>JAQMRL010000008.1:77260540-82303040 GCA_035578175.1 Catonia carolina | reverse complement strand
TTTCACTTCCTAGATGTAGAAATTATTTTTTTTATTACAACTGTATGCATTACTGATAACTAAAAGAAATGAATAATTATTACTGAATAGTGTTAACATTGGAAAATTACAGATGTGTTACGACCTTCTAAAAGTATTTAAAGAATGCTGAATTTTTTTATAATATACTTGGATATACAAAAAATATGGAATTATTATCAATAAAAGCTGTGAAGATAATTTTTTATCAACTTAACTAAGTATCAAATTTTTTAAATATTTTTATACGAGTATTTTAAACACACTGTGTTTTTTTCAAGTAATAATTTGTACATTTTTATTGTTTTTTTCTGATTATAATCAATATCTTCAGAACGGAAACCTATTAAAAATTGACGGTAGTGGACGGTGGCTCGACTTCCGTTCAGTTGTCAATGTCGCAAAACTTATTAAAAAAATATTTTCTTCATAGCGATTAAAAATTTACACCTGCACCTTACAAAGATTATACGATAATAATTTCACCTGCTATTTTTTTCTGAAATTTCAATTGAGAATGCTTTTTAATTAAGAACACATGTATTCTACGGATAATACATTCCTAGTCAAGAAAAACAACCCACCAATTTAAAGAAAACAACTTGAGATTTTATGTATAGTTTTCCGATCCAGATTAAGCTGGCTAATCCAGACATCCGGATCAATGAGAGTACGGATAAACTGCATTCCCTATTATTTGAGGTTTTTTTTGAGCATTAACAGACATCAGATTCATAGTGCTACAGTAAGGGTACCAACACACGAGAGACCGGTGTACGACACACTGACTGCGGTCGGTAGCAGGCCATACACTTCAGAGACACCAGTGTCTCTGAAGTGTATGGCCTGCTACCGACTTCAGAGACACCAGTGTCTCTGAAGTCACAACCACCTTGCCGTAACTCTATCGTTTCGTCTCTAGTGATGGTGTGGTGTTTATGTGTGTATTATGAGTTTACAACCCACCGGGTTGGTCTAGAGGTAAAGTCGTCGCCAAAATCAGCTGTTTAACAGCTGATTTTGAGAGACGAAGGTTCCTGGTTCAAATCATAGTAAAGGTAGTTACTTTTATACGGATTTGAATGCTAGACAGTGGTTACCGGTGTACTTTGATGGTTGGGGTTCAATTAACAATACTCTCTTAGGAATGGTCGGCCTGAGCCTGTACAAGACTACACCTCATTTACACGTCATACACATCATCTTCATCTCATTAGATCATGGGGTTGCTTATTGTTCTGAATTGAACAGATTGCAATGTACACGTATTAGGAATTAAAAAAAAAATATATGAGTTTACGTCGGTTTTAATTATTTTAGTAAATTGTTTAAGTAATTGCTTAAAAATATGCTGGAACTAGAAAAAACTGTATATCTGGACGTTATTATAAACGAACATATGAAAAGGAAAGCGAAAAGAGATGGAAAATTATGGGTACATCCAATTTCTAACTGTAGACTTGAGAAAGGAGCCTTTTATAGTAATATCCGGAACTAGTTTCGGATGAAAAGAATTTTTAGGAATATTTTAGGATGGGTATTAATACATTTAACGAGTTCTTTGTCAAGGTAGAAAATAATTTATCCAAAGAAAACACAAATATGCCCTGCAGCATTCCTGCAAGAGAACCATTTGTGGAAATTGCAAAGGTTGGATGTTGGGGGGGGGGGATTATTACTTGAGAATTAGAATGAACGGGTACTGACAAATTGTAATGAGATTGATAGGGAGATGATAATTTTGAATACATTTTTTACTTTCTCTTGCCTATATGAATATATAGGAAGGAAAGTATTGTTTTCATGTCGATTTTTCGAAATCGAGTTATCACCGGATCTATACGTTTTCAGACCCCCTGAACCCAAAAAACATGTTTTTAGCGATTGGTCTGTGTGTGTGTGTGTGTGTGTGTGTGTGTGTGTGTGTGTACAAAATATCTCAAGAACGGAACATCGTACGAACTTGAAACTTGAAACTTAAGTTACATACCACTACTGGACCCGACAGAAACATTTTCATCAAAATCAGTCAACCGGAAGTAGTAGTTTATTCGTATAATTTTTCACTTTTTTGCAATTTTCTCAAAAACTGGTCCTACGATTTTTTTTAAAATCGCCTCATTTACTCAATTTTTTTATTTTCTAAAAGATAGCGTAGGCGCCATGTTTGCTGAAATTCTTGGTGAAGGTGTTTTTACGTAAAAAAAGTGTTTTTTTAAGATTACGGCTTTAATATTAATTTTAGAGAAAAATGTATAAAATAAAAGTTGTAGAGAATTTGAAAACCTACAACTTTTATTTCAAGCATTTTTTGTACAACGCTTATTTTAGCGGTAATTAGCAATTTTCTGTTTTTTCTCACGAAAACGTGTGAAAAATCGATTTTTTTAAGATTTCGGCCTTAGTACGCACTTTACGACAAAAGTGTATATAATTAAATTTATAGAAAATTAAGAGATCTACAACTTTTATTTAAAGAATTTTTCTCTACAGAGCTTAGTTTAGCGTGAAAGTGTGATTTTCCGTTTTTTTAAGCCAAATTGAGTTCGATTTTCATTTTGCGTCATTCACTCATGATTAAAATAAGGTTATGTTTTTGAGGTTAGTTTTTGTTTATTTCTAATATTTTATTAATAATGTTAGGTTTATTATTAATTATTTGCATTGGCAAGAGAAAGTTGCGTGAGTGTTTCACACCAGATTTTTTATAGTTATATATGAGTAATCATCTCTTGTTACGTCCCACAAACAAGGTCGTTTGGGAATGGCTTCAAATTATTATTATTTGTTTTTAATGAATACCTAATAATTATGGTTTAAATGTGTAAAAGCACAATTAATATTTAAAATATGTAGGTACAGATCGACAAACTACATAAATTGTAAAACAGGCCTACGCACGGAAATAATATAATATACTGGTGTATAAAAACTAGATGGTGGCGCGCTACTGGTGTCTCGTAAGATGTCACTATGCAAATTAATGCTCTTGCGGAATTCCACACTATTTGGTGTACCAGCTTTTGAAGGGGAGAGACACCGTATAGCGGCTATACGGTGTCTCTCCCCTTCAAAAGCTATAGACTATAGGCTATAGCCAGTGGCTATAGGCTATAGCCACTGAAATCGGTAGCGCGCCACTCGGAATCTCCGTTTGTTGACACACGCTTTCTTAGTATATTTAGCGTCCCGTACATTAACTATACTACATGTAATTTATTCGTGTTATTCATTTCCATGTTATTCCGAGTAGTTAACATAGGTTGTAGGTAGTTAACATAGGTACTTAACTGGTTGTTAGAAAAGTATGCCTCGATACTTTAGTATTTAATATTTTTGTATGAATTTATTTTTTTGTGAAGTTTATTTAGGTTAATTGTATAATCCTATTTTAGTTCATATACCACGTACCGATCGGTACATGCGTAAATTACCACGTTCATCATTGACCGGTATTGCAGTAGGCTACGCTTTAATCTCTTGTGCACTGAATTGAAGTGGTGAATTTCTTCGTACTATAATATAAACAGCCTTACATTTTTTGTTGACGATTATTATGATTGCAAACACTGCAGAGTATAATAAATTCTAATTAATCAACTAAAAGCAATTAAACTATTCTGATATAAAGTGTAATTTTATTCTAGATCATATTCTGAAGTGTAATAAAGTAATTTTGACATTAAGATAATATATCAATAAAAGTAAAAATATATAGTGATTTATATTATGCCTATTACTCATTTGATTATAATCAAGAGTAAGGGTGTAGTAGTACGTTTTGCAGCACACTGTATAAACTGCTGCAACCACTTTACCGGTGTAGGAGTTCAAAGACATACTACAGAAGCTTCTTTTTCTTCTTCTTACTATCAAGGATTAGGCATAAGCCTGTTCCGAACTCACAAACCATTCTGTACTTCTACACAAACACGAGATATTCCAACCCGTACATTTCGACTACTGCCATCGTCTTCGAGGTCTTCCCACCTCCCTTCTTCGAACTGGAATATATTCCGTCACTTTTAAGGGTATTCTCTCCTCTGGCATCCGTTCCAAATAATGCCTCTATTAATTACCGTACTCCTTCACTTTTTTATTCAGACTAAATACATCCAACTCAGATGTAATTTCCTCGTTATGTATTAGATTCAGCCTCGAGCAGCCCTTCACCCTTCTTAAAAACCTCATTTCAGCTGCTTGGATCGTACTTTCTTGGCGTTTCGTGGTAACCCATGACTCACTTCCATAAAGAAGGTGTATTACAAAAGCTTCTATTGATATTACAAATGGTATAGTGTATTGTACACCGGTATCTTAGCCGTAGTACTTCCATGTGCTACTTGTAGTTCATCGACGTACGTAGTACTTCCATGTGTGGTAGAGCCACGTGCAAAGCTTTTAGCGGACGAGCTAGACAGCGACTCGTCCAACGTTTACACGAGTACTGAGGGGAGTGGGGCGCCCTGCGGCTCACGTCCCCACTCACTCGTTTGGGTTTGGCCTCTCAGGGGTTGTGGGTTCGCCTACCAGGTAGCTTTCTGCGGCTATTAAACTGATTAAAGTCCATTTCGACTGGGTGTAGTCGGCTAAGGATTGAAAGATAAATACCCATGCACATCGGTATCTCGGGTGTTGTTTTAATTCTAAATCCAGTCTTGTTTAGGTTGACGGTTTTCTCATACCATAGAAAGATTTAATGCAATTCGATGGTTTTAAAGGGTAATTTAATCATTATTATAATACTGACATTAATAACTTCAACAAATAATGTATTCTCAGTGAACAGTTTCTTTACTAATTAATAATGAATAATATGGAAATTTCATCGCTTCAAGGTTAATCAATCGATTATCTAATCGGTGTTCCTGGAATAGTTGAAACTAATAACGGTAATTACTTTTTTCATTATAATCTTCACTACTCTAGGCAAAATATCACACGTTCAAAACAGAATTATCTTCTAAGAACACATTGTTGTTTGTAGTTTATATAAATGGGAAAGCCCTTGCCATTCATCACTTCAATCCTCTAACTCTCAAGCAGGTGTTTTGTTTTAAATCCTTCAAAAGATTTCCCGATTTTTTTAATTTATACAAATAATTTTCATACTTCGGTCCACATTTAAAACTGGTGTTAGGCAGGGTGATTAACCTGTTATTTTGAATTGTGTACTGGTAAAGCTTTTTCGGGATTGATAAATGGAACTCGCCAAGAAATCAATTTTAAACCAAATTCACATTGAATAATCAAAGAACGGCATTAAGATCAACTGTTTCTATTGCAGATGACCTGGCGATCGTCTCTAGAAACGTGTAAAAAACGATGGAGGAAATAATCGTATTAAAAAAAAAAACAGAAAATATGGCAATAGATTTCCTTAAAAAAAACTAAGAGTGTAACGAACATCAAAACTGTCCTATGTACGTGAAGAAGCAGTACGGATAAATTGTAAAAGTTGATAGCTTCAAGTACCTTTAGGAAATGACACATCGGAAGACCAGCAAAAGCGAAATGAACAGCAGGTAAAGAAAGATGGATGCTGCATTCAGTAAAACTCGCAATATGTATGAGAAGAAAGCACTCTCGAGATACGCCAAGCAAGTGATAAAACCTGCGTGTCTATATGCGTGTGAGTGCCTTAGAATGACTGGGAAGGCTAGGCTAAGAGAAGTAGAGAGAAATTAGAGAGAAAAATCCTCCACAATATAATGGGTGCAAAGATAGTAGAGGTTACGAGGAAAAGAAGAACAATAGAGGTTATAAGAAAAACGAACAAATAATAGGAACGATTGGAAAATGAAGACTGAAATTCTATGACTACCTGTGTAGAATGGATAACAAAATGATTGACAAATTTTTAAGACGCTAAAATATAAATCTAAAGGTATTAAGAAAATCGGAACAAACTGTACCAAATTCAGATAACTGATTACTGACTTCAAGGATTTCCACGAAGAACGACCGGAACAACGGATGGACAGAAGAAAGGAGCTACAATGAAAGAATTCTGAGGAAGTGGTCAGTAAAAAAACTTCAAGAAATGTATAAAGCTGATTTTTATTGTTTAAAATGGATTGGTACGAAAAAGTATAGGAAGTTGCGATAGTCCTTAAATTAGCTAATTATCTCTAGCTCGAATTAAATTAGCTCTTATCACGAATTCTCCAATACTCGAGGTACTCAGTAGTTAAATCTTTTTAAATTTCTTTTGATTTTCTTAATTTGTGGTTGTTGTTTGGGTCATCAGCCGAAAGGCTGGTTTGAACCTGTAGAGATTTTTAAGTAAAACGAGGACTGAGGTGGTTTACAATTGCCTTCCTCACTGAGTGAAAAAGTATGCTTGTCAGAATGCCAGACCCTCCGAAAAGCATACTTTCCACCCTGTAAATGACACCTTCACTTCATTCACTAGGATCTGACCGTATAATAAACTTCATTACTTTCAGAGGAGATTACCGTGACTAGTGTCTTTTACACCTCTACCTCTTTTATTCTTTAATGCTTCTCATAAAATTGGCTAAACATGTGTTAAAAAAGAACCAATTATTTTTTTCTAGCCCTGGAACTAGCAGATCGAGTGAAAATAATTTAACACTCCGCCTGCCTGTTATCGGTAATTTCTTAATTTTATAAACTTCATTTTCATACTTCAGTTCATAAAAGTTTCTTAAAGTCTTCTTTTCTACTTTTCACACTCTTTTTCCTAAAAATAAAAATGCAAATATTCTCCATTATAAAAAATTTCTAGGGGAAAATTTTATTAATTTTTTAATTTTTAGGTATAATGTTTATTATTTTTTCCAGTTAACCTAGGATTACGATACGTTGTTTATTAAATGAAGAATTCAGCGTTGCGTAGATTCTTATTACACATTGGTGTGTAATATTGATCAAATATAAACTAGTTTTGTTTTTTTTCGAATAAACTAACTAGTAGTCAACCGGGTGCTAATAAGTTATTAAATCATTTCTTCAAAGAATTTCAATTTCAAGAAAGGTTTCACCTTATGAACACAGAGAAGAGAAATTAAATTCACGTCATGCATCGTAAAAAAACTATTTAATACGGTGGAAACCCGTTGTGCGCTGGAAGAGAAGCTGCGGTCACCTGTCTGTTATGGGCAATTTAATTGCCTGTTATAAAAAAAATACAGTCGCAATAAGTAGATGGAGTATCCATAAAGAATGAATTAAGAAGATAGAATTACAAGACGGGTTCTGGGATACAGGACGAAGGGAAAAAGAAACTTGGGAAGAACTCTACGAGGTGTGCTAATTAAATAACGAGACTACATAATCACTTATTCCACCTTCAAAATACACTCCTTTTCTATCCCTGCAACGCTCCATGCGAATTTTCCATTGTTGGAAACAGTACTGGAAGTCATATTCTGTCAGTTCCTTCAGGACACGTGCCGCTTTCTCTTTTATAGCTTCCACAGACTCAAATCTTGTCCCTTTTAATGCAGATTTCACCTTAGGGAACAGGTAGAAGTCACATGGTGCAACATCAGGTGATTAAGGTGGATGTTCTAACACTGAGATGCTGTACTTGGCTAGGAACCTCTTGACAGATAACGCGGAATGAGCTGGTGCATTGTCTTGGTACACAATCCCATGGATAAAAAAAAAACAATCATCGTTGCTTTAAATTTTGACTTGCTCATTCGAGCTTTGTTGGCTCTTTGTGAAGTTCGGTTCTTCCAGTGCATGGATTGGCGCTTCGTTTCCGGATCATAAGTAAAAAACCACATTTAATCACATGTTATTATCTTCTACCTGTTCCCGAAGGTGAAATCTGCATTAAAAGTGACAAGATTTGAGTCTGTGGAAGCTGTAAAAGAGAAAGCGGTACGTTTCCTGAAGGAGCTGACAGAAGATGACTTTCAGCACTGTTTCCAACAATGGAAAATTCGCATGGAGCGTTGTAGGAAAAGGAGAGTGTAGGAAAAGGAGCGTTGTAGAAAAGGAGTGTATAATGAAGGTGACAATAAGTGATTATGTATAAAATAAAAATAAAATTTTTTACAACGTCAGTCTCGTTATTTAATAGCCACACTTTGTACAACGCTAGATGGGTCAAATTCCGTTAAATGTCCCCAACGATTAAATTTTTTTCTTTTCACTTGTACAGTGAAGGTATACAAACTGTAGGTGAAAAATTAATAAAACCAGAAAGCTTACAGTAGTTTTTTAATAATACCACAAAAAAACTTCGCTCAGATTCAGATATAAAATACTTTATGATTATTGGCCGGCCAAAAAGCAGCAATGCCCTGTAGTATTGCTTCAAACGGATTTACTTTTTCTGGAAGTCGTTTGCACAATTATACAATCCGTTCAGTTGTAAAACTTTGATAGAAAATACATCATCTATCAACTTGAGTACTGACAAAGAACTGAGAATAAGTTACAACTGTTCCTTATCTCTGTTGAGGTTGGCCAGTCGTGGCGCGTGGTAATGCGTCGTTCGCTATCTGCACATTGATAAGATAAAAGCGCTGACCGGAATAGCTTCAAATGTTTATGGTTTTGATAAGTTCCTTTCCTCAATGTCCTTTCATTACAAAACATCGTTTTACATCATTATTTGTCTACAGAAAAATATAACCGAATTTGACTCGCTGGGTGTAAATTTATTGTCTGTAAATTTATCGCTGTTTGTGTGTGTGTGTGTGTGTGTGTGTGTGTGTGTGTGTGTGTGTGTGTGTGTGTGTAAACAAAATATGTCAAGAACGGAACATCGTACGAAGTTGAAACTTGAAACTCAAGTTAGGTAACACTAGAGAACCCGACAAGTACATTTTCATTAAAATCGGTAAACCGGAAGTAGTAGTTTATTCGTGTTATTTGTCACTTTTTTGCGATTTTCTCATAAACGGCTCCTACAATTTTTTTAAAAATCACATTTACTCCATTTTTTATAGGTATTTTACAAGATAGGGTGGCGCCATGTCTGCTGAAATTCTTGGGTTGGCTGTTCTCTCGCAGAAAAAAATGTTTTTTAAGATTGCAGCTTTAATATGCATTTTAGCTTAAAATTGTATAAAATAAAAGTTGTAGAAAATTTAAAAAACCTACAACTTTTATTTCAAACTTTTTTTGATGTAAGGTTTCATTTAGCGGTAATAAGTAATTTTCTGTTTTTTCCATGAAAATCTGAAAAAATGGTTTTTTAAGATTTTAGCCTTAGTATGCACTTTACGACACAAATGTGTAATTAAATTTATAGGGAATTGAAAGATCTACAACTTTTATTTAGGTAATTTTTTATACAGAGCCTAGATTAGCGCGAAAGAGTGATTTTCCGTATTTTTAAGCCAAACTGAGGTTGATTTTCATTTTGCATAATTCACTCATGATTAAAATTAGGTTAGTTTTTGTGTTTATTTCTACGGTTTTATTACGAATGTTAGGTTTCACTATTCATTCTTCATTATTTGCATTGGCAAGAAAAAGTCGTGTGACTGTTACATAATTTTTTTTTTACAGCTTTCTAACATAAAATAAAACATTTTGAAACCGTGGCGGACAAGACGGCGTGTGCCATGAAGAGAAAAGAAGAATGACAAGAAATTTATTTTTTGTGTTGTAAAAGTGAAGTTTTTCAATTTTTTAATACTACTTTTGAAACACCCAGTATGGGAAAGTACTGCAAGATATCGGTGATATTAACCGTCTGTAAAGGTATATAGACAGTAGGTCGGTAAGCTATGCAGTGTTATAAAGTTCAGATGGAATGGTAAAAGTTTTCTTACCACAATTCAAACTGTGTCACACCGGCAGACTTGCTAAATTATTCCTTATTGAAGCAGTATCTTGTTTTCCTGTCAATTCCTTAATAGGAATTGAATTACATAATCTTTATCACTGTTAAATAAACATGTAATACTTGACAATATTAAACTCTTTTCCTATTTACCTAAATTTTTTCAAACAGGTAAAGAATTTATATTCTTTTGAAGTCTTTACATTTTATATTTTTATTTCAGTATGCAACAGTGAAGAATTTTTATGCGTTACTTTATTTTTTCGATAATAACGTTTTTTTGATAACTTACGTCATTTGTGACCTTATTTTTTTCTTCTTTTACCTGAACATTGATTATATTGATCCTCTATTCGTTGTTTTTTACATTAAAAATTATCTTTTACCTGATTTAAGTTCATTAAAAATTAATTAAGTTACGTGTATGGCCCCAACATCTTTCCTGGGCTCATAGGCCAGATGACCTTCCAGGACCCCCTTTCACCTGTTAAAAAACATTCTTGTTTTGAAGTATTTATATTAATTAATAAGTATACTGTGGACAATTCGAACTGGCACAACTCTTGTTCTACATGTACACACAGTTATGCATAAAGTATATCCATAACCTACTGTTAAGTCTACAAATTTTAATGTACGCAAATGGCTACAACTTTATTTCAATGTACAAACATACAAATAACTGTTTCATCAAATATGAAAACAAATTAGTCACATCATTATATCTGACAGATTATTAATAACAACAGTGAAAACAAAGCGTAGTGACCGTGCTTGAGTCGCACATTACAGTAGTGGTTGTATACTTTTATAATTGTACCGTCGTTGCATGGTGGTGGTGAAGAGTGGAGTAGATAAACACCGAAGCTGCTTGTGCCAATTCGATTTGTCCAAGATATACATTATCTTCTGTTCATTGAAAAGTTTGGTTCCATAAACAATGTAAAAATGCTATAACTTGAAAGTTTCCTTATTAGAAATAAGCATGCCTCGCGCGGCTTCGGATGCGAAACATGTGTAATCAATTTTTTAAAATAAATATGTAACAGAAATTGTCTAGCTGCTTAATCGAATGTATACTCCTACGTACACACACGCACGCGCGCGCGCGTTTTGATAAATTTCCCCGCGTACGTCTCTCGCTAGTCTACTATCTTCAGCAATAGCGCGCGTGCACACTCACAGGACGTTTTGATAATTTCCCCGCGTACGTCTCTCGCCATCATCAAACCCCTTCATCTACCTTCAACAGCAATACGTACTCACATATACACACACACGCACATATTTATGAAAGTCTTCATTAGGGCCTTCATTAGGGTCTTCATAAGGACGAATATGCTGTCAAAATTTTGTGTAAATCCGTTCAGTATTTTTGGAAATTAGCCTGCACAGAAAAACACGCTTTATTTTTATAATATTAGGATCAGTAATAAAAAATTAATTTAAAGTAATTTGAAGATCAGAGATAATAAACAACTCAGGATAATTAAAATCTAAAATGTTTAGTAATTTTAAGTTCCTAATTAACTGGAAAGTTACATTTCAAGAGATCTAGTGGTAGTATTTCTTGTTTCTAATAAAACTTATGATTCAATCCACCGAGAAATGCTACTGAATACTTTTAAAGAACTTGGAGTTATCCTCAAAAATAATTAAGGAAACATTAAAACAAACCCGATCAAAAATAAAATTTTTAAGAGAAATCTCCGAGGAATTTCAAATTAAAACTGGAGTAAGGCAAGGTGATGCAGTGTCACCTGTTTTCTTTAACTGCATGTTCAAGAATTCCGTGTTCTTTCTTTGGGATTTCACATTTTGTTGACTGTATTGCACATTAATGCAAATGCAGACGATGAAGGGTGTTAGATGAAAATGAGCGATGAAACAATGCCGTACTTGACCGGAGTCAAACCCGGGATCCCTCGTGCAGAAGCCAGTTGCGCTGATCACTACACCAAAGGCCAGTCAATAAGTACTAATAATTTCGAAATTAATTTTCTAAGTCCTGGGTACTTGGGAGGAAAGATGAACTTTAGATCCAGGCGGCTTAAATACGGTTCATGAGAATAGTTCAGGGGTTTAGTTTGATGGAACATATTAAGAATGAGGATCTCCGGGCTCATTTAAATGTCTCGCCTCTCTTGGAAACAGTTTATAATTACAGAGTGCAATAGGAGGAACATTTAATATGAATTAGTGAAGATGAATGGGCGAAACGGCCGTTAAGCTATCTCTTAAGCTATCTCGTACATACCTGATGGACGAGGATGACAGCGAAAAAGATAGGCAAAGAAGTCCGAACAGGTCGGAAGGCCTAATCCACGACAGGAAGAAGAATTTTTTATATTACCTAAATTATTAAATTTCTAATTTTTTTTAAATCCCAATTTTCCTAAATCTAAATCCACATTTAAATTAGTTCTTCTATGGAGTCAGTCATTCATTACATTTTTGTTAAATTTAATTTCTTTAACTTGGTAAATTTTTTCTCTTTACAAAGTTGATGGTAATTCATGCGTAATATTATATTGCAATAAATCAGTTTTGCAATTATTTTTAAATTAAAACAAAAGATACTAGGTATATTTGTGTGTTAATTAGCATCATCATAAATAAAATGACTGTAATTCGAGTACAAAATAATTTGTAATAATTTCCTGCAGTTGATTTTTATGACAAAGCACTTTTACTATCTGATCAGCAAATTGCTAATTAATTTAAATTTCTTGTTGTTTCATTTTCATTACTCAAATTTAATAACTTAATAAATCCGTTTGTATAAGAATTAATTATATTAATAAAATATTGTAATTAGCCTATATTTGGCTATGAATTATAACTCATTTAGTTATTAGGGATCTTCAAGGATCGTCAATGACAAAAAAAGTAGAAAAACAAAGATGATTTATTTTGTCTTTAACGCAACATCATTAAGGGACATAATTTTGAACAATTACAGGAATTATTACATAAAAATTTCTCAGTAATTATTTTATATTTTGCTGAGTAAATTTGTAAAAGTAATAACTTTATATTTTATCTATTTAGGTAACTCTTTTCAGCTTGAGAATTCCGATAATATTGTGACATTGTAAAAGTGATATATTATAAGTAGTTAAAGTAATTAATTGTTTATTGTAAGTAATTGTGATCTTTAAGTCAGCAACTATTATTCAACATTTGTGGTGGAACTTAAATTAAACCATATTTAAGTCGTCTCTGTAATATAGTTGTTAACATGCTAGACTGCAAGAAAAAGATACCGGGTTCAATTCCCAGCGAATCTGGAAGCACTAACACAACAAAACTCACTGTCATGTCTTACCCCAACGTGATCCTTAAAGTTCAAAGTGTTGATGCAATTTTAAATGGACTAACAAAAATAATGTCACATAACTTTTAATATTGTTTAATGATTATGATTAAAATGATTTTTGGCAAAGAACGGAAAAATATTCCTCGTATAAAGTAGTTGTAAAATTTGTAGCTACAAATCCTATGAAGATTAATAACAAATATTGTATTTTATATAATACTAATATAAAACCATTACTACGAACATAAGAAAATGCTATCTGAATACAAATTACTAATAAAAAAGATTACAGACAATATCCGCTGTTACAGGAAATAAGCACATATTTTATGAGCAAAATAAATAATCAAACACCTTTTTTATATCTGTGAGATAAAAAAAGTGAATGAAAAACTAAGGATTATCAATATTTAAATAAATCTGTCAAGGTCTTTTTGCGCTTGATGTAAACTGTCTGGTATTCATTAAAAAAAGAAAAATATTATACTTCAGTAAAAACGTTATTTTGTAACAGTTTCCTAAGCGGAAATCCGTTTTTGACAAAACTATATTTCAATAAAACTGCTGTTATTTTGTAGCAGTTTCCTACCGAGAATCCACTTTAACGCTATGAAGCGAATTTCAAAAATTCCTTCAAATCAGAGATGATAAAAATAAGGGCTGCCGAATTTCAGGTAAGGTATCTTAAGTTTGGTAAAATTTGGTCTGACACGCACGCTTTGAACGCTGGGTTAGTTATTCATATTTATGTAGTTAACATTTTTAAATAATTAATTTTCGTAAATGCATATATAAACTATTATAAACTAATTTTTTAGACTTTATCTAAGAAAAATAAACTACAACTATATAGTAACAGTTTAACACAATCAGCAGTTGTAATGTCAATAGTTCTATAAAACTGTCTTGGACTAACAAAAATGTAACTATGTAAAATGTAAAAATGTAATGTGTGAGGTAGTCGCCCAGTGGCAACCCCTCAAGACGATTCACAAGAGGTCTCTATTCTATTGCCTTTACAGTCTTCTACGTTGTGTGGTAGGTGAGGAGCGGACAATGACTGAATTTGTGGATTTGTGCGATAGTGTAGTTTGCTACAAAAGTATAAACTATAAGTATAGACTGTAAGCGTCTGTATAGTTTCTTTACTGTTTCGTTTGCCGTTTCGATGTTAAGGTCTCTATGTAATGTTTTGTTACTATTTTATGTTGGACAGTCTGTGATGATGTAAATTTTTGTTCTGGAATGTCTAAAGACGATAAACTAACATAAAAACTAAGCACATGAACTGGTATTGTATGTTATAACGGAAAAATGTATTTTAAATAGTGGTAGAGCGAACGCCAAATAAGCTTGCCGGTTTCTGAAGTGCGCAGAAGTTTTATTTTGGTAATGGCGCGCTTGGTTGCGTGAGCGAGTGGTGGGGGTCAGTACTGTACTAGCTGTGATCAGTCACGTCGCTCTCTCAACGTTATGTATCAGCTAACCTGAAAACATTAGTCTGTAATGTGTTGAATATGGTGGGCGTTAATTGTTGTATACAATGTTTACAATTGAATGTTTATATGTTGCTAATAGATGATAATTTACATCGTTTAGAACATGTGATTTAATAAGCAGTTTGGTACTAAGACACGAAATCTACCGACCGAATCCGAAATGTTCGCGCAGCTACACCGGCAAGCTTATTTGGCGTTCGCTCTGGGACTATACGTATAATGGGAAAGATCCCTAGTCATAATAACGTGATACAAAAATAATATAATTCTTGTGAGATAATGAAACAATTAAATGATTCCATGTGTACGTCACAGACTCATTAAAACACATGACTGATAATCAAACTATTTTCAAAATTTAATAAATTGATTAATATTATAAATACAGCAATTTCCACGTATTCATCTGTGACTTAAGTAAATACTAAAAATAAAGTAACCGTTCTTCGAACGGTTTTCTTGGTGCTGTGGACGGTCTGTTGGTGAATCGAGTTCGATCCCTGTCAGGTCTGATATTCTTTAATCATTCATTGTTATCTACCTCTTTTCAACGTCAACATTATAATTTGTTATAAGTTGGGAAAATTATAAGTTGGGAAAAAAACAGTTGGACGTATTTTTTTGTTTTACGTCTGACTGTTTTGCAATTGCTGCTAATGCAGACGATGAGAAGGAAGATGAAGATGAGTGATGAAAAAATGCCTTACCTGACCGGGAATCAAAACTGGGACCCCGGCGTAGAAGCCAGTTGTGCTAACCACTACGCCAATGGGCCGTCCTAGACGTAAAATAAAAGCAAGATCTTAGTGTTTTTGTTTTTTTTTAATCAAGGTACGCAGCGCTTTATTATTTTCAGAAGCTTTATTATGGGAAGGGGTATGGAATGATTCACTGTAATGTTCGTCATCTATACACAAATGATGCTGATAAGCATACGCTTTCAACTCTGTGAGGAAGGCAAGGGTAAACCACCTCACTCTCCGTTTAAGTTAGTACAGCCTCTAGAGGTCGAACCTGCCTTTCGGCTGTTGACCTAAACAACAATAACAGAATATTACAGACTCATTCGCTAAATACTAAAGATTAACTGTAAAACGCTATTATAACTTGACGGCTGAGTGCAGCGTTAGCTCTGAACTGCTCTTTACATAGGTAACATTGACTATCGGTTGGAAAGAATCATGTCCAATTAGAGGTAGCTCATTTCTGCAGATTTCACGTTAGACATATCTCAAGATTTCTTCACGAGTCTGCTTACTTCAATGCTGTGTTTTTAATTATTTTATATGGTAATGATTCTTGTGCTTTGGATACGCAACGAGATGTCTGAAATATAGATCATTGCAGAATATAATGTAAGGAAAAATAGCAGGTAAACATTATCCACATCGAAGAAAAACATCTTGGCTAAAAACCTAAAGGATTGGTATAGTGTCGATACATGTACCCATTTTTGATTGGTTGACAGTAAGGTAAGAATTGCTATATGGCTACCAATGTTCTGGAAGGACATGGTACTTGAAGACAAAGAAGGGGAGGAGGAGGTGAAGGAGCAGGAGGAGGAGGGAAGGAGAAGAAGAAAAATAAGGAGGAGGAGAGGAGGAAAAAAGAAGGAGAAGAAGAAGGGGAAAGAGAAAAATAAGAAGCAGCAGGAGGAGGAAAAAAGAAGAAAAAGGAGAAGGAGCAGAAGAAGGAGGAGAGTATTAAAGGCAACGTCTAACGACCTAACCTAACACATATCAGGTAACTTTTTTTAGACGAGAAACGGGTAACCAAGAACATCTTAGTTCAACAATCTGAGATTGTGGTTTGATCGTTCAACTATGCAGTCTGTTTGTGAGACTGTTGATAAGGTACTGACTGCAAAGGTGCTAGTCAGCGTCGTTAATCAGTTATGGCATTTGAAGAAAACGTGATGTGAAACTGAAACGGTAGACCTATATAAATTTTCCACTGTCTAACCGACAATCAAAACTGAGATCAACAAGTTAGTAGCCGCAATTCTAAACCGGTTTGGAATAATTGTCATTTTTAATTAAATTCTGTGTCTGTAATGTTTTCGCTTACCATGAGAATATTAAAATTCTTTTTTATTGTTTGAAACATGTTTTCTATCGAATGGAATTTCTTATAATAAATCACTAGATTGAAATTTTTGTATTGTTACAAATAGTAATAACTATAAAATTTTAAAAATGAAAAGAACTTAGGCTAGTAATGAAGTGTAACAATATATAATACATATTATTTTCAGTTCAAAATGAAAAGTGAAAGTAAAGGTACTTACAATAATATGCAACGCATTATTTACATTTTATATTTATTACTGTTACCTTCTTGAATACAGGCACTGAATAAGATCATTGGTAGGTACTACAATAACTGTTATAAAATGTTTGTACGCTAGAGGTCGTTGATCTAAACGAAAGATGCTGATTTGTGAAAGAATGAAAAAGTGTTTGAGAGTGAAAGTGTTGCGTAGGTCATCAATCAGTCTTTACAAGTTTAGAAGAAAATTCTTCTTCTTCATATAGTTATTACCTCTTCTTTTCAACCACGTATTTCTTTATCTTTTTCTATTAAGATTTCATACTATTAACCCATTCATCATTCCGTCCTTCTTTACTTTCTCGTTACTTTATCTTTATAATTGCACATAGTGAAAAATTTATTATGATGGTACAAATATTTAAGTACTAGGATTTTATTTGCTTGTCACTACTTGTAACAATCATCATTATCATTACTTGTAGCTCTACAGTTCTTGGTACCGCGTGGTGCGGTGCGTTTGTCCCCGAGCAGAGACAAAAACGAAACCGAGGAAGGATCCCGCGGCACCCTCCTCCAGAGCAGTGGACTATGCTATGCGTGTTCTGCTGCGCGTCTTGTACATTTTTTATTTGGTTGGTGTACCCGGAATGCGATGTAAAGAAATACAAAATAAAGCAGCCTCTTACCTCCTTTCCCAGCGTGATTAGTGGGGGGGAGGTAAAAGGGGGAAAGATAGGAATAAGGGATAAGAATACCCACTACACTGCTGTCTTCTTCCAAGGAGCGATTTCTTTACAGGAAACTTCACGGTTGCATGCCGTTTTCCGGCTACGCGTAAAGGCGATGGGATTACTAAAGCGGACAACCCGACTGTCTCCGGCGCGTACTGGCAGCGGAGTATGCGGTCAGCGGTTACAATACAAACGACAGTGACATGTCCTTTACTCCTCCTGGAGTCTCCTGGACACAAAAAACAAAACAGCGGCGCCCTCAACCCCTCAACTATAATTCAAATTGTGGCGCTACCAGTTCTTGGCCTTGGGTTCGAATCCCATTCACCCACGGCATATTTTCATACGTTACAAAAAAATCATTTCATCCTTCACCGTCTGTATTAGCAGTAATTGCAGAACAGCCGGACGTTAAACCAAAAAAAAAGAATTTCTTGGTAGGCTTTGCTTCCTCAACAATCCTCCTCTAAAATATTCTGCTAGTTGCTAGCGCCCTCCGTCCTGTCACACCCATAAAAATCAAGACACTACTCTACATCATGAGATCTAAAGAATTCGCTCAAAAACAGAATTCTGGAACACCGTTTGGTTGAATATCAACGAAATTATTTGAATCACGGCACAGCATTTGGCAAAACAACAGACCGGCTGGTACAAGAAGGCATGAAATTAGTATTACGAGGATACGCATAGGGGACTGCATTGGCATAAATAAGTACGCATAGACTTCTCCTTAAAGGGAGGGAGGTCACTACTGAATTTTGGTTAAAATTTAGATTTTTGTTTTTTGCACCATTAGATACCCTGATCCACCTGTAGCGATCAGCTGTTGTGACAGTTTTTAAATTTATTTAGAACAGCTGATTCCTACATTTTGTTAGTGAAGGCAAACATTTTTTGTTTTTTTTATTTAACGTCCGACTGTTCTGCAATTACTGCTAATGCAGACGGTGAAGGAAGAAATGATTTTTAGTTACGTATTAAAATATGCCGTGCCTGAATGGGATTCGAACCCAAGACCGCATGATGAGAGACGAGCACGTTACCAACTACGCCAATGCGGCCGGCAAACATTTAATTTATATAAAATTTAATTTTTTTCTGAATTTCAATTAAAATAGTATAAAATTATAAACCACAATATTTAATGTTTTGTTTTTAATTTCATTAACTAAAGTAGTAAGACAAAATTGTTTTTCAAAATTTACTTAATATTTTTTTCCAAAGCTTTATGTAAGTCCAAAGTTATAAATTGCAATAATTTTTTTTCACTTTATTTTTAGACGGATCAGCTGGATCAAAACGTAAACAAACCGTGTTTAGCATTGTGCTCGTGTTATTTTATAATTTTTATAATGTAAGAGCTTTTTCATGTGTGCTAATTATTTAATTTAGAACTGTGCTTGTGCGGGTTGTTTATTTATTTCTTAGGTAAATATATTTGGACTCTGTATTTAGTATATTTACTATGGACTCTGAACCTAACCAAGACTGCACTAATGGCAGCCATCATATCCTATTACAAGAATGGGATTCAGTTCCTGCTAGGAAACGGCCAGCCCCTGGTGTTTCTAGGAGTGACCCTAGGAAGCTACCTCGGCCAGATTCGGTTTCATTGGAAGAGCCATCCGTGACGACAGAAAATCGATTTTCTGTTCTGACTGATCCTGACACACCTGCAAACCCATCCATTGAACGTGACAAGAAACCGCCACCAATCTTCCTAACAGACGTTCAAGACTACGCCCAACTAGTAAAATCGTTGGAAGAAGTAGGCGGTCCGCAATCATTCTCACTCCGGTCAAGTATCAAAGGTGTTACCATCTACCCAACCTCACCGTCGACATACAGACAATTCATCCATCACTTGGAAGACCGAAACGCCCGGTTTCACACATACCAATTACAGGAACAACGAGCACAACGTATTGTCATTAAAGGACTACATCATACCACGCCAAAAGAGCTAATAGCGGAGGCTCTCAAAGATCAGGGTTACGTAGTTCGAAATGCGGTGTTTGCAATTTCGAACCGAGATCGTACACCTTTGCCGATGTTTTTCGTCGATATAGAGCCGGAGACGTACAATGGCAAAATATACGACATAAAAACTTTATTATATACCAGGATTACAGTTGAGGAACCACATAAACGGAGGGAAATTGTACAGTGTACGCGCTGTCAAAATTTTGGACACACAAAATCTTACTGCCGTCACCCTCACCGCTGTGTTAGGTGTGGTGGCGGCCACGAATCTGGCAGTTGTTGTAAAACGAGACAGTCACCGGCCACCTGCGCAAACTGTGGAAAAGATCACCCAGCAAATTACAGAGGCTGCGAAGTTCATAAACACCTGCGAGCTAGTCGAAACCGTTTCACACAACCACAACCGAAACATACTTCCAAACAACCAGCCACACCGAAACCGGAAGATTTTCCACCTCTGCCGCAACAACCAACAAAAACACCTACCCTAACTCCATCATCACGCCAACATTCAACTCATCAGTTACCACCGTCTGAATCACCGGTTTCAGTGACTTCAACACCACAACCACCCACCTCACAGGAGAGAAACAAACATCATGCATGGACACACAATCATCGTCATCTTCACCCTCATAATTCACAGGTAGGGCCTCAATCTTCTCCCCAGATACCTAATGTTGATCAGATTTTAAATTTATTGGTTCAACTAAATCAACTCCTCCAGCCTCTTTTCTCGCTCGCTACACACATATCCCACATTACACAGTCTTTAAGTAACAGTTATGGCCATTAATTTACTCACTGCAAATTCACTGACAGTTCTCCTTTGGAATGCAAACGGTCTGACGAAACGCAAAACTGAGTTAGACATATATTTACATTCTCACCGTATTGACGTAGCCCTAATCTCAGAGACACATCTTACAGCTAGGTCTCGATTTTATATTCGCGACTATAGGATCTATCGGACCGATCATCCGGATGGTACAAGCCATGGGGGTACGGCCATACTAGTCAAATCCTCAATCACACACAATGTTTTAACACCTTTTTCCACTCCTCATGTCCAAGCGACCCTGATAAATTTGCAATGCAAGAGCATAAGTTTTACCATAGGATCAGTGTATTGTCCTCCTAGACACATCATAAATTCCCAAATGTTTAGAGATTTCTTTAATAGTCTAGGTAATCGGTTTCTTATTGGAGGAGACTGGAACGGTAAGCACATACAGTGGGGATCCCGTGTATGCTCTCCCAGGGGCAGAAATTTACTAAAAGCTATAACAGAAAATCATCTACATTATATTTCTCCAGATAGTCCAACATACTGGCCCTCCGCGCGTACCAAATTACCAGACCTCCTTGACTTTTTTGTTTGTAAGAATCTATCACACCTTCCTATTGAAATAACCACAGTAAATTACCTCTCATCAGATCATTCCCCCATACTTTTAACGGTTTCAGACCAACCAGTCTCTACAGAACGCAGACCGAGTCTTACTCCCGGGCCTATGGATTGGGATCTCTTCCAGTTCAATTTAGAGCACGCCTTAGATATCCCATTATCAATTAAAACGGACACGGAGGTAGATGATGCAGTTGATTTATTTACTACCTCTGTTCAACAGTGTGCATGGAAGGCATCACTGCCATACCGTCCAAATGTCCCAGACGCCCCACACTATCCCACTCATATCAGAGAACTTATTCGTGAAAAACGCCGCGCCCGTAACACTTGGCAGAGAACTCGCCTACCATCTGATAAACGTCGCTTAAACCGGCTGACAAACGAGCTGAAACAGCAAATTCAAACACACAACACCCGCTTATACGAAAATTATACTGGAACTCTGAACGAGAAGGACGGTAGTCTCTGGCGCAGCACAAAACGCCTACTACGGCATCACACGACATCGATGCCCCTTAGGGTGGGTGACGGACCCTGGCTAATAACTGATGACGACAAAGCTGAATGCTTTGGTAGACATCTTTCTGAAACATTCACTCCCCATAATGACATCCAATCTGTACATCACCAACGCGTTACTCAGTCACTAGATGAACCACTTCAATTATCCCTCCCGCCGAAATACTTTCACCCCTCCGAAGTAAAATCTGAAATTTCGAGATTACCACGTAAGAAGTCACCGGGATATGATTTAATAACAGGTGACATACTTAAACACTTACCGCGGAAAGCGCTCGTTCTCCTTACTATAATCTTCAATAGTATATTGCGCACGACACATTTCCCCACTCAGTGGAAGTATGCAGAAATAGTAATGATACAAAAACCGAACAAACCTTTTCACTTACCTTCCTCCTACCGACCAATAAGCCTCCTCTCAGTACCTTCAAAAATTTTCGAAAAACTCCTTTACAAGCGCATTCTTCCGCTGGTTCATGATATACTACCTCCACATCAATTCGGATTCCGCACTCAACACTCCACTACACAACAACTACACAGGGTGACTGATTACATAGCTTCATCTATGGAACAAAAGATGTATGTCTCCGCAGGTTTCCTAGATGTCGCTCAAGCTTTTGACAGAGTTTGGCATACAGGTCTCTTACACAAACTAAAAGAAATACTACCATTTACCTACTACCTTATCATAAATTCCTTCCTATCTGACAGATTCTTTAGAATTCGTTTAGGATCATCTTACTCAAATTTCTTTATTGTCTTAGCTGGCGTGCCTCAGGGCTCAATTTTAGCCCCACTTCTCTATTCAGTATACACTTCAGACCTACCGACCCTACCCCAGACCCTCACTGCTACCTACGCTGACGACACAGCGATATTAGCCCGAAACCAAAACTCTATACACGCTTCACTAACACTCCAACATCATCTCAATCTTATACACGAATGGTGTAAAACATGGAAAATAAAACTTAATACGACAAAATCCCTTCACGTAACTTTCACACTCCGTCATGGTGATTGCCCACCAGTATACATAGACAATGAACCTCTCACAAAAACAGATACGGTCAAGTATCTCGGTCTGACTTTTGATAAACGACTAACTTGGAGCACACATATCAAACGGAAACGTTTATTACTGAATTCCCGACTTAAACTTCTATATTCCCTACTTCACAAACGATCAAAATTACCAATGGCACAAAAATTACGCATATATTGTTCTCTTTTGAAACCTATTTGGACCTACGGATCTCAAATCTACGGTTCAACCAAACCCTCTAACTTGCAACGAATTCAAGCATTCCAGTCAAAAACATTACGCCTTATAGCAAAAGCACCTCTTTACGTTAGCAACAAAACCTTACATACAGATTTGAAAACACCACTTGTACAAAATTCCATTGAATACCTATACAAACGCTTTCACGACAAGTCACACGAACACGAGAACCCCCTGGTGCGTTTACTTTCCTCCGTCCATTTACCTGACAATCCTCCTAGACGCCTTAAAAGACGCTGGAGTAGAGACATGCTAATTTGATATACAAATTTCATTCTTGGGGAGGCACCAATGGGGGCCCTACCCCTCTCATGCCTATCATGTCATTTACATAATCACGATACTCATCACATTTGCTTGTTGTAACATTTTACAGTTGTAAATAAAGAATTAAAGAAAAAAAGAAAAAAAAAAAAAGAAAAAGACTTTATTTTTATTTACAACTGTGCTGTTTTGCACAACCAGCAAATGTGCTCATAATAATAATTTTTAAAAATGACGTTACACGTTAAAGGAGGACACCACTCATTAGCAGGACTCCCGCAGTTAATTGCTACTTAGCCTTTTTACAATTTAAGCATTAAGAGTATTCAGTTAATAATAGTAATTTTAATTATTTATTTATTAATGTGTTTATTAAGCGTGATTAGATTGCAACAATTAAAAATAAATTTGTCTTTAACCAACCATCGTACAGTAAAGATGGAATTTTGTGTTTTATTTCATGTAGCGGTTTAATTTAGTAATTAATAAGTATTACGTTAGCGGGAATATTTTTTAAAATTTAGAGAAACCGTTACACACCGGGTTGATCTAATGGTAAAGTTGTCGCCGAAAGTAAGCTATTTGACAATTGATGTACGGAGACGAAGATTCCGTGGTTGAAATCCTAGTAAAAGTAGATACTTGATACGGATTTAAATCCTAGACATCGACCGGAGTACTTTGATGGTTGTAGTTCTATTAACCATACTCTCTCAGTAATGGTTGGCCTGACACTGTACAAGACTATACATCTCATTTACACGTCATTCATATCATTTTCATCTCCATTGGCTCAAGGTGTTGCTTATTGTTCTTAAATTGAATAGATTGAAACGTACACACATTAGGGACAAAAAAATCTTCTTGAAGTAAACAAATGAAGTTAGGTGCGGTGAAAGTGGAAAATTTTTTCTAACTCTCTCGGTTTGTCTGTCGCGATTGTATTATAAATCATTATGATTATGTATTATGCTAAAATTTGCATAAAATTTCATAATACATTACTGTAGTAGCCTAGTAGGCTTAATAATTCACTTACATTGTACGTTGATTTTACTTTTTATAATTCGGTACGGTGACTGAACATAACCCGTCCGTGCTTTGATAACCGTGTCTGATTACGATATAATGTATCATTATGTATTACTCTACGTTAGTTTTACTTTCTCGCGCGCCATCTATTGTGTAGAATAAGACAGTACCGTGAACTCAAAAGATTTTCATATTTCATGACCCCTGAAGCCAAAATAGTGAATTTTATCAGTATGTTAAGCACGAAAGCCCAAAACAGACAGGTGGAGTGTCAAATTATTTATACTCAATCTGTTCGTTGCAGGGTTAAAATAAATAGTTCTGTTTCTTATCACATGGTCAGCCAATTAAATGACTGAATCATTAAAGAACAGAAGAGGTAAAGGTGTAAAAGACTCTAATCAGAGTTATCTCCTCTGAAAGTAATGAATCTCATTATACAGCCAGACCCTGTGGTGAATGAAGGAAAGGTGTCATTTGCAGAGTGGAAAATTGTGCTTTTCAGAGGGCTCGCCATACTGATAAGCGTACTTTTCCACTCAGTGAGGAATTTTTTTTTTTTTTTTTTTTTTTTTTTACATCCGACTGTTCTGCAATTACTGCTAATGCAGACGGTGAAGGATGAAATGATTTTTGTAACGTATGAAAATATGCCGTGCCTGAATGGGATTCGAACCCAAGACCGCATGATGAGAGGCGAGCACGTTACCAACTGCGCCAATGCGGCCGGCTAAACTTTACCATGGCCTTCCTCAGTGAGGAAGGCCATGGTAAACCACCTCACTTTTTGTTTTACTTAGTAAAACCTCTACAGGTTCAAACCAGTCTTTCGGCTGATGACCTAAACAACAACAAGCACGATAGATCAATTTTCAGATATTGCAATAAGATGTGCTCTGACTTGGAGAAACACGATGAAATACAAAAATTTTGAAATGAAGTAGATACCAAACTTTAAGCTATGAGACAAATTGACCATTCCTGTCTTAACGTACGCCAATGACAGATTGATACTGTTCTGAAAAAGTTGCGAATGATGATGAAAGCTAAGGAAAAATTAAGAAATAATGCTACGCACATGCTAATAAAATACCTCCAACACCTTGTTGACAATAAAACAACCAAAACGACAAATAAAAATAATTGAGGCCTAGATAAAAAATGAAATTTATTTTAAATTAAATATATTATTTGTTAAAATATGTTAGCTATTTAAAGCGTAATATCAAATTAAGTATAATAAAAAATAACAATTATGTTTTTGTATACCTACGTTTCAATAAAAAAGTATGTTGTATAAAATAATAAAACATTTAAAAAATTGTAGGCCTAATTTGTACGATTCATTATGATAAAATAATACGCGTATTACTGTTTTGTGCAAGATTTAAATTACTAGCTGTAACCATTTAAAATTATATTGTAAGATGCCAGTGTTGCTAAATTTGTTTAAATAATTTAGTTTTTAGACTTTTTTTGGAATAGTAAAATGCAGTTTTGAAATGGTTTTTTAAAAATTTTATTATATTTTTTTGTTGTTGACACCAGCAAACAAGCTTTTTTTATGCTGGTGTTGACCGTAACAAACTTGTGTTGTTTAGGTCATCAGCCGAAAGACTGGTTTGAATCTCTAGGAATTAACTAAGTGAAATGAGGATTGAGGGGGGGTTTACTATGCCTTTCTCACTGAATGGAAAAGTATGCTTATCAGCACACTAGACCCTCTGAAAAGCATATACTGTCAATTTCGGATAATTTGGGCACATCGGGACCGGAGCATTTTGGCCCAATTAAACGGCTGGCCCTAATAAACGAATTCGTAAACTGTGGCGTGTACGATACTGTATATTATTAAAATTATCACATACATAAATTTTACATGCAAGTTCTATCCATATACACACGAAACACATAAAAGTGTATCAGAACAATGATTAACTTTTTAGCAAAACCTTTTGCCTTGGTTTTAAGCATTGGACCATTGACACTAATATCTTGCGAAGTTACAACGGCGAACCATTAATTAAACGCTTCTCAACAAATGGATCCTTCCTTCCGTTTTCTTTTCTGAGATGTTCCATGATCTTTTAATGCCCACTCTTGGCGTGTTTTAATTTTCTTGGAGCTCGATAGAAGCTATCGTAATTTTCGGTACACCGGTTAGTTCTGATAGTTTACGTTGGCTTAATTTAGGTGGATAGTTTTTATTTTGTCGAGAAGCTTTATTCGTTTACACAGTCATATCGTTACGCGGCATTTAACTCACAAAGTTGATAGTAGGTATATTGTAAGCCTACGCATAAAAATATCAACAAATTGTGTGTATCTTATCACAACAAATTATCTTATCTTGCCGCTTAGAACCACGTGTTGTTCGTCGCTGGCCTGTAATGGTTTTAATAAAACATATATTGTACATATATCAGATTGGCCTAAATAAGCGACATTATGGACCGAATAAACGGAGTACTTGTCAATGTAAAACCCCGTTCTGATTTTGTTCATTAAAAAACTGTCCCAAAAAACCGGCTGCCCCAATTAACCAGTGGACCAATTATCCGGAATCGGCTGTACTTTCCACCCTGCAAATGACACCTTCACTTCATTCACCACAGGGTCTGGCTGTATAATGAGATTCATTACTTTCAGAGGAGATAACTTTGATTAGTGTCTTTTACACCTTTACCTCTTCTGTTCTTAAATGATTCTTAGTCATTTAATTGGCTGACCATGTGATAAGAAACATAACTATTTATTTTAGCCCTGCAACGAACAGATTGAGAGTAAATAATTTAACTCTCCACCTGTCTGCTATGGGCAGAACCAAAGACATATAAAGGGTTAAATAAACTAAAGATAAAAAATAAAAATAATTTGTAAAGTTTCGACAAATAAAACTATTAAATTAAATACGATCAACATTACCAGATTGTTTAAAGATAGAAAAAATCCCAATTTTTTACTGAATTTTTTTGTACAGCCTTCAATTTGTAATGTTATTTATGCATTCCACCGCTGTATAATCGCGGGAGTTGAAGAAAACAATTTTCTCGTGGTTATGTACACAAGAAAAAATTTCTATAGACTACTCTTTGATTAATTTTTTGCCGCTTTCTCTTCCGTTATCAACAATCAAGATAACGCCTTGTTAATTAAGTATACATTGGAAAGTACAAAAAAAAAAGAATTTCTCTACAACTCAAGAGAAAAACTTTCCCAATAAAATATTTTCCTGCTCGAAATATTCTTTAAATTAGGCTAAACCTAACAAATTATATGGATTTCGGTCCAACCTAGACAGTGAGATGATAGGAAATTATTTTTAATTGTTAAGTAACATCGGTTGAGTGATCATCTTACTATGGTGACCAGCTGACATACATAGACAAACATCGTTGGTATTATTTTTTAAATTCATGAGACATTTTATCCAGCAAATAAAAAAACAATGATAAATTGTTAGGTGGTCTTTTTACAGATGATACTGTTCCCGATGAAAAAATTAAACTTAATTATTAGCAACACAATAATGTTACAAAATTACTATTTTTAATCCTTAGTGAAGAGGCTCTTCACCTACTTCACCTGAATACCCGCGGCTGAAAACAAGACATCACTTTTTCTTGTTATTTTGTTATTTTTATAATTTTTATATATATTTTTGTTTATAAATAGCTTATAGTTGGTTGTTTAACTCCTTTCCTACAAATTTTACGTGTTTTATGCCGTTTAAAATTTTACTTTGTTTTATTGGGACAGCAGTTGTTTTTGGGACAGTTTGTACTTGCACATACGTGTCTCAATTAAAATTCTGCTGTATCAGGTCTGAAGTCTCGGCCTCGTACGACTCTTTTGTCGCACCGATTGAAAGTTCCGAAAGATCCGGTATAGTTGTTGTTTAGGTCATCAGCCGAAAGGTTGGTTTGAACCTTTAGAGGCTTTACTAAGTACAACGAGGAGTGAGGTGGTTTGCCATGCCTTCCTCACTGATTGGAAAAGTATGCTTATCAGCATGCCCGGTCTTCTGAAAAAAAAATCTACTTTCCACTCTGCAAATGACACATTTACTTCATTCGCTGTATAATGAAATTCATTACTCTTAGAAGAGATAACTCTGACTAGAGTATTTTACACCTCTACCTCTTCTATTCTTTAATGTTTCAGTCATTTATGACTGGCCATTTGATAAGAAACATAATTATTTTTTCTAGCCCTGGGACTAGCAGATTGAGTGCAAATAATTTCACACTCCACCTGCCTGTTATGGGCAAAGAACCGGTATATGGAGAATAATAATCTTTCTTTGCTCAGTTATTTCTTTATCTAGGTACAAATAATGTCAAGTACTTTGTATCAGTTTCCTTTCAGTACTCGTACCTAGTTATACTAGGAACAAAAAAATCCTGCTCCGACCCAAGACTACCAACTATTTCAATAAATTTTATCTCTATACCTGCCTAGAGATCTGATATGCTAAATATCGGCATTTATTTCTTAAAGTGGTTCTTAGAAAAGTCAACTGTAGAGAAAGTAATAAATCAGTTTATTTTAATGTTCCCCTTGAGGCTAGTAATAAACTCACGCTGTGCGCGGGCACAAGTTCAAATTGAGTACAAATAATTTATTGCGCAATTCAATATGGTTTATAGAGGAAAAATACTGAATTTAATGCGCTACATGTTTTACTTTAAACAAAAAGAAATTCGTTTTGAAAGCGCAGTAAACTTTTGCGTCTGTTTGTTCTCAACTTCAAACCGAACAATAACAAACAGTAAAAATCTGGTGTGAAACACTCACACAACTTTCTCTTGCCAATGCAAATAATTAACAATAAACCTAACATTAGTATTAAAACATTAGAAATGAACAAAAACTAACCTCAAAAACATAACCTTATTTTAATCATGAGTGAATGACGCAAAATGACAATCGAACTCAGTTTGGCTTAAAAATACGGAAAATCACGCTTTCACGCTAAACTAGGCTCTGTAGAGAAAAATGCTCTAAACAAAAGTTGTAGATCTTTTAATTTTCTATAAATTTAATTATATACACTTTTGTCGTAAAATGCATACTAAGACCGAAATGTTAAAAAAATCGATTTTTCTCACGTTTTCGTGAGAAAAAAAACAGAAAATCGCAAATTACCGCTAAACTAAGCGTTATACAAAAAAATGTTTGAAACAGAAGTTGTAGGTTTTTAAATTCTCTACAACTTTTATTATATAAGTTTTTGCGCTAAAATTTATATTAAAGCCGTAATCTTAAAAAAACAACGTTTTTACGTGAAAACAGCCTCATCGAGAATTTCAGCAAACATGGCGCCTACCGTATCTTGTAGAGAATAAAAAATTGAGTAAAATAGGCGATTTTAAAAAAAATCGTAGGACCAGTTTTTGAGAAAATCGCAAAAAACTGAAAAATTATACGAATAAACTACTACTTCCGGTTGACCGATTTTGATGAAAATGTTCGTGTCGCGTCCGGTAGTGGTATGTAACTTAAGTTTCAAGTTTCAAGTTCGTACGATGTTCCGTTCTTGAGATATTCTGTTCACACACAGACACACACACACACAGACACACACACACACAGACACACACACACACAGACACACACACAGACCAATCGCTAAAAACATGTTTTTTGGGTTCAGGGGGTCTGAAAACGTATAGATCCGGTGAAAACTCGATTTCGAAAAATCGACATGAAAACAATACTTTCCTTCCTATATATTCATATAGGCAAGAGAAAGTAAAAATTACAGTCCTACGTTTAACTCGTGATGGTTAGTCAGAGAATAGCTGTTTTCATCATGTGATTTGATGACGTCACACAGTTAATCTGAATTGACTCACCTGCGGAGTAGACTTGATTTACTATTTAAACTAGGCTTGCCTTTAACCTTAATCCATTAACCACTAATAGCTCTTAGTCTTATTTTTCGTCATTGTCTTTATTTATCTTCTTATTCTTGATACAGTAAAATTCGAAGAAACCTTTTTTTTAAGACGAATGTAGTAATAAAATACCTACATAATAAAGAAAGAAACAAGTATTATACAAAAGTAATAATCTTTTATTACTTAAACAAAAAGTAACTTTTTGCACAAGTTTAATAAAAATAATCTCTTTTACTCGTATATTCGTGTTAGAATATTACAAAATAATTCTTCTTCTTCTTCTTATTCTTCTTCTTCTTCTGCTTCTTCTTCTTCTTCTTCTTCTTCTGACGTGCCGTCTTCTCCAAGAAGATTGGCAATCATTTTAGCAGTAATGACTTTGAATGCTGCAGTTCTAAACTAATCAATGGAGCTGCACCTGAGCCATGTTCTCAAGTTGTTTGGCAGTAATATGTCTTCTATCACGACCTTTTAGGCCTATAATTTTCTCCTGAACTATTACGTGAAGTAAGCTACACTTCTCCCCACTCATCACAACATTACATTATCGCAATTTTTGTATTTTTATAGTTCTTACAACTTCTTTCTCTTTCGCTATTATTATGGGAACACTATCGTTTGTGGTACAATCCACTCAACTTAACCTTAAAATTCTTTAATGCAATATTGCGAACGCTTCCAAGTTGCCAGTAATGTTTCCCTTCAAGATCCAGTCCTCCATTCCATAAAACAACAGTAAGAAAACCTAAAATCTGAACAGTCAACTTTAATTTAAGGTCTCTAATACCTACAAAGTAGCTTACCTTCTTCATTTTATTGATTCGTAGGTTCCATTTCTTACCTTGTCCAATTCTAGCTTTGGTTACTTCAGCACAGTCGTTATTTTTATTGACAAATCGTTCCCAAATATTTGTATTTTTGGAGCTTGTTTCTTTGTATATAAATTTTTAAGGTGGCTGCAACTTTTGTTGTGTTTTTGAAATCACTATAAACATAAACGTATGTGCGTATTAAAAACCGAAGTAATTACCAGATTTACTTAATGGTTGAACAGACGTTTGAAATCTCGACAAAAATTAAAAAAATTATCGCTCACCAAATCAGTCACTAAGATGGGTCACTAAGATGCTGATTATAAAGTAACAACAAAATACTTTCAAAAGTATTTAAATACAAAATACTTTTAAAAGTATTTTTCTTAATGAAATTGTTAGGCCTACATCATATCATGACTGATGTTTTTAGTACTTTAAGTACTTATAATTAAAAAAAACAGTTAACTTAATAGGAATACGACATCCGTAAAGTCGTAGACTCTAGCGTGCACCATGTAGTAGGTGACTTTTATTTGTTGACAGTAGGAGCAAACTAACAACGGCTGAACTGTAATAATTCTTTTTTCTGTAGGAGGATGTTTTTTGTACAGCTGTTTTTGCATTTCTTAAAGCAGGTGTGAATTTTGTAGGTGAAAAAGATACAATCCTTGAGTTTGAATGGCGTCCGTAGAGCAGTATCCAGCCAGTTCTGTGCATGTGACATGAAAAACATTGTGTTACAGGAGAATAAGATATTTTCTTTGAATGCCAATATATTTTTAATATAATTTGTATTGTAGCTAATTTTCATGACTATGTATAAGGAAATGAGACAGTTAATCGCCAGTGCCATCACAGATCTGATTTTCCAAGTTCAAAAACAATTTGTTTTTAAATTCCTAATGTGAGTACATTGCAACCTGTTCAATTTACGAACAATAAACAAACCTGGGCTACAAAAACAAGTTCTGTTTCTTACCACATGCCTTTGACTGAAGCATTTAACAACAGAAGAGGTGTATAATAGACAAGTCATAGTTATCTCCTCTGAAAGTAATGAATTTCATTATACAGCCAGACTCTGTGGTGAATAAAGTGAAGGTATCATTTGCAGGGTGGAGAGTAGATAATTTTCAGAAATGCTGATAAACATACTTTTTCACTCATTGAGGTAAGCAGCTGTATCTTGTGTAGCTCTTGAAACGAATCGACAATAAGCGACAGTGGCATCTTTTCTGAGTTTTCTTCAGCAGTATGTCAAGAGAATCGAGAATTTTTCCTGGATAAAAACAACGCCCTGCTACTATGTATCGTCCAAATACGCCCTCAAAGTTATCATGCTGGAATTGATTAAATGTGGCTGAAATTGCCTATCGATTTTAGCTCGCGCAAAAACAAGGCAGATGAACTTGACAGGCAATGTCAGCTACATTTTATCAATTTCGGCATGATAATTTTGAAGGCTGTATTTCAACGCTATATAGTAACAGGGCGTTGTTGCTTTTATCCAGGAAAAATTCTCGATTCTCTTGACATACTGTTGAAGAAAACTCAGAAAAGATGCCACTGTCGATTATTGTCGATTCGTTTCACGAACTACACAAGATACAGCTGCTGTTTGCGAACATTCCTTTATCTAATCGAAATAGCGTCAAATCACTTAAGTACACAAAGTCACAGTCCTCGTTCTATAATTTCCGCTTATCTAAAGTTAAAATCAAAATAATATATGTTACTAGGCAACAAAAATAAATATACTACGAAAATCAAATCAAAATTTATATGAATAAAATAAAAACGATGTACAGTTTCACTAATATATCACATGCTAATGTTGGTTGTTGCTAATATTACAAACGAATTATAGTCCAGCCTCTCTTAGTTTGCTCCTAATGTAAACATATAATGACGTCACTGAGCATGCGCATTATAGCAAAATGTGTACACGCTGATTATAAAGTAACTACAAAATACTTTCAAGTATTTAAATACAAAATACTTTTAAAAGTATTTTTCTTAATGAAATTGTTAGGCCTGCATCATAGCATGACTGATGTTTTTAGTAGTTTAAGTACTTATAATTAAAAAAAATAGTTAACTTAATAGGAATACGACATCCGTAAAGTCGCACACTCTATCGTGCACCCTGTAGTAGGTGGCTTTTGTTTGTTGACAGTAGGAGCAAACTAAGAACGGCTGAACTATAGGCTACCTTTACTAGGATTTGAACCAGGAACCTTCGTCTCCGAAAATCAGCTGATTTTGGCGATGACTTTACCTCTAGTCCAATCCGGTGGTGTTAAACCATTAGCAAAAAATTGTTGAACTAAAAAAGAAATGAATAATATCAATGTGTCAGGGGTGACATCAACCAATCAAAGATACCGGCAAGAGTAGTAAGGTCATTTGATACGGATTCCAGACGACTGAACAATTAAACGAGCTTTCGCTTAAGGCCCAACAAGCCAACCGGACTACGTGACATTGGACGACCTGAGGCCTTATTTGTATTGTTTATGATAATGAATTTAAAATTTTTTTATTGGACAGATCGTATGAGAAGAAACAGAACTATTTTGCAACACTGGAACAAGTAGTTCAAATACAATTTTCTATTTAATTTCAGTCCGAATATGAATTTTAGCGCAAAGTTTATAAAATAAAAGTTCTAGATAATTTAAACATATACAACTTTTATTTCAAACATTTCTTTGCATTACGATTAAGTTACTTTAGCGGTAATTAGTGATTCTCTGTTTTGTTTTTCATGAAAATCTGTTTAAAAAAAAATCGTTTTTTTTTTAATACTTCGGCCGTAGTATGCATTTTATGACAAAAGTGCAAAATCATATTTATAGAAAAGTAGAAAATCTACAACTTTTATTTTAAGTATTTTTCTCTACAAAGGCTAGTTTAGCGTCAAATAGTAATTTTCCGTATTATTGAGCCAAACAAAGGTTGGTTTTCATTTGTATCAATCACTCATGATTAAATAAGGTTATGTTTTTTGAGGTTAGTTTTTTGTTTATTTCTAATGTTAGGTTATATTTTTCATTACTTGCAATGAAATGACGCACATTCTAAACAATAATAGTGGGTTTAAACAATAATAGCCGGCCGCATTGGCGCAGTTGGTAATGTGCTCGCCTCTCGTCATGCGGTCCTGGGTTCGAATCCCACACAGGCACGGCATATTTTCATATGTTACAAAAAATCATTTCATCCTCCATTGTAAACAGTTACACCCCAACGTCATCGCTAATGACCGTTGTAGTTGATGCGACGTTAAATAAATGAATAAAAAAAAATTAAAAAAATAGTGGGTTTTTAACTTGAAAAATTCATACGCTGGCCGGGAAATAACTCAGGACTTTCAATTCAATAGTCTACCTCTTTACTATATGATCCAATGAAGCGTTTCAAAAAAAATTAAATTTCATAAATTATTAAATGAAGTAAGAAATGTATGATGTAATCACGATTTATGATTTTAATAAAATCATACGAGTAATTTGATACTTTGAATACAGGCTACTGCTGATCCAATCTTTTCTGCTTCAAGTTTCTATGACGTAATAGGCCTACCAAGATCGTCTTGATGTAACAATAACATAGGAAATAGGTATATTTAAGCATAGTTGTATAAGGATTTTTAAAAGAAGCTCAAAATTACCTTATAAAAGTCGTCTAATATTTTTTTATTTAAATATTTAGAACAACATCAATTTCAGGGTAACATTTTTAATCCAACTTTTTTTCTTTCTTTTAGTATTTAAATTTAACTATATGATATTTCTTTAAAATTTTTGTTTTAGAAAGTAAATCATTAAAAACTGTCTATGTGTTCTCCTGTTTGATTTCAAAGAAGTAAACTTAAGTCACACAAAAGAAATTTATGATATGAAATAAAGCATTTGACAATTTTTTTAAAATGATGTAAAATAATACTAATTTTTTTGGATAAAAATTTAGTTGGTCATTTAAATTAGGAACTTATAAATGTTTTTGTTATTTCACATAATCCTAGTAATTTACATAATTTTTTCTCTCAAATATTTGGTAGTTTTTCAGTTAGATATTAGATTGGGTAAATCTGGTAATACTTCACATTTTCATGATATTCATGAAGGTGTTATCAATTTCATTCACTCAGTACGAAGTGACAATAGCAAAGAGAAATTTGGTACAAGTATTGAACAATGGGTAAGATCTCAGCTAAGGGTTTTGGAGACCTTATGTGAACAGAATGACCCAATGTGTCAAACAAATTGAACTAAATCACAAATACTGTAAATCAAATTACTTATGGAAAGTCCTTTAAATCAGTGGAAAGGCAGTTGAAATCAGTGTTACAAAAGGTGTAATTTAACAGATTAACTATAAACAGAATATACTTCTATATTAAAAGAAAATGTAGAAGATCCTCAATTCTCTAAGAATTGGATACCACTAATTCACTGCATCTAATATGTTTTGTTTCAATTACCTACTAAAAAACTATTCAGTTTTTACTGAAAACACTAAATAAGTGTTACAAAAGGTGCAATTTAACAGATTAACTATAAACAGAATATACTTCTATATTAAAAGAAAAAGTAGAAGATCCCCAATTCTCTAAGAATTGGATACCACTAATTCACTGCATCTAATATGTTTTGTTTCAATTACCTACTAAAAATCTATTCAGTTTTTTTAGAAAAGATGGTGGTGCACTCTCCTAATTCTAAGGTACTCACCAGTTGTAAAAGAAGAAGATGAAGAAGGTGATTAGACATTATTAATACTGTGATAAAACCTGTGTATCTGTACACAAGTGAATGGCTTAGAATGACTGGGAAGACTGGTCTCAGAGAAGCAGAGAAAGGTTTTCCGCAAGATAATGGGTCCGAAGATAGAAGACGGGTAACATAGGTTATGAGGTCTAGAAGAACTGTACAAGGAAAATGAACGATTATTAATGGAAACAATTAAAAAAAAGGGCTAAAATGTTTGGACACCTGTTTAGAATAGATGACAACTGGTTAACAAAAACAAATTTGAACACCAAACAATTGACCTAAGTTGTCGGATAAATGGTTTAAAGAATTCAGAAAGGAAATTGAGAAAACCGTAATGAATCGAGAAAACTTAATGAACCTAACCAAATTCAGACAACTTATTATGGACTTAAAGGGCTTCCTTGAAGAGCGAAACCAGACACCAGGTGGATAGAAGAAAGGAAAAAAGCGTACTGTGAACAAATGATGTGAATATGGGCTGTAAAAAGAACTTCCAGAAAAGTCTAAAGTCACCTCACATGTTCTAAAATTGGCCCTGTACAAGAAAAAATTTTTTTTAAATTTAATAGTAAACTAAAGTGGTCCATTGTGGCTAAACAAGCACTAAAAAAACTATAGTTACAAAACTAATAGTTTTAGACCTTTTTAGTTTTTGTTTTTTAAGTTAAAGTAACTTAACTAAAAAGTTAAGTTACTTTCACTTATCAGAATTAAAAAACCATGATTTTGCAATAAATAAATAACAATTAAGAATGCTATTAATGGTTTTCCCATTATTTGGTTTAATCAATTCAGGTGTTTTTCTAACTTCTTCATTAAATATTTTTAAGCAGAATCCTAGTACTTAGTAACAACACTAATAAAATGAAACAAATTCTACAAAATAATTTTTATTTAAGAGTGTAGTGAAAATGTTATAACTACAATGTTTAATGAATACTAGTAAATAAATAAAAAGTATCAGTCAAGTCATTGAAATATAGATTAAAAATGTTGGGTGTATTATTTATTTTTCTTACATAAGCCTGCCTATTTATATAAAAATGTTTTCAATTTATTTAAATTTCCTGTTGATGAATTACATTAAAACAAAACAGATGTTGCAATATTTGCTAATTTGTTATCATTAAATAATTATTATGTAGACTATATCAAGAAACAGGAATTTATTTACTTGTTTTATAAAATCTAATATTTTCATTGACTTATTTATAAATAACAGAAGGTTAAACTTTTAAAATTTTAAATGCTACTAGCAAATGTATTACAATGGTAGTGTAGATTAGTTTTTTTTTTTTTTGGCGGGGGCTCCCAAACTCCCCTACACCTCGCCATCTCCACCCACTACTATGGCTGGTCGCAAGAATTTGAGGTGGTACAGTAGAACAGCAATAGAATATCGCCTCAGTATACTGCACCATTGTAGACTTAACATTGTTATTCTTTCTTCAATAGAACTGCCCAACATACACCACATAGACACGAATAACATAAAAATACATAAAATAACATAAAGATCACACAATATTTACAGCCTTCTTTCACAGTATCCTGTATAGTTTTTCTTTAATTTTACCATCTCTGTGAAACAGATCTACCTCTCCATTTATTTCATTTGCTGTAGCTATACATCTATTGACTGGAGCTATTTTACTTCTTGTGGCTCCAGCAAACAGCCTGAAACTTCTTAAAGCTGCGCAAGGCACCCTCAGAAAAATCTTCGAGATATCTGGAACATCAGCTTGTGAATGCAAAATGTTGTAAATGTATAGAACTTCCATCACTCTACGCCGCGTGCTCAGACTCTGAAGCCTGCAGAATGAGAGGGCATTCTCATAGCCATCAAATTTTCTCCCAGATCTACATTCCACCGATAATTTTAGTTTTTCCACTAATAATAATAATATCATATTATGATATTAATTTCATAAACATTTTTTTTAAATCATTCGTTATACAATTCTGTACCACTACCAAAATTATTTAGTCAATGGTTTAGTTTAGAGCAAAGAATTTATTAATTCCCAGCGCACTAAATTCTTGAGTTCAAGAATCAGTAATCAGTCCTGCAGACAGTTTACAGGATTGAGTCTATAAAAATCCCTATATATGGGAATATTTATATACTGCTCATATTAATGAGTCATTATGTAAATTTCTTGTAGAACTGGATTAAGTTATTTTAGCTTTTATTTGCTATTGGGTACTTTACTGACAACTACCCAATTTGATCGCTGCTTTTCGCTGTATTTTTTTGATGTGATTCGGGATGAATTTTTGAACATGGACCTCCAGTGGAGTTTGTTCAGAAATGGTTGTCGACTGGTCACCATACAAAGTCGCTTTCCCAACCAGTGTTGCTTAACAAATAATAGCGACTTTCTACCAGCTGACTTACTGGGCTGGCCGGTAGCCCACTGGATTAAGTAAAATTTAAATATATCAAATTTTAAATAGAATTTGAAGTCTTGTAATGTTTGAGTATCTATCTGGAAATTAAAAAGCATACTCTTACTATGAACACAATTGAATGATAAGTAATAATTGTAATGGAAAATTGGATTGGAGACAAAAAACAAAACTAAAGTGATCTGTATTAATGAAAGAAGTTAAATACTAAAGAATTATTACGATGAAATTATGAATGTTTAGGAGAATAAACATCAATTTTATAACTACAGGAAAGTATGTATTTCAATCATTGTAATGTTAAAATAATATTTTGTCTAAAACCAGGAGGAGAATTTTTATTTTAGAAGGTAAATGAACAGAATTTTTTTATGTATCCAAGATGGGGAAGGATGCTAGTTATTATATTATATGTTAATAATGAACGGTTTCTCGTTTGTAATAAGAAAAAAGAAGTAGAAATTGAAAGATCTGAGGTTCATGCAGGGCGCCTGCATGACATCACAATTTTTTGGTGGTAGGAGAAGTAGTCGAACGTTGTTCGTTGTTCAAAGAACGATTCAGTTTTTGTCTTAGTTTCAGTTCGAGTCGAACCACACGCGCGCTACTGTCGCAGTGCTCGTCGATCAGCTGTGCCAGCTACGATAGGAGCGTTGTGAAGAGACCTTGTGTGTATTGCTGGGCACAGTAGTTTTAGACAATGGTTTTACCGCATCTCCTGTTTAGTTATTTCATCACGATGTAAATTATATCTTAGTGAATTTATTTGTGCGAAATTTCCTGTTTTACGTAATTTCCCGGTGATCTGATGATTTATCATATTAATTTTTAGTGTTAAGTTAAAATAATAACCTCAAAATGCCTTCTGTGATATCAAAATACTTGGAAGATACGACCCGTAAGTACAACATACCCAAAGAATACATAACTAGAGGTATTGCAGCTGCACTCATAATATCGTACGGTTGTAAATTAAGTTACCCGCTAGTGAAAAATGCATGTTCGAGGACTACAAGTTCGAAAAAGAATGGCATGTGCAACGGTAATGGTTTGATGAGTACTTCAGATTCTGAAGATGAAAAAACCACCAATAATAATAAACTTGCGATTCCTAACGGTAACGTTCGGAAAGGGAAGTGTGTTTCCATCAAAGAACAGAATTGTAAGGACGTTGTTAAACCAAAATCACCAGGATTTAATAAAGAATTCCTCATTCAATTGTACAAACTCATAAGGTTAATGATTCCCAGTGCTTATTGTGTTGAAACTGGACTTTTGGCTGTGCATACATTAGCTTTGATTACAAGAACATTTATGTCAATTTATGTTGCAACTATGGAGGGAAGAATGGTAAAATTTATCGTTAAAAGAGATGTTAAAAATTTTGCAATAATGCTTCTGAAGTGGTTAGGTGTCGCACTTCCAGCAACGTTCCTAAATTCTACAATTCGTTACCTTGAAAATAAGATTGCGCTTGCTTTCAGGTAAGATTCTTTTACTTACTAAAATTATTTTAAGTGAAAAATTTTTAATGCTTTTTAAGTATATACTCTGTATACCATATACATTAATGACCTTACATGTAATTGGACTGACATTGCTTTGTATGCAGTTAATTTAAACCTTGCATAATAATTTATAATGGATGTATGAGTAAGTCTTAAGCACCATTGAACCTATCTCTTGGCAATCCAACTAGGTATTCATTCTCTATATCCATTTCTATTAGATTTGAGATAACTTTAAGAAGTAATTTTCTTTAAAAAAAAGGTTTTTTTCTGCAGGTTGATCTCATAGTTTTGTTTATAATTGTACTTCTTATTTGAAACAACATTCATGTCATTACATGTCATAGTGACTATACTGTACAAGTTCTGAAATAAAATTCAATAATGTTTGTAATTGAAATAGAGATTGCTTATGTATTGCGTACTTTAATTTCATAAATTATTTATCATCCCTGAGAAAATTAAAAAGTCAATAAATTGAGAGAAGATAAAAAAGAGGAAAACTGAGAGAAGTTTAGTTTCTTCTCTTCACATTACAAAGAAAGTAAATAATATATTTTTACACTGTTACAGTAATCAATTGATTATCCAATATCATGATCATTTCAAACTAATTTCGTATTTAACTCATCTTACTTGTAATAAAGGGTTATTAGTTAATTAAAAAAAAAAAAATTAAATGTTTAATTAAATGTAGTTACACTATCCCATTTTTTTCGGAAATTGTTTTCTCTTTCATTTTCTGGTGGTTATGTCACACTAATGTTTGATTTTAAAATACTACAGTATGGTTTTGACCTATTACAAAATTATTTTTCATTGATAGTTTTTAGTGGTATAAGCTGCATTTATAAAATTTTTGTCCTGTCCTTAATTTTATTACTTTTTTTTCTTACACTTTATACATTTTTTTACATTTGGTTAATCCAAGCTGAATTTATTTTGTTACTAAATCATGATAACCATTGATTTACTGTATTTATGAAATAGAAAGTAAATCTTATATAAAAGTGATAGGTGGTGTAGATTCTTTCTTTACCGCTCATTGTTTCAACGTGTAGTGTTTACTATTCTTCTGTTCATTTTTTTGATTCGTAGTCTTTTTTTCTCAGGAAATTTAAACTCATAATTTTTTTATCTATAATGTTTTCTGTCTGATTAGTTTTTTGAAACATTTAATATATTTTTAATCCTTTTTTATTTCCTTAAGGCAATGTTTTTTTGCTATTCTATTTTTAAAAAATTAAATATTATCTGTAGTAATCAGTTTTCATTCATTCTATAGATATGTCTAAGTAAAATTTTTATCCTCTTTTCTTTATTGTATTTTATAATTTAACAATACTTATTTACTAATCTCTTCTAATTTTCTTAATTTATTCACTCCATTTTCATGTCGATTCATAAATCTTTCTTAAAATATTCTTTTCTACCTAACTTATAACCCACCGGTTTGGTCTAGTAAATACAGTAATCTCCGCAAGTCAGCTGATTTAACAGCTTATTTTCATTACAAAGATTTCTGGTTCAAATCTAGTGAAGATAGTTACTTTTATACAGATTTAAATTCTGGACAGTCGTTATCAGTTTACTTTGATGGTTGGGGTTTAATTAATCATACCTCTCAGGAATGGTCGACCTGAGTCTGTACAAGACTTCACCTCATTTACACATCATACACATCATCATCATCACATTGGGTCATAGAGTTGGTTATTGTTCTTAAATTAAATAGATTGCAATGTACACAGGTTAGGGTTTAAAAAAAAACTTAACTTTCGCCTTTCTCAAAAAATATTTGTAAACGTTCTGCACCTTGAACGGGCTTCTGAGAGAATATATTTTTGTCAGGTTAATGTATTAATTTTGAATTTTGAGATTTAATATTTTTTGTTGTAGATATCTTTTGTAAAATTATCTGCCAACTTGCATTTTGTGTATAATTTAGTTTTTTGTATCAAATTTTTTTAGTAATATTTGGTGTTATGATTTCTCCTAAATATTTACATTTTACTAGTTTCTTTACTTCTTTATTTTAAGGATTGGTGTTTAGTATATTTACCGCTTAAGAACCGTTCTGTTTTTTAATATAAGATTTTTTTATAATCTAATATTATTTTCACACTTTTCCAATTTTTAAATTTAGTGTTGTTCTCTGCTATGTATTCTGCAAAAATTGCAATACCTAGTGTCTGCAAAAGCCAATTAGCTTTATGTTTAAAAATCAGTGTTTTAGTTTTATTGTTACGGTAATTAAAAAGAAATTAAACTGGTTTTTCATTAATTTTTATTGTAAATAATATAGTTATTATGGTAGAGTAAATTTCTATTGTTGGAAACGCAATATATCAAAGTTCACTGTTTTGACGCGTTAAGCAAATTTGAAGGATAGTTTTAAAATACAATATCACTGTTAGAGCGTGTCCAATCAATGTTTAATATCATTTTGTTAATTTCACAGTGATTTATTTTTTTGTTTGGTCTTGCAATACAAGGTTCCTTCTGAATTGTTACTTAATTGTATTTGTGAATTTTATTTCTTTTTCTTTTTTTATTTATTTATGTTCATTAGTGTATTCTAAGAATTGTTGTTCAAATTACGTTAGTAGTCTCTAATATTTTTTTAATTCGTGTCACGCCTTGCAACAGTTTACGATTTAACAAATTAATGTGTTTGTTTATAAAATTAAAAATAATGATTAAACTATGTCGTATATTGTCGGGATTATAAAAGTTACAAAAGTTTATCATATAAATTATTATTTATAAATTAATATACAAGTTAGTAAATTAACCTATCCCACTATGGTTTCCCATGTCCTAGGATACATCAGTTTAGTGTTTTTTGCTCAACACAAGATTTTGTAGAAAAATAATTACAGCTTATTTGTTCGCAGATTTAGTAATGTTATTATTTGTTCTAATTTATCTAACGTTGCAAAAAAAGCCATTTTTGCAGATCCACTTTAAACTTATGATATTTCGTATGCCTTTACGATCAGGTAACAGAAAATTCTTTGGTAGCTTATGGTGTTTCTGTGTCTCCATGTAAGAAAATCAAATATTTGTTTTTTGTGTAGTATTGGTTGTCCTATTTTAGTAAGTTATATTTGTTCTATTCATTCATAGAAGTAGTTCTTGAGCAGTTGACAAAAGTCTGATATTTTAAATCTTTTTTAGAATAATGATTGCTGAAAATGACAAAGCAGATTGTACTTTTATTATTCATAAGATGAGAAGGTTGCTAGATAAGATTGGATAAGTAAGAATAGTGGAAAATCATAACTGGTTTTATTGTTATTAGAACTGTATAGTCTTTGTAAATTCAGTGTAGGTGTTTATGTTGGTAAACCTGCATTTGGCACACTACTCTTATCTTTTCTGAGCTTTTTTGAAATTTTGTGTGGCATTTGCTATTAAAAATAATGCTTATCACAAATTAAGTATTGTTTTAGATTTATATAGAAGTTTGGAAATGTTTCCTTGGTCCAGTGGTATAGAGTGCTAGCTTATGTTGACATGGAAAGTGGAAAGTTCAATTCCCAAAGGATCTGGGAAATTAGATTATGTACGTTTAAAATTGCCCATAACAGGCAGGTAGAGTGTTAAATTATTGGCACTCAATCTGCTAGTTTCAGGGCTACAAAAAATTGTTCTATTTCTTATTACGTGGTCAGCCAGTTATATGCTAAACTTCTGTTCTTAAATTTTAAGAACAGAAGAGATAGATGTTTAAAAGACACTAGTCAGTGTTATCTCCTCTGAAAGTAACTAATTTCATTATTCACCTAGATCCTGTGGTGAATTAAGGGAAGGTGTCATTTGCAGCTCAGTGGAAAGTAGGTGTTTTTCAGAGGGCCTGGTATGCTGATAAGCATACTCTTCCACTAAATGAGAAAGGTGATGGTAAACTACCTCACCCTTGTTTTTCTTAGTAAAGCTTCTTGAGGTTCAAACCAGCCTTTTAGCTGATGACCTAAACAACACATGTTTAAACTCAACAATACTGTCCTACTGCTCATTGATGACCAGACTTTTGAGATGATTTTAAATTCAGTTTTCTTAAAAGAGTCAGTTTTGTGACCTACAATGTACGTAATTTCGTTTTTTTTTTTATTTATTTAATATCACTTTAACAACATTATTATTGTTATTACTGACCATGGTCACTAATTGAACAATAACAGTGAGTTTAAAAGTACTAAAAAATTTCCAGATCCTAGTTAAGGTCTAAATTAAGGTTGGGACCTTCATTTTATAAGTCTTGTACTTTACTTACTGAGACTTTGAGGCTATCAACTTATTTTTTACTTTCTCTTGCCTATATGAATATATAGGAAGGAAAGTATTGTTTTCATGTCGATTTTTCGAAATCGAGTTTTCACCGGATCTATACGTTTTCAGACCCCCTGAACCCAAAAAACATGTTTTTAGCGATTGGTCTGTGTGTGTGTGTGTGTGTGTGTCTGTGTGTGAACAGAATATCTCAAGAACGGAACATCGTACGAACTTGAAACTTGAAACTTAAGTTACATACCACTACCGGACGCGACACGAACATTTTCATCAAAATCGGTCAACCGGAAGTAGTAGTTTATTCGTATAATTTTTCAGTTTTTTCGATTTTCTCAAAAACTGGTCCTACGATTTTTTTTAATATCGCCTATTTTACTCAATTTTTTATTCTCTACAAGATAGGGTAGGCGCCATGTTTGCTGAAATTCTCGGTGAGGCTGTTTTCACGTAAAAACGTTGTTTTTTTTAAGATTACGGCTTTAATATAAATTTTAGCGCAAAAACTTATATAATAAAAGTTGTAGAGAATTTAAAAACCTACAACTTCTGTTTCAAACATTTTTTTGTATAACGCTTAGTTTAGCGGTAATTTGCGATTTTCTGTTTTTTTTCTCACGAAAACGTGAGAAAAATCGATTTTTTTAACATTTCGGTCTTAGTATGCATTTTACGACAAAAGTGTATATAATTAAATTTATAGAAAATTAAAAGATCTACAACTTTTGTTTAGAGCATTTTTCTCTACAGAGCCTAGTTTAGCGTGAAAGCGTGATTTTCCGTATTTTTAAGCCAAACTGAGTTCGATTGTCATTTTGCGTCATTCACTCATGATTGAAATAAGGTTATGTTTTAGAGGTTAGTTTTTGTTCATTTCTAATGTTTTAATACTAATGTTAGGTTTATTGTTAATTATTTGCATTGGCAAGAGAAAGTTGTGTGAGTGTTTCACACCAGATTTTTTATTTTGTTTTCTGATTTTACATTATTTTTATATTTAGTAAGTGTAAACTTTTACAATATTTAGTGGATAACTTAAGATGTGACCATGCTGCGAACTTGAGTGTTACCCTCAATATTGTATGTCTTAAAATTTACAAATAAATCTTTAAAATTTATCCTGCAGCTTTTAATGAAAAATAATGCTGTCAGTCTTCCCTTACCAGCATTATGGGCTGGCCCATTACATTTAGTCAACTTAAATTTTTCTCTCTTGTGTTCTTTTTTTGCGTTCAGGAGACTCCAGGAGGAGTATAGGACGTGTCAGTTATAACACCTGAAATATATATAAGAATCACACATTGTATCACTACTATCACGAAAGAAATTCTTGTACGCTATAAAAAGTTTCACTGATCAAGTAATTTTTCAGATTTTTTTTAAAGGACTTCAAATCCTCACAACACTTTAAAGATTGGGGTAATTTATTCATGAATTTTCTCCCTGCATAAGTAGGTTTTTGTTCAAACAAATTTTTGGAGTGATTAGCCACATAATAATCATTTCTGTTTCTCGTGTTATGATTGTGAACATTGAAATTTTGCATAAAATTATTTTACCTAACGTACATAATCACCTCAAAAATGTAAAGAGAGGGAACTGTAAGCAATTAAAGCTCCTTAAATAGTGGCCTGGATTAGGTTAGCTGGTTAGCTCCCACCATACACCTAATAGCTTTCTTTTGTATTTTAAAAACCCTATTCATATTACCCATGCTAGAATTACCCCATACTAAGATGCCATAACAGATATGAGACAGAATGAGGCCATGATAAGCTGCCATTAGTAATTTTTTATCATTTAATCTGGCTATTTGTTTTAGTGCAAATACCCCAGATGAAATTTTGCTACAAACTTGATTGGTGTAGAATTCCCAACACAAAAATCTATCTAGATACTCCTAGGAACTTTACTGTATCTACATGCTCTAAACTATTATTATGAATAAATACATCCACTTTTATACTTTCTTTAACGTTATGTTTGTTTTTAAACTGCAAATACTGACACTTTTCCATTAACTGTTAATGTAATTGGATTCAAGAACTGTACTACGGACTCTTATGTTAACATGTGCATTTACTTCAAGAGCATCTACCAGTATCATCAGCAAACAGCGAAGCTCTGCCATTAGGTATGACTTCTTATAGCCTATTAATGTACAATAGAAACAGAATTAAATGCTTTAGCTATATAATTGGCTTACCATGTGATAAGAAACAGAACTAGTCCTGAAACTAGCATATCGAATGCAAAAATTGAACACTTCGCTTGGCTGTTATGGGCAACAGTTGTTTATAAAGACGTATTTTGGTGGATCTGCTGTCATCAGAGTAAACTGAAACTAATTCTCATTAAAAGTGTTCTTGAAGATGCTGTATCTTTGTCACGATTGTATAACAGTGACTGTAAGATACACCTTCTTCGAGGGTTTTTAATGAATCATTTGTTAAATTTATAGGCTATGGTGTGTATACTCTGATGATGTTGGATCCATTGAAACTTATTTGGAATACATGGTAAGAAAATTAAATCAGTAAAAAAAAGAGTTTAGGTTAGTAAAGGCTTATAATATTTTTTATTCAAATTTTTATTTAGTTATTTAAAAGTATAATTTTTTCATAATCTTTTGTTTCTGAGAACATAGAATTTAAATGGAATATAATAATTATATCCTAAATTTCAAGTTTGTAAGCCATGTTGTTCTACAGATTTTATGATTAGTAAATCAGTCGGTAGATTGTAATTCATGTTTTGCAAATATTCTATTCTGCACTTATTGCCAACCTCAGAGAAGTGCATTGATTAAACTAGTTTATTGCTTTTCCAGGTTTTCTAAACTTTACTCATCTATTATTCTAGGTATCTTAAAGAAATCTTTTACTGATTTTTAAAATGACAGATTCAGTTAATTAATTTATTACTTATAGTTACTTTTTAATTAATTAATTATTTAATTAGTCGAAGAATTTTGTCATTTCTACTTTTAATACCTGTTTTATTTTATTATATTCTTGTTGAGTCATAGTAGATAGATATATACCGTTGTGGAATTTTGTGTAAAACTACTTCAGGGGAACGATCTTGCTATACTTTTATTTTAATGCATCTCTAAACACTTTAATACGATGCATTAGAAGAGACCTTCAGCTGTGTTTCACATTCATATTTACTGTATATTCTTTTCTTCTTGAGTTTAGATAGTGAATGTAAAACATTTATTAATGATTTACATCAACTTGGCTTGGGACACAACGTATCTATTTGCAAAGAAAATAATTTTTTTTTCAAAAAGTTGAGAGAAGTACTTGATCGAAGAATATTGAAATTGTTTTTATCCTATCAGTTATGAAATTGACCCACCAGGTTGGTCTAGAGGTAAAGTCGTCACCAAAATCAGCTGTTTAACAGCTGGTTTTCGGTGATGAAGGTTCGCGGTTCAAATCCTATTAAAAGTAGTTACTTTTATACGGATTTGAATGCTAGACAGTGGTTACCGGTGTACTTTGATGGTTGGGGTTCAATTAACCATACTCTTTCAGGAATGGTCGGCCTGGGTCTGTACAAGATTACACCTCATTTACACTGGGTTGCTTATTGTTCTAAATTGAACAGATTGCAACGTACACATATTAGGAATTAAAAAAATAATAATAAGTTATGAAATTCTGGGTTGGGGTTTGGAACTTGTCAATTGGATTTTAACTTTTGGGAGAAAATGTGAAAGCTCATTTTGCAAGTAATCTATAAAAACCACCTGCTTTATCCTTCTGAACAATTTTTCGAGGATTTTCAAGTACTTGACATTCGTCAGTTTTGTGCTGAGTAACTAATTATATAGCCACACAAAAATGCAGTGAACTTCCTTAAATGAATTCACTACTACAGTATAAGATACAAGCATTTTATTCCAATGTACACTGTTACAAAAATGTTATTCCAAATACAATTTTGTTACCTAGCTCGCAATTTGTACTACCTGCTTCATAAAAGTTTCTCAGATTATCCAGTATTGATGTACATATAGTTGTGCAGGGAGACTTAATTATATAGTATATATAGTGATTGATATTGTGAGTTCATTTTATTCAAGAATTGTTAGCCGATGGCTATTTAAATAAATAAAAAAAGAACGAGTTCAAAGTTCTAAATAATGTTTATCCTTGATTTATTATTTTTATGTATGCAGTGTATTTATATATTTTAATCATAATCTATAGTGAACAATGTCTATCACCCATACAGGCTGAATTTATTATTTTAGGCATGTTCTAGTATCCATAAATTAATTTCTTATTCATAAAATTTATTGGGTTTTATGAATACATAATTTAGTTTAAGATATTTAGATTGAAAGTTTGTTATAAAGTCCGTTTAGATTGCTTAAATTCAGTAATATGTTATGTGATTAGTTTACAAGTTCTGAACCCACTTCATTATTAGTTTGTGATCTAAAATCTAACTTCCAACTCATTGTTCTATTATGGTTACTATTATCCATATTGATATCTAACCATTAGTCAGTTTTTTAGATATTTAGATCCAAGGATTCCTTGTAAAATACCGTTTGGTTTCCTACAGTTTTTAACTTTTCTGTTAGACTAATTATTTTTTGTTCGAAGTAGATGTAAATGAACAGATTATATATAATGTCGCAGTGTATAAAAAAAAAATCTAATGTGTAACACTCACACGACTTTCTCTTCCCAATGCAAATAATGAACAATTTAACGTAACATAAGTAATAAAACATTAGAAATTAAAAAAAAAATCGTAAAATGCATACTAAGGCTGAAATCTTTAAAAAATTGATCTTTTACACGTTTTCGTGAGAGGAAACCAGAAAATTGCTAATTACCGTTAAACTAAGCGTTATACAAATAATGTTTTAAATAAAAGTTGTAGGATTTTAAATTCTCTAAAACTTTTATCATATACATTTTTACGTTAAAGTGCATATTAAAGTCGCAATCTTAAAAAAACAGTTTTTTTTATGAGAAAACAACCTCCCCAAGAATTTCAGCAGACATTGCGCCTACCCTATCTTGTAGAGCATAAAAAATGTAGTAAATGAGGCGATTTTTAAAAACTTCGTAGGAGCCGTTGTTGAGAAAATCGCAAAAAAGTGAAAAATGACACGAATAAATTACTACTATTCTTCCGGTTGACCGATTTTGATGAAAATGTTCGTGTCGGGTCCTCTAGTGGTATGTAAATTAAGTTTCAAGTTTAAAGTTCGTACAATGTTCCGTTCTTGAAATATTCTGTATACACACACACAGACCAATTGCTAAAAACGTGTTTTTGGGTTCAAGGGGTCTGAAAACGTGTAGATCCGGTGAAAACTTATTTCGAAAAATCGACATGAAAACAATACTTTCCTTCCTATATATTCATATAGGCAAGAGAAAGTAAAAATTTGTGCTTTTGGTGTCTCGTGGTAAAAGTTCGTGAGTCTAGTTGTTTGACAGCTGATGTACGTAGACAAAGGTTCCGTGGTTCAAATCCTAGTAAAGGTAGTTACTTTATACGGATTTGAATAGTAGACAGTGGTTACCGATTTACTTTGAGGTTGGGCATCAATTAACCATACTCTGTTAGGAATGTTCGCCTTGGGTCTGCTCAAGACCAGTATACCTCATTTATACGTCATACACATCATCCTCATCGCATTGTGTCGTGGAGTTGCTTATTGTTGTAAATTGAACAGATTACAACGGACACACATTAGAAGTTGCGTTAGAAGTATTTTTACAAAATTGAGGCACTAAGGGGGAAGAGAAAGTTGACTGCGATAGTAATAATTTAAAGAATCATGGATAATGACTGGGAAAAAGAGTTTTTGCTAACGAAATTCGTTAAGTGCAGGAAAGAAGTAAGTGGTGTGTTCAGAAATCGTATAAATGAAGAAATGTTGAAGACTCTAATCAAGAGCCGTCTCCATGACAAAGAAGAAAAGTTCCAGAATAATTATTTTAGATTGTCCCGTGAAAGGTTCTCCTTCGTTTTGAGCCTCGTTGAAGAAGACTTGACAACCTCCGTCTACTACAGAATTAAGGAACCAATAACAGCAGCTGAAAAACTGGTTTTAACGCTAAGCCAAACTCAAATAAAACTTCGTCCTCATCGACAGAAAACGTAACTGTTGGGGGTTTCGCAGAATTTTGTGACATTTTCAACAATAACACACTTGTAAACAATGCCACCAAAATAAAGTAAATCATGCAGCATACAACGTAATAGACTTCTCCAGAAGCTGTAGGTGTATTGTGTTGACGTCAAACGTTTCACGCTGACGTAATCCACCCTCTAGGAAAACCCCCCCACTTAAATTTTGGAAAGGAGTGGTCAACGTAAAACGCTCAGCGTATCACGTCGACCTCGACGTAAAATACCCGTCGCTAGGAAAACGTACACACATTAGGATTAAAAAAACAATAAAAATATTGTGTTAGATTTTATTTATGTCGTGCAATAATAATGTTTTTATGTAGCCAGTAGATAGTATTAATAATACTAATTAATAGTATTAATACTAATTAATAGATAGTATTAATAGTAGATAGTATTAATGAAGTATTAAAATTACGGCACGTAGTTCGGCGGCTGCATTTGAAAGAGGTAGCCAAATCATGACACGGAAAGAGTTATAATGTAAATATACGTGACGTTCTAATAACATGCGTAATTAATAAAATTTAAACCTTATTTTATATTTATGTGATTATAGTGTTTATTCATTTGTCACATAAGTGTTCTTCACATGAATATCACATGCCGAAAACAGTAAGAAAAACTCAACTGCAGCCTTCAGTTCTATTAATAAATGTTTCTAGATTTTACAGCTAGTAAGATAAACTTTTTTGTTAATTCTTTAAAAAAAAGTAATCATAACTTGTTACAGATAATTCGATCCGGTTTTTTCCCTGAAGCTTTAAAAATTTTTATATATTTTTTTTTACATTTTGATAATATTTCAAGTATTTTCTTAGTGTTATTGTGAGTGTGTTATTCTGATTCCTCTTAGATATAAATTGACTCCAGATAACAGTGAAGTCAATAAATGACTACTTGCATTTATCGTGTCTTGTAGATACGATTAATTAATTTACTTTTACTTTTTTGAAACGGACCTGTTTCTATCCGGTTTTATGTTGCCAATTACATTGATAAAATGACTTGAAAATTCTAGAAAAGATTTTTATTAAAATCTTTTTAAATTTTTTCTATGTGTAACAAGTTTTAAAACCTGTATCTGGAAGTTTATATCGAATTTACATTTTTAATTTATTTCGGGACTAGTTTCCTTTACGATTTTTCTCTTGTCTGCACTCTTGACTGAATAATTATGTTTTAATGTAAAAAAAATCGTATTCTAATACAATTATTTGCTCATTGTCCTTCTCGTTAAGGAAAGCGGTCGGATAAATCCTTATATGGAAAATTTGCAGTAGCATTCGTTATTGTTGGCTAAGAGCCGCAAAAATTATTAGATTGGCTACAACAGCTAATTAAAAAAAACCCATTAAGTACCCTTAAGTTAAGAATTCAACATTTTTACTGAGTTAAGTACCCTTAATTTTGGGGCTATATGTAATTGATTCCAAATATACTTCGGGGGTTGTTTGAGAAGACAAGTTTCCCAGGTTTCAACTCGGGAAAACTTGGCCCAAAAGTTAAAAAAAACCATTAGAGTTAAGTTGGTACCCTTAATTTTGAGGTTATGTGGCAACATACTCTAGGGGATGGTTGAGAATTCCCTAGGTTTTATCTGTCGGACTAGGCGAAAACTTGTTTTCTTAAAAAATACAGTAAAACTCCGATTATTCGGATAATTGGATATAGTTCGAGAATCAAGAAAAAAAGGTACAGTACATTGAAAAATACGAATTTGATTGATAAAGTTACTGTAAATGTAATGAACATTAAGTAGGCAGACTGTACACAAATAACGTTTAAAGAAAATATGTATTAAATGAGTTAAATTTAATGCTGAATCCTGAATCCTGGTTGAGAGGGCTAAGAAGCCCTATGATGGCGACATCGTGTTAAGGAACACCTGGTCGCTCGGGGAACAATATAACAGAATAATTGCAACCTCAAGAAATTTAGGGGGAATTTTATAGTTTAAATAGGAAATAGGATTCTGGTTCGTGGGACATTGGAACTGGGACTTGAAAGGAGGTAATTTATTTTTAGAAGTTATTTGTGGAAAATTTAAATTAAGGGACAAGTGGGTTTTAATGCTATTTACAGTGGATTTATTTAATTTATTTGAACATCTCTAGTAAAGTTCCTTGTCTTGACGTAGCACGTTTCCAAGCAGCAAGGTCAACTTGAAACTTGCTATCGGTGTTATTTTCTTGATTCATATTTCACCTTTCACCTGATTTGGATAATTGGGGATTCGGATAATTAGATTTCTACTGTAATTTTAACAGACGTATTATAGATGTATAGATCGACTACGGAAGACACCGCCTTAAAGCGATTTTTCGATCATTTCTTCTGTTCTCCGATTCTACATCGGAGACGCCTACAATAAAGTTCGCTCTAATTCGTTTATCTATAATGAAGAATAAAACCTTCTGTTATAAACCCTAGTTTTTTTCTTTTCTCGTATAGGGCCAATTTTAGACCATGTGAGGTGTCTTGAAATGTTTCTGGAAGCTCTTTTTGTAGCCCACATTCTCAGCATTCGTTCGCTGTATTTTTTTCTCCTTTCTTTTGTCCACCCGGTGATCTGTTTTTGCTCTTCGTGGAAGCCCTTAAAGTCCGTAATTAATTAACCCAATTTTTTTAGGCGAAGAAGAAAAATGTCTAATTTTTTTCTAACAGTTTTTCTTGTGTAACTAGTTTTCTGTTGACATAGTTTGCTTATTTATTATGAGTTAATAGTTCGTAAACTTAAAAAAAATAAAATTAATTACGTATAAGATTTCGTACCAAAATATTTGTTGCAAACTTTGACTTAGGTTTTTGTTCTTTGGAGAAATATCTTCTTCGTTCAGTGCACAACCCGATGTGTGTCTTGATCTTCTATACACCAATCTCTTCCATTATCTTGTATCCTTCGCCATCCCCAGGCACACATCCTTTCACCCCATATGTCGTAGGTCCTCAGTCAAGTCATCTAGCCATCTGTTTGTAGGTCGACCCCTTTTTCGGGTATCATAAATTTGGCATTCAGTTTTCTCTTTGGCATACGCTGTTCGTTCATTCGCTCTAAGTGACCTAGCTATCGTATTTGCTGAGACTTGATGAATTTTACCACAACTTCCTGCTCTTATTCTGATTTTTTGCTCTGATTTGCCGTGTATCAATTTTTCTTAATTGGTCCATAGGCATGGTGTACAATTATTCTTTAACATTTTTCGATTTAAACATTTGTTAATGCTCAAGCCTCCGTAATTTTCATCCTACTTTATTCAAACACACTATAAAGGGTTTCATTAGAAAACTTAAGGGAGTTCATTTATGGGAAAAATTAGACCACGGGTTTACACAAAAACAAAACGTAAAATCGTAAATTAACATAATGGTTTAGCTTTATAAATTACTACTCTGAAATTTAAATCAGAGCGTCCTGGGTTCGAATCCCGGGAGGATCTGAAAAAAAATTCTAGGGTACATTAAATATCTTCCGATAGTTTGTCATGTTACACAGTAATGATGACCAAACTTATTAATTAAGATAAACTATAAGCAAAACCTCGGAGGAATTATGGAGGTCTGATTCGTTTATGCCATTCCTATATGATAAACTCTTTCTCCAGGACAAACACACACACACACACACACACACACACACACGCACACACGCACAAACGAAGAGCGGCAAAGTAAAAATTAAAGAAATTGAAAAATGTTACGGCTTCTGCATTTCACATTCTTTTTGTTCGCTGCTTACTTTAGCAGCATTAATGGCAGTGTGTGGTTTTGTGTGAATACCGCATTAAAACCGGTTTTTTCGAAAAGTACAGCGTTGATGTGAATTTTAACCGCAAAGGTATGTGTAGAAATTAAAGAAAATGTAAAATTTTATAACACTTGTAGTTATGTAGGCCTAATGTTTGTTTTTTGTCAAACGCTTAGTTTAGCGGCAATTAGTGATATTCTGTAAAAATATAAAATTAAAAAAATTAGTGTTTATCAAAGAAAGTTTTGGAGGCCAAGACCTTAAGGAAATAGGAATATCGGAAGGCACACATTTTATTGGAGATAATATAAAAGCTAAAAAAATCTGGTGTGAAACACTCACACAACTTTCTCTTGCCAATGCAAATAATTAACAATAAACCTAACATTAGTAATAAAACATAAGAAATAAACAAAAAAACTAATCTCAAAAAACATAACCTAATTTTAACATGAGAATTATGCAAAATGAAAATCAACCTCAGTTTGGGTTAAAAATCGGAAAATCACTCTTTCACGCTAAACTAGGCTCTGTTGAGAAAAATGCTTTAATTAAAAGTTGTAGATCTTTTTATTTCCTATAAAATTAATTATATACACTTTTGTCGTAAAATGCATTCTAAGGCCGAAATATTTTTAAAAAATCGATTTTCACACGTTTTCGTGAGAAAAAAACTCAAAATCGCTAATCACTTCTAAACTAAGCGTTATACAAAAAATTGTTTGAAATAAGAGTTGTAGGATTTTAAATTCTCTACAACTTTTATTTTATAAATTTTTGCGCTAAAATGCATATTAAAACCGTAATCTTAAAAAAACAATTTCTTTACGTGAAAACAGCCTCACCGAGAATTTTAGCAAACATGGCGCGTACCCTATCTTGTGAAGAATAAAAATTTGAGTAAACCAGGGAATTTTTAAAAAAATCGTAGGACCAGTTTTTGAGAAAATCGCAAAAAAGTGAAAAATTATACGAATAAACTTCTTCTTCCGGTTGACCGATTTTGATGAAAATGTTCGTGTCGGGTCCGGTAGTGGTATGTAACTTAAGTTTCAAGTTCGTACGATGTTCCCTTCTTGAGATATTTTGTATACGCTCACACACACACACACACAGACCAATCGCTAAAAACATGTTTTTGGGTTCAGAGAGTCTGAAAACGTGTAGATCCGGTGAAAACTCGATTTCGAAAAATCGACACGAAAACAATACTTTCCTTCATATATATTCATATAGGCAAAAGAAAGTAATAAATAAGAAAACGAGAGGTGGTGGCTGTGGGAATTGAGAAGGATGGTTTTGGACAGGGAGAGTTTGGTAATTGGGTGGGTAAATGCTGTCAGGGACATAAAGGAGTGTGGGCAGAGACGATGGTCATTGTGTGTAGTTATTTTATTTATCTGTTCATACTTTCTCTTGCCCTATATGAAATATAGGTAAGAAAAGGATTGTTTACACGAAAATACACGTTTTCAGGTTCCCTAAGCCCAAAAAACATGTTTTGTATCGGTTGTTGTGTGTGTGTGAACAAACTTGTTTCTAAAAATTGGAGAATCGTACGAAGTTGAAACTTGAAGTTTAAGTTAAATACTACGAGTCGATCCAACACGAACATTTAAATCAAAATCAGTCAATCGGAAGCAGCAGTTTATTCGAGTGCGATTTTTCACTTTTTGCAATTTTTTCAAATACTTATCTATGATTTTTGTTTCAAATAGTCTAATTAACTACATTTTTTGTGCGTTACAAAATGGGGTAAGCGGCATGTCTGCTGAAATTCGAGAAGCATTTAATCTCATTATAAAAACGTTTTTTCTATGAGTGCAGCCTTATTTTGAATTCACGGCAAAAAAATGTATTACATTAACGTTATAGAAAAATTAAAAACCCTACAATTTTTATTTTAAGTTTTTTTTCTACAGAGTAGTTTAGCGTTAATTAGTGATTTTTCATAATTTTCTCATACTAAGACAGAGTTTGATTTTCATTTAGCGTCATCTAGGGCTACTCATGATTAAAATTTAATTATATATTATTTACATTGCTAAGAGAAAGTCGTGGGAGTGTATCACGTCAAATTTGTTTTACCTATGACTTGTACGTTAAGGGTAATACAGACAGTAAAGGGTGTTGATGAAAATATGATAGATCTGACCGGTAATCGAACCCGGCACTGTCGTTCCATTGTTAACACCGCTTTAAAATCTATCATAAAATTTGTAAAAAGCAGGTTTTATTTTAGTTGCGAAAAATTTATTGCGTCTTGCCATGTACTCAATACATTGTTAGGATTTTTTTAAATGTTTTAAAACTTTTGTTCGTGGTTGAATTTTTTTGTGCATGTCCCTTTTTTTGATATAACTGTTCATTGAACTATGATTGCAGTTCGCTTAAATTATTTCTATTGTAAAGATTTTAATTGGCTGCGAAATTAGTTTAGAATAACCGGTTTTTTATATAAAATATATACACTAAATGAAATGCATTTTGAAAGACTAAAAAAATTGTAACAATAAATTCGTGAAATTATTTTAGTCCTTCATTGTATGCGATTTTTTGTTAGTTTAAAAAATATATAAAAGAACACTAATTATGTGTGGGAAATTTTATTAATTTTTTTCCCACCTTATAAGTGAAATAACGTCAAAATTATATGGGTAAAAGTAACAGTGCCCAATTTTATTTTATATTTTTGTAGTTAGTTTTATTATAATGTTTTTTTTTATATTTAATTGCTAATTAATAATATGGTGAACGTGTTCAATTGGTGTTAGTTCACAGGAAATAGTTTGTGTTTACACGACTTAATTTGTTTTTACAGTTTTCTAGGTTAATGGATTGTATGTTTTTAGCTCAATTAATAAATTTAATTTGTTACAGTCTTAAAATTATTATTTTTAGGTTATTTTAAGTTGCATTAACATCTTGGTTATTAGCGACTACGTACTTTGAGGTATGAACCATTTCGTGTTGATACGTTGTAATTTCCAGACCATACCTGGGAATCGAACCCGGAACTTTCCGCTTGGTAGGCTAGCACAAAAATTATAAATTAACTATTGTTCTTCACTCGCTTTGTTTCGCATTCATAATTTTTTTTAAATTATTGATCGTCCAGTACTGTATATGAAAGTATTGCAAGCTTTTCGAGTATGTAATAACCGCAATATTACGAATATATTAATCCAATGATATTTTATGCTATTAATTATCATTAATATATTATAATTATGCTTTTATTATCCAATATAATTATGTTAATTAATAAGGATCCCTTTAATCGGCCATTCAGTATCCTTGTCGGAATGTTCATAATAATAGTAGTAGTAAAACATTTGAAATAAATTCTTCATTAGTAATGAAGAAATCCATTGGACCGCCTCCGTAGCGTAGTGGTTAGCACGATAGCCTACAACGTGGAGTTCGATTTCCGGAAGTGTTACTACTCATGTTCGATTCCCGGCTAGGGTCTGGAAATTTTTACAAGTGAAAACTCACTGGTCCAGTTGTACAAAACAACCGTAGTCGCCAATAACTAAGCTGTTGATGCGACTTTAAATGAAATTAAAAAACGTTTGTTATCATTTATTATTACCAAATCCTGAAAGGACGTAGATTTAACGTCTCAATATTATATTATTAATAATTATTAATTAAATATTGTTGTTTAAGTCGTCAACCGAAACGCTAGTTTGAACCTCTAGAGTCTAGAGGATTTACTAAGTAAAACGAGGAGTGAGGTGGTTTACCACTGCCTTCCTCACTGCGTTAAAAAGTATGCTATCAGCATACTGGAAAGCGCATATTTTCCACCCTGCAAATGACACCTTCACTTCATTCAGCACAGGGTCTGGCTGTATAATGAAATAAAATTTCTCAGAGGAGATAACTCTGACTAGTGTCTTTTACGCCTTTACTTCTTCTGATTTTAAATGAAGTCAATGGGATGAGCATGTGATTAGAAACAGAATTTTTGTATTTTTTCAATTTCTGGGCGGAAGCATCAGACCGAGTGGTTTGGCTTATAAAGAAAATAATATTAAATAGTTTATAAGTGTTCACCGCAAAAAATAAACAAAAATGGAATGTATGAAATCATAATGGTTTATTATTAAATTTAATTTATAAAATTGTAATTTTTTCTTGAAAAATTACGGGCTATTATTATTATTTACTCTAAAACTAGGAAGCAAGATAGTTCTCCAAAAAATGATGCATTTTTACTCGAGATATACGTGTTTGCAATTAGCTGTATAAAGTTTAGAGTATAAAGTTTATAGAGTTTAGAAGAGATGGGAAATTTAAAAGTAGGCAACGAAAACATACAGGAAGTTGGGGAATTCTGCTATCTAGGGAGTAAAATAACAAAGGATGGTAGAAGCACGAGTGATATCAAGAGTAGAATTGCTCAAGCTAGAAAAGCCTTTGAAATGAAAAACAGCTTACTGACTACAAATATTGATTTACAGATTAGGAAAAATTTCTTAAAACATTATGTTTGGAGTGTAGCATTATACGGAAGTGAAATGTGGGTGATAGGGGCTGTAGAACGGAAGAGGATAGAAGCTTTTGAAATGTGGTGTTATAGGAAAATGTTAAAGATTAGGTGGGTGGACAAAATAAGTAATTTAGAGGTTCTTAGGCGAGTGGATGAAAAAAGAAGTATATGGAAGCATCTTACCAAAAGAAGGGATAGGCTAGTGGGGCATATCCTAAGACATCCAGGTATTGGGCTATCAATAATGGAGGGTAACATTGAGGGAGTAAATTGTAGAGGGAGGCAACGATTAGAATATATAAAGCAAATTACAAAAGATGTAGGGTGTTACAGGTATGTAGATATGAAACGACTTGCGCAAGATAGAACAGGTTGGAGAACTGCATCAAACCAGTCGAGAGACTGATGACAAAAAAAATCATTCTATACTGTTATTTAAATTTATTTTTTATATTTTATTTACTAGACAATAGTATAAAATTCCCATTAATTTTTTTTAACTACATTAAAATGTCGTCATTAGAAAAATGTAATTGTTCTTTTACAGTTCAGCCTGAGAAAATTTCAAGGTCAGTTGTTATTTATCTTTTTTAAATAATACATCTGAGAAATTTTTGTCCTGAAATTAACTATCATAAAAATGTGGAAAAACTATATTTTAATCGCTTTCATAGGTAGTGTTGTGGTGAGCGTATTAAACTATTAGATCTCTAGTTTAATTATGGAGTAAACATTTTAACGAGTTAAAAACCCAGCTTTCCATAACCAATTGTAGTGGGTAATGACGAAGCTATTAATCTGATTTTAAATAACTAAACTTAAAGTAAGTTGCACAGTCAACCGCAGTTACTTTCTAGCTGATCACCGAATAGTGAAAATAATTAGTGGGATTCGGAAACTTATTATTGGTGATCTTCGAAAGGGTCGTTTAAATGTTTTTTTGCCTGAATGTATAAATACGCCGCTCATCATGCGGTCGTGAGTTCGAGTCCCACTCAGGCACGGTATATTTTCATACGTTACAAAAAAATAATTTCATCCTCCATTGTATAGAGTTACATCCCAACGACGTCGCTAATGACCTTTGTAATTGATGCGACGTTAAATAAAAATTTGAAAAAAATGTTGAATAGATAGTTTTGGATAGTTTATAAGAAATGTTCATAATAAATTAACCATTCAATTTTTGTTATGTCCGTATTTGTTGAGTTCGGGTTATCCAAATGGGTCTGCCCCAATAATTTCGGATTACGGAGATTCTACTTAACGCTTAATTTTAGGGATAAATGGCTAATTCTAAAAATCCCTTGGGGGTTAGTCGAGAAAAATTTATGTTCCCGAGTTTCAGCCCAATTAGACTGGCAGTTTCATGCTCAAACACACGCACACACGGGTGGACCTCTTTTCAGGAACTACTTTTTGGCTTCAGCGGGTAATGATTTGTGAAGATCAGTTGATATATGGGTATCGGAAATTTTTAACTATCACAGTACTGTCTCTCCATTCTGTAGATAGATAAACATTCATTCATTTAGGCAAAATAACTACTTTTCTAAAGTAAAGTATCCTTAGAAATTACTTTTTGGCTTCAAGGAGAACATGAAATGTGAATATCAGTTGATGTATGGGTATCAGAAATTTTTTAACTGTCACAGTTTTTTCTCTCCATTCTGTAGATAGATAAACTTTCATTTATTCAGGCAAAATTACATCTAAACAATCCTTTCCAGGGTCACCAATTAATAAGTTTTCCGAATGCCACTAATTTTGACCATTCGGTGTCATTAGTAGATTTGTTCAGATCGGCTAGAAAGAATTTATTTACAAGAAAGTAAAAAAGTTGACTATTTTTTTTTTAATTAACGCGACAAGTGTTAATAATGCCAGTTTTTGTGATTAATGTAGGTGAAGTTGGCAGAGTGCAAAGTTGGAATTTCGTAATGTTCTAGTTATCCTTTAGAAACTGGAATTAAACATTGTGATTATTGATTAGTATTAACTACATTATGATTTCCCTCCGTTAACGTGTTAATCTACTAATGTCATTAAAGAAAAAAATATTGGCCTGTATTATAAATTTATTACGGAATAAGTAAATGTATGCAAACTTCTGCCAATCTTCTTTAAATGGTTCAAATCCATTTCCTTCCACTCGGAAGGAGTAGTTTATTCGTGCGATTTTTCACTTTTTAGTAATTTAAAAAAAAAGTTACCTCATTTACTACAAATTTGTTATGCTCCACAAGATACGATAAGTGCCGTATCGGCTGAAATTCTTGGGGGGGCCTGTGGTCTCGTTGAAGAAATATTTTTTTAAGATTGTGGCCTTAATATGCATTTTTAGGGCAAAGGTGTAGGTATATAGGCAGTTGTAAAAAATTACAAAACCTACAACTTTTTTTTTATTTTATTTTTATTTATTTATTTTACGTCGCATCAACTGCAACGGTCATTAGCGACGACGTTTGGGTGGAACTTTATGCAATGTAGGATGAAATTATTTTTTGTAACGTATGAAAATATGCCGTGCTGAACGGGATCCGAACCCAGGACCGCATGATGAGAGGCGAGCACTTTACCTACAACTTTTATTGCCAACATTTTTTTGTACAGTGCTTAGTTTAGCGGCAATTTATGTTTTTCTGTTGTTTTTTTTTAAATCAAAATCGGTAAAAATACTAATTTTTTATATTGCGGCCTTAGTATGCATTTTACGACAAAAACTCATTTAACACAATTAAATCTGCTAAATTAAGGGATCTGTTTTTTTTTTTTAATAATCGGTCTAATAATTTCGAGAAGAATAAAAAGTAATCGAGAAAATAAATAGAATAAAAGAATAGTAGGACCGTACCAATACGCACTTTAAAAATTGGCAATTGGAGAACAGTCAATGCACCCGACAGGTAATATATATTTTTTTTTTTTTTTGGTTTAACGTCCGACTGTTCTGCAATTACTGCTAATGCAGACGGTGAAGGATGAAATGATTATTTTGTAACGTATGAAAAGATGCCGTGCCTGAATGGGATTCGAACCCAAGACCGCATGATGAGAGGCGAGCACGTTACCAACTGCGCCAATGCGACCGGCGAACGACAGGTAATAAATAACATCCGTTTTTACATTCATTCATCATCTACATTCGTTCATCTGTTTAAACTTCATTCATTTAACTTCAGCCGCTATTGTCTAAACATAATTGTACGATAAAACCCATTATCCTTTTCAATCGATATGTCACAGTACTGTTTTAGTGTTCAGTATTTAATTTTTGAAGGAAATTCCGCTATTTTTTTCATCTTTAATTTTTTTACGGTACTGTACATTGAGCTGCACAACTTCCGTATTTGATATTTAAATGGCGGTGGGGAATTTCTTTTAAAGGGGAAGAGGTACCCAGTGATACATTCTCCGTTCAAAACTTCGGGTATTGTCCGTTATGCAGACCAAGAGATCTCTACTCCATTTTCACTTTAAACGACGCACAGTTCCTTGTAGCTAGATCACGGATTAGTTGGTTTGGATGGTCATCTAGTCTTTCGTGAAATGTACTATACAAGGAGGGCGGTTAGCTCCTTTACTGTAGGAATTTTGAAATAGTCGTGGAGGGTTTTATTGCTTACATAAAAAGGAGCGCCAGAAGCAATTCCGCTATTTCTGTTTATTCTTTTAATCCATTGCTGTTTCCATGTTCCTAGAAACGATTGTCAGGCTGTCTGCAAATGCAAGACAGCTGATCTTGACGCATCCTCTGATCTTTATAAAATTGTTGTAAATAGTAAGGTGCAATGTTTTTTCGCAGCACCCTATATCCGTAATTATATTGTTAATTAACCATTAGGTTTTAATTTGGGTTTAAATCAAAGAGTTAAATAAACGTTTAAATAATTTTTAGTTATTAGTATTTCAAATAAAATTACTTGGCAGTTTAATGAAAAGCCTGTCTATGTGTTTTTTTTTGAAATTCTGGGTCGGATTGTTGAGAGGCTCAAACGCAAGTTATCTTCAAGATTTCCTGGAATTCAGTTTTTTTCTCTTAACTTGTTCCCTCAACGTTTTTATGTGGTTACGGACTTCTTTTTAATTAGCTATTTTAACAAAATTGTCGCATAGTCAGCGTCTACTGCGGCACCCCTAGTTCTTGCTTGCGACACCCAAGTTGCGAACCACTGTTGTAAAGGATAAATTTCTGTTTGTGAAAAAGTCAGTGTAGTTTCGCAACCATTTGTTTTATAGACTGTAATCATGTTTCTACATTGTAACTGATAACTCTTACATCGATTCTTACATAATGTATAAAATATTGCAAAATTGATAGGACTGGTATTCAAAGAAAAAAAACTGTAGGTTTAAACACAAACAAGAATTATATTCAGTAATAATTCTAAAATGTTAAAATTCTAATGTACATGTGTCCTACTAAAACATGTAAAATTTTTTACAATGTAATTAAAATTTAAAGAATTCACTTCCTTGTTTTTGCTTTTTACGCTTCTAATTTAAATCTTTCTTTTAAAGAAAGTGTTATAGGAAAATGCTTATATAGCATATCGTGTATTGCGAAGTAAGAGAATGTTGTATACTGTATAACGATGTACAGGGTGTCTGTGATGTATCTGACTCTAATTAACGTTTCATCTTGTGAACATGACAGACCGTTACTGTAATGGTTACAGTGCATTTGTTCATTGTAAGTTTATGGAAATGAAGTGTTTTCTATCTAATATAATTTAACAACAAATTTCTTTGTTAATTTTTGTTGTTGGCCTCCGGGCCAGCCCAGTCAGTCAGCTGGTAGTAAGTCGCTATTATTTGTTAAGTAACACCGGTTGAACAAGCGACTTTGTATGGTGACCAGCTGACAGCCATCCACGAACAAACTCTACTGGGGGTCCCTGTTTAAACTCATGTCTAATCCACGCCAAAAATACAGCAAAAAGCAGCGATCAAATTGGGTAGTTGTCAACAATGTACAGTTCCCGATAACAAATAAGAGCTAAAAAAAAAAAAAAATTTTTTGTCAATTTTTTACGTTAACATATTTACTAATTCCCGCTTAGGATGGGCCTTTGCGCGGGATTGAGTTTTAGGCCTACATTATTATGTATTAATTATTGATAAGTATTACTAAAAATATTTTTAATAATTTTTATTGCAGAGCTTACTGAAACTTAATCTAATTTTAAAATTTACAATTCTAAAGAATTAAAATTTACAATATTATAAAATTTCCTTTCAACCAAATAAAATTTACTAAAAACCAATGAATGTTCTTACTTTGTTGTTTAAGTCATCAGCCGAAAGGTTGGTTTGAACCTGTAGAGGTTTTACTAAGTAAAACGAGGAATGAAATGGTTTACCATTGCCTTCTTCATTGAGTGAAAACGTACGCTTATTAGCATGCCTGGCCCTCGAAAAAGCACATATTTTCTATTTTGCAAATGATACCTTCACTTCATTAACCACAGGGTCTGGCTGTATATTGAAATTCATTACTTTCAGAGGAGATAACTCTGATTAGTAACTTTTACACCTCTACCTCTTCTGTTCTTAAATTATTCAGTCATTTAATTGACTGACCATATGACAAGAAACAGAATTATTTATTTTACCCCTGCAACGAACACACTGATACATACTGATTGAGTGTAAATAATTTGACACTCCACTCGTCTGTTATGGGCAGGTTTCTATTTTATTAAAGAAAAATACACTATTCTCTGCAAAAAAAATCCCCGCAGCTCAATAAAACACTATGTAGGGTACAAACTATTATATAAGACCGTTAATTAATTATTTTGAGGGGATCACAGATTAACTTTTTCAAGATATAAATATATGAATACAAAAGAAATCCTGGCAAAATTCTGTTTGAAGTCAATTGAAAATGATAGGGTAATTTTGATAATTTTCTGATTATTTAAAAAAAAGACAGGCTTAAAATAAAATTGATTCTTTGCCCAAGCCTCTTATTTTTTTGTCAAGTTTTTTTGTTAATCTGCTGGTAATAAATTCTCGGGGTATTTTATTTATTAAAATATTGCTATAGTAATTTACCTAACGTCTACACACATTCAGTTTAATGTTTTTTATACTACAAATATTAGTTTTTGTAGAGCGAGTATCGTAAGGTGTAGTTATACATTTAAAGATATTGTTTCTGTTTATTTACAAAATGATTTTTTTTAATATACGTCTGTCTCAGTTTAAATTGTCTTATATTATTTTCCTTTGTCAGTCCGTCCTTCCATCCCACCCAGATGTCAGAAACTACAAACAGTTTTCGTATTCGTAATCTACACAAAAAACTAGTGGGCCTAAATTTGGTTTGAAGTTTCGGTTTCGGCTGAAAGTTGCCCAAAACCGGAAATCAAGGAATCAAAGTCAGAAACTCCAAAACAACGCAACAAATGGTTTTTGGATTTATATTCTACACAAAAAGTTAGTGGACCTGGATTGAGTTTAAAGTTCCAGTTTCGACCGGAAGTCTAGAAATCAAAGTCGGAATTTGGAAACAAAAGTAGTATCTTTCGATTCCTCTTAAAGAGTACATACAGAAATCACTAATGGTTTTTGCCATAAGTCAAAGGTAAGCCGTTTTAAAAATTGCACCAGCCATGAAACGCGTCGTCTCATAACTGGGATTTTTATTCATTAAGTTGTTGTACGAGTAGGCTATGGTGGCACGCACTCGTAAATTGAATTTATGTCTTCTTTCATCAGGTTTTTGCCTTCGCTTATAGCCTTCGCCCATCTCTCCTACACACGCTTTGATCTTATGGCTATTTCTTCTTCCGTGCATTTTGGATGATTTTATTTCTCTTGTAGGTTCGATATTTAAGTTGAAAACAATTTTTTTTGAATTTACTTATCTAGGCAATTCTCTTTTTGGATTTCCTAATAGCTGTTCTTTTTCTTCGGAATCCCTACTATACTTTTGATGTTGTCCATGAAATTTTTCTCGTCTCGTGACTATAGCTTCTATGGTCTCTTAAGTTTTTGTATAATTCGTGGTTTGATCTTTTTTTAAAGGACCATTGAAGAAACTTTTTCAGATAGAAGAAACCTTTTTTAAATTAGACGAAACTTTTTGCAGGATGTTCCTTTAAATTATTTCAGTTTTGCCATTCTATATAGTTTCTTGTAGTGTAATGATTCATTTCCGTATGTAGCACTGTTGTCTTTAAGACTTACGTTATTTTTGTTGTTCCTATTTTTAGAATTTATGTTAAAATCGTTTTGCCTTATAATTATCTTTTTATCTATTTTGGCATTTTTTCAAACTATTTAATGGACAATTATTAATAAGTTGGATTTTAAATATGGTCTATTAAGATATAATTGTAATCAATTAGTTTCAGTATAATGTTTAGGTGTCCTGGTCAAGGTTTTCGCGCAGTTTTCCACTCCAAGTATTTTTAGAATTTATGTTAAAATCGTTTTGCCTTATAATTATCTTTTTATCTATTTTGTCATTTTTTCAAACTATTTAATGGACAATTATTAATAAGTTGGATTTTAAATATGGTCTATTAAGATATAATTGTAATCAATTAGTTTCAGTATAATGTTTAGCTGTCCTGGTTAAGGTTTTCGCGCAGTTTTCCACTCCAAGTGAGTGCCTGGTCAGTATATTTTTGCCTTCTGTACAATAGTATAACCTTCGCATTTCCTGTTACAAACATTTTGACTTATCAGGTAGAATGAACCTATATTATTTTACGTGATAATAAAGTTTATTTATTTAATGCCAAATCCTAGTAAAGGTAGTTACTCTTGTACGGATTTGAATACTAGACAGTGGTTACCGGTGTACTTTGATAGTATGGATGGTATGGTATGGAGTATGGGCTTCAATTAACCATACTCTCTCAAGAATGATCGGCCTGGATCAGTACGAAACTATACATCATTTACACGTCATACATTATCCTCACTCATTGGATTATGGGCTTTTTTATTGATCTGAATTTAACAGATTGAAACGTACACACATTACGGATTAAAAAACCATTAGTTTCATATGTAAGGCAAACATAAATTTTCACCTTTATTTTATTTAGCCATTGACTTACACGGCCTGAACGCCTCCAATTTTCTGTTGGCCTTTTACTGTCACCCTTGCAGGCTTCCAGTGCCCAAAAAGGGCCGTTATCGCTCACTTTTTGAAAAAGTTGACATTGAATAATTGTATCAAGTTACGCTTCCTATACAAAACGTTGTCTTATGATATAAGCTGCTTGCTCTACAATCTCTGAAGGAGCCTACTCAAAAGTTATAAATTTAAAGGTTCGGCTCTGATTTATTTTTAAAAACCACGAAGTACAAATATTTTTTGGATAAAAACGTTGATGTAATACAAAACTGGCGAAATTGGTGGCAGATTTAGGTATGTAATTCTTCTTCCTCACAAGAATACGTCATCCTTCCGTGGAATTTGGCCTTCCAACGTTTAAACGGCAGTCCTAAATTTCTTCGATTTTTTGGTATAGTATTCATCAACGTGGAGTTCTTTTTACACGCTGTATGTGGTAATACCGTCTCTTGCTACATTCCGTAGTTCAATCATTTAGAAGTTAAAGACTCTGTTTACTTCGTATATCAGACGTAGAAAAAGACTTAGTTCTTGTATCTAGTCTGGTGTATTCAGCCACTGACCTAACATTTCTCTTTTCAGCTCTCCGTAACCTTTGCGTATATAGGCTTGTAAACGTCCACGTCTCACTTACATAAATTTATTCATTTATTTTCCCACTTGTTAACAAAAATCATACTTAATTGGAGTTCCTTAATTCATTACTTTAAAATATGTAAAATTACTTAAATTAACTTTGTGGTGGGAAAATTAATCTATTCAACTTAGTTTTTCCGTGTTCAAAAGTAAATCAATTTAGTGGTTCTGGGTTTATTTTTCTACTACTTCAATTATAATCGGAAGCTTTACCCCTGTCCTTGAGGATTGAATGGACGGGTGGTTTAGAAGAGACTACCCGCGCCGAGTCAAAAGTACTGTCTGAACTTACTGTACCAGCTGAAATTATTCCAGCCTGTATACTGTAACCTATTAATGAAAATAACGCAAAACATGTTCGATTAATGTTATTTTATTGACTGTTACAGTATGTTACAACGTCTACAAATTGTAGAGCACAGCTTTAGTACAGCCTCTAGAGATTTAAATCAGCCTTTCGGCCGATGATCTAAACAACACAAATCCTCTCTTAATAAACTTCTAAACCTACTGGGTTGGTCTAGTGATAATGTTATCGCTGTGAGTCAGCTGTTTAACAGTTGATTTTTGATTTGCTATGCTACCTGTTCCGCACTCCTAAGCAGCCTATATCTATACTTCTATACTATCTATATCTATACTAATATAATAAAGAAGAAACGTCTGTTTGTTTGTATGAGATAATCTCAGAAACTACTGAACTGATTTTAAAAAATTTTTCATTGTTGCATAGCTTAGAGCTTCCTGATCAACATAGGCTATTTTGCAACTTTAAGTAACTTTAATTAAGTGAGTTAAGCAATTTAAACTGTGACGATGTGGCATGTTTTAGTTTATCGGGTGCATAGCACTTTTATTTTTTCTAAGTCCTCTGGATGGTGTATTTTTTGGGCTAGCACGATTCAACTTTTATATTTCATAGAAAAACGTTAAGTATAATATTCGATTCCAAAAACATCAGAAATTTGGAAATATTCAAAATTTTTATTTTGTACTGTATTTCATATAGGCCTATTTGTTTTCATTCGACAGGTAGTGAATGAATCATAAATTTCCAATTACTCTGCGTACCGCACCCACGTATTACTGTCTCTTATCTCAGTCATATATCAACTGTCTCTTTCTTTTCTATCGGTATTCTTCTATGAATTCTATTCAATTCTGTTAAATCGCAGGGACAAATATTTAAAACGGTGGGCATCGATTTAAAACAAGAGTCCTTCCTCCACTCATAGACAACTTTATGTCGGACTTTCTAGAGCTGGAAGTGCAGAAAAACAATTTATTTTTCTGCCACAGGGCCACGACACCACAAATATTGTATATAGAGAGGTTGTAAAATAATTTAATGAGGCCTACATTAGCTGCTATAAAGCAAAGCGAGCGGGGGTTGCTAGTCTATTATAATTACAGTTAAAATTATCTTTACTTTTATCCAGAGATCACCCATATAAACAATCAAATTGAAAAAAAGAGATTTTATTTTGCAACTCACATATTTTTAACTCTTTACTGTAATCACCCCTCTTCTTGAACAATCATCAACATGCTGTTGGCATTTCATTTATAATTGCGACCAAGAAATATTTGAGGTTATAAATTGTGGACTGAAAAAATTTTGCGAACAGCTTAAAATAAATTACATGGTAATATTTCTTCTAGGGACAATTACGTCACTCAGAATTCATTATGAGAATTTATTTACATGGCCCAGCTCTTTTTCTTTGACTATCATATAATTTAAATAGGACCTAAACAACACACATATCATCCTCATCTCATTGGGTCATAGGGGTTGCTTATTGTTCTTAATCAAACAGATTACATCTTACACATATTTGTGATTAAAAAAAAATCTGGTGTGAAACACTCACACAACTTTCTCTTGCTAATGCAAATAAAGAACAATATGACTTAACGTTAGTAAAAAACATTAGAAATAAACAAAAAACTGACCTCAAACAACATAACCTTATTTTAATCATGAGTGAAAGATGCAAAATGAAAATCAACCTCAGTTTGGCTTAAAAATACGGAAAATCACTCTTTCACGCGAAACTAGGCTCTGTAGAGAAAAATGCGCTAAATAAAAGTTGTAGATCTTTTAATTTCCTATAAATTTGATTATATACACTTTTGTTGTAAAATGCATACTAAGGCTGAAATCTTTAAAAAACCAAATTTTTACACGTTTTCGTGAGAAAAAATCGCTAATTACCGCTAAGCTAAGCGTTATACAAACAAATGTTCGAAATATAAGTTGTAGGGTTTTAAATTCTGTACAACTTTTATTATATATATTTTTGCGAAAAATGTATATTAAAGTCGCAATGTTAAAAAACAATTTTTTTTACGAGAAAACTGCATCCCAAAGAATTTCAACGGATATGGCGCCTACCCTGTTTTGTAGAGCATAAAAAATTAGTAAACCATGCGATTTTTGAAAAAATCGTAGGACCAGTTTTTTGAGAAAATCGCAAAAAAGTGAAAAATTACACAAATAAATTACTACTTCCGGTTGACCGATTTTGATGAAAATGTTAGTGTCGGGTCCTCTAGTGGTATCTAATTTAAGTTTCAAGTTAGTACAATGTTTCGTGTTTGGGATATTCTGTTGACACACACACACACACACACACACACAGACAAATCGCTAAAAACATGTTTTTTGGGTTCAGGGGGTCTGAAAACGTGTTGATCCGGTGAAAAATCTATTTCGAAAAATCGACATGAAAACAATACTTTCCTTTCTATATGTTCATATAGGCAAGAGAAAGTAAAATAGCATTGATATTAATGTATTTAATAAACTGAGTCACTCTTTTGACATTGTAGACCATTTAATATTATAACTATTTTGGATGCAGCATCAGATCGATCTTCAAATGAGCAAAGTGGACTACCACTTAAAGGTTAACTAAAAATTTTTGGTTATTTGTGGACCATTTATTAAAATTTTGAAAAAAAGTGGAAAAATTATATGTGCTTATGTTTGGTGTACACCCTGTGCTAAGAGAACTAAAAACTTGTCCTGGCGAACGACCTGTTCAGTCAACGTTGCACGTTCTGTTATTGCCAACTAACTCTCTCTATAATTACTGTAATCATTATTAAAAAAAAAAATCAACTTTTATTTTTTATTTTTTTGTTGAAATGGGTCAATGAATTACATAAGTCATCTTTCGAACATAAAACATTCAAAATAGTAATTATGTGAGATTATTTTATTCGTTCGTTGTATTTATTGTCATTCCTTCTTTTTGATTTCTTTTAATTGGTTGTTTTAAAAATTGTTATTAATTAAAAAAAAGGTGATTTGGTTAGATGATGTTGCATTTACTAAGGTATAATCAGGAAAGGGGGTTAATGTATATATATGTAGTTATGTATTATTCCCGGTTATCCAAAATAAAGAAGGCGAGCCGATTTTATATTACCGAAATTTTCAGTTACAATAACAGTTATACCGGGTGAAATGGAATTTGAAATATAGGGAAATAGCATTGTTTTCACTAGTTTGTTAATAGGTCCGGCAGATTAATCTGACGATTTTGTATTCATCGGTATGTTGGCAACACTGTGAATAGGAAGTTGGTAGAGTTGTTACGGGGTAGCGCTAATAATACCATTTTAGCTGCCATCATGAGTTGGTCGTGTGAGCACCGTGCTTTTGTGATTGAAGCTTATTTCAAAAACAATGATTCTTTTATTGCTACGCAGCGTTTATTTTGTAGACATTTTAATTTAAACCGAAACGCGTCTGTTCCAAGCAGGAATACGATATTGCTATGGCAGAAAAACTTTCGTTTAACATTGTCTGCTTTGAAACTGAAACCAACAGGACGAAAGTGTTGTGTGAGAACTCCTGAAAACATTGAGGCTGTAAGATTATCTGTGTCGCAGTCTCCACGGCGTTCCGTAGTGAAGCATGCTGCCGCACTAAGAATGTCTGACCGAAGTGTGAAAAGAATCCTTCATGATGACCTTCAGTTCCATTCGTACAAGATGATGTTCGTGCAACAACTTACTGAAAATGAGTACGCGTCTCGCAAAACAGCATGTGAGCTAATTCTCGAAAATTTGTAAGGTTGAATGAGTGCGTGAGGAACAATGGAAAAATTTGGATGACATAATTTTCAAATGAAATATTCAAGTGAACTATTGAAATGCTGTAAGTAAAATTGTATAATTTGAATTTTCATTTGACCCATTAAACTTTGTTGTACTATGAATCGTGCTTTTTTTATTGACCCTCCAAAATCGTCAGATTATTCTGCCGGACCCTGTATTTTCTTCCCATGAATAAAAAATGAAGACTTGTTATAGTCAGGAATCATTAGAAAATGTTTAGATCTTTTAAAAAATATAAACTTTAATACATTTTAAGCTGTATTTTAGCTTAAATACAGAAATACATAAATTTGTAACCGTTTTCCATTTAAGTATTGTAAATATTATCTTATATTCGCACTGCTATGTTTGGAGTAATCGTAACGTTCTTGTCCGGAGATGTAAAGGTAGGTGGGTCGAATCCATCAGCGGAAAAAACTTTTATTGTTCAAAAAATATTTACATTTACTTATTTAATAAAGATTAAGCGATAAGTGCAATAGTGTCGTGTTCAGCACAATTTTCAGTTCTAGCTTTTAAAGAGTAAGTTCGGAAAATCGGTAATCCGGACAAATCTATTAATCCCCAATTAATCCGGATAATCGACGTCCCATTGTATAGCTATAGCTTATACCTATAGCTTAACAAGTCTTTATTTATTTGTGGGAAGAAAATATTAACGAACTAATGAAAATCAATGCTATTTTCTTATGGTTCAAATTCCGTGAGACACCCGGTATAAGTAGGTCTACAATAGCCTACAAATACTGTTGGGCTTGGTTATAATCCATAACCGCCTCAATTGGAAACGTATTCTGTTTAACACTGATGACTTGCTGATAAAATACACGGCTTTTATCCAACAACTAAGTGTTGTTGCTGTTAAGGTCGTCAGCCGAAAGGTTGGTTTGAACTTCTAGAAGCTTTACTAAGTAAAACGAGGAGTGATGTGGTTAACCATGCCTTCCTCTCGGAGTGGAAAAGTAGCATGTGCTTAACAACATGCCAGGCCTTTCGAAAAACCATCTACAGTTCAGCCGTTCTTAGTTTGCTCCTACTGTCAACAAACAAAATCCACCTACTACAGGGTGCACGCTAGAGTCTGCAACTTTATGGATGTCGTATTCCTATTAAGTTAACTATGTTTTAAATAATAGGTACTTAAAGTACTAAAAACATCAGTCATGATAGTAGGCCTAACAATTTCACTTAAAAAATTTTTTTTAAAGTATTTTGTATTTAAATACTTTTGAAAGTATTTTGTTGTTACTTTTTAATCAGCGTGTACACACATTTTTATATAATGCGCATGCTCATTATTTGTTTACATTAGGAGCAAACTAAGAGAGGCTGGACTTTACTTTTCACTCCTCAAATGATACTTTCACTTCATTCACCACAGGGTCTGGCTGTATAATATAATTTATTACTTTCAGAGGAGATAACTCTGACTAATCTTTTACACTCTACCTTTTCTGTTCTTAAATGCTTCAGTAATATAATTGGCTGACCATGCGATAAAAAACAAAACTATTTTTTGTAGCTGTGGAACTATCCGATCGAGTGCAAATAATTTAACACTCCACCTGCCTGTTATGGGCAATAAAGTTGTATACAAACATCAAAACAGCCCTGTCCATACTATTGGGCGTAGGCTATAATCCGTAACAGATTCTATTGGAAACGTTTTATTCGGTTTAACGCTGAGGACTTTACTGAATAAATACGTGGCTTCCATACATCCAAATAGAATGTAGAAAAGCTTTATAAATGGATAGTTTAAGATGAGTGGGTAATTTTGAACGTCGGTTTAGAACGGAGTACATTTTTATTATCGTTTATCCAAATTTTTACAAGTTGTAATGCAGAACGATTAACGAAAAATATTGGATTTTAGACTAGTTTATTTTAAGTCACATCGACAGCTTAGTCATTTGCGACAACTGTGGGTTTTGGTATGGAAACGGTGGGTTTTAACGTTTAAAATTTCCAAACCCTTGCTAGGAATCGAACTCGGGACCTTTCACTTTGTAGGCTAATGCGTAGTCACTACGCCATGGAGCCGTTTAATATTGGTTTTGTTTCTAACTTCGATACGCGAGATTTATTATGAAATAGAGTAACAATACATTATAATGTATAGATTTTATTTTTTATTTTGAATATAAATAAGTGCTTTGGCCTTCTATCATAAAAATTGGTATTTTGCCAACATTTATTTATTAAGATGAATGTAAAATGCTAATAGTAAAAAGAAAATTAAAGTTCCTTCAACTACTCTTTTTGGAAGTTTTTTTTATATTAACATCTGTACCAGGAACTTCCTTTAACAAATCGTTTTAATTACTATTCATAACGATTAATAAGTTTTATAAGAAATTAAATTATGAATTTTACTTATCCGTGTATATTTTTACTATTGAAAATTAACTTGAGTATTAAATATATGCATTAATAAAAGATATTAAATTGACCGTCTCTGTTGCTATAGTTAGTACTAGGCTGTGCTACACTGCTAAATGGATGGTCCCTGGTTCGATTCTTAGCCAGAGTATTTCCCTCGAATATTTCTGTTTACTTCGAATTCCAGATTCCAGGTCATTTAAGGCATTCTTTTGCGTACGACAAGCAGTTTTAATTACAGTATTATAAAATTATAGTTATGTATAGGTTGTTGTAGTACATAAATTGAAAGATGAAACCTGTGTTTGGAACCGCGTATCTCACCAAGTAAGAAACATAAATTTCTGGTACGGCTCGTTTTAAAGCTTGGTGTTTTGTTATTTTATCCGTATAAATGACAAAACTCGGAAATATATTAGGCATTTTCTAGCGACTTAAAAACAAAATAGGTGCCCGTTTTTTAGCGCATTTTTCACTTAGTTCATGTTTTAGAACATGTACCACGATCAGTTATAAGAGGAAGAATATGGCGTTTTAAAAGAGGGTTCCTTCATGTATTTTAATTAATGTCAGCTAAAATTCAGCGTTTTAGTACAAAGAGTAAAGAAATTACAGCGTTTTAAAAAAATATGTTTATTTTCGTTCTGGATGGACGTAACGAGGAACCAACGCTGTATCCCTTTAATTTATAAGGGAATGAAATTACACTACAAATAATTATTTTAAATTTAACGGATTTTCTAAAAGAAACGTAAATGTTTAGAAGGATCAAAGCGGGCAGTGGCTACGTAGTGGGTAAGGGGGCAATGAAGTGGTGTTGCAATGTACGCTCCGTTTCATGTCGAACATAAGCCCAGATACTATGTACAATACTATTGTCTGTCTATGACTTGATGGGCACCCGCAGAGAGGAGCAGAATCGGCCTGCTACTAGCCTTCTCAATAACATTTCATTATGTATCCTACTACTAGTAACTAGTATACTGGAATTGGTACATAATGAAATGTTATTGAGAAGGCTAGTAGCGGGCCGATTCTGCTTCTCTCTTCGGGAGACCATCAAGTTATACACAGACAGTAACTTCATAAAAATGAAAGATTTCGTGTGGGTACTTCTACAACCTGACTATACAGCGTTTCTCTGTAGCATAATTTGAACGTTAACAACTCATTGCCGAACGCTCATTTTTAATGCATGTTTTCTCAATATTTCCTGAGCAACTAAAAAAAACTCATTTTACAACATTTATTTGTAGTGAAACTGCATTCCGTTATTAATTAGTGGATATAGTTGATTTTAACTCGTTACGTCCATCGGGAACGAAAATAACAATGTTGTTAAAAGGCTGAATTTTAGCTGAAATTATTTAGAAAACATGCAGGAACACTCTAATGGTATTTCATAACTGTGATGACATAATACATTTTTGTCGTAAAATGCATAATAAGACCGCAATATTAAAAAATTCCATTTTTTACCGATTTGTATGAGCAAAATACAGGAAATAACTTAGAGGAATCTCTTTATAAGATTTCTCACTATTTATCACGAAAAGTTTTTGCCATAGTCAAACGTAAGCTTTTTTAAAAATTTCCACCAGCCATAAAACGCGTCGTCTCATGAAAGAATTTTTTTAGTAAAATACGTACGTAGGCTACTAAATTTTTCTCATTTATTAAAAATGATCGTGTCTCTATTCCTTTGTGGTCACTGATAAAATAATGATTGTTCATTTATTACTATCTAACTAATTTAGTTTTATATTTTTACGATATTTTGTACAGTTAATTAGTACTGATAATTACTTCATCTAGAACTATCTGTTAGAAATACCCACTATAAGAGATATGATTAATTATAGTACTAATTAGTGAAACGGTAGAGGGACACTTCAAAACCATTAACAGGGAAGTAATAATGATCGATAAAAGAGATAAGAGCTTACAACAAAATAGTATTAAGTGTTACACGGTCATATTTTTATCAAATGGTAGTTAAAACATTTCCTTTCCATTATTATCTTCACTATCAGTAAGTAATTCTAAACAGTAATTATTTTACTATTTCAAAATAATTGAGAAGCACAAATATTTTTATCAGTAAAATATCTGGTGTGAAACACACACAATTTTCTCTTGCCAATGCAAATAATGACTAATATAACCTAACATAAGTAATAAAACATTAAAAATAAACAAAAAACTAACCTCAAAAAACATAACCTTATTTTAATTATGAGTGAAAGACGCAAAATGAAAATCGACCTCAGTTTGGCTTAAAAATACGGAAAATCACTCTTTCACGCTAAACTAGGCTCTGCAGAGAAAAATGCTTTAAATAAAAGTTGTAGATCTTTTAATTTCCTATAAATTTGATTATAGGCTATACTTTTTTGTCGTAAAATGGCCGAGATCTTAAAAAAGCGATTTTTCACACGTTTTCGTGAGACAAAAACAGAAAATCGCTAATTACCGCTTAACTAAGCGTTGTACAAATAACGTTTGAAATAAAAGTTGTAGGATTTTAACTTCTCTACATTTTTTATTATATAAATTTTTTGCTAAAATGCATATTAAAGCCGTAATCTTAAAAAAAACAATTTTATTTACATGAAAACAGCCTCACCAATAATTTCAGCAAACATAGCGCCTATGCTATCTTGTAGAGCATAAACATTTTAGTAAATGAGGCGATTTTTAAAAAAATCGTAGGACCAATTTTTGAGAAAATCGCAAATGAGTGAAAAATTACACGAATAAACTACTACTTCCGGTTGACCGATTTTGATGAAAATACTCGTGTTGGATCCGGTAGTGGTATGTAACTTAAGTTTCAAGTTCGTACGATGTTCCGTTCTTGAGATATTCTGTTGACACACACACAGACCAATCGCTAAAAACATGTTTTTTTGGGTTCAGGGGTTCTGAAAACGTAGATCCGGTGAAAACTCGATTTCGCAAAATCGACATGAAAACAATAGGCCTGCTTTCCTTCCTGTATATTCATATAGGCAAGACAAAGTAAAAAAAGAATAATAAAACAAAAAGATAAATATTTATCTTTGTCTCCTTTCATATTTTATCATTCCAAAGGACAGAATTTAACTGTCTTTTAACCCTTCGCCCTTGCGAAATCTTGCTATTTACTTACACTGCACTTGTTCCGCTCCTATCTAAGATTACTCTCAGGTATTTAAACCTTTCACACCTTTTCATTACACCCGTACCTTACTTATGGACATCTTATCGGAAATAACCGATAAGAGAAGAACAATACGTAACGCGCGGCTACTATGGAGCGACTTTTTGAACGCTCGTTATAACTTTAAATTCAGTAAAAATTTTAAACAGATAAACTAGATACTTATCTCTTTCCTTAGTCAACCCAGATATCCGGTTAAGAATAGATTATCTGTTACATCATCTTATAATATTAAACTTCATTGGCATATCAATATTAAATCTGGTTTTATAAACTAGTCTGCGTTATTTTTTATAATGACTACATTTTATATAACATTGAAAAGAAAGATATCTACATTATCATGATGTCTGATGTTCAATTTTATAATAGTCTAATACAGATCTCAACCTAATATTAATGTCAAAAAGAAAAGTTAAAAAAATATTTCAACCTCTTTAACTTATGTTGTTTTTTGTTTTCATTTATTATACGTTGTTACCTACTGATATGTTACGCAGTTGTTACAACTTTCTCATTCCTGAGTCTACAAAAATATTTCTTGTATAGCTTTAAATATTATTGTTATTCAATAGTTTTTAAATTTAAACGACTTCTTTTTTCTTGTCTTCGATCACATCCTCCACTTCCTTCGTCTTCTTCTTTTTACGGGTTAGGCATTTCTACCAGTTCCGGCACTCATCTTTTCTTCGGCCTGCGAATATCTTTACTCCCTATCTTTACTGGTTTTATCTTCTTACTTAACCAGATACAGGAAGAAAACATTGTTTTCATGTCGATTTTTTTTTAAATCGAGTTTTCACGTGATATATTCGTTTTCAGTCCCCGTGAACCCCTAATAACATGTTTTTAGCAATTGGACTTTGGGTGTGTGTGTGTATATCTCGGGAACGAAACATCGTACGAAGTTGACACTTGAAATTTAAGTTATGTACCACTATGGTTCAAAATCTGTAAGACAGCCGGTATATTGTTTATTATATATTCATTAACATTCGTAATTTATGTTAAACTGAATATTATGCAGTTTTTAAAATCTGAAGTAATTTTGTGTTGTCTGTAACTTCTGCTAGCATCAGCGGTCTGGGCCTTCCTTGATTATGTTACCATAAATAAGACTACAAATAAATAAGCTATATAATTAAGCAAAATAAACTGTATAATTTTCTTTATACCGAATAGCCTACAGAATATTGTATAATTATTGTATTTTGTTACCTAATAAAGTGAATGGATTTGAATTTTAACGGAAACCCTGTAACGTTCCACCTGAGGTGGTTATTTTGTTACACGTATATATACAGGACCGGCAGAAAAAGTGATGGTTTTTAAATGAATAAAATAAATCAGAATAAGATGTAAAAAAAATTTATTAATAGATTTGAAACATCATTTCTTGTCATTTTTTATTAAAGCACTTAAATTCTAAAATTCACTTTTTTGTTTTAAAAATTTTGTCAGTCAAGTGATGACCCTCATTCTGCACGCATTCATGTAATCGTACTTGGAAATTATCTATTGCCTTCGCAATCATGTCGTTCGGTATCGCCACTATTTCATTTCGAATTGCTAGCTTCAGATCTTCAGTTGTTCGAGGCTTTACGACATACACTTTCGATTTCAAATACCCCCAAAGAAAAACGTCACATACTGAAAAATCTGGGGAGCAAGCAGGCCATGAAAGGTCACCATTTCTTGAAATCACGTGTTCTGGAAACATTTGTCGTAACAAATTCATTGACACTGTTAGTGTGAGCAGTAGCCCCATCTTGTTGGAACCAAACATTTGCAGTGTCAACGTCACGACGTTGTAACTGGTGCAACTAAATTATTTAGCATTTCGACATAACGATCTGAAGTGATCGAAACTGCTCTACCGTTCTCTTCGTAAAAATATGGACCTGTCACTCCGAATAAAGCCACTGCGCCCCAAACTGTCGTACGTTCACAATGAAGTGGTTTTTCGTGTAGGCTACGAGGATTTTCTGCCGCCCAGTACCGGAAATTTTGTTTATTTACTCAACCAGACAGGTGAAAATGGGCCTCATCTGACATTATGATTATTGAAACGTTAGTTAAAATGTTTAGAATTGATTGTACACATTCTCTTCGGTTTTGGAAATCATGTTGGCTTGAACAATTAGTTCTTGTAGTTCTTGAACAATTACGATTTTATACGGATGAAAATGAAGATCCAAACGATAAAATTCTTCGAACACTCCGATCTGATATTCCTAGCACAGCTGCGTGATGTGCAGCAGGGCGACGTGGACTTCTGGCTACTGAAAATCGCAAACCATGTGTGTAAATCATCTCAGATCTAAGATAAACTCTTACAGACATAAAACAAATTATAACCGGTAAAGGAAAATTTGCTAATCGATGAAATAATTTTTCGATAAATTTTATCAATTAATAAATAAACTTTCTCTATAATTTCTATGCAGGAGAAAGTTCAATATAATAAACCATAAAGATAAAAAATATTTATTTATCAATTTAGTTACAAATTAAAGATAATCGTTAAAATGAATAATTAACAAAAACATTTTCCTTTATTAGTCAACTAATACAATAATGTTTAGGTTAATAATTAAAAATTATGGGACTTCCTTTGTTAACCTAAATATAGATTCAATAATAAGTTAATGTGGCTGTCGGGTAATAAAAGGGATTTTATGATGATTAATTAAACACACATTCAGGTCATTTCCTGTGTATTTTTATTATGAATTTTATGAATGTGGCAACAGAAGGGATAATCCAAGAAGAAATCTAGTATGAAACACTCAACTAAATCTTGTATGTAATGAAAACTGTAATCTGTATTTACTTATTCAAAATTTTGGTAAGCTTTTGGATGGTTGTACTGTGTTGTATAGTTTCTAAATAAAGAATCACAGTTTAAAAAAATATTTACTTATAAGTGAATGACATAAAATGAAAATCAACCTTTGAATAACTTTTAAAAAATACAGAAAATCAGTAATTGCCTTTGAACAAAAAACTCTGTAGAGAAAAATGCTTTAAATAAAGTTGTAAATTTGTTAATTTCCTAAAACTTAGATTTTAAAAACTTTTGTCGTAAAATGAATGTATGTATGTGTGAATGAATGTAAGGCCGCAATCTAAAAAACTTATTTTTTGCCAATTTTGATGAGCAAATTACAGAAAGCACTAATTGACGCTAAACTAAGCTCTGTTGAAGAAATTTCGTGAAATAAAAGTTGTAGGTTTTTAAATGTTCTACAATTTTGCACGTATATATTTTTGGTCGTAAAGGCTGCAATCTTAAAAAATACCTTTTTGTACCGATTTTCATGAAAAAATAGAAAATCGCTAATATAATTGTTGCTTAACTAAGCGTTGTACAAAAATAATCTTTGAAATAAAAGTTGTAGGTTTTTAAATTTTCTACAATTTTAATTATATACATTTTTGCTCTAAAATGCATATTATGGCCGCGATCGTAAAGAAATTTCTACGAGAGAACAAGCCTTCCCAAGAATTTCAGCAGACATGGCGTTTAACCCTATCTTTTAGAGCGGTAAGAATAGTAAATGAGGCGATTTTTAAAAAATCAGCCTTTTTGAGAAAATTGCAAAAGAGTGAAAAATGCATGAATAAACTACTACTTACGGTTGACCGGTTTTGATGAAAATGTTAGTGTGGGGTCCTAAATATTATCTAATTAAAAATAGCATTGATTTTCATTAGTTTATAAATGTTTTCTTTCGACGAATAAATTAAAACTTGTTATAATCAGGAATCATTAGAAAATGTTTTCGCCCAGAAAAAATTTAAAAAATTCACATCTTAGTGTAGCAACACGTTTTTACGCATTTCTGAGCTGAAAATGTTCAATGTTCATACTATATTACAACAGATAAAATGGAACAATTTTAGACATTTAAGAAATTCAACAATGGGGAATAGATTGCTATCGCCAATTCGAAATTTAAAAGAATTTTATATCATAATACCTCATACAACAAAGAAAATATGAAAATAATTATTGGTAAAGTTTTATAGTTATGTAAGCACTTACTTACATGAAACTATTCGTTATATTAGGGACTTACTAAATAAGTTATTAAAATATGTTATTTTTGGGTGGTTATAAGTATTTTACTGTACTAATAAATATATTCGTATTTCATAAAATATTACTTATTACTTTATTTCTGTATAAAGGTACAAAAAAACTATTAAAATAAAATATAAAAACAATTTTGAGGGGTCGTGACCCCTCAAATGATGTGTTCTACAACTTTTATTTAAAAGATTCTTTTTGTACAACGCTTAGTTAAGCAACAATTAGCGATTTTCTATTTTTTCATGAAAATAGGTAAAAAAGGTATTTTTTAAGATTGCAGCCTTAGTATGTATTTTACGATAAAAGTGTATATAATCAATGAACTAATGTCCCCTAGCCGTGGGAGTGAGAGAATGTATAACGCTCTCACTCGCACATGCCATACGCGTCGTCCCAATAACATTGTCTTTAATTTTACTCATTGTTGTGAGCAAGCGTTTATACATGCAGTAAACTAACAAGGAAGATAACGACTGTAGTATGTTTTCAGATTTGCATTATAACGGTAAAGATCATTGGGCGCATGCGTAATTATGCCACATATCTCCCTCTCACTCGCTCGGCTATGGGACATTACTTCGTCTGATACCTATATTTGACGTCCGCTCTGCTAGGATTTAAACCAGAACCTTCATCTCTGAAAATCAGCTGTTAAACAGCTGACTCACGGCGACGACTTTACCTCTAGACCAACCCGGTGGGTTAACAGTATTTTAGTGCTATTTTCATTCTGTTGATGGTCTGTTTGACTCGTATGTAAACAAAATCGTGTATTGTAAATATTGTTAATGGTTTACTTTGTTATTGTTCAAATTATTATAGGTACTGGCTTATTTGGTTTAATTCTTAAATTAGAATGTGCTTCTGTTTTTACTTAGTTCTTGGTTTGTTTGTAGGATTATTATATCTTGCTTTTATTACCGTAAAAAGTTGTACAGTTGTACATATTACACGCAAATAATCTTTTTCTATGAATTTTATTTCTACGGAATAAGTTTTGTTAAACAATGAGTAACTTACCGTAAAAGACTCTGAAGTGAAAAACAAATTCATAATGCATTTAGTACCATTTATAAACGGATTTTAATTTTATGGAAATATTACTTTATGATTAATGTACCGGAAATCTCATATTGGCTAAATACCAACAGAACAATTTAAATTTGTTTAAAGTAAGAATTTAAAAATAGTAATTTACTTTACCGTTTTAACATTAGTGATTTTGCCAATATCATTTTGATCAATATCTTTTTCTAATTCTTGTGATTCATGAAATTATTTTAAATTAAAGACGTTTTTACAGAGATTTATTTTCATTTTGCGTCATTCACTTACGATTAAAATTAGGTTATGTTTACATTTTACATTGTTTACTAATGATTAAACATAGGTTATGTTGTATTAATCATGGTTAACGTGCTCGCCTTTCATCATGCGGTCTTGGGTTTGAATCCCACTCAGGCATATTTTCATACGTTACAAAAAATCATTTCATCCTTCACAATTACAACCCAACGTCGTCGCTAATGACCACTGTAGTTGAAGCGACGTTAAATAAAAAAGAAAGTAAAAAAGCATAGGTTATACATTCATTATTCACGTTGAAAGATAAAGTCGTATGAGTGTTTCACTCGAGATTTTTTTAATTATGCCGGTACTAGCTGGAAATTAAACACAGAATTTTCAGATTAACAATATTTCTGTTGTAGGTTGCTAATGCAGGCACGTATTTAGAATTTTTTTTCGGTGAGGCAAAATAAAATATTGTATACAAAAGCTCTTCGTATTTTTTCTTCGTATAGGGCTAATTTTAAGCCTCGTGACGTTATTTTAAACGTTTCTGGAATCACTTTTTGCAGCCCCATTCTCTGCACTCGCTGTTGCAGGCTTTTTTCTTTTCTTCAGTCCACCCGGTGTTCTGTTTTTGCTCTTCATAAAACCCCTTAAAGTCCGTGATTAGTTGTTTGAATTTGATTAGGTTCATTAAGTTTTCTCGGTTTATTCCGGGTTTCTCAATAGCCTTTCTGACATCTTTAAACCATTTAGGTTATCTGACACCTTAGTTCTATTGTTTAATGTCTTAAAAATTTGTTTTGTTAACCGGTTGTTATCCGTTCTGTACAGGTGACCGTAAAATTTTAGCCTTCTTTCCTAATCGTTCATTTTCTTGGTACACACACACGCGCGCGCGCGCACACACACACACACACACACACACACACACACACACACACACACACACACACGTACCGGGTGTCCCACGGAATTTGAACCATAGGAATGTAGCATTGATTTTCATTAGTTTGTTTAATGTTTTCTTCCCAAGAATAAGTGAAGACTTGTTATCATCAGGAATCATTAGAAAATGTTTAGACCTTTTAAAACTACCAATTTTGATACATTTTAAGCTGTATTTTAGCTTAAATACAGAAATACATAAATTTGTAATCGTTTTCCTTTTAAGTATCGTAAAGTTGATGAATTGGCGTGCCTTTCTGGATTAGTGTTTAGCGTTCTAGCGTGGGGTCGGCTCGTTGGCGTAGTGGTTACCGCAACTGGCTTCTACGCCGGGGTTCCGGGATCGATTCCCGTTCGGGTCTGCCTTTTTTTATTACTGATCTTCATCTACCATCCTCTCACCGTCTGCATTAGCAGCAATTGCAAAACAGTACACGTAAAAAGGTAAAAAAAGTTCTAGCTGGGAGAGAAGATAAATTGGTAGTTCGAATCCATCTGCGGTAAAAAAATTATTGTTAAAAAAAATATTTGAAATAAATTAGTATAATAATAAAATATAATGTTATATAATTTGTTTTGTTGTATAAATAAAAATCTGGTGTGAAACACTCACACAACTTTCTCTTTCCATTGCAAATAATGACCAATATAACCTAATATTAGTAAAAAAAAACATTAGAAATAAACAAAAAACTAACCTCAAAAAACATAACCTTATTTTAATTATGAGTGAAAGACGCAAAATGAAAATCGACTTCAGTTTGGCTATAAAATACGGAAAATCACTCTTTCACGCTAGGCTCTACAGAAAAATGCTGTAAATAAAAGTTGTAGATCTTTTAATTTCCTATCAATTTGATTATATACATTTTTGTCGTAAAATGCATACTAAGGCCGAATCTTAAAAAATTCGATTTTTCACACCTTTTCGTGAGAAAAAAACAGAAAATCGCTAATTACTGCTAAACTAAGCGTTATACCAAAAAAATTTGTAAATAAAAATTGTAGGATTTCAAATTCTCTACATTTTTTATTATATAAATTTTTGCGCTGAAATGGATATTAAAGCAGTAATCTTAAAAAACAATTTTTTTACTTAAAAACTGCCTCACCAATTATTTCAGCAAACATGGCGCCTATGCTATCTTGTAGAGCATAAAAATTTTAGTAAATGAGGCAATTTTTTAAAAAATCGTAGGACCAATTTTTGAGAAAATCGCAAATGAGTGAAAAATTACACGAATAAACTACTTCTTCCGGTTGACCGATTTTGATGAAAATGTTCGTGTCGGATCCGGTAGTGGTATGTAACTTAAGTTTCAAGTTTCAAGTTCGTACGATGTTCCGTTCTTGAGATATTCTGTATACACACACGCACACACACAGACCAATCGCTAAAAACATGTTTTTTTGGGTTCAGTGGGTCTGAAAACATGTAGATCCGGTGAAAACTCGATTTCAAAAAATCGACATGAAAACTATACTTTCTTTCCTATATATTCATATAGGTAAGAGAAAGTAATATATAAATTTTTTAAATTATTTTTAGCTGAAATACAGCTTCAAATGTATCAAAATTGATATTTTTAAAGGTCTAAACATTTGCTAATGATTCCTGATTGTAAAGTCTTCATTTATTCGTGGGAAGAAAACAAACTAGGTAATGAAAATCGAAGTTATTTCCTCATGGATAAAATTCCGTGGTATACCGGTGTGTATAAAATATACTTACATTTCGGCGGGTATGAATTCCCCCTCTGCCCCTTCTGCATACGTGCCCGTAAAGGCGTATGAAAATAATAAAAATTATAATTAAGTTTGTTAGTACTATTGAATAGTCTGCTGAGTAATTTATTGTAGATAAATAAACAATTAAAACATTATTTTAAAAAAGTTGAAAAGTGAAGTTTTGTTCTCTCATATTTTTCTAACCTACAATTAAATTCCAATTTTCTTCTGTTTGCTTCTTCAATACAATCTGTATTAGTATTTGATTTGTCGTAGTGTCATTTACTTATGTACTCATCTATTTGTATTTCATAATGTGTCGTTCAATATAGTAGTCCCTGTAAAAAGCAAATTTATACTTCTTAGTATATTTACTTTACTTAACAAATATAAATAACTTTCAATTTACTACAACCAACTAACTGACTTTGTTACTTCTGTTTAATCTATTTGTTTAATAAATACACTTGCACCAGTTTCATAAAGTAAACAAAATAATTTAATTTTAAATAATTGTTCATTGTTGATATTGCTTTCGGCTATTTATAATTTCATTAACTTTTCGTCTCGTTTTACTTATTTATAAATTAATAGACAGTGATTTATTATTTATTGTTTTGAGTTATTATTTCTATTGTTTTCATGTCGATTTTTCGAAATCGAGTTTTCACCGGATCTACACGTTTACAGATCTCCTGAACCCAAAAAACATGTTTTTAGCGATTGGTCTGTGTTTGTTTGTGTGTGTGTGTGTGTGTGTGTGTGTGCGTGCGCGCGCGCGTGCGTGTGTGTGTGTACAGAATATCTCAAGAACGGAATATCGTACGAACTTGAAACTTACAGAGATTAATAATATTAATAACAACAATAATTAAACTTTATTTCCATTTTTTACTGTTATTTCCATAGACATTCTTTTAAAAAGCTGTAATGCTTTTACAACAATTCCCAATGTAGGTACGAGGTTGAGGAATTGATCTACCCAACAATGGCTAAAAGCCATGTTGGGTAGATCAAGCCCAGGGTAGGTGTTTTCTTCTTTTATTTAGTAATACAGTACAAGAGCAATCCAAAACTACACTAGGGCTTATAACAAAGACTTTTAAAAAATGTATACAATTTCAAAAAAAAAAACTCAGTCTAATAAATCTAATTAGTAAACAATATATGGGTTTAAATCATGCCACTATTCAAAGTTATACAATTAAAAAAAACTTTTAATATAGGCTAGTAATTTAAAAATTGATTGACTTAGATTGAGTCTTCTCTGGCAGCTTTGCGGTTTTTCTGTTCTATGACTATTTTCTGAAGTTCTTTTGAATATGGTGGAGATGAATTTTTGTTTCATCGCCTTGAATCTTTTCTTGGCCATTTCTCTTCAGGTTTCTCACAATTTAGCAACTCTTCAAAGTATTCAGCTACGATCTTGCAATTTTCCTTATTGCTCACAGCTAGTGTACCATTCTCTCCAAAAGCATAAGTTAAAGGTTGATAGCTTGTAGCCTTTTTATGAATTATTTCATAGAAAATAAAATTATTGTTTTCTTTTTGTTCTTGTTTCAGGACTCGTCTTGTAAACCATGCGTATAGTTTGTACTTTAAAGATCAAACGTATTATAGAGTAAGTAATTTGGATGGCCGTATTGAAAATGCAGATCATCGCTTGACGGATGACATTACAGAATTCACCTCATCAATTGCTCATCTGTATTCTCATCTCACAAAACCACTTTTTGATTGTGCATTGATCACTATTGCATTAACACAGTCTAGTCGAAAAATGGGTGCTGCTGTTGTACCAGGTAATTTTATAATATTTTATTTAAGTTTTAGTTTTTTAACGTTTACCAGAATATTAAATAGTTGACACTTATTATTGAAACGCTGTGAAATGTGTTTTTTTGTATGTTGATTTAAAATAAGGAAAGGAGAAATATAAGATAAAATGTAGGGTACTAGGGAAATTGGTAGTTGGTTTGCTGGCATTTCTCCCGCCACCTCCCCTCCGATTGGTCGCCTGAAAGCACAGACCCGGAGGGCGTTCTGAAGAACTCTTATTTTCCAAAACTGGCGACTGTCACATATCTAATTTGTTACTAAACTAAAATTTTCAAGAGCAAGGGTGAGCCTGGTCGGCAACCAGAAGGATGCGTGTTACTCGCTCTCTTGTCAGGGAAGCCTCTTGACGCACAAGGCGCCCATCATCGAGAACATTAAGAATAAAAGGTAGTCCTATCAGTCTAGAAGAAAAGGTCAGACGTAAAATACAAATTAAAAGTTAAAATTTAGTTAGGACCTGTCGCCATAATATATTTGTACCAGCAAGTGCTCGACACCATTAATTTGTTCCCGGCTGGGAAAATTTAGTGAACAGCACCAGAGGATTAGACCTATTCAGGATAACACCCTTAGTGAACTACATGCCGCCGGTAGAATGAAGCTACCTCGTCAAGGAACTCCCACACCGGAGAGCTATGCACATCACGGTACAAGCTCTCATGTGCCATGAGGAGCCAATTTTCCCCTTGGTCTTGAAGCTCCAGGGTCAGTTGCTGCCTGGACCCCCCCCCCCCAGAGCGGGGCAGTCGTACAATAGATGGTCTCGTATCTGTACCGCCCCACAGACGCATGACTCATCATCATCTAGCAGAAAAATTGACTCCCAATGTCCTTAAATAAATGCTAGAGGCATACCATACCCCTCTAGGGTACTAGGGAAAAATTGTACTGGCACAGTAAAATTGAACTTACATATAACTTATAGTCTTTAGGCACATTTTTGCTGTCATTGCGCTTGGAGGGATCGCATCGGGTAGTAGGATCACACATAATTTCATGATTTCTATTTCATATAATGAATTAATATAATAATTTCACTAACCTTCTTTTTAAACTGCGTCACCTTTATTTTAATTTCTACTTACACGTGTTTTGGTGGATCCACCATCATCAGAGTAAATGAAAAATTGAAACTTAAAAAGATTTTCTCATTTATTTAAAATTTACAGAAGATGGTACATCTTCAGTCACTTGTATAAAACTTGTTAAAAAGAAGGTTAGTGAAATTATTATATTAATTCATTATATGAAATAGAAATAATTTCAAACTGCAGGATGCATTATAAATATTTATTTTTGAATGAAAATTTCATGATTATTTCTCCATATTGTACAAGCGTTAAAGTCTAACTTATGTTTTTGTTATGAAATTATCAAATTTTTTTGGTTGCATTAATTAATATTAAATTGGAAAAACAAATAATTTTTAACTCAAAGATGTACGCTTGTAACTGAGCTTGCTGGTTCCTTGGAGCGGTGCCGTTTGCTTTTTTCACTATCAGTAAGGTTCATGATAATTTAATTTTTCAGGAGAACCAAAAACTGTTTATTAATTTTGGTTTATTAATTTTATTTATAAATGGTCTTAGGTTTTTACTTGCTCGTGCTCTATACTATGAATGTATAGAGGAGGGAAGTATTGTTTACATGTCGATTTTACGAAATCGAGTTCTCATCGGAAGTACACGTTTTAAGGCCCCCTGTACGTAAAAAAAAAACATGTTTTTACCAATTGGTGTGTGTGCTCGCGCGCGCGTTTGAGTTAAATATATGAAGAATGGAATAACGGGACCCGACACGAACATTTTATTCAAAATCGGTCAACCGATTGAATTGGTTTATTCGTGCAATTTTCTCAAAAACGGCTCCTATAATTTTGTTTAAATTCGTGGGGAGGGGCTGTGCTGCTGTGTTAAAATTTTTTTTTTTAAAGATTGCAACTTTAATATGCATTTTACGACAAAAGTACACATAATCAAAAATGTAGATAATTAAAAACCTACGACTTTTATTTCAATAATTTTTTCTACAGTAATTTGTTTAGCGTAAGTCAGTGATTTTAATGTATTTTGATCATTAAAGTCGGTAAAAAAAAGAGGTAGATTACGGCCTTAATATGCATTTTACGACAGATCATTATAGTATAATAGTATGCATTTTACGATAAAATCAAAGTTAACTTAATATGCATTTTACGACAGATCATTATAGTATAATAGTATGCATTTTACGATAAAATCAAAGTTAAAGAATATTAAAAAACTACAACTTTTATTTCAGGCATTTTTTCTACAGAGTCTAGTTTAATGTCAATTAGTTATTTTCCATATTTCTTTTTCTTCTTCTTCTTCTGCCTTTCAAGGATTAGGCATCTCTGCCTGTTCCGAACCTCTCAAATCTGCCCATCTCTTTCTCGGGCGCCCTTGTTCTTTCCTGCCCTCCGGCTTATAGTCCAGTGTCTGCTTAGGTATCCTATCCTCCTGCATTCTGTTTACATGCTCTAACCACTGCATTCTGTTTTGGGGTACCTTGTTTATAGAGAAGATGGTGAGTTCTTTCCTTATCTTAGTATTCCTGTAACAATCTTCTCTACTACACCCATACGTATGTTGAAGAAATTTCATTTCAGATGCTTGCAATCTACTCTCCTCTTGCTTTGATAGCACCCAAGTTTCACTGCCATATAGTAGGGTCGGCATTGCTAATGTTTTATAAAATCTCACCCTTGTGTTTTTGCTGGTGCTATTTTTTAAAGTGCGGTGGATAGTTCCGCATATTTGCTGAAATTGGTGCATCTTATTGTAAGCATCTTTATCCTGTTGGTATGTAATGTTGCAACCTAGATACTGAAAGTGGGAGATCTGTTCCAAAATATTATTATCTATAACAATTTTGCTTCTGACTGGCTCCTTCCCCTTGAATGCTATTACTTTTGTCTTCTTCGTCGAAACTGTCAACTTATATTCTTTGCAGAGTTTGTTCAGCATGAAAAGTGTTCTCTGCAGGCCATCCTCATTCTCCTGTAGCACTATCAGGTCATCGGCAAATAATAAGCAGTTTACAACCCTATCTTCTCCTATGAGAATACCAGTGTGTATTTGAGACTTCCACCTTCTGATCACGTCATCCAAATAAATATTAAACAAAATGGGTACCATATTTTTAAATAAAAAATAACGAACTTTTGAACAACGTAATCTATGAGCACAATATAAAAGCTTGTATTTTTTCATGTTAACTGGTGTAAAATAAGTGAAAAATAATGTGTAATTTTGTAAATTTAATTTTATTTAGTGTCAGATTCAGTGGATGCTAGGATTTAAAAGCTTTTCCATTAACAAAAACATTTTTTCAGTACTTTTCACATTCACTTTTGTAAAGATAAGACCATTATGTTGTTTTGATGACATAATATTTTTTTCTTTATTGAAAAATAATAAAAATATAGTTTTGTATTATGTTATCACTATTATTTTGAAAACGACAGTAAAAATTTTACTTTCCGAAAAATGAGTTAGTCATGTATTGTATGTCATGGACGGACATTCTATTGTGCTCAAATGATGTGTAACAATAGCGTAGTAAAAGTTTTTATAATGGAAGTCTAGTGTTGACACTGAAGAGATTTTTTTTCTTTATAATACATGGTTGATTATCAATACAGTTATTCGTTACAATTTCACTCTCCATTTTTATCATCTTTTTCATGAATGATATTACATGCGCACTTCTATCTTTAATGATTATGATGAATCAAGTATTATCATTGTTAATATGTATTAAAATAGAAAGTGATTGTAATTCAAGTATAACAGTTCAAAGTATGATTTAAATGGAACTTTTTTTATTAGAAACGTGTCTTGATTTTATTTTTTTTTCAATGTTAATAATAATAAAATATAATATTTGTAATAATCTTTGTCTATGTATTTAATGTTTTTGTTAATTTTTTGTTCTTTTCCGTAAAATTATCTGTATTTTAAATTAATGTACTCAGTATACGTGTGAATATTGTTTATAAAGACTTCATAAATCCTGTTTTATCATTTCTTTAAGTTTACTTGTTCATTTTTTTTGTTAATATGTAATAAAATGAACAACATGTCTTTATTTTACTGATAAGTAATGCTACATTTATATTCTTTTCGTAATTAATTGAATTTAAATTAAAACCTCGTAGACTTTCTGTTTGTAAAATAATAATTATAATTTTTTCCCCAAAAATTATTTACATATGAATAACATCACACTACATACCATCTGCAAATATTTTTATATCTACTTTTAAATTTATTCATGTCGTGGGAAATTAATTTATCCAACTATGGTTTTTATGTCCTAGAATAGGTAAATTTAGTTCTGTTTCTTATCACATGGTCAGCCACATATGGCAGCCACATGTGACTGAAGCATTTAGGAACAGGAGAGGTGAGGTGTAAAAGACACTAGTCAGAGTTATCTCATCTGAGAGTTATGAATTTCATTATACAGCCAGACTTTGTGGTAAATGAAGTGAAGGTGTATGCTGATAAGCATATTTTTCCACTCAGTGAGAAAGCATGGTAAACCACCTCATTCCTCATTTTACTTGGTAAAGCCTCTAGAGGTTTAAACCAGCTGAGCAAGAAAAAGTTTATTATTATGGATATTTCTAGGAATCGGATACAAATTGGAACTTATTACCTTGAACTGAATAAAGGTAAACTATATCAGGTACATTATGAGAAACAATGATATCTTTGAGAATATTATTGGTGGAACAATGGTGGGTAAGAGAGGAAAATAAATTGTAAGGAGGACGAATGAAAGATATTAAGTTCAAAAAGTACATCGACTTGAAAATATTGTTTACTGAAAGGAATTCATGATTCCAGTAACATGATTATCATATCAGAAAACCAATTAATGAAATATACAAAAATTAAATTTTAAAAACTTATTACATTAATATGTCAATGTTTTTTTAGCTGTCAGGTTGTTTCATTATAATACTTTATATAATACTTATATAATACTTTCAAATTACTTTAAATGTATGTACTTAATAATGCATAAAATTGTAGGAGCTATTTTTAAAACGCTTTAAAAAAACACTGATAATGGATTAGTGGAACTAACTAGAATATCAATTAAGTTAATTGAATTAGAATCTAATATACCATTTTTCCCTTTTCTGTTTTTTTAATTGTATCTAGGAGACTCCCAAAGGGAGTATAGGACATGACAATTAGTATAATGTATAAGTAAATGTAATACACATTATCTAAATACATATATTACTTAAATTACCAATTTACTACTTCTTCTTCTTATTCACTTCACGGATTAGCCAGTACTGCCTGTTCTGGAAACCACCTTCCCCTTGGATGACCAACACCCCTTCGACCATTTGTCTTATAATTTGCCTTACAATATAGGCAAATGGCTTCTTTTTATGCGTTCCAAATGATTACTCCAGTTGATTTTACACTCATTGATTGGGTCTTTTCTGTTATTCCCCTCCAGCACAATTTTTCACATTTTGTGGATATTTCGTATGTAGATATTCTACAGTATTTTTAAAGATAAAAATGTGAAAAATATTTTTTTTAAATCTTGTATCAATATTTTTCAAGTTAACATTAAATTTTTCCTTTCTCAAGTTAACCTTAAACTATTTATTGGCAATTATTTAATAATATTTAATTTAAATATGTTAAATTAATTTAATGATGTCATGTACCCAATGAGTTCATATTTCATTATTACATACAGTAAGAATATTGAGAAAAAACAATGTATTTACCCCGTACCTATATTTAACCTTAACCTGAAGAATATTGATGTTGGATTTTTTAAAATATTTTCCCCATTTTTATCATTAAAATACTGTAACGTTCTATATGAAATATTCACAAAATGTGAAAAATTATGCTGGGGGAATAACAGAAGATACCCCATTGATCTTCTTCTCCAGGCTAAAATTTTCAATGCTTGCCCTATAATATCACTTCTGATCATGTTCTCAAGAGTGCAGCCCTTCACTGTTCGAAGAAATTTCATTTCTGCAGCTCTGGCTTGGCGTCGTTCTCTGTTTGAAAGCACTCATGCCTTGCTGCCATACGTTATAACTGGCACCGCCTTCGTTTTGTAGAACTTTGCATAGTTCTGTTTCTTCAAATTATTTACTTGAATTAGAAATTAACCAATTACTATATTAATAAATACTTAATTAATAAATGTGTCGTTTTTTTTATATTTACCCAACAGTACACAGTTTTCTTCAATATTCATTTGAATTTGAATTATTTATATTTATTTATGTTTTAAATAAAAAAATTATTTAGAAAGGACTTCTTGAACATTATAAAATCTCATCGTGTGATAAGAGGTGAAAAATGTAAAGTGTTGTTGAATATCGTACAGACCCACTGGGTTGTCTAGAGGTAAAGTCATCACTGCGAGTCAGCTGTTTGACAGCTGATTTTCGAAGACGAAGTTTCCTGGTTCAAATCCTTGTAAAGGTAGTTACTTTTATATAGATTTTAGCCCTAGACAGTGGTTTCCAGTGTACTTTGATGGTTGGAGTTCAATTAACCATAATTTCTCAGGAAATTATGAAATTATTATTATGGGCTGTGCAAGACTACACCTCATTTACATCTCATACACATCATCCTCATCTCATTGGGTCATGGGGTTGTTTTTTGTTCTGAACTGAACAGATTGCAATGTACACATGAGCGATAAAAGTAAATATCTTCTGGAAAAAGCAGAGGATTACCAACGTCTACGTCAACATAGATAAAAATGGTTGAGGAATCTTAAGGACTTGTATGGCATAAGTTGGGTAACCCTTTATCATCAGTCAACAAAACTCAAGTTGCCTTGATGGTAGCCAATGTTCTCATAGGGAAGGACACCTGAGGAGGGAAAATATAAAATCATGTCTGTATGCCTTAGAAAAACTGGTTTAGGAAAAGCAGAGAATTTCAAGAAAAAGATCCTTCACAAGATAATGAGCTCAAAGATAGTAGATGGACAGTACAGGTAATGAGAAAGAGAAAACCTGTGCAAGAAAAACAAATGGCAAGGCCTAATGGAAACAATCAGAAACTTAAACTAAAATTCTTCTGAAACTTGTATAGAAGGGATGAATGAAAAATGGTTGTCAAAATAAATTTTTAACATATAGTTCTAAGGGGTCGGATAAATTGTTTATAGAAGTCAGAAAGGATATTGGGAAAACATATTGGACTGAACTAAATTAAAACAACTGATAACTAACTTCAGGGGCTTCCATTCAGAACTAAATCACAACACTGGATGGAATGGAAGAAAAGAGAGACTTTACAGTTAGAGTGTTGAGAGTAGGACAGCTAAAAGAGCTTCCAGAAAGTTATTACAAAAATAACTTGACTTTTTGGTCTAAAATGGTCCTAAACAAAAAAAAAACAACCTTTAATTCGCTTTAGTATTCATTCAGAGAGTCTAATTTCAAAGAGTAGGAAGTACTAACATCTACCTGAAATTAAAATGCATATAATTTTGTTGGTAAATAAAATCATCATTTATTTACAAACTTACTCTGTATTAGTCATTATTAAACAATTTCAATGAGAATGTTATGAGAAAACATTTGAGTCATTTGTTTTTCTTACAACAGTATTCATTTCAATTTATAAGTTACAACTGTTTTTGAATAAACTATTGACGTACAGTGTCTGAAAAGTTCTTTATGTAAAGTAAGAAAGCATATTGAGAAAACATAATGATCCAAACTGCCCATGACAGACAGGTGGAGTATCAAATTATTTACACTCAATCTGTTCGTTGCAGGGCTTAAATAAATAGTTCTTTTTCTTATTATAGGGTCAGCCAATTAAATGACTGAATCATTTAAGAATAGATGAGGTAGTGGTGTAAAAGATACTAATCAGAGTTATCTCCTCTGAAAGTAATGAGTTTCATTGTACAGTCAGACCCTGTGGCGAATGAAGTAATGTTGTCATTTGCAGAGTGGAAAATATGTGCTTTTCAGAGGGCCTGGCATGCTGATAAGCAAACTTTTCCACTTAGTGAGGAAGGCAATTGTAAACCACCTCACTCCTCGTTTTAATTAGTGAAACCTCTACAGGTTCAAACCAGCCTTTTGGCTGATGACCTAAACAACAATGAACCAAACTATATTCAGACAACTGATTATTGAATTCAAAGGCTTCTATGAAGAACAAAAGCAGAACTTCAGATGGATGGTAGAAAGAAGAAAACATACTGTAAAAGAGCACTGAGAGTGTAGGCTGCAAAAATAGCTTCCAGGAATGTCTGTAGTTATTTTCCGTAGTTTAAATGGCCCTAAACAAAAAAAATTAAAGAATGAAATAGATATATTGAACTGTATGGAATATATTTAAATAAATAATAATAATACTGAAGTAGTTTTATCAGCCAGGAAATATATTAGTTTTTATCATTTAAGTTTAATACGTATTTAATGGATAAGGCTATCTCTAGGTCAAAGCTATTGCTTATTGTTGACCTTGTTCTATAAATGATTTCATTTTAAAAATTATTGTTTGTTTACCTATCATTATGTATTGTGAATACATTCACCATTTGTATTCGTATTCATATGTGTGCATATCGATTCACTTTTTATATCATCTTTATCAAATTACTTTGTTATATATCATGTAACGATTACAAAACTTAACTGCGTTATTTTATTATTGTGTAAAAGCTTTTTTGCTGTTGTATTCATTACACCATTTCTTATGAATATTACATTAAAGTAAAAGTTAATAAATTAAATTTATATACCAATGAAAAAGCCCTGTCAACTAACCCCATCCAAGAAAAATAACCGGAAAATCCAGGAAATAGTGAAAAACTTGTATGAAAAAATGTTAAAAACATCCAGAAAAACCAGGAAGTAGTGAAAAATGGTTTCTTTCATTATATACAAAAATGTAAGCAGAAAATGACTGAGCCCATTCAAAATACGTCAGACTCAATTTGGCCAGGAGGGCCCTATCCGGAATATTGATGTTGATATAACTCATGGAACTGGCTATCTTCGGGGTGCACAGAACCACAAATTTTGTTTTTTGACTGTCTTACACTTTGAAAACTTAATTATTCTCTTCCACCTAACCCCTTTGATGGCTGAACTGCACCTTATGGCAAAATGCATGCGTTACATGCATACAAACACACACACTTCTATGGTTCTGATCCACTTAACCCCTGTGTCGTATGGTGCAAGTCTTTATACACAATTGCAGAATCCCTTACTTACTGATTGACTCAGTCACTCATTCATCACCAATTGATGTGGTGATGAAATTGAAATGGTGTAAGACAATTGAAATAGTGTGGCAACCTATTGAGTATAGAATTTCAATGTGAGATTGGGAGGAAAGTGGAAGCAGAAAGATGAAAGTGGGAAGAAGGAGAGAGTATGTCCAGAAGTGATTGAGAAGAGGTTGTTAGAGTCGGGCAGAGAGGGGTGAGAAACATCGATTATTTATTTGATGATGCCTCTAATTGCAAAACTGAAGTTCCTCGGTCCAGTTTCCAGCTGTGATCAAATAGATTTACACAATGACCTTATTATAGAATGACTAAAAAATTTCTTTAATTCATTCTGTAAACTACTCCACCTTGTTTACATATTGTAATAATTCAAGGAACTATTTTAAGAAATTTGAATGGAACCTCCAATTTAGCTGTTTTTAATAAAAAGTTAAGTAAAAACTAGTTACTTTACAAACAAATAAATAAAATTTACTTTGACTGACCGTTTCTGTGGAGCATTGGCCATGATTCATCATGAATAGAATGACTTCTTAGTAACCTTGTCTATTTAAATTAACATGGATAATTTAACACAGTAATACCAGTCTAATAAGAAAACAGTCTTATTATGCTTGTAAAAACTACGTAAACCAATTCTTTACATGCAATAAAAAATAATTATATGTAAACATTAAAAGGAAATTATTATTTTTCAGTAGTCTTTATTTAAGGGCAGCGATGCATGAAAAAATAAAAAAGTAATTTTTTTAGTTTTAGATACAGTGTGAAGTCAGTCTTTAAATGGTAGTAAAATTGTGAAAATTAAAAATTAAAATTTTCCTGAGGTATAACGTGCTTTTTGAACTTATCATTTTATGTATGTAAATTTTTTATTTTCTCTTGCCCTGTATGTACTTCTATCCCAAGGGTCAAGGTTTTATCTCGGTCAAATCTGGTATTAAAAAATATTTTTAGGGGTTTCCTATGATTATCCCTGCCTCCCCTTTCTCAACCTCTTCCTTTGTTTGTTCCAATCCATTCAATCCTCCTCCTTAAGCCCTCTCTTCTTCGTGGCCTCATCTATTAACCTTTTCACTGCCACCGTTATTTTTATTAAATGATTTCATGTGCCGATTTATGTTTTACCATTTTTTATTGTATTTACTTTAAATATACATACAAAGTGCAAGATTTTTGCGAATACATTGATTTACTAAAAAAAAAGAAGAATAGAATGTTTATTGTGTGCCGAGGTCAAAATAGTAACGATAGGTTCACTGCCGGCTTTTAAAAAGAGATACAAGAGCGTGATAGGCAGACCTGAAGCATATACAGAGCTGGCACAGAGGAAACACACCCTACTCCAAAGGGCGTTCGGACCCGGCAGTGAAAGGGTTAAGGAACGTCAGGGTCTGCCTCTTTTGCACCTTACCTCTGCACTCCAATCCGTGACCTGTGTTACTGATTTGCCCGTTTCATATCAACCCCTTTTCCTTAATCCACAACCCGCATTCTCTTCCATATTTCCTCACTTTTAAGTTTGTCCATTCTTGTCAGCCCACAGCTCACCTCCAGAACTTTATCTCTATCGCATCAATCTTACCCCTATTTCTTTATTTACCACCCAACTCTCAGCCCTATAAATCATTATGAAATCATTATTATACTATTGTGTTGAATATACTTATTTTTGGGGTTTTTGTGTTGTGTTTATCTCATTGTAGTTAGTTAAGTTGCCTTATTGATGTACTGGCTTGCCTCAATTTATTCCTTATTTTCTGCTTTCTGTTTCTGTTTTTTGAGATTGGAAATCCTAAGTATTTACACATCTGAGTTCATTTTAATCACCAAGTTCCAAGCCTTTCACCTCTTCTTTTACAGTTGTTAAATATTCTGTTTTCTCAAAATTTATTTGTAACACGTACTCAGTGTATTCTTTCTCTAATTTCTACATCATAATACTGAGATCTTCATCATCTTAGGCTATCACTGTTTGGTGATCAGTGAAAGTGATGTATACAGGTAATCATCTTAGGACACCAATTCTCTCACATTTCCTTTTCCATAGATTCAATACTTGCTCCATAAATATCTTTAACAGTATCGATGACGTTGCCCTTGAGCAAATCTTTAGTTATTGTGAAGTTTCTTGTTAACCTGTTCCCTACTTTCATACAAACCTTATTCCCTTTATATATTTGTTTCACAGCAGCTATCATATTTTCATTCTCATTTTTATGTGTTACCCTTCATGTGCAATTCAGCCGAATGTAAAACAAAAAATTTTACATCTCACTCCACCACTATTCTGCAAGAATATTCATTACTTTCGTAGGTGTTTATTTTATTAATGTTCTTTGGTATTTTAATCATTATATTGATCACGTGACAAGAATCGCATCTAATAGGTCTATTGAACATATTAAATTTCTGTCTGTGACAAACAAAGAAGTCTTACTGTACATCCTTTCAATATTTTATCTGCATTCAATAAATGAAAATTGATTTATTTTTTGTTTGTTTCAGGACCGTTATTGGCTGTCATAGTAATTTCATTGACAGGCCAAATTTTAAGAGTTCTTTCACCAAAATTTGGAGTGTTAGTAGCAGCAGAAGCTGATAAGAAAGCTTATCTTAGACATATTCATTCAAGAGTTATAACTAATGCTGAGGAAATCGCATTTTATGGTGGTCATAAAGTAAGTATGATCTCAATTATTATTGTTATTTTAGTTTCTGTAATTAATTAATCTAATTTATTAAAAAATAGAGAAATTATTAACTATGTATATCCAATTAAATCTATAATTATAATTGTAAAATATTTTAAAAAAACACCTAATACCAGTTTACTCTCACCTGATTCAAAAAGTCAATAGATCCTTTCAGTTATTTGTTTCCATCACTAGTTGCAGTTTATATGTCAACTTGTCATGACAAGCTGATGAAAGAGTGCATTACGCATTGAAATATTTATACTGCATCTAATGATGGATAAATCATATCCAAAAGGACCTATTGGCTTTTTACTTTCTCTTGCCCTGTATGAATATATAGGGAAGGAAAGTATTTATCGTTGTCATTTTTTTTTAATCGAGTTTTCACCAGAAATACACGTTATTAGACCCCTGAACCTAAAAAAACGTGTTTTTAGTGATTTGCTTTTGTGTCTGTAAATAAAATATCTCGAGAATGGAATATCATACAAAGTTAACTTTGGAACTTATTCAGGTACAACTAGGGAACCCGACATGAATATTTTCATCAAAATTAGTCAACCAGTAGTAGTAGTTTATTCATGCATTAGTTTTTTCTGGTCAACTCCTTAACCCTAGAATGGAAAGCCGTCGTAAAATTTACTACGTCAACTTCGTTTTTCGTTGGTACTACTACGTTTCAACGTTGACTGTACCGACCTTAAGGGTGTGTATCGTTTCGCCTGAGACAAGGTCAGTGTGTTATTGACATCGGTTACAACTTTTGTATTTTGTCGAGTGAGAGTATAAATCGTAAATATTACGACGGGTTTCCACTACCGTAACTATTTTTTATAGGACATCGATTTATATTTTAATTATTGTAGCTTTCGTAGTGACGTGTTTAGTGTTAAAATAAACTGTAAATAGTTAGTTGTATTATAAATTATGATCGGGCTACATAAACAGCTCATAACACCATGGTTAGAAGAAAGGATCAAATGTGTCTCAATTCAACGATCTTTGAAGACGATTATACTTCAAGTTCTGGGAAGAGAAAATGATCCAGTTCCTGTCCCTAAACAGGTCAAGAAACGAACAGTTTGTAAACATTGCCCAGCAATAAAGAGGCGTATGACAACAAGCTGGTGTATCATTGCAACGAGGCATTCTGCGGGGAGCACAGAGGAGAAATCTTTGCAAATACCTAGACTCTGACTACCTTGTTTTTTTCTTAGCAATATCAAACAGTTTACCTAACAATTTATACGACTTTATGGTATTTTACTAATTTTCCGACTTAATAAAAATTTACTACTTAACCAATAAATTTGAAAAAAAAAAAATATATTCAAGGTGCATAATACCGTTATTTTTACTTTATTGTATATTAAATTTGTATGAAATAAACTAAAAAATTATAAACATAGCACATTTTATTTAAAATACATGCATCTATAAGATTTGGACTTATAAAGATCAGTAGTAAATATTACGACGGGTTTCCAACAACGTAACTATTACTAGGCTTTCCATTCTAGGGTTAAGAACAAATAGTATGACAAATTTTAGCTCTCAAAGTGATCAGGAATTTAGAGAATTAACAATTAGTGAGGCCAACTTTCGATCCTTGCCAGTAATAAAGTTTTCTCCAGGCCGAATTACGAGCCCTACGCTGGGTAGTCCAGTGGTGGGGCTGCCACCGTAGATCCTCTAGATGGGCCCTGGATTTCATTTGGAGACCCACCTTCTAGGTTCTTCTGCCTCCTCCACCTTTACGAAAATTTCTCCTCCGCCTTCAAGACCGTTGACCATTTTTCAGGGCTCCACCTACCCTGGATTTTATTTGGGTTGACTCCCTAGGCTCTTCCGCCCTCCACGCCGTTTGGAATCCTCCATCTCCACCATGAAGACTTGACCACTTTTCACTTTAGTTGATGTGTGGGTACTTATTTGGCTATGCCTTCTTCGTACTTGCCTACATATCTACAGGACGTTCCCTATTAGCCATTGGAAGTTAAATTTTCACTCGCTGTGTGAATTGTTAAGAATATATAGAGAAACTGGTCCAATCATTTACTTTGCAAGCATGGAAATGTAAACCTAGAGGTAAGCAAGCGAGGCTTGGGAAGACCTAAAAAGAGATGAATGCCGGAACAGGCCATTGAGCCTAATCCTTGACAGATGATGATGATGATGATGAACAATGCGTGAGTGAGTAAACCAGTCAATGAGGACTTGTAGCCGGCCGCATTGGCGCAGTTGGTGACGTGCTCGCCTCTCATCATGCGGTCTTGGGTTCGAATCCCATTCAGGCACGGCATATTTTCATACGTTACAAAAATCATTTCATCCTTCACCGTCTGCATTAGCAGTAATTGCAGAACAGTCGGACGTTAAACAAAAAAAATTAGGACTTGTGTATTTATCTGTACAAAATACGTTTATACATTTTTTTAAAATTACAATTTCATGAAAATTGGCATGCATGTTATGTAAGTAATATCTATGGAGAAGTAATGAAATCAATTCATATCAAAGTAGCACATATACAATGATCAAATTCGCAGACTTTTAAAGTAAAACAGTTTTTGTAGCAAAAATAATAAAAAGTAATAGTGTGGAATAAAAGAGTAATTTAAAAACATTTTACTACTTTTACTGTCATGAAAATGCTGTACAATTAATTATATATATAGTTTCTTTACCTTTTCTGTTTTATATAATTTTGGATGCAAGTATGCGAGTGATTAATTTTTAGTGGAATGGAAAAACCATGTCAAAATAATTACTAATCTTCTTAGAAATTTTTGCATTACAAGTACTGAGAATTGTTAAGGTTTTTAAACAAGATATTTAAATTAATGTTAGGAAGTTGCAACCTCTATAATTTTTAACTATTAAAACCTTTTATTGTAATGAACTTTTAATTAAATTATAGTTTTTTAATTGAAACAATTAACGAAATAGTACTTTTTTAAATTCTGAATTACATTTGCACATGACGTATATTTAATTTATTTGTAGGAATAATTATATAGGTATTGCTTATCATTTACTCAATTTTTTTTATTCAAGTTTTTTCACGTTTCAGTAACTAGGGATTACCAATAGTCCAATTTTATTTACACAAGTTCTCATTATTTGTTATGTTATGACGTATAAACAAGTTTCTGTGAAATTATGCAAATAATTTATGTATTCATTATGTAAATGGAATAATTATGTGAAAATTAAAACTTGTTGATACACTTAATTAATATTATTTGCTAGAAAACTTTACAAAATTATTTTGATTAATAATAACTACCATATATTTATATTAATTGACTGGAGAGTCTGCAATTAAAAACCCAAAAAATGTTACTTAGCAAATTTTGTTTTTTGTTACTTAGCAAATTTTGTTTTTTGATTAAATTTAATTTTCTGAATTAATTTAATTTGTTCCTATGGAAACTAAAATTATTTTTAAAAAATCTGGTATGAAACATTATGTTTCTCACTCACAGTTTGATGGTTTTTATTTTTCTACAACTTTGTATATTTTTATACTAATTTTTATGATTGGTATAAAACACACCTTGCCGTAAAGTGCATATTAAGGCTGCAGTATTAAAAAAACAATTTTTCTCTTTGGAAGCACAACCTTCCCAAAAAATTCAGAAAATATTGTCTTCTGAAATTTTTGGGAAGGTTCTTGGGTGTGCTCTTTTCAGATCCATATTATGGCTATCTGTAGCTTGTAGAAAATGTAGTTAATAAAGCAATTTTTTTTTTAAATTGTAGGAGCTGTTTTTGAGGAAATCACAAAAAGAAAAATTATGCGAATAAATGATTACTTCTGGTTGACTAATTTTGATGAAAATGTTTGTCATATTCACAAGTGGTACCTAACTTAAGCTCAAGTTTCAACTTTGTATGATATTCCGTTCTTGAGATATTTTGTTCACGCACACACACACACACACACACAGACCAATCGCTAAAACATGTTTTTAAACGAACTTAAATACTTCAAAGTTTGTAAAAGGAATGAAAGAGTTTTTTTTTAAAGTGATTACCCATTTTACGGATCTAAATTTCACCACTGTATTACATAAAGAGGGAACGTATTTTGTGTTTTCACAGAAATCCCTGAACCACTAAACCGAACTTCTCAAAATTTTGACTACTTTATTATCTTCTTCAATGTCGTAGGTTGTGTTAAGATAAAAAATTATTTATTGAAACATTTAGTGAATGTGGTGTTTTATAGTGCCTCATTTTTGTAACCCATAAAATATATTTCTTTTAGTATGTTACTTGTTATTTTGTACACTGTATTTAATTTCTCGATTGTAATTTTTATAGTTTGTTTTTCATGTAGGCCTTCGTAAATCCATTAATTTTTTTTCTGTTTAATGTTAATGATATTTGATTAATTTCAGTAAAAAAGTAATTTTCTAATTATAGTCTAATAATGATAACGACATGTTAATTAACAAAGACATCTATAAATTATACTATTTTTCAAAGTTGATGAGCTCTGAATGTATCTATTACCCCCTACTCACTTCATAGTTAGCCAATGACTTGCCAGCAACGTTGCCAGTACTTGCTCTTGTAGCTCTGTTGTATATTTTGTCAGCCATTTTTCTGGTCTTTCAGTTACAATTATAATCTGTTAGCATACAATAAGCTGATTATATTATTAAGTATTACACGTTAACGCGCTCTATAAATCGATGTGTTTGGTTTGAGATGCAAGACACAAGTGAACTACTGTGGCTCTTATATGCATGCACGCATAATGTTTGTCAGGCTGATACATTCGTACAATCTGAAAACACTGTCAAATGTTGTAATTGGTGAAAACGCATGGAACAGCAGAGCTCGTCAACCATGAAAAGCATTATAGTTTGCATGGAGGGTTGAATGGACAATTTTTCAATCTTTTTTTAAATATTTAGCTTGATGTTGCCTCATTTGCTCATATATCTATTTCATATTTTTTGATCTGATGGCCCTCATTTTTATATTCCCTTGCCCTATATCATGTGTACATAGTGAAGGAAATTATTGTTTTCATGTTGATTTTTTTGAAATTGAGATACTGTAACCAAGTGCTGTCTTCTCTGGACTATGGTGTTATTCAGTCCAGCCAGTGGATTTTTTTCTTAAAAGACCTTCCACATTTGTCAGGTTGTCAATCATATAATTGGACATATTCAATTACAGTTGCAATTCTGAGTGATTCAGAAGGTGATGATGAAGGATGATTGATTAATGAGGCTGTGATTGGCATTTTGATTCAGTTTAGTTCTACAGATGGAGGTGGTTTAATAGATTGAGGGATGGAGGCGTGGACACTTACAAAGATCCATTTGGAGTAAAAAGCTTTTGAGATGTGGTATTACTGTAGGATGTAGCGTATTCTGTGGACAGACAGAATAACAAATAGAGGCGTGCTTGATAAAATGGGCAAAGCATGTGAGTTGACTGAAACAGTGAAAAAGAGAAAACTTCAATATCTTGGATACGTGATTAAGGGTTCTAAATATCAGATCTTATAATTAATCATTATAATCTGTTAGCATACAATAAGCTAGTGAAGCTCTGGTGAAGCTAGTGAAAGCAGCTAGTGAAGCTCTGGGAAAAAAGAGGAAAGTAAGAAATCGGCGAAGTTTGAAGGTGTGGAATGAAGAGATTGCAAAGGCAATAGAAGACAAGAAAAGGGCCTACAAAGCTTATTTACAGCATCATTCAGAGGAGTCGAAACAGAGATATAAAACTATGAGAAATATTGCTAAAGCAATCACACGGAAAGCACATAAAGAATCCTGGGAGAGATTTATAAGAACGGTGGAGGAGGATCTATATGGAAGACAGCAGGTAGCATATAAGGTAATGAAACACCTGAATAAGACAGAAAGAGACACAGCCCAGCTGAATGTAGTGTCGAAGGACGAATGGGTGCAACATTATAAGAATCTCTGGTATGAGCAGAACAGACAGAGGTCTCCTTCGGAGGGAAATGGATGGGATCATTTGGATAACAGTATAGGGGTGGATGAAATAACTTTGCAGGAGCTGGAAGAAGCCCTCAACAAAGCAAAAAGTCGGAAAGCAACTGGACTAGACGGTTTGAACATGGAACTATTGAAATGCGGGGGACTGTTTCTCAGGCTCCGTTTCTTGCATTTAATAAATATGTGCTGGAAACAGCTAAAGATACCGCAAGATTGGAAAATTGCCTCAGTTAAATCCTTGTTTAAAAGTGGAGATAGAAGTTCCTGTGATAACTACAGGGGAATCAGTTTGTTGAATACGGCGTATAAAATATATAGCATGATATTAAAAAGTAGAATTCAAACTATTTCGGAGAGTCTACTGCTCGAAGAACAGTGTGGTTTCAGGAAAGGGAGATCATGCATGGACAACGTATTTATAATCAAGCAAATTGTGGAAAAAAGAAGGGAATATAATCTCGAGACGCATTTGGCTTTTATCGATTTTCAAAAAGCTTTTGATACAGTAGACAGGGAAAAACTATGGAATGTGTTGCAGAAGACAGGATATCCGCCCCATCTCATAAGGGCAGCTAAAAGCTTATATAAAGATACGAAAATCAAAGTAGATACGGGGAATTCCTACTCTGATGAAATAATAATTAATAAAGGACTAAGACAAGGATGTGGACTATCTCCCACGCTATTTAATATTTTTATAAATGACGTGATCAAGAGTTGGAAACCATTAGTACATTCAGGTATCTAAATGAATGAAAGTTTGAAGTTAAACTGCCTTTTATTTGCTGACGACCTGATAATATTACAGGAGAAGGAGGATGACCTGCAGAGAGCAGTGTATGAGATGAGTAGAATATGCCAGGAATATAATTTGACAATTTCAACCAAAAAGACAAGGGTAATGGCATTCAGGGGGAAGGATCCTGTCAGAAGTAAAATTGTCATATATAATAAGATTATAGAACAGATATCCCATTTTAACTATCTAGGTTGCGATGTAACTTATCAACAGGGTAAGGAGGTGTATGATAGGATCCACCGATTTCAACACATATGTGGTACTATCCACAGGAACTTGAAAAACATCACAAGTAAAGACACTAGAATGAGATTTTATAAAACGATAGCTGCTCCAACAGTACTTTACGGAAGTGAAACGTGGGTTCTGTCAAGACGGGAAGAGAGCCGATTACAAGCAGCAGAAATGAGATTTCTCCGGCAAACTTATGGCTGTAGTAGAGAGGACCGTTACAGAAACACGGAGATACGACAACATCTTAATATCTTCTCCATAAATGATAAAGTAATGGAGGGCAGGACGAAGTGGATAGATCACTTAGGTAGAATGAAGGATGAAAGAGTACCCAAGCAGGCACTATGGTACAAGCCAAGGGGTAAAAGGGATCGAGGACGTCCAAGGAAGAGATGGGCAGATGGTGGAGGTTCGGAACAGGCAGCAACGCCTAACCCGTGAAAGGAAGAAGAAGAAGAAGAAGATAATTAATCATGCAGGGGGAGATTAAGGGCAATGGGGTAATTAGTTAGTGGTTTGCTGGCATTTCTCCCACCACCTCCCATCTGATTGGTCGCCAGAAGGCATAGACCCAGAGGCCGTTCCTAAGAACTCTTAATTTGTTCATTTGTGATGGTGACTGTCACCATTATACTAATATAATCTAAGTTATAAATTAAAACTAATTCGAGGGCAAGTTAGAGCAATGTTGGCCGACCTGGGGAATGTGTACTGCTTGCCCTCTTATCAAAGAGCCTGTTGGGGCTCAAGGTCCCTGTCAGAAGTTAGAATTTAATTGATCCTAACAGTCAAAAACTAAGAATTTAAGAATAAAAAGAAAAAGTTAGGACCTAAAGTTGCCTTAATTACCAGCAAGTGTTTGTCCATCATTAAAAATTTTCCTCGATAAAGATAAAGGGCAAAGATAATGTTGTTAGATGTAAGGCATCCTGGTTGAAGAACATGAGGGACTGATTTGGCTGTAGTAATACGGAACTATTCCATGCAGCAGCAAATAAGGTCCACATAATGATGATTATTTCCGACCTCTGATAGGAGAGGGACTTAAAGAAGAGGAAGTTCAATAGATAGAATCTCCAATTTTTAGCTGGTTATCCAGATACATCTCGTGGAGGCTTGATCTGAATTGTGTGCTTAAGATGTTTGGTTTGTAGAATAATTTCAAATCTGGACTCAAGTCACTGGGTCCACACAGGAAATGACTGTAATAATTTTTTAAGATTTAAAAAATTTTCTTTCTGTTTTTATTCCAGGTGGAGTTATCACATTTACGAAGAGCATATAATTCATTAGTTTCTCATAAAAATAAATTATTTATTCAGAGGTTATGGTATGTAGTATTAGAACAGTTCCTTATGAAGTATGTGTGGAGTGGCACAGGGATGGTTATGGTTTCTCTTCCAATTTTAATGACTTCTCATAAATTAGGTAAGTAATTATTTTCGTAATGAAAAAACATATATGTGTTTTATGTGAATAAGTTTTTCTGTGATTAAATTTATAATTTTGTCTTGATTACGTTTTTTCTTATAAAGTATCGGTTTTATACGTGCCATATTACAGGTTGATAATGTTTCTAAGTAATTAAATTGTAGATTATCTTATCAACAAATTTAAGTGATTTTTTTATGAACTTTTAGAATTGAATTGCTACTTATTTTAATTAATAAATTATTGGACTTTTTTAAGATTTAATTTATTCCTCATGACAGACCTGTTTATTTTTTTTCTCATCATATGAGTTTATAAATGGAAAAGTTTTCACTGATTCACTCCCTGAAGCACTATACAAAATTTAAGTATGTTTTCTTCACAAAAAATCGTCAAATTTGTAGCAGTCAATATTAGAAAAATGAATGATTCAAAATTTGTTAAAAATAACCTGGATGATCTTGGTTACCATCCAGAAACACAAACACCATAAAAATAATAATTATGGTTCATGGATTTTGGCCACTTTAGACACTTGACCATCTTTAACACCTATCTTAACTTACTTTCAATAATAGTAAATATATTGTTATGAAATCCAATCTTGTAGAAAAAAGTATATGTTATATTTGTTAAAAATCCTCTCTTATGCATAACAAGCAGGTAGAGGGATAAATTACTTGTACTGCTAGTTTTAGGTCTACAAAAAATAGTTCTGTTTCTTATTACATGATTAGCCAATTGTATAACAAAAGCATTTAAGAACAGAAGCAGTAGAGGTGTAAAAGACACTGGTCAGACTTATCTCCTGTGAGAGTAATGAATTTCATTATACAGTCAGACCCTGTGGTGAATAAAGTGAAGGTGTCATTTATAGGGCAGAAATTAAATGCTTTGCAGTGGGCCTGACTTGCTGATTAGCACACTTTTCCACTCAGTAAGGAAGGGAATGGTAAACCACCTCACTCCTCATTTTACGTAGTACAGTCTCTAGAGGTTCAAACCTGTCTTTCGGCTGATGACCTAAACAACACAAATCCTCTCTTAATGAACTTTTAAACCCACCGGGTAAGTCTATTAGTAAAGTCGTCGCTGTGAGTCAGCTGGTTTCTGGAGGTTCCAGGTTCTAATACTAGTAAAGGTAGTTGCCGGCCGCATTGGCGTATTTGGTAAAGTGCTCACCTCTCATCATGCGGCCTTAGGTTCGAATCCCATTCAGGCATGGCATATTTTCATATGTTACAAAAAATCATTTCATCCTTTACCGTCTGCATTAGCAGTAATTGCAGAAGAGTCAGACGTTAAACCAAAAAAAATAAAATAAATAAAGGTAGTTACTTTTATACAGGTTTGAATATTAGATAGTGGTTACCGATTCAATTAATGTAACTCTTATGAATGGTCGGCCTGAGTCTGTACAAGACTGCATCTCATTTACTTATGATACAGCTCATTCTCATCCCACAGGGTTGCTTATTGTTCTTTAATTGAACAGATTGTGCAACGTATGCACATTATGGATTTTAAAAAAAATAAACTTCTTCTTTGTCATCATGGGTTGTTAAAAACTAAATTTATGAACACATCTGTTCATTAAAATATAAACGTAAACAACCGGCAAGTGTTTATGATTTGTTTCTTCTAGGCGGATTATGGAAATAGAAAATTTTTGTAAAGTGAAACAATTTAAAAAATTAGCTTGTTACACTAATTATACTGAAAGCTGTAGGCATGTTCTGTAAATTATCTCTAGAAAAAGTAAATCATTTGAATTCGCATGCTGTACTAAGCTGAAAGACCTCTACAATGCTGGAAGTAGTTTAATTTTTTGATATGAAGGCTGTTGTTTTTTTCAAATTCCAATATTCCAATTGAGTAACTAAAAAGTCTGACAAGTGGTAGAGATTTGCTGTGGTCAATTGTGCATCTCCTCTTCAAATTTTGTTTTCAAAATGCTCGGTACTTTACATCTCTTGTCAGCAACCAAAATCTTTTTCTGGCTTTGTAAAACTGTCAGCCCTTTATATTTCTTTCAGAACTTTATAATACTGTGACAGTACTTTACTTCTCTTTTAGCACATTGTACAACAAATTATTATTTATCTTCACGAAACAGAAGTAAAAAGCATTTAACAAGTAAACTAATAAAAAAAAAACTGCTGTGAAACACTCACACAATTGTCAATGCAAATAATTAACAATAAACCTAACATTAGTAATAAAACATTAGAAATAAACAAAAAAACTAACATCAGTAAACATAACCAAATTTTCATCATAAGTGAAAGACACAAAATGAAAGTCAACCTCAGTTTGGCTTAAAAATACGGAAAAATCACTTTTTCATGCTAAACTAGGCTCTGTAGGGAAAAACGCTACTAATAAATGTTGTAGATCTTTTAATTTCCTATAAATTTGATTACACTTTTTTTTCGTAAAATGCATAATAAGGCTGAAATCTTTAAAAAATTGAATTTTGACATGTTTTCACGAGAAAATAAACAGAAAATCACTAATTACTGCTAAAATAAGCATTATACAAAAAAATGTTTGAAATAAAAGTTGTAGGATTTTAATTCTACAACTTTTACTAGATAAAGTTTTGCGCTAAAATACATAATTATTAAAGTCGCAATCTTAAAAAAACAATTTTTTTACGAGAAAACAGCCTCACCTAGAATTTCAGCAGACATCGCGCCAACCCTAACTTGTAGAGCATAAAAAATGTAGTGTAGGAGGTGATTTTTAAAAAAATCGGAGCCGTTTTTGAGAAAATTGCAAAAAAGTGAAAATTGACACGAATAAACTACTACTTCCGGTTGACCGATTTTGATGAAAATGTCGTGTTGGATCCCCTTTAGTGGTATCTAACTTAAGTTTTAAGTTTCAAGTTTGTACGGAGTCCCGTTCTTGAGATATTCTGTTCACACACACATAGACCAATCGCTAAAAACATGTTTTTTTGGATTCAGGAGGTCTGAAAATGTGTAGATCCAGTGAAAACTCGGATATTGAAAAATCGACATGAAAACAATACTTTCCTTCCTATATATTCATATAGGCAAGAGAAAGTAAAAACGCATTAACTTGACGATTATTTTAACCCTGAGAGCAATCTGATTAAAATGCAATGCGCATCCAGTTGGTTTGCAGAATGAGCTTTCCCGTTCAATAACTACACTTATAAGAGGATGAGTCACATTTTCTTTATGTCCAAGGCATTTTCCTGTCTTGAATAAGCGGCACTCCCATCCCATATAATCAAAGTTCATTTCCATTGTTCCCAACGTTTTGTTTTTATTCCAGAATATTTGTCCTGTTAAAACAACTATCTTAATAAATGGATGTCCTATTACTATTTTATTATATTATTGGAACTTGGTTCGTAAGAGTTTTCTAGAGTATATATTATCATAGTACAATTAAAGTAGGATTTATTGTTTTTTAATTGAAATTGAAACAGAGTTCTGTATTTTAATTTTCTTAATAATTATTATTTAACATATTTTCTTTATTACTTTAAAACTTTATACGTGAATAATCAAGGACAAAAACTAATTAACTAATAATATTAAATTGTGGTTTGTTCTACAACAAAGAAAAGCAAAATGTATAAAATTAAACATCATAAATCAATAGTAAGTCAAGTTTTCTTGTGTTTTTGATTATAAATTAAAAAGAATGAAAATTATTTTTGTAATTATCTTATAGTTCAAATGATTAGCAAAAATAAAAGTATATAAGTGAGATATGTGTAAAATATTTAATGGTTATTGAGAAAATACATTTATCAGTAACACATTCAAAAGTTTCACAACTTAAAATCATATTTTATAACTACAAATGTTATTTATTTCTTGTGTTTTTCCAAAGATAAATTCTACATAATTATTAATACACTATAATTACGAAAACATATTTAATAATTTCAATATTGTACATGAAGGTCATGAAGTTAAATTTATGGAATATTATTGATTGTCATGACAATTATTAAAGTAACGAATATTGATAATTTTGTAATATTTATAAAATAAAAGTAAGTTTTATATTTTAATGTCCTTTTTTAACCGTTTTAACATGAATGATAACATCTGTATTATTGAAATTCAAAGAGATGATCTCATTCTATTTACAACTTACTCATTTTTGTTTTTTAATTTATATCAACAACAAATGTTATTAGGGACATCAAAAATTGAACCCTTACAATTTTTACAAAAAAATATTGATACATAATTGTAGAATAATATTACAATTATTGTAGAATATATTACCTGGAATAAAAGAAAAAAACACAATTTTTAAAGTTCATTAACACAGTTCATACACATCATCCTTATCTCATTGGGTAATGGGGTTGCTTATTCTAAATTGAACAGATTGCAACGTACACAAATTAGGAATAAAAAAATTAACACAGTGAAGCTTAGAGCATCATACTTTCTCAAAACTCAAAAAACATTAAAACATAAAAAAATAATTTATTTCAAAATGTCGGTAGATAACATTAATCATATTATTTTTACTTTCTCTTGCTTATATGAATATATGCCTGTATGAATATATAGGAAGGAAAGTATTGTTTTCATGTCAATTTTTCGAAATCTAGGTTTCACCGGATATAGGTATATGTTTTCAGACCCCCTGAACCCAAAAAAACATGTTTTTAGTGATTGGCCTGTCTGTGTGTGTGTGTGTGTGTGTGTGTGTGTGTGTGTGTGTGTGTGTGTGCGCGCGCGCGCGCGCGTGCGTGCGTGTGTGTGTGCGTGTGAACAAAATATCTCAAGAATGGAACCGGAAGTAGTAATTTATTTGTGTAATTTTTCACTTTTTTGGAATTTTCTCAAAAACTGCTTTTACAATTTTTTTTTTAAATTACCTTATTTACTACATTTTTTATGCTCTATAAGATAGAGTAGACCCCATGTCTGAAATTCTTGGGGAGGCTGTGCTCTCGTAGAAAAAAATGGTATTTTTAAGATTGCAGCCTTATATTAAGGCTGCAATTTGCATTTTAGGGCAAAAGTGTATAATCAAAGTTGTAGAAAATTTAAAAACCTACAACTTTTATTTTAAACATTTCTTTGTATAATGCTTAGTTAAGCGGTAATTAATGATTTTTTTGTTTTTTTTCATAAAATCTGTAAAAAATGAATTTGTAAAGCATTGCATCCCATAAACAAAATAAAAAAGATACAGTGACAAAAGTTACATTTAGGAGGGTCTGTTTTTGATAAAAGATGATTATGTGTTAAAAAATATGAGTGTGTTATGTGTATCCATGTGTGGCTGACTTCATGCTTACTTGTGTCAGTTGTTCAAAAATATTGTGTCTTGATTCATGTAATTTTGTTGGTGTACTTTTCTACTTCTTGGTGTTCCAGAATTTTCTTAATTTTGTAAATGGCTTGTCTAGCTAAGTGGTTTACTTGTTCATTGCCCGGGATACCTTGATGAGATGGTACCCAAGCTAACGTTATATGTTTTTTGTTGTAATACAGTTTAAACTTTTACTTTCATTTTGTCTGTTAGTCTTTGGTCAAAACAGGCTTTTTTCGGTTCTTAGTAAAACTTGATAAGAGTATTAAACAGTCGTAGATAGTTTTAGTACCTAATTATTGAGACAGGAATACCAACTAAACAAAGAAAGACTGTTATTCTCATTTTTGTCGTTTTGTGACAAGCTGTGTCTTACTTTGGATCAGATTCATTTACGTCTTTGGTCTGCTCTGGTACCATTAGAGCATTATAGTTTATCGTTTTAAAATCATATCAACAACAAAATTAAACTATAACAATTTTTACAAAAATTATTTATACATAATTTTACAACTGTACAATTCAACTTCACCCGGTCATTAAGTACATAATAAACAGCATCAAGAACAATGTTTACATTCAGCGCGTTACTTCATAATTATGTTTTCTCTTTCCTTGTTACTCTGCAGTCTTAAAAAGTGATCTACACATTTAATTACATAAAATATTATTGTCTTATTTATAACACTTGATTTAAAAACTACAATGGTGAACCAACCCTTGTTATATCATCCCTGCAATGGTGAACTCACGAATGTGCAAATTTTGTGAATATGAGTTTGTTAATGCATGCTGTTTTTTGTGCATGTATACAACCCAACGCATGTTGTAGTAAACTCGCGAATAAGTATCTTGTTCAGTTAGGGAGACACAGCATTTGTATAGTTACGAAAATACACGAAGTGTGTTAAAGAAGAAAGCATTGAATTTGTTTTTTGCTCTCCTGCAAAACTGAGAATTTGCACATTCGCGAGTTTACCATTGGGTGGACGATATTGGCACCCCTCAATTTTATTGTAACTTCTTTGAAGCTAGTGAACTAAGTGAATTTTAATAAATAACAGTAGATAATATTTATCTTATTAATTTTTCATGTGTTTTAATTAAAGTATGTAATGAGTAATAGACTACAAAATATTTACATAAATGTTAATAATATTTGTATTAATTAGTAAATAGTAGTAGACATAACTGATTATTGTTCATAGACATTAGAAAAATATTAATGATTTATTTTCTTTTATCTTATCCAATATATCCTACATATCTGTTTTTATTTTGCTCCATATTTAATTTCTTTTCATATTCTCTTTACTGTGCATACTGTTGACAACTCATTATTTATTTAATTTTGTATAAATATTGTTGTGTCTTTCGTGTATTAAATAAATAACTATGAAACTACAGATTGTTTGCGTAGAATTACCGTTAAATGTAAATATGACCAATTCGTTTCTTACTGAAGCTAATAATGCTGAGTCAGCTTGATAAAACTTGTGTACTCCATTCAAAGACCATTTCTAAATTACACTTATAATTATTTATAAAATAGAAACTAATTAACATTAATTGATTTACTACATGTATTACTTTTATGGCAACATGTGTAAGTATAGGCCTGTTTCTGAGAAGTGGTAATGAAGGAGTAGTTTTGAAATAGATGCTGCAAGTTAGTTTTATATATTTTTTCAGAGAATGTTTTTCAGTTGTAATATTAATTTTGTGTAAATCACCATGTTCTTTTTTTTAAAAAAAAGTAAATATTTGCCACCTTCGTGGGCTTCTGGTTACTAGACGATGAAACAGAATGTCCCACATTTGATTTGTGGGTTCTACTTCTTCTTTTCCTACCTCCGTGTACCACTACATCAGGGAAGCATGAAGCCACTTTCTCCAGTTCTCTCTGCACCTAGCTCTTCATCTTATTCCATCTCGTTCCATTCTAGATCATAAAGCTTCAATCAGGTTCTCAGAGAATATTATATGATCCGTCTGGCTTCATACACTGTTTTCCTCTAAATCCTTTATAAGCCACTAGGTGAGGAATCAGTCCAACGTTATGATTGTTGATTGGGTTCTGCCCCCTTAAAAGTTTCCTAGCTTACTCGATTTTAATGGGTTTACTTCCAATTATTCTCACTTCACAATTTCTCTGTAAATACCACTACTTGCTGAGACACCTCTACTGCTATGAGAAGACCTTCAGATTGTGAGGATGTTACTGAAGAGTAGAAACCCCTAGTCCTCCCTCACAGGTTCGGTTAGCCAAGCCTGTTTGTCACTGGAACTACCTTAATCTTCAATGGTTGATTAGCACAAGATTACATGTTGGTGAAGTGCTAGAATTGGAATAAGAGAGGCTAGGAGAATTATCTTCTTGAGTTCTTATATTGTGTAAATGAACCACCATTATATTTTTGGGTAAGGCAGTGTTTCTCAACTGGTATTGCGACCTCCTGCAGGGTCACAGGATGTGTCTGGGAGGAGTTGCAAAATACAGGGGAAAAATTAAAAACAGTTATTTATTTAAAAGAGGCTGAAAAATTTTACATTACTTTTACAACTTTTCCAATTCAATTAACGTAAAACTTGGGCTTATTTGGAATTAACCAATTTTTGTAACGCACAAAACGATGTCATTTTCTAGTCTCAAATTATTACATGATTTGGTTTTCAATTCACCATTATGGAAAATCCTTGTTCTCAGTTTTAGGCTGTGCCAAATGATATCAAAATTTTCAACGCTGCTCTAGACAACTCTGGGTATTCCTTTTTAATACTTATCCAAAATTTGTCGCCAGAAGCATTGTTGAAAGTTGATTTCATTGCCTGATCAATTGATAGCTCTATCAGTTAATCATGAAGACAAACACTCAGCTCAGCATTTTGTGTAGCAAGCTCATTAAACAGATTGATTACACACAAATACACACTTATATCCTTAGCTAAAAAAGTTACTCATATCCTTGAGTGAAAATTACTATTTTATAATTCAGAGGGGGTTGGTAAAATACTCAACCTGATACGGGGGTCACAGTGTCTAAAAGGTTGAGAAACCATTGGGCTTAGGTATAGAAATTTTAACATATTAAAACTCATTGTTCCTGTTCCAGAAACCCTATTAGCAACTAATGTCAAGTTATTTAAGCAATCTTTTTTTAACTACTCATAAACAAAAAAAATTAATTATATTTTTATAATGAAATAGTTTTTGTTTTTAGGTGATAGTGGTAACGGTAGCGATGATGGAGTAAGTGAAAGGACACAGTATTTTACAACTGCAAGAAATCTTTTAATATCAGCTGCTGATGCGGTGGAACGATTAATGTCTTCTTATAAAGTAAGTTACATTCGGTTGAACAAATTTTTTAATTAACCTTATATATTACAAAATTTTTGTTTGTTTGTAGAATTTCACAATGTAGTGTTCATGAAAAAGGATACTGTTTTAAATAAATGTACATAATTATTTAGGCAGTGTTAATTGTCATAAATGCAATTTGCATTGATGTTATCGTACTTCCATTAGATTTAATTAATAAAAAGTTGTTTGACTTGTCAAAATGAATTAACAAGTGTACGTTAATTTTATGTTATAAACTTTTATTTTGCTTAAAATTTAAGCATATTTATATTTATAATTGAAAGTTTTTAAACTAAATCTTTAAAATTAAATTATTTGACTTGTAATTAGAGGAATTAGTGCATTGTTGTGCTAATGATAATATTCAAAGAACAACTTGTGAAGAATATGTAAAATGTTAATGTTTTAAAAATTTGTCAAATGCATCTGTTACGAGGGTCGTTTGAAAAGTCCGTGCAAAAATAAAAACTACTTAATTGTTTGGGGTAAACCTTTTTTATTTTTCGACATAGTCTCCTTTTAGGCTTATATACTTCATCCAACGCTGCTCTAGTTTGTTGATCCCTTCTGAACAATAGGATTTGTCCAAGTCTGAAAAATAGCCATTCATTCCTGCAATCACCTCCTCGTTTGAATAAAATCTTTTTCCCGCTAGCCATTTCTTCAAATTGGGAAACAAATAGTAGTCCGAGGGAGCCAAGTCTGGAGAATAGGGGGGATGTGAAACGAGTGGGAACCCTATTTCCATTAATTTTGCGACCACAACTGCTGAGGCGTGAGCTGGTGTGTTGTCGTGATGGAAAAGAACTTTTTTGTGGGGCCATCGTGGGCGTTTTTTTTGCAGCTCAGTTTTCAAACGGTCCAATAACGATGAATAATATACACCTGTAATAGTTTTACCCTTTTCCAGATAATCGATGAAGATTATTCCTTGTGAATCCCAAAAGACAGTTGCCATAATCTTTCCGGCCAAGGAACTGTCTTTGCCTTTTTTGACGCAGATTCCCCCTTCATAACCCATTGTTTAGATTGTTCTTTGGTCTCAGGAGTGTAGTGATATATCCATAGTGACGAAACGACGCTTAAAGTCCTGCGAATTCTTCTGGAACAGCTGCAAACCGTCCTTGCAACACTTCACACGAAATTCTTTTTCATCCATTTTTTGAAATTTACTCGACTTCCTTGATTAAAACGAATGTCAAACACAAAGAAATAGACCGATCTGGCTGAAACTACACATGTGTTTTTCCAACAGATGCTACTAAATAAACATATGCTCGATATGCGCCAGTAGTGCCATATATCTGACTTTGCATGAACTTTTCAAACGACCCTCGTACATTGTCTTTGTTAATATTGTAATAAGTATATTATTACAGTGGTTACCAGTGTACTTTGATAGTTGAAGTTCAATTTACTATACTTCTTAGGAATGGTCAGCCTGAGTCTGTGCAAGAGTACACCTCATTTACACGTCACACCATCCTCATCTCATTGAGTCATGGGGTTGCTTATTGTTCTAAATTGAACATATTGCAACTTACTTACAATAAAGTAAAAACCTAACAATAAGTTTATGTGTAATTATTTTATCTAAACACCTAAATAGTGTACTGTTTTGTCTAAGTTTACCTTGCCGTTCTGGTAAATTATGACCAGTTCCTTTTGCCATGAACTTGGTTACCTTACCATTTACTTCTCAATTTTTGGGATCTTGTAATCAAATATTTTATTTTAAAAAAACTGTTAAGGTATTTTGTTATTATTTACTAGTTTGTAATTTTTTGACTTTGTTAAAACAGGAAATAGTCGAACTAGCAGGGTATACTTCAAGAGTTGGTGCAATGCTTGAAGTTTTTGATGATTGTAGCCAAGGTTCATATCAACGAACGATTGTTTCTGTTAAAAAACATCCACAATTACAATATAAAGATGGTCGTCTTCTTGTTAGAGGTAAATATTATTTCTTCCAATTATATATTCGTGATATGGTATATAATATTGTCTTTTAGTTTTCTTTTTATGAAGACATAAATTTCAAATTATTTGCATAATGAGTGCGTGTTATGATCATCTACTGTCCATTAAGATAGGTTACCACTGAAGATTTGGTGATGGGTTCCAGCTAGGCAGAGGAAATAAAAAAGGATGAATTGCATTATTATAGTAGTGTAGAATGGATGGATAAAATATGGATTAAAAATAAATTTTAGAAAAACGGCACGGATGTTAATCACAAAATCCGCACAAGCCCAATTAAATCTTAACTGTTTTTAACGCATGATACAAAGAGTAAATACAGTAAAATCTCAGTAGTCCAGCCTGTTCGGGACCGAGAGGGTGCCGGATTACTTGATGTGTTGGAATTTCAGAACTATAAATTATAAATTTAAACAAAAAATGAATATGCATTGATTTCTATGTGATTTTAAATTAAATTAAATAACTAATTAAAAAGATTTGCTGAGTACTTCTGTAGTCATTGTACTAAACATAATTATTGGCTATTGACATCGCCTAGCGCGGTGAGGGGGTGCTCATGTTCTGAGAATTACGTTTCATTGTCAATTCAGCATGAAGTATAGAGTATGAACCAGTTCTGGGTTTTGGATAAAACGCCAAAAATTATTCCATTTAACAATAATTAAAGTCTGCTTATTCATTTCTTTAATCAAATCCTAAACATACATGGTATATTAAATCCGCCGTACTTAGGTCTAATTGATTTCCGTAATTCAATTTGAATCTTTTACCAAAATCTGTCCTGGGTGAGGTTTCATACTTTTAGGCCTAATATTTTAAGGGCCGGATTACTGGAGGTGCCGGACTACTGCACGGCTGGACTACCGAGATTCTACTGTACTAGTCATGGGGCGTATTTAACATAACAGGATTAATAACATGGTTACTGGATAGAGCCAGTTATCGTGATAACAGGTTACTACAAACACCCTGTTATCAGTTACTTTATAACACCATGATTCAAAGCCGTTTAATAATAAACTGATGTACAAATGATGTTTGTCTGACTGTTATAACAGCATAAGACTGTTAAAACTAAATTAAGTTATCAATAACCTTTCATCTAATAACACCACTTTTAAGTTTAACTACGTTTTAATACTCTTATGAACATGAACACAAGGGTGACAAATCTCACTGAATCTCTAATGGACACAAAGTTAAGATAAACAGCACTATTTCCTGTAACAAATTACAACCATGGCAAACCAAACGTATTTTTCACAAACACAAGGGTGGCCAGTCTAGCTGAATCTTTCACAAACACACATCAAGACACTATAGTTACTGTACATTGTACACCAAGCCAAGAATTCAGCACCCATGCAGGATTAAAGAGCAAGTCAATACTCAAAACAAACTGTCCAGCAAGTCATGATGTCGCCACTGGACGGTTTGTTTTGACTACCATTTTTTGTACCAATAAATAAATATTTGTACAAAAAATGTTCCATTTAGTGAATAATTTAGTTCATTTTTTTTCCGCATGTGTAGTTTCCTATTACCTAGTATTACATTGTTTTGCAGGCTGGATGATAACAGTGTTATTTTAATAACAGATTATAGAATCCTGTTGTCAAGTAGGCTGTTATTTTCAGTAACACGTTATCAAAAAATAGCTTTATTTCCCATCATTAGTAAAAACCTATAAATATCTGGGAACACTGATAGTACAGATGGGAGACCAAATGAATCAACTAAGATCAAGGATAGATATTGCGAGATCGTCATTTGTGTTGCTGAAGAAATTGCTGTGTAATCAGGATCTTGACATTGAGCTCAGAATGAGAATGCTGCAGTGTTATGTCTTTTCTGTTCTGTTATACGGGATGGAGGTGTAGACTCTCAAAAAGATCCATTCGTAGAAGATACAGGCCTTTGAGATGTGGTATTATCGCAGGATGTGGTGAATTTCGTTGACAGACATAATATCAAATAGAGATATACTTGATTAAATGAGCAAACAATGTGAGTTGATTAAAACAGTGAAGAAGAGAAAACTTTCGTGTCTTGGACATGTGATAAGAGGTCCTAAATATCACATCTTACAATTAATCATGCACATCTGGATAATTATGACATTCAAATAAATGAGGTAGTACTGTAACAATAATATATTTAGAAAGATGTTTTTTTTGTTTTAGGTATAATTAAGGATAGTAAAGATGGTAGTATAGAATTGCAAGATGTTCCGATCGTAACACCTAATGGTGATGTCGTAGTGCCAAGTCTTAGTATTCGAGTATCACCTGGGAATCATTTATTAATCACTGGTCCGAATGGTTGTGGTAAATCTTCATTGTTTAGAGTACTAAGTGGACTTTGGCCTGTGTACTCTGGACAACTGTATCGACCTTCTAAATGCTCTATGTTCTATATTCCTCAAAGGTATTATTAATTACAAAGTAATTTTATCACAATTTTTTTGTTATTAGGATTTTATTCTTACATTTTTAGTTATGCAATGTGTAAATTCATTTTTATTCATGTGTGAATATAAATTCATGAACATTGTTTTCATATTTGAAAAAAAGAAAAATATTTTTGCTGACACTACTATTTTATGATTATACCAACTTGTCTTTATCTAAACTTTTTAAAGTTAAGTTTTTCTGCGATGACTACATGTTTCTGTGGTATGATAATCATGTTCTCAAAAAAAAACGTGAAGTCAATACAAACTTACAAAATCATCTAGAAACGATTTACACATATTTTATACTGAGTAAAGTATACATACATTACATTAAAGTAAACATAGTGCCCATAAAAGGCAGGTGGAGTGTTAAATTATTATTTGCACTCGATCTGCTAGTTCCAGGGCTGCAAAAATTTGTTCTGTTTATCACATGGTCAGCCACATGACTGAAGCATTAAGAACAAAAGAAGTAGAGGTGTAAAAGGCACTTGTCAGAGTTACTTCCTCTGAGAGTAATGAATTTCATTATACAGCCAGACCCTGTGATGAATGAAGTGAAGATGTCATTTACAAGGTGGAAAGTAGACTGCTTTTCAGAGGGCCTGATAACCATACTTTTCCACTGTGAGGAAGGCTTGGTAAACCTCCTCACTCCTTGTTTTACTTAGTAAACCAGCCTTTTGGCTTGTTTTTTTTTAAAATGTGTAACGAACTATTTGTGTTTTATAGGCCCTATATGAGTCTCGGAAACCTGCGAGAGCAAGTGATTTACCCTGACACATTAGAAGATTGCCGTATTAAAGGTGTAACAGATCAGTTCCTTGAAAAATGTCTAGAACAAGTTTCTCTATCACATCTTATCGCTCGTGAAGGAGGATGGGATGCTACTGCTGATTGGAAAGATGTTTTATCAGGTGGAGAAAAACAAAGGATGGCTGTTGCAAGACTTTTCTATCACAAGTGAGTGTATATTTTTTTACACTTAGGGTATCAAATTTAATATAATTTACCTAAAAGAACAAGGTATGTGATACTATGTTGTATGTTTGGTTTTTCTGTACTTATGAGCAACACAATTATTCAGTAAAATATATGTTTTGCATTGCATAAATATTGTGTTATATACCCTATTTTAGAAAATAATTTTTCACTTTAGCTAAAATCAGAAATCTACGATTATAAGAAAAAATTTCAGTGAATCTACTTACTATTTTCTTACCCACCAGGTTTATCTAGTCGTAAAGTCGTTGCCACGAGACAGCTGTTTGACAGCTGATGTTAGGAGATGAAGGTTCCGTAGTTCAAATCATAGTAAAGGTAGTTACTTTTATATGGTTTTGAATACTAGACAGTGGTTACTGGTGTACGGGGTTTAATTAACCATACTCTCTTAGGAATGTCAGCCTGAGTCTGTACAGACACCTCATACATATCGTTCTCATTTCATTTGGTTATGAGGTTGCTTATTGTTCTTAATTGAACAAATTGCAATGTACATAAATTATGGTTAAAAAAAATTTCTTAGTTTTGTTTATTACTGCCGAGTTATCTATAAAAATTTCCTAGCTGATTTGAAAAAAAAAAACATTGATAGATTTGATGTTTTTGGTTCTTTGTAAACAAATTAACCCATTGACTGACCAATTTTTTTAATGATTTACTTTGTTCTAAATGACTATTTTTTTATTTTACACTTCTTTGTAAAAAAAACACTTAAAATTTGAATTTTCAAAATCTTTATTATCACTAAATAAAAAGAATTCTTCAATTATTTTATCTACAGATTTGTAATATTTATATCCCGAACTCATTTTGTAAACAATGAAACACACTTGACACTTTTATTTTACATACCGACAACAACGGGCTGGATTCACTCAGGTCAGTACTTAATTGCTGCCGAGTTCTACTGGACCCTCTGAGAGCTATCACAAATAACCTAAATTACATGAAAAATAAAAAGTGAGTAGTGATCATCAAAGACAGTCAAGGTATGAGAGTGGCTAGTCCAGCTCATCAAAGGTTGTGTTTTTAATTGGCAAGAGTCTGATTCATCATAATCAGTCAATGGATTAAGGGGAGTAAAGATTTATTTGTTTGTTTAAAATTTTGACTGACTACATTAGAATATTAGTTTAAAATTTATTTAGAGATAAAATATGCAAGTAAATTATTTTATTAATATCAACAAAATTGTAAATTGTGTGTTTAGGCCTTCATTTGCTCTTCTCGACGAGTGCACAAGTGCTGTGAGCATTGATGTAGAAAGTAACATGTACCAGTCTGCTAAAAATGAAGGAATTACGCTTCTCACAATAACGCATAGGCCATCATTATGGTAAGTTTAATTTTTTTTTATTAAGAAAAAGAATTATAATTTAATGTAACAGATGTGTGATCCGATATTATAAAATAAAGAGATATCGGTTATAATTATTTAAGTTACTAGTTAGAAGAAGAAAGCAAGGAAAAAGTATAATAAGCAGTATAAGGTAAACAGAGTTTTTTTATATATACATAAAAAAACAAAACATTAATAAATAAAGATATCAGTATTGTGCGGTTCCAAGCTCCGTGTAGTTGGGGGGTGAAGGGTACGGGAGAGGTTTATTGAATGAGTGACGCATGCTGGGAGAACGATTGTTGTATTACTCTGATACAAAACATTCGTTTTTTAACTTTCCGTATTTAACATATTTGTTTGTATTTATTACATTTATTTATGTACATATTTTGATATGAATTGGTAAGTTAAATATTATGAATGTGACCAAGTTAATAACCTGGTAGGTATTTGTTAAATTAATGTGCTGGATGATAAGAATATATTTTTAGTCTAGTTAGTACACGCTACCACTACAAATGTATCAGCTGTGAAACTTTACTAACACTCATTCATTCTCTCACTACTGTAACAACGCACTGCATTCCTTCCAACTACACGGAGCTGGGACTCAAGCAATACTTTGAATTATAACAGACTTTATTTAACTTTACAGCGCAAGTTCTCGAACTAGAATTATCATGGATTGACTAGTGCATACCTATTACTAAGCCAGCCTTCTAGAAAGTTCCAAACAATTATTACAAACAACAAAGGACTTGTGTAACTAATTAGTCAAGACTCTTCTTTGTATGATTGTATAGCTAGGTTTTGGTCATAACATGCAGGTGAAGTGTTTAAATTATTTGCATTCAATCTGCTAGTCCAAGGATACAAAAAAATAGATCTGTTTCTTATCACATGGTGAGCCAAATTAATGACTGAAGCATTTAAGAACAGAAGAAGTAGGGATGTAAAAGACACTAGTCATAGTTATCTCCTCTGAGAGTAATGAATTTCATTATATAGCAAGACCCTGTGGTGAATGAAGTGAAGGTTTCATTTGCAGGGTGGAAAGTTAATGCCTCTCAGAGGGCCTGGTCTGCTGATAAGCATACTTTTCTACTCGGTGAGGAAGGTGCTGGTAAACAACCTCACCCTCATTTTACTTAGTAAAGCCTCTAGAGGTTCAAACCAGCCTTTCAGCTGATGACAAAGAAAATAGCTAGCTTATATATTATATTGCATGAGTATACATTACATTAATATTATAATATAAAAAAACAATACACAATAGATGTCTTCAATAGGTCCTTTTGGATATCATTTACCCTTCAGTTGCAATATAAATACATCAAGGTGTGCACTTTTTTGTCATGACTATACCAAAAATTATTTAGAATAGAAATAGATAACTATGTGATCAGAATTCAGACCGATTGTCATCTGTAGTTAATTGCTGCTGGAAATTTTAAAACAAAATTTTTTTAAATGTCCTCTGAGACATTATAGTGTAATTGAATCATAATTATGACTACAATTTTGAGACAACTAAGTTACTTAGAAAAACTACTAAGCTGATAAATTGATGTTTCCCTGTTTTATTTCTGCTGTGCTGTACTGGCATGACAATGGCACTATTTTTTACCTCCATTGTCAACATGTTGAAACTCATTTTGCAATTTACATGTTCATCTGATCTAAGGTATAAAGGAAATTATATTTATTGATGTATATGTACACACGTGGTCTATTATTAAATGAAAAATTTAATATGTTTATTATAATTTACTAATTTTATTCAAATTTATTTACAGGAAATTTCATTCACAAGTTCTTCATTTTGATGGTGAAGGTGGTTGGAAATTAACCACTCTAACACAACAAGTAAGTTGAATTTTATATGTTATAGACATTCATAGCTTCCTGACTGGCTATGTCAGTCAGTTGGTAAAATAGTCTTGTTTTGTATTGACAAGTAATTTAAATAAGGAAAATGACTGCATAGTGACCAACTGATAACCATACATAAATGAATGGATGTTCTCAATGGTGGCAATTTTTTAAATTGTCGTCTATAATTTTCTTTGTAACAATTATATTATATTATAATTAATAATATATAATTAATTATATTATTTTCCATACATTTGTCACACCCAGAGAAACTACAAGAGATAGCAATAAACAGTTTTGTGATTTGCTATCTACTCAAAAAGCTAGTGGGCCTGGATTGGGTTTGAAGTTCCGGTTTTGACCGAAAGTCAAGAAATCAAAGTCAGAAACTACAAGAGATAGCAAAAAACGGTTTTCAGATTAGCTATCTTTACAAAATGTTAGTGGGCTTGGATTGAGTTTGAAGTTCTGGTTTTAACCAGAAGCGGCCCGAAACCGGAAGTCAAGAAATGAAAGTCAGAAACTACTAGGGATAGCAATAAATGGTTTTCAGATTCGCTATCTACAAAAAACGTTAGTAAGCCTGGTTTGGGTTTGAAGTTCTGGTCTCAACCAGAAGTGACCCATAACCGAAAGACAAGAGATCAAAGTCTGAATTTGGAAACAAAAATAGTGTCATTTGATTTCGCTTAAAGAGTAGATACAAAAATCACTAATAGTTTTTGCCATAAATCAAAGGTAAGCTTTTTTTTTAAAAATTGGCAGCCATGAGACTCGCATCGTTTCATGAAAGGATTTTTTAAATTCAAATCTATTTGTATCAAAAACCCTGCACATGTAGCAGTTATAAATCTGTTTGTTTCAACACCAACAATTCCCAATAAGAAAAAATAAGAGCTAATTCTTTATTTAATACAGTAAAATTTTGAGGCAATTTTGGATAATTTGTGATTCTGTTGATAAATTAGTGAGATGTTCATGATTTTAATCCAAAAATTGTCATTTTGTACAAAAATATAGAGTTAAGGCATATCACACATGTCCTCTTGATTTTTTTTGTAAAGTATGTTGTAAATGTATTAATTTCATTGTGTGTTTGTATTACCAGCAGATTATATACAAAGGAGAATGATTGCAAATGGTTACAAAATACCATTTTTTTAATATTTGTACAAATCAATTTTCGTTGAAACAGTTTGAGAATAAAATTTTTTTAAGAATTAGGCACGTAACCAAGATTTTGGTTCAGGAGGCTGAGCCTGTAATTTTTTTCGAGGGGCTCTGAGTCTAGTGAGTCAAACCAGGGACCTGCAGCATTAATATTAGTCTGGTATAAATTTTCAATTTTCCATTCAGGAGATGGATTGAAGCCCCCACGCTAACGTGCCATTATTTCATAAATAAAAAAAACAGGTTCACTTCAATGTTGCCGTGGTTTGGAGCAATAGATGGAAAGGTGGAAGGTTTTGGATTGGAATTACAACCAGGGTCTAGAAAATTTTACATATTAACTTTTCAAACCCACTGAGATGGTTGACTGATAGAGCTGTCTCCGCAAGTCAGCTGTTTGGCAGCTAATGTCCATGGTCAAATCCTAATAAAGGAAGTTACTTTTATATGGATTTGAATTCTAGACAGTGGTTACCGGGTGTATTACCTTGATCGGTTGGGTGAGAAATTTTAATGTTGACGAGCTACAAGATGAATGAGCACCACTGGATACCCTTTTTAAATTTAAATCTAAGTAAAAATTCAGCAAAAAATAACAATAAAATTACCTGGTTGTTTGTAAATTATACTTACGGTATAAAATAGACTTTTAAGATTTTCTTTTTTTTTGTTTCAGGAGAAAGAATCTGGAATTTTAAATTAACATTAATTTACAATTAAAGAATAATTTTAAAATAGCTCTAGTTGAAATTGTGAATGGAAACATTACTGTAATGTATGTAGTTTAATGTGATAAGATCAGAGATCACCGTATTACAAGTTATAATCTTTTTTGAAAACTTATACCTTTAAAAAATAATAAATTAGGTATTTAATCTTTTTCAAATTATGTACTTATATCAAGTCTTCTATAGCTCAAAAAATCTCTCATTTATAAATTCTTTATTTAATAAAATAAATTTATCTTAAATCATCTATTATCTTGAATATTGAAGTCTACCATTAATGTATATCGTGAAATAAATATAATTTTAGGATAGGCCTACTTCCTTAGATAATTATAATGAGTGAACAACCCTAACAGTATTTAATAACTATAAATTTGTTTAAATTTCAATTGTTTTATCATTTCTGGTGGGTCATTTCAATAATTGTTTCAACAAAATTTACAGAAAAATATCTTTGCTGGACCATGAATTATAGATTAAAAGATAATGTCTACCAACTTAGATGGTTTACTTTAAAGTATTAATGTAATAAATAGATTTGAATACAGTGGAGCATCAGTTATTTGAACTAATTGGGATCAGAGTGGTTCTGATAATCAAATATGCTAAATTCTGTCATTTTATACTCTGTACTGTAATAATATAATATAACCTAAATGTTTTATAGGTTAATAAAGGCTAATATATAAACTTTATTTAAAAAAAAAACACTAATTTATTCCATTTATTGCAAATGTACAGTAGCCTCCTAAATATTGTAAAAACAAACGGAAAAATACAAAAATTTCAAACTGAATAAATTTCGGTAAAATCCTTTATGAATTATTTTTCAACCCATTTGTACATTCTATAAAGTAATTTTTTAAAAATCATAAATTTTCTTTTGAAGTAAGACTGAACTTTTTTTTGTAGCAGCAACTTCTCTCATTCTTTTTAGTAATAATGTTCCAATGGCACTAAATCAGGCTGTTGTTCACACCATAGCATTGCAGTTTCTAGAGCAGGAGGCTCTGCATGAGTAAATATGTATTTTTTCCATCAATGGTTGTTTGGATAATTGATGATTCGGATGACTGACGTTCTGATAATCAACGTTCCTAAATGCTTTATATAAATGATGCTTTAAATAACTTTATATAAATGAAGGAAATTACATTTATTTCTGGAAGCAGGTTCATCGATTGTTTTAAACATTGCAAACAACCACAGTAAACAGAAAACACAAGACTTATCAACCGTAATGGCGTAGTTAGAACAAAATGGTACTTACTTTCCGGACACACCTCGTATTATAGTTATTTTATACATGCGTACTGAACAGTGTGTGTACAGTACAGTTGATTGGGTATTAGGGTAGGGCAAAGACTACAGTAGGAAAGGCTGTAGCATTTCGAGAATTCACTTGTACCAGTTTTAAATTATTAATTTTCTACAATTCTCCTGACGTCACTATTCCAAAGTAATCAAATATAGCGTCACTATTCCAAAATAATCAAATATCAAGAATAGTAATCTATCTTTACTCATATGGTAATTCAGTACCGATACTAGGAACTAAAACATGCTTTTCAGATTGAAGACTAATATTATAAACATTAATGAAGATAAATTATAGTAATTGAAATGATAATTCAGAAATAATAAAATATTGGTTGAAATTTTAAAATTTAATTTTGAAAAAAATGGCTGTGTGTCAACACTCATACCAGGAAACTCTCATCATATTCGTAGTCTTTATATTCTCTCTAATATATCTATACTTCAATTACTGTGTAAAATTGTTCAATTTTTATAATTAAAAATTTATGTAATTTCTTAATTATTTATATAAAAAAATTAAATTATAAACATGTTTGTAATGTTTCAAATCTGTATCATTTTCCATTGGTTATCATTCTGAATGTATTTGTACCAGGTTTACGTGTAAAAATGATTATTGAATCTTTTGCTAACTGCTGAAAACTAAATTTAAATTCATAATAGAATTCCGAACAATGTACATTACTGCATTCATAAATTCTTAGGTATATCATTCATAATGTTGTTTAGGTCATCAGCTGAAAGTTTGGTTGAACCTCTAAAGGCTTTACTAAAAAAAACGAGGAGTGAGGTGGTTTATAATTGCCTTCTTCAGTGAGTGGAAAAGTACGCTTATCAGCAGGCCAGCTGAAAAAGCATCTATTTTCCACTGTGCAAATGACACCTTCACTTCATTCACCATAGGCTCTGGCTGTGTAATGAAATCATTACTATGAAGTAATCTGTTCTCAAATGCTTCAGTTATATTAGTGGCTGACCATGTGATAAGAAACAGAACTATTTTTTGTAACCCTAGAACTAGCTGATCGAATGCAAATAATTTAACACTCCACCTGCCTGTTATGAACAATTGAATGAGATATACAAGTAAAAACATTGAGAATTGATATTTCATTGTGACAAGACATACAGAATTGATAAATAATGTTATTAAACGTTTTTAGATACTAATCGTATATAAGCTATAAAAATATTATGGAATTTCCGTCTTTTCAATTATAAAAAAAGTAAATACATATTTAATTCAATTTAAATAAACCTATGAAATCTATCTCTTATTAAAATGCTCATTAAATATTACATACTATTAAAATACTTATATTTCTTATTCAAATTTTTAAAATTTTTATTATAAAATTTAAATATCCTGGATTTAAATTTATCTTTAAAACAGCTTTAATTAAATTTTAAATACATAGATACTGAGTTTTTTTTATTATGTATTGATAAGTTACCAAACTTTATTCTAGAATGGAAATTAAAATATTTTTTGTGTAAATTTTTGTAATTATTATGTTTAAGTAGTATCTTTTATTTCATGTTAGTTTTGTAAGGGTTTTTAAAATAGATGTAGCACATTTTTATTAATGAAGCAATTATTTTTTTATAATTAGTTGGAATAATTATTTATGTCTTTTTTTTATTTATTTTAAACAAATGTATTGTAATAAGTTATTGTAAATTAGATATTGCATTTATTGTAAATTATTATTAGAAAATAAATAAACAATTCCTGTATTACAGATATATAAATAAATACAAATTTCATAAATAGTATAATTTTTGTTACCATTATGTCTATTCGTAAATTTGGTTTAAGCAACTAAACTAGCAATACCATAAAAACATGGCCTACTCTACCAAAACCTTTTTCAAAACCAAACAGTAATTTCACATACTGCCAACATAAGGCTAGTCCTTCCATACATTTTCAGGCCATAAAAAGGTAAGTTTATCAATTTTGCATGAATATGCAAAAAATAATAATAAAGAGGTTCAGCCTACTCGGAAAAACAATATTATACAAGTATATTGGTATGAGTGTGTTGGCCACACTGATGCATAACACAAAGACGCGACTTGGCCTATTTTTGACAGATTTTTGAACTGCAGTTAGGTCCTCTCAGCTCCAGTCTTCGAACCAATCGATGCATATAAACCCAGGTGTCGTACAGAAGATGGGATCAAGCCATATGTAAATCATTCTTTTATTAAATAATTAGATAGTCAGATCTGTTGTTGGTGTAGTAGTTACCACAACTGGCTTCTACGCATGGGTCCCGGGTTTGATTCCCGGTCAAGTCTGACATTTTTTCATCACTCATTTTCATATATCGTCATTCTCCACCATCTGCATCAGCAGAAATTGCAAAACAGTCTGATGTAAAACAAATAGGTTGTGCACTTGTAGTCGTAATCTATGTGATGATACATAAGCCTATGCATTTCAGTTTTCAGTTATTAGCTGATCATGTGATAAGAAACATAACTATTTTAGTAACTTTGTTGTTTAGGATGGTATCAATTTATCAAGTCCAAGGAGTTCACTTGGGGTCACAACAGTTGTGGAAATTTACGCCTTGTAATCTACTCAAAGGTAGATTGCTTGCGAAATAGAACATAAGAAAGGGAAAACGGTTAATGGTAGCTACGGTTAACAAGTGAAAGGAAATCGGAACACTTCTAGCTAATCTAAGTAAATAATGTAGAAGAACTTACTTGTGAACATAGACTTGCAGACTTCATAGTTTATCATGAGATTGTAGAAAGTGTGTAGCATGATTGGTTATAAAAACCTGCGGCAGCTGACTAGCAAACAATTCAAATATACAAGCTGTATTGAACATCTGTTGAATGTTACTATTATATTAAACCTAGTGGACTAACATCCATGGAAGACACGAATTTAATTAACTAATAAGTAATGACAAGGATTATAGGTTAGTTTAAATTAATTTTTCACCATATTTAACAAATTTTTTTCTTTAAATTCAAAAACATTGATAACAAGCTTAAAAATACAATTTGTTTGTTACTAAAAACATTCTTTTAAAATGTACTAGAATTAGTATACAGATTCACTGGTAATTTTCAACTTGCCTCATAACAAAAAATAACTTTGCTAATTTACACTGTTTATAAAATAACGTGTTTAATAAACATTTGTTCTAAAACTAAATTTACTAAGAATTAAATTAATCATTTCACTACATCCTTTAGCACATTTTTCTACAGTTAACAAATTAGATACAGTACTATTCTGGTAATCTGAACTGACTGTAAAGAATTAAAAGTCCTCCGCATGGAAGACAAAAAATTTTAATTTTATTTAAAAATGCCAAGTAAAGTTCAGCCGTTCTTAGTTTGCTCCTACTGTCAACAAACAAAGCCAGCTACTACAGGGTGCACGCTAGAGTCTGCAACTTTATGGATGTTGTATTCCTATAAAGTTAACTATGTTTTTAATTATAAGTACTTAAAGTACTTCAAATATCAGTCATGATATGATGTAGGCCTAACAATTTCATTTATAAAATACTTTTGAAAGTAATTTGTTGTTACTTTTCAATCAGCGTGTACACATTTTCATATAATGCGCATGCTTGGTGACGTTATTATTTGTTGACAGTAGAAGCAAACTAAGAAAGGCTGGACTTTGGATGAAACGGTTGATACTGAATCTATAGTTGTCAAATGATGAGTCAGGGAGCATAGGACTGCCCACTTCTCCTATTCCAACTGTTCTGAGCTGGATGATCATTTTTGATAACTTGTGCCAATTTTTAAAATGGTCATTTATCATTTTCCTATGTCCATCGGTCACAAATTACTATGCAAATTATATGCAATGTGACTTCTTGGGCCAACTTAATTTCTTTAGAAAAAAATTGCCATCTCATGAAATTTTTAATAGGTAATGTTAAGCATCCCGTGTGGGGATTTACCAGTTACCTCCATCGGGCGCGTCCCCGTTGGAATCGGTGGGGTGCTCACCGGCTCTGCAGCCAGCAGAGTTGGGGGGTAGTGGCGAAATAAAATAGTCACCGTGAAACAAAAACTGGACTGGTCCTCCAGGTTGGGGGTTGGGTGAGGGGCCAATAACTCCTCACCATAAAAAGCAGCATATTATGAAACCTCAAATTGAGCCTCGGAATCGGACTGCCAACCTCGGAAATCAAATTGGAAATGAACAAAAAATCAGATTAAGGAAACGGAAACACGTATTGACGGTGGCTACTTGGAATGTGAGAACAATGTTGCAACCAGGAAAAATGATGGAAATAGCGAATGAAGTTATAAAGTTCAACATTGATTTAGTTGCATTACAGGAGGTGAGATGGATGGGAAGTGGACGAATAGATAAAAAAGACTTTACCTTGCTATATAGCGGACCCACAGTAAGAACAGGACAATGTGGAACAGCATTCCTTATTAGAGCGAAATTAAGGAATAGTATTTTATTGTTTGAGCCAGTGAACGATAGAATATGCATGGTGAGACTTAAAGGACGTTTTCGAAACATATCTTTCATATCTGCCTATGCCCCAACAGAAGAAACGCCTGAAGAAGTGAAATGTGACTTTTATGATAAACTGGGCCAAGTTTGTGATAAAATACCAAGACATGACATGTTGGTATTACTTGGAGATTTCAATGCCCAGATAGGCAAGGAAAATCACCTTCAAGGCATTGCAGGGCAGTATACTCTGCATGAAAGAACAAACGAGAATGGTGTATTCCTGGCTCAACTTGCAGCGGAGCAAAACCTTTCAATTGCTAGTACCAGATTTCCTCACAAAACCATACACAAAGGAACTTGGAAAATGCCTGGCTCTGGCATAATGACTCAAATTGATCATGTTTTGGTATCACGGAGACACGCCACCTCAATAACTGATGTCAAAACTTCAAAAGGACCAAATTGTGAGTCAGACCATTACATGGTAGTGGCAAAGATATTCGAGAGGATATCCATGATTGAAAATGTTAAGAGAGATAAAGCAAAAATGGAATGTTGAAACCTTGAAGCAGGTACAAACCAGGAATGCATACCAGAGAGTCATTAGTGAGAAATTGGATCGCTGGGAGCAAGAGACTCCAGAAGAGGAGGAGAGTCCTGATAATGTATGGACAAAGTTGAAAGATATCATAATTGATGCTGCTGCTGACACTATTGGGCGAAAGAGAAGAGAAAGGAATGCTGACTGGTATGACACAGAGTGTGAGGTAGCTATTGAGGAGAGGAATAGACTGAGGCTGACTGTGATGCAGCGAGTAACAAGAGGTAATGTGGAGATCTACAGGGAAAGCAGGCGGAAGGCAAAAAAATCTCATCAGAAAGAAAAAACGTGAATGCCTTAAAAACCAACTAGAAGGTATAGAGAATTTGCACAGGCAGAATGAAACAAGGAGATTTTATCAAACTGTCAAAGTTATGAGTAAAGGCTTCCAACCAAGACCCAATATGTGCAGAAATAAAGATGGTGAAGTGATCTCTGAAGAATCGAAGGTGCTAGAGAGATGGGCAGAACATTTTCAACATGTTCTAAATGGAAATAGTAGAGAACGAGAGGTTTGGGCCCTATCTTATCACACTGCTGATATTGAAGTTGAAACTCCTACTAGAGAAGAAGTAGTTGAAGCAATACAAAAACAAAAGAATTACAAATCACCAGGCGAAGACTCCATAACAGCAGAGATGTGGAAAAATGGAGGTGATAAGGTGATTGATAAAATGTTCAAACTACTTCTGATGATATGGAGGAAAGAGGAGCTGCCACCAGAGTGGAGTATGGGACTCATCTGTCCAATTTATAAGAAAGGAGAAAAACTAGTGTGTAGCAACTATCGAGGAATAACTCTGTTGAATGTTGCCTACAAAATACTGTCCTCCATCCTCTTGAAAAGAATGAGCTCACTATCCGAGAGAATTATTGGCGAATATCAGTGTGGTTTTAGGCCGGGAAGAGGGACAACTGATCAAATTTTTGCAATACACCAACTCATTGAAAAATGTACTGAATACGGTGTAGACTTACACATGCTATTCATAGATTTCAAGCAAGCATTTGACTCTGTGATAATTAATAATCTGTTAAAAGCGCTGGAGAGTTTCGGTTTCCCTGGAAAACTCATAAGATTGACGTCTGTGATTTTGACAAATAATAATGCCAAAGTACTCATTGGAGGAAAAACGAGCAGAGCATTCCAAATTGACCAAGGAGTAAGGCAAGGCGACGCACTATCAGCACTACTTTTCAATCTAGCTCTGCAGAAAGTAGTTCAAAAGCTAAATCTCACAGTGAATATCATCTTCAAATCCAGTCAAGGACTAGCCTATGCGGATGACATAGTATTAGTGGCTCGTAGTGCAGCAGCTCTAAAAGAAATGTTTCTCACACTTGAAAAGGAGGGGCTAGGGATAGGACTTGGAATCAACAACAACAAAACCAAGTACATGAAAGTGACTCAATCTCTGGCGAGGAGAACGGCTGAAGATTTTGGAGCAGGCAGATATAAATTTGAAAGTGTAGAAAAGTTTATTTACCTTGGTACTGAGCTTAATGTGAATAACAACCTCAGTAATGAAATAAGGAAGAGAATTGATCAGGGTAACAGAGCCTACTATGCAAACAGAAATTTAATAAAATCTAGGCTTATATCAAGATGTACAAAGAAGAAAATATATCAAACACTAATAAGACCGGTAGTGACATATGGCTGTGAAGCATGGGTTCTTGGCTCTCGGAACGTTAACGCATTGAGGATTTTTGAAAGAAAGATTTTGAGAAGAATTCATGGTCCAATATATAACGAAGGCGAATGGAGAATAAGAACCAATGCAGAAATCAACACCATTTTACAAGGAAAAGATATAGTACGGTATATAAAGTCTAGACGAATCAGCTGGCTGGGACATGTGCACAGGATGGAACAGGACAGGATGCAGAGACAGATGCTTGTTGGGAGAATGGAGGGAACGAGGAGGAGGGGTCGCCCTAGAACACGCTGGCTGCAGGATGTGGAAAAGGATCTGACGAGCTTGGGGGTGGGGAACTGGAGGAGACGGGCAGGTCAGAGGGATGAATGGAGGCGCATTGTTGAGGAGGCCAAGGTCCACGTAGGGCTGTAGCGCTTCATAAGTAAGTAATGTTAAGTATACAAAAGTAATTAACTTCCTTAAAATATTTCATGTAAGAAACTATAAATGAAAATGGTTATAGTAATAAATTGCTTGAGAAGATGAACATTATATGGAACAATATTGTGTGAAGAATATCTACCACAACTTTTAACGTGATGTATACTTTTACTGGTTTTGTTCAATGAAAGTTGTCATGGAGTGAACATGTTCATAGCAGTCTCAAAAGAGATTTTAAAAGGTGTTTGTTAACAGTAGAATTGTATTGGGGTTTAACGGATCTACAACACAACAATTTTTCTGAACAGAACAACCAACCATTGAGACTAAGCAATGGTTAAAAATCAAAAAGGCAGTTTCAGCCTCAAAATCTAAACTTTAACTATGGAACAAAGGGAGACACAGTGGTATATAAGACTCCCTCTAGTTTGGACACCTCGGGACCAGACCCTTGTTTGAACTAAAGAGTCCAAACGAACAGAAGTCATTACAAAAAAATCTGGTTACGTGTAGTACTATAACGTAAATAGAACTGTTGCTGTTTTTGCCTTCTTTTGAGATAAGGCCACTGATCAGTGTATCTCTTGTATGTTCTTGTACAAACTACAACCACCATCCACCAACTCATTGTTAGGTTTTTTCAGAGTACAATGATTTGTCAGTGCTTAATCACAATTAACTACCATACAAAAATCTTGTATGAGTTTTCTGTTTTACGCCAATCATGTACTATGGTTTTACCGACTTTAAGATCATTAGGAATACTAGCCACAGATTCACCTTTGTCTGACCGTTCTAGCTCGTTTAACCTTTGTTTCAGACACATGAAAGTACGTTTCTGTTTTTTCACTCATCTTAATGAATAAAAACAACAACAATTATGTGCGTCTGGATGGTAGCTAAAACTACATTAGACACCTGCAAACTAAATAAAAAAGGCACTATATTTCAAGCGCTAGAGAAACAGGATGTGACTTGTCATTATCACTGGTGATGAGAAATGCAGCGCGTGTGAGCAAGTGCATGACTCGTTCACAGATGGCTGTTCAAACCAAACGGATCCGAACTAGAGGAAGTCTACGGTATTAATATTTTATTTTTTAAACCAAATTCAAGAAAAAGTTTGATGATTATTTTAAAATGTAAAATAAAATCATGTCAACATAAATCTTTCTATCAAACATATTATTTTTTGGTACTTTATGTTTTCTTAATATAGGAAAATCCCGATTACCCGAATCCCACTTAACCGAAACATATCCAAAAAATTAATTTTTTATTTGGTAATTACTCAATTTCAATACTGTGTATACAAGCAGTACAACATTTAAATACATAGCGTCGTTAAAGTATAGAACAATATTCAACAAACTAGATTACAAATATAAAGTTTCACTACTCAGGAATTTGTTTATTCATTCTTCACAGTTTGTTTTTTCAGGATGTGCTTCTAATAAAACGATGCTGTGAGTTAATGCAAAAAACGGTTACATCAAAAATCTCACACTTTTTTAAGACGACTAAATAATTTGAGAAAGATACAATAAGTATTAATAAAATTACTGTACAATATTACATTTTTCTCTTAAAATTGCTGTTTTTTACAAACCAATAAACAGTAATAAAAAATGCTGGATAATCATCTTAACTATTTTTAAACCCTGGAAGTATGATGCTGCGGGTTATCCAGAATTCTGCAAACCCAAAATCGGGTTCACGCCCAATATTTCAGTTAAGCGAAGTTTTACTGTAGATATCCTTTTCAACAACACTTTTCCATTTTTTAATAATTTACTTAATTTAAATAAACCACATACACTTTGTTTTATATCTACATACAGCACTTCAATGTAACCCTACTATTTATTGTGAATAATCTAGAACTTTTGATAATCTGACAATGCCTAACCCCCGCATGTTAGGTTGTGTTGGATTAACAAGAGTCTGTTGCATAACATCCCCTACTAATCTTGAACAGGCATGATTTTTAAACAGTTCAGATAACCAGAAGAATATATAACATAATTAAACAATTAATTATCAATTCCGACTTGAAAAGGAATTTCTTCTTTTCTTTTAACTTGATCTTGTAGTTCTAGAGCGATTGATTTATATTTTTTTGATAATAGTTCATTTTGTTGTACACCATCCCCTAATTTATACATACGACTTAAATTAGCACATGCGTACATATTTTGTAGATCACATGCTTTACTTGAGTATTCTGCTGCTTTTTTCATGTCCTTTGGTATGTTCTTCTGCGGATCTCCATCGATGTATAAAATACTTAACTCGTAACAACTATCTGGTATATTACTTTTACAGGCTTTCTCATAATATGCAAGCCCCTTGAACAAAACACAAAAAGATTAAAATTAATTAACAGAAACAATTAAATAGAGGTTAATAAACTAATATATATAATAGGAGTTTATTTTAGTTATCGTGTGGGTCCCGGATTAGTTAAGAATAAAACAGAAAAGTTTCACTGTAAAACACAAGTTCGAAATGTTTTATTATTTCGCAAATTACAAAGGTTATTTACATTTGTTACATACCTGTAAAACACAAGAAACAACATTCAATGTTTATTCTTCGCAATCTTGTCTCGCACACGGTTTATAACTATTTTAATTTAAATTCAATTATAATAAGAACATTGCTATGTATTGCACTTGTTTATTAACGCTCAGCTGTTTGTTCTTCTAGAGCTCTGTAATTTCGACTCTCTGAGTTCAGGCGGGAGAATTTTAAATCATATGTAGGAGCTGACTCCTTACATATATACTTCCAACTAGGATATAAGGTACTACATTATAATAATATTTTATCTTATTTGAATCCATTAAATGCTATCTCATAACCGGTATATGGTATATTCATGCAGGGTAATTCTTAACAATGTAATATGAAAAGAGTTTGTAAAAATCAGAAAAAAGCAATTGGTGCGTTTGTCCATTAGCGGAGTCAAAAAGCAAAATCGACGAAAGATCTCCTCCAGAACAGTGGACTTTATGTGCAGCCTGCTGCGCGTCTTGTGGAATTTTTATTTGGTTGGCATACCCGAAATGTGGGCACAATACGAAGCGCGGTGGCGCCCTCAACCGTTAAACTAAAATTCAAACAATGGCACTAACAATTTGTACATTTTTGAAATGATAATGTATGTTAAGATAAATACTTTCTTACAGAATTTGAATGTCCACAAACAAAACTGTTGTCAATTATTACAACATTAAAACGTTGTTTGAACAGAAACCTACTTATGCAGGTAGAAAATACATAAATAAATTACCATAAGCTTTAAAAAGTCAAGTTAATCTGTATTCGTTTAAAAAAAAAGCTAAGAAAATAATTACTCGAAACATTTTACAGTATACAAGACTTTCAAATACAAGTTCCAAGTAAATTCTGAGGTAAATTGTCTAATATTTGGTAACATTAATTAGATGATTATTTCAATGCTTAATAAAAGTAAGTAGCAGTAATAAAAACCTAATAAAAGGACTGTAAAGTAATGAATTTAATATACTTAGTGTTAATAATAAAAGTTTTTACTTTTATTTACTGTATATTTCCTATTAGGAGTCTCCTGTATACAATTAAAAGAAAATCTGGCATGAAACACTCACACGACTTTCTCTCGCCAATGTAAATAATAAAACTCATAACTTTGTTTAATCATTGGTGAACAGTGCAAATTGAAAAAAATATAATCAAAGTTTAATCATTAGCGAATGATGCAAAATGAAAATCGACCTCTTTTAACTTAAAATCACAAAAAAATCACTCATTGAGGCGAAACTAGGTTCTGTAGAGGAGTAAATGCTTGAAATGAAAGTTGTCGATTTTTTTATTTCCTATAACTTCAAATTACGTACACTTTTGTTGGAAAATGCATACCAAGGCCATAATATTAAAAAATCCCATAGTTTACCCCAATGTTGATGAAAAAAATTCAGAAAATCACTCACTAATTGACACTAAAATAAGAGTTGTATAGAAAAATGTTTAAATAAAAGTCATTGGTTTTTAAATTTTCTACAACTTTAATTCTACACACTTCTGCCCTAGAATGCATATTAAGGCCGCAAGCTTGAAAAAACAATTTTTTTCTACAAAAACAACAGTGTCCCCAATAATTTCAGCAGACATGGCGCTTACCCTAACTTGTAGAACATAAAAAATTTAGTAAATGAGGCAATTTTTAGAATAATTGTAGGAACCGTTTTTGAGAAATCGCAAAAAAGTAAAAATTCCACGAATAAACTTCTAGTTCCAGTTAATCGATTTTGATGAAAATGTTTGTGTTGGGTCCCATAATCGTACTTAACTTAAATAGCAAGTTTCAACTTTGTACTAAATTCCATTCCTGAGATATTTTGTTCACACACACACACAGACCAACTGCTAAAAACATACTTTTGGGTTCAGAGGGCCTGAAAACATTTACAACCAGTAAAAAATCGACATGAAAACAAAACTTTCTTTCCTTATAATATTCATATAGGGCAATAGAAAGATAAAAAGCCATATTTTTCTATATTCGGGCCAAGAATTTTAGCAAACATGGCGTTTACTTTTCTTGTAGAGAATAAAAAATTTAATTGAAAAGGCAGTCTTAAAAAAAATTGTAAGGGCCATTTTTGAAAAAATCATACGAATAAACTATTACTTCCAGTTGACCGATTTTAATGAAAATATTCGCGTCGGGTCCTCTTGTGATACTCATTCAATTTCAAAATTTCAACTGTGTACGCTATTCCGTACTTGAGAGATATTTTGTTCAAATACAAAACAATCGCTGAAAACATGTTTTTGGGTTCAGGAGGACTAACAACAGTATTTTCAGAGAAAACTTGATTTCGAAAAATTGATATGAAAACAATACTTTTCTTCTCTATAATACCCATACACTTCAAAAAAAAGTAAAAATGTTGATTTTAATGACTTTCAATAACAGTAAAGATTTTTTCTTTGTTTTACATCCAACTGTCTTGTTTTTTTTTTTTTTTTTTTTTTTTTTTTTGGTTTAACGTCTTCACAACTGTCTTGTGCAATACTGCTAATGCAGATATTGAAGGATGATGGATAAGGTGATGAAAAATTGGACTGAGTGATGGAAAAAACAATAAAAAAAATTAAATTTGAATTACCTTTGTGTAATCTCTAACTCGTTCAGATTTCATACTAAGAGTTCCTGCGACATGGCAAGATTGATGAAACCCTAGTTTACAACCCTTATCAAGATATTCCAGCGCCTGAAATTGATTTATATAATATTTATTTAAAGCAAAATGTTTAAAATTAAATCTAAATGCTACTACATTAAATCTAAATTTGTGGTAACAGGAAATAAAATAAAATTCTGTAATTAAACTACCTGAAGTTTATTCCACTTAACTTTGGAACTGGTATATGTAAATCATGTGAGAGTACTGTTGAAAGAATGTAGGAGCGAGTCAAAGTCGATAACTACCATAACTCGCCACTCCAGCAGCGCTTCGCGCTGCTTCCGTGTCTCGGCCTCAGAGGGGTAGGTGGATCAGAATTCATATGTGGATCAGAACCATTTGCCACAAGGTGAATGAATGAATGAACGTTATGTACCTGTAACGTTTTGTTAATAAAAATTTGCCTAAAAAATCGTTTTGAAGGTGTAAAGATAGGAATACCTGAAAACGGCAAACCCCAAAAATCCGAAATTTGGTTTTTGTATTTTACTCAGCGGACCGGTGGGTTAAGGGCAACTTTGGTTATATAATGTTGAAGTACGTTTGAGTGGGGGTACAAAACAGGTTCATGCATTTTGTCCCTATTATTCACCGTTAAGGAGATAAAGAAATACAACCGCTACCGCAGGCTAGAGGGTTTCTACAAAAAATATTCTATACAATTTTTCTCTATGATGCACCGTTTAGGAGATAAAAAAATACAACCTCTACCGCAGGCTAGGTGCTGATTGAGAATTTTCAGGTTATCAAATTTTTGAGTAATTTTTAATGCCAAACAACATGCCGTTAACAGATTTTTTATGTTCTAAAAATTTAAAATTTTCATTATTTTTAGATAGATAAGGGTAGCAACCCCCGTAGGACCTTGATTTAAAATTTGAAAAATTTCCCATAATGCGGAGGGTACGTGTAATATGGTCCTAGCAAAAGTTTGCCAAAGAAACCCGTTTTCATGGTGTTACAAAAGAACTTGAAAAATGCAACCCCAAAAAAGCCGAAATTTTGTTTCTTGAGTTTTTTTACCAAACCGGCGAGTTGAGGACAACGATAGCTATATGATTTTGAAGCACATTAAAATGGGTACAAAAAATATTCTGTACAATTTATTTTTACGATGCACCGTTTATGAGATAAAAAAATACAAACCCTACTGCAAAAAAGAGGGTGCAACTTTAAAATTTTCGGTTTATCACATTTTTATGTAGTTTTTAACGCCAATCAACATGCCGTCATCAGATTTTTTGTATTCTAAAAATTTAAAAATTTCATAATTTTTAAATAAAGGTACCAAACCCCGTAGGACCCCGATCTAAAATTTGAAAAGTCACCCGTGATTCCGGGAGTTAGTGTAATGTAGTCCTAATAAAAATTTGTCAATGAAACCCGTCTTCGTGATGTTACAAAGAAAAACCTAAAAACTGCAACCCCGAAAAAGCCGAATTTTTGTTTTTTGAGTTTTTCCAGCGAACCGGCGGGTTAAGGGCAACTTTATATATATGGTCTTAACGTACTTCAGGAGCTAAACAAAAATGGTCGCAGTGGCCTTTGCGCTACGAAACTTCGTTAAAAAGTTTGAAACATTCGGACGCATCCCCTGAGCTTTCGGGAAAATGTACCTTAAATTTGGCATTTTTCCCAGGGGTTTCAGCCGACGCCCGACAAAAAAGGTCCTCAGAGATTTTGCTTCTAGAGATCTCCAAATAGGCGAGAATTTCCATCAGTGAGTCATCAGTGGCTGGGGCTTTATATATTATAGAAGATAGATTTAATTATGTTTATGTCAGCTTATAAAACAGTACCTAATATTTTGGTGCAACTTGTGAGCAGTTTCGTAGTTCTTTGGACAATGTTTTGTTGCACAGTTAAGTACATTTCAGTTAGACGTAAATCAGTTCTCACTGTTGGAATGGCTAGGTTTAGCTACTCTATTCTTGCCTGCTTTCGAGGTAACAAGCGCTGACCATAGCACCTCCGTGTGCTATTCGTAGTACATGGTTGTACACAGTACATCCATGTGTGGTAGAGCCACGTGCAAAGCATTAGCTGCGTAATGAGCTCAACGGCTACTCGTCCAACGTTTACTCGAGTACTGAGGGGAGTGGGGCGCCCTGCGGACGTGACCGCACCCAATCATTTGAGTTGGCCTCTCAGGGGTTGTGGGTTCACCTGCTATGTAGCATTCTGAAGCCACTAAGCTGCTTAAGTTCCTCCGGAATGAGCGCGGTCAGCAGAGGAGTGTCATAGATAAATATGCGTGTTGGAATGGTTAGCAGGCTATCCCCACCAAAGTGGGTTTTGACTTGTAATAATTCCCAGACCCTAGCTGGAAATCAAACCTAGGACTTCCCATGGAGGCGATCTCAATCCAGTTTCAGGCGGTTATTATAAAACTAATCTAGTCATCTTGTCCTTTTAAGAGTTATAGTATCTCTTTACATGTTATTTATATGCCAATTTTTAAAATTGTCATCTATCATTTCGATTCGTAATCTACACAAAAAAATAATGAGCCGAAATTGGGTTTAATGTTTCGGTTTTGACCAGAAGTGGCCCAAAACCGGAGATCAAAAAATCAAAGTCAGAAACTACAAGAGAGAGCAACAAATGGTTTTTGGATTTGTCATCTACACAAAAAATTAGCAAGCCTAAATTGGGTTTAAAGTTCCAGTTTTGAACGGAAGTAGCCCAAAATCGGAGATAAAAAAAATCAAAATCAGAAACTACAAGAAAGCAATAAATAAAAAAATAAATGCAATAAATTGTTTTCAGATTTGTAATCTACACAAAATGTTAGTGGCTCTGTATTGGGTTTGAAGTTTCGGTTTTTGACCGGAAATTGATCAAAACCAGAAGTAAAGACATCAAAGTAGAAATTTTGAAACAAAAATAGTGTTATTCCATTCCTTTTACAGAGTAGATATAGGAATCAGTGGGTTAAAAGTTCCAGTTTCAACCGGAAGTGGCCCAAAACTGGAAGTCAAGAAATCAGTCTGAATTTTGAAACAAAATTATTGTCATTTGATTCTTCTTAAAGAGTAGATACAACAATCATTGATGGTTTTTTGCCGTAAGTCAAAGGTAAGGCTTTTAAAAACTGCCATTAGCCATGAGATGCGTCGTCTCATGAAAGGGAATTTTAAAATTAACTCATGTAATGTATTCAAAATAAATTTTCGTAAGACATTAAACCATAAAATCAATCATAATTTCTGAAATTTAAAAAATAGTAATTATTAATAATTACTGATTTTTTTTCTCTTTTACTATAATGTAGGAAAGTAATATTAATATACAATAAGAAACATTAATAGCCACTTACCTTATTATCATCATAAGTTTTGGCAGTTTTCCCTTGCATATAATATGTACCAGTTTTATAACAACTGTGTGGAAAATTATTTAAGTCACAATTATTCTTAAAAATTGTTAATGCTTTTTTAAAATCACCTGATATTGCTTCTAAATAATCTCCGAGTAAATGACAAACTAAAAACAGATAGAAAAAATTGTTAATAACCAGCTATATAAACTTTACTTCACTATAAAATTAATATTACAAACATAAAATACAAATAACTTTTCCATACACAAATGTAATTGTGGAGTGGAGAGAATGGTGGAGTGTCAAATTATTTACACTCGATCTGTTAGTTGCAGGGCTAAAATAAATAGTTCTGTTTCTTATCACATGGTCAGCCAACTAAATGACTGAATCATTTAAGAACAGAAGAGGTAGAGGTGTAAAAGTCACTAATCAGAGTTATCTTATCTGAAAGTAATGAATTTCATTATACAGCCAGACCCTGTGGTGAATGAAGTGAAGGTGTCATTTGCAGAGTGGAAAATATGTGCTTTTCAGAGGGCTCGGCACGCTGATAAGCGTACTTTTCCACTCAGTGAGGAAGGCAATGGTAAACCACCTCACTCCTCGTTTTACTTAGTAAAACCTCTAGAGGTTCAAACCAGCATTTGGCTGATGACCTAAACAACAACAACAAATGTAATTGAACAAATTTTCTTAATATGAGAAACTAAATTCTGAAAGGCAATATTGTGCACTGGTTATCCGAGGTGACAGCATCACTCCACACTTACTCAAATTAGCTCAAGAAACAACTCAGTTATAGCTGAAATATTTTATACGGCATAAAGGTTATAAACAGATTAACAGCCCGGGTCACCTGAAGACACAAAATATGGAAGCAATGGGAAAGTCGGTAGCTTCAATTACCTCAGGGAGATATTACAACCAAAAACCAGTGAAAAGGAAGCGAACAACAGACAAGGAAAGATAGCCAGTGCACTCCGAGGAACTCACCACTTGTATAAGAAGAAAGTACTCTCAATTTTTTTTTTTTTTTTTTGGTTTAACGTCCGACTGTTCTGCAATTACTGCTAATGCAGACGGTGAAGGATGAAATGATTATTTTGTAACGTATGAAAAGATGCCGTGCCTGAATGGGATTCGAACCCAAGACCGCATGATGAGAGGCGAGCACGTTACCAACTGCGCCAATGCGGCCGGCTAAGTACTCTCAAGATGAGCCAAGATTAGACATTATAATACTGTGATAAAACCTATGTAACTGTATGAGTGCCTTAGAATACCAAGAAGACTGGTCTACGAGAAGCAGAGAAATTTGAGAGAAAGATCCTCTGCAAGATAAATGACCCAAGATAGTAGACGGATAATTTAGTTTACGAGATCTAGAACTGTACAAGGAAAATGAACAATCCATGGAAACTATTAAAAAAAGAAGACAAAAATTTTACGAACACCTGTATAGAATGTATGACAACCAGTATACAAAACAAATTTTTAAGACACTAAACAATAGATCTAAGGTGTCGGGTAAATAGTATAAAGAATTCAGAAAGAATATTGAGAAAACTTAATGAACTAATGAACTTAATCAACTGAACATAATTATTAGTTGTTTGTTCAGACAACTAATTATGGACTTAAAAAGCTTCCATGAAAAGTAAAAACAGAAGAAAGAGAAAAGCCTACATTGAGCAAATGCTAAGAATGTGGGCTGCAAAAAGGAGCTTCTAGAAATGTTTAGTCATCCCACGTGATCTAAAATTGGCATTATCCGAGGAAAAAAAAGGTTATAGATTATAATAGGTTTGCATGTGCAGTTTGAAATAAAATGAATCAGATTTTTTAAGACTTCCCAGTATATCTGCACTGTAAAAAGTTTTCTGATATTTTAAGTATTTTTAAAATAACACAACAAGATTCATGAAAAAGAATAGTCATATAATTACTAAATGAATACATACACGCTACACCACACCAATGTTGTAAGATTTCCAGTGTTTTATAGGCCAAATAAAACTGTTACTGGCAGACCTACTTTTGTGATTATGCAGCTGTAAAATAATCATTTGTTTCAGATAGGACACTTAATTGGCCCCACTATATTGCATATGTACTGTTGAGCCCTTATTTTGAACTATATCTTTATTAGAAATGGAGAGGCTTTACGGTAACCTAATTCAAATTACATGACAATTTATAGGGGAAAGGGCATTATCATTTGACTGGACAACCTGTGTGCAATAATCTTTGCTGGCATTACTCACTGTTAATTGTAATCATTAAAAACTATTACATTACTTGTTTATTCTGATGGCCAGCCCTTTGGCGTAGTGGTTAGCGCAACTGGTGTAAATTTGTCTTTTGTTAATCAGTTTGAATTTTGTAAATCATGAATATATATTGATGAATAATAAGTGAATTGTAAATATAGCGACATTATTAATTCGTTGTCAGCATTTATATTGTAAATGAAGTCAAATAAAACGTAAAATTGAAATTTATACGAGGTGAGGTTTAATTATCAGTGTATGATACCAAAGGGCTAATAACTAATTACATGTTGCTTTCAAGTAAAAATAATGTCATATTCTGATTCAGTACACAAAAAAGTTAAAATCGGTTAGGAGCCGTATAACTTCATAATTACCGGGCAATCCATCCAAGTTTTCCACAGTTAAGGGCAAAGGTTGAATAAAAATTTTGGTACAGTACACTGTTATAACCTCAACAAGTAATATTTACCATCTGGTTTCTTCTCGTAGAAACAACCAAAACGATATTCAGTTCCTAAATTTTCAATAAATTCCTTAACTTCTTCTTCATGTTTTAAATTATACGCCATGTTTTAGAAACATAAAATTTGTAAAATTCACCTAAGCTACCAGTACAACCACATTTCAAGTAAAAGACTAAAAAGTTGTAGCATTTATAAGTAGGCGAAAACGAACAGCTGTTAAGTATGTACCACATGTCTCTAAACAGCAATCTGCTCCGACACTCCTGCCTGTAGCGGATATAACAGGAATTATTAACTAACTGCTTACAAGCCGCCAGTAACAGCTGTTGTTTATGTTTATACGTTATTAGATTTGTGTGTTACAGTACGTTAATACTTACTAAAGATATCTGTACATTTAGTTAAAGTTTAGATTAGAATTGACATTTAACTACTAGTTCGTCAAGGCCGTCGATAGGGAAGGGCTGTCTCATGTGCGTGGAATATTGCATGGGGTGTAGAAAGCCCACAGCAGTTGGGTTGTAACGTCACTGCTCAGACTGCCGCGGCACAGCTCTACGCTACTGTCTACAGCAGGGTCGTTGGATAGAGATCCTTTACTATTCCCTATGTCTACACACTTAATACTTTCTCTGATACTCATCTTAAAATAAGCCTAATGAATTAAGAATAAACGTCTATATTTTAATTCCATGCGTATACTTTACATAATTATCCAGGCTTTTCCATCTGGAAACTAAACTTCTACCAAGAGCTACTTGGGCTTTTGAATTTGGTCTAAGCCAACATCGTAGACAACTTTGCTGTCGATATGCATCTCGTCTAAACTTAACACATTCAATTTTTCGGCTACTGATAAGTTTTCGCTGCACTTCGAGACTGACGTCGGTACTTTATTCAGAACTCCTGCCAAAAGAGTAAATTTCGTACACCATCGACTCAATGTGGCAGCAGATGGCAAAGAAAACCAACAGTTTCTCTTTATAAATTATATGCTTTACGAGACACGGCCCTCATCATTATAGCACGTGACAGGTCTTCGCTTGTTCATCGAACGTTTCGTTTTACAGCTACGAACGCTTTTTGCTGAGTCAGTGCAAGGATTTTGTTAACTGAGGTGATAGTATTCGACTTTTGTTTACTTTCACGTTTCAATCCTACTATTTTTTGTTTTAATTCTTTATATTTGCCAGCTCTTTTTTAGTTAACATACGAGGTGTGATTGAAAAGTTTTAAGAATGGACTTGTAATGGTACAGTGGCGTAGCCAGGATTTGCTTTCGGGGGGGGGGTCTAACCAGGGGGGTCTGCCCCCCAGACCCCCGGAGGAGGTTAAATTTCCCGGGGGAGGAACCCCGGACTTAAAAACCATCCTTTGAGAAATAAGGAATGAGGATAGCTTGCTTACTCAACATACTGAAAATGATGTCAAAAAACGTTATTCCGAAAATTTCGGGGGGGGTCCGGACCCACCGGACCCCCCTGGCTACGCCACTGGGTACAATGGTGGTACTTACATGCTACTGTGATGCATCTCCTTCAAAATATTCCCCTTCCGACTGAACACACAGACTCCAACGGTGTTTCCACGTTTGGAAACATTCCTGGAAATATTTTTCCTGGAGTGTGTTAAGAATGCTCTCCGTATTTGCCTGGATGTCTTCAATCGAGTTAAATCGCTTCCCTTTCAGTGAAAATTTCAGTTTAGGAAACAGGTAGAGGTCCGCAGGGGCCAAATCAGGGGAATATGGCGGATGTGGAAGCACAGAAATGTTGAATTTGGTCAAAAATTCAACGATGGAGAAGGCACGATGAGCCGGAGCATTGTCATGGTGTAGACCCAACTCCTGTCTTTCCATAATGCAGGCCTTTTCTTCCGCACCTTTTCGCCCTCCAGGCGAAAATTCCCTTCTATCTGTCCTCCAGGCGTAAATTCATGATGCACAATACCGGTATTGACGACCGGACCGTGGTTCATCTTCAAATGATTCGCGGCCATTTTAAAACCTGTTGAACCAGACAAAAACATTTGACTGGCTCATACAATTATCTTCAAAAGCTGTTTTTAATAGTTCGTAAGTCTCAGAAGCTGATTTCCCGGTTTTGAAACAAAATTTCACACAAACTCGTTGCTCCGTTTTTACGTCCATTTTCACGCATACGGAATCCAGCAACAAGCACTAACAGACCCGCACTCAACCAGCTGCCACAGCGAACTGAATAAAGGAAATGCAGTTTCCTGTCAGAGGGCGTTCAAGGACAAGGCAATGACTCACTCCCCACTCTCCGTGTACCCACCCGCCAAACAAATAAGCAGTAGCAAATCCATTCTTAAAACTTTCCAATCACACCTCGTATAACTTAATGGATGTTTGTTTTCCTCAAAAGCACTCACCTTTATTTTCTTATCAAATCTATTTGTTTTTGTAGATAAACAACAGTTTTATTTAAACATTCGTTCTCTTTTACCACAAGTTTGTAGATCTCACAAGTACAGTTACTAGACTCACTGGTCCGATCACTATGTAGTATTACGGATTACGGATATAATTTAGCGCACGACTAATGTCACTGGATTCTGGGCGCGGCTTTTAGGGCTTACTAGTTCAATTCTTTCCAGTGTTCAACCGATTCTGTCTATTATTAAATCGCTCTTCCCTTAAAACAGTCAATGCTGTTTGATTTTTTTCAGTTTGACAGGGCAAATTTAAAGAAGGGACTGCGGTTACTTTCAATATCTTCCTTTGGCGAGCCTAATAATCGTTTTTCACATCATCACAATAATCCGTAGGGACAAAATGGCTGTTAAGAGTACATAGTGCTCGCGAGTTCCGAGTTCTGGCGCGACAAATGAACTTTTTTATCGTATGGGTGTGGCTACAGTATAAACTACGGTAAGTAGAAGAGACGGTAGGAGTCACGCGCATGACCGTCGCTAGCAAATGACGTCACCGGTGCTAAAAACACCAGTTTTTTAAATTCATCCTTCTACATTCAAGACTTATATTAAATTATAATAATTATGTTTTGTGTACTATAATAATAACAGCAAGAATAATAATGATAATAAAGAATTGTAATGGAATGTAAGCAAAATATGAAATTATTAACCTGCCATTTTTCGTAGACAATTTAAGTAAACAAATTGTCTTTGTATGTTCACATTATGTATATTATAATTTTTTATACAATTCTGTAATTGTAATGTAAATAGATACATGATATTTTGTAGCATACTTCGAGGAAAATCAAATGGTTGTGAAATTCTAACAGTCAGGCCTACTGTTATTAGAAATATTTATAGTTTACATTCTGGAAAAATGAAAAAAGTACTTTGCTGTGCTTTTTTTAAGGTTTCGTCTTTCGGAAAACGGTGAAATGAAAATCTTACATGAATATCTTTTTCATTGTTACCACTACCTGCAACAACTTTCAATGTAATAATATTCGAACTCACTAGATATAAACAAGTACTAAATATTAGAAATAACAAAAAAGAAATTAAATACAAAAAAGTATTAGTAGGCCTAAATATTTACTAGTTCTAGTTATGTTCAATGGTACATTCCATTAAACTACAATGCCGGCCGCATTGGTGCAGTTGGTAACGTGCTCGCCTCTCATTATGCGGTCTTGGGTTCGAATCCCACTCAGGCACAGCATTTTTTCATACGTTACAAAAATTCATTTCATCCTTCACCGTCTGCATTAGCAGTAATTGCAAAACAGTCGGACGTTAAAAAAAAAAAAAAAAAAATTAAACTACGAGTAAATGCTCAAAGAATTCACATAATACCGTTAGTCGCTAATTAGACGGACTGACAACATTCTCAGATACCGAAATAATACAAACAGCTGGCCGTGTTATTAAGCACTGGTGACATCATCGACTACTGCGCATCCTAACGTGACCCCTACCGTCTCTTCTAATTACCCTGGTATAGACCACGTAAATGACACAGTAAAATTTTGTAAATTAAACTTAATATTCTAGTATCTATTTCAATAATTAAATAAATAAATAATTTAATCACTTACCGATCACAGCACTAATATTTATCAACACAATTTATAACACAACAGTAACTGTACAATGTAAACAGCTTCGATTTACAACTGCAAATGGCAACACTACTTTTACTACAGATGTCACAGCAGGCCCAAGAATTGAGATGTCTGAGTGGTCACGGCACTGCCCCCTACTCCATCCCAACAGTATCAAAGTGGCAGCGAAAACATCTAAGTAGTGAGACAGCCCTTCCCTATTCAATGGCCCTGGACTAATAAGACTTTGTGAATCAATCCATAACCGAGTGTAGAAACCACCTGCCCTCACTAGTTTCTGAAATTAGCCCAAACAGATAGACAAACGATATGAAGAGTTTGGTTTATAACATTAAAGTGAACAATTTTATTTTTTTATACGTTTATTTTTAAGGAAGAAATTCACAAGGAAAAGGATGCAATGGGCTAAACACTTTTATATGTCTTTAATAATTAAAAACAAAAACTGAAAATTAACGACTACATTTATTAACAAAAAAAACCCATAATACAAAATATTTACATCACATTATACACAAAACACATACTGTATACAAACACACAATTTACAATACAAAATTATACATTCATTACATATTTTGGCTTTTTTTATTATCACTATTGTAAGTTATATTACAAATCTTATAGAAAAGACTAAATATTTTATTTGCACAAAACAACTTTATTATCTCCCAAAAAAGAAAGAACAAACACTCACACACGCACACACATACTACGGGACTCACAACATCCATTCAATTAAAAATTCATCTACAAATTTTTTATTTAGAATTTAAATTATGTAATTATTAATTTACTTTTAAATCATGTTTTTTGTTAATTACTCAGCATTTTAAATTCATTAAATTCTGTGTTAGGAAAAGTTACGTTTTTGTTAAATAAAATAATTTACAACAAAAACAAATTAAAAATTGAAGCAGATGTAGTAATAATAGCATTAATGATCTAGATATAATATATGCTCTTCTTCTGGAAAAATAGTTTCATTTTAGAACTGGTAAATCACATATTGACGAAATTTTTACACTGAAGACTTTAATAGAACAATGAAGAGATATAACCCGGAGACTAACATAGTACCTTTAAATTTGGACAAAGCATTTGATAATCAAATCCTTTGGAAAATCTTAGAGAAGAGAGGGTTTTCTACCAATCTGATATAGGTTATTCAGAGTTTACATAGAGACACTGTGGTTATAATTGATACAGGAAAAGCCTAGTTATCAACCCACTATTGATATACGGCCACTCCCAGAATACCATTTTATTTGCTGATGATCAAGTTTTAATAGCAGAGTCAAAAGGGAAACTCCAAAGAGCCACCACTTTTCTTTTCCAGAAGCTATGCAGAATGTAAAATCTGTGCATATCTAGCACAACAAATAAAGTAATCACTTTTTTAAGAAGGAACCTTCCTAATCCTAAAACTAAGCCTATCTAACTAACCAAACCTTCCTAAAATCCAAGATAGTGATTAATAACTTTATTCTGCAAGTCAGATAATATATTTACAGTACAATAGAGCGTCAAAAATCCAGACCGTCAATAATCCACATTTGGTTTTGGCGAAAAAAATTTAACTGCCCATATAGTATTTGTATAAAAACTCCAAACACAACTCATAAGCGCCGTTCCTGACAGAGTGTGCATAAGTGCCTAGTTGTGAGTCTTTTACTTTTATGTTACTTTGGTTTACAGTAGACCTTGATAGTTTCTTGTAGGCCTACATTTACTGCACTCAAAATAAGAGATACAATACAGTATTTTCTTTCTTCAAATGAAACATGTAAAACTTTTACTACAGATGTATATGAATGGTTTTATTTATCCACTCCTCTTTTGTAAACATCACAATGAATTATGGCCGATTGTAATTAATATTTTATGTTTAAATAATCTACTGGGTCTTTTATTGGTTCATTTCAAAAATCCGGATGGGTCTGGTCCCAGTTAATCCGGATTATCAACGTTCTACTATACTTGGGTTACACTTGGGTTTTTAATTTTTTTTTAATTTTTTTGAGTTTTGAATTTTGTTCTACTATACTTGGGTTGCCAAATTGGTTTTGATGGAGAGCTTGATTGACAAAAAATACATGGTTTCCAAAGAATTGTGGAACGATTGCAAATACACTAGGGAACAGAGCTCACTCACAAACTTACTTTGATAAAATTTTATGATGTAATGGCACTTCCGATGCTTTTATACGACAGTGAAACTTGGGCTCTTACAGGGAGAAAGAAGAACTAATGAAGCACAAAACCCTCTCAACTGTAGGTACTATACACTGGTGATTAAAATTATAACAAAAATATGATGCGTTTACAATAAAAAAGAGCAATCAGTTTACAGTATCTGTACCAAACACAAGGAAAGTACAATAGGTGATATTCAAAAAAATTAATATCACCATTATACTACATACAAAAGTAATTAAAATAATACCAAATACATCTTTAACAGGTTTAAACTTAAGTTCAGCCATTTTTTCTTTACTAATAACTTTCCTAAATTATGAAACATCTTAAGACAAATCCAATAATATTGTCAAACATTAATACCAACTTTAATTTTGTTTTTTTACATGTGTTGGTGGCATTACTAAATCATAATTATTTATATTTTACGTATTTCTTTACAAAATAGCATTAGATCTGAAATGAATGTACAAAGTAGTCTGCAAGTTATCCATTTTAACAAAACTTTCTTACAATATTGGAAAATAGTAATTAGTTTGTAAAATAAATTTTCAAACCCATGGCCACTATCTCATTATAAAAATTAAAATAAAACAATATTGTTAAACAGTAAAAAAAACACTTCTAAAATCACTAATTTTCTTAAAAACGAAATATTTTTAAAAAGCTATGCAAGAAGTTGTACAACATACAAGGTTATTAAAATGATCTGCAAGAAATTTAAAATGATACAGATGATTTACAATGACAAAACAAATGATACAGATGACATGTAGAAAATTAAAATGATCTACATGGCTAAATTTATTTTACAGTACAGACAAACAAGAATTATCTACAAGTTTTACAAATAATTTAAATACTTAAGTTAAAATCTATTATTATTTTTTTATTAGTAAAATTTGAGTTATTTGAGAACCTACTAGCTAGGTAAACAGTTAAAGATGATTTTCAAAAATTTTATTTTATTTACAGAATTTAAAACAAAATAATTAAATATGCTGAATAAGTAACAAAATTTTATGATTTTTAATTTCAAACACCAATCTCTTGATAAATAGCCTACAATTAACTTATTTCTAAAATTCTCCACAATGTAAGATGATATATAAACTAAAAACAAAATAGATAATGAACAATCAAAATATTGCGTCTTTTTCAGACAATATGGAAAAATTTATAATTTCAAGTAAGGGGATAATACGAGTACTATCAGAGACCAGTGAAAAGGAATCAAACAACAGCAAATGAGGAAAGATGGCAGCTGCAATCTTACGAACTCACAACCTTTATACCTAAAGATAACACTTTTAAGACAAGGCAAGATCAGACATTACAATACTGTGATAAGACCTGCGTTTCTGGATACATGCCTTAGAATGACTGGAAGGCTGGGCTAAAAGAAGCTGAGAAATTTGAGAGAAAAACCGTACACAAATGTGTCTGAAGGTAGTAGACGGATATTATAAGTTACAAGGAAGAGAAGAACTGTACAAGAAAATCAAGTGATCAGACATGATGAAAACTATGAACACCAGTACAAAACAGATTTTTAAGACACTAGACAATTGAACTAATGTGTCGGAAAAATAATTTAAAGTCAGAAAGGATATTGAGAAAACCGGAATAAACCGAGAAAACTTAATAAACTGAACCAAATTCAGACAACTAATTACGGATTTTTAGGGCTTCCATGAAGAGCAAAGACAGAATATTGGGAGGAAAGAAGAAAGGATAAAAGCCTACAGTGAACAAATGCTAAGAACGTGGGCTGCAAAAAGAGCTTCCAGAAACATCGTCCACCTCACATGGTTTAAAATTAACCCAATACAAGGAAAAAATTATTAAAGATAAAAGAAAAATAACGAAAAAACTAGTTGGAGTGGAAATTCAAAGTGTAATAAACTGAAACCATATAGAACCAGGAGATTGGTGTATTTAAAAAAAAATATCTAAAAATATTTTAAGAAATATTTCATGGTTCAAATTCTATTTCTTTGTTAACTGGTAATATAGATTATAGATTGGCAACCAAAATGAATTAAATTATTATTTAACAATTAGGTGGGAATCCCACAGGCAGGTTTGTTTTTTACAAATTCGATATAAATTATCTAGGAATATTATTTATATAACAGTCTTTAAATAATTAGAACAATGTTAACGAACTGCAACACCATTTATTGTTACTGTTGGTCCATTGCTTCTCCTTGAGATTGGTGAGGGTTCGTAGTGACTTGTTTCTTCATATGGTGCATCATACATGTCTTCAGTCTCATGAATATTCTCATATATATTATGATGGTTATGACCCGAACCATCGTTAAATGTTGCATACGAAACAACGGCTGCATTTTGATCTTCTTTCCTCGTGGCTCCTTCGATATTCTCTGTATTTTTCACTGGTGTCTCTTTTCGTCTAAAATAAAAAAAAAACATAAAATATAAGTACTACTTTTTACTTTCTCTTGCCTATATGAATATATAGGAAGGAACGTATTTTTTTCATGTCGATTTTAACAAATCCAGTTTTCACCTGATCTACACGTTTTCAGACCCCCTGAACCGAAAAAACATGTTTTTAGCGATTGGTCTATGTGTCCGTGTGTACGTGTGAACAGAATATCTCAAGAACGGAACATCATACGAACTTAAAACTTAAGTTACATACCACTACCGGACCAGACACGAACATTTTCATTAAAATCGGTCAACCGGAAGTGGTAGTTTATTCGTGTAATTTTTCACTTTTTTGCAATTTTCTCAAAAACTGGTTCTTTGATTTTTTTTTAAAAATAGCCTCATTTACTTAATTTTTTATGCTCTACAAGATAGGGTAGGCGCCGTGTTTGCTGAAATTCTTGGTGAGGCTGTTTTCACGTAAAAAAATAGTTTTTTTAAGATTGCGGCTTTATTTTACATTTTACCGCAAAAATGTATATAATTAAAGTTGTAGAGAATCCTGCAACTTTTATTTCAAACATTTTTTTGTATAACACTTAGTTTAGCAGTAATTAGCAATTTTCTGTTTTTTCTCACGAAAACGTGTGAAAAATCAATTTTTTAAGATTTCAGGCTTAGTATGCATTTTACTACAAAAGTGTAAAATCAAATTTATAGAAAATTAAAAAATTTACGACTTTATTTAAAAAATTTTTCTCTACAGAGCCTAGTTTAGCGTGAAAGAGCGATTTTCCGTATTTTTAAGCCAAACTGAGGTCGATTTTCATTTTGCGTCTTTCACTCATGATTAAAATAAGGTTATGTGTTTTGAGGTTAGTTTTTGTTTATTTTTAATGTTTTATTACTAATGTTAGGTTATTTTGGTCATTATTTGCATTGGCAAGAGAAAGTTGTATGAGTGTTTCACACCAGATTTTTTTGTCATCAGACTCTCTACTGGTTTGATTCAGTTTTCCAAACTATTCTACCTTGCGCAAGTTGTTTCATATCTACATACCTCCAACACCCTACATCTTTCGTAATTTGCTTTACATATTCTAATCTTTGCCTCCCCCTACAATTCACTCCCTCGATATTATCCTCCATTATTGATAGACCAATAGCTCCAATCAATAGATGTATAGCTACAGCAAATGAAATAAATGGAGAGGTAGATCTGTTTCACAGAGATGTTAAAATTAAAGAAAAACTATACAGGATATTGTGAAAGAAGGGTGTAAATATTACATGATCTTTATGTTTTATGTATTTTTATGTTATTCGTGTCTATGTGGTGTATGTTGGGCTCGGCGGCTGACTCTGTTCTAGTGAAGAAAGAATGACAGTTAAGTTTATAATGGTGCAGTATACTGAGGCAATATTCTATTGCTGTTTTATTCTACCACCTCGCATCCTTGCGACCAGCTATAGTAATGGGTGGAGACGGTGGGGTGTAGGGGAGTTTGGGAGCCCTCCAAAAAAAATGTACCTGGGTGTCTTAAAATATGCCCTACCAGTCTATCCCTTCTTCTGGTAACATGTTTCCATTTCATACTTCTTCTTTCATCCACTTGTCTAAGAACCTCTAAATTACTTATTTTGTCCACCCACCTAATCTTTAATATTTTCTTATAACACTACATTTCAAAAGCTTCTATCTCTTCCTTTCTACAGCCCCTAACACCCACGTTTCATTCCCGTATAATGCTACACTCTAAACATAGTGTTTTTAAAAGAAATTTTTCCTAATCTTTAAGTCAATGTTTATATTCAGTAAGCTGTTTTCCATCTCAACGGCTTTTCTAGCTTGAGGAATCCTACTTTTGATATTACTTGTGCTTCTACCATCCTTTATTTTACTCCCTAGATAGCAGAATTCCCCAACTTCCTGTATGTTTTCGTTGCCTACTTTTAAATTTCCCATCTCTTCTAAACCACTCTTGCTGTTGCACAACACTTTTGTTTTGTTCTTATTATATGCTACATATAAAGACGTAAATGAATGATGAGAAATGCTTTACCTGATCAGGAATCAAAATTAGAAGCCAGAGGTCATATTGCACTTCAAAATAATACAAAATGTTTTTACAGTAAGTTTTCAAAAACTATGTTAATTTTTGTTAAAATATTTTTAACTATTTATCCTATTTTTGGTTAAAATTTTGTACTTACAGCCTTAAATAGATGATTCCAAGAATGAGAAGTAAAAATACCACAACACCTGCTCCTATTCCAATAGTTAAGCCAAAAGTCTGTGATTCAGAGGTGGGATCAGCAGTTACTGCAAAATACACAATATAAATGAAGAAAATTATAACATGAATGCAATTTAATGTTTTTTAATACTACTTACTATATTACTACTACTTATAATTACTTACTATATAGCTATAGGCGTCTCATCTGGCTTGCAGAGAGTTCAGCCTATAATACTAAAAGGTGTAACAAAAGTGCCCACTTCAAAACAAAATGCATGACACAGTTTTCTATAACGCGTACATTTATACAATAATATTCATATAGACTTAATTACAATTTATAAAGCTATTTCTAAGAATATTTATACTATAACAAAATTTTGGTAACAGTTTTGAAACAGCGCTACTTTAGTTTTTTAATTGATTATTAATAGTCTTTAATACTATTTTTAATTATTAATTGATTATTTATAATTTATTTATTGTTATTAAGCATTTTCCACCTTCGTCTGTGTGAAAATTATTTATTTTTTGACAGATAACACTCCTGTCAAAATCATTCAAACTTGAAACAGGTTTGGCCCGTACCGAATGTTTTTTGGGTGTCGTAAAAGACAGTGACGATCCTTCTAATATTACTTTCGATTCTTGGTTTATTCGTGTAATTGAACGTTTTGACACACCAGTTGCTCCACTAACGCGTTCGATAATTTTCTTAACATCTATAGTAAAAACACCGTGCTTTGCTATCTCGGTCATAAACATAACCACTTTAGCAATTTTCTCCCAAGATTGGCTATGCAGAACTTTACTCCCTCCGATTTTAGACATTTTAAGCTTAATGTAAACTAGTAAACGACAAAATAATAAACACTACACTAGGTAAATTTGTACGTTAACCATAAAAATTAACAAATCAAAATAGGTAAAACTATAATCTAACACGCACGCACGCGTGCGCGCGCACACACACACACAGTATTCGAGCTGCACACATAAAAAACCCCTCGACACTGTATAACCGTAATGATTGTACTGAACGACAATTGATTAAACACTGAATGACAATATTAACTGTGCGTTTCATTTGTTAGTTAGGCGTATGTAGTTGATGAGTCACCTACTGTCAAAACCAGTTTAATTTGTAAATAAACTATACATACTTATAAGCCTATAACTGTATAATACAATAATAACTGATGATTAATTATAAATACATTACATCACTCCCCATTCACTTTGTATTGTATTTATAATAAAAGAATGTCTCTATAAAATGTAGAAAAATGTATACATTAGTTTTATGAAAAGTCTAAAACAATAAGTGAGGGACGGGTGGATGTAGTATATGCAAGCTGATTCATTCGAAGCCTCCACGCACCAGATGAAATGGCTATACTTATACAATTGTCATGATATTCTTCCAGTCAATTTTTGTAAAACCGTTTTAAAATAGATCCGCTAGATAGCATTAGTGTTATATTAAAGATAGCAAAGCGTTCCTGTGTTTAATACATTTGATAAAATTAATATTATCAAGGAATGTGAATCATAAGTCATATCCTGTTAATTATTACCTATGAGAAAACAAAAACTGTGCATACTAGTTCTGTGGCCAGTGTAAATGTGACAGTACCTGGTTTAGAACGTTTAAAATCTCCTTATGTTAAGTTTCTCGTTTAAATTCAAGTTTTTTGTTTTAAGAACCTTTTATTTATTTATCAATGGCGAATGTACAAAATCTGTTTGCCATTTATGAATAGGTTAAGGACCAAGAGTGTATAATAGATTTTTACAGACATAGTGATTTACAGATGTAGTGTACAATTTACAGACATAGAGTAAGCCTATTAATAATAATAATATCTGGTTATAATTACGGATATTGCCACGCTTTAGCCACCACAACTTTAATTCACTGGTAAGTGTTCTATTATATATATAATTATCATACTACTTTTAAATCATAAGAGTATAGTATTTAAAATGAAGCATCATTTGCCGGTTAATATATTACAATCACCAAAGCTTTCTAGCTAAATCTATTTTAAAACGGGATTAAACAATTTTTAAACGGATTAAAATGAAATTTAACCAATTTTTTACTCTTAGTAGTCTTGCCAATACTTATTAGCATACTAGTTTTTCTCGATTTTTTACAACTCTTCACACAAGCCACCACTGGTTTCTTAAACTCAATTAATTAAAAATGCTAAAATTTTACAAGAATTACAGGTCCAACCACTATTAGACGGCATTGCGCGCTACAATTCCAGGTGGTGTGGACATGTGAATAGAATGCGAGAGGAAAGACTACCAGTCCAAATATTAAGTTATGCCCCACGGGGTAGACGTGATAGAGGAAGACCGCTACGAAGATGGGTGCCGGAACGGGCTTTAGGCCTATCCGTGTTTGGGTGATGATGATGATGATGATGCTAAAATTTTATTATATTACAGTTACAAAATTTATAATTTAATTAAAAGTAAAAAACTTACATTCACAGCGTGGTTCTTCACCAGACCAAAGTCCGTCTTCCATACACTTCCTTAAATACGGTCCAATACGTTGATGATGAGGTACGCAATGATATTCAACTGCGTTACTGTACTCTGTTGAACCATTCATTACAATGACTCTACCATTTTCAATAGGACCAGGATGACCACAATCAACAGCTGAAACAATAATATAATTAATTAATGTTTTAACCAATTGAACAATATGTTTAGTTAAAAATAGCTTCATTGTACCTGACCAAAAATGATTACTATTACATGCATAATCATTCTTTGCTATTGGTGAGAGTTTTTTCAGAAGTAAATACTCAAAATTTTGAAATTGGTTTAACATGAACAGCGGTACATAATATTTTAAGCTTCAACGTATCAATCTATTGCAATATCCATACATCTAACCTTAAAGTCCACAGTCATAACGCAAGAAACAAATTCATTTCTACTTTGCTAATCATGAAATTAAATTATTTCAAGAAAATTCCTAATGTATCAATATTTTTTGTAAAAATTGTTATAGTTTATTTTTTGTAGTAACTTTGGTGTTGATATGACTTTAACTTATGCAGTGAGAAAATATATTAATAAATTAGTACCAAATTCTTTGAACATTGGTCTGCATTTGTATTATTTAACTATCTACAACTTTAATTATATACGCTTTGCCCTAAAATGCATATTAAGGCCACAATCTAAAAAAAAAAAACATTTTTTACCACGAGAGCACAGCCTCCTAAGAATTTCAGCACACATGGTGTTTACCCTATCTTGTAAACCATAAAAAAAATGTAGTAAATGAGGTGATTTTAAAAAAATATTGGAGTTGTTTTTGAGAAAATCGCATGAATAAACTACTCCAGTTAACCGATTTTTATAAAGATGTCCGTGTCAAGTCCCCTAGTGGTACCTAACTTAAGTTCCACTATTCCATTCTTGAGATATTTTTCACACATACACACACACAAATTGCTAAAAGCAGGTTTTTTGTGTTCAGGGGCCTGAAAACATGTACTTCCAGTGAAAACTCGATTTCGAAGAATCGACATGAAAACAATATTTTCCTTCCCTATATATATTTTAAGAGGGCAATAAAAAGTAAAATAGTCATTAATTTTTATTTGTTTATTTTTAAAATGTGGAAAATTTTCAAAATTTAGAATTGACTTTAGAAGAAAAATTTCCTGGTTAAAGATATTTAATCACTTTTTAAGAGACTTGTTCTGCACATCTTTTCCTTGAATTAGCTGAAGTATCTGAAAAGTTTTCAAGAGTTTCAAACAAAATTTTCTCAGTCAAATTTGTTAACTTATGTGACTAAAGATTATCAATTTTTACAAATCGTATTCATTGGTCGAAAATAAAAAACCTGAACAGAAACTTGAAGAACGAAAAACTTGAGAAAGAAAGCAAGCTGAAGAGATCTATGAACAACTCGCATTGAAGTCTTCCTTTCTAAGTCCATTGATAAAAAATTTCAAACCAATTGATGTTTAAGAACATTACATAATAAATATGATTTGTACATAATAAAAATTGAACGTACATCTACAATTTGGAACCTTCCCACTCCAAGTGCCTTTGTTAAGGCAGACACGTGTTTCGTTTCCTTCCAACACAGAACCACGAGGGCATGTATAATGAGCAATCCCACCAACACTGTGAGTAGACAATTTGACAGTCATTGATCCAAGTTTCTCTGGTTCCTTGCAGACAATTTCTGTGAAAAGAAAAATATTTTTAGTGACATATTTAATTTACGTTAAACAATTCTATAACTTCAATTATATATAACAATAATTATATACTAAAACAGAAAACCTGTTTATTAAAATCAAATTTTGGAAAGAAATATAATTGTGTTAAGTACAAAGTTCTTGGAAAAAAATCAGAAAAATATATACTTAAAAATTTGAATTTACCACCATCATCTTCTCTATCCCTCTTCTAAGTTTCCTCAGATCAGGCCCAAAACAACTTACCTCTTTACCACTCTCTATCGCTGAAATATCTCTCCTCCATTACTCCCTACTGCATCACATCTTTTCTGGTCGCCGGCGAACAGAAACAGGGAAACCAAACTACAGAGACCGAACTGGTGACCAAAAGTTAAAAATGTATCAGTATCGTTTAAAAGTTTTAACAGTATGGATGTAGAGGAAATAGTCACAGTGAACTATTTTTAAAAGATAAGAACAAAAATCAAAAAAAATACTAGGTGCATCCCTTAATACAAAATGTCGTAAGAAAGGGATGTTAGCGTTATTTTTCCGAGACATACAAAAATATTGTTTCTTTTTCAGTTCAAGATCAGCGTACTCATTACTGGGCAAGCCCGAACGGACCTGCGTGATTCAATCTCAGAAATAAACATTTCTGTGTCAAAACTCATGGTCTGGTCTCCACCAAAATATCTTGAATACTGAACGCACTCATTCGAAACAAGGCACCTCACTGGTTGCCATGACCAGCTGGTCTAGCATGTATCGCTCATGTATTTTTGATTGCCGGTGACTTCTTGGTTGCAGTGACCAAGTGCGTATTTGTGCAAATAATCTTTTCAATCTCGTGATCACCGTCAACGTAGTCACTAGCGACTGGTCGACAGTGCATAACGGGCCTACCTCTACCTCTAGGTCTTTTTCTCTCATCTCCATGAACAGCATACTTTTAGACAATCTACTATCCTCCATACTACTGATTACCAAATCATCAAAACTTTGTCAGTCCAACTCTCATAGTCAGCTGCCATCTCCAATTGTTCCCAAATAACATCATTTCTTACTCATTTCTTTTTGTCTTTCCTAGCATACTCCTCTTGAACTTCATTTCTACCACCTGCATTCTACCCTCTGCTCTTTTTCTACCTATCCATGTTTTTGTTGCATAAGTCAATATTGGCAAAAAATAAGAATTTTGCACATAAATCAAATTTTTTGCCACTCTGTTCAGCTATTATTACTGTTTTCCACATCAAATGCCAAGCTTCTCTATCCATCCAATACCCTCCTGCAAGTCTCTGCTGGTTATTGCCTCTAATTATTATCCAATCATCCATTGTTTTGCTGTGTGGCCTCTTCTCCTTCTCTTCCTTGGGGTCCAGTTTTATATTCTGCAAGGCCACTTGTCTTCAGTCATCTGATGCAGGTGTCCATATCACAACTAAGTATTTTTCCTATTCCATCAAACTCATTGTTTGGCCTTCCTATTTTCTGATGCCCATAACAGGCAGGTGGAGTGTTAAATTATTTGCACTCAATCTGCTAGTTCCAGAGCTATAAAAAATAGTTCTGTTCCTTATCACATGGTCAACCAACTGAAGCATTTAAGAACAGAAGAAGTAGAGGAGTAAAATATACTAGTCAGACATTTATTGTACAGCCAGACCCTGTGGTGAATGAAGTGAAGGTGTCATTTACAGGGTGGAAAGTAGATGCATTTCACAGGCCTGGTATGCTGATCAGTGAGAAAGGGAATGGTAAACCACCTCACTCCTCGTTTTACTTAGTAAAGCCTCTTTTAGAGGTTCAAATCAGCCTTTAGGCAGTTAACCTAAACATCAACATTCTTTTCTGGATGGTTCATTCCTGAAGTAGTCCAACCTCAAGATATCTTAATTATAATTGAATTTTTAATTAATAATCAATTTTTGGAGGTTAGTGGATTAAAAAACAGAGTTATGGTTGTAACTACAAATGGTTTTTTATAGAGCATTTGTGAAAAAAATTAATTGTACCTTTACAAATTGGTGTTTCTGAGCTCCAAGTTCCATTTTCTAAGCAAAGTCTTCTAGCAAACCCATCTAGTTCATAATTATCATCACATTCATACAAAGTAGCAGCTCCGTAATAAGTTGCACTTGAAGCCAAAGTGAATCTTCCATGAGCAGGAGGCGTTGGCATTCCACAATCAACAACTGAAATAAACAAATATGAAATTTAATAAAACGGTAAACAAGTAATTAAAACTGAAAAAACTGAAAAGCATATCCAAGATGTATGTGAAAAATACAAGTTGACAACTATAACTTTATACGAGAATTTGCAATTCTTTCCAATTCTAAAAGACAACATTAAATAATGCACAAAAAGTTAACACCATTTTACCTTCCGGTAGTCACTACGAACCTCATAGGTCCTGTGCACAGTTTATGCATTGTTTTTGGTGTAGGAGTAAAACCTATTGGCCCCCGCCAACCAGCTATGCTCTCTATTCTGTCAATGATAATCATCAATATTGGTTTAACTTTTTAATTTTTCACACATTTCCTGAAATTTGCATTTAGCACGTATGTGCATGCATCCATTAGTGTAATTTTTTTTAAGTTTGTTTAAAGTCGCATAAACAGAGGTCATTAGTGACTACTGTGGGTTTCGGTACTGTAACGGTGGATTTTAATATGTTAAAATTTCCACGCCCTTGTCCGGAATCGAACCTGGGACCTTCCCCTCTGTAGGCGGGCGCGCTAGTCACTATGCCACAGAGGCAACCAGTGTAAGTTATTTATTTCTTTAAATGTTGATAGATTTTTTACTTTATTCATAGTTACTTCCGGCTAATATTTTTCAGTCTGTTTTATCCCTATTTCAACAATAACTCAATTTTTATGAATTCTTTCTATGAAACTAAAATGTGACCATCTTATTACGTCATTTAACTTAGGAACTGTCTGCCCATAACAGACAGGTGGAGTGTCAAATTATTTACACTCAATCTGTTCATTGTCGAACTAATATAAATAGTTCTGTTTCTTATCACATGGTCAGCTAATTAAATGACTGAATCGTTTAAGAACAGAAGAGGTAGAGATCTAAAAGACACTAATCCGAGTTATCTTTTCTAAAAATAATTAATTTCATTATACAGCCAGACCCTGTGGTGAATGAAGAGGTGTTATTTGCAGTGTGGAAAATTATGTGTTTTCAGAGGGCCCGGTATGCTGATAAGCATACTTTAACACTCCAGTAAGAAAGGCATGGTAAATCACCTCACTCCTCACTTTACTTAGTAAAACCTCTACAGGTTCAAATCAGCCTTTTGGCTAATGACCTAAATAACACAACTTAGGAATGCCAAGAAGCCTTTAAATATTTAAAAAATAACTTAAAATACTTACACACACACTGAGGTACTTCTCCGCTCCAATGACCACTATCTTCACAAGTACTTAAAGGATCGCCTAATATTTTATAACCTCTTTCACATCGATATTTTACTAATGCTCCAATCTTGTAAGTTGCGATAGATGTTGCCGATTCAGCAGTTTTAATAAGCGTACGGCCATAAAGTCGATCATTACCGGTTACTGAGAGAATTGCATGTGCTGCTAAGATGGGTTCAGGACATCTTATTTCTATTGAAAAAACATCAAAATTAATATAAAGAATAACATGTGACACTCAGAAAAAGTTTCATAACTATACTATTTCTTTATTATTTAATTCAGAACATTTACTGCATGAAATTCATTATCGTTTACCCTGCCAAAAATTCCACACATTATGCATATATACTATTACCAGCAATTTCACATCCTCTGCACATTAGCTTATTACTAACTTCCGAGAAGTGAAGTAAAAATTGGGTTTCCAGACACCACTGGGCCAATAAAAATTAGTAATGGTATTACAAGAGCTATTCAGAAAGTAACTTTTATTTCAGCTGAGTATAGTAGTGGATGAGGTTAGAGCCGCCATCTTGGTGTTAAAGCATCCCTGCACTCAGTACACATCCAGCTGTGGTAGCATGTGGACTGCTCTGCTTCTATTTAGCTCATTGTGAATTTTTAAAATGTGTGCTGCAATAAAAATCCCAGAAGTTGTGAGGTGCATTCAGTAATTAGGTTCTTATTGGTAAAATAACCATAAATCAGTTAAAATTCATTGGTAACTTTGTGGTATATACGGAGGAAAAATTATGAGTGAAGATGGAGTAAGACAGTGATGAATTATGTTTAAAAATAGTTACACCAATGTTCATGACGAGGAATGTAAGTGGTCAGCCTAGACTTGTGTCTGATGAACTGACAATGAAAACATTGATAAACTGCCAACTTACAATTATCTAACTTTCATTTAATTTTCCTCAAATTTTACGAATTTCATAGCATGATATTGTAACGGGAAGCTTGACAGTGACACAGCACTTTGACACTAACCAGAACTGTGTGCAGAAATAAACCAGAGATTAAAATCTCAGACAGTGATTTCTACAGACAGAATTGAAAAGCATATGCATCATTATGATAAGTGCCTCAATTTGAATGGTCACTATGTAGAAAACAGTTAAAGAGTGTGCCGTTTGAGAAAAAAATATATTATATAGGTTAATTTGAATACAACACATTTTTTTCTTTTTGCGTGATTTATTTTTTATTTCAAAATAAAAGTTATTCTCTAGACAGGCCGCATACAGTATTCAAGCTAAGTTTAAAATCTATATTTTTCAAAAAGGTATAGAAATAATATGTACTATGGCTGGCCTGTGAAGTAGTTGTTTAGGCAACTGGCTTCTTTGCTAACGGCTGCGGGTTCGATTCCTAGTATCGTCTTACATTTTTTATCTGTTTGTCACCTTACATCATTACCTACACACAAACCAAGGCATCATCACTAAAATTAAATATAAATATTTAGTACTGCTTCAGGGTTGTCTTCTGTTTTTACAGTTTAGGTGTTAGTAGTCAAAATGTAAACGCTTCAGGTTTTCTGTGCAACATTAAGAAAGACAAATTTGCCGAATTCAGCTCTCTAGGTGATCGTGAAGTTAGAGAATTAATAACTGGAAGTTTATAACATTTTCTAATGTACAAAGTTTACTCAATAGTACTGTAGTTTACTTTATAATTTAGCATGTAATTTATTTTGCTGTTCATTTAATACGTTCCTTACCCTAAATTTTGTTATTTTTTGCTTTTTAATAATCTATGAATAATACCACATAGACAGCAATAGCATCTATGAATTACCCAAAAAATTGTGTTATCCAAAACCTCTCCAACCCCATTATTTTGGTTAAAAATTTTTCCTTTATACAGATTTGATAGTTTACCTTCACAACGAGGAGAAGATTCACTCCACTGTTTATTCTGGAGACAAATTCTTCGTTGAGGTCCAACAAGTTTATAATTCTTTACACAAGAGTAAGAAATTTCACTTCCAAGGTATGTTGTTGTGTTCATATAACTTACTGATCCATATGGAATTGGAGGTACTTTACCACAGTCAATAACTGTTGGCATAAAAAAAATATAACATGAGGAATTAGTGAAATATATAATAAATTTATTAACAGAAAAACTGATTACATAAAAACTAGATTAAATTACTTTAAAAGATAATATTTGTATAAATAGTAAAATAAAATTTGAGAAAAATACTTTCAAAAATTACAGTTTTAAGGTGTATTTTAGACCAAAAATGTGCACAATTAAAATGAAAGAAATTTAAAATGCTACAACTTTTATCTGTAATGTTTTCTCGTCCCATGCTTTGTTTAGCGGAAATTTACAATACAACGCAAATCACCACATTAAAATCATTTTTCAATTATTCTTTTAACGTATTTAGTGTACAATGCATAAAACCAAGAGCAAACCAAATAAAGTACAGGTTGTATGATATTTGTTTCAACACTTTCTGACAATAAACAAAATATATAAATGTATATATATATATATATATATAAACACAGCGAAACGAGTCGCTAATTGCTGGTTGAAAATTATATATCAGTACATATAAAAAAGAAAAATATTGAAAAATACAAGGGAAAAGACAAAGGAGGAAATGAAAAGGATAGTGGAATTGTCATAGGGTTAAGTATACTAGTTAGGATTTCATTCTGTGGTGAATGAAGTGACAGTGTCATTTGCAGGGTGTTGAGTAAACGTTTTTAGAGGGCTTGAAAAGCATCTTTTCCATTAGCATACTTTTATACTCTTCAGTGAAGATAGCATATTTTTCTACACTTCAGTGAGGAAGACCATTGTAAACCACATCACTTCTCGTTTTACTTAGTAAAGCCTCTAAAGGTTCAATCCAGCCTTTCGGCGGATGACCTTAACAACAGCATTTCATTGAGGAAAAGTAAAGTGCTGGTGCAGAAGAGATGTGAGAGGGTAGGCACGGAATATGCTAGCTTCCTAGTGGAAGTTAAAGAATTCATTAAGAATTCAATTTAGAGACTGTTTATGCATCAAGTTGGAAAAAAAGTTAAATACCAGTACAAATAAATTGAAAAGTAAAAGAATACAAGCGGTTTCTTCCAAGTTCCAATGTATTGCAAGAAAATTATGTATAATGCATATTTTATGCCAATAGTGCAGCAGAAACATGGACAAATGGAAGGAAGGCAGAGAGTACAATGCAGAAGGCAGAAATTAAATTCAAGGGGAGTTTAGGAAAAATTAAAAGAGATAAAGTAAGAAATGATGTACAGTACAATCTTGTTTATCTGAACTGACTGGGACCAAAGGCAATCCGGAAAATTGAAAATCCAGATAATATGGGTAAAAAGCAAAACAAATCCTTGAATAAGCAGACTTACTGTTTATTACAATAAAAAAACTTTGTTTTGTAACAAAATTACACAGACATTTAAAAGACATTAAAAAATATAAAAATAACTTTTCATATCATTTCTTAACGAATTGGCCCACTCTGTTTCAAACATGTGTGGCATTTGAATGAAGCATGGTCACACAAACACTTTATCATTAATATTTCAGCTGGAGTGATACTCTAATAAAGCTTTCTTAAACTCGACAAAATAAGATCCATATGCTCAAAACGGACAGGTGGAGTGTTATTTTAATTGCACTCTATCTTTTTGGTCCAGGGATAAAAAAAATAGTTCTGTTTCTTATCACATAGTCAGCCACTTGTATGACTGAACTACTTAAGAACAGAAGAGGTAGAGGTGTAAAAGACACTAGTCAGAGTTATCTCCTCTGAGAGTAATGAATTTCACTATGCAGCCAGACCCTGTGGTGAATGAAGTGAAGGTGTCATTTGCAGGGTGGAAAGTGAGTGCTTTTCGAAGGACCTAGCATGCTGATAAGCACACTCTTTCAACTCAGTGAGGAAAGCAATGGTAAACCACCTTACTCCTCATTTTTACTTAGTAAAACCTCTAGAGGTTCAAACCAGCCTTTCGGCTGTTGACCAAAACAACAACAAACTCGACAAAAAGAATTTTATTACCATAATTTATTATACAATCTAAGAAGGACTGTACATTTAATCAAACTAAAAGCAAATGTTTGGCGTACTAATAATTACATTCTTGATATCATAGTAAAAAATTATTATCTTAGTGAAAGTTAAATTAGAAAAGGTCAACAAATCTAATCCGGAGATCCAGATCAACGAGGGCTGGATAAACGAGGTTTTACTGTAATTAGGGAAAAATTGAGGATGGACAAGGAAAATTAAACAGGAAAGTCACAATGGCTTGATTTTCAGTAGGATGGAGAAGGGTATACTGCCTAAAGGATGCTGTACTAGGTGATGGAGGGAAAAGATCAAGGGGCAGACCAAGAGTGAAGTGGATGAGTTCAGTTTTAAAGTTTAGACAGGAGTTGGGTATGGCCCAACCAAAGCAAACCTGGAAGAGGGATCATCATCATAAAGGGGATGATGATAACACAGAAAAATACAATGGTAAGAAATTCTGTAAAATTATTAATTATACTTACATTCACAATTAGGAGGTTCACCACTCCATTCTCCTTGAGTATTACACACTAATGTTGATTTACCCGATAATAAATGACCAGCTTCACAATGATACTCTATACTTGAATGTACATTAAAATCATAACCCACCACGTAACCATCATTTGGTACGTCTGGTTCAGGACATGTTATCACTGTAGCAAAAAACAAGTATTAAATTAACAATACATCTTTACAATATAAAGTTAAATCTTATTTATAGTTAATTTATAGAATAACAAACATTTTCTTCTTCTCATCACCTGCTCCTGAAATTATTGGTCTATCATCTTTTCCTAGGCCTTCCCAAGTTCCATCTTTCTCTTAGTTTCTCTTAGTTTCTCTTAGTTTGTATTCCTTAATCACTTTAGTAATTCAGTCCGCAGTCATCCTTTCAATGTGTGCTAACCACTGCCTTCTGTAGTTTTCGACTCTTTCTACCACTGAAAAAACATTCACTTGAATCTGATTTCTGCATTCAGCTGTCTATCCAGTCTATAATAACCTGTCTATACAATACCCTTGAAAACCTCATCTCTACATTTTCTGATTGTGTATAGTTATTACTGTCCATGTCTTACTTCTAAACAGGCAACCGGGAACAGACATCACTCTAGAAAATTTCAGGAGTCCTTTTTCACTATGTTCTTTAAGTTTTCCATTAACTCTATAAAAATGATTCATCTTTAAATTGGCAAAAAATTCTCCAAGGAATGAGACATTCTAGAAAATCAAAGCTGCAGACCTGCTCAAATGGTTGATATTGATAACAATTTTAACCTAACAGGAACTACACCTTTAAAAACCACTTCTTGGCTTTTCACTGACAAAATATGCAGGTTTTAAATGAAAACCTGAATACTTAATTACTTATCAAGATATTAAACTGTAGAGCTACAGAAGATCCAACAATAAACTCCAAAGAAATTTTTAAAAATGGTAGAAGCTACGAGGTTTATTTTTTAACTAAGGTCTGCTGGTGTACAAACGTGAAAATGATGCACAATTACTGTAGTGCGCACGCGCATCTGCTCCCAGCATGAAAACTGCAGTCATGGATTGGGCTTCTTCACAACAGCAGATCTCTTTGATGTTGTAATTCAAATGCTGTATGACAAAATTGTTTGAACAAAAAAGGAAATTAAATGGAATAGTAGATAAAAGTGTATAGAATATAGAAAAAAATTTTATTTAATATTTATAGTAATTTTCTTCTTTTTAAAAAATGAACCTTACTTAAAAAATTACTGTCCTATAAGTACTTGTAAAGTAAGGTTAATTATCAAAATAACATTTCAAGAAGAAATTACTATGAGGATTTAGCAAACCAATAATTAAGGGCACTTAACAATAATTTAAAATCTAGAATAGTGTCAAGAAATTAAAAAATATGATTGTGAAAACAGTTATCAGATTACTTTTTTCTTCTTGAATGCCCTAATCATTTAATTGACTGATCACACAAAAGGAAACAGAACTATATTTTTTATAGCATTGGAAGTCAAATGTAATTAATTTAACATTCCATCTTTCTGTTATGGTCAGAGTATTTTGATTACGTTAATTAAAAATAGTAACACAAGAGTACATACATTCACATGTTGGAGCATCTTCTGACCACTTGCCATCTCTCATACATGTTATTCTATTTCTATTAGGTGGTTCTAGCCAATGATCATCATCACATGTGTATTCTGTAATGCTACCATGCGTTGTTGTACCATTCAGTAACGTGTAACGTCCATTATCAATATTTGGTGGAGCTCTACAATCTACAAATTTACACGTTGGTGCTTTTCCAGACCATTCACCGCCAAGTCCACATGTTAAAACCTAAAAAAAAAACAAAAAAAAAGTAAATTCTATGTTTGTCATGTTTCCATGAAGATATCATGACACATAATAAGTTGTCGTACAGGTACTGTTTGAGAAGCAGCTGCCATACCAGTTAGTTTGATAACTTTTTCTCTAACATCAGCTCATTGGACATGAATATAACAACTACGAAAGCACTTCAATAAGTAACAGATGCAAAATCAAAGAGCTGATCCAGAAGAGATGTGAAGAGTAAGACAGGGACATGGAATAAGGGTAAATGGTAAGGTGCTGGAGGAAATTAAAGAATTTGCAAGGTTACAAACCAGATTCTGGTTTTCGGATCGGATGTAAAATCAGAAAAAGAGTTAAGTAAAAGGGTGCGGAAAGCAAGTAATTTCTTCCAAAATGTGAGAGGCTTAATCTGGGATTAAGAAATTCGTATGGATTGTAAGAAAATTATATATAATGCCAATTTTGACTTACACAGCCGAGACATGGACTGGGGGAAAGAAGGTAAAAAGTAGAATCCAGGCAACAGAGATGAAGTTCAACAGGAGTATGCTCGGGAAGACAAGAAGAGATAGAACAATAAATGATGTAATCAGGGTTTTACTGTACAAGGGAACCTTAAAAAATAGACATATTAGAACTGGCAAAATTACCTACATGAAAATACACTAAAAGCAACATAACCTGGTCAAGACTTGATCTCTGAAAATTCTAGAAAACAACAATGGTTTTTTAGGAACAAGAAGCAATTGTCAATTACATCAAAGTACAATGCACAAATATAAAAAAATACTGGTTTAATTATTTTTTAATTTGTTCAAAATATTTGAAAACTGAAATTACCTGTTGTCCAAAAAGAATGAATCCAGGCTGGCAAGCATATGTTGCTGTGGAACCTGTTCTTTTTCCAGAAACTGATACTGTCACACCTTCACCTTTGGGAGGTTCCGGACACCAGTCAACTAAAAAACAATACAGGTATTTAAATGAAAACAGTTTACAAATAAAATAATACAATCAGTTTTTAATCTCTATTTGTGTAAGTTGCAATCTGTTCAATTTAAAAACAATAAGCAACCCCACAAACCAAAGAGATGAGAATGATACCGTATGTATGACATGTAAATGAGGTGTAGTCTTGTACTGACTCAGGCAGACTATTCATGAGAGAGTATGGTTATGGAGAGAGTATGGAACCCCATCCATCAAAGTACACCCCAGCAACCACGGTCTAGTATTCAAATTTGTGTAAAAGTAACTACCTTTACAAGGATTTGAACCAGGAACCTTCATTTCCATAAATCCGCTGTTAAACAGCTGATTTGCAGCAACGACTTAACCTTTAGACCAACCCAGTGGGTAAAATAATACAATTAACATAAAGTTTTTGCTTTAGTTATTTAAATTTGCATCAAAAAGTTGGTGACAAACATGTTCCATTTTTTTTTTTTTAACATCCGACTGTTCTGCAATTACTGCTAATCCAGACGGTGAAGAATGAAATGATTTCTTGTAACGTATGATATGCCATGCCTGAATGGAATTCGAACCCAAGATTGCATGATCAGAGGCGAGCACATTACTAACTACCCCAATGCGGCCGGATGTTCCAGGGACCTGTCAAAGACCACCTCATGATTATGAATTTTATGAATACCAAATCATGTTATAGTTATGAAAAGTAAAATTAATTGTAACAATAAAATTTTGCTTGAAGTAAAAGTGGTGTAGTTGTTGTGGATGCCAGATGATCAAACATGTGTTTTATTACAAGCCAATTGGACAATGTGGTATTATTATGTGGTATGATCTCAGAAGAGATTAGCATCTTAACTCCTTTAAGAAATCGCAGATTATTATGTCTAAAGTTAGAACAGACCAGACAGCCTCATCTTTATTTTTTTATGATGATAGTGATAAAAATGTGAGACATCCACAAATAACAATTTTGTTTCAGTCCTAATAAAGTTTTTTTTTTAAGTTGCATCAACATCTTGGTTATTAGTGACTATTCTCGTTCATAACAGCTTACATCTTAGTGCTCTTTAAACAAATCATTGTGCATTATTTATTTACAATATAAATATATTAATTAAATTTTAGTTTTATAGTCCAGTAAATCCTCATTTAACTGTAACCCAGCTTAACTGAAATGAATCCAGAACACTTTTTTTAATGGTGATAACTTTGTTAACCACAGGCAGGTGGAGTGTGAAATTAATTGCACTCGATCTGCTGGTTCCGGGGCTGCAAAAAAAGTTCTGTTTCTTAGCACACCCAATTACATGACTGAACTATTTAAGAACAGAAGAGGTAGAGGTGTAAATGACACTACTCAGAGTTATCTCCTCTGAGAGTAATGATTTCACTATACAGCCAGACCCTGTGATGAATGAAGTGAAGGTGTCATTTGCAGAATGGAAAGTAAGTGCTTTTCAGAGGGCCTGGTATGCTGATAAGCATACTCTTTCAACTTGGTGAGGAAGGCATTAGTAAACCACCTCACTCCTCGTTTTTACTTAGTAAACCTCTAAAGGTTCAAACCAGTCTTTTGGCTATTGACCTAAACAATAACTTTTTCTTAGAGGTAAAAGTATTTTCTTATATACAGTATTCCTGTGCAGAAATAACCTTACAAAACTTTAGTTTCTATATAAAATTAATTTTTACAGAAAATTTTGTTTTAGGTTGTCTTGCGTTCTGTTGAACTATGTGAGGAATCATCACCTTCTACGAACTTCTAATAAGATAATAATGTGGCATTGTTGCAAAAAAAACAATTTCATCGAAAATCCCAAGATTAAAAAAAACTATAAATAATTAAAATAAGATACATTAAATATTAATTACTGGACAAAATTAGTTACAATTTTCCTACTGAAATTGCTGTCAACTTTGTTTATACAAACATACTATCAGGAATAAAAAATACTAAAAATTAATTTTTAAACTCATCATGTTATCTGGAATCGGGCCTGCCCCCTATACTTTGTTTAAGTAGGTTTTACTGCATTATACGTTCTTGAGAAAAAGTCAGAAAACACCTGTCATCTTTATTTTTTTAACAAGGATCGTGATGAAGGAAACAAAGTCAGAATAGCCATGACAATCACCAACATCTAAAGCGGATAGGCACGCTACAAAGAATATGATGTAGACCATCTCTATAGACAGTAAGGTTAGGAAGTATAATTACGTGGCATAAACTTACAAAGACATTGAGGTTGTTTTCCCGACCATATACCGTCATCTCCACACACTCTTTTATCTTCACCAATCAATGTATAATTCTGGCTACACGAGAATTTAGCAACACCACCATGGGTTGTACGATTGTCTGTGTATGTAACTGAACCATGCTCTACATTTGGAAGCCTACCACAGTCAACATCTAGAACATAAGAAGTCACAAAATAATTTCTCAATCAAATTTACATGAAAAATCACACAACTTTCTCTTGCCAATGAAGATAATCAACAATAATTATTTATCTTTAATCATGAGTAAACAATGTAAAATGAAAAACATAACTTAATTTTAATCATGAATGAATGATGCAAAATGAAACTCAACCTCTGTCAAACTTAAAAATACGGAAAATCAGTTATTGGCACTAAACTAGAGAAAACTTTAGAGAAAAATGCTTCACATAAAAATTGTAGGTTTTGTAATTTCCTATAACTTTTATAATATACATTTTTGTTGTAAAATGCATACAGTACTAAGGCAACATTCTTAAAAAATCCCATTTTTTTACAGATTCTGATGAAATAAAAACAGAAAATTACTAATTGTCGCTAAATTAAACATTTTAAAAAAATTTTAGAAATAAAAGTCGTAGGTTTTTACATGTTCTACAACCTTAATTATAAACACTTTTGTTGTAAAATGACTACTTAGGCCATAATCTTAAAATTTTTCTATTAATTTTAATGAAAAAAAAGAAAATCAGTAATTTCTGCTAAACTAAGCATTGAACAAACATATATTTGAAATAAAGTTGTAGGTTTTTAAAATTTCTACAACTTTGATTATACACACTTTTGCTCAAAAATGCATTATAAGGGCACAATCTTGAAAAATTACATCTTTTTTTATGAAAGCACAAGTTAAAACCATGTTTTTTGGTTTGTGGGTCTGAAAACATGTAAATCCAGTGAAAACTCAATTTCGAAAAATCAATATAAAAACAATACTTTCCTTCCGTAGTAGGCTACTCATACAGGGCAAGAGAAAATAAAAATTACAATTCTACCACATTTATTATAGATAGCAATGAAACATTTAATTATAAAATATAAAAGAAAACAAAAATTTCTTACATTTACAAGTTGGGGCGATACCACTCCAAAATCCATCTTCATTACAAGTTCGTAGTGTACTCCCTGCAAGCATATGGCCGGCAGGACATTGATAAGTAATTGAAGAACCGACACTATAATCTGTCCCTTGAATTGTCGTATTTAATTGTTTATCAGGACTACCACACATTGCAGGAGCTGTAATTTAAACAAAAAATTAACAAACATTAAAAAAACAATAACACTACGGTATTTGCCGACAACCATACAGGACCTGCAAAGACTAATGGACAGTATAACAGTTGTTAGTGCATTATATGGACTTGACATCAATGTCAATAAAACAAAAAGATGATCATTCGCAAACAGCAGATTGGTTCTGATGTTCGCATATTGGTCAACAAGGTCCGAATAGAACGAGTCGCACAATGTCAATATCTGGGTACCTGTATTAATGAGAGGTGGGATAATTCACAAGAGATAACATGTTGAGTTGCCAAGGCCAGAAATGTCTTCAACACCACGAATTCTGTCTTTAAAAGCCACAATTTAACCCTTAACACTAAAACGAGACTCATGAAGTGTTATGCGTTATCAGTCCTATTGTATGGAGTTGAGGCCTGGACTCTGACAGAAGCAACACTTAACAAATTGAGAGCGCTCAAACTTTGGCTGTATAGAAGAATGCTGGGAATATTCTAGACGCAGAAAATTACTAATGTTGAAGTGCTACGTCAAATGAACAAGGCAGCGGAATTGGTCAGCATAGTGAAGGCGTAAAAGCTGCAATATCTTGGTCATATCATGCGAGATGAGCGCAGGTATGATTTGCTCCGACAAATTCAGCAAGGAAAAATCGACATAGAAGGGGACCACGACGCAGAAGAATTTCATGGTTGGCCAACTTGAGGGTATGGTTTAACAAAAGCTCAGAAGAACTCTTTTGAATAGCTACCAGTAGGGTGAGCATTGCCATGATGTTCACCATCACCCTGAGAAGAAAAAATCAATTTTTTTTTCTTTCTATTAAAATCAACTTAAGAATATTCTAAAGAAATATTATATTTTGTAAAATAAAATAGTGTTAGCAAAACACTCTTGGTAATTGTTTTTTATTTGAATGAAATCTTAGCATTCGTTTAAACCACAAGAACTGATAAAATTTTGACTTAATTTTTGTGAAGTTAGTTCTGAAAAGGGCTTTGATGGCATAGACAGGAAAAAGATGTAACGAGAAAGGTGTATTTTATAGTGCAAATTTTTTTACAGCATTCTTTCCAGTGACACTAATTTGTGGCTTTCCTAACCTTGTTAAATTTGTGTCAATAAAAAGAGTCATTTGTGTGTTTATCTACCAGAGCAAGCACATTAGCTTGATACCATGATAGCACATGGTTGCAATGGTGGTTACATTTCAGTGGCAGGTAGAAACATAATTCTTCTCTTGCAAAGTCATTGTGTGTTAATTGGAGTTTAAGAGCTGTAACACAATCATAGGCCAATTGCACTTGTAAAGTACATAGTGAACAAGTATTACCCAATCAGGGAAAAATTGTTCTTTAATTTGTCAACGTTGATAGATAATGTGTTTGTAGCTGTTTCACTTCTATTGGCAGGGACCTGTTACATTTTATCCCTCCTGATAGTAAGATGTACAAATTAGGGAAACAACAAGTATTATCCTGTACAGAATGTTACAGAGAGTATTGATTATACCCAGAAAATGAATTATTTTACAGTCAATAATACGTATTTCAATAATGAGTCAAAGAAAATCAGTAGAAAACAAGTCAATCAGTAGAGCAGCCAACAAAAATTAGTTTTCTTAAGTAATTTTTGAAAAATAAAATGACAGAAATATACAATTATTTCTTTTTATTTCTATTCTACCAGTGATTAGATATCAACATAGTAAGGGAGGTCTTGTTCACAACATTCCTGAAGAACAGCTGGAACACTCACACAGGTTCTTCAACCAGAACATCCCCCTTCATCTCTCAATCTTTTCTTGAATTATGAACTGAAACAGATAATATTTATTGCCACTCATTTAATCTTCAAAGTATAAAAGTTTAGTTCAGCATCTTAAAGTTTGTAACTCAGTCAATACAAGTTTTACGGAATAATGTCAATCATGTTCTTCACCAGGCATGAAAACTCCAGAATCTGGTATTAAAATTAAAATTGTCCTCATTAAATCTTTGGGAATTAAAATTTAAAAGTATATTGAAGCATATTGCCTTAAGACTACAAAAAGAAGAAGATACTAACTGTGCTGACAAATCCAATGTAGATAATCTAAATTACAGCCAACATCATTCCATAGCCAATTTCTTCCTCCATCTAAGACAACACAATTTTGTTCGCCATTGTAATTATTTGGTTGATCTTTACCCCAGGCTGGTTTCCCAATAACTTCACCTAAAATACATCACAAATACATGAATATTAAACAATATTTTCATAATAAAGTTAGCTTAAAATACAAATAATTTTTTGCCAGATAAAAAATTGAATGACAAATTCTACTCATTACATTATATTTTGTTTTTTTATTTTAGGAGTGGAATTCCAGTAATAATATCAATCTCTAATGTTAGCATTGTTTAGAGAATGTTGTTGAACATTTTCTAAGGATGTTCTTTCAGATGTAAAACACAAAATCCAGCCAATTAATACAGAACCTACCAATTGAACCATAAAGGTTCAATCTACAAATTTACTACAGATTAAAACATTGCTTAAAGCTATTGAAAACTCAGTGAGATCTGGCTCAATTTTGGTACCATCCACTGAGCTTTACCGGTTGATTTTTACAATTCTAGCAGCGATAGGATCCTTGTACTTTGCTGATTTACCAAAACGTATTAAAGTACTGTAAATGTCGGTGGATTATTAAGTTTTTAAAAAATTAATTTTAAATGATTGAATTAACGATTGATTTGATGGTACTGCAACTCTGGTGGCAGTGTTGCAAAGTTTGATTTGCCATGTAACTTGTTCCCTTCCCCTAAGCAGTCTACATCAATTATGATTATAGTCAAAATTTTATTAACGATAACTTTTATCCAGAGATCACCCATATACAACAAAATTTTTGAAGAAAAACGATTTCATTTTGCATGAAACCCACATATTTTTAACTCTTTTAAGTGATCACCCTTATTCATGAACAATGGTGTTGGCATTTCATTTGTAGTTGCGACCATGAAATATTTGAGTTAAAAATTGGGGACTAAAAAAATCTTGTGAACAGCTCAAAATAAATTAGTTGGTAAAACTGTTCTACGGACAATTAAGTCACTTAGGATTCATTATGAGAATTTTTTAGCATGGCCCAACTTGTTTTCTTTTACTACCATATAATTTAAATATGTAATAAGTATTTAGTGTGGAGTTTACTTACCATCAACCCATTTCCAAGTACGAGATGTAAATCCAGGTTCACGTTGAGCACCGATCCAGACTAATTGTGTTTTAAGATTTGGTTTCCTCCTTTCGAGTTCAGCTAATAAAAACGTATTGTGCACACCACGTAAACCATGAACTAAATCACCACCATATTTTTTACATTGTCCTCTTGCTTCTTCGAAACTACTTCCTTTACCGATATTAAATTCATAACATGTTCTATCAAAAGCCACCAATTGAGTATCTTCACCAATTCCAACTGGTGCACATCTATCGTTTGAGAATTCTGTAAGAAAATATGTTCAGATTTTAATACTACAAAATTTTGTGACATGTATTAAAATTCTCTTACCAAAAAAATCAGGTGAGGAGAAGTGAGAAGATTATAGAACTATCAGTCTAATGTGCCGTGCATCAAAGAAACTAACAAGAATTACATCGAATAGAAGAAATGTTGGAAGTTGACCAATTTGGACTTAGAAGAATGGGAACTTGAGATGCTCAAAGATTAATTATGATTATGAAGAAAAAGATACTTAAAGAAAAATAAATCTACTTGTATGGCATTAGTAGATTTAGAGAAAACATTTGGCAATCTGGGCTAGAGTAAAATGTTTAAAACCTTGAAAGGCTAGGAATTAAATACAAAGAGAGGAAAGTTATCGAAAGTCTGTGTAAGAATCAAATGGCTGTTTTGAGAACTGAGAGGTAAAAAAACAAAGCTGCTGTAAGAAAAGGTATTTGATGAGGATAATATGTCACCACTACTTTTTAACTTGTACATATAAGAGGCTATAAATGAAGTGAAGGAAAAATTTGACGCAGCATTAAAAATTCAAGGAGAAATAATAAAAATGCTGAGATTGCCGATGATATCGTAGTATTAGCTGTGACAAAGAAAGAACTAGAGGATATCATAAATGGAAAGAATGAGATCATGAGAAAGAATTACTTCATCAACATTAATAAGAAAAAAAAACAAAAATTTTGAGTAGTAGCAAGTATATATAGGTATAGATGTATAATGGTTTAGAGAAAATGGGAAATTTAAAAGTAGGCAATGAAAACAAACAGGAAGTTGGGAAATTCTGCTAACTGTGCAGTAAAATAACAAAGGATGGTAGAAGCACAAACGATATCAAGCTAGAATTGCCTTTGAAATGAAAAACATCTTACTGACTACAAACATTGGTTTACAGAGTAGGAAAATTTTTTACAACACTATGTTTAGAGTGTAGCACTATACAGAAGCGAAATGTGGGTGATATGGGCTGTAGAAAGGAAAAGGATAGAAGCTTATAAATGTGGTGTTATAGGAAAATATTAAAGATTAGGTGGGTGGACAAAATAAGTAATTTAGAGGTTCTTCGATGAGTAGATGAAAGAAGAAGTACATGGAAACACCTTACTAGAAGAACAGATAGACTAGTGGAGCATATCTTAAGACATCCAGGTATTGCTCTATCAATAATGGATGGTATTATTGAGGGAGTGAATTGTAGGGGTTGGCAAAAGTTAGAGTATTTAAAGAAAATTACAAAAGATGTAAGGTGTTGGAGGTATGTAGATATGAAACAACTTGCACAAGATAGAAAAGCTTGGAGAACTGCATTAAACTAGTCAAGAGACTGATGACAAAAAAAGTGGTCACCTCCATGGCCCAGTGGTTACCGTGCTACACGCTAAAGCCCAGGTCCAAGGTTTGATTCCTGGCTTGAGTCTGAAAATTATTTAACATTCAAACCCACCCGTTCCCTTACCAAAAGTACTCACTAATGACCAGATATTGATGCGAATAAAAAAAACTATAAAAAAATACATGTCGTAAAAAAATCAACTTTTAATACATCATGAAATAAAATAGAAAACAATAATTACAGTTAGATAACCTAACAAGTGAATTAAATATTGTAAAATGTTTTTATTAATTCCTTTCTCATACATTTTGTACTTCTTTAATAAATGAGTGTAATAAAAAGGCCTTTGTTATTGAATACCTTTCACTTTATTTTTCACATACTACACAATACAGACAATAACACTAATAGTAAATTATGTTACATATTGTCCCACAAATTAATTTCATAATTCAGTTCTGGAATAAACAGGTATTTAATTGAATAATTTTATGTGAACTATCAATAAATTAGAACATTATTCAATTCTTTATGTGTTTTAATTTATCAACAGAAAATGAACATTTTTATTTAATAGTTTCATTAAAAAATCTAAATGTACATCTATTTAATGACTGTTACTTCCTTGAAAATGTCAATAAATTACTTTAATGGTAAGAAATAAAATGCATTTGATGTAATAAGAATAACCGTTATGGAATAATACAGCAAATATTAAGAAAAAGGAATAACCAGTTCAATATGTCAAGTAAAAAAGTTGTACTATTTACTGTTCTAAACAAAATTTCAGAGTGTTTTCTCTTGAACACTCCATGTTCCCTGCAAAGTACAAGATTAGTTTCTTTCGTTTATAGTGAATCAGCATACCTTCATTCCTCCTATATTAATGAATTATCTCATGAAATATCTTATTATTTTTTTTAAAGTCACAACAACTGCTTGGTTATTAGCGACTGTGGTGGGTAATGCATAAAGAACAGTGGGTTTTGACTTACGAAAATTTTCAGACCCTGGCTGGGAATCGAACCCAGGATCTCCATGTAGTAGGCTAGCGGGCTAATCACTACACCATGGAGGCGGCCAAATCGTTATTATTTTATGTGAAATTAAAGATTTAGCAGTCTTTTATTTTTTTGTACATGGAACAATGAAAGATAAAGTTTCTTCAGAGAATATTCAGGGTCTTGAATATTTAAAACATTGTACAGCCTTAGGCTGAGCGCAAGTTGAGATGCAGCTCCGTGACATGAGGTGAGGTGACTCACCAGCAGTTTCTGTGAATCCCTGAAATTAATACAACAGCGCATGTTGACACGTAGGGTGAGGTGGAACAGTTCCTGAGTCACCTCACCCTGCAAAGGTTTGTGCTCCTGCTGCAGTTTTCAATACTGACTACAGCAGCTTGTGTTTATTTTATTGAAAAGTTGTAGTTTTGAAGCCTCGTGTTTGTACAATTGAGGAAAAAATTATCGAGGCTGTTCAAGAAAGACCAGTTTTGTTCAAATCAGGACTATTAGAAAACAAAATTGAAATTGGAGATTTGGGAACAAATAGCGAAAGCTTTTTATGAAATAATTTTCCAATTAATTCGTCTTCGTTTAATTCATCAGAATCCGATTCTGAACTTAGTAATGAATTAATATACGAGTACATTGCATTCATCGCACATATTCTAAACACAACGTACAGACATGCAGTGACAACAGAACTGCGCCTCAACTTTTGCTCTCCCTGCGCAAAGTCGACTCTGTCCTGCATTAACTTGCGGCTCCCTGCATCACCCTGCATCTCAACTTGCGCCCAGCCTTAGAGTTTGTCATACAAAGTACAGATTGTGCAATGTAAAGATGCAGTATTTCTGCAGGTATTGAAAATGATAGAAGACACTTTGAAAACCCAATTGATGTACGCCAGCTAACAAGCACTTGATTGTTATAATTAAAGTACAAATACATATATATTTTATATCCAAATACACTCGTGACAAATCAACTTATAATTTATCTATGATAAAACTGTAAAGTATGCAAAATATTAACGTCTTTGTGTAATTGTACACAGAATTTATATTTTTTCTCTGTAATTTTTTACTTACGACTGTAAAAGTTTTTAAGTAAATATTGATGATTATGATAATTGTAAAAAAGACATAATAAGCAAGAGGGGGTAGGGCCCCCATTGGTGCCTCCCCAAGAATAAAATAAAATAACAGAATATACAAAACTAAAATAATGCCTACCATCTGTTGTGAAAATTTCAACTTCACATAGGGACAAAGATCCTTCAACGCCTACTAATTGTAAGAATACATGTTGACCAATGAGAGTTCTGGCACAGGTAAAAGTTTTCGTCACTCCTTCTTCTGAAAAACAGAATAAACAAATAGTACAATAAAATGATTGTCTTCTGTAACCATATAATAAAATCACAGCTCATTAATCAGTACTATTATTTATTTTCTATCAGATTATTATCAATAAAATTATACCTAAATTATTAATCAGCATATTTGCAGTTTCCACCAGCTGAAAAGGCAACCTGTGTATATGAATCTGGGTTTCAATCCATTAAACTAAAAATTTTTTTTATTTAGCTTTTATTTATTATCGGGAACCGTACTTTATTGACAACCACCCAATTTGCTAGCTGCTTTTGTGCTGTATTTTTGAAATGGATTATGCATGAATTTGAACAGGGATTCCCAGTGGAGTTTGTTCAAAATTGGTTGATGGCTGGTCACCATACAAACTTCCTTGCCCACTCATTGTTACTTAATAATTATTAGCACCTCTCTACCAGCTGACTGACTGAGCTGACCCAAAAGCCAACTCAATATTTAAAAATTAAATTCGACCATCTTTCAAAGTCACATTAAACAGTAACATCTACAACATTACATAACAGTCCAGAATCTCAAATTTTAACCCAGGAATTAGTTTGTAACAAATCTAAATTTTTTAATAGTTATTATTTTTTTAAATTTTCTCTTCCCTTTACGTTAGATGCATAAAATAATATAATAGCACTGCATAATGTAAATTAACTAAGCAAACAGATTTTTTAGGTTACCAGCTGACAGCCAAACATGAATAAACAATCAGTGTTCAACCTAAAATTACCAGTGAAAAAATTAAATTGATGTCAAAAATATAATGATTCGGACAGCTAATAAACACTAAGCAAATTCTTGGTTTCTTTAAAAGTAAGCTATTAGTTACAAACTTCTTACTTCGACTAAATACAGTAAAGACTCCACTCAGATGATTGTAATAAAGTTTATTACTTCTTCATTGAAGCTTCTGCTGAAAGCTAAAAAAAATTTTTTTACTGAAAGAAAGTTTATTAGCAAAACATCAGAGAAGGGTATGAAAAACTCCTTCCTGAGACTATCAAGACAATTTAAAAAGTCATATTTTTCACAAAGAATATTTCTCTAATACCACTTTTCCAATTGTTGTTGTTGTTGTTCTTCTATTATTCAGGGATAAATTAGGGCCTGTTCTGGCATCCACCTAGCCACTGGTCGCCCTGGATCATGCTTTCCAATTGGTCAATAACTTTAGGCCAGTTTAGGAATCTTACAAGAATATATTCTTTGTAGATGATCAGTCCCATTTCCGGTGGTACCTCTTAACTGTTTTCATAAGAAAACTGATACCTAATTCTTGGCATATATTCTCATTTTCTGAACCAATCCTTCTACTCATACAACCCTTAATGCTTCTCAAAAAGCAAATTTCTGCAGCCTGAATGGAATTCTCATACTTCTTCTTCCACACTAAGGCCTCACTGCCATATGCCATTGTTAGGACGACCATTGTCTTAAACAATTTCATCAATGTTTCAGTTCAAACCTTTTCTTTCAAATGCCAATGTGTATTACAAATTTTATTAAATTTTTGTAATTTTTGTAGTACATCAATGTCATCTTCGTAATACACATCACATCCCAAATAAGCAAAATGACTGACTGACCTGCTTCATGATTGCTCCATAATATTACTCCATCAACCATTATATTTGTCCACACTGGATATTTCCCTTAAAAGGCCAATACTTTTGTTTTTTTTTTTTAATTAGAAACTGTCAAATTAAACAGACAACAAACATCAAAAAATCTAAAAAGAGCCTGTTGCAAATTATTCTCACTATCCTGAATAAAAATTTGCCAATTAAAAATAAAATGTTTTATTCAAATATATTGGAACTTCACAATTACTATACATCATTAGAATACTTTTTGAAGATATCATGAATAAAATAATTAAAAACAAAATAGCTTTTTTTCATACAATTGTAGGTATAAAATATTCTGTAAACTATATAGTAACTCTTTGCCTGCACTTAAAAACTATTCTGAATTAGGGAAAGACAAAATAAAAATAATAGTGAGCAGGATTATAAATTACCTATCGTTCCTGGATACCAGGCACATAATGGATTTCTTTGAAGTTCAGAACTACTATTACCCACTCTAATTTCTATATCTTGTAACGGTTGATGACCTGAAAATAAAGAAAAACATTAAAATATCAAAAGTTACAAAAAAAAAGGATTCATCAAAAATTATTTGAGTTTTATATTTTGTGTGCTTAAATCATAAACACGGCATTTACATTATAAAACAAGTCATCATGCACCTTGATTTCACAATGGAATAATGGAACTTTTAACATTTTTATCATCAAATGTACAAAAATATTTTCTCTTTTTTACATCATTATGTCTAATGTAAAATAGTAAACTGTCTAGGTTAAATCTAACCAGATACTTTATCAAAAGAACTACTGAGATTAATAAAAAAAAAGAAACACCTGAACTTCATGAGAAAAAATATGAACAAGTAGAAAAACCATAAAATTACTGAAAGGCACCAAATTACTGTTTCTATGTACATAACTTCTTTAGAATTATGTTTTAGGTTATCATTCGTATTATACAAGTGTTACAAAGTTTGTAATAGGAGACATAAATCATTTTAGAAGTGAATGAGAAGCTGAAAGTCATTCCAATAATTAAGGCAGTTCCATAAGATTGCTGTATATCCCAGACATTATTTGAAATATAAGTGGAAAACATGTTAATAAAATGGAAAATTTCTGTTGACTCCGGTATACAGCTCTCAGAACATAATTATGTGAACTCTATAAAATGTATGCAGATGATAGTCATAATACAGTGAAGTGAAGATGACTGACAGGAAGCGATATTTATGTTGGATAAAATTATAAATTATTAGAATTTGGAAATTTCAATAAGCTAAATGAAAAAGTGTTTAAACGAACATACATAATAAGAACAAGAATAGAACTGAGAGGAAAAATAATCCAAAAGGTGAAACTCTTTAAGTACCAAGGAAATGATGTTTCATATGATTCGAATATGGAAGTGTTAGACAAATTGGCTATATTTTAATGTATATGTGGAACTATACATAAAAAATTAAAAAAAATAAAACACGGCAAGACACAAGAATGAATTTCTACGGCACTGTTTCCATCCCAACTCTCTTACATACTAGTGAATCTTAAAAAAAAAGATAAATAGCAAAATTCAGGAAATGAAGTTTCTGCAAAGTGTTTATAAATGTACCAAAAGAGACAGAATTAGTAATGAAGAAGTGCGAAAAACATTATCAGTTACATTTTACATGAAAAAATCACGCAAACTAAAAGAACCAGTGCAGTTACTTGGTAGTAAGGGACATTCAGAAGTAGGAATTAGTACAAATTTCCATTGAGTATAGCAACAGTTGTAAGCAGTAAACAAAGCATACTACTATGGAAAAACACATCAAAGGATTAAGAAAAACTCATGAAAATTATTTGGTAATTAAACTGAATGTCTACTTACCACAACATCCACGAGTAGTCACTCTTACAACTCTGACTGGATACGGTCGTAATAAATCAACTTGCCACCATGGTGAAGCTTCTTTTAATGTTTCCGTACATCTACGCCCATCATGAACAGTGGTAGTTTCCCCATCATTGGCATTACCTGCAGATCCACCTCGAACTGTAGTTGACTGATTGGCAGGTCGTCGTAATGCTACATTTGTTCCTGAAATGAAAATCAATGATATTAATATTAGGATGTACATGTTGCAATCTATAACTGTATCTACTTCAGAAGGTTAAGAAATAAATATTATTTTTTTTAGGATAGTTATCCCTTACGCACATGTGGTTGTAATTAAAATACTTTATTTCTCCTTGGTATCTTTTAGAGAACACGCACAGATTTCCAAAACTACAGCTCTTCATGAGGTGTACAAATTTTAATATGTGTTGTTTTAGGGTTGTTGCCCTTCTTTTATCCTAAGACACAGCTGGCCCATAGTGTAGTGGAGAGCACAACTGGCTTCTATTTAAGGGGTCCTAGGTTCAAACTCCAGTAAGGTCTGGCATTCACATATGTCACCCTTTATCATCTGGATTAGCATTAATATGCAAAACCATTAGATCTAAAATAAAAAAATGTAGGGTTAAGTGAACAAAATGCGAATGCTTTGGATTTTCTGTTCTATACCAACAAAACGAATCCTTGGGAGTGAAACGTGGGTGATAGGGGCTGTAGAAAAGAAGAGGATAGAAGCTTTTAAAATGTGGTGTTATAGGAAAATGTTAAAGATTAGGTGGGTGGACAAAATAAGTAATTTAGAGGTTCTATTAGAGTGGATGAAAAATTAAGTATATGGAAGCATCTTACCAGAAGAAGGGATAGGCTAGTGGGGCATATTTTAAGACATCCAGGTATTGGGCTATCAATAATGGAGGGTAATATTGAGGGAGTAAATTGTAAGGGTAGCCAAAGATTAGAATATATAAAGGAAATTACAAAAGATGTAGGGTGTTACAGGTATGTAGATATAAAACGACTTGCGCAAGATAGAACAGCTTGGAGAACTGCATCAAACCAGTTGAGAGACTGATGACAAAAAAAACCAATAGAACTAAATGTGCTGTGGCTATTTCTGTGGTGAAGTGTGAAACCCTACAAAGAAGAATCGGTCGACCAATTTTGATGAAAACGTTCTTGTCGAGTTCCTAGTAAGTACCTAACTTAAATTTTGAGTTCAACTTTGTATGGTATTCTGTTTTTGAGATTGTATTTTATTCATACGCGCGCGCGCGGGCGCACACACACACACAGACCAATCGTTAAAAATTTTTTTTCTTTATTTAGGAGCCATGAAAAAGTGTATATCTGAAGAAATCTCGATTTCGAAAAATTGACATGAAGAGAATACTGTACTTTCCTTTCCTATTATGTTCATATAAGGCAAATGAAAGTAAAAAAGTTATTTTTAAAAACCCTACAATTTATTAAAATGAAACTGGTATTAGTATCAGTTTCAACTTCACTGATTGATACCATCAGATAAATTCCATGTACAAAATAAAAATTTTTATGTAGGTACACATTATATCTACATAAAGTATTATTAACATTAGTATTGCCTTAGGGATTTCATAAGATTAGATAACCTACAACACAGATTAGAAGCAGTTTTGATTTCAGTAACAGATTAAATTTCAATTAAACCGAATATATGAAATCTGAAAGGCATATTATAACATTTAATATTACATATACCACATGTATAAATGTAACATTAAATTCGACCTATTTACATTTACAAAATCTGTTTCAGTTAGTATAATATCAATCTGAATTAGGCTTAATTTAAGAAATTTTACAAAAAGGTCAAAGAGATACAAACATGGGTTTATAATAGATATAATCAAGTAAATGCGTAGCAAACTGAGTGTAATCATTTGATATAATCAGTAACCTACAATATTCAGTGCTACTTTCACCTTAACTTGATGTTTTAGTTTAAATTAAAAATTAGTTTATATAAAGATATTAGTAATAAATATTATTATTATTATTATCATTATTTACTAAAGCCATAAAGGGCTTCTGTCATAATTAGAAGGAGACCCCTTAATACTTTTACAAAAGGTTTAAGGGAACCGGCCAGGATAAAAGGCTAATGTCCTATCCATACATTCACGTTGTCTGGATTGTTAGTAGCCATGTGACTGCTCATCACCATGATGATTGTCTCATGGTGAACGAAACTGGAAGGGCTGCCCATCCAACATTTGCGGATGGTGGCTTGGGGCATTCAGTCTGCCAAGCAAAAAGCTGAAAGCAATTGTAAACTACAACTTTTTCTATCTAACTAGAATTATTGTCCGGAAACTCCCTCATGTATGACTCTGATTAGGCTTAATTAGTATATGCGGGTCTTCAAGAGCTTCAAGAACTTTGAGCACTTCAAAATATAAATAAAAAATTAGTTACTAGTCCTGTTTTGTAATCCCATTTGTACTGTGAAAACTGTGTAAAAGAAGAGAACACCTACCCTAGGACATGACTTCTAGCTATAGTTGGGTAGGTCAGATTTCTCTCCATGGAGAACATGCATTTAGTCTTCATGGAAGCCACATATCAATCAAGCATGGAATAGGTGCGGCAATTTCAAAGAACTGGGTTATAAAATAAACTTTAATTTTCAATTTTATGCTCTTTTATTTTGAGAACACTATGTTTGGAGTGTAGCATTACACGGGAGCGAAACGTTGGTGATACGGACTGCAGAAAGGAAGAGGAAAGAAGCTTTCAGATGGACAAAATAAGTGCCTAATTTAGAGGTTCTTAAATGCGGGGATGAAAGAAGAAGTATATAGAAACATTTTACCAGAAGAAGGAATAGGCTAGCTGAATATATCTTAAGACACCCATAGCTCTATTAATAATGGAGGGTAATATTGAGGAAGTGAATTGTAGGGGGAGGGGCAAAGGTTAGAAAATTTAAAGCAAATTACAAAAGATGTAGTTGCTGCAGGTATGTAGTAAATATCAAATCCTCAAAATATTAGAATAAAAAGAAACTTCTAAATAATGAAAAAAGAGAAAGAGTAAAGACAAGTTCATATAAAAATCATAAGTAAAAGAATTTTTTTTTTAATTTCTGTTTTTCATTTTTTTAGTAAAGTTAGTGAATTGAATGGGGAGGCAAAGGTTAGAACATTTAAAGCAAATTACAAACGATGTAGGTGTTGCAGGTATGTAGAAAATATGAAACGACTAGTGCAAGATAGAACAGCTTAGAGAACAGCGTCAAACTAGTCGAGAGACTGATGACAAAAATATACGTAATTCAGGAAAGAATAACGACAGGTTATGGAAAATCTGCATTTTTCCGATATTTTTTGATTAGATACACTTTTTATTCAATTTTTTCTTTGGGGAGGGAATCCCACTGTGTGAATCTACCTTCCGTCACTGGACACGTTAAAAATAACTCGCAATTACATGTACAAATTTACTACTCGCACAAACAGAACCTATGAACTTTAAACATATATTAAATTAATACGTGCTGCTTTAAAGCAAATAACACGTAACAATGGCTAAGCTAAAGATAGTATTTAAAAACACCAGAAGATAAAATATAATTATTTACTAAAAGCGGTTGGACAGCATAGTGTATTATTAATGAACTCGTAAACAAAACACGAACAGTACCGCGTACAAACTACTTAAGTATTAACTTAAATGGTTTGAAAGGTTTCTAAAGAAACTTGATTTGTATAGCAAATTAAAATGACGCCCGCGCTTGCAAATATTATATTAGCTGACCGGTTGGTCCCGTTCTTTCTCCCAAACAACTGCCAAAGAAAACGCCTTTAAAATTACAAAGCAACCAACGTACATGTGCGTGGGAGAGTTCACTAACCTCTTGGATAAACATGTCAAGTCACAGATAAAGTTGAGAGTCGATCCAAACCATTTTTGGATTTTTTTATTATCTCAGAATGTATTCTTTTGTGAAGAAAATTAAATGTATACAAAATAAAATTATAGGTTAGTGTGACAATTTAATTTTATGTTCACAAGTGGACAAATATGGAAATTCTAATAACGAGTGTGAATTTTCAATTCAATAATAAGTAATATTGTTTACATTATTTGAAATTATACTCGAACATAAATTATTATTATTACAATTCAAAAATTAAATTGAAAGTAGGTTAAAATTAACAATTGAAATGATATCAATTTTTGAACCAAAGGCATAATTTTTTTCTTAACATCTGGCTGTTTTGCACATTTATACCAATGCAATGGTGAAAGATGCCCATTTAAAAATAAGTGACGAAAAATAACAGACCTGATCGGTAATCAAAGTTGGGTCCCTTGGCATAGAGAGGACAGTTGCGTTGACCACTTTTTTAACTGCATCCAGGAGACTCCAAAAAAAGGGAGAATAGGACGTGTCAGGATAAAATTGATAAGCCTAAATATTAAGACTATACTTAGAAATTATTATACTCATTAAACTCTTCAAAGCGTATACTTAAAATTTTATTTATTTTTGTACGAAACAACTATACTTATTTAGAAAGGATCTTGTACACTGTAAAATGTTTCATCGTCAAATATTATTAGCTTTTTAAAAAATAAAATTTAATTACCATAACTTGTTAAAGCTTCTTGTAATTTATTGATATATTTTCTACCTGCATACGTAGGTTTTTGTTCAAAAATATTGAACTGTGACGAGCAACAGTAATCAATTCTGTTTCTTGTGTTTTGATTGTAAACCAGTGGTGATCAACTAAATTTGATCAAGTCTCTTTAAAATTTTGATGAGGCTGCCACGGTTCGGGAAATATTTTACTTAGGCTTACCTTGCCGACTGTAAAATTTATAAATGCCAACCATGCTAAATTTTAATAATTATTGTTGATTTCGAAAAAGTTTAACCAATAAATTGTAACAACAGTTTCAAACTATTGTAAGTAGGCCCGTGTGTCGGCTGTACAATACCGATGTTTTCTACAGTAACGGCAGTTGATCTCCCGGAATCAACTCGGCTAAATATCGTCCTTCAGAAAACACTTCGTGCAATCTGAAAATTGTACTGGCAGCCAAACAGTCTTCCTAATGCCCGCCTTTCATCTCGTTCACGGAATTAACAACCGAAAAACAACGGTGAAAACAATAGCGAATTGCATATCGTTGCTCTTTCATTCGTTCTGCACTCATAAAAAAAAACCGGAGGGTACCGCAAAACACGTCTGACAAATATGACTGCTGATTGCTTATTTAATGAATAAAATCATTCGGCGCGACCGTACACGCTATTGTAATGAGTTAAACTTTAAATCTAAATAAATGTAATGAGTTAAACTTTAAATCTAAGCAGGTTCAAACTTGTTCAGTAGCGTCGATTGCTCATACGAACGTCAACTTTATTTGGGACAACTTTATTTCTGAGTTACTTTGATTTTTTTAATGCACTCCTCCAAGCACGGCTACGCTCATTTGGGGGAGTTATATTTTGTAAATAAATAAATTGGTAGCGCGGTTGTACGGTGCGTTTGTCCCCGAGCGGAGAGGGAAATCGAATTGAGGAGAATCCCGCGGAACCCCCTTCCTGAGCAGTGGATTGTATGCGTTGAGGCCTGCTGTGCATCTTGTGGAATTTTTATTTGGTTGGCGTAAAGAAATTTTGGTTGCGATGTAAATAAATACAAAATGATGCAGCCTCTTACCTCCTTCTGCAGCGTGATTAGTACACGTGATGAAGGGGGTTAAAAAGGGGAAAGACAGGAATATACGGGTAGGTATACCCACTGCAGTACTGTCTTCTTCCAGGTGATTTTTCCTTCAGGAATCACGGTTGCAGGCCTTTTACCGGGTGCGCGATGTGTACGAGTGTACGATGTGTACTGGCGAACGATTGCGGTCAGCGGGCTCAAAACAACGCGACAGCGGCGCCCTAAAACCATCAACTATAAATTTCAAATAATAATGCTACCAAAAATAAAACTAAGATTGTTTTAATGAAAATGAAATAGTTACACAAATAGGCTAAGTACAAGTTTAGATAGAATGTTCTTAAAAAAAAGTATCATTTTCTGATTAAATCAGATATCTTACTTTGTTGTTTCAAGGAGTATTTTTTTATTAACATGTAGGCGGGCTGCCTATATTCAAACAATATAATTGTACAAACTAAATAAAAGTCACGCGACATAAACAAGTAAGTGTTTATTCTTTCTATACTTGAATAAGTAATGATATAATAATTTGTTAGCATAACTTATCTTTTCCGATCTATTTGTTTAAAACTGTTCCCACATTTAAAAAAAAAGAAAACAATTTATAACACAGTATTTTATAATTCCTGACTCATTCTTAGAATAGTCAATTTAATTGTTTTTATATTTTAAACAAAAAATACTAAAGTACTGAAATTGAGTCTGTAGAAAATGTGCTAGCAGTTGAACTAAATTGCAATGTAATGATGGAAAAACTAAGAATAAAGAAAAATATCAGTTCATTCACCATTAGTACTATAATATAGTGAGTGATTTTTTTTCAGTTTGTTTTTAAGAAGCCAGGCTCTAGAAAAACTATACAATGATATAAAGAAAGACCTTTAGTCGGAACAAGTGAATTCAACCATTGAGAAACATCTCTGTGTTGAATTGAACGATTTGTCATGCAATTAGCCGTTTACAGCAGGGTAAATAACTTATCTCGGTTCTGCCGGCTCGGATTAGCCCACCGCACCAAACGGAGTAAAGAGGGAAAGGGGAATTTTGGTTTGTTGGTTTTACGTATTATTGCAATCACTGATATTGTAAACAACAGTGAAGATACTCACAGACTGAAACGTTTTAAAACATAATGCTTACCTTTACGATTTTGTTAATCATTTAAACTTTTTTATCTTTTCTACTTCAACTACTAATAGGTATCGTTATCATCTCTATCACCGTCATCATCTCCAGCTTCAACAACTTAGTGTTTCAAGATGTTGATTCACAGTTCATCAAGTTTAGTTTTGTATATATACACATATATTTTTTCTTTACAGTTTAGTCTTGTTGAAACACACTACTGAGTGTGGTTTATATTTTAATTCTAAGGGCATTACTCATATTTTCCCATATTTGCTTAAAGTTATTGTATTTATAAACTGATTGCAAAAGAAATACACTGTTACAAAAAAAAAAAAAATAATAACATCGCATCAACAGCTTGGTTATTAACTACTACTCATGTTATTCAACTCGATTAGTGGGGTTTGACGTGTAATTTCCAGATACCTATTAGTTGGGAATATAACCCGAGAAATTCCGCTTTGTATGCAACCGCGTAAACTACCATGCCCCGAAGACAGCTTTTGCGCAGCGCGGGTGCAATAATTGTTTGTGATAGATATACGCAAATATATTACAAACTTAATTAATTAACTTATTCTACAACAATTAACGTTAAAGATTTGCGAACCAGTTTTTTCTAAAAGGAGCAATGTTATTTTAATTAAAAACTGTGTTTTGCACCAAATAAATCATATTTATTAATATACGATTTGACAGAATACAAAACGGAATACATAAATTTTAGCGAATAAGGAGCGATTAACATAAATGCACGTAAATTATAACTAACCTGAAGCTATTCTAAACGTAATATGGCAGTGTATTAATTTATATTACGTTTAAATGTCTGGAAGCACAAACTATTTCATATTCTTACAAAGCTCCTTTTCTAGAATTTTAATGAAAACAATTTCATAATTTTTCAAATTTTTCTCAGCATCTCTGTCGGATTCAATTCTTAGCAACTAGAAATTTTGACACATTAATACCAAATTTTCCAGGTTTTTAAACTAACGTAGTCGAAATGACAGTAAAATACATTTTTTGTATGATTTAAATAAAATTATTATTAGACCTATTAATATACCGTGTTTCTCAACAAATTTGACGTACAGTACTGCCGAATTGCTAAGAACGCTGGTTTGAGCATGCGTAGTGGCAGCTTACAGCCCGTATACCCCTCCGCTCTTGTCACTCATACAACTGTCATACAGGCTGTAAAAAAAAGTTTGTACATACAGTACATTAGCTGTGATTTATAGTTATTTACGTTCAAAACAATTTAAAAAAATAGCCTAATTGGATCCTTCGTAATAAATACCAAGCTTACATTCACTGTAGGCCTATTTGTACTATACACCCATTCACAACGTCTGTATATATTTAGTTGATTTGTCCTTCGCTAATTATTTAGACGTACTAATTTATTAAACGCATAATTGTAGACAAAACAGTGATGCAGTGATTAGTCATAATACATTACTAATAGGCATTATTCATTTACTGTTTACATTTCACTGTCAGATTTACTGAACTGTGGCAAGTATTGGGCCTACAAAATGTTAATTGTTTTGTTGTCTACTTCAGTGCTGCGTTTCATGTTCATACGTAAAGGTCTTTAATAAGAGTGTAATAAAAAACCCATTATTTTATTAAATCTTACGATTTCCAAGTTATTGTGTTAAATTGTGATAGTTTGTTAAGTATGTGAGTATAGTGCAGTGTTTGTTAGTATAGTATAGTTAGTATGTGTTCATATTTCATTTGTAATTATATCATTGTTTTTATTATTAGTACATTAGGCCTAGGTCTATTACAAAACCGCACAACCATAAACAAATAGATTACAGGACATTGAAATTTTAGGATGTAGTACATATAGAATATCAGAACGATAGTTACGGTATTTATAAGTTAAACTTTTCTAACAGCGTGTTGTTCCCCGCTCCGAGTCATCGCTTGCTACGTATGACTCTGTATGCTATAATACCAGCGTTCTCCATCAAGCGGCCGTACTGTACAGGGAAATTAACATTGGATTATGTACTCTCAAAATTAATCTTATTACAAGGGTGTAACCTTACTTTTATTACTCCTGCGTTGGAAGCAGAATAAAAATGAGCCTAAAAAAGATTTTAATAATTTAATTATGAATAAATAAAGATAAAAATGTTATTCAATTTCGATATAGCCCGGTAGCTACTTATATAAGAAAAAAATAGCCTTACGGGTATAGTGGACAGTTAATATTTTAATTTTGATATTACCGTACGAGAGGCCACGAGTTCGAATCCCACACACTATTTAAACTATTTTTTTTTTTTACTAAATAATTTTATTTAAAATTTGTTAACTTAATAATTTAACTAAATTAAATAAAAAATAAACATTTCATGAATTTAAAAAATTACATTTACAATGATTTCAAATGGATTTCATCATTTAATTAAAAATCAATAATTAACAAAAAAATAAAATAAAAAATGTTAATTAGCAGGATTCGAACTCTCTCGTACGGTAATATAAAAAAATAACGGCTTTAAACACACAGCTATTGATCAGACGAAAATAGATACGAAACTTTTTCTTATGCAAGTACCGCGCTGCATCGAAATTGAATAACATTTTGTATTTTTATTAATAATAATTAAATAATTAGCTATTAAAATCTTTTGTAGACTCATTACTCTGTTTCCAGACGACTGGAGTAATAGAAGGAAAATTACACCCTTGCAATAAGATTAATGTTGACAGTACATTATCAAATGTTAATTTCCCTGTACGTCAAATTTGTTGAGAAACACGATATAGTTTTTTATTATTATTATTATTTCATTACTATTTTATAATGTTTTTATCGGTTCCATCAATTTGTTTAAGTGATTTATGAGTCTATTATAATTAAGAATAGCTTTACTGCTGCATACAGGTAAAGTAACGTTAGAAAATATGAGTGCCAATAAGGAAATACTAATCGTTATAAATAACAATAGCGTTGGGGTTACAGCAGAAAATTGCAATCGTTAGAAAATAAGAGCAGCTGTAAGACAAAAGTTATAAATCATTTTGTTGAACATTTTCCTGTGTATTGTTTAGAATTATATAATATAGAAAAAAACACAAAAATACACAATACGTGACTTTAAACTGATTAAAAAAATCAGAAGGCTCATCGGATATCATACGAATATAAATCGTCAGTTGATATAGTAGCCTACATAAATGCACGCGCCCTATCGTCAGTTTGTCATGAAAAAACTGACAAACTTGACTTTTTAATCAGGTGAGATTCATTTATTGTGTATTTGGAGGTTTTTTTAATATTATATAAGTTATAAATAATAAAATATAAGTGAAATTATTGAGTAAGTGTGAACACAAAATTACGACTGCAAAATTATGAGGGGGCCAATAAATTTAATTTATAAATAACTAGGAGATGCAGTAAATGTGGGATTAAAAACATTTTTTCAAGATTTTTATTTATTAAAAAATTTTTGACTCGCTTAATAATTAAATAACTAAATTGGTACACGTATAAAATTATTAAGCTAAAATTTTAGTTACTAAAAATATACAAAGAGTACTTGATAATACTCGTATCTTATGAAATTAATAATTCACACAAACAGATTATTTTGTATGGTTACTTACACAGGGATAAGCCTATTTTTATTAATATTTTGAATAAAAAATAATATGTGACCTGAATACATACCGTTTTAAAAAGATCGAATGATTATGCAGAAGGTAATGGGAAGAAATATGAAATAGAATACATGGTAACATATTCCCATGGAGCCTTGTATTAGGCTACCTACCTATAGCTCAAAGTGACGATGGAAGAAAACATAAAAATAGACAGATGAGGTCAAGGAATTAACCTGAGATTATAATGATAACAGATAAACAAAACATTATGTGTTCTAAAAAATATTTGTAAACTATTCATTGAAGTTTTAAAAATATTTATTATTTACGGTATCTGTTGTTGTTTAATTTAGGTCATCAGCTGAAAGGCTGGTTTGAACCTCTAGAGACTTTACTAAATAAAACGAGGAGTCAGGTGGTTTACCATAGTCTTCCTCACTGAGTTGAAAAGTAAGCTTATCAACATGTCAAGCCCTCTGAAAAGCACATATTTTCCACCCTGCAAATGACACCTTCACTTCATTCACCATAGGGTCTTTTTTTTGTTTAACGTCCGACTGTTCTGCAATTACTGCTAATGCAGACGGTGAAGGATGAAATGATTTTTTGTAACTTATTAAAATATGCAGTACCTGAATGGGATTCAAACCCAAGACCGCATGATGAGAGGCGAGCACGTCTTGGGTTCGAATCCCATTCAGGCACAGCATATTTTCATACGTTACAAAAAAATCATTTCATCCTTCACCGTCTGCATTAGCAGTAATTGCAGAACAGTCAGACGTTAAACAAAAAAAAAAAACCATGGGGTCTGGCTTATAGCAAGTTGTGTTGAAAGTGCTGGCTTAGTTGTTTTCATTTTTTATATTAATAAATGAGAAAAAGAAAAGGAAAAAGGCCCGCCTGTTTTTTATATAAATAATATTGACTAATAAAAGGTTTTGTGTCTGCCGCATTGGCGTAGTTGGTAACGTGCTCGCCTCTTATCATGCGGTCGTGGTTTCGAATTCCACTCAGGCACGGCATATTTTCATACGTTACAAAAAAATAATTTCATCCTCCAAGGTACACAGTTACACCCCTACATCGTCGCTAATGACCGTTACAGTTAATGCAACGTTAAATAAATAAATAAAAAAGTTTTGTTTTTTTATAAGCAATGGTTTTGTTTTATTTTGAATTAAAATAGTATATGAATATAAATTTGGCAGAGTAATGGCAAGACATGTCGAGTTCAACAGGTTATATAATGAAATTCATTACTCTCAGAGGAGATAACTGTGACTAGTGTCTTTTATACCTCTATTTCTTCAGTTCTTAAATGCTTCACTCATATAATTGGCTGATAATGTGATAAGAAAAAGAACTATTTTTTGTAGTAATGGAACTAGCAGATTGAGAGCAAATAATTTAACACTCCACCTGCTTGTTATGTGGGCAACCTTATTTTTATTTTCATTTTTATTTATTTTTTCGTTTTAGTTGGGGTTCAAACCTATACTCTCTCAGAAATGGTCGGTCTGAATCTGTACGACCTCATTTACACATCATTCCCATCTTATTGAGTCATGGGATTGCTTATTGTTCTTAAACTGAACAGATTACAAAGTGCACACATCATTGACAAAAAAAAATTATAAACTTTCTTATGCATAAAACACCTTCATTCACTAAAATCTGTATTGTACATTGTCCCTCCAAGAATGAATGAACATTATTTCCTTTACACAAAGTTTTCCTTATGAGAATTTTTAAAAGAAATATTTAATACAGTAAAATCTCTCTATTGCGGAACTCTTTATAGCGGAAATCTCTCTTTAGCGGCATTATTTGCCGACCCCGACCCTTTCGTATACTACGATAATGTATTTAACTCTCGTTATAGCGGCACAAAAATCTCTCTATAGCGGCAAAACAATGTCTTCAGGATATGGATTTAGACGCCTATGTAGGGGCAGACAATGACTTAGCCACTTCAGCAGATGTTGGCGATGATGCAATAATCGAAAATGTCTTAGCCCAAAACAACGAGCAAGAAAGTGAAGATAACGATGAAATGGAAACAGAAATGTCGTCCCTTCAAGTAAACAGGCACTAGACGCTATTCTTGTTGTTTCCACGTACTGTCATTGCCAATATGTAAATGAAAATTTACAAGTTTTATACATTGAAAATGAGATTGAAGACATGTTTTATGAATTAATAACGAAACAAAATTTACACCTTATTTTACGAAATACTTCACAGTTATTGTTTCCTTAATAACAAAATATATATACTGTACTGTGTATTTTTTGTGTTTGTGTAGCCTATGTTTTATTAGATTTTAATTGTATGTATGTATGTCTATTACTGTTCAGTGAAAAACGAGTTTCAGTGCTAATTAATTTTAGGCTATCTATTACGGTATGTACTGTATGAATGATTATTGAAAAAAGTTCAATACGAAAAGTAAAATTCTATTGTTAAACATTAGTAACACAACATCTAATAAAACCAGTTTGTATCCAAATTTCTTGTTAAGTTAATAACCTACACTTTATGTAATTAATTTAAATATCTCACTGTATTGAAGTAATCTACTGTATTAAACAATCGTCATAAAGTTATCTATTCAGTAGTTTTTCAAAAACTTATTCCATGCCCATTTACATAGGTAGGCCCTATATAAGTTATTTTGTAAAGAAAAATTAGTACTCCAACTTCCCTCCCACCGTTAATTACTCGCTCTCTCTATAACGGAACTCTCTTTATAGCGGCGGTACCTCATGGTCCCTTCAATTCCGCTATAGAGAGATTTTACTGTAATATCATTTACTAATGAAGATAACAAATATTTATTAAACCAGTTAATTTTACTATTTTAAAATAATAATGTCTACGAGGCTAAACCACTATTAAGGTTTTCATACAACGAAGAAATTTTTTACACAGGAATTTCTATTTTTATAGACACCCAACAATGTGTAAAGTTAATAAAAAATCTCAGTTCTTAAACTGGTTTCCCATTTTAACTACAAATTTTTAAATGAAAAATTTCAATTTTTTGAGATTTTTAAATACCTTTCATGGGGTAGAATATTGACAAAAGTTAATCATAATCGTTGGGTAGTTTATAAATGAAAAAACTTGTTCGTTAATCGAAAACTAGTTACAATAAAAATATGTAATAAAACAAAAAGAAGATATAATAATTATATTTGTTAACATTTTAGTGTGAATTGCCGTTTTATAAACTGATTTAACCTTCTAACAATGTTAGTCATCTCAAGATATTTCAGATAACTCAGAAAAACTTCAGCCATGGATAACAAAAAAAAAAAAATAAACAGAGATGATTAAAGTAACTTAAAAAATATAAATCATGAAAAAATTCAGGTAAACAATTACAACACGATTTGAAAACTAATAATCCACATTAAGAACACTTGATATATTAGTAAAATGGTGAACTGTAAACAAAATTTTTAAAAATAAATACTTATTTATTAATTGTTTAAACAGGAAATATTCCAAAGATTTTCTCACAGTCCATTATAATAGGTTGAGAATCGAACAAGGACAAGATTATAACTCTTAGTGATATCATTTCATACTTTAACCTTGAGACCACAATTACTTTATCATACTTACAATAGTTTCGCTTTATTTCAGTTACAAAAAATAAAATGAAAATACTATGTTATAGAAACCTTGAAAATATATTTTAGTCATATGACAATTGTATATTTTATTTTTTAAAAGCTTTGGAGTTAATATACCTATAAAAAATTTAAAAGGAACAAAAATGTTTAATGACTCACCACAAAAAGGAAGTTCTCCTTGCCAGACTCCAGATGCTGAGCATGTTATACTTGGTGATCTAAAACAAACGAAAAAGAAAAGATACTCATGACAAATGTCAGATGAAGTAACTTTAAAAAAAATTGAACCGGTAACTTTACAATTTAATGAACTGACTCATACAAGATGAATATTCTTGATGGCCGTATTAATTGAATAATACACTTATGGAAGAAAATATAAATTCGTTTTTTATCTTTTTTACCAATTAATGCGGTAATGAATCTATATTACAAAAATCTTAGCATTCATTAAGTTAATACTAGACTTCCATAACCTCAAAATGTAATTTTTAATTTTTCTTGACCTGTTGTTTAGGTCATCAGCCGAAAGGCTTGTTTGAACCTATAGAGGTTTTACTAAGTAAAAAGAGGAGTGAGGTGGTTTGCCATGCCTTCCTCACTGAGAGGAAAAGTACGCTTATCAGCATGCCGGGCCTTCTGAAAAGCACATATTTTCCACTCTGCAAATGACACCTTCACTTCATTTACCACAGGGTCAGGCTCTATAATAAAATTTATTCCTTTCAAAGGAGGTAACTCTAATTAGTGTCTTTTACACCTCTACCTCTTCTGTATCTAAATGATTCAGTCATTTAATTGGATGACTGTGTGAAAAGAAACAGAACTATTTATTTTAGCCCTCCAACGAACAGATTGAGTGTAAATAATTTGACACTCCACCTGTATGTTATGGGCAGTTTCTTGACCTACAAGAATATAAATATATGGAAGAAACGTATTGTTCAATGTCAATTTTTTGAAATCGAGTTTTCACCGAAAATAGACGTTTTCAGGCTTCCTGAACCCAAAAAAACATGTTTTTACCGATTGGTGTGTGTGTTTCTTTAAACAAAATATCTCAAGAATGGAATTGCTAACGCTGAAACTTGGAACTTTAAGTACAATAAGAGGACCCGACAGGAACATTTTCATTCAAAACGGTCAATCGGAAGTAGGAGTTTATTCACGCAATTTTTCACTTTTTCGCGATTTTCTCAAAAACGGTTCCTACGATTTGTTTAAAAATCGCCTCGTATACTACATTTTTTATGCTCTACTAGATATGAAAAGCGTAGACTTATTCATATTTGTTGAAATTTTTGTGGAGACTGCTCTCACAGAAATTTTTTTTTTTTTAAATTGCGTCGTTAATGTTCATTTAAGAGTTAAAGTGTACAATCAAAGTTAAAGAACATTGAAAACTTTTAACTTTCATTTCAAGCATTTTTTTTATTTTTTTCTGCCTTTCAAGGATTTGGCATCTCTGCCTGTTCCGAACCTCTCAAATCTGCCCATCTCTTTCTCGGACGTCCTCGTTCTCTCCTGCCCTCCGGCTTATAGCCCAGTGTCTGCTTGGGTATCCAACTCTCCCTCATTCTGTTCACATGCTCTAACCACTGCATTCTGTTCTGATATACCTTGTCTTTTATAGAGAATATGTTGAGTTCTTTTCTCATCTCGGTATTCCTGTAACGATCTTCTCTACTACACCCATACGTACGTCGAAGAAATTTAATTTCAGATACTTGGAATCTACTCTTCTTTCGCTTTAATAGCACCCAAGTATCACTGCCATAGAGGGGTCGGCACTGCTAATGTTTTATAAAATTTCACCCTCGTGTTTTTGCTGGTGCTATTTTTTAAAGTGCGGTGGATAGTTCCGCATATTTGCTGAAATCGGTGCATCTTATTGTAAGCATCTTTATCCTGTTGGTAAGTAATGTTAAAACCTAGGTACTGAAAGTGAAATATCTGTTCCCTATTTTTTTCTAAAGAGCTTAATATAATATACAATAGCATCAATTAGTGATTTTCAGTATTTTTAAGTCCTACAGAGGTTAATTTTTATTTAACGTCATTCAATAATGTTTAAAATTACGCGATGTTTTTCATTTTACATTATTTACTCATGACTAAATAATATATAATAGGTAATATGTTTCATTATTTACATTGGGAAGAAAAATTCGTACGTGTTTGACACCAAACTTTCTTTTGTTCAAAAAATTGATAATCTGTACACTAAAACTCACAATTGTTAGAATTATTAAAATTAATAATTAATAAGGGAATTTAATATTTTTAGAATTATTATTTTAAAAAACACTATCATTTAACTAAGAAGCTAAAATAAAATTTAGAACAAATTTTCGCGGTAAGAAAAGAATGGATGAAAACCAAATAAAGAATTTTTAATGTAACATGAATTTTCCCATAGTAATTCATTCTGTAATGCATTTATAAAATATTTTCTATTATGTTATTGTTAAATTTTCTATTTATAGATTACATAATAGGCTTCGAAAAGCTACGTAGGAGCAATGTTAACAACCGGGTAACATATTATGGTGATATAACTAATAACCGGGTAACATATTATGGTGATATTTATAACTGCTTAATTACTGAATAAGAAAGTCTAAGGTTATAAAGCAACCTTGAAACTATCTTAATGACAAGATTATTGGAATTTTGTCCATCATGCGTAACAATTTTAGATATAACTTACAAGAAAGCAGTTATTACAACATTCATATTGTTTAGTTACCATATTAGCATTTTGCACAATAAAATTTTAGTATTTTTTTATTATTTCTAACTTAAAATTTAAACCTCTAAAAAAGATACAGATATCTTTTCCTTGTTATTCGGTGATTACATAAATTGTAACAAATTTTTTAAGTTTATTTAACGTCGCACCAACATCTTTGTCAGACACGTAGTATACCAAAAATTTATTTTTCCTTTCTAAAACCAATGTTCACTTATGTCTAATTTTTTGTTTGGATGATTATTTTTAATGTTTGTAAATTATGTACGAAAGTCGTACTTACCCAAATAATTCATATCCTATATCACAGGTATACGTCGCAGTTGTTCCTGCTGTTAATTTATCACTACTTAATACTACTTTAGCGTTTACAGGTACGGCTGGGTGTCCACATAGTTTATCTGTAACAAAAGACAAAATACTATCATTAGAAAGCAATACATTGTCTAAATTTACAAAAAAAAAAAACAATAAATAATTTATTACCCAAAATTATAAATTTCTGTCAATTTCAATAACATTTATTTGACCACTTCTGTGGGGTAGTGACTAGCGCGCTAGCCTACAAAGTGAAAGGTCCCGGGTTCGATTTCGGATAGTGTCTGGAAATTTTAACACGTTAGAAACCACCGTTACAGTACCAAAACTCACAGTAGTCGCCAATGACCCTAATGTTGATGACACTTTAAGTAATCTAAATAGAAAAATATTTATTTCGTTATTTATGTTCCACAATTTATGTCGAATAAAATACTTTGTTATTTTCCGTAGTAATCAAATTAGTAATAACCGAGACGTTTTAAGTGTAGGTATTGTTCTAAACTTGACAAAGTTGCTGTATTTCAAAACGTTTTGACGTTTTTCATGGAGTAATTACTTATTTCTAAGAAATAATTGTTTGTGGAGAAGCAGTTGTCAGTTGAATGTGCTAGACCGAGTTCGGAAGTTGCCAAGAAAGTTTTTTTAATCGATTAAATTGAAAAGAATTATTTACCTGGCACGGTCATCTGAAAAAAAATGAAGAAGAATAAGTTGCCATAAAATATTTGGATAGTATCTAGCAATATGAAGATGGTTCTAGCAGCCAGGAGAGGATGGATTGCGTTATGAAAGAAGTTTTGGCTGTATAACTAAAGGGTATCCGGGATGAAGACATTTCAATACGAAGGAATGGAGTTTTGACTAAAGAAAATAGCCTAGTGTTGCAGAAAAGTTGCTATAATAACAAAAAAGAAGAATTTTCTATCTCAGATTATATTTCTAGAACCTTTTGACTGACTTTTTTAGTTCTTCAATCAGGGTGTTTAGATCATAAGTTAATTACAATTTCTGCGTTAATTATAGTAGTGTGGGTCATCAGCTGAAAGACTGGTTTGGATCTCTGGAGGCTTTAATAAGTAAAACGAGGAGTGAGGTGGTTTACCATTGCCTTCATCACTAAGGAGAAAAATATGCTTGTCAGAAAAACCCTCTGAAAAGCATCTACTTTCCACTCTGTAAATTTTATTCACCTCACTTTATTCACCACAGAGTCTGGCTGTATAATGAAATTCATTACTCTCTGAGATGATAACTGTGACTAGCGTTTTTTTACACCTTTACTTCTCCTGTTCTTCAATGCTTCAGTCATATAATTGGCTGACCATATTATAAGAAACAGAATTATTTTTTATAGCCCTGGAACTAGCAGATTGAGTGCAAATAATTTAACACTCCACCTGCTTATTATGGGGAACAATTATATTTTACTGGACCTATCTACGGGGTTCTATTACAAAATTATCGCTGCTTAAAATTAAGACATTTTTATGTTTAAAAGTTATCAACCAGGGATTGGCAATGAATTTTCAGAAATTTTATAATCAAATTTATCAACTAAACGCAGATTGGAATTTTAAGGAAAAGAATTTGTGATAAGTTTTTAGTACTTTACCATTTAGTTTTATCATATTCAATATTGTCTATATCAGTTACTGTAATTCACAGTAAATTCATAGGAACATTATCTGAAGAAATTATTTAACACTTGAATCAGTATACGATACCACATAGCGGTTTCGTGGGAACTGGAGTACGGAACAAATCATTTCATTAGATAAAAAATCTAGATCAATCTGAGGTCTGATAGAAAATAATAAGCCTGCATGTATACCACAATGACTATCATTCAAAACAGATAAAAAAGTAAATACATTGATGAATGATGCAATTTGTAACCGATAATTTTACCGTTTTTTTCTTAAAACAATCATTTCCTCACTGGTTAAAATATCCCATATATTTCGTTTTTTTCTTTCCTTTACTTGATATAACAACATTTATGTAATTGTGTATTTTGTAGCTACGTCAGGGTAAGGTTCTGAATAGTATTGTTAAAATTTTCAAAGCCTAGTAGGGGATCGAATGTGGGACCTTCAACTTACATTATTAAGAGAACAGGCTTACACTTGAACCACCGATGTTCTTTAGTTAATTTATTATACTTTTTTAACAAAAAAAATAAAAATACATTGAAGACAGTGAAAAATGAAAAAGAAATTTATACAGAGTTAAATTATTGCACTCGATCTCCTAATTTCAGGGCTACAAAAATAGTTCTGTTTCTTATCATATGGTCAGCCATATTATAATTATAATAATAAGCATATTAATAAGCATATTAATTAATAAGCATATTAAGCATATTATTAATAAGCATATTAATAAGCATAATAATAAGCATATTATAATAATAAGGCATATTATAATTATATGACTGAAGCATTTAAGAACAGAAGAAGTACAGGAGTAAAAGACACTAGTCAGAGTTATCTCTTTTGAGAGTAATGAATTTCATATACAGCCAAACCTTGTGGTGAATAAAGCGAAGGTGTCATTTGCAGTGTGGAAAGTAAATGCTTTCAGAGGGCCTGACATGGTGGTGATAAGCATACTTTTCCACTCAGTGATTCGAATAAAATAATTTTTCGTATAAAAATGTATCATTCGTCCCACGACTAGTTCGGCACATAATCGCTATGCATTAATAGATAAAAGAGAACAAAAAACAGTATACATTTTGATTGCATGTAATAATATTTCTTTTTAAAAGATATATTAAAAACATATACTGTATTAATAGGTCTTTTCTATACATTAATAAATTTACAACGTTTTTAAATATGACCTCCAGAAGAATGCAGCTTACCTAAGAACACACGAAGAATAAAACACGTTCATTTTTAATTGAATGCGTGAGAATATGATATTTTATCAATAATCGTGATTGTTTTTATCAAAGAAAGAAAAATATTATCAATTAATGGAAGGTAAAAGAAAAAACTAAATATAAAATATTAATGAATTATTAACATAATAAATAAAGCTGAAGTTCACGCAGAAAATGTCAGTAAATACATTAGAAAAATGAAAAAGGTCTTAGTTGGACCCTATTAAAAACTTATCTATAAAGTATGACAGCAGAATGTCATTAATTTATTGACCTTGAGGACATTATTTTACAATTAGATTTTTTCTAAAGAACTCTTTATAGTTTCAAAGGAATTAAAATATCATTAACAATAGCGTTTGCAAACATTATTTCATAAATAAAAAATCTGGTATGAAACACTCATGCGACTTTCTATTGCCAATGCAAATAATGAACAATATAACCTAATTAGTAATAAAACATTAGAAATAAACAAAAAACTAACCTCAATAAACATAACCTAATTTTAATCATGAGTGAAAGACGCAAAATGAAAATCAACCTGTTTGGCTTAAAAATACGGAAAATCACTAATTAACGCTAAACTAGGCTCCGTAGAGAAAAATGCTCGAAATAAAAGTTGTAGATCTTCTAATTTCCTATAAATTTAATTACATACACTTTTAACGTAAAATACATACAAAAACTGAAATTTAAAATAAATCGATTTTTTACAAATTTTCGTGAGAAAAAAAACAGAAAATCGCTAATCTAAGCGTTATACAAAAAAATGTTTAAAATAAAGAGTTGTAGGATTTTAAATTCTCTACAACTTTCCTTATACATTTTTGCGCTTAAATACATAATTAAAGTGGAAATTTAAAAAAAAAAACATTTTTTTTACGAGCAAACTGCCTTTCCAAGGATTTCAGCAGACATGCCTCTTGCCGTATCTTATAGAGCATAATCAATTTAGTAAATGAGATTTTGAAAAAAATCGTAGGAGCCGTTTTTGAGAAATCGCAAAAAAGAGAAAAATGATACGAATAAACTACTACTTCCAGTTGACCGATTTTGATGAAAATGTTCGAGTCGGGTCCTTTAGTGGTATCTAACTAAAGTTTTAAGTTCAAGTTTGTACGATGTTCAGTTCTTAAGATATTCTGTTGACACACACACACCAATCACTAAAAACATGTTTTTGTGTTCAGGGGGTCTAAAAACGTGTAGATCCGGTGAAAACTCGATTTCGAAAAATCGACATGAAAACAATACTTTCCTTCCTATATATTCATACAGGCAAGTGAAAGTAAAAATGAATATTTCTATTGGAGTATATGTGGAACTTTAGACCTGTCTATTTGGAAAGGTATAGAAATAATATCTATTTTAGTAGGGTAGTTACCCTATTTTTATCCCTTGAAGTTCACGTTAAACAGCTGTCGGGTGGTGACGACTTTACCACTGTACCAACGGTGGATAATTCAAATATTCAGTTTAAATTTTAACGTCTACGCCGACGATGGAGTAGGGACATCATTTTTTAATAAGTAATTTACGTTAGTACACACAATTAAGTAATCAGAAAATTTCCAGCTGGGGCCCACTGTTGAATGGTGATCTCCTCTAAGTCTTAAAGCACATTTTATCTCGTTTCTTAATCAATTCATGCACTCGTTTTTATGTACTGTTGTGAATTTTCCTAATAAATTAAAAAAAAAAGTTTAAACTTTGTTCGGAAATAAATTTTGGAATACAGTTTCAAGTTCTAGGTAAATGCAATAATACTTTTCTTAAGATGACCTTTCTAGAATATTTAGAAGACTACAGAAGCATCTGTTCAAATTTAATGAAATATTAATTTATATATTTTTTCTGTAATACGTGGTGAAAGTTTGCTACGTGCCCTTAATACGTGACTTATTTTATTCACGTACAAAATAGAACTTATAATTGTCGGAACTGCATAAAACCATGTTAAACCGCATGGTATCCTTGAATAGTTGTAGACAATTGCAGAATTTTATCATCTTTAAACATAATTAGATTTACATTTTGCCAAAAAATTAGTCCGGATTAAGATATACCAAACTGTTTCATAATACGAGTCTACTGAAAGTTACTTAACGGCACTTCATATTTTGTAGTCGGCACGACTTATTTCTATGTCAGGGGTCCCACGTTAAAGTTTTTACCGAATATGGCATGTTTTTGTCACCACTTTGATATGTCACTCTTTACTAAAAGTTTGGAAAAATCTGTCACGAAGAAGTCTAAAGTTTTCGTACTGCACCATTTCCTCAACTTCGCTATCACCTCTACATCCGAAGAGAAACGCATTTTCTTGAGATGTTCCTTAATCTTTGGAAAGAGGAAAATTCACAGGGCGCAAGATCTGGGCTAAGGTGGATGAGGTAAAACGGCTTGAAACCCAAATTTCTCTAGTGCTGTACACGTTTTCAGACTTGTGTGAGAACGAGCGTTGTCATGATGACGAATGGGTCTTTGTCTGGACGAACCATACGCAGCGGTTGCTTCATATTTGATAGGGTAGCAACATATTGTTTGGAGTTGACAGTTTAGCCATGTTACAAAAACTCGATATGAACGATGCCATCACAATCCCAGAAAACGGTAATCATGATTTTCCCGGCAGATGGAATTGTTTTGAATTTTTTCGGTTGCGGTTGTGCATTGCCGTTAGGGTGACTTGTTTACAACGTGTTCCAGTGTATGATCAAACACTTTTGAGACTGTCTGGCCCACATTATAATAGTTATAGTGAAGGAGGCATTACTTTTCAATACGCCCTTGTATAATATTTACTTGTGTCGTACCAAAACATTTTCTAGACTTATTTCAGTACTTTAAAGGATTTACAAAGTAATTTACATAGGATTTACTCTATTTAAAATATCCCTTTGGCGGCAACACTGATCGTACAGCTTCCAGGAAAATATCTTATGTAGTAAAGCTTTAAAAATTTCCTTACAAGTTCGCCTACTTCTCTGCTACGGGTTTCAATTCTGTAGTATGATGTTGAGGCTTGTACTTTGAAAGTATAGACACCATTAAAAACTTGTAAATTTTAGTACTTTGGACACTGTGTAGCGATCAGTAATTTCACACGAATATTAAGATCGACTGATTGTAAAAAAAACATTAAAATTCTTTTTTTTAATTAAAAAAAATGTAATTGTGTACGTTGCAATCTACTCAATTTAAGAACAATAAGCAACTCACATGACCCAATGAGATGAGGATGATGTGTTTAACTTGTAAAGGAAGTGTAGCCTTGTACAGACCCAGGCTGACCATTCATGAGAGTGTATGGTTAATTAAACCCCAACCATCAAAGAACACCCGTAACCACTGCCTAGTATTCAAAACCTACATAAATAACTAACTACCTTTACTAGGATTTTAAGCAGGATCCTTCGTCTCCGATAATCAGCTAAATAAATTTAATATTATCGTTTTCCAATCTGTACGTTATATTTATTTACTTGTTGCTGCAACTGACGAGATTATTGCAAAATGTTCATGCAGGAAAAATAACTGAAAAACGTTGTGGCTAAAAGGTGTACAGGACTGGTATGACATGGATAGGATTGCGGTTTTTATACTAGCTACCAATAAAGTGCAATTTATGTGATGGTTACCATCGTTCTTAAAAGACGTAGCACATAAAGAAGAAGAATACAATACTAACATAAATGCCATGATAAAAATTTCCTCTACTGTTTCTAGTAGTAGGCCTATACAACTTTCACATCTACACAAGAATTTCTTAATATTTGGAATCTACTGCAAAGTACATTTAAATCTTTCTGAAACCTTTTTTGCACTTTTCGTTAACCGATTCATTCACTGATGTGTTCTTGCTTTTCATGGAAACTCTTACACCAGAAATCTACACAATATGTATTAGGGCCGGTCCAGTAGGCCGGAATTTCTCGAATTATTACGATATTTTTATGAATAGCCTCTGTAGTTGTTGTTTAGGTCATCAGCCAAAAGGCTGGTTTAAACCCCTAGAGGCTTTACTAAGTAAAACGAGGATTGAGGTTTTTTACATTGCCTTCCTGAGAGGAAAAGGATGCTTATCAGCATGCCAGGCCCCCTGAAAAGCATCTACTTCACCCTGCAAATGACAACTTCACTTCATTCACCACAGGATCTGGTTGTATAATGAAATTCATAACTCTCAGAGGAGATAACTCTAACTAGTGTCTTTTTCACCTCTGCCTCTTCTGTTTTTAAATGCTTCAATCATATAATTGGCTGACCATGTGATAAGAAAGAAAATTATTTTTTTTAGCCCTGGAACTAGCAGATCGAGTATAAATAATTTAACACCCTACCTGCCTGTTTTGGGAAAATAAATAGCCAATCCAAAATAAAAACATTTTTTTAAGAACACAAATATTACCCTACTGACACTTAAAGAGAAATAATCTAGCTCATCTAACCATTGTAGCTACCTTTAAAAGAATAGTAGTAATTTAATACTGATGTTATGTTTGCTCACGTCCTCTGTGTAAGTATTTATTTATAAGTACATTACGGTGTATATAACCGTTCCCAAGACAAATGTATAAAATTATTTACATTTCACATAACGGAATTCTTTAGAATAGTTTATATTAATAGACTCGTATAGATTTTTATGATTTACATGTAAACAATGCTAACAGAATATATTCTATAACACTACCAAGAAACCGCAAATGGTTTGTAAATATCTCATTTACTCAAAAATTAACGAACAAGTTAATGACAAGTACCCTAATTCGTGATGGTAAGTAATTTACCTCATAAAATATCACAGTTGTCAAATACTGTAATTAACAACACAATTATGTGGTTGTAAGACTTAACTGCATTAAATTTAAATGTACGTGAGTGAGATCACCCAAAAATGACATCATTTGTAGATGGCCTTTAGCAGAACAGATAATATTCTTATACCAGTTTTGTTCTGTAATAATTAAATATTGTTCTGGTAAAGATGTTTCATGGTCTATTTTTACCAGCACAATTTGTTCGAATACTTCCTTTAAATCGTAATACAGGTTATACTAAATGATTTCATTGCTTTTTTTAACTCCTAATGTTCCTACTTTGCAATTTGTTTAAATTTAGAACATTAAGAACCCCATGAGATGAGGATGGTTTGTCTGACGTGTACATGAGGTGTAGTCTCGTACAGACTCAGATCGACCATACCTGTGATGGTATGGTTAATTGAACCCTAAACATCAAAGTACACCAGTAACCACCGTCTAGTATCCAAATACAGTTGTTTCAAATTATGAAGAAACTTTTGCCATGAGGGAGATATTTTAAATTTTTTTAAAACAATTTCCCTGCTTGAAATTAAAAATTTTCCTCTATAATTTTTTAAATTGTTTACAATTTTTACAAGTTTTAATTTATTTATCAAGCATAAAGTATTTTAAGTACATTATTAATATTTATTTACAAATAAAGTTTCCAGAACGATTTAAACCATATTTTACAATGGTAACTACAAATTCTTGTAGTACATGGTAAATCGATTATTACTTCAAACAGCTGATTTGGTAATTTACAAAATCATGAAAAAAATCCCTTTATCGATAACGAATGCAGTATAATAATAACAAAAAAATTCCCTCTATAACCACTTCATATGTTCCCTATTAAAACAATACTGTCTTAATAAATTGAACCTACTTTTTTTCCTAATTTGTGTACGTTGCAATCTGTTCAATTCAGAACAATAAGCAACGCCATGACCCAATGAGATGAAGATGATATGTACGATATGTAAATAAAATTTAGTCTTGTACAGACCCAGGCTAACCATTCCTGAGAGATTATGGGTAATTGAACCCCAACCATCAAAGTACACCGGTAACCACTGACTATATTCAAATCCGTATATAAGTAACTACCTTTACTGGAATTTGAACCAGGAACCTTCGTCTCCGAAAATCAGCTGTTAAACAGCTGACTCGCGGCGACATTTTTACCTCTAGACCAACCCTGAATCTACTGTACCTGTAAAAGTAACTACCTTTACTAGGATATAAACCACGCAATCTTCGTCTCCGAAAATCAGACGTTAAACAGCTGACACGCGGTAACGACTTCACCACTAGACAACTCGGTGGGTCCTGCATTTCCTAAACGTGAAACTTTTTCTTTAATTTCAGGGGAAAAATTTAATATTTCAATGTTATAATACCGTAGATTAATTATTATTTATTAGAAAACGTAGTTAGGAATCGAACCCAAGATCCTTGGCTCATCACTCGAAAGCAGCTACTGCTGACTCGACCCTGGTAGATTTGACATCGAGTCAACTTACAAATTACTAATTTTAGTGAACTGTATTTACGATTAAACGTAAAATTAAGACTAGTTGTTGGATTTAGGCAAAATTTTTCCGGCGGACTATTAGCAGTAATACAAGGTAGTATGACTGGATGAAGTTATAATAGCGTGCGAGAGCGTCCTCCCACTGACACAAGTGGGACTGCCGCAACACCGTGTCTTTTTTAGAACTAAGAAATACTGATTCCTATATAAAACTGAATTATCAACAACTTTTATTTCGTGAATTCTTCCAATAAATAGACCCGTTTTGTTGTTATTCTAATTTTAAGACATGTATTTAAAATTTTTTTTTTTAATATTGTAAATTTACTAATTTTAACAGTATTTGGGTATATTTTGTAAAAAGCTTTTTACGTTAGAAATGTTCTGTAGCTATTTCTCTATAAGATGATGATTTCAAAACGCTATAGGTTGATTGTATGCCTGGTAATGAACAAATAACCAAACTTTTGCAAATATGCTCATCCACCATATTGGACGATTTCGCTCGAGTCTGTTTTTGAAAACGTTGGATTTTCTTGTTCAGTAGGCCAAGACGAACACATCGATGTAAGGTAAGTTAGGATGTAGCGAGGGGTACATATAGCTTTCCTGGCCCACGGACTAGTATTTAAGTATTAATGCAGCGCTTTCAATCAAAATGCCTGAGACTGATCGCTGCAGCCCCATGGTACGTAACAAATGAAATACTACACAATGACCTAAACCTGCCCTTCATAAAAGAAGAAATTAAACAACATAGCGAAAAACATTTACAAAAACTAGAAGACCATCAGAATCCATTAGCGATTAGCCTCCTTGACAACAGCGAAGATACTCACAGACTGAAACGCTTTAAACCATTGGACTTACCTCTACGATTTTGTTAGTCATTTAATTTTAATTTTTTTTATTTTATTTTTTATCTTTTCTACTTCAACTCCTAATCATCAGCATCTCATAATTGGCGTCGTTTTCATCTCTACCATCGTCATTGTCATCTCCAACTTCAACTCTTTGTGTTTCGGGATGTTGATTCACAATTTATCAAGTTTGATTTTGTATATATATATATTTTTTTTTGTTTCTTCACAGTTTGGCCTTTTTCAAACACACTACTGAGTGTCGTTTGTGTTTTAATTCTAAGGACATTACTCAGATTTTCTCATATTTGCTTAAAGTTATTGTATTTATTAACTGATTGCAAAAGAAAACTATACTGTTACAAAAAAAAAAGTATTAATATTCACGGTATCCTGGCCTGTAATAAGATCCGGGACTGGTGGTTTGCATTATTACTAACCTTGTAAACTTGTAGTAAGAAAAAAGTATCCATAAATCTTATTCAAGCCAAATCCCAAAAGATGTAATCAAAACTAAGTTATTAAAACAAATTTATCTATTTTTCAAATCAAATCTTTTGATCTGTACCTAATTGGCATGCATGTAACTACAATATTCACAGTCATAAAAAAAACTGTTTGAGATTACCTCTTTAACCAAAGATGCTCAAACACGAGAAACAAGATGAAAGTGAAAAAACGGACTACTGTCTATTTTTTTACTTACTTTTTTGAATTTTTTTAATACTTACAAATAAAGTAAATATGCTATCTTGATTATGTCTGACAACTTTTACTTAGTACATAATTTTATACTTCAGGAGAAATATTTAATTACAAAGTAAAATGCTGTTGTGAAAATCGGAACTTGGGGTTTTTTACTGAACCTTAAACTTTCTTGAATAATATTCTTTTACATTCCATATTAGGTCATTTAAAAACGACGCTTGGCATTTTGAATTAATTTTATAAAATACTGTATAATAATTTAAAAAAAATTATTAAAAAACAAATTTTTTTTGTATTTTACTACTTGATTTTCTTGTTTTCCTTTTAAATTTATTTTTTAAGTAATTAAATAATTTATCTGGTTAATTTAATTTTAAAAAATGCAATCTTTTACTAAACAGGGCTATATTGTAACACACAACTCTTACATATTTTATGTCAACTTTCTTGTTTTATTTAGATAAAAATAGTTTAAATTTAATGAAATGTTCACAAAATTACACAATATTTTTAAATTATTATTTTAAAAAATTATGTAAATATTTTACTACCAAGTAATGTAATACAAAATAGGAGAAAAAATAAGAAAGACTTCCTATCATGCTTATGTATACAGGAGTGATAAGTATGAGCTTCGCAGACTTATTCTCGAGGGCAAATTTAAGGGTAGGCACAAACCTGGGTGAAGGAAATACTCACAGTTGAAGAATATTAGAGATTTGAAAATCAGGAGTACTCACTTTTGGGGTGGTTTATCATTGAGAACGATTTACCAGAGTTAGCCAATCTTAAATGATGAAGTCGGCACTCTAAGAAGAATGCCATCAAATCATGTACAAATTAAAAAACTTTCAGAAGTAAAAATGGTATTTTCAAACTAAGAAAGAAAGAAAAGATCTGAGAGAATGAAAAAATATCGGGGATAAAAATTTGCAGAAAGACCTTAAATGAAATTGACTAAAACAGTCCCGTGTAGGTTTTAAAAGCAAAAAAAAAACAAGATTGCAGCAGTGTTATTTTTCCCTTTTCTTCTACTACGGATCCACACAATGTCTATTCCAGTTCACATCGATCAGAAACACTCTGACTATATCCTCCAAGACCTACCCACGCCTTTATTTTCCTTAGATCTGTACCTCAGCGTTTCGAAGGCGGTTTCTTCTTGTGAGCATCTTTTGAACAAGATCCCCCGTCCCTTGTACCCACTGATGTTAGTTTCAGTGATTGGACTCCAGAGCACTGGTTTAATATTTTCATTTCGAGACCTTTCTAATTTAGAGCAGCATTAAATGTTGTTGAAAATGAAATATGGGTTATAAAATCAAGAAAGAAAAGCAGACTGCAGGGGTAAGTGCGCTGTCAAATTTTAATATTATATTTCTGCTGCCTGCAGTCTGCCTTCCTTTCTTGAATCTATAATCTATAATTCAATTTCATAAGTCAATATGGAAACATCAAATGTTTTATTACTTGTTAAGTCTGTATCAAGCCTAACCTTCCATTCCAGATTACGGTTCTCAAATCTGTTTATCTTGGTACCAACATCTATGCCGTTTTTGTAGGTTAGGGTGCAACTCAATTAACTGAAAGCAGTCCAACACAGGAACACATTTACCGAACTTCAAGTTCCCTAGATGATTGGGAATTTAGTCAGTGATACGTGAATGATTAAATCAATGCGTCAGTAAGAATATTCATTACGCAAGCGTACTTTTTTGTTTTTCCGGTAGTTCTACAGATTTCTCAGCTTCCCGCATTCTACAGCCCATCGTCTTTTGTTTTCCCAGGCACCCTCTTTAAAATACCTTGCTACCATAACGTCTTAAATTCCCTGTATCTATGTCTTTCGAGGGTGACCTCGTCTCATTTTATTTTCTAGTCGAAAAAAGAACACTCTTTGGGGCCGTCTGTTTGCTACTACTCCTTGGACTTGCTCATATCCTATCGTTCTCATCTTTATTTTACTAGACTAGACCATAGCATTTCAAACGTTGAAGAGTATTTTTACTCTCATTTAGTCCATGGTGCTACACTAACTCATAAATATTATATTTTTTTAAATATTTGCATCAAATTACTCTTGATTTTTTTAGATATGTTAATTCCAAAAAATCCTTTAAATCTTGTTGAGAAACCATAAATTTTCAATTGCAAGTCCAATCAAAAAAGTAGTTGTTGGCCAAGGAAGACCATATTTTTGGCTGCAAGGGTTTCTGAAACGTGAAAAACAGTAGATATCCAAATACTGAATTAATTTTTCATTTAATGCTGCATGTACAGTTGCGAGAGTAATGTTTTTACCGACATTACGATGATATACGGCCCTTCATGAATTTATTCACAAATTCATTTAGTCTTATTACATAAGGATGTTTATTCCGGTTACTAAAAACCTAACTGGAAATAACACTTAATTTCAGAATAGTCTACCTGTGATAGTAAATCATGATATCTTAGATGATGGTCTATTGTTTCAAAGATTTCAACACCTACCTCCGTCTTTCGCATTTCAAGTCATTTGATTAATTTTTTTATTTTAAACAATTCCTTATAAAATACATTTATCTTAATTTTTAAAATGCTTTTGTAACTTAAATATCCTTCCTATGTATTTCGTACAGTATATTTGAAGTAGGATGTTCAGAAAGCATAGTTCCTTGTTTATCCTTCAAGAAATATTTCATTGTGTTTTTTGTTTGTGCTAATGAATGAAATGATTTTAATAGTTGTAAAAATTGAATGCATAGTATGCTTTTATTTATTCTGTCAAATATAATATTTAAAATTACTTGTAGTCTACGTATTTTCTTAATTTTTTCTTTTGCTTTTATTTGTTATCGGGGACTGTGCTTAATTGACAACAACCCAATTTAATCACTACTTTTCTCTGTATTTTTTCACACGATAACAGCAGTTCTACCCTCAACTTAAGGTTTTGTGTTGTTACTTAGGTCTGTTTGGACTAGGTCCACTGATAAAGAAAAGGACACTGATGGATAGGCCGGCAACCTATACGCTGGCCTCCAAGGAGTCCAGACCTGACAACTTGAAATTTTTTTTGTGGAGGTACATAAAAAACATTATTTATTCAAAACATATTCGTGACCTAAATTGCTTAAAGGAAAGAATAATGAAGAATTGACAACCGTAACAAAAGATATGTTAACTAACGTTTGGTCGGAAACTGAGTATCGATTGGAGTTTTGCCGAGCGACCAATGGTGTACGAATTGAAATTTATTAGTATGTAAAAAAATGTTTTAAATGATAAATTCGATAAATAAACAACTTCAACTGTAAGTATTTACGTTTCCATTTAATCCATGTTCAAAACCCCAAATTTACTTGTGAAACACTCACACGACTTAATCTTTCCCATGTAAATAAGTAAAAATATAACCTATAATCATGAGTAAACAATGTAAAATGAAAAACAACCTAATTTTATGAGTGAGTGACGCATAATCAAACTCAACTTCTGTAGAACTTAAAAATACGGAAAAATCACTAATTGACGCTAAACTAGGTTCTGTAGAAAAAATAATTGAGAGAAAAGTCGTAAATTTTTTATTTCCCATAACTTTATATAGCCTACACTTTTGTCCTAAAATGGATAAAATCTTTACAATAAATCACAATTTTTTACAGATTTTGATGTGAAAATCAAGATTTGACGCTAAACCAAGTAAGCATTTTAGAAAAAAAGCTTACTATTTATTTCGAGCGTGGTAGGTTTTTTAATATCTTATAACTTCAATTTTATACGCTTTGCCCTAAAATGCATATTAAGGCCGTACAATCTTCAAAAAAACCTTTTTACTACGAGAGCACAAACCCCCAAGATTCAGGAGCATGGCATTTAACCTATGTTGTGGAGCATAAAAAATGTAACATATGAGACGATTTTTTTTTAAATCGTAGGAGCCATTTTTGATTAAATTGCAAAAAAGTGGAAAATTGCACGAATAAACTACTTTTTTCGGTTGACCGATTTTGCTTAAAATGTTCTTGTCTCGTCCCCTTGTGTTAGCTAGCTTACGTTCCAAGTTTTAACGTCGTACGATATTCCGTTCTTGAGATATTTTGTTCTTTCATAGATCAATCGCTAAAAACATCATTTTTGGGTTCAAGGGGTATGAAAACATGTACTTCGGTAAAAATTTGATTTTTTTTTTAATACTTTCCTACGTACAGGCCTATATTTATACAGGACAAGAGAAAGTAAAAATAAAGAGAAATCCAGAAAATTAGAGATTAGTTAAAATCCGGATAGAACAGCTTTTTGATGAGTGCAGTACTTCTTCACTTAACTGTACAATGTCTGACAATAAAGTAATAAAACCAGTAAGTTAAGTTTCAATAGTTTACTTATTTCAAGTTATTACTTTTATTCAATAGGATATACTTTACCGCCTGCACTCTTGTGTTGTTGATATTGCACCTGCGTGACTGCAAGATCACGTGACGAACTAGGTCACAGGGCAACCTTTCACCAACTGAATGAAAATGTGATGTAACATTAGCTATTCCACATTTCCTTTACAGGTAATGTCTATCCGCCCCCTCTTAGTTAAAAACTATAAAATTAAACCTTAAGGGCAAATTACAGTACGGTATTTAACTGGATTACAAGAGCAAATATCTAAATGGCAAACGATCAAACATTTCGAATGAATCTATGGGTCCTTCCCATGCCAAAAAAAAAATCAACATTCAGATAATATACTTTCATCCGACAAAAAACGTTTTTTATCTAACAGGAAAAATAATGATCTTTTTTTATTCCCAGTCAGGTCTTGCATATTCATCTCTACATTGCCTCAGCCATTACCAATACACAAGCAGAGATTTATGTAGGGATCATCACCCAATAAAAAAAGTTTAGTAAACTCCTGAAGACCATGAGGAAAAGGAGAGTTACCTTTTTCAGCCACCTCTGCAGACTACCTGATACAAGACTCACTAAGCACCTCCTGTGTTACCAACTCAAAAACAAGGCCCAAAATAAATGGTTCCAGGAAATAAAGTCTGACATGAAAGTGTTTTAATCATAACCGAGTAAATGATTCAAAACCGAAAGGAAAATAAAGTTTAAAGGGATGATAAACTTTGCCGACCACATTCAAGAAAAGAAAACAACTCAACACTATCATAACAGAGAAAATGAGGGCCGCCAGATCAAAAAATATGAAACTGGTATGGAAAGAAACAAACGAAGCTAACTCCGTAGCTCGTTCTTCAAAGACATGAACATGGAATGACTCAAGTGCTCCAATTAGGACGAAAACTAAAGAAGAAAGAAGAAACTTCTGAAATAATTTTATACAAAAAAAAATCTTTTAATAACGAGACTATTGCTAAATCGACAGTATTAAATTTATAATGTAATTTAACCAAAATTACTACCAGATATTAAATATTATATTTATGAAATTTGAACTTTATTGTTTACCCTTTAGTTTATTAGTCTTGTTTAGAGCCCAACGGAGACCCCGTTAACATGGTCCTAAATGTTTTGTTTTTAACTTTCTTTAACCCTTTTATATTCTTTTCCATTTTCTCCAAATAAATTTTTCCCTCTCTTCTAATAATTTAGTTCGATTTGTTTGTATTCCAGACCTGTCATCTTGGAAACCTGTGGATTATTTAAATTTTTATTCTAAATTTAATTATACTGTTTGTTGTTTCAAGATTTGGTATAAGTTATTACTAAATTAGTGAATATGATGGGAAAATTAGTGTTAAATTACATTACAGTTGTAGAAGAACACCGCTCAATAACATGATTCAAAAGGGACTTAAAATAATTGACAGTTAATTATTAGTGATGATTAGAAAAAGAATATTTATTTTTATTATTTTTAGTTTTTTAAACTTAAATAGGCTGTTGTTTTTTAGGTCATCAGCCGAAAGGCTGGTTGAACCTCTAGAGGCTCTACCAAGTAAAACGAGGAGTGAAGTGGTTTACCATTACTTTCCTCACTGAGTGAAAAAGTATGCTTATCAGCATGTCGTGCCCTCCGAAAAGCATCTACTTTCCGCACCCTGCAAATGATACCATTACTTCATTCACCACAGTATCTGGCTGTATAATGAAATTCATTACTCTCAGAGAAGATAGCTATGACTAGTGTCTTTTACGCCTCTATCTTGTTTGTTCTTTAAAATTCTTCAGTCTTTGGCTGATCATGTGATAAGAAACAGAACTAATTTTTTGTAGCCCTGGAACTAGCAGATCGAGTGTAAATAATATAACACTCCACCTGCCTGTTACAGGGTAGTTAAATAGGCTATACAAAATTTGGATCTATTTTAAGACCGTATACAAAACCTGAGCAAATAAAATAAATTTCCAATAACCAGGTTTTCAGTTTGTATAACATTTATTTATTGAATGAATACACTGAATATCTTTAAGTAGGAATGGATTCACTTAACCATTATGTCATTTCAATATTGTTATTAAGATTTTAAAATATACCAGGATTAGAATACGCTAAATAATGCTCAGAAAGGGTCCTTTCTTAACTTTAACGATTATAATTTGGAATATCAGAAAATGTGTTCCCGAGCCAGCCGGGTACAAAAATTTTACTTATTTTCTTAGTTTATCAGAAACACTATCTATCAAAGCGGGACATTTGAGCGTCCCATAAGAAAATAGTGGGGATATCAGGAAACAATCTCATAAAGTGGTAAATCTGGTTAAGAATATCGAATTTAAATCATATTTACGAATTAAATCGTTAAGAATACCAAACATTTAATAAAGTATAAAGTTTGATAAGTATAAACTAATAAACTATCATAATTTAGTGAAATGAGATATACAGAATATATTTTTGTATTTTTTGTGATTGATCTAATGAGGTACAACCAGTTTTTGAATATCATAATTATCCTAAACGGACATGTTTGATCTCTTTGATAATAAATGTTCTACTATTACAGCCTTTCTTAATAAATCTTCTCTTATTTCTTTAAAGTAGTACTTAACCTTCGATGTTTCGTTTTATGATCGATATTATACGACAATAGTATTAAGACTTGATATCTTATGTAGATAATTGTACCGAGAGCGTGTCCATACAGTGGAGATAGATAGTGTGTGACCCACATAAGCAGTTCCACAGCTACAGGCTAATCTATTAATTCGGAAAAACATTGGCCTAAATACGTACATTAAGTCCACCGTCATTGTTTTAAACAAATATTATTAATCTCCTTAAATTTCTCAGTATCTCCTTAACATATTCATTTAAAAATATAATAAATATTAATTAAAAATATAACGTGTAGCAAAAACGTGGATTATTTCTTTTTATAAAAAGACAATAACAAATATTTATCTCTTAAATTAAAAAGAGACCCACCGGTTAGGTCTAGAGGTAAAGTTGTCAGCTTCTTAATAGCTGATTTTCAGAGACGAAGGTTTCTGGTTGAAATCCTAGTAAAGGTAATCACTTTTATACCGATTTGAATATAGACAGTGGTTACCGGTGTACTTTGATGGTTGGGGTTCAATTTATCAAACTATCTTAGGAATTGTCGGCCTGGGTCTGTACAAAACTATACCTCATTTACACGTCATACACATCATCTTCATCTCATTGGGTCATGGGGTTGCTTATTGTTCTGAATTAAATAGATTGCAACGTACACACATTAGGAATTCAAAAAAAAAAGTAAAGCGTTCCGTTCGGAAAATAAAAGGAGAAGAGGTTCCCCGGGGAAAACATGGATAGAGAGAATCCAAGTCACTGTAGCAAGGGAATTCTGGGAGAGTGACTGAGAAGACAGGAAACGACGGGCTGTAGGATGCGGAACGTGAAGAAATCCAAAAGATCCGTGCAAAAAAGTATTTATTAGATGGTATTTTCTTTTGCTTGATTTCTGGTTATCCGGACCGGGTCCGTCCTAACAAATGAAGTTGAACAATTTGTTATTACTTATCCTTTTTTAGTAATCTGATACTTTATTAATAATGTGAATGTAAAAATATTTAACGAAATCTTACTTTTAGGTCTGCCCATAACAGACAGTGGAGTGTAAAATTATTTGTTCTCAACTGTTAGTTCTAGGTTCTACAAACGATTAGTTCTAAAAGGCTAGGTTCTAGGTGTAGGTTAATTCTACAAAAAATCATTCTGTTTCTTATCACATGGTCAGTCAATTAAATAACTGAATCATTTAAGAACAGAAGAGGAACAGGTGTAGTCATAGTTATCTCCTCTGAAAGTAATAAATTTCATTATACAGCCAGAACCTGTGTTGATAAAGTAAAGGTGTCATTTGGAGGATGGAAAATATATAGTTTTCTGAGGGCTTGGCATGCTGATAACGATACTTTTAAACTCAACGAGGAAGGCCATGGTAAACCACCTCAGTCCTCGTTGTACTGTACTTATACCTGTAGAGGTTCAAACCAGCATTTCGGCTGATGACCTTAACAATAATATACTTTTACGTCTTCATAACTTTCTTATTAGAAAAATTTCGAATTTTTAGGGAGATGAGGATGAAAAGAAAGAGGATGTGAGAGAAAACAGAACAGTAGCACAAAACGCAAATCCGCTTTAATTAAATTTGTTAAATCTGTTCGTACATTCTTAATTACAATTATTATAGTAGTATGTTTTACAATCGTTCAGTTTTTAATTAAGTTGTAAAATTTCACGCCATTTACAACAGTTACTTAATTACAGTAGAGTTATTAATTTAAACATTAAATCTTTTAAAATAGGAAGTCTTAAATCTAACATGTGTAATTTTTAATTCCCGGATAAGAAACGAAACGTTACTAGTTATTAGTGATCGAAGAAAACAGCACAGTAAACTAGATATCAGAAACTTTCGACACGAGTACATTGTATCATATGAAAGATGAAAGTGGAAGCATCAACTATCAGGCCTACAGAATTTGAAATCTGTGTCTTAAAACTTGATTACCTTTTGACCTTCAGATCCTTTTTTTCTTTTATCTTAAAACCTTTTTTATGTTTGTGTACGATTTTTAGAAGTTGCTTGAAGGAATTTAATACTATTTGATACTCTATAACTATTTCTTTACCTTATTAGGTAGAAACGTAGAAGTTTACTTTCAAAAATAAAAATGGTACTCAAGTATCATATGACTTCACAAGATAAAATGTACTAAATTTAGCTTTTTACTACAATAACAATCATGAAAGCATCTGAGAACAACTATATGTTTATTTAAGAAAACTAAAAGTGTCCTCTTCTTTTTTTCTACTGTAGAAAAACTTTTGAATGAAGGCGATGACTAGTAGATATTTGCAAGAGATTGATTGGATGGATAGAGAGGCTTGGCGTTTGGGATTTGCGACACTAAGGTGAATGAAGTGAAGGTGTCATTTGTAGGGTGGAAAGTAGTATACTTTTCGAAAGGCTGGCATGCTGATTAACATACTTTTCAACTCAGTAAGGAAGGTAATGGTAAACCACATACTTAGTAAAGCCTCTAGAAGTTCAAACCACCCTTCCGGCTGATGACCTAAACAACAACATTTTTAACAAAACTATTTTGTTCTGCCATTTTTTAATTAATTATGGAGTGGTCAGACGTTTTGTTTACAAACTCATTGATATTTATAAAACCAAATCATTACTATGGGACCTTACACATAAAGACGATTATAATGTTGATCTACCCTTGAACATGGGAAACCATAGTTGGGTGGATTAAGTTTCCCACCACCAATTAATACAAATAGTTTTAGATTTTCTAAGTATAATTAAGGAAATTAACATTCATATTGTAATGATTATTTTTTGTAAGTAAAGGGAAAATAAAGTAATTAATTTTTTAAAAAATAAAAGAAGATGCCATGTTTTCTGGCTTCTTACCAGCGTGAGAAAAAAGTACAAAATAGCAAAAATACATGGAAAGGTAAGTTATAATACCAATAATAACGTAAACTTTTAAACTATATTTATATATTAACTAGTACAAACTTTTTATAATTATTATTTTATTTTCATCGCGTGAAGATATGATTGCAAGTCATTGCTAAGAATGACTATTGGTGGTTTGCGGTTACGCACGCAAACCACCAATACGCACGCCAAGATGACCATATTAGATTAATTTGCTGATCCCGTAGTTCTATTAGCCAAGGTGACCATATTAGATTAATTTGCTCATCCCATAGTTCTATTCCGTTCATCCATATAGGTATAATTATCGCTACATAGGAGAAAAAGGTTATCTTTTCATCGTGGAGATTTCTATGGGGTTTACTACTCCTGGATTTCAACTTTAAAGTTAGAAACAATAAAATGTTTGCAGATATGGCTGAAACATATTGAGGTACACACCAACAATGGGAAAATCTACATTAAATTACATGCGAGGATTTACAGCCCCAGCCGTATCTCGATTCCTAAGCACCACCTCTCTTTGTCTTCCCAGTCTCCATCTAAAACCCGAAGCAAAGACATTGCCTCTGCACTCCACCCAACCGCGTCACCTCCGGTCTACTCCTCCTTCTTCTACCGGCTGGGGTCCACTCCCATACCCTCTTTCACCACCTATCATCCTCCATCCTCTGCAAATGGCCAAACCAATTTTATTATTTCCGGGAAATGGTATCCATGATATTTCCTTGAAAGCCAATTCTTCTCCTAATTCTTCTAATTGTTCTCCTAATGCTGGCCGCATTGGCGTAGTTGGTAACATGCTCGCCTCTCATCACGCGGTCTTAGGTTCGAATCCCATTCAGGCACGGCATATTTTCATACGTTAAAAAAAATCATTTTATCCTTCACCGTCTGCGTTAGCAGTAATTGCAGAACAGTCGGACGTTAAACAAAAAAAAAAATAAATTAATAAAATTTTTCCTAATTTCGGAATTTGATCGATGCGCAACTCACCACAGCTCCGCCTCCAGAAATCCATCTCTACCGCTTTTAGGCGACCCTTTTGCCTCTTAGTCAATACCCACACTTCCGCACCATAGACCTAGGTAGACACACTCTCCAGGAGAGTGTGGGAAAATGTAATGCAGCTATTTTTATTAAAGCTCTCCGCACGTACAAATGCATTATTATGAAGATGACATTTTTTGACTAAAAAAATTCAACAGTGTAGTTAAATAACTTAAAAAATGATTTTTGTATTAACCGATCGCATAATATTTTCTACACTTCGTAATTATGAGAACATAAAATGTATTGGAAACCTTAGATTTTTCAAACACGTTGAGAAATACAGTTAGAATATAATATTCACGTATTATGTTATATTTAATAACATATTTATTGTGAGAAAAGTAATAATTCCTTCTTGAAAACTCGATTGGCATGTTTAAAACTAGTTTAATTTAATACTTTATGTACAAATAATCTATTTTTATTAGCCAGTTTATTTTAAATTTAGATACTTATAAGAAGTTAGGTAAGTTCACAGTTTTTAACGGACCGGCTTAATTATATAACAACTAAATCTTGTTTAAATTCGATAGACTGTTGTTTATTGTTTCTTAAACAATCGACATTCAACACTTTAGTTACCTTTTGTAACATTAAAAAAAATAGATTTTGTTACTTAAAACAATACAAATGATATGATTAAATGTGGTATGAATGATATGAAGAAGATATCGCCCATGAGACACTACATATTTGTGTGTAGTGTAGTTTATTTCAAAATTATCTAATTGTTGTTTTTAAAATGTATTTAATTAAATTTTAATTCTTTAGTAAATCTCTGTTGCCCATAACGGTCAGGTGAAGCGTTAAATGAGATTATTTGGACTCGATCTACTAGTTCAAGGGATACAAAAAATAGTTTTGTTTCTTATCACATGATCAGCCATGTATATGATTGAAACATTTAACAACAGAAGAGGTAGATGTGTAAAAGACACTAATCAGAGTTATCTCCTCTGAAAGTAATGAATTTCATTGTACAGCCAGACCCTATGGTGAATGAATTGAAGAAGTCATTTACAGTATGGAAAGAGATGCTTTTCAGAGGGCCTGGCATGCTTATATGCATACTTTTCCACTCTGTGAGGAATGAATGGTAAACCACCTCACTCCTCGTTTTACTTAGTAAAGCCTCTAAAGGTTCAAACCTCCACCCTTTCTGTTGATGACCTAAACAATAAGTAAATCACTAATCCATTTTCTCTTTAACCTCCTCTAGGGATCGTCAGGTAGGTGTGATGTATCCATTTTTTAATTGAGTCATTTTTATGTTTGTCAGTTTTTCTATGAAATCATCTGTAATAATCTTTGATAACATTAATAACTTAAGGAATTCGTAAGTCGTAGTTTAAGGTTTCGTTACGCAAGTACCAAGTGAATTGGTAATAACCCTGAATATCTTAAATTGAGTTATTTGTAAAAGAGAAAAATATTTGCTAATAGTGGAACCATGTATTTGACAAGCGTAAGTTTTTTGTACTGTAGTTGTGGATTCGGTTCGGGAAGTTTGCTGCATCTGTATAACAGTGTTCAGGCATAAATCTGTCGAACTTCTTGTACTTGAAAAGCCTTGAACAATTGATCAAAAGAATAGAGCGGATGGTTTTTGTTGATTACTCATAAATGAGTTTTTACACGTGTTCTAGCGGACCTAAATAAAATAGTCAGAAAATATACATAAGCAGAATGTAAACAAGGATAAGAAATGTAAAAACAAAATTGATCTACCTTAGTTCTTAGTAGACCGACTTCGAAAAAATAATTTAAATAATGACAATAAAAATTTACATCTTTAAAATACATTAATCAAATAATTTGTAATTCTAATGATAACATCAATAATACAGGAACTTCACTCAGTTAAACTGAAAACGACTGATTTCTAATCTTCTTTTTGGCATAACTACCATATCTAAAGACTAAAACGTTGGTGTCATGGAATTAACAAGTAATAAATCATTTTTTGTTATTTGAAATAATAATATTGGTTGCTGAAATGGAACCATCATTATAATTCGTTATAGAAAACAAGTACGTTTAAAAATAATTTAAAAATATTTTATGAATGACAACCGTTCGTTTATGCAGCGTTGAAAATTTTTTAAATGGTTTTTTTTCACTGAACTATAATTAACTTTTAAAGATTTTTTTAAATTAATAAATTATAATTAGCTTAATTTTATTTTATAACTAAAAATTAACATAATTATTTTTAATAATTGTTATAAATATTAAAGTAATTTATTATTTTTTATTCTGTTCGGTTAGCGAATCGTCCAATATTAGCAATTAGTAGAGAAAGTCTTGGTCACGAACGGCGTTTGGTGAAATCCAGAACGTCCCAAGGGCAAGACAATAAGTAGTATTGCACTGGTCCAAATAAATACAAATCGCTTTAATATGATGTATTTTATATTATTTTTCTTTTTTTTAATTAGGTTCCTAAGATTGGGTTATTTTGTTATTATGATTCGTGTCATTAATTTTAAATTAGACTTTTATTATATTTTGTTGTTTTATTCAAAAGTAAAATAGAAAAATATGTAATAAATTTCAAGGTATTGTTATCGATGTATATAATACAATTACAGCGTTGAGGTATTTGATCAAATTGTACAAAATTTGTCAAATGTTTTTATAATATATTTCATTCATGCTTATTCTTAAAGTTTTACAATAACCTTGTCACTGCATTAGTCCCATACCCGTATTGTTTAACAAGGAATGTTAAGTTATATATAAAAGTGTTGTACTCCAGTAGTTTCCTGTTGATTTTTAGATGGATTCATGATGAAAAGTTCTTTGTTACTTGTTTGAAATGTAGCGTTACGTAACTTGCGGTATCCAGTTATGGGACGCATCAAGTAACTCAAACATTCAAATTATGCAGCCAAAGATTTCAGTCAAAGATCCTTTGAGATCTAACAGCTGCGCCCTGGTATATAAAGAACAATCAAATTCACAAAGTTCCTTCAACAGTCAAAAAAGAAATTTTAAAATTTAGTTTAACTTACAAAAACGGCTTGAATCTCCCGAAAATTATTTCTCAATTAATTTATTGGACAACATTGGTACAATACGAAGGCTAAAAAGAGTCACCGAACGAATTTTTTTGTTATCTTCACCAGGTAATAGCCAGTGAAGAAACCCATTTTATTTCTGACCAGAAATAAAATTCATACAAATAACATGTTAAAAAATTTTTTAAACACAACGTAAAAAACACAAATTAAATTCTGAAGATGTGAAAACTAAAAACTGACACTTCAGGCTAATTAATTCTTCATGTAGAGTCTGAGAATGAGGTTGTCGACCTGTTACAGTGTAATTCCGAATTACTACTGCAAATTTGAAATATTTCAGTCAAATTTTTTAAGATAAGGACTTGAAACATGGGCTGAGGAAAGATATTTCATTTTCTATGTCTAAAAATCTATAAAACCTCAAATCTCCGAATGGGTTAGCTTAAGTGCTGACGATTCACAGGTTTTTCAAACTGTATAATTTCATTCGAAACAAAGATATCTTCCGTAAAACTACCACTTGGTCTTCGCGGAAACTACAAACTGATTGAACCGGTTTGACTCAAACATTGAATGTTTGGTGATTGAACGGATTGACCCGGTTTAAAAAACCGGGTCATAAAAAACATAAATATCTATTTTATGAATCCATTGATAATTAGGTTAAAATAACGATGATGATTTCACACCTAGACGCGGATAGCTGTATTTAAAAAATGGTTGACCAAAATAAGTTCAATGGAAGCTAAAACCAAACTCGACAAAATACCTATGTTGTTGTTTAAGTGATCAGCCGAAAGGCTGGTTTGAACCTCTAGAGGCTTTACTAAGTAAAACGAGGAGTGAGGTGGTTTGCCATTGCCTTCCACACTAAGTGGAAAAGTATGCTTATCAGCATGCCAGGCCCTCTGAAAACCATCTACTTTCCACCCTGCAAATGACACCATCATTTCATTCACCACAGGGTCTGGGCGTATAATGAAGTTCATTACTCCCAAGGGAGATAACTCTGAATAGTGTCGTTTACACCTCTACCACTTCTGTTCTTAAATGCTTCAGTCATATAAATGGCTGATCATGCGATAAGAAACAGAAATTTTTTGTAGCTCTGGAACTAGCATCTAATGCAAATAATTTAACACTACACCTGCCTGTTACGGCCAACAATATCATTAATCTTTTAAATATATAAATTTTACATTCCTCAACCTTTCGGTCCATTTGATTATCTGTACTCGCTTTATGATTGATTATTTTGTTTTATTTAATATACATTATGTAATTTGTCCATAAAAAAGTACTTGGCGAACCGATGAACTATAACTTTTATAATAATCAGACTTAATAACACTAAAAGTGTACATTGCTTCTTTTTATACTCTATTAAAAACAATGGAAGGTAATTAATAATATTGCACTATTATATTACGTAAAAAAGAGTTTTGTCATGTATTAGTAAAGTTTACGACACAAATATCTAACCTAAATATCTAGCTTTTAAAATTTCTTTGAATATTTCGATGTTTTTATTTATACATTTACTTGATAATGTTTTATAAGAAAAAAGTTTAAAAACAAAAACACCATTTATATTCTACATTCAGACTGACACTTGCTACAAAACACAATGGATTGCGATTAAAAGATACTGTCCTACGGTACATAAAAACACCATTTTTTATTCAAGAAAATACGTAAAAGAAAAAAATTAGATCAACTATTATGTAGTTTAATTTGTTGGCGTAACAGATCCATTGTTTACAACGTTTTATCTTTCAAACATTAATTACAAAGTTATTTTTGTTTTTCATTTTATCATTTAATTTTGTAATTATCATAACGTGAAAATAAGTGTATAATGTGTACTTTTTTTATTAGTGTAATTAGGGTATTTATGTAGTACTTTCTAAGTAGAAATTAAATTAAAATAAGTAACGGAAATAATAAATACCTAATATATTATGACAAGTCGAACCAATTTTCTCTCCAATCTCCAAGTAGTAAATCATGGTAATCCAGAGGAATTTATGACTGTAATTTCACGACTGATTTTAATATGATATCCTATTCACAGCAGTTATAATCTGACACGATCAACAAAGTCAAACAACTTTATATTTTAATTAAGTGATGTTATGATACTTGCAAATGTTTTTACTATTTTATCCTATTTGCAGCAATAAGTAAATATTTTAACATAAATTAAACAAGTGCCCATAACTGGTAGGTTGAGTGTTAAAGTATTTGGACTCGATCTGCTAGTTCCAGGGCTGCAAAAAATAGTTCTGTTTCCATACACATGGTTAGCCAATCATATGACAGGATCATTTGAAAAGGGGTTGAGATCTAAAATACTCTAGTCAGAGTTATCTCCTCTAAAAGTGATGAATTTTATTACACAGCCAAACCATGTGGTGAATGAAGTGAAGGTGTCATTTGAAAAGTAGATGCTTTTCTGAGAACCTGCATGCTTTTCCACTCAGTGAGGAAAACAATCGTAAAACACCTCACTCCTCGTTTTACTTAGAGGTTCAAACCAGCCTTTCGGCTGATCACTAATCAACAAAAATTAAACAGAAGAGGTAACTTAATGGAAAAGTAATAACAACGAAATCGCTGAATTTATTGAAAAATGTGCAAAATAAATAGTGTAGTATGTAGAATAGCAGTCTACGTTTCAGTACGTCGTTGATTGATGATCCAGTTCAATTAACCAATTGTGGTCAATTCAAGAAATAATTTAAAAAAAATCATAAATAATAATCAAAAATAAACAATTTCAAAAAAACTGTTTAGTTACCAAGATAGCAAGGGTTCAGAATATTGTTAATAATTCAAAATTTAAATAACTTACGATTTTGAAATTTCGTACACGCTGTAAGAATATAATTGTCCATGTTGTGTTAAAATTTCAAACTTTTCGTTTTACACGCTTCTAAACGCATGAAATTTGTTGCGGTATCAAGAAAACCGGGTCTTTTTGTCTTTCAACCTCAATATGGCAATTTTTAAACACCATTAGAATTATAGGACTATTATAGGTAAACGCAGAATAAAATGAGCTAAATTTTGATGTAAAGCATATTGTAAACCGACTCATAGTTTTGGAGATGCAAGGGTTTAAACTCGGGTGCCTATGATTATGAAACCGATAGTAGGTGTCCTGTGATGTGACATCCTTGCCATGTGCTGTCTCCAACTTTGGCGATAATCCTTTATCTTTTCGTTCAAGTTGTAAATACCAAATTCTGACCTAATTTCCTCATTCCTTATTCTGTCCAAGCATGTACACTCCTTAGTCCTTCGTCGAAATCTCATCTCTGCCGTCTGGATTCTCCGCTCTTGGGTAGTTGTTGTTATCCACGCCTCACTTCCGTACAGAATAACTGGAGCTGCCATAGGTTTGTAGAACTTAAGTTTTGTGACTTTTCTCGCTTTATTATTATGAAACAAATAGTTACAACAGCTTGGTCATTACCGATTACTATAAGTTAGAAAAATGGAACTATGGGTCTTAACTAAAAGATAATAATTCCCAAAAACTAACAGGGAATCATACATTGGACTTTCCACTAATTAGGCTAGCGTGCTAACCACTACATCACAGAGATAATAACAAAATATATTTCATTATAATCTGATATTAGAAATGTTAAATTCAACTTTGTTAGACCTTGTTAAATAATAATAATAAATATTAAAAAAATAATTGGCAATTATTTTCTTATATTTGGCATCATTTGTAAATTGTCACCTACATTTTAAAATGTACAAATCTTAAGAAAAAAAAAACACTCTGACCTGACCATGTCATACAATAAATATTTTTATGATAACATAAAATTTTACATAATTTATTATGATTTATGTATTCGACAAGGACAAATATTAGGCCTAATACAAAAAAGTATTTATATTATAAAAATTACATCAATTTCTTTCATTTTATCCTGGACATTATATTTTATAAAAATTCAAAATTTGACCTTAATATCTTTTATTTAAATAAATAACAAAAGCGAAAGAACTACTGAAAGTTTTGTTAAAATGATACTGTTCTTATAGAAGGATGATCTAGTCACGTTTTCAAAACACTAGTTGATTTTATTGTTTTTTTTTTTGTATACTATTACACCCTGAAGCTTCTTTAATGTTGTTTATATTTTTCATATTTACATTTTAAATTCTGGGTCGATGTAAAAATTATTGTATTCTTGAAAGTAATTAGTAATCAAGGTTTCCCATAAATTGCCAGCTAGAATAGTTTTTTGTTTATAAACGTTTATTGTAGGCCTATTATTAAGAAATATAATTTCCTTAAATATAAACAAAAACACTTTTTTTTAATATAGTTTATTGTAGGCCTATTATTAAGAAATATAATTTCCTTAAATATAAACAAAAACACTTTTTTTTAATATAATGTGTGGTCAAAAGAATAAAGTTTTCAAAATTAAATGTATAATTTTTTAATTATATCTGCTTGAAATAAAAACTTTTATTTCAAGCATGTTTTCTACACAGCTTATTTTAGCGTCAATTCATGACTTCCGTATTTTTAAGTCGAACTGAGGTTGATTTTGATTTTGCGCCATTAACTCATGAATAAAATTATGTTGCCGGCCGCATTGGGGTAGTTGGTAACGTGCTCGCCTTTCATCATGCGGTCCTGGGTTCGAATCCCACTCAGACACGGGATATTTTCATACGTTACAAAAAATCATTTCATCCTCACACAGTTGGACCCCAACGTCGTCGGTCGTCGCTAATGACCTTGCAGTTGATGCGACGTTAAATAAATAATAAAAACAATTATGTAATGATTTCCATCTGCCCATAAGACAGGTAGAATGTTAAATTATTTGCACTCAATCTGTTAGTTCCAGGGCTACAAAAAAAGTTCGGTTTCTTATCACATGGTCAACAATTAAATGACTGAATCATTTAAGAACAGAAGAGGTAGAGGTGTAAAAGACACTAATCAGAGTTATCTCCTCTGAAAGTAATGAATTTCATTATACAGCTAGAGTCTGTGGTGAATGAAGTGAAGGTGTAATTTTCAGGATGAAAAATATATGCTTTTCAGATGGCCTGGCATGGTGATAAGCATACTTTTCAACTCAGTGAGGAAAGCATTAGAAAAACACCTCACTCCTCGTTTTACTTAGTAAAGCCTTTAAAGTTCAAACTATCCTTTCAGCAGATGACCTAAACAACAACACATAGTTTACGAGTACACATTGCTTTGTTTAATAATTAAACTTAGCATTACGTAGTTTACTCATTATTTACATTGACAAGAGAAAGTCATGTGAGTGTTACACACCGGATTTTTTTTGATAAAATAAAAACTGAAATGGTAAAAATCTCCTTAACAAATCAATTTCCTTTTTAGTATAGGTTTACTGTATTATAATTTTGGCAATTCCTCTGAGAAAGTTATTTTAAGTAACTGTAAAATAAGACTTTCCCTACGTCTTGATACATTATCTTCTATCATAAACCAATTTTCTGATGATCCGGTCTTGTAGTAATTTAAAAAGCGAAGAATATTACAGAAGATGTCATATACTTATCATAGGAACAGATTATTTTCAACTAGCGGAACCTAACAAGAAAATGACACATTACAAAACAAACATAAAGTGAGAACATCGAAATTTTTTACACTAAAAAATTCAGGAATATTCATAATATTTTTTGCACTGAATAAAAAGTGAATCTTATAAGTAAATATATAAAAAGAATGTAAAACTATCTAAAAATAATAAGATTAAAATCTTCACACCGACATGGTCGGTTATCTGAAGCAAAACGTTAACATATGATATCTTAAGTAATTACTAAGTGCTGTGAGTTATGAAATAATTATTACATAAAATATGGTCTTACATATTTTTAATTTCAAATTTTCTTAATCCAGTCACTATGTTTACTCGTATACACACAAATTATTACTGACATTGCCCTATTTTTAATCTTACACATATAATTAGTTACTATACAATAAAAAAATAATCGTGAAATCACAATTATATGAATCTCTTTCATATTATTATTTTTTTTACATAAAATACATATTTTTTCGCGGTTTTTTTATATCAGAAGAATTATAATTTGATATGGTTTTTTTAAAGTAAACATTCCTATAAACCGGAGCTAATAGAGAATTCGGTTTAACAAAATAATGTGTTAATATATTAGAAAATTTAGAATTGCTCTGTTCTGGTGATTTACCTAGAAGGTCGAATTTTGGAGATTAATATCAACGTTATATTATTATTACGTAATAAATTTCTGATATAATTAACTGAAAGTAATTCGTCCCAACAATAAAAATCGGTTAAGAAAACCAAACAGTTAAGTGACACTAGGTACAACGACAATTTTGGTATGAATTGCCTATAGTAAACTCAGTTTTATAAAAATAAATGTTCCCCACAACGGGCAGGTGGAGTGTTATGTTAATTGCACTCGATCTGTTGGTTCCAGGGTTACAAAAAATAGTTTTGTTTCTTATCACATAGTCAGCCAATTATAAAACTGAACTTTTAAGAACAGAAGAGGTAGAGGTGTAAAAGACACTAGTCAGAGTTATCTCCTCGGAGAGTAATGAATTTCACTACTCAGCCAGACCCTGTAGTGAATGAAGTGAAGGTGTCATTTGCAGGGTGAAAAGTAGATGCTTTTCGGAGGGCCTGGCATGCTGATAAACATACTCTTTCAACTCAGTGAGGAAGGCAATAGTAAACCACCTCACTTCTCGAGTTAACTTAGTAAAACCTTTAGAAGTTCAAACCAGCCTGTCGGCTGTGGACCTAAACTACAAAAATAAATGAAATTCAGAAATCTTTTGAAGAACGTAAGGGTTTTCTGAAGAAAAATATTTTAGGAACACATACCGAAATGGAGCGATGAAAGAAAAAATCATTTTTTTAAATTAAGGTAGAAAAAAATTGGAAGAAAGACAACACAACTCAAGGTCCAAAATAATAATTCTAACAAGAAAGTTAAAGAAGTGAGAAAGGATGCCCATAAAAAACAGGTGGAGTGTTAAATTTTAGTGAAGAAATCCATTTTCTTTCTGAATTCTTTTACCCAGTGATCAAGCAATTGTCTCACATATACACCCAAAACGATTCAGTTTATCAATCACGTCTGCATTTTTAGTTACGTCCAACTGTTTTGGATATTACTTCTTTACCTGGTAGGCCTAAATAGAAAAATTCAAATCAATCAAAAATTTGTAAAAATATTCTATAATCTACGTCCTGAAAATTATTAACATCCACAATAAATTATACCGGAAAACTAATTTTCAATTATAATTTCTCTGATATTAATTATAATTCCCATAAACATATTTTTATAAGAAACCGCAAGGTCGATTATTTTTCTATAATGTAGTATAAAATATTTTGACACCACAATGTCTGCTGTATTACATTTATTCATCTTGGAAAGAAAATAAACTATGAATAAATTATCTAAGCAAATTATGTGTTTATTTTATATTGTAAAAGGACAACAGAATTAATAGCCAGGTTCTTTAACAAGTTATTATTACTTCACGCCTAACTAGAGGACAGAATTAATTTCAATTGCCTACACCAGTAACATTGAATTGTCTATTATTACTATAATTCGCCTATATTACTCAATAAATTTTAGCAGAGATAGACCACTATAATCTCAATTATATAATTTCATAAATTTTGTTACTTAGTAAATAATATTCTATTCGAAGGTTAAGTTTACTTAATAAAGATACTTTCTTCATATATTTTATGGAAAACCGCACAAACTTAATGCGAATAAAACTTTATTTCCATTCTAATTTTTAATTTAAGGGGTCCCGCATCCCTATTCTTGACAATGTTAACGTTAGTACCTTTCTCTCAGGAATTACATAAAGTAGACACAATTTTTTTTGTCTTTCAGATCATTCTTTTCTGCACATTATGAACATAATAAATTTTTTAAATTTAGTAAAACATTTTACAATTATTTTTCAAAAAGTTTTATCTTTTGGTTATAATTTTAAAATGTAATAAAAAATTAATTTTTAACAAATTTAAATTTTTAAACGCTCAGAGTAAGCAGAAAGAATGGATCAAACAAACAAAAATTCACTCAAACAATATATTCAGTAGGTCCTGAGGAAAATTTACAAATCTGGTAAAAAATCTAATTTTCTGAATCAGTCATTTTTTGTTTTTTTGTTTCAGTGTTAGAAGTTGCACCAGATGCCGAGGTTAACGAAAAATATTTAAAATGATTGAAGAATATAATATTTACACAATTTTTTAGAGAAAATTTTCAACTACATTAGACATCAAAAAACAGAAAATCATAATTTTTCGATACGTGACCCCCACTTAATCAGAACTGTATTATTAATAATTAGCCTTGGGCTAATCAGCCCAACCGGTTGCTATTAATTACAAGTTATTTATTAATTATAATAATTGTTAGGCTAATAATTAAAATTAATTGTTATTAATAACAATTAATAATAATTGTTAAGTAACATCGGTAGGGTAAGCTAATTGTTTGGTAACCGACAGCCAACGATGAACAAGATCTGCTGGTCGTCCCTCCTCAAATTCGCGTCTACTTCAAATAAGAAAACACGGCAAAGATCAAATTGGCTACCTCCGTGGCGCGTTAACCTACTACGCGGAGGTCCCGGGTTTGATTTCTGGCTAGGGTCAGGAAATTTTCACAAGATAAAAACCACCGTAGTCGCTAATAACCAAGCTGTTGATGTGACTTTAAAAAAAATGAAGATCAAACAGGGTTTTAGACAATGAATCATCTGTAAGTAAATGCGTTTTTCTTATAACAAAAAGGCTAAAAATATATAATCTGAACTATTGTGCTTTTTATATAATAAAATTTAAAAAAATGTCCTCTACATTATGCGTCGAACAGAAAAACCCTTAAGGTACAATTTTTATGCTTATTATGTACTTCAATTTTTTTTATTTAACGCGTATCAATAACTTGTTCATTAGCGAATACTTTTGGGTTTGAGTTAAAAAATGGTGAGTTTGAACAAATAATAATTTTTCAGACCCCAATTTGTAACGCACGCTTTTCCGTTAAATCCGGTTCGATAAACATCCTTCCAAAACCAATTTTTTACATCATGACGTCATGAAAGTAAAGGTCAGTTTAAATCTGGGTAGCGAACATTTTTAACAACCGCAATACTTTCTTACTCTGTACTATTAAATATATTCACAAGAAAGAAAAAAAAAGATAATTAATTAACTAAATTAAAAGAATTAGGTAATTAAAAATATTTAATTACATTCACACAATAATTAATGAAAACCACATAATTTAAAAATGACTAATTTTATTACCACCAACAAAATTTATGTGAAAGTTGAGTTAGTTTGATTTAGAAGGACGATGCTGTATGGTGACCACATTACTGTAAAATATGTGAAAATGATAAATTATTTTTTTTATTACCGTTAGCGACTATTGTGGGCTGTAAAATAGTGGATTTTAATATGCTAAGCTTTCTAAACTCACCGGGTTGATGTAGTGGAAAAGTGGTCACCGGAGTCAGTTGATTTTCAGAGACAAAGGTTCCGTGGTTCAAATCCTAGTAAAGGTAGTTAGTTACTTTTATGCGGATTTGCATATTAGACAGTGGTTACCCATGTTCTTCGATGGTTGGGGTTCAATTAATCATACTTTCTCAGAATGGTCGGCCTGTGTCTGTACAAGACTACACCGCACAGATATCATCCTATTGTGTCATTTATTTATTAATTTTTTTTTTGTTTTACGTCTGACTGTTTTACAAATTCTGCTAATGCAGACGGTGGAGAATGATGATATATGAAAATGAGTGATGAAAAAATGCCAGACCTGACTGGGAATCGAACCCAGGACCCCTGCGTAGAAGTCAGTAGCGCTAACTACTACGCAACCCCATTGTGTCATAGGGTTGTTTATCTAAATTGAACAGATTGCAACGAACACATATTAGGGTTAAAAAAGCCACTATCATCGACCATAAAATGGATAATTTTAATATGCTAAGATTTCTAGACCCGAGCCGGGAATCGACCTGAAATCCTGGACCCTTTGTAATCAACCACGTTAATCACTACGCTACGAACGCGGCCTATTTTAATCTCATAAGATTAATAATTATTATAATTACAGATTTTGTAAGTTAATTTTTTTTTTAACGTCCGACTGTTCTACAATTACTGCTAATGCAGACGGTGAAGGATGAAATTATTTTTGTAACGTATGAAAATATGCCGTAGTACCTGAATGGGATTCGAACCCAAGGCCGCATGATGAGAAGCGAGCACATTACCAACTACGCCAATGCGGCCGGCTAAGTTAAGATTGATTAAAATTAAACCATGTATGATAAACGTTTTCTAGTTTATAAGTCGCATCAGCATTTTGGGTATTCGCAACTACTTCGAGTAAAGGAACGGTAGGTTTGAACTCCTCTTTGCAGTGTAGCACGCTAACCACAACGCCAAGGAGGCGGTCAATGATTAAACTTAATTAACCGAATGAAATGTGAAAAAATGGGTGGCGTATGCGTCACTTTCCCAATGCAATCGGATAATTTTTTCGATAAGTTAGGAGCAGTGTTAAGTTTGCAGCAGCACCTATAACATTCCTTTGTTGCCGAAGCTTGCAAACAACACCCAGATAAGAATTTATTTGATCCATTATTAAAAACTTATTAAATATTATTTACACTTATGTAACACAATATTTTAAATAAATCTGCTTTACAGAAATACCCAAATCAGTTTTAAATTACATTTTTCCCAGTTTTCTTATTATTACTTCGATCGAATTCACATAGTTTTTTGTTAACTAGATTTCGCACAGACAATTTAAATTAGGAGAATATGCTTACAAAATTATTTCATAATTTATTTTTATCAAATAATGTACAAATATACATTACAAATAATCAATAATAGGATTTTTTATACAAAATTAATGATAATGTACAACACGGTACAATATTTGAAATATTCAAAAGAAATCTGTCACTGTCGAAATATAAAATCAATGATTTTTTTAGGCAAATATATTACAACATTTTTTTTATAATAACGACACGATAGGTGGTTGTTAATGTGTCAAATTCTCAACAGGTACTTCTTTGTACACTAATTATTTACACATTATTATCAACATAAAGCTTATTAAGATTCTAGACAGACGTGTTTATGGTGTAGACGTTACGCATTATTGGTGACAAGGTGTTATAGTAGCCTAAAGCTTTTGGTATGTTATTGACATAAATTTATGTGTAGTTACAGTTAATGATGCAGTACTAAATACAAACAGTTCATTCAGATGTCACTGTTACTTTAATATAAGAGTACTTTAATATAAGAGTTCTTGTTTAAGAAAGTGTCCTTAATAAATATAATGCAAATAATCGAGTTATTTTCGGTTATACGTAGATTATTTTCAGTAAAGTTAAGTGACTGTACTGCAGTTGGAATCATGTATTAGTCCTTGAAACAGTAGTAATGGATCAAGTTAAAAATCGGTTAAGACATTGTCTGCCGGTTGTACAAAGATTGTTTTCATTATCATAAAAATAAATGGTTATCAACTAACTCTGATAAAGGTTCGTCTAAAATTTTGATTACACTGACATGGTCCTTACAATTTTTACTTAGGCCTACATTGCCGACTGTAAAATTTTGTTTACACTCCCTTGATATATACGAAATAATTGGAGGGGGATATCGCTAAACAGTTGTTCGTTAGTTTTAACTAACTAATTGCTGTAATTTCTTTGTTTTTAATTTTTATTACGGTACTGTAAAATGAGTTACACAATTTTCGTATATGATACAATAAATTGAACGGGTGTTAGGGAATTTTGCTTTCAGAAGAGTACATTATCCGTTTAGAACTATCGTCGTTTTCCGTTATTCAGACCAAGGTCTCTACCCGATTTTGACTTTAAACGTCGTAAAGTTGGGAAGTTCCTTGTAGCTAGGTCACGAGCTAGTTGGTAGGGATGGTCCTCTAGTCGTTCGCGAAATTTACAATAGAAGAATTCGGTTAGTTCTTTTATTGTCGGAATTTTAAAATCGTTTTGGAGAGTTTTATTGTTTACATAAATAGGAGCGCCAGAAGCAAGTCTTAAGAATTTTGAATGAAAGACGTGGATCGACTTTAAGTTAATCTCTGCTGTTGCTCTAAAAAAAACTGGACAACATAAGTTCCGATTGGTTTTGAAAGGGTTTTGTAAATTAAAATTTTGAGACGATAGTTCAGTTTCGATCAAGGGTTAATTAAGCAGAAGAGTAGCTTCTGGTAGCGGTTTAGTTTTCAATGTTTTATACACAGATGATGCTTTCAAGTTAGTCGCCTGTTAAACCACAAGCGAAGATATCGCACCACTCATGCCTAGGGGGTATAAAGCAGTAAATTTGAAATAAAAACCCGACTATAATTTCTAAAGAATAAAAAGGCTGAACGTGTTTGGTCAAATTTTAACTACATAATTAGACAAATGAAATTTAAATTTACAGCAAACAAAACAAAAGAATTGATGAAATAACGATTAATATAAAAAAAACCAATAAAGTTATAAAAAATCAATACGGAAAAGAACAAAATATACCTTAAATGGAATAAATAAATTAACCCTAAACATCATGATTTAACCTTTTTCTTCTTCTTGATATGACTGATCACTCTGATACGATATTCTGTTCATTAGAATACTGAATAAAAATATACTGAAATATTGAATAAGATACAAAATTATAACAAAAAATTGTAAATATATGATTTGTTACTATACATAGATAATTACATAAAAAAAGGCCTTTGTTATTTCAAATTGAATAACTTTTAAAACCAATATAGACTTGTGGGATTAAATTGTAAGGTTATCCAGCATTTCAAATAAAAACATAGCCCTACAAATTTCATGGTACCTACATCAAAAACACGTATATACGAGCACATATATTCTAATCTTAATATTATCTAGCAGTGACACAAGAAATATCAGTATTAAGTTCCAAATACGATGAAAGGCTTAATCATAATCCGAATTTCCTGGCTTTAAATCCGTTCAACAACCCAGTAACGGTTTTTCTAAATAAAAAATACATAGATTTAAGTTATGGATTTGAATAGTCTTTGATACTGTTTAAAATTTGTCTCCTTCCTGTAGGGCAACAATATCTTCATCAACGTATGAAATTATAAGCAAGTAAATGAACATTTATCATAATAATTACTGATTTTCAATTTTATGTTAACAGATTTGTAATGTCGCTGATCAGAAAAAAGTCGAACTGAATGATAAAAATTTGGTGTGAAACACTTACACGACTTTTTCTTGCCAATGTAAATAAAGAACAATATAACCATGATATAAAATAAATTAATCATAAGTGAATTACGCTAAAGGAAAATGAATCTCTGCAGGACGTAAACATACAGAAAATTGCTAACTAGGCTTTGTAGAATAGATACTTGAAATAGAAATTGTACGTGTTTTAATTTTCTATAACTTTAATTAGATAAAATTTTGTCGTAAAATTTTAAGAACAGTTTTTTACCACGAAAATACAGCTGCCAAAAATTTCAGCCGACATACTAATTGGCTTATCATTTTAAACATTAAAAATTTTGTAAATGACCCGATTTTAAATAAAATCGTAGGACCCGTTTTTAAGAAATTCGCATAAACACGTGAAAAATTTCACGAATTAACTACCACTTCCGTTTGACCGATTTTAATCAAAATGTTCGTATTGAGTCCTATTATCGTACCTAACTTAAGTTCGAAGAATTAACTTTTTACGATATTCTGTTCTTAAGATACACAGTAAAATCGCTAAAAATATGTTTTTTGGGTTTATACGATTTGTAATTTAAAATTACAAATAAAAATTTAATTAACGTAATTTAAACAATACTTTATTGGTGGAAATTTTTTTAAATTTTCATTTGTCCGTCCGTCACCCCCAGATGTCAGAAACTACAAGAGATGGCAACAAACGGTTTACGGATTTGTAATCTACACAAAAAGTTAGTGAGCCTAATTTGGATTTGAAATTCCGGTTTTGACCAAAAGTGGCCCAAAACCGGAAGTCAAGAAATCAAAATCGAAATTTGAAAAATAATAATGATTTCTCTTCAGAGTAGATACAGAAATCACTAATGGTTTTTGCCATAGGTCAAAGGTAAGCCTCTTTAAAATTTGCCTCCAGCCATGAGACTCGTCGTCTCATGAAAGGGATTTTTTCCTATATTCTTATTCATACAGGTCAAGAGAGAGAGAGAGAGAGTAAAAACACACGTATAACAAATTACTTTTACTATCTTGCCGAGGAATAATAGTTTCTTTGGTACCTACTACGAGTAGGATTTGCCCACAACGGGCAGGTGGAGTGTTAAATTAATTGCACTCGATCTGTTGGTTCCAGGGCTACAAAAATAGTTTTGTTTCATATCACATAGTCTGAATACGACTGAACTAATACATGAACTATTTAATACACTGAATTCATACGACTGAACTATTTAAAAACAGAAGAGGTAGAGATGTAAAAGACACTAGTCAGAGTTATCTCCTCTGAGAGTAATGAATTTCACTATACAGCCAGACCCTGTGGTGAATGAAGTGAAGGTGACAACCTTCACTTTTTTCACTTTTTCACTTTTTTTGCAAGGTGGAAAGTAGGTGCTTTTTGGAGGGCCTGGCATGCTGATAAGCATACTTTTCTACTCAGTGAGGAAGGCAATAGTAAACCACCTCAGTTTTCGTTTTTTACTTAGTAAAACTTCAAGAGGTTCAAACCAGCCTTTTGCCTGTTGACCTAAACAACAACAACGAGCAGGAAAGATGACATTTACACGTCATACATATCAACATTCTCATCTCATTGGGTCATGGAGTTACTTATTGTTCTTAATTGAACAGATTGCAACGTATACACATTAGTGATAAAAAAAGAATAGGAAAATAATTTAATTTAATTTTTAAATTACACAGTAATAACATCCATGAAGAATTAATGGAAAAAACAAAATACAACATTCGAATTTAAAAGCAAAATATTATAAAAAATATAATTTATTAATTATAATTCTTTCATGTTCCTATACAAAAGAGTAATCATTACTCAAGTACAATATTAAAAGCTTCAGTTACCATCAATCTAATCACAAAACGTCACGACGTAGAATCAATTTACTAAAATATGATAGGTAGTGAGTAAATAAATATACAACTATTATATCCATTATTTATATTTACTTTGGTTTGTCAAGGTAACTAAAAATCCTTTCTTCCTTATTGTTCCTCCATTATCCTTTATAACACCATATCTTCATCGAGAATCCTTTATTACTGTAATACAGTGATGCCATTATTATTTGCATTCAGGACTTTCACGAAAAACTTATCAAATTTTTATATCTATTTTAAAATACAAATATGTAAGCGTGTATAGAATCTATCAACGTCTTTTTTAAGATGGTTCTATTCTAGTCTTCGATGCAAATATAATTAATCCCCATTATTATTATTTTTCCCAGTAAATTAAATCAATCTTCACTTTAACTATCGAACCTTATTCTGTATTCTTTCCTTTTGCAATTTACTTAAAAACTCGTGTATGTTATCCAGTGTCAGATTTTTAGGGAATCTAGGTGAGATGTAAATACCTCATACCTAATAATTTAATTACGTTTTATTCTCCAATATTTCATTCGACATAGCTTCAATTTCTTTGATATGTTAAACAACTTTTTTACGACCAGAACAGGAAAGGCATCACGTGAACATGAGAGAAATGTGGTTCCAACAGGATAGTACCACAGCTCAACCGAAGAATCACTGACATTATTTTCCGAACTTAATTAAGGTATGTATATTTTATAAATGCAATATAAATATTATTATTTAATGTAAAACATTTTTTCTATCATTAAAACAACCGAAGCTATTCAGTAGTGGAAAATATGCGTTTTCTCTGCTCCATAATTTATTTCGGCCAGTTGCACCCAAGAGGTATGAATAGGGGTACTTACCTAAAGTAATATATAAATTATTTTTATACATTTCCGAAGAGCTACATTTCTAAAGATCGGTATCCGTATTCGGTACGCTATCCCTAAAAACATTACGCATTTGAAATTTCGACTTCTTGTTACAAAGCAGTAGAAAGGGGGTGACTACCCTAAAGTAAAAAATCTGGTGTGAAACACTCACACAACTTTCTCTTGCCAATGCAAATATTTAACAATATAACCTAACATTAGTAATAAAACATTAGAAATAAACAAAAAACTAACCTCAATAAACATAACCTAATTTTAATCATGAGTTAAATACGCAAAATGAAAATCAACCTCAGTTTGGCTAAAAAATACGGAAAATCACTCTTTCTCTCTAAACTAGGCTCTGTAGAGAAAAATGCTCTAAATAAAAGTTGTAGATCTTTTAATTTTCTATAAATTTAATTATAACACTTTTGTCGTAAAATGCATACTAAGGCCGAAATCTTAAAAAAAAGAATTTTTCACACATTTTCGTGAGAAAAAAACAGAAAATCGCTAATTACCGCTAAACTAAGCGTTATACAAAAAATTGTTTGAAATAAAAGTTGTAGAATTTTAAATTCTCTACAATTTTTATTATATAAAGTTTTGCGCTAAAATGCATATTAAAGCCGCAATCTTAAAAAAACAACGTTTTTACGAGAAAACACCCTCGCCAAGAATTTCAGCACACATGACGCCTACCCTATCTTGTAGAGAATAAAAAATTGAGTAAACCAGGCGATTTTAAAAAAAATCGTAGGACCAGTTTTTGAGAAAATCACAAAAAAGTGAAAAATTACACGAATAAACTACTACTTCCGGTTGACCGATTTTAATAAAAATGTTCGTGTCGGGTCCGGTAAGGGTATGTAACTTAAGTTTCAAGTTTCAAGTTCGTACGACGTTCCGTTCTTGAGATATTTTGTACACACACACACACACACACACACACACGCGCGCGCGCGCGCACACACACACACAGACCAATCGCTAAAAACATGTTTTTTGGGTTCAGGGGGTCTGAAAACGTATAGATCCGGTGAAAACTCGATTTCGAAAAATCGACATGAAAACAATACTTTCCTTCCTATATATTCATATAGGCAAGAGAAAGTAAAAAATGTATTTCTGTTCCTTTCTAAAAAGCTGTAATTCTAAAATTTTAATTAATATTATTCAAGTCTTATTTAGAAAAACTAAGCAGGGAAACCGGCATAAACAATAAGCCCAAGAGCAGCGAAGACATCATATTTTTATCTACTAAGTTTATGTGTAAACATATTTATTAATGATTATTTCTTATGAGTCATTCCTAGGCTTGTCAAGAAATTGAAGTAATTTCTTTTTAAATCCCCAGTGGTGTACGTTTCAACCAGTTCAATTTAAGAACAATAAGCAACCCCATGACCAAATAAGATAAGGATGAAAAATGTATGGCCTGTAAATGAGGTTTTGTGCAGACTCAGTCCAAACATTCCTTGGAGAGTATGGAATTGAAACCCAACCATCAAAATAAACTGGTAACCACTGTCTAGTATGAAAATTCGTGTAAAAGTAATTTATCTGTACTAGAATTTAAATTACGGAACCTTCGTCTCTGGAAATCAGCTGTTAAACAGCTGACTCGCGGCGACGATTTACCACTAGACCAAGCCGGTGCGTTAAGTACAAAATAAATAAGAATTCTATTTTCAAGCATAAATATATTTTGTTAGTAAGTTATTTCATTTACAATCTATCTAAAATAAATATTGCTTCGAGGATAGCTATTAATCTAAGATATCCTTAGACAATAACCTTCGCTAATAATTATTTAATGACCATTTTGATATTGTATCATACTATTTTATCTTCGACAGATTATTGTAACCACAGATAACCTTGAAGAATATCTTAAAAGGAACATTTATTTAATCAATATGATATTAAATAACTATTTTCGTAATTCAAAAGGCAATTTTACGGACACCTGTATAGAATGGATGCCAACCGGTTAACAAAACACACATTGCCGGCCGCATTGGCGAAGTTGGTAACGTGCTCGCCTCTCATCATGCGGTCTTGGGTTCGAATCCCATTCAGGCACGGCATTTTTTCATACGTTACAAAAATCATTTCATCATTCACCGTCTGCATTAGCAGTAATTGCAGAACAGTCGGACGTTAAACAAAAAAAAAAACAAAAAAATAACAAAACACATTAAATACACTAAACATTAGACCTTAGGTGTCGGATAAATGGTTTATAAAAAGTCAGAAATTATATTGAGAAAATCGGAATAAACCGAGAAAATTTATTAATCGATCCAAATTAAGATAACTAATTACAGACTTTAAAGGGTTCTTTGAAATCCAGAAACAAAACACTGGGTGGACAGAAGAAAGAAGGAAAGCCTACAGTTAATGAATGCAGAGAATAAGGGCTGTAAAAAGAGCTTACAGAGACGTTCAAAGACACTTCACGTGGTATAAAATTGGCCTTACTCAAGAAAAAAGTAAATGAGTTTGCTTTTTACATGTAACAACCAAAGAAAACCTCCCTATGGAGGAACTTCATAAAATTATTTCATTAGTTGTGCTGTCATTTGGACTTATGAGATCCAAGTGTGGGGGACGGCAGGACACTCCGACATAGTTATCTTGGTAAGGTTCCAATTTAAACTACACAGAGATTTAAACATTCAAGTTACCTCACGCGGTCTAAAGTTGGCCCTATACGAGAAAAAAATCGAAATACAGTTCTTTTAATTGGTCTTTTAAACAGTTTTTATCGACATTATTAATTTTTTTTTCTTGCCTATATGAATATATTAGAAGGAAAGTAGGTATTGTTTTCATGTCGATTTTTCGAAATCGAGTTTTCACCGGATCTACACGTTTTCAGACCCCCTGAACCCAAAAAACACTTTTAGCGATTGGTGTGCGTGTGTGTGTGTGTGTGTGTGTGTGTGTGTGTGTGTGTGTGTGTGTGTGTGTGTGTGTGTGTGTGTGTGTGTACCGGACCCGACACGAACATTTTCATAAAAATCGGTCAACCAGAAATAGTAGTTTATTCGTGGCATTTTTCACTTTTTTGCAATTTTTTCAAAAACGGGTCCTACGATTTTTTTTAAAAATCGCCTGGTTTACTAAATTTTTCATTCTCTACAAGATAGGGTAGGTGTCATGTCTGCTTAAGTTCTTGGAGAGGCTGTTTTCACGTAAAAAATTTGTTTTTTTAAGATAGTGACTTTAATATTCTACAACTTTTATTTCAAACATTTTTTTGTATAACGCTTAGTTTAGCGGTAATTAGTGATTTTCTGTTTTTTTCTCACGAAATCGTGTAAAATATCAATTTTTTTAAAGATTTCAGCCTCATTATGCATTTTACGACAAAAAAGTATAATCAAATTTATACGAAATTAAAAAAATCTACAACTTTTATTTAGAACGTTTTTCTCTACAGACTCTAGTTTTGCGTGAAAGAGTGATTTTCCGTATTTTTAAGGCGAACTGAGGTGATTTTCATTTTGCATCATTCACTCATGATGAAAATTAGATTATGTTTATTGAGGTTAATTTTTTTGTTTATTTTTAATGTTTTATTACTAATGTTAGGTTATATTGGCCATTATTTGCAAAGGCAAGAGAAAGTTGTGTGAGTGTTTCACACCAGATTTTTAAGAAAATGTTACAAATATGCTTCCAACTTTTATGCGTGAGAAAATCACTCAGTAGTAACAAAATAGAAACTTTATGTAGTATTTATTATTAAAAATTAAAGAAATAAACACAATATATGAGCCTAAAATAAATGTTATTATCATATACCTCTAGCAAACCAAATTTAAAAGAAGAGAAATTTAGTTAGACATGTAGATCTATATTGTTAATATAAGTATTGTTATATTTTCCATTTTAAGTAGCCTGCGCCGTTATTGCATTTTAATGTATAATAGTTTATTACTTTTTAGTTGTGTGTATTGTTATACAGCCTATGTAGCATGTTCTGTGTTCTATGAAATAATGTTATTACTTTTGTGTTATGTTCATTCGTTCGTTAAAACGCACAGTAGAATGAATATACTACACAACACTTTCGGTTTCGCTTTTATTTACTTTTCTCATTTTGAAAACCGTTCTCTGTTAATACTTTCCCTGTAATCAACATTTTATTGCAATGACTTGAAGAAATTTTCATTAATTCTTTTCTTGTATATTTTATTTACTGAACTGTACAATGTTTACTTGATCATTGTTGAATTTTTATATTAGATATTTTATTAGATTTTACCAAGTAAATTAATTAGTTATGCTCCAATTATTTTCTAATCTCTAATTAATTAGAATATATAATTTTTATGAATATTTATTTTCAGTTTTTCTACTGACATTTTAAAAAATATGTCAATACAATTTTTAAATCGCATAGTATGATGAGTAATTAATTGTTGTTTAGGTCAACTAAAAATGTTGGTTAAAATCCTACAGTTTTGGCAAAATAAAAGAATGTGCAAGATGATTCGCCATTTCCTTTCTTTTCGTTAATTAAGGATAAAAAACGTAAAATGGTATCTACAATGGTCTCACGGTAATTAACAATTTTCTTTATAATCTCCTTGGGAAGCATTCTAATTTTCCTCTAAAAGAACTCTTCATTCATGAACTCAGCCCCATCTCAATATCTTCATGAAAAATTTATGTCTGACCAGCTCACAGTAATTTTTCTTGATTGCAAACTGCCAAGTCAAAAATTCTATGAATCATTACAAACTACCCTTGGTACATACACGAGCTCATAAGAGGCAAGTAGTGGAGTGCTAAATTATTTTAATTCGATCTGCTAGTTCCAAGGCTACAAACAATAGTTCTGTTTCTTATTACATGATCAACCAATTATATGACTGAAATATTTAAGAAAAGAAGAGGTAGAGGTGTAAAAGACATTAGTCAGAGTTATTTCCTCTGAGAGTAATGACTTTCATTATACACTCGGACCCTGTGGTGAATGAAGTGAAGTTGTTCTTTGCAGAGTGGAAAGTAGATGCTTTTCAGAGGGCCTGGCATGCTGATAAGCATACTTTTCTACTCAGTGAGGAAGATAATGGTAAACTCCCTCATCACTCCTCGTTTTACTTAGTAAAGCCTCTAGAGGTTCACACCAGCCTTTCAGCTGATCACCTAAACAATTACACATACTTAACGAAACATTACATGACTTAAAAATCCTTAACTTCATGACATCATCGAACAGAACTAAAGAAAAGTTAACAGAAAAACTGGAAGACATAAAAGTTACCCAATAAAAAATGTACAATCCGTACAGCTACCTGGTAATCTATGGATGAAATTAAAGAAAAAAAGTAACAGTGATTTACTGGAAAACTTAAATAAAGTAATCACGTAAAAAGATAAATTAGAAACATAGAACTGAATACTGGCTAAAATTGTAATGAATTTTTCCAGAATAATTTATGTATTTAAAAATTTGTTCACTAATATGCTTTACTCATAAACTTTTTTACAACCATTTCCGGGTTTGATCTCAATGTTCCCTTTAATTATAAGATTGCGCAATGTACAGATTGTGGATAAAATACGTTAATAAAAAACCGTATATTTGATACATTTACTGAACATAAAATGATAATGGGGCAAAAAAGATATAAGAGGTAAGCCTAAAAATACTTACATATGCGTTTACATATTACATTAAAAAAACTACGTAGACTGGGAGAGAGAAATGTAGGATATTGGGATACAGAGTGCAATAGGAGATTAAAATATGATTGAAGGAATCATTGAAATGTTTCCTTCATTAAATATTATTCGTTATCCATTAAGTTCTTTGGCTTACTACTATTAAAGTTCCGTTATTAAACAGTTAGCAATTTTATGTGGTTTCACATTTCTATATATTTTTTTAATAATGGTTATTACTTGAATCATAACTTTTAACAGTATTGCACAAATCGGTCGAATATAAATAAATCAGCTTTTCATGTTTTTCTTAAAAGCTCTCTTTGGTTTATTACATAATTTCTTTTAATGGCGCAAAGGGTATCCACATAACACATAATATAAAATAACCCCCTTTCCTTATACGAACTTAAGTCAAAACCCCTAAAATTTTATCGTTGAATGTTCTAGACATAAAACCACGAGAAAACAATAAAAAATTATTGTAAAATACTCTCACGAGTATATCTTTGAAGTCATTAGAATTGAAGTTAAATAATCGACGATAATTTCCTCTGCACTCTCATACTGCTGAAAACTATATTTCAACGGAAATCAAACCCACAACCTACGTCATGGAAGCCAGTTGCGCTGACCATCAACGGGCCAGTAAAGCTTTCGATAATCAACGGGCCAGTAAAGCTTTCGATAGAACTGGACAAATTATTTTTTGGGAAGAAATCAAAGAAAATCATTACTACAAAAGTTTTTTGCTCTGTTTATGTAATTTTCTTAAGTTTTTCTATTTACTCAGAAGATAATCAGTTGTAAAATCCTACTTGAATAAATTTAAAGTAATATTCCTCTTCTTAATTTTTATATAATTATTTACCTAGCTTCCTTTCGATTTTCGTTGTTCATTTTTGTACACATCTCATTATTTATAGTCAGTAATAATATTTACAATGATGATTTTCATAATTCTTTCATAAGAATTCGTAACACAACAGGGTTATAACATTATATAACAAACCGTAGATAAAACATCTTATATTTCCATATACAGTATATTTGTATTTATATATCTACAAGTAATTTTCATTATACAATGCGTTCAAAGTATTATTAAAAACTGTTAAATAATGCATTAATCATAATTTATGATACGGTAGCCTACATTAAAATGGTTGTCGTTTTTATACAGCATCATCGTTACAATTATCCTGCATTCAATTTTTTATTTTTTCTTGCCAAAATTTAAAAAATTATATAATAAAATATTACATGTAAATATTTAGTTACATAACAAAGTTCTAGTTTTCTTTATAGTTTGACCAGTGAAATTAAAAATTTACACCTATTATGTATTAGCCTACTAGATAAACGCATAACGGAATTAATTATACACTTATTAATGTGGGAATTATAATAGTTATCATTTTTTATCTTTTTTTAATTTCTCTATATAGAAAAGTGTAAAAGGAATTAGTTATTTAATGTTGATGATGGTTTTTAATCAGTTAGCTTTATAACATTATATTAGTCTACTTCATTAATAATTTCTTGAAATTTTTTGTGGCCTAAATTTTTAGCTGTCTTTCACTCCACGTTTTTATTTTTTATTTCGAATTTACTTAACATAAAAAACCCTAAAATTAAACATTCTGTAATTTTTTTGTTGATTGGTTAATATGCTTCTCGTTTGCATTACTTGTAAAGTTTTTACTGAAATTATTTAACCACTCTTGTTAGACTTTGTAAAGATAATTCATCAATTCATTGTATTAGCAGAGAATTTTGAGAGAAATGTCTTCCGCAAGATAATGTGTCCGAAGATGTATACGGAACATATAGGTTACGAGGTCGAAAAGATTTGTACAAGGAAAATGAACGATTAATGGAAATGATTAGAAAAAGAATACTAACATCTTATGGATACCTGTATAGAATGGATATCAACCGGTTGGGAAAACAAATTTTTTAAGACACTAAACAATAGTTGTATTCCAGTATATGTAAATAACCGCACTTTACTGCACGCGAACACTGCCAAATACCTTGGTATGACACTCGACGCGAAGCTTCGCTGGAAAGCCCACGTTAAAAAGAAGAGAGAGGAACTCGAGCTAAGGTATAAGAAATTGTACTGGCTACTAGGGAGAAGATTCTCATTATCAGTCTACAACAAAATTCTGCTCTATAAACAGACGATAAGGCCTGTCTGGACGTATGATACGCAACTTTGGGGATGTACCAAACAAAGTAATATAAACATCATTCAACGTTTCCAAAACAGGGTGCTCAGAAACTTCGTCGACGCACCGTGGTTCATAAAGAACATCGACCTCCACAGAGATTTGCGAATGGATTTCGTCTCCAGCGAGATCCAGAGGTTTGCACAGAAGCATGAGGAAAGACTTCACCGTCATGACAACGTTGAAGCAATCCAGCTGCTTGACAACGATAATCTGGTGCGAAGGCTGAAAAGAAAGAAACCTTTGCTTGTGTAGTGTCAGTGTTTAAAGCACAGCAGTGTTAGTGCAAGATTGGAATTAGCGTTAAATTTAAGTGCACAATATAAGTATAGTGTACATAATATGTTATATTAAATCAAGTAGGCCTACCGCGGTTCTGTTGAACATATCTATAGTAATACTGTCAGTAGTAAGTTTAAGTTAGAATAAAATTACTCATTAGTCTTAAGACTAGATCGTAATACACACATATATATATATATATATATATATATATATATACACAAAAAAAACAACTAAACAATAAACTTAATGTGTCAGATAAATGGTGTAAGTAAATCAAAAAAGATATAGAGAAAACCGATATAAACCGAGAAAACTTAATGAACCGAACCAAATTCAGATTAATTCCGAACTTTAAGGGCTTCTATGAAAGTAGAAACAGAACACTGGGTGGATAGAAGAAACGAGAAAAGCCTACAGTGAACGAAGGCTGAGAATGTGGGCTGTAAAAAGAGCTTCCAAAAACGACTAATGTCACTTCACGTAGTCTAAAATTGGGCATGTACGAGGAAAAAAACAAGAAAAGGTAAAATTCTATTCGCCATGTATTCTGTCAATCTTTTATTTTATTCAAATGTTTTTGCAGATGCTCAGATTTTATATTTTAATTTTTGGAACTATCAATGACTCAATTAGAAAACAAAAATACATTCAAGAATAAATTAAAATTATTGGTAATAGTAAATCATTTACTATTTAACCAGGTGCAATAAGAAACTAATTAATTAACCAAGTAGTGTAAGTTGCTTCATTTAATTAAGAAATTTAAAACACTAAATTTTAATGAGTGCAAAATTTTATAATTCATTACGAAAGGTGTTCTTATTATATTTCCTTTATAAACGAGGTCTTTTTATTTTCACACGATTATACAAGCACGCGAACATCTGATTATGATACAGCATGACACAATTTTAAGTCACTTACACTAGGACCCTGTTGGTTGGGTGGTCAGCTCAACTGGGTTTGATGCTAGAGATCCCAGGTTAGATTCTCAGTCAGATCTGGAATTCTTTCATCCCTCATCTCCTTTTCAGGTATCACCATGCATTATCATTAATGTGAATTACAGTCGAACGAAAAACAAATGAAGCCATTTCCACAGAAATATTAATAATTCTTTAGAAAACCAACTTTCTTTTTTATTGACCCATTTTAAAAACTAGATAGATTATTAAGTAATAATTAAAGGAAAAAAACAAATTTTCTTGCGTTATACGTATTGCCGAACTATATTGACTTTTTGGGAGGCGGTCTCAATTGTCACAAAAAAATAAAGTTACACTCAATAAAGGGATGATAAAACCAGTTTAAAGCTATAGAATAGAACTCTGAGGCTCGGAAATATAATATCAAGTACAGAGATTCCAATCTTAGTATCTTCAGCTGCTGACCTTGGAACGTGCCGAATAATGTAAGTACTTCACCAAAACTTAGGCATAGCTACAGTGAAAGAATAAATTTTAAGTATGAAGTAGCCTACTTAAAAAGTTGGCGAACAAGAAAGTTGAAGTATGAAGTACTTAAAAAAATGGATATTCACGGTAATCATTTGGCTATCAATCTTCTGAACGATAATAAAGAAGATCGACGACTTAAAAAAACAGAATATTATATATTTTTTACTGATTCACACCTGGATTAAAATTCTAAATCATCTTTCCAAAAAAAAGATATTCTACAATATTTAAATTAAATTATATTACAATTTATTTAACCTAGTTTATTTATTCACAACTGTAATAATAGGTAGGCTATTATTTACAATCAAAATGGCGTTATGAATTAAAGGAATCACCACTTAATAGTGTCACTCCAACGGAGGATTAAATTTTGATAACAAATTTAAAAAATTTACAACTTCACTGTGATATCACTACTTCATCGTCGTTTCAGTCTGTGTGGTGGACTTCCAGGTAAGTCATAAAATTAATTCTTACTTTTTAGTTAAACCAATTTTTAAAATATTCATCAATCTAAAAACACTTTTCAATAACCAGTTAACTACATATGACATCTTAATTCTATTTACTCAATATCAAATGAAAAATTTTATAATTTTCTACCGTTACTCATGAACATTACAAATCTTCTGGATCCAAAAAGAAATCTTTTATCATCTGAAACTACCAGAAGGTACGGAAACAACTCTGCTGAAAACTTTCTTCAAAATTATCATAAATATTAACACATTTACTGGATTGTGTAAAACCGTTGTAAATAATTTTTATAAGTTATAAAAAAATGTGTACCCGACTTAAGACTGATATAAAATTTCAGCAAAAATAATATTTAATAAAATTATTATTCTCATAATAATTACTAATGTATCATCATCTTCGGTAATTATTTAATGTCTACAAATAATACAAAATTACAGTCCAAGTTGATTATATAACATCCTCCAAATGGTCGCGTGTACTTGATTGTTATCTAACACAAAAAAATACATTACTTCCGTTCCTAATTGTCTACAGAATCACGTTGTATTGCGTTACGTCATTAACGTCTATACAAAATCCGCTCTGTAACAATTTAAAGGTCTAGATAACAAAGTGTTGAAAAATTTTATCACACATTTTTATCTGAAAAAATTACTTATGTATTTTTTATATACATATCTACTTAATTTTTATTTTAATTAATATTATATTTCTTCAAGAACTAACATATATATTTAAGAATCTTTATTTTGTAGATAAACGCAACGTACACTTGGTTCATCTAGGGCTTACATCCTGTTATATTTAACCAAATTATGGCGAAAAATGAATATGGAACTTCCGTCGAGGTTTGATAAAGTAATTAATTATAAAAAAAAATAAAAAGGAAGTTGGTTTATTTCATTATAATTTTGTAAGGTTTAATTAGCTTAAAATTAATTCATAAGTGGAATAATACATCAGGCATACCAGTGTACCAGTAAGTTGCTAAACACAGCACTAAATTGTTTTAACAAAAATTTACTTTTCCATTTAGAAAATACAACTAAGTTATAAATTACCTCAAGACTTAAAAAGGTACCACATTTTAATGTGTTTAAAAAAAATTAAAACAACTTGATTGATGAAGCATTGTAGAGTGTACACGTATTCCTTTCTAAATAAATTTTGGTTGAAAAATATATAAACTTTTAAGTAAACGCTGAGGTTTGTGTATTATTTTGATAAAAATGTTTGGATGACATGCTTGAAGTAAGCAAGTAAGTAGTGATAACAAATAAATTGGTAAGTAATGACTTTAAGTGTTTTAATTTATTACAGTTATAAAATAGTGATTTAAATTAAATTATAAAACAATTTCAATCGACTAATCCGCGATCTGAACAGTCCACATTTACCAGGTAACCCCAAGGTCTACTCCAAAGAAAGTAGAGCAAAAACTTAGGATACATTTACTGGTTATCTAATTTTTTCTCAGTAGCCGCAAATTATTAAACTAATTTAATTTATAATTTTTTAACAATTTTATTATATACATATTTTTTTATTCGCTCAATATCCAATCTTATTGCGTTAAAAGCACAGCCAAAACTTTTACAAACCAATCAATGTTACGTCTGAGTTTTAAATGAGACAGTCCTACTAATAAGTGGTGTTTTTAAAAGTATTAAAGTGATATAAAATAAGCTACAAAAATATTTTTTTGGTTGTGCATAGGTACAAAGTTGTAAATTTAAATAAATAAAGTGTAAAGTAATCTGTTGTAATATTTCTTCTAATAAAATGTTCATACATTACCATTCGTTCGGTTGGTTTAAGTTAAAGCTACCTTTTTTCTCCAATATTGATTTTAATTAATTTCGTACTAAAAGGATTTTTCTATTTTATGAGAGCTTCCATAAATGACTTAAGTTACTTTACGTTGTCTAAAATGGACATACTCCGAAAAAGTTATTAACTAATCACAGAAAAAACCCAAGTATTCAACCAGTGTTTTTTTACTGAATCTGTTAATACAATGAAGAGATATGAAGTTTTAATGAGAAAACATTAGAATGTTTAATACAGAAGAAAATGGAGAGAAGTTTAATGCAAGCCAATAATTAGATTTACGAATGGATCTACCAAAGAATAAGAATGAGAAGAAATACAGTGCAACCGACAATCAAATCTAAATGAAAGTTAACTGAACTAGAAAATAAACAGAATGGACGTTCAGATCACTATGGATAAATCCACGAAGATAAAAAAACGAACTGGAAAAATGTTATCCAGAAGATACCAGGAACTCAATGGATGAATCATACCAACGACCGAAATAAATGAGACAAACTGGAGAGACGTACATCCAGAGTTGCAGTAAATTACGTTGTAGTTAGTTATAAATTAACAACTATGAAGAGTAAGTTTTGCCGGCCGCATTGGTGCAGCTGGTAACGTGCTCGCCTCTCATCATGCGGTCCTGGGTTCGAATTCCACTCAGGCACGGCATATTTTCATACGCTACAAAAAATAATTTCATCCTCCATTGTTCAATAGTTACACCCCCAACGTCACTAATGACCGTTGTAGTTGATGCGACGTTAAATAAATAAATTTAAAAAAAGTAAGATTTAAGATAATTAAACGGTCGAATTCAAGTAAATCATACAGGCTTTAAATTTAAAATTGATGAATGTTACTTACAAATGTTGTTGGTAAAGTTACGGCTCGTAAAAGATGCTTACCTGAAAAACAAAATGAAATAAATTTAACGAAATTTCATAAAGAAGAAATTAGTATTATATAATAATTAACAAAAAACTTCATGTGTATTGTTATTGAAAACGAGTAAAAAATTATTTTGCTTCTTTTTTTGTTCTAGCCACTAATTAGGGATAACGTTAACATAGTTTAGAGTAGTTTTCTAAAATTTGTTAATTTGTTCACTACATCGTTTGTTCTTCTTCAGTCCATTTTTGCGATTCAGTTCAAACTCGATTCATAAAAATTTTCCTGAAGGTTTCCTTGTCTTTGATTACTTCTTTTGAAATATTCAATATGTTTAATAAGTCCTTTTCAATTTCTTTAAACCAATTCGGTTTTGTTATTCTATTTTTTTTTATTAAATATTTTCTTTATCTGTTTTCTTCCATTCTAAAGATATTTCGGTGATATTTTAACCTTCCTTTCCTGTTTATATTTTCTATTTTTTCAGATAATCTTTATACGTTTCTGCTAACTTTCTTAATTTACACGCTGCATTTTCGTATTTTGTAACGAGCTCAGCTGTCATTTATTATCGGGAAGCGAGAACTTCACACACACGATTGACAGACAACCACCCAAATTGTTTGTTGTTTTTCACTGGTTATCTTGAACTTTCTTTTTTGTTTGAATTTGAACAGGGATAATAAGCGGTAAAATTATAGTTGGGTTTGTTAGTGTGTGGCCATCATAAAATACAAAGTCCGTTGTATCCACCAATGTTTTCTAAACATGGGTATTTCGTTCATCTATGTCTTCTTTTAACCAGAATCACTATTAAAAAATAATTATCAAAGAAAGATAGCAAACAGGATTCTGAACTTTCAGAAACGTATACACAAGTTCCATTGGTGAAAGAAATTTAGAAAAGTTGAATCAAAAACGAAGACATACGGAACAGAAAACTGTTCTGAATGCTCCTCTAAAAGTTTTATTGCTAGTCTACAATAATTTTCCAATATACTTATAAGGTAAATCAACTAAATACATCTAACTTGTCTATTCTACTTACCACAAACCATTTATTTATTTTCTAAGTACATTCTTCTGTTTATTGTTTTATGTAAGAAGAATTCATAAACATCTAATAGCTATTACGACAAAAATGTTAATGTAGTTTTTTACAAATAAAAAGATAAATAACAAAGAAAATTATTATGCAAATTACCCAGTTGACAGGTGTTGTTATTAACTACTTTCATGTCTTTACCAACGTTAAAGTCTCTAAAGAAAAAATGAAAGGAATATGTATTGTAATTGGTATATTAAACTTTACAGACTGAAGTATCTACCCACATTTCCGCCTCTTCAATGAACAGGATTTTGATCTTATTGTTACAACTTATTATTTCAAATGCCAAGAATTTTCCAATGTAGGCTAAATATGTATGTTTTACCTAATGGTAAATAATTTATAGAACTTTTATATGGTTTTGTATTTTCATAGTAAAATACACGAAACTTACATACCCCAATCACCTATCTTTTGTACACGATAAAATAATCAATGCAAATCCATTTTGGAGAAATATAAAAGATATTTTGACTCGGTCTACTGAACATTAGCACAGTTTGATGTACAGAACATATAATTACCCACACAACGCTTCGATAATTATTAAATTATATTGAATATAATCAATTGCCAATTGGACGAGGTTATTGATAGTCTGAAATAGGGGCATTATACAAACTAGTTTCTTCCAGTTTACTCGGCTTTGAATCTTAACTTAAATTTTCCTTGGTATCACTTTAAGAATACTGCTACTGATTTTCAGAATTTCAGCTCCTAAAGAAGGTATAAAAATATTGGTTACTTCTTCAGGCCAATTACCCTCTTTTTACTCCTTAGAACAAGTCGCCAAATTTCGGATGTTTTACTTTACATGGGTTACTTAGAGAATACTCATGCCGATCGTCAGAAGTGTAGTTCTTTGGGAAGGTACAAGGTTGATATAAATTGCTTTAGTGTAATCGCCTGTTTTTTTAACCCTTACACAAAAGTGATCAAAATGCAAATGCTTCAGGGTTTCTACGAATATTCAAATCCTAACGAATAAATATCCTGAATTTGGGCGCCTCCGTAACGTAGTGGTAGCCTATAACGCGGAGGTTCTGGGTTCGATTCCCGGCTAGGATCTGGAAATTTTCACAAGTTAAAACCTACCGTAGACGCTAAAGCCGTAGTTGGGTCGTCGACTGGTTCAACCAGTCGACGACCCAACTTTTCAAAGCAGCTGTTTCCAAAGTCAAGATAGCCATCATGATAGCCAACATCCGGACCGGATAGGCACCATAAGAAGAAGAAGAAGTAGACGCTAATAACCGAGCTATTGATGCGACTTTAAATAAACAAAATAAATAACCTGAATTTTAATTTTTTAGGGAAACAAAAAGTTGGAGAATACGTGATGAGTGAGTCAATCAGCGAATGAGTAAGGAATTTTGTAATAACGTTAAAGTGTAATCAGTTACTTTATAAATCAACTACTCCAATAACGTAATTTCTTCAATTTTTTTTAAGTTATTATTGTTAAGCAGTAAAATTAAAAATATTACAAAAATCTATGTTAAGTAAAAAAATTAAAGAACTGGTTTACCCTCTCTCCATTCCCTTTCACAGTTTTTTGTTTGTAGCATACAAAAATATGTTTAATTTTACATTCATAGATAAACATTTATTTTACATATTTAATAATTTTTGAAGGCTCAAATAATGATCATTCAACTTCCTCGAAGTGTTTCTATTTAAATTTAATTTAACTACGACTATTATTATAAAAATGAATAGACTATATCTTTGTGATGAATAGAAAAAATTATAGATATAAATTTTCAACCTGTTCTGGTGAAATTTTATAATTTTAAGAAAAGCCTTAAAATGTATAGCCTAATGAAATTTCGTCATTCAAGACTTGATATGACATCAAAGGCTGAATTTTAATAGTGTTGAAAGTATCAGATTTCTTTTAAATTATTGTGGACCTTAAATAGACTCTTATCTACAATAAAGAATCCACGGTTCTATTCTTACCAGATAATTTTAAATAATAGTGCTCTAAAATATTTTGTAGATTGAATTCTAATTTTTCTTTACGTATATACAAAGAGATTTCAAAGTAATGAAAAACAAATTTTCTGATAAATCAAATTTTTAGTTTTAAAGTATTTTCTACCCGCAGGTGCGTACGTTCCAATCTTTTTAATTTACAACAATTAGCAACCCCATGACCCGAGATGTGGATGATACGTGTGACGTGTAAATTAAGTGTAGTCTTGTATAGACTCAGGCCTGTAAAATTATGGTTAATTGAACTTCAACTATCAAAATACACCGGTAATCAACGTCTAGTATTGAAAACCGTTTAAAAGTAACTACCTTTACTAATATTTGAACCACCGAACCTTCTACTTCGTACATCAGGTATCAACCAGTTGATTTGCGACGACGACTTTACCACTAGATTAACCTGGTGGTTTAAAGTATTAAGTTTAATTTTTTTTTTTACTTTCTCTTGCCGATATGCATGTATAGGAAGGAAGTATTGTTTTCACGTCGATTTTTCAAAATCGAGGTTTCACCGGACCTACACGTTTTCAGACCCCCCGAACCCAAAAAACACGATTTTTGCGATTGGTGTGTGCGTGCGTGCGTGCGTGTGTGTGAACAGAATATCTCAAGAACGGAACCTCTTACGAACTTGAAACTTAAGTTAGACACCACTACTAAACCCGACACGAACATTTTCATCAAAATCGGTCAACCGGAAAAAGTAGTTTATTCCTGTCATTTTTCACTTTTTTGCGATTTTCTCAAAAACGTTTTACGACTTTTTTTTAAAATCGCCTAGATTACTAAAAAATTTTTGTGTTCTACAAAATAGGGTAGGCGCCATGTTTGCTGAAATTCTTGGTGAAACTGTTTTCTAGTAATTTTTTTTTAAGATTGCGACTTTAATATGCATTTTAGTGCAAAAATATATCTAAGTTAGTAAAAGTTGTAGAAAATTTAAAATTCTACACCTTTTATTTCAAACATTTTTCTGTATAATGCTTAGTTTAGCGATTTTATGTTTTTTTCTCACGAAATCGTGTAAAAAATTGATTTTTTTAAGAATTCAGCCTTGTTCTGCATTTTACGACAAAAAAGTATAATCAAATTTATAGGAAATTAAAAGATCTACAACTTTTATTTACAGCATTTTTCTCTACAGAGCCTAGTTTAGCGTGAAAGAGTGATTTTCCGTATTTTTAAGCCAAACTGAGGTTGATTTTCATTTTGCGTCTTTCACTCATGATTAAAATAAGATTGTTTTTTGAGGTTAGTTTTTTGTTTATTTCTAATGTTAGGTTATTTTGTTAATTATTTGCATTGGCAAGAGAAAGTTGTGTGAGTGTTTCACACCAGATTTTTATCTTGAATGTGTGTACGTTCAAATCTGTACGTACGAAATCTGTTCAGTTCAGATTAATAAGCAATGCATGACCCAATGAGATGAAGATGATGTGTATGACGTGTAAATAAAGTGTAGTCTTGTACAGACAAAGGCCGACCATACCGGAGAGAGTATGGTTAATCGAACTCCAACCATCAAAGTATACCGGTAACCATTGTCTAAGTGTTCAAATCCGTATAAAAGTAACTACCTTTACAAGGATTTGAACCAGGAACCTTTGTCTCCGAAATTAGCTCACTGCGGCGACGACTTTACCTCTAGTCCAAAACAGTGTGTTAGTTTAAAGTAAAAGAATAATGTTTAAAAAATAAATAACACTGTATATTTAATTTATCTAATATTGCCCTACTGTAAAGAGATAATGTACAGTTATTTTTTTGTATAAAAACTAAAAAGAGAATATTTATGTTATAATCAAAATAATGTTAACAAATTAGTATGTAGCCTACCATAATTATGAATAATTTTTATTTTGGTAATATAGAATCGTTCCTTCCGGAACAAAGTTAGGTTGGTTTGATTTTATTTACAATATAATTGCTTAAATAAAAGTGGTCGTGTTAAAACATTAATTGCACATAATTATCTGTAATAAATTTTCTCCGTTGGTTTCTGGTTTCTATTTAAGAATTAAATTTCCAACATTTGTCTTACCAAAATATTAAAATATAGGTAAAATTTATTACCAACATTTTGATTCCTTTCCAATAGTTTTTATACCTTTCTAATAACATAACCTTTCTTTTTGTTAATAACTTTTTTTAAATTCTTTCGGATTCATAGATTCATTAATTTACGTTACATACAGGTGGAATAATTAAACTTGACCTTTTGGTTCCCAGGGTGTAAAGATATTTCTGTTTTTATTCTATTTAATTTATGAAATAAAAACAAATTTGTACAATTTTTCTAGCCCTCTATGAATATATAGGGAAAGAAAATATTGTTTTCATGTCGATTTTTCGAAATCGAGTTTCACTGGAAATACAAGCCTTCAGGTCTCCTGAACAAAAACAAACATGTTTTTTTGCGATTTGTCTGCGTGTGAACAAAATATCAGTCTCAGGAACAGAATAGCTTACGATGTTGAAACGTGGAACTTAAATTAGGTACGATACGTAGGTATTGACACGAACATTCTCATCAAAATCGGTCAACCGGTAGTATAGACCAAGCCAATTGCTGTGAGCGCTGGGCTACGCATGCGCATACTTAACTTCGACCCTGCATACCCCTCCGACCTTCAGTTAGATGTACAGTCAGAGTGTTGTTGGAAATTGACACCACCCATTGTATTTTGTAGGCATTCTGTTCTATCGTTGATTATATACGCTGCACTAATGCAGTTCATACAAGACTATACTAAAGCAGACACACGTTTTGCCCAGCGCTCTCCTTACGAAAATAAGGCTATAGTTTATTAATGCAATTTTTCATTTTTTGCAATTTTCTCCTACGATATTTCTTAAAAATCGCCTCATTTAATTAATTTATTATACACTACAAGATAAGCGCCATGTATACTCAAATTCTTAGAGGCTATGCCTCGTGATAAAAATTGTTTTTTTACGATTGCGGCCTTAATATTAATTCTAGAGCAAAAGTGTATATAATCAAAATTTTAAAATATTAAAAAAACTATAACGCTTAGTTTATCGTTAATTAGAGATTATCTGTATTTAACTCATCAAAATCATAAAAAAAGTACTTCTTAAGATTGCAGCCTTTGTATACATTTAACGATAAAAAGTAGGCTGTATAATCAAAGTTGTAGGAAATAAAAATATCAACAACTTTAATTTAAAGCATTTTCTTCTAAAAGCCTAGTTTGGTCAATTAGTGATTTTCCTTATTTTTTTAAGTCTTACAGAGTTTGATTTTCATTTTACGTCTTTTATTTTACATTATTTTCTAATGATTAAACATAGGTTATATTTTTCTTTAACGACATTTTCAAGAGAAAGTCGTCTGAGTGTTTCACACCAAATTTTTTCATCTATATGTATTTTCTTAATTTAGATCGTAAGAAAATGTTATTTGTTTCATTTAGTAAAAATTAATGAATATATTCTTCCAGCTTAAGCTTACATCACAATCATAAAAAACAATAATATAATACTACATTTTTATTGTAGTTAGTTTTCTACTAAACTGTTTTATTTTTATTGCGTTAGCCTTTTCTTTTGTTGCTTAATAGTAACATTAACATTATTTTATGTCATACATAAAAGAACGTTATCTTAATTTACGGAAAAATTTATGTAATATTTATATAGCAGTTAATAATACATATGCTACCATAAAATATTTAATTGAAAAAGTAACGGTAAAATTAATGTTAGTATATGTTATTTGCTTTTGCAATACGCATTTAGTAATTTAAAAAAGGGGAGAAGTGAAGGGAAGAGGGAAGAAAGCTAACGTTTAATTCAAACTATTTTCCATAATTTTATACACATTGTTTTCTGATTATTGAAGTTATGTATTGAACAGGCTGAAGGGGTTTCAATAGTGTTCGGTCGAAATCCCACTATACTCTGGTCAACCTTTTTTTTAAATGTCAAGTATAGATTTACCATAACCCATCGTTATTTTTTCAAAACCTCCAATAAATTCAGAAAATAAAACAATTAATGCATGTCTTTATAACCCGGTTATTTTTTAAGATTTACCGCACTAATACTGTCCTGAATTAATTTGTGATTTCCATGAAAATTAAGTGGTGCAGTTCTACGGAAGTTATCTTTGTTTCAGAAGACATATGCTGTTTAGCAAAATCTGGAAATCGTCAGCTCTTCGCCAACTCATTCGTAGATTTTTTTATAAATTTTCAGGTGTAGAAAAAAATTAATCACGCTGCGCCCATATTTTGAGTTCTTATGGTAAACATTTCAAATCGCTGTAGGTACAACGTTTAAAGTAACCTGTAATTTTATTTTTACTTTCTCTTGCCTTATGTGAGTAAATAGAGAAGGGAAGTATTGTTTTCATGTCAATTTTAAAAAATTGAGTTTCCACTGGAAAACGCGTTTTCAGACCCTTTGAACAAAAAAACAAGTTGTCTGTGTGTGTGTGTGTGAACAATATATCTCAAGAACGGAATATCGTATCTACAAATTTTAACTTGGAACTTAAGTTACGTACCATTAGGGAACCCGACACGAACATTTTCATCAAAATTGGTCAATCGAAAGAAGTAGTTTTTCGTGCTTTTTTACGAATTTCTAACGAATTGCTCCTATGATATTTTTAAAACACCACTACATTTTTATTCTCTAAAAGATAGGGTAAATGCCATGTCTCCTGAAATTCTTGAAGGGCCTGTACTTTCTAGATAAAACATGAGTTTTATGTGATTTTTTAAGATTGCGTACTTACTATGTATTTTAGGGCAAAAATGTGTATTATTAAACCACCAACAATTTTTATGTTAAACATGCTTTCACGCACTCTGATATGTGGATCAATTAATGATTTTCTGTATTTTGCTTATTAAAATAGGTAAACAAACGTGATTTTAAGATTCAATCTTGGTATGCATTTAACGACTAAAGTGTATATAATTATATATAGAAAATTAAAAACCCTATATTCCTACTTCAAGCATTTATTCAGAGCCCCGTTTAGCGTCAATTACTGATTTTCCGTATTTTTAAGTCTTACATAGATTGTTTTTCATTTTGTGTCATTCACTCACGATTAAAATTGGGTTATGTGTTTCATCTTACATTGTTTACTCATGAATAAACGTAAGTTACAGTTTTCATTATTTACACTGGCAAGAGGAAGTTATGTATTTCGCACCACATTCTTATTAAAGTAAATAAATCTGAAAGTAAATAATTTGGTTTTTACCTATTTCGGCTAGGTGATAGCAATAAAGATAACTAAATAACTAATTAACTATATCAGAATATTGTTGAACATAATTTTTTAACATATAACTTAACCACCAAAATCATTTGAATTTCCGGTACGAAAATCGACATAATTTATTTAAAAATAAAAGTTACTTTTACTTCTTTATCATTTCTAATAATATATAATCGTTTTATCAAGTTAAAAGTTACAATAAATTTGGAGAAAGTAGTCAAATCTGTTTAGGAAGTATTCCTGTATTTTAAAAACTTGCTTATAAACGGTTTACTTTTACGGAAACTGTTTTCCCCATACTTTTTTTTTGAGGGAAAAGTATGTTTTTTATTATGTTGTTATTAGTAAATAAATAATAAAATTGTTTAATTTTTGTCTAAATATTTTATATTTATTATTTTATAACATAGCTTACATTTTTATGATGACAATGATGCAATGAAAAGATGAAGACAAAATGTAATTTTTTAAATTATTTAATATCATTTATGTTGCGTTATAATAATAAAACTTTCTCCTTAGTTTTACTACCAAAATTGTTTAAATAGTATATTTATAATGTTTGTTACAAGAAATTATAAAAATTTTATTTCTATTCTTTAAGTAAGCTTTTGTTTTATGCGGAGGACATTTTTATTAAAATATTTTCGGGAGTTTATTATTTGCAAAACCGTAGTCATTCAATTTAATCGCTACTTGTTCCTAAATTTCTATTTCTAATTTCAATAGGGCTGAATACCCAGCTGTATCATTCATATTGGATATTTTAGTCAGGTAGTCACCATAAAAAGTTGTCGACTAAACAAGTGTTATTTAAAGATTGTAAGAGACTTTCTATCTGGTGACTCTCCCGGCTGGTCTGGAGACATTATGCTTATGTTACTAAAATTATTTTTTTAAATATTCATTAATACAGCTTATAATACGAAAGTCCCCACTTACTCGCTCATTACTAACGATTTCGTTTTCCAATCACCTAGAAATTTCGTACTTCGTTCCAAAGGGATTGGATAGAAAAACTAAGGCATTTGCGTTTCGACCTCGTGCACCGCAAGGGTTAGAAGGGTGACAACCCTAAAGCAAAAACATATTTTTTTAATCTTTGTATAAAGGTTAATCCCTGATGTGTGTACGTTGGAATCTGTTCAATTTAAGAACAATAAGCAAAATCATGACCCAATGAGATGAGGATGAATTGTATGACCGTGTAAATTAAATATTCTTGTACAGACTAAGACCGACAATTCCTGAGAAAGTATGGTTACTTGAACCCGAACCATCAAAGTAAACAGGTAACCACTGTCCAGTATTGAAATCCGTATAAAAAATCCGTATAAATCCCTTTACTAGGATTTGAACCACAGAACCTTCATCTCCTAAAATCAGCTGTTAAAGAACTGGTTCATCGTAATACGTATCACTGTATTAACCCACCGGGTTGGTCTAACAGTAGAGCCATCGCCAAAGTCAGCTGTTTAACAGCTGATTTTCGGAGACGAAGGTCCCTGGTTCAAATCCCGGTAAAGTTACTTTTACACTGATGTGAATAATAGACTGTGGTTACCGGTGTACTTTGATGGTTAGGATTTAATTAACCATGCTCTCTCAGGAATAGTCGGACTGAATATGTACAAGAATACACCTCATTTACACGTTATATCATTGTCACCTCATTGCGTCCATGGTGCTTATTGTTCTGAATTGAACAGATTGCAACGTACACACATTAGGAATTAAAAACAAATTGTTAAATTTTCCGAAGAGCTACAGTTCTGAAAATCGGAATGTGTATTCCGTAAGTGTTAAGTACCTAACAACATGTGTCAGTTGTGGACTCAAAATTAATTACTAAGACTTTACATTAAACATTTTTTGTACATAGTAAACTGATCTTTTAACTGTTTCAACTGTTCGATTACTTTGGATATTAGCGATTACTATGGGTTACAGTACAGTCCAGATATGATATTGACCTTAGGGTTCATATAAGATGGAAACCATTGTACGTATATTGTTCTTTTATAGTTTCTTACAATTGTGCGACTTTGAATAAAGGTTCAATTAAACAAGACTGAAATTTTTTAATTAATAATTAAAAAAACAAATAACGAAGAAAGAATTAGAAATTGGTAATTGTATTTAAATTTGTAATTGTACTTGAAACCTTGAATTTAATTTATAAATCATGGTAAACAACAACTATAACGTTACACACATTCAAAAAAACTTTCTCAAGTTTATTTTTATTAAAAACTGCAAAAAATTCCCAACAAATTAAAATTTCATTTTAATTAAACATCTACAAAGTACATAACAGTAAAAATTAAATACATCTGAAGTAGTAATATATTTATAGTAATTAATAGTAATGTGTAATTATTACTGATAAAGGTGTTAACCATCAAGTTGAAACTTCTTTAAATAATGTGTCTACCGAAAGTGAGATTTAATTGTAAACAATGTTTACTTTTAACATTGTTATTTTGTTTACTGTTTGTTATTTTCTTCTTCAGTTATAATTTGATATTTTACTAGTATATTAAATAGATAATTTAATGTGAATAAAATAATGACAATTATTTAAATTTCTATTGTGTTAAATATCTTTATCTTGTACTTGAATTTTATATACGGTAGTGAATTTTTTTTATACGAATTGTCACACAAGTAATTATGGGTTCTCTTTATGGTTATAACATAATTTGCTTCTATTTTTAACAGTGTAGACTGTAGACTACGGGTACAATATTATCTCGATGAAATGATATTGTTATAATATAACGTATTCTTTTATATTACATTCATACAGTGATTTAAAATTTTAATTAAGATTTTTTTATTATGTACTTGACATTGTGTTTGAAGGTAATGTTTTACAGATTTACTTATTCTATTACTACTTGATTACTTACTGTATTTATTGTACACACTTACATTGAATATAAGCGTTGTGATTAATTTGTTTAGTACCTGGTTACTGAGCTCCGTTCAGTGCAGATTATATGATCGATTTCCGAAAAGAATGGTGTTAATACAGTGGGTTCATAATAAATAAGCCATTAAAGGAGTTCTGAAGTAGTCTTCATTTAAAATACCGTTTTTACTTTTTCTTGCCTATATGAATATATAGGAAGGAAAAATAACTTATTGTTTTCATGTCGATTTTTCGAAATCGAGTTTTCACCGGATCTACACGTTTTCAGACCCCCTAAACCCAAAAAACATGTTTTTAGCGATTAGTCTCTGTGTGTGTGTGTGTGTGCGCGCGCGCGTGCGTGTGTGTGTGTTTACAGAATATCTCAAGAACGGAACATCGTACGAACTTGAAACTAAAGTTACATACCACTATCGGACCTGACACGAACATTTTCATAAAAATCGGTCAACCAGAAGTAGTAGTTTATTCGTATAATTTTTCACTTTTTTGCGATTTTCTTGAAAACTGATCCTACGATTTTTTTTAAAAATCGCCTGCTTTACTAAATTTTTTATGATTTACAAGATAGGGTAGGCGCCATTATTACTGAAATTCTTGGTGAGGCCGTTTTCACGTAAAACAATTGTTTTTTTTAAGATTGCGGCTTTAATATGTATTTTAGCGCAAAATTTATATAATAAAAATTGTAGAGAATTTAAAACCCTACAACTTTTATTTCAAACATTTTTTTTGTATAACGCTAAGTTTAGCGGTAATTAGCGATTTTGTTTTTTTTTCACGAAAACGTGTCAAAAATCGATTTTTCAAGATTTTGGCCTTAGTATGCATTTTACGACAAAGGTGTATTAAACAAATATATAGAAATTAAACGATCTACAACTTTTATTTAGAGCATTTTTCTCTACAGAGCCTAGTTTAGCGTAAAAGAGTGATTTTTCGTATTTTTAATCCAAACTGAGGTTAATTTTCATTTTGCGTCATTCACTTATAATTAAAATTAGGTTATGTTTATGGAGGTTAGTATTTGTTTTTTTTAATGTTTTAATACTAATATTAGGTTACATTGTTCATTGCATGCATTAGGAAGAGAAAGTCGTGTGAGTGTTTCACACCAGATTTTTAACTTGGTGAGAAGTTAATAACTAGTAAGCCAACTCACTTCTTATTTACTTAGTGAAAACATTAGAGGTTCAAACCAGCCTTTTGGTTTTTGACCAAAACAAGAAAATTGTTTAAATAACATATCTATAACCAAATACATTTTACATATTATTTGATTTAATTTCTTGCGGTGATGTAACCCTGATGTATTGAATTTTTAAAGAACACATTGATGTCAACACATAAAGTTAAAATAAGAAACAAGTATGTAAAAAATGTAGTCTTCGTTGTTTTTTAAAATTAACGACCCATGTTTTTCTCTTATTTTAAAATTCAACCTTTTCCCTAAATTTTTGTTTCATAAAACGTCTACAAAGAGAGCTAATAAATTATGTTTCATCACACTTACTGTCCTTGACTTTTAAAAATGAGGTAAAGTACTGCTTTAATAAAAAATGCTCACCTTGTTCATATGTACTTACTTAAGTAGTTATAAAAAATTGGGACGTCAAATAAAATAAGTTGCAATATTTAATAATAAAATTATTTATATTTTATTTATAAACAAAAAGTAATTTTTTTGATATTACCAGAATTACAGTTTTTTTATTTAGTAATAAAATAAATAGACTATTAAAAATATAAAATTTTGCAAAAAGCGGTCAATAGGTTTTGTTGTTTAGGTCATCAGCTGAAAGGCTGATTTGAAACTCCAGAAGCTTTACTAAGTAAAACGAGGAGTGAGGTGGTTTACCATTCTCTTCCTCACTGAGTGGAAAAGTAAGCTTATGAGCATCCCCGTCCCACTGAAAAGTATCTACTTTCCCACCTACAAATGATATCTTCACTTCATTCACCACAGGGTCTGGTTGTATAATGAAATTCGTTACTCCTAGAGGAGATAACTCTTATTAGTGTCTTTTACACCTCTACCACTTCTGTTCTAAAATGCTTCAGTCGTTTGATGATGTGATAAGAAACAGAACAATTTTTTGTAGCCCTGGTGAATTGATAATAAAACAAACTGATATAAAGAAAAAGCTATTAATTTAATAACTATGAAACTTACAACATTTTGTGACATAATTTTCAGATACATTTAAATACTTGTCCCACAGTTATGTAAGCTTAACGATTCCTGCTAAATAGAAGTCAATACTTTCCGTTTAAAACATTCATGGATCGCTTTTCTTTTCGTCGTCGTTGAACTACTTGCCGTGTAAAAAGTCTGAGAGACAAATGAAAGACGGAGGAGGTCTGAGCTGTAAAGCGCATACCTCCCAACCTCCTCTCAAGACCATTTCTCGAATTTTCTCTCGTTTTCTGAGCATGTATCATTATGGGCTTAAATCAACTGTATTTGAACCCAACTCGAACATGTTTTGCGAAAATTCAGCACGTAATAAACGATTGAATGTGTGGTTCAAATCTTAATATTTCGCATACTAGCAATTTGGGAAATTTTGACTCGTCTGTCTTAGCGAATAAGTTTATTTATGCCATTTGCAGCGCTGAAGTCGAAACTTCAACTGGTTTTTTAGAGTAAAGAGTATAAGGGTAATTTTATCTGTCTGAATTAAAATATTCCACTCGCTTAAATAAGTAACTACGGTTTCAACAATTTTTACCATACTGTTTACTATTTGTTAAAGTAAATTTCCACCGATTTATACCAACGGATAACAAAAATATTTTCACTGAACGTTGATAGCGTACACGTTTCAAATAAAGTTAATACTATGAAAATGGACAAAAGAAGTTAACTTTTTATGTTAATTACAGCTGATTAACAGTGTTACCAAGTTTACCAACTCGACCTTCAAAAAGTTTTATTGTTAATATTACTGAACCGTTTTTCTCAACATTAATCTGTTTCGCAAATTATTGTATGTCCCTCGTAAATAAACTTTATACCACTCCAATTTTACTAACAGTTAAATAAAATATTACAGTTGTATTGTAATTACAAAATACGCTATGAAGTACAAACAATCAATTTTACATGGCACAATCACAGTGTTTTTATGACCAATAATAAAAAATAAATACAATATTTTATACATTTTTTCTTTATTAATATTTTTATTAGATTATCTTCACTTAAATAGTAAAGTACCGTATTAATATTTTACACAAAAATATTCACCATCGTAAAAAATATAAATAATTGTACCTTAGATAAGAACCTTATGGGTCAATGGACTTGACTATTCAAGCGTGTAAGGTTAACCAATCACAATTTAGGCCTATTGAAGATTTACATAAAATCTAAACGTTGCACAGCTCGGTGTACCAAAATAAATAAAAAAATTAGACAGATTTTTTAATGTTTGTTTTGTTATTATTTGGATCTGTTTTATTTTCAAACTAACTCCCCAATTTGAACGTTGCGTTACGCTCAATTTTTGGCGTAAGTAGGCGTGTAATTGAACAGGGATGTCCAACGGTGTTTAATCATATATGATTGTAAGATCATTACAAAAATTTTCACGAAAGATAAATTTTATGTAATATACATTTTTAGTTGAATCCATAATTCAGGTTTAACGTTCGATGAAAGGTACTGGACAGATCCACTGAGGTGATCATAATTTTTATTTTTAATTTATTTATTTAACGTCGCATCAACTGCAAGGTCATTAGCGACGACGTTGGGGTGTAACTGTGCGTAATGAGGATGAAATGATTTTTTGTAACATATGAAAATATGCCGTGCCGAGTGGGATTCGAACCCAGAACCGCATGATGAGAGGCGAGCACGTTACCAACAACGCCAATGCGGATAAATTTTAATTAAATTTAAAGTTGGCCTTCGGGCCAGCCCAGTCAGTCAGCTGGTAGAAAGTCGCTATTATTTGTTAAGTAACACCACTTGGGCAAGCTCATTTGTATGGTGACCAGCTGACAGCCATTCCTGAACAAACTCCACGGGGGGGTCCCTCTCAAAAATTCAAGCCGAATCACGTCAAAAAATACAGCGAAAAGCAGCAATCAAATTGGGTAGTCGTCAATAAAGTCCAGTTCCCGATAAAAAAAAATTAAAGTAAGCCTTCGGAATCAGGTGGTAGAAATTAACTTTGAATTTTTAGGTAATTTTGGTTGAACAAATGGTCTGAGTGGTTGTACGGTGTACAGCTGGTCAACAGGTACGTGGTCACATGGCATGATCTTTCTGTTGTAATACAACCCTGTACGAGTAGTCTACTGAACTTAACCTCAGAACATTAGTACCTAGTACCGATAAAGATTGCCAATAACAGACAGGTAAGAGTGTTAAATTATTTGCACTCGATCTACTAAATCCAGGGCTACAAAAAATAGTTCTGTTTCTTATCACATTATCAGCCAACTTATATGACTGAAGCCTCTATGAACAGAAGAAGTAGAGGTGTAAAAGATACTAGTCACAGTTATCTCCTCTGAGTAATGAATTTCATCATTATACAGCCAGACCTTGTCGTGAATGAAATGAAGGTGACATTTGGAGAGTGGTAAGTGAATGCTTTGCAGAGAGCCTGCCATGCTGATAAGCATACTTTTCCACTCAGTGAGGAAGGAAATAGTATACCAGCTCACTCCTCATTTTACTTAGTAAAGCCTTTAGAGGTTCAAACCAGCATTTCAGCTGATGTGATCTAAACACAACGCAAATTGTGGAAATATTTACTGATTGTATGGAGTTGCACATTAATAAAAAATAAAGTGAAAAACGTTGCAATTATGTTTTTATTATTCTTGCAATAAAATTCCTTTCCATATCTTTGTTTTTTCTTAAACGTTTACTGTTGACCGGGTAATCCATTAAACTCAATATCATTAAAATTGTTACATACAAGTCTATTGGTATTCAAATGGTCGATAATATCTTATAACAAAAATGGATAAGCCGGTGAATTTTTAGATCGTTTCTTTGTTCGTACTTGACACGGTTCGTTGATTTAACGCCGGAAACACATGTGACACTGTGGCCTGATTCTTGTAATGCTTTCTTCGTGTTAACCAACTTCATATCTAAAAACTTGTCTCATAGTTTTAGTCTTAAGTTAAAAATATTGTAAATAAATTTTTAAATTCAACTTAATGTAGTACACATAAAATACTTAAAACCCGATAAAGAATAAGACGTTTTTATTAACAGTTTTATAAATCTCTTTTTTGCTTTTCAGGGATTTTTAACGTAAATTAAAAATAAAAAACTATTTTGTAAGTTTATTTAAAGTCATTCGATCCCGAGAACCTTCCACTTTCCAGTTCAGTCTTATATAATGTCTCTAAACCATAGAGCTACGTGAACAACGAAAAAAATTAAATTACACGTACTTCAAGCTTTACAGGAAAGAGTAATGTGTGACAATATACCTTTGGCCCTTAGCAGGCCCTGAAACGTAGCGTAGCGGTAGCGCACTAGCGTACCACGCGGAGGTCCCAGGTTCGATTCCCGGCCAGGGTCTAGAAATTATCACAAGTTAAAACCTACCGTTCTATATCCCACCGTAGTCGCGGATTTTCCGTATTTTTAAACCAAACTGAGGTTGCTTTTAATTTTGTGTCTTTCATATACGATTAAAATTAGGTTATGTTATTGAGGTTAGTTTTTGTTTATTACTAATGTTAGGTTTATTGTAAATTATTTGCATTGGGAAGAGAAAGTTGTGTGAGTGTTTCACACCAGATTTTTGTATTTATGTACCGCTATTATTTAAATTACGGCTACTTCAAACGACGAAGGACGATAGATGAAAATAAGTGCTAAAAATATTCCATACCTGACCGGGAATCAAAACCGAAACCCTTTGATTCAATCAAAATTTTTAACAACCTTCCAAATTATTTTAAAAGCACTACATAACTATAAAGTATTAAAAATAAACTAAAACAGTTTCTGCTAGATAAACAATTTTATAATATAAAATTAATTCTTTAATACCCGCTGGAAAAAATTTGTGGAAAACTTGATTCAACCAACTCACCTAAGTGTGGCATGATGTTCACAGTAACTTTGTGGAAACGAAGATTTTTCTATCCAATGCAAATAAAATGAACAAACAGAAGTTAGTTGAGCTGACCACTTTACCATAGGTCACCAATTTCAATTGTAAATGGTTGTACGAGCGAGAATGGAATTCAAAATTGTGATTTAGAGAAAGAGTTGCAGACTACAAGTGTAAATGAGAGAATTAATGAGAGAAGTGTAAATGAGAGAGAACCATTTAATTATTATAACTATAAATGGACAGAGCATCTCCAAAGGATGATGGCAGTTAAACTTTAAAAACGGGTGTTCAGGGATACAGGTCTAAACAAAGAAGAAGCTTAGGAAGACCTCTAAAACGCCTGGATATAATTTATTTGAATTTCAGCTTTCAAATGGATAAAAATTATTTATTGGTGGCAAAGGACTGGAAAAAGAGGAGGAGGACGACGTCGACGACGAGGGGAAGAAGAATTAAATAAGTGGGTTCAAAACTAGTTAATAATTGAAGAACTTAGTGGAAGAAGGTGTTATGTAACAAAAACATAGTTTTGAGAAACAATGAAATAAAAATTCTAAAGCTTCCATCTTTTTATGATTGCCTAATTTCTTTCATTTTGATAAATATATAACCTACCCCTCTTTATGCAATTAAAATTCGTTTGAACATTTCTTTTCAGTACCACTTTTCTCATAACTTTATTATGGATTTGACAACTTCGTCCTCTAAATATCTGTATCGTACACTATACTCTCTGAGAATGGATAAATGGTATTTCAAAAATAGAAGACAAAATGTTTCATAGAATTTTGTTCATAAAAACCAAATAACAGCTTTTACTAGTGAAGAAAAGTATTATAATACCATAGTTAACTGTTATTCTTCCAAAAAGGTGTCTCTAAGACGACAGATCATTCTGGTGGAAGCAGGCGTCACGTGATCTTGACACTTTTAATGCACTACAGACCATTAAATTAAGCAGTAGGCTACACTTGTATATCTCTAATATTTCCTTAAACTGTAGAGACAGAGTTCAAATCTTCATCAATCACAAAACTAAGTTTTTGAAAAAGTGATACATGACACATTCATCCACTAAGCTCTTAAATTGAAAATTATCACTTACGATTGAGTTATATAAATTATTCTGATAGGATATTAATTTTTTTTGTTTTTCAGAATTTATAAGTGATATATTTCATCGATCTATTAGATTGCAGATCTCTGGATTCTAAATTATAATACATTCATAATAATCGGTTAAATAAATAATAATTAGAGTTGAGAAAAGAGTTCAAGATTGGTTATTACATAAATTTTAAAACACAATGTCCATAATCAGGTGTAGGCGAGCGAGTATGACCTCGCCCAAGTAAAGAACGAACCAACCGTCAATATCAGGTTCTGCAGCCGTTTTATTCTGTACATTCGAAAAGGTGGAGTCAACCAAATGCCACTGGCTAGCCTTCTATAAAGTTACCACTATTTTCGTCTCACCACGCACCACCACACACGGTTCCCGCAAGGTGCGGTACTACTATGACTTCCCTTATTTTTATACACCTTTCTATTTTATTCTAAAACAATAATATATTTTTACATGATATAATTTAAACCGTACAACATTGTCATTATAGCTTTGTTAAATATAAAATAACCTTTCATAAATATTTCATTTCAGGAAGTTTTATATCGATATAAAAAAATTCGTTTCACACTGTAAAATGAATTATTATTACAATTTGAGTTAATACTTTTTCTGCAAATTATAAAGTAACTTATTAATAAAATATTTTCAAAAAATAAATAAATAAAAACGCACTCGGATTCGTCCCAAGGATGGTGCTAATTTAATTTCAATTATGTATTTATTAACTAAATAAATACTCTTTTTTGCATTGGCGTAGTTGGTAACGTGCTCGCCTCTCATCATGTGGTCCTGGGTTTGAATCCCACTCGGGCACGGCATATTTTCATACGTTACAAAAAATCATTTCATCCTCCACTGTACAAACTTACACCCCAATGTCGTCGCTAATGACCGTTGCAGCATCTACAACGAAGAAGTGACCTATTTGCTCCTGCTGCGGGTCTAAAAAAATAACAGAACTCGACTTATTTGCCATAAATGTAAAAAGCATGTGTGTAAAAATCATTCACAGCAAGAAGTAACCTGTAATCCTTGCCGGGAAAATATGGATATTTTACATGAAGATATGGAGTAGTTTTTGAGAAAATCAATTTTATATAATTTAATCATAAGTTTAAAGGTTAATGTTAAAGTTTTTACAATTCAAAAATAGTATTTGTTGAATTAATTTTAATATTTAATAATGTTTTCTACTAGTTTTACGACATATACATTTTTTTTAAAAATAAATAGTCTTTTCTAACAAAAATTAATAATTGTATAATAATTTTTGTTCATTTACAATGGTCGAAAAAATTTAATAAACCAGCAAGAAACGAAATAAAACAAAGAAATACGATAGCGGCCACTTTGCCGCTTTGCGAGCGCTCGAAGATTAATTCCAGTTTTCTCAATATCCTATCTGATTTCTTTAAAACATTTATCCGACACCTTAGGTCTATTGTTTAGTGTCTTGAAAATTTATTTTTAAACCGTTTTTCATCCATTCTGAAATCATTTGCATTTAATGCATATTACTTTTTTATATAAATTATCTCTAACTGATATTTTTAGCCAAATAATTTTTATGACCATTGAAAGACGAAAAAATGTAAAATATAATAGGTTATGTTAATAAAGAATGATTACAAAACCATCACTCATAAATTTCGTTATTAGTACAAAAATTATGAAAATCTGTAATACTATGCACATAAATTTATTGCAATAGTTGAATTTCTTTCAACAGAAAAAACGAAAACAAAAACTTGCTTAAGAACTGACTTGTCTACCTTTAAAAACCGTAATATAAGTAAGTCTTCATTAGTATCTATATTATAAATTTCCTTTTTATTATTTTTTTCAAGTCCTATATTTAACCTGGTATATTAGAAGTAAGTAGACAAGAGACAGTAAATACATCAACGTCCTTGTTTCTAAATGCATTTGAAAAGAACTCCTTGCCTTGTCGACCTTGCTATAACAAGGCCTAACCGAACTCCCTCCTTCCTTGTTCAATTTAAACACTTTATGCAAAACGTTCAGGTGATACGGCTTATCCGATATCTAAATAAATTTATAATAAATATTTATACTCAGGTGTATTTTCATATTACTTTTAAGTAGAATACTGTTACAAACACACAATTTTCAAGTAATGGTAACTAGTTATTAAGGTTATTTGTAGTCAATATTTATCATAATGACAAACAAGTAATGACCACGGGTTATCACAAAGACTCCGGTTCGGAAGAAAATAATTTATGATTGATTAAAGTTTCGTTAGAATTTTTTGAGCCCCCGATAAAACAATTTAAAAGGGGTAGTTAGATTAATCACTATTTTTTACTTTCTCGTGGCTATATGAATGCATAGGAAGGAAAGTATTGTTTTCATGTCGATTTTTCGAAATCGAGTTTTCACCGGATATACACGTTTTCAGATCCCCTGAACCAAAAAAAAAAAAAAATTAGCTATTGGTGTGTGTGTGTGTGTGTGTGTGTACGCGCGCGCGCGCGCGTGTGTGTGGGTGTGTGGGCGCGAACAAAATATCTCAAGAGCGGAACATCGTACGGACTTGAAACTTCTCCTACCTTTCCCAGACCCCTCTAACAAACTGTTGTTCATGTATGGGGTTTATGTTACTAAATTTTGATTAGCCCTGGTTTTGATTGGCCTCCGAGTAATCCAATAGTTATTCATCATTACGAAGTGTGCTGTCTTTCTTTCCTCCGACCCGATAGTTCCTGTATTCCTTCTCTTGATTTATTCCTGAAATTCCTTAATAATATTAATGACTAGCTAAGACTTTGTCTGACATATACTGTTTACTGTGTTATGTTTTGTTCACTTAGGTCCTCTTTGACTTCCTTGAATCAGTTGTCTAATGAAAGACTTGTCTTCCTTTCTTTTATAGATTCCAGAATCATCCTGGTAATTCTTTCTTGATAATTCCGTTAAAGTACAGTCTTTTCTTTCTGAATGAGGTCACCAGTTTCTCAATCTTTTAAAAAGGTTCTTCATGAACGTGCCGCTTGTAATAATGTCCTTCTTATTGTTTATGTACTTTAAGGAGATAAAATAACTTTTGCAAATACTTTTCCTGTATTTTTTCTTAACTAAATTAACTTTTTTAATACCCATCGTATAAAATTCATGTAATAACTATAGCTCTTTCATTATTAACAATAAATGTTTACAGTTATCGATAAATGAATTCAAATAATTTACATATAATAAAGCCAAAATAATTACAAAAAACTATAATTAATTTTAAATAACTAGTTTAGAAAGTAAACAAATGATATAAATTTTTTCTTTAATCTGTAACAATTTCTTTTAGTAATTTATTTGTAACAAATATTAACAGCAGTTAATACTTCCAGCAGTCACGAATTGCCCATATATAAACAGGCATTAATTTTTAAAATTTGAACATTATGTTTGTAAAATTATTTTATTTACTATCTTAATTCGTAACGTGTAATTTAAAACAATATTAAAGATATTACAAATATCTTATGCGTATGTAATAATAGTACAAAATTTATAATAACGATTAAGAAAACATATAGGTATTTATTTTGAAAATGTAAAATATGAACAGTATTTCTTAACGTTAAAAAACTTTAATAATAATAATAATAATAATAATAATATTTTACTGATTATTATTATATTAACATTACACAATATTTAAGTATGGAACCACTTCGTGTAGTCGTCTATTGTAATTCACAACAAATGAAACATTTCGCGTCAGTCAGTCACGAACTGTAAAAGAAAATGAACAGACTTAACGTCAGTGTTATTTTTAAATAAGATAGAAGTGAAACATTAACAGAAGAGATTCGTGACATTGTATTTTTAACACAGTAAATTGTAATTCAACATAAGATAAAACAAATTTTGCAACATAACCGCCTGTTTTATTTTATTACCTACATTTCTTTTCTTAAAAAAATGCCTTCAGCATTTCAATTTAAACAAATGAACGACGAAAATTTAACTGCAATATAAGAATTAAAATTAAATCAAAATCGGTGAAGTGTAAAGTAAAAGTTGATATAAACTTTTAGGTTAATAGTTATTTATTATTTTCTTACCTGTGATATATTTAAACAAGACCCGTTCTAATATAAGGTAGATTATAATGTATCATTATACTTGATATCAAAGTTACTTGATATAACTTATCAAGTAACAGTATAGCTGTGAAATTTTATAAACTGTCTTTTATAAAATTACTGTTGTTCATAAATTTTATACTGTTGTTATTGTATATAGTTCATGAAACAAAATTAATGATAAGATCAGGTATCTTTGAGTAATATTTCAGGTTATTCCAGGAAATATCATAAATTAGTTTTACAAATTTTAGTTATTTTTCCGCGTACAATTGATTATTTTTAATACATGGTCGTACATAGAGGGCGAGGGATCAGCTGTCCGTTAAAGATAACCCCAAAGAGAACTGAAATGAAATCTACTTAAAAAAATTTATTATTCCTCTTAACCAATCCCGTAAATCTTTCTCAATAATTAAGCTCCACATAAGAAATATTCCCGAAGTTCAAGAAAACATACAAAAAAAATGGGCGGGTCTTAATGAAATATACCGGATGGGTAATGAAATAGTGTTATTCAAAGACGGAGATCATGGACCGGAACTAGGGATTAAGAATAACTACAGATGGGATGGGAATATGATGAAGAGAGTAAACTGTTCTCCTTTCAATCTAGCACTGACACTATACCAGCTTAAATAGTTTCTTCCTCTTAAGCCTTCGCACCAGATCCTCGTTTTCGCAGAAAATTGAAAATTATTTTATAAATTTTGTCTAGTGAAGTATCAAGCTTAATAACCTAAAAGTAGCTACCTTTTTAACTTAAAAAATTAAAAGCAGTAAGATAATTTACAACAAAATTTTGGCCGCTTCCATAGTAGTTGTAGCTGGATTGCTTCAACGTTTTCAAGGAAGTCGAGTCTTTTCTCATATTTTTGCACGAACCACTGGATTTCGCTGGATGTAAACTTCTACACATATCTCTGAGGAGGTGGTTGTTTCTGACAAACCAGGGTGTGTAAACTATGTCTCTCAACACCCTGTTTTGGAAGCATTTTATGATGATTAGTACTTCGTTTGATATCATTCCTTTGGTATCGGTGGCATCACCATAGTTGCATGTCCTGAAAGGTTATAGCATTTATTTTTAACCAGGAGTTTGTTAGAGACCGGGTTCGATTCCCGGTCAGGTCTGGCATTTTTTTCATCTGTAAATCACCACATATCATTACCTACGCACAAGCCCAAGGCTTATGTAGGCATCATCACTCAATTTAAAAAAAAAGAAAAAAAATTCTCCCTAGCAATCAGATACAACTTCTGATACCTCAGCCCGAGTTTCTTGACTTCCCTTTTTGAAATGGGCTTTCCAGCGAAGCTTAGCATCCACTAGCTTACAAGACAACTACTGAAGGAAATAAAAAATTATTTTGTGCATTTTGTCTATTGAAGGATCAAGCTTAATACCTTAAAGTAGGCTACCTTTAACTAAAAGAAATTAGAAAAAGTAAGACAAACTACAACAAGTATTGGCCGCCTCCATGGTCGTGGCAGCGCGCTAGCCTGCAACGCGAATCCCGGATTCAATTCCCGGCTAGAGTCTGAAAAATATTACATGTCAAAATCCACCGTTCCAGTTAGACAACCCACCGTAGTCACTAATAACTAATCTGTTGATGCGACTTTAAATTAAATTTAAAAAAAACTTTTGCAAATAATTCATGATCATTATTGTTTTGTTTTTTTAGACCTTTAAACTATGTACATACTTCAGTTTTTACAAACAACTTAAAAAAACCAATAAATCATTGATTTTTTTTTTGGTTTAATGTCCTACTGTTCTGTAATTACTGCTAATGCAGACGGTGAATGATGAAATGATTTTTTGTAACGTATGAAAAAATGCTGTGCCTGAATGGGATTCGAACCCAAGACCGCATGATGAGAGGCGAGCACGTTACCAACTTCGCCAATGCGGCCGGCGTAAATCATTGAGACGACTATAAGATTCTTATATATGTTTGTTAAATTATTTAAATATTAAAAAATCATTAAATTTATAAATAAATTTGATTAAATTTAATAATACCGTATTAATGTTTAGAATTTGCTGTTATTATTGAAATCATATAGTGAACTTGAACATTTATGTCCTGCTGTGTACTGACAGGATCATTTTATCTATTGGATTCGCAGACCGGTCGTTGGACAACTCCGTGAAGTAAGTGACCTTGGTCTAAAGAACTCATGGGTTACTTTTAAGTATGCTATCAAAAAATAATAAAAAATTATACATAAATACATTATTTTATAAATTATACTATAATCTATTCATAAGTTTTTTTGCCGATGCTTTTTGAAACTGTATAAAATCAATTGCTTTTCAATAAAGAATTTTTAACAATAAATGGTATTTTAAGAAAGATTATAATATTTCAGTAGATTATACTTTACTTGCCGTATCGATGTGACCTAAATTATTACAATACGACCTTTATTTTTATTTTTATGGATACTTCCGAAAGTAGAAAATTAAGTAACCCTGACAGATCAAAGTGCATATTATTTAAGTGAATTATTTATTTAAAATATTTTGTATCTAGTTTAATTTTTATTAAATTATATTATATAATTATATACTTTATTGTAAGCATAAAAATGCCAATGAAATTCACATGAGAGGCTTAAACTCAAAATCTTTTGGTATGGTTTTCATTGAAATTATTTATAAAATTTTAGTTCTTGCAGAAGCTATGTATGGTGCAGAATGCTTAAAAACATTTTTAGAGAAAGACCTAAGTAAAGAAGAAAAGAAAATTTTACGAACAATTCATGGGTCTATCTAAGAAATTTAAGAATATAAAATAAGAGAGAAGGCATCATTCATAGAAATTTTAAAAGAAATTAATATCACGATATCAAAAATTTTACGAAGATATCTATAGAGTTAATGAGAATATTAATAACAGAAAATATAATGTAAGAAAATAAATAATAAATAAGATAATATATAAGAAAATAAAATAAAAGAGTATTAATAAAGAAAATATTTAATTTTCATGAAAATAGAACAACAACAAAAATTTCTAATTAATTGTACTTAAAATTATGAATTATTTTCAAAAGACCCAATTAAAGACGGAAAATTTTAGGAAAAAATTGATGATGAGTCTAGATTTACAGAGAAAACGAAAAGATACTACTTTTTTCGTTATTTGTCATCAGTCTCTCGACTAGTTTGATACAAATTTCCAAGCTGTTCTATCTTGCGCAAGTCGTTTCATATCTACATGCCTGTAACAAGATACTACTATGATTAGCAAAAATAGACAAAAAAAAAGAAGAAACAACCGATTGAAATGATGTAGAAATTATGAAAAGAAAGATCTACACTTTGAAAGAGTGATCTCTGTTGGTCAGGACGTATCGAGACTACATAAAAATTCGCATAACACGATAACATCAATGAAAGACTTTATTGTACCCAGGTCCCGAAAGGACCTTGATTAAGTGTCACAATATAAACTATTACTGCACCATAATAAAAACAATGTTAAACATATTTACCGCGGCTTTACATTTTCTACTACTTTCTATGCTGAAATTTTTTAATTAATCTGACCGTTTAGCCACTGCAAATAGAAACGTAAATGAAGAACTCGAATTTTCGGCCGGTATGGCAGACGACGTAAATCCTTTGAGGATTTTCGATGTGTAATTTAGATAACCTTCAGAAGTATAAGTGCCAAATTATAAAATTATGTGATTTATTTCCTCTAAAAAGTCTAAACTAGCAACAAAGTTTTAATTTTAAAAGTTATCTAATTAACAAATCTAATCGGTAAATAATTATTCTTACGTAAACCTTTTGACCTACTATGATGAGAACATTATTTACATGTCCCATATAAATGAAACAGGATGAAATGAATTGTACTCTTAACAAAGCAAAAAGGTAAACAGGCCTTGATCCATTCGGCTGCACATGTTTTCCCACAATTTATGATTTACGCAATGTTAAATCACGTGTGATAAATAAACACCGTTCATTCTGTTCGTAATTTTTTACTATTAAATAACAATGATACATAATTATCACTTTGAAATAACTGTTATAAATCAGAACTTTGTTAACGCCTATTATAAAATTTTATTACTCTAGTAAATTTTATCTAATTACTTTGCTGAAACTGTGTTTTTGCATATTTTTTTGCTTTTAAGGCCTCATTGGACCACTTGAATCAAGTTTAGAAATCCTACTTGGTTTGGTTATAGGATTCTTACGTTTTTCCCAATAATTCTTCATATTTTGGGATCTGATCTGTCTGATTCTATCTGTAAAAATCATTGAAGACGGAGCTCGAGTTTTTCGATGAACCTTGTTTTTATCTTTAAGCAACAGCTGTTCACATTTTTCTAAAAGATCTTGTTCTGCAATGTTAAGTTCTTGCATACCTTGCTTTATTCGGCCCACCACCTTAGAGGATTTTTCCACGAGTTAATTATAGAAATGAGTTATTTAATAACTCGACTGTGCAGTATTGAGTTTCCGAGTTTTGTTTATGCAGGTCCTAAAAAAAGTCCTAAGGATTCTTCTTTAGAATCCTAATTATCTTTAGAATTTCTCCCATTCTCGTTTTAGTTTTTAAATTAGAAATACTTTCGCAGCTCATAAGTGGCTTCACGTTGTACTACCGGTTTTTTCATTTTTTTTTTTTAGAAATATTGTAAAATACTTCAAAGCGAATCTTATATATTAAAATACAGTGATAAAAGATTGTCATTATATTATAGTATTGATATATCTTTAATTTATGTGATGTAGGGAGGAAGGGATGATTGTCCACCTATTAGATTTACCTTTAAAATTAAAAGAAAATTCTGATAAAACATAATTTTTAATTAACTGAATCTGGCTTCCAGACCAGACCAGTCTGTCAGCTGGTAGACATACATTTTAGATAATTAATTATCGCCAATTGGGTTAGTAAATAAGCCAGTATGGTAAACAGCTGGCAGCACGGAAAACACGAATAAATAACCGGGGAACCCAAGTTTAATTACACCTCAAAAATAATGCTAGTCTTTGTAAACTCAATAAGGCGGGTGAGGAAATTATTAACCGTCTTGGAACAGAATTTCTTGTTTTGAAGTCTTAATAAATTATTTTTTCATAGAATTAATGGTCAGTAAAAAATAATAGTCGCTTCCTATTTGTTCTCTAATAGATTTTTTAAACTGTTTAGCAACTGTCCGCGCCACCTGTCAGAATTATGTAGACTTAAGCTGGAAAATTGACTACCTTCGTAGCGTAGTGGTAGCCTACAACGCGGAGGTTCCGGGTTCTGTTCCCAGCCACGGTCAGAAAATTTTCAGAAGGTAAAACCCACTATTTCATAACCCACCGTAGTCGCTAATAACCGAGCTGTTAATGTGATTTTAAATAAACTAAAAATAAAAAAAGCTGGAAAACAGCTATCACATTTGATAGTTCAATTAAAAATAACTTTCAATACAAAAAAAATTAAAATATACCTTTACGGCTTCTTTGTAAAGAAAGTGAATTGAGGAAAATTCATTTTCTAAGTAATAAACTTAAAACTAAATAGCCTTGGAATAAATGCAGTGAATTATGTTAGATTTGTATTTATAAAAACGATCGATAATTATTATAGATGGATAAAGAATAAGGAAATGCAGTAACTACCATGCTTAAAGAAAACTCCAGGAAATAAGCAACTTAACTGCTCGAATTTCTCTGTAATCAGAACGAATCAGTAAAATAACACTTTAAAACGTAAAACCCACTTATTTGGAAGGTGAAAATTTATGTAATAAACAAATATAAAAAAAATCCAAGAAATAAGTAAATTTGGATATGATAAATCGATTAAATTTTTAATTATTTATCTATGAGTATTTGCATTTCTACTTCATGAAATCGAAAACATATTGATCTTAAATGGATGTCCACTAATATGTTTGAGTAATTTTAATTTGCCACTGGATGATTTTGACAATCAAGGCGAAAATAGGGCATAAAACACGTACATCATTAATGCTGTTGGTTGTAATAAATAAGTTAAATAATAATAGGTTGTATTAAATAGGTGTTACTAAATACAGACAAAAAACTTTAATTATTAAAACTGTTATATTTTGTCTTAGGTCGCAAGTCCTCGCTACCTCTACACTAAGTCATTCTCTATAAATCACTAGTACGGCCAATTTGACTACATGGTGGACCAATTGGAGCCTGTCACAATACAACACTGAATATTCTTCAAAGACACCAGTCAAAAGCACTTAAGAGCAATAATAAACACACCTTTTTGCGTAACCAATCATATCCTTCACAACGACCTGAAAATACCAACGGTTCAAGACATTGTCAACGCAATATACAACTCATTGCACACAAAGACAATTGACCACATAAATCCAATTGTCCAATCTCTTTCAACTAACGATCTCCCTGTTAACAGACGACTGAAACGAAGGTGGAATAGGGATCTTCTCCGACCACCATAAAAAAATCAATTTAACTTGTTATGCCTATGTCATTTCATAAACAAAAAATTATTTCATTTAAAAAAAATCATCAATCATAGTTTATAAATCATTATCATTGAAAAATATTGGCTCCATATTCCTTGCAAAATTTCACGCCATCGGTCACTGGATCGATTCACATTCACGTCACATTCCCGCTATTCCTCAGTCATTCCATCTCATTTACTAGTTGCTCTTAAAAAATGTACAGTTGTAAATAAAAATAAAGTTGAAGCCAAAAAAAAGATTCAATGTTTTCAGAAATAGGTAGTAAATGTTTTGTTTTCTTTTGGAAGCTATAGTAACATTAAACCAATATTCCGGCCGCATTGGCGAAGTTGGTAACGTGCTCGCCTCTCATCATGCGGTCGTGGGTTCGAATCTCGCTCAGGCACGGCATATTTTCATACGTTGCAAAAAATCATTTCATCCTTCATTGACCCACCGGGTTGGTCTAGAGGTAAAGTCGTCGCCAAAATCAGCTGTTTAACAGCTGATTTTCGGAGACGAAGGTTCCTGGTTCAAATCCTAGTAAAAGTAGTTACTTTTATACGGATTTGAATACTAGACAGTGGTTGCCGGTGTACTTTGATGGTTGGGGTTCAATTAACCATACTCTAACAGGAGTGGTCGACCTGGGTCTGTACAAGACTAAAACTCATTTACACGTCATACATATCATCCTCATCTCATTGGGTCATGGGGTTGCTTATTGTTCTGAGTTGAAGAGATTGCAACGTACACATATTAGGAATTTAAAAAAAAAATTCTTCATTATACACAGAGTTACATACTACAACGTAGTCGCTAATGACCATTGTAGTTGATGCGACGTTAAATAAATAAATAAATAAATAATAACATTGAGTCTTCTTCTTCATGTAAATACATTATTATATTTACTTAAAATTATTTTAAACTGATTGTAAATAAACTCGAATGCTAAAAAAATATATTATTAAAAACAACATAAAAATCTGATTGTTTTAAATATGATAAAAATGCACGTATCAAACAATTAATTTCAACACAATAAAACCCACCGTTACAGTACCAAAACCCACAGTAGTCGCTAATGACTAAGCTGTTGATGCGACTTTAAATAAACTAAAAAGAAACACATTTAAGACAGATACAAACACTAATAAAAATATATAACAATTTCATTAAAATTATTCATTCAATGTTGAATCTTTTCACATTGCTAACTACAGACAATTTATAGATGTTGAGATTAGACCATCAAAGTCGTTTCAAAACTGAGTAGAATGGAGTAATCTTCGAGCAGTAAATATTAGTTAAAAATTTAGTGCGGTTTACCTTACTCTTTATTCTTTTGGTTATTAAATAATGCTTTTCTATAAACATTAGTCATAGTTCACCGATATTCATACTATTCAATAATGTAAACATATTGCAGTTATTCAATAATATTTTCTCTTGGGAATTAGGTTATGTGTACAAATAGATTTAGATTTATAACATAAAATTTACAGTCATCGTTTATTGATAGAATTCACGGATTTATAAGAATTTTTCACGCTGACAAATTACCCCCTGATCTTGTTATATCATGCCCGTGCAATGTACGCTGATCTATGGGTTCTTTTTACTTTTTTTTGTAACAATGTGAACTTCCATTTTACTTATCTGAAATTGCTACACTGTATAATAAAATTTTAAAGTATTCTCCATACGTCTGTATAGTTAATTCCGTAAACATTTTTTTTTAAATTTATCAAAGGTTTTATGCTGTCAACAACTATTGATCCAAATAATAATATCATAGCAAAAATTCAAATCTATTCAAACCTTATTGAAATTGGCTTAAAAAATGGAAACTTGGCTGGTTACATAGTTGTAACTAGCATAAATTCATAGTTAAACAAGACAATATTTTGTCCAATATTGTATGACAAAGCCATTCAAATACCAATAACCTTAGTAGCTGAATAAATTGAACGTTCATAAAACGAAGCTCCACAGGACGGCAAGTTAATTTTACTTTGAACAACGCCCTTCTTACCAAACCGTCAAGGTAAAATTTCAATCAACATTCTCAGCATGATTTTAAAACAAAACAACATCATTGACATTCTGATTTCTTTATAAATCCATTAAGACACCTTTAGGTTTTCTTAAACTTTAAAAAAAACATAGAAAAACTAAAATTTCAAGTAAATTTCTTTCTATTATTTAAGTACATACAAAAAGTAAGAATAATAAAAGTACAATAACATTGGTGTTCAAGTTTAAAACAATAGAAGCATACCTTTTTTGGGCGGACTACTTTTTCAAGGTCACTCGGTTGGGTATTTGAAATTATTTCACTGTCTTGTATCGTTCTCTTGGCACGGGTCAGTGTATTAAAAATATTATTGTCCATAAGACAATATTTCTCTCTTTGTTACAACCTCTTTTCTCTTTTTCTTTATGTCCAATACACATTTTATAACGGTGCTGTCATCCTACCTACAGGGCTTAAAAACACTGCTTTCTAAGCAAGTACAACACTAACAACATTTGTTTGGTATTTTTACGTTTTCTATTAATAAAAATGAATACGTATTCCTTTGAACTATTGTTTATTCATTATTAAAATACTTTTGTTTATTGTAAATGGGTTTTTTCCTTATTAAAGTTTGTTTTTCAGCTATCAAAATGTAAAGGAACATCTATTTAACTGCGCCTATAAACCTACATCTTAGAATGAATATCCCTAACATGTCATGTTACTAAGTTCATGATTCAGTTTCATATAATTAATATTTTATTTGCTTTTTTTCTTTGTTCGGTCTATCGTTTGATCATAGTAAATGTAATAAAGTAGAAATTAGTAGTCTACAATAAAAAATCTGGTGTGAAACACTCACACAACTTTCTCTTACCAATGTAAATAATGAACAATATAATCTAACATTAGTAATAAAAAATTAGAAATAAACAAAAAACTAACCTCAATAAACAACCTAATTTTAATCATGAGTGAAAGACGCAAAATGAAAATCAACCTCAGTTTGGCTTAAAAATACGGAAAATTACTTTCACGAAAAACCAGGCTCTGTAGTGAAAAATGCTCTAAATAAAAGTTGTAGATCTTTTAATTTCCTATAAATTTTATTATTTATACACTTTTGTCGTAAAATGTATACTAAGGCTCAAATCGTTAAAAAATCGATTTTTTACACGTTTTCGTAGGAAAAAAACAGAAAATCGCTAATTACTGCTAAACTAAGCGTTATACAAAAAAATGTTTGAAATAAAAGTTGTAGGATATAAAATTCTCTACAACTTTTATTATATACATTTTTGCACTAAAATGCGTATTAAAGTTCCAATCTTTAAAAAAAAAATTTACGAGAAAACACCCTTTCCAAGAATTTCAGCAGACATGACGCCTATCTTATCATGTATATCATAAAAAATGTAGTGAATGAGGCGAGTTTCAAAAAAATCATAGGAGCCGTTTTTGAGAAAATTGCAAAAAGTGAAAAATAACACGAATAAACTACTACTTCTGGTTGACCGATTTTTGATAAAAATGTTCGTGTCAGGCCTCTAGTGGTATCTAACTTAAGTTTCAAGTTCGTACGATGTTCCGTTCTTGAGATATTTTGTTCACACAAACACAGATCAATCGTTAAAAACATGTTTTTTTGGGTTCAGGAGGTCTGAAAACGTGTAGATCAGATGGAAACTTGATTTCAAAAAATCGACATGAAAATAATACTTTCCTTCCTATAAGTTATATTATTCATATAGGCAAGAGAAAGTAAGAAGAAAACAAGTTACGAAGGTACATAAATTTTCTATATAAACGGTAAAGAGGTTATATAGTATTGATGTAACTTCTATTCGTGAAACTAATTTAAAAACTCCATTTTATAGCGGTAATCCAAAACAAACAATTAATATTTCTAACAAATTTTATGATTTCAGTTTTAATGGTTACCTATTAAGGTGATACTTATTAGCTAAGAAAGAAGTCGATAAACGATCCCTGTCTTTTATGGACTATGTAATAAATTGATTAACGAACCATTATGTTTAAAATTTACTACTTTAATAATAAAATATATGTTTATATTAAGTAGATTCTTTAATAAATTATGCTGTAATTCTCTTGAAACGATCCAGTTTAAAGAATCTGGTGTGAAACACTTACACAAATTTCTCTTGCCATTGCAATTTTTGAATAATACGAGTATAACCTAACCATTAGTAATAATACATTAGAAATAAAAAACTAACCTCAAAAACATACCCTTATTTTAATGAATGAAAGATGCAAAATGAAAACCAACCTTAGTTTCCCGTAATAATACGGAAAATCACTCTTTCACGCTAAACTAGGCTCTGTAAAGAAAAATGCTTTAAATAAAAGTTGTAGATCTTTTAATTTCCTATAAATTTGATTAATACACTTTTGTCGTTAAATGCATACTAAGGCCAAAATCTTAAAAAAATCGATTTTTTACACGTTTTCGTGGAAAAACAGAAAATCTCTAATTACCGCTAAACTAAACATTATACAAAGAAATGGTTGGAATAAAAATGTTGGTTTTATAATTTTCTACAACTTTGATAACACACTTTTCCCTAAAATGCATATTAAGGCTGCAATTTAAAAAAAAAAACAATTTTTTTCTATGAGCACAGCATCCCCAAGAATTTTTTGCAGATATGGCGCCAACTCTATCTTGCAGAGCATACAAAATGTTGTAAAAGAGGCAATTTTTTAAAAAAAATCGTAGGAGCCGTTTTTGAGAAAATTCCAAAAAAGTGAAAAATGACACGAATAAACTACTACTTCCGGTTAACCGCTTTTGATGAAAATGTTCTTCTCGTCTCCTCAATTAACTTAAGTTCCAAGTTTCAACTTCGTACAATATTCCGTTCTTAAAATATTTTGTTCACGCGCGCGCGCGCCCACACACACCAATCGCTAAAAACATGTTTTTTTTTGTTCAGGGGGTCTGAAAACGCGTATATCCAGTGAAAACTCGATTTAGAAATTGACATGAAAACAATACTTTCCTTCCTATATATTCATATAGGGAAGAGAAAGTAAAAAAAAACCATTGGTTTCACTTATAACATCATTAGAAATAACTTCTTAAATTTAAAATGAAGCTGAAATACATAATAAGTTATTGAATTTGGCAAGAGAATCCGGCTTAGATAGTAATAAAGGGCTTAAATCTGACTTACTGATTTATCCATTATCTAGTAGAAGATTCATAAGTTTTGCGAACTTTTAATCCTTTAGAAATCGACGTTAAGTTTGCATTCGCTATAACCGGTAAGAGATTACACTTAAGAGATTACCCACAATTCTTTACGAAACTCATATCCTTTAATTAACTTCAATTTTTATGAAATAATTATATTGAACCCACCGGGTTGGTTTAGCGGTAACGTTATCACCGTAAGTCAGTTTTTTAACAGCTGATTTTCGGAGACAAAGGTTCCTGGTTCAAATCCTAGTAAGGGTAAAGAACTTCCTACAACAAATGACGCTAAACTAAGCGTCCCTAATTATCCATTATCCAAAACAAAACAAAATTATAAAATTAAAATTATAATACTTATTTTCTTTAACCTTTAATAAAATATTTAGTAATTCTGCTAAATTACATACAAACTTTTAGTAAATAAAATACGCTTAAATTTAATTACAATATTTTAATACCTGAGTGAGGCTACAGGGAAAAGAAGGGTAATATTTCCGTATGTATGAATTCATATTTGTTAACCTCTGTACAGCTAAAACGAATTTTTTTGGAATTTTGATAAGAGATATTTATTACCCAAAAGCCAATAAATTTTACGAAAATTTAGATCCAGTTGATTTCTTCTGACATGTATGGGTAGTTTCCATGTAATACGATTATCTAAGTGTGGAACTAGATAACTGACAGTGACACAATATAAATAATCTCATTGTACATGTTTACTACCTTACTTAAAATTGTTGAAATTTTATAAATAAAAATAAATTTTTAGTCTCACGTAATACTGGTATGTCAAAATTTGGGAAGGTAATGCTACTGCACAGAATTATTTTAGATACTTATAGAAAGTAGATTTCATTAATCTTTATTTTTGAAGTGTCTAACCATTTTTCAAGTTTATGTACAAGTTTTCTAATTCTAATGCAGCTGCAGGATTAACATTAGCTACGATTATGGCTTTGTCGTCTGAAAACATTGCCACGGTTGTATCTGTATCATAAACCCTATGCTAGAAAGGCAGGATATAGAATATGCAGACTCGTTTTCAGTATTTCGTACAACAACGAGATCACTGAGTAAAAGAGTTCTGAAAAACTTAATTTAAATTTTACAAGATTATGGCTGTTCCAGTTATTGTAGTGATTGCTACAAAGTAGTCTTGGGTATTTGGGAGGAAAGATGAAGGCCAGAACCAGGCGGCGGAAATACAGTTCTTCAGACCAGCGTGTTTATCAGAGGATGTATTTTATAAAATCACATTAAGAATGAAGAAATACGTGCAAATTTAAATGTCCCCTCTCACTTGAAAAAGTTAGTAAATACTTGACAACATCTCCTCTGTACAAAACGTTTAGAACTTGACCGCCGCCAGAAGATAGTCTTCTGCTTAATTGACCCTCGATCAAAACAACCTCCGTTCCAAAAAGTATATTTACAAAACCCTTTTGAGACCAATCTGGATTTATGGTGTCCACCTCTTTGGAGTAGTGACAAAGAGTAACTTAAAGTCGATCCAGGGCTTTCAGTCAAAATTCTTAAGACTAGCATCTGGCGCTCCTTTTTATATCAGCAATAAAACCCTCCACAACGATTTCAAAACTCCGACAGTAAAGGAACTACCCGCATCCTTCTATAGTAAATTTCCAGAACGAATAGATGACCATCCCAACCAACTAGTCCTTGACCTCTAGCTACAAGGCCTTCTTGCGACATCTAAAGCAAAAATGGAGCAGATACCTCTCGGTCTAAATAACGGACAACACCCGTAGTTCTAAAAAGAAATGTACCAGTGGGTACCTATTCTCCTGAAAGTAAAATTCCCTATTACCCGTTAAATCAAATATCGTATACAGGAATTGTGCAGCTCAATGTACAATATAAAAACAGAAAAATGGGAAAACCATTTGATATGAATGACTGATCAACGAAACGAGCATCGAATTACATTTCTAATGGACGAAGAGATATGGGTAGAAAAATGTGGGCAGTGAAGTCGGAACAGGTCGAAATGCCTAATCCGTGACCGGAAGATGAGATGATAGACGAAATATATAAAAATTAATTTGAAATTATCTAAATGAAAAAAGAGAACGTTAAAAAACATGTCGTAATTGCTCTGTCAATTTATATTATTTTTTAATAGTAAATAACAACAAATAAATATTTGCCAATATTATTAAAAATTATGACGCTATAAATAATAAAAATAATTAAAATATTTAAGAAGGTGTGAATTATCATTCTATTATAGTAATTGATTAAGATGAAATACAATTTAAATGCAATTTTTAAATAGCGCCTTAATGAATGAAATATTATTGCTAAAACAAAAATCGTTGGTGCATGGATGCAACTCCGGTTTTTCTTATTACACTGATGCAATCGATATAAATAAATGCAACTGCCAACCGGTTGCATTAATTTCACACTTTATAATATTCATTATATAATATTTCCAACTTATTATAAACAATGTCGGTCGATACGGTTCTCGCACTTCCTGTCTTATCAGTTTCATACATTCTCATAATAATTTTTTCTACATATTTCTCATAATTTTTTTCACAACTGTTTCACACATATGTTTTTTTTAATCTACGTCATTACGGACCTATTACATGATAGATCAATGAAAAAAGTCACAGGTAATTTTTTTAAATTGATACGTATTTAAAATTTCGTGAGCTAAGTATAAGTTAAGCTCATAACAGGCAGGTAGAGTGTTAAATTATTTACACTTGATCTACTTGTTCCAGTGGTACAAAAAAATAGTTATGTTTCTTAACACATGGTCAGCCAATTACTGAAGCATTTAAGAACAGAAGGAGTAGAGGTGTAAAAGACACTAGTCAGAGTTATCTCCTCTGAAAGTAATGAATTTCACTATACAGCCAGACATTGTGCTGAATGAAGTGAGGGTGTCATTTACAGGGTTGAAAGTAGATGATTTTCAGAGCGCATACTAATACGCATATTTTTCTACTCAGTGAGGAAGGCATAGTAAACCACCTCATTCCTCGTTTTACTTAGTAAAGTCTCTAGAGGTTCAAACCAGAGTTTCGGCTGATTACCTAAACAACAACAAGCTAAGTATACTTATCAACTTTATTCCTTAATTTTACCCGTTCTTCGCAACCAATAACTAAAAATTAAGCTCATTTAAGAATTTAAAGGAATAATATTTTATTTTATTTTAGGGTCACATGGACTGTTCAGATGCCAAATATAAAGGTTCTCAGGAGAATGAAGAAAGACGTAGAGGTTATCTTCACCATCAAATGTAGGAAGCTCCAATATTTTGGCATATCATCCGGAATGACACACGATATTTGTTAATACAAGCCATTCTGCTGGGACAATTAGTGTGTGTTCTGGCAGAAGAAGGGTGTCGTAACTTCAAAATCTAAGAACTTGGTTTGAAAGAGCTCAGAAGAGCTTTATCATAGTGCAAGGAACAAAGGTGATTTGCTATTATGGTCGCCAACATTCGGCATTAGGCACCTGAAGAAGAAGAAGAAGAAGATAACATTATTAGTACGAGGTTTGGCTAGAAAAAGCTAAGAAGGGTTAGCTATGTCAGTAGGATGGAGGAGGGAAGGCTGCCGAAAAGGATTTGTATTTGGAGACGGAAGGAAAGAGATTAAGAGGTAGACCAAGAGTGAAGTGGATGGGTTCAGTTATGGATGAATTTGGAAAAAGATGCGATGCCAAAAGAGCAATGGAGAAGAGATGGTTCAGTGTTAGAGAAAGATGGAGAAGAGTTGTGTTTGGTGTTGGGCTGCTGATTATGATTTTGTAGGCAAACTAGTATCCATAAACTAACACAAATAGAAATAAATACATCGAGCATTCACTTCCATTTTTTGTATTATGGAATAGCCAATTTAGGACTACCTTTTATTCTTAATGTTCTTGATGATGGGCGCCTTGTGCGTCAAGAGGCTTCCCTGACAAGAGAGCGAGTAACACGCATCCCCCTGGTTGCCGACCAGGCTCACCCTTGCTCTCGAAAATTTTAGTTTAGTAATAAATTAGATATGTGACAGTCGCCAGTCACAGAATATAAGAGTTCTTCGGAACGGCCTCCCGGTCTGTGCTTTCGGGCGACAATCGGAGGGGAGGTGACGGGAGAAATGCCAGCAAACCAACTACCAATTATGGCATAGCCAATAAAAATAAACACACAATAAAAATTAAACTCCAATAAGCATTTATAGATGCATATCAATGGGAACGTGTTTCTCGTACTGCTAGACAAAATTTGTTCCTTAACTCTCAAATATTTTATCACTTATAAAATTAATTTTATTTTGTTATTTGAACTATCATAAAATGTTATAACTGTGTTTTAACTAATGTATTTCTTGGTATCTTGAAACTGATACGAGAAATCCAGAGTTATTAAGATGGGCACTTTAAAAAGGTGCTCGCTCAATCGTTTTAATTAATATTTTAACGACTTTAAAAAAATGAGAACATATGAACGGAAATAGATGTTTACAACCTGAATGGGAAGGTTGCAGAATATCAAAATCGATGGAAGGAACACGTGCAGAGAATGCCTGAGGAAAGGATCCCTCTCAGTGTTTTGCAATACAGACCGTTGGAAAGGAGAGATGTTGGGAGGCCAAGATGAAGATGGCAAGAATTTAATAGTTTGTCGCTGTTGTGAGCCGAAACAAGCAGAAGCCTAATCCTTGATTTTGAGAAGAAAAAGAAGAAGACAACTTTCCTCTACCATTTCACTCACATTTTTCTAGTTCGTAGTCCTCCAGGATTGCCTGGAGACAATAAATATTAACTAAAATCAAAGATAAACTACAGACAGATTACTTCAAAAAGTAAATCAGGATATTTTCTACTATGTATTAAATTTAAAGGTAAACCTATTTTTTTCAGAGGTCGGTAGAACGATAGTAAAACTTGTTCTTGTATAAGAATGGGTGTGGTCAGTACTTATATATAACCACTATTTTTAAAAGATTATTAATAAATATAATGTGTGTGCTATGGTTCGATACAATTAGTGATAATAGTAATTTAATATATGAACTTAATTTAACAATAACGTACTATGTAATTTATTCCTACATTAATTTTATTTAGGAGGTTTTGCCAATTTTTTTTTAATTGTTTCTTTTGTTTGCTCAGTTTCATGCCCACACATTAATAAAATTTATTAAGTTATAAAATTTTAATATCCGTACTGCACTTTTTTATAAATATGAAGATCGCATTAACGTGTAAGTATTCTGTTATCCAAAAACCAGTTATTTTATAATTTATTTATAACTTTGTTGTAACTAAACAGGAATTTTAAATTACTACATTTTCGTGGTGCGATATTAAAATCTTTAATTGAACAAACTCGAAATATACAAAGCAATCATAAGACCAAACAGTAGCTGTGTTGTTCAAATATCGGGAATTGCAAAGCATTCATGCACAAAACGAATCTAAGGTAAATTATCAGATAAAATTCGTCTAATACTTTCATTAATTTTTTTTAACAGTATAATTCTTTTGCAATAAGTTTTTACAAATGTAATTATAAACTTTAAGCAACGACGAGAAAAATCTAAGTAATCTTCTTGGAATGGAAGTATAAACCACACTCAGTAGTGTGTTTCAAAGTAGACTAAACTGTGAATAAGAAAAAATAAAACTAAACTTGATGAATTGTGTATTAATATCTTGAAACGTGAAGTTGTTGAAGCTAACGATGACCATGACCATGATAAAGATATTAGTTCATTAAATAAAATCTCTTTTCAAACTTAGAACCTTAGGGTGCGTTTTAAAGTAAAAATACATTTAACAAAAACTAAGGATCATTAACTTTTTGCTAAACTATATTTATGAAGATAAATACATAGTATTACTTTCTCTTGCCTATATAAATATATAGGAAGGAAACTGTTCCACGAACAGTTTCATCAAAATCGGTCAACCGGAAGTAGTGGTTTATTCGTGTCATTTTTCACTTTTTTGCGATTTCTCAAAAACGGTTAATAAAAAAAAATTAATTTGTTCCGTAGAACTCTTTATTTAAGGACAAACAGAATCTACATTTACATTAAAAAGACATGATCCGTATACACATTGATACATATAGCCTACATTGAACCAGATTTAGCGTTTTAATATAATTTCAGACCCTAGCCGGAATTGAAGCCAGAACATTTTGTTTTAGTGTGTACAGCACAACTAGCACTGTTGCTGTTTAGTTCATCAGACGAAAGATTGGTTTGAACCTCTACAGGCTTTCCTAAGTAAAACGAGAAGTGAAGTGGTTTACAACTGCCTTCCTCATTGAGTGGAAAAGCATGCTTATCAGCATACCCTCTGAAAAGCATCTATTTCCACCCTGCAAAAGACACCTTCACCTCATTCACCACAGGGTCTAACTGTATAATGATATCCATTACTCTCAGAGGAGATAACTGTGACTAGTGTCTTTTAGACCTGTACCTCTTCTGTTCTTAAATGTTTTAGTCATATAATTGGCTGACCATGTAATAAGAAACAAAACTATTTTTTGTAGCCCTGCTAGCAGATCGAGTGCAAAAATTTAAAACTCCACCTGCCTGTTACGGACAAGCAACTAGCACTAAGATCACTAAAATATAGTATTATTGACCACAATTATTGCATTACTTCAAAGTAAACACTTTATATACTCGCAAATTAAAACATTCACAATTTCTAACCACATATATTAATACGAAATGTCACATACGTGACACTTCCTTATGCCATACCTTCATCACATAATTCACCACAATATTATAACTGTTACGTGCAACAGGAACAAATAAAAAATATGATTTAAGAATTACCTACTTAGTTAAAGCTATTATTTATTTGGTTTCTCTTGTATTGACATTAGTTATTAAAGTAATTAAATGTATGATATTCGACTAAAATAATTACAGGTTCAACCTTAAACTAATGAAATTTTTACAAAATAAATACTATTTTACCTATCAAACAAAATTAGTGAAAATCATGAAATATCAGAAAGAAAATTATGGTCATTTTATTACAGTACTATACAATCATCGAATACTAAAAGATATTTTCATAATTTTCTTTTCTTTTTTCGTGAATAATTATGTATTGTAATACTTATAATCAAATGATACACTATAATTAGAAGATATGGCTGAATCGACTTTATGAATTATGAAATTCTTTGTATTAAATTCCTATTTAATAGTTAGTACATGTGTACCGCTCAGGTACGTACTGTTTTACAATTATGATAATTACATCCCATAAAAGTAAGTGCGCTTCCTAATGTACTGTATAGTTATGTTTTGTTACGTTACATCTAATGACTGTCCTTAAGTACAAACTGATCCATTGTTATTTCATATTGCCTGCCATTCATCACTGCAATATAACATGGTGAGTAGTCTTGCTTGGTTACATGCAATAGCTTATTCACGTATTGTAGCGCTATCAAAATTACTGGTCATACGGTCACTTCCTATTTCTACACAAATCCATTATCTTTCTCAAATTTAAATCTTGTTTTTAGTTTTATTTATATATGTTATCAGTTTGGTAATATTTTTTACTTTCTCTTGGCTTATGATGAATATGTAAAAAATGAAAAGTATTGTTAACAAAATCGAATTTTTCACCGGAAATACACGTTTTCAAGCTCCCTGAACGCAAAAACACAAGCGTTTAGCAATTGGTCTGTGTGTGAACAAAATATCTCAAGAATATTGTTGAAACTTGCAAATTTGATTAGGTACTACATGAGGATCCAACACGGATATTTTCATCAAAATCGGTTGATCAGAAGTAATAATTTATTCGTGTGATTTTTCACCTTTTTGCGATTTTTTCAAAAATGGCTCCAACGATTTAAAAAAAAAAATCGCCTCATTTACTAAATTTTGTATACTCTACAAGATAGGATAACGTAGGGTGTCTGCTGAAATTCTTGGGGAGCTGTGCTTTCGTAGTAAAAAAATTGTTTTTACAAGATTGGGGCGAATTAATACGAATTTTAGAGACAAAACTTATTATTTTCTACAATAATTAGTTAAGTGTCAGTAAGTGATATTATTTCTTTTTCTCATAAAATCGGTAAAAATTGGTATTTCTTAAGATTGCAGCCTTTACATGCATTTTACGACAAAAAAGTATTATAATCAAAGTTATAGGAAATAATATATCTAAAACTTCAATTTCTAAAGCATTTTTTTACAGAGCCTCGTTTGGCGTCAACTGGTGATTTTCCGTATTTTTAAGTCCTACAGAGGTTGATTTTCATTTTGCGTCATTCACTCATGATTGAAATTGGGTTGTTTTTTATTTTTCATTGTTTACAAATAATTAAACATAGGCATAGGTAATCGGTTAATCTAAGTCAGATATTCATTATTTATAAGCTTGTTCTTTATTCTCAAAACATGTTTCACCAAATTATTAAATTAGTGAACTGCGTTTTATTTTTCTTGTATCGTGGGTGTTTTTTCTGTATTCGTCTGCCTACAATTGTGCATTTTTTAATTTAAATATTTCAAAAGTACAGAATAAAATTATTATTTGTAATGAAATGACTTGCCAATTTTCTTCAAGATAAACACTTTCTCTTACTTATTGATTATCTAATATTTATTCAATTTTTATGAATACAGTATCATAATGTAATAATTGATTTACTTACATAACAAATTTATTGCTAATAAATTACTGTAGAAAGAATCTCTGTCTTTTATTTTATCTTAGATTTAATAGGCTTTAACAGAAGCTTTTCACTTTCTGGCTACAGCTATTATCTCTCTATAGTATTCAGTGAGAAAGTACTACGCTGTGGCAAAACTTTTAAAACCCTGATTAAAATAGATCTTCACATTTCATGGCCCCTGAGTCAAAAATCGCGGTCTTTAGAAAGATGATCGTTTGTGTCTGTGTGTTCATTCGTTCTGGAGCTTAACTATGGGACCGATTGAACTGATATTTGGACTTAAAAGTTTCCTCAAAAAAACTTCAGACAAGTCTCTTTTACTTATTTTGGATAGGGGTCGTACGGATTTCTCCGCTTCCCACATTTTATGTCCCGTCATCTCCTTTCTTCCTAGCCACCCTCTCTGCGATCTTACGTATTACAGCATCTTCTATTCCCGTATTTATTTTCCTGGGGCAGATTTCTTCTCCTGTTTCCAGAATGAATAAGGAATGCAATGTCCGCTACCATTATTTTAAGCCTCAAAATTAGCTGTTTATGTATTCGATGTAAGAATTCCTCTTTCGGCCTTTTCTCTGTCCATGATATCATACATTACTAAGTCCACATTCGAAGGCTTGACCTCAATGTCTATTTCTCAATGTCAATATGAATATTTCTCGTTTCTTCACAGTCCAAGCCTCCATTCCTTATAAACGAAACCGAAAAGTGTAACACTTTACGAATCTGATCCTTATTTTTATACTTAGATCCATGTTACTTAACAAATACATCATCTTTATAAAGGGCGCCATTGCCATTCCTATGTATCCATGCTCCTACGTAATCTACTTAACTAATGAACCACTTAACACCATCAGACTCAAACAATTAAGTTTTTGAAGAAATTGTTAAGTAACAACAATTTCGCGTATGACTTTGTGTAGAGACCAGTCGACAGCCATATTAATAAACTTCGCTTTGAAAATGGGCAGTGCTGTTCAAAGGATCGCTGTATAAATTTATTTACATACTTAAGATAATTTAATATACCCTACTTTACGTCAAAAATACTAAAAAACAACGATTAGATTGGGTGATAGTCAATAATGTACAGTTCTCAAATACAAATAAAAAGCTTAAGTTACAACAATTGGTACATTTCATATTAAGCACTTTGGGATTGTTGACCACAAATGTAATTTATGGCTATTGAGGTTACAGTATCAAAACCAGTCTCAACATGAGTACAATGGAGTACTGCTTGAACATTAGCCAGAAAGTTTTATTTTAGATTTTATTTCTTTGTTTATAAGATTTGGGTAAACAAAGTAATTAACAGACATAAAATTAATTAACCGAAATAAAATAGTATAGTGACGTTAAAGAAAACAATCCACGAAAAACTCGATCAAAATATGGAAACCATCGAAGAAATTATAGTCAAACGAAGAGCTAATTTTTTTGAACATGATAAGAATGGACAAGTGACTGTTAAACAAAATATTTTTAAAAAATGATGAGTTTCAAATCAGTTCCTGGGATCCTGCAAAAAACAGAAAGTTGAGAACAAAACCAAAAATAAGAGAGAACGATTGTCTTGATCGTGACGCTTTCAAGTAATAAATTTTCAGTTTTAAAGTTAAGTCCACAAAAGTAGCTGAGCCCAAAATAATAATTTTAACTTAAAAAGAAAAGGAAAGAAGATCTATGTTATTGAAAGAACGGTGGGCAAAGGCTAAGGAAACAGGAAATGTTTAGACGAAGAAAAAATTATTGTTTGACTCAGTACGTGGCCGTCAGGGTTTATCCGCAGGAAAAAATAATTAATTAACTAGAGTAATTTATTTTGTTAAAAGTTTAATGGCCCAATGTGAAACGTTATTTTGAAACTGATTCATTTTAAAAAATGTTGTACTATAAATTTTACAAAAGAATTTAAACTTTCTAACCAAAATATTTCACAGATAATTTACTTTTAAATATTCGCAGTATTTAAGTTTATTGTATCGGTGAGCTAAATATTTTAGGTTAGTTTTTGAGAACATGTTTAACTATTTTGTAAACAACTGTTGGGCTACTTTATCTAATTTTTTGTTACGTTTAAGTATTTTAATTTGCCGATTATCGTTGTAAAAACAAATTTTTTCTGTCTAATCATTTTAAAGGTTATTAGTAATTTTAACCAATTTAGGGCATTTTTTAGATGCGGGTATATTACATACAACGGGTACAGTTATAAATTAGGATCAATATTCTTTGAAGAAATTGAATCTATGTTCACAAGGTTACTGTACTGGTTTTAGTGTAATAAATAGATACAGTAGTAACTGAATTGCTGCCTTTAGGCTTATTAGAACAGTTACTGGTTGTTAAAATAAACCGGTTTTTGGTATTGGTTATTTATTTATTTATTAATTGCTTTATTTATTTATTTATTGAATTTATTAATTTGATTGTAAAAAAACTAATTTTTTTTAAATGTATTTTGTAAATGTTTGGCCATTAGCAAACCACTGGATAAATAAACACAAAAATATGGGAAAGCCCTCATTGAATGACTGACTGATTCACTCACTCACTTACTCATCACTAATTCTCCTTCTCGCTTAATAGTTAGAAGCTGAAATTCGAAGAGACTATTCCCTTTAGGATACATAGAAAAGTTGATTTAACATAAAAGTTTTCGAAATTCCACCGTTAAGGGAATGAAAAAGGTGTTTAACCCTTAAACCGACATTTTCCAGACAAAGTAAATGGCTGAAACTCGGTGGAAATGTTACTTATAGTTCAACTACAAAAATCTACCCTAAAACATTTCCAAAATTTACCTCTAAGTGGATGAAAATGGTGTTTAACAAGAGTTTAACATCAAACAACAACAAGGGTTGGTTTAAAGAAATCAATATTTATTGTTTAAGTTCCAGACGAGTTAGATGATTGAATTTCAGTGATTTTATTTATAGTGCAACTAAATAATTACCTCTTAACAATTATTCCTTGACAAGTTCTTTCAACCCCTAAAAGGTCGAAAAAAGTGCCCAACGCTTAAACCAACATTTTTTATTTATCAAGTTTCGGATACGTTAGATGCGCGAAACTCGGTGGAAATGTTTCGTACAGTGACGCTAAAACAATTTTACACCTCAATTTTAAAAATTTACCAGCAAAGAGTTGGAAAAATGTGTTCAACACTTACATCAATAATTCCAGTTTACTCAATTACAGACGAGCTAGATGGTTGAAACTTGATGAAGATTTACCTATAGTGCATTTACTTTAGTGCGTGTAGATGTTGCTGACAGTGCACCTAAAGAATTATTACATAATTTCAAAAATGTACCCCTAAGGGGTTGAAAAGGGTGTTCAATCATTAAACTTTTAAATGTTAATACATTTTAAACTAATAAGGTATTTTTTAAACTTAGGTCTTTCATCAGAAAATTGTTTATTTTTTATTTATAACCCTAATTTTAAAATTATTGAAATAAAACAAAATTATTCCCGGGTGAAGCTGGTACCAGCTAGTAATAAATAAATTACTAAATAATTTTCTATAAATTTAACAAAATATCTTTGTTTATTTGAAGGTAAATTTAACTTATTTCTATTACTTTTAATCCTTGAATGAAGATGATAAAATACATTATCTGATGATTACATCAATACGTATCATGATCATCCTTCATTCATTATTTACTCAGTTAGCCTGAATTTATTTTCAATAACGATTCTTAATAATAATTTTATTGGTGTTAATATCATGTTTCAGTAAGTACTAATTTAAAAATCTTCCTATATAATTTTAATATTCAATATTTACAAACTTCAATCAAAGTAAATTCATGATTTCAATGCCAAATTTTATTCCTATAAATATTATCTAATTGATATCTTCTTTTATTTTTAGGTTTAAATCTTTAATTGAGCAATTTTTGGTAACATCTATGTTACAATGATGTCCTTGCCGTAGCAGATGTTAAGGCTATTGTAGCTTCAGAACACTCTTGATGTTTCTATCATTGTTGTTTAGGTAATAAGTCAAAAGGTTGATTTGAACCTCTAGCTAGAGGCTTTATTTAAATAATAATCCATATTATCTTGTATAAGATATTATTTCAGATCGAACTAAAGTAACTTAGAAATCACCTAAGTGATAAGTTACAGTACCTTGATGATGGTGGATCCACCGAAACATGTCAGTAGAAAGTAGAATTTCATACAAACGGTAAAAAAACAAGTAATATAGCAGCTGTCATAGGCCAGAGAAAAATTTAATATTTTTACAATAGTATAATAAAGTATATGATATTTGAGTCTTCAACTTGAACAAAATTGACTTGCTATCTTCATATTAACATTAAATGACTTCTCAACTCTGAATCAAGTAGCTCTATAATTTAATTCATCGTAAATATTTTGTTAATCTTCTTTGTTGATTTTGTGGTAGGTGCGGTTATAATAATGTTCATATCTCTGGATTTGTAAGATTAATTAATTTTATTGAAAGTGATATACATTTAAAGACAATAATCTTTCAACGAGTTTTGTTATAAACAACATTAAACGTAGAAATTTTAACCAATTTCCACAGTGGATCATAAACGCTTGTCAAACAAAAACTTAACTATTATTATAATTATCTAATTCGACTAATTTTAATGACATCACCCTGACTGGTAAAAAAACAAACATAAAAAGGATACAAGCATTTCAAAATTTAAAAATATATGACCATAATTTAAACTAAAATGTGAGAAAGCGTTAAAATTTCGAATAATTGGCAAAATTTCTCGGATCATTAATATAGTAAGTACATAAATTTTTGTAGTAAAAGTAAAAAAAATACATGCACGTACGAATGAAATATATTTTTTACTAGTTTCGCACGCTTGTTTAATGTAAGATTCAGATACGCATGTACGAGCATAAGCGTGTTGTCACTTAATTATGTAACTATATTTCATTTTGTGAATCTTACAGTCTTTATCCCATATTATACCAATTATTCATGTACAATTTTTGATAACCAGTTATTTCCGTTAGTTAAAATTTCGATACACTTTCAATTATTCACTTTCGTTCGTTTTTAACTTAGGTTACTTCAAAAAGTTCTCAATTCGTGACTTATACTCGTACAGGCCTACTTTTCAAATTGTTTTTGATTCTATCTGTAGTAAGGAATAAGAAATTAATGAGACCGGGCAAAAGTTTTGAAAATCGGATTTCCATTGATTTTAAGGTTTCATGACTACTGATGGAAAAATTAATTTTCGCTGATAAAGATCTTTTTTTAAGTGATAAAGCCCTGATAAGCCAAGGCTTGTACGTAAGACATGATATGAGACACGTGAAAAAATTCCAGAAGTAACTATGATTCAAACTCGGGACCTCTGGCATTGTAGCCAGTTGCGCTGACCACTACAAAATATTTTGTAGCACCGGGGACCAGCGGCTATATTTTTAGCCGCGCCGTAGCAACGTCGCAATCGAGTACGGAGGTCGGAAATCATCATCATTATGCCAGACCTTATTCGCCGCTTATGAAACTACTCCGTATTACTGCAACCAAACATCCTTCAAGTTCTTTGGCCAGAACAACCGACGTTTGTCAACGTTCCGCTTGCCCTTTATCTTCCCTTGCATGATTAATTGTAAGATGTTATTTATTTAGGACTTTTAATGTGTTACTAAAATAAAAGAAGAAAACACCTACCCTAGGACATGACTTTTAGCCACATTTGGGTAGATCAATTTCCTCCACCTCGGACATTGGGCATCGTTGTAAATGCATTATAGTTTTTTTTTAAACAGTGTACATGGAAATAATTGTGAAAAAAATGGAAATAAAGTTTTATTATTGTTATTATTATAACCACATGTCCAAGATATTGAAGTTACATTATATAAGTTAAAATCAAGGTTTATTAGTTCTTGACAACTCCTGTACTCTTTGGAAATCTCCTGTATGCAGTTCACAGAAAAAACAAAACATTAGCAAGAAAACTAGTGTAAATTGTTGACCATTTATTAATTTCAGAAGTATAAATAATAAGAATCCAATATAGGTAATTGATTTTTATCTATCTACGAGAAATATATAAAGGTACATTGACGTACAATAACCAATTAGACGGACATTTTAAAAATACAACAAATTACAGAAGTTTACGAGTGACGTATCGAGTTGTATCTTGTATCGACTGAAGTTGACAAAGCAAGTAAGGATGCTGACTGTACTTGCCGTTATTAAATAAGCTCAATAAGAAAGATACCGTTCAAACTTTGCCGGTTTGCTCTACCGTTAAGGTATAACAAGTGACCGTCATGTCTCAAGTTAAACGGAATATAAACGGTAAAGTTACATCTTTTACTTGTAATTTGTTCCCTTCACTAGTTTTGCTCTAACATTATTAAATAACCTTTTATTTCTGTTCGATGTTGGAACAGCAATCACATGATTCATTCTAGTATACCCCGTAAAGAATGTTTTTTTCTTTCTTTATTCAAGAAATTCACAATCTGTTAGATACAATCAGTGAATGTGATAACACAAAATATGAATAAATTAACATGGTAAAAAAACGTAGTGGAGACAAAGTCCAGCGACAGAACTCCGATGTGAATAGATAAGTGCAGCATTTAGATCACTGTAATGGATAGTCAATTACAGTACGATGTTAATTGATGAGATCCCGGCTCCATCGACGTTTTAGTCGTCTTTTTGGATTGTTTGGAAGAGTCTGCGTAGCAAGATTTGAGATCAATGGGTGATGGTGATTTGTGAGTTTCTTCCTAAATTTAGTATAGAGTTTAAAGAAAACGTCATTTATGTATGGTACGTTTATGTCTGAGAGTAGCGATTTACTGGTTACATAATAGGGGGCATTAACTATTTTCCGTAAAAGCTTTGATTGAAAACGCTGAATGTTTGCTAATACCGAAATTTTAAATTGTAAAGAAATTTTTAATTTATTTCCAAGAAAACTCTATTACAACAGTTTTATTTTTAGTTTAATTAAAATCGCATCAACAGGTTGGTCACTAGTGTCTATTTTGAGTTAAGGAACGGTGGGTTTAAAATATGTAGTAATTTTCTAGACCGTAGCCGGGAATCGAACCTGCTGTGTAGCACGGGCTATCAATGGACCACGAAGGTGGTCTATATTATTATTGTTTAAGGCTGAAAATCTGTTTACTTATTAATAAATATTATTCTTCCAAAAGAACTAGCCTGTACTTGGAGGACAGGCACATCAAATAATAAAACAACACTGAAATTCTACAATTTATAACATGCAGAGGAGGTGTCATATCCTCCTTTTATCTTTGCAGTGCTAATTTTGAATATTTTAATACCAATTATCTTAGGAATTACTTAAACTACCTAAACTCTATACTCTGAGTTCCCTAAAATTTTTTCAGGGTACTCAGTATAATTTTTACTTTACCTTTTTTAATTTACAACTGTGCAGCTTTCTCCAATCGTTGTTTAAGTCAACAGCCGAAAACCTGGTTTGAACCTCTAGAGGTTTTACCAAGTAAAACGAGGAGTGAGGTGGTTTACATAATGCCTTCCTCACTGAGTGCAAAAGTAGCCTATGCTTAACAGCACGCTAGGCCCTCCGAAAAGCATCTACTTTACACCCTGCAAATGACTTCTTCACTTCATTCACCTCCACAGGGTTTGGCTCTATAATGAAATTAATTACTTTCAGAGGAGATAACTCTGACTAGTGTCTTTTATACCTCTACCTCTTTTGTTCTTAAATGTCATATAATTGGCTGACCACGTGATAAGAAAAAGAACTATTTTTTGTAGCCCTTGAGTTAGCAGATCGAGTGCGAATAATTTAACACTCTACCTACCTGTTATGGGCATTTTGTCCAACCAATAAAAATATTTATTCGTACCGTGTTTTTTATCACTTTACCACTTTTGAGGACAATTACAATCATTAGCAGGATCTCACATTTAAATGTCATGAAATTGATAAAATTATTGTTTAAAAATTACAGATTAATCTTTTTAACAATTTTTTTTTTAAATATGTTTACTAAGAAGAAAAAAATCTGTTGACTCGTAAAATTTATCCCAAATCTCTGGTTCAACTTCTGCGGAGTTGACGATTGGGATTACATAGTAAATTTAGAGCCAAAACTGAGGGTTTAACTGAGCTTTAAATTTTGTACCCGTACATCCAAATTAGTTTGAGTAATGATTTGTAAAGGAATATTTTTCAGATGAGGGGGTAATTTTGTCCTTTGGGACAGAAAATAAAACTCCGATAAAACAAAACATGTTACTTTTACCATGAGACGAAAAACCAGCCCTACCGAATTCATATTTCATTCTCCTATAACATAAGCTAACAAAATTTGCTATTTCGGATTCCATATGAACAAAATGCTTACATAAAACTAATATGTCATCATAAAGCTTAAACTAGGTTGTCAACGTGATCTAAATAATTCTTTTCTAGCAGCCTGCCTTGCTTTTTTAATTTACTTTCTCACTTTCTCAACTCAATATTTTTACCATAAAATTTAAACGTAAAAAGTTTTCGATTTTTGCAATTGAAAGGATGTACAATGAAACGATGATCTAAGATTATCCATTTGATTTTCTCACACGCAGAAACAAACGGTTTGGATTTTTTCATAGGTATTTCATTTTTATGGCAGAACAGCCCCCCCCCCCCAACTAATAACTATATAATTAAGAACTATTAACTAATAACTATTCACTATTAATTGTTAATAACTATTAACTACTATGTATAATCCCAAGAGTATACATGTCTGGAAGTATACTCATTAAATAATTATAATTTATAAAACATTTATTTTTTAATTATATTTTTATTGTTAATTGATTAATAAATAATTAAATCAAACGACAAATGCTTAATAAGTCTTACGCCAACACGTAAATAAAAAAATATTCTTGTTTTAGAAAGTAGAATTACATATTAATGTCCTTTAACATTTTTAAACAGCTCATTTAGTTAATTATTTCTTGTATATAATAATTGTAAATTTTTTTAGTATATGTCTTTTCAAATGAATTCAAACCGTTCTATAGTGACTGTTTTGGCATTCTCTTTGGAGAAAAAAAACCCGTGACTAACTCTCACTTTTAACACCTTCTGTAGACTTTCTTTTAAACAATCTGACAAATTCTTTATACGATAAAAAACAATTATAATAGTTCTATTATAAATATGAATATTTACTTAATAACTAAGTTAATTAAACGATGGATTATATTACACGGATTTTTTTTAACCGGATGTAGTAGAAGACAATATTGAATATTCACAAAATATTTGGGTCGTATTTTTTTAATACTAGGTAGAAAGGAAATATTGTCACGTTAGCCTTTGTATCGAATATCAATCAAAGTCTTTTGATCTATGAATTTTAGTCAACAATAGAAAATGATAGAGATTTTATTTCGTACCAATATTAAGTTTCAGAGTCTTTGATCTCTACCGCTATACATCAGTTAATGAAAATATCTGAATCTGGAAAACATGACGAATGAGATTTTATTTTAATTGAAAACAAGTATCAATTGAATGGCTCAACAGAAAAACGTTGCACCTGACAACAAAATTTACAAAAGTAAAGTTTCAGTAGAATACGTTGTGTAAATCCTCTATTTGATCATAATAGTGACTTCTAACCACGGGCGTCGCCGCCATAGGGGACATGGGGGACGCGTCCCCCCCAATATGAATTTTGGATTTGAATTTTTATAATGTACTGTAAAGAGAAACAAGTCTAAAATTGTAAAGTTAATGTTTACGTTGTTATGTGATAAACTGTATTTAATAACAGTAGTGTGTGTAAAATAAACCATATTTAACCTGATAATAAATTTTAATTTGATACCTATATTGAGTTTTCAATTGTATGTTTAAACATGTTTTCAGGATGACTACAAATTGTTTCATGGAAAACCTGCTTGTAAAAAAGTAAGATTTTGGGTGCAAATTAGTGTTCAAACGTCATTTCATGGTCACAATTTTTCTAAAATTTTCCGGGGGAGGACCCCCGGACCCCCCGTTCGTCCCCCCCAAAGTTTTGATGCTGACGTTGCATATGCTTCTAGCTGGTAGAATTGTAACTAAAATCTCGGAAATTCTTGAAACAAAATCGTCATACAGTAAAAAATCGTCATAGCTTACAGCTAAGAAACAGATGGTATCTTTCACTTTCTGTAAAGATTAGTTTTTGTTACTTGCAACGTTTTTCCATTGACCCATTCAATTAACGAAATTTGAATAAATATTATTGTACAAATGAACGATCCTCGTTCCTCTTTTCATCAACATAGAAGAAAGCTTGACTAAAAGTACTAATACTTAATCAAATTAAAAAAAAATTTTAGTTTCCTAGTGCAAATTTAAAATGTAAATAAGAAAAATAAGCTTCATTGAAATGCACATAAATAGGGTTTTTTTGTTTTACGACCGACTGTTTTGGAATTACTGATAATGCAGACGATGAGATGGATGAAAGAAAAAGATTATTAATAAAAAATTCCAGACGTGACCGGGAATCAAACCCGGGACACTGGTGTAGAAGCCAGTTGCGCTGACCACTACATCAAAGGCCGATCAAGAAGATGAGATAACCCAAATAAAGGACAAGGAATTTTTTAAAGAAAGTAAAATAAGAAACTTATTCTCTAAGCATTGAAATGTGATAATCTGAAAATTATCTTCTTTGTACTGTTTGTCTGTGACTTGATGGCCCCTCGCAGAGGGGCGCAATATGCGGATTGTAAAATCATTTCAGAAAACATATCTAATTTTTTTTAGGTCACTGAACATTATCGGAAATGACGTATTTTTATAAAACAAAGTATTTCGCATGTTTTTTGTTCTATAAAAAATTTTCGAAAAACACACGCCTAATGAGATAATGTATAATTTAGTAAAAGTTTTGTTTTTGAGGAAAAACCCAAATTTTTTCAAATTCATCGTCATTGTTCAACAACTATTCCACTGATTAACATAAAATTTGGCAGGCTTGTTCTGTAATAATTATGAAAAACGATGATGCAATAAAATTTAACAGAAAATCAATACTTTTTAAGTTACTAGGTATTTTCATAAATAAATTTTGTAAAATCGCGAAACACGACATAAAAAAGTCAGCATGCGAGAAACTTTTTTGTCTTTAAAGATAACTGTACACTGTAAGCGAATGAAATAAAGAGAAAATTTTGAATTAATTTTCAGTGAAAGAATTATTTAAATTTGACAAACCGTATAGGAGTTACAAGGATTTAAAAAACGCTGTACTTTGATTGTACTGACGTAAAGTATAAGAAAAAACGATAATACCGTATATCCCGGCGTACAAGTCGACCCGGCGTATAAGTCGAACCTAATTTTGAAGAGTGTTTTTGTTGATTTAAGCAAGACCCGTTGTATAAGTCGAATCCGAAAAGTAAGGTACCGGTAATTCATACGAAGTTTATTTTGATAACCCACTGGTACGTCAGATTATTTAAAAACGACTCTTTAATTAGCCATCTGTTCTACACAATGAATGAAAATACCTAGCTACTAGGTTTTGATAGATAGGTATAAGATTATACATTTCAGTTTACATTACTATATTTATTTTGGGACAGAAATGGGGAAGTATTATATTGTTGACGAATTCCGCCTGTCAATCAAAAGGTTTTATGGCTACCTACCTAATGTTACATTTTGGGAATACCCAATATGTCGTGTGAATGACTTTCACAGGCTACTAGTACAGTACAGTCTATAGGTTATTATTATGTCTTCATTGCCGTGACTACAATCATCGAGTAAGGTTATCCACCTGCTTTCGGTTATTTATTTAGTGCATTTTGTATAGGCCTATTCGTGCGTGCAATACTACCTGTAGCAATGAGTGCGGTTAAACGAATGAAATACGACTCTTCATTCAAATTAAAAGTTATCGGTTTGGCAAAAACTACAAACAACAGTGAAGCGGGTCGTAAGTTCGGTGTTAACGAAAAACTTGTGCGTGATTGGCGGAAAAGTGAAGAAAAGATTAGAGGAATGCCTCGCTCTAAATGCGCTATGCGAACAGGAACTGTACTTTGGCCGGAATTAGAGAAACATGTAGTGGAATGGGTGCTTCAAAACCGATTGAGCGGCAATATTATCACACGTTGCGCAATTCGATTGCATTCAATAAACTGGGCAAAAGATAATCCTGAACACTCGGTAAGTTTCCTGGCAACTAGAAGTTGGTGTAGCCGTTTTATGGATCGACATAACCTAGTTCTGCGACAAAAAACTAAAATCGCACAAAAACTACCAAAAGATTTAGATAACAAGATTATTAATTTTCATAGATTTGTTATAAACCTTCGAAAAAAACATGACTATGAGCTGGCTAACATTGGAAATATGGACGAAACGCCGCTGAATTTTGACATGCCTGGTAATCGCACAGTGAACGTAAAAGGTGAACATTCGGTAATTGTTAAAACAACTGGACACGAAAAAACTCGTTTTACTGTGGTTCTTTCATGTATGGCAGACGGAACAGAACTTAAGCCTTTGGTTATTTTTAAGCGAAAATTAGGCCAAAAATTAAATTTCCATCAGGCATAATAGTACATTTCCAAGAAAAGGGGTGGATGGATGAGGCCGGTATTGACATTTGGGTAAAAAATATTTGGAATAGGCGACCTGGTGGTTTAAGAAAGAAAAAAAGCTTATTGGTGTGGGACATGTTTCGTGCGCATCTAACGGAAAAAACAAAAAAAAATTTAAAGGACGAAAATACGGATACATGTGTAATCCCGGGTGGACTTACGTCAGTGCTACAACCATTGGATGTTAGTTTAAACAAGCTATTTAAAAGTGCAGTTTATCGGGAGTGGAATAAATGGATGGCTATTGGAGAGAAAAGTTTTACTTCGGGCGGAAATATGCGTCCTGCGTCTTTAGACATTATTTGCCAGTGGGTAATTACAGCTTGGGATGAAGTGAAAATACAAACTGTGGTAAAATCATTTAAAAAATGCGGGATATCTAACGCTTTAGATTCATCAGAAGACGACGTACTGTGGGACGTAGGTGACGACGATGACGATACTGACAAGGATAGTGATGAAGCAAGGGAAGACTTGTGGGATCCATATGACGCTGCAGGAATAGACAATGGAGAGTCAGAAATTTCTGACACGGATCTATAACTGTATGTATTTTATGATACCTACCTAGGTAATTTTTTATTCTATTACTTTTTCTTTTAAAAAGAATATAGTTACGTATTTCTAACGAATATAGTGTTATGTAGTTACTTATTTCAGTTAAGTACCTCAGTGTATTTTGTTTCTCAGTCAACTACCCTGAACTTTAAAAAATTAAATTTCGTAGACCCGGTGTATAAGTCGACCTCTGTTTTTTAAACATATATTTTGCTTCTGAAACCTCGACTTATACGCCGGGATATACGGTATTTTCGAGCGCGGTTTTGAAAAGTTAATATCGGGAAAATTTTTCTGTCGTTCGAAAAAGTGCACACATGAAGTTATTAACAGAGCTTAAATATATTTTCTCTAAAAAATCATTCAAATCGGATCATCCGTTTTAAAAAATTAACACAGTTCAAATTTCGCAACTGCGCGGCGCGCATTGCATGATAATAAACTGCGCTGGTATTCTACTACTACCATTACTTATCACCAATATTTATTTGAACGAATAACTGTATTGGAATCTTAATTTAGGGAAATTGTTAATTACAGCTCCTTGCGTAACTTTCTGTAAAGAAAGACTAAGTAAATTAGTAACCCGTTCTTCATCTCAACGTTTAGTGACATTGTTTATTACATTTCTTCCATCACTGTGAACGGTTTGCCCATGTTTCCGTTTTGCATCCATATTTGTTTACGGTTTTAATATATGTTATAAACCATAAAGGCATAACTGAAACTAACATCTTCCTAATTACCTAAAGTATTGGTGAATATATAAAACTATTATCAAACACACATGACCCGAGCAAGACACAACAATTGAAGCACCATTCACAAGTAAATGAAATGTTAATGTAGTAATGTAGTGTTTATGTAGTAAACGTAATGTGTATGTAATTTATAATATTTGTTTAGCAAAAGTAAACGATAACCTAATATAAATGATAAAATAGTTACGACTACAATTTGTAACTTTAATGTATGCCCGGAAAGTAAAAGTTACGTCCGACGCATTGCAACGATACTACAGAACTGGTTGAAAAAAAAGGACAACATGCTTACTGAAATGTTCGGAAATGGTTTCTTGAAAATAAAAAAAAAACAATATTTTACTTTTTACAAAACCGTTGTCAAAACATAAATTTTACGTGACAGAACAGATAAACAATAAGGGTGTAATTTCATAATGTACTAAAATAGCCTATAATACGTACTATTACGTACGCCTTTCATGCGCTTTGGATGCGTGTGCTTGTAATTGATGGTATACTTAAATCCTTGTAATTTCTATACGGTTCGTCAAATTTAAATAATTCTTTCACTGAAAATTAATTAAAAATTTTCTCTTTATTTCATTCGCTTACAGTGTACAGTTATCTTTAAAGACAAAAAAGTTTCTCGCATGCTGACTTTTTTATATCGTGTTTCGCGATTTTACAAAATTTATTTATGAAAATACCTTGTAACTTAAAAAGTATTGATTTTCTGTTAAACTTTATTGCATCATCGTATTGCCGACTTTTTTATGTCGTGTTTCGCGATTTTACAAAATTTATTTATGAAAATACCTTGTAACTTAAAAAGTATTGATTTTCTGTTAAATTTTATTGCATCATCGTTTTTCATAATTATTACAGAACAAGCCTGCCAAATTTTATGTTAATCAGTGGAATAGTTGTTGAACAATGACGATGTATTTGAAAAATACGGGGTTTTCTTCAAAAACAAAACTTTTACTAAATTATACATTATCTCATTAGGCGTGTGTTTTTCGAAATAATTTTATAGAACAAAAAACATGCGAAATACTTTGTTTTATAAAAGTACGTCATTTTCGAAAATTTTCAGTGACCTAAAAAAAAATTAGATATGTTTTCTGAAATGGTTTTACAATCCGCATATTGCTCCCCTCTGCGAGGAGCCATCAAGTCACAGACAGACAGTACACATCACCCATTTTCTCAAGAACCGTTTAAGATTGACATACAGGACTTTTTGAGATTATTGTAGGCAAATAAATTTAACAATTTATCAACAGTTGTAGAGGTCCACCAATTGTTATGATTTTAAAAAGTTATTACTAAATGTATTTTAGAAAAAAAATGCGTGAAAACTATCATTTTATATTTCAGTAGTAGGAATATAGGCCTACATAAACATACTAACAACAATTGCTAAAAAATTGAAAATGTTTTCCACAAAATAGCAACACCTCGTAGTTTTATGGAAGCCATATTACTCATCATATCTTCATTAAAAGAACATCGACCGCCGTGCAGTAACTCTTTTCAAAAAACTGGGTTGTAAGAAAACATTTTTATTGCCGCGTTCATCGGTAATTCGAAAATAAAACAATACGTGATGGTAAATCTGCGCATGGAGAGCTTCATAAAAAATATTTTCGGAATCAGTCCGATGAGAGATCAAATTGTAAATGAAAATTATTTTTCTTAAATATATAGATGTCTTCTACTTCTTCTTCACTTCATGGATTAGGCAGCCTGTTCCACAAACCATCTCCTTCTTGGGCGTCAAAAACTCCTCTTACCGGTTGGTTTGTACTCGTAAGCTAAACGAGGCAAGGTTAACCTGCGCGCGTAGCGCTTGTAACGCGGGCAAGGAATTTTTTAATAACTGGCAGAAATCAAAGAACCCTCGGAAAAAGGACAGGGATTAACGGTAAACAATTGAATTGTAAAAAAAACAACAAAGAAATGGATTGCGGAACAATTGATAAAAATCAGTGCATGGAATGTTAGGACAATTACACAAAAATAACATGAAATAGCTGCTGTTTTAAGAGAAATATATACTATATTGTAAATTTGAATAGAACCAAAAGAAATTAAAAATAAAGGATAAAAATACTAAGTATAATTTCCAAAAGGAACCGGGTTTTCCAGGAATTTATTTTGTAGTGGTAGAATTTTCATTACAAATGGAACAAATACCAAATTTTTCTGTAGTAACTTACATCGTATTACAGGTTTACATAAATTCTCCCATGCATGTTTAATTATAAGTTGCATTGTCTACACCGCCAACACGAAGTCTACTATAATAACCTTTAAATGTTATTACTATATCCGACGGTTATATTGACTGAATATCAAGGTCAAACTGAGGAATTATAATCGTATGCAAATTATAGTCATATCGCTAAAACTTTTACCCTCGCAATTTCTGTGTGGGCACAAACAATTTAACAATATCAGTTTTCATATTGATGTTCAAGTTACCTTTGTCAACTCTCTTTTAACATTTCGCACTCCTAATGCAAGACTATTGTAACTCAAAAATTTTCATTTTTCTGTTTATTCATGATTTGGCTGTTATTTCTCATTATCTTCCTAGTGCCAGACTATCATAACTCTAAATAGACTATAATTGTTTATTTTGAACATTGTGATAGTAATTTTTTTTCTAAAAATGTTCTCTCATCACATGCAAGACTATCACAACTTCAGTTAGTATAGTCTTGCACATGACTTCTGTCATTCAAGACTATCGTAAGTCGAGATACGATAGTCTAGCATTGAATAATATTCTTTAAAACGTTTAGAAGCATAGTGGAAGACAATCGCAACTCGGCAAACACAATGCCCTCTATACCAAAAACGAAAAATTTATGCACTGTTTTTACGTGTTAGAATAAATAGAAGTAGTTTATTCACTATACCTACTATTTATTTACTGCGGTATTATTATTAATATAAATAGAATAATTCTATTATTCTACAATTATTGTAGTACACCAGGTATTCCGATGAGATAATCATGATATATAAATAAAAATAGCCCTACATAAAAGTTAATAAAAATAATGGGGAAATAATCGCAACCAAACCGAATAACTCTTAAGGATATAATTACCAAACTAAACTTTACATCCAATAATCTTTTCAAGCCTAAACGCCAACAGACGAACCAACAGCCCTACTTGTTGGCTATAATCAATTGTTTTGTTCTGTTGTAATATTTTTGATTATTTAATAATACTGTAAATTTATGAACTCATTATTGTATACAGTAATAATCGAACATAATAAAGACATTGTAGCATATAGAAGCACAGAAGACAATAAATTATTGATGTAGACTAAACTTATCATGTCTGGGCGACTGGAAAATAATAAACAGCCTTCCGTATTTTATTTTCATTTTGATATTTTTTCCTGATGGTTCTTGGGCGACTACCAATAAAGAGAAAGCAGAAATGCTTGCTCAGCACTTGCATAACACATTCCACCCGCACAACCTATAACACGAAGATCATTCAAACATAGAAAATTTCCTTAATGGTCCTCTGCAACTTAGCCTTCCTCCAAAGCCAGTTTCCCCCGGGGAACTCTTTCAAGCAATTCACGATCTGATATTAGGTTAAGCCCCGGGGTATGATCTTATTACTTCAATACTTTTGTGCCATTTCCTAGAAAATCCATTATACTCTTAACTCACATCTATAATTCCATACTCCAAGTCGCTCACTTCCCTATTCAGTGGAAGTACTCTATCATAATTCATTCCTTAAAACCAGACAAGCCACCTCGCCAACTAACTGCTTACAGACCAATTAGTTTACTCTCTATTCTCTCTAAACTACTTAAAAAACTCCTTCTACCCCGCCTATCCTGATCATCAGTTCGAATTTCATTTATCTCATTCCACACTTCAGTGATGTCACCGCATTATTGATAATATAATCTCTTCAGCTCTTGAACAGTCAATACTGTTCAGCCGTGTTTCTTTATGTAGCTCAAGCCTTTGATCGGGTCTGGCATATACAAATTGAAACTAATACTTCCAGATAACCTGTACCTAGTAAAAAAGTATTTTTTAGTGGAAGGTTACCGTAGGGTATGAAACAAAATGTAATTTACATCTTGTTTTAATTTTCGTACGAAGTATGAAGTCTAAAGGTAATAAAATATTTATACCTGCAGTAGTTCTGTACAACCAAATACGATAAGCTAATTTGTAAACACGAAAATAGAACAGTTCAAAATTTTTCACTTTTTAATTTGAATTCTTTTTTTCATATTTTGAGCGTACAGGGCGAAGTAAATTTTAAAATAAGGTATAAGTTTCTCAGTCAATTGGAGCAGTAAGAGAGAAGAAATTCCTATACTGTATTTTCATTTTAAAATCCTATTTACGATGTATGAAATGTATTGATTCACTGTTTTGTTTCAATGCGAGACTATCGAATATGCAATTTTAATGACAATTTTTGTTTAAAAAGGAAACTTGACCAATTAACTTACATTCTTACAGTAAAAGAAATAATGTCCCCAAATTTCATATCTGTAACTTATTTGAGCGAAAAGTTAGAATCAATTAAAATTTGAGATAAAAATGTGATTGTTGTAGTCTCAAAAAATAGGTTTTTTGACTTAGGATAGTCTTGCATTAGGGGTTTAATGTGTTAATTCACTGTTTTGTTTCAATGCAAGACTAACACATATGCAATTTTAATGACAATTTCTGTAAAAAAAGCAAAATTGACTAGTTCACTTATATTCTTATGATATAAGAAATAATGTCCCTAAATTTCATATCTGTAACTTATTTGAGGGAAAAGTTAGAATCATTTAAAGTTTTGGATAAAACTTTGATTGCTGTTTTCTCAAAATATAGGTTTTTTGACTTGTGATAGTCTTGCACTAAGGGTGCGATTTTTAAATGAGCGTCATATCATTGTGAGCTTCAGTGTTTACCATTATTAATAGTTCAACCTCGCCCCCGTACAACGGGACCGCTAGTACAGATAAGTACAAAAACTGTTTGTAAGGTTATGCCAATAAGCGGAAGATTACAGGATGTCGCCTATAAATCAACCGAGCTGAAATTAAAAGAGTGACCCACTACAACGACCTGGGCACAATAATAAACGAAAACTGGAACAGCATGCAAGAAATAAAGTCCCGCATCGGGAAAGCTCAACACTCATTTTATCGAATTAATGTCTTCTTCAAGAGCCATAGTCTCTCTTTTGATTTAAAAATAAGGCTCCGGTGATGCTACGTCTTCTCCATCCTGTTTTATGGGGTAGAGTCTTGGACCTTAAACGAGGCCATCATAAAGAAATTGCATGCGTTCGAGATGTGGCTGTATCGAAGAATTCTTAAAATTCCGTGGTCGGCGCGAGTGGCTAACGCCGAAATTCTGCGAAGGATGAGAAAGAACCTGGAGGTTTTGATGACTATCAAAGCACGTAAACTGCGGTACCCAGGTCATATTATGCCTCACTTAAGGGTATTTTGCAGGGGAAGATCTTCGAAGAAAGAGGTCCTGGAAAATGAAAAGTGGTTAAAAAATCATAGGACCTGATTCAACAAAACCTCCTCACAACTCTTTCGTATTGCTGTTGACGAAGTGAGAATTTCCATGATGATCACCAACATTCATAATGAATAGACATCTCAAGAAGAAGAAGAAGAAGATGCCAACAAATAAACAAACTACGAGTATATAATGAACGTAAAATCAAAATAGAAATAACTTATAATGCATCAGTAATGTTACGTTCAATAGGTTTCTTTCGCTTTAAAGTACTCATAAGCTTGCGGGATTGTGACAATCGTACAAGTAGCATTTGGAAAATACGATCGGGAAATATTGCAGGTAACTCCATCGACCTACAAGCTCACAATGATTTGACGAAAACTCTAATCCAGTGGCACCAACTTGTGCATTACCGGCTCATTTTTTGCGTACCTTGAGCTCTAAAGAATACATCGTTTTTTATGTAGATCTTAGTTCCGTTGTGATGTGAATTTTTTATGTTAGGCTATGCGCATGCAGAGAGTAACTGGTGATGTCAAAACGACATTATATCCAAGTTTCTTTAAAGAAAATTGACGCTCTCTTGACAAGTTTCCGGCCGCGATCAGGCTGAAAGCAAATCCGCTCACCTCAACGGTGTTACTTAGTTGTCCGTAACAATTAAAAGAAACTTTCCACCACCTGATTGATTGGACAGGCTCGGAGTCGAATTAAAGACCAAACACAATACCGAATTAAAAACACAAAAAGCTAGCAAATTAGGCATTTTACAAATTTTCACATTAACATATACTATTACATTATACTATACTTGTAGAAATTCTGTAATCCTTGTTAATTATAACGATTAATTTGGTTTCAGGCAGTTCTTTTAAAACATGTTCTAACCTTCTTCTTTAAACTGATTTAATAAAATTTAAATACCTGAAACAAACAAAAAAAATCATAGATTAATTACTAAATAATTTTATCACTATTTTACTATTGTTATCCCTCATTTATGTACATTGAAATCTGTTCAATTTAAGAACAATTTTTTTTTGTCAGTCTCTCGACTGGTTTGATGCAGTTCTACAAGCTGCTGTATCTTGCGCAAGTCGTTTCATGTCTACATACCTGTAACACCCTACATCTTTTGTAATTTGCTTAAAATATTCTAATCTTTGCTTACCCCTACAATTCACTCCTTCAATATTACCCTCCATTATTGATAGACCAATTCTTGGATATCTTAAGATATGCCTCATTAACCTATCTTTTCTTTTGGTAATTTCATCTACTCGTATAAGAACCTGTAAATTACTTATTTTGTAAACCCACCTAATTTTCAACATTTTCCTATAACACCATACTTCAAAAGAATCATCTTCTATCACTTTCCATTCTACAGCCCCTATCACCCACGTTTCACTCCCGTACAATGTTACACTGTAAACTAGTGTTTAGAACAATAAGTAACCCCATGACCCAATGAGATGAGGATGGTATGTGTAACGTGGAAATGCGGTGTATTCTTGCACAGACTCAGACCAACCATTCCTGAGACAGTATAGTTAATTGAAACCAAACCATGAAAGTACACTGATAACCCCTGCCTAACATTCAAATCCGTGTAAAAAAACTAACTTTACTAGGATTTGAACCATAAAACCTTCGTTTCCGAAAATCAGCTGTTAAACAGCTGATTCGCAGTGATGACTTCAACTACACCAACCCGGTGAGTTTTCATTTGATTAAAATTTAAAAATTCTATTACAATTACTTAAGTAAATAAACATGTAATTAACAATTCTTAAAGTATTTAATTACTTAAAAACCAGTAAATTTAATGATATATTGCATGTTTCGCATTCAAATAAAAAAATTTACTAAATTAATTAAATATTGTTTAAACGAAATTGAAAAATATTTTTAGCCTCACGCTATGAAGGTCGTTAACACAAAGTATTTATGACTAAAATTTTTTTAGAGCGAAGTTGTTATAAATTTAATTAACCACGTTACATGCAATAAATTGTTTGTTTAAACTAACACACGTAAACAGGATTCTGTGTAAGAGAACTAGAAACGTTCATGTTATTTTATCATTGCATGGATATAAGTGTATCCGGACAAATACATTATAATACCTACCATTTGTTATACTTTAAATTTATTTAATCCTCCTTGTTTTCAGTTTGTGAACTACATTTTAAAATTTATTAAATTGCTTTGTAACTTTAGAAGTAATGGGTACTTTAGATAAATACAGGATGTGATATTTGCACAAACAGAATTGCTGATAGATATGCAAAAATTACTATGTTAAATATAACAGACAATATTTTTTACTTTTGTTAAGTTTCCGTGTAACTACCTCGTAATCTACGGACAAACTATGAGCTATACTGGAAGGTAGATAAATTCTTTAAACCGAAACCAAATATCCGTCAGTACCACAAATGAGGGGATTCTTAAACAAATAAAAAATAAGAATAATATTTTTTTACAGAGCGGCGCATGTCACTTTCCTCTACGAAATGGAAATGTGAAAAATGTCTAACTACTACTCCAAAGTAAGCTGGAAATTCTTCTGTTTCCAGATAAATGTAAATTAAAAAAGGGATTGGTTTCAAGTTTTGGCAACACTTATCCACTCAGCAACTCTAAATGGATTTACGAGTTAATATTTCTCTTTAAAAAATAAGGTAGTATTAATGCAGAAAAAGAAATCCCTCTCTGTACCATAATACTCCCACATTCAGCTCTGCTTGAATCAGCAGGAAAATTAAGATTTTTTTAATAGTATTTTTATCCGACTAGTACACCAGTTGAATTATAGCAGTAAACTCATTTAGTTTTAAACATGCTTCATCACACAACAAAATTGATCGCAAAACTCTAATGCACAAAGAACATAACAAATTAGTACTGATATAGTTTTTGTTTAAATACCTAAAATGGTGTTTGGCTTTGTGTGTTCGTCACAAACTTTTCAATTTAAGAACAATACACAACTCCATGACCCGATGAGGATGATATGTATGACGTGTAAATGAGGTGTAGTCTTGTACAAACTCAGGTCGACCATTCCTAAAAGTGTATGGTTAATTGAACCCAAACCAACAAAGTACAACGGTAACCACTACCTAGTGTTCAAATCCGTATAAAAGTAACTACGTTTACTAGGATTTGAACCAGGAACCTTTATCTCCAAAAATCAGCTGTTACTTCTTGACTTCCTGTTTTGGGCCGCTTCCGGTCAAAACTTGAACTTCAAACCTAATCCAGTCCCGCTATCTTTTTGCATAGATTACGAATCCGAAAACCAATTGTTGCTATATCTTGTAGTTTGTGACATCTGGGTGTGACGAACGGTCGGGCAAAACAAAATGATTGATAACTATTTCAAAAATTTCCACCAATTGAAGCGTATGAACGATTCGAGAAGAAACGAACAAGAAAGGAATGGACGCAGAAAAAGGGAGAAGAACTTCACCTAATATGAAAAATTACTAGGATAAACAGATTCCAAAAAGTGGAACTATTAATTTTATCATGAACAAAGGACTTCATTTAAAAAAAAAGAATAATTTTGAGATAAATTGATGATGATTATTATTATTACTATTATTAAATCAGTTAAATAAAAACATAAAACTCAGATTTTATTCAATTCAGTTCCTAATAAATAGCATTTATTTAATTTGTGTTACTTTTCAGCTCGTTTTAAACGTAATAGTTGCAATTTACTTCATAATAAATAATAGTTTATTGCAAAAATCAATAGTTGTTATTAAAACTATAAAGTTATTTTGATTTCACTTGAAATATTTATAATGATTTAACAGATGAATAGTCAAGGCATCTAATCATAAAAACCGTTCCAACAGCGAAAGTCAAATGAAAGTCATTCAACTAGTTCATTTATTTGATTCATTTTACACCCACATCATCTCTTACCTATATTGTTACCATAAAAGTTATAAATTACGTATCTTTATATACCATTTTAATGTTACATTATTTAATAATTTTACTTGGAGTAAATACTTATTCGACCTTATCAGATAGAGAAAATCTTTAGAAATTAACATTTCACTAAGTAATAATATTTTAAATCATTGAAGTCGCATCTTTCTCTGACCAGTAAATTGCTTCTTTAAAAAGAATAATAAAACCGGTATGAAAATACCGTGGGGATCTGACTTTTATATAAACACTACTCTAAAAGAAATACGACACAAAAAGTACCAGGAAAACTTGAACGTCATCAAAACCCTTTGGTTAATAGTGACCACTGACACAGAATGAAACTTTTCAAATTTTAATTAACCGGACAAAAAAATTAAAAAATTAACAGCGATGACTTTTGCCAATAAAATTTTCATTTTTTCTTCTTTTTCTTCTTGTGGTGCCTATCCGGTTCGGATGTTGGCGATCATAATGGCTATCTTGACCTTACTAGCGACTAATAATAGTGTTCCAGATTGCGATAATTCAGAAAAATTCCGTGGACCGAACTAGGTTCTCAAATTGGCGAGCCAGGAAATTCTTCTTCTACCAGAATTCCTCTTTCCCGCTATCCTTCCCTGCAGAATCCGCTGCAGTAATCATATTGTTTTCATTTCTCATAATACGCCCGTGGCACTCCAGCTTACGGCTCTTAAAAATTTTGACCAATTCCAGACCCTTGTTCATTCTCAACAAAAATTCAACATTACTGACTTTCTGCGTCCACGAAATTCTTAATATTCTCCTATACTACAACCACAGTTCAAAAGCCTCAAGCCGGCGTGAGTCATTCATTCACTCATCACTAATTCTCCTACTTCGATAATAGCTACAAAACTGAAATTTGGAGAGAATATTCTCTTTAGGGTAAATAGAAAAGTTTAACATAAATGTTTTCAAGATTCCACTGTTAAGGGGATGAAAAGGGTGTGAACACCCTGAACACCCTTTTACTTCCCCTTTCCGTTTACTTACTAAAAAGTAATGTTTACTAAAAGCCAAAATTTCTGATGGGCCGGAGAACATTTGTGTATATCTTACTTAATATTTTAATGAAGAGGTGAAATTTCGGATGTTAGGAACATTATTGAACTTTTAGATGTTTAACACACTGAGTTTCAGTTTGACTTGTGGTGAATTAACGTAATCTGTTATTCATTAACCACTTATCCACTTCATTTTATTTGTATACAATTTGTAATTGCCAAGTTTTTCAAACAATTTAGGTCTGATCTTATTCATTTTCTCCCCGCCTCTACAGATTACCGTTAATAAAACTTCAGTTTACATAAAGGTCATTCAAAATAACTTCACAATTTATTAGGGTAAAATTGCATATTAATAATTTATTTATATTTCTTTTTCTAATTACTTCCAATCAATTTAACTTTCAAGGAAACATCAAGTACTAATAATAATATTTACATAAAAGTTATTTATGTAACGTGAGAAAACAATTAAAATCACTGCATTTAATAATACACTAACATACAGCTTAAAAACTATTTGAAGTAACATCGCACTAAAAATTTTCTCAAAGGCAATAAACATTATAATTTGCATTTGATTTATTCTAAATTATTTATTAATATCCGTTTTTCAAACTGAGAATCAAACCCAGGATATTCCATTGTGCAGTCAAACATTCTATTACCGTACGAAACAGGTGGCCAAAAATATTATTTTCTGTTAATAATCTCCTCTCAGATAAACTTTATGCGGCACGCACAAATTAAAAATCCAATTCAGTAAGATTGTATGATTCAAATGAAACTTGAAAAGCATTTTATTAATAAAAGTAAAAAATACAGTTTTTTAACTGATATTTCTGTACGAAATGGGCAAAATAATCGAAATAAAACACAAATGCAAAATCTAGAAACAATGGAAAGGAAAATCCTTCGGATTAAAAATTACAGAAACTAAAGAAAGACGAAGTAAATCAAACAAAGAACTTGACAAAAACATTGAGATCTTAAAAGATAAAGTTTATTATTATAAAAAGAAGAACAAAATTTTTTTGGACATAAAAAAATGTGTAAACAAAATTGTAATATTTGCAACAAAAACAATTACTAGTTACTGGAAATGGAACAACTAGGATTTAATAACACTGAATATTTTTATAAAACTAAGTTTAAAAGTAAATTGTGTAGATTGGTCGTTCCTGTGGAGATAAAGAGAACCACCAAATAAATCCAGTAACTTCTGGAGAGTGTGAGAAAGTCCAGATCAGAAATTTATTTTCTTTAATTCCACCTTCTCCATCCCTAACAGTGCACCTTACCATCCAAGACAGTCAGAAGAGGCTGGTAGCACAAAAAGAGAGGAAAAATATGAAAAAATATTGGACAAAGAAAAACACCAAAGAGAAGGACAGGACTTCTGCAAACAGTTAGGAAAAGTAAATCCGATAGAATTAAAGCTTACGGAGAAAAAAATAAAATAAACTGCTTAAATTGAAAAGATCCGGATAAGAAATGTAGGAAGGAGAGAAAAGACAATGTTGCCGAGAAATCCATTGCGACTGTAAAAATGTAATATTGACCAACTTGGATATTTGTCTTAAAACTAAACAAAAAACAGCCAAAACAGTAGACTTACTGTGATCTGAATTAGACCTCTTTAGACTATTACTTTATTTACCATATTTTTACAGATTATATAACTTCTTTCTCCGTTACAATATTGCATCATTTAATACTTACATAATATTACCTACACCATGAAAGTACTATCTAAAAATATAATTTCAATTAATTGGGCATAAAATAATTTTTAATCGGGCGAAACAGCATGATTATTACATATAATTTTTATATTTTATTATATAAATATCTAGTGAACTACTCTAGTTAACCTACTATAAATTTACTGTTTGATATTAGTTATGTAATTGTTTTAATTAAGCATTTAAATACTTAATTACTAATTTTATTTGGTAATAAATATTAATTTTAATACATTTTACCACAAAATAAATATTTCTCGTTAAACAACTGAAAAATAATTGTTAAAATTTACAGTTTGAAAAGGAAGTTGGATGATCTTCGGGATCAAAAATTTCAATCTTGAGCTATAGAAACAAAATTTATTATATTCCGATGATCAGAACCCATTTTAATATTTTTTTAACTAAGTATTTTACTTTTTTCTGCATTACTACTTTTTTATTTAAGACATATGCGGTGAATATACAACAAGGTTCTGACAAAGGACGAGACATCTGACCATGGTACACATCTGCAACCTTCCATCATTCTAACGAAAGAAATACAACCCATATTCATGAATTGTCATAGTATGAAGTATTTTAACACTGTAAAGTAATATTGTAGAAATGGTTGAGCGGCGATTTTCAAAATTACCTTTAAGTAAATCAATTTTGTTTTAAATTGAGCAATTGATTTTGACATATTATCTATAACATTCTGTACCAAAGACCCGCCCCACCCCCTCCAACATAGGTTTTAAAACGCCTTAATCTATTTTTCTTTTATTTTGCTTTTACGGCCTCATTGGACCACTTGAATCAAATTTAGAAATCCTTCTTGGTTTGGTTTTAGGATTCTTACGTTTTCCCCAATAATTCTTCATATTTTGGGATCTAATGTGTCTGATTTTATCTGTACAAATCATTGATGCCGGAGCTCGAGTTTTTCGACGAATCTTGTGTCTTTACCTTTAAGCAACTTAAGCTGTTCAGATTTTTCTAAAATACTTGTTCTACAATATTAAGTTCTTGCATATCTTGCTTTACTTCGACGAACCACCTTGGAAGATTTTTTCCACGAGTTAATTATAGATGAGTTGTTTAATTACTCGATTGTCCGGTATTCTATGTCAATGCCCGGAGAAAGAAATTCATTTCTTCTGCATTATGTCAGTAATTGGTTCGATTTCATGGTAGAGTTCAGAATTAGTCATTAAGATCCAGATATCGTTCAGTTTCCGTGTTTTCTTTATGCAAGTCCTAAGGATTCTTCTTTCTATCTTTTGAATTTCTCTCATTCTCGTTTTAGTTTTGAAATTAGAAATAATTTCGTAGCAATAAATGGCTTCGGGTTGTACTACCGTTTTTATCGTGTCCTAGTTTAGATTGAATAGATAGGTCTTTCTTTCTTTCTTCCTTTCAAGAAAGACCTTAAAATAATACATTAAAAGTTGTGAAAATGCGTAGCGTATTTATTTACAAAATTTACTTAAGGGGAGACTGTACTGTGTATCCCACCAATGTTACATTTGCTATTTTTAGGTACATTTTTCTTTGCATTTATAATTGTCAGATTTCTCTAGCTACTGACAATTTTTCAATTTAATCTGTTGGACTATAAAATTTAAAAAAAAATTACTAACATAAAATTTTTACTAATATTTTTCTGCGTGTTTTTCATATTACTAATTTTTGGAGCAACTGAGGAAAGTCATAAAAATGTCGGTTTATGTACATGTACAACATGAATAACTGGTAAAAATTCAGACTGGTGGGTTTTATGGTTTCTGAGAAAAATGTACCTATTAAGTTTTAAAAATCTAAATTTACGGGAAAAGGCACCAACGAAAAAACAAAATAGGGTATACACAAACACGTAAATTTCACATAGGGTATACACAAAACAAGTAAATTTCACCCCACCAGTTGTTAAAAAGCTGAAACAACAGCTGAGAATATTACAGTTATAGAGAATATAACAGTGATACAGATATTTAAAAAATAAAATAAAATTTCCTTTGCACCAAAACGAACAGTATAAAGTTATTAAACAATTGTTCAAGATGACATGATAATTTTTCTGGGAAAACCTGATAAAAACTTATTTATTCATTAAAATGATTTTTATTGACATTATTTAATGTTTAATTAGGTTTAAATTATTGAAAAACTTCAAAAACCGAAAATTTAAATTTTCAGTCAAAACAACCCCCTTAATCCCAACAAACAAGACCGTGTTTGATAATCAAAAATTTTAACAGAAAACGTCCTCATCCAGTCTGTAATTTTTCGGGTCCATATGTTTTCGTTTCATTGGTGACTGTTATGTTTAGTGCAATCAACTCAAATAAAAAAATAACCATTTTTATTATTATTAATTCGTTGATCGACCAACTAAGGATCACGTTAAGCACTATGCATCTTGGTTTCTTCTTCTCAGGATGTCATTCCTCTTATCTGCCCAAAAAGCCTTCATTCGTTCGGAATGCTCCTTTCTTCTCTCATCCGTCCACCTCCCACCAGTACCCTCTCTTCTTGCAGATTGCACAGTCAGACTTAACCTTTTGTCATTTGTCTTCTGCCTAAATTTGTCTCTATCGTAAATATCCTCTTCTTCAACTCGAAGTTTTTTTAGATCCTCTTTAGTACTGATAAACCACTTCAAAATAGTCTTAGTATTATCAAAGTTATTCAAAATTTTCTTTGTCAGTCTGTCATTGCTCATCCTCTTTATGTGCCCGTAAAATCGTGTTCTCCTTCTTCTGAAAGTCTCTGACATCCTCTCTACATTTTCATACAATTTGGTGTTTGAAACGTTTTTATAGGTATTGTGTTCTTCATCATATCGTGGCCCATAGATCTTTCTCAGAATCCTTCTTTCTCTCTTCTCGACATCTTCTATAAGTCCTTTATTTTCTGAAGTCAATGTCTCTGACGCATATAAAGGCACAGGCTTTACTACTGTTTCGTAATGTCTTAACTTTGCAGTTCTTGAGAAACATTTTTTGTTGTAAATACTTTTAGTAGCTAAATATGCCAGATCCAATTTCTTAATCCTGGCTTTTAACGCCTCTTTGTCACTTCCATTCTTCATGATTATTTCGCCCAGATATTTGAATTTATCCACAATGTTAATCTTCCCATATTTTGTTTTCAATGCCTTATCCGTTATTCCTTTTATTGTTGTCATCAGTTCTGTTTTTTCATACGAAATTTGTAGTCCTGCCTGTTCTGCAACTTCCTTCAGTAGGTCTAGTTGAGCCTTAGCTATTTCTATGTTATCTGTGAGCAAAGCTATATCGTCAGCAAACGCTAGACAGTCTATTTCAGTCCCTCTTCCAATTTTCAAAGGTCTATATAACTTCCTAGACTGTAACTCTTCTCTCCAATTTCTTATTATCTTCTCCAACACACAATTAAAAAGCAGAGGTGATAGGCCGTCTCCTTGTCTCACTCCTGTTTTAACTTCAAAGGGCTCTGAGAGATGTCCTAACCATTATTTTATAATGATAAAATAACCATTATTTTAATACGTAATTTAAATGTTCCACTTGCAGCAATAGCAGTGGGCACAGCTGATAAACACCTGGGGAAAATAATCTCTTTATTTTAACGAGAGGTTGTGATTTTTTACTACTAAATTGTGGTCTATTCACACGCGAGAATCAGAATCTGAAGATAAGATGAAGGTGGATTGATGGAAGTCGAAGATGATTTCTAAAACAACCTTATTTTTGATTATACACGTAAACATTGACTGTTGACTACCGTTTAAAAATAATATTACAATAATATTGTAATTAGGAAGTACCGCAGTATTACAAAATATTTTATTTAAGTGAAATATTATTTTACTAAAATAATTTTTTTTGTAATACTGCGGTACTTCCTAAATATCCTAGCCTACATAAATTTCGCTCTACTGATTTGTTATATTTACCTACATAGGTTCGTGTTAAGCAATAAACAGAGTTTGTAATCAAAAATTCAATCTTAATAATTTGTGAACCAAAACTGTCCTCAATCCATGATTGTTATTTCCAAAACTGCTTACATCCTGTTTTTGTTTCCTGATTGTCCTTTATCTAAACAATTTAATCAAATATTTTTTAAATTTGTAAATAATTTGGGATAAAAACAATGTTATTAAACTATACCAATGTTTTATAATAACAAAGCTTAAAAAAACTGTGTACATAAATTTAAATTTTATATTCTGTAAAGTTTTTGGTTGATCACTAAAATGTTCATGAACTGGATAAAAGTACTTTTAAAGATGAGAGACTCAATCGCTATTATCCACACAATAAATCAAAACAATATTTTTTAAATAGGTAATTCAAAAATTTGAAACAGATTCTTTCGGTGACGATAAAAATAATCAAAAGTTATACCCAAATTTATGGGTAATTCTGTAGATAATTACGTTCATGTAAAAATAACACAAAAATTAGAAAAAATTAACAAAAAACCTTAAACGTTTCACTAATTAAAATGAGAAGTTAGGAGGCTTACAGATGTCTTCTTCACTAGGTTAAAAATTATGATTGCTCATCCAGTACATCGGATAATAAAATCAGAAGCAACAACACTTAACCTAAAACGTTACTCTGTCTGTACTTTGTTCACATTATATTCAAGTATATCACGATTTTTCATGAAAACATGTAAAGAGAAAATACATATCCCACATCTGATAACTGTACTGAATTTAAGTCTAAATGCGTGCAACAAATAAGATCACGAGAAATAAAAGATGTTTTTTAATGTTTCATCTTTCCTCAGACTTTATTCATTTAATTTTTCTTCTTAAGAAACTCCGTTTTATAAATTACTCGCATTATTTCTTACATTTTAAATTAATTTTTAATTACAATAATATATTTAAAAGATCTCCATCAATGAATATTCTTGCATTTGTAGTAACTAAAAAAATTAACTTTCTCCGGTTGGCTTTCAAATAATTTCATTTCTGCATCATAAAATTATATATTTTTGCTGTCAACAATTCTTTCTATGAAAGTTCTCATTAGAAAAAAATGTGATACAATTTTTTTTAATGAATAGATTTGTTAAAAGCGTACTTCCGTTTCGTAATTTGCTGTATACGGGCTTGTCAATTACGATTGGAACTTTTTATTAATTTGTTAACATTATTCTATTTAGTATTTTACATTTTTATATTACTTAAGTTTTTAATAATGCGACAGAAAATAGGAATTTAAATTTTTTTATAAACAAATCATGTTTATTTAATTCAATAAATTAACATAAGGTGAACTTATTTTAACTAAATAGTGAAGTGATAATATTATATAAAATTGACGGAATGTAATTGTTTTTTAAATTATCGTTTTAGAAAGCATGGGGGTGTATTTTTATTATCATTTTAACACGGTTTATTTTTTTCTGCACAATTGTAAGATTACAGTTGTTTTCTTTTAATTAACTAAATACTTTGGTTATGGATAAATTACTCAACTTATGCTTCTCACTTATATTTTATCAACTATAACTTATATTTTTTTAAATAGTGTATATAATTATGTTATATCCGTAAAATATTGCAAGTAATATACTTTTTTTATTACACGGTATCTAAAACTATTTTGCTATCCGCTTTCCCTTAAACAGATCCTCCATGTCCCCTATTCTCCTAATACTCATCCTCTCTGCCTGTATCCTCATATAACCCATCCTTCCATGATCTTCGTGAACTGTTTTTCCACCTTCTTTTACCTGGGCTCCATTCCGTTATCCATTCATCCACCAAACCTTTGCTTTTCTGAGGTATTCATACTACAATAACAGTTTTCTTCTACTTGCTTTATATGCTACATGTCCTCAGGGGAGCCTCTAACCCCTAGAGAAGGCGTCCCTAAATGATGAATGGGGGATGCCTACCAGATATATGGTTGGTAGGAGGAAAATTAAACACCTTCAGCGGACCAACAGGTATTTAGACAACAACGATTTGTTGGTGGTAAATCAAAGAAAGGAAATCAAATACCTCCAGTGGACCAACAAGTATTTAGACAACAACGATCTGTCAGTGATAAATCAAAGGAAGGAAATCAAATACCTCCGGCGGACCAACAGGTATTTGTTACAACGATCTGTCAGTGATAAATCAAAGGAAGGAAATCAAATACCTCCAGTGGACCAACAAGTATTTAGACAACAACGATCTGTCAGTGATAAATCAAAGGAAGGAAATTAAATACCTCCAGCGGACCAACAGGTATTTAGACAACAACGATCTGTCAGTGGTAAATCAAAGGAAGGAAATCAAATACCTCCAGCGGACCAACAGGTATTTAGCTAACGACGATCCGGATTGGGGGCCAAAGAAAAGACCCTCCATTTTAGAGTTGTGGCGTTAAACCTAGACAACATAACAAATGTAAAACTTAAAAATTTGTTTTCAGAATAAAATGGCAGGTTGATAATCCCAGGGATAATTACCGGAGTGGTAATCGACACCTCATTAAGAGGGAGCCTCAACGAATACGGAGGAGGCAATTTTGCTAATAAATTCGAAAAACGGTAGTCAAAATTAACCAGAGCTTGACGGTGAAACCTTAACTGTCAAGGGTTGAAATAATAATACGCGTGCGCGTGCACACATACAAAGAAAGGTGGATATCCTTAAAAAATAATTTCTTCAAGGATCATAAATTTGAACATCAGTTGATACCTCGGTATTGAAGATTTTGCCCGTCGCAGTACTTTCTCAACCGACTTTATAAAAAGAGCACGAGGAAGTAAACAATACCGTTACTTAGTAAATAAATCAACTGTAAAACCTATTTTAAATTGATTGAACATTCTAAGAACTGACTGAAGTATATTGGAAGACAATTACAGTACATTACAACGTTCATGTACATTTCAATTCATGTGTATGCAATTTCAACGATAAAATCTAATTATTTTATAGCAATAATAACAATGCATAAAGGATTTGCAATTTACTACTAATACATGCATTTACAAGTGTTGAAAAGACAACATGCATTAAAACTGTATCTCTGATCGTAAGCTAGTTGCAATAAGTCCGTAAAGCACTTTCTCCTACAGCTAACTTAAGTTCTTTAAACTCGATTTTTTAACTTCTTCCTGGCTTTCTCTACGGTAGTTATTCTTCAGTCTGTTGTCGTAACCTTTTCAAATGAATTTTCCGATTTGTATTAATCTACAGGAAATCAATAAAATACTTTAAAGAAACTGAAATTTCCCTTTTTAGTACTTTTTATGTAGAAACTAAATTTGAGTTCATTTACATTTTAAAATTATTTATTTTCCCCGTTACTTAAAAATTATTACAATACTAAGTTACTTTTCTTACCACTTAAAAATCTAAATTTACTTACATATTAACTTCGTAGTGGGGAAATTAATTTACTCAAACCATGTTCAAGGGTTGATCAATAAAGCGCTTCTGTTTATTTTCAACTACCGTACTGTATTTGTGCGTTTATATATTTTAAAACTACGTTTTAGTAGACTTCGTGAGATTTCACTTGAAGACTCGACTAGTTTAATGACTTGGTATAAGGTGCGGTACAATATTGTCAGTACAATTTTAAATCAAGACCAGTTGCAAACTTTTTTTTATCGACAATTAGAAGTAATTTATTAAAAATTCTGAAATTATTTTGGTATAACTATTTTAAGTCATTAAAGAACTAGTCGGGGCTTCAAGTGAAATCTCACCAAGTCTAACTGAAGTACTAATGAAACGAACAAGAAACTACAGAGGGATATTAAAATGTGCTACAATATGCATGCTTAAAATATTCGGTTTAAAACACGAGGACGACTTTCTCTTTCCAATGTAAATAATGAAAAATATAACCTATAATCATGAGTGAATGACGCTAAATGAAAATCAACCTCTGTTCAACTTAAAAATATGCGCTAATAGACGCTTAACTAAAAAAAATAATAGAAAATAATAAAAAATAATAGTATAATAAAATAATAAAAATAATAGTAGAAAAAATGCATAAAATAAAATTTTTAAGTTTTTAAATTTTCTATAACTTTGATTGTATACTCTTGTGCCCTAAAATGCATATTAAGGCCGCCATCTTCAAGAACCAGATTTTTAACGATTGGAATGAACAAAATACAGAAAATCACTAATTTACATTAAATTAGCGCTGTAGAAAAAAATTATGAAATGAAAGTTGTTTTAATTTTCTGAAATTTTTATTTTAGGCCTTCATTACGCTTTTGCGCTAAGATGCAAACTAAGACCGCAATTTAAAAAAAAACATATTTTAGTACTAGAGCACAGCCCCCACGAATTTCAGCTGACATTTCACTTATTTCTGACAGGGCACAAAAAAATTTTAAATTAGGTGACTCTACACACAATCGTAGAAGCCATTTTTGAGAAAATTGCAAAAGTGTGAAAAACTGCACGAATAAATTACTACATCCGGTGAACCAATTTTAATGAAAATGTCCGTGTCCGGGACCCCTTGTGGTACCTAACTTAACTTCCAAGTTTCAACTTTGTAATAAAATGGGGTTCTTGAAGATTGTGGCCTAGATATGCATTTGAAGGTAAAAGCGTATACAAAATCATAGAAAATTAAAAAAAACTGGCGACTATTATTTCAAGCATTTTTTTAGAGAGCTTATAGTTAAGCGTCAATTAGTGCATATTTTTAAGTCAAACAGAAGTTGATTTTCACTTAGCGTCATTCACTAATGATTAAAATTAGTTTACGTCTTTCATTTTCCATTATTTACGCATGATTAAACATAGGTTATATTTTTCATTATTTACAATGGAAAGAGAGAGTCATGTGAGTGTTTCACACCAGATTTGTTTTATTACTATGAAAAGAGTGTACTATTTAATTGAGAATAAATAAGTTGACTAGTGAATACGAACAATATAATTGATTAGGAACTAATTTGTAGAAAATTAGTTTTGGTATCGTAGTAGTAATGTTTGTCTGTCTTGGTCAAGGTTTTCCCACAGTTTTCCTTGGCTACTCCATTATCATACCATTTATTTTTGAGTATTATTATTTATTTTAAATACTTAGGTATTACATAAAGTAAAATAATTATCCTCAACTTTTCGTTAAAGAAAAATGTATATTAACATTATAAAATATAAGGTGGACATAAAAACTTGGTCAAAATATATTACTTCCGTATTCAAAAATCATTTGTCAATTTTTAACAAACTATTTTAATAATACACTTTCAAATTTCAACTGACTTTAAATCTAATTTAAAAAATTTAATTAATTGAATAACGATAAAAAATAATTAAAATTTAAAATTACGATTTAAAGCAAACGGTTGTTCAAAAAAAAGAAAGGATAAAATTAAAACTAATAGGTTTGAAATAACATAAACTATCATCAAATTATCTAAAATCAACTTTTAAGTTATTTATTTAACGGTAGAACTAACCATTTTCTAATTTAAAAGAGTGTAACATTATTTACTAGTTTAGACATCTAAATAGTTCTTGTCCAACAAAAATAGCAATCTATTCTAATCCTCTAACCTATCTTAATTTATATAACTAGAACAAATACGACAGTTACAAATAACAATAATTTTTTAAACCAAGTTCCATTTAAATTTCGATTACTACACTTAATTATACTAGTACACTTAGTGCAATATTTATTGAACTTAACTATGTTTTCGTACATGAAAACTTAATATAATTTTTCAAAGTTGATGATAATGCTACTCAAATGTAATTTTATTTTCAGATTAAATTTTAAGTATTTCCTTTTTACATCATGCAAGATGGATTTAAGTAACATCAGTCACGCAGAATTCTCTTAAAATTCTAAATAGATAATGATGAATGTAAAAACGCGAACGAAAAATTTATGGGTGTCATAAAATTATTAATCTACGAGTAGATTCAAAAAATATACCGCTACCTTAAAAACCTGTAAATAATTATTAACCTGGAATTCGTAATTAATATTATTTCATATATTTTTATTTTAATTATCGATAAAATGTTCTTGATTCTTAATCTATCGGTTGTTTTATTTCACTGTAAATTTTACATCGAGTAATTTGTTTTTTGATTTAATAACATAATATTTTATTTAAGATGTATTGTTATCGAAGAATGTTTGGTATTTCTTGAACTGACATAGTTTCAGAGGTGGAAGTATTAAACGGAATGATTAAACCTAGGAAATATTATTTTTTATTGTATCTAAATATAATTATGACTGTAAATTAATAAATTCAGGAATATTGGTGATAATGTAAGTAAGTAATATCCGATTTTTATTTTTATTGAGGAAATTACCAAATAGTAATCTCTCTTTGGCGTTCTATACCAGACCTCTTTCCTGTATATCTTTGATATTCTTAGTGAATTTTATAGGATAATATCCTATAGATAAGGATGTTATTTTTTTAATAAAAGTAAGAAAAAGTTCGAAACTATACGCGCCGATTTAAACATTCAGTCACTGTGTGAAACATTAAGAATATATAAGATAAACTCGTCCAACCATTTACTTCACATTCCAGCATATAAACTTCCACTAGGAGCATGGAAATATAAACCTTAAAGGAAGCGAGGCTTGGGAAGACCTAAAAAGAAATGGATGATGATGTTGACAAATAAGTTATACAGATTTGTAATAGTTTATTATAATACAGTGTATGTCGCGGTCTGAATGTATGAAAAGAGTAGCGTATGTAGTAAGGGCTACACGTGACTAAAAGTAAAAATTTGTTTTATCAATTTTCACCATAAAAAATGAGAACATTTTAAAACTTGTCGAGTAAAAAGAGTTACAATGAGTGTCGCTCCTTCAGTTAATCATCTGGAAGATCGGAAGATTAGATTAGTTGAAAGAAGAAAAAGATATATTTCTTCTATTCACTAGAAAAATCCTCAGGTTCGAAAACCTGAAGGCTCTACTATCCTTCGGTAGATCTCCAGAATATGGTGGACGTGAACTGAATAGCTTTGACTATTTGCAACATCCAGCGTAAGAGGAGCTACAAGAAAATAGGCTCGATATTTTGAATGTTTAAGTAAATATATTTAAAAAAATAATCCTTTAAAGATCAGCAAAAATTATAATTGACTTGGAAATCTTGCTTACTTCACCTCCTCAGGGAATCCGATTTCAATTTCCAGCTAGGGTCTTAAAATTTAAGCAAGTTTAAAAATAAAAAATAGTACTATTTATAGAACACATAAGATGATTTTCAGAATTGTATCTCATTGTGAAGGCAGAGAAATAATATTTATTACTATGGAGTAACTACCACTTTTTTACTACTCAGGCGCATGTGGTAACTAAAACTCTTTATCCTAAGTATCGCTTAGATCCAAATAGTTTTGTTATTAGAAAATTAGTTTTAAAGGCTTATATAAGTACATTCTTTGCCCATAACAGGCAGATGGAATGGTAAATTATTTTCACTCGATCTGCTAGTTTCAGGACTACAAAAAATAATTCTGTTTCTTATCACATGGTCGATCAGTTATTATGACTGAAGCATTTCAGAAAAGAAGAGGTACAGGTGTACAAGATACTAGTCAGAGTTGTCTTCTCTGAGATTAATGAATTTCATTATACAGCCAGAACCTGTGGTGAATAAAGAGGTGTAATTTGCAGGACGGAAAGAAGATCCGTTTCAGAGGGCCCGGCTTGCTGGTAAGCATACTTTTCCACTCAGTGAGGAAGGCAAGTGTAAACCACCTCAATCCTCGATTTACTTAAAACAGCCTCTAGAGATTCAAACCAGTCTTTCAGGTAATGACCTTAAAAACAATCAATGTACTCTGAAAGAAACGCTGGTCGATAAAGTGCGATTCAAGTATTTTTTTCTACAGGCCCTAGATAAGTGAATTTTCTTATTTTTAATTCCAATAGAGGCTGATTTTCATTTAATGTTTTATTCACTCATGGTTAAAATTAGGTTATATTTTTAATTTTACATTGTTTACTTATAATTAAACATAGTGTCTACTTTATGTTGTTTATTATTTACATTGGCTAGAGAAAGTCGTGTGAGTGGTTTCACACCAGATTATTATATCATAAAGATTTCATACATATATTTTAGTAATAGGTTTAAACAATATTATTTATTCTTAGTTACAGTTAAAGTTTTAGACAGAGTCGTAATACAAGTACTTGCGACTTAAATAGGATAATATAATCTTACACTAACTGATTTATGTAACACGTTACACGCAAACCAACAATGTATTACAATAAACTCCATACTTACGTACTATGCATTTCTAAATACTCTACTATAATTTTTTAGTGCAGTATATCAATCATACCAATTGTGTCGGCTTTCTACTACCTCCTCTGCTAATAAAGTACAATAATTACTTTATTTCCGGCAGCCTGTCTGCCAACAATGTACTTATAAATGAGAGATACAATACGCAATTACTGTACATAAGTTACTAACTATTAGCTCATTGAATTTCATGTTATTTTTGAAGTTGTATAACTTGATTCTAAGTTATAATCAGCGCAATGAACTTATATCACGAATTTTTTTATCCCTAATGAGTGTAGGTTGCAATCTGTTCTATTTAAGAACAATAAGCAACCCCATGATCCAATGACATGAGGATGATGTGTATGAAGTATAAATGAAGGTATATTCTTGTACAGGCCCAGCCCGACCATTCCTGAGAGAGAATGGTTAATTGAACCTCAACCATCAAAGTACACTGATTACCATTGTCTAGTATTTAAATCCGAATAAAAGTAATTACCTTTACTAGGATTTGAACCAGGAATCTTCGTTTCCAAAAATCTGCTGTTGAACAGCTGACTCGCGGCGATGACTTTACCTTTAGACCAACCCGATAAGTTTAAATTACGAAATTAATAATAAAATTTTTAAAATTTATTATATTAGTTAGTGAAAGAATTAAAACCAATGTACTAATCAATAGTTCAGTCTCTACTAAACTACGGAATCACAGTCTGAGGGTGGGACCTATTATCCATGCATCGATCCCCTAGTGAAAATGCAAAAATTAATTATCAAAGTAAAAACAACAAACCAATGAGATATTCGTCTCAGCAACTTTTCGTCGATTTTCGAGTGATGGATGTAAGGCAACTCTGTGTCAAAGAAATTCTAATTAAAGGGCATAAAATAGATTATATCGACAGAGCAAAAACCACCACTATAACAATAGAAATATGCACCTAATACTTCTGCAACTGGCAACAAAGACTCTATCAGCGTCACTACAGTTGGCACTTAAAATGTTTAATTTGCTCCTTTTGCACGTAAAATACTTCAACGATAGGTTTTTTTTTAAATTGTGTACATGAATGGATAATTAATGTAGGAAGAGGCAATTTAGAAATGTTACTTCCAAATAAAGTTTTTCGGCGTATTATTTTTTTAAATAATCTATTTTTCTAATTTATTAGGTTATTAGTTTGGTTTTTCAGATTTATTAGACATACATATCCAGTGCCCGTTCCAGCTATCGCCGGGTCTGGGTGTTCACCAAGCCTCTTCATCTTTTTCTGTCCTTCCACCATTTCTCCTCCTCTATTCGTTCCCAGTTGTATCCCCGTCCCACCACACTCCTCTTAACTTCACCTTTCCATCTTTTTCTTGGTTGTCCTCTTGCTCTCGTTCCGTCCACCCTTCCTTCTTCTATCCTTCTAGGCAACCTTTCCTCCCCCATTCTCTTCACATGGCTATACCATCTTATCCTCATTTTCTCCACCCTCTCCCTCATACCTTCCACATTAAGCTCCGCTCTAATCTCGGTATCCTTTATTTTATCTCTCCTTGTCCTACCCTTTATTGCTCTTAAGAATTTAATCTCCCTTGCCTGTAACCCACTCCAATTCCTTTCACCCATCCCCCCCCCACGTTTCCGCTCCATATAGCACCACTGGTGCATAATACAATGTATCAATCATTAATTTGGCCTTCTCTGGTAAGATTTATTATAATTTTAGATATTTTGTTAGTTTTGTTTTTAAATAAAATTGTAAAACTTTTACCTAATAGTTTCATGATTTTAAAGCCATATATGTTTTTAGTTAATTATATGTGTTAGACCTTTACATTCCCATACGTATGTCTAACGGAATGTAAAAATTCTTCGACATACGTATGGGTGTAGTAGAGAAGATCGTTACAGGAATACCGAGATAAGGAAAGAACTCAATATCTTCTCTGTAAACAACAAGGTATCCAAAAACAGAATGCAGTGGTTAGAGCATGTAAACAGAATGTGGTAGGACAGGATACCTAAGCAGATACTGGGCTATAAGCCGGAGAGCAGGAGAGAACGAGGACGCCCGAGAAAGAGATGGGCAAGATTTGAGAGGTTCGGAACAGGCAGAGATGTCTAATCCTTGAAAGGCAGAAGAAGAAGACTTTTCATTGTATATTTTCAATATTTTAGAAATCGTTTAATTTTTTTAAATGTCATAGTTTTAAAGCCCTAGTCTAGTTTTTAAATCTCTTTTGCATTGTGTTACTAAATAAAAGAAGAAAAATAATATACAGTGAAAGATAGAGGATCGACATGGTTCAGGTCAATGTAAGAAATCATGGTTGAAGAATCTTCAATACCTACTAGTATGATGTGAGTTCAGTTACCCTTTTTTGACGAGCGGTTGACAAAGGTCTTGCTCTTAATAGTAGCCAATATTCTCAGAAGAGAAGGCACCTGAAGAAGAGGAAGGATTTAATCCAAAAATATGAACAGGTAAAAATATGTCACTTTGTATTCCTTTTAAGGGAAGAATACTTTTAATGATGATTAAAAAACAATTTACGCGAAAAGGCTTACAATGGAACAAAATATAAAACAAGTCCAATATTTATGTTTTGTATGCATATAATAATAAAAAGAAATCTATTAATTTTAATGTAGTAAATAGGAAGATAAACATTCTCTTTCAAAACAGAATACATAATAATTAAATTTTATCATTTAAATGGGAACAAATAAAGTGAAAATAGGTTAAATTTTGAATGAATAAGATTGATGATTTAGTAGCAACGTCGCAGTCTTTTGTTAAACATTACAACAACGATTACCATCACTTTACCGTTAGTTACATTGTAACTTGACTTAATAACAACGACGAGCTAAAGGGAAACGAAATGAAGAGAACGTACAAGTTCTAAAGCCAGTCCCTGTGTCTTCAATGAACCTCTAATTGGTGAAACTGAATGTGGGGCACCGCGAAATACCACGTGACCTCCTCACCTTAAACGTGACGTCATTATTACTTACTTATTCACTCTCTTTATCATTCATTATTTCTCTTTATCTTATTGGTTTAGGATGGACTAACTTTATTATCATCATCATCTTTATATTATGTACACTATAAACCTTTTAACAAAACATTTAAAAACATCGTTTTATAGTTCTGATGTAATTCTAAATAAAATTTTAACGAATTTTTTCTTACTGAGTAAAATTTTTATTACAACAGACTTGAAATTTTAAATACTGTACATGAACATCTTTAGTTTTTTTTTTAAATAAACGAACCTTTATTGGTCGGGGACCCAACCCATTAATCCGAGTTCTGAACTTTCCACATTTGCCAGGCAATCCTAATCGTCAGCTCCGCTGAAGGAGGAGCAGAGGCTGGGATAAATTTACTGTTCATTGATTTGGTTTTATAAAACATAAATTATTAAAATAATCGAATCTTGTAACATTTAAACCTTGTCGTTATATTTTAATATTAATTTAACATACATTCAGTCACTGTTATAAGATTAAACGAAACGAAAGCCGAATGATTGGTGTTCATAAAAGTATTAAAATAATGTGTCAAATCCCACAGTTAATTTTACATAATCCACCGTAGTCACTAATGACCAAGCAGTTGATGCGACTTTAAATAAATTTAAAAAAAATGTAAATAAACAATAAATAAAAAAAAATTAGGTTTTATTTAACACTCATACCCTTATAGGCTGTAAACGTAAAAATATTTACTGACCGTGTTGTTATAAAATTTAAATTAATACAGTGCTGTATTTTCTCCATGCATAAGTAGGTTTTTATTCAAACAATTCATTATCACCTGATTGATTTAATTGGCTCGGAATCTTAGCAAATACTAGTCAAAATTTTAGAAGATCAATTACGATGCAGAATCAAGAGGACAAGAAACCTATAAATTAATAATTTTGTGAACATTTAGAATTTTATAGATATTGATTATACTTTACTTGTAAAGATCCTGTACTCTTTGGTAACAGTTGCTTTGAAAACCGTATTCTTAACTTAAATTTTTGAACTGATTTGATAGATACCTGAAACATAAACAAAAAAATCACAGATTAATTACATCATTTTACAAACTTTTTAAAAATTTTGATGATTAACTGATGTATTTTTTTTTAACCATAAGCAGTTTGTTCTAACAATTTAGCGCGGTGATTAGCAACGCATTAATCTCTTCTGTTTCTAATTATGTGATTATGGTTATTTAGACTCTGCATGTATTTAAATTAACGTATATTATAATCTAAAATAATTTAAAGAAAGAAAATTTAAAGTACGCAATTTAAGCTTCTTAAATAGTACTGTAGTCTGTATGAGGTGAATTGTTTTGCTCCCTACACACACTTTCTTTCTGAAAACGTATGATCTCCTAGTAGCCAATTCGTCTTAGATACATTACTAATCAACTTTTTCTTCTTAATCTTTAAAGTTATCTACTAAAAATACTTTTCTATCCAACTGAAAACTTAAATTCCTTTAAAATTATTTTTAAGAAATATTTTTATTACCATGGTGAACAATTGGAGAGTCACCTTGCTGCAGAGTAAATGTAATTTTTTTATTAATTTGTTTATTGTAACAAGTCTTAGACTAACGAACATTTTTTTTCAGTCATAAAATACTACTTAATATTAAAGTTAACACAAAGAGGCACACTTCGTGAATTTTGACTTGTAATAATTTCCAGAAACTAGCCGGGAATCGAATCTGGGACTTCCACGTTGTACGCTAGCGCGCTACCACTACGCTACGGAGGCGGCCATTACAAGATAATAATTATTACAATCTGCCCATAACAGACAGGTGGAGTGTCAAATTATTTACACTCAATCTGTTCGTTGCAGGGCTAAAATAAATAGTTATGTTTCTTATCACATGGTCAGCCAATTAAATGACTAGATCATTAAAAAACAGAAGAGTTAGAAGTGTAAAAGACACTAATCAGAATTATCTCCTCTGAAAGTAATGAATTTCATTATACAGTCAGACTCTGTGGTGCATGAAGTGAAGGTGACATTTGCAGGGTGTAAAATATGTGCTTTTCAGAGCGCCCGGCATTCTGATAAGCGTACTTTTCCATTCAGTGAGGAAGGCAATTGTAAACCACCTCACTCCTTGTTTTACTTAGTAAAACCTCCATTACACCTTATACAATTAATACATTGTATTAACACATAAGTTAAACCTTCATTACAATTAGAAGTAAAACCTTCATAAATGTCTGTGATTGAATTATCTGTGTTTAAGTGGGGAAAGTGCAAATCACCAAAAGTAAAAAAAAGTACGAGGTGTAGCAATTAAATAACGAGAATGCATTAAAAGGGAGAAGATTTGAGTCTGTGGAAGCTGTAAAAGAGAACGCGGCACGTGCAAGGAGCTAACAGAAGATGACTTCCAGCACTATTTCCAACAATGGAAAATTCGCATGGAGCATTGTAGGGATAGAAAAGGAGTGTATATTGAAGGTGACAATAAGTGATTACGTATAAAATTAAAATTAAATTTTTTACAACGTCAGTCTCGTTATTTAACAGCCACACCTCGTACATGGTAAACTTTTTTTAATTTTTTTAATGCCAAGTAAAGTGATTAAGGGTCTTTAGTTATTCAATAAATTTAACACAGTAATTACCTAATTGAAGTTCAGATCAAATATTATGTATTTCCTGATTACAATACGATATACATTAATCTTATGATTAATGATAAAAGTTTATGAAGAACTTAAAATAGAGAAAGTGATTAAGCTCGCAGAATTTTTTGTGCGACATTTTCCCTCCTTTCAGTGTTGACAATCAACTTCCTCTCTTCTCGGTCATCACAGCGTCACAGGTGCATCGTACTGTGACAGATGAGTTCTTTAATGTCTGTAGTAAGTTTGTTTTTTCTTTCATTACATCGTCACAGTTCGTCATTTTCATTTTTCTTTTACTTCTTTGTTACATATAGTATTTTCTTAGCATTTTGCCTCAGTTATTATAAACACGAGAAACCATTGTGCACGACCTACTTCACATGCGTCTAAACAATATTCACTTCATACAAAGAATGAGAAGACTGAAAGAAGGGAGAGATCTCCCATTCATATCTTAAATCCGGCCGATATTACAAAGGTCTCTCTTCATTTTCTTAATTTAATTATAACACTTTAGTAATTACTTTGAATAAGCTATTAACCTTACACTAAACGAACTAGACAGTACTGTTTTTTATTTCTCAACAATCAAAATTTAAGGTAATTGAAATATGATAATAATCTAAGAATTTTATTACTTATAACAACAAAACCTCTCAAACGAAAGTTTTGATTCATTCATTGTTTTATTTTTAATCTTCAAGTTCCAAAAACTATTTTAAACTCATTAAAAGATTTCAAATAGTTTTCTATGAAATTACATTTGAATCACCTGTTTTTATTAGCGGTGGAAAATTAAACCTAGATGTCTTTAATTTCAAAAGATATCGGTGAAATAGTAACTTTGTATTAAGTGTGTGTCTTGTAGGAGCTAATAAACCAATGATGGAATTCAGATCTTTTTACATCAGATTGTTTTTAGTCCATTTAAAGTTACATCAATAGCTTAGTCATTGGCAAATACGGTAATTTATGGAACTGGAACTGACTCCAAAATCTTCAGAACCTAGCCAGGAATCGAACCTAACACCTCCGCTTAGTAGGCTAGCGCGCTAACAACTACGCCACGGATGCCGCCAATTTTGTATTTACTTAATAACTGAACTCAAAATATATTTTTTGTCGGGGTTTCCGAGCTAACCTAGTCAGTTACAAGAGAGACAATCGTTAAAAGAAGTTTGCACGGTTTTGGCAAACCACGTAGTAAGTTGATCAGCTTAAAGGCGCCATAATATAACATTTGAGTGCCTTTGTAAAAATTCAAGCTAACACAAGCCATAAATTATAATTTCTATGTATTATAATTATGTGTTTTATATGTAATATTGTTTAGGTCAACAGTCGAAAGGCTGTTATAAAATCTTTAAAGGTTTTACTAATAAAAATGAGGAATGAGGTGGTTTACTATTGCCTTCCTCACTGAGTGGAAAGAGTATGCTTATCAGCATGCCAGGCCCTCCGAAAAGCACCTACTTTTCACCCTGCAAATGACACATTCACTTCATTCACCACAGTGTCTGGCTATATAATTAAATTAATTACTCTCAGAGGAGATAACTCTGACTAGTGTCTTTTACACCTCTACCTCTTCTGTTCTTAAATAGTCCAATCATTTAATTGGCTGACTATGTGATAAGAAACAGAACTATTTTGTGTAGCCCTGAAACCAGCAGATCGAGTGCAATTAATTTGACACTCAACCTACCCGTTATGGGCAAATTGTATATAAAAGTAACCTAATTAGTAAAAAACCGGAGGTTTTTTATTTAATACCTAATGAGGTTTTCTAATATTAATTACTAATAAGGTTTTTTACCGTTAACCGAAGGTACCCTTTAAGCGAGCTATATGATTAATTAATTTTAGCAGGATTTTTCTTAGATTTAATCTAAGTTACACATATTTTAATGATATATTCGGTGCACTATAAAACAAATAAGTTGATGTTCATATTCGAAATCATTTTTATGTGACCACTTAATGATTTATTATACTTTTACGTGCTAAATTAGGTCTACCATATGGTACTCTAACGAACATTTTTGTACACATGAATATTATATATTTTTTAAATTATTTTTATTTTTACTGCAGGTTAAAGAAGTACAAGACTTTAAAGGTAAGCACACTTTCATTTCTTATATTTTGAGTAATAAAAGTTAACAAGGAAGGGGAATTAGGGGAAAATATGGAAGGGGTTTATTCCAAGGTGAACAAGGGACAGGTGAACAAGGTTCGCTATCAAGCAACACTGTTTCAAACCGCCCACAATATAATGTCGACCGAATCAACGTCAGTTCTTATTCAAAACTAAAATTAGCTGTTTAATTAAATTTTAATTTAGTTCCGGCAAGTAAACAAACATTATTATTCCTTTAATAAACCTTTATGCGGTTCTTTATCCCTATAAACCTCCAGGCTATCATGAATCAATTTAAAGCAATCCGTGTTAAATTATTTGTTTTATTAAAAATAACAAAGTGAAGTTGAGTTTTTTAAAATAATTGCTAAAATTAAAATATATTTACATTAATTTCTTCATTTAAAATTCTGTAAGTTGAGTTCATTATATATACAAATAAGAGGTGTGAGAATGATTTATTTTTATAAAATGTAAACAACCGTCAGGCAGGCCCACCTGCTTGGCTGGTACAGGTCTGTCTTGAAATTGCAAGTTGAATCTTTGATTTCAATTTAAAGAATTTATAAAAAATTATACGTGAACCAAAAAACCAGGAAATAATTTTTTTAAAGAAAATTTGGGTTTTGTAATTATCGAACTGAAATACTATAATACCTCATATAGGTTCGATCTTTGATTGTTTTAAATACACATTCCATATTTCTTTTCAGTTTACTTAAGTTGCATCAACAGGTTGGTCTTTGGCGACTACGGTGGGTTTTAAAAAGATTAAGGTATTTTTATAGTTTCCAGATTTATAATTAATTTTTAGATTAAAAATAAGTTCTGTAAATAAATCATAAAATAAATTATATTAGTAAATATTTCTATAAATTTCAAGATTTATAATTTCCAGTTAACAATACGTTGTAGTTTAGGTCATCAGCCGAAAGTCTGGTTTGAACCTCTAGAGGTTTTACTAAGTAAAACGAGGAGTGAAGTGGTTTACAATTGCCTTCTTCACTGATAGAAAAGTATGCTTATCAGCATGTTTGAAAAGCATCTACTTTCCACCCTGCAAATGACACATTCATTTCATTCACCTCATTGTCTCGCTGTATAATGAAATTCATTACTATCAGAGGAGTTGAATTTAGTGTCTAGTGATTAGTGTCTTTTACACCTCTATCTCTTCTGTTTTTAAATATTTCTGTCATATAATTGGTTAACCATTTAATAAGAAAAAGAACTATTTTTTGTAGCCCTGAGGTGAATGAAGTGAAGGTGTCATTTACAGAGTGAAAAGTAAATGGTTTTCAGAAAGCCCATAAGTCAAAAAACTAACTTTTGAAAAAATTAAAAAATTGGTAATTTACTACGATTCAATAGAAAACAATATTAAAAAATATAATTTGTTGATGGGGTGTCCTTTAGTTTTGTTTTGGTTTTTTAAAGAAAAATCGCTTGTTTAAAAAAATTGAAAATTTTGACTTGAGGTGTTTCTGAAATAAATTGGAGTACATGCTAAATAGTACATAGTTCTCTACTAAATACGTTATTAGACCAGAAGAAAATTGCTGCACAATAATATTCATTTATTTATTACACTAGTCCACATAAGTATTTTAAAGAAAATTTTTGCAATAATAAAAATTGAAATTCTTAACTTCATAAAAGAAAAAATGGTGGTTTTCAGGACTATTCACGTTCTTCATCGTCGTCACCAACAGTAGTTATCTCCTTTAAAAACGTTTTTCCATAGAAACTTAGTACTGCCTCCCCGCTGGAAAATAGCTCTTAAGCTTCAAAAGATCATTCATTTTCGTTTTTTAATTGGAAGGAAGCAAGCCTTTAGAATAAGCCTTTTCTTAGTGTTATATTAGATAAGGAAAGCCATACGCCTGGGTGTTACTTCTGTGGGGATGGAGAGGTTGACTTACGGGCTTTCTAAAATTACCGATTCATTCTCGTTTTAGTTAGTTAAGCCATTAGATAAAGCCTCAGATTTATTAGCCTCAGATAAAGTACGCATCGCCATGATGATCGCCAACCTCCGGACCGGAGCGGCACCCTGAGAAGAAGAAGCCATTAGAGGTTCAAACCAGCCTTTCAGCTTATAGCCCAAACAAGAACAAAAATCAAGAAAACAATTTTTTTTTGTAGTTTAAACAATATTATCTTTTTATTAGGTGGTGTTGCTTGCATAAGCTTTAGCTGGTACGTAAGTAACGATATGATGATGGGAAAATGCCAAACCTAACTGGGAATCGAACCCGAGACGCCTGGCATAGAAGCCAGTTATGCTGATCAAAACGCAAACAATTTATTGTACATTTTCATTTATTATTCTTCAAATCTTAATTTGACGTTTTAGTCATAATGGAAGTTATATGAAATGAGTAAGAGATGATGAAGACACTCACAAACGAAGCTCTATATCTTCTGATGTAATCACAGAGAGCAAGGCCTTTTGCAACAATATGAATTTTTATCGGGTGCATTACTTTATCACTTATTTTTATATTTCGTAATTATTGTTAGTACTTATTGAATATTACGTTTTGCGTGTTCGATCAAGTGCGACGATACAGTCACAAATCGCTTTGGATTGATAGCTATGTGCACTGACTGAAGGGAAGCAAATCTGATACCGTTCTTACTTCATTACGTTATTTTTATTACTACAGTACTGTATACTGAACAGTTGTAGGTGTAAAATGAAAATTATTTCGTAAACGCTCATTTTACAAACCGTTTCACACTTTCCAAATTGTTTTACACTATTTAAACTAAAGTTATTTGTTAATGTTCATGATCGATATATTTTATTTTATATTTCATCGAATGTAAAATATTTTACAGCAGTCGTTTTCTTCAATAATCAAAAATTGTTTTCTTTTTAAATTATTCAACCAATTTTATCGCTCAATTTTTGGTAAATTTTTCATGTGTTTCTAAACAGCAGTGGTGTTTTGTTTAAGTAAGCCTTAACAATTCAAAGCGATTTCTACCAGCTAGTATATAACTGGGCTGGAATATTTATTTATTTCTATTATATTAATTTTACATTATGTGCAATTTCTTATCTATCTGAACAGAAATACTTTCCTGAATAACGCAAAGCCTGGGCTCAGGAAAGGACAGTAATGAAATAAGAACAATAACAATAATAAGTTAATATTTACAAATTGAGTGAGGAGTTAAAGGCTTTAAGTTTAGTTTGACTTTAAGCCCAGCGAGCGGAAAGTTACAAGTATAATACATAATAATTCGTATTCTCAATAAAAACATTATCATTATTAATCTTTTGCAGCTTATTGGTTATGTCATCAGCCGAAAGGTTGGTTTGGACCTCTAGACGCTTTACTAAGTAAAACGAGGAGTGAGGTGATTTACCATGCCTTCCTCACTGAGTAGAAAAATATGCGTATTAGCATCCTTGGCCCTCTGAAAAATATCTACTACTCACCCTGCAAATGAAACCTTCACCACAGGGTCTGGCTGTATAATGAAATTCATTACTCTCAGAGGTGATTACTCTGACTAGAGCTTATAACTATTTTTGTAGTTAATTTTTTTAACTTTTTTGTAGCTTATAACTTGGTTAAACTAGATACCCTAAATTTGTATGATTCACAAATTTCCTGCCTACATTATTTCGTTCTATTTTAGCAATTTTATTTATTCAAAATTTTATTCTAATGATTTACTTACCATCTATACAAAAAATGATATTAGATATTTTACACCTTAGATGAAAAAAGGAATATTTAAATTCAAAACCGGACATGGAAAGTTTCAATTGATACAAATACATAATAAATTAAAATTTTAATTAGAGAAAATAAACAAGGGGAAAAAAGGAAACAGCTGAGCAAAATTGAATGAATAAACATTATTTTGCATTAATAATATAAATCAGAGCAATTCCTTATAAACACATTACAAGTTTTAATATATTATATTGAAAGTTGAAATGTAATATGTATTTGAATAAATTTGACAATGACCAGGTTTTAATTTATATGTATGAAAGGTTTACACAGTGAAAGTAACTTTTGAATTGTTTCAAAGTCTTCGAACTGAAACGTATTCAGAATGTTAAATCAAATTGTAGTTGAAATATCTATTCTAAACGGCGTCTGTTCATTCAATTTAACACTATTGGCTATTTAGGCACACATTGTTCAATCAAAAAGGGAAATTTGAACTTAGGTGGGTATATTTAATTTATAGTTAAACAGTATTTCACTTCACGGTTAGTGGAAATATTGAATTATAAAGCAAACAGTGATGTTAATAGTTGGTAAGTTAAGTGTAATATGAAACTTCAATAAAATTTAAATAAAGTTTCTAATAGAAAAGGCTGTGAAAATCTTTCTAATTCTTTGATATTTTACATTAAATTTATTTTTTTAGTGTTTTTATTTATATTATATCTAATAATCTCTCTATATAAACGCGAAATTCAGACACTACTTCTTCGTTGTTAAACAAGAAGCAACCTATTCTAGCGAAACACTATTCGGGTTGAACACGAAAGCAACAATAGATAAACTGAAGAAGGCAGACAAGAATCATCAAGAATTCAAGCGTATTATTTTACGTTTAGTTTAGCGTCAATTAGTGATTTTCTGTATTTTGCTCATCAAATTCGAAAAAAAATTACGATTGTTCTAAGATTGTGGTCTTAGTATACACATTTTGCAACTAAACTGTATACAATCTAAGTTATAGGAAATAAAATCATGTAGTCTACAACTTTTATTCAAGCATTTTCTTTGACAGAGCTTAATTTAGCGTCAATTAGCGATTTCCCATATTTTTAAGTTCTATAGAAGTTGATTTTAATTTTGCGTCATTTACTCATGACTAAAATTAAGTTATGTTTTTCATTTTATATTGTTTTTGTATTTAGGTTATCATTCGAAAGGCTGGTTCAAACCTCTTAAGGCTTTACAAAATAAAATGAGGAGCAAGGTGGTTTACAATTGTCTTCCTCACTGAGTGGAAAAGTATGCTTTTCAGTGTTCCAGGCCCTCTGAAAAGCCTCCTATTTTCCACCCTGCAAATGATACCTTCACTTCACTCACCACAGGGTCTGGCTGTATATTGAAATTCATTACTCTCAGAGGAGATATCTCTGATTACTAACTTGTATACCTCTACCTCTTCTGTTTTCATATGGTTCGATCATATAATTGGCATGTGGTAAGAAACAGAACTATTTTTGGTAACCCTGGAACTAGCAGATCGAGTGCAAATAATTTTAACACTCCACTTGTTTTTTATGGGCAGTTACATAATTTAATAATGATTTTGTTTATATTTATTTATTTAAAGTCGCATCAACGGCTTGGTCATTAGCGACTACGGTGGATTACGTAATATTAACTATGGGATTTAACACGTGAAAATTTAAAAACCTTGGCCGGGAATCGAACCCGGGACTTACTAATGATTAAACATACGTTAACGTACATTTTTCATTATTAACATTGGCAAGGGAAAGTCGTGAGAGCGTTTTATACCAAATTTTTACTTAAATAAACCAACATCTAAATTAATAAACAATCGATGAAGCGAACTGAAAGGGGTTATATCGTTGACGAAGGCAGATAGCTACACGTTTTCATAATTATAACATTTGAAAATGAAAATTCACACTTTTACATATTAAAAAATAACCCGCACATAAAAATATAGTACAATACCAATAAAAAGAAAAAAGTGACTTAACACATTATACATTTTCGGATCATGTATTTTTCTCATATAGGTATGTTAAAGAATCTTTAACTATTAATATTGACACATTGTAATAAGTCAGTTGATCATAACTATTTGTCACAGACTATACACTATCTTTTTTATGAAGGTTAATAAACTTGCAGAAAAATAGTAATAAAAGATTAGCATGTATTGTTTGTTTGTGAAACAAATACGTCATTATTCGTTGACGTTGTTATTCGTTTCACTCTTTTTATTTATTTTTTATAACAACTTGGTAAGTGTAAAAGAAACCACTTTCCTTGTTAAACCAAATTAAATTAATTACAGAGCTGAAAATCTTTCTAATTAGAGTCTCCACGCCTGTTCATCAATGACATAACAATTGTTAGTTTTCCTTTCTATTGTATTCATACAATCTGCAATACGTATTTAACGTTTGTTTTTAAATCAGATTATATATGAATGCGTATTCACGTTTAATAATACAATACAATTTGTTTGCTTATTTTTTACAACTGTAAAAATACAACAACCAAAAAATATACAATATAATGTTGTAAGTAAAAATACAATATAGACTGTTTAAAATTTGTATCAATTAAATACAAACCGCGATTTGGGGAGGACACTACCCAGCGATAGCCTCTAGATAACGAAAACGTGTTAAATTTTTATTTCATATTTTTATACACCTAATTATAGTTACTTGAGTCGCGAGGTTGCCCTTGTTTGCAATGGTGGTAAAGGGGGAACAGCGTCAGTGCGCATGCGCGACTGCTTTAATTTCAGTACACAAACATAACAACTTATACTATACCCAGAGCATCGCCTATACAGTATATCGCAGAACCTTTTGCAGGTTAACGGTACAAATATAACTGTTTGTTACCGTAAACGGAAATGTTAGTTTCTCGAAAATGTGGGCAGACTATTCACAGTGCTAAACAAAATTTAATATGCAGTGTAATAAAATGCTGTGAAGTTGAAACTAAACAAAAATTCCTTTTCCTGCCTCTTAACAAAAGCCGTGAGCGAGTGGCTAACTCCGTCTGCATTAGCTGTAATTGCAGAACAGTCGGACGTTAAACCAAAAAAAAAAAGAGTGACTAACTACTGTGATATTTCTCTTTCCACTATTCCAAAAATAAAAAAGGAAATTAAAGACGTGAAGAAGCTATTCTTCAAGTTTTGTTGATATTGGTAAAATAAGGAAGCGGTTAGGTAGACTAGTGAGACTGATATTGAAGACGCCGGTGACAGCGATCGTAAAGAAGGCGATTCATTCGTAGAAAATTTGTTCCAATGGAATAAGGTAGCTGGTAATTACAGTAAATCAAACATTTCTAGTCGTGTAATTAAGCTATAGTTAGTATTGCAGGTAGATTTATTTCTTATAAGGTTTATTAAAAAAATTATCTCGGATTAAACCACAGCTTACAAAACGTATGTAGAAACTGCACAGTAGTGAAATGTACGAGTAGTGTCGCACTATTGATGTTGGCAGCACTGTCATATTTTCACTTCCCTTCCTCACAGCCTATCCATACGCAAAAGGCAATCTCGTGACTTCAGTATCTATACTGTTAGAGTTTTGTTAATGTATCATATTTCTACTCCAACGGCGTTTCAGTCGGTATGTGCTATTCTTGGTAGGGCTGGTGAATTCATGTTCCGTATTAAGGGATTATTATGATTTTGAAGTTTGTCTCTGAACCTATGGTACAATTTCAGATATGTGTCGGTGACGTAAGGGACGCGTAAGTCATCATGTAGTGTTCTATTGCATACGTAACTCAGGCAATAAATAATACAAAAAACTAATAATATTACAAATGAATACAAAATTGAAAAATATGTAACTCTTAATTTGTAACCACACATGTAGCTACCAAGTCTTATTCACACAGTTACGCCATTGGTCATTCCATATTAACACAAACATATAATGATAAGAATTAATAACAATATTGAAAGCATTACACACACTGTTTACGATCACACATCATCACTGAAGGTCAAAATACACTTCATACGCTAATACTTGAGCTACAAAAAATAGTTCTGTTTCTTATTACATGGTCAAACAAATGTATGACTGAAGCATTTAAGAACAAAAGAGGTACAGATGTAAAAGACAATAGTTACAGTTCTTTCCTCTGAGAGTAATAAATTTTATCATTGTACAGCCAGACCCAGTGGTAAATGAAGTAGAGGTGTCATTTGCAGGGTGCAATATAGATTCTTTTCAGAGGACCTAGCTTCCTGATAAGCATAATTTTCCACTCGGTGAGGAAAGCAATGATGAACCACCTCACGCCTCTTTTTACTTAGTAAAGCCTCTAGAGGTTCAAACCGGCTTTTGGCTGATGACCTAAACAACAACACCAAAAATAAAGTCACCTCCTAGTCACTCTTTTTTTGGATTTATGATGTATCAGTCTGATCATTAGCAAGACAGTAAGTTATTAAAAATATATACAACGGTAGGGTACTTATTCTGTAAAAAATTCACTACATTTACTATCATGAATTCAAAAAGTCATTTAACGTTCATAGATTATCTATTTGTTAATTAAAAATTAACTATAGTTATTAATTCAACACCGGCTTCCTTAAACTTCATGTGTTTTAATATGCATATCCTTATTACTAAATGTTAATAATTCATAAAAATAATTAGTCAAGAACACGCATATGTTAATCATTATGATTTTTACTTTAAGTTATATAACTATTTAATAAATTCACTTCTTTTTTTATGTTTCCGCCACACTTTAGACTATATATTGTTTATAATGACTGATTCATAATCTCTAATAAAATCGTTCGTGTGAAAAACGTACACCACTTTATCTTGCCAATGTAAATATGAAAACATATAACCTATCATCATTAGTAATCTTTGTAAAATGAAAAACGTAACCTAATTTTCATCTCATGAGTGAATGACACTACACTAGCTATAAATGAAAATCTGCTAAAAGAAAAAAATTGCTTTAAATAAAAGTTGAAGATTATTTTTAATTTTCTAAACTCCAGTTTTATACATACTTTTGTTGTAAAATAACATACTAATGCCGTAATCTTCAAAAACCTGATTTTTTACCGATTTCAATAATAAAATTAAATTATTAAATTAAATTAATAATAATATTATTAATAAAATTAGGAAAATCACTAATTGACGCTAAACAAAGCACTGTAGAAAAAAATGCTTGAAATACAGTTTTCAAGACGACCTAGGTACTTCAGACAATTATTTTAATTTTTTCACTCTTTGTAATTGAAGTAAGTTCTGGTGAATTTCATCTTTTCAGACGAACAGATTGCATAAGGCTACACCAGGTTGCATAAGAGATAAACCTTAATACTTCTAAAACTATTGGATCATCTGGGTGTTATTTACACAGGGCCACAAATTTGAAGACCGTACATCCAAACAGCCTTCAACAAACTTTTGGACAAAGACGATCTTTTTCTAGTATTCGTCTTAGATAATTTGATATTCAATTCTTTTTCCTGTTCTTAAAATAACAAGAGACTTTTCTAACAACTACAAACCTAAATATTTTTAAGGAGTTATTATTAAATTATTAACATTATTTTTGAGGAATTCCAAGGTGATTAGATGGGTACCTTGTTGCAGACTAAATATAACATGAGAAGATTTTTCTGCGTTGCATTTAATTCTCACATCTTCTCTTGTTAAACCATGTCAAATTTCAATGTAATCCGACATGTTTAAATACTTCAATAGGTCTATAAGTATGGCAGCAGACTGCAGTGTAAATTGCAATTACTACACATAGGTTTGTAGTTGCATGATGGATAACTAGCAATACCCGTCGTGAGTACAGTATGTTTTAAAAGTAAATCTGTGAAATATACGGTGGTTTGTAATGTGTTTAAGAAAGTCAGAACGTTCAGAAAGTTTTATCTATACTAACGTTATAACGACTTTTGAAGTAACGTCTGTTTGTTTATTTGTTTGTTAGTACGAGGTAATCTCAGAAACTACCAAACCGACTTCAAACATTTTTTCGCTGTTTGAAAGCTTAGAGCTTTCCGATTAACGTAGTCTATATGGAATCGGTACATAACTTGTTAATTTTTTAAAAAATATTTTTTATTGGTAAATGAAGTAATCATTTATTTTATTTGTTTGGCAAATAGTCATTTTGAAAGGTTAATTCTTTATCTATCAATATTATACCACCTATTGTACACAATTTATTGTATTACGCAGTCAGGCATCAGGTACGATACAGCACCGCCTTACAGTATACTCATTTATTACTTTACTCTTGCCTTTTTCAAAATATTTGAAAATTATTTACGGAATGGATATCAAAAAACATCAGTTCCCATTTCTGCATAGAAAGTTATGTAAACTTCCAAAAATCAAAGAACCACGTCAGTTTTTTTTAACAAATAGATTTTACCTACTTTTTCTTATAATACATAATCAGTTATTCTCAGGATGTATTTCTCCCCTTTTGCTGATGTCAACAAACAACACGTGAACGTCAAAAAAATTCTTGTTTCCAGCAATAATTAGTTTTATTTGTACAGCGTGATTTGTTTTAAAAAATGTAAGGTTGTGTGTGAAGTTAAAAACTTTAAGTTTAGCAAACCTTGAAGCGTGGATTTCTAGTTATTCATAAGAATGGACATTGTGACTAAAATAACTTTTTTGAAATTCCGGTAATAATAAAATTATTTTAGAAGTATCTAATAGATTTTATGACAACAATATCTTCTCGAGTCTTCTTAATACAATGTCACGAAAAAGTAAGCATAAAGGTTAATAACCTACACGAAAAAATAGAAGTAGACATTTGAAAGTAAATATACTTTTCAGACGGTCTGTTGTAACAGAATAATAATTGTATATGAGATCGGAAGAAAGAGATGGAAATTAAAAAAGGATTATCAATAATATTATTACTACTAAACTTCACGGATAAATATAATTCTCACAGTAGTCAACATGAGGTTATAAGAAAAACTTCGATTAAGCCAATAGTAGGCCACCTTTCACTATAAATGCTTTAACGTATTACCGATTAACTTGAATAGAGGTAATCATCTTTGATTAGCCATTAAAAAGAGAGAATAAATAAAAGAGAAAGATGGTGGGTGCGTGCGTGTGTGTGTGTGATAGAGTGAGAGAGAGTGAGGGGGAGAGTAAGAGAGAGAATGAGTAACAGGGGGAGAGTAAGAGAGAGAATGAGTAAGAGGGAGGAGAGTAAGAGAGAGAGAGAGAGAGCTACTACAATACCGTAAGTGTACGTGTGACATTTTCTGCTAAACAATAAATAGGTATCTCATCCGAATTTTCTTAAACAACAACTACACAATAGCAATCGATAATCCCGTTCAAATTCTATCTATTTCTCTACTATCGTCAACATATAACACAAAATTGATATTTTCTTTTCATAAAAATTAATTTAATTATTATGTCCGTGACAATTTTACACTTTTAAAGTCAGCTGTTAGGTCAAATAAAAATATTAAAAAACAACTCCGCAAGAAAGCGATAAATTTTATTGTATTGTAAATCTATTGAATCAGTCAATTGAAAAAAAAGTCTAATTATTTATTTTATTGATTTCTTATATTGGAAAGTTTTAAGAATCTTCCAAAATTTTAAAAAACGTATAATGTATAGATGTATTGTACGGAATACAATACAATATTATCTTTTATCTATATGCCGACATCATTACATTAAAAATTCATATATGTCAAATTCATAATATCGTGTCATTTACACGTTTTTAGTTGTGAATTTTAAGTATATTTCTTTTTAATTTATAAAAGATAAAAGAATTTATATTTAGGTATAAATTTTACCAAAATTTTCTCTTAAATAATTTATTTAATATTTTTACGTTATATTAGTGCATTTTACCAACAAATGTTTATTTTTTTGATTGAAAAAAGCTACACAACGATTATATCTACTATTATTATAAAAAAAACTCAATAAAAACTTATTTTCAACCGATTTCAATTATCTAATTTTTAAACCCTAAAGCAACTCTTATTTTAAAGATTAATATTTCTCTATTGTCATTCTTTTATTTTCTAATGCTAAATTTACCTAGATTCAGTAATATACCATTTACTTCTAATGTTGTTGTTTAAGTTATGAGCCGAATCGCTGATTTGAACGTCTAGAGGCTTTACTTATTAAAACGAGAAGTGTGGTGGTTTACCAAAACCTTCAAACCTGTGTGAATATGGAGGATACAAGTCACACTGACATTGACATAATCCAAAGGATTCAGTCAAAAATACTTTGAAACATCAGAGTCATTTTGGTACATTCCAACAGTATTGTAACAATATCTAAAGGGAAAGTGTGTTCGAGAATTCTCGAGGAGAACCGAGATTTTTAAAATGTTATTGTAAATAATAATAGGTAGTAGTAAATAATAAATAAGGTTTCCAAGAAATAGAAATAAAACATATAAATGGTGAGGCTATGTATAGGAGTTCCCATGTATAGTATATATATAGGCCTACTGTTGTACGGCTACCTGAAAGAGTCGGGTATCTATTTAGATAATTTGGCCCTTTTTGTAACCCCTTTTATTCAATCCTAATTTGTTTTGTTAAGATTTATCCAGAAGTCGACAGAAGGATTTTGTATTTTTACCATTATATCGAAAATCGTTGTTCTCGAAATCTGTGCAGCTTATGTATATAAACGCAGCCGGTTTAGTTACTTTAGTTTAGTCCTAATCTATCTGTCATTCAGTGATTGCATAGTGACTAGCAGTACGTTTAGAGAAGGTCAACGTTACTATGAATTGTCTAACGTTTATTTTGTATCAATTGTAAGTAGTATTTAGTTTCATTAAATGCGAATTAAGTTCATTTATTTTCATTATTTATCGTAATTATTAATTTAATTGTAGTAGTTGTAATTTATTTGTAGATTTATAAAACATCATTAATAGTAATTTATAGAGTAATAAATACTTGTAATTTTAAACTATATTGTGTTAATTTATTTAATTTACCCAGATCCCGAAACGGATCTTAGAGATAAGTGTCACAGTTTAATTACACAGAGATATTAACAGTTCCAAAGTACAAGAAGAAATTCTGAAGTTTTGCATCAGTTACCAAACATGACTTTTTAACCATCAGAACCCAGAAGCCATCAATCTCCTAGACGATAGTGAGAAATAGTGTACAGACTGTACACCCAATTTTATTTTAACACTTTCACATCAAGAACAAAATAAATTTTTATTATAGAGTGATACCGGGGAGTATTATTACTCTTTTATGACTCACACTCACAACACATCTACTCATTGCTCTACAAGAACAGATCGTAGATTCACAGTAAAAAATAAAAATACCAAACCGAACCAAGATAAAGGTTTTCTGGAGCCTCAATTTTCTCTTAAGGTTTCAGTCGTAAGGAGTTGCGGTACCTCAAGATTTTGGATAAGTTCAGAAAGAAAAATCTATCATTATTTTCCACGACGTAAACTTTAATACAGTACTGTAATTAAACATAAGTAATCAATGTTTTTGTATACGAAAACGTTTTAGAAAATGATAACTAACAGTAGTTTAATTATAATTTTGCAAAATATTACTAAACTTAATTTCATGTTTATTTTTCGCTTCATTAACATAATCTTAATTAATATTTATTTCTGAATGAAATTAATTGTTACTCGTGAAATGACTCAGCAGCTTATCGTTTAAATATTTAAGTTGTAGTACACGATTATAAATTTCTTTAGTAGTATTTTGTATGAGATGGAAGTAGCGTTTTGAATGGTTAATTAAATTTCAGAGCCAGCTCTCACAATCACAATTTCCTTCCGCTTTCTTATCTCTTTTTAAAAGACAATACAGCATATTTTATTTACTTTTTTAATATTATATCTTATCTCATTTTATATGAAATTATATTATGCTTTATAAAAATTAATTCTATTCAAAATTACTTATCTAAATATAAAAATGTGAAAACCCCTACTGATTTGCTCACTCATCAGTAATTCTCTAACTTCCTATCATTTTTATTTCGTCCATTTGCTAAAAAGGTATTCGGTTTTACTATAGTTTGTTGTGAAAGCATATGTATAGTTTCCTTATCGTTTTGTGTATCATTTCGATGTTAAGGTTTCTGTGTAATGTTTTGTTACCGAAAAATGTTAAGACAGCCTGTCATCACAGGCCGTTTACCCATCATCATACGTAAACTTTATTCTAGAATATCTGATGATTTTTTTTTAGTTGCTCAGTATGTATTTGAACCATAGTTCCAGGTACAACGAAGAAGTAACTTGTAATAGTTTAGTTTCCGTGTAAATTGGAAGAGGAGATTTGTAGAGAATTTTTAAGACATACTTTACAGAATACTGACGTGAAACCCACATACCCGACTTAAAAGACAAGCTTTAAATGCACGATTAAAAACATTTCTACAGTTTTATTCATCAAATATTTTCTTTAAGCTATTAACTCCATTTTTTTATTATATATTGTGATAGAATTTTTTATTCTATGGTTTTTCTTGGCTAGTTGTATTCGTGTCTCTCTGTGCTTCATGTTTCAGTGTAATCACTGTAATTTTCGTACTTTGTATTAGCTAAAATTGTAGATTTGCAAAAAGTTTATATCTTAGGTGTTCTTTATGTCATTTAAAATTCATATTATATTATTAGCATCATTATTATTACTAAAAGTTATAATATTACTACTCAATATTTACTATATTTAGTACATAGGCCTACTTATTTATACTTTATTTTACTATAATTGTTATTATTAATTAATTTTTCATTGAATTTTATATTCTATTTGTTTTACATGAAAAATCTATTTACTGTTTTCCATAATTGGTCGAAAGACTGTTGCAATTGTTTTTTAATTTGTTATAATTTTGTGCCTGATTTCATGTCCTCCACTTTACATTCAATTTGACAAACATTAAAATTTAAAAAGCTCGGCTATAATATTTACTAATTTAAAAATCAAATGTAATTTTTCCCAAAAATAGAGCATGTGATAAGAAAAAAGAACTATTTTTTGTAGCCCTGGAACTAGCAGATCGAGTGCAATTAATTAACACCGAAATAATATTATGTAGATTATCAATACAGTATTCAGAAATTAATTAAAATTACAGTTGACCTTTTAATTGAACATTTTCCCGACTAAAAAAACTGTATCAAAAATTTACATATTTAAATTTATTTTTCAGCAATTAATAAAAGTAAAAGTTAAAATATTTTATAAATACACAAGAGAAATAAATATTTATTCAGGTACTAAAAAAGTCTAATGATCTAAAAATTTCTAATCAAGACCATGTAAACTACGTAATTCAAAGTAAACATAATAGTTAATTAATAATTACTGGAAGTTTGTGATTAAATTCTGGGCTATTATTATTACTAACATTGTAGTAGTTTGTTTTACAATGTACATATATGAAATTTCATTAACCCAAGTAAGTAAACACAACACTGTGAAAGGTTAGAGCGGAAATAAATTACACTACTATTGTAAATAGGGTTGGCTTTTAATAGTTCCCGCGGAAGTCACTTTCAATTTCTCACCACTTCTCCGTAATTCAAATATTTCTCTCTTCATTTCCTCAAACATTCAAAAGTTAAATAAAAGTTTTAATAAACTTTAAACATTTTAATTTTGATTGTATGCATTTATCCGATAAATTTTTGTTTTGAATTTTTTTTATCATCAGTCTCTCGACTGGTTTGATGCAGTTCTCCAAGCTGTTCTATCTGGCGCAAGACGTTTCATATCTACATACCTGTAACAGTCTACATCTTTTGTAATTTGCTTTATATATCCTAACCTTTGCCTCCCCCTGCAATTCACTCCCTCAATATTACCCAACATTATTGATAGACCAATACCTGGAGATCTTAAAGTATGTCCCACTAGCATATCTCTTCTTCTGGTAAGATGCTCCCATATACTTCTTTTTACATCCATTCGCCTAAGAACCTCTAAATTACTTATTTTGTCCACTCACTAATCTTTAACATTTTCCTAAAACACCACATTTCAAAAGCTTCCATCCTGTTCTTTTCTACACCCCCTATCATCCACGTTTCACTCCCGTATAACGCTACACTCCAAACATAGTGTTTTAAAGAATTTTTCCTAATCTATAAATCAATGTTTGTAGTCAGTAAGCCGATTTCAAATTGTAAAATTAAAATATCGTAGATTGTAAATGATAAAACTGCAGTAAGGTGCCTGCTTGACATGTTGGTTAGAACTTGGGATTACAACGCTCAGCAAAGTAGAAGTTCTTGAATTCTATTCACGTTAAAACTCTCCAATTTCGTACTGCAACCTATTTTAGTCGCTAATATTTTTGCTGTATGGATTATGTACGTATTCTATTTCATTTAAATTGTACCATATAAACTACAAACCTATTTCACTTTTTATACCCTATTTTGACTTGAGTATAATTGCTTTATTTATTAAAAAATAAAGCAAAATAATATTTATAAAAAATTTCTAAAAGTCCTAAAATTACTAATGTATTATCAAATTGGGTCCTTGACAAATAAAAATTCATTTATTTTTAATTTTATTCAAAATCTTAGTATCTGTTTAATGTAAATTAACAAAAAGAATTTATATGAAAAATTGTTAGTACATAAGACGCTAAATGTTGAATAAACACATGTTTTCATTAAGTAAAACCAGCAGTCAGTATCTCAGCTATCTTATTGATTTTCTGCGAGGTCTCGTGGCTACTGGCATTTAACCTCTTCCAGGGTCACCTGTGTGTACAGTGTACTATTTTTTTGTATAAGCAAAGTTATATGTGTCTAAAATGTTTTAAGTTAACTGGTGTAGAATGTCTGCTGCCAGGTCAGGTACATATGAGACTGTTCTCACCAAAAATCATTAAATGGCCTAAATCATCATCAATAAATGAACGTTATGAGAAATATACTGTTTGTAGCATAAAACGAGCATTATGTATTTTGTTTAGTGTTTTTTACGGGCAACGAATCATTTTGTTCTGGATTGTGTGAACTCACTGATTGTTTAGTTGATTGACTGACCCCAAGATTGCCGTGTATACGAGGTGTGGCTATTAAATAACGAGACTGACGTAAAAAATTTAATTTTAATTTTATACATGTGCTGGTCATTTTTTATGTTAAATGTACTGAATTATTGAACATTTTTGTAAAAATAATATCGTCTGGTCTTCAGTTTCATTGTAAGTGTTTTTCAGAATTAATTTACTTTGTATTGAAAACTGTTCCAAGCAAATTACAACGAACACCATAAATTTGTTCGTTAAAGGTTAGGTTGCTATGCAACCGAGTAACAACGTTGGTTACGGCCCGTGTCCTACTATGGAGACTGTCCAAACTATCCAAACTAGTTTGAGTTTGGATAACGTAACCAAAAATAGTAATTCAGATAATTACGGCTCCAATAACACGGAATGGAGGCAAGTAATAAACAAACGTAAAATTACTGACGTTTCTATTGATGAAAATGCTATTAAAAAAATACATCCGAATGATCCACGGTCGAAAAATTCAATTTTATATGAAAACAAAACTCCTGTCAGTAATAAATATTCCTTACTTTCTGATATTTCGAACGACAACTCAGAAAGCGATAAAACTAAGTTGAACATTCAACGGCCCCCGCCGATTTTCTTAAAGTCAAACGTAAATTACGTTCCGTTATGCAACATTTTAAAACAGTTAGTCGGAGACAGTTTCAAATGTTCTTCGACAACTCAAGGTATCACTATTTACCTTTCCAATGGTGATGATTACAGAAAGTGTGTCAAATATTTGAGAGAAAATAATGCTGACTTTCACTGCTATCAGCTTTCTGAAGATAAACCATTCAGTGTAGTCATACGTGGATTGCACCAGTCGATGGATCATAGCCTGATAATTTCAGAACTGAAGGAGAAAGGTCATACAGTACGCAGTGTATCGAATGTTATGTCCCATCGCACAAAACAGTATTTGCCGCTGTTGTTTGTAGACCTAGAGAAGGCAGAAAATAATCAACAAATATTTGATGTAACGTCTTTATTTTTTTCTAAAATAAAAGTTGAGCCGCCGCGTCCGAAACGCCATATAGTTCAATGTCTAAGGTGCCAACAATATTCACATACAAGACGTTATTGTAATCACGCTCCTAAATGCGTGCGTTGTGCAGGGGATCATGAGTCTTCCAGTTGTACCAAACCACGCGATACGCCAGCCACGTGTGCGCTCTGTTCCCAGTCTCACCCGGCTAACTACAAAGGGTGTGCTATATACAAGGAAATCCAGAAACGTCGGGCACCCCTTCATAAAACAAGTGAAAATTCAAAAAATCAAAGGCACCCAGTACCTGACATTAATTCTTCATCTTTTCCACCGTTGCCTTCAAAATCCACCGGAAATAAAATTCAAGCAGGACAAACTCCATTATTACAGGTACATTCACCTTCCATATTTTCATCTGCCCAAATTGCGGAATATAATGCTGCGTTGGGGCCGTCAAGTCAAATTAATACTTTTTTGTCGGAAATGAAAACTCTATTGTTTCCAATGATTTCGTTAATGACTCAACTTATACAAGCCTTAATGTCTAAAAATAATGCCAAATAATATGACATCTAATTCCCTTGTCGTCTTGTTGTGGAATGCTAATGGTATTTTACAACATTTCAATGAGCTAGAATATGTGCTACATGAGAAAAGAATAGACATCGCCCTCATTTCGGAGTCTCACTTGACTTCACGTTCTCGTTTTTACGTTCCCGGTTACATCGTTTACCGGACTGATCACCCGGCCGACCGGAGCCAAGGGGGCACGGCAATTATCATCAAGGCGACTTTAAAACATGACTTCCTTTTCACTGAACCTCCAACAAATTTTCTTCAGGCAACTGTACTTTCTTTATACCTAAACCAGTTAAAATTTAATGTAGCATCAGTTTATTGTCCGCCACGATTTCGAGTAACTGAGGAGGAGTTTCAAAATTTTTTCGATGAGTTGGGACCAGCATTTATTGCAGGTGGTGATTATAATGCGAAGAACACTCAGTGGGGATGTAGAGTCAATACACCACGAGGCAGGCAACTGCTAAATGTAGTTGACTACAATCGATTTGAAGTAATAACGCCCAGGATGCCGACATATTGGCCTTCTGCCGTCACAAAGCTACCTGATATACTAGATATATTTATAACACGAGGTATAAGTCGACTTCACCATGCGGTTGAAAATTTAGACGATTTTAGATCCGACCATTCTCCGGTTCTGTTAACTATAAGTGCTACTCCTCTTTATAAACAGCAACTACCATCGCTAACGCCAACCGGTAAGATGGATTGGGTCAAATTTCAAAATCTTGTAAATAACAATTTAAATGTTCACGTCCCTTTAAAAACTGCTCACGATTTAGAATGCGCCATAGACGATTTTACCTCTATCATTCAATCTGCTGCATGGGATTCTGCAATAACTGTTTCAAAAAATGAACGCAATGGACCTCATTATCCCAGATCCATACGGGAATTAATTACTCAAAAACGGGCAGCACATCGTCGATGGCATCGTACAAGACTTCCGGACGATAAATCTACTGTCAATCGGCTATCCAACAGACTTAAAAAGGAAATCTGGGCAGTTAAACTCGACCGCTTTGAAAGCCGCTTGAATTCCCTGGACACAGAAGATGGTTCGTTATGGAGAGCAACAAAGCGACTTCTAAAGCAAGTTCCAGTTTCGACTCCTCTTCGGCGTGAGAACCAAAACTGGGCCAAGTCTGACCAAGAAAAAGCTGATTTATTTGGAGAACATCTCAGCAACGTATTTAAACCTCATGTGCAAACAGGAGACATTGAGTTTGACAGGGATGTACAGGAATTCGTAACGTGCCCAACTACGCTATCGTTGCCGCCTAAACCTGTGAGTTTAAACGAGGTCAAGAGTATTATTAAACGTCTTCCATTGCGCAAGTCACCAGGTCTGGATTTGATAACTGCAGAGATATTAAAGGAGTTACCAGAAAGAGGGATAATTTTTATACGAAACATATTTAATGCTATTCTCAGAACTGCGCATTTTCCTTTACAATGGAAATTGTCAACTATTGTTTTATTTCAGAAGCCGGAAAAACCATCTCACTGTGTAAGCTCTTACCGGCCCATTAGCCTTCTTTCAGTCGTGTCTAAACTTTTTGAACGAATTTTGTTAGATCGACTTTCGCCGATAATTGAAGCTACAACTCCAAATTATCAGTTTGGATTCAGAAGGCAGCATTCAACAACTCATCAGCTGCACAGAGTGGTTGATTTAATTTCTGTAGGGTTAGAACAAAAGTTATACACATCGGCTGTATTTCTGGATATTAGTTCGGCGTTCGATAAGGTTTGGCATCCCGGGCTTTTGTATAAATTAAAATCTATTTTTTCTGATACATATTATGGAATTCTGAGATCATTTTTAGAGGATAGGTATTTTGTTGTGCGCCAAGGTTTGGAATATTCTAATATCTGGCATATCGAAGCAGGAGTTCCTCAAGGGTCCATATTATCTCCTGCTTTGTACTCCATATTTACGTCTGACTTCCCGGAAAATGACTACACGACAGTAGCAGCGTACGCAGATGATACCGTTCTGTTATGCAGCAGTGAATCTCCAGAAGAAACTTCGATGAACATCCAAAATCACTTGTATGAGGTATCTACATGGCTCAAAAACTGGAGAATGAAAGTTAACCCGCTGAAATCTGTGCAAGTGACTTTTACTTTAAGAAGAAGAACTTGTCCAACTGTTTACCTGGATAACAATGAGATACCGCAAGAAAATAAAGTTCGATATCTGGGCCTCCATTTTGACCGTAGACTGACTTGGGGATATCATATCAAAACAAAACGTTTGCAACTAAATAACCGTACAAAATTACTTTCAAAATTCATCAACAGAAAATCAACTCTATCATTAAAATTTAAATTATTAACATACAAAGCCTATTTACGACCGATATGGAATTACGGTATTGAAATTTTTGGGACCGCAAAGAAAACTCACATTCAAAAAATTCAAACTCATCAGTCAAAAATACTTCGGATGATAACGAACGCCCCATATTACGTAACAAATTTAACATTGCATTCCGATTTGAAAATCCCTTTTGTAACAGAAACTGCTAAAATAAAATATTCCAAATTTAACAGAAAATTAACAGATCACATCAATCCCCTAATACAGCAAATGTCAAGACGAAACTTACCACACCGACGCCTACGAAGAAAATGGAGTAGAGATCTATTGATATAATTGTTCTATATTTTTATTAACTTATTTTTTTGAAATCCACTATACTTTTGAATTATCCACTGGGATGTATTCTTTAAAAAAATATTTCTGTTTATTTATCAAGTCATTTGTTTTTTTCAAAATTTAGTTAAGCTTTTGGATGGTTATACTGTACTGTATAGTTTCTAAATAAAATTAACGTTAAAAAAAAAAAAATACATAATCACTAATTGTCACCTTCAATATACATTCCTTCTCTATCCCTACAGCGCTCCATGCGAATTTTCCATTGTTGGAAACAGTGCTGAAAGTCATCTTCTGTCAGCTCCTTCAGACATGTGCCACTTTCTCTTTTACAGCTTCCACAGACTCAAATCTTGTCCCTTTTAATGCAAATTTCCCTTAGGGAACAGGTAGAAGTCACATGGTGCAAGATCTGGTGAATAAGGTGGATGTTCTAACACTGAGAGGCTGTACTTGGCTAGGAACCTCTTGACAGATAACGCGGAATGAGCTGGCGCATTGTCTTGGTGGAGAACCCATTATTTGTCCTTCCACATTTCGGGGCGTTTTTTCCTTACTCTTTGACGTAGTTTAGAAAGTACCTCAAGGTAGTAATATTGATTAATTCTTTGACCTTCAGGAACTCAGTGAAGGTACACAATCCCATGGATATCAAAATAAAAATCATTGCTTTAAATTTTGATTGCTCATTCGAGCTCTTTTGGCTCTCGGTAAAGTTCGGCTCTTCCAGTGCATGGATTGGCGCTTCGTTTCCGGATCATAAGTAAAAAACCAAGTTTCATCACATGTTACTCGTATTATCGTTTCCAAAAAAATTGGGTCATTTTCAATCGCGTACAAAGTGTCAGTACAAACATTTTTGCGAGCTTTATTTTAAACATTTTTGAGCGGCACGTGTCCTGAAGGAGCTGACAAAAGATAACTTCCAGCACTGTTTTCAACAACGGAAAATTCGCATGGAGTGTGGTAGGGATAGAGAAGGAGTGTATATTGAAGGTGACAATAATATTGAAGGTGAGTATGTATAAAATAAAATAAATGTTTTTACAACGTTAGTCTCGTTATTTAATAGCCACACCTCGTATTAGAGGTACTAAGTTTCGAATGTCCGTCAAGTAATATTCTAAAATACTTTTTAAATTGTTATTCTTCTCACAATCAAGGATTAGGCTTCTGCCTGTTCTGACTCACAACGACAAAACTCTTATTATTGACTTTTCTTGCGTGGCCTCCCAACATCTCTCCTGTCCGGTCTGTATTGCAAAACGTTGAGGAGGATCTTTCCCGCGGGCATTCTCTCTACGTGCTCATTCCACCGATTTCGATATAGGCTTACTCCAAATTTCCCATTCAGGTAGTAAACATCCAGTTCCGTTTGAAATATTTTTAAAATTACATTTTAATTTTAGTTTCTCATTGTTACTGGTGCACTGAAGTTAACCTTTTATCCAAGTATAAATTTGAATACTGCATTCTTGTTGTTTGTTCAATGGCAGTAAAAATACTTGAACAGTTCCAACCCCTAAGTTTGAATATGTTAGGCTGTGATTTAGACAGATTTATTTCAGTGTTTCACTTTTAAACCGTTGTTTATGAGGAGAGTTTATAAGTTAAATAGATTTGTTATTTGATTTTTTTACAATAAAATAATTTCTTTCCAATTTTATTTATTTTAGTTTAATCTCAAATTAGCAATGTATGTAAATTTATAAAAACAAAACAAAATTATAATTAAAATTCACATGAATGGAGAAAGTTCATTTAAACATAAATTTTTCCAGTACAAATTTAATCAGGAAGTTTTAGATGTTTCATTGATCTTATCTTGTATTACATTTTTAGTTCCTTTAATTTTTTATCAATACCCTTTTACGTCTACGTATATACTATTAGCCTATTACCCACGATAGAACGGAGATGATAAAAATTTGAATGCGTTTATAAGAATAAGTAATTAGATGAGTATAGATACAGTACTTTAGTCAAGAGATTGACTTTTGCGTGTGGATGGGCTGTGAGGAAGGGAAGTGAAAATTTGACATTGCTGCCAACCTCAACAGTAAGACACTACATTTCAATACCGTGCGGTTACTACATACATTTTGTAAGCTGTGGTTATTTCGAGAAAATGTTTTCTTCATAAACCATATAAGAAAAATATGTGACCTGTAATATTGCATATAGCTTCATTAGGCCTACATGACTAGAAATATTTGATTTACTGTAATTACCAGTTACCTAATTCTATTGGAATAAAATCTTCTAGAAATGAATCGCCTTCTTTACTATCAGTCTCACTAGTATCTACCGAACCGTTTCCTTTTTTTACCAGAGGCCAACAAAACTGTTAAAGACGAATAACTTCTTCACGTCTTTAATTTCCTTTCTTTATTTTTCGAATTGTGGAAACATTACAGTAGTTAGCCACTCGCTCACGGCTTTTGTTAAGAGGCACGGAAAGGTATTTTTGTTTAGCTTCAACTTCACAACATTTTATGACACTGCATATTAGATTTCGTTCAGTACTAAGAATAGAAAGACCACGTTTTCGAGAAACTAACACTTCTGTTTACGGTAACGAACAGTTATATCGGTACAGTTAATCTACAGAAAGTTCCGCAATAGGCCTATACTGTATGTGCTCTAAATATAGTTTACGTTGTTGTGGTGGCGAACTGATACCAAAGCAGTCGCGCATGCGCACTGATGCTTTTCCCTCTTTACCCCTCGTTACAACCAAAAGCAAACCGTGACTCGAGTAACTACAGTAGGAGTGTGTTTATACCATGTATCTATTATCAGACCTAGACCAATATTGATGCACATTTTTACATTTAGGAATTGTTTACGGGCCACTTCTTAGAAATTTTTCACCGTGCAAATCTGTAGTCTACTTACGGTGAAAATAAAAAAATAACATAAAAAATGTTGAATTTTATTACACACTAAAGAAACCTTACCTCCTTATCTAAATATGAGTCAAGGTCACGCACGAAGGGTGTAAATGGAATTAGTATTCTTGAGGAAGCCAATACACCAAAAAGTTGTACTGAGATAAGTAATTTTTGTTAACTATGCGACTTTAAACTATTTTGGGGATCAGCTGCTTGGGGATCTTTGTTGCTTTGGGGATCAGCTGCGAAATCGAATCTTGTTGCTATTATCCAAGGATTCCAGTCGAAAGTTTTACGGATTATAACAAATGATCCATGGTATGTGACAAATGATGCGTTGCATAGGGACTTACGTGTCAACACTGTGAAAGAAGAAATTACGCACCTAAGTTCTAAATATTAAGTAAAATTAGCAGATCACCCAAATTTTTTGGCGCTAAATTTACTTGATAATAGCGAAGACGTTACACGACTGAAACGAACAAAATTGCTTGACCTTCCATTTAGATTTACCGACTAACCTACATCGTAAATAAATTGTATTCCATATCAATATCATCTTCTTCCTCTACGCATTCTATTATCACCGCTATTAATTTTGTTACCTTTTCTATTACGTTATTCATGTTTTATCTCATTAATGTTTTCAAAAATTATAAATAATTTTGTTTTTCTTTTCGAAACGATACCATTGGGTATTGTCTTCGTCATGTGAACACTTTCTTGTTATTTACTTATAGTTTTTGTTTTTAAACTGATTGTAAATAATCTCAGATGTTAGAAAAAAAGGTTATTATTTATATAGAGATACCGTAATACAACTAATTTAACTTAATACAATTCACTTGTTTTAGAGGATTACAATATATTATGATTGTATTTAGTTTACGTCGTGGGTTTTAACATTTTAACTAAATATCTTCATGTATAGGGTCTACTACAGGCTAATAATAACAGACCTAAGACAGTTACAGATGTAATAAATTCGATAAGGATTGAATGATGGTTATTTTAAGCTTGTTATTTATCGACAGCTTGATCATCATTAGCGTATATAATGGTATGTAGAACAATGTCAGTAGGTTCTCTTTGTTAACAGAATTTATCTACAATCTGTTCCTCACAGAACAAAAAATCAATTTGTGAAAAGTGAATTGACACGAAAAGATAACAGCTCCCAGTGGTGTTACCCATATACATTACAAATACAATGACTCTATACATTTTTTTCAAAGGTAAGAATTTAAGTTACTAAGAAAATCTGTTGAATGCCTTCAATTTAGTCTTCGTATTCACTGGACCATCGTTGTCCGGTGGTGGTTAAATAATTTTTGTGAAATTCAAGCCGGTTTTTAGTAAATTAACATAAATTTTGAAATCTCTTGGTTAAATGTTACAATTAATATATATATATATATATATATATATATATATATATATATATATAATCTATATAAAATACAAAATAACTTACAATCTTCAATGTTATTTCATTCTAAATTTTAAACAAAATTCCATTTTTGATACCGTAGGTTCAGACTTACGAGAGAAAGATTTTATATTTTAAAAGTTTGTTTTGAAGTTATAATTAATTTTAAATTTGATCCGAATAACCAAAACATTGTTTAAATTTGAAGCCTAGCAGATTTTGTTTCTGCTAAATGTGTTTTCTCCGATTTGAGCGTACGTGTAGTCTACGTATAATCCCAGATAACTTATTTAGCTGTGTCTGTGTGTGGAATTTATACATTATTAGAATATATGTGTGAAAAATCTTTACGACGAAGTGGAAATGTTACACGTGAGCTTCATGTTTCATCCTAATGTGGGTGCATTCCATTAGAAATGTCCAAACTCTAGCTAGAAATCGAAAGCGGGATATTTCACAATATAGTGTTATATGTGATATTTTTCAAATAAGTTAATAATATTAATAATTCCCATATCAAATAAATTTATTAAAAATATGAAAACATAGTTCTTTAATATGGCGTAGTAGTGAGCGCGCTAGACTACAAAGCAGAAGTTCCTGTTTTCGATTCTCGGCTAGGGTCTAGAAATTATTACACGTCAAAACCCACCATAGTTGCTAATGAACTAGCTGTTGATGTAACTTAAAAAAAAAGAGAACTTTTAATATTAAAATATTATTTCTTTATATTTTTGTAGGTTACGATTATTTGGATTTGATTTATTGATAATTTTTAGAAATTGAGTAGTTGTTATTTAGTCATAACAAACTATTTACAATCAGGCAAGTTATTATATGACGTAGGCTATAAAAAATAATTTATCAATTTCAAACAGTGTTTGGATATCCTTTTTTTTTATTAACCGCCATTAGAATCGTTTACACAGACTGTGAAGAACTTAGGTGGGCAGATAAATCTGAAAACATTAATTTAAATAACTTTAAACCCACTCATGCCGTGAATTATAACCAGAATGTATAGTTCGATTTTTCTAAAATCCGTTTGAATGAACTTTCTGGTAGGTTAAAGCTCTCGCGCGTACAGTCAAACACAGTTTTTCAATAAATATTGAATATAAAAACACCGAACCAAGGATTCTTTAATTATTTTATTGTGGTTAGAATATTGTTTTTATGTTATGTTTTGAATTATATTACACAAGATTACGTTGATCCCGGTAATACTTTTGGTTTGAGTTTTCTGATATAAAGAAGAGAAGCACAATCAAAGCAACCAAAATGAAGTTTTTAAGAGCTACGAGTGGTTACACTTTGGAAGATAATTTTAGAAATGAAGATCATAAAGGATTAAACATTACTGGGCTAGAAAAGACAGATCGTATAAAATTAATTAATATTTCCACTTGGAAAGAGCAGATCAAGAGAATGCAGTGGTAATATGGAATGGGTTCAAGCAGCCGAAAGTACTAGTCCCAAGTGGTACAAAAATGTAGGTCATTCAAGAAAAAACGGTTTCCCGGACGGGAAAGTATGCCTAACTCGTGATTTGTAAAATAAAAAGAAGAAGATAGTGTTTGATTAAAAGATTCAATCTTAAAACTTATGAATTCTTATGTAGGCCTAAGGTACGTACCTACTGAAACTGCAAGTAAGCACATCCAAAAAGTAGGCCTACTGTGCTTTAGCCTAATAGAATTATTTTGATTTGTCATCTCAATATGTATGTATTTTTATGTAGTATGTTATTTTGATTTTTTCGATTTGTCTCAAAGTGCAAACTACTTCACAATATTGTACTTCCGAATACAAGTTAGAAACATGATAATCCCACCAGAATGGTCAAAATCAACAGGAGTGAGCGTTGTATGGGATGACAGCTCCATAATATTTTTAAATTTTGTAAACATATAGAACTGCCCATAACAGACAGGTGGAGTGTCAAATTATTTACACTCAATCTGTTTGTTGCAGGGCTAAAATAAATAGTTCTGTTTCTTATCACATGGTCAGCCAATTAAAGGACTGAATCATTTAAGAACAGAAGAGGTAGAGGTGTAAAAGACACTAGTCAGAGTTATCTTCTCTGAAAGTAATGAATTTCACTATACAGCCAGACCCTGTGGTGAATGAAGTGAAGGTGTCATTTGCAGAGTGGAAAATATGTGCTTTTCAGAGGGCCCGGCATGCTGTTAAGCGTACTTTTCCACTCAGTGAGGAAGGCAATGGTAAACCACCTCACTCCTCGTTTTACTTAGTAAAACCTCTACAGGTTCAAACCAGCCTTTCGGCTGTTGACCTAAACAACAACAAACATATAGAAATCAAATCCTTGAAAAATTCCTAACTAATAATTTTTTTTGATAATTAGGAACAGATTGTCTTCATTCATAGGTTTGATGGTTATAAAATATTTCCCGATAACAGATTGAATAGTTTAGGCATGAAACACTTCAGTATTCAACATTTTCCATTTAATCAGACCTAACATTTAAGAACAAAAAGTACATAAATTTTCAGAATCAGTAACATAATTAATACCATCTATCATATCAGGAGACAATTCGGTGAAGTCGATTACGCGCGAAGATACTTTCAAAATTAGAAATGTTTTATATTTTCCTCATGTCTTGGAAATTAAAATGGAAGATCCATACAAATTCTTGTTACAAATTACTCATTAAATAATACAACAGTAAAATCTTTACTCTTAAGTCTAAACGATTCATTTTTTTTCTATAAAAGCAATGTCAGTTGGCTAGAGATCTATAATTAATTAGAAACTATTAAACATAATGAAACATTAAATGTTTAGATTAAAATAATCAACACCCTCGGTTTTGACTACACTACAACGTTTTCAGTTAAAAATACTGAAGACAGTTGGTAACCCTCCCTCTTACATTTCCAATCATACGCTCAAAACAGATCTTAGCATCCCTTAGCCTACATGAATGAAACAATCCACCAAACTTAACAGCGATTTTAATCAAAATTATAAAACAATAACAATTTACTAGTCCTCCTTTTGAACTATCCACATTTGTCACGCTAATCGTCGGCTTGGCATAACGTGGAGTAGAGATCTGGTATAAATTTGTCAATAAATTGGTCATCTGGTTTGTTCCAAGTAAACACAAATTTATAAAAAATTTATTTAACATTTTAACATTTAAACGTTTCATTATATACATGTAGCATCCAATGTTGTAGTCTAACATTTAAATGCGAAAGTCCTGATAATGTATGGTGTTCTAATATGAAATTAAAGTATTCAATCATTACTACAAATTTGATGAAATATCTTACAGTGAAAATATAAATGAACAGAATATTAAGAAAAAAATGTTAATATTGTGTTAACCTGTCACTGAATTTGACACATCTGTTGAACTAAATACTTAAAATTTTTTATCCGTGTTTGTACTTAACTTACTAAATAAAATTATATTTACCAACATAAAATCACATAAATATAATTAAATTTAAGATTTGAAAATGGTTATTTGTTTTATTTTTATGATTAAAACGTAAATATTAATCTGGTGACTTTAACGGTAGGTTTCAACGAAGTTTTGAATGGTATAAAAATCGATATCACTAACCTTCGGCTGAAGCAATAGAAATCAGCGGTAGAAGAAGTAGATAAAGATGAATGTAACAATAAAAAGTAAATCGGATCATTTCATTTCACTTATTTTTAAATAAAACTTTCACACATGCTTCACTCAACTATGAACAAAAACATATAACAGGTAAATAGACTATGATTATCACAACAACATCCGACACCGAACACAACCGACTGCGGTTTAACCAAGACTGGTTTCCTTACACATGAGTGCAGCCAACACGCGATAAAATTATATAAAAAATTTCCCTTTTATTTCTATTTATTCCCTTTTTATTTTTAATGATCATTGTATTTTATCTTTTATTAGCCTACTGTTTATTATAAAGTAACTACTACAATATCCTTCATCTAACGTACTTTCACTCGATTGATAAAAGCCATTTTATAAATACGAGAATGTAACCTTTCGAATATGTTATTAAAAGTTTGGGTATAGCCTACCAAAATATTTAGTAGTCTTGTTCGATTTTTCAAAATTAAAAAAAAAAATTTTTAGTAGCAGATTTTTCGATTTATGGATTTTTCGTATTTATTTTGAAACAATTACATATGTAATTTATTACATTCATAAGTATTTATGATAAAGTAGGCCTAGGTGTAAAATTACATCCGGTTTTAATCTTTATTGAGAATATCACCCATTGGAAAACCCACATCGGTGTTCTACATTAGATCCTTATTCCAGAATCGCTTTAATCTCCTTCGCGGTTTTTATTATAGATGTAGGCCTAACAATTATTGTAATTCTGAACTTGTGTGATTAATTAATTTTGAACGATAGTTAGTGTGCTGTTATTTAGGTCATCAGCCGAATGGTTGGTTTGAACCTCTAGAGGCTTTACTAACCAAAATGAGGATCGAGGTGATTTACATTTGCCTTCCTCACTGAGTGGAAAAGTATGGTTATCAGTATCCCAGAACCTCTGAAAAGCATCTACTTTCCACCCTGCAAATGACACCGTTACTTAATTTACAACATGGTCTGGCTGTAGCCTATAATGAAATTCATTACTCTCAGAGGAGATATCTCTGACTAGTGTCTTTTACACCTCTACCTCTTTTGTTCTTGAACTCTTCAGTCATATAATTGGCAGACCATGTGAAAGAAACAGAACTATTTTTTCTAGTCCTGGAACTAGCAATGAAGTGCAAATAATTTAACACTCCACTTGCCTGTTACGGACAAGAAAATGAGTATAATTATTAAATGGTCATATTGTATAATGTGCCCATAATAGGCAGGTAAAGTGTTAAATAATTTGCACTAGATCTGCTAGTTCCAGGGCTAGAAAAAATAGTTCTAAACTCCATAAAAACTTGATTTTTTCATAAAAAATTATTTTTTTGGCGTAATTTAATGGTTTTTCTGGTAGATCTAGGCCTAAACTATAGAAAAACATAAAAAACCAAAATCGAAATTTTGAGTTAAACCCATCGTGCCATCTCCCCTTAAACACAAGTCCAATTTCTGTTTTATTCGTAAAACACACTTTGAAACGCAAAATTCTATACTTGGCACAATACTGTTGTAAAAATGCATGGTTCAGTCGAAAAATCATTTACCAATCTTTACGTGAAGTCAAAATAACACTTTTTTTTTAATGGCTGCCATATTAAAATGAAACATCAGATATTACTTTTTAAATATTCACATTATAAAGTAAACTGTGATTTTTAACATATTCAAAGCTCGAGTTTTTAGGTACAGCCTGCATGAAGTAACTGACGTTTAAAAAGTACACTAACAGAAAACCGGTAAGAACTGGGTAGCCTACTTTTTATACGTAAATTGTTGTACCTCCGACAAATCGTTAAATAAAAATATTTACGTTAAACGAATAAACGCGGGAAAGAACGGGCTTTAATTTGATGTACGTTAATATTTTTCCATTAGGTCGTTTTTGAAATAAAGCTTTTCAAACAGAACGGACTTCTTTCGTGGCGGGCACGTAGCCGGAGCGGAGACAGGCACTGCAAACAAAATTACATGAAGTTGAATTTAAATTATGAAATTTACCTAACATTTAAGATAAAAAGCAGTTCCAAATAAATCTTAAAAAAATATAATTTTATTCCTAATACAGAATAATTAAAATTTTACTACAGTAATCAAACAAAATCTATAATTAGTATAGTTAATCCATTTGGATAACGACATCGTTTAAAAATTTGAATCAGAATAACATGTTTGTTTTATAACAACGAAAGTGAATTTAAACTATAAAATTGTATAATTTAAAGCTCTGAATTAATTTCAAGAATAAATAAACCAGTTGCTCTTCAGTTGTATCTAGAACACTTAAAAGTCTATAAATGTCTATGATGTAACTTTTTAAGAAGTTTATAAAAGACGTTTAATCTAGTTATAAATTGAATAATTTTACTGTTCTAGGTAATAAAACTCAGAAATATTTTATCTGTTAATTTTAAATGGATTTGTAATTGTTTTATATTATATTAGTGAGAATTTTATTTGTTTTTTTGTCAAATTTTATATTCTTATTGTCTAATGAATCATACTTTATCTGAGAATAGGACAATTTTAATTTAGAATTGTTCAAGTAAATTAGTTTTTCCAAGGCCATTTAAAGTGCTTTGAGTAATTTGTATTTCCCCTAAACGTGCTAACAAGGCCTTGTAGGATAGTTCAGTGATGGGGCTGCCATCTCAGGGTGTCTGAAGGCACCCTGGTTTTCATTCGGAGACCCCCTCCTAGGTTCTTATGCTCTTTTCATCGATGGGAATCTATTCTCCTCCACTTTGAAATGGCAGTTCTTGATATGTGGCAGTGAAGCATGGGTGATAAGGAGAATGGAGGAAAGAAACAATTAAACTTTGTAAATGAAATTCTTGAGATCCGTCAAGGGTCGTACAGGACTGGACAGGAACAGAAATAAAGATATACGGCAAGAAATTGGGAATTTTTCCACTTAACGAAAAAATAAAATTGTACCGTGCCCAATTGGTCGATCTTTTAAATCGAATGCCAGAAACTAGTTTAGCAAGAAGGTACAAACTAACAGGAAGCAGAGATATTGGAAAGCCGAAGAAAATATGCGTGCCGGAATAGATGGAAATGCCTTACCTATGAGAAGAAGAATTCATTTTTTTTAATTTTAGTAAAATGTAGGTTTTTGTAAATTTATGTACCTACGCTATTTAAAAAATACATAGCCTATAAATAATTAAAGGTATTTGTGTTTTTGTCGTAACAGTGATGGAAACCAAGTGCTTCTACTTCGCGCGTTAGCTAAGTAGCCTACTGTGCATACAAGCTGTAAAATGTTCTGCTGTAAGAACTTCTTTTCCGGTCGATTTTTGGAATCAGTCGACAAGTATTCTACTTGATGACTCTTTTCTTACTTTCGTTATCATTTAGTTTAATTTCTTAAAAGAACCGCCCAATTTCGTAGCTGCTTTATAGTGATTTACTGTAATTTCACTACCGGTTGTGTCGTCTACTATCGAGGATGACCTACAGTGCTCTGTCTTTTAGCTGGATAAAATATGTAGTGAGTTTAGTCCATGAATATCCTCAACGAAACCAAAGGTAATGGTTTTTAAAGAAAAGTGGTTAGTCAAACCCAAGATAATGGTTAGAGATTCGGTGTTGGAGCCAGTGCCTGCTTTCAGTTATTTGGGCTGCAACCGAATCTACAAAAGAGACAAAGAAATTAGTCGTGAGGTAATCAAATTTGAGACAACATGTGGAACTATGCGGTAATCTAAAACAAAAGTTTAGAAATGATACGGAGTCAAAATCTGATAAGGCATTGGTTGTTCTTAAATTTGCTTATAAAGTGAAATATAGACTACAGGTTGAAGAAAGGAAATCTGATTGCAGGCACCTTAAATGAGATTCCTTCGGGATGTCTTAAATTGTTCCAGATAAGCCAGTTTTCGGAATAAAAATATTCAACAAGAACTGGGAGTCCAAGCACTGAATATCAGCGAGTACAGAAGGAGATAGAGATATCGTGTTCAATGCATACTCTCATGAAAAACCTCCTTGAAGTACCAAGGTACACTAGAGGGTACCAAGGTAGACTAGAGGGAAACAGGGTTTACGTAGGCCTTGGAGGAGATTATAAAAGTCGGTTTTCTGATTGATGTGAACCAAAACAAGGCTTGGTGGAAGGTAAAGAAGACATGCATTTTTTATTTAAAGAATTTCAGTTATTTAGAAAATCTTTAAAATATTAATTTATAATCTTTTTTTCAATATAGGTTAAGAAGTTCTATAATATAAATTATAATATAATTTAAAAAAATTCACTAATTTTTTAGCTTTTTTGATCCTTATTATCTATAGGGTGATTCAAAAAGAGCGCCGATTTTGATATATCAAATTAAGAGATTTATTTTATTGAAAAACTGAAAATAAATACATCAACAAGTTCATCTTACCTTCCTATTTCATGTATGAAAAATGATGTCATGCATTTGTCCTCCTCTACTGCGCTGGCACGCATCAACTCTGTCCATGAAATTGGATATTACTGCACGACAAGTTTCGACTTCCATTTGCCCGATAACCCGTCGAATTTCCTCCTTCAAGTCATTGATGTTTCGGGGTTTATTGGCATACGCCAATGACTTCAGATGACTCCAAAGATGAAAGTCACAAGGCGTCAAGTCACACGACCTTGGTGGCCATTGATGGTCGGAATTACGAGAAATGATGCGATCCTGGAACCGTTCACGGAGCAACAACATTGTTTCTCGTGCAGCAACTGAATTTTATACGGGTGATATTGGAGATCGTACCGAAGAATTCTCCGTACAGACGAACATCGTAAACCCAATTGTTGAGAACGGCGACGTATTGATTTTGCTGGGCTAACAGTCACACTGTCACGAACCAACGCAACGTTCTGCTCAGTTCGGCCAGAACGACGACGTCCAGAACTTTTAAGATCGACTGTTGAACCCGTCTCAAAAAACTTTTTCATGAGCCTGCGAACTGTTGATTCATTCGGTGCTTCATTACGTCCTAGAGTACCGCGAAGTCGCCCGACAGTAGCCGCATAACTCTCTCCACTCTGGTAAAATGTTTTGACGATTAACACTCGTTGTGCAATAGTAAACTTCTCCATGGTTAGACACAGACTGCGAGAGTACTACACTGCGAACAAGAGAAACTACAACTGAATCGTCAATCGGAATGTTCTCCGAAATAGAAATGAGGTCTAACAATGTTGCCAACCGATAAACAAAAATTTACCAGCCGTTTAAAAACCGGCGCTCTTTTTGAATCACCCGTTACTTATATCCCTACTTATTTCGGTGGATCCACTATCATCAGAGTACATAAAATATCACATGAAACTTTAAAATATTTTTTATTTAAACCTACAGAAGATGGTGGATCTTTAGTCATCTATACAAAACACTATAAGAAGAAGAAGAATATTTATTCGTATGTTTTGTATTTCATTCCATATTAATGCATCCAATTCTATTTTAAATTTTCATACTCTTAGGTAATAATTATGTGTAATCAAACAAATCTCTAATAAGTAAATAACAGTAGTGCGTAGACTAGAAGTTATTATCCACATTACTACAATAGCGTAGAATGATAATTTAAACGTTATTACAGTTCATACAAAAATTTAACTTTTGTTTCAATCCAACTGTAATCTACAACGATTATATAAACGTAGAGAAAAACGCAATCGCTTTGAAATTGAACCATGATCTATATCCCGTTATCCAGTATTAATGTTTCTATTATACACGCTACAGCAGGTGTCAATAATTTGTTACTATTTTGAAAGTATTTTTAAATAAAACATAAAATTAAAGTAAATCTAGTAGCTAGTATTGACCAACTATTTTACAAGCTTATACAATAGTGAAATTATAAATTATTATTATCATTAAAAAAATCCGTTTTTAAAGGAAAATATTTTTACGTAACAAAAATTTATAAATGTATTCGAATTTTGAATATTTAAAAAAATACGTAGCTATATATATATATATATATATATATATATATATTTCCTTAATAATCATTTTTATCCTTGAAAATTAAACATTTTATTTTTACTTTCTCTTGCCTATATGAATATATAGGAAGGAAAGTATTGTTTTCATGTCGAATTTTCGAAATCGAGTTTTCACCGGATCTAAACGTTTTCAAACCCCCTGAACCCAAAAAACATGTTTTTAGCGATTGGTGTGTGTGTGTGTGTGTGCGCGCGCGCGTGTGTGCGCGCGTGCGCGCGCGCGCGTGTGCACGTGTGCGTGCGTGTGTGTGTGTGTGAGTGTGTGTGTGTGTGTGCGCGCGCGTGCGTGTGAACAGAATATCTCAAGAACGGAACATCGTACGAACTTGAAACTTAAAACTTAAGTTACATACCACTACCGGACCCGACACGAACATTTTCATCAATATCGGTCAACCGGAAGTAGTAGTTTATTTGTGTAATTTTTCACTTTTTTGTGATTTTCTCAAAAACTGGTACTACGATATTTTTTTTTAAATCGCCTTATTTACTTAATTTTTTATGCTCTACAAGATAGGGTAGGCGCCATGTTTGCTGAAATTCTGGGTCAGGCTGTTTTCACGTAAAAAATTTGTTTTTTTTTAAGATTACGGCTTTAATATACATTTTAGCGTAAAAATGTATATAATAAAAGTTGTAGAGAATTTAAAATTCTACAACTTTTATTTCAAACATTTTTTTGTATAATGCTTAGTTTAGCGGTAATTAGCGATTTTCTGTTTTTTCTCACGAAAACGTGTAAAAAATCGATTTTTTTTAAGATTTCGGCTTTAGTATGTATTTTACGACAAAAGTGTATATTATAAAATTTATAGGAAATTAAAAGATCTACAACTTTTATTTAAAGCATTTTTTGGTACAGTGCCTAGTTTAGCGTGAAAGAGCGATTTTCCGTATTTTTAAGCCAAACTGAGGTTGATTTTCATTTTGCGTTTTTCATATATGATTAAAATTAGGTTATGTTTATTGAGGTTAGTTTTTTTTTTTTAATTTATTTAACGTCGCATCAACATCAAGGTCATTAGCGATGACGTTGGGGTGTAACTGTGTGTGATGAGGATGAAATGATTTTTTGTAACGTATGAAAATATGCCGTGCCTGAGTGGGATTCGAACCCAGGACCGCATGATGAGAGGCGAGCACGTTACCAACTGCGCCAATGCGGCCGGCAATTTAGTTAGTTTTTTTTATTTCTAATGTTTTATTACTAATCTTAGGTTTATTGTTAATTATTTGCACTGGCAAGAGAAAGTTGTGTGAGTGTTTCACACCAGATTTTTTTGTAATACATTCCTTGAATATGAATCAATACTCAAAATGTGCTCTGTCCTTGGCTGTTCAAAATTACAAAATGAAAAACTTATTGTTCTCTGATCAGTATTTTAGAAATCAATTATTTTCACTTATGATAAATCTATAAGATGAATATTTATTGAGTAATAAGATATTAGGTTTATCGGATCCATTACGGTCAGGAAAATTCTAATTATTAAGTTATAAAAGTTTTACAAAAGTATTTTACGTAGTTAGATAATGTGTGATGCGGGACAAGAGAGATAAAAGAACGAACACAGGGTGGAACGCTAGGTGAAGATAAACTGAAAGGGAGGGTAGCGACGTCGCCTGCCTGCCTGTTGCTATTATTTCCAATTCACATTATGATTAATTTTTTTTTTTTAATTAAACGGGACTAGAGTGTGCGTCACATAATTGTGAGCTTCAATATCTAACATTAATAAGAGCTCCATCTCATCCCCGGTTTTCCAGAGTTGCTGCGTATACAGATAAGCAAAATAATGTAATGTTACATCGCACTGTAAATAAACAAAGTTAACTATTATAAAGAGTGATTAAAAAACTGGCTGTACTTTTTTAGGATTCTACTCGTAAATCTAAACAAAAATATCTTAAAGAAAAAATTGTATTTTCCCCTTTGTTTCCCGGCTGTCCGCCATTTTCTTATAGGAACGTCATGTAATAAATAAAAAACACGAATTAATTCCTTCTCAAATAACAAATTGGCGGTCACGTTTATTTTTCAATTCGTTGTATCTCACTAACTAGCTAATAGCTTTATCAAAATGAATGTTGTGTACTATAGTACTACTAAGCTTTTTATTTGAAACAAAATTTTTTAATCGGTCAAACAGCCTTTAATTGGTTAACTGTTTAATTTAATTTAATTGTTAGATTGGTAAACTGTTTAATTGGTTAAACAGCCGAGTTAAGGCAGAAAATTGATGTAATTTTATGTAATTTCACGTCGTTCTTTATATTTTATTTTAGAAATATTGTTATTGTTAGGTCATCAGCTGAAAGGCTACTTTGACCCTCTAAAGGTTTTACTAAGTAAAAACGAGGAGTGAGGTGGTTCATTATTGCCTTCCTCACTGAGTGGAAAAGTATGCTTATCAGCATGCCCGGCCCTTCGAAAAGTATCTACTTTACACCCTGAAAATGACACCTTCACTTCATTCATTACAGGTTTTGGCTGTATAATGATGAAATTCATTACTCTCCGGGGAGTTAACTGTGACTACTGTCTTTTACATCTCTACCTTTTCTGTTGTTAAATGCTTTAGTCATATAATTGGCTGACCATGTGATAAGAAACAGAACTATTTTTTGTAGCCCTGGAACTAGCAGATCGAGTCCAAATTAACATTCCACCTGCCTGTTATGAGCATTAGAAATATGAAAATTTAAAAAAATTTGACTAATACAAAATTAATCGATATTAACAAATAGCTGATTTATGGAGGAAAAGTTTTTAAAATTTTAATATTTTATCAATATTTATCAGCGGTTTCCTACCGGAGTTTATCGATAATAACAGAAAAATCTTGTATTTGACACTGCTGCCCCTAAGTATGTATAGTAGTTCCACAGAGGAGCAATGCTACCAACCTCGCAGTTATTTTTAACCAAACTGTTATTCGTCTTCCTATACTCCTTTCTTTCTTTATTTGCTATTTTCCTCTGAATAATCAACTGCAGTAGATAGTAATTATCTCCACACATAACGTGTCCAAAAGATTCCAGAAAAAATCTAAAAGTTGTTATTTTCTATTTTATCATGTTAATGAATTCTCGTTCTTCATAATTATTATTATATGATGTAAGAATGCCTGATTCGTCCTTATGTTTATCCATGGTATTCTCAACTCACATATTCTTTTTGTCATCAGTCTCTCGACTGGTTTGATGCAGTTCTCCAAGCTTTCTATATTGCGCAAGCCGTTTCATATCTACATACCTGTAACACCCTACATCTTTTGTAATTTGCTTTATATATTCTAACCTTTGCCTCCCCCTACAATTCACTCCCTCAATATTACCCTCCATTATTGATGGACCAATACCTGGATGTCTTAAGATATGCCCCACTAGCCTATCCCTTCTTCTGGTAAGATGCATCCATATACTTCTTTTTTTATCCACTCGCCTAAGAACCTTTAAATTACTTATTTTGTCCACCCACCTAATCTTTAACATTTTCCTATAACACCACATTTCAAAAGCTTCTATCCTGTTCTTTTCTACAGCCCCTATCACCCACGTTTCACTTCCGTATAATGCTACACTCCAAAACACAGTGTTTTAAGAAATTTTTCCTACTCTGTAAATCAATGTTTGTAGTCAGTAAGCTGTTTTTTATTTCAAACACACATCTACATATCCATAATTCAAATACTTGAATTTGTTCATTTTTCGTTTCATAAGAGCCCAAGCCTCCATTTCACAAAAAAGAACAGACAATATCTCACGAATCTGATTTGGATTTCTGTACTTAGATCCCTGTTCGACCTTCCTGTTCCTGTTCCTGTTCCTGTTCCGCCTTCGCCATTCATATTTTTGTGTTCTCATTTCTGGTATTTGATCGTTATTCTTATTTATTATTGTCCCCAAATATCTCTATAACTTTACTATTTCCTTTCAATGCAAATTTTATTTACTGTTAACTTCACTACTTCATCCTTTAGTTGGTAACGTCCTCGCCTCTCATCATGCGGTCGTGGGTTCGAATCCCGCTCAGGCACGGTAAATTTTCATACGTTACAAAAACAAAATCATTCATCCTTCATTATACACGGTAAGTTAAAACCCAACGTTGTCGCTAATGACCATTTTAGCTGATGCGATGTTAAATAAATAAATAATAATTAATTTTGGAAACGAGCATATTTTTTTTGAATTTTATAACCATATGATTAATCAACTCTATTCAGCCGTTCCGTTATCCTTCAAAGATCTGAGATGTTATTCACAAATATTACTGCATCATCAATATTACCTACCGTAATAAACAGAATTTATGTAGTCATGGAACTGTAAAGATTTTAAAAAATTCAATAAAATTAGAGTCGTATCTTAAATAATCATGTTCATAATCATACAACATAACATAACGTTATGTTATGGAACACAAATATAATTCAACAACGATTCGTTTTCCAGTAGTCAGGCAACTTTAAAATAAAAATTACTGTTTGAAAAGTAGAACTAAATCATTAATTATCAAAAATTATAGGTACATAATAACATATTATGTTTATTTCCGTTAAGAAATCAAGAAATACCGATGAAGACGTGATTGCATGACAAGTCTTACATGTTTAAAACTAAATGGAATAGTGGTCGTAGGTACGCGACACCGCAACTCATATAGACTTACCGTTATGGTATTTTCAGTAGCCGTGCTAAAACAAGGTCATCATCTTATAATATGTTCAACATAAGGACTGGATCCAGTCCAGTGTGTCTTTCTTTGACTGAACTGCAGGTCTGCCAAGCGCCGTTATGTCATCACGGGAAAATTTCCCGCCTTTTAATCCACACAACTGTTTACCTGTTTGTATGACGTCAACTGAAACAGTTAAGTACATCAAAGGCGCGGCGTCGTATGTCAGATTGTATTCAGCTTCAATTTCTTCTATACTAATTTTCTAGATTAGATTATAACTGCGTGCTATTTGCATTCCCACTTATACTAACTATTAGTACAGTAGAATCTCGGTAGTCCGGCACCTCCAGTAATCCGGCCCTTAGAATATTAGGCCTAAACGTATGAAACATCACCCACGACAGATTTTGGTAAAAGATTTAAATGAATTAGGGAAATCAACTCGACCTAATTACGGCGGATTTAACCCTTTCAATCCCAAATTTTTAACTTTACACAAACAAATATGTGTACATTGTTTCATACACTTTACTGACATTTAAGTGAAATAAAATCACTTTTAGACCTTCAGCCTTTTTTTGATGGCGTGACAAAAAAGTGTGACACATATGTCACATTGGGCTTGATGGTATCGAATTTCCCAACAATATGAATAAGTAAAAACCATGTGCAGGCTTCCTAAACAAAATTCTCTTTGTATTATTTTTTTTCTCTTTGTTTTATTTGTAGCAAAGCATTATTAAAATTTAAGACTTAAAAAAGGTTACAGTTCAAAAATATTGGTAAAATGGACAAAATCAGTATTTACAGCCTAAAAAATATACTTGTATGTACATTCAACATACTCGAAGAAATGCTACTTTATTTTAGTAAATGAACACGAATATTTAAGACTAAAACTAACTTTAAAAAGAAACTAATGGTCGTGTCCGTGGCGTAGTGGTCAGCATCTTACACTGCAAAGCGGAGGTCTCAGGTTCGATTCGTGGCTAGGGTACACAAAATTATTACACTTCACATCCAGCGCTCTTTAATCAAAAGTAGTCACTAACAATTAAAGTTTTTATGTCTGTTATGTCACTCCAATGTGACTTCTATGCCACACTGGGTAAGAAAGGGTTAATATAACATGTATGTTTCGGATTTGATTAAAGAAATGAATAAGCAGACTAATATTATTGTTAAATGGAATAATTTTTGCCCTTTTATCCAAAACCCAGAACTAGGTCATACTCTAAACTTCATGCTAAATTGACAACGAAACGTAATTCTCAGAACACGAGCACCCCCATACTGTACTAGGCGATGTCAATAACCGATAATTATGTTTAGTACAATGACTACAGAAGTACTCAGCAAACCTTTTTTAATTAGTTAATTTAATTTAAAATCACGTAGAAATCAATGCACATTCATTTTTTGTTTAAATTTATAATTTATAGTTCCAAAATTCCAACACATCCAGTAATCCGGCACCCTCTCGGTCCCGAACAGGCCAGCCTACTGAGATTCTACCCAGTAGAATTTTGCCCGTTATGGCAAAATAATACATTAGAAGTAAAAAAAACAACCTTAATCATGAGTGAATGATGCGAAATACAAACCAACTTAGTTTGGCTTAATAATACGGAAAATCACTCTTTCACGCTAAACTAGACTCTGCAGAGAAAAATTCTTGAAATAAAAGTTGTAGATCTTTTAATTTTCTATAAATTTTATTATATACACTTTTGTCGTAAATTCATACTAAGGCTGAAATCTTAAAAAGTCCACTTTTCACTCATTTTCGTGAAGAAAAAAAACCAGATAATCACAAATTACCGCTAAACTAAGCGTTATACAAAGAAATGTTGAAATGAAAGTTGTCGATTTTTTAAATTTTCACAACTTTTATTATAAACACTTCTGCTGTAAAATGCATATTAAGGCTGTAATTTTAATAAACCATTTTTTTTCTACGAGAGAACAGCCTCCACAAGAATTTCAGCAGACATGGCGCCTACCCTATCTTGTAGAGTATAAAAAATATAGTAATGAGGCGATTTAAACAAAAAAACCTAAGAGCGGGTTTTTGAGTAAATTGCAAAAAAGTAAAAAATGACAAAAATAAACTACTACTTCCGGTACACCGATTTTGATGTAAATCTTTATGTCGGGTCCTTTAGTAGTACCTGACTTAAGTTTTAAGTTTCAAGTTCGTACGATGTTCCGTTCTTGAGATATTATGTTCACACAGACACACACAAACACACCAACCGCTAAAAACATGTTTTTTAGGTCCAGGAGGTCTGAAAACGTATAGATCCGATGAAAACTCGATTTCCAAATATCGACATGAAAACAATACTTTCCTTCCTATATATTCATATAGGGAAGAGAAAGTAAAAATCACTATACTTTATACTTCTATCAGAATTTATAACAACCTACGAAACATTTAAAAGATCACTCTCTATCCTGTACAGCTTTACAAAATCTTTATCATTTTACTACCAACAACAGTTTGCAAAAATTTAGTGTGAAAACTCACAAGACTTTCTCTTGCCAATGTAAAAACCCTTAATTTTAATGAGCACAGTATATGTGAAATTACTATCACAGCATGAAGTAAGATAAAAGAATAATGTTCAAACAACAGTTGCATAGTTTTTAATTTTCAAAAACTTTTGTTATCTGTAACTTTACTGAACTCACATCACCGTAAATTCAGAGTAGTAATAGTTTTAATTTATTGTCTTTTTTTTATTTAGTTTTATAAAAAATATTTAGCCATATTACGAAAAATTCCCATTTTGAAAACCCATGTTTTTGTTAATTTCATGAGCAAAATATGGAAAATCATTAATTGATGCTTAACTAAGCACTGTAAAAAAAATGCTTGAAATAAATATTGTAGGGTTTTTAATTTTCTAAAAATTTAATCATTACACACTTATACGCTAAAATACAAATTACGGCTGTAATCTTAAAAAATCAATGTTTTTATTCAAAACAAAATCATAGGAGCCATTTTTGAGAAAATCACACGAATAAACTATTACTTCCAGTTGACCAATTTTGATGAAAATGTTTGAGTCAGGACTTCTCGTAGTACTAAAGGAAATTTCTAAGTTTTGTTTCCATGCAACTTTCCATTTTTGAAATATTTTGTTCACACATACATGCACCAATCGGTAAAAACATGTTTTATAAAATTTTAGGTTTAAAAAAAATATGAATTAATTAAACACACAGGTTTAGTCTAGTAGTACAGTCGTTGCTGCGAATCAGGTGTTTAATAGCTGATTTTTGGAGATGAAGATTTCTGAAATCCTAGTAAAGTTACATACATACAGATTTGAATACTAGACAGTGGTTACCGGTGTACTTTGTTGGTTGGGGTTTAATTAACCACACTCTCTCAGGAATATTCACACATCATCCTCGTCTCATTGGGTTACAGGGCTGCTTATTGTTTTTAAATTGAACAGATTGTAACATACACACATTAGGGGAAAAATTAAATTTTTCTTTCCTGTAATAATTTAAATCCTGTATGATATGTTGAATTTTGTCTCTATTGGAAATTTTGTTTGTTTGGTTTGCTTTCCCTTTGTTTAAAATAAAAAGAGGTCTAATTATAAAATTCTTCCTTAATTGGTTCAGTATTAAATGAGGCGGATAATAAAACATACTATTTACTTTTGTTCTTTTTTACGCATCTTATAAAATTTGATTTGTAGAAATCTTGTAACAATTAAAATCACAAAATTGTGGTTGGATGAAAAGAGTTATTTATGTCGTCAGGTTTTTGGTTTTTTCTGATTTTGATTGGTTGAAATTGCATACGTTTCGTTCTTGTCAACAAGCTTAATGTTTTGGGTAATTTCGTTGTAGTAGTAATTTATATTTATAAAAGAGAATATGAAAAATAACAGCCTACTCAAAAATTTATGTTGATAGAATTTATAACTTTAAGATGATTTTGAATATTAATTTGACAAAGAATTATAGATTAGAGCATTCGTAAAAGTGCCGCAAAATTTGAAAATAATCAAAGAATTGAAGATTTACTTTGTCATGGGGCTAATAAAAAAGAAAATATTTAAGTGGATCAGGGTGTTATATGCTTAAAAAAGTAAGATTGTAAAGTAGGCTAGAGGTGTTAAAGGTGGAGTGTTAAATTATTTACACTCAATCTGTTCGTTGCAGGGCTAAAATATTCTTATCACATGGGCAGCCAATTCAATGACTGAATCATTTAAGAACAGAAGAGGTAGAGGTGTAAAAGTCACAAATAAAAGTTATATCATTTAAAAGTAATGAATTTCGTTATGCAGCCAGACCCTGTTGTGAATGAAGTCAAGGTGTCATTTGCAGGGTGGAAGGTACATGTTTTTCAGAGGCCCTGGCATGCTGATAACTATACTTTTCAACTCAGTAAGGAAGTCATTGGTAAACCACCTCCTCCTTTTACTTAGTAAAGGCTCTAGAGATACAACCTAGCCTTTTGGCTGATAACCTAAACAACACATAATGTTTCTTATTATAGAAAATATAATCAAGCAACAGCGATTTACATTTATTTATTACTTACATAATTTATTTATTTTCCCATTACATTACAAAGTTAATTTCTTTAATTATTACTTAAAAACATAAAACTTTTTATATTAACTCATAGTGAGATTAATCTACCCAACAATGATTTCCTATGTTCAAGGATAGATCAATTTAGCTCCTGTGTTCATTTTCTACTAACTGCAACTGTTATGGTACTGTATTAATATTTTAGAAATTACAAACTATATAATATGTTGTTAAATAAATACTAATTTTATTAAACTACTGAGAAGGTTATTAAAATAGTGTGCTGTAGTATAAATATAAATAAATAAAAATGTAAAATATATATGTATGTTGTTATTTAGGTCAACAGCCAAAAGGCTGGTTTGAACCTCAAGAGGTTTTACTAAATAAAACGAGGAGTGAAGAGGTTTACCCTTGCCTTCCTTACTGAGCACAAAAGTAGCCTATGCTTATCAGCATGCCAGGCCCTCCGAAAAGCATCTACTTTCCACCCTGCAGATGACACCTTCACTTCATTCACCTAAGGGTCTCGCTGTATACTGAAATTCATTACTTTCAGAGAAGATAACTTTGACTAGTGACTTTTTCACCTCTACCTCTTCTGTTCTTAAATAGTTCAGTCATATAATTGGCTAACCACGAGATAAGAAATAGAACTATTTTTTGTAGCCCTGGAACTAGCAGATCGAGTGCAAGTAATTTAACACTCCACCTGCCTCTTATGGGCATATACATGTATAAACATGAAAAAAAAAACAAAAAACATACAACTTACAACGTACAAATAAAATACGAAAATAAACGCACAATTGACACTGACTACGAAAGTAAGAAAAAGTAGAAGACTAAATATTTATGGTAGCAATACAGAATGAGATAAGATTCACATGCGTCAAATTCTTAAATTAACCCTACTAATACCCTAAACTGTATTGATTACAACATATTATACTTCATTAGAAATTGTGTATATTACGTACACTGTTTACTGATCATGCTTCTAAAAAATGGTGTAATAAAAATAGAAACATGTCCTGAAATTGGCTGGTACACCAGAGGTCCCAGGCTCACTTACAGGTAACGTCTGGTATTTTTCTATCACTCATTTTCATCTATCATTGATATGGATTTATTATTACGTGACTGTTTCTTCACTTTTATAAAAAACAACTTTCTTCCGATAACATTCATGACAATAACATTTTAAAATTTAGTATGATCTAAATTCTTTTAATTGACAACAGAAGTAATGGAAAATGCTGAGGAGATATTAACATGTTATAAATGAAACAGTTAACTGTTGTTGTTTAGGTCATCAGCCGAAAGGCTCATTTAAACCTCTAAAGGCTAAAGTAAAAAAAAAGTAAAAGGCTAAGGTAAGGTTAAAGTAACGTAAGTAAAGGCGTAAGTAAAACAAGGAGTAAGGTGGTTTACCTTCCCTTCCTCACTGAATGGAAAAGTATGCTTATTAGCATGCCAGGCTCTCTTAAAAGCTTCTATTTTCCACCCTTTAAATAACATCTTCTCATTCACCAAAGGGTCTGGCTGTACAATGAAATTTATTACTCTCAGAGGATACAACTCTGACTACTTTCTTCTACACCTCTACCTTTTCTGTTTTTAAATGCTTCAGTCCTATAGTTGGCTGACCATGTGATAAGAAATAGAACTATTTTTTGTGGCCCTGGAACTAGCAGAGCGAGTACAAATAATTTAACACTCCACCTGCCTGTCATGGGTAAAATAGACATGACATGACAAATTTTAGAATTTAGAGATTGGTAAGGTTATGCTACTGAATAGAAGGCAAATACTGCAAAAAGGAAACTGACCAGGCAGTCACTTGAAGTGGCCAAGGGAAACTGTGTAAAAACTTTAACTAGGTAAGCCATTTCTACTACTACAGTCATGCGATCAATTACAACAAAATATCTGATTTTCTTCACGAAATGCTCATTTTCACAAGTCATCAGTTTTAACTGTTGTTATAGATTAATTAACTTATTTTAAAACAGCAGGAACAATGAAATAATAGCTAATTTTAGGAACAAACTATGACCCTACAGACAAAACTGAAAACATTTATCAATAAATACTAAGTAAATAGTAGGCTATACACAAAATTTAGAAACTAGAAAACTAAACAAACATTTAGCTCTGTTATTATTACCTGTATGCATAATTGAAGTTACAGAAAATTCTAAATGCGAGCTATCCCAACGGACTCACATGTAATTAAAATTGTGTTTAACCGCAAAACATAAGATTGTCCAAAGAAAGACCTACTAAACTGCTCATATCACTTCGTTAGAAGCAGACATCAACACACTATATTAATAGTTATTATCACGACTTGCTACTAACACATGCTTATGAAATACAGGTGTCAGTCACACTGGTCTTGTTTTTCCAACATGAGTGTATACTCATGGGATCTGTTTACAGCAGTTACAAATCAATTGGGATAAACAAACTGTAGTCTGTCTGCCCATAACAGGCAGATGGAAAGTTAAATTATATGCACTTGATCTGCTAGTTTCAGGGCCACAAAAAAAATAGTTCTGTTGCTTATCACATGCTCACCCAATTATATGAATCTATAACTGCAGAAAGGGAGCAAGTACGAAACATAATTTTTAAGTAGGTGAAAAAAGTGTCTGCAATTTAAAATAATTTCCTAAAAAATATTTTAAAAATAGTTCTTAAAAAGTATAGTCTAATAATTATTGTATTTTACCTTTTGATAATCATTCTTATTTGCATCAGGGTAGTTTAAGCCGTAATTTATTTTTATGGTGAAAAATTATGTTTCTTGTACTTGTTTTAAGTTGGGTTTCAATTAACCATACTCTCTCAGGAATTTTCGGCTGTAAAAGACTACACCTCATTAACATGTCATACACATCATCCTTATCTCATTGGGAAGTGGGGTTGCGTATTGTTCTGAATTAAGCAGATTGCAGCAACATGTACACATTAAGGATAAAAGTGTACTTGTTCCCTTTCTGCGGTTAGTGATTCATACGACTGAAGTGTTTCAGCATAGAAGAAATAGAGATGTAAAAGACACTAGTCAGAGTTATCTCCTATGACAGAAAGAAATCAGTACCAAATTCAAGAACAAAACATTAGGATGTTGTTACATTTTTTTTACCTTTACATTTTTTTAGTGGGTAGTCTTGGATCAAGAAGTTTCTATGTATTCTAAGAAGATTTTGTATAACGCATATTACATGCCAATACTGATTCATGTAACATAAACATAGCCAGGTGGAAGGAAGGTAGAGAGTAGAATGTAGTTGGGAGAAAAGAAATTCAAGAAGAATATGCTAGGAAAGATAAGAAGAGATACAGTGAGAAATGAAGTAATTAGGGAACAATTTGACAATTGGACAGCTTGATAAGGAGAGTAGGACAAAGTTTTGAAGGTTTGATAATGTCAGTGGGATGGAGGAAGGCAAACTGTCTAAAAGGATGCTGTACTCAGAGATGGAGGGAAAAGACCTAAGGGCAAGCAAAGTAAAGTGAATGAGTTCAGTGTTATGGATGAGTTGGGAAAAATATGAGATGCCAAGAGAACAATGGAGGAGAGATAGTTTAGCAATACAAAGAGGAGCAGAGGAGTTATATTAGAGGACCAACCAGAGGAAATTTGGAAGAGGGTTAAAGAAGAATATGATGATGATAGTGACTCAGTGAGCAATGAAGAACAATGCTTCATCGCAACAAATTAGTGTTGTGGTTAGCCATATAATAATCATTTCTGTTTCTTGTGTTATGATAGGTGGACATTGAAATTTTGCATGAAAATATTTTGCCTAAAATACATTATTACTTCAAAAATGTAGAGTGATGGAACTGTAAGTAATTTAAGCTCCTTAAATAGTGGTCTGCATGACATGAGCTGGTTAGCTCCCACCATACACCTAATATAGATACTGAAGTCACGAGATTACCTTTTGCATATGGATGGGCTGTGAGAAAGTAAAAATTTGACAGTGCTACCAACCTCAACAGTGAGACACTACTCATTCATTTCACTACTGTGCAGTTTCTACATATATTTTGTAAGCTGTGGTTTATTCAGAGAACATTTTTTCTTCATAAACCTTATAAGAAATAAATGTGACCCGTAATATTTCCTATAGGTCGCTTAATTTCATGACTAGAAATGTTTGATTTACTGTAATTACCAGCTACCTTATTCCACTGGAATAAAATTTTCTAAGAATGAATCGATTTCTTTACTATCGCTGTCACCGTGTCTTCACTATCAGTCTCGCTAGTATCTACCTAACCATTTCCTTTTTTTACCAGGTGTCAACAAAACTGTTGAAAAATAGCTTCTTCACGCCTTTAATTTCCTTCATTATTTTTCGAATTGTGGAAAGAGAAACAACACACTAGTTAGTTACTCGCTCATGGCTTTTGTTAAAAGGCAGTGAAAGGCATTTTTGTTTAGCTTCAACATCACAACATTTTATTACACTGCATATTAGATTCCGTTCAGCATTGTGAATAGTCTGCCCACATTTTCGATAAACTAAAGTTTCTGTTTACGGTAACAAATAGTTAACCTACAAAAGGTTCCGCGATATACTGTATATGCTCTGGGTATTGTATAAGTTGTTGTTTTTTGTACTGAAATTAAAAAGCAGTTGCGCATGCGCACTGATGCTTTTCCCCCTTTCCCCTCATTGCAAACAAGGGCAAACTCGTGACTCAAGTAACTATAATTTTCTTTTGAATTTTAAAACCCTATCCTATTACCAATACTAGAATTATCCCATACTAAAATACTATAACACTTACGAGACAGAATTGGACCACGATAAGCAGTCATTAGTTATTTTTTATCATCATAAACGGTGAAATAAATATTTATTTTTCTAGTTAATTTTTGTAATATGGTACTATTTCTTATTCATAAGTTAACTAAAACCAACTATAAAATATGTATGTAATATTTTCCTTCAATTAATTCTTCAATTACTTCAAAAACATGGATTAATATGTGAAAGTATCTAACCTAACATTGTCACTGAAATTTGAATTTAATGGCTTCAGTTGTTATAGATAAAATACTCCATTGTACAATTTTTTAAGTTAGGTGCTGAGTATAACTTCAATTTCTGGATAAATAAAAAATGTATGTGATAAATATGTATACAAATATATAGATAATTAGGATAATCATACAGGTTATACCATGAATTACATGTAAGTTGCTGTTACTGAAGTAACTATTGGATAAAATGTAGATAAATTTCTTTAAATCTTTGTCATATATTTTTGACTTATGCTGTAAATTTTTTAACATAATTTTTCACTTCAACATAAAAAAAGTTTTTGTATTTTTTCTTTAGCAGTAGAAGTTTATTAGTGACCACCTCTATGATCCAAATGAGAGACCTAAATGAGAAATATTTCAAATTCATATAATTTACAAGATTATGTAAGGACTGTTTTAAGCGTGTAGTAGTTGGATGGATGGTGGCCTTCTTCTACTTTTTTTTTAACTGTTCCAGGAGATCCAAAATGGGAGGGAGTATAGGACATGTCAAAAACTGATTAGCATAAAACTGATAAATGTAAAAATAAACTAATAAGTCTAATATTTAAAATGTGTTAAATTCATTACTTACTTTTTATTTTTTTTATTTTTTACTACTATTTACTTAACTCTAGAGCTAGCAATCGTCGATTTTGAGATGATATAACCGCTTCTTGAACCGGTCGTGTCGCAAAATCAGATTTGCTTCCATAGCATTGCAATGTTGTAGTTTTAATTTTAATTTCATCTACAGGCAGCGTTGCTGTTTTGTACAATAGTTTAGTAATATATTAAGTAAATTTTTATGTATAATACAATAGATTTAGTTATATACACTGCCTGTGTTTCTCTGTTGAAAGCTCTATCCCAGAGCTAAATTTGGTTATTTCTTGGTTTACATGAAGTGTTTTTGTATATATTTTCTTCAGTTTTGAACATTGAATCGTTTTTTTGGTTTTATTTTGAAATAAATATTATAAGAAACAATTCGTATACAATTAATTTTGAAAGTAGATCATAAGAAAGTTTTAAACAGTAGTGTCATCTGAAATTTTAGAACAATATTTGTCTAAAAATTATTTTCAGCATCCCTAACTGTCAGATTGAAATTTCAATAATGTAGGCCTATTTATTCTATTTTTATAAGTTTTCTTGTTATTTTGATATGTCACGTGATAAAGTTTGTGATATATAGCAAATTTTTAATGATTTCTTTACGATTTGGTGACCCATACGCTAGAAATTCTCTGCCGGTCTAGAAAAATGTTATTGCCGGCTATAAGGTTAAATATTTATTTATTTACATACTTCAAGAGTGTATCATCAACTAATCTTTACCTAATTTACGCTATTTACCTAGCATTTACTTAAAAAATTTAATCATTTTTTAAAAAAAACTTATTTACAAAGGAACTCTTGTGTATGAGGGAGAATCAAATATAAACAAAATTTTATCTTTAAAAAATCGCCTTAATAAAATAATCAAGCACATATTTTTTCACAATTATATCCTCTTTTAGAAACACATTTGTCCCAATAGATTGGAAGATTTTTTGATCCCGGCATCATAAAATGAAGAGAATTTTGTCAGGAGCTGACTGCACACAAAGGCTTCCACCACAACATTGTCTTTGAATCATAGTCCAAGTGCTTCTATAAAATACCCAAAAATATGTAAATCGCAGGGTAGTATTTATCATCGCAGGTGACAATTCTTTTCACAAATGCAACCCCTTCTTTCATAAACCTTGCTGAAAGTTCCTACAGATCAATTAATACCTCAACTTTTATTCTGCTGACAGAAAACCAAGGACTCTCATGGCTCACAATCTATGGAACTTTAGGTCCTTTACAATAATTGTTTGAAAGCTCCCATAACTTATTCGAACTTGTGCGGCAGCTTTAGAAACAGTCAAACATTGATTACCTACAAGACAATCACGAATATTGTTTGAATATCCTTCTCTAAAATGCAGGTCTGAAGGCGGTGATCATTTTCCTTATTTTAAGCCATTCATGTCATTTCTTGAATTCCGTATCCAGGCAAACACGCAAGCCCTTGATAGTGTTTGATTCCTGAACTATACAGTTAATCTTTACAAAATTTCAACTTCTCATATGTTTTCATAAGCAAAAAACTTAATTATAATGTGTTGCGCAGTAAAAGGATAAACCTGTTGCTCCAAAATCATGAGCAGTACCAGCCAACTGATCTGAACTGAAAAACAACCAGCTGTCACCCTTACAGAAATTCCTACCAATGCACTCTAGAACCAATCCCTTCAAACTAACACGCTCAAAAACAAAAATCTTGTCATATTTAATTCACCCTTAAAAAATGTTTTATCAAGCAAGAGGTTTTGAGTTTTTTTAAACAAGTACAAATTACCATAACTTTTATAGCTCATCATAATTTATTGATACATTTTATTCTTCCATAAGAGTAGGTTTTTGTTTGAAATTTAGTGTTACAATAGTAATGCAGCAATCGATTCTGTTTCTTGTGGTTGTGAACTTTTTTTGACAAATGAAAAAATACATAAACCTTCCTTATGCATAGATTATTGTATGAAGGTGATGTACAAATGAAAAAATGCCAGACCTGACCGAGAATAAAACCCAAGACCCCAATATACAAGTCAGTTGCGCTGACCCCAATGCCTAAGGGCCAGCCATTAAAATTCTGTTAAAATATATTTTAATTCTGTAAAAAGGTATTTTGCTTTACGTACATTGATGTTTATTAGCCAAAAGGCTGGTTTGAACCTCCAGAGTTTTTACTAAGTAAAACGAGAAGAGGTGGTTTACCATTGCCTTCCTCACTGAGTGGAAAAGTACGCTTATCAGCATGCCGGGGCCTCTGAAAAGCACATATTTTCCACTCTGCAAATGGCACCTTCACTTCATTCACCACAGGGTCTGGCTGTATAATGAAATTCATTACTTTTAAAGGAGATAACTCTGATTAGTGTCTTTTATACCTCTACCTCTTCTGTTCTTAAATGATTCAGTCATTTAATTGGCTGACCATGTGATAAGAAACAGAACTATTTATTTTAACCCTGCAACGAACAGATTGAGTATGAATAATTTGACACTCCACCTGTCTGTTATGGGGAGATTACATACATTATCAATTCAAAAATGTACAATGAAGGAACTTTTAGCAATTGAAGCTCTTTAAATAATGGTCTGTATGAATTTAGATGGTTTGTTGGCACTGTACACGTGAAAGTTTTTTCTAAATTTAAAAACTCTTCCCATATTACCCAGTGGTGAATTTACATAATTGGGGTCCCGATGCAATACGTTTGTTAGGAACCTCTTGTCTGCTGTTGAACTATTTTAAGAATCCTTAAGGATAAATTTTAATTAATAATAATAATAACACATAATAATATAGTTTTTATTAATTCATTAATTATTATCAAACATGAAAAACTTTTAATTAGCTTATTTTAAAATTGTAATGTTCATTTTAGAAACACTGTCCATGAACTAAACAAATTTCTTTCTGGCTTTTGTAGCAGTAACATGTCTATGAATTGAAATAAAGAAACATTATTTTTGGGGGCGCCTCGTAATATCAACATAAGCAATATGGTAAATCCATTGCTGATATTACCCTGTAAAGATTGGTTTTACTAGGGCACACTAGATATGAGATACAATTAGAAGATGATAAGCTGCTATTGGCTATTTTTTATAATTTAATCTGGTTATTCATTTTAATGGGATCAGCCCAGATAATATTTCAATACAGATTTTATCTGTATTGAAATCCCAGGACATAAGTGTAACATTATACATTACATTAAAATTTGTGATTGAGGTATTATCAATCATAATGTATTCGTAAACAATTGGTAGAAAGAAATATGTGTTTAATCCTCCTTCACTTTACTACTGAGAGGATAATTATTTTCTTGAAACCTATAATTCATTCTTTTTATTTTGACTATCTTCTTCTTTTAGTGCGCTATCCGTTTCGGATGTTGGCGACCAGCATGGCAATTCTCACTTTGCTGACAGCAATACGGAAAAGTTCAGCAGATGTCTTTCCGGTCCATTCCCTGAGGTTGTGTAGCCAGGATATTCTTCTTCTTCCTCCTTATGTTGACTATAAGAAAACAATATTTTGTTGAAAGCAAGTCAATTTCAGAGTTTTTACATTCATTTTCATAAAAGGTTGGTGGAGGGTTAAATTAATTTCATTTGGTATCATAGTTCCTTTTTTTGTTCCCAAACTTTCATTAAAGGCTAACATACTATTGAGATCACCGCTCTCAAAGGCATTTTATACATTTTGGCAAATCCGTTTCTGCACACTGCCGTTGGGATCATTGTCCTCTAACAACAATGCACATGTTTAAGCACATGCCCCCTAGACAGTAACAGACAGACTGGCTGCCCACAGCTGTTTATTCAGATTACCTTTTACTCACAGCAAATTATGAAATGACCTTTCCGTAACAGCAATCTGGAGACACTTCCTCTTGTCTCAGCTAAGGCTCCCAATCCTTATGTAATCTTACAGTTGGGCTATGTACTGTTTTAATCTTACTGTTGGGCTATGCCGGCCGCGTTGGCGATGTTGGTAACGTGCTCGCCACTCAATCTCTCTTCGAATCCCACTCGGGCATGGAATTTTTTCATACGTTACAAAAAATTCATTTCATCCTTCACCGTCTGCATTAGCAGCAATTTGCAAAACAGTCGGACGTTAAACCAAAATAAAAAAAAATAAAAAAATAAAATATGTACTGTTTACTCTATGTAAGATCACTTGACACCTTCTTCCACCAGAATGCGCTACAATCTTATAGATTATATCTCTTTAAAATAATATTTAACTGTGGAAAGAAACATTTATCTTTATCAGTAAAAAATGTTATAAAGTACTTCTTAAAAACAATTCTCTTACGAAAAACTGTATTGCATTATTGAAACATTGGGCATTTTATTCTTAAGAGAATACAGATTTTCTGGTGGATGAAGTTTTTATACCTCTTCATAAGAAAGTTATAGAAAAATAGTTAAAGAACTTTTAATAAAAATAATTAATACATAAATACAAATATAAATTTTTATGAAGGGGTCATGTAGGTACCAAAAAGAAAATAATTAAACAATTCACTAAAAGATGGAAGCCTTAGAATTTCAATTGCATTTTTTCAAAACTATTTTTTGTTACATAGCACCTACATCTCCCCATAACAGATACGTGGAGTTTTGGAAAATTATTTTGCACTCAATTTATTAGTTGCAGGGCTATAAAAATTGTTCTGTTTCCTTATCACATGGTCAACCAATTAAATGACTGAATCATTTAAGAACAGAAGAGGTAGAGGTGTATAAGACACTAATCAGAGTTATATTTTCTGAAAATAATGAATTTCATTATACAGCCAGACCCTGTGATGAATGAAGTGAAGGTGTCAATTGCAGGGAGGAAAATATATGCTTTTCAGAGGGTTTAGCATGCTGATAAAGCAATTTTTCAACTAAGTGAGGAAGGCATGGTTGAGCATCTCACTCTTCGTTTTACTTAGTAAAACCTCTAGAGGTTCAAACCAGTCTTTCAGTGATGACCTAAACAACAACCACACACCTGCATCCACTAAGCTGATCAAATATCGACCTGTATATGAATACTAAACTTTTAAGACCCCTCTCCCAATATTCATAACTAACTCTTTGTTATTCATCATTAGGAATACATTTAATCAAATTGTATCTTTTTTTATTTAAACCTTAACATCTGTACATGCCAATCTGTTCAATTTTAGAACAATAAGCTTGACACTAAGGATAACAATAATAAGAGGATGATGCGTATGATGTGTAAATGAGGTGCAGTCTTGTACACACTTAGGCCGGCCAGTCTTGAGAAAAGATGGTTAATTGAACCCAACCATCAAACTATACCAGTAACCACTACCTAGTATTCAAATCTGTACAAAAGTAACTACATTTATTAGAATTTGAACCAGGAACCTTCACCTCCAAAAATCAGCTGTCAAACAGCTAACTCACAGCTATGACTTTATCAATAGACTAACCCGAAGGGTTCAAATTCAATAATAAATCTTCATAATGCATCCTGGCACTTGAAATTAATTCTATTTTATAATATAAATTTCACTAACCTTTTCAGCTACAATTATCCTAACTGTCTAATTATACACGTTTCGTTGGACCCACCATCATCACGGCACACGAAATAACATTAGAAACTTTAAAATTTTTATTTAAAACCTGCAGATGATATTGCATCTTCCACCATCTATGTAGCACGGACGCAAATGCTTTGCCGGTGTAGCTACGCGTACAGTTCGGATTCAATCAGTAGATTTCGTGTCTTATCACCGAACTGCCTATTAAATCACTACCTACGCTGAACGATGTAAATTATCATCTTTTACCGACGTTAAAAACATTGTAACTATACAACAAAGTTAACGCCTACCACTACATCACATTGCAGACTAATGTTTTTAGGTCAGCTGATATATGACGTTGCGAGCGCGAAATGACTCTGATCACAGCAGGTACAGCACTGACCCCCTCCACTCGCTGAGCGCGCCATTATCAAAATAGAACTTCTGCGCAGTCAAGAAAACCGGCAAGCTTATTTGGCGTCCGCTCTAAAATCATTTTTTATAGATTATTGAAGATGCAATACCGATAGTTGGTTTTAAATAAAAATTTTAAAGTTTAAAATGATTTATTTTCTGTACTCTGATGATGATGGATCCACCGAAACACGTGTAAGTCGACAGTAAGAACAAAGGCAGCTGAACAGGCTAGTGAAATTTAGATTATAAAATAGAATCAAATTGAATAGTTACACTTTTGAAAATGTTTACTTGTAATGATGAAAGTACAAACATGAAGTTTCTTTATTGTTTGTTATTTTTTATATTTCTTCCGAAGACTTGTTATATTCTGTTGGTGTTAATAAATATATTAACATCTAATATTGTTTATTATGTTATGTAGATTATACTTTTATAAAGAAAGAAGTTTTAAATAAGAATTTAGATACTGCTTTGACTGTGGTGGTGCTATTAGCACCAGTTTCACCATTAGAGTTTGTGTGATAGAGGTATGTTGTCTGAAAAATTAGAATATACAGTAAAATTTCCAAACAACAAAACTTTCTAACAAAAATTTCTCGAAAGGAAAATATTGGATGATCCTGTTTTATAAGTGTTAGAATCAATGTATTTAAGGGTTTCTTTTTTTTAACACAATGTTTTTAGTCACAATGGACCACTTTAGTCAGCCTGGAGCCTTCAGTTTTCGATGGTATTATTTGAGGTTCTCCGAACGCTTTTTGCGAACTTCTGAACAAATCCTGGCTGCTTTCTTAGGTGCATGCGTCATAAGTCGGATGTTGTGGACTTTGATTGTTTGTTTGTATTTCGGTGATTCTTCAATTAAGTCTTGTTCTGTTAAATTCAGTTTATTCATGTAATTCAGTACTTCTTTATGCCATGCGTATTGGGTCTGGGATTGGGATTTCAACATGTGTTTGACTAAATTTATAGAGAAGTCTGTCAGGTGCCATTCTGAGGATGGCACTCATTGCTACTGTGCTACTGTGCTGCTGTGATGGGTTCTATATATTTATACACTTGGTTGTTCAGTAGTCTGAATTGGTTGTCAAATGCATGTTGTGAATTGTGTTTTTTACCACTGCATGTTCTGAGAATTCTACGTTCCATTTTTCTACAGGATTCTTTGATTCCCTGACCATCCATCCAGGCAATGGTTTCACTTCCGTACAGAATTTATGTTCTTAAAGTGGTCTTGTTGTGTTTGATTTTTGTGTTGACCGATAATGAAATGATAATATTTAATGAAACAAAAATTTTTAACCTTTAAACGTTCTGTATTGAACAATATAGAATGAATAACTATATAAAACACTGTAATTTTGACTAGATAAAAACCTTTCAATTATTTAGACCACAAAGACCTGAAATAAAATTTTTCCATAATATTTCTTATACAAATAAACATAGACAAAATGAATAAAGATGATTTCTAAGAATAAAACACAAACAATAAAATATTACACCTGTATCTTTTCTACTGAAATTTAGCTGCATATTATTTTACTATGCTCCTGATATTGAAATTTCTCTATAAAACATAATTATTGCGGTCTTTTAAACTTGGTTACAGAGATTTTTTTGGTCATATGTCTGACTTTTAAGCAAGTTTTTTAAAATACTGCATCCAGGAGTTCCAGAAGAGAGTATAGAATACGTCAACATGAAACTGATAAGCCTAAATTTTAACGCTATGTTAAATTCTTTATTTACCGATTCATTTATTACCACTACTTACTTGCTTACGTCAATAAGCATGTCATCCAACCAATATTTTATTAAATAACACACTATTCGTCTCAACATTTATTTATAAGTTTATATATTTTTCAACCAAAAACTATTTAGAGAGGAATTTGTGTATACGGTAGTGTGCCGCCTATCCTATCTTGTAGAGCATAAAAAAGTTAGTAAATAAGGCGATTTTAAAAAATATTGTAGGAGTCGTTATTGAGGAAATCGCAAAAAAGTGAAAAATGACACGAATAAACTACTACTTCCGGTTGACCGATTTTGATGGAAATGTTCATGTCGGGTCTGGTAGTAGTATCTAACTTATGTTTCAAGTTTTAAGTTTGTACGATGTTCTGTTCTTGAGATATTCCGTTCACACCCTAAGACACACACACAGACCAATTGCTAAAAAATTTGTTTTTAAATTCAGGGGGTCTGAAAACAAGTAAATATGGTGAAAACTCGATTTCCAAAAATCAACATGAAAATTCCTTCCAATATATTCATATAGACAAGAGAAAGTAAAAATTAAAATTTAGAACGGTGTTTCCATTCAGTCATTCAGATTAAAAATATTTTTCATTTCATTTCTTTAAGGTTTGCGTATTTGGATAGACTCATGGTTTCCGAACCATCTTTCTGGTGGACAACTGTAAAACATAATATCAACACTTGGCAAAAATTTCTTTTGCACTACAAGTAGCAGTACTTTATGAAAAGTTGTGCTGTAACACACCTAAAGTTTTTCTTACTAGAATTTTGGATTAAAAAGATTTTTAAACTAAATGACTGAATGGACAATCCATTATAATTTTTATAATTTTAATAATATTGCTCTGAAGAAGGTGGTACAACTGAAACACGCATAAGTTTTTTTAAATTGAAAGGCAACCAAAGGTAAGGTGACAAATTCATTTATATTGTAATTTAATAGTAAAAGTGAATTTTAAAGATTGTGTGAATTGTATGTATAATTACCTGGCATTTGAATTTCATGTTCTTCGTGTCTTATTTCAGTACACTGAAAATAAGAATAACTCATAAGTAAATTTTTATAAAACTGTCAGAAAATTAATTCTTTTTATTGACTTATTAAGAGTTGCATCAGTAGCTTTCTTTGTTTTGAATGTTTTGCGATTTCTGCTAATGCAGATGGTGGAGAATGATGATATATGAAAATGAGTGATGAAAAATTTTCAGTCTCGGGAGTTGAACCCGAGACCCTGAAGTCAAAGCCAGTTGCGCTAACCAGTATGCCAACGGGCCAGCCATTATTATGATTCTTCATTAGGAGTCATGTCTTCTGTCATTCTGAAATTTGAAGTTAAGTAATCTCTTGTTAATAGTTACATGATTTGGGCTATTAGCTACAATATATTAAAAGCACATGGAGGTAGCAGGTTTGCAAAATAAATCCCTCTTAAATTTTGCAATTTTCCTTTTTTCTAAAAAAACTTTGGTGTGAAACACTCACACAACTTTCTTTTGGCAATGCAAATAGTTAACAATATAACCTAACATTTGTAATAAAACATTAGAAATAAACAAAAAATTAACCTCAATTAACATAACATTATTTTAATCATGAGTGAAAGACGCTAAATGAAAATCAACCTCAGTTTGGCTTAAAAATACGGAAAATCACTCTTTCACGCTAAACTAGGCTCTGCGAAGAAAAATGATCTAAATAAAAGTTGTAGATCTCTTATTATTTACACTCAATCTGTTTGTTGCTGGGCTAAAATAAATAGTTCTGTTTCTTATCACATGGTCAGCCAATTAAATGACTGAATCATTTAAGAACAGAAGAGGTAGAGGTGTAAAAGACACTAATCAGAGTTATATTCTCTGAAAGTAATGAATTTCATTGTACAGCCAGACCCTGTGGTGAATGAAGTGAAGGTGTCATTTACAGAGTGGAAAATATGTGCTTTTCAGAGGGCCCCGGCATGCTAATAAGCGTACTTTTCCACTCAGTGAGGAAGGCACTGGTAAACCACCTCACTCCTCGTTTTACTTAGTAAAACCTCTAGAGGTTCAAACCAGCCTTTCGGCTGTTGACCTAAACAACAACAACAGATCTCTTAACTTCTTATAAATTTTATTATATACAATTTTGGCATAAAATGCATACTAAGGCTGAAATCTTTAAAAAATTGATTTTTTTTACACATTTTTGTGAAAAAAAAGCAGAAAGTTGATAATTATTGCTAAATTAAGCATTATACAAAAAAATGTTTTAAACAAAAGTTGTAGGATTTTAAATTCTGACCTAAAATGCATATTAAAGTCGTAATCTTAAAAATTACGAATAATAAAATGCGCCCATAATAAACAGGTGGAGTGTCAAATCAATTACACTCAATCTGTTCGTTGCAGGGCTAAAATAAATAGTTCTGTTTCTTATCACATGTTCAGCCAATTAAATGACTGAATCATTTAAGAACAGAAGAGGTAGAGGTGTAAAAGACACTAATCAGAGTTATCTCGTCTGAAAGTAATGGATTTCATTATACAGCCAGACCCTGTGGTGAATGAAGTGAAGGTGTCATTTGCAGAGTGGATAATATGTGCTTTTCAGAGGGCCCGGCATGCTGATAAGCATACTTTTCCATTCAGTGAGGAAGGCAATGGTAAACCACCTCACTCCTCGTTTTACTTAGTAAAACCTCTACGGGTTAAAACCAGCCTTTTGGCTGATGACCTAAACAACAACACAATCTTAAAAAAACAATTCTTTTACAAGAAATCAGCCTCACCAAAAATTTCAGCAGACTTGTCGTCTACCTACCCTATCTTGTAAAGCATAAAAATTTAGTAAATGAGGCGATTTTTAAAAAATTGAAGGAGCTGTTTTTGAGAAAATCGCAAAAAAGTGAAAAACGACATGAATAAACTACTACTTCTGGTTGACCGATTTTGATGAAAATATTTATGTCGGGTCTGATAGTAGTATCTAACTGAAGTTTCAAGTTCGAACAATGTTCTGTTCTTGAAATATTCTGTTCACACACATACACATACTCAGACATACACAGAGACCAATCGCTAAAAACATTTATTTTGGGTTCAGGGGGTCTGAAAACGTGTAGATCCGGTGAAAATTCGATTTTGAAAAATCGACATGAAAACAATACTTTCCTTCCTATATACTCATATAGGCAAGAGAAAGTAAAAATCATTGAATTCATGAGGTTTGAAACTGAGGTGGAAAATTTTGTTGTCATAATTGTAGAACAAAAATCTAAAATTGATTTTTTTTTTTAATTACATGTTACATAATTAATCTAAAAGCAAGAATTACAATAATAAAATAAAAACTATTAAATTATTTAATAGTTGTTGTTGTTGTTTAGGCCATCAGCCAAAAAGCTGGTTTGAACCTGTAGAGGTTTTACTAAGTAAAACGAGGAGTGAGGTGGTTTACCATTGCCTTCCTCACTGAGTGTAAAAGTAAGCTTATCAGAATGCCAGGGCCTCTGAAAAGCACATATTTTCCACTCTGCAAATGACACCTTCACTTCATTCACCACAGGGTCTGGCTGTATAATGAAATTCATTACTTTCAAAGGAGATAACTCTGATTAGTGTTTTTACACCTCTACCTCTTCTGTTCTTAAATGATTCAGTCGTTTAATTGGCTGACCCTGTGATACAAAACAGAACTTTTTATTTTAGCCATGCAACGAACAGATGGAGTGTAAATAATTTGACACTCCACCTGTCTGTTATGGGCAGATTTAATAGTACAGTATATTATTCATTTTAGGTCCAATTTGGTACTGTATTTGAAACGTTACATTTTTATTTGTTCAATAATATGTAATTACTCAATATGAAGTAGACTAATAGTTACTGTATGTGAATTGTTTTACAGAATATAATAAAAATTACTAATTAACAAAGCATTCAATGTATTAAATATTACACAAAGTGTAGGATTAGGATTTTTGTAATAGTGACACAATTTGTTTTTAGCCGAAGTGTATATCTGAAACAAAATAAGAAATTTTATAATTACATAACTGTATTAATGTAATTAACATCAATAGCTTGGTCATTAGTAACTACTAAACGTTTGTGAATGGAATTTGATGTTATAAATAAACGCTCTAAATTAAACATGTATCTTACTATAAAAAAAGATGAATGTAACATTTTACACAAATATTATACATTTTTAAAGGAATATTTCCTCCAGATTATGTTTTAATAACAAGATTAGTTGATTACTCTGTCTGTTGTAGCTTTACTAAATTTTTATTTAAATGCTGTTGAAAATTTGTTATAACCTGACCCATAAAACATTATACCATGTCCTAGTTGCATCCGGGTGTTGCGGTGCGTGTAATGTGCTGCGGACAGTATGGGGACCTTACTTGTGTCCTAACTGTGTGCGATTATTCAGTTCTAAAACATCTCTCAATCTGGAGCAATGGCTTCAAGTTTGTCTCGCACCATTTTGTTAATAGAAAATAGTGGAATTATTGCTCTCTCTTGTAGTTTCTGACTTTGACATACTGACTTCCGGTTTTGGGCCACTTCCGATCAAAACCGAAACTTCAAACCCAATCCAGGCATACTACCTTTTTGTGTAGATTATGAATCCAAAAACTGTTTGTAGATATCTCTCGTAGTTTCTGACATCTAGGTGTGATGGACGGACAAAGGAAAGGAAAGGGATAGATAACAATTTTTAAAACCGCCACCAATAAATTTGAAATGTTTTGTTTTGTATGATGATATCTAAAATGAATAGATCCGATAAATACGATAAATGCGTGTGGTGCGGTGAAAAACAAACTAATCTGAAAACCAAACCAATGCGTGTGGTGCGATGCGCCCACCCGCATCACAGCACCACGGACTAACTTAGGACACTATCACCTATATCTACATGTTTTATCCTGAACGATTAACACACCGCAAGGCCCAGATGCAGCTAGGTAATGGCCTTAGGGTTAATTCAATGTACAGTCATCGAACTGTAGAAAACAGGTTTGTCTCTTTCTGTACCATACTCATTTGATGACATTATCTTCAGTTTTGCCCTCCTCCATTAGTAAAAATAATGTAGCAAACTTCCCAAAACAAATCCACAAATACAGTACAAGAAGTAAGCATTTGACTCCGTCACAGAGCAACAAAAATTCTATCCCAAAGATATTTCTGTTACTTGGCTCCTAAAACATGGTTTCACAAAATTGTAATAGTATAAAGAACATTATAAAGTTTGAATTGCTCTTAAATTATTTATAAATTGTTCGTCAGCATACAGTAAGCAAAACACAAAAGAAATGATTACAACTATACACCTGTGAGCTTACAAGCTGGTAGTTCAGTTATGGCAAGCCTTGTGTCTGAAGAAAAGGCATTAAATTGACCTAGGACATTAAAAACTGTTGTTGGGTAGATTAATCTTCCACCTGTTACATAAATTTAGAAGTGGAGACAGATATATTTGTATATTTAAAGTAATGTTGAGTCAGTTACATTTATGCTACATATTTGTATGTAAAGTTTTTTAGAAATTGAATTATTGATATAAAATGGAAATGTTTATAATGATGTGGACTGTGTCAATAACTTGCATACATTACCTAAAACTGAGGAGGAGGACTGTGGTGAAATCTGGTCATTTTAATTAAATTTGGATTTTTGGTGTTGTGTATTTTAAATCTAGAAAAAATATAATCATTTATGCCCATACAGCCAAAATAGATGTATATTGTACAACAATATTCTATTTCATATAGTAAATTTTAATAACCATTTTAAGCTGCCTTTATTTTTTATGTATCACTTACATGTGTTTCGGTGGATCCACCATCATAAGAAGAGTATAAATTACATTGTTTGAAACTAATTTTTTTAAAAAATCTATAGAAGATGTTACATCTTCAGTAATGTGTATAAAACTTTTTATTTTTACTTTTAAAAATTGTATACACATGACTGAAGATATAAAATCTTCTAGATTTTAAACAATTTTAGTTTAAAATGATATAATACACTCTGATGATGTTGGATCCACCGAAACACGTGTAAGTGACAAATAAAAAATAAAGGCAGCTTAAAATGGTTAGTGAAATTTATAAAATAGAACTAATTTCAAGCTGCGGGATGCATTATAAGGATTTATTTTTGTACAACAATATATTGAGTTTATCATGTTCAACGTAAGCAACGTGTGAATCTTCAAAATATACTTTGTTTAATTACTTTTAAATGTTATGTATTTTAATGTTTTTTAATTCTTTAAAATTCATACTTCTGCAGGTTTATAGAATTTGGTTTTCAAAACTTGGGTAAGGAATTTATTATAAAATGTACCTATAGCTTTTTTTTGGTAAATAAATCTTGTTCCAAGGTATGGTGAGCAATGGGAAATCTCTGACAATAATTTTTTTAGTATTTTGTTTAATTTCAGTCCCATGCCAAGCTATGTTTGATATTATGAGCAACATATAGGATTTATATCAAATTTTTTATTTGATGGTTTTAAATTTTAGCAAAAAATAAATAGAAATTATTGATAGGGCTCAAAAATACTTTACCTATATAAAAAGTTTAAGTTTTCACGAATTGCAAAATAGGTTGCTACAGTACACTAAGATTTACAATTATAGGAATATTATAGTAGAAGTTAATATTTTCCTCTTAGATCAAAATCTTACTTCACCTTTTTTGGGTATAGACATTGTTCTTTCAATTAGATCAAGAATTGCAGTAACACCAAAAGAAAAACAAAATACAATGATTAGTATTATAATAAAAAAATTACTGTTGTTAATAGTCATTATTTAAGTTATTAACTGGCATCGGTATTATCTATTTTTCAATATAAATACAAGAAATGCTTTTAATATTAATAGCTTTATATTTTCAATATTCTTTTGTGTGTAAACTTCCTGTTAGTATTTTTACAGTATAATATCAGTACAATAAACACTTTTAGTATTTGTTCATAGCATGTTTATTCAAGGTGATGTCAAAGAAAAGTTGGTATCAAATAAATATAACGCCAGGACAAATTTAAGTATTATTTTAGTAAAATTAGGCTTATTGTTTTAATGTTCGTAGATATTGTGACGGTACATTCTTCTTGTCACTCATATTTTCCTTTCAATACACTATATTCAAACGTTTTCTTATCTACCAATCGGAATAAGTTTTAATCTTTAGGTACTGCAATAAGCGGCCAATGAGAAACAGTTTAACATTGCTCCTAGGCAGCCATGACATTCAATATGGCAACTGTAGTAGTTGTATTTGTGTGATCGTTACGAAAATGTCTTTAGTTTTGAAGGAATCATAATAAACATTAAAAGGACTAACGTTAATAGGTTTGTAATTCGTCACAGTGTTTAATTTTAATTAAATAATTTTACCTGTCATTTTAAATTAAAAAGTTGTTTCAGACATCCTTATTGTAATCATTGGTAGGCTGTGTATGATAACTAACACGTCCACACACGGATTTAAAAGTTTTTGTTGATTAATTTATTTTTGCTTATATTACGTATTTTCAAGAAGCACTGGCCTTTTATATTAAAAAAGTAATGTATATTCTTTAAAATTACTGATTGTCAATTAATGTATTTTTTAGTATCTTTAACGTTTTTCAAAGTCTAACCTGATTACATGAATGTGCATATTTAATAAATTTCTTTGTTATTACCTTAACAAAATTAGTAATTAACCCAAAAATTGGTTTTTCAGATCTTAACTCTATTTTAATTACTCTGTTGGTTTGGTATTTTTCGTTTCTTTGTCGTGTTAACAGATGTTAAGAACTTTTGAGATGCTCATTTTCCCTACAAGTTAAAAAAACTTTTAGGTTATATTATAAAATTATTAATCAAACATTTTATTCTGTTTTGTAATAATATTATAACTTTGTTAGCTACCATAAATACCTTAAAATCTATTATTCTGATTATTTTAAATTTTTATAAAGGTCACTGTGATTTGAAAATAAGTATGTATGCAAAGACAGAATTTAAATTCAGGATTATTACTGATTTTTCTTGAAAGAATTTTTAAAATCTGTAAAATTTAGGTTTAAATTAATACATTTTAATATCCTTCCAGTAAATATTTAATGTAAAATTATTTTTCCAAGTATAATTTCAGGTCAAATTTAAATTTAAAGTATGTAGATGAAAAAATACCAAAAAAATATAATTATACTACAAAGTAGTAACTTTTTATTAAACATTTGATAAAAACCTGAAACAACAAAATTAGTTACATTTAACGTGTTTGAAAACTCCAATTAAATCTGCAATCTAAATATTTTCTATTAGGTTAGTTATTTATAGGTTAATAAAAGTCAGGATAAATTAAACAATTTAAAGATATAAAATGATTATAAACTTAGTAAATAAATTTGATGGAGTATTATCATAATTTTTAGGATGTATTAATTTTTATGAAAAATTATAGTAGTAAGGTTTGTTTGATTGGGCCTTTTGTAATAAATGTATTTTTTTTTAATTATTGTATTATGATTTTGTAAAGAAATTAGGTTAGTTAGATTAGGTTAGATATAATATTAGGCTAAGTTAGTAATAAATGATCTTCGACATCAACTACAACCATCAGTACGTGCATAAATTACTTTCAAGACATCGTACATGCGTCAACATACATCGATTAACATCTCTGTCAAATCGTTTACAAATTCTACATTCGTCGTCAATAGTATCGCGATAAATATAGTGATAGTGTTGTGCTTATCTAACAAATAAAACTTTTGAAATTCATCCTATCATCATAGAAACCTCTTGTGAATGGAATAACCTACTGATTCTGGTAAGTCAAACATTTATTACTTTTAAAATTAGTTTATCTTATAGTAGATTTTTAGTTATCTGGCCAAGGTCCAGTGTGTGTTATATTATATTAAAAAAATATTTAAGTACAAAATAATCATGGGTCTCAAACCAAAATTGTACGTTTTAAAATGTCAGTGCCTTATCACTAAATAAACACTACATTATATCCTTGATGTGTTTTTCATCTACAGTGTAATTACAATAACTGTACCTAACTCGCCTGGTTTACAACAAAAAAATCTTTTAAACATTAAACATCTTTTAAACACCGGGTTGGTCTAGAGGTAAAGTCGTCGCCAAAATCAGGTGTTTAACAGCTGATTTTCGGAGACGAAGGTTCCTGGTTCAAATCCTAGTAAAGGTAGTTATATGGATTTGAATACTAGACAGTGGTTACCGGTGTACTTTGATGGTTGGGGTTTAATTAACCATACTCTCTCAGGAATGGTCGGCCTGGGTCTGTACAAGACTACACCTCATTTACACGTCATACACATCATCCTCATCTCATTGGGTCATTGGGTTGCTTATTGTTCTAAATTGAACAGATTGCAACGTACACAAATTAGGAATAAAAACATTAAACATGCAAGTTTGAGTATCTATAATTTTGTAATTATTAGTGACTACTTCGTGATACATTAAGGATTTGATTTGAAACTATTGTAACTAATAGATTTTCTATAAATTCGGCAAAATTTGAAACCATCAATGTTCTGAAATCAAAGTTTTATCGATGACATCAAGCTTGGTTGATTTTCTGTTGTAAAAACTAAATTGTAAAGTAATTTAACTAATTTTAAGTGATTTTATTATTTTGAATATAAAGTTAAAACTTAAAATGATTTTGTTTAATATTCGGTTGTTATTTCCATTCTTAATTATATTTAAAATTTTATTTATTATAATATACTTTTTCAATAGTGGATACAAGTAATGATGTTGCGGCATCCAGTTTTTTTTTGTTATCCATCTCAACTGACTATTATATTAGGTGCCATATAATTGAAATTCTACTATAATTATTTGTTTATTTAAATATAAGGTGTATGAAAAATGTTATCCTGACTCAGAAAGTTCATGGTTCCCTAAAATGTTTAGGTTAGGTAATTTTGGAAAAATAACTAGGATAAAAAAATTACTACTTTTTATCGACGAAATCATGGTTATCTTGAACCTAGTAGTGTAGTTTAATTATTTAAAAGATTATTTCATATTTTTATCACATTTTTGTAAGTTTCTTTAGTTGACAAATTTTTGTAGGTATTACAATGTCTTCTAATAACCTCATCCTTACAATATATTTATTAAATTGCTAGCTAGATTTTTAAAATAATGATAGCCTTACAGTTATTGAAAATTCTTACGTTTAATATAAAATAACCATATCTGTGGATGAAGTCTGTTATAAAATTATGATATTTTTTTAATTGGAAATTAAAATGAACATAAATTTATATCGGAACTTAGCCTATAGTATTTTTAACTCAGATTTTTTGTGTTTTACTTTGGATTTAAAAAAAATATGATTGATATCTAGGACTGTATTAAAAATATTTTCAAGTCAAGAAATACACAAAACTATATCAAATTGCTTTGTAATTTGTTCGTGATTTATAACTTGAAAATGACGTATTTATGGATGTATGTTTATATTAAATTTTTCTTCATTTTTATTTAGAATATATCCTGAAATATTCCTTATTTCTATGTGAGACACTACATATTTTGATTATTTATGTTATAAAACAAAATTAATTTTGATTTTAAAATTTTTTACTGATAAGTTGCTTACGTAGATCAATTTGATGGTCCATAAAACGGGTCATTTTTTGTTTTATTTGAGATGTGAAAGAGTAGACACAGACTATGAATGTTATACATATATATAATGTATGTTTTGTTGGATATTAATCGTACAAACATAGAAATAATCGTGTTACAGAATGATTGCTGTTTACATATGTATATCAAATTTTTGTTTTCTTTAAATCGATTGATGAGTTACTTGAGAATTGCAGGTTAGGTATGTCTGTTTTGTTATGAATGTATGGTTAAATAGTTAGATTACCGAATCAGGTGTGATTTATGAACCTTAATTTAGAATTTTTTACTATAGATTTTTATATAAATTTTGTCATATACAGTTGGACCTCGTACATCTGAAATAAAGCGTACCAAACTTATTTTGGATAGCAGTCCCTCTACGTGTCTAAATTTAGCAGTGAAGTGCAAAAATAACAGACTAATTCAGTTTTAAACATAATGTAGTTTTCGAATTAATGTTAAAAATGCATCCTCAGCTTGTAATCAATCCAAATAATGGATCAATATTCGTTTTCTTTAACTTATTTCTACTTTAAATTTACTTTACTTGACCCACCAGGTTGGTCTAGAGGTAAAGTCATCGCCACGAGTCAACTGTTTAACAGCTGATTTTCAGAGACGAAGTTCCTGGTTCAAATCCTAGTAAAGCTAGTTACTTTTATACGGATTTGAATACTAGACAGTGGTTACCGGTGTACTTTGATGGTTGGGGTTCAATTACCCATAATCTCTCAGGAATGGTCGGCCTGGATCTGTACAAGACTACATCTCATTTACACGTCATACATATATCATCCTCATCTCATTAGGTCATGGGGTTGCTTATTGTTCTAAATTGAACAGATTACAATGCACACACATTAAGAATTTAAAAAAATATATACTTTCATCTATTTTTTCAGTTTTATTTTCCTGCATTTACATGTTTTGGTGCATTCACAATCATCAAAGGATATATAAAAGACAAAAGTTGAAATAAATTTATTTAAAAAAATTTTGAGAAGATGGTTCATCTTCAGTCATTTGTTTACAATTGTTTTAATTGTTAATAATGTGACGGAAGATTTCTTCTGAAAAGCTTTTAATAAATTAGTTTCAATGTTTGGCCTTCATACACTGGTGATTGTGGATCTACCACCAATTAATTAATTAAATGAATTGTGGGAAAGTAGAATAATAGGTATTAAAATGGAATTTGAAGTTACAAAAACATGTTTGTAGAAACTTAACAGTATTTTTATGTACTTTTGTAAATACAAGTTTTCATATTGGCAGACTTAAGCAAATTATTTCTTAACAAACAAAGGCTGAAATTTAAAAAAAAATGTTTTGGCTGGAATATTTTTTAATCAATTCTACACTAGAATATCTGCTACACAAGCCTCTTCACAGTGTTCAGTGTAATTTTACACTATCTACAACAGGACGAAACCCAAATTTTTAATACTAAAGTGCCCACCAAATGGAATTCAAAAAAAGTTTTAATGTAGTATTTTTTATTCATGAAGAGCTTTAAATACCTCTTCGGTTGTTTTATGGTTGGAGTCATCAAATTCTCTCAATGCAATTGACATAAAGTTCATCTGTTTTCCTACTCATGTTATTTGTTGTATAGTTCATCAGCTTAAAGGCTAGTTTGAACCTCTAGAGGCTTTACTAAGTAAATGGAGTGAGATGATTTACAAATGCCTTCCTCACTTGAGTAGAAAAGTATGCTTATCAGGATACCAGGCCCTCTGAAAAGCACATATTTTTCACTCTGCAAATGACATCTTCACTTCATTCACCACAGGGTGTGGCTGTATAATGAAATTCATTTCTTCCAGAGGAGATAACTCTGACTAGTGTATTTTACACCTCACCCACTTCTGGTCTTAAATGCTTCAGTCGTATAATTGGCTGTGTTATAAGAAACAGAACTATTTTTTGTAGTCCTGGAATCAGTACATCGAGTGTAGATAATTTAACACTCCACTTGCCTGGCCAGAATCCTACTCTTGTAAATTTTTTCAAAATTAAAATCATTAATTTTGATAATTTATGATGTTTTCGGCCATTTCAGATATGGACAGTACTGGATGTTTTTCATAATCGTTCAAATTCGTATGTTATGGATCGTATATAAATTTTATTTTTTTTCTCAATCGATTTTTTGATCATGGGGTCTTGGGTTCGAATCCCATTCAGGCACGGCATATTTTCATACGTTATAAAAAATCATTTAATCTTTCATCGTCTGCATTAGCAGTAATTGCAGAACAAACGGACTTTAAACCAAAAAAATAAATATTTTTTTGAATACTATTTACATGAAAATGGATAACCTGATCCTGTATCATATGAAATTATAATTTCATTGAATGGAAAATGTACCCTTCCTTATAAATGTATTTCAACAGTGTTTAATCAGATTTGTTAAATTGCCAAAATTTTTAATTTTTTATGACTTAAAATAAATAAATGTAAGTTAGGAGTACAAAAAAAATTCTTTTAAACTTTTTTTTTCTTCCTTGCATCCAGGAGACTCCAAAGGGAGTATAGGACATGTCAATATGATTTGCTGGGTTCATAAATATTAGGTTTTAACCCACCGGGTTGGTCTAGAGGTAAAGTCGTCGCCAAAATCAGCTGTTTAACAGCTGATTTTCGGAGACGAAGGTTCCTGGTTCAAATCCTAGTAAAAGGTAGTTACTTTTATACGGATTTGAATGCTAGACAGTGGTTACCGGTGTACGTTGATAGTTGGAGTTCAATTAACCATACTCTCTCAGGAATGGTCGGCCTGAGTCTGTACAAGACTACACCTCATTTACACGTCATACACATCATCCTCATCTCATTGGGTCATGGGGTTGCTTATTGTTCTGAATTGAACAGATTGCAACGTACACATATATTAGGAATTAAAAAAAAAAAAAATTAGGTTTTATTTTAGGTTTTAATTAGGTTTTTAATGGATTATCAGTTGAAGGTCATCAGTAGGGTATGTATTTATGGTGGTTGTTAATCAGGTAACCTGCATTGTAAATGTCTATTATGTTATGTTATTGATTTAGCCCTTATGGTTAACCGTTAACCTATATATCATATTATACTTTCCGTTTAAATTTATAAGCTCACTTTGTCCCCGGTTAAAAGTCATATGCGTTAATTATTGTTGTGAATCAAACGGAGTAATCCCATTGTCTTTGAATATTAACTCAGTAAAAGCAAAATTATGGGGTTTCCGGTAACAATAGGGTTAATTGTTTTACCCAAAAAGTTGTTTGTTTGATCCTTCTAAGTTAGTTTCCTTTGTCTCGTCATCATAACCATGATTATGGTTTTGTTAGTGTTAGTATTTATTCAGAAAGTTAAAATGTTTTGTACGACAATAAATTGAAGATTATTAAATTATTTTTTCCCATGGAAATTGTTGAGTTTAGATTCGATAGTATCAGTTTATGTAGGTAGTTTGTTTTGTTATCTCTTGTGTGGTAAATATTTTGAGAATGTTTTGGTTTTTGGAAATCTCTTTTTGTGAAACAAAAGTTGTTTAAATAAAAAAATTATTCATTTCTTGAACATAAAAATCTGGTGTGAAACACTCACACAACTTTCTCTTGCCAATGAAAATAATTAACAATGAATCTAACATTAGTAATAAAACATTAGAAAAAACTAACCTCAATAAACATAACCTAATTTTAACCATGAGTGAAAGACGCAAAATGAAAATCAACCTCAGTTTGCTTTAAGATATGAAAAATCACTCTTTCACGCGAAACTAGGCTTTGTAGAGAAAAATGCTTTAAACAAAAGTTGTAGATCTTTTAATTTCCTATAAATTTGGTTATAGACACTTTTGTCGTAAAATGGATACTAAGGCCGGAATCTCAAAAAATCGATTTTTTACACGTTTTCGTGAAAGAAAAACAGAAAATCGCTAATTACCGCTAAACTAAGCGTTATACAAAAAAATGTTGGAATTGAAAGTTGTAGGATTGTCTACAACTTTTATTAGACTGTATAAATTTTTGCGCTAAAATGAATATTAAAGCCGCAATCTTAAAAAAAAATTTTTTTATGTAAAAACAGCCTCTCCAAGAATTTCAGCAGACATGACGCCTACCTTTTCTTGTAAAACATAAAAAATTTAGTAAAAGTGGTAATTTTTAAAAAAGTCGTATGACCAGTTTTTGAGAAAATCGCAAAAAAGTGAAAAATTACACGAATAAACTACTACTTCCGGTTGACCGATTTTGATGAAAATTTTCGTGTCGGGTCCGGTAGTGGTATGTAACGTGAGTTTCAAGTTTAAAGTTACGTACGATATTCCGTTCTTGAGATATTCTGTTCACACAAACACACACACACACACACAGACCAATCTTTAAAAACATGCTTTTTTGGTTCAGGGGGTCTGAAATTGTATAGATCCGGTGAAAACTCGATTTCGAAAAATCGATATGAAAACAATACTTTCCTTCCTATTTATTCATATAGGCAAAAGAAAGTAAAAATAATTTAATAATTTTACCTCAAACAATAAACATTTGTTCTGCTGTAAGTAGTAAAATACAACTGGAATTTCCAAAGAAACCAGGAAAGTGTCTTTGGAACTTGCGTGAATTTTTTTTATTCTGGGCGTAGTAAAATAAAATAGTTTTGTTTTTTTATCACATGGTCAGTCTATTATATGACTGAAGCATTTAAGAACAGAAGAGGTAGAGGTGTAAAAAACACTAGTCACATTTATCTCCTTTGAGAATAATAAATTTCATTATACAGTTAGTCGCTGTGGTGAATTTACCTACGTAAGCTCATTAAATTCCTTGAATTGATTTATTTTGCGTTATGGTTTAAATACTATTTTTACTTTCGCTTGCCTATATGAATATATAGGAAGGAAAGTATTGCTTTCATGTCGATTTTTAGAAATCGAGTTTTCACCAGTTATACATGTTGTTACAGACCCCCTGAACCCAAAAACATGTTTTTAGCTATTGGTCTGTGCGTGAATATATCTCATGAACGGAACATCCATCATACGAAGTTGAAACTTAAATTAGGTAGGTCTACTACTGGAGGACCCAACACGAACATTTTCATCAAAATCGGGCAACCAGAAGTGGTATTCGTGTCATTTTCCACTTTTTTTGCGATTTTCTCAAAAACGGCTCCTACGATTTTTTTAAAAAAATTACCTGATTTACTATACAATTTTTTATGCTTTACAAGATAGGGTAGTCGCTATGACTGCTGAAGTTCTTGGGGAGGCTGTTCTGTCGTAGAAATAAAATGGTTTTTTTTTAAGATTGCAGCCTTAATATGCATTTTAGCGCAAAAAGTGTATAATGAAAGTCGTAGAAAATTTAAAAATCTACAATTTTTATTTCAAACATTTTTTTGTATAACGCTTAGTTTAGCGGTAATTAGTGATTTTCTGTTTTCTCTCATGGAAATCTGTAAAAAAGTGGATTTTTTTAAGATTTTCGGCCTTAGTATGCATTTTACGACAAAAGTGTATAATCAAATTTGTAGGAAATTTAAAGATGTACAACTTTTATTTTAAGGATTTTTCTCTACAGAGCCTAGTTTAGCGTGAAAGAGTGATTGTCCGGATTATTAAGTCAAACTAAGGTTGGTTTTCATTTTGCGTCATTCACTCATGATTAAAGTAAGGTTATGTTTTTGTGGTTATTTTTTTTGTTTATTTCTAATGTTAGGTTATATTGTTCATTATTTGCATTGGCAAGTGAAAGTCGCGTGAGTGTTTCACAGCAGATTTTTTTTTAAATATGGACATTATCTTTAACTAGTTAAAGGTTACTGGAAATATTTTATATATTTATTTTGTGAACACCTACATTATTTTCGTCATTTTAACACTTGGATAGGAAATACAACAAATTATTATTAATCTGTGATTTAATCGTTTAAGAGCATTATAGAACTAGTCAAGTGACGTAAAACATCTCTTGAAATCTTCTTTGTTGCCCAGATCCTCAGCGTATTGTTGTATTGTTACTATAGTGCACGCCACGAACGAAGTCTGCTGTGAAGACCAGTTGGCCCTCAACCAATTTAACAAACTTTTCCGTGCCAAATTTGCACGGTTTTTTTAAATGGCCGCTATATTAAAACGGAAAATTGGTTTTTACGTTTTAAATGTTCAAATTGTATAAAAAACCGCGATCTGTAACATACTTAAACCCAGAATTTTTACCTAATGTCTGGGTAAAGTAACAGACGTTTAAAAAGCACGCTAACAGAAAACCGGCCAAGAACTGGGTAGCTTTTATCCGTAAAATTTCTGTATCTTTGACAAATTAAGTTAAACGAATATACGCGGAAAAGAAAATCCTTTAATTTGCTGTAGCGTTAAAAATTTTCCGTTCGGTCTTTTTTGAAATTGAACTCTTCAAATACAAGGACTTCTTTCGTGGCGAGCTCTATAGTATCGTTTTTTCGTTTTTCTTCCGTCCTTATTCTGTTCTTTATGCGATCCTATTAAAGTTTGTAATTAATGATAATGTACTTCATTCGGTCAATAATGTCAAAAGATTAAATGCCCTAGAATGAAGTATTAATAATGCCTTTTTTTTACTAAAAGTCACAAATTGCTGAAATAAGTGGAAAAATCATGAAAATATGACAAGCAGAAGCTTCGGTAATTATTTTATCTTTAGTTTTGATATTTTTCTTTTTCTGATTTATTTATAGTCGTATTAATTGCTTCGGTTTTTAGCGACTACGATGGGTTACAGTATAGAATCAGTGGGGTTTAACGTGCAATGGTTTCTAGACCATAGCCGGGAATTAAATCCGAGACCTTCCGCTTCGCAGTTTACACCGCGGCCTAGAGCTATACACTGGGCCTCGGAAGCGGCCTTTATATTAATGTTGTTATATAAATTTTGCCTTATAATTTAATTATGCGTTTAGCAAAAAAAGGAAATAAAAATTGGAATCATCGTCGTTAATATTCATGAATATGATTCATTTTCAGCAAAACATTTTCCTCTGAATGTTTCTTAACTTCGGTTATATGACACTTTTTTGTTTAACCTTTCCTCTAAACACTTTACTTGTCGTTGATAATTAACAAATTAATGCGTACATTTAATCCGATAATGTCCGGAATTTGATGGCACCTGTAATCTGAAATTAGAAAAATTCTAATTCTTGTTTTTTAGCTTGAAATAATTCTGAACTTTCTTGTCTTTTTTATTATTCTACTATTTTTCTTATTTTTAAAAATTTTTTGAAGTTAATATTGCTTAATTAAGTAATTTATGTCTTAACGATGTACGAAAAATCCAATTTTTACTACAAATACTGTTGAATTTAAAAGGAATTTTTATCTTAAAACGTTGTATTTTACGTTTTGTAACAGTGTGTGTTTTGTTTTTAACCAAATATTGAGGTTACCTTTTTTTCTGGTTTAACGTCCGACTGTTCTGAAATTACTGCTAACGTAGACGGTGAAGTATGAAATGATTTTTTTGACGTATGAAAAAATTCCGTGCCTGAATTGGATTCGAACCCAAGACCGCATGATGACAGGCGAGCACGTTACCAACTACGCCAGTGCGGCTAATGTGGGGTTTACGTTAATAGATATTAAGTTAACGTAGATATTAGTTAACGTTTTGAAATAATTTTTGTCGAAGTTTGAAACTTTGACGCAAGATTCCCGGAAGTTCTTTTTTTTATATAAATGCCGATTATCTCAAAACCATTAGAGGTATCAGATTGACATTTTTGGAGCATTCTAAATCACTGCAGTAAAGTTATTAATAATGTTACAAATTAACTTGGTTTTAAAAATAACTTTAGAAAAATGAAAAAAATTACGACCACATTTACTAACCGTGTATTGACAGACCTGCAACGGTTTTTGATCACGGTTCATAAGTTGTTCATTTTAATGTATTATTAGGTATCCTACAGATCCGCTTAACAGTTACCCCCCTTTTTTTGTTTAACGTCCGACTGTTCTGCAGTTACTGCTAATGCAGACGGTGAAGGATGAAATGATTTTTTTGTAACGTATGAAAATATGCCGTGCCTGAATGGGAATCGAACCCAAGACCGCATGATGAGGGGCGAGCACGTTACCAACTACGCCAATGCGGCCGGCAACAGTTGCCCCCTAAACAGTCTCTTACAGTTTAATGTCCCCTTAAATTTTGTTGTTTAGGTCATCAGCCGAAAGGCTGTTTTGAACCTCTAGAGGCTTACTAATTAAAACGTAAGAGTGAGGCGGTTTACCATGCCTTCCTCACTGAGTGGAAAAGTATGCTTATCAGCATGCCAGGCTCTCCGAAATGCACCTACTTGCTCCCTGCAAATGACATCTTAACATCATTCACCACAGGGTCTGGCTGTATAATGAAATTCATTACTTTTTAAGGAGGTAACTCTGAGAAATGTATTTTACACCTGTACATCTTCTGTTCTGAAATGTTTCAGTCATATGATTGGTTGAACATGTGGTAAGAACAGAACTATTTTTTGTAAGCCCTAGAACTAGCAGATCGAGTGCAAATAATTTAACCCTTCACCTGCCTGTTACTTTAAGTCTTAAATATCGTAATCTTCGAATTTGGTTCAGATGTGTTAGTGTGTTACTGTAACACACAAAAACAAGAGACAAAAATGTACGAGAAGTTATTTTTATGTTTTCTTGGTGGACGGACGTAGAAACAGAATTTGAGGCGTTTTGAAATGTTTTACAGGGAAAATCGCAGTTTTATTTATGTAGATTATTTAGATAGAGTGGTTGGAAGTAAAAATATTATCTTAACTTGCGGACCCGGGGAAATAACTAGCACTGTACTTTTATAGATAAACGATTTAAGATTTGTCGTTCTATTATTATCTTAAACCTGTACAATAGGCCCTGTGTGTTCGGCCTGATAAGCTAGTGTTATTTTAAATCCTCTATAGCATTTGAATTAAATTTTCGTTATTTCTTGTTCTATCTAGAGTGTACAGGCGGTGAGCGCTACGTAAATGTTTGGCACAAGTAACTCTACTGTTAAACGTTTCTCATTCTAACACACGTTTAGTCTCTCTTAAACGCAACTAATGGTAACCGCCGCATTCACGAAATATTTACTTCTAACTCATCTAAATTATAAATATTACTTTTTGTTTAACCGATAAAAACTTCAAAGCTTTTTTTAATGAATGCTCACTCAACCGCTTTAACTTTTAAGACTTAAACCTTTACCTTCAAATACTATTATTATATATTAACCGATTCATCTAAATTAAATCCAATCAAAATGGGGGTTTTTATTAAGTACTTTATTGGAAAAATTTTATGGAGTAATTTTAATTTTTTTTATAAGAAAATCACTAATTTTGACACTAAACTAAGAGTTGTAAAGAAACGCTTAAAATAATAATTGTAGGTTTCTTAATTTTCTACAACTTTTATTATATACACTTTTCTACCCTCAATTGAATTGAATTGTAAGCTACTATTAAGGCTGCAATCCCCAAAAAAAACAATTTTTTTCCACGAGAGCACAGGCTCCCCGAAAAAGTTTAGCAAACCCTATCTTATTAAACATAAAATTGTAATAAATGTGGCGATTTTGACATTTCTTGGGTTCACTGGGCCTTTAAACGTGCATTTCCGATGAAAACTCAATTTCGAAAAATCTGACATAATTATTTCGAAATTAAATGTTTTTACCAGGTTTTTTAAAAATTTTATTTATTTATTAGTCATTTGACGAAGTTGTGGGGTAGTACATACCTAAAAAACTAGTGTTTTTAGGCACAGTTTTTTATCGAATATCTTAAAAATCAAGAGATAAACAGTTGTGTGACCTATTTTATTCGATTTTTCAGGTTTAAAACCTTAAGAACCAACTAAATTCGCCCGTTAATTTACCTTCTCAGAATTCCAGCAAGTCTTCATTTCATCGAGGGTAGCCTACGAAATTCCGGGCGATATCTTTCGCTAGCCGTAACTCGTTACTAAAGCGCTTTAGGACGTATGTTTATATAAAGTTTTTTTCTTTCTTTTGGTTAGTAGAGTGTGCTTAGAAAGCGCCGGTAAAACTTCCTGTATCCACCTGTGTATTCATATAGGGCAAGAAGAGAAAGTAAAAAATCCGGTGTGAAACACTCACTCGACTTTCTCTTGCCCATGAAAATAATGAACAATATAACCTAATATTAGTACTGGGCCTATTATTATTAGATGATAATCTGGTGAATAAAACATTAGAAATGAACAAAAAAATCCCAGAAAAGAATCTCAAAAAACCTCATTTTAATCATGAGTGAATGATGTAAAATTAAATCTACCTCATTTTGCCTTAATAATACGAAATATCACTCTTTCACGCCAAATTAGGCTGTGTAGAGAAAAATGCTCGAAATAAAAGTTATGGATCTTTTGATTTTCTATACCTAAATTTTATTATGTACACTTGTGCTGTAAATGCATACTAAGGCCAAAATCTTAAAAGAATTAATTTTTTACAGATTTTCTTGAGAGAAACAACAGAAAATCACAAATTACCGCTAAACTAAGCGTTATACAAATAAATGTTTAAAATACAAGTTGTAGATTTTTAAATTCTCTACATTTTCTATTGTATAAATTTTTGCGCTAAAATGCTTATTGAAGCCGTAATTTTAAAAAACAACTTCTTTATCTAAAAACAGCCTCACCAAGAATTTCAGCAGCATGGCGCCTACTCTATCTTTAGAGCATAATTAATGTTGTAAATTAGGCGATTTAAAAAAAATCGTTTGAGCCGTTTTTGAGAAAATCGCAAAAAAGTGAAAAATTACACGAATAAACTACTACTTCCGGTTGACCGATTTTGATGAAAATGTTCGTGTCGGGTCCTCTTGTGGTACCTAACTTAAGCTTCAAGTTTCAATTTCGTATAATGTTCCAGTCTTGAGATATTCTGTTCACATACAGAGCAGTCGGTGAAAACACGTTTTTTTGGGTTCAGGGGGTCTGAAAACGTGTATATCTGGTGAAAACTCGATTTCGAAAAATCGACATGAAAACAATACTTCCTTCCTATATATTCGTATAGGCAAGAGAAAGTAAAATGTGTTAATGGATGTGAAGATGCTAATTATTTCACATATTTAAACAACAAATATTTAATATAAATACCCAGTGATACGATCAATTGAATGAACGATTCGATTTTTTTATCTGGGTTTGTTAATAAGCGAATTTTAATGAAGGTTTTAATTTACTTACTTAGAAACCCTAATCACTTTTCAAGTTGGTTTTCCCTACTTTGTGGTCTGCATTATCACAGATGTCTACCTATGTAGTGTAACAGACTGCTGTATTTTTATCACTGGATAGATCCCCGATTTAAATGTTACATTTCTTATTATCGTTTTTGTTTTCCAGTATTCATAGGGCTAAATTTTCGTTACTCGGATTTACTTTTTTTTTATCTACTCAAAAATACTTATAACAGAAATTTCAGTAAATTTATTTCCTGATTCCGCATTGGGCTAGCTTGTCGCGGGAATGAATTTGTTTATTTTGTTTATTTATCCATATTATTCGGTTGAAAAGAAAGGAGTTTGATAGTTGTATCGTTCCTTGCGTTCTTATGGCGGTCAGATCTGGCTAGTGTCTAAAGGATGTTGAATAAACTTAAAAGAACTCAAGAGTGCAATGGAGAAAAGCATAATTGGAGTCAAGAAAATGAATATGCTGATCACAGATGTATTAAAGAAGTGGACTTTAAAAGGAGTTCGGGATTTAAATTGGATTACACTTAAGGTAAAATGGAGCTGGGTATGGCATCTTGCCCAGAATGTAGTCTGATAGATGGGCCAAACTGGTTACCGAATGGGATCAAATATTCCAAAAAAAAGAAGAGGTAGACCGAGGCAAGGTGCAGGGATGACCTGGATATTTTTTCTGGTAGTTTGTGGCAAAGCGTAGAGCAGAACAGAGGTACGTGGGATAAGTTTAAAGAGGCCTATGCCCAGCGATGGGCCGAGTTTATTACAGTAAAAAAGTTTATTAAATTTAAAAAATAAATATAACTCTAAACTAATGTAAATTATCAATTGTATGGACAATAAAAAGAAGCAATTTTGTATGTTTTTTTTAAAGATATCTTTTGTGTTTTCATTGTATTTTGTGAAACATGAAGGCTTATTATTATTATTATTTATTCATAAATATTATTGCGTGATGTATACATTTTAAATTGACTTTTGCCTGTAAAAATAGTACTTTACTTTTGTAACTTAAATACAAAGGAAAATTTAAGTTATTTATTTATAAAGTATAAAATTTACAATACAGTTTTATGAAAATTTAAATTCTGTCTTATAAAAATGCTGAAAACCGTTAGTATTATTATTGCTATACTAAGGAAAATTCTGTTAATATATTCTATAATACAAATATATTATTAAATTTATCAAACAAAACTATAGGTATTCCTAATTCGTACAGAACGATTTGAAAATTTAGAAACCAAGGACTAACTAAGGAGAGAATCTACTGTAGAAAAAATTTCCTTTTTCTGTTGCGAATTGATGAAAATTTTTTACTCCAAATGAACAAAAACTATTCGGATAAAACTTATTTAAAAATAACACCCTCTTATCCCGAATTCAAGTTAGGGTTTAACATTCAGTCGCTAGTTTCAGAAATATTGACTTTTTTGCATATAAACTTCTTTTTTAGTTTGCATTTACGGCCTCATTGGACCACTTGAATCAAAGTTAGAAATCCTTCTTGGTTTGGTTTTAGAATTCTTACGATTTTCCCAATAATTATTCATATTTTGGGATTTGATCTGTCTGATTTTATCTGTACAAATCATTGACGATGGAGCTCGAGTTTTATCGACGAATCTTGTGTCTTTATCTCTAAGCAACTTAGGCTGTTCAGATTTTTCTAAAATATCTTGTTCTGGAATGTTAAGTTAATGCGTATCTTGCTTTACGTCGGCTAACCACCTTGGAGGATTTTTTAACGAGTTAATTATAGAAATGAGTTGTTTAGTTACTCGATTGTCCGGTATTCTAATTAAATGCCTGAAGAAAGAAATTCGTTTCTTCCGCCGCATGATGTCAGCAATTGGCTCGATTTCATGGTAGAGTACAGAATTAGATATTAAGTTTCTTATAATGTAATGCTTCTTATACTTAGGCATAAACTTCTTTTATTGTATTAAAATACAAAAAACATACCGGGTTGGTCTAGTGGTAAAGTCGTCGCCGCGAATCTGCTGCTTTTCGGAGAGTCTCGGTTCAAATCCCAGTAAAGGTAGTTAATTTTATACGAATTCGTACAAAATTTATAAAATAAAAAATTTTTTATTATTTATTTAGTCTGTGTGTATGTGTGTGAACAGAATATCTCAAGAACGGAACGTCGTACGAACTTGAAACTTGAAACTTAAGTTACATACTACTACCGGACCCGACACGAACATTTTCATCAAAATCGGTCAACCGGAAGTAGTAGTTTATTCGTGTAATTTTTCGCGTTTTTGCGAATTTCTCAAAAACTGGTCCTACGATTTTTTAAAATCGCCTGGTTTACTAAATTTTTCTGCTCTACGAGAAAAAGTTGGCGCCATGTTTGCTGAAATTCTTAATGAGGCTATTTTCACGTAAAATTTTTTTTTTAAAGATTACGGCTTTAATATGCATTTTAGCGCAAAATTTTGTATAATAAAAAATGTAGAGAATTTAAAATCTTACTACTTTTATTTCAAACATGTTTTTGTATAACGCTTAGTTTAGCGGCAATTAGCGATTTTCTGTTTTTTTTCTCACGAAAACGAGTGAAAAATCAATTTTTTATGATTTCGGCCTTAGTATGCATTTTTCGACAAAAGTGTAATACTCAAATTTATAGGAACTTAAAATATGTAAAAAATTTATTTAATGCATTTTTCTTACAGAGCCTAGTTTTGCGTGAAAGAGTGATTTTCGTATTTTTAAGCCAAATTGAGATTGATTATCATTTTGCGTCTTTCACTCATGATTAAAATTAGGTTATGTTTATTTAGGTTAGATTTTTTTCTAATTTTTTTTTACTAATGTTATTAGATTATTATCTAAATTTTTCCTAAATTTTTAATCTAAATTTTAATCTAAATTTTTTTTTTATCTAAATTTTTTTTTTATTATCTAAATTTTTTTTTTTTTGTGATCGCCAACCTCCGACGCGGAGACGGCACTTGAAGAAGAAGATTAGATTATATTGTTTATTATTTACCTGGGCAAGAGAAAGTCGTGTGAGTTTTACACCAGATTTTTTTTTTAGATATTTTAAAATCTTTAATGAATATTATAAAAATTATAAGTCGTATGGTTTAGGTGATTTTATGATGAACGACTCATTGAGTGAATTTTACATTTGTGTGTGTGTGGGTGTGTGTGTGTATATATATATATATATATATAGAAATTATTATATAACTAGAAAATAAATCCACAGGTTAAAACGTTATTTCAAGCTTTTATAAAACAAAAAATAACTTACACGGTGGAAACCTGTAGAATGCTAATTCCCTTGAGGAATATAAAGACTTAATTTGGTTAGGAAGTTTAGTAACGTTCTACATTAATTGTTGAAACATAATGTAATTATCTTCTGAATACAACGTTCTTTAGCTGTAGAATGTATTTTATATTCGTTTGATAATTTTACTCTGTCCGAGTTCTCTTATCTGTCCGATCTAGATTGCATGACGTCTTTTCCTGCATCTCCTCCTCCCGTTTATTTCCTTTTTGATAAGTCGTTCGGTATTGCATTTTCTCTTAGTAATTCCATTTCATTTATAAATGTATTATTCTTTTTTCCTGGAAAAATTCAATCATTTAATAGACAATTCTAGTATAGTTGTTATTTCTAGCATAACACTAATATTAATGAAAATGGTTTTTTCGCATTTTTTTAATTTTTTTTAAAAATCCCTAATGTGTGTACGTTGGAATCTGTTCAGTTTAGAAAACGAAGCAACCCTTCGACCTAATGAGATGAGAGTGTTATGTATTTCGTGTAAATGAGGTTTAGTCTTGTACAGATCCAGGCCAACCATTTCTGAGAAGGTATGGTTAATTGAATCCCAACCATCAAAGTATACCGGTAACCACTGTCTAGTATTGAAATCCGTATAAACGTTCCAAACCTTTACTAGGTTTTTTTATTTTCCATAACAGGCAGGTAGAGTGTTTATTTGCACTCAATTTGCTAGTTCCAGGGGTACAAAAATAGTTCTGTTTCTTATCACATGGTCAGCCAATTATATGACTGAAGCATTTACGAACAGGAGAGGTAGAGGTGTAAAAGACACTAGTCAGAGTTATCTCCTCCGAGAGTAATGAATTTTATTATACAGCCAGACCCTGTAGTGAATGAAGTGAGGGTGCCATTTGCAGGGTGGAAAGTAGATGCTTTTCGGAAGGCCGGGTATGCTGATAAGCACACTTTTCCACTCAGTGAGGAAGGCAATAATGAACCACCTCACTCCTCGTTTTACTTAGTAAAGGCTCTAGAGGTTCAAACCAGCCTTTTGGCTGATTATACCTTAACAACAGGTTTTTAAATATTTTTACTTTCTCTTGCCTATATGAATATATAGGAAGGAAAGTATTGTTTTCATGTCGATTTTTCGAAATCGAGTTTTCACCAGATTTACACGTTTTCAGATCCCCTGAACCCAAAAAACATGTTTTTAGAGATTGGTCTGTGTGTGTGTGTGTGTGTGTGTGTGCGCGCGCGCGGGTGCGTGCGTGCGTGGACAGAATATCTCAAGAACGGAACATCGTACGAACGTGAAACTTGAAACTTTAGTTAAATACCACTACCGGACCCGACACGAACATTTTCATCAAAATCGGTCAACCGGAAGTAGTAGTTTATTCGTGTAATTTTTCACTTTTTTCGATTTTCTCAAAAACTGATCCTACGATTTTTTTAAAATCATATACATTTCAATCATATGCATTTTAGCGCAAAAATGTATATAATTAAAATTGTAGAAAATAATAAAATTCTTCAACTTTTATTTGAAACATTTTTTTGTATAACGCTTAGTTTAACGGTAATTAGCAATTTTCTGTTTTTTTCTCACGAAAACGTGTAAAAAATCTATTTTTTAAAGATTTTGGCCTTAGTATGCATTTTACGACAAAAGTGTACATAATAAGATTTATAGGAAATTAAACTGAACATTATTGACATCCACCCAAATCGCTCGCTGCTTTTATGCTGTACTTTTGACGTGGATTAGGTATGAATTTGAACAGGGATTCCCAGTGGAGTTAGTTCACGATTGGTTGTCAGCTGGCCCAGCTGACAACCAATCCAATACAAACCAATACAGAGTCGCTTCCCAAACCAGCGTTACTTTACAATTAATAGCACCTCTCTACCAGCTGGTGACTGACTGGGCTGGCCTGAAGCCCTTACTAGGATATTTGAACCAGGAACCTTTATTTCTGACAATAAGCTGTTGAAAAGCTGACGTACGACGACGGTTTACCTCTAGACCAACTCTGTGGGTTTAATTTTTTCTTAATTGTAAATTTTTACTTTTACATGGCCTTTATGAAATAGTTTATGGGTAAGGAAAGTTATGTTTTCGCCGGAAATAAAAGTTTTCAGGTCCCTTGAGCCCAAAAAATTTGCTTTTACAGATCAACGTATGAGTGTGTATTTATCAGAAGTTAAAACCCACAGGTACATAACCCACCGTAGTTACTGGTAAACCCTGCTTTTGATGGAAGTTTTTAAAAAAATATCGTAATTTAATGCCAAAAAATGATATTTCATCTAGTTATATTGTTTTTTGTTACATACAAATATTCTTGAGAGTGATGTGTATTTATTGTAAAGAAAACAATTTGTCTCGTGAGCAACGGAATGGTCAGAAGTTTTGTCGTACTCTTCCACTTAAAACAAAATACAACTTCAACCCGACACAGTGTGACAACTCAACTTGACCCTCAAGTCCAAGATAACGTTCAAAATATATGTCATTAAAAGTAATTTTCAAAGTAATAAGTTATATTTGGAAATCTTTTGTCTCAAACTTTTACGCTCTATCGTAGTACGGAAACTTTACACTCTTATATGATATAAAATATTTTTGCTCGATGTTATAGGGGAACTGTTCCAAGAATGCTGTTTCGTTGTTCAGTATTTTTGTTACAATAACTAACAGAAGAGTGTTTTGAAAATTTTTAATAATTGGTTTTTTTGTTCTTTAACATTTTTTGAATACTTTTTATTTATTTGATAATATGATGTGTAATAATCATACGTAAATTTCAATGAAGTATGTTAGTTAAAATTTAAAAATCTGGTGCGAAGCACTCACACGACTTTCTCTTGCCACTGTTAATAAGGAAACGCATAATAATCACATTTTAATCATAAGTGTATGACGTTAAACGACTTAACTGACTGTTGGACTAAAAATACGGAGAATCACGAGTTTAACTATATCTGTTGAAATAAAAGTAGTAAATTTTTTTAATGTACTATATCTTTTATTATACAGTAATACAGTTTTGATGTAAAATGCATACTGAGGCTGCAATCTTAAAAAATCATAATTTTTTTTGGATTTTGATGCAAATGACAAAATCACTAATTGATGCTAAACTAAGCGTTGTAAAAAAACATACTATTTCGCAATAAAATACATATATTATGACGGCAATGTTAAACCATTTTTTTTTACCACGGGAGCATAGCCGTTCTGTTTTCTTGTAGCGTACGCTCACGTGTGCTACGAGCAGTAAATCTCATTTTCTTTTGTTTCCTTTAGTTAGGTTTGAATGTTATTTAGGTTTTCTTTAATTTGAAGAATCCAGCATGCTATAAGTCTTTTGAGGTTTAAAAATTGTACGCTATTCTTTTTCAGTCCGTTGCGACTCCTGTGGATTTTGGTAATCTATCAGTAGAGCCATTGCTCGATTTAACGGACTAATTTTTTGGGGATACCGGTGTCCGTTGTTGTAAAAGTCCGTTAAATTGAAAGTCATTCAGTGTGAACACAATCGGTCACTTATGTTTCTATGCGTTAAAGTAAACATTACTGGCAGACGACCATTGGATCATGCCATAACGTGTCAAAGAATTTGTTTGTAATAATTTGATTTTTTTATTATTACTATTTCGTTTTTGATTTGTAGGTATAGTTCTTTGTGTTCAATAATGGCACTATTATCATTATCATTATTCTTAGGTAAACTCTGCCCATAACCGACAGGTAGAGTGAAATTATTTACACTCAACTGTTAGTTGCAGAGTTAAAATAAATAGCTATGTTTTTTATCACAGGGTCAGCTAATTAAATGACTGAATCATTTAAGTACAGAAGAGGCAGAGGTGTAAAAGACACTAATCAGAGTTATCGTTTTGGAAAGTAATGAATTTTATTATACAGCCAGACCCTGTGGTGAATGAAGTGAAGGTGTCATTTGCAGAGTGGAAAATATGTGCTTTTCAGAGGCCCTGGCATTCTGATAAGCTTACTTTTACACTCAGTGAGGAAGGCAATGGTAAACGACCTCACTCCTCGTTTTACTTAGTAAAACCTTTACAGGTTCAAACCAGCCTTTTGGCTGATGACCTGAACAATGCTTATGTATGAATGGCAATCAAAAGTTGACAAAGGCATTCCTCTTGCCCGAAATACTTTTATAAATAATTTATTATTTGCTGACGACACAGTTATACTGCAGGAATCTGAAGACAAGCTACAAATTTCAATGCATAAGCTACATATTTTGAGTAAATGTTTTAATATGAAAATTTCAAGGAAGAAAACAAAAATAATGGCTTTCCAGGGGAAATGGCCAACAAGGTCCAAGATAATGATTGACAATACTATTTTTGACCAAGTGAGCAATTTTAAATATCTTGGTTGTGACATAACATACGACCAGGATAAAGATGATCAGCAAAAAATAACAAAGTTCAGCTCGGTATGTGGGGCAATAAGTAGGTCCCTGAAGAACAAAGCTAGGAAGGATACGCTAATGAAATTTTATAGAGTTATGGCTATACCTACCTTAGCTTATGGAAGTGAAGCATGGGTGCTGTCTAAGAAACAAGAATCCAAGATTCAAGCAGCAGAGATGAAATTTCTTAGACATATAAAGGGATGCACCAGAGAAGATCGCTTCAGGAACGAAGTAATAAGGGAGGAATGTGGAACACAACCGCTAGCTGACATAATCAAGCAATACAAAGAAAAATGGTCAGAACATCTTTTCAGAATGCCGCAAGACCGCCTTCCTTTGAACGCATGGCATCATATACCAAGAGGTAGAAGAGGTATTGGAAGACCGAGGAGGAGATGGACGCCGGAACAGGCTTAGCTCACAGCTAAAATAGCCTAATCCATGACGACGACGACGACCTGAACAATAACATTAAGTAAATATTAGATTTGCTTATAGTCTTATTCTTATCATAACTTTCAAAAAACTGTAACTTTCAGGAAGAACTTACCTTAAAAAGAAGAGCTGCAAAGCGTCGTACAATTAAACAATATAAATCGCAGGTTGTAACACTAATTTTATTTTTTGTGCTCTTACCAAATCAGTACTACTGAATTGTAAGCTAATGGCGAATTGTTTTTTACATTACAGTTATTAAATTGCATCACATTGATTAAAAAAAGACACAATTAAATAAACACTTATTGCTATAGGTAATTTCTTCACAAAAATTAACATTCCTTAGATTTTTATAACTTTCAAACAGTTTTATTTGTTTAGGAGGCTAGTCTGTTAAATTGAAAGTCCGATAAATCGAATATTAGTTGTAAGCTTTTAACCTTACCTGGGATTCAAACCTGTGAACTTTCGCTTTACAGATTAGCTCTCTAAGTAGTGTGCCGCAGAGTTCGATATTTAATTTATACTTTTTATGTGAATTAATAAGTTAATTTATTTCAGTTTATGTAATATTTATCATTTTTAAGCAGATTCATTTTTTTTAACGAAGGTTAATCTTAATTCAATTAAAAAAAAAACATTAAAATATATTCTTCGAATTTTTATTAAGTAGGCTAATGGATTAATATAATCATTAAAAAAACCAATCGTTGATTTTTTTCAAACATTTTCGTACTTAAGATAAGTAGTTTGGTTGATAAATGTAATACAGTGTTTTAGATTACTTGCTGCGATATTTGGACGCTTTTGACGATCGTTTTCGCAATAAATTTTAGTATAAACGTCAAAATTACGCACGTAAATTAGTGTTCTTCATCATCAAATATTTATATGAAATAGTAGACCCATTTTATTACGCAATTCTGAGTTGAATTTTTACTTTCTCTTGCCTATATGAATGTATAGGAAGGAAGTATTGTTTTCATGTCGATTTTTCGAAATCGAGTTATTAGCGGATATACACGATTTCAGACACCCTAAACCCAAAAAAATGTTTTTAACGATTGTTCTCTGGGTGAACAGAATATATTTCAAGTACGGAACATCGTACGAAGTTGAAACTTGAAACTTAAGTTAGATATTACTAGAGGACCACACACGAACATTTTCATCAAAATTGGTCAACCGGAAGTGTAGTTTATTCGTGTAATTTTTCACTTTTTTGCGATTTTCTCAAAAACGGCTTCTATGATTTTTTTAAAAAATCGCCTCATTTACTACATTTTTTATGCTCTGCAAGAGGGTAGGTGCCATGTCCGCTGAAATTCTTGGGGAGGCTGTGCTCTCGTAGAAAAAACATGTTTTTTATACCATTGCGGCCTTAGTATGCATTTTAGCGTAAAGTTTATCTCTACTAGGATTTGAACTACAAAACCTTCGTCTCCTTAAATTAACTGTTAAACAGCTGACTCGCGGCGACGACTTTACCTCTAGACCAAACCGGTAGCAACTTTATAAAATAAAAATTAAAAAATAAAAATTGCCATCTATCTTGTTTTTTTGTCCGTCCGTCACATCCGGATGTCAGAAACTACAAGTGACATCAACAAACGGTTTCGGTATTCCTAATTTACTCGATTAGTTAATGGGGCTAGACTAGGTTTGACGCTCCGGTTTCGAGTCGGAATTTGGAAACAAAAATAGTGTCATCCGATTCCTCTTAAAGAGTAGATACAGAAATCATTGGGTTTGTAGTTCCGGTTTCGACCGAAAGTCAAGAAAGCAAAGTCGAAATTTGGAAACAAAAATAGTTTCATGAGACGTGTCGTCTCATGAAAGGATTTTTCTTATTACTGTACTTTAGTTACTTTGCGCATTGCTATGTAGTTATTCATGACGTGACGCTCGAGTTGTGTACAAATTACTACACGTTATTCGACCACTGTTTCCAGTCGGTTCAGGGTTATGCTACTTATTTTGTTGTTTACTAATGTGAAATAATGAACGTTAAATTCCATAAATTCTCTCGTACTTACTCTGCATAAATTAATTGACTTACAATCCGTGATATATTTTAAATTTCGTTTTGTGAAATAGAGAAAGTATTCTAACAAAAACAAACAAAAAAAAATTAAATAATTTTAATTGTTTAGCTGTTCGGAAGTGATTAGGCTGTATTTATTAGTAATTTCAATGCCAGTATCAGTTTATAAGATAAAATTAAATGGAGTTTTTCCAAGTTGTTGTAATAATAAAAATGGTATGAAACACTCATACAACTTTCTCTTTCCAATGCAAATAATGAACAGTATAACCTAATATTAGTAATAAAACATTAGAAGTAAATAAAAAAATTATTCTCAAAAACATAACCTCATTTTAATCATGAGTGAATGATGCAAAATGAAAATCAACCTCAGTTTGGCTAAATTATACGAAAAATCACTCTATGACGCTAAACTAGGCTCTGTAGATAAAAATGCTAAAAGTTACAGTTTTAGATCTTTTAATTAAAATTTAATAATATATAGGGCCTACTTATGTCGTAAAATGCATATCAAGGCCGAAATCTTAAATCTTTGAGAAAATCGCAAAAAAGAGAAACATAACACAAATAAATTACTACTTCCGGTTGACCGATTTTGATGAAAATGTTCGTGGCACATCCTGTAGTGGTTTCTAACTTAAGTTTAAAATTTCAATTTCGTTCGATGTTCCGTTTTTGATATATTATGTACACGCCCGGACCAAGCGCAAAAAAACCAGTTTTTTTTGGGTTCGAGGTCTGAAAACTTGTAGCTATATCTAGTGAAAACTCGATTTCTAAAAATCAACATGGAAACAATACTGTTCTACCTATTTATTCAAATAGGCAAGAGATAGTAATAAAGTGTTGAAAAATCATTGCTAGAGTTTCTAGGTAATTAGAACAATGTTATGTGATTAGTGTCTAACTATAAAATAAATAGGTCACGCCTACTACATGGCGTTGTGGTTAGCTTGCTAGACTACAAACTGAAAATTCTCAGTTACAACCGTTTCTATGTTTTTTTTTTAACTTTCTCTTACCCTATATAAAGATATAGGGAAGGAACGTATAGTTTTCATGTCGATTTTTTGAAATCGAGTTATTTTAAAAAGTTACCTTAAAAGTTTTTATTTTTAAAACAATAACTTGTTTAGAAAGGGACTATTGTACTCGTTTATTCTGTAAATTTTATCATCGATGGAAAGTATTTTGTTAAAATTTTTTTAAACGATTTCAGATTATTTTAACTTTTTAAAGCTTGTGGTAATTTATTTTAATTATTATTATCATTATTATTAGCATTTTCTACCTGCATATTGTTTATGTTTATTTAAACGATAGTGTTGTGATTTGCAACAGAGTAATTAATTCTGTTTAATGTCTTAAGATTGTGGAGCTTTTTAAATTCTGTAAAAGGTATTTCGCTTAACATTATCACTTTAAAACTGTACGAAGAAGGAACTGCAAGCAATTTAAGTATCTTTAATAATGTTGTACGTGAGGTTTTTTTTGGTTTGCTGGATAGGGAAAATTTCCGGATAGGGTTTGCAAATTTTAGGACGTTAAAATCTATGGTAATTTCTAGAGGCCAAGCTGTTGGTCCGACTTGAGATACAGTAACACTAATAAATAAAACTTACCTGTAGGTCATTTGTGTTATTTATTTATCCAGGTCATATTTTTATGATCAATACTTTATTATTGTTTGTGTTTAAAAACGAAATTTATATTTATTTTTTTATAAATACATACTTAATTTTCTTCTGTAATTTTACTGTTTAAAATAACTTAAATTTAATTTGTGGTGGGAAATTGATGTACCAAACTTTGGTTTCTCATGTTTAAGGTCAGATTAAACTAATACTTTAGTGTCAAATTTTGTAATTCTGTTACTACTGTTTTAGAGTGTTAGTAATTATGTGTAGAGTGTTAGCAAAACTATGTGTCTTTTAATTCCAATGGAACTACTGTTGTTGTTTAGGTCATCAGCCGAAAGGCTGGTTTGAACCTCTAAGAGGTTTTACTAAGTAAAACGAGGAGTGAGGTAGTTCAACAATGCCTTTCTCACTGAGTGTAAAAGTATACGTATCAGCATGCCAGGTCCTCTGAAAAGCATCTACTTTCCACCCTGCTAATGACACCCTCACTTCATTCACCATAAGGTCTGGCTTTATAATGAAATTCATTACTCTCGGAGGTGATAACTGTGATTAGTGTCTTATACACTTCTAAATATTTTTTTCTTAAGGGGGTAGTCAACCCAGAAAATGAAAATCAAAACTTCTGGCTATAATTTATCATTATTTATTTTAAATGAAAGAGTAATTACTAGTAGTGGTCTACCATTTTAACCAAGCCAAAAAATTAATTACAGCCCTTAATATAAGGGTGAGGTTGGAAAAGTGGGCTTTTACGGGAAATCAAATATCTCAGGAACCAAGAAAGATATCAACATTATTCTTATACTACAAAATTTTTTAACTAAATTTAAATAAATGGTTAAAAAAACCAAGGTTTTTAAAATAGGTTTTTGTAATAATCATTCCACAGATAATAAAGCAAGAAATTATGAACATTTAAAAACCGTCATCTAAATATCTCCAATACAAACCAAAATATTTAATTCCCAAGAATGTACTCGTACAATCATGCAAAAACCACATTTCCGGAAAACTTAAAAGTTGAAAGAATAATTTCACTCGCCTTGCTAGTGAGCTTTATTTTAAATAGATGTTTTTATAACTTTTCGACGTAAAAACAAAGTAAACAAATGTTGTGATTCAGAAAATTTTTAACTACAAATAAATGCCAAAAAAATCATATTCTTGAGTTGACTACCCCGTTAAATTGAATGCTTTATCGGCCTGTTATGGGTAGCAAGGTTTTCAGCTTACCTTAACATTTTGCTTGTCATCTCGGTGTAACTTAATTTTTTATAGGTCTTTTTATTAGCTGAATTACTGGGCTGGTTTGGAGGTTTTACCAATATAGTATAAAAATGTTTCGATTTAATGTTACGTCATAAATTTGAACAATATAAAGATGTACTGCAAATGTGTAATTTGCCATAAAAATATACTACTGTCATTTATTTTTTGCTTACACGTTCAGACTTGTTGACCACCCGGTTATGTACGTATCCACATCTCTATGTCATTGTAATACGATCATTTATTTTTTTATGACGTCAAACAAAGAATTAATAGCAGAAATTAAAATTCAGGAAACAGCCAATTACGTGTGCACGTCTGTCAAGGAATTGATTCACCAGTTGTGAATAACAAATACTATGTACATGCTAGATAAAATGAAGCTTAATTAAACTAAAATTTTTATTGCCGAACATTAAAAATAGTTTATTACGTCTAAAAACAACTCGTAAAGATTTTACTGATTTTTATATCGTAAGATTTTTTAATTGTTTTATTCGTTTATTTCATATTTTATTTACATTAATAAACTTTCCATCCGTTGACGCAGATTTATTTTTGGAATTGTACCTTCTGTGTAATGTATTTTTATTTTTTATTAGATATTTGTTAGCGAATTAGTAAATGCTAAAAAAAGTACTTTATCGTAAACTGTTAGTTTGCCAATCTCTGATTAAATTTCTTAATAAGCAATTTGTTATTATCAAACCAGGAACGGTCTCCTCGAAATTTTATGTCCACACAATTAAAAATTAAAATACCAGTATTTAACATGTGTTTCTGCTGCTTGGATGTAAAATTCAGTTTTGTATTTCTTTTTTTTCTTTCTAAAATATGTTCTGTTTAAGTCTCAAATTATGCCTCTTATGATATTGGTGATCAATTAACTTTCGTTCCATCCTCCTAAGCGTGATCAATTAACTATCGTTCCATCCATCGTCTTAAGGGCCTACCCATAATTCTTTTGGTTTGTGGTATTTCTGATTTAGCTTAATTTACTTGTCATTTTGAATCCATTCTTCTATGTAAATTTTGTTAATTAATTGCTAATCTGTATAAACGTAAATGTGAAAGTTCTGACATTCATTAATAATTTTATTATCTTCTCGATGACTACAAAGCTGAAATTCGACATTTTTGATTTGTACGGGTTAAACAGAAAACTAAAATTGTCATTTCGACCACTTTCGCGTAAGTGAGAAAAAGGCGCGATTACCCTAAAATAGTATACATACAATTTGTATATCTTCTCGAAGATCTGTTATTGTTTAGGTCATCAGCCGCAAGGCTCGTTTGACCCTCTAGAGGCTTTACTAATTAAAAGGAGGAGTGAGGTGGTTTACCCTGCCTTTCTCATTGAGTTGAAAAGTATGCTTATTAGCTTGTCAGGCCTTACGAAAAGCACACATTTTCCACCTTGCATATGATACCTTTACTTCATTCATTACAGGGTCTGGCTGTATAATGAAATTCATTATTTTCAGAGGAGATAATTCTGATTAGTATCTTTTATACCTCTTCCTTATCTGTTATTAAATAACATGACCATTTGATAAGAAACAGACCTATTTTTTGTAGCTCTGGAACTAACAGGTTGAGTGTAAGTAATTTAAAACTCCATCTGTCTGTTACGGGCAGCTCGAAGATCTACAGTTTTAAAATTCGGAATGGGCATTCAGTTAGCGATACGTAGGAAAAGTAAAACATCCGGATTTAAAAATTTGTTCGAAGGAGCAATTACGATAAATCAATAAATATTATTTCTGTACGTTCCCAAATAGTTGTAATTCTGAAAATCGGCATTAATATACTTGAAACATAAAGTTTTCAGTGAAATCAAAAAACATCTAGAAAATCAAAATTGTTGAAACTTACGTGGTTTGTTATCAATTTATATTTTTTAATTTTTGATTAAATTTATTGAACTACAGAAATCGTCCAGTTGCTTGTGAATTGCTCTTACCGAGTGTGACGTATTTAATCCAACAATGGTTTTTATTACCGGCCGAGTTATGTAACTAACTGTGTACACTTTTAAAACGTTTTAAATTCTTGAAACCAGTAAATTTAACAGTTTTAATTAAAAAGGAGAAGCTCGTTTAGGCTTATGTGTTATTTTGTTCGTCGGCTACTGTTGTAACGGTTACCTGAAACGGTTTCTTCTTTTTTTTGTTAAAAAAATAAATAAATTGTTTGAATTTAATAAATATAGTTAACGTTTCGCTTCGTAATATTTGTTTGTATTAGTAAGTATGTTCCAGAATTAAACGATGCTTTTTTTCTTTAAACTATTATACTATAAAATAAATTTAACTAAATTGTAGTTAAACGGGTACAAGTATTTGCAGCTATCTAGGGGTACATCTGTTTATTTAAAAGGATAAAGGTTATTTTTGGGTTGAATTTTGTCTTTGCTCCCTCTGAACTGATTCCGGTCAACTTTTTTTTTTAATCTGGTGTGGAACATTCACACAACTTTTTCTTGCCTATACAAACTTTGAGCAATGTAACCTAACATTAGAATTTAACTTTATTTTAATATAACTTTATTTTAATCATGAGTGAATGATGCAAAATGGAAACCAACCTAAGTTTAGCTTAATAATATGGAAAATTACTCTTTGACACTAAACTAGACTCTAGAGAAAAATGCTTAAAATAAAAGTTGTAGATCTTTTAATTTCCTATAAATTTTTATATACTTTTTTCGTTAAATGCATACTAAGGCCGAAATCTAAAAAAACTATTTTTTACAGATTTTCATAAAAAGAAACAACAGAAAATTACTATTTACCGCTAAAATAAGCGTTATAAAAAGAAAATTTTAAAATAAAAGTCGTAGATTTGTAAATTGTCTACAACTTTTATTATATTCACTTTTGCGCTAAAATGCATATTAAGGCCGCATTTTTAAAATAAAAAATTTCTACGAGAGGACAGCCTCCCCAAGAATTTCAGCATACATGGTACCTATCCTATCTTTTAGAGCATAAAAAAGTTGTACATTAAGCGATTTAAAATAGAATCGTAGGAGCCATTTATGAGAAAATCGTAAACGTACGATTTTTTTAAAAATCGCCTGATTTACTAAATTTTTTATTCTCTACAAGAAAGGGTAGGCGCCATGTTTGCTGAAATTCTTGGTGAGTCTTTTATCACGTAAAAAAATTATTTTTTTTTAAAATTATTTGTTTAAGATTGCTGCATTTTATCGCAAAACTTTATATAATAAAAAATGTAGAGAATTTAAAATCCTACAACTTCTATTTCAAACATTTTTTTTCTATAACGCTTAGTTTAGCGGTAATTAGCGATTTTCTGTTTGTTTTCTCACGAAAACGTGTGAAAAATCGATTTATTTAAGATTTCGGCCTTAGTATGCATTTTACGACAATAGTGTAAAATGTGTTATACTCAAAAATACTCAAATTCATAGGAAATTAAAAGATTAACAACTTTTATTTAGAGCATTTTTCTCTACAGAGCCTAGTTAAGCGTGAAAGAGTGATTTTCCGTATGTTTAATCCAAACTGAGGCCGATTTTCATTTTGCGTCTTTCACTCATGATTAAAATAAGGTTATGTTTTTTGAGGTTAGTTTTTTGTTTATTTCTAATGTTTTATTACTAATGTTAGGTTTATTGTTAATTATTTGCATTGGCAAGAGAAAGTTTTGTGTGTTTCACACCAGGTTTTTTTTAACTTGTGTTCGGAACGTATATTAAAATGGTATTTTTATAAATTTCTTTCCGCACAATTGGTTTTTTGGCCTTTGATTTTCTATGCCTAATCTATTTTCTAATGCCTACCAGCCTTTAGGGTGTCTTGACATTATTGTGTTCTTTCGATTACTTGCAACTAAATAGCACTACTTTATTTCTATTGGATTAGCCCTTCTATTTTCTTATTCATATAAGGTTTGTAACTACAATGGTCTAACCAAATGTGTGTTCTTTTTGTTGCCAACAATCAGCAAATTCCCAGCCTATTCTCTTGTAAATAATCGTAGAATGGTAAATAAAAAACGACGGTATTGTAAATTGTAAAGTGTTTAATAGTTAACAGATATTTTTATCTTTAAATTGTTGTGCGACATTGAAGAAACGGTTAGTACAATTTTGATAAATATAAATAACGTTATTAATTTTAAAAATTATGTATCAGAAACGAGAAAAATAGCTCGGAATGTTAAACTTTCTTCCTCACATTTTGATTGCCTGTGAATTCGGATTCGACGAAAGTTCAAAAATCAATGTCGATGGAAATTAACGGAAATGATTCGGAGGGTTTGACCCTTTACCAGGTGATAATCAAGTGCCATACATTCTATTTACGTACCTTAGCAGAAATGTGGGTTGATATTGTTCTTGTATCCTACGTTCATTATAAATTGTAGATTTTCCTTTCTTGTTTAATATCCAGATTTTAAGTTATCGTCATATTTCATTAACCCCTTAAGCCAAAAATCTTTTTGGAAAGACGCTCCTTTGCGCGCGCGCTTTATTCATTGTGAAGCCAAAATTAGCAGTTTAATTAGGCTGACAAAAATAGTTTTCTCTAAACCGACTACACAATTTTTTTTAACTCACCCCATTGACTACATCTGCTAGGATCGTGAAATTGGAATTTTCTTTAAATAGTTTACAGATATTTTCGAAATATACCTGTTAGTATTTATAAATACTATGTGTGTGTGACCTTGGTTCATGTGCGATTTGTTTTAGATAAATCTTAATGACAATTTTGATGTGGCCTACTTGTATTCTTATATATATCTTAAAAAATTTACCTCTTAAAGGGAAAAAAATAATTTGTTTCTGAACCGCCTCCAGCTTGAACGCAGGCCGGGTTTGCATTCCCGGGAATCAATCCCGGGATCTGCAACGTTATAGGCTATTGCTTTAAGTTGTACGCCAAGGAGGTGGTCGTACAAATCTTGCTAGTTAAATTATTTTGTCCGACATTTTACTTTAGCGGTGATTTTTTCATCTTCTGTAAAATTCCTTACCAAAATTAGTGAAATAAAAACCATTTAATTCGTTTTAAATAAAAACTGTCCCGATCTGTTGTTTCGCAACTTCGGCCAAGTAGGCTACAGTATCAGTTGTTGTGGATGCACCATTAAAATCGGTCGTAAAATTTACATAGATCTTATAAGTTGCTGTTAAAAATTTTTTTAAATATTTTTTATAGGCATTGAAAATTAATATTCTTGTATCTGTTTGTTGATCGGTTTACATGATAAGCCTTTCTTTACACAGATTCACGGAGAAAGATGTTTTCTGACTGGTTCTGTTTCTCTGAATTGTTATGGCGGTTGTCGGTAGGTCTTGAAAGATGCTTACAGAATATAAATAAGGGATTTTTGTAGAGTAAAATGGTTACTATTAATATCTGTTATTTTTTCTCATTTTTATCTTTTTTTACTGATTTTTTTCTCGTTGTAAACCTTAAAATAACCATTCTCGGCTTTTTATAAATTCTTGACGCTGTTTTTACAAGTTTGTGAATCTTAGTGATGTATTATTTATATTAGTAATACTGTAGATTATTTACTTCTTAAATAGATTTTGAGCCGCTGTAAAAATACTTCGGGATATCTTCCCGAGTTCATAAAGTCATACTGGAATTCATTACTCTTCAGGAGTTTCCAGTTGCAAATTTCGCAAAATAACTAAGGAACAATCAGTTAAGTATTTCGGAATTACAATGATTAATTTTATGCTTCGATAGGAGAAACATATTAATGGTTTAAAGTGTACTTTTACTTAAAACAATTTCAGGTGTCCTCGAAGTTAAGACCTTAAAATTCGAGTCTACTTCTCCAAAGTGCTAAATGCATCATTTTTCAATTAGAGAAATTTAGAAGGGAGTAGTGTGTTATATGATAGGTAAGAAAATTAGAAGTCCTTTATAAATAACCATTTGTTATTATCCATTGTTAATGAATTTAACTCATATTTTGTGTAATTACCAGGCACTTTTGTTAATTGTCAAACAAAAGAGCGGGTGGAGTGAATGTTTTCTTTTCTCAAATGAATGATGTTAAATATGGTTTATGTAATTAGAGTTCTTGTTTAGGTCATCAGCTGAAAGGTTGGTTTGATTGAACCTCTAGAGGCTTTACTAAGTAAAACGAGGAGTGAGGTGGTTTACTACGTCTTCCTCACTGGATTTGGAAAAGTATGGTTATCAGCATGCCAGGCTCTCCGTAAAGCATCTACTTCCCACCCTGCAAATAACACCTTCACTTCATTTACCACAGGATCTAACTGTATAATGAAATTCATTACTCTCTTTTTTTATTTACGTTATTTTTTGTAGCCCCAGAACTAGTAAATTGATTGCAAATAATTTAACACTCCGCCTGCCTGTTATAGGCAAGTTTTTCTGCTATCTTACTATTTCGTTTGTCATTTCGGTGTAACTAAATTTTTTTATAGATTTTTCTATGAGCTAATTAACTTGGCTGGTTCGGACGTTTTACTAGTATAGTAAAAGTACATCGATTTAATGTTTTCCCATAAATTTTAATAATATAGAGATGTACTGTAAATATTTTATTTGCCATAAAAGTATAATACTACTACTTTCCTTTGAGAGGGGATACCCTTGCCTTCCTCACTGAGTGGAAAAGTATGCTTATCAGTATGCCCGGCCCTCTTCATGTTGCATCTGCTTTTCACCCTGTAATTGACATCTTCGCTTCATTCATCGCTGGGTTTAACTCTATAATGATGAAATTCATTACTCTCAGAGGACATAACTCTGACTAATGTCTTTTACATCTCTACCTTTTCTGTTCTTAAATGCTTCAATCATATAATTAGCTGACCATGTAATAATAATTATAATAATAATATTTTATTTATTCCCATAATATTACACATTACATAAAAAATAAATTACGATAATACAAAATTTCTTACAGTAAACTACTATCCTATTACGCTAGAGGTGGTGGAAACTGTCCCATCCAACTGTGGACAAAACCATGTACTAGGATGGGTTGTGATAAGAAACATAATTATTTTGTGTAGCCCTGGAACTGGCAGATCGTGTGGAAATAATTTAACACCACCTGCCCATTATGGGCAATTCTGGGAGTCGCAGAACTGTAAATAATCGTCATACTCATGTAAATTGTAATGTACATTATTAAACTTTTTTTCAATATAGTTTGTTTTATTATTTTTATTGCATAAGTAACATTAGTGTGGTGTCGGTTAATGCGTAAGTACCCAAAGTTCAATACCTATGCATTGAATGAAACATCTCCCAAAACATGTAAACGCATCAAGGCAAGAAAAAAATCGTCTCCAAAAAATTCAGAAGATCAGAACTAGCAGATTGAGTGCTGATAATTTAACACTTCACCTGCTTGTTATTGACATTATTTTAAGTTATAAACATGAAATTTTCTTGGAAAACAAAATTATTTGTAAACAAACTTTTAAAACTGGCTATCGAAAATTTACCCCATCGCAGTAATTTATGAACAAAACTAAGTAAAACTTATTTATTATTATTATTATTATTATACTTATTTATGACGTTATGTTACTTGTGTTATTATTATTGTACTTAGTTTTTTATTATTTATTTATTTACTATTACTCGTGTTTATTACACAAAAACGTATTCAAATTGGTGGTTACAATAATGGTTAAAATATAAATGTACATTTAACGTTCAGATTAACTGAAACAGTGTAAGCAATGTTTTGTAGTTAATTTTTAGATAATGGTAATATGGTGTACGTCGTTTTTAAAATCGCTTTATTAATTAATAATAATGAACGCATGACTAATGACGTCATGTGGTTTATTAGGTTGTAATAAAACATGACAGGTGTTGATTTTTTTTTAATTTTTGTTTTAACTGTACCCGTATGTATGGAACGACGCGCGTATGGAGGAAAGTTATTACTATTGTATGTTTTGTGACTGACTGACTGACTAGCTGACTACATCGTGTGTTAATATTCTCTCGTGAATCCAACCCTGTTGTTAAATCTCCCGCATAAATAGGGAAGTTGCCCACATTCTAACCAAAAATATTTTGTTTTTATTTTATACACACGTGATGATGATTACAAAAAACGTTCCTGTTATCTACGTTTACTGTCAATGTTGTTTTTTCTCATAAAAATAATTCTCCATGGTTTTACATGTTATTTCTCGTAGTAAATGTTAACTATTCCGTTGTAGGGGGTTTTGTGTTTTAGTTTTTGTTTGTAATTTGTGTCGTATTTTTAGATTGGAAAACTGTTCTGTCAAACGTATAATTGACGTTACTTTAATATATTTAATCTTTTTCAGTTTTTATGTTTATATGTATTTTTTTTAAATTATGTTCTGCGAAAATATTTTTAGATAAGTTTTTCAAAGAACTGTCATCATGTAAAATAAATAAATAATCAGTTTGTTGTGAACTAAAAATACATTGTTATATTTTCTTTCTTTACGTTCTCAACGTAGTTTACAAAAAAATAACCAATTACTCGTATTTCTCTTTATAGAGTAAGTAATTATATCGTGAAATTTTTGTCAATTAAATTTAATTATTTACATCCCTGTTTTAGTCTATCATGTGTGAAAATTGGCTCCCCTCATATCACACCAATGAACCTTCTCACTAAAGTAATGCGGCACTTATCTGTAAGGTACGTTTCGGGATCTGGGTAAATTAAATAATTAACACACTAAAGTTTAAAATTACAAGTATTTATTACAACTAAGAATACAATTACATAATCGACTGCAATCTACGAGTATATTACAATGAAATAACTTAATCAATAACAAACAAATTAGGCTGTTGTCTAGGTCATCAGCCGAAAGGCTGGTTTGAACCTGTAGAGGTTTTACTAAGTAAAACGAGGAGTGAGGTGGTTTACCATTGCCTTCCTCTCTGAGTGGAAAAGTACGCTTATCAGCACGCCGGGCCCTCTGAAAAGCATATATTTTCCACTCTGCAAATGACACCTTCATTTCATTCACCACAGGGTCTGGCTGTATAATGAACTTCATTACTTCCAGAGGAGATAACTCTGATTAGTGTCTTTTACACCTCTACCTGTTCTTTTCTTAAATGATTCAGTTATTTAATTGGCTGACCATGTGATAAGAAACAGAAATATTTATTTTAGCCCTGCAATGAACAGATTGAGTGTAAATAATTTGACCTGTCAAAGTTATCTCGTCTGAGAGTCATGAATTTCATTATAGTACAGCCAGAACCTGTGGTGAATGAAGTGAAGGTATCATTTGCAAGGTGGAAGGCATGCTGATAAGCATTAGGCACCTTATCCACTCAGTGAGGAAGACAACTGTAACCACCTCACTCTTCATTTTACTTAGTAAAGCCTCTAGAGGTTCAAACCAACCTTTCGGCTGATGACCTCGACAACAATTATAAATTGTTCTTGAAACATGATTCCTGAGGTCGTATTTTTTCCTTTCACTGGTATATTATTGATTTAATATTATTCCGGTTACCAGTACTATTTGGTTGTATCTGTACAGAGTTATTTATGCGTTTAACTTGTAAGGTTGTGTGAGAAATTAAATTATTCAAGTTCTCTGTGAATCGAAGTGAGGCAAAGAAGGCGCTAGTGTAATTATTTTGTTGTGGTTTGGGTCATCAGCCAGAAGGCTAGTTTGAACCTCTGTATGCTTCACTAAGTAAAACGAGGAGTGAGGTGGTGTACCACGCCTTCCTCACTGAGCGGAAAAGTATGCTGATCAGCATGCCAGGGCCTCTGAAAAGCATGTACTTTCATGCAAATGACACCTTCTCTTCATTCACCACAGGGTCTGGGTGTATAATGAAATTCGATTCTGACTGTTGTTGTTTAGGTCATCAGCCGAAAGACTGGTTTGAACCTGTAGAGGTTTTACTAAGTAAATCGAGGAGTGAGGTGGTTTACTATTGCCTTCCTCACTGAGTGAAAAAGTACGCTTATCAACACGCCGGGCCCTCTGAAAAGCACATATTTTCCACTCTGCAAATGACACCTTCACTTCATTCACCACAGGGTCTGGCTGTAAAATGAAATTCATTACTTTCCGAGTAGATAACACTGATTAGTGTCTATTACACCTCTGCCTCTTCTGTTCTTAAATGATTCAGTCATTTAATTGGCTGACCATGTGATAAGAAACAGAACTATTTATTTTAGCCCTGCAACGAACAGATTGAGTGTAAATAACTTGACACTCCACCTGTCTGTAATGGGCAACAATTCTGACTAGTGTCTGTTATTAAATGCTTCAGTCATATAATTGGCTGACCATGTAATAAGAAACAGAACTATTTTTTATAACCCTTGAAGTAGAAAAATCGAGTTCAAATAATTTAACATATCGCTTGTTACGGGCGTAGTGTAAATACTGTACAAAGGATGAAAAGAATTAGAGGTCATACTCCGGCAATAATTAACATTTTGTGGACATGCAGTGTAGCTTTTCAGATTATCGATTAGACATTTTAAATTTAGCTCCTAGCCTACACTATTAAATTTTTGTATGAAAGAGTTTCTTTTCTGCTACACCGATATAAGGACCTAATTCAGTATCGGCCTATAACCTTAAAACGCGATTCACAGTCTATGAACATTATAAATTGTTTCCTTCATGGTTGTCTAGATTTCTAAAAGAGCGTTTTATCGTCAGCAGGCAATATTTCAATGTTTAATTGCATGTCATTTACATATCAAAGTCGACGAGTTCTCTCTTACAGTATTCTTCCTTTTAAAATACTCTTTATATATATATATACGCCTGCGTAACGAGAAAGGAGAAAAAACAACTCAAAAGGGTCTTTGAAATTTCAATATACACGTTGGGAATTCAATCTCTGTATTTTCTTGATTTTGATTCTCTTTTTTCAATCGGTAGGTACGTTATTGTTATTTTTACTCCCTGTGATTTTTATTTAGGCCTACCAATTATTTTTCCGGGTCATTTGAGTCGATTACTTGTGCAGTATTTCCACTAGATTAAACTTATTTCTCCCGTAGTTTTCTTCTGGAACAAGGTAGGAGGCTATCTTTTGTTTGGTAACGTGTTTAGATTTGGTGCTGTGTGTTGACTTAATAAATTAATTCCTAGATTTATGTTAAATTTATTTATCTATTTGCCTAATCCTGCAAATTTTATGTTATTATCCTAAATTACTCTTTTCTTCTTTATCTAAACATTCCGGTGGTGTAAAGTTTTCGATACTCTATTGTCAATCTTCTCGTTTCGTAAACCTCTTGAAGCTAAGGAGTGGTTTTTGTAACGATATCTTCTTTACATCCGAATAAATTAACATGCTAAGTAGGAACACAAAAATAAAAATATATTGTGTTTGGTATGCCAAATTGTCAGTATTCTCTGCAGTATTTTCAGTTCAAATCTTAGTAGATCCGTTTCACTGTAAGTATCCAAGTTTCTGATCTATAAGCAGCTACTGGTGTCACCAGTATTCTAAATACATTTAGGTTGATGATATTATCGTACTTTTTAACTTTACATAATTTTTATGTTAAAAACATTACGTGTTATTTCCAGTTTATTTCATTTCTTTTACAGTCTACTACCTACTTTAGCTTCAATATCTACCGCAAGTCCCAGATACTTGAAACCAGTTTTTGTTCTCAAACCAATATGTTCTCATCCGCCATTAAATTCCGAATTCTTCTATTTTCCGACGCTGACATTTCAATACTGCTTTAGAGGATATTTGGAATTTTAAAACAGAGCTTTCTTCGACTAACTAAATTGAGATTTTTAGATCAAATGTGTACCTCTAAAATTAAGAGTACTTGAATTCGATGAAAAACACAAAATCCAGTTTTTTTTAAAACTGCCATAACGATTTTGTTGAAATTTGCTACATTTGTTACTTTTTTGTTATACCAAGGTTCATGGGAAAATAATACGTAGACTAAGGGAACCAATTTATCGTTGAAAAATTGTTCTTTTTTTAAAATTATGTCCTAACTGTTTATTTGGGAGCCAAATATTACACATTTCTAAAGTTATACGTAACATTCTTTTTGTCCTGCCTTTATTATGTTTAGCGCATTAAAAATCAAATTATTCTGAAATTAAAGATCAACATTCAACCCATTACCCCTAGAGGTAAAGTCCCCCCTAGAGGTAAAGTCGTCGCCTCGAGTCAGCTGATAAACAGCTGAATTTCGGTGACGAAGGTTCCTGGTTCAAATCCTAGTAAAGGAACTTTTATACGGATTTGATTGCTAGACAGTGGTTACCGGTGTACTTTTATGGTTGGGGTTCAGTTAGCCATACTGTCTCAGTAATGGTCGGGCTGGGTCTGTACAAGATTACACCTCATTTACACGTCGTCATACACATCATCCTCATCTCATTGGGTCATGGGGTTGCTTATTGTTCTTAAATTGAACAGATTGCAGCATACACCCATTAGGGGTTAAAAAAAGCTTAACATGCAATTTACAGTAAAACTTTATGCAACAAATGTTAAGAAAAATATTAAAAATTTGAAAACTACTTTTTTGTCCAGTGCTTTGTTTAGCGGCAATTGTGTAATGATGGTTTCCTAAAATAAACCCCATTAAGATTACGTTATTCCACATTGAGTTGTTTATTTAATATAGACCATTAGCGGGATAGTTAGTGTGGTTAACCCGACCATCTATATTTTTTTTTCACTAGTCATGTAAGAAAGAATTGTAAAAAGTTTGCCTGGGTTTTTCATCGGTTGAATAGCTTATTTCATTTGAAGAATGTATCTCGGTATGAAATTTCAAGCGTAATACACCCAACTAATACCAATGTTGCGTGACAGATAAAGTAAATATCCTTTTGTATTGTGCAAAATCTCATTAACGCACAAAAGACTCTTGAGTTGGAATAACCTTGTAATGGCACGAAAAATGATGCGTAAATCTGTTTGTTTGTCTATTGTTTAATTGGTGTAATAGATTAAACCTATTTCAACTACGTACCTATTTTATCTTATTTATTCTAAGTACCGCGGTTATGTTAAAGTATGTACTGTTTTTACTTTCTCTTGTCTATATGAATATTATAGGAAGGATAGTATTGTTTTCATGTCGATTATTCGAAATCGAGTCTTCACCGAATGTACATCTGTACCGGATGTTTTCAGACACCTGAACCCAAAAAACATGTTTTTAGCGATTTGTCTGTGTGTGTGTATGGTGCGTGCGTGCGCGTGTGTGAACAAAATATCTCAAGAACGGAACATCGTACGAACTTGAAACTTGAAACTTAAGTTAGAAACCGCTAGAGGACTCGACACGAACATTTTCATCAAAATCGGTCAACTGGAAGTAGTAGTTTATTCATGTATTTTTTCCCTTTTTTGCGATTTTCTCAAAAACGGGTCCTATGATTTTTTTTAAATCGCCAGGTTTACTAAATTTTTTAGCAACTACAAGTTAGGGTAGTTGCCACGTTTGCTGAAATTTTTGGTGAGGCTGTTATTACGTAAATAGGTAGTTGTATTTTTAAGAATGCGACTTTATTATGTATTGTAGCGCAAAAATGTATCTTGTAAAAGTTGTAGAGAATGTGAAATCCTACAAATTTTATCTCAAACATTTTTTTGTATAACGCTTAGTTTAGCGGTAATTAGCGATTTTCTGTTTTTTTCTCACGAAATCGTGTAAAAAAATTGATTTAAAAAAAAAATTTCAGCCTTATTTTGCGTTTGCGACAAAAGTGTATATAATCAAATTTATAGCTAATTAAAAGATGTACAACTTTTATTTAAAGCATTTTTCTCTACAAAGCCTAGTTTGGCGTGAAAGAATCATTTTCCGTATTTTTAAGCTATACTATGGTTTATTTTCACTTCAGGTCTTTCACTCATGATTAAAATAAGATTGTTTTTTGAGGTTAGTTTTTTGTTTATTTCTAATGTTTTATTACTAATGTAAGGTTTATTGTTAATTATTTGCATTGGTAAGAAAAAGTTGTGTGAGTGTTTTACACCAGATATTTTTACTTTTTTAAGTACAGTAGTTTATTTTCTTTTTCAAACTTATGTAATTTTCAAAAGTATAGTTGCCATTGTTAAACGATTTTATTACCGATTATTAAAATTAATAAAATGATATTAAACAATGTGTTTAAAGCCGATGTTAGTTTCGGTAATTTATTTGTACTAAATTATTCAGATTATTGTAGCAAACAGATAATGAAATTTGGATGTAAACTTCTCCGCTTTATTGACTGTGTTTTAATGAAGCATACATTATTGTATCAGTATTCACACAGCTGGCGTGCTGTTACGTTTACATAAATTTGAACTCTTTGTACAGTCCGTGCGCTTTAATAGTGTCCGTAGAACTTTTGTTAACTATACTATTCATACAACAATATTGGTCGACTGTTTCAAGCTGTATGGTTGGAGCAAACTAACCGACCTTATAAAAACCATTACTTTAGTGAATCTATAATATTGCAGAAAGGAAGCAAGTACGAAACGTAGTTTTTAACCAGGTGAAAAAAGTGTCTGGGCATTCCATGTCAAGTGATCCAATTTTAGAGAAGTTTTGAACCTCACCCTCTTTGATTTTCTTTAAACTTGGCGCATCTATTATACCACTTGAGATTAAGAAAAATCTAAAATATTATATTTGTGTCTCTTGCGGTTTTTGAGTTATGCCCCTTTGAAATTCCTAAAAATGGCCGATTTTAACCGTGCGAGCAATTACATTTTCGTTCATAACTTTTTACATAATTGAGATAAATGAATGAAACAAAAACAATTTAAAAAAGCTTTTTTGGGGCTTTAAAATGATATATAACAATCAATACCTTATTATAAGAACAAATTTAAAGCTGAAGAGCTGAAATTTTTTAACTTAAATTTCTCAAAAACAATATGATTTAAAAAATTTTAAAATTTGTGCTTAAATTGTAGTAGTTTTTAAATGTGTATGCCAAATTTCAACTTGGGACCTCCATGGGATCAACATAAAACTAATTTTTTAAACCAACCATACTCAGAGTCTGGGCAAATTTTTTAATTATAACATACTGAAAAGGTTATTTACATACAGCAAAATTAATACTTAATGGTGTATGATTTTTGTTAATGTTCAGCTATTTCAAAAAAATTAATTATCCTTAGTTCACTGCGGTTACAATTCAAAAACAAGCAATTGGACCTTTCTAGTTGTGTGTGACATAATAAAATGTGTCTATTCTTGTAAATGTTAGCAACATACTCATACTTATGTGGTAGTCCTAAAGTGCGGTTAAATTTCAACCAATGAGATTATAATTAATAAATATAAATGCGCGAGTGAAGGAACAATGGAACATTGAAGGTTAATGAAGTTGTTGAATATATAAATCAACGAAACCATTTTTTATTTGAGGATGAACTCAGATCATCAAGAAGAGTACATGAACTAAGAACCTCCAACCAACAAGACAGCAATACCGAAGATCAAAAGTGAACAGCATGGACAATCATTGTGGTAAAACCTTTTAATTTTAAAATAAACAATAAATAAACTCTAAGATCTGTTAAATTAATATTACTTAAAAAAGGAAAGGAAGCAAATCATAAACCATTTAAAAAATATATTTAAGTATTTCTAAGTAAACTCTCATTTTTGTATCTTATTCTAAATTCTATATGATTAAATTTTGTTTTCTTAGCATAACCTTAAAATTCTGTTTTTTTTTTATTTAACTCCATTTTTGGTTAGCTTAAATTTAGGGCAGTAATTATTTGGAACCGGGGATAATTACATTTTGGGGCCCAACGTGGGGCACCTTACACATTATTATTTGCATCAGGGTAGTTTTAAGCGGTAATTTATTTTTATGGTGAAAAATTACGTTTCTTGTACTTGTTTTAGGTTGGGTTTCAATTAACCATACCTCTCAGGAATTTTCGGTTGTACAAGACTACACCTCATTTACATGTCACACATATCATCCTCATCTCATTGGGTAGTGGGGTTGTGTATTGTTCTGAATTGAAAAAATTGCAACGTACACACATTAAGGATAAAAATGTAATTGTTCCCAATCTGCGGTTAGTGATTCAGATAGCTTCAATTGCTTACAGTTCCCCTTCTTTGTACATTTTTGAAGTGATAATGTATGTAAAACAAAATACCTTCATACAAAATTTATACTTCTCGATCATAATAATAGTACAATAAACTGAATTTATTACTGTGTTGCTACTTACAAAATCCTAATTATAAAACCCTACTTATGAATGTAGAAATGCATCAACAAATTACCACAAGCTTTAAAAAGTTGAGGTGATTTATATTTGTTTGGAAAAAGCTAAAAAAATATTTGATTGATACTCGAGTTTCTTTCTAAATACCTAGTTTTTTTTTAAATAAGTTTTTATGTAAATGCTGAGATAAATAATTTTTTGGTAAAAATTATTAGATGACAAGCTTATTAAAGTAAGTTAGTAATATTAAAAATCTGGTGTGAAACACTCACACAACTTTCTCTTGCCAATCCAAATAATGACCAATATAACCTAACATTAGTAATACAACATTAGAAATAAACAAAAAACTAACCTCAATAAACATTACCTTATGTCAATCATGAGTGAAACACGCAAAATGAAAATCAACCTCAGTTTGGCTTTAAAATACGGAAAATCACTCTTTCACGATAAACTAGGCTCTGTAGAGAAAAATGCTCTAAATAAAAATTGTAGATCTTTTAATATCCCATAAATTTTATTATATAGCTATTATTATTATATTATATTATTATTATTATTATATTATTATTATTATTATATTATTATTATTATTATTATAATATTATAAATCGCTAATTACCGCTAAACTAAGCGTTATACAAAAAAATTTGTAGAATTTTAAATTCTCTACGTTTTTTATTATATAAATGTTTGCGCTAAAATGCATATTAAAGCCGTAATCTTAAAAAAACTATTTCTTTACGTGAAAACAGCCTCACCAAGAATTTCAGCAAACATGGCGCCTACTCTGTCTTGTAGAGCATAACAAATTTAGTAAACCAGGCGATTTTTAAAAAAATCGTAGGACCTGTTTTTGAGAAAATCGCAAAAAAGTGAAAAATTACACGAATAAACTACTACTTCCGGTTGAGCGATTTTGATGAAAATGTTCGTGTCGGGTCCGGTAGTGGTATGTAACTTAAGTTTCAAGTTCGTACGATGTTCCGTTCTTGAGATATTTTGTTCACACACACATACGTGCGCGCACGCACGCACACACGCACACACACGCACACGCGCGCACACACACACACACACACACACGCACACACACACACACACACAGACAAATCGCTAAAAACATGTTTTTTGGGTTCAGGGGTCTGAAAACTTGTAGATCCGGTGAAAACTCGATTTCGAAAAATCGACATGAAAATAATACTTTACTTCCTATATATTCATATAGGCAAGAGAAAGTTAAAAGGAAGTAATAAATGAATTTCACATGGTGTGTTAATGTTCAGAGTTATTAGTTTTGTTCTTGACATGTCTTATATTCCCTTTTGGAGTCTCCTGGATGAAGTTAACAAGAATAACTTAGTCATCCTTGATTTATTGATTTTATATTATGCCGGGTTAAAAACCCCTCGCGTTTAGGCCCTAGGGCTCCTTGTGCTGCCACAATTTTACCCTCATTCAACCAACCTGATCCAGTGGTTAACTCCAATAAAAATCACAGCAATCCATAAACCAGTTCTAGTGGTATGAGTATTCTCTTTAATCAGGAAAGACCGAATATTGATAACTTGTTGTCCAACAGTGTCGAACCGTTGAAAAAATATTGGTGAGTCTATGTTTTTACTCCAGTCTGCGACTTTTGGAATAATCAAGGCGGTTCGGTAAATTAACCATCTTTGAAATTTTTGTACCCCGATGTTTAAACCACTGGTGAAGATTTTGTTTCGGGACAAGAGCCAAATCGAAGTTTTCGTTCATACTTTGCACAGCAAAGTAGAAGTCCTTCTATTGTGATAAAGATTTATACGAAGAATAAATCATTGTCCTGATCACCACTGACGAATGCGACCGAAGTTTCTCTCTTTAAGCATCATTGTTAAGACTCCAAAGGCTAGTCCGAAACCAGCTTATTATGAGTTTTGAATCTCAGTATATAGTCATTGTTGCAAACTTGTTCTTATGCTTTAGATTGAAACAACTGAGACCATTGTCACCGTTTGTAGAGTGATATTTGAAAAGTTTTATAAATTTTAAGCGGCTTAATTCCCAGGTCTGGTGTGTCATTTTTTCATCCTTTATTCATATTTGGTTGGTTTCACCCTTTATCGATTGAGGACGTGTTAATTCGTTATACGGTCGAACGTAAAAAAATAGGAAAATATAATGCGCGCGTAAACAAGTGTGTTGGTTTGTATGAAGTTATTTATTTGTCTTATTGTCTTGAAACGTAAAGATATGTTAAAATTATATTATAAATTTTTGTTCATTACAATATTCTTCGCTCTGTTAAAATTTTTCCTTTTGTTTTATGTCTGACTGTTTTTCACATTAAGGATTATGCAGACAATAAAAGAATGAGTGTTGTATAAGTTTAAGTTCCCACCACGTGCTTAAATTTAAGATTTGAGATAAATATGTAAATATAATTTAGTATAATCAGATGTAAGAAAATGTTTGGGGCAAATAATTAAGTAATATTATAATAAAGGTGGTTTTTGAAGAAGACCTTATGGTCGCTACCAATTTATATTTGTATTCCACGGAGTAGACATGAATTCGAACACGGATCTTCAGTAAAATTTGTTTTCAATAGTGGCCGTCGGCTGATTATCTTACAAAATTATTCGCACAGCCGGATTTTTAAAACAGTGAATGAAGATTTATATTTTTCCAAGGAATAAAAAAAACTCTTTTAAGGTGCGGTTATGGGTATGGTTTCCGGTTAGATCTGACCCGGGATCCTTGGTGTAGAAATATGTTGGACTTACCACTAAACCAACGGGCTCTGTTAAAAGACTTGCGAGTGTACAGAAAGACAGATCTATTACAAACAGAAAATTTGTCTAGGATTCAATATTGGCATTCGGTTTAGCCCAGTCAGTCAGGAGACAGCTCATCAGCACCGTAATGTTATTTTTTCTTTTTGTGCTTATCCGGTTCGGATGTTGGCGATCATTAAGGCTATTTTGACCTTGTTAATCGCAATCCGGAACAATTCCGTGGAGCTTATACCGAGCCAGGTTCTTAAATTGGCGAGCCAGGAAATTCTTCTTCTACCAGGATTCCTTTTTCTCTCATAACTTCCCCTGTAGTAGATCATACAATCTTTTTTGATTGCTCATTGTATGACAGTGGTACTGCAGCTTACAGCACTTAACAATTTTGACCAAATCCAGACCCTTGTTCATTTTTAACAAAATTTCAACATTAGTGACTTTCTCCGTTTACGAAATTCTTAATATATGTAAGTATAAATAAAGGGAATAGTAGTGTTTTACTCCAAGATAATTATTTTTTTATAGCTCATACACCTTTCAAGTAGTTTTTAACCTTTATTCTGTAACGTTCTCTTATTTTCTTTTCACCTTCTATTAGTTCTCGTACCATCGTTTCAGTGAAACCTTCTCTCATTATTTATCCTGCTTAATTAGCTTTACTCCGTTGTATGGTTTCAATGAAATTTCTCTTCTATTCCAATCATCGTGAAATTTCTACATTCCTCACTCTGCCGGTCCATTTGATTTTTTTTAATCATACCGTAATTACACCTCGGTAACCTTTAAAACGTTTATTATTTTTCACGCCTATGTTTCGCATTCTTAAAAGCAGTACACTGTAAAATAACATTTTTAAGTTTAACCTTACAAATACGTATTTGTAACTTATTATATTTTAACGTATATTATTCACGAAAAGGAAATAAATATTCCCTTAACAGTCGCTGATTTATATAAAGATGTATTTGTTTATTTCACCAAAATGAAATTTTACTAAACGTTACTTTACTTTTTTACCATCTTGCTACATATTAAGTATTTCTTCTTGCCATTCCGAGTATTGTTCTTATTTCCTTTTGACTTGTGCGATCTTCTGACAGCATGCTCCCCAAATACCTGTATAGTTTTACATGTTCAATTTTCCCTTCTTCCATTACGTGTTCTTGAAGTTATTGCTTCCTATGCTCATTACCATTGTTAATAAAATGCATTAAGCTAATGTAAATTTCTTTTGGTTCGCTCAAGTTTAACATTGATCGATGAAGTTTTACGATGAAGAATACTAAGATAACGTTTTACGATCAGTGGATAGTCGTAAAACATTCCTTACTCGTTCGGTCTATTTGATACTCTCTAACCGTTCCCATAACCATAGTTCGAAAGCCTTTGTCTTTCTTCATTTCTCGGAAAACTAGAAAGTTTTTATTCATTGTTAAAAAACGGGCTGTGTTAACGACGGCCACTATTAAAAGCAAACCCTACTGGAGGTCCGTGTACGAAATATACCACTGTATTAAATTACATTTACTAAATAAATTTTTCTATCAAATTGAAGCACGAGGTGGGAAATTCACCTATCAAGTTATGGTTTCCCGTGTCCTATGATAGGTAAATTTAGTGCCTCTTTTTCCATATACCAGTTTTTCCAGAACCAAAATAACAGGATGTGAACTCACAGAATTAAAGGTGTTTAATTAAAGAACTATTTCTGTAAGTCAGCTATGAACTTAGTAATTGTTCGTATAATGTTATAATTTTGGGGAAGCAGGTTGTACAATTTGGGGTTTGAATTTTACGTTTAATTCATTTTGGGAAAGTCGCTGCGGTTTTATCCTCATGTATTTAGTTCCCGGGCGTTTATCAAATTTGGTTGATAACCACAGTCTAGGACTTGAAAAACCTTTAACAATTGCTCAGAGGGATAGTGCGAGTAGTGTTTATTGTTGTTTAGGTCATCAGCCGAAAGACTGGTTTGAACCTCTAGAGGCTTTACTAAGTAATACAAGGAGTGAGGTGGTTTACCAGTACCTTCCTCACTGAGTGAAAAAGTATCCTTTTTAGCATGCCAGGCCATATATAAAGCATCTACTTTCCACCCTACAAATGCCACCTTCACTTCATTCACCACATGGTCTGGTTGTGTAATGAAATTCATTACTCTCGGAGGAGATGACTCTGATTTGTGTCTCATATTTCTACATCTTCTGTTTTTAAATGTTTCAGTCATGTAATTGGCTTACCATGTGATAAGAAACAGAATTATTTTTTGTAGCCCTGGAACTAGCAGATCGAGTGCAAATAATTTAACACTCCACCTGCCTGTTATGGGCAAGATTTTTTTTGACTACTCACAAAATGTACTTTTGCACTGTCTCAAGAGTATCTAACTGAGATTTATTTTTAGTATCTCCAGATCGTTTGTGAGCATTTTCTGTATCGATACTATAGACAGAGCTTGAGAAAGTAAAGAAACTAGTGAACAATGAATTACATTCTTAAAATGTATATAAAATTAACATATGCTATTAATATTCATGCCGATACAATAATTAACACGTACGGATATTATTGGCACATACATACAAGTTATTATACAACAAACATGATCGTCATTCATAAAAATTGTAACGGAATTAATAGTTTATTTACATGACATGGTATCTTGACGGACATTAACCTTAACTTTGCTTTAGTACAGTGTATGTGGGTAGTAGGTAATTTTACTGTAACACATAATTCTTAGAAAAATAATTGCTGTTTACATAATAAAATCAATTTTCTATTAATATCTCCATCAGTTATGTTTTAATGCCAGCAATCGAACATACTGGTGAGGGGGCTAACAATGCGAGATCCACCTACGTTTTGCGGAATAATTACATAAACAATATTTATTGTGGTTGTATATACATACAAATAAATACTGGAACAATAAAATAAGAGCGATGCATACATAACTTGTTCATATTCAATTCAAATTAAATCACTGAAAATTGTTAAAGAAAAAAGATAACGTGTTCGATACTAAGTGAGATTGAAAAATTAATAGAGTAGTGAAGGTACTCTGAAAGTATTATACTTTTTAAAATTTTTTGGTCGAATTACATACGGCAAGGGCTCAAAGCACGGGCTCCGCATGTAGCTACATTTTCATTTTCTACTTTTAAAAATCGATACACCTTTAATTACACTCTTCCTTCTTATCAATTTCATTTTTTTTCAAATATTTACAACTTTCCCAACAAAAATTAACGAATAATACCCCTCCCGACGAGAAAATGCGAGCCTTCCCAAGACAATGTTCTCCCTGTTATCCCGATTCCGAGCCTATCATGTTCATTAATTATTTTTATATTGTTCTTGAATGTTTACATTAGATCTAATAATAATTATTTGGTTTGGTATTAAATTACTTGCACTAAATATGTTGGTTCCAGGGCTACAAGAAATAGTTCTGGTTTTTATCACATGGTCAGTAAAGTACTGAATCATTGAAAAACAGAAGAGGTAAAGGTGTAAAAGACACTAATCAGAGTTATCTCCTCTGAAAGTAATGGGTAATATTATAGAGCCAGACCCGGTGGTGAATGAAGTGAAGGTGTGGTTTGCAGGGTGGAAAGTAGGTGGTTTTCAGAGGGCCCTGGCATGCTGATAAGCATACTTTACCACTCAGTGAGGAAGGCATTGGTTAACCACATCACTCCTCGTTTTACTTAGTAAAACCTCTAGAGGTTCAAACAAGCGTTTTGGCTGATTACCTAAAAAACAACATTAATTAATTAATTTTAAATGTACATTGAAGTGTTTATTCCTTAAGAAGAGTTTTTTTAATCTGACTTTATATTGATAGCTCTTGGAGAACGGTTTAGTTTTTCGTATGTTAATGGCCAAAGGCCTAAAATAATTTTTTTATTCTAAATCAACAAACTTACATTCATTAGTTGGATTTATTAAACGATAATTTTAAATATTTCTTATCTGGAATTTAATAAAAGTTAAGTAACTTTCATCTGATTTGTTTATCAATCAAATACTATTTTTTATAAGTTTCAAAACAGTAAATATAATCAACCCACCGGGTTGGTCTAGTGGTAAAGTCGTCGCCAAAATCAGCTGATTTTCGGCAAAATCACTGTTAATCAGCTGATTTTGGCGACGAAGGTTCCTGGTTCAAATCCTAGTAAAGGTAGTTACTTTTATACGGATTTGAATGCTAGACAGTGGTTACCGGTGTACTTTGATGGTTGGGGTTCAATTAACCATACTCTCTCAGGAATGGTCGACCTGCGTCTTTTCAAGACTACACCTCATTTACACATCATCCTCATCTCATTGGGTCATGGCGTTGCTTATTGTTCTGAATTGAACAGATTGCAACGTACACAAATTAAGGATTACAAAAAAAAGTAAAAAATGTGTGTGCTATAAAATAACCATCTAAGATGGAATATCAAAACGTGTGCCATAAGTCATAAAAATAATGCTTGTTTTAAATTGAATTTCGCTCTTCTAAAGATTTATCTATCAGTTTGGCAGTGAACATTCAAATATTGATACTAAATCGACTCAAGTGCCTACACAAACTAATAGACTAAGTAATAATAAAGATAAAAGAAATGACAATAATGAAGAATAACATGTCGCTTGCTTTGTGTTACCTAATAATAGATAATTATACCTACAATAAATTCATAACGTTAAAACAATAATAACAAAGAAATAAATTTCTATAGTTTAGTGTAGAGTAAGTTAAAAAGATAAATTCTGCCAAATTCATTAGTAATCGTGCTGAATCTATTCCAAGAGGTCTTATTCATCGCTAAAGCTTTTGTGTGGCCAGACAAAAGAGAGAAATGGCGAATCTACATGTTGTGAGATAGGTTACGCGATTTTTTTTATAGGTTTTTTTCTGATCTCTCCTCATCGTCGCAGCAATTTGAACATGAAACGATATTCTAACAATTTGCTATAATGAAGATGTTTTAAAATAGACTGATCTGTTATAACACATATAGTAGTAGTTGGTTTAGATACTGACCATACAATCGAAAGAAAGATTGATTTTTTTTTTAGCTGTAGGGCTTGCATCTGCAAGGTTTTTTTTAGCGGGTTCGAATTACCATTGTTGTTCAGAGAATATATAAAATTTTGACTGCACAATTTTTATTTTTTTCTTGCCCTATATGAATTTATTGGAAAGAAAGGATTATTTTCATGTTGATTTTTCAAAATCGAGTTTGCACCGGATATACACGTGTGTATACCCCGGACACGTTTTTAGCTATTGGTCTGTGTGTCTGTAAAGAACGTATCTTAATAACGGAATATTGTTACGAAGTTGAAACTTGGAACTTAAGTTAGGCACCGTTAACGGACCCTACACTAACATTTTCATGAAAATTTGTCAACCGGAAGTAGTAGATTTGTATCATTTTTACTTTTTTGCGATTTTCTCAAAAACGGCTTCTACGATTTTTTTTAAAGTCGCCTCAATTACTACAAGATAGGGTAAGCGCCATGTCTGCTGAAATTCTTGGGGAAGCTGTGCTCTCGGAGAAAACATTGGTTTTTTAAGATTGCGGCCATAATATCCATTTTAGCGCAAAACGCTTATAATAGAAGTTGCAGACAGTTTAAATTTAGACAACTTTTATTTAAAATATCTCTTTGTATAATTTTAATTAGTAATTACGTGGTAATAAGTAATTTTCGTTTTTAATGAAATTTTAGAAAAAATGGATTTTTGAAGATTTCAACGAGTAAAGTGTAGGTATATAATCAAGTTTATAAAAAATTAAAAGATCTACAAATTTTATTTTGAGCATTTTTCTCCACTGGACCTAGTTTAGCGTGAAAGGTTAGTTTTCATTTTGCATCGTTCACTCATGATAAATAAAGGTTATGTTTTTTGAGGTTAATTTTTTTGTTTATTTCTAATGTTTATTATTAATGTTAGGTTATGTGGTTCATTATTACCATTGGCAAGAGAAAGTTGTGCGAGTGCTTTATACCAGATTTTTTAACTTTTGGATTAATTTCATCTGCAAGGTTTTTTTGGGGGGTTTGAATTACCATCGTTGTTTAAAGAGTCCATAAAATTTTATGTTAACAGATTTTATGAATTATAAATTCAAGAAATTAAAAAATATTTTTACCTAGTGTAGTAGCGCTCAAACTCTTATCTATATTCTATACTAATATAATAAAGAAGAAACGTCTGTTTGTTTGTTTGTTTGTATGAGGTAATCTCAGAAACTACTGAACTGATTTTAAAAAAATCTTTCATTGTTGGATAGCTTAGAGCTTCGTCATCAATACAGACTATTTTGCAACTTTAAGTTGCTTTAATTAAGTGAGTTAAGCAACTTAAACTGAGACGATGTCGCATGTTTTAGTTTATTGGGTGCATAGCACTTTTATTTTTTCCAAGTCCTCTGGATGGTTTATTTTTTGGGCTAGAAGCACGACTCAACTTTTATATTTCACAGAAAACGTGAAGAATATCGATTTCAAAAACGTTAAAAATTCGTAAATATTCAAAAATTTAATTTTTGTACTGTATTTCATGTATTTGTTTTCATTCGACAGGTAGCGAATGAGTCATATATTTCCAATTACTCTGCGTACAGCACCCACGTATTACTGTCTCTTAGCTCAGCCATATATCTACTGTCTCTTTCTTTTCCATCGGTATTCTTCTATGTATCTCTATTCAATTCTGTTAAATCGCAGGGACAAACATTTAAAAAGGTGGGCATCGATTTGAGACAAGAGTGCTTCCTTCACTCATGGACAACTTTATGTCGGACTTTCTAGAGCTGGAAGTGCAGAAAAACAATTTATTTTACTGCCTCAGGGGAACTAAACCACAAAAATATTGTATATAGAGAGATTTTAAAATAATTTAATGAGGCCTGCATTAGTTGCTGTGAAGCGAAGCGAGCGGGGGTTGCTAGTGTGAAATACATTGAATTTGTTAATGGTCGTGTGTACTGTCAACTTTGAGTTCTCGATGTATGACAGTTTCGTAACGTTTTTAGTAAATATTTTACCATTTATTGTTAAAAATTTACCGTTGTTTTTGTAACTTTTTTTTAACAAAGTTTACTTCTCTATGTAAGAATGTTCGTTTGTGGAAAACGGAGTCGTGTCGTGTACTGGGTAATTTAATCTAAAAATATTCGTAAAAATATTTTCCCATTTTCTTTTCAAAGCTTTTTATAAAACCCTTTTCTCAGTCTCCACTTAATCTTTTCTCTTTCTCAAGGAATTTCCACACAGTTCCACGCAGTTACATTGGAAACGGTGGCGCTTAGATGGTGTTACAGGTAACCAATGATATTGTAGGCAGAGAAAACCTGTAGGCTTTTTCTCTCCTCGTATCAATCAATACTTGTATCTGAAGGAAGATATTGATAGGTCTACTGAGAGTTTTAAAATAAATAAGATAGCTGTGTAAGTGAATCTGTTGATATATTTCGTCGTTCTCATTTTATTGTATAGGCTACGTCTACCCTTTAGAAAGTTCTGTAATCTGAAAAAACTAATTTAATTATATAGAGTTTTACTTTTCTTGCCCTGTATGAATAGGATTGTTTTTATTCAATTTTTCAAAATCCAGTTTTCACCGGATATTACTTATTTTTCAGGCCCCCAAACCCCAAAAACATGTTTTTAGCGATTGGTCTGTACGTGTGAACAAAATATTTCTAGAACGGAATATAGTACGAACTTGAAATTTTGAACTTAAGTTGGGTACAATAAGAGGACACGACACAAACGTTTTCATCGAAATTAATCAACCGGAAGTACTTTGTTCATTCGTGTGATTTTTCACTTTGCGATTTTTTTAATAACAGCTACAATAGGATAAACGCCTTATCTGGTGAAATTCTTGGAAAGGCTGTTTTTTCGTAGAAAAAAAAATGTTTTTTTTTTTTATAGATTGGGGCCTTAATATGGATTCTAGGGCAAAAGTGTATGCAATCAAAGTTGTAGAACGTAAAAAATCTCTTCTTTGAAACTAGACCGCAGCCTGTTCCAAACTCACACTTTGTATCTTCTATTTTCATCTTTTCCTAGGTCTACCGACATCCATTTTACCTTCTGGAGCGTACCAGGGCGCGTGCTTAGGTTTCATGTGATCTAACATCCTTTCTATGTGCTGTTTCCAACTTTGGCGATAATCCTTTATCTTTTCATTCAAGTTGTAAGTAAGGAGGAGCAGGAGGAGTAACGACCTCGTTAATAAATCTGGGTCCATCTGGCTCCGCATAGTAGCAACCCAGTTATAGGTCTCCTGGTTAGGTTTCAGGTGAAAAACGGTCAACGGTCTCGACGGCGGTTAAGGAAATTTTCCCCGGCGGTGAACATTGGGAAGAACTTAGGAGTTGGGTCTCTGAATGAAATCCTGGGCACGCCGAGGTGCTCAAAGGTGGCAGACCCATCACTGGTTTTACTTCGCACACGGTTCGTAGTCCAGCTGGAGGACATTTTAAGGGGACTCCTCTTTAATTTAATAATTTGGAAAAAACCGGAATTGTGAAAATTTTCAAATTCTTTCGTTCCTTGTACCCTTAACCTACTGGTAAACTCACTCGTAGCCTTGGAAATGGGACAGGTTTTTCGGAAATCAGAACAACTGTTATTAAAGATATTGTTTTTGTGCAACGCTTAATTTAACGGGAATTTGGGATTTTCTGTTTGATAAGAAACAGAACTATTTTTTGTAGCCCTGGAACTAGCAGATCGAGTACAAATAACGCTCATAAGAAATGTTTCAATTCAAATATTACTTATTTCATATTTAATTAATTATAGTTATTTAGTTTCTTTTGCGGATTACTTTATGTTAGATACTCATTGATTATTAAACTTGAAAGGACGCATTTCCTGATATAATTTTCAGATTATGTGTTACTAATTTTAAGCAGATTACATTCAAAGTTAAACGTACTTGTTGCCAACTTAATCCCATTCTGCTGCCGTTGCTACTATACTAAATTAAAAGATCTACATTCATTGCATTACATTAAACTCTCTCTTCTTTACTGCATCGCTGAAATGGAATGGATCTTAAAAACTAATTTCATTAATCATTGGAGTTTATTTTTTTATTTAAATAAGTTCTCCGCTAATACTGATTGCAGTTTCAGTCTTGGACGATCCCTGTGAACTAAAAGAAATTTACATTAAATCAGTGCATTTTATTAACCACGGTAATGAGATTTGGTAACAATAGCTTAATGATATACATCTAATGAAGGTGTAAAGCTATTGCTTTATCAATTGTATTCAATTGATTGAGAAACTTGTCGACTAAAAATCTCTAGTGAACCCGAACGTCTAATTACTAGTTGGGCATTAGCGACTACTAAAGGTTGTGGAACGGTTACTGTGGGTTTCTCTCTAAAATTCCTGATCATCATAAAATTGAACCTAGTACTTCTGCTTTTTAGTACAGAATGCTAAACACTACGCCACTTAGATGGTCTAAATATTATTTAACCACCTCTTGGACAAAATAAACAATTTTCTTTATAACATATAACTTTTTCTGTTTTTTAATGCATAATCAGTTATATAATAATAAATGCAACTTATCGATTAGATTTAACTCATGAAAAAATTACAACCCACTGGTGTAATTAACAAATTATAACATTAAAACACATTATAATGTTCTTAATTATTATTTACATTCAAAATAAGATAGTGCTTTTTTAAATAAATAAAAAAAAAATAAAAAATGACCAAAACCACCTTAAAAATGAAAAAAAAAAAGAGAAGTAATAAATTAGCAAATGATTCCGAAATATATGTACACTGAACTTTACTAGAGATAATTAAAAATATTCGTTCAGTTATTTACACCATTCACTCTCAAACATGACAGTCATCTACAGAATATTAACATTATATTATTTAAAACTTTAAAATCACACTATCAGAATCGCCCTGGGAGATCCAGTACTGTAGCACGTTTTAGCCTATTGTCATCATTATTGTTGTCTAAGAGATTCAGTGCTAAGTGATTTTTTTTTTTTAGTACGTGGTTGTTTAGACGTTTGATGTATTTACAACTGAAACTTCTTATTTCTTCTCGTACCGTATAGACAATTTAAAAATATTTTATTTTGTATGCAGAAGTCGCGGCGTAAATCAGTGTAAACGTCTTGATGATTAATATTGTTGGCATAAATTAGTGAAACCGAACGTAATTATTTTTCATAAGAACAACAATTAGATTGGAAAATGAAGAGTTTAGTAGAAAGAGCGACTGTCAGCTTTTTGAGGACGATTACGATTGGATGTCTAACATTTGGAATTTAAGGGGAAATCTACTGAAAATTGAAACTTTTCTTTTAACCACAGAAAGTTTTTATTTAATAGACTTACAAGATATACAAAGGAAAACGTTTCCTTAAATTTTCATAATTTTTCCTCTCCTCCACTCAAAATAAGTAGTGGTGGGAGCAAAAAACATTGCTTCACAAAAACAAACACATCTCCTCTGTTACTTAACCTAATTAATTGATTTAAAAACAGAAAAAAGAGTAAGAAAAGATCTACAGCCTGTAGTATTGACTAAACTTTGAAGTTTATACAAATATTTAGTGTTAAATTTTTAATATTTGAACCAATTATTTCTAAATTTTAAGGTTTAAAACTCTTATGAAAATTTTGGCCCTAATAATTAAGCGTTGTAGATACTGTTACCCTTATTGTAGAGTTTTCTGATTAATTTTAAAAAAATTATGAATTTATTTCAATTAATACTCAAGTTATCATTATTTTAGTATTTATAAAACATAAAAATTAAAATTTTTTAAAATAAGATGTTAAGGATCTTCCTTAGAATTTTTTTTTTTACTTTTTCTGTATTACTGAAAGGCTGTTCCTATATATTGTCTGAGACGCGTATAATCATAATACTGTAATGTCTGTATAATTAAATTTCTTATATATTTTATTTTATAAATTTTTTTCGAGTCAATTCATTTTGTAGGCAATAAAGTCATAAACTCAGAATTGAAAGGGGTTCAAAGTAAGATTAAAACATCTAAGATGTTTGAACTGAATATCGTTTGAAACATGTCGAATTGGAAACTTATTGAAATGGCTTAACCTTATTTGGAATTACAGCTATATGTTTAATAATAAAAGAGAAGCTGTAATGTTGAACGTGCTACGCACGTTCTATTGGTCATTTTCTGTGATCGCCCTATCGAAAACCTTATGCTTCTCTCATATTTCCACTGGTTTGATTCTGTCTCAAATAATCCATACGTTCAATTCTCAATTGCAGTTACGCACTATAAAACAAATCTTCCACGTCGTTCTTTGAAAATATTATTTCTGATTGTACTTTGTGGTGCGTGTTTCAGTTGGCAAAATTCTCTTTATTTTACGTTTATTTAAATATACTCTGACATTTCTCATTCGGCCGGGTTAAACCATTCAATGATGTTATGTATACGTATCAATTTATTGATGAGATAAATTATCGCTAAAATGCATATTAAAGCAGGAATCTTAAAAACACAATTTTTTTTTTACGTCAAAAACAGCCTCACCAAGAATTTCAGCAAACATGGCGCCTACCCTGTCCTAATTAAAAATTATAGTAGGATAAAAAATTTAGTAAACCAGGCGATTTTTAAAAAAATCGTAGGACCAGTTTTTGAGAAAATCGCAAAAAATTGAAAAATTACACGAATAAACTACTACTTCCGGTTGACCAATTTTAATGAAAATGTTTTTGTCGGGTCCGGTAGTGGTATGTAACTTAAGTTTCAAGTTTCAAGTTCGTACGATGTTCTGTTCTTGAGATATTCTGTTCACACACACGCACGCACGCGCGCGCGCGCACACACACACACACACACACACACACACACACACACACACACACACACACACAGACCAATCGCTAAAACATGTTTATTTTTGGGTTTAGGGGGTCTGAAAACATATAGATCCGGTGAAAACTCGATTTCGGAAAATCGACATGAAAACAATACTTTCCTTTCTATATATTCATATTGGCAAGAGAAAGTAAAAAACTATTATTTTGTTTCATAGCACCTTCATCCACTAAGCCCTTCAATTTTATGAACAATACTATTTATGTGATGAACCAGATAAGGAGAGTAATCTGTTTTTTTTGCGACAATTAACAAATTAATTTGTCTTTAAATCTGGTTATTTGTTATTCATCATTCTGTTGTTGTCTACCTTGTAGGAGTTTCTCTATCGACCTACTCAATCTAACTGTGTAGACCTTAATCCAGTCACTTGTAATTTAAGCGATCCGTCATCATTAATCTTATGCATTCGACTGGCCCTGTCAGTATCGCCTGGGCTACGTTATTTGTACACGTTGTACTTGTGTTCTATCAATGGTCATTCGCTTGATCCTGTTACAATTGTTGGAGAATAATCTACTGTACTATTTCTACCCGGAGAATTTCTCTCTCGGTCTTAATACATTTCTATCTTTGTTTTATTTGTTTACGTTTTCTCGTTCTATCTCTTTCGCTCTTGGGAATACGATAACCTTTGAACTATATTGTTGATGCAAATTCGTTCACTAATTGTATTTGCTATTTGCTTACCGAGTTAAAAGACCAATTATATTCTGAAATTATAATATCGGAGACGTTACTGTAGTCTGTAAGGTTTATGCAATTCAAATAACTGGTGTTTAATATTTGCATATTTTATTATTGTTTGTACTGAATATTATTATAGGATCTCCAATTTGCTTGCGTTTTCAATTAAAGTTTTATCTTTTTTTTCGAAGTATCATTTGTTTCATCAACTAAGAATATTGTGTTAGAAAGTTTTTTAAAACAAAATAATTTTACGGAATGTTGCACATCCTTTCTAGAAATTGATTTGGTAAAACAATAAATAAAGTTCGTTCCCATTTGAACTACTCATCTGTCCTTTAGGGACTCTGTCATATGACAGAATTAGGGTTGGCATTGAGGTTTTGAAGAGTAAAAATGTGTCGTGTATAGGCCTGTGATTCAGTTGTTGAATTGATTAATTTCGTGTTTTCTGAGAAAATTTTTGTATTACTTCACACAGTTTAACGCGGTAAAGAATTTAATGGTGAATCTATTTGAACGGTTTTATTTTGGTTTACCTACTATTGTTGTATTAATTAATTTTATCAACTCTTTTCAGTTTTAATTAATTTTTTTATGTACGTTTTCTTTTGTTATTGTTGCTAGTTCTTCCACAATCCATATCTTTGTTTTAATGCCATTGTATTTTCTATTGTTGCCAGTCTCATTTCCGAGGCCTTTTAGAGTGCTTGCAGTAATTTTTATTTCCCCTAAACGCGTTACCGACGCCATGTAGTGTAGTTCAGTGATAGAACTGCCGTCTCATGCATCATGAACGCACCCTGGGTTTCATTCGGAGACCCACTTTCTAGGTTCTTACGCTCTCGACACCGTTGGGAATCTTATCTACCTCCGCCTTGAGACCGTTGACCAGTTTCACATTTGATTTTCAGTCGGTTTTTACTCCCCTAGGCTCTTCCGTCCTCTTGGTTGTTCGGGATTTCTCCCCTATCCGCCTTCGAGACTGTTGACCATCTTCGCCTAGTAACCCTAGGTAAAGGGTCCTATAACAGGGTGCTACCATCCGGTGCCAGATGGACCGTGGTTTTTTTAACGAGGTTGATACTCCTGCTCCTCCTTCTCCATCGCTTGACAGGTGAAGCCCCGGGCTTGCAACCGGCGGTATTAAATAACACCGTTTGCGGAGTTAAAGGTAGAGTAAGGTGGTTTGCGGAGATGTAGTTTTTTAAGACGGTGGCAGTTCCATCCTTGAAATACGGCAGTGAAGCTTGGGTGATGAGGAAAAAGGAGGAAAGAAACCAAACTAACGAAATGAAATTCTTAAGGTCTGTCAAGGGTTGCACAAGACGTTTTTTTCGTTTAACGTCCGATTGTTCTGCAATTACTGCTAATGCAGACGGTGAAGGATGAAATGATTTTTTGTAACGTATGAAAATATGCCGAGCCTGAATGGAATTCAAACCCTAGACCGCATGATAAGAGGTGAGCACGTTACCAACTACGCCAATGCGGCCGACTAGACAATGCACAAGACTAGACAGGATCAGAAATGAAGATATAAAGCAAGAATTGGGAATTTTTCCATTCAACGAAAAAATAAAATGTTATCGTGCCCAATGAAGGTCGATTATTTAAATAGAATGCCAGAAAGCCGCTTGCCTAGTGTAGCAAGAAGATACAAACCAGTGGGAAGTAGATATATAGGCAGGCCGAAGAAAAGATGGTGTTGTAACAGGTATAAATCCCTAACCCTTGAAGAGAAGAAGAAGAAGAAGACTTTTTCTTTTGTTTCTTTCGTAATTTCTTTTGCTCATTTAAGTATTTAAAATTACATTCTTTTAAGAATGGAAAACAAAAATCAGTTTGGAAATAGTGCTACTACACCGGATACTGGTCAGAATGTTCAGTTACTTAGTTGTTGTATGTATGGTTTTGATAAGTTTTGTTTACTGATTGGAAGGCCTTTAAACAACGGTCAACCGGAAGTAGTTTATTCGTGCTATTTTTCGCTTGTTCGATTTTTTTCGAAAAGGGCTGCAACAATTTTTTATTGTAAGTATAAACTCATAAAGTAGACAATGTTCTCAATAGAATTAATGCTAACAAAAATTATCTCAGCTAAAGTCGTAGACATTGTTGCGTTCTTTCTTTTATATTCAATTCATTTTTCGTGTACGACGCCTAGGAACAAATTTTTACGATTTTTTGATTTTCTCTAAATATAGTGTTATGTGAATTTGGCTTTCTCCTAAGCCCATTGTGTATTAGAAGAGAGGCACGATGCAAAGATGGCCTACGTATGTTTGAGTGGCTGTTTCCGTGGCAGGTAGGCTACGCTGAACTGCATATTGGAACGTCTTTGGTTTAAACCCTGGCAAGGCTTGGAAAACGTTGCTGTGTATGCAATATAATATACATATGTAATTTACGTGTTTGGATATAGTACGAAAAAATGAGTAGTGTTATTCGCGCGCACAACTTATGAAAAATTATACAAATAAATTTAAATTTTAGAAACCAGCTGCCTCATCGAGTACTAAAACAAAGAATGTAACAATAGGCTAACTTGTCATTTGCGTTGATTCGGAGTGAGCATTTTGCAGTTATATGACTACACAAAAAAATTAATAGAATTACTATATTATTTATAAAAACTGACCCAGCTTTCAACAAACGTAATCTATAAAATGAAAAATATAAATTTCTATTAATAAACTTATTTATAAATGTGTTCAGAACGAGTTGTTCAGAAGACAGATGTTTGAAATACTAAGTCCTCCACACCTTGTGTTTTTATAACAAATGGAATGTTGTCACCAGGCAACTGCAATATATATATTTTCTTTTTACGTAATACACTGTAGATTTTGTCGTTATCTATTTTTAGAGATGTTTTGTCCAGTGGTGATTTAAGCGTAATAACAGAAAATAAATGTTCTTACGACGCTGCCGGCCGGACGGCTGTAGTTTAATATAGTTTATACATACACAAGCTGTCATGACATCGGTTTCTGTTATTTTATTTCCACACGTTTTTATAATAGTAAATTCAGTCGTTCTATTGTCGTGAAAATCTGACCATTTGTTGTTATTTCTTTAAATATACCTCTTAATTATCTTTTATTGGGATTTATTTTCAAGTGTTCTTATTGTTTAGGTCATCAGTCGAAAGACTGGTTGAACCTCTAGAGCAGTGATTCTCATCCTTTTTTGCTTTGCGACCCCCAAATAGTAATAATAAATAAAATTAATATTTCGCGACCCCCGACCCCGATAATAATAATAAGCCTTACTATTAATAATTTAATTTTGACTGTAATTATTAATGTGAAATTGTTTTCAATATTATGTAATCAAACTGCACTAATTTTATGTTTTTAAAGAAAATACAGACAGTAAAAAAATGGAATACAACTATTGCTATTATTTTGTATTGCTGCGTTTATACTTTTATAGTAGTGACAAAGGATGGTAGAAGCACAAGTGATATCAATAGTAGAATTACTCAAGCTAGAAAAGCCTTTGAAATAAAAAACAGCTTACTAACAATACATATCTTACAAACATTGATTTACAGATAAGGAAAAATTTCTTAAAACATTATGTTTGGTAAATGTTAAAGATTAGGTGGATGGACATAAGTAATTTAAAGGTTCTTAGGCGAGTGGATGAAAAAAGAAGTATATGGAAGCATCTTACCAGAAGAAGAGATAGGCTAGTGGGGCATATCTTAAGACATCCAGGTATTGGGCTATCAATAATGGAGAGTAATATTGAGGGAGTATTGTAGGGGTAGGCAAAGATTAGAATATGTAAAGCAAATTACAAAAGATGTAGGGTTTACAGGTATGTAGATATGAAACGACTTGCGCAAGATAGAACAGCTTGGAGAACTGCATCAAACCAGTCGAGAGACTGATGACAAAAAAAAGTAGTGACGTGTATGAAAATGCATGTATGACGTGCACATACATAAGCAATTTACAAGTTCCAATTTGATGTGTACGTGCTCTTGTAATTTAATCTCCTTCTATAATACTTACTGTGAGAGAATGTTTGAACATGTATATGGACTATGTATGTTTTTTTAAGTAAGTTTATAATAAATGATTTTTTCTCATAATAATTTAATTTCAAATAATTAATTAATAAATAATTAATTTAAAATAATTAAATGATTTCATTATTGTTTCGCAACCCCCCTATAATATCACCACGACCCCCAGGTTAAGAATCGATGCTCTAGAGGTTTAACAACGAGGAGGTGAGGTGGTTTACCATTATTTTCCTCAATGAGTGGAAAAGTATGCTTATCAGCATGCCTGGACCTCTGAATAGCACATATTTTCCACCCTGCAAATTAGTTTTCATTTAGAAACTAAATAAATAAACTTTATTTTCACGTTTAATAATATGCATTGTTGTTTAGGTCATCAGCCGAAAGGCTGGTTTGAACCTGTAGAGGTTTTCCTAAGTAAAACGAGGAGTGAGGTGGTTTACCATTGCCTTCCTTACTGAGTGAAAAAAGTACGCTTATCAGCATGCCAGGCCCTCAGAAAAGTAGGCCTACATATTTTCCACTCTGTAAATGACACCTTCACTTCATTCACCACAGGGTCTGGCTGTATAATGAAATTCATTACTTTCAGAGGAGACAACTCTGATTAGTGTCTCTTGCACCTCTACCTTTTCTGTTCTTAAACGATTTAGTCAATTATTTATAATTTCAAAACGAATTTAGTTAATTATTTAGATAATTTCAAAACGAACAGATTGAGTGTAAATAAATTGACACTCCACCTATCTGTTATGGGCAAATTATATGCATTATAAAGTATATGGCAAGTCAAAAATTTGTGTTAAGGAATGGGAGGTTATATTACGACACACAACGCAAAACTGAATTTGCTTGAAGAGGCCAAGGAAAACTGTATGGAAACCTTAAACCAGAGCTATTTAATATTGTGTCCATTGGTAAAATTATTGAGATTTCAATTCCAAAAATTCGGTAGACTATATCATTGCAATTAAAAAAAGTGTGTGGAGAAGGATTTTCGTGCTGTTTAAAAAGTTTTAGTATCCACATTCGAATGGGTTTATTTTTTCTCGTCAAAGCTGAGAGATTACAGATCCGGTTGTTATGTACTATATATAAATACTAGTTATTAGTGTAGAGTGATCGGGAATTAAATCCGGGACTCCCAGAATAGAAGCTAATTGCGCAGGTGGTCGTGGTGCCAGTGTTTTAGTTTTTTTTTTGTTCAATCCCTAACTAAGTTCAGAATCTCAGCATTCTTCATCTCTCGGCTTAGCCCTTCCCAACTATCCGTCGAACATTATTCGTCGCCTCATCTGTGGTTTCCAATGCTTCTGCTGGTTCCATGAGGTCTCCGTTGGATCACCTCGCGTTCTCGTCTAATACTGATTTCCCTGATATTCTCTCCCTCATCACATATCCGACCAATCTTCTCCTGAGACTAGTACGTTTAGTGACATCAATTATTTTTTTGTCTTCAGCTCTTAAGTGTAAAAAGTTACAGAAAATTTTATATCGATACAATAAAAGATAAAACAAAAGTAACTAAAGCCAGCCTTTCTTAGTTTGCTCCTAATGTAAACAAATATGACGTCACTGAGCGCGCGCATTATATAAAAATTAGTGCATGCTGATTAAAAAGTAACAACAAAATACTTTTAAAAGTATTTTTATTAATGAAATTTTTAGGCCTACATCATATCATGACTGATGTTTTAAGTACTTTAAGTACTTATAATTTAAAAGATAGTTAACTTAATAGGAATACGACATCCATAAAGTCGTGGACTCTAGCGTGCACCCTGTAGTAGCTGGCTTTGGTTTGTTGACAGTAGGAGCAAAATAAGAACGGCTGAACTGTAGATTGTTATGTAGTATTAATTAAATGCAGGAAAACTAATAATGTAAGTAATAAAATTCTATGAGTGGCCGCATCCGTAGCGTAGTGATTACCTTGCTAGCCTCCAACGCGGAGGTCCCGGGTTCGATTCCAGGCTAGGGTCTGTAAATTTTTACTAGTCAAAACCCACTGTTCTAAATTCATAACCCAACGTAGTCGCTAATAACCAAGCAGTTAACGCAACTTTGAATAAACTAAAAAAAATTCTATCAAAAAAAAATTTCCAAATTGTTCCAGTTTGTGAAGATTGTATTTCAAGTTCTACTTACCGTTTATTTTATTGTGATAGTAAGAACTCTGTAGCGCAACGACCTATCGGTATAGAAAATTGAATCGGAAAATGTAGGTTGAAAGTAGTATAAAAGTTTATTTGTTTACCTTTTCAATGATATTGAATGATATTCATTTAAACATTTTCCATATTGTTTTACTAGAAGATTCAATTTTTTTGTTAGTCTCTTGTGTTTGAAGAAGCCTAGTTTTATTTCTTTTATTTTCATAAAATGAATTTGTTTTAAAGGGATTCGAATACAATAGACAGAAAATATAGGTTACAAGGTCGAAAAGAACTGTACAAGGAATATTAACGATTGATGGAAACGGTTAGAAAAATACGACTAAAATTTTATGAACATCTGTATAGAATGGATGACAAACGGGGCTGAGAAAACCAATTTTTAAGACACTAAACAATAGAACTAAGGTGTCGAATAAATGGTTCAAAAAAGTCAGAAAGGATATTGAGAAAACTCAATGAACCGAAACAAATTCAGACTACTAATTATGGACTTTTAAGGAGTTCCACAAAGATCAAATAGAGAATATTGGGTGGACAGAAAAAATGAGAAAAGCGTAAAGTAAGCAAATGCTGAGAATGTGGGCTGAATCGTATTCGTTTGATGTGGTTTATTAAATTGTTCAATATTTTATGTATTCTCTTTAAATTCCGTCATTATTTATTTAATTATTTTCCGATACATTTTTGTACTCGGTGGCAAGAATATCAATATTGTTAATAATCGGTGAAAGAAGGCAGTTAACTGCGTAACAAGTCTATTCCAGAAAGGATCTACAAGAATTTAAAAATAAAAAAAAGCTTAGGTGTGATGAAGACTAATTGTTTTATCATCAGTCTTTTAATAGGAAGGGATGTAAATAAATTATCTGGTAATGCATCTTATTAAATAATAGCCCAACACCGAGCTCAAAATATGTGTATGAACAACATCGGCCATTAAGATATAGGGTGATTCAAAAAGAGCGCCGGTTTTGATATATCAAATTAAGAGATTTATTTTATTGAAAAACTGAAAATAAATACATCAACAAGTTCATCTTACCTTCCGATTTTATGTATGAAAAATGATGTCATGCATGTGTCCTCCTCTACTGCGCTGGCACGCATCAACTCTGTCCATGAAATTGGATATTACTGCACGACAAGTTTCGACTATGTGGGACAAGTTTCCGTATGTGGGGTTTTCTAAACCCCACATACGGCAGTTCTGTTTATTAACAAAACCGTTTAAGTGGAAGTGCGCCTCATCACTGAAAATGATTTTGTTTGCGAAGGTGTCATCATCCTGCCGTTTTCTCAATACCCAGTCAACAAACTGTCGTCTCTTCTGGTGGTCTGCCACTTTCAAATGTTGCGTCAACTGAATTTTATACGGGTGATATTGGAGATCGTACCGAAGAATTCTCCGTACAGAAGAACATCTTAAACCCAATTGTTGAGAACGGCGACGTATTGATTTTGCTGGGCTAACAGCCACACTGTCACGAACCAACGCAACGTTCTGCCCAGTTCGGCCAGAACGACGACGTCCAGAACTTTTAAGGTCGACTGTTGAACCCGTCTCAAAAAACTTTTTCATGAGCCTGCGAACTGTTGATTCATTCGGTGCTTCATACGTCCTAGAGTACCGCGAAGTCGCCTGACAGTAGACGCATAACTCTCTCCACTCTGGTAAAATGTTTTGACGATTAACACTCGTTGCGCAATAGTAATCTTCTCCATGGTTAGACAGAAACTGCGAGAGTATTACACTGCGAACAAGAGAAACTACAACTGAATCGTCAATCGGAATGTTCTCCGAAATAGAAATGAGGTCAAACAATGTTGCCAACCGATAAACAAAAATTTACCAGCCGTTTAAAAACCGGCGCTTTTTTTGAATCACCCTATATAAGAATTGTAGTATTTCTTGAGTTATTCAGGTCCCAATGCGATTAGATTGTTTATGTTTCTTTATTTTCTTATCGAGAATATTTTTGTTTTGACGAATCTCCTGTTAAACTATGATCGTCAGTGAATTTTTCAGTCATAGTGGATTTAAACGCGGTTTCATTTCACTCGCTTATCACTAAAATTCACTAAGTAAAAATTATTTTATAACAGCTGAATGAATTGGCTCAACCGTCTGCTTCCTGTTAAAAGTTTAAAAAAATTAGTTTTTCCCCATGTTATATAAAATTTGCCATACTCTTTTAGATCCTGTTTTAGTTTCTGATAACCGTTTATTTGACCTGGAAAGGTAAGACGAATAGTATAACTTTACCTTATTTATTTAGATTTTAACTTGAAAATTTTATTTCACGTGTCAGTTTTAAGTAAATATTCTAAGTTTTCCATCGTTTAATTACAACCATGACAGATATTAACCGAAATTTAGTATTGGGTTAAATCTCTTTTGTAGTTTTCAGGTACTAAATTTTCCTTTATACTTTACTATTTTAACACTTGTTTTTTGACAGTTTTTGGAAAGTTGCCACAAACAACCATTCCGATATGATTAATATCTTAACTGTAGCCTTTACTATGTTCTTCCACATTTCCAATTTTCTTTCCTTTCTGTATCTGTTCCCGGAAACTGAATTTATGCATTTTTCTGATACTTTGTATTTTATGTTTTCAACGAAAATTATCATTTTTGGCAGTTGCTAGAGTCAGGTTTCCTGTATAAAACTGTGATATAAATTTTCTTTGCTTACTCCTTCATTTTTTGTCACATTTTACTAAAATAATGTCCATACTTATTACCTTCAAATTTTTAAACTATCCAGTTAAATGTTAACAATTTCAATAATTTTCATAAAATTAACGCAATATATATTTTTTAACCTCATGTCTATGAATTTAATTATTTCGTCCTAATATTACAAATTGTAAAGCACTGTTTAAGATTTTAATAATTCTAGAAAAAATTCATAAGACAATTAATGATGTGTGATGTACCATTAAATATCTAGTGTGAAACACTTACACGACTTTCTCCTTCCAATGTATTTAATGAAAAATTTATCTAACCTATGTTTAATCTTCAGTAAACAATTTAAAATGAAAAACATAACCTTATTTCAATCTTGAGTGAATTAGGCTGAATCAACCTCTGTGGAAATGAAAAATTGAAAAATCACTATTTTATTTATGAAGAGTTGCAGTATCGTTTGTAATTGGTGCTATATTGATTGGTGAAGATCACCGGTTCGTCGGTTGGCTCTGTTCCCAACCTCTGTTTTCTCTTGTGTGCTTCTTTCCTTTTTACCCCATCCTCTGTGGGTCATATAATACCCTATCTAGTTGCTGAGTACTTTAATATGGGTGGTTGTTGTGATGTACTCAACAGCAAATTTCTCGCCGCCGCAACTAACGCTTTCATTACCATCGCCTGGTTTTTGTAATATCACCATTACGGTATATCACCGGTTTCCTAAAAACCACTATCCTGGTGGACATCAACCTGAACTTTGACCCTACTATACAACTATAATGTTTATCCTTTCGTAATTCAGAACTTTGCCCATAACGGGCAGATGGAGTGTTAAATTATTTGCACTCGGTCTGCTAGTTCTAGGGCTACAAAAAATAGTTCTGTTTCTTATTACATGGTCATCCAATTATATGAAGCATTTAAAAACAGACGCTCGTCAGAATTGAATTTCATTATACAGCCAGACCCTGTGGTGAATGAAATGAAGGTGTCATTTGTAGGAAATTAGATGCTTTTTAGAGGGCCTAGCTTGCTGATTAGCATACTTTTCCACTGAGTAAGGAAGGCTAAAGAAGTTCTTGACATCGTGAAAGTGCGAAAGCTCCAATACCTGGGACACATTATGCGCAATGAGAACCGTTACGTGTTGCTCCAAAAGATTCTGCAAGGAAAGGTGTATGGTGCGAGAGGTCCCGGTAGAAGAAGGATTTCATGGTTGAAAAATCTAAGAACGTGGTTCAACCAGTCGACGACCCAACTTTTCAAAGCAGCTGTTTCCAAAGTCAGAATAGCCATCATGATAGCCAACATCCGAACCGGATAGGCACCATAAGAAGAAGAAGAGAAGGAAGGCGTTTGTACACCATCTCATTCCTTGTTTTATTAAGTGAAGCCTGTAGAGGTTCAAACTAGCATTCTGGCTGATGACCTAATTCGCAACAACATAATCACACTAGTGCCCTCTTTGCCTCACTTCGATTTACGGTGAACTTATTTAAAGAATTTAATTTCTCACACAACCTTACACGTTAAACGCACAAATCACTCTTTACAGATACAATTAAACCGGAATATTGTTGAATTTACTTATTTTTATGGACATTCTTTACTCGGCGACATGTTTTGATAAGATGGATAAACTATGAACGCGCAAAATATTTTATACCCGGATTTCAATTCATTACTTTCCGTACCCTTGAAGCCAAAAAATCTTTTTTTTTTTCTTAAAAAAACACCTATATATATATATATATATATATATATGTTTGTGTGATTTATTCATTTTATTGCGAACGCCTATAAGAACCGACTGGGTGACAATTTAAGAACGAAGATTATTTCAAAGGAATGTTTAAATTATTTGCACTCTATCTGCTAGTTCCAGGATTAAAACAGTTGTGTTTTTTATCACAAGGTCAGCCAATGATATGATAAAAACATTTAAGAACAGTAGAGGTAGAGGTGTAAAAGACATTATAGAGGTATCTCCTATGAGCGTAATGAATTTCATTACACAGTCAGACCTTGTGGTGAATGAAGTGAAGGTTTCATTTTCAGAAGTATATGCTCTTTAGAGAACCTGACATGCTGATAAGCATATTTTTCTACTCGATGAGGTAGGAAATATTAAACCAACTCACTCCTCGTTTTACTGAGTAAAGCCTCTAGAGGTTCAAGCTAGTCTTTCAGCGGATTACCTAAACAATAACAACAATTCAGAATGAATGTATTGTGACACTTATCGCTAAGGTCCGTTTCGGGATCTAGGTTATTAAATAATTAATATACTAAAGTTTACAATTACAAATATTTATTACACTTAAAGGTTTACAAAATAAATAAATAACTAATTAAAATGACTTATTACAATAAATAACTTAATAATTTACTTGAAATGAATAATAAACAATAGATAACTTAATAATTTACTTAGCACTACTTACAGTCACTTTTATAAGATTACTCATACACAATGAAACTGAATACACAAAAACTGAACTTAATACACTTACACAAAGACCTTACACAATACGCACACAAACAAAGGCAGTATAACAATCGTGAATCACTACAATGCTCGGATACGTAACCTGTATACGCACCGTAACCACTCGTCAAAGATCAAACGAAATACTGACTCTGACAGCGCTCGGGGGTCTCTTTATATACTCAATTAAAAAGATCATTCCAGAAAAAGCAGAGTACAAAAAATAACCCTTTATAAGTGAGTGCTAGAAAAATACGTTGTAAACAAGTCAACAATAGATGTTGTTGTTGTTTAGGTCATCAGCCGAAAGGCTGGTTTGAACCTGTAGAGGTTTTACTGAGTAAAAACGAGGAGTGAGGTGGTTTACCATTGCCTTCCTCACTTAGTGAAAAAGTACGCTTATCAGCATGCCGGGCCCTCTGAAAAGCACATATTTTCCACTCTGTAAATGACACCTTCACTTTATTTACCATAGGGTCTGGCTGTATAATGAAATTCAATACTTTCAGAGGAGATAACTCTGATTAGTGTCTTTTACACCTCTACCTCTTCTGTTCTTAAATTATTCATTCATTTAATTGGCTGACCATGTGATAAGAAACAGAACTATTTATTTTAGCCCTGCAACAAACAGATTGAGAGTAAATAATTTGACACTCCACCTGTCCGTTATGGACAGCAACAATAGATATTAATAGAATAAAAGTTGTTTCGGGTCCCTTTCATAACAGTTTTACAATACCCGACCTTATATCATACACGATAGTTATTACAATTTTTATGAATAGACATACCTTTATTGTCATTATTGTCCTATTGTCAATTATTATTGTTACTATTGTGTTATTGTTACTTTTGTTCTATTATTCCTTTCTTACTATTTTTATCTACTCTGTACCATTTAATGAATGAAATTCTGGAACCTTCGCGAGCCATCTTTTTTCGATATCATCACAGTATAAACGAACTTTTCAGATGGGTCACATTAAATACATTGATTTATTACTTTTCCCGGTTTTACACAATACCTACCCATTGTGTCATGACCGTTGGTGTAGTGGTCAATACAACTGGCTGCCGTATCCAGGAGTCTTGTTCTCATCACTTATTTTGATGTCATTCTCCGACTGCCTTAAAAATCGGACTTTAAAAACACTGAAACAAATTTAATGCTATAAAATTTTAGCAATACAGTAGAGCGAACAGAATAATATAAAAGAATTTCTGATAAAAAACGTATCCCATGTAGTACTACTGAATTTAAATTTTTATCTATCTGTTAAGTGTTTTTGATTAACATTGTATTTATAGTTGAGTAAACAAAATTTATATTTATGTTTTTTCTGTTACAGGTGAGTTGTTCAATTAAATAATGATAATCATTAAATTCCTTGATTACGGTTATAGGAGTAAGTATCCATTAATTAATAATTGGAATGTTTTGTACTAAATGTAGTATGTACTTACACTGATAAGATTTTTTTGTAATTCTGATAATCAACTGTAAACATTTTATATCGCTGCCTCACTGGGAACCCAGACATAAGAAACCTTATTAAAAATTACCACCCCAAGTACCCGCAACAACCGAAGAAGGAATTAGTTTCGTAAAAATTTCAAATTTATCAAAACAAATGTGATCAGTTCATTAATTTTTACGATACATTACTAAGTTTATGACAAAGATGTTACATAATTTTGTTTGCATCTTCAATTTCGCTAGAATAGAAGAATTTATTATTTATATAATAATTTTTACTTTCTCTAGATCTATAGTATGAATATTATAGCGAAGGAAAGTATTTTTTTCATGTCGATTTTTCAATATAGAATTTTCATAAGAAATACACGTTTTCAGGCCCCCTGAAACCACAAGAAACATGTTTCAGTGATTGGTCTTTGCGTGAATAAAATATCTTATGAACAGAATATCGTTTAAAGTTTAAACTTGGAACTTTAGTGAGAGTAGACGCTTTTCGGAGGGCCGGTATACCGATAAGCATAAGCTACTATTCCACTCAGTGAGGAAGGCAATTGTAAACACCTTATGTCTCGTTTTATTTAGTGAAGCTTCTAGAGCGGGTGTGCACTACCTTTTTGTAACGGTGTGCTAATTAATTACTGATTTTCAAGCTGGGCCGCAGTAATAAAATTACTGATTTAAAAATATTGTCGTACGTCTTATTTACTTGTGGTTAAATTTTAAAATCCAGCTATTTTATGGTTAATACTGAACTACATAATATTATACTGCATGTTTGTGAAGCCTTACCTACCTTTACCAACGTTATCCAGAGGTCAATAATCTTTCATCGTTGATTGCTTAATTGTTCAATTTCTATATCAATGTCTGTAGTTGCATTTCTCAAGGTTGATTCCAAGTGACTGTCAGTTAACCGGTAAGATTTGTAGTTTTCATTAACGAAAAGCATGCTCACAAATAAAAGTACTTCCGAACAAACACGAAAGTTTTAAAACTAATTCTCGCATATTAACTATTTATCGCGGTAAGTAGTTTTTGTAAAAATCTAATGAAACATCTTAGGTTTTAAACAAAATTGTGTGGGTAACAATGTCAGTATGGTACCCGTGGGCTGCGGGTTATGCACCCCTGCTCCAGAGGTTCAAATCAGCCTTTTGGCTGATGACATAAACAACAATCGTTTGAAGATGTATGAATAGTGAATTGAACGACGGACCATCTGTTTGAGTTATTATAACGCATTAAAACAATTTCAATTTATTAGTTATTATAAAATCAGTGTTTTAAGTGTTTGAAAATTAGTTAATATAATATTTATCTCTTCAATAAGTTACAACCTACAAGTCTTCACTAGGTTGTATTGGCCTAAGCCTGATCAATTTAAGTATTGTAATAAAACGTTACTTTATGGTTGATAAAATTATCTTGCTTAAGAATGTTCTGATAAATCAATTTGTTTTTCTGACGTCAGTTTGTACCAGTCTACTTCGTTTTCGATAATCATTTATTTTAAAATAGATGTTACGTAATAAAAGAATTTCACCGCATGTGACTATCCGTGTGATAAGACTAACAAACTATTAGCAATAAGAATTATTTTCTTAGTAAAGAAATATTAAACAAAATTTACTTGTATTTTATGTTATTTTTTTTAGCTGTCGAGTTGATCAATGAGTTATAAGCTGATTTTTGACGTGAATTTCAAGTACGTTTGTTCATTAAAAGCTGTTATCTCAATAGATTTATTTTCTGTATTTTTCCGATTTAACAAGTCTGCTGGAATTTCTATACTAATGTTGTTGATTAAGTCATCAGCTGAAAGGCTAGTTTGAACCTCTAGAGGCTTTACTAAGTAAAACGGTTTGTGAGGTGGTTTACTATGGCCTGCTTTAATAGAAAAGTATGTTTATCAGTATTCCAGGCTCTCTAAAAAGGATCTACTTTCCACCCTTCAAATGACACCTTTATTTGATTCATCCAGGGTCTTGCTCTATAATGAAATTTATTACTCTCTGAGGTGATAACTCTGAATAGTGTATTTTACACCTCTACCTCTTCTGTTCTTAAAAGCTTCATTCATATAATTGGCTGACCATATGATAAAAAATATATTTTTTGTAGCCCTGGAACTAGCAGATCGAGTGGAAATAATTTAATACTTCACTTGTCTGTTATGGGCAATCAATAATTACAACGACGCTTATGTTATAGTAATTCATATTATCTGCTCCGGATAAAACTTTTTATCTACATTGATTCGTGATTCGAGTCTTCTTTGGTATTTTGTACTGTATTTGTTGATTTCTTGGTGAACTGTATTAATGTGTAACTCTGTGTAATATGTTTTTCTTATGTACCAAGGATTCTGTGATGGTCTGGTGTAATTTCGATAAGTGGAATTTTTGCTGGATTTCAATGTTGGAATGGCTTGCTGAACTCTATAATTGGATTCCATGCGTCCAAATTGGTTTAAGAATTGATTTGGAAATTAAAAATTTGTTATTAAGATTGAATGTCGAACCTGTATCAAGTATAAAATAACACTGTTTCATTTTGTTCTGTATGTGTGTTTTCCAATTCAGTCGTTTGTCGAGATGTATACCAAGGTATCTAGGAGAGTCTGCAAATAAATTATCTGTGTGTTGTTTATGTAAAACTAGTGGACATGTTTAGTTTCTTACTGTAAATATTAGTGCTTTTTTAAATGTATTTTTGTACGGCATTCATTCTGTGGCATCCATTGTACAAAGTTACACCCAAACATCGTCGCTAATGACCATTACAGTTGATGCGACGGTAAATAAATAAATAAAAAGTTTGTATTTGTTTACAAAGGTATTATAATGTTCCTTTATCAATTGTATGATAAACGGGTTGAGTACGTCCGAATTAGCGTTCTAAAAATACGGACGGACTGTACAATGATCTTTGTGAACATAAATAATGTAAAAACGTATTTGGGTAAAGCAGTAACACAAAGACACATTATTTATAGCATTTATTTGTATTTTCCTAAAATTGTGGTATATTTATTTCGAGATAGATTAGTGTGATGTATTAAGATGTGTGACGCATATTGCTAATTTTTGTACGCTTCAATATTGTTAACGCTAATTCTTTTTGATCCGCTGAGAAATATATATTATATATCTATATATTATGATGTAGATGCATTCAAAATATAAAAACAGTATGACGCAGTTCGTTACGTGTTTATTGTATTTATTATAAAAATATCCAATTATTGAATTACTATCTACGTAAACAATTATGCACATATTGAATGTAAGACACGCGTTATGAACGATTACTTGATTTCTTATCTTACTTCATTTTAAAATATTAATATTGTAGGTAATGCTACCGTGTTTTCCAACAAATCTAACGTATAGGGAGGGAAATTAACATTAAACAATGTACTGTCAACATTAATCTAATTTATAAGGGTGTAATCTTACTTTAATTACGCCAGTCGTTTGGAAACAAAATAAAAATGAATCTATAAAAGATTGTAGTACCTAATATTTTAATAAGTAATAAAAAAAGGAAAAATGTTATTTAATTTCGATATAGTAAAAGTTATAAGAAAAAAATTCGCTTTTATTGTTGTCTGAACGTTATCCGGGCGTGTATAGTGGTCAGTTTATTTTCATTTTATGACATTACCGTACGAGGGGCCAGGAGTTCGAACCCCACTCACTATTAATTTTTTAAATATTTTATTACCAAGTATTTTTATTAAAATTGTTATTAAATAATTTGTTAACTTAATTAAATAGAAAAAAAATTTCAAGTTCAATTAAAATTTACAATTATAATTTTTAATGTTTCTCATTATTTAATCAATAATAAAATTAATGATCAATTAACAAAAACGTAAACAAAATTTAAAAAATTTAATATGTTGGACTCGAACTCACAACCTCTCGTATTGTATTATCAAAAATGAAAGTAATGTGACCACTTTACACGCCCAGCTAACACGTTCAGACAAAAATCCAAGCCCAATTTTTTCTTAGGTACCGCGCTGTATCGAAATTGGATAACATTTTTGCCTTTATATATTAATTATTAAATTATTTGCTATTAAAATATTTTGCAGACTCATTTTTATTTTGTTTCCTAATGAATTGAGTAATAAAAGTAATATTACACCCTTGTAATAAGATTAATGTTGACGGTAATTAATTTTTAATGAATTAATTTGTCAGATTTGTTGGGGAACACGGAATTCTAATTTTTAACAATTTTCCGGGTTTTGGTTGATAGCTAAAGAGTTGACCGGATGAAGGAGTTATGTAATAATTGTTTATTTAATTTTAATGTATTACCAAAAATATCCAAAAAGCAACTATTACAATAATAGTAAATAATAAAATATTAAGATGTTTATTTGGGATTCTTTCATTGCATCGAACTGAACGGAGGCCATTTCGAATTGAAGCATTTAAGCTAAGTTGTGTTGTTTAGGTCATCAGCCGAAGATGTGTTTTAAACCGTCATTCCTATGAAATACAGAGTATTTTAAAAGACACTTTTGACTTCAACCAGGATTTTTAAGTTATTTTACTCTGATCAGCTTTTCTGTTGCTGTTATTTAATAATTAATTAATTGGTGTGTGTGGTTAACACAGTTTTGCCTTTTAACTCACGCCAATTTCAAGAATGCTTCAAATTTTGTTATACTGACATATCTGCGGGATTCGTTCTAGTATTCTTAAAAAATCTGGTGTGAAACACTCACACAACTTTCTCTTGCCAATGCAAATAATTAACAATAAACCTAACATTAATAATAAAATATTAGAAATAAACAAAAAACTAACCTAAAAAACATAACCTTATTTTAATCATGAGTGAATGATGCAAAATGAAAATCAACCTCAGTTTGGCTTAGAAATACGGAAAATTACTCTTTCTCTCTAAACTAGGCTCTGTAGAGAAAAATGCTTTAAATAAAAGTTGTAGATCGTTTAATTTTCTATAAATTAAATTAGGCCTATATACACTTTTGTCGTAAAATGCATACTAAGGCCGAAATCTTAAAAAAATCAATTTTTCACACATTTTCGTGAGAAAAAAACAGAAAATCGCAAATTACCGCTAAACTAAGCGTTATACAAAAAATTGTTTGAAATAAAAGTTGTAGAAATTTTAATTGTCTACAACTTTTATTATATAAAGTTTTGCGCTAAAATGCATATTAAAGCTGTAATCTTAAAAAAACAACGTTTTTACGTGAAAACAGCCTCACCCAGAATTTCAGCAAACATGACGCCTACCCTATCTTGTAGAGAATAAAAAATTGAGTAAACCAGGCGATTTTAAAAAAAATCGTAGGACCAGTTTTTGAGAAAATCGCAAAAAAGTGAAAAATTACACGAATAAACTACCACTTCCGGTTGACCGATTTTGATGAAAATGTTCGTGTCGATTCCGGTAGTGGTACTTAACGTAAGTTTCAAGTTTCAAGTTCGTACGATGTTCCGTTCTTGAGATATTCTGTTCACACACACACACACACACACACAGACCAATCGCTAAAAACATGTTTTTTTAGTTCAGGGGGTCTGAAAACGTATAGATCCGGTGAAAACTCGATTTCTTAAAATCGACATGAAAACAATACTTTCCTTCCTATATATTCATATAGGCAAGAGAAAGTAAAAATGAATTTGATTATAATATGATACGTTACCAATGAATCTTGACACAATAACCTCAAAATTCCGTACGTAAACAGACTTAATTTCGTAAAATTTATACTAGTTACCTCAGAAATTATCTCATCATAACGACGAAATTGTATGTAACTTTTACCTACCATACCATACCTTTGGGAATTCCTCACAGATGTCTGCGCTGACGATGGAGTAGGGAATCATTTTTTAATAAGTGATTTCTGATGGTACACAAAATTATGTAAACAGTTTACAGGAAATTTATAGCTGGGGCTCACAGTTCAGTAGTGATGTTCTCGAAGTCTTAAAACACATTTTATCTCGTTTCGTAATCAGCTCATTCACTCGTTTTATAAACAGTCGTGAAATTTTACTAATAAAGTCTAAAAAAGTTTAATTTCTTGAATTATACGAGTAGATATGGTATATTTCCCAGTAACAGAATTTTTTTTTGAAAAAAAATGATGAAATTGTGGATATTTATGTTTCGTAAAAAGTTACTCTGCTTCGTAGCTTTGCTGGCCTGAAAGCCAAATAGTATAATCAAGAAATAAATATTGCGGTCGTGGTTTGTTCTGGTGGAAATAATTTCGGGACGTTTTCCATTTGTTGTTGTTGCTTAGGTCATCAGCCAAAAGGCTGGTTTGAACCTGTAGAGGTTTTACTAAGTAAATCGAGGAGTGAGGTGGTTTACCATTGCCTTCCTCACTTAGTGAAAAAGTACGCTTATCAGCATGCCGGGCCCTCTGAAAAGCACATATTTTCCACTCTGTAAATGACACCTTCACTTTATTCACCATAGGGTCTGGCTGTATAATGAAATTCAATACTTTCAGAGGAGATAACTCTGATTAGTGTCTTTTACACCTCTACCTCTTCTGTTCTTAAATGATTCAGTCATTTAATTGGCTGACCATGTGATAAGAAACAGAACTATTTATTTTAGCCCTGCAACTAACAGATTGAGTGTAAATAATTTGACACTCCACCTGCCTGTTATGGGCAAGTTTTCCATTTAATGGAGAATAATGATAACGGGGCGCAGTCGTCGTTACACAATTTGCGTATCGCATATTTGTTTTTAAACTATTCAAAGAATTTCGGGTTATTTGTCGGTTACATCAGATTTTTAATCTTTTTTTAATTTCATTGGAATAAGGGGAAGAGAGAGCACCGTATTTTATGCGAAGAGTTGCAGTGGCGTTTGTAATTGGTGCTATATTGATTGGTGAAGATCGCGGGTTCGTCGGTTGGCTCTGTTCCCAATTTTCTCTTGTGTGCCTCTTTGCCCCTTACTCCACACCCTCCGCCGGGTACTCTCGTATCGTACCGTGTAGTAGCTGCTGCCTGCTTTAATAAAATGTACTATGGATAGTACGTATTTGTCGTGCTGTGCTCAACTGCAAATGCTATCGCCGTCGCCGCAACTAACCCTACCATCACCATCACCATCGCCTGATCTTTATCATCATCAACATTGTGATATTCCGCTTCCCTATAAAATACAATCCAGGACATCAACCTGGACTTCGACCTGTACTATAAACCTATCCTTCTATCATTTTTTAATTCAAAGTTAAAGTATACTGACTTCAGAGCGGTGCATTAAATAAACTGGTTTATAGCTTTTCCCGGTTTCACTCCATTCTGTATCATGGGTGTTGGTGCAGTGGTCGGTGCAAGTGGTTTCTATGTCCCGCGTTTGATTCCCGATCATGTTTTAATCATTCATTTTCTATTGTCATTTTTCACCATCTTCCTTAACGATCGGATGTCAAAACCACAGAAAAAAGCATGATGTGCTGTTTAGGTCATCCGTCGAAAGGCTGGTTTGAATCTCTAGAGGATTTACTTACTATATGTAATCTTTTAAATATATTTCAAAATCTACACACTCAACAGTATAGGAGCCTACTTTCTTGTTTAACATTTCGATAATAAGTAATCTTTTTAAATTAATTCTGTAACTATAACAAAATGTTGTTAAGGTCGGCCAAAAAAAAGGCTGGTGGCTTGAATGTCTCGAGGGTTTACTAAGTAAAACGAGGAGTGAGGTGGTTTACATTTGCCTTCCTCATTGAGTGTAAAAATATGCTTATCAGCATGCCAGGCCCACTTAAAAGCATTTACTTTCCACTTTGCAAATGATACTTTCACCACAGGGTCCGGCTGTATAATGAAATTCAACTGTGACTAGTGTCTTTTACACCAAGTCATACAGGGTGACTGTAAAGTCGTGCCCAAACTATAGAAAATTAATTTTAGAGTACCTTTTCATTTTTTATCTTACTAAATTACAAAATAACATGATTATTTGAATTCACAAATTATTTTTTGATACCGTTTAGCTGTTATTGTCTCCGAAAAAAAGATAGGCTCGACTATTCTCCGACGAGATACATCACACCACACTCCAATTTTTTGCGAGTGTAATGGCTGTTCGTGGAACGTATGTGGGTTGTCTGTAGACCATATTTTAGAATTTTGACTGTTGACATATCCACTAAGATAAAACCAAGCTTAATCGCTAAAAAAATCCTTGTCTAAAACAGATATGTCATTTCGAATGAAACGTCTGAACCACCGACAGTACTGCATTCGCTTTTTCTTGTCTGGTTCTTGGAGCTGATGAATCCGATACGGATGTAATTTCAGCACTTTAGTAAGCGTACAAACAATTTCATAAGATAGCCCTGTCTGGCTAGTAAGTTTCCCAAGAGACTTTTTCGGAGAACAAAAATGTTTTTCGTTTATCGTCTGCAGAGTATCATCCGTTTAAGCATTTGGACGGCCTGTACGTTTACGGTCATCCACTCTTCCTACATCCCGAAAATGATTAAATAAATGATAATTATATAGTGGATTTGTTTGGCACATTAGCATCTGGAAAAGCATTTGAAAAATCTTCTTTACACTTCGAATACGATTTCGATTGGCAGTACGTTGTTCTTGCGTAAACAACATTGTAGCTCGGACTAAACAAACTGTTTTGTGCAACGCCCTCCTTTGGCCGATGGCGTGATCTAGCAGTGCTACCATACACAGTACTGTCACACAATGAATTTTCCTACTCGCAATATATTTCACGACTTCGACTGTCATTCCTGTAAAGCAGAAAAATTTGGGTTGCACGACTTAAGTCACCCTGTATAATTAGCTGACCATGTGATAAGAAACAGAACTATTTTTTTGTAACTTGAAAAATCATAATTCAGTGTTGAAATTAGTGATTGTTTGGAATGAAAGACTAAAAAAAGCTTATAGGTATGCTACCTACTTGCTATCTACTTTATTTACATTTGTATTATTCTGTTAAGTGTTTTTGATTAAAAATGCATTTTTAATTAATTGAGTTAATGAAGTTTATATTTTATTCCTGTTGCAGGTGAGTTGTTCAATTAAATAATGATCAATTAAAACAGAAAAACTCCTTGGTTACGTTTACTATTTACTAGAGTAAGTATCCATTAATTAGTACTTGGAATGTTTTGTTTTAAATTGATTCCTTTCTAAAACTAATGAATTGCATAGACGTTTCAAAGGGAATGTTTTATTGTTTATTCTATTTTGGTTTTTAATTACTATTTTATGACTGTATCGGTATTTACTTTAACGTGCGCATTAGCCTCAGTGTGCACTGTAGTCGGTTGTATCAAAGTATTCTTTCCTGATCACGTTATAGGTCTTGAAACTGTTACGGCTTCGTTCGAACGTTCCTCGATTGTCCTATGTTACGTCTAACAACAGGTGAAAACAGAAATTGTTGCTTCCGGATTCTGTGGCCATTCATACGTACACATACATACCGGGTGTCCCACGAAGAGGTTGCTATGCCGGACGTATCGCACACTCTACAGACTGGAAACTTTACAGTTAGGCCTATAATAAACAGATATGTAAGAAAAGTACCCTCGAGTTTCATTTACTTATGAATTATGAAAACAAAATGGCGGAATAAGAAAACAATATCAAAAATGAACAATAATCTTGTGGATAAAACCACTTATATTTACAAAAGTATTCAGATAGAAAAAAACCACTGTTTTTGCCATTCCAAATCAGCATAGCTATTGATGGACATCAGTTCGAATAAAGGTTTATGAAACAAATTGTGTTCATTAATAATTTATCTTTTTTATATTTCTGTAATTTCTTTAATTTTATTACTTAAGTAACATTGTAGGAACGGTTATGCAAATAAAATTACTTTTCGCCATTTTGTTTTGATTAACCATAAATAAATAAAACTCGAGGGTACTTTTTTACATACCTTTTTATTATAACTGTAAAGTTTCCACCCTGTAGAGTGTGCGATAAGTCCGGTATATTTATTCAAAAAAAGCAACCTCTTCGTGGGACACCCGGTATATGCGACCCCATGTCGTGACAATTAAGGAATAATTTTTGCTATGTTATTTCGCTACTTAATGAAATAAACAATTTTTCGTAAGTTTTACCGAAGATTGTGGTAGCTCTTGTTTTATTCTTAATTTGAAAAGAATGATTGGATTATAATTTTAAGAAGGTACAGTTAATATAATATTTAAATAAAACATCACAACTTTAAAAAATCGTTTTCATGAGACGAAGCGTCTCATGGGCGGTGGCAATTTTGAAAAACGTTTACCTTTGACTTATGGCAAAAACCATTCTAGTAATTTTTGTATCTACTCTTTAAGAGGAATCGAATGACACTATTTTTGTTTTCAAATTCCGACTTGGATTTCTTCACTTCCGGCTTTGGGCCACTTCCGGTCAAAACCGGAACTTCAACCCCAATTTAGGCCCACTAAAGTTTTGTTGAGATTACGAATCTGAAAACTGTTTTGTTATCTCTTGTAGTTTCTTACATCTCGGTGTGACGGTATTCAAGATAAAAGATAAAACCTGTGGAATAAAGTTGTTTGTAAAAACATCAGTAGTTCTCAGTCCTTTATAAGAAAATTTGTAATTCTGAAAATCAGTAGTACCTAATTGAAGTTTGTCACCATCCTTAAAAGAAAATTAATTCACCAAAAAAGTATGCTTTATAAAATGTTTAACATAATAATTCTTGTATGACTATTTCAGTATATATTTTAAGTTTCACGAAATGTTTAACGTAATATATAAATGTATGACGATTCTAGTATGTTTCAAATTTTACGTATATAATCGTGTACTTTCTCGTTAGAGGTATTAATAATGAGTAATCTTTTAAATATATTTTAAAATCTACACACTCACTAGTATACTTTCTTGTTCAACATTTTAGTAATTAGTAATCTTTTCAAATTAATTCTGCAACTATGGCGAAATGTTGGTTAGATCATCAGCCGAAAGGCTTATTTAAACCTTTGGAGGTTTTACTAAGTGAGATAGTATACCTCTCTCCTGCCTTCTTCACTGATTTGAAAGTATGCTTATCAGCATGCCAGACCCTGTGATTAGCATATATTTTCCATCCTGCAAATGATACTTTCACTTCATTCATCACAGGGTCGGGCTGTATTATAAAATTCATTATTCTCGGAGGAGTTATAGCCTGATTTTTGTAAGGAGAGCTCTGGGCAAAACGTGCGCCTGCAGTAGTATAGTCCTGCAGTATAGATATATACTGCAATAGTGCAGCGTATGTAATCAACAATGGAACAGCATGTCTACAAAATACAATGGGTGTTGTCAATTTTCAACAACATTCTGACTGTACATCGAACGGTAGGTCGGAGGGGTATGGAGGGTCGAAGTCAAGTATGCGCATGCGTAGCCCAGCGCTCAAAGCAATTGGCTTGGCCTTTAACACTGACTAGTGTTTTTACACCTCTTCTTCTTCCTCTGTTTTTAAATGATGCAGTCATTTAATTGCCTGACCAAATTATAATAAACAGAACTCGGGCAAACTTGCGATTCAAGCAAAAGCTACAAAGCTAGCACAAGCATACGGTCTCACCAAGAACGTTTATAATAAGAGATCAATTTCGCGCAATGCCAAGATAAGACACTACCAGATGTAGTACAGGTGCTGTACGCGGCGGAAACCCACCACTTGAAATCTAACATCCACCTGCGCTCGATAGAAACTACCGAGAGGAAAATCATCAGAAGAATCATCGGGCCGACTCAAAATAAAGAGGGAGAATACAGGCTCAGAAGTAACGAAGAAGTATGTTCCTTCACCACACCCATAAGAGAAGTCATCCAGCAGAGACGACTGGCATTCTTCGGCCACATAGCGAGGATGCACGACTTCAGACTAACGAAGCAGTTATGGAAGTACTGGGAGGGCAGGAAAACTACAACGAGATGGCACAAGGAGATCCACGAGACGATGCTGGTGAATGACATTACGGGCGAAACACTTCTCAATAGAACAGAAATGAAGCAGAAAATTGAGAATCTAAAGTGCTTGGGAGGGCCGAGGAGAACGGGAACGGCCTGGACGGAGGAGCGAAAAAGATCACATGCAGAAAAAATGAAGGCAGCATGGGTCATCCGGAAACTGGCTGGAACTAAGAGAAATGCATCCCTAGTAGGATCTAACAAGAAATAATAATAATAATAAACAGAACTATTTTTTGTAGCCCTGGATCTAACATATTAAGTAAAAATAATTTCACTCTGGTAAGTGTAGTTTTCCTCTCAGTGAGGACGGAAATGGTAAACCAACTCACTCCTTGTTTTACTCAGTAAAGTCTTTAGAGGTTTAAATCAGCCTTTCTGCTGACGAACTAAACAACAACAATTAATGGGTAGCGCGCTAGACTACAAAGCGGTAGGCCGTAGGTTTGATTTTCGTTCAAGAAATTTTAACTCGTTTATACCCACTGTTTCATGTTTAAGACATAATAATAATAATAATAATAATGAAAATTTAAAAACCAACTTAAAAAGTCTATTACAATTATTTTTTGGCATATTAGCCACGTTAGTGGTATGAAATCAACAGATATCTGAAAGAAATTGAGTTCGTTTCATAAATTATATTTATTGATGTATTCAAGTGTTTTTGGATATTTTGATACAAGATATAATAAATTTGACGAATGCTTCAGATAATCTTTTCGTTTTCTGTAATTTTTCATACTAAGAAACAAAACAAAAAAAAGAGAAAATAATTATTCATCGATTTTCCAGCCAATTGTAGCTACTCAGTTTCCTGAACTTTTCTTTTGATGTGGATTCATATGCTGGTATGTTCAATCGATCAAACGACATTGAGATGTGCCAAACATTGTACTGAATGGTAATGGGGGAAATTATTTTGTACCGCCTGCATGCATCTATTAAATGACTTTGTACTGATTATCCTTCATTATATTTAATAGTATTTGAATTACGCTGATGTTATCTAAGTAATAATACGCCATTGTGCAGTTCCCTTGGAGCTGTGGTTCAAAGCGATTGATTATACAGGACTGCAGAGCGGATCTTCTTAGATTCGATTCCTAGTCAGGGTATGGGAGAATAACACCTTAAACCCCTACCATTTGTTGCTCTGTAACAAATTAAAGATATTAAATTAACTTTAATAACAATTTACAGTATCGATTACATATTTTAGTTTTATAGACAATATATTGTCTTCCCTCGTTATTTTCGTTTATATAAAGCAACTTAAAAAATTTTTACAACCTCATTTTGTCGCCTGCAATCTAACCATTCCTTCATTAGGCGTTTCTTTTTCTTATAATATTATGTATCTAAATCTTATTCCTTTAACGCGCTATAGCCTAATGTGAGCCTCGGCCTCCAACACCAAACTCGAAATTTCGGACGAAAATATTTTTCCTGTACCAATGAAAACATTTTTGAAAAAATTTGCTTGTTGATTACCTTACGCCTTGATAAGTTAATCGTTCTTATCCACGTAACCCCTTTGGTGGCCGGACTTCACCTTATGGCAAAGTGCATACGAACAGCGCACGCAGTTCTATGGTTGTGATCCATTTATGAATTCTGATCCACCTAACCCCTATCGCGGGTGGGGTGAATATATGTATATTACATACAGAGTGATTCAAAACTATACGGCAATCTCTTGGGATCTCATTCTATAGCTAAAAATAAGAAAAACAGTTCATATAAACATATGCCTGAAAACGTTTAGTTAGCGAGTTACGGCTAGCGAAAAATTTCACCTAGCACTCTGTACCCTCGGTAAAGTAAGGCCGTATAAAAATGTTAAAGTTAGTTACAAAGATACAATACGATTGTTTCTTATGCTTTTTAATCTGAAAAATTGAATAAAATTGGTTCCAGAGCTGTAAATGCAATACTTTCAGAGATATCTTACATGAAACACAAGAATTGGTGCAAAGAAATAAAATTTTTGTGTTAAACGTAAGATTACTTCCATAAATGGTAAATAAAGGTGTATTTTTTCTTAAATAAATTTGTAGAAAATTTAATTCTAAAAAGATTCATGTGAATTACTCAGGAAAAAATGAATAATAGATATTGAAATTTCGCTTTATTTAAAATCAAAAGAGACGCACATTAAACGCACATTCTTAACTGCATAAAATATTAACTATTTAGGTTGGGAGTAACAGCTGATAAATGATCCGAAGAAAACTCGGTTTCGAAAAATCAAAATGAAAACAATACTTTTCTTCCCTATATTTTCATGAAAGGCAAGATAAAGTAAAAATTGTAACTGTGCTGATTTATGTAACTATTATGGTATAACCAACGCCTCAGATTTTTCGATTAATTTTATTGCAATTGATGCATTCGTGAAATATCAGGATGTGATTCATAGCTAATTTTATACTAGTAATCTAAAATGTGTTATTAAAAGGAAGATGTGAAAAAATTGCTTTGTTTACAAATACTATTTATTTTTGTAAATACCAATACTCAAGCTTAACCTATATTTGCAAAGGCGTTGTCTTCTTTACTCATACAAATAGATTTTTATACCAGGTGATAACATTCACATGACTGAATGTGTTGACCTATTTATCGGTCATAAATAATGTGCAACTTTTTATTGTTTTACCTTTGTTTCATATTTTATTTCTCTAAATATAGGACGACGGTTTTCTTTACTTTCTCTTCCCTATTTGAATATATAGGAAGGAAAGTAATTATTGTTTTCAAGTCGATTTTTTAAAATCGAGTTTTCACCGGATATACACGTTTTCAGACCCCCTGAACCCAAAAGAACATGTTTTTAGCAATTGGTCTGTGTGTGAACAGTGTCTCAAGAACGGAACATCATACGAAGCTGAAACTTAAAACCTAAGGGAGGAACCACTAGAATACCCGACTCGAACAATTGCATCAAAATCGGTTAACCGGAAGCAGAAGCTTATTCGTGTAATTTTTCATGTTTTTGCAATTTTCTCATTAACGGCTTCTACGATTTTTTTAAAAATCGCCTTATTTACTAAATTTTTTATGCTTTACAAGATAGGGTAGGCGCCGTGTCTGCTGAAATTCTTGGAGAGGCTGTGCTTTCGTTGAAAAAAATTGGTTTTTTTAAGATTGCGGCTTTAGTATGCATTTTAGCGCAAAAATGTATTTAATAAAAGTTGTAGAGAATGTACAATCCTACAACTTTTATTTCGAACATTATTTTGTATAATGCTTAGTTTAGCGGTAATTAACAGTTTTCTATTTTTTCTCACGAAAACGTGTAAAAAAAATCGATTTTTTTTTAAAGATTTCAGCCTTAATATACATTTTACGACAAAAGTGTATAAAATAAATTTTGTAGGGAAGTAAAAGATCTACAACTTTTATTTAGAACATTTTTCTCTGCAGAGCCTAGTTTAGCGTGAAAGAGTGATTTTTCATTTTTAAGGCAAACTAAGGTTGATTTTCATTTTGCATTATTCACGCATAATTAAAATTAAGTTATATTTTGGGGTTAGTTTTTTCTTTATTTCTAATGTTTTATTACTAATTTCTGGTTATATTGGTAATTATTTGCATTGGCAAGGGAAAGTCGTGTGAGTGTTTGGCACCAGATTTTATTAAATAGTTCTCGGTGTAAAACACTTGATTGTAAATTTATTGGGGTTTTAAAAGTATTCAGTATTCAAGCTACAATTTGTGTTCAGTGTAGTCTTTGTAATGATTTTTTGTCGTGAATGAGTAACAATAGCTAGTGAATGTAATGACAGAAATTAAGTTGTACGGTAGGGATCGGTTATTTTGGAGTCTGTCCGTATTTACTATACATTTCTCTTGTACTTAGTACATCAGTCTCCGTAATTATAGTCTTCTTATTCTTAGTAGATATCTCTAACAGTTTTATCAGCGTACACTCCAGTTTTGGAGAAAATTACTTTAAATCATTGCCGATATTTGTAATTTTTTATTAATTTCCTCACTATTTAATGCCTTTCGTTAAGAATAAATTGCAATGATGTTGCGCTGGTTAAGAGAGCTATTCAATTTTAGATTATTTAAATTCACTTTGCTGAAATGTGGAAACTCTAGATAAAAATATTTTTGGTGATAAGAGTAAAAAAAGAGCTGAAGAGCTTAAAAGTGTTAAATCTTTTTTGTATAGGGCTAATTTTAGTCCACGTGAGGTAATTTCATAAGTTTCTGGAAGCTCTTTTAACAGCCCACATTCTCAGCGTTCGCTAACTTTTAAAGCTTTTCTTCTTTCTTCTGTCCACCCATCGTTCTGTTTTTGCTCATAATGGGAACCCTCAAAATCACTCAATCTGTTGTTGCAGGGCTAAAATAAATAGGTCTGGTCTGCTTCTTATCACATGGTCAGCCAATTAAATGAATGAACTTTTAAGAACAGAAGAAGCAGAGGTGTAAAAGACACTAATCAGAGTTATCTCCTCTAAAAGTAATGAATTTCACTATACAGCCAGATCCTGTGGTGAATGAAGTGAATGTGTCATTTGCAGAACGGAAAATATGTGCTTTTCAGAGGGCCTAGCATGCTGATAAGCATACTTTTCCATTCAGTGAGGAACGCAAATAAAAACCACCTCACTCCTCTTTTTACTTAGCAAAACCTCTATAGGTTCAAACCAGCCTTTCGGCTGATGACGTAAACAACAATTGTATTATGAATAATTAATGGATTGAATAACCTGCGCTAAATGAAGCAATATTTTTTGAGAGTCATCTAGATTTAGTTTATTATAAAAATAACAGTAAATTATTGTTTCGTTTTCGAATCTTATTAAAGTACTCAAACTTTTACAAATTTGTTGTTGTAGTTGTTGCTCGGTTTCAGCTACTGCTTTAGTTCAGTAGTGTGTCTATATAATGTCTTTGTGTGTGTGTGTGTGTGTGTGTGTGTGTGTGTTACGTTATCACGCTAAAGCTGAACGTTGAAGTTTATGAAACTTACACTTCAGTAATGAAGTTGGTCCAACATGAAATAGTTAGCTTTCCTACATGCTACACACTAAAATCCTTTGTTACTACTTGGGTGTTGCTTCTGAAAATTGGTTTTCATCATTTTCCCTATACACTGTATGAATTTACGGGTTAATCTATTAATAACTTAACACAAGATTAATCGTTGTTATTAATATATATTTTTAATAATTTTTCATAGTTTTTATCATGTTGAATATATTACGCAAGTTATGTAACGCTGGAAATCGGGTTTGGTTAGGGTCGTCTACATATTATTACACGTTAAAAACGCACCTTGATCCACAGGGTTGGTCTACTGGTAAAATAATTGTCGCGAATCAGCTGTTTAACAGCTGATTTTTGTAGACGAAAGTTCCTGGTTTAAATCCTAGTAAAGGTGGTTACTTTTATATGCGGTTTTTAATATTAGACAGTGGTTACCAGTGTTCTTTAATGGTGGGGTTCAATCAACCACAAGGCCTACTCTCACAGGAATGGTCTGCCTGAGTCTGTGCAAGACTAAACCCTATATACACGTCAAACACATCCTCATCTCATCAGGTCGTGGGGTTGCTTATCACCTTCTCTTGCGTATATGAATATATAGGAAGGAAAGTATTGTTTTCATTTCGATTTTTCGAAATCGAGTTTTCACCGGATCTACGCGTTTTCAGACCCCCCTGAACCCAAAAAACATGTTTTTAGCGATTGGTCTGTGTGTGTGTGTGCGCGTGGTGCGTGCGCGTGCGTGAGTGCGTGCGTGTGTGTGAACAAAATATCTCATGAACGGAACATCGTGCGAACTTGAAACTTAAAACTTATGTTAGACACCACTACCGGACCTGACTCGAAAATTTTCATCAAACTCAGTCAACCGGAAGTAGTAGTTTATTCGTGTCATTTTCACTTTTTTGCGATTTTCTTCAAAAACGGCTTGTACGACTTTTTTTAAAAATCGCCTCATTTACTAAAATTTTTATGCTCTACAGATAGGGTAGGCGCAATCTCTGCTGAAATTCTTGGTGAGGTGTTTTTTTCGTAAAAAATTGTTTTTTTAAGATTGCGACTTAATATGCATTTTAGCGCAAAAATGTATATAATAAAAGTTGTAGAGAATTTAAAATCCTACAACTTTAATCTCAAAAAAAAATTTTGTATAGCCTAATGCTTAGTTTAGCGGTAATTAGCAATTTTCTGTTGTTTTCTCACGAAAACGTGTGAAAAATCGATTTTTTTTAAGATTTCAGCCTTAGTATGCATTTTACGACAAAAATTTATAGCCTATAATAAAATTTATAGGAAATTAAAAGATCTACGACTTTTATTTAGTGCGTTTTTCGTCTACAGAGCCTAGTTTAGGGTGAAAGAGTGATTTTCCGTATTTTAAAGCCAAACTGAGGTTGATTTTCATTTTGCGTCTTTCACTTTTGATTAAAATTAGGTTATGTTTATTGAGGTTAGTATTTTTGATTATTTCTAATGTTTTATTACGAATGTTAGATTATATTGTTAATTATTTTCATCGGCAAGGGAAAGTTGTGTGAGTGTTTGTTTCACACCAGATTTTTGTTTTTAAATTGAATAGAGTGCACCGTACACACATTAAGGATTAAAAAAAAAATTGCCCCGTTCCATACCCACAGTTTTTGCTCTTGAGCAAGATTTGATATCTGAAGATCCAAAATGCCTACATCATAACCTATTAATTGTTTTAATTTTAATCACAATGCTTACACATGTGTCACACGCCTGTTTGCAATTAATTTCTCATTGATTGTAGAGTTTTACAATATGGTTTTAATAAGAAACACATTTAATTATTTTCGATTAGAACGTATTTAAGCTAATATTTGTTTTGTATTAGTATTATTATTCATCTGTTCTAGATTGTCACCGAGATTATTTTTTAAGTGTATTGAAAGTGGATTTTGTAAAATATTGTTTGAAGTTTTACTTTTTTTAATATTTATCAAACGACCTCTATTTTTGTATTGCTATGTATTAATGGGAAGTGGGTTATTCTTTGAATTAACCCATTAAAACTAATAATTTAAGTGTTAAAATATATGTGGGGCCATATGTGAAAATTTTGTTTACTAATGGAAATTACTTCTTACACAAACATATCCGTACTCCATTGTCAGTGTGGACGTCTGTGGGGATTGCCGTAAGAGCAATGAGAGGGATTGATTGTGAGAGCTAGGAAAGACACAAAACTAAAGTTGTGTAAAATTGTGGCAACTTAGTTATTTTAAAACTAAAAAATCTGGTGTGAAACACTCACACAACTTTCTCTTGAATTGAAAATCGGCAATGAAAGTTGTAGACAATTTTAAAACCTACAACTTTTATTTCAAACATTTTTTGTATAATGTTCAGTTTAGCGGTAATTAGCGATTTTTTTAAATGAAAATATTTTAAAAAATGGTTTTTTTATGATATCAGCCTTAGTATGCTTTTTACTACAAAAGTGTAATTATCAAATTTTTAGGAAATTAAAAGATCTACAACTTTAAGCAGAGCATTTTTCTCTACAGTGCCTAGTTAAGCGTGAAGGAGTGATTTTTCGTATTTTTAAGCCAAACTGAGGTTGATTTTCATTTGTCATCATCCACTCATGATTAAAATTAGGTTATGGTTTTTGTTTATTTCTAGTGTTTTATTTACTAATGCTGTGTTATATTGTTAATTATTTGCATTGGCAAGAGAAAGTTGTGTGTGTGTTTTACACCAGATTTTTTTAAGTGTAACTTTAAGGTTATACAATGATACTAGAATTGATTAATGATACTAGAATATAATGTTGAGTTTTAGAATTATGGATCTATTTGGGATGGTATTGAATTATTTATTTATTTTTTAATTCATTTATTTAACGTTGCATCAACTACAACGGTCATTAGCGACGACGTTGGGGTGTAACTATTGTACAATGGAGGATGAAATGATTCTTTGTAACGTATGAAAATATGCCGTGCGTGAGTGGGATTCGAACCCAGGACCGCATGATGAGAGGCGAGCATGTTACCAACTGCGCCAATGCGGCCGGCGAATTATTTATTGTTGTAAGGTAGTTTTAGTTTTCTAGTTATCAATTAGAGGATATGTATGCCGATTTTAAGAACGTAACTTTTTGGGAAGGTATAGAAATAAATATTTCTGTAGGGTAGTTATGCTGTTAGGCATAAGGAATCGAAATGTAAATTCTTTCGGTTTTTGTCAACTCTTGAGGATCAGAGTTTTTAAATTTCACTTCTCCAGGTTATTTGGAAGTTAGAAAATTAATGATGATCGATTGGATAAGTACGATTCTTGAATTCTTTTACAAATTAACATTTTCATCTTTATCGTGTTTGTTTTACTTAACTTTTCTGTTTAGTTATTGAAACAAACTTTTGTCGCTGTCGGGGTTTTAGTTATTTAAAGTTTTGTTTGTTGTTTTTTATTAATCAAATAAACACAACTTTCACTGGTATTAAAATGGATTGAACATTATTTCTGTGAAAATTAAATACGTACCATCGTGCAGTGATAGATATGGAAAAAGAAAAGGAAAACAAATTAAATATTTTCACCCAGTGTTTATTTTATTGGAACAGTTTGACCTGTTGAATATCTTGTTGATACTGTATAAATATATATCTACAGATAACTGAATAATACACGTGCATCCCCATCATTTATCAATGTCTAAAATACCTAAAAATATTTTCACGTCATCGTGTTACTGCTATTTCAAGTATTCTGATGTATAAAAAATTGAATTGAAACATGAAATATTATCAAGGGTGATAACTTTTCTGTAAGAAAAAAATTCTGTTATTAATTTATTTTTTGAATTATTTATTAGTTTTTCTTTTTCCATCTATTTTGTATCCCGATTACATTGTGAGAAATATTTTTAGGTGTTTTTTGATTTTTTACCACGTGGATTTATATCATCGCTTTAATGCCGATACAGACGATAATAAATGAAAACGCAAAATAATACGTGCCAGATCTACTGAGAACTGGACCGGGTTCCCGTTTAACGTTGTCCGGCATTAATCAAAAGCTGATATTGTTTATTCGTGGGAATACTATATCGGGGGCCCTCGATAAAGCGTAAGGAAACGTTTTAATTTAAAAGAAAAACTATTTCATAAATTTAAATGACTTCTGAAAACGTTCACTACAAATAAAGAAAGGAAATTTCAGAAAAAACTAAATTGGCTGACTCTACTCTATGGCAGTGAAACTTGGGTGCTATCAAAGCGAGAGGAGAGTTGATTGCAAGCATCTGAAATTAAATTTCTTTGACATACATACGGGTGTAGTAGAGAAGATCGTTACAGGAGTACCGAGATAGTGAAAGAACTCAACATCTTTTCTATAAACAACAAGGTATCCCAGAACAGAATGCAGTGGTTAGAGCATGTAAACAGAATGCGGGAGGATAGGATACCTAAGCAGACACTGGGCTATAAACCGGAGGGCAGGAGAGAACGAGGACGTCCGAGAAAGAGTTGGGTAGATTTGAGAGGTCCGGAACAGGCAGAGATGCCTAATTCTTGAAAAGCAGAAGAAGAAAAAGACTAAATTAATTTTATTAAGATATTATTGTTTAAATGAAAAATTATTGATTTTATATGAAAAATAAATTTTAAGCATATAAATTTTTTAAAAAGTGTTTAGTATTTGGTTATTTTTAGTTAAAAAAACACGTTACCACTGATGATGATGACGAAATGATTGATAATGATGTTGGTAGGCCTATAATAAAAATATTTTAACTGATTTAAGAATCTTTTCATGTGGTAGCCTAGGTTAGGTATTCAAATCCTGTAAATTAACTTACATTTTCGTTGATAAACATTTTTATCCATGACCTTCTGTATGAAATTCATATTCACCTCAAATAAATAAATTAATGAACAATTATTTTAAAATTAACAAACAAAATTTAATAGTATACAACAAATTAAGTTTATAAACAAAGTTGTACTTTAAATATAAATCATTTTTGTTTTATAAAAATAGAATTTAGAAAAATATTTAAAAATTTATTCATATTGTGAATTTTGAAAATCATTAATTTTAAATTAGCATCTGATTTAATTAATCAGGTTTTTTAAATGTCCGAAGGTTAAACTGACTGCTAAAAAGACGTGCCAGATCTACCGAGAATTGAACCGGGTTCCCGTTTCTCTAGGTCTATTGTGTTAAGGTCATCAGCTGAAAGGCTGTTTTAAACCTCTCAAATCTTTTGCTCATTTTATAAGCTTTACAGTGATGTGTAATAACCCGTACCTTTTACGTATCTGACACCAGTGATGCGGTTTTAGCGTGGGCTCTACAACATTGAAAAGGGGTGAACCGCTACGTTGCATTTACAATACAATGCTTGTTACACTATTTATGTAGTTATTTACAACCTTTACTGTATTCAATGTTTCAATACAAGATTGAGTAGTCCGGCCGCATTGGCGCAGTTGGTAACGTGCTCACCTCTCATCATGCTGTCCTGGGTTCGAATCCCACTCAGGCACGGCATATTTCCATACGTTACAAAAAATCATTTCATCCTCCATTGTACACAGTTACACCCCAACGTCGTTGCTAATGACCGTTGTAGTTGATGCGACGTTAAATAAATAAATTTAAAAAAAAAGATAGAGTAGTAACCATGTTTGTTGAAATTCTCGGGGAGGATTTTTCGTAGAAAAAATGGTTTTTTTAAAGATTGCGGCCTTAATATGCATTTTAGCGCAAAAGTGTATTTAATAAAAATTGTAGAAAATTTAAAAATCTACAACTTTTATTTCAAAGATTTCTTTGTATAAGGCTTAGTTTAGCGGTAATTTGTGATTCTCTGTAATTTTTTTTCATGAAAATCTGTAAAAAATGGATTTTTTAAGATTTCGGCCTTAGTTTGCATTTTACGACAAAAGTGTATTAAATAGAATTTATAGGAAATTATAAGATCTGGAACTTTTATTTTGAGCATTTTCTCTACAGAGCCTATTTTAGCGTTTTGCTTCTTTCAGTCATGATTAGAATTAAGTAATGTTTTTGAAATTAGTTCTTTTATTTATTTGTAATGTTTTATTAATAATGTTAGGTTATATTGTTCATTATTTGCATTTGCAGACAGTGAATTTGCAGTTGCCCATAACAGTCAGGCGGAGGGTCAAATTATTTACACTCAATCTGTTAGTTGCAGGGCTAAAATAAAAAGTTCTGTTTCTTATCACATGGTCAGCCAATTAAATGACTGAATCATTTAAGAACAGAAGAGGTAGAGGTGTAAAAGACACTAATCAGAGTTATCTCGTCGGAAAGTAATGGATTTCATTATACAGCCAGACCCTGTGGTGAATGAAGTGAAAAATGTCATTTGCAGAGTGGAAAATATATGCTTTTCAGAGGGCCCGGCATGCTGATAAGTGTACTTTTCCACTCAGTGAGAAAGGCAGGGTAAACCACCTCACTCCTCGTTTTACTTAGTAAAACCTCTACAGGTTCAAATCAGCCTTTTGGCTGATGACCTAAACAACAACATTTGCATTTGCAAGAGAACGTTGTGTCAGTGTTTCCACCAGAGTTTTTTTACATCCGAAACGAAAATAAAAATCTGCTAAAACAATAGTTTTTAAATTGAGGTCTTTTCGTTTACAAGGGTGTTGTAGTATGTCTTTAGCCACATGTCTATATGGTAAACGGGTTGAACATATGCGAATTAGTGTTCTAAAAATACGGACTACACAATGATCTCTTTGAACATCAATAATACAAAAACGTATTTGCGTAAAGTCGTTACACACAAACACACTGTTCATAGCATTTATATAGATTTTATCTAAAGAATGTGGGATATTTCTTTCCAGATGGATTAATATGATGTATTAAAATGTGTGACGCACATTTCTGCTTCTATAGGCTTTCAAAATTGTTAACACTAATTCATCTTGATCCGTTATGAAATATATATTTATTTTTATGATATTGATTCATTGAAACATAAAACAGTTTGACGCAGTTCATTATGTTCTTTCATAAAAATATCCAATTATTGAATTACTATCTACGTAAACAATATTATATGCACTTGGTGATTAAGACGCGTTATTAACGATTACTTGATTTCATATTTTATTTCACGTCATAATATTAATACTGTAGGTAATTTTATTACAAAGTCATGTTGACTGTTTACTCAGATCTTGAAGAATTATGAACAGTTGTAGATTATGTTTTTAAATAGGTAATTTATTTATTTCACACTAGCAACTCCCCGCTTGGTGCGTTTTACGACGAAAAATTAGATTTAAATTGTTTAATTCCTCACACAAACTTACAGGTTGAAAAACCGATTAGTTGGCTACAAGAAAGAGGAATGTTGTTGACATCTGTGTCAGTCACCATTGGAAAGAGAAAAATAACAATACGTAGTAAAAGTACTATTTTCCTGTGGAAAGACGAGAATTAGCAGAGAGGCGCAAAACTGGGCATGTACTAAAATTTCTAAAAACATTTTTTTTTAAATTCATAAATGCACTTTTAACTGCATTTATAATATTAAAAATGTTTTTTGAAATTAGTAATCATCTAAAACCATCTAAAATACAGTAGACCAGATGTTGCCGTAGGTAATTAACTCAGGTGATACTGAGATGAAAAATAACCGACCTTATCGGCTAATGAACTGGAACACCTGACATAGAAGTATGTAATTTTGATAAATAATTTTCTTTAAAATATTTTTAAGTTTTAACTTTTTTCTTCGAAATATACGTTGTACAGGTATATTTTATTTTGTTTTAAGCGTTTAAGTAATGTATGTGGAGTGACTTATAGAATCTGAGCAGTTTCTTTGTCAGTCATTGTTATTTCTTTTTTTGTTACTTTTATCTCCATTATCATTTGAGACGTTGCTTTAAGGGTTAAGAACAACGAAACTGTATATTAAAAAAAATGTACATGTCCTCGTTTATTCTTTTATATTTAAAAAGGTATGTACGTACGTGAATAAAGGTGCAAATGAAGTTTCGTTAAACTCTTCTGCTTTTTGTTTTTTTAGTCTGTGTATTCTAGTTTAAATAATTTGGTGTGCAGTACTTATCTTAGTTTATCTGGTATATTTTGAACTGGATTTTTTAATTATTAATTGTTTTATATTTACTTTCTCTTGCCTTATTTGAATAATATATAAGAAAGGAAAGTATTGTTTTATGTCGATTTTACGAAATCAAGTTTTCACCTAATACACACGTTTTCAGCCACTCTGAACCCCCCACCCCAAAAAAACATGTTTTAGCGATTGTTCTGTGTGTGAACGAAATAACTCAAGAACTGTACAGCGTACGAATTTGACATTTTGGAACTGAGGTTAGGATCAGTATGGAACACGACTCGAACATTTTCATCAAAATCGATCAACCGGAAGCAGTAGTTTATTCGTGTGATTTTTTTACTTTTTTACGATTTTCTGAAAAAACTGCTCTTACAAAATTCGTTTCAATTAGGCCTACGACATGCGCAACTGGCTTCTACGCTGGGGTCCCGGGTTCGATTCCCGGTCAGATCTGGCATTTTTTCATCACTCATATTCATATATCATTATTCTCCATCGTCTGCGTAAGCAGAAATTGCAAAACAGTCAAGACGTAAAAAAAAGTTACATGTTATTTGCTCTATAAGATAGAGTAAATGCCACGTCTGCTGAAATTCTTGGGAGGCCTGTTCTCTCGTGCTAATTTTTTTAAAATATTGCATCCTTAATATGCATTCTAGTGCAAAAGTGTACATATTAAAGTTGTAGAACATTTAAAAACCTATAACTTACATTCTCTTATAGCGTACATTCTCTTGGGGCTTTCAATTATTTTTTTGTACAACGCTTATTTTAGTGAAAATTGTGATTTTTTTGTTTTTTTTTTCATCAAAATCTGTAAAAAATGGGATTTTTTTAAGATTGCGGCTTAGAACTTATGCACTTTACGACAGAATTGTAATAATAAAGGTATACGAAATCAAAAACCCTAAAACTTTTATTTCAAGCATTTTTCTCTCCAAAGCTTAAGTTCAGGGGCAATTACTGATTTTTCGTATTTTTAAGTTCTAGAGTAGGTTGATTCTCTTTTGCGTCATTCACTTATGATTAAAATTGTATAGTGTTTTTCTTTTTACATTGATTGCCCACGATTAAAGATAGGTTATATTGTTCTTTATTCACATTGGCAAGAGAAAATCGTGTGAGTATTTGAGCTAGATTTTTTTATTAAAGTTTTATTTGATTTGTTTTAAAGAAATTCTTGAAGTATTCCTGGTACAAAATTTTCCATTTCACTTCTTGTTACTCATATGAGTCGATTTACACAACTTTTTTAATTCCCGATAAGATCAGCTGACATTGTGCATTTTGTAACAAAGGAGAACTCTGCAATTGAACACTTTCAGTTAGCGTTCCTTGTAACTTTAAAAAAAAAATTGACGTTTATCATCGACCGCTCGATTCTTCTTCTCCCCTCACTTCCATTTCCTTCTCCTTCTTTTTCTGCTTCTCCTCCTACTTCTTCTCCTTCTCTTCTTCTTCTTCTTCGATTCCGTATCATCGATCGCTCGATTCTTCTTCTCCCCTTACCTCCTTTTCCTTATTCTCCTCCTTCTACTTCTTCTGCTTCTGCTTCTTCTCCTCCACCTTCTACTTCTTTTTCTTCTTTTTTTCGATTCCGTATCTGTTCTACATGTGATCTACTGTGTCTAAATCCTCCTTGATATCTGTAATCAGTACAAGCCTCTCTTGTAATATTCCTGGTGAAATTTGAAAATTACTGGCCGAGTGGAAATTCCTCTGTAGTTATTTGCTTCCTGATTATTCACTTTCTTAAATTGTTGATTAACAATTTTCTAGCTTCTTCTATTTTCAAGAATCTTGTTTCTTAAAAATGATTTATTATGTAGGTGCACTAGAATTTTTTACTATTTCATCTCCCATTCTTAATAATTCAGCCGTAATCGTATCTTGTCCTTGGGCTTTATTGTTTTTTAATCTCGTTATTATTACATTTGTTTTTTGGGGTTTTCGTGTTTTTCTCTTTATATATTTGAGATTTCACCTTTTAATATAAGTTAAACCAGTTAGTACCTAGTTATAACCTTTCCACCTAGCGGACAAAGATTTCCCTTTGTTGGAAAATTATATAATTATGAGAATTTTATTAGGAATTTTTTACTTACAATAACGTTTATTATGGTGAAAGTAATTAAATTATGTTTATACTGAATATATAAATATAATAAAATTTATAAATAAGTAAGGTTAAATATAGTAACGGTCACATCAAAGAACATGACCCCATTACTCAATCTTTCTGTGCTTAACAATGTTAAAAATCTCTCTTGTTTTTTGAACACAGTAAAAACATCCTCTTTCAGTCTTCGTACTGTCCATAGGCAACGGATCATCCATCTGTAGAGCTTAAATACTGTAGCTTAACAAACATCTTACTTTGTACTCTTTTAAACAATTTATATAATGGAGTAGTTCATAAATTGATGGAATTGTATTTTTGCTTGTATGGACTACAAAAACGGGTACATAGCATAAAAATGTGGAACATTTTATTACCCCTACATGAAGCCTTACTTGGTGGAACCCTGCACTTTTATTTGCAAAGCTTTTAAGGGGTATTAAAAGGTTTTGTTTGTGTTGTTACAACTGAATGTAAAGGTGGTTGTTATATGGGGAACCGGAATGGGTAATGTGCCTAGTTCTATATTTATTTAGAAAGTCTGTTAAAGAAACTTTTATGATGGTGTAGTTTAATACAATTAAATTTCCTTACATCATTCTGATATTTTCCTTTTTAGTTTTAAGTTTTTCTTTGTGTGTAATATCTTACAATGGGATACAGATTAAAGTCATTTCATAAGTAATATCAGTTTTGTTTTTAGTCTTCCTTTGGTGAAAAGAAACGATTAAAAATTTAAATCAAATCTTTAGTTAGTCACATTCAAGGCGTATCTTCGCGACCACGTCAACGCTGAAATTCTTCTCATTTTGCTATTGTGTGACAGGAGACATAAAAAACTAACCCTGTTGACTTAATACATAAGTAGAAAAAAATACTGAAATTTAAGAAATGCTACAAGAAGTAAATTATAAATAAAATAAAAGTGAACTTGTATTTTAAGACGCTAGTTGGCGATTGCGTAATTAAGTGGAGAAATATCGTCTTAAAGATTATTTTTTTCCAGTAGTTACGTTATGTTTTAAATTAAGAAAGATGTGTGACACTAGCCGATGTCTGACAAGAAGTCCCACTAGCTTTCGTATTCGAAATTCTTCTTCACTTCATGGGTTAGGCAGCTCGGAAACCATCTCCTTCTCGAGTGTCCAACACTCCGCTTACCGTTGGGTTTGTACTCTTGGGGTACACAGGGCAAGCGGTCCTCCCCTTCATCTGTTCCAAAAGTCTTTTCTTTGCTCTTATTCGGTGTTAAGTCCTGGATCCTGGATAAAGCCAACACAAGGAAACTGGAGGCATTTGAGATGTGGCTGTACAGACGAGTGTTGAGGGTCCCATAGACTGCTCGGATGCCAAATATAAAGGTTCTCAGGAGAATGAATAAAAGACGTGGAAGTCATTTCCACTATCAAGTGTAGGAAGCTCCAATGTTTCGGACTTATCATTCGGTATGACTCACGATATTCGTTACTACAAGCCAATCTGCAGGGAAAATATATGGAAAGCGTAGACCTGCCAGAAGAAGGATGTTGTGGCTTCGAACGCTGAGAACTTGGTTTGGGAAGAGCTCAGAAGAGCTATTTCGCAGTGCAACGAAAAAAGTGAGAATTGCTGGATATCCTGGTGAGTTTGTGTACTTATGGTGCAAAAAAGTGGGTATTGACTAAGAGGCAGAAGGATCGCCTAAAAGTGGTGGAGATGGATTTCTGGAGGCGGAGCTATGGTGTCGATCGAATTCCAAAATTAAGTGAAGAAAAGGTATTCAAAGAAATATCATGGATACCATATCCCGGAAGCAATTAAAATGGTGTGGCCGTTTGCAGAGGATGGAGGAAGGTAAGTGGCCAAAGAGGGTATGGGAGTGGACGCCAGCTGGTAAAAGGAGGGGAGGCCGGAGGTGATGTAGTTGGCTGGTATGCAGAAGGCTATGTCTTTGTGGCGTTTTTCCGATGGCGACTGGCAAAACAAAGAGAGGTGGTGGCTAGGAAGCGAGATACGGCTGGGGCTGTAAATTCTCGCATGGATAAATAAAAAAATTCCATGATTGTCGCCAACATTCGAAACAGATAGGCACCTGAATAAGAAGAAGAACCGTGGAAGCATTATTTAAAAGTATAAAGTGAAAATGATAGGTCATTGAAGACTATTGATAGAGCTTTTGTTATAGTTACTCGAGTCACGAGTTTGCCTTTGGTTTTAACGAGGGGTGAGGGGGGAAGACATCAATGCGCATGCGCGACTGCTTTGGTATCAGTTCGCCACCACCACATCGTAACTATAGTTAGAGGGCATACAGTATATCGCGAACCTTTTCTAGGTTAACTTTAGGAGTATAACTGTTTGTTGCCGTAAACGGAAATGCCGTTTTCTCGAAAAAGCGAAGCAACTGTTCACAGTGCTGAACGAAATCCAATGTGTAATGTCATAAAATGCTATGAAGTTGAAGCTAAACAGAAATACCTTTTCATGCCTCTTAACAAAAGCCGTGAGTGAGCGGCTAATTACTTTGATGTTTCTCTTTCCACAATTCGAAATATAAAGAAGGAAATTAAAGACAGTGAAGAAGATAATTATTCTTCATCAACAGTTTTTTTAACACCTGGTAAAAAAAGGAAACGGTTATATCAATAATAAAGTGATGCCGACATGTGAAACGTTATTACCGGTTTTTGAAAGAAAAGCAACATTTCAGTTGGAAACTTAGTACGTTAAAAATTATTTTAAAGGAAATGGGGTTTAAGTGGAAAAAGTGTTAGTCACAACGAAGTATAGTAATTGAAAAGGAACATGTGGTTAACAAACTGTGCAATTGGACGGTAGTAAAATAAAGTGTCTCACTGTTGAGGTTGTATCACTGTCAGATATCACAGCCCATCAATACGCAAAAGGCATTCTCGTGTCTCACTTAGCCTTTTATCAAGTCACATGATTTAATAGCGTTTAATTTTATAAATGTCAAGGTCCTTTTACCATAATTCATATAAATATTTTGTTTTGTAATTTTCCTTTCGCATATACAGTGGAAAAATATGGAAGATGAGAGTTTTTCTGTATGTGAAAAATTGGTGGTGGATGGAGAAGGTTTAGTCAATTTTATGGTACGGGTAGAAATACCACAGAGGACGGGCGATGCGAGGTCTTTAGTGGTCGGTAGTAGGAGAGGCTGTAAGGCTAATGTAGCTTAGTAACACTCGTACTCTCTAATGAAACCGAGAACTCATCTTTGTTCAGTACTACCCCCGTCCCTTTCCACCCATTCCTGAACTCTGCTCTTTTATCTCATCCCCCTCTCTCTCTCATTTCATAAACAGTCTTTCTAAAGATTAATCTGTCTCTCTCTCTAACTCTCATTCCGTCCAACAATTATTTAAAAATTAATGTTTTTCTTTTTTTTTACTTTTTCTTTATTGTTATTATTATTTATTTTTACACGTTATGAAGAAAAATATTCGGATATTTATTTTTTCTTTTGGTAATAGTAGTAATTTTCTCGTTTATAAGTAACAGTAGGTCTTTCATTATTAATGGTTCCTTTAATACTTCTTTTGTCATGATGAAGAAAATAGGGTGTGTTATTCAATTTATAACAATAAAAAGTGTGCAGATGATAAACGTTTTTTACTTGATATTCATTGTTTTATAAATTAATTATTGTAGTATTTAAAAAATTTATCTTAATATTCCTTCAACAGTTTTCCCTCTATTTTAAAATTTCGGCAAGGTACTCCAAGTGCTACATATTTTTTTTTATTTTAGCAAAATTTATGGTCTGACCACAAATGCTGGTAAGTTTCCGACAGTTTTCTCATAATATTAATCCGTGTCATTCTTGTCAGATACTAAAACAACTTTACTAAAATTCTCCTCCTACATCCACTTCCATCCAATTATGTTTGTTTTTCATGATTTCAGCATAAACATTATAAGCTGTACTTAGCAGGCCTTCTGTAGTTGTTCACATTGTTTCTTTGCCCTTCCTTAGTCTGGAACAAGGAAATTAAGCCCTTTCCAATCCTCAGGAATTCTGTTCGTGTTCAACACACGTATTGTTTAGATCATCAGCCGAAAGATTGGTTTGAACCTCTTGTGGCTTAACTAAGTAAAAAATGAGTGAGGTGGTTTACCAAGCCTTCCTCACTGAGTGGAAAAGAATTCTTACCAGCATGCGAGGCCCTCGGAAAACATCTACTTTCTACCCTGTAAATGATATCTTCACTTTATTCAGGTCTGGCTGTGTAATGAAATTCATTATTCTCAGAGGAGATAATCTGACTAGTGTCTTTTTTAACATCTCTACCTTTTCTGTTCTTAAATGCTTCAGTCGTATAATTGGCTGACCATATGATAAGAAACAACTATATTTAGTAGGCCTGGAACTAGCAGATCGAGTGCAAATATTTAACACTTTACATGAATTGGACCTATACGAAAAAAATATCACATCATTTGTCAAACCAGCAACAGGAAGTAAGTACCCCATGTTTTTGCACTGATTACAATAGACTAATTAGGAAATAATTTTTGTAATAAATTTAGAAGTAGTAAAAAAACAATTTAAACGATTAAAATGACTAGTTCTTTTTGTAACCTTTCTTTAGAAAAATAAACTACAAATTAAGTGATATAAAATTTAATAAAAAGCGTTTTTTCGTTTGTAGTTGTCGTTTTGTTTTAGTGTAGACAACACCCTTTCTGATTTGTAAATTTTCTGACCAGCAAAATTAAGAAAATAATTGCCTCGTTTTTACTAATGTAAAAATATTGTTTCACTGTTCTATTCAATTAGTTAAAAGATTTTTGGCATTCTTACAAGTAACTTGTACGCTCGGGATGCACCAGTGTTTTTGTTTCAGTAATAACGTCATTTTTGTCATGAGACTGTTACGAGGTTACTGTAAACACGTGATTTTCTCTGAGATAGTTAGCCAATTTTTGTTTTCATTTTAAGTTTTAGGAAATAATATTTATTACGTATTTCCTCCTCTGTGATTTAAATTTTTGACCATGAATTTTTATATTTAACAATAAATTAATACGTTTTACTGTGTCTTGTTAAATTGTGGTGTCGAATCATCTGGTAGGGAATGTCAAGGTTTTCATAGAGCACTCATGTGAAAAGAAGACAATTCTCTACTGTGATTAATGTTGAGCTGTAGTATTTCAAGTGTATTTATTTGAATTTCTATGTATTAAATGCGAAAGTTTTCATTGATTTAATTGCATTCTTTTACGTACTCATTAATTTTTTAACTTGCTAATCACGTAGATAACTGCAATATGTCATAGCACGCGTGTCCCTTAAATGTTGCACAAAATAACTAAAGTATTTCTTTCTTGATCACCTGCGCCTGTGAAGTAAAAAAAGGTAACTACCGTATGTACCTCCCCGAAGAGCTACAGTTCTATGAATCAAAAGTATATTGTGTTTTTCCGTGATATCTCGGTAAAGTAAAGTATTTGAATTTCTACTACTTAAGGCCTATTACCGGGACGCCAGTTTCCCAGCTGCTAGTAAACTAGCAATCGTAGGAACGAACAACTACCAGGTACAGATACTGAAGTCATGAGATTGGCTTTTCCGTATGGATGGGCTGTGAGGAAGGAAATGAAATATTTGCAGTGCTGCCAACCTCAGCAGTGAGACATTTCACTACCGTGCAGTTTCTACTTACATTTTGTAACTTGTGGTTTATTCCGAGAAAATATTTTCTTCATAAACCTTATATAAAAAATAAATGTGACCTGTAATATTCCCTATAGCTTAATTACATGACTAGAAATGTTTGATTTACTGTAATTACCAGCTACCTTATTCCATTGGAACAAAGTTTTCTACGAATGAATTGCCGTCTTTACTATCGTTGTCACCGGCGTCTTCTCTATCAGTCTCGCTAGTATCTACCTAACCGTTTCCTTTTTTTATCAGGTGTCTACAAAACTGTTGAAGAATAGTTTCTTCACGTCTTTAATTTTCTTATTTTTTTGAATTGTGGAAAGAGAAACATCAAAGTAGTTAGCCACTCGCTCATGGCTTTTTTTAAGAGGCAGGGAAAGGCATTTCTGTTTAGGTTCATCATCACAGAATTTTCTTACACTGCATATTATATTTCTTTCAGCTCTGTGAATAGTCTGTTCACGTTTTCGAGAAATTAACATTTCTGTTTACGGTAGGAAACAGTTATATTCGTACAGTTAAACTACAAAACGTTCCGCGATATACTGTATATGCTCTGGGTATAGTATAAGTTATTGTCTTTGTTGCACTGAAATTAAAGCAGTCGGGCTTGCGCACTGATGGTTTTCTCTCTTTACCCCTCGTTGTAAACAAGGGCAAACTCGTGACTCAAAGTTTAGTTAAAACGCTAGTGACTTTGAACATTTTTGACTTTACTAGCGCTAGTAGGGGATAAAAGGTCACGTGATTGGCTAGCACCAGTTAATTTGCTTGGTGTGAGCGTTTGGAGACGTAGCTAGTTGCTAGTAAGCTGTACTTTGTACTGCATTACACAACACAACTCATATATGTTTTCAGAGCACTGGTAATAATTAACCAGCTTCGTGGGAACCGTCGCCGACGCGCTGGTAGATTCTGCTGTATTGTACTAGTAGCTAAACTATATTTCACTAGAGTTAAGAGTAAACTTAAACAACTTTTGCGAAGTTACGGACAGCGCGTGCTGTCAAGCCTTACTGCGGATACTTCTTTTCAGAAATACTGCATTGACACCCATGATAATGCATTCCGTAGCTACCGGGGCTATTTTATGTAGTGATTGATGAACGTAAACAAACCGCTCGTTCTGTTAGTCTACTTGTTCGTAGCAATACGAATATGACTCATTCATTCGTTACAAATGTAGTAGGTGCGTTTTGAAAGTGATTTATGGTTGTGTCGCAGTATATTGCTATGACTAATCTCAACGAATCGTTTTTAACATCTATAAAATAAACGATTAACAACATAACATTCAAGTTAAATGAAGTAAAGAAACTTTTAGAAATAGGTATAAACAATTTAACTTCAGAAAATTGGCAAAAATGTATATAAAGCACGTAAAAAATGAAGAGAGTGAAATGTGGAGGGTTGATTTCGTAAGTGAAGTTTTGGTAGAAAAACTAATTTAAAACAATTGTGAAAGTGATTCGTCGAAAAATAAAGAATTTCCCGGGATAGAAGAATTGCAGTAAAGAAGTGAACTAAATAAAAGGATACACCAAAAGTACACTAAAGTACAAAGTACACCACGCGTAAACATTTTAATTCATATTAATATTTGATATTTATATACCTACTGTTAATTTGTTTTTAAATATAGGCTATTATATTACATTTTTCGTGTGGTCATGCAAAAGTATTTTGCTAACAGTATGTAATGGCTTCAGTGGATCGCGCTAAGAATAAGACCTATAACCGAGTTCACGTGCATTTCTTTACTCTATTCTGTCATGGAATAGAGTATAGTAAACTAGCGTCGTGGGATAGGACTTTACTACTCATAAGGAGAAAGGGAGTTAAAAAATTTAATATTTTTTCTCTAAATTCACAATACAGTAGAGCGTCAATAATCCGGATTAATTGGAACCGGACGCCATCCGGATTATCAAATTATCCGGATTATCGAAACACCAGATAAAATTGCCAGTAGACGTCTTCAAAGTAAGAAAAGTACAGTAGCTAAATTCGACTATATTTTACATGATTTGTTAACAGAAATGTGAAGCGGGTTAGTAAAACTACGAAATATGTTATGTATAAAGAACTAATTTTTATTTAACGAAATTTGTAATTGTACATATAAAAGAGTGATACATAATAAGCTTTGGCGCCATATTGTACTCAAAGGACTCTTATTATTTTGATTTAAGACTATTAATTTAATTTGCACTGAAGGGTAGGAAGGCATGTGGCCCTGATGGCGTGAATGCAGAGCTGCTGAAGTACGGCGGCGTTGTGCTGGAATTAAGACTACTCTATCTAGTAAATGAATGTTGGTCTCAGGTTACAGTTCCAAAGGAATGGGCTCAGTGCTTGGTGGCCCCAATCTTTAAGAAGGGAGACAGGAGTCAATGCGAGAACTACAGAGGAATAAGCCTTTTAAACAGTATGTATAAGGTTTATGCAAGAATAATTAATGGTAGACTAGCTCCTATTGCAGACACTATTTTAGGAAATGAACACAACGGATTCCGTAGAGGCAGAACTACGATAGATGGAATTTTTCCGCTGAAGCTGGTGATAGAGAGGAGAGTGGAGTTCAATAAAGAGACACACATTGCTTTCATAGATTATGAGAAAGCTTTCGATAAAGTACGGCGCTCCAAGTTATGGTATATAATGGGAAAGAGAGGTTACCCGCAACATCTAATTGACATTGTGGTAAGTCTATACAAGGATACAGCCATAGCAGTAAAAGTAGGCAATACTACCACAGAATTTAAGAAGATTGATCAAGGAGTTAGACAAGGTTGTAGCCTCTCTCCAACATTATTTAATATCTACATCGATGATGTTTGTAGAAAATGGAAGCAGGGGGCTGGATCTGGTATCGAGTTAGGAGAAGGTTTCTTCTTTAATACGCTGTTGTACGCGGATGACCAATTAATCCTCCAAGAAAGTGAAGATGAACTGCAAAGGTCTATTCATATGCTCGACAAGATATGTAAAGAGTATAATATGTCGGTATCTGCTAGTAAGACCAAAATAATGGCTTTTATTGGGAAGGACCCCATAAGGTCAAAAATTGTATTAAATGATAGAGTGTTGGAGCAGGTAGCACACTTCACTTATTTAGGAGTTGATATAACGTATGACGTTGATAGAGAGATAAGCACTAGAATAAGCAAGTTTCAGCATGTCTGTGGTTATATCAATAGGACTTTTAAGAATCGAACCAGGAAAGATACACAGTTGAGGCTCTACGATGTAATGGCGGTGCCGATTTTACTGTATGGAAGTGAGACCTGGGCACCAAAGAAGAAAGATTTAAGTCGATTGGAGGCAGCTGAAATGAGATTTTTGAGATCTGTGAAGGGGTGTAGCCGGAGAGAACACAATAGAAGTAGCGTGATTCGAGAAGAACTGAAGAGAGACGAAACAATCATTGATAAAATGTGGAGGTACAGAAATAGGTGGCAGGAACATGTACTTAGGATGTCACCTGATAAAGCTAGTCTTCAGGCGCTGAAGTATCGCCCTCGAGGAAGGAGATGTTTGGGGCGTCCAAGAAAGAGATGGTGTGATGTTGGAACAGGCGATTGGCCTAATCCGTAAAGGAGATGATGATGATGATGAATTTAATTTGTGCAATTGTGCAACCACTACGCAACACGCGATTCGAGCGTATCTCTTACTCATCACGCACGGCGAGCCGTTCATCCATATTGGACACTTTTAACCTACAATAAATTAATTCCCATTTTTCGCCAGAGTTGAATCCGGGTTTTCGACGTTCCGGATTTTTGACGTCCGATTATTGACGCTCTACTGTAATCTAATTCTAATAATTCACATTAATTTTCTTAAAATGGTACCTTGACAAAGTAAAGTATAGGCTGAAACTATGAAAAATAAAATCCAGTTTATTAAAGCCTCTTCCTGAGATCAATGTTTTTATTCCTAATTGTTCAATTTAGAACCATAAGCGACCCGATGGGATGAGGATGATGTGTAAATGAGGTGTAGTCTCGTACAGATTCAGGCTGACCATTTCTGAGATAGTGAGTTGTGCTTCAACCATGAAAGTACCATCGGTAATCACTGCCTAGTACTCAAATCCGTGTAAAAATATACTCTAAAAACTTTACTAGGAGGTCAATAAAGAAACTGGTGTCTACCTTCACTTTTTGTAAAGTAAGCGTTGTCTTTTGATTTTTATTAACGAAAATATTTTTTCATGTCAAATTAACCTAAAATCATTATACATCAGTTGATACTCGAACTTTAAATTTTGTGTCAGCGGCTCTTCAACATTTTTTACTCGTAAACGAACCCAGGACCATCGGCTTTTGTAACCGTGAAAAAAATGGTTATCGTTAGGTTTTTTATAGGCTTTTTATGATTTATTTACTTTACTCTTCTGATCGTCTTAATTCAGGAATGTCTATTTCTGTCAGCGTTTTAATGGGAAATTAATTTCTTGGCACCGTATATTTACATTGCGTATACTGTATACATTTGACTTCAGAAGTATTTACGTTATACCGTTTGCTTTGCTTTATTAAATTTCTGTTTACGTTGTAAACCAATTTGAATTATTTTAATCAACATTTTAAAATCATATAAATATGCATTTATTACATCTTTTTGACTCGAACATGTATACAACGCTGATTTCTGCTGTAAATCCAATAATATTTTTGTATAGCATTTCAAGTTTACATTTAATATGATTTTTTCGTTACACCTAAGGCTTCTTTTATATAATTTTCCTCCTCCTTCTTTTTTAATCCTTTTACAAGTAATTACTCGTAATTTTTGGGCTACATACAAGTAATTCGTAAAAATTCTTAAGGTAATTTTAGGAAACCCACCGGGTTGGTCTGGAGGTAAAGTGGTCACCGCTTGTCAGGTTTTTAACTGTTGATTTTTGGAGACAGTGGTTCCTGGTAAAAATCCTAATGAAATTATTTACTTGTATGCGGATTTCAATACTAGACAGTGGTTACCAGTGTACTTCGATGGTTGGGGTTAACCGTACTCTTTTATGAAAAGTCATTATGAGTGTACAAGACTACATCTCTTTTACACGTCATATATATCAACCACGTCTGATTGGGTCATTGGATTTCTTATTGTTCTGAATGGAATAGATTGCAACGTTCATGCATTAGGGATATAAAAGAATAAAAATAAAAAACTAATGGAAAACAAGTTCAAAAATACGTTCTTAAATGGAACAGATTGCAACGGACACACGTTGTTGTTTTAGTCATCATAAGCCGATAGGCTTGTTTGAACATTTAGAGGCTTTACTAAGTAAAACGAAGAGGTGAGGTGGTTTATTAAGCTTTCCTCACTGAGTGAAAAATTATTTATATCAGCATACCGGCGGAATCTTTGAAAATCTTGTAATTTCTACCTTGCAATTGACACCTTCACCTCACTTCACAACAGGGTCTGGCTGTTATAATGAAATTTAATACACTCAGATGAGATAATGATACTAGTGTCGTTTACACCTCTAACTCCTTCTGTTCTTAAATGTTTCTATCATATAATTAGCTGACCATGTGATAAGAAACACAACTTTTTTAATCCTGGAACTAGCAGATAGAGTGCAATTACACACTCCTAATGTGTGTAATTTACACACTCCTTTGAAATAATTTTTGTTTTTAAATTGCCACCCAGTCGGTTCTTATAGGTTTTTGCTATAAAATGAATAAATCACGCCCTCATTATATTGGCTTAGTAAAGAAAAATAATTTTTTTTTGGCTTAAGGGGTAATGAATTGAAATCCGAGTATAAAATATTTTGCGCGTTCATAGTTTATCCATCTAATCAAAACTTGTCGCAGAGTGAAGAATGTCCATAAAAATAAGTACAGCCGTCTTTAGTTGCACAATAAATTGTTTGTAACCAGTAGCGGTTGGTTACATAAAGCAAACTGTAAGCCACTGCGCATTGAACTAAACACCGTACGCTAAGTACTTAATATTATATCATTAGTCTTGTCTAACCTATACAACGTTAAATTGTGCGCCTGCTGTCGCGTAAAGGGATTAATGTCAGGAAATATAGTCTTGAAATGTTGTTCGGGGTTGAATAGCGGTCACAGCTTATAAAGACAGCTTAAAATTAAGCCGTCACTTTGTTTATGTAATGTGCAAATATAAGTTGACCCAAAAATATGTGCGTGTTTATCTTAATAAATCGATTCAATCTGTAAATATATAAAATGCGAAACTCCTAACTGATTCGTTCATTTATTAAGCTGCTCAATAATTCACTTAATATTCCAATTTTCTGATTTCCTAAAGATCTAAAATTCGTTGCTCATTTGTTGCTTTGAAGTAGAGAAAGAAAAATCAGAGCATTTTCATTTGTACTACGTACTAACGTCGTATCTATACTTTTCTATTGAACTACAGTTCTAACACCCGGAAATAATGTTTTCTAAATGATATTTGGTTCTCGTAAGACTTTCAAATTGTAATTTGGTCTATAGAACTACAGTTCTAACACCCGGAAATAATGTTCTCTAAATGATATTTGGTTCTCTTAAGACTTTCAAATTGTAATATTTGGTCTATAGAACTACAGTTCTAACACCCGGAAATAATGTTCTCTAAATGATATTTGGTTCTCGTAAGATTAAAAATTTTAACATTTGGTTTCGAAAGAGTTAAAAAGGATGTTGCTACCCTAAAAAAAATTACTATTTGTGTACCTTTCTAAAGAGAAAAAATAATATGTGGAGTTAAATTGGGAAAACCGGGAAAATAGTAAACCATTGAATTAATGTCTCAGAGATGACTCAGAGGGTAGAAATTTCATCCGCGTGCAGCACGGGAATATTGGATAATTATTAATAAATAGAATATCTAGTATATTATAGAATTTTCTTAACATTGCTTTCTATGGTTAAAGGGTGGTTTACACAGAATGCGATCTCCGTCCTCCGTTCCTGGCAAATGAACGTATTCCTATCTCAAGTGCGATCTTCCGTGTCTCACAGAATGCGTTCAGTTCATTCGGTCAGTCGCGATGAGTTCTTCATCAGAAGTGGAAGAAGCTGTTACTCTATTGTTGTTATCTCTTAGTAATAAAATAAAAAACGTACAGTGTGGGCACACCATATAAACAAAATACGATTACAGTTTGGAGAGTATAAAAAATTATGTACAAAGCTTTTTTATCACATAAATACCGCTTTTACTGATATTTTCCGTTTCGAGTGAAATATCTTAAATTTGTGACAAACAGTACAATTTTATATGACGAACACGTTTGGATCACAATGTGTTCAGTTTCAAGCTGTCCTGTAGAAACGTTCAGTTTCTGTCCGCCGCGTTCTGCTACCGCCCGCATGATCAGAACGCACTCTTGTGTGCCACGCTTCACTACTAACCACAGAATACAAAAAATATTTTCCACGCTACGATCACTTGCCCGGAACGCAGGACGTAGATCGATCGCATTCTGTGTGGCAGGCCCTTTATTGTTTCGTTTTGTTTATCAATTAGTATTCTTAGTACTCTTATTACTATTACTATTATTACTATTACTTATTACTTATTACTATTATTATTATTATTAGTACTCTTGTATTGTCACGAAAAATAATATACATTGTATATGCGTTAAATTTTGAAAGTTAAATTTAAGAAAAGCAACATAAGAAAAATGAACTATTAATACGTATTACAAGATTTTAGTATAAAAAAATACGGTATTTTTAAACTCCGACAAAACAGAGTATGATAGATAAAAATAAAATTAAAGTACGAGTATTAACACCTAAACCTAGGTTCGTTCGGGATCTGGGTATGATAAATAATATACAGACTAGCTTTTAACATATAAAAATTAATTTATTATTATAATTTATTTTACAAAATTAATGATTAAACTTAGCATACTAACAAATACAATTACATAAATTAAATCAATTTCAAAAACTGAGTGTTGTAAAAATAAGTTGTAGGTTTTTAATTCTCTACAACTTCATTTACTCGTATAAACCTTTAAAGCTCTAAATTTAGTGTATATTATTAAGGCCGCAATATTAAATAACGATTTATCCAACGAGAGCAAATCACCCCGTCAAGAATTTCAACAGACCCTTACCCTGTCTCATACAGCATAAAGGATGTAGTAAGTGTGGCGATTTAAAAAACAAATTGTAGCCGTTGTTGAGAAAATCTCGAAAAAAAGGAAAATCGCATAAACTATTATTTCTGGTTGACCGATTTTGATTCAATTGTTTTAGTCAGGTCCCCTAGTGGCATCTAACGTAAATTCCAAGTTTCAACTTCGTAAAATATTTCGTTCTTGAGATATTTTGATCAAACACACTCAGATCAATCTCTATAAACATGTTCTTTTTGGGTTCAGAAACGTGTATTTCAAGTGAAAAATCGACATGAACAATACTTTCCTTCCCTGTAATATTCGTGTAGGCCTAGAGAGAGTAAAGAATCTGATGTGAACTCACACAACTTTCTCTTGCCAATGCAAATAATTAACAATAAACCTAACATTAGAAATAAACAAAAAATAAACCTCAATAAACATAACCTAATTTTTATCATGAGTGAAAGACGCAAAATGAAAATCAACCTCAGTTTGGCTTAAAAATACGGCAAATCACTCTTTCACACTAAACTATTCTCGTAGAGAAAAATGCTCTAAATAAAAGTTGCAGATCTTTTAATTTATTATAAATTTGATTATATGTCGTAAAATGGCTAAGGCCGAAATCTTAAAAAAAATCGATTTTTCACGTTTTCGTGAGAAAAAAACAGAAAATTGCTAATTACCGGTAAACTAAGCGTTGTACAAAAAAACGTTTGAAATAAAAGTTGTAGAATTTTAAATTCTCTACAACTTTAATTATATACATTTTGGCGGTAAAATAATATAATATTAATAATAAAGCCGCAATCTTAAAAAAACAATTTTTTTACGTGAAAACAGCCTCACCAAGAATTTCAGCAAACATGACGCCTACCCTATCTTGTAGAGCATAAAAAATTTAGTAAACCAGGCGATTTTAAAAACATCGTAGGACCCGTTTTTGAGAAAATCGCAAAAAAGTGAAAAATGACACGAATAAACTGCTACTTCCGGTTGACCGATTTTGATGAAAATGTTCGTGTCGGGTCCGGTAGTGGTATTAAACTGAAGTTTTAAGTTTCAAGTTCGTACGATGTTCTATTCTTGAGATATTTTGTATACACACTCACACAAACACAGACCAATCGCTAAAAACATGTTTTTTTGGGTTCAGGGGGTCTGAAAACGTGTAGATTCGATGAAAAATCGATTTCTAAAAATCGACATGAAAACAGTACTTTCCTTCCTATATATTCATATAGGCAAGAGAAAGTAAAAAATGTTATTTGGAATTCATTAACTTTATTTATAGGATTGTATTGTATGATTTTTTTTAAAATTTATTTTGAAAAGATATTCTGAAAAGTATTTTGCCATTTGAAAGTAGTTTCACTGCCGTCAATTGACACAATACGCTATTTTTTTTGACTTCCTAACCTACATTGCGTGTTAAACATTTTATGGTTATGATATATTGTTATTAAAAGTAAGGTATTTCAAATTTGCGGCGCCGTATATAAACATGTAAAAGTCGGTTTGTGGATCAAGAAGCGCTAGTTATAAAATTAGCCGAATATTGGCCCCGTACCAACTAGCTCGTGTTAAATCAACGTATAGCCACATCTCACACCAATGTTTTTATATACATATTCTATCGGTATAAAACAGAAGTTATTTTTTTTATAAAAAGTTTTTAAACCACCTATCTGTCTGAAAAGTTTTGACCTAAACATTTTTATTTGCAAATCTTAGTTTTATTCGTTAGTAATAAGTAATATCGATATAATATTTTTACTTTCTCTTGCCTATATGAATATATAGGAAGGAAAGTATTGTTTTCATGTCGATTTTTCGAAATAGAGTTTTCACCGGATCTACACGTTTTCAGACCCCCTGAACCCAAAAAACATGTTTTTAGCGATTGGTCTGTGTGTGTGTCTTTGTGTGTGTGTGTGTGCAAAATATCTCTAGAACGGAACATCGTACGAACTTGAAACTTGAAACTTAAGTTACATACCACTACCGGACCCGACACGAACATTTCCATCAAAATCGGTCAACCGGAAGTAGTAGTTTATTCGTGTATTTTTTCACTTTTTTGCGATTTTCTCAAAACTGGTCCTACGATTTTTTTAAATCGCCTGGTTTTTCTTAATTTTTTATTCTCTACAAGATAGGGTAGGCGCCATGTTTGCTGAAATTTTTGGTGAGGCTGTTTTCACGTAAAGAAAGTGGTTTTTTAAGATTACGGCTTTAATATGTATTATAGCGCAAAAATTGATATAATAAAAAATGTAGAGAATTCAAAATTCTACAACTTTTATTTCAAACATTTTTTTGTATAACGCTTAGTTTAGCGGTAATTAGCGATTTTCTTTTTTTCTCACGAAAACGTGTGAAAAGTCGATTTTTTTTAAAGATTTCGGCCTTAGTATGCATTTTATGTTAAAAGTGTGTATAATCAGATTTATAGAAAATTAAAAGATCTACAACTTTTATTTAGAACATTTTTCTCTAAAGAGAGTAGTTTAGTGTGAAAGAGTGATTTTCCGTATTTTAAAGCCAAACTGAGGTTGATTTTCATTTTGCGTCTTTCACTCATGATTAAAATAAGGTTATGTTTATTGAGGTTAATTTTTTGTTTATTTCTAATGTTTTATTACTAATGTTAGGTTAAATTGTTTAAATTATTTGCATTGGCAAGAGAAAGTTGTGTGAGTGTTTCACACCAGATTTTTATTTTCACTATACATTTTACAATTTATTTATTTTTTGATTGGTGACTCGTCTTATGGTACAAATGTACACTACATTTTTCTACGTACAAAACAAATCTAACTTACGACAAACATTCCATGACAGTGGCTTATTACCCAGTACAGTTTATTAAAATAAATAAGTTATTATTTCGTTCGTTACATTTTAGATCACATAAATAACTGAAATTTGTGAGCGGCTCATTTCTTCGCTGAAGGCTTTCCTCCTTTCTTCTGCCTATACCGTGCTGTCCGTTTTTTCTTTGTGGAAACCCTTTTAGTCATCTGTAATATAAATTTGGTTCGGTCCAATTTCTAGGGTTACTTCAGTTTTTCCTGCATCAATTTTGGCTTTAAACCGTTTATTTGAAACTTAAAACCAATTGTTTATTATTTTAAAGATCTGTTTCGTCAACCATTTTTCATAGAAAATAACATTCTACACTGATGTCCGTAGAATTTTGGTCTTCGTTGTTTAATAGTTTTTATTAACTCTTCGTTGTTTTCCTTGAACAGTTCTTCTCTTTCTTGTAACTTACACTGTCTCAAATTTCTCTTCATCTCTTAGACTTACCTTTCCAGTCATTCTTAAGCATTTACTTGCGGCAATTTTTGTGTGTTGTTTCTTCAAGTGACGAGTGAATATTTTGATATTCGTCATGTATTTAATTTGGAAGATTTTTAGTCCCTTTTGTTCGGCTTGTTCTTACACATATATATTTTATACTTATAGATTCATAATTGTTTCTGTGAATATGTGATAAAACAGATTGATATACATTAGGTAATTAAATTATATTAGATTACGTAATATTATAAATTTATTATCACAAGAATTTGTTAAATAAGTGAAATAAGTTCGATGCAACGGATTCAACTTTCTAGAAATTTTCAATTTCTTTTCTTAATTTCTTTTGTAATTCACATCAACAGTTACCGTTAGTAACCACTGTGAGTAGTTAAACGGTTCCTTTTAGAGTATTAAAATGACCAGACAGTTAACTAATTAGTTTTCGGGTCTTTCACTTTGCATTGTAGCACACTAACTTTTGCGCCGCGAAGGCGGTCCTCAAACATTTGGGCCTACCCCAGTTAGTCAACTAGGTAGGTTGGCACTTAAGTAACATTACTTAGGTAGTATAATTAAACAGTTGATAGATATACTTGATGAAACTCCAGTAAATGTACCATTCTAATTTTCATAAATATTCACCTAATAATAAAACACCATAATGCGGTGATGAAATTAAACGATTGCTGAAACACCTCCTGGTAACAAATAATCGCTGAAATATTCACCTATATTATTTTATTAAAATTTTTCTCTTAATTAGTGTTTTTGATTAAAATGTAATTTTGAATTGAGTAAATAAAGTTATATGTTTTTTTTTTGTTACAGGTGAGTAGTTCAATTAAATAATGATCATCAATTAAAATAAAAAAAATCTCCTTGATTACGGTTACTAGAGTAAGTATCCATCAATTAGTAATTGGAATGTTTTGTAATAGATTGATTGCTTTCTAAACGAACAGCTAATGAATTGTATAGAAGTTTCAAAGAGAATAATGTTTTTACTGCTCATTCTTTTGTAGTTTTGAACAACTGTTTTTGTATCTGTATCGTATTATCTATTATTGCAATTTCTTTTCTATTCAACTGATAAATAAAAAATTATTATTATATTGGCTGGACTTCGATCTTAGCTTACTTCGATTTGATTGACTTCTGATTGTACGTGTTCATTCTTTTTCTTCTAGACAATTTCAATATCTTCTTCTCTTCATGGGTTAGGCATTTCTATTTGTTCTGGCACCAACCCCCCCCCCCCCAACTCATTGGTTTGTATCTTCTCGCTAGACTAGGCATACGGCTTTTTAGCATTCTATTTAAATGATCGACCCGTTGGGTGGAAAAATTACAAATTCTTTCCTTTTATCTTGATTTCTGATCCTGTCTAGTCTTGTGCAACCCTTGACAGACCTTACTAATTTCATTTCGGCAGTTTGAATGTTTCTTTCCTTTTTTTTTCTCATCATCCGTGCATCACTGCCGTATGTCAACGCTGGAACTACCACCTTCTTATAAAACCTTAACCATTAACGTTTAATCAGACAATTTCAATATAATGCTATAAATTAATTATATCTCTTGTAAACTAAAAAACTGGATTTTCAATTACAGTAAATTCCGCTTAATACGATTTTTAAGGAACTGCACAAATTTAGCTTATTAAACGGGAAAACATCTTCGTCAATAAAGAGGCTCATCTAATAATGTTTAATTATGTAATTCATAAATAAATTGTTTTATTTAGTATCAATTAAAAATATGTACTCAACTCATATGGATTATAAACTTCCCTGGTTATACTTTATTTGTTGTTGTTGTTGTTATCAGCCGAAAGGCTGGTTTGAACCTCTAGAGGGTTCACTAAGTAAACGAGGAGTGAGGTGAATTACGTTTACCTTCCTCACTGAGTGGAAAAGTATGCCTATCAGCATACCAGGTCCTCTGAAAGCATCTACTTTCCACTCTGTAAATAACACCTTCACTTCATTCACCACGGGGGTCTGACTGTATAATGAAATTCATTTCTCTTAGAGGAGATAATGTTTGGCTAGTGTCTTTTACACCTCCACTTCTTCTGTTCTTAAATGCTTTAGTCATATAATTGGCTGACAATGTGATAAAAAAACAGAACTATTTTTTGTATCCCTGAAGCTAGCAGACCGTAAATAAATTGATCATTCCACCTGCCTGTTACAGGCAAAATCCTTTAGTAATGGGCGTAAAAATTAATTTTTTACGATTTAGTGCCATCTCCAATAAAGGACCCTGCTTCACATCTGGTGATAAAAATTTTAGTGAAGTGTTCTAAATCCGTGAATCACACCACTGGAATTAGTGAAAGCCGTAATCAATCTGCAGTTCTTTTGCAGTTTGAAATGGTGTTTTCTGTTAAAAGGCATCATTGGCAAATTTAGGTACGAGCTTGTTGAAACTATTTTTACAAAACATGTTCCCATTCCGTCTTACTTTCCTGCCGTTTCCTTTTTCCCTTTTCGGTCAATCCTGTAATGAATTAATTTCTGTATCTTTCCGCTTTTTTAAAAATTGTTCTTTATGTAGATCCAGAACTTTTTAGATCTGCACCAATTTGTGTTTTTGGTTCTTTTATTTAGATTGTTGGCCGTAGGTTTGTAAAATTTTAAATTTATCGTTTACAGATATAAACAGTTTTTGTTTATTTTACCCATAATGTTAATTAGAAACTCACATGAAAACATCAAGTTCTATTTAAATGACCGACCTATTTGGTACGGTATAATTCTATTTTTCCGTTAAGCGGAAAAATTTCCAATTCTTCCCTTAGGTTATATCTTCATTTCTGATCTTGTCTAGTCGTGTACAACCCTGGACAGGGATCGTAAGAATATTATTTCCGCAATTCAGATGTTTCTTTTCTCACTTTTCCTTATCACCATGCTTCGCTGCCATAAAAAATGTTAAGGCCGGAACTGTCACAGTCTTATAAAATGTTAACCATGTTTTGGGGTCTTGTCTTTTACATCAAGTGTCCTATGAATCTTTCCTTTTTTCTGATTAAATGTTTTATGAATTGTAAAGTAAACAAACCATATTTTTTAACCAGAATTATTTGATATTACAGTATATTGTTTGTGAAAATAAATAATTAAATTACCAGTTAACGTCCGTTGTTTTAAAAATACTATTTATAAATTTGAAATTATTTACAGTACATTCCGCTTTTTATTTAATTTATTTTGCTGAATTCATAGTTGGTTTGTTTTATGTGTACTATTTTATTTTAGTTTCGAGAAAAAAACGAATATTTTTGGCATCTCTTAACAGAAGCGAAGCTTTATTACAACTAATATTTTTTTGTGTAATATAAATTTTTGTTGAAACCATAATATTAAGTCGGTATCTATCTGCAGCATTAATAGTGATTCGCGAGCCAACATAAAAATGAGACAGCTTGTCGTCACGGCACAATATATTTTTACTGAATATTAGTACGGCTCGACCAATTTAAGTTTATATCTGTGATAATAGTTCTGATATACTGCACATTATACAAAATGTTTTACATGTCTATAGAGATATTTATCATGCTGGCGGAAAGTAATTTTACCATCGTTTCTCTACTCCATCGGTCTACCATGTGCAATCGTTCCACAATCTTCACACGTAAATAAATAAACAAACTTTATTGCCTTGTCACCTAAAATAGTTTACGTTGTTAATGATTTCAACGCACCGAAATTGTCTAGATGTAAAGTCTTCGCCGCGAGTCAGCTGTTTAACAGCTGATTTTCTGAGACGAAGATTCCTGGTTCAAATCCTTGTAAAGGTAGTGACTTTTGTATGGATTTGATTACTAGAATTTCAATTAACTATACTCTTTCAGGAATGGTTAACCTGGGTCTGTACAACTACACCTCATTTACACTTCGTACGCATAATGCCCATCTCATTTAGTCATGGGTTGCTTATTGTTTTGAATTGAACAGATTACAATGTAAACAGATTAGGAATTACAAGAAACCTTTTGTTTTTCCCGTATAACATAAAATATAGTCTGCATTAATAATTTCATCAGACACCAGAAAGCTTTTTCTTATTGTTAATAAACTGTAATAAATGTTTAATTTACTGGTAGGTTCTAAGTAACGTTGAACAACACTTTGATCCTATCAACAAATTTTTTTTTCTATGATTAAGTGGAACAACTTGGCTTCTGTTTTGGTAAATGTATTATAATATTGTAACCTTATAACATTGGTATTCTAGAAGTAGTTGAGGGAATAAATTGTTTATTGAAAGAAATTATGTATTGTATTGTATTGTATTAAGTAGAGTGTGTCGAACAAGGATAAATTGCGATGAATGAAATGTTTTGAATAGAAATTCTCGGAAATCAAAACTAGAAGAAACGTTAGTTTTTATTTTGATTCCTTGAATCACATTGTAATAAAGCGGACGTAGTGTGAGAATGGTCGCAATTGTTTGAGAAACTATCAGGCCACACGTATAAAAGCAGTTAGCACATATGTAGTGAGTTTGCTCTTGAACTGTAAATGGAATTTTGTCGGGCCGTTTCGAAATAGTTTCGTTAGGGTACCGGTTCTATATTTTGTTAATAGTACGTGTACGTACGGGTGTTTTCGATTTTATTTATAGTCAAGTTTAATTTAAGCTTTTAATTTTTGAAATTAGTTTAATTGAAGTAATCTAATTGTGATACGTGAGTAGTCTAAGCTTATTAATTAATTGCAATTATAAATCGTGTCAATAAATAATTGGTATAAGGATTAATAAAATAGTTTTTTATTTTTTATAACAAAATCCCGAACGGACCTTAGCTTTTAATTGTTAGAATATCGTATCTATTTGGTCTGCATTAAGTTTTTTTGTTTTAAACACCTGAAACGTCGTTTTTATCTCAAATTGAAGGTGTGTTCATTGAATTTTTTGTAAATTAATTTATAACCTTTGTAACACATATATGTAGGCCTATTAAGTAAATTATTTATGATTTTTAAGTTACCTTACTACAGTTGGAGAACGAACAAAATGTCTAGAATAGGAAGAAGATAATCAGAAATTTTATGAATAAAAAGTATCAAAAAGAGGACGAAATGAGAATCCTACCAAACGAGATTGTTTATTAAGAGATAGAATCAATAAATCAACACAATGAAAAAGAAAATTACTTTCTTTTTGCAGACGCTTGATGGGAATGCTAGAAAATTAAATGACTAGACAGATAATAGAAAAACTGGAATGAGAAAGCACCAACCATTTGGATTAGCGAAGTGAAAGGAGACAGAAGAATTGGGTCTGACACAAGAGGATTTAATAGTTAAGTTGACTAGATTTAATAAAAAAGAATTTAATAGAAAAGTTTACAAAATTGAAGGATAAGAATGTACGATTTCAACCAAAAGCAAACAGATCATCTGCAAAGGATTGGTCAACAGGATATTTTTAGATGCAGAAAGAAAAGTAAAATCTGATAGCATGATAAAGTACCGGAAATCAAGAACATCTGAAAATTCCGTGTATAAGAAACAAATCAAAGATTGCAAGAAATGTCTAAAGTAGTTCAACGAGGCAGCAAAAGAAGAATCTGGAGCTTCTGGTGCGATTCTGTGAAAAGTCTGACGTACTAGTCACACAAAAAAACGTATAAACAGTCAAGAAAATTCAAGAGTAATTTACATGATAAGAACTTGTATAAAACTAAACTTTAGTGCATTACATTTTGTCAGGTACAAAAGAAATGTAAAAATTCTTCTTCAGTTGCCTATCCGTTTCGAATAATGGCGAACATGGTAGCTGTTCTCACTTTGTTCATTGCACTGCTGAATAGCTCTTCTGAGCTTTGTCCAAACCAAGTTCTCAGGTTACGACGCCACGACAACTCCTTCTGTCCGGTCCTTGTTTTCCATATATTTTTCTTTGCAGAATGGTTGTAACGAATATCATGAGTCTTTCGGCATGATTTATGTCTTAAGTATTGGAGCTGTGTACACTTGATGGTGGAAATAACTTCCACGCTATTTTCATTCTCATGAGAACTTCTGTATTTGACATTCGAGCAGTCTATGGGAGTTCGACATTCGAACATGATACATAACAATCATATCACTAGCGTTTAAATGCGGTGATGAGATCTGGTGATGCTCCATTGTGTGGCAGTGCAGTTGTCTTTAAACGATTAAACATGTATTGGTGGATGTGCTACACTGCTCTTTGTCGGTGGTTGACTTAAACGTCTTTCTTCATTTATGCAAAAATTAATTATTTAAAAAATTTTTAAAAACTGTTGGTTATAAAAACTGTAGATTTTGAGTAATGTGAATATTGTTATCACAGTATTATTGGGGTTATCTCAACGTGCCTTGCCTTTACTAAACCACCCCACCGTCCGGTTTACAAGACAGGGGCAAACTTTTAGCATGTCTGCTGTACTACTAATTCGGTTGAACCGTAAAACGTAGTTGTATAAAAGTTGTTTCACTCGAGTGAAGTCCTACGAAACGTTTGATAAATTTATTGATATTTGCTATTTTTAATTATACTCTAAAGTGCGTTTACGTATTTTGATCCGACTTAACTTGTTCACTTTAAACAAAAGTTATGTCGTTTCTTTTTATGCTTGTCTTTGTTTTGATAACTATTAAGCTATTTGACAAAATAGTTTTTAGTTTAATTTATATGATGTAAAAAAATTCTGTCGCTCAATTGGTTTAAATTTACTGAACGTTAAATATTTTTAAAATTCAAGTTAAAAATAAATCAATGTAAATCCGCAATAAAAACCTCTGGCCCGTTGGCGTAGTGGTTAGCGCAACTGGCTTCTACACCGGGGTCCCGGGTTCGATTACCGGCCAGATCTGGCATTTTTCATCACTCATTTTCATATATCATCATTCTCCACTGTCTGCATTAGCAGAAATTGCAAAACAGTCGGATGTAAAAAAAAATCGTAATTACCTTTTCGCTAATTTTCAACCAGTAGCCTTCGCCGTATTGCCCATTTTAAGACCGATTTTGATAATGCAGCCATAATTTCTGTAATTAATGTGATCGAATGGCAGTATTTAATTTTAATGGGGTGGTTTACAGAAAATCAAGTATTACCGCTAAACTAAGCGTTTGATAAAATTAGTGTTTTCCCGTATATTTCTCGTCAGAATATCTGAGGCAAACAAATATTGTTCTATCATTTAGCGGGGAAACCACTAATTTTTAACATTAGGCCATGTTTTCCATTTTCCATTTTTTTACTCTTGATAAATCATAGGTTATCTATAGTTATTTTGTGTTTACATTGGTTAGAGAAAGTCCAAACATTTTTTTGTAAACGTGAGTTAATACAAATTTTTGTGTCTATTAATTAAAAATGTTTTTTATCCTTAATGTGTGTACGTTACTATCTGTTCCATTCAGAACGCTAAGCAACCCCACGACCCAATGAGATGCAAGATTTTTTTTGTTTTACTTGTGACAGTTTTTTCCAATTACTGCTAATGCAGACGGTGAGAAGGATGATAGATGAAGACGATTGATAAAAATGAAGATGATGTGACGTACAAATGAGAGGTGTAATCTTGTACAGACCCAGGCCGACAATTCCTGAGAGCTGTAGTTGATTGAACCCCAACCATCCAAGTACAGCATTAACCGCTGTCTAGTATTCAAATACGTATAAAAGTAAATATTTATTACTAGGATTTGAACCAGTAACCTTAGTCTCCGAAAATCAGCTGTCAAACAACTGACTCGCGGCCACGCCTGTACCTCTAGACCAACTCGGTGTGTCAATTTTTTATTGAATAAATTTGTATTAAGCCGCCTCCGTGACGTATTGGAGGCGTATTAGCGCGCTAGCCTACTAAAAGGTCCCGGGTTCGAATCCCGGCTAGGGTCTAGAAATTATTACGTGCCAAAACTCATCATAACAGTTTCCTAACCCACCATAGTCATTAATGACTAAGCTGTTGATGCGACTTTAAAGAAACAAAAACGTACTTGACTTATTACTAATTAATTGACTTAGGCCTACTAGTAATGTTTATTTGTAATTACTGTATTATTTGTTATATTTAGTATGTTTAATTCATTTTATATGGCATGGGTGATTTTTTCTTTTGGTAATAAACAAGTTCAATTAAACAAAAAATAAACAATTAAACAAGTTCAATTAACCATACTCTCTCAGGAATGGTCGGCCTGGGTATGTACAAGACTACACCTCAGTTACATGTCATATACACAATCCTCATCTCATTGGTCATGGGGTTGCTTATTGTTCTAAATTGAACAAATTGCAATGTACACAAATTAGGAATAACGAAAAAAATAAACAAGTAAAAAATAAAACTATTATAACAAACAATGTGTTTTATATTAGGATACGATGAATTTGGTTTACCTTTATCTGTTATTAACTACAATTTTTTTCTTTACAAGATAGGCTATGATATGTATTTGATGTTAATTAGTTTTTTAAATTTTTATTTATGGTAAACAGGAATCACTAAATTAAATGAAATTCACTGTACTTATTTTTTACTTGGGAAAGGTTTGTGATTTGATTACTAAAAGTTCTTTTTGGTTTTGTATCTTGAAAAGTGTACTCTATCGTATTGGACGTTTCACGGTTTCTGTCCAAGATTTGTTTTATTGTGAAATCTTAAAGCTAGTTTTATTGCAGTAGCTGGTCTGTCTGTTTTATGCATAGGCCTACTGGTAGTACCCATAAAATAGGTTTCATCCGAAAAGGACGTTTCTTAAACATATTACTCAGGCGTTTTCTATCCATGTGTTGTAGTGTAAAAGCGTTTTAATCTGAACTTAATTTGGATCTGTTATTTATTTCATCTACAATATTTACTTGTAATAATAATAATAATAATAATATTTGTGAAAAATCTGCTGTGAAAGACTCGTACGACTTACTCTTGGCAATATAAATAAAAACATAGGCCTTTAACCTCTGTTGAGAATCATTAGTTAAAAATGTAAAATGAAAACAATTTTTTTAAAAATTTATTTAAAGTGTCATCGGCAGCTTTGTCATCAGTGACTTCTGTCAGTTTTCGTACTGTAACGGTGGGTTTTAATGTGTAAACATTTCCAGACCCTAGGCGGGGAATCGAACCGAAGACATTTCGCTTTGTAGGCTAGCGCTCTAGTCACTACCCGCGGAGCCGGTCATAATCTGATTTTAATCATGAGTGAATGTTGCAAAATGAAAATCACCCTCTGTTCGACTTCAAAATACAGATAAACACTAATTGACGCTAAACTAAGCCTACGTAGAAACAAATGCCTGAAATAAAAGTTGTTGAGTTTTTAATTTCCTATAACTTCAAATTATATACTACAGTTTTGTCGTTAAATGTACGGCCGCAGTCTTTAGAAACCCCAATTTTTACCGATTTTGATAAAAAAAAATATATAGAAAATCACTGATCGCCGCTAAATTAAGCATTGTAGAAAAAACGCTTCGAATAAAAGTTGTAGGTTTTTTAATTTCCTACAACTTTGATTGTTGTATACACTTTTGCCATAGAATCCGCTGGAATTCTTGGCGAAAATTTTTTCAGTAAAATGTTTGGTAATAGGTTAGCTGATAATATGTTTATAGATAAGCTTATACGTTTTTGACATTTCCTGTAATCTGTCTGCAGTCTTCTGGATGCAGTTAGTTCACTTGAAAGAAAACAAGTAGTAATTTTTATTCTCCCAGTGATAATTGCAAATTACTTTTTAACCCATCCATTCATAGGATAGCAATTAGCGAAACTGCAACTGCTATTTTTAAGTAAATAATTATTGAACTTATGTCTTAATGTATTAATTCATAACTCTTGTTCTTTATTAAGAGGAGACTGTATGATGGTTTTGACTGAAAATTTGGGTTTTTTGTTTTTCAATAGTTTAGATCTAGATCTACCAGAAAAAATTATATTTCGTATAACAGTAATTTAATGAAAAAAAAATTAACTTTTTATTAGGTTTGCCCGTAAAAATTATCATGTCACTATTTAAAGGGAATTTTAGGTTTTTTAATCTTCCACGTCACTGTTTTTAATATTTTCTGCTTTCTAACCACCTGTTTATGGGAAATTTACTTGTTCTTGTTTATTTAGTTTTTTTTATATTTGTGCCTTTTTGTTTTTTTTCCTTTTCCCGAGAATTAAAATTTTAACACTTGAATACATTTTTCTCAGAAACCAGGCTGAAATGTTTTACAGTTATTAATCTTGTATAGTCACATTCACCACCATTTTTATGACGTCCTAAGGTGTTCAAAAAATTAGTTATAACTTATGCAAAAAACGTAGAAAAATATATTATATATATATATATTTTAAATTCATGGTTAAACAGATTAAATTGAAAAAAGTGTCAGTAGCTAGAGAAATTCGACGACTATAAAAATATAGTTTTATTTCCCTATCTTTTACAATCCTGTGAAAAATGTACCTAAAATTTCCAAATTTAACATTTACAGGATCTAAAGTACAGTCTCCCCTGAAGACACAAAGAGTTTCTAAAAACGTGGAAAAAGTCTGAGCACTTTTATTTCTGTGTCGGTTACTACTAGAGTACAGGAATAAGTTGCGGTATTCCTGAAATAGATTGTTTAATGGTTACAACATATTGAACTCTTCAATTGTACCTAGCAAAATGTTTTGTTAACTCTATAAATAGTGTTATAAATTTAATCCGTTCTCACCGCTTGCTACTACTGTTTGTAAATTTCTAAACATTCCCGATGCTAATGGTACTATTATTTTTTAGTACCTACTCCGTCCGCTCCCAACGCTGAGGCTTAATGCTGGCCTCAGAAATATTGCGTTTAAATTTGGTTTGCAAATATCGGTGGGTTAATAAAAATTACTGGTTGTATTAGAATATAAATGCGCTGTTTTAGAACTGTATCTCTTTAGAGAAAGTATAAAAATAATGTCTGTTGTTGTAGGGTAGTTACCCTCTTTTTATTCTTTAGGCGCAAGTTGTTATGTAGCTCTTCTTTCCTTTAACTATTCGCCTGGGTAGATTTTTAAATTAGATAACCCTGAAATAAAATACAAATTTGAAGCCAGTACGTTTATTGGGTGCTAAAAAAATTATTAATATTAGTCGGATAGGCATTGGGACCTTCCTTTAGTTCGTAAAAGGAATGGGGTTGATACGATAGATTACTTATATTGTAGATCCATCCTCCGCCATCGTATTGGATCCATTATTTTTCCGAGGAACCCTTTCTCGAATAACTTTTCTTTTTCTAGACCAGCCTTCCCAGTTATTCTAAGTAACGTAAAGACCAATGGTTACCAATTGGTAGACCACGATTCGCGTCCGGACCGCAGACTCATTTTTTGCGGACCTCGAGTTCTAGAGAATAATTTTTTTGCATGCAATCTTATTTTCGTGTGTGATATGAAATTTTTACCTTTAGTCTGTGTGCATGCTGAGAGCAACTGGTTAACCACTTACTGGTTAGTTACAACTGGTTGGTTAGGTACTGGTTAGTTACAACTGGTTAGCAACTCTTTAGAGAAACTTGGTTGACAACCAAGTTTCTCTAAAGAGAGTTGATGCTCGCTGGATAAGTTTACACTGCGATCAGGCTGAAAGCAACTCGTGATAACGTCGCGCTACAAAAAAAAACTACAACTTTTATACACGGGTCTACAATATTTTGAAACTTTTATTGCTAAACCTATTCGAAATTAACAGTGAGTACTAGGATTTACCATCTAAATTTTTACGGTCGGTAAGGTTAGGCGTAAGTAAAAAATTGGCCGGACCCGTGGCTGTCCACAATTTTAAACTGACCTTCATCAAATTCATTTTATGACGACTGACTGGTATAGACAATTCATTTTTAATGAAATTTTAAACAAAACTGTTGAAAAATTACAACCAGTAAATTGGATATTAAAAAAAAGTAGCTAAATACGGGTACATTGTTCTCAGCGAACTAAATAAATATAATAGAGAGTTGTGTTGACTGCATTTTAACACCGTTTATTATAAATTTAGTACCGTTGTATGATGTACTGTAATTTGATTTTTATATGAGTGATGAATTATTGTTTTAAATGAACAATCCCATTAATTAGTCCAATTAATGTGACTGCTGTTTTTAGTTAGCCTATAAATAATTTAGTTATTCGTATAATTCATCCCGTTTATTTATGATATGTCACTCCTCCCCCCATCTATTAATTGGTTTGTGTTGAAATTGGTGTTACTATGGAATTGATCAATAGAATTAGCACGCAATGTATAAATCATTATATTGGTGTGTTATTATTATTATTATTATTATTATTATTATTATTATAACTTGTTCTTCAGTCTAATTATAAATGGGTATTTAAAAACCATCGATTGATTCGTTGAGAGAAATTTAAATTCATTTTAATAATTTGAAGCTGTTTTCCCTCGTCAACATATTTGGTGTACGTTTCGTACTTTTATCGTAACGTATACACTATATTTATTTCGACAATCTGACCTAATAATCTAGGAAGTTTTCCTGAAATTTGTTTTTTTCCAGAAAAACCGGAATTTTAATTTAAGGCCCATAATAGGGTGGTGGATTGTTAAATTATTTGCACTCGATCTGCTAGTTCCAGGGCTACGAAAAATAGTTATTTTTCTTATCACATGGTCAGCTAATTATATGACTGAAACATTTATGAACAGAAGAGATAGAGGTGTAAAAGACAGTATAGTCAAAGTTATCTCCTCTGAGAGTAATGAATTTTAGTATATAGCCAGACCCTGTGGTGAATGAAGTGAAAGTGTCATTTGGAGGGTGGAAAGTAGATGCTTTTCAGAGGGCCTGGCATGCTGATATACTGTTCCACTCAGTGAAGAAGGTAATATGGTAAACCACATCACTCCTTTTTTTACTTAGTACAGCCTCTAGAGGTTGAGCTGATGACTTAAACAGCAACTCGGCGAAGCAAAACCTATTTTGGAAGTGGCTCTATCAGTGAAATTTTGGAGGTCTGTTAGTGTATGTAATAGTGTGTGACGTCTTGAGTGGAGTGAAATATTAGATTTATTCCAGTCGTTACGTTACTTGTTACGTAAAGGAATTCGCTACAATTCCGTTCGGTTTTTAAACAGATTACCACCTAAAATAAGACTCCTAATTTTAAAAACTTTGATGGGAAGTAAAAGGTTTTTTAACAAAGGATGCATTTTATTCTGATCAAGAGTTCTTAAATTAACTTACAAGGAATGCTCTTTAAATATAATGTTTGTAGAATTTAGAATTACGAAACATTGTTAGTGTATATTAATAACTTAGAATTCCAATGTACAATTTAAGTAGTAATTTAATGATTAAGTTATTTTTTTGTTTTATTGAACACTTAATTGTAAACAAAAATTGTTTGGTAAAATAGATCTGAACGTACGTATAACGTATTTGACGATGTATTCTTATTTTGGTCGCTGACAAATAAAGATTTATTTATTTATTTATTTGTATATATTTATTAACTTTACGTTTATATTTCCATGTTTGTATGATATTTTGGCTCCTTTACAGCCTCTTTTATTCTTTGTGGCCGGTGTGTTACTTCTTGATTTATGTATTTTTTTTCTTTCCTGTAATAGTGATTTGTAAGATATTAGTGTTTTAAGAAAACTACGTTCTGCACTTGGACATTTTACGTTCTTGTAATGAGTAACAGGCAGTGATAACTACCCTGGTTTTTCGCGTATAAAAAATTCAAATGCAACCTGCTCCGCTGTGTTCTTGTATGTCTACATGTATTTCATTTGTAATTTAAAATATCTAAAGAAATATTAATTATTTTCGTTTGTTATGATTTGATCTATTCTGTGTTGCAATTGAGTGTGATGAACCGTCACTTTGTATCTACTAAAGCGCAAGTTAAATACTCGATACATTGATTGCAGGTTAGTGATTTTAGATTGTTATTTTCTTTTACGCGGAGAGCTTGCCAAAATAATATAAGAGTGAAATATTAGAGTTGCAAAAAGTAGTGTCTCTAGGGTTCAGTGGTTGCTTGTTTTTATCATTTGTAAGTTAGACAAAGATTAGCGTATGAGTTAATGCTCACTGACGTGATAAAAACAAGCAGATGATACGTAACAGTCATATGACTATCACATGTGCGTTGCTTTTACGTTGCCAATAATAATCATTTAGTCGATTAAATAAAAGGAAACAATTGCAGTATCCACGAAATATAATTTAAAAAAAAATTGGTTTTATAATATATAGTAATAAATTAGTTTGAAATCATATAAAGGTACATGAGTTACTAACATTAAAAATATTTTATACCCTGAGTATTTATGATTGTACCCTGAACGTATGGATATTTTGTAATATTACGTGTATTTTACAGCTTTAAGTAAAGTAATATTGCACCAGTTTTTAACGTTGAGCAATTTTTCTTCTTATGAATTAAATATTTATCAGCACATTCGTTAAAAAATCTGAAATTTAAAAAAATATATTGTGACGACGAAATTGTTGTTCACAGGCACAGTTTACTTTAAAATTCATTAGGTAAGCGTTGAGAATGTCACATCACTGGCATTATGCGGTCATGTTATTGTCAGGTCACTTCACCTGTCATTTTGATGCGTGTTCTAACTTTGGTTAATACAGCTGATTTAAAATAGGGTGAGAGTTAACTACACGATAAATTTAGCGACCTGAAATTTTTAATGTTAGTTTAATATTTCCCTGCAGTGTTTCAACGACAGGGAACTTTTACACCTGCAGGGAAATTTTCTCCCTTATAATGAAACAGCTGATTTATTTTGAACATTTACTTTTATTGTTAAACAATACGTTTGAGGCCGCCTCCATTGCGCAGTGGTTAGCGCGTTAGCCTGAGTGGTTCCGGGTTCGATTCCCCGCCAGGGTCTGGAAATTTTCACAATTTAACTCACACACCTACAGTCACATAATCCACCGTAGTCGCTAATAACTAAGCAGTTGCGATTTTAAATAAATAAAAAAAGTTTGAATTATCATTATCTACTTTACGAAATGTGGAAAAGGTAAATTCTTTATTAAATAAGGGAAATTTAAATGTTATACAAATTACAGATTACATTATACAGGCTTAGATCGCCTAACCGTGAAGAAAAGATGAAGAAGTAGAATTATTCTCGTGGAATATTTTTAATTATTCAAAAGTGAAGTATCATGATTCTAACGCAAACATGTAATGTTTTCCTTTCTGTAGCATTAATGTGATTCGTCGGCTCCTCTAGAGGAAAATTAAATGAAGCCAATAAATATGTTGTAATAATTTTTATAAATATATTCCAAACACGCCTTTCATTTTATTGCTACGGATTCGTTTTCGTGGAGTTTTACAGTGTTTGCACCGTTATCCTTAAAATTTATTTGATGTCTAAGCTGTAAAAGTTATTTAAATATATTCTGAATCACGAAAGTTTGTATGCTCACGAACTTTTGAAAATTGAATTTATCATATTTCTTATACGATTTAGTTACTGTTATCAATTAAATGATAACTATATATTTATAGTGTAAACTAAATTAATTGTTTGACATATCTTGTTAAATTTCATGGCGTTATAAATTTAAATTTCCCTCGAATTCATCCGAAAATGTATTTTTGTCTTAAACGAGCTTTGTCTGATAATGCTCGGCTGTCTTCGTTGAAGAGGCTAATCTAATGATCATACGTTAAAGTTTAAGTTCGGTTTATTACGTCCGGGACTCCCGACAGCATTATCTTACATACATGAAAGTTTAGACAGACGTGTATGCTTCAAACAACGTTGTTAACTAAGTTGGCCTTTAAAGTTGAAAATCATTTTAAAACAAAAATACAATTTTCTAAATATTAGTTTAGTTAGTAGCTGAAATTGTTCTGTAATTTAAGTCTAAATTTATCTGAACACTTTTGGTAGTTGTAATTAGTTTTAATTCTTTTGTTAACTCTTTGTAAAAATTTCTGTTAGTAATACGGAATAGGTTCTGGATTTTTTTTAAAAGTTTTTAGGGCTCGTTTTATTAACTTACATATCTGACATTATATTCGAAACACTGCTAACAGATTTTGACTCTATGGATGGAGAGGAAAAAGAGAAAAATTAGGCTAACGTAGCTTAAAATTACTTAAAATTACAAGTTACACCTTCACTTTATTCACCACAGGGTTTGGCCGTATAGTGAAATTCATTACTCTCAGAGGAGATAACTCTGACTAGTGTCTTTTACACCTCTACTTCTATTCTTAAATAGTTGAGTCATGTAATTAGCTGACTATATAATAAGAAACAGAACTATTTTTTGTAGCCCTGGAACCAGCAGATCGAGTGTAATTTCACACTCCACCTGCTTGTTATCGGGATAACATTTAATTACATTTTAAATAAACCAATGATGTTTTTTTAGAGACGTATTCAATTTTTTATTATTCAATTGTAAATTTGTTTAGTTAATTCATTTACTTGTCTTCTGTTGTTATGTAGCTACCTAAATTAAATTGAAAGTTAACATCTTTTTGTATACAATTCTGTTATTTGGTTCATATTTAAGAAGAAATATACTTACTAAAGAAAAGTAAAACGTACGAGATACAGCATTTAGGAAGACCTGAACGTTGTTGTAGAAATGAGATAGAAACAGAAGAAAATGTACTCTAAGGAGCTACGAGAGGGAGAATATTTTTTGATATAGAGTTATGGCGGTTGGGAGCGAGAGATGGCTTAAAGAACTCGCGGGAAAAAGTTATTTTTCCCAGACACATTTTGTGATAACCATACGTTCCGGAGAGAAAACTTGTAGTTTTGCAACTTATATAACAAACAAATGAATATTTAGCTTTTATGGCGGGTTGGTTTTTCGTACAGTTTCAGTAAATGAAGCATTTTTTAAATTGTACATAGGAATCGAACTCGAGATGTTTTACTTTTAATGTTTTACCGGCTGAATCAACAACAAATATGAGACCTAGCGCAATCAATTTATAGACCCTAAAAACTCCTGTACACAATTTTCAGGAAAATCGTTAGAACAGTATTCGAGAAAAGTTGGACATAAAAGCATTCATAGACCTACGCCAAGTTGTCGTGTAATATTGTTGTTGCTTAGGTCATCAGCCGAAAAGCTGGTTTGAACCTGTAGAGGTTTTACTAAGTAAAACGATGAGTTAGGTGGTTTACCATGCCTTCCTCACTGATTGGAAAAGTACACTTATCAGCATGCCAGGTCCTCTGAAAAGCACATACGAGTATTTTCCACTCTGCAAATGACACATTCTCTACATTCACTACAGGGTCTGGCTGTATAATGAAATTCATTACTTTCAGAGGAGATAACTCAGATTAGTGTCTTTTACACCTCTACCTCTTCTGTTTTTAAATTATTCAGTCATTTAATTGGCTGACCATGTGATAAGAAACAGAACTATTTATTTTAGCCCTGCAACTAAGATTGAGTGTAAATAATGTGACACTCCATTTGTCTGTTATGGGCAGTGTGTAATATTATAAGATATTAAAATTTCATGTCAGTGATAAAGCCGTTAAAATTTGAAATAATGCGTGTAGCCTAAATATTTTTAATAGGTAATTTTAAAATTGTTTATTTCTGTTAAATACGAATAATGCTGACCTTACATAAAATGTGGGTTGAATAAAGAATATCGAATAAAAAAAAGTAATTCATGAAACTTAAAATAACTTGTAACTTGGGAGAAAAGTTATACCGTCTAACTTTGTACCTGATCCAAATTAACAGTGAAGTTGAACTTCTATTTCTGACAGCTATAAATATTTATTATAACAAATTAAAACCATCACCATCATCATCATCACTGTCAAATTAAATAAAACTGCTAATTTTGTTACGGCTGTAAAACATTGTTTTTAAACAATATTTAATTATGACCCTGTAACATAAATAATAATATTTTCCCCGCAACTTTTAACCGTGTTTTGAACTAATTAGAAAATACCTATTTAGTAATTTTCTTTTTAATCCTTGTGCACTATATTAAGGAGAATAACTGTAATTATTAAAACCTTTGTAGCCGGCCGCATTGGCGCAGTTGGTAACGTGCTCGCCTCTCATCATGCGGTCCTGGGTTCGAATCCCACTCAGGCACGGCATATTTTCATACGTTATAAAAATCATTTCATCCTCCATTGTACAATAGTTACACCCCAACGTCGTCGCTAATGACCGTTGTAGTTGATGCAGTATAAAAATTGTATCTATTCTGGTTTAATGACCTCGTTAAAAAAAGAAAAGGAAATGTGTTTTGATATTGTTTAGGTGTATCCGCTAATTTTCAGCCTAAATTCTCAAGAGTCATTAAGAAATTTGTTTTCTTGGTTTTTTATTAGATAATTAAAAATAATGATTATTGTCACGTACAACAATATAAATTGTATAGAGAAGAGCTAAGAAATTAGGGAGGGGTGTGCCTGTGTTATTCTATTGCACTGAAGGAAAAAAGAGATGACAAAAACGTACAAAGACAGCACAAAGTTGGAAAATCAAGATTTAAAAGGGTAAGACCAGCCTACGGATTCCCAATTTTAAACTGGCTATATTTAAGACCCATTTTCCAAGAAACTATTTAAGCTACAGAGGTGAAATTTTTGGATCTTATTCTTCGTATTTTTTATATGGCACTGGAATAATAAATTTATATTGAACATTTTAAAAAGTATTATTTTTTTCTTTTAAGTAACAAATTTTTATACTTTTTTCAGCGGAAAATATTTTTTTATTTCTTTCAGTTTTTGAGAAATTACAATAATTCTAGTACCATAACATCTTCTTTATTCGTAGAATAACTTATAAAAAATTCAGCTCACTAGATTAAATGGTTTCTGAGAAAATGGGTCATTCATATAAAAAAAGCGTTGACGGGAATAAGCGTTTAAATGATGTATTTCAGACGTATTCAGGTTTAATTAGTACCAGAATAGAGCAACATGTAATTCAATGTAAAAATCAGTGCACTCAAAATAAGAAGCAGAATAGTCTAATCTAATTTTATTTTTTTTAGCTTTTGTTTGTTATCGGGAACTGTACTTTGTTGACAACTACCCAATTTGATCGCTGCTTTTTGCTGTTTTTTTTTTTTTTTGGCGTGGATTAGACATGAGTTTGAACAGGGACCCCCAGTAGAGTTTGTTCATGGATGGCTGTCAACTGGTCACCATACAAAGTCGCTTGCCCAACCGGTGTTACTTAACATGTAATAGCGACTTTCTACCAGCTGACTGACTGGGCTGGCCCGAAGGCCAGTCTAAATACTGTATTTTATAATTAAAAAATAAAATCGACTTTTTTCGATTTTTGGTGTTCTTACTCCCCTTAAAGAAAAGAGTGAAAAAGATAATAGTGAAAACCAAAACCTCCTCGGTAGTCGTTGACGACCTGTAACCTACAACCTATTTATGGTTGTTAATAAAACTTTAAATAAATGAAAGGGTATAAAATAAAAAAAATATTTAAGAAAATTATCTACGGTTAATCTTGAAAGTAATCTTTAGCAGTTAAATTATAAGTATACACAAGCAGTTTGTATAATCAATTCATATTCCTTTACTGACTGTAATAAACGGTTTGAGAATAGAGGTTAGGTTTAGCCAAGAATAGAGAACGATTTCACAGGGAGTGAGTCAAACGGCGGGGGAGGAGGCGACTCCTTCCTACATTAAATATGTTCAGGGATTTTACAGTTGTATGTTTCTCTTCTTCAAATGGCACTAAATCGGTTCAGAGATTGTTATTTTGCGGCAATATTATTCAGTCGAAGGTACTATATGTAATAAGGAACCCATTTAATGGGTAACAAGACCAATGTTATTTCAGTTTAGTTTTGTAAAACAGTCATGCAATCCTATAACGGATCAAATCAGTGAATTCTGTTCTGTTCTAAATTTTAATACTACATTCCATTTGATCATATAAAGTAGGAACAAATCGCGAAAATAACGTTCTGTTCATTCTAGTTAAATGTTTTTGTTTCTTTCGTAAATTTTGTTTAATCCCCTCTTCCTTGTTATTTTAATCAAAGAAAAACAAATCTAGGTTTATCGTATTAAATGATAGCAAGCGGTGTATGAATGCACCATTTATAATTCATTTTGAAATAAGAGCGAACGATTATAAGAATCAAATTTTTTTGACTTTATTAGCTGACTGACAAACTCTGTACTCGCTGCGCTTTACGGCTAACTAATCGTAACTTCCCATACAACCTTTTTTTTAACTTTGATTTTGAATTTTTAACTGTAATTACTAAAGAAGAGAACAACCAAAAGATGAGAGAGCATCGATTTTGCATTACAATTAACAAGAACAGGCACTAATATAAAATACAACATTCAGCAATGTTAAATTTGGAATACAATGAGCGAAAAATATACTTTTGTATGAAAAAAATATATAAAGTTCATTGAAGAAAAGTTATGACCTGTATTAATAAAACATATTTAAAAACAAAATTACATCTTTCACAATTATTTTTTTCGACTAGGTATACATAAATATGCAGCAAGAATTAAAGAAGATCTCTGCTCCATCTTCTTTTTAATCTTCCAATGAAGCCTGGTGGATTTGCCATGTTACCGACAAGCGGATTTTTATGGATTTGTAAGAGTAAATCGATATTGAACCAAAAACAATTATTATTAAAAAAAAAAATTAAAAATCTGGTGTTAAAAACTCACACAACTTTGTCTTGCCAATGAAAATAAATAGCAATATAACCTAACATTAGTAATAAAACATTAGAAATAAACAAAACTAACCTCAATAAACATAACCTAATTTTAATCATGAGTGAAAGAAGCAAAATGAAAATCAACCTCAGTTTGGCTTAAAAATACGGAAAATTACTCTTTCACGCTAACTAGGCTCTGTAGAAAACAATTCTCTAAATAAAAGTTGTGGATCTCCTAATTTTCTATAAATTTGATTATACTTTTTTTGCCGTAAAATGCATACTAAGGCTAAAATCTTTAAAAAAAATCTATTTTTTACACATTTTCGTCAAAAAAAGGCAAAAAAATTGCTAATTACCGCTAAACTAAACGTTTTACAAAAAAATGTTTAAATAAAAGTTATAGGATTTTTTATTCTTTACAACTTTTATTGTGTACATTTTTGGGCTGAAATACATATTAAAGTCATATAAAATCTTTAAAAAAACAGTTTTTTACGGAAAAATAAGCCTTGCCAAGAATTTCAGTAGACATGTCGTCTACTCTATCTTGTAGAACATTAAAAATTTAGTAAATGGATGGACGATTTTTAAAAAAATCGTAGGAGCCGTTTTTGAGAAAATCGCAAAAAAGAGAAAAATTACACGACCCTACTACTTCCGATTGACCGATTTTGATGAAAATGTTCGTGTTGGGTCCTCTAGTGGTACCTAACTTAAGTTTCAACTATGTATGATGTTGTGTTCTTGAGATATTTTGATTACACAGACAGACCTATTGCTAAAAACATGTTTTTTGGGTTCAGGGGGTCTGAAAACGTGTATATCCGGTGAAAATTAGATTTCGAACAATCGACATGAAAACAATACTCTCCTTCCTATTTATTCATATAGGCAAGAGAAAGTAAAAATATAAAAATTAATGAACGAACTATTATCTAATAGAATGTGATGTGGTTAAATTTAAATTACAAAGTAAAGCATTTAACGATCACATTATGTAGTAGTACAAACCTATAAATCAACTACCCATGTGATAAGTTGCAGGGTGTAAAATTCTTGAAAATCAGCGGTAAAATTGTTAGGGTTTGCCTTACCGTTTTCCAGTTGATATAACTAAGTGGATCTTTAACGGATAGAATGTTACGTATGCACGAGCCCAACAAAAGAATGTATTGAGAATTGCCATTCAGTGTATGTTGTAAGAATAATAGAAAAAATGAAACCAAAAAGATTTTTCCTGATTGTTGTTTAGATAGCTTATGTACAACTAAGACTATGTATTTGAGTTTTGCGGTCGGGGATGCATGCTCCGTCTTTTCTCTGTTTATTTAAGAGCAACGGGTTAGTTATATATAAGAATCCGGCGTTATGTGTCGGGCGCTGTGTGGCAGAATGCCATTCAAGCTGCTCCTTCTGCTTTGGATGTTTTTGCGGTAGAGATTTCTCCATGTTATCTTCTATTACTACTATCTCTCTACTCTGTTTCTCAACTGGAGATAAAATAAACTTATGTTACTGGATGATCAAATGCACGATGACATCTTGCGTTGAACATTCTTTGCTTTGGGCTTATTTCTTTTATCCGTCTTTTCTTCGGGGAATCATAAAAGGGAGAAAAAGATGAAAAGTAAAACAGTACTCACAATTCTTCATTATTTCTTTTTTATTCTTGCATCTTTATATCTATTTATTTCTTGGATTTTTTATTGGCGTTCCTCTTTATGTTAGAGCAACTCAAATATTCCTGGTAAAATTGTCTTCTTAATATTATTGTATCAAATAAAATGTAATGGATTACACAAAATGGAGGATTAACGTGTTTTGTAAATTTTCGAGTGTTTTATTTCTTTTTAAGACGTTTTATAAGTTAGTTGCTTTTGATGTGATAGTGGTTTATGGCGAGGAAATAATTTTTGTAGACGGGAGTGGGGGTGACTTGAAGTTATTAATAGTTATTGTTGTTTAGATCGTCAGCCGAAAGGCTGGTGTGAACGTCTAGAAGAAACTTTACTAAATTAAACAAGTCATAGGTGGTTTACTATCGGCTTCCTCACTGAGTGGAAAAGTATGCTTATCAGCATCCGAGGCCCTCTGAAAAGCATCTACTTTCCACCCTGCTAATGACAGCTTCACTTCATTCACCGCATGGTCTGGCTGTATAATGAAATTCATTACCCTCAGAGGAGGTAACTCTGACTTGTGTCTTTTACACTTCTACCTTTTCTGTTCTTAAATGCTTTATACCCCAACGAACTAAAGATTGCAGTTGAGATCTAGCCAATAACAGCCAAGGTCGGGTATGAGGTTGTCCCTGCGCTAAGTCACGTTGTTCCACCGAACTCCAGTTAACACTTTGTTAGGCTGTCATTCGCAGCGGAGCTACAACGTGACAACGCAGGATACGATTAACGAAAGTCAATTGGTTCTGTGCTGTGATCTAGGTCACTATGCTCCGTCTTCATCTGCGGTCTCTAGTTCGTTAAGCTATAGTATTATAATTTGCTGACCATGTGATAAGAAACAGAACTATTTTTATAGCCCTAAAACTAGGAGATGGAGTGTAAATAATTTAATACTCCACCTGCAGGTGGAATAAATTATTTGCACATTTGGGCGAATGGTTTTATACGACGTTTTTTAGTTTTGAGAAATATATTGTTTTGATAAAAGCTGGTTTTGTTGGAAGTCTAAAATAGCTGGCTGTAGATGGGAGAATATATATATATATATATGTTTCGTGAGAAGTAGTGGAGTTGATATGTTAATAGCGAGCGGGTTTTTTTAAATACGATTTTAACCCCCAAAACCTTCACCGATTTTCTCCGAATTGGGCTCAATGAATCGTTTGTTGAAGTAAATTTTCAGAAAACTAACCAAAATCATTTATTTTGATTTATGACCGTAAAATAGGAGGTCTAAAATAAAGATAATAATACGTGAAGTTAATAAGAACGAGATATGGTAAGCGATGCGTCTGTGTACTCAATGCAGAACTACTACCTTACGAATGTACCTCGCTCTTTCTCTGTCTATCCCTCCCACATCTCGCACAACTATTTCAGGTTGGAGGGGGCCAAGTTCAACGAAATAAATAGTATACCAACGCATTGGTAGTGTACAGTGAGTTCTGCTATATTTTGCTTTTGTTTTTAACAGCTCTTTTCAGAGCTATAGGCTAATATTTTTTCGATTCTTTTTAGAAACTATTGCCATTAATCAAGAAATTAATGGATAGTCGTCCAATAGGGGGAAGACCAAGAGGCAGGAGACGTCTGTTAAAACAAATTTACTTTCGTGTGGGTTTTCCCGCAGAGGTTCACCTAGTTGTTTTTTAAGAAGGGACTGATGGAGTTGTTTAAGATATTAGTAGATATTAGTCAGCTGTATTCTTCTAGATATTGTGTTCTTTTATTGACAGGGAATATCAAACTAAAGCTTTTAAATATATAGTTTTTGAATATAACATATTAATTGTGGCTAAGGGGTCAATGTTGATCACTACTCTAAGTACCTCCTCTAAAGTGGTACACTTGCAATGATCGGTACGGATATGATCCGTAAGTGATATTTGTAGAAATACTGTGAATTGTGGAGTGAAACCGAACATATCCATCAAGGAGGAGGTCATTGACTTGTCTCCGCTTCTCTTCAGGAAGGCTGACACTCGTATTCTTACTTTGGGATACGTCTCTTATCCATTCTATCAAAATTATCTATCCTCTTTTCTCAGTATCACTCTGTCATGAATAAAAGATATACCAGATTTCTTCTCAAATTCTTGTATGTGTTATGCAATTCTTTTTTCGTAGTACTCTATAAACCTCTAAGAAAGAGTATCTCTGCAGCCTAAATTCTATATTAATCTGGCCTTTCTAACACCCACGTTTCAGACCCGTACAACTGCGTGGGGGACAGCAATAATCATATATATATATATATATATATATAATTTTACGTCACTCTCGATATCGATTTTATGTTTACTTTCTCTTGTTATATGAATAAATAGCAAGGAAAATATTGTTTTCATGTCGATTTTTCGAAATTGAATTTTCACCGGATATACTGGTCTTCAGACCCCCCTAAACCCAAAAAACATGTTTTTAACAAAATTGGTCTGTGTGTGTGTGTGTGTGTGTGTGTGTGTGATCAAAATATCTCAAGAACGGAACATCACGCAAAGTTGAAACTTGAATCTTAAGTTAGGTACCACTGAAGGACCCAACACGAACATTTTCATCAAAATCGTTCTGTTGGAAGTAGTAGGGTTCGTGTAATTTTTCTCATTTTTGCGATTTTCTCAAAAACGGCTCCTACGATTTTTTTTTAAATAGCCTCAGTTTCTGCATTTTTTATGCTCTACAAGATAGGGTAGGCGCCATGTCTGCTAAAATTGGGGAGGCTGTTTTCTCGTAAAAACTTTTTTTGAAAGATGTGGCTTTGATATTTTAGCGCAAAAATGTATAAAGGTAAAGTTATAGAGAATATAAAATTAACTTATTTGTAACATTTATTTGTATAAAGCTCAGTTTAGCGGTAATTAGTGATTTTCTTCTGGGTTTTTTGCATGAATATCTGTGAAAAATTGATTTTGTAAGATTTGGGCGTTAGTATGTATTTTAAATGTTATATATAATAAAATTTATAGAAAATTAAAAGATCCACAACTTTTGTTTGAAGCATTTTTCTCTACAGAGCCTAGTTTAGCGTGAAAGAGTGATTTTCCGTATTATTAAGCCAAACTAAGGTTGGTTTTCATTTTGCAGCATTAACTCATGATTAAAATTAGGTTATGTTTTTTGAGGTTAGTGTTTTTGTTTATTTCGAATGTTTTATTAATACTGCTAGGTTATATTGTTCATTATTTTCATTGGCAATAGAAAATCGTGTGAGTTTTTCCCTCCTGATTTTTCGATTCTTTTTGTACATTAAGTAACAAATAATAATTTAAATTTCACGAAGAGTGTATAATATAAAGCCTCAAAAGTTTTCTATCTGACCAAAGAGTTAAGTTTTAATTGTTGTTTCGATCAAAAAAATACTTGTAACGGACTTTGTATTCAGGTTCATGGTAGTTTGAATGTATCTGTAATAAGTTTTGTGAAACGAGATAGGGAATTGTAATGGTGTGTTGCAAGTTTTTTCATGCCTCTCCTGAGTGAAACTCTTTAAAGAGAAATTTGCTAGACAGTTCCGCAGTTCTTGCTGCAACATACCGTAGGCCTACTCATGTAGCAGACAATTTTAAAATAGTGTTAGGTCTATAAATCGTTTTCTTTAACAAGATAAGTTTTCAAACGTAGGTCGAGGAAGACTTTTTAAAATTCCAAATGCATGTCTGATTCCTATTTTATGGATTACCTATATATTTCATCTCTGTCTTTCCTTTAAGTGACACTCGAGATTTAAATTTTTCTCTTAAAGTTTTGAGAATCTTCTTAACTACTTGATAACTTAATGTTACACTTTTAAAATTGTTTTAAAACATCTCAGTGGATTAGTCGGTAATAAATTTTATGGCTAAACCGAAGGTCCTGCGTTTATTGCACAAGAATTAGAATCTGAAAGTTTCTAAACGAATGTAGACGCTAACTGTGTGGCAAATATTCCATAAATATTTGCCATAAATATTCCAGGAATCATTTTACTTCTTCTTGCCCTATGTGATTTTTTTACTCATAATGTATTTACGTTGCATGTGTTCTATAAAAAGAACAATATGCGACCCCATGACCCAACGAGAAAGAGGATTTGTTTTTTTCTGTCATCAGTCTTTCGACTGGTTTGATGCAAACCAATAACTTCCATTACAATTTTTTTTTACAGAACTTAGTTTTGCGTCTATTATCAATCTTCCCATTAAAATCACAAAAATAGATTTTCAAAATGGGAATTTTTGTAACATTGTAAAAAAAAATTAAAAACTAGGTTAGGAAATACGTCGTAATGCATTTACAGTGTTAGATTTAGGTAAAAGTGCAGATAATAAAAGTTTATGAAAATTAAAAACTACAGAGATCCACTGGATTGGTCTGGAGGTCGCTGTGAATCAGCGTTTGAACAGCTGATTTTTGGAGACGAAGGTTTGTGGTTCAAATCGTAGTAAAAGGTGGTTACTTTAATACGGATTTGAATTCTAGACAGTGGTTACCCCGGTGTACTTTGATTGTTGTGGTTCAATTAACCATGCTCTCTCAGAAATGTACAAAAGACTACACCTCCTTTACACGTAATTCACATAATCTTCATCTCATTGCTTATTTTTTTGAATTAATCAGATTGTACACACATTAGGGATAAAATAACTACAGATATTGTTCGGACAGTATTCTTCTATCCTATTTCGTTGAAGTCTAGCAGAGGTTGTTTTTCATTTTACATTTTATATTGTTAAATCATGATTAAAATACGTTGTTTTCAGTGGCAAGAGATAGTCGTGTTAGTATTTCACTCCAAAATTTTGTTGAAAGTAATAGTATTAGAGAATACTTTATTCCTAAATAAATTAAAATTAATGATCATTTCTTTCCTGAACGAATTTCAAAATTGCATAGAAAATTTATCTGTACCGTAATGTTTGTATTATTTAGGTACGATGAATGCGTTGTTATCTGTGACAGCCATTTTTTAAATGAATAATTGAAATTGGAAAAAATAAATTATCTTTAAATTCCATATAAATGACAGACCATAATGTTCACGTTATTTTTCCCCATTGATGTTTTAAACAAAAACAGATTGATGAGTTTCAGGAGGTGTTTTCCAGTACATTCTTCGTTGGCGTGGTTTTTCATTGTTCGAAATTATTATATTTTTATATTAATAATAATAAATTTTTTCTTATAGCTTTCTATATTTTGTTAATGGAATCTTCATCTTATTCAAGTTACACACATTAGTTACACACATTAATCAGATTGTACACACATTAGGGATAAAATAACTACAGATATTGTTCGGACAGTATTCTTCTATCCTATTTCGTTGAAGTCTAGCAGAGGTTGTTTTTCATTTTACATTTTACCCCGGTACATTCTTTCGGTCTGTATGAAATATAGGGATGGAAACTATAGTGTTATGTCGATTTTTCAGATCCCTTGAAGCCAAAAACATGTTATTGCTTATTGTTCTGTGTTCGCGTAGCGTGTATGTGAACAAAATATCTCGAGAACGGAATATTGTACGAAGTTGAAACGGGGAGCTTAAGTACTATCCATCTACGAGTCGTATCTCGTATGTCGGGTGACATAAGGTTTTTCTTTAATCTTTATTCTGTATACGTTGCAATCTGTTCAATTTTCAATCAGTAAGCAACCCAATGACCCAATGAGATGAAGATGATATGTTTGACGTATAATGATATGTAGTCATGTACAGATTCAGGCCGATCATCTCTGAAAAGAGTGTGATTAATTGAACTCCAACCATCAAAGTATTCTGGTAACCACTGTCCAATATTCAAATCGTTTAAAAAGTAATTATAGATGAACTGAAGTCCCCTAGCCGTGGGAGTGAGAGAATCCACAACGCTCTCACTCGCACAAGCAATACGCACTATTCCAATAAAATTGTGTAATATTACTCATTGTTATGAGCAAGCGATTATGCATGCAGTAAACTAACAAGCAGTCTTATTCTTCTATTTTTATCCTTTGAATTGTTCTCGGGGTGTTCTTGTTTTACAATACATTGAAGTTCTTTGAACTGGTTTATTAATAGGGACATTAAGTCTATTAAGATTACCTTTCTTCTCACAGCACTGTACGAATGTAATATCAGATTTCTTTTACCGCTATGAATTGTTTGCCCACGTTTACGAACACGTACATCAGGAGACATTTTTTTTATGCCACATAAAATTCACTGCGAAATCTCAATTTCAGTTAAAGTTATATGTACGATAGTAAGAAATCAGAGCCTCACAACAAATATCGATCCAATGAATATTTTCGCTAGAGAACAGTACAATATGAAAAGAACACGCGCGCGCGCTCTCTCTCTCTCTCTCACACACACACACACACACACACACATACGTACGTACTATACGTACGTACGCAGTAGCACAAGGCAAGATAACGACTGTAAAATGTTTTTAGATCTGGATTATAACGGTAAAGACCGCTCAATTACTCGCTCGGCTATGAGACTTCAATTCATCTGGCATCTTTACATTTACTAGTATTTGAACCGCGGTACCTTCGTCTCCGAAAATTAGCTGTGAAACAGCTGACTCGCGGCGACTTACCACTACACCAACCCGGTGGGTTTCTTTATATCTGTAATGTGAAAAATTTATGTTTAATTTTTACGATCCAGTAATTTTCAGAAGTGTAAATCCATAAAACAAGAATGTGTTTTTAATAACAGGAAAATTTGTTACATAGTTTTGTAAAAATAAATTAGTACCTCAGTGATTGAAAGAAGCGTGGTTATTATTTTTTTTATTTATCTATACTATTTTGTTATACGATTAATGTAATTGGTTTAACAGGCTATTTGTCAACGTCGTAAAAGAGAACCGCAGTAAAACTGTGTGTACATTTAACAACTAATTGAACCACGATTGTTCCCTTTGTTTATACGGTTCTAGTCGATTCCCTTTTTATTCTATTTATTTCTCCATTATTGCGAATGTTATAGGTCTTTTTATACTATAGAAAAACAATTACTGTAGTATTTGAAGAAAGAGTTGGGTAATTTCCATTTAAAACGTTATGATTAGAATCAACTAGCAAACCCTGCTCGCTTCGTTTTGAATTTATATTTTTTTTCAAATGTTTGAAACTTTCCTTTTTGGGATTGTTAAAAAAATGTCGAGAAAATTATTTGGCCCCAACGTAGGAGGTGGCAAAAGGAGATTAATAGATGAAGAAGAACGTTGAGATGTCGGACGTAATCAGAAATTAATTAGGTGTGAATTTTCACGCGGCTTTGTCTTGGCGTTGTAAGTAATGAAAATATAACCTATGTTAGATCATGGGTTAACAGTGTAACATGAAAAACAACCTCTATCGGATTTTATTTCGGTGAGTAAATCATGGAAAATTACTACTTTTCTCTTTCTTCTTCTTACCGGAGGTCGGAAATCATCATCATTATGCGGACCTGATTCAGTGCTGCACGGAACAGTTCCGTATTACTGCAGCCAAACCGGTCTCTTATGTTCTTAAGCTAGGATGCCCAACGCCTGCCAACTAAAAATTACTAATTGACGCTGAACCCTCTGTAGAAAAAAAATCTGGTGTGAAACACTCACACTACTTTATCTTGCCAATGACAAATATAACCTAACATTAGTAATAAAACATTAGAAATAAACTAAAAGTAACCCCAAAAACCATAATCTTATTTTAATCATGAGTGAAAGACGTGAAGTGAAAATCAACCTCAGTTTAGCTTAAAAATACGGAATATCACTCTTTGACGCTAAACTAGGCTTTGTAGAGAAAAATGCTCTAAATAAAAGTTCCAGATCTTAATTTCCCATAAATTTGATTATACTTTTTTGTCGTAAAATGCATACTAAGGCTGAAATCTCAAAAAAAATCTATTTTTTTACACGATTTCGTGAGAAAAAACAAGAAAATCGCTAATTACCACTAAACTAAGCATTACCGTATACAAAAAAAAGTTTGAAATAAAAGTTGTAGAATTTTAAATTCTCTATAACTTTTACTGGATATATTTTTGCGCTAAAATGCATATTAAAGTCGCAATTTAAAAAAAAAAACATTTTTTTAACAAGAAAACAGCCTCACCAAGAATTTCAGCAGACACGGCGCCTACCCTATCTTGTAGAGCGTAAAAAATACAGTAAACGAGGCGATTTTTACAAAGTCGTAGGAGCCGTTTTTGAGAAAATCGCAAAAAAGTGAAAAATGACACGAATGAACTACTACTTCCGGTTGACCGATTTTGATGAAAATGTTCGTGTCGGGTCCTCTAGTGGTATCTAACTTAAGTTTCAAATTCGTACGATGTTTCGTTCTTGGGATATCGTGTTCACACACACACACACACACCACACCACACAGAGAGACCAATCGCTAAAAACATGCTTTTTGGGTTCAGGGGGTCTGAAAACATGCATATCCGGTGAAAAATCGACATGAAAATAATACTTTACTTCCTATATATTCACGTAGGCGAGAGAAAGTAAAAAAAACATTGGAGAAGTTATAGGTTTTTGAATTTTCTTTAATTGTAATTAAAAATGCTTTTACCGTAAAATGCATATTAAGGCCGCAATGTTAAAAAAAAAGTTTTCGACCGCGTTAGTACAGACCCCTCTCGAATTGCTCCCAAACTTATTGCATATACCGTCTTTTATAAGGTGTCAAAAAACTCAAAATCGTTGGAGCTGGTTTTGAGAAAATTGTAACAAGTGAACAAACACACGAATAAACTGCTATTTCCGGTTGACCGATATTTATGAAAATATTCGTGGCGGGTCCTCTCATAGTACTTAAGTTTCAACATCGTACGATGTTCCGTCTTTGAGACATTTCGTCTACACACGGACCGAGCAAGGGAAAGTTAAAATTGAATAACTTGTACGAGCACTTATCGAGGATGAACCATTAACACTTGAATAAATATTTGATTATTCTCATAGCACACCCAAAACCGGTAATGATCGGATTAAGTTAATGAAGAACTTTGTAACTAAGTAGAGGTGTATTAGAGATGAAAATTTAAGAGCAGAGGTTTCTTGATAATAAAATTGAACGCCTGAAAGCTGAAATGGGTTGGTGAACGTTAAATATCACGTAGCTATATGAAATAATTTTAGCTACAAAAGATGAAGAACCATCAAAAGTAAAGTTATTTTTAGTGTTCCAATTAGACAGAATAAATAAAAAAAAATTGCTGTACTCAGTTGTTTAAAAATGGCTACGCATTTTATAAACTGAGTAAATGGTAATTTTTGTGAAGACTGATACACCGAAGTACTGTCTTTCCTTTAGAACTTATGAAAGTATTTTTCTTGTAAAATTTTTAAATTGCCTGTTCGTTTCAAGTTGTACACGATTTGTCGTGCTTCTGATGTCCTCACCGCCTACCATTATCACCACGCGTTACTATTATGTATCGCACGTGTAAATACATTTGTAACTTTTACTAAATTTATTATTATTGCGTTGATTGCTGTAGACTTATTACTTTGCACCTACGTACAATTGAATAATTATTCCTTGTAAAAAAAATCCTGTTATTCATTCACTTTATTAAATGTGCTATCTAAATTTACGTTCTACACAGTTTTGATGTAACTGTGAAAGAGTCGTATAAAATATTATGTCTAACAGAAGAAAAACATTGTTACTACTGGGGGAACAAGGAAAATATGGTTTAAATTTAGTGTAGCAAAATGCAAAACTTATTCGTTTTTTAAGATTAATTTTGTACATTTAATCGATTATTCAACAATTAGTATGCTGTGAAAATCGGTTAAGATTTGTTTTAGCGATTTGTAATTTTGAGTACTTAGTTTGTTAACCCTTTAATAAAAAATATCTCAATTTGAATACTGTATGAACTCAGCAATCTCCCGCTCGTTACGCTTCACGGCAAACTAAACTTTAAGTGTTTAACTTTTCACTCAACCTTACAATTTTAAGACAAATCACAACTGTTTAAATAAAACCAATTGGTACTGGAAATATGATTTTTTTTGACATCAATATTATATGCTCAAAAATTATGCTTAGCAACTGAACGATAGAACAAGTTGGAGATTTTAAATATTTAGGATGCAAGATTTCCTATGACAAAGGTGATGACGTGAGTTAAAAACTGGCATAATTCAGCGCTGTATGCTGGTACTATTCGCAGTACAATAGAAAAGAAAACGAGAAAAGACACCCAAATGAAATTTTATAGAGCAATAGCTGTACCATTTATTACATATGGGAGTGAAACATGGATGTCATTACAGAAATCTGAAATCAGATTTTTGCGGGAGTCAAAGGGTTGAACCCGGCTGGATAGAGTACGTATACTGTGGACAATTAGAACTGGCACATATCTTGCTGTTCGTGTACACTCAGTTCCGCATAAAGTATATCCATAACTTAATCTTTCAACAAGGTCTACAAATTTTAATGTACGCAAATGCCTACAAACTTATTACAATGGACAAACTTACAAATAATTGTTTCATTTTAAAATATGTTATATTAATTTATCCCAGTAAAAATTTAAATTATAAATTACAAGAACTAAACCGCAAAAACTCAATGAACTATACTCTACAGACGCGCACGCAACTAATTAAACAGATTGGTCTAAATATATTATAATAAACAGAAAATCATATACGAAAACTAATTATTAGTCACATCATTATGTCGGACAGATTATTATTACTAAGAACAACAGTGAAAACAATGCGTAGCGATCGTGCGTGAGTCACACATTACAGTAGCGATTGTATAACTTTGTGACTGTACCGTCGTTGCATGGCAAGGGGGGTGATGAGTGGAGTAGATAAACACCGAAGCGGCTTGTGCCAATTCGAATTGTCCAAGGTATAACGAAGCTGTCCCCGCCGAGTTAAATGGTCAGTCACTGTTGGATACGTTAAGAATATATAAGAGAAACTGGTTCAACCATTTGCTTCGCAGATAGATTCGACCCACCGATCTCTACATCTCCACGCAACAACGTTACCATTACTCCAAATATACAATGTGACGTACTCATATAATTTACAATATTTAAATATAAAACTGTTACAAATTTATGTATTTATCTATTTTAACCTAAAATAAAACTTAAAATGTATCAAAATTGATATTTTTAAAGGGTCTAAACATTTTCTAATGATTCCTGATTATAACTAATTAGTTTTCATTTATTCGTGGGAAGAAAATATGGTTAAAATTCCGTTGGACACCCGGTATATTTGTTTAAATATTTGCGACCAAGTTAGTATACTATCTGCGGTACAGTTTATTTGTTTTAATACTATAACTCGTTGTTTTACGTAAATAAATTAGTCGCCGGCTAATTTTTTTTGTTTCTTTTCTTTCTGCGGATGCCAGGAGTAATGAGCCTTTGTGAATCGATTATTTATGTTTTTCGTATCGCTTGGCAATGTACAATGTAGTCTACTATTGTAATATAAATAAACTCGAGCCATGATACCGAAAATTATTCTTAAAATTTCTTATTGTGTTTTATTGCCGACTCTGTTGTATATTCTTTTGCCCATTATTTAGATGGCTGTGTAGTCACAGATTGTTCTTACTCACACCATTGTCCTAGATAAGTAAATAAGTACGTGTATTCATACATTCATTTTAAAACTGACTTCTTTTGTCTATAATTATATTAGCATTTGCTCCTGCGCCCAGTGCCAGTTTATTGATTCCTTAAAGGGATGCGATTAATAAATTAGTATATATTTTTTCTAAATTCACTCTTGACTGAGTAAGGGATACCGCGTTTAACAGGTTGAATGCTACACTCAATCAACGTGACCTTTCCAAATACGCTATTGAGAACGTCTGTCATTAATTCTTGCCAGATTTGCTTTTGAGAGATGAAACACTCATACGGCTTTCTCTTGCCAATTCAAATAATGAAAAATATAACCCAACATTAGTAATAAAATATTTGATATAAACAGTTTTAATTATGAGTGAATGATGCAAAATGAAAACTAACTTTAGTTTGGCTTAATAATTCGGAGAATCACTCTTTCACGAACTAGGCTCTGTAGAGAAAAATGCTTAAAATGAAAGTTGTTAATCTTTTAATTTTCTGTAAATTTTATTGTATATACTTTTGTCGTAAAATGCATACTAACCCCGAAGTCTAAAAAAATCCATTTTTTTACTGATTTTCATTTAGAAAAGAAACCAGAAACTCACTAATTACCGCTGAACTTAACGTTATACATAAAAATATTTGAAATAAAAGTTGTAAGTTTTTAAATTGTCTACAACTAAAATGCATATAAAGGCCGTTTTCTTAAAAAAAGTATTTTTTGTACGAGAGAACACCCTCCCCAAGAATTTCAGCAGACTTGGTGGCCTACCCTATCTTGTAGTGTAGAGCATAAAAAATTTAGTAAATGACGCTGTTTAAAAAAAAATCGTAGGAGCTGTTTTTGAGAAAATCGGAAAGAAAAAAATTTAAAAATTGACACGGATAAACTACTATTTCCGATTGACCGATTTTGATGAAAATGTTCGTGTCGCGTTCTGTAGTGGTACTTAAGTTTCAAGTTTTAACTTCGTATGATGTTCCGTTCTTGAGATATTTTATTCAAATACACACACACACACACACACACACACACACACAGACAGACAGACAGACCAATCGCTAAAAACATGTTTCCTGGGTTCAGGGGGTCTGAAAACGTGTATATCCGGTGAAAACTCGATTTCAGAAATCGACATAAAAACAATCTTTCCTTTCTATATATTCATATAGGCGAGAGAAAGTAAAAATAGTTGAGAGATTATTTCATTAGCCTACTCATTGTCAGTAACACGTTGTAGTTTATAATAGAGTGTTAAAAAGTTCTGAGGTTTCCAGAAATGGTCTCTCATATTTTATTAAAAGTTTTAAGTATTCAAAAAAGTTGCAACAAATTTCGGTTGTTTCTATTTAGTGCAAATAATTATTCCATTATAATATTTGGTGGAACAATTTGTACGATCAATCTCATTTGTGAGGTTGGCAAAGCATAATTTTGTTTAGTTGTGACTCTAATGCAGTGATTCTCAACTTCTTTACCACACCCTCTTCTATTTAGAAGGAAACTTCTCACGTCCCCTTGGACAAAATTGTATGTAGTAAAGACAAAAAATTACATTGAATAACCATACATTTATTTTGTATTTTTTATGATATTACAAGTTGCAATTTAAATTGAACAAGTAAGAAACAAAATAAATCAGTGAGATGGGTGATCTTGCATTTTTACAAGATTCTCTATTCTTGGTTGATTATTAGACAGTGCAAAACGTAAATCATTAGCAACATCAAGTTTACCCCGATACTTTGTCTTTATTGCAACAAGTGCTGGAAACGCTTTTTCACACAAATTGGTGCTTGAAAAAGGTAAATACAATCCCAGCGCTTGCTGTGATTTACTGTGGTATACTTTGTAATGTATACTTAACTATACTCACTCGACTCGTGAATGGCAACAGCTCTGGACGTGCGGATGGCTAAGCTGTCTCGAGATCCCGCGCCCCCTTGACTTGTCTTTATGCTTTTTTTGGGGGGGGGGGGGTTGCCCCCCACTTTGGGAACCATTGCTCTAATGTTTAATTAACGTAATCTGTGGTTTTAGCCATGGTTGACGTATAATAAAATAATAAAAATTAATAGTAAAAATGAGTTACTTCTCTTCTTTGTACGTAACCGCCTTTTGAGTTTTTGACTAACGTCCTTTTGATTATAATTTGGTTAAATTTTGTATTAAATAGCTTTTCAATTACCATATATATAAAATTTGCCAAGTTGACTTTAATGATAACCAATACCTTTGATATTTGCAAACCCAAACTTATTGACACGTTCTGACGGTAGAAATAACCATTGCGTAAATTTTAGTGTTTTTAAAGTAAAAAACTTTGACGAGTTGAATGTGATGAACGAGATGTAAATGTAAATTATTTTTTATCGGTTCAGGAAGAAGACGTAAAAAGTATGAAAGTTAAAATTGAACTTGAATTATTAAAACGTTATCACTGTATATTTTTAAGTATAAGTACCATGCGATTTATTGTGTAAGAAATGTTATCTCGTTAAAAAAAGAACATTTCACGGCGGCCATTGAAAATTTCCTTTAGGATAAAATCGTAGTACAGTAATTTCAAATTTTAAATAGCATGCTCGCCTGTTCGCTCATATTCCCCTTTCTTCCGTCATATCTTCCACGCTCCCATCCCCCCAACCAACAGGACCTTCCTTTCTTCTCGACCGATATTTCCCTTCGTCTATTTTTCTTTATTATAAAGGTTAGCAGATAACGTGACAACGGCAAATTAGAATGTATAGTCGACGGAGTGAGAGTACCAGTTGTTGTTTTGGCTGTTTAAAAGTCCAGCAGACCTAACGTCGGGGCTCGGTCGGTGTTTTCTGTCGTTTCCTTATGCTCAACTCATTATGATAGCGTGCTATTTTCTCTTTCTCTTTTTCCTCTCCTTCTATTTTCCCCGACTCTTTTTCTTTTTATTCCGCTAAAATGACCTATATCATTGTCCCGATGACCTTCCTCTCAACGTTGATTTAGCACACCGATTACGAGAATATAATGAACTCTTTTAAATATTTTTCTTAGGTTACGGGTTTCGAGGAAGAGAAGATTCTACGATTGGCATGATTGGATTGATTGATTGTTAGGTCTATTGCTTAATGTAAAAAATCTGGTGTGGAACACTCACACAACTTTATCTTGGTAATGCAAATATTGAACAATATATCCTAACATTAGTAATAAAACATTAGAAATAGATAAAAAAAACTAACCTCAATATACATAACCTAATTTTAATCATGAGTGAAAGACGCAAAATGAAAATCAACTTCAGTTTAGCTTGAAAATACGGAACATCATTCTTTCACGCTTAACTAGGCTCTGTAGAGAAAAATGCTCAAAATAGAAGTTGTAGATCTTTTAATTTCCTATAAATTTGATTATAGGCTATACACTTTTGTCGTAAAATGCATACTGGGCCAAAATCTAAAAAAATCGATTTTTCGCACGTTTACGTGAGAAAAAAACAGAAAATCGCCAATCGCCGCTAAACTAAGCGTTATACAAAAAAATGTTTGAAATAAAAGTTATAGAATTTTAAATTCTCTACAACTTTTATTATAGTGTACATTTTTGCGCTAAAATGCATATTAAAGCCACAATTTTTAAAAGACAATTCGTTTACGTGAAAACAGTCTCACCAAGAATTTCAGCAAACATGAGTGATCAAGAGTGATTTTCCGTATTTTTAAGCCAAACTGAGGTTGATTTTCTTATTCCGTCTTTCATTCATGATTAAAATTAGGCTATGTTTATTGAGGTAAGTTTTTTGTTTATGTTTTATTACTAATGTTAGGTTTATTGTTAATTATTTACATTGGCAAGAGAAAGTTTTGTGAGTGTTTCACTCCAGATTTTTGTTATTATCTTAAAGTTCACATATTTATATTTTAGTTATTATAACGTAATTAACATAACTGAACAATTTTGAATGAAGAAAACAAACACTTCAATATTCAATTAATATTTGTTATTTGTTGAAAAGTACATGTAACATTATTTTGTTAATATATTATTAAGTGTTATTTATAAGAGTGTGTTAAAGCTCGTAATAATAATTATTATGGACGTAATGCAATTTAAATTGTGTAATAAAAACACGGAAAGTTTTATTAGTGTGAACGAGGACTGTTTATTCGCGCGTATGTACCGTTCTCTTCTAACACGAGATGAGTGCATTTCGTTGTTCTAACTATGCTGTCATACCGACCCTCTTCCCAACCTGAAACACGCCCACTAATACTTAACAGTTATTTTACTCTCAACAGTACTAAATAATACAATATTAATTCTTAACTGAAATATACATTTTACTACTCTTACAACTCAACGTACAAACGTTGTACCTGTAGTAGAAATGAAAATTAATATCTGGAAACTTTTAAAAGGTACATATTTTTTCATTTATATTGCATTAACTTTGTATTTTATTAACTCCTAACTCATCACTGCCTCTCTCGTCACTAATTAGGCTATCTGACATTCGGTCAATTGCGCCCTAGAAGTAAAAACGGGGTGACAACCCTAAAACAGTATCCATAGTAACACCTAAGTCCTAGGGTTCGTTCGACATTTGGGTTTGATATACGGTGATGTATTTACATTCAATCTGTCCGTTGCAGGGTTAAAATAAATAGTATTGTTTCTTATCACATGGTCAGCCAATTAAATGACTGAATCATTTAATAACAGAAGAGGTAGAGGTGTAAAAGACACTAATCAGAACTATCTCCTCTGAAAGTTATGAATTTCATTATACAACCAGATCTTGTGGTAAATGAAGTGAAGATGTCATTTGCAGAGTGGAAAATATGTGCTTTTCAGAGTCCTTGGCATGCTAATGAGCGTACTTTTCCACTCAGTGAGGAAGGCATTGGTAAACCTCCTCACTCCTTGTTTTACTTAGTAAAACCTCTGCAGATTCAAACCAGACTTTCGGCTGATGACCTAAACAACATACTGTGATGAATGAAGTGAAGGTGTCATTTGGAGAGTGAAAAATATCTGCTTTTCAGAGGGCCCGGCATGCTGATAAGCTTACATTTCCACTCAGTGAGGAAGGCTGGTAAACCACCACACTCCATGTTTTACTTAGTAAAACCTCTACAGGTTCAAACCAGCCTTTCGGCTGATGACTTAACAAATAATATACAGACTTACTTTAAACGTACAACAAATATTTATTTACACAATAAATAATTACAATTCGTTATTAAACTTAGCCGACGAGGGTCACTATTTATGTTTTGAGCATACTAATAAAGGAACAGTAATTTGCCATTGAATACTTCTTTATTGTTTTTCAGAATATTATCCTTTATGATTTATACACTTTTGCATGTGTTTGAACCAATCATCAAAGGATTTTATCCATTCCGCTTGAGATATACCTATAACATGGTTTTTGAACCCATCAACTGCTTCTTCTGCCGACGAAAGTCGTTGTACATGTAATTTGTTTTTGACATTGGGGAACAAAAAGAAGTCATTGGGTGCCAAATCAGGTCTGTACGGCGGATAACTTACTACAGTAAAGTACTAATTATCCGCAATAATTAGGGTATGACAATTTCGGATGACCGATTTTTTCGGAAAATCGATCACACTCCGGATGGGCAATAATAAAAAGATAAATGTACTTAGTAGTGAAAAATATCAATTATAATAGTGGAAAAACAATGAAAATTATGAATTTATATAGAATCGTAATAAATAAAAATAAAAATATGTTAAAATAAAATAGTATAAGTTGTTAAAAGAAGCAAAAATCATTTACCTATTGCAGTACATTGTTTTTTAAAAAAAATACTTATTTTGCGTTGTTTAACATTGTCTTTCGCTTTAATGCTGCTAGATCCCTGACTCGTTTGACAGTCAGGAGCGTAGAAAAATCTACTTCAGGCTGTATTTCATACGAAATTAAGCTGTTTCTAACGCTTCAAATGCTTGACTATTTGTATTTTATGAATTTTATGTTAACCAGTTAAATTCGCACAGATAACAGTCGTTATGCGATCTTTACTGATCTTTCGACCGGGAGCAACTGATTCGCGTTTCTTTAAATTCATTAAAAGTTGACGACTTGTAGTGCTCTTCGCGTTGCCTACCAGATTGAGTACAGTAGTAGTTCGTGTTCTACTTGCACAATTTGCAGAAAACAAAAACCGATTTCGGATAACCGGGTTTCGGATAATCGGGGTTTTACTGTAATTCGATTTGAGTGTTCAAATATTTAGACGAGATGTGTGAGTAATCGCTTTGCCGTGATAAGGAATGATCCAACGGTGTTTGTTTGTTTTCTTTATTTCACTGAAGATTTCCGGCAAACAAATGGTTGCGTACCATTTAGAGTTAACCGTGTTACGTTCCTGTAATTGCACTGTTGCCACAAGACCAGTTTGTTCGAAAAAACAGGCGACCATTTCGAAGTGCTTCGAGCGCGATCAACTTTAGTTGGATTTGGTTCATCTTGAAACACCCATACAGTCGACTGCTGTTTACTTTCCGGCTCATACACATAGATCCATCGTCATCTGTTACGATGTTATTATAACATCTGTAGTCTTTTGAAGCTCCGCCATTGTACTTCTTGAGCACGTGTACAGTCTAGTAAAGTAACCGTCCCTACGACACAACGTCTAGTCTCGATTGGTGATAGATACAAGAAATAACGTCCCATACGACCTTACAGCAAACAAATAAAATAAACAATGACTTCATTTAACAATCACTAATTTTTTCAATATTAAAAAATTACGTCATGCCGTTTGGCATGTGTTACTCAGGAAGTTACTCTAAGCTTCAAACAATTTAAGAATTTTTGAAATCGGCTGGGTAGCTTCGTGCGAACTAACAAACCTACAGAAGTTACTTCATAAATTTAACCACTAATCATTTAAAGTTCATTGCTTTACTTTTAATTATCTTCAATATTTTAGTGTGATCGATTTAAAAAAATGTTTTTTAAAAAATTCGAGTCTGGCAGTTCATTTTAGCAAAAATTGTTCAAAGAGCGTATTATATAAAGTTGAACGTATACCCCCGCCCCCAAACTTTTGTATTTAACATGGCTTAGTTTGCTGGAAATTTACTGCGATGTTCTGTTAAAAACCACATCTAATTAGATTCATCCATTTTCTAACGAAGTTCCACGTTACTGACATAAATGTTAAATTTAAACCGTAAAATTTAAGCTTTTTAATCTCTTCCAATTCAATTTAATATTGTAAAAGAACACTACAGAAATTGATTAAAAAAACAAGTATTCGATTAACTGTTATAAATTATGAACTACTTCAATATTTTTATTTAATAGACTACATCAAAAATAATATTTGAAAAATGAAGTGTAATATTATTTTCTGTTTATTTATTTTGCTTGTATGTAGTTAGTATTTTCAGTGTGGGATCTTGGTTTATCGTTATAATTGTTTTTCTAAATGCTTAGTCAACGGCTTGATTATTAGCGACTACGGTGTTATCTAATTTAAACACTTTTAACATGTTATAATTTCCAAATCTTAGCAGGAAATTGAACCCGGGACCTCCGCGTTGTAAGCTAGTGCGTTATCACTACGCTACGGAGGCGATCATTTTTGTATTTTTGTTGTAATTTGTCTTTCAGTATAGTTATTAATTATTTGTGACGTCAAAGTTCTATGATAACGCCTATCCTATGTACAATCCAAGATTTCAATCATGGTTTCTTTGGGATAAATTATCCACAGTGGGGTATGATTTTTGGCCAGGATGTTTAAAGAACGGTTAGTGAATGTTAGTGTTTTTTTATTCGAGAGCAAAATTAATTTTCAAAGTGTTTTTTGCGCCTGATAATTTCTTTTAAAACTTTTTTCAATTAATTATCTTTTTTACTGTATAATATATATTAATTTAAATGATAATAAAATTCCAAGCAAATTGTAGGGTGTAGAACGTTTTTCGTATGTTGTATAAACATAATAAAATTTACATAAAAAATTGCTAACCAAGGATATTACACTAGAGTGTAAACCATCCTATAATGTCAGTTACAATTTATTGTTCTTAATAATAAGGGTGGATTAATTTAAAATGTATTACCCCTGTCCGGCCACAGAAAAATTCATACACTGATCGTTAAAAGTTATCTTCCTGCCTACGTACATAATTAATGCCATATCGTGATGATAAAAAAAGGGTGTGTATGTTATCTAACAAAAAAATTAATGGGAAAAATGATAAACAAAGCAGTATTTTAATTACGGTATGCATTCATGTATTATTTTTACACGATCTTTAAAATTTTATATTTCCCTGAGGACAACGACGGTATTGTTAACGGTAGTACTATATTTTCATTCGTACCTACCCTGAAATAATAATAATAATAATAATAATAGAAGAAGGGGTGCGTGCGTGAGTGATGAGGTTAAAAGGAGTCAGATAGGGCGATGATAGCGAATAAAGGTCATCGCTGAAACTAAAAACTATATCTGCTCGTCTGGCCTGACCTAACGTGCCTTGTTATCTGTTGTTAGTTAGTTCTCTTACGCCCGGTTCTGTATTTAATTGATTATTATTTTAAATCCTGAACCTTTATTTATAACAACCTTTGCGATAAATTACCTGACTTTCTTTATCAGCCCTTCTCCTGTCACTCTTCCTTTCTTCTGTTTCTCTCCACATCTAATTTGTTTTTTTTCTTTCCCTTCTTAGTCACCTCTTTCATTTCTTTATACACTCTTTGCTTTTGTTTTCTGTTCTTTTTTCTCTTAGACGTGTTCGTCTTCTTTTCTTTGTACTCATCCTCCTTTTCCCTTTACTTTCTCCGTCGTACCTTCTCTCTTTCACGTATACGTATTTTTCTTTGTGCTTCTCCTGCACTCCTTTATTCGTCTCCTCCAATTTCTTCTTTTCATTCTTTTATTATTCCTCATTTTTCGTCTTCTCCTCCGTCTCCTCTCCACCCTCCCTGTGTTATGTTTTTATATGGCCGGCGTGTTAATGTAGTGCTCTTGGGCTGCTAGTTTGTACGCCGGTAGTCGGTTGTTTGAATATCGGTAAGATCTGACCTTTTTTGTTTTATCACTCATTTTCATGTATCTCCTTACAAGAGCCTTTTAGGTTCACAACATTTAGGTGTAAAAACAAAAAATATATCTCCTTCATACCCCCTCCTTTTAATCTTTCTTCTTTGGCATGTTGTTATTCTTTCTCGTCGTCGTCTTCTTCTTCTTCTTAACTTGTTTATTCTTGTTATTTTTCTCCTTTTCCTTCTTTACGATGTTCTCATGTATGTTCTATTCTTACTTTATTTTGCCCATAACAGACAGGTGGAGTGTTAAATTATTTGCACTCGATCTATTTGTCTCGGGGGTCCAAAAAATAGTTCTTTTTGTTATCACATGATCGGGTAATTATATGACTGAAGCATTTAAGAACAGAGTAGGTAGAGTTGTGAAAGACACTAGTAAGATTTATTTTCTCTGAGAAATGCATTTCATTGTACAGCCAGACCTTGTGATGAATGAAGTGAACGTATCATTTACAGGGTGGAAGTAGACGCTTTTCAAAGGGCCTGGCATGCTGATAAGCATACATTTTGACTCAGTTGTAACCACAAAGCCTCTAGAGGTCCAAACCAGTCTTTCGGCTGATGACTTAAACAACAACATTCTTTCTTAGCCTTACTTAGTTTATATAATTGTCAGCGTAATTACCTTATATTTCAATGGCTCCTGGTTAGGTCTAGCATTTTTCATTGCTCATTACAATCTGTCACTCTTCACCTTCTGCACCAGCCTGTACGTTCTTGTATTTATAGCAACTACAAGAGTAGGATGTAAAAACGAAAATACATTTTTCCTTCTTTGATTTGCTTTCTATTTTATTTTACTTTTTCCCCTTCACCTGGTCTTCGTCTTCCGTTATTTCCTCCACTCTATCTTCATTCTATTCCTTGTTATCCTTTTATTTTTTCTGTCATTCTTCTCGTAAGCTCTCTGCTCCTCTTTGTAGTGCTTTGGTTTTTCTACCTTTTCCTTTTATTTGTTTTTTTCTTGTTATCCACCATCTATTTGTTATTCTTTTCCTTCTCCTCTACCTTCTATTCACCCTTATTTTTTCTCCTCTTGATCTTCTTTACTTTCTATTTGTCATAATTTTCCTTCTTCTTTTCCTTCTATTTATCCTTTTTTCCTAGTTTGTTGTTCTCCTTTTCCTAGTTCTCTCCTTTATGTTCGTAAATAATTTCTACGTTATCCTGAAGTCATTTTGCTCTGTCTTTCTTATTGTCGACTACGTTACAGTAGTTGTTCTACCTTGTAAAGTGTAATTTATTGTCTTATTTATAGCAACTCTGTAATTGAAAGCGTCTGTACATAGGTTCTGATTATTCTGTGCCCTTAACTTTGTCTTATCTGACCTTGAGAAACGTTGATTCACTTTACAGAGTCTAATTAATCAAAGGTTATCTTGCTAGACATTTAATGTAATTTAGGTTTCACAACGTAGAACTTCTTGATTTGAATTTATTGTATAAATCTGTTGTTTAACTTTCTAGTTAAAATGTAAATCGTTACACATGCCAACAATTAAACGTTTGAACAAATTTAAAGCCTAATTCTTCCATGCGGTACTACTGAAAATTAGTATACGAGTTCCTAAATTTCATTGAGGTTTAAAAAATTTAATTTTTTGATTCGTACGAATATTTTTTTTACGGTAGTGTAGACAGTGGGTTTTAAACCGATACCGAGATATTTTCTGTATCGTTGAGATGCTACACTTCAAAACGGAAGGTCTCGGGTTTGAATCCGGTCAAGGGTTTGGAATTTTCAAACGGTTAAAATTGTTACTAACGGTATTTGCTTGTGTGCAGTTTGTAAACTGGCACTACCTTACGACCTACCAATAATATGTAGATCTTTAAGAATTGAAAGTTCTTATTTCTGCCAACAAGAACTTGAATCGCTTAGATTGTTGACGTTATCAATAATTGTACTTTTAAATAGTTACGTAAGATTAATTTTATATTGGCTTACATGCATTTTATGTCTAAAAATATCAAGATATCTTATTATTTTTGTGGTAAAATTTTACAAATCCTTTGTCTTACATCACATACTGTTGTTTTGTGCCTTTTATTATTTTATAATTGATTTTCACACGGAAGGCAGGTTAAAAGTTTCTTATAAATGGCTTTGAAATATGATTTTAAACGATTCCCGGTATGAAATATTACACCCGGAATATTTTTGGTGACTGCTCGCAAACCAACCTGACACCTCCTAATAAAATTGTCTGTGCACGTCAATGCCGTCGGTAACTCCCAGTAATTTTCAATGATCAAGGTGTTGAAATTTTATTGAAATTTAAAATAATAATAATCTTCTGTGAAATTTATAGCAAGATTACTTCTCTCTACCGTGTCACAAGTGTTGCACGAGATCAGATCGTGAAACTTTAGGACTGCCATCTTGACTAGCTCTGGGTTTTCTTTAAAGACTCATCTTCGTCTGATTCTTTTAGTTCTTCCGTCTTATTTACCCTTGGAAATTTCTCTCTCATTCGCCATTGAGGTGGTTCGCCTGCAACTCTAGACAAGGGGTTAGTTTTTGTTTCACGGTGGGTATTTTATTTCACCCAATTCCAATCGGACGCTCCCAATAGAGGCAACTAACGATTCCTCAACACGGGTCTTTGTAGAGTTTTGACATACAACGGTATGATTCGAGTGCTAACAGTAGATATATGCTTTTTATGTAGCATATTGGTTCGAAGAGGGAACACATGAAAAACTTTGACTTAAGAAACAGAAACGGTGTGTTACGTTTCAATGTATGATTAGCTATTCATGTTTAGAACTGGATTGTTACTGTCAATAGAATCGAAGAAAATCGTGAAGAATCCTCGATTAGGAGTATCTTGTATTCCTGGTGGTGCACGAGAGGATGGACCACCACAAAGAAGGGATGGGCTGACCAATTTGAAATCGCAACAAACTTATGAGGATAATTGTTAAAGGAGAGGTTGAGGTAGGTGTTAATAACTTCAACCGGGAATCATTTAACCATAAGACCTTTTTCTGAGCAGTCTAGTATGCTTCTACTGATCCATAGAGCAGCTCCCTACAAATTAAGAAATTTTCAACGGCAGGTAGATTTACAATATATATATATATATATATATATATATATATATTGTTTTCAATGCCTAAAGTGTGTTGCGTACGTTTTGTTTTATTTGTTTTTCTACGGTTGACTGTTTTGAAATTTCTGCTAATGCAGACGGTGGAGAATGATGATATATGAAAATGAGTGATGAAAACATGCCAGACCGTACCGGGAATCGAACCTGTACGTTGTGTACGTTGCTATCTGTTCCAATTCAGAACAATAAACAACCCTATAACCCAATGAAATGAGGATGATTTGTACGTATGACGTGTAAATGAGGTGTAGTCTTGTATAGACTCATACCGACCTTTCCTGTGAGAGTATGGTTAATTGAACCCAATCATCAAAGTACACCGGTAACCACTGTCTACTTTCAAATCCGTATATACGTATAAACCTTTACTAGGATTTAGACCAGGCGCGCCTTCGTCTTCGAAAATCACTATTAAACAGCTGACTCGCGGCGATTATTTTACCTATAGACCAACCCGGTGGGACCGATATTATTGTAATGTGTTTTTACTTTCTCGTGCCTGTATGAATTTATAGGAAGGAACGTATTGTTTTCAGTAGATGTTTTGAAATCGAGTTTTCACCGGTTCTACACGTTTTCAGACCCCCTGAACCTAAAAAACATGTTTTTAACGATTGGTCTGTGTGCGTGCGCGCGCGCAAGTGTGTGTGAACAGAATATCTCAGGAACGGGATATCGTACGGACTTAAAACTTGAAACTTAAGTTAGGCACCACTACCGGACTCGACACGAACATTTTCATCAAAATCGGTCAACCGGTAGTTGTTTATTCGCGTAATTTTTACTTTTTTGTGATTTTCTCAAAAACTGGTCCTACGATTTTTTTTTAAATCGCCTGGTTTACTAATTTTTTTATGCTCTACATGATAGGGTAGGCAGCATGTTTGCTGAAATTCTTAGTCACGCTGTTTTCACGTAAAAATTTAAAATTACGGCTATAATATGCATTTTAGCGCAAAAATTTATATAATAAAAAATGTAGAGAATTTAAAATCCTAAAACTTTTATTTCAAACTTTTTATTTGTATAACGCTTAGTTTAGCGGTAATTAGCGATTTTCTGTTTTTTTCTCACGAAAACGTGTGAAAAATCGATTTTTTTTAAAGATTTCTGCCCTAGTTACGACATAAGTGTATATAATCAAATTTATTGGAAATTAAAAAATCTACAACTTTTATTTATAGCATTTTTCTCTACAGAGCCTAGTTTAGCGTGAAGGAGTGATTATTCGTATTTTTAGGCTAAAGTGAGGTCGATTTTCATTTTGCGTTTTTCACTCATGATTAAAATAGTTATTTTTTTGAGGTTATTTTTTTGTTTATTTCTAATGTTTTATTACTTATGTTAGGTTATATTTGTCATTATTTGCAGTGGCAAGAGAAAGTTGTGTGAGTGTTTTACACCAGATTTTTTTTATGATAATTATGAATTTTTTCAACGGTACAGTGAGTAAATTAGGCTGCTTGGTGTTAATTCTATTGGGCTTCATGATAAAGGATTTAAATATTACGCGGATTGGGGTGGTAATAGATTTCGCATAGATTAGGTATTAGAGCAACTTTTATTTATATCGTCGTGGTTTGTAACGTAGTAGTGAGGGTGTGCGAGTGTATGAACGAACTTGCCGGTTACATGCACTGATGAGATTCGTGGTTGCTATGGAAATTGATGGGGTTTCAGCGTTGAAAAAGATTATTTTGTTATTATACAGGTAATCCTGCTGTACTGAATGATTGGTTAGCGGGCTACAGCGGTAGGTATCGTCGGTATCGGGTTTCGTAAAGGCCAATGAAATCACTTTTGTGCAACCAACTTACTTATTATTCACTGTAAAATATTTTTAAAAAACGTTTCTTATTAATTTTTAATTCGAATACAGTGGGTTGTTGTACCTTATTCATTTCATACGTTTTTGCATTTGAAGAAAGTTAGGGGAATATTATGTTATGTTAATTTTCGTCACGAGCTGTGTTAAATAAATTTTTGTTTTTGATTTAATGTTATTGTGTCCATAGGTTATTGTTTGTTAATTCAATTTATAATATATGAATCTTAAAGGACTTTCTGAGCTCACCTTATCAGAAAATGTGTGTATCCGTGGATATCTGCTTTGGTATAGGTTTTGTCGAATTCAATATTCTGTTAAACTTGAACGTATCCATATGTATAACCTTAACCATTTACTTTTTTTAAACGCATACTAATACTAAGGCTGCAACTGAATAACCCTATTTCTTTACAGATATTAATGAGCAAAATATGGATAATCACTGATTGACGCTAAACTAAGCAATGTACAAAAACCCTTGAAATTTGAGTTTAAATTTTTTTTCAACGTTGCAAAAAACGTTTAAATTTTCTATAATTTTGATTACCGACTCTATTCCCCAAAATGCTATTAAGGTAGCAATCAAAAAAAAAAAAATTAACACGAATGCATAATACATAAGAATTTCAGCAAACTTAGGTAAAAATGTAGTAAGTTTTTTTATTCCTAATGTGTGTACGTTGCAATTTATTCAATTTAAGAACAATAACCAATCCCATGACCGAATGAGATGAGGATTATGTGTATGACGTGTAAATGAAGTGTAGTCTTGTACAGACCCAGGCCGACCATTCCTGAGAGTGTATGGTTAATTGAACCCCAACCATGAAAGTACACCGGTAACGACTGTCTAGTATTCAAATCCGTTTATAAGTACCTTTACTTGGATTTGAACCAGGAACCTTTGTCTCCTAAGATCACCCGTTAAACAAATGATTCGCGGCCATGACTGTACCACCAGATTGGTTGGTTAAGTTTTCTACTTAAATGCACTTTTTCCTAATATATTAATTCTTTCTTTTAACAGGTTTTTGTAAAACCGTATTGTAGGTATTGTTTTTAGTTGAGAATGTATTTTGTTTTAGCTTGTCACTGATAGATTTTGGACGTGTTGTCTGTATCACGTTTTTATAGAAATCGGTGAAATATTAAATGGAAAGTCTTTATATTCGTGGAAATTGTGAGAAAAAGTTGTGCGGTTAAGAAGTTTCAGGTCAGTCTATATTTTTATTAGTTGTGTCATGTAAAGTTTCTTTATGTTTTTCCTTTCTTGTGAATCGGAGAGCCTTAAACAGTAAGTTGGCGTGATAGTCTGTCGAACTTTCTAACTGACAAAAGCTTCTAATAATTTTTATGAGGAAAATGTATAAAGTTTTCATATCTGGAATAAAAGTCAAGAAGTGTAAGACTTCTTACCTCGTCTAATTGATCAGTTCTTAAGACATTTCTTGTTTCTTAAATAATTTTATTTGTTAAAAACGTGAAATGTAACCTGAATTTCAAATTGAACTTTTTTCAGTTTTTGTACTCAAATAACTTTTAATTTTTTTCTACTAAGCCTTGGGTTTTAAATGTGATATTGTAGAAGGTAAGATAGTCACATGTTAAATTTATTTTATTTTTTTAACATTTAAATGTATATTTTTTTATTTGTATCATAAAGACACTTTTTTATCCGAGGCGGCGAGAAAAACTCATGTTCACTCCCTCACGATGAGGGAAGTAGTGTTGGACTCAATTGAGGCGTCCTCGTCCAGCTCCTCGGAGGCCGCAACCGTTTTACCAACCAAAACCCGCCGCCTGGCCACTTGATCCGACATCAGCAAACAACCCTCCACCTCCCTCGGAACTGTTTATATAATATATAATACTACAAGGGAAATGTCTGGTTAAAAAATAATTACATTCTGCCAGCGAGGCGTGGAAGGGGACCATAGCCTAATTCCCCTCTCGCTGTCTCTGACCAACACTCACTCTCTCACTTTCATTCATCTCTTTCATCACCTACTGAGAAAATACACTAGTCAGGGTTATCTCCTCTGAGAGTACTGACTTTCTTTATGCAGCCACACCCTGTGGTAAATAAAGTGAATGTGTCATTTGGAGTGTGGGAAGTTGATGCGTTTGAGAAGGCTGGACATGATGTTAAGCTTATTTTTCCACTCAGTGAGGAAGGCAAATATAAACCACCTTACTTTTCGGTTTTCGTAGTAAAGCTTCTAGAAGTTCAAACCAGCCTTTCGGTGATCTAAACAACAACATCGTAATGATATTATTTTAAAATATATAATTTAATTTTGAATAGTTAAAAAAAATGTAATTAAAAGTCAAATTTATGTTACAGTACTTAAATTAAATTCATAAAATATGTTTTACTTGCCATCGGGAACTATATTATTGACAACAACGTGTTTTGTTTATTGTAGTATACTGTTTGTTTGAAATTTGTTGGCTCGAGTTTAAATATGGAACCAAACCGGTGTTACGTTCGTAGCTAAGAGATGGTAACTTTACGAAGTAACCCAACCGGTGTGCCTTAACTGCTTATTGCGTTTTCCTAACAACTGATTAATTTTGCTAGAGTGAAGGCTCTGTTTAACAAGTACTACTTAAAATATTACTTTAATATTAATAAAAATAAAAATTACTACTTTATATTTAGAATAAACGTTACGAAATATAAACTTTAACTGATCGTGTTTTATTATTTGAGTATAAATTTTTCTTTCTTGTTTTCTATGCCCGTGTTAGAATAACTTGCTATGTTATTTTTTTATATTTCCTTTTGCAAACGATTAAAAAAGTGATGAAGTCTTAAATTATATAAATAATTTCATTTTCAGATGATGAAAATAAACTTAGATGCATATTTTCTTTGTAATGCACGACTTAATTTGTTAAGAACCGTAACTAATTTACATTTTATAAGTTTCATTCCTTTACTCGAGTTTACTGCATGCAATCATGTTGCATAGTATTATTCACGTTCATTTTCTTTTATGTTTTTTATTTGTAAAATCAGAAATTTTTGTAATTAAACATATTACTTTCATTTATTTAAATTAATTGTGCATACACGATTTTAACATAAACTGTAACAGTTTACAGTATCGGTTTGTGGAATTAGGTGTGTTCTGTAGCTTTTGTGCCCGTGCTAAGCGCCAGCGTATTCGTAGTCCAGGACGTTTTTTATGGAAACTGGGTACGTATATAAACGTTCTAGAGCTGTATATCTTAGGGTAGGTGTTGAGATACGAGGTTCGGCAAAAAAACCGGATTAATGCTGTAAAATTATTTTACTTTATTTTTTTCCCCAACCTTGACATGGTTCCCTTCAATATATTCCCCTCCCCTATCCGTACCCCGTTCCATACGGATTTTCCACTGATCGAAGCAGTGTTGAAAGTCACTTTCTGTTAGCATGTTCATTGTCTCTGTCGATTTCTGTTTCACTGCATCAACCGATTTAAAACTGGTTCCTTTAAACACAATTTCCACCTTGGGGAACAAAAAAAATGTCACACGGAGCACGGTCTGGTGAGTAGGGTGGATGCTCCAACAGAGGAATCCCACGCTTGGCCAAATACGTCTTGACATCCAGTGAAGTGTGGGACAACGCATTGTCATGCTTTGAAAGTTTAAATTTTTTTTTATGATTAAGTGGTCGTAATTAAAATAATTTATTTTTCCTAGGCATTACCTAGTAGATTATTCGCATGTCAATGTTCAGAACTGTGTCTCTTTGGGAAAGTATATAATTGTTTTGATTTTATGGTTGTTGCCTCTTTTTTATACTTTGACACAAGTTAGCGACTTGCTAATGCTGTAATTTTCTGTCCAACACTTAGAAAAAAACAATATTAACCGAATTTTAGCTTTCTTGATGATGATTGGGAAGTTAGACAAATAGCGATGAGTGAGTGAGTGAGTGAGTCAGTCAGTGAGAACTTCTGCATTGTTTCCTAAATAAGATATAAACAAATAAGGTGATTATTGGGTTAAATTAAGTTAAGTCCAGCCTTTCTTAGTTTGCTCCTATTGTCAACAAATAATGACGTCACTGAGGATGCGCATTATGTAAAATGTGTCCACGCTGGTTAAAAAGTAACAACAAAATACTTTCAAAAGTTTTAAATACAAATACTTTTAAAAGTATTTTTATAAATGAAATTGTTAGGCCTATATCATATCATGATTGATGTTTTATGTACTTTAAGTACTTATAATTTAATACGAGTATATAGTTTAACTTAATAGGAATACGACATTCATAAAGTCGCGGACTCTAGCGTGCACCCTGTAGTAGCTGACTTTGGTTTGTTGACAATAGGAGCAACTAAGAACGGCTGAACTGTAGATCTTTATCGTGTCCAATGCCACTAATTGATATTGATACCGTATCTGATGCTTCTGCAGGAATTGGAACCTGATGATGGAGTTATACGTTTCATTTTTAGATAATATATTTTTTACATTCTGTTCAAGTGTTCTTCAACAGAGTGTATTTGAGTAGAAGTCATATGGGAGGATGCTAATTGAGGCTCAAAATTGTAGATTAATTGGTACGAGAGATGTGGGAAGACCGAGGAAGAGATGGGTAGTACAGGAACAGGTTCACTAAACCTAGATCTTGAAGTGAAGAAGAAGAGAAGAATAAAATTTTTACAGACGAAGCTAAATCCATATGAATATGTTTGGTGACAGACACAACTCATGAATATAGGGAGCTGGAAACCCACATGTGATTTTTTGAGAAACGAAGCAACTCACCTAAACTTAATGGTGACGAAAAAGTTGCTGAAAAGACTATTAATGGAATTGCGTATCTCGATATCTTAAACAATTATTGTTTTTCTCAGCTAGATGAACTCGAAAACATACCATTGATTCATTTCCAACAAGTTGGCACACCCCCACACTTTAATACATGTATCACCCAGAATTTGAATGAAAAATTTGCATTTCGATGGATACCCTGGCCTCCCAGGAGTCTAAATCTGGCACCTCGCGATTTTTCTGGTGAGAGTATATCAAAAACATTGTATATTCAAAAAATATCCGTGACCTAAATCATTTAAAGGAAAGAATTAATGAAGCATTGACAACCATAACAGAAGATATGTAAACTGAGTATCGATTGGACATTTTTTGAGCGACCATTGCTCCACGTATTGAAAATGTATTATGTGAAAAAACTGTTTTGAGACGACAAATTCGATTTATAATCTGTAAGTATTTCTGTTTTTATTAAATTCATGTTCAAAACCTCACATTATTTTATGATGGGCCTCTATTATGTGCAAAGTTATATTGAATTATAATAGGGTAATAAATTTTAAGTCAGCTAAATTATGTGTGGGTGCAATAATTCATGTGTGTTAGTCAGGCATTATAGGCTGTCTTTACTGTTACCAATTTTATCCACTTACATCTAAAAAAACCGAACTATTGGAAAGATATTTACAATTCAACCGACGAAATTTCCCGTGGGGCTTCGAAAAAACTTTGCATTACTTCTCCGAATCTCACTCATAAGAAACGTTATCCAGTCGTAAACTATGAGAAAGAATAAAACAATTCTGACAAATCGGAGAGGGTTTCAGTATGGCCGTTCTATAAAATATATATTTATTGATCTGTAAAATTTGAAGAAATATAGGCTGTAAATGAATTATTCATCAGTTTTCTTAAGAAAATAAAGTAAATTTTAAATTTCTCTTTCAAAATTTCCTGTTTGTTTTGAAAAATTTTATGTTGTTTTTCTAAAACTTTAAATTGGGTTATAAATAACTCAAAAAGTCTGCGACGTTTTACTTCGTACTACTGCTTTAAACTAGTTACAACTAGAAACCTTACTCGCGCTTTGAATGGAATTATTGGCCGAGTTAGAGATGCCTAGGAAAATAGCAGCGGTAGTGTTTCTTTAAAGGACTTAAAACAGGAACGAAATATTTCAAATGTTATCAGTAAATTTTACTGCTTTTCACTGTAATGTAGTTCTACGTCAACCCTAAAACTATTTACCGTAAAATAAAAACCGATGCCTTTTAAAGGAAACGAAAAATTTATGTTGGTTATTTTTTAGTTTTTCAATGGGTTTCTTATAATATGTTTTCCAAGAGCTGCCTTCCAAGTATTGTAGAATAAATTTTTCTCGATAGGTTTTAGAAACTACGAGTCATATATAATGTATGTTTTAAATTTTCTCTTGCGTAGTGTGAATATACAGGGAAGGAAAGTATTGTTTTCATGTAAATTTTTCTAATTAGATTTCTCACTGAAAATACACGTTTTAAAATTTTTTTATTTTGTTTAACGTCTGATTGTGACCGGGCCTGGCTTGTAGCCGGGCGGGGGTCTGTGTGAACCGGGCCTGAATGGGATTCGAACCCAAGACCGCATGATGAGAGGCGAGCACGTTACCATCTACGCCAATGCGGCCGGACACGTTTTCAAGGCTATTCCTGAGAGAGTATAGCCAATTGAATCCCAACCATCAAAGTACACCGGTAACCACTGTCTAGTATTTTAAACTGTATAAAAGCAACTATATATACTACGATTTGAACCAGGAAACTTCGTCTCCGGAAATCAGCTGTTAAACAGCTGACTCGCGGAGACGACTTTACCACCAGACATACCCGGTGGGTCGACTTACAGTTATTGATGTTATTTATTTATCGAATTTGGTGTAAACTCTAATTTAAAAAAATCGACATGAAAACAACGATTTCCTTACCTATATATTCATATAGGACAAGAAAAAGTCAAATGTATTTAAATGTTTTTACCTAATTAAAATACGTTTTGAGGCCCTGTGAACTTAAAGGGGGCCTTGAAAACGTGTTGAGAGGAAATCAAAACGTATTTTAATGAAGTTAAAAACATTAGCAAATAAATACATTTAAACAATACAAAATACAATTAAAAATACAATAAATAATACAGTTAAATAAATTTGACTTTTTCTTGTCCTACATGAAAATATAGGGAAGGAAATCGTTGTTTTCATGTTGATTTTTTTTAGAGTTTTCACCAAATTCGATAAATAAACAACGTCAACAGCTGTAAGTCGACCCACCAGGTATGTCTACTGGTAAAGTCGCCGCCGCGAAAGGAGACGAAGTTTCCTGGTTCAAATCGTAGTAAATATAGTTGCTTTTATACGGTTTGAAACACTAGACAGTGGTTACTGGTGTACGTTGATGGTTGGGGTTCAATTGGCCATACTCTCTCAGGAATAGTCGGCTTGGGTCTGTACAAGACTACACGTCATACTCATTATCCTCACCGCTTTGGGTCATACGGTTGCTTAATGTTCTGAATTGAATATATTGCTATGTACATGCATTAGGAATTAAAATAGAAACTAAGTATTTCTGTTGTCTTTAAATACAGGTTCAAAACCCCACATTATTTTTTAAGATAAGCTATTCACATTTATTATTGTAAATACTCTTGTTGCATATTCGTGTAATTTTATTAATTTATTACCTTACGTAGCTAGAATAGCATAATACTGTATTTAGTGTTCTTCTTCTTCTTTACAACCAGGGCGTTCAGGCTTCTGCAGCCCCTCCTCACCGCGACCTAAAATATCTTTTGTGATTGCCCCTATTCCTTATTTATGCAAGACCCACACTTTCAATAAAGCGCAGGATCTGCCTAGGATCTAGTGCACTTACCTGAGAAGGTGTTAACACGTCCTTACCCTTAGTATTTATCGTGGATATTTAGTATGTAATCTATATTTAAGGTAATTACAGTAGAACTCCAATTATCCGAATTAATTGGGACCATACCCTATTCGGATAATCAAAAATTCGGATAATTGGATTTTTACTAAAATTTTGGGTATTTTAAAGAAAAACACTAAATTTTCAGTACTGAATGTATTTTTGATTAATATTAACATTTTTAATAATTTTACTACAAAAAATGTACTGAATAATAATACATACTGTATTTATATTGTTTAAAAAAAAGTTCTTACTTGCTAAACATTTCAGTCAATGTAACCTGCTTGACGGTCTTGATCCGTTTTCGTGCAGCCAAGTCCCGCATCCGCTTTACCGTGAGAAGCTGCATGTGGTCACATTCAGGTTGGCGCTCCATCCACCTTAACGCCGTTTCAAGGCCGGAAAATGCTTCGCTAGCTGATGGTCCTGTATCTGCTTCAACTTCCACATAAACGTCATCTTCTTCCTCAACACTTTCTTCTCTCACACTTTCAATAAGTTCTTCATCACTTAAAATTTGATAACCAGGGTCTGATGAGTCACACATCACCCACTCTTCTACATCTTCAGCGCTAACTTCTGAACATCCAGGAATTTTTAGAAGAATGTTCCTTAATTCCTCCAAATCATCTTCATCTGCCTCCTTTTCTTTTGCTTGGGCTTCTTTTTCTGTTTTCTCCATTTCCTTCTCTTCTTTAGTTGATATGCCTTTCAACTTGTTCCACGCACGCCTTAATGTGACAGTTTTAACCAGACTCCAAGCTTCCGCCACCATGTAAGCGCAATCTTTCAAATTTATTTTCTTGTGGTTACTCAACACACATTCTTCGTCTTCTCCCTCTACTAAAAGTTTCCTTAATAGCTGTCTTCTGTAGTGACGTTTCATTGTCTCTATAACAGACTGGTCCATTGGTTGCAACAAGCTTGTTACGTTTGGCGGTAAAAAGATGGTTTTAAACTGGCCTTTTTCTCTTTCCATCAGTTCTTCAGTGGGATGAGTTGGCGCATTGTCAACAATTAAAAGAACTTTACTGCTTTCTTTTCCCAAAGATTTTTGGTGTTTTTTCACTTCAGGAATAAAAACTTCATCATACCACTCAGTAAACAACGCAGCAGTCATCCAAGCCTTGGGTTGGTTTTTATAATGAAGGGGAAGTTTTTTTACATTTTTAAATGCTCTAGGCCTTTTTGACTTTCCAATCAAAAGGAGGGGTATTTTATGATTTCCCGTAGAGTTCGCACAGTTAAGCACCGTAACACGATCCTTACTAACTTTATGTCCAGGAGCACTAATCTCTCTTTTAGATGCTAACGTGGTTTTCGGCAAAGCTTTCCATACAAGGCCAGTTTCGTCGGCGTTGTATAAAAATTCTGGATCGTATGAGTCCGTCACAACTTTAAATTTTGCAATAAAACTTTCTGCGGCTTTTGGGTCTGCTGATAACTTCTCACCACTTAAATCTAGTTCACGGACACCATGCCTAGATTTAAAATTTCTCAACCACCCGTTACTTCCCTTAAAGGAAGAATAACCTAATTTCTCAGCAAATATTTTTGCTTTTTCACAAAGAATCGGACTGGAAATCGGGTTTCCCGTAGAACGTTGCTGCAAAAACCATTTAAACACGGCATCCTCTAAATCTTTGTTTGTTGCTGTCTTCATTGATTTTCTTGAAGAACTTCCATCTTCGTTTTCAAGCACTGATACGAAGTTTATAAGTGTAGCTTTATTCTTTTTAATGTCTGAAATTGTTGCCTGTCCAACACCATATATCTCGGCCAACTGCTTACCGGTAACTCCTTTATCAGATTGCTCAAGAATTTTTAATTTGTCCGCTAATGTCAACACAACACGTTTTCTTTTAGAGGCCATGATAAACGATAACACAACACAATAACGAAATGAGAAACGATAGTCACAGTAGCAGGTCAGTGACACACTGACTGACACATAGACACAATTAGAACAGACAGAGCGGGAGAAAGAGTGGGAAGGGGGGAGGAAGACAGTAGCCAATAGTACGTAGAACAGACAGTGACTCATCATCCCCAGCCCAGCGCCTATTATACTCTAGCTTCGCGGAAGGAAGGACAGTATAGCTATACTGTACATATACAGTATTACAGTAAGTGTAGTTTTCGTTTTCAAACATTCGTTCTGTAAGTGATTCGGATAATCGGCGATTCGGATAGTTGGAGTTCGGATAATTGGAGTTCTACTGTAATGTAAACTTAGAATAATAGCCTACATTATGTAACAATAATTATAGCCTGTTTGTTGTTTAGGTCAATAGCCGAAAGGCTGGTTTGAACCTCTAGAGGTTTTACTAAATAAAAACGAGGAGTAAGGTAGTTTACTATTGCCTTCCTCACTGAGTTGAAAGAGTTTGCTTATCATCATGCCAGTCTCTCCAAGAAGCACCCACTTTTAACCCTGCAAATGACACTTCACTTCATTCACCACAGGGCCTGGCTGTATAGTGAAATGCTACTTTCAGAGGAGATAACTCTGATTAGTTTCTTTTACACCTATACCTCTTCTGTTCTTAAAGTTCAGTCATATAATTGGCTGACTATGTGATGAGAAACAGAACTACTTTTTGTACCCCTGGAACCTGATCGAGTGCAATTAATTTAACACCCCACCTCCCTGATATGGGCGTATGTAATCTATATTCAAAGTAATTAAATGTAAACATAGATTAATAGCCTACATTATGTAATAATAGTCATAGCTTACTCCCAATAAAAAGGGTCAACGGCCGAATAAATAAATAAAGAATTTCGAGAAGCATAAATAATAATAAATACAAAGATTACAATTTAGTAATCAAGAAATCAATAACAAAAGGCATAATAGATTCAAACCTGTACCTTCAAGCATCATTTGCAAGAAAATCAAGTAGTGAAAGAAAAGAAGCCGCTATTTTAAAGGTGAATTAATTTCAACTGCCAAAAATCCATACAAAAGCTATTGTTAAATCATAGCTGTCCATTTTTTCCAATTTTCGTAGAAATTATTGTAAACATTCTCGATATTGTGATATGGTTTTACTGCAGTAAGGTTTTTCTAAATAGAGTGGCCACCTGTTTAGAATGAGTTACGGTTTTATGTTGTCTCAAAAATATTTTGTGACCAATACTATCATTTGAAATTTTGCTGCTAAAATATAGTACAGCTAGTTGGTTAACAATTTCACATTGTTGCTGATAATTTTTAGAACATGCTTTGAAATGTTTTGGTAGATTATAATTGTATGTTGTACGCAGAAGAATTGTATTTGTTTACATTTTAACATTCCGTGATGCCCATAACAGGTAAGTGGAGTGTTAAAATATGTGAACTCGATCTGCTAGTCTGTAGTCTGATAGTTCTGTTTTTTATCACATGGTCAGCGAATTATATGGCTGAATCATTTAACATCAGAACACAGATCCTATGGTACATGAAGTGGAGGTGGTATTTGCAGTGTGGGAAGTGGATGGTTTTCAGAGGACCTGGCATGTTGATAAGCACATATAGTATATACAGATAAGTAAATGCAGTTGATACTTTTCCACTCAGTGAGGAATGCGATGATCAACTACTTCACTCCTTCTTTTACTTAATAAAGCCTCTAGAGGTTGAAACCAGCCTTTCGGCTGATGACCTAAGCAACAACAATATTGCATGATTATATGATTTTTTTATATTATGTTTTAATAAACAACTGATATCTGGAAGATACGAACGATGATAGTATTATGTAAATTGAAATTTTTAGCGAATTTTATTCGCATGTCGATTTTGCATGTTAATGTTAATGTACGCGCATACGTTTATACAGGAGGAATAACCATGGTATTATTGATCGAAGCATCGTTTTTTTCGCGCTGCATTTTACAGTCACGACACACTTTTGCCGTTTGTTTCGCCGTTGCTTGCGTGAAACAGAAAACCATTAATCGTTTTATCTGTGCTCATCAAAACCCAGTCGGGCTTGGCAATGGACGGACAACATTTTTATCTAGCATGTCCCTCTTTCATACAATGACTTTAATTTATTTAGCTCCCTTTTAACTAATCCAATTTCATTTAAATATTTTATATCGTTGAGTTTTACGGTGAAATTCATTACTTTTCGTTTTTAAAAACTGTAATCTAAATTGCAGTAATTAAGCCTTTTAGTAGAACTGTTTTTGTGTGAAAATAAAATTGGGTTAACCTTGTCCATAAAATTTATTGGTCGTTATCAGGTATTCTTTTATGAGATCTTCACTTTATATCTTTGTTCATTCTTATAAATAAAACACAATTAAATTATGCTTTTTGTCAGTGATCACATGAGATTAGACATTATCAATTCACACAATAACTAGCAAACCCACGTCCCTCGTTCGCTGTACTTGACAACTTCAAATGAAATTTATTACATTAAGTTTTAAATATAAAACCTCATTTTTTTGCAACAGTGTATTTTTTTTGCAATCAGTCAATAAAAATACAATAAACTTTAAGCAGAGATGAGAAAATCTGAGTTATGTTCTTCGGATTAAAATATAAACCACACTTAGTAGTGTGTTTCAAAAGTCTAAACTGTGAAGAAAAAAAATGTATACAGGGTGTATCTAAACTGCACGATCTCTTTGAAACTGATTCCATAGCTTAAAATAAGAAAAACATTTCCAATGAACATGGGTCTGAAAACCATTCTTCAGCGAGTTCAAGGTAACGAAACATTTCGTCCGGATTTCAGTTCCTCCCGTGAAATAACACGTCACTGAAACTCTGTGAACCCAAATTTAAGGGTAATATGGTTTTTTTTAGCCTGAAAAATTCAAGAAACTAGTCTCAAAACTGTAATCTTTGCGGTTTTTGAGAAAAATGGTAATTATCGCAAAAAATCGAAGATTAAAACGACACTTTTCTAGGTTTGACTGCAAATAACTTAAGAAAATTGGTGATAACCCATACATTTCTGTATCAGAATTCGTAAAGAATTTAATTTTGAGAAAAATAATACAAAAATTATTAACAAAAAGCAAAAAGAAGTTATTTGCTGTCAAACCTAGAAAAGTTTCATTTTCATCTTCGATTTTTTGCGGTTTTTACCATTTTTCTCAAAAACCGCAAACCAGTTTTGGGACTAGTTTTATTGAATTTTTCAGGCTACAAAACGTAAGAAACCATAATATTATCCCTAAATTTGGGTTTCCAGAGTTTCAGTGACGTGTTATTTTAAGTGAGGAACTGAAATCCGGACGAAATCTTCCGCTAGCCATAACTCGCAAAAAAAAAAATGGTTTTCGCACCCTTGTGTATGAAAACTTTTTTCTTATTTTTAAATATAGAATCAGTTTCCGAGAGATTTCCGTGCATTTTAGATACACCCTGTTTATACAAAACAAGTGTGAATCAACATCTTGAAACACAAAGTTGTTAAGTTGTGTAATATACCAAATTTACTGAACATCTGGAGTTGTTTATTTTTTGAGTATTAAAATGATAAACATCTCCAGCTGATTATTATTTAAGAATTATTTAAAATTATTTCACATTGACAAAATTATTTTAAATAAAAGTTATTTATTCCAGTTGCTAGGCGACTAGAGAAGAATAAGATGGATTTTGTATAAAATTATTTTCAGTGAGGGACAAGATGGCGAATAAAACGGGTGGTCCCTCATTCATCCATTCATCCGTTCAGTGTTATTTTACAAAGAGACATAAAAATATTTAACTTTATAATAAGAAGGATTAACTGATAGGTTTTCAATGATAGATATGTAAAAAATAATGAATAAATTTCATGACGGATAAACAAAACATTGATGGAAATGTCAATGTGTTGTTATACAAGTGAGTCTTAAATATTTTTACGTTGTGTTGTTTTATTTATGTATTTTATTGTCATTTACAATATTGAAGTAATTTTCCAGACTATAAGCCAATTATTATTATTTGTTACCAAGAAATGTTAGTATGGTTAAATTGAAAATAGGTGTCAGTGGACATGTTAACAGTAATAAATTAACTGTTGCTAACTTTCTATCAGATGCAAAAGACAGTAGTGGCAATGATCACACTACAAATATTCTAATTCTTGTGTGAAATAATATAGTTCTACAACTAATTTGGCATACCCTCGTGGAGGAACTTATCACACAGCAAATTTTGCGAGTTTTATCGTAGAGATATTCAGTTCTCTTCAGTTGGAAATCAGGATTACGATGATAGAGATGATAACTATGCCTATGATGAGATGACGATGATTAGTGGTTGAAGTAGAAAATAAAAATAAAAAAATGTTTAAATGATAAAGAAAATCGTAAAGGTAAGTCTAATGTTTTAAAACGTTTCAGTCTGTGAGTATCTTCGCTGTTGTCGACGAGGTTAATTACTTATGGATTTTGATAGTCTTCTAGTTATTGTAAATGTTTTTCGCTATGTTGTTTAATTTCTTTAGCTGTATTCCATAGCTCTAATCCGTAAGTCCAAACTGGTTTGAGTATTACTTTACATACGTGTACTTTATTTGAAAACCTCATATGAAAAATTTAGATGAAATCTATTTCTTAAAAATATGACGTGAAACACTCACGGGTACTTTCTCTTACCAGTAAAGACTAAAAACAATGTAACATGTGTTTAATCATGAGTAAATAATGCAACCTTGTTCCTGATCTCCTTAATCAAGACGAAAACAGGACATTAAACGCGTACATCATTAATATTGCTGGTTGTATAAAATTGGTTGTAGTTTTTACTAGTACAGCATAATATCCCGGGTTCAATTCTCGATTGTTTGTGGGTTATCATAATGACTTAATAAAGAAAAAACCACTTATCTCCTTCTCAGTAAGGACAATAAAAATGGAGATTGTTCGGACGAAATTATAGTTATGAATTGTTCAGTCTATTTCGATAAATTTAAAGAAAAAAGAGGCACGTTAAGAAGGAAAGGGTACATATTATAATCTGGCAGATTTCCCCAGCTTGATGTTTTCTTGGTGCCAAATATTCCTGCTCCAATTTTCTACCATTCTTTTTTACTAGTGGATAAAAAGCCTCTAAATAACGTACTCGTTTTTACCAAATGCCCCTTCAAGAGTTTAATTATACACTTTGCTCTACTTCTTTGTGCGGCAATCTGCCTTCTATTTCCTCCTCACTCAGTTTCTAAAAAATGGTCGTATAATTTCGACAGAATTAAAGTAAGGCCACCTTAATGATACTTAACATTCCATGTAAGTATTCGTTGTATACGAAACTACTTATTCCGAATTTTATCTCAGCCGTCTAACAGTATTTTCGTACTTTAGTCTATTTTTTCCAATAACGTATTCTTTTCTGGTTAATGTAAAATCATTACAAAGTTCTTTTAAACTTATTACAAATATTTATTAACGAAATAATAAATAACAATAGTTTGTTACGCTTACACTTCTAATATTTTGCAGTTAAATTACTTAGACTATGTTAGTTATTAAACTTAACCTAAACTGTACGAAAAATAAAATTTTTATTTACACTTATAATCCATTCTTACCTTCAACTGAATGTGTAATTTGGTTAAAACTTTCTATCAGCACGCGTTCATAATCCAAGTTTTAACTAGGATTGACCGACAAAGGCGCTAGCGGTTTGAATGCATGTGTTTGTAATTGTCTATATAAAAAGACGGAAAACATCTAAATAAGAAACGTCTTTGAAAACCTTCTACACTTGGCTGGAACAATCTAGAGCATAATAATGAACTAATAATAGGCATAACAAAATAATTTTATCGTATTTAAAGGGACTAAATTAAATCAAGGTGGACCAGCTTTTTCGCGAATCCCATTTAAAAGCATTTCATTCATTGTCTCTGTTACATTAATTTTTGATTTATCGAAGAAAAATCGATTATCGATTGTATCGAATCGAATTTAATGTTATGCTAAGTTTCCCAAAAGTCCGAGTTCGGCAAAATATTTCGAATGAACATTTCAAAATATTTAAAAAATATGATCTCACTCGAATACAGAATATTATTTTATGAAGAATCAAAAAAACAAAATTGTCCCCAAACCTGAATGTAACTTTATTTTTTAAATGGGAAAATGGTCATGCGACACGTGATTTCCATGCGAAATTTCAAAACAATTTGAATGGCGAAAACCGCACATTGATATCTCATACGGTTTTCTTTATCTCATGATATTCATTAGGGTGTTGCTGAAATGTAAAGAAAGGCGAATATCTTCCAAATTGTATAAGATATCGATGTACAGTTTTTTCCATTCAAATTCTCTTGAAATTTCGCATTGAAATCGTGTCACATGCATGACCACGTTCCTATTAAAAAAAAAAAGTTATGTTCAAGATGGAGGGTAAAATTTTTTGATTCATTATAAAATTGTACGTATTTTGTATTGGGGTGAGGCTCACATGTGCGAATATCTTTAAATTTTCTTTACATTCGAAATATTTTGTCGGTACTCGGACTTTTGGGACACCCAGTATGTCTGGTTTATTGCAGTTATGTGTATACATAGTTTATATTGTGTTAGTTTATATTGTGTTAGTTTATATTGTGTTAGTTTATATTGTGTTAGTTTATATTGTGTAAAAATCGAGTGTTATCGATTTTTTACTTTCTCTTGCCTATATGAATATATAGGAAGGAAAGTATTGTTTTCATGTCGATTTTTCGAAATCGAGTTTTCACCGGATCTATACGTTTTCAGACCCCCTGAACCCAAAAAACATGTTTTTAGCGATTGGTCTGTGTGTGTGTGTGTGTGTGTGTGTGTGTGTAAACAGAATATCTCAAGAATGGAACATCGTACGAACTTGAAACTTAAGTTACATACCACTACCGGACGCGACACGAACATTTTCATCAAAATCGGTCAACCGGAAGTAGTAGTTTATTCGTATAATTTTTCAGTTTTTTGCGATTTTCTCAAAAACTGGTCCTACGATTTTTTTTAAAATCGCCTATTTTACTCAATTTTTTATTCTCTACAAGATAGGGTAAGCGCCATGTTTGCTGAAATTCTCGGTGAGGCTGTTTTCACGTAAAAACGTTGTTTTTTTAAGATTACGGCTTTAATATAAATTTTAGCGCAAAAACTTATATAATAAAAGTTGTAGAGAATTTAAAAACCTACAACTTCTGTTTCAAACATTTTTTTTGTATGACGCTTAGTTTAGCAGTAATTAGCGATTTCTGATTTTTTCTCACGAAAACGTGTGAAAAATCGATTTTTTTAAGATTTTGGCCTTAGTATGCATTTTACGACAAAAGTGTATATAACCAAATTTATAGGAAATTTAAAGATCTACAACTTTTATTTGAACGTATTTTTCTCTACAGAGCCTAGTTTAGCGTGAAATAGTGATTTTCCGTATTTTTAAGCCAGACTGAGGTTGATTTTCATTTTGAGTGTTTCACTCATGATTAAAATAAGGTTATGTTTATTGAGGTTAGTTTTTTGTTTATTTCTAATATTTTATTACTAATGTTAAATTATATTGTAAATTATTTGCATTGGCAAGAGAAAGTTGTGTGAGTGTTTCACACCAGATTTTTTACTTAGAAATTGAATTTCCAAATCGATAATTGTGCTTTGGTCATAGTTTCGTTTAGATTTATATAGAAGTTGGTTGCATGTTTGACCGTATAGGTAGATGGATTTCTCATTTGTATATTAGTGTTTAAAATGTGTATTAAACTCGGTCAAACGATGCACTAATAATAATAATAATACTAATAATTAATAATAATAATAATTATTATTATTATTGGGTTGCCTTTCCTACCGTACACTATAAAATTGAATTCAATTTCATATATTTCAATTTTCTAACACAAACGATCCACTTGAAATATATGTTACCTCTTCCAAGATATCTATTACCTTTTGGGTTGTTTTTACCTTTATATTGTGCAATTCTAATACTTACTTTTTTGAAAGATTTTTACCTATGTATACAAAATTATTCAGTTACTTATTTATTTTTCGTTAATCTGAGTCAACATGGTTATACGAGGTGTGGCTATTAAATAACGAGACTGACGTTGTAAAAATTTTACTTTTATTTTTTACATAATCACGTACTGTCATCTTCAATATACACTCCTCTATCCCTACAACGCTCCATGCGAATTTTCCATTGTTGGAAACAGTGCTGGAAGTCATCTTCTGTCAGCTCTTTCAGGACACTTGCTGCTTTCTCTTTTGCAGCTTCCACAGACTCAAATTTTGTCTCTTTTAATGCAGATTTCACCTTAGGGAACAGGTAGAGGATAATAACATGTGATGAAACGTGGTTTTTTACTTATGATACGGAAACGAAGCACCAATCCATGCACTAGAAGAGCCGAACTTCACCGAGAGCCAAAAAAGCTCAAATGAGCAAGTCAAAATCTAAAGCCTTGATGATTGTTGTTTTTTTCTTATATCCATGGGATTGTGTACCTTCACTGTGTTCCTGAAGGTCAAACAATTAATCAATATTACTACCTTAAGGTACTTTCTAAACTGCGTCAAAGAGTAAGGAAAAACGCCCTGAAATGTGAAAGGACAAATCATGGGTTCTTCAAAAATTTAATTTTTGTTTTCCACCTAAGCAGACGTTAAGAAATTATTAATCACTAATATTCTAGTTTTCGTAGAAACGTATTAAATACGTACGCAATTTTAAAGAGGGAATTTCAAACAACATGACAACTAAGTTTGTTTTTGTTCGATTCATGGTCCTTTACTTTCAAAAGAAATTGGATGCATATTTTTTTGTAATCTCTAATTTGTGTACGTTGCAATCTGTTTAATTCAGAACAATAAGCAACCCCATGACCCAATGAGATGAGGATGATGTGTATGACGTGTAAATGAGGTGTAGTCTCTTACAGACTCAGGTCGACCATTCCTAAAAGAGTATGGTTAATTGAACCCCAACCATCAAAGTACACCGGTAACCACTGTCTAGCATTCAAATCCGTATAAAAGTAACTACCTTTACTAGGATTTGAATTTTTATTGAATTTTTTTTAGGACCTATCTGTAAATTTTGAGAACTTGATATGTAATTTTTAAGTTGTGTATACACAGTTTTATACTTCTATTAACTTACAGTACAAAGGACTTTACTAGTTTTTATAGTTTCATATCGTTATCATAAACTTTTTCTGTAGTTAAAAGTACGTACCATGATTTCTTTCGATCCTGTTTTTTACCATTTATATGACGAAAATATAAAATAAAAAGAGGATTTCATGAGATTTATAATTTCTGTTTTTATTTTATAAAAGCATTTTTATAGTGTTTTTATAGCTCATGTGAATTTCTTAGGTTTTATTGCTTATATTTTCTGTATTGTTAAATCGTATGTACTGTGCAACTCTGTGTAACTTCCTATAGACTATCCATTCTGTTTACTGTTCGTTTTAGTGTGTAATCCATTTTATTATTATTTTTTTATTATTTCATACGTTTAGTGTTACTGTTTACTGCGTTATAAAATTTTTATCATCCATGGCTTCGATTAATGTATTTTGTTTATTTATGCATGACCGTGTGTAATTTGTTAAATCGTTTATAATATAATATTAGTGCAATGAAACAAGCATGAATTTTTTATGACGAACTATTTTATTGTTTCATACCTTGCTAAATGGAACATAAGTATTTTGGCCTCCATAGTATCTGAAGAAGTTGAGAAATTCGAGGTAATCCTCTGCTAGGTAATGAGTCCGAAGATAGTAAACGGCTTTACAGATTACGAGAACAAAAAGAACTGTACGAGGTGTGGCTATTAAATAACGAGACTGACGTAAAAAAATTTATTTTAATTTTATACATAATCACTTATTGTCACCTTCAATATACACTTCTTCTCTATCCCTACAACGCTCCATGCGAATTTTCCATTGTTACAAACAGTGCTGGAAGCTATTTTATGTCAGCTCCTTCAGGACACGTACCGCTTTCTCTTTTACAGCTTCCACAGACTCAAATCTTGTCCCTTTTAATGCAGATTTCACCTTAGGGAAAATATAGAAGTCACATGGTGCAAGATCTGGTGAATAAGGCGGATATTCTAACACTGAGATGCTGTACTTGGCTAGCAACCTCTTGACAGATAACGCGGAATGAGCTGGCGCATTGTCTTGGTGGAGAACCCATGATTTGTCCTTCCACATTTGGGGTAGTTTTTTCCTTACTCTTTGACGCAGTTTAGAAAGTATCTCAAGGTAGTAATATCGATTAATTGTTTGACCTTCAAGAACACAGTGAAGGTACACAATCCCATGGATATAAGAAAAAAAACAATCATCATTGCTTTAGATTTTGACTTGCTCATTCGAGCTTTTTTGGCTCTCGGTGAAGTTCGGCTCTTCCAGTGCATGGATTGGCGCTTCGTTTCCGGATCATAAGAAAAAACCACGTTTCATCACATGTTATTATCCTCTATCTGTTCCTTAAGGTGAAATCTCCATTAAAAGAGGCAAGATTTGAGTTTGTGGAACCTGTAAAAGAGAAAGCGGCACGTGTCCTGAAGGAGCTGACAGAAGATGACTTCCAGCACTGTTTCCAACAATGGAAAATTCGCATGGAGCGTTGTAGGGATAGAGGAGTGTATATTGAAGGTGAAAATAAGTGATTATGTCTAAAATTAAAATAAATTTTTTTACAACGTCAGTTTCGTTATTTAATAGCCACACAATACAAGCGAACAGAAAATGGAACCTATTATAAAAAAATTCTCTTTCATGAGACGAAGCGTCTTATGGCTGGTGGAAATTCTTTCTAAAGAAAAGGAGTCGGTCCGAGAAGTCAGTTTGCACGTTCACTTAGCTCGGGGTTTATCCTTCTTCGTAATAGGACCAAGGCCACCTTGCTTTCGTAAGAAAGGTACTCTTTAAGAGGAATCGAATGACATTATTTTTGTTTCCAAATTCCGACTTTGATTTTGTTTGACTTCCGGTTTTGGAACACTTCCGGTCGAAACCGGAGCGTTAAACCTAATCCAGGCCGAATAACTTTTTTTGTAGATTACGAATCCGAAAACCGTTTGTTGCTATTTTTTGTAGTTTCTGACATCTGTATGGCACCACAGACGGAAGAAAATACGAATGTTATAGATGGGAATTAAAATTGCCGCCAAAGAATATGTGAATTGTCAATGGTTGACAAAGCAAACTTTTTTAGACATGGATAACAGCAAGATGTCAGATGAGTGATTTAAAGATCTCAGAAGGGAAATATTGCGAAAACTGGAATTAACCAAGACAATATAATATTGTTGTTCAGACCATCAGCCGAAAGGCTGGTTTGAACCTGCAGAAGTTTTACTAAATAAAACGAGGAGTGAGGTGGTTTACCATGCCTTCCTCAGTTAGTGGAAAAGTACGCTTATCAGCATGCCGGGCCCTCTGAAAAGCACATATTTTCCCTTCTGTAAAAGACACCTTCACTTCATTCAACACTGGGTCTGGCTGTGTAATGAAATTCATTACGTTCAGAGGAGATAACTCTGATTATTTTCTTTTATACCTCTATCTCTTCTGTTCTTAAATGATTCAGTCATAATTGCCTGACCATGTGATAAGAAACAGAACTATTTATTTTAGCCCTGCAACAAACAGATTGAATGTAAGCAATTTAACACTTCACCTTTCTGTTATGGGCAGAATGTAATAGATCGAAGCAAATTGAAATAAAGTAAACTAACTGTAAGGGCTTCCACGAAGAGCAAAAAAGAAAATAATTTCAACGGAAGAAAGATGAAAAGCGTAAAGTGAATGAATGCTGAGAATGTAAGCACAAAGACCATCTTACAGAAGTTTCGAAGGTCATTTTAAGTGGTTTAAAATTGGCCCTATACGACAATTTAATAGAACCAAAACACACCAAACTCTCTCAGGAATGGTCGGCCGGAGTCTGTACTAGACTACATCTCATTTGCACGTCATACAAATTATCCTCATCTCATTGGGTCATGGGATTGCTTGTTGTTCTTAAACTGAACAGTGTTCCCAAGATCTCTAACTTGACCCTAAAAAGTTTCATTGTTATTACGTGAACCCTCGTACAACAAAGTTTATAACATAAAGTTATACAAAGTTTATAAGTTTGTGATTTATAACATTTTTAACGAAAATCAAATGTTTTGTGTTATTAATATTTCTGTGTATTCTTTGTTGCAGGTAAGTGTGATGAACTACTTACTGTAAATTTACTTATACACAACTTAAGTGCTTGATAAAATGCTTGCAGGTAAGTAATTTTATGGTTTTATTTCTTTTTAAGCGGAGTGCTCACCAAAATTACATGATAGTGACGTGATATCGTTTCCAAGTTAAACAAAGCCTAGCATATGAGTCAGCCCTTAACAACATGAGAGGACGCAAATGACAAGTACCTGTTAAAATGACAGTCTTTTAAATGTGAAACTCCAATTTTTGTTTCCTGTTACTTGTTTACGGTACTGAATTTTATTTCAACGTGCTGTCTTCGTTTTCTTTAATTACTGTAGTATTTTTCGTGTTTATTTTTATAACTAAATTCTTTTTGTTTCTTCGTGACCTTTTTTGCGAGTGTGTATTTAATTTAATAAAAAAATCATACTTTTTTGAAAAATTACAACCAGTGTGAATGTATTTTTTTTTAGCCTCAAAGGCAATAAGTGTAGTATAATCAATTAACAAAATTAAACAATTTATGTATTTTCCTAATTAATGAAAAGTTAATTGGTTTTATAAACTACATAAAATATTATTTATTTATTTATTTGTAATTTTATAAAGTTAAAAATATTTTAATTGTTTTTTCCTTATTAAATTTTATGAGTGAAACAGGTATTTTTATCTGTTTCCCCATGAAAGTAATTTTGAACCTATTAAAAAATATTTTGTTATTATCACTATTGTTTCTATTTTACTGTATTGTACACAGTAAAATTATGTTATTGTGAAGTCGGTTGTAACGAAAATTCGGTATTTACGTATGAAAATAGAAAATTTGGTTGGTTTTATAAAAATGTTGTTGACACTAGACTATAAAGTTTAATACTCGTAAAACAAAAATTCGGTTTTAACGAACGAATCACCTTTCTTGAAATAATAATAATAAAAACAGACAGATATATTTATTTTCATGGAAATGATAAACAATTTGTTAATATAATTGCCAATTTTTTAAAAATTGCTTTTAATTTTGTTTTCTTATTTTAATTAGTTCATTAATGTTACTTGTATGTACATGAAGTTATTTTTGCAGTCTATATTTAAATAAAGTAACCCTGTCTATATCACTCGTGAAGATTTGTGTTTTCGGGAATCAACTCATCACGGATTTTTGGTAAGTACGGTGCATAGCCTACTTAAAAGTTTTTATTTTTAAAGTCACAACAACGTGTGCAGTCATCAGCGACTACTTTGTGTTTTTCTCTAAATTGGTATTTTGGGTTTTCAATGAATTGCCGTATTATCCTGATTGCCTCAGCCGAGACCTTGATCATTTGGTTGATGACATTTGCTACATCATGTTGTATCTTGAAGTGTATAACAGGTTTTATGTGTATTCATTTTTGAAAATACTGATTCAAAATAAGTAAAATTTAATGTTATTTAGCCATTAGCGTGATTGGCTATTCGTTTATTTTAAAATGTTATCCCACCTGATATTTCATTCCCAGGAGTACTACTGGTAAAGCGCTGTATCCTTTGATACGATTTTCGTAACTGCCCTTTAAATTCGTGTTTTAACATCCCGATCTAAAACTTATATATATATATATATATATGGATACAAAACACACAATCTCGGCAAATGGCTTGTATGTTTGTTTAGGTCTTAGATAAATTAGTCAACATTGTGTAGGGACAAGCAGTCGGCCTCTTACGAGATGTGCAAACAAACTGGCTGACAGACGGATAGGCAGTCTCTTTAGGAGCAAAGAAAGGACGGCTGACACTTTATTTAATGTAACGATCCAAGTAGAAATAGGCTGTACTGTTGGGATGGAAAACTTTTTGGGAATAATGAACATTGTTGACTATACGAACGAGATGAAAGTTAATTGATTAAAAGTAAACTAACGTTGCGTCCTTCTGATTTTGTTGTATGTCAGTTCTTACTCGGCTGTGTACATTTTTAGAATTCCACTTGAGATTTTAACTTTTCAGAACATTTATAATACTTATTCGTGTTATTTTCTTTTGTACAATAATTCGAATTAAGTCCTTAATAATCATAAATTTTTGTAATTCATGCAAAAAAATCCTCTCTTTAAAATAGAACTATACCATGTCAAATTTGTTAAATTATATGCACCTTGTGAACCTGATGACTTTTCCATCGTTTTAAGGGCCTACCCGTAGGTCTTTTGGTTTTCTTATATTTATCATTTAGCTCAATATTTGAAACGCACTCTAGACCATCATGCCCTCATGATGTCTCCAAAACCTTCGTCGTGATCTTACCATCTTAAATACTCTAACCAAAGTTTCTCTCTGATAGTGTCATTTCTTAGCTGAGCTCTAAGTGTTATTTCCTTAATATCTTAATTTAAAAATTTTTTCCTCATTCTTTTCGTAAGTAGGGGCGTCTGCTCTTGTCTCGCCTCCTTCAGGCAAAATATATCTTATTATTTCCGTATCGGGTCAATTTAAACCACGTTAGGTGATTTTAGACATTTCTGGAAGCTCTTTTTCAGCCCACATTTTCAGCATTCGTTCACTGTAGGCTTTTTTCCTTTTTTTTTGTCCATCCGTTAGTCTGTTTTTGCTCTTCATGGAAGCCTTTAAAGTCCGTAATTAAATGTCTGCATTTGTTTCGGTTCATTAAATTTTCTCGGTTTATTCCACTTTTCTCAATTACGTTTCTGATTTTTTAAGACATTAAACAATAGGCTTTAGAGTATCAGATAAATTATTTAAAGAAGTCAGAAAGGATATTGAGAAAACTGGAATAAACCGAGAAGATTGTATGGATCGTACCGATCTCACACAACTGATTATCAGCTTTAAGGGCTTCCATGAAGAGCAAAAGTAGTACACCAGGTGGACCGAAGAAAGAAAACAAACCTTCAGTTAACGAATGCTAAGAATGTGGGCTACAAAAGAGCTTCCAGAAATGACAATAGTAACTTACTGGTCTTAAATTAGCCCTGTGTTACGAAAAATATTCGTAGTACTACAATATTTTTTTCAGCTATCTGTTTGCTGCAAAACATGAGCTTGATAGCTTTTACGACATTTTCATTTCTGATTACCGTACAACCCCGGTTAACTGGACTAATGTGGGCGGCCTCCAATCTGGATAAGACGGAATGTTGTAAAATCTATCTTCTATCTTCTTCTATCTTCTATCTATCTTCTATAATATATAAAGCCCCAGCCACTGATGACTCACTGATGGAAATTCTCGCCTATCAGGAGGTCTCTAAAAGCAAAATTTCTGAGGACCGTTTTTGTCGGGCGTCGGCTGAAACCCCCGGGAAAAATGCGAAATTTAAAGTACATCTTCCCGAAAGCTCAGGGGATGCGTCCGAATATTTCGAACTTTTTAACGAAGTTTCGTAGCGCAAAGGCCACTGCGACCATTTTTGTTCCCCTCCCGAAGTACGTTAAGACCATATATATAAAGTTGCTCTTAACCCGCCGGTTCGCTGGAAAAACTCAAAAAACAAAAATTCGGCTTTTTCGGGGTTGCAGTTTTTAGGTTTTTCTTTGTAACACCACGAAGACGGGTTTCATTGACTAATTTTTATTAGGACCACATTACACTAACTCCCGGAATCACGGGTGACTTTTCAAATTTTATATCGGGGTCCTACGGGGTTTGGTACCCTTATTTAAAAATTATGAAATTTTTAAATTTTTATAAATTAAAAAATCTGCTAACGGTATGTTGTTTGGAGTTAAAAACTACATAAAAATATGATAATCCGAAAATTTTAAAGTTGCACCCTCTTTTTTGCAGTAGGGTTTGTATTTTTTTATCTTCTAAACGGTGCATCGTAAAAATAAATTGTACAGAATATTTTTTGTACCCCTTTTAATGTACTTCAAAACCATCTAGCGTTCGTTGTTCTCAACTTGCCGGTTCGGTGAGAAAACTCAAAAAACAAAATTTCGCCTTTTTTGGGGTTGCAATTTTTAAGTTTTCTTTTGTAACACCATCAAAACGGGTTTCTTTGGCAAACTTTTGGTAGGAACACATTACACGTACCCCCCCGCATTACGGAAAATTTTTCAAATTTTAGATCGGGATTCTACGGGGGTTGCTACCCGTATCTAAACATAATGAAAATTTTAAATTTTTAGACTACAAAAAATTTGTTAACGGCATGATGTTTGGCATTAAAAATTACACAAATATTTGACAACCCGAAAATGTTCAATTAGCACCCTCTAGCCTGCGGTAGGGGTTGTATTTTTTATCTCCTAAACGGTGCATCATAGCGAAAAATTGTATAGAATATTTTTTGTACCCGTTGCAAAGTACTTTAAACCCATATAGTTATCGTTACCCTTAACTTGCCGGTTCGGTGTGAAAACTCAAAAAACAAAATTTCGGCTTTTTGGGGTTTGCCGTTTGCATGTTGTTCTTTCTTTACACCTTCAAAATGGGTTATTTCGTCAAATTTTTATTTTTAAACAGTTACACGTACCCGAAGCGTCACGGGTAATTTTTCAAATTTTAAATCGGGGTCTACGGGGGTCGCTACTCTTATCCAAAAGATATGAAATGTTTATATTTTTAGAATACAAAAAGTCTTTTGACGGCATGTTGTTTGGCCTAAAAATTACACAAAAATTTTATAACCCGAAAATTTTAAATTAGCACCCTCTAGCCTGCGGTAGGGGTTGTATTTCCTTATCTCCTTAACAGTGGATAATAATAGGGACAAAATGCATGAACTGTTTTGTGCCCCACAAAAAGTACTTCAAGATTATATAACTAAAGTTGCCCTTAACCCACCGGTTCTCATAGTAAACTACAAAAACCAAATTTCGGTTTTTTGGGGTTTACCGTTTTCAGTTTTCCTATCTTTACACCTTCAAAACGGTTTTTAGGCAAATTTTTATTAGCAAAACGTCACAGGTACTTATAGCATCACAGGTAATTTTTTAAATTTTAAAAAGAGATCCAATGGGGGTTGCTATACCTATCCAAAAATTATGGAATTTCTAAATATTTAGAATACAAAATGTATTTAACGGCATGTTTTTGACGTTAAAAGTTAAATAAAAATTTGGTAACGCGATAACTTTCAGGTTCCACCCCCTTACCGTTGGTAGGGGGTTGTATTTTTTTACCTCCTGAACGGTGCTTCGTAGAGGAAAATTGTATAGAATCTTTTTTGTGCCTCTCCCAAAGTACTTCAAGGCCATGTAACTAAAGTTTTCCTTAACCTACCTCTTCGCTAAGAAAACTCAAAACACTAGCATTCAGGCTTTTAGGGCTTGCCGTTTTCAAGTTTTTCTTTCTTTACACCTTCATAACGGTTTTTCGCAAACGTTTATTAACAAAACGTTACACATACCCCTAGAGTCACGAAGAATTTATTAAATTTTAGGCGGGGTCCTATGGTGATTAGGCCTACTACCAACAAAAATTTTGAAATTTTCGGAATACAAATATTTTTTTAACATGTTATTTAGCGAAGAAAATTACATAAAAATTTGGTAACCCGAAAATTTTTAGGTCGCATGAGAAAACGAAAAACTCAAAGTAACATACATTCAAACCACAACATTTAAAGTTGAAATTTTGAAACTTTAAACATTAACCTAAAATTGTAAAACCATCAAATTTTAAATTTTGAAACTTTAAACTTCATCTTTAAACTTTCATATCTTGAAATTTCTAAATATTGTGATCCAGCCAGCCCTTTTGGCGGCCGAACTTCACCTTGTGGCAAATGGTTCTGATCCATTTACCCCTCTGAGGTCGAGACACGTAAGCGGCGCGAAGCGCCGCTGGAGTGGCGAGTAAAGTATTACAGACATAAAACACAAGTAGTTTACTGTTATACGTACGTATAATTTCAAAATAAACTTACAGTGCAATACAATAAAAGTTGCATAGAACCAACGAGAATATCGGCTGAATGGTGCTTTAATCAGTTGGTATTGCTTATCAGTGAACCATATTCGACCACAACGGAGGTTTGTAGTGCGGTTTACTACAAAACCACACGTCACTCCGAAATAAATTCATGACAAAATGATCGATCGTCATTCTAATGGAATTCTAAAACAAGTCGTTAACGAAGCTTGTGAACATGTATTTACATTTCATTACTGACGGTATTGTAGGCAATGACGCATCCAATAGAGTCGGTCGGGACACTTGTCAGTAATGAAATTCTAATATTTATTGGACATAATTTCCACAGTAACTGACAAGACCGATTCACTAACGTACAGTAAAGGCTTTGCTCTCTCTTCTTTAACAAGACTAGTTTTGATCGTTTCGCTAATTAATTCATCTCAATATTGTTTCCATGGGTCACCAAAATTATCAATGTGAAAGTTCAGTTTCCGTGGTTTTAGTTTTTAATGTTGTACTGGATTTATTTATCGCGTTGTATTAATCATAGTTATTACTTACAGTAAAATGACTTGTGAGCGTTGCTTTAAATAAAAATTAAGCAAAAGCTTTTAGTAATACGGTAGATCAAAGTATTAATCAATAATAATTGATTAATCTTTATTATTAGTCAATATTATTAGTCTTTATTATTGATTAATTATTAATCAATAATAATCAATTAATCAAAGTATTACTATGATTAATACGCGTTGTATTAATCATAGTTATTACTTACAGTAAAATGACTTGTGAGCGTTGCTTTAAATAAAAATTAAGCAAAAGCTTTTAGTAATACGGTAGAACTTCTATAACTCGAATTTTCTGTATCTCGAATTGAATTTCAGTCCACTTTAACCTTCCCATTCATGTGCCATGTAAAAATACATTTATATAACTCGAATTCCGCCATTTCTTCTAGTCGAACTAATTATTTCGTTTCTTTTGACAAAATTTGTACATAGTTCTCAAAATAGCGGTTTCGGTCTTTTGAAAAATGTAGGTAGGTACGGTGCTGCTTCTTCCATTATAAGACGATATGTTCGATCATAAAAGGGAACAGACCTTCAAAGTCATCTGGTTGCTTTCGAACCTTTGTATATGCCTAACAGGTGTAAACCAAAACAATCGATTTCTTTAAATCGACGAATCTTTGGTCGACCACAGAACAAGAACCATAGTCTGTCGGTACAATGTACCGTATTCAGCATGTATTGCTTAATTTTGGAATACCGAATACAATATTTGTACTGTACTTAACACTTCAGCCAATAGATAAGCTTAATGCAACGTACAGTACTGTATTACGAAATTACGCATGTACAGTAGGCCTATATATTCCACATATTGTAGGGTACTGTATTAGCCTATGTGGAATGTTCTGGTTTTGTTTTTTTTTTTTAATAATTGCTTTGTTTTTATTTTTCCATAACTCGAAATTTCTGTAACTCGAATTATTTTCCCATCTTTTGAGGATTCAAATTATAGAAGTTCGACTGTATTTCTCGCAGTGATACTACCGAAGGGAAGTAAGTATAACTGCGTAAAGTATTTAATTTATTACTAAAATAGGAAAGAGAAGTGTCATCAGCAAAACAAGTAATAGATCCATGAAAGCTGCCATTTTGAAACTTCATTGATTGTTAGGTCAGCAGCTGAAAGGCTGGTTTAAACCTGTAGAAACTTTACTAAGTAAAACGAGGAGTTAGGTGGTTTATTTTTGCTTTCCTCACTGAGTTGAAAAATATGCTTATCAGCATGCCAGGCCCTCTGAAAAGCTCGTATTTTCCACTCTGCAAATGAAATTTTCACTTCATCCACCACAAAGTCAGACTGTTTAATTAAATGGGTTACTTTTAGTGGAGATGCCTCTGATTATTGTCGTTTACACCTTTACCTCTTCTGTTCTTAAACGATTCAGTCATAAAATTGGCTGACCATGTGATAAAAAACTGAACTATTTTTTTTCTTAGCCCTGCAACTAACAGATTGAGTGCAAATAATTTTACACTTCACCTGTATGTTATGGGTTTGTAAGTTCATGTCATGAAAGTTGAAATTTTTGTATAACTATATGTATATGTGTGTGTGTGTGTATATATATAATACAAACGTACGCTTTGAATTAAGAGCTTCATCCTTCTCAAATTTCTGTTACGAATAAAATGTAACAACGAAATCTTAATATGATTTTGAGTTTGTACAATAAGCAATAATAACGAAATAATAGTCTAGTATTTTAGTAACTGGTTATTCTGGGTAGATAGGTATTCGATTCACTTGATTGCGGTGTTTATACACATTGTTTAGAGTTCTATATGTGGACAGATATTAAATCTCTCGGGATCGGCAGCGATGTGCTCTATTCGATCACACAGACCCCCCAGTTGATGGTTGAATTTGTGGTGGCGTCGTTGGTGGATTCCCTTGCTCGTTGTTACATAGGTTTGGTTTAGACATTGCTATAGTATTAGCGAGCTTTTTAGGTTATGGTATTCCCCATTTCCAGTATAAGTTAGCAGAAGAGCTTCACAAGTATCCATTTTACTTTAGTTTGTCAACTGATTTTATTTAGTACTTATTTAGGAAAAGCTTTCAGATTACTATGTATAAAAATCTGGTGTGAAACACCCACACAACTAACTTTCTCTTGCTGATGCCAGTAACGAACAATATAACCTAACGTTAGTAATAAAACATTAGAAATAAATGTAAAACCAACTTCTAAAAACATAACCTTATTTTAATTATCAGTGAATGATGCGAAATGAAAATCAACCTTAGTTTGGCTTAATACGGAAAATCACTCTTTCACGCTAAACTAGGCTCTGTAAAGAAAAATGCTTAAACAAAAGTTGTAGATCGCTTAATTTTCTATAAATTTTATTATATATACTTTTGTCGTAAAATGACAAAACTACTGCATCGGCATACTATTTCGGCATACTATTGCCGAAATCTTAAAAAAAAATCCATTTTTTACAGATTTTCGTGAAAAATACAGAAAATCACAAATTACCGCTGAACTATGGGTTATACAAAACATTTGTTTAAATCTAAGTTATTGATTTTTAAATTGTCAAAAAATCTTTTTACGAGAGAACAGTCTTCCCAAGAATTTGAGGAAACATGGCACCTACCCTATTTTGTAAAGCATATAAAAATAAAGTAAGTTACGCGATTTTAAAAAGAACATCGTAGGAGCCGTTTTTGAGAAAATCACAAAAATTGAAGATTGACACGAATAAACTGCTACTTCCGGTTGACCAATTTTGATAAAAATGTTCTGGCTAGTCCTCTAGTAATACAAAACTTAAATTCCGCGTTTTAACTTCTTACGATGTTTCGTTTTTGAGATATTTTGTTCACATACACAGACTAATCGCTAAAAACATGTGTTTTGGGTTCAGGGGGTCTGAAAACGTGTAAATCCGGTGAAAACTCGATTTCGAAAAATCGACATGAAAACAATACTCTCCTTCATATATATTCATATAGGCAAGAGAAAGTAAAATATATCCTACAAAAATTATTTTAAGAATTTTTTTTAGAGCTAGAGTAGCGCCAATTAGGTTGTGATTTTCATATTTTTATCACAAAAGTCCAACAGAGATTGATTTTCATTTCTAGCTTCGCTTATTCATGAATAAAATTAGGTTAAGATTTATATTATTTAAATTGGCTAGAATATCGTGTGAGAGTGTTTCACACCAGATTTTTTCAATGTTTAAACGATGCATTGTTTTTTGACTATGTAAACAAGCCTCGAATTTTTCCAGTTCAGATCGATTACAAAAAAATCAGAAAGAGCTTTTACACCCGAAGAAGGGTTGCTAATTAACTTTAAGAAAAGTAACAGAAAAAAAATTATGGGATGGGTAAGACAAAAAATGCCGTGTTATTTCAAGGAAATGAAGCGTTCTGGGAACAACCGAGTCAAGTTTATTTAGATAAAAATCTAAAATGTTGACTTGAAAGTTTATCTTCCTCTAAAAGAAACCAAGTTATAAAATGAATATTATGTAAAAAAAAATATTATTCTACAAGGTTTAAGTCTTAAAAAAGTTTTTTCAAGATGTAATTTGAACCATTGTAAATCTCTAGCTTTATTATTTTGGAAATAATTTGAATATCGTTGAAAAAAATTTTAGGTTGCAAGATAGTCCTTAAATTAATTTCTTCTATAGCCTACTAATAAATGCGAGAGTCGTCACTAACTGACTCATCACTACTTCCTTAACTTCTCGATCAAATAAAGAGCTAAAATTCAACACTTTAAAAGGTTGAACAAAAATAAATGTATTAATTTCATTTTGATCACTTGTATCTAAAGGGTTAAAATGAGGTTGACCATCCCCAAGAAAAACATATTATTTATTTACTAACTGATAGGGGACATCAAGCCATTCCAACATAGAAATCTTGCAAAAGTTTCATACTGAACTACTCAGAACAATCATAGCATCATAACTTAGCAAACAACATACTACAAAGTTATTTAAACATTCCTACAATTAACGGGCAATGATAACCGTCCTGGTTGTTCGCCCTTAAAAAAAAACAAAAAAAAATCCTACAATTAAACAAGATATCCGCACATTCTGTACAAAATTTCAAAAAACTTTGGGATCACACACATATCATCTCGGCATCTCACTTTTAGGTAATCAAATGACACTCGCCTAATGAAAGACATCTTACGAAATTATTTTAAATTGACAACAACAATGCGTGAAATAATTTTACTAAGTTCTTCCATTGGGATATTTTCTTTGGTCATGACATATAGAAAGCAAATTCATGTGCTTATTATTGTACGAAGGAATAGATTATAGACTTAGCTGTATTTTTGTTTCTCGTATCGGGCCAATTTTAGACCACGTGAGGTGATTTTATACGATTCTGGAAGCGCTTTTTGCAGCCCACTTTCTCAGCATTCGCTCATTGTATGTTTTTCACCTTCTTCTGTCCACCCAGTGTTCCCATTTTTTCTTCATGGAAGCCCTTAAAGCCAGTAATAATCAGTTGTGTAAATTTGATTCGATCATCCATCAAGTCTTCTCAGTTTATTCCAGTTTTCTTAATATCTTTTCTCACTTCTTTAGATCGTTTATCTGACACCTTAGGTCTATTGTTTAGTATCCTAAAATTTTTTGTAAACCGGTTTTCATACATTTTATACCGGTGTCTGTAAAATTTTAGTCATCGTAGATTTCGCTGTATTTTACAAATCTGCATGTATATTTTGTAGGTTAAAAACCATTAAAAAGACATTTTTAAAGGTCTGGTGAGACCAGCCCGTTGGTATAGTAATCAGCGCAACTGGCTTTCTACATCGGTGTTCCCGGGTTCAATTCCGGTAGGTTTGCGAAATGGCAGGATTAAGACCGTGTGCTACGAATTATAACTTAATATTTTTTATTTTGATTTTCACTGACCGATGATATTCTTTCATTTATTCAGATCGTCTTATTCTTGTATCTTCGGAATACACACCTTATCTTGTTTCTTTTCTCTCGCAGGAACAATAGTTTAATTATGAGTTCTCTTTTAAGTACATTTCGACCCAAAAAAATCTTCATCCTTAACTTGGTATAAGTAGTTTTTATCGTTTTATTTATTTTAAGAATGAAATTTAATCTTTTTGCATACTCTCTCGTCATTCATTCTGAAAACTTGGTCATAAAATTTTAACTGCCATGTTATCTAACTCCCTTCACCATCTACGTTACTCTTAACGGAAGTTGCAATGCCTATCTTACTATTGTTAACCGTTGACCCGTTTTCGCAGCAGCTAATAAAGTTATTGCCTTAAAGTGTTCACCTCATATTCAGAGTCGTTCAAAACAACTTCAGGCGAAAGGATATTGAAAATATTAATATTCACTGGAAAAATTTATTTTCATCGATTACCTATGTGAGGTCAGTTTGTTTTTTAAGAAATAGGTCGTAACTGGGGTTTGAAACAATTTACTAAAACATTTTCCTATTGGTAGCTTATTGTTGTACTGTGAGAACCTCTTAAAATTTTCAAGTAACACGCTTCAATAGTTTTTGAGATAATTGGTCTTTTTTTTGCCTAAAATATGATGATTTTTGGAGAAAAAAATGCTGAAGAAAATGACCAATTTCACATGTTTCTATATTTGAAAAGATGGGTTCTTCTGTTCACGTATTTACAAAGACACCATCGCTGCTAACATCACCGCAATTCAATGGTACTATAATACTATTTATATGCCCGTGACAGGCTGGTGGAGTATTAAATTACTTGCACTCGATATGCTAGTTCCAGGGCTACAAAAAATAGTTAAGTTTCGCATCACATGGTCAACCAATTATATGACTGAAATATTTAAGAACAGAAGAAAATTAGAGGTGTTAAAGATACTATTCACAGTTATCTCATCTGAGAGTAATGAGTTTCATTATGCAGCCAGACCCTGTGGTGAATGAAGTGAAGATGTCATGTGCAGAGTGGTAAGTAGATAGATACTTTTCAGAGGGTTGGCGTGTTGGTAAGAATACTTTTCAACTCTGTAAGGAAGGCAAAGGTAAACCACCTCACGCTTTGTTTTACTTATCAAAGCCTCTACAGGTTCAATCCAGCCTTTCGGCTGTTGACCTAAACAACAACAACAACAGTATTATTTATGTCTGTTATTACAATATTGCCACAAGAGTAACCTAATTAGAGCAAAATTTACCTCTATTAACATGAAATAATGGGCCAACACGAAAGAAAAATTATGAATGAAATCATAGTGTAACAAAATCAATATCACATTGACGAGGAATAATTAAATAGTCATTATTTATTTTTGATTTTTCTCAGAATTTCATGAATTGCACTTCATTTTAAAGCTAAATGATCATGGTTGTTGTTTAAGTCATCAGCCGAAAGGCTGGTAAACTTCTAGAGACTTAACTAAGTAAAACAAAGAGTGATAAAGTTTACCACTGCTTTCCTCAATGAGTGGAAAAGTATGCTTATTAGCATGACTGATCCTTTGAAAAGCATATACTTTTTACCCTGCAAATGACACCTTCACTTCATTTACCACAGGGTCTGGCTGTATAATGAAATGCATTATTCTTGAAGGAAATAACTCTGACTAGTGTCTTTAGTATCTCTACCTATTCTGTTCTGGAATAGTAAGAAACAATTATTTTCTTGTAACACTGGAATTAGCAGATCGAGTACAAATAATTCAATACTACACGTGCTTGCAGATGATAAGGGTATCTAATACATAACATGAAAAACAAAATATCAACTTTTTACTGAAAATCCGATCCGTTTTGTTTTCTCATATAATGTGCTAAGTAGTCGGACGTAAAAAAGTTCTGGTGATTAATAAAAACAAAAAAAACAGATTTAGTAGACACGACGAAGTCTACTGTTATACGATTGAGTAAAAAAACGAGATTTGGCTGACTATGTGATAAGAAAGAGAACTATTTTTCAATTCCAGGAACTTACAGATAGAATGCAAATAATTTAACATTCCATCTGCCTGGTATGGGCAAGTTGTTCATCTATCATACTTGAATTTACCAAAACAATTGAACTGGACTTAACTTTTTTAACTACGTTTACTGCTGTGCTTCTAAAGAATTTACTTTTAACTACCCGACTGAGTATCTCAGGACAGAATGCAATGGTTAGAGCATGTGAACAGAATGAGGGAGGATAGGATACCTAAGCCAATACTGAACTATAAACCGGTGGGAAAGAAAGAACGAGGACGCCCAAGAAAGAAATGGGCAGATTTAAGAGGTTCGGAACAGGCAGAGATGCCTAACCCTTGAAAGACAGAAGAAGAAGAAGAAGTAGCTACTTTGCGGTAATATTTTATTAAAGTGCGTCAGAGCTTATTGTTAATTATTGATGACCAAGTGAATCAGTAAACGAGGCTTTCCCATTTATGTGTATAGATTTGCATACATTTTAATTAGTTAAAATTCCTTATTTGAAATTTCTGATTTCATAAAAGTTTTATTTTATTGTATGATTCAGTGTGATTAATTTAATTCATGTTACAACAAATAAAAAAAATTCTTTAACTCGTTTTTGTATTCAAATCGTTGGACACAATGAGTTGTCCAATCGGAACTGTACCTAATTCGATATTAAAGTCACGAACATAGGATTGTACAGTACACCGAACTAACGTGATGACAGTTCTCTCCGAACTACGTAACAATATTGGATACATGCTTCAAACCGTCCTAATTCAAATTAGGATAGTACATGTCATTTTCAATGTTGTGCAGTAGTTCTCGACAAATGGTGGTTTCATTCGATCTATATTTGATTATTTCATGTATGATTCTGTCACTATGGAAGTTTGATGTTCAGGATTCATCGCATTGTCAAAATGTAATTTTTTATCTTACACTTCACTTTTTGAAATTGTACGAGTATACTGGGTGTCCCAAAACTCCGAGCTTAATATTTTGTATGTTAGGGAAATTTCAAGATATACCTATGCAAATGTTAACCTCACCTCGAATACAAAATAGTATTTTAATGATGAATCATATAATTTCGTCCGCCATCTTGAATGTAGCTAACTTTATTTCTTTAAATGGTAAGGTGGGCATAAAAATGACACATGATTTCGATAAAAAATTTCAAGAAAATTTGAATGGCGGAAACAGAACATCGATATCTCATACGGTTTGGATGATATTCGCCTTTCTTCTTCTTAAAGTTCCATCTCCTATCGGAGGTTGGATATCATAATGGCTATGGTCACTTTACTGGCTGCTGCTCTGAATAGTTGCAATGAACTACAGTTGAACCATTCTCTAAGATTCCTCAGCCAGGAGATGCGTCTTCTTCCTACGCCTCTTCTTCCTCGGATCCTTCCCTGCATAATAATTCTCAGCAACTCATATTTTTCTCCTCTGGTTATGTGACCCAAATATTCTAGTTTTCTTGTTTTTATACTCTTCATAACTTCCAACTCCTTATTTAAACGTCGGAGCACCTCAACATTGGTAACCTTTTGGACCCACTGAATTTTCAATATTCTCCTGTAACACCACATTTCGAACGCTTCTATCTTCTTTATGTGTTGTTTCTTCAATGTCCAAGCTTCCATCCCATATAGTACGATAGAAAATACATAACATCTTAGAGCCCTCAATCTGAGAGGTAACTGAAGGTCTTTGTTTGTTAGCATTGTCTTCAATTTTATGAATGCTTGCCTTGCAGTTTCAATTCGTACTTTAATTTCTTTACTTTGGTCATTCTTGCCATCAACCCAGGTTCCCAGATATTTGTATGTCTCTACTTTTTCTATTTGGGTTTGCTCTATTGTTAATGTTTCATTTCCATGTTCTGCTCTCGAGACAATCATAAATTTAGTCTTTCTCTCATTTATTCTAAGTCCATATCCAATGCAATGATCGTTAACTCTATTCACCAACTCTTGCAGCGACTCCAGGGTGTCTGCCATCACAACAGTGTCATCAGCGAATCTTATGTTATTTACTATCCTTCCACCCACAGAGATTCCATCACTCAGTTCTGTTATGGCTTCTTGAAATATGGCTTCACTATACATGTTGAACAGTAGTGGCGACAAAACACAACCCTGTCTTACTCCTCTCTTTACATCAATATTCTCGGACTTTTGTTCTTCGACCTTTATATTGGCCTTTTGATTCCAATACAGATTGATGATGATTCGCAAATCTCGTCTGTCTATATTTTTGTTTTTCAATAATTCTATTAGTTTTTCATGTCGGACCCTGTCAAATGCTTTTTCAAAATCAATGAAACAGGCATATATATCGATGTTCATATCTAAGCATCTTTGAGAAAGGACATTAAAAGCAAACAATGCCTCTCTTGTTCCCAGTCCTCTGCGGAACCCAAATTGAGTATCGTCCATATCATCTTCCAGTTTTCTATATAATCTTCCATGAATTACCTTCAGAAATATTTTAAGGGTATGGCTTATTAGTGATATTGTCCTATAGTCTGAACAATCTTTGGCATATATTGTCTTTGGTATTGCTACAAAGGTAGAAACCAGCCATTCCTGTGGTATTTGTCCGGTTTTATAGACTTCATTAAACAGATCCAGCAGTATATGTAGAGTTTCATCATCCAGGCATTTCAATAATTCCGCAGGTATTTCATCTGGACCTACAGCTTTTCCGTTTTTTGCATTTCGTATTGCCTGTTTGATTTCCTCCATCATGATCTCCGGTCCCGTTTCACTGTCAATTTCTTCCGGTTCTTGACGATTATCCTCAAACAGGTCTGTTATGTATGTCTTCCACTTACTCAATTTCTCTTTGACCTCTATAATAATTTTTCCATTATTGTCTTTAAGAAGACCATCTTTCCTTTTTCTCTGTGTATTTGTCATTTCCTTTATTTTCTTATGCATGTTGAAGCTATCATACTTTTTAGCATATTCCTCTATTTCACTGCACTGATTTGTAAGCCAGGTGGATTTTGCCTCTTTTATTTTTTCTCTTATCAATCTCTGTGTTTCCTTGTATTCTGCCTTATTCCTGCCTTTATACTTCCTTCTTTCCCCCATTAGCTCTAGGATTTCTGAAGTCATCCATCTCTGTTTTTTTCTTATTTGTGTCTGCAATATCTTCTTGCCTGTCTCTACCAAGGTCTTCTGTATAATGCTCCATTTGTCATCAACATCTGTCGCCTTCATCACATCTTGTTTTCTTTCCTTTAAGTTACCATTTATTTCTTTTTCCAAACTCTGGCGTATAGGTTCTTCTTTTATCCTTGAGACATCGAACCGTGGTATATTTGATTGTTTTCGAATCTTCTTCAATTTTATCTGCATAACACTTACTAATGGATTATGATCTGAATTTATGTCAGCTCCGGGGTATGTTCTCACAGACTTTATCATGTTTTTATATCTGGAGTTTATTAAAATATAGTCTATCTGATTTCGAACAATGTGATCCTCTGCATCCGCAGGTGATTTCCAAGTATAAAGTCTTCTGTTAGGCAATTTAAATATTGTATTCATTACTACCAGCTCCTCACTTTGGCAGAATTCGACAAGTCTGCCCCCCCTCTCATTTCTTTCTCCCAAGCCAAACTCCCCCACACATCCATCCACTTTTCCCCTTCCAATCTTGGCGTTGAAATCACCCATTACCAACAATATGTCATCTTTTTTTGTGGATCTTATGATTTCGTTCAATTGCATATAGAACCTTTCTATCTCTGTCTCATCTTTGTCGGCAGTAGGTGCGTATATTTGGACAACGTTTATCTTTTTAGAGAATGTCTGTAGCTGGATCATCATTAATCTCTCCGAGTAGGGGGTAAAACCAACAACCGATTTATTTGTCTCTTGGTCCACAAGTATGGCAACTCCATATCGATGTCTTGGATCATTGTTACCAACATAATACATCATGCCATTGTTTGTGGCTAGTTTTCCTGAATCCGGCCATTGAACATCGCTGATACCGAGTATATTTATCTTAAGGCGATCCATTTCAGCTATAAGGTTATCTAGCTTACCCGGTTGATATAAACTCTTCACGTTCCATGTGGCCAGTCTTAGGGTTCGTCCTTTTTCTATTTTTTCTAAACCAATGGTTTTCCTGGTTCCTTTCTGCTTATGAGGATTTCGCTTGCTGACGACCTGAGAGGCCTCATATTCTTCAAGTGTACCTCCCCTGCCGGATCTTGGTTTCCGACTCCCATGATCAGTAAGGTATCTACTATTCGCCTTTATCTACTATTCGCCTTTACATTTACATATATCTTGAAATTTCCCTTACATTCTAAATATTAAACCATTCTCGAGCTTTCGGGACAGCCGGTATTTATACTATGGTAGAGTGGGACGATATTGCAGAAGGACGAAATTTCCTTCACCCGGATTTTAACCTTACATTTTATAACCTTTTGAAACCAAAAATTCATTTTTAGATATACAGTAAATACTAATGTATAATTATTGTACTGTAAAGTTCAGTGGTTCAAGTCTAGGACTTGAACTACTGAACTTTCGTCTTTGAAAATTTTCTAGTATGTTTGTCATTTTACATCGTTTACTCATAACTAAACATATATTGTATATTTTGCACTATTTATATTGGCAAGGGAAAGTCGTGTGAAGTATTTCACACCAGATTTATTAATGTCAGGTTAGAAGCCTGTATCTAGTTAATTGGTGCACTAAATTAGTTTCCTAAAACAATCTGCAGGAGCCTAAAAATATTGATTTTTTTTTAGTGTTTCGTTAACTAAGAGAATTGTTTCACTCCTTTATTCTCGCTGTTGAGTCACCTTCACATCGATTATACGTTTAGGGTTTGATTTTAGTTTGCCAGGTACAGTATTTACGATTTATGAAATTTATGTCGCTGCTGGTTTATAAATTTGCTGTTATTATAATGGAGTAATCAGAAATAAAGTGCATTTTCATGATCGAAATAACAGTTTCTGCGTAAAACAATTTGTTTTACAAAACGATTTAGTAAGAAAGTTTTGAAAAAATTTGTTAGGTTTTATAAACGTCGGCATTACAATGTTAATCCATTGGGAAAATTAAACGGATGAAAATTCTATTTGATATTATATTGGAAAGATATCGAGTTTTTTTTAACATGTCATGAACAGAAAAGATATCGTTCATTGTTTTTTTCTTTACAGATGAACGATGTGGTTGTTATTTCTTGTTCTCTGGAACTGATGGCGTCGTTTGCCTTGAATAAATAACTAAATCGTTGAATTTATATTTCAAGCCCAGGGGTTTTGGAAGCTTTCTTAGAATAATACTTTAGAATTCTGTTGTTTCTTCTTCTGCGACACAGTGTTTTGTTCCATTTATTTGTTTTTATGTAATTTTATATGCTCGTTAACGTTTGGAGCTTATGTAGGGATGAAATCCTTTTTTAAATTTAGGAATTGAATGCAGTTAATCTTTCCTGGAAATCTAGGACTTTGTATTTATACCTTCTGCCAATTTTTACAGCGACTTTTCGAAATTACATCAACTTCTTTTAAAATATGTATGTTTTCAGTGGATTCTCTTTAATCCCTTAAATGTCGTGTTCCATCAGTTATTTTCTAAACGTATTTTTTTTTTACGAGAGGAAACCGAATTTACCGGTACTTAGGTAGGTCTTTACCTGGGGTATGCGGAGCTCTGCCGAAGGCAACTATCCGCCAAACCTTTCAGTTCCTTTCTATCCCATTCCTACGTGTCGTGGGATCACAATTAGACATAACTTCACAACAAGCCGGAGGTTCTTTATTAGCTGGATAACGTTATCTTAGCGATTTTTCTTCTTATCACCCATTTTCTCCTTATTTGAGTGATTTCTTTTGGGACTAGCGCAGCTGGGCTTCTCTGGTATTAATCTTCTGCAGTCAAAAATCGTATTTACTGCGCTGTCCTCCTCCGCTTCACAATCCAGACAGAATGTACTTGCTTCATCTGATCGACTGAACCGGTGGAGATACGCTCGAAAGCAACCATGCCCCGTCAATGCCTGCGTAAAGTAATTACCAACCTTGCTGTACCCCCTACTCAGCCTTTTTTTATATCCGGAATTAACCCATTAGTCCATCGACCGGATACCTCTTCATCTCTTCTGCCACCTTTTGAGAAGTCTATCTCTGGCACCTCTGTTTATCTGAGCCATTGTAGCTTCTCCAGCTTTCAGTCTCTTTAATATCTCACTTCTTTCCCACGCAAGCAAATCTATAAGGGGTACGCCTGCTACCACCATTACTGTACCCGATGAATTTTTTCGGTATGCCGCCGTAAGTCTTAGTGCCACTTGTCTCTGAACCGACAGCAGCCTCTTCTTGTGTAACTGTTTGTCATCACATCGACCCAGGCCGGGACTGCATAGAGTATTATCGAATGGACAATACTCGCATACAACCTTGTTTTCTTTTCTCTGGGTCCACCAATATTTTGCATCAACCGTGATTGGTTCCCTGTCACCACGTAATCTTTCCGGCCGCAATCCTTGTTACTTTTTTGGTTTTATTGGTTTTTGTGAATGTCATTCAGGAGACTAAGAAAGGGAGTATAGAATGTTTGTGGAACTTCTAAGGCAGTTTTAATAGTTTACCTAAATAAACACATTACTTAAATTACACATTAACTAACTAATGCATCTTATAAGTTTGTCATCCTCTCATATTTACCCAATAGTAGGCTACACGTTTTGTTTCTTTATTCGCTTGGATGTTTATTTGTTTTGTTTAAATAAAAACATTATTAAAAGAGGAATTTATTTATTTTATATCAATGATCTTTCGTGCACCTACAGCTAATATATTAATACTGCAATTGTGTTTGAAATTTTTTTTTTGTAATCTATGCTGTACGCACATACTCGGCACTGTATCCAGGCTACTTCAAATTTAATCCGCATCCAAACTTTCCAGATAAATCAATTTCATAACCAACTTCCAGACGTGTACAAAATTCCATTAGAATAACTACTTTAAAATTACAATTTTATTTTAAAGTATCCCACTGGGTTAATCTACAGGTAAATTCGTCGCTGCGAGTCAGCTGATTTTTGTAGACAAAAGTTCCTGGATTAAATCCTAATTAAAGGAATTGTGCTCACTTTTCCGTGTGGCGGGCTTAGAGTGGGCATAGCGTAGTAGTCCGCACAGTAATATTGTAATACAGTGTGTGTGTGTACTGTATTGATGGCAGGACGGGTGGAAGCAGTCTCATTCCGTAGGAGTGATGGGGGCAGTTCTACGCGCCTCACGCAAAAGTGAGCATTGTAGTTACTTTTATACGTATTTGAATACTAGACAATGGTTCCCGGTGTACTATGATAGTTGAGGTTCAATTAACCGTACTCTTTCAGGAATGGTTGGCCTGGGTCTGTATAAGACTACGCGTCATCCTCATCCCATTGGGTTATGGGGTTGCTTATTGTTCTGAATTGAACAGATTGCAACGTACACGCATTAGAGATTAAACATTTTTTTTAATTAAGTTGAAATCATCTGTTTGACGATGAGAAATCTAGGTAAGAGTTTTCATTCTCGATTACACGGAGACATATACTCAAAGGTATTTTCATATTTACTGCCCCAGCTATCACACAACCCAATATAGAAAATGTAAAGGTTAAAGTTACTGGAATATGAGTCTTTTGTTGTATGGACATGGTTTAAAATTTGCCCCAGTGTAAGGTTTTCTTTCAAGTAGGATACAATATTTATAAATATTAATCGAGTGGACGATAACCTCCGGCGTTTCTCGTATCCTAACCTCCATTCAATCCTATCCTGCCATTCATAATCCTTCAAGTCTCTAAACCTCATCCCCCAACGAACATTCTCCCACCAGGACTATCTCGGTCGCCCTCTCCCACGCCTCGTCAATGGTATCCTCCTCCATATTACTCGAAACCATCTACGTTTAGGCACCCTTCTCACCGATATTTTTTATTTTATACTATCACAATTTTTTAAATAGGCATACTGCTGGTTGCTTGAGTAAACAGTTGTAGTTCTTTTTTTGAAAGTAGAATTATGAGTATTGAAACCGAAAATTAAAATTGTTCGGAAATGCACAGAATTGATGAAAACAGGTGACAAAACAAATTTGTATGATATTAAACAATAGGTGTCTGATTTTTGGTTTATAGAAGTTGGAAAGAATGGTGATAAACTGTAATAATCAGAATGTAGTTACATATTATTATTGGTTTGATAGATATATATTTGCCCATAACGGCCAAGTTTAGTGTAAAATTATTTGTACTCGATCTGCTAGTTCCTGAGCTTCAAAAAATAGTTCTGTTTTTTTATCACATTGTTAGTCAACTGTATGACTGAAGCATTTTAGAAGAGAAGAGTTAGAGGTGTGAAAGAGACTAGTCAACAGTTAATCTCCTCTGAGGGTAATGAATTTTTTTATTATACAGCCAGACCCCGTGGTGATGAAGAGAAGGTGTCATTTGCAGGGTGGAAAGTAGATGCTTTTTAGAGGGTCTGGTATGCTGATAAACATACTTTTCCTCTCTTTCGGAGAGCCAATGGTAAACGACCTCACTCCCAGTTTTACTTAGTGAAGCCATTACAGTTTCAAACCAGCCTTTCGGCTGATGAACTAAACAACAGAGAAATCTATAGAAAAAGAATTTGGTGAGTTGAGTGATTTCTAAGCAAGTAATACGATTAAAAGATATCTGTCAGAGGAATTTAGAAAAAAAAATAGACTGTTGATTAAAATAAAAAGTAAGAAGAGAATTGAATGGGTTTTCTAATCTTGCGATCATCGTTTGATCTAATCACAAAAGAAAAAAACAGAGAAAACATATTTGATGAAACAAAGAGAAAAATATGAATTTCCAAGTCGAAAGGCTTTTATAAGCATAAAATTGAAATGCGGATTAGAAAATTAACTTCCACAAGTATTTTCAGTTATGGAAATGGTTTTAAAATAGTCTTTAAGTGAGACAAAGTAAAACAAAAAAATATTGGAAACTTTTAGAAGTCATAGTATTTCATTTTTGGATTATAAAGAATTGTAACTGGAAGTAAAACTAAAGAATAAAAAACAAATGGTTATTATCATTCACGTTTGCTTTGTTATGTTAAATTTTGTAAGGGATACGTTCGGATGAAATGCTTCCTCTTGTCATCATACTGCGGCGGTTCGTGGAATTTTGCTGCCCCTTAATGGAAGGGGGGGATTAAATGTTCCCCTCACTTCTCTCGCCTACGTTCCTTTCACTGCTGCTGTTTCTCAGTAATATCACACCACGTGATACTAAAAGTTCAAGTTTTTGATAATAAATCACAAGGACGGATGTATAATTTACGTTTATTTCATATTTTACTAATGCAGTTATTTTATTCAGCTGTTTTAATTTGTTCAAAAATAAATGCCACTACAAAACTTCACCGATTTTCTCAGTTATCTTTTCAACCAGTCGTACATTTTAGCACACTCGCGTTTATCCGAAAACAGAGTAACTGAAACACGGGTTTACTATTGGACATTTTTAATTCGAAGTACTCACTAAATCAAATACAGTAAAACCTCGCTTAACCGAAGCATAGGGGGCGAACCCGATTCCGGATACACAAAAAACTGTGTAACACGCAGAGACATACTTTCAAGGTTTGACAACAGTAAAAATGATTGTACAGTATTCTTACGACTGTTTGTTAGTACCTTCTCTTACAAACGAAAATGCAGAAATTTCAAGTGAAAAAATGTAATATTGTACAGTAATTAATATTTTCTGTAACTTTTTTAAAATTATTTACAATTTTGTTAAAAAGTGAGGTTTTTTGATGAAATCGTTTATTGTGGCAACATCTCGCCATAATTTTATTTGAAGTACGTTAGATGAAAAAATGACACCTGGATTAGGAATCGAACCCGAGACCCATTGGCATAGAAGTCAGTGTTTGTGAATACTACATCTTACATATAGGTACATTTGTTCCTACTTTAAAATTTATGCACGTTGTAGAAAATTAACTAATCCAACTTCGGTTTCCAATGTGGAGTAGTAAAATTATCATCCACACAAGAGAATGCCTATTTAAAATAAAAACTTTTCTTTAATTATTTTTACTTTATATTTTTTATTATTTACTGTATAAAAGTAGTAAAAACGAACCAAATAATAACAATCTGTTTACATAAACACCAATTAACTGATCTCGTTTAAATTATGAATTCATTTAACGTAACATCAATTAATAAATTTGAAAGAACTTTCTTTAAAATACACACATAAAATAAGAATAAAACAATCTAATTGATTATATCGTTGTAGAAAACTATTTTTAATGAATGAATGAGGGACCTGCCTATTCGGTTCGCCATATTGTCCCTCACTAAAATAATTTGTATAAAATCTTTTCTTCTTCTTTAGTTGCCTAGTAACTAGAATAAATAACTCTTTTAAATAATTTTGTCAATGTGAATTAAATAATTCTAAAGTATTAATTTTTCAATCAGCTGGAGATGTTTATTATTTTAATAGACTCAAAAAATAAACAACTCCAGATGTCCAGTAAATTTGTTATATTACACCAATATCCAAGGGTGGGTCAGTTTAGTGTCTTTTTCAAACACCAGGTCTTCATGAAGGAAAATACCAGAAAGGAACTCACTTCTTTTATTTAATCCGTTATGTGTGTACATTACATTCTGTTTAATTTAGAACAGTAAACAACCCCATGACCCAATGAAATGAAGATGATATGTATGACGCGTAAATGAGGTGTATGTGGTCTTGTAAAGACTCAAGCCAATCATTCCTGAGAGAGTATGGTTAATTGAACCCCAACCATCAAAGTACACGGTTTACAACTGTCTAGTATTCAAATTCGTATAAAAGTTTATACGTAAAACCTTTACTAGGATTGGAACCAAAAAAATTCGTCTCCGAAGATCAGTTGATACACAGCTGATCCGTGGAGACAACTTTTCCACTAGACCAACCCGGTGGGATCGCGTATTAGAAGGAGTAATAATTATGTGTTTCGTGTACTGCCTACAGATGTTACAGAGCCGTTTCTGTAATTCAGATTTAAACTCACGGTGAGTTAAAGTCGGAATCACGAGTGAGCTTTTTTACTAATGATTTTCGGAGACGTTCAAATGGTTCCTGGTTGAAATACTAGTAAGGGTAGTCACAGTCCATTCTAAGTAGCATGGTAAGTCTCTGAATGGTAGGAACTTTTCAAAATAAATGTCAATTTTTGTTTGCAATTTTGAAAATCTTATTGAATTTTCGTCATAATTATTTTAGTGGCATTCAATACACAGACGGGATTAAATTAATACATTCAGTTTTAATTAATAATAATATAATAAAATAATAATTAATTCATTAGAATTGTATTTTCATTGTGTTGTTGGAAAAATCATTATTTTTTTCTTTTTCATCATTTATCTTTTAAATAGCTGTCATTTACTATCTGGAAAAGTTAACACAAAAAAATCTCTTAAGTGGTAGCACTGGCTGGTGAGTACGTTACAAAATTCCCTCTGTGCTTTATTCCTTTTGAGTAAATACTATCATGCTGTTTCGAATGGATTAAAGTTATTTTTATACGGATTTAAATACTAGACATTGGTTTCTTGTGTACTTTGATGGTTAGGGTTCAATTAACTATACCCTCTAAGGAATGATCGGCCTAAATCTATACAAGACTACACCTCATTCACATCATTATATGGGGTCATGGGGTTGCTTATTGTTCTTAAATTGTACAGATTGGAACGTACACACATTAGCGTAGCTTTTAACTTTATCATGTTTTGTATAGGCTACTGTTGTTGTTAAGGTCAACAGCCGAAAGGCTGGTTTGAACCTCTAGAGGTTTTACTAAGTAAAACGAGGAGTGAGGTGGTTTACCATTGCCTTCCTCACTGAGTGGAAAAGCACGCTTATCAGCATGCCAGGCCCTCTGAAAAGCACATATTTTCCACTCTGTAAATGACACCTTCACTTCATTCACCACAGGGTCTGGCTGTATAATGAAATTCATTACTTTCAGAGGAGATAACTCTGATTAGTGTCACAGTACACCTCTACCTCTTCTGTTCTTAAATGATTCAGTCATTTAATTGGCTGACCATGTGATAAGAAACAGAACTATTTATTTTAGCCCTGCAACTAACAGATTGAGTGTAAATAATAGGCTACTATGATAATTTTGGAGCAAGTTATAAAATATGAGGGCCAGGTAACAAATTAATGTCTTTGGAATAGTTTGTAGCTCTTTGTAAATGAATCAAATACTTGTTTCTTGTATTGTAATTATGGATTCCTGTTGTGATTTCGGAGCGTTTTTGTGCCCCTGTAAAATTAATTCCGGGCAACTAGTTTTCAGTTAAGCAAATAGGGTTAGTTTTTCAAGTTGATTAATGTCTAGTACTGGAAAATTCTGGAAAAATTGCGCAAAAAAGACAAAGTGGGTGGTTTTTGTTGTTACTCACTAAATAGCTTTTGCACTTTGTCTAGAGTTTAAAAACGAGATTGATAAGTACCACCCCGTCTCAGTATTCCGCCACTGATACTGATTGGACAATGGAAAACATACAGTTTTCAACGATCTTTGATCAAAAATAGTCCTCCCATATTTTTATTGCATGAAAACATTTTTGAACGATTGTCAATAAAGAATTTACATGAGTTTTAGTAAAGTATACGTTCCAATCAATATAGTTCACGGTGTAGCAAGCATTCATTCCAACAAAGTGAGGCCTGTGAATCTCATCTGGTAATGTTTTATTATTGATTGGCTACACTGAAAATAAAAATCTTGAATTGTGAAAATGTAGTTTATTTCTTGCTTAAACGTGTAATACATGAATAATAATATCAGCCATTTCAGAAAGCCCATAAGTCAAAATTTTACATTGTTTTCTTTAGTGCATTTTAGGACTAACTGAATGTAAACACACTATCCCTACAAAAGTCATATAAGTCTGGTTTTCCTTGAGTAGTAATGTCAAAATTAGAAAAAGCGTATCCTAAGTGATGATATAAAGTGCTTCCTTCTAATTAAAAAATGGAAGTGGATGATTTTTGAAGCTTAAGTTCTACTTTGTAGTGGAAGAGGCTACACAAATTTTCTATGCAAAAATCTTTTAAGGAGTTAACGTGACGACTACGACGAAGAACGTAAATAGTCCTGAAACCCAAGATTTTTCTTTCTTATGTTACGAATTTAAATTTTTATTATTGCAAATAGCTATTTTAAGTCACTAATGTTTACTATTGAAATAAATAAAATGAATACTTTTGTACAGCACAATTTTCTTCTGGTCTAACATTTTACAGAAAACAACGTATATGGTAACATTTTACTCCAGTTTATTTTAGAAACACCTGCAGTCAACATTTTCAACGTTTTCTTAAACGAGTGGCTTATCTTTTAAAATACGAAAGTACCAATACATTTTTTGTGAAATGGGACAGCCCTGTGAACAAATTATATTTTATAATATTGTGCTTTATTGAAACGTAGTAAATTACCAGTTTTTTTTATATTTTCCAAAAGTTACTGTTTTGACTTATGAGCTCTCTGAAATTACCGATTCAATTGTTCATTATAATAGTTTTGATAAATTCTTTTCACAGTGCAATTAACAAGCTATACAAACTGTTTAACCATATAAATGCGTAATTATTAATGATTTACATAAATATGGAAATTGAATATTTATAATAATATGAAAGATGCGTATTACCATGTTTTTGTTAATTTTAGTAACAATAGTAACACTGTTTACGTTTGATATTATTAACGTCTTACGTTTGTTTAATTAAATAGCGTCTTACATTTTTATTTTATTTACTGTGCTGTATTATTATTGTGTTAATTACGTGTTTTCATTGATTATTTGTGTATTTATTATTTATTTCATTTGTGTAACCTAAGAGGTTATACGCGTGTTTTGTTGTGTGCCGGCCCGGGCGATAAGGTTTAATACCTGGGCTTGGCACAGACAGGCACCGTCGTTACGGTACTTTGCGTCTAGGGAGATTGGGCTCCATGAACCTGGACGCACCCACCACTTCAGAGGATTCAACGGCATGTGCTATTTGGGAGATGGCGACGCAACAAGTAACCCATTCCTCTTCATCGACCAGCGCACCGGCTCCGACAACTTCATCAATGGAAGTACCTGACAACGAAGGCTTCACCACCGTCCACCGAAAACGAGTTCGCACCAACTCAGGTGACGTACAAACACTTACCACCCCGATTGCAACCTCACCCCCCGATTCGACTCCACGTCGAAGTAAAGTTCCTCCGTTTGTGTTTCGCGCCCCTGCCAACTGGGCCGCGTTAACAAGGACACTGAGCAGTCAGCTCACGGAGTCATTCAAGGTCACGACACGTGGCAATTCTTACTCCTTATTTACGAAGAATATCGATGACTTCCAAAAGTGCAAAGCTGTCCTCCTTTCGGTGGGCATTAACTTCCACACTTACTATACAACCGAGCCTGATGAGGTCAAAGTGGCAATCAAAGGGTTGCACTCTTCGTTTCAACCCGAAGAGGTTAAGATGTTCCTCGCTGAGCGTGGCTTCGAGGTGAGCCACTGCCAGAATATAACTGGCCGAGCTGGCAGGCCAATCAATGTGTTCCTTATCAAGTTGCGCAAGTCACCTCGCTTCGAGGACATTTACAAGGTCGATTCGATCTTCAACATTGAAGTGACCGTGGAGGCCTTCCGCCCACGGCCGGGTCTGCCACAATGTTTTAAGTGCCAGCGTTATGGCCACTCATCGGTTAATTGTAACCATGAGTTAAGGTGCGTCAAGTGCGGCGGTAAGCACGACGCAGCTCAGTGTGAAGGCAAGTTAATTGAACAGCCTCGCTGCTGCAACTGTAATGGCCAGCACCCTGCTAGCTATCGGGGGTGCCCATTACATGTCCGGCTTCTTGCCGAGAGGCGCAAGGCTGCCGCCCAGTCGACGGCCGCTTCCTCATCAGCTCCGTCTACCGCCAAGTCCCAGGCGACACAATCACAACCCTCTTCCTCTTCTTCCCCTCCTACTCAGAGGAGCTATAACAAAACAATCATTAAGAAGGCTCCTGTGCACAGGGCCACCACCAAGAACCAGTTTCCGACTTCTGAGTGGTCCCACCACTCACAGCCATCCAAGCCGGTCTTCTCCGAAAGGGAGTTTCCGCCACTCCCGGCTAAAAAAGTCCCTCCTACGGACAGCACTGCATTCGATTTTTCTACGATCGTCCAGTTCCTAACCTCCTCTAAGTTCCTAGCTTGGGTGGCTAATGTTCTTCCTCAACTAACATCTATTAGCTCCGCCTCTGAAGCTATCACTATCCTTATCTCATCTCTGACCTCCCTCCTTTTGTAATGCGTTTTCGCATTATGTCATGGAATGGCAATGGCATCCTTCGCCAACGAAACGACCTACTACGAGTACTAACAGATTACGATATTGACGTTGCTCTTCTACAGGAAACTAAATTTTTACCTACTACTCGCTTTCGCCTATCCCCTTACATTGTGTATCGTGCCGATCGACCTGGCGCTGTGGTCCCGGCAGGAGGGGTAGCTGTTCTGATACATAAGAGACATGTTCATAACTTCCTTGACGTGACCCATATTCCTTCGATTGAACATGTCGCTGTTACGGTGCCTCTCTTCTCACGTCTGGTTACTTTCATTTCAGTTTACCGCCCCCCATCTGCTGCCCATTTCCACCCCGCAGCCCTTGCTATGCTCTTCGACCAACGTCAACCTGTGTTTGCAGCTGGCGATTGGAACAGCAAACACACGGACCTCGGCTGCCGAACAACGAACATTGCTGGTACTGAACTCCTGTCCTTCCTCGAGCAGTCTCCTTTGTCGTTAGCGCTCCATGTTCCTGATACCCCGACAAGGGTGCCCCCATTCACCTATCAACTTCCTGATATCCTTGATTACGCTATTTCTCTCGATCTTGCCTCCGTCCCAGACATCGATGTATTACCTGAATTGAATTCTGATCACTATCCAGTTCTGTTTACTTTCACGTCCTCGACTGCTCGTATCCCTGTCCCGCCTCCTTCTCTGAAGGTCTGCTGGCGTTCCTTCTATGACTCAGTTGCCTCCCTAATTCCACCTGAACCCCCTACTATTACCACTGTAACTGAGCTCGAGTCCCATCTTGATTCCCTCACTTCGATACTTTCCGATTCCATTGCCCAGAACTCGCACCCACGCCCGCCTCGCACTAGGTCATCACTTCCAGCTCCTATCAAAGCAGCAATCGCCGATAGACGTCGCTTTCGAAGGCTCTGGCAGCGCACCAGAGATCCACATCATCGGGATCTGTTCAACGGTGCCGCTGCTAGGTGTAAACTGCTACTCGATGGTCACCGGTGTAGTAAGTGGGAGGACTACCTTCATCGAGTAGCGGATGACGGAAGACCATGGGAGGCTACACGTCGTTTGTTGTCGACCCAGAGGAAGTCGCATCCTCTGATGACACCTAATGGTTTGACATATTCTCCGCAGGCGATTGCTGACACTTTCGCTTCGCATTTTGAACGACATTTTGTTGCCCCTCCGCCCGTTCATCATGACCAGGATGAACTCATTCATGATGAAGTCAACTCAACGCTCTCTGACCCTACGCCCTGTAACTTACAGCCCTTCACGGAGGATGATGTCACCTCTGTAATTTCCTCGATTAATCCGCGTAAGGCCCCTGGTCCTGATAATGTCTCTGGATACGCCATCCTGAATTCCCCGCCAGATCTAAAGCTTCATCTTTTGACAATTTTCAATGCAGTGTTGGCGCTGCAACATTTCCCCTCTTCGTGGAAGGTTTCCAAAGTCATTACTATTCTGAAACCCCACAAACGTCCAACTGATCCCGAAAGTTATAGACCAATTTCCCTTTTGCCGATCCTGTCAAAATTATTCGAAAGGCTTCTTCTCCCACGCCTGCGACCTGTTGTTGAATCTGTTCTTCCCCCCGAGCAATTTGGTTTTCGTCAAGGACACTCCACAACTACCCAACTCCTCCGCATCGTCACGGCACTTGTGGATGCCAGAAATTCTTACTGTGACACGACGGCTGTACTGCTTGATTTTCGGGCTGCATTTGACCGCGTCTGGCATATGGGCCTCCTTTACAAACTGGCACAATTCTTTCCCCCCTCAACTGTCCGATTACTCCATTCCTATCTTACTGGAAGGCAATTCCAAGTCTCTGTCACTATTCCTCAGTTCCACATGGCCATGTCCCCACTCACCCCTTCGTCCGCGGGTGTACCTCAGGGCTCGGTCCTTGGGCCCATCCTCTATCTTATGTACACCTTCGATTTTCCTGTCCGTGATTCAATCCAATTCGGACTGTTTGCCGATGATGCTATCCTGTACCGTCACGGCAGATGCCTCCGCCTCAATTGCCGCGCGCTTCAAACTCAGCTTCTAGACATCACTAGCTGGTGTCGTGTCTGGAGACTATCACTTAACCCCACAAAATGCGAAGCAATCCACTTTACACTAAAACGCAATGTTCCTCCGCCTCTACGATTGGAAGGGGAACTCCTCCCATGGCAGAACAGCGTGAAATATCTAGGGGTTGACCTAGATAAACGATTGACACTTCGACAGCACATTGACAGCAAGCTTAGCAAGGGTAGGGCCTTGTTCGCTTTACTCATCCCTTTGTTCCTCTCTCCTGCATACTCCTCAAAACTGAAACTTCTGATGTACTCCTCTATCCTACGTCCTTTCCTTTTGTACGGGTCACCGGTATGGTGGCCCTTTCTCTCCAAGTCCAACAAAAGACGTACTTCAGCATACCAGAACAAAGTCCTCCGGTGCATCACACAGTTCCACTATCTTATATCCAATCGCATCATACACGAACACCTTCTCTTCCCTTCTATGGAGGACTTTATTTACAATACCTCGAAACGGCTACACGACGCTGGGAAAACTGACGGACCCCAGATCATTCAGGACTTGTACCGACGCCTACACCCACCTGAAGTCTCTATCCCATTACCATTCCACGACTTTATCTAAATTTTAGAATGACCCACTTAACAAAATTTAGAGTTGCCACATTTTTATTCTGCCCTGTATTCCTCTTATTTACCCATGCCCCTCCTACTTGTATGACTCACTCCCCCCAGTTGGTAGTTGTCCCCATGTTCCTATGCATAATCACTCCACTACGGTGAAAAGAGCCGCAATTTAAATTAATAAACACTCAGAAGATAAAAAGGCCGGTGATTATGCCAAACTCTACCCTTTCCGTCTCCCCTGAAATCATAAACTAACCCCTACCTTAAATTATACCTTTAGTCCACGTTCAGTAAAATGCATGCCTTCCCCTCACCAAAATATTAGGTCTCCCACAAAACTGAAAAAAGGCCACTGAAAAATAAAATAAAATAAAAGAGCCGCTCTTAAACCCACTTGTCCCTTAATTTAAATTTTCCACAAATAACTTCTAAAAATAAATTACCTCCTTTCAAGTCCCAGTTCCAATGTCCCACGAACCAGAATCCTATTTCCTATTTAAACTATAAAATTCCCCCTAAATTTCTTGAGGTTGCAATTATTCTGTTATATTGTTCCCCGAGCGACCAGGTGTTCCTTAACACGATGTCGCCATCATAGGGCTTCTTAGCCCTCTCAACCAGGATTCAGGATTCAGTAACAATAGTGTGTTTACTCTTCTTATACATTTTTAAAATTAATTTAAATTTCATCAGGGATTTCGGGCCGGCCCAATCAATCAGCTGGTAGATATTCGTTATTATTTGTTAAGTAACACCGGTTGGTCAAGTGACTTTGTGTGGTGACCAGCTGGCAGTCATCCGTGAACAAACTCTACTGGCGGTCCCTGTTAAAACTCATGCCTAATCCACGTCAAATAATGCAGCGAAAAGCAGCAATCAAATTGGGTGGTTGTCAGTAATGTACAGTCCCGTTCACAAATAAAAGCAAAAAATAATTTCATCAGCTGGAAGCTAAAGTGAAGAAGAAAAGCGTCCAGTAGGCGCGAAGTATCTTAAATTTTTATACTCACCGGTGTTGGTCTAGAGGTAAAGTCGTCGCCACGACTCAGCTGTTTAACAGCTAATTTTCGGAGACGAAGGCTCCGGGTTCATATCCTCGCAAAGGTACCCAGTTACTTTTATACGGATTTGGAAACTAGACAGTGGTTACTGGTGTATTTTACTGGTTGGGAGTCAATTAAATACTCTCTCAGGAGTGGTTGGCCTGAGTTTGTACAAGACTACACGTCATACACATTATCATTATTTTATTAAATCAAGAGTTGCTGATTTTTCTTGTTTGAACTGATTGCAACGTACACACATTAGGGATAAAAAAGTTTTGTGTTTAGTGTTCTTAAACATAATTTTTTTAAATTAATTTAAAGTTCATCAGCTGGAAGTAAGCATTAATAAAGTAAATAAAAAGGGGTTCCAGAAGGCGCGAAATATCCAACGGTTATCTTAAATGTTCATTATTTTGCTTCCGCGTGAGTATTCGACGTTTATGGAAATCATCATCGCTTGATATCAAATTTATGTTCCTATTTTTTTTCTTTGTAATGTAGTCCTCTGCCCATAATAGACAGGTGGAGTGTCAAATTGTTTATACTCAATCTGTTCGTTGCAGAGCTAAAATAAATAGTTCTGTTTCTTATCACATGGTCAGTCAATTAAATGATTGAATAATTAAGGTTCAGAAGAGGTAGAGGTATAAAAGACACTAATCAGAGTTATCTCCTCTGAAAGTAATGAATTTCATTATGCAGCCAGACCCTGTGGTGAATGAAGTGAAGGTGTCATTTCTGCCGTCCTAAGCCAAAAAGTCGTATCTCAATTTTTTTTGATTTTGGGATTATTGCATTAATACAAAGTTTGGGACTCTATGCAACTATTCACTAAGCCAAATAGTCATATCTCGTTAAAAAATAGCTAAAAAACGCTTATAAAAATAGTCGTATGTCAAAATTGAGTTATAATACTAAGCATTTTAGCAGTAACTCAGTTTTCCCAAGCAAGATAGACGTATCTATGAGATGCGACATATTTGCTTAGTAATGCGTGTATTTTGTAACCAGACTGCGCTGCCATCAGCACTGTTAGTTGTAAACTAAATCTTTGTTTATTTGTTAAAACGGTATCTATGTGCAGTTTGTATTAATGTAACTAAATTGGAAGTTTTAAATATTATAAACAATTTCGACGTATATTAATTGCAAAAAAATATTGCTTTAAAATATTTACCCCCAGGGGATGACAACTGAAAAGAAAAACAATCTATTAAAAAATCTTGGAGGCTTAATTGGAAAAAATAGATTAACATTCTGGCAAAATCTTCCCACATCTGATTAAACACTGATGATCTTAACAATCTATCTTTTTTTTAATGAGCTAGCCTATTTTCAAGTAATTGTGTGTAATTTAATCATTTAGTTGTAAGTTATGAAACAGTGAAAGACATATTTTTGGTTTTTTACAATATTTATTTTAAAAAATTAAGTATAATTAGATTTAATATTCATCTAAATTTAATCTTGATTGCCTTGTTTAAATACTTTCTATGTTCATTTAGGTAAGTTTTTTAATAGAGTTTAATATTACAAACAAATTGTACATTCATTTAGGTAAGTTCTTATGTGTTTATATTTTTGGTTTTTAAAATGTTTATAAAAAAAAAATTAGTAATTAGTTTAAATGTTCATTTAACTTAATGCCTTCTTTTAATAGAGTTTAATATTACAAACAAATTTTACATTCATTTAAGTTAGTTCTTATGTGTTAAATAATAAAAGTCTTTTCTAGTGAGTCGTATGTTATTTCATAAACCTCTTTTTACTAAGCAAAAAAGACGCATCTCATTTTTTAGGCTAAATAACAATAAAAATCATAAAAATTTATGCTTACATAACAAAAAAATACAATAGAGATAATATACATATAAAAAAATACCAATTACTAGAAAAAAAATTAGTGCGGGACTGAATTTTACAAAAATGCTCATATCTCAAAACTATGTATTCTTGAGATACGACTTTTGTGCTTAGGAGGGCAGATTTGCAGAGTGGAAAATATGTGCTTTTTAGAGGGCCCGGCCTACTTATAAGCGTACTTTTTTACTCAGTGAGGTAGGCCCAGGTAAACCACCTCACTTCTCGTTTTACTTAGTAAAACCTCTACAGGTTCAAACCAGCCTGTCGGCTGAGGATCTAAACAACGATGTAGAACTACACGGAATACTACGAAATTTTTAAGTGCAATTTCGATTACAATTTTTAGTTTCATTATTTTATTTGTGTAAATGAAAGTCTTCTTAATTCGAAAATATATCGGTCCCTTAAAATTTGAATTGAAGAGGTGTAACTGTTTTTTGTACCAATAAATTAGAATTCTGTTCACCGGTAGATCCATACTAGCTCTTTAATAAAAATAAGTTGATTAACCGTGTACTAATAAATTTAAATTCGGTTCTATATCTTAGCCCTAAGAGGATTAAACAAATTAAAATAAATGAGACATTATTTATAATTTTATTTCTATAAAATATTGTACAAACATTATTTTATATAAAACTTTTTATATTAAACTTCTAAAATAATAAATTTATAAACACAGCGGGTTCCGTTTATATGGTCACCACTGACATCTGGAAACTATAAATGTTACAAGAAACTTTAATGAGGGACCTTCCCTACTTTTCTGTCTGCACTAAAAATATTATATTAGCATTTTTGAAATACCGGCCATTTTATCAGTATGCCGGACATTTTGATATTTTTTTTATATTAACCCTTATTTTTATAGAATATTTATGGTAAGCGTTTTTATGTGTTTGCATTTCCCCTAAACCCAACTGTTTAGGAGGTATGTAGTGGTACAACTGTGTTGTACCTATGAAATGTATATTCATTAAAATGTTAAAAAAGATTATTTAAATCAAATTATATTTATAGTAATCTAAATTATATATTTTTAATTATTTTAATAAGTTTTAGTTAAATTTTTCGGTATTAATTTTTAATATAATACTCATTAATTTTACTTTCTATTGCCTAGTTTTCACCGGATCTAAACGTTTTCAGACCCCCTGAACCCAAAAAACATGTTTTTAGCGATTGGTCTGTGTGTGCGCGCGCGCGCGCGCGTGTGTGTGTGTCTTTGAACAGAATATCTCAAGAACGGAACATCGTACGTACTTGAAACTTAAGTTACATACCACTACCGGACCCGACGCGAACATTTTCATCAAAATCGGTCAACCGAAAGTAGTAGTTTATTCGTGTAATTTTTCACTTTTTTGCGATTTTCTCAAAAACTGGTCCTACGATTTTTTTAAAAATCGTCTGGTTAACTCAGTTTTTTATTCTCTACGAGATAGGGTAGGCGCCATGTTTGCTGAAATTCTTGGTGAGGCTGTTTTCACGTAAAAAAACGTTTGCTTTAAGATTGCGACTTGAATATGCATTTTAGCGCAAAATTTTATATAATAAAAGTTGTAGAGAATTCAAAATCCTACAATAGTTTTATTTCAAAGATTTTTTTATATAACGCTTAGTTTAGCGGTAATTAGTGATTTTCTGTTTTTCTCACGAAAACGTGTGAAAAATCGATTTTTTTAAGATTTCGGTCTTAGTAGGCTATGCATTTTACGACAAAAGTGTATACAATCAAATTTATAGGAAATTAAATGATCTACAACTTTATTTAGAGCATTCTTCTCTACTGAGCCTAGTTTAGCGTGAAAGAGTGATTTTCCATATTTTTAAGTCAAACTGAGGTCGATTTTCATTTTGCATCTTTCACTCATGATTAAACTAAGGTTATGTTTTTTGATGTTAGTTTTTTTGTTTACTTCTAATGTTTTAATACAATTGTTAAGTTTATTGTTAATTATTTGGATTGGCAAGAGAAAGTTGTGTGAGTATTTCACACCAGATTTTTTTTATAAATAATCATTGTTTATTTATGAAGAAGGAAAATTTTTTATGGTGACTTTAAATCTAGAGCTCAACGAGCGGAATTTAATTATTTTATGTAAATGGCCGGAGGCCTTAATTATTGTTATAATTGTCGAACAACACATATTAATTAACGTACATACATTAAATAGTTCAATTTCATTAAACAAAGCTAAGTATTAATTCATCTCAGTTTATTTATTAATTGATTTATTATTCCAGAAGTTCTCCATTGTAGTATAAGATTTTCTGATTGAAATGTATTTATTTGGTATCAAAATAACCATCTAACTTGGGTGGGTGGGCCGTTACAGGTACAGCCAATAAGATTAGCTAAATAAAAATGTGAACTAAGTGAAAAGCAACCAAATCCAATTTTATTTTGTTTTTTATTATTGAAATTCAAATCTGAGTGACTAACGGTTGGTTCACGGGAAAATACATGAGAACAAAAGTATCTTACAATATTATATCTGCCATCAAAATCCACCATTAAAAAACAGCGGTTGCCATTTTTAAATATGGAGGTTTCCACCATATTATGACTGATATTTCAAAAATATGTCCATAACGGGCAGCTGGAGTTTTAAATTAATTGCACTGGATCTGTTGGTTCCAGGGCTACAAAAAATAATTGTGTTTCCTATCATAAAGTCAGGCAGTTATATAACTTTTAAGGATATAAGAGGTGGGGGTGTAAAAGACACTAGTCAAAGTTATTTTTGAGAGTAATGAATTTCACTACACAGCCAGACCCTGTGGTGGTAGAAATGGAGATGTCATTTGCAGAGTGGAAAGTAGATGCTTTTCGGAGAGCCTGGCATGCTGATAAGCATAATTTTTCAACTCAATGAGGAAGGCAATAGTAAACCACCTCACTCCTCATTTTTCTCTGTAAAACCAGCCTTTCGGGGATGATTATGATAACGTAACTAACTGGCTTCCCGCGTCCTAGATGCGTCAATATAGTCCCTTTTGGTCTAGCATCTCGTCTCCCGGAAAAAATGTCTGCTTGTTAGCTCATAAATTAAAAAGTGTACTTAATCATTTCATTGTATTTTACCTATCTTTGTGTGTTTACATTAGTAGGTAAATTATTTTATTAGTCTTGGTCGTATTCTGGGAGCCTTGTGATTTCCCCCTGCGATTGATATGGTTGAGCACTCGGCACAGTACAGTGTTTAAGCCAAAAGGATGATTGTGACAAAGTAGTTAAACACTTTAACACAGAAGAGCAACACTTACGGCTTATTTGTAGATTTATCGTATAAATTTTTACCTCTATGTATGTTGTTGTTGTTGTTTAGGTCATTAGCCGAGAGGCTAATTTGAACTTCTAGAGGCTTTACTAAGTAAACCGAAGATTGAGGTGGTTTAACATTGCCGTCCTCACTGAGTGGAAAAGTATGCTTATTAACATGCCAGGCCCTCTGAAAAGTATCTACTTTCCACCTTGCAAATAACACCATTCACTTCATTCACCACAGGGTCTGGCTGTATAATGAAATTCATTTCTCTCAGAGAAATTGAGTGTTCACTCAATCTGTCTTTTACGGGCACCTTTACAATTTACCAAGTTATAAAACTCCTTTAAAACATAATTCATTCCAGTGTTTGAAAGGCCTCGAAATTTATTTTTAAACATTGAAATTTTAAAACCCAGTCCCGCGCTTCTGGTATTCTATCCCGCGGACTCCCTCGGTAGGTTTGCAATGTCCCGAATTTCCTCTGGAATTATTTGGTCACCTTACAGGAGTTTTAGTCTTACAATGATGATGAAGTTGTAACAGTGTTTGTCCGTAAATGTTTTTTAAACAAATTAAATTTTCATATAGTTTTGTTTATAGGTATACGCCATTTTTTAGTTTAATTTGGCGTAAATATTAAAAAGTAGGTAGTTAATTTTAAATTATAAAATATTATTTATTATAATTATTACGTTAGATAAAAGCAACATTAAAAAGAGTATAGTGGTAATTTATATCTCTGTAAAGTAACTACGGGTCGCGGTGTTTAAATTTTGCTAAACAAAAGAAATTAAATGGTCTGTGAATAGTCGGTAGTTTTGTTTGTTCACGGTACTTTGTTAACTAACCGCTAGATGGTGCTGCCGTGTTCTGATGCCAGTTTTATTCACCGACACCGCCGCCGCGCCGGTCGGTGTTACTTCAGTCAGATAAAACGGGGATCGATAATTTCTCCCACCACATTTTACCACATCGCCCACCAGGTGGTCGTTCCCAGCTCTGGATCAAGATGCATTACCGTCATCCTCCCGTGTTGGCAGAATGCGGCCGTTCTCGTTTACAACGCTCTCCCGCACTAATACCATTCTTTTATCATGCCATCTCTTTTTAATTTTTCTTTTTTCCCATTGTACTGTTGTGTACTCCAGGGCATAATGATAAACAGTTTTCGCTAAAAGACTTGACAGTTTTTATTACTGCACCAATTTTAATATTTTTACGGTCTTATGTAATTACGCTTACTTTTCTCCTCACTCTATCTTATTATAAAAATCTGGTGTGAAACACTCACACAACTTTCTCTTGCCAATATAAATAATTAACAATAAACCTAACATTAGTAATAAAACATTAGAAATAAACAAACAACTAATCTCAAAAATATAACCATATTTCAATCATGAGTGAAACACGCAAAATGAAATTCGAACTCAGTTTGGTTTAAAAATACGGAAAATCACTCTTTCTCTCTAAACTACGCTCTTTAGAGAAAAATGCTATAAATAAAAGTTGTAGATCTTTTAATTTTTTATAAATTTGGTTATATACACTTTTGTCGTAAAATGCATACTAAGGCCAAAATCTTTAAAAAATCGTTTTTTCACACGTTTTCGTGAGAAAAAATCAGAAAATTGCTAATTACTGCTAAACTAAGCGTCATACAAAAAAATGTTTGAAACAGAAGTTGTAGGTTTTTAAATTCTCTACAACTTTTATTATATAAGTTTTTGCGCTAAAATTTATATTAAAGCCGTAATCTTAAAAAAACAACGTTTTTACGTGAAAACAGCCTCACCGAGTATTTCAGCAAACATGGCGCCTACCCTATCTTGTAGAGAATCAAAAATTGAGTAAAATAGGCGATTTTAAAAAAAATCGTAGGACCAGTTTTTGAGAAAATCGCAAAAAACTGAAAAATTATACGAATAAACTAAGTTACTACTACTTCCGGTTGACCGATTTTGATGAAAATGTTCGTGTCGCGTCCGGTAGTGGTATGTAACTTAAGTTTCAAGTTTCAAGTTCGTACGATGTTCCGTTCTTGAGATATTCTGTTCACACACAGACACACACACAGACACACACACACACACACAGACACACACACAGACCAATCGCTAAAAACATGTTTTTTGGGTTCAGGGGGTCTGAAAACGTATAGATCCGGTGAAAACTCGATTTCGAAAAATCGACATGAAAACAATACTTTCCTTCCTATATATTCATATAGGCAAGAGAAAGTAAAAAGTAATATTTTGTATTACTGAAGCGTTTACAGTCATTTATATCATTTTTTTTTAATCTTTCTCTACCTCTTACCTGCTCTCAGCTAAGCAGTCTCATTGTCTAACTCTTCTTCCTCTGTTACAGAATCAGTTTTTGAGCTTTTCCCTACGTTTTGTAAATTTTGTGCCTTCTTACTAATTTCTATTGTTACATCTGACCTACCAAGCTGAAAGTTAATCTCCAATAAAAAGAGTCTGTTACTTACATAAATGTTAATTTTCTTCTGTTTGAAATCTTGTTCAACCGATGAATTAAGAGTTTCTGGATTTATTTTAGTAAGAGCATTTTCTCCTTTGGTACTTGAATTTAATTCTAAATCCTCCTCTTCAAATTCGTGAAGGAGAAAAGACGAAGGCGATTTCAGTTGACTCGTTACTCTATTGGTTGCCTAACTAGGTCCCAATTCACTATAAAGTTTTACGTTATTTATTGTAAAATTATTGTTTAAAAAAGGTGATTTATATTTTCAAAACAATTAACTAATTATTAATCATAAACATGTTCAGTGTAATCGCGATTTTAAGCTGAATCGAACTTTATAAATGTACTGTATACTATTAACTATTGCACTTTAACTAATTAGTCGAATTCACTAGACTACACTACATGTTTTCACTATCACGACTAAACGTTGAGTGAGGTTTTTTTTGGTTTAACGTCCAGCTGTTCTGCAGTTACTGCTAATGCAAACGGTAAACGATGAAATGATTTTTTTTGTAAAGTATGAAAGTATGCCGTCCCTGAATGGGATTCGAACCCAAGACCGCATGATGAGAGGCGAGTACGTTCCCAACTACGCCAATGCGGCCGGATTTTTTTGCTATGATGAAGACATGTGATTTAAATTTGTATCGTGGATAACTTTCTCTTACCCTTTATAAATTTATAGGGAAGGAAATTATTGTTTTCATGTCGATTTTTTTTCAAATCGAATTTTCAACGGAATACTCGTTTTCAGGCCCTCTCTGAACCCAAAAAAAACATGTTTTCACTGATTGGTCTGCCTGTATTTGTGAACATCTCGAGAATGAATATCGTACAAAGTTACGTACAAGTTAGAAACTTCAAACTGAAGTTAAATAACACTAGGGGTCCCGATACGAAAATGTTCATCAAAATCGGAAGTCGTAGTAGTTGTTTATTTTTGCCTTTTCTTCACTTTTTGCAATTTTCTTAAAAACGGCTCCTACGATTTTTTTTAATCGCCTAATTTACTAAAGTTGAAATGCTGTACAAGATGGGTAAGCGCCATATTTGCTGAAATTTTTAGGGCAGTACTCTCGGGATAGAAAATCGGTTTTCTAAGATTACGGCCTTAATATGCATTTCAGGACAAAAGTGTATAGAAAGTAAAAGTAAAGATGTAGGAAATTAACAACCTGCAACTTTTGTTTCAAGCGTTTTATTTTTTATATAACGCTTAGTTTAACGTCAGTTAGTGATTTTCTGTAATTTTCTCATCAAAATCGGAAAACAAAATGGAATATTTTAAGATTGGGCCTTAGAATTCATTTTACGACGTGAGTGTATAATACGTATAATTTAAGTTAAAAGAAATTAAAAAAACCTACAAATTTTATTTTAAGCATTTTTTTCTAGAGCCCAGTTCAGCGTTGTTGCACTCAAGATTAAAATTAAGTTATTATTAAGTAAATTAAGTTTTCATTTTACATTGTTTGTTGTTTAGGTCAACAGCCGAAAGGCTGGTGTGAACATATACAGGCTTTACTTAGTAAAACGAAGACTAGGTGCCTTCCTCACTGAGTTGAAAAATATGCTTATCGGCATGCCTTCTGAAAATCATCTACTTTCCACCCTGCAAATGACACCTTCATTTCATTCACCACAGGGTCTGGATGTTTAATAAAATTCATTACTCTCTGAGGAGATAACTCTGATTATTGTCTTTTACACCTCCACCTCTTCTGTGCTTAACTAGTTCAGTCATGTAATTGGCTAAACAAGTGATAAGAAACAGAACTAATTTTGTACTTCTGGAACTAGCAGATCGAGTACAAATAATTTAACACTCCACCTGCCTGTATGGGCGATTATATTGTTTATTCATGATTAAACGTAGATTATATGGTTCATTATTTACATTGACAAAAGAAAGTCTTGTGAGCGTTTTATACCAGATTTTTAATTGAACTATAGTACGGTACACAATTAACTTGAAACAATATTCGATTAACGTTTACAGTTTTAAAAAATCCAATCGCAGTTCGTAATCGCTCCTGTTCGTTATAGTTGGATTAATCCATTATGGAACGGAAGAAACGACCGTCAGTTTATGTAGTTCCGTTTTACTCTGTGAACATATTCATGGCTCTCCTTGAAACAGGAAATTATATTGCTTGCAAAGGATGTTACATAGATACCTAATAGCAAACTCTAGTCTTAGAAATGAATAATTAAATTAAGTTTTACTATTTATGTTGTTATTACAACTATTCTCACTTACCTGTGTAGTTTGTTGTTGTTTTAACCCTAACCATATTGTTAATTTGAAAACCATATATTTCTTCTAGAATCTAGACTATAATTATAAACTATAATCTTAAGTGAATAACCTGAAATAAACGAAGTTAGCCTAAACTTTTAGGTAAGCCTTAATTAGGAAATTTTAATTTTTAGATTAAACTTTTTCGATGTATAATTTCTCTATTTGTTACGTTCAATAATAGTAAAATACCTGGTGCGAAACGACTTTCACTTGTCAAAGGATGAAAAACAACCAGTGTTTTCGACTTCTTTTCCTCGTTTAAGGCTAGTTTTAGACTATCCGAGGTGACTTAAGACGTTTCTGGAAGCTCTCTTTGCATCCCTTATTCTCACCGTTATCCACGTTTCTCTTTTGTTCTGTCCACCCGGTGTTCGTATTTGGTTTTTAGAGAAGCCCTTAAAGTCCGTAATTAGTTGTCTAAATTTGGTTCGATTCATTAAGTTTTCTCAGTTTATTTCGGTCTTGTCAATATCCTTTCTGACTTTTTAAACCAATTAATTATTCGACGCTTTAGTTTATTGTTTAGTGTTTTAATTTTCTTTTTGTCAACCGGTTGTCATCCATTCCATACAAGTGGCCGTAAAATTTTAGTCATCTTTTTCTAATCATTTCCATTTATCGTTCATTTTTCTTGTACAGTTATTCTCGACCTCTTAATTTACATTGTCCTTTTATTACCTTCGGGCCTATTATAGAAATTTAATCGAGTAAACATGTATAAGTTTTTTCTATAACTTTTTATACGGTTTCGATAAGCAAAATATTTACAATCACCAATATTGACGATAAGCTAAGCTCTGTAAGGAAAAACGCTTGAAAGAAAAGTTTTCGGTTTTTAATCTTCTATTTCTTTAATTATAATTTTGCACTTGCGTCCTAAAACTTATTAAGCCCAAAATTTAAAAAAAAAAACATTTTTACCACGAGAGCACGGGCCTTCAAGAATTTGAGCAGACATGATGCTTATCCTATCGTGTAGAGCATAAAAAAATTGTGGTAAAGACATAGAGACGATTTTTAAAAAATCGTAGGACCGTTTTTTGAGAAAATTGAAGAAATTGTAAAATTGCACAAATAAACTACTGTTTTCGGTTGATCGATTTTAATGAAAATGTTCCTGTCGGGTCCTCTAGTGGTACCTAACTTCATTTCCAAGTTTGAACTTAGTACGCTATTCCGTTTTGAAATATTTTGTGCGGACACAAATCGCTAAAAACATGTTTTTTGGGTTTAGGGGGCCTGCAAAAGGTGCATTTTTGGTAAAAATTTGATTTCAAAAATCGGCATGAAGACAATGCTCTTTCCTATTTATATTCGTATAGGGAAAGAGAAAGAAAAAAATGAGTCACCATACTCCTTAATTTGCCAGTCCTGAAAAATTTAGTTTAAAAATGTATTTATTTTTTAGTTTAAATTAAATTTAAATGTAATGACTTTTGTGTTATTTTTAAATCTATATTGTTTTAATGTTTCAAAGATTAATAAAATGTACCAGTAATCACGTTCGTAGTGAATCTGCTCGCGTCATAGAGCTATGGAGATAACGATAAGTTTTTATAGCTTAATATGTCTTCAACATGAATAGTGGAATTGCAGTTATATTTTAAAAATAATCGTGTAATTATTTTTTTGAAACCTTAACAGTGTTCAATTTGTACGTTTAATCCTTTGAGAATCGTTACTTAATTGATTGTCACTGTTATACAGCTGTAAGAAATAACGAACCGAGGAAGCACTGAAATTAATTGGTCAAATTAAAGACTCGTTTGTTTCTATTTTGGCATTTTTCTTTGTGTCCTTTTAAGAAACAGTATTAAGTCTGACCATTTGTGTGTGAATTGCACAGCGGTTAGATCTCGGAGTTTTTGCGGACTGGGGAAAAACGGGTTTCAATTATTCTACCATCCTTCAACCCCTTTTCCTAAGGGTCGTTTTAGACCTCATAAAATAAATTTAGACATATCTAAACATTTTGTTATTTTTCAAAACGTTCTTTTTACGGTACACTGTTTCAGCATTATTTTATTATGGCCTTTCCTCCTTTCTTCCGTCCATCCTGTGTTCTGCTTTTGTTTCTCGTAGAAGCCCCTAAAACCAGTAATCAGTTGTCCTAAATTGGTTCGGTCCAGTATTTTCTCTCGGTTTATTCCTCGGTGTAATATTGTTATAATGTAGATCCGAATTAATAAGTTCCATGGTAACATGGTATGTAGATATTCTTTATCTTTAAAAGAAATAATAGTACATGTATATGTAAATAATAGTACATATATATGTAAATAATAGTACATATATATGTAAATAATAGTACATATATATAGTACATATATAATTCTCTTGATTATACGGATTAGAATACCAAACAGTGTTTACCGGTGTACTTTGATGATGGTTGAAGTTCAATTAATTATACTCTCTCAGGAATGGTCGGCCTGAGTTACATTTCATATCAAGAGTAAGACTACAAAAGATTATGTCATACATATTATCCTCAACTCATTGGGTCATTGGGTTGTTTATTGTTCTTAAATTGAACGTATTAGGCCTACAATAAGGGATGTAAAATATTTAGCACGATCACAAATCCGGAGTACCAACGTGGTCATAATAAGCGATTCTTCTGCTTCTCCTCCTCTTCCTCCTCCGTCTCCTTCTCAATCCCCTTCTCCTTCTTCTTTTTGTCCTTGTCTCCTTCTTACCTCTTCTTCAGTTTCCTATCTGTTCCGGATGTTGGCCTGACCTCCACATTAACAATATGAACCATATCCACTGTTGCTCGAAATAGTTGTATTGTCGTTTTCGAGTACCGTATTCTGAAATTTTTGTTAACCAGGAAATACGTTTTCTCTTTACGTTACATTGTTCAGCTATCTCCTTGTAATATAGATTGGAGCAACCCATATATTTTTCCCTTGCGCGTTAGATGTCCCAAATACTCGTCCTTCCTAATTTTTATCGTGTTCTCGATTTCTGCATGCGTCTCAGTACCTCCTCATTAGACACGGTCCACCCAGGTGACTCTCAGCATCCTTCCGTAAAACCACATTTCAAATACTTCAAGTCTTTTGCTCATTAATTGATTAAGCGTTCAAGACTCCACGCCATAAAACAGAATCGAAAAACGTAGCATCGCAATAGTTTCATTTCTGTTTAATTACTCAGATCGTGTGTTTTAATACTTTACTCGTTCGATTGAATGCCCAACGAGCTGTTTCAATGCGTATTCTAATCTCTTGAGAATGATCCCATCTATCATTCAATGTCGTTCCCAAATACTTATATTATGTGGTGACACGTTCGATATTGTATTTATTACTTTCTCCTGTTTATATAAATATATAGGAAGGAAAGTAGGTATTGTTATCATGTCGATTTTTCGAAATCAAGTTTTCACCGGTTATACGGGTTTTCAGACCCCCTGAACCCAAAAACATGTTTTTATCAATTGGGGTGTGTGTGTGCGCGCGCGCGTATAATATCTCAATAACGGAACATCGTACAAAGTTGAAACTTGAAACTTAAGGTAGGTCAACTAAAGGATGTGACACAAACATTTTCATCAAATTCAGTCAACCAAAAGTAGTAGTTTATTCGTGTCATTTTTCACTTTTTTGCGATTTTCTCAAAAACGGCTCCTACGATTTTTTTTTAAAATCGCCTTATTTTTACTACCTTTTTTATGCTCTACAAGATAAAGTAGGCGCCATGTCTGCTGAAATTCTTGGGGAGGCTGTGCTCTCGTAGGTAAAAATGGTTTTCTTAAAATTGCGGCCTTAAAATGCATTTTAGTGCAAAAGTGTATATAATCAAAGTTGTAGACAATTTAAAAATCTAAAACTTTTATTTGAACATTATTTTGTATAACGATTAGTTTAACGGTAATTAGTGACTTAGTTTTTTCCATGAAAATCTGTAAAAAATGAATTTCTTAAGATTTCGGCCTTAGTATGAATTTTATGACGAAAGTGTATATAATCAAATTTATAAGAAATTAAAAGATCTACAATTTTTATTTCTCGCATTTTTCTGTACAGAGCCTAGTTTAGCGTCAGAGTGATTTTCCGTGTTAAGCCAAGCAAGGTTAATTTTCATTTTGCGTCATTCACTTATGATTTAAAATTGGGTTACATTTTTTGAGGTAAGTTTTTCTTTTTTTACGCATTATTGTTGTTAAGGTAACTGAAACGTTTGAACCTAAAATCTTTTTATTAGCATCCATAGGTTAATTTTACTTCTCCATATTATAAATTTACGTTACATATGATCAATTATCTGAAGTGTATTTATATAGCGTGTTTCTATTTATTCGACTCTTCCTTATATAAAAAAAGTTTCAAGTGCACACTTCCTCCATTCGCAAAAAAGGGTTCGCTGTTTGAAGTTTTAAACCAATCAATAATTTGAATTGTAGGCATATTGAAAGAGTCTGTATTAAAAAAAGCAATCAGTCAAGTGTGCACTTAATCCACACACAAAAGGGTTACTTTGCTACCAGATACGTAGTAGTACCTACCATAGTTCTTCTTTAAAAAATTGCAGTTTCTGTTCTAAGTAAAATACAATGTGTACCGTACGGCCCAAGTGGTATTAAGTACATCTTATCGCTGCACTTGGAATACGTTGCTTCTGTTGTTAAATAACGATTGTTGTACTATTTTCATCCGTTTCGAAACTTATAGTTTCATGATCAAGGAATCTTTATTGTTTCATCACTTATAAAATAGATTTATGCAGTTTCTTGAATGCTATTTTTTATTATATTTTCAATACCTCTTATTACATTATGTATCTTATTACAGGGTGTTTCAAAAATTACGAACTCGTTTTTAGAACACATGAATGTTGTACAAAAATATTTAATTATTGATATTTACTTTATTTTTTATTTTTTGTCAACAGTCTCTCGATTGGTTTGATTCAGTTCTCTAAGCTGTTCTATCTTGCGCAAGTCGTTTCATATCTACATACATGTAACACCCTACATCTTTTGTAATTTCCATTAAATATTCTAAATTTTGCCTCCCTCTGCAATTCACTTCCTCAATATTACCCTCCATTATTGATAGACCAATACCTGGATGTCTTTAAGATATGCCCCACTTGCCTATCCCTTCTTCTGGTAAGATGCTTCTATATACTTCTTTTTTTATCCACTCGCCTAAGAACTTCTAAATTACTTATTTTGTCCACCCACCTAATCTTTAACAGCTTCGTATAACACCACATTTCTAAAGCTTCTATTCTCTTCCTTTCTGGAGTCTCTATCACCCATGTTTCACTCTTGTATAATGTATAAACTCCAAACATGTTTTTAAACATTTTTCCTAATCTGTAAGTCAATATTTATAGTCAGTAAGCTGTTTTTAATTTCAAAGGTTTTTCTAGCTTGAGCAATTCTACTTTTGATATCACTTGTGCTTCTACCATCCTTTGTTACTTTACTCCCTAGAATTCCCCCTAGCAGCATCCCTACTCCCTAGCGGAATTCCCCAACTTCCTGTATGTTTTCTTTGCCTAGTTTTAAATGTCCCATTTCTTCTTAACCATTCTTCTGCACAACACTTTCGTTTTGTTCTTATTAGTTTTCATGAAGTAATCCTTTTTCATAATTTATTTAAACAACTTTATAATCGCGGGAACAGTGAGGTTACTTCGCGAATTAGGCTGAATAATGACGTTTACTTGAATGCTGTAGTATTGTTTGCAGATGATCTGTGGATTGTGCAAGAAAGTGAGAATGAGCTTCAGAAATTAGCTTGTTTTGAATGAATTATGCTGGAAATGTAGTTTTAAATATTCTGTAAAAAAGTAAAAGATAATGGCATTTACTGGTAACTACCCCACCAGGTCTAAATCTGTGGTAGATGATGTGGTACTGGAATAAATATTACTGTGCGCTAAATAAATATGTAGTGGTGGTTAGTAAAACACGAGAGGATTTTCAGTGCTCTGTTTTTGATAGTTTGGACTGTTAACATACTCATCCTATACTTAAATCAGCATTTCTGGAGTCATTGATGCGACGCTTCTTCAGCCGTGTGTCTAAAGTCGGGTAGGTCAGCTGATAACGGTGGTACACTTGCTACTTCTGCTTTTTAAGAAAAGAAATCGCACAGGTTAGATCGGGTAAAAGAGAAGGCCTTTGGAGACAAACCGTGAGATCTAGTCCTACGCGAACAATGGAGTGATGGGAGAGAATTTCATTTAACCCGTCATATAGATTGCGTATTATGTTATGCCAGTGATCAGGCATACCATCTTGTCGCCAAATAAAGTGCTTTGGTAAGTTTTGTAGTTGAAGAACGACACATGGTTTTAGTATGATTCATTTCAGATATTCTTGCTTCCGCGAAAAAGAACGAACGGCCCGTATACTTGCTGTCGGTGTACGGCACAAAAAAACATTTACTTTTGGGGATTTTTTTTACACCACAAAATCTCGTGAGGATTATAATCTTTAGATACGCACTTTATATTTTTATTTTTTTTATAAATTTTTTTTAAATTTTATTTATTTAACGTCGCATCAACTGCAACGGTCATTAGCGACAACGTTGGGGTGGAACTTTATGCAATGTCAGATGAATTGATTTTTTGTAACGTATGAAAAGATGCCGTGCCTGAGTGGGATTCGAACCCAGGACCGCATGATGAGAGGCAAGCACGTTACCAACTGCGCCAATGCAGCCGGCTATTTTTACTTTTTTATGTATTTATTTACAATCCATTTATTTCAGTATAAAAAACTTAACATTTTTATACATAATTAATTTAAACGTAATCATTACATTCCCCAGCAAGAGCAAAACAATTTATGTAATATTGTAACACTTAAGCGTAGGTTCGTTCGGGATTTGGGTATGATAATTAATAAACAGACTTCCTTTGAACATAAAGCAATTATTTAACAAACTTGATGATTACAATTAATTATTAAATTTAGTCTACTAACTGGTACAGTTAGATTACTTTAATTAAATTAATTGCAAAACTTCCGCTTAAACTAAACTTGACCATTAAGAAACTGTCGTTTTGGAATCAAAATAATACTTGATTTACTTGTCCACAATCACTTGTTTCCACCCATACGCACTTTTAACGTAATTCAGAACTGGTCCCGTAAGATACTATTTGGAAACGGCTCGATAACACTTTCCATTCACAATTCAAGTATTGTTTGAGTCCCAGCTCCGTGTAGTTGGAAGGAATGCAGTGCGTTGTTATAGTAGTGGGGGAATGAATGAGTGTTAGTAATGTTTCACTGCTGCTGCATTTGTAGTGGTAGCGTGAACTAACTAGACTAAAAAAGTTCTTATCAGGCGAATTAATTTAACAAATACCTACCAGGTTATTAACTTGATCGGATTAATAATATTTAACTTAACCAATTTATATCAAAATATGTAAATAAATAAATGTAATAACTACAAACAAATATGTTAAATACGGAATGTTTGAAAACGAATGTTTCGTATCAGAGTAATACAACAATCGTTCGCCCAGCATACGTCACTTATTCATGATGCCTCACCCGTACCCTTCATCCCGCAACTACACGGAGCTTGGAACCGCACAATATTGCTGACTGACTACAAAGGCTCTAACTGTTTATATACCTGCAGTCTCGTTAGATCTTTCTAACATATTCGCCGCTATTATCTCACATAGAAGAAGCAATCAAAAAGAAATGTAATACGATACATATAATATATTTGTTACGGCTTTACGAAACTACAAGGGTTTTCTGAATTTGAATGAATATGCTTAACATTCAGATGGAAAACAAAGAAAATCGTTGGTTTATTTTTCCTGATTTTATTAAGAGATGGAGGCAGTAACACTGTATCGTTTGGTGCTTTATGTATAAATTTTATGTATTTTATCGCCGAATGCAAACATAAAATTTTAAAAATATGGAACCTTTAAAGTTAAAAAATGAAATTTTAAACTTGAGTAGAAAGAATATTTAATCTCATTCAGCCAATTTCGTAAGCCCCTTGGCGATATTCGCTTTTGAAAAAAATGTAATTACCGGGTAAATAAAAACATTAACCTTTATTCCGAAAAAGTTTTAATTAAAATGAACTAAATGTAACGTCATTATTTTTTTCTTTTAATTAAATTTGTTTATAAATATTTTATGTTGAAAACATTTTTCAGAATGTTAAATGTAAATATTGCTTTGTTGCTATGGCAAAGGATCAAGTAAATTTTGCAAATTTGTTTTCACGAGAAACCTTGTGAAGTTTCAATACTTGAGTTTGATGTTTTTATTGTTTTATCATTTTTAATTATTTTGTAAACTAGCAACACCGCGACTTGCTTCGATTTGATTTTATAAAAATTTTTATTGTATAGATTTTTTCAATGAAGGGTAACTAAAAATGTAGGTAACTCATTTTTTCAAACTGCACAATTTCATTGCTTATTTTTACCGAATTGTTTCATTTTGAATAGATTCAGTAAGAACATTTAATGGTACTTTTCGGTCACCGTACTAAATTACTCGTGCTACCGGTGTTGCTTAAATAAACTTTCATAGTGACTTTCTACTAGCTAATTGGCTGGGCTGGCCTTGAGTTCCCTGCAAATATCATTACGCAATGTCTTCAATATTGTGAATTTTCCCAAATTTTCCTTAAAACTCAGGCTAGAATTGTGAAAAATTCTTTCTGAACCTAGTACAAATCAAATATACATCTCGTACATACCAAATTTGTGGAAATTTTGTAGCGAGTAATCGTGTGGGTAAGTGAGTTAGTCAGTAAGTATTGTTTTGCTGCTATATTTATAGAAAGATTAGAATTTCAATTATAGGTTAATATTATTCAAATATATGCTTTTTTATCAGGTTATTTAATAGCTTTTCTGTAATGCAATAACTTTTATGTGGTATAAACATGCACTAATGTTTCTCGTTATAATTTATAATTTTAATTAATTTTTTCTTTTAGAGTGCTTCTTCTTATTGTAATCCTTTTAATTTGTATTGCTTTTCTTACGTTCTTTCTAGAAAGTTCTGCGGTGGGGAAATATTTTCGAGACTCTGTTTTGAAATAGATTTTACGTTCCATGCACTGACCTACGCGCAGACTCTTTATTAAGTAGGGTCAGGACTTTAATTTATTAGGAGCCACCCACGGGTTTGTCCGGATGTTAGAATCTCCCTAGACATTTTTCATAACTGGTGCAAAAGATTGCATTTTAATCTCATTGATAACGCAACTTTTAATCTGTTATTACAGTAAAGATCGATATAATTCAAGGGAAAAGATGGTTTGTAAAGTAAGAAAGACGGTTTATGTTTCACAAAAAAGTAGGCCTACGTATTGGCTTGATATTTTTAGAATATAAAATACTTATTGTTTTGGCCTATAATTATAGCGACATTCTCCTGTCCCTAGGAATAAGAATTTTAATAACTAGTAAATATTTTGAGAATTAAGTTGTGTTAGTGCACCATCGGTACCACCCGTGCTCATGCAATTGGTTTCATGATCTTGAGGAGGTAAAAAGTGTATCATGAAGCATTATGTGTGCATGTTTGCGCACTCACTCGTGTTATAGTTGTTGTGTAGTCAAGTATACTGTACTGATTGGGATTAACCTTAAGAACTAAGATTTTCACCAACACCTCTCAAGTTTTTCCTTAAGTATTTATCAAGTTGCTCCTAAATTAATTGTTCATAACTTACTTTACTCCGATGTTTTTAACGTTTTCAATAAAATGTTGTCCTACTTTACATTTGTTGGCCTCGTTAAAACAATGTTACTTGTATTCGTAGGAAAATTTCTAGTAAACTGCTCTCTTTCGAAATTTCACCCTTACAGTGTAATCTAGGAGAAAGTGTCATCGTCATTTTTTTTTTAATTTGCTTCCATGTTTCCTCCGTTCGGAAAAGCAACTACTCTCTATCGTTGAACCATCTTTCCTCCATTACTCTTTTGCCATCGAATCTTTTTCTGAATTCATCCGTAACTGAGCTTGTCCATTTCACTATTGTTTTACCCTTGGTAAGTTTCCTTCCACTTCCAAATACGAATTATTTTAGGCAGCCTACCCTCCTCCATCCTACTAATGTGTTCAAACCATCACAGTTTTGTATCTCCAACTCATCTCGTCAGATTGTCGTTCCTCATCTGTTCCTAAACTACATAATTTCTCACTCTTGTCTCTCCTTATCCTAACATACATGCATCTTGATTTTTGCTACCTGTATTATACTCTCTTATTTCCTTCCATTTTTGTACGTACCTGTTCAGGGAAAAGCGCACCCGCCAGAGATAAAATAAAATAATTTTATAAATGCTGCAAATGTCCATAACAGGCAGGTGGAGTGTTAAATTTATTTTTATTTGGTCTGCTAGTTTCAGGGCTACAAAAATATAGTTCTGTTTTTTTATCACATAGTGAAACATTTCAGAGCAGAAGAGGTAGAGGTATAAAAGACCCTAGTCAGAGTTGTCTCCTTTGAGAGTAATGAGTTTCATTATGCATCCAGACCCTGCGGTGAATGAAATGAAGGTGTCATATGCAGGATGAAAAGTAGATGAATTTCAGAGGGTCCAGCATGCTGAGAAGCATAATTTATCAATCCGTGAAGAAGGCAAGTGTAAACCACCTCGCTTCTCGTTTTACTTAGTAAAGTTTCTACAGGTTGAAACCAGCCTTTCAGCTGATGAACTGATCAACAAATACTGCAACTTTTTAATTTAATTTTACATTGTTTGTTCAACGCTTACTTAAGCAGTTATTTGTACAAAATTTGTTTGTACTAAAATTAAAGGCGTAAAATGTTATTTCACAAAAATACGCCTAACAGAAATAATAAAAATAAATAAAAATTATACCTACGCCTGTTGTTTTTTCATAATATTTATTGTAAGTCACATCAACGGCTTATCATTAGTTACTACTTTAAGTTATAGAACTTGACCGGTGGGTTTCAGCTTGTAATGATTTCCAGATCCTACCCGGAAATCGAACTCGGGACTACTTTGTATACAAACGATAACGCCACAGAGGCGGTCGCATATTTTGTTATTAATTTTATTTACTATTTATATAAATTATGTATAAACACTGTTCTAGACGAAATACGATATCGAAGCAAAAAGTATTTCCATGGCAGACTTGAACGTTATCAAAATCCTTTGGCAATTATCGTTTTAGAAATCTAGATAACGTCAAAATCTAGATACCACAGACTGAAACGTTTCAAACTTTTAGACTTAACGTACAGACAAAATAAAAAATTAACAGCAACAACTATCGCTGATAAATTTTCATTACTTGTTATTTTTTAATTAGCTAATAGTTTCTAAATTTTATATTTATAATAGATACATTAAAAATTAACCTGACCAACAACTACAATCAAGATTTAATTTCTATCTAGATTTATTTTGTAATGTTATAAAATTTACCAATTGGAGCGACGGGTCATTGTAAGGTGTATAAATAAGAGGCGTTTATCAGACGGTATTTGGAAACCGATGCACAAACAAGAAATCTACGGGAACTTGGACCCGCTTGCGGATCAAATAAGGAGAAAGATAATTTTCTTTTTCGGACACATCATGCGGACACATCCCTCTACAATGTCCAGACATATTATTGAATACTTTTTAAGTAATAAGTCCCGACTGCACTGGTTTCGCAAAATTAAAGAAGCCCTAGAAAAACAGCGTTATATCTCACTTGAAGAGTTAAAAATCAAGAAAAGAAAATCCGATGTGAAACACTCACACGACTTTCTCTTGCCAATGTAAATAATTTAACCAATATAACCTAATATTAGTAATAAAATATTAGAAATAAACAAAAAAACTAACCTCAATAAACATAACCTTATTTTAATCATGTAATGAAAGACGCAAAATGAAAATCAACCTCAGTTTGGCTTAAAAATACGGATAATCACTCTTTCCCACTAAAATAGGCTCTGTAGAGAAAAATGTTTAAAATAAAAATTATAGATTTTTTAATTTCTTATAAATTTTATTATATACATTTTTGTTGTAAAATTACTAAGGCTGAAATCTTAAAAAATCGATTTTTCACACGTTTTCGTGAGAAAAAACAGAAAATCGCTAATTACCGCTAAACTCAGCGTTACACAAAAAAATATTTGAAATAAAAGTTGTAGCATTTTAAATTCTCTACAACTTTTATTGTATGCATTTTTGCGCTAAAATGCAGGTTGAAGCCGGAATCTTAAAAAAACAATCTTTTTACGACGAAACAGCCTCCCCAAGAATTTTAGCAGACATGGCGGCTACCCTATCTTGTAGAGCATACGAAATGTAGTAAATGAGACGATTTTTAAAAAAAATCGTAGGAGCTGTTTTTGAGAAAATCGAAAAAAGTGAAAAACGACACGAATTAACGACTACTTCCGGTTGACCGATTTTGAAATGTTCGTGTCGGGTCCGGTAGAGGTATGTAACTTAAGTATCAAGTTTCAAGTTCGTACGATGTGCCGTTCTTGAGATATTATTCTGTATTCACACACACACCCGCGCGCGCGCGCACACACACACACACACACAGACCAATTGCTAAAAACATGTTTTTTTGGGTCAGAGGGTCTGAAAACGTGTAGATCCGGTGAAAACTCGATTTCGAAAATTCGACATGCAAACAGTACTTTCCTTCCTATATATTCATATAGGCAAGAGAAAGTAAAAATTATCATAAACTGAAAAACACGAGAACACAGCAAAAAAAAACCAACCAAACGTCCAAAAGCGGTGTGTATTCTGAGAAAGAAAAGAAAAGAAGATCCAACGAAATGAAACATTATTGGGAGAAATTCAAGAATAAGAACAATAAGAAAATGGATACAATCTATAAAACGAAATTAAAGATTTAACAAATTTAAAGAATTTAAGTAGTCCTATGAGGCTTAAAAAATACCTATTGTTAAATAATTTGACAGATCGTAAATAGTGTTCATACATTTATTCGGAAATTCGTCATTTTGTGAACATAAACCGTCGTTTTTACTTGTTACATTTGTCTACTGATTGTTGAATTGTTCGAATTTGTTGACCGTGAAAAATTATCTTTAATATCGATACTGCATCAAAATCGATCATATTGTGTAATATTTATCTAAACTTTGAAAATTTGCAAGGGAGTTGAAACCCAATTCGCCGTTACTTTTATTAATATTAAAATTTGAATAGTTTATGTTGCATAATTTGATTTTAACGTCATTTTATTTATGTCGTTCTCTTTATATGAACCATTGCTTCGTGCCCTGCTTTTTTAAGTCTGTTTTGCAGATGTAATTCAATAGTGTACGGTTATTATCAAGTTTATCTTGTAACATAATGTTACTACGTTACTGTGATAACATGTGTAGTTGTTGCTTCCTTAGGTGTTACAAATACAAACCGTTACTTTTTATTGGTGTTTATTTAAAACGTTTCATTTAAGTTACTGTTTATTTTTTATTATTAATCATTAGGTAAAAACATTTGTAATACATTTTACTTTCTCTTTATGAATATGTAGGGAAGAAGGAAATTGTATTCATGTCAATTGTACCAAATAGAGTTTCATTGCAAATACATGTTTTCAGGCTCCATGAACCCAAAAACCATGATTTTACCAAATTTTTTTGTGTGTTTGAACAAAATAACTCAAGAACGGAATAATTTACGATGTTTGAAACTTAAAAATTAAGTTTGGTACCAAAAGTCGACCCCACTGGAACATTTTCAAAAATCGAATCCCCGGAAGTAGTAGTTCATTTGTATAGTTTTCACGCTTTTTAAAATTTCTTGAAAATGGCTCCAACGATTGTTTTAAAAATTCGCCTTATTTACTAAATTTTTATGCTCTGTAAGATAGGGTAAGCGGCATATATGCTGAAATTCTTTTGGATGCTGTGTTCTTGTGGTAAAAAGTGTTAATTTCTTAAGATATTGCCCTTAATAGGCCTATTCATTTTACAGCAAAAACGTTTATAATCATAGTTGTAGAAAATTAATAAAATTACAACTTTAGTTTCTATCATTTTTTCTACAGCTCCTGCGTCCAGTTCAGCGGCAATTAGTGATTTTTTTTATAGTTTGCTAATTGAAATTGGTTAAATTGGGATGTTTTATGATTGCGGTATTAGTAGACCTATACTCGTATTAGCTAGAGGAAGCTACAAAAAACTGTTCAAAAAATAACTAATTTCCGTTTCTTCCATCAGCAAAATGACTGACATTTGTTAGAATATCATACAAGTTACAACACAATGTAAACACATTTTTATCCGGCTAAAAAAAAAATATGTGACACAATGACACCATAACCAAAGTGTAAAAACAAACGTGTTAAAATATTTATAACTAGAATTCAGCACATGCCTAGAAACATTTTGAATAACCCGAACGTTTCTAAACGGCGATGCCATTTGACACACTGTATGGATATGTTAATGACGTTTTGGAACGTCATTGCTCCGAGTGGAGAGCATGCTGACGTACCACAACCAATGTTTATAAAAGGGTTAATTTAGGTACCCCTGTGTTAACTGTTTAATTGAGACACGTAAAAAATGTTGGAACCGTTTTTCATAGAATTTCAATTTGAAAAATTATTCTAACGTTATAAAAATATATCCTTAAATTTTAGAGTTAAAAGTTAATTTAAAAAAGAAATACTCTCGATGACATAATTTTCAAGTTTGATTTTAATCGGAGTGCTAGTGTTTGCTTAAACAAAACCGGCGCGTCGGTATCCTTAAAAGAATAAATTTTTGGGCTTTGTGAGGGTCGTGTCATAAAAATCTTTTATTAAAATAAGATTAGAGATTTTTTTACCATCAGTATGTGTACAGCTGTATATCATGAGTTTACTAGGAAGCAAGAAAGTTCACAACTTATGCATTTATAACTCCAGTTGATATAATCGAGTGTTGTGTAATGACAAATCGTAAATAAAAAAAAACCGCTGAACTTCAACCAGAAGTTGTTAATGTTCCTGAGGAAAATAAATTCTAATTTAGCCGCTTCGTACACTTAACATAAATTTAACCCATCTACAAGCGAACGTTTCCTCCAGCTCCTTTCAGATTTTCTTGTTTATTATGGCGTTTGTCCAACCTGCCAAAAGTTTTTGTCGTCCTGCCAAGTAAAACCTAATTCACCCCTTAGTTTTCTTATTTGTCGGTTTTCTACGTCCCCTTTCGATTAACCCATTATCTAAACATTACAAGCGGTGTTTTCTTGCGTATAAAAAATGAATATGTTTATTCATTTTCTTTTTATTATTACTTCTTTCAGACAAGTTGTTATTATGTGAACAACGTAATTGCAGAATGCGGTAATCGTGATATTATTCTAACAGTGAAACAGTACTAAACGAATTCAATATACTTAAATATGTAACTGTTTAGTTAGATTGTAGTTTAGTTATAACGATTGTAAAAATAGTTATTGTATGTGTCAATAATGAACATTATAAAAAAATTATTGAAGTATGAAATTCAAGCTTATTATTGTCACCAATCATTATTTGTCTCGGTACAAGAAAAAACTGGTTTAACGAATAAATACCTAATTTTGATTAAAAAGGTTTAATCTGAACTTTTTTTTTATAAATTTAATGTTATGAAATTTAATTTATTTAATGCTTCTAGACAATTCATTTAATAAAAATTGTTTGAATTTTGTTTACAAACAGCTGATCTTTTCTTGTGAAATTAATGATCGCTTCTGTAGGTAATTTCGTTGACCGCTATATTAAACAACTTAAATAAATTTAAAAAATAATGGAATTTGTCTTTGAATGTTTTTCCCGTTGTCATTTTCATGAAATCCTGAGAACTTGAGTGTACAATATAAAATACATTGGTTGTATCATTTAAAACTGATAAAAGACTTAAATGTTGCAATGTATTTCGTTCATTCCTTTATTTCGTGGGTAATTCTCATAAACTAAAATAAATATCTTTGTACCTTTTCTGTAAAATTCTCTTAAATTAAAAACGAAGATCGATGCCCTTGTTTAAAACTATTTAACTTTAAATATATGATGCCAAGGTGAAATAAACTGTAAAATAAACGATAGGATAACGTCGAGGAAAAGTAAATGTTTTGTAATATAATCAACTGTATGAATTTTTTTTTATTACGTATTTTCTTTATGAACTAACTAAGTTACTGTAACCTGTTATATTGCATTTTACACGCGATTTTTATCTGATTGTTAAAATTTTATGCATTAAAATTTAATATTCTTGAAGATAAACTTTCGGGCTAATTATGTATTTACATACATTTACTATGCAATGTGGGTTGTAACGGAGTAAATGGGGTATAGAGGGTCAAAAAATTTATAAAAATCATCTATTAATACAAGGTTGGTGAAACAGAAGCAGAGAAATTTAAGAGAAAGATTTTCCGCAAGATAATTGGTCCGAGGATTGTAGACGGAAAATATAGGTTACGCGGTCGAGAAAAATTGTATTAGGAAAATGAACGATTTATGAAAACGATTAGAAAAATAAGACTAACATTTTACGGACACTTGTATAGAATGGATGACAAACTGTTGATGAAACAAATTTTCAAGACACAAATAATAAACCTAAGGTGTCAGATAAATGGATTAAAGTAGCCAGAAATGTCATTGAGAAAACCAGAATTCACCGAGAAAATTGAATGAACCGAACCAAATTCAGACAATTAATTATGGACTTAAAGGCTTCCATAAAGAACTAAAACAGAACACCGGGTGGACAGTAGAAAGGAGGAAGCAGTGATTGAATTCTGATAGTGTGGGCTGCAAAAAGAGCTTCTAGAAACATCTAAAGTTATTTCACGTGGTCCAAAATTGGCCCTGTACGAAAAAAACGAATGATACATAATTCTACGGCAATTTTTCTGTAGTTAATTGTATGCTAAAAATAATAAGAAAAAATGTTCATAAACAATTCTGTAAATGTTTCGTTAGTGAATTACGACTGGTGAAAGATTTCACCCAAAATTCAGTTGCTCTGATAAAATGAAATCATACTGATATTTTTAAGGTTTTAATTAAGTGGCTAACTTCATGGTATCAAAGTTTTATACTTGAACAATTGAATAAATTAGGTCTCCGAACTGTATCTTTTCTTTCTATCAAAGCAATTTTCTACTTGTTGAATCGAGACAGATAAATCAGGCCTACTTAATTAAGCATTTACAAATTTATTTTATGTTGAATAAAAGGGTTATTTTTGGTTCGTACATTTTGTGTTTTAAGTCAGATATCTTTAAAACTATGGAGGTAAAGTTCTGGGGCCTATTTAATTAAATTTTGAAGGTTAAAAACCTGTCTTAATTTTCCGAAATGACTTGACATCCAGAAAGTGATTTTTTTTAAACTGTTTTATTGTTTATTGTCTAAAGATGTTAACAAAACTCCAATACATTCTATAAGTAAGCCTGAGTTCAGCGATATTTAAGATTTCAGATAAGACGCGAAATTGAGACTTTGTTTTGTAGGAGTGTAGCCTACTTCAACATTTTCATTAGTATATTTTTAAAGCACTAAAATGTATCATTTCATTTGCATGTTACTAGACCGTCTTCCCAGTCACCTTTTCGAGATTCCTTCCTACACTAGCGTCTTAAATTTTTTGTGTCCATTTTGTTCTGAGGGCAACCTTACCTTCTTCTATTTTCTGAACAGAAAAGGAACTGTCTTTGGGGCCACCTGCCTGCTACCATTCTTTGGACTTGCCTATACCATATACCAAATATCTACTATGTTATTGTGAATCTTTCATTTCCTTTTGTTTTCATTTTTCAATTGCTCCACTCTGGAGACTCTGCTTGACCTTTACAACCAGTTCATCTCTAAAACTTCCAGCCTTCGTTTATTCCTGGAGTTTTTTTTTGCGATCACTCAGCTCCATGTGTAGTTGTGAGTTCCACTACAGATGTAACCACTAACTTCTTCGTACTCATTCGTATTTTATCAGACCCGACTTCAACATCCCATTCCATCTTTGAAGAGCCATCATGATTTATGCGATCCATGATATCCCACTCACTAGTTCCCGTACACAAAAACCCGATGTTTTTGAATTGGCCACAATAACCGAACTCTTCATACTTTAAGAAATGTTTTCAGGAATTTTAACTACATTAAAGTATTCTGTCTTTTTGGTATTTTAAGAAATCCCCTTTTCATTTACTTTTCTTCGAGCTTACGAGCCAAAAACGTAAGATCATCTGCTTTGAGTACGTGATCATCCGTCAAAACTGAAGAATATATAAGATTTCCTCCCTTACTTTTTAACCCATAAATCTTCGTCTTCTACTCCAATTTGCCAATGCCTCTTAAATATATATTTTGTACAAAGTGAGATAAAGACAGCTTCCATAATTTAAACCCTTGGTGACTCAGAACAAACAAACTGTTGTTTGTAAAGGCTTGTGTTACTAAATAACGAAGGGTGTTAAATATTCCAATTTTATGAGATCGGTAAATAAAATAAAATATTTAGATATCTAGTTTTTTATAACATGCTATTATAAATTTATTAAATGAAATTACATTTTTATATTAAATTTTACGCGGTTTTTATGTACAGTAAAATTACTTTATTAGCTCTTCATTATGTTCATCGTTTCATATAGTGTGTAATAAATTTTTTAATACGTTTTATACTGATGTGTATCATAAAGATGAATTAGGTGCATGCATTTTCACTTTCTCGCGCGCGATCTGTCGGTAAAAATTGAGAAACTGTTGTGCAGGTGAACATTTTTCCATTCCGGGATTCGTACTGATTTTTGCTTTCTCTTGTACTATATAAGTATATAGGGAAGGAGTATATTGTTTTCATGTCGATTTTTCGAAATGAAGTTTTCACGGAAAACACGTTTTTAGTTAGACCCCTCGAACCCTAAAAGACATGTTTTAGCAATTGGTCTGTGTGTGAACGGAATATCGTAAAAAGTTGAAACTCGAAACTTATGTTAAGTATCACTAGGAACCCTAAACAAATATTTTCATCAAAACCCGATCAACCGGAAGTAGTAACTTATTCGTGCAATTTTTCACTTTTTGCAATTTTCTCAAAATTGGCTTCGATTTTAAAAAAAAAAATTCTCTTTTACTAGTTTTTTATGCTTTACAAGAAGGTAAGCTCCATATCTGCTGAAATTCGTGGGAACTGTGCTTTTGTGGTAAATGTTTTTTCTTCTTAAAATTGCGGCCTTAATATACATTTCCAGGGAAAACTGTATACAATTAAAGGTGTAGAAAATTTAAAAACCTACAACTTTTATTTCAAACATTATTCTACAGCGCTTAGTTGAATGTCAAAATTAGTGATTTTTTATACCTATTTTTAAGTCGAACGGAGGTTTCCATTTTGCGTATTTTACTCATGATTAAATGTAGATTTAGGTTGTGTCGGTGAAGAAGGCGCCTGCACGCCGGCTTGAGGCTTTTGAACTATGGTTGTAGTATAGGAGAATATTAAGAATTTCGTGGACGCAGAAAGTCACTAATGTTGAAGTTTGGTTGAGAATAAACAAGGGTCTGCTATTGGTCAAAATTGTTTAGTACCGTAAGCTGCAGTATCACGGTCATGTAGTGAGGAATAAAAAAAAGATCTACTGCTGCGCATTCTGCAGGGGGAAAGATAGAGGGAAAGAGGAATCATGGTAGAAGAAGAATTTCCTGGTTCTCCAATTTGAGGACCTGATTCGGTAAGAGCTCCACGGAATTTACTGGATTGCGACTAATAAGGTCAAATAGCTATGATAACTAGGATAGGCACGACTAGAATAAGGAAAAATGTAGGTGATATGTTTCCTTATCTTCATTGGCGAAAGAAAATCGTGTTAGTGTTTCACGCCAATTTTTTTTATATGTGTTCACAGAAGTAGTTGAACCCACGAAAATAATTTTCTCTCAAAAAGAAAAAAGAAAGAAGTTACCTTATTGAAAGAACGGTGGGCAAAGGCTAAGAATTCAAAAAACATCCTCACGAAAAAATGAATCTTTGACTTAGTGTGTGACCGTCAGGGTTCTCGGGGAAATCAAAATATTTGTAATAACTTAACCTCTTTCTTTTCATTTTGCTCTGAAGTTTTATTTATTACTTTATTTTCTATATTTATATTCGTTTTGGGGATTTTTAATTTTCAACTGCACCGTTTTTTGTTATTTATGTCTTATACGTCTATCTAGGGTGTCAAATCTGGCAACTGTTTTGGCAGTTGTATCAACAGTCTTTCAATTTATTGTTTTAGAAATTGTTTTTTTTAATGGTTTAAAATAATTATTTGTGAATTTTCAAGAGTTGTCTCGGTCATTTTGGTTTTATTCTTGCTTACGTTAGTATAGTTTTTTTTGTTACATTTCCTGAACAAATGAAAGATTTTGTGTAATAGTAATGAATATTTAATTGAGGTATTATTTTTGGTCGGTTTGAATTATTTTTCTTTTCCTTGTAATGTTTTAAGAGAAATAATTTTGCATTTTTAATTATTTTTAGCGTTTCGAATTGTTTAAAGGTAGCCTACCGGCCGCGTCAGTTTGTTTACAGTGCCGGTGAAGTTGTTATTTTAGTGAAGCAGCGCACGTCAGGGGGTGGTAGCGGTGGGTGAACTGGGCAGGCTGTTGTGGTGGGCAAGGGTAGGTCGGCGAGCGGAGCGTATGCAGGAAGCAAGGGCGAGGCCGCCGAGCAGGCAGGCTGGCAGGCGAGGCACTGGCAGCAGCTCGGATCGAAGCACTACGTCACATTATGCCGCCGCCATCTTGCTACTTGCCTCCTCATACACCCCCACAAACCATTACCTCATATCCACCCATCCCTGTTCCTCATTATTCTTCCTTAGGAAATCCCTTCATTTCATTCGGAGCCGCTTTTATGTCTGTCTCAGCGTATCTTTTTTATTTTTACCTATCCTAACCATTCTTCACCCGTTCTTATTCACACTTCCAGCCTCTCCAACTTGATCAAGCCGGTCATTAATTTATTGTAATTAACATTCATTAATGCTACAATTGTTACTTTTTTTAATCCCCTTCCACTTCATTTTGTACCGAATTCTCTTGTGCTCGAACGAATGAGAATGAATCGAAAAAGGGTTCTATTGTTATGGTTATTTCTATTCAATTTTATATAATCTTCCACGGAAAGTACGTGGATTTGAATTAGGCCTATAAATCTGTAAAACAAATTGACTAATCTTTGTGTAAATCCAGTGGTTTAAAAATAAATAAAAGAATTTGAGTTTACTAGAAATCATGTGACTAAAATTAATATCTTTGTTCGCATTTGATTGTGGACTTGTCGCTAAACATAAGTTCGTTGTTAAAGAAACCTAAGTACTGAAGGGTTTCGGCTAACTTCTTTTTTTTTCATTTATATCTCTTTGTTTTCGCTCTAAATTTTACCATCTAAAAATTAATTTATTTTGACGAAACTTGTTTTTTTATTTGGTTTTTTGTTATTTGCTTATTTTTGCTTTTTGGTCATAACAGAAATAGTGAATAATAAGTTTCATCGAAAATTTTAATTTTCAAAGTTCTATAGCGTTAGTTCTTATAGTTCAGATAACTGGTGGTTTCTAAACTGTTATTTAAAAAAAACACCTTAAGACTTCCACACTAGCCCAGTCAATTAGCTGATAATACTACAGTACTTACAGCTTACTTACTTTAAAAATATATTTATATATAATATTATATATATTACATATATAATAATATATATACATATAATATGTATTATATGTGTTTATATATAACTAGTGGGTCCCGCGTGGCTTCGCCCACGCAAACGTAAACAAAGAATCAGCTGTTTAAGTATACTCTCTGTATTTTATATGGGAAGGTATTTTTGCGAATTCTACCATTTAAAATAAAAATTTTGCAAAATCCTTTCTTAGCGACAGCTTAGAAAACTTGATTTATAAATCAGGACATCTCTTTTTTTATATAATAGATAGCGCCCGTCGTGGCTTCGCCCATGCAACTTTAAGTCTATGATTCTGTATTGTAATTTGCTAAGTCACAAATATAATTTTTTTTGGAATTACGTATAAAGAACAATTCACACACATCAGTCACGTCACCGTTCCGAAACGGAACCGGCACGGCCACTCGAAGTCAAAAATTATGACAGTATTCACACACGTACGTCAGTTTTCCTTCCGTCAAACTCCATTGTCATTTTACATAGAGACAAACTCGTCCGTAAAAAACAAAATATCGTCGAGAAGAAATTATCGTTTTGACGGTTCGGTGACGGCGACAAGACTGACGCGCCGAATTCGGGACGGTACCGATGCTCAGTGTAGACAATGTCATTAATTTTTCAAGAAAGAATATTTTTCTGTGACTGAAACTTCTCGGAATGACGGAACTGAGACGTGAAGTGACGGATGTGTGTGAATCGACCCTTATAGTGAAAAAATGAAAAAGAGAAGGATTATAATAGCATACTGCCTGAATTTACATAAATAACTGTTGTTTTATTTTAATTTAAGTTAGGTTTAAGAAAATAACTTTATCGTATGCATTTTACTGAAGTGATTGTCATATTTTTTTTAAATTAAATTTTATTGTTCGGTTGCAAAAAATCATTTTTACAATGTCAGTCAAATACATTGTGTGGCCTAAGCAATGAGATTCGTATCCCGCAAAATAAGTAATACTACTTTAAAGCATAAGAAAAATTACTTATTATGCTAATTACAACAATTCTGGAATTAATTCTGATTAAAATATTAATCCACTTTAGGTCAAAAAATTAAACACTACGTACAGTACAACATCCGGAGTGACAAAAGTAAAACATAGATTAAAATCGTTGTTAACGTCAATTCAACTTCTGGGAAAATAGCTATAGTTTTGTAATTGATCTGCTATTTACGTACGATAAGAATGCGATTAAGAATAAAATGCGAGTTTTAACATCCGGTGTAAGCCGACTGTTACTGTTTTAAACGAATCATAGTATATATAAGTATAGGCTACCTATGTGTATTTCTTATGGGACGAAACTTTTGCGATTTCTACTCTTTAAAATCAAAATTTTTCAAAATCCTTTATTAGGATTTTACATAATAGATTTACAATCAAATTTATTTAATCAGTAAAACGGAAATAATTGGAAATTTTTATAAATAGCCCGTTCAAATCATTTAACCCTTTATAGGTCTTTGGTAAATATTCTTACCACTGGCAATAAGGTGTTTTTTACTTAAGAATAAGCTATGGAGTTGAACCGTATTGGGATTTTATCGTTTTATAGATGTTTTCTGGTAAGTAGGCTATTCAGATTTTGAAATTAGCGCGCAGCGACCATTCATTCGTCAGTTGCATGAACGTGGTAAGGATTCATACCAGCGTACGCTATCGTGTTTTTTTGTTGTTACTTCTGTACATTGATTAGAATATTCGAATTTTTACGAGAAAGCAAGCATTCATACAAATATAAAGTTAAAATAAATTATTTTACAAATTTTTTGATTATATAGTACCTACTACAAGTTGTTTTAATAAGCATTCTTACCACTAAACATTATGTGATTCCCATTTCAATTAACGTCCCTTGGTAAGTATACTTACCAGGGCTTAACATCAACAAAAAAAGAAATATCTTACTGTTCTGACACGAGAAATACACTATTCAAGTCCTTATGAAGCAAAATTTAACATTTTACTACATGTATATTTTTCCCTGTAGTACTGCCTTATAAAGGGTTAATTCTGAATATGTAAATTTGTAATTTTTTGTTTTGGTGGCTGTCAAATACCGTCTGCTTTTTTCGGGCCTGCGCCCTAGATCCACAGAAAATGTGGTCTTGGATTTCAAATCACTATCGTTAAATAATTGATTTAAGTTAACAAATTTCGTTCTTAGATGAACGGTGAGTAACGACTAAAGCACAGTAGTACGATAGTTTCGTTCTGAGAAGAACGGTTTTTAAATAAAACGGTTTTTTTGACGCTATCACAGTGACTGTCAAATACCGTCTGAAAGTGTGGAACGACAATTACTGGTATGCTATGGAATATGCCTATGGAGGGGGTAAATGTGTGTCGGACGGAGAACCAGCCACTTCATGAGCGTAGCGCTTCGCGTTGATTCCTTACCTCGCATCAGTGGGGGGGAATTTTTTGCTATTTCTGCCCTTTAAAATCAAAATTTTGAAAAATCCTTTCTTAGTGCGCGCTTACACAACATAAGAAAGCTAACATCCAAATTTCAAGTCTGTAGCGTCAGTAGTTTCGGCTGTGCGTTGATCTATAAATGAATCACCCTGGACATGGTTGTCCTTTTATATAATAGATATTTGAAAGGAATTAAGTCATTACTGACTTCAAACATTGACTTACAGTTTAGAAAAAAATACAGAATTAGGAAAAATTACAGATTTGGATAAAACTACAAACATTAACTTACAGTTTAGAAAAAATTTCTTAAAATACTATGTTTGGAGTGTAGCATTATACGGGAGTGAAACGTGGGTAATAGAGGCTGTAGAAAGGAAGAGGATAGAAGCTTTAGAAATGGGATATTAAAGGAAAATCTTAAAGATTAGGTGGGTGGACAGAATAAGTACTTTAGAGGTTCTTAGGCGAGTGAATGAAAAAATACGTATATGGAAGCATCTTACCAGAAGAAGGAATATGCTAGTGGGGTATATCTTAAAACATCCAGGTATTGGTCTATCAATAATGGAGAGTAATATTGAGGGAGTGAATTGTAGGGGGAGGGAAAGGTTAGAATATATAAAGCAAATTACAAAAGATGTAGGGTGTTACAGGTATGTAGATATGAAACGACTCGCGCAAGGTAGAACAGCTTGGAGAACGGCATCAAACCAGTCGAGAGACTAATGACAAAAAAACTACAGTACTGAGCAACTCCCTTGCTTCGCTTCGCATTTATAAATATGCACTGATCGTGAAAAATTTTCGTGGATATTTTTCGGAGAAGATTACTTTTTTATTAGTGTAAGTTTTTACAATGTTCAGTAAACAACTATAATTGCAGATTTATTTAATACGCAGTCCGGACACGATATCGACTCACTTTTATTTAAAAAGACAAATTTCTGGTACATTGAGCGCCATGCAGAAATGTTAAAGGAAAGAATGTGGAACATTCTTTGCTTTATTTTTGATTTTCTGTATTTCCGTGAAATCAAAGCAGTTATTTTGGAAAAAACTATTTTAATGCGTTCATACAGAAGACCATAAATTACCAAAAAATTAATTGTTTGATGAAAAACATATTATGTACAAAAGTTTTTATGTATTTGTATTTTTATTTTATTTATCTTATAACCATTTTTGACGTAGAAAGTATATTTTGCTCTATGATCTGTATTAGCTACTATTTTCCTTTATGGATCTCTATGGACCTGTATGAAAAGTACATAGGCCTACTAAATTTCAACTTTTTGAACTTTGTAGTTCTGAAAATTATTTTGTGATGAGTGAGTGAGTAGATTTCTCATACATTGTATATAAAGTGTAAATAGACTACTAAATATTAGATTTAAGCTGTCGGACAAATGTTTAAAGAAGTCAGAAAGGATTTTTAGACAACCGGAAAAAACCGAGGAAACTCAATGAATCGAACCAAATTCGGACAACTAATTACGGACTTAAAGGGCTTCCATGAAGAGCAAAAAGAGAACACCGGGTGGACAGAAGAGAGCAGATAAGCATACAGTGAGCGAATGCTGAGAATGTGGGCTGCAAAAGGAGCTTCTAGAAACGTCTGAAGTCACCTCATGTAGTCTAAAATCGGCCCTATACGAGAAAATTTCGATTTAATAGTTATACTAGTATAATAAAATCGCTTTGTAATGTTAAGTAACACCGATTGGACGTTATAGATGACAAGTTGACAGCTACATCAACGGTTGTTTATTCAAATTCATTTCTACTCACTGCAAAACTGTTCCTGACAGAATAATAACTGAAAAATTATCCAGTCATCAAATTTAATATGAAATGAAAATGGTTTTAACTAAATTTATTATTGTGTAACCTTAAATGGTATTTTTATGAATTAGATAAGTATTTGGTTAAGGGGAGACTGTATTTTGTATCCCGTCAATGTTAAATTTGCTACATTTGGGTACATTTTTCATAAGATTGGTAAAATATAGGGGAATGAAACTTTACACAATATTATAATTGTCTGGTTTCTTAGCTTCTGAAATTTTAAAAAATTCAATCTGTTTAACCATAAAATTTAAACAAAAAATAACATATTTTTAAATCTTTTTCTACTTTTTTTTCATACTTATTTTTCGAGCACCTGAGGAAATCATAAAAATGTTAATACATATATACAATGTAATTAACTGGTAAAAATTTCAGTCTAGTAGGTTAAATGGTTTCTGAGAAAAATGTACGTAAGTGTTAAAATCTAAATTTACGGGTCAAGACAAAAAACAAAATGTACACAAGTTAATTCCCATCAACAGTTATGGTTAGAATGCTGAACCAACAGCTGAGAATATTAAAAACAGTGATGCAGATATTAAAAAAAAAAAAAAAATTCTTTTTACACTAAAAGGAGGCAGTATAAAATTATGAAAATTATTCGATTTTGATGACTTGATAATTTTTCTGCGTATACCTGTTAAAAACTTAATTTTTTAATGAAATTTTAAGGGGACCGTAACTGCCTGTATGTTAAGTTTTTGCAACTTTTCACAAAAACTATAAAAATTAGAAGCTTAATTTGAAAAAAAGTTAAATTTCAGACTTTTATTTATTTCCGCACGGGAGCTTATTTTTTAATAAGTATCAAGGATTGTTATTAATTTTTATAAAATGTAATTCCGAGAAAAAAATAATGAAAAAATTGTAAATTATTTTCTATGGACAATTCTTACATAGTCTTGCGTGCGGAACTAGCTCATAATGAGTAGAATGTGCCCTGAAAATTTCATACTGAAAAAAATTTCATACCGCTAACTGACTGTAAATTGTAACATAATTTTTTAATAACGTCCAGCGCTGTAAGATGGTCTGGATCGTCTTCTTGAAGTTACAAATCTTCATTTTTTTTTATTTTTAAACTCCTCTCGTATTTGTTTTTCAAATTCAGACATTTTTTTAGCGCCTTCTATTCTTCCTGAATCCAGTCGTTCCATTGCACGAAACATGTTCTTTCCAGGTTTCAGCCCTACTTCTTCGTATATGATATGAGGTAAATGATATAAGTTTTCTATTCGTAAAAATTACACGACCACCATAAATAATAGATCAAAACACTCAGAATACTATGCAGTTTCATAAAATGAAAATAAACATGAAAAAATTATTTTTTCCCAGTTACAGTACCGTATTGCATACAACGGGCAGTTGGAGTATTAAATTAATTGCACTCGATCTGTTGGTTTCAGGGCTAGAAAAAAATTCTGTTTCTTATCACATAGTCAGCTAATTATGACTGAACTATTTAAGAACAGAAGAGATAGAGGTGTAAAAGACACTAGTCTGAGTTATCTCTTCTGAGAGTAATGAATTTCACTATATAGCCAGACCCTGTGGTGAATGAAGTGAAGGTGTCATTTACACAGTGGAAAGTGGGTGCTTTTCGGAGGGCCTGGCATGCTGATAAGTGTACTTTTCCACTCAGTGAGGAAGGCAATTGTAAACCACCTTACTCCTCGTTTTACTTAGTAAAACCTCTACAGGTTCAAACCAGCCTTTCGGCTGTTGACCTAAACAACAACAGTACCCTTAATGTTTTTTTGGTAGATTTAGGGCTAAACTATTGAAAAACATAAAAAAACGGAAATAGAAATTTGCAATGAAAACCTCATACAATTTTCCCCTAAGCGACAATAAAATAGAAGTAGCCTAATATAACAGTAATTGATTTACGTCGTTGTCTATAAATGTGTTAAAACCGCCTTAGTGGTAACTGTCCCTCATTTCATCAAACGGAGTTTAAATTGTCAATCGGCAACGACTTGACCGCTAATTTTCAGCCAGAATGTTGTGGTCAGATGCTCTGTAAGCAGCTGCCCAGTTTAATGACAGCTGTACAAGCATTCTAACCGCCCACTAATCAAGAACATTCTCTCTATTGTTTCTTGTTAAATAAACTGTTACTAATTTTTGAGGTGCCACAGATATGCAAGGAAATAATCTTCTATAAATAAAATTGTAATTTTGTCTGTACAATTTTTCAAAATGCACCAAATTTTGTTTTTACGCCAAATGTACCACGTAAACACCGAAAATAAGTTCATCTGAATTTTTGTCTGTTTGTCTCTTTATCTGTTTGTATGTTACGGCATCACGCAAGAACCACTGAACCAAATTCAATGAATTACAGTATCTAGGTTCTGGACATAATAGAAATGAAAATAGGCTATACATTTTTTTAATATATTTATGAAGAAGAAGAAATGTTTTACAACTTTTATTATATACTCTTTTGCTCTAAAATGCTTAATTTATTAAGATCGTAATTTGAAAAAAAAACATTTTTTTCTACAAGAGCACAGCCTTCCGCAGACTTTCGGGAGACAATGGTGCTTAACATGTCTTGTAGTGCATAAAAAATGTAGTAAATGAAGTGATTTAAACAAAAAATCGTAGGAGCCGTTTTTGAAAAAATTGAAAAAAGTGAAAGATTACAGGAGTAAACTACTACTTCTGGTTGACCGATTTTGATGAAAATGTTCCTGTCGGGTCCGCTTATGATACTTAACTTAAACTGCAAATTTCAATTTCGTACGATATTCCGTACTTGAGATATATCCGGCCGCATTGGCGTAGTTGGTAACGTGCTCGCCTGTCATCGTGCGGTGTTGGTTTCGAATCCCATTCAGGCACAGCATATTTTTATACGTTACAAAAATCATTTTATTCTTCCCCGTCTGCATTAGCAGTAATTGCAGAACAGCCGGACGTGAAACTAAAAAAAAATTGAGATATTTTCTTCGCGCGCACACACACACGCGCGCGCGCGCACACACACACACCCACGCACGCACACACAGACCAATCGCTAAAAACATGTTTTTTTGGTTCATGGGTTGTGAAAACATGTATATCCGGTAAAACTCGATTTCGGAAAATCAACATGAAAAAAATATTTTCCTTCCCTGTATATTCATATAGGGGAAGAGAAAGTAATAATTTAACGGGTGCTGGTAATGTTGTAGCCAGACGAAGAGGTACCCGGCGGCACTTTCCCCGAACTATGTAGGTGTTATCCGCTAATCAGATCAAGAGATATCTGCTACTTTTCCGCTTTAGTAGTCGTACGGTTGGGTAGTTTTTTTTTGTAGATAGATCATGGGGATAATTAGTTTAAGTGGTTATTTAGTTGATCGTGAAATTTATTGTAAACATAAAATTTTTATTTTTCCGAGGGCAAATGCTCGTGTAACCGTAAAAAGAAAGGCACTAATTCTGTAACGCATTCAAAAAAATTTTTTCCTCCTCACCTTCCTTTTTTCTCCCTTTCTCCTCCACCTAACAATATCATCATCATCAGCCACAGTCACCATTATCATAATTATCATGTACCGCGGCCAGTCAAAAAAGCGAACTCTTATCTACACCATACCAATCGCATAAGTGCTTTAGCCACGCCGGTTTTTTTTCGGCCTGGATCACGTGTCCAAAGTATTTTAATTTTTTATAATGGTTCCTATAATTTCATTGTTCTTATTTAAATAATGGAGTATATAAAAGTTGCAGACTTTTTCCATCAAAGAAACTTAACAATCTTCTGCAGCGTACATCACGAATGCTTCAAGAAGAACTCTCTGAATTTAAAATATCCAGTTTTTTTTTTTTGCTCCAGAAACAAATAACACAATCGCTGTACGCAAGAACTGATTTTCTGTTTCAAAAATCCTGTTTTTGGCTTCGTGGATCATAATACGTGAAGGTTAGTTGAAATCGGTTTTATAAATTTTTTTCCTATTTTAATACTTTCTTATATTAATCTATCCGAAAGAAAAAGTGTTAAGAAGTAAAAAAGAAAAGATTGCTTAACATAGCGTAAGGTATTTTTTAATTGTCGATTTCATGAATTCCATTGGTAAGTTGTATAATGTGATCTTAATGGTGGGTAGCCACCAGACCGTGGTAGTAGCGGGCAACCACAAAATGGTCGCCTTTCTAAAATTAGTGATTCATTGTAGGCCCTATTGTTACACTTATCAGTGTTTACCCAAAATATTTCTGCTACTAAATTCAACAGTTGCTCTTAAATTTTGTTGGTAAAACAAGGGCGCAAATAAAGGAATTTTAATTGATTTATTTTAAATAAATTTTTTAATTGCTAATAAAGTATAATTATTGTTTGATGAAAAATAATCTAATAAAATATTTTACATACAGTAGTTTGAAGTGAATTCTGTTTTGTATTTTAATTCGCAATTGCATTTCGCTTTCTCTTGCCCTATACATAAATGTATAGAGAAGGAAGTATTGTTTTCATGTTTTCAAGTATTGTGATTATTCATCGGATGTAGGCTACATGTTTTTTGACCCCCGAAACCAAAAAAACAAGGTTTTAACAGTTGGATTGTGTATGTGTGTGCGCGCGCACGTGTGTAAATAAAGTATCTTAAGAACGGAACATTGTACGAAGTTGAAACATGAAACTTAAGTTAGATACCACTAGAAGACCTGACACGAACTTTATTGCCAAAATCGGTCAACCAGAAGTAGTATTTTATTCATGCACTTTTTTACTTTTTTGCGGTTTTCTCAAAAACAGCTTCTACGATTTTTTTTTTAAAGTTGCGTCATTTATTACATTTTTATGCTCTACGAGATACGATAGTACTACGAGATGAGATAGTGTATCTCATCAAAGTTATTTGAAATGAAATTTAAAAAATTTATGACTCTTATTTTAAGCATTTTACTCTGCAGAGCCTAATTTGGAGGCAAATTCTGATTTTCCGTATATATTGAAGTTCTACAAAGGTTGATTATATTGTTACATTGTTTAATCATGATTAAACATTGTTTATATTGTTCATTATCTACATTTGCATGAGAATGTCATCTGAATGTTTCACACCAATTTTGTTTATAAATTTCTCCCTACTCATGAGTTACTGGAAAGATATCACTTGTACCATTTTATGATATATCTTATTTCTGGTTACTGTTTTTTTTATCATCCGAATGATACAAATGCATAATTAAATTTTTACCTGTTAAATTCGTTGTCTCAGTTAAGACATATCGCGAAATTATTTATTATGACTTTTAAACTTGAGTTTCCTGTGAAATTCGTATTATTTTATTGTGAAATCTTTTCATAAAACATTTGAATTTTTCTGTGAATTATTTTGTATAATAATGCAATAACCACGGCAGTTCATTGTCATTGATTTATTAATTCCCTGTGTACGTAGGTACAATGTACAGACCCTTCTTTCTCTTCTCGTTTCAACTTTTGCCTTGTTCAAATCCATTCATTATAAATGGTACATGGAATTATTCACCTGTTTTTATTGAACCAGATTTAATTAATAATTTTGTGTCGCATTTTAAATTTAAATTAAAATAAATGACACCTATATTTCATGTTATTTTATTCATTTTCCTATTTTATTTTGTTTAAAATTTGTAACAGTGTTGTTTAATATTAGATATTATTTAATCTCTGTGCTTTTTTGATACATATCTATTGTGGTTATTAGTTATTATGCTTTTTTTTATTATTAACTTCTCTGCTTCTATGTGGATATACAGGGAAGGAAAGCATTGTTTTCAGGCCACTGAAACCAAAAAACTATTTTTTAGCGAATCTTAAGAACGGAATATTGTAAGAAGTTGTAACTTGAAACTTAAGTTAGGTACCACTAGAGGACCCGACACGAACATTTTCAACTAAATCGATCAACCAGAAGTAGTAATTTATTCATGTAATTTTTCACATTTTTGCAGTTTTCTCAAAAATTGCTTCTACGATATTTAAAAAATCGCCTGATTTACTACATTTTTTATACTCTTCAATATAGGGTAAGCGCTATGTCTGCTGAAATTCTTGGGGGAAGCTGTGCTTTCGTAGAAAACTTTTTTAAGATTGCGGCCATTATATGAATTTTAGGGCAAAAGTATATACAGGGTGATTCATGAAGTTCTCCCCCCACTTCTACAGCACATTGTACTAGTAAAAATAATGAAAAAATGTTATATAAACATAGGTCCGAAAACGCTTCGTTAGCGAGTTACAGCTAGCGAAAGTTTCGCCTGGATTTCAGTTCACCAGGTGAAATGAGGTCTTCCTGGAATTGTGGTAAGGTAGATTAAGGGGCAAATTCAATCATTTCTTATGGTTTTTGATCTGATAAATTGAATAAAACAGGTCCCAGATCTGTAAGTTAAATAGTTTTTAAGAAAACCAGTGTCAAATGCAAAAAATGGAGTGAAAAACTTATTTTTTCATCTTTGGGCAAGGATAACTGTGTTATTTCACCAAGAAACAGTTAAAATTTTTCAATAAAACACGTAGAAAATTTTATTCTGAACAAACCGGTGTAAATTAAGTACACAGAAAGCGAATAGATGTTTGATTAAATGAGTTTTTATTCATAAGAGTACAAAGTAAAATTAACCGGAAAAACTAAAATGAAAAAATGTGTTTTTTTCACTCCATTTTTTTGCATTTGACACTGGTTTTCTCAAAAACTATTCGCTTTCTGTGTACTTTATTTACACCGGTTTGTTCAGAATAAAATTTTCTACATTTTTTATTGAAAAATTTTAACTGTTTCTTGGTGAAATAACAAAGTTATTCTTGCCCAAAGATGAAAAAATGTGATTTTCACTCCATTTTTTGCATTTGACACTGGTTTTCTCAAAAACTATTTAACTTACAGTTCTGGGACCTGTTTTATTCAATTTATCAGATCAAAAACCATAAGAAATGATTGAATTCGCCCCTTAATCTACCTTACCACAATTCCAGGAAGACCTCATTTCACCTGGTGAACTGAAATCCAGGCGAAACTTTCGCTAGCTGTAACTCGCTAACGAAGCGTTTTCGGACCTATGTTTATATAACATTTTTTCATTATTTTTACTAGTACAATGTGCTGTAGAAGTGGGGGGAGAACTTCATGAATCACCCTGTATATAATCAAAGTTGCTGAACATTTAAAAACCTACAACCTTCACTCTAAATATTTTTTTTCTATATCGCTTGGTTTAACGGTAGTTAGTGATTTTCTGTTGTTTTTCTTAAAAATCTGTAAAAAAATAGAATTTTTTAAGATTTCATCCTTAGTATGCGTTTAAGACAAAAAGTATAGGTTATATAACCAAATTCATAGGGAATTCAAAGATCAGCTTTTATTTTCAGCAGTTTTCTCTACAGAGCCTAGTTTAGCTTCTGAGTGATTTTCCATATTTAAGCCAAACTAAGGTTGGTTTTCATTTTCCGTCTTTCACTCATGATTAAAATAAGGTTATGTTTTTTGAGGTTAATTTTTTGTTTATTTCTAATGTTTTATTACTAATGTTAGGTTATAGTGTTCATTATCTGCATTGGAAATAGAAAGTCGCGTGAGTGTTTCACACCAGATTTTTCAATAAATGCTGTAGATAAAAGTGAACAAAATAAAAACTGGTAGTCGGAGCTGATGCAGCAATTCGAATAGAGTATGAACATCTACTACAGTGGCCTAAAACCATGGCAAGCCAAAAGATTAGATAAAATGAATGTATGGAAGGGAACGAACGCCGAGAACGAGTCAACGTGTGCCAAGTAATTTTAGTATATAGCCTACCTACATAAGGCGTAAGAATAAATCGCGTGATCCAAAAGGAATGCGTATTAGCAATATTGTAAGGACATTTATACTGATTCTTAATGAACTAAGTACGAGGAGGACCAGGGAATATTTTTTGTTCACAACTTTTTAATAAATATTTTTACGTTGTTTTTTTTTTGTATTTAATGACCGCATAGGATCACTTTAGTCAGTCCATTAACCAAGTCTCTTCAATTGGATTGTTCGGGCCTTGCGGTCCTCCCAATACTTCTCCATACGTTCCGATCTTTGTGCCCTTTCTGGTGTTGAAAAAATTCGTGTTTTCAAGTTTTCAAAATTCAAGTTTTCTTCTTGTAAGTGTGAAGCGGGTGTATTTGTTTTGGATTTTATTGTTTAATTTTTTCTTGTCTGTTGTATCGTCCGGAGTAAGGCCAATCTCCCTCAGATCCTCTCTTATTTCTTTGATTCATCTGCATCCTGTTGTGGTGTTTTTGGAGTTGAGGTTGTACTTAACCAGTTGCTTTAGGAGTCTTGAGTCTTGCATCCTCATGATATGACCAAAGAATCCCAGTCTTGTCTTACGCATGGTGTCGGTAATGGGTTCAAGCTCCCTGTAAACAACTTCGTTGGGTATAATTCGCCACTGCCCATCTTTCTGATATTTTTTGTTGATGCAGGTTCTGCCAATTCTTCTTTCGATTTTTTGGAGTCGTTCGGTTCTTGATTGCTCATTCAGGTGGAAGAGTGTTTCAGATGCCTACGTAGCCTCTGGTTTAATAACTGTGTTATAGTGTCTTAATTTTGCATTTATGGATAAGCATCGTTTGCTGTAGGTGTACCACCAGGTTAGCTTTTGTGCTCTAGTTAATTTGTTTGTTCTAATTTGGATTGAGGGTTTTTCGTTTAGGTTCTGTGTTGTTATTTCTCCGAGGTATTTACATTGCGTTACTATTTAGATTTTGTTACCATTATGTGAACTTACCATTACGATGGACCATTACTTGATTTTGTTACCATTACGTTGATTTTACGTTGTTTGTTAAAAAGAAATTAACTAAAGTAATTTCATCAAACCAATAAATTTCATCAACCAAATTTATATCATAAATTCATATATATTGTTTATATGAATATAAAGACATTTGTGATCATGTTATTATGGTTGTGACTGCAGATACTCGAACAAAATAATAATAAAGATAATAAAATTGGTTATTATTGAAATAAAGGTGTTTTTGTACACTAAGGTTTTATTTAAATACTTCTGTTGTACATAACAATAGCTATACAAAATGTTTTTGAAATGAAAAATAAATTTTATTTCCGTTATATACAAAATAAAAATACAAAATTTTATAGTATGAAATAAATATAATAATAATAATAATAAACTGTTTACTACTGAAAATTTAGAAATTTCAAAATTGCAAACCAAACATGGAGAAACTAACAGGGTACCATACTTTAAATATCTAGGAGAAGTTATTTTTGAAAAATATTCACAACAGGAGAGAATACAAAAAGCTCGTAGAGGCCTAGGATTGGTGCAAAACCTTTATAATAAAAAATGTTTATCTTTAAATGCCAAAATTAAACATTACAATACAGTAATTAAACCAACAATTTTATATGCCAGTGAGACCTTGACACTTAACAGGAAAGCAGACATGGCAGGCTTAAACAGGGAAGAGAGAAAAATAATTAGGAAAATTCTTGGAGCTAGATGGACCGAAAACGGGTACAGATTACAGAGAACGTCGAAGATTGAAGAATATTCCAACATAGAGACAGACATGAGGAAAAGACGCCTTCAATTTTATGGCCACATTATGAGGCTTCCTGACAATAGACTCACAAAGAGAATAGTAAAATATGTATCATCACTTGTTAATGGGGGGGAATGGATACAAAGTGTTAAAAAAGATTTGGAATTGGCCAAAATCACTAAAGAAGAAATTCTCATATGAGACAGTTTTAGAACAAAAGTTAAAAAAATGGGAGGTTAAACCAGAGACAAATGCTCCAAGAACCGGAACAAAGTGGAGTGAACAGAGAAAAGCTGAATTCTCACAAAGAATGAAAAACTGGTGGGCGGATAAAAAGGACAAGAAATCCCAAAAACAAACCAGATTTACTTAGCGTCTTCCACTTCGGGAGCTTTACGACTAATAATAATAATAATAATAATAATAATAATAACAATAACAATAATAAAGAAGTTCTAATGTTGAGCATAATACAAATATACGAGCATTTGTAAAATGAGTGAATTAAGTAATTAGGCCTACTTATAATTTTTTCTTCTACTTAAATATTTCATAGTATTGCGAATGTTTTTGTTGTGTAGGTCATCAGTTTAAAGGCTGGTTTGAACCTCTAGAGGTTTTTACTAAGTAAAACGTGGAGTGAGGTGATTTACACATTGCCTTCCTCACTGAGTGGAGAAATACGCTTATCAGCATGCCGGGCTCTCTGAAAAGCACATATTTTCCACTCTATAAATGACACCTTCACTTCATTCACTACAGGGTTTGGCTGTATAATTAAATTCAGTACTTTCAGAGGTGATAACTCTGATTAGTGTCTTTTACACCTCTACCTCTTCTGTTTTTAAATGCTTCAGGCTGACTGTATGATGAGACACAGAACTATTTTTTGTAGCCCTGAAACTAGCAGATCGAGTGGAAATAATTTAACGCTCCACCTGCCTGTTAAGGGAAATTTTGTTTATTACAGTTAGTAATTACTTAATAGGCTATTGTAAAAACCTTTTTTTATTTTTAGTTAAGTTTACCTAGTTTAAATAGTAAGTTTAATAAAATTGTGTAATAAATTTAATTTTAGTAGTTAATTTTTAATTTACCGGTAGTTTCGAACGCAGAATAATTTATAATTTTTTGTATAGTTATAAGTTTAAATTGAAGTTGGTCATTATTTATTAAGATCCCGAAGGAATCTGGATTTAATGTTACAGTATAGCCTATATGTTGTTTACGGGTAAAATTTAATTGATTTTATTTCTATAACTATAAAAAATATGAAGAGTTAAAGTAAGAAATTTTTTTATGCGGATTTTATAAAATACAAATTTAAAAAAGTATAAAAACAAAAATATCGTATAAAATAAGTACTACTTCGAACAAAGTATTTTGAAATATCCAGTGAATACATTCAAATAAATGTCAGTAAACAATCGTTATTTCTTTCTCAGTCGACTATTTCCGATCTGGAAGCTTTGCTGAATTGATTTTTATTTTATATGTGTTTTACTCAAATATTTGATTAGTCTTCTCCCTACTAGTACGTTTAAAACTGAATTCGTATGTAATTGGTATTATTAATTGAGAGAACAGTAATGAATTTTTAAAACGTTTCTGCGTTCCAGTAACTTTTAGAAGTAAAACTTTTTCGTTATATCCAGTGTTCTATAAAGTTTTAAAAATTCTGCTTGTAATTTATTTCATTGGGCATCGTTAATTTTAATTTCCTGGGTTTATAGGTTTTTTTATGAATTGGTGCTAGTACATATGAATAGAATTTACCTGACCGTTAAATGATAAAGAATAGTTGTAAAATCTCTGGCTGAATAGATTAGTTATCAGAGTGATTTCTTCTTAATTAATTTTAAACTTTAATTTTTAAGTGTTGTTGGGTTACTTTTGTATGATCTGTTTAGTTCAGATGTTTCGGTGACAGAAAATACAGTTTTAGCAACTGTAGGTGGTTATACAACTGCTCTCGTTTCAAGTTCTGGCTTCTGGTTTCAAGTAAAAGTTATTTTAATGTTTTTGACCGTTTCGTTTGTGAAATCTGATGCAGTTGTAAAAGAACATGGCAAATTTCTGTTAAACCCACCGGGTTGGTCTAGAGGTAAAATCGTCGCCAAAATCAGCTGTTAACAGCTGATTTTCGGAGACGAAGGTTCCTGGTTCAAATCCTAGTAAAGGTAGTTAGCTTATACGGATCTGAATAATAGACAGTGGTTACCGGTGTACTTTGATGGTTGGGTTTTAATTAACCATACTCTCTCAGGAATGGTCGGCCTGGGTCTGTACAAGTTTATACCTCATTTACACTTCATACACATCATCCTCATCTCATTGGGTCATGGTGTTGCTTATTGTTCTAAATTGAACAGATTGCAACGTACAAAAATTAGGAATAATAAAAGAAAAAATTCTGCTAAACTAAACATCGGAAAGAAAAATATTAATTTTTTTTCATTAATGTAACTGCGGATGCTTGGAAGAAAAATAAAAGCTTATAGTTCAAGTGTATTGAGCTTCCAGTCAGCTCAAATGAGCTTCTATAAACTTTTGTGTTAGTGAACGTAGACTAAAATGGCCGTAAACGCAAACAAAACGTATCTATTAAAATAAATTAAAATATCATTGAAAATTAATCTAAGGATTAACAAAATAAATATTTAAAATGTATTAATAAACACATTTACAGGAGAGTTATGTAAAATATCAAGTTATTTTGTGGTTGGTAGATGTGATAGACGTTTAAAAGAGGTCTACCGCTCAACTCAAACTGTATCTGTTAAATTGAGGAGATCGAGAATCTGGTAAAGCCTAAGTAAACGAACCGACGTCGTCTAAAGGGTACAGAAAATAGATAGTGAAGATGATAGAAGACTTAAAAGGGAGTAGAAGGGATGCCACGCCACGCTCCATGGGAAAAAGATAAGGGTTTTATCGTTTCTTTTCTTATATATATAAAATGTAGTTTAAAAGGAAATCAACTTAATGTTTATAAACATATATATATATGCAATGATGTATTGGTTTTTATAATAAAATAATCCGTTTGTGTATTAATGTGGAATAGAATATTATTGAATGAGTGACTGATTACGCACTTACTCACTCATTAATTCACAGTCATCACTAAATCTTCAAAACTACAAGGCTTAGAAGTCTGGAATTTTCTAACGGGTGATTCAAAAAGAGCGCCGGTTTTTAAACGGCTGGTAAATTTTTGTTTATCGGTTGGCAACATTGTTAGACCTCATTTCTATTTCCGAGAACATTCCGACTGACGATTCAGTTGTAGTTTCTCTTGTTCGCAGTGTAGTACTCTCGCAGTCTGTGTCTAACCATGGAGAAGTTTACTATTGCACAACGAGTGTTAATCGTCAAAACATTTTACCAGAGTGGAGAGAGTTATGCGGCTACTGTCAGGCGACTTCGCGGTACTCTAGGACGTAATGAAGCACCGAATGAATCAACAGTTCGCAGGCTCATGAAAAAGTTTTTTGAGACGGGTTCAACAGTCGACCTTAAAAGTTCTGGACGTCGTCGTTCTGGCCGAACTGAGCAGAACGTTGCGTTGGTTCGTGACAGTGTGGCTGTTAGCCCAGCAAAATCAATACGTCGCCATTCTCAACAATTGGGTTTACGATGTTCTTCTGTACGAGAATTCTTCGGTACGATCTCCAATATCACCCGTATAAAATTCAGTTGCTGCACGAGAAACAATGTTGTTGCTCCGTGAACGGTTCCAGGATCGCATCATTTCTCGTAATTCCGACCATCAATGGCCACCAAGGTCGTGTGACTTGACGCCTTGTGACTTTCATCTTTGGGGTCATCTGAAGTCATTGGTGTATGCCAATAAACCCCGAAACATCAATGACTTGAAGGAGGAAATTCGACGGGTTATCGGGCAAATGGAAGTCGAAACTTGTCGTGCAGTAATATCCAATTTCATGGACAGAGTTGATGCGTGCCAGCGCAGTAGAGGAGGACACATGCATGACATCATTTTTCATACATGAAATCGGAAGATAAGATGAACTTGTTGATGTATTTATTTTCAGTTTTTCAATAAAATAAATCTCTTAATTTGATATATCAAAACCGGCGCTCTTTTTGAATCACCCTATATTTAGATTCCATTTTGTGTTGTAGCTACTCGCTTTTTTATTCGTAACTAGCAACCCCCGCTCGCTTCGCTTCACAGCAGCTAATGTAGGCCTTATTAAATTATTTTAAAACCTCTCTATATACAATATTTGTGGTTTTGTTGTCCTGTGACAGCACAATGTGTTTTTCTGCACTTTTAGCTCTAGAAAGTCCGACATAAAGTCGTCCATAAGTGAAGGAAGTACTCTTGTCTCGAATCGATGTCCACCGTTTTAATTGTTTGTCTCTGCGATTTAACAGAATTGAATAGAAAGCATTGAAGAATACCGATGGAAAAGAAAGAGACAGTTAATACATGGCTGAGATAAAAGACAGTAATACGTTGGTGCGGTACGTAGAGTAATTGAAAATATATCACTCATTCACTACCTGTCGAATGAAATACAGTACAAAAATAAAAATTTTGAATGTTTCCGAATTTTTAATGTTTTTTGAATCGAATGTTATTCTTCACGTTTTTCTATGAAATATAAAAGTGAATCGTGCTTCTAGCCCAAAAATACACCATCCAGAGGACTTAGAAAAAATAAAAGTGCTATGCACCCGATAAACTAAAACATGCGACATCTTCACAGTTTAAGTTGCTTACTCACTTAATTAAAGTTACTTAAAGTTGCCAAACAGCCAAGCTATGCAACAATGAAAGACTTTTTAAAATCAGTTCAGTAGTTTCTAAGATTACCTCATACAAACAAACAGACGTTTCTTCTTTATTATATTATGATAGATGTGTACGTTGACATTATGTCATTGTTCAATTGTTAAATTGGAAAACAATAAGCAACCTCATGACTTAATGTGATCAATATGATAAATGTATGACGTGTATATAAGGTATAGTTTTTTACAGATTCAAAGAGTATCGCAGATCTTCAAAATACACAGGTAACCGATGAGTGACGTTAAATCTGAGCCACGGGAAATTTGAAATGTTTTATCGAGGACCATAACAGGGAGTTGGAGTGTTAAATTATTTGCACTCGATTTGTTAGTTCCAGGACTACAAAAAATAGTTGTGTTTCTTATCATATAGTCAGCCGATTATATGACTGAAGCATTTAAGAACAGAAGAGGTAGAGATGTAAAAATTACTAATCAGAGTTACTCTTCCTCTGAAATTTATGAATTTCGTCATTATACAGCCAGACCCTGTGGTGAATGAGGAAAGAAGGTGTCATTTGCAGGGTGGAAAGGAGATGCTTTTCAGAGGGCCTGGCACGCTGATTAGCATACGTTTCAACTCAATAAGGGCTATAGTAAACTACTTCAGTCCTCGTTTTACTTAATAAAGCTTCTAGGGGTTTAAACCAGCATTTCGGCTGATCGCCTAAACAATAACAACAAATCGAGGACCTAATGTTTTATATTTTCTCCTTTATTCAGGAATTGGGGAAAATAAGTATGCGTGATGGTAAATCTCCACGTGGAAAGTTTCTATTAAAAAGAAGAACGATTGATCGGAATCAGTCCACTGGGAGCTGAGACCGAAGTTGACAAAACACTTTTATCCTTTTATATAGTTGCATTATACAAGTATAAATTGGTTGCAAATTAAAACAAATAATTATGCTAAAATCAATAGACTCAGTTTAATTTGGAACCGTCTTTCTACTTGAAAATTCTGGTGTTTTAATCTAAAATATATTATTATATTAACAGGCTGGTTGATGTTTTGTTCTCTCGGGAGTACTGAGTTACATTATTTTACGCATATGGAAGGAGCACCTGCAATTAATTGAGTTGCTTTTGTTACCATATTTCACCATGTAGGCCTACATCTACATGTAGTTTAAAACTCGAGATGAGTTTGTGGAATGGTCCCTTCGTTCGTTCCTACATTCTGTTGAAAAGTTACGGCTTAAATATTGTATTATTACATTTCCACCTTCTGTTCAATTTGCATGTAACTAAATCATAACGTAATTTATGATTGTGTAACGAATAACCTAATATTTCCGTCGTTTTTGTTATAAATATTACTGTGTTAGGAACTTTTTTAATCATCACCATGTACGTTTCTTTTTCTTTTCGTTTACGGTTATTATGGACTTCGTAAATTAACTTAAAACAATTCTGGGATATTTTTCCTGCTGAATGTGTTAGCTCTATTTTAATGTTTAATCTTTGTTCTGCTTTTACCCGTCGTGAAAGCCCGTATCCCCGTTTGATATGTAGGTCTTTCTCATTTTTTTGGTGGCAATTTCCATCATTTTCTGATGTTTAAGGGTGTTCTCCTACCAGTGATCTCGACTGCGATTCGATCTCTACTCGACGTCGCATACGAGTCCTACCGTTGCATTTAAACGAATATGTTCTTCCTTCCCACCAGTACGACCTCGACGCAACCTCGATCAAACCGATTGCATCAGACTCAGTTTGTCCAACACCTACTCGACAAGTCGCGTATAACCATTAGCAATTGCTCCTCAGAAGACAAACTACTCCTGTAGTTTGTGTCTTTTTTATAATTCTAGGACCAACAAGCTCAAGTAATAGATAGAAACTTTCTTTTGACATCTGATAAAACGGATTAAATTTGCATTCCACAGGAGAGTTCCTAGGCACACAGACACGCTCCTCTATTACGAATATTACTTATATTCGGTAATATCCAACAGCTGCCTTTTTTTCTGTTTTTTTTTAGATAGTTATAAGCAACGACTACGTCTTTTCATCACTTGACATTTTGCAAACTGCAGGTGTATTTGAAGAAAATGTTGGACAGTTGCGTCGAGGTCGAGTCTCTTCGATGTGCAAACATGCACGACAAGACTCGTTTTTCGGTCGAGTCGAGGTCTCGTCATTTTAATCGCGTCGAGGTCGTGTTTCACCGGTGTGTGAGCGGCCTAAGAGATAACAACAAAGGTTTTTCGGATTCTTAATTTATACAAAAAGGGGCCTGGATTGGGTTTGAAGTTCCGGAAGTGGCCCAAAATCCGAAGTCAAGAAATCAAAGTCGGATTTTGGAAAACAAAAATAGTGTCTTTCAATTCCTCTTAAAAGAGTGGATACAGAAACTGGGTACTATTGGTTTTTGCTTTAGGTCAAACGTAAACCTTAAGAAAAAATTGCCAGTCATGAGACGCATCGTCTTGTGAAAGGGACTTTTGAGATATTGTAACACCTAAGCCTAGGTTCGTTCGAGATCTGAGCATAATAAATTATAAACAAACTTCCTTAATAAGCTTATCACAATTAATTACAAAATCATTAAATTTAGCGTACTAACAAATACAGTTAGATTACTTCAATTAAATTATTTTCAAAAAATAAAGCTTAAACTAGCTTAAATAACTTTAACAGTGATCTTACAATGTATAATTAATGGCCTTTTACCTACAACCAAATTACATTACCTCTTTCTGGCACGTGATAAGAAACAGAAGTATTTTTTATAGCCTTGGAACTAGCAGAGCAAGTCCAAATAATTTAACACTTCACCTGCCTGTTATGGGCAATTAATTTATTTATAACCCTTTTATAAAAAAAAATGAACTAAAAAGAAAAAAAGAAAAAAATTTACAAAAAAAATTACAAAAAAATCAAAAAAAAAATAAAAAAAAAATAAAAAAATTTTTTTTTAAGAAACGCTATTATTTAACAATTAATCAAAAAAAAATGAACTGAAAATAAAAAAATATAAAAATTTACAAAAAAAAAATTGTAACCGGACGGGGTGGGGGCAGGTTGACTCACAGCAATGAAAAACCGTCGATTTATCTTGACTATGTTTATTTAGCAATATTATCCTATCGTAAAGTTACCTCTTCTGATCGCTATCAGAAACTACAATACATTTATAAATCTATAAGGTTAAAACAAAATAAGACCATTGTCCTTAAGGTTCTTGAGTAGTAGAACGAAAAACATCATCCCAATAAACTGTTTGAATTAACAATATCATAATAACTAAACTAAACCTAGTATGCAACTTGCTTCAATCGTTCTAGACCGTATTGTTCATCAACTGAATAGGCGCCAGACACTGTTTATAGTCATGCAAAAATTAAATAATAAATTCTCGGAAGGACAATGGTTAACATAACATGTACATAAAATCAATAACCAATAATCTAAATAAGGAATACAGGAAATCCACTAAACCTAATATGCGATTTGCTTCAATCGTTCTAGATCGTATTGTTTATCCACTGAATAGGCACCAGATACTGTTTATAGTAAATTAAAATTAAAATTAAATAATAAATTCTCACAAGAACAATGATTAACATAACATGAACATAAAATCAATAACCGATAACCTAAATAAGCAATACATGAAATCCACTAAAACTATTAACAGATCACATCTAGCTGTAGGATAAACCTTCTTGTATACCCTATAACTAATGCAAATCGCTTTCTGTTGGTCTAGCTACGCCGATTGCCACTTGCAAAATACGGGACGGTAGACTTGCTATACTGTAGTATACTAGTACTGATGGGGTACTTACATAACCAGGCCAATATCGTCATCCCTCCGTTTCCCGCCATCGTTCTCACTCGAAACTATCGGGGCCGTTGTGTTTAGAAGGAATTAATCGGGCCCAAACGCAGTACACACACTCTAACGAACGGGCAAGACCGGGGTCACACTAGCGCACACGATTAACTCAGCCACTACCGATACGGTTTTAATCGAAGGCTACACCGCCTCACTATACCATCGGCACGTCCCGAAGGTTCACTGGTAACCTCAAACAGTCACTCACCATAAGTAACCCGCGTTCTACAACGATGACCGCCCATACAGTGTGGTCATACGTTGTCGCTCGCCTCGAGTCTCAACTGACGACTGACTAGTCTCCCCGCGCTCTCCCCCACGACCGCTCTACCATACAAGTGGCCATCGGCTCAGCTGACTCAACACATTCCAGCCTACTCGCTACACATTTCTTGGAATGCGTTTATCATATATAATTCTTTTTTAATCCTACAATATTACACTATTTAACAATTACAAATACTGTACGCTATTAGAAATAAAATTATTTTAAATGAAAATACACTATTTAGTAAATAACTCGGTTCAATCCCACAATATTACAAAATCACAGACATTACAGTTAAAAATAAAAGCGTGGCGCATTAATATATATAATATTTTACAATAAATATTAATGCGCCACGCTTTTATTTTTAACTGTAATGTCTGTGATTTTTTTTTGTAAATTTTTTTCTTTTTTTCTTTTTAGTTCATTTTTTTTGATTAATTGTTAAATAATAGCGTTTCTTAAAAATTTTTTTTTTGATTTTTTTGTAATTTTTTTGTAAATTTTTTTCTTTTTTTCTTTTTAGTTCATTTTTTTGATTAATTGTTAAATAATAGCGTTTCTTAAAATTTTTTTTTTAATTTTTTTTTATATTTTTGTAATTTTTTTTTCTGTGATTTTTTTGTACATTTTTTTTGTAAATTTTTTTTATATTTTTATTTTTAGTTAATTGTTTTAAGTAATTGTTAAATAAAAGCGTTTTTTAAAATTTTTTTTTAATTTTAAAATTTTTTTTTACAAACACCTCCACAGCGTATTGTCATAGAAGATAAACAAGTGTGCAAAGTTTGATTCATATTGATACGGTAGAAGTATTAAAATTTTAAGTTGCAAGATTTGATGGATCCAAGAGTAAGTTAAAATTAAAAGCGTTATAAAATTTAAAAAATTTTTTTACAAACACCTCCACAGCGTATTGTCATCGAAGATAAACAAGTGTGCAAAGTTTGATTCATATTGATACGGTAGAAGTATTAAAATTTTAAGTTGCAAGATTTGATGCTTCCAAGAGTAAGTTAAATAAAAGCGTTTAAAAATATTGAAAAAAAATTATACCTGGGTAAAGCCGGAACGGGCAGCTAATAAATTTATGTATTTTTACTTTCTCTTGCCTATATGAATATAAAGGAAGGAAAGTATGGTTTTCATATCGATTTTTCGAAATAGAGCTTTCAGCGGATCTACATGTTTTCAGACCCCCTGAATTCAAAAAACATGTTTTTAGCGATTGGTCTGTGTATGTGCGCGCGCGTGCGTGTGTGTGTGTGTGTGTGTGTGTGTAGAGAATATCTCAAGAACGGAACATCGTACGAACTTGAAACTTAAGTTACATATCACTACTGGACCCGACACGAACATTTTCATCAAAATCGGTCAACCGGAAGTGGTAGTTTATGCGTGTCGTTTTTCACTTAATTGCGATTTTCTCAAAAACGGGCCCTACGATTTTTTAAAACAATCGCCTAGTTTACTAAATTTTTTATGCTCTACAAGATAGGGTAGGCGCCATGTTTGCTGAAATTCTTGGGGATGCTTTGCTTTCGTAGAAAAAATGGTTTTTATTTAGATTGCAGCTTTAATATGCATTTTAGCACAACATTGTATACAATAAAAGTTGTAGAGAATTTAAAAACCTACAATTTTTATTTCAAACATTGTTTATGTATAACGCTTAGTTTAGCGGTAATTAGTGATTTTCTGGTTTTTTCATGAAAATCTGTAAAAAACAATTGATTTTTTTAGGATTTCGGCCGTAGTATGCATTTTTAAACAAAAGTGCTTATAGGCCCTACAATCAGATTTATCGGAAATTAAAAGATCTACAACTTTTATTTAGAGCATTTCTGTCTACAGAGCCTAGTTTAGCGTGAAAGAGTGATTTTCCGTATTTTAAAGCCAAACTGAGGTTGATTTTTATTTTGCGTCTTTCACTCATGATTAAAATTAGGTTATGTTTATTGAGGTTAGTTTTTTTGTCTATTTCTAATGTTTTATTACTAATGTTAGGTTATATTGATAATTATTTTCATTAGCAAGAGAAAGTTGTGTGAGTGTTTCACACCAATTTTTTTTTAATATTGAGTCGGAAGATTATCGTACAAATGGATTGCCTAATTAAGGAACCGGATAACATTAGGCCTTTATTCTGAACCGTTTCAGTGGTGATTTAATAGAACTAGCAAACTTTTGAATGGATTTGAGAATACACAAAATTCCAATTAGGATTGTAAAGTTAAAATTATTTGAAAATACACAGGCTTAGGCCGGCTTTGATTGCCCGCTGTTTCTCTGTACGCGTGTGTATTCGTGTATCACTGTATTAAAGTATACGTAACATGAAGCATCTACGGAACCCTCTCTCTTTTGTACACGGACTAAGTACCAACGCTTGACCTATTTATTTAAATTATACTTTCCAACCATACTGAAAGTATTCTCTGTTACCCTTTGCGCTAAATTTATTTATTTTCATATTTATGAATGCTGTAATACGATACTCACTGATGAGATGTTTAGTAACATTCGTATTTATTTGTTTATTTATTTATTATAAAACATTGTAGCGTACTGTTTAAAATTTCATAATATATGTTAAAACTTCCAGATTTCGATAAAAATTAATATTACTCACCAAAACATTACTCTATTAGTATTATTGTGCCGGCCGCATTGGCGTAGTTGGTAACGTGCTCGCCTCTCATCATGCGGTCTTGGGTTCGAATCCCATTCAGGCACGGCATATTTTCATACGTTACAAAATAACATTTCATCCTTAATTGTCTGCATTAGCAGTAATTGCAGAACATTCAGACGTTAAACAAAAAAAAAATAGTAATTTTGTGGTTTTACCACATTGTTAGTTTTGACAATTCTTTTACTTGTTATGACTAACGCAGGTTTTTTAAAATAACCCACCGGGTTGGTCTAGAGTTAAAGTCGTCGCTGTGAGTCAGCTGTTTAACAGCTGATTTTCAGAGACGAAGGTTCGTGGTTCAAATCCTATAAAGAACCTTTATACGGATTTGAATAATAGACAGTGGTACCGATGTAAAATTGATGGTTCGGGTTGAATTAACCATACTCTTTGAGGAATGGTCGGCCTGAGTCTTTACTAGAATACACCTCATTTACATGTCATACACATCATCCTTATCTCATTGGGCAATGGGGTTGCTTATTGTTCTTAAATTGAACAGATTGTAACGTACACACATTAGTAATAAAAAACAATCGCCTAGTTTTTTAGTAATTAGTAATTTCATATCAATAGGTCCAATATGTTTCGAATTGGTTGATTGACAATTTTTTTTAATTAAATTTTTTACACACAGTATTGTGGTGACCATTTTTGTATCTCGGCCGCAGCAGTTTTTTAAGTTTGTAAGGTTCACTTGCCTACTTTGTTTTAAGCTACAAGACTTTCCTTTTAAGATTACGGCTTTAATATAATATGCATTTTAGCGCAAAAATTTATATAGTAATAAAAGTTGTAGAGAATTCAAAATTTTACAATTACAATTTAATAACGAACTTACCAAAATAATTTTGAAATTATTGTATAAAATCAAATTGTTACAAATTAAATATAAACTAAAAGTTAATATAATACTTTTTTTTTATTTAACGTCGCTTTAACTACAAGGTCATTAGCGACGACGTTGGGGTGTAACTGTGTGTAGGGAGGATGAAATGATTTTTTGTAACGTATGCAAATATGCCGTGCCTGAGTGGGATTCGAACCCAGGACCGCATGATGAGAGGCGAGCACGTTACCAACTGCGCCAATGCGGCCGGCATAATACTTTTTGTTTATTTTTATTGAACTGTTATTAATGTACTTTCTGTGTTGTTACAGATTTTTTCCCGGAGCTGTCCTGTCGAAATGATGTAAGTAAAAATATGTTTATTAAATGCTACTTTTAAGTTTGTCTATATAATTATATCGCTTTAATATGTTTTTAGAAATGTATTACTTTTGTCTCTGTTCGTAGTTTTAATTCAACTTTAGTTGAACAATTTGTAGAGAGTTCAGTATGGACTCCGAATTTTCATAATTTTATTTGTAATGAAATAAAACAAATAATAAATATAGTATATACATCAGGCACGGAACATCGTACGAACGTGAAACTTAAATTACATACCACTACCGGACCCGATACTAACATTTTCATCAAAATCGGTCAACCGGAAGTAGTAGTTTATTCGTGTAATTTTTCACTTTTTTGCGATTTTCTCAAAAACTGGTTTTACGATTTTTTTCAAAATCGCCTGGCTTACTAAATTTTTTATGCTCTACAAGGGTAGGCGCCATGTTTGCTGAAATTCTTGGTGAGGCTGTTTTCACGTAAAAAAAGTGTTTTTTTTTTAAAGAATACGGCTTTAATATAATATGCATTTTAGCGCAAAAATGTATGTAATAAAAGTTGTAGAGAATTCAAAATTTTACAACTTTTTTTTCGTATAACGTCTAGTTTAGCAGTAATTAGCGATTTTCTGTTTTTTTCTCTCACGAAAACGTTTGAAAAATCGATATCTTCAAGATTTCGGCCTTAGAATGCATTTAACAACAAAAGTGTATAGTCAAATTTATAGAAAATTAAAAGAACTACAACTTTTATTTAAAGCATTTTTCTTTACAGAGCCTAGTTTAGTGTAAGGAGTGATTTTCCGTATTTTTAAGCCGAACTGAGGTTGATTTTCATTTTGCGTCTTTCACTCATGATTAAAATAAGGTTATGTTTTTTGAGGTTAGTTTTTGTTTATTTTTAATGTTTTATTAGTAATGTTAGGTTATATTAGTCATTATTTACACTGGCAAGAGAAAGTTGTGTGAGTATTTCACACCAGATTTTTTTACCAGGTGTTAATAAAACTGTTGATGAAGAATTATCTTCTTCACTGTCTTTAACTTCCTTCTTTATATTTTGTGAATTGAGGAAAGAGAAACATCACAGTACTTAGCTCACGGCTTTTGTTAAGAGAAACGGTAAAGTATTTTTGTGTAGCTTCAACTTCACAGCATTTTATTACATTGCATATTAAATTTCGTTAAGCATTGTTAACCTGCAAAAGGTTCCGTGATATACTTTTCCAAAGCAGTCGCGCATGCGCACTTTTGCTTTTCCCCTTTATACCTCGATAATACCAAAGGAAACTTGTGAATCGAGTAACTATAACTACCCCCCTCTAAGGAATTTCCGTGGCGGTCAAGCGTTGTGTTATTTTCATTGGGTTTTTTTGTTAAGTAATTAAACGAATTCATTTTTTTGTAATTTCTTAATGTTTTGTGAGTAAAGTATTCAAAACACATGATCTGAGTATTAAAACAGAAATTGCGACTATTGCGATGTTATGTATTCTTTGGTTTTATGGCATGAAGCCTCGGACGTTTTATGAGTTAATAAGTAAAAGACTTGAAGCGTTTGCTATGTTGCTCTAAAGAAGGATGCTGAGAGTCTCCTGAGTGGATTTTGTCTAATTAATGTTTCTAATCTTCCCTAAAAAAAGAAGTCGAAGAATGTTTCGTTGGGTGCATGTAATAAAATATTATTTTTCATTCTTCAACAAGTACAGATATGAATTCTAAAGACGTGTGCTTTTCTTAGCTTTACGTCCGTTGTGCACATTTTATAAAAATGAAGACATGGCAACGGGTGCCCGTTATGATACTATCTCTTTCTTCATACAAAATCATGCTCTGTGTCTGCTCTATTTTTCCAACTGTGTTATCATGGAAGATTTTGTTCTTTTTGATAACGTCCAACATTTTCTTGATTATTTTTCGTTTCTAAATAAAGATGTTTCAATCAAGACAGTTGTTGCATTTAACTAAGCGTTAAGATACTATGATTTTTTTTAAATTTTACTAATAACAATTCTATTTTATAATAATCTCAGAATTGTACTGGATTTGTACCCGGTCGTTTCAATCGATAAATACTACCTGTATTCTGTATAAATAAAAGGGAAAGTTTCCCATAACAGAAAAGTAGAGTGTTAAATTATTTGCACTCGATCTGCTAGTTCCAAGGCTACAAAAAATAGTTCTATTTCTTACACCTTCAGACAATTATATGATTGAAGTATTTAAGAACAGAAGAGGTAGATGTATAAAAGGCACTAAGTTCATTATTTGTCTCTGAAAGTAATGAATTTCATTATACAGACTCTGTGATGAATGAAGTGAAGGTGTCATTTGTAGGATGGACATTAGGTGCTTTTCAGAGGGCCTGCCATTCTGATAAGCATACTTTTTCACTCAGTGAGGAATGCAACGGTAAACTACCTCACTCCATGTTTTACTTAGTGAATTCTCTAGAGGTTGAAACCTGGTTTAGGAAACGACTTGCGCAAGATAGAACAGTTTTGAGAACTGTATCAAACCAGTCATCAAACCAAAAAAAAATTATTTTTTTGTTTATTTGTGTAAAGTCGCATCTTGCAATTTTATACTACCAAAAAAGTAAGACTTTCCGAAATATTTCAATACATAACGTTGTAAAATTAGTTTTATTATTGTTTTTTACTTTCTCTTGGCTATATGAATATATAGGAAGGAAAGTAGGCTATTGTTTTCATGTCGATTTTTCGAAATCGAGTTTTCACCGGATGTACATGTTTTCAGACCCCCTGAACCCAAAAACATGTTTTTAGCGATTGGTGTGTGTGTGTGTGTGTGTGTGTGTATGCGCGCGCGCGCGCGCAGAATATCTCAAGAACGGAACGTTGTACGAACTTGAAACTTAAGTTACATATCTCTACCGGACCCGACACGAACATTTTCATCAAAATCGGTCAACCGGAAGTAGTAATTAATTGGTGTCATTTTTCTCTTTTTTGCGATTTTTTCAAAAACTGTTCCTACAATTTTTTTTAAAAATTGTCCCATTTACTAATTTTTTTATGCTCTACAACAAGATAGGGTAGGCGTCATGTTTGCTGAAATTCTTGGTGAGGCTGTTTTCACGTAAAAAAATTGGTTTTTTAAGATTACGGCTTTAACATGCATTTTAGCGCAAAAATGTTTGAAGTAAACATTGTAGAGAATTTAAAATCCTACAACTTTTATTTCAAACATTTTTTTGTATAATGCTTAGTTTAGCGGTAATTAGCGATTTTCTGTTTTTTCTCACGAAAACGTGTGAAAAATCGATTTTTTTAAAGATTTCAGCTTTAGTATGCATTTTACGACAGAAGTGTATGTAATCAATTTTATAGGAAATTAAAAGATCTACAACTTACATATAGAGCATTTTTCTCTCCAGAGCCTAGTTAGTGTGAAGGAGTGATTTTCCGTAGGCTATTTTTAAGCCAAACTGAGGCTGATTTTCATTTTGCGTCTTTCACTCATTAAAATTAGGTTATGTTTTTGTGGTTAGTTTTTTGTTTATTTCTAATGTTTTATCACTAATGTTAGCTTTATTGTTAATTATTTGCATTGGCAAGAGAAAGTTGTGTCAGTGTTTCACACCAGATTTTTTTAATTGTTATTCGTTCATTATTAAAGTAAAATAGTTTTGAATGCGAACCGAAGCGAGAAAGGGTTTCTAATTAACTGAAAATAATCAGCCTGTATAAAGACCTCACGGAGCGTGTAGCTTGTGCTATTTATAGTAAAATTATCAGAAATTGTATGAATTTACTTTTTTTGTTATCCATTCCATAATAAGATAATTATATAATTATTGATATTGGTAGAATTTCACCAGTAAACTAATTTATATGCAGTCCAAATAAACGAGCCCACATTTTGTTTAACCGAGACAGGATGTAATTTATCGGCGCTTTGTAAATCACTAAAACCTTTTATTTATATTACCCTAATTCTTGGTAAGCCAGTCTTGTTTATTATATCAAACTAGCGGGTCCCGCGTGGCTTCGCCCACGCAAACGTAAACAAAGAATCAGTTGTTTAAGTATACTCTCTGTATTTCTTATGGGAGGGTATTTTTTACCATTTAAAATAAAAATTTTGCGAAATCCTTTCTTAGCGACAGCTTAGAAAACTTAAGTTGATCTATAAATCTTTTATATAATAGATAGCTCCCCGTCGTGGCTTCGCCCATGCAATTTTAAGGCTATGATTCTGTATTTTAATTTGCTAATAACTTAAGTCACAAATATAATTTTTTTGAATTACGTATAAAGAACGATTCACACATGTCAGTCTCGTCAGCGTTCGGAAACGGAACCGGTACGGCCACTCGAAGTCAAAAATGATGACAGTATTCACACATGTACGTCAGTTTTCCTTTCGTCAAACTCCATTCAGTCATTTTACATAGAGACAAATACGTCCGTAAAAAACAAAATATCGTAGAGAAAAAATATCGTTTTGACGGTTCGGTGACGGCAACAATACTGACGCGCCGGTTTTGTGACGGTGCTGGTGCCCAGTGTAGACAATGTCATTAATTTTTCAAGGAAGAATATTTTTCTGTGACTGATGCTTGTCTTCTTGGAATTACGGAACTGAGATGTGACGTGGACGGATGTGTGTAAATCAACCCTTATGGTGAAAAAATAAAAAAAGAGAAGGATTATAATAGCATACTGCCTGAATTTAAATGAATAACTGTTGTTTTATTTTAATTTAAGTTAGATCTAAGAAAATAACTTTACCGTATGCATTTTACTGAATTGGTTGAGACACATTTGTTAAAAATTAAATTTTAATTGTTCGGTTGCAAAAATCATTTTTACAATGTCAGTGAAATACATTGTGTGACCTAAGCCATGAGATTCGTATCTTGAATAATAAGTAATAATACTATAAAGCATAAAAAACATATCACTTATTATACTAATTACAACAATTCTGGAATTAATTCTGGTTAAAATGTAAATCCAGTGTTAGGTTAAACACTACGTACAGTACAACACCCGGAGTGACAAAAGTAAACCATAGATTAAAATCGTTGTTAAAGTCAATTTAACTTCAGGGAAAAAAGCTATAGTTTTGTAGTTGATCTGCTATTTACGTACGATAAGAATGCAAAAACATGGATGCAACGGAATATACCTATGGAGGGGGTAAATGTGTGTCGGAGAACAAACATTACATAAGCGTAGCGCTTCGCGTTATTCCTCATCCTCACATCAGTGGGGGGGAATTTTTGCTATTTCTTCCCTTTAAAATCAAAATTTTGCAAAATCCTTTCTTAGTGCGCGCTTACACAACATAACAAAGCTTACTTCCAAATTTCAAGTCTCTAGCGTCAGTAGTTTCAGCTGTGCGTTGATCTATAAATGAATCACCCAGGACATGTTTGTCCTTTTATATAATAGATTAGATTTTTTGTAATAATTAGCTAATGGTGGTAAATGATTTAAATTTAACTTGTGTCGTAAGGATTGAGTGAAATCTGTTTTCATTCATTCTTTCAGAAAGAAATTCTATTTTGCTTTCCTGCTTCTTATCTACGCTATACAGGCTATAACAGAACAAAGTGTCCCGCTATGAATTCGGATTCTTTTCGATGATATAATCAACAAACGTTTTTTTTTAAAACAGAGTTTCGAAATTTTTTTCGCTTTTTGTCAATAGATTTTTTTGTCCACTCTTCTTAAAAACCTTACAAATTGATAGCATCCGTACCGATCTACCAAAGAAACCGGAATTTCAACTTAGAAAATACAATGGCCAACTTTCTTGGTGAACACCCAAATACATGGGATGTGCTAGAAGGGGATGGGTTGTCCAAACATGTAAAAAGCATCCACCAACCATTTTAAAAATAGTTTTAAAACAACCATTACATCCACCAGATATCTGAGTCTCAAGCCGCTACTTTATATTTGGCATGAAAAATTATTAAATTTTCATGAAATTTCTTCATTCTTTTGCTGATGCAACTCACAAAGGAAAGTAAGACAGAAAAGTTGCCTTTCTATGTCACAAATATAATTAAGGAAACTCTCGGAGAGGAAGAAGGTAAATTAATTGAATAAAATTGGCAAAATGATGATACGGTGTCATCAGGAAATAAACTGCAAGACGTTTAACACGTCATCACAATTAGAATACGTGATGAAAATGAATGTTAAAAAAACCAACGTAATGAGATCAGGAAACAATGAACAGATGAAAATCTGCGTAGAGCAAAGCAGGTATCAGGGAACTATGCCGACTAACAATTGCACAAGTGATAACGTCAAGGGGAGCATCAAGGAGAACAGAAAGAGATTGTACCGCCAGTTTGTATTTTTAAGAAAGAAATTTGTATCTTGAGTACACGTTGAAATAGCTTTATAGTAGGCCTACACTTGTTCATTTTAATATTGTTTTGGTAAACATATACAAAATCATGGTTACTTTGTGGATTCATGGATCCAAAAAAATAAAAAAATAAAATTATTTTGTTTTTTGTTTTTTAATATAGTTTGAAGATATGGCTTTATATTATGTTTCTACGACAACTAAAAATATTTTTGTTTAATTTTATTTGTAGAACTGCACAGCTGGGAAGAACATGTTTATTTAATGAATGTTCAGTAAAATATTGACATTTCTTTTAAAAATAAATTTTATTCCTTTACTTTCATGGATTGGTATTATAATAATAATCTCTGATAATAATGATTATCAGCTGTCTTTTGTTTCTTGAGTAAAGCATTCTAGAGCATATCTTTCTGATTTTAAAGGCAGTTTTAACTCAATTTTGTCAAAATTGGAGTTAACACGCTTTACATTATTGCTATAGAGTTAGTGTTTTATTTTGAACACAATGGTATTTCAGTTATTTAAATTCTATTTCGTATATCTGAGTTATAATGAGAATTGGACTGCCCGTGCATACTCATAAAAAACTAATTCGTAGTTTTTAAATGGTTTTTTTAATGCATTTAACGTTTGTAATTTTCATTTTTTTTCTTCAATCTATAACTAAAGTCGAAGTCCTGGTACACATTAAAGGCTCTTTGCATGTTGTTTAGGTCATCAGCCAAAAGGCTGGTTTGAACCTGTAGAGGTTTTACTAAGTAAAACGAGGAGTAAGGTGGTTTACAATTGCCTTCCTCACTGAGTGGAAAAGTACACTTATCAGCATGCCAGGCCCTCTGAAAAGCATATATTTTCCACTCTGCAAATGACACTTTCACTTCATTCACCACAGGGTCTGGCTGTATAACGAAATCCATTACTTTCTTCTTTTTTTTTTTTTAAGGGCGAACAACCAGGACGGTTATTATCGCCCGTAATAACCGTTTCCACTCCATTACTTTCAAACGAGATAACTCTGACTAGTGTCTTTTACACCTCTACCTCTTCTGTTCTTAAATGATTCAGTCATTTAATTGGCTGACCATGTGATAAGAAACAGAACTATTTATTTCAGCCCTGCAACTAACAGATTGAGTGTAAATAATTTGACACTCCACCTGTCTGTTTACATAAATCTGCTCTTTACATAAAGATCTTCAAATTTTTTGTTGTTGTAGAATTATAAAACGACATAAAGGAGTCCACTGTAAAATTGGATTAATATAGAAATAACATACGTCATTATCAAAATTCATTAATTACATTACTTTGAAGTAAGCACTCTGTATTTAACCCTTTCTCTGCTGAAACAATATTTAAAAGTTTGATCTTAAGTGCCATTTAATTTGATTAAGGGTGTACAAAAAGTACCAACCCTTATTTCGAAAACTAGTAGGCGTAATCCTGCCATTATCGACCGAAATTTCAATGTTACAGAAAAATAAAATTTCCTGGTTAAAATTAATATTTATTGTGTTCATAAAAAAATGAAATCGTTCTAACGCTAAAAATATTCAAAATAGTTTATTTAAAGTCACATGGACAGTTTGGTCAATAGCAACTACTGTGGGTTTTGGTACCTTAACTGTGGTTTTAACGTGTTAAAATTTCAGACCCTAGCCGGGAATCGAACCCGGGACCTTTCGCTTTGTAGGCTTGCGTGCTAGTTACAGAGGCGGTTACGGTTACGGAGGTTACGGAGGCGGTTTAAAAATACGTTATTCCATTAATTTTTGTTTATAGGTTTTTTTGGAAATATTCGGTTATCCAGACGTTGGCACTTTATGCATAACTTACGGACGTTCGGTAAACCGGATGCTATCATTACGTTAAATATACCGACGACCTTTTTTCCAGGCGTTTGTATTGAAAGGGTTAAACCACACACTCATACACTTTCAAGCCATAAATAATAGCCGAATATGGAGGGACAGATGGGTGTTCACCATTCTCATGCTCTTAGACTATACTTTCGTCTCACCATTTAATAAATGTGTAGCCCAGTTGTTGTTTAGATCATCAGTAGACAGGCTAGTTTGAATATCTAGAGGATTTAGTAAGTAAAACGAGGAGTGAGGTGATTTATCATACCTTCCTCACTGAGTAGAAAAGTAGGCTTATCAGGATACCAGGCTCTCTGAAAAGCATCTACTTTCCACCCTGCAAATAACACCTGGACTTTGTTCACCAGAAAGTGTAGCTGTATAATGAAATTATATTACTCTGAGAAGAGACAACTGCGACTAATGTCTTTAACACTTTTACTTCTGTTCTTACATACTTCAGTTATATAATTGGCTGACCATGTAATTAGAAACAGAACTATTTTTGTAGCCCTACAATTAGCAGCTCGATTGCAAATAATTTAACACTTCATATGCCTAATTGTTAATTTAAAAGGATTGTATAAGCAATACAGTATAAAGATTCTGTAAAATATTTTTAGATTTTAGACTGTTTAGAATGAAACGGGTAAAAATTAATACGTTTGAAAAATTCACGAAGTACTTACTGAATTATGACTGGTAATACCGTAAATTAAAAATTTCTCGTAAAACCTGTGTGATGCAGCCGTAACAAATTTGCAAGTTGAATTATTAAAGAACCCATAAAATAATAACACTAAACGTCTGCCTTGATGTCTGTCTGTCTGTCGTACTGAAGTAAAGAAAGTCGAAATAAAGTACTTAAGTTAGACAGCGGTAAGATGAAGTCGGAACGAATAGCAGTTCATTTTTAATGCGGTACCAGTAATGGTAGGTCTCATCGAGTTGAGAGCCTACAAGAAAGTCCCTCTGGGAGAATACTGCCGGGTATAGAACGACTTAAGTATGTGGCTGAAGCAGTACAAGTTGGTAACGTTCTCCTTTTTTTATTTTATTGAATCCGCTAACTTATATAATGTGAAAAACAAACAAGTAAACGAATGAAGTCGTACCAGAATAATTTACATACTAATTAAAGTACAAAACTAAAATTCGATTAATTTCTTAATACTGTAACTCTTATTTAATTTAAAATGGCTTATTACTTTTATTACTTACTGGTTGTTCAAAAAGATTGTTTGATTAATTCATCGTTGAATTATAATGTTTATTTTTGATTTCATCCGTGCATCTACCGTCGTTGTTTTTCTTTTTACTACAAATAAGTGTGAGGGCATTTGGAAAATAAAGAAGGTTGTTTTTATTTTGATTTTTTTGGTATAATTAAATAAAACTTATTTTACAACATACCTGAAACTATTTTTCTACGAAATCACCGTATAAATTTTACCGATTCACCAATTTTGTTATGTTCTCTTCATACTCAGTTGCCGTCAAGTTGTTAAACCACTCACTAATAACCTCTTACAGTTCGTCGTCACTTCCATAGCGGTGTCCGCCCAAAAAGTCCTCCAGTTTGGGAAACTGATGGAAATCACTCGGGGCCGAGTCCGGCCTACATGGCGGATGATCAAAACGCTCCTATCGAAACTGTTGCAACAAATTCTTCGTCACGTTAACAGAAAGTGGTCGTGCGTTATCCTGCAGAAGCACATCGCCGCTAAACAACAATTTGCCCGACCTTAGTGCACCATTGTCGAACAGATTGCTTCGTTCATCGTTCATTGCCATAAACCTCCGTTATTTGTCTGTGAATTTCGATAGATCGCACTCCTTTTGTATTCAAAAAAAAAATTACACTACGAACCTCACCATTGATTTTGTCACACATTTTTAAGACTTACAAATGATCAGTAAACGTATCGGATTGCTGTTAGCGCCAAATTGGCCCAAGGTGAGTGGAAAGTCAATGATTCGGCAGCGGAGGGTGGTGGGGGAACTGCGCGGCTCGTCAGTTCAAAACTTTCTTTACTTTCCGAATGAACCTCTTATATAATTATTTCTATTTATACTAACGTCTTGTAAATCTGCAAGCAATACTAAATTTCACTTTTATATCCTATTCAGATATCGTATTCTGACACTATACACCGACTGCCCATTATAACCCCCCTCCCTCTGATTAATTGGTTAACAACCCGACTTCCGCAGTGTGTCGTGGATGAATTTGTTTTTAAAAGGAGATGAACCTTCAAGATCTTTGAAAAGATACCACTTATACGATTTTAATGAGCTCAGCAAATGCGGTACATGAGGAAAGTGTAATCCAAGCAAGGAAGAAAGTGTACAATCGTTACAGACGTTTTGGAGAACATTGAATTTTGTAATTTTTTCTGCGAAAAATGTATGGACCCTTTATTAAGTACTTAAATTTCTGCCTCCTTACTCTAAAAAAATTCGTTATATTATTACTTTCTCTTGCCCTGTTTGAATATAGCACAAGGAAGGATAGCAGGTATTGTTTTCTTGTCGATTTTTTGAAATAGACTTTTCACCGGATATACACACGTTTTCAGGCTCCCTGAACTAGAAAAAAACATGTTTTTAGCGATTGGTCTGTGAATGAACAAAATATCCATGAAAGGAATATAGTAACGAACCTGAAACTTGGTACTTAAGTTAGGTATTACTATGGGAGCCGACACGAACATTTTCATCAAATTCGGTGCAATTTTTCACTTTTTTACAGTTTTCTCAAAAACGGCTCCTATTATTTCTTTTTAAATCGCCTCATGTACTACATTTGAAGCTCTGCAAGATAGGGTAAGCGCCATGTCTGCCGAAATTATTGGGGGCCTGTGATCTCGTAGGAGATTTTTTTAAGATTGCGGCTTTAATACGCATTTTAGGGCAGAACGCCTAGTTTAGAGTTAATTAGTGAAGTTTTTTCCATTAAAATCGGTCAAATGAGATTTTTTTTAATATTGCGGCAGTAATGTGGACTAAACGACAAATGTGTGTATAATTAAAGTTATAGAAAATGAAAAAATCTACTATTTATATTTCAAGAATTTAGAGTACTTCTACAAAGCCTTATTTAACGACAGTGATTTTCCGTATTTTTAAACCAAACAGAGGGTGATTTTCATTTTGTATCAATCAATCACTCATGATTAAAATTAGGTTTACGTTTTTCATTTTACATTATTTATTAATGATTAAACGTAGGTTAATTGTTCATAATTTACATCTACAAGACAAAGTTATGTGAGTAACTCACACTAGATTTTTTCTTTATTTTATTCAAAACAAGTGGATCGGATAGAAAAATGGAGTAATATTTCATATTATAGCTTGGATGAGAGACACTAGTCGGTAGGATTCGGAAAGGAAATATAAACTGTTAATAATTATTAATGATAAGAATAATATAGATTTTGTACCTGAAAAAATTTTTTATTATCGCCTAAAGAAGTCCTAGTTTCAGGAACGTTGCAACGTTGGGGTGGATTATCGGGTAGATTATTTGATGTTATTGGATAAAAGTATAAGTTTTAGTCATTTATTTGTGCTACTGTATTTAATTTGTGTTTAGTTATATTTATAATATATTGTCTTCGAGTGTCGTTTTTCAAACCGAAGTATATTAATTTTTAGACATTTATTTGTGCAACTGTATGTTGCTTAAATTGTATTTTTAGTTTGCCGTAATATTTATATTAATAGTCTCCTCGCTTTAACCGTTTTTCAAATAAAAGAGCTACTACTGAGATATCTTTCGTCACTTCGTTTACCATAAAATTTATTAATACTGTAGTTATGAACAATAGAATTCGTTTTATGTGCACTCACTCTGGTACCTTTTTCAACTCCTCATTACATTATTAAAGCACTGAACAAGTGTTAATAAAACAAATACACTTCACTTTATATGAGTAACAACTTTTTTAGATACCGTTAAAAACTTTTAAAAGTGCATTCTCTTTATGTACATAAACGGTTATTTTAACGCTATTTTATTTGTGTTTAAGTTTTAATAGTATAAGTAATCGTTTATTTTATTTTTAATTGTACTCATCCTTGATATCTTGTAGAATGATTTTTGTTTAAACAGTTGCTTGTTGTTAAAACTTGTTGTGTTTCTTTTTCTTTGCTTTAAATGATTGAACTGTTCATTTTTTGTACTGTTTCTCTGAAATGAGCAATTTTTTAAATCGTGTTATCTTCGGATTTTAACTGATCTTCACGATTTAATAAACCCCTGAAGCCAAAATATCGGTTATTAAAAGGATGCAGCGCACCCAAGTTTGTTTTTTTAGTTTTGGAGTTAAAATTTCCTAACCGATTTTGCTGAACTTTTGATACTTTGGTTTCCAGAACCTTCACCAGAAGGGTATTTGTATTATCTTAGTAGTGAATTAATGAAAGCTAATGAATACACATAACGAGAAGCACTTTTGATTGCGTTATTGTCACAGGGCACCACCATAAATTGTCTGGTGTGCGAATGCTTTGATTATAAAATTAATATTCGGTTGGCGCCTAGCTCTGTCAAAATAATAATAAGTAAAAAATATGCTTCTTCGATTAAACCAACAGTATTTAATTAACTAACTGTTTTTAATCTTTTTTTTCTTAACTAATCCTTACCTATTGAAAAAATTAACATACCCAACATCGCACCTCGCGACTTTGCCTGAAAGGAACGAAGCTTACTAATCCTTTTTGAAGAACCAAATTTAATTTTATTATTAAATACTTCTAAATTAATATTTTATTCTTCTCATTATCTTCCTGGTCACCTTCAATAGTAGCTGCTACCTTCTGCTTCGTCAACTACCTCCTCGAAGCTGAATTCCAAATGGAACTGACCTAATGGACACCATCCTGAAACGTTGACCAGCCTCCAGCTCCACCAAAATCGTTAAAACAACCTGTCCGGCCAAAAGTAAGGAGAACCACTCCGACCATTGGCTGAAAGTTTCCAGGTAAAATAAGGGCCCGAAAAAACACAGAGAAACACACCCATCTAAAGAACACTACCCCACATCCGATGATTGTCATTTGGTTGGTTGAATTTACAACCTCTTGTCTAATTACTATGATAATGTAACTAATTCTAACTAAGGGGGTTTCCTTTGTACCCTTTGGTTTGGTCTTTACCAAAATACTGGAAAATCATAACAAATAGGAATTTCCATGATTTCGATTGTTATTAGGCTATTTGTACTTTACAACGATAAAGCGGGTTTGCAATAATTTTTTGGTTGTATTATCGGATTGGCTGGTTCGAGTATTAAATTTTTCTTAAAACAGATTTTATCAATGGAAAGGCTATTCGTCGAGAAAACAAATAAAATTCGACAAAGTGTAATAAAAAAAGAGTGCTCGTCAGTAACCCAAAAGGGTGACAAAACATTAGTAAGAAAATAAAATTTCCATGAATTATGTTAATAATACTTCATGTTTAAACATTTTTTTTATTTCTATTTTAAAATTTTTAACAAAAAATAAAACGATTGTTTATTGAAATACTTGGAAATTCTCTCCTGCAATTTTAACTTTCTCTTGCCTATATGAATATATAGGAAGGAAAGTATTGTGTTCATGTCGATTTTTCGAAATCGAGTTTTCACCGGATCTACACGTTTTTAGACCCCCTGAACCCAAAAAACATGTTTTTAGCGATTGGTCTGTGTGTGTGTGTGCGTGCGTGCGTGTGTGTGTATGTGTGAACAGAATATCTCAAGAATGGAACTATGTACGAACTTGAAACTTGATACTTAAGTTAGACACCACTACCGAACCTGACACGAACATTTTTATAAAAATCGGTCAACCGGAAGTAGTAGTTTATTCGTGTAATTTTTCACTTTTTGCAATTTTCTCAAAAACGAGTCCTACGATTTTTTTAAACTCCCCTGGTTTAGGCTTACAAATTTTTTTATGTTCTACAAGATAGGGTAGACGCCGTGTCTGCTAAAATTCTTGATGAGGATGTTTTCACGTAAAAAAATTTTTTTTAGCAAAGAATTGTTTTTTTAGCGCAAAAATTTATAAAGTAAAAGTTGTAGAGAATTTAAAATCCTACAACTTTTATTTCAAACATTTTTTTGTATAAAGCTTAGTTTAGTAATAATTAGTGATTTTTTTTGTTTTTTCTCACGAAAACATGTGAAAAATCTATTTTTTAAGATTTCGGCCTTAGTATGCATTGTACGACAAAAGTGTAGGCTATATAGTAAAATTTATAGGAAATTAAAAGATCTACAACTTTTATTTAGTGAATTTTTCTCTACAGAGCCTAGTTTAGCGAGAAATAGTGATTTTCCGTATTTTTAAGCCAAACTGAGGTTGATTTTCATTTTGCGTCTTGATTAAAAGTAATTAAAGCATTTAAACTCATTATTAAAAGTAGGTGATGTTTATTGAGGTTAGTTTTTTGTTTATTTCTGATGTTTTATTACTAATGTTAGATTTATTGTTAATTATTTGCATTGGCAAGAGAAAGTTGTGTGAGTGTTCACAGCAGATTTTTTTTACTTTTATTTTGTGCGTTATTTGAAATTACGTCAAATTACGTGAAATTACGTCAAAGTGTCAAATCCCCGTTTGTCCTCATCCATTCTTTGTGACATTATTTTTTATTCTTTCAACTCCATTAGAAGAAAATATTTTTATAACCCTTATTTGCAAACGCGTATCTCGTTTCCAAACAAAACGTCCACAGTAATTAATTGTGTTTTGTTGAAATTTAATCTCGACAAGATCATCATAGATATCTGGAGACGTATAATTACTCTGATAATTCATCACTGTTCAATTTATTTTTATTACGTTATTCAATTAAATCGTAATCTGAAGTACGTCACTAGTTATACAAAAAAAATATAATTAGGTAGACGTTAAATTAAGTTTTTCTTGCAAGCTGTTTTAGACAGCAATTTTAATAACGGACTCGAGATATTATATTTATGGGTACCGAAGTCAAATATTGTTCTGTTCACTATAAATGTGCTCTGCACAAAATATATTTTTCACTATAACTATACCCTGACTAAGTTTCTTTCCCTTCAACGCTCTACATCTAAGTTGTCGAGTTGAATTCGATTTTCACGTGGTTATAGAGCTTTTCTTCACGTTATTATGGATATCTCCTTATTTCATTTGTGACTAAATCTACCATAAGGTCTTTATGAAGGTCTGCATTTCTGACTACCTAATGTAAGAATGACTACATTAATCTTGAAAGATATGACAGGAAGGTGTCTCCATCTACTAGCCAAAAAAACTAAAATTAAAGTTGGGAGCGTGGTTTTTCTAATTGACCTAAAATTTAGGATCAAAAATAAACGAAAATATACTCGGGAGAAAAAAACTCAAAATGGAACAACACAGCTTTGATTCTTGCAATGAAAAGAGATTAACCGGTTCGTAGGAAAGAAAATAAGACACAAAACACTAAATAAAAAAAAAACACCAAAATTTGTTGAAAAAAAGTTAACAAAATATTATGGACTACATATAATTTGAACTTTAAGGAGAAACGTATAAGTTAGTTTATTTGAATTATTTTTTAAGTTAATTGGGATTTTTTTATAACATTTAAAAGAATTTCATTTCACAAAATATGTTGACAACATTGAACTTAAAATGATTATATACTCGTATGGCGCTTGCCCTATCTTGTAGAGCATAAAAATTGTAAATTAGGCGATTTTAAAAAAAATCTAAAGGTTGTTTTCGAGAAAATCACAAAAACGTGAAAAATTGCACGATTTTACTACTAATTCCGATTTTGATGAAAATTTTGTTATCGGGTACCTTCCTTCATTGTATCTAATTTAAGTTCTACGTTTCTACTTCGTGCGATATTCCGTTCTTGAGATATTTTGTTCACTTACATACGTGCACACAAATAAACACACACACACACACACACTCGCAGAATAATCGGTACAAAAACCATGGATTTGGCTTCAGGAGCCCTAAAAACTTGTATTTTCGGTGAAAATTCGATTTCAAAAAATTGACATGAGAACAATAGACCTACCTATTCTCTTTCCCTGTATTTTATACAGGGCAGGAGAAAGTAAAAGCAATAATTTTGTGCTTGAAAATAAAATATATTACACAAAAATACAAAGTATTTATATAAGATTTATTTTTCAAGTGTTGTTGTTTAGGTCAACAGCCGAAAGGCTGGTTTGAACCTGTAGAGGTTTTACTAAGTAAAACGAGGAGTGAGGTGGTTTACCATTGCCTTCCTCACTCAGTGGAAAAGTACGCTTATCAGCATGCCGGGCCCTCTGAAAAGCACTTATTTTCCACTCTGCAAATGACACCTTCAATTCATTCACCACAGGGTCTGGCTGTATAGTGAAATTCATTACTTTCAGAGGAGATAACTCTGATTAGTGTCTTTTACACCTCTACCTCTTCTGTTCTTAAATAAATCAGTCATTAATTGACTAACCATGTGATAAGAAACAGAACTATTTATTTTAGCCCTGCAACGAACAGATTGAGTGTAAATAATTTGACACTCCACCTGCCTGTTAGGGGCAGTATTTTTCAAGTATAAACAGCTTATTAAAAAACAATTTTACATAAATTCTATTGACGGTTTTGAACATAATTATTAGACTTTTGATGAGCTGGTTAGCGAAAATGTTACTGCACTTTATCGACCGTTTTATAGAGGATATTGTCTTAACTAAAATATTTATAGCCGTTTAAAAATCTTTCTTTTATTATTTATAATTAACTCGTAAAATATAAAGTTTTCTGGTCGTTATAATTGGTGCTCTCTAGAGATACCTCTGCAAATACAGTAGTTTAAAGACGTATCCCCTTACTAATACTAAAAGAAAAACGGTTTCCGTTTAATGCGGTGAGAATCCAAAACTAATATAAAGCGTAAGTAAAAGTACTGAATGTACCGTGTACCGTCAGTACTCTCTGATGCTCTTTAATTAAATTTCTTTACCTCTCTCTTCACTCCCCCAGCAATCCAGATATGTAGGTTGGACTGACTTTAAACAGAAGTTTCTCTTAACCGAGTTCTAATCTTCATTGATTTTACAAATTTACTTTTGAGATTTATAACTAGAAAATATAATAAATACTATAAGTTAACGGGAAAGCGATTTTACTTTATCGTTAGTCGTCAATATATAGACTACAGATGTCCCACGTGGAACCGTCATACTTTGAATATGTGTTCTTCTTATAAAAATAATGAAAAAAAAACAGAATTTCTTTTTAAATGATATTTTATTAAAATAAAAGATCTAGTGTGAAAGACTCACACAACTTTCAACTTGCTTAAACGACAACTAACAGCCGGAAAAAGCGTTCCATATTAACATTTAACAGTTTATTTGATTTTAACATTAACGCACATTATTACAAAAGAGCTAATTATTTAAATAGATACACCGACCCTTCTCTGGTAGCCGTTACGACAATACGCTTATACTATTTCTAACCATTTCTGGTAAATAACCCGATTTATCAACTATTATTATTTAAAAATAAATCTTTATAATGATGCATCCTACAGCTTAAAATTTAATATATTTTGTATAATAAATTTAAACAATAAATTTCACTAACCCTTTTAAGCTGCCTTGATTTCCACTATCTGCTATTACACGTGTTTCGGTGGATCCACCATCAGGGTACACAAACTAAAAAATTTTTATTTAAAATCTGTAGAAGATATTACATCTTCAGTCATTTATATAAAACTCTCCATATGAAAAATAATTTTATTTAGATGACTGAAAAAGATGTAATATCTTCTACAGATTTTTAATTAAAATTTTTAGTTTCAAATTATATTGCGTAACTTTACAAGTGACGGCGACTCTACCGAAATACGTGTAAGTAGCAGATTGTATAAATTAAGGCAGCTTAAAAAGGTTAGCGAAATTTATTGTATAAATTTATTATGTTGTTCAGGTCATCAGCTGAAAGCCTGGTTTAAACCTGTAGAGGTTTTACTAAGTAAAAGAAGGAGTGAAGTGGTTTACTATTACCTTCCTCACTGAGTGGAAAAGTACGCTTATCAGCATGACAAGCCCCCTGAAAAGCACCAATTTCCACTCTGCAAATGACACCTTTACTTCATTCACCACTGGGGGTGGCTGTATAATGAAATTTATTACTTTCAGAGGAGATAACTCCGATTAGTGTCTTTTACACCTTCACCTCTTCTTTCCTTAAATAATTCAGTCATATAATTGGCTAACCCACCGGGTTGGTCTAAAGGTAAAGTCGTCGCTGCGAGTCAGCTGTTTAACAGCTAATTTTCGGAGACGAAGGTTCCTGGTTCAAATCCTAGTAAAGGTAGTTACTTTTATACGGATTTGAATACTAGACAGTGGTTACCGGTGTACTTTGATGGTTGGGGTTCAATTAACCATACTCTCTCAGGAATGGTCGGCCTGGGTCGGTCCAAGACGTCACTTCATTTACACGTCATACACATCATCCTCATCTCATTGGGTCATGGGGTTGCTTATTGTTCTGAATTGAACAGATTGCAACGTACACAAATTAGGAGTAAAAAAAAAACAATATAATTGGCTGACCATGTGATAAGAAACAGAATTATTTTTTTAGCCCTGCAACTAACAGATTGAGTGTAAATAACTTGACATTTCACCTGTCTCTTATGGGCAGGAAATTCATTATATAAAATTAAAGTATTATTATTATTATTTACATTAACACTTCTAAAAATTTAGTCCTCCTAGAGAATTCTTGAACAAACACATTCCCCTTAGATATTGTCACAATATGTGTTATCGTAAAACAAGAGACGGTGGAATTTCGGTCGCTGGAGAATGAATTTCACTCTTTTTTTGGCTTCAGGAGTTTATGAAACGTATATATCAGTACAAATCGTGATATCGAATAAAGTACGGGGAAATACAAGTGCAGGCACTCAATCCAATTGGGTCGCTCGTTACATAACGTTCTGATATTATTATTACCCGAATCTGTGTGTAATTAGTGAGCGACGTTATTAACTATAATACAGGCGATATTGATTTTATTATTAGAACAGTGGAGTGTATTGGTTGTATTAATGAAATATAATTTATACCCGCTTTTCATTATAAATAAAGTCTCCGTTACGATACGGTACCGTGTGTTTATACCGTATTAGTTATTCATTAGACATATTTTGTGGCTCTCATTAAAAATTGATGTACCTACTATTTTGTAATATGTAGCCTATATCCACTCGTTTAAAACTCTTGGCTGTTATGTTATAATCAAATTTCAATTCGTTCATTGTAGATTCCAGTTTTACAATCCGTACGTAAAACCTTCATTTACTTTGGCATCGTCAGTTCTCTAATGCTCGATTTTGTTTGTTAGTTTATTTATTTATGTGAAATATATTATACAGCGGCTTCACCGTATGACCTTAAATTTTTATTTACTTACTTCACAGAATTTATGCAACGTTTTCTATATATTTTTCTGATAAGTCAAATTGAATTACTGTTTTGGCCGTTAAAACTTTTTCTTTTGTAGCTCTGGTTTTTCAGTAAGCTGTAGTGTACCCCCATGAATCGATTATACAAGGGTGTATCAAATATAAACGAGGCTGATTATCTCAAAAATTTCGGAGGGGTCCTACACCTGAAAGGGTTTGATGTGCAGGTAGTAGAGACAGGAGAACCGAGTACAACTCTCTCGGACCCCTCTTATAGCGTAGTTTAGTAGCGTCAATTGAAGATCTCTGTGCAAGAAGGCTTCATTTCAAAAAATTTTGAGGAATAAAAAAATTTATTTTGAGTTGCTTAGTTTTTACCTCAAATATTGGTTCACCTCCTTCACTTTATTATCTTATGGACTATTGCATGAGGCTGTTCCGTTCGTGAACTAAAAGAAAGGTAATTTTCCTCATATTAATGTATGGAAACTTCAAAATCGTAAAAAAATAGGAGCTGTTCCCTTCTTGCACCGAGGTATTCAATTAGTGATTTCTCGTATTACTTTTTCTTGTCTATATGAATATATAGGAAGGAAAGTATTGTTTTCATGGCGATTTTTCGAAATCGAGTTTTCAACGGATCTACACGTTTTTCAGACCCACTGAATCCAAAAAAACATGTTTTTAGCGATTGGTCTGTGTGTAAAAAGAATATCTCAAGAACGGAATATCGTACGAACTTGAAACTTAAGTTAGACACCACTACCGGACCCGACACGAACATTTTCATCAAAATCTGTCAACCGGAAGTAGTAGTTTATTCGAGTTATTTTTCACTTTTTTGCGATTTTCTCAAAAACTGGTCCTACGATTTTTTTTAAAAATCGCCATGTTTGCTGAAATTCTTGGTGAGGCTGTTTTCACGTAAAAAAATTTTTTTTTCTTAATATTTCGGCTTTAATATGCATTTAGCGCAAAAATTTACATAGTAAAAAATATAGAAAATTTAAAACCCTACAATTTTTATTTCTAACATTTTTATTGTAAAACGCTTAGTTTAGCGGTAATTAGCGATTTTCGGTTTTTTCTCACGAAAACTTTTGAAAAATCGATTTTTAAGATTCGGCCTTAGTATATAGTACATTTTACGACAAAAATGTATGTTATCAAATTTATAGGAAATTAAAAGACCTACAAATTTTTTTAGAGCATTTTTCTCTACAGAGCCTAGTTTAGCGTGAAAGAGTGATTTTCCGTATTTTTAAGCCAAACTGAGGTCGATTTTCATTTTGCGTCTTTCACTTATGATTAAAATAAGGTTATATTTTTTGAGGTTAGTTTTTTGTTCATTTCTTATGTCTTATTACTAATGTTAGGTTATATTGGTCATTATTTGCATTGGCAAGGGAAAGTTTTGTGTGTTTCACACCAGATTTTTAAGTCAAACAGATGTTGATTTTCATTTTACTTCATGCACTGGTGATTAAAATTAGGTTATGTTTCTTATTTTACATTGTTTACTAATGACTAAACATAGGTTATGGGCGTATTATTTTTAATTATGTGTTAGTGGATTCGTGGAATTTAAAATGCTAAATTATTTCTAAAGTTTTTATGAGTTTTATTGTAAAATTGGTGACAATTGGAAAAGGTATATTTGATTTTTATTGATGGATATGTGGGAGATGACAAATTTATGTAATTTTAATAAAAGAATAAAAATTGGCATGTTACAAATAATAATTGTATTGATTTATGTAGTTTCTAAATTGAAAAAGTTTTTGTAGATATTGTATGTCAGTTTATTGTTCTCATTTTCAATTTTGTTCCTAATAACTAACCCCCATAACACATTATTCAACTCATACTATTCGTTATCGAACTCGAAATGTTACATGACAGTGTTTATTTATTTATTTTTTTGTGTTTTATCGATATTAATGTATTTTATTTCGCTTCAGTAATAAGCTGTTTTTAACGACGGGTGGTTTTGATGAAGCTCGACATGAAGTATTGGAAGTTTTTTTGTTTCATTTAGGTAGTAGTGCTGTAGTTAGGTGGCAGCTAATAATTTGTTCTCGCCACTCGCCAGCCAGTTTATTTGCCCCTCATGTCAAGACAATGACTGACTATATCAGCCACACCCAATCGGTCTAATCCCTTGTTTTCTCGTCTCCGTAATTCTTTTATCTATTGTTTTTTATAAGATCAAATATTGGTAATTCAAAAGTCATCTGAACATTGTTTACGTTTGAAGAACTAATATTGTTTATTTTTTTGCCGTATATTACAGTAATTTTTTTCCTTTGTCTTACCTATATAGCAAGGAAAGTATCGTTTTCAAGTCGGTTTTTCGAATTTAAGTTTTCACCGGATATACATGTTTTCAGATCCCCCGAACCCAAAATGAACATGTTTTTAGTGATTGGTATGTGTGTTCTGTGAAAAAAATATTTCATTGTTTTTTAAGATCAAATATTGGTAATTGAAAAGTAATCTGAACATTGTTTTCGTTAGAAGAACTGGTATTGTTTATTTTTTGCCGTATATTACAGTAAAGTTTTTTCCTTTGTCTTGCCTATATATTATGCGGTTCCAAGCTCCGTGTAGTTGTGAGGTGAAGGGTACGGGGGTTTTTAGCTGTTTATAATGAATGAGTGACGCATGCTGGGAGAACGATTGTTGTATTACTCTGATACAAAACATTCGTTTTCAAACTTTCAGTATTTCACATATTTGTTTGTTTTTATTATATTTATTTATTTACATATTTTGATATAAAATGGTAAGTTAAATATTATGAATCCGACCAAGTTAATAGCTCGGTAGGCATTTGTTAAATTAATGCGCCGGATGATAAGAATATGTTTTTAGTCTAGTTAGTACACGCTACCACTACAAATGCATCAGCTGTGGAACACTAATAACTCATTCATTCTCCCACTACTATAACAACGCACTGCATCTCGTTTTTCTTCTTTCTAATGCCTGTTGAGGTTCATACCTGCCTTTCAGCTGATGATTTAAACAACAATTTATGCCGGTTTTCTTGGAGGATACGTTTACGTATCCTGGTTTTTAAAACTGTACATCATAAGAAAGGTAACAGAAATACGTAATACTTTAGGATGCTATTCCCCGTATTTACCCTTTAAGATTAAGTACCCTTTAAAAACGCGAATATTTTAGTTTCTATTTAACCCTTGAGGAATAAAATGTTAAATATTATTAGGTGGTAGATGTTTTTCAGAAGGCCTGGCATACTGATAAGCATACTTTTCCACTTGGTGAGGAAAGCAATTGCAAACCTCCTCACTCCTCGTTTTATTTAGTAACGCCTCTCGAGGTTCAAACCAGCCATGTTGATGACCTAAGCAGCAACCAATTTTGTAATACAATTAGTCTATAAAATTATATTTGTGAATAATTTTGTGCAATTTTCCGTCCGTTTATTTATTGTTAATTAATTTAATCTCTTATTAAAGCATTATTATATTTTATGGATCTCGTTTTCCATTAAACTAAAGGAAGCAACACATTGTCGAAAATTCCAAACAATAGAGTGCTAAAGAACAATGAGACATCTGTTGCTTGTATATTTTTACCATTCAGGGATTCGCGTGAATGCCTAGAGGTTTTTTATTTCCATTTTTTTTTTTTTTTTTTTTTAGTTTTTAGTAGGAATCAAACTAAGTATCCTTTAAGTAAGCTTTGTTTTATTTTTGATCGTATACTGTTTCTTTTGGTGTAGGAATGTCTTGAAGGTTTTATCATGAATTCAGTAAATAATACTGCAATACTTGCGTTTTAATTGTGCTCATAGTACGTAAACATTTGTACTATTCATAGAAGTAAAAACAAATAGCTAACTGAATAACTGAAATGTTTTTGTTTTATCATTTTAATTAGAATGTAGTACCTTTATTATTAATTAAGTTCCGCCAACATGAAACAGCTCTGTTTATTTTTTATAGGAATGTTAATGCAAAATGACAAGTGATGAACAAAAACTACAGATGAGTGTATCAAACGGCGCATTAGAATGCACTTCTGCTACAAATTGAAAGAGATGGATGGGTGAGCGTAGTTACATTTTATTATAGGCTCTTCTAAATAACATTTGCTACAGTAATGATGTCATTTAAATACAGAACAACGTTGTTGTAGTGGTCAGAGCAACTGGTTACTATCTCAGGGAACCCGTGTTCAATTCCCGGTCAGCTCTGAAATTTGTAATCATTCATTTTCATCGATCACTTTTCGTTTGCGTTACGTTACGTGCAACGTGCAAAGCAGTCGGAATTAAAATTTAAAAATCTATAATGTGAAATACACACCCGACTTTCTTTTCCCTGAAATGCATATTACGGAATTACGGACGAAAATCTTCAACAAAACCTTTTCTTTACCAATTTCAATGAGAAAAATATGAAAAATCCACTTAGTGGTGCTCAACTAAGGTCTGTAGAAAACACTGCTTCAAATAAAAGTTGTAGGTTTTTTAATTTTTTTTAACTTATTATATACTTATGTACTAAAAAGTGGATGTTAAGGCTGCAATGTTAGAAAATAAAATTTACCACCAGAGCACAGCTCCCACGAATTTTTATAGACATGCCGGTTACAGCATCTTGTTGTAGAGCACAAAATTACTGTTGGAGCCATTTTTGAGATAAAATCAGAAAAAGTTAAAAACATTCAGATTAAACTGCCACTATTTCCGGGTGATCGATTTTGATAAAGTTCCGTGTTTCAACTATGTTTGATTTTTCGTTTTTGTGTTGTTTTCTTCAAACACAAACATAGAACAATCGGTAAAAAACCTAGGTTTTTATTTTAGAGACCAAAAAATGTGTATTTCCAATAAAAAACGCGATTCTATGTTATCTTTAATTAAGAGTCAAAAATGGTGGTTTCTTACGGTTTTTGACCTGAGCAAAAAATATAACAGTTCCCAGAACCTAATCTTCACTAATTTTTCAGAAATCTGGGGTAACTTGGAAATAAATGGGGTAATAATAATACCCCTGTTTTTTACGTTTGCCTTATAGTAACTTCGTTAAATAGACAATAAATCAAAATGGTTTTAAATGAAGCTTAGCTTTTAGAAAATTTAATACTGAGAAAATTTATGTAATAAAGTCAATTGCAAACAAAATCGATTTGCAGAAAATAAATTTTATTTACATAAAAATATACGGAACATGGTTGGAAAAAATCCTTTATTTTTATAAACTTCTCTGAAAACGATGATTTTTAATCCTAAGCTCTTTGTCAAAACCAATGCGGTAGACCATGTGATTGAATATTCTTATCTTTTCAATTACAGAGCTATTAATCATTATCTTGAATCTGTAAGGGTCCTTTCCTACAAAAATTTTTACTTTGATTGTCATGCTAGGTATGCATAAGTTGTACGAATTGCATAAATTCGGTAAAAGAAACATTTTTGAGCGTTTGTGATTCGACTTTTAAAACTTGATTGTTCGCAAACAAAATGGTATTCGAAGTGACAACTTAGAATAAATAGGATTAATATTGTTGTAATATTATTGTCGCGAGTTTTGTAATCGTGATTTATTGGCTAATTCTTATTACTATGTGGCATTTCTTCTTTGGGGCTCATGAAAATGGAAATTCATTTTAATTTTCAGCAGTAGACTACTAAAAACATTAATAATGTGTCCTGTGTTCAGGTGTGCTTTGCAATAAGTCTTGTTTTCTTACTTAATAAAACAGGTCGAAGTTTCCCCCAGACAGAAAAACACACACCGTCAAAAACTTATATCCCAAGACGAAACGTATATAAAATTGAATTTGAAAATGGAATAAATCATTCTTCGACATGTGGGGATAATAAAAACTTCTACTCAGATGTATTTGTGCGTTTGTGTATTGTATTTTCGCTCCCGCTTCGGTAGACTATGTTTATGAATCTCTGTTTGTCTGCTTTTTGCTATGATGGAATTATTGATATTCAAGTTTATTTTTTGTATTTTGAATGCTATTCAATTTTATATTCTACGATGCATCGTCATGTCGTTTTTATCGATTGTTACAGTTTCATAACAATCGGGTGGGATGACTGTGTGAAAAGTCGAATTCTGGAATTCTGTAGTTTTTTCCTTGTTGCATTAGCATCAGAACCGAATCAGCGTATCCACTATATCAATTTAACTATTTTGAATAAACTATTCTGGTATTCAATCGGAATGCCCGAATACTTTTTTTCATGTTTTTCATTAATTTTACTTACTTTCCGTGACTTTTATCGTTTATTATACAGGGTGATTCACAAAGATATGCAGAAACTTTGGGAGTGCATTGTACATGTAAAAATAATGAAAAAAGTTTTTATAAACATGGGTCCGGAAATGCTTCGTTTCCGAGTTACGGCTATCGAAGATTTCCCCCGGATTTCAGCTCACCAGGTGAAATGAGGTCTTTCTGAAATTCTGGTAAGGTAGATTAAGGGGCGAATTCAATCGTTTCTTATGGTTTTTGACCTGATAAATTGAATAAAACAGGTCCCAGAACTGTAAATTAAATAGTTTTTGAGAAAACCAGTGTCAAATGCAAAAAATTGTGTGAAAAAACCCAATTTTTCATCTTAGTTTTTCCGGTTAATTTTACTTTGTACTGTTATGAATAAAAATTCATTTAATCAAACATCTATTCGCTTTCTGTGTACTTTATTTACTCCGGTTTGTTTAGAATAAAATTTTCAACATGTTTAATTAAAAAATTTAACTGTTTCTTGGTGAAATAACAAAGTTATTTTGCCGAAAGATGAAAAAATGTGTTTTTCACTCCATTTTTTTTGCATTTGACACTGGTTTTCTTAAAAAATACTTAACTTACAGTTCTGGGACCTATTTTATTCAATTTATCAGATCAAAAAACATAAGAAATAATTGAATTCGCTCCTTAATATACCTTACCAGAATTTCAGGAAGACCTCATTTCACCTGGTGAGCTGAAACCCGGGCGAAACTTTCGCTAGCCGTAACTCGGAAACGAAGCATTTCCAGATCCATGTTTATATAAACTTTTTTCATTGTTTTTACATGTACAATGAGCTCCTACAGTTTCTGCATATCTTCGTGAATCACCTGTATCCGTATCTGGAACATCATGAGATTTTCTGCCCTTAGGCAGATTGCTCGCAGTTTGTTCCGTTATCTTCCAACGTCATATTTTTTTGACCATGTTGAATCTTGTGTTTATTTGTGATAATCTTGTATTTATGATGAATGTCTCGTCTAATTTTCTCCAATCAGACGACGAGTTTCGACTTGACCTAACCAATAAAAGTAAGTATCTCTTATTCTGTAGCGAGGAGATTAACTTACTAGTTGTAAAGGTAACTGTAATCGGCCTACGTTTGTGTTCCGGTACCCAGATTTCGATGAATACTTGGAGACAGAAAAAGATGATGGTATGTGGTCTTTTTGCCCCAGCATAGCATAACCAAACTGTCCTTTTCAGGACTAACAAATCGACAAAGTTTCTGATTGCCAACTATTGCCGTCGTCTGGTGACAAAAAAATAAAAAAACATTACAAGATTTGTGTTGTCCGGCGGGGTCGATATGTGTAGTTGTCAACGCAACTGGTTCTCTGCACCAATGATCCCAGATTCGATTCCCCGTCTGGTCTGGAAATTTTTCAACACTCGAATGTTAACCAAAATCCCTTTGTGTACACTTACCTCAGTTAAGCAGCAATATTTTAATTATATTTGTACGTTTAACGGTATCTTCAAATTTGTTTTCAAAGTGTTAGCGTTAAAATGGTTTTTTTTTGAAAAATCACTTTAACGGAATTTTTGCCGTAAGTCAAAGGTAAGCCTTTTTGAAAGTTCCCATTAGCCATGTGACGCGTCGTTTCGTGAAAGGGATTTGTTAAAGCTAAATTTTTTTGTAAGATATTTTTAGAATAATTTGTAAGTTTACGAATTCTGTGTTGACCGAAACGACAGCTTCAGATTTGGTGAAACACAATATCAGTAGAAAAAAACGATACACCAGAAGTGTAGTCTTAATTTAAATTTAAATTATAATAAAATCTTTATTCAAAACCGTGCAATTTAAATTTTATTTTCTAAGAAATGGCAGTCCGTGTAGTTCCTTACTGTTCTCTTATTGGTTAATATTTCTTCGCGTTATTACTTTTGCATAAATTACTTCTGCATGCAATACTATAATTTTTTAGAATGTGCAGTTAAATTGCATATTAAGCTACTGTTGTAATCTTGGTTATTGTTGTAATATTCTATCGTAATAATGCTTTTTCTGCTAGCATTGTATCGCTCTAATAAAACACTTCGTACTGTGAAATTGCGTTTTGTTTGTAATTTATTTTTTTTACGATGGTCGGTTGTGATTTTCTGTTTTACCATAATTTTTCTTATACCTGTATACGAACTTACACTGGATTGAATTTGAGTACTAACCACGGAATCTCCCATCGGAGTATCTTAAGTTAAATTAACAATGTACGTCTTTCGTGAGAATAAAGATTGTAATTTTTTATTTTCATTTAAAGAATTTTTACTTTTTTTGCCCTAAATAGGCCTAAATATGTAGGGAAGGAAAGTATGGTTTTCATGTAGATTTTTCGAAACCGAGTTTTCACCGGATATATACGTTTTCAGGCCCCCTGATCCCAAAATAAACATATTTTTACCTATTGGTCTGTATGTAAACAAAATATCAGAAGAACGGAATATACAGTAGTAGTAAGAAGCTGAAACTTATAATTTAAGTTAGATTAACTTATTTTATAAATTAGATTAGACGCATTTTCATAAAAATCAGTAAACCGGAAGTAGTAAGTTGTTAATTCGTGCGGTTTAATCAAAAACGGCTCCTACGATGGTTTTTAAAAAATTGCCTCGTTAAATTTTTTATGCTCTACAGGATAGGGTAAGGGCCTGCTGAAATCCTTAAGGGGGTCCTGCTTTCGTGATAATTTTTTTTTTAGGTTGCGGCCTTAATATGCATTCTAGAGCAAAAGTGTATATACATCAGAGTTGTAAATGATTAAAAACCTACAACATTTAGTTTAAACATTTTTTTGTACAACGCTTAGTTTAGCGTCAATTAGTGATTTTCTGATTTTTTTTCTATTATAATCGGTACAAAAATGGGATTTTTTTAATATTACGGCTTTAGATCCAAATTCGACAAATGTGTAATAATTTAAGTCAGGAAATAAAAGCAGATTTACAACTTATATGTCTAGCATTTTCTTTTGAAGGGCCTAATTTAGCGTCAATTACTGATTTCCGTATTTTTAAGTTGAACAGAGGTTAATATTTTGTGTAGTTCACTCATGATTGAAATTAAGTTGTGTTTAATTTTTACATTGGGAAGAGAAAGACGTGTAAGTGTAGCACACCTGACTTTTTTTATTTTCAATTGAATTTTTTTTAACTTTATTAGTGAAATTCACAACTGTTAAGTAAACAACCAGTTGGTGAAAGATGAATGACGATTTTTTACAGCATTGACTGACAAATGTCCGACATTTTATTTATTTATATTTTTATTCATTGATTGATTCATTCATTTATTAGTGGCGTATAGTTTCTAAAACAAATTGAAGATTGAAACGAAATCATTCGTTTTGCCAGTTTACAATTTTTGTATAGTACTAGCAAACCGGGCTTGGTTCGCTTAACATTCATTATAATTGTATTTTACTAGCTTTACAATAATGTGTGTACTGATATTTCAAACTAGGATTTTAAACTAATTTTTATGATGTTGTAGCAACGAATATTTGTATTTTAACCCTGTAAAATTTTGCTTAACGTATCAGGGATTTTTTTATTGAAAGCTTCTCGATTTATGGCTCAGAGGTTTGAACTCTTCAAACAGGATTGAAAATCGGAATTACAGCTGTAGAAATTAGTAGTTGTGGAGGAGTTATCTGTGATTGTATTAGACCCGAGTTAGGAATGAAAAATTTGAAAACACGAAATTGTTTTCTAGTTTATTTATATATATAGTCTCGCATCAACTTTGCGAGCTTTTAAAGCTTTGGTTTTAGCGATTACTTTAAGTAACTGTACATAATCGGTTGGTTTTAACGTGCAATAATTATAAATTTGAGCCGGGAACCGAGTCGTAGACCTTTCGCTTTGCAGTATAGCATTCTAACTACTGGACCACGGAGGTGGTTATGGAATTTTTAGTATTCTATAAAAAAATAGACAACTCATGTGGTACGGTTACCTGCTTCGAATGAAGGAGAACGGGTTTTCACTGAAGATTTCCAGTTAGGAGTTCCAGTTAGACGTAGAAAATAAAGACGATCCAAAAAGGCGTGGATGAATAGCTTTATAAAAGGAGTGATCTGTGATTTGGGTTGCTGTAGATGACCTAGTTAGAGTTGTTGAACAACTGATGTTATAATATTTTTAACACACTGGAGAATCAATCCGAGGATGTTTGGTCTAACACTCCATCGCTGTCACTAAATGTGTCAGCATTATGATTTAATATTGCTATAAAAATATTTGTTGAATTTTTTTCTGGTTATGGAATAGAAGATATTATTCAAGGACTGATAAAATTAATATGCGCGTAACCAATTTTGTGGAAAAACGGGTGCTATTGCAGTTGTACTGCGACAAGAGTTATTGCGTTAATAAAATACAGAAGTAGAACAGTTTTCATGTTCATATGAGGCACCACTTTGTCATTGGTAGACAACCATGTGTAATTAATTTCACTCGGCGGTTACTAAATTTTTCCTGTGCTCATCACTTTTTATGAACTCTTAAAACTATTTCCCTTCGTAGAGGATTTTACAAAAACGCGAATAAAAGAATACTAAATCTTAATAATATGTACTTCCGCCGACAAATTTAATAAAGAGATTTAAAATGTCCAATGAGGTGCGAGTTTTTTTTCTGTATCAGCTATTTAAGTTAAAGGGTACGTTCAACCTCATTTTCTACTGCTCCATGGAAAGGGGTTTACGAGATCATAACGTCATAGTTTATTTTAAGGGTCGTAAACCCATTTAAGTACCCTCATTTTGACATTTTCTGTAAGTATAAATAATTGCCGTCCCAACAGTCGGGTTATGAAGGTCAACGTGGGTTTTATTGTTCGTGGTTTTTTTTGTTTTGGATTTAAAATATTTTCGGAATCAATAATTTAAGAAATTTCTGGTTTTTTATTGGTTTATCCAGTGAATTTACTTATAAAATTTTGGAAAATTCCCTCGTACAAATTTAAGTAATATTACAACCATTTTTATACCTGTACTTTTCAGATATATCCATTTTTGAGTTGAAAAGTAAAGTTTTTGAATATAATGTTGTCAAACCTTTAAATTTTCGTTTCAATATTATCAATAAATTTACAGTAGGCCTAATAGTGTCGTTTTTCTTATTTTTGGATTACAGCATCGACATTATTGATTGTTACTGTACCCATTCTCGATTTACGTACTTCTTTTCTGCCTGAGCAACGTACACTCAGGTAAGCTAGGTGGGATTTCCTGTTAAATTTTATTGCATCGTCGTTGTCCATAATTTATTACAGAACAAACCTACCTACTACATATTACGTTAATCCGTGAAATAGTTGTTGAATAATAATGATATATTTGAAAAAAATACATTGTTTTCTTCAAAAACAAAACTTTTACTAAATTATACATTATCTCATTAAGCGTGTGTTTTTTCGAAATAATTTTATTGAATAAAAACATGCGAAATACTTTTTTATAAAAATACGTCATTGCCGACAAGCACCCATCGGGTTGGTCCTAGAGGTAAAGTCGTCGTCAAAATCAGTTGTTTAACAGCTGATTTTCGGAGACGAAGGTTTCTGGTTTAAATCCTAGTAAAGGTAGTTACTTTTTTACGGATTTAATAGTAGACAGTGGTTACCGGTACTTTGATGGTTGCGAATTAACCATACTCTCTCAGCAATGGTCGGTTTAAGTCTGTACAAGACTGCACTTCATTTACACGTCATACATATCATCCTCATCTCATTGGGTCATGGGGTTGCTTATTGTTCTGAATTGAACATATTGCAACGTACACATATTAGGGATTAAAAAAAAAATCCGCCAAGTTTCAGTTACTTAAAAAAAATTAGCTTTGTTTTCTGAAATGGTTTTACAATCCGCATATTGCTTCTCTCTGCGGAAGGTCATCAAGTTATAGACAGACAGTATTAATGAAGTAGATGGTAATGAGGTATTTGAAAGAAAATTTTAAAACCAAATTTTTCCTTTGTTCAAACCTTGCCAGAAAAATTATCGGATGACTTGGCATGATAAAATAAAATATTCTTTTAAAATTACGACAAAAGAAATCAGTTTTATTTTTTTACTGTTGAGGTTGTAGTAGTAATTTTTGTGTGTGTTGTAAAAATTATTGGAACTTTCACTTTCAGTTCCCCTTTTTTCCCTAAATTTTCCGTTATTACTTTTATAACTAGCGTTTGCTTCTTCGCTTTGATTTATGATTTAAACGTGTCGAAACTTTGGTACAATGTCTTATACGTACGATACGTGACTACGATATGAATCGATATTAGGTACCGATTCTCGTTCTGCGGCACCGAACTGCTCCTACTTTTGTCTGCCATTTAAATTATTGCACGTTTCCAATAGATAAAGTTTTATGTACCTACTTATTGTTGTACCCCTAATATTAGCACTAATAATGTGGAAATCATCTGCGTCTCTTTCTCTTCATTTAAACGTAATTAAATGTTTTGTTATCTAACTTTTCCATTTCTGTTACATTTTCTTCTCGCTCATAAAATAATTTAATTAACTTTATTAATACTATTATTACGAAGTTTATTTATAGATCGTTCCTTTTTAATGATACGCTTTATATCGTTGTTGTTGATTCTGTTGAAATCAATTTTAGGCGTTTATTACCGTTTCCTTCTTTTTCCAAAAATTATATAGTTTTTTTTTTATTTCGTTTGTCTGAACGTGTTTTTGAGGTCGTTATAATGTAACATGTCTGGAATGTTGTTTTGTTATCTACTTTGTTACGATTCTTTCAGTACTGTTTTTTTTTTGAATCACCAAATTTAAAAGGTACGATTAATCAACCTTTTGGCCCGTGCTTTTTGCACCTTTCCTGAATGCTTTTTCTTCTTTCTCGAGAACGTTTTTTGACGTTTATCGGTTTTTGTTCCTGAAACTTAGTTTTTTATTAAACTCCTGAACTTTTCGCTCTTGCAGATGATTTCTGGTGTAATTTTGTAAATTCCCAGTACTTTATTTATTTCTTGATGCCATGGGATTTTGGCTTTGTGCTTATTTAAAATGTTAACGATGTTTGTTTAACCTGAATTTGTCTATTCTGTAAATATGGCCGTAAAATTGTATTCTTTTTCTGATTGTGTGTGAAAACTTTTCCACGTTTGTAGATTTCTTTGTTTGATTCTAACCTATGTTCTGGTCATATTTTCGTGGCCCCTAAAATCTTCCTTATTATATTATATTATTTACAATAAAAAATATTTTATATTTTCATAGATTTACTAATTCCGGTATGTGTTCTCGGTTATTTTAAAGTTTTCCAAGGTCTTTTATGATTTCTGTAAATGGCTTTTTCCACACCTTGGGTTTTTTAGTATGTTCTAAAACATATTTGTTCCATAAGATAAAGTAAAATATTGTAATGCCTACGTTCGTTCGGGATCTGGGTATAATGAATATATAACAAACGTATAATTTAAGAACCAAGTACAGGCGTTATTTCTAGACGTAGGGGGTGGCATATTTCATTAGGTTTATTAAACGTAATAATAAAATATTTATGTTTAGTTTAAAAATTTATCACTCGTAAAGCATAAAATGAGTATATATCGTTGTAGTGTAGTTACCCCTTTTTCACCTCTTAGAGGTTGTGGGTCATGTATTTCAAATGCTTTTAGGAATGTTGTAGAAGTTACGCTGGCCAATTTTCAGAACTGTAACTCTTCTAGAATGTGTAGACATAATACACTGGTTTTAGGGTTGTCACTCCCTTTTTACCCTTTAGGCATAAGTAGTCAAAATGTAAATGCTTTTAGTATTTTTTGTTCAAATCGTAAGGAACAGATTTAGCTCTCGGGAAGTAAGAGAATCAGTGATGAGTAATTTAGTGAGAGGGATTTTGCATTTACGTATAAGAACTAGCGTTTCAGTACTGGAATACGTTCTACTTACATAGGCCGTCCATGGTCTTTGCAATCTGTGTATTTCTCGAAAGTTTATACTCCTGACATTTTTTTCACCCACAAAATATTATTGTTCTGTGAAAAGAACAAAACAGAACAAAAAATGTTTTGTTCTGTGATTTTCGATTATCATCTTTTCTCTACTGTTGTCCGTAGATTCATTTTCTGATTGACTCCATCAATCGTTTGTTTTCCTTTAGCAGTTCTTCTCTTTCTTGTAGTCTGTACTGTCCGTTAACTATCTTCGGACCCATTATCTTTCGTAGGGTCTTACTCCGTGTGGTGAATGAAGTAAAGTTGTCATTTGCAGGATGGATAATAGACGCTTTTCAGAGGACCTGGTATGCTAATAAGCATACTTTTACACTCGGTAAAGAAGGCATTGGTAAACCACATCATTCTTTTTACATAGTAAAGCCCCTAGAGGTTCAAACCAGCCGTTCGACTGAGGATCTAAACAAAACCTAACAGGATTTTTTTCATTTGTTCGTTTCTCGTAGCTTAACATTCCCAATCGTTATAAAAAATTTACTTGCCTATGAACATTCATGTTTTCTCTCTTAACCCTTTCAGTGCCAAAACAATGTTTAAAAGTTTAATCTAAAGCCATTTAACTTGAATAAGGGTGTACAAAAAGTGCCAGCCCTTATTTCGAAAACTTGCTGGCGTAAGCCTGCCATTGCCAAACAAAATTTCAACGTTACAGAAACATAAAATTTCTTATTAAAAATTAATTTCTTTTACGTTTATAACAAAAAAAAAACTCGTTCTAACACTAAAACTATTTAAAATAGTTTTTTTTAGTTTATTTAAAGTCGCATCGACAGTTTGGTTATTAGCAACTACTGTGGGTTTTGTTGTTAAAATTTCAGACCCTAGCCGGGAATCTGACCCGGGACCGTTCGCTTTGCAGGTTAGAGTATTGGTCACTACGCCACGAAGACGGTTTCAAAATACATTACTCCATTAGTTTTTGTTTAAAAGTTTTTTTTTTGTAAAAGTTGGGTTATCCGGACGATGTCACTTCATGCATAACTTACTGACGTCCGATAAACCGGATTTTGTCGCTAGTAAAATATATATACGTCCTGTTTTCCGGACGTTGGTACTGAAAGGTTTATTGTGTCTTATGACTCTCAATAGTGATTTCTATTGATATATACAGATAGTGAGATTTATGGAGTGCAGCACCCATCTTTACTCGCTTTGATGTTATTTACTTCTTTTTTGCCTTTTTTGGTTATTGTGCTTCCCCAATATAATAATAATTCTGTCAACTTTTACTATTTTTTTTCGAAAGATGTGGAGCTCATCACTCCAAATAATCAAGTAATGATAATTTTTTAAATGTTTTTAAATATATTGGTATACTATGTATACTGGTGATTGCCCACCTGTATACATAGACAATGAACCTCTTACAAAAACAGATACGGTCAAGTATCTCGGTCTGATTTTTGATAAACGACTAACTTGGAGCACACAAATCAAACGGAAACGTTTATTACTGAATTCCCGACTTAAACTTCTATATTCCCTACTTCACAAACGATCAAATATACCAATGGCACAAAAATTACGCATATATTGTTCTCTTTTGAAACCTATGTGGACCTACGGGTCCCAAATTTATGGTTCAACCAAACCCTCTAACTTGCAACGAATTCAAGCATTCCAGCCAAAAACATTACGCCTTATAGCAAAGGCACCTCTTTACGTTATCAACAAAACCTTACATACAGATTTGAAAACACCACTTGTACAAAATTCCATCGTATACCTATACAAACGCTTTCACAAGTCACACGAACACGAGAACCCCTGGCGCGTTCACTTTCCACCGTCCAATTACCTGATAATCTCCCTAGACGCCTTAAAAGACGCTGGAGTAGAGACCTGCTAATTTGATATACAAATTTCATTCTTGGGGAGGCACCAATGGGGGCCCTACCCCTCTCACGCGTATCATGTCATTAACATTGTTATCATAATTATCACATTTGCTTGTTGTAAAATTTTACAGTTGTAAATAAAGAATTAAAGAGAGAAAAAAATATTTTTTGCGGATTTTAGAATCTTGCTGGTTGGATCGAGTTGTCTGTATTATCTATTTTCTTAAACGTTTATTTACTTTTTACAAGTATTGATCTCCGCATTTTCCTCTTCGTGGGAGTAGTTCATTAAATTTATTAGGACGATAAACCGAATTGGTGAAATAAAAATACTTCACGTAAATGTTAATTTGAAAGGAGCAAAATGTTTCTGGGTTTTTGTGTTGTGTAAACATTTTGTTTTGGTTTTTCTTACACCGTAGTGGGTGTGGTAGGTTGCAGTATCTTAGTGTTTTAACGGTGTGTCGTTGTGTGCAGAGAAGGAAGTAAGTGAAAGATTGCTTGCAAGCTTGCTTAGGTTTGGTTGTTAAATTGTGTCGGTGGTATATGTGCGTGCGTGTGCACGCTCGTTAAGGGCATCTGCTGCGTCTCTACTGCCCCGCTCCATTATTTTCTTACACCTTGTACTCTTTTTTTGTATTCTTCTTGAACAGCTCTTCTTCGCCTTCACCCTTTTGTCCAAAAGGTCAATACGCATTCTTGTACTCTCTACTACATACATACGTACGTATACAATACCGGTACAGTAAAATGTATTGTACTTCTCTAAACTAAAATGTACTTTCTTTTTTCACGGAATTTAATTTAAATTAAATTAAAAAAGTTAAGCCGAACTTAAAACGGTTTACGTAAAGTTTTTAAAGTTCTTTTTATTTACGGACCCAGTTAAGTTCGTGTTACTTGTGATTACTATTTACAATTTTATTTCGCGTATTTTTGCAATAATATTTATGGCTTCTTTTCACCTAGCGACTACGGTCCTATTACTTTAGCCTAGAATTTTTTTTAACCACTTAAATTTGCCTTTTGTAATATCATGGTTTTGTTTAAACAAATTTATTCTTTTTTAGTTTTTTTTTATTTACCCTAGACAACGCAGTTGCTAGTTTGATGGGTGGATTAAATAAGCTGGTTTTCCGGTTCAGCTCCACAGGTATTTTTATTTAGATATCACTTAAAGAATGCTATGGCCAGTTTTTACAATTGCAGCTCTTTAGGAGGGTCCAGAAATTATATTTTTTTCTCCAGATTAGTTACCTATCTACCTACACCGTAGAAAAAGTAGTTGAATCCAAAGTGCTTTAGTTTTCTTTGTATTTTTTGAGAATACATTTGCCGATTTTCAGAACTGTAGCTCTTGAGGGAGTTGTAGAAATAAGATTCGTTGTTGTATAGTAATTACCTTCTTTATATCCCTTAGGCGCATCTTACACTGAATCTTTACCAGCTCATTGATTTCTACTTGTTAACACTTTGCACCAGATCTTCGTTGCCAAGCAAGTGAATTGCTTCAGCGTTGTAATGGCGGTTGTAAATCTTTTCTCATGTTTTTACGCAAACCTCTGGTTTTTGCGGAGAAAGTCTATTCTTATGTCTTATATCTTCATTTCTCACGTTTTCCTCTTCGGAGACCTTTGCTACCAGTGCACCGCTACGAATAAAAAAGCTGTTTAGAATAATATAACTTTTACAAAATTGCGTAAAATAATTTTCATTTTGTAGACTCATGATCGGGTTTAGCTCAGGAGTTTATTGTTGTTATTGGTTGTGTGTACTGTGCACTAAAATGTTTAATTACGAAAATGAGTAACCGAGTTACCTTTTTGCATTGGATAATTTTTTTTATTAATACGACACCAGTATACAATAAACTCAAGGCACACAAAGCATAACATTGACTCTTGTAACAGATGATGTGTAGACAAAGCTGTTACGTGTTTTTCAGAAAGGTACCACAGTCGTTGACTAAAGTAACATTCTGCACTACATTAGAAACGCTGTGACATTTTTTTCCGTTCGAGATGTATGTACCTGTATAGCAGGTCTCTTTTTACTCTTAACATTGGTATTTTCAAAGACTGTCTTATATTTCTTAACTTGAAAAACGCAAAAAGTTGAATGGGTCCCATTTTGAATAATGCTATTTAGTTATGGCCTCCAATGCAGATGTAGACTGTAACTTTTCCCCCCTTATCTGTATTTTACTACACCAGAGTTTAGCGGTTATCTGTAAAAAGCAGCTATCCGTTTGGCCTATCTATATTTGTCTATAATAATATTATAAAGAAGAAACTTGTCTTTATTTTTGTTTGTTTGTACGAGGTAATCTCTGGATCTACTCAACCGATTTCAGTAAGTTCTTCACTGTTAGAAAGCCTGATTAACTAACTTCCTAAGTAACATGGGCTATATGCATACGCCATTTTTTATTATTTATTTTAGTATTATTTTTCGAAAATTTTTTTATTGATATTGAAATAAACTGAAGTCATTCCTTATTTTATTTGTTTTGGATAAGGTTAGTTCTTTTATATATTTATCTTGTTGTATACCATCTATTTCGTACAGTGCTCAAAATGCTTACTATTATGCAGGTATCAAGTCCGTTACGGTACCGCTTTACTATAAGACGAACTTAACGAAGTGGAGCAACGGGGGATTTCTAGTATCGAATTATTATTCGTAACCTGAAACCCCCTTAAACCCAAAAAAATCCGGAGAAAATAAAAAAAATTAAAAAAGTTCAAAATAATTTGAACCCAAACAAAAATAAAGGTAAAAATCATTTACAAAGTACCAATTATTTAATAAATACAATATTTTTATTTTTGTTTTTTTTTTTAAATTTATTTAACGTCGCATCAACATCAAGGTCATTAGCGACGACGTTGGGGTGTAACTGTGTGTGATGAGAATGAAATGATTTTTTTGTAACGTATGAAAATATGCCGTGCCTGAGTGGGATTCGAACTCAGGACCGCATGATGAGAGGCGAGCACGTTACCAACTGCGCCAATGCGGCCGGCATTTTGATTTTGTATAAATACATTTTTTATATTTAATGTTTATTTATACGTATTTAAATAAATATTTATGTTTACATATAAGTGATGCTATGCCAGGAGGGTCCCCGGTTCGATTCCCGATCAGGTCTGGGATTTTTTTTTATCTGAATATCACCTATGCACAAGTTACGGCCTAATGTAGGCATCACACTATTTTTTTATCATTACCTACGCACAAGTCTAGGCTTAATGTAGGCATCATCACCCAATAAAAAACTGAAGTTTGAGTTGCATTGTATGGTTTTGTCTGTTACCTGATGAAATTTAATGTGTCCATAACAGCCGTAATATGATGATGGGTTGATAAAAGGCTAACGATGACCATGATTGGACGGTTTAGGTGTTGCATTGTTAGAAATGTGTACATGGTTGATCGGACATTGTGGTGTGTGTGTATGCGATTGTGCTCATTTGCGTAAGTAGTATGTGGTGCCCCTGCACATCTGTACGTTGGTACGTACGTACGAACGCTTTGTTGTGAGATGTGGGTTTGGTATTTGTGTTGTAATGCATGCATGCCTGCTTTAAGTTTATATTATATGTGTGCGCTTATGTGCGTATGTATGTATGTATGTATCATTGCAATTCACCCCTGGCTTCCAACTCAACCGGTCCTTCTCTGCCACCCTATGCTCTTACTCTCTCAACCCTTTACATGTTACCTTCGTGTCCTCTCACTCTAATACTCCCACCAAGCTGACTGATCGATCCGTACTCGGTTTACTTCTATCACAACTTTCTCACTCTTTTGTGAGCCATCTCATGCTATCGTTGCTTCTCTTGTTCCCTCTTTGCTTCACCGTCCTAAAACACATCAAAATCGATTCAATACAATCGATTCTCTCTCTTTAAAATACTTGTTGCATTACTCTCTCCCCCCTTCCATCTTTACTCTCCAAAACATATTATTATCTTCTGTATTTCCCTATCGAATACTCGATTTTTCTGTTTTTCTGCGTCTACTTGCATTAGAATAAACGTTTCCTGAATCTGCTACCATTACACTGCTTATAATAGTTTTTAAAATTAAATTTTTTTCTCCTTTATCCATAACTAACGACATTTTATTTCTCTTTTGTTTTTTATCGGTATTATAGTAGATTTATGTTTACTAATACATATGTTTTTAAATTGGTCGTTATGAAATGATACTTTTCAATATAGTTATTTCATTAGTTTTGTCTTCAATTTCAGTTGTATAAAAATAGTTTATCAGGTAGGTTAATGGAGTGTTAAATTATTTCCACTCCATCGGCTAGTTCCAGGCCTACAAAAATAGTTCTGTTTCTTATCACATGATCAGTCAATTAAATGACTGAATCATTTTACAACGGAAGAGGTAGAGGTGTAAACGAGACTACTAATGAATTTCACTACACACCTCTGGCGTAGAAGCCTGTTACGCTGACCAATACACCAACAGGCCGGCCAAAATATTCTATCGAAGTGCAAAATTTTGAATATCATAAATGTACTTCAGCATGCGGTGATATACGATATGAAATTTTGGGAAAGAGATTGGGTGGGTTATGCTACTGCACAGAATTAAAAAGGGAAATTACCAGACAAAACAAAATTTTGCAACAGCCTTGGTCAGGAAAGATAGGTAAGTATCTAATTCTATTAAATATCATGAAATGTTTGATTCATTCTTATCAATTATTTTCTTCACGAAATATTCACTTTTAGTAGTTATCATAACTATTTCTTAGGGATTAATAAAAGTTTTATCGTGTCCATAATTGGCAGCTGGAATGTTAAGTTATTTGGACTCAATCTGTTAGTTCCAGGGGTACAAAAAATAGTTTTGTTTCTTATAACATGGTCAGCCAATTATACGACTGAAGTATTTAAGAACAGAAGAGGCAGAGGTGTAAAATACACTTATCAGAGTTATCTCCTCTGAAAGTAATGAATTTTATTGTATAGACCCAGTGGTGAATGAAGTGAAGGTGTCACTTACAGGGTGGAAATATAGGGTGCTTTTCAGAGGGCCTGGCACGCTGATAAGCATACTTTTCATCTCGATGAGGAAAGCAAAGGTAAACCACGTCACTCTTTATTTTTCTTAGTAAAGCTACTAGAAATTCAAACCAGCCTTTCAGCCGGTGATGTAAGCAACAGCAACACGTTAACAAATCCCTTTAGGTATCACTTGTTCAATACCCCAACCCTACTAATGTCAAAAATTTAGCTTAACAATTGTATATTGTAAAGGCTTTGCCTTGCCGCTGTAACAGTCAGTTCTTTTCAGTGATCATTCTTCTCATGTCTACGTACGTATTTAATTTTAGGTTTTGCATTAATCCTTCTACGTTCGATTTTCCCGGCTTTTTTCTGTTTTGCTTTACATCTTTCCATCAATAATATTCACAATGAAATCCTTTTATGCTTCCCCTTTTCCATCCTATTCCATTTATACTTCGTTATTCATTTTCTTAGTTCAGCTGATCTTTCCCATTCCCCTCCATGAGTTCATCTTCATCTTTTTAATCTTTTTTCCTGCTCACCCAGTATCCATGTTTCACTTCCATGTAGTAAAACACTCCAGATAAACATTCCCACAGATTTTATCCTATCTTGATAAAATACAATTGTATCTTATTGATTTTTGTACGATTATTCATTGTAATTTTTGTTATACTATTCAACGATTGCCTAATTAAATCTGTTCTCTGTATAATAAATGTCGAGATATAATTGTGTCATTGATTTACATGAAAAATTAAAAAGAAAACGGTTTCTAATAACATAACAACTTGAATATTCATTGTTTTTTGAACAAGATTAATTGCAGAATGATCCATGTACTGTTTTTGTAGATTAGTATAATCATATATGTAATTAATTAATCGAAATATGTTTTCGATGCTAAATTATTAAGCGCCAGAACAGCCTGAACTTTGGTTTAGTGGTGGTGAAGGGAGTGTCGCTTGCGGTGACGTTGACGATGATGAGGAGGTGTCATCGTCGTGATATTACATTTATTGACAAGTTAAATAATGATCATCGTACATGATACGTCAAATTTTAGAACTGGAAATTTAAAGCTTCATAAGCTTTAAACTGTAGAATACAGAAAGGAGATAAATTTAAGAAATATTTATTTGGAATCAATAAATAAAAATATATAAATGTATTGTAGAAAACAATTTAGAACGTTGGGAAGTTCGAAAGAACATAGAGGTTAGTAAAGCGTAAGCTACAGCACCTCCTCGTTCAAGAGCTGCCGACTATTGTTTTGTTTTTTTCTACAGTAAATCGACAAGTCTTCTTGGTGCGCCTGAAATGAGGTATTACTTGCACACTTTATGTACCATACGTTATTAATACGGTGAAACGTCATTGCATTTTAACAACTTTACTATATAAATTTTAATGGCATAACGATGTTCTGTAAAATACGAACGGATTTTTCACTATTTTGAAATTTTCTCAAAAACACCTAATTAATATTTTGTTTAAAATCGCCTTATTTACTACATTATTTTTGTTCTACAAGATAGGGTAAGCGTCATATATTCTGAAATTCATGCGGGATGTGCTCTCGTGGTAAATAATTTTCTTTTTTTAAGATTGCGCCTTTACATTCATTATACACATTTTAGGGCACAAGTGTGTATGATTAGGGTTGAAGGGAATAAAAAACCCTGCAAGTTTTATTTTTAACATTTTTTTTCTACAACGCAACGCTTAGTTTACCGTACATTAATGAATTTCTGTATTTTGCTCATTAAAGTCGGTAAAAATAAGTTTTTTTTTTAAATTGGGGCCTTAGGATATATTTTACGACAAAAGTGTATGTAATCGAAGTTAAGTAAATCAAAAAACCGCACGACTTTTATTTTAAGCATTTTCTACAGAGCGTAGTTTAGCGTAAATTAGTGATTTTCTGTATTTTTTATTCGAACAGAGGCTGATTTTCATTTCAGATGTTTTATTTTCGTAGCCGCTTTCAGCTTCAGGTAATGCGTAGCAGTCAGCTCGGTGCGTTGGCGGGACGAAGGTCGAGAGGTGTATTTTATGCCTGACGTCATCCATTAGTGTCATTCACTCATGATTAAAATTAGGTTTAGTTTTTAATTTTACATTGTTTACTCATGATTAAACACAGGGTAATATTGTATTCACATTGACAAGAAACATTTGAGTGAATGTTTCACGTCGGATGATGAAATCTTGAAATATTCCCGTTTAGTTTATTTATAAAAATGTATTCCATCGTTCTCAAGATATCGTTGATTTGATTATAAAACTTATGTTAAGGATCATATCTTTGTTAGTTTTTAGCATGTTTATGTAACGATTGTCCCACGGTATTTGAACCATTGGGAAATAGCATTGATTTTCATTAGTTTGTTAATATTTTCTTCCCACAAACAAATGAAGACTTTTTATAATCAGAAATCATTACAAAATGTTTAGACCTTTACAAAATATTAATGTGGAAATTTTAAGCTTTATTTCAGCTTAAAAATTTGAAAGTTTACATAAATGCAATAGTGTTTGTTTAAATACCTTAAGTTTTACATATTTCCGTGATCTCTGTGGAGTGATTTTTAGTACTGGTCTATCATTGAGAGAGACCAGATTCAAATCTGAAGTGTAATGTTTTTTTGTATTGAATAATTTTTTTATTTTTTTTTTCTACATTTATAGTAAAGTAACAAAATAATTCTTTTGATAAATTTTTTAATTTATAAAACAAAATAAAATTAAAATATTGATATTATAATTTATTTCCAATATTTTTAACAATAAATTTTTTTACCGCAGATGGATTCGAACCACCAATTACCATCCTCCCCACACTACAACACTAACCATTATTCTACACAGGCAAACCACCTGCTACTTAAAATTTAAAGGAGTAAACTTTATCTAACGATTCCTGATTGTATCAAGTCTTCATATATTCGTAAGAAAAAAACATTATCAATTATAATGAAAATCAATGCTTTTCCGTATGGTTCAAATTCCGCGCGACATCTGGTATACTACATCGTACTCACGAAAATACTAAATGTAGAAGAGAATAACAAATTAAATTGTCTGCCCAAAGTGGGTAGCTTATTCACCCATTGTTGACCAATACAAAAACCACAACTGCAACAATAAGCCTTCGCTTTAATGACGTTGAGTGCAAAGCGAAGCGAGATAGTGCGGTTAGTACGTACTAAAAAAAATACGTCGTTTTTATTTCGGTTCCAGGATTAATAACAGATAGAAGTAATGCGTCAAAGGATTCTCTATATCTAATGTGTAGATGCGTTGGTAGATCCCGTTTCACTAAGTAGTCCGAGTTTTATGGCATATAAACTCTGGAGAATGGAGAGTTTAGTTCCATTTTACATCCTTCTGGCAAATAAACGTCCAGTTGTTTAGTTATATCTAGAGAAAGACGAAACCTTTCTCTTTGTAATTTTACATCAAGATCAAACGACCACTGAAATCTTTTAAGTGTTGGGATTTTGATTTCCATTGGGACTAAATTGTAGTTGTTTTAAGTACGTGTGCTAGGATTGTCATTTATTATATTTATAAATGGAATGATGTCATTAAGTCGTAATGTCAGCAGATAATATGGATTTTAAAGTGAATTTCACAATATTATTTCATGAGATTTTGTTCAGATATAAAATTTATTTTAGGATTGTGATTTTGTAAATTTATAATTCCCTAGTTAAGAAAGTAAAACCTTTTACGAATCTTTGCAGTAACATCGATTAGTTTGAACACGAAAGTGATTATTATAATGTTCATTTAAGTCGTAAATTTACTGCAACTTGTTATTTAAAACTAACGAACAGTTTTTAGTAATTTTCCCCAACTTTACCCAGTAATTATGCGATCACCCTCTATTCCATAGTTTTACTCGTACATTGTTTTAGCAACTTCTTATTTTATTGTTTGACTTATTATGAACCTAGTTTGTTTTTTTATTATTATTGTTCGTCTTTTTTCAAACCTTTTTAATCTTAATTCTTGTTTTTCTATGTATATCCTTATTCAAATGAAAAAATCATTAAAATAATAGTTCTGATGTTACTACAATAGTAGTAAGCTGTTTTAATAACTTATAGTATGTTTTAGTATATGTCATCAGCCGAACGGCAGGTTTGAACCTCTAGGGGCTTTATTAAGGACATAAAACGAGGAGTGAGGTGGTTTACGATTGCCCTTTATACAGAGTACAAAAGTAAGCTTATCAGTACGCCAGGCCCTCAAAAAACATCTACTTTCCCCCTGCAAATGACACCTTCATTTCATTCACCGCAGGGTGGCTGTTTAATGAAATTCATTATTCTTAAAGGAGATAATTCTGATTAGTGTCTTTCACACTTTCTGTTCTTAAATGATTCAGTTATGTAATTGGCTGACCATGTGATAAGAAACAGAACTAGTTTTTGTAGCCTTGGAACTAGCAGATCGAGTCCAAATAATTTAATACTTCACCTTCCTGTTATGGGCACAACTTATAGTACATACAACTTCAGTAGTTATAATGTAACATTAGTGTCTAATAATTAAAGTAATTTAGTGTGACGTGGTCGTGAAGACGTTTTCATCTTTCTTGGCACATTTACGTGTTTCTTCTTTTGTTTAAGTTACTTTCAAATCACGGTGGGTGTCACTTTAACAAGCATTCTAGGGTGCGTTAAAATAAAATAAATTTCACCTGAACTTATATACAATACATTTCTTATTTTATTAAATAAATAAAGACATTTTATTTAAATGCCTACAAATAGGTCAGCCTCTAATTTGTAGGCTGTATGTTCATACAAGTTTTAGCACTTGCAATAAATTTCTTATTTTATTTTTTATTTTATTAAATAAATAAAGACATTTTTTTTACAGCCCTACTAATAGGTCAGCCATTAATTTGTAGGCTGTATGTTCATACCGGTTTCAGCACTTGCAATACATTTCTTATTTTATTTTTTATTTTATTAAATAAATAAATACATTTTATTTAAATGCCTACTAACAGGTCAGCCACTTATTTGTAGGCTGTATGTTCATACCGGTCTTAGCACTTGCAATAAATTTCTTATTTTATTTTTTATTTTATTAAATAAATAAATACATTTTATTTACATGCCTACTAACAGGTCAGCCACTTATTTGTAGGCTGTATGTTCATACCGGCTTTAGCACTTGCAATAAATTTCTTATTTTATTTTTTATTTTATTAAATAAATAAATACATTTTATTTACAGGCCTACTAAGAGGTCAGCCACTAATTTGTAGGCTGTATGTTCATACCGGTTTTAGCACTTGCTGGAAGATGAGGAATACATTGAAGATTGACAGTTCGTTGTAGTGACAGATTCTATTATAATTTCAAAAATTAGGGAAGTGAATCCAAATGGTTTAATTTTGGAGAAATAAATCAATGTGTTCCTGTCTTAGAACATTTTTAAGGTCCTGTAAGAAATTCCTTAACTTCCAAACTTTATCCCTATCCGGGTTGTATTTATTACTCTCATGTGTCATTTAAGAAATTTTGTAACATTTTCCTGATTCCATCATACATACGTGGATTAAAAATCTGAAATATCATTGTACAAGTGATTTGACGCATTGACACACTTTAAATTGCTACAATTTACTCTTATGTAAACATTATTTTAATTTTATAGAAACGGTTTAAGCATAACACTTGTTCAACGCTAACAAAAACACTCAGTTCGGACCCAAGGGTAGATCAACTGTTCAGTTGATATTTACCATTGTGGGTTTTTGTCACCAAAGTAAGCTATTGTTAAAAAAGGAACTCGTAATCGATTATTTAGTGATATTTGTTAAAACTTTTGATCAAATATTTTATGTTAGCAATAGTAACTGCTCGTGTATAGTGTTTAGTATTCATGTTTATTATTTTGTATTTTGAAAGCAAGTTAGTTTTTGTTTTCTTTCATTTGTATGGGTTGATTATTGTGCCTCGATTTTGCTGTTTTATTTTACTGTAAAAGTTGTGTCTTTTATCTTCTTCTTCTTTGTGAATTATTTACAACTGTGTTTTCTTTGTAATAATTGTCTAAGTTTGTAATTTTCTGGTTTAAAGTTGTTTTATAACCAAAGAATGAAAAGTAAGCCAAATAAGTTTTTCTTTAAAGTTTCACCGCTCATCTTTTTAATAAACTGTTACATTGTTTGCCTTTATGTTGTCGAAATTAATCAACATACATATTTTTTCAGTTTTTTGTATTTATTTAAGGTTGTATAAGGTTTTTTTTTATCAAAACATGGATTTTATTTTGATCAGACGAAATTGCAAATGATCTCTTTTAATATAATCCGTGTAAAATTTAAACTTATATAATACGTATTGTTTAGTGTAAATGATAAACCTGGAATTCCAGTGTACAAATTTAGTAAAATTTAGAAGGTAATTTAATGTAGGCTACTAGTTTTTTTTAAGTGTGTACTTAGTGTAATAATCTAATGATTGTTATTGTTTATGGCAACAGCCGAAAGGCTGGTATGAACCTCCAGTGGTTTTACTGAGGGAAAACTGAGTGAGGTGGTTTATTATTGCCTTTCTTACTGAGTTGAAAGAGTATGCTTATCAGTATGCCAGGTCCTCCGCAAAGTACCTACTTTCCACCCTGCAAATGACACCTTCATTTCATTCACCACAGGGTCTGGCTCTATAGTGAAATTCATTACTCTCAGAGGAGATAACTCTGACTGGTATCTTTTACACTTCTACCTCTTCTGTTCTGTAATAGTTCAGTCATATAATTAGCTGACTATGTAATTTCTTCTTTTTTTTTTGAATAACTAAATCTACAATCTGCTCTCATAGAACAATGAGTAGATGTGTTGTAAGTATAAATCATGAGTAAGTAATACCCCTTGGTATTACTCTATAAAATTTCCCATTTTGTTGAATTGTTCTTGCCAGGAATGTAAAATAAATTACACAATCACATATTAAAATAAATCTGTAGGGTGTAGTCTGTATAGTCTTCTGTGTGTTTCACTATTGTATAGGAGATTGATGGCTTCTGAATTCTGATGATTTTCAAGTCTTGTCTGGTAACTGGTGCAAAATTTCTGTATAGCTTCGTGTACCGTGGGAGTGTTCGTGTCTGTGGAATATAGTGTTGGATATGTACCAAGGCGAGTCCATGATGTTTCGAAGTATTTTTGACTGAAACCGTTGAATTATTTCAATGTTACTGTGACTTGCTGTGCCCCAGGGTTGTATCCCATATGTCCACACAGCTTTAAGTACAGTTTTATAAAGTAACAATTTGTTTTGTGTCGATAATTTGAATTTTCCATTAAGCATCCAATACAGCTGTTGGTATTTAAGATTTAACTGTTTTCGTTCGTTTCATATGTGAGTCCTCCATGTTAGACGCCTGTCCAGGTGGAGGCCAAGATATTTTGCCGTTTTGGATTGTGGAGTGTGTACGTTTTTAAAAAACACTGGTGAACATGTTTCCCGTTTTAGTGTAAATGTGACGTGCAGACTCTTTTGTTAATTTGCTTTTATACGCCACTTTTTTGCTAATTTTGTACGCTGTCTAAGTGTTGCTGCAAGTGATAAGATGCAAGTTGTGTATCTTCGTGTATTGCCTGAATGGCTTTGTCGTCGGCAAATGTTGCCACTGTAGTGTTGACATTTTGCGGAAGATCAGAAGTGTAAATGGTGTACAAAACAGGAGACAGCATGCTTCCTTGAGGAACACCAGCTTCAATTAATTTTAAAGATGATTGTTCGTCTTTTTACTTCACTGTAAAGTATCGGTCCTCCAAATAAGATGCAATAATTGAGTAATACTGATGGGGAAGAACTATGTAATTAGAAACCGAACTATTTGTTGTAGCCCTTAAACCAGCAGATCGATTGCAATTAATTTAACCATCCACTTGCCCCCTTTATCGGCAAATATATTAGATTGTAAAACGCCGATATACATCGTGATAAGGATGTGCAAATGGTACGAGAAGAAATACGAAGTTTCAGTCGTAAATACATCAAACGTCTAAACAACCACGTAAAGCACTTAGCACTGAATCTCTTAGACAACAGCAATGATGTTCATAGATTAAAACGTGCTACAGTACTGGATCTCCCAGGACGATTCTGATAGTGTGATTTTAAAATTTTAAATAATATAGTGTTAATATTCTGTAGATGACTGGCGTGTTCGAGTGTGAATGTTGTAAATAACTGAACGAACATTTTTATTATCTCCAGTAAAGTTCGGTTAACATATATTTTGGAATCATGTGCTTATTATTTATTACTTGTCATTTTGTTTTTTAATTTAAAATTGAATTAAATTAAAAATTTTTTTTATTTAAAGAATTTTGTACTTGTCTCCATGTCTCATGATATATCCGTGGTACACCAACTTGCGCTATTGTCTACAATAACTCAGTCGGAGATTCCCAGAAAGAATCTTTTCATTATTTTTGTGATCAATTTAAGAGGTTGTAGCGGCCAGTATTCTGCTACATCTGATTGTAGAAACATTTTAAAAAAGAATAGAAATTTTTCCAAATTTATAATTAAACAAAATTAATACTTCAATTTCGAATTAAATTAATTTATTTAATTTTATTTACTAACTATAAAGCATTTATAGGCCTATATTTTTTTTAATTGTTATAAAATTTGTAATTAATTTTGATATTTAAATTATGCATGAGTTTTATGTGATGTTATTTGAAATACCTTGTCAAAATTCATACATCTTTATTTTATAATAACTTTCAGTTTGAGTTAAAACAGTACCATACATTTTTACCGGTGCTCCCGCACATGCTATGACTACATATATTTGCATTTTATGCTACTGACTTTTTTTATAATGAACGTTGGTTTTTTCCGCTCGGAAATAATACTAGAAAGATTTCACATCGTTTTGATTGGTACGCATTAAAATGGATTGAAAACTAATGTTTTTACATGTACGTGATTTTCATCTTTTTTGTTGTTTTTTTATGTGAATACTGATTGAGCGATTTCCCCTTTTTTTGTTTTCAAATTCGTGAACGAACGATTAAAAATTGAGGAAACAGTATTTATATTTTATCTGGGTTTGTTTTAAGTTGGTTCACCGCATACTGATTTCAGTTGACTCAGAAAAAATTGTTTTCCATGGAAATTTTTAAACGATTTATGTATGGTATGTTCAGAACACTGTGTATTGTATTGTGGTTTTTGTAACCTAAGTGTCGTTTAACTCAATTATTGTTTTTCTATTTTATTAAATTTTTGAACTAAATTTAGTCTACTAAAAAATTATAGAAAATTTATCAGAATTTTTTCTTTCATTTTTTCCTGCTTATTGATTTTGTAAATTATAATGACTAAGAATTGTGGAAATGTAAAATCTCTTTACAGAATATTTAATTCTAGAATTTCATATGGTTCTTACTATCTACCATTTACATTTTCTTTATATATAATTATTTTAATTTCTGATATTTAAGTTTTCAGCTGACAATCAGTTAGGCACTTTTTCTGTATGTAATTTACACTAATATCATAAAAAAGTAACGTTTGTATATTTGTGTGCTCTAGGTAATATCAGAAACTACCTAACCGATTTCACAAAAATTTCCCTGTTGGAAGCTTGGAGATGCCTAAGTAAAGAGAATATTCGGAATTACGTAGTTGTTAAATTTTGTTTAACATTTTTGATGGATAAAAAAAATTATACATTGATGATAGGTTAATCATAATAAACGAGCTTTGTAAATCCATTGACGTCAAATATCGAATTTGCTATTAACTTAAGATACATACTTGCTGGTACAACATACTTGCTGATCAGAAATATGTAACCGACAAAAACCGTTCCTACTTCAGCAGTAAAATACTGGAATCCTGAGTACCTCGTCTGGGCTAAAACTTTGTACTTCGTAGCACTGTAGAACTAATAAATTAAACCTACAAAGTTTACAAGTAATGGGCCACTCTTAATGTTTGTATAGAAAGCGTGTCTTAAAGTGGAAGTTTCAAACTCCAGGTAATTTGCTGACTTTTTGTAGTCTATCCTTCTGTTTTTTCACTGCGGAGAGAAATTGTCATTTAGGATTCAAATCCGGATTTAAATTATAGAATTCAGAAGAACTATTTAGCATTTCATTGTTAAATTTGGAACGTTTATTGGTTATTATATATTTTTTATTTATTCTTCAAGTGACTATTTTAAGTTAATAGCTCATACAATATATAACGACAGTTTCAAAGTTTAGGAATTGCATTTATTATGATTGAATTATAGTTTTAATTTATAATTACCGTCGATGTAGTTTTAGTGTCTATTTTTCTATCTGAAGATGCTTTCGTAGAAGTCAAAACGGATTAGGGTTAATTTTGTAAAAATTGTTTGTGAAAGGCGGTAAATTTTTATTTTTTTGAAACAGTAAAATATATTTCGTGACACATTTTTTTTTGAAAATTTATTATATGTTGTTATTACAATACTTTTAACAATTTCTAAGTATGATGCTAAAGATTCCAAAACTTGAATAACTTGCTGGAGCTTGCAGTCATCATCACTACAGTCCTACGATTGGCGAAGAAGATCCCTTGGCCAGAGGCGTTTTAAACGTCTGTGCTGAGTACGCTTGATCGCCCTTGTGTACATGTTTTGTACGAGAAGGTTTTCAAGTAATTCAAATATTTCGTAAATCGTTATATGTATATAGTTGTTCCGAGACGACATTAATGTCGTCTGAATTGGTTGTTTCAAAAAACATTTAAGTCAAAATACAAGCTTTAGACTTATGTTGTTTCTGAACTAAAAAAGAGTAGAATGCTGACTTATATGTTTCTGTATAAAATGTTTTGTTAAATAACTACAAAAAAACTGTTATGTAATAATATTTATTTATTTATTACTTGAACATTTTCATTACAATAAAAATTCTTAACTTCAAAATAAAATTGGTTGTCTGAAATATTTACATCTTCTTGCAATCATCATCAATTTATAGTAGTTTTCTTCTACGTGCAGATTTTTGCACGGAAACTTTGTATTTTCCAAATTGTAAGACTTCGGTTTCAAAATATCACCCATTTTATTTCCAACCGTAAAAAAGGCTTTAATATAAGCCTTATAATATAGGCATATAATGGTCTTACTATTATATTATTGAAGGAAAGCCAGATTTCTGTGACTTATATGGAGAATAGTATTCTTAGATTTAATAAATCCGGAAAATACTTAAGCAAAAAAGGCAAAATTTAGAGTTAATTTTATAAAATTGTTGGTAAATTTCAAAATTGCGGTAAATTTCGAAAATTTACTGCTCTTTCATAATTTAAATAAATTTTAAAAATAAATTATAAATAAATAATAAATTTAAATTATAAATAATAAATAAATTAAATAAAAAACAAATTAAAAAAATTTTGGTACAAAAATTTACCACCCTTTGGGATTTCTGAAATGACTGATTCATTACGTATGGGATTTGTAAGTATTTCTGCAACATTAAGTTTGTGACGTAAAAGGGTGTTGCGTTATCGCTCGTAGAATCTTTAAAACCACTTGTATACGTTTAAATAATTTGAAAATAGTTTACGGATTAAATGTCACGGGCACTTGAAACCCCCACCTTAAGGTAGAAGCCATGACGTAAGCAGCAATTCCTTCCTTAGGTTTATCTATGTAAATGTTCAGTTGCTGTAGGAATTCGTTTATATAGGATATTTTATTTGACCGTACACTTTTTTATACTAATTATTTAGTAGTCTCTTAAATTATATAAAAAAATCTGGTGTGAAACACACAACTTTCTCTTGCCAATGCAAATAGTTAACAATAAACCTAACATTAGTAATAAAACATTACAAATAAACAAAAAACTAACCTCAAAAAAACATAACCTTATTTTAATCATGAGTGAAAGACGTTAAGTGAAAATCAACCTCAGTTTGGCTTAAAAATACGGGAAATCACACTTTCACGCTAAACTAGGCTCTGTAGAGAAAAATACTTTAAATAAAAGTTGTAGATCTTTTAATTTTCTGTAAATTTAGTTATATACACTTATGTCGTAAAATGAGTACTAAGGCCGAAATGTTAAAAAAATCGATTTTTACACGTTTTCGTGAGAAAAAAACAGAAAATCACTATTTACCGCTAAACTAAGAATTATACAAAACAATGTTTGAGATAAAAGTTGTAGGATTTTAAATTCTCTACAACTTTTATTCAATACATTTTTGCGCTAAAATGCATATTAAGTCGCAATCTTAAAAAAACAATTTTTTACGAAAAAAACAGCCTCACCAAGAATTTCAGCAGAGATTGTGCCTACTCTATCTTGTAGAGAATAAAAAATTGAGTAAACCAGGCGATTTTTAAAAAAATCGTAGGACAAGTTTTTGAGAAAATCGCAAAAATGTGAAAAATTTCACGAATAAACTACTACTTCCGGTTGACCGATTTTGATGAAAATGTTCGTGTCGGTCCGGTAGTGGTGTGTAACTCAAGTTTCAAGTTCGTATGATGTTCCGTTCTTGAGATATTCTGTTCACGCACGCGCGCACACGCACACACACACACACACACAGGGACCAATCGCTAAAAACATGGGTTCAGGGGGTTTGAAAACGTGTAGATCCGGTGAAAACTCGATTTCGAAAAATCAACATGAAAACAATACTTTCCTTCCTATATATTCGTATAGGCAAGCGAAAGTAAAAATTAGGCACTAAGTATTTAACCATTATGTACTACTATTAGTGAAATGGTCTTAATTTTTAATCGTGAATAAACCTGCACGGGTTTAATGACGTGTGTAGGATCATCATTGTAGAAAATGTAATGCTGTGTTAGACATTGAATTTTGCTTTCTCTTGTTTAGTATTTCCGCTTCCCCCTTATTCTTGATGGTAGTTGTAAAGCTTTGTGTAGGTTATGTTGAAGTTACATTCGCTGTAGATTTGTGTCAGAACAGTTCACACTAACTGCTTGCTACACTCTGTATTACCAAGTACGTGTTCCTCCTTCTTAAATAGTGTACTGTGTATAGACCTATTTTGTACATGTAAGAACGGCGTAGGTTAGGCAATTAGTTTCACCCGTGTATACCAGTTTGCCTATACAGTTCTAATCAAGGCGGGTTTCACTATATGCAGCTTTATTTATTTATTCATATTCTTATATGTACATGTATTAACATAACCTGTAATATTATCCAGTTTAAAAAATCTTATCTTTATGTTATCTTGAGCACCCTACAAACACATCTTAGAACTTTTTACTTTCTCTTGCCTATATAGGCAATATGAATATATAGGAACGAAAGCATTGTTTTCATGTCGAATTTTCGAAATTGAGTTTTCACCGGATCTACGCAATTTCAGACCCCCTGAACCCAAAAAACGTGTTTTTATATATTATAAAAAAATATATAAATTACCGATTAGTCTGTGGGGGTGTGTGTGTGTGTATGTGTGCTGCGCGCGCGCGCGTGCTTGAATAAAATATCTCAAGAACGGAACATCGTACGAAGTTGAAACTTAAAACTTAAGTTACGTACTACTAGAGAACCCGAACAGTAGAGAACACGAACAGTTTCATCAAAATCGATCAACCGAAAGTATCAGTTTATTCGTGTCATTTTTCACTTTTTTGCGATTTTCTCAAAACGGCTCTCTTACGTATTTTTTAAATTCACCTCATTTAGTATATTTTTTTATAATCTACAAGATAGGGTAGGCGCCATGTCTAATGAAATTCTTGGGGAGGCTGTGCTTTCGTAGAAAAAAAATAGTTTGCTTTAGATTGCAGCTATAATATGCATTGTGGCATAAAATTGTATACAATAAAAGTTGTAGAGAATTTAAAAACCTAAAACTTTTATTTTAAACATATTTTTTGTATAACGCTTAGTTTAGTGGTAATTAGTGATTTTCTGTTTTTTTTTCATGAAAATCTTTAAAAAAACAATTGATTTTTAGGATTTCGGCCGTAATATGCATCTAACGATAAAAGTCCATACACAATCAAATTTATCGGAAATTAAAAGATCTACAATTTTTATTGCGAGCATTTTTCCCTAAAGAGCCTACTTAAACGTCAAAAAGTGAAAAAAATTTCCTTATTATGAAGCTAAATAAATATCGGTTTTCATTTTGCATCATTCACTAATGATTAAAATTAGATTAGGTTTTTTGTTTATTTCTAATGTTTTAGTATTAATGTTGGGTTATAGTGTTCATTATTAGCATGGGCAAGAGATTATCGTGAGAGTGTTCCACACTAGATTATTTTTATGGGTACTTAAAATTTATATTAAGGAAAGAGTAAATATTTAATAGGTGAAATAAACTAATAAAAATCTCAAGAAATGATAGGATACTAATTTTCTTGTTAACTCAATAGTTTGAAATAATTTTTTGGCTTCTGACTCGAACCCAGGTACCTGTACGGTATTTAAATTCACTAAGGAAATTTTATACTGATTTTGAACAATACATTTTCTTTTATGTTACAAACACATTGCAAAAGTTTTAATATTTTATTGTGCTTTGAAAAATAATTATACAGTAATAATAGTTTAATGTGGTTAATCTACAGCCCTGTCAAAATCATTACAACTACCAAAAAATGCTTCATCCCTTAGACCTCTCCTCCGTATAGCTCCCACAACACCATCTGTCCAGTCCTTTCTGGGACGTCTTCGCTTTTTCCCTCTGACTGAATCCAAATTCAATGTATTTTGCGTGGGAAATCTTAATGAGGGATTTTGCCAAAAATCGTAATTTCGCGTTAAAAAAATGGTCAAATGAATCCCTAGGCTTTAAGTCATTCAGTTAGCGGGTAGAAAGTTGTTTGTTATTAATTATTAACAACGGTTTGAGGAGCAACCTTTTGTAAAGGTTGCACATAAACAAACTCCACGTCAGGATCCTTGTTCAAATTCACGCCTACTTTAAATAAAAAGTACACCATAAGCGGAGCTCAGGAAGGTTAGTTGTTAATAAGTATACACTCTCCCATAAGAAAAAAATTCTTAACTAATCTAATGCTTCGTTCATATGCATTTTGAAAAATTCTGTAGCAAATATAAAATTACATAATAAAGTATTGACCACGTCGTGTCGTGTCGATGGAAATAACAGTTGCTTTGTTTTGCTCATTTGAAAAAAACTGTTTTAATTTATTTCTCACTGTTTTAAGTTTTATTTTAAGAAAACCATTTTGTGAGACGGTGTTATATTTAGTTTCCAAGTTAATTTCATGTTGACTTTATCTAATTTGAATACTAATCAAACACATACATTGAGCTATTAATTCCATACAGCGTGTTTATTTATATCTGAAGTAAAATCAATGTTAACTCGCTGAAATGCCAAACGAAGCAGATGTCTTCTTCACGGTACGAAATCACTTAATATCAAGTCGCTTAACTTGATCGCCCGCCATTTAAGTTCTTCTGCAATATTAAGGCGGTTCCGCCTCTCAGAGTATCTGGTTCTTTAGGTTAAATAAAGAGGGTGATTGTAAGAGAGACTCTCGTTCTTTTCTTAATGGTGTACTCGTCACTCGTCACATTACACGTAACAAGTAGCAACGTTTTTCACTGTCTTCAATCTTTCTTAAAGCTTATATACTTTAGAAGAAAGATTTATGTCTTTTTCCTGCTTTTCCTTGCATGCTCAGTTGCTTGCACGGGAACTTCTGTTATTTTAAAATCATTTATTTTTATTACGTTATATTTCATCGTACGGTTTTATGCCAAACGTATTTTCTCTCTTATATTCTCTCTCTTTAAATTGATACAATTATTTTTAAGTAATCCTTTTACCTTCCATCTGCATGAATTTTTTTCGTTCAGAAGTGAATTTTTGTTAATGTTCTATTGTTCGTAAATCTAGATTTCTGTGCATTGAAAATGACTATAAATTCTACATCCTGTGGTGGCTAACTCACTTACTGTTAATGTTGTTGTTTAGGTCAACAGCTGATAGACTGGTTTGAACCTCTAGAGGTTTTACTCTGTAAAAACGAGGAGTTAGGTGGTTTATCTTCCTCACTGAGTTGAAAGAGTTTGCTTATCAGCATGCCAGGCCCTCCGAAAAGCTTCCTCTTTCCACCCTGCAAAAGACATCTTCACTTCATTCACCACAGGTTCTAACTGCGTAATGAAATTCATTATTTTCAGAAAAGATAACTCCGACTAGTGCCTTTTATACCTCTACTTCTTCTGTTTTTAAATAGTTCATTCATAATTGGTTGACTATATGATAAGAAACAGAACTATTTTTGTAGCTGTGGAACCAACAGATCGAGTGCAAGTAATTTAACACTCCATCTGGCAGTTATGGGGATTACTATTAATGTAAATAAAAAAAAAGAATGCGTTGTGTTGCATCATTTTTACAAAACAGAAAATATTTAACAAAATAAAAACTAAAGAAATTTGAATAAAGATTAAATGTCATAATCACAATAATTAAATATAAATATTATTAATGATTATTGTACGTTTACATTAATTTTTGTAAATAATCTGTTATAAATTTTTTAATAAACATCTAAACTTAGTTTCGTTCAGTATTTGGATATAATAAAAAATAAACAGAAATTTTGAAAATATTGGTTGCTAATTTTTTCCCAATAAAACAAATTATTTGTGGTGTTGTTTTTTCTGTGTACATTCGCTAAATTTCAGATTAAGAAATTTGATAATAAAAATTATAAATTTGAGTATTATAGTGCACGCCACACAAGAAGTCCGCTGTGAAGACTAGTTTACCCGCAACCAATTTGATAGATTTATTTTATTTACCTCACTCGTCCATTTATGTTTTATTTGTAGTTAAAAATGCTAAAGGCTGTACTTGTCACAATACTATGGTAAAAATGCTTGGTTCAGTTGAAAAGTAATTTCTTTATGTTTAGGCTACGTGGAGCTGAAATAGCAAATTTAAAAAAAATGGCTTTCGTATTAAAACGGAATACCAGATTTTATTTTTAACATATTCACATTATAGAGAAAACTGTGGTCTTTTTAACATAAACCCGGATTTTTTATGTAAACCCTGGATGAAGTAACAGACGTTTTGAAAAGCACATAACAGAAAACGGGCTAAGAACTGGGCTCTTTTTATGCGTAAATTGCTGTATCTACGACACATTTTTAAATAACAATATTTAAGTTAAACAAATCATCGCAGGAAAAGCAGGTTTTAATTTGCTGTAGCGTTAAAATTTTCCCGTTTGGTCGTTTTTGAAATAGCTCTTTTCACAACGGATTTCTTTGCGAACACTTAACTGCTTCGGCCACTATAACAATATTATTGTCGGTATTCGAGTATTTTCATTAATTTATGCAAATAAGTTGGTATTTATTAATTATGCTTCGAACAACAAATTACATAAAAATTAATGTCTGAACATCCATTTAAAAGGCATTTCAAGACAAACGTCCCTTTTACAAAGAAATGCTAAATAAGTTTAGATAAGAATATTTAAGTAGATTCTCTTTATTTATTTATAAAGTTTCTTGTGAAGTTGAAAAGCGTTCGTTAATAATAACAATTAAAACTAAGTTATAGAAAAGTTTTGCACTTTGATAGAACGTTTTAGGCTTTACAATAACCTCGAATAGTATTTTGAGTAAATACAATGTGTATAATATTTAGATCATTCCGTCGGAACAAAACTTAATGGGATTGTGGTTGGAACGAAATGTTCTTCATGTTTCATTCGATTTTACAAAGGAATTATTCTCAAGCGATTAAATTCCGAATTATAAATTTAATGTAAATGTACCATAATGAACTATAAAGTGCATTAAGAAATTGTTTACTTCTGAGTCAGTTACTTTGGAAATTATAATAAAGTTAAGACCACATTGGTAGCTGAAATGATAGTTTAAGTCAGATAATGGTAAATGTCAACTTTATGGTAATGGTCAACTCGACTTTACACAACGAAGAATCACTAATTTAAGAAGAAAATGAATGTTTTACTGCTTGTTCCATCTTTTCTCGCATTCAAAACGGATTGTCTGCATCTAAAAATTTCACCATTTTCTGGTAATGGCCGTTTATTTGCCAGCCTCTAAATAAAAGAAGGCCATAAATAAAAGATAAGTGAATACAGATGTACGAGGTTTGATAAAAAAAAAACGGGAATTTTAGTTTTTCTTAAAAAAATGTATTTATTCATCTATATCAATTGTTTCCTCTTCAAAATAATCCTCCTCAGATACAATACACTTGTGCCAACGTTTTTTCCAATCTTGGAAGAACTTCTGATACTCAACTTTTTGGCATAGCTTTCAGCTTCTTTAGCGATTCTGTTTTTATGCCATCAATGGTGGAAAAATGTCGTTCTTTCATGGTTCTCTTGAAACGTCGAAAGCAGGTTTCGACTTCATACCCATGTAGGCCTACCCACGTTTCGTAACCTATTATGACCGTTTGTAGAAATTCTGGATCATTGTTGACTTCATTCACCAGTTCTTGGGCGATATCCACTCGACGTTCTTTTTGTTCGAAATTCACTAATTTCGGAACGAATTTTGCTGCCACGCGTTTTTTACCCAAAACATCTGACAAAATAGCTTGGTGCGATCCAAATGATATACTGACCTCACCAGCAACCTCTCTGATAGTGATTCTGCGATCTTTCAAAATCATTTTCCTCATTTCTGCGGCGCTGTCGTTGGTTATTGATGTGCTAGGGTGTCCAGTGTAGTCGTCATTTTCAACGTTTTCACGGCCATTTACTCACAGTAGATTCACCAAAAGCCATTGTCAACATTTCGAATTTGGTACTACATTTGATTTCATTTTTCACGCAAAATTTGATGCAAACACGTGTACTATTTTCAACTATTAACAGTAAACTGTACATTCAAAATGGCTTCAAAAGCGAACGTATGTTAGAAACAGGTGCACCATTAAAATTAAAAAATTGGATATCCGATTTACAAAACCCGCGAAATTAAGAAATTTCCGTTATTTTTTGATCAAATCTCGTATGTTGTGAGTTATTTAACGTAACGTAGACATGGGCTTCTTTTTGACATTATCACCTTGATGATTAAGGCATTTTAGTACCTGTGGACAAGCTTTCCGGTACCCTCTTATTTAAATATTGCCGCTAATTAATGGAAACTAATCTCGACGTTATCTTGAAGCTCCTCGTTAGTTTGAAAATGACTAGGAAATCACTTCTTTATTAGTTCAGGGAAAAGATGGAAGTCACTCGGTGCTATGTCAGGACTGTATGGGAGTTACTCGAAAATGTCTCATTGAAATTTTTCAAGGAGTCTTGGGTTGCACCAGTACTGTTGCGACGGGCATTGTCATGGTTCTGACCAACTCCAGAAGTCATAATGTTTCTTCTTTTATTTTGTATGGTTCTCCGCGAACTTATAGTTTTACAATAAACAGCTGCACTAATCATGGTCCCCGGCTGAATGTACTCCACAAGCTACACACATTTTGGTCATAAAATACGGTAACAATCTTTTGGTTGTTAAAGGCTTGTTTGATATTTTACATCACGTTTCGCACAGTCCCGACCTTGCACCGAGTGACTTCCATCTTTTCCCTGTACTAAAGATTTGGCTAGAAGGGAAACGTTTCCAAATTAACTAGGAGATTCAAGACAACTTCAAGACTTTTTTAATTCATAGGCGGGAACATTTTATGGAGAGGTTAATGTAAAACTTCTTCACTGGTAACACAAATATATCAATCGTCAAGGTAATTATATCGAAAAATGTAACTTATAGAAATCAAACATTTTTTTCTATATTCACTTGTCTTTTATTTATGGTCTACTTAGGTTAAAAAAGCGCCCTTCTTAGTTTTAAACTGAAAAACTTAATATTAAAAAATAACGCGAGTGTAATAGTGTTTATGATAGCCGTTTATTTGATCTTTATATTGTTAGCTACTTATGACATTAATTTTTAAAACCGATAAACTCTTTTAACAAGTGATTTCTCAAAAACAAGAATTTTTATTTGGTTCACTTTGGCATAAGAGTTTCTTATTTAGCTCGATATTTTTATTTAAATCAAAACAAAAAAATGTCTACTCTTTCACTAACGATTTTATAAAATTTATCTTAACGCGTTTCGGTCTCTACGAGGAAGAGAATTTCTCTCTTTTAGAGGGGAAAATATACACTAACTACACCGAAGATCTTGTTAACGGTTCCCACATAAATTTATAATTTAAAATTTTTTTTTGTTCTGATACGTATGTTTTTTTTATTGTAATTTAATGAAGATAAATTCTTTCTGTATGCCCAGTATAAATACTTGTTAAATATCGTATGTACTTTAAATTTTAAGACAAGCATTTGCAGAACAAATTAAATCACCTAAAAAAACCGTTTCAACTTCAGAAATAAAATACCAGAACCTAAACCGCTTTTCTACCAAGAAAACTGTACTTTTATAACTCAATTTAACCTACAATTCGTACTAACTTCGGACCTTCCAAACGGTTCTGAATACAATTACGATACGTCCCATATTTTACCTACCATCTTTTCTCCATCCCATTCTGTTGTATTCATTCCCTCTCTCTATGCATGATTTTACTTTTAGGTTGACCGCACATATGTATAAGCAACTTGCCGTTTGTTTCTACTACATAAATTGTAAAAGATTTGTCGCGAAACAGAAGTGACTGTGCAGGTAGTGAACAAAAGTCTTGTACAACCAATGTAATTTTGTTAAATTTTTGTATAATAGTACAGTAGTAAGAAGATCTTCAAGTGAAAAAGTTATTATTTCTCATTGATATGTAATTAAAAACTGAAAAAGGAGATTCTTAGTTCATAAGTAGAATCATTATAGAGCGAAGGTCATTGTACCATAATTTTCCCAATATCGTTCCAACCCACGGCGTTAGTTTAGAGATAAAGTGGTCCCCACGAGTCAGCTGTTTGACTGTTGATTTTCAGAGACGAAGGTTCCTGGTTCAAATCCTAGTATAGGTAGTTACTTTTTTACGGATTTAATAGTAGACAGTGATTATCGGTACTTTGATGGTTGGGAATTAACCATACTCACTCAGGAATAGTCGGTTTTAGTCTGTACAAGACTACACTTCATTTACGTGCCATAAATATCATCCTCATCTCATTGGATCATGGGGTTGCTTATTGTTCTTAAATTTGACAAATTGCAACGTACACGCACATTAAGGTAAAAAATATCGTTACAGACTGCTTTCAGCTGATATTTCGAAAAAGTAAATATTTATATTTGAGCTGATACTTTGATACATATGATATTACTCTGTTTAGTTGAAAAAAATATGTGTGGAACTCTTAATTAGCTTTAATTTTTTAGTTCACAGCGCCCGTTGTTGCAAAACAATAAACGCTCAAGAGATGCCGATTTTTTTTCTCCTAATGATCTTTTACGGCAAATATTGTTGCGCTAGTGCACGGTAATTTTTCTGCCCTGATATGTTGTATATCAAACAAACAGACATCTGTCACTTACAACAATTGTTGCATTTTGTACATATCACACGATGCCTGTCATGTCACTTATATAAGCGACCGGCCTTGGAGGCATTTTAAGATCATTCTTCTGTCGTTTTTTAGTCCGTATACCCACTCTGTAACACTACATTTTAGTGTTCGCAACAAAATGCTTGTGCCAATTTCTAGTGTTGTAGAGGTTTTCAAAATCCTATTTTTCCTTAAGTATGTATCCCAGAACCTGTAAAGAATTTAAGAAACTCAACTCCATCCATCTATTACGATAATGACTGATTCTCTCGTTTACACTCATTATCTGTAAGACTTTCCAATGTTGGAACAGGCACTAGTGAAGAGATTGATGCCGAATAATTCTCACCATTAAAGCCAGTTAATGCCTTTTGTTACTGTCAAATATGACAGAGCCTTCAGTTTTTATAGCTGATCAGCTCTGATAGGAAATTCGACTTCCATAATTCCGATGTCTGTGTGTGTGCGTGATGTCTTTAAGCAGCAGGATGAATAAGCTTAAAAGGCGAATCCTCGGCGCTTCTAGACGGAGACATTTCGGCTGTGGTATGGTAACCCCTACCCTAATAAAGTCCCTAATCTTTCTAGTAAGGAGTTAAGTGGGTGGGTTTGGGTCACTACCTCGTAAAATTAAGTCACTCCTAAGATTGGAAGTGTTGTGTGCGATAGGTATTCGAATCAGTCTTAAAAAACTAGATAGCGTCAACATGGATTTATTGTTGGTTTCTCTGAATTCCTTTAGATTACCGACTAAAAACATATTGCTTCAAATTTTAATTTACTGTAAATTTCTAGAGCTTTTAAAAATAGAATGTCAGCCACACGTTGTAACGACAAAATAATGTGTAAAAAACAATGGGCAATCAGTGAAACAGGAAACGCGTTAGCTAGTATAAAAAAGACGATTGCTTTTTACACTAGCAACTAAAAATCGAGTGGCAAATGAAAAACACTGAAATAAGAAACAAAAGACAAACGTTTAATAAAAAAAAAGCCGATCTAATGAATTTAAACTTTACAAAAAAACTTTAAGGTAATTTGAATTTAAATAATTAGAAAATACTTTATTTGTAACACATAAATTTTAACTGAAATTTATTCCTTTCATCGGTTAATCATGTTATTCACATCATTTTGTTTCTGTATGTATCATCAACACATTATATGTTTTTTTTTTATATTTCCCAATGTAATCGCTTGTTTGAGAAACAACACGAGTCTAAAAATTATTTGACGTGAATTTTAAGTACATCTTTAAACTAATATATTCATTTTTATAAATTTTATCTTATTTTTAATGGATATTATTAGACGAGGGAATTTTCCAGCTGGGACTTGTGGTTTTTCTCAAACAAATGCATATTGACGAAATAAATAGACCTAATGCAACTTAATTTACTTAAGATACTCCAGTCTATTTATATTATAATAATAATTTATAGAATATTTGTTTAAGATTATATTGTGTTATTAAAAACGTAGTTAAATTTATTAATCATTTTACTTTTAAGAAAAACATTTCTTCGGGCTTATCATCTTTTTTTGCTAATGGCCATAAAAATATTTCTGGTGTTTTTCACACAAAAAATAATTTTCTGCAGGTTAAATTTACTACTATAGTAGCTGGACTTGCGGGTTTTCTCTATTATATAATAGAAATACAATGAAATTTTCGATTTTCTTAACATTAACTCAATTTTGATAAAAATGGACATATGTGGAAGTGATTCAATTCAGAAAAATAAAAAATAAAAATATTTCTAATGTTTCTCACACAAAAAATCATTTCCTGCAGGTTAAATTTACTACTGTAGTAGCTGGACTTGCGGGTTTTTTCTATAAAATAATAGAAATGCAATGAAATATTCGAGTTTTTAACGCTAACTCAATTTTGATAACAATGGACATGTGTGGTTTCTCAAACAAGTGATTGAATTCAGAAATAAAGTTAAAAAAAAAACAAAATCAACATGCAGGCCCGTGGTGTAGTGGTCAGCGCAATTGGCTACTATGCCGGGGTCCCGGGTTCGATTCCCGGTCAGGTCAGGCATTTTTTTTTCATCTGTAAATCACCACTTATCATTACCTACACACAAGGCTAAGGCTTATGTAGGCATCATCACTCGATAAAAAAAAAAATGAAATGAAAAATTTAAAACGTAGATTTACGACGTCGCTTTCGATCTTGTCGGTCCGTATATCGAGTATTAATAATACTCGATACTAGCAAAGTTTTCTGAAAACGTAGCTCGAACGATGTAACGCCAGTGTAAAATGGCCTTTTAGTATCGTGTGAGCAAAGTACATTCTTCTGACATGTGTGTAACTTCATTAAAAGCGCTCAGGGAAACCCTCTTTATTCTTTCGAATAGATTACAATCAATGAAAACAATACTGTTTATAAATTACTGACCTAATTTTGTAATGTAGATTAAAAATAATTATAAAAAAGTACTAGAAATTCCAATCGATATTCAACTTTGTCAACTTTTCCCGTTGTATATATTACATGTAATAAGAGAGGATAAAATATCATAAATTTATCTCTTTTTAATAAACACATTTAGAATGTGTAAAGGTTAAATTTGCAATCTGACGTATATGGATAGTTTTTAATGTACCAGTAAATAGTTTGGTCTATTGGTATTTTTTAACATGTGTATTTTTAAGTTTATTCTAAGAAATATTTACCATAAAAGCACTCGAATAACACCTTGTCCTGTTTATAAAACATGTTTTTATAAAAATAAATAAATAAAATATGTGTACTTATTTGATACAAATGTAATCAGTCACTTTCTATTCTACAGGGTGCCAAGAAAATAACTATCCGTTTAAATTACAATCCCATTTGTCAATTTATTATTAATGGTGTCGCAATCTGCACTATTTTTTTTTTTATGTAAATCGTCTAGCCTTAAGTCCGATTAGATTATTAATGAATACCTCTTTTAGCGATTTTTCGTTTGGAATCCACTACAAAATTACCGTAATAGTCTTAATTTCAGTTAATTTAATGTCACAACGAAGTTTTAGTCATTAGCGATTATTGTGGGTTATGGAACGGTGGGTTTTGACTTGTTATGATTTCCAGATCTTGTTCAGGAATCGAACCCGGGACCTATCATTCTTGTCAAGATCTAAGAATGGTTGATATCATCCGTGGCACGTTAATATCGTATCTATTTTTATTTTTTGCTGTCTCTTACCGAAAGTAAAATAAATATTTTACTCTTAAAACTTTAAACTTATTGTGTCTTATTTAAAGTGGATTTTAGGTAGCCCTTAATCTATAAATAGTCAATGGGAGATAATTCACTTTTTAAAATAGAACGAATAGGACTGAGATACGGAAACACATCCCGTATAGAATTCAATTAACGGTTAGTAAACAGTATACGTTTTGGTCATGTTCGTCATCAAATGTGTGTATTTTATGAAAATAGATTGCAACTTTGTTGAGGATTAGGATTCATTACCATACACTAATAAGGTTTTATATCGTAATGGGAGTTCCCAAAATTTCAGCTCTTACAGATAGAAGAAAACTGAATTTGAAGCTGCGGGTTTACGGTTTTGACGGAGGTTTTAAGGGTTACAAAAGGGTAGGACAGAATTTGGAATTGCTATTTAAGGCAAACGGAGCGGACACGTAAGTGTAAACGAGACAATCAGTTATCGCAATAAACAGACGGTGCATCTTGAAAGATTGAAGATAGCAAAAATTCCAAAATAGATCCTGCGGTTCAGGCATAAAGAAGAAAGAGGCTTTGAAAGACCTTTACAACGCTCAGAGTCATCATCATCAACCATTCGTTTGAATCCATTGCTGGACATTCGTCTCCCTCATTATGATTCACTATTTCCTATTTTAAGCTCTCCGCTTGTGCCAGCCATTTTCTTGACAACGTTTCTTACGTGTGGGAAGTTTTCCTTTGCATCGCCTGTCTCCTATTGGTCCTCGATTAAGCAATCTCTTGAAGAAATCGTCAACGCTTAAAGTATTTCATTTTAATTTTTTCTGGCTACATGACCTATGCCGTATTAAAATAAAGAAGAAATTATCTGTCTTTAATGACATTTTTAAAATGACAGGATAATGAACTTTATTTCATTGACTATGTATGAATTGGGTCTACTTAGGGTTTACAGGGCTCATTATGATTCACTATTTCCTATTTTAAGCTCTCCGCTTGTGCCAGCCATTTTCTTGACAACGTTTCTTACGTGTGGGAAGTTTTCCTTTGCATCGCCTGTCTCCTATTGGTCCTCGATTAAGCAATCTCTTGAAGAAATCTTCAACGCTTAAAGTATTTCATTTTAATTTTTTCTGGCTACATGACCTATGCCGTATTAAAATAAAGAAGAAATTATCTGTATTTAATGACATTTTTAAAATGACAGGATAATGAACTTTATTTCATTGACTATGTATGAATTGGGTCTACTTAGGGTTTACAGGGCTGGTACCTTAACCCAAAGATTGATGATTTTTTATGCGCTTTTATCCTAAGTTATGTGAAAAATGTGTAATATCGTATAAAGGATCTCTCATTTCAGTAACACCCGGTGTTCTTTGTACAATTACATTATATAGATTTTTTTTAAATCGCATAATACTGCATTCCTCTGATTTTTATCTGTAATGAAGTGCTGTGATAATTTGTTACCTTTCATAATGGAATGTTAACATAAATATCGTTAGTTTATTAAATTAATTGTACTCTTTATTTTTTTTATGTAATTGATTTAACTAATGCTTGAAGCAACGTGAAATTTTGCTGTTTATTTATTTATTACATTAAATGTGAAAGTGTTAAATTAATAAGTATAATCAGCTGCTTTGTTGTTAGCAACTTTAGTGGTTTTCAGAACACTATCGGTTGATTTTAGTAACGTTATTGATGTTGTGATTATAAACTTTTTTACCTTTTTTTGTTATCGGGATAAATTACCAAAATTTTCTCCGTTATTCGTGATTAATTTTTTTCGACTTCAATTTGATAAGAGGGGCCTTTTGGTATATGCTCATGGCCAACCGTCTGTTGGCCACCTTGAAGTCAGTCGCGCTACCGTTGTTACTTAACTTAACGTTTACGTCTTGTAATAATTAAACAGTCTAGGAGGACCCTAAATAAACCACCATTATTTTATTCAACTTAACGAAAATATGATCGTTACTAATGCTTCATTCTGGTAATTTAATTTTTTTTGCATGTCACTTACTTTACTAATTTTGTATAAAATATTTTGACCTATTGTTTACTACAGTGGGGTATCGGCATATTTGAGAAGAGCAACGATTTATTTGTATGTAATTTATGTTGTAAATAAATATGTATTTAAGTTATCTCCAGTCAACGCATTCATTTGGCCAGATAAGAAAAGTATAATTATATCTGCGTGTCTTTTTGCGAGTGAAGCCTTATAATGTACGGGAAAACTGCTGTAAGGGTAGCGTAGAAATTCTATGAAAAGATCCTCCTGAAGATAATAGGGTCGGAAGGTAGTAGACGATTAGGTCGATTATAAACTATGGTACTATAAGGGAGAGGTGTGGGCATATTCGAAGCGGAAATGAGGTTTCTAAGAGTGGTGAAGGTCTAGGAAGATACCTGGGAGTATGACCAAAGAATACGGATATATTTGATGAGATAGGGATTATTAGCCTAGATGAGAGAATAAAAATTCATTAGAGGTACTGGTGTAGCAATTTGGAATGGATGAGGGAGGACCGCCTTCCCCGTTTAGCCGACGAGTACAAACCCATCGGTAAGAGAAGTGTTGGACGCCCAGGAAGGAAATGGTTTCCGGAACAGACCGAGCTAATCCATGAAGTGAAGTGAAGACGAAGGAGAAGAAGATATTAGACAGACAGTACAAATTACAAGGAAAATATAAACTGAATAAGAAAAACGAACAATCATCGGAGAAGATCAGAAAACGAAGACTAAAATTCTACGGGCACCAATGGTATTGGATAAGTAGTTTAATCGAAAGTGTATTGAAAGGATTCGAATGAGCCGAAAAAGTAATATGACCTAATGGACTAAAACAAGTTCAAACTACTGATCACTTACTTTTAACGGATTTATAGAAGAACAATAGCAGAACACCGGTTTGTCGGAAAATTAGGGAAATGCATTTATTACAAGAATGTTGACAATGAGGGCTGCAAAAATAGCTTCAAGAAATGTTAACAGTTACTTTACGCTGTCTAAAATGGCTCTAAATAAGAAAAATATTACTGTTTAAAAAAAAGGTTGTGTTGAAATAGAATTATTATTATAGCCTAGCCTTTATACGAAGTTATGTAACTGATGTCAAAGTTATTTACACTTTATACCAATACATATTTTTAATCGCGTGTTTCTCTAACTTAACAGTAATAGTTGAAAATATTGTTGAAACTTTTCATTACTACACTCGATACAATAACTGAAAATGTTAAAAAGAAAATACTATGTCATTAGTACCATAAAACCTATGATCTTATTTCTCACAGAATAAATTACTTGAGAAATTACTATAAGGTCAAATGTTAACAACCTTTAATTCCTTACGTTATCGTGTTCAACCTAAATTTTGTAGAAAAAAAGTACGGCAATCGGGTAAAATTTTCGACTTCCTAAAGGTAAAATTGTTTACTCAACGCGCTGAATTTTAAAATATAATGTTTTTTTAACTAACATCAGAGAACTGTATACAATTAATTTTTGTTTTAAATTATAGATCGCTTATATTTTTATGCGCGAAAATAAAAACTCGATTATTCTCAAAATCGGACTAATTAATCGTTTAAACTTCCCATAATGTTCAGAACTTCATAATGTTGAATCCATTCAAAGACCCGCAATGCTTAGTATGGATGAACATTTTTACTTTCTCTTGCCCTGTATGAGAATGTATAGGGGAGGAAAAGTATTGTTTTCATGTTGATTTTTCCAAATCAAGTTTTCTCCGGGAATATATGTTTTCAGCCTCCCTGAACCAAAAAACATATTTCTAGGGATTAAATTATCTCAAGTATGAAATATGCTACAAATTTGAAACTTGTAACTTAAGTTAGGTACCACTAGGGGACATACCCGAACATTTTCATCAAAATCGTTCAACCGAATGTAGGAGATTCGTACGATTTTTCATTTGTTGCAGTTTTCTGATAAACGGATCCTGCGATTTAATAAGAAATTTAATTAGTGATTTTTCTCATTTTTATGTTCTTCAGGGTTAATTTTCATTAGTGTCGCTCATGATTAAAATTAGGTTATGTTTTACATATTTTGTTTATTGATGATTATACATTATGTTTTATTATTTATATTGGCAAGAGAAAGTTGTGTGCATGTTTCATACCAATTTTGATTTTTATCCGACAGTTGTATGCATGAAAGCTATTGGTGACCGTGAAGAGGGATCGATACGTGTGATAAGAAATACTTAACCTGACCGGGAATCGTACCCGGAAACTGGCTTGCGTCTATTTGAATACAATTAGTAGTCCTTTATTATTTTTCCGTGGATTAGCTCTTCTCTTACCATATTTATGTAATGTGTTCAACTATAATTGTCTAACCAACCGTTTGATATATTTAACTCCAAACTTAGTGGAACACCTCTGACGTTAGCAATGAGCCCGCGCGTGCGCCGGTGCACAGTTATTATTTTTATTATTACTTTACTATTGCATAAGAAGACTCAAGAGAATTGTAGAAACGCTCAATGCTCTGATATATCTTTCGTGTCTATTATTGTTCCACAACTACTTTTATCTAGTACTGTGTAGTTTTATTAGTAATAAACCACTAAACTATTTCTTCTTTTAATGATAGTTAAACAATGTGTTCCATCTTAAATATAAACAGTACTTTTATGGTTTCAGAAAATACAATATTATTTTGTTCTTCTAGATGTTTTACTGCATTGCTGAACAAAATGATCGAAGAGAAAATGTTGTATTCATCCGAGATACATGCCATGAAAATGTAAGTAATTTTATTGGTTTTTATTTACTCGTATAATTTATCGACAAGTATCCTATAGTGTAATTAGGTTCTTACATTACATAACTTTTACATACTCTTTGTATTTTTACTTTCTTTTGTCCTATATGAAATAGGCTACAGGCAAAGAAATTCATGTTTCATGTCGATTTTCCAAAATGGAAGTTTCACCGACTAAAATTATCAACGAATTTCTGGAAAACTTTTTTTTCGGTTTTAGCCAAAATTGAATTAAAACCTGGATATCGAGAATTTTGACACCCTTTCAGTACTTTCGTACTCTTTACCATCGATTGAACATGACGCGAGGTAGTAAAAGTAAAATGTTTTGTAAAATATTTACAATTCGTCTTAAAATCTGTACAAATCATTATGATATAAAATAATATCATGGAATTCACAGAATATTTTAATTTAAAAAAAATTAATTGCTACAGAATATTATTCAAGAATGTGAAGTATGTTATTATCGAGTGGTATTGAAATAATTATCTTCTTAATTTCGGTTGTAGTCTACAAGTAAATTTATAGCAATTTGTTCACCAGAGGTTCCAAAGTAACTGCTTACTTTAATATAATGTTGTTTCGGTCATCTAGTAAAGGCTGGTTTGAAACTTTAGAGGGTTTACTTAGTAAAACGAGGAATACGGTGGTTTACCTTCCTTACTGAGTTGAAAAGTATGCTTATCAGCATGTCAGGCCCTCTGAAAAGCATTTACTTTCCACCCTGGAAATGACACCTTTACTTCATTCACCATAGGGTCTGGCTGTATAATAAAATTCATTACTCTCAGAGGAGACAACTGTGACTAGTGTCTTTTACACATCTGCCTCTTCTGTTCTTAAATGTTTCAGTCGTATAATCGGCTGTCCATATGATAAGATGCAGAACTATTTTTTGTCGCCCTGGAACAAGCAGATCGAGTGCAAATAATTTAATACTCCGTATGGCCTGTTATCGGCATGCTTACTTTATTATATAATATTTATAATGGATATGTATCGAGTTATTCATTTTGCATTTTGCTATTTTATCTACGATGTGTTAGAAACGGTTGATGAAAAAATTTGTATCGGACGAGGTAGTTATCAGATTATGAAATCGTTTAAAAGAGTGGCTTATATATACTATTTCAATTTGTCAGTCTTTCATGGAAATTTTGGTTAGTAAAAAGCGAAATCGCTTGTCAATTGCAAAAAGAATGTAGGTTGATTTCATCTGTGGTTTACTCCACAAATTATTATTTCTGTGAATTTATCGAATCGCAAACCGTGCTTAATAATTTTTAAGTGATAAAAAACAGTCGTTGGGCCTTAATTAAAGTTTTAGGTCAATTAAATCAATATTTCTCTATGTAAATTTAAAATCTCTCACGATTGACTCTGTCCCACATTAATCACCGATTTTCTAACTTCATTATAATACACAGAGATAAACTTCGGGATATATTTTGTTCCTTAGTTGATAGATAGGAAAACGTATTAACATTTCGACTAAAAAATGATAACTACATATATTTACCTTTGAAAATCTTGAAAAGTAAACTGGAAATTACTACCCTGAAGCAAAAATATTAATTCTATACCGTCTCAAAGAGCTATATTACCGAAAATCTGCCTTTGTATTCTCCAAATAACAGCATAGGAATTTCAAGTATTTGCTTGTAAGGGGTAAACCCCCAAAGCAATTATCGTATTTATTCGCATAGTTTACTACGGTTTTTTTGTTGAAAATTTTGTCTAATTATCCTTTTTGCATAAATTACGTGGGTGATTATGTGTTTAAATTAAATTTTCCATATATTGATAATTTATTATTATAAATTAAAAAAAGTTGAGAAATACTGTAACACTTATCGCTAAGGTCCGTTTCGGGATCGAGGTTATTAAATAATTAATACACTAAAGTTTACAATTACAAATATTTATTACACTAAAAGATTTACAAAATAAATAATAAACTAATTATAATGAAGTAATACTATAAATACTTTAATAATTTACTTAGCACTACTTACAATCAATTTTATGGAATACAGATACGCAATAACTTTTCACAATGCACACACAAACAAAGACAGTATAACAATCGTTGACCAACACAATGCCCGGAACGTTCCTGCACTACGCCCGATAACCACTCGTTCAAAATCAAACGAATACTAACTCACTGACCGCGCTCGGGGGTCTTATTTATATTGAGGGGGTTCAAAGAGACTTCTCGAACGACACAGAGATTCGATCAATAATCGTTTTTATTAGATCTCGAAAAGTCATAACTGATGAACTAATGTAAACAAGTAACAATAGATCTATTGTAAATGGAAAATGTTACAGGTCCCTTTCATAAATAGTTGTACAACAATACCCGACCTTTTATCATACACAATAGCGCAGTCCTTATAAATAATTTTTATGAATAGATATCCTTTTATAAATAGGCGTACTTTTATTGTAACTATATTGTTATGTTTCCACTCTATTATCTACTCTTTACCATTCATGAATGAAATACTAGAACCTTCGCGAACCATCCCCTTCTTCGATATTGTCACAATATTAAAAAATTAATAATAAATAAATAGCATCCAATATATATATATATATAAATATAATGAATATATATTAAAAAATATAACCAGTAATAAGCACAATTATTAAGAAAAAGAGAATCTCCTTCTTAGGACATATAACCAGAACACCGGAAAATAAAATACTTAGACAAATCATAGAGGCAATTTGAAGAAATACGTAATAAAATGGATCCAGGAAGTTAAAAAGGATATGGAGGAAATGCAGATTACACTGAAACATTTAAAACGTAAATCAGAAAATACTTTAAAAGACAAACACACTATATTACAAGCTAAAAAAACTATAAAATACAGGGAAAGATTGTTTTCAGACGAAGAAAGAAAAGCAAGGTCCAATAGAATGAAAAAATACTGGGTACAAAAACTTCCAAAGAGATCCAAAAAGTAATCGACTAAAGTGATCCAATGTTGTCAAACAAGAATAAAAAAAAGAGTTAAATAGAAAATAATTTATATATTTAAAAAAAAATGTCGGGCCGCTTGCGTGGGACAGTGGTTAAGCCGTTAGATTGCGCTGTACGCTGTTGATCGGAAGATCCAGAGTTTGATTCCCGGATAGGTTCTGGAATATTTTCACGTTCAACTCAATAATTCTGTACCGTAATCTTTAGTAGTTTTTTTAACTAGTTCAGTTGATGCAACTTTAAATAAAAAACTAAAAGGAAAAAGTATTTTTTATTTTTGTAGTTATCCTAATTTTATTATTTAATATCATCCCGTGTTTTTATTATTCAGTAATTGTAATCAGTAAATCAGATTACAAAATATCAGTTGAGTCAAAAATACTGTAAAGGATAAAATGGCATTAATTCTGAGGTGTTCGTCTTTTTTTCTGTATCTCGTTTATTTTGTTCCCAGTCTTACAAATAAGTAGTCATTTTGTTCTAATTGAAATGCTGAAGAAGTTCTGTTTTAACGTAAGATTTGATAAATCTATTTCTGTGTTAGATATTTACGATTTTAAAAATAGAAGCTTCCACCATTTTTGACCGGCCCGTGGTGTGGTGGTCAGCACAACTGGCTTCTACGTCGGAGTCCCGGGTTCGATTCACGGTAAATTTTTTTACGTGCTACTGTTTTGCTATTACTGCTAATGCAGACGGTGAGAAGGATGGTAGATGAAGATGAGTGATGTAAAAATGCCAGGCCTGACCGAGAATCGAACCCGGAACCCCGGCGTAAAACCAGTTGCGATAAACAATACGTCACGGGCCGGCCGATTTCCGGTCAGGTCTTACTTATTTCATCGTTCATTTTCATTTATCACCTTTCTCATCGTCTGCATAAGCAGTAATATTAAAAAACAGTCGGACGTAAAACCAAGCAAAGAAACAGCTTAAAGATTTTCATTAAAAAAATAATTCTCGTATTCTTCTCCCATTAAAATGTGTCAGAAGAATACTGAGATGGAAATTTCTCGTATTCTTCTAATAAAATGTGTCTTAGATGATGATAAACGCCATGATTTTTCGCATTTAAAAAATAATTTAAATGTCTCAGTTTACAAAATAAATTCAAAATTTTATTTAATTGTTTCAAGCGTTTGTCATGAACTAACACTTTTCGTGAGAAACACAATATGACGGGCAACCGGGAAAATATGGTTTTTTGGATGGTTTTTCCACAGGAAACGTTTAATATTACTTGCCACATTATTTGTACATTAGGTATTCGACAATAAATTAAAGAAATTTAAAATTTCCTGTTGTTTTATTAAATCTTATAACGTAAATAATCTAAATTTTCGTATCTATTTATTTCCGGATACATCCTTTTCCAATATTCTAAGATCAAATCGAGTCAATCGATGGTCGTTTCCGGTAGGCGTGAATGAATTTATCACTTGACCATTCGGTGTTAACATTTTGCATATTCATCCTGATGATGAAATTACCTATCTCAGGTAAGTCTTTGCATCGAGCTTGTCTCCAACTTATTCTGTTTTCCGGCAGCATCCTAATTTCTTGATAGCCCTATATCCCCTATTAAATCATCTATAAACTTGATTCGGCAAATTTCTCTTCTTCTCCTCTCTTTGAATTATAGTATTTCGATATTCCTCCTCGGCCGATCCATTCGTTTTTTTTTTGTTATTGTCTCCATACTATTGTTTCTTAGCCGGGTTTGTCCATTTCGTTTCACCAGTATTTTTTGCTTGACTATTAAAGAAATATATAGTAATTTTTTCACCCTTACTAATTGGAAGTTGAAAATAGCCATTCATTTATTTTCACTGTCCTTGGTTTGCATCTAGCAGAAATTTTTGGTATTTTTCAACATTTTCATAACCTTGAGATTTTTTTTTAAAAGGAAGTATGTTGCTGTGTGAATAGAGGTATTTAACACTTGTAAGTGAAAAATTGCGTCTTGTAGTTTTTATTCGTTTTTCAAAAAATTCACCTCTTGGAATATGGAAAAGTTACGATAATAGTTTGAAAAGTTTTTCTAAATTTTCACTTTTAAGATTCATTCCAGGTAAAATGTAAACATAGTAAAATGTAGCTCATTTTGTTTTTAACAAGCTGATTTTTATCCCATTAATTGCATAATAGATTTTCTGATGTCTGTAACTGCGTAAATCCTTGCATTTGGCCGTTTGGCAAATAAATGGGCGCCACCTGAAAACCAAGAACAGTAAACTTAAATAAATGGGTGTTTTTAACGCCCAAAATTCGGACTAGGAGTGATGCTACAAAAATTTTCAGATATTTTTAAAATAGTCAAACCAAATAAATATTTTTGGTGACTAAATAGATTGACCCAGCCATGATTTGGTATTATTAATACAATTTGTAAGGCACACGTATGTCATCTGACGTATTATACATCCGTTACATGGTGCATTTTTTAGATGTACGCATCTGATTTATAAATTCTCTTAAATGTCCCCAAACATATATATTGTGGAACGCCTACAAATTCTTGATTCATGAATGGAAATAATTTGTGAAGAAATTCCTGAAATACGTTTTACATAACAAGACTAGTAATTTCACCGGCACTGCACGCGTGCTTATATTAGTCTTTGAGGGGTGCATTTAATAAACTGGATTTTTACGTTTCCCGTTTTGACTTTATATTTTACTCTACGTGTATAATACGCATCATTTTAAGAATACTAATGCAGATTTTCAAAATTAAAACTCTTTGGGAGCAAGTAGTCGAATTTTATATGCTGTAGATTTTAAAAGTTATTTTAAAAGTGTCATTTAAAAAAAATAAAACAATTGGCTGCCTCCGTGGCTCTGGAAATTTTAACACGTTAAAACCCACCGTTACGGTACCGAAACCCATAGTAGTTTCTAATAACCAAGATGTTGACGCGATATTAAATAAAAAAAGAAAAGAAAAACCACTTACAAAAAACTATAAATAAGTGAATAGTATGTATATTGCTTTAGATTTGTCGTCGCCTTTTTGGAACAAGGAATCAAAGGACTTCAGGTTTTCTTTTCCTACGTTTTTCTTTCTTTTCCTATTTATTTTACACTCACTGGTTCTGTAGTCCAGTTGATCGAAAATTTGAATTAGTTATGAGTGAGTGGTGACACTTATCTCTAAGATCCGTTTCGGGATGTGGGCAAATTAACACCCTAAAGTTTAAAATTACAAGTATTTATTACAACTAAAATTTGCAGTTAAATAAGTGACTAAAATCTACAAGTAAATTACAATTAAATGACTTAATAAATAACAATCTAATTATAATTAACTAATAACAATAAATAACTTAACCAATTTACTAAATACTACGTACAGAAGATACAGAAATAACATTAAATAATTCACAGTAACATTGACCTTTTCTAACGCACTGTTACACTCACTCACTGGTTCACAGACAAAACGGAACTGAAAGTGACCGTAAACAAACTGGCTGCTTATATACGTGGGCTAATGGAGATTTTCGATACAATAATAAAAATACAAAAATCGTTCTGACGGCTTCTGGATAAATCTTAACAACTGTGAACTAATTTAGAATTGAATAAAAGGTGTTACAAAAATACCAACTTTCTAAATAGGTAACCACCCAACTCTTTTACAATAGTTATACAATAATAGAAAGGCCTACCTGTATTTATACTACCATTTCTAACTATTTCTTGGAAACCTATTTATCACTCTTATTATTTACGTTTACATTTTTAAACTCTCGGTCCTATTCGAAAATTCTCGAACACTCTTTCGATATTGTCACATTATATACTAAATTATGATTATATCAGTCAGAAAACAGAAACCTTTTAGATGTAAAATTTATTTTACAAATATTTTATCTACCATCTTTTAATCGGTGTCGAAAAACGGAAAGCGAAAACATTTATAACGCTATTTAACAATAAAAATTTACATGTATTTAAAAAACGAGTTTTTAAACTTTTGACCCCCTCCCTCTTTTTTGCTGTTATCTTTATGATGTCAAGTTAGTCGTGGAAATAAATTGCCTTGTTTGTTTTTTAGGGTAGCCCTTGGTTATTGTTATTAGACAGTCCTACACTTGGTTTCGGTTTCACTATATATATGTGTGTGTGCGTGTGTCTAATGTGTCATTTTATAAATTCAGCACTGCTGTTGTGTTTGTATTTTATAAGCCTGACTAATAACAGCTGGAACAATAAAGAGAATAAATAAAAATTTTATGTTGTTGATATTAATCCTCTGTTCACATTATAATTTTCGCTCTTCTCTCTTCCTTTTAAAAAAACACTCATTTACTCAAGTTATATCGTTGTTTTTTTTAAATTTAATCTCTACTGCTTTTAGTAGGCCTACTTCTGTTTAAAAAGACTTCGTTTCTTTAATTAGAGCGATTGTAAAATTAAATCTAGATTACTGATTTTCGGTGTTTTGATTTTCCGGGACTAAACCTGTAGTTCTTTTGTATGGATTTCTTCACTTTTTACTTTCTCTTGCGTATATGAATATATAGAGAAGAAAGTATTGTGTTCATGTCGATTTTTCGAAATAGAGTTTTCACCGGATCTACAGACTCCCTGAACTCAAAAAACATGTTTTTAGCGATTGGTCTGTGTGTATGTGAACAAAATATCGCAAAAACGGAATATCGTACGAAATTTATTAATAAATAAGGAAATTAATTCCTTACGTACAATTTTGTATTTTACACAATCACAAAGAGAAAACCGCTTGCCTTAACACGAAACGAAGCTTATTTCAATACCTACACGCTATACTATTTTTCAGGTCTGATGAGCTCTGAACGTACACATTGCCCCCTACCCACTTTATAGCTAGCCAATTACTTGCTCTCGTAGCTCTGTTATATATTTCGTCAGCCTTTTTTTTTTTTTGGTGTTTTAATAACAATTACAGTATAACCTATGAACCTACAACCACCTGATTATATTATAAAGTATTGCCTGTTAATGCGATTTATAATCGATGTGTTCAGTACAAGATGCAAAACACGAGTGAACTACTGCGGCTCGTATACGCATGCGCACGTAATGTTTTTCAGACTGAAACATTCGTACAATCTGACAACGCTGGCAAACGTTGTTATTTGTTGAAACGCGTGAGACAGCAGAGCTCATCAACCGTGAAAAGCATTATAGATAACTGTTGTTTGTTTAGTTTTGACTCTGTTCAAACTGACATTACCTTGATCTCTTCAACAAATTATTTCGTACTAGACTGCCCGATAAAAGAGCTGGTTGGTTTTTATAGGCTTCCTTAAAATTTCCAGTAAACGGAAAACACTAAATAAATAAATAACTTAAAGAAGAATTATCCAGAATAAAAGAATAAGTAATAAACGTTAATATCTACTTGCTTCTGGAAATTAATTGAACATCTATTATGAAAAGCAACCCTTAGGAAAAGCTATTTTCAAAACACTTGTCGAAACATAATTTTCCCTTTTTTATTGTTACATTATTAATATGTAACAATGTATTATTTATAGTAAAAATTAGAACATTGTTCTTTTGGTAACGGTATAATTTCCCTCTACTGGATGAATTATAATGAAAACGTGATCAAATTATTATAGTACATTGTATTTGCAAAAACGAAAAGAATTTACTGATATATTATGCAATCAGTCATATTTTTCATAAAAATGATGTCGATGTTCCTTGTTATCTTCAATCTCAGACACGGTAAACCCATTAAGATGTCATGTACCGCTGCTGGTAAACGATAAAGGTGGTATGCAACGTATTTCTCATACCCGTACGATTCTCTTTCTATATGTCTTCCCGTTTATTTAAATATCTCTCCCTCTCCTTTCTTTTCTTTCCAGAACACATCTTGTATACCTGTGATGTCTTAACGTTCTTTTCTGTAAGAAGCTGTGTGTGTGCGTGTGTTAGAATGCACACATGTTTCTGTGTGCTCAAAATCTAAACCTAACGGCTTGTTGTTCGAGTGGGAAAGAGATACATATAATGTGATATTGGCTAGGCAGAGAAGGAGGGTAGGTGATTTGGGAGTATGACTGATGGTGACGTCGCATTGCACAGGTTGCCTTGACAACAGTGACAGTCCGTGTGGCGCCACGTCCGGCCAAGACACTTTCTTTCTCCCCTTTTGCAAAACAAATCAGCAAATTGCAAATTACTGTACCCCTCTCCTCGTTTTTATTTTCAACCCTTTCACTCTACCACCGATTCTAGTTTTTCCTACTCACCAGAACTCTCAGTTATTTATATGTATGTTCTCTACTGTTACATTTACTCCCTCGCTTTCCTTCTTTCTCTTCCCACGATAACTACCGGTTATTTTTAAATCCACTCCTTCTAATCAGTTTATAGAAAGCTTCATATTATGTGCGTGTTTTTTTTTTATTTCAGACAAACGAACGCTTTTATCTTGTTATTTTTTCGTTTTTGTTATCTGTAATTTAACTACCTCACATTAGTTTTGTATTTACGGAATTTTCACAGGAAGAATGAGCTTTTTGTGCAGCCGTAGAGTTACTAACTAGATCCTGGATTGTGATGTGTGTACTAATCCGGACCCGTGGAATATTTTTTTTTATCTAAATTTCATTCTCTCGTGCTCGTGTAACCAACTGATCATATCAAATCTTATATTTTACTTAAGTTCTGTACATCGTCGTAGCTATTTGTAGTTCTGCCAAACATGCCACTAAAACGATTTATATTAAACTTATTTAATCATAAATATTGATCCGTAACATAACTTAGTTGGTGCTTCAAGAAGGCGTACATTACATAAAAAAGACATAATACAATTTTAAATACACAATTTTAAAAATAATAGTAATTTGATTTGAAACACTCTCATAATCTCTTTTTCCATTGTAAACAATGAATAATATAACCTATGTTTAATCAAAAATGTTTGTAAACAATGTAAAATGAAAATATAACCTATTTTTTTTACATTTATTTTTATTTAACGTCGTATCAAATACAAAGATCATTAGCGACGACGTTGGGGTGTAACTATATACAATGGAGGATGAAATGATTTTTTTGTAACGTATGCCTGAGTGGGATTCAAACCCACGATCGCATGATGAGAGGCGATCTCGTTACCAACTACGCAAATGCGGCCGGCTAACCTAATTTTAATCTTGAGTGAATGACGTAAAGTGAAAATCAATCTGTAGAATTTGAGAGTAGGCCTACGGAAAATCTCTAATTGACGCTGAACTAGGTTCTGTAGAAAAAATTCTTGATATAAAGATTGTAGTTTTTTTAAATTTCCTATAAATTTGATATATACACTTTTGACTTGTGCATACTAAAACAGCAATCTTAAAAATCCCATTTTTTACCGATTTTAATGAACAAGATACAGAAAATCTTCGAGTGACACTAAACTAAGCATTGTAGTTAAAGGTTGTTGATATTTTAATTTCTTTCATTTTTGGTTGCTTGTGCCGTAAAATGCGTGTTACGACCGGAATTTTAAAAAAAGTTTCACCACGAGCTCAAAATTTCGTCGCCGCGATTCCGCTGTTTAACAGTTTAATTTTTGGACACGGAGGTTCCTGGTTCAAATCCTAGAAAAGGTAGTTACTTTTACACGGATTTGAATACTAGACAGTAGTTACCGGTGTACTTTGATGGTGGGAGTTCAATCAACCACACTCTTTCAGGAATAGTCGGCCTTTTTTTTTTTTTTTTTTTTTTTTTCAGCCGTGCGGAGCGGGGGAATCTTCAGGAGGGCCAAGCGGCTACCCTCACCGTCTCAATTCCGGTGAGGCCTGTAAGATACCATCGTGCGACGACGGTTATGTAGGATTTCTACCCACTAAACCTAACCGCCCCTTCTCTACACCAAGTACCGGACCCGCCTAAAGAGGCATTTACGCAGTACTCGGTGTGTCCTGGGTCAGAAGGACCCCTACCTGACAAAGAACGGAGAGCACACCTCCCCTTCCCTTTCCCTGTATTGGGTGAACTAGCCACTAGGCCTAAACCCAGTGACTACCTCCCCATGCCCCCCTTCCCTACATACCGTAGGCTTTACTGGCCGTTAATCTAGAGATTAACGACCACACCTTCCCTGGAAAACATTCATACTAGCACACAAACATTCATTCTACAAAAGAAGTTAACTCTAATATACGGGACCAGGCACCCGAGGACCATGTCCCCCTGTGCCTGTCACAAAAATGGTGGGACTCTACTCGAAAAGAGACGCCGGACTAGAAGATCTAGAAGCTCCCCGACGACGCCAACTCGAACTCCTCCCTCAGCCGCCGCCGTGGTCCTCCCTCCCATCCGACGCCTTCCCCCTGAGGATGTCGGTCACCATCACCCGCACTGCCTCCCAGCATCCTCCGGACTCCAACATCAGCGTCCCCACGCTGTCTACCGCCAGCCTCGCTCCCACTTGCTCGACGCATCGCCTTCTCTCCGCGTCCCACCTCGGACACTCCAACACGGTGTGCTCCGCCGAGTCCTCTTCTTCGCAGTATCTGCACCGCGCGCTACCACGCCTGCCACGCTTGTGCAGATACTGCTCGAAGTCTCCATGACCGCTCAAAAACTGCGTCATCTCATGGTTGACTTCTCCATGGCTCCTTTCCAGCCACCTCTTCAGGACCGGGATGAGGCGATAGGTCCATCTGCCCGTTATCGCCACATCCCACCTCCTCTGCCACTTTTCGACCAGTGCCGACCAGGCTTCTTCCTTGGCCACACCTTCCCTTCTGGCTACCCTTTCCTCCAGCAACAGTTCCATTGGAGGCACTCCCGCTATAACGAAAGCAGCCTCCGCCGACACTGTTCTGTACGCCATACAAACTCTAAGCGCGACTCTTCTCTGTCTGGCCTCTAAACTCCGTCTGGCCACCTCGAACCTTAGGGCTCCCCGCCATATCTCCGCCCCGTACCCCAGGACTGACCCGACCACTGCCGCGTACAACCTTCGCTTAGCAGGGCTAGGACCGTAGACATTGCCCATCACCCTACTAAGCCCCTTGATAACCTTGTCCGCCTTCTCCCCCGCCGCCCTGACATGGGGAATAAAGGTTCTTCTTCGGTCGAGCCAGACCCCAAGGTACTTCGCCTTCGGCACCGCCTCAATCTCACGGCCTCCAACTCGGAAGAAAACCCGCCCTACCGGCCGCCGTCCTGCCATTACAACTGCCGTTGTCTTCTCCGCCGCCAACTCGAGGCCGACGTCACTCATCCAGTCCTCTATAGTTGCAATCGCTCTATTCGCCTTTTCTCTCAACTCCCCCGGCGTCTTCGCTTCGACTACCAGAGCTAAATCGTCTGCGAACGCCACCGACGTCGCTCCCTCTGGCAGTCTCAGTCGCAGCACCCCGTCGTAGGCCAGGTTCCATAAATCGGGCCCCAGAATGGAACCCTGGGGTACCCCGCACCACATCCTGGCCTCCAACTCTTCTCCCTCTACCTCTGCAACAACTCTTCTGTCGGACAAATAATCCTGAATGACCCGACGCAGGTACGAGCTGACACCTCTGCCCTTCAACGCCTCCAGGGCAACCCCCCAAGGCAGGCTGTTGAAGGCATTCTTCACGTCGAATAGCACAACGGCCGGCAGGCTTCTGCGCCTTCTACTTCCACTCGCCGCTCTCTCAACCAGGTCCATTACTAGTCGGATAGCTTCCGTCGTTGACTTGCCTTTTCGGAAGCCAAACTGCCTTTCCGACAGGCCGCCAGTTCTTTCCACTTCCTCGCGCAACCGGCCCCTAATAAGCATCTCATACATCTTCCCCATCGAGTTGAGAAGACATATGGGCCGGTATGCGGATGCGTCCTCTGGCGGCCTGCCCTCCTTCCTCAGCAACACCAACCTTGCTCTCTTCCATTGGTCGGGAAACTCACCCCTCGCCAGCAGAGAATTGAAATAATTCGTCATTTCTGCTGGCATCGCTCTGACCACTTCCTGAACCGCTTCCACCAATAGTCGGCCTAGGTCTGTACAAGAGTACACTTCATTTACACGTCATAAATATCTCCTCATCTCATCGGTCATGGCGTTGCTTATTGTTCTGAATTGAACAGATTGCAACGTACACATATTAGTGATAAAAACCTACAAGCACAGTCACCTCTCCGAATTCAGCAGGTCGCTTACCCTATTTTGTAGAGCATAAAAGATTTAGTAAATAAGACGATTTTTAAAAAAATTGTAGAAGCCGTTTTTCAGAAAATCGATAAAACGTAAAGAATCGCTCGAATAAACTATTACTCTTGGTTTGTCGATTTTGATGAAAATGTTCGTACCGAGTCCCATTGTGGTGCCCATGAGATGTTTGTTCAACACACACACACACACACACACACACACAGACCAATCTCTATAAACATGGTTTTGGGGTTCAGAGGGCCTAAATACGTGTATTTCCGGTTAAAGATCCATTTCGAAGATCGACATAAAACCAATACAGTCGATTCCGGATAATTAGTCCACTGGTTAATTGGGGCAGCCGGTTTTTTGGGACAGTTCTTTAATAAACAAAAACAGAACGGGATTTTACATTGATAAGTAGGCCTACTCCGTTTATTCGGTCCACAATGCCGCTTATTGGGGCCAATCTGATATGTGTACAATATACATGTTTTATTAAAACCATTACAGGTCAGCAACGAACAACACGTGGTTCTAAGCGGCAAGATAAGATAATGGGAAGGATTGAGGTAGTAAAGTAAACAATTCGACAGATAGTAGAAAATAAAGAGTATCACACATCAGTCATTACAGTGATGTTATGTATAGTACAATATGTAGGCTACATAATCGTCATTGGACAAATTTCAGTGACTCATATCCACTAGTTTTGCCCAACCTTACAAGCTGTATAGCCTCCTTGTAACTTATGGTTAGTTATCACTTGTCATACGTACATAGAACGTTCGTAATTCCATGCTTCTCATCAGTTTTCGTGATTTAATGAGTGTACTATAACACACTATTTTTCGAGTTTTGTTGTTTTGTTACCTGCAGGCATAAGCCTACTTTTTTTATTCCCATTCGTTTCATACATTTTCTTGATATTTTTATGCGTAGGCTTACACTACAGTACCTACTATGAACGTCTTTGTGAGTTAAATGCCGCGTAACGATATGACTGTGTGAACGAATAAAGCTTTCGGCAAAATAAAAACGTATCCATCAAACTTAAGCCAACGTAAACTATGGGAACTAACCGGTGTACCGAAAAATGTGATAGCTTGTATTGTGCTCCGAGAAAAGAAATACGCCAAGAGTGGGCATAAAAAGATCATGGAACATTTCAGAAAAGAAAACGTAAAGGAAGGATCCACTTGTTGAGAAGCGTTGAATGAATGGTTCGTCATTGTAACTTCGCAAGGCGTTAGTTTCAATAGTCCAATGCTAAAAGCCAAAGCAAAAGGTTTTGCTAAAAAGTTAACCATTGTTCTGACACCCTTTTTTTCGTGCGTATATGGGTAGAACTTGCATGTAAAATTTAAGTATGTGATAATTTTAATAAAATACAGTATTGTATACTCCACAGTTTACGAATTTGTTTATTAAGGGCTGCCGTTTAATTGGGCCAAAATGCTCTGGTCCCGATGTGCACCAATTATCCGGAATTAACTGTACTTTCTTTCCCTGTATATTAATAAAGGACAAGAGAAATTAAAAAAACATCCTCTTGTAAGGCAGTAGGCCCTACAACCAAAAAATTATTTACATATATTATTTTATTTAATAAGAGGTACAACAAAATTAACCAATAATATTATCTAATTAAAGTAATATAATAAAATTAATATTAATAACCTGACTATATCAATTATTTCTTCTTAAGTTAACTTTTTGTACGGTAAGTGCTCGACAGGAACATTTTCGTTTTCTAAGTCTAAAATTTTATATAACTCATTATCTTTTTCTAAATCTGTCCAGTCTCGTGACTCTATTACTCTTACGCTGATAGTCTATCTCCATTAATTATTAGAGCGTTTTGCATTTCTACTTAAAATTTCTTTTACTTCTCTGTTCACCTCTGCTCCATAAGTTTCGATACTTTGAACCACTACTGTATAACACCGCCTTTTGCTTTTTCAGGGATGTATTCCGACTCCAAATCATGAAATGCTATGGTTTTACTTTATGGTACTAATGCAACTATCCCTCTGAAATTTCCACCGTTTGCAGACGTTCGCTTACCTAGTTATGTAAGTGAAACTGGGTTACGTGGTTTAACGATGGATGTATCATCCATTAATAATTGCCTAGCTTCTCCTCTTACAACTCCACCCACTTCAAGCCACCACTTTAAATATTTCTCGTGCAACTTCCGAAATAAGTAAAGAACATCATCCTCTTTCTCTGCAAATAATTCCTCAACATTAAAAAAATTAAAAGAATAAGCAATTTTATCTGATGGAAAATAATTTAATGATTTATCATATTTATGCACTTGCAAATGAAGATATCAAGAGCAATATTTCGCAATTTGTAAATTAGATTTAATAGAAGTGAAGTTGAAGTGGACGATTCTTGAGTAGTTTTATCTTAAATAAATATTCTTGAGATGTAACTGAAGAGAGAACAAGAACGAAGTGAATGGGCTGCAGATTTTAGATACGGCGGAGTACAAAGCGTTCAATCTTTTAAGCAAAAGGAAGAAATTTAAAACAGCTCTCTGCAGACGATTGGATTTATCTTTTATGCATTACGCAATCTTTAAATTTAGTTGTAGTTGTTAAAGAAATCGTTTTTAAATCGGTTAAGTTCTTTCTTCTTTAGTCTCTCAACTTTTATAAAATTATCGTTGCAAAATGTGCTGTCATTTATTTATTGAGGTAAGTAAGAGAAGTTTCTCGTAACAAGCTGGTGGATTGTTAAATTATTTTCACTCGATCAGCTAGTTCCGGGGCTAAAAAAAATTGTTCTGTTTCTTATCATATGGTCAGCAAATTATATGACTGAACCATTTAAAAACAGAAGAGGCAGAGGTGTAAAATACACCAATCAGAGTTATCTCCTCTGAGAGAAATGAATTTCGTTACACAGCCATACCCTGTAATGTGTGATGTAAAGGTTTTTTTTGTAGGGTGGAAAGTAGATGCTTTCTGTAGGGCCTGGTTTGCTGATAAGCATGAGCTACTTTTACACTCAGTGAGGATAACATTTGTAAACCATCTCACTTCTTGTTTTACTTAGTAAAGCCTCTAGAGGTTCAAACCAGCCTTTCTGCTGATGACCTAAACAACAACAAGTAAGACAAGAGTGTTCGTTTTAATTGTTTGTACTATGTAGGTGATTCGCGAAGTTATATTCCGCGTTATCTGGGTGTTCCGCAGATCGAAAAAAAGACAAAAATACCTATATATTATAGACATAAGTCGCTTCGGTAGCGAGTTAAAGGAGGCATCTAACAAGAGACAATAGGAACAAGGATCTCTTACTTTTACACAAGGTCTCAAAAACTTTATACCAAAGGCATTTCTGCTATTTAGCGCCCAAACTGCTCAATCTGCTCCCCCTACAAATTAAAATTATGCTGGATATCATAAGGTATAAAATAGCAGTAATCATTTGGCTATTGGAAGTATTGAGAGAAGCTATAGAAAAAAATGGTTACTCCAGGAAACATAGTTTTATGTACTCGTCTGCCGGTTTCAATTTTAGTTTTCTATTTTTAAGTAAATTCTTTTTTTTCATATTTTATTGTTTGTGTTTTTTTAATTTGTACATATAATAGCATATATTTTTTTTAATAAAAATGTCTTAGTAGTTTAATTAGTATTTAAGTAACTAACATGTAGTTGTAATTACTAACACACTAATAGTTTACCGTAGTAGTTGCAGTAGTGTAATGAGCGAAGAAGCACTGAATTGATCTACCCTTAAACATGAGAAACCATAGTTGGGTGGATTAACTTTCCCGCCACGAATTGAAATAAACAGTTTTTAGATTATCAAAGTATAATTAAGGAAATTAACATTTATTTTGTATTGATATTTTCTTGTAAGCAATGGAAAATAAATTAATAAAATAAATCTACCTTCAAAATAAATTTTATTGAAAAATATTTTTCGCCCTTTTTATAGAGTGAATTATTCTGAAAAGTTGTATAATTAATTTATTAAAATTAAAAATAAGTATAGTATAAAAAATTTAAGAAATCAGGTGATTTGAAATAAAATCGTAGGACCAGTTTTTGAGAAATTCGCAAAAAAGTGAAAAATGGCACGAATAAACTACTATTTCCGGTTGACCGATTTCGATGAAAATTTTCGTGTCGGGTCCGGTAATAGTATCTTACTTAAGTTTCAAGTTCGTACGATGTTCCGTTTTTGAGATATTCTGTTCATACACATACACACCCAAAGACCAATTGCTAAAAATATGTTTTTTTGGGTTCAGGGGGTCCGAAAACGTACAGATCTGGTGAAAATTCGATTTTGAAAAATCGATATGAAAACAATACTTTCTTTCCTATATATTCATATAGGCAAGAGAGAGTAAAAAGCCAATTATCTAAATATATAACCGACTCTTTTAGGTGGCCGTACAACAATAGGCTGACCTATTCTATACATAACCATATTTTGTGCGTTATATTTCTATTTCTTAGAAACCCTATTTATTACCAACATAACACCTCTTAAATCTCGGTCCTTCTCGAGAATTCTCAAACACTCTTTCCTTTTAGATATTTTCACGATATATTATTTTTACGTATGAACGTTAAATTTTTAAAATTGGTGAACCAAATAAACTCACACATATTTTATGAATTAGGGTCTTTTAATATTTTTTAGTTTCAAAAATTGTTTTGACAGCTGAAAAACTTAAGATCTTTACTTAAGCCCTTTTAACAAAATCAATAGAATTAAATTTAAAATGAATCATATAGTAGTATTTTCTTTGTTAAAGAGAAAGTGGTATCAAACAATTACAAATTGTTATATTTTTAGAACACCAAATAAATAAGTGATAAATTTAACAATTCACTTTGAAAATTATGTATTCATAACGGTAGGCCAAATACATGAAATAAATGTTTAAGTGTATTTAAAATACGGACGATAAATTAACGGTAAATAAAAAAATGAAATTAATTTATACTCTATTATTCTATAACCGAATCACGACGTGGTTTTTAAAATGTGTAGGAATGAAGAATGAATCTGTGAACGAATACATTAATATATTGTTATTCGTATGTAACGTTGAACGAAGTTGTGTGGTGGTGGTGGTGGTAGTACCGCATTTCACAATTTATTGACAATGGCAAGCCCCAAGTACGTATTATAATTTCCAGTTGTTAAAGTGGGCATGAGCCATACAACATTGGCTGTGCTCGGGCAGGTGAAAGTAATTCATTGTTTGACCCGTAACAATAACAGTGTGCTCTCTCTCTCTCTCTCTCTCTCTCTCTCTCTCTCTCTCTCTCTCTCTCTGTTCCAAACCGGGCTTAACTAAGCTAAGCCATCCCCAGATCTACCTATCGTATTGCAAAATCCAGTCAGGTATCGGTAAAATCTATAATATGTTGTTACTTATAATCGGTTGTTATTAATATTCATCTTTTATATCACTTAGACATCTAAGTTCTAAATAAAGAAGTCCTTTTCATTACCTTTCATAAGTAATACAAATGTAAATTTAGTAGATGTAATCAATAATCCACGTGCCGTATGTGTTTATCGTTTACTAATCAGCTAATTTGAATTTATGTATACATATTATGTTTTAGGGCAATTCTAAAACTCAACTCAACTGTGCTAGTTTGTTCTAGATCAAACTGGTAAATAGTTTGTCAAGTTTATTTGTTCTGATAACGTTAGTTGTAACTGAGAATTTTTTTCCGCTTTTTAATTGTAATTCTTTGTTGTTTGTCATCAGTCGAACGGCTGGTTTGAACTTCTAGAGGCTTTACTAAGTAAAACAAGGAATTACGTGGTTTACCATTACCTTCTTCCCTGAGTGGAAACGTTTGCTTATCAGCCTTGCAGGCTCTCTGTAAAGCACATATTTTCCTCCCTGCAAATGACACCTTCACTTCATTCGCCAAAGGGTCTGGTTGTATAATGAAATTTATTACTCTCTGAGGAGATAATTCTGGCTAGTGTCTTTTACACCTCTACCTTTCTGTTCTGAAATCACTTAATTGGCTGGCCGTGTGATAAGAAACAGAACTATTTTTTGTAGCCCTGGTATTAGCAGATCGATTGCAAATAATTTAACCCTTGACTTGGCTGTTATGGGCAAACGTAATTCTTTATTCGAAATGAATGTACGAGATAACCAACATAATGTGTTGATAACTAATTAATTATGTTAAAAAAATTGGTGTGAATCACTTACACGACGTTCTCCCCAATGTAAGTATTGAAAAATATTTTGTAATTTTAATTGTGAGTGAACAACGCTAAATGAAAATCAATCTCTGTTATTGGACTTATGTTGGATTTTGATGAGCAAAATACGGAAAATCACTAATTACCTCTAAACGAAGCACTGTAGAAAAATTGCGTAAAATAGAAGTTGTAGGTTTTTTATTGTTTTATAACTTTAATCATACCGTGTTTCCCAACAAATCTGAGTATAGGGAAATTAACATTATTCAGTGTACTGTCAACGTTAGTCTAATTGCAAGGGTGTAATTTTATTTGTATTACTCCATTCGTTAGGAAAAAGAGTAAAAATGAGTCTACAAAAGATTTTAATTACTAGTAATTAATTTATTAATAAATTAAGTCAAAAATGTTATTCAATTTCGATATAGCGCTATACTTACGTAAGAAAAATTTCGCTTCCTTTCTTTTCTGAACGTTAGCCGGGCGTATAAAGTGGTCAGTTTATTTTCATTTTTGATAGTACGAGAGGCCGTGAAGATTGATTCATAAATTTTTTTGTTTATTCTTGTTAATTGATCGTTGATTATTATTAATTAAATAATGAAAAACATTAGGAATCATAATTGTAATTTTTAATTCAGCTAACTTGAAATTTTTTTTCTATTTAATTAAGTTAACAAATTATTTAATAATAATATAATGAAATTATTTAGCAAAAAAAAATTTTTAACAAATTTTAATCTGTGGGATTCGAATTCACGGCCTGTCGCACTGTAATATCAAAAAATGAAAATCACACCCGGTTAAAGTTCAGACTACAATGGAAGCGAAATTTTTTCTTATGTAAGTACCGCGCTATATCGAAATAGAATAACATTTTTGCCTTTTTTATTAATAATTAAATTATTTCCTGCTTTAGTAGACTTATTTTTATTCTGTTTCCAAACGACTTGAGTAATAGAAGTAAGATTACACCCTTGTAATTAGATAAAAATGTTGACAGTACATTGCCCAATTTTAATTTCCGTATTCGTCAGATGTGTTGGGAAGCACAGTAAAGGCTACACTTTCGACCTCAAATGCATATAAGGCGGAAATCTTCAAAAAATTCATTTTTTACTTATTTCTGTGAGAAAAATCACTTATTGACAAACTGAGCTAAACTCTATAGAAAAATATGTTTGAAATAAAGGTTTTAGGTTTTATAATTTTCTATAACTTCAATTATGTAAACTTTTGCCCTTAAGTGTATGTCACGTTACAAGTCTTAAAAAGACTCATTTTTACCAATTAATATAATATGAAAAATCAGTTATTGACGCTAAACTAAGCTAATCTCTGTCTGAAACAAAATTCTAGGAGCCGTATTTCAGATTCGTTTACACCCACACACTCACACACACCAAAAGTATTTTTCGGATTTCGAAAAGAAGTTTCAAATTGTGTCTTTCTCACACGGAGGACTTAGTTTTAAAAACCTTCATTACTTTGTAATCAGCGACCTGAAAATTTGAATTTCCAATTAAAAATTTTCAATTATTTTATTTGAATTCAGTATTCCTCCTAAATAATCTGTAGTGATGGGAGGAATTAAAGTTATCAGATATAGCTTACTATGATTTTGTTAAACATAGGCGTAATTTAGATGGAATTGTTGAAATATTAAGCTACATAACATGCCATTAAGTGTCATAACATATCCCAGTAGTTAAATTGTATTTATTATGTATTAACTGAACTATACTCCATCAATCGGCCGAGTAAAGCTGTTCCTATATGCAGGTCATGTTGCGTAGAAGGCTTATTGCGCTAGAGCAGACCAATCAATGTCATGAATAATGCAAGCTGGTTATTTACACATAGAACTATTCAAAAATGTATGTATGTGGCTTATGCGAAAGTATATTTCAACAAATAAGGATAAGTATGTTGCGAAATACATTTTTTCTTTCAGCGGGTTTCAAGCAGTGTTATTAAGTTATTGAAAACGATGAATGGAATTTAATAAAAAAATTTATCATAGAAATCTGAAAAGAATTTTTTTATGTATTGTTCTGTAAATGAAGTGCATTACGTTTTTTAATGCATCATTTTACTGTAATGTATTATAGATAGGAGCTACATCGGGTTTTGTGTGTGTGTGTGTGTGTGTGCGCGCGCGTGCGTTACTGTCTCAATTTTTATCACTCTCTTGCTCTTTGTATTGAACAGAATGAGAAAGTGTTGAGATGGTGTAACATTTTCTGTACGCAATTTCAATTGCTCCCCTGATGCCAGTTTTTTTAAGAAGGATGCCTGTGTACGTTGTTATTCGTTCTACAACTAGATAGGGACTGATTAGCAACGGACATCAATAACCTCTAGCCCTACTTGTTTCGTCATGTCTCATATAATCTTATGTAATCTTGTACTTGGATGAAATGATCACGAATCGATTAGTATGTAGTTTCGATTAACATATTGGTTTCTCAAGTTGCTTAGTGGTAAGTTCATGTCTCTTCTCCTTTTATCGTTTCGGCCTACTAAGAACCACGTCAAACGATTTTTTTCTCGCTATATTCTCTGTTTGTTGGTTAGATTATCAGCCAAAAGGCTGGTTTGAACCTCTAGAGGCTTTATTAAGTAAAACAAGGAGTGAGGTGGTTTACCTCTTTCCTTCCTCACTGAGTAAAAAAGTACGCTTATCAGCATCCCAGCCCCTCTGTAAAGCAAATATTTTCCACCCTGCAAATGACACCGTCACTTCATTCACCTCAAGGTCTGGCTGTATAATGATGAAATTTATTACTCTCAGAAGATATAACTCTTGACTAGTGCCTTTTACACCTCTACCTCTTTTGTTCTTAGATGCTTGAGTCATATAATTGACTGACCTTATGATAAGATACAGAACTATTTTTGTAGCCCTGGAACTTGTGATGTTCCACCTTTGGTGGTAATTAGAATCACATACGAGGTGTGGCTATTAAATAACGAGACTGACGTTGTAAAAAATTTTATTTTTATTTTATACATAATCACTTATTGTCACCTTCAATGTACACTCCTTCTCTATCCCTACAACGCTCCATGCAAATTTTCCATTGTTGGAAACAGTGCTGGAAGTCATCTTCTGTCAGCTCCTTCAGGACACGTGCCGCTTTCTCTTTTACAGCTACCGCAGACTCAAATCTTGTCCCTTTTAATGCAGATTTCACCTTAGGAAACAGGTAGAAGTCACATGGTGCAAGATCTGGTGAATAAGGTGGATGTTCTAGCACAGATGCTGTACTTGGCTAAAAACCTCTTGATAGATAACGCGGAATGAGCTGGCGTATTGTCTTGGTAGAGTACCCATGATTTGTCCTTCCACATTTGGGGGCTTTTTTTCCCTACTCTTTGACGTTGTTTAGAAAATACCTCAAGGTAGTAATATTGATTGATTGTTTGACCTTCAGGAACTCAGGGAAGGTACACAATCCCATGGATATAAAAAAAACAATCATCATTGCTTTAAATTTTGACTTGCTTATTCGAGCTGTTTTTGCTTTCGGTGAAGTTCGGCTCTTCCAATGCATGGATTGGCGCTTCGTTTCCGGATCATAAGTAAAAAACCACGTTTCATGTTATTATCTTCTACCTGTTCCCTAAGGTTAAATCTCCATTAAAAGAGATAAAATTTGAGTCTGTGGAAGCTGTAAAAGAGAAAGCGGCGCGTGTCCTGAAGGAGCTGACAGAAGATGACTTCCAGCACTGTTTCCAACAATGGAAAATTCGCATGGAGCGTTGTAGGGATAGAGAAGGAGTGCATATTGAAGGTGACAATAAGTGATTATGTATAAAACCAAATAAAATTTATTAAAGCGTCAGTCTCGTTATTTAATACCCACACCTCGTATAATATTACTACACGTCTGAAACTTATAAAAGATAAAGTTTGATTAATGAATAAGTCAGGTTTATGTTACGTAGTTTTTCTTTAATTCCAGACGGATAATTGATATAATTATTCTTGATTATACTTTGTATAATATAAAATTAATTTAATTCACGTTTATAACTTTATATTGATTAAACCTTTGGCCGTTCTTATTGAACAAAACACAACTTCACTGTTCGATTCCTAGGAATCGTTATTCTTATAAAACAAACATTTTAAACAATAAACATTTCAAGTATACAAATCGATGTTAAATCAAACAATATTATAAATGGAAAATTTATTAAAATAATTTGAAAATAATTGATGAACGAACTTTTAACTAATAAAATGTAATTTAATTAAAAATAAATCATTCAACGCTCACATATGTGTCACTACAAACTAGCAGATTGTATGAAAAAATGAACACTCCACCTGTCTGTTTTTTCTTCTTTCTCAAGTCTTTTTCATTTTTTTCCCTAAACTCTTTCCTTTCGTTTGACCATTTCTTGGATCGTCTTTTCGTTTTCTAAGACAACTTTCTGTTATTTAACCTTACGTTCACTCCCGTCCTCTATCGTATCTTAACACCTTCATATCTTTTTCACTTTCTATTCTGTTTTTAATTTTTGAATCTATCCAATAACTGTTTTGTAAATCTTATGTATAAGTTCGTTAAACTGTTTTATTTCTTTTTCTCATGGAGTCTGTGATCTGTCTACTTTTTTCTTTCTTTAGCACTGCACGAATATGTAGCGTAAGAAAATTATTGTTTCCGTGTTGGTTTTACAAAATAAAATTTTCACTGAAAATACACGTTTCCGGTCTCGCTGAAGCCAAAAAACATGTTTTTAGCAATTGGTCTGTGTATGTATGTGTGTTTGTCTGTGAAGTTGAAACTAAGAAAGTAAGTTAGGTACGACAAGAGGATTCGACACGAATATTTTCGTCAAAATCGGTCAACCGGAAGTAGTTGTTTCGTGCGATTTTCGCAAAAACGGCTCCTACGATTTTAAAAAAATCGCCCATTTACTGAATTTTTGTAATCTACAAGATAGGGTAAGGGTCATTTCAGCTGAAATTCTTGACGGGCCTGTTAGAAAAAAATATATAATTAAAGTTATAGGAAATTAATAAACCTACAATTTTAAAACATTTTTCTCTACAGAGCCTAGTTTAGAGGCAATTACTGATTTTCCGTATTTTTAATTTCTACAGAGGTTGTTTTTCATTTTGCGTCATTCACTCGTAATTAAGATTAGGTTGTATTGTTCATTGTCTACATTGGTAAGAGAAAGAGTCGTGCGAATGTTTCACACCAGGTTTTTTAGAATATAATTCGTCAAAAAATAATAGACTTTTTTTTAAATATATTTTCTGTGCCGACACAAAATAACGTGGCATAGTTTACTTAGGTATATTGTAATCTTGTAAATAAATTATTTCATCCATTGTCTTTTTTTAAATATATCTTTCATAGAAAAATAAATTAGTAATCCTTCGTCAAATAAAAAAAAACGAAGAAAACAACTAGGGCTTAACTGTGCGTCTTGTTCATTTGCTTGAATGCTCTGATAGAATATCGAAGTGATTAATGATCGTGTGCGTTTTTCTCGTGAGATAAGACGCTTCTAGCATGGCAGTTGATTATAAGAAAAGCTTTTTAGTTAGACTACCTTGATCGGTATCTTGATTGCTCTAGTTGGTTCGGTTTTAACGAATATTAATATTACCTGTTATTCCTTTCACTTTCTTCCACGTTTCCACGATCAGAAAAAATACTGTAGTTATGAAAGATTTTGAAGTTTTTTCGCATTTTTTGGTGCAAATTTCGTTTTTTTTTAACAAAATTAATGATCGATGATGAACAGCTTTTACTTCCATATTAATATTCAGGCAATATTAACTGAGTATTTTAGACCGATTTTTATGCTTTACCCATAAAATTTTTAACTTTACGTCGTCAACAATGTGTAATGTCAAATAAAATGAATGGACTGAATTAAATGTGTTTGTTTTTAACAGAAACTCGTTAATTGCTACTTTATGAGCTGTTAGGCTTTCGGACCAGTTCAGTAAGACAGCTGTTTGAGGGTCGCTATTAATTGTTAAATAATAAGCCTACCGATTGGGCAAGCAACTTTGTATGATGACCATCTGACAGCCACTCGTGAACCAACTTCACTGGGGGATCCCCTGTATTCAAATTCATGCTTAATCCGCGTTAAAAAATACAGCAAAAAGCAGCTAGCAAATTGAGTGGTTGTCAATAATGTACAGTTCCCGATAACAAATATAAGCTAAAAAATTAGGTGTTTGACAAAAATTTAAACATGAAATATTATCATCTGTTTGTTTTCTTCAACAAAACGTTGTTTTTTTTCATTTTTAGTCATCCATGATTAAAATTAGGTAGGTAATTTTTCTTTCATTATTTACGTTGGAAAGAAAAAGTCGTGTGTGCGTTACAACAAGTTTTATTTTCGTTTGTTTGAAGTTGCAACAACATTTGGTCATTTGCGACACGACTTTGGGTTAAGGAACGGTGGGTTTAAACGTGTAATTATTTTCCAGGCTCTAGCCGGGATTCAAACCCAGGATAGCCGCTTAACAGTTTAGTACGCTAACCATGTAACGTTGGGTTTGCCGATCTGTTCAGCTTTTGCCGTTACGTTGGCCGCCAAATTTTATGTAACGTTGAAATAAAAGAAAGAATTGGAAAATGAATGAAATTTTTAATGAACGAAAACTTTAAATTAATTAAACAAAAATTGATGATGCACAAATTGAATTGATTTTGTTAAAATAGTTTTCTGGTATAAAATATTGCAATATATGTTGATCTGAAAATATGTAAATGTTACTAATATTGTTAAATGAGCTCAATTATAAATAAGAGTTTACAGTTACGATTTATTCTTAACTTCTTGCAGTCTTCTAGTTTGCTTCTTGTCCATCCATCGATTGGGAATCAAATGGGGCATCGATGCATTGCTGCAATCGGTTTTATAGTATTTTACAAATTCCTTTAAATTTTCATCTGCTTGCTTTAAAATTATCAAATTGTTGCTGTGGGTTCCATAATTGAAATAAATTTTTATATTTTCTTTTAAGTTTTTGTTAATTGGTTCATATTACTTATTTAAAATTATTTAGAAATAATTTTAGTTTAATTAGAATTTATTTATTTCAATGATTACCATGATTATTTAAAAATGATTTCTTTGAATTCTTTAACAATTGACTTATTAAGCTTGATCTTAGATCAATGATATTCTGGAGCATAGACTGCTCTTCTACAACCACTGGGACACGGAGGCGGCCAAATTCATTTCATTTTTGAGTCGCATCAAATATATGATCGTTAGAGTATACTTGGATTACGGAACAGCATTGGGGTACGTTTGAGATGTTAACAATTTTCCGGATCCTGGCCGAAAATCAAACCCGGGATTTTTGGCATTGCAGTTTAGCGTGATCTATCTCTTTAAACCAATGTACCATTTTTGTTCTAATCGTTTAATTTTACAGTAAATACTAATTTAAACGTATGTTATTTTTAATGGTAATCAAATATTTTTTTTTTATGTTATTCATTGGCAAGACAAAAAGTGTTTTTATTTTTACTTAAAATTTCTTAAACTGCAAACCTATTTCGAAACGATTTTATGTAATTTTTGACCCCATTTAAAATATAGTGTTGCTTTAATAATACGTTGTTGCATCAACTAATTTATTTTATATAGTAATAAATTTTTATTGCGCGGTGTTTTGAAGTTTATTACATTCACCTTATCGTAAATTAGAGAAATGTTATCTCTTTATTTTGTTATAGTGTATAATGTTATAAAGTATCGAAATATTATAACGCCGTCTTTTATTGCATCTTTTATATACGCGGGGGCGGTAAATTGCGGTGGGTACCTACCGTCCCCTATAATGTACTAATAACTGAAATTAAACCCAGATTGCCCCTGCGTGTTTTTAACCTACGCGCTACGTTTGCATGCTTCATTATTGTTTGTCGACGTAAACTACACTCACAACCGATTTCGTGTTTTTAAAAATCAATGTTGTGCATATAAAAACATGTACTAAGCTGTATTATAGGTCATTGTTTCGTTTTTACTTTCTTGGAAATTTATATCAGTGAATACTCGCATATTGAAAACATTTGGTCTGCAATCAGTGCTGGAACTAGGAGATTTATTAGAGGGGGAGGCAAAACTTAATTTGCCGCGCCCCTTTTACCAATATTATATATTATCTAAATTTTTGTTCTTAGATGCATTGTATTCCCTAAAATATAGTGTAAAGTAGTTTTAGTTATTGAAAAAAGAAGTTTTATCTCTATTAATACAATTTGTACATAATCTAAAGTAATTTTTAAAAATGTTATCGTTATTAAAATTATTAGACTATTATTATTGATATTTTTTATATAAATTTAATGGTATTTATCATTTGTTTCTAATGCTTTTAACAAAAACTGTTTAATGTATTTCTTGTACTCTTTTAAGATTTTAGAATAGTATTTTTATAGTAATTATAAATTTGTTTAAATAATTTTTTTGTTTACTCCTATGCGCGGACGAAGTCCGCGCATAGGAGTAAACAGCATAGGAGATGCACTATGCTCTTAGTGAAGAAAAGTTTTTGCGTATAAGTATATTTAGTTAAAAATATTGTTTATAGCTTAGTATAGTAAAAGCCTAATTGTATTACGTTTAACTAAATAAAACAAATAAATAAATATAAATAGATGCGGTGGGTGAAATGACAGCATTCACCCTAGACCACGATTTATGTTAATTCTTGTTTCGTAGAGTGGAGTAACGAATTTGAATTACGAATATATTTATAAATGATGCTTAGTAAAGTTAAATAGAATTTGTTAATTTCTTGGATACCTTATTGATTGCCAATATGTTCACTTTTTAAAAGTTTCTTAATAACGAATTTCATTGTGTTTTTGTGAACTATTTTGCCAACCGGGGCACATGCTCCCCTTCTTAGTTCTGGCATTGTCCGCAAGTGTTTACTGATTGCTAAGTGGAGTTTTTGCTTGGGCTAGCTAGTTACGACCCCTTCACATATCCCAATTTGTGATAAATGCTTGTGTTCGTCTTGCCCTTTTGAACAAGAATATCCAATAAGATGAGTAATTCGGCATCCATCGCGTTAATGAATAGCGCTTTCGAGTATCTGACACATTTTACGGATTAGAACTATATTCTGTTATCAACCGAGGGGTCAAATTTGCTGACTGAATGAGCTCAGACAGCGGGTGACAAGTTTTATACGTATACTTTACTTTAAACAGGGATTCTACAGCTGCTGCCGCATCCCGCACCTCAATTTCCACCTCGATCTGTTCCACCAGTCCTCCTCTTGCTCCAGCCTTCTCTGCTCCATAGCCTCTCTCACTCTTCTTCCTAAGTTCCGCAGGGTTTGCCTCTCTTCCTCCGAGTGGCTGGCTGGTAGTTAAATATGTTTTTCGGCAACCTTTCTTCTTCCATTTGACGTACATGACCATACCAAACCAATTTCTTTTCTCTATCCTTTCAACAATTGTATCGACCTCCGCTCGAACCCTTACTTCTTCATTTCTCACGTTTCAGCTGAGAGATTCTACAAGATTCTCTTCTCAAATAATCAATTTCCACTGCATTCAGCCGATTCTTGTTCTTCCTACTAATTTTCCAACATTCTGCCCCGTAAGTCATTATTGGGTCCGCTACTGCTTGGGTGATTATCTTTTTATTTTTTATTTTTGAAGACCACCACTAAATTTAGTTTATTCGTAGCAGGTTTGGACCGGTTGTGTCTTTCACACGTTCTTTCTCCTGTAATGAGGCTCCCGAGGTACTTAAAACCGTCACACGCCTTTGTCACTCCACAATTCGATTGGATATCCCTCGCTCTTTCTCTTATTCCAAGGTACTCGTCTTTCTTATAGTCATCCGTAAATTTGATACATAACACTTACGAAAATGAGTGATGTAAAAAGCTAGACCTGACCAGGAATCGAACCAGAGACTCCTGGCATGAAAGCGCTTCCTTGTAAGAGTAGCTTTTGAGTTATAAAAGATTCGACATTTTTTTGAGATAATGAAACTAAGTTTTTGACAATAAATCATGGCGTTGTTAACCAACGACAAGTATGTATATTTTGATAAACCACATGATTTGATTTAACGTAGTCAGATTTTTGAACCAAATATGAGCAGTTATTGTAAAACTTTAAGGATGAAAGATGGAAATGTAGGGCCTAATAATCGTTCTGTTACGTTTCTTTAATTTGATGTAACTTATGTTATAACTTTGTAGGTTGATTGTTGGCCAAGTAATGAGCTAAGGTATTTTTAAAAAATCTTTGGTGGCCGTTCAGTGACACGTGAAAAATATCAATTAATCTTTTTAGCTGATATATTTTTTTTTGTACAATGCGTAGCTTTTAATTAGGGTTTTGAATAAAGTTTAAAGTATTTATCAGAATGGATACAGAAATATACTTAAAGTGTGTTTTCATTGAAAAATGCATTTTTTTATTGCCCTTAAGTAACTTTATTTGTTATCGTTGACAAAAATTATTGTTTCCAATTTGTGTTTTGGGTTGGATTGTATTATTGTTACTTGACAATTGCAGTAGTAAATAACATATTTTAATTACATGTTCACCAAAGGGTATGTACGTTTGTATGCGTGTGTGTTGCGTTTGATTATCTGGAACGATGCACCTTCATTAGTAATCACCTCGCCGACCGCATTGTCAACTCACGTTTCTTGTCCCTGGAGCGTCATATACTTTAATACCCTTTTGGTAATTCTGCACATCATCCATTCTGCGTATCTTTACCATCTTCACCTTAAAATGTTGTATAAACATAAATACATATTTAAAGTAGGCTAATAACTAAATATTTTATCGTTTCAATTGGACCCAATTGACAGTCTCAAAAGACTTTATTAACAATTCTTCCCGCTTGTACTTCACTAACACTTTTTTAAGTATTAATTTAAGTGTATAGTTTCCCCATAACCGGTAGGTGGACTGTTCAATTATTTGCATTCTATCTGCTAGTTCCAGGGGTACAAAAAATATTTCTGTATCACATGATCAATCAATTATATGACTGAACTATTCAAAAACAGAAGAGGCACAGATGTAAAAGATACTAATCAGAGTTATCTTCTCTGAGAGTTATGAATTTCATTATACAGCCAGTCCCTGTGGCGAATGAAGTGAAGGTATTATTTGCATGGTAAAAATGTTTTGCTTTTCAGAGGGCCCTGCATGGTGATAAGCACATTTTTTCACTCAGTGAGGAAGGTTAATCACCTCTCGTTTTACTTAATAAAACCTTTAGAGGTTCAAACCAGCCTTTCTCGGCTGGTGACTTAAACAACAACAATTAAGTACAAAGTTAAAGGCACTTTTCAGAATTTATATATTTTTGGGAAGGTATGGGAATAATATGTATTTCTTTAAAGTAGTTAAACCCATTTTCTCTTTAGAAGCAAAGGGTGAAAAGTGAAATGGTTTACTCTTCGGAAGTATTTTTGGAGAATATGCATGCCAATTTAGTTGAATCCCTTAGGAACAAGTGTACAGAATCTTAACTCTTATTGTAGTTACTGTTATGATAGATACGAAAATAGTAGAAGGACAGTAGATTACAGGTTGCTAAGTCGAGAAGAACTAGGTACGAAAATAGTAGAAGGACAGTAGATTACAGGTTGCGAAGTCAAGAAGAACTGTACAAGAAAAAAGAACGGTTACTGGAAACGATTAGAAACATGACTAAAATTTTATGGACTCGTGTATGGAATTGATAACAAACAGTTGACAAAACAAATTTTTTAAGGTACTAAACAGTAGGCTTAAGGTGTCGGATAATTGGGTTAAATAACTCATAAGTGATATAGAAAAACCTAGAGAATGTGATAGCCCAAACCTATTTCAGGCAACTTATTAGTGGGACTCAAAAACGCTTCCATGAAGAGCAAACGCCGAAAACTGATTTGACGAAAAAGATTTCAAAGAATTTATAATAAGATTGTGGGCTGAAAAATAGTTTCCTGAAATCTCTTTAATGTCCATATACAAAAAAACTTAGGATATCTTCAAAATATTCTGCCCATTTTTGTTATTGAAGGAATCAATTTTTATTGTCATTAATAACATACCCAAAGTAGCCTACTGCAGGTTACTCTTTCTTGTCATGGAAATTAGCCTTACGGATGGTTTACTTAAACAAAACCCGACAACGTACAGTTGTCGGGTTTTTCTAGCTACTGATTTTTTAAAAATTTAATCTCTTTGATTATACAATGTAAAAATAATAACGAATAACAAAATTTTTACACATTTTTTCCTACGTTTTTTGCATATTATAATAATTTTTTGAACGCCTGAGTACGTCATAAAAATGTCGGTATATATGCATGTACAAGATGAATAACTAGTAAAATGTTCAGCCTGGTACTGTACGTTTAATTATTTCTGAGAAAAATGTAAGTAAAAAGACAAATAAAATATCAAAATGTACATAAACTAGTTAAGTTCCCATCAGCAGTTGATTAGAAAGATGAACCAACAGTTGAGAATAATATACCAGGGAAAATAACAGGGATGCAGGTATTTAAAAAAAATTAAAATTCTCTGTGCACTAAAACGAGCAGTAGCCCTTCAAAATTATGAGAAATGTTCGTTCTTGGTGACAATAATTTTTTTGACGTAAATTAATGGTTTTCTCGGAGATCGTCAAACCGAAAATCAAAATTTTCAGTCAAACTATCATACATTCTCCTCTTAACGAAATTTCACTTTACTACAATTTTAAAATTATAATTATGCGAATTTAATGTGTATACTTAAGTTCGACGTTACAATGAGTAACGTACTTGAATATATATAGGCAGTAGAATTTTGGATTGCTTCCATTAAAACTTTAAAATTTAATCGAATTATAAAAACATTATAATAAAGTAATTACAGAAGATATAAGATTTTGGTGCAGAAAGAAAAGTTAGCGTAATTACTGGACGAGATTTGTGATCTTCGCATTGTGGATTTTATGGAATAGATAAAGAGGGCAGAGCGAGCCTGAGTGAGACGGGCGAAAGTGGAAATAACAAAGCTTTAATAGAAGCAAGATTTAATAAAGGCTTGACAAAGTTAGCTTGCCTCCGTAGCTTTATGAAGAAGAACACTTAGGGGGTTGGGCAAAGGATTGCTGATTTAATCAAACCTTAGTTACATGCTGCTACTGCTAGTGTAACAAATTAATACTGGGATAAGATTCCTCGACTACAGTATATGACATTATTTAAAATAATGTAATCAGTGTTTCTTACTAAGACATTTATTAAAGGAACGGCTAATTTTTCATTTACGAATATTGTTGTTATTAGCAGTTTTGTATCTTCAGCTTATTAATTCATATAATATAATTCGCTCATTACCAAACCCGTCTTTTCTTTTAGATATCTGCGACAAAATATGTCGTAGATGTCTAAATAATCTTCATTCAACATTAGTAAGCTGACGTACGGCATTTTGTAAAGTAGCTGCAAGAAAATACAGTAAAATGTCAAATCTAAAGGTAGCATTCGGTTCCTAATATAGCGATCGCGATCCAGTGCCAGGCCGCTGCATGCATACGTATCCACGCGACCGCGAACCAAGATACGTCTCAGTCTTTCAGTAATTTTCTATTCAAACGGTTGTGTATTTTTGTGTATCATGTCAGGTAATAAAATTTCGACTAGAAGAAGACTGATAGCATTTAGACTTATACTAGAAGAAGAGGGCTGTTTACAAACACTCATAAAAAGATATTTGCATGATAAGGAAGAAACTCCACTAAAATTTCATCCTCCTCTGTAAAAAAGACAGGGTTAACAAACACAAACAGGCCGGTCTCCTCCTCGACTGCACTGCTTCAAGAGCGACAACGTCGCGCGACCGATGCAACTCGTTGGCCTCGCCCACTGGTCGCTGGTCGCTGGCATCCGTCAGTCCTTCGTATTAAACAATTGGGGTAGTTTTTAAATGATTTTAAGCTGAAATACAGCTTATAATTTATCTATATTGATATTTTCTGAAGGTCTAAAACATTTTCTAATGATTCCTGATTATAACAAGTCTTCATTTATTCGTGGGAAGGAAACCTTAACAAACTAATGAAAATAAATGCTATTTCCCTATGGGTCAAAATATGACGTAATCCCTAGTGGTCAGAATGTAAAATACAAGATTTAGACCGTCTCATTTAACAGTGTACTCGATTGGTAAGCCAAAGTTTGGAGATCCATTCTAGATTCCAGCATTAATTTTCATACTGTACTGTACCTACGTACGTAGGCTCTCGATTTTTTGATATATCTAACCATTGGCATAAAAATGAGTGCTAGAGTCTAAGTGCTAAGTCTTTTCGGAGACAAAGGTTCCTAGTTCAAATCCTAGTAAAGGTAGTTACTTTTATACGGATTTGAATACTAGACAGTGGCTGCCGGTGTACTTTGATGGTTGGGGTTCAATTAATCATACTCTCTCAGGAGTGGTCGACCTGGGTCAGTACAAGACTACACCTCATTTACACGTCATACACATCATCCTCATCTCATTGGGTCATGGGGTTGCTTATTGTTCTCAATTGAACAGATTGCAACGTACACATATTAGGAATCAAAAAAAAGAGTAAGAAAAAAGTCGGATTATTATTGGACGCCTTCGTTTTTTTTTTTTTTTGCTGGGCTGTTTCATTGGTATTTCCGTTGATTCTAGCACAAATAAATTTTTTTTGGGAAATACAATGAATCATACTACTTCGTGGTTGTACTATATCGTTATAATTATTTATTGATGTACCTAGTACAGTCAATAAATTAAATTTAAACTAGGTTTCGTAGAATATTTATTTATACGTCTTGTTAAAAGACTTGTTAAACGTTTTGTGTGGGAATGTGTTTACGATTATGAAAAAGAACATTAAATTCCTGATTAAATTGCAACGTAGTATAGTAGGTACCCTTTAAATACAGGCGTTGTTCTTGACAGGTCTTTGATGGATGTTTATAACTTAAACCTCCTTCTTCATCTTCTCGGTGAAAGAGGAATTAACTTTTCTTGGCTTTCTTCTGCCCACAGAAATGTATTAATTTCTCACTCTCTTGAAACGAGATGTAAAATCTTATTAATTGTTTTATTTATATATTAATTATTTATTTATTTAATTTGTTATGTATTCTTAAAATAAAACAGTATCCTCGCTTATTAGTGTCTAGCAAATCTTTATATCTAATCATAATCTAACGGGTTTAAAATTTTATAAAGAACTTAAAAAATTAATAGCAAAACAGGTTGAGAGAAAATAGCAAAAATTGTTAGCAATATTTAAATGTAGAAGTAAATAAAGAGACAGAAGGAAAATAAAATAGTATATTTTTTTACTTTTTTAAATTTTTAATGTAACAATAAATTTTAGGTTGTATTAAATTTATTTTTATTAGAAATAGTGTAAGTTTATTAATTATTATAATGTAATGTATCATAATTGATATAATCATAATCCTAGTAAATAGAGAAGTATTGGTTAAGTTAGAGTAGTACATAAATATAGTAGGTATTGAATGCTATTGCTAATAGTTAATACTTCTGTTTTTTGATATTTATTTAAAAGTTTCTAACCTATCTTAGTAGGTATATCCATAGTTGGATTTTATCCATAGTTGGATGGGATAATTTCCACTACCTCTAGCGTAATAGGATAGTAGTTTACTATAAGAAATTTTGTATTATCGTAATTTATTTTTTATTTTATGTGTAATATTATGGGAATAAATAAATTATTATTATTACTATTATATTAAATCAGCAATTGCTAATTTTAGGGGTTTACTGTTTTTCCCGGTTTCACTCCACTTTTAGTTTCCCTAGATATCACTTATGCAAAACAATATGCGCCCTTAGTTTAATAATGTGTTTGACGTTTGGATATTTACTTTTTACTGCTACTGCTAATTTTAGTGTTACTTTTTTATTTACTTACTTTCTATCCTTAACACAAATGTACGCCAAATTTAAGCGAAGGGATAAATGTGATAATTTTTAACTTCTGCGTGATTAGGAATTTTGGAAAATTAGTGATTAGTGTAAGTGAATCAGTGTGAAAGTAATAAAATTCTGTTGAATCAGAAAATCTCTTTAAGACTAACTAGTTCCATTTTTAATCAGTGTGCACTTCTTGTTTCTGGTATGCTGGAGAAATAAGAGTCCTTTACATATTATGGCGTAAGAACAAGTCTGACTAACACCCAAAGGTCATGTAAAAGCTGATTCTGAATATTTGAGTGAAAAACAGAGTAAGAAATGAAAATATCCAGCTGAAAACTAAAATAATAGATGCAATTGTACGTAGCATTACTAAAACAACGGTAGAGCGGACACACAGTGAGACAGCTCTAGATGATCGATGGAACTAGAGGATTTAGCGATTTTTGGGAAAGAGAGGCGAAGGTCATTGACAAAGACAGTGGAGAGATTACTTGAAACTGTTGACAGAATTTAACTGGGCGGAGGTGAACAGTGGAGGCATACATTCAACACTGTTTGTTAGCAGGCTGACGAAAAATTAATCAGTGAGGATTTGTAAATAGAAATAAAATTATTTTTTTTCGTTCGTTAAAATTTTAATTTGTAGTTAAATTTTTGAAAGTATTCAGACCCCACTTAATAATTACTTTATTTGAGGTTATAAATTAAACAGCTTTAAAAATTTCGTCCCAATTAACTAGAATTAAATAACTTTTTTAATTATCAGTAGCTATTCAAAATTCACGTTAGTGGTTTTTTATTTTATTTTATTTTTTTTGTAGTTGTTTACGTGTTTTGATGGTATCATTTTAATAAGACCGGTACCAAGGTTGTTCATGTAAAAGTAGTTCTATGTTCACACAGTTTGTCGTATCAGAAATTGTTTATGTTTCCATTAGGCAACGCGCGGTTGAGATACCTTACCTTCACCTGTCCCCTTGTTCCAGACATCCTATCGATATTCTTATCTACGGGCTTCACAATATTTTATAATAAAACATTAACTAAATCTGTTTACTAAAGTTCATTTTGTTTACCCTCAGTTCTGATTATTATCAAAGGTCAGTTCAATATGATTTTCAACTTACATTATGTTATAATGTTGTACATTAATTTGATGTATCAATACATCTGATGTCTGCAGTTAACCTCAAAATTTATGTTAACTTTCATCTAATTAATAATTCATAATATAAATTCAATGTATTGTCAACTATTCAATGATTATATTTGTCAGGTTGTTGTTGTTTAGGTCATCAGCCAAAAAGCTGGTTTGAACCTGTAGAGGTTTTACTAAGTAAAACGAGGAATGAGGTGGTTTACAATTGCCTTCCTCACTGAGTGGAAACGCACGCTTATCAGCATGCCGGGCCCTCTGAAAAGCACATATTTTCCACTCTGCAAATGACACCTTCCCTTCATTCACCACAGGGTCTGGCTGAATAATAAAATTCATTACTTTCAGAGGAGATAACTCTGATTAGTGTCTTTTACACCTCTACCTCTTCTGTTCTTAAATGATTAAGTCATTTAATTGGCTGACCATGTGATAAGAAACAGAACTATTTATTTTAGCCCTGCAACGAACAGATTGAGTGTAAATAATTTGACACTCTACCTGTCTGTTATGGGCAGCATTTGTCAGCTATCCAAAGAAACAAAATTACTCGTGGATTAATAAATAAATTTTTGTTTGTTTTATTTATTCTGTATCTCATTGTGTATTGTTACTTTTTTGGTCTAGAATAAGCATATACAGGGAAGGAAAGTAGTGTTTTCATGTCGATTTTCGAAATAGAATTTTCACTGGATATACACGTTTTCAGTCCTCCTGAACCTAAAAAACTATGTTTTAGTGATTGGTCTGCGCGTGTGTGGTGTGTATGTGACAAAATATCTCAAGAAGGAACATCGTACGAATTTAAAACTTATAACTTAAGTTGCGTACCACTAGAGGACCCAACAGGAACATTTTCATCAAAATCGGACAACCGGAAGTAGTAGATTTGTGTGATTTTTTTACTTTTTTCGGGTTTTCTCAAAAGGCCCCTACGAAGTTTTAACGATATCCTCATTCATTATAATTTTTGTGCTCGTCATAATACCATGAAGCCACGTCTGCTGAAATTCTTCAGGAGCTGTGCTCTCGTAGAAAAAATTACTCAGTGACTTAGGCCTTAGCCTATTTCGCTGAGGAAGAACAAAAGGAAAGTAATTGTAGCCTAATCACATGACTTGAAATTTGACTCATCAGATTAACGAATGGGTATCTCATGACTTCTGGTGATGCTCCAATGTTTGGCACACCCTTAAATACCCCTTAAATTACAGGATATACTCGGCGAGGAAATCTGATTTTGACGTAACTTTTGGATTCCTTCGATCTATCAGTGGATATATAACAGTGTTGACAATCTTGGGTAAAGTGGAATATTAGATTTATTTTAGCTAAGATGTTAGCTTTAAGTTTGTATTTCCATGATTGTATGGTTCTTTGTGGCCCTTCTACAATCTTTTTTTTATTCTTAGCGCTTGTGATGTCTCTTCTTGTTTCATGTAAAATTTATTTTCTTGCGGGTGATACTAGATTGTAAGATTTTCGTGTTATAAGAAAACTGCGTTCTGCACCTGAGCTCTCTACTCTCTTCTGTGGAGTAACAGGGGATGATAAAACCACCCTTGCTTATCGCTTACAAAACTTTAAGTTTTTGAAAAATTTTACACACCCATCGTCATCCACTCAGATTTTTATTTATGTTTACTTTATCAACCATGTGATTATATTTACCTTGGAATGGCAGACCTCGTGCGCTAACAAAATCACTTGGCTGGCGCAAATGACTTTTATCCCCGATAAAAATTTTATTATCAAATGGAATCTGAGTTGCGTGTACAATTAATAAAATTATTTATTCATTTTTTTCAGGTGAGTGATTGTCGTTTGTTGTTATCATTTAAGACTATTATTTCTCAGAATTTGGTGAGTACTGAATGAATTAAATAAATACTTTTTTCAGTTGTTAATTTCAACGATTCACCGAAAATTTCAACTCTTATCTTCCCAAAATTGATCTATTTTTTACTTTTTCTTTCCCTATATGCCTATTGTTTTCTAAGCGATTTTTCGAAATTCCGTTTTCACCGGAAATACACGTTTTGAGGCCCCCTGAATAAAAAGAAACATGTTTTTAGCGATTTGTCTGTCTGTGTTGAACAAAATTCTCAAGAACAGAATAGTATACAAAGTTGAAACTTGCAACTTACGTTAAATATACCATTAGGGGATCTGACACGAACATTTTCATAAACATCAGCCAATGGGAAGTAGTAGTTTATTCGTGCAATTTTGCAATTTTTTATGCTCTTCAAGGTGGGGTAAGCGCCATGCCTGCTGAAATTCTTGGGAAGGCTTTGCTCTCGTGGTAAAAATTTTGTTTTTTAAGATTGCGGCGTTGGTGTGCATTCTAGGGCAAATGTGTATAATTAATCACAATTTATTGTAGAACATTAAAAAACGTACAACTTTTATTTCAAACATTTTTTATACAACGGGTAGTCTAGCATAAACTAGGGCTTTTTAGTATTTTGCTAATCGAAATCAGTACAACAAAAATGCGATATTATTAACATTGCGGCCTTAGTATGGATTTTACGACGAAAGTGTATATAATCAAAGTTAGTATAGGAAATTAATTAATAAACAATATTTATTTCAAGCATTTTCCACAGAGCCTAGTTTAATTTAGCGTCAATTAGTGATTTCCCGTATTTTTAAGTCGATCATAGGTTGATTTTCAATTTGCGTCATTCACTCATGATTAAAATCAGGTTGTATGTTTCATTATTTACATTGTCAAGAGAAAATCATGTGAGTGTTAAGACACCAGATTTTTTTTTTCAAGTATTTTATTTTAATATTTTAGAGTAGAAAGTAAAATGAAATAGTATCTTGTTAAGTATTATTTATTAATTCATCAATTAGAAACGTCTTCGTTGATATACATTTTTTTGTAATTTTTAAAGTTTTTTTATTTCTTTTGTTATTATTAAGTTGAAGATACAGCAGTGCCATTAAGTAGGATATTAATATTTTATCACGAATTCTTTTCATCTTTTTTTCTCTCCTTTCCATTAATTTTCCTCAACATTTGCCCAATTATTAAGAAAAATTTCTCAAAACTGTTTTTTATGAGATGTTCTCTCTCTTTTACTAGTAGTCATTGTAAATTTCTTTTTGATTCCAATCGTCATTATTTGTAATTGGTATTTGAATCAACTGTGGGTTGAACATTTTAACGATTCGGCTTTTTATATCAATACATATTTTCATTAACTTTTTTTATGATGTAGTTTAAAAGTTGTTATTACTTAAATTTTTATAATTCTTTTCACATTATTAATTTTAATTTGAAATAAATTCCAGTTTAAAGTAAATATTTTTTGAATTTTTTTTTGTTTAAAATTCATTACCTACTATTAAATTTTTATTGTTGGAAAAGTTACGGTTGTTAAATTTCGTCGTTAAATATAATTTTCAACTTGTTTTATTTGCGTACGGTGTATATTAAGTTATGTTGAAAATGTTTTTATGAATTCGCTTTGAAAATTAGTTTTCTGTGGAAATAACTTTTTGGTTGAACTTAACTTTTATTGTAATACAATGTATGGTTTTTAAGGCGTATGCTGATTAAGGAACGATATAAATAGATTTTTAAACTATGATTAATTTAATTATGTTTACCCTCCGGGTTGGTCTAGTGGTAAATTCGTCGCCGCGACTCAGCTGTATGACAGCTGATGTACGTAGGCGTGGGTCAAATCCTAGTTTTGTACGGATTTGAATACTAGACAATGATTACCGGTGTACTTTAATGGTTGAGGTTCAATTAAACAATACTTTCTCTGGAATTTTCGGACTGAGTCTGTACAAGTCTACACTTCGTTTACACGTCATACAAATCATACTCATCTGATTGTATCATGGGTTTTTTTTATTGTTCTGAATTGAACTGATTGCGTCGTACGCACATTAGGATTTAAAAAGAAAAATTATGTTCTGATACAGTTACAGATCCCGTCACTGGTGCAGAGGTTTAGAGCGCTAGATTACACTGAAGTGCAAAGAGGAAGGTCCCGTGTTTGATTCCTGGTACGAATAAGCCTCGCCGGTACCGTCTTATAACCTTCTTAACCCTTCAGTACCAATGTCCAACAGGACGTCGATACAGTTTACGTAGTGACATCCGGTTTACCGGACGTCCGTAAGTTATGAATAAAGTACCAACGTCCGGATAACCGAACATTTACAAAAAAAACTTTTAAACAAAAATTAATAGAATGATGTATTTTGAAACAGTCTCCGTGGCGTAGTGACTAGCGCGTTAGCCTGTAAAGTTTAAGGTACCGGGTTCGATTCCCGGCTAGGGTCTGGAAATTTTAACACGTTAAAACCACCGCTAAGGTACCAAAGCCCACAGTAGTTGCTAATGAACAAGCTGTCGATGTGACTTAAAATAAACTAAAAGAAATAGTTTGAGTATTTTTGATGTTAAAACGATTTCTTTTTTATATGAACATAATAAAAATTAAATTTTAACAGGAAATTTTATTTTTTTGCAACATTGAAATTTAGGTTGGCAATGACAGACGTTGCAAGTTTTCGAAATAAGTCCTGGCACTTTTTGTACACCCTTATTCAAATTAAAATGGCTTTAGATCAAACTTTTAAGTATATATTGTTTTGGCACTAAAAGGGTTAATCGCTAATTACCTAGCCGTTGATGCTTTTTAAAATAAGGAAATTTTTTTTGTAAGCATAGAGGAAGAATTTGTGGAAAAAATTTAATGTAAGGTTCTTGAATTATTTTTTTAATGTAAGCTCTAAAAACGCTCCATAAAAATTATCCGTTGTTTTTTTGTTTATTTCCGTTTTATTGTTTGTGTGTTGGGTGGTACCCGGCTTTGCAAGTGATACTATTCTACCCTTACCGAAGGTTCAGTAAATCCGTAAGGATAAGTGTTGGTTGTACAACCATTACCTCTTTCACCGAAATATTGAGTGAGTAAGGAAGATAACATTAGTGTAAACAAAGACAGATTTACTTTGTTGGTGGTGGTTTCAAGAGATTCCATTTTACCGATAACAAAGAGACGGATTTACGAAGACGACAGACAGATAGATACGTTTGCTTTTGTCCTTAAATTTAACGCTTTCAAGTAGTAACCTTATCTTTACAGGCCTATTGTACGTATTGTTCTTTTCTTAGCGTCACTCATTTGAAAAGATGTGTTTCTATGACTATTATATCATTTTCTTTTATTAAAGAATAATGACTAAAAGATAATTTTGTATTAAAACATATTTTACCCTTTGAATTTTTCCTATTTTCCCTGATTATTTATTCATCATAATATATTTGAATAATATTTTCATTTACATCCCAATGTTTCTGTACAATGTACTTAGTATGATGTATTGTAACATAGAATAATAATTTTAAGTATTTTTTTTAGTCTTTCTCACTTTTCAGATTTTATTGGGGTATTTCAAGTTTTATGTATCCTATTAATTTAATTTTTTATTGTTTGAGTGTTTTAATCTTTGTATTTATGTATATTCTAAAGTTTTTCTTTTAATTAGCAATTATTTCTGTTATTTTACAATTGTTAATTAATTTTGCCTATAACAGTTGGGTGGAGTGTTAAATTATTTGCACTTGATCTACTAGTTCCAGGGCTATAAAAAATAGTTCCTGTTTATTATCACATGACTGAAGTATTTAAGAACAGAAGAGGTTGAGGTGTAAAATATACTAGTCAAGAGTTATCTCCTCTGAGAGTTATGAATTTCGTCATTCATTATACAACCAAACCCTGTTGTGAATGAAGTGAAGGTGTCATTTGCAGGGTAGAAAGTAGATGCTTTCCAGAGGGCCTATGATGCTGATGAGCTTACTCTTCTACTCAGTCGCAATGCTAAACCACCTCATTCCTCGTTTTACTTGAAAAGCCTCTAGAGGTCCGAAACGGCCTTTTGGCTTATGACTTAAACGATAATAATTTAATCAGACATTTTGTTCTAAATAATTAGTTCTGGTCAAGGTTCTTGTACAGCTACCCTAGTTTACTCCAAGTGAATACCTGGTCAGCCCCTTAAATGTCTAAACAGTTATTGGTGGACCTTTTTAAAAATTATGATATTACAGAAAAAATGGGAAGTGTTAAATTCTGGAATGACAAATTATAGAGTAAAATTGACCCAGTTTTATCGGTATTTTCGCGTCAGCTTATTATTCGGTGAAAAGTTGTAGGTGAAAATCACTGGGATAAGCTAGATCAGAGTACGGTCGCGAAGTTTCAGTTTGTCTGTGTGGTATCGGTATTGAGGATATTTTTTTCAGTCGGGAAATTTAATATTTTTCTAAAGTCTGCTTTTCCGCTACGGCAATATATTAATTAGTTTTCGAGTACGGATTAGAGAAGTATTCTGTTCACTTGTTGGTTCCGGAACTTCCTTCAGGTATGACGGAATCTTTATCTTAAAAACACATTAAGATTTGGAATATTTTCTGAAAAACTGCTGGAACCGAACTCTTGTAAACTTTTACAGAAGTTTTTTAATGGGTTTTTCTTGAGCTGAGTTTTTTTTTGGTTTAATAGGTTTACAGGGCCTATTTTTTTCTATGTAAAGGTTCGAAGGTACAAAAACGTTGCGTAAAATATATTTTGTAATGTACTTTTTCATCACAACAAAATCTAAGTATTTGTGCTCATTTCGGTTGGATATTATGTAAAAATTTCAAAAAAAATTAGTCTAGCTGTAATGTACAAAGTTTTCAGAAAACAGCAAAAAATTATAGAACCACGTGAATAATCCTAGTAAATGTCCTTCTTACTTTTTTATTTATTAACATGTAATATTATTTTTAGATTAAAATTCTTAATGATCTCTTGTAGAAAATAATTATTACTGTATATCAGTCGATACAGAAAAATGTAGATGTTTCAGACAGAACAAAAACAAAAAATCGATTGATCTTTATTTTGGTATTACAGGATTAAAAGCAATTACAAAATTTGGTTCAGGTAGCGAAAGTTGATCGAAGCTCAAGAACGTTGTTTTTGTAACAATACTTTCTCTTGTAAAGCTATAAAGTAATTGAACAGTGTTAGAGATGTGAAAGTGAAGGAACATTGAGAAAGTTTAAGGTTAAATGGCAGAATCAGGGGATAGAGAATTGTATTAAACCGCATTAGTGGATGATTATAGAAGTTGCTAGGTTAGTCTAGATGTCAGTTGAAATTTTGACATGAAATATAAATTTCAAGCCGCGTAGCGCTCGGAATTGAAAGTACTACCGAGTAAAGCAGTATTCCTCATCCCCTAACTTTCTCACCCTTAGTTCAACGTTACAAAATACCATTTTTTGCTTTCTTACACTCTATGTTGGTATGGAGGGTGAAAGTATTGTGATAGGACAAAATTTTCTATAATTGGATTTCAATTTATCTTTTTCATAACACTATTAAGCCAAAAATTGGTTTCTTAAAAAGCTGTTTGTTATATTTTTGGAATAAAAACTACTACTACACGTATTGGCTGACTTTTACACAAACACTAAGACTTTTTGGAAACAGCTATTTACCTTAAAGCCCTAAAATTAAGGTTTCTTTACTTCAGTGCTACATAGATTTTGTCTTAGGATTTTATACCAATCTAATCTGGTGTATTTCTCATTAAAACAAATTGCCAGTTTGAATGATAGAAAATTGTTAATAGTAGCTCATCATTGCCTAATTTTATGTAATATCCGGTTACAATACAAAGAAGATTTTCTATAGAGTAACATAACAGTGTTATAGTATTGTAAATATGAACAGATCTTTTTCTTTTAAGGTCATTAAAAGTAACCTTAGACATTTCTGTAAGCTCTTATGCAGCCCATACTTTCAGCGTTCGCTCATTGTAGGCTTTGTCGTTCCTTTTGTCCAACCAGTGTTTTGATTTTGCTTTTCGCGGAAACCCTTTTAAAGTCAGTAATCAGCTGTCTGAATCTGATTGTTTTCTTGGTTAATTACAATTTTCTAAATTCTTCTATAAACCACCTATCTTGACACCTTAAGTCCATTGTTTAATGTCTAAACAGTTTATCAACAACAGTCTTATCAGTAGTTTATGATCTGTTTTATATAGGTAGGTGTCTGTAGAATTTCATTTTTCGTTTTCTGATTGTTTAGTTTTACGAGATAATCTAGAAAGAATTTTGAAAATTGAGAAAAATTAATTAAATGTTTTGTGAGAGCAAACCATGTAACCTCGTGCTGACTATCATGTAAGGTGCTTCAATTCCTTCACTGTACATTTTTGAAGTAATAATATATGTAATGCTAAAATACCTTTCTGCACTTTTTAATTTTTTTAATAATCACTTTGTATTAAGGGTACCCGGAATGCCTATCTCCTTAATGTTAATGTATGGAGCATTTCCTCAAAAAATGTTTGAGTTATCCTGTCCAATATTTTGTGGTATTTTTCAGGCTACTCTACTCCCACTTAGTTAATAGCGTCTTCATATACTATTAAGAAGTAAGAAAGCATTTTTTGAAATTACCTGTTTGAAAATCATAATTTGTTTGCCTATCGAAGTGGAAAATAAATATTCAAACACATTATTTTACTGTAAAATTAATTCAGTACTTTGAAATTATCTTATAAAAGTTAAATTTATTATGCACAGCTGGTTTAATGTCAACTTAAAGTTTTAAAACAAAAAATATCGTATAAAATATAAAAAAATTTGAATTTATCTTTTGTCATTAAAAAATGTAGATGTTATGCAAATGGGTAACGTTTTGAAAATAACGTAAGGGTTTTAGATATTTTAAATTTTTTTTGGAGGGGTATAAAAACTGCAAAATCCACAACAAATTATATACCACTGGATGCAGATAACATTTTATTTCACTAGTGTGCAAATAACCGGATTTTCAATTTTCTCCGTTCCGGGTACTCTTAAAAGGATAAGGGTTTTTGCCCAATTTTGTTTCAACCCCATTATTGGATTGATTTTATTTTCACGCTTAAAAAATGAAGCTCTCCGCCTGCATATTTGCAGTCACTAATCAATATTTTTTGAAAAAATCCCGCTATCATAGAAAGTAGAAAATCTGTTTTTTTTTTTTTTTTTTTTTGTTAAACCCTGTTTTTAGAAGAATTAACGCACAGCCGTTCCAGCGTCAAAATTGGTCTGAAAATGAATAAGATTTATAGTTTAAAGATGTATAACTTTTTTTTTAAATGTATTTCTATTGTAACTAGTCTTACACTAAGGAACAATTTTATTTAATTCTTAACTATCTAAAGAGTACAATTATTATAAGAAAACATCCCATTGGCTACTCTTACTTTTCAACATTAGTATTTCCTGTTGCTTTTCTTATTTTCTATGTTAAATTTACCAAAGTGCAGCTCTGTAACTACTTACTTTATTTATGCAGTGTATAAATAAATAAACCACGTAAAAATTAGACAAAATTTATAAAAAAATATGATTGATGAATGATAAAAAACCATTATTGGTGATTTTATTTATAAATAGACTACAAGTTTCTTATTTGCTAACGTAATATTTTACTCTTATTTTCTAAAATAGAATATTCTTACCTTCTAAAACTAAAGATAAGGTTTTATCACAAGAAAATTATTTCAAAATAGTGTAACATACAAGATATTTCGAAACAGAATACTCTTACTTTTTTAAATAAATTACTTTTATTACCACTTTATTACTAATCAAGTATTCTTTCTTTTTCTAATATAAGTACTCTAAATCTAAACAAAGTCGAATATTTAATAAAAATGTCTGTACGATTTGTCGTACCAATTTATTGAATGTAATATCTTGAAATGTGTATACAAGAAAATGACTAATGTGGAATGTACTCTTAATATCAAGTTGGTATACTCGTATGCCTGCAAGAAAATTTAGTACAAACTCCAGGGAACAAACATTACCTCTCCCGTTAAACGGTGTCGTTGAAGAGGTGCTAGGAAGCGCTCCTGAGATTATTACTAGTAGACAACCTTGGCAGACGTTTTAGAAATTCTGACACATCTCTCAGGGGACGAATATTACTTTATTATGTAATATTTATACAAGGGACAAAAAAAGGTCAAAATGACTTAAATTTATCTTGCTTCCTAAGTGACATACTTATTTATTGAATAATACTAATACTAATAATAACACTTTATTTATTACCCAAATGAATTTAAATTTTAAAATTTAAATTTAAATTACTTTAACGTTCACATTCATCTCTATTAACCCTTAGTATTCCAAATTCTTTTTAAAAATTTTAAATTTTTTTGTTTATTATTTTTTATGTACTTTAAAGAATACAACCAAATTTTTGTACATTTCTCCTATTACTTATTTGCCCTACAGAGATATGTTAAAACAACACTGGGATGTTTCTATGATAACAAGAAAGTAATGTGGTAAAAACCCAACCCTGTGATAGAAAGGGTTTACTCACTCGTTCCATTTTTAAAGATGGCGAAAATTGACAGATCCAACTAAGGTTGAACTAACATTACAGAATTCAAATGTCCACAATTACAACTCTAAATTATTTCAGCAAACAGCTACTTGTAAAACGAAAAAACACATCAAAAAATTACCAAAAGCATAATAAAAAGTTGCGGTAGTTTGTTTTTGTTTATAAAAAACCTAAAAAGTACTTGATTTTTTAACGTTTTGAAGTAATATAAGAGTTCGTTTCTAAATAGTTTTGTTTGTTTTAAGAGTAAATACATTTCTATGTAAATTTTAAGATAGATTATGGTACTTATTATTGGGTAAAAACTGTTTGATGACTCTAATTACTTAAGTAAGCCTAAATAATACAGCAATAGTAATTAAAAACATATTTGTAAGTAATGCATTTCAATATGGTGATTTATTGGTTAGACTTATCAGTTTTTATCTTGACGTGTCCTGTACTCCCTATTTTGAAGTCTTCTGGATGCAGTTAATAAAAACAAAAATTGTTCCAGGATATTTTGGTATTTGAGCTCTGCATTATACTTACATTAGTTCCATTAAGTCCATTCCAATATTAATAACCAATTTTTACATTTGTCTTAAGGTAATTCAATTTGGGACCCAAATGAAAGTAGTTTCATCCTTTAAATGCATTTCTTGCTTTGTCTGGAAGAAGCAGATATTTGTTTCTGGTGTCGTACTTAAGGGAAGCACCAACCCGACCTACAACCCCTTAATTTTAAAGTGACTGCACTGTTGAGAAATTTACAGTTTTTAGGATTCTTAACTTCTCAGACGATGATATAATCCGTTATCATGATCCTCTCATCGAAGCAAATGTACATAAGTGATCAAAATTAAAATGATTTACTTCTTCCGTTCAACCCTGAAGGAACATATGTAAAGAATTTCAGCTCTCACGGTGATTCGGAAGATATTTAATATTGATTGAGCAAATAAGTCAGATGGAGCAAATTAGCCAGCCAATGAGGGCTTTCGGATTTATACATCGAGATCGTATGGTTTTTTCTGAAATTCCGTAAAAATAAGCTTGACAATACTAATTTTCTACTTCATTGATACTCTATTAAACCCGCGCGAAGCGCTGGCAAAGACCTGCGAAAATATTTTCCGACTAACTACACTGTTTATTACGTCCTACGAATCAAATTAGAAGCTCACAATGTTTAACCATCCTTCCAGAATTTAACACCCCAAAATTGTTTACTGGAAACGTTTAAACCCTGTGCGGGGAGTTAAAAATTTAACACGTTACCAAATGCAATGTAGACATGATATGTGCAAACTGAATAAACGTTGTACAGTAATTTAGGAACTCACTGTTCCGTAATTTGCTAGTTTGCTGTTTAATTATTTGCTAATTGATAATTACTGTTGTAATTCTCCAAAGATTAAAATGATAAATTATGTTTTGACAAATAGATTGTTGTAATGCAGATTGGTAGAATAATTAATAGCAAATTTTAATGATTAATTTATTAATTTTTTTTTTTAGCAGTATAAAATAGAATAGGAGTACAAGTGGGGACTGGATATTGAAATTGAGATAAACAAATGTATGGTTGTTGAAGGGTCAGGACACATTATACAAAACAACAAAGGGTTAATTGAATTGATGCACAATTATAAAAATATCTTGGCACCCTTTTTTAAGTCAGATGGTTCACATCTGACAATGATATTTTGGGTAAAGCTTGGCTTGTAAATATAGACCCATCACCAGACTGTTTCAACCTGTCTTGTGGAGTAATCACATAACTTATTACACTAAGATGAGAATCTTCCGTTTTTTTGTTGAAACCTCCTCCATTTATGCCCCTCAGGTTTCGACTTTCCAACCAAGAATTAAAAGCAGAATAATAGCTATGGAAATGAGTTATCGGAAATAAATTTTCAGTTGACTTTGTTAGATCGTGTTAGAAATGAAAAAAAAATTTACGAATGTATACTAAAAATTTCGTGTTGTTTAGGTCATCAAAGCTGGTTTGAACCTCTAGAGGCTTTACTAAGTAAAATGAGCCGTGATGTTGTTTAACATTGCGTTCCTCAGGAAAAGTATGCTTATCACCATGCCAGGCCCTCTGAAAAGCATCTACTTTCTACCCTGAAAATGACACTTTCACATCATTCACCACAGGGTCTGGTTGTAAAATGAAATTCATTACTCTCAGAGGAGATTTATCTGACTATTGTCTTTTACACCTCTACTTCTTCTATTCTCAAATGATTCAGTCATATATTTGGCTGACCATTTGATACGAAACAGAACTATTTTTTGTAGTCAAGAAAGTAGCAGGTAAGACTGCAAATAATTTAACAATCCATCTGCCTGTTATGGGCATAAAACAAAAAACAATTAGTTAATTAACAAAATCGAAGAAAGATAGCTCATTTGCAACCATAATCTACAAAGAAACGAAGAGAACAGGTTGCCATAGAATATTTGGCATGGGTTTCAGCACGACTTAAAATGGGTTTATGAGTGATATGCAAAGAGTTCAATAGGAATGAATGATATTTGGTATCGCGATAAATGACCTAATAATACAAAAAAATTCTGAACGTTAGTATAAAATTCCACTTGTGTTTCAATTTTAAATTAAGGCTGAAATTTCAGATCATTTGGTATTTTATAAAGTAATTTATAGGTCTATTACGATTAGTTTTTCTATAAATGTCACATCGTATATAATCAGAGTTTTTTAAACCCGTTTGTGCTTGCGAAGCGGTGTGTAAATGATTGATATTTAATGAAGTACTCCACGCCAGTGCCATAGCGTGTGTAATAAGAGGACCTGTAGATTTGTTGATGAGAAGATAATGATGTCAGTTATGATTAATAGTGTAATGATTATTGCGGTGCATGGAGTTTGTAAATTGACTAAAGCCGGACGAATATGTTCCCTATTAAGGAGTTGAAATTGGGAAATAGCTTACGTAGATGGTATTATGAGGGAGATTCGGTCTAGACTGGGCGGTCAGTCGATTAGTTGGTTAAATTTAACGGATGTTAGATGGACGCAACCATCTAATGTCCGTATTAATTCGTCGCATCGTTGTTTTGTGTGTGAATTTCGAGAAACGTTTGCGAATGTGTGGGTGGGTCGTCGTCGTCGGTTCAGTTCCCGTCGGGCGTTCGGGTAAACGGACGGGAAAAGCGAGGGCATAAAGCACAAGCGAGCAAGCAGGCGCTCCGTTTGCTCTGGATGAATTGATAGGTGGTGGGGGTACCAGCTAGTTGTAAAGGAGAGCGCGCTAGCTAGACACGAAGTATGGCAGTATCGACCGGACGCGGGACCGAATGATAACTGTTAAGTGTTCTGTGTTTTTCGTATATCATGTGTTGATCTGCTTTTTGTTTCTTATAATTTTTTGTTTTTTTATTAAAAATATATTATAGAATCTGTAATAAATAATAATTATAATTGTTTGTGTTCCTGCAGTGTCCTTAAACACCGGCTAACGGTACGTACCCCTTCAATTTCTTTGTACTTTTTACCCTCACCGCACTTCATTTGTACGATTTTATTAGTGTCGTTTCTCTAATAAACTACTTTTCATTATCGATTTACTTGTTATTTACATTGTCGTACATAGAAATTCACATTTAATTACTTACAAATCAACATTTCATATCATGTTACGCACTAATATCAATTTACTCATTTATTATTATATAAATTAAGCTTATAACTATACTATAAAAATTTTATGTCTTTCTTTGTTTATAAATAATTTAAGTATTTTTATTATTGTTCCTTATCTTTAATACTTGATTATTATCAATGTTTTCATTAATGTAAATCTTTGTTCTTGTTTATTTTTTCTTTTCTTTATTATTCCTTATCAGTTAAAACATTATTCTGTTGCAGTATAAACAAAATTAAATCATTTGTTATTTTTTTAGCTATAGAAGTTAATCAGTTCTTATTTGTTTCGCATTTTTTATATTTCTCCCAGTATATTTCCTATTCGGAACGTCCATTTAACTTAGTAGTTGAATAAAATTTTATATTTCATTAATTACAAAATTGATTCTCCTGTATAAAAATAATATTCATATACAAGAAATCTGTTTCTCATTAGTTGTAATAGATTTTTATGAAAGAACAACCCGGATTTTTTAACTGTACCGATGGGTATACCCCAGATGCGTAGGTTGAAAGATGTAAATTGTATTTTCTTTTTTTAAATGGAATTATATGATTTTTAAAAATAAGGTTATTCTTTCTGATTTTTTTAGGGATGTTTTAAATTGCATCATTAAAACCATTCATGTTTTTCTATTATAAAATGGGTTTCCATTGGTTTTTTTTAAGTTTTTCATTCATGTATAGTGGCCGGTGTTTTTGTTAATTCATAATACTGTTAAGTGCTTGGATTTTTAAATGAAAAGAACTGAATGTTCACGTTTTTAATTTGTTTTATGTCCGCCTCGTTTGCGTATTCATCCGAATGTGGTGATTATCAAAATAATTGATGAATATAATCCGTACCTGACCGGGAATAGAACCTGGGAGTTAACAAAAAAGTGTAATGGTGATAAAAACAATATTTTGAAAAAACTATGAAAAATGTTAAAATGATTCCCATTGCTTTATATTTAATCTGTAACTTTATTAATTTGGTTTTTGTCTTGTTTTCCACAACAACTACACCGTCGAGATGTCAGAATTTTTTATTTCAATAACAATAGACAAATTGTAATTTTTAAAACCATTTTAGATCATGTCATATAACTTCAAATACATCGGAAACCTCTTTCTGCATTCCATATTCTCACAATTCATTTAATGTCGGCATCTTGTTTTTCTTCCGTTCATCCTTGTCCCGGAATGGCAAATATCACATGTTACGCCATTGCAATTATTAAAAATAATGTTATAAATATGAAAATAATAGGGCTAATCGCTGAAATAATTAACCAGACTACCACGTGTAATCAAAAGGGCGCTTGTTAACTCTGAATGCGAGTTTGTTCATATTGAAAGATAAAAAATAAAATATTGAAAATTAAATTCTGATAGCAAATTTGACAAAACAATGAACAGATACATAAATCACGCAAATAATTAGTTAATAATGGTTTCAATCATAAAGTAAAACATAACAAATTAGGAACACAAAATGGGTAAAACCAAAAAATAAAAGCTTAGATTCTGAAAATGAGGTCGGTGAACCTATAGAAGAATTTACCCCTGAATAAATATAGTGATTTGAATTTTATTAGTCCTAATTTTTAGGATAGTGACTGTCCACGCCTATAAACTCTATAAAAACACCGAATCTTTGATTAAGTTAGCAAACAGCTGATGATTTTTTAGGTTTTTAAAAACTGTAATATCATCTGAAACAAAGTGAACTTCCGTAAAACAGCACTACCTGTCCTTCATGGAGGCCACAAATTGATTAAACGCAGAATCGGTTTGGTAAATCTTCAAAACATCAAATCTTATGTTCCTGCGTTAATCGGTTGTTTGGAAATAATATCGATGGCTGTTGACAAATCTGCAAAATAAAGAGCTTAAGTTTGAAAACGACAGGAGTCAGTCTGGAGGAAACTACGATCGAACTAGGGAAAAAACTTTGAAATTCTTTCGAATATATAGACTTACGATATAAAGGGACGACTAATCATTCGTACAGTACTGAAGGTTTACCTAAAATAATGACGGGGTTTTACATTTATTTAGTTTATACAAAATATGTAGGGCCTATAATGGTTAGAATGCATTCTTATTTCATACAAATGAATCAGGATTTTTAATAGAATTTTTGTTTCATTAATATGCCTGTGCCTGTGGTTGTGTGTTTATGTCTGTGGGAACTTCATATTTAAAGAACACAGTATGTACAAATGTTTGATCGACCGATTTTTTTTACTTTTATAGTTTTACTGACCAATATCTCAGATAAAAAAGGATTACACTAAAGAGCTTTGTAATGCAGGTTTTATGTAACAAAGAGATAGTTTTCAGAAAATACAATCAGAGTGCTAAGGCTCCCATCTTTTTGTGAATTCCCTTAATTTCTTTCATTTTGGTACTTAAAATTTCTATATCTTTGTAAAAATTAGTCATATGCTATAAAGAGTTGTTCAAACTAAACTTTACTTTTCTATATCGCTTTTGTTAACCATATAAACACTCTGCCATTAAAAATCTGTTTTACACACTGTATCCTCTGAAAATGTATGAACGGTATTTCAATAATAAAAGAAAAATTTTTCATAAGAATTGTTTTACGAAATAGGCCTACTTTTAACAAAACATTTTACTGATGAAAGTTATAAATTTTTACTGTTGTTGTTTAGGTGATCAGCCGAAAGGCTGGTTTGAACCTCTAGAGGCTTTACTAAATAAAACGAGGAGTGAATTTGCTTACTTAAATAGAATGAATATTAAATTATGCTTACCAGAAAAACATGCTCTGAAAAGCATCTACTTTCCACTCTGCGAATGACATCTTCATATCATTCCCACAGGATCTGGCTGTATAGTGAAATTCATTACTCTCAGAGGAGATAACTCCTCTAAAAGACTATTGTCTTTTAAATGCTTCAGTCATGTAGGCTGACCATGTGATAAGAAAATGAACTATTTTTTGACCCCTGGAACTAGTAAATCGAGTGCAAGTAATTTAATACTACACCTGCCTGTTAAGGGCGTAAATTCTTTCTACCTCAGGTAAATGTTAGTTTTCTAAATAGATAAAGATTTTAGTGGATTCTGGCAGAAGTTGTCAAGGGATCTTAACACCTAAAAAACTTGCAATTAAGCATTGTATATCATCTTGTCCACTAGCGTTTCTTTAAACTAGAAAGATGGAGCATCTGTCATCTGCATAACTAAGTATACTATATATCTTCATCAATTAAAAAAACCTATCTTTTGAAAAATTTTGTATAGCACCTTTATACCTTCAGCTCCTTAATCTGTACGTCAGTTTACTGTGATCAATTTACATCCATGTATGTCAGTCACTTGGTCATATCTCTTGTTAAAAATGGTATGGCTTTATGTCAAACTGTAGTATTTAGTCCTTACTTTGTGTAAATTAGTTATAGACTGTATGTGTATTTTCCACTGTTCTTTATTGATTTATTACAAACTAACTCACCGGTTTGGTCTAGAGGTAAAGTTGTCGCAGTGAGTCAGCTGATTAAAAGCTTGATTTTTGGTGACGAAGGTTCCGTGGTTCAAATCCTAGTAAGGGTAGTTACTTTTATACGGATTTGAATACTAGATAGTGGTTACAGGTGTACTTTTGATGGTTGGGGTTATATATTAATCGTACTCTCAAAAAATGATCACTCTTAGTCTGCACACCTCATTTACACGTCATAATGCAATTCCTCATCTCATTGTGTCATGGGGTTGCTTGTTGTTCTTAAATTGAACAGATTGCATCGTACACACATTAGGGATAAGAAAAAATAATAAACTGTTTTTGAGTAGCCTAAGTATCTTTGAGACGTTTCGGTGGGAAAATTTGTTTGTTCGGTTAAAAATATGTTGTAATACGTTTGGCTGCTTGGTCAGCTAGCTGATTTTTCGACTCGATGAATTAAATTTTTTTGATCGTATTTTATAAGCTGTTCCAATATTTTCTTCTTACCTTTTGAGGCCTGAAGATCTTTCATTGTTATAGTTTCTTAATCATAAATGTATTTAGTAAATTTATTATTATCGTAGCACTTATACTTTTAAACTTAACACATGTTTTAAATTGTGTGTAATTTGTTTCTTTTTGCCGTTTTGTCAAAAGTAATTATCGCTAAAGATATCAGTTGTGCTTTGTTAACTGACTTGTGTTAATTAGCTGTACATGTTAATTATGTTATTATGTTTTCTTTGGTATTTTATGTTTAGTTGTTTATTTTTATCTAAATTGGCAAAATTATCAGTTGTTATAAACTTTCTCATTTTAATATATTGTTGGAAAAATTGCATTATCTTATTTTACTATAAATTATATAACGATTTGTGTTTTGGAATGGTATTCATTTAATTTTATATAATATTTACAACATGTAGATCTACTCTATTAGAAGTTTGGTGTTTAGGAGTGATAAATATTTCCTCGCAATTTTACATTCGTTTGTGTGTCTGGATATTCTTTGATACAAGTAATAATCAATTTTTTTTTTCAAAATCTTAACTGGAATCTGATGTGTAGTTTTACAGTTTTGTTACGATCTTTATAACTATTTCTTTAGTAGGAATGCCTTTTTCCAAATTTTCTTTCTTTCAAGTCCTTTTTTGATAAGCCGGAATTTCAATCTTATCATTAGCTATCATAAGAAGATGACGAAACAAATTTTTTATGTACTAAACGATAGACTTGAGGTGTCGGATAAGTGGTTTTAAGAAGCCAGAAAGGATATTAAGAAAACCGGAATAAACCAATAAAATTTAATTTGCCTAATTTTATTCCAATTTGTTCAGAATTAATTTTTTTGTTTTGTTCGTTTTTAAGTTTTGTTTAACTTTTATGTATTTATTAGTCATTTAACAAAGTTATTGTTGTTAAAACCTAAAAAAAGTGATTTTAAGCACATTTTTTGTGTTTTACGTTGAATGTCTTAGAAATCAAGAGATATACAGTTGTGGGATCTGTTTTATTTGATGTCACAGGTTAAACCTATTAAAACCAACCAATTTCGGCTCTTAAATTATATTCTTAGAATTTCAGCAAGTCTTCATTTCACCGAGGGTACTGAGTTACTGGCGAAATCTTTTACTAGCCGTAACCCCCTACCAAAGCGTTTTAGGACATAGCCTTGTTTGTGTAAAGATTTTTCTTTCTTTTGGTCTGTGAGTGAGCTTAGAAAGTGCCGTTTAAACCCCGTGAGTCACTCTGTATAAGTAATACTGATGCCGATTATCAAATTCTATTTTTTTAGCAAGGTATAGAAATAATATTTATTGGTTTAGAAAAGTTGCTTCCGTATCAACCTGAGATGCAAAGGTCGAAATTTAAGAATCTTATTTTCTCTAGGTATCGTACTTTCAGAACATGGATGTTGATTTTTTTGTAACTAATTTTTCGGAAAGGTATAGAAATAATACTTATTACTAAAGTAGTCATGTATTTTTACTACTTAGGAGCAAGTTTTGGCAGTGCAAATGCTTTTTATTTTTTAGCTCAAACCCTAAGGATATGATATGCTGAATTTTAGCTCTCTAGGTTTACGGGGGAATCAGAGAAAAAAAATTATAAGTCTGTTAGTCAGTGAATTATGTTTATATACAAATATACGAATGAAAACGTATTCAAAGTAAAATTCGGTCTAGATGATAGATTTTTTTAAAATATTTCCTGTGTAAGTATTTTCTTTTGTGTCCATTAGTAGATAGAAGTATTTTGAAGTTCTCGTCGTATTGTCTCTGCAGTGAGTCGGCTTACGAGAGGTAACAATGCGCCAACAAGTCCAACCTATTGCAGGTTCATACAGCTAGGTAACTGGAGCCTGTGTAAAGACGTGCACGTTGCCATAGTAACGCTCTTAGACCACCTAGGCATCTCTGTAGTGTTTTTAAATTATGTTTTCAGTTATAGACGTTACATATCTTACGTGTTTGATACTTAACAGGCTTATGTGCTTTATAAGTACTTTCTAATACAGTGATTTCATAAGTTCTCATTATGAACTTAATGATTATGATTATTTGAATTTTTATCAAGCTGTTAATGTAGTATATATTTGAATTGTCTAAATTTCGTTGATTATTGCATTTATATTTATATTTTCTCGTGCTACCACAAAAAGACAGTATTGTTACCATCGGAAATTTGGTAAAAATTAGATTTTTTAAAATTGTACATTATATCACATTTAGTGGCACGTTCTTCGTTTAGAACTACGGGTATCTGATATTCAGACCAAGAGGTTTATGTTTAATTTTCTCTTTAGACGTCATATATTTGGGAACCGCCCATAACGGACAGGTGGAGTGTCAAACTACACTCACTCTGTTCGTTGCAGGGCTAAAATAAATAGTTCTGTTTCTTATCACACGGTCAGCCAATTAAATGATTGAATCATTTAAGAACAGAAGAGGTAGAGGTGCAAAAGACACTAATCAGAGTTATCTCCTCTGAAAGTAATGAATTTCATTATACAGCCAGACCCTGTGGTGAATGAAGTGAAGGTGTCGTTTGCAGAGTGGAAAATATGTGCTTTACAGAGGGCCCGGCATGCTGATAAGCGTACTTTTCCATTCAGTGAGGAAGGCAACGGTAAACCACCTCACTCCTCGTTTTACTTAGTAAAACCTCTACAGGTTCAAACCAGCCTACAGGCTGATGACCTAAATAACAACAATATTTGGGAAGTTCCTTGTCTCGGGTTAGTTGGTTGGGATAGCCATGCGGTCGTTTGCGAAATTTATTATAGAAGGCCACTGTTAGTTCCTTTACTAACGGAAATCATCGTGGAAGGTTTTATTGCTTACTTAAATAGGAGCAACAGAAGCAAGTCTTAAGAATTTCGACTGACATTAGTTTCAAAAAGGGTTTTGTAAATAAAAATTTTGGAACGGAGGAAATATTGTTATTTCCTAAACACTTTTTACACATGAAAGTATAACTATATATTTAACTATACATCTACACATATAACTAGCTATATATCTAACTATATATTTAAAATATTATCACTGTACTATGAATAGAGCCTACGCTACGTTAAAACATATCAATTCATTAATAAACTTGTAAACTAATTACAAAACATAATTTAGGTTTTTTATTATTACAATGTAATATTTGTACTTTCAGATTAAATTAAACAGTTAATTTTAATTTACATCCTTTTTCTACCTTATATAAAATTCATAACTGAAAGAAGTATAACTTTTTAAAAATAATAATCATTTATTTCCAAAAAACAAGAACTTTTGTACCTATTAATTTTATGCACTAGGTGGGAATTTGACATATCCAACTATGGTGTCCCATGTCCTAGGATAATTCAATTTAGTGGCTCTGTTTTCAAACACCCGGTCATCCAAAATCAAAACATCAAGCAGGATGCGAGCTCACAAATTAGGAGGTGTAATGATTACATTTGTGTACTGCCTGCCGATGCTGAAAAGCCATTTCGTTAGTTCAGCTTTTAACTTTATAGTATTCTATATACTTTTACGATTTAGGGGAAGCACATTGTACACTTTTGGGGCCGGGTCTGAAACATTCCTTTGGAATAGCGTTTTTGTAGCTCAATGAAAAGGAATCGAATTTTTGTTTCTTGTATTCAGTTATTCGTTTCGAAAACTTTTTGTGCTTTTGTACAATTAGTTCTCGGGTATATAAGTAGTTCGTGTTAATTACTCACAAAATGAGCTTTTGCTCAGTATAATCAGTCTGATTATTGTACAGCAACAAAAAATGTTCTTACGACAGAATCCGAATTGATATAAATGCGTAAATTACTCACTGATTCATATCTAATTCCCTAACTTCGCCATCTTTAGTACGTTAAATTGGTCTCACAAAACTGAAACTATTTTGATAATGCAATTCTCTTAAACTGTGCTTTCATTAAAGAGCTGGCCTTTGTGTAAATAGTTATAATGGCATGTTTACATTTCCCAAACGTTTTATTGATTTGAAAAGTGCTGTCGTTCTTCTAATTATTTAGAGAAAGTTTTGGCAACTCGCCATCCTTATTGTTTCAACTAAAACATTGCAAACGTTATTCGTGAAATCTTATATGGAATTATTGTGTGAGTGTGTGTAATTATACCAGCAGTATTTTTTATTAAAATAATTAACTCGCTAAACTAATTGAAAAACATGGAAGTTTCTATATATGGATATTGTAAAATGTATTTTATCTTATGTGTTTGTTTTTCGTATTTTTTATTATGTTGTATTCATGATAGATAAATTTACTGTGAATGTACCAGGAAATATGCAGAATTTTGTATTGATTTACTGTGAAAGCGTTCCAGGATCTTGATTTTAAATTTACTCAATGATCCTCATAGTTTGAACCGTAAGTTTACACCGGTATCAAAATTGCATCATTGACGAGAAATCTGTTTCCCTATCTCTGTAAGCCTACCAGAACCAGAAACCACCCGGGAGAAAAGAATATCCTTCTCTTTTGTTTGATTAGTTTGTTACCGATAGTAATTTTCTCATTTGTAGGAATGATTAGGCCTAATGATAGATAAGTGTAATTCAACTGCTGTTGTTTAGGTCATCACCCAAAAGGCTAGTTTGACCCCTTTAGAAACTTTACTAAATAAAACGAGGCGAGGTGGTTTACTATTCCTCACTGAAAGAAAAAGTATGCTTATCAGCATGCTAGGCTTTCTGAAAAGCATCTCCTCTCTACCTTACAAATGACACCTTCACTTCATTCACTACAGGGTCTTGCTGTATACTGAAATACTCTCGTTGGAGATAACCCTGACTAGTGTCTTTTACACCTCTACCTCTTCTATTCGTAAATGCTTCAGTCATATAATTGGCTGACCATGTGTTAAGAAATAACAGAACTATTTTTCGTAACACTGGAACTAGCAGATTGAGTGTAAACAATTTAACACTCCTCCTCCCTGTAAATTGGTTGATAATTCAACTATCAAGTGTTAATTATTAGATTCTGTTCGTTTTTTCAAAATTATTTGTTAATTTTATCCGTGAATCATTTATTTGAAGTAAAATCATAGAAAAATGTTTAATGAAATGCTTATAGAAGCCTTTGTCCTACAGTCTCGTGGTATCACCTCAAAGAAATTTAGTTTCGCATTTTTTAGTATTGTACTGTTATATTGGTCCTACTCTTTCAAGGTATTTTTCATAGTTTATTTAAATTTATTTTCGCATTTTTTAGTATTGTACTGTTATATTGGTCGTACTCTTTCAAGGTATTTTTCATAGTTTATTCAACAATTTTGAAAAAATACGAAAACATTTTTGGAATTTTGTTGATTTATTTTTAAAAATGTATAAAACCCATTTTTAAATTAAAAATATTTGATGAATAAGTTTAGAAAATTGTAAAATTGTTTATAAGTATTTTATAGTTAATCATTTTAATATCCGTTTATTTAAACTGTTGTTTAGATATAAATTTAACTATAAATGTTGTCATGAGTGTTCTTTAAGTTTCTTAGAAATCGTCAATGTATTATTTAAATAATATTTCTATCATATTTCGAAATATATTGTTTGTACGTTTTCATATATTTGGCTTTGTTGTACAGCGTGTGTATGTTTGCGGTAATGATGTAATGATGTTTTCTTTTTTGTAATATGAATATCTTAACAGGGTGCGCCATCGATCTTGTAAAAAGGTAAAAATTTTATGGCTGACTATAGATAAGATGTACGTGGAATTTTTGAATAATCTCTGACGTGTTCTGTTAAAAGTATAATATTTTTTTAATTGAATCTTATATCTTTGTACTATGTTTTTTTTTATAAAAAAATTCGTGGAAGTTTACGTTTTGTCAACTGCTGATGATTGAAGTACATTTTGATAACAAATTTGCATTCAAATACTCAATAATATCAGAATATAACTGAGATTAGATACAAAGGAACTTTGAAGTTAAGAATTGCAAAATAGTATGGATTGGTATACCAAGTTCAGGTAAATCTGAAGTTTGGTGTTAAAGTAATTTTATAGATATTTTACCGTTATTGTTAAGATGGGACATGACATTGTTAATTTCTATTATTATTCTTCTTCTTACTATCAAGGCATAAGCCTGTTTCAAGCTCACAAATAAACCTACACTTATGAACAAACACGAGATATTCCAACCCGCACAACATCGTTATTATTGCCATCTTCTACGAGGTCTTCCCACCTCCCTTCTTCCAACTGGAACATATTCCATAACTTTAAACGGTATTCTTTCCTCTGGCATTCGTTCCAATAATTGTTGCCTCCATTGATTGTGATACTCCTCTACTTTTTCATTCAGACTAAATACATTTAAACCAGATTTAATTTCCTCGTCATGTATTAGATCTAGATAAGGAAAACCTTATCTCAACTGCTTGGATCTTACTGTTTTGGCGTTTCGTGGTAACCCATGACTCACTTCCATAAAGAAAGACTGGGCTTGCCATTACGTTGTAGAATTTCACTACTGTCTCTGTTCTAGTTCTGTTACCCAGTGTCTTATTAATGGTACCACAAATAGCTTGAAATTTTTTAAATTATATTTTCTACATCCAAGTCCCTATCAAAGTCCCTCACATCGCATCCGAGATAGTTATAGTGAGACACTTATCTAATACTACATTGTCTAAAATAATCTTCGAACGAATGGTATACGAGGTGTGGCTACTAAATAACAAGACTGACGTTGTAAGAAAATTTTATTTTTATTTTTTTATAGTCACTTATTGTCACCTGCAATATACACTCCTTCTCTATCCCTACAACGCTCCATGCGAATTTTCCATTGTTGGAAACAGTGCTGGAAGTCATCTTCTGTCAGCTCCTTAACGACACGTGCCGCTTTCTCTTTTACAGCTTCCACAGACTCAAATCTTATCCCTTTTAATGCAAATTTAACCCTAGGGAACAGGTAGAAAATAATAACAAGTGATGAAACGTAGTTTTTTACTTATAATCCGGAAACGAAGCGCCAATCCATGTATTAGAAGAGCCGAACTTCACCGAGAGCCAAAAAAGTTCGAATGAGCAAGTCAAAATTTAAAGCAATGATGATTGTTTTTTATTATATCCATGGGATTGTGTACCTTCACCGGGTTCCTGAAGGTCAAACAATTAATCAATATTATTACCTTTTAATGTACACCGGAAGGTCAGAGAAGTAACAGGGCAAGGAAGAAGAAACATTCATGGGAAACTTCTAAATCAGAAAAGTGAAATCATGGTGGATATTGCAGAGAAGAAAAATACTTGGATAACGTACCTTGAAAAGCTGTTTGAAGATGATAGGAGGCATTCAATGGGACAGATGAATGAAGGAAGTGGGCCAAGCATCTTACTATCGGAGGTACAAGCAGCAATTAATGGAATGAAAGAAGGCAAAGCAGCGGGGCCAGACAACATTCATGTAGAGTTTGTCAAACTTTTGAATGAAAAAGGACTACAGAAGATCACAAACCTCTTCAACAAGATCTACTCTTCGGGCAATATACCACATAACTGGTTGGTCTCGGAATTCATTGCTCTTCCTAAAAAGCCTGGAGCCAAACAATGCGAAGATCACCGCACCATTAGTCTCATGAGCCATCTTTTAAAAGTTTTCCTCAAAATAATTCATAGGAGAATTTACAAGAGATGTGAAGAGCAAATATCTCGGAATCAGTTTGGTTTTGTCAATGCAGTTGGAACTAGAGAAGCGTTATTTGCTGTGCAAGTCTTGGTCCAGAGATGCAGAGATGTAAACTGTGATGTTTATTGCTGCCTAATTGATTACCAGAAGGCTTTCGACCGTGTACAACATGAAAAAATGGTTGAAATAATGAGACAAACTGGTATTGATGAAAAGGACATGAGAATAATCACAAACTTGTACTGGGGCCAAACAGCAAAAATGAGGGTAGATGGCGAAACAACAGATGAGATAAGAATAAGAAGAGGAGTCCGACAGGGATGTGTCTTGTCGCCGTTGCTGTTCAACTGCTATTCGGAACAGATTTTTAGAGAGGCATTGGATGGTGAAGAGGAGCATGGAATACCAATTCAAGGTGAGAGAATCAACAATATAAGGTATGCGGATGACACCATAGTACTTGCCGATAGTGAAGAAGGTCTACAGCATCTAGTGAGCAAAATAGCCACAGTAAGTTGCAAATATGGCCTTGATATCAACAGTAAGAAAACGAAGTTCATGTTGATCTCCAAGCACAGAAACGACAATGCCAAAATTTTCGTCAATAACCAGCAATTAGAACGTGTGAAACACACAATGTACCTGGGAACAATGATAAATGAAAATTGGGATATGGCACTGGAGATTAAATATCGCATAGCAAGGGCAACAGCTGCTTTCAATAAAATGAACAGAGTTTTCAGGAGCCATGATCTTACCATTGAAACGAAAATCAGACTTTTGAGGTGCTACATCTTCTCTATTTTGCTGTATGGAGCAGAGTCATGGACATTGAACAAGAGTATGATTAAACGTATAGAAGCCTTTGAATTGTGGTTGTACCGGAGAATGCTTAAAATATCATGGACAGAGCATGTAACAAATGAAGAAGCTCTGGGACGGATGAAGAAATCCAGAGAAATATTGAACACCATCAAGATCCGTAAACTTCAGTATTTGGGACACGTCATGCGGAATGAGTCCAGATACTCTTTGATACAGCTCATTGTGCAAGGGAGGATAGATGGAAGGAGAGGACCAGGAAGAAGAAGAATATCCTGGCTACACAACCTCAGGGAATGGACCGGAAAGACATCTGCTGAACTTTTCCGTATTGCTGTCAGCAAAGTGAGAATTGCCATGCTGGTCGCCAACATCCGAAACGGATAGCGCACTAAAAGAAGAAGAAGAAGATTACCTTGAGGTACTTTCTAAAATATGTCAAAGAATAAGGAAAAAGCGCCCCGAAATGTGGAAGGACAAATCATGGGTTCTCCACCAAGACAATGCGCTAGCTCATTCCGCGTTATCTGTCATGAGGCTCCTAGCCAAGTACAGCATCTCAGTGTTAGAACATCCACCTTATTCACCAGCTCTTGCACCATGTGACTTCTACCTGTTCCCTAAGGTGAAATCTGCATTAAAAGGGACAAGATTTGAGTCTGTGGAAGCTGTAAAAGAGAAAGTGGCACATGTCCTGAAGGAACTGACAGAAGATGACTTTCAGCACTGTTTCCAACAATGGTAAATTCGCATGGAGCGTTGTAGGGATAGAGAAGGAGTGTATATTGAAGGTGACAATAAGTGATTATGTATAAAATAAAAATAAAACTTTTTACAACGTCAGTCTCATTAGTTAATAGCCACACCTCGTACTTTCCCTGAATTCCATAATCTTTGATTTAGCAACCGAAACTTGTAAATTATACCTTTTACATTACTGATTTAAAGCATTAATTGCTCTTTGAAGCTCTTCTTCGTTTTTTTAGAAATATGTGTAATTACAATTTTATTTTTGTATAAAGTGATCTGATGATGTTAGTGTTAGTAACAATAATATAAAAGTCGAACCTCGGTGTAACTAACTTGAGAATCTCAGCAAAAATCAAATAAAGATATTCGTTATATGTAAGTAGGGTAAAAATAATAACAAGTCTATTTTTACGAATGTTTTTTTTTCACGTTGTATGATGAATTAAGTACAGTTCTTAACAGCGTTAAAGAAAAATCAAAACTAGTAAATGTATTTTTTATAATTCTTACTTATGTAATTACGTGTAATAATAATAATGTTTTTGTGGGGCTCCCAAACTCCCTTTGCCGTTTCCACCTACTACTATGGCTGGTTACAAAGACGCAAAGTGGTACACTATAACAGCAATTTAATTGCTGTGGTATACTGCGTTATAATATTCTTTTCATTTTCATTTTTTTCTTCCAACAGAAACAGTCGGCTACCGAGCCCTACACATAACACACAGAACACGAAGAACATAAAAACACCCAAGATACCATTACCATTTCGTAATATTTACAACCTTTCACAGTGTTTTGTATAATTTTTCCTTAATTCTGTCATACCTGAGAAACTAATCTACCACTCCCTTTACATTATTTACTGTTTCGATCCACCTGTTAATTGGAGCTACTTAACCTGTGGCACCAGCAAACAATCTGAAATTTCTTAAACTCTTGCAAGACACCCTCAGAAATATCTTCAAGATAGCTGGAATATAAACCCGAGAATGTAGAAAGTTGTAAATGTGAATAACAATACTGTACAAAAAGATTCGTATTTCGTGTAGAAACTTACCTCATTCATCCTGGCTGTAATTAAAAGCATGTCGAAATCAGTTATAGCTAAAGATAGCATTTATATTTTTAGCGCATAGTTTTTTCATAACACTTAAGTAAAAATACTCTAACTTTATTTAAATCGATTATAAAAACAGAAATCGTAAACGTATTATTTAGTTTTTGATATCGATAGGTAATGATTAGAGTATTTAATTTTAAATGTTAATTTACTGCTTGAAAAAGATTTTTTTAATCCCTAATGTGTGAACGTTGCAATATTTTCAGTTTAAGAACAATAAGCAACCCCGTGACCCAATGAGATGAGGATGATATGTATAATGTGTAAATGAGGTGTAGTCTTGTGCAAACTGTAGTACATACCACAACGTTTACTGTCCGGTTAGACGCAGGTCACGTGGGTGTAATTTAAAAGGTTTCAATGACGTATGCAGTGCTACGTAAATATCTACGAATAAAGCTCATACAAACGAAATGAAAATTAATTTATTGATACTTTGTTCTAGTAAGGCTATTTAGATTTTTAAAAATCTGGTGTGAAACACTCACACAACTTTCTCTTGGCAATATAAATAATTAACAATAAACCTAATATTAGTAATAAAACATTAGACATAAACAAAAAAACTAACCTTAATAAACATAACCTAATTTTAATCATGAGTGAAAGACGCAAAATGAAAATCAACCTCAGTTTGGCTTCAAAATACAGAAAATCACTCTTTCACGCTAAACTAGGCTCTGTAGAGAAAAATGTTTTAAATAAAAGTTGCAGATCTTTTGATTTTCTATAAATTTGATTATATACACTTTTATTATAAAATGCATACTAAGGCCGAAAATCGATTTTTCACACGTTTTCGTGAGAAAAAAACAGAAAATTGCTAATTACTGCTAAACTAAGCGTTATACCAAAAAATGTTTGAAATAAAAGTTGTAGAATTTTCAATTCTCTACAACTTTTATTGTATAAAGTTTTGCGCTAAAATGCATATTAAAGCTGTAATCTTAAAAAAACAACGTTTTTACGTGAAAACAGCCTCGCCCAGAATTTCAGCAAACAGGACGCCTACCCTATCTTGTAGAGAATAAAAAATTGAGTAAACCAGGCGATTTAAAAAAAAAATCGTAGGACCAGTTTTTGAGAAAATCGCAAAAAAGTGAAAAATTACACGAATAAACTACTACTTCCGGTTGACCGATTTTGATGAAAATGTTCGTGTCGGGTCCGGTAGTGGTATGTAACTAAAGTTTCAAGTTCGTACGATGTTCCGTTCTTGAGATATTCTGTTCACACACAGACACACACACAGACCAATCGCTAAAAACATGTTTTTTGGGTTCAGGGGGTCTGAAAACGTATAGATCCGGTGAAAACTCGATTTCGAAAAATCGACATGAAAACAATACTTTCCTTCCTATATATTCATATAGGCAAGAGAAAGTAAAAATGAAATGAAATTTAAAAAAAAAAACTACATTTAATCTAATATAATTACTTTAGGTATATTTATTAAATCATTTACTATAAAAGTATGACTCAGCTGTTTAATAATATTTTAAAACAAATTGATAATGTAGTTAACTGCTATAACTCAGGCCGACCATTCCTGAGAAAGTATGGTTAATTGAACCCCAACCATCAAAGCACTCCTGTAACCACCGTCTAGTATTCAAATCCTTATAAAAGTAACTACCTCTACAACTAGGATTTGAACCACGAAACCTTTGTCATCAGCCATTTAAAAGCTGTCTCACGGCGATAACTTTATTACTAGACCAACCCAGTGGCTTGAAAGAGTGTGTAATATTCTATTGTTTTTGTGTTTGAATAAGGTATTACGTTCAAAAAAGTTTCGGATTTATTTAAATATGCAATAATACTCTCACGGTTTTTGAATAAAAATAACCTTTTGTTCTTGCGCGTAGTTAAGAATGCTTTGGGTTAGTAAACAAGTACAATGTATGCACTGAAATCACAAGAATCTACTTAGAAACAAACAGAAAAATCCAAAAATACAGTACTAAATTTAATGCTAGTATTTTTACTAAACATTTTTACTTTCTCTTGCCTATATGAATATATAGGAAGGAAAGTATTGTTTTCATGTCGATTTTAAGAAATCGAGTTTTCACCGGATCTACACGTTTTCAGACCCCCTGAACCCAAAAAACATGTTTTTAGCGATTTGTCTGTGTGTGTGTGTGTGTGTGTGTGCGCGCGCGTGTGTGTGTGTGTGTGTGTGAGTGTGTGAACAGAATATCTCAAGAACGGAACATCGTACGAACTTGAAACTTGAAACTTAAGTTACATATCACTACCGGACCCGACACGAACATTTTCATCAAAATCGGTCAACCGGAAGTAGTAGTTTATTCGTATAATTTTTCACTTTTTTGCGATTTTCTCAAAAACTAGTCCTACGATTTTTTTTAAAATCGCCTGGTTTACTACATTTTTTATGCTCTACAATATAGGGTAGGCGCCATGTTTGCTGAAATTCTGCTTGAGGCTGTTTTTACGTAAAAACATTTTCTTTTTAAGATTGCGGCTTTAATATGCATTTTAGCGCAAAACATTATATAATAAAAGTTGTAGAGAATGTAAAATCCTACAACTTTTATTTCAAACATTGTTTTGTATAACGCTTAGTTTAGCGGTAATTTGCGATTTTCTGGTTTTTTCTCACGAAAACGTGTGAAAAATCGATTTTTTTAACATTTCGGTCTTAGTATGCATTTTACGACAAAAGTGTATATAATTAAATTTATAGAAAATTAAAAGATCTACAACTTTTGTTTAGAGCATTTTTCTCTACAGAGCCTAGTTTAGCGTGAAAGCGTGATTTTCCGTATTTTTAAGCCAAACTGAGGTCGATTTTCATTTTGCGTCTTTCACTCATGATTAAAATAAGGTTATGTTTTTGAGGTTAGTTTTTGTTTATTTCTAATATTTTATTAATAATGTTAGGTTTATTATTAATTATTTGCATTGGCAAGAGAAAGTTGTGTGAGTGTTTCACACCAGATTTTTATTTATGTTTTTACAGTAGTAATAAAAATTGGTGTTGGTTACTATGAATAGTTTGTCACTATTTCGTTGTTTGTTGTTTAGGTCATCAGCCAACAGGCTGGTTTGAACCTCTATAGGCTTTACTTTGCCCATAACAGACAAGTAGAGTGACAAATTATTTACACTCAATCTGTTCATTGTGGGGCTAAAATAAATAGTTCTGTTTCTTATTACATGGTCATCCAATTAAATGACTTAATCATTTAAGAACAGAAGAGGTAGAGATGTAAAATACACTAATCAGAGTTATCTCCTGTGAAAGTAATGAATTTTATTATACAGCCAGACCCTGTCGTGAATGAAGTGAAGGTGTCATTTGCAGAGTGGAAAATATGTGCTTTTCAGAGGGCCCGGCATGCTGATAAGCATACTTTTCCATTCAGTGTGGAAGCGATGGTAAACCACCTCACTCCTCGTTTTTACTTAGTAAAACCTCTACAGATCATACCAACGTTTCGGCTGTTGACCTGAACAAGAACAGGCTTTACTCAGTAAAACGAGGACTAGATGGTTTACTATTGTCTTCCTCACTGAGTTGAAAAGTATGCTTATCAGCATGATAGGCCCTCTGGATAGCATTAGTTTCTTCCTTGCAAATGACACCATTTCATTTACCACAGGGTCTGGATGTATTATGAAATTCATTACTTTCAGAGGAGATAACTTTGACTAGTGTCTTTTACACCTCTACCTCTTCTGTTCTCAAGTGCTTCTTAATTGGCTGACCATGTGATAAGAAACAGACTATTTTTTATAGCCCTGGAACTAGCAAATAATTTAACATTCCACCTGCCTGTTATGGCAAATTATTTCGTTACATTGAGGATTCGATAAATAGAGGTAAATTTACTGGTAACTTAATTTTATTAAAATATCACGGTTTAGTAAAAAATACGAAAAATTAAAGATTTCTTAATATCAAAGTTCGTTGTATGAAGGTGGGACTGTATTTACTTAATAAAAATAATTGCGATACTTAATTCACTTTGCTTAATTTACGATTTAAAATGAAAATTTACTATTATTAAATTTGTGGTTGGAAAATTAATCTACCTAACCATGGTTCTCATGTTCAACAGTAGATTAATTATTTGTTTACGTTTGTGGTCCTTCAACTGCTGCATTACATAATTAGTGTGTTAGTAATTAAAAGTACGTACTAATTACTCAAATACTTATGGCACTAAAGAGCTTTTAAAACATTATGCCGTATTATATTTTTGTACAAACAAATACAAAAAATGCTTTTTTAATAAATGCAAATAAAAAAGAGCGTATTCATAACTATAAAAAGGAAACAGAACGGTATTTTTTTTGCATCCAGGAGACTCCAAAAGGGAGTACACGACATGTCAACATAAAACTGATAAAAAAAAGTTAATCTCAATGATAAATTCATCACTTACCACCAAAAATTTGTTTCTGTTACTGCTTACTTCAGTAGGCTTGTCATGAACCCCTTTGTATCAAATAGTACACAATATTTGTTTAATTAGAAGTTAAATACTTTTCAATCAAAACTATTTTGAAAGGAATTCGTGCACACTGTAAAATGTTCATCAATTAAGTATTGTTTTAGCTTTTTTTAAATGACTTAAATTGTCACAATTTTTTAAGTCTTGTGGCAATTTATTGATGTATTTTCTACCTGCATAAGTTGGTTTTTGTTCAAACAATTTAGTGTTGTGATTAGCAACATAATAATCGATTCTGTTTCTTGTGAAGTGGTTGTGAACATCTAGATTCTGTAAAAAGGTATTTTGATTTACGTACATTATCACTTAAAAATTGACAAAGAAGGAACTGTGAGCAATTGCAGCTCTTTACATAGTGATCTGCATGAGGTAAGGTGGTTGACTCCCATCATACACCTGACGGCTTTTTTCTGTATTTTAAAAACTCTTTCCATGCTACACTGTGATGAATTACCCCATACTAATATGGAATACCTAATATGAGATAAAATTAAACAATGATAAGCTGTTATTAGCAGCTTTTTATCTCTAATCTTTAAATGCCCAAACTGGTTTGTATCGTCGTTTCTTTGTTCTATCGTTTCTTTTTTTATGTTCTACAAGGTAGGGTAAGTTACCATGTCTCCTGAAATTCTTGGAGGCTGTGCTCTCGTGATAAAAATTTTTTTTTTTACTTAAGATTAGGCCTTAACATTCATTTTATGACAAAAGTGTGCATAATTTAAGTTATCGAAAATTAACAAAAACCTGAAACTTTTATTTTAAGAATTTTTTCTTCGGTTTCTTCTGAACCTATTTACCAATTTCAATGATCCATCGAAATACCGGAAGTTACGAGTTAACTAGTAAATTTATTTTATCTGGACAACGAAATGCATTATTTCAACTGGTCAATTAATAAAAGTTTGTTTAATTTTCGTATATGATAATTGCTTTTAGTAATTATTTTAATGGTAAATGATAAATTACCATTTTTTTCTGTAGAAAAAAGTAAAACTAATTAAAAATCACCCTATGGTGATTAATGCGTTGTAATTTTACCCTTTTAAAATCGTATTACAGTACTGTTACTCACTAAATGTTTACTGAGCAATTTAATTATGGTGACATCAATTTCCTATATTACGCCCCTAAATTTTCCATTTAGCCCTCTTCTAATTGATACAGGCGGCTATTTATCTTGCTCTTTCTTCTTGTTTCTCTTGTTCTCTGTGTGTTTATTGATCTCTGTGCCAATCTCCTAATGTAATTTCTTATCAGTAATAATCCTATCAAAATAATATTATTAAATTTTTTTTCATCCATTAGTTTCTTGTATTTTTGTTTAATAAAACCGTATACAAATTTATTTGACTTAAATTGTGTTGTTTAGGTCATTAGCCGAAAGGCTGGTTTGAACCTCTAGATGCTTCACAAAGTAAAACGAGGAGTGAGGTGCTTTACAATTGTCTTTCTCACTGAGTGGAAAGTTATTCTTATCAGCATGCCCGGCCCTCTGAAAATTATATGCTTTCCACCTTGCAAATGACACCTTCACAGGGTATCATGAAATTCATTACTCTCGAGAAGATAACTCTTAAGTATCTTCTAAATCTTTACCTCTTCTGCTCCTAAAAGCTTGAGTCATACGAGTATAATTGGCTGACCATGTGATAAAAAACAGAACTATTTTTTGTAGCCCTGGAACTAAAAATTTTGTATGAACTTCCTTAAAAATTACTTCATACTAAAATTATTACTTAAAACCTATTTTAATTTACGTAAAACTTAAATATTACTATTCACATTTATTCCCAGTTATTCTGCTTAGAAATTGTGATTGGAGATTCCAAAAGTCCGAGAAGATAATGCAGAAGGAAAGAACTTTCTTCAGTCCATCCTGTGATGTGCTTTTGTTCGTGGCACAAGACATATGATATTCTCCTTTCCTCAGTCCATTCTTTGATTCGTGGAAGCCCTTGAAGTCCTAATCAAAAATCTTACGTATTAATTTATACTTTGTCTTGCCCAATTTGGATTTATAGGATTATAATTTTTTTATTTATTTTTTTTTAGATTGTGGCCCGTATGTGCATTTTAGGAAAACAGTGTATATAATTAAAGTCGTAGGAAAACCTACTAATTTTATTCTATAACGCTTATATGAGAGTCAGTTGTAGGGATTTTCTCTACTTTTCTTATTAAAATTGGTAAAAAATTAGTGTATTTTTAAATTGTGACCTTACTGTGTGCATTTAACGACAAAGGTTTATAGTATTTAGGTTATAAAAAATTAAAAAAGCTTCAACTTTTATTTCAGATTTTTTTTGTACAACGCGTAGTTTAGCGTCAATTTGTGAAATTCCGTATTTTTGAGTTTTACAGAGGTTTTCATTTGGGTCATTCACTCGTAATTAAAATTAGACTGTGTTTTTAATTTTACATTGTTTCCTAATGATTAAAGATAGATTAGATTTTTTATTATTTACATTGGCAAGAGAAAGCCGTGTTAGTGTTTAGCACCAGATTTTTTTATAGTCAAAACTTTTTATTTACTGTCAGTCTAAGGTTATAAAAGCAAAAATATCAGTATAAAAATTTTAAATAACGAAAAGGAAGATACTTCAGTAGAATAGCATCCTATTAACAAACCATAATTAAAATATTAAATGTGGAATTACATTAATTGAAATGGCGGGAACTTTTGAGGTTATAAATTCTTTTTATGAATTATATTGACTGCGTTCTTTTTTTTATTGTTTCACGTCCGACTTTTTCGCATTAATGCTGACTGTTTACGCAGTTATGGCAATTGATTGCGTCGTCGACTAGACAATTAAGACGACAGGAAAAATAATATATAATTATTTATTATCTTTAATTATGAACGTTGAAATATGATAGAAACTGTCGCGTTTTACGTCTTTAATTTTCTAAAATATTAAGTCATTGTGTGGGTTAATTATAATATTAATATCCGCGAAATGTATTCACTTTAATATATTTAAAGTTACGTCACTTATTGTTATGAATGACAGTAAAGTAATAAAAAATAAATTTTATTAGTTTCTATTAAAATGCTTTATATCTTGACTCAATAAAACGATTCAAATAATAGAAATAAATGCATTTGTTTAGTTGTTTACACGCGGTATATTATTCGAGTGACTTTTGTTATTCAGTTAACTGGGAAAATTATTTCTGTTAGCTCCAAGTTATAGACCTATAACTACTTTAATACTTGCGTGTTTAACTTTGAAAACAACACCCCTTTCTCCTGCCAGCACTATTCTTTGCGTATAAGTTAACTGTGCTTTATTATTATTCTGCACTCGGTTTATAGTTCCGGCTCCACTATATTTGCAGAAGTTAAAGAATAGCTCCTTGAGAATGTGTTTGCTGTAAACAAAGGATTTTTTCTACTTTTTTATTTAAACAGATTATAATAGTAGTCTATTTTACGTAAAAAATGTGACTTGAAAAATTCACACGAATTTCTCTTGCCAATTTAAATACTGAAAAATATAACCTAATTTTAATCATGAGTGAATGACGATAAATGACAAATTAACTTCTGTTTGACCTAACAATGCGGACAATCACTAATTGACACTGAATTCTGTAGAAAAAACTGTAGAAAACCCTTTCTTCACCATCGGGACTTCTAAGTCCCATTTAGAATATTGCATTTATCTGTGGAGTAGTACAATTTAAATTGCCTAGTTGCCCACAGGGACTTCTAAATCCCACCTTTTCTGATTTTTACTTTCTCTTGCGTATATAAATATATAGGAAGGAAAGTATTGTTGTCCTGTCGATTTTTCGAAATCGAGTTTTCACCGGATCTAGACGTTTCAGGCCCCCTGAACCCAAAAAAACATGTTTTTAGCGTTTGGTCTGTGTGTGAGCAGAATATCTCAAGAACGGAACATCGTACGAACTTGAAACTTAAGTAACATACTACTACCGGAACCGACACGATCATTTTCATCAAAATCGGTCAACCGGAAGACGTAGTAGTTTATTCGTGTAATTTTTCGCTTTTGCGATTTCCTCAAAAACGGGTCCTACGATTTTTTTAAAATCGCCTGTTTTACTAAATTTTTTATGCTGTACAAGATAGGGTAGGCACCATTTCTGCTGAAATCTTCCAGAGGTTGTTTTTTCGTAAAAAAAACTTTTTTTAAGATTGCGGCTTTAATATGCATTTCAGCGCAAAAATTTATATGATAAAAGTTGTAGATAATTTAAAATACTGCACCTTTTATTTCAACGCTTTTTATGTATGCGCTTAGTTTATCGGTAATAAGCGATTTCTGTTTTTTTCTCACGAAAACGTGAAAAATTGATTTTTTTGAAGATTTCGGCCTTAGTATGCATTTTACGACAAAGGTATATATAATCAAATTTATAGGAAATTAAAAGATGTACAACTTTTGTTTCAAACATTTTTTTCAACAGAGCCTAGTTAAGCGTGAAAGAGTGATATTCCGCATTTTTTAAGCCAAACTGAGGTTGATTTTCATTTTGCGTCTTTTTCTCATGATTGAAATTAGGTTATGTTTGTTGAGGTTAGTATTTTTGTTTATTTCTAATGTTAGATTATATTGTTCAACATTTTCATTGGCAAGATAAAGTTGTGTGAAGGTTTTACACCAGATTTTTATGTAAACAGTTAGGGCTCCAAAACATACCAGATCGTGTCACCTGTGTATTGAATGAAGGCATCCCACGCGTTACATGTGCGTCTAACCTAGTATTGTTATTAGTACTTCCGAGAATTTATTACTGTGGTCAGAAAAGGGTAAAAAAATTGTAGGGTTTTTAATTGTCTACAGCTATGATCATATAAAATTTTGCAATAAAATTCGTATTAAGATCGCAACCTTAAAACCTCCAATTTGTTTTCTTTGAGTAAAATTGGAAAATTATTAATTGATTCTAAACTCTGTAGAAGATAACGCTTGAAATGTAAGTTGTAGTAAGTAGTTGAAATGTAAGTTGTATTAATTTTCTGTAATATTTATTCTACATGCACTTTCCCCTAAAATTCATATCAAGGCGCAATCTTAAAAACACCAAGGGAAAAAGCCCCCATGAATTTCGGCAGACATGTTGAGCACCTCATCGTAGAGCACAAAAATGTAGCACATGAGGCGATTTTAAACAAAATCGTGTTTAAGCCGTTTTTGAGAAAATCGCAAAACGTGAAAAATAGCGTGAATAAACTACTTCCGGTTTATCGATTTTGATGAATATTATGTTCGTAGGCTTATTGGATTCCTTCATGGTGCCAAACTTAAGTTCCAAGTTTGAACTTTATTTTTTACAAGTTTTCTGTTTGAGTTATTTTATTATCACATAGGCAAACAAACACAGAGCGCACTTAAAGACCGAATTTTACACAAGATTTTTTTTAAGAAAATATTTTTTACCATCAATTTACGTAAGACTTAAACTAAACTTTACTAAGTAATGTTATGGTTATTTACAATATTGAACAATTTATGAATGAACACTTAAACGGCTCAACCGACAAAATGTACTTTTTTAATGCTTCGCGCCCACTGTGTGTTGTTGTTTAGGTCATCTACCGAAAGGCTGTTTCGAAATTCTAAAGGCTTTACTAAGAAACCGAGGTGGTTTACCATTTCCTTCCTTACTGAGTGGAAAATTATGCTTATCAGCATGCCTGGCTCTCTGAAACGCATCTACTTTCCACCCTGAAAATGACACCTTCATTTAATTCACCACAGCGTCTGGCTGTATAACTAAATTCATTCTTCTCAGAGAGTTAACTCCTGTAAAAGACTAGTGGTATAATTGGCTAATTATGCGATTGGAAACGTAACTATTTTTTGTAGCCCTGGAACTAGCAGATTAAGTGCAAACAATTTAACACTCCACCTGCTTGTTATTGGCAAAAAAATTATAGTGTGGATGTAAATTAAACTAAAATTAAATTTAACGGTAAGCCTTAGTGAAATCGTCTGATTCTAACCTGCTCAATTTTGGTATTTTTAATTTGCGTTTTGTATGAAATGCGGTACAATATACATTATAATAAAATAATATGTAAATAACATTTTAGTTGAAATGATAGTTTGTTGAAACAAAACTACTTTCTAAGCTAAATAGAAGTATAGATCGATATATCAAGTAATGGGAATCCATTCTAAATTCATAGCTGTTTCACATGAAATAAATTACCGTACAATGTAAATCGACCTGACACAAAGATAAATGGCGCTGTAGGTAAACCCATAAACTAACCGGTATAACATTTGGAGGTTATCCTATAACAGTATCACCGAATGTAAAAGGTTATCCCATCTTTAAACGAAATACATTGGCATTGCAATATAGATGAGAAATTGTGTATTCAAAAGAATAACAATATTACAACCTATTAAACCGAAAATTCAGTCCTACTTTCGCCCTGTTTCATATTCCATAAAGGAGTCATTTTAATTCTATCTTTATCTTACTTGAAAATATTATGGCCATTCATATTTTAGTGTTCTTTCAAAACACTTTGAAGCTGTTATCAGAATACTGTATTAAAGAAAATAAACACCCGCCGACATGATCTCGCGTTATAAGCGTTACGACAAAAACTTGTATAATGTCAGTTTTATAACATCGTTAAATTTTATCATGCACCTTTCGGTACGAACAGGAAATAGTACTGTTGATGACGTAGTCGACCGCAGTTAGGACCTTCTATACTGCAGTAACGTTTTAGTAAGAGTTTTACATGAATAAATAATACAGTAAAATAGTTTAAAATGTATTGATAAAAAAGTTCCGTTGTGTGTATTATATGTATTTTTGGGTAAATTGTTTTTTTCTGTAGAAGTTATTGTAAGTTCGACTATATTATGCGTCATATCATTGTGAGCTTGAAGGTCGATGGAGTTAGACACAGTATTGCCGGATCGCATTTCCGTGTGCTACTTATACGATTTCCTCACACAAGCACACAAGAACATTAAAACGACAGTAGGTATCTATAAATAGTCTGTAAATGTCTGTAAGTGTTATATTTATATAATCGTATTATTGTTACTTTTGTGTTTAATAACGAGCAACGTACGTGTAGGGAAGAGAAAAGAAACGAGTCAGGACGGGTAGTATCGAACACTATACATGATCGGGTTGTTTGCAAGCGGGAGCGAGAAATTATTTTTATATTGATTGCTTTAGATCACAAACAGAGTAAGCGGCAATTTGAATAATGAAACGAGACAAAGTGCGCCATTTTATAAATACCAGTTAGTAAATTCACCATCTCAGGTGTCGGATGAATGGTTTAAAGAAGTCAGAAAGGGTATTGAGAAAACCTGAATAAACCGAGAAACAAATAAACAGGAGAAAGGAGAAAAGCCTACCGTGAACGAATGCTAAGAATGTGAGCTGAAAAAGTAGCTTCCAGAAATGTCTGTAAATATGAGGTATCACGTGGTCTAAAATTGGCCTTGTCCAAAAAATACTCTTATAATTCTATTTACATTTTCAGGTTTTTTAAAAGCCTCATAGGACTACATAAGTTCTTTAAGTTTGGAAAATCTTTAATTTCGTCTTATGGCCCTTATCCATTTTCTTGATGTTCTTATTCTTGATTTTCTCCCAATAATTCTTCATTGCGTTAGCTCTTCTTTTTCTTTCTTCCTCAGAACACACCGCTTTTGGACGGTTGGTTGGTTTCTTTTGCTGGAGTCTCCTGTTGTTCAGCTTATGATAATTTTTTGTTTTGGTTTTTAACTCTTCAAGTGAAATCTGAAGTTCTTCTGGGTCTTTTTCATTTTGCAAAACCAGTGCGGTTGGGACTTTTTACTTAAAAAGTATTCAATGATCTGTCTGGACATTCTAGAAGGATTCGTCCGCATGATGTGTCCGAAAAATATTATATTTTCTGTTTATAATATACATAAATTTTGTTTATTTATTGAATGACATAACCATATCGTACACTACTTAACTGTATACTTAGCAACACTGTAAGACGAGGGACGAGATGGATGTTGAAGCTCACAATGATATTATGCACATTCTAGTAATTACTGTAAATTTATTTAAAATATATTTATCACATGAAAATCAGATCCTACTAAAGATATATTATTTGTAAGTGTGCTTGTCACATAGTTTTTTCCGCGTAAAGTTTATGGAATTGCTTGTGATTTGTCTGTGATTCTGGGTAAACCGTATCCCGGAAGCATTTTTCGGCTGTGAGTATCGTCCAGCGTGCTAAAATGCTAAACAGAAGTTGCTGTGTTAAATTTCCGACGTGGGTTTAAAGGTTTTCACTCGTTGAAGATTGTGATGGGGAACGAATCGTATGAGATTGATAGTTTGGATCAGGTACAACCGTGCACTAGAAACAGCTACCGAGTATAAAGCAAAACAAACCCGGTACATTCTGTATAGTTACTTGTTACGAATTGCACCGGCACTCCACATTGTGGAGTTATTAAAATAATAATTTGACAAGTGACAAGGGGGAAATATTTATTTGTTGCATTACAGTAGACAATGTATGCGTCAATCAGTTCTTAAAACTAGCGTAAAGAGGGTCGAGAAAACGCTTATTTGAAATGAAAATGCTGATTGTCTTGAAAATGACTAAGCTCTTCTTTCATTTTTTCAGAGGATATAAGCACGAGAACCGTTTACCTGTTAATAAGTAATAAATAATAATAATAAGTAAAAACAAGTACGAATTTTTTGTTTTTTTATTAAAACGAAAAATAAGTACTTAATGTATTTTTATACCAAAGTATTTTTCTGGAGTGGGTAATTTTATTTTAGAATGTATTAAATGAAAGACATGTAATGAAACAAGCAGCAGTCGCCTGTGTTTTGAAAGGGACACGCCCACTAATTACAGTGTGTGGGCGTGTCTTTACTATAACAATATGGCTGCCGTAATTTCATTTGATGTAGCCTATTATTTTGTAATGAGCATATAACAAAGTTTATAACATTTTAAGATGTTTTAACCTGTTTTTTTTCCATTTTAAAAAACCGTAACTTAGGTATAAAAGGTATAATATAAATAAAACCAAAAAATTAAATATTTTTAGGTGTACATGTTTCAGCTGCAATGAATATTTCATGTTTGCGAAAGTTGGATCGATAAAAACAATTTACTTCACACGTGATTATTATTATAATGGATTCAATAATTGTACCTGCTTATAGCGTTTCTTTATTGATCTACAAAATCTTTTTAATCTTTCTAATATGAAAGAGACATATTGTAAGTAGTTTAGACCGTATCTCTTTGTGCTCTATAAATGGATTGGCCTTACCTTACTTTTGGCGTTAAGCTAATTAGATTAGACCTACCTGATAGCCTAATCTTTAATCTAACCTAAAAAGCTGGTTTTGTAAAACATGAAAGTTGGATATTTTCCGTTGTAGTTAAAATTTCCCAGACCTACTTACACTTTCAATTGCTGCCTATCACGAACGATTGTTGGGTACTAAATGACTTGGTTAATTATAATTTTGTGAATTTCTAATCTTTCTTAAAATTACTGTTAGTAAAGTTTTTAATTAGCCTTAACTTTAATTGTTATTGCGCTGAAACTCTTTCCAATAGCTTATCAATAACATATATGTAAGTAATCGCTTTTTAAGTACCTACCAGATATTTGTTAGTATCAGGTCATCAGCTGAAAGGCTGGTTTGAATTTCTAGAGGTTTTACTAAGTAAAACGAGGCGTAAGATGGTTTACTCGTGGCTTCCTCACTGAGGTAAAAGTATGTTTATCAGCATTACTTTCCACCCTGCAAATGACATCTTCACTTCATTCACCACAGGTTGTTCTAATGCAGGGAGATTTTGAGATGGCGAGTATACGCATTCGCGGGGACTAGACCCTCCACTACTCGACACGCCCAGTTATTAGAGAAATGTTATTAACATTCATTACTCTCAGAGGAGTTAGCTGTGACTAGTATCTTTGACGCCTGTACCTCTTGTGTCCAGATTGTTCTTAAGAGTCTTGTAGATTGTTAATTTATGTGACATGTTTAATTTACGACGTCTATCGAGTAAGCGTTTCAGTTGATAGAAGCGTGTTTTGAGTTTGTGGCGTGTGTGTGTGTGTAACTTATGCTTTCCATGTAAATTTTCTGTCTTAATATAACCCTAAATAGCGTGTTTGAGTAGTGTGAGGCAGCGGAATATTATTGATGTGAACGTTTGGACAGTTTTGTCGTCTAAGAGTAAACGTCATTTGTTGCGATTTGTTTTCATTAATTTTTATTTTCCACAGTTTAAGCCATGAATATATCAGGTGTAAATGGATTTGTGTCTTTCGAGTTGCAAGTACAGGATCGGTATCTACCACAAGAATTGCCATATCAACAGCAAACATGGCCATAGTTGAATCTCTTAAGTTTGAAGGAAGTTCATTTTTCCTTAAAAATTCCCCATTATCGCAGAAACCGTTAGAGGTATCAAGCTGAAATTTTGGGAGCGTAATATGTGCTACATCTGGTATAAATTGTTTTAAAAAATGGGGCAAATTAACATGGTTTTTAAACTTTTTATTAATAAAATTGGGAGGTTTTCGCAAACTTTTTAATGTCTCAAATATTAAACTACAAAAAAGAGTAATTACTCCCACCCTTATAAGTTGTGTGTATTAATAGGCCTTCTAAATTTCAGTTCAGTGTTTGATTGAGAAAACGGGTCGTAAGTAGGTTACGAGGTGTTTAAGATGTTGCCTTCTCTGTGCTCCTGTATGTTGTAGAGTTCTGGACCTTGGATGAAGCAATCACAAGGAAACTGGAGGCATTTGAGAAGTGGCTTTACAGACGAGTGTTGTGGATCCCATGGACTGTTCGGATGCCAAATGTAGAGGTTCTCAGGTGAATGAAGAAAGACGTGGAAATCATTTCCACCTCCAATTGTAGGACGCTCCTATATTTGGGACTTTAGCTGAATTTATTTATTTTTTTTCCCTTTACTTACAAAAAATATCCTTACAATATAATTGTTAATTTCCTTAATTACACTTTGAAAATCTAAAACTATTTATTATAGTTATAGTTGTTTATAGTAAACGAAAATTTGAAAATTTCGTTTGAAATTAGCTCAGAAGCTATTTCGCAGTGCAACGAACGAAGTGAAAATTACTATGATTAATCCGTGATGGGAAAATTAATCCACCCAACTATGGTTTCCCATGGTCAAGGGAAGATCAGTTCAGTGCTTCTTTGTTCATTATACTACTGCAACTACTACTGTAATCTATTTGTGTGTTAGTAAAGTTACAACTACATGTTAGTTACTTAAATACTAATGTAACTACTATGACATTTTTATTTAAGTAGCATGCCATTACCTGCGTAGGCTATACTAATATTATAAAGACAAAGCGTGTTTTTAGTGCAGGTTAATCTCCAAAACTACCCAACGGATTTTCATGAAATTTTGACAGCGTATTCGTATTTATATTCACCGCAACAATTTTTTTTAGATTTTCAAAAATGATAACCCTAAGGGCTTTAATGAAGATTTTCATAAATATATGTGTGTGTGTGTGTGTGTGTGTGTGTGTACATGTGAGTAGGTATTGCTGTTGAAGTAGATGAACGGTTTGATGATGACGAGAGACGTAGGCGGGGAAAATTATCAAAACGTAGCATGTGGATGTGTGTGTGTGCGTGTGTGTGTGTTGAAGGATATATACAGCCGATCTAGCAGCTTGACAATTTTTGTTACATTTTATTTAAAAAAATTGATTAGGTCCTACAAATGTTTCGCTTGCGAAGCTGTGCGGCCATGCTTGTAGAGTTATATATACAATACAAAAATAATAAAATATGAAATCTGCAGAACAAAAGAATTTAAAATAGAAAACTAATTATCAAAACCGGTAGACAAACTCACAAAATTATTTTTTTCCTGGTGTAATCAAGATATTTTAATGAATCAAGATATTCGTTATTGCAAGCCATTCTGCAAAAGAAAATATATGAAAACAAAATCCTGGCAGAGGAGGGGGTTGTGGCTTCAAAATCTGAAAATTTCGTTTGGGAAAGCTCAGAAGAGCTATTGCGCAGTGCAATGAACGAAGTGAAAATTACTATGGTGGTCACCAACATTCGGAACGTATAAGACACCTGAAGAAGCAGAAGAAGGTTATATTTTAACATGTATCTAAGTACAGGTTACAGATCCGCTTAATAAATTATCAACAAATCTCGTCCGGAATTTAAAAAAAAACATACCTAATAATCCACAAGTCTAAAAAAGGTATTCTTTCATGTCTACAAGTTTTCACAATTTATGTAAATTCTTCTGTGCATCACTCCTTGCTTGCATCATGTATCCATGATAACTAGTGTGCGTATTCATTATAACGGGTGTTTTATTAAGGACGCCACCCTGATTATAAGAAGATAGAAGTAATACATCGGTCATCCTTGGAAAAAACCCATTGCTGACACAATATAACGAAACGACTGCTGTCACCACACTAATGCTTGACTGGAACGTTTTAACTATCTTAGGTAGTTGGCCTTGAGTACACTGTTGCCAACATACCGTTTGTGACACTGAAAATTTACCGATGTATTACTTCTATCTTCTTATAATCAGGGTTGCGTCCTTAATAAAACACCCGTTACATGCGAGGTTAATACGTATTAACTTCGATCTCTATAGTCAGTCATTCTTTTGTTTGTATCTTTTACTTCATTTTATATTTTACTTTGCCAGCCGTTTTTAATGAAGCAATCGATGAATACAATGTCTAGGCTACCAATGGAATTGTACACACAGACCTGTATGTATGTTGATTCACTGCGTTGGCATTTCTCCTTACATTCGTGAGATTGTGTTTCTGGCACTAAGTAAAGTGAACTTGTTCTTTAGCCAAAATACAATTCTTTTGGCACATATTTCATTAGAAACATAAAATGTGACTAAAAATTTTTGTTTTCGTTTACTTGTTTCTTATATTTTTTCTTTAAAAATCATATTAGATGGGTGTTACTTTTATACGGAGTTTGAGTTTTGGTTTGGTTCAGATATTTGCCAGCTATTAATATATATTTATTTTCACATTTTGCGATTCCTATTTTATGAACATTCGGGGTTAAATATCCTTTGTTTCCAGAAATTTCTTTCCTTATCTGTATGTCATAACCAGAATTTGTGAGGGGTGGATTAAATAAACTTGTTTATTGTTCCTCCCTTTTTCACTTAACACTTTATTTTTCGCGGGATCACTGTAAGGGAGAACTCAAATTATGAAATTTGGTCATTTTGGTTAAAGAAATTTCTTCGATTTGTGTATTAATTAATTTACTAGCTGACTCATGCGAAATATTTCGCATAGTAATTAATCTACTCTTAACAACCAATTTTACAATTACATTTAAATCTATAATCATATTTCGCGATATTTTGTTCTAGTGTTTATGAATTTATTTATGCACCTAAATAAACACAACCTGAATAAACATGTTAACAAAACAACTCTTGAAGATAAACTGAACTTCGCAACGTCGCCGTGAGAATAGCACCTCAATCGAAAGTTTAATTCAATTATTTTGGTATTTACTTCGCAAAATCCCATTACGGTTTTCACCAATTTTTATTTTTGGGGGTTTCTTACAGAATCCCGAAAATATCCTCTGTAAGACTATGTGATAAAAATTAATCTATTTGTAGAACTTTGTATTTAAGGCCAAATAGAGTTTCCATTTAAAATACATAGGACAAGATTCTGAGGTTTAAATATTATGTTTCGTAGATTCTAAACAAATATACTAATTACCCAGGATAAAATGGGCAATTTTTTTTGTGCAATAATGCATTGAATTTTTCACTCATGAAGCATTAATTCTAAATTTTGTTAAGGCCTATTTTTTTGTTTTAAAATTTTTAGTGAAAATTTTCTGGCAGTTTTATTAGAATGTTATCACTCTTTAACGGTAGGTATTTCACTATTGCTACTCATATTTTCTAATTTTAAATTTACTTACAACGCTAAAGCTACGTTTACTTCCAAGACTCATATAAAATAGATTAAAAAAAAATTTGTATTTTTTTAAAATAAAATACTTATTGTATAACTTCTAAATCAAACCAAGTTAAAGATATTTTGACGCTTCAATCTTCTCGTGAAGGTTGAGTTGTCGAGAAGTTGCAGCGCCTGAACAATCATATAGATAGCAGTCGATCTGTGGAACTCTTTGCAGTACAAATCGCTTTTTTCCTCATCCACCATCTCGATGTTCAGATCCCGACACACCGAATAGCATTCCGAATGTACCACCGAGCTTCTTCACTTTATTTTGGAATCGTTGTATGGTTTTTTTAAAGTTTTCAGAGCTGGACATTATGAGTTCAAATTTATTTTAACACCTTTTATCGGATCCAATGTAAAATTAAAATTATTATCAGTAACTACATTAGTTGTATTCTTAATTGAATGATTTGTATATTTTGTATTAATATTCTATTTTTAAGTTGAAGTCAAGTTTAATAGGTGACTCGGTAATAAAAGTTACAATAAAACCTAGGTTGCTTTTAATGGTGTTTTTTAAGTTATCCATGTAATATCAAAATGCGGTCTTTTAAAATATTGAAGCAGCGTTGGGAAGATTTTTAAAAAAGACTAATGTTAACGAAACGTGAGTCTTGACAGTGCTGTTCAGTAAAGAATACTCTGTAAGTACTCGTAAATACAGTCATCAAGTCAGCTGGTCTAATTGCCCTACATACTCTGCTGTATTATTTATGAACTTGCTTTTTTTCTTTCTTAAAGCTCAGTTCATTAGAAATTCTTTCTCATTTTCCTTGTCGCTTTATACGCATTTCTATAAAAGTTAAGTTCGTCATTTTAATGAAAACTTTCCCATCGATCGTTTTAAAATGTTACTGTATTACTACTGTCTCTTGCCTATATGAATATATAGGCAGGAAAGTATTGTTTCACGTCGATTTTTCGAAATCGAGTTTTCACTGGCTCTACACATTTTCAGACCCCTGAACCCAAAAAACATGTTTTTAGCGATTGATCTGTGTTTGTGTTTGTGGTGTGTATGTGAACAGAATATCTCAAGAACGGAACATCGTACGAACTTGAAACTTGAAACTTAAGCTAGACACCACTACCGGACCCGACACGAACATTTTCAGTGAACTTTCTCAGTGAATGGAAAAGTATGCTTATCAGCATGCCAGGCCCTCTAAAAAGTATCTACTTTTCACCCTGCAAATGACACCTTTAATTCATTCACTGCAGGGTCTGGCTGTATTATGAAATTCATTACTCTCAAAGGAAATAACTGTGACTAGTGTCTTTTACACCTCTACCTCTTCTGTTATTAAATTCTTCAATCATGTATATGGCTGATCGTGTGAAAAGAAGCAGAACTATTGTTTGTATCCTAGAATTAGCAAATCGAGTGCAAATAATTTAACACTCCACCTGTGTGTCAAAACAATCAGAAACCTTTTATTTCAAGGATATTATTTTTCACTTGTTTTTTTGTTGAGAATTTCGTGTAAATATTTGGTGTTATTATTTACTTTGAAGAAATGTTTATTCAATCTTTCTTCTTTCATTCTAAGCATACGACTATAAAACTGTCTTTTTTGTCCATTTATATCCCTATTGCTTTGAAGTTACTGTAAATTTCTTTATTTGACTTGAGGCGATATTCCCCGTTTTCGATCCTTTTTGGACTTTAAATTGTTCTCAGAATTCTTCTTTCGATTTTTTAATTTTGTTCTATTTAACTGTATTTTAGAAAATTTTAATTACAAAACGGGCGTTATTTTTTTTCAATTCCTCGTATTAAAACAGGAATGCGAGTTTACTGGAAACTGCCGTATTGGAATTTGTATATGTCCAACTGTTATGCATACTAAGGTTAATACAGACGATGAAGCGTGATAAATGAAAATTAAAGAAAAGTGCTAGACCTGACGGGGAATCAACCCAGGATCTCTAATATTGAAGCTAGTTGCGCTAATCATTAAAACAACCATTTCGGCTATAGCGTCATTAAAGATATCGTAAAATACGTTAGCCTATACTGAATTTTTCTGGTGTAATTACTCGTTTTTAAAAAGTTACATATGACTTTATTAAAACTTCTTAATCCTTAATGTGTGTACGTTACAGTCTGTTCAGTTTAAGAACAATAGCTATCCCATGACTCAATTAGATGATTATGACGTGAGGTATAGTCTTGTACAGGCCGACCATTCCTGGAGAGTATAGTTAATTGAACTACAACCATCAAAGTAAACCGGTAACCACTGTATTGAGTTCAAAATAACTATATTTACTTTGAACGACGGAACTTTCGTCTCAGAAAATCAGTTGTTTAACAATTCAACGACTTTACCACTTGAATAACCCGGTGGGTTGAATTAAAGTAATGCGAAAAATGTCGTATTTTATAATTTGGTATAAAATTTTATTATATTGGGTTTCAATTGATTAACTTTTCAGTTAATGTGTAATCTAATGTTATAATTTTGCATTCTTTGACAATTTACTTCCTCAAAGTTTGTAAAGAATCTTTTCTGCCGGAAAAACGAAGGGTTTTAACCAGTTTCACTCGGTAGGTTTTTCTCGGTATTTTATAAGAATCTCGAAGAAGATTTAAAGTCCATATATCTTCTACTTTTTTCTAGTAGATAAATGTGAGTGGAGTTTCTCTTTCTTTTTTTTTATTTGAAACAAAAAGAATGATTGTATTAAACTTTATCGAGCAATTTAGAACTCTAAAATGTGTTTTCCTCTACTCTTTTAATGTGAGTTATTTTAACATTATAGTATGTATTCTTTTATCAACTGAAGTCAGAGACCCGACTGAAATGGAATGATGTTTGTACTGTGCAGTAAGTGAAGAGAAGAACCCTGTTTTCTCACTCCAACTCTCGTACTCGTTCTCTTTTCGGCGGCGCCACTATCATGTATTGGAGAAAGTTCGTGGTAAGGGGCGAAAACCCTTTTATAAAATGTTACCTTTCTCTTTTACCGTCCGTATAAATGGTCTCGGCTACTGATTCGCTGTTTAATTCTATGGAATGAGAGAGAACCTCTTTTTGAACAAAAGAAAATATGTTTCTTTTACCTTTCACAATACTTTTTCAAATTGTTATCAGTTTATTATAAGCAAATTCGATGTCCATTGTACCTCATACATTTTATTCTATGTCTTTTTGTATATAGAATTTTTTATTTTTTTCACTTAAGTTAATTGCATAATACTATGTAATATACATATTTTATAATTATTATCTCGAAAACTTTTACCTAATTGAATATACTAGAAATTGCGGTCGTAATCCTCCCGGATTATCAAAGAGTTCCTTGCAAATTGCAGTTTCGGGCTTAAGTGGGTTACATTAACCAATAAGTTAGCAAAAGGTGGTATTAAAAGACTTTTTTTTATAAAATAATCTATGCTGAGTTTTAGAACGTTTATATTTTTACTTTCTCTTGCCTATATGAATATATAGGAAGGAAAGTAGACTATTGTTTTCATGTCGATTTTTCGAAATCGAGTTTTCACCGGATCTATACGTTTTCAGACCCCCTGAACCCAAAAAACATGTTTTTAGCGATTGGTGTGTGCGTGTGTGTGTGTGTGTGTGTGAACAGAATATCTCAAGAACGGAACAACGTACGAACTTGAAACTTGAAACTTAAGTTACATACCACTACCGGACCTGACACGAACATTTTCATCAAAATCGGTCAACCGGAAGTAGTAGTTTATTCGTGTAATTTTTCACTTTTTTGCGATTTCTCAAAAACTGGTCCTACGATTTTTTTAAAAATCGCCAAGTTAACTTAATTTTTTATACTCTACAAGATAGGGTAGGCGCCATGTTTGCTGAAATTCTTGGTCAGGCTGTTTTCACGTAAAAAATTTGTTTTGTTAAGATTGCGGCTTTAATATGCATTTTAGCGCAAAAATTTATATAATAAAAAATGTAGAGAATTTTAAATCCTACAACTTTTATTTCAAACATTTTTTTGTATAACGCTTAGTTTAGGGGTAATTAGTGATTTTCTGTTTTTTCTCACGAAAACGTGTGAAAAATCGATTTTTTTTAAGATTTCGGCATTAGTGTGCATTTTATGACAAAAGTGTATAAAATCAAATTTATAGACAATTAAAAGATCTACAACTTTTATTTTGAGCATTTTTCTCTACAGAGAGTAGTTTAGTGTGAAAGAGTGATTTTCCGTAAAGCCAAACTGAGGTCGATTTTCATTTTGCGTGTTTCATATATGATTAAAATTAGGTTATGCTATTAAAGTTAGTTTTTTGTTTATTTTTAATGTTTTATTAATAATGTTAGCTTTATTGTTAATTATTTGCATTGGCAAGAGAAAGTTGCGTGAGTGTTTCACACCAGATTATTTTTACCGATACAGAACTGTTTTTACATGTAATTATTTTACAGAAACTGTATTTATGGTTTTTGGTAGTTATCCTAATAGATGGTTATTCTAGAGTAGATGGTTTTATGATCGAAATTTAAATGCTTTGATTTTCCTATAGGTTTCATCTCGTACATGATAATAAGTTACTAGTAATGGGGCGTGTTGTAGAAGACTTGATTGTTTTGGATCAGGTTCAAGCGTGTACTACGTAGGATACTTAGTATATTATGTGTATCAATTACAAGTTACTGAAAACACTTGCACTTCAGGAGAGAGTTAAGAGGTTAGAGTTAAGTACTAACATAATTTAACAGAAAAAAGTATTTATTTGTTGTATTATACGTAGTCAGAGTTATATGAATAAATTCGATTTTAATTCTCTCGCCTTATATGAATATATTTGCCCATAACGGGCAGGTGGAGTGTTAAATTTATTTGCATTCGATCAGCTAGTTCCAGGGCTACAAAAAATAGTTCTTTTTCTTATCACGTGGTCAACCGATTATGTGACTGCAGCATTTAAGAACAGAAGAGGTGTAAAAGACATCAGTCGAAGTTATCTCCTCTGAAAGTAATGAATTTCTTTATACAGCCAGACCCTGTGGTGGATGAAGTGAAGGTGTCATTAGCAGGATGGAAAGTGGGTGCTTTTGTTAGGGCCTGGCATACTCTTTCAACTCAGTGAGGAAGGCAATAGTAAACCTTCTACTCTCTCCTCGTTTTTACTTAGTAAAACTTCTCGAGGTTCAAACCAGCCTTTCGGCTGTTGACCTTAATAACAACATATGAATATAAATGGAAGGAGATTATTGTTTTCATGTAAATTTTTTTAAATTGAATTTTCAGCGGAAATACTCGTTTCCAGGCCCCTTGAAACAAAAAAAACAACATATGTTTTTAAAACATATGTTTGTGTGTGTGTGTAAACAAAATATCTCAAGAACGGAATTCGTACCAAGTTGAAACTTGGAACTTAAGTTTGATACCACTACCAACACGTTAGGAACTAGGGGAACTGACACGAATATTTTCATCAAAATCGGCCAACCGGAAGTAGTAGTAGGCCTACTATAATTTTATTGATTGAATTTTTATTTTTTGTGATTTTCTCAAAAACAGCTTATACGATTGTTTTTTAAATTTTTCATTTACTATATTTATTATGCTGAACAAGATAGGGTAAGCACTATGTCTCCTGAAATTCTTGAGGGGCGTGTGCTTTTGTGTTAAAAAATGTTTTTTAGGATTGCGACATAAATGTGCATTTCAGTGTAAAATTGTATAGAATTAAAGTTGTGAAATTTTAAAAAACATACGACTTTTATTTAAAACATAGTTTTGTACAACGCTTAGTTTAGCGGTAATTAGTGATTTTCTGGGTTGTTTCCCATCGACATCTGTAAAAAAAAACATTTTTTTTTAAGATTGTGACCTTAATTTGCATTTTATGACGAAAATGTATGATTTAAAGTTTTATGATATAAAAAATCTACAACTTGTATGGTATGCATTTTATTTTACAGAGCGGCAGTTTGTGATTTTCTATTTTATTTTATTTTTTAAAAAATCGGTAAAATAGGGATTTTTTTAAAGTTTCAGCCTAAGAATTATTTTAATGACAGTGTGTATATAATCAAAGTTATAGGAAATTAAAAAAATCTACAACTTTTTTTTAAGCAATATACTCTAGTCTTGTTTAATTACTGACTTTTCATATGTTTATTCTACGGAGTTTAGTTTTCATTTTGCGTCATTCACTAAAATTAAATAATGTTTTTCACTTTACATTGTGTACTCATGATTAAACATAGGTTACATTGTTCGTGATTACGTTGGCAAGAGAAAATCATTTGAGTGTTGTTTTATCCAGATTGTTTTTATTGTAACATGTATATATTATTGGCCGTTTCAGTTTAATTAGCTGCACTAATTAAAATTCTTTTATGCGTGTGGTCAGTGTATGCGTTTGGCGTTTTCAATTTAATTTTTGTAAAGCACGGGAAGTTTGAAATATTTTCCCATTTAGTAGCACTCATTATTTAATTTATTATATCATTAAAGCTGTTCAGTAAATTTAAGCTGTGTTGTAATTAAATGAGTTACCATTAATTAAATTTTATAAAAGTTATATAATCTAATATTTTTGAAAGGTCAGATTATTTTATCTATAACAGTTTTTCTTATACTTTTTCGTCCTTTTGATACACTGTTAAAAGTGGTTTTATTCTTTCTGAAAAGAGGAAACCCTCAAAAATGTACATTTTCCTGTTTCTATTGATAAAATGCGTAGGGTTATGGAAATGTCGGAATGGAACAAGTACTATTGAAATCTCTTTGTCGAATCCTTTTTTAAATCTCCTGTAGTGTGGACTTACGATATAAGTTTTGTTTGATCTTATATTCTATTTTCTTTGTCACATTTTTGTGTTCTCTTTGTAAAGATTCGGTTAAAGTTCACAATAGAAACCTGTTTAGTATTTAATAATATATAAAACCTCGTTATACCGCGCTAATGACTGGCTTATCCTTCCCTGTATATCCCGAATTCGCGATTGCAGTTCAACAAAATATTTTTTATTGTCCCATACAAATGTGTAATAAAAGTCATGTTTAAGCCGTGAGTATTTGTATGTAAAGTTGGGATTACCATTACCATTGTATTACCATTAGATATTACAGTAATTTATTCTGCCCATAACAGACAGGTGGAGAGTCAAATTATTTACTCTCAAGCTCATTGCTGGGCTAAAATAAATAGTTCTGTTTCTTATCACATGGTTAGCCAATTATATAACTGAATTATTTAAGAACAGAAGAGGTAGAGGTGTAAAAGACACTAATCAGAGTTATCTCCTCTGAAAGTAATGGATTTCATTATACAGCCAGGCCCTGTGGTGAATGAAGTGAAGGTGTCATTTGCAGAGTGGAAAATACGTGCTTTTCAGAGGGCCCGGCATACTAATAAGCGTTACTTTTCTATTCAGTGAGGAAGGCACTGGTAAACCACCTCACTCCTCATTTTACTTAGTAAAACCTCTACAGGTTCAAACCAGCTTTTCGGCTGATGACCTAAACAACAACACATTAATTTTTTGCTATTTTGCGACGCTATTATTCTTATTTTCGGTGCAGTGCCATTCAGAATGTAATTACGTCGCGAACGTTATACATAAGCAGGTACAAATTGAAGGGTTTTCCTTTCTTTTAACTTCTTTGTATTTTCACTCTTTTGTATAAATGTCCGAGGAGACCCGATATATCCTAATTGCGTTATCTCGAGGCCCGGTATAACGAGATTTTACTCTACTGGAATATGTTATTGTGTAATGCACTTCTATTGTTTAGGTCAATAGCTGAAAGGCTGGTTTGAACCTCTAGAGGATTTACTAAGTAAAACGAGGAGTGAGGTGGTTTACATTTGTCTTCCCCACTGAGTACAAAAGTAGCCTATGCTTATCAGTATGCTAGGCCCTCCGAAAAGCATTTACTCTGTACCCTGCAAATGACACCTTCACTTCATTCACCACAGGGTCTAGCTGTATAATGAAATTCATTATTTTTAGAGGAGATAACTTTGACAGTGTCTTTTACACCTCTACCTTTTATGTTCTTAAATAGTTCAGTCATGTAATTGGCTGTCCACGTGATAAGAAACAGAACTATTTTTTGCAACCCTGGAACTAGCAAATCAAGTGCAAATAATTTAACACTGTACCTCCCTGTTATGGGCGAAGCACTTAATATTTTGTAAATATTTTACATTCCTCTGTCAATAGAAAAATTATTATGCCGTCTCCGTGGCCCAGTGGTTAGCGTGCTACGCTGCAGAGCGAAGGTCCCGGGTTCGATTCCCGGCCAGGGTCTAGAAAATTATTACTAGTTCAAACATACCGTTCCTCAATCCAATGTATTTGCTAATAATCAAGATGTTGATGCGATTTAAAATAAACTAAAAAAAAATATTAAAAAATGTGTAGTAAATTTTATCACGTGTTCAATACAGAGTTTATCGTTATGAATTATGGGGTGACATAATTTTTTGAACGATTAGGATAATGAATCGTAATTTAACTTTAACTTAATCTGTAAAATGAAATTGGAATTGTTTGTCAAGATTTCTTTATGTTTTTTTTTTGTCACTCCAAACGAATGCGTGGTCTGCATAGGTGTAGTCAGGAGTTCTCCAGGGAACCAAAAATAAGATAAAATTTTTGTTATTAAAATCTGCTTTTATTTGAACGTATGAAAACGCTAAAATAATTTAGTTGCAATGCTATTTGAACCTATTTAAATCTTATTTCGTCACTAGCCTACAAGAGTTCTGGCTAAATCTTAACAAATTTATTTCTTAAATTATCTTTAGGTTCAAGAACCCTCTTTTTATGAACACTCATCATTCAAAGATCGTCAAGCCGATTTTCTGTCATTGTTGATTGTAACCAAGTTTTTACCCTGCGTAAGGTGCTTAAGTATCTTTCGATTGTGCGCATTGTGCAGGGATGTACAAGCGAGATAAGTAGTACCTGTTTTATCGATGGGTAGAACAGTTACGTTTCTTTAACTAGTGCAGTAGTTCTATCTCCTTCAGTTTGGCATTTGGCACATTTTTCCTTTCCATTGGTTGTTTAGCTGTACAACTAACTCACTTGCACTAATTGCAGCTCTTAAATAGGGGATAAAAACAGAAGAACAAGATGACGTCTTCCCGCTACGATTTTTGCTGTAATTTTTACTTTCTCTTGTCTATATTGACAATAGAAAAAAGAAAGAGTTGTTTTCACGTCGATTTTTCGAAATCGAGTTTTCACCGGATCTACACGTTTTCAGACCCCCTGAACCCAAAAACGTGTTTTTAACGATTGGTCTGTGTATGTGTGTGTGTGTGTGCGTGCGCGCGCGCTTGTGTGTGTGTGTGTGTGTGTGTGTGAACAGAATATCTCAAGAACGGAACATCTTACGAACTTGGAACATAAAACTTAAGTTAGATACCATTAAAGGACTCGACACGAACATTTTCATCAAAGTCGATCAATTAGAAATAGTAGTTTATTCGTGTCATTTTTCACTTTTTGCGATTTTCTCAAAAACGGCTACTACGAGTTTTTTTACTCATTTACTAGATTTCTTATGCTCTACATGATAGAGTAGGCGCCATGTCTGCTAAAATTCTTGGAGAAGCAGTTTTCTCGTAAAACAAATTTTTTTTAAGATTGCGACTTAAATATGCATTTTAGTGCAAAAATGTATTTAATAAAAGTTGTAGAAAATTTAAAATTCTATAACTCTTTATTTCAAACGTTTTTTGTATAACACTTAGTTTAGCGGTAATTAGCGATTTTCTGTTTTTCTGTTTATAAGATTTCGGCCTTAGTATGCATTTTACGACAAAGGTATATATAATAAAATTTATAGGAAATTAAAAGATCTAACTTACAACTTTTGTTTCAAACATTTTTCTCAACAGAGCCTAGTTTAGCGTTAAAGAGTGATATTTTTAATAGTATTTTTTGTAGGTTAATTTTCATTTTACGTCTTTCACTCATGATTAAAATTAGGTTATGTTTATTGAGGTTAGTTTTTTTGTTTATTTCTAATGTTTTATTAGTAATGTTAGGTTATATTGTTAATTATTTGCATTGATAAGAGAAAGTTGTGTGAGTGTTTCACACCAGATTTTTTTGTTTTACTTAATGAGCCAGGGGGCATGCGTCCCACCGTGGCTTTCATATGCTGTGTTGCAAAATCTTTCCACTTCCTACCCCAAAATTTGATAAATCATATGGCTAGCCAATTATATGTAGGAAACATTAAAGAACAGAAGAGGTAAAGGTGGAAAAGATACTAGTCAGTGTTATCTCCTCTAAAAGTATTGAATTTCATTATACAGCCAGACCCTGTGGTGAATGAAGTGAAGGTGTCATTTGCAGGATGGAAAGTAGATGCTTTTCAGAGGGCCTGGCATGGTGATAAGCATATTTTTCCACTCAGTGAGGAAGGTATTAGTAAACCATCTCACTCCTCGTTTTACTTAGTAAAACCTCTAGAGAGGTTTAAACCAGCCTTTCGGCCGATAAGCTAACAACAATACATATAGTGTATAACATGGCTAGTGTATACATATATATAACATGGCTTAAAGGTTTTATTTTATTTATTTCCTTTTTTTAGTTTTTTTTTTAAACTCCTTACCAGCAGAATACGATCTGGCAACGTAGCCTATGCATATTCTGTACGTAGTGAATGTTTTGTTCTTGCATCCCAATTATTGCCGTTTGTTTGTATGCAATCTCAGGCATTAACAACTGTTTAAATTGAACGGTGTTCCTTTACAGGAAACAAATAAATAATTACTATTTTTTGTTCTGTGTATAAAAAAATCTAAGGTAAGGGGAAGTTGGAGGTACGATTTTCATTGGCAAGTAAAAAGGAATGTTCTGACATTATTATACCTGATCAAAGTTAAAAATTACATGTTAATCTAGAATTTTAATAGTGACGTCATAAAATGTTAAAAAATTTTGATTAGTTGATCAGTTTTCGAGGTATTCATGTAATAATTCGGTAATCCAATGATGCATCGATAAAATTAAATCATTAAACTGTAATGGGCTCCAGAGAAAGTTGAGAGGTGTTAATTACCTTTTCCAGTTTAACACCTATTAACGTTAAATGTATCAAGTAATATAACTTATTTTTACGTCTAAATAACACTAGGTGAATGTTCTTCTAACTTGGCTGACTCAAGGCAAACTTGTAGTCATTGGCCTAGACAACGCACGTCCCAATTCGTCAGGTGCATATCAAACTATATTATTTTTAATTCATTCAAGTACAGTACTGTTATTTAAATTTAAATTACGTGTACATAAATTATAAACGTTGCGTTTTCATTACAAAATATTACCGCACGAGAATGTATTTTTAAATAGATTTCGTCGAAATCATTACTCAATCGCCTGATTTCTTTTAAAAGATGTTCTTCAGAAATTCCTAAAGTTCTGTACGTTGTTTTATGAATCATTCATTGTAGCCGTGAAATGGAGGTGAAACTATTATGAAATAAATAAAATAAACGTACGAATTAAATAAACTGTTGTATATATATATCATTTCAGTCTCGGTCATAATTTATCAATTTATTTTTACTTTTTCTAACCGTATTTGAAAATTTAGCCAAGGAATGTATTGTTTTCACTAAAAATATACGTTTTCAGGCCTCTTGAACCCAAAACAAGATGCTTTTAGCGATTGGCTTTTGAACAAAATATCTCAAGAATGGAAAAGTGCACTAAGTTAAAACTTGAAACTTAAGTTGGGTACCCCTAGGGGATCCGACACGAACATTTTCATTAAAATCAGTCAACCGGAAGTAGTAGTTTTTTCATGCTGTTTTTCTCTTCTTTATAATTTCCTCAAAAAACGGCTCCTACTATTTTCTTTAAAAATCGCCACATTTACTGCATTATTCATTCTATATAGGATAGGGTAAGCGCCATGTTTACTGAAATTCTTGGGGGTTGTGCTCTCGCGGTAATTTTTTTTGTTGATTGCGGCCTTAATATACAATTTAGGGCAAAGCCGTATATAATCAAAGGTGTAGAAAATTTAAAAACCTTCAACTTTTCTTTCAAGAATTTGTTTCCACAATGCTTAGGTTAGCGTCATTCAATTTTGATTAAAGCTATTTTTTTATATTTTACATTGTTTACTCTTGATTAAACGGACGATATATTTTTCGTTACTTTGGCACGACAAAGACGTGTGAGTGATTCACACCAGATTTTTTTGTTATTGTCATCATTTTACTAGAATTTAGTTGAGATGCACTTCTCTGTAACAACATTGACTTAACCTCCTTTCTGCATTTTCCTTCTTTACGTTTTATGATTTTTTTCTCTCCAATTAACCTTGTTTTTATTGGATTTACTTTTTTGGTGTTTCTCCTTCTCTTAAACTCATTCTTTCCGAATTTTTTTCATCTTTTCTCATCTGAACTTTCTGCATCTTTTAGATGCTGCCATTTTTCTTTGTTTATTTTCTTCATCTTCAGAGGAATTACCAATCCATTACAATTTGCTTTTGAACTTGGTTATTGAAGTACTCGGCTTTGTCATCAAATTCGATGTGTTCCATTTTCAGTTGATTGTGATCAAAGTTATTTTTCTTTTCGTCGTAAATATTGAAAAAATGTTTATTTAAACGATTCATGTGTCCATCATGTGTTTAATTGACTGACCTTGTGATGAGAAACGTAACTATTTTTTATAGCCCTGGAACTAACAGATTGAGTTCAAATAATTTAACCCTCCACTCCACCTGTCTGTTATGGAAATTTATTGATATTATTTGATAAGAAAACATCTGCTCTGACATTTTCTAATGGAAACTTTTAATATAAATCTTTATTACATAATATTATTTTAATGGATGTCTTATGTACACAATGTCTTTTAGTTTTTATGATGCAGTACCTTTTATAATGGAGTTTATTAAATATTTGTGTCGTTCCCACTGTATATGGAAGAAAATTACAGTGACGCCCTTAAGTACACGGAATGCATTCTTGAAAAGAAATGAACTACAATGTAAGTCAGACAGACAAAGATGAATTGTTTGCACGGGCGATGTGGAAAGAGTATTATAAAAATGTGATGTACGTTGCTGAGTAGCGACATGATGGTGGGAACTGTCTTGACGACAATGAGTGACAGTTTATTGCCAACAGAGCAATTCCAGAGTTCAGCTCGCATTGCAAATTAAATTAAGTCGAAACACGCAACGTAATGTAATGTTATCCAGCAGTAACTTAAAACCTATGCTCTGCTAAGTTAAACCGTAAGCCTACGTAAAACAGGGCGTGGTCTCGATTAATAAAATAAATACCTCCACTACCCATTATATGTAATACTATAATTTACGCATGCGCCAACAAAGTGAAAATTGTTGCATTTCAGTCTGCTTATGTTTAAATACCGGTGAAACTTGTAGGATACATCTGTGGGTGTAATGAATATTTAATCGACCTTTCTCATTGAACTGTATATAGTTACAGATAATGAAAGTAAAGGTTTGTTCCATTAAATTAACTAAGTAACATTGTCTGTAATTGTATTGATAATTGAATTTCTAAAGGTATTTTTTATTAGACAGTTATTAATTCCGTGGGTGTAAACAAAAATTGTCATTGATATTCTCTAAAGAAGGTTAGACTAATGTTTTTTTATTTTTATTATTATTAGGCATATGAAATTATCCTTTAATGATTTTTTATTTATTTAAAATTCATAAGCCGATTTACGGCGCTCATCGAAAGTAGATTTACTGGTTCAAATTAAATCATCTTCATTATCCACCACGGTTTAGGCTGCGTGGACCTGTTCCGGCAACTTTCTCATCTTCGGTCAACCAACATCTCTTCTTCCCACGGTTCATATTGTAACAGCAAAAGTGTCGTAGTTATAAGAATAGAGGGGTTTTCAAATTATCCCGGTACTTCTCAATTATTGTCGTTGTTTAGGTCAACAGCCGAAGTAAATGACATGGTTTACCATGCCTTTCTTGCCGAGTGGAAAGTATGCTTATCAGCATGGCTAGCCCTCCGAAAATCATTTACTTTCCACCCTGCAAATGACATCTTCACTTCATTCACCACAGATTCTGACTGTGTAATGAAATGCATAACTCTCAGAGGAGATAACTCTAACTAGTATCTTTTACACCTCTACCTCTGCTATTCCTAAATGCTTCAGCCATATTATTGGCATACCGTGTGATTAGAAACAGAACTATTTTTTGTAGCCCTAGAAATAGCAAATCAAGTGCAAATCATTTAACACTTCGTCTCCCTCTTACGAGCATACTCAATCAAATTGTTGAATTTAGGATACAGGTTAATCGTTCATACCATATATATTGATAAAATTAACGTGTCCACGTTTGTGGTGTAATTGTAGCGTTCTAGACTGCAAAGCGACTGTACTTTATCGACTCCAATCGGCCAGTTTACAAAGCGACTTTATAAAAATAGTAGTCAACTTAGTAAATGAACATTATTATCTTTATTAGTGTTGAACATAACTTGAAATACTTACCATACGAGAACTGACAGTTACCTTTTTTAGATCAGCCTTGAATGTATTCTGAACTAGTGAACTATATTGATACATCTAACAATAATATTTATTTACACTAGAATGTAATATGTGAGTATACTACAGTGATATTATACCTAAACTTATGTTTATTCGGGGTCTGGTTTTAATGAATAATAAACAACTTGTTACAATAATTTATTTACATATTAATAAATTACAATTTATAATTTAATTTGCCTACTTACGAATACAGTTACACAAATAAAATAGATTTATCAAGTTAGGGTTTGAACTTGGAATCTTGTGTTTAAAGGCAGGCGTTTTATTTTATTTATTTTTTTTTTTTAATGCGTCCTGAAAACTCCGTTCAGTATAGGACATGTCAGTTATAATACCTGAAATACATATAAGAATCACACAATGTATCACTAAAAACAAGAAATAAATTCTTGTACGCTATAAAAAGTTTCACCGATCAAGTAATTTTTCAGATTTTTTTTAAAGGAATGAAAATTATCACATTTTAAAAATTGGGGTAGTTTATTCATGAATTTTTTCCCTGCATAAGTAGGTTTTTGTTTAAACAATTTTGTGGAGTGATTAGCCACGTAATATTCATTTCTGTTTCTCGTGTTATGATTGTGAACATTGAAATTCTGCATAAAATTATTTTACCTAACATACATAATCACCTCAAAAATGTAGAGAGAGAACTGTAAGCAATTTAAGCTTCTTAAATAGTGGCCTGCATGTGGTTAGTTGGTTAGCTCCCACCATACACCTAATAGCTTTCTTTTGAATTTTAAAAAACCCTATTCATATTACCCATGCTGGAATTACCCCATACTAAGATACCATAACGGACATGAGACAGAATGAGGCCATGATAAGTTTCCATTAGTAATTTTTTATCATTTAATCTGACAATTTGTTTTAGTGCAAATACCCCAAATGATATTTTACTAACAACTTGATTGGTATAGAAGTCCCAAGACAAAAATCTATCTAAAGATAGATTTGTTATTTTAATTACATTATAATTTATTGTATTATATATTTTTATTATAGAGTTATCCCGGCATTTAAGAAAGTAAAAGCTGTTCTTTGATACATGCTCCTCATAATTTCTGCTAAAAAGTATAGTAATTAGTTTTATGGTTGTCAGATGTAAGGTAGTTCCCGATATGTACTGCGGTAAGAAGTAATCATTCCAGTGGTTTAACTAAACGATAAAACCGGTTCGAATCCAATAAATATGTACAGTGTTCAGTATTTTAGTGAATTATGTTAAGAAACAACGGAAACTAATAGGATAAGAAGAATATTAATAATCTGAGGTTTGATTATAACAGGAACACCTGTTGGTTTATTTTACTACGTTTTAGTTTTACTCATCCCTCTTAATCCCATTGTGAATGTTTCAGTGGAATTCAAACGTGTGTAAAATAGAGTAAACGTATTTACATGAAAGTAAATTTCCTTACTGAATTATTTTATAACGTAGTAAATTTTATGAAAGAAAACATATAAGAAGAACGCTTTTTATTGAGTTAAAAGTTGGATTTAATTTTTTTTTTTTTGCGTTCTGACTGACCATTTGGGATCATATTTCAGTTAATTTTTTAACCCTAATGTGTGTACGTTGCAATCTTCAATTTAAAAACAATAAGCAATCTCATGACCCTTTGAGAAATTTTATCAAATTCATTTGTTGCATACTTCAAAATTTGTCCCACTATTCACATGTTTTATAATTTTTTTAGTTTTATTATTTCTTTAACTTTCTTATGTTTTTAGTGTGCTTACTAAATCAAATATAACCAAGTTTTTATTTTAACATGTTGTTATTGTTTAGGTCTTCAGCCGAAAGGCTGGTTTGAACCTGTAGAGGTTTTGTTTAAGTAAAACGAGTGTGAGGTGGTTTATCAATGCCTTCCTCACTGAATGGAAAAGTACGCTTATCAGCATGCCGGGCCCTCTGAAAAGCACATATTTTCCACTCTTCAAATGACACCTTCACTTTATTCACCACAGGGTCTGGCTGATTAGTGTATTTTACACCTCTACCTCTTCTGCTCTTAATTGATTTAGTCATTTGATTGGCTGACCATGTGGTAAGAAACAGAACTATTTATTTTAGCCCTGCAACGAACAGATTGAGTGTAAATAATTTCACACTCCACGTGTCTGTTATGGGCAATTTTAACTTAACGAGTTTTATTATTTTTTATTTTAATATTAATTGATTTTTTATTTTAACATTAACTTTTATTAACATCAATTACAACTTCATTGATATAACATAACAAAGAAATAAGTGAGGTCTAATAAATCAAATTAAATTTACTTAAATGTATCAAGTATTATGATAACAAAAATTTAACTGAAATTTTAACCAAATTTAGTAAAAATTATTGAATAATTAAATGTATAATTTTGTTTTTGTTTTCTATTTGTTTTGTTTTGAAAATCTAAAGTGTTATGGTTGTAATATTTATGTATAGATAGATTGCTATCATATTTAATTATTGTTATGAAGTACCTAATTATCGTTATCATTATTTCATTTATAAATATTTATTTTATTTAGTTTTCATATTAAAAAAAATGATTTGTTTGTACTAATTATTTACTTAACAGTGAACTATGCTTAGAATATGGGCTGAAAAAGAGCTATTAGAAATGGCTGAAGTCACTTCATGTAGTTAAAAATTGATCCTATACGGAAAACATCTATTTTTTTTACTCAGAAAAATTCTTTAAATTTTTATGGAACTAAATTATGCCCATAACAGGCAGGTGGAGTGTTAAATTATTTGCACTCGAACTGCTACTTCTAGGCTTAAAAAAATAGTTCCGTTTCCCATCACATGGTCGGTCAATGATATGACTGAATCATTTAAGAACAGAAGAAGTAGTGGTGTGAAAGACACCAGTCAAGAGTTGTATCCTCTGAGAGCAATGTATTTCGTTATACAGCCAGACCCCGTGGTGAATGAAGTGGTATTGGCATTTGCAGGGTGGAAAGTAGATGGTTTTCAGAAGGCTTGGCGTGCTGATAAGCGTATTATTCCACTCAGTGAGGAAGGCAATCATAAACTACCTTACTCCTGGATTTACTTAGCAAAGCCTCTAGAGATTCAAACTAGCTTTTCGGATGATTATTTAAACAATAACATGGTACTAAATCTTGTGGTTTATTATTTGTTTTTGCTGAATTGATTTATATTTCCTTTGGACCTAGGCAGATAAATAGATTTAAAAAAAAAATTATCTAATAATTTTTAATTTTATCCTTTATTTGTGGTAGTTAATTCTGCAATTTCTGTTTTGAATTTTGTACATGACTGTTGATATATTTTGTTATTTATTATTCATTTCTTTTTTTTATTGATAGGTCAGGATCGTACACTTAACAGTCACAACGACGATGGTTTTATAATCGACGATATTTATTTTGTTATTGGTACTAGATGACCTCGTACTGCTTCATAACCGTCAAGTCTCGATCGCATAACTACGGCCGGTGTTGGCGAAACGGGGTCAGCGGGAACAGATCAACTGACTAACGCCGGCCGATTAGAATACAAACGAAGAACAACGTGCAACGTATGGTGGTTTGGGTTTTACGAACAGTAATCGGGTTACGGTCGATCGCTTTACCGACGCAGTAATATCCATCGTACGCATTGTCCGGTTCATATTCCATTTAACTGACTATTCCACAAATATTTGTATCGATTTAAAAAATCTCTTTAAATATTAAATTCTATTCTCTATCAACCGAAGTGGTTTGACCTTGATAAATTTATTCATTTGTCTCTTTTATGTATTCATCTTTGGAGTATTTCATTGTTTTATTTATTTATTTATTAATAATTTTATTGTAATCGCTGATTGTAGTATAAAATTTTTACATTAAATATTGTTAAGGTCGATGTTGTTTTTAGTTTTATTATTAGTTTGAAGTTTGCAAAACTTTAACTTTCAAGGGTAAAGAATATTTTTTAAGTTCTCACCGACCTTGTATTGGAACCTTTGTCTTTTGGTTGATGAACTTGGTAAATCAATTATCTGGCAGATTGATTTATTACATTCCTTCGTAGAAATTACCGATTTTCATTCTGATCGTTTAGATTTTTTCTATTATTTTAGTAAAAAATTGTTCGTTAACAGTATAATGTCGCGTCAACTAATCGTTCGGTCCTTGACCTGTTGAGTTTTTATATTGTTCATAAGGGTTTCATAGCTATAAACAGTACATTGCTCTTAAACTTATTTGCCTGATTGTTTTCGCTTCGTATTCAGTTTGATTTTCTTTCCATTCGAGTTAACACCTTTAACTTCCTAACTAAAGTAAAATAAATGTAATTGTTGGGCAGAACACATGAAAAAGTTGTCCCAGTCGCAGTTTCAGATGTTATTGCTGCACAGGCTGTTATTAAGTTATGTTGCTAGGCTGCAAAAAAGTAGTTCGATATATTTCAGTACACGCCTACCAAGCGGAACTTTAGTAGATGTATGAAGGACCCACCTTTGGACTTTCCGGAGCCCAACTATCCCCTGTCGTACCTAGACCAAAGGTCTTTATCGGCAGACCTTCTTAATGCCTTCAGTTTGTTTTAGTGCAAAATTACACAGACTGGGCTGATGTCTCCCTCCGCATCATAGGCAAAAGCCTCCGCATCATTGGTATATTTACAGAAGGCACAAGCCTTCCCAGCACTTTCTTCGGTGCCACAACCGCCATCCTCAAGTGGCATCAATCCCACGGCCTTATACCTAAACCCCACGATAAATTAACACAGAAACCGAATTACAATACCCGCAACAGAAAACGATTACAAGGAGCATTCCACCTGAATCCCATAAACGAAGTACATTTTAGCCGTACGTTATAAAACCTGCCTCCGCGCTTCGAACAAAAACAAACATACTTTCTTTTCTTTTTTTGGCAGAGGAATACCTTTACAGAAACACAAACTTAGGTCGAATGATCTAAGAGCCACCTAACCAAATATCCTACACCTCTACCGAAAATCTCATCCCGATTTTACATCACAAGATCCTTATCAATCATAAAACAAATTACTCGGATAGTTGAAAACAGCGCCCAACAACGTAAACTAAAAACAACTATGTTGTAAATAATAACAATAAACTAACCCAAGACAACATTACCTATATAACTACATAAACACACGAGATTCAGGCTATGACCCAATGAAACTAAATCACATCATCACGGTACTAAGCGATTGACATATTTAGAATTTTATTTTTTTAATATCACGAGTTAAATTTTGCTGTGTTTTGTAGACAACGAAAAATGTGTTCCCAAACTTCTTGAGTATGCAATATTGTTTTATAAGAAAAATAAATTTTTACAGCACTAAGTGTCGGATAGAAACATGTTAAACGAAAGATCGTATCGCTTTTGTTTTCCTCTTTTTGGTTTTATGTGTTTTTTATGTTAATGGCTGTGATCCTGGAAAAATCTATTTCAACTGGGTTTTTGCAGTTTGTCGTAAATTGTCGATAAACTAAGCGGCAATGTGAAAACATTAAATACTAAGGTATACAGTTTTTTAGTTTTCTTAAAAGTTTTATTATATTCATTTTGGTTTAAATAACTTTTAAAGGTGTATTTTTCACTTTTTTATTCATAAGTAGAACCTTTCAAAATCTCTAGAGGCTGTCAGTAAAACGAGAACTGGAGTGGTTTACAATTTATTTCCTCAAAAAATAAAAGTGGAAAAGTATGCTTATCAGCATGCCAGGCTATCTGAAAAGCATCTACTTTCCACCCTGCAAATGACACCTTCACTTCATTCACCACAGGGTCAAGGTTTTAGGGTCCTTTGGGTCAAGGTATGGTAAAGTTTGAACTGGCAATAATTTTCCACACTCTAACAGTGAATCGAACCATGGACCTCCGTTTTGCACCATAGCTCGTTAACCACTCGGTCATGGCGGCAGCCTTAAATGGTTTTAAATGTGCAATTTCATCTAATTTTGTAACGATTCAGAGAGGAAGTAGCAATTCGCTTCAGAATTTTATTGTATACATTTAGTTTTGTGACCTAAATTTTCAAAAGACATCTACAATGTTTCTCTGGTGTTCTTCGATTTACAATTTTCCGTTTATATTTTTTATGATGTTTTTGTGGCTGCTGATATTACAGTTGGTCTGTGTATATTATTCATATTTTCTGTTCTTGATATATCTTGGTGGTACAAATTTGTTTCCTTCGTGTTTTATACTTGACATTTTCCATTATAGTTTTCTTTTTACTCGCGAATTCTTTCCTGTCGTTTTCTTTACGACAGAATTCCGTTTTCTCCCTTTTTTTCTCTTCTAGTACTAGTAATGCTTATTTTCCTCCCCTCTTTGATCTTATCTTCTTGATGATATCTTTTTCCTGTTGGATTTTTTTATTTTGTTTTCTTGTTTTTCTTTTTTACTTGTACTCTGACCATCGTTGATTATTTCCTTTTCATGAAATGAAGTCTCTAGTTTTCTTCTGTTAGTTAATTGGTTCTCTAATAATGTTGTGTTACTCTGGTGTAATAGATGGCTTTGAAAAATTCGATTAACTTTTTTTCTGAAACTATTTTTAGATATATACTACTCGAATGAAAGACTATCTCTTCAAGTTTGTTTTGTGTTATTTGGACTGTATTGATGTAAGAACAAATAGATGTGTTTAAAACGAGTTATTCTTTCTGTTAGATCTAGAGAAAAAATTATTTTAGAATTTTATCCTCATCCCTAAAATAATTTTCTGGGTTAAAAAGTAGCCGCTCATTTAAGAAATGATAACTTGGGTGTATTTCGGCCAGTTTACTTGTAATTTTTGTCATATTGAAGGGGAAACCCTATTCTACATATAGCACACTATATATGGTTGCAGTATCTATTAATATTTATTGTTTTTAAAAAAAAATTTCAAGTAAGAAATAAAATACTAGTTTCTAAATTGTGTTCAAAACACTGTATTAGGAGGTTTCGCATACTAGGAAATCTCGACAACAAAATTATAGGTAACTAGAAAGACAATTCGATTTCCGGTCAGGTCTGGAATTTTTTCATCTGTATACGCTTTCCATCGTATACCTAAGCGTTTATATTTTAGGATTTAAACCGACTATATTCACCCAAAATTGGAATATGCTGTGACAGTGTGAAGCCTTTTTGGGTGACTTAGACCTTTATGGGTGACGTAGATCGATTTCTACTTAACTCTTTTCTTTTTATTTATTTATTTATTTAAGGTCACATTGGTTGTCGCACTAGGTTGTTAGTGGAGACATAACATAAATGCATGTAAAGTAACAGATAAAACACAAAATCGGAATTTCGAAACAAACAATTTTGGAAATAAAAATAGTATCATTCGATTCATCTTAAACAGTAGATACAGAAATAATTGGGTTTGAAGTTCCAGTTTCGACCGGCCCATTGTCAGAAATCAAGAAATCAAATGGAAACAAAAGTAAAGTCATTCGATTCCTCTTAAAGATTCGATACAGAAATCACTAACAATTTTGCCATAGATCAAAGGTCTTTTCTAAAATTGCTACCATCCATGAGAGGCTTCGTCTCATAAAAAGGATTTTTATGAATACATTATTTTACCATTCAATAAACTCGGTTATGATAATGAATAACAATATAAATAATAGAGATAAAGTTATTTTATCTCTGTAACTTTCTTTCTTTTATTCTAATATAATACTAACTTATTTCAGTTATCTACTTGAATTAATAAAAATAACATCTAAGAAGCAAACTTTTCCAAGAATAGAAATAACAACTAAATTGTTGGTAATAACTAATGTTGTTGTGTGAGAGAATTAGCATGCTTTGAATTGTGTTATTACGGGTAAGGTAGTTTTAGTTTTAAGGATATGAAGGCACTGATAAAGACTTATCGGTTTAACAATAAGATGGGAAATAGTTAAAAGCGATGTGATTAAAAAAGGGGTTGCATATAATTTATATCTTTCTAACACGCTATCTTAAAATACATTCTCTATGATTCATGCCTTACCCGGGGTTTTCTTTTATTCTACAATGAATTACATTGTATTAACGTCGCTACACCTTTGTAGTATTTTTTTATTTATTTATATTATTAAATTAAGTGCTTTGTATTATACTCGTATTATATTTTCTTTTCACAGTGTATTTTATATTTTTTTTACTATCTTTTATCGTGATAATTTTTTTAACCCCTAATGTGTGTACTTTGCAATCTGTTCAATTTAAGAATAATATGCAATCCCATGCCCCAATGAGATGAGGACATGAAAAAGAAGTGTAGACTTATACAGGCTCAGACCGACCATTCCTGAGAAAGAATGGTTAATTGAACATCAACGAGAAAAGTACCCCGGTCCACTGTCTAGTATTCAAATTCGTATTAAATGAACTACATTTGCTAGGATTTAAACTACGGAACCTTTACTCTAGATAATTAAAGAAGAATTTTCCATTCAGGAAATATTATTTGTAAATTACATTAAACTAATAATTCCCTTCCGCTTTGCCTCGCTTTTGTAAAACCAATGCAACCGCTGCTCGCTTCACTTCGCGGCAAACTAAACTTTAATCTGTCACCGGATGGCGACATTAAGTGGCGAGTTGAAACCTTGGCATTTTGGTGGCCCTGAAAAGGGCCGTTTAAGCGGTGATCGTCTCGATGGGAAGCGTCGGTCATAGTCGTCGTGGCGGTCGAGGAGCTGGGCGACACGGCGTGTCGTCGTCCAGCGGAGATATCATCTTCTGTCCTCGCAGTAGTGCGTCGATGGCTGCTTCGTCGGGTCCGGTGGGCGTAAGGCTCGGTCGAGGGACTGCTGTGGGCATCGCTCGCGTCATCGGGCGATGACGGTCCGGTCGACAGCGTACGGGTCGGCGAGCAAAACCATCATTTCTCTTGCGGGGTCGTCGATGAGCCTTCGTTGGAGTCCGGTAGCCGTGTGCCGATGGTGGATGTCTTGCCTGCTGTCTGGATCGGAATTGAATCTTCTCGGCTCAGTGTAGCGCTCTTTATATAGTTGCCGAGAGCGCTGTGGTAGAGGGCGGTTATTGGTCTTGGTCTTGATGATAAAGACCTCTGTCGGTACGCCGCCACAAGCTTACCACCCCTCTCGGAACTATTAACTACTCCCTCCGTCGCTACGTCGGAAGCTTTAATTGCCGGCAGCACAGTACCTAATCAAAGGGGGCGACGGTGACAAATCGTTCAAATTTTCACAAACCCTTACACGTTGAAAGGAAATTCATAACGGTATAAACTAAAACAAATTAATACTGGAAAATGGTATTTTGTTTATGTCAGTATGGATTATCAGTGAAAGGGGGGGGGAATGTGACTTGAGAATAATCGATACGTATTGTAAGAAAAATTGATATAATCTATTTCTGTGATTTTTTTTAAGATTTACGCAATTTTCTACACGGAATTCTTTGGATATCTGTCCAGTAAAAAATTTTCAAACATTTTGAAGAAGGAACATGTTTGTGTAAGATGACGTATTGTGATGAATACATAATGTTTATTGTACCGAACCTGATACCCAACTGTATGTATAATACATTACGTTGTGTTCATTAGAGTAGATAGCTAAAAGAACGTTACCCAAGCAAATCAAATAAAGATTCATTAATATTGTTAATCTCAATTTATTTAATTGACGCTATAACCTATGTTTAATCCAATAAAAAATTTAATTTTGAAAGATTGTTGTCTTAGTTGGGATTTTATGACAAAAGTTTATATAATCAAAGTTGTAGACAAATAAAAAATTTACAACTTTTATTTTAAGCTATTTTTCTTCAGACCCTAGTTTATCTTCAATTAGTGATTTTCCGCATTTTTAAGTTCTAAGAGATTAATTTTCATTTTGCGTCATTCACTCATGATTAAAATTAGATTATGGTTTTCATCTTACATAGTTTACTAATGATAAAACAGGTTACATTTTTCATTATTTACATTGTCAAGAAAATGTCGTTCGAATTTGTTTCATACCAGATCTTTAGTAACATAACTTTTTTCGTTCTTGAGATATTTTGTTTTATTGGGTTTAGAGAATTATTTTATGGGGATATCGAAGAATCGACATGAAAGCAGCGCTTCCTTTCCTATATTTTCATATAGAGGTAGAGAAAGTTAAAATATTTTGGAATAAAATCTTGACGTTCGTTTTAGTACTTATTTTACATGAAAAATATAATACCGGGAATTTTATGCACGATTATGTAAGGTAATCCTGATTTAATTAAAAACTTAAACGGACGCTGTAATCCGTATTTCTATGTGCGTACGTATGCATGCGTAGGTAAATCGATGCCGTATATACGAGATAGATATCTCGTAGATAGGTACATCCATGACATCCTAAAAGTCTCCTGAGAGTCTGACGTAGATTAATTGGATTCGGGATATATTGGCAACCTGCTTCTCTTGTTTGTGTATTGTGTTCAGTGTGTGAGTGTGCGTGTATCTGTGATATGTCCCTAGGTTGTCAGTGCCCCTCAATGTCCTATTAATTAGACCTTTAATGTTAAATGACAAGCTGAGTCGAACCTTACGAAAAATTAATTAACCCTTTGTTACCCTCATGAAACGTCGTACGCACCCACCTTATCGGTCCTGTACCTGAAAGCTATGATATTAACGTAAATATTTTTCTTTTACCTTGTGAAAATAATGTTTTTATTTTTACTGTTTTCAATAGAATTTTTTTTAATTCTTAGTATGCCATAAGAAATTTTATTGCTTTTAACTGTAATTTTATGACGTAATATATAACAGATAATCTGGGTGTATGGGATAAACCAAAGGAGGAGGTGGAAAGGGCACTTGAGTTGTAGAACGAAAATATCGTTAATTATGGTTTGGAATTCTGGAAGGAGAGAAGTGAAGTGCTAATGTTGAAGGGATTTGAAGAAAGTTTTGACATGGAATAAGGTCAAATGGTAGGGTGATGGAGGAAGTTAAAGAATTCACATATTTGGGGACTGTTTTATCATCCGACGGAAAAATAGTGAAGCAGTGAAGTAGAAGGATTCAGAAAGCAAGCGATTTCGTCCAAAGTGTAAGAAGTTTAGTTTGGGTTCAAGACTTACCTATGCATTGTAAGAAAATTATATATAATACTTATTGCGTGCTAACTTATGTAGCAGAAACATGGACTGGTGAAAAGAAGGCACATGGTAGAAAGCAGTTAGTAGAAATGAAGTTTAAGAGGGGTATACATATTAGGAAAGACAAGATAGTTTGGGGAATTATGTAATTAGGGAACATTTGGGGATGGACAGCGGGACAAAAAGAGTGGGACTGTGGAAGCTACAAACGTTTAGTCATGTCAGTTGGATGGAGAATGGTAGATTCTCTGAAATTGTAGTTTACTAAAGAGATGATAGGTAAAAAAGACTAGGGGCAGACCAAAATTGAAGTAGATTGGTTCCGTTTTGTATGAATGGGAGAAAAGATGCGATGCAAAGAGTTTTTTTTTTGTTTAACGTCCGACTGTTTTGCAATTATTGCTAATGCAGACGTTGAGAAGGGTGATAGATGAAAATGAGTGATTAAAATATGCGGGACCTGACCGGGAATCGAACCCGGGACCCTGGCTTAGAAGCCAGTTGCGCTAACCACTACGCCAACGGGCCGGTTGATGCCAAGAGAACAATGGATGCGAGATGTGGAAATGCATCAGCGATTGAGTGAAATGGAGAGGAGTTGTGTTGGACCTGATCCAAGGAAACTTGGAAGAGGGATAAAGAGGTTGATTATGAAATTATAAACCGAAAAATCCGTACTAAATAAGTCATGTAATTTCCTAAGAAGTAGAACTAACGTTTTCTTTGTAAATTATATTTTTTATCCCCAATGTATGTACATTGCAGTCTGTTCAATTTAACACTATGAGCAACCACTTGACCCAATGTACATGATAAGTATGACGTGTAAATGAGGTTTAGTCTTGTTCAGACTCAAACCGACTATTCCTGAGAGAGTATGCGTAATTAAACCCCTACCATCAAACTACATCGGTAACCGTTATCTATTATTCAAATCCGTATAAAAGTAACTACCCTTACTAGGATTCAAACCATGAAATCTTCGTCTCCGAAAATCAGCTGTTTAACAGCTGACTCGCGGCGACGACTTTACCACAAGAATAACCCGGTATAATTTTTTCATCATTTTTCTATTCTCCTTGAACGTTTGTATTAGCCTTAATATGCATAACAACGTTACAACAAAAAATCATTACACAGTATATTGCTGTCTGTATGGTAAAGCAGATTAATATTATTTTAAGTTAAAAGTTTGTAAATATTCCTTAATAAATTTGATTTTGAAGTTGTATTTTTCTATATCGTTATCATATAACTTCATTTGTATGGGACAAAGTCCTTTTAACGAATAACGATTTTATTATTGAAACTGTTTATATTAATGTGTTTAAATATCCAGACCCTATCCGGTAATGTAATCCAGGTACCTCAAATTAATTATCTAGGGCACTTACCATTACACCACGTAGACGGCCGTTTTGTTTGTATTACAAAAGGAAGTTATGATTTATAAAACGTTTTTTTTTCTTAATCTACTCAACCAAGTATTTGTCCGAAAGCACATTTAATCTAATACATTTTTTTCTTGCTAAAGTACGCATTTCGAAATACCTTTTAGGTGTGTACAAAATTTAAAAATTAATGAGTTAACTGAAAAGTAAAAGTAAAATAGCTTGCAGTCGAAATACACACTTCGATAATTTATTTTAATATTCTTCATAAGAACTGCTCATTAACTTTTTTGATTTTTCTACCATTTAAAATTCAATATTTTTTAAAATTTTATTTTAGCTGTAAATTTTAATATGCTCCATGAAAGTTATCTAAAGTTTCATTGAAATTAATAAATAAATATATAATTTATGAGCGTTGGGTAAAATAACACTTGTGTTATAATTGCCTCAGGTATAGTCTTGGCCCCAATAAAATTGATGCTAATAACTAGTTATTGTGTTTATTTATTTGTTTGTTACTAAGTTTAGAGTATGAAACGCCCATTTTGTATTGTATACCGTCTATTGGAATAATGTAGACTTAATAGGTTATGTCAGATTGAAAATAGTTAATTAAACGTAATTGTATGTACTTGATTATTGGCTGGACTATGTAAAGTTTTGAAGGACTTAAAAATACCAGTTTCTTAAATATATACAGGGTGATTCACGAAGAAATACTTCAGGAGATGGATCTACATCAAAAAAAGAGAAAAAATTAATATACTCGTAATAATAGCTCCGGAAATACCTCGTTATCGTGTTACGGCTACCGAAAGATTTCGGCTCATTCTATGATCTAAGTTCGTAATGAAATGTTTAGAGCGTTAATTAAGAGTCAAAAATGATGGTTCATTTAAGTTTTTGACGACCTGAGAAAGCTAATAAAACAGATCCCAGAACCATATTTTCATTAGTTTTTGAGAAATTTGGGGTAAAACTGAAATAAATAGGGGTGGAAACCGGTTTATCTGTAAATGTTGGAACCACGTTGTATCCAGATTTTCCAGGCCGAAATGTTAAAAAAAATCAATTTTTCTCACGTTTTCGTGAGAAAAAAAGAAAATCGCTAATTACCGCTAAACTAAGCGTTATACAAAAAATGTTTGCAATAAAACTTGTAGGATTTTACATTCTCTACAACTTCTATTATACTAATTTTTGCGGTAAAATGCACAATAAAGCCGCTATTTTAGAAAAACATTTTTTTTACGTGAGAACAGCCTTACCAAGAATTTCAGCAAACATGGCGCCTACCCTATCTTATAGAGCATAAAAAATAAAGTAAATGAGGCGATTTTTAAAAAAATCGTAGGACCAGTTTTTGAGAAAATCGTAAAAAAGTGAAAAATTACACGAATAAACTACTACTTCCGGTTGACCGATTTTGATGAAAATGTTCCTGTTGGGTCCGGTAGTGGTATGTAACTTATGTTTCAAGTTCGTACGATGTTCCGTTCTTGGGATATTTTTTATACACACACACACACACACACACACACACACACACACACACACACACACACACAGACCAATCGCTAAAAACATGTTTTTTGGGTTCAGGGGGTCTGAAAACGTATACAGTAGATCCCCGGTGAAAACTCGATTTCGAAAAATCGACATGAAAACAATTACTTTCCTTCCTATATATTTATATAGGCAAGAGAAACTAAAAAAATTGTTCATTATTTGCATTGGCAAGAGGAAGTTGTGTGAATGTTTCACACTATATTTGTCAAGGAGAGAACCAATTAAGATTGTATAAGCATTGTGTTAGTGTTTGTCTTGTTAGTGAAATGTGAGTATTTTGTCAAAAGTGATTCCTGAACATGTTAACTGTATCTGTCTGTTAGATAGGTGTATTGTTTATAGATTACGCCATTATAGGTTGTTTATAGATTTTTGCGTTTATAGATTTGGAGTATGTTTGATATCTCAGGGTGAAGGCAATGTGATCGATTTTGTAGAATTGGTTAATGAATGAGTGATGCATCCAGATCTGACTGGGAATCAAACCCCGGATCCATGGTGTAGAAGTCAGTTGTGCTGAACACTGCACTAACCAGTAATGTATCTTAATTGTTTCAGTCTTTGAATTGATTCAGTAAACATAAACTGAAGGAAAACGAGAGGTTTTATTAATTGTTTTTTTTTTTACTTTCTCTTGTCTATATGAATATTACAGTATAGGAAGAACAGTATTGTTTTCATGTCGATTTTTCGAAATCGAGTTTTCACCGGATCTACTCGTTTTCAGACCCCCTGAATCCAATAAACATGTTTTTAGCGATTGGTCTTTGTGGGTGTGTGTGCGCACGCGCGCGTGTGTATGTGTGTGTGTGTGAACAGAATATCGTTCAAAGTTGATACTTGAAACTTAAATTAGATACCACTAGAGGACCCGGCACGATCATTTCCACCAAAATCGGTCAACCGGAAGTAGTAGTTTATTTCTGCCATTTTTCACTTTTTTGCGATTTTCTCAAAAACGGCTGAACGATATTTTTAAAAAATCGCCTCATTTACTACATTTTTTATGCTCTACAAGATAGGGTAGGTGCCACGTCAGCTGAAATTCTTGGGGAGGTTGTTTTCTCGTAAAAAAATGTTTTTTTAAGATTTCGACTTTTAATATGCATTTTAGCGCAGAAAGGTATGTAAAAAAAGTTGTAGAGAATTTAAAATCCTACAACTTTATTTTTACATTTTTTGTATAACGCTTAGTTTAGCGGTAATAAGCAATTTTCTGTTATATTTTTCACAAAAACGTAAAAAAATTGGATTTTTTTTAAGATTTCAGCCTTAGCATGCATTTTACGACAAAAGTGTATATAATCAAATTTATAAGAAATTAAAAGATCTACAACTTTTATTTAGAGCATTTTTCTCTACAGAGCCTAGTTTAGCGTGAAAGAGTGATTTTCCGTATTTTTAAGCCAAACTGAGGTTGATTTTAATTTTCCGTCTTTCACTCATGATTAAAATTAGGTTATGTTTATTGAGGTTAGTTTTTGTTTATTTCTATGTTTGTTTTACTAATGTTAGATTATATTTGTCATTTTTTGCATTGGCAAGAGAAAGTCGTGTGAGTGTTTCACACGAGATTTTTTTTTTTTTTTAATTTAATGTAGATATTGTAATAATTTTTAATTAGGATATGCGTAGGATTTAATTTATTTGTACATTCTTGAATACTGAATCAAATAAAGAAGTTTAACATCAGATGGAAATATCTCGCAGTCGGTCTGTTTCGAATACTCTTCTATATACCATATTGATCCATGTGCACCAATGTTGCCACATCTAGGGAAAAAGGAATATATATATAATAATAATAATAATAATATGTAATGTTTGTATGTAAAACAAGTCTTGTGTCTTCTTCATACACCCCATTCCTGGTTGTTCTATAAAATATATTATCTTCATACGTATATACAATTTTCTGTCATATCCGTTTCGCTGCATCGATGCTCTGTGTCAATTTCTTTGATACGATGATGTCCCTTATTGTATAAAACTCGTTCTTTCCATCTGAATAAGCCTACTTTAACATTTTGTTATACTACTGCAAGTTGGAAATAAGATAAATATAATTATGTTACGAATTTTATTTTGTTTGTTTTATCATGTACGTTGTTTTATTTTTTCCGTTTTGTTTGTTTAAAATTATGTGGTTTTTATTTTCTTATAATATAGTAGGTCTACGACAAAGTTTAGTATCATATTCAAAGTTTTTTTTTAGTCGCATCGTCATCTTAATAATAATCAAAATTCATGGAGAAACAATAAAAATGCTGAGATTCGCCTATGATATAGTAGTATTAGCTGAGACAAAGAAAGAACTAGAGGATATTTTAAATGGAATGGATGAGATCATGAGAAAGGATTACTTCATGAAAATTAATAAGAACAAAACGAAAGTGGTGTGCAGCAGCAAGAGTGGTTTAGAAGAGACGGGGAATTTAAAAGTAGGCAACGAAAACATACAGGAAGTTGGGGAATTCTGCTATCTAGGGAGTAAAATAACAAAGGATGTTAGAAGCACAAGTGATGTCAAAAGTAGAATTGCTCAAGCTAGAAAAGCCTTTGAAATGAAAAGCAGCTTACTGACTACAAAGATTGACTTACAGATTAGGAAAAATTTCTTAAAACACTATGTTTCGAGTGTAGCATTATACGGGAGTTAAACGTGGGTGATAGGGGCTGTAGAAAGGAAGAGGATAGAAGTTTCGCTGATTAATTTGATGAATTCGTTTGGGTGTCCGTGAACTTATCACCGATTTAAGAACATTATATCGGCGTAAGAAAAATACCTGTAAAAAATAACGAAAAAATAAAAATATACTGCGAAGAATTTAAGAAAATTCAGTTTCATTTCCTACAATTATCTTAGATTTTAGGATTATCTTTACACCAAGACTTTCTTTAATGTCAAAAGTAATTTATATTTTTCTTGTTTTTCAGGTATGGGATGTTTTGGGAGCAAAGACAAATTGTCCAAAGAGGATATGGACTTTTTAAAGTCCCATACGAGATACGACGAAGCAACTATCAAAGAATGGTACAAAGGTTTCAAGGTAAGAAAATTTATTTATATGTATTTTCATATTCACTTTCCAAAATTTTATCTGTAGTATGTCCTCTTGGTGCAACATTTTGGATTCCTGGTTTTCTACTGATTTTCATGTTTATGGACCTGATTTCCCGAAAAATAATTCTTAAAATAATATCAATTTATATGTTTTTTTTATGCACGTTATTTATAGTTCGGCAAATAATTAGTGCTTTGATTAACTTTAAACTGAAAATTAAGGTTTTCTCAACTCCTGAGTCAGTTTTTAGAATTAGCCTTGTACCCCAAATATTAGGGTCAGTTTTCTCCTATGCAAGAATACAAAAATAGAATTTTCTTAATAATGTAGTTATCGACTTCGAGTGAATTATTTACGTTGGCAAGAAAAAAACGTGTTATTGTTTCACACCAGGTCTTTTCTATTATGTTAACCTATTCATATTCTTTTAAGAATGATTTCAGTTTTTTTTTAAATACATGTCTACTAGTAATAACATTTGTTACAGTTTAGTGTATTGACCGGTTGTTTCGGGATTTCAAAGGAAATTAATAGTATTTACGAAATGTCCATTCATGTGTATACGATACACCTGTAAAGGATTTTAAAATGAAAAATTTATGTAGACCTTATTTCCTCCGGAAGCGAATGCTAGTATAGCTTGTGTATTGAATTGAATTTCGTTGAATTTATGATATGATTTTTTCGTGACAACAGGAAATTTCATTAGAAACCACAGAAAGCCGAATTATTTTTTATTCTTTTCCTATAGTAATATTTTCGTTTATGACATCTCTCGTATCTCGTCTTCATTGTATGTATTGTAACAGTATTTGTACCAATCGTTCTTAAAAGAATCGTTTTTTACTTTCTCTTGCCTATATGAATATATAGGAAGGAAAGTATTGTTTTCATGTCGATTTTTCGAAATCGAGTTTTCACCGGATCTATACGTTTTCAGACCCCCTGAACCCAAAAAACATGTTTTTAGCGATTGGTCTGTGTGTGAACAGAATATCTCAAGAACGGAACATCGTACGAACTTGAAACTTAAAACTTAAGTTACATACCACTACCGGACCCGACACGAACATTTTCATCAAAATCGGTCAACCGGAAGTAGTAGTTTATTCGTATAATTTTTCACTTTTTTGCGATTTTCTCAAAAACTGGTCCTACGATTTTTTTAAAAATCGCCTGGTTTACTACATTTTTTTATGCTCTACAAGATAGGGTAGGCGCCATGTTTGCTGAAATTCTGCGTGAGGCTGTTTTTACATAAAAACATTTTCTTTTTAAGATTGCGGCTTTAATATGCATTTAGCGCAAAACGTTATATAACAAAAGTTGTAGAGAATTTAAAATCCTACAACTTTATTTCTAACATTTTTTGTATAACGCTTAGTTTAGCAGTAATAAGCAATTTTATGTTATTTTTTTTACGAAAACATGTAAAAAAATTGAATTTTTTTTAAAGATTTCAGCCTTAGCATGCATTTTACGACAAAAGTGTATATAATCAAATTTATAGGAAATTAAAAGATGTACAACTTTTATTTAGAGCATTTTTCTCTACAGAGCCTAGTTTAGAGAGAAAGAGTGATTTTCCGTATTTCTAAGCCAAAATGAGGTTGATTTTCATTTTGCGTCTTTCACTCATGATTAAAATTAGGTTATGTTTTTTGAGGTTAGTTTTTTGTTTATTTCTTATGTTTTATTACTAATGTTAGGTTTATTGTTAATTATTTTCACTGGCAAGAGAAAGTTGTGTGAGTGTTTCACACCAGATTTTTTAATGGTATTAACCTAAACATTCCCATGATTTCTCGTTCAGTTTTGCTATTTTAAAAGTTTTGATGTACAAAAGAAAATTTATCACATTTCGAATTCTCCAATTGAAAAGGAAAGTCTTAGTTCGATAACTATATATATGTACTGCCTTGCCTGTACTTGCCTTTACATATTTAATTATGCACGTGTGTTAGTTTACATGAATTGTATCAGGTTGTAGATTTCAGAGGAACTTTGATTTTAAAGGTAAAAAACTCGGGAAATTATTTTTAAAACTTTTACATCGGTGGTTTAGTAGGTATTCTTATGATTTTGAGATTGTGAGGTTCCTTTGATTACTGTAAAATCTGCCCATAACAGAAAGGTGGAGTGTCAAATTATTTACACTCAATCTGTTCGTTGCAGGGCTAAAATAAATAGTTCTGTTTCTTGTCACATGGTCAGCCAATTAAATGACTGAATCATTAAAGAACAGAAGAGGTAGAGGTGTAAAAGACACTAATCAGAGTTCTCTTCTCTGAAAGTAATGAATTTCACTATACAGCCAGACCCTGTGGTGAATGAAGTGAAGGTGTCATTTGCAGAGTGGAAAATTTGTGCTTTTCAGAGGGCCCGGCATGCTGATAAGCATACTTTTCCACTCAGTGAGGAAGGCAATGGTAAACCACCTCACTCCTCGATTTACTTAGTAAAACATCTACAGGTTCAAACCAGCCTACAGGCTGATGACCTAAACAACAACACTGCCCATAACAGACAGGTGGAGTGTCAAATTATTTACACTCAATCTGTTAGTTGCAGGGCTAAAATAATTAGTTCTGTTTCTTGTCACATGGTCAGCCAATTAAATGACTGAATCATTAAAGAACAGAAGAGGTAGACGTGTAAAAGACACTAATCAGAGTTATCTTCTCTGAAAGTAATGAATTTCATTATACAGCCAGACCCTGTGGTGAATGAAATGAAGGTGTCATTTGCAGAGTGGAAAATATGTGCTTTTCAGAGGGCCCGGCATGCTTATAAGTGTATTTTTCCATTCAGTGAGGAAGGCAATGGTAAACCACCTCACTCCTCGTTTTACTTAGTTAAACCTCTACAGGTTCAAACCAGCCTTTCGGCTGATGACCTAACCAACAACACTGTAAAATTAATCGTTTCATAGCTGGATTAAGAAAATCTCTTGCAATATTTACTTCCTCTACCCCTACATGAAATGTAGGGAAAGAAAGTTATGTTTTCATGTCGATTTTCCGAAATCAAGTTTTCACCGGAAATACACTTTTGTAGGTCCCCGAGCCCAAAAAAACGGGTTTTACCGATTGGTGTTTGTGTGTGTGTGTGTGTGTGTGTGTGTCTGTAACAAAATAATTGTAAAACGAAAAATTGTACGAAGTTGAACCGTGGAAGGAACGTAAGTAAGTTACCAGAAGGAGGACCTGACACGAAAATTTTCATCAAAATGGGTTAAATTGAAAGTATGTAGTAACTTATTCGTATAATATTACACTTTTTGAGATTTTTCTCAAAACGGGCTCCTAAGATTTTGTTTAAAATGGTCTTATTTACTACGTTTTTGTGGTCTACAAAATGCTGTTAAAGCTATGTCAGCTGAAGTTCGTGAGGGCTGTGCCGTCGTGGTAAAAAATTGTTGTTTTACGAATTGTATGAAAAAATGTATAGAAAATTTTAAAAACGTACTACTTTTGTCTCAAGCGGTTTGTTTCTACAGACCTTAGTTCTACGACATTAGTCAATGAGTTTTCTTATTTTGCATTGGATTCGATTATTGTAACTCTTTTATTTTTGCTAATTTTCTCGCTCAAAGGCGTTGTAACGAGTTTCTTTTAAAGTTAAGATTACTGTAATTGTGTTAGCCGTTATAATTAATAGCGTCGGGCAGAGTTGGAAATTAAAGGTGTGGAGGAGGCGTGGTGTTGGAAGTTTCGAGTGGGCTTAACTTGTGGAAGGTGGCGAAAAGCTAAACGAGTAGGCGGTCTTCTAATGCGACATGGTGGAGTATAACCTTAAATTTAACTGACTAAATTACTTCATAAAATTGTCCAGTAGCAATTTTTTCTGAAAGCAAATAAGCTTATCCGTGACATTTTGTTAAAATATTAATAAATTTCGTTGAACAGATTGTTCCTGAAGAAATATATTCACATTGAGTGGTTTCGGTATGAAAGTGCTCCCCAATCAGTTTTAATTGAATGAATTCAGCCAATAGAAATACGTGGACAATCCACCAATCTCTTTGCGTATAATACGCAATTCTGATTGGTTAATGGTATCTCGTTGATGGGATTAGTTGTTTTTTTCCCTCACTAAAGATTTTTTTTTGTAATCCCTAATGTGTGTACGTTGCAATCTATTCAATTCAGAACAATAAGCAACCCCATGACCCAATGTGAAAGAGGATGATGTGTATGTAGTGTAAATGAGGTGTAGTCTTGTACACACTCAGGTCGACTATTCCTGAGTGAGCATAGTTAATTGAACCCCAACCATCAAAGAACACCGGTAACCACTGTCTAGTGTTCAAATCCGTATAAAAGTAATTACACCTCTACTAGGATTTGAACCAGGAACCTTCGTCTCCAAAAATCAGCTGTTAAACAGCTGATTTTGGCGACGACTTTACCTCTAGACCAACCCGTTGGGTTTGTCACTAAAGTAATGTGTTCTTTGTGAATTATCTCGCGGTTGGAAAGAGTAATGTTTCAATGTAATATATTTTCTTTCTTCGATTGAACTTCTGATTTTTATTCTTTTTTTGGAGAATTTATATCCTACGTTCTGTAGAAAATTCAATCTCTTATCCTTACAAAAACAATTTGTTCTGATATATATTTTATTCAAATTGTTATTTAAGTTAAATGCAAATAAATCTGTCTACGAACATCTCTGACTGTTTCTTCAACAACTCAAGAAATTTCAAAATCAAACGAGGTTACGTAATTAGTAGTTATTGTACGATAAACGCTTAACATGTTCGTAACATAGCATTAGAAAGACAGATGATAACAAATACTTCCAAGCTTCTTTCTGTATTCTCGGAAAGTGCATGTCGTTTATCCGTACTGATTGGGACTTAAAGCTATTCGGAAGATCGAAGATTCGGATAAACCGGAAACAATAGGATTCAATAAAAATAATGTAGAGAGAAAGCCTATGGTTTATTTATACTTCTTTGCACAGTAGTATGTATATAAATATTTACAAGTGTTAAGTTTTTCTTTGCAAAGAAATAATTTATTTTTCTTTCTTACTTTTTTGCACGGCGTTTAAAGGTAGCTCAATCGCGCAACCATTTCACCATTATAAATTTCCAACATTTATTTGCCATTTTAACCAATTTATTAACCATTTATAACCATTTTTTTACACTTTTTATCATAGTGCGTGAGTTTGACCTTTAGTTTGACCATCTAATGCTTTATAGTATAGTACAAATTGTAAGGATAGGGGAAAATTGGAAGGCTTATTGCGCGTGTGAAGTAACGCGATGCTAGCGGCACGATGCGTGCTTGCCGCACGTGTACCGTACTAAGTTACTAAGTTTCTAAGTTACTTTAATATCACTCTAATTCAAATATTTCAAAAATATGTTACATTTTTGAATGTTTAAGGAAAACTATTATTATTAAATATGAGTTCTAAATCAGGATTACATACTGTTGCTGAAGGAGAGGTTTTGTTGTATTTCTTAATGACATATGAATCATCAAACAAGTACAGTCTGTCGGAAAGAACGCTACAAGTGTGGCACGTGGGGCGTCTTTCACTCGTGCGAAACGGCAATACTGTAGCAATCCATCGACCTTTCAGCTTGCAATAATATGACCCATACTTTATTTAAGAAGAAAAAAATCCCTTTCTTGAGACTACGCGTCTCATGGCTAGTGGAAAATTTTAAAAGGCTTACCTTCGACTTATGGCAAAAACCATTTGTGATTTCTGTATCTACTCTTTAAGAGGAACGAATGACATATTTTTTCAAAATTCTGACTTTGATTTTTTGAGTTCCGGTTTTAAATCACTTCCGGTCAAAAACGGAACGTCAAACCCAATAAATAATGTATCTACTCTTAAAGAGGAACCAAATAACATTACTTATGTTTTCGAATTTCGACTTTGATTTCATGATTTTAGGTTTTGGCCACTTTCAGTCGAAACCGAACTTCAAACCCAATCCAGGCCCACTAAATTCTTGTGTAGATTACGAATCCAAAAACCGTTTGTTGCTATCTCTTGTAGTTTCCGACTTTGAATTTTTGGCTTCTGGTTTTGGGCCACTTCCTGTCGAAACCGGAACTTCAAACCCAATTTAGGATACTAACGTTTTATGTAGATTACGACGAATCCGAAAACTGTTTGTTGCTATCTCTTGTAGTTTCTGACATCTGTGTGTGACGGACGGACAAAACAAAATGATAAGATGGCAATTTTAAAATTTGCAACCAATTAGTAGTATAATTTACATTGAGAAAATTGTTGTTATAATATTAAATAATTTATTTTGGTCGGCCGCATTGGCGCAGTTTGTAACGTTCTCGTCTCTCATCATGCGGTCCTGGGTTCGAATCCCACTCAGGCATGGCATATTTTCATACGTTACAAAAAATAATTTCATCCTACATTGCATAAAGTTCCACCCCAACGTCGTCGCTAATGACCGTTGCAGTTTGATACGACGTTAAATAAATAAATTTAAAAAAAATTATTTTGATTAAATTTATCTAGTTAAAATGTTTTTTTCGCGACTGTTTTTTGATTTCTGCTAATGCAGACGGTGGAGAATAATGTTATATGAAAATGAGTGATGAAAAAAATGCCGGATTTGACCGGCAATCGAACCCGGGATTCCGGTTTAGAAGCCAGTTGCGCTAACCTTTACACCAACGGGCCGACTATCTAGTTAAAATGGCACGATAATTTAGGATATTGTACAAAACGGCTTTGTAAGAAAATTGTAAATTCTTTTTAGTATTATCCATCGTGTTCGGTTTTTTTTGTAAATTACGGATTGATGTTTATGTTATTCAAAATAACTTGACTTTAAACTTAGCTGCTGGATTTAATATTGTAAACGATTGTTAATCTCTGTTTATCCTGTAAAAATGTATAGCCTGACCGCCTAGTTATTTTATTACCACACACCTATTTTGTTTTGATTATTAGTACCGTTTTAAAGCGTGCAAGCTTGTTTTTATAACACATTCCGTTTGTGTAACTTAACTTTGTGTATAATAAATATTTTTAACTGTTCAACATTAATTATTTCATTATTTGTATTTTGGCATTGTGTTAGTTGAACTATTTCGTGGATGTTTGGAAATGGCTAACGCTCAAAATTTATTTTTAAAAACGTTTATTCATCATTTAGTGATGTTATAGTTCATTAAAGATTTGTTAACTGATCGTTGTGTAGGCTATATATTTTCACTTTCTCTTACCTATATGAATATATAGGAAGGAAAGCAATTATTGCTTTTATGTCGATTTTTCGAAATCGTGTTTTCACCGTATCTACACGTTTTCAGACCCCCTGAACCCAAAAAACATGTTTTTAGCGATTGGTCTGTTTGTATGTGTGTGTGCGCGCGCGCGTGTGTGTGAACAGAATATCTCAAGAACGGAACCCGGCACGAAAATTTTCATCAAAATCGGTCAACCGGAAGTAGTAGTTTATTCGTGTCATTTTTCATTTTTTTGCGATTTTCTCAAAAACGGATCATACGACATTTTTTAAAATCGCCTCATTAACTACATTTTTAATGCTCAACAAGATAGGGTAGGCGCCATGTCTGCTGAAATTCTTGGTGAGGCTGTTTTCTCGTAAAAAAATTGTTTTTTTAAGATTACGACTTGAGTATGCATTTTAGCGCAAAAATGTATCTAGTAAAAGTTGTAGAGAATTTAAAATTCTGCAACTTTTATTTCAAACTTGTTTTTGCATAACGCTTAGTTTAGCGGTAATTAGCGGTTTTCTGGTTTCTTTCTCACGAAATCGTGTAAAAAATCGATTTTTTAAAAGATTTGAGCCTTATTATGCATTTTACGACAAAAAAGTATAATCAAATTTATAGGAAGTTAAAAGATCTACAACTTTTATTGTAAGCTTTTTTCTCTACAGAGCCTAGTTTATTGAGCCTAGTGTGAAAGAGTGATTTTCCGTATTTTTAAGGTAAACTGAGGTTGATTTTCACTTTACGTCTTTCACTCATGATTAAAATAAGATTATGTTTTTTGAGGTTAGTTTTTTTTATTTCTAATGTTTTATTACTAATGTTAGGTTATATTATTAATTATTTGCATTGGCAAGAGAAAATTGTGTGAGTGTTTCACACCATATTTTTTTACTTTCTCTTGCCCTATTATAAAATGTAGGCAAGGATAGTTATGATTATGTGTTAAATTTTCGAAGTCGAGTTTTCCCTGAAAATACATATTTGCAGGCCCCTAGCCCCCAAAAAAACCATGTTTTTATAAATTGCTGTGTGTATTTTTGTGCGGGCGCACTAAAACAATAAAAAACCGGAAAATCTTATAAAGTGCTTGAAACTGAAGGTAGAAACCACGAGAAAACCTCGTGGAGACGCTTTCGATGAGACACTTGACAGAGTAGGCCTATGTCGTAAAAATTTATTTAAATGTGCTCCAGTAAATGAAAGCAATTTAGTAACGGCTTGTGGAGAGTTTAGAAAAATTCTTTACACAAATGGATCTTACTACAATGTGGATTAACCATATGTCCAAACGCCCGATAAATTAGCAAGGACTATTTTGTGAAATATTTTACGTCGTTAAGTTAATAAACCAAGGATTTGAACGAATTTTTATTTGCTTATTTGTTTTGACGATTTGACAGCTGGAGTATTTATAAATTAATGGTCCGGCATATTGAAAGTACTAATTAAGAAATTTATGAATATTTATCATTTCTTATTTCTGGGTTAACCTTTTATGGAGTTGCATTCTAATTTCTTCCTTTTCTGTAAAATAGAAGTGATAAAACAATCTCATATAATTATTATTTGTATGTTTTTTTTACGCTTAATTACAGGCAAACACCGTGATTCCAAACACCTGTTATTCAACGGGTTTAATGCTAAATTCGTGTATGCTATTTTCGAGTATCTTATCTGGATCCGGTATTCATTTTCAATAATTTTTTTGAGTTTAAGTCGCATCAACAGCTTGGTTATCAATGACTACGGTGGGTTGGTTATCTAATTTCGTCTCGTATCCGTTATGGTACTTTAGTTTGTAATTCTAGTATGAGTAATATGATAAGGGTTTTAAAAATTCAAAAGAAAGCTATTAGGTGTATGGTAAGAGCTAACCAGCTCACGTCATGCAGACCACTATTTAAGGAGCTTAAATTGTTTACAGTTCTCTCACACTACATTTTTGAGGTGATTATGTATGTTAGGCTAAATACTTTTATGCTAAATTTCAATGTCCACTATCATAACACAAGAAATAGAAACGATTATTATGTTGCTTATTACAACACTAAATTGGTTGACCAAAACCCTAGTTAAGCGGGAAGAAAATATATCAATAAATTAGGCTACCCGAATTTTTAAAATCTTATGATAATTTGCATTCCTTTTAAAAGAATCTGAAAAATTACTTGATTAGTGAAACGTTTTATAGCGTCAAGAATTTATTTCTAAATAGTAGTAGTAGAATAGTAGCTTGACATGTCCTATACTCCCTTTGGAGTCTCCTGGATGCAAGGAGAGAAAAAAAAGAAGAACAATGTGCGATGCTAATATGTAGGCCTATTTCTGGTGTTATAACTTCTTGACATGTCCTTTACTCCCCCGGGAGTCTCCTGGACGCAATTAAAATAAAAACTTTAACGTTGGGTTTTGACTTCTAATAATTTCCAGATCCTATCCTGGAATCTAACCCGGGACCTACGCGTTGTAAATTAGCGCGCTACCAGTATTAAACTACATTTTTTGTCTTTTAAATGCAATCGTCGAAAACCTACCATTTTTTTAATTCCTAATATGTGTTCGTTGCAATCTATTCAATTCAGAACAATTAGCAACCCCATGATCCAATGAGATAACGATGATGTGTATGTCGTGTAAATGAGGTGTAGTCTTGTACAGACCCAGGTCGACCATTCCTGAGAGAGTATGGTTAATTGAACCCCAACCATCAAAGTACACCGGCAACCACTGTCTATTATTCAAATCCGTGTAAAAGTATTTACCTTTACTAGGATTTGAACCTGGAACCTTCGTCTCCAAAATCAGCTGTTAAACAGCTGACTCACGGCGACGACTTTACCTCTAGACCAACCCAGTGGGTTACCTACCATTAAAATCCATTATTAAACAGTTTTTACTTTCTCTTGCCTATATGAATATATAAGGAAGGAAAGTATTGTTTTCATGACGAATTTTTGAAATCGAGTTTTCACCGGATCTACACGTTGTCAGACCCCCTAACCCAAAAAACATGATTTTACCGATTGGTGTGTGTGTGTGTGAACAGAATATCTCAAGTACGGAACATTGTACAAACTTGAAACTAAAGTTAGGTACCACTAGAGGACCCAACACGAATATTTTCGTCAAAATCGGTCAACCGGAAGTAGTAGTTTATTCGTATAATTTTTCACTTTTTGCGATTTTATGAAAAACGGCTCCTACGATTTTTTTTAAAATGGCCTCATTTACTACATTTTTTATGCTATTTAGGATAGGGTAGGTGCCATGTCTGCTGAAATTCTTGGGGAGGCTGTGCTCTCGTAGAAAAAAAAATTGTTTTTTTAAGGTTGCAGCTATAATGCATTTTAGCGCATAAATGTATATGATATAAGTTGTAGAGAATTTAGAAACCTACAACTTTTATTTCAAACATTTTTTATTTAACCACTTAGATTTAATTTTTTATTTATTCAAACGCTTAGTTAAGCGGTAATTAGCGATTTTCTGATTTTTTTCACGCAAATGTGTAAAAAATCATTTTCTTAAGATTTCAGCCTTAGTATGTATTTTACGACGAAAGTATATATAATCAAATTTATAAAAAATTAAAAGATCTACAACATATTTAAAGAATTTTTCTCTACAGAGCCTAGTTTAGCGTGAAAGAGTGAATTTCCGTATTTTAAGCCAAACTGAGGTTGACTTTCCTTCTGCATCATTCACTCATGATTAAAATAAGTTTATGTTTATTGAGGTTAGTTTTTTGTTTATTTCTAATGTTTTATTATTTATATTAGGTTATACTGTTCATTATTTGCATTGGCAAGAGGAAGTTGCGTGTTTCACACCAGATATTTTTAAATGTGATCGTCAAATATCTGGTCAAATTTACGGTAGAACCTCCAGCGACTCGGTTTCTATCAAAGATATCATTAATTTTAGTCATTGCATCCTCGTACATTTCTAACGTTATTTTAGATAAGGGCCTTAAAATTCCTTTAATGATACGTTTTCATTCAACTTCATCGAAACTTTCACAATAGACTTCTCGCTAATCCTAACCAAGTGTTACGCAAACTTTCTTCTTATCTTCTACCAAACAACTTTCAAAGATGATTAAGGAGGAAGTGAGAAAGGGGTCTGCTAATTCAGGAATTGTATATTGTAATTAATATATTTTAAAGGACTAGAGTTTTTTGGTTGAGTTCGGTCTCAGCTTCCACTGGACTAATTCCGGAAAATTTTTACTTTCTCTTGCCTATATATGAATATATAGGAAGGAAAGTATTGTTTTCATGTCGATTTTTCGAAATCGAGTTTTCACCGGATCTAACCGTTTTCAGACCCTCTGAACCCAAAAAACATGTTTTTAGCGATTGGTCTGTGTGTGTGTGGGTGTGTGGGGAGGGGGTGAACAAAATATCTCAAGAACGGAACATCGTACGAACTTGAAATCTGAAACTTAAGTTACATACCACTACCGGACCCGACACGAACATTTTCATGAAAATCGGTCAACCGGAAATGGTATTTTATTCGTATAATTTTTCATTTCTATGCGATTTTCTGAAAAACTGGTCCTAAGATTTTTTTTAAAATCGCCTGATTTACTAAATTTTTTATGCTCTACAAGATAGGTTAGGCGCCATGTTTGCTGAAATTCTTGGTAAGTCTTTTTCGTGAAAAAAATTATTTTTTTAAAGTTGCGGCTTTAATATGCATTTCAGCAAAAAAATGTTTATAATAAAAGTTGTAGAAAATGTAAAATCCTACAACTTTTATTTCAAACATTTTTTTTTTGTATAACGCTTAGTTTAACGGTGTAATTAGCAATTTTCTGTTTTTTCTCACGAAAACGTGTGAAAAATCGATTTTTTAAGATTTCGGCCTTAGTATGCATTTTACGACAAAAGTGTATATAATCAAATTTATAGGAACGAAAGATCTACAACTTTTATTTAGAGATTTTTTCTCCACAGAGCCTAGTTTAGCGTGAAAGAGTGATTTTTCCTATTTTTAAGTCCAACTGAGGTTGATTTTCATTTTGCGTCTTTCATATATGATTAAAATTAGGTTATGTTTTTTGAGGTTACTTTTTGTTTATTTCTAATGTTTTATTCCTAATGTTAGGTTATATTGGTCATTATTTGCATTGGCAAGAGAAAGTTGTGTGGGTGTTTTACATCAGATTTTTTTTACATGTAGCTCTCTACTTGAAGATTTTCCCAATAAATACAATGAAATAGAATTCGGAGACCTGTCAACGGATAGTACTCTCCAAGCACCTTATTCATGTTATTCCATTTATTCTTTCACCCCTTTCATATTCACTAGTTCTTTATTTATAACAGTGTGATTATCTCTAATAAAAAAGTGTGATCGTTAAAATTAATTGGCTGTTTGATTATTGTTAGATTAGCTGTTTTGTTTGTTGACATTCGATGTATTTCCATCGTTAGTTAGTAGTTGCTATCGTTTGTGATGTAAAACGTAATTTTTTAATAAATTATTGACATCTTATGTAGAAAATGCTCGTTAAAACGTTTACGTTCTCTTAAATTTTAACTGTTTTTTTTTCTTCTTGTACGTATTATGATTAAAAATTGCTAACTGGGGTAAAGTTTCAACTTGAAAATTACTCTCAGTAGTTTCATTGCCCTTTCCCTGTAACCTTTTAAGGCTGTTTGCGTCTATTTAGTGTAAAATATTCATGTCAGTGGTTATATAAGAACTTTCAGGCTTTACCTAGGAACCGGAATCTGCTTAACTGTTGAATATGCTACACAGTACGGTCTACTAAAAGATCGTTTGGTAAATAATTATATGTTTGATTGAACGGTGTACGATTAGGTAGGTGAATTTCGTGCTATCTATATACTTAATAACCCAACGGGTTGGTCTAGAGGTAAAGTCGTCGCCGTGAGTCAGTTGTTTAACATCTGATTTTTGGAGACAAGGGTACTGGTTCAGATCCTAGTAAAGTACTTTTTTGCGGATTTGAATACTAGACAGTTGGTACCGGTGTACTTTGATGGTTAGGGGTTCAATTAACCATACTCTTTAAGGAATGGTCGGTCTGGGTCTGTACAAGACCACCTCATATACACGTCGCACACATCATCCTCATATCATTGCGTCAAGGGATTGCTTATTGTTCTGCAGATTGCAACGTACACATATTAGGGATGAACAAATCTATGAAAGGGATAAGGGATTTGTTTTTTTTTTTTAATTTGGTCTTAGCTCTCATTTAACTTATTCCAGTTAACCTTTTTTTAAATATATCCCTCCACGTGTAGATTTTCTATTACCCATCTTTTTTTCCGAATTCCCAATTAACGTAAAATATAGAAAATTAATGTTTTGTTAAACCCCTTTTTTTGAACATCTATAGACAACTGCACCAATGTCATGCTAAATCAGTTTGTGTTCTTCATTAAGACAAAACGGTGCAGTTTTACGGAAGTTTTCTTTGTTTCTTATGAAACTATACAGTCGCGAAAGATCTGGAAACCCATTATTATATTTTCCAAATTTCCGACGAATGAAAAAATTAATATTGTTTTTAAACTCGGTTTCTTGAAGATATACCGCATTGATGCCATGCGTGGTAAACAAGTTTTGGTCGTGAAGACCAAGTGATGCTTATTTTCACGAGGTTCTCTTTGTTTCGTATGACTTTATGAAAAATCATCCTGAAAATTCTAAACTCAACCAGCAATGCCAGCATGTTTGGTTTCTTCATTGAACGATTTCGAAATTTTTAGGTTTTTTTTATTATTTTTTTAACGTAGAAAACGAAAATGTCTCTGCCGAACCCATGTCTTGATTAGTAAAAAAATGTGACCAAAAATTTTCAAATCAGTGTGTTTATTCTGGGGTATGCTACAGGTTGCGATCTTATTTTGTAATCTATGTAAAATTAATCGATTGACTTTTTTCGCACATTTAGTGTTTTAATATTTTTTACGTCGTGGTTGAAACCTTTATAACATGCTATTTGTCCGATTTTTTTCTGTAATTTTTTTGTAGGAAATGTTATTGGCATTTGATTTTCTTTATTTGTTTATGGTAAGTGTCTACTCGCCTTCTGGGTGTTTTTCGTACGTCCATTTGATTATGTATGATAGTTTTTTTTATGATTAGTCATTTTATTCCCAGATAAATAAAATTATCTTATTAACTACAATGATCTAGGTGACTTCTTTGATAATCCCTCTGAGGCCAACAATAAGCTTGCGCGTAGCGCGAAAGCAGTTTGTAGGGTAGTATTTATTCATGTAAAATGTTTAAGAATAAAAGTTATTTTAACTACAGGTATTTTAGTGTACTTAATAGTTATAAAGTTATGAAATTATCACAGAATCAGCGAACACAACAGATTTTCAGGCCTATATTTCACAGTATCTGCTAAATTAATTGATTCAGAAAATTTTATTGTATCAAATGACAGGGTTCCTTTAATTCTCCTCAGTTGTTGCAGACCCAGAATTAGATAGGCTAGAACAGGCGTGTTTTCTGATTTATAAATGTTTGACGGTTTGTTCAGCCAATTAAATGGCTGAATCATTTAAGAACAGAAGAGGTAGAGGTGTAAAAGACACTAATCAGAGTTATCTCGTCTGAAAGTAATGGATTTCATTATACACCCAGACCCTGTGGTGAATGAAGTGAAAGTGTCATTTGCAGAGTGGAAAATATATGCTTTTCAGAGGGCCTGGCATGCTGATAAGTGTACTTTTCCACTCAGTGAGGAAGGCATTGGTAAACCACCTCACTCCTCGATTTACTTAGTAAAACCTATACAGGTTCAAACTAGCCTTTTGGCTGATGACCTAAACAACAACAAAATGTTTGAGAAAGGAAATGTTAACAGTAGGTACGGGAATGATAAAACTACGCACAGAAAACATTTCCCATAATATCCAGTTACATAAAGTCAGAATTTTCTATTGAAAACATTAGATCGCGATTATAAAACAAACGTGAATTCCGGGAATTGATTGTGACTCTCAATTGGTAATTTTGAATTGCGAATTCGTTTTACTTTATGACATTTTATTTTGGAATCATATACCTTATCTTCTTACCCTTATAATTTAGCCATATTATTTTTAAGAAAACGTTTCTTAAGAAACGACTTAGATGTCCTTTACTCTGTAATTTAAGTTTAAATTGGTTTTCTACCAATTTACATGTTTGCTCATTTTGTATATTCCATTTTCACAAAGTAGTTTCCTCGAATCTTTTTACTTCAGCGTACTACAGAAAATGGAAACAAGATGATTCTCATCTGATATGTCTGAACAGCCGAATGAAAGGATAAAGAAATCCCTATTTCCCTCATCTACTGCTTTATTAATAAACAGCCGTACTGAATCATCCGTCCTTCGTAGATTGTAACTGGAAAAATTCAGTTCGTTACAAGAATATGAAATGTACTTTTTTTTATTTCATTCACTACGAAACACATTTTGAAATTGTTTTTCATCATTTATCTCAAGGTATTCATTTTTCTAATGGCTGGGCTAGGCTGGCGTTTCTTAACATGAAGCATCTTGTATCTTGAAGATGTTAATAATACAATTTAACATCCTGTAAGATATAGTTCTGCAAAGGCGTGTATTTACTAGTCCTGCTGTATTGTGTAACCCCATTAGACTTAGAGTATGCCATCCATGTATCGTTAGGAATCTTTCAAGTTGTGCGTCCTCTGGTGAGTACTTTGAATTTTGTGGACCGTGAGTTCATGAGCGTAATCCAAAGAAAGGAGGCTGCATATTTTGGTCATTTTTACAAAGGTGAATAATATAGACTTTTAGACATTTTCTCGAGGGCAAAGCTGTGGTTAGGAGTAGACCTGAAAAACGGAAATGCGTATGGTTGAAAAATGTGAGAGTCTGGTTAACATGAATTGCCACACTCTTTAGATGGTGGTTCGTGGCAGATAGTGATTTACCGGAGTTGTAGCCAATCTTCGTTATTAGTGTTTTTTACGTCTAACTGTTTTGCAATTGCTGCTAATGCAGACTGTAAGAAGGATAATAGATGAAGATGAGTGATGAGAAAATTCCAGACCAGACCGGGAATCGAACCGGGATCCCGGCGTACGAGGTGTGGCTGTTAAATAACGAGACTGACGTAAAAAATTTATTTTAATTTATTACATAATCAGTTATTGTCACCTTCAATATACACTCCTTCTCTATCCCTACAACGCTCTATGCGAATTTTCCATTCTTGGATACAGTGCTGGAAGTCATCTTCTGTCAGCTCCTTTAGGACACGTGCCGCTTTCTCTTTTACAGCTTCCACAGACTCAAATCTTGTTTCTTTTAATGCAGATTTCACCTTAGGGAACTGGTAGTCACATGGTGCAAGATCTGGTGAATAAGGTGGATGTTCTAACACTGGATGCTGTACTTGGCTAGGAACCTCTTGACAGATAACGCGGAATGAGCTGGCGCATTATCTTGGTGGGGGAGAACCCAAGATTTGTCCTTCCGCATTTCGGGGCGTTTTTTCCTTACTCTTTGGAAATAGTAGTTTAGAAATATTTAGTTTAGAAATATAGTTTAGATAGTAGTTTAGAATTCGTAGTTTAGAAAGTACCTCAAGGTAGTAATTTTGATTAATTGTTTGAGCTGCAGAAACCCAGTGAAGGTACAAAATCCCATGGATATCAAAAGAAAAAAACAATCATCATTGCTTTAAATTTTGACTTGCCCATTCGAGCTTTTTTGGTTCGCGGTGAAGTTAGGCTCTTCCAGTGCATGAAAAAAACTACCACTACAAAAAACTACGTTTCATCACATGTTATTATCTTCTTCCTGTTCTCTAAGGTGAAGTCTGCATTAAAAGGGACAAGATTTAAGTCTGTGGAAGCTGTAAAAGAGAAAGCGGCACGTGTCCTAAAGGAGCTGACAGAAGATGACTTCCAGCACTGTTTCCAACAATGGAAAATTCGCATGGAGCATTGTAGGGATAGAGAAATAGTGTATATTGAAGGTGACAATAATTGATTACTTATAAAATTAAAATTAATTTTTTTACGTCAGTCTCGTTATTTAGTAGCAACACCTCGTATAAGCCAGTTGCGCTAACCATTACGCCAACGGGCCGGTCATTGATGTCGATACTTAAAGAATAAGATGCTTTTGTTTTTAGTTAACTATTTTTTTTGTGTGTCATCATGAAGTTATCTACTTTTGCGCTTGTCAACATTGTAGCTCTATTTAACGCGTTAGTATGCAGGCGACATCACTCCAATCTCCGTGGGTTATTTTGAAGGTCAGAGTACCGATCAGTTGATAATAATCTAATTGTTTTTTTAGTGGACGCGAAATAAGCTTGCCGGTGTAGTTGCGCGAACTGTTCGGATTCAGTCGGTAGATTTCGTGTCTTAGCACCGAACTGCGTATTAAATCACATGCTAACAATGTAAATTATCATCTATTAGCGACGTTAAAAACATTCAGTTGTAAACATTGTATACAACAATTAACGCTTATCACATACAACACATTACGTACTAATGTTTTCAGTTTAGCTGATATATAACGTTGCGAGAGCGACGTGATCTGATCACAGCTGGTAAAGCACCGACCCCCACCATTTGTTGAGGCAACCGAGCGCGCAATTACCAAAAAACCCCTCTGCGCACTCAAGAAAACCGGCAAGCTTATTTGGCGTCCGCTCTATTCGTTTATATCTCAGTTGGAATAGGTGATGTTAAAGTACGTCCGTTCTGTTTGAACAAACTAACACCTGCGTATCGAATCATAAGCAAATAGATGGACATGGATCAGTTGCTAGTTTTGTTGCAATATCGTGGTTCAAGAGGTGTTACATGCAATTGTACCTCTCAAAATAACATTAAAAATGAAAATTTGCTGAAAATACCATATTGTTATAATCTCATCTGCAAAAACACAAACGTAAACAAACGATCATGAACACAATATAATTGACGGAATAGTAGTATTAAAAACAAAAACGCTAAAAAGTAGGAATTAGGACGCGAAGCGTACTATTACGGCAAAATGCTGTGCATCTGATTTTTAAGGACGTAATAATGTACTGAGAAACAGCGTCGATGGGTTAATTTTTTGACAGCTCTTATCGCCTTTTATATTATTTATAACCTTTTTTTCGACGCTCCCTTTTCCTTTCCCCTGACACTGGGTCTTCTAACATGGTCTTAATTATACCTTCTCCTACGGCATTCTGTGTCGTAGCCAATTAGCCTGCCACCGTTGAATGATTGTCATCAAATTTCTCTTTTATTCCACTACTTGTAGTACTTTTGCGTTCCTCATTCTATGAGTCAATTTAATTTTCTCTATAAATCTCCGTAGCCATATTTCAAAAGACTCTAGCCTCTGTCTTTTCGTTTTCCCTTAACGTTCATGTAACGTATCCGTAAATCAGTATTTCCAAACATAACATTCTACTTAACTTTTCCTCAAGTTTAATACCATAATTTTTTCTTGCCCTTTTTTGCCATTCCTATAATTGTTTACCCATAACTGGCAGGTGGGTTGTTAAATTATTTGTACACGATCTACTAGTTCCAGGGCTACTAAAAATAGTTCTGTTTCTTATCACATGTTCAGCCAATTAGATGATTGAAGCATTTAAGAACAGAAGAAGTAGAGGTGTAAAAGACACTAGTCAACAGTTAATCTCCACTGAGAGTAATGAATTTTATCATTATACAGCCAGACCCTGTGGTGAGTGAAGTGAAGATGTCATTTGCAGGGTGGAGAGTAGATCTCTTTCAGAGGTCCTGGCATGCTGATAAGCATACTTTTACACTCAGTTGGGAAGATAATAGTAAACCACCTCACTCCTCGTTTTATTTAGTAAATCCTCTAGAGGTTCAAACCAGCCTTTTGGCTGATGACTTAAACAGCATCCTTGTTTGTTTTTTTTTAAATTTCACTTTATAATCTTCAGTCATCATGCTTACCAATGGCGTGTATTGACCGCTTGCTGTGGTTCACGGTGAAAGAAACTGAAAACGTTTAACTTCTTTTACAACCTTACACAAATTATTTTAGAAAATGTAAGAATTTCTTAATGTCTTATAGCTTGTGTTATTTAGGTAGCTCTCAGCTTTCCAACAATGAAAGAATTTTTGAAATCGGTTGGATCGTTTCTGAGATTACCTCGTACAAACAAACAACAAATATTACTTCTGTAAAGTATTAGTACAGATATAAATTTAAGAAGCTTTTGTTTTCAAAATCTTCGCTTTTTGTTCTAGTTTGTACAATGGTCCCTTCGTCATGTTTGATTTCTGATAAATTACATAAATTTGTAAAAGAGCAATTAGAAAACTACTTTTAATTTGTTTCAAGCATCATTTTAAAGGTAAATGACCGAAAAAGTTATCCAATTATGATCTTGGCCTAAATAATTATGGTGTATTGCCTCAAACAGATTCAGCGAAAGTCTGTAACACACACACACACACACCATTCGTATAAAACATACTAGAAGTAGCCCTATAAGTGTGGTACGTTGAAATCAATACACATATCCCAAAACGATTATTAATATGTTGGGTAAAATTACTGATAACGATTCATATTAATGGTTTGTAAACGAACCTGTTAGTAAATTGGGCGTAACTTAAGTTAGATTACAGACCTGCGTATTATTAAGTTACCCTTTTTCTCCGTCATTAGAATACCGTTGCCAGATAACGATTTGCTTCGGTCCTATTTATTACACCTCAATAACATTATCAGAAACGCATTAAACCGATTTTGAAACGCATTATATACCCTTTGTGTATATGTTTCCCGGAAATTGTAACTATAATTTCACTCGTAAGTTATTTATCGATAAGAAAATACTGTCAAAATCTTATCATTTATTTTTTACTCTTCCCATTATATTGAGTGGAAAATTTTTGTGGAGAACATTTTTCGGTACCCCAAATGTTAACTCACTTCATGACTCGTTGACGCCAAAAAAGTGTTTTATGTTCATTTTTATGTTTGTTATTCAGTGGAGCAAAAACAACTGGACCGATTTGACTGCCATTTGAAACGTACAGTTTTAACGATTTTGATTATACTTGCCTTAATTACTACATTTGCTAGGATCAGTAAGAGGGCATTAGTGTTATCTCTGGAAAAATTCGTGAGGATGCTGTACACTCGTTCGATGAATCGGACCTACACTCGTTGGATGAGGCCGGCCCGTTGGCGTAGTGGCTAGCGCAACTGGCTTCTACGCTGGGGTCCCGGGTATTCCCGGTCAGGTCTGGCATTTTTTCATCACTCATTTTCATCTATATCACCCTTCTCACCGTCTGCATTAGCAGTAATTGCAAAACAGTCTGACGTTAAAACCAAAAAAAAGATGAATCGGAATTTTTTTAATTACTGCCTTGCAATACATCTAGCGCACAAATGTTAGTAACAAAAGTTTAAAATAATTTAACCGCTTTTGTAGTAGAACAAAAAAAGAGTTTTATGCCCATTTTTACGTTTTTTATTCTGTGGAACAAAAATAACTGGACCGATTTGACTGACATTTGAAAATCACAGTTTCCTCGCCCAACCTAAAAATACAATTGTCCTCAAAGCAGTTTTAACGGTTTTGATTAAACTTGCCTAACGTCAGTAAGAGGGAACGTAAGTATTCTCTCTGGAAAAATTCGTGAAGATGTTGCACTCTCATTCGATAGATCGGGATTTTAAAAATTACTGCCTTACAGTACATTTCAACTGTGAGTAACAAAAGTTAAAAACAATTAAACTGTAGTACAGTTAAACCCCGAATATCCGTCATGGTAAAAGCTTAGAATATTATAGTTTCTGACAAAATGAAATAAGAATAAATGTTCATTGTAAAATCAAAAGTAATAAACATATTAAATTTCATGGAAGTAATTCTTTTACATATTAGTAAAAGTAATAGAAGAATTCTTTTACATTTCTGAGAGTTGCGTTTTAGCGTCTTGGACGGAATCAGTAGTTATTGCAAGATCGACAGCAAAAGTTATGTAAAGTTTATAGTTTTTTTTAATTCAAATTTTTATATCAGATTTTGAAAAGTTTTTACGTTGTTATTCTCTGATCATTTTCTTAAAAGCACAATTAAAGAGAATTAGATAAAAACCATCTGTATTTTAACAGCGTCCTTACAAGTTAAACGGTTCCGAAATTGTTGTTCTCGTATAATATCTATCATTATTACGTTTGTTTATATTATCAGATTGTGCAACAGTTTCTACTACTGTTCGATGTGACGAACCATATATGTTACAATTTCACTATTGATATAAAATGGCGAAATGGTGACTGTATTTTTTTACTACAGCTTTACAAATTATCGAGTAAAATATTCCGTGACGTCAGACTTGTAAAAATGTGGGTTGTAACTTTAGGAGCCAGTCGAGGTAGTTAACTGAAGGGGAATTGTTGTTTGTTACACTGCTAAGTGGAAAATAGAAAAACCCAAACCCGCCGATCTACCCGCATCTAACGAGAACAGTCACCGTACAACACGCAAACTGCTTGCCGACTGCATATTGTAACACTGTAATTGTACCTAGTTTTTTCTTTGTACTACACAATCAGTGTTTTCGTGTGCGAAAAATATTCCGAGTTATGTTTCTTTTGATAAACTTTCTCTTTATTTAAATTCTTACGCGTTTTAACAAGTTCTTATGATTTTCAGAACTATCGTGTTTTCCTCTTTTAACTATAATATTATTATAACGCCTAAGTCTAGGTTCGTTCGAGATCTGGGTAGAATAAATAACAAACAAACAAACGTATGACAGCTTATTACAATTATTTATTGATAGTATTAATAATTACAATTATTTATTCGCCCATAACAGACAAGTGGTGTTAAATAATTTGCACTCAATCTGCTAGTTTCAGGGGTACATGAAATAGTTTTGTTTCTAAATGGTCAGCCAGTTACATAACTGAATCAGTTAAGCACGGAAGAGGTAGAGGTGTAAAGACATTAATCAAAGTTATTTTTTTGAAAGTAATGAATTTCATTATACAGCCATACCCTGTGGTGAATGAAGTGAAGGTGTCATTTGCAGGGTGGAAAATACGTGCTTTGCAGAGGGTCGGGCTCGCTAGTCAGCGTATTATTCAATTCAATGAGGAAGGCAAGGGTAAACCACTTGACTCGTTTTATTCAGTAAAACCTTTAAAGGTTCAAAACCAGCTTTTCAGCTGATGACGTAAACAACGCCAACAGTTAATGATTAAAAGTAGCAAAACAAATACAATTAATTAGATTACTTTAATTTAATTAATTACATAACTCTCGTTTCAGCTGATTTTGATTATTATTAAGAAAATGTCCTTGAGAAATCAACAGTTTATTTACCTGTCCCCAACCACTTCGTGTTATCCACCCGTACGCACTATTAACGTAACTCAAACCCGGTCTCGTAGCGACACTTTCGAACGGCCCAACACACTTACTCTCACAATTCAAGTATTAACCAACTCCCTACAAAGGCGATAACTGTTTTTATACCTTCGGTCTGGCAGTTTCCCAAACAAACGAGTTCTTTCTAACAAACTCTCCGCTATTCTTGAACCTAGAAGAAGGAATCAAAGTAAAAACGAACGTTTCTACCGTATCGACTTATTAGAACCCTGATATCGGGTTCCGTAGTTTCAGTTTAAGTTCCAAGTTTCAGATTCGTTTATCTTCCGTTCTTGAAATATTATGTTCACACAGACACACACACACACACACACCATTCGTTAAAAACATGTATTTTGGGTTCAGGGGCTGAAAACTTCCGAATCCGGTGAAAAATCGACTTGAAAACAATAATTTCCTCTCCTGTATCTCCATATAGGGCCAGAGAAAGTAAAAATTGTTTGATAAGGAAGACAAATAGCAATTTTATAATATCTCGTGCGTGTGTACGATACTCATCGTTCACCAACTGTCATAGGTAACTAGATTAAACTTTCGGGGCTCTTTCTCATCAATATTGATCATGAAATATTTGCAAATTTTGTGTAGGCCTATGCAAAAGTCAGTCCGGTATTATTCTAGACCCATATATGTAAACCAAATTTACGTTTGTATAGTAGTTAATTTACTTAAATATCTAACCGAAAGCTTTCTTTAATCCCTTAAGTTTGTACAATTTGTTTTATTTAAGAATAATAAGTAACCCCTACGACCCAATGAGATGAGAATGATGTGTATGACGTGTAAATGAGATGTAGTCTTGTACAGACTTAGGCCGACCATTCCTGAGAGTATGGTTAATTGAACCCCAACCATCAAAGTACACCGGTAATCACTGTCTAGTATTCAAATCGGTATAAAAGTAACTGTCTTTATTCTAGGATTTGAACCAGCATCCTTCGTCTCCGAAAATTAGCTCTTAAACAACTGATTCGCGGGGCCTTTACCACTAGACCAACCCGGTGCACGAATTTGAAATGAAATTTCACGATTAAACTACTACTTTCAGTTGACTGATTTTTATGAAAATGTTGGTGTTGGTCTTCTCCAGGGTGAATAATTTTCAAGTTACTCTAGAAAACGGGTATTTTCGATGAAAGATTACTTTTCGTACCCATATATTTTTCTCGAATAGGGTCAAATTTAGACCACGCGAGGTGACTAAACGTTTCTGGAAGCTCTTTGTGCAGCCCACATTCTCAGCATTCGCTCATTGTAGGCTTTTCTCCTTTCTTCTGTTCACCCGGTGTTCTGCTTTTGCTCATCATTGAATCCCTTAAAGACCGTAATTAGTTATCTAAATTTGGTTCGGTTAATTCCGGTTTTCTTAATATCCTTTCTGACTAATTTTAACCATTTATCCGACAACTTAGGTCTATCGTTTAGTGTCTTAAAATTTAATTTTATCAACCGGTTGTCATACGTTCTGTTCAGATGTCCATAAAATGTTAATGTTCTTTTTCCCATAGTTTCCATTAATCATTCATTTTCCTTGTACAGTTCTTCACAACTTCGTAACCTATATTGTCCGTCTACTATCTTCGGGCCGATTATCCTTGCCCATATAGGCAAGAGAAAGTAAAAAATTGCGTTAAAAGACAAATAAAACAAAAAGCTCTCATGGTATGAAATTAAGGTGTAGTGAAAATAAAATATTGGTCCATTTCATGAACTGAGTTGTTACTTATTTTTGACCACATACTCGTAGAACTATTACAGATAACCGCATCAAAATAGGACATAGTGAAATTAGTTCCGCTAGACGATTTCCGAGAAACTCAGTGCGACTTTCCATACTACGGTTTATTGTACTTGACATTTAATGAGTTGTGGCGTATGTAGTACATAACAGCGATACGCTAAAATTGTTAGTTGTCATAAGTTGTAAAAATTTATTTGCCCCGTAATTACTCGGAACGTAGTCACTTGTAACATACGTATGTATACTAATATTTTATGTAAAACGGTAATATCTCATATTTATCCGTCAAAGTGTTCTCTATTTTTATTACTATTATTGACATTTTGACAATATTGAATAAAAGTAATGGTATGGTAAAAAAAAGAAATATGTAACGCAATTTGTGTAAACCGACTTTATTTATGAAGAACATGGTTTACGAATCGTTCAACCATCAGTCACTGTGTCATAAATTTTCAACTTCCTGAACGCTTGATTGAGCCAATTTTACTAATGCTTCACTTATATTGTTTGTATTGTGTCTTTTGTTTCATTTTTTTAATGTAGTACTTTTATATTTTACATTGTAACAGTATACTTTGCATTTTTTTTCGATTTACTTCGTATATTTTACCCTTATTTTTTCCTCTGTTTCTTTTTGTTCTTTAACGTCCGACTGTTCTTCAATTTCTGCTAATGTAGACGGTGAAGGATGAAATTAATTTTTTGTAACGTATGAAAATATGCCGTGCCTGAATGGCTTCGAACCCAAGTCCGCATCCTCCTTCTTGAAGTTGGACTTTTACGTATACCGTGCTTCCAACAAATTGGACGTATAGGAAAATTAACATTAGACGATGTACTGTCAACATTAAGCTAATTACGAGGGTATTATCTTACTTTTATAACTCAAGTCTTTTTGAAACTGGATAAAAATGAGTCTAAAAAAGATTTTAATAGCTAATAATTTATTTATTAATAAAATAATAAAAAAGTTTTTCAATTTCGATATAGCGGGGTACTTACATAAGAAAACATTTCGCTTATGTTGTGATACCTGTTTAGTAGCTGTGCGCGTTTAGACGTCGTTTGAAATTTTACTTTTGTTAGTATCGTACGAGAGTCGCGAGTTCGAATCCCATACTTACTAAATATTTTTATTTTATTTCTTTACTAAATGATTTTATAAAAAAATATTAAAAATAATTTGTTTATTTAATTCATCCAATCGGATTACTTGTCAATCAAAAAGTAAAATTTATTTCTGTTAACTTTTTATATTTTTTAAGTTATTCGAGATGGGTTGTAGTTTGTCAGATTTAGAAGTCGTTTAGTAACTCTTTTATTGGCTGTTAAGTGACGCATTATTGACATTACGTGACGTTTAATGTTCGAGAAAAAATTAAATAAAAAAATGTTTAATGAATTAAAAATTGCAATTATAAAATTTGAAATATGTTTCCTTATTTAATTAAAATATTCAATGTTCATTTAACAAAAATATAATAATATTAATATAACAAAAAAACATTCCAATTAGTGTGAGATTTGAACTCTCGACTCTCGTATGATAATATCAAAAGTAAAATTTCAAGTAACTTCTAAACGCGCACAGTACTACTGAACAGATATCAACATATGCGAAATTTTTTTATGTAAGTACCGCGCTGTATGGAATTTTTTTTTTTTTTGCTTATATTTGTTTTCGGGAACTGTACACTATTGACAACTACCCAATTTGATCGTTGCTTTGCTGTATTATTTGACGTGAATTAGGCATGAGTTTGAACAGGGACCCCCAGTAGAGTTTGTTCACGAATGGCTATCAGCTGGTCACCATAAAAAGTCGCTTGCCCAAACGGTGTTACTTAACAAATAATAGCGACTTACTACCAGCTGACTGACTGGGCTGGCCCGCAGGCCTGTATGGAAATTAAATTACATTTTGTCATTATTTTATTAATAAGAAAATTATTAGCTATTAAAATCTTTTGTACACTCATTTTTGTTCTGTTTCCAAACAACTGAAGTAATAAAAGTAAGATTACACCCTTATAATAAGATTAATGTTGACAGTACATTGTCCGAATCCTGAATCCTGGTTGAGAGGGCTGAGAAGCCCTATGATGGCGACATCGTGTTAAGGAACACGTGGTCGCTCGGGGAACAATTTTACCGAATAATTGCAACCTCATGAAATTTAGGGGGAATTTTATAGTTTAAAATTAGGAAATAGGATTCTGGCTCTTGCGGGATTGGGACTGGGACTTCAAAGGAGGTAATGTATTTTAAGAAGTTACTCGTGGATGAAAATTTTTATTAAGGGACAAGTGGGTTTAAGAGCGGCTCTTTTCTTTTTTTTTTCTTTTTCAGTGGCCTTTTTCAGTTATGTGGGAGTTTTATTGTCTTGAGGAGGGGAAGGCACGCACCGTACTTAACGTGGACAAATGGTACAATTTTAGGTAGGGGTTAGTTTATGATTTTAGGGGAGACGGAAAGGGAAGAGTTTGGCATAATCACCGGCCTTTTATTTTCTAAGTGTTTAATAATTTAAAATGACGGCTCTTTTCACCGTAGTGGAGTGATTATGCATAGGAACATGGGGACAACTACCAACTGGGTGGCGTGAGTTATACAAGTAGATGAAGGGGCATGGGTATATAAGAGGAATACAGGGCGGAATAAAAATGTGGCAACTCTAAATTTTGATAAGTGGGTCATACTGGAATTTAGATAAAGTCGTGGAATGGTAATGGCATAAAGACTTCGGGTGGATGTGGGCGTCGGTACAAGTCCTGAATGATCTGGGGTCCGTCAGTTTTCCCGGCGTCGTGGAGCCGTTTCGAGGTATTGTAAATAAAGTCCTCCATAGAGGGGAAGAGAAGGTGTTCGTGTACGATGCGATTGGAGATAAGATAGTGAAACTTTGTGATGCACCGGAGGACTTTGTTCTGGTATGCTGAAGTACGTTTTTTGTTGGTCTTGGAGAGAAAGGGCCACCATACCGGCGACCCGTACAAAAGGAAAGGACGTAGAATGGAGGAGTACATCAGAAGTTTCAGTTTTGAGGAGTATGCAGTAGAAATGAACAAAGGGACGAGTAAAGCGAACATTGTCCGATATTAATTTCCCTATTCGTCAAATTTGTTGGGAAGTGTTGTATAACTTGAACATGAACGCAAAACTTCCCTGTGTAGAAACGTTACGGAGAATAAAATAAAGTAGGCCTATTAGAATCAGTTAACATCGCCAAATGTCGTAATTGCATTACTTCGGGTAGATCATGAGGAATCGAAAAATACATTAACTGTTACAATGTATTTTGCAAGGAAAATAGAAGGAAAGTTTAGTGTGAACCACTCACACGACTTTCTCTTGCCATTGTAGATAGCGTACTATATAACCTATGTTTAATCATGAATAAGTAATGTGAAATGAGAAACATAACCTAATTTTAATCTTGAGTGAATGATGCAAAATGAAAATCAATCTGTTCGATTTAAAAATACGGAAAATCAGCAATTTTCTCTATTACTAGACTCCGCAGAGAAAAATCCTTAAAATAAAAGGTGTAGGTTTTTTAATTTCCTCAAACTTTTCCTGTATAGTACACTTTTGTCGTAAAATGCATACGAAGGTCGCATCTTAAATTTTTTACCGATTTTGATGGAAAAAACCAAAATCACTAATTGCTGCTAAACTAAGCGTTGTACAAAAAAATGCTTGAAATAGAAGTTGTAGGTTTTTAGATGTTGTGCAATTTATTGTATACTTTTGGCCCTAGAATGCATATTATGTAATAATAATAATAATAAATAAAAAAGAAGAAATTAAACAACATAGCGAAAAACATTTACAAAAACTAGAAGACCATCAGAATCCATTAGCGATTAGCCTCCTTGACAACAGCGAAGATACTCACAGACTGAAACGCTTTAAACCATTGGACTTACCTCTACGATTTTGTTAGTCAATTAATTTTAATTTTTTTATTTTTATGTTTTATCTTTTCTACTTCAACTCCTAATCATCAGCATCTCATAATTGGCGTCGTTTTCATCTCTACCATCGTCATTGTCATCTCCAACTTCAACTCTTTGTATTTCGGGATGTTGATTCACGGTTCATCAAGTTTGATTTTGTATAGATATATTTTTTTTTGTTTCTTCACAGTTTGGTCTTTTTCAAACACACTACTGAGTGTCGTTTGTGTTTTAATTCTAAGGACATTACTCAGATTTTCTCATATTTGCTTAAAGTTATTGTATTTATTAACTGATTGCAAAAGAAAACTATACTGTTAAAAAAAAGGAAAAATAAATAAATAAATAAAATATTATATAGATTGCATATTATAATAGGCTGAATTTTAGCTGCCATTAATTTAAAAACATGCAGGAACGTTCCTCTAAAACGCGATATTTTTCCTCTTAAAATTTATCGTGCTACATGTTCTTAAACATGAAAAATGCGCTAGAAAAACGGGTACATATTTTGCTGTAAGTCGGTATAAAATGCCTAATAACTCTCCCGTGTTTTGTAATTTATACGAATAAAATAACAAAAATCAAGCTTTAAAACGAGCCCTACCAGAAATTTTTATGATTTTTGGTGAGATACGCGGTTCCAAACACAGACTTTATTTTTCATTTTACGTACTGTAGTAAGGCGGCAATCGTAAAAAACAACTTTTCTGCGAGAGCAAAGGTTCCCCAAGAATTTCAGCAGACATGACGCATACCCTATCTTGTAGAGCATAAAAATTGTAGTAAATGTTCATTACATAGTTCTTTGTTAGCCCTGTAAACAAAGGAAAAAACATTTTTGAAATTTTTTTAACAGAAAATATTGACTAAAACTTTTTTGGTATTGATTATGTACATAACAAGGATGATTATTATTTAACAAAAAGCATATTCACCAATTTTACAAAATTTATATTTTTAAGTTCAGCATTTGTGTTAAAGTCCTTTAATTAAACGATATATCACTCTGATGCAGGCCTGAACCTTAACTTTCTTTCTCGTCCTTCCAGTGGCTATGATAATTTGAATTACAGTTGAATCTCCATAACTCGAACCACGTAGGGAATATGGTACTATTCGAGTAAAAGAAAATTCGAAATACAGAACAATAAAACTATAACAGAATTTTAATCAATTTTTAAAGATTTTTTTAAAAATCTAATCTGTGTAATGTGCAATCTGTTCAATTCAGAACAATAAGCAACCCCACGACCCAATGAGATTAAGATATTATGTGTATGACGTGTAAATGAGGTGTAACTTAATCTTGTACAGACCCAGGCCGACCATTCCTGATAGAGTATGGTTAATTGACCCCAACCATCAAAGTACACCGGTAACCACTTGTCTAGTATTCAAATCCGTAGGCTATAAAAGTAACTACCTTACTTGGATTTGAACCGGGAACCTTCGTCTCCGAAAACTAGCTGTTAATCACCTGACTTGATTTCATGACGATTTTTAATTTTTTTAAGTCCTCTACTGCTGGCTTTAAATTTGGTAGGACCATGTTGCATAACTAATTGATCTGATTTTTCTCGGAGCATTACACGTAGTATGGGAAAGTTTTTCCCACGTACTTCTGGCAGCCAATTTAATATACCTATTCCATGCTATGAAACATTTTCGTACACATTTGCGTTAAAAACAAAAAAGAAGTCGGATTTTTAAAAAAATCTCGAACGAGAAGTTCGAGTTATGAACGCTAATTTTAACGTAATTAACCAGTAAATCCTAGAGAAATTAAATTAATTCTAATTATAGAAAATTCGAGTTAGGGAAGAAGCAACTGTCTTATCAATATCAGATTTCTAATCAGCGACCCCAACCACGATACCACATTTTAAGCTCAAGAATACATATGTTGTTGTTTAGGTCTTCAGCCGAAGAGCTGGTTTGAACCTACTAAGTAAAACGAGGAGTGAAATGGTTTACAATTGTCTTCCTCACTGAGTGGAAAAGTATGTTTAACAGCATGCCAGGCCCTCCGAAAAGCATATAATCTCCACCCTACCAATGACACCTTCACTTCATTCTCTACAGGGTCTGGCTGTGTAATGATATTCATAACTCTCAGAAGAGATAACTCCTCTAGTGTCTTTTACACCTCTACCTTTCTGTTCTTAAATGGTTGTCGTGTAACTGGCTGACCATGTGATAAGAAACAGAACCGTTTTTTTTTTGTATTCCGTTATTAAATATTTCAAAACATAAAATTATGTTCGTGAATAGTTAGCATTATTCGAATAGACGTCGTTTAGAGGAATGGTTTAATTTTCTACATTTAAATTTTGTCATAATTTATAAGAAAACTAGGTATACAATAACCAGAAATTTATTATAATAATATATTTAAAAAAAAAACAAGTTGTCAGAAACATTAACATAGAGGTAGATAAGAAGAAAAAACAGAACAAAATTAGAGTTTTGTGTGATATGATTGGCATGACCGCGTGGGCTTAACTTGACAACTATGTAGGTAGTTCTTTCTACAATCGTTCTCTCTCTCTCTCTCTCTCCTCCACCCTTTCTCACTTTCATTTATTCTCTTTCTCCCGTCCTCGCATCGATTACTCGTTTCACTTGTAAAAAAAGAGATTAAAAAAGGGATAACACAGTGTTGGCGCACACAAGCTGGTTCTGTTTTTGTATCCGTCTGAATTTGGAATTTAATTTCCACCCTGGATTAACAACACTGTTTGTTCCCTCCACCGGATTACTTTCTAGGTTACTGATCTGTTTTTTAATAGCTTAAATCTTTTCTGGAATTTAAATAACTTTAAATGTAACAAGCTTTTTAGGATTGCCGAGTTAAACAAACAACGTTTTGCTTATTTAAGTTAGTATTTATTCACATTTAGGCTACTCATGGTGTATTGTGTTGTTTGAGCATTTTCAAATTACTGTACAATCAAATTTTTCCAGGGTAATTTTGTTGTTCCTTTGCTAAATCTTCATTCGAAATTTCTGAACAAATATGTTAAAACTGCATGTTATAATGAATTGATAATATCGTTTGTCATCAGATTAACAAACTGTTCTTATCTGGGATTGTTGAAGTTTTTTTTGTCATTTTCGTTTTACTTTTTACTTTCTCTTGCCTTATATTGAGTTTTCTCCAGAGATACACGTTTTGAGGCCCCGTGAACCCAAAAAACAAGTTTTTAGCTATTGGTTTGTGCGTGTGTGTGTGTGTGTGCGCGCGTGCGCTTGTAAACAAATACTCTCAAGAACGGAATATCGTACGAAGTTGAAACTTAAGTTAGGTACCGTAAGAGGACCCGACGCAAATACTTTCATCAAAATCGGTGTACCGAATGTGGTAGTTTATTCATGCGATTTTCTCAAAAACGGCTCGTATGATATTTTTTTAAATCGCCTCGTTTACTACATTTTTTATGCTCTACAGAATCGGGTAAGCGCCATGTCCGCTAAAATTCTTGGGAGCCCAGTGCTCTTGTAGTTTTTTCTTTTTTTTAAGATTGCGGCCTTAATATGCATTTTAAAGCCAAAGCGTATATAATAAAGTGTTTAGAACATTTGAAAACCTATAACTTTTATTTTAAGAGGTTTTTGTACAGTTAGCGGCTATAAGTAATTTTCTGATTTTTTTTTCATAAAAATTGGTAAAAAAATGAGTTTTTTCAATATTGCAGCAGTAGTATGCATTTTACGACAATAGTGTAGGTAAATATCTACAACTTTTTTCATTCATTTGCTTTTAGTCTAGTTTAGCGTTCATTTTAGCTAGTGATTTTTAAGTTCTACAGGGGTTGATTTTAATTTTTCGTCATTCACTCATGATTAAAATTAAAGTGTTTTTCGTTTTACATTGTTTACCAAGATTAAACACAGGTTACCTATATGTTTTGCTACTGATATTGGCGAGAGAAAGTCGTGTGAGTGTTTCATGCGAGATTTTTCATAATATTCTAGTTGTATTCCAATAGCTTGTCAATATAAACCATTTTTCTTTCCCTCTAGACCTTTTTCACCCTATGCTGGATACAGGATTTATCAAATTTTTCATGTTTCCCTGTCGTGAGTTGTTCCCATCGACTCAAAAACTAAACTACCATGCTCCAGTTAAATTCGGATTATCCCTCACCTGGCCGAGGCACGGATAACCGGGAATAAGGAATTAAGCGGTTTATAAAAATGAACCCCCCCTTTTATTTTTTGTTATTGATAATAATAATAATAAAACTTTATCTTCATATTTTTTGTACAATTATTTCCACAGACATTCTTTCAAAATCTATTTCATTTTTTTAAAAGCTATTTTGCCAATCGTACAATTTGCAATGTACGAAATAAGGGAAATTGACCTACCCTGCTATGGCTAAAAACCATGTTATAAAGTAGCTGTTTTCTTCATTTATTTAGTATCAAAGTACAGACATTTATTATTTTTAAATACATTCTTAAACATATATATTTATTTAAAATGTACACAATCTAAAATCTAAACAAGCCTACATAATCTATTGAACTAGAAAAATATGTATAAAAATGAGTGAGCCAAAAAAAAGAAGATTTTTGATCGTAACCTCTGTATATTTTCTCTTTCTACATTATTCGTTCATGAACACTACTTCTAAAAAACCGAGGATTTAAATTTTTCACTTGCAAAGGGTGAGCAAATTAAACATTTTGGGTGCCAAATAACCATGGTGATGCTGATAAAGAACCTTTTTTGCTAGTTGCGAAAGTATTAGTTGCCTATTTCTAGTGTCGTAGTGGTGATCTCTGCTCTGGAGATGTAATCTGGTTTTATGCTCCCTAATTAGAATTTCTTTAACATAGAGTTTTCTTATATCCATCGCTGGAAAATCCGCGAAAAGCTACTCAGACGAATTCTCGGAGGTTTGTTGTTTATAACTTTGATAATTAATTTTTGCACTTTCACTAAGGGGTCGATGTATGCATAATAAGTCCCTCCCTAACCTATGATATAATATTATTACCCCACCCTATTATATATTGTTAGAATATATAGAACCTATTACATAATGTTCATTATAATAATTTCAACACAATGTTAACATTAACGTAATAAATGTCGGCCTTGCCACCCCAATAGAAACTAATCACACACCCCTTCCTCACTGGGCTAAATTACACAATTGGTAACACTAACAGAATGATTTTTCCGTTCAAACTATCAAACCCCTCATCGTCCTAGTAACCATCAACCAATCAGAGTGGAGAAACCAAAAACCGTTTCTATCCGTTGCAGGTTATTTTCATTTTTCAACTTTCATCCATGGTGTATAATTACTCCAAAAAAATAAAATCATTTATTTCTAACGGAAAATGGATTACTTCACAAAATAATACGTAGTACCACAAAATAAATTAAAATCTTTTATCTGTTATTTTTAATATTCAGACAAAATTATAGAAACCTTTAGTTGTTAGCCGACAAAGTATTATAGGTTAAATAAAAATTTTGAACTCTGCTTTAAGTTCCTTTTAGCATCTAGAAAAATTTCCTACCCTAGTATTCCCGCTTGAAAGCTAATACTATCATGCTATTTCAAATTAACTGAACATTGTAGGTACTTCAGGTGACCAAAATGCGTATTACCGTTTAGATTAAACAATAAATGTTTGTGTCACACACAGTGGCGTAGATAAGGAGGGTCCAGGGTGTTCAGACACCCCCCGAAGTGTACAAAAAAAATACTACAAAGATTAGTAAATTTTACAAATAGCAGGAAACCTCCCAAGTTAAATTAAATAACTAACTGATATAGTTTAATCTAGGTCGCTTAACGAACTTTGTAATGTTAGTTATTTATTCAGATCATTGTAAAATCAACCCTTGTTTTAAGGTCGTTTGGGTTCGGCTGTGCTCGGCTTTTTAGATCATTTATAAAAACACTCAGAACTGTATACTGGGTGGAAGGGGCTTGTTCTCCTGCGCCAAAAAGAGTTTGGAGCGATTAAAACCGGCAAATGGTCCGCCAGGGATGATCGGTAAGATTCGACTGTGAATGGATGACAAACGCTTCACAAAACAAATTTTTTAAACACTTAAAAGTAGACCTAAGGTCTCGGATAAATGGTTAAAAGAAGTGAAAAGGATATTAAAAAAAAGGAATAAATGTAGCAAATTTATTAAACCGAACCAAATTCGGACAACTAATGACGGACTTTAAGGGTTTCCATGAAGAGTAAAAACCGAATACCGGGTGGACATAAGAAACGAGAAAAGCCTACAGTGAGCGAAGGCTGAGAATGTGATTTGCAAGAAAAGCTTCCAGGAACATCTGAAGTCACCTCGCATGGTCTAAAATTGGCCCTCTAGGCTACGAGGGAAAAATAAGGGTTTGAAATTATAAGTTGAAATGTTCATTAAAAAACGAAGTGTTTTAATTTTTTAAGCAAAATAAAAGTATTAGTAGGTACATTACGTTAAAACCAACAACCCCCATGTAATATGACAAATTTACTGGACACCTGGAGTTGTTTATTTTTGAGTCTATTGAAATAAAAATAGATATTTCCAGCTGATTAAGATAAATATTTTTAAAAAATTATTTAATTTACAGTAACAGAATGTGGTTACTAGGCAACTAAGAAGAAGAAAAGACTATTGTAAATTATTTTAATGGGGGCGTGAAACCTAAAACGAATAAAACGTATTTTTTAGCGTCCCATTCAAAAAAGTACAATTTTAAATATGCATCATAATTTTAAAGGATATTAACAAAATAAAACCAGTGAGTTGATTTAATAGTGTTTAGAACAGGAATATTATTTTAAAAGTACACTTGAACTGTGAAAGTTGTGATCGTAATTATTAAATTATATTGATTAAACAAAAACCACAATGTGTTAAATGTAAATAATGTTTTATTGAACGAAATAGGGGACAAGGTAAATAAGAAACAATAAAATCAAACTTGAAAGCTGATCCAACACAAATAAAGAAAATAATATTAATATAATACATTATAAACAAGAAACATAAAAAAGAACTCATGTAACAGTAATTTAGGTTATGAAGGATTTAAAAAATTAAATAAAGCAAGAATTGATTCACTGATATTGACACATGTTTAATCATTTCATAATAATTTAGCTAATCCCTCATGGGGATAATTTAATACATAACAAATTTGGCATACCCTCGTGGAGATAAAATAGTCCTCTTCAAATCTTGTGGGGATACTTAGAGGATAAAAAAAATCATCTTCAAATTTGGCTAATCCCTTGTGAGGAGTAAAAATAGTTTTCTACACCCAAACAAAATTTTTATCTACGCCTCTCGTCACACACCAAAAAAAGTAATTAATCAACAAATATAACATAAATAAATCACAAACGAAGCAATTTTTTTTCATTAAGAAGTTTAGATATTGCAAATTTAAAAATAAATACTTGAGTGCGTAGAAAGTGCAGAAATATTATTTATTCAATAACATTTGCAAAATTGATTTGTATTGTACACTTCAAAATATCCTTTACAGTAAAAGAAAACAGAAAAATAAAAGAGAAACTACTCACTTAAACCTTACGTCAGACTTCTTTACAACAAAAAAAAATCCATTAAAAATGTATATGGTCAATACAAAAACTTTCTTTCACATGAAGAAAACTTAAAGGAAAGTATAAAGAAATTGAAGTTCCAAAGCTATACAAAATGTACACAACGTATAAAAAATTGCCATGAGCTTTGAAATAGAATCGAGGAAAGTTCTAAAATCTAAATGTAATAGATGTTTGTAGGCTTGTTGTGTAAGCTACACAAAATTTGCATACAATAAAATAAACTTTCTACATAAATCTCTGATCAATCCGTTTCGTATCGTACTTAAAACATGCCATTATCCTTATGAGTCTTATCTTTCAAGATTTTTTTTTTATAATCTAACGAGTGTACGTTGCAATCTGTTAAATTCAGAACAATAAGCAACCCCATGACCCAATGAGATGAGGATGATGTGTATGACGTGAAAATGAGGTGTAGTCTTGTACAGACTCAGGCCGACCATTCCTGAGAGAGTATGGTTAATTAAACCCCAACCATCAAAGTACACCGGTAACCACTGTCTAATATTCAAATCCGTATAAAAGTAACTACCTTTACTAGGATTTGAACCAGGAACCTTCGTCTCCGAAAATCAGCTGTTAAACAGCTGACTCGCGGTGACGACTTTACCTCTAGACCAACCCGGTGGGTTCAAGATTATTAAAACATAGTTTTAAAAATTTGGAGTGCTTCATCAACTCTTGCTCTTTCTTGTTTACTAGCAAGCCCCCGCGCATTGCGCTTAACGGCAAACAAAACTTAGAGCGTTCTCACACAACCTCACAGTTTGATTCGTTAGTACAAAATAACATGATATCAAACTCTGAATGTAGCCGCACACGGAGGTCCCGGGTTCGATTTCCGGCTAGCGTCCGGAAATTATAACAAGTCACAACCCAACGTTCCATAACCCACTCTAGTCACTAATGGCCAAGCTGTTGATGCGACTTTTTAAAAAATGAACGTAAACCAAACTTGTTTCTATTTTATATTTTATTTAAAGTCGCATCAACAGCTTTTTTATTAGCGACTACGGTGGATTATGCAACTGGAACGGTGGGTTTTGACTTTTGAAAATTTCCAGAACCTAACCGGGAATCAAACCCGGGACCTTCGCGTTGAGGCTAATATGCTAACCACTACGCTACGGAGGCGGCCAAAAAACTAAACTTTATTCAATTTAACAGCATAAAATCTGGAACAAGACTTATTTACAATTCATTAGTGCACTCCTATTCATCTACGTTGCTAAGCTAACCTGAAGAACGTTTCAAAAATAACGTTCCATAACTTTTTAAACAGTTCACAAAACAATCAACATAAACATTAAATCGTAACAGTAAATCATAACATACGGTACATCAACGTTGAAAGCCAAGTCACGGCTGTAAAAATAGTCAATTATTACCGGAAACAGGAATTTTGTTGATATTAGTATGAATGACCAGTGGAAGAGGTACGACTGAATTTGTTTGTTTTCTTCGTATAGTGCCAATTTTTGCAATTCTGGAAGCTCTTTTTTCAGTCCACATTCTCAGCACTCGCTCACTGTAGGCTTTTCTCCTTTCTTCTGTCTATCTTGTGTTCTATTTTTGCTCTTCATGGAAGCCCTTAACGTCCGTAATTATTTGTCTGAATTTGGTTCAGTTCATTAAATTTTCTCGATTTATTCAGGTTTTCTCAATATCCTTTTTGATTTCTTGAAACAATCTGGCACCTTACGTCTATTTTTTTAGTGCTTAAAAATTTGTTTTCTCAACCAATTATCATGCATTTTATTACTGATGTTCGTAAAATTTTATTGTTCTTTTTCAAATCGTTTATTTTACTTGTACAGTTCACGAGAAAATTCATTCCAAACTCGGATGCACTAACTAAAAATACGGACAGCAGCTCTCTCCACCCGTCCCCGAACAGTGAAGAGTTTTCGGCGGGTCGACTAGTGTACTGCACCTGCGTATTCTACGTACGTACGTGTACGTTAGTTGTTTTGTTTTGCGATGTCACACAGTTGTTTTCTATGTGTGTATATGTTTTTACAATCTTCATCTATTTTTAAAGACTCGTTCCGCATCCTGCACTGACGGTGTGATACTGTGATGTGGTAAAACTGTGGCTAATTCTATCGACCTTTTAGTTGACAATGATATGACCCATACGTTAAAGTATCAAGTACTGGTTACGCACTGTAAGTTGACGATCGCCAACGAGTGTAAGAGTGGACTATGGGGGGATAGGAAGTGCTACTATGTGTGCTTTTCTAAATACATCATAGCAATAGCTCTAACCATAACATCATGTTTTTTTCTTTGTTTATTTAACGTCCCATCAATTACTGTGGTCATTAGCGATGACGTTGGGTTGTAACTGTGAAGGACGAAATTATTTTTGTAACGTATGAAAATGCCGTGCTTAGTGGGATTCGAACCCAAGACCGCATGATGAGAGGCGAGCACGTTACCAACTACGCCAATTCGGCCGGCTAACATCTTACTCCTCATTGGTTTGTGTATGTTTACTACTATGTTGTTTTATAAACAACCCATTGTACCTATTATTCATTGATCCTTAATAAACATTCATTCTAAATAAGCCATACTACTTAACCTAAGCTATATCTATTATTCTATATTAACCAACAGCAGTAAACTGAAAATTTACGCACACTGGCATTTTTAGTGGTAGTTAGTCCGTGAGGTACACGCTTGATACGTCTTATGCTACTAGTATTTATGTTTTCATGTTGGCCGATGTTATTAGGATAGATAGCATACTGTCCTCTGCAAGATAGACGCTATCGTCAACTTATAGCGCGTTACCAGTAACAGGTAGTAAAGGATAGTAACCTGCCATGGCAATATCTATGAATAGCGATTGTACAGAAATTAAAGATTGAGCTGGAAATTGAGCCCGGGACGTTCAGCTTAATACTGAAGTACTTCACCACGAATCCACTAAGATGGTCAATATCTACTTGTTACTGGCATCGTTATTTACATTCGCATTGTTCTACTGTTTTGTTAGTTAGTAGTAGGCAAGAAAGAATATTGGTAACCGTCAAACCCTTTCCTTTATTCTGTTCTCTTCCTCTCTCTCACTCGCACTTAACCTCTCTCTTTCTTTTCCACTTATTCGTTTACCCGATTCCTGTTGCTATTGATTTCTCCTTTCGTTCTTTGTTGACATTATAAATCTAATCTTGATTATATTTAGTTTTTCACTGACTTTTTATAAATTGAAAAACTCTTTTCGGCGTTATTTAATTTCGTTATTTGTTCCTTCTGTATATACTCACACGATACACTAAAATAACATTTAAGAAATTTAATATAAAAAATTGGTCCAACATAATATTGGTTATTGTTTATTGTTATTGCGTAGAAATATTTACTGAAAATTTTAACTTCACGACATTTTATGTTCGTAGAATACTAATAAAAATTCATTGTGTTTTTTTTTATTAATTTTTTTTAATTTACATAATTTTTTAAAATTTGAACTAACAGCTTCTGGTATCTTAACAACTATATATGAGAATGATGTGTTTTAATATATAAAAATTTTCCAAGATCAAATCAGAGACTTTCCACTTTTTAATCAACTAGCTAACCCCCTACTCTGAGTTAGCATATTTATACATAATTTATTCATAATTTATTTATTTCAATTTCATTATTTTTTGTTTGAAATAATTCTGCAGATTACTTGAACGGTACTTGCTAAAAAAAAAGTATCTGATTGTTAATTTTTTATGTTTTCTTTAGAGCAAACAGAATAATGGAGCTCAAAAAATAAAATAGAATAATCACGACAAATAAACAAGAAGCCTACCTTATTATAAAAAGGCAGCAAGCTAGCCTGCACCGGAAGTCAATAAATTACACTTGTCACGAAACATCATTATCCCAGGATATTATTTTTTAATTTTGTCACAATAATTTTTAAAACCCCATTCTTATTTTAATTGATAAAAGTACACAGTGAATAATACGTTTAACCCTAATGTGGGTATGTTGCAATCTGTTTAATTCAGAACAATAAGCAACCCTGATCAAGCATGAGATGAAGATGATGTGTATGACGTGTAAATTTTTTTTCAACCAGGAGACTCCAAAAGGGTGTATAGGACATGTCAAGATAAAACTGATAAACAAAAAGTTTATCACAATGATAAATTCATCACTTACCACCAAAAATTTGTTTCTGCTACTGCTTACTTCAGTAGGCTTGTCATGAACCCCATTGAATCAAATATTACACAAAATTAAAAGTAAAAAAATCAAACACAATGATAAATTCATCACTTACCAATAATTTTTTCCTGCTACTGCTTAACTCAGTAGGCTTGTCATGAACCCCTTTGTATCAAATAGTACACAATATTTGTTTTATTAGAAGTTAAATATTTTTCCATCAAAACTATTTAAAAAGGAATTCGTGCACACTGTAAAATGTTTCATCAATCAAATTCTGTTTTAGCTTTTTTTAAAATGACTTAAATTGTCACAACTTTTTAAACCTTGTGGCAATTTATTGATGTATTTTCTACCTGCATAAGTTGGTTTTTGTTCAAACAATTTAGTGTTGTGATTAGCAACATAATAATCGATTCTGTTTCTTGTGTAGTGGTTGTGAACATCTAAATTCTGTAAAAAGGTATTTTTCTTTACGTACATTATCACTTCAAAAATGTACAAAGAAGGAACTGTGAGCAATTGCAGCCCTTTAAATAGTGATCTGCATAAGGTAAGGTGGTTGACTCCCATCGTACACCTAACAGCTTTTTTCTGTATTTTAAAAACTCTTTTAATGTTACACTGTGATGAATTACCCCATACTAATGTCCCAGAAGTTCGCAAAATAATGAAAATATTTTAAATTCGACAACTCAAGGATCTTTATTAAAACTTTTGTTTGTAAATATCTTAAAATTCTTAAAAATTATTAAAATTATTAAAATGTTTTTAAAATCTTTAGAATGTTTTTAAAAATCCTTGAAGCACTTATTTGAACCAATTTTCTAAAATAAGGTTCCTTTTATTTTTTCCAGATAATATTGTGTCCAAATTATTAAAAGTTTTTCCTGTTTTAAAAGATGTAAATTCACGTCTCTCTCTTTAAAAGATTTAAAACAGAATGAATCAACAATCCTTTCTTTTTTTTTTTTTTAATAAAAAAAAAGGAATGTTCTTTTTATTTCCTTTGAAATATTTTATGTTATTATTCTTTTTATCTTTCACACCTGAAGGTAGGAAATCATCTGTTATATGTTTATGTTATGTTATGTTTATGTTATGCGTGAATGTATTTAGTTTGTCGTGTGAATGTACGTATGTATAGATGTGTGTGTGCGTATAAGTGTCTTCTTATATTACACTAATATGGCATACCTGATATGAGATAAAATTAAACAATGATAAGCTGCTATTAGCAATTTTTTATCATTTAATCTGGCAATTTGTTTTAATGCAAATACCCCAGATGACATTTTACCACAAATTTGATCAGTATAATAATTCCACGATAGAGTCCTATCTAGTGACACTCGTAGAAACTTCACTGTTTGCACATGATCTAGGATATTATTTTGTATAAAGACATCCACTTCTCTGTTTTCCCTTACATTGTGTTTGTTTTTGAACTGTAAGTACTAACACTTTTTCCCATTAACTGTTAACAACAATTCATTCAGAAATTGGACTACAGACTGAAAGCCAAATGAGGTCTTGTACAGACTCAAGCTAACCATTCCTGAGAGAGTATGGTTAATTGAACCCCAACCTTCAAAGTACACCAGTAACCACTGTCTAGTATTCAAATCCGTATAAAATTAACTACATTTACTAGGATTTGAACCAAAAACCTTCGCCTCGGAAAATCAGCTGTTAAACTGTGACTCGCAGCGATGACTTTATCTCTAGACCAACCCGATATGTTACTATAAATAATAAACAGCAAATAGACAAGGAACACTATGGCATTCAGTGTATATTTAGTACCTTGGACCAAAGTAATATCAAGCATAATACTCTACTCTTAAATTTATTAGGCACATTAAAATAATTCAACAAAACTTTGAATAAACTACCTCGAAATGTAATCCGATTACCAGAACAAACTTATACCACCTTCGCTTAAAGGTGCAACGGCAATTAGCAATTACGACAGTATAAATAACTATGCGAAATGAAATTAAAACTTTTAGAATTAGTGTTTGCAAAACCGTGTGAAAATTAAAACTAAAAGTCTCATTTAAAACTCCTCTGTATGTGTGTGTTAAAAACACACAACGTTTCTTTGCTTTTTCAGTTAACTGTAAATTCAATACAAACTCATACCATTCTTCATCAGTTAGTGTACGAAAGTTTGTTACATTAATTAGCAGTTAAACTTGAATGATATTAATAAAATTTAATTATTAATATTTACATTTGAAAATGTTGATAAATTATTGCTGTAATGATCAACAATTAAACATCGTACCTATCATAAAATAACTAATTAAATTTTATATTACTGCATTAAAATAATTTACGATAAAACAATAGAAAGAAGTATAAAGTTTCCACAGCTCATTTAATATATCAGTATAATTTTACTGAAACTCAATTCAGTACCGAATTTGAAACTACGCAATTTATAATGGTTCAATAACATAATACGAGGTTCTATACGAGTTCATATTTTATTTTTTATATTACTTTCTCTTGCCTATATGAATATATAGGAAGGAAAGTATTGTTTCCATGTCGATTTTTCGAAATCGAGTTTTCACTGGATCTACACGTTTTCAGACCCCCTGAACCCAAAAAAAAACATGTTTTTAGCAATTGGTGTGTGTGTGTGTGTGTGCGTGCGTGCGTGTGTGTGAACAGAATATCTTAAGAACGGAACAACGTACGAACTTGAAACTTGAAACTTAAGTTACATACCACTAACGGACCCGACTCGAACATTTTCATCAAAATCGGTCAACCGGAAGTAGTCGTTTATTCGTATAATTTTTCTCTTTTTTGCGATTTTCTCAAAAACTGGTCCTACGATTTTTTTTAAATCGCCTGGTTTACTAAATTTTTTATGCTCTACAAGATAGAGTAGGCGCCATGTTTGCTGAAATTCTTGGTGAGGCTGTTTTCTCGAAAAAACGTAGTTTTTTTTTTAAGATTACGGCATTAATATCAATTTAAGCGCAAAAATTTATACAATAAAGTTGTAGAGAATTTAAAATTCTACAACTTTAATTTCAAACATTTTGTTGTATAACGGTAATTAGCGATTTTCTGTTTTTCTCATGAAAACGTGTGAAAAATCGATTTTTTTAAGATTTCGGCCTTAGTATGCATTTTAGACAAAAGTGTATATAATGGAATTTATAGAAAATTAAAAGATCTACAACTTTTATTTAGAGCATTTTTCTCTACAGAGCCTAATTTAGCGTGAAAGAGTGATTTTTCGTATTTTTAAGGCAAACTGAGATCGATTTTCATTTTGTGTCTTTCATATATGATTAAAATAGGTTAAGTTTATAGAGGTTAGTTTTTTGTTTATTTCTAATGTTTTATTACTAATGTTAGGTTATATTGTTTAAATTATTTGCATTGGCAAGAGAAAGTTGTGTGAGTGTTTCACACCAGATTTTTTGTTAAGAGAATATGCATTGATGGGTGAAACCTCTGTTCAAGACTTATACACAAATTATTACTTATTCATCCATATCTATTTATTGTTCCATGGTGAACAGGTTGTAGATTTTACTGCTGTAGTAAAAATAAATTAATATTAAATGTGTGCGTTACAATCTTTTCAATTTAAGAAAAATAAACAACCTTATGACCCAATGAGATGACGATGATGTGTGAAGTGTAAGTGAGATATAGTCTTGTACAGACTCAGGACGAACATTCCTGAGAGAGTATGGTTAATTGAACTCCAACCATCAAAGTATACCAGTAACTACTGTCTATTATTCAAATCCACGTGAAAGTAACTTTCTACCTTTACTAGGATTTGAACCAAGGAACCTTCATCTTAAAACATTATCTGTTAAACAGCTGACTTGCAGCAACAGCCTTCACCCCTAAATCAACCTTATGGGTTTAATGTTATAATCTGTAAATTTCAAAATCTGGATAATATTTACAATTGTTAAACAAATTTCTATAAAAAATAAAACTTGTTGGTATTTACAAACTAATCAAATTTTGAATAATAAAGTAAAAATTTGACAATCTATAGATGGCTCAGTTGGTTATTTCCACTACTCTAAACTGAAGTCCCAGGGTTAGATTCTTACACTGAATTTCAGAAATACTCTAAGGCGCTAGAAAAAAAAGAGTAATATACCAAAAAATTCAATTTTATTTTAGAAGAATGAATAAACTGTTTCATTATCAGTTTTCATCTGGTTTTGCTGCAGAACTTACTGCATTTTTTCGTTTATGGCCATTTTAGATTGTGCAAAGTATCTTTAAGACATCTCTAGAAGTTTTTTTTGCAGCCGGCGCTCTCAACATTCTTTCACATTGGCTTTTCTTCTTTTCTTCATCCCCTGAATATGATGGTCTGTGTGCACCACCTGAAGTGACAGTGGATTCCGAACTGTAAGGGTGCTTACAACTTGGGGTAACGTTACACCTTGCATGCTAACGTTACCTCAAAGTGACAAAAAATTGTCACCAAAATCGCTGTTGATTCTTATTGACCACATCTTCATATCTTGTGAAATTCTCTTCTCCATAGCTCTCCTAATGTCATCAGTTCATGCCTTTCTGGATCATTCTTGTTTCTCCCATCTAGCTGAAACCCATAGTCAAATCTTTTTTAGCAGCTTATTCTCCATTCTCCACACATGACCAAACCAGATGAGTTGTTTTTTTTTTAGTTTTATTTATTATAAAAATTTTTTTATCAACTTTCTTTAAAATTTAATATTAAATTTCATAGAAAAATTTATAATAGTATTTTTGTAATTAACTTAGACGTTCGGTAAAACCTAGTCCTTTTAATGTAGGTGAGTTTAGATGTTTGTCAAAAAAATATTTTAATATTGGCACCATCTCTTGTCACGCATATTCAGAAATATATAGGTACTGGAATGGGTTTTTAATGCAACATAAAGATTCGACAAATCCACTCTCAATAAATTTGAATACATTAAAAAGACCCTGTACATGTAGGCACTGCGTTACACTTTGTTCATCTATTGATATTTGGGGAATTTACCCATCATATCCTTTACAACATCTGTCAGAATATCTGTATTTCCATTAGCAATTGAAATTTTATTGAAGTTGTGTTTTACTGCCATTTATTGGTACCGTGGATTTTATGTTGTTACCACTTTTTGGCGTTAGTATTATATCAACAGAATTTTGAATTGAAGCCATTTGGATTAGCCTATGGTAGACCAGCTACACCTAATGGCCCAAATATTATCAGTTATTGAAGAGTTTGAAATTATTATTCCTGTGAACAGGAGAATGTTACAATAAGTATAGATCCTAAGCATATAGACTAATAATTATATTTTATGAGAGTCAAGCGAACACATGTTTGTTGTGGAAAAAATACAAAACCTTACTTTTAAAGATTGTTTTTTTTCTTTACTTTTTCTTTCCCTATACGAATATATAGAGAAGGGGAAAGTATTGGTTTCATGTTGATTTTTTACCAGAAATACCCATTTTGAAATTTCTTGTTTCACTGTAATCAATTTAAGATCTTAAATAAATTTATTGTTTGTATACCGGGGTATGTGTAACATGGGTCTGATGGTCTTTGACTGGAATTGCTCTAAGATCTCACTGTTTGAATTCACAGAAGTACCTCAAAATTGTATTCCATATGTCCAAATAGGTTGCAATATCGATTTGTAGAGAGTAATTTTGTTAGAGTTTGTCAGAAGTGATTTGTTGCATAGGGCAGTAAATAATTGACTTATTAATATTTGACTTTACATGTTAGGTATCTGAATAACTAAATTTTAAAAGTTGAAATATTTCAGAATCCAAAATGTTGTCACCATAAATTAAAAAAATTAAATTTTTTAAATAAAATAAATTAAATTTTAAGTTAATTAATCAGTATTTATGGTTAAATTAATTCCTTCCTTTCTATTGTTTATGTGGCTAATTGCAGTTTGTATTGTTTATTTGATTACAGCAAGACTGTCCAAACGGGCGGTTGACGCCTGCCAAATTCGTAGACATGTACAAGATGTTTTTTCCAAGTGGCAATGCAGAAGAGTTTTGCGATCATGTATTCCGAACATTCGACATGGACAAGAATGGATATATCGATTTCAAAGTAAGTAACTCTCTCTTTTGTTTTATTTCGGTTTGGATTTAAATTTATAACATTACAGTTCATTTATTATGTACAAAAATTATTGGTAACTATCACGGAAAACACTGTTCATTAAAATTATGTTACTCTGTCAAGCCATGATTAGCAAAATATAGTTAGTTTTATTTTATGTGTTTAATATTACAGAATTTTAGTTGTCTAGTTTTAAATGTCTTATAAAAATTCAGTTTTGTTTATTGAACCTTAAAAATAATTTTTTTTTTATTATAAGTACATTTTCAATTATCTGCATATTTATGTGTGATACACCACTATCTTAAAATTTCCGGGAAGACATAACTTACAAAGTTAAAATTTGGTATGTAGAAGTTGTTCAGGTTAGGTTGTTTGTCCTCTCTAAGAAATGAGAATTTTGATGAGAAATAACGAAAGAAACGACGATAGATGTCTATCGAATATTATAAAAATTTATATTATTATTTTTTTGTAACACACCCAGGAGACTCCAGTAGGGTGTGTAAGACATACTATCAAGATAATATTAAAATAAGTAAGATTCTCCAGAATATCTCTGTACTGATACTGTAAAATCTTCTTCGTTGTCTTCACTTCTTGTTTGCCTTAAAATTTTGGAAGTATCAAAGCAATTACCTAACTTGCTTTTTTTCAAAGTGATTCTTTTCACCACCAGCAGCTCCTTTTGTCTTTTCCAGTTAGAGGTAATAATCCAGCTTCCAAAGATTAGGACATTTCTGTTTCCAATACTTTGTTCTGGTAATTCATTTCATCTTTTACTCAAAATTGGTTAAGTAATTTTCCCCAGTTGGGTTATGAAACCTATTCACCTGATCATATGAAAGGGCTGCTTCCTCAGATAATCATGACCTACTACTTGACCACAAGTTACTCCACCCCTTGCCAACACAAATCTGTTCATCAACCTAGTGTTCCATTATTGCAGGTTAAGTGCTGGAGTTGAAGTGAGAGAGGCAAAGAAAATTCTTGCGTTGTATGATACTGATGGTAGGTGCCTTACACATCATCACTCCTATTCATGAGAATCGAAGCCCTCCTCAGGTCAATCCTAAGGCCCTTGTAAGATCTATCATTAAAATAAAATCAACTAACTTGTTATTGAATTCTGTGAATTAACTTGTAATATACCTGGTTAACCCTTTCAGTGCCGAAACAATATTTAAACGTTTGATCTAAAGTGCCATTTAATTTGAATAAGGATGTACAAAAAGTACACCATTGCAAGCTTACGCTTGCCATTGCTGATAAAAATTTTACCGTTACAGAAAAATAAAATGTTGTGTTAAATATTAATTTTTATTGTGTTCATACAAAAAAGAAATCATTCAAACACTAAAAATATTCAATGTAGTTTTTTTTTTAGTTTATTTGAAGTCACATCAACAGCTTGGTCATTAGCGACTACTATGGGTTTTGGTACTGTGGCGGTGGGTTTTAACATGTTAAAATTTCCAGAACCTAGCTGGGAACTGAACCCGGGACCTTTCTCTTTATAGGCTAGCATACTCTAGCACTATGCCACAGAGGCGGTTTCAAAATGCATTATTCCATTAATTTTTGTTTAAAAGTGTTTTTGGATATGTTCGGCTATCCGTACGTCCGGTAAACTGGATATTATAACTACGTAAAATATATTGACATCCTGTTTTACGAACGTTGGTACTGAAAGGGTTAAAGATGTATTTCCTGGTTAAAAATCTGAAAATGTGGTATTCAAAAATTAGAACACAGTTGTTTCGAGCAGTTGTGGATAAGGTTCAGATTGTTAATATGGTGGCCACATCCAGAATGAATAAGAACCTAAAGAAGAGACGATACCCTGGTTGCTTGTTTTTGCACCTTCACTGTAAGATATGCAGTGAACCAGGACTAAATTTTATGTTAAAATGAAATTGTGTGAGAAACTAATACTTAATATAAAGTAGTGGGGTCGATTTAGAGTTCTTTTCATGCATCTCAATGTTTAAAAAAACATCCATCAGATGTCTAGCGAGGTTAGAGGTCTCAAAAAGACTAGAATGTGATTCCTAGTAAAATTATATATTTCTTTATCCAAATTATAATGTTGGCAGTGAATCATCATACACGCGATCAATCATACATTCATTTAAAACTTTAATTCGATTCAAAGTTGAAAAGATTCTTCAATAAGTTCCATCTTATTAAAGCTGTAAAAAGTTTTTCGTGTGTATATCTTATCATGATCTTTAAATGGTTTAGTAACTGAAAAGTTTAAAATGGAAAATATAGTTAAACCTAAAGTTCATTTTAACAGTTTCATAACTTTAAGAAACTTTTATAAGTAGTTATGCTCTTACTTTGTTATAGTAAACCTACTTTATTATGTCTATGGTCGTTACAATGCATACAAATTGTTTACATTTTTGTCAACAGTGAAGTATATTTGTTTTAGTTATTGTGTTTTAAAGTTATTTATTACATTCTTGTACTTAGTCTGTAATATAGGCTAAGAAATTATGATAGTACAAAATATTTTGTACTCAAATTTTAGTTGATCTCATTTGATGCCTCCTGAAGCCAAAGAAGTCATTTTAGTAGGGTATATGTATATATTATTCATGGTAGAACCAAAATTACTTTATTGATTGTGGTAAAATTTTAAAACGAAGGTTTTTTCAACCGTTTAACCTCAAGATTAGGCTACTGTACACAAAACTAATCAATGTTTTTCAAACTACTGTAACAATTTTTAGTAAATTTTTAATAGTAATATTAAAATTAATTCTGTGCCTAAGAGGTAAAGGGTATTAACTCCAATTTTGGCAAAATTAAGTTTGAAAATCAGCAAGAAATGCTCTATAAAAGTTGCTGTAACCACATTAACTCCCCTTTTGTACAATGATGCAGAAGATTTTTAAAATGAATACTGCTATTTTTAAAAGCCCGTAACAGACAGGTGGAGTGTCAGATTATTTACACTCAATCTGTTTGTTGCAGGGCTAGAATAAATAGTTCTGTTTCTTATCACATAGTCAGCCAATTAAATGACTGAATCATTTAAGAACAGAAGAGGTAGAGGTGTACAAGACACTAATCAGAGTTATCTTCTCTGAACGTAATGAATTTCAATATACAGCCAGACCCTGTGGTGAATGAAGTATAGGTGTCATTTGCAGAGTGGAAAGTGGGTGCTTTTCGGAGGGCCTGCCATGCTGATAAGCGTACTTTTCCACTCAGTGAGGAAGGCAATGGTAAACCACCTCACTTCTTGTTTTACTTAGTAAAACCTCTACAGGTTCAAACCAGCCTTTTGGCTGATGACCTAAACAACAACTATTTAACTGTAACTAAATGTCTACTCGTTATTGACAATAAGTTATTTTATTTTGAATTATTTTGTTTTTATTATCTTAATGATAGCTTCAGAATTTGGTTGTATTCTGTAATTTTTTCAAACATTGTTGTGAATAAAATGTTGGTTCTTTATCAGAATAGAGTTAGCATCGTATATTTTATCTATAATGCTTTTCACGGTTGATGAGCTCTCCTGTTCCACGTGTTTAGACCAATCAGAATGTTTGCCAGCGATGTCAGATTGTACAAATGTTTCAGTATGACAAACATTATGTGTGCTTATAAGAGCCGCAGTAGTCACTCGTGTCTTACATCTTGTACTGAACACATCGATTATAAAGTGCGTTAATATGCAATACTTTATTACAAAATCAGCTGATTGTATGTTCATAGGTTACATAGAAGTTTTGTTTTCGTTTTATTAACTCAAGTTACATTGTGGGTTAACACTAATGTAATTAAAATGCAGAAAGACGTAAAGAGTTTGAAGTCCTGTGGGTGATCAGAGGGTAGTAGAAGTTAAGAAAATTGTTTAGTCATGTAAATCTCTGTATCAGAAACTATTTCATTTGGTACAAATTTAAAAAAATTTCTCACACCTTCAGAACTTTTTTACAAAAATGGAGTTAACTTCCTTTGCTTCTTAGGTACAGAATTATACTATATATAATTAAAATTAATATACCTAATGATTATAAAATAAATTACTGCATTAGTCATTACTGAACTTTTAATTATCTGTACAATCCTAAATCAATCGATCATGGACGAGTTCAACCAATTCCCAGACCAATAAAATACTTTTTAAGTCTACATTTAATGACACCATTCATGGTAAAAAATAATTAATGTAAGTCAGAAGGCAAAAAGAAAAATTGAGTGCCATATAATCAAACACTCTTTGACTTCCTGACGTATTTAATTTCACTTTTATTGCCAATCCAGCCTCAACTCTTCTTGTGCAATAATTATACTCTAATAGAGCAATATTTTATTATACTCTCTGCCCATAACAGACAGGTGGAGTGTCAAATTATTTACACTCAATCTGTTCGTTGCAGGGCTAAAATAAATAGTTCTGTTTCTTATCACATGGTCAGTCAATTAAATGACTGAATCATTTAAGAACAGAAGAGGTAGAGGTGTAAAAGACACTTATCAGAGTTATCTTCTCTGAAAGTAATGAATTTCATTGTACAGCCAGACCCTGTGGTGAATGAAGTGAAGTTGTCATTTACAGAGTGGAAAATATGTGCTTTTCAGAGGGCCCGGCATGCTGATAAGCGTACTTTTCCACTCAGTGAGGAAGGCAATGGTAAATCACCTCACTCATCGTTTTACTTAGTAAAACCTCTAGAGGTTCAAACCAGCCTTTCGGCTGTTGACCTAAACAACAACAACTCTCTTGTATCTTTATTTTTTTTTTTATGAAAAAATTAAAGATAATTAAAACGTTTTTATAACTTTAGTATGTAATTTATTTTTGTCTTACGCTTAGTGACAATTTGGTTTTTTGTAAAAGAAATTTTTCCGTTACATGTTGAGTTATTCCGTATAGTTAACATCATAAAATTTAAGTTGTTATAAATCATCATCAAAATCGGCCATAAATGAGTAGTGTATAGTATGGTTTGCTGTCCATTTTTTTTTGTAAACTGACTCCATGGCAATGTAGTCGGTTAAAATTTAAAATGAGAGAGATGAAGAAAGGAAGATTTAAAAGGATTAGAAAAAGAGGTAATCTCATTTCCTTTAAGGAAAGCTGATTATCCCACCTCACCAGTTTACACTGTTTCTGTTTCCTTTCGTACCTCTCCGTCTTCTCTCCTTCGTTTAATCTTTCCCTGGCTGCATTTAGGTTCTACTACCTCTACCGGTGTAGGCTGGTTACTTAATGGGGCTATCATGATAACAAACCTGTTCTATGTTTTTTTTTTGTATATTTACTGCTAAAAATTAAAAATGGAAATTTGAAAATTAATAATTATTCCCTACTTTCTTTGTTCTTTCACATATTCTATTATAAACGTTGAATTCATCTCCGTTAATCTCCTTCCGTACTAGAATTATTTATTAACAGTTTTTATGAATTCAACAAGTGTTTGTGGTTTACCGTGTTGTGAAAAGTATAATTGATTTCTTTATAAATAAACCTTGATAGTGTACCTATAATTACTGTAAATTACTGTTATTGGAATTACTTTCAAAATCCAAATTTTTTTTAATTTAATAGGTTGATTCAATTATCAGATTTTCTTGGAAGTGGTAGAAATTTTAACCTGACTTGTGTGTAATAAGTATGTATTTAAATCGATGGGTTGCTTTTGACTAGCTAAGTCTCAGATCCAGTGGTGGCTTGTGCCTTCAAAAAATAGGTGAAGAGTTTCAAAAAATAGAGTAAAACTAGTATACTAATAAGTATTTGCGAGATTTCGAAAATAAAAACTGTAAAATACATTTATACACAGTTTGTATGGGTGTATTTTACACATATGATGAGGTAAACCAATCTTCAACCCTGGAAAAAGGACTTGTCGTGCCGTGCATCACTGAGATGGTGTACTTGGCTAGGAACCTCTTGACAGATAACGCGGAATGAGCTGGCGCATGGTCTTGGTGGAGAACCCATGATTTGTCCTTCCACATTTCGGGGCGTTTTTTCCTTATTCTTGACATATTTTAGAAAGTACCTCAAGGTAGTAATATTGATTAAATGTTTGACCTTCAGGAACCCAGTGAAGGTACACAATCCCATGAATATCAAAAAAACAAACATCATTGCTTTAAATTTTGACTTGTTCATTCAAGCTTTTTTGGCTCTTGGTGAAGTTCGGCTCTTCCAGTGCATGGATTGGCACTTCGTTTCCAGATCATAAGTAAAAAAACACGTTTCATCTCATGTTATTATCATTTCCAAAAAATTTGGGTCATTTTCAGTCGCATACAAAGTGTCGTACAAACATTTTTGCGAGCTTCATTTCAAACATTTTTGAGCGGCACGTGTCCTGAAGGAGTTGACAAAAGATGACTTCCAGCACTGTTTCCAACAATGGAAAATTCGCATGGAGCGTTTTAGGGATAGAGAAGGAGTGTATATTGAGGTTGACAATTAGTGATTATGTATAAAATAATTATAAATTTTTTTACAACGTCAGTCTCGTTATTTAATAGCCACACCTTGTACATTAAGGCCATTACAAAAGCTATTTAAAACGTAAGAAACAATAATTTTATGTATTTTTACATGACACTTCTTCATTTATTGTAAAACAAAAAATAGTTATAAGCGAAATTATACTTATTTTGTAAGAGAAATAAGTCTCAATACTATCCAGAAAGTAGGTGTAGGGGCTCTTCCCGTACTTCATCTGAATTCTCACTGGACTGATTTTAGTAGGGCTCACATTGGCTCACCCATTTATTCTGTCCACCATTATTGTTTTTTTGGCATCACATTTTTTCCCAATTAATACATAACTGAACCCATTCACTTCACTCTTGGACTGTCCCTTCATCTTCAAGTACTCTATCCTTTTAGGCAGTCTACTCTCCTTTATCTTACTGTCATGGTCATCATAGCTTTGTATGTTCAACTCTTTCTTTATCAGGCTGTCCATCCTAATGGTTCCCTAATCACATCAATTCTGATTCCATCTCTTCTTGTCTTCTTATTATGGTAAAGGAATAAAAAATATCCTTGCTGACATCACATTTTGATTCCTCACTGTTAAACATCCAACCGAAAAATTTCTACTTGCTGTATTTATTGAGGCGTTTAACCATAGAATACAAGCTGGATGGAATAACTGGAGGCGAATGACAGGTGTTTTGTGTGACAGAAGGATTGGGACAAGAATGAAGGGAAAGATGTATAAGACAGTGATTAGACCGGCATTGTTGTATGGTAGTGAAACTTGGCCTATGAAGAAGAGACAGGGAAACAAGTTGGAGGTTGCAGAAATGAAGATGTTGAGGTGGATGCAGGGACAGACTAGGAAAGATAGGATACGGAATGAAGTAATAAGGGAGGCTGTGGGAGTGATAGAAGTGTCCAAGAAGGTTCAGGAACGAAGACTGCAGTGGTATGGACATTTGATGCGTAGGGAGGAGGAGTATGTGGGGAGGGTTGTGAATAGATTGGTGGTGGAATGGGTGAGAGGGAGGGGGAGACCCCGGAGAAGATGGAGAGACGCCGTGGCGGACGACCTGAGGGAGAAGGGCCTGAGCGAGGAGGATGTGGTGGATCGGAGAGAGTGGAGGAGAAGAATAAGGAACAGCGCGACCCCTGAGGAAGGGAAAAGCTGAAGAAGAAGAAGAAGATATTTATTGAGGCGTATTTTCTCTCAGTTTGTGAAACGTCATTGTCAGAGTCAGTTATTGGAAGTATATTGAGATAAGATTTTTTTTAAATTAGTCTAGAATTAAAATAATTACTCCTTATGATTTGCATAATAATTATTGTCATAAATCGAAAATTTGTTCCAACATTCTCTATTCTTATTTGCATAAATTTGTACATTGTTCAGTGCGCTATTGATATAATGTCTTTTGTATCATATGAACAAATCCTTTATAAGCACTATGGATTGAAGCTTAAATTTCAATTTCCGGTAATTGGTTTGTAATCCTCCATATATTGATTAAATAACCAAACAATCTGGATAATCTAAAACGTTCTAATAATCTAAAAGTTCCATGGCTGTTCAGATTACAGAAAAAAATTTTAATTTTACAGAGGGTCGGATTTTATTCTAGGATTAGATATTATTCTAGGTTCGAGATGAATTTTGAAAGTGAAATTTTGTAATTTTGTTTATTTTAATAAATCAAATAAACTACTAATTCTATTAATCCTACTATTTTCATTAAAAAAGAAAAATGTTTTCTGGTAATTTTTATGATATTAATTTTATACTAAGTTTTCAGTTGTAAATTTGCATGGTCAATAAATTGGGTTAACTCTACTTAAAATGTATGAATTTTAATGCGGCTTTTTACTGAAAATCGCAAATTTCTGCTAAACTAAACTGAATATTGTTGGACAAAAAAGTATAACAGTAACCTCACCTTAGTGTCCGCCATTCAAGTCCGGATTATTCTATAGTCAGCTACAACTTGGGTTCAGATCTAACAAAAAATATTGCTACATATTATGTATAATATAAAACTTTGCCAAATTAAACAAAGCTTACAATTCTGAAGAAATTTTTAATTTAAGTATAATTTATGATTTTTGGAAAAAAATTTAAATCATGTAGGCAAAGACATCACCGACTTTTTTAAGTAAAATAGGATAGGCCTAACTTATATCAATAACTATAATACATTTACTGTAATTTAATGGTAATTTAATTTTATTTTTTGAATATATAGTTTTTAATTTTAATTCTTTATTGTTTTTTACCTTCCATGTTACTGTATATCTAGTCTTGCAGTGTTTACTTTTCCAATGTTTCAATTAATTTATCGTTCAAATCTAATTTACTTATCCACCAAACCTTAAAAAATAGCACCAGCAAACACACGAGGTTGAGATTTTATAAAACAGTAGCAGTGCCGACCCTACTCTATGGTAGTGAAACTTGGGTGCTATCAAAGCAAGAGGAGAGTAGATTGCAAGCATCTGAAATGAAATTCTTTGACATACGTATGGGTGTAGTGGAGAAGATCGTTACAGGAATACTGAGATAAGGAAAGAATGCAACATCTTCTCTATAAACAACAGGGTATCTCAGAGCAGAATGCAGTGGTTAGAACATGTGACCAGAATGAGGGAGGACAGGATAGCTAAGCAAACACTAGGTTATAAACCGGAGGGAAAGAGAGAACAAAGATGTCCGAGAAAGAGATGGACAGATTTGAGAGGTTCGGAACAGGTAGAGATGCATAATCGTTGAAAGGCAGAAGATCTAATTTACTGAGTTCTGAAGACATATTAATGCAATAAATTCAGTGTTTCTGTTAACTGGTTGGGAATGCTAAAAACATTTGTGGTCTGACCGGGTATTTACAATATCCATGTACAATAAGAATGCGCATAAAATTGTAAATACAGTATACCGTACTCGGTTGACTGCTCGCATTCTTAAATTGCCTGATTTATCCCGATTATCTTCAGTAAAATTACCCACATTCGGTAATCTGAAAAAATTTGGAATCCAGCATCACCCGAGTCCTGAAAGAGAGGTTACTGTTTGATAATTACTAAGAACCAAGACAACACACACACCCGATGTGCCTTACAGCTTCCAATTCTGTTTCATTCTCGTTTTAACTCTTTCAATCCCAATTTTTTTAACTTTACACAAACAAATATGTGTACATTGTTTCATACACTTTACCTGACATTTAAGTGAAATAAAATCACTTTTAGACCTTCAGCCTTTTTTGATGCCGTGACAAAAAAGTGTGATACATATGTCACATTGGGCTTGATGGTATCAAAGTTCCCTACAATATGAATAAGTAAAAATCATGTGCAGGCTTCCTAAACAAAATTCTCTTGCTTAGATTTGTAGCAAAGCATTATTTAAGACTTAAAAAAGGTTACAATTCAAAAATATTGGTAAAATGGACAAAGTCAGTATTTACAGCCTAAATGATATACTTGTATGTACATTCAACATACTCGAAGAAATGGTACTTTATTTTAGTAAATGAACACGAATATTTAAGACTAAAACTAGCTTTAAAAAGAAACTAATGGTCGCGTCCGTGGCATAGTGGTTAGCATCTTACACTGCAAAGCAGAGGTCTCAGGTTCGATTCCTGGCTAGGGTACAGAAAATTATTACACTTCACATCCAGCACTCTTTAATCAAAAGTAGTCGCTAACAATTAAAGTTGTTATGTCTGTTATTTCACTCCAATGAAACTTTTATGCCTCACTGGGTAAGAAAGGGTTAAAAAAAAACCCCAAATTTTTTTTGTGCCTTGTTGCCATATAAGTAAGTAGAGACTGTCATTACATTATAAAATTGTATCTGTGTATCTTGGTAAACGCTATTCATAATTTCAGTTGCAGTCATTCTGCATATTAGATGTACTTTTGTGTCAGCATCAAGTTCTCCATCAAAACCAGTGTGACAGCCCAAGAAATTGAACATTCTGATCTGCTCAATAACAGAGTTATTAATTATTAATTAACTATTAATAATTTATTATTATTATTCATTTGTTTATTATTAATTAACAGTTATTATTTTTACTAGGAATTTTACTACAAATTTTTATACAATATTTTTAATTTGTTAAATAATATATTTTTCTAAATATCTGTTCAATTATTTAAATTATTGTTTTAAAAATGTGATAAAATTTTCATCCATTTCTAAAAAAAATATTTTATATATCGTGTTATTTTACATAAAATATGGTTGTCTTTGTTTAAATTAAAGAGAATTTCATACTGTAGATGTTTGCTGTTGCGTAAAACAAGACGTTGAATGAAACTTTAAGAGTTCTTACAATGAATGGAGTTTTTTATTTTCTTCATTTTTTTTTGTCAGCTTGCCTAACAAGAGTTATACGTCTCTTACTAGATCTTATATATTCTATTTAGAGAGTAGTAGCAACTTTTTTTCTTCTGTAGTAAAAAAAATGTATAACGAAAGAGATTTTCTCTGGTTTCTGACAAATGTAGAATCTTTTCTTTATTTTGAATTTATACAAAGAAAAGTATTTTTATGTACCCTACACACATATTGTATAATGTCACTCTGTTCCAATTATTATACCTATTTTAATGTCTCATTTTGTACAACAATAAACTATTAAAAAAATTAGCGCTGGTAAAAAATAATATTACTGTGTGATTTTTTTTATATCTTTTAAAGTATTTTTTCATTTATTTTTTGGAAGCTCATTTTGCAACCCAAAATTTTCAGTTTTCTTTGATTTATCTGGTGTTCTGCTTGTATTCTTTGTTGAAACCCTTGAAATCGGTAATCTGAATTTGGTTCATTCCATTATGTTATATGTTTTCTTGGTTTATTCCAATTTTCCCAGTGAGTTTTCTGATGTCTTTAAACCACTTGTTCGACATCTGATGTCTATTTTTTAGTATCTTAAAAATTTGTTTTATCCACCGTTTTTCACCCATTCTATTTAGGTGCCTGTGTAGAATATTCGTCTTACAATTAGTTAACTCTATTAAACTAGCACTTAATGTATATTATGGGTTTACACACACACACACACACACACACACACACGCACGCACACACACATATATACACACGCACACACACAAACACGCACGCGCGCGCGCACACACACACACACACACACACACACACTGTTTATTCCAAAGTATTTTAGGGGTGGCAGTATGCTTGAGGAGATCTTTGTGATGTAGAAATGACTAGTGAGATACATATTTGCGATAGTCGAGAGAATTCTTGTAGAAACTACTTTAAATTCAATACAACATGATGGTTTGATGGAAAAGCCTCATGATTATCTCACAAGAAGGCACCATTGTTATTTTTCTGAATATAATAGGTTTTCTTACTTTGAAAACCCTATGGAAAAAACTATCATCTCACTGCCAGGGCAGTACAATATTAACTCAAAATTCAATTTTTGAGGGAAGCAAAGAAGAAGTTTATAAGAGTAAAAATATCAGGTGCTTGCAAAAGCTGTTTAAGACAGTAATATTTTTATATTGTTACAATGCTGTAGTGATATTTACCGATACATTATTAAGAATTTCTACTACAAACTCATGGTTATAATTTAGGAAGTAAAAAAAAAAATATTTTGAATTAATACACTACTGCTCTGACAGTGCGAATGTTGAATCAAAACTGATGTCCCACCTTCAACTAAGGTTGTTTGTGATTGTGAGAAAAGATGTAATAGAGAGTTGAAGTCTTACCTTGTTTAAAATTCTTGTTATTCAGTTCAGGAATTTATAAGTGATGGAATTTAATTTTGTGTTTATATTGCATGTGACTGATATTGACAGTTTGTTGGTTTTTTAAATACTGTTTAAGAGAAGAAATGGGTGATATTTACTTATTCATACACATTTTTAGTTTTGTATATGTCCCAGTGAAATAATTTTTTAAATCGGTTTGTTGGTTTCTGAGATTACCTCGTACAAACAAACATCACTTCTTTTTAATATTATTGTTATAGATTACAATTCTGCCCATAACAGACAGGCGGATTGTCAAATTATTTACACTCAATCTGTTCGTTGCAGGGCTAAAATAAATAGTTCTGTTTCTTATCACATGGTCAGTCAATTAAATGACTGAATCATTTAAGAACAGAAGAGGTAGAGGTGTAAAAGACACTAATCAGAGTTATCTCCTCTGAAAGTAATGGATTTCATTATACAGCCAGACCCTGTGGTGAATGAAGTGAAGGTGTCATTTGCAGAGTGGAAAATATGTGCTTTTCAGAGGGCCCGGCATGCTGATAAGCATACTTTTCCACTAAGTGAGGAAGGCAATTGTAAACCACCTCACTACTCGTTTTACTTAGTAAAACCTCTACGGGTTCAAACCAGCCTTTTGGTTGATGACCTAAACAACAACACAACAGATTACAATAACTGATTTTGACTAGTCTTGAGCTTCTTCTTCTACTTGTTTTTGTTGTGAATTTTGTTACAAAGCTAAAGAGATCATTTAGTTAAAATAAACAGATACTAAACTGATCGAAGAAAAGAAGTTGAATTTAAGCAGTAGTAGTTTTACTTGTTGAATCAGTTATAAAAGGAAAAGTATAAAGCGTCTTATTGAGCGAGTTTTAAATTTGTGACTGATAAAAGAAATATTGTGTTTTAAGAACGTAAGAAACAGTTCATAACATTCTATGTAACCTACGCGTACACTGTTTTTCTATAAAAAGTACTTTGTATAATAGAAGAACTTGGAAATGACAAAACATGAATGAAGCAAAGTAATTCTCTTGAACATGATTATATTTAATAAGAAAAAGTGGATGCAAGCTATTTAAATTTCTGAAATGTTACGGACAAAAGACACGGAAAATATAACAGAGAGAAAACAGAAGCACTGAAAAGAAATTTTCTAGAAATACTGGATTAAATGAAAAAGCAAATAAATGTAAAGAAGAATAACGTAATCTTGTATTAAGTAACTCGTCTTTTGAATCCGTATAAATCTTTTCTTAGTGAATCGTAGCACTTAGCATTATCACCATCGCGTAGTCTAAAATTAATTGAAAATGAAATTGAATACAGTAGTATTTTGTATCAAATTAATGAAATTAACTCTTATCTAGTTGTAGAATACAAATTTTGAAAAATGTAAATTGTTTTACTTTCTCTTGCCCTATATAAATATATAGGGAAGGAAAGTATTGTTTTCTTGTTGATTTTTCAAAACCAGTTTTCCACCAGATGTTCTACATGTTTTCAGGCCCCCTGAACTCAAAAAAAAACATCTCTTTAACGATTGGTCTATGTGTGTATGTGTGAACAAAATTTAAAGAACAGAATAGCATATGAAGTGAAAATTTGGACTTAAGTTAGGTACCACTAAAGGACCCGACACGAACATTTTCATCAAAATCAGTCAACCGGTTATTTATTCGTGTGATTTTTCATTTTCTCATAAACGGCTTTAAAATTTTTTTTTAAATTGCTTCATTTACTACATTTTTTTACGCTCTACAAGATAGGGTAGGTGCCATGTCTGCTGAAATTCTTGGGGGAGCCTGTCCTCTCGTAGCAAGAAATGTCTATTTTGAAAAATTGACATGTAAACAATACCTACTTTCCTTCGTTATCTATTCATATAGGGTAAGAGCAAGAAAAAAATAAGGAAATGAAGTTGATTAATTAAATGAATAATTGTATAGTTTCACAAATTATTAAGTCAGTGTATGAAATTTGTTACTGTTTTATTAAATACACACGAAATCAAATGGACTGTATCACTGTTCAGCACGCACTCACTCACCTGCGCACTGGTCCACACACTCGAACTAGCTACACACATGGCAGTAGCCAGTGCCCATTCACCCATACATTTTCACAACTCAAAACATTCCCACACAAATAAAACATTAATTAAATATTAACCAGAAGTATTTATTATTTATTTGTTATTATTACTAGTGGTGACAGGCAAGGAATGGACGTTACGTTTTGATCTATTCTCGTGCATTCCTGAATGATAGGTATTTATTCAGTATTGTTAGTATCAATAGTCGATTACAAATAAAAATCTGATACACAACCAAAACTTAACCGTAAAAGCTTAGGATAGATTTAGAAAAATAAAAATATTGAAAAAGAATGTTTTATCTACAAGCATCCTGTTAGCATAAATTTGCTGTACGGTATGTGTGTTTTATTAGTTAAAAGCATAGCGCTTTACTTAATATTGATGAGTTTTACTTGAATTTACACTGGTTGAACTTTATGGTTTTGAAGAAACTGCTTGTACTAGTTAATACTTTAAGGTTAGTTGAAACTTAAAGGATTTGTATTGTCCGCTATTTTAATGTGCTATATTCAAAAATTGTTATACCAACTTTTAAGCTCTTTCTAGGTTACATGTTATTTTTATATGTGTAGGTTAAAGTCAGGTTAGTTTGGGTTTAGGTTACGTTATTCTAGGTTCAGTACATTATTAGAAAACAATGAAAATTTCTTTGGTGTATTGGTATTTGGTAATTGAAGTACATCAAAATAGGATAATATAAAACAACAGCAAAAAACAGTCGTTCTGTTGTGGTTTAGGTCATCAACAGAAAGATTAGTTTGAACCTCTATAGTTTTTACTATGTAAAATAAAGTGTGAGGTGGTTTACAATTGCCTTCATCACTGAGTAAAAAGTATACTTATCAAAATGCCAGGCCCTTTGAAAAACATCTACCTTCCACTCTCCAAATGACACCTTCTTTTCATTCACCACAGTGTCTGGCTGTATAATGAAATTCATTACTCTCAGAGGTGATAACTCTGACTAGTGTCTATTGCATGTTACTTGTGACTACTGATAGAGCAATACCTGGAAGTCTTAATATGTGTCCCACTACCCTATCCCTTCTTTTAGTAAGATGTTTCCATTTATTTATTATATGTACTTATTTCTTCCACTCATCTAAGAACCTCTAAATTACTTGTTTTGTCCGCCTACCTAAACTTTAACGTTTTGTTTTAACACCATATATCAAAAGCTTTTATCCTCTTCCTTTCTACAGTCCCTATCACCCATGTTTTGCTCCCGTATAGTGCTACACTCCAACATAGGCGGATTTACGGGGGTGCTAGGGGGTGCGCCGCACCCCCAGATTTTTGGGATGATAATAAATTTAGTATTTAGTATCCAAATACCTCATACCTTCCAGTGAGCTCACACCCCCAGATATCAAGACCTAAATCCGCCCATGCACTCCAAACATACTATTTTAAAAATTTTTTTCTAATCAGTAAATCAATGTTTGATGTCAGTAAGCATAGTAAATTTATTTGATTTAAAAATGTTATATTCCATGTAAGCAAAGATGAGAATTTAGGTACAGTGTGTATAATTCATTATATATTTATGATTTTCAATGTTAACATACGGGATGATGCGTTGAAATCAGAGTTATCCGAAAGGACATTGACTAGGGGAATAAACAGTGAGAGAGATTTATTACACTTTGTGGCCCACTTGTTAATGAAACGAATTACACCCACTATTAATTGCGACTTGTACAACAGTTTACATAAGGCTGGAACGATAACTCCCGCTTCAATTCTGCATCTGGCTATCATGATTCAGTTGCCTGTTACCATTTTGATATATGACAAATGAAAACATGATACTAATTGATTCCTTTGATTAGAATAGTCTCCATTTCTGGATATTAAATAAACAGTCAACATGTGCTTTTCAAAATATCGTTCATTTAAATTTTCATGTTTAAAAATATTTAATGGCCATTATTGTAATTTTATCATAATACTTTACATTAATTCTGTTTCTGTATAAATTTTTATTATCTGTCTATTGTTTTTACCCTCTTTCTCTTTTTGCCTTATATAAATGTATGTCGGGAAAGAAAGTATTGTTTTAATACTGATTTTTTAAATCGAGTTTCACCAGAAATGCACATTTTCAGACCCCCTGAACACAAAAACCATGTATTTAGCGATTGATCTAATCTGTGTGTGTGTGTGTGTGTGTGTGTGCGTGCGCGCGCGCGTGCGTGCGTGTGTGTGCATGGTTTATACAAGAGTGAAACTTGGAACTTAAGTTTAAGTTCAACTATCACCCTACCACACACAACCTGACATGAACATTTTCATCAAAATCAGTCAACCACAAGTAGTAATTTATTCATGCAATCTTTTTCACTTTTACTGTTCCTACAATTTTTTTTAAAACTTGCCTCATTTATTACATTTTTTATTCTCTACAAGGTAGGATAAGTGCCATATCTGCTGAAATTCTAAGGGAGGTTGTGCTTTTTTTCAAATTGCAGCCTTAATATACATTTTAAACCAAAATTGTATACATTAAAATTGTAGAAAATTAAAAAACCTACAACTATTATTTCTACAACTTTTAGTTTAGCATCAGTTAGTGATTTTCTGTATTTTGACGCTCAAGAGAAGAATTTAAATCTCCTATTTCACTCCAGAAAATGTGCGCAAATGAACACATTTGTGTATTTGCAAAAAGCATAGTAACAGCTATAGAAATGAGTTTCTGATCCTTTCTGATTTCGCAGAAATATATTTTTAAAAAAATATATAACATAAATATCGGCAAATTTCACCTTTTTTGCATCTATTTCATAAATGCAAAAATTACGTACCACTACTAATGATTAAACATAGGTTATAATATGTTACATTATTTATAATGGAATGAGAAAGTAGTGTGATTGTTTCACACCAGAGTATTTCATTTAAATATTCTTACCACTACATTTTGATCGTTATAGATAGTTATGGTAATCAATCAACAAATGAGTTTTGAAAAGAAAATTTTTTACTAATGGAAGGAAAATTTAACGAAACGATTTATAGTATTACATAAAACTTTTTTGTTTGTACATATGTGTTTTATGTATGTGCAAGTATGGTCAAAAAATGCGTATTTAGCCAAATTCATTAATTAAAATTTAATCTGAATTGAAATTGACGTGTGGGTGTACATGTTACTGTTACGTACATTCCGTAATGTTTAATTACCAATATTGGAAAGTTTAAGACAAACGACAAGTTTTTGACACTTGAATTAATGGGGGGTATATGATTAATTACTTTATTACAATGATTACTTAAAATAATAACATCAAGTCATACTATATTTATACTTGGTTTGATCAAAAAAAATTTTATAAGTATACTGAAGTTTTATATAAAAGAATATCGAATAACATTTTCACATTGTGTTTATTTTTTGGATCTTTTAAGGTGATTCTAGACAATGCTGAGTAACTTTGAACATTTCTGGAAGCTGTTTTTGTAACCCACATTCTCCAAACTTTTCTTATTTTTCTTCATTCCTTACGTGCCCTACAGTATACAGGTATCCCGTCCAAAGCTATTATTTTCACCTCTTGCAGCTCCTCCTTTTTCCCTAGTTGTTTCTATTTGATACTTTTCCCAGTTACATTTTTTAACCTTCTGAAATTGCTCTTTTTCTCAGGTCTTGCTTCTAAAACTCTCTCTGGTAACCTTTTTTGTCATGCATTTGAGTGGCATAACCATATCAACTCAATTGTTTTTCTCCAATGTACCCACTAATATTACTAGTTTTAAATCTCTTTTGTTGATGACATTTCAAACATGGTCATGACTGGTTTTACATACTACTTGTCTCAGGAATCTCATTTCAACAGCAATCAGCTTACTCTTGCAGATTTATTTTTTATTGTCCAGCGTTTGGTACTATTTTTATGTTAAATTGGGTAGATTGAATTATAAAATCATAATATTTAGTATTTTATAATTATTTTTTCTCTTGCCCTATATAATTATGTAGGCCCAAAAATGTGTTCTGAGCATTTGGTCTGTGTGTGAACAAAATAATTGGAAAGTAATAGTTGGAAGGGGATCCTACACAAATATGTTCATCAAATTCGGTCAACCAGAAGTAGAAAATTTGTGCAATGTTTTTTACTTTTATGCAATTTTCTCAAAAACAACTTCTGGAATTTTTTTAAAAATTTACTTCAATTAGTATTGCTGTAACTTTTTCATTAGATCTTATAAATTCTACATTCCTCACTGTGTCTGTCAATTTGATTTTCATAAAAATCCTCAGTACATTGGTGTCAAACTGGCTTCTGTATTAAGAATCCTGGGTTTGATTTCCAGTCAGTTCTGGTGGTTTTTGTTATTACTCTTCATTGTCTGTATTAGTTTTAATGTGTAAAAATGTTGGACATTAAATAAAAAAATCTAATCACAATCATAACCATATATCAAAAGTCACTAGTCTTGATCTTTCTTTCTCCTGTCATTTCCATTTTTCAGTTGCGCTAAGCAGTGTACTCCAAAATAACATTTTACTAAACGTTTCCGTAAATTTTGTTTCATTTTGCTACATAGTATTTAAACACTTCTTTTGCCATTTTTATTTTTGTTTTTATTTTAGTTCCATTTCTTTAGTCTTTAGCTGGGTAGCCTAATACACATTAATTGCACAATTTATTCAAATACCCTGGCCATAACAGGCAGGTGGAATGTTAAATTATTTGCTCAATCTGTTAGTTCCAGGGCTATAAAAATAGTGTTGTGTTTCTTACCACATGGTCAGCCAATTATATAAATATAACCATGTAAGAACAAAAGAGGTAGAGGTGTAAAAGGCACTAGTCACACTTATCTCCAATGCGATGGTAAACCACATCACTTCTTGTTTTACTTAGTAAAGCCTTAAAATCTGGAGGTTCACAAACCAGCCTTTCGGCTGATGACCTTAACAAGTTTAACCATATTTTATCAATGAAATTCATGTTAAAATTCAAACTATGGTATACCATATGCAACTATATTATGCAATATTAGTCAGAGTAATATAATTTGTGGAGGATAAGCAGTGGAAATGCATATGTATGTCAATGTAATATTAACACTCAGTCGAGCAGTCGTGCTGAATGCTGATATTGCTGAGCCGAATGTAAATTGACATTAATTGCATGTAGCAGTCAGCAGTGCTAAGTCGTCGTATAAGAGGATACTGCTGCACGTTGTATTCTCTACTCGCCCATTCCTCTCATTTCTCTTCATCGCCATCGCTAACACATCTCCATCTTAACATTACTGTTACTCATTTGCGTTCCCTTAGTGCTTCGTAAGTCACCATGAAATGCTAATTACATATTCGTCGACCGCCTACTCCCTAATACTTTTATTAGTACTCATCTACGTACGTGTCTCTCGTTTCTCATTTAAGTAAATGCAAATTTATTTAAACCCATTAATTTCCTTGTTTTGTTAATACTTTTAAAACAAATTTCTTTAATTATTATTGCTGCGTATTCAACTGTTAACTCATAAGTTTCAGGTTTAATCCTAAATACATTTTGAAAACTTTTCCCACCATTCAATCCATGAAACCATTAAACTCTGAAATTGTACAGTCATATAAAAAAACCGTAAGTTTGGTAAGATAAGACAAACATTTCAGTATGATAGAACCATGTAATAAGAATAAAAATAAAATTGAGAAATTTGAGATGTTCTATGTATGTATAAAAATTTAAATGACCGTAGCATACTGGCTGGCATACTAGCCTATGAAGCGGTGGTCCCAGGTTCGATTCTGGGCTAGTGTCCGGAAATTATAACATGCCAAAACTCACCATTCCAGTTAGTTAACCCACAGTAGTTGCTAATGACCAAGCTGTTGATGCGACTTTAAATAAACTTATAAAAACAAACAATTTAAATGAGCAAAGGCAGGGCATTTTAAATGAACGTATAAAATTTAAAAATGATAAAAATTATATTTATTATTTTATTACAAAGGCTAACAGAACTAAATTATCAATGTAATATCGTGCTTACTATTTGGTTTACAAGTATGGTTCTCAAAAACATTAATTGTTACCATATTAGTACATAATTCTTAATTATACCTCATTCACATATCATACACATATTTATCTCATTGGATCTTGGGGTTGCTTATTGTTCTGAATTGAACAGATTGCAGTGTAAACAGATTAGGTATAAAAAAACAAGTGTTTAAATAAATTTTTTATGTTAAACTAAAACAATAAAATTAATTAATATAATTTATTAAATTTTACATTTTTCATTTATTGCATTGGCAATAGAACGTCATGTGAGTGTTTCACACCAGATTTTCTGAATAATGAAGTGAGAACAAAACTCCTGTTAAGCAACCTACATCTAAACTAATTACAGTCAAACTTCTTACCAACCGTCTTTATTCTCCTATTTACAACCATTTTTTTGAAGACTGATTTTATTTTGTGTGAGGCCCATATTTTTTTAACCCTCTTACCACCCCTCTGCAGAAACAACAACCGCCATTTTGTTGGCATTTCATTTTTGTTGAAACCATGGAATATGTGAAGTTTAAAATTCATTGAACAAATTTTTTTGATAATTTTTGGATAAATCGAATGATACAATTGAGTTTATCACTGCAAAAATCTGTTCTCGAATAATGTTATCACTCAGAATTCATTGTGTGAATTTATTCGCAACAGACAGCTAGTTATTTCTTTAAAATGTTTTTATTATCTTTGATAAATATATTCCTTAAGATATTAAAGCATTTTACTTTCAAAAAAATAATAAATAATTTTTAAAACAAAAGTAATATAATAACCCGTAATTTTTATCGTGAAAGTAAGCAATATATATTATTAGAAAAAAATAAAGTTACTCGTAACATTTAGGTGGAATTGTTTTGTATATAAACTAACAACTATGTCGTGATTATGTATTGTTAATTCCGTGTTACTGTGAAGGAAGATAGGGTTGGAATTAATTACATATTTAAATAGAAAGAAAGGGGTTAGAATCGCATGACCGACTGTTGAGGCCCTCAAAACAACGTCATAAAATGTTAAAGCACCTACCTATAATAACAATAAACATCTCAGACCAAGCTAAAGGAAATGAGGGGGAGAAAGGCACAGAAGGAAAGATTAAAATACTGATATGATTATTGTTTTGTGTTAATTATAATAAAGGGATGTAATTTGCGTACTTAAATCCAAATTATGAACACATATTCCGTAATGCATTTTGCACGAGAAACCATATTTTCTATAATAAATGGGTCAAATTTATTAAATCTGTCCGTACTCGTAATGGAGATCATGCATTAAAAGTTTTTTAGTATACTATATATTATTGTAGTGCATTCATATTACTACTCATTACTGTAAAATTGTTCAAACAAAAACATAGTTCTGTAAACATTTTTGTACAAAAAAATATTACTAGAACTGGAAAGTTCTGATGTACAAAATACTTTTCATATTTTCGCAAAACAAATTCAAATTTAAAGTTAAAATTAAATTTTCATCCAAAATTCAACAAATTTTTATTTTAGTTTTTTTAAGTTTATTAAAAGTTGTATCAACAGCTCAGTTATTAGCGGCTACGGTAAGTTATGGATCAGTGGGTTTTCACATGAGAAAATTTCCAGACCCTAACGGAATCGAACGTAAAACCTCCACATCGCAGTCTAGCGCATGCTACCACTTTGCTACGGAGGGCGGCCAGTTTATAATTTATTTAATAAATTTTAAAATGTAAAATAAAAATTACAAGCTGACACACTTGTTATGTGCTCTTCTTTCGGTTCCGTCCCCTATCGGAGGTTTGAAATCATCATGGTGATCTGGATCCTGTCGACCACAGCTCTGATCAGCTCCACCAAACTACACCCGGACCACTCCCTCAGATTGTGTAGTCAGGAAAATCTTCTACGCCCAACACTTGTTTTTCACTTTCCTTGGACAATTAAGCCTCAGTAATGAGTTCTTATTTCCTCTCATAACATCGGCCAGATGCTCCAATTTTCTTCTCATTTTAGTCCTCAATAATTCACACTCCTTACCCAGTCTCAACAATATATCCACATTTGTCACTCTCTCCATTCATGACTCTCTCATTATTCTCCTTCAGCACCACATCTCAAGTGCCTCAAACATTTTATACTTATATTCTTAGCTAGGTAAAAATAAGTAGTTGTAATAAGAAAAATAATAAATAATTTAGTTCTTATGGAATGAATTGAAAGGTCCTAGGTTCGATTCTGAGCCATGGTCTAGAAAATTATAACACATAAAAATCCACAATACTATACTCTAATTTGTAGTCAAAAATAAATCCTTATAATATACCCTGCAGCTTGAAATTAATTCTATTTTATATAATAAATTTCACTAACCTTTTTTTAAGCTGCTTTAACTTTTATTTTCACTTACACATGTTTCGGTGGATCCACAATCATCAGAGTATGTAATATCATTGAAACTAAATTTTTTTTTAAATAGAAGATGTTACTGCTTCAGTGATTTGTATAAAACTGATTTGATAGAATTGATTAATTTTTAATCAGTTTTATACAAATGACTGAAGATGTAACATCTTCTACAGATTTAAAAAAAATGTTTAGTTTCAATAATATGATATTATATACTCTGATGATGGTGGATCCACCGAAATATGTGTAAGTGAAAATAAAAATTAAGGCAGCTTAAAAAAAGGTTAGTGAAATTTATTGTATAAATTTATTATATCAAATAGAATTAATTTGTAGTCAATGAGAAAATTGTTAATGCCACTATATTTTTATCTTTAATAACTTTGTTTGCAACTGTATACTAAAAAACAATAAGCAAATTTGATAAAAGTAAAGAAAGGATGACAAAAAAATTAAATGAAAAAGAACAGTGATACCCATTGGTATTTTCTCCGAGATATGTTAACGCCACTTTAAATCGTTTTTTTTTTTTAATATTATAAGTTATGTGTTTGAAGGTACAAAAAATTTAAGGTGAAATTGATTTTGTCTGTAATTGAATTTTCCCTATCAATTTAAAATATATACCTATGTAGAAAATACTTATATTATATAAATATATAAATATATATATATATATATATATATATATATATATATATATATATATGTACTACTATCATTTTCACGTCCATACATTGACAATTTCCTAACAATCTGGAGTCCGAGTGCAATTTGGCGTCCGTATACGGACGCCAAATTGTAATCCTTAATAAAAACTAAATAAAAATTTATTGTGACATGGTTTTCGGACGTAATTTTTTTAAACTAAAGTAAATAGTTTCGGGCAACTATATTTATTTTTTGAGAATTTTATTGTTACTCAGAGAGACACAAAAAAATAAATAAATTTTGGTACCGGATGCGAAATGGCGGTGTTTTGAAACTATTTTATACACCGTACCTTGGAGAGTTTCTCACCAGAGTGCTCTCGCTACGCCCCTATGTAAAAATATACGTATATTATGTATATTCTTACAAGGACGGCAGTTTCACATCTGCTATCAATTTCGCGTCCACCGGTTAAGAAAATAGACAAAACAAGTTATAAATAGATATTGTGTTGTGTTAAGAAAAAAAGTTTAAAAGAATAATAAAAACAAATTTTTATTAATCATCGAATTACAATTCTTTCAAAACTCACAATCTAATTTACTAAACATTCAAATAAATATTATTCGGCAAATTATTTGATATAAGTAATACAATTAAATTAAAAATAATTATATATTTTTTGATAGAATTAAAAAACTCTCTTTTCCGATAGACGATTTTTTGGGTTGACAAACTATCCTGGAAGGAAACCGGTGCTGCGCATAGTAGTGTCAGGATTAAATTATTGTTATGGCTGGCAGGATATCTTTCTAAACGCATTGTATGCACAACGTATATTATACGCAATTTTGAAGAGTTGTTTTCCGCCGTGCTGTCGCCTTCCATACATGAGTCCATCGCACACCGCTTTGGTTTCTTTTTTCAAATTAGGCATAAACCCACTATCAACGAATCCATGAACAAATCCTTTAGTAATTTGTTTACGTCGTTCGTTTAGTAACCAACGGGTTTGTCTAGTCTAGAAGAAAAGTCGTCGCCGCAAGTCAGCTGTTTAGCTGACTTTTCGACAGCTTTTCTGACAGCTGATTTTCGGAGATGGAGGTTCCTAGTTTAAATCCTAGTATATAGTATCATTGGTTCTTTTATACGAATTTGAATACTAGACAGTGGTTACCAATGTACTTTGATGGTTGGGGGTCAATTAACCATACTCTCTCAGGAATGGTCGGCCTGGGTATGTACGAGACTACAGCTCATTTAAACGTCATACATATCATTGGGTCATGGGGTTGCTTATTGTTCTCAATCGAACAAATTGCAACCTACACGCATTAGGGATAAAACAAAACAAAAATTTGTTTAAGAATTTTTAACATGTTATTTCACGCTTTTTTTAACATTACACCACCTGACAATTGTCAATAAAATATTTCCTTATTACGCTTACGATGTGTAAAAAGAATGCGCATTTTGCTGTTTGCCCACTCTCACTGCAAAATGGTTCAAGTACACTTCCATAATGCTATTTCGTATCATGTAATATGTCGCCCCAATTACTAGGTTTAGCAGTTTTACAGTAAGTAAATAAAACATTAAGGAGAAAAAACTTTTTCTAAAATATAAAAAATTAAAAATGGACTAGGAGTAGATTATTATTAACCTTGTTTTTTGCTTAAAAACAATGCGATAAAAAATTAAACTAAGAAATTCGGGAAATAGCAAACTTTACTAGACAGACCTGAACAAAGTAGGCATATTTTAATATTTTATTCTGGACCGATTTTCTTTCATTATAAAATTCTGGACAGAGATTACAGATTTCAGAAAAAAAATGTTAAGGGTAGAATAAAGTACACCCATTCAGTTTTTTCCCTTTTTCTCTTACAACATCTGAACAAACGACATTTTTTTTAAATGCCCGGAAAAAACAAGGGCCATCGATTTAGACAAAAAAGTTTAAATATTAATGAGTGGGTGACCTAAAGTGAAGTTTGTACCATCCAGTTCACCTCGATTTTCTCGCGAGTATGAGCTTAACAATCGTAATATTTATGGAACGTTCCAAAACAGCAAAACGACTCTCGATAGGGATAACGATAAAGTTTAAATTGAATTTCTTAGAGTATCGCCACCATTCCTAAGTTTTCACGATTTTTTTCGCTAATTTCGGCAGACCAAACAAAACAATTTACAGAACAATCCAGATCAAATGAGAGCTATCATTTAAAGTAAAAACCAAAAAGTATTGAATGCATGGGCTTATACTTGCCACTCCAAATTTTTCTTTGATTTTCTAGCATATTTGAACGGGAAAAACGAAATTTTCGCGAAATGATCCGGTACAAACGAAGGGCTGTCAATCTATGTAAAAAAACTTTAAAATATTGAGTCGAGGGGGATTAGAGTGACATTAGCACCACCCAGTTCTTCTCGATTTCTCGCTTACTTGAAAGGAACTAAAAAAATATTTTGCGAGACCATCCGAAACAAACGAAGGTCTGTCCCTGAAGTCCAAAAAAAAATTTAAAAAGTTGAGCGGGAGGAGGCCAGTGTGAAGTTAGCCCCTCCCGGCGTTTTTTCACTTATTTGGACGGAACAAACAAAACATTTTCCGGAATAATCCGGTAGAAACGTAGACCGATCAATTTTACAAGTTAATTTTTGAAATTTTTGTATGGGGGCCAGTTTTACAGTCCTGGTTTGAACTTCTACAGGTTTAGCTAAGTAAAACAAGGAGTGGGGTGGTTTACAATTGCCTTCATCGCCGAGTTGAAAAGCTTATCAATATGCCAGGCCGTCTAAAAAGCACCTATTTTCCACCCTGCAAATGACACACCTCACGTTATTCACCACAGGGTCTGGCTGCATAATGAAATTCATTGCGCTCAGAGGAGATATAACTCTGACAAGTATCTTTTACACTTGTACCTCTTCTGTTCTTAAATACTTCAGTCATATGTTTGGCTTACCATGTGATAAAAAAAAACTAAATTTTTTTTAGTCCTGAAACAAGCAAATCGAGTGCAAATAATTTAACACTCCACCTGCCTATTATGTGCAACCCCTTACAGTACTATTATTTTATTAAAGGCAGTTGCCTCTGACAATCAAAACATGCATTTTATTCGTCACTTGGGCGAGTAAATTTAAATCGATAATTCAAAGGATACCCACATCGAGAAAATGTTTCCAAACGGCGAAAATATTTTTACAAAAGATAATAAATTGATAAGAGAGTAGATTAGTCGATTTTTTTAAAGTAAATTCAGTACACTCGCAAATGTCCAACACGAGTCCTGAAAGTGTAGGTCAACAGAGACTGTAATTTCCCGATACTTACTGAAGAAGCTTACTGAAATTAATCATTAGCAAAAACAAACCCCTGTTATTTATTTTTTGTTTTTGTAAAGCTTTTGACCGTGTCCCGTATGATTTGCCCATAAAAAAATTGAGGTGTATGGTATTAGAGGGACATCAGAGGGTCGAATTGCCATCCAATCATTGCAAAGTTAAAACAAAATACACATAAAATTTTATACAAGTTAAAAGGGGAGTTCAACGAGTTAGAATTTTAAGACCCTTGCTATTTTTAATTTTTGTTAACGATCTCGCTGAATTTCTTGGCTCCTTCAATGTTATATTATTTGCTGATGATACGATAATATCTTTCGAAGATGAAAACTATGAACAAGGTTTAAAACTAAAGAAGCTTGAAGTAAGGTTATAGACTGGATGCAATAAATAATCTTGTTCTCAACTCAGATAAAACTGTGGCCAAATGCTTCACTGGTCGTAAGGAAATAAGTAACCAAAGTAAGGATATCTCCATTAATGACAATATATCAAAATCTTTTGTAACAGGTAAGTTACAAAATTTTTAGAATTAATATTAGGTAGCAAACTATCCTGGGACAGTTGTATTAAGGAACGTGTCTGCTATATAATCAATTCCTACTGCTACGCCCTAAAACGCTTAAAAATAAGGTACTTAGCGTACCAATACCTTTGAGTATTTATCATGTTTACAAATTCTGTTGGATTTGTTTTTAATTTAGTCACACTTAAACTTATTCAAATGTATGTTTAAAAAATCAAATAATGTTCAAATTATTCCGTCATATAATTACTTTTTATCTAGTTTTTTGTTAATTATAATGATTAAAATTTTTAATGATTTTTAATGATCAAGTTGACTTATGAATATGGACACTGTTTACTATTAAGAATTTGTTTCTAATCAGTTGGTCCTAGCATATTGTTTGGCTGTCTTGGTCAAGGTTTCACATAGTTTTTCTTGGCCTCTCCAAGTGAATGCCTTGTCTGTCTCCTTTTTGTCTTCTGTGCAATAGTATAACCTTCCAGTTCCTTATCCCAAGCATTTTGACTTGTCAAAAATAATGTACATTATTTTACGTAACAATAAGGTTTATTTATTTCATTATTTGTAATATTGATTCCTAGATTGGGTGGTTGGTTGACGATGTAAATAAAGTACTAGAAACCAAAAGAATATCAACAAAAAGTGGCCACCATGGCTTTTACAACACTAAATAATTTAAAAGAAAACGCAGAGAAAAATATCAGGGTTTGGAAGACTGACTGAAAGTTGTTTAGCCGAAAAATAATCTTGGAAATGGCCTGTTAAAGGATAACCTTCAACGTGTACAAAACAGCTGGATACGAGAATTATTAGTGTAATGTATACTTTGTTGAAGATCAAAGATTACCATTACTTGAGGAACAAGAATAAAAATACAAACTATGACTAAGCCGGACTGCATTTCAAATGTTGTAGAAATTTTACTGGCCAAAGTACTTTTGTATAATTTATAAAATCATTTTGATTCAGTCACTAAAACATGCAAATATAAACCTAGAGAGAAGCGAGGCTTGGGAAGACCTAAAAAGAGATGAATACTGGAACAGGCCATTGAGCCTAATCCTTAACAGATGATGATGAAATCATTTGAACACCGAAAAGACAATGGGTGAATGGTACTCCATTTGAATATTGAACAAATTATGTCGCTTTACAATTACATAATTTTGTCAACTAAGTAAATATTTTAATTGCATTGTCTACTAATTGATCATATTATAGTAATTACAGTCGAACCTCCCGGATTCGAATCTGATGGAACCGGCTGATTTCGATTTACAGAGGTAAAATATTGAAACAAAAAATGTACTTAAAAATTGCGTTTTAATAAAATTCATGTAATTCCATAAAATATTAAATTACAAAAGTCAAAATTATTAATAGACCACCAATTTGATTGAGGAAAGTTTTTTACAAATATTATTTTACTTGTGTTGTTTAGATCATCAGCCGAAAGGCTGGTTTGAACCTGTAGAGGTTTTACTAAGTAAAACGAGAAGTGAGGTGGCCTTCCTCACTGAACGGAAAAGTACGCGTATCAGCATGCAGGGCCCTTTGCAAAGCACATATTTTCCCCTCTGTAAATGATACCTTTACTTCATTCACCACAGGGTTTACTTAATACTGTGATTAAGAATTAAGGGCATGTTTTGGTATTACAAGCTCCATTAGTACTCAAAAGCAAAAGAATATTCTACTTATAAGAACGATATGACAAATTATTGAAAAAACGACGTAAAAAACAGAGTAAAATAAAATCGGGATACGCGTAAACAGTACAACTATACCTACAAACAAAAAGTTAGGTCAGCCTACAGAAAATGAAAAATAAATTGGGTACCGAAAATTTTAGAAATTTTAACGAGTAAAATATTGCTTAATCTGAATGAATACAGCTACGGTATTTTTTACCCTGTTAGTACGAAAATCATACACCAAAGAAGGAAAGACTGCATTACTAATTTAGCCTAACTAATTTTTTTTTTGCTTTCGTCTGGTTTCCTCTGACTTAAAAATTAACTGAATTTTCAATATTTCCTGATGCGTATTGAAGCTTTGAACTACGCTTGTTATGCCCTTATTTGGTCGTAAGGTTTTGTGACAATAATGTTTTGTAAGTGTAATTGTTTGTGTTTCTGCCTGGTTTCTTCTAACTCAAAAGTTAACTGCATTTTCAGTTTTTTCTAAAGCTTTTTGGAGTTTTGTACTACGCTTACTGTGTCCTTATTGTCGTGATTTAACGCATGCTTCATTAAAAATCGTGTACAATGTGTAAATTGGAAATTTTGTAATTATTTTATTAATAATGTATAAAAAAATGTATTGTTACAATATAAATATGACCACGAAACTCTCGAAAATTTTCGAAAAGGGAGGTAATTTAATTCATATTAAGGACGATTTTTGAAGGGGATAGCATACAATTATATTCGATTTAGGGAGGATTTCGAATGAGGAGGTTTGACTGTATTTGTAACAATTAGGATATTTTAAATAATTAACTCTAACAAACAAAAAATATACTTTCTTTAATTATTCTGGTTTTACATTGATTTAAAATAAGTACCTATTTAAAATATATGTCAAAATAATAAACAACAAATAAATTATTTTGATGACTGGATTGGATTCCGTCCGAGAACGAATTGTTTTCATACGATGGTCTTGTGTGGAGAAGTACTAGGGTGAGATGTGAATATCTAACTACAATCATTACAACACGTAGAAGTGGCAAATGCTACAGTACACGTGCCGGTACGACATGGCAACATCGTTTACACTGTTGCAGGCTATAAGTCATAATAGCGGGAACGATGCCGGACGCGAAATTGTCGGTAATTTGTACGAACGCGAAATTGTCGGTAATTCGAAAGGAGTCTGAATTGATATCACAGTGAATAAAATTGAAAAATGCTCAATTTTCAATATCAGGACAAACCAATACCAAAACTCAGGGTGTAAGTGTAACAAATACCCTATATACTCTCATCAAAGTTGAATATACTCTTCAAATAAGCGATGTGTGAAATGCACGCTTTTTGAAAAGACGCGGAATTGTTAGCGGGATGTATATATATATATATATATATATATATATATATATTGTATTTATTTGTAAATCTAGGTCATAATTTTCTATTATTTAATATGCATTTATAATGTAACTGAAATAATACAAGTTATATCTGTGGTGTATAAATTACATGGTTCGTATCTAACGTTTCTTAAGTTAGGTTAGGCAAAGAATGGTCCGATCATTTCGTTACTTTATATTATCGGATGTTATTCAAGCCGTATTTATTGACAGTCGAGTCAATATATTGTAACCTCTGTGTCAGGCACTGCATTGTTGTTATCTCATACCTGAATTTATACAAATATTTTCTTTCGAACTCGAGAATTATTCGTGGAAATTTAACCTTGGAAATAAAATTGTCGTGACAGTTGAATTTTTTTTAAATTATTAAACGTTTAAAATAAATTTCGTTTTGCGCTGACACAAATACTATTATTTTCTATATTTTTGTTTTATTTTATTAATTTTATTATTGTTTGTTTGTAAAATGTAGTAAATACAGAAGCACCCCTTATTCATTTCACCTTGCGTCCATATATAGTTTATTTTATTTGTTGGTTTGAAATATTTTTTTTAATATTGTGTATTAAAATAATTTAAGGAAGGTTAGTTTATTTTATTATTATAAACTTTTAAAATTGCCCATAACAGGCAGGTGGAGTGTTAAAAATTATTTACACTTGATCTGCTAGTTCCAGGGTTACAAAAAATAGTTCTGTTTCTTGTCACATCATCAGCCAATTATATGACAAGCATTTAAGAATAGAAGAGGTAGAGGTATAAAAGACACTAGTTACAGTTATCTCCCCTGAGAGTAATGAATTTTATCATTATACAGCCAGGCCCTGTGGTGAATGAAGTAAAGGTGTACTTAAGCAGGATGGAAAGTAGATCTTTTTATTGGGTCTGGCATGGTGATAAGCATACTTTTCCACTTAATGAGGAAGGCAGTGGTAAACCACCTCACTACTCGTTTTATTTAGTAAAGCCTCTAGAGCTTCAAACCAGCCTTTTGGCTGATGACCTAAACAACAACAACAATGCTGAGTTGGCAACTAAATTTATATTTAGCCTATTCATTTACTTTTTACCTTGCTACATAAAAACAAATAAATATTTTTACACTGTTTAAACATTTTACTTTGGAAGAAATAAATAGTTTACATATTTTAAGACTATTTTCTCATCAGATGGAAAATTAGAAAAAGAGTTACGTAAAAGGGTGCAGATTACAAGCGGTTTCTTCCTGTACATGAGAAGCTTAGTCTGGAATCAAGATGTTCCTATGTATTGTAAGAAAATTATATTTGTATGCCAATTCTAACTTGAACCCACCGGGTTGGTCTAGTGGTAAAGTCGTCGCCAAAATCAGCTGTTTAACGGCTGATTTTCGGAGATGAAGGTTCCTGGTTCAAATCCTAGTAAAGGAAGTTACTTTTATACAGATTTGAATGCTAGACAGTGGTTACTGGTGTACTTTGATAGTTGGGGTTCAATTAACCATACTCTCTCAGGAATGGTTCACCTAAGCCTGTACTAGACTACACCTCTTTTACACGTCATACACATCATCCTCATCTCATTGGGTCATGGGGTTGCTTATTGTTCTGAATTGAACAGATTGCAACGTTCACACATTACGGATTACAAAAAAAAAAAAAAATTTAACTTACATAACTGAAACATGGACAGGTGTTATGAAAGCTGAGAATAGAATGAAGGGTGCAGAAATGAAAATCAAATGGATTATGTTAAGAAAGACAGGAAGAAATATAATAAAAAATCAGTACGCGACAATACCGCTAATTCAAACTGATTTCAAATTATCTTAACATTTTTTTATGTGTTATAAAAATAAAAACTTAAATAATTTTTTTAATGAGATAAATATTTTCAATTGGCCACCTCCGTAGTGTAGTGGTAGTGCGAGATAGCCTACTACGTAGAGGTTCCAAGGTTTGATTCCTGGCTAAAGTCGAGAAATTTTCATAAGTCAAAAGCAGCTGTTCCAGTTATGTAACCCATCATAGTCTGTAATAAAACCAAGCTGTTGATATGAGTTTAAATAAACTAAAAAAATAGAATATTTTCAATATGTTTGTAAATTTTTTTTTGCCTTTTTATTTGTCAACTGTACAGTATTGGCAACCATCCAATTTGATTGCTGCTTTTCGCTGTATTTTTGACATGGATTAGGCATGTGTTTGAACAGGGACCCCCAGTAGACTTTGTTCATGGATCAGTGTCAGTTGGTCATCATACAAAGTCGCTTGCCCAATCTGTATTAGTTAACAAATAATAGTGACTTTCTACCAGCTGACTGATTGAGCTGGCCTGAAGGCCATTTTATATTTATATTTAAAAATAAAGATAAACAGTGTACAGTTCAGCCGTTCTTAGTTTGCTCCTACTGTCAACAAACAAAAGCCACCTACTACAGCATGCACGCTAGAGTCTGCGACTTTACGGATGTCGTATTCCTATTAAGTTAACTATTTTTTAAATTATAAGTACTTAAAGTACTTAAAACATCAGTCATTATATGATGTAGGCCTAACAATTTCATTTAGAAAAAATACTTTTAAAAGTATTTTGTATTTAAATACTTTTGAAAGTATTTAAGTAAGTTTATTGTTACTTTTTAATCAGCGTGTACACATTTCGATATAATGCGCATGCTCAGTGACGTCATTATTTGTTTACATTAGGAGCAAACTAAGAGAGGCTGGACTATAATTGAGAATAGAAAACAAACATAACCAAATTCCTAATACAAGAACTTACAATACTAATTGCTCATGGAAAAACATTTCTTCTTCTAGTTTTTTAACACTAGAAATTGTTCTTTTCACATCTGCCTGGATATATAAATTAACTTTCATTGTGGTGAAAACCTTGATAATGATGATATAGCATTGTTCTGCTGTTGTACTGTTCATCCGCTACTGTTATTTCCAGTGAATTTGCTACTGTGGAATATAAAATAAGCCTTAATTGTTTTTGGGATTATTTTTTTGATTATCTGAACATTACAAAATCCAAACAAGTCCTGATCTCAATTGGTGTGGATTAGTGGGGTTGTTTTATAATTAAGGAACAATTGGGGATGAACAGCCTTACAAGGAGAGTTGGACAGAAAAACAGTGATGGTTTTCTCTTGTCACTTGCATGGAGAAGGGTACACTGCCTAAAAGGATGACATACTACTTGGATGTGAAGAGAAAAAGATGCGATGCTGAGAAAGAAGTGGAATTTAAAAATTGAATTTTAATTTAAAACATAAAAGTAACTTACTATTTTATGGAAAATGTACAAAGATAAACTGTTTTTAATTGTATTAAAAAAAGCATAGTTTGTATTTTATTATAATTACCAATTTAAAATTTATTTAAATAATAAATAAATAAAATTTATTTTGTTATTGAAATAATCTAAAAATTATGACTGAAATAATTTTTTTTTCTTTATTAATTTCCTTTTAGTAGCAACATCATTAAGTACATATTTTCATTTGAAATGAGTTTGCTCGGTAAAGTTACTTTGACTATTATTTTACAACATGCAAAGTACTATGTTTTAGTGCCTTAATTTACTGCAATCACGTTTCCACCAAGTTAAAAAGATACATAAACCATATTTTATGAAACGTACTTCTCTTTTCTCTTTTTTACTGTTAATGTATTTACATATGAGATGATACCTTTCTTTTTGTATGTAATCATTTTCAACAAAAACATTACTGTTGTAGCTAATGACCAAGTCGATGATATGATTTTTAAGTAACTAAAAAATTAAACAGCTCGTTTATTTGATAAACATGCATTTAATTTTGTTTTATTCGTCTTCTTGTCTTTTTCCTATGATATCATTTTATGGTGTTGGGTTCGCCTCAGTCCATCTCCTTTAATCATCCATCCATGTATCATTTCCTTTTATCTCGTTCTTGCGTTGTCCTGTCACTCCTTGAAGGAACTCCACTCAGTCAGCCTATGAATACCTGTTATTCTATTACCTGTCACTTCGATGTTAATGTCCTGTTTCACTTTTCTACTCTCACTCAACTCTTTGCATGACCCACACTATTTCAATTGTGTTGTATCCAAACTCTCCTTCACATCCTTCATTCCAACTTCCTTTCTAATTCTATCACTTTTCACTCTATCTCTGGCAGAGTCCTTGTCACAGTTTTCCTGTGACATTGCATTTCCAGGGTTATTACTTTAATTGCAAAATTTGGTATTGTTGGCCAACTCTCTGAACCACACAAATACGTCGTAATTTTGTCAATATTTGTGAACAGTCTTTATTATTGTTCTTTTTTTTATTTAATTTTTATTAATGCATAACTGTTGTAAAACAATAAATGCAACGTATCGTTTCGAACTAACAATTACAATCCAGTGGTGTAATAAACAAATAGTAACATAAAAATGTATTATACTGTTCTTAATTATTTATAATGAATTAAATTAATACAGTCAAACTTCTATAACTCGAATTTTCTATATCTCGAATTGAATTTCAGTCCGCTTTAACCTACCCATGCATTTACCATCTAAGTCTAACTAATTATTTCGTTTATTTTGACAAAATTTGTACATAGTTCTCAAAATAGCGGTTTTGGTCTTTTGAAAAATGTAGGTACAGTACTGCTTCTTTTATTATAAGAGGAAATGTTCGACTATAAAAGGGTACTGACCCTCAAAGTCATTTGGTTAACTTTATATTGGCCTAACAGGCATAAACCAAAACAATGAATTTCTTTGAATCGACAAATCTTTGGTTGACCACCGAACAATAGAACCTCAGTCTGTCAGTACAATGTACCATATTCAGCATGTATTGCATAATTTTCTAATACTGTATACTCGTACAATATGTACAGTGCTTAACACTGCAGCCAATAGCTAAGCTAAATGGAACATACGGTACTGTATTACGAATCTACGCATGTGCAGTATCCTACATATTCCACATATTCCACATATTGTAGGGTAGGGTACTGTATTAGTCTATGTGGAATGTTCTGTTTTTTTAAATAATTTCTTTGTTTTTATTTTTCCATAACTTGAAATTTCTTTAAATTTCATAACTCGAATTGTTTTCCCCATCCTTTGAGGATTCGAGTTATAGAAGTTCGACTGTATTAAAAATATAAATAAAAAAAATGACAAGTAAGTAATACATGATCTTGAAACATCAAGATCATGTAGTTTGTACTACAAACTTTCCTGAAGATATGAAAAATGTTCATTCAATTATTTACAACATTCATATACAAACACGCCAATCATCTACAGTATATTAAAGCGTATTTACAATTTAAAATTACACTATCAGAATCGCACTGGTAGATCCAGTACGGTAGCATGTTTTAGTCTTTTTTGTACATAGTTGCTGTTCTTGAAGAGATTTAATTCTAGGTGATTTAAGTGATTATTTAGACGTTTGTTGTATTTACTACTGAAACTACGTATTTCTTCTCAAAAATCTTAACATAAAAAATCCCGTAGGTCCAAATCAGCTTCAGCATGGATTTATACAAAAGTAGTTTGTTTTTAATTGAAAACTGGTAACATCTACCAACAAGCCATCTTCCTAAAAGTTAAATCCAGCTTTTTCCTTTTCATTTGGATGTGCTTGCGCCAAGTCTGATCTCTGTCCAAGTACATTCCTAAATATTTCACATCACTTTCATATTATTGTTCTGTTGGGTTTTTTAATGTATAAGTTTATAACTTTATCTAATAAATAAAATTAATAACTGTTGGCCACCTTTGTGGCACAGTATTTCTGTACTAAATTATGCTTAAATGTAAAGTGTATTACTCCTGGTTCAATTTCTGGTCTTAAAAATATTAACTTGTTAAAATCCATTGTAGCTGACCAAGCTCTAGATGTAACTCCATGAATTAATTAAATTCTTAACTAATATTTTGTGTTTTTTTTCTTTGTGCAGGAATTCTTGCTGGCCATAGATGTTACCTCATCTGGAACACCTGAAGAAAAGCTCAAATGGGCGTTTAGAATGTACGATGTTGATGGAAATGGTGTAATTGATATACAAGAAATGACCAAAATTGTTCAGGTAATTATGAATTTGGTATACAAATAAATTGTTTGATTATTGGTGGCAACTTTTAAAATTGGCTTCTATCATTTATCTATATCCATCCATCCCAGATGTCAGAAACTACAAGAGATAGCAACAAACTGTTTTTATATTTGTAATCTACACAAAAAGTTGGTGGGCCTGGTTTGAAATTCCGATTTCGACCAGAAATGGCCCAAAACTGGAAATCAAGAAATCCAAGTCAGAATTTGGAAACAAAAATAGTGTCAATTTTATTTCTCTTAAAGAGTTGATACAGTAATCATTAGGTTCGAAGTTCCAATTTCGACTGGAAGTGGTTCGAAACCAAAGAAATCAAAGTCGAAATTTGGGAACAAAAATAGTGTCACTCGATTCCTCTTAAAGAGTTTTTATCAAATCACTAATGGTTTTTGTCATTGGTTGAAGGTAAGTCTTTTTAAAAATTGCCACCAGCCTCGAGATGCATTGTCTCATGAAAGGGATTTTTAGTTTATGATATATTTGATACTTTTTTAAAAGTTGGTGATCAGTAAACTTCTTTAACTGCACTTTTGTGTATGGAAGTTAAAAATTAGTGTTTTAAACAGAGTAGACATTTAATATTTGTATATTGTAATTTGTTTGTTAGAATAAACGTTTCATATTACATAATACTGTCGTACTATATTAGTTTTTCATTGAACTAAATTGTTTATAATTAGTTTGTGTTGTTCATTATAATGTTTACAGTAATGAAAGCCCACATATTACACAAATTGTGTTTTCTCTTCAGTCTAGATTTTCTATATACCCAGGCCTGGTCCCATCAGACCTGGTAAAACAGGAAATTACTGTAGTTTAAAATAGTTTTGCAACCAGAGTGAGCCAGTATATTGTTAACTGAAAGGAAATACTAGTATATCCATCCAGATTTAAGTAATTCATTAAAATGCATTTTGCAGCTTTCAATAAATCTAATTTTTATTGTATATTGCTATTTTAGAACACATTAAACTAGCTTTTCTCCGTTTTTCTGTCTACCCGGTATTCTGATTTTTGTGTTTGTGGTAGCCCTTAAAGTCAATAATCAGTTGTCTGAATTAGGTTTGGTTCTTTTTTTTCTCGATATCTTCATTCAAAAATAAATCCGTATAATGCATCTAAGAGCTTGAAATAAATTCTGTTTTATATAATAAATTTATACTATACATTTCACTAAGACACTACCAAATAGTGGTTCTCCCAGGAATCCACTATTCCAGCAAAACATTATTCAGGCCAAATTGCTTAGGAGACACCAATAGAATTGAGACGATAGAAAGAAAAATACTTAGGAAGTGCATGAACAAAAGGCACATGGTGGAAGGACAGTGGCGTTTAATCCCAAACAAAGAAATCTACAAACTAATCCCCCCACTAACTCATAACTTTAGAAAGAAAAGATATCATTCCTAGGACACATACTCAGAGCCGAAAAGTCCAGACTTGTGAATCGGCTCGGCTGATCAACCATTTTTGGAATAAGGTGTCAAGACCTAGTTGACTGAAGGATATACAGCGGGGATGTGGAGGAACTTGGAATCACTAAACAAGACCTGCTAACAAAATCAGCTAAGTACAACCAATTAGTCAAAACTAATATGGTGCTATTCAAACCAAAAACCAGAAGAGTGTACAACAGGGTGTTACCAACGAAAACCAGAAACAGAGATCAGAACGTTTTAAGAAAATGTGGGCCAAACAAAAGGAAGCCATGCTTAGAAGAGCGCGCTTTTCAAAGAAACCCAACACTGGAACAGACCTAAACTTGAAGTAGAGTGATCCTATGAGGTCTCAAAAGTAAAAAAAAAAATTTTCACTAACCTTTTAAGCTCCCTTGATCTCTACTATTTACTACGTAACATGTTTCAGTGGATCCACCATCATGAAACTTAAAATGTTTATTAAAATCTGTAGAAGATATTATCTTCAGTCATCTATTTATAAAACTGCTTAAAAAGGTTAATGAAATTTATTGTATAAATTTTGCGAATATTCTTTCTGACTTTTCTTAACAACGCTTATCCATCACCTTAGTTAGATCTTTATTTAGTATCTTAAAAGTTTGTTTTGTCACCCATTTTATACTCGTGCACATAGAATCTTTATTTTCATATCATTTCCTTTATTGTTGGTTTTTCTTGTACAGTTCATGTTTTCTCATCATGCGGTCTTGGATTCGAATCCCATTCAGGCATGGCATAGTTTCATACGTTACAAAAAAAATCATTTCATTCTTCTACGTCTGCATTAGCAGTAATTGCAGAACAGTCGTACATTAAACCAAAAAAAAAAGTTGTACAGTTTTTCTCTTTCTTGTTATATGTGCTGTCTGTCTGCTATCTTCAGACCCATAATTGTACAAAGTAGCCTATTATCCACTCAAATTTCTCTGCTTCTTTTAGACTAGCTTTCCCAGTCACTTTAAGGCATTTACTCGCATACAGACACACAGGTTTCATCACGTTATTTTTTATCTCTGGTCTCAGCAGTGCTTTATTCTTGTTCGCATGCTGTTGCTCGTGTCCGTTTCACTAGTCTTCAGTTGCATTATTTCCCCAACGTACTTGAGGCTATCAACTTTTAAAAATTTTCCATATTTTGTCTATATGTGTCGGAGAACTGTTTTGATGTTTGTATTGTATTTAGTTTTTCCGAAGGACTTCTGTAGACTTTCTTTTTCTGCTTGTTCTTTGAACCTATATTGACTTGTTCTATCGCTGTTTCCTGGTTCCTAAAACTACAATCGGGCATAGCGTAATCTATCTCGCCTTCGTCACTTTGAAGTACCTCTAACGGGCATGATGGAATGTCTCTTCAGTCCCTTAAAGCTCTCTTTATTAAAAAGTATTTGCTTAAAACTTTTATCAAACTCATTATTTTTAGTTTAACAAAATGTATTTAATCTGATGAAGGTGGATACACAAAAAACATAAGTTTAAAGTAAATAAATAAAATGATTAAATTAAGCGTTTAGGAAAATTAAGTTGATAAAAACTAATATGTTGTCATTTAGAAACAGTACAGAATGTGTTGAAACTTGAATACATTAATGGTGTACTAGAATATAGAACTGTTTCATTATAGTAAACAATTAGTAATCAGTTCTGTATTGTATTGTAAATTCTGCAACAGTGTATGTACCGTAGTCATCATACATTTTGTTTTAATGCTCAAACTGCATCAGCATTGTCAGAATTCCTAGAATTGTAAATTCACGACTAGTTGCTGTTTGTGAGTTTAAAAGCTTTAGCTTTAATGTGGTCCATATGTTCCATTATAACTATCTGTTTGTTTTACAAAGCTATCTGTTCAAACTAAAGTTTAACTACAACTCTTGCGCTCCGGATTGCTTTTTCTGCTTACTATGTGTTTGTTGTATTTGAAATCAGTTATGCTCATAACAACTATAAAATGTATTTTAATATTCAAATTAATTTTCTGAACGTTATGTTTTGTTTTTTCTTTCATATGCTGTTTATTGCATTTTAGACCATAATGAACCAAGTAAATTTTATTAAACAATTTTGAAATTGTTTTGCACCCTACATTGTCAGTGTTCATTCATTGTATTTTAACTTTCTCTTGCCCTACTTGAATAATAGGAAAGAAAAGAATTGTTTTCATGTAGATTTTTCAAAATTGAGTTTTAACCAGATGTACACGTTTTCAACCCCCTGGACCCAGACAACATGTTTTAAGTGATTGATGTGTGAGTACGTGTGGACAGAAATCTCAAGAGTGTAATATCTTTGAATATCAAGAAGTTGAAACTTGGAACGTAAGTTAGGTACCATGAAGGGACCCGACACGAACATTTTTATCAAAATCGGTCAACTGGAAGTAGTTTATTTATAAAATTTTTCACTTTTTGCGATTTTCTCAAAAATGGCTCCTTCGATTTTTTTTAAATTGGCTCATTTACTATATTTTTTTGTGCTCTACAAGATAAGTTAAGTGCCATAGTTGCTGAAATTCTTGGGTAGACTGTGCTCTTGTAGAAAAAATGTTTTTTTAAGATTGTTACCTTAATATGCATTTTTTACGGCAAAAGTGTACATAATCAAAATTGTTGAAAATTAAAAAACCTAAAACTTTTATTTTATGCATTTTTGTCTATAGTGCCTAGTTTAAAATATGAATAATTAATTAAAAATAATCACTTTAGACAATTATTCATGCTGATAGTTTTTTTAATGTTATTTAAGTTGTTGATATAAGTATATTAATTGGATTTTTCTTTTACAGGCAATTTACGACATGCTCGGAGCGTGCTCTTCAAATAGGCCGGCTGATTCAGCAGAAGAGCGAGCGAAAAATATCTTTGCTAAAATGGATGAAAATAACGACGGACAGCTGACACAAGAAGAATTTTTGAAAGGATGTTTGCAAGACGAAGAATTGTCCAAAATGCTTGCACCATAATGAACCAATCAAATTAACTAATTAAATATTTTTACTTCCTGTGCTGCATGCCTGCCTTGCATTTTTTTTTCTTTAATATTAAAGGAAGAAAAACGGTTGATAATATGATGAGCAATTGTACAGATTGATTTTTAGAAGTTTAGATGATATTATAAAATGTTTAAGCGACATCGTGATTAAGTGATGATTGTTATGATTGTCATAATACGTCCATGATACGACAACATCAAAGTGCCATGGTGTGAAACGAAAGATGTGAATATGTTTGTTTATGAACGGACGAGTGTGGCAAGGCGGGCACTCGGTTACGGATTCAAACGGTCAACACCATTGCCAATATATCTCTCATCGATTTTAAAAAAGTGTTTGTTTGATTGTTCGTTCGTTTATTTTGTATATTGTTGTGGTATGGAAATATTAAATAAATTTAAAAAATTTTTGTGTGTTTCCCCTCCAAAAAAAAAAGAAAATGTTTAAAACGGCTGCAATCACGTTTTTAGACATTCTATTTGATTGTTGTCGACTAAAAACATTTCATCGATTGATTAATTAATTATCTGCAGTAATTTACTATTACTATTACTACTGAGAATGAGTGTGGTTATCTATTTTTCTCTATTCAGTCCTGTATTGCTTTAACTTTGCCTGTTTTATTTTCTATGTAAACAATTTATTATTATTATGATTATTATTATTATTATTATTATTGTTATTAAACATTGTCTGTAGGATGTATGCATTTTTATTCAAGTAATACGTACTTCGTATATTTGTATAACTCTCTCTATTATTCTATATACTTATATAAAATAATTATTAATATAAAATAAAAAAAACTATTTCTGCGCTCTCACAATTCAAATTAAATTGATGTTATTGTTTATGTTATTATTATTATTATTATTACATTTATTAGTAAAATATTATTTATTCATTTATTATTGTATATTTTTATTTTCTTAGTGTGTAAACGCACTAAATAACCAAAAAAATTGATAGTCAATTTAGATTGTCATTAAAAGCACTTTTTAAATTAAATTATATTATTTTTATTTATTTCGTTTTTTGTTAATATATAAATTTATCGTCATAGATGAATAAATAAAATTAAATCATATAAATAAATACAAGAGTTGTATAAATCAAAAATCTTTGTTTTGTTTTATTTGTTATAAATAGTGTGAGAATTAATTACAAATTATAAAGTTTTAATTCAGGAGAAATATTAATCATTTTTTTTAATATTTGCTCTGTTAAATCTAAGATGCCAGGAAAAAAGAGTACAAGTTACAAAATGGTCAAACTAATTCTGAAAGTTAAATGTTTTTCTTTTTTATAAAATATAGAGATAACACTCATTCTCCTGTGTCGAAAAAAATTAAGCATGATCCAAACTGGTGAAAATTTAGCCAAAGATGGTTCATAAGGTTCATATCTCAAGGTATCTCGTCCATGTGGTGACCTTGCATAGGTAGAATATCTGCTCTACTGAACTGAAAAGAACTACAGCTTACAGCTGTTGTTGAAAATCAAATGGGAGTAATTTGTCCACTTTTTTGTATTTTGAAATAACTTTATTATGATGGAATGTTTCTTAGTTGGAATTACCACATGCGGTAATGACTCTCACTAGTAAGAATCCACTGTAGCTCTTCATCCATATTCAGGCAGTCGGATTTTGGGGGGCATGTACCAACATGCAAACATGCACCAAGAAATCTACACCTTTTAGAAGCCATACAAACAATGTAATGAGAATAAACAAATGGTGATCGGAAGAAAGGAGAAATGCCTACATTGAAAGAACACTGAGATTGATGGCTCCAAAAAGAGCATCCAGAATATCCAAAGTTACTGTACATTGTATCTAATGTGGCCCTAAGCGAAAAAATGTAGAGATTTTTGTATCAGAACTGGATGAAAATTTATACTTTTTGTCATTTTAAATTATAAGTCCATTTAAGTAAAACAGTTTATTCATTGTCTTGAAAAATTAAATTTTTTGGCTTGTACTCTAGCACCCTAGAAATAATACAGGTATCTCTATGGATATGGGTATGGTTTAAATTTCTCCCTGAATTTCAATATTTTTATTGCATTTCATAAACACCTAATTGTTATTATAAAAAATATTACAGTTACTTTTTTCTAAGAGAACGTATCAATGTTCATTTTAATTTTGTAATTGATGGCATTTTTTTTAACAGGAAGTGTTTATATTAAATCACAGTTTTTAGAATTGATATTTATATCACATCATTTTGTATACATTAAATTTCAATTTTTGTGATAAATCCATGGTTTGTAAAATACTATTCAGTCATGCACAATGCTGTCCCAATTTTTGTAATTCTTTGTGAATTATTTCTCTTAACTCTTGTCATAAGTTCAGTCAAACCTTGCTTTTTGTCAAAATGAATGTTTGCATTATTTTCTTTTTTTATCTATAAATGTTAAGTACCAGTGTGTGACTTACTGATCCTAAAAGATCATGAACCTGAAACAACATTTTGTTGGTAGGTTCCATTTGAGAGTCATAATCTTTATTAGCAATTACTTCTATAGGAAAAAATAAAAGCAATGAGCTTTGTACTATATAAAATGAAGCAAATGTTTTTGCTCTACTATTATGAAGTAAATCCTTCAATATGAATAAATAAAAAACAAAAACTTAAGCTCTTGATCAGAGTAAATGCTTTTATTGTAAAATGAAGAAAATGAAGCAAAAGTTTTTGGTTTATGGAAAATATTTCAAAAAAAATTGATTATACGTATTAACAAAATTGAGTTTGAAAGGGCACAAGCTCTGATGCACTATAATGATAATGATAAGGTTGCCTTCCACTTAATTCTGGTTGGTGGATTTTATCAATTGAAATACAAAATCAGATTTTATAAAACAGCTAATTTTAAATAAAATAAAAAGTAAATACATTTTTTTAGTTTTTATTTGTAATTGGGAACTGTACTTTATTTACAACCACCCAATTTGACCGCTACTTTTTGCTGTAGTTTGTCGTGATTCAGCATGAATTTTTGAACAGGGATTCCTAGTGGAGTTTGTTCAAGAATGGCCATCAGCTGGTTACCATACAACATTGCTTGCCCAACCAGTGTTGCTTAACAATACATTCTGCTCTGGAACTTAACCTTTTGACTCGCGATCATGTTCACTTATTCAATTTTTAGTTGCCTACTAAACACTGTAAAAACTAAATAAGTGGGTTTCCAAATAATGAATTTTAGTTAAAAATATTTAAGATCAATAAATAAAAAATATTTCTCTTTTTTTAGTTTTTATTTGTCACATCAACATCTAGATCATTAGAAACTACTGTGTGTTATGAAAGATGGGTTTTTATATGTAATAGATCGTAAACCCTATTTGGGAATCAAACCCAGGACCTTTCACTTTGTAGATGTGTTAAGCACTTTGCCACAGATGTTAAGAAATTATTATTATTATGGTATATGACATATATAAAACATATTTATTTATATTTGGTAAGAATTTATTGATTTAATTATACCCACGTATTTTGACAGACTTACAAAAGTAATAATCATACATAATTGATAATGTATTATTAATTAAAAAATAACTGCTTTAAAACAATCAAAATTTTTATGGTTCCAGTAACAACTAATGAAAGTTCAGTTTTTTTTTATTTATTTAAAGTCGCATCAACTGCTTGGTTATTAGCGATTACGGTGGATTATGTATCTGTAACTGTAGGTTTTGACTTGTGAAAATTTCCAGACCCTGGCTGGGAATCGAACCTGGGACCTCCACTTGGTAGGCTAACCACTACGCTACGAAGGCTGTTCAGTTATTGAATTGTTAGTGTTCAGATCTTCAGAAAATAATTTTGTTGTAATGGATTATTGATTTATCCATTTGCCAAACGGGGTTTGACCGAATTTGTATCTTTTATTTAAAGTATTAACTGAAATATACAAATTAACTTCCATTTTGATATTTTTATGAAAATGTATGTCTTCGCCAAATGGATTTATTAAGATTTGAATCTTGAACATTAGAAGGTAATTATTCAAAATAAAATAACTCATTCTCACCTTTTGAGGAACTAAACATTTTTCATCTAGATTTTTAAAAAAACCTTCTGTACAAATGATGATGATGATGATGATGTCTATTGAATTTCTACAAAATTTTATATTAATATTTTTTGAACAATAAATTCACTGATATTTTGTATAAGAGAAAAACAAAATTTATGTAATTTCATAATTTTTCAATATTAAGTAAATATTTCTAAGATAAATGGGGGGAAAATTACATGAATTTAATTTTCCTCCATTTAACTACAAAATGCCTCTGATCTTTATCAGAATATTGACATTTGCTTGATAATCACTAATTTATTAGTTAAATAATTAAATAAACAAATAATTAAATACATTTTTAATGTAATAATTTTTTTATATTGTATAAATTAATACAAAAGCGTTTATCTACTTATTTGTATAGACATGTAGTTATAAATAATTTTTAAATATATTTGTAAATGTAATAGAAAATTTTACTATAATTTGTTGTATTCTATTAAAAAAAAAAACATCATTCAAAAGAAATCAAAGCATATAAATTTATTGAGCATAAAAATATGTTTAAATTATTTTAATTAAAATAAATTATTTATTTTTATTTATACTCTTGTAATCTGTCCGTTAATATTGTTGAAGTATTTGATTTTCATGATAACAAGTTTGATGAATTCTTCATTTTGTATTATGGGATTTTTTGGTTTTTTGTAAAGAAAAATATTCTCATTGTAGATTGTACAAGAGTTTTTAAAATTTTTTAATTATATTTTATTATAATAAATTCTGTAAAAATTTTCCATTATTTTATTTTACTAAGTTTGGCATTAAGATCTACTCAGTGTTATTGAATTTAAAACTTGTATTTTTCTTCAGACAAATTAGAATATTGTTTAAATATAAAAAAATCAACTCATGAATAATAGAAGTTCATTTATCCAAACTCCAGTCATCTGGATTGATAACAGTATCGGAAAATTTATTTTTATTAATTTAATTTTTTTATATAAAAAATTAATGAAATTTTTATACCATCAACGTTAGGTCTTCATTCGCTGGGCGTTTAAGATAAAAAAAAATTTTTTTAGTTTATCTAAAGTTACATCAACAGATTGGTCATTAGCGTTATGGTGGGTTAGGGAACTGGAAGGGTGGGTTTTGCTACGTGATAATTTCCACACCCTGGCCATGAATTGAACCATTTAGTAGTCTACTGTACTAACCACTACACCATGGAGGTGGCCAATAAGTATTATAAGTTTTAATCTATACAAAGCAAGTATTGGAAAAATCAGAAAATCCTTAGCAACATTACATCTCACGACAAGTGTTTTAAAACTAAAAAAATCAAATCGTTTATAAATTTCTCTACATTATAATATACATTTTCAATTGAGTAAACTCTCTTTTAAATTTTTTCCACACAATCAACCTTTGTGGAGAATGGTGAATTAGTTTTGATCCAATATATCATGGTGTTTTTCGTAATGAGACAATTTTTTATGAAATATGAACTCTATTATTAATAAGGTATAGTAAAATTTTTATTTTGCTTAAAGTAGTCTCTGTAAGTGCTTCTTGTGTAACCTATTCTAAACATGTAAGTTGGTACTCATTTCGGAATCAGAAAAATCACTTCTAGCTTACCCTGTGACACTGAAAATATTGTGTTATAAGCACCATATATATGATAAAACATTAAAATTCCAAAATGAACAGATTCTGGATTTCAGATTCTAAGATGTGGAATCATCCAGCACATAATGAATGAATCTAAGAAGATAATAATGCTCCAATTGAACCAGAAATGGGACGTACTGCAAATGATTCAACCATTTGTATTAATACCCATTTTAAAATTGATGTAAAGTATATTAGATGTACAGTATAATACCGATTATCCGTGGTAATTGGGGGGGATAACTATACCAGATAACCGGAAAACACGGATAATACAACCCAATCCGGTCGAGACCACTTACGTCATAAACAAAACCACCAGTTACGCGTATGTTTTATTCTACTGATTAATACATGTTAATACTATCGGATATAAATAAACAAATTGTATTGAAATAAAAATATTTACTACATAAATTTATATAAATCTTACCTTAAACTACGTAACAAAAAAAATCACAAAAAATCTGTTATTTTATTTTGTTTCATTTTATGCCGCAATATGTTTTCTTTTATTTTTCTTATATAACCACGAATATGTAAAATGTCCACGTAATCTGTGTCATCCTAATTTTCCATGAAAGTTAGTAATGTTTCGGCACCGGTTAAAGCTTCTTTGCAACTGATTTTAGGAGCTGGTAACGTGCTCGCCTCTCATCACGCGGTCTTGGGTTCGAATCCCACTCGGGCATGGCATTTTTTCATACATTACAAAAAATTCATTTCATCCTTCACCGTCTGAATTAGCAGCAATTTGCAAAACAGTCGGACGTTAAACAAAAAAAAAAAATTTCTAGTGATCGCACGGTTAATCCAAACCCCGGTTAAACGATCCACGGAAAATCGGTACTCTACTGTATATTTATTTAAGATGCCATCTAAATAGTTTGGTTTTTGTTTTAAAAAATATTTTAAATTAGTTTTGTACAACTAATATAATACACAATATAACCTATTTTGTTATTTTTGCAATTATCTGGATTTCTGGATAGCTCCAGATTTTTTATGTTTATGTCTGGATAACTGGAGTTTTAATGTATAGTAACTATGTATTAACATATAAATTAACTGTGTTTGAAATTTAAAATTTACATTGTTACTTCAATTTTTCATGTAGCCTAATTATTTTTAAATAAACTTCACATAACATTGAAATTCATACATAATGTTTTTGTTAAAAATTTTATTGCCAAAAGTCTCATATATATTTTTTGTAATTTAAAAATAAAATATATTCTTATTATTTTACATTGTAATTATGTGTATTGATGTGTATATTACTGAAGAAAATATTTTGCTAAATTTTTCTTTAGTAAAAAATTCTGTAAACTGTCTATTCACTTAATCTTCTAAAATTGTTAATTTATTCTAGTGAGGTTACTGACTCTTATTTAAGAGGTTTTAAATATTTGTATATGTTATGTAAAATATTGTTTGTTGATCAGTTATCTATTTTTAGTAACTCTTGTATTTAAAAAGATCGATGTTTTCTTTTTGTAATTTTGTATTACAATTTATTATGTATTTCTATTTTTATCTACATATGTTCGTTTTAAAACAATATAATTTGGTAATTTTCTAATGTTAGTTTTCTTTAAAAAAATATCAAACTTATTTTACTGATAATGAGTAATGTTTTTTTTTTTAAATTTTAATAATTTGATATTCTCTTTGTTTTGGTTTTTTGACAGTGAGCTTTGCAAAATTATGCAAAGCACATATTATTTGGATTATAGAAAAATCATTTTTGTAAGAATGTGTACTTAATCTAGAGCAAAAACTACTACTACAATGATACGGCCAAAATATGAAAACAATTTTTTTTTTTGAAATGAATCATGTACCCTTTAAAATCATAAAAACAGAAAATCAAATTGTCAAAGAAATAGCTCAAAAGTATATTTAAATTTCACCTATATCTACTTTAGTTTCGTAATTTATTGTAAGCAGTAGTTTTCAATTTTGTTTTGTAGTACATCAAAATTTTTGTTAATTGGTTACGTTTTGCGAGGAGAATGATATAGCCTAAATTATCGAGAAAGAGCGATTTTGAAGTCTCATGACTGAAATTAAGAGTAAGGTATGGGAGCAGCTATTTCTCTGTAGGCTATATCTGTTTCAAGTAGTGATTTTCAAGGTTGAGTCTGCCATTATGGTAGCCAACCTCTATTAGGAGAAGAAACTCCAAGAAGAAAAATAAATTTATCAGTTTTGTCTTATTAAATACAGTTTTTATTAAAAATAAGAAATATGATGATGAATAAAATCTTTCTCGTTTTGTTTCATTTTAGTGAATGTACAGTAATCATACATTAACATTACATAAACATTACTCCTATAAATATTTTCTCAAGTTGTTATTTCTGAAACTTGTGCTCTTTCTTTTGTCACTCTACTTCATTGTTGTTTTACTTTACTTTTTCTTCTGGAAAACCCTTTGTTGTTAAAATTGTTTTTCTGAATTTAGTTTTATCTTCTATTATATCTTATGTATGTTTAGTATCAATAGGTCGTTTTCTGTTTCTTTGAACTATCTTGGTTTGTTTGAGTGACTAACTTTATTATGTCCTCTGGAATGTCGTAATCTATTTTATACTAAGATGAAAAATTATTTATTTTTAAGATGTTGGCTGATTTTTCTGAAATCCTTTGCTGATCAAACTGTAATTTTTATGAAAATATATACACATATTATTTATCAGTATTTTATCTAACTTGAGGATAATGAACAAATTAAGGGTTCAGGGGTACAGACCTGACCGGTTAATTTATTATAGTTTTAAGTCATTATTATAATTATAGTGTTAAGTTATATTCTTTCTCTATTTTTTTTTTTTATAAATTCTACTGTGTACTTGAAAGATTGTAATATGGAGCGCTAGTAAATTTTTTATAAACGTAATATTTTTAAAAAGTATGTACAGTAAGGCCTCGACTTAAGCGAATTCACGTTAGCTTAATTTTGTTAAACATAATATATTACATTGTGTACAGTAGTTATTCTTATTGGCGGTTGCGTAGATTTAATTGTGCTACAATTTGCAGGTCTTTTATTTCATTGTTTTTGGTGTTACTTTGCATACAATATGAGTTCTAATAAAGGTTAAAAAAATAGAAAGCAATTACTTTACTGGAAAAATTAGATGTCATTAAACGATACAAAAGGGGTGAAAAAATAAAGAGCATAAAAGGAACGGCTGGGTTTATTGAATCAACACTACAGACAAATAGCGGATTTGAATGATACAGACAATTAGCAAATGTTTTAAGGTTAAACCAAAGAATCCAAGTTATGTCATGACTTGGCGGAATGCATCCCTTGCGTAAATCGAGGTCTTACTGTATAGTAGAACCTCAAAAATTCAACCATTTGTGAACTTTGAGGTTGTTGAGTTACCCAGAATGAGAGGTAGATAAAAGAATACGACTACATTTTTTTTTGCAAATTATTATGTTTTCTGTATTATAATAAATTATAGAACAATATCAGTGTAATTTACATATTTAAATATTATAAAAACAAGAAAAGTGAAAAAATTATCACAATCTTCTAAATCTTAACGCACTAAAATCTTTGTTGTTACAAAATTCTTCCTGTCCTACAGAGTAGTAAAATTTTAATGTAATACATCTGTTTCTACATTTAAAAGTATTAAAAAAATCTGTTATTTAATACTTTATTAAATTTATCAGTCATTGAATTACATTTGATACAATTTATTACATATTATTTCAATCGTGTTTTCTCATTCTTCCTGATTTTTAACATTGGACCTGCCCCATCTACTCCAGTAAAATGGGAAATTACTATAATCTGAATACCAATTAACATCTATTGATTGGATTTGAATTAATATTAAAAACTAGTTCAGCATAAATATGAATGTTAATTTTTTTTACCAAAACTGTTATTTACTTGATAAATTTATAGTATTTTCATTCCTGGTAAATTACTTTTTTGGCTCCATTATTAAATAACAAGTGTATGTTATTTTCACAAATATTTTATACCAATAAATGTTGAAGTTGCACAATTTAGGTTAATTTTTTATTTATTATTTTCATTTTCTACATACTTTTTCGTAGTATACTTTCAAAAGTTATTAAGTGGATGTAAATAAATATATTCTTGTAAATTTTTGTAATATCCAAATTTCTAAGTATATTTTATTTTATTTAAAATTTATTATTCTTAACAACTGTATTTAAAGTCTAAAATGTTCTTTTGTGTATAAATTTTATGTAATTTTTGTAAAGCTATCATCTAAGTATTTTATATTATAAATATTTGAAAATTTATTGTTTTTAGTTAAAAATTCTAAAACAAATACGTTATGCACTGGAATTCACTTTTTACTTATATTAATTCCTTTTAACAAACATTAAAAATCTTCATGAAATTTACATATTATGTGTGTTTTTCAATACAAAAATGTATTTTGAAAGTGAAAAATTTATAAATGTAATTAAAAAGATTTCATAAAATTATTTTATGCTAATACATTTCAAATCGCACAAAATTTTGTACAATTTGAAAGTAAATATAAGATTTATGTTATTTTTTTATTCTTCCATTATTATTTTTATTATTATTTAAAATTAAAACTTTTCATTTACTTAAATAATTATGTTTGACGTATTTTTACGCACAATAAAAGAGATTAAATAAATAATAATGTAAGAATACTCATCATATTATATTGTTTTTTTCTTTTAATAAAAATTTTGTAAAATTTTATTTTTACCTTAAAATATTTCACAAAATTTTAAATAAAAATTAACTATACCATAATATTGTATTATATATTATTAATATAGTATCTAGATATTATAAAAATATAAATTACAGGATATTAGTTTTATTATTTTGAAAAATTAAAATTTATGTAAGTGTAAACAGATGAATGAATATGTAATCAAATACATATTTATTTTGTGCACTTAAGTTTTAGTGTATGTATTTAAACAATGAATTCTTATTAATAAATTTAAACACCTTAAAAATATATCTGGGTAATGATAAATTTGTATATTTATTATACATTGATTTGAAAGAGTGGTATAGTTTACAAACTTTTTACATTATGATGAGAGTACTCAAAAAAAATGGTTTTACCATTTGAATATCTTTTCGAAAGTGGTTTAAAATATTGATTTAAAATTTTAGTGATAATAAGATAATAGATGAGCTAGTTGGTTTAAAAATTTGATAGTGATGGGCCAATTAGTTTTTTAAGTAATTAGTGGACTAACTCAAAATATCATATTATAAATTCTTCAATTTTTAAGAATGTTTCTTGATGATTTTTTACAACTTGTTTTCTCTCAGCATTCTTTTACTCTTTATTGGAACTATTAAATTCCATAATCTAGTATCTGTACTTAATTTAGATCAAAATGTTTTCTAATTTTTCCGGTATTTTCAAGGTCCTTTTTCATCTCCTATAATAATTTCTAAGTAAAATAAACATTTAACTATGAAACAAAATTTCATTTCATAAACATCATAAATTTTTATAACTTGTTTAAACCTAAAACGTAAAATTTGACAACTGTATTCAATGAACAGTGTATATTATTGTTCATTATGCATGTAGTAAGAATTATGTTTTCTTTAGTGGTTAGTGATTGTTATTAACATAAATGTTAATGTTACCTTACGTAAATAAAAATTTTAAAAAAATTGAACATTACTAAAAAATATGAAATGAGATGAAATTTGTTTTGAAATATATTGGAAGTATTTAATTTTTAAAGATACATAAATTTAAGTGCACAAAGTAATTCAAGACAAAATAATGAGTAATTTTTATAAGGTATTGACATTTATTGGTTACATTCTATGACTAATTATAACACTTAAGTGTATTAGTAACAATTCTTTAACAATTTTCTAATGTAATAATAATTATTAATAATATATTATTGAATTACACAACAATATTATAATGTTTGTTTGAAGTCGCATTAAGTGCTATGGTAATCAGCGACTAAAATGGTTACGTTACAGAATCTGTGAGTTTTAACATATAATAATTTCCACACCATAGCTGGAAAATGAACTCAAGACCTTATGCTTTCCATTCTCCGCAGTCAAGTATTCTAACCACTGCGGCATGGAGGTTGCCAGAATGTACTTTTATTGATGTTGTACCACAGGTTTAAAATGCCTGTCACAGACAGTTGTAGTGTTAAATTAATTGGACTTGATAATTTCAGATCCGTAAAAATACTTATTTTTTCTTCTCTTTAGAATTAATGAATTTCATTATATGGCCAGATGCTGTGGTGAATGTAACGGAGTTGTATTTTGCAGAGTGCAGAAAGGAAAGTAAAAAAGTAAGAGATTTTCGTACTGATAAGCTATCAACTTTCAATCCAGTGAAGAAGACAATTGTAAATCATTATTTTACTTAGTAAAACCTTTTGGGATTCAAACTAGCCAATTGGCTGGTCATTTAAACAAAAATTACAAATTATTTCAAAGAAATATTATATTATTTTATATATATTACCATTAAAGAACTTGAATTAAACAATGTGAATTAAAAAAAAACCTTGATTCCCAGTTTTGTTCACCAATGAATAATGATACTTTATACAAATTATTATTTAAATAATTTTGTAGTATTCAGAACTTGCTCCATTTATTTTCTGAAATGATATAAGTAAACAAATAAATTAACATATTTAAATTTACGTTTTATAATGTAAAAATTACAATTGTAAAGATATTTTATTATTTTCTTTGTGCCGTGTAAGTTACAGAATGCTAACAATTGCATTTATTTATATAATTAAGATTTTTAAACTTTAAAAAAGAACTAAATATATTTTTTAATTTATGACACAATTTTAAATTATGCCAAATCACCTACAATAATACTTGCCGATTTTTATGCCAAAAAATACTTTGGTTTTCACCTATTTTTTTGTTTTTCATATATGTATGGTACGTAACATATATATCTGTCCACAACGCCTTAGTACAGTCAATTGCTTATGTTGTACAAACATTAAAAAGATAAAACTTAAATTAAAATATAATTAACATCAATTTAAGTAGATTAAACATATTGTTGATTAAAAATATTAATAAAATGTTAGTTTTTTATTTTCAAATTTAATATAGTTTTTATTGGTTATTATATATTGTTTAATATATTATTTAAAATTTAATCAAATTTTATTCGTCATATTTTCTAACAACTTTCAAAATGTGGTTTGCATTTTATATACATATATATATGTAATAATTATTATAAAATAATCAATCATTCCAGTCTAAATATGTTGGTATTAATTCATAATATGGATGTAACCTAACCTCACATTCCTAGTTTATTTTTTTACTTTTAAACTGGCACATTTAAGTGGAACCTTTCGTAAATATTTATATTGGATTAAAATATATAATTAAATTTAATGACATTTACTATTTTAGTGAATGAAGATTTCATTATTTTGTTTTCGTTGTCTTAATTTAAAATTATTTTATTTTATAGGTTATATTGTATATCATATGTCTTTATAATAGTTTGTAGATTCTTTTAAATATATTTATGTTATTGTATATATTAAAAAATGTTTTAATTTTGTTGTAATATTTTTGTAAAGTAAGTATTTTGTGGTCAAGTTCTGAATTGATATTTCTGAAGTACCTACTCTGGTACTTTATTTTTTATTTGTTTACTGTTATCTATTTTAGTTAATTCTATTTATAATTTCTTATGAATCTTATTTTTGGGCGTAATTATTTTGTAGAATTATTAATTTTATGTATTTGCTGTTTTGTAGGTGTAATTGCATTTTCTTTTTTTGACGTTTTATTGTCTGATCAATCAATCAGATATATTAGTGACAAAATTGTCACTTTGAAAATTGTAAAATATTCTATCATATCTAAACTCTAACAATAATCTTTACCTTTTTTTTAATGCCTTAAATTGTGACATTTTTATCTTTTTTAAAACGTGTATCATTTATTCAATTTTCTTATTACATTTTATCCATTACTGTACTTAAAGGTTTCTTCATCAGGTTCTTAAGTAAACTGAAATGGTATTTTTCTTCTGAACAAAGAATGATTGTTTTAATATTTTTCTAATGAAAAATATAAAACGTGCTGTTATTTTTTTAAAATCCTTTTTATTTTGGATAATTGTAATTTCTTGAAAATTACAGTTATAAAAAATATATTATGTTATGTTCTATTCCATTAATTTTAAATTTATTTGAAAGGTTAATTTTCTCAACAAAATATAGTCATCAATCTAGAATCTATTGATTGTTTTAATCATGGGAGAGTCATTTAAATTATATAATAATTAATTAATTGGTTAAACATTGTTGAATATATCCACTGTTTAATTTTTTTATATAAACCACCAGAAGAGTTCAAACAACAAATAAAAACCCTTACCAATTGAGATGTATAGTACATTTGTTTTTGGAAGAAGCTTGTAAGGGGAGGGTGAATAGGTAGAGTAGGGATAGTTTCAATGGGGCAAGTGTTGTTTCCTTCTCACTTAATAATCATTCCCTCTCTTTCTAACTGTATACTACTCTGTTACTACTACTACTACACTAGACTAAAAACTAGTTAAAAACTTTATATTTTCTGTTGTCTTTTGCCTTTCTCCATCTGATCCCATATCTTTAATAATTTTCCACAGCGACCATTTACTTCCTTTGAAATTAATTTTCTCCCGCAAAACGGGAAGTAACAAGTTCAAAGTTAGCCATTCAGCGTTTGTTTATGAAAATCATGTATTGTTCTTCTCACAACATACTTATCAAAATGGTCCACTTCACTCTTCACTTTCCTTCTCATTCTTTTCTTATTAGGTGTTCTGATTAGCACAGCAGGGTTTTTTCTTTTTTCTTTCAAAATTCTTTGAACTGTACTACGTGAAATCCCTATAGCTCTGGCTACACGATTTTGCACATCGGTCAGTAAAATTGGTCCATTACAAGAAAAATTAATATAAACAAAACCAAACAGCAAAAGAGTAAAAACAATAGGTACATAAAACAGTAGGCCTACTACCGAATGCATGAGTTGAAGGCTTGTGAAGGGAATAGAACAACAAAAAGATAAAAATACAACATACAGTCAATGTTTTTAGGATTTATAGTACACTTAGGCTCTTAACGCTGCTAGCGCTATGGAGAGACTGATCACTTCCCTTCGAGGTGCTTCCCCCACCACTAAACAGAACAGCTCAGCGGCACAGAGCGTTGGTGGGGGAGCTTCTAGCTAGAACAAATGACCTGTACTTTTGTGGCTTTACCACATCGTCAGCTCATTGTAACACTTAAAAATTACACAATTATTATAACATTTATTACGTTTATTCTTTCAGAGATGTGTGAAACTTCTCTATTTCTGACACAGAGGGGGTCTCTGTATCTCTGAGGGGGGGGTTACATCTCTGAAAAATATATGTTGTAATTGTGTAATTAAATTTGGTGATGAGCTGATGATGTGGTAAAGCCACAAAAGTACTTCTGAGTTGGTAAGTGTTTTTACTTGTTCTTTGACTACTTCTGGTGGTTTATAATAATTTTATTCATAATAAAATAAGAACTTCATTAAACAGTGGATATACACTACAATGTTTAACAAATTAATTATTATATAACACAGAAAAAAATCACCAAATACACATTAGATGATTCTCGCCTTTCTTTTTCTGGTGGTTTTTAATAATTGTATTTATAAAAAAATAAAAAATATATAATAATAATATACTAGTGGACCCGTGTGAATAAATTCGCACAATAAGATGCAGATAAGGGAGACGGCAATAGTAAACCACCTCACTCCTCGTTTTTACTTAGTTAAACCTCTATAGGTTCCAACCAGCCTTTCGGCTGTTGACTTAAACAACAACACAAATTTTCATAAATATTTTATTATCAAAGGCCTTATATGAAACACTTACCATTGAATTTCAATGAAATTAACCATGACTTTCCTTATGATATTGTATTGTGTTCATATATTCATTAGTGTTCATTACGTGGGAGACCCGCTGTACGGTATTACAGAGCTATACGTTGTAAACAATATATTTTGTTCTTTTTCATTTCGTAAAATGAAGCTCGAATTTAGCATGAATTTCAAGTTTAGAACTTTTTACCAAAGTAGGAAAGAATACTCTTTAAAACCATGTAAAAATTATAAAAATCCGTTCAGTAGAACTCGGTATTTAAGAGTTTAAGGAATTCCCATTTAAAATACATTGGAAGTGATTTTGCGTTTTAAATATATAGATTAAAAAAACCAGGAAATAACAGAGATTTCCAATACTTAATATACAAAAATGAATGCCAAAAATTTTACAATTTAATTATGTCCCATTGCATTTATTTACTTTCTGCATTTTCATTTTTATTAATAATTTTTTGTCTATTGTTTATTTATTTTATTTGACTTGAATCTTGCACATTAAGAAAATTACAATGGAATTACTATTATAGGTATTTATTGATTCTACACGCACTAATTACTAATACTTTTTGTATTTTTATACTTTCTTGAAGTAAAATAAAAATTGCGATGCAAATATTGTGTATAATACAATTAATTTTGAATAGTTGTTGTAATTTATTCCTTAAATTAACTATGATGTTACTTCTCTGATGACTTGATTTTTTTATTACTTAATTATATATCATTAATTTACGTTAGATGTTGTACATTTAATATATTTTTGTAATTATTATTATTATTCTTATTATTATTATGTTATATAATTTTTGTTTTTTGAAATTTGAACAAAATGTAAACAAATTGATATGTATTATATTTAAGATGTAAAATAATATTTCAATGTTTAAAATCATTTCTTGACTGTTGTGATTTATCCATATCTCTCTAATCTTAGTTTATTTTATTTATTTATTTATTTTCTTATTATAAATAAAATATTGAATTTACAAAAGGCCTAATCTAACATTTATTTTTAAAAGAAGGATGTACTTGATTTTAAAATATGAGTTATTTATAAAATTAAATCAACTAAAATAAATAATATTTATAAATGATTTTTGTGTTTACAAATGAAATTAATATTCGTTTTTTAAAAAATGCAGTGAAAATTGTTTAAGATGAAACATAACAATAAGTCTTAATGTGTTAGATATATATTTTGTTTTTTTAATTAGGTTTGTTTTCCAAATGAAAAAATATTATTTCTTTTCACTGATCTAATCCTTTCTATTACTGCTTTAACTTTTTTTTACTCATTTATTAGTTTCTTAAATTATTTACATATTTCAGTGGATTCACTGTCATCAGTGTATATAACATTGAAACTAATTATTTATTGAAAACCTTTCTAAAAGATATTATATTATAATGGGTTTCAATTTCTATGTTTTATATATTTTTAGTAGAAAATCTGAAACATGTAAACAATAGAAAGAGAATAAATTAGTGAAAGAAACAAATAATAAAAGCAGCGAGATAAGAATTAAAAGTCAGTGAAAGCTAATATAGGTAGTATTCTTTTATTTGGATTGTTATAAGCTGCAATATACATTTTATTGAATTTTTCCTAGTTTTGTTGTCATTGATTTATCATTTTCAACCATCATGTTTGATTCAGATGTGAATTAATAAATAACCTGTGTAAATAATTAAATTAATTCATAATAAGTTCAGTTATATTATATATAATGAATTATGTTGGTATTTTCTATTAACGAAGATTTAGAATTTAAATTTTTTTTTTAGTGTAATGTGTGTTGTTAGCTCAATCTTTTAGTATTTGGAAAATGTTTTTGTTACTGTATTTTGTTTAGTAGAGGGCAGTCAATAAAATTTGTAGTAGATATGGAACCTCATGAAGCTTGTAGGTGAGATGTAACATGGAGTAGGGACTGTAGTCAGCTGCTTGAAGGGAGCGGATACACTACTGTTATTAAACAAAAAAATAATTCTAACGACCGTCTATGATGGATTTTTTTTGTTTTTTTGAGGTGCAAAAAACCACTTGACCTACACCTTGTATTGATTTTATTTTATTTTAAAATGCACAGAACACTACTTCAGGAAACACCCGTAGCGAAATGATATCTTAAGAATTGTTAGGCGTTTTTTTTTTAAATTAAGAATTCAAAATTTAAATTTTATTCATAAATATAATATATTTCATCTTAAACATTTTCCGTTGCAAACCGATAATAATAGTTATTTCTTTAAACAAGAATTCTTTTATGAAAATATTAATAATATGAATTAAATTTTTATGATTTTTTTTTGGTGTGTGGATGTGTGTGCTAAAACTTATCGTTACCATTTTGCCAATAAAAAAACCATTTAACATAATTTTAAATTAAACTATATTTAAATTAATAATATTAATAAGATAATTATATTTAGTAATATATACAGAAATTCAGTATTTTGTTGTTTGAAGATTTGATTTTGTACCGAAGACCGAGACAGTTTTTCAATGACTTCAAACATAAACTTAAACAAATCATATGGATAGCTACAGAGTACTTTGTTTTTGAGAAGAAGGGATGTGTAGGTAGTAAACTTCCATAACAACTCTGAGATTTGCATTGGGTTTGAAACCTAAAACCGAATGGAGTGCGGGGAATATACATATTGCTGTGCACACTGTATGTGCGGGGTCATATTACTGTTAGAATTTATATTTAGATTGATAAGAGATTTTAAGGAAGTTAATTATTTAATATACGTGTTCACTTTTGTAATTTAACTGGTTCTTTTTAATAGATAATTAACAGAAAAATGTATTTAGCTTGGAAGACTTGGAGTGGAAGAATTGTGTGAACCTATGCTCCCTGACTTGTCATGTGACAACTATAGACTCACTTTCAGCCTACTCATTTACTTTGTCCAGAGTTGTTTGAAAGTGTACTACCTATAACTATCCATGTGCGAATTTTCTGCTGTCATTTGTGCAAATGATACTAAGTTTATGGATAACCTTTGTTCTATTATCTCTAGACAAGAAAAAGTTGGAGAAGTTCCTAATCAGATAAAGATAAACCAAGGTCTACTCATAGAAAATGACAATGTTAGTGTCAACAACCAAAAGTTTTGATGATTGTAAAATAATAAAAAGAAGAACAGACAAATAGTTTTAGACTAACAGCAATTTCATCAGGTGTACTGATGTAGTGATGTAGGCAGCTCACTTGGTCTATGATAAGATTGACCATGTACAAGCTGGTTGTAAGCTAGTAGATACTTCCAACAAGTTTATCTGTACATACGAGGTGTGGCTATTAAATAACAAGACTGACGTTATAAAAAATGTTATTTTTATTTTATACATAATCACTTATTATCACTTTCAATATACACTCCTTCTCTATTCCTACAACGCTCCATCCAAATTTTCCATTGTTGGAAACAGTGCTGGAAGTCATCTTCTGTCAGCTCCTTCAGGACACGTGCCGCTTTCTCTTTTACAGCTTCCACAGATTCAAATCTTGTCCCTTTTAATGCAGATTTCACCTTAGGGAAAAGGTAGAAGTCACATGGTGCAAGATCTGGTGAATAAGGTGGATGTTCTAACACTGAGATGCTGTACTTGGCTAGGAACCTCTTGACAGATAACGCGGAATGAGCTGGCGCATTGTCTTGGTGGAGAACCCATGATTTGTCCTTCCACATTTGGGGGCGTTTTTTCTTTACTCTTTGACGTAGTTTAGAAAGTACCTCAAGGTAGTAATATTAATTAATTGTTTGACCTTCAGGAACCCAGTGAAGGTACACAATCCCATGGATATAAAAAAAACAATCATCATTTTTTAAATTTTGTCTTGCTCATTCGAGCTTTTTTGGCTCTCGGTGGAGTTCAGCTCTTCCAGTGCATGGATTGGCACTTCGTTTCCGGATCATAAGTAAAAAACCACGTTTCATCACATGTTATTATCGTTTCCAAAAAATTTGGGTTATTTTCAAGTGCGTACAAAGTGTCAGTACTAACATTTTTGCGAGTTTCTTGTTGTTCAAATTTTAGAATTTTAGGCACCATTTTAGCACACACTTTTTGCATGTTAAAATTGTCATGTAAAATTTGCCGTACTTATTCTTTATCAATACCTACAGTTTCACCAATTGCACGAATACTTAATCGACAGTCAGATGGAATCAAATTACCTACTTTTTTGACATTTTCATCTGTTTTTGATGTTGAAGAGCGACCTGGCCATGAATCATCTTCAACATCTTTTCTGCCATCTTTAAAATGCTTAAACCATTCAAAAACACGTGCCTGCGATAAACAATTACTGCCATACACTTCTTTCAGTAAATTATAAGTTTGAGTAGCAGTTTTTCAAAGTTTAAAGTGAAATTTCACAATAATTCGTTGCTCTACTATTACACTAACCATTTTATCCAGCAAAACAAGAAAACAACAACGCGAACGTAGGTTCTGACTAAACGGTGTTGTTTACAGAAGCAAGACTAGCTGCATATTAAAGAGAAAGGTTCACACTAAACAGCTGTTGATTAACGGTGGTTGATGCATGCCTCCTTGATCCACAGCAGCATCAGTCTCATTATTTAATAGCCACACCTCGTATATATAAATGTGAAAATCCTCACTTATTCATCACTAATTCTTAAACTCTCCAAACAGCTTGAGAGTTGAAATTTGTCACTTTTGGTCCTAAAGGGCAAAAAAGATGTACCTACCCTAAATCAATAAACATTACTGTACCTTCATGAAGAGCAACAGTTCTAAAAATTGGCATAAGTCTTCTGTAAGCCATATTTAGGTAAAAGAAATAACTGGAATTTCTAAAATTTACTCGAGAGGTAGAAAGAACATAATTACCGTAAAGTAATTAGTATTATCCCTTTTACCTTCTCAAAGAGCTGTACTTTTGAAAATCTGCATTTGTGTTTTTAAAGTATTACCTAAAAAAGTAAAGTGTGGAGTGAAACCAAGATAAAACCTGTAAAGTAATAAATCAGCTTATTTAACATCATTCAAGGCTATAAGCCCTCATGGAGTGTGAAAACAGTTAATAGAAATTTGTGCAGAAGAGAAACCATGAACCATGGTAATACTATGTTTTCCCCCTCTCAACTACAAATAAAATATTATGAATATACCAGTAGAATCTTAAGATAAGTTCTATCCATCTTGTTAAATAATTTTGTTTACTTACTTTTTAAATATTTTAATCATTCTTTCTACAACATATATAAAGCGAAGATCTGTAAATTATGTAATGAGTTGAAAAGAAATTATGATTGAGCATTTATCAAGCTATGAAACTACAAAAATCTGGAAACTAAAATTTATTGGAACATAAACTAAATTTAGATGAAAACGGTGAGTGTTAAATATTGGTTTTTGTGTATAATTTTATGCAGTATTTTTTCAAGTAATAAGAATCGTTTGCTTATGGATATTTTGTTTATTTTTTCAGTTTAGATAAAGAATTGTAGAGATTAGACAATGGGAAAACAGAACAGCAAACTTAAACCAGAAGTATTGGAGGATCTCAGACAGAACACCGAGTTTTCTGGTTTGTATATTTTTTTATGTTATTCGTAAGAAATATTATTGTTTAGTTGTTTATATTTTTGTCATATTTTGAGAAAATATTTTTTGTTTACTTATTTTATTTTGTAACTGTATAAATTCAACCGGCAAAAAGTTTACAATTTTAAAACAACCGAACCACATTAAAGGCTTTGAGGAGGACACCACCCAGTGATAGCTCTCCAGATAACAATAAAAATGTTAAATTTTAATTTATATTTTTGTACTTGTAATGATAGCGTTTCAGTTGTTTTTGTGTGATTCTTGGTAGATTGCAGAATTCACATTGTATATAAAAAGATATTTTGAGAAGATTCTGTTGATGAAAATGTTTATGTATACAAATAATTCTGATTATTGGATCTTACAGTGTTGTTTAGGTCAACAGCCGAAAGGCTGGTTTGAACCTCTAGAGGTTTTACTAAGTAAAAATGAGGAGAAAGGTAGTTTAGCCTTCCTCACTGAGTTGAAAAGTATGCTTATCAGCATACCAGGACCTCTGAAAAGCACCCACTTTCCACTGTGCAAATGACACCTTCACTTCATTCACCACAGGGTCTGGCTGTATAGTGAAATTCATTACTCTCAGAGGAAAAAACTCTGATTAGTATCTTTTACAACTGTTACCTCTTCTGTTCCTTGATAGTTCAGTCATATAATTGGCTGACTATATGATAAGAAACAAATTATTTTTTGTAGCCCTGGAACCAACAGATCGAGTGCAATTAATTTAACACTCAACCTGCTCGTTATGAGTAAATCTTACAGTAATATTGAATAAAATAAAATCATCTATTTAGTAACATGTGGTCCGACTCGTATTACCTGAATAAGCATTAAACTTAAAAAACTTATTAAAAATTGGCCCATAATACATAGTTTTGTGAAATAAATTGTCAAATTGAAGTAAATTTTTTTTTTTTGTAATCCCTAATTTGTGTACATTACAATCTGTTCAATTCAAAACAATAAGCAACCCCATGACCCAATGAGATGAGGATGATGTGTTTGACGTGTAAAATGAGGTGTAGTCTTGTACAGACTCAGGTCGACCATTCCTGAGAGAGTATGGTTAATTGAACCCCAACCATCAAAGTACACCGGTAACCACTGTCTAGCATTCAAATCCATATAAAAGTAACTACCTTTATAAATTAATAAAGTAACATAAATGAAGTAAATTTAACATAACATACATGTTTAGATATTATTGCGAGCTGTTTTTATAATTTGATCAATTTAACAAACATTTTTTGACTTACTCCTGCCTTATATGAATACGTAGAGAAGGAAAGTATTATTTTCATATCAATTACTCAAAATCAAGTTTCTTAAAAATTTGTTGTCAATTGTTCAACATTCTGAATTTATTGTTTGCATTTTTGGTATTTCTCCATTAATCTACAATTGCACAGGTTTTTGCTTCCTTGTAACTTTCTTTATTAATGAAAATTAAGAAAACCCAAGTATTTTTTAGTCCTAATAGTACATTTCTTTGAACCTTAGTCGTTAGTTATTCTTGTTCTGACTTTGTTTATTGGGTCTGTATTGTTATCACAATTGTTTTTTTTTAGATGCTGAAATTCAAGAATGGTACAAAGGTTTCTTGAAGGACTGCCCAAGTGGCCATCTTAGTGTTGAAGAATTCAAAAAAATTTATGGAAATTTCTTTCCTTATGGTGATGCATCAAAGGTAAGTTTTGCTTGATTTGTATTTACTGGTAACGCGCTGTAAGTTGACGATCGTCAGCAAGTGTAAGAGTTGATTATGCAGGGGATGGAAGTGCTCTTATGTGTGCTTTTCTAAATACATCATAGCAATAGCTCTAACCATAAGATCATGTTACAGTTATGAACTCTTACATTGATTTGTGTATGTTTACAACTATTTTGTTTTATAAACATCCCATTATGTTATTTATGGATAATTCTAAATAAGCCTAAATAATACTAGGTCTAAGCTATATTTAGTATTCTTTATTAGCAATCAGCAGAAACTGAATTACTGCACACTGACATTTGTAGTGATGAACTAGTTAGTTCGTCAGTTACATTTTGAGTTACATGCTTGATACGTTTTATGCTACTTGTACTTTTGTTTTCATGTTGGCTGATGTTAGTAGGATGGATAGTATACTGTCTGCTGCACAATAGGAGCAATCGTCAACTTAAAGTGCGTTACCAGTACAATATAAAATACATTCTACTTTTTTATTATGGCCATGTGAGATTTGTTATCCTGAAAGAAATATGGTTTAACATCAGGGTACAACTTGTAAACATTCAGCATTATTAGTGGTAGATTTTGTATTAACAATAATTTTTTGTTTAAAATGAAATATATTTGTTCATTATAAAAATATTACTGTAACACCTAATCGGAGGTTCGTTTAGTATCCTAGGTATAATAAATAATAAAAAGATTTCCTTCAACTTGTTAAAATATTGTTTACAGACTTAATTAATAATTACAGTTAATTATTAAACGTATACTACTAACAAATTACAATCAAATTAATTAAATTACTTAATAAACCTGGGACCCCTGGCGTAAAAGCTAGTTGAACTGAACCAGGGGCGATCCCCCCCCCCCCCCCCAACTAACCAAGTGGTATACGAAAAACGTTGAGGGCACTTAGCAAAAGACGGTTACTTTTGAACTTTAATGTGACTTAAGTATTATCAATCAGTCTTCGAAAAATAGAGCTCTAAAACATTATTTTTAACTCTAAAATACAAAAATTTTCCGGGGGAGGACCCCCGGACCCCCCTCGTTCGCCCCCCAAGTCAAAGTCCTGGATCCGTGCCTGCACTGAACACTACTTTAATGTGCTGGCCCATTGTAGTGTATGATTGAGAAAAGCATTGTTTCACTCTGCAAAATGGTTAACTGCTTTACCACCACTTAGCGCATTATATTGTGACGTTTATTTTATAATAACGCACAAAGAATACTACTGATAAATAAATACACAAAATAATAATAGAACACAATGGAGAATACTATACAACCCTTTACTCTATACTGGAAGGTCAATAAAAGACTGTTGACAAGCTGCTAGCACTAGTCAAACAAAAGCCGTCTTCACAATGTCCCTATTACATTATTGTTGAGCCAATAATGTATGTCACAATTTACTGAACTATAATGCTTTTCACGGTTGATGAGCTCTGCTGTTTCACGCATTTAGACCTACCAGAACATTTGCCAGCATTTTCATATTGTACGAATGTTTCAACCTGACAAACATTATGCGCACATGCGTACAAGAGCGTTTAAGAGCCACAGTAGTTTACTCGTGTCTTGCATCTCGTACTGAACAAATCGATTGTAGAGCACGTTAACATGCAATACTCTATAATATAATCACCTTGTTGTATGTTCATAGGTTATAATTGTTATTGAAAGACCAAATAAATGGCTGATGAAATACCTAACAGAGCTACAAGAGCAAGTATTGGCAATGTTGCTGGCAAGTCATTGGCTAGTTTTGAAGTGGGTAAGGGGCAATGCATACGTTCAGAGCTCATCAGCTTTGAAAAATAGTAGAGTGAATACTTGTGCACTGAATTATGCCTCTACTTAGAAAAAAATTTGAGAGAAACCTGTTCATGTTACATTTGATCAAGATACACTGAAAATAGTTGGTGAATAGATTGAGGATAATTCTGAATTTGCTGATTCAGCTAATTATTATGCCAATGATTTCTTGTCAATTAACTCATGGTATTTAGAATATTTTTATAGTAAATTTTATTATATTATTTTGAAATACACAATTTTTTTTTTTTAGTTTGCTGAACATGTATTTCGCACATTTGATGCCAATGGAGATGGTACAATCGATTTCCGGGAGTTCTTGTGTGCACTTTCGGTGACATCACGTGGAAAACTCGAACAGAAATTGAAATGGGCATTTAGTATGTATGATCTAGATGGCAATGGCTTCATTTCACGACAAGAAATGCTTGAAATTGTTACTGTAAGTAATGTATCACTTTTTATTTTCACTACTATAATTTTGTGTGTTGGGTCAATCAACATTAATGTTAAAAGTGAATTTCAAAAAGATGTATCTAGTTTTTCATTAAATTCTTATGTTATTTACTTTTCAAAATCTCTTACTAGAGTTTTTATCAAGAATAGGTTTGGAGATAGTTGCCACTCAATGTGAAAGCTATTACTGGAGAAAGATTTTTTAATATAAAGTATGTGTTGCTATTGATAAATTCTCCAGAAATACCCAAGAATTTGTTTATTTCAAGAACATTGATACATTATGCAAACATGGGCTTGATGAAGTTGTAAACTGAAATAAAATACATTTATTAACCGAGTATAAACCAGTTTGGTTTCATTTTAAGATCCTTTTCGGATATCTTAATTTGTTAGCCTTCGATCAAAACAGCTATTGTAATTATTTAAATACCCTGTTTTTCTACCATAAAATACAGAAGGATTATGTAATGTGTTTTTATGTTTATATAAAAAAAAATTTTAATATTTACCATTTTACTGCTTCTTTTATTTCGTTTTTACCAGTACTTTCACGGTGCGCACCGCTTCTTTAGGTAATAACATCTACATTTTCTAGAAACTAATATGTAATTACCTGATTACCTTCAGGTAATATGTTATTACCTGAAGAAGCGATGCGCACCACGAAAGTACTCGTAAAAACAAAGTAAAAGAAGCAGTAAAACGGTAAATATTTAAAGTTTTATTTTCTGAGTAAATATAGTTATTTAAGAATTGTTTATCATATTTTTGATGATGAACACTTGAAATGTGAACTTGGCAGTGGCAATTTTTGTTTTTTATCCCTGAAAATCTATAATAACAGCCAAAAGTCGGAGTGGGTTCACAAAGAATTGTAGATTTTCAAATGTTATGAAATGGTATATCTTGGTCTGTTATTTTTGGACCTTCACCGAAACATATATTGTGAACCAGTACTTCTGTTCGAGGCTAAAAGTGTCAGGCTACATTCTATAAAACACAAAATAGTGGGAGAAGCTAATATGTTGTGAAAAGTAGTCGGGGTCATTTAGAATTCTTTTTGCACATCTCATACCTCAAGAACACCCATCAGATATCTATAATAAATTTATTATTTTATCAAACATTGTATAAGAGAGGGGTTATAAGGGAGATATAAGAATCGAATTCCGTATCTGCCATGGTAGGAGTGGGAAGTTTTAAATTTTGATGTGAAAAATATTTTTAAAACAATTTTAATTTACTGAATATTTATACCAGATACACCAGAAAGCGCTATAAACATTGGTAAGTGTTTTCTGTTACCGTATTCTGGTGGTTAGAAATATATATTTCAATAAATTTATTATATAAAATAGAATTGATTTCAAGGTGCTGGTTGCATTTTAAGGATTGATTATTGAATGAAGTATATAATTAATATATAATTTCAACTGAAATGGAGAAAACTACTTATGCAAAATATATTAGTAGTGTCCATGTATTAGTACATCTCCATGGTGTTGTGGCCAGCGTGCTGGAAAAGCCTGAGTTTAATTCCTGGCTATGGTTAGAAAATATCACACCTTCAAACCCACAGTAATCACTAATGACTAAGATGTTTATGTGACTTTAAATAAACAGAAAAAAACTGTATTTAATACTAAAATAAAAATATTAATTTTTTTTTAATATAAAGAAAACTTTGTAATTTACCCTATACTGCTTTCAAAATTCTTCTTACGAGTACTTTCGCGGTGCGCACCGCTTCTTCAGGTAATGATAATAAAAGTTCTAGAATATTATGAAGTTTGCATCTTCCTTTGTCAATGGTTTGAATCAAACTCATTTGATGTTTGATTCAAACCATTGACAAAGAAAGATGCAATCTTCATAATATTGTAGAACTTTTATTATCATTACCTGAAGAAGCGGTCCGCACCGCTAAAGTACTCGTAAGAAGAATTTTGAAAGCAGTATAAGGTAAATTACAAAGTTTTTTATATATTTATACAAAAAACAAAATATTAATATGGATTCTACTGCTATGATGCTAACTAATAACTTAAATAATTATAAAATAAAAATGAATACTAGTGCAGAATAAAGCACAATTCATTCTTTATGGGAGCCACAAAGTGATTAGGCAAGGAGATGGTGCAGTAACTCTTTTAAAAATCAGGTTATAAAAAAAACTTATTTTTTCTTACGTTAATCAGGAATCTGGAAATAATAATGAAGGGTGGTGGCAAATCTGTACATTGAGAGCTTAAATTTAAAAAAGGATGATTTCAATCAATCAGAAGGAGCTGTGACAAAATTCAGAAAAGAAAGTCCTTAATCCTGTTTTTAATTTAAAAGTATAATTATAATTTTTTCTGAAAATATTTCAGTTACTAATATTATGAATTGATTTTTTTTAGGCAATATACAAAATGGTCGGCTCTGTAATGAAAATGCCTGAAGACGAATCAACTCCTGAAAAAAGAACGGATAAAATATTCCGACAAATGGATAAAAATAAAGACGGAAAGTTATCGTTGGAAGAATTTATCGAGGGTGCAAAAAGCGACCCTTCAATTGTAAGACTATTGCAATGTGATCCCCAAGCCCAATAAGATTAACTATTATAAAACTTATTATGTTATTTCAACAAATAAAATACAATTTTTAATCGTTTTCAATGAAAGAAAACTTCTCCCTATTTGTTTTTATCGTTTATATGTTTTCTTAATTGATTTTTATTCATAGCATGTTCATAGCGTAGCGTGTAGTGTTCTGTTTGGGATTTTTTTTTTTTGTTTCTTGGGAGTCTTCCTACACAGACGTAAACGCTGATTGTTGAAATTACGTACACTACCTGAGTCGTCATCATTGTGAATAATATACATTAAATCATTTTTAGATGTGTGATGATTTGATTTTTTTCGTAATTTTTATCATATTGATTTAATAATTTTATCCATGTTTTGTTGATTATTGTAACGAAAGAAAACAAATTCAAACCATTGTGATTGTAAGCGATTTTTGAGCGAAAAACCGTCAATTATGACAACTTGTCTTAATTAGTACATTTGTAAAAGCTTATCCCCTTCCTCTTAAAGTATACCACCACCACCACCTTAATCCATTATCGTTTTTGATTGTTGTTGGTTGTTTTTCCATAATATTATTTCGTTTTCTTGTATTTGTGACCCTTCTTAATTTAAAAATACTTTTGTGACGATCATATTTATTCAAGCATGTTCTTGTTGTTATTATTGTAATTAATATTAAAGATTAATAAGAGTAATCATGATTGTTAAAAATTTCTTCATTGTTGTCCATAATGTATAAATAATAATGCTTTATCATTTTTATTAAATATTTTTTTAAATGTAGTGTACAAATTAATATAAATATATTTATATATTATTATTATTATATTATATATTACGTACGTTGTAGCACCTTTGTCTGTGTTTTTTCAACGTTGTTACATTACAGTGTACTTCAAATCGTGTAATATATATTTTATATTTGTGATCAACCGTAGAAAAAGGTACTTACTGCATCATCACTGTGAAATTGGTAAAAAATATATTGTTTTTTTATGAGAATATAATTTTCTATTTTTTTTGTACGAGGAAATATGCATTTCATGCCCAAAAATAAGCTCTAAATGACAAAACATTTTTTTATGTATGAAATCTTACATTCGTTGGAAAATATATGTTTCTTTACTTTTGTAAATCAAAATGGGTGAAGTTAGGATGCCATTTCAATATTTCACATTTTTTACAATTACAATAATGTGTCCTTTTCTTGTGTTTTTTATGTAATACTTTAGTTTTTTCATTACCATCCAAAATACTAATGTTTTTATAGCTGTGTTTTAGTAAAGCATGACTGTAAAAAATTTAACATTTGGTTAGTGTTGAATTGAACCTTATAACTACTGTATATGCCATTTTATCATATTAATCTCAATATTAATTTTCAGAGCATTCTTTTATTTTACGAGTTTAATTACATTGCAAAATTTTGCTGAGCATCTTCTATTATTCATTTCTTACCTAAAAAAGTATAACAATATTAATAACGAATCTAACATCACTGTGATTACTAAATCTTTGGAGCAAAACCCAAACGCTAAGTGAGTTGAGGCCTATAGAGCGGCATTTCTTTAGTACCCATATTAACCTGGTTCTCCCAGTCACATTTGATCAGTAACCATCGAGGCCACTACTTCACATCTCGAGAGGGCACTGCAAATCCTCTACCACACAAACATATATTATCCATTCACCCTAAAAGACAGTATAGGTCAGTGTAACCAATACGTTGAAGAAACATGTATTTGATGTGGGGTTTATACGCATGAGTAATATATTATTATATTCAGTGAAAAACAACTCTGCCATAAAAATTAATATTCTGCGTAAAATTCTGAACAAAGTGATAATATAAGTGTGTATTAGGTGCTAGGGATGTTATTGATGTTCACACTTAATATTTGTAAAACTTTGAAACTATTTTTCTTAAAATAACCGTTTGTAAATTTTAAAATTTAAAAAAATCATAGCTAATTAATTTTTAAAAATACCTTAATTAAATTTTCTCCGTTCATTTTAGAATTTACTGCGATTTCCAGAGATACAAATCATTTTTTTGAGAAAGGTGAAGATAGTTCCTTTATCTACGGTGGTCACATTTTTGTTTTACTGTTATTATTATTATATTAAGATAAATTGGTCTGAGTGGATTGTGGTGTCAATTTTTTCTTCCAATCATATGCATAATAAATAAATAATTAATTAAATATTCATTAATAAAAATAAACTATTTCTCATCATTGTAATAAAAAATATTTTAAAGAAATACATAATTATTATTGTTGGTCATTTACTTATTTACTTCTTTGTAAATGTTTTATGTAGCTCTGTTATTGAATGTATTTACTATTAACGTTACTATTTACTATATTCAACATCTCTATTTTTGCTTGTTCTTACGTACTTACATTGGACTTCCACTCTAAATTTAAATTTATTGTTGTAAAAAGGAATGGTTAACACATAATAGGATTAGTGTTGTTTAAATTAATTGTTAATTTGTTATATTATATTTTTAATATATTTGTACTGTATCGCTGTCAGCTCCATATTTGTGAAAAAAGTGATATAAAGAACATTTTTGAACATTAAGAGTGTGTTTGCAAGCTTACTCAAAGACTTAATAATTTTTTTTTAGTTTAAAGTCGCATCAACACCTTGGTCCTTAGCAATTACTGTGGGTTCCGATATTGTAACAGCAGGTTTTATTGTGTTAAAATTTCCAGGCCCTTGTCGGGAATCGAACTTGGGAACTTTCTGTTTTGTAGACTAGCGTGCTAGTCACTATGCCACGGAGGTGGCCACTTTTAATAATAACTTATATATTATTATATCCTTAATTACTAACTAAGCTATCAGAAAAAATTATCAAAATTGTAATGCTTTAATTTATTAATACTTTAAATTAGATTGGATATCACAATTTTCCTCCGAGCTTCACTGTGAAAAATAAAATTCGTTTTTCTTGTTGAACGCTTCACTGTGGCACAGATATTGCTTCAAAATAAAACATAATTGAGAATAATGAACCATCGTAACACTCTGTTTAATTTCAATTAAACACGAAGGTTAAAATACCTCATAAATGAAGTACGTTTTGTTAGGTTTGCTGTTAAAGTTATAGTCACTTAAGAACTAGTGACTAGAGAAACTTATATTCCCTTAAATTTATGATCAGTATTTTCAAAACCATATAAACTCTCAATGAATGATGTCAGGCATGTAACATTTCTCTCGTCCTTTGTCCCACAAACACACAGAGGTGGCAGCTACACAGTACGCATAATTGCTTTTCTAAAGTTTATGTATTTTTAAAAATTTTCATTCTAAATATTAATTCACCAAAATTTAGTGTTGACTTCCTCTAAGTTTTTTAAAATTTTAATTTAATATGCGTCTAAAATTAAATTTATTAATTACAAATATTTGTCGTTCATGAATTTCTTGAATTTAATAAAAAAAATTTTTATACTATTATATTAAAATACGTATGTGGATGAACTATTTGTCGGCAAAATTTACGACTATATTTCGCTGTTATTATCTTAAACGTCCTTTTATATTTCTACATTTCTCAACTAGAATTTTGGATGTAGTTATCACTTACTGTTTTTAAAACTTATTTAATAATCAATTCACTTATAAAGTTTTAGCACTGGAAAGATTTGTGAGCTCATTATTATATTGTTAAATAAAGTATCAGGTTTTGTAATTTATTAGTTGCTAAATTCATCAACGAAAGTAAATTTGGGCACATGTTTACTTATGAAAATTTAATTAATTATTCAATTACTGAATTTAAAATAATATAAATTTTAACTTCATTGTATTATATACTGAGGAAGTCTCATTTTATTTTTTATCAACGGCACTTACTTGAATTAAAGAAGAAGAATATGTGTACGTAAACATTGTTAATTTTTTCAATTCAATGTCTTCCAAAGCAATGTAAGTATCATCATTTTTTAGACACAAATCCTTCTGTGTTTAGTATATTTTATAAAATGGAGTAGCCAAATTTTAAGATAGTTTTAGTATTTAAGATTAATTTCGATATCGTTTATCTTAATTTCAAAATTGATTTCTTTTCTAAATTTAATTAATTTGGAAAGCAATAATATTAATTTTATTGTAATAATTTATAAATGTGGTAACAAGTAGCATAGTATTAACAGTCACTTCAAAAATAGTAATCCAACTTATGAGTTTTGTTAAATATTGACTTATAAATTTTAGATTTAATTTTTTTAGGTAAAAATGGGTGGCCAATAAAAAATTTTGGTTTGATTTTTTTTTATTTTTTTATTTTTGGGGCTCCCAAACTCCTCTACACCCCGCCGTTTCCACCCACTACTATGGCTGGTCACAAGGATGCGAGGTGGTACAGTAGAACAGCAATAGAATTTCGCCTCAGTATACTGTACCATTATAACTTAACATTGTCATTCTTTCTTCACTGAAAAACAGTCAGCCGCTGAGCCCAACATACACCACATAGACATGAATAACATAAAGATCACGCAATATTTACAGCCTTCTTTCACAGTATCCTGCATAGTTTTTCTTTTTAACGTCTCTGTGAAACAGATCTACCTCTCCATTTATTTCATTTGCTGTAGCTATACATACATCTATTAATTGGAGCTTGACATGTCCTAAACTCCCTTTTGGAATCTCCTGGATGCAAAAAAAAAGCTATTTTACTTCTTGTGGCTCCAGCAAACAGCCAGAACTTCTTAAAGCTCTGCAAGGCACCCTCAGAAAAATCTTTGAGATATCTGGAACATCAACTCGTGAATCCAGAATGTTGTAAATATATAGAACTTCCATCACTCTACGCCGCGTGCTCAGACTCTGAAGCCCGTAGAATGGAATCCATAAAATTTGTCTACAGTTGTAATGTAAACTAAAACCGTAGATTTTTTTAACTATTTTATTTTCGAACAATTATGAAAACAACCATTAAAATAGATAATAAAAGTTAAAAACAATTAATTTAAATTACTTACAGGATAGCTCACGCTATTGAAATAGACAATTGAAGGACCCTATCATATACTTTTTCCAGCATCATTTCTGTCTTCATTGTGGATTCTTTGTCAAGTAATTAGAATTAAGCTCCTAAATTAATTTTTTTTCTTTGAATCTAATTTATCTTTTAATCGCCAATAAAACTTTGGAAAGATTTCATTGATATAAGAAGAGGAGGTTGTTGTGTAAAGTTTTGTTTAATACATAACATGGCGTGTCAGTAATTAACCTTAAAATTTTTGAATTTGTATTGTAATGAAATTGTTTTTAAAGTTATAGGTCTGATGTAGTACAACCAAATTGGTTTCAGTAAAGCCTTAACAATTTAAACAATTACTCTGTTTTTCTGTTTGAACTTTTATGTTTATTACAACGTTTAGCTTCACAATTCTTCATCTTCTACAGTATGTTTTTCACATTTTTTATTTATGATTGTTCAAATTGATTTTTTTCCTTTAAACTTTTAGTAGGTATCAATTTGTTCTTTACATTGGGTAATAATCTTTGTCTACTTTAATAAATTCCTAAGATTAGTATTTATTGCCTTGTTTATAATTTACAAAATAAAATTCTAAATTTATTTTTTTATTAGCCACCTATTGTGTAGAATTTTTTTTTCGACTGGATAATAATTATAAAATTAAAATAACAAAAATAAATACTAGCTCTTTCTATTTTATTATTTATAAATTCTTAATATGTTTTTACAGTGTATGTTAAAGGTGCATAATATAAACTGTTTGTTATATTTTATTATTAATTAAGGAGTTTACGTTATTAATAAAATTTGATCACAGATTAGAGAAGTCATTAGAAATAACTGGAGAAGCTGATACGGAAAAACTGAAGAAAAATAAATTTAAATAAAAATATCATTCTTTATATTAATAGTATTTCTAAAGGATTCTATATTAAAGAGACATAAAATTGTTATAATAATTAAAATATTAACATAATTATGACGTATATACAATTTTTTAATTAATTGTATCTATGTATGTATTTAATACTGTTATTAAAAGTTATTTGTAAGTATTCTGTAGCACATTTTATATAGCATAAATATAATAATAAACTTTAAGAGTAACCTAGTAATAGAAAAAAAATTTAAATTCATTAAAAAAATTGTAGTTATAAATTACTTGATAAATTTATTATTAAAACATAATATTATTTGTATAAATTATTAAATACAACGAATATAATAATATTTTAATTTACTTTTAATTTATTTAAGGTTTTCCATTATTTATGTAACTTAATATGAATCCACAGTGAAGTTGATTCAATTTCAATACTGAATTAAATTTATTCTGTTTAGTCATTTTTAAAAACGTGCCCAAGCATCACAACACTATTATTTTATAAACCATTTTATCTTCACGATTAAAAATTATAATTTATAAAAAAATATTTTTATATGAATACAGTAGAGCTCTCATGTTATCTAACTTCAGGTCGTTCAGAACCATCTGAACTATCTGGTTCAGATTACTCGGAAAATTAACAAAATTTAAATTTTTTTTCAACCTGAAATGCAGAAATGATGATTTAGTTAATTAATTAATCTTTAAAATTCTTCCTACAGCTTGAAATTAATTCAAAATGTAAAAATTACTATTAGTTTTCACGGATTTTTGTACTGTTTAAAATTTTTCTTTCACCTATTATTTATTGTTTAAATCCTATATTTTCATGTTTTGGTGGACCCACAATCAATAGAGTTAAAACTTAATGATTGAAACTAATTTTATTAAATTTTTTTGAAAGATCTTTAATTACTTGTACAAAACACGAGTGAGTGGAATAGGTATATGAAGTGACTGCTCTTTGCATTACGAAATTATGAAAAGGAAATTTATATTTAACACTCAAAAAATAAAACATAAAAGTTCTTCTTATTCAAACGAAGTTATGTGACCTTTTACTTTCGTTATATATCAATTTTTTTGTGACTATACAAGATATTTTTATTTACAACTGTATAAAATTAGTAACAAGCAAATTTGATAAAAAAAGGATACAAATATTGATAATTTTAAGACATTGAGGAAATCGCTGCCCATTGACAGTACTCCAACCGTAATCATTAAATTAGTTAATTTTTTTTTTCGTTAATTTTGACGTCTCATGATATCCCTACTCCAGAGTCGTCGTATAGGGGCAGTTGGTAAATCTGGTGTGTCTAGGTTAACCTTGAGCTGGTTCGGATTATTGTGTAATAAATCGATATTAAAATCATTTCTATCAGGAGAATAGGTCACCCTCCAAAAAAAGTATCAAACATGGAGTTGAAGAAGATTCGGTAGTGAGAAATCTCTGGAAAAGTGACTAGGAAGACAAAAGACGATGAGCTGCTGCAGAATATCCACAAAAAATAAAAGAAGAAAATAATTCCTTTGTATAAATTATACATCTACTTTTAGATAAAAAAAATTTGGTGAAAAAAGTGTGAATTACGTGAGTAAATATATTATGGTAATAGACAAACTCATGTGAGTTATCAAAAACGATTATGTATATTTACAATTTTAGTGTTATAGATCTTTTATCATATTCAGTTGACCACTACGTTAGATCAGATAATTAGAGCTCTATTGTATTTTAAAAAATAAAAAAGGTTAATATTTCTTTATTATTAATATTTTTTTAAAGTAATTAATCATATATTTTTTAATATGGTACAACTGTGTAAACATGATAATTAATATATCGCATATACATGATTCGGAATGGTAATTTAGCTATTCATGATCAAAAAAAAATTATTTTAGCTGTCACTATTAATGTATTTCTTTTTTCTTGGGGGGATAAAAATTAATTAATTAATTCACTTTGGTGCTTTCATTAACATAATTATTATTTAATTTAAAATAAAACAAACGAAATTATTATATTCACTCAGGGCAAATAATTTCAATTTTCATAATTTTTACAATAACGAAAATAAATTGTAAATTTATTTATTCTTAATTTTTTTTGTTTATTTAAATTAAGAGTTTAATTTTGTACTTAATTGTAATTAATTAATTACATTATTATTTATTAACTACTTAATAAATTATTATATGAACATTTAAAAATATATTGTGTGTATAAGAAACAAATGAACTCACCAAGCATATCATTGTTTAAAAAAAAATCTGCCACAGTTTTAAAATTACTAAAAAAATAAAACAAACTGTACTGCTTTAGTCATACTGAGAGTAGTGTTTTTATGTAAAGTAATTTGTATTTTAATGTCTAGTCTTATAATTTTTCTTATAAAATAAATTTATAAGCTATATTCTTTCTGTCTGAATGAGTGTGCATGTGTGCACTTAAGCGTGTACTTAGCTTCTGGAATGAATGGCTTCTATTAATTGTGCATGTATGGTTTTTTTTCGTTTGTGTAAGTGCTCATTTTAAAATATGCTAATATGTATGGATTTAATAATACATGCATATGCATGTTTTGCTAATTATATTATCAGAATTATTTTAAGTTTTTATTTTCTTTTTTCTTTTTGTGTTCAGTTTGTATTTGAAATAAAAAATATGACAGTTTTTAATCTTATTTTTCGTTAATTTTTGTATAATACATGTGGTTTAATCCAATTGTTATAACTACATTATTGTTTTTGACATTACTGTTTTGGTTTTTGGTTTTTTAATTTTTTTTTATCAATTATTATTTTGTTTGTGTATTCCTTCTCTACAATGTTTTCTGTATTAAAAATAGGTACCTAAACAATGTTTTATTAGAACAGGTTTCGATGAAATTTGAAACATGCAGTCAAGTAGAAGATTAGTACATGAAATATCTTTAACAACTTAATATTTTTTTAAAATATTCTGTTTTATTCTACTTTAAAAACGCTTAATTATCAACTCATTATTTTTTAATATTTATTTTAGTTAATATAATAAAAACTACAATATAAAAGCTTAACATAGAGAAGTTTTGTCGTGAAAAACAGTTTCATAGATTTTAAAATTATGACGAAAATATTTTAATAAAAATAAAGTCATTCGTTGCTAATAACAAACCCTAATACAATAGTGTATTGATTTACAAAATAATAACAGTAATTTCATACACAAAGTTTGGAAAATGTTTACGCAACTGTAGACCAAACTTGGCATTAGAGTTCAATTGCATAGGCTAAAAAACAGTTATCAAAGGGTTTTAAATAGTTAATATCTTTTATTACTGGCAACTTTAAACAAAATATTTTGCACAGATAGTTTTCAGAATATAATTTCAATGTATTCTAGATGGACACACAGATTAAAATCAACTTAAAGTAATTAATCAACTCCCAAAACATTATCTTGCAACCATTTTTGAATATGTAATAACTATTGTATATTCATTGCTTTGTCTCTGTAATGAATGAGTGTGCAGGGTGCACAGTACAACCGGAGTGTTGTTATACATATCGTATTACTACAATCAAAAACATCATTTGTCAAGACTTCTAGTGACCAAACAGATCACCTAAACAACTTTTTCATGGTGAACAGTGGTACTCATGATTACTACAGCAACTTAATATAATACAAAGTGGTGCAAAAACGATGCTTGGTTTTTAAGTAAGCAAAACATTTTTAAGATTGATGACAAAATTTTGTTATTGATATCATCAAAATCTGTAACACAATCACTTTTGATGGATATTAATTATTTTTTATGTACAGAAAATGATTTCAGAATGATGACGTACTTCTTGTATTCACATAAAAGCCTTTCCTCAAAGTTCATCGCTGCTTTAACAAAAGTTCATTCTGATATTGCTATTATTTCATTATGACCTTGTTCAGCTCATTTATTGATCAAGGTTTGTAAGCATTCACTTTCCATTTAAAATAACCCAAAGAAATAAGTCATGGATAAAATGATTAGGTGATAGTGGGGGAAATTCACAAAACATGAGATGACATACAAGGGAAACATTTGAACATACAGTCAACTCCCGATTATCCGCGGAATTGGGTGGCACAAGTGCCGCGGATAATCCGCAAAATGATGAAAAAAAGCGTAGGCATATACAGTAGTATACGTAAAAAATCTTTATTAATTTTTTGTTTTCTAAATGTTGTTAATTATTTTTTGTCCCTAAAAATGTTTGTTTACTGTAATTTTTTTAAATTGGTACATACAATGTATTTAGAAAAAAACATAAAAATATTGTTTACTTACAAATGATGTGCAGAAGCTATGTTGTAATAGAAGTCACAACATTTTAAAAAAGTCAGTCATCTGCTTTTTGTTTCTTGAGTTAAAATACTTTTTCTTGATTTGGGACAGAAGTTTTCTCAACATAAGTTTGTCACAAAGCAAAGCTTGTGCTTTACAAATTTAAGCATGTGCTTTACTTTACAAAGCACGTATTTACAAATTTAAGCGTGTGCTTTACTTTACAAAGCACGTACTTCCTGTGCTGTACAAATTTTATCTTTAATGTTATCACATTACAAGAAATTTACTTAACGTTAACATTAAGAAAAAAGAATGAAAAAAATTTTCATCCAACGTGCGCGGATAATTGGGAGTTGACTGTACATCAAATCCCTTGTTGAATGCATTGTGATTCCATCATGTTGGAACCACATTTGCTCAATGTCAACACGTAAATCTTAAAAATGAGGTACCAAACAGTTATATAGCATACTGACAAAGCACTTTGAGTAAGGACCAACAATAAAACTATTCTACAGCTAAAACACTCATTTTAGCTGTCAACTGTGTTAGTTATTAGGTCTTACCTATGATTGGCAACAGTCATTGATATACCCTCTCCACTACTACTATGCAAATCAATTCCATGCGGCATGTATGAATTTGATGTGTTTTGACAAGGTGGTACATCTTATATGTACAGCATAGAAATAACTCATCCCTCTAATTCACCTTGCAGAGATAAAGTTATGACTCGTATAAAGTAAAAGAATTGTTAAATACAATTAACAACATCCATTCTATATACTTAACCTTAATTACTGTGGAATTGTTAACGAAGAACAAATTTTAGTGGCTCATTCACTGCCAAATGTTTTTTTAAATAAAAACAACATACAATATTTCTTGTTCTACTTTTATCAATAGAAGATTTAGTATGCAGTTTAATCTTTAGTTTAATACAATTTGATTTCTTAACTGTATAATATTTTTTAGAAAATTACAAATTGTTACTTTTAACATTATTGGTAAAAATAATTACCTTATAATATAGTTAGTATGTTACTGCATGATTCAGTTTCATCCCTGTGATCGGCCTAATATTATTATTATTAATACGTTTCTTATTTCCTCCTTCAATTATATTATAAAGTAGGAAAACATTTAACGTGAATTTTTTGTTGTCGTTCAATCATTAATTTAAGATATGACAAAAAAAATTGTAAATTTATGACATGTATATATTATATAGATATGACAAGTAAAATTAATATTTATTTTTCTTTTGAAAATATGGCACAAGAAATTTAAAAAAAAATGGTTTCATATTAAAATTTTTAATTATAATTTTGAAAATTAATTTAAATACTTTTTTAATTATTTAATCATGAAAACTATTATTAAATTGCTCATTTTAGTGTTATTGCTTAAAATTTGAAAATTTTTCGTGACATGGTTAGAAATAGAAGAATCTCTTCAGATTAAACGAACACAGTGTGTTAAATTGGTTACTATAATATTATATTTATAGATAATTATTAGTTTGTTATAATCTTATAATTATAATTAATGAATGGATGTCTTATAATTATAATAATTAATAATTAGTTGAAAAAATTATACAGTTTATCTAGTAACATAAATTTACATTCAGTAATGTTTGTAATATGACAGTTCAATATTGTTGTTATAACTTTTGGAGATATACTTATGTATATTATAAAATCAAAATTTAAATTTTAAAATAACCACCAGATATCTATATTATTTAAAACGCAAAATGTGGTTCAGTGTATTAGGAATTGAGATTCGGTTTGCTCTTGAATTCAGAGTTCTACGGAAAGGTTTGAAATAATTTTTACATGGTTGTAAAGCGAGCGTTTTCCGGATTCTGCAAAGTAACATAACTAGAAAATTGATTTAATCCATATCAATTTTACTTTCCGTGAGGCTCACGTATTTTTAACCCTCTTAGGCGACCATATGTCCTCACTGCCTCCTTGGAATATTTAAAGTTAAAAATTTATTGACCAAACATAATTTTATGAGCAGTTTGGGATAGATCAGATAATTCAAACTCATCAAATTTATTAAAGTAAAAATCCGTTTTTGAAGATATTGATCACTCTGCATTTATTCGCTGAGGCCAGCTGGTACTCTTTTAATTATTAAAAGAGTATTGTTTTTTACTGTAAAATGAGCTATGGTGATGTAAATCTTGATGATGTTTTTTGTCTGTAATAAAAAATGTATAATGGTCATACAGTATCATATCAAGACGGAGGGGTTGCCTCCTTGATGCTTCTTAGATCGCCTATTGTCTGGGATTTTATCTCAGAAAACACATTTCATGACCAGACCAGATGTTTGCGGTCCCTACTGTGTTAAGATGTCTCAGCGGTTGGAAGACCATCAGAATATAAGTTAAAAAAACTACGGATCAAATTGTATCCATATCTTTTCACCAACTTAGTTTCCTGTTGAAATTTTACCCATCTTCAATTGGGTTACTTGATTTAACAGAGGTGCTTCTTGAAGGTATTTACCTTCAAGTTGTACTTACCTACTATGAGTTGGAGTGGAGAGGTTAAAAGTACTAAAATTCTGAATCCTTATTTTATGGTGTGGTTGTCCTGTGTCTACGCATTGCTGTAGAAGCTAAAACTCCTCTTTGTAATATGGTACTGTAACTTGTCTTTACAGTGGAATATTTCATGTTAGTATTACATCTGGAACATCCTGGATATTTTTCTTTTTTAAAAATATAGTGATGGGCAAATTACTTACCATTGTATAAAAAAAAGGTTTGAGCAAATTTTATTTTTCATTTTAGAAATTATTTCTAATTTTTATTTTCTGTTATTGAATCAAATATTTGACAACTCAGAGAACCGGAATCTGGATAATACATCATGTTCTTTTATTTTTTACATTATTAATTTTAGTAAGAAAAAGAATTGTAATCATAAAAAATTTGAAAATTTTATGTTTAATTTTTAAACATATCTTTTAATATTTATTTTACATGGATAAAATTTAAGAAAATCTTGTTGTTGTCAAGCTACAGGTTGGTATTTTATCGTAAATTTGATTCTTGATAAATTTGGGAAACAAATAAGATTAGTTTTGGCAAAGTAATTTAAGTGATATCATATTATTCTCATGTAATAATATTATCCATTTGAATGAAATAAGATACTTGCAATTTCAGATTTAAGAAAATTATTTTACGAGAATAAATTTAATGTCTGGTGGATATTTAAAATACGTAAACCGTAGAGTACAGTTTACCTTAGTTAACAAAAATTTATATATTATAAAAATTATCCAAAGTAGCAGATCACAATACATTACAAATACCTTTTTAAAAATAAACAAAACAAGGTCACTGTGATTTCTGGTGCTTAGGTGCATTGTAATGTTATATTCTACTATAAAAATTTGTTTTATTAGAGTTCTATGTCGGCAAAATTTTTTTGTAATAATTTACTACCAAAATCTAAGCACACTAAATCATCTCTTATGATTTTTGATTAGTTTTAATTTTTTTTAATAGATTTAATGTAATATAATTATAAATATTTTTTAATTATTTTCAAAAATATTGTAGAGCACTGCATAAGTATGATTCTTAAATTGTAGTGGTTTCCATAAATTGATTAGTTCTAATTTTCTTAAAATGAAACACTGGATAATAAACTCTAGTACTTTAATCATTAATTTATTCATATCAATATGCAGTAGGTGTGTTTGATGAACTAATAATACATGCCAAGGTGGAAAGATTACATAGGTTTAGCTTGTCTCGCTACTCAAACTGGACTAGTTTATGCAACTAAGTCACTCATGTGAAACTGAGCCCTTTCATCTCCTCTTATCTACTTTGGACAATGATGTTACAATTAAATATTGCACAGGCAGGCATTATTAGGTTAGTTTCAGTAACTGCTACTGAATACTATGTTACTTGTGATTGTAATCGCAGAAAATATATGTTAAGAACAAAGCAGTGATATCAATTCAGAACGATTCTCCAAAGTGATGTCACAGTGGTATGTGCATTGGCACACCCATGTATTCTTTCTGCTGTGAACGCGAATCAACTGTTAAATTTGTTGAAATTTTAGAAAATGAGTGTATAAAATAAGGAATTTAATAAGATAAGTATTTCTTTCATGAGATTGTTTGAAAATATTGACTAAGATTAATACTCATTAACGGGATGTAAGTAATGATAGAATTTTATTCATAGTCATACTCTTGAGTTTAAGATAATACAATTGTTATTTTGCAAAATTGCATGATAAATCTTTTGTTAATTAATACCTATGTAAAATAATTTTTCAGTCAAGGTTGTGATTTTTTTTCTTTTCGTATTGGGCCGTCCTCGTTTCCTACATGAATTATTATCCATAACCAAATATTCTATAGGAACCTATTCTCCTCTGTTTATTGTCATATCACCGTACCAGATGAGTTGTCTTTCTTCGATCTAGAATGGTCAACTGAAAACTCATTTCTATAATATTGTTATTCCGCTTTAAATCCCAGCGGGAGAATCTATAACTCTACATGTTTATTTATTGAATGTTGAGAGTTAACAGTTTATGTAAACAACTGTTTCAGTCAATGACTATAACAGAGTTCATATGATCAAGTGACTTCCAGCATATTATTATTTTCACATGCAGAATTCATTCACTGTGTTTACTTGTTGTAGTACATATGTGCTATAAATAGATCGTTCATTAAATACAACCATTCATTCATGAATACAGTTTACAAACTGTAAACTGTATTCATCTCTGAATGAATGAATTATATGACATAAATAGAGGCTTTTCAATAAAAGATTCTTTTCATAGTGCCACATGATGTGCGATTACTTCAGTAATTTTAATTTCTTCAAAAATTTTCATATAAATTTGTAAGATATTTACAATTTTTTTATTTTGTGAAGATATACTAGTGTATTAAAGATATTAAAATGTTTTATGTTAAGATGGTTTAGTCGTTGCCTTCTTCAATATAATAAATTAGAATTTATATTTAAGATACATTAATATATTTAATTATATTGGATATAAAAAAAATTAGTGACAAAAGCCGACATAGTAACTCTTGGCACAAAATTGAAATGCACATGTGATTTTTCAATTGTTGTTATAATTATAATTATTATTATTATTATTATTATTATTATGTGTTTGTAATTTATGTAATTATTAATTGATTAATTAATTAATTAAATGTGTCAGTCCATTGTGACACTTTTACTTATAAATATTGCCAGTATTTATTATTAAATTAATAATTGGTTACATCATACTAATTAAGTGTATATATTAATTAATTATTATAAAGTATAAATTAAATTAATTGATTAATTATTATAGAAATTTATAATTTTAAGAAATTGCAAATTACAACAGGTATATTATATAAATATAATTATGTATTATTAATTATATTTAATAATTATTATTACCATTCAGTGCATTAAAGTGTTGACATTAATTGTGTCTTTTATTCTGACTTCTTCACCTCTCATCTGCTCTTTAGTCAAAAGTATAATTTCTTTAGCTTCAACCGAGTATATTTTGTTTTATTTCAATAATTTTTAAATAAGGGTTATGAATAAATTTAAAAAATTAAGGGTTAAATACCTTTTGAACCCCTTAGGGGTACATTTTGAAAATTTTTAAGAAATAATTTTTTAGGCACACTGTCGGTAACATCTCCACCAAAAAATGTTGGTTTAAGGGTTGAACACTGTTATCAACCCCTCGTGGTTACATTTTTGTAATCATTAAGGAGTAATTTTTTTAGGTGTTCTGTAGATAACATCTCCACCAAGTTTCCATCTAACTCGTTTCTAACTGAGTAAACTGAAAATATTGATTTAAGGGTTGGAACTCTGTTTTCTACTCCTTTCAGGTAAATCCTTGAGTTGTAGTAATTTTTTTACCATCACTATACTTAACATCTCCATTGAGTTTCAGCCATGTAACTGATCCTGAACTTAGTAAAAAAATATTGGTTTAAGAGTAATTGGACACCCTTTCAACATTTTAGGGGTATATTTTGGAAATTATTAAAGCGCAGTTTTTGTAGTTGAACTATAAGTAACATCTCCACCGAATTTTAGTCATCTAACTTGTTCAGAAGCTAGTCAGTTTAACACTTGTTAGTCAGTTTAAAGGTTGAATACTCTTTCAACCCCTCAACGATGGAATGTCAAAACCGTGTACGTTTAACGTTTCCTTTTGCCCTAAAGGGAATATTTCCTCCAAATTTAAGCTTTCTAGCTACTCTGCAAGTAGGAGAGTATTGAAGTGAGTGAGTCAGTCAGTAAGGGCTTTCCTATCTATATATACGGAAGAGGACTCGCAACCCTCCACTTGCTACACTTCACAACAAACAAATTTAAAGTATTTAATTGCTTACACAACCTAACATGTTGGAAGCCAAATTGTGACTACAAATAAATCCAATAAGTACTAGAAACAGTTGTTTTGTTAACATCGTATGAATCACCAGTGGAATGGAAGAAAATCGACGTTAGAATTACTGAATGTATATTATAAGAAGAAATAGATAAAATCCATTTCTTAAACATTGGTATGAAACACTCATATGACTTTCTTTTGACAATGTAAAATAAGAATCAATTTTGATAAGTAGTATTATTAAAATTATTAACAACTGCTGGAAAACAAAGTAAGATAGGTAAGTAAAATATTAAGGTATAAAAGTGGTTTGTTGAATTGAGAAATTATGCATTGGCAGGATTTATAATTAGAGACAACGCAGGTTTCAGAGAGAATGTTTAAAGCAACAAAAGATTCTACAGAAGAGTTTTATAAGAACTAGCCATACCAAACGCGCACTTCACGACGAACCAAAACCGTTTAAGTTAAAAATTTTATCTTCTCACACAACCTTATTCACTAAAAGCAAAATCACAACTTCACAGGTAAAACTAATTAGTACTGGAGAAAGGAATTTTTATCTCAACAGTATAAATCACCAGTTGAAGGTAATAAATACGACCTGAGAATAAATGTATTTGTATTATAAGAACAAATAGGTAAAACTAATTTCTTAAAAACAAATTGTACTGTCTTTTTGTTTTTTGGAAGGTTTACATGTCTTGTCTTTGTGGTTTACATCTTACTTTCTATATCGAAATTGAGTATGACATTATTTTTTGTATTTCTCCCATTAATAATTATTTTTCAAAAATGAAAAGAACAAAGATGATGTCATATTGTAGGGCGGGACTATATTGTGCCTGATACCTGAGTGCATAATGCAATACATTACATAAAGTCCAGCCTTTCTTAGTTTGCTCCTAATGTAAACAAATAATGATGTCACTGAGCATGCGCATTATATAAAAATGAGTCCACGCTAATTAGAAAGTAACAACAAAATACTTTCAAAAGTATTTAAATACAAAATACTTTTAAAAGTATTTTTATAAATGAAATTGTTAGGCCTACATCATATCATGACTGATGTTTTAAGTACTTATAATTTAAAAGATAGTTAACTTAATAGGAATACAACATCCATAAAGTCGTGGACCCTAGCGTGCACCCTGTAGTAGCTGGCTTTGGTTTATTGACAGTAGGAGCAAACTAAGGACAGCTGAACTGTACAAAAGATGGTGTAGTACTGATAGATAAAAGAACTATGGGTTCGAATCCCATTCAGGCATGGCATATTTTCATACGTTACAAAAAAAATCAGATCATCCTTCATAGTTACAACCCAACATCATCGCTAATGACCACTGTAGCTGATGCGGCATTAAATAAACAAAGAAAAAACTAATTTTCCCTTATAATTAAATAAAAAATGACTTAATTGTACCAATCACAACATTTTTTTAAAATTAAATTATATAATTCCATATAACCTAAGTTCTAGCCTAAGTTAACCAAGAGTGAAAGAATTTTTTAAATTGATTGGGTAGTTTCTGAAATTACCTTGTATAAACAAGCAAATATTACTTCTTCGTAATAATAGTGTAGGTATTTGATGATGGTTTAATCTTCTTTTTTTAATATTAAGTATAAAATGTTTATTCTAGATATTTGTGTAAAAATAAGAGCCTTTGTCTCTCAGCTAGTAATATAGTTCACTGCTGACTTCAAGTTCAACTTGTGTATCTAGTGTCTAAAATCTTTCACTCTACTTAATCACTGGCACATTTCAGAAACCTACAATTAAATAATTCTTATAATTATAAATTCAGTCTAGAAATTCAAGGAAGAAGCATAATCTTTTGGTTAGTAAAAAAAATCAAGAAAATAAGTCACTTATGTATGTATAAGCCAATACCTAATCATTTTGTAATGTAATAAGTACTTGTCACAAAGTTTTTGAATACATATTTAGCCAACTAAATAAGAAAAAAATTTGTCATAGTATGATAGTTTGTTTCTCCCTTTTAAGTCATAAATATTTCACACAAATATAAAGAACAATAAACTGCAGAATTATGAATGTCGAATTGTATTATTATGCAGTGCTGGTAAAAATCTGTGACATCAAAAATATATTTTGTGGTTTGAAATTGGTGCTATGAGTTGTTACTATAGTCCTAGTGGGCGTGAAAAAAAACTCAAGCGACACAATGAGTAATTACAACGTTTAGCACACGATACCACAATGAATGTTGGCGGGCTTCAGCGCATGCCTCTGTGTTTGTGTTGTTTTCGTATCCATGAAGACCTAAAGATTCGCGCAATAATTCTTTATTATTTTTGTATTGAAAAAACTGAGGTTTAAATGTCAATAAAAACCGTTTCTCGTACGAATGTATCTTTATTAATTTTTTTTTTACAAAATTTCGCAGATTCAATTTTGGAATAGGTTAAGTCAGTGCCTGCTATATCAAAATGAAAATTGTATAATAAATTGAAATAAACATTATTTACATTACAAAATATTGTTAATATCCCATAAAAAAATGGGAAATAATGATTGCATTAGTTTTCTAAAGTGAAGAAATATTTCGTCGAAAGTATGTGTAATTTCATATAAGTTATAAGAATATTTTAATTGCTCCTACATTAAAAGAATTCTGGATTCCATAATAATTTATTTAAAAAATATTAAAATCGTTTTAGAAAATCGAAGTGATCAATTTGCTGGCTATTTCTCTCGAGCATGCAATTTTATCAGCTGGTTGCAAATTGATTATCAATCTTCTACCACTTTGTATTCGTAGAGAACGAGTTATTTGCTAATGTGTGCTAGTGCTGAAAAAATGATAAAAGGTGTAAAAATGTTGCGTTTCAGAGGATTAAATTTAAATTACTGACAATTTATGTATTTTTCTACTGTTTTCTTCGACTATAATGCCAACTAAAACTCCTAAAAAGGTAGTTGGTATGATAATTCGTAGTAGGAAAACAATACTTAAAGATAGTGTAATGACTGTAAGTAAACATTTTATTTATTTGTTAAAACTACTTTATTATTGATTGTCTTAGAAAATTATACCTGCATTAGTTTTAATTTCTTTGCGTAAGAGTTTTAGTTTGAAATGGGCATAATATTTTTAGTTTGGCTTCTTAATGGTATAAATAGAGGTTAAGAAACGAATGGTTTACTCGGCGTTATTCATTAATTAATGAGTATGGATTAAGTCGTTTATTGCAGCCTTCAATTTTTAAACATGCTGAATTATTGTCTGCGTAATTGTTTTAATTTAACGTCTACAGTTTTCAACGTGAGACATTTGTATTATCTAATACGTTATTTACGTCACCTTTCTCATATTAATATAATTTCCAGATTTTGTCTGTTTTACGTTACGTGTCCCGAGCGTATAAATACGCCGTACATATATTACAGCCTTTGAAAACGACAACAAAATTATTGTCTTACCAATCATTTAATGAAAATTGAAACTTCTGGTAATTTTCCTGACTTCTATCAGCCTAAATAAGTATTTCAAATAATTTAAATTCGTATTCTGTTGTTGGGGTTCGTCGGTTATTGATTATTAAACAATTATTGTGTTATTTATTTATTTTTTATAAAGTAATCTTGTTAATTAGAATTTTTAAGATTTATTATGAAGCTCTATAGATGAAATTAGGAAATACTGAAGGTATCCCAACTTGTCGTGTCTACAGAATCAAAAAATTAAGGCGATAACATCTGGATGAAGTATAGGCCTGAGTTTTTGTCTACAGTTTTTAAGTTTCTTATTGTGCTATGATAATTTGTTATTATAATAATTAATCGATTACTGTGACATGTGGCTGGTTTGTACATTAGGCCTTCATATTGAAGAAAATAATATAGATACTGAAGTCACGAGATTGCTTTTTGCATATTGATGGGCTGTGAGAAAGGGAAGTGAATAATTGACAGTGCTGCCAACCTCAACAGTAAGACACTACTCGTAGTATACATTTCACTACCGTGCAGTTACTACATACATTTTGTAAGCTGTAGTTTATTTCGAGAAAATTTTTTCTTCAAAAATTCTTATAAGAAATAAATGTGACCTGTAATATTGCCTAAGCTTAATTACATGACTAGAAATGGTTGATTTACTGTAATTAGGCTACCAGGTACCTTACTCCATTGGAAAGTTTCTCCGAATGAATCACCTTCTTTACTATCGCTGTCACCGGCGTCTTCACTACAGTCTCATTAGTATCTATCTGTTTCCTTTTTTTCCAGGTGTCAACAAAACTGTTGAAAATAGCTTCTTCATGTCTTTAATTTCGTTGTTTATTTTTCGAATGTGGTAAGAGAAACATCACAGTAGTTAGCCGCTCGCTCATGCCATTTGTTAAGAGGCACGGATAGGCATTTTTGTTTAGCTTCAACTTCACAACATTTTATTACATTGCATATTAAATTATTAAATTTTGTTCAGCACTGTGAATAGTTCGACCATGTTTTCGAGAAACTGACATTTCTGTTAATGGTAACAAACAGTTATATTCGTACAGTTAACCTACAAAAGGTTCCGTGGTATACTGTACAATATATTGCTCTGGGTATAGTATAAGTTGTTATGTTTGTACTAGTGAAATTAAAGCAGTCGCGCATGGGCACTGATGCTTCTCACCCTTTACCCCTCGTTGCGAACAAGGGCAAACTCGTGACTCAACTAACTTTACTTTGGTGTGATATTTTGTTAATGTTCTATTATGTCAACTGATAGCGGGACGCCCTGATAATAGAGAAATGGCGGTTATTTGGATGCATGGATTATAAATCAACGGAATTTAAAAATTTTCAATGTGTAAATGTTGTTTTCGGTTTATAAATAACAGGTATCCATATCTATTCACTTCCATATTTATAACCCAGTGATTTAATTGGAAAATATCTGAAATCGGAGTAGCACATCAGGTTATGATTCTGAAGTGTAGTAGATATGTAAAATAAACATGTGTACTAGACATGCGGACAAAACATATCTATTTTACTAGCAATCCTCCATTCACTTTGCATTTATAAGTACAGTAAACGCCTGATTATCCGTCCTCCATTTTATACATAATGACACAACATCTATTTTTACTTTCTTTTGCCTATATGAATATATAGGAAGGAAAGTATTGTTTTCATGTCGATTTTTCGAAATCGAGTTTTCACCGGATCTACACGTTTTCAGGCCCCTGAACCCAAAAAACATGTTTTGAGCGATTGGTCTGTGTGTGTGCGCGCGCGCGCGCGCGCGTGTGGACAGAATATGTCAAGAACGGAAAAACGTACAAACTTGAAACTTAAGTTACATACTACTACCGACCGGACCCGACACGAACATTTTCATCAAAATCGGTCAACCGAAAGTTGTAGTTTATTCGTATAATTTTTCACTTTTTTGTGTTTTTCTCAAAAACTGGTCCTACAATTTTTTTTAAAATCGCCTGGTTTACTCAATTTTTTATTCTCTACAAGACAGGGTAGAGTTTGCTGAAATTTTGCCATGTTTGCTGAAATTCTCGGTAAGGCTGTTTTCACGTAAAGAAATGATTTTTTTAAGATTACGACTTTAATATGCATTTTGCAGCAAAACTTTATATAATAAAAGTTGTAGAAAATTTAAAATCCTACAACTTTTATTTTAAACAATTTTTTTTATAACGCTTAGTTTAGCAGTGATTAGCAATTTTCTGTTTTTTTTCTCACGAAAACGTGTGAAAAATCTATTTTTTAAAGATTTTGGCCATAGAATGCATTTTACGACAAAAGTGTATATAATTAATTTTATAGGAAATAAAAAGATCTACAACTTTTATTTATAGTATTTTTCTCTATAGAGCCTAGTTTAGCGTGAAAGAGTGATTATCCGTATTTTTAAGCCACACTGAGGTAGATTTTCATTTTGCGTCTTTCAATTAAAATTAGGTTATGTTTGTTGAGGTTAGTGTTTTGTTTATTTCTAATGTTTTATTACTAATATTAGGTTTATTGTTAATTATTTGCATTGGCAAGAGAAAGTTCGAAGTTTTGTGAGTGTTTCACACCAGATTTTTTACTTACATAATAACTATTATAAAACGGGAATTTGTTACTATAGTGGAAACCCCCTTTTTCGGATCAACTGGGTCCTAGCGTAAGCTGGATATGGGAAATACTAAAAGGGATTTTTGAATTTCTAAAATACAGTACAGTATGTATTTACAATGAATGTACACAATTGAAAAACGCCAAGTTGTCAATTACAAATTTACATATGTAGGCTAAATTTGTTTACAAATCGTACTACAGTTTACAATAAGTTAAAAAATCTGGTGTGAAACACTCACACAACTTTCTCTTGCCAGTGCAAATAATTAACAATAAATCTAACGGTAGTAATAAAACATTAGAAATAAACCAAAAACTAACCTTAATAAACATAACCTAATTTTATTCATATATGAAAGATGCAAAATGAAAATCAATCTCAGTTTGCCTTAAAAATACGGAAAATCTGTCTTTCACGCTAAACTAGGCTCTGTAGAGAAAAACGCTCTAAATAAAAGTTGTAGATCTTTTAATTTTCTATAAATTCGATTATATACACTTTTGTCATAAAATGTACACTAAGGCCGAAATCTTAAAAAAATTGATTTTTTCACACGTTTTCGTGAGAAAAAACAGAAAATCGCTAAACTAAGCGTTATACAAAAAAATGTTTTAAACAAAACTTATAGATTTTTAAATTCTCTACAACTTTTATTACATAAATTTTTGCGCTATAATACTTATTACAGCCGTAATATTAAAAAAACACTTTTTTTACGTAAAAACAGCCTCACCAAGAATTTCAGCAAACATGGAGCCTACCCTATCTTGTAGAGAATAAAAAATTGAGTAAACCAGGCGATTTTAAAAAAATCATAGGACCAGTTTTTGAAAAAATTGCAAAAAAGTGAAAAATTACACGAATAAACTACTACTTAAAAGTTTAATAAAAGTTGTAAATTTTTAAATTGGCTACATCATTTATTATATACACTTTTTTGCTAAAATGCATATTAAGGCCGGAATCTTAAAAAGAACATATTTTTTCTATAGGAGTACAGCCTTCCAAAGAATTTCAGTAGATGTAATGCGTACCCTTTCTTGTAGAGCATAAAAAATTTAGTATATGATGAGATTTTAAAAAAATTGTAGGAGCCATTTTTGAGAAAATCGCTAAAAAGTGAAAAATGACACGAATAAACTACTACTTCCGGTTGACTAATTGTGTTGAAAATTTTTGTTTCGGGTCCTTAGTGGTCCCTAACTTAAGTTTTAAGTTTCAACTTTGTATAGTGTTTCGTTCTTGAGATATTTTGTTCACACACACACACACACACAGACCAGTCGCTAAAAACACGTTTTTTTTTGGGTTTAGGAGAACTGAAAATGTGTATATCCGGTGAAAAATCGACATGAAAGCAATACTTTCATTGCTATACATTCATATAGGCAACAGAAAGTAAAAATTATGAGAAAAGAAGATCCTGATTTTATTTTACAGACTTTACGTAAAAATAAATGAAATATGTACATAAATGTAAACTATATCTACCTACCTAAAATATTTCACATCCTTTTCGTTTTATTAATTATAGTATTATTTACTATTGTAAATTATCATATTTATTATTATCCTTTTCTTGTAAATTATTCTTTTAATTTTGTTTATTTTCTCCTTTTTTCTTTAAAATTAGCCTTTTAATGTAAGAGTACAGGAAAAGTGCTAGTGGACAGTGTTACCACATCAACAAATACAAATTTCACTAAACATTATGCGGTAGGCCGCGTACTATTGTAGCACTCTTATCTTTTTATATTATATCCTACGCTTATCTTTCTTTCATATTGCTCGTTGAATAGCCAGCTAGTGGTGTAGCAGTCTGCAAAACTGGCTTCTATGCTAAAGTCCCTGGTTTGATTCCTGGTCAGGTCAGGCATTTTTTTCATTACTCATTTCATGATATCACCTTTCTCATTGTCTGCATTAGAAGTAATTTTACAAAACGGTCGTATGTTAAACAAACAAAAAAATTGCTTGTTGCATATCATTATAAACTAAATTGTAAATATCGAAGAGATAATATTACTAATTTATTTTTAATAATAACATCAAATTAATACCATTTAATGAGATAAAAGAACAAATTAATTGAGAAGGTTATTTATTTGATATCACATAAAAAGATAAAATTTTCGTATGCAAATGTAATTGTCTGCTGGTGTGTTTGTTACTTCAAATATTTATTTATTTCATTGTTTTAAAAATATATACTGTGCTCTTTAAAGATACCTATATCTTTTAACTGATTGTAAAGAATTAAAAGTCCTTTACTGGCGAGATAAAATTATTACATATAAAAATAAAATTCTAGTATTAATGTATAAATATTATACTATGTTTGGTATGCAGTACAGGTTATTAAATATTGTAAAAGTACTGTAGAAACATCATTACCCTCAAATGAGTATGAAAAGTATGGTACCTTTTTGAAAGGTTAATCATTATTTTTCATTATTGACTAGTACAGTGATTTAGTTCAATTATAATTTTTAATATTCTGTTTTCTTTTTTTATCTCTAATGTGTGTATGTTGCAATCTGTTCAATGTTGAACAATAAGCAACCCCATGTCCCAATGAGATGAGTGTAAATGAGGTGTAGTCTTGTACAGACTCAGGCTACCATTCCTGAGAGATTATGCTTAATTGAATCCCAAACATCAAAGTACTTTAATGTGTGTATGTTGCAATCTGTTCAATGTTGAACAATAAGCAACACCATGTCAATGAGATGACATGTAAATGAGGTGTAGTCTTGTGCAGACTCAGGCCACCATTCCTGAGAGATTATGCTTAATGGAATCCCAACCAACAAAGTACATCGGTAACCACTGTCTAGTATTCAAATCCATGATACTAAGGGTAAGCGCACAGTGAACGCTGGTCGCAAGTGCTGATTAACGCTGGCGAGTGCTCATCGTGGGAACATGTAATTACGCGCTTAACCTTAATTCAGTTGTTGCTATTCAACATGAGTTCTAGTTGCAGCAGTGATGATGAATTATTTCTAATGGAAAATGTTTACACGATTATCATTTAAAGTTGATACCTTTAATGACATTAATAAGAACAGAAACTTGCACGGCGAATATCATTATCTTTTTTCACAATTAAAAAAAGATAGAGACAGGCTTTTTAAATACATGAGAATGACTCTGGAAATGTTTAATTTTATATTGCCAAAAGTAGAACTTTGTTTACCAAAACAATGGTGCAACTTGCACAAGCAACCAATATTTTTGGAAGGAAGACTTGTTATTACTTTGAGGTTAGATTTTGAATATTTTGAATACCAGTTTTAAATATTAAAAAGCATTGTTTGGCCAGTAATAATTGTTTAAATTTATTTTTATAAACCTTTATTATAATTAATAAGGTGTTATTATTTATGAATACATATTACATGACGCCAAGTACACTTAGCAACCTACCAGCAAGCAGCAGGCAGGTTTATACAAAACAAACCTGTGAGCTGATATGCGCAGATGACCAGCGCGCAGGTTTCCCCACCAGCATTTGCTGTGAGATGTCCGATTAAAATATAATGGCCTATTTCTACTAGCAGGCTTCCGTTTGTAAGCGATCAGCATTTACTGTGCGCTTACTCTAAGACTACAGATAGGATATTGCGCATGTAAAACCTGATCCCTCCCACAAAATGACGTGGATGCAAGACAACTCTAGTAATGTTTACATATTGAAATCGCACAGCATATCCATTTTATTCAAACCATTATACAAAGAATTGAATTTTAGTCAACAATATTATATAATACGCCTACGCATTGCTTAATATGTATTGTTGTTTGTACATCTATCTCTTGAATAATTACTCTTTCTTAATATCTCTTAGAGTATAATAACTATTTAAAATATAAATTTAACTACCTATAAAGTTTGGCCCATTGGGTAGTGGGTAGCACAACTGGCTTCTATGCCGGTGTCTCGGGTTCAATTCACAGTCAGGTCTGGCATTTCTTCATCACTCATTTTCATATATCATCATTCTTCACCGTCTGCTAGCAGAAATTGCAAAACAGTCAACGTAAAACAAAAAAAAACCTATAACTACAAGTTAAATCATTATTTTACGGTTTTTGTGTACGTTTTTGAATCGATAGTGTAAAAATAAGTACTTACCAACGTGGAGGTTAGATGAATTGATTTTTTTAATATTTTAGTTCATAATAAACTTTCAATATTATAAAGTTGTTTTTAGTTAAATGAGTGATTTAAACATGTTAAAATTGTACTTGATTAGCCCTATTTTTCAAAAAGTAATTGTGTTCACTTTACTATTTCACTTACTGGTGACTTCTTATCCCGCACAAAGACAGAAATACATGTGATTAAGTTTCGATCTATGTATATCATTTATGGTTCAGATTGTCGAGAGAGTTTTGTCACGCAGTGATGTCATGCATTGAGGACACAAGTCTTAGGTTCCCGGAATATACTATCTGTAGTCTTATTATTAAATAGATTCAAATCCTTATTTTTTTATCATGATATAAAATTAACAACCTTTACTGGGATTTGAACCAGGAACCTTCATCTTCGAAAATCAGCTGTTAAATCAGCCCTTATTTTACCCCTAGACCAACCTGGTGGGTTGATTTTAATTTTTTAAATCTGTGAGAGATAGGTGTATCACGGTTGTTTCCATATATTGGTCAATCAGTACCAGCTAACATGAAAGTAGAAGTCAACCTGGTATTTCCAACCCGTAATCTTGTCAAACCTACTGTTTCCTTTCTTGTTAAATGTGTCCCATACCTACATTTCAATGGTGTGTCTCGGCCCGCCTGTTGGCGTAGTGGTTAGCGCAACTGGCTTCTACGCCGGGGTCCTGGGTTCAATTCCCGGTCAGGTCTGGCATTTTTTCATCACTCATTTTCATTATCATCTTTATCCACAGTCTGCATTAACAGAAATTGCAAAACAATCAAGACATAAAAAAAAAACAAAACAATCAGGTGTTGAACACTCACACGACTTTCTCTTGCCAATGCAAATAATTAACAATAAACCTTACATTAAAAATAAACAAAAAAAAACTAACCTCAATAAACATAACCTAATTTTAATCATGAGTGAAAGACGCAAAATGAAAATTAACCTCATTTTGGCTTAAATTTACGGAAAATCACTCTTTCACGCTGAACTAGGCTCTGTAGAGAAAAATGCTTTAAACAACAGTTGTAGATCTTTTAATATCCTATTAATCTTGATTATAATTATGATTATAGTTGATTACCAGGTTCTATTGTAGTCATCCAGGTTTTACACTTTTGTCGTAAAATGCGTACTAAGGCCGAAATCTTAAAAAAATATATTTTGTACACGTTTTCGTGAGACAAAACAGAAAATCGCTAATTACCACTAAACTAAGCGTTATACAAAAAAATGTTTGAAATAAAAGTTGTAGAATTTTTAATTTTCTATAACTTCTATTATATAAATTTTTGTGCTAAAATACTTATTAAAGCCCCAATCTTACAAAAACAATTTTTTATGTCAAACAGCCTCTCCAAGAATTTCAGCAAACATGGCGCCTACCTTATCCTGTAGAGCATAAAAAATTTAGTAAACCAGGCAAAAAAAAATCGTAGGACCAGTTTGTGAGAAAATTGCAAAAAAGTGAAAAATTACACGAATAAACTACTACTTCCGGTTGACCGATTTTAATGAAAATGTTCGTGTCAGGTCCGGTAGTGGTATGTAACTTAAGTTTCAAGTCTGTACGATGTTCCGTTCTTGAGATATTCTGTTCACACACGCACACACACACACACACACACACACACACACACACACACACACACAGACCAATTGCTAAAAACATGTTTTTTTGGGTTCAGGGGGTCTGAAAACGTGTAGATCCAGTGAAAACTCGATTTTAAAAATCGACATGCAAACAATACTTACCTTCCTATATATTCATATAGGCAAGAGAAAGTAAAAATGGGGTGTCTTTATTTCATTCTTAGTTGATAATGTTCTTAATTGTCTTTTCTAAGAGTGTAATACATGATTTTTAATGTTATGCAGTCATATGGGCACTTGGTGTACCGCAGCGGCGGTGTTGTCAGTTTTCTAGTCCTAAACCTTTTCATTCAGTATATTTATTGTTACAGCTTTTGTGTTAATATTGGACTGTAAATAATTCTTAGTAATCTAATCATCAATAATTACCGAAATGTAAAAATTGTTTATTTATTAATGAATTTATATTTGTTATTTAAATATTTTATTTGATAGTTGGTATTTTTCCTTTACACAAGTAGTGTAAATATATTAATATTATATACCAATAATGCTGTATTGTTTGTTTGTTTTAATTCCAATGGTGAGACACTTTAGGCTTATAAGTTTACATTTTTATCACATATTTTTTGAAATTGTTTTCTTTTCCTTATTGTCGTGGTGTCGTTAACTCAATAAATTTATTACAAATTTTTGTCGGTCGTGTTTAAATGTTTCTTTTAAAATCTTCAAATGGTAATGAAATGTTTTAGTATTTGTATATTTAATTATTCAAAGGTAAAATAGTAGTGTAATTTCTGTCTGAGTATTTATTTTTAATGGAATATTGATTGGACTACTGAACAGAATATTGCATATTTTATTTGCAATTTTGTTCGTTATTTCTTAAATAAAATTATTGTTTCATATTGTTTGTATTTAAATGAATTTTCTTTTTATAAAAAAATTATACAGTTAATGTGTTTTTTTTTTTGTTGACTTATATAAGAAAAATAAACTACAACTGTGTAACAGTTTAACACAACCAGCAGTTATAATGTCAATAGTTTTATATAATTGTCTTGATGTCACTTGTGTGAGGAAGTCGCTTAGCGGCAACCCCTCAAGACAATTCACAAAAGGTCTCTATTCCATTGCCTTTTCAGTCTTCAAGGTGGGTTGTGTGGTAGGTGAGGAGTTGACAATGATTGAATTTTGTGGATTTTATGCTGTCATAGTAACAGCAAATTACTCCGGCTCAAGGTCACCACCCTCAACTTTTTGGCCAACGGTTTCACTGTACTGTGAATTGCTGCTAGTTCTTTCTTCACTCTTACCAACCCAAAACCGCACGTTGGTAGCATGTTCACCTCTCATCGTGCGGTCTTGGGTTCGAATCCCATTCAGGCACGACATATTTTCATTCATTACAAAAAATTATTTCATCTATCACCGTCTGCATTAGCTGTAATTGCAGAATAGTCAGACGTTAAACAAAAAAAAACTCTTACAGAACACCCAAAGTCAATATTCGACTGCGTTTATATATCAAAGAGTATATTTCTGAATTTCCCAGATAATCCAAATTTTCCAGAACCTGAACTGAGGTCAGCTTAGATTCCACCATTATGGTTAAGATTCCCAGGTTCCATTGTATTGCATAGAGGTATTGTGAGTAAATTAGTTCAATTTACCCTACCATACTATATTTCTAATTTGTAAACGTTGTGGGAATAACCAATAGAATGGCGTTACATCGGTATTTAAAATTATTAATATCAGTTTTTTTTATCATTTGGAAGTGTAGGTGAGGTGTGGTAAATTAAAACTTGATAAGAACTAAGTTAACAAGTTTGGGTTATGCTATATTTATAAAGTATTTAAAAACCGTCAAGTATCTTGTGTGATATAAAATAAACGTACTATGGGAAACTTTATCTATTGTAAAGTCCTTGAAACAATTCTTGAAAATTGTAAAAGAAGTTTTATTGCTTTATTTTTAATCAAAGATTAAAGTAATAAAAAGTGTGTAATTTGTTTTAGTTACAACAGATAATTTATTGTATATCTGTTTTATTATTTTTATTACAGTCAAATTTGATATTCGTAGATCCAATATTGTTTTTTTTATTTTTTATTTTATTTATTTTTTATTTATTGAGTGATGATGCCTACATAAGCCTTGGGCTTGTGCGTAAGTAATGATATGTGGTGATTTACAGATGAAAAAAATGCCAGACCTGACCGGGAATCGAACCCGGGACCCCGGCATAGTAGCCAGTTTCGCTGACCACTACACCACGGGCCGGCCATTGTTTATAGCCATGTTTATTTGAATTGTTTTATGTATTTTATTCTCTCTTGCTCCTTCTTGAGTGTATTATGAAAAAGCCTTGCTATTGTACCCGGTGAAAATTTTTCTACATTCAAATTTGAACTGGTCATTATGTTTTATGAAATATTGAATTTATTCCACTAATTTCGTCTGCTAGATATTAAAGAGTTTAATAGAACTTTTTTACTTTAAAATAATTAAAAAGATAATAAAATTGGTAAACATCCCGTTACTGTAAACCTTTAAAACTATCCATCACAATAATTACGACATTCTTGTCATTGTAATCCTATGAAAATATATTTATTATGTCCCTTACAGGAATACCGACAACTGATATGAACAATTCACTTTTATTTGGAGAATATTATAATATTTTAATCCCAATAACTATTTTTTAAGCACGAATGAGGGACCCACCCGTTTGGTTTGGCCTCCTGTCCCCCATTAAAAATATTTTACAATTCTCTTTTCTTCTTCTTAGTTGCCTAGTAACCATATTTTGTTAATGAAATCAAATAATTTTTAAAGTATTTATTTTAATCAGCTGGAGATATCTATTTTTATTTCAATAGACTCAAAAATAAACAACTCCAGGTGTTCATCAAATTTGTCATATTACAAATATCCCCCCATTTAAATTTTGAAAACAAAAAGAAATTTTTATGATAATCTAAATTTTGAATTTGTTTGATAAATTTAAAGCCAAAATGTTTTAAAATTGTGTTACTAAGCAACTTTACAATACTTACTATCCCAATAAACTATAAACTATAAACACAAACTATAAACTTAACCATAAACTATAAACATAACACAAATAACAACATAATGTACATTGATTTCTTTTTTACACTTATTGTGATTTGTATAAATACCTATATTCGGTTTCCAGTTATTTTGTTTAACACATTTATTTACAATATTCACACTTTCATAGATTAATTTGTTCATAACCTGTGAATTCACTTTTTTCTTGTTTTGGTCTTCAATCAATTCAACGACTCCTAAATCTACATTTTCTTTTATTGGTTTATCTACATTATGCTCTGAAGATTTACTTGATAAGTTCATTTTATCTAATTCATCGTTTCTTCCTTTGTTTATTCGATCATTTAATGTAATATTTATGGATTTATACTGATCTGAACCTTCAAATTGTTTGTTCATATTTTTTGTTGCTATAACCTCACATATTTGTTTTCCTCTCATATTTTTATCATTATTCTTATTGTCCACATCTTTACTGTTGTCAATTGAAATTTGTTTTACTTTCATCTGGGTACAATTACTATTATTTACAACACTTTTTATTGTATTATCAAAAATTACTTCATTGTCTTCTACAGTATTACAGTATTACAGTGTTACCTATATTTTCAGTACTATTTTGTATTGGTTTAATATTTTTGTTAAAATCTTCTAGACTATTTCTTACATTCTCTATTATTTTTACATTATCCTGTTTTATCCCTTCTCTAAGTTCTCTAATCGCCCTTTCTGGTTTATCTAATCTTGTATTTAAATCATTACTCAAACAACTTATTTTCTCTCCATATTTATCTAACTTGTTACTCAGTTGATCTATCAAATTGCCCCGTTCATCTAACTTGCTACTCTGTTGATTTATTAAATTTATTAACTGCTGGAACATATTTTTAATCATACTGTTCTGATTATTATTATTATTATTATTATTATTATTCATACTTATTCCTATAATTCTAATCCAAAGTTCAATGAATCTTTCCCCACATTAGGGTTGCCAATTTTTAATAGAACTTTTTTACTTTAAAATAATTAAAAAGATAATAAAATTGGTAAACATCCCGTTACTGTAAACCTTTAAAACTATCCATCACAATAATTACGACATTCTTGTCAGTGTAATCCTATGAAAATATATTTATTATGTCCCTTACAGGAATACCGACAACTGATATGAACAATTCACTTTTATTTGGAGAATAGTACCATGCGTTCTGAAAGTCGCTGTGCACCAAGTGACATGACAGGGAATAATTTCATGGCTAGGTTGGTAGCTCTGTGCTGTTCAATTGTTGCCGAACACGTCGAGGCCTGTCAGTCATTGAGTTGAAGTTGTATATGTTTCATTTATTGCAGTTCTGTTGCACGTTTTTTGTTGTTGGACGCGATGGTTCTTTCAGTAGAGGAGCGCATTTTCCTCGTTGAATACGTATTTCGCGAAGGTGACAAGTACAGTGATTTAGTGAAGCGCAAATTTTCTGAAAAGTTTCCAGATTCAATTATTCCTCACCGTAATGCAGTACGAACACTGATAGAAAAATTTCGGGCAACTGGCTCTGTTGAGGACGCTGAACGTAGTGGTAGGCCCCCTAAGCTAGACGAACAAAAGCTGCTGGATATTTCTGATTCTATGGCACAAAGTCCAAAAAAATCAATGTGTAAGTTAGCACAACAGCATAATATCGGACTTGCTACCGCACATAAAGCTGTCAGACAAGAACTTAAACTATTCCCATACAAAGTGAGGTGTGTTCAAGAGCTGAAACCTTCAGATAATGACAAGAGACTAAATTATTGTCATTGTTTTCAACGTTTCATCAACCAAAATTCCGAAGACATCCTTGACGTAACGTTTTATACAGATGAAGCGTGGTTTCACTTGGGAGGGTATATAAGTTCACAAAATACTCGAGTATGGTCGACAACTAACCCTTGCGCTTTACATGAACAGTCCTTACACGAAGCAAAAATTGGAGTCTGGGTTGCTGTGAGTAGAGCACGTATTGTTGGACCAATTTTTTTTGCAAACACAATCAATAGTGAACGTTATTGTTCTGATATTTTAGAGAACTTTACGCATCAAATAACACAAGTGGAAATGAATAATGGTTGGTTCCAACAAGACGGGGCAACAGCACATACATCTAACATCTCAATGGCTTTCCTGCGCAACGTGTTTGGTGAACGAATAATTTCAAAGAATTTGTGGCCTGCAAGATCTCCTGATCTGACTCCCCCCGATTTCTTTTTATGGGGTGCGGCGAAACAAACTGTGTATCGGAACAGACCACACACGATTGACGAACTTAAAGCCGCAATAACGGCATACATTCAAGGAATCACTGTTCTTCAGTTGCGAAAGGTGTTTGCAAACAAAATGAAACGAGTGCAATGCTGTATTGATGCCAATGGAGGTCATTTCGAACACCTTCTATAAACAATGTAATCACGGTTTAACAATGTAATTAAGGTATTGAATAAATTTTTTTCCAAAATGCTTAGTCATTTCTTTATACATATTTTCATAAATCCATAGTCACAATTCCAGTGCACAGCGACTTTCCGAACGCACGGTATAATATTTTAATCCCAATAACTATTTTTTAAGCACGAATGAGGGACCCACCCGTTTGGTTTGGCCTCCTGTCCCCCATTAAAAATATTTTACAATTCTCTTTACTTCTTCTTAGTTGCCTAGTAACCATATTTTGTTAATGAAATCAAATAATTTTTAAAGTATTTATTTTAATCAGCTGGAGATATCTATTTTTATTTCAATAGACTCAAAAATAAACAACTCCAGGTGTTCATCAAATTTGTCATATTACAAGAGTAAACTGAAATGTTATTTAAGAATTAGCGAAAATTTTATTGGAGTTTGCCATACCTTCATGTATTTATTAAAACACCTAACAATATTATAAATAAAAAATTATGTATTTAAAATTTAAGTAGCTTTAATTTCATTCATTATTTTAGTGATTATGCCAATTTTAGTAGACAGTAGTTAAGATAGAAATGACCTCCAAATTTCTCTCATTATTAATAACCCCATCCTTTCAATGTTAATGCAAAAATGTAAATCTTATGTAAGAAATAGCCTTTACATTAATATAACATTCTCTTTGTAATTAATGTTATGAAGGCCAAGAGTTTTAAGTTTAATTAATTAAATTTAATACTATTTTATATGTACGGTATGGTCATTAACAGATTATTTTTAACTATGTTTAGTGTCTGTTAATAATAATAATAATAATGTGATAGTCCTATATCTTTACCTGTTCTGACTACATTAAGCTATTGTTGTTTCTTCGGCATGCCTCTATACTTTCTTCCTTCTAATGTTGTGTTTCTTAAATGGTAATGCTTTTATACAAGTAAACATAACTGTATTTTAAATTGAATTAGATTCGACATTATTGTTGTTTAGGTCATCAGCCAAAAGGCTGGTTTGAACCTCTAGAGGCTTTACTGAGTAAAAGGAGGAAGGTGGTTTATCATTGTCTTCCTCACTGAGCATAAAAGTATGCTTATCAGCATCCCAGCCCTTCTAAAAAGTATCTACTTTCCACCCTGCAAATGACACCTTCGCTTCATTCACCACAGTTGTATATTGAAATTTATTACTCTCAGAGGAGACAACTCTGACTAGTGTCTTTTACACCTCTTCTGTTCTTAAATGCTTCAGTCATATAATTGGCTGACCATGTGATAAGAAAAAGAACTATTTTTTGCAGCCGTGGAACTAGCAGATCAAATGCAAATAAATTTAACACTCAATCTGCCTGTTATGGGCAAAAATTACCATTGAATTATAGTAAAGTACCGATTATCCAAAATAATTAGGGCATGACAATATCGGATGACCAATTTTTTTGGATAATCTATCACTTTAGGGAAAGGCAATAATAAAAAGATAAATATACTTAGTAGTGAAAAATACAAATTTTAATAGCGGAAAAACAATCAAAATTGTGAATTTATACAGAATCGTAATAAATAAAAATACGTTAAAATAAAGTATTATTAGTTGTTATAAGAAACAAAAATCATTTACCTATTGCAGTTCATTGTTTTTTTTAAAAAATAGCTTATTTTGGGTTGTTTAACATTGTTCTTTTGCTTTAATGCTACTAGATCTCTCACTCATTTGACAGTCAGGAAAGGAGAAAAATTTGCTTCAGGCTACATTTCATACTAAATTAAAGCCGTTTCTAACGCTTCAAATGCTTGACTGTTTGTATTTTATGAATTCTATGTGAAACAGTTAAATTCACTTAGGCAATAGCTGTTATCCAATCTTCACTGATCTTTCGACAGGGTGTAACTGATTCGCGTTTACTTGCTAATGTGTCTTTAAATTCATTAAAAGTCGACGACTTGTAATACACATAGCGTTGCCTACCAGACTGAGTATAATAGTAGTTCATCTTCTTCCTACACAATTTGCAGAAAAATAAATAAAAACGGATTTTTGATAATCAATATTTCGGATAATCCGGGTTTTACTTTACTTAAAATTAAATTAATTAAACTTAACTTAAACTAATTTAACTAACAAATATTTCACACAATTACCTTGATGAACGCTCCTGGTTTAAATCCTAGTAAGGTATTTATTTTTGCATGGATTTGAATGCTAGACAATGGTTACCAGTGTACTTTGGTGGTTGGGGTTCGATTAACCATACTCTCTCAGGAATGGTAGGCCTGGGTCTGTACAAGACAACATCTCATTTACATACACATCATCTTCATCTCATTGGATCATGGGGTTGTTTATTGTTCTGAATTGAACAGATTGCAACGTACACACATGTGGATTAAAAAAAAATGGTTATGTACAACCGATTTACAATGTTAACATATAGTACGAAGATCTTTTCCTTATGGGTAGGTACTTGTTACAATCAACTGATTAGCACTTACTCGTTCATAACCATGTGGCAACTTGAACTGAACTGGACTAAACTCAGTGAACTAGTTGGTAAAGGGGTATTACGACTTTTAAGTACCTGAAACCATGGTTGTTTACAGAATGAAAAAGATTTTCTACATAATAAAACAAAGTAGAGACCCTTCTGAAATCTTCTTCGGTTGATCAGAACAATCTACAATTTAGTAAAAAGAATCAATACGTGTAATAAAGACTTTTCAAGTTTTGACCGCGTTCCAAAAATTTCTATTCAGAAGCATTCCATTCTTTGGCTATACATTATCCTTTTTACAATACACTTAATTTTTTCCTTATCTATTTTTAGAATATTACTATTTATGTCACAGTATTGTTATTATTATTATTATTATTATTATTATTATTATTATTATTATTATTATTATTATTATTATTATTATTATTATTATTATTATTTAGTTCTTTGGGTCCCAGGGTTATTATAACTACTGTTGTTTAGGTCAACAGCCGAAAGGCTGGTTTGAACCTCTAGAGGTTTTACTAAGTAAAACGAGCAGTGAGGTGGTTTACCATTGCCTTCCTCACTGAATGGAAAAGTATGCTTATCAGCATGCCGGGCCCTCTGAAAAGCACATATTTTCCACTCTGTAAAAGATACCTTCACTTCATTCACCACAGGGTCTGGCTGTACAATGAAATTCATTACTTTCAGAGAAGATAACTCTAATTAGTGTCTTTTACACCTCTACCTCTTCTGTTCTTAAATGATTCAGTCATTAAATTGGCTGACCATGTGATAAGAAACAGAACTATTTATTTTAGCCCTGCAACGAACAGATTGAGTGTAAATAATTTGACACTCCACTATAACTCCATTATAACTACTATCTGCCAAAAAACCATACCTCTTTTTCAAGGTGTATGTATGCATGCTTTTTTTCAAATCTGTGTACCTTTTTACATGAATGGTTTAATGATGTTAGAAAGAGTGTTGGAATGGACTGAGAAAACATGATATACTTAACAAAGACTGATTAATGACTTCAAGAAGAGCAAATTCAGACATGAAATGGATAGAAGGCAAGAAAAATATCATACAGTAAAAGAATGCTGTAATATGGGCTGCAAAATAATCTCCAGAAATGTGTAAAGTTATTTAACGTGGTCTAAAATATCCCTAAACTACAAAAACAAATTGTAGGATGTTTAATAATCTGTTATGTGAATTTTTGTCGTAAAATACATATTTAGGTAAAATTTTTCTAAGGAAACACTACCTTCTCTCATTTAAAGATTTATTGGAAATTATATTTCGTTTCTTTGTTACAGAACTCTGGAATTGGCGAGCCCAGTGTTTACCATGCTTTGGTTGTCATTTTTTTGGAGTTTTTCGCATGGGGCCTGCTTACCATGCCTATTATTGGAGTAAGTTTTTTTTTAAATTGATTATTTTAGTAAATTTGTTTAATTTTAAAGTGATACTGATTTTGTTTGATAAGACAGCCAAAAGAAAACCTACAGTGAAAGAATATGGGCTGCAGAAAGAGTTTCCAGAAATGATTTAAAGTTACACAAGATTGTATAAAAAATTTGTTGTGAAATGCACACATGAATTTCTCAACCCAATGTAAAAAATAATGAAAAATATAACCTATATTTAATCATGATTAAAAAATATAAAATGGAAAACAATCTAATTTAATAATGAGTAAATGCTGCAAAATGAAAATAAATAAAAAAAGTGCTTGACGTAAAGGAGTAGATGTTTTTATTTCCTATAAGTTTGATTACTTATTCTTTTGTCATGAAATGCATTCTAAGGCTAATCTGAAAAAATCACTAATTGCTGCTAAACTGATAGTTGTAAAAAAGGCACTTGAAATAAAAGTTGTAGGTTTTTAATTTTCTACTACTTTAATTATTCACACTTTTGCCCTCAAATGCATATTAAGGGTGGAGTCTTAAAAAAAACATTTTTCACCACAAGACCACAGCCTCCCCAAGAATTTCAGCAAATATGGCGCTTACCCTATCTTGTAGAGAAGAAGAAATGTAGTTGGTGAAATAATTAAAAAAAAAATCATATGAGCCATTTTTGAGAAAATGCAAAAGTGTGAAAAATCACACAAATAAACTACTACCTCTGGTTGACCAATTTTTATGAAAATGTTTATGTTGGGTCCACTAATGGTATCTAACTTAAGTTTCAAATTTCAACTGTGTCCGATATTCCGTTCTTGAGATATTTGATACACATGCAGACAAATCGCTAAAAACTCGTTTTTTTGGGTTCAGACACTTGAAAAAATATATTTCCTATGAAAATAAGCTTTTGAAAATGAACATGATAACATTAGCTACTTTCCTTCCCTGTATTTATTCATTATAGGGCAAGAGAAAGTAAAAAATGCCCTCAATTACAAAAAATGTAATCTACTTTGTAATGGTTTTCTAAAATCTTTTAACATTTTAAAAACACACTTTTGTTCATTTATACATGTTGGCCTTTTGTTTTTATATTAGTTTTGTAATAATTTAGGCCAGTCGTTAAACCTTATTTAAATAATATTCTTCTTTTATATCTGGTGTTTGAACGGCAAAGTTTTATTGATACACACTTGAACACACCTTACATTATAACATACGTGTTGTTGAGTAATTTTATATCACATAAAATTGTTTATGTGATGCCATGTACACCTGGAATCAATATTGCACTATCTAGGCATAATAGATAAAGAAATATTAAAAATGTCTTGTATTTTATTTTTGTATATTTTAAATTTTATTTTTTAATATTTTATAACATTTGAAATTTTTAACTGCTATAAAATATGTATAGATTACACAAAACAGAAAAGGAAATGTTATCATGGTAATAAATTTTTAAGGCATGTGCCTCTTCAGATGCTGAATTTACATGGACTGTAATGTAAATACAGTCCCCCCCCCCCCCGCCAAAATAGCCTGTTAGAGAGAGTGCACCATATCAATATCTTAATTACTTCATGTTTTCTTATCTCCCATAACACTGGTCAACAAAAAAATTTTTTTTTTCTGTAACATAGATTCTTTGGTGTGTGTCTTAAAGTATTTATTGTGCTGATTTCAAATCTGCAAACCATTTTTGTCTAGGACGCAGGGCTTTTGTGTAACATTGATTTTAAAAAAGTGTATTTTTTCATTAATTTATGCACAGTCCATAGCATAAAATTATATTACAACTCGTCTAAAACCTGGTTTTCTTTGATTTTCTCCTACATTCATCTTCTGGTTTGTCCCATTTTAAGGTCCAGTTGTAATCGGCTAGTATACTCTGGTTCCATTTCCCCTGGTAAAATGTTTCTATCATTGAGATATCTTGATGGAAGTGTTAACCGTGTTCATCACTTACATCACCAAGGTTTGGTGAAAAATGTCTAAATGTGAATGCAACATGTGCATATGACACATGTTGCATTCAGCATTCATGTTGCATTTAGAGACATATTGCATCCTAAGTTTGGATAATTTTTAAGAAGCTCACTCACTATCTGTACATACTTCTCAGCCTTTGTTTTGCCCAGGAATGATTTCACAATATTTTGAAATGATACCCACGCTGCTTTCTCAAGGTCACTCAAGCTATTTTCAAAAGCAGAGTCATTTATTAACTGAAGTATCTGTGGCCCAACAAATATGGCTTCTTTGATTTTTGCTTCACTGATCCTTTTCTTTATCACTTCCTAGGTTACTATAGTCTTTCCCATCGTCAATATTTTCTTCCAAGCTCCATAACTGTCGTGGAACAGGAACTGGTAACTCTTCACTGTGTAAAACAGGTCTTATGGCTGAAAGAAGACTAGGATATGTAACTGATTTCTTGAAATTCTATTGATTTTTGTAATACAAAAATAGCAATCTGTTGAGTGGTCCTTCGGCTCTCTCCAAACCATAGGATAGCAAACGGCATATGTTGTGCTCTACCATTCAGCATACTGCTTAGTAAAATCAGACAAGAATTGCAGCCGATATGAGGAGCTCAAGACTTCCTGATCTCTCCTACCTTACACCCAAAATAAAGTTCATATGCTTTGTAAACATGTAAGTTTATTTTCTCAAACGTATGTTTGCGAAAACATAAAAAGACGAGTTATGGAAAAATGAAGCCTCTAGCACAATTTCTGAGGTCATATTTGGATTCAGCGTCGAAAAATACATAAGGATAAGCCAAAATTATTTGTGTTACAAAAATCATGTAGACCAGTGTAATCTTTTCTTTTGCATCTTTTCTTCTCAAGTTGTTCAATATTGTAGGGTTCATGTCTCTTCTTTTCATTCTCTCTGCCGAAGATCACTCTAGCTTTTTACTCTAAAAATTTCTTTATTCTGTATGTCTTCTGTGTTGATTTTTGCATCTTTAATGTCGTTCAATGTTACTTTGAACCATGGTGGTTCGGTTTTGCGATTTATTATTTTATCGAAAATTTGTTTTGTCAATCTCGTGTATCCCTCCTTAAATTCTGTAATCAAAACAGAATTAATTAAAAAATTATTAAAAACTTGAAACAAAAGTTATGAAACGTTTTGAAAATTTATTGATAAGTCAGAAATTTTGAATAGGTTATTGGAAAGAACATTCTCGTCGATTTAGACCACCAATTCTGTGATGAATGTGAGTGTTATCTTGAATATTTTTCTGTCTATAATTTATAATTTTAATCCACTTTTGCTCATTGCATTCTTTCTACAAGCTTCATAAATAAATTTCAGACAATAAATTTCTAAAGTTAAACATTTCTGGGTTTCAGAAAATTACTAATGGTTTTTATTTCACTACTGGTGGACTGATCGATTGTTTTAAACTTGATTACCAACAAGCAATCACTGTAAAATTGAACATAAACAAATCGTACAGTTAAGCTACTTTGGCGCTACTTTTATGCTAACAGATATGAAAGCGATATACACTGATCTTTGTATATACACAGATGATCTTTGTATTTTCTAGTTTAACATATTGTGTATTTCGTTGTGGTATTAAAATGTTAATTTTTTATTTTGTTGCAGAAATTAAATGACACATTTCCTGATCATACATTTCTTATGAATGGATTAATAATGGGAATAAAGGTAAATATATAAGCTTCACGTTTATTTATAAAGAATCAGATGGTAATGAAAGAAAATACATTTTCAGAAAAAAAGAGTTTAAAATACTGTAACTAAATGCTAAGGGATCTGTATGGTTTAGACGTGTTTTCAGGTGTTGGCATTCTGAAACCTTAGCAAGTTGGTGGCCCTTGAAAAGTCTGTTTATAGTGTTCTTTGCTGCAGAAAACAAACTGTGTGGTTCTGAGAAGAACCTTAGAGGGCTGTGGTGATGATCGCAGCTGCAATGTCTCATCTAGTAAAAACAGAAGGCAATCAGAAGGAGCGAAGTTTGAACTATTTGGTGGGTGATTGTAATTTTCCCATCCAAATGTTCTCAGTAAATCATGTGTCGCACCTGTGACATGTGGGTGTGCATTATCATGCTGCAGTATGATGGCGTCCGTCAGCAATCCACGTTGCCGATTTTGAATGGCACGCCGTAACTTATGTAAAGTTTTGTAGTAGGCTTCTGCTTAAATAGTTCCGCGTGGCATGAAATCAATGAACAGTATGCCTAATCGATCCCAAAAGACAGTGGCCATCATTAGCTGCAACATCAAATTTTTTTATTCATTTTAAGATGTAATAACTCCCACGTATTACAACATGACAACTTACAGACAGCAATATGGTGTGTTTATTACTAGTGTGGCCTTCGTCAACACATGTTCACCAACATCAAGAAGAGAAATTTCCTAGCGGTCTTTACTTTAGTAATAACCCTCATATATTATTACTCATACCTTAGTTATCCTGAAATTTTGGTTGTCTGAAATCAGTTTCCTTCCATTATTTCAGATAACTTGGAGTTTATTGTATGGGTAATATATTCAGTCTTGCTCCACTCAATAATTGTATTCAAAATTTAACAGACTGTGAATAAGGAAAGTGTTCTGAACAACGAAGGTAAACATATTTTGTGACAAATTCAATTCGATTGAATTTACCGTCTTGGTTATTGGAATAGTATATGAATGTTAAATTCAACTTTGTATTCAGTTCTTGTAGTTCAGTTTGTATAATTATTTTGTATCTTAGGAAGCTTTGTTCTCTTACGTATTTCTTATTTTATTTCAGGGCTTGCTGTCATTCCTTAGTGCACCTCTTATTGGTGCTTTGTCAGATGTATGGGGACGAAAGTTTTTTCTCCTCATTACAGTATTTTTTACTTGTGCACCCATACCACTAATGAACATCAACACATGGTAAATATTTGCTTTTTTATATCAAATTTTATTGTGTATTTGTATTTTATTTGCCTGTGGTTAGTTGTATATCTTATACCTTTGCACTACTCAAAAAAAAATATCGTATTCTGATCATGAGGTCTAATTATCTTTTTCCCAAACTACTTTGTTCTTTTTCACTGTTATTTTTTCTTATCTTCTGTCCATTTTTGCAATGATAACTTGAAATATTTTATTTTTCTCTGGAAATCTAGAATCATCAAATTTTTTTCTAAAACATTCCCTGTTTACAGTAACCGAGCACTTACAGGACCTGGGTGATGCTAGATTACAGATGTTTCTGAATGATGATTACCTAATTTGGGTAATTTTACTGAAGATAATTGGGATAAACCAGTCAATTTAAGAACAGGTTAGCTCTAGTACAGTCAGTAGTTTGGACTCGGTATCAACGTTCTAAAAACAAAGTTCATGATAATTAGCAGAGAGCAGGTAAATGGAGCTCACCTTTGTATCAACGAGATCCAGATAGAGAGAGTACAACAGTATTTTTATAGTGGAGAGATGACTTGAATTCTAGTGTGAGACAAAGTGGAGAACAGGAAAGCTTGTCCATAGATAGGACAAGCTTTCATGTTCCTCACTTCGTCTCACACTAGCATTTAAGTCATCTTTCAACTATACCTGGGAACCATGGTAAATGAGCAATGGGACAATACATAGGAAATAAAATGCTTTATAGGCAAGGCAAAACCATTATTTAATAAAATTGGTCCTATTTTCAAGAGCCACAACCTTACTCGTGCAACAAAAATGAGGCATTTAAGATGTTATATATTTCCTTTGCTCCTATACACTGTTAAGTTCTGGACCTTGGATAAAACCATCGTTAGGAAACTAGGTATTTGAAATGTGGCTGTACAGACAAATGTTGAGGGTCCGATGGACTGCTCGGATGCGAAATGTAGAGGTTCTTAGGAGAATGAAGAAAAACGAAGTCATTTCCACTATCAAACTCCAATATTTTGGACATATCATTTGGACTGACTCAACGATATCCATTACTACAAGCCATTCTGCAGGGAAAATATATGGAAAGCGTAGACCTGGCAGAAGAAGGGTGTCATGGCTTCAGAATCGAAGAACTTGGTTAGGAAAAAGCTCAGAAGAGCTGTTTCACAGTACAACAAACAAAGTGAGAATCGCTATGATGGTCGCCAACATTCGTAACGGATGGGAACTTGAAGAAGAAGAAGAAGAAGATATGTATTAAGTTAACGGTATATTTTGTGTTATTAATTATCATAAGATAATTATATTAAATTAATAAGATTTGTGTTAAATTAAATTATTATTTTATCAAACATCCTACACAGGTATTTTTAACAGCCTTACTATATTGTTAATCAAAATATATTAAACTCCTCAAACCCCCAGTAATACAGTAAACAGTAAACACTTACCAATTACAGCGCTTTCGTGCATAAAATGCACACCTTCAGTAATTTTCTTTCATTTATCATTTAAAATTTAAAACATCCTACTTCCACCATGGTAGATAAAAAAACTCCATATCAGTGTTTACCAGGTAAACAATTTTAAATGATAAATTAAAGAAAATTACATTGTTTACCAGGTAAAAAATGATATGGAGTTTTTTTATCTACCATGGTGGAAGTAGGATGTTTTAAATTTAAAAAAGAACTCCAAAAAAATGTTTAAATTTTAAATAAAAAAACTCCATATCATTGTTTACCATGGTAAACAAAGATATGAAGTTTTTTATCTACCATGGTGGAAGTAGGATGTTTTAAATTTTAAATGATAAATGAAAGAAAATTACTGAAGATGTGCATTTTTAGCACGAAAGTGCTTTATTTGGTAAATGTTTACTTTGCCATTTTACTGGTGGTTTGAAGATTATAATATACTTCAATAAATTAAATTAATATATCAAGATAAATATTAAAATTTTATTACTCTGTTTAATTATTTTTTGAGATTTTTATTATTTTTGATGTTCAACAACCAGTTAGTTTTTTCGTATGAGATTTATTATCTGATTTTTATTTCATTTTAAAAGGATTTTATTATAATTTTTTTAATTTCATTATACCGTTATTGTTATTTTTCATGAATCATTGGTTTTCAGCTGTTGTTAAGTACTTAAGTGTTTTTAATAGTCTGTAGTTAGTTGCCAGATCACTTTGTTGTTAAACTGTAATGATAATAAAAGCTTTGTTATGATATACCAACACATTCATAGGCAGGTGGTTTTTAATTGTTCTCTGCCAATAAATCATTCACTGTATTTATAGAATTCCACAATTAACTACTGTACCAATGTTAAATATAAATATTTTACCACACTTGTACTGAAAGATTACACATTTTTTATTTATTATTTATTTTACATTTTTATAGATTAAAATTTTTAATTAAAAATCAGGTGTGAAACACTCGCATGACTTTCTTACCAGTGTGTGTAATGAAAAATATAAGCTGTTTAATCATTAGTAAATAATATAAAATGAAAACATCACCTAATTTTAATCTCGAGTGAATGATGCAAAATGAAAATAAAACCTCTGTAAAACTTAAAAATGTGGAAAATCACTATTTGACACATACTAGACTCTGCTTGAAATAAAAGTTTTTTTTATTCCTATAACTTTGAAATGTATACTAAGGCTGTAATCATAAAAAATCTCATTCTTTTAGTGATGTTGATGAGAAAAATACTGAAGAAAAAAGAAACAGGTCACCCAAGAATTTCTGTAGACATGGCAATTACTATATCTTGTAGAAGAAAAAATGTAGTAAACGAGGCGATTTAAAAAATAATCGTAGGAACTGTTTTTTGAGAAAATTTCAAAAAAGTGAAAAATCTTATAAATAAACTTCTACTTTTGGTTGACTGATTTTAATGAAAATGTTTGTGTCAGGTCCCCTAGTGGTAAAAAATGAATTGACCTGATATTCAAAAATGTTAATTGAAGAGTTTGGTTCAAGTATCATTGATATCAAAAATGTGTGTTGGTGTAACATGTTTTCTGACAGTTGATCAACTGTGTTTAATGAGCCACTCCATTTTGAAATCATACCATTGGGAGGTTATGACTGTTGCTTTTCATTCAGTTTTTATTTGTTTGGGAAGTTGAAGGAATATTTTGGAGGAATGTGTTTTGTCGGTGACGAAAAAGTACAGAAACTGATGAAATATTTTTACGTTATTTGGACAGAAAATTCTACAGCGACTTGGTAACATTTAAAAAAAATGCGTCCTGTAAATTCAAATTCTGTAAAACTATGTTGATATGATGACCATATTGAACTGTCAGAAAAAATAGATTTAAAATATAATTATTATTTTCTGCAGTATGATTTTCTAAATTAATAAAAATTTGGTGAAGTTTGTTTTTGCGTATTTTTGTAAATATATGAGGAATCTCCATATATTATTAATACCAGGAGGAAGTGAATATATCTAGTAAATTGTTTGTACTTTTTAAATTTATTATTTACTTGAATTGAATGTTACTCACATGATATAAGTGTTATAAATTTTTTTTGTTTTTTTTTCAGGTGGTTTTTTGCAATGATAAGTATATCTGGTGTCTTTGCTGTTACATTTTCAGTCGTGTTTGCATATGTTGCTGATGTAACCGAAGAACATGAACGCAGTTTGGCTTACGGTTTGGTGTGTATTCTTTTTTTATTACTTTGTTATTACTTTCTCTTGTCCTGTAGGGAAGAAGAGTATTGTTTTCATGTTTAGTTTTCACTGGAACACACATTTTCAGGCCCCTGAATCCAAAAACATATTTTTAGCGGTTGGTCTATGTGAAAATTTCTCAAGAATGGAATATCATTTAATGTTGAAACATGGAACTCAATCTAGATATCACTAGGGGACTCGACATGAACATTTTCATCAAAATCAGTTTAAAAAAACCGATGATCAAATCGGTTTTTTTGATTGTCTCAAAAAAACTCCTATGATTTTTTTTAAATTCACCTCATTTACTGCATGTTTTATTTTTTACTAGATACGATAAGCATCATCTCTGCTGAAATTCTTGGGGAGGTTGTGCTCTCATGATAAAAAATGGTTTTTAAGATTGTAATCTTAACATTCATTTTAAGGCAAAAGTGTATATAATTAAAATTGTAGAAAATTAAGAAACCAACAACTTTTATTTCAAACATTTTTTTCTATATTGCTTAGTTTATCATCAATAATTGATTTTCTTTATTTTTCTCATCAAAATTGTTAAAAATCAGGATTTTTTTAAAGATTGCAGCCTTAGTATCCATTTAACAACAAATGTGTAAATAATCAAAGTTATAAAAAATTTAAAAAAACTACAACTTTTATTTCAAGTACTTTTTTCTGACATTCTTAGTTTAGCATTAATTAGTGATAAAAAAGTCATGCACAAGTGCTTAACTTTATAGTTTTGTAATTATATTTTCACTTAGTTAGATGATATGTAAGTTTTAGTGAAATGTTATCTGGATAATAACTATAGATGTTTTAATGTATTATACAAATGTTTGGTAAAAGTTTACATTTAATTACATTTGTAACCTATTATGATTTGCAAAAACTAGCCTATCACTAATTTATGTAGACAGTACTGTTATACAAATGTCCCTATCATGTTAGAAATATTTTGAACAGTGAGCTCATAATGTATTTTTAATTATTTTCATGTAATGTTTGTAGGTGTCTGCTACATTCGCTGCTAGCATGGTGATCTCTCCTGCGTTGGGTGCCTATTTAATGAATGCATATAGTGAGAATGTAGTTGTTGCATTGGCTACAGCTATTGCGTTGTTGGATGTATTTTTTATACTAGTCGCAGTTCCTGAAAGTTTACCGGAAAAAGTCCGTCCTTCGTCTTGGGGTGCTCCTATTTCGTGGGAGCAAGCAGATCCTTTTGCTGTAAGTTATAAATTTAGATTTCATTCAAAAATTTATTTCTTTTATTCCGTTTTGTATAGTGTAACTTCCTGATCACCTAGGGAGCTGTAATTCAGCACATTCTTTCTCTAGGAATTGATCAAAAAGATTAAAGCGTGTGCATTTCTGTCACTTGCATTTAAAAATTAAAAAAGGGTGGCTGCCCTAAAGCAATGTATTATATTTTATTTTATACTTCTTAGAGCTGCAGTTCTAAAAATTAGCAAGCATTTTTTGTTAGTAATGACTAAAAAAAAACTATACCTTTTTAATATCGGCCATTTATCTGAAAGGGTTTAAAAGGGGGTAACTACCCTAAAGCAATATCATTTCTGTATCTTTCAAAGAACTTTTATTTATTTAACTTCAACACAAAATAATAAATGGCTCGTAGTTTTCAGTGTAACTGGTTTCTACACCAAGTGTCCCACATTCAATTCTCGGTCAGGTCTCGTATTTTTGCGTCATTCATTTTTATTTGTCATCCTTCATCATTTGCATTAATGTACAAAACTATCTGACGTTAAAAACAAAAATAATATTAAAAAAAGATTAATAAAAGTGTTTTATTGTAAGCACTATGATCTGATTGGCAAGGTGTTTGATTTTTTCAAGAATTGTATTACATGAGTGGCATTCTGTGTCCATAACAAGCAGGTGAAGTGTTAAAATATTTGCACTTGATCTTCTAGTTCCAGGGCTACAAAAAATAGTTCTGTTTCTTATCACGTGATCAGCCAATTGTATGACAAGCATTTAAGAACATAATAGGTAGAGGTGTAAAAGACAGTAGTCAGTTATCTTCTCTGAGAGGATTAATGAATTTCATTATATAGCCAGATCTGTGGTGATTGGAGTGAAAGTCATTTGCAGGGTGGAAATTAGATACTTTTCAGATGACCTGGCATGCTGATAAGCATACTTTTCTACTCATTGAGAAAGGCAATTGTAAACCACCTCACTCGTCGTTTTATTTAGTAAAGCCTCCAGAGGTTCAAACCAGCCTATAGCTGATGATGTAAACAACAATGAGTGACATTCAGTTGAATATATAATTGTTTACTAAAGGTCCTTGTGTGTTGTTAACCTTTTCACAGGCCATCATAATGGGCATGATATCTATAGGGCCATCAATTTCCCTTTTTAATAAGAATTAGAAACAGTTCCTAGAAGGCAAATAAGTAAAAATTATGCAGGTTATGAACTATCCAATAAAAGTTTTTTATATTAGATAAATTTTGTATTATTGAACTTCTAACGGATTTTAAAAAAATGAAAGAAATAGCTGATAAAAGCAAATCATAATGCACCTCCAAGGATTGGAACAGTCAAGCGAAGAAATATTGTTTGTAAACAACTAACGATTACAGGATGTATGCAAACAAGGAAAAACATATATTATTAAAATTCCCTGTTTTATTCTTATGAAATTGATGAATCATATTATATAGTTTGATACAACAGGTATCGATCTGTAGTGTGCTGACTGCATTTTGCATGACACCTCATCATTGCCCTCAATGCAGTATATGGGAGGCGAGAAATCTCGTCGATGCCTACGAAAGGATTACTGTTTGATTTCTTAACCTGAAAATTTCATTAGTAATTTTCATAATCTATTATTCTTTATTAATGTACAGACAAACTGAATCATTTTAAATTATTTGTTAACAGGCTTTAAGGAAAGTTGGAAAGGATCATACCATTTTAATGTTGTGTGTAACAGTATTCTTGTCTTATCTTCCTGAGGCAGGACAGTATTCTTGTATATTTGTTTATCTTAAATTGGTGAGTACTTTATAAATAATTAATTAAATAATCAGTTAGCGATAATTGATTTATGATCTTAATTTATAGATTACAAATTATGTTTGTTGTGTTTTGTGTGCAAGTTTTTGTATGGTTTGAAATTTTAAGTTTAAAATTATCCCAGGTGGTATTCAGTAAGGTTAAGATGAGAAATATGATTGTTATACTCGGAATCACAGAATTGTGAGTTATCCTTCAATTGTGAGGCTGTCGTATTTGTCACTTAACCTGATTTATCACATTAGTCAAGACCATTTACCGGTCCAAATCGCAACTCTCCTCAATCATCTTTGCCGCTTCACGAACTTGTCAATCATTTGTACGAGAAGTCCAGTTTTGTAAATCCCTTTCCATCGATAGTTTTTTCTCATCAGTACTTCTACAACCTTTTTTTTGTTAGTTATTGTATATGTAATATTTATTTATGTTCAGCAAAAGTAAATAAATAATAAAGAAGCTTAAACATTAGAATATAACAAGATAAGTTTAGGTTAATCTTTTTTTCCTAGTAGGGCCAATTTTAGATCACTTGAGGTAACTTTAGACTTTTCTGGAAGCTCTTTTTGCAGCCCACATTCTCAGCATTTGCTCACTAAATGGTTTTCTCATTTCTTGTGCCCACCCGAGGTTCTGTTTTTGCTGTTCATGGAAGCCCTTAAAGTCTATAATTAGTGGTCTGAATTTGGTTTGGTTCATTAAGTTTTTTTCACTAATTCCGGTTTATTTAATAACTATTTATTTTAAAAGTATTTAATCTTATTAATTAAAATCACAGCTTCTCAAATTAATCAGTATGAATAGTAAACAAATATAAAGAAAAATGTTTACATACCACAACAATCTTTAGATATGAGTGATAGTTAGACCGTACGATGTCAAAGACTATGGTAGTAAAGTGTACTGAGTAAGAACTGTCAGAGCACTATCAAGTCGCTTTGTTTTATGCTCATCTTTTAGCATTTTTGGAAGCTAGCAGGAGCACATCTTGTGATAACCCAAGCGATCGACTACAATCTCATGCAGTTCTCTTAACTTGTGGAAATTCATCTGAAAGCATTGTCATTGTGAATGATCTGTTCTCTTTCATTTTCTCATCTACTCTCCTTACCAACCGTTCATTAACAACAAAAGGCCACTCACATCGTGGTTCATCGTAGATGTCTGTCTGTCCTTCATTGAGTTATTCGCTTTCACACCATTCCATCATTTACACTTTCACTGTAAATCTCTGTAATCTGTCAATGAATTTCAACTGCGTAACGCTCTCCTTGCATTCAAAAACCAGATAACAGAATGAATCTCATAGTTGGTTATAGATGTCTGTCTGTCCTTCATTGAATTACCCACTTTCGCACCATTCCATCATTTACATTTCCACCGTAATCTCTAATCTGTCGATGAATTTCAACTGCTTAACGTTCTCCTTGCATTCAAAAACCAGATAACAGATCAAATCTCATAGTCTGTGGGTTCATTGATTGTTTTAAACATTGTAAATGACCATAGTAAACATTAAACACAAGTCTAATCAACCGAAATGGTGACAGTACAAAGTTACTGGACTAAAGACAGTAGAGTGCATGCACGGAGTTCTGCCTAGCATTAGGCAAAAGTTCTTACTTTCTGGACATGCCTCATTTATCAGAAATTTTTTTGTAAAAAATTACAAAAAACCATGTATAATTGTAAAACGTTTAATTTAAAAAAAATGTTTATTTATTGAAATATTGTTTTTCCCAAAGGTAAAATGATAGTAACCATTTCTGAATTGTAATTACAGGTTATGGGATTCAGTGTCGTGATGGTAGCCGTATTTATTGCGACTGTAGGTATATTATCAGTCGGTGCGCAAATAGTTCTTGGATTTCTGATGAGGTCGTTAGGCAGTAAACATACTATTATGGTTGGACTTCTTTTTGAAATGTTACAACTCATGTGGTATGGTTTTGGTTCTCAAACTTGGTACGTAGTCTGATGATTTTTTTATTATGTTTTCATTATTAAATATGATGAATTTTATAAATAATAGTTTTAGCATTTAGTACACTAGGGAGTCGATGAAATTTTTGTGTTGTTAAATTTTTTTGTTTTTGTTTTTGTTTAACGTCCGACTGTTCTGAAATTACTGCTAATGCAGACGGTGTTGTTAAATAACATTATATATCAATTTGAAACTACCGGTTTTATTCAGTATCATAAGAGCTGTCATAGACCTCAATAGGATTATTTATTCCAGAAAGACTGTTCATCATAATGACTGCTTCTTTGTCAATTTCGCCGGCCGGCCGCATTGGCGAAGTTGGTAACGTGCTCGCCTCTCATCATGCGGTCTTGGGTTCGAATCCCATTCAGGCACGGCATTTTTTCATACGTTACAAAAAATCATTTCATCATTCACCGTCTGCATTAGCAGTAATTGCAGAACAGTCGGACGTTAAACAAAAAAAAAAAAAAAAAAAAAAATTTATGTCCTAAGATAAGTTTCTGGGACCATGAAAACGTTATTATTGATTTTTATTTTTAGAGCGGGGAGCTACTGTCAACACTGATTATTACAAAGTTTTGTTTTAAATCCCCTAATGTGTACGTTGCAATCTGTTCAATTGAGAACAATAAGCAACCCCATGACCCAATGAGATGAGGATGATGTGTATGAAGTGTAAATGAGGTGTCACTCAGGTCGACCATTCCTGAGTGAGTATGGTTAATTGAACCCCAACCATCAAAGAACACCAGTAACCACTGTCTAGTATTCAAATCCGTATAAAAGTAACTACCTCTACTAGGATTTGAACCAGGAACCTTGGTCTCCGAAAATCAGCTGTTAAATAGCTGATTTTGGTGACGACTTTACTTCTAGACCAACCCGGTGGGTTATCATTACAAAGTGACTCATAAAAACTTTTTTGGGCAATTGGAAAAGCACCCTTGTAACACTTTTACTTTTCATCATTTGTCAACATGACAATGTACAATTTCAAAAACAACAATCTTGCTTTTTAAATTGTACCCTTGGAAGATCATGGCTTATCCTCTATACAGTCCAACCTTGTCCAGTACGATTTTTATTTTTTTGGGAAGTTGAAGGAACATCTTGGAGGAATACGTTTCGTTGACAACATAAGGGCATAAAAAACTGTCAAGACATTAGCATAATTAGGACAGAGAATTCTACGAAGGGGATTTTAACAAACTCATGTACATCTGGGACAAATGCGAATCACATCCTGGAATTTATATAAGAAGATTAAGAAAAATGTATGTAGATTTCTTCAAGTTATTCATTTGCACATTTCATGTCAAATAAATATTTTAAATAAAAAGAGGATTACTTATGTTATCCTTTAAGAACACATCTAGAAAATGTTAGATTTTACGTTAGAAGGTAATGCTGTAGTTTTTCAGTTATTAATGCTAATTGAATGAAGTGTGTTAAAGTTTTGTATTATTCTTGTACCATACAGTCAAATTATTGAAAATTAAGTTTTTTTTGTTAAGCGTTAGATATTGATTAGATAGTTTATAAAAAATTCAACATTTTGTAAAACTTCAAACAAGGTTATCTTGATTGAATTTTAACTGGGTTGGAATTGTGTAAAACATTTTGAAGATCCTTAGGGAGTGAAGCCCAGGACTTTTTGATTTTTATTTAAGTGTAGCACTTAAATAAAAGCATCTTGTGATGCATTGTTTAAATAAATATTCAATAGTTAATAAAAATTTAAATTTATTCCAATGAGAGAAACTTTTCTTTAAGTGATTGTATAATGTTACAGGATGATGTGGGCGGCTGGAATTCTCGCATCTGTATCCAGTATCACATATCCAGCAATTAGTGCTTTTGTTTCCATGCATTCAGATGCAGACAAACAAGGTAAATGTTTATAGTAACAGTACAGTGTTAATTAAATAGTATCTTCATGTGTTATGTATATTGTCCAAAGATCTGGAAATGGAAATAAAGATTGTATCGAAAGAGGGATTGATTTCATGAGAGAACATTTTGTCAAAGTTACAAGTGCAGAAGTAAAGAAAACAATTTAAGTAAATATATGGAAGCAAATGGTGTTTAAACAAATAAATTAGTGATGTGTCAATTCTTCGATACCAATTTCCTGGTTTTTGAACTTTGGCAAAAATGCCGTAATTTTCTAAACTAAAAGATATTAATATTAAATACTGTTTGGACCTCCACGTATCGAAATTGTAGGTTCCTTATAAAATATTTAATATGTAGAAACTTTGATAAAGAGAAACGCTGTTTTTTTTTTCTCATTAAGACTTATATTACGTGAGATTACTCGATCGTAAACATATTCCCTAAAAATAGTATTTTTTTACAATAAAGTTTGTTTTATTGCACAGTTATATTATAGAAGTATAACGCTACGCACTATACTTAAATGATACTGTATTTTGGTTAAAAATAATGAAATAAAAACAGTAATGAAAAACATGCATTGGTTGGATTCTGCTACAATAACTTCTCCATCTACCCTTAAAAATTCATTGAGTAAAACATTGTCGTTGATCGTACCTGCCAATAGACCCAATATTCTTCAATTTGCGATAGTACATTAACTTCTTCAACAACAGTTTTTTCAGAGAAGCCGGCTTTTAATAAACAATTTTTTTATCGTTGATTCCATTACATCATTTTGCCGCACTATTATACTAATTCTGATATAGACCACCTGAGGTTAATAACATTTTCAATAGGTTTGTAATTTTCCAACGCAAGAATAAGTCTCTTGAGAATCTGTTTTCTACAATACATTTTTAGAGTTTTAATTACACCTTGCTCCATAGTTTGTAGTTTTGATGTAGTATTTGGAGGGGGAAAAACAAGGTCCATGTGTACTGACTCTTTTGAGACAGAAAACTGATGTGCAGAGGAATTGTCTACGAAAAGAACAACTTTTTTTTTGCTTAGCCATGTTTTTATCTCGTAACATTTTTACCCATTTGAGAACTGCTTTGTCTACATCATCATATTTACATATTTTTGATTGCATGTTGTCGAGTACTAGTATAAGAGTACCACACTACTCTTATACTTTGACACAGTGGTCAACGTACTGTATTGTCACGTTGCTCTCTCTCTCTCTGTTTTGGATTGACTAGTGTGGTATGGGATGGCTATATGGAGTTCTATTCATATTTTCACTAAAATTAAGTTCGATATATAGAATTTTTTTACTATATACAGAAACATTTTTCCATTTAAATTTCACGGAACTCAGGAAATACTTCGATATATAGAAGTTCGAAAAATAGAGGTCCGACTTATAATTAGATAATTTTTCCTTGGGAGAGTAACAAAAATTGTTGTCATATTAAATAACTAATTCAGCGAATGTTAATCCTATACCGGAGTCCGATAGCTCTTTTATTAAGAATACGGCTATCCGAAAAAGGAACAAGTACAAATAAATCGCTTATCGAATTATGGAAGTAGTCAATCACAATTCGATACAACCAGATCACAAGATTGGGCTCTCAGGGTGAATAAATTGTAGTACATTGCATCTTTATACTGCTTACAAGGGTTTTCTTCATTTTTAAATTTCTTTTATAATATATAATAACTACAAACAAAAAGTGAATGTATCAGAGTGCTTTCAATTATTTAGAACAGTTTAAATAAAAATGCTTCTACACTTCAAAATCCATCTTTTTAGTGCCATTAATAAAATAAAACTGTGAAATTAAAATAAATTAAAATCAAAAAATATAATCAAACTGTTACTAAAAAATTATAATTATGTGACACTCCTTTTTACTTTCTCTTGCCTATATGAATATATAGGAAGAAAGTATGTTTTCATGTCGATTTTTCGAAATCGAGTTTTCACTGGATCTACACGTTTTCAGACCCCCTGAACCCAAAAAAACATGTTTTTAGCGATTGGTCTGTGAGTGTGTGTGTGAACAGAATATCTCAAGAACGGAACATCGTACGAACTTGAAACTTGAAACTTAAGTTACATACCACTACCGGACCCGGCACGAACATTTTCATCAAAATCGGTCAACCGGAAGTAGTAGTTTATTCGCATAATTTTTCACTTTTTGCGATTTTCTCAAAAACTCGTCCTACGATTTTTTTTTCAATCGCCTGATTTACTAAATTTTTTATGCTCTACAAGATAGGGTAGGCGTCATGTTTGCTGAAATTCTTGGCAGGCTGTTTTCGCGTAAAGAAATTGTTTTTTTAAGATTGCGGCTTTAATATGTATTTTAGCGCAAAACGTTATATAATTAAAGTTGTAGAGAATGTGTAAAATCTTGAAACTTTTATTCCAGACATTTTCTTGTATAACGCTTAGTTTAGTTGTAATAAGCGATTTTCTGTTTTTTTCTCACAAAAACGTGTGAAAAATTGATTTTTTTAAGATTTCGGCCTTAGTATATATTTTACGACAAAAGTGTATAAATTATAATCAAATTTATAGGAAATTAAAAGATGTACAACTTTTATTTAAAGCATTTTTCTCTACAGAGCCTAGTTAAGCGTGAAAAAGTGATTTTCCGTATTTTTAAGCCAAACTGAGGTTGATTTTTATTTTGCGTCTTTCACTCATGAGTAAAATTAGGTTATGTTTATTGAGGTTAGTTTTTTGTTTATTTCTAATGTTTTATTACTAATGTTAGGTTTATTGTTAATAATTTGCATTTGCAAGAGAAAGTTGTGTGAGTGTTTTACACCAGATTTTTCACTTTTTGTCTGTTATTGACTCACTTTCCCATTAAACCACTTTGTGTTATTTGTTGATTGATGATTCTTCTGTCTGCTTCTACAGTTTATCTTTCGTCGATTTGGTGGTTAACTTGAATAAATCTCGCTAGCATTGATTGTTTAAGGTTTAACAGTGGAGTGGTTGTGTGTAAATTTTTTGTGTTTATAGAGACTGTAAGTATATTTTTATTTTTGATTAACTGCATAAATGTTATATTTTGTATTTTTTTATAGGGTTAGTACAAGGTATGGTAACTGGTATGCGAGGACTTTGTAACGGCCTTGGGCCAGCCATGTTTGGTGTGATATTCTACTTATTTCATGTCGATCTTAATGAAGACACACGTGGCAGAAAAGATCAAAGCGATAATGCCACAGCAGGACAACATACCGATATACCACAGGTACGGTTTTTTGTATTTTATTCGTATTAATACATTTGTAATTTTGTATAGTTGATGGTGTGATTAAGGTAGATAGAATTCATTGCCGTATCAAATTTAGTTCTCATTTGTAATTTATAGAATCATGAAGTTTTATCATTGTTAATGTATATGTTGGATTTTTTTATTGGTTAAATAATATATATGACAGCTGAAATGAAAACCAAATTTTGTGCAGAATTGTGTATAAGTGTGAATTATATTTGTTGCAGATTCAGTTGTATTTTGGTTTTGCCATTTTCATTGAGTTCTTTCATTTTTAGTGAAATTTTATTGTTTATTTATTCAAAAACTTGATATCAACTTATTTGTAAAAATCCTTTTTATGAGCCTCGTGGCTGGTGGCAGTTTTTAAAAAGGCTTACCTTTGACCTATGAAAAATCATTAGTGATTTCTGTATCAACTCTTTAAAAAGAATCGAATGACACTGTTTTCGTTTCCAGATTCCAATTTTTATTTCTTTACTTCGGGTTTTGGGCCACTTTCGGTCAAAAACAGAACTTCGAACCCAATCCAGAGCCACTAACTTTTTGTGTAGATTACAAATCCGAAAACCATTTGTTGCTATCTTTTGTAGTTTCTTACTTTGGTTTCTTGACTTCCGATTTTTGGCCACTTCTGGTCAAAACCGGAACTTCAAACCCAATCCAGGTCCACTATCTTTTTGTGTAGATTACAAATCTGAAAATCGTTGGTTGCTATCTCTTGTAGTTACTGACTTTGATATCTTGACTTCTGGTTTTGGACCACTTCCGGTCGAAACCGTGACTTCAAACTCAATCTATGCCCACTAATTACTTTCTCTTGCCTATATGAAGATATAGGAAGGAAAGTATTGTTTTCATGTCAATTTTTCGAAAATGAGTTTTCACTGGATCAACACGTTTTCAGATCCCCTGAACCCAAAAAACATGTTTTTAGCGATTGGTCTGTGTGTGTGTGTGTAAACAGAATACGTCAAGAACGGAACATCGTACGAACTTGAAACTTAAGTTAGGTACTACTACCGGACCCGACACAAACATTTTCATCAAAATCGGTCAACCGGAAGCAGTAGTTTATTCATGTAATTTTTCACTTTTTTGCGATTTACTCAAAAACGGCTCTTACGATTTTTTTTTTTTAAATCGCCTCATTTAATAAATTTTTTATACTCTACAAGATAGGGTAGGTGCTATGTCTGCTGAAATTCTTCAGGAAACTGTTCTTGTATAAAAAATTGTTTTTTTAAGATTGCAACTTTGATATGCATTTTAGCGCAAAAATGTATATAATTAAAGTTTTAGAGAATTTAAAATCCTACAACTTTTATTTCCAACATTTTTTTGTATAACGCCTAGTTTAGCAGTAATTAGCGATTTTCTGTTGTTTTTTTCTCATGAAATCATATAAAAAAAAAATTTTTTTTAAAGATTTCAGCCTTCTTATGTCATTTTACATCAAAAAACTGTAATCAAATTTATAGGAAATTAAAAGATTTACAACTTTAATTAAAGCATTTTTCTCTATAAAGCGTAGTTAAGCGTGAAAAAATGATTTTCCGCATTTTTAAGCCAAACTGGGGTTGATTTTCATTTTGCGTCTTTCACTCATGATTAAAATTAGGTTATGTTTTTTGAGGTTAGTTTTTTGTTTATGTCTAATGTTGAATTACTAATGTTTCGTTATATTGTTCATTATTTGCATTGGCAAGAGAAAGTTGTGTGAGTGTTTCACACCAGATTTTTTTGTATGATTACGGATCTGAAAACGGTTTTTTGCTATCTCTTGTAGTTTCTGACATCTGGGTGTGACGTATGGACATACGGACAAAGGAAAATGATTGATGACAATTTAAAAAATTGCCACCAATTAATGTAATATTATGTTCAGAATCCTTGTAATTAGAAAATCAGTTGAGTTAGATATAATTAACTGGAATTAACATATGTATTTCCTTTGTAAATAGATATTTTTAGAGTTTCATTCAGCTGTGAGTCAGTTAATTGGTTTTAAAGTTCGTTTTAAATATAATTCATGATTCTTCTGTCAGTTTTGGCATTATTATTATTATTATTATTATATATAAGTATCGGCTATCGCTGTGACTGTGACTCCTGGGTCATTGTGGAACATCCCATGACACCCAGATTGGGCCACAGCCAGTTGCTACGTAACAACCAAATTCGAGACGATAACTTATACTTGATTGTAATGTTTTACAAATACAACAATTTGAATTATATCAATTAATTTTTAAAGAAATTTACGGTAAAAATGTTATGGTAATTTTGTACAATTCCCAATTTAAATTATTACATAAAAAACCTGTTGTAATGTAATTAATAATAATGATTTGTATCAGATGGTGACGCAAATCTACAACACTTTCACCAACTTGTGAATAATCCTGCATGTAATATAAATATTGCATGAATTATTGATGTAACAGCCAATCAGTACACTTTCGAGCGAATTTGTTTCAGTATGAACCAGAATACACACAATTGTCCTTTATTGGAACAGCAATGTGATATTGTTCAAAATTGTAATATAATTTTTATTTGGTTGATTGAATTAACGTGATTCAATTGTGTACTTAGAACAGTAAAGTGTAGTAATCTATAGTATGAATAATGATTCATGAATGCGAGCTTGTGTGTAAAAATTGACATTGTCACATTTCAGTAATAGTTGTACTATGATTGGTCTGAAGGAGATTAAGCGATAAAAATATTTACCTCATTGATATTGTGTTTTCCTTTATTGCATACCAGCATGCCCCGGCGCGGCTTTGCACGCGAAACATGTGTAATCAAAATTTCATGAAACTCCGTTCAGTAGTTTTGGAAATTAGCCTGCACAAATAAACACGCTTTGTCTTTATAATATGAGTATAGATTATAAATTCTTACTCAATGATTTAGTTGTGTTTCAAAATAGCAGCTGATAAATCGTACGAGTTAAACTGTTTGTAATGATTGTTATTGTGTGTAAACATTAAATTTCTTCCTGATTGTTTTTTGTAATTGTTATTTGGTGAAGCTGTGATTTTATTATTAATGTAATAAACATTTAAATACGTTTCAAATCTGTGATTAAACTAAACTTTGTTTTATTCTAATTTTTGTCAAGTGTAGTCTTTATTTTTATTAATTTTTAGTTTCTCTTGTCTATATGAATATTTAGGAAGGAAAGTAGGTATTGTTTTCATGTCGATTTTTTTAAATTGAGTTTTCACCGGATCCCTACATTTTGAGACCCCCTGGGAAGGCTGTTTTTTCGTAAAAAATTTTTTTTAAGATTGCGGCTTTAATGTGCATTTTAGCGCAAAAATGTAGAGAATTTAAAATCCTACAACTTTTATTCAAAAAATTTTTTGTATAACACTTAGTTTAGCGGTAATTAGCAATTGTCTTGTTTTTTTCACAAAATTTTGTAAAAATCAATTTTTTTAAGATTTCAGCCTTAGTATGCATTTTACGACAAAAGTGTATAGAATCAAATTTATAGAAAATTAAAAGATGTACAACTTTAATTTTGAGCATTTTTCTTTACAGAGCCTAGTTTAGCGTGAAAGAGTGATTTTCCGTATTTTTAAGCCAAACTGAGGTTGATTTTCATTTTGCGTCTTTCTCTCATGATTAAAATTAGGTTATGTTTTTTGAGATTAATTTATTTTGTGTTTATTTCTAATGTTTTATTACTAATATTAGGTTATATTGTTCATTATTTGCATTGGCAAGAGAAAGTTGTATGAGTGTTTCACACCAAATTTTTTCTGAACATAATTAAAAATTACCAGAACAAATAACAAACACTAAAAGTGGTTGTAGTAGTACTGTCGGGGAAAAAGTATCAACGAAAGAGAATATAGAATGACTTCTTGTACACATGATTGATAATAATAAAGAAAAAGCAATGTTAATCAATCATAGTTGCAATTCGGTCCTGGTAGGCAACCTTGACTGATAAATCATTTGGGCAGTATGTCAAATCTGACCACCCACAAGCTCGCATTCTAGTGATTTTAATATAAGATTTTTGTAGTAGTTTGCATGTTTATTTTATATGTTTATTTATCGGTTTAGAATTAGTTAATAGTTAGTTTGATTTATTCTTGCAACCAGGAATCTGACTGGAATGTCATCAGACAGGTGAGAGTAGTGTAAGAATTATGAAGGGTGTCCACTTTATGGAGTATGCTCAAATATTTTTATCTTGGGATGAATGTTTTGTGATTTTTATGCCAATGTTTATATTTTAAGCAGACTAGTGATTTCTTTTAACATCGCCAAATAATTTTTTACTGTATTAACATACTGTGGTGTGGTGAGTGACGTAAGATATTTTAAAATTCGTGATACATTTGAAATTTACATAACTTGACCTTGTTGGTATTAATAAAAAAAACTAACCACTCTTTCACCCATATTTAAAAAGTTATACTCCTTACACCTTTCAGCCCGTATGAGAATATTTTTAAGGTGGGAAAAAGAGAAACCTTACTAAAACTGTACTGGAGAAATTTTATGATTTTTTCTCCTTATTTATTCTTATAATTATTAAATCAAGGTCAATGCTCACACTGGAATGGGTTTGTTAGAATCCAATATAAACAGTCATCAAAAATCAGTTGTATTATTAACAAAGAATACACAATTGCAAAATTAAAAAAAGAATTGAAACCATCCCATCTGATAGTTTATACAGGATTTTGACAAACTCTTTCAGATATCTTGATTTTATCTTTATTATTAAAATTATAAAAGATTCATACAAAACGGAAAAATCATGAGATTTTTCTTCTGGTATAAACATGATATGAAAAATTTTTATCATTTTGTGCAAAAGATAAAGGTCAACTTTGTGCCTACCTTATGATTACATTGAGAAGAAACTGGTTGCTTACTGTTTTTAATAATTTATATAAGGATCAATACAGTATGTTAATTATTTTTATAAAATTATTTTTGCTAAATTATTGTGGTTTAATTCCAACCTAGAGCTAGATTCAGTGGACACCCTTGTAAATTTATAAATGTAGTGATATAGGTATTTTTGTATTATAGATTCTGTTTAGTTAGTGATAGAATATTGATTTATCTTGTAAATATCATAAATTTGTTACTTATTTGAACTGATTAATGGTTTTTATAATTATCTACCCTTTAAAAAATAATTTTTGTGATATTTTTCTCCATGCAATGCCCTTTCGTTCTGTCAAATGAGCAAGTAAGAAGTTTTGTATTAGTGTTCCATTATTTTGGATACAACCTGTAAAGAAAAGTTTTGATATTATTCAGGTTTTTTTTGGTTTCTTTTCACTTTTTTTTAACGACAAATTAATGAAAAGTGCTTGAATAACCCCTTTTTTTAAACCCAAAGAAATGTTATTTTGCTTAATTTTTTCCCACTGAATAATAATTTTTTATTTTATAACATTTCTATTGTGTATTTAATCAAATTAACAGTTCAAAAACTAGTATTGTAATTATTGTAACACTAATAAAACAAAAAATGAAACTCATACGAGCTAGCGGAAACAACTGACAACATTAGTTCAGTAATACGGCCTGTAATAAAAACAACTAGTTGATTTGGAACTGTCACTGAATATGGAAAGGTTGACATTAAACAAAAGACACCTGTATAGAAAGAATGACAATCGGTTGACAAAACAAAATTTTCAACGACACTAAAAAGTATACCTACCATAGGGGTTGAGTAAATGGTTCAAAAAATTCGGAAGGGGTATTGAGAAAACAAGAATAAACCGAGAAAACTTAATGCACCCAACCAAATTCAGACAACTAATTACAGACACGAAGGGCTTCTATAAGAAGCAAAAACAGACAACAGGTGGACAGAAGAAAGGAGAAAAGCCTACTGTGAACATATGCTGAGAATGTTGGGCTGCAAAAGTAGCTTCCAAAAACATATAAAATCACCTCACGTATTCTAAAATTGGCCCTATACAAGGAAAAAAGTTATTCTTTTTAATTGAAATTGTCGTAGAATTATGTTAGCTTTTAATTTAAGAGAAAATTATGTGTCGTAGGGTTATTAGAAACAAATCAAGAAAGAAGATGCTTTTTTTTATTATTTTATTTTGTTTATTTAATGTCGCATCAACTGCAACGGTCATTAGCGACGATGTTGGGGTGTACCTTTATGCAATGTAGGATGAAATGATTTTTTTTGTAGCGTATGAAAATATGCCGTGCCTTAATGGGATTCGAACCCAGGGCCGCATGATAAGAGGCGAGCACATTACCAACTGCGCCAATGCGGCCGGCTTATTGTTCTCTGAAAAGAAGAAGCTTATTGAAATTGAAGCTTACAAGAAGATGCTTATTGTTCACTGTTGTTTATCTAAGAAGTTTGTTTAAATATCAAACGTAAATTTATTTATATTTACTCTGGTAAACTCTGGATTATTCATAATAAGTTGCTGAACTTCCCCGGATTATTCGCAGGTGTTGAACATTGTAATAAAACTACTTATTAATATCGGGAAATCTTTTATCACAGTATCTAATTGCATGAATGAAATATTTATTTAATGCAGCAAAACAAAATAAAAAATTTCTGAAATTATACTAATAACATGTTCTGGAACATGTTTCCTTCTTTCTTTGATCTCTTTATAAATTTTGTGTCCTATTCTGCCGTCATTCACTATTTCTACTTACAAGTAAGTAAAATTTGCTACAACCTTTAGTGTTTTGTTATTCAACTGAATATCCCATTCTACTATCTTGCCTTGAAAAGTAGTTCAACATTTTTTAAAAATATAAGCTTCTTGTTTCTGCTGTTTCGTAAGAAATCCTTCTATTATTATGTATTAAAAGTTATTTTGTGTACAAAAATTGGTTCATCCACCCTGATTTCTCAACTAAAAAAAACTGAAAATTTCCATCATGGATTATCTTGAGTTAACTGTATATTATTTCATACCCTGATTTTTTGTAATTTTCTGGTATTCTTAGTTTTATTATAATAATTATTGGTATAGTAAAATAATCAATTACAATATACTCTTGTATTCATGTTGCAGCTTGTTCCTGGGCCTCCTTTTGTTTTCGGGGCTTTCTTAGTGATATGTGCATTGTTAGTAGCTGCGTTTATTCCGGAAGGAGTCGGAATGGGCTCTAATCTCAGAACAAGCACTCGTAGACAGTCAGGTTAGATTTACTCTATTATAATTTTTTCTAGTATTCTGATTATGTGTATGATATTTAGTTTGTATATTACTCATTAGTGTTAATTTTTTTCTTTTGCTTACATTAGTACACTCGTAAAGGTGTTGGATAATTTAAAAAAAAAATAAATAAATACAATAATATAGTACATAAACATTTTGTGTTCTTGGTCAAATTATATATTAAGCAGTTTTGGTTTTGGTATATAATAAAAAAAGCCTAAGTCAATGGTAAAATTAGGCACAAATTTTCATTTGCATTATGGAATTTCTCTGGGTACCCAATTGGCGTGGGTCACTCAAAACTGTAAGGTTGGGTCAAGTGCTATAGTTTCATCCAGCTTGTAATGCAGCCCATCATAATAGACTAAATACCCTAGACAAGAATAATTATTCTCTGTAACATGCAAATGTCTGGATACCACATTCTCCCAACAGTGCCATCAGCACTCTCCAGGTAAATTTTTGTCCTAGAATATATCTCGAGATTATAATTAATAATTTTGGAAAACTTATTTTTCAAAAAAGAGAGCGTCAAAAATTCTCTCAGATGTGCAATATTATTGATACATTTTGCTACTGAGCTCAGTAATGAGAGAAGTTTAACTAAAATCATGAGATATGTTTCTGAAAAAATTGGGTTTCTGTATTCTTTTATTTGAGTAAAATTCCCTTAAACGTGAGGCGATATGTCCAAAAATCTCTCAGGTGTTTAGAAAATGTTAGTTTTCAAGTTTCTGTCCAATTGATGTTGTATTTTTGGCTCCAGAACAAATTCATACAAATGGATTGCTTTCTAAAAATCAATTTTTTTGGCTAATTGGTTATGAAGTGTGAAGATCAATTGAAACCCAGGTATCAAAAAATTTTCACTTTTGTGCACTTTGTCATTTTGCACTATTGATAGAGTATGATAAAGTAAAATTGGTAATGTTCCACTATTGTCCCAAGCTGTCGTATTAATTTGATACCAGAATTAAAATGAATAATGATTTCCATTTACTAAAATTGTAAGGCTTCCTGCACTTATAAGCAACTCAATATTTATTTCTACTATGTAAATCGTAAGACATTTGTCATGAAATAGAAGTGATTGTCCAAGTAGCAGAAAAATTACATTTTACTAAGTTTTTGTTAAATTTAGTTACAATGTGTATATTCTTCAAGCTGATAGTTTCAAATATCTGGTGGATATTTTTCTATTTGGTTGAATATTATGAACACTAGATCACCTTTTCATTTTGTAGTTACAGTCAACTCCCAGTTATCCAAAATAATTGTAATGTGTCGATTTCAGATTACGAAAAATGTTTGATTAGCTGGGTTCTCTAATTACAAGGGAAAAGGTATTTTATTACCAACAAACAGCACTACTTTGTCCTTAAAAAATTTTATTCGTACAGTTTAATTGTAAAATATTTTCTGTACATTTAAATTATTTTATCAAAAACGTCAGAAATTTTTCTGGTTTTTATTTTCCATTCGTTTTCTTACCTTAATGTCCTGCCAACGTTTAACTATAAGTTCATCAGTGGGCATCGATTCAATGGTTGGGTGCAGTTAGCCTTACACGGACACCAATTCATGAACTGTGTTTTACAACATTTTGATTACATCTAGCTAATGAAATACTGGTATTTAAAAAAATTTGCACTGATAGATAGTAATAGGTTTTCTTACATATCCAACGACCTTAAATCAGAATTGCATGCATTAGTTTTATAGAAAAATCATTATTTTTGTGTATATATTTATATATTTGCTTTAATTTAATTGGTTGATTTTTAATATTATAATAATTTGAATGTATGTCATGTTCAAGGCGTGTCCGGAAAGTAAGTGTTATTTTGAAAAAAGAAATATTAAAGCATTTTTTTTGGTTAGTTTTATTTTTACATGAAAAAGCATACCTTGAAATATTTTTCAACATAGTTTCGAGCAATCTTCAGACAATTGTAGCGAGTGACCATTTTATCCAAACCTTTCTCCAAGAAATATCCTGCCGGTGATGATAACCATAACTTCACAGCATTCTTCATGTCGTCTTCATTTTCAAAGTTGATACTGTACTATTTTTATGCCGGTCCGTCGTTCATATTTTGCCCGCTGTGACGTGGTTGCTGCTGCCGATAGATAGCGCAGCGGTGAAACCTCTCGCAGTGCGTGTGCCAGTGGTAAGATATATCAGAGGTACCAGCGAAAGGGATAGTTGAAGGTGATCAGTCAGTATCGATCCTATCACTCGAGAAGGTTGATACAGAGAAGGAATTGTCACTCAACATTGAGTATTTCTTGCTCCACACACTTCCCTTTTCTACCCCTCACTTCACCGGCGACTGCTTCTCTTGTAGGCAGCGGTAAAAGGTGCTCGGTGAGTCGGCGACTGCTTCTATTCGTTTAGGCAGTGGTACAGACGACCCCGTTTCGCTTCACCGGTGACTGCTTTTCTTGTAGGCAGCGGTACAGACGACCCTCCTCTAAACTGTCTAACCCACTTCACACCATTCCATCATGTATAGTATTTTCACCTTAATTACTTATTATCTGGTGATGAATTTCGGCTGGCTTAAAGCTCCTTACATTCAAAAACCTTATAACAAAACGAATCTCACAGTTGCCCGGGTTCATTAATATTGTTTTAAACATAGTAAACAATCACAGGTAATAAAAAATGAAAGACAATTGTTATGTCGTCAGTGAAGAGGTAATCAACCAAAGAAACTAATAGTGTAAACGCATGGAGTGACAACAGTACTGTTCCAGTGGCTTAAGAACAAAACGGTACTTACTCTCCGAACACGCCTTGTTAGTTACATAATCATTCAGCTCATGTAGAAAATCATTTACATTATTTTGTTTAATCACTTTTCCATCATAATTTTAATGTTTATAATGGTCATTGAATTCATGTAGAAAACAATCATTTTGTAATTTACATTAACATAATTTTAATTAACTTTTTTTATCGTAATTCATAATACATTTGTAATTAATATTTCATCGTATTGTTTTCTCACTTTTTGTTCTGTTTCACAAATCTATTTGAATGCATTTTGTAATATTATTAACTTTAAAATCTTTAAACGGAATGAGCGTAGTTTTTTAATATTAATTTTGTTGTAAAATTAGCTTTTTGTAATTTAATGTAATATAATTAATTATTAAATTCTGGTTTTTTAAACTATTAATTTTGTTTGTATATTTTTATTTAAAAAAAATACATCTTTTAATTTATGATGGAGAGTTTATTTACCTTGTTAATAGATTATTATTAGTTAGAAAAATATTTGTATTTTAATAAGACCACGATAAATTACAGATTTTATTCAGCGACATTCGCGTGACTATTTGTCTAAATTGGATAAGGGATTTGATAAGAAGGCTGAAACAAAACTATTGCTTGATCCTGAAAGGTTGTATGTATCATCTTTTTTTTCTTATACAAAGCTTTTAAATTATACAATGATATTTCAAATATCTAATTGGCTTTTGCTAAATTTATTTTAAACCTCGAAGTGGCAGTTACATTTTGTTAAATTAGCAGACTATTTTACAGAAGGTGTTTTAGGTATTTTTGTTATAATTCTCAGTTATCTGAACATGTAGGCCTACTAATTATTAAGTATTATATACCATATTATTCAGAAAAATATGAAGATTATGATTGTATAATTAGTTTTTACTGTTGATTTAAAATTAGAAAATGCTGAGAAAAAATTAGAAATGTACAAAACAAGGTTTTTTTCGGAAATGTTTGTGTCAGCTAAGACACCAAATAAGTCATGTAGTAAATTGACCTTAAATCCAAAATATACATAATGTAGCCCATTCAATTTTCTGCGAATCTTCCAAAACTGAAACCCACATTTCAAGGGATTAGTTTGTTATGGCTTAGAATGTAAAACAATGCGTGAAGTCACACGAGAAAATAATTAGTGCCTTTTATTTTTTTAAATTCTTCGTTCATTTTTATACATAAAATAAAGTTACTACCTAACAAATATTACTAAATGAAGCTATACATACTATACAGAAATAAAGAAATAAATAAACAATATACCCGTAAATTACACAACAAAATATACGTGTAAATACACAACAAAAATGCGCACATGTTGTAAACACAAAATGGCGGCAAACAAAACACAAGTGATGATGAAAGACGGATTTTTTACTAGCGCCTCACAGCAACATTGCGATAAAAGATCTAACTATAGGTTCATAAATGATAAAAATCCTTTTAGTGCTGCCATCTCCCAACGGTTATATGACTTATACAGTAAAGAATATATAAAATGCATCGCAAAATCGACAATGCCACTTCGAGGGTTAACAGTTCTTTTTCTCCAATTTTGGCATTCAGAAACTGATCTCGGGTTTTTTTTGTTAAAGTATTGCATGAACTTTGATTGCATGACTAATGTTCCCAGTATCTATTGTTATGTGTGTGTTTGACTTAATTATTTTATCCCAAAAATTAATATCTAAACGGCTCTTATCTCCTGCAAAACGAGCTTGTGGCCAGTATTTGGAATATTATAATATTGTAACACCTAAGCTTGGGTTCTTTTGGTATTTGGGTATAATAAATAATTAACACTTCTTTGAAATTTATAACTTTTATTTATTTACAAGACTGCAGATTACTATGAACAATTAAACTTAGTCTACTAACAAATTACAATTAATTACCAGACTTAACTTGTACTAAACTCAACTAGAAGTAAGATATTGTTAACAGTTAAAAACCAACCCCGCACCTTGCGTACGCACTCACATTATTAACGTAATTTTTAGAACCAATCCTGTAATAATGCAATTTCAAAATGGCCCGGTAGCTTTAATTGTTTTTTGTACCTACATGTAATCACTATATCTGATAGTTTCTCAAACAATCGAGACCCTTGTAACACTTTCTCTGCTTTACTACAGAATGGTAGAAGATTAAAACAAATATTTCTTCTTGTTTTTTAGTTTCGAGAATTCCTATACAAAACATTTCATTCATTGCAATCCAGTTTAATTTTTATGAACATTTTTTACAGCCGTATGAAATACCGAACAAGAAATTTAAATTGAGGTTAATTTCTGAATGCCATACCATTGATTGAACGCACTAAAATTATGTGCGATGTTACTAATCATAACATTAATAAAAAGTTTTTCTAAAATAGGTTCTGTAGTAATGACAAAAAAATATATTAAATTTTAACTATTTAATTAATTTGTAATTTTTTCTATATTTTCTCATTTAATTTATTATTAAGTTCATGCAGTAATCTGTTTGTTTTGTGTTATTTTTATTTAAATACATATTAAATGTAATGAAACAGTATTATTACTAATTGTAATTTATTTTGTTGTTACTGTTTAAATAGCTTGTTGAACTTATACGCTTTTTTCTTATATCAGTTTGTCTACAGGTTATGAAGTATTAAAAAAAGTTTAAGATTTTTCGTACGTACAATGTTTTCATACATTTATGTATTTTTTAAATTTCAAAATCTTAAAAAAAGGTAGTGTTGGAGAATATTTCCATTTTTTGAGATCAATTTACTGAAACACAGAATCATCACAGTTTTAATGTGTAGTATTTGCGTCGTGTTTACAGTATTGTGTGATAAAGAATTGATGAAAAGTGAATACAGATAAGTGACTTCAGTCCATTATTATCTTCAGTCATCATTATTATAACTAGGAATGTTTCAATTCTTGATACCCCTGCTGCTTAAAAAATAATCGGTATTGTGAATCGATAATAAAAAGTAGATTCTTCAATACAAATTCTTGAGTTTTCAAACTGTGAAAAAATGCTGTTATTTTCTAAGGTAAAAGGTATTAATTATTAATCGTGAGCTTCGTGAAGCCACTTCATTGGCTGTAGAAATAGGTAGTGCCATACGCAATAAAACTTGTTGCAATGAGGTCAATATCCGTCTAAAACTGGTCATTATTGTATTTATTTTGTAGAGAATTCTTTAATGCAATTAATAGCGTTTACAGAAATAGATTATTTTGAAAGGGAAATATTTTATTACCGTTTTAGTATGAAAAGTAGGCTTGTGTTGAAAAATTTTTTGTAAACATATATTGCATGCAGGCTGTCCCCAAATCAACATACAAACACGTTTCTTAGTTGTGTGAAAGCTGTGACGTTTTTCTATAGGAATTTGCTTTTGTTACAAACGTTGGGTCTTATGTACGTTGTAGCAAAGGGGTGAAGGGAGTGGAGCACGACAAAATACTACCTGCAGTGTTCCCAAACAAGTCACCCTTATGTCATTCTCCTGCAACCTACAGAATTGTGAAATATACATACATGTAGATAAAATGATGCTTTACAAATGGTTTTTCACAAGTAAAATCTAACTATATGAATGTGTGTGTGACGTTATGGGAAAGGAATATAATACAGTCGCTGTATATTAGAGGTGGAACAGCCAGAACTGAAGGGTTAATACAGTTGGGGAAAAGAAAAAACCTTCCATTTGAAAAATGTTTAATTGTAGTCATATTAAATAATTAATTCAACGAATCTTAATCATAAACCATAGTCTGACCACTCATTTTAATATGAAAGCAGCTATCTGAAAATGAGATGAGCAAAATTGAATCACTTTTTGAACTAAGGAAGTAGTCGGAAATTGATTCGATAAAACTAGTTCACAAAATTGGGCTTTCATGTTGAATAAATTGTACATCATATGTTTATACTGCTCGCAAAGGGTTTTCTTCATTTTTTCAATTTTATTTATGATGTAAAACTACGAACAAAGAGTGAATGTGTCAAAATGTACTCGATTATTTAGAGCGGTTTCGATTGGTTGGTTTGTGTTGTGGTATCATAGTCAAAGTAGAACTTTCAGACATGGTTACTAGCACAAGGTTATCAGAAGTGGTTAACTTGTGTTTCATTTTGCGACCGTGTTGTTTCATTGCGTGTATCATGATAGTTATAATAAATAAAAACATAATTTTTTTAGTTTCTATTTTTACACTTCTTTGATTTTTGGTATCGGAATAGTAAATCGATTTCTTTTCTCTTGGTATTGAGTGTCGAAAAATGTAGGTAACGGCATACTCTGAACTGTATCTCCTGTGGGCATTGCATCTTTTTTCTTCCTATTCTTACCCGCCTCTATCGTATTGATATAAACTATCATAGCTATGTCTGTCCAATTCTTCTCATCATACTTCTTGTCCACCTCCAGTTGTTCCCTAATTATATCATTCCTCACTCTGTTTCTTCTTAGCTTTCCTAACACACTATTTTTGAACTTGATTTGTGCCCCTCCCTTCCATCTTTTCAAGTTTCCACTGCAAAAGTCAGTATTGGAGAAATATGCATTTTTTTATACATAATCACTTATTGTCACCTTCAATATACACTCCTTCTCTATCCCTACAACGCTCCATGCAAAGTTTCCATTGTTGGAAACAGTGCTGGACGTCATCTTCTGTCAGCTCTTTCAGGACATGCGCCGCTTTCTCTTTTACAGCTTCCACAGACTCAAATCTTGTCCCTTTAAATGCAGATTTCACCTTAGGGAACAGGTAGAAGATAATAACTTGTGATGAAACGAGGTTTTTTACTTATGATCCGGAAACGAAGCGCCAATCCATGCACTGGAAGAGCCAAACTTCACTGAGAGCCAAAAAAGCTCGAATGAGCAAGTCAAAATTTAAAGCAATGATGATTGTTTTTTTTTATATCCATGGGATTGTGTACCTTCACTGGGTTCCTGAAGGTCAAACAATTAATCAATATTACTACCTTGAGGTACTTTCTAAACTGTGTCAAAGAGTAAAGAAAAAATGCCCCCAAATGTAAAAGAACAAATCATGGGTTCTCCACCAAGACAATGCGCCAGCTCATTCCGCGTTATCTGTCAAGAGGTTCCTAGCCAATTACAGCATCTCAGTATTAGAATATCCACCTTATTCACCAGATCTTGCACCATGTGACTTCTACCTGTTCCCTAAGGTGAAATCTGCATTAAAAGAAACAAGATTTGAGTCTGTGGAAGCTGTAAAAGAGAAAGCGGCACGTGTACTAAAGGCGCTGTCAGCGCCTTTAGTACACGTGCCGTTTTCTCTTTTCAAGTCGTCTTGTCAAGACGACTTCCAGCACTGTTTCCAACAATGGAAAATTTGCATGGAGTATTTTAGGGATATAGAAGGAGTGTATATTGAAGGTGACAATAAGTGATTATGTATAAAATAGAAATAAAATTTTTTACGCAAGTCTCACTATGTAATAGCCACAGCTCGTACGTTATTTTTCTACAATGTATTGAAACTTCTTGATCATTAACTAAGCTTTTCACGTGTAAGAAAAAATTAAATTGTTTTCTGTGCTCTTTTATTTTCCTCCTGACAACTAGAAGAAAAGTATCATTGTTACCATATTTGAAAAGTAGGACAAAATTAAGTGACTTGAGTATGGGGTGTAAATGACAGTCTTTTTTTATAGACGTTCAAATAGTTTATTATTAGTAAAGATATAGTAGACACCATCATCAGCTTCGCACTTCTGATTAACAGTGAATTAAAGTTTCCACAAATTTATAAGATAATAAATTTTGTTACAGTTTTAATTTAAAATTGTTTCTTTGAAAGTATAATGCATGTTGTACAATTGGCTTCGGTTATAAAGTGACGTTAACTGAAGTAATATTCATTTGTGTCATTTATTATTATTTATTAAATTAATTTTAATATTTCTGTAGACAACTAATTTGTATTAATAATATGATGTAGATTTTAGTTTAAAATTAATTAATACTAGTATTATTCGCATGTTATTTATATTTAAAATCATCACATTCAAAATTATTAGTCGTTTAATTGTTTGATGATTACTTTACTTTGTTTAATAATAGTTACTTTGTTTACAACTCAAAATGTTGTGAAGAGAATGTTGTGTTTTATAGAGGTAACAGAAGCAGTAGTAGTTGTTTTTTTTTTATATTTATGTTAAAAAAATTATTCTGGATTGTTTGCAGTGGTAACTGACGTAATATTAGTTTTTATTTCTTATGTACCTGTCTTTGGGAAAATAAGTCATGTTACTGGATAATCTGAACTAATAAAATCCGCTGCTGTTAGGATTAAGAAAAATTTAGATTATCAAGGGTTCAATCTAACGGAACAGGATAGAATATAAAGGGGAGTTTTTGAGCCGAAAAATCTTGTAACTCTATATTTTTTTGCAAACAACACTTTTATTGTATTGATAGAAACGTTTTAAAAATAATTTTACTATGGTTTCTTAAAAAAATCAGTGATTTTTGTCTGTTTTTTTTTGTGGTAGATTGTCATTCTCTGTTGCCCACTGAATATAAGTATTAAAACATTTTATTGCATCTATATGTCTTACTCTCTGCGCGCCTAATTCAATTTCATCATCATAATCATCATAATCATTTTCATCTAACCATTATCATGCTGTTTCAATAATGTCATCACATTATGTTCCTTATTATTTATTTTTAAATTTCAATTAATTGATGCAGAATTTCTTTACTGTATAGTACTTAAAATATCAATTTACTTAAGAGCAATGTGATAGAATGTTTAATCATGAGTAAAAAGTATAAAATGAAAAACATAACCTAATTTTTATCATTAAGGAATGGTGCAAAATGAAAATCAATCTCTCTAGAACTTAAAAAAATATGGAAAATCAGTAATTGCCTCTAAACTATGCTCAGTAGAGAAAAATTGTTAAAATAAATGTTGTAGGTTGTTTAATTTCCTATTAATTTGATTGTACTTACACTTTTGTTGTAAAACGCATAATAAGGCCGCAATCGTAAAAACCCCCATTTTTTACTGATTTTGATGGTAAAAACAAAAATCACTAATTGCTGTTAAAAAAATCGTAGGAGCCATTTTTGAGGAATCACAAAAAAGTGAAAAATTGCATGAGTAAACTACTACTTTCGTTTGACTGATTTTGATGAAAATTTTTGTGTCAGGTCCCCTTCTTGTACCTAACTTAAGTTTATAGTTTCAACTTTGTACGCTATTCCATCCTTGAGATATTTTGTTCCCATACGCACAGACCAATTGTTAAAAACATGTTTTTTTTTGGGTTCAGGGACTTAAAAATGTGTACATTCGGTGAAAACTCAATTTCAAAAAATGAACATAAAAACAATTCTTCCTTTCCTTATATATCCATGTAGGGCAAAAGAAAGTAAAAACTCCAATCCCAAAGTAGATAACATGGTGGTCAGGATAAATTAAGGTGAATTCTTTTAGTGTCGGCCTTTTAGAAACAATGAATTAGAAGCTGTGACAGGCAAAACCTTGTTCATTACTAAACAGATTTGTGACACCCATAAAAAATGCTTCTGTTACCTTTAAAACTTAAGAGTATGTCTTAATGCGGGGCATCCATTATCTTGTTACTAAATTCTTTCTTTTGAAACAGTCTAATTTTTTTTAACTTTTCAGCACATAATATTCAAATTTAAGTTTTATTTATTTTTGTTTTTTTAGGTAAAATGAACAATGATTTGCCAAACATTTGAAGTATTTATTTTTTATAAAAATACGTAATAATAAAATCGTCTAAAGTAAATGGTAATAAATAACAACTTTTATACATTTGCACTAATTTTGTTGTGGACGTTATATGTTTTGGGCAACATCAATAATAATCGATGTGTTGAAGGTTGAATATTCTTGGGAACTGTTGTTTTGTTCCTTTTGCACGTTTATCCAATTATATTTAAATTACATCATTATCATCTTTAATATTTGAATTTGATTTTACAAAGATGGTGTTGGAGTAGCTTCTTTTTTTTATAGTGTCTGTGTTAAAATTTTTGGTTATGCATAAAAATTATTCAGTTTCTGACACTAAAGTAAAAATAAATTTTATTATGAAAGATTGGATCTGATCACTTGGACCACATTTGTCTGTAACTTGTTCAATTTTCCGCCAACATTTTGATTTCTTTCTAGCTCTAACTTCATTTTAAATCATCTATAACATTTATTCTTCGACATCCTTTCTTCTTTTTTGTCTCTACTGGTCCTTAAACATAGTTTTATTAAATCCTCTCCTCTCATTATTGTCCTAGCCCATTAGCTTTTTCTCTTCATATGGTTTGCCATCTAATTTCTTTTAGTAATACTTGTAAATTTCGAAAGCATCTAGCCTTTATTTTATTTTTCTCTTAACAACCATGTTTCCATCCATTAAGCAATACATTTCAAGTTTTATTCCATCTTGCTACTTTGTAAGTTTTTTCTATTCTATTCCTTTTCTTGTTTTTTATTTTAGTTTCACTTCTGCTGTCTTTGATCAGTATGATTCTGAAGTACACGTGGCTTTATATACTTTAGAAAGCATATTCTTCTCTGTCCAATGCTGAATACAGGCCTTTTCTAATTTCTTTCATGTCTCCTTGTCGTTAACTGTATCTCATCCATGGTCTTCCAACACCTCTTCTCTTTTCATAAGATCTCTTATGGGTTACTCTGTATGCTCTTCGGTTACGGCTCTGCATCACTACATGTCTGACCCACTTCCGCTTGAAAACTGTGATACCAGTTATCTTTGTTTTGTGTCGAATTACCTTATTTCTTATTCTTTCTTGTAAAAAATCCGTAACATGGGTCCTTCCATTGATCTTTGTTCAATAAGTTTTTCTATTATTTTCTTTGTTAAGCCTGTAGGTAAATGCTGAAAGAAAGCATAGAAAGTAATAATAAATGTAAAATATGTAAATTGCTAATTTTCTTTCTGTATAATGTAATCAAACCCGTTAAACGTACTATATTAGTATATCAACTGCACTATTAGCTATTAATGTAAAATATATTCACCTTTGGAATTTAAAACTAATTTTGTGTACTTGTCTTCTCGGGTTTTTTTTACCATCAACTGCTTTTATTTCATCTTAACTATCAGTTGCTGAACTAACGTTAAGACTCTAATCTGGTATAGAGGCACTTAAATTCTGGAATAAAATGTGCTATGTTTAATATTTCTTATTAAACTGTTATAATTTCATTTGCTTTTGTGTTTATTAACATTTTTTTTTAATAAGGTGACCTCAAAAAATTATGATGGGTATGTGTAAATGCTCAGCCTAACATTCAAATTGTCTGAACACATATAGATGTTTGCCCATAACAGACAAGTGGAGTGGTAAATTATTTGCACTCAATCTGCTAGTTACGGGGCTACAAAAAATAGTTCTGTTTCTTATCACATTGTCAGCCATTATAGGGCTGAAGCATTTAAGAACAGAAGAGATAGAGGTGTAAAAGACACTAATTAGAGTTACCTCCTCTGAAAGTAATGAATTTCATTTTACAATCAGATCCTGTGGTGAATGAAGGGAAGTGTTTTTTGCAGGGTGGAAAGTATGTGCTTTTTTGAGGGCCTGGCATGCTAATGAGCATACTTTTCCATTCATGAGGAACCCAATGGCTAACCACTTCACTCGTCATTTTATTTAGTAAATATTTCTAGAAGTTCAAACCAGCCTTTAGGCTGATGCCCTAAAGAAAACCATAGATATTTATAGATCTAATATTCTGATCGAAATGCTTTATGGTTAATACATTTAAGTTTGTGTATTTATTTGTAATCTATTAAAATTACATTGTACGAGGTGTGATTAAAAATTTTTGAGCCTGCACTCATGTAATTTCACAATGGCAGTACTTACAGACTGTTGTGATAGATCTCCTTGAAAGTTGCAAACCCTTCTGATTGAATGCATCAACTCCTACAGTGTTTTCATTTTTGAAAACATTCCTGGAAATTTTCTTCCGTAAGGGTTTTAAAAACCCATTCAGTATTTACTTGGCGGATGTCCTAAATTATGTCAAATTGGTCTCATTTTAGCAGAGTTTTCAGTCTAGAAAACAGGTAGATATCAACTGGGGGTTTGCTAGGGATTTGGATGCATGTTCATATCTACTTCAAATTGACTGAACTGTGTAGATATTTAAATTTGATGTGAAGGCTGGTTGGACCAAAGGTAATCTTCGATTGATTCTCAAACATCATGGTCAGCACATGTGGTTTCTATGCCAGGATCCCGAATTTCTGGTCGATCTGGCAATTTTCATCACTCATTTTCATCTATCACCCCTCTCATCATCTGCATTAGCATTGCAAAACAGTCGGGCGTAAAACACCAAAACAAATCAACCATCGTTGATTTTACTGAACCAGGTTAAACATTACTGATTGATTTCCTGATTTTAAAATTAAATTTAACACCAATTCATGGTTCTTTTGTTTCTTCCATTTTGCCAAATTAATAATCCACCAGGACCCGATTACATGTCCTCACTCACAAGAATGCAGATATCTCTACTGAACAAAGACGTTGTAGTGATTGTTTCAAGTATAAAACAAGCTTTCTCTTTTACACCCATGGTCAAACCTAGCTGCTCCTATTGAGCAGTGTAGCATTTGTCTTATAAATTTCTAGTTACATCTTGTATGATCAGTTAAAGATACAATAGGTTGTTTATTTAACTTATTTTATAGTAAAAATTGTAAATAAATAAACAATATTTTAGAAATTATTGTTCTGAAACCTTATTGCAATCACTTCGTAATCTGTTTAAACTACATGTTATTGATTAGTTGTATTTAAAAGTAAAATAAACATAATCAGTTGACACAATTTATTAATTAGTTTTTTTTGTAACAATATTTAATTTTTCACTGACCTGAAAGGTATATCACTTGTTTATTGACCTTTTTTTTATGTAAACCTACTTTCTACTGACATGTTTCGGTGGATCCACCTTCATCAGAGTACACAACATTAAAACTAAATTTTTTTTTTTTTAATTTACAGATGTATCATCACTATAAAAGTTTTATATATGACTGAAGATGCAATATCTTCTGTAAATTTTAATAAATTTAAAAAAGTTTAGTTTTTGTACTGAAAATATGATCATGGAATTGTCCAAAATTTATTATTTTTTTTCACATATTAATTTATGTATTTGATATCTATTAGATGATTCATATATTAATTTGAAATGAACTTCTGTTTCAGGTCTATCAATGGAAATACATTATGAAATGGAACGAAGCAAAAAACATGATGGAATCAGTCCATTATCTCCATTGGTAGACAATTCTGCTTTACTTTGAAAACAATTTTGTTAACACCACCACACTTTTAAGATCATTGAAGAAATACAGCAATAAAAAATATTTAATTGAACAGCAAGATGCTGTCAAAAGATTATTTATAGATTCTGCTGCCGAATGACAGTATTGTATTATATAGACTATTAACTAATTAAAATGATATAAAAAATAAAAAAAATAAATAAAAACGTGATAATTTCTGGTAAGATAATTTAATTACTACAAGACGAGTCTTATTGTAATGAACTCAAAAGTGATTTTATTGGATACATTTTATTAATTAATTATAAATATATAATTTATATTTTAGCTAGTGTTGTGATATAAAAACATAGTTTTTTATTATATTATTTATTATTGACTGATATCTTCATTTACCATACCAAAGCCACTTAAATATATATATAATTATTATTAATTATTTTATTTCTAATTGTTCTACACAACTTTTTGTTATTTTAAGAATTATAAAGTAAAGAAAATGTGATAATGTATGTATAATAAATAATTAACATCAGTTTTCTACGGTTTTTCTTTGTTTGTTTTTCGTACAGTAGAATCCCAGTAAACAAAATCATTAGGTTTAAAGTTTTTGGTCGAGTTTGGTCTTAGCTCCTACTGTTCTGATTCTGGTCAACCTTTTGTAAAATGTTGCTCTCCATGATCAGATTTGCCATCACCCATCATTATTTTTTACAAATTTCTTTATTAATCCAGATAATAGAAAATTAATGGTTTTCATAACCCAGTTGTTTGAAGACTAATTGGTCCAATTTTACAAGTGTTTTGTTAGTTTCTGATGAAATTATACCGTTCTGGAAAATCTGGAAATTGTCAGCTGTTCGCTGACCCTTTTTGAGAGTAGAAGTTTCACAGATTTTTAGGTATAGAATATGAAAATATCCTTGCCGAACCCGTGTCTTGTGTCTTTGCCATAAAATGTGAACCTGAATATTTCATAATCACTGTATTAATTCAGGGGTATTCTGTTTCGGTTTAATGACCATATTTCCTGAATCTACATCAAAAATTAATTAGTAAAAGTGATTTTTTTTTGTTTTCTGATGATGTTTAGTTTCTTTAATTTGATTTTTTATAAGTGCAATTTTTTAGTATGCTTTCTATGATATAAAATGTTTTTGTTTTTCACCATCGATGCATGAAGGTGAAATTCCTTACTTAGTCATGTTTCTTAACTACATGATCACCGATAGAGCTGAAATTTGACAAATTTGTTTCCTTGAGGTTGAATTGAAAAATGAAAGAATTTATTTATATTTTGGGTACGTGTCATTGTTACCAGTGGGTTTTTCTTTGGTTCTATGGTTAGACCTAAAAGCAGTTATAAAAATAATATTCTCTGGGCTATGTTTGTTCTGTATAGATATTATGTACTACTATTTCTGATATTTTGTTTTTGCTATAAATTATTTCCATATTAATGAATTATGGGAAAATCCCTTTTTGTAAATGAACATTATTGAATTTTTCGGTTATTTAAATATTTGGGATTCTTCTGTATGTTGAAGATTAGACGATTCTTTTGTGTGTACTGTAAAAACTCTTTAAATACGAGGCGTATTTTTAAAGTAAGTACCGTTTGAAAATAAAAAAAAAATAAAAGGAAATTTGCAAAAACTAATTTTATTTTCGGAATCTACATACTTTTATCTATTTTTCTACATAGTTTCCAAGTTTTTGTAAACACTTATCATACCGCACAACTAAATTTTGGAAACCTTCTTCATAAAAACTTGCCGCCTGCTGTGATAACCAAGAATTCACGGCCGTTTTCAATTCGTCGTCATCGTCATAACGGCTGCCGCCCAAGTGATGTTTCAGATGACAGAAGAGATGAAAGTTGCTCGGCGCAAGGTCAGGGTTGTAGGGTGGGTGGTCCAAAACTTCCCAGCCAAAAGAGTCCAATGCAGCTCGGGTCTGAGCGGCAGTGTGAGGGCTTGCATTATCGTGCAGAAACAAAATTCCTTTTGTGAGCATGCCACGTCTCTTGTTTTGAATTGCTCTGCGCAGCTTCCTCAGGATTTGGCAGTAGGCTTCTGCATTTATTGTCGTTCCTCGTTCCATAAAGTCGACCAGCAAAACACCATGCCTATCCCAAAACACGGACGCCATGATCTTGCGCTGTGACAAAGTCTGTTTGGCTTTGACCTTTACGGGAGAGTGCGTGTGTCTCCATTCCATGCTTTGTTGTTTTGATTCGGGAGTGAAATGTGAAATCCACGTTTCGTCTCCAGTTACGATCCGACTCAGGATGTCGTCACCATTTTCGTCATAACGTGTCAGAAAATTCAAGGAACTCTCGAGTCTTTTGTGTTTGTGCTCCTCCGTCAGGAGTTTAGGGACCCAACGCGAGCACAGTTTCTTAAAGTTTAATTTTTCATTAACAATTTTGTAAATCACAGACCTCGAAACGTCGGGAAATTCGTCATCTGAAACATCACTTGGGCAGCAACCGTTATGACGATGACGACGAATTGAAAACGGCCGTGAATTCTTGGTTATCACAGCAGGCGGCAAGTTTTTATGAAGAAGGTTTCCAAAATTTAGTTGTGCGATATGATAAGTGTTTACAAAAACTTGGAAACTATGTAGAAAAATAGATAAAAGTATGTAGATTCCGAAAATAAAATTAGTTTTTGCAAATTTCCTTTTATTTTTTTTTTATTTTCAAACAGTACTTACTTTAAAAATACGCCTCGTATTATAAAAACTGACAAAAATTTATAATTAAAAGCAATTTACAATTTAATGCCAGTTCTTTGTATTAATGTTTTTTCTCAAGTTCTGTGAGTTTTTAAAGGTTTTAAAAGGACAAACTATCAATAATAGTTTGATAAAAGAGTCTCTAGTTCAGTTGGAAAGTTATTACGAAATGTTGGTTATTCAGTCATAAAGTTACAAATATAATATTATTAGTTTAGAGATATACATAAAATTTATAGTTGCAGTGACAAGGTGAATTATTTAGAATGTAAATAAAATTAAAAGTGAATTTAAATTTAAATTAATACAGTGGAGTCCCGGTTATCCGACACAAACGAGACCGGAGGATAGTCGGATAACTAAAATGTCGGATAGATAATACGGAATTGAAAGAAGTGTAAAGAAACAATATTGTTATTGTATTTTAAAAACTAGTTTAATTAAACAAATAATGAAATTTTAGATAAATTATAATACATACTTTTATGTTGTGAAGAAAAATTAATTTTTGAAAAAATCCCGAATAAACATTTGTCTGCCTGAAGTTGCCCTTTTCTACACGGAAATATCAAGACAGCGTTGCAACACTATTATGTCAGATGGAGTAAATTCTGGTTGCCGTTCAACTTATGCTAAAGCTGACTGAAAAATCATCACTGCATTAGAATGGCGTAAGACTGTCTCTTCGTCATTTAGTTGATTTTCATTATCACATTCTTCGACATCGGGACCATTTACCATTGTAATTATGTCATCATCAGTCAACTCATATTGTTCGTCATTGTCCATCCATTCTTGAATATCATTATTGTCAGCGTTTTCACAACCGGGAATCTTATGAATTAGGTCAATTAGATTGTTTTGTTCATTCGTATTTTCTTCGTAATCTGATAGTAAAATTTTCCACGATCTCGGAAACGTATCAGGAGAAATATTGTTCCAGCAGTCAGTGATCCAGAACATAATATCTTTTATATTGATTTTCTGCAACGCTTCAGTGAAATTATTTCCTTCATCTAACTGGCTGACAGTCAGCCACGTCGGATGACCGAACGTCATGTAACCGGGACTCTACGGTAATTGAAAAAATACATTTTACTTTATTGGAATTAAGTTTCAAATTCTTGTCATTTTTACTCTCTGAAGTGTCCGTTAATTGGTAAGAATTCCCATTTTTAGTTTTCTGGTATATCGGTTAGGTTTTTTTGGGTTTTGGAGTGGGAGTTGTGTGGGCCAGTCCACACCCACTTGTTTTAAGTTTGACTTCTTAGTAGCAGGGTTGACCTAGGTAGTGATTTATTCAATGATTCTTTGTGGGATAAAGATTATGTTACTCACTTCCAGGGGTTGTGGTGATGGTAGATCCAATTTTAATGTACCCAATGACCTGGGTTTTAATTACCCATTATTTGAATATCTGGGAAGAGTTTTTACTATATACTTCAAAAAACGAAAAGACATGGTAAAGAATTGTTACTTTGTTAAAAAATTACGTTTCCATAAATAACCGAGATAAACTTGTATTGTAAAATAAATTTTATAATTGATTAACCAATATTTCAATTAGTTTCTTTTGTTACATTCCATGTTTTTTTATATTTTTTTAATTATTCATTTTTCAATTTAAATAATTAAATATTAATTTCATCACTATGCTTTTTAACTTTGTACTTATAATTTATTTATTTAGCATTATTACATTTTAAAAATATGTTTTTAAGTTATCTTTGTTGGTGGGGGAATCTATCTTCATAATTTTTTAAACAATTTTTTACTATTTTTGTTGAGCCAATATTATTCTTAACAAAAGCAATGTTACCATTTTTCAGAAATAACATATTTTGTTCTCAATGGACACTTGTATGTACAAGGTTTTTTTAACATTTATAAAATATTTGATTTTTTTATCAACATATTTGCTATAAGAAAATTTAAAAAAAATTAAATATGGAGGATTACTGGTACCATACATGGTGCTGTAGAATGAAATTTTCCTAAAATTTGATACAAAATTTTTGTAAATTGGGTAAAATGTACCCTTTTTATGATTTCTGAAACGAGCAGCCACTTTTTAACTCCCACTTTGATTTTAAGGGATGAAGGTAAAATTTTGAATAGCTGCATTTCAGGCTCAAAAAATTTTTACTCATTCATATTAAAAAAGATTGAAAGTAGACTTCCCTCCTTAAGATATTACAATGTAAATACATTGATATTGTTGATTTATTTTTAATCAATTACAACTTGTAATGTAATTTGTAATTGGTAATATGTTTGGCCTATTTTATTTGAGACTAATACTTTTATTAAAACCCAGTCATATGTGTTGCAATTACCGATGTCATTTAAGTAAATTGATTTTGTTTTGGTAATCAATATTAATATGATTTTTCTTAATTTCTTTTTATTTATTTGATTTAAACTTTAAACCTGTTCGTGGTGTAAAATTCTTAGTTATCGTGTATTTTTGTGTTTGTGATTCTTAAACGTTTGTATTAATATTTTTTATCAAAATCCTAACCCATTTATTGCAGTATTTGTACGATTTTGATTGTACAGTAAACTCCTGGTTTTTCGAAATAATTAAGATGAGCCGATTTAAGATAACCGAAAATTTCAGATAAGCCAGGTTTTCTAAATGACAAGAAAAAAGGTCTATTATTTAAAAAAAACCATTATACTGTGTCCTAAAAACTTTTATTTGTACTTTTTAATTATAAAATATTTTTAGTATTTTTTGTGTAAGTCAAATTTTTTCTGGGTTTTATTTTCCGTACATTTTCTTGCTAAAATATCCTGCCGACGTTTAACTAAAAGTACATCAGAGGGTGTCGATTCAATGGTTATGATCACATTTTTATGTTTAAGTGACGTTAGGTGTCAATTCAATTCCACTACTGGTACATAACACTAATTAGCATCAAAATGAAATGAAAAATACTTAAATTCCAAGACTCTACCTTACCTGTTCAACCACAATACCATACTAATTGACTAGCAAAGATAATAAAGCCAAAATTAAACAGTAGGCCTAATGGTAGGCTACCGCAGCAAGGAAATTACTCATGTTATCCTGTCTAGCATACAGCTTGCTAAAACAGTATTTTGATACAGAATTACAATTTATAGAGTATTTATTATTTCTTGTTTTTATAAAGTTTTTTGTAGAAAAATTACATTTAAAATACTGAGTATTTTTTGACGTTTTGGATTACTGGGAGATTACTGTATATGTTTGTTCCATCTCCAACCGCTGTTTAAATGATTAATGTTATCTAAAGATTTTGAAGATCTTAGGTGTAGGAAGTAGGAAAACAGTAAATTTTTTTTTTTAAACTTTTGAGACCTCAATGGATCACTTTAGCCCGTTTGGAAGCCCCTTTAAGTTTCTTATTAGCATGGTAGCGCCTCAGGTTTTCGGCGCACATTTCCCGTTGTTCGTCTGTGTAGACCCTTACACCGACTTTCCGCTTCTTTGTGGTCAATTGGGTACTATGTGATTTGATCAAATTTTTGTAGTATGGCGTCTCCTCCACCAGGTCCGTCATAGTTATGTTCAGTTCGGCCATGTCCCTTTGTACCTCTGTGATCCATGTGAAAGTGCTGGTTTTCCGTTTGGAGGCCAGAAATTTATCCAGAAGTCTCCTAAGTAACCTTGTCTGTGGAGTTCTCATAATGTGCCCGAAGAAAGATACGCGTTTTTTCCTCATCACTATTGTAATAAGTTCAATGTCTACAGTTGGTCGTTTGGTAAAAGTCTGTAATGTTCATGGTGTTTTTTTTCTTTTATTGCTATTAAACAAAGTCGGTTCACCTGTCTTTAAATTTTATAATTCATTCTTGCATAACACCATCATTACTCAAAGTTTTAACCGTATTCTCAGCTCATTCTTCGGTGATTTCTGCTGCACTATTCCTTTCAGTATGAAGAAAGCGAACACCATGCAACTTGCATTTTATGGGACCATCGATTGTACCAGCCTTGTTTACGAGCTCAACTGAAGATGTTGAGCTGGCGTCGGTAGAGAGATGCACCCACTGTGCATCCCTACCTCCTACCAATTGTCTGGCCTTTTAACAACTCGATCAGAAGTTGAAAAAGCAAACTTCTTTCTTAACTATATTAATTTACTTCCCAATATTTTGTTACCAATTTATTTTAATTTAATTTAATTTTCATTTACATTGTTAATGATCAGGCTTAGTAACCCACCAGGTTAATCTAGAGGTAAATTCATTGTTGCGAGTCTGGTGTTTATCAGCTGATTTTCGGAGACTAAGGTTCCTGGTTTAAATCCTTGTAAAGATATTTACTTTTATAAAGATTTGAATACTAGAAAATGGTTACCGGTGTATTTTGATTGTTGGGGTTCAATTAATCATACTCTTACAGGAATTGTTGGCCTGGGTCTGTATACAAGACTACACTCATTTATACATCATTGACATCAACCTCATATTTTTGGGTCGTGGGGTTGCTTATTGTTCTGAATTAAATAGATTGCATAAAAAAAATTATCGGGGGTATAAGTTTGTTAAATGTTGATGTAAAAAAAAGATATTCTTATTCAAATGATTAACAATGACATCTTAATTGCAATGTATAAAAACACCTGTATAATATTACATTAATAAACGTGTTTTATTTTGTATTCTTAATACTATAATTATTTTTATAAATAGTGGCTAAATGTCTCATATCCTAAGTAGTAAAATTGTATTATTTTTATTTAATTATTATATAATATAATGTTATTATTGTTGTTGATCTATTGTTGTGTTTTTTTTGTATTTGTAGTTTTTCTTTTGTAGAATTTCATCAGGAATGTTGTATTTTTTTATTACGATTATTGGATGTATTTTTCATGAAAAATCTAGTCCATCCGTTAATGTAAATTAATTGTATTATGTATATATATGTACTATTAGGGGTTGTTTGTTAATTATTATTATTATAGAAATTTTATGTAAATTCGTAAATATGCAGGTATGTAAATGTTTACGATTACATAATAAATATATACGTAAGCTCGCTTGTTTATGATTCTATTTTTTTTTTTACAATATTGTTGTTTTGTCAGTTCCGTTTGTCAAAAATTAACAGTTTGGTTACTAGCTTACTCAAAAAAATGTGACCCATATTAACTTTTAATTATAAATTGCGTTTATGTATTCTTTAATTCATTTTTTTTTAGTTTATTTAAAGTCGCATCAACAGCGTGGTTATTAGCAACTATGGTGGGTAATGCAACTGGAACTGTGGGTTTTGACTTGTGAAAATTTCCACACCTTAGCTGGGAATTGAACCCAGGACCTCCATGTTGTATGCTGACATGTTAACTAGTATGCTATGGAGGCAGCCATTAATTCAATTAAATTAATAGTGATTTATTTTCATTGTCACATTTTTCGATGACTAAAAAAAATTATTTGCTAAGATTTATTTTGAAGAACAGAACTATTCTTTTTATTCTTATTTCTTCCTTATTTCTTATTCTTACCTTTATAGGTTCTTACTTCTTGCCTTTCCAAAAGAATTAACAATCATGCATTACCATAACACACCAATTAATGTTAATTAAAATTACTATTATTTAATTAAATGTTAAAAAAATTAAAACACCTCGTATACAAAGCACATTCTATAAAATTTATTAATAAAGTAGAAGTCACAGGTAGAATACTTAAGAACTTATGACAAGAGAAACTTACTTTCTGTTGGATTATCATGTTATTATTATGTTTTTTTTGTAACACGTGTGTAATGACTCACGAAGCTGACAACTACACTATTTTTTAAAAAATGGGAAATTTTTTTTAAATTAGAATTTTCTTTTGTTTTGAATGTTATATTGTAATGGTTTTTCTGTTTTTTTTATTTAAAAAAATTGTTATTTTTTATTATTACTTTGAAAGTATAAAATTGATATGTGTGACTTATAATGTGATTAAGTATTTTAGCAGAAAATTCAATGGTTAACGTCTTTACATTTTTTGTTTTTAAATTGTAAAATATTTGGAAAATTTGATTAATTTCTGTATGATACATTATAAACCCTTTCCTCTAAAATTTCACCCCAGTTTTTTCTTGAATAATTACAATAAATTTTATATACTTTGAATTTAAATTTTAATATTTCATTGAATACGCACTCTACCTTAATTTTTTAAAGAATTCAGCATTTATAAATTAATTTAAAAAAAATAAACTGAGTTTCTTTTACTCTCTAAATGGTTTTTATTGTTACACACTAACTAATAAAAGAAAATTACAAAATTAAACTAAAACTGTACTGAATTGTTTTTAAGTTTGTCTGAAGCCACACAACTGATTTTGTTATTAGTGACTACTATGGTTTACAGTACAGAATTTGTAGGTTTTTTAATGTTTGATAATTCCCGACTCCAGCCAGTAATCAAACCAATGCAGTTCAGCATGCTTAACTACTGGACCATGTGGTCGGCCTGCTGAAATATATTTTTTTATTACATGCTGTCATGCTTGTTTCCACAGTATGTTTACTTTTTTCTAACGAGTGATAATAATCTGTCATTGTAATAATGATGCTATCCTATGCTTATAATAATGTGATGTACTCTAAATATCCTGCAAATTTAAGAAGAGCATGTAATTTATAAATAAATCCAGAGATGGTGACTGTATGCTTTCAAAGTCAAACTATTTCATTCTTGGGGAGGCACCAATGGGGGCCGTACCCCTCTCATGCCTATCATGTCATTTACATTATTATCTTAATCATCACATTTGCTTGTTGTAAAATTTTACAGTTGTAAATAAAGAATTAAAGAGAAAAAAAACTATGAGTTGGTATAGAACATGGAGGAAAGTGTTAAATTCTTAATAAGAAGATTATATTTTATAGAAGAGAAAATGGTTTACAATTTTTAAACAAAATACTGGTTGTGATTTTACATATTTCAACAATGTTTACAATTTTAATTATATTTGAAGAAAAAAATATTAGTCATGCTGGAATTTCTAAAACAAATGAAAGAGTATGCGGAAGTTGTAATAAGAATACTGAAGAGGCTAATTCTCTTCCATTCATCTACTTTTTTAGAAAAACCATGTTGGGGATAAAATCTATATAACAGCATTTTTATGTCAGTTATTGTAGAAAATATTTTTGTTAATCATCATAAAAAATAATAATAAAATAAAAACAGTATAATCCTGTTTATCAAAATATACTGGTTGTTCGAATGTTTCAGTTTGCCTAATTATAGTACTTTGAACATGAAATACATATTTTACATGTCTATTTTGATAAATTAATGTGCATTGTATTATTTAAATTAAAATTTATTTTGTAATTGGCTAATTACAAATCAAGTACTATATAGACTTTAAAAATGTTGTTTTATTTATACATTTTATTTTTCTAAATTTTCTAAACCTTACAGTTGAAGTGATTTCAATACGTTTTATGGCACATGGTTTTTACATTTCTGAATTATAGGGACTTTCGCTTATCAGGGCTGCATCTAATGTCATGTAGTATTGATAAATGGGATTGTGCTATACTGTACAAATTATACAGATTTTAGTAATCCGTATCTGTTTTAACTAACTTTGTACTCAGCACATTTAATTTGTTCTTTTCTAATTAATTATATATAATTTTCTAATTAATTAATTATAAGTCACATCAGATTACAGATTCTTAGTGGATTTACTTTTCAGATTAGATTTTATAGGATAGATAATATGGTACTTTCAGTCTCTTAACTCTGCAGCTCTAAAGAGCCTATTGTATTATCCTATTGCTCCTTTTTCCCTTGGCAAACAGACGCCCCAGATTTATTTGCCCGAAGATTGAACGCCTCCTTTCATTTAATACTTCACATTCAAAGGTAATATAGGACACAGATTCGTCGCTCTTTCTGCACAGTGTGCAAACTAGGTAACCACCAAAGATCCCAAGTTATAAAATGACAGTCCTGATTTACAGCCATAGACTTTTGCTATTTATAATTATTTTCTAAATTTCTTCTTTCCATAATCAAGTATTAGGCTTTCGTCTGTTCCAACTAACAAAAAAGTAAACATTATTCAATCATTGCCATCTCTTGTGTGGCCTCCCACATCTCTCCTAGTTTGGCCTGCATTTCAAAACATTGAAGGGGGTCCTTTCCTTAGGCATTCTCTCTATGATGTATTCCCTCCATCAATTTCAATCTTCTGCAATCTTCCCATTCAGTTTGTAAACATCCATTTCCATTCTTATATTATCATTTCTCATTATTTGGTCTCTACGATAGCATCCCTTTGTTCTCCGCAGGAATTGTATCTTTTCCGCCTGTACTCTACTCTCTTTTGGTTTTGTATTAATCTATGAGTCACTTCCATGGAGTAGGACTAAAGCAGCCATCATTAAATGACAGAGGCTGCCTAATTTTGTATTATTGCACCATCACACTTGTAAAGAATTAAAATTAAAATTTTTGAAAATTCAGGCATATTAGGCACATGACATTTAAATTTGTTGGTCTATGGAAGGCTTTGCTATTCACCTGAACTCCACCAGAGTTCAATAACATAATAAGGGCTTTTCAAATAATTATGGGTTCTCTGAATATTCATCAATTGTTGTACTTTCGGTTCACAAACCATGAGAGGTAAACAATTTTTGGAGATATAGCTTTAAATATAACACTTAAGTATATAAATTTTTCAAATTTTAAATTTTAGATTGTAAGCTAGTTAAAGTTTTTTTAAAATTTTAAGTTTTCACTAGTTTATTTTATCTTTCTGTACAACGAATTTCTTTTGCGTCACTGCCATTATATTCCTATATATCTGCTTTGCTTTTTGCAAATGTCTTTACAACATACATTCATCCAATCACTTACTGTAAAGAAATTTCATCAATCAGTCCCAAATAATTTGTTTAATATGTCATGATGTAAAACAGAAATAGTTGTCTATAAATACTTGACACATTTTGTAATGAAAAAATGTAATTGAAATATTTTAACAGTATCTTATTTTCTAAATAATTTAGCTAAAAAAATTTAGGGCTTTATATTTTATATAAATAATGGCTTATAAAAATTAATTTAAGCTCTTGATTATTATATTTTGATCTCTTTGTGTTAATTGTATAGTTTGTAAAAAAAATGTATTACCTACTTTAATGCAGAGATAGAAGTATAATTTTATTATATGGTAATTAAAATTTTGTTTTACAGATTATAAAATAAATATTTCAATAAATATTTTATCCATTTTTAGCTAGAGAGAATGCTTTTTCAATTTGTATTATTTTTTATGATTATTTATTATAAATATATGGTACCTGTGATACTTTATATTGATCATGACTTATCAAGTGCACAGATTATTGATTTACTATAATTTCAAATAATTGCAATGTATTTAGTTATAATTATAAATAATTATTTGCGCAAAAGTATTTTACATAGTGTGTTAAATTGGTTTAGTTATTAAATTAAAAATTTATTTTTTGGTGTGATGATTACTAAGTGTTATATGAAGATGAAAAAATGCCAAACATGAGCATCGAACCCAGGACCCTTGGTGTAGAATATGGTTGCTTTAACCATTACACTAAGAACCAGCATTCATGATTTTTACATTTATAGTTTTTGATATAACTTATTGTTATGCATAATAAATTTAATTAACTGAATTCTAAATCATGCTTGACATAAATTATTTTTCTAACTTCAATAGGACTTTTGCACACCCCTTGTTAAAAGTTAATTATTTAATAGTAATCAAGATATAAGTTCCTGAAGTTATGAAATACAGCTTTTTTTAGAAAGCGAACATTTAAGTTTATATGGAAAAATAGATCAAATTGAAAAAGTGAAAAACACAAGATTAAACAATAAAATATCAATTGTAGTTATTTCTGAGGATAGACCCAATTGTAATATTCAATAATATTCAATTGTAATAATCAATAACCTACATGTTAAAAAAAACTATTAATATTTCTGAGGTTAACAAAAATATTTGCTAAATACTACTAAAATATACAAGAAAATTAAATTTTATATACTTAGAATTGTAAAATTTTCACAATTTTACCACTATTTTTTAGGGGCTTAAATCTGTAAAACCATTAGAGCAAACCCCTGAAAATTGATGTTTTTGCTATTTTTTAGTGTATCGATGCATTTAAATTTTTTGCTACCTTTTTAAAAATAAAATGTTGCCTATTCATGGAGTTTAAATTATCCTAGTTTTTGTATTTTATGTTTTACTTCTATTTGTATTATTAAAAAATTTTATTCAACATAATGAGAATTTCAAATAAAAAAAAATTAATTAAAACATATCAGTGGTAATTCTGTATTATAATTTATTTTGTTATTGCTTTCTTAAAGTATCTGTGCACTTGTTTAGTATATTCCGCTCATGAAAGCAAGTTATTTTATTCTACCTAAAAAAATTCTACTATAAATGACTTTGTTAAATCAATAAACCAGTAGAATGTTTGTTATATTAATTTTGTGTATTGAGATGTTTATCCTATTTTATTAATAACGAAATATGTTAAATTATTTTGTTGTATGTGAGGATAAACATCCAAAACTTCCATTTGCATATCTATGAAATTTATTGTGACTATCTAAAAAAAAAGTTCTGAATTTATTCTTCGAACTTAAAGTCTGCTTTGTTAAGTAAAACCAGTAATGTATTGTACTGCTAAAAAATAAAAATTTGGAGGGCATTATTAGTTTACTTTAAAAAATATTTATAATTAGAAGTAATTATTGAAAAAAGGGTATGAATGTTTATTAATAAATAGTCATTGACCCTGGAAAGATGTTGTTTATTTTAGTTTTTAATAATATTCATATGTAAATTTTAAATTTAACATGAAATAGATAGGGTAATGTTTCCTATACAAGCCATGGTTTGTGTGTAGGTAATGGATATGAGGTTATATATACAGATGAAAAAAATTCTAGACCTGACCAGGAATCAAAGTCAAGACCCCGGCATAGAAGCCAGTCACTCTGGCTTCTATGCCGCTTCTGTTACAATTTTTCGCACCGTATGGACGGCCATGCCGCAAAGGTCAGCCACACGAGCTTGAATTTCTAACCCTAACATTTCTGGATTTTCTCCTGTAATCTTTTTGTAAACATTTGTAATTAAACATTTAGTTTGACTTTTTAAAGCCACACTCCGTCCTAACCTACAGTTCAATCTTGGCTGAGGCATTGGGAATACTATTTAAGAATTGGCGAAGAGTGTTGAAAAATGCTGTTTATGAAAATTGTCAAAACGTAGACCACAACACAATTAAATAGTGTGAGTGCACAGAGCGACTGGTTTCTTTTCCGTACAAGGATGGAGGCCGCATGCTGGAGAACCAACATTCCCCTACCATTATACTATAAGCTAGGTCAACAACATGTAAAATGAACTACTGCGTATCATGTGATCATGCTTTCTTAACATTGATAGGTAATACATCAGTGGAACTCTATTCTCCGTAAGCTTTTTTTAAATTAACCTTATGTCTGATTTTCCAAAACGAAAACAGTTACATTGTTTTTCCAAACAAGTGGCACTTGCATCCCTGTACAACTGATTCATTTCTGTTGGAAATGGCTTCTACACCAGGCGTCCTGGGTTGGATTCCTGGTCAGGCAGGGCATTTTTTCAACACTTCTTTTATCACCCTTCGTCATCTGCAAAACAGTTAGATGTAAACAAAAAAAAATTTCTGTTGTCCTCTATGTTTTGTTTTATTCTAGAAGATTTGTCCTGTTGAAATGGCTTATCCAATAAACCGGTGTCCTATTATTTAACTGGGTTCTACTGTACCTAAGCTGTAATAAAATTATTTTTAAAAAACATCAATTAAAAGAAAGTGCAGTATTGATAAATAATATTTACAAATAAAGAATCACACTGCATTGCTCAAGTCATTTCTAGTCGACTTCATTCAGTGATTGATTGAAATGTATCCCAGAAGAAAATTAAAACGACTTTTGCGGGAGATGGGTAAATATCAGCAGTCTAAAAACTATCATCCTACTTTCTAGGGTTAAGAAAGGTTTTTATTTCTGATATGAATACTTAAATTGAATATAAATAATTTTCATAATAAAAAGATATATATAAAAATTTTGGCTATTTAAAAATCAGTGCGAATTAACCAACATTCTACTGCCAAAAAAATAATTTCTGTAAAAATTAAAACAACAAATTGTTAATTATTCAAAAATATTAAATTCATGTCATTGATTACATTATGCTTTATGTATGTTTGTATAAAATTGAATAATATTTGTTAATTTATTTATTTAATTGTAATGCAAAGACCAATTAATTTTAAATTATGCTCATAGAAATTACTTAATTATAATAATTATAGGGTGTAATTAATTTAATATTATAAATTATAATTCTTCACGTATTATGTAAAAATTTAATTAATTATCTATTAGATTATTGTAAATTTATTAAATTATAAGTAACTTGTTTTTTCAATTTTTTCTTACAGAGATTTAATAAAATTTCATTGTCACGTGTATTAGATTTCATAATAATGAATTAAAGTAATAATTATTATTTATGTTATATGTTGCATTATAGATTACTGTAAAATCTTGCACATACTGCATTAATTATTTTTTGAAAAAATAAAAAAATATAATGTTGATTATAAAAAAAATTTAAAAAATCAGAAGATATCTTATTGATTGTTATAAATTATGATTGTATTAACTTAATTGAAGTTTATTATGATCATTTGTGAATATAAATGATAATGTTTCAATTTGTCTACTTTATTTATTACCTAATAGCCAACACCATTTCATTTCACTTTGAAGCCTGAGATATAAGAACATGGTATGTCACTGTATCCTGCGGGTTTTAGAGTAAACTTCAAAAAATTCTAAAAGATTTCATTTCTATCAAATCTTAATGATTTTTGCATCAAATTGATTAAAAAATCAGAAAGTTTATTACTATTAATTTTCATTGAAATTATTATACTTACTAAATTTATGAGTTATTTAAATATACACCAAAAAATTATGAAAAAAGAAATGGTTACGTGCTACACACTACCTAGTTTTTGAGTATTACAATCCTAAACAGTACTAAAAAACAGTTTATATAAATTCTACAGAAAGCAATGGAATAAACTACACACTAAACATGTTTGAGTTCTAAAATTTAAAATATTTTACACATAATTAGAATTTGTATGAAACACTCTGGTAAGCACAAGTGGAAGCATAGATATTGGCATGCTGAAGAAAATATGGGTGCTGGAACAGATAGAAATGCCTAACCTGTGAGAAAGAGGAGGAAAAGTAGTATTTTTTTAGGACACAACTTTGAAATACATTGGACATTTTCCAACTTCTTTTCAGAAAAATTAAGAAAAATATGTACATAGGGGTTGAAACTAGGTCAATTTGAGTTATGGCAGTATAAAAATCTTCAATGACTTGAAAGTGTGTTCTCTATGCTCCATATGCTAGAGAATTAAGTGCTGAAAATTTAAAAAAAAAACCGGTAATTTAGGAGCAACGGACCAAAAGTTACGTGCCATTTTTTTATTAGGGGTTGAAGGGAAACCCAATCACTTCACTAAATCTCATAATTATTTTTGTTTTAACAAAGGTTAATTTTCATTACCCCTATGGCGGTAATGGCTGTGGATTAAAAGTTACTAGAAAAGAACAAAAAGTGTTACCACGGGCCTCAGCGGTACGCAGTTGCGCCACTGATGAACGACCTTTCTTTTGAACCCGAGGCGTCACTGCATCGGTAGACCACGTAGTTGATGCGATCGAGGACAGCATATTTGATTTTCCAGCTTAGAGCACCTCTCTTTCTTCCTACTCGGCCTGTAGAGCCACACACGGTCGCCCGGGTGAAACTCAGCGGAGCTGGACTTTTAAGTCGTATCTTGCATTCATTCGATCACTGGCTACCTGCAAATTCTGTTGGGCGTAATTATGGATTTCTTAACTGGAAAAAATATATAAAACCTAAATGCATCATGGAAACTCTTGCAGACAATCTTTAGTAGTTTATTCAGCTGCAATCATAGACTTTAGATACCGTAGAAACTGTTCAAAATGAGGCGTTCTGGAAGTTAACCAATGATCCATGTTATGCATACAATCGTGAGATCCACTATGATATGTAAGTGAATTTAGAGACTTAAGTAAAATATTTTGTGAGAGCGTGCCAATAATCACGAACGTCGAAATTGAAGTACTTCAACTGAGATATTAGTGTGACAGTTAGAAGACTAAAAGGGACTAAGCTGCTGATTTCGTTTTTTGTAATGTAAAATATTGTTGATATCAACAATTAGCGCCTATTTACAATATGTGTTTAGGCCTATTTAGAAAATTACGGTATTATAAATATTTTTTCGTGTTGCCCCTTGTGCTGACTGACTTAGTCCCAACAGGAATGTTGTCAATAAGGCTTAAAGTTGAACAGATACTAAACAGCTGATAATCAGAATTTTATTATGCGTAAATACGTCACATGAAAGATAACAATGTTCTTGTTTTTTGAAAGTATGAACGCGTTGAATTCGTATTTTCAGAAACTATATTGTTTTTGTAAAATGAAAAGGTAACGAATGTATGTTTGTTTTAATTAGCTTTCTTTCTGTGATTTGATGTTGAGTAGTATACCGTATTTATTTCAGGTTATGTAGTAGAATTTAACAGAAAAACCGTATTTTTCCTGTATGTAGTATAACATTCGATTATGTGTTTTTGGATATTTTAAATATGTCTTTTTTTGGAAAGAAAAAAGATGGGGATTTTAAAGCAAGACTGGAACGTAAACTTTATTTGGTAAGTACCGTGTTTTGAATTGGATTTGTTTTTTTAAATGTCAAATTAATTAGTGGTTCTATTAGTATGTAGTTCATTAGTAGAGCTTAAGTAATTATTATTTATTTTAAATAATAATGATTACCCAATTTCCGTCATTTATATTTATTTGTAGATTACAATTAGTTAAGTTATTGTAATGTATGCATAGATTATGATTTGTGGAAAACTTGGGGACTGAATTTGTTAAATATATATTCTTATAATTAGATTATTTCCCTGGCCAACCCAGTCTGGAAGTTTTGAGAAAGTTATGTTGAAAAGGTAGCTGGTTAGGCTTTGTGGTAAGGTGATTTGAACAGCATTAAAAAGAAAGTCAAGAATCTTCTAAAAAGTACAAAACAAATCATTGGTCTTTGTACAAATGTTATTAAATTTTTTTTGTAATCTAAACCTTCCTACAAATTCTAGTTAAGTGACCAAAATTTTTGAAACTTCTTTAATTTCATTGATTCACCCTTTAACTAAAAGTGTAGATATCTTAAATTGACTTGAATAAAGAACTCGCTTAGTTTATCCATTTCTTATTTGAGCTATTTATAACAACAAAGTAGAATGTTAATAAAACAAGTTTTTAAAGGTTATTGTAATCATAAAGCAACATGAAAAATCAACAGAATCTCGTGAGTACATGGATGGTCCGAAATTTCATATTTATTCCATTTTGATTCTTTATTTTAAATTTGAAAGTATACAATTCTGTACACTTGTACCTAACAGTTTAGTTAAATGCTTAAAGTAAAGCAAACAAAAATTATATAGATTATGAATTAAGAAAATAAATTCCTGAATTGACAATCAATGCTGCAGGAAATTTCCAGGAGTTGAGTCTTCAGACGACTAAATGTTAGTTTTAATATGATTTGTTATGAGTTTTGATGTAAAAGTATGACGTGTGGTATGATTAAATCTACAAAAGTTCCCTAATCCATTGTCTTTTCACTTTTGTAACATTTCAATGAGCTTAGTCTTCTACAAAGGAGTTGAAGTGTAATTTGTTTTAGAACCTTTGTAGTAAAATTTTGATAGATGAATTTATTTTGGAATTTTGAGGTTGTCATAAAGTCTGGTTTCTGACTTAAGATGTTGGGTGCATTAGTAGAAAGTTACAAAAATTTTTATTGAAACTAAAGGATTTTAATATTTGGAATCTGAGCAAAATATTTTGTAACCCATCCAGATAGCCTAATGAGGTCTGTGTTAAGGCATAGTTTGTATTTTGATGGAAGATTAGATTTTTGAAACAAAAAACAATAAATCATTTTGTATTGATTATTCAGTAGTTTGAGTTTATATGGGGACCCCATGTGAATTTTCTATAAACGACACTCATTTTAAATGTTCGTTTTGTGCACAGTTATGTGAAATTCCATTTAATGTTTAACATTTATTATAGTAGAGTATTTTACTATCATTGTCAACGTATTTGAAATTGATGAATATTGTTGTCTTGCTTTAATTTATAACTCAATTTTTTAATATAATGGACGTCTACGGTTATGAACTGTTGAGAATTTACATTAATGAACCAATGACCATTAATGGCTCAGTTTGTGGGAAGTCTTTATACACTGAAAGAACTTATCTTAAAAAAAAGGAAAACTATGTCTGTTTCAAAATAGATCTTATTTAATAAAATTTTGAGGGGTTACAAAGTTCAATATTGAACGGCCGCATTGGCGCAGTTGGTAACGTGCTCGCCTCTCATCATGCGGTCCTGGGTTCGAATCCCACTCAGGCACGGCATATTTTCATATGTTACAAAACATCATTTCATCCTCCATTGTACAAAAGTTCCACCCCAACGTCGTCGCTAATGACCGTTGTAGTTGATGCGACGTCAAATAAATAAAAAAAAAAGTTCAATATTCACATCAAGGGAAGCATCACCTATCTAACAAGGACAATAGCATAGCTTAGGGAATATAGCATTTAATTAACTTGTATTCTTGATTCAAATATGTATTATTTAAAACCAAACTGTTTCTTCTGTACAAAAAATAAGTAATTGTAATAAAAAAAATACTTGTTTAATTTGTTACAACGAACACAATAAAATTACATCAGCGTTATTAAAATGCTGTTTTTAATAGCTGTATAGTTAAAATATTACCGTATTTTAATTACAAGTTATAGGTATAAAAAATTAATAGTTCTTATGTATAATCATGCAACGGTACACTCAACTATTAAATACCACATGCAGCAAAAAAGTTTTATTGTGTATTTAATGTAGAAATATCGAATAAAATATTTTTTATGTTATATATTTTTTTATATTGAGTGTTTTGAACTTCTCTGATCTTATCTGATCATAAAGTAAGGGTTGTCAAAAAGTTAATACAATTTGAAATTAATATTTATTTATGGACGTTTGTCAATTTGTTAAATTTGAAGGTATGGAAATGAATTTTAAATGTGAGCTAGTAAGGTAAAAGTGTTAAAATAATAAATATTAAGTGTTATTAGATCACCATTTCATTCATTACAGGTTTTTTTTTTAAATTTTGTTGTTAATTATAATAATAGCAAATTTGTACTTTTTTGACAAAGGCTCGAGCAGATCCAGAACCGATTTTTGATCTCTCAGAATGTGACTTGAAAGCTGTACCATCTGGTGTTTTCTCATTGTGTAAGGTTTTAAGAAAGGAACAATTATTTTTACAGGTATTCAGTATTTAAATATATTATTATTATTATTATTATTATTATTATTATTATTGACTCAACATTGTACTTTGTTAAGAACGGCGAGAAGATTATACCAAAGGCCTGAAGAAATCTTGGCTTGGTAAAATGGATTAGTAGAAATTTTAGAAATCCTGAAACTATCATTAAATATTGTTCCATGGTTTGGGGCAATGATAGCATAACCACTACCAACCTTATTGAGAGCATTCAGATTTAAGCTTTTTAAAATAATTAGTGTGCGAGAGATTTGCTGATAATAACATCTATGAAAATTTATGCAAAATATGGAAATCACAACTCTCTCAGCAGGTGTCATTTATTGGTGGGGGGCCCTGTACCTTGTGCTTGGTTATGTTGATAGTAACATTTTCAGTCTTGATTTAAAAGTTCCCCATGTAGGAGTGAGGAGTTTTAGATTAATTACTTTCTCGTACTATATGATTATACTGGGGAAGAAATTATTATTATCGTGTCAATTTTTTTGAAATCAAATTTTTACTGGAAATACACTTTTCAGGCCTCCTCAACCCCCCCCCCCCAAAACCATGATTTTAGCAATTTATTGGTCTGTGTGTGTGTGTGAACAAAATATCTCAAGAATGGAGCAGCATATGCAGTTGAAACTTAAATTAGGTACCACAAATAAAAAAATTCACCAAAATTGGGCCATCGGAAATAGTAACTTTCTTGCGATTTTCTAAAAAATGGCATCTACAATTTTTTTTTAAATCATCTCATTTACTACATTCGTTATGTTCTACAAGATAGGGAAGTAAGCATCATGTCTGCTGAAGTTCTTGGGGGCTGCGCTCTTGCGGTAAAAAATGTTGTTTTTTAAGATAGCTGCCTTAATTTTAGGTATATTTAATAAGTTGTTGTTGTTTAGGTCATCAGCCAAAAGGCTAGTTTCAACCTGTAGAGGTTTTACTAAGTAAAACGAGGAGTGAAGTGGTTTGCCATGCCTTCGTCACTGAGTGGAAAAGTATGCTTATCAGCATGCCGGACCCTCTGAAAAGCACATATTTTCCACTCTACAAATGACATCTTCCCTCCACCACTGGGTCTGGCTGTATAATGAAATTCATAACTTTCAGAGGAGGTAACTAGACTAGTGTCTTTTACACCTCTACCTCTGCGGTTCTTAAATTGTTCAGTCATTTAATTGACTGACCATGTGATAAGAAACAGAACTATTTATTTTAGCCATGCAACGAATAGATTGAGTGTAAATAATTTGACACTCCACTTGTCTGTTAAGGGCAGATTTAATCAATATAAAATATTAATTTGTATTTACAATACATGGCTGTATCGGCTCGCTGTTAGCGTCAGACTGGCCAGAGATGAGTGGAAGGTCAATGACTCTGCAGTGGTGGTGGTGGGGGAACTGCACGGCTCATCCCATTAAAATATTCTTTACTTTCCGAATGATCCTCGTATTATTTTTATTTACAGTATTATAAATTACTTTTATGTTATCTGTTTTTTTTGTTCAGAGCAATCATTTGACACGTCTCCAAGATGGTGGAAATATTAGTGATCTAGTGTTATTGGAGACACTCGATATCCATAGCAATAAATTAGCTATACTACCTCATGATATTCGCTTTCTTAAAAATTTAAAGGTGAGCTTATTTTAGATACCTCTTATTTTTTTTCAAAGAGCCTTGTAGAGAAAGCACGCCAAATCAATATTTTAATGACTTCTTCATATTTCCTCTCCTCCCACAATATTTTCATTATATCAGATCTTTCTTTCTTAAGTTGTTCATGTTGTAGGGTTCCCATTTCTTCTTTTCATTCTTTCTCCCAAAGATCACTCTCTGAGTTTTATTTTTTTAAATTTCCCTATTCTGTATGTTTTCTGTGTCGATTTTTGCATCTTAAAGGTCATTCAATGTTATTATGAATCATCTTGGTTTGGTTTTGAAATTTATTATTTTTTCGTTTGTTCTGTCAACCTGCTAATGTTCATTCTTGGCACATATCCGAAAAAATACTAGTCTCTGTTTTTCTCATTATGTGAATTATGTTTTCAGTTTTTGCGTAGGTCCTAGGATGTTCTGGACTATTTTCCTTTTTATGCTCATTATTTTATTGATACCAACTTTCAAAATAATTTTAAGTGTGTCTGCTCGATACAGTGCTTCCAGTTTTACAAACTCGATTGATAAACGGTCGTGCAAACGCTTCATCAGTATTAGTTCAGCTGAAGTAACACTCTAATAAAGCGTTCCCTAAATTCAACAAACAACATTTTAATACCATAATTTATTGTACAATCTTTGTGGAGGTGTTTAATTTATTGTACAATCTTTGGAGGTATTGAATTTATTGTACAATCTTTGGAGGTGTACAATCTTTGAATGTTTGGCGTACTTATAGTTATTCTTGCTATCATAGTTAAAAATTATTATCTATGTGAACATTAAATTTTAAAAAAATGTCTACAAATCTGATCCAGAGATCCAGATCAACGAGGGCCAGATAAACAATGTTATACTGTACTTTCAAGCTAATTGGACAATCTCGGAAGAGATAGGCATCCCAACTTTTTATGAAATAACAGATTACTAAGTTTGAAGTTGGAACGGCCAGGAAGCCTAATCTGTATTGTTTATGATAATAATATTCAAAAACAACTTTTGTGGAAGATTAGTTTTAATTTAACGTAAGGTTGTTCTTTCTTACATTGGGAAAAATTAGAACGGTGCCATCTTGTGTGGCTTTTCCACCAAATCATCACTTTTTAGTGAATTAGGCTACACCAATAAATTAAGGAAAGTTAAATGCAGTCAAAATTTTATTTTGCTTAAAATGGTCTCGTTAAGAATTCTCTTGCCCTATCTTAAACATGCATCTCTCTACTAAATTCTGCGTCAGAAGGATCTCCTCAAGCTTACTATTGTCATCATCATCATCCTAAATGGGTCAGGCTCAATATAACTCATCTCCTCCTTTTCCTGTCGCTTAAATATCTCTCCTACAAAGCTCTCTTGGCATCACATTGTTTCCCCAATTTATCCTTAAGTGAACTCATCCACTTTACTCTTGGTCTACCCTTTGGCCTTTTTTCTTTAATCTCCAGACACAGTATCCTTTTTTGGAGTCTACCCAACTCCATCTTACAGACATGACCAAACCATCACATTTTGTCTGTTCAACCCTCCTTAACAGGCTGTATATTTCCATTTGTATCCTAATTATATAATTTCTTATTCTATCTCTTCTTATCTTCCCCAACATACATAATACATAAGTCAGTCAGTATTTAAAAAATAAATCTTTGAATTCCCTCCTCCAACTTGCAGTCAATTTTACAGTATAAATATTTCGCTAACGTTTTCAATCAATATGGCACAAAATAGTTGGCACACATAATTTTCTTATAATTCATGGGGACTTTTTTGAGCCCAGATTTAGCTTTCCACACTTTAGAGGAAACCATGTGCTTTCCTTTTTCTGCACCCTTTACTTAACTTCTTTTTCAAAGAGTAAGGTAAACTCTTAATTTGGTATTTTATGAGTTCCTTTTATCTCTTTCAGAGAAACTAAGATTTTTAGTACCCAAATTATGTTCCTCTTCTTTGGCACTTAGTATATTAGTACAGTAAAATCTCTCTATTATGGAACTCTATATAGCGGAAATCTCTCTTTAGCGGCATTATTTACCGACCCCGACCCTTTCGTGTACTACGATGATGTATTTAACTCTCGTTATAGCGGCACAAAAATCTCTCTATTGCGGCAAAACACTACCTGCAGGATATGGATTTAGACGCCTATGTAGGGGCAGACAATGACTTAGCCTCTTCAGCAGATGTTGGCGATGATGCAATAATCAAAAATGTCGTAGCCCAAAACAACGAGGAAGAAAGTGAAGATGACGATGAAATGGAAACAGAAATGTTGTCCCTTCAAGTAAACAGGCACTAGATGCTATTCTTGTTGTTTACACGTACTGTCATTGCCAATATGTAAATGAAAATTTACAAGTATTAAACATTGAAAATGAGATAGAAGACATGTTTTACGAATTGAAAACGAAACAAAATTTACAACTTATTTTACAAAATGAAATGTACTTCACAGTCATTGTTTCCTTAATAACGTAAAAATATATACTGTATTGTGTATTTTTTTGTGTTTGTGTAGCCTATGTTTTAGGAGATTTTAATTGTATGTATCCTATGTTTATTACTGTTCAGCGAAAAACGAGTTTCAGTGCTAATTAATTTTAGGCTATCTATATTACGGTATGTACTGTATGAATGATTATTGGAAAAAGTTCAATACGAAAAGTGAAATTCTATTGTTAAACATTAGTAACACAACATCTAATAAAACCAGTTTGTATCCAAATTTCTTGTTAAGTTAATAACGTACACTTTAGGTAATTAATTTAAATATCTCACTGTATTGAAGTAATCTACTGTATTAAACATTCGTCATAAAGTGATCTATTCAGTAGTTTTCAAAAATTTATTCCATGCACCATTCACATACGTATAAATAAGTTTTTAGTACAGAAAATTTAGTATTCCAACTTCCTTTCCGCCGTTAATTACTCGCTCTCTCTCTATAACGGAACTCTCTTTATAGCGGCGGTACCTCATGGTCCCTTCAATTCCGCTATAGAGAGATTTTACTGTATATATATTTATTTTTTATTTGGCACTATCCTTAGTATATTATATTCTACAGTGAAAAGTTCTATGTCATCTCTGGTTCAATCACGTTATCACTAGTTATCAACGCTTTAGTTCCAAAAGTGAGTTGTCGAATCTCAAATTAAAAAGCTATTTTGAAATATTTTTGCATTATGTAAGTTAATTAATCTATTTGCTAGTGTAATTTTGTTGAGTATTTCTAATCTTATTTGCAGGAATTAAACGTGAGTAATAATTCATTAAAAGAGTTACCTGAAGAATTATGTGAATTAACGTCATTAAGATCTCTAGATGTATCATTTAATAAATTAGCAGATCTTCCTTCTTCCATTGGAAATTTAAAGCAATTGCAAGTATTGAAAATACAAGGCAATAAACAGTTAAATAGGTTACCAAATAGTTTAGGTAAATTAAAAACAAGTCTTCGAGTATTTGAAGTCGATATTGATCACTTAGAATATCCAAATGATGTTAGTATTGATGGTCCTACAGCTGTTATAAAATATCTTGCCAAAGGTAAGTTTTTACATTTTATTTCTTCTATTTATTTATTAATGTTATCATATTGATTTTTCAAAATTGAGTTTTCACCTGATATTCACATTTTCAGTCCCCATTAACCCAAAAAAACATTGTTTTACCAACTGGTCTGTATCCATCTGTGTGTGTGTTTGTGTGTGCATGCACACAAAGTATTTCAAGTATGGAATATCATATGAAGTTGAAACTTAGAACTTAATGGGGTCACGTATCAAAAAATTGAATAACTATGATTGTTTTTGTTTTTTGATGCATAATGTAGTTTGAAATTTCCTCTAAAAAATGATGTAACTATTATATTTCTACGATTATTGTAAATATTTTTTTCGTTAACCTTTTCTACAGCTGGTGCTATTTCTAACACTGAAAGGAAGAAATGGCTGTTTCCAAAATTTAAGTTTTTTTACCACATTTGTACATTTTTCTCAGGACTTACTAAAGATATTTGAGTGAATTTTGTTTGTTCAAAAGAGCCATTCTTTCTCCTTATTCTGAGTGTTTAAAAATTAATTAATTTATTAAATTTTAAAATTATCTCCAAAAGGTCTTTTTGAAAAAAAATGTTCAGAAAGTTTTTCAAAAAAATGCTTTTGAAAAAAAATGTTCCCGACAGCAACATTTTCATCAAAATCTGTGAACCAGAAGTAGTAGGTAATTTGTGTAATTTTCCACTTTTTTGCAATTTTCTCAAAAGCGGCTCCTATAATTTTTTAAAAATTGCCTCATTTACTACATATTTTATACTCTACAAGGTAGGGTAGGCGCCTCGGCTGCTGAAATTCTTGGGGAGGTTGTGCTCTTGTAAAAAAATGTTTTTTTTAAGATTACGGCCTTAATATGCCTTTTAGTGCAAAAATGTATATAATAAAAGTTATAAACAATTTAAAAACTTACACAACTTGTATTTAAATTTTTTTGTATAACGCTTAGTTTAGCGGTAATTAGTAATTTTCTGGTTTTTTTTTCATGAAATCTGTAAAAAAAGTATTTTATAAGATTTCGGCAAAAAAAAGTGTATATAATCAAATTTATAGGAAATTAAACGATCTACAACTTTTATTTTAAGTATTTTTCTCTACATAGCCTACTTTAGCATGAAAGAGTGATTTCCATGTTATTAAGCCAAACTAAGGTTGATTTTCATTTTGTGTCTTTCACTCATGATTAAAATTAGGTTATGTTGATTTTGTGTATTTCTAATGTGTTATTACTGATATTAGGTTCATTATTGTTCATAGTTGTTCATTATTTGTATTGACAAGAGAAAGTCGTGTGAGTGTTTCACACCAGATTTTTTTTTTTTTTTGTTTACAGCTTATGAGATATTACATGGTAATAAAAATGGCAGTAGAACCAGTGATGCAGATGAGACTGATGCAATCAATTCAGAACAATATTCATCAGTTGCTACAGATAAACAAGACGATTATTTGCAGGTGAAATTCTTATTAAATTTCATTAAACTTTTTTTTGTAGATTGATTATATAATAGATAGTAATAATTGTTCTACATTAAACGTTGTGGAAATACAGTTGGAGCTCTTTATTTCAAATCTCCATAATGCAAAACATCCTTTAAATCAAATTAATTACTTTACACTTTGAAAAATTCTTCTCATTTTAATAAAATCACATCCTTTATTTTTAAGAGTTTCATGGATGCTATTTTATTAAAATGTTTTTTTTTAAGTCATTATCAGAAAAGAATTACATATTGTATGTAATTCTTATGAATCATATGTTGCAATCAGTGTAATTTATGGTATAGCATTTATTTTGGGTCTTGTTTTTGAGTTGATAGTTTAGTAAATCTTACTTTAGTTAGTCTGCAGAGGTGGCTGTAAAGGGAAACTCTTTTTCTCATGGTATCATCAACTTATTTCCTTTTAGAATATGTTTTTGGGGATTATCCACCATTTATTATTTAATAGTGTTTAATATATGATATTTATTTATTTTTATTCTTTGTTAAACCACGTATAGAAATAGAATTTCTAGTAAACTTATTACACATTCACAGTATATTTTCTATGTTACTAATTCCAAATTTGAATAGTTTATTTGTAAAAATTATAGTAAAATTTTAATAATATGACAGTGATAGTTTATGACTATTTTTTTAAAGAACCAATTGGTTCTTAAAAATATAATTGTTTTAATTTGTTCATGGCCTTTGTACTTTTTAGCCCTCTTTAAGCAATCACCCCACTTATGTTAGAATTGATATATTGTTTCAAAAAAAAAAAATCAGTAGAAAGTGAAATAATGAGTGCAAAATCTTCTGAATTATTTCAAAAAAATATTCTAAATATGTTAATACAATAAAGTAGGTTTATTAATTATTCATCTGTTATAACAAAAATAATAAATACAAGCCCTATACATCAATAAATTGTTCAATAAAAGAGTACAGTACTTTAAAACTAAATTAGTAACCACATGAGGTGACTTTAGACGTTTCTGGAAGCTCTTTTTGCAGCCCACATTCTCAGTATTCATTCACTGTAGATTTTTCTCCTTGGTTCTGTCCAAGTGGTATCTGTTTTTACTCTTCATGGAAGCCCTTAAAGTCCATAGTTGTCTGAATTTGGTTCGGTTCATTAAGTTTTCTCGTTTTATTTCGGTTTTCTCAATATCTTTTCTGACCTCTTTGAACTATTTATTTGACACCTTAGGTCTATTATTTAGTGTCTTAAAAATTTGTTTTATTAACTGGTTGTCATCCATTCTATACAGGTGTCTGTAAAATTTTAGTCTTCTTTTTCTAATCATTTCCATTAATCGTTAATTTCCTTGTACAGTTCTTCTCGAGCTCGTAACCTATACTGTCCATCTGCTATCTTCAGACCCATTACCTCGCAGAGGATCTTTCTCTGCTTCTATTAGACCAGCCTTCCCGGTCATTCTAAGGCACTCACTTGCGTACAGACACACATGTTTTATTGTTGTATTATAATGTCTAATTTTGGCTTGTCTTATCTGTGTAGAATGTTTTATATTATGATATATAAGATAATATGAGGGATGTTCAGTAATTAACGAGATGAATTGATGTTGCACACGATGAATTGATGAATTTAAATGCACACGGATCCAACACTAAGATTACAAAAACAACCAATTTAGGGATTTTTGGATTGCCTGTTTTTGCGAATAAAATAATTTATATCATTTTTCACCGTGGCAGTTGAAACTTCAACTGTTCTGCCAAAGCTATGAATATCAGTGACATTTGTTCTCCCAAATTAAACTTTTCCACCCTCTTATATTCACCTCTTTGTTTAAACATTCTTGAGTGTATTTCCACTTGTTTTACACCTTCAGAACGAAAAATTCGTAAAACTGAACTGCTCTTCTGGCATACATGTTTCAACCAGAGCTGACATTTCAAAATGAACGAAAGAGATTGTTTGTGTTAATTATGATCGAACAGCTGATTAACAGTGTTCCCAAAATTACCTTTACTCTCAAAAAGTTTCGTTGTCATGGAGTGAGTTGTTTTTTTCTGTACATTAAATGTTAGACATCCCTCATAATGAATTAATTTAATAAAAATTTTAAAATATTTACTTCAGTAAGATATATACACATGTTAAATCAAAATATGTATTATTTCTGTAAACCACCTTTAATATGGTAAACAGTAAACACTTACCAATTAGAGCGCTTTCATGCATAAAATGCAAATCTTCGGTAATTTTTATGCACAAAAGCGCTCTAATAAAAAAATACCTCTGTTAAAAGTATCTTTATAAATTTCTGCTAAAATAATAAGCGCTCTGTTAAAAATACCTTTGTAGTAGGATGTTTGATAAGATAAACATTTTTATCTTAATTTTTGAATTTGAAGTAAGACTGAGATTTATATTTATATTTTGCTACTATGAACATGCTTTTGATTCACCAGTAAGCTTCCAATCGTGCATAAAATACAGGGTTTGTCTTAAGTAATGAATTGTGTCTGGTAAAAAGAATTTATGAAACTGATTGTTACAACTTGTAAAAAGTCTTCAAAATAGTCTTCTAGGGCATCGATACATTGCTGCCAATACAATTTCCATGCTGCAAAGGCTTCCTGGAAGTCAGCTGCTGTAACCTCTTACAGAGACTCTGTGACAGCCTGTTGGATGGTGGGAACATCTTCAAAACGGTGACCTTCCAGGGCTGTGTGGTGGGTACGGCAAGGTTGTAACCCCTTTCTGGCCGGGTAGATGGTCACAATGAAGCTGGTGTGGACTTTAACACTTTTGGCATCAATTTTGCACAAACCTTCCTCATGTTCAAACTCAGAATTCAAATTTCAGAAATAATTTTGTGAATCAAAGTCTTGGACATGTTGAGGGCTTCAGAGATTAATCTTACATTCAAACAACGGTCAGAGATTTTACTTTTGCCACATTTTCATCCAAACCACTTGTTGAAGGATGCCCAGATCACTCAATTTCTTCAACAGTCTCTAGTTCATTCTTGAACAGCGAGTTCGAGTGGTTGAGTGAGAACCACCAGAAAATCTGAGCCCTTGACAGGGCATTGTCTTTGTAAGCCTCTTTAAGACAAGCGTCTTTGAAGTGGTTTTTTTCCAGCCTAGATGAAAGCAAAATTTTATCGTGTAATGCTGCTCTAACAAATGCTCTATTTATGACAATTTCTGCTGTGACACAAACTCAAAAACACCTTTTGCACGATGGGTGATCTGCACTGCGTGACTCAGACATGAATGCCACCCAGTGTGTTGCTTAGCTTAGATTTCCACTACAAGCCCTGCCGCCAGGGAGCCCAGTGCTGGCAACTGGAGCACCACTCAGGAGCCAGTCTCATTACTTTACAGACAAACCCTGTAATTGCCTCATGACTTCACCCTTGTATAAAGACCCCATCACCCAAATACTATTTTTACCATAAGTTTGGTAGTTGCTTGATAAAAGTTTGTAAGACTATATTTTCAAGCAATGACAGCTGCTCTATATGATACAAATATTGGTTCAGTGCCCCCAAATTTTTGCATATACCTTGCTGTCATATTATTTTGATATTAATATACATTTAATTGAACTTTCACTTTACACTTTTATATTGGATTGTTGAAAATATTGAAAGTAGGTTAGTGTATTCATTGTTTACATCGAGTTTGAGATGATAGTGTTTATTTATTTTTTAATATAGTATAATTTTGTTTGCTGTTTAATTTATTTATGTAATTAGTATAATTAACAAATTAACCTGTTTTGTTTTGATTTTGTATTAAAATAATACTCTACTACATTGATTTTATTTTTCCATTCATTTATTGTATAATTTTTAACATTTTTTTAATTTATTTACTTTTTTATGCTATTTTTTAACATTGCTATTTTTATTTTGGGTTTTTGGTTATAATGTTAATGTGTTTATTTTTAGGCTAGGCTGAGAGACTTGGATGAAAAAAAGGCATGTATCGCATTTTATGTGTTTTTTCTTTAATTTCTTTATTCATTTTTTATATAAGTACAGAGCAATCCCTGTAATCAAAATGGTTCGATCTTTTTAAGAGGATCTGATTTATAGAATTCTAAAATGTCAGTATTTTAAAAAAAGTTGTTTTTATTTTAGTATAACATGTAATATATTGCATTAGTTTAATGTAATACAATATGAAATTATTATCCATGTTCCCAGTGGATTTTATTCGCATGTTTGTAAAAATTTTATATTATAATAAATTAAAGTATTCAACGTGATGTTCATAAATTTTACATTAAGTAACTTGTTAATATATTAGGAATTGTTTTGAGTTCATTGAACATTTTATTATTAATTAGTTGTCTTCAGTAATGAAATGAACTTTAAAATTTTAATTGGTTTTATTTTCCTGGTTGTTTCGTAAAAGCCATGTTTTTTAGTAATTACTGTAATACGGTTAATTATATATAGATTGAGCAAACTAACGTGTCCATTACTGCTTTAGTTGTTTCTACTCAATATAGTCATTGGCCAGATTCTGAAAGAGTAGACTGTATGCTAACGTTATTGGGAAAATAGAGGGAAGGCTCATCTCTTTTGTATTTCTCTTCGAACACACTGGGCTAATCGGCGTAATCTGCAGTTTCTTATTTTAAACTTTTTTGAACGACAAAATACTAGGTTTATTCTGTAAATGTTGTTGCAGACATGTTAAAAATGAAATCGTCGGTACTGTAATGTATTTTTACCATTTTACTCTCCCTGAAAATCTTAATTTTATCATAGTTTTTATTATTTGTTAAGAAAACACCAGCATATTGGTGATTCAGTCAGCGAAGTGTTGACAGTATAGCTAAAGGTTGCAGATTTGATTCCTAGCAAGCATCTCAGAAGTTTTCACACTATAATTGATGTATTTCTTGCATTCTTAAGTCGGAACAAGATTTTTCTATTCCATGTCAACTCGGTACGAGTTGGTAGTGGCACTAATAAAAAGTACCTGATTCGTTTAGTACCTAGTTTGTACCAACTGAGTAATATTAAGTGAAAGATTATTATTCTTGCTGTTCTCTATTCTTTTGGAGCTTGTGCTAAGGCAAGTCATAGGAAACCGATACTTTGGACCTATAACACCATTATAGCTGCCATTTTTGAGAAAATTTAAAAAAGTAAAACATGCTTGAATAAATTACTTCTTCCGGTTAACCGATTTTAATGAAAATGATCGCATCAAGTCCTCATGGTAGCTAATTTAAGCTCCGGATTTCAACTTTGTTAGATTTTCTGTTTTTGAAATATAATAATAACTTGACCATTTATGAGCTTTGAGGTTGTAGAGTTTTTAAAGTGTCATACACACATAGGGAGTAAAAAAACTGGTTTATCTTCTTAACCATAATGGTAGGAAACACTTTTATATAGTAATAACTGTTAATAATAGTAATAATTGTTCCGTACGTAGGTCATCAGCTGAAAGGCTGGTTTGTACCTTTAAAGGTTTTACTAAGTAAAACGTGGAGTGAGGTGTTTTACCCTGCCTTCCTCACTTGAGTTGAAAAGTATGCTTATCAGCATGCCAGGCCCTTTGAAAAGCACATGTTTTCCACCCTGCGAATGACACCTTCACTTCATTTCCTACAGGTTCTGGCTGTATTATGAAATTCATTACTTTCAGATGAGATAACTCTGATTAGTGGCTTTTACACCTCTACCTCATCTGTTCTTAAATACTTCAGTCATTTAATTGGCTGGCCATGTGATAATTTTTTGTGGCCCTGGAACTAACAGGTTGAGTGCAAATAATTTAACATAACCTTTTTATTATTGCCAAAAATGATAACTAATATTCACATTATGTGTGTCAATATATTGTCATAAATTACAAATTTTAACTATGTGTTAAGTTATTTCGTACAAATATAGTGGTCTAGTTACACTTCTTTTCAAATTTAATCAAATTACTAAAAATATTTGACCTCAATTACTGGGATTGTACTGTATTTCATTTGTTTTTCATTTTGCATTTCATTACTCCTTACATGTTGTATATAAAATTTAAGTTCATACTTATCAATGCTTTTATTTTGCATTTCATATGCTTCAACTGCTTTTTAACAGTTAGTTTTGCACACATCTTCTGCCCGCTTTACTATCTATTTTTATAGTTTTTAACACTATTTTAATAGGTTAGCTTGTAAGAAAAACACGTTTTATGTAGTAGCAGTAAAGGAAACAAAGCGCTCTGATTTTTTCATAGTTCATGGCTTCTTCAAGCGATGATTCTTGGCATTGGTTTATTCAAAATTTTGTATAAGGAATATAAAATATATATGAAAATTAGGTGTGGTTCTCCATGGAGTATTTATGCTGTCATTTTTAATACAATCAAAGTTTTATTTTATGGGTGCATTTCATTATAATGTAACTTCTGTATTTTACTTAAAATAAATATCTTGCAGAGAATTTAGTTGGTTAATTTTTATTTATGTCAGCCAATTAAAATGTTTCAGTATTTTTTTTTTTAAAGTAATGGATTGGGTGTATTAACAAAAGGGTGTTGAATTCCAAAAGACTAAGGAAAAATCATTAAACAATGAACTATTACTTTATAAAAATTTCATGATTCAACTAAATGAATTGTATCTGTAATTGCAGCTACCAAATTGTAATTTTCATCAAGTAAACAGTTTCCTTTTTTTTAGGAAGGGAAAATGAAAGGGCTAATCGCAATCGAAAAAGAATTGCAGGAACAAAAAGCAAAAGAATTTGAATTACAAAAGAGGAATAAAGAGGAGAAAAATAAGGTAAAAATTTTTGAATAATAATAACAAAATTTGAATAATGGACTTATAGTACAACTGTGTTTGTTTTGAGTAAATAGGTTCTACTATTTAATAGTTTATTAATAAAAGATGCAAAAAAGTGAGTTTTTTTTTAAGTGAAAACCCTCAGCGGTTATCACCTAGAAAAGTTTAGATGAAAATTCTCCCCTTCACTTAAAACCTGAAAATTTGCAGAAATGTGATATAGGAGTTCAGCCAACATTAAGTGTTTCATTGCCGACCAACTCTCACGTCCATATAATAAAACAGGCTGTAAAACTTTGGTATAACCGTATCTTAGTACAGTATTTACATCCATTTATTTTCTATCAAACATTGTGTTGTATTAGACTTGAGTAATATGACAGAATGGTTACTGTAAGGAGGTTGTTGTGATGCACTGACAAAGTGAAACCCTCACAGTGTGGAACTGCTTAGCACTTATATAACTACAGCGTGACTGTAAAGTCGTGCAACCCGAATTTTTCTGCTTTACAGGAATGACAGTCAAAGTCGCGAAAGATATTGCGAGTAGGAAAATTTATTGTGTGACTGTACTGTGTATGTTAGCACTGCTAGATCACGCCATTGGCCAAAGGAGGTCGTTGCACGAAACATTTTGTTTAGTCCGAGCATGTCGTTTACGCAAGAATGTGTCTTCATTGTTGTGAGTTACTGCCAATCGAAATCGCATTCGAAGTATATAGAAGAGTTTTCAAATGCTTTTCCAGATGCTAATGTGCCCAACAAATCCACTATATCTCGTTTATTCAGTCGTTTTTGGGATACAAGAAGCGTGGTGCCGTAAACATACAGGCCGTCCAAGTGTTTTAATGGATGATACTCTGCAGATGATAAATGAAAAACTTTTTCGTTTTCCGAAAAAGGGCCTCTTCAGAAACTTGCTAGCCAGACTGAGCTATCTTATAAAAGTGTTTATAAGGCTACTAAAGTGCTGAAATTACATCCGTATCGGGTAAGTGTGACTCATCAGCTCCAAGAACCAGACAAAGGAAAGCGAATGCAGTATTGTCGGTAGTTCAGATGTTTCATTAGTAATGATATATCTGTTTTAGACATGGTTTTTTCAGCTAAGAAGCTTGGTTTCATCTTAGCGGATATGTCAGCTGTCAAAATTCCAGAATATGGTCTGCAGGTAACCCACAAGCGTTCCACGAACAGCCATCACACTCGCAAAAAATTGGAGTGGGAGTGGTGTATTTCATCGGAGAGTTTTTGGGTTTATCTTTTTTTTGGAGACCATAACAGCTGAACTGTATCAAAAAATAATTTGTGAATACAAATAATCATGTTATTTTGTAATTTAGTAAGTAAAAAATATGAAAAAGTACTCTAAAAACAATTTTTTGTAGTTTGGGTTGCGCGACTTTGCAGTCGCTCTGTATTTCAAAATTATATAAAAATTTGTATTTCATGGTGAAAGCTTATTCATATAATTCCGGTAATTTATTTGAAATTTTATACCCTGTAATTTCTTGCTATAACGGGTCATAGAAAAGTGTCGGATACTAGTATATAGGTTATGTGAGCCTTGTTAAGGATTTAGCCTAAAAAGCTAAGAAGATTCATAGACTTCATTTGTTTTTTAGAGGTTATTTGCATTAAACTGTGAAATTTTGTAATTTTTCAGTTACTAGAAGATATTTTAGTTCAAGAAAGTAGTTTACATAATAAATTAGTTGAATTTCAAGTACAAAAGGATGCAGAAAGATTAAAATTAATGGAAAATTTACTAAAAGGTTTGTATCTGATTAAATATTTTGTAAATTATTTGTTAGTTTTATGTGTAGTGGAAATTCCTCTGTAATTTACAAACAGTGACAAGGGCTTTATCTGATACAAACTGTGTACTACATTTATGTCAAACCATGAATGTTATTCTCATGTTGATTTTTTTAAATCGAGTTTTCTCCAGATGTATACATTTTCAGGTCCCCTTAACCTGCAAAACTTGTTTTTAGCGATTACTGTGTGCATGTAAAGTATTTCAAGAACAACGGAGTAGTGTACTAAGTTCAAACTTGGATCTTAAATTAGGTACCGTAAAGGGACCCAACACAAACATGTTTATAAAAATCAGTCTAATGGAAGTAGTAATTTATTCTTGTGATTTTCTTACCGTATCTTGTAGAGAATAAAACAATTAGTAAATGAGGCAACTTTTTAAAAAAACTGTAGGAGCTGTTTTTTGACAAAATTGAAAAATTTCATGAATAAACTATTACTTCCAGTTGACAATGTTTGTGTCGGGTTCCCTCGCGGTACTTAACTTAAATTCCATGTTTCAACTTCATACAATATTCTGTTCTTGAGATTTTTTTCACTCACACAGATCAATCGCTAACAATATATTTTTTTTGTGTACATGAGGCTTTTTGGAAACGTGTATTTGCTGTAAAAACTCAATTTCAGAAAATTGACATGAAAACAATACACTTTCTTTTCCTTTATGTTCGTTCATAAAGGGCAAGAGAAAGTAGAAAAGTGTAGTGGTAAAAAATTTATAAGTAAAATGAAATCACATTAATTACATGGTAGTGTTAGATAAAAAAGGAGTTTATGTAATATAATCAAAATGTTATAATATGCAGAAAAAGTGATTAATGATTAGTATTATTTTTATAATTTGTTACCTTTTAGTGTAAAAATATTTTCTTGTTCTATAACAATGAGATTTCAAACTTGTTAATTGGTTGTTTTTTATTTCTGATTGTTTTGTACATTACTGCTAATACAGCTGATGAAGGGTGATAGATGAAAATTGGCAGAACTGTCTTCGAATCTAAACTCGGGATCGCTGGTGTGGAAGCCAGTTGCACTAACCACTACACCACAGATCAGCCAGAGTGGATATTGAGTTCGGATTTTAATTTCAGTGTTGTAATTTATTTGAATACATAATCTTTTTGTATCAATTTTTTATTTTATTTAGTATTTATGTATAATATTTTATTTATTTATTTCAGTTGAAGATGAGTCTGATCGTTTATTAGAAAACCTTTTAAAAGTTAGTCAAACATTAAGAAATCCCAATCTGTTACAAGATTTAGATAGAACTCGACGTGATGAAATGCTGTCACTTCAGACACAAGAACTTCGTCGTAAGGAAGTGCTCGGTAATATATTTAATGTTTCTGTTATAATTTGACAATATTCTAGAAATCCCTTTCATGAGACTTATTAATTAAACTGTCTCATGGCTGGTGGCAATTTTTATAAAGGCTTTCCTTTAACTTATGGCAAAAATCATTAGTGATTTTTGTCTCTACTCTTTGAGAGGAATCTAATGACACTATTTTTCTATTTTTGTTTCCAAATTCTGACTGATTCTTGACTTCCGGTTTTGGGGCATTTCTGGTCAAAACCAGAACTTCAAACCCAATTTTGGCATACTAACTTTTTGTGTAGATTATGAATCTGATAACTGTTTTTTGATATCTCATGTAGTTTCTGACATCTGGGTGTGAAAGATGGACAAAGGAAAATGATTGCTGACAATGTTAAAAAGTGCCACCAATTAATATCAGGAGAAACTGTTATTGAAGATTGTAATTAAGTAATTACATCGTACGTATTAACCCCATTAAACCACTAATTCTTTTTTTCAACGTTGTTTACCAAAACTTATATTTTTTTGCTTTATTACTGTTTATGTTGATATATTTAAGACTAATATCGTGTAATTATCAACTGGATTCTGCATGAAACTTTAATGAAGTATTTTAGAATTTATGTAAGGTGATGCCACCAAATTTTGTATGGTGAGACAGGTGTCTGCACCTACAAACCAAATATCGGAAAAAACTAAAGTTAAAGATGTGAGCGTTCACCATCCTACTTTTCTAAAATAACTAAAATTTGGGATCAAAACTATCCTGTAGAACAAAGAAAACATATTCAAATGGAAAATAAGTTAAACTGACAGAAAATTGGGTAGCAAACTAAAATGTACTTTATAAACAAAACAAAAAAATTATATACCTTAGCAACTATGGACTCATTAACAAAATCTCTAAAGAAATCAAATTCTGTTATAAAAATTACAAAAGAAAAGAAAATTCATTGAAATTATGTTGTAGAAATTACATTGTTTAAATTAATTGAAAAATCTTAGAGTTTAAACAATTAACATGCATTAGCCATAAAATTGTCATTATTCTTCTAAAAGACTACTAAATTATTGTTTTTTTAAAACATGATAACATTACCAGAATTAATATGAACTATGTCAGTAAAAGCCATCGGAATAGAACTTTGTAAATGTTCTGCAATTTGGCATTTTGTTAAATTTTCAACACTACGGAACAGTTCCATTGTTAAGGCTTAATGGGTTAACAAACAACTTTTTTTTTGATTCCAGATGCTATGGAAAAAATACTTTCTGATGAACTTGAATGTAATGATAAACTGTTAGATTACAAGCGCAGCAGAGATTTAAGCTTTAGAGATTGTCTCTTAAGGTAATGTTACATAATAAATTATTTCAATCACATACAGGTACTATCCTGAAAACTTTAATTAATTTTTGCAGTATTTTCTAAATAAACAATAGGATAATTTGTTATGGAGCATTGTAAGTTTCCAAAATACCGGTACTCTTAAATTTAGTGTTGCATCAGGTTTTTGTGTGAGGTGACAAATCCCATGGATACCTGAATTTTAAAAAAGTACAATTAAAGGAGTAAAAATATTGTAAAAAAAATTTGTTATCTAATGAACTGATAAAAATAATGGTATTTTGAAAAATGAGTAAAAAGGAAGTGAACAACTACAGGTGAGGAAAGATAATTACCACACTTCAGAGAGCTTAATAACACCAACCTGTTGGAGAAGGAGAGAATTAAGGACAGTGTGACTCTTGCAATAAATATTACAGTAGGTCATCTGCTTCCCTGTGTGGAGTATGTTATTCTGTGAGCTTTGTATGGTGGTAAGTGAACTTGTATAAGAAGGAAGCACAATAGAGACAAGCTAAGATCAGACATAATACTGTGATAAAATCTGTGTGTTTGTATGTGGGTGAATGCCTTAGAATGATTGGGAAGGCTGGTCTAAAAGAAGCAGAAAAATTTTAAGAGAAAAATCCTCCACAAGACAATGTTGTCAAAGATGTTACAGATTATGTAGAAGAGAAGTACTGTTCAAGGAAAATGAAAAATTAATGTAAATGTTGACTGAAATTCTACAGACTTCTGTGTAGAATGGATGACTAACAGTTGACATAATAGATTAAGACACTAAACAGTAGATAGACCTAAGGTGTCGGATAAATTGTTTAAAGAATTCTGTAAGGACATTGAGGAAATTGGAATAATCTGAGAAAAAATAATAGACATTACCATGTTAGACTACTGATACTGACTTCAAGGGCTTCTTTGGAGAATAAAGGTGGAATACTGAATGGATAGAAGAAAGAAGAAAAGCCTGCAGTAAAGAAATTATGGAAATGTGGGCTGCAAAACGACCTTCCAGAAATGTCAATAGTTATTTTACATGGTCTACAATAATCTTAACTCTTACAATGCCAGCGTCCTAATATTAGGACGTCAGCAGTTCAACCAAAAAATTCCAGCGTCCTTTTATTATTTAGAATGTTGACTAAAAAATTCATAAAATTTTTATTTTTCGCTCTATTTTTATTATTACTGACTATTTCTTGTGTTTATAGTGCTATACACACATTTTTAATTTACAAACTTTTAATTTAAATATTAGAAATTAGGATATTCTACAGTAGATTAGTACGTACTTTCCAAAGTTAAAAAAAATTAAAAGTTGGATTTTCAAAACATTTATCGCAGTATTTTTATACTTTTCAATACGTAAATATGAGTTTAGGTGACTATGTAAATAATGAAATCTTCTTTAAAAATGATATAAGTGAAGTTGGGTAACACAATTTGTAGTGTGATTTTTTTTTTAAATTAAAAAAGAAATTTCCACAAAATAAATGTTTAAGCAGGAATTTTTATTTTTTGTATTTTTACTTTCTCTTGCCTATATGAATATACAGGTATAGGAAGGAAAGTATTGTTTTCATGTCGATTTTTCGAAATCGAGTTTTCACCGGATCTATACGTTTTCAGACCCCCTGAACCCAAAAAACATGTTTTTAGCGATTGGTCTGTGTGTGAACAGAATATCTCAAGAACGGAACATCGTACGAACTTGAAACTTGAAACTTAAGTTACATACCACTACCGGACGTGACACGAACATTTTCATCAAAATCGGTCAACCGGAAGTAGTAGTTTATTCGTATAATTTTTCAGTTTTTTGCGATTTTCTCAAAAACTGGTCCTACGATTTTTTTTAAAATCGCCTATTTTACTCAATTTTTTATTCTCTACAAGATAGGGTAGGCGCCATGTTTGCTGAAATTCTCGGTGAGGCTGTTTTCACGTAAAAACGTTGTTTTTTTAAGATTAGGGCTTTAATATAAATTTTAGCGCAAAAACTTATATAATAAAAGTTGTAGAGAATTTAAAAACCTACAACTTTTATTTCAAACATTTTTTTGTATAACGCTTAGTTTAGCGGTAATTTGCGATTTTCTGTTTTTTTCTCACGAAAACGTGTGAAAAACTGATTTTTTAAAGATTTCAGCCTTAGAATGCATTTTACGACAAAAGTGTATATAATTAATTTTATAGGAAATTAAAAGATGTACAACTTTTATTTAAAGCATTTTTCTCTACAGAGCCTAGTTTAGAGAGAAAGCGTGATTTTCCGTATTTTTAAGCCAAACTGAGTTCGATTGTCATTTTGCGTCATTCACTCATGATTAAAATAAGGTTATGTTTTTGAGGTTAGTTTTTGTTTATTTCTAATATTTTATTAATAAAGTTAGGTTTATTATTAATTATTTGCATTGGCAAGAGAAAGTTGTGTGAGTGTTTCACACCAGATTTTTTATGTTATCTTTAATAATAGTCAAGTTATGGATAGAGATATAAAATGTTAAAAATCGCACAAAAATAGGCTGGAATTTTAAAAAAGTTGGTACCTAGAGGAAAATACCTGGCATTTTTCGGAAGGCACTCACAATATTTTCCTGGCACTGTAAGGGTTAAACAAGACAAAATAAGACTAAAAAGGGTTGTGATGATCAATAGTAGTTAAAACTTGGTTCGGTCCAATATGCTTTCTTTGTTTATTTCAATTTTCTCAATATCTTTTCTGACTTCTTTAAAACACTTATCCAAGATATTATGTCCATTGTTTAGTCTCTTTAAAATTGTTTTGTCAAATGTTTTTCATCCATTTTATACAGGTGTTCGTAGAATTTTAGTCGAGTCAATAGTCCAGTAGTTTTTAATACAATAAAATCTTACTAACTTGATACTTTGTGGACCTTGAGGGTGTCGAGTTATCCAGAAAATGGGAATTTTGGATGGCTTTTAGTAAATGGACATGCATTAGATTTGAGTTATAAATTTATTATACCGTGCTTCCCAACAAATCTGATGTTATAGAGAAATTAATATTGGACAATGTTCTGTCAACAATAATCTAATTACAAGGGTGTAATCTTACTTTTATTGCTCCATTAGTTAAGAAACAGAATAAAAATGAGTCTACGAAGGAACTATTATTTTTATAATTTAATTATTAATAAATAAAGGCAAAAATGACAATATTGAATAACAATATTCAATTTTGATATAGCGCGGTACTTACATTTTTTATATTACAGTACGAGAGCCAGAGTGAATTCTAGTCTTACATATTAAAACTTTTTTTATTTTAGTTTGTTTTTTTGTTAAAATTGATCATTGATTATATTATTAATTAAATAATGAAAAACATTAAAAATCATAATTGAATCGGTGAGTGGAAAAAGGGTGATATTCCAAAATCCTTATTTTCGAGAAATTAAAAAAAAACTGTTCTGTGATTTTGTTTTTGGTTTAATGGTAAAATGTTCAATTGGTCATTTGTAGTGCTATATTAAACCTTTTTAATGGTGACTTTAGAATTAGTTTTACAATAATCATGGGATTGATTTTTGATTATTAATATGTTGACTTTTCAACTTTTTCTAGATTTAGTACAAGTGAATGGGAAAAATTAAGTTGAAAAAACAATATAATGTGCCAATATGCTACAAAACTTTATTTTAATTCTAAAATAATTTACATTTTGAAAATAATAATACAGAAACCAGTGGTCCAACTGCTGTTCGCTATTGAATGGAAGAAGGGTAATGTTCCTGGAATATTATCCTTTTTCCACTCTACTAAATTTTTAATGTAGCGTAGCTGCTTTTAGATACAAAGAATATTTCCCTTTTATCAACCAATACATGCGCCGAATTAAACTTAACAAAACTGCTATCTTCGTTCAATTTTGCATTTTTTGGAATATTACCCTTTTCCACTCACCGATTCAATTGTAATTTGTAATTCAACTAACTTGAAAATTTTTTTCTACTTAAGTTAACAAATTATTGAATAACTATTTTACTAAAATGATTTAGCAAAAAAGATTTTTTAAAATTTTAATTAGTGTGTGGGATTCAAACTCACGGCCTCTCATTCTGCAATATCAAAAAATAAAAATAAACTGACCACTTTACTTGCCCTACTAACGTTCAGACACCAACAATGGAAGAAACATTTTTTCTTATGCAAGTACCGCGCTATATCAAAATTAAATAACTTTTTTTTTATTTATAATTTATGATAATTTATAATAATTAATGATTTAATGATCATTTATTTTTTTATTAATAATTTATGATTTATAATTGGGTCTGTACAAGACTACACCTCATTTACACGTCATACACATCATCCTCATCTCATTGGGTCATGGGGTTGCTTATTGTTCTCAATTGATTGCAACGTACACAATTTAGGAATAAAAAATTTATGATTTGATTGCATTAAATATTAGCTACTAAAAGTTTTTGTAGACTCATTTTTATTCTGTTTCCAAATGACTGGAGTAATAAAAGTAAGATTACACCCTTGTAATTAGAATAATGTTGACAGTACATTGTCCAATGTTAATTTCCCTATATGTCAGATCTGTTGGGAATAATTTGTTTCTACAAAGAATATAGTTTTATACAGTCATGCTAAATACTATATAAAGTTTAGAAAGAACCTAAGAAATTTAATATTTTTACAGTAAAGTACAAAACGCCACACAAAAAATAAAACCTAAAAAAATAATTAAGTACTAATCAAGTTTGAAAAATTTACAGCGATACAATACAAAATTGAAAAATTTAGTATAAAGTCTTAAACAATTTAAATAAAATTAAGTTTGCTGGAAAAATTGTTTGATTGAAGATTGTTAATCTTCTTCAACTCGCCGCCTGGCTGCATTGTCATAAAGTTGTGGGAGGAATAAATCCATTACTGACTATCCTTGCTGGTCCATATCCTGTCGAGGAAGTGAGGTTCTACTGTATTTACTTTTTAAAAAAAGTCATCATTATGGACATTCTCACGGAATGTAAAATTTGAAATAATTACATCACCTAATGATGTCGTAATTTTGAGAGTTTAAAAGATCCTAAACAATTTTTCTGCTTTCTTTACAGAATGGAAGAAATGGAGCAACAACTAATGAAACTAGCAAGTGAACAACAAAATGTTAAAGCCAAATGGTTAGCTGAACTAAAACAAAATTGTGGTGAACAAGGTATGGTCCTCGGTATACTATTAGAAAAAACAGATATACAGTCTCAAGCATTACTGTCAGAAGTCACACTAGTTCAACAACAACTAGCTGCTTTAACATCCGTTGAATTAAAACGCAAACAACTTAATGCTGATCAACGATTGGTAAGTAGTTTTTGAAATCTGAACTTAATTTATTTGATTCAATTGTCCCTGGTAAATGTAAAGTCCTTTAACATGACAGGGATTCTCTATACTGCAATTAAATCAAGGAATACATGAACTACAAGGGTCATCTTGAAAGTAGTACTCGTTTGGGAATAAAAAAAAACTAGTAAATATTAGCAAATATAAAAGTTTTAATGTAAAGAATATACATTTTTCTACTTCTCTACATATTATGCAAATAATAAATAATATAATATGCAAATTTAAGCATTTGTCATAACGTTTGACGAGTTTTTATATTCCAGGTTCATATTCTTCCACTGCCAGTGTATTAAGAGTCATAGTCACACTTTCTTTCAGTTCTTCATCACTTTTGAATTTGTTTCTGGCAAAAAAGTCTTTGAGTTTACTAAAGAGATGAAGATCTGAAGGAGCAAAGTCTGGGCTATAGGGTGGATGGTTGAAAGTTTCCCTCTTACACAAGTTGTTATGTTATCCCAGCCGTATGAGGTCTGGCATTGTTGTGGAGGAGGATGACCCACTAGACAACAGACCTCACCATTGGTTTTGAATCGCTCGCCTTCACTTCTTTAATGTTGAACAATATGCGTCGCGATTGATAGTGTCTCCACGGATCATGAAATCAATTAGCAATACACCTCGCTGATCCCAGAAGACGGTTGCCATGAGTTTCCAGGTAGACAGTAGAGTCTTGAATTTTTTTGGCTTGTTTGGTGAACGAGGATGATACCACTCCAGTGATTGTCGTTTACTCTCAGATATTGCATAACAAATCCAAGTTTCGTCGCCAATGACTATGTGATTCAAGGAAGAGTCTCCTTCAACAGAATAATGTTCCAAAAATGTCAATGCTGCAGCAATTCACTTGGTTTTTTGTTCATCAGTAAACATGCAAGGGACCCACCTTGAACAAATTTTTGCATTATGCAAATGGTCTTTAACAATTCCACGAATAATTGTTCGTGAAACATTACTGAAATGTTCACAGATTTCATCGATATTGTAACGTGCCTATCGTTCTTCACGAATTTGTCAATTGAACCAAGCAGTTCATCAGTAATCACAGATGACTGCCCCGATGCAATGTAATCGTCTCATCGTCATGAGTGTTCTCTCTCCTCAAGTTGAAGTTATGACACCAGTGCCGAACAAACGACTCGTCCATAACATTATCTCCATAAACCTCCTTTAATTGACGACGAATGTTGATTGGTCACATATTCCTTGTGTAGTGAAACCTGACCACAGCCGTAACTTCACAACTGGCGGCATTCTCTATTTTTTTAAACATCATAAACACTAACAGCAACAATATAGTCAATGCGAACGGCAAAGTAACGTTACACAGAGAAAACAAACACACAACTGAGGGCGTTACATCCTATCTGGCAGCTACTCTACTCACTAGCGCTTCATACAGCACAAACGGGTACTACTTTCCAGATGTCCCTCGTAGCTATGAGATATTAGAAAGAGCAGAATATTGTATCAGGCAGTTAAACATGTTATGGTATAGGAGAGTACCAGAGAAGGCTAAAATCTTAATGTATGAAATGTATTTTTTACCCGATTGTACTGTAAGGTGCTGATCGTTGGAAAATTACAGTAAAGTATTGGTTTATACTTCAAGCAGGTGAATGAAATTCCTTGAAACAGTAAAAGGTAAAAGTAGACAGGGAGATATGTTGATGTTGTTGGCAAAAATCGTGGAAAAGAACCTGTGCTGTAACTGATGCAATGAGATGATGTCTGGTGCACTAGTATACAAGAGACTCGCCACTCCAGCGGCGCTTCGCGCCGCTTACGTGTCTCGACCTCAGAGGGGTAGGTGGATCAGAATTCATAAGTGGATCAGAACCATTTGCCACAAGGTGAATGAATGAATGAACGTTACTTACCTGTAACGTTTTGTTAATAAAAATTTGCCTAAAAAACCGTTTTGAAGGTGTAAAGATAGGAATACCTGAAAACGGCAAACCCCAAAAAACCGAAATTTGGTTTTTGTAGTTTACTCAGCGGACCGGTGGGTTAAGGGAAACCTTGGTTATATAATGTTGAAGTACGTTTTTGTGCGGCACAAAACAGGTTCATGCATTTTATCCCTATTATTCACCGTTAAGGAGATATGGAAATACAACCCCTACCGCAGGCTAGAGGGTTCTAATTGAAAATTTTCGGGTTATCAAATTTTTGTGTAATTGTAAACGCTAAACAACATGCTGTCAAAAGACTTTTTGTATTCTAAAAATGAAACATTTCATATCTTTTGGACAAGGGTAGCGACCCCCGTAAGACCCCAATTTAAAATTTGGAACATTACCCGTGATCCTACAGGTACGTGTAACTGTTTATATATATAAATTTGACGAAATAACCCATTTTGAAGGTGTAAAGAAAGAACAATATGAAAAAAGGCAAACCCCAAAAAGCCGAAATTTTGTTTTTTGAGTTTTCTTACCAAACCGGCAAGTTAAGGGCAACAATAGCTATATGGTTTTAAAGTACTTTGCAAGGGGTACAAAAAATATTCTATACATTTTTTCTCTACGATGCAACGTTTAGGAGATAAAAAAATACAACCCCTACCGCAGGCTAGAGGGTGCTAATTGAGAATTTTCGGGTTATCAAATTTTTGTGTAATTTTTAACGCCAAACAACATGCCGGTAACAGATTTTTTATGTTATAAAAATTTACAATTTTCATTATTTTTAGATAAGGGTAGCAACCCCCGTAGGACCTTGATTTAAAATTTGAAAAATTTCCCATAATGCGGAGGGTACATGTAATGTGGTCCTAGCAAAAGTTTTCCAAAGAAACCCGTTTTGATGGTGTTACAAAAGAAAACTTGAAAAATGCAACCCCAAAAAAGCCGAAATTTTGTTTTTTTTAGTTTTTTTACCGAACCGGCAAGTTGAGGACAACGATAGCTATATGATTTTGAAGTACATTAAAAGGGGTACAAAAAATATTCTGTACAATTTATTTTTACGATGCACCGTTAATGAGATAAAAAAATACAAACCCTGCTGCAAAAAAGAGGGTGCAACTTTAAAATTTTCGGTTTATCACATTTTTATGTAGTTTTTAACGCCAAACGACATGCCATTATCAAATTTTTTGTATTCAAAAAATTAAAAAATTTCATAATTTTTAAATAAGGGTACCAAACCCTGTAGGACCCCGATCTAAAATTTGAAAAGTCACCCGTGATTCCGGGAGTTAGTGTAATGCGGTCCTAATAAAAATTTGTCAATGAAACCCGTCTTCGTGGTGTAACAAAGAAAAACCTAAAAACTGCAACGCCGAAAAAGCCAAATTTTTGTTTTTTCAGTTTTTCCAGCGAACCGGCGGGTTAAGGGCAACTTTATATATACGGTCTTAACGTACTTCGGGAGGGGAACAAAAATGGTCGCAGTGGCCTTTGCGCTAGGAAACTTCGTTAAGAAGTTTGAAATATTCGCGCGCCTCCTCTGAGCTTTCGAAAAGAGATACTTTAAAAGGTCCTCAGGGATTTTTGCTTCTAGAGACCTCCTAATAGGCGAGAATTTCCATCAGTGAGTCATTAGTGGCTGGGGCTTTATATATTATAGAAGTGCAATAGGAGAGAGGGAAAGTAAGTGGTGGAGGGGATTAACCCACGATCTACTATCACTCAGTAAACATCGTTTAGGTTCAATATTTTTGTACATAATACAGTAGCCTAATTGTATTGTAGCATGCGTTAAACTGCGTACCGTTTAACAAATATTGTTTTGTAGTGTGCGTATGTACAAATGGAACATACTTTAAAAATCCAAGTTCAAATTAGTATTTTAATAATTAAAATAGTATAAATAAATGAAAATATTTCAAAAATATGAAAAAAATTAAGTTAAATGTAGTTCTCGCAAATATTCCACAATTAAATATATGGGGTTTTATAGTTATTACAAACACGCGGTTACTGTACAATTTTTAAATAAGTCTCGCATTGTTTTTTATTGTGTTTTTTTATTTATAGTCTTATACATCTATAACAGGTTCGTTATTATTTCATTTACAAAGCCTACCACCCTATAAAGTATAGTAAAATAGCATTTACATTTTCTAAATCTACTGTATTGCACACGTTCTGCTCGGTATTGAATTCAAAGTGTAAATGTCTGTCCCCACTCTTCGCCGTAGTCCGTGCTCTTTGTAGGCTCAACGCAGGAGTGGGAGGTAGGTGGGAGTGCTTGACACTGATAGCTGCACAGACTAAAATGAATAAGGTTCTTTTGTAAGATTTATGCCTATAGAGAGGATCTGAAAATAGAAAGTGTAAAAAAGATTTGAGAAAATTAGGTTACGCTGGTGTGGACACGTTTAAAGAATGAATGAAGAGAGAATACTAAGGAGAACGGTGGAGCTGGTGGTTGATGGAAGATGACTGTGAAGATGCCCTAGAGCAGGGGTTCTCAACCTTTCAGGCTCTGTGCCTCCCTTAGTAGACTTGACTTTTCGTCATGCCTCCCCTGTACTATTACCCCCTTATATGGTCAACACAAGTAGGCCTACTTAGTAGAATTTCAATTTGTAACTATAGCGAGTTTAGGGATGGGATAAAGGTTAGACTTGCAGGTAATACAATTAAATATTTGATAACTTTTTACAAAATGTTTAATACTACCTTCAATACATTTTTGAACATACAGTCAAATCACAGAACCAAAAAACTTAAAATATAATTGTTTACGAAATCTTCAAACTATAACATTGAGTGTTGTACAATAAAATAATAGTGTTTGAAATATAAAGGCAGGAACTAACCTGGGTTAATCATAGCATTTTTTCTATTCTAATACGATGATGCCTCCCTTGAAAATCTTCTACGCCCCCCAGGTTGATAACCCCTGCCCTAGAGGAAGATAGAAGGAGGGAATTAGACAGTGTGACACTTGCATCAGATAATAAGAGTAGGTCATCCGCCTTCCTGTGTAGAGTAGGTTATTCTGTGTGGTGGAATGGGGTGGCTATAAGGGGAGATGGGGGCTATAAACAAAGTGATTATTGTTATTTATTATTTTATCAAATACATTTGTTTCTACATCAAATGTTTTGCTCATTGCTGCTAATGCAGATGATGAAGGATGGTATATGAAAATGAGTAATGGAAAAATACCAGACTTGATCGGGTATCAATATCAATTGACACAGTTCTATGATTCTTTTGTAATTGTTAATGTAGTTTGTATAATTTAGTTTTATATTGATAAATAATACCTAATATTGTATATTGGTTTTGTTTTTGTAGAATGAACTTGGTTCAAGACGAATAGCATTAAGTGAATTACTGGTAGATCTTATGGAACAACAGGATAAACGTAGAAAACAACTTTTACAGACTCTTGTGGATGTACAAGAGAAAAGTCAGGTACTGTATTTCAGAACTCGAAAGATGAATACACCTTTTTTAAATAAAAGATTGAAATTTTAACAATTTATTTAATTATTTTAATGTTTTATTTTCAATAGGCAAAGATGTCTATTTATTTTAAAGGATAAAGGATATTTGCCCAGTTGGGTCTCCGCTCCCACAAACTGATTTTGGTCAGCCTTTTTATAAAATTAAGCATTGTGCAGATTTGTGGCTTTGCTCTTGAAAAAATGGATTTTTTTGGACAGCCTTAATAGCATTTTAGAGCAAAGGTGTATACAATCAAAATTACAGAAAATAAAACTTACAACTTTTATTTCAAGTATTTTTTCTACAGAGCTTATTTTAGCATCAATTAGTGATTTTCATTTAGCATCATTCACTCATAATTAAAATTAGTTTATTATTTTCGTTACTTGAATTTGCCAGAGGAAGTCATGTGAGTGTTTCTCACCAGATTTTTAACTTGTTAGTTTCAACAATTACAGCGAAAAATCTGTCAAATTTAAAGTTAAACATCAGGTGTGAATACTCGGACGACTTTCTCTTGTCAATGCAAATAATGAAAAATATGATCTAACATTAGTATTAATTCATTAAAAATAAACAAAAAACTAACCTCAGAAATATGACTTTATTTTAATCATGAGTGAGTGATGCAAAATGAAAATCAACCTTAGTTTGGCTTAATAACATGGAAAATCACTCTCACGCTATGCTAGGGTCTGTAGAGAAAAATGCTTTCAACAAAAGTTGTAGATCTTTTAATTTTCTATAAATTTTATTACATACACTTTTGTTGTAATACGTATACTGAGGCCGAAGTCTTAAAAAATCCATTTTATTTTACACATTTTCATGAAAAAAAAACAAAATCACAAATAACCGCTAAACTAAGCATTATACAAAGAAATGTTTGTAATAAAAGTTGTAGATTTTTTAATTTTCTACAATTTTTATGATATACTCTTTTGTCCTAAAATGCATATTAAGGCTGCTATCTTAAGAAAACCCATTTTTTCCTTCAAGAGCAGCCGCCCCAAGAATTTCAGCAGACATGGCGCTTACCCTATTATGTAGATCATATAAAATGTAGTAGTAAATGAGGCAATTTTTAAAAAAAAATTGTAGGAGCCGTTTTTGAGAAAATTGCAAAATGATACAATTAAACTACTACTTCCGGTTGACCGATTTTGATGAAAATGTTCGTGTCTGGTCCTCTAATGGTATCTTACGTAAGTTTCAACTTTGCACGATGTTCCATTCTTGAGATATTCTGTTCACACATAGACCAATCGCACTGAAAACATGTTTTTTTGGGTTCAGGGGGTCTGAAAACATGTATATCTGGTGAAAACTCGATTTCGAAAGATCGACATGAAAACAATACTTTCCTTCCTACATATTATGATACTACATAATGATACTAAATAAGCAAGAGAAAGTAAAAATCTGAGAGTTCACAATCTTAAAAATATTTAACATAAAATCCCATTCTAAAAATTAATCTGTGTAATTACTTCAGTTAAATTATTTGATGTATTAAATTTCTGGGCGAGATTGATTTAAATCTGATAAAATTTTTCATTTAAATTGTACAAATATTTTTGTTCCAGAGACAAGATGATGAAGATTTTTGGTTGAAACAATATCAGCGCCTTATGGATCGATGTCCTGAATCTTTAATACATGCACAAAGATGCTTAGATCCTCTATTAGTTCATTTCTTGGTTCAAGCTAACGCTGCTCACTGCCTCCCATATCTTGCAACATGTTCAATACAAGATATTAGCTATAAAAAATTAGAGGAGGTAAAATATTGCTTTATTATGTATCTATCTCTGTTAAAGCGTTCTTCAGGTGTATTTAGTTTGTTCAGAGTGAATAGATTTAGATCCTAAAATAAATTTTTAATCTTCTTGTAAAGAAGCTATTTTGATTGAAAAATTGCCGTGTTTATTTTAGTCAGTTAACTCGAATTTATGAATTACAAATTTCTTAATCATAATAGGTGATAGAAATAATTGTAATTAGAATACGGTTAATGGGGAAGTTTGATAACACAGGAAGGAAATTAAAGAAAAGACATCTCCAACAGGGTTGCACAGGTCAGACAAGCGATACTGAAACTGAATCCTTGATCTGGTTTAGGAGTATCAGAAATGACATAAAGGGTTGGATATATCTGACATTGGTTCAGAGCATTCTGCTTGTATGGCTTGGAGACATTGGAGATGACAAACAGGGATCAACATAAAAAAAATGGAGTGAAGATGGACTACTTATGTTGAAATCTCTAGAATGGAACAAGTCAGGAATGCAGAAATAAGATAGATCGTAGGGAAACTGAACACAACAATAGAAGTAGTTGAGAAAAAGTGTCTGTAATGGTTGGGTCATGCATAGTAGATGGAGAATGAATATTGGCCAAATAATAAATTGGAATGTACCAGGGTGCAGAAGAAGTGTTTGGCCTCCAGAATCATGGTGTGGTCAAGTGTGGCGTAACATGTACGTTAGATTTTGAGTGAGGAGGACTGGATGGATAGTGAGGGGCGGCCAGAGTTGTGACACTCACAGAAAATGTAGGTAGTTCTTGTAATTTTATTCACACTATTGGTGTATTAGTACTATAATGAAGTGAAAAAGTGACTGCTCTTTTCAATTCAGACATAATAGTTTAACTGTCAAAGTATTTTTTTGTGTAGAAAATCTGTTTTTTTTTTTGTTTAGCTCCGTTGAAAGTAACTTTAGACATTTATGGAAGATCTTTTGGCATCCCAAATTCTCTACACTGTAAAGAAAACCTGTTTGTTTCTTTATCTTATGCCCACATGGAAGCACTTTTAATTCAATCCATACAGAATGAAGTCTTCAGAATATTAGAGCTTTTTAACCTCTTCTTCTGCTCCTTATTCTTTCCGGCCTTGCAGCCTTTTGTTCATCAGTTATGATGTATTGTTTTCATTTAATTGTTTTTAGTTTAAGTTTCATGTTACTGGTTTTTTAGAATCCTTTTCTCTCATCTCCCATCAACTTGTTCCATTGTTATAACGACACCTTCAAATAATCAGTTTTTCTTAGTTTTATTTTTCCACAAGTAGTTGAAAAGTTGTTTCGCGAGTCTGGTTTCTGACAATCTTGATATGTGATTAAAAAAGGCAGCTTTTTATCTGTACAATCAATAATTAAATATGATATGTGTTTCCAGATGGGTGTATCTAAACAAGATATCTATTCTGTTATGGATGCAATTGAAATGTACAAAGAAGAGAAATCTCAACATTTTGCTCCTTCTGCACCAGAATTACAAAGTGATTTAGACGAAGCTGGACCATCTGCTCCTTCTGAATATTTATTAAATGAAGATAAATACTCTGAGGAAAAATTAATACCTGAATATAAATGTTGTGTTATTTGTATGGATGAACAGGTTTGTAATTTTATTTAAGTGTTTTTTTTGCATTGATTTTATTAGTTTTTATATGAAGGTGAGTTCTAAACTATGGGAAATAATTTTTTTGTGTAAAAAATTTTATAAATGTAGGGTATGCTGGAATGTATGTGGAAAGCTAGATTATTATGATGGTTGGGTGTGTAAGAGAACAAAAATATCTTTACCCTTAACTGATAAATAGCCAATATATTTTTGTTAGATGACGAGTGTGTAAGTACTCAACAGTTTGTGTAGTAGTGAACGCGCACAGCAGTAAACATTATAGTTAAATAGTAGCTAAATGTATGACAAACAAAGTAAGCTATTTAGAAACACTATACGGTTAGTGGGAATTTTTCTATTGATTTTTGAATATTTTGGTACGGCTGAATGGGGAGGCTTTTGAAAAAAACCATGTAAGGGCTGTAACTCATCTAAATATAGAGTTATAACTGCGTTTGAAAGCTTAAACGGTAGGGATAGGTATTTTGTTCAATAATACTTCTTTTATCAATGCCGGTTGAGTTGAAAATTACTTGAGAAGGGTATAATCGTCTCAGATTCGTAGAATAGGCAATTTTCAGGCACTTGTTCCCATTCCAATTACAATGTCCTACGTTATCTTATCTTATTTCTTTTTTATATGCATGTGTTCACATGTATATAATATCATATGTTATATAAATAAAACTGTAGAAATGGGTCAATGACATCAGCTCAAAGAGAGCAGGTTTTCTGCCTTCCTTTTACCACAGACAATAGCACTGTATTGTGTGGTAAGTGACTACCTTCTTTTTAAATACAATGTGTTAGGTCGTTTGATGTATCAATTTTTCGCTAGGCTTTTTTTATAATACCAGACTAAACAAATAAAAAATTTATTGCCAAATTTTGCATAAATTATAACAGATTTTACGTAAATTCGCTGTAAGTAGCGTTAAAAAAACGGAGTTTCATGTTGTTTTTAAAACATCTCTCAAAGTTTTTGTAACGTCTCATAAAAATTTTTAATTTTTTGGATTAAAGATGGATAAGAAAAGCCAAGTCTATAGGCGCGATCTCATGATTAGTGTTAGAAGAGTTATTATTTTCAAACTATTTGTCGCACAAGGGTTAAGAGTTAAATCTGTGGAAAAGAAAACTAGTCTCAGAGAAGGGTAGTAGACAAAGTATTGTGTACCACTGATTACTTTGTCTCAAGGAGTGTATGGAATGCATTGCAGTGAGCACAGGATGGCTGGGAGGGTTATTATATTTATCATACAACAGCCAAAAACATGGTTTATCAATAGAGATGGTAGTGAAAGAGAGTTATTATTTTCAAACTATTTGTCGCACAAGGGTTAAGAGTTAAATCTGTGGAAAAGAAAACTAGTCTCAGAGAAGGGTAGGTAGACAAAGTATTGTGTACCACTGATTACTTTGTCTCAAGGAGTGTATGGAATGCATTTGCAGTGAGCACAGGATGACTGGGAGGGTTATTATATTTATCATACAACAGCCAAAAACATGGTTTATCAATAGAGAAGGTAGTGAAAGATATTGCAGTGACGTACTAGCAAAGCGGCAGACTAAACAATTTTTCATCATGAATAGTAATACTCATAGTTACTTTATAAAATGTGATGAAAAAATAGATCGAATAATGTTATTATGAAACAAAATAGTAAGCTTGCATTAAATTTGAATTAATCTCCTTCAAAGTACTCTCCATGGCTACCGATGCACTTAACCCAATGTTGATGTCATAATTCGAAGCATTTGCTTTAGAAGCTGCTCTGTTGTTGTCCTATCAATTACAGGAATGATGTCAAAACTTATTTTTGGGAAGAGTCCGAAGTCATATGATGCTAAATCCAGAGAGTAAGGCGGATGTGAACAGACAGGAACAATTTTTCCTCCAAAAACGATTTTCCTTTTCTTCGTTAGTCAAAAGTCTGAACAGATTTTGCACTCACTAATCTCTATAGAAAATTAAAAGTCTACAACTTTTATTTCAAGAATTTTTTTGTGCAGAGCTTAGTTTAGCATCAATTAGTGATATTCCTTATTTTTAAGCCAAACTGAGGTTGATTTTCATTTTGCACCATTCTCTCATGATTAAACATAGGTTATATTTTTCATTATTTACATTGGCTTGAGAAAGTTATTTAAGTTTCACCCCCAATTTTTTTTAAATTTTTGTGTAATTTTTTCTTGTTATTTGGGAGACTGTTTTAAGCTTTCTCCTTTTTTACTTTCATATCTGTATATTGTACTAATACTAAATTTTTGTTTCAGTATCAAGTGGTCTTCATACCTTGCGGCCATCTTTGTGTCTGCATGAATTGTTCTTCAGCAGTAACAGTTTGTCCATTATGTCGAGCAACTATAGATCAGAAAATCCATGTTATAGTGCCTTGATATCCTCGGAAGTTTCCCGCAGAAGTAATCTCATGTGAACAATACTTAACACTATATTTTATTAATATTAGTATTTATATTATAATACCATATTCTAACTAATAACTTGAATTGCACAAATTTAAGAACTCCTTATTTATGCTCATATTCTAAGCTGTTTAATATTAGCATATTATTACAATTATATATTAAAACAATTTTTAAAAAAATCAAATTCTATGTGCCTGATATATATTACTAAGCATTATGTATATTTAAGTATTATATCTCATTAATTTAAGTTATATTCATTGCCTTTAGTATTATAGATGCTTGTTTTTATAGAAATCAAGTTGGGTTTAATATTGTGATTTTTTAAGGGTTATTGTTATTTTTAGTGTTATAATAGAGTGCGGAAGTATCGTCATGTGGAAGGAAACTAGGTCTATTCCTACTGTATCGTTTATCATTCTGTTTCTGTAAATATAAGACATTGTGCATACATTAAAACCGGGTGATTCATTTAAAAGTAGCCCGCTGCATTTAACAGCGGTCTTCGGCACTCAATTGGATTCAAATAGTAAATGAATAAATAGAATTACTTAATACATAATTTTACATATTTATTTAAAATTTATATACAAATTTCAACTTCACCTTTACAGTAGATGCTGAAAGTGGCGTCCTTGAACGCTTACACATTTTTGCGCTCGTTCAATGTTATTAATGCACACACGACGCAATACGGAAACGTCTATAGCTTGAATGGCTGCCACGATGTTATTCTTTAGCTCATGTATACTGCAGGGGTTTGTTTGGTAAACAGTTCCTTTTAAATAACCCCATAGAAAAAAATCGCACATACTCAAATCGGGTGAATGAGGAGGCCACAAATCTTTACCAACAACTCGCATGGGAAAAGCCTGATTGATATGAGACAGGGACTGGCGAGACGTGTGACATGTTGCACCATCTTGCTGGAAAATATTGTACTCTATAATAATATATAAATTAAATAATAATATAAATTTTACTACAAAGGCCAGTCGATCACATCGTGATCAGTGCTGCCAATACAGCATATTAAAATTACTTGAGCGGCGGGCTACTTTTAAATGAATCACCCAGTATTATGTATATTGGAAATGATTATAATGCAATATTTTCTATGATGATTCATTTATTTATCCATTAGGAGAAAATAATCACATTCAATCTATGTTGATTTAACAAAAACATTTTAACATTTTGTGATATGCGAATTCCATCTTCTTCTTCTTGAAGTGCCTATCCTCTATGGATGTTGGCCATCACATTGGTCCACATTACTCTATTCACTGCCGTTCTGAACAGAGCTGTTGACGTCATCCCAGTCCACGCCCGCAAATTCCGCAGCCACGATATCCGTCTTCGCCCTACTGATCGTTGGGCGAATTCCATAGCCAAATTATTTTTCTATTTTCTCACGATACTATAATCTTATTTGTGGCTTTTTAAAGGTGCACAAAGGGGATTTCTTCCGTCATTTCATTTTTAGCGAGTCTTTCAATAAAACTACAACAGTTTTAAACTATTTTTTGCTTTGACCCCTCGTATCTGGACTTTTGTGCGCCATTATAAATAGAAATTGTAAATAATATACATTTTTAATTAATTATTTACTTTTATGTAAAGAACAGAATCAACTCCAATCCCCAAATTAAACATTAACAAATGAATAACAATAAAACAGTTTTATAATTTTGTTAAAAGATTAACATGTAAACTAACATGAACACAGAAATGGTGAACATATCCAGCACACATCTACTTAGAGCGTCATTCACGCATACATTGATGGACATAATATTCCCACCACTGTCATGTGTACATTTTATTTTTGTCATCAGTCTCTTGACTGGTTTGATACAGTTCTCCAACCTGTTCTATCTTGCGCAAGTCGTTTCATATCTACATACCTGTAACACCCTACATCTTTTGTAATTTGCTTTATATATTCTAATCTTTGCCTCCCTCTACAATTTACTCCCTCAATATTGCCCTCCATTATTAATAGCCCAATACCTGGATGTCTTAGGATATGCCCCACTAGCCTATACCTTCTTTTGGTAAGATGCTTCCATATACTTCTTTTTTCATCCACTCGCCTAAGAACCTCTAAATTACTTGTTTTGTCCACCCACCTAATCTAACATTTCCTATAACACCACATTTCAAAAGCTTCTATCCTCTTCTTTTCTACAGCCCCTATCACCCACGTTTCACTTCCTTATAATGCTACACTCCAAACATAATGTTTTAAGAAATTTTTCCTAATCTGTAAATCAATGTTTGTAGTCAGTAAGCTGTTTTTCATTTCAAAGGCTTTTCTAGCTTGAGCAATTCTACTTTTGATATCACTTGTGCTTCTACCATCCTTTGTTATTTTACTTCCTAGATAGCAGAATTCCCCAACTTCCTGTATGTTTTCGTTGCCTACTTTTAAATCATGTGTACATACTAGCTCAAAAAGTAAGAGTGTGGATAGTGGAGAGTAATAAACCTACACGCACCAGTAGATCTGCTCCGAATTTTAGTAAACGTGCTTATTTCTTATGGAATGAATTACAAAATCGTTGCACTTTCATGAACTGATTTCCTGTCCTATGTATTCATCTTTGATAGATGTTAGTATGCAAATCATTGTCATCATTGCAGTAGACCAGTCAAATTCTAGAGGATCGTGTGTTACATAAGTATTACATGAATACTGTCTAGTTTCTAAAAATTTAATTTAACCCTTTGATAAGTGATTTATTAGTCCCTTGTATTGAGCCCTCAGAGTACAGTTTTCATCATTCTCTAACCCTGAATTTATTTCTACATTAAGCTTTAGTTATCCAAGTTGTCTTGATTGATAATTTCACGGATTTGTTGATTAACAATTACAACATTGTATAACCCATCAATGCTAAGTTAGCGCAGTCATCGCGCAGAGTGTGGTTAGGAAATTGCCGTAGTGGGGAGGCAGAGTGATGTTTACACATTCATGTACACTCGCATTCCCCCTCCATTGTAGGCCAACAACACATAAATTGAACTACTGCGCATCACGTGATCACGCTTACTTAACATTGATAAGTTATACATTCAAGAGTGTAGACAATTTGTTACTAAAAAACTTTGTAAAACTGTTATTGGTGTTAGAATATTTACAAACTGAAATTTATTGTACTCAATAATTTAAAGTTAGCTGTTAGAAGCAACAGAAAGCACTGGCTTACGTTAGAATATCGTTTATATACAACATGATGTGATAAAATGCTTAGAAATGTTATAAATTAATTGAACATTTCTACATGGTTATAGTACTTGACAGACTTTCTGGACGTGTTGATGACGTACTGAAACATCGGTGCTCAGTCCTTCCACAATGCCAATGCTCAACAAAGTGTCAATGTTTAAGTTTAATTTATTAATTTGGTTAATTAACAGCTTTAGAAACATTAAAATGAAAGCTAGTCAAGTAGGTATAATAGTCTTATTATTATGAATTAGATCTGTTTGCTTCACAATATCTTAAATTTTGTTTTCTTTTCTTTATTTTTACTTTTTAATCTCAGCAGATCTTCCATTATTTCAAAGTTTATAAAAACTATTGGTTCTTTTTTGTTAATTCACTACCTCACTTATTTTTCGTCTATAAATCAATAACCACTTGTTCATATTTCAGATAATTTGTTCCTAACAATCATAATGAATTTTTTAGCGATATAAACGTTAACCTAACCTTACCTAAATAACAATAAAAGGAGAATTAAATAATACAATTAGCGATAAATATAAATACAGCACGATCCTTAATGGTGCATTCACTGGTAATGCTCCACATGTTCATGTTTCGTAATAGAATACAACATTAACAATGACCACTCAAGTTCACAGTTCCAGTTACTTATCGTGGTCAGCAATACGATAAAAGCCAGTATTAAACAAACGGTTTTCTCAAACATTTTGATTGGTATTAAACTAATGGAAAGCACAAAATTATAATAAAATAGTAAATTAACGGAATTCAGATAAATGGGAGTAGTAGTCAATGAACGGAAAAGGACCAAACTGTTTAATACTTTTCCAGCTTTATTACTTCTAATGATATTAGAAAATATATATTGTTACTAATAAGTAAGTATGTATTGTATCTACATTAATAGTGTTATTTCATTGATTGTTAAGCAGTTTTTTTTTTTTTTTGGTTTAATGTCTGACTGTTCTGCAATTACTGCTAATGCAGACGGTGAAGGATGAAATGATTTTTTTTTTGTAACGTATGAAAATATGCCGTACCTGAATGGGATTCGAACGCAAGACCACATGATGAGAGGCGAGCACGTTACCAACTACGCCAATGCGGCCGGCAGTTAAGAGTAAGAGTTAAGCCGGCAGTTAAGAGTAAAAGTTAGTTTCATGGCTACGGTTGTCATGACAACTCTTATTTGATTCTCATGCCTTATTGGTTGGTTGGTTAGTAAAGCATTAACTTAGAAATTTTTGAAAGTACAAAATTAGTTGAAAAAAATCCTTTCATATCTTATGGCTGGTGGCAATTTAAAAAAAAGGCATAAGCCTTTGACCTATGGCAAAAACCATTAGTGATTTCTGTATCTATTCTTTAAGAGAAATTGAATGGATATTTTTGTTTCCAAATATTGAATTTGATTTCTTGATTTCTGGTCGAAACCGAAACTTCCAACCTCATGATTTCTGTATCTAGGTCTACTCATAAAGAGGAATCGAATCACACTATTAAGAAAAGAAAAGAGGACTATTAAGGAAGAGGACACTATTAGTGTTTACAAATTCTGATTTTGATTTCATGACTTCCGAACGAAACTAGAATTTCAAACTCAATCCAGCCCCACTAACTTTTTCTGTAGATTACGAATCCAAAAACCGTTTGTTGCTACCTCTTGTAGTTTTTGACTTCTGCTTTTGGGCCACTTCTGGTCGAAACTGGAATTTCAGGCCCACTAACTTTTAGTGTAGATTACAAACCCAAAAACCGTTAGTTGCTATCTCTTGTAGTTTCTGACATCTGGGTGTGACAGATGGATGGATGGACATAGGAAAATTATGACAATTTTAAAAATTTCCACCAATTTATTTCAGGATTTGTGAATTGAAAACTATGCTGAGATCTATAAGACAATATAATGCATGCAAATTGGGTGCGGGACATCTCAAGGCGTGCTATGGTTTGTTTCTAGACACTAGTGTGGAAAATTTTATTTTCCTTGCATAATACAAAAACAGCAGTTATATTGTATATTGTATTAGTGTATTGAACTCTGTTTCCAAAGAATCTTAAAACAACGTTTAAAATTCAAACAGAGGATGTTGGTAATCCTAATACGCTTCCTGTTCACTATTGGATATGCCCTAAAATTTCACTATTGCTTGGCTGTTATTAATGCTTTTATAATTTCGTAATTATTTAGTTACATGACAGCAACAGGTATTAATTGGGTCCAAAAAAAAATAGGTTAAATTAATATTAAATATTTCTTCTTTTTTTAGTACATTTAAGTTGCATCGACAGCAATTGCTGTCAGTTTTGTTACTGTAACGGTGGGATTTAATGTGTTTAATTTTCCAGACCCTAGTCGGAAATTGACCTTTCGCTTTGTAGGCTAGCACACTAGTCACCGTGCCAAAAAGGTTGTACTTTTTTTTGTATGCTATTTCAAGAAATAAGAGATATTCCATCTTATTGACATGACGATCGCACCTATGTCACCCCTCTTTAACAGGCTGTCGATTTCCAGTTGTTTCATAATTAAATAATTTCTTATTCTAGCTTCCCCAGCATACTCTCTTGAACTTCTTCTCTGCCACCTGAATTCTACTCATTACCTTTCTTAATCGATCCCTTGGTTTTTTCTCCATATCTAAGAGCAGCAGTCTACCGTCATCTATTCTACTCACATGACAAAAACCATCGTAGCTTTGTCTGTTCAACTGTCCTTAACAGACTGCCTATATACTCCTGTTGAACTTCACTCTGCACCTGAATTCTACTTGCTACCTTCTTTCCACCAATCCACGTCTCAGCTGCATAAGCAAAATTGGCACAAAGTATGGCATTATACATAATTTTTTTTCAATACATTACCTCAATAGCTAAAGAAACTCAAAGACTGTTGTCCTTTTTATCCACATCTATCCTTACTACTAGCCTGGTTAATACATTCATTACATTATGTATCATATGTTCAAAAATTATGTGGAGAACATGCTGAACAATTTTCTTTTTAATGATTCTAAAACATGAATTTTTACATCTTGTCATAATTTTTATTTATCTTTTTTTATAAATTTTATTAATGTTAGTGTATTGTTGGTACTAAAATAATCAAATTGCAGTTTATAAAAGTTAATGTTGTATTTAGCTTAGTAATCAAAACAAGATATTTGTAATGCTAATCAGAAATCTGTACTCTTTCATTATGTACAAGGCCATTCTGATTTCCACTAATTTTTATCAATTCTGTGCTGCGCAAAAACCGAAACAATTAGATTATACAGTTTGGTTATTTTACGAACGAAAACTGTAGTTATGTATTTGTGATGTTGAAAACCAGTTAATTATCAAATGTAATGAAGGTGTCCATGTAATGAAACTAATGCCCTATTCATTCTTCCGTAATATGATTGTCACCAATCTTGATGTCAATTTGTCACCAATCTTGGTTGAAATTTAACATTTTATTGTTCTGATCATTATTGTTTATGTATTAATTTAATTTTTTTACATTATATTTAATATTTGGGTTAAATATACTATTTTTTTTATCAAATATCTTATGCAGGTATTATCAAGAGCTGTACTATTTAAAATTGAAATATATATTTCTAACCACAAGAATATTGTAAACATTTACCAATGTTTAGAGAACTTTCGTGTATCTTGTACACATCTACTTCCACAATAGGAAGTTTAAATTTTGATTGTAAAAACTTTTAAAATACATCACTGAAAAGATGTGTACAAGATATCATGAAAGCGCTATAAACATTCATGGGCGTTTACTGTTACCATATTCTGGTGGTTCAGAAAAATATATATTTCAATGAAATATTTAAATACATAAATTTATTTTTTTTTAAATTATTTATGACTTGATTTTTTCCCTGGAGCTACAGAGTTGTATATTATTATTGCGATCGTTTAAAAATTTTATATCTATTATAATTTATAATTATTAGTTAAAAAAATAAAAATTAAGGTTTCTTGAAATGATGTAATTGCTGTTAAAAAATACTGTATTTATTAAATTTAAATTTTAGTGCTATGCTAAAAATAATACAACAATTCAACATGTTAATTAATCGTACAATTCTAAATACATTGTTAAGAATTTGTTTATTTCAATAGTTATGTTTATCTGAGGTACTTATCTTGTTTTATAAATGTTAATTACAAATATATTTTTCATTAGTTAACTAAAAAATATAGTTCCTTGGTGCAAAATTATAACATGATCTTGATAAAAGTAATCAATGAATACATAAAAAATAAAACTTAAATGTAATTCCCAAAATAAAACTTTTACAATATCATTACTCTTGATTATAATTCCAAGAAAAACATTGTGTGCCAACTTCTGAAAACTTTTGGAAAACAATTGATTCCATTTTATATTTTGACCATATCATTAATTAAACAAATCTCTAAAATATTAAGAAGATTATCTCAGATAATCAAAGCTTTACAGAATAAACAACCAAAACCTAACAAATTTATTATGGCTTACCACTTTTAACAATTTAATTATGTATTTTAGGTTATATAATTTTTTTCTGAATTACAAGAAATTCATACAGTCATTCGTAATTTAGAGTGAATTAGTTTATTTTTTGTAAGTAAAAATTATATAATTTTTGTACGAGAGAAATATATGACCACTTGATGACTCAGTTAATGAGTAGTCAGTTGCTTAGCTGAAGATTGTGGATTTGATCCCTGGCGAGGATCTGGATGTTTGATATTAAGTGTTTTTTATTGTACCCTAATCATAAATCATAACTGGAAACTTCAGCTTCGTACCAAGGCAATAAATTGTGTTTTTGTTCATATCATTTTAAGATTCAAGGGCACTGGTGCAACCTATATATGTAATCTTAATGTACTGTCTGTCTGTAACTTGATGGCCTCCGCCAGAAAGGAGCAATATGCAGGTTGTAAAACCATTTCAGAAAACATACATGTAATTTTTTTTAAGTAACTGAAACTTGTCGGAAATGATGTATTTTTGTAAAAAAAGTACTTCACAGTGTTCTGTAAAATTATTTCGAAAAACAAACGCTTAATGAGATAATGTATAATTTAGTAAAAGTTTTGTTTTTGAAGAAAAAACCGTATGTTTTCAAATACATCGTCATTGTTCAACATTCAACAATTATTTGATTAATGTAATATGTAGTAGGTTTGTTGTGTAATAATTATGGAAAACAATGTTGCAATAAAATTCAACAGAAAACTAATATTTTTTAAGTTACGAGAACAGTTTTTTCTTCAAAAACAAAATTTTTATTATATTATACATCATCTCATTAAGCGTGGTTTTTGAAATATTTTATAGAACAAATACATGTAAAATACTTTTTTTATAAAAATACATCATTTCCGACAGGTTTTAGCAACTTCAAAAAATTATAAATGTTTTCTGAAATTGTTTTACAATCCGTACATTGCTCCTCTCTGCTGGAGGCCATTAAGTTATAGACAGACAGCAGGTACACATATCTCTGGAACTATTTGAGATAGTTTCAAAAAAATTTTTATCTTAACATATTGTTCCGATTTTCTTGAGTACCGATTTTTTCATGAATTTTTGAAGTAATTCAGGCCTGTCGAGCATAATAAAAAAAACAAAGTGTTTTGTGTCGCCTCCAATTTGATATTTTTAAATGAGCATAATATGTAATAGGGATACATTAAGCCCTGAAAATTTGAAGCAAAAATATTTTATAGCAACTGATAGTATATGTGTACCTAAAGTTGAGAATAGTTCTTTAACGCTCATTTCTACGGGAAATGAGCGTTAAAAATTGGATGATAATAATTCACAAAATGTAAACAAGCTCGCAGTAACCCAAAATAAGCATTCCATTTTCTTTAGATTTTGTTGAAATCAGGTTACCAACTTAAATAATAATAATAAAGAGATAAGTAAAATATTTAGCTAATGCTATCAAAATATTTACAAATAATATTACCAAACAAAATTAAAGAAAAGTGTAGAAAAAAATAAGTTATAAAAATGGCGAGCTCAGAAGACGTGTAACGCTTCAGGAAAAAAATAATTTTTAATATTTTTAAAGTAGTTTCACAATAGTACCACCATTTTAAAGAGGAAAATTTAAACTATATCTTAGAATTCAAATGTGAAAATTAATTTTTTTCGATGTTTGCCTGCACCAGTGCCATGATATTTTTAGCTTATGGATTGTTCTTCAAGTACTTTAAAAGTTCTAAGGTAGATTTAAAATATAGAAACTGCTAAATACACAATAGATATCTCTCACCTAATTAAAAAGCAATAAGTCCTTTTAGATGGATATAATTATATTCGAAAGGACCTTTGCTTTTTATTAGGTGAAAGTAATCTATTGTGTATTTAGATTTTTTTAAAGTATATAATTCTAAAAATTTAAAAAAGAATTGTTTAAATTGAAAATTTAGAAAAATATCACTGGTAATGTTGTGGTTTATTTAAGAACTTGTAAAATACAGTAATATTTTTTGGGTTGTCACTATTAAAATCCACTACAGTGATCATTGATTTAACAGGATTAATTTAGTGATCCCAGTGTCTTATTGTAAAAGTTTGTTAAATTTATTAGTTACATGAAAAGTCTGCGAAAGTTTGTATTTCTTTAATGTGTTAATTAATTTGGTTTGATTTTAATCCAGTATAACTTCTTAAAAAATAAACTATAAACTTAAAAACTATTTTTGTAACTTTTCTAACATTCTCTGTAATTTTCAATTTTTTTAAAAACTAGCCAATTAAAATTTATGAAAAATAAATTAATTAAATTTTAAATCGTTAAGTTCAGTAAATTTACATACAGTAAATTATTCTAAACATATTTCTTAATAAAAATTTAGCTGATGTAAAAAATATTATACGGCTTAACAATTTAAAAATACAAATTTTAAAGAATAAAACAATGTTTAACACTGTTGATGATATATTTTTATTACTTTAATTAATAAAAAAATATTTTACAGAAAAAGTAAGGTTTGATCACAGATATTAAAATTGATGAAACAATACTCACATTGTTTTCTATTTTTAAATGCAACTTAAGTATCTTGTGTGATCATGGACACGAAAAAATTATATCACGTTTTAATTATTTGGTTAAGTTCAATGTAATTTTTAGTAGTGAAAAAAATTATTCAGTTATTTAATCTTCAACCTGTTCCACTACTTCTTCTTCTTCTTCGACTGTGTTACTTTCATTTGGTTGTTCATCAACTTCCATATCATCTTGTTTTACTTTTTCTTTTTTCTTTTTCGCACTCGCATCTTTTTTCTCCTTTTGTACTTTTCTGTATCCTGGATAAATAAAAAAACAACAAAAAATTCAGCAAATAAAGTATATATTGTTTAAATATGAAATTTGTTAAATTTTATTTGCACCACATCGTCTTAAGTGTATGTACTGATTGTTGGTCACGAAATGAATTTTGAGATGAAGTGTAAGAGGGGAACAATCTACTGCGCATGCCTAGTTTCTCTATTACAATCCAAAAAACATACTGACACTCGTAGTTCATTGGAATACACAGTCCTTATTTCATTACGCAACAAGTGGTACAGGAAATATTGTTTTGAATTTGGCTATTCTGTTTTTACGTTTTAGGCTACATTTATACAAATAAAAATATTTTAATTCATTATAACTCATTCCGTTTCTTTTCATTTCAATTCTTCACATTTTATTCATTATTCTGTAGTGTTGTTATAAATTAGTTATCTATCCGTGAATTATAAGTTTATCATGTCGATCGTTTGAAAGCAGCGGAAAACAATTCGAAGAGCGGAACGGAATGTTATTTTAAATGTTATTAATTATTGTAAAGAAGAAGCAAAAAAACTATATATACTACAGTTCAGCCGTTCTTAGTTTGCTCCTACTGTCAACAAACAAAAGCCACCTACTACAGGGTGCACGCTAGAGTCTGCGACTTTACGGATGTCGTATTCCTATTAAGTTAACTATGTTTTAAATTATAAGTACTTAAAATATCAGTCATGATATGATACAGGCCTAACAATTTCATTTAGAAAAAAAATAAAAAGTATTTTGTATTTAAATACTTTTGAAGTATTTTATTGTTACTTTTTAATTAGCGTGTACACATTTTGATATAATGCGCATGCTCAGTGAGGTCATTATTTGTTTACATTAGGAGCAAACTAAGAGAGGCTGGACTTTACACAGTTGCATGTTTTTAGAAATGTACGTACTACGCTTGCAGCAGCGCATTGCCCACACTTAGTCCCGGTTCATCTCACCATTACATATCAGTAAGACATTCATACTTACCAAACAAAATTTTAGAAAAACAACTACAATAAGGTAACTTGCTCCAATGAAAACCGTAACATGTAACATTAATTTTACAATCACCCAAGTGATTCCATTGAGTAAATACCAACTGAGTAAAGAGTGGTCATTTTCTCCTTGTACTTGGTTCTATTGGAACTAGCAATGAGGTGAGTCAATACTATGGACCTGACAAGGGAATTTTAGAAATAAACTGTTACCGTTACAGTAGTTCCTACTGTGGTCTTTAGCCTACATTCATACCTATCAACTTCACTGTGTAGAAGACAAACAACTGTGTCACCTGAGGCGTAGTAAGTATGTATTAAATAACAATAATAATATTAACACAATTTTTGATGCATCACTTCCTAATTATGTTTTCTCTGTCCTTTTATTCTACTATCATAAACTGATATACTCATAATGCCTACAATAACTTTTATATCTAGTCTCAACTAATATTCTCTTATGATTTACCCCAACACTAATGCAGTTATCTACTTGCAAGTATTTGCAGTGTGAACTGTGGACAGAAACATAACATCTGAAGAGAATATTAACTTAATTTTTTAAATAATACAACAGCAACCACAATTCATTTACATTAAATACAACCTTCACATTGGTTTTACAAAAACAAATCTACATTGTACCATTTCAATGTTAAGTTGAAATTATGAAGAAAAAAACAGATTACCCATACAATAACAATATTATTATTATAAAATAAGAGTACTTTGGAACTCCTACAAAGTTACTATGAATAAGCTTTTAAATTATTTTACAACTGTAGGTACTCTATAATCTAAAGTGGAATGAAAATGATGTTATATCACTAACCTTCCAGTGCTTCTTGTAATGGAACTAAAAATTGTTCGAAATTTGCACTTTTAATTCCTTCAAGAACATCGTTACCATGTATTGTTTTTCTATTATGCTGCATAGCACTATGATTTGATGCTGAAGTTAAAAACAAAACAAAAACTGATGCTGCTTTGGCTACTGCTGTCTTTGCTTCTTTTGAAATATTACAATTATCTGGTAGTACTTCCTTAATTAATCTCGTAACAACGGCGTTTGGTAAGTTTAAATCTTCTAACTTTTCTGCCATTTTTGCAACAATTTGACAACTGCTGTAATAAAATAATTAACCTATTATGTGTACAAAACAAACATAACCTATGTGTACCGTGAAATGTGCCTAGAAAGCCGCGGGAATTAAACAGCTGACTTTACGTACGAAACGAATTGTGTCGCTCTCTGGTTTTAGTAATATTAACTAAAAAATCGACGTCAAGTTGTCAAAATGGCGGTGTGAGAACGAGGGGTAGTTGTTTCTTGTTGAGCTTCAACGTCAGTGTTCTCGTAGTTATTATTCGTGTTTGTCGTGCTTGTGATATTTTTGAAAAGTGAAAGTTATTATTGTTTAATATGATGTAGGCAAAGTGATATTGAATGTGTGTTTAAGTGTGAATTTTTGGGGTGGATCGGCTTGAGGCCGTCGCCAGCCGATTAGGGAATGTGTTCAAATCATGGGCAACCAACCAGCTAAAGAACGCGTTGTTTCTGTGGGATCTCTTACTGTAAGAACAGCAAGAAGTAAGCCAAGAATTAATAAGGATGGTCGACAACAAGGATCCAATATTTTCACTGAACATAGCGGTAAGTCATTTCACACTGTTAACAAAATTGTCACCACTTGTACCGTAGTAGAAGCTGCCATGCTTAGCTAATTATTTAATTATTTGTAATAAGCCTATAAAAAATTGTTTGAAACTTAATTATTTTATGGCGATTTATTTATGTAGTTAAGCGTCTTGATAATTTTTCTTTATTCTTGTTGAAAACTAGGTTTCATCACCCATATGCTGCTTGTGTTTTTGTCGTTTGTTAAATCCTTCTCACTTGGTACAGGCAGTTGGGCCAGTCCATAGAGTAATAAAGAATAGAGGGGGAACTGCCATGTTAAAAAGTGGTTTAACGTTTTTCGTCTGCTACAGTAGTTCCCGTTCCAAATTTTAATGTTTATAGAATGCGCTAGTAGCGCATACGAGGGAGATTTGAATTTTTAGATTTGAATTTTACGCCTGTAGAATGCGCTAGTAGCGCATATGAGGGAGATTTGAATTTTGGCCTATTATCCTATACAATATTTATATTTTATTTCATTTTACTTTTTGTTCTTTAATTAAAATTTTTGGGAACTAATTTTTTTTAAAAGTCGCATCAACAGTTTGGTTATCGGCGATTACCGTGGGTCATGAAACAGTGGGTTGAGATTAGTTATAATTAATGAAATGAAATTTTGTTACTTAAAGAAGTGGTTTTTTTTCGCAGAGGGTTAGGGGACGTGATTTCTTCTGTTTTCCGAAAGCAAAAAACCTGTAAGTATTAACATGATAAGTAAATACGTGTAGGCCAAAATAAATCTTGTTTGTGTTTAGGTTAACCGTTAAAAGATTGAGGAAACATTAAATGTATAAATTGCCTTCTACTTTTAAATTATTATTTATTACATAAATGCGGTGCTTAAGTTTGCCTGATGTAACAATAGTTATAGTAGTTTCACATCACATCAATTAAAAAGAAAGCTAACCAGTAAAATGGCACATGACCTAACCTATATCTCTAACCTAATTATTAATAACCTAATACTAATTAAGTATTAGTTATTAATAATTTAATTAATAACCTAATTATTATACCAGGCAAACTTAATCACTAGATAATGTGTACAATAATTAAAATAGGCAATTCATATATTTCATTATTTACTAATTCGCTAGTAGTAAATGTGCTTAACCTATAAACAAACAAGATGTATTTTGGCCTACACGTATTTACTTATCATATTAATACTTACAGGTTTTCGTCTCTTGGAAAACAGAAGAAATGACGTTAAGTATACCTCTGCGATGAAAACACTTTTTTAACCTAATAAAATTTCATTGTAACTAAAAATAATCTCCAAACAACAATGGTCTCATCCGCCATTACTAACGTACAATATCTAACAACGCTTGCTCTGTATGACGCCTAGGTTTCAAATTTTAAAGCGACGCCAAAACGCACTCTATGTTTGTCAGCATATAACACTAGCAGACGACAAACTCCGTTTCATTCCGCCTATCTCAGTTCCCCCTCTATTCTTTATTACTCTATGGGCCAGTCTAACAGTGAAATGTTTTGTTACATTTCTTGATGTCTTTTTAACTCATTCCTTTGACAATTTTTTAATGTAAAAAATTATTAAACAAGTCCTGAAATAACAAAAAATGGTTAGGTATCATTTGATAAAAAAATTTGAGTCGTTGCATTATAGTTTGTAGTATAATTTGAGCACAGTAGTTTTCATGTAGAAACTTAAATTAAAATTAAGTTCTTTAATGTTAAACTTTATCTCTTCAAGATATAGAGAGGCATAACAGTTAAATCTTTAGTAGTATGGCACAACAATTTTGTTATAGATTAATTGTAAATATATACATAAGGAAGATTGAAATAAATATTTAGTATATATCTAGTATTTTTTTGGGGGACCTTTAATTTTACCTTAAATTTATTATTTAATGTTATTTAAACGTATTTTTAATGAAATTATTTTATTTTATAGTTCTTTGTATTACTTATCTGTTACTATGCTTATGTTATCACTGCAATAATGATAACGTTCGTCTGGTTTCCAATAATGCTTTTGTTTATATCTTTATTTATCACTGTATGAAACGGTTTATTAATTTTTATTTATTGTCTGGTTTGACAAATCGTGTTAAGGCAAAGAAGTTGTTTTTTGGTGAATCTGTTCAGTAATGTTGTAAGTGAAGTTGGAGAATAAAAGTTAACATGTGCACTGGGAACTGATATGAGAATTTGAAGTTTACATTTGTAATGGCAGTTTGTTTTATATATGGTTGGAGTGAGGAAATGACATCGGTTTCATTGTGTCAATGACAGCGTGATTGGCTTCTAGTATTGTTGGTTGGAATAATTAATTACATGAGAGAGGTACGTGTTGATGTGTTATTAAAACAGTTAGTAAGGAAAATAGTAGGCATTATATATTTGTCGAAGTAGACGAAAGTATGTTCTCCAGGCATATGTATGTTCTCCAATTACATGAGAAAGTATGTTCTCCAATTACATGAGAGAGGTATGTGTTGATGTGTTATTAAAACAGTTAGTAAGGAAAATAGTAGGCATTATATATTTGTCGAAGTAGACGAAAGTATGTTCTCCAGGCAGGACACGTGCTGCCGCAACAGTGGTTTTTTCAGTGAGATGTGTGGAGAGGTAAAGTAACTATTTCTACAGTTGAGCCGTTGTTAGTTTGCTCCTACTGTCAACAAATAAAAGCCACCTACTACAGGGTGCTTGCTAGAGTCTGCGACTTTACAGATGTCGTATTCCTATTAAGTTAAATATTTTTTTAAATTATAAGTACTTAAAGTACTAAAAACATCAGTCATGATATGATGTAGGCCTAAAAATACATTTAAAAGTATTTTGTATTTAAATACTTTTGAAAGTATTTTGTTGTCACTTTTTAATCAGCGTGTACACATTTTGATATAATGCGCATGCTCAGTGACGTCATTATTTGTTTACATTAGGAGCAAACTAAGAGAGGCTGGATTATACAGCTGATTACCAATAGAACTATAAAAATAATTACTGATGCAATTGTTAATAACATCAGCCAAGGTTCTATAATTTATTCCAATTCATGGCCATCACATTGCAATAGTATTTTGGAGGAGGTCGGGTTTCAGCACTTTACGGTCACCCGCAAATTTAATTTTGTTGATCTAGAAATGGGCACACATAGTCAAACCACTGAGCGATTATGGGGAAGTGCTAAGTGTTGTAACAAAAAGCATCCCGATACAGCTAGAGACAGTCATATCTTGCAGTTCTAGTGGCATTCTGTGGCCTTTGATGATCCATTTACATCAATTTTGGCCACAAGAAATTAACTTGTAATGTAAAGTAGAAGTTTTAAAGTATAATGAAATTAAATAAAATAAAGAATTAATGTAAAATTAGAACACTTACCTGATAATGGGAAAATACCAAATATTTTTAATAAATATTACTTTTTTAGTGTTCATTTTTTTAAAAATAATCCTTTAGTATGTTCCAGTAAAATTATGTAAGCAATTTTTTATCAGAATAACAAGAGGTTTTAAATTAAAAAGATCTGAATTATTAAAAATCAATTTTATGTCTAGTGTTTTGTAAGCTTACAGTAGGCCTATATCATTCCTAGGACTCATTGTTGACATTGAATTTTTGAAAGTGTATTAAATTTTTTTCCCATAGAAAGCCAAATCTAGACCACATAAAGTAACGTTTGACATTTCTAGATGCTCCTCTTGAAGCCCATATTTATTTTTCCATAGTAGGTATTTCTTTTTTTTCTGTTCATCCAGTATTTTGCTTTTGGCTCTTAGTGGAAACCCTTGAAGATCAGCTGTCTGAATTTTGTTCTGTTCATTTTTTGTTGGTGTATTTCAATTTTCTATATATCCTTTCTGACCTCCTTAAGCCACATTGCAATTTACAACTGTGTTAGCTAAAATCTGATGAAAAAATTTTCCCACCATATTATTTATATTGAACTATTTGTGATTTGTGTTACTATAAATGATTTTAATCTCGTCAATATTGTATTAATTTTATTTATTAATTATTATTTTATCTAACATCCTATGTAGGATTATAAATAGCCACATTATTTAAAATTGAAATATATATTTCTAGCCACCAGAAAACACTTACCAATGTTTAAGCGCTTTTGTATATCTTGTACACATCTTCAGTAAATTAAAATTCTTTAAAAAAAATTTCCACATCAAAATTTAAAACTTCCTACTCCGACCATGGTAGTTAAGGAATCCTTATCTACCGTGGTAGGAGTAGGAAGTTTTAAATTTTGATGTGAAAAAATTTTTTGAAGAATTTTAATTTACTGAAGATGTGTACAAGATACATGAAAGCATTATAAACATTGGTAAGTGTTTTCTGTTACCGTATTCTGGTAGTTAGAAATATATATTTCAATTTCAAATGTATTAATTTTATAAATGGTTAAAAGTTTTATTAAACTTATTTATGCAGTTTTTTAAATTGAGCTTTCGGAGGTTAATTTCCTCCTACATGTGACAGTAAAGGCATATTTTTCTATTTGAGTTTGAGCATTTTATTGTTAAAAAGGTAATTCGTGTGGTAGTAATATAACTTGAGTGATTTTCCAAGTTTCGTACATTTATCTGAAATATTTAACTAACCTGGAAGTTATAAAAAATGTGTACTTCAAAATTATTTGCAATTAATATTATGAATTTTATAGTAATTATTAAGTCATTGATAACTATTTTGTAAAGAATTCTAAAAAAATTCTTTCAGAAATAAAATATCAGAAATAAGTTTCTTGTCTGTACTTATTAATTAATATGAAGTACTTTAGTATGATTAAATTTCAATAAATAGATTGTTAGTTCAACTTCCTTTCCTTGAGTGTTTACTTTTTAACCTTGAGTGCTTACATGCTTGAATTAGAATATGTACGTAAAGTTTTATAGCCTGAGGTGAATATATTAAACTTTATACTATTTGTATTTCTCCAGTGTAGTGTATGTACAAATTAAGTTCACAAATTTATACAAAACTATCAATAGTAAAGTTAAATTATTTTTGAATTAATTAATATATTTTTTTTGTAAACAGAATCGTAAATTAAGTTATTGATCAAAGAGATTTGTGTAATTTAATTTAGAATTTCAATTATAAATGCGATTTCATTTAAGCTTTAATTAATAAGTAAGGGTTATTTGTAAATCTTAATTATTTATGAATAGAATATCAGTTAGTAGTTCTATTTTAATTAGTCTTCATTTCATCGTCATCCTCGTAATCCCTCGTGTAGTCTCAGTCAGGTCAAACATAATTTTTCTTCACCACTCTCTATTACTGAAACTTCTTTAATACATTGCTCTCTTGAATCGCATATTTTTTTAAATTTATCGATAGAATAAACATATCTCTCTTATTTTGGTATTTTTCGTTCTGCCTTCAAGTACCTTTAGGCCATCTATCTTCCTCCAGCTTACTCACATGTCCGAACCATTGCGGTGTTGTCTGGTCACCTCCCTTTATCGAGCTTTCTAATTATATCTCTCCTCCTGTTTTTCCTAATATACATCTTTTAACTGGTCGGGGTCCCAGGTTTGATTCCTGGTTGGGTCTAGCATTTTTCATGTATCATCCTTCTCACCATCTGCATTAGCAATAATTGCTAAACAGTCAGACGTAAACAAAAAACAAAATTAAAACTTATCTTAAAATGTTATTTCTGCTGCATGCTTTTTAATCTGTGTCTTCCTTTCGCCATGTTTCTGCTCCAATCAATATTAGCACAAAATGTGCACTGTACATATAATTGGCTAACCATTTGATTAGAAACTTGACTATTTTTTGTCCAGGGATACCAAAAATAGTTCTCTTTCTTATCACATGGTCAGCCAATTTTCTGTGAAGCATTAAGAACTGAAGAGGTATCTCCTCTGAGGTTAATGAATTTCACTTTCTACAGCCAGACTCTGTGAATGAATTGGTGTCATTTGCAGGGTGGAAAGTAGATATTTTTTAGAGGGCCTAGCATGCTGATAAGCATACTTTTACACTCGTTGAGTATGGCAATGGTAAACCATGTCACTCCTCGTTTTACTTAATAAAGCCTTTAGAGGTTCAAACCAACCTTTTTGTTGATGACCTAAACGACTACATACACTGTATGTAATTTTATTCATTTGAGTTTATAATTTATCACTTATTGTAGGTTGTAAGTATTACCTCATGTTTGTAAGTTTATTGTAAAAAAAAGTTTTGTAGGCATATTTAGTTTATTCTATTTTTTTATTACTCAAGTATGTTTACTTAGAACTTCAAATATTTACATTCAAGTACTACTTTCTAATTCTGTTATGCAGTTTAATACATATCTTTGTGTTTGTTACATACGTAATTTTTCGTATATTTTTTTTTCTTTTTTTCACTCCAATAGACACACTTAAATCATTCCATGTCTATTAGGTTTTCAAACTATGGTGTTAACTTAATTCTGTGCCACCTTCGCTCCCAGATTGGTTTCATGTTATTTGATCTGGTGACTCTCATTTTATTGCTTTTTTTGAAAGGGATTGGAACAATTTATTTTAACAATCATTTTAAGACCACTTATTTCTTGTTTTTGGATAATGTTTTCAGTTGTGTTACAGTCCTTCATGTCGTATTTAATTTTCTGGATCTGTTTAGTTTTTTGGGTCTTGTTCCTCAGGTGGTAGTTTAGGAGCGCTTTGGTCAAGTCTTGCATTAGATTGTCCTGTAGAGGCCGGGTACTGACTTGTGGCCCTTACAGAAGAGCAGCTGATATCCTCCGCGCCCCATCCCTCACCCATCATGTACAGTCACTTTACTTCTCATACACACACACACACACACACACACACACACTCACACACACACACACACACACACACACACACACACACACACACACTTTACATAAGTAATTTATATAATTTTGAGGATATATTAGAACAATATTGTTTTATTGTTGCGTTGTAATATTATGCTAGTTATAATAACTCGAAGCTCGGATTTTATAAACAATCAGTTTGCCCGACAGTAAGTTGATGAAATAAATTAATTAATATTGGGTGTAGAACAATTTCTAAAAACAGTAACACTATCTAGTTTTTACGTTCACTAACCAACATGTATTTTTATAGTAATTCTATAACAAAGTATTTTCAGGATATATTAATAATGAATGAAATAATGATAATAATAATTATGACGGTTGTTATGTGATTTTATTTAAATTATATATAATTATTGGTAATGATAATAAAAGCAGCCTTCTAAAAGTCAGCTGTTTCTCACAAGTAGCTTTATACCATTCTAGAGGTCTATATAGCCCATTCTTAATGTCCTTCGCTTTTTGCAGAGGGGCCACATGCCACTAGCCGACCTGTATTATTATTGTGTCTAGTTTTAGTTTTATAAACTTTTTAACAAAAAATTTATAAAACTAAAACTAGACATCCTCAAAATTATATAAATTACTTATGTAAAGTGTGTGTGTGTGTGTGTGTGTGTGTGTGTGCGTGCGTGCGTGCGTGCGTGCGTGCGTGCGCGCGCGCGCGCGCGCGTGTGTGTGTGTGTGTGTGTGTGTATGAGAAGTAAAGTGACTGTACATGATGGGTGAGGGATGGGGCGCGGAGGATATCAGCTGCTCTGATATATAAATATAAACTTTTTAACTGCCCATGACAGACAGGTAGAGTGTCAAATTATTTACACTCAATCTGTTCGTTGCAGGGCTAAAATAAATAGTTCTGTTTCTTATCACATGGTCAGCCAATTAAATGACTGAATCATTTAAAAACAGAAGAGGTAGAGGTGTAAAAGACACTAATCAGAGTTATCTCCTCTGAAAGTAATGAATTTCATTATACAGCCAGACCCTGTGGTGAATGAAGTGAAGGTGTCATTTGCAGAGTGGAAAATATGTGCTTTTCAGAGGGCCCGGCATGCTGATAAGCGTACTTTTCCTCTCAGTGAGGAAGGCAATGGTAAACCACCTCACTCCTCGTTTTACTTAGTAAAACCTCTATAGGTTCAAACCAGCCTTTCGGCTGATGACCTAAACAACAACAACAAACTTTTTAAAAATATTAAACTATCTAAATTACAGTAAACCTTCTCAGTTTAATATAATTCTATATGGGCAGTATTTATGTATTCATTAAAATCTGTAGTGGTGAAACATTGATTAAAAGTGCGTTGATTTGACATGGAATAACCCTGAGGTAGAACTGTTTTTCTACTTTTGTTTTCTAATTAGAATTTATCGAACCAGGTTTCTAATGTGCTCAAATTTTCCTCTTCTTTAAGTTGTCTAGAAGTTGCAGGGAGTTAAATATTTTTGTTTGTTACGTGATGGACTTACCAATGTTATTCAGTTTTATTAAAACTAATATTTGGTTATTTGATGGATTTTTTAAGTTTTTTTTAAAAATGTTGGATTAGTAAGTAGTTTAACTAAACTGTGGATTGTAGATTATTATCTGTAAGTTGGTGTTAAAATTTTCTTCTATATAATGCACTATTTAGGAACCAAACCTGCAGTTCTTTCCTTCGTTGTCTTTTATTTTACTGATTGGAGTGAGAAAATTGTCATAAAGGAATTAAAATTATTCACGTTTTTATAAACAACTTTATGGGTTATTTTGGTGTTGTATGTGTGGGATATTCTTAATTTTTTTGGAAACTTTTAGCTTAATAATATCACGCTTTAGAACCTGTCTATAATGTTAATTAAATATATTATTACTACATTGTTCCATATTAACAATGTTGATATTTTAACATGCTTAATATAATGCTTTTGTTTTGATTATTCAGTCCAACTTTTTAACATTATTTTAGCGCTGATGGATTCAATAATGATTTATTAAATGCTAATTAAGAGTAATGTAATACATTAGTGTTAAAGAAATAGGCTAACATTTAATGTTATCTTCTCTCTTGTATTCATTTTGTAGAAAACAATGTACGAGGTGTGGCTATTAAATAACGAGACTGATGTAAAAAAATTTAATTTTAGTTTTATACATAATTACTTATTGTCACCTTCAATATACACTCCTTCTCTATCCCTACCACGCTCCATGCAAATTTTCCATTGTTGGAAACAGTCCTGGAAGTCATCTTCTGTCAGTTCCTTCAGGACACTTGCTGCTTTCTCTTTTACAGCTTCCACAGACTAAAATCTTGTCCCTTTTAATGCAGATTTCACCTTAGGGAACAGGTAGAAGTCACATGGTACAAGATCTGGTGAATAAGGTGGATGTTCTAACACTGAGATGTTGTACTTGGCTAGGAACCTCTTCACAAATAACGCAGAATGAGTTGGCGCATTGTCTTGGTGGAGAAACCCATGATTTGTCCTTCCTTACACATTTCAGGGCATTTTTTCCTTACACTTTGAAGTAGTTTAGAAAGTACCTCAAGGTAGTAATATTCATTAATTGTTTGACCTTCAGGAACCCAGTGAAGGTACACAATCCCATGGATATAAAAAAAAACAATCATCAATGCTTTAAATTTTTACTTGTTCATTCGAGCTTTTTTTGGCTCTCTGTGGAAGTTCGGCTCTTCCAGTGCATGGATTGGCACTTTGTTTCCAGATTATAAGTAAAAAAACCATGTTTCATCACATGTTATCATGGTTTCTAAAAAATTTGAGTCATTTTCAATCGCGTACAAAGCGTCAGTACAAACATTTTTGCGAGCTTCATTTCAAACATTTTTAAGCGGCACCTGTCCTGAAGGAGCTGACAGAAGATGACTTCCAGCACTGTTTCCAACAATGGAAAATTCACATGGAGTCTTGTAGGGATAGAGGAGTGTATATTGAAGGTGACAATAAGTGATAATGTATAAAATAAATTTTTTTTGTCTCGTTATTTAATAGCCACACCTTGTGTTTCATTAGGTTGTAAATTATATATGTTGGTGCTAATGCTAATTCTCTCATTGTAAATCTTGTGATTGTTCAAATGGTAGAATATTATACCTATTCTGTATCTATAGTTAAAATTTTGATATTGTTTTTAATGTATTATGTGTCCTGTGTTCAAATAGTATATATTATTTTCGTACGGTAAATTCTATCTTGAAAATCTCTCATTTCTCATTTGCAATTCCACTTGCTAAAATATTGTAAAAAAAAGCTGGTGTAAAACACACACACGACTCTCTTGCCAATTAATTGCAAAGAATGAAAAATATTTTTACCATGTTTAATCAAGATGTTGTTAACAATGACGCAGAATGGTAATCAACCTTTAAAACTTATAAATACGGAATCACTTTGACGCTAAAACTAGGTAATGTAGGAAAAAAATGCTTCAGATTGAAGTTGTAGATTTTTTGAATTTGATTACGTACACTTTTGTCGTAAAATGCATGCTAAGGACGCAATCTTGGCTAGCCTTCGGGCTAGCCCAGTCAGTTAAGCTACATTAGTTGGGCAAGTGACTTTATATGGTGACCAGCTGACAGCCATTCCTGAGCAAACTTCACTGGAGGTCCATGGGCGGATTTACGGGGGTGCGCCGTACCCCCAGATTTTTGGGATAATAATAAATTAATTTAGTATTTAGTATCCAAATACGTCATACCTTCCGGTGAGCTCGCACCTCCAGATATCAAGACCTAAATCCGCCCATGTGGGGGTCCCTGTTCAAATATTCATGCCGAATCACGTCAAAAAAAAGTACAGCGAAAGCCAGTGATCAAATTGGGTGGTTGGTAATAAAGTACAGTTACCGATAACTGTAAAAGCCAAAAAAAGCTGTAATCTTGATCAATGCCATTTTTACCGATTTTTATTTGCAAAATGTAGAAAATCACTAATTAACGCTAATCTAAGCGTTGTAGTAAAAAAATGCTTCAAATAAAAGTTGTAGGTTTTTTTAATTTCCTACAACTTTAATTATATATACGTTTGCCCTAAAATACATATTAAGGCCGCCATCTTGAAAAAAAATTTACTGCAAGAGCACAGCCTCCCCAAAAATTTCAGCAGGCATGGCACATACTCCATCTTGTAGTGTATAGCATAAAAATGTAGCAAATAAGGCGATTTTTTTAAAGAATCGTTTTTGAGATAAATTAGTACTTCCGGTTCACCGATTTTGATGAAAATGTTGTGTCGGGTTCTCTTATGGTAGGCCTAATACGTAACTTAAGTTTCAACTTCATACAATATTTTGTTCGTGAGATACTTTGTTGGTAATAAAATTCAGTTTTAGGTAGATTTCGAGTACAGTTTACTAAAAAAACCGTTTGTTTTGAACTCTGTACTGAAAGTTAAAAGTGACTCCATAATTGCGTAGGACGACAATATTATTAAAAAAAAACTGTTTTGTAGCTGTTATATAACTGCAATAGCAACTTCTATAGTATAATAAAATTGCAGTTAATTTTAAATTTTAAAAATCATTGCTGTGCTTCGTTCATGAGAGTAATATACTATTATAGGCAGGTAAAATGTTATGTTGTTTCGTCCTGTTTGAACATGTCCAGTTATATTTTTCTACCCGCAGGCCTGCATGTTCAAACATGCCGTAAACTTGTGTTGCATTTTTTGATCGTATCTGTGTACTACTAATTTTCTGTCGGTTAGTTTGCGGATTTCTGTAAAATTAGCCAACAGCCTGTTGTTATTTCGTAATTATTTGATAAACATTTTACTTTTTAATGGAGTAAAATACTACTATAATTAGTGCTTGTTTAATATTAATTTGTCTTGCTCTATATGAATATATAAAAAAGGAAATTATTATTTTCATGTCGATTTTTCAAAATCAGGTTTGGTCTTTTCCGTTTTCTGTATGCCACTATCAAATCCGAATTCCCTGACAGGTTCACACTTTCACTCGTGCGTCTAGCGCGCCAATATCACTAGCTATATTCCTGCGTAATGTCAACTCCACTCCCATTTCACAGTTAGTTACTACACAGTCAATCTACTATGAATTTTGTTGAGTTATTTTAGTAATATTCGGACGGAGGAAGTAGATGCTGCAGAGTTCATTCAGGAAAAAGGGTTAATGCACAATCCCAGAAAATGTTGTAACTACTAAAAAAGTCTGTGAAACACTCGCACGACTTTCTCTTCCCAATGTAAATATTTTTAATAAATATGTAAATAAATAAAACAGTATACATTTTACGACAAAAGTGTATATAATAAAATTTATAGAAAATTATAAGATCTGCAACTTATATTTTAAGAATTTTTCTCTACAGAGCCTAGTTTAGCGTGTGAAAGAGTGATTTTTCGTATTATTAAGCAAACTGAGGTTGGTTTTCATTTTGTATCATTCACTCGTTATCAAAATGAGGTTGTGTTTTTTTGAAATTAATAGTAATGTTTTGTTACTAATTTTAGGTTATATTGTTCGTTATTTGCATTGGCAAGAGAAAGTTGTGTGAGTTTTTTACACCAGTTTTTAGCGTTAATTAGTGATTTTTCGTATTTGTAAGTCCAACTGGTTGATTTTAATTTAGCGCCATTACCCATGATTAAATTTCTGTTATATTTTTCATGATTTACGCTGGCATAAGAAAGTAGTGTAAGGGTTTCAAACCAGATTTATTATTTCTTTTTTAAAAAAATAATAGCCTACGTGCAGTCAGTACGAATGAATTTTGGTGGTAAAAAAATTTCTTTGTTTTTTTTATATTGCAGAAACTATATGAAATAAAACTACTGTACGCATTTTGCATAGTTGGCATGAACTACTTTTGTATTGTTTGCTAATATGTAGAAGGTCACACGATCGTGGAAACAGAAGTGTTCGTTGTTAAGATGATGATGATGATGTGTTTAAATTAGGCTTCGCTTAATGTGTTTTGTTCGTTTATTTATATGATCAGGAAAAAGTACTGTTAATTGATTGTTTAAGTAACTTTACTTTGCATTTTATCTGTAAATCAGTTTGTAGTTATAAAATTCAATTCAAAACTTCAGTTACTGATTCATAAATATTGATTTCTGATGAAATTTTACTTCAGTAGTGAGAGTTCCAAATACTACAACATTAAATTTATTCTCAATTCGAATTACCCAAAAATTTTGATTTTTAATATACTATATTTCACGGTATTTCATTCGTACGTTTTTTTCCGGTCTTCAATCTGTTACCATTCCTCATTTAAATTACAGTTCTAAATAAAGTTCTAAACAAAATGGTTTTAAATTCAAAGAAGAAGAAGTCAGTTTTTATTCTTAAACAGTTTGTATAATTTGTTTAAATTCATGAACGTTTTTAAAAATCGTTCCTTTCCAATGTTTGTGAGTAATGAAAAGTTAACCTTACTTGGTATTTTTGTGTACTTGAATTTTCAAGGATGTTAAGGGGGTAGTCAACCCAGAAAATAAAATCAAAACCTTAGGCTATAATTTACCATTATTTATTTTAAATGAATGAGTAATTTACTAGTAATGATCTACCATTTGAACCAAGCCAAAAAATTAATTACAGCCCCTAATATATAAGGGTGAGGTTGGAAAAGCGGGCTTTTACAGGGAATCAAATATCTTAGGAACCAAGAAAGATATCAACAAGATTATTATGCTGCAAAATATGGAAAATTGCTCTCTATTATCTGTTGTATGCGCTTGTACTATATATTTTTTCGTACGAGAAATTTATTGAAGAAAAACCATATTTTCAAAAACATTTAGTTTATGTATTCACAAATTATTTTTTACTAAATCTCTATTAAGGTTTTTGTAATAATCATTCCACAGATAATAGAGCTAGAAATTATGAACATTTGAAAAAAAAACATCCAAATATCTCCAATACAAACCAAAATATTTAATTTCGAAGAATGTACAATCATCCAAAAACTACATTTCCGGAAAGCTTAAAGTTAATGGAATAATTTCACTTGCCTTGCTTGTGAGCTTTATTTTAAACGGATGTTTTTATAACTTTTTGTCAACGTACAAAGTAAACAAATGTTGTGCTTCATAAAATTTTAAACTTCAAATAAATGCAAAAAACAATCGAAATTTTAAAAAATCATCTTTAAGTTGACTACCCCCTTAAGACAACTTTTATATATTACGAACTTTCCGATTTTGATTGTGGCTACCGGAGCGCGCTTTGAAATGAGGGTTGTATTCGTTTGTGAATACTTTCGGTTTGTTTCCTCCTTCTACGTCTGAACGAGCGTAGTGATTTTAATTTATAGTATTAAAATGTATTTTCTTTTCGTCCAATACTCACCAGATAAGTAAAGTCAACTTTTTTTTTTACTGTTTAGGTGCAAATGAGGTAATTTTTACAATCTCTTGCCTATATGAATATAATATATAGGAAGGAAAGTATTGTTTTTACGTCGATTTTTCGAAATTGAGTTTTCGCCGGATATACACGTTTTCAGACCCCTTGAACCCAAAAAAACATGTTTTCTGCGATTGGTGTGTGTGAACAGAATATTTCAAGAACGGAACATCGTACGAACTTGATTTTTTTTTTTTTTTTGGTTTAACGTCCGACTGTTTTGCAAATTGCTGCTAATGCAGACGGTGAAGGATGAAATGAATTTTTTGTAACGTATGAAAAAATGCCATGCCTGAATGGGATTCGAACCCAAGACCGCGTGATAAGAGGCGAGCACGTTACCAACATCGCCAACGCGGCCGGCGTACGAACTTGAAGCTTAGTTAGATACTACTACCGGACCCGACTCGAACATTTTCATCAAATCGGTCGACCGGAAGTAGTAGTTTATTCGTGTCATTTTTGTCTTTTTTTGTTTTTTTTTCAAACGGCTTCTACAATTTTTGTAAAAATCGCGTCGTTTACTAAATTTCTTATGCTCTACAAGAGTTGGATAGGCACCATCATCATCATCATCATCTGGGCATCCTTCCAGCAGGCCGGGTAGGATTTGAGTGGACGATATGCCTCCATCTATCTCTATCTTGATATACCTTTTTTATTCTGATATCCTGTAGCGTCATTCCTTTTGTTAGGAGATCATCCCTTATTTGGTCAGTCCATCTTCTTCTGGGACGTCCAACGGGTCTCTTTCCAGATACCTCCATGTCCAAGTACTGTCTGGGGATACGTGCCTCTGGCATCCTTTGTACATGTCCAAACCAGAGTCTTGCGGTACGTAATCTTTCTTCCATCGTTAAGGTCACCTGCATATCTCTTCTTATATATTCATTTCTGACCTTGTCTCTTCTGGTCTTCTGCAAAGCTGTAGGCACCATGTCTGCTGAAATTCTTTTTTAAATGAAAACAGCTTACTGACTGCAAACGTTGACTTACAGATTAGGAAAAATTTCTTAAAACACTATGTTTGGAGTGTAGCATTATAGGGAGTGAAACGTGCGTGATAGGGGCTGTAGAAAGGAAGAGGATAGAAGTTTTTGTAATGTGGTGTTATAGGAAAATGTTAAAGATTAGGTAGGTGGACAAAATAAGTAATTTAGAGGTTCTTAGGCGAGTAAATTAAAAAAGAAGTATATATATAAGCATTTTACCAGAAGAAGGGATAGTCAGTCTAGTGGGGCATATCTTAAGACATCCAGGTATTGGTCCTATCAATAATGCAGGGTATTTTATTGAGGGAGTGAATTGTAGAAGGAGGCAAAGACTAGAATATATAAAGCAAATTACAAAAGATGTAGGGTGTTACACAGGTATGTAGATATGAAACGACTTGCGCAAGATAGAACAGCTTGGAGAACTGCATCAAACCAGTCAAGTGATTGATGACAATACAAAGAAGTATATTTTATAGATTTTTTTTCCTCTCTTGTACCGTATTTTACAATCTTTTAGTGAACAAATTTATGTTTCGTGAATTAACTATTGTTATTTTTTCCGTTTTTGAAACAGAGATTATATCACGAGTTATTTAATCATCGAGTCTCATGAAAAAGTGTTCGTTCTTTTGTTGTCACGCCATCTCATATCGTGATGCCTTACATAATGTACACGTCATTCATCTCTTCTTAAATGATCATTGTACAACAATTTTTCTTGCGTATTAAAAATAATGTATGTACTTATGTTGTTAAATAACGGAATTTAGCTCATAATGGTGTCGTTGTGTGACAGTCTTTATTACCCATATTGTTGAGCATTGTGCGTAGTCGACGTGACATTTTTTCAAGATAAATAGCTGAATCAGTCTTTATGGAAATTTTTTAATACCCTCTTTCATGAATTGAGAAAAGTATGTGAGAGTTTTACATAATTTAGAATCGTTTATATTTTGGCTTTTAAATCTTGTTCAGTGGAGAAAAACGTTGCATAAATCGGTTGGTCACGTAATAAATAAATCAAAATGAATGACTGAGATACTGTTGGTGCTTTATTAGTTGTTGTTGATTGCTGAAGGTCTGGGTTTGATTTCCTGTAATAGTCTTTGAAAGTTTTCCGCTGTGATTTTTGCATTATTAGTTTGACTTCAAGGAAATAAAAGATAATTAACTGATTTTGCTTTAATCTGAAGATTGTATTATTAAATAAGGGTATTATAGTGACGTAATCTCCCAACTCTAACCGAAACTTGAGCTCATATAATTTGTTATTTAATGAAAATTAATCATTGGAAAATAGCTTTTCTCAAATGTTAGTGTAAGAGCTGGACATCACTATAGCTACTAGTTATAATTTAAAAAAATTAAAAAAATTGTCCGCCTCAATGTAACAGCGGTAAGGTTTCGAGTGACGAACTGGCTGATCCTTTAGTGTAGGGGCCAGCGCAACTAGCTTCCGGATTCGGTTTTTGGTCAGGTCTGGCATTTCCATCACTCATTTTCAATTATACCACTCCTCACCGTTTTGGTTTTAACCCTAGTGTGCATCAACAGTCAGACGTAAAGGCATGAAATAAAAAAAACGGGACAAACTGCAGAACTGAACTGTAGAACGTTTTGGTTAAGGAATTTTAGAAAATGATTCAATACACAAACAACTACTATTTTTCAAAGCTGATGAGCTCTGAACGTACGCATTGCCCCGTACACACTCATAGCTAGCCAATGACTTGCCAGCAATGTTGCCAATACTGGCTCTCGTAGCTTTGTTATATATTTTGTCTGCTATTTTTTTGGTCTTTCACTAACAAATTATAACCTATTAACATTAAACCAGCTGATTAGGTCTATATTATAAATTATTGCATGTTAACGCGCTCTATAATCGATGTGTTCAGTACGAGATGCAAGACACGAGTGAACTACTGCGGCTCTTCTACACATGCGCGCGTAATGTTTGTCACACTGATACATTCGTACAATCTGACAACGTTGACAAACGTTCTGATTGGTCTAAACGCGTGGAACAGCGGAGCTCATCAACCGTGAATAGCATTACACATCCTTTTTCTTGCTAATCATCAGCTGTCAAGGATTAGGCTGGTGGCATGTTCCGGCATCCATCTCTTTTTAGGTCTTGCCAAGCCTCTCTTCCCTCTAGGTTTGTATTTCCGTGGTCGTAGAGGAAGTCTGTGTGCTGGCATGCGAAGACCAGTTTCTCTTATGTATATTATTAATGTTTCAGAAGACAGTGACTAAATATTTTTAACGCGGCGCGTATAGTTTTGTTATGTACTCTAACAGAGTACAACCTTTGACTTTTAGCAACTCTTTTTCTTGGTTTGGACAAAATTACAATTGCCTTACGAATAAAAAACGTCTCAGCCCGTTAATGTAGTAGCCAACGCTACTGGATACTAAACCAGGCGTTCCGGGTTCGATTTCTGGCAGGACAGCCCATTCATGTAGTGGGCAGCCCATCTGGTTTCTATGCCATAGGTTAGATTTCAAGTCAATTTTGGAATGTTTTCATCAGTAATTCCACTCTTCACTGCCTGCGTCAGTAGCCTATACATGTGCGTAACAGTTGGGCGTAAAAAAACAAATTAATTCCTGGCTAGGTGTGCGGTATGAGAAGATGAAGAGGTCTTGACTTTTATTCCCGACTGGTATCTGGAAATACCATAATATGTATTCCAACTCAATGTTGCTGTTCTTTAACCTAATCCACAGTAGTCACTAATGACCGGGCTATGACTTATTAAAATTGAAAAAAAAACTGTTTTAAGTATAAAATATGATTTATGGAATGCACATGTGTGTATCAAACACTGGAGGGGTAACTACTGTATTATTTTTTGTTTGGGAGGGAAGAATTTAGTGGGAGGTAGCAAGGAGGTCATAGATTATACTCATCAAAATCTCAGCGAGGGTAAATCTGGCACGTCCATGACTGCTGTTGTTGATTCGGTCGTTGGAGGGGTTCCACAAACTGCGTGTACTACACATTAGCAAGCGCTTAATACTGGGTACCACATTCAGATCTTGCTGATTCAGACATAAACGAAACATAACAATACGCTGGTAATTCAATCTCCCAGGGTTTTTTAAAAAAAATTAATACCGTACTACGAATACAAACCATTCTTGTTTTAACTAGTAACCCTACTTTTGTCCCCATTACATCACCATCTACAAAACAATGACTTAAAAAACTATGAACCATACCAAAAGTATTGTCTTTTATTTTATAAACGATATTATTTATGAAATATTTGAGACCCGTTGCAGTTTAAGAGTAATACAAAGAAACATGAAAGTAAATATCTTAACAATGGATATCCTGCACGCATTCACGTTTAAACTGTATGCTAAAATGATATCGTTCTCGGAACAAATTCAGTGGATTTCGAGAAGATAAACACGCACTAAATGTAAAATACCAATGTTTCTTTAAATGTCATTACATGGCGTGTTTTCTTTAACTTCTTATTTAAATTTCATATTCATTTTTTTACTTGATGTTGATAAAACCTGAAATGTAAAAATGTCTAAACTATTTAGAATATACACTCGATAATGGTTTTTAGGTGTTAATAAATCTTTATTCACTCCACCCCCATTTGCATTTAGTAACACGGTGACTTAAAGTTTTGTATATTTCAACTTTGTATTTATCAAATTCCTCGTACTATTTATTGTGGAAATTTAATATTGTAGTTTATTCGAAGTAAGTCACGTCAACTTATTGGAAGTTATTTCGTGTCTCTTTTAAATTTAGTTGGTGCGAACTAGAGTAGCCACCCCTAATAAATGGGAGGGGTTTATAATAATAAATCTCGTTGTTCTTCCAATATTTGTAGCGATCATAATATTCGAAAATCGCGTCAGTAACTGCCTGGCAGGTAAACTAAAGTGTGATTTTTTACATCCGGCTGTTTTGCAAATTAGTGCTAATCACGACAATGAAAGGCGATTGGTGAAAAAATTGCCAAACCTAGCCGGAAATCGAACCCGGAACCCTGTAGTGGTTTATTTTGGTATCAACCACCAACAGGCGTTGCTCCGGCTTTGCTCAGCGTTTAGGGTTTATAAAACGCTAGAAATTTAAAATGCACATTTGAAAAAATTATCCTTTTGGTCCAGATGAAAATACTGCCGGATAATTAAAATTTTTTCACCCTCCGATTTTAATTGTATTTTGTTACGGTGGTGCTACATTTAATCTTGGCTCGGATTGCCTAAGCTGTTTCTATCACATGCGTATGCACCTTGAATACGTGAAACATGTCTAGACTAAAAGCGTTTCGTGAAGAAACATTTCAGAACTGATGAATGCGAATTATGGAGGGGAATTGTCTTAATTGAAATTCTACTTGCATATCTATCTGTAAAACAACATTCACTTCTCAGCATTCTGTTAACTTGGCAGTTTAATCAAAAGATCTCCAAAGTCAAGGGTTACTTCGTAATTTTATTCATAAAATAAAACGGCAACTAAGTTGAAAAAATATCCATATTACTAAAGCATGTAAATTATGTAATTAAAATTTTAAGATCGCTTCGTTGGTTTTGTGAGCAGTGTTATTTATTATTGATTGTTGAATCGAACAGACTTGATTTTCTAAATCTAAAAATATTCTTTTGTTGTGTTTAAAGAATGTCACAACCCGTAAAAAAGTAGTTAACTAAGAAAATAATGATTTTTAATTTTCGTGGAATCTTCTTAAGGAAAATCTCTTTTCATCCTTGGACAGCGTGCGTTATTGAATTGTTTTGACACGTCATATCAATAATTGTAAATAAATAACCTCATTTTCATTTTGTTACTTTCTCTTGCACTGTATGAATTTTACAGGAAGGAAATTATTGTTTTCATGTAGATTTTTCGAAATCGAGTTTTCACCGTAAAATGCACGGTTTCTGAACCCCAAAAAATATATTTAGCGATTGGTGTGTGTGAATAAAATGTCTTATGAACGGAATTTCGTACGAAGTTGAAACTTGCAGCCTAAATTAGTTACCACTAGTGAACTGGACATGAATATTTTCATCAAAATCGGTTAACTGGAATTAGTAGTTATTCGTGCAGGTTTTTACTTCTTTGCGTTTTCCTCAAAAATGGATCATATGGGTTTCTTTAAATCGCTTTATTTACTGCATTGTTTATGTTCTACTAGATAGGGTAAGCGCCATGTCTGCTGAAATTCTTGTGGGGCTGTGCTCTCTTGGTAAAATCTGCTTTTTTAAGGGGAATTTCGTGATCGAAGAATTATGAAAATTTTCGATTTTCTGTTTTTAACCTTAAAAAAGTATCGTTTAAATTCCCGCTTTAAAATGATGTATTTATCAGATTTGTAGGTAGTGTAGAAATGTTTTTATGATTTATTTTGTTATCGTATGTTTAGTAAGAAAGTTAATTTTATTGGACTACTTTAAATGTGTTTTTCTCAAAACTTTATTTTATCATATTCAGGTGCACGTTTCTCAACTCCCATTAAATATACAATCAATGAAATTTTTGGGGTTGTAGAGGTTGTTATGATCTTTAAACTGAATGTATAGTTTTCTAAAATATGTAATAATTTTGGAGAAATTTTTTTAAATTTTAATAATCAACACTATATTTTCTTCTTTTTTTAAAATTCCTAATGTGTGTACGTTGCAATCTGTTCAATTCAGAACAATAAGCAACCCCATGACCCAATGAAATGAGGATGATATGTATGACGTGTAAATGAGGTGTAGTCTTGTACAGACTCAGGCCGACCATTCCTGAGAGAGTATGGTTAATTGAAACCCAACCATCAAAGTACACCGCTAACCACTGTCTAGCACTCAAATCCGTATAAAAGTAACTACCCTTCTAGGATTTGAACCATGAACCTTCGTCTCCGAAAATCAACTGTTAAAAAAATATTTTCTAACAGAACAAAAAGTTATAAATTTAAAAAGTGTAAAAAGAACTGATCTTTAATATAATTTTTTTTTTGGATTCTATCACAATTGGTTCCTGAGAAACATTTACCATTGTTAACATTCAGTAAGATAAGGGATCCACGGTCCCCTTAAATATTACCCTTGGTTTGCATTATACAACGTAATTGTATACATTAGTTAAAACAATTTAAAAAACTAACTTATACTTTTATTTCAACCATTTTTTGTATACAACGCTTAGTTTAGCGTCAAATAGTAATTTTTTCTATTTCACTCATCAAAATCCATAAAATATGAGATTTTTTAATGTCGTAGGCAGCGGCCTTAGTATGCATTTTACGACAAAAGTGTGTATATAATGAAAATTGTAGGAAACAAAATCTACAATTTTTATTTCAAACTTTTTTCTCTACAGAGCTTTGTTTAGTGTCAATGATTTTCCGTATTTTTAAACCCCCTTCACAACTGATAATTTTTAATGCAGGGAATGAATCTTTTTTGTATAAATTTTTAATTCTCAAATTTCTCTGATTTTAGTTTGTTTTAGTAACAGATAAAAGATTTTCATAATTTGTGACAAAAATATAAAATACCGATAGTTTTTATCCACTAAAAATATCTATGCTAAAAAGTCACGATCATTATTATGACAATCGGGTCCAAAGGCGTTTAAGTTCTACAGAGGTTGTTTTTCATTTCCCATTGTTTATTAATGACTAGCATGCCACGCGCGGCTTCGCACGCGAATCATGTGTAATAATTTTTTAAAAATAAATATGTAACAGAAATTGGGTGGCTGCTAGATCAACGTACGCGCGCGCGCGCGCGCACACACACACACACACACAACGTTTTGATAAATTCCCCCGTTATGTCTCTCGCTAGTCTTTATACATATGCACTATCTTCAACAAAAGTACACACATACACAAAACCACGTTTTGATAAGTTCCCCCGCGTACGTCTCTCACCATTATCAAACCCCCTTCATCTACTTCAACAGTAATATGTACTCACATGTACACACACACACACACACACATATATATTTATGAAAATGTTCATTAGGGCCCTTAGGGTTATTATTTTTAAAAATTTAATAATAAAATGTTGCTGTTAATATAAATATGAATAAGCTTTCTAAATTTCATGAAAATCCATTCAGTAGTTTTGGAAATTAGCCTGCACAAAAAAATACACGCTTTGTCTTTATAATATTAGTATAGATTACGCAAAGGATATAATTTTCATTATTTACACTGGCAAGAGAAAGTCGTGTGAGTGTGTCTCAAAAAAAATTACTTAAATATTTCACCTTTACACTTACAGATTTCTTTTAAAATTTAAGATCATTGACCTTGAACGGTTTATTTTTATTACAGTAACTTTAATTGATTAATCCATAACTGGTTACTATTCTGCACTGTAAAGTAATGCAATTTTATACCACTAATGTATTATAGAACTACTATAATAAACTATGCAGTATGCTAATTCTTCCACGTATCTGGTTGTTGTAGTAGTTATTAAAAGACGTTTTACATTCTTTTCATACCGTCTATACGTACAATGATTATATTTAAGTATTATTACATAGACGAAATCCTACACCAACACACACACACTCAGGTAGGTATGATTTGAAATTCACATGAAGTGGATCGTCGAATGTAGAAGCATTGGAGGTAATTAAAATTCTTCTATAATTACATGGAATCAACTATTTATAAAAAAATCTGTTATCAGAAGTTTCCTTTTGTTCAATTAAGATTATTCCTGTAATAAATTATAATGGTTTCGGCTCTCACCGAAATTCGATATTGTTTTTTTAAAATTGTATATTAAAATTTTCATTGTTACTGTTAAATATCTCCAACCACGAAGGTTCCGTTTTCGGAAACATTCCCGGTGTTGTTTGGATCATCAGTCAAAAGGCTGATTTGAATCTCTAGAGGCTTTACTAAGTAAAACGTGGAGTGAGGTGGTTTACCCCACCTCACTTCAGCATGCCAGGTCCTCCATACATACGTCATACGTGAGGTGGTGGCCTTCCTCACTTGAGTAGAAAAGTATGCTTATCAGCCCTCTAAAAAACATCTACTTTCCAATTTGCAAATTATACTTTCACTTCATTCACCACCGGGGCTGGCTGTATAATGAGAAAATTCATTACTCTCAGAGGAGACTCTAACTAGAGTTTTTTACACCTCTACCTCTTCTGTTCTTAAATGATTCAGTCGTATAATTGGCTGACCATGTGATAAGAAACAGAACTGTTTTTTGTAGCCCTGGAACTAGCAGATTGAGTGCTAAAAAAAAAACTTTTAACTTTTCACCTGCCTGTTACGGGAAAATACTCCCGATGTGCTCACCATTATGTTTACGGAAAAATATTAGATCGGGGGAAGAATAAAAAGTACAAATTTTTACTTTCTCTTCTCTATATAAACGTATAAGAAAGGAAGTATTGATTTCATGTCGATTTTCCAAAATCGGGTTTTCATCGAAAATACACGTTTTCGGGTCCCCTGAACCCAAAAATCCGTGTTTTTAATTATTTGTGTGTGTGCGTGAGCGCGCGGACAAAATAATTTTAAGAATGAATTACGGGAAAATGAAAATAAACTTCTGTTGGACTTACAAATACGAAAAATCACTAATTAATGCGAAACTAAGCATTGTAAAAAAATGTGTGAAATATAGGATGTAGGTTTTTTAATTTCCTACAACTTGAATCATGTATATTTTTGCCGTAGAATGCATATTAAGGCCGCATCTTAAAATAAACAATTTTTATCACGAGAGTACAATTCCTCCCAGGAATTTCAGCAGACATGGTGCTTAATTTGTCTTGTAGAGCTGTGGTGCACCATTACCTATAGAATTAACCCATAACGGCACTCTAATACCCGTAATTATATTTTTAATTAGCCATTAGGTTTTAATAAAGGTTTAAACTTGCCCATAACAGGTAGATGGACTGTTAAATTAATTGCACTCCATCTGCTAGTTCTAGGACTACAAAAAATAGTTCTGTTTCTTATCATATGGTCAGCCGATTAATGACTGAACTATTTAAGAACAGAAGAGGTAAAGGTGGAATAGACACTTGTCAGAGGTATCTCCTCTGAGAATAATGAATTCATTATACAGCCAGCCCCGTGGTGAATAAAGTGAATATGTCATTTGCAGGGTGAAAAGTAGGTTGTTTTCGGAGGACCTGGCATGCTGATAAGCATACTTTTCCACTCAGTGAGGAAGGTAATGGTAAACCACCTCACTCTTCGTTTTACTTAGTAAAACCTCTATTGGTTCAAACCAGCCTTTCGGCTGTTGACCTAAACAGCAAAGAGTTTAATAAACGTTTAATTATTTTTTTTACTTAGTCGCATCAACTGCTTGGTTATTAGCGACTACGGTGAATTATGTGATTGTAACTGTAGGATTTGACTTGTCAAAATTTCCAGATCCTGGCCGGGAATCGAACCCGGGACCTCCGCGTGGTAGGCTTACGCGCTAAATACTACGCTACGGAGGTGGCTTAAATAAATTTTAGTTGTAAATATTTTAAATAAAAATACTTAAAATTTAATGAGATACTTGTCATATTGGTTTTTGAAAATTCTAGGTCGGATTCAAGAGTTCAGTTAAACTTTGCTTCCACGTTCTTAATTTTTCTTACCCTTAATTGTTAACTTATCGTTTATATTTGGTTACGGATTTCTTTTTGATCAGTTGCTTTTTCAAAATTGTCGCGCAGTCTGCGAGTATCGCGGCATCCTTGGCTCTTGCTTACGGCACCCCGGTTTCACCACCACTGTCAATGTACAGCATTAAAAATTTAGTAAATGAAGGGATTTTAAAAAAACATCGGAATTTTTATTACCAAATAGCAAAAAATTGAAAAATCGCACGGATAAACAATTGCTTCCGGTTGACCAATTTAGATGAAAATTTTCGTGTCTTGTCTCTTTGTAGTACGTAACTTAAGTTTTAAGTTCAATTTCTTGAATTATTTTGTTCTCAAACACACAGACCAATCGCTAAAAACATGTTTTTCTTATTCAGGGGCCTGAAAACGTGTATTTCCGGTGAAAAGTTAAGTTTGGAAATTCGGTACGAAAACTATACTTTTTTGTTTACGTTTTCTTACCTATATGAATAGGAAGGAAAGTATTGTTTTCATGTCGATTTTTCGAAATCGAGTTTTCAACGGATATACTACACGTTTTTCAGACCTCCTGAACCCAAAAAACATGTTTTCAGCGATTGGTGTGTGTGTGCGCGCTTGCGCTTGCGTGCGTTTAAACAAATTATCTCACGAACAGAACATCGTACGAAGTTGAAACTTAAGTTAGTTACTACTAGAGGGCCCCGGCACGAGTATTTTTTTATCAAAATCTGTCAACCGGAAGTAGTAATTTATTCGTGTAATTTTTCACTTTTTTGCGATTTTTTAAAAATCGCCTCATTTACAATATTTTTTTATGTTCTACAAGATAGAGTAGACGTCATGTCTGCTTTCACTCTTGATTAAATTAGGTTACGTTTTTGCGGGTTAGTTTTTTTGTGTTTAATTCTAATGTTTTATTACTAATGTTAGGTTATGTTTATAAAAAAAATGATATTAATTTTTCAACATCATAATTTATGTATCCGAGTCTTTTATGAATATTTTCCTAGTTAGATAATCCTTGGTAATCCATTTAATACATAAATTGAAAATCGCTTTTACGTAGAATGAAAATGCCGCCTGGGATTAAGTTTTGCACAACTGTGATATGTAATATATACCTCGATGCCCTTGCAATCAATTTATTATTGATCTTAACATAAACTCCATAGAGGTTTATTGTTAGTATTATTATTATTATTCTCTCTGAACTTCCCACGATCTCTTTAGCTTTCAACTGTTAAGCCTGAAATATTTATGAAGGCGTATCGGCAATTTAAAAGACGCATTCTTCTGGAAATAATGATTGTATTAAAGCTGGCGCTATTTTGTTGTTGAGTTTCTGATGGTTTGTTTTCTTCTTTAATTAAGAAGGACGACAAGAACCCTACTGGGGGTGTCATTTCAATAATCCACCCTATCTTGTTTATACATCACTGGTTTATTCCTATATCGTACCCTTATTTCATGAAATAAAATGAAAATTAACCTACAGAAAAGTCGGTGTTATAAGTAGTTTTATTATTTTTGTTTTTTTTTTACAAAATATCATACCGACGTACCTTAGTGGCGCTGTGGAATCTCGATTAACTGAATTCGGGTTACTCGAAACGACCAAAAATTAATACATTTCGGATGCACGTATTTACGTGAACAAAATGAAAATAAAGTACACCTATATTGTGGTGCAATATATATACTTGCTTTTACCGAGATTCTTTTATAGCAGATAGACCTAAAAAGCACGTTTTTTTATTTTAAGTAAAATTTTATATAAATGTAAACGCGTTGTTTTGACTATTGATTAAAATTTAAGACTATTGATTATTAATTTGATTTAATTGATTAAATTAAACGCGTAATGTTCGTAAATAGGTTCAGAAGAACTTGAATTTTCTGAGTGATCTAAAATTAAAAAAAAAATTTTGTAAAGATTTTTAATTCCATGTTAACTAAATGGAAGTTGCGTAATTTATTTTAAATATACTCGTATTTAAGTTTAAATTTAAATATATCACATTTAATGATATTTCTACGTAAAAATTAGGTACATACTTATGATTTAACGACACTTTTAGCGAGTATAGATAACATAAATATTATATTGCAACAATCATGTTAACATACATTTTAATACTTCAGTTAATAAAAAAAAAACACCAGCTTTAACATTTTAACAACAAAAACATCAAACGATCATTGGTGAATACATTTAGTTAGGCTGATGGGTTAAGTTAACCCGAAAAAAATATAAATCGCTGTAACAATAACTTCGAAAATTTTAACACGGATAAAAATCTAGGAGCGGAAGGTTAGTTCATAAACAATATTACAAAGAAATCGTACTAAATTTAGTTATTGAAAAGATAACTTCACAGAAAAGTATTAAGATAAAGAATACTTTCTTTGTTTCAAAAAAAAGGTTGGTAAGATTATCGATTGCGAGCCTTTCGTAAGTGTATTATTTGTATTGATCTAATTCATCATTTTTTAATTATTACTAAAGATTGGTGCCGGAACAGCTAGAAATGCCTAATCCGTGAGGAAGAGGAGAATAATTATTTTTACTGTGCTTAACTGGCATTTTTTTTAGGTACGTTTCCGGTCACTTTTTTAAGTGATTGAAACTCATGTAATCATTTCTCCTATTTAAAACGCAAAATCGCTTCCATTTTTAAAAAAAATACGAATTCTGTTAACTCCTAAATGCAGAGTTCTATTAAACAGATTTTTATAATTTTTACATGGGTTTAAAAAGAATTCTTTCCTGATTTGCCCTAAAGTTCTAAACTTGAAATTCATGCTAATATAAGCTTCATTTTACAAAATGGAAAAGAGTAAATTTCGTTTACAACTTAGCGGTAATACAATGCAATTTAATGCGGTTTTCCCCACACTTCTTTTATATGTATTTGAATACTATAGCTTAACGAACTAGAGACTGCAGATAAAGGCATAGTGATCTAGCTAGATCATAGCACAGAGCCAATTGACTTTCGTTAATCGTATCCTGCGTTGTCACGTTGTGGTCCCGCTGTGGATGGTAGCCTAAAAAGTCAGCTGGAGTTCGGTGGAACAGAGTGTGACTTAGTGAAGGGGCAACCTCACACCCGACCTTGGCTGTTATTGCCTTGATCTCATCTGCAGTCTTTAGTTCGTTGGGGTTTTTTTATAGACATTAGTTACCGGTGTACTTTGATGGTTGGTGCTCAATAAACCATAATCTCTCAGAAATGATCGGTCTGAGTTCTGTACAAGACTACACGTCATTTAAACGTAATACCATATCATCTCCATCTCATTGGGTCATGGGTTACTTATTGTTCATAAATTGAACAGATTACAACGTACACACCATAAGGGATTAAAAAAAGATGACTTCATAGTAATCCAACCGGTATTTTAGTTTATATCTATTCCGAGCCAGTCACGGAAAATATATTAGCATAAAGTGGTGGTCATGTTGGAGTATTATTTATTTTGTAAATACTGTACTGTCGCCGGCACTTAGTTTCTTAGTTGGCTTTCTGTTATTGCTGTTATTAATGTCAAAACATCTCCAAAGAGGCAAGTGACTACCATAAAAATATTATTGTTTCGATTTTTGAATTTCATTACGCTTGATATTAGAACATTATGAAATTGTAGCTCTTTATCTAATGTTTTGGTTATATTTTTAATGAAGATGCCTAGAGCTACGTGCCGTTAGCAGTACATGCATTATTCAGATGGTTCACATGTATAAATCATCGCTTATTATAATGCCAATATTAATTTCTTCGAATATTTTTTCACTTCGATTTTTTTCTAATTCGTATCCTCACGATGTAACTTTTTTATCCGTAAAATAAACTATGTAGCGAAATGTAATACAATACTAAACTTACGTATGTCTTGTATATTTAATACTTGTGCGTAATTATATATTCATTGGAATGACTCATCGGGAGTCATACCTTCTATGGAAGTCGTAAACCAAGGTCTAAATCTTTATGTGTACTGTATAATTACAATTACACTCGTAACACATCTGTTTGTAATTGTCATTAATTTGTATTTCATTTTTTTCATTAATTGTATTCTTGTAAAATGTATTTCAAAATAATTGGTGTAATTTTAAGCCCTACCAATTTGTTTTGTTTTGGTTATTATAATGAAGGAAGTATATCAATTAATTAGAAAAGATTGGACTGTATAATGAGCTTAAATTATTTTGTCAAATTTCAGAAGTGTAGGCTTTCGTTTTATAGATGTATCCTCTCCGTATTCACATTTCGGAACGAAAATATTAGTCAAATTCAAAACTTATTTCACCCTTATTTAACCAAATTTTAAATTGAAGTTATTTATGTGAAATCCTAATGAATTTTGAGTTATATGGTCATTATTAAATAAGTCAGTTATAAAAATAAATTTTTCGTAGCGTGCGTATCCGCTTCGGATGTTGGCGATTAATATATTCATGCGAGGATTTACTGCCCAGCCGTATCTCGCTTCTAAACACCACCTCTCTCTTGTCTTGCCAGTCCTCAACGGAGAGCCGCCGCAAAGAAATTGCCTCCTGCACCCCATCCAACCATGTCACTTCCAACCTACCCCTCCTTCTACCGGCTGGCGTCCACTCCCATACCCTCTTTGACCACCTACCATCCTCCATCCTTTGCAAATGGCCGAACCATTTTAAATGCTTCCGGGATATGGTATCCATAAACGCCAATTGTTCTCTTAATTTCGGAATTCGATCTGCGACACACCAAAGCTCCGCTTCCAGAAATCCATCTCCACCGCTTTTAGGCGATCCTTAAGTATCTTTATCACCCACACTTCCGCAGTATATGTACACACACTTTCCAGGATAGCATGATAAATATTTATCTATGTCTCCTTCCATATTTGATGCTGGCGATTATCATAAACCAATTTAACCCTATCGGCCGCTATGTGGATCAACTCTGCAGAGCTCTTCTCAAACCATGTCCTCAAATTGGCAAGCCAGAAAAGTTTTCTTCGACCAGGAGGTCTCCTTCCTTTTATCCGTCATTGCAGATTGCGCTTCAGTGCATCATACCTTTCTTGATTTACCATGATGTGTCCGAGATACTGAAGTTTATGACACTTGACATTGTTAAGCACCTCTGGGCCCTCATTCATCCTCTGTAGGACATTTAAAAGTAAATTACTTTAATATCTTGTTTGGCAATTTATGTTATACATGATTATGACAAGTCGTAATTTAGGCTACTATTTTATCTATGGCTATCCCCACTCTTTTATATGGTTCTGAAACCTGGGTACATAAAAAGAAGGAATGGAACAGGTTACAGGCTGCTGAAATGCGATTCCTAAGAGCAGTGAAGGGTTGTACTAGGGAAGACAGAATCCATAATACTGAGATCAGAAAAGAGCTCAACATACCCTCCATATGGCAGAAAATCGAGGAAGCCAAACAAAACTGGAAGGATCATGTGGAGCGCATGGAGGATGGAAGAATTCCCAGGGCAGTCATCTCCTATCAGCCAGTAGGAAAGAGAAGTGTGGGCAGGCCTCGTAAGAGATGGAATTGATTAATAAAGGAGTTTGCAGTCGGAACAGGCAATGTGCCTAATCCTTGAAGGAAGACGACGACGATTTTATTTCTTATTTCTCAAGTCAATTTGGTCGTCCATTAAATAACAAGCATTTTCAACAGCAAAAAAGAAAATTGAAAAATTACGTAACACAAAAATACGGAGAATTGATATGTAACTTGCTGACATGGAAATTAATTCGCACAATAATAGTCTACTGATTTATTATTGACAATCAATTTCACAATTTCATTAATTACAAATCTCATTTCAGGCGCATAACAAGCAGGTGGATTGTTAAATTATTTGCACTCAATCTGCTAGTTTACCTGACTTATTGAATTTAGCATTGTCACCCCAGAATAGTAGCCCCATTGAAACTTTATAGAGGTTCAAACCAGATTTTCGGTTGATGACCTGAACAACAACAGTCTTATTTCGCAATGTTTTGTACGAGTTATTTTTATGAAATAAGATATGCGGATAAATTAACGATTCATTTAATGTCACAATAACGATCTTTCTAAACAAGTTGAACTTCGCATTGTCGCCACCAGAATAGTTTCACTATTGAAACTTTAATTAAATAATTATTTTGTTATTCAATACGAAAAATCTCGTTATGACTAGATTCACAGCTTTGAGACTTTCTACACAGCAGCTGTCGTTACCACATTATATGGAAGAAATGTTAACTATTATTGCTGTGTGGGAGATAGTGATAAAAATATTACTTATCGACATTGATTTTCTAATTTTATTTTACAGCGTTTAGTTATAAATTTTTGCGTATCGATTTAATAGTTTTTCCTGTTATATTTGTAAACAGTTCCGAGTTAACGCGTGATTTTAATAGTAATCGTGATAAGTAAATATTCCGTTTATTTTCATTTGTTTTATCTTTCATACTGATTGTTATTGTAAGAAGCTGTGATTTTATTATTAATGTAGTTGAGTTCAATATATTTGAATTAATGGCTAATATGAACTTATCTCTTTATATTGTAATGTTTTTTATCATCTTTATCTATTTTTTACTTTTACTGAACGCTAGTAAAAATTATCAGAAGAATATTTATTATCACTAATTTGTGTACGTTGGAATCTGTTCAATTCAGAACAGTAATAAACCCCATGGCCCAATGAGATGAGGATGATTTTGTATAGCGTGTAAATGAGGTGTAGTCGTGTACAGACCCAGTACGACCATTCCTGAGAGAGTATGGTTTATTGAGCCCCAACCATTAAAGTACACTGGTAACTACGGTATATTATTAAAATCCGTATAAAATTAAATTACCTTTACTATGATTTGAATCAGGAACCTTCGTTTCCAAAAATCAGCTGTTAAACAGCTGACTCGCCGCGACACTTTAACTTTACTTTAGAACAACTCGGTAGGTTAAATAACAATGAATGAAAGATGTTGTTTTAGCGCGGACGTATCGACGAAAGGGAGTTTGTAAAAAGACGACTTTTTTTTAAAAATCCAATTTCACAAAAACTACAGATACTTTATTCGTCGTACATTCCTTTTAACATTCTTTTTTATACCCTAATGCGTGTACGTTGCCATCTGTTCAATTTAAGAACAATAAGCAACCCCATGGTCCAATGAGACGAGGATGATATGTAAACACATCCTGTAGTCTTGTACTGACTCAGGCCGACCATTCCAAAATAAAATAATATTTATGAGTAAAGTAACCCTACTGGGTTGGTCTATTGGTAAAGTCGTTTAACAGAGTCAAAGTTTATCAGAGTTTGACAGGTGGTTTTCGGAGCCGAAGATTCTGTGGTTCAAATCCTAGTAAAAGTTGTTTACTTTTATACGGATTTGAATACATGACAGTGGTTACCAGTACATTCTGATGGTTGGTGTTTAATTAACCATACTTTCTCAGCCCTCCTGAGTCTGTACAAGACTAAACTTAATTTTATACGTCATACGTATCATCACTCATCTCATTGGGTCATAAAGTTGCTTATTGTTCAGAAATTGAACAGATTACAACGTAAATACTGTAGAAACTTATAAAAGGTCATATGTTTGGGATGTTTAATACAAGCTAGCCATTTCTACACCATTGTCTAAGCTTAATTGTAATTTATAATTTTTGTCAATAAATTATTGTTATATGTTTAAAGGAAGTTTGTTTATTTGTATATCTTATAACCAGACCCCGAACGAACTTCTGCTAAGTGTTGCAATATATTGGCCCTATATATATATATATATATATATATAAATTATTTTTTTACAAAATTCTTTGTCCGGGATGAACTATTGCATTTTTATTTAAAAGGTTTTATTTGAAAGTACTCGTTGGAGAATAAAAAGCTGACGTCTTTACAAATTCAGTTAAATTAAACTCGTATTCCTGTTTGCTAGTGACAGTATTGTGAAAACTAATCGATGACATTTATTTTACGTAATTACAATTCAATAATTTCAACCTCAGAAACGGTCGGTTGTACAGAATGGCGTTCGTTTTTCATCTCAGTTGCTGTTGTAAAGAGTGAAAAGGGTACACTTCAAAACCGATCGATTTGACCTAATTTAATTTTATCCCTTCTTTACCTTTTTCTTTTTATCTAGTACTTTCTCCTTTCATACGTACTAGAATTCTGCACTCCCAATAAAACTGTTATCGTGTTCCTTTTCAAACTTTCCTTCTCAAGTGCTTGAGAAAATGTAATCAATACTGTTTTGTGATCATGAATACTGATGAGGGATTTTAATACTGTTTTCATTCCAGATAAGACTTCTTAAGGTTTTTCCCGGTTTGTTCGTTGTTGAATAACAATCTATTGGAAATTTACCAAACTTCAATCGTTCTGTTAAATAGGACAGAAATAGTTCGTGTTCAAACTTGTTATATATAATTAAAGAGAACTCATCTTGATTTAATTTTTCTTTCATCATTAGAAAATCTTTTTATTCTATTATGTGCTAATAATGTACACTATTTCTTCAGGTGTTCCTTTCAATTACATTGACCTAAATAAGTTATATTTTAAAAAATGTAATTTTAATGATAAAATCTACGGAAAGCTTATTTGAATATTTCTTGTTTCTGTTAATATTGTGTTCGATCTTAAATTGATTATTGAAGCTGTTAGTTTTCTCGTTGTTTTTGGGATGTCATAACTGCAAAAACCCTTCCAATTCGATACCCGGAAATTTAACCCAGATTTTCTTTCATCGAGTAATTTTTAATGTTTTTTTTCAGTATTTAAAATATCATCTTCATCTGCTTGGTCATTCGTAACGGTTTTTTTTGTGTTACCTCCGATTGAATATTAAAAGGCTAATGAATAAAAGTGAATGATGAAAATATGTTAAACTGACCGTGAATTGAACCTGGGACCTCTGGCTTAAAAATTCGTTGCATTGACCACTACACCTACGGGACGGCCGTTAGTGATTATATGTATTTGGTTAAAAGTAATATTGATTTTTGGGTTAACTATCGTGTTTAAAATTTCGAGAATCTAACTAACACCTTTCACTTTGCAGTTAAATTGCAATGCCATTATTTTGACAAAAGTAACCAATGATTGTATTTTACAAGTGCTTTCCTGTTGATCTCAGCCCTAGATTTTTACCAAGAAAATTATGGATAAATTAGCGAACATCCAACGTAAAAAGTATTTTTTGTTTTGTTTTACGTCTTGCTGTTATGCACATTAAGATAATGCATAAAGTAATTCAAAACAAATTGACGTAGAACAAAAAAACATAGTTTCTTCGTTACTTTCTTTCAAAAAACCCTTTTATTATCGTATGAATTTTCTAAATTCTAAAGAATTTTTCTTTATCTTGCCCTACATGAAGATATAGGGAAGGAAAGTATTGTTTTCATGTCGATTTTTTGAAATCGAGTTTTTACCGGATATAGGCCTACACGTTTTCAGGCCCCTGAAGCCAAAAAAATATTGTTTTTATGTGCGCAAGCGTACGTGCGTGTGAGTGTGAACAAAATAATTCAAGTTGTTGAACAATTAAAAATCTACAACTTTTATTTCAAAACATTTTTGGTACAACGCTTAGTTTAGCGTCAATTAGTGATTTTCCGTTTTTTTCTCAATCGGTAAAATCGGTAAAAAATTGTGATTTATTATTGGGCTCTTAGTGTTGTTGTTTAGGTCAACAGCCAAAAGGCTGGTTTGAACCTCTAGAGGTTTTACTAAGTAAAACGAGGAGTAAGGTGGTTTACCATTGCCTTCCTCACTGAGTGGAAAAGTATGCTTATCAGCATGCCGGGCCCTCTGAAAAGCACATATTTTCCACTCTGTAAATGACACCTTCACTTCATTCACCACAGGGTCTGGCTGTACAATGAAATTCATTACTTTCAGAGAAGATAACTCTGATTAGTGTCTTTTACACCTCTACCTCTTCTGTTCTTAAATGATTCAGTCATTTAATTGGCTGACCATGTGATAAGAAACAGAACTATTTATTTAGCCCTGCAACGAACAGATTGGGTGTAAATAATTTGACACTCCACCTGTCTGTTATGGGCATGGGCTCTTAGTACCTATGCGTTTTATGACAAAAGAGTGTATAATCAAAGTTATAGAAAATACAAAAACTTATTTTGTCCTAAAGAGCCTTGTTTAGCTTCAATTAGTGGTTTTCCGTATTTTTACGTCTAACAGAGGTTGATTTTTATTTTGCGTCGTTCATTTTTGATTAAAATAGGGTACCTACGTTTTTCATTTTACATTGTTTACTAGTGATTAACATAGGTTATGTTATTTGTATTAGCTAGAGAAAGTCGTGTGTTTCATACCAGATTTTAAAAAAAAACAAATTTCGACCTCTCTGAACTATCTGTTGTACTTTTACTTTCTCTTGCCCTGTATGAATATTTTCGAAATCGGATTTTCACTGGAAATGTACGTTTTGAGGCCCCGTGGACCCAAAAAAAAACTTTTTTTCAGTGGTTGGTCTGCGTGTGTGTCGCTCTCGCTTAGTTATTTTTGTAATAAATTTTACATTAATACAAAAATGTGTTATCTTATAAAAAATGAATTTCTTGAAAGGGAATTTGAAATTAAAAAATTTAATTTTGCTAAAATTCTGTTTGGGTCTTGTGAAATTAATTACAGGAGGGTTTAATAATGTTATAAACGTAATTTTTCTACTCGCAGTATCGTATTCATTTTACTAATGTAATATTAAAGAAGGTTTCAAACCTTTTCGTTTTTAATGTTTTCACTCCGTTTACACGGAAACATTTCAGTTAATTAAAAACAACGTCCATGACCTGTAAACTTTACACTGTATTTTTATCATCTAAATAGAAATCTAAATGGAACGGGGAATGAGGGTTACGCATATTTGTATTTTTTTATGGATAGTTAATGATACGGCTGTTTATTATTATTATTATTATTATTATGTATTCTTTAAGTTATTTTTAGAAAGGATATATTTATTCCATGGTTAGTGTAACACGATTTTTCCCGGTTTGATTATGATATCTTTGCTTTCATTCGCTTTATACGAAATATAGGAAAATAAAATATGTTTTGGTTTCAGTTTTTGAAACGAGTTTTCATCGGAAATACACGTTTTTAGACCATGTGAGCCCAAAAGCTTTCGCCGATTGCGATTATCTGTATTGTCTGTGTGTATGTGTGTAAATAAAATAACTTGAAAACGGAAAAACGACGTGTGTAAAGTTGAAAGTTGGAATTTAAGTAGCTACTACGAAAGAGCCCCGACACAAACATTTTCATTCAAATCGGTAGACCCGGAAGTAGTAGTTTATTCTTGCGATGTTTCACGTTTTTTTGCTATTTTATCAAAAACGGCTCTTACGATTTTGATGTATTACCTCATGCTTTGTGCTCTACGAGGTGGGAGTAGTGGCATATCTGGGGAAATCCGGGAAGGAGGGAGGCTGTGCTCGTGTGGTAATTTTTTTAAGATTGCTTTTACAAAATTTACAAAACCCTTTGAAGGCCAATCTGGACTTATGGTGTCCATCTGTTTGGAGTATCGGTAGAAAGTAACTTAAAGTCGATCTAGGCTTTTCAGTGAAAATTCTGAAGAGTTGCTTCTAGCGCTTATCTTATGTGAGTAATAAAACCCACCCTCCCCGACGATTTCAAAATACTGATAGTAAAGGAACCAACCGCGTCCTTGTATAGTCAATTTCACGAACGACTAGATGACCATAACAATCAACTAGCCCGTGACCTGAATAGTAAATAGTATAAGTAATTTCCCAACTGTGTGAAAATCGAAAATGGAGCAGAGACCTCTTGATCTCTGTGTTGTCCGAATAACGGACAACACAGTTATGTAATAAACGGAGAATGTACCACTGGATACCTCCTCTCCTGAAAGTAAAATTATCCACCGCCTGTTAAATAAAATAAATATCATATATGGAAATTGTCCAGGTCAACAGTACCATAATAGAAATTAAAAGACAAAAAAGAAAATGAGGTTGTGGGCTTAGTGTGTGTGCATTTAAGGGCAAAAGCGTAGACTCCGTGTATACAATGAACCTTATAGAACATAAAGAAACTTAAAAGTTTATTTCGAGTGCCCTTTTGTACAGTGCTTATGTGAAAATCAAAAATGGAGCAGAGACCTCTTGATCAGATTAACGGACAACACAGTTATGTAATAAAAGTTCTAAACGGATAATGTACCACTGGATACCTCCTCTCCTGAAAGTAAAATTATCCACCGCCAGTTAAATAAATGAAGATCATATATGGAAATTATTCAGGTCAACAGTACCATAATAAAAATTAAAAGACAAAAAAAAATAAAATGAGGTTGTGGCCTTAGTGTGCATTTAAGGGCAAAAGCGTACTTGTATGCAATGAACCTTATAGAACATTAAGAAAATTACAAGTTTTATTTCGAGTGCCCTTTTGTACAGTGATTAGTTTAGCGTCAATTTGTATTTTCCTTATGTTGGTCATTGAAATCAGTTAAACATAGAAAGTTTTTGTAACGTTCTTTTTTATTTAACTTATTTATTTACAATCAGCCTTTACAGCGTGGCTTTAAGTAAATCATTGTAAAAGAATTAAACTGACATGAGCGAAGTAGACAGCCTTTGCTCTCACTTCAACTAAAAAAAAATTTAATAAAAAACTAAGAAAAGTTACAGTTACAAAATTAACAATAACAATGTAAAAGAAGTTAACAATAGAAAAGTCAAATAAAATAAAATTTTGAAATTTCACTTTAGATTAAATAGTAGTGATGAAAATGAATGTTGAATTTAATTTCGTGTATGGATTAAAAACGTTGGTCTAAGTCGAGGATTTGATATTTTCTGAGGCGCTTCGTTTCCTCACTGTTGTCTAGCAAATTTAATACCAGGTGGTTCTGGTGGTCGTGGTCGTTTAATCTTAGCTGGTACCGGAGGCTCAGCTCTCTTATTTCTTCTGTTATGGTACGGATTTGAAGATGGTCATGTATTTCCGAGTTTTTTATAACCCAGCGTTACTCGTCGATCTTGATACTTTATTTTGGAAGCGTTATATTATTTCTAAATTTGATCTGCTGGATGTACCCTAAAGCTGAGCGCCATACTTCCAAACGGGCTTGAAAATTGTATTATAGATCAAGATCTTATTTTGAACAGATAATTGTGATCTTCCCCTAACATGACTAAATATTTTTTTTATCCAACGTGGTCTAGAAAAATGTTCACAGTGTCTTGAATTTGGTAGTGGTACAGATATTAAAAGTTTTTGAAAATTCTACAACACTATTGTTCAAACATTGGTAAGAGAAAGTTGTGTGAACGTTTCACATCATTTTTTCTGATTGTAGCCTGTTTAACATTATTAATTTTGGTTAGTTTTGAACATATGAAGATTAAGTGTTTTTATATTTTAATTTTTTAAATGGATAACGTGATTAATGTATTCAAATCTGGTATTGTTTTTTCTAACAAAGAATATTTTATGTAAATAAATTTTTGTATTAACTATTTCATAGTATTCTTAAATCTGATTCTGTTATATAATATTCGGGCTCAAGTGATGTGTTTCTGTTAGGCCATTAAGAACCTATTTTCGTATACTCCGTCTGTGCTACTGCCCTGTCTATTTACGGTACCTCCCATTTATTAATACTTAAATTTGAATAATTAGTTAAATTTTTGTTTATGTATGAATATTGTGTTTGTTTTGTAGTGGTTGAAATTTTTTTATTATAATTTTAGTTTGCATTTCCTGTTTTTTTTGTACCAATGTTTCTTCTATTCCGAGTCTGAGTTAAATAAAAAAATTGAAGTCAAGACAGATAAAAAACTTTACGTAGATACGATATTATACGACGTATAACCGTCCACGAAGCTGAGGACGCGTGTTAAAATTATAAAATCGTGTAATTACGTTTTCACTTCCATCGTCGTGTGGTCGTAAACCAATTTTTACTTTCTCTTGCCTATATGAATATATAGGAAGGAAAGTATTGTTTTCATGTCGATTTTTCGAAATCGAGTTTTCATCGGATCTATACGTTTTCAGACCCCCTGAACCCAAAAAACATGTTTTTAGCGATTGGTCTGTGTGTGTGTGTGTGTGTGAACAGAATATCTCAAGAACGGAACATCGTACGAACTTGAAACTTGAAACTTAAGTTACATACCACTACCGGACGCGACACGAACATTTTCATCAAAATCGGTCAACCGGAAGTAGTAGTTTATTCGTATAATTTTTCAGTTTTTTGCGATTTTCTCAAAAACTGGTCCTACGATTTTTTTAAAATCGCCTATTTTACTCAATTTTTTATTCTCTACAAGATAGGGTAGGCGCCATGTTTGCTGAAATTCTCGGTGAGGCTGTTTTCACGTAAAAACGTTGTTTTTTTAAGATTACGGCTTTAATATAAATTTCAGCGCAAAAACTTATATAATAAAAGTTGTAGAGAATTCAAAAACCTACAACTTTTGTTTCTAACATTTTTTTGTATAACGCTTAGTTTAGCGGTAATTTGCGATTTTCTGTTTTTTTTCTCACGAAAACGTGAGAAAAATCGATTTTTTTAACATTTCGGTCTTAGTATGCATTTTACGACAAAAGTGTATATAATAAAAGTTATAGAAAATTAAAAGATCTACAACTTTTGTTTAGAGCATTTTTCTCTACAGAGCCTAGTTTAGCGTGAAAGCGTGATTTTCCGTATTTTTAAGCCAAACTGAGTTCGATTGTCATTTTGCGTCATTCACTCGTGATTAAAATAAAGTTATGTTTTTGAGGTTAGTTTTTGTTTATTTCTAATATTTTATTAATAATGTTAGGTTTATTATTAATCATTTGCATTGGCAAGAGAAAGTTGTGTGAGTGTTTCACACCAGATTTTTTTTGCTGATTTTGCTATATTTTTGACTTTTGCAGTTGTGAATTTGAAGAGTGACTTACGTAAAGCTGTCAGATTTAAACTTTGTTCATCGTACAAAGTTACGCGCCCAATCAGTGTTCCTTAACAATTAATTTATAATATTTGCGGACGTTTCCTTCAGTAATAGGCCAACAGTAAGCTCCACTGTCTGTAATACTTAACCAACATTTCACACTCCGAGTAATCTCTTATCGAGTTGACATACCCTAACTTTTTGTTAATTTATGTACCCTGATCAAGGAAAGGAAGGATGTTGTTGTTCTTCTTCTTTTTCTCCTTTACTAGTTAACGGTGTCTTTATTATTACTATTACTTTTATGACAGTATTACTGTCCATATCTAGTATATCATAGTACTAGTGAAATGTAATTGATTTATGTTCATTCATAATTTATTTCTTCCTTCCTATTATATTTTTGTATTTTTTTTTTTTTTTAATTATGTTCATACTCGTACTATACATAAATATTTTTGTATGTTTTCATTTTGGTCTTTCTCTTTCTTTTTTCCTTTTAATGAAAACTAGTAGGAAACATTTAAAAGATCCTGATTTTTAAATACGTTCTTTGTTGTTCTTATCGAAATATCGTGAAAATTTCTTTCTTCTCTTTTTAAGTGTGATATTTCGACTGGCAAAAATGTTTTTGTTTCTATAAGTGTGATCTTTGGCCTTTATTGTTATGATATCTTCTTTGATGACTTATTGTGAAAGTATAAGAACTCTTGTACTTTTTTTTGTGACTTGTTCATTGGCGAATATTATAATACCTAAATACCTACTGTATCATAGTAGAACATTCGAATTTCTACTACTTTTTCTGTGGGGTAGAAGGACTACCCCCACCCACCCTTCCTAAAATGATAATTATTAAAATAGGCGTAAGTATTCTTACAGTGATGACAGATTAATTCAAGAGGTCAATTTTCTCCACCTCATACAGTGTGAATTGTTGTAAATGCATTGTAGTTTTTGGAAAAATTTGAAAAATATTTGAAAATAAATTTTTATTATTATTAAGAAAGTAAAGTATAAAATGAAATCGGGAAAAGCCTTTTTAGATGCGTTTCAAATATGTGGCTGTTGTTGTGCTATTCAGAAGGTTTGAATGACCAAAAGGTTCCTTCGTAATTTGCAATATCAGTGAGTGCGAAACATTACTCGTTATTAACACAGCGGTAAACTAGAACTTTATGCACTTCGGAGAGATAACAATTTTAATGTTGTTGCTTAATGCGTACATAGAATTTTATTGTTTAAGTCATCAACCGAAAGACTGGTTTGAACCTGTAAAGGCTTTACTAGGTAAAAGGAGGAGTGAGGTGATTTACCATTGCCTTCTTCACTGAGTGAAAAAGTATGCTTATCAACATGCCAGGCCCTCTGCAAAGCACCTACTTTCCATCCTGCAAATGGCACGTTCATTTCATTCACCTCAGGGTCTGGCAGAGGAGATAACAGTGACTAATTAGTGTCTTTTACACCTCTACCTCTTCTGTTCCTAAATGCTTTAGTCATATAATTGGCTGACCATGTGATAAGAAACAGAACTATTTTTTGTAGCCCTGGAACTACCAGATTGAGTGCACATAATTTAACACTCCACCTGCCTGTTATGGGCAAGTATACAGAATATGTACTGTAAAATTTACTCAGAATATAAATTAACTTTTCTATAAATTATTAATAGATGAATAAATATGAGTATTAAGATATTAGAAATAGCAGCATTATTATCTCAGTTTAGTTTTATACACATCGCAGATTAAATACAAAAGAATAAATACTTAAGTTATGTCTATAACTTTTCATAAATTGTTGTGTATGAAAACAAGTAAAATGATTGTATTCAACTTGAATTTAAATTCCTCATTATGTTTATGCAAATGAAATAATGATAACAATGGGGGAAAACATTTTATTGTTTGTTTACTTGCTTACTTGATAACTTAATTAAGTTTAACGTTTCAACTGTATGTTATGAATGTTTTGTATTTCAATGGAATTAAAATCTTACCGAGTAAGTTGAAAATAGTTGAAGTATTTAAAGTTTGTTTTCATCATCTGATTTTCAATTATGTTGTAACATTTTATTAATTGTTACTCATAAAATGTTTCTTTCAAGTTCAGTTTAAATAAAGCTCTAACATTCCTATAGAAAATAATACATGAGTCTTTTGATAGTTTTTTTTTTATTGATATTTCTGGATATTTTTTTTCAAAGTTTTAAGTAGATTTAGTTGTTATTTTTTAAGGGTAGTTGAACGATCTTAAGCCACCCTTGTTAAAATGTCAAAATTTAGGTATAATTTTCTAATTTGTGATTTTCTATATTTTGCTCATCAAAATCGGTAAAATCATTGGATTTGTTAAGGTTCCGGCCTTAGAATGCACTTTACGACACATGTGTTAATAAATTGAAGTTGTAGAAAATAAAAGAATATAACGTTTTATTCAAAGCATTTTTTACAGAACTTACTTTTTAGCGTCAATCAGTAATTTTCAATACATTTCAGTTCCACAATGATATTGTTTCTAATCAAAAATAAAATTTATTTTAATTTTGCGTCATTCGCTCGTGATTAGAATTAGGTTTTTTCATTGTTTACTCAATATTAAACTTAGTAGGTTAATTTTTAATAAATGTTTTACATTGGCAAGACAAAGTTGTGTAAGTGTTTCACAGCATATTTTTTATTGGTACTATTTGTCTGGAAAGAAGATAATTGGCAGAGAGGCGCAAAAAAAACTGGGTGTAGGCCTATATTACCATTTCAAAAAATATTTTCTTTATTTTGAATTCATAAAAGTTGTTGTAAAGTGGACTTATATAATACAAAAAATGAGGCGTATATTTTTTATCTAGTGAAATTTTCAGGTACATGAAACCGTTAAAGTATTTCACGTTTTTCCGAAAATCCATTTTACTGAAATTTTTCCGTTTACACCATCGTGTATTTTGTAAGCGTGCCTGTTATATGTGAAGAAGGCTAACGTAATGAATAATAGGTAATCAATAGGACGGGGCGCTTTCTTTCAAAAAAGTTAATTTTAAATTTAAAAAAAAATTGAAATTAAACGTCCCGTCCTGTTGAAACGCGTGAATAAAGTATTTATTATTCATTACTTTAGCTTTCTTCAAATATAACAGGCACGCTTACAAAATACACGGCGGTGTAAACGAAAATAATATCAAAAATTTCAGTAAAAGGGAATTTTGAAAAAAGCTTGAAGTACATATTTAACGGTTCCATAGACCTGTAAATTTCACTAAACAAAACATATAAGCCTCCATTTTTTCTGTTATATAAGTGCATTTACAATAAATTTTATGAATTAAAAAATAATTTTTTTTTGAAATGGTAGTAATGCACCCAGTTTTGCGCCTCTCCTCCAACTCTTTTCTTTTCACAGACAATTAGTAGATGCCCCCTAGGTAGTTCACCATTGTCCATTACTTTTAAAAATTATTTATTTCAGTTTGTTGCATTTTTGGAGTTAAATTTTGTGTTATTGTGTTGTGTCAGTAATTCAGAAATGTTCATTTCGTGGAATTCGTTGGTTCAATGTTGTATTTAAATATAGAGTATTGTAAACATACGCGGATAAGTGTTATAAATTTAACAAGTGTGTTCTTACAAATCTTGTAATTTTGTAGTTACTTATCTTTGTAGTTATTATCTGCCCATAACAGACAGGTGGAGTGTTAAATTATTTCCACTCAATCTCTTAGTTCCGGGGCTACAAAAAATAGTTGTTTTTTTTTATCGCACGATCAGCCAATTTAATCGCTCAATCATTTAAGAACAGATGAGGTAGAAGTGTAAAAGACACTAATCAGAGTTATCTCCTCTGAGAGTAATGAATGTCTTTTGCAGGGTGGAAAATGTGTGCTTTTCAGAGAGCCTTGCATGCTGATAAGCATACTTTTCAACTTTGTGAGGAAGGTAACTGTAAACCATATTACTCCTTGTTTTACTTAGTAAAGCCTCTAGAGGTTCAAACTAGCCTTTCGGATGATGACCTAAACAACACATACAAAAAAACAACATAAAGCATTTAATTTATTGTTTTTATTCAATGATTTAAAAATTTGTCTTTCCAATCTTACAATGATATCTTTATTAATTTAGAAATAAACTTACAAGTTAAGTTGTAGGTACTTATTCGCTGAACGTGTAATATTGGTCGAAACATCGTAGTACTTTTAATGGACATGATTATATCTAAAAAATGATACAGTATTTCTTATCGACGAATACATATCCAGTTTTTATTTTCCTTGTTTTTTTAAATTTTTTATACGAATGTCCTTCCGTTTATATACTATGTAGCTACATTTCTAAGTATTCTAATGATGATGATAATACTTCTAAAATACCGGATATTGTAATTCGTATGTAAATTCTATACAGTTTATAAGTGAAAAATATTGTGTAACATTTTTATTATTGTTTTATTCGATGATTTAAACGGACAGTAATGATAACAGTTATAATTTACGGATACTTTTATGATAAGACTTATTTATTTATTTTACCGACTTTGTACTATGGTCTTAATAATACTTAACATACATAATTATATTATTGCTGTTCATTTTTGACCCTGAAATATGTTTGTTATCTTTTTGCAATAAAAATTTGATTAAATTTTGTTCTAGTAATCCATTGGATTAATTATGTACTTATTTGCATTCGTTATAAATTATAAATAATAGTTGATTACAATTATTGCGAAAAATATTATCGAGCATCTAAAAAATTTGTCTTTCCAATCTGATAATTAAATCTTTATTTTTTTTTTGTAATCCCTAATTTGTGTACGTTGCAATCTGTTCAATTCAGAACAATAAGCAACCCCATGATCCAATGAGATGAGGATGATGTGTTGTATGACGTGTAATGAGGTGTAGTCTTGTACAGACCCAGGCCGACCATTCCTGAGAGAGTATGGTTAATTGAACCCCAACCATCAAAGTACACCGGTAACCACTGTCTAGTATTCAAATCCAAATAAAAGTAACTACCTTTACTAGGATTTAAACCAGCAACATTCGTCTCCGAAAATCAGCTGTTAAACAGCTGACATCTTTATTAATTTAGGAATATACTTATAATTTATGCCCATAACAGGCAGGTGGAGTGTTAAATTGTTTACATTCAATCTGCTAATTCCAGGGCTAAAAAAATACTTCGGTTTCATATCACATGGTCACCCAATTATATGACTGAAGCATTTAAGAACAGAAGAGGTAGAGATGTAAAAGACACTATTCAGAGTTATTTCCTCTGAGATTAATGGATTTTTTCACTTTGAACAGTCAGAGCCTGTGGTAAATGAAGTAAAAGTGACATCTGCAGGGTGGACAGTATGTGCTTTTCGAAGGGCATTTTTATGCTGATAACCACACTTTTCAATTCAGTGAGGAAGGCGTTGGTAAATCACGTCACTCCTCATTTTTACTTAGTAAAACCTTTAAAAGTTCAAATCAGCCTTTCAGTTGTTGACCTAAACAACAACTTAAATTTAGTTAGATTATTGTAAATGCTGGAGAACTTTAGGTAATAAATACGGGAGAAATTGGAAATGGTGGCAAACAAAAAGAACTTAAAACCGAAATTTTAACTTATGAACCGTTGGTTAGTAAAATGTATTTTTGTCTCATTGTTTCTACGGCCCTGGTAACAAATACAAATAAATATACTGTAGGCCTTCTTCTATTGTACCGTAAATAATATATGTTTGACCTGCAGATTTTTTGGTAAGAAATAAGGAGGTTATTGGAGAGAAATAAATAAATAAAAAAGAAGTTTTTTTGTTTTTAGTTTTTAGTAACTTTTAATTTAAGCTAAGTATATGTTTTAGATATCGCTAAATTTAACTTAAATTTTGAAAGTAAAGTACTTAAAAAACAGTTATTTTATTTTTATAAAAGTTCCGTGATAACTGTGCAAGTAGTTTCTTAGCTACTGCAGGGCTATAAAAGGGAGAAAGTGTCCCGGAGGCGACAAACTGGCCCTTGTCTGTACAAGTACGTTGTGCAACTTAAAAGATTTTTTAAAAAAATCTGTTGTGAAACAGTCACACAAATTTCTCTGACCAATGCAAATAATTAACAATATGACTTAACATTAGTAATAAAACATTAGAAATAAACAAAAAACTAACCTCAATAAACATAACCTAATTTTAATCATATATGAAAGACGCAAAATGAAAATCAACCTCAGTTTGGCTTAAAAATACGGAAAATCGCTCTTTCATGCTAAACTAGGCACTGTACAAAAAATGCTTTAGGTAAGAGTTGTAGATCTTTTAATTTCCTATAAATTTGATTATATACACTTTTGTCGTAAAATGCATACTAAGGCTGAAATCTTAAAAAAATCGATTTTTCACACGTTTTCGTGAGAAAAAAATAGAAAATCGCTAATTACCGCTAAACTAAGCATTATACAAAATAATGTTAGAAATAAAAGTTGTAGGATTTTAAAATCTCTACATTTTTCACTATATAATTTTTTTTAAATGCGCTAAAATGCATATTTAAGCCGTAATCTTAAAAAAAACCATTTTTTTACGTGAAAACAGCCTCACCAAGAATTTCAGCAAACATGGCGCCTACCCTATCTTGTAAAGCATAAAAAATTTAGTAAACCAGGCGATTTAAAAAAAAATCGTAGGACCAGTTTTCGAGAAAATCGCAAAAAAGTGAAAAATTACACGAATAAACTACTACTTCCGGTTGACCGATTTTGATGAAGATGTTCGTGTCGGATCCGGTAGTCGTATGTAACTTAAGTTTCAGGTTTCAAGTTCGTATGATGTTCCGTTTTTTGAGATATTTTGTATACACACACACACAGACCAATCCCTAAAAACATGTTTTTTGGGTTCAGGGGGTCTGAAAACGTGTAGATCCGGTGAAAACTCGATTTCTTAAAATCGACATGAAAACAATACTTTCCTTCCTATATATTCATAAGGCAAGAGAAAGTAAAAATACGTAATATAGGCCTACAATAAAGACTAAAATTTGAAATATATTTTGTACAGTAGAACAACCACTGATTTGAGGGAATTTCAAACTCCGTTTTACCCGGAAGTGGTAAGGTGGAGTTAGTAGGCAATTCTCACTTTTGTCATTCCCCAAATCCTAGATCCATAGAGGAGCTATTCTAGTGGCAGATCCTTCCAAGCAATAAAAGATAAAGGTTAATAGCCAGACAAAGAAGTATTCCACAGCGGGCGGAAGACCACAGCCGTATTTCTCTAGGATTAACCCTTTCTAGACCGCACAATATTAAAATCTCGGAATTGTAAGTACAACACTAGGTTAGACGCACATGTACCACATGTGATGGCTTCATTCAATACACAGGTGACACGATGTGATGTATTTTTGAAGCCCTTACAGTTTACAGAAAAATCAGACCAGGCGGGATTTAGAAGTCCCTATGGTCAACTAGGTAATTTAAACTGTTAATGCACAGATAAATGCAATGGTACTAAATGGGACTCGTAAGTCCCGATGGTCAAGAAAGGGTAAGTACCCTAATAGCACATTCTTCTTTTGTTCAATATTTCTGAGGTAAAATATCTTCACGTTTGGATATCCGGGGGAGAAATTTGGTGTTAGACAAAAAGAGATATTACCTGTCGAGAAATTAAAATGCCGGCGGAAACCAGAACAAGTTCGAGATAAAAAATATAGTGTAAGACACTTCCCTAAATGTAATCGATCGATGTAATCGATCTTCACATAATGATGTGAAGTATAGATTTTAAGAAACATATTTTCCCAAAATGTTTAATGGGTTGTTTTGTTAAGATTAAAGTTACTTTTTGGGGTTTGCAACGTATACAAAACATTCGATTTGTTTCAACCCAGGACATTCAGCTTAACTGACGCTTAGAATAACCACCAAAATGTTTCTGTTATATCTTTCAGTTTCAGCCATTTAAAAAAGTTCATTCAAAAGTTTAACGTTAAATAATCTATTCAACAAAATTAAATCTTAGTTGTATTTTTTTTTCTACGTTTCATGTTCAGTTGTTTAGAATAGATTTCTGTAGTCATTCATTTACTTTAGAGAACCGAGTAAATTATACAGTACCTAGTTAACATGAATTGCATGTGTTGATGATTAGTCCTTTTTTGTAAATGCATGTTACATGAACATGTGAGTATTGTGCAGCTTTATTTTCGTTTTTATTTTTTTGCGTAATCAAGGTCTGTCTGTATTTCACGATGTCTTATGTAAAGAGGTAACTACCTTAGGAATATGAAAAAAATACTGTGTGTTCTTGTAAAATGATCTACGTATCATGTTGTCGTAACAAAAGTAATTACTGGCGCATGAAAATCTTATGCCTGTTGATTTTTACTTGTTGTGGTGTGATAGTTGTAGTAAAAATGTATTAAATTTATTCATGTTGTTATAGATCGTTACTAAATGAATGTTTTGGGTGTGATTATCTCGAAATCTGTAGGGTTCTTTGATATTTTACATTTCATGCTTAAGGCTTTTTTAGTATAATCTTTATTTTATATTAAAACGTAAAATCTGGTCCAACGAGTTTTAATTGGAGATTCCTATTGTTCTGAAATACTGACTTCTACCGAACTTTTAAGACAAATTACATGGTTGTAACGAGGACACTTTCGGGATTCTGCAAAAATCCGAAATGAAAAATTTGTAAGTCGTACGAGATTTAACAAAGTGATTAAAAAACTATTAAATTAAAATTTTGGTGGCGGCGTCTCTCCGTAAAATAAAATTTCGGCCCAATCGGTCCTGTAGTTTTATCTTCACAACCATATCGTACGAAAACCATTTTTGGTTTCAGGAGGTAGGTAATCGTGGAAATTAAATTTCCGAGTGTAGAAAAGTTTGTTCTTTCGTAGTACTTTCCAAATCTTTAATTCTAAGCGCAAAAAAATCTGGTATGAATCATCTGACTTTCTCTTGCCATTGTAAATAATTAAAAAGAAACCTAATTTTAATCATTGTGAATGACGCTAAATAAAAATCAACCTCCGTTGGACTTTGATTTTGATAAGCGATTAACATACACTTAAGGCCTAAACAAAATCTTACGAACCGTTTTTGAGAAAAATGCAAAAAGTAAACAATCGCACGAATAAAATACTACTTCCGGTTGACAGATTTTGATAATAATGTTCGTGTCGGGTACCTTTTTGGTACTTAATAAAAGTTCCAAGTTTCAACTTCGTACGATATTTCCTTCCCACTCACACACAGACTTATTAATACAAACATGTTTTTGTGTTTAGGAGATCTAAAAGCGTGTATTTTTGGTGGAAAATCACCATGAAAATAATACCTTCCTTTTTCTATATTTCTATAGGGCAAGAGAAAGTATTTTGTTAATAAGCGCACATAAAAAATATCAGTACGCACCCCTTCCGCCTCTGTTAAATCCATAGAATTAAGTTAAAAATGGTTATTATTTGTATTATGATTATTTAATAAAGAAAAGTACTGTGTACTCAACATAATTCGTATGAAAATTAGATGAAATTGCGTAGAAATGTAGGAAGCGTTGAACGTTCCACAGTAGATGTAAAACAGTGATGATTATTTTAACAGAATTAGGCGTAACCAGCGTGGGCACGCATAAACATACACTCACGTATAAACGACATTCATCTCGAGGTTGTTTAGTTTAGTTATGTAGTCATATTCATGGATACGCTTAAGAAATGAAAAGAGCTAGTGGCTATGCAAAGCCTGGTAAGATTATTTTACTGATTTATTTTCTTAAATTATTTTTATTTATTATAACAGTATTTTTGTCTTTTTTAAGTTTTTTTTTAAATCTTTTTATTAATTGTTTATTAAGAGATTGTTTAATTGTCAACGTATGTACTTAAGAATTAATTTCCAGGCCGTATACGATTTAGTTTTAAGTTTACTTTGAAAGTAGAGAATTTGACAAATTGTATAATCTACAATATCGATAAGGATTATTCAAATATTTTATAGTTTAGGTTTAAATTTTTTTTATTTTGTTTTAGTTAATTTTAAGTCGCATCATCATTGACTTAAATAGTTTTTAGTGATTACTTAGGGACGGTGTGTTTGAAAGTGTAAATTTATCTGTGAATCAAACCCGGGACCTTTTGTTTTGCAATGAAACCACTTTGCTTATTTATTTAATACATCGTGCAGAACTGACAGAGGTGTTTTCTCTGATACGTTCATCGTGCTGTGGAATAATCAGGTTGTAAGAAGACGCAATTTAAAATGTTAGTAAATATTGCAAATGAAAATTGGTTAATATTAGCCAGAATGTTTACAATACAAACAAAAAAATCTGGTCTGAAACACTCACGATTTTCTCCTGCTAATGTAGATTAATCAACAATATAACCTATGTTTAATCTGAAGCGAATGACCCAATATTAAAATCTGTAAATCTCTATAGAACTTAAAAATGCGGGAAATGTGTAATTGCCGCTAAACTCTGCAGAGAAAAATGCTTGAAATTTGTAGGTTTTTACATGTTTTACAACATTGATTAAATTCACTTTTGTCGTAAAATGCATAGTAAGTGGGATGGTTTACCTTTCCTTCCTCACTGAGTATAAAAGTATGCTGATCAGCATGCCAGGCACCTTGTAAAGCATCTACTTTCCACTCTGCAAATGACACCTTCACTTCATTCACCACAGGGTCTGGCTGTATAATGATGAAATTCATTACTCTCAGAAGCGATTACTCTTGACTTATGCATTTTACGGTTGATGAGCTCTGCTGTTCGACGCGTTTAGACCAACCAGAACGTTTTCCAGTGTTGTCAGATTGTACGAATGTATTGGCTTGACTAACATTACGCGCGCATGCATATAGCGCCGCAGTAGTTCACTCGTGTCTGGCATCTCGTACTGAACACATCGATATCATTATATGATTTTTTTCATGTAATACATGCAATACTTTATAATATAATCAGCTGGTTGTATGTTCATAGTTTATAATTGTTATTGAAAAACCAAAAAAATGGCTGATGAAATATATGACAGAGCTACGAGAGCAAGCATTAGCAACGTTGCTGGCAAGTCATTGACTAGCTATGAAGTGGGTGGGTGGGGGGGGCAATGCGTACGTCAAAGTCATCAGCTTTAAAAAATAGTAAATTGTCTCTTACACCTCCGCCTCTTCTGTTCTTAAATGCTTCAGTCATAAAATTGGCTGACCATGTAATGAGAAACGGAACTTCTTTTGGTAACCCTGGACAAAAATAGTTCTGTCTCCCATCACACGGTCAGCCAAATGTACAATGTATATTTTGTACTAATACTGACTTATGCAGCAGAGACATTTCCTTTCCTATATGTTATTGTACTCCATAAGACAAGAGAAAGTAAAAATTTGTTTAACGGAATTAATTTTTTTAGGTACAATTATGATACTGTGTTCTGTTACTACATAACTTATTTCAGTTTACAAAAAAAAAATCACTAGAATTTAATTGGTATACAACCATCAAATAAAATTTCTAGTTAGTAATTTCCATGTAAACGAGAAAGCAAGACAGATTACGAAACAAATATTTGTTGTCTCGAATTAAATTTAATAATTTTGTTGTTTAAGATTGTTTATTTTTTAAATGTCATTGTATACATCATGTTTATTTGGTGTTTTTTATTTGTGTGTTTTAGGTAAGAATTTTTAACCAGTTCTTTTTATTCTACTTTCACAAATCGTAAGTACAGAATGTTGATGTACGTTTTTTAATGTTTGTTTTCTTTTTGTTGTGATTTCATGTATATTGTTGTATGCAGTAATTGCGAAATTCGTTTTAAATAAATATTTTTTGTAATCTTTATTTTTATAAAAGTGTCATGAATATTGAATGTATTTTTATTAATCAAGTTCCCTTAAGTATTATTAATTGACTTTAAAATTTTATTGTAATAATCAGAAAATTATAAATTGTCTGTAAATCGCATGCATTAACGTTTACATAAATCTTCTAAGTTACACTTTGTTAGCGTTTAGACTGATTTTGTATCTCCTTTAAAATTCTGTTACTAAAAAAACTGTTTGGCCGATATTGTGAATTATATTAAATAGCAGTCGTGGATCGTAAGCGGAATAAATAAATTAGAAAAAATTGTTTTTTTTTGTTTTTTCGCCGAAAACATAATTTGAAATTCTCTCTAATGGTGTGTATCGTTTACATCTCTGATAAAGTAGTGTTTTAATTTTTTTGAACTCGCCCTTTTTACTTTCTCTCGCCTTAAATGAGTACGTTATAGGGGAGGAAAGTATTGCTCTCATGTCAATTTTCGAAATCGAGTTGTTACCGAATACACACGTTTTCAGGTCCCCTGAACCCCTAAAAACCTGTTTTTAGCGATTTTTGGGCGAGCGAAATAATTTTAAAGAGTGAACGACGCAAAGTGAAAATCAACTTCAGTTGGACTTAACAATTACACAGCACCAAATATATAGCTATATTTTCTCATTTAATATTTCCGTAATTTTTTTATACTAGGAACACAAAAAAAATTCCGACCAAGGACGACTGCGTAGGGTCATGAAATTAAGATTTGAAATCCTTGTACCGGAAATATATTTCACAGGTACAATTTCTGTATCGCTCTGTTCTACGATATAAAGTCGTGATAAAGTAAAAAAAGGAGTGGCCACCTCCACAGCGCAGAGGTTTGTGTGACAAAACCTGGGAAACGACAAGTTCTAGTTTGAGTTCCCGGTTAACTCTTTAAAACTCAACCGGTATTGTACAAAATCCACCGTAATCGTCATCAATGTTCACGTTGGTGATGTGAATTTAAATAAACTAATAAAAAACGCGTCAAGTAATTATTTTTTCATGTAGCTCAAATAACCGGCGTTGTAAAAAAATAATTATCATAAACGGTGAGCCTATCTGATAACCATTAACAAAGGCGTTACCGATTCTCATCCTGTCCCAGAATAAACACGTTAATGGATAGAATGGAAAGAGGTTAATAACCTATTTTTTCACCGTGTTTTACAATTTATTCTCGCATATTTTTTAAATTTTGTGCGTTGGATTGTTAAATTTCATGACGGTTTCATTTTATTCCTTTTCAAAAAATTTGCCACAGTTTATTTAGTGTTCAAATTGTGAACAATTTTAATATTCTCACGGTTGTTTTAGGTCAACAGTTTTTATTCTATTAATTAATAATTTTTATCTAAAACTGCATTTATGTAATAAAAGAAACTTGTTTTTTTCATTTGATATGTGGTGGGAGTTTTTTAAGGTTCCATTTAAAATATAACCTTATGGTATTTGGCAAATAATGTAATCATTTTAGATGTGATTAATACAAAATATCCTATTTTTTGACTTTGTTTGGAAAATTTATAACTGTACATAAAAATAACGAGTGAAAGAGATAAAATGTGTTTTAAGATTTAAAGGAGATCACCACTCAGCAGTGGGCCCCAGCTGGAAACTTTTTGTGAACGGCTTACATAATTAATTGTATGTACTATCAAAAATTACTTATTACAAAATGATGTCCCTGCATCATTTATGATTAAAATAAGGGTATGTTTTTTGAGGTTAGCTAGTTTTATTTTATTATTTTTTATTCGAATGTTACGCTATATTGTTCATTTTTTGCATTGGCAATAAAAAGACGTGTGATTGTTTCACACCAGATTTTTATTACGAGAATGCATAACGTAATTAAAGTGAAAATTTTATAAAGAAAACTATTTGCCAAATAAATTCAAACGCATGGTATACTGTGAAGAGCTACTTTTTCGGTTCCATTGTTTAAAATATTCACTTTGAGCACTCGTCGCTCTTGGTCTTTGCATAGGAGGAGGAGGAGACGAGACCCTTGTGTGGGCCACTGCTATTTGTCCCAAACTGATAAAATCCCTAGTGCCCTACCCTCTTCCGTCAATGCATCATCAGACAAAACTAAACAAAGGGCTGTGAAGGGCTACGGAATAGAATGAACGTAGGGTCGGTGAATCAGTGGGTGGGTCTGCGTCACTTGTGTCTAGACTTTAGGGCGGAATGCCAAAAGGGATGGGGCGGTGAGGAAGAACTTTTCTTTCTTTCTTTTCGTTCTTCCCTTTGACCCCGGCTTGCCGATCACTTTCTGTTTTAGCTTCTCCCTATATTCTTCTTTCATTGATTATAATATATAGACTAGTTAAAAAAATTTTTTTTCAAATTTGTTTTTGATCTTTGTGAATGTTGGGTATCCAATTAACTTATTTAAAAACCTAACAAAACGAGAAATGTAATTATTATAATAATTTAATGTTTAGTAGGTACGCCCAACTAATTCTGTAATACAACAATTATTTGTGCTTTTTGCGGTAACAATGTAATTGTAATTTAGTTTTATTACAGTCGCGTCAACATCTTGATTATTAGCTGTTAAAGAGGGTTATTAAACAACATCGGCAGGTTGCGTTGGAAATAAATCTTAACTAATCTGCGATCACTGCTTATTTCAGATTGATGGAGTGTTAAATTATTTGTACTCAATCTGCTTGTTCCAGATCTACAAAAGATAGTTCTGTCTCTTATCTCACGGTCAGCCAATTTTATGATTGAAGCATTTGAATCATTCATTTCAGAAAGCCCATAAGTCAAATTTTACATTTTTTCTTTAGCGCATTTTTGAACTAACTGAATGTAAACACACCATCCCTACAACAATCACGTAAATATGGTTTTCCTGGATATAAAATGGATATAAAATATTTCCTTCTAATTAAAAAATGAAAGTGGATGTTCTTTTGAAGCTTAAGTTCTACTTTGTAGTGGAAGAGATCGTACAAAGATTTTATGCAAAAGTCTTTTTATTTTTAAGGTGTATAACTACTGTTAGGACAACGATGAAGAACGTGAATGGCCCTGAAAATCAACATTTTTCTTTCTTTAAGTTAAGAATTTCAGTTTTTATTATTGCAGTAAGCAATTTTAAGTCATAATGTAAACTACTGAAATAAATAAATGAATACTGTACAGCACAATTTTCTTCTGCTTTAACACCTGAAAACATCGTAAGTTAACATTTTACTCCAATTTATTTCAGAAACACCTGAAGTCTAAATTCAATTTTTTTAACCAAGTGGCTTGTCGTTAAAAAGACAATTATATTAACGTGTACTGCCCTCTGTACAATTTATATTTTTTTAATTAAAACATAATAAATTATAAGATTTTTAACTTTTCCAAAAGTAAGATTTTTTGACTATGGGCTTTCTGGAATGATTGATTCATTTAAGAACAGAAGAGGTAGAGGTGTAAAAGACACTAGTCAGAGTTATTTCCTCTGACAATAATGAATTTCATTATACAACCAGACCCTGTGGTAAATGAAGTAAAGGTGTCATTTGCAGGGTGGAAAGTACATGCTTTTCAGAGTGCCTGGCATGATGATAAGCATACTTTTCCACTCAGTGAGGAAGGTAATTGTAAACCACCTCACTCTTTGTTTTACTTAGGAAAGCCTTTAGAGGATATAACCGGCCTTTTGGCTGATGACTTAAACAACCAACAACAACGTACATAATTTATAATAAAATTTAGAAAACCGAGAAAACTTATTAATGAACCGAACCAAATTCAGGCCCCTAATTACGGAATTTAATGGGTTCCACGAAAAGCAAAAAAAGAACATCGGGTGGCTAGAAGAAAGGAGAAAATCCTACAGTGAGCGAATGCTGAGAATGTCAGCTGTAAAAAAAACTTCCAGAAACGTCTAGTCACCTCACGTGGTCTAAAATTGGCCTTATACGAGATAAAAGAACCATATAATAAAAATGCATACAGAATTAACAAATTAAAGTACAATGGGCCGCCTCCGTAGCGTAGTGGTTAGCGCATTGGCCTGCCACGCGGAGGTCCCGGGTTCGATTCCCGGCGAGGGTCTGGAAATTTTCACATGTCAAATCCCAAAGTTAATGTTACACAATCCACCGTAGTCGCTAATGACCAAGTTGTTGATGCGACTCTAAATAAATAAATTAAAAAAAAAAGTACAATGATTGCAAAAATATTTAGAAAAGATGCAACGCACATACATTGGGTATTAAAAACAATATATTTTATTTAGCATGTTAAAAATTGTTCTATTTCTCAATGCAAAATTCAGAATTATAATATTAGTGAATGCGAAAAAAATAACAAAGTATGGTTTTTGCCCTTGATTTTACAAAAGTAAAAAAAGTAAAAACACATTTTTCAAAAACCCACCGATTTGTAAGCTGGATTTAATTAAACATATAAAAATATGTTTAATTAAATCCAGCTTACAAATCGGTGGGTTTTTGAAAAATGTGTTAAGAGCTTCCTAAATTTTCTTTTTAATTTCATCACAGTTTTTAAAAGTATGTGAGTACGATAACGATGAAATCTCACGGGTTTTTTATTTGATGAAAAAAACGATAATTATGTATATTTCTCTTTGTCTTTTTGTTAAAAATAAAATACTGCTGTACTTTGTAGGTATAATAACAGTGACCTAGATTTTATTAAACGGTTTAAAAATAACTAAACTACAGTATTTTTAATACTTGTTGGTAATTGCTATACAACTGTAGTTAGTACTTGATTGCACTTAAAATATTCTGTCGTATTTTAATACTATAAGTCAACTTTAGTGACAATTATTGTGTTTTTTTTAACAAGAAAGTATTTCTTTCTTTTTTAATATTATTATTATAAGGTATATTAACTTGATTACAGTCAGCCTGTAGAACGAAGACATGAATTACAGGTCAACTTTGAGTTCACTCAAGTTCTTGTTTTATCCTGTTTCACGTACCTGTTGAATCCTGCACGCGACAGACCTCTATATTATTCCTTTAGTAATAATACTGTATAGGTATGGTATATTATTTTATCCTCCTTCCATTGTAAAATGTTTCTCTCTTTTACCTTCTCTACTTTTACGCCGTCAACCCCCTCCCTCCTCTTTTTATAGTTTATTTGATTCCTTTTAATAATACAATCGGATCTCTCTTAATTTTAATCTGGAGGGACCGATATTTTTGTTCGATTTATCAAGATAAAATTTGCTCTTAACAAGCTGGTTGAGTGTAAAATTATTTGCACTCGATCTGCTAGTTCCAGAGTTACAAAAATTTCTATGTTTCTTTATAATCACATGGTCAGCCAATTATATGACTGAAGGATGTAAGAAAAAAAGAGGTAGAGGTGTAAAAGACATTAGTCAGAGTTATCTTCTCTAAGATTAATGAATTTTATTACATAGCCAGAGCCTGTGGTGAATGAAGTGAAGGTGTCATTTGGAGAGTGGAAAGTAGATGCTTTTCTGAGGGCCTGGCATGCTGATAAGCATACTTTTCCATTCAGTAAGGAAGGAAACTTTCTCTGGATGGACAAATTTCAGAAAATCACTAATTGACACTAACTAACCGTTGTAGAAAAGAATTTTAGGAATAAAAGTTGTACGTTTTTTAATAATTGTCAACAATTTGATTATGTACTTTTTTGCCCAAAAGTGCACAATTAGGCCGCAATCTTCAAAAAAGAATTTTTTTACCACGAGGTAGAACATCCCCTAGAATTCCAACAGAAATGGCGCTTAACCTCTCGTGTAGAGAATAAAAAAAATGTAGTAAATCAGGCGATTTAAAAAAATAAGAGACATTTTTGAGAAAATTACAACAAGTGAAAAGTTGCACGAATTACTAGGTACTACTTTCTTCTGACCGATTTTGGTGAAAATAACGGGTCCCGTAATGGTACCTAACTTATTTGCCAAGTTTAAGTAGGCTATTGTACATACCTATTTCGTTCTTGTAATATTTTGTTCATACATAGGCCTACGCACTTTAAAATTGAGGAAATCCGGGTCCATTTAAATGGCTCTTCCTCTATTAGAAACAGTTGACAAATGCAGAGAGAAGTGGCAGGAACATTTAATACGCATGAGTGTAGATATATGGGCGAAACGGGCATTAGGCTACATACTTCCTGGACGAAGAGATTTAGGTAGACCGCGGAAAAGATGAGCAAAGAAGTTGGCACAGGTCGGAATGCCTTATCCGTGTTAGGAAGAAGAAAAATATAGGTATATACAGACCAATCGCTAAAAACATGTTTTTGGGTTACGGGCGTCTGAACACGTGTGTTTCCGGTGAAAACTCGATTTCGAAAAATCGACATGAAAACAATACTTTCCTTCCCTATATATTTTTATAGGTCAAGAGAAAAAAAATAAGGATGTAGAATTTTACGTACCATACCATTTTAGCCTCGTTTTTTGAAATCTCAATTTATTTTTAATAAACCAGGTGAAAATGTAATAAAAAAATTATATAGAATGTATTCTTTATCTTGCTTCTTGACCGTCGGGCCAGCCCAGTCAATCAACTGGTTGAAAGTCGCTATTAGTTGTTAAGCAACATTGGTTGGGCAAGCGACTTTGTATGGCGATCTGCTCACACCCATTCCTGATCAAACTCCACTTACGAGTCCCTGTTCAAAAATTAATGTGGGGTCACGTCTAAAAAATACACAAAATTTGGGGTTCAAATTGGGTGGTTGCCAATAAAGTAGAGCCCTGATAAATAAAAGTTAAAAATATAGTTCCGTCTTGAATCTTAATGCGCTTTTTGAAGTTCGTTCTTTTATATATTATTTACAATTAATCGGCTGCTGATTCGATTAACTGTTAACTGTAATATTTTTTTGAGTTATAAATAAACGTTGTTATAAATCTTTTCAAACGTATTGGTTTGACATTTTACATAAATCACAAAAAATATTATAAATATTTACAGTGGTGTTGGTTTGCAGAAGCAAATTTATGTTGTCTGGTTAAAGATATTCCGTGGAATATCAACATCATGTTGATTTATTTATTATCTTATCGAAACTAGTTTTATAGATCAATTATTATAGAATGTTGTGTTGGCAATTCTGATCTGGCGTGGGCGAGGGTCAGCTGTTTGTATTCTCCCCCCACTTCTTTCTTTGTAAATACTACTGGCTCAGTAACAGTACACTGGCCTCTTTTGCTTTGCTACACCGCATTCCATCTACTATCTTCCAGTCAGTAGTCTGTTGTTCGAGTCGATGCCTCGCTGTCTAGTTCAACGTCGATTCTCTATTGGTTAAAGTGTTGTACGTTTTATTTTCAATATATTTGTTTACTTGTGTGTTTATATAATATTGTGTCATTGTGGTTTAAAGCGCGATACGATTTTTATATCATCGGTTTGTTAGTTATTACAGTAATTGTTATTATTGTATAATTATTTAAACTAAACCAGTGTTATTAGAATCTTTTAATTAATTAATACCTGTAACCACCGCTGGTTTCGCATTGCATTCATGATTACATATTTGTAATTTGATTTAAGTTACAATATTTGTATTGTAATATTTCTGGGAAACTAATTTTTAATTATTTTCTTAATTTTACTTTTTAAAACGTACAATAGGCAACTTAAAGTTTTCCCTGGCCTTATCTTTGTTACCAGGGTCTGTTTTATGTTTTAATATCAACACCCTGCTCACGTAGCTTCACGGATTTTAATGAGGTTAATTAAATTGTAATTTAATTGAAAACTTATTTATAATAATGTAGGTTAACTATATACACAGTATTTTTAAAATGATATTGATTCTCGGGAAGGTTTACATAACCTTTATGCAGAAATCGATTGTGACGTTATTAATTTACTCTATATTTTCCTAACCCTATTTATCCTATATTTTTGAAAGAAGGAAAGTGTGAGATGATGTCATCACCCTTTTTTATGCCCTTAATGTGGTTTTATGTGGAGGTGTTTACAGTTTACATTTTGTATAATAGATGGTATAAGAGAATTAACATTTCAAACTACATAAAATAAAAGATGATTTCGACTTTATTTAATCAATTTCGTTTTTTTCCAAAATGTAAATGTAATGCCATATAACTCAAGAAGTTCATGCTTCCTACAGTGGAAGATTTTTTGAAATAGGATGTGTAGTTTTTTGAGGTTACGTTTTGCAAACAAACAAACGTTACTTCTGTACAAAATCTGTTCATATAAATAACCACCTAATTTGATAATTGCTTGTAGATGAAATTCATTTTGTTTTCACTTGGATTTGGTGAGGCACTCAAGACACTCTGTCGTGTTAGTTTTTTGTATGGCTAACAGATCGTTAACGTACAACTCGGTCGTCCAACAAGTGTGTTACTTAATTCATAACGATTTTTTATCACTGCAACTTGATTAAATGGGTTGGTCTCTGAAAATGTTTTGATAATAGTATACCTTTGTATTTTTTTTTTCAAAATAATTCATTACGAGAATGTTATGACCCGAATGGAATTCAAATGAATGAGTCAGTCAGTTGAATTTCGTATTTATTTATGTATTATTTTATTAAATTCTTTCATTTTAATGTGTTATTGTTGGGTTGTAAACTTTAAGTGCGATTCTTTCTTTAATAAAAGAAAAATTAATCAAGTAAATTGTCCGTGAATTAAATAATGTAGTATTGTTGTTATTTATCTACGGTGTGTCATTGTTTTATTCATTATTGCTGAGCTGTTTTGTAGTAATGATTTTTGGTGAATCAATGGCTTTTTTGTTGATCAGAATTGGTAATTTATTAGTGATGTAATTTATTACGTTTTTATTTGATAATTTCAGACATGACGTATTGTTATCAAATTATATTACCTTATTGATTTTTACTTTCTCTTGCCTATATGAATATATATAGGAAGGAAAGTATTGTTTTCATGTCGATTTTTCGAAATTGAGTTTTCACCGGATCTATACGTTTTCAGACCCCCTGAACCCTGTGTGTGTGTGTATACAAAATATCTCAAGAACGGAACATCGTACGAACTTGAAACTTGAAACTTGAAACTTAAGTTACATACCACTACCGGGACCAGACACGAACATTTTCATCAAAATCGGTCAACCGGAAGTAGTAGTTTATTCGTATAATTTTTCACTTTTTTGCGATTTTCTCGAAAACTGGTCTTACGATTTTTTTTAAAATCGCCTCATTTACTCAATTTTTTTATTCTCTACAAGATAGAGTAGGCGCCATGTTTGCTGAAATTCTGGGTGAGGCTGTTTTTGCGTAAAAACATTTTCTTTTTAAGATTGCGTCTTTGATATGCATTTTAGCGCAAAATATTATATAATAAAAGTTGTAGAGAATGTAAAATTCTACAACTTTTATTTCAAACATGTTTTTGTATAACGCTTAGTTTAGCGGTAATTAGCGATTTTTTGTTTTTTTCTCACGAAAACGTGTGAAAAAATCTATTTTTTTAAGATTTCGGCCTTAGAATGCATTTTACGACAAAAGTGTGTATAATAAAATTTGTAGAAAATTAAAAGATCTACAACTTTTATTTATAGCTTTTTTTTGTACAGTGCCTAGTTTAGCGTGAATGAGCGATTTTCCGTATTTTTAAGCCAAACTGAGGTCGATTTTAATTTTGTGTATTTCACTAATGTTTTTTGAGGTTAGTTTGTGTGTTTATTTCTAATGTTTTATTACTAATGTTAGGTTATATTGTTTAATTTTTTTGCACTGGCAAGAGAAAGTTGTGTGAGTGTTTCACACCAGATTTTTCTTTTTTATTTCGAATAGGGCCAATTTTAGACCACGTGAGGTGTCTTACGTTTCTGGAAGCTCATTTTGCGGCCCAAATCAAATTCTGGGTTTCACAAGATCCTTTCTGACTTGATTGAACCATTTATTCGACTTCTTGGTAACATTGTTTAGTGTCTTAAAATTGTTTTATCAACCGATTTTCATTTTATTCTATACAGAAGTCCGTAAAATTTTAGTCTTCTTTTTCTGACAGTTTCCATTAATCGTTCATTTTCTTTGTACAGCTTTTCTCGTCTTCGTTACCTATATTGCCCATCTACTGTTTTCGGACCCATTATCTTGCTGTTGATCTTTCTCTAAAATTTATCTGCTTAACTTAAGACCAGCAATTGTAAGGCACTCATTTACGTACAGACTGACACATTATATCTTGGCTTGTTTTGAGAGTGCTTTCTTCTTATTCAAGTGGTGAGTTACACGGATAGCGCCGGCCATCTTTCCACGTCTGCTGTTGTTCGCGTGCCTTCGGTTGTGTTATCACCCCAAACTAATTAAAGCTATCAATTTTTCGGTATTGTGTCTTTAAGTGACGCGGGGCTGATTTGATGTTTATGTATTTAGTTTTTCGAAGGAAATCTGTAGTCTTGTTCTTTCTGATTGTTCTTTTAACATTGTTGTGCTGCTGTTTCCGTGTTCCTAGAAACGATTATACCTTGGACAATTCGAATTGGCACAAGCAACTTCGGTGTTTATCTACCCCACCCATCGCCCCTCGCCACGCAACGACGGTACAATCACGATAGTATACAGTCACTACTGTAATGTGCGACTCACGCTCGGTCACTACGCTTTGTTTTCAATATTGTTATTAATAATCTGTCTGACGTAATGATGTGTCTAATTGTTGTCGTATATGATTTTCTGTTTATTGTACTTTCGGAACAATTTGTTTAGTTAGCTACGTGCGTCTGTAGAGTATAGTTCAGTGAGTTTTTGAAGTATAGTTCTTGTAATACATAATTTGAATTTTTATTGGGACAAAATAAATACATATTTTAAAATGAAATAATTATTTTACGTTTGTACAATGAAATAAGGTTGTAGTAGGCATTTGCGTACATTAAAATTTGTTGACCTTGTTGGAACAATAAGAGTTATGGATATACTTTTTGCGGAACTGTGTGTACACGTAGAGCAAGAGTTGTGCCAGTTTGAATTGTCCACAGTATACCAGGTCGTCTGCAGAATCAAGTGTATATTATTGAGTATTTCTGGAATGGATTAGTATTCATTAGATTTTATTACATATTTTTTGTATCTTTTGAATGATTTTTTTTGCAGAAATTGAAAATTAATATGGGTTTATTGAAACGAAGATTTTATAAAGGTTTAAAAAGGTTACCAGTGATTCGAAGTCTTCATTTCATTCGGATATTGAAGGCTTCGCCTTGTCGATGTATTTATGAATTCCTTTCATAAGTTCTGGTTTATTGCCCTTCCCTTCCCTTTCCTTTCTTAACCTGCAAATCACCATGAAAAATATTCCTATACAATCATTATGTGTCTTGATTTGTCCAATTCATTTTACTTTCGTTCTTTTCAACCATACTTGGTCTATTCATAGTAATACTTAAATTAATCACTTGTCTTTTTCTTGGGACAACTAATGATATAATTTATTTTCATAATATTGTAACAACTAACAAGTTTGGTTTATTCGGGATTTGATAAATAACAAACAGACTTTCTTTAAACTTATAACAATTTTTTTTTTACACAATTCAATATATTAAACTTAATATTATTTACTAATTTTACAATCGATTTACTTAAATTAAATTAATTACAAAAACGTAAAGCTTAAATTAACCGAATTAACAATGTTGTTGTTTGTAGTAGTTAAGGTCTTCAGCTGAAAGGCTGGTTCGAATCTCTACGACAAGTTTTACTAAGTAGAACGAGTAATGATACGGTTTACCATTGTCTTCTTCACTGAGTTAAAAAGCATGCCAGCCCCTTTATAAAGCATATACTTTCCATCTTGCAAATGACACCTTCACTTTACTTCCACAGGGTCTGCCTGTATGGTAAAAAAAATTCATTACTTTCACTAAAAAAATTACTACACCACATGTATGTATGTATGTATGTATGTATGTATGTATGTATGTGTATTACTTTCAGATAAGATAACTCTGACTAGTTTCTTTTACACTTCTACCTCTTCTGTTCGTAAATAGTTCAGTCGTATAATTGGCTAACTATGTGATAAGAAACAGAACTATTTTTTTGTCGTCCTTTAACTAACAGATTGAGTGCAAATAATTGAACACTCCACCTGTCTGTTATGGGCAGTAATTAACAATATCAATTGTTAATTTTATGACAATTTTTCGAAATAAACATGAAAACAATACTTTCCGTATTTATTCATAAACGGCTAGAGAAAGTAAAAACTTGTTACTTAACTAATAAAACATCTAAATTAACCCATTACGTTTAATTTAAAATAAATTAAGGCAGTCTTCTTAATAGAAAGTAAATATTGTGTATTATTTTTAATTAGTTTGCTTAAATTGCTCGTTTTAGTAGGTCAATATAATTAGTACATCTAATTGATTATTGTATTAGCAGTTATTACAAAAATGATCTTGTGTTATTTTCTAAGCACTAATTCAAATACTGTACCAGTTAAGTGTTTGTGATTATTTTTCATATCGAATTTACATAGATTCAGTACTTTATGGATTGGTGGTACAGTATGTACCAAGATAAATATTGGCGCTTGCAGTTGAGTAAACATCTGTTCATATTTGTGTAACTGTCTCGTCGTTACTATTGGTCGTGTATAGTATATGTGTGCGCGCGCGATATTTGTAGAAAGGCGTGTTACAGTCTGAGATATTTACTTCGTTGCAATTCTCCGCAAAATTGAACATTTTGTGGAGAATTGCAACGAAGTAAATATCTCAGACCATAATTTAATATTTATGGTAAATAAACAAAACGAATTCTTAAAAAAGCAAACTTATCGTTTGTTTCGATAAAGAACTATTTTTTGTTACAAAAAGTACACAGAATTGTCTTAAAGACGTACAAAATAAATGTTATAAGAATATAAAAATAAATTTTATCATTATTAGTTCAGCTGGAGTGACACTAGTATCACTTTCGTAACATCGACGAATAGAATTTTATAACCAGAATTTTTTGTATTATTTATGCTGGAACTGTACTTTTTTCTCTTTAATTCTTTATTTTCAACTGTAAAATTTTACAACAAGCAAATGTGATGATTAAGATAATAATGTATTAGGCATGAGAGGGGTAGGGCCCCCATTGGTGCTTCCCCAAGAATGAAATTTGTATATCAAATTAGCAGGTCTCTACTCCAGTGTCTTTTAAGGCGTCTAAGGGGATTATCAGGTAAATGGAAGGTGGAAAGTGAACGCACCAGTGCGTTCTCGTGTTCGTGTGACTTGTGAAAGCGTTTGTATAGGTATTCGATGGAATTTTGTACAAGTGGTGTTTTCAAATCTGTACGTAAGGTTTTGTTGCTAACGTAAAGAGGTACATTTGCTATAAGGCGTAATATTTTTGACTGGAATGCTTGAATTCTTTGCAAGTTAAAAGGGTTTGGTTGAACCGTAAATTTGGGACCCGTAGGTCCGTGTAGGTTTCAAAAGAGAACAATATATGCGTAATTTTTATGTCATTGGTAATTTTGATCGTTTATGAAGTAAAGAATATAGAAGGTTAAGTCGGGGATTCAGTAATAAACATTTCAGTTTGATATGTGTGCTCCAAGTTAGTCTTTTATCAAAAGTCAGACCGAGATACTTGACCGTACTGTTTTTGTGAGAGGTTCATTGTCTATGTATACTGGTGGGCAATCACCATGACGGAGTGTGAAAGTTACGTGAAGGGATTTTGCCGTGTTAAGTTTTATTTTCCATGTTTTACACCATTCGTGTAAGAGATAGAGATGATGTTGGAGTGTTAGTGAAGCGTGTATAGAGTTTTGGTCTCAGGCTAATATCGCTGTGTCGTCAGCGTTGGTAGCACTGAAGGTCTGGGGCCTAACTGTACATTTAGCCAGAATAAAAAACGAATCTTTGGCGTACTTATATGGTTGTGGTGTTCCTGCTATCATAGTTAAAAATTATTATTTATGTGAACATTCAATAATAAAAAATGTCTTCAAATCTGATCCGGATTAGCGAGGTTTTGCTGTATGTTTTAAGTTTTAATACAAATCAAGAAGTTTTTTAGGTTATTTAATGTCGCATAAAGAATTTTGTTAATCATTCGCAACTACTTTTAGTGAAGAAACGCTGAGTTTTAAGGCGTTATGGTTTTCTATACTCTAACCGGTAATTAAACCTGGGACATTCACTAGAATGATCACTAGAATTTTAGTTTCATAAAATACTTATTCATAAATTTTCCTATGGTCGATTTATATTTAAGGGTATCATTCTACCGTAGCATTGTTAAGCATTGAAGCATATCGTGTTATTAAATTACAGGATGTATTAAGGAAGGCTGGTCTGGTCCTAGCCTTCAGGTCAAGTATCAGGCAAGATTAAAGCTTTAGTTGTACGGATATGAAAATATCCTCCCATCAACTTGGAATTGAAATCGTTCTATTAAAATACATTAGTTTTGATTTTTTTATTCTTTGGAATTAATAGTTGCCTTATTTTTTTTGTTCAAGTCTTTGTGGTTCAGGAATCGATTAATCGAACTTAAAAAAAAACTTAAATGGGTTGAGTATCGATTCTCGTATAAAACAGTTCACGTGTGTAGTTTTTTACCAGTGGATTGAGGCTTCTTCATTCTTCCGATCATGGCCTAATTTCTGCTGTCGCTGTCCGCCGCAGGGTTTTTATTAACATGGTCGTCCCATTATATTATGCTCGGAGTTTTCTCACCAATCAAGATTTTTAACTTTTGATACGTCTTTTGTTTATGCATTCTTCTACAACATATATGTAGTAGAAATTATAATACCGTATTTTTTTTTTATAAGGCTTTGTCTATTCAGAATATCATTTTATTAATATTTGAACCAGTTTACAGTCTCAGCTCTGAAAGATTTTTTTTATTAATTTTAGTTGAAGATATGGTGATGCATAATAAATAGTTTTTGTACTATAGTTTTATTGTACAATTTATTATCATTAATTTTTTTTATGAAGTATTACTGAATGTAAAATCTGAGATCTATCGGTCGCTTATTGGTTACTTGGGAGGTCCTAGAATTAAACCTTGCGGTCTACCCAAAAGTAATATGTAATTTTTATGACATTCATGTATTACCTACTTCGGAAGTTGTTATGTAAGAGATTATTTGAAATTTCAGTATCGGTTACATAAGTACTTCAATAAATATGTGTATTGTTTAGGTAATCAGCTGAAATGGTTTGATCCTCTAGAGACTTTACTAAGTAAAACTAGTAAGATGGTATGCCTTCCTCACTGAGTTGAAAAGTATGGTTATCAGCATCCCAGACCCTCTGAAAAGCATCTACCCTGCAAATAACACCTTCACTTCATTCACCACAGGGTCTGGCTGTATAATGAAATTCATTATTCTCAGAGGAGTTAACTCTTGACTATAATGTTTTTCATGGTTGATGAGCTCTGTTTTTGGACGCGTTTAGACCAATCAGAACGTTTACCAGCGTTGTCAGATTGTACAAATGGTTTTAATTGTTATTGAAAGACCAAAGAACTGGCTGATGGAATATATAACAAAGCTACGAGAGCAAGTCATTGGCTAGCTATGAAGTGGGTAGGGAGCAATGCGTACGTTCAGAGCTCATCAGCCCTGAAAAATAATATAGTGCTTTTTACACCTCCACCTCTCTTGTTCTTAAATGCTTGTTATATATTTGGATGACCATATGATAAGAAACAGAACTATTTTTGTAGTCCTGGAACTAGCAGATCGAGTGCAAATAATTTAACACTCCACCTGCCTGTTATTGGTAAAGGTTACATGACACTTCAACAAATTGTCGCTGAACCATGTGTAAAATTTAAAAAAAATCATTAACATAATAATTATTAAACTCTAGAACAGATTTTTTTTTGCTGTGATATAATTATTTGATGGGGTTGTATCATCTGATTTATTTAAAACTGTTAACAAAATTTTGTTTCATCATTAATTTTTAACTTTAATTATTCCAGAGTTGCAGAATCAATGCAATACCATCTGCATGGCGGTCCTTGGCTGTAAATATGAATGGTCGTCTAAAAGAGTTTAAAATGACGTTAGTCTCATCTAAAGTAGAATCGGTTCTTCAAAAATTAATTATAAATAGGAGTGATCGCTAAATAAAGGTAGACGGTAAAGAAAGGTTGGACTGTGCAGTAATTAGATTAGTTGTCGACTAATTAGCAGGAGTAGGGAACAGGTTATGTGACAAATTTAACTTTTTAATATTGCCACCATCAAATAGTTTTTGGTAAATCAACACGGTATAATGATCCTATCACCGCAAGAATTATAAATATCGATCGTCAAAACTTCTTCTTCTTTCCAACAAGGATTAGGCTTAAAGCCTGTTCCGGTTTCACAAAAATCCTAATTCCATCTTTTCCTCGGCCGACCCACATCCCTTCTACCTTCTGGCACGTAAGACATTATCTTCTTGGGAATCCTCCTCTGATCCATCCTGCCAAGATGATTCCTCCATTCCTCCTTGTATTCCTCAGCTCTTTCTAGGATGTTGAAGACATTTAGTTCGTTTCGGATGTCTTCACTTCTGATACAATCTCTTCGAGTGCATCCCTTTATTCTGCGAAGGAATCTCATCTCAGCCGCCTGTATCTTAGACCTATCACGTTCCGCAGTTATCCACGACTCGCTTCCATATAACAATACTGGAACGGCCATAGTTTTATAGAACTTAATCGTCGTTTCCTTCCGGTTCTTGTCTTTTAGAGTCCGACTGATCGTTCCACATATATGTTGAAACTTGTTAATTTTATTTTCGATATCCGCGTCGCGATCATAACTCACATCGCATCCCAGGTAATTAAAGTGGGCCACTTGTTCCAAAATATTGTTATCTATTACAATTTTCGTTCGTACCGGGTATTTTCCATGGAATGCCATTACTTTGGTCTTCTTCCAAGACAGTCTAAAATTATACCGTTGGCAAATCAAGAACAATGCGTATAAGGATCTTTGCAGGTCATCTTCCGTTTCATTCACTATCAACATATCGTCAGCAAACAGCAATGAATTAATGTAAGAGTATTCATTCAGTTTTATCCCAGTATTAACATTATTTTTCCATTCTTTTAGAATATGGTCCATGTATATATTAAAAAGAGTAGGTGATAATCCACACCCTTGTCTAACTCCTTGGTTGATCCTTATTTCTTCTGATCTTCTCTTACCTGAATTTATCGCAATTTTTGTATTTCTATATAATGATTGAATGACCCTTGTCAAGTGCTGCGGGTACCCGCTTTCTTCCATTATTTTCCAGAGCATTTCCCGATCCACTCTGTCAAAGGCTTTCTCCAGATCCACAAAAGCTATATGTGTTTCACAATTAAATTCCCATCTTTTTTCTATTAATCGTTTAATTGCGAAGATGTTATCACTACACGAGCGTCCCTTCCGAAAACCACTTTGTTCTTCATTCAATAGAACTTCAGCCATTGGTTGTAAACGGTTAGTAATTATTTTGAAAAAGATTTTGTAGCCGGAGTTGAGCAAACTAATCCCCCTATAATTTTTACAGTCACTTCTGTCGCCATTTTTAAACAGAGATATTACTTCTGCTAAATTCCACTCATTAGGAATTATTCCTTTACTCCAACACTCATTCATCAAGTGAAGCAGCCTCATCTCCAAAAAAAGTCCACCATATTTTAGAAGTTCCATATTAACTCCGTCAGCTCCTGTCGTCTTTCTGTTCTTAACCTCTCTTATCACCTGCTGTAATTCGTGCAATGTAATTCGATCAACTACCATTTGACTAGCATCTCTTTCGGTATCCAAATGGGATCCTACATCTGGTTTGTACCATAGGTCTTTATAATGCTTTATCCATCGTTCTTCCTCAATTACATTCAGTTTGGCGACATCTTTTCCATCTTTATTTAGATGCTTGAGAACTTTATAAGCGAAATTCTGTCTGCCATGTAAATCATTCTATACTACTGATGAATTTATCCCAAGACTCCTGATGTGCCTGCTGTACAACTTTTTTTGCAGCATTTCGCTTGAGTTTATATAGCTCTCTGTCTTCCGCTAACTTTGTTTGAAGGAACTTTTTATATGCATCTTGCTTAATCTTAATTACCTCCTTTATCTCTTCACTCCATATCCTCAACCGTTTTCCAGTCCCTTTCTTCCTTGTACCCAGCGCTTCCAACGAAGCCTGTCTAACACACGAAACAATGCCATTCCATTCCTCATCAATATTATGACTGGTTGGTAAATTAGATAAATATGTCTGTAGACGTCCCTGATATAGCTGCCTGATGCTATCTTCCTGTAGTAAATGGACCTTATATACTTCTTCTTGTTGCTGTTCCTTCTTTTTGTAAGATCTTCTCCATCGCGCCCATCAAAACTCGCGTCGTCAAAACTTCCGAAATTAAAATTGTTTCTCAAAATTTCGTCATAGTTTTCACCATTTTCTATTTCAGATTGTTTTGTGGAATCCACAAAGTGTTTTTTTGCAACCATGTAAAATTCATTTAAATCCCCATTAGAATTCCGTAATTAAGATTATCTGAATTTAGGATTTTTGACAACACTTAAAACACACTTCGTGGTAGACCATATCCTACTGATTTATTTTAAAAATTCTGAACTTCTAAATTTGTTCAACACATCTTAAAGATTTACTAAAATTTACTTTCAACTACATAGTCAACTTATCTATTTATTGTTTTATGTGTTGTTGTTGTTTAGGTCATCAGCTGAAAGGCTGGTTTGAACCTGTAGAGGTTTTACTAAGTAATAACGAGGAGTGAGGTGGTTTACCTTTGCCTTCCTCACTGAGTGGAAAAGTACGCTTATCAGCATGCCGGGCCCTCTGAAAAGCACATATTTTCCACACTGTAAATGACACCTTCACTTCATTCACCACAGGGTCTGGCTGTATAATGAAATTCATTACTTCCAGAGGATAAAACTCTGATTGGTGTCTTTTACACCTCCATCTCTTCTGTTCTTAAATGATTCAGTCATTTAATTGGCTGGCTATGTGATAAGAAACAGAACTATTTATTTTAGCCCTGAAACAAACAGATTGAGTGTAAATAATTTGAAACCCACCTATCTGTTATGGGCAAATTGTTTTATGTACTCATTGTGATTCCCATAGCGGGCAGGGGGAGTGTTGTTAAATTAATTGCATTCGATCTGTATGTCCAGGACTATAAAAAATAGTTCTGATTCTTATCACATATTCAGCCAATTATTTGACTGAACTATTTAAGAACATAAGAGGTAGAGGTGTAAAAGACACTAAGAGTTATCTACTCTCAGATTAATGAATTTTACTATGCAGCCAGACCCTGTGGTGAATGAAGTGAACGTGTCATTTGAAGGGTGGAAAGTGGGTGCTTTTCTGAGGGCCTGGGATGCTGTTAAGCATACTCTTTCAAATCAGTGAGGAAGACCACCTCACTTCTCATTTTACTTGGTAAATCCTCTAGAGGTTCAAACCAGACTTTTGACTGATGACTTAAACAACGAACTAATTGTAGATCAACGCTGTTAACTAAAAGTTTTCTTGTTAAATTACATCATATGTCTTATTAAAAGACGCTGGACAGGATATTGTTTATTTTCAAGGAACAATACAATACTGCAGTTTTTTGTAGTCGGGAGTTATGATGAATGTCTTAATTGAAACAATGACTAAAATTACTCTTAGTCTTAATAATTTCCGTTTCGGTTTAATATTTATTGTTATTTAATTGGTTTTATGGGTGTTGTTTTTATTTTTTAGTAGCGTACTTAAGTTGTCTAGTTATTGACTACGTTTCTATTACAGTACTGTGTTAGGTGGTCTTGCAAGTAGTTTATTGTGATAGTGAGGTTGACAGTTAATAACTCTCGTTCTCAGTTCTGGAAAATGTGTAATTTTTATTTTGTTCTTGTTATTTTATTAAACAATATAGTTTGGACAAATTATGTGTACAAAAGACGAAAATTATAGTTTTGGGACAGAACAGGATATTTTGATCCTTAATACAACTCGGTACAATTACTGAACGGTATCTTATACAAGTACTGTCTATCAGTAACTTGATGGTCTCTGGCAGGGGTAGAATGTGCGGATTGTAAAACCATTTCAGAAAACATTTCTAATTTTTTTTTTAAGTAACTAAAACTTGTCGGAAATTACGTATTTTAATAAAACAAAGTATTGTGCTTTTTTTGTTCTGAAAAATTATTTCAATATACGCACGCTTAATGAGAATGTATAATTAAGTAAAATTTAGTGTCTCGCGATTTTACAAAATTTATTTAAGAAAATACCTCGTAACTTAATAGTAATGATTTTTTGTTACATTTTTATTATTGTATTATCATTTTCCATAATTATTACAGAACAAACTGCCAAATATTTTGTTAATCCGTGAAATAGTTATTGAACAATGGCGATGTATTTGAAAAAAATACGGGTTTTTCTTCAAAAACAAAACTTTTACTAAATTATACATTATCTCATTAAGCATGTGTTTTTCGAAATAATTTTATAGAACAAAAAACATGTGAAATACTTTGTTTTATAAAAATACGTAATGTCCTACAAGTTACTTAAAAAAAAATTAGATGTATGTTTTCTGAAATGGTTTTCCAATCCGCATATTGCTCCCCTCTGCCGGAGACCATCAATTTACAGACCGACAGTACTTAGTAATTTTTGTATATAGTACCAGTAAAGAAATACTCGTACTAACGAGCAAAGAAAGATTATTATTATTCTTGCTGAACTCTGTTCAATCGGAGTTAGTGACAAGACGAGTCGTAGCAGCCTCGATTTCGAGCTTTGGACTTGGTACAAAGGAATATTAGAACCATAATTTTGTTGATCACCAGTTCCTACCCTCATATCCAATTGCACGTTCACCTTCATCCGGCGTGCAGTAAGCACATACTATATAAAAATGGTAATAATTTTTGCTGTATCAAGAACATTGGTTGTATTCAGGTCCTTCTTAATTATGTTTTTTGTACGCTTTGTACCTTACAAGCTTCAAAATAGATTTTTCCTGTATTTTCTACCATAATCCAATAAATTTATAGTTTCTGTATCTATTCTTTAAGAGAATTTGAGTGACACTATTTTTGTTTCCAAATTCCGACTTTGATTTCTTGACTTCCGGTTTTGGGCCACTTTCGGTCGAAACTAAAACTTTAAACCTAATGATTTCTGTATTACTCTCTTAGAGGAATCGAATGGCACTTTTTCCAAATTCCCACTTAGATTTCTTGATTTCATGTTGGCCATTTTCGGTCGAAACGGAACGTCAAAATAAATTTAGGCTCATTAACTGTATACAAATTTTGAATCCGAAAACCGTTTATTGCTATTTCTTGTAGTTTTTGTCGTCTGGTTTTGACGGACGGACAAAACAAAATGATATGACAATGTAAAAAATTGCTACCAAATAATGGATGACAATTAAAGTGAGAGGACAAGATTCATTAACTGGAGGAAGTGCATGAACGGTATTAGAATCATTCAGACGATGATGAACTGAAACGATTGTGATTGCAGTAGTGAAAAGAAAAAAAAATTAAGGCAAGTTAAAGATTTGAACTGTACTGTAAGAAAAGTTATATAAGTAAGAATGGTTAGTGAACTGCGAAAAAGATTAGAAAGAAAATAGCCAATGAAAAACAACCATTTAATGGACGGAACTTTTATTCCCAACTCTACTCCGATAAGTAAAGATATTGGTTTCACTGAGATATAAATAATTTTAAAAATCTATAAGAAATATTGAAAATAATTGCTAGGGCGTGAATGTAATCTAATTGCTGTGACAGAATCAAATATTGACATTTCCGTAACCATTGTTGTTTAAATATTGTAACGTGCAATACAGTGTTCTTTCGGGATCTGGTTATAATAAATCATAAACAAACTTTTTACTATTGTTTATTAAAAAGTATGTTTTGAAACACTCACGATTTTCTCTAGCCAATTTAAATAATAAAACATATAACCTATGTTTAAACATGCGTAATAAACAATGTAACATGATGAAAACATAGCCTAATTTTAAGCTTGAGTGAATGACAAATGATAGTCAGCCACTGTAGGAGAAAATACTTGAATAAAAATTATATTTTTTTTAATTTTCTATAACTTTAAATGTATACTTTTTTGTAGTAAAATGCACACTAAGGCTGTAATACTAAAAAAATTAGATTTTTTGATGATTTTGATGAAAAAATGTATAAAATCACTAATTGACGCCAAACTAAGCGTTGTACAAAAAATGCTTGAAATGAAAGTTGTAGGTTTTTCAATTTCGACAACTTTTATTATAAACACTTTTCCGCTAAAATGCATATTAATGCTGCAATCTAAACAAAAACCATTTTTCCGTCGAGAGCACTTGCTCTCCGAGAATTTCAGAAGACATATCGGTTAACCTATCTTGTAGAGCATGAACAATTTAGTAAATGAGGCGATTATTAAAAAAAATCGTAGGGCCGTTTTTGAGAAAATCGCAAAAAAGTGAAAATCCACAAAAATATACTACTACTTCAGGTTGACCGATTTTGATGAAAATGTTCGTGTCGGGTCGGGTTGTGGTATCTTAGTTGTTTCAGCTTCGTTTTACCTTCCGTTCTTGAAATATTTTGTTTACACACACCCAGACCTTGCCCATAACGGGCAGGTGGAGTGTTGTTAAATTAATAGCACTCGATCTGTTTGTTCCAGGGGTACCAAAAATAGTTCTGTTTTTTATCAGATGGTCAGCCAATTAAATGACTGAAATATTTAAGAACAGAAGAGGTAGAGGGTGTAAAAGACACTAGTCAGAGTTATCTCATCTGAGAGTAATGAATTTCACCATACAGCCAGACCTTATGGAACTGAAGTGAAGGTGTCATTTTTGCAGGGTGGAAAGTGGATACTTTTCGGAGGGCCTGGCATGCTGATAAGCTTACTCTTTCAACTCAGTGTGGAAGGTAATAGTAAACCAGCCTTTTGGTAGTTGACCTAAACAACAACACACAGACGAATAGCAAAAAACATGTTTTTTCTGTTCAGGGGGCTTGAAAACGTGTAGACCTATATCCGGTGAAAAATTGACATAAAAAATTACCTACTTTTCTCTATATTCTACTCATTTAGGGCAAGAGAAAGTAAAAATTTTGAAAATAAATTGTTAGAGCTGCAAATAAAGGCAACTAACTGCCTGTCAGTTGAAAAAATAATCTTTAATTTTTTTCTTGTACTGTGGACAAGTTAAAACTATTGGTTAACAATTTAAATATTTGAAATAGAAGTATGGCATACACGTTAATGTAGACAAAACTAGGACTTAAATTTAGTGACCTAAAAACGTGTGTTTCTAACAACCGAATACATTAATTTTGTTATGCACATGTGTTCAAATGTTATTCCAGTTAGTTTTACAATGACTTTTTAATGACCCCCAAGCGAATTTGTTTCAAATACTTTGTGTAAGGCTACACATGGATATTTTTTCATTTGGAATTAGGTTGCATTTTATATGACCTGTTTTCTCTCTCTCTGGACTAATGTGCAATTATATTTTCAGCTTTTCAAGTACTACTGGAATACTACGGTACTTAACCTATATAAAAATACCATGTTTCATCGTACAGTGTTCGTTGTGAAATCAATATTGAATTAAATATAGTAGTAGTAAACTAGAAGATGACAAAAGTAATTTTCTGAATGAAACTAAATTGTGTTAAGTTTTATGCGTAAAAAACTTGACATAAAAATCAATTCTGCTGATGCTTTACTTTCATAAGTTTCTTCCTTTTTTTAAATGAATGTATTATTAGCAGTGTTTCACTGTGAATGTTTCTTTAAAAATAGTATTTTAAATTATTGAAACTTATTTATCTCGCCTAGCTGTCCGTAGTAGACTCTCTTATATTTAAAATAAACTCTTTCTAATTTTCAAATCTTAATTTAGCTTAGTTTTTTTAAAATATGTTAACGTTTTACACATGCATTTTTAATTTTAAATAACATCTGTTTTTATGTGTTCTATCATCTGGTGTAGCATTCTTTGTTAGTAGTGAAGATGTTTTCGGTTTTAATAGTTTATTACAAGGTTTAAATTATATTTAAATATATATTTTTTTAATTTTTAAAATAATTCGAATGTATTATAAACTCCTTAAATAATTGCTTTTAGTTAAATTGTAGTACACCCGGATTTTAGATGGTAGATGATCCTCTGATTCGTATGTAATCGGATTTTCAAAATGTCCGATTGTAGATTAAAGTTTATTCTATCTAGTCTTTGGTAGGAACATGATTTTTCTGTTCCTAGTTGTGCTGAACATTTGCGTTTTAACGTACCGATAAAAAAATCTGGTGTGAAACACTCACGATTTTCTCTTGCCATTGTAAATTATGAAAAATATAACCTATGTTTCATAATTAGTAAACAATTTAAAATGAAAAACATATATAACCTAATTTAATCATGAGTGAATTACCCAAAATGAAAATCAATCTCTGTAGAACTTAAAATACGGGAACTGACGCTAAACTAGGCTCTGTAAAAGGAAATCGTTGAAATAAAAGTTGTAGATTTTTTAGTTTTCTATAACTTTAATTACATATACTACGCTTTTGTCGTAATATATATACCGAGGCGCAAATATTAAAAAATTAATTTTTTACAGATTTTTGTGAAAAAATACCGAGCATCATTTAACGCTAATCTAAGGCGTGTAGAAAAAAATTTGAAATAAAAGATGTAGGTTTTTAGATGTTCTATAACCTTTTATTAAATACACTTGTGCTCTAGAACGCATATTAAGGCACAACCGTTAAAAAACATTTTTTACCTAGAGAGCATAAAAAACGTACTAATTAGCCGATTTTTAAAAAAAAATCGTTGAAGCTGTTTCTGAGAAAATCGTAAAAAAGTGAAAAATTGCACGAATGAACTATTAACTTGTGGTTTACTGATTTTGATGAAAATGTTTTCGTGTCGGGTTCTGTAGTGTTACCTAACTTAGAAGTTCAATTTCGTGCGCTATTTCGTTTTTGAGATATTTCCAGATCACATTACAATATTTGTTTTAGTTCTTTGAGGTATTTTGTTGGAATTATACCTTTTTTAAGCACCCACAATATTTAGTAGTGTGTGTCTTAACACAACCACTGGCCCGTTGGCGTAGTGGTTAGCCCAACTAGCTTCTACGCCGGGGTCCCGGTTTCGATTCCCGGTCAAGTCTGGTATTTTTTCATCACTCTTTTTTATATATCATCATTCTCCACCGTCTGCATTAGCAGAAATTTCAAAACAGTTGGACGTTAAACAATAAAAAAAACCGTTTAGTACGGTAATACTTTTCTTTAAAAATGAAACGTATATTTATTACGGTTTTTTTGGTTTTGAAAGAAATATTCTATTTTGGAAAATTAATTTAAATAAATTGGTAAATTTTATAAAAGAGAAAGCCATTTTTATAAATTTTATGTTTGTTGACACTCTGTTCGTTATTTATATTTATTTCTTTATAACAACTTGGCGGACAATATCAATTTTGATCGGTAAATTTTATAGTCCATTACCGGTAGCTATATTTTTAGACTATTCTGTAACCTACATTAATTTAAGCGTTACTACAGTATTGTAGCTTGATTATTATTGTAGTTAAGGAATGTCTTTTTTATAACTGAAGGTCGGAATTGGACACGGGTAAGGTTGATTAATAATGATTACACACAATTGCTTTTAAATTGGCTAAATACTAAACTTACTTCTGCTTTTATTTGCGGTCATTTTAATTTTTTTATTGTCTTTTAATTGCCGCTTTATTTGCGCGTATTTATTCATTCTGTTGCCAGATTGTTTTCTGTTACTCTGATTGGATATAATGGAAAATACCATTTTCATGAAACGCGTTGTCTCATGAAAATAATCATGGCTGGTGGCAATTTTTAAAAAGGCTTTCCTTTGACTTATTGCAAAACCCTTAGGTAATTTCTGTATCTACTCTTTAAGAGAAATTGAACGATACTATTTTTGCTTCCAAATTCCGAATTTAGTTTCTTGACTTCCGGTTTTGGGCTACTTCTGGTCGAAACAGGAACTTCAAACCCAATCCAGGCCCAATAACTTTTTGTGTAGATTGCGAATCCGAAAACCTTTTGTTGCTATCTCTTGTAGTTTCTGACTTTGATTTCTTGACTTTCGGTTTTGGGCTACTTCAGGTCGAAAACGGAACTTCAAACCCAATGATTTTAAGAGGAATCGAGTGACACTATTTTTGTTTCCAATTTCCGACGTTGATTTCTTGACTTCCGGTTGAAACCTTATCAAACACAATCCAAGCCCACTAATATTTTGTGTAGATTACGAATCCAAAAACCGTTTGTTGCTATCTCTTGTAGTTTCTGTAAACTGGATGTGACGGACGGACAAAGGAAAATGATGACGATTTTAAAAATTGCCACGAATAAACAAAGATGTTTTATTTTTTTGATATATTTGTTGCGTCAGAAATGTATAGAATTTTGTATTCTTATGAGAATTGTAATGCACATTCAAGGTTTACGTTTATAATTTGTTGCGTATGATATTTTCTTTGTGAATTCTATTTCAAGGACCCTTAAGACCCAAGTAAAAGATAATCAGGAAAAGTGGAAATCGTTTGATTGAGTGTAATACAATTTGATTTGACAGTCTATTTCAGCCTTATAAAAGTATTCTGAATTTAAAGGAATTTTCCCAATACAACTATATTCGATAGAGTTGGTTTTATCTCTCACTCGACGACCAGTTGTGCCCGCGCTGCGCACAAAATTATTGTTAGCCTCAGAGTGGTGTATTAAATTAACTCGTTTGATGCTTTATTTTTTTTTTGTTATTACTTTACTTCATTACTTTTTCTGCTTATTACACTTGAAGAATACATCAGTTGATTAACAGAATATTTGGCAAAGTGTTAGTTTCAGGTTTTTATTAAAAATACAGTATAATAGAAATAACAGAATTTTAAACTTCCTGCTGTTGCGCGACTGTCATATTTGTCATTTTATTCAATTTATTACATTAGTCAGGATCGGTTACCCGAGCTGAATTGTAGCTCTGTTGGATCATCGCCTTCTGCCACGTGCAAGCTTGGAATTCTGTGAATACAACATATTTTAAATCATATTTAACACCTAAGCTTAGGTTCGTTCGGGATTTGGGTGTGATAAAATAATCAGACTTTTTTTAAAACTTTTAAACAGTTATTTACTGATCAAATTTATTAATTAAATTAATTGAAAAACTTAAAGATTCAACTAAACTTTACTATAAATAAGATAATGTCACTTATCAAGCAAAATAAATATTTACCTATTCATAACCAGTCCAATAACTAACTCACTACAAAGGGGCTAATTGTTTTTATACCTGCAATCTGATAGTTTCCCAAACAATCAAGACCCACACAATAATTTTGCAGCTTTACCAAAACATAGTAGAAGGAATCAAAATAAAAACACGTTTATACTAGTTTTGATTTCCAAGAATTTCTATTCTAAACACTCATTGCAATCCATTATCTTTGTTCTCCCCCTCATACAATAAACAATTTATTCCCTCAGATATTTCTAGAATATCACGAACTTCTTCTTCTTCTTCTTCTTCAAGTCCCTCTCTTACTTAAACCATTCTCTCAGGTTCTTCAGCCAGGATAACCTACGTCTGCCAATGCTCCGCTTGCCCTATATCTTCCCTTGCATGATTAATTTGTAAGATGCGATATTTAGGACTTCTAATCACACGTCCGAGATATTGAAGTTTTTCTTATTCACTGTTTCAACCAACTCACATTTTTTGTTCATTTATCAAGCACATTTTTTATTTGTTACTCTGTCCTCGAAAGACTATTTTCTCTAAATGGATCTTTTTGAGAGTCCATGCCTCCATCCCGTTCAACAGAACAGAGAAGACATAACATCACAGCATTTTCATTCTGAGCTCTTGTTAAGATCCCGACTACATAGCAGTTTCTTTAGCGACGTAAATTACGTTCTCGTAATTTTTATTCTTGGATCTTATTTCATTCATTTGCTCTCCCGTTTGTTCTATCCATGTATCCATATATTTATAGGTAGTAAACTCTCTGTATCATGATGTTTGAAATAGTTAGATTCAATTGGGTTTTTGCGGATTTTGTGAATAACATCCACGCTGTTCTTTTGTTTGGTCACGAACTACTATTATTATTAATTTCATTACTGAAATTATAATTATATATTATATTATAATTATAATTTCATTATAGTGTACTTTAATTAATTATAAGTTGTTCATCTTGTAAGTTGGGATTGATATTTTTTACAGATTGATCTGATAATCTGATAGTCAGGATCATATTCAAATAATACCTACCTTTATTTTCTTCTTATAGAAATATCTGCGGATACTTTTCAATAATAAAAATCAATATACTCCCACACTGTAAAAGTAATAAATTACTTTTTGAATTTTATGTTCTGTAGTAAACCGTCAGTGTAGTTGAAAACTGTATCTGTTTCGTGTTACGGATACATGAGCTATCTATTTTATTATAAGGTATAAAAGATCAAAGGTTGCAGTAATTCAAGTCGGGTTCTTCCTTTGAATCAGTTTCATACAGACAGAGTTCTTTCCCAATTTCTTTACATCTGCTTCCTACTCACCAATGCCTTGGAATTTTCATTGATCAAGTTTTACGTCCATTTTATTACAGAACTTCATCCGTTCTTATCATGCATTATGAAATATTATTAGTTCTATTCATGAAATGTACGTTCATGTACGTCAGCAAACATCTTTATCTTCAACGTTTTCCTGTTGTCGGATCTTTTCAAGAACTTTTTAATTCATTTTAAATTTCTAAATTTAACTTTTTTAAATACTTATTAGTTACTCTTGCCACGATCTGCTAGTTCCAGGGCTACAAAAATAGTTCAGTTTCTTATCACATGGTCAGCCAATTATATGACTGACGGATTTAAGAACAGAAGAGGTAGAGGTGTAAAAGACACTAATCACAGTTATCTCCTCTGTAATGAATTTCATTATACAGCCAGACCGTGTGGTGAATGAAGTGAAGGTGTCATTTACAGTTTGGAAAGTAGATGCTTTTCAGAGGGGATGCTGATGAGCATACTTTTTTCACTCAGTAAGGAAGGCAATGGTAAACTACCTTACTTTTTATTTTTCTTAGTAAAGCCTTCTTCAGAGGTTCAAACCAGCCTTTCGGGTGATGACCTAAACAGCAACAATGTTCGTAAGAAATTAACGTGGTCGTTTTTAACCACGATTTTATTTTTTATATTTTAAATTGGAAGTCCCTTAAAGTTTTTTTTATTATTACCGAGTACTATATGTTACGGTATAGAACCGTTGGATTTGATAGTGTAATAATTCCGGACCTAACCCGGAATCGAATTCCCTACCTTCAAATCAGCGGTGTTTAGCGCACCCAAGCACTTAAACTATTGAACCACGAAGGCAGCCTTATAGAGAAAAAAACGAATTAAGTAATATAATTGTAGGTTTTATAATAGTGTACTTTTCAAATCTATTTCCGGTCTGATTTTCTCCCTTCCGGTAATTAACATTTGTCTATCGGGGTTATATGATCGGTCAGCCCTCTACTGTTTACTTATAACGTGAGGTTGTGTTAGTACACAGTTCTGTAGTGCTTGGCGTTTTGGCTGCTTATCTTTACTTTTATTGTACGTTCTGTATTATAATATTTTGTTAGAGTGTATCATTTTTATGTTCGTAAACTTCGATTTGTTGAACTTTTGGCGTTATTAGTGCCTATTAGGCTTCCGTTAGCCTTGTTGGTGATCAGCGCGATGATCTGTGGTAGCCATTGATAATTAGATCTAGAAGCAGCGTCTCGGGTACGACTCCCGGTCAGGTCTAGAATTTTATCATAACTAATTTTAATTCATCATCACATTAGCATTAGAATTTTAATTTTAGAATTTTTTAAATATAGAATTTTAGCGAACCCACTGGGTTGGTCTAGCGGTAGAGTCTTCGCCAAAGTCAACTGTTTTAACAGCTGATTTTCGTTGACGAAGGTTCCTGGTTCAAATCCTAGTAAAGGTTTTGTTAAACTTTTAAATCGTTATTAGTGCCTATTAGGCTTCCTTTAGCCTTGTTGGTGATCTGCGCGATGATCTGTGGTGGCCCATTGATAATTAGATTTATAAGCAGCGTCTTGGGTACGACTCCCGGTCAGGTCTAGAATATTATCATAACTAATTTTTATTCATCATCACATTAGCATAAGAATTTTAATTTTAGAATTTTTTAAATATAGAATTTTAGCGAACCCACTGGGTTGGTCTAGCGGTAGAGTCTTCGGCAAAGTCAACTGTTTTAACAGCAGATTTTCGTTGACGAAGGTTCCTGGTTCAAATCCTAGTAAAGGTTTTGTTAAACTTTTAAATGGATTTAAAAGTTTAAATCCATTTAAACTTTTAAATCGTTATTAGTGCCTATTAGGCTTCCGTTAGCCTTGTTGGTGATCAGCGCGATGATCTGTGGTGGCCCATTGATAATTAGATCTATAAGCAGCGTCTCGGGTACGACTCCCGGTCAGGTCTAGAATATTATCATAACTAATTTTTATTCATCATCACATTAGCATTAGAATTTTAATTTTAGAATTTTTTAAATATAGAATTTTAGCGAACCCACTATTTTTTCGTTGACGAAGGTTCCTGGTTCAAATCCTAGTAAAGGTTTTGTTAAACTTTTAAATGGATTTGAATATTATACTATAGTATTTACCGGTGTACTTTGCTGGTTGGGGTTTAATTAACCATACTGTCTCCTGAGTCTGTACAAGACTACACCTCATTTACACGTCATACATATCATCCTCATTTCATTGGTTCATGGGGTTGCTTATTGTTTTTAAATTGAATTGACTGCAACGTACACACATTAGGGATTAAAAAAAGAATCGTAGCATTAGTAAAAGAATTTTATAACTAATTTTCATCTATCATCACATTAGCATTAATGTGCGTTAACCGTTGTCGTTTCAAAATATACATCTTTTAAAATTTTAACGATCTTAATTTTAGTAGAGAAGAATATCTTCTAAAAGTTCTATTACATCGTTTTACCGTAGGTGTAATAATAGGTGGAAATTTATATACTTTGTGGTCAAAGAGAGTGCGGTTATTCTTGAAATAAATACCATACATACTCTCATTTGCGGTCATTAACTTTCCCTTTTTTCTCTATTAATTTTATATATTTTTTTAGTTACCTATATCATTTAAATCCTACACTGTCACGGCATCATGCCGTTTTCGTTTGAGAAGTTCAGTTAAAGAAACGTGTTTCTAAAAACGTCAATAACCTTATAAGTTTTGTGCCACAAGATTTATTTTGTTTCTTAGTTTGTTTTCCACTAACAAATGGTTCGGAAGTATTATTCTTATCCTGTTATTAATATTAAACTTTAATATGTGAAAGGCCATGATGGGGTAAAATGAAAAGGTACTAATTCAAACGAGGAGTGAGGTGGTTTACCATGCCTTCCTCACTGAGTAGAAAAGTATGCTTATCAGCATGGACTGAAAAGCATTTACTTTCAACCCTAAATATGACACCTTCACTTTATTCACCATTGGATCTGATGCTGTATAATGAAATTCATTACTGTCAGAGGAGATGACTCTGACTAGTCTTTTACACCTCTACCTTTTCTGCTCCATTTGACCATTTGATAAGAAACAGAAAGTATTTTTTTGTAGCCTCTTCTTCCTTTTTTGCGTCCAGGAGGAGTATTGGACATGCTAGTTATAACTCTGAAACATATAAGAATCATACAATGTATCACTACATCAAGAAAGAAATTCTTGTACGCTATAAAAAGTTTCACCGATCAAGTAATTTTTCTGATTAGTTTTAAAGGAATGCAAATTATCACATTTTAAAAATTGGGGTAATTTATTTATACATTTTCTCCCTGTATAAGTAGGTTTTGTTCAAACAATTTTGTGGAGTGATTACCCACGTAATAATCATTTCTGTTTCTCGTGTTATGATTATGAACATTGAAATTTTCCATAAAATTATTTTGCCTAACACACAAAATTACCTCAAAAATGTAAAGAGAGGGAACTGTAAGCAATTTAAGCTCCTTAAATAGTGGCCTGCATGAGGTTAGCTGGTCAGCTCCCACCATACACCTAATACCTTTCTTTTGAATTTTAAAAACCCTATTTATATTACTCATGCTAGAATTACCCCATACTAAGATACGATAAAGGATATGAGACAGAATGAAGCCATGAAAAGCTGCCATTAGTAAATTTTTATCATTTAATTACTCATGCCCTGGAACTGGCAGATCGAGTGCAAATGATTTAGCACTCTGCCTGTTATAATCACAATTATAATTATCAGAATCCATTGCTTCCAAAATCATACCAGTTGTGTTTTCTTAGATCTTAGATCTTTTTTTTTATCAGATTGTGAATTATTGTAGATTTTACCCGGAAAAATATAACAGATATTATTAATCAATATGTGTAGTACTTTGTTACAACATTTTATTTTAAATTTATCTTTCGTACAATTGTTTCTAAAATTTGATTGGTATAATAAAAAAAAAAAATAACGGTTATTATTTAGATTTATGTATTTTAAATTGGTTTTGTACTTTTTTGTTATAAAACCAATCTTTACATCTGTCAGTTGTACTACATGTAGGTTGAATTGTGTAACATGTTGATGTTTCTTAGGTGTTTTTAACAATGATGTTGAAATTGAAATCGGTTTAATTTAATCTAATAATAATTATGTGTAGACCCATTGTCTCTTATAAAATTTATTCATGGATTGTGCTACTGATGTTAGATGGGTTTTGGGTGAAGGCCAATAAATGGTCTTCATTATTTGATTAAAATTACTGTAACAAATATTAATTCAACAACATTTCAGTTGTAACTTTATGGGGAGCGTTCACCAAAATGATGTGGTATTGACGGGACAGTCACATGATGTAATTTGTAAGTTAGATAAGGATTAGCATATGAGTCAACGCTCACCGACATGTTTAACACGCTTATGGTATGTAACAATCATATCATAGTTATTCATTCAAGTGTAGCAAGCTCCGTATATTGTTGTCTGTCACTTGTGTGCTGCTCATACGATACCGAACACATGAAATTTGTTTCATATTGCTGTCTTCCATTTTTGGTGGCAATTTTAAAAATTTTCATTTATCATTTTCCTTATGTCCGTCCGTCACATCCAGACGTCAACAAACGGTTTTCGGATTGGGTTTGAAGTTCCGGTTTCTACCGTACATAGCCCAAAACCAGAAGTCAAGAAATCAAAGTCGGAATTTTAGTAACAAAAATAGTGTCATTCGATTCCTCTTAAAGAGTAGATACAGAAATAATTAAGTTTGAAGTTTCGGTTTCGACCGGAAGTCAAAAAAATCAAAGTCGGGATTTGGAAACAAAAATAGTGTCATTCAATTCCTCTCTATGAGGAATCAAATTATTGGAATAATAAAACTTTTATCTGCCCATGACAGACAGGTGGGATGTCAAATTATTTACACTCAGTCTGTCCGTTGCAGAGCTAAAATAAATAATTCTGTTTCTTATCACATGGTCAGCCAATTAAATGACTGAATTATTTAAGAACAGAAGAAATAGAGGTGTAAAAGACATTAATCAGAGTTATCTCCTCTGAAAGTAATGAATTTTACTATACAGCCAGATCCTGTGGTGAATGAAGTGAAGGTGTCTTTTGCAGAGTGGAAAATATGTGCTTTTCAGAGGGCCTGGCTGCTGATAAGCATACTTTTTCACTCGGTGAGGAAGGCAATAGTAAACCACCTCACTTCTCGTTTTACTTAGTGAAACCTCTACAGGTTCAAACCAGCATTTCGGCTGATGACCTAAACAACAGGGAATTTTATCACCATTAGTGATAGAAATCACAATTGGTTTTATTATTATAGCCATTAAGTCAAAGGTAAACCTTCATTTTCTTTCTTACGAAAGCTAAGTGGGCTTGATCTCTTACAATTTCTTTAGAAAAAATGTCCACCGGACATTAGACGCGTCGTTTCATGAAAGGGATTTTAAAAAACTACTCAGAATTCAATATGAAATTTGTGTCTGTAGTTGAAACTTTGCCGTGTGTGTAATTATACATCCAAAGACTATAGCAAGATAATTGTTGTGAATGATGCTTTGGAAAAAATCGATAAAGAATTTTTGAAAGACGTTCTTCTTGTGTTTCTGAAACCCTTTAGTTTTTTTTTAAACGTAGGAGAAATTTTTCACTAATAAACTAAATGTTTCTCGCGAATTGGCAGAGACATATTTCAGGATAAATGTTCAGCTTATCAGAGATCCTAAACGATATTCAACCTTTTCATTTATGTTTCCTCATCGAATACAAACGCTTTTTTGGCGATAACTAACGTTAATGTTCATCACCGGAAGAATACAACGACGACGAAATTATTCTTCACAGACACAAGTTACAGTTAAATTAATTTGAAATATTTTAAGTAAGTTAATAACGTTGTTACTTCACTATTTTTATGCGGTCATGTCTTGTTATATCACTTCTTATGTCATTTTGGTGAGCGCTTTACCTGAGTCAATGTAAATATTTCTACCAAGTCACCACGAAGTCAATGAACTTTTCTCTCAATTATATTGTAATTTATGTACTTATTTTCTCATTATGTTACAAAAATCATTTCAATACGTTGTTAAATTCCTTAATTATAACAATTTGAAACGATTTATATTAATTCATAGTGGGAAAATTAATCTACTCAACTATGGTTTCCTATGTTCAAGTTTAGGTCAGTTTAGTCCTTCTTTGTTTATTTTATACTACTGCAACTACTACGGTAGTGTATTAGTAATTACAAGTGCCCATAACAGGCAGGCGGAGTATTAATTTATTTGCACTCGATCTACTAGTTCCAGGGCTACAAGAGATAGTTCTGTTTCTTATCACTTGGTTAGCCAATTATATGACTGAATCATTTAAGAACAGAAGATGTAGAGGTCTCCTGTATCTCCTCTGAAAGTAATGGATTTCATTATACAGCCAGACCCTATGGTGAATGAAGTGAAGGTGTCATTTACTGGGTAGAAAGTAGATGCTTTCCCGATGGCATATGCTGATTAGCATACTTTCCACTCAATAGTAAACCACGTAACGTGCTAGCCTACAGCGGTGGTGTTCTAGTTCCTTAATCCACCGTAGCTGTTCAATGACGAAGCTGTTGATTACTTTAAAATTTAAAAGAGAAATAAGTCTTTGTAATGTCCGGTATTACAAAAGATGTAGGGTGTTACAGGTATGTAGATATGAAACGACTTGCGCAAGATAGAACAGGTTGGAGAACTGCATCAAACCAGTCGAGAGACTGATGACAAAAAAAAAATGTCCGGTATATTTTTAAATTGTAAGGGGAGCAGATTAAGTAGTTTGGGTGCTAAGTAGCAGAAATGCCTATAATTACAGTATTATGAGCTATCTGTAAATTAAGGTAGTAATTATTTTTCGCCATGGTTAACGAACATCTGAAAATTTTTAACTTGTTTCACTCATCGCGGCTGGAAAGGGTAAAACATTTTCAGGATATGTTACACAAAACGAATGTGGTATTTTTTGGCTCGGCTGTCAAGTACAATATTATGGTAGAGCTATAGAGTTAAAACATTTCGTTCGTTCAGTTTTTTATCTTTAATCGCGGTGGAAGTATAGTAAATTATTACTCTGTTATAGTGTGTGTGGTCCGCCAGGGTATTACAATTTTTTTATTTTTACGAATGATTATGATTTTTTTTAATGTTATTGTTGTCTTCTAGTTCTTGTATTTTGTTTCAAGTAATTACGTATATTTTCTTCAACCTTTTATTATTAACTGTATGTAGGTATTCGTTCTGAATGAAATAATTAATGGTCGTCTCAATTTAATTGTATTTCTTTTGTAAAATAATTTTATTTTCCATTTGAATAAGATCATTCATTATCGTTCTTTTTGTAAATGTTAAGCACTGGATATTCGAACGTTTGAATTCGGTTCGTATTGTATTTGGTAAATAACTAATGGTATTGTGAAAGAATAATCTACCAGTGTTTTAAAATTTTATCTCGTGCATATATAATTAATTCTTGAACTAACAAAATTATTTTTCTCTATTCAATTATAAAATTTTCCTTTGTAATTGATTTTCTTAATGAATTAATTAAAAATTGAATTACATATTAGCATTATCAATATGTTCTTTAATTTTTTTTTAATACGTATTATTATAAAGTTGGAGGCGTTTTTCTGTCAGTATAATTTACTTAAAAGTATTTAAGTATGTATTAAATTTAATACTATTTGTTCTGCTTTCACTGTTAATTTACTACATCGTATATTGTTATTTGTTTTCATTTTTTTCTTACTGGAATTTAATCGAATTATCAAATAACACGACCCACGATGAGACGACTATACGTATCGTGAAACAATTTTGTTTCCAAATTCTGACTTTGATTTCTTGATTTCCGATTGTAACTGAAACTTAAAACCCAATCCAGGCCCACTAACCTTTTGTGTAGATAACGAATCCGAAAAGTATTTGTTGCTATCTCTCGTAGTTTCTGACTTTGATTCATTTTCCTCCGGTTTTGGGACACTTGCGGTCAAAACGGAAACTTCAAACCCAATCCAGGCCCACCAACTTTTTGTGTAGATAATGAATCCGGAAAGTATTTGTTGCTATCTCGTAGTTTCTGACTTTGATTTATTTTCTTCCGTTTTTGGGCCATTTCCAGTCAAAACCGGAACTTTAAACTCAATTTAGGTCCACTACGAATCGGTATGAACAGGTAGATTACGAATCCCAAAACCGTTTGGATAATTGCTCTTGTAGTTTCTGACATCTGGGTGTGAAGGATGGACGGACAAAACAAAATTACAGATGACAATTTTAAAAATTGCCACCCAATAATAATTTTTTGTGATATGAAGGCAAATTATCGTGTCACATAAAACTTTTCAAAGTTCTAGATTTAAAAAAATATATAACATTAATTTTCTAATTTTAGTTTGTTTTAGTCGCTCTCTACCATCAGTTTAACCTTAATTTTCTGTTTAAAGTGCATCTTAATTTTTGATACGATGTGTAATAAAGTAGTAGGACTAATTGATTGCTTTTTATAGTTCACATAAACTAATGCGTTTCTACGTAAATATAGTAGGCCTACTGCATCGTGTTTATTACATTTATTTTGGTAATACAAATAAATTTTATTTGTTGTTTCGAAGAAAACTTTTTGATTTTATAAAGTAAGTTAAAAATTATTGATTTTTTTAAGAGGTTGTTTAAACATTAGTTGTCGTTGTTGTTGTTTAGGTCAGTAGCCGAAAGGCTGGCTTGAACCTCTAGAGGTTTTACTAAGTAAAAACGAGAAGTAAGGTGGTTTACCATTGCCTTCCTCACTGAGTTGAAAGAGTATGCTTATCAGCATGCCAGGCCCTCCGAAAAGCACTCACTTTCCACCCTGAAAATGACACCTTCACTTCATTCACCACAGGGTCTGGCTGCATAGTGAAATTCATTACTCTCAGAGGAGATAACTCTGACTAGTGTCTTATACACCTCTACCTCTTCTGTTCTTAAATAGTTTAGTCATATAAGTGGCTAACTATGTGATAAGAAACAGAACTATTTTTTTAGCCCTGGACCAAACAGATAGAGTGCAATTAAAATAACACTCTACCTGCCCGTTTTGGGGATAAAAAAACATTAGTTACGTGTAGGAATAAAAAAAGTTACAAAAGTTAACTGTGGTTAGGATGAATTGCATAATTAATTAGCCTGTAATTGAAATTTAGGATGTATGAATGAGTTTTTAATTGTTTTTGGATAACTTCTAGGTTTATGTACGTTCGGAGAATTAAAATTTAATGGTGACTAATATTGATTGAAGTATTGTTACAATATTTTTGGTGCTAGTGTTGTGCTTATCAGTGAAAACTTGTAAAATATTATTAAAACATGTGTGTCATTATTGATTAAACGACGACACATAAAAAGTCGTCAAATTGTATTATGATGTGCGCGGGAGGTTTACGTTTCCGCAAGAAAAAAAGGTGCACGGTTGATGGAGGTGGTAGCTGTTATGGACATGCTGCTAAAGAAAGAGGTAAGCAATTTAAATTGGTTGTACAAGTTCATTCACTTACTGTTTGATTGTTCTATTTTTGTAAAAAATTATCGAGTCTACCAGATTTTTAAGGGGATGTGCAACCGGAAAATATTGTACATTTTCTTCTGCATATAATGGTGTACTTTTAGTATTGTACGATAGTTTTTTTATGTTTTACAAAAAAATTTAAGTTTTACAATTTTTTTCGTTATTTTTAAAGGAAATTTTTATCTTGAGAGGAAGTTCTTATTACATTTCGCAATTACTATTGGCCTTTATCTTTTGTTTATTAGAAATATTAAGGTAACCTAAAGTTTTAGGTTAATTTTGTTGAAGTTTAAAATCTAGATGCAAGATTCTAGTAAATTTATTTTTCCCATACAAATTACCCATTATCACAAAACCCGTAGTAACTTACTGTAGTAGAACTGTAGAAAATTGTTACTAATTAACTTTTTTTCAAACATTGGATTGACAAGATTAAGATAGTGTTGCCAGTTTTTACATTTCAAAACATAGCTCACCAAAAAAAAATTAGTAATGGCCGCCGCCTCCGTACCCTAGTGGTTAGCTTGTTACGCTGCAAAGCGGAGGACACAGGTTTGATTACCGGTCAGGATCTGGAATCTTATTACAAGTTCAAACCCACCGTTCCTCAACCCAAAGTAGTCGTTAATAATTAGATATTGTTACGACTTAAATAAAAACTAAAAGAAAAGTTAGTAATTTTACTACCACATTTACAAATTCCAGGTATTGGCACACCTGCAAAGTTTCAGTTGGATAACTGCAACAGTTTTTGGAAAACGGATAGATAACGATATTAATTTCAAGTGTAAAGCTAAAAGGGAAGTTTTATTTTCACGGTATTTTATACTTTTTTGTTTCCCTTTGGGAGGGATTAAGATCCCCTTGGAAAACCCTTACCGGAAAACAATATCTGTTGGGAGAACCAACTAGTGCTAAATCGATGCGTGGGCCACAAAACCGCCCAAACATTCTCGCTAATCTTCAAATAGTATTTCAATTACTCAAGCCGAGACCGATTTTGATGCTATTTCCATATAAGATTTAAATTAATGTGTTCAAAAATGACTCACCGGGTTGGCCTAGATGTAAAGTCGTCGCCGTGAGTAAGCTGTTTATCAGCTGATTTTCGGAGACGAAGGTTCCTGGTTCAAATCCTAGTAAAGGTAGCTATTTTTTTACGGATTTGAATACTAGACAGTGGTTACCGGTGTACTTTGATGGTTGAGGTTCAATTAACCATACTCTCTCTCAAGAACCGTCGGCCTGGGTGTGTGTAGAGAACTACACTTCATTTACATGTCATACATATATCATCATCTCATGGGGTTTCTTATTCTGAATGGAACAGATTGTAACGTACACACATTAGGGATAAAAAAATAATGCCGAACCACTCAAAATGGGAATGTACGAAAATTTTAGTTTGGTTTTTACAGAAATAAAAATACTTCTACCACCAAAATATGTTGGTGGGAGCAACCTTCTGGCTACTTACCTGTCCACGGTGAAACTAATGAATGACAATATTATGCATACAAACATTCCAAAAATATTGTCTTCTTTTGGCTTCGAACTGTGTTAATAATAACAAAATTAGAGTTTTTGTAGTATTTCTATGTATATAAAATTCGATTTATGTGTGTATGTACCCCTTTATCTTCTAAATTACTGAACCGATTTTCATGCAGTTTTTTTTATGTTGTAACTATTATGCCGGTGCAGGTTTTAGGCTATTTTTAAACCCTTAAAAAGTTAGCCCTAAAGGTTTTTTTTTGGTGTAACGTTTGAAAATATGCGTGCCTGAATGGGATTCGAACCCAAGACCAACTACGCCAATGCGGCCGGCCGCATTTTCAACCTCTAAAGGGTTGAAAATAATGTTTATATCGTACATTAAGGCTTTTATGAGGTTAGATAAAAAATCTGCTGCTTTTAAACCAGCTGATGTAATTCAAAATCACATGAATTAGCAAATACCGACGTGTTGCTAAGGATCAGCTGGTGACAACATCACATGATAATTTTATTGTATTTTATTATGTAGATTCGATTTTGTATTGTTGAGTATTTTATAAAAGTAAAGTTCCTTGTTTCTTTAATTGGTGAAAATTGAAAAATTTATATATTTTTACTCCAAATAAAAGTACTAAGAATATTGTTTATCCAATAGCATTAATTTAACTAAAACAAATTAATTTCAGTTGTCATTAATTACATGTTTTTTTTTTTTAAATATTGCCGGTTTAATGTTTTTGCCGGCGGCGTAGCAACGCACGCTGGGTACCGCTAGTATAGGGTGATTCAAAAAGAGCGCCGGTTTTGATATATCAAATTAAGAGATTTATTTTATTGAAAAACTGAAAATAAATACATCAACAAGTTCATCTTACCTTCCGATTTCATGTAAGAAAAATGATGTCATGCATGTGTCCTCCTCTACTGCGCTGGCACGCATCAACTCTGTCCATGAAATTGGATATTACTGCACGACAAGTTTCGACTTCCATTTGCCCGATAACCCGTCGAATTTACTCCTTCAAGTCATTGATGTGTCGGGGTTTATTGGCATACACCAATGACTTCAGATGACCCCAAAGATGAAAGTCACAAGGCGTCAAGTCACACGACCTTGGTGGCCATTGATGGTCGGAATTACGAGAAATGATGCGATCCTGGAACCGTTCACGAAGCAACAACATTGGAACCGTTCATGGAGCAACAACATTTTATACGGGTGATATTGGAGATCGTACCGAAGAATTCTCCGTACAGAAGAACATCGTAAACCCAATTGCTGAGAACGGCGACGTATTGATTTTGCTGGGCTAACAGCCACACTATCACGAACCAACGCAACGTTCTGCTCAGTTCGGCCAGAACGACGACGTCCAGAACTTTTAAGGTCGACTGTTGAACCGTCTCAAAAAACTTTTTCATGAGCCTACGAACTGTTGATTCATTCGGTGCTTCATTACGTCCTAGAGTACCGCGAAGTCGCCTGACAGTAGCCGCATAACTCTCTCCACTCTGGTAAAATGTTTTGACGATTAACACTCGTTGTGCAATAGTAAACTTCTCCATGGTTAGACACAGACTGCGAGAGTACTACACTGCGAACAAGAGAAACTACAACTGAATCGTCAATTGGAATGTTCTCCGAAATAGAAATGAGGTCTAACAATGTTGCCAACCGATAAACAAAAATTTACCAGCCGTTTAAAAACCGGCGCTCTTTTTGAATCACCCGTTAGTATAGAAACTAAAATCATAAATGTTTTATTTTCACTTATTTATAACTTCAATAACCTTAGGGTATGAAATACAAGTACTATGTATCGTGAAAATTAATAATATTTAATTTAGGTTAGCTAAATAAAAAGTATGACAAGTATTACAGTTCACCCTGATGTCGGTTGGATGTAATAAATCGGAATAGGGATAGGGAGACCTGTATGCGGTCGGTGACCGCGTGTTAAAGCTGCTGTACACCGTTGTGCATTAAAGTGCGCGCACGCATCATGGCGCGTGCCAGACTACTAACGTATCGATTGACGACGTCTACGAGCTATATACTACGACGACTGAAAAACGTAAACGTGAGGTGCAATATACGCACCAATTATTCTGCGTTACGTAATAGTAATGATTTTTATCAAAAACGTTTCGTCTGCACGCTAAATTGTTGTAATGAGAAACATATTTATTGTTACCTTAATTTTAAAATGCCTTCATATATTGGATGTGGTATTTGTTAAATTATTTACACTCGATCTGCTAGTTCCAGGGCTACAAAAATAGTTCTGTTACTTATTACAACGTTAGCTAATTATATGACTGAACTGTTTAAGAACACAAGAGGCAGAGGTGTAAAAGGAGGTGTAAAAGACACTATTTAGAGTTACCTCCGCTAAATGTAATGAATTTCATTATACAGCCAGACCATGTGGTGAATTAAATAAAGGTGTCATTTCTGGGTGGAAAGGAGATACTTTTAAAAGATGGCCTGGCATGCTGAGAAGCATACTTTTCCACTCAGTGAGAAAGGCAATGGTAAACCGCCTCACTTTTACGTTTTACTTAGTAAAGCCTCTAGAGGTTCAGACCAGCCTTTAGGCTGATGACCTTAACAACTCTTGTGATATCTGTATATGACTGGTAACCACTGCTCTGTTCTCTTAACATTGGCTTAAATTTTATTATATTTAATTACTGTTCGTAATGTACGGTGTACTTATATAGCTATTTCGGAACTTACTTTTACTTTTGAATGTAAATCTTTATGATAAGCTATTTAAACGGAAATATTCAACTAAACGTTACGGGTACCAAGTATCTTGGCGTTTATATACACTAGAACCTGACCTGAGAAACACATACTATATATCTAACATTGCCGACTTAGCTTAGTGTGTTTTATTTTACGAAAAGTCTTGTCGGAAGAAGTCGTGATATATACCATATTTCGGGTTATTCCACTTTGTACTCAGCTATGGTGTTACGCAGTGGGGAAACTCAACTGAACACATGAAGATTTATCACTTACAAAAATACGCAATTAGAATTTATTGCACACATTCCAAGGTATTATTCTTAAAAAAAAATTGTTTGTTAAATACTATATTCTTCCCTTACCGTCTTTTCTTACATACGTACATGGAATTTTAAAACGCGTAAAAGAACGGAGTACTAAAACTAAAAACTAAGTACAACCATAATTATGAAACCCGCCACTCCAACGGCGCTTCGCGCCGCTTACGTGTCTCGGCCTCAGAGAAGTTACTTAAAAGAGAAGCAACTTAAAAGCCCTACCGGCCTTTTAAGTTGCTGACAAAGCACTCATTTGATTACTGATGATAGTTTGGTTAAGTATTTTAACTATTTGACATATCATTTCATAAGAATCAGTCATTTAAGAAAGCCCTTAAGTCAAAATGTACTTTTTTTTAGTGCATTGTAGGACTATCTGAATGTAAAAACACCATCCCTACAAAAATCACATTGAGTTTAGGATTTTTTAAGCAATACAATACTGAGAAAAGGCTTGTCCTAAAGGTTTGCTTTATTCCAGTTAAAAACTAAAGTGGATGGTGATCTGAAAGCTATATTTTCTAGTGGAAGAGACTATACAACGTTTCCATGCAAAAATTGTTTTAAGAGAGATAACTACAGTTTGTGTCGACGACGAAGACAGTGAATAGTCCTAAAAACCATAATTTTTTCCTTAAAGTTAAGAATTTCAATTATTAATTTTGCTAAAACTATTTTAAGTCAACTTAGTGAAATAAAAAATGAATAGTGCTATTGTACAACACAATTTTCTTCCGGTCTAACAACGTATTTTACAAAAAACAACCTAAGTTAGAATTTTTCTTCAATTTCTTTCAGCAACACCTAAAATCAAAATTTCCAATTCTGTTTTTTTTTAAACTATTAGCTTGTCTTTAAAAATACACACGTATACATTTTATATTAAAGGGAGCAGCTCTGTGAAGAAATTGTATTTTTAATATTGTTTTTTTATTGAAACTTAGAAAATTATACCAGTTTATTTATTTTTCCAAAAGTTAGTTTTTTGGGGCTTTCTGAAATTACCGATTCTTCTAAATTTTGCCTTGTTACTACAGTGTAACCTACACCTGTGATATTTGTGATAACCGTTTAAGAATGACCATTGATGGTTTGTTTTAAGTACAAAGAATATATTTATTGGCATTTAACCTATAAAACGTTATGATTCATATGGTCAAAGCTTTTACTATTTGCATTGAAGATGATTCTTTACAATGTACTAACGATTGCTCTTTTGTCATCTTGTTACTTTAATATCCGTTTTTATTGTTAATCTTCAACGGATGTTGATTATAGTTCACTGAAGATTTATCTAAAAGTTCTTGCAAGCTATTTTTTTTTATCCCATTCAACTGGTCCATTAAGATGTGATTAAATAGTTGGGTAACGTTCGAAAAGCGAAAGTGCCTCTAGCATCCCACAATTATTGTGTTGAATTATATGTGTCTTAATACTTTTAGAAAAGATCTTGTACATTAAAGGGAAAGGGAGAGGGCTTAATTTACTTTGTGACGTAGGTCTAATTATCAGAAGACATAGAGGCCGCTTCTGTAGCGTAGTGGTAGCGTTCTAGCCTACAACGCGGAGGTCCCGCGTTCGAGTCCCGGCTAGGGTCTGGAAATTTTAACACTTAAAAACCCACCATTACAGTACCAAAACTCACAGTAGTCTCTAATGATCAAGCTCTCGATGCGACTTTCAATAAATAAATTTAAAAAATATTTTTGTTTTTTTTTGTTTTTGAGAGATTACCATGAGTGGGTTTATTCATTACTACACCGATTCCTTTTGCCCATAACGGGCAAGTGGAGTGTTAAATTAATTGCATTCGAACTGCTGTTTCCAGGGCTACAAAAAAATAGTTCTGTTTCTTATCACGTAGTCAGCCACTTACGTGACTGAACTATTTAAGAAGAGAAAAGATAAAGGTGTAAAAGACACTACCCAGAGTATCTCTTCTGACAGTGATAAATTTTACTCGACAGCCAGACCCTGTGGTGAAAGAAGTGAAAGTGTCATTTGTAGGGTGAAGTCGGTGCTTTTCGGAGGGCTTGGCATGCTGATAAGCATACTCTTTCAACTCAGTGAGAAAGGCAACCACCTCAATCCTTGTTTTTGCTTATTAAAACCTCTAGAGGTTCAAACCAGCCTTTCAGCTGTTGACCTAAACAACTACACTGATTCCTTATTTGGTCAATATTAAATTTTCTTCCGCTCTATCTAATACGGAGTAAGAAAGTAAAGTACTATTTGCTCATAGAGGCAGTGAGGTTGTTCGAGCTATTGAAAGTCCGGATTATATTTAAGCTTATAATTTTGGTATAACTCGTTGAAATTGATTACGTGTATTGCAATAAAAAACGAATTTATTCATGATGAAAAGTATATTCCCTAAAACAGGTATACTGTATTAATGCTTGTATCTACTATTTAAAAAACACAATGTGAATTTATTATGGTTAAGTACATTAAATATTGAAGTTACTAAAATGTATTAAGTAAGTTTTACCAGGGATAATACACAGAAGCGGTAAGCGGTTGATTCTGTGAACAAGTTGTGTATTTCAAATTATGCTAAACGTGATTTTTGACTTTGCCCGTAGATTTTTTAGTATTTAAATAATTTTTGCTGTCCGGATTTTGCGATATCTTGCTTAAAAGGGTTCAAGTTAATCGTGTCGTGCTATATTGCGATGGTGCTAACATTTTTATACCTGGATTGCAATTTATCGTCACGTTCACGGCTTCTTGATGCCAAGAAAAGACGTTTTGAAGTAGTGGTTACGTACGTTCGCGTGTTATGTGTTATGGACTAAAACTCCGAGTAATGTTTGAGTGAAACTTTTAAACTTTTGTTTAATAAAAAAAATGAACTCAAAAATCTTGTGTGTAGTTCCAAAATAAAAAAGATACTTTGATCAGATGGAAAATCAGTTTTTCTCTAAAACGGTTTGAACGACCTTGATTAAACTTACCTCAATTACGACGTATGCTAATTCCATTAAGAAGGCTTAAGAAGTATCTAGGAAAATCCTCTCCTTCGAAAATATGTTTTTTGACGAAATTAAAGTTTAAAATGGTGCAACTTCTGTTATTAAAATTCTATTTTATCTTTAGTTTACCCGATTTTTGTAATTCTATCTTATACATCTTCTTTTATGTATGAGTTCTTTTAAAATTACAGCCTTAAATTGCAATTGACGACAAAAATGGACTTAATAAATAACCCACTGGGTTAGTGGAGTGGTAAGATCGCCGCCGCGAATCAGCTGTTTAACAGATAATTTTCCGAGACGAAGGTTCCTGGTTCAAATCCAAGCAAAGGTAGTTACTTTTTTACGGATTTTAATTCTAGACAGTGGTTACCGGTGTACTTTATTGGTGGGGGTTCAATTAACCATACTCTCTCAAGAATGGTCGGCCTGAGACTACACCTTATTTACACGTCGGGGTGGTAAGTATCATCCTCATCTCATTGGGTCATGGGGTTGTTCATTGTTCTTAAATTGAACTGATTGCTACGTACACACACACACACACACACACACACACACACACACATTCGGTATTTAAAAAATTAATGAACATAAAAAATTGCTACAAATCTTGTGCTAATATTTTTCTATCCGATCCTTGGTTCAACAGAAATATATTATTGTATGTGAAACCCCACCTTAAAATTGGTTTTTAGAAGAAAAATTTTAAACTCATTTTACCACGAAGATTGGTCAATAGAAACGAACGAAAATTATTAAATATGTATTGTATCATAATACTGAACGCGCATACTTTCTTAACCTTTGTGGAATAAATAATAAGGCAGGTTAAATAAAGAAAATTCCGATGCTATGTTCAAGACGAAATTTGTGTTTTAGAAAGTAAACTATAATTTCGTAAAGCTTTTTGACTTGCTTATGCAAACCCCTTTTGTGTTTATTTTCCGCGGTGTAACAGTGTATCGATTTAACTGCGCAGTAATTAAACGAAAACATTTAGCTTAGCTAATTAAGCAATGTACAACGTTTATGAAAACCATATAGAAAATTTAAAACCATTGAATCCACCTGTTTCCAACACTACATTGCTATAAATTCTCCATTATTTTGTACAGTTATACTAAGGATTCATATATCATTTTATTTATTCGTCTCAGATGGGTGCGTTAAATAATCTGGTTTATTGCTTGGCCCGGTTTCACTACACATTTTTATTATTTTAGACATCATTTTGAGAAAAACAAAACTAAAACTGATTTCCTTAATTATTACTCATCTTTAAGTAGATACAAAATTAGGTTCTTAAATGAAGAACGTATCCGATTTGATAATATTTTTTAAATTTTGTATACATTCTCTCTAGTTAAACCATTTTGTCGTGTTTACTTCCAACACTGGTTTTATGATATTTCAAATAATCTACATACGTACTGCAGCTGACGTGTAGAAGTCTTCGAGATGAACTAACTATCTTTCCTTAAATAATATTTACGTATCTCCAGCGGTTTACAACGGCGTACCCGAAGATACCTCCTCTAAGACTGTTTTTCTTGATATTCATTGCCAGAGATAGTTTCATTACAAAAACAAAACAATTACAGGCTTATAATTAAACCTTCATTGCGATTTAAGGTATATCCACTCGTGAAATCGTAACTAAATATTGTATGTGGTTACTAAAATGTGAAACCCAAAGCTTTAGATGGTAGACCCCAACACCTGAACACCTTTTCTTCCGACCGTCAAAATTACCCCTCTTCTGGAAGTACTTCTTTATAAATCCTCATTTAAACCAATATCGATGTGCGGATACCAAATCTATGGATCAATTAAACCATCGGTTTTGAACAAACTACAACGTTTTCAATGAAAATGCTGAGGGCAGGTTTTCAACGCTCCCTTCATTCGTTTCCTATTATAGACTCCACACAGACATCCCTTACGTAAGTGAGACAACCGTACACTCCACACAGATATCCCTTACGTAAGTGAGACAACTGTACACTCCACACAGATATCCCTTACGTAAGTGAGGCAACCGTACACTCCGCACAGATTTCCCTTACATAAGTGAGACAACCGTACACTCCACACAGATAACCCTTACGTAAGTGAGACAAATGTACACTCCACACAGATATCCCTTACGTAAGTTAGACAACTGTACACTCCACACAGATATCCCTTACGTAAGTGAGACTACCGTACACTCCACACAGATATCTTGTTACATAAAAAGTTTTTTTATCTCGGTCAAAGCTTTCACGCAACAATCAATGTTACACTATTTAAACGGGAGGATTCTGTTAATGAGCGGTGTTCTTCTTAAAATATTTAAAGAAATGTAAAATAAATTGTAAAAGATATTTACTGGTTTTGCAGATTTCCCAACTAAAGTGAAAAAAGCAGTTGCTGAGATTAACCAGCCCAGAGGTACAGAAAATTATTTAGTTATTATTTGATACGGTGATTTATTTAATCCTCGAGTTTTGCACAGTGTTGAAAGAGTTGGAAAATAAAACAAGCCGAATGAATTTTTGATTTTATAGTGGAAGTTTTGTAACAATTTTCTGGATTTTAATACTAGATTTCTGTGGTAGTTTATGTTTAAAAAAACCATTTGAATTGTTACCATAATTATGAGTTCAATTCAGTATATTCGTTCCATCAATAAACGATATGAATAGAAAGAAGAGAGGGTGGTTCCACACAATTTATTGATCAAGTGGTATGACGAAACCGTATACTAATTGACAAAAGAGGGAAATGAAAATACAAGTAGGTTGAACCCAGTAGCCATCTTGTCGGTTTCTCCATATGGATTTCAAGATGACTGTGATCTTGCACTAATTCCTCGCCCGGTTTTTTCCATTCTTTATTTTACTTTAACGAGGGGGATTCTTTGTGTTTGAAACTCTCATGGGAAGATATAGTTTATGGTTTGTACATAGTGGTCGTGTTTATCCTGTTGCCTCTATTTCTCCACGGTATACGAACACTGGGAATGCATTTTACGTCGTCGTCCGACGACTAACCGGTGGTTTGCTTTGCCGACAAATCGAGGTGTGTGTGTGTGTTTGTATGTGCCTCGAGGTCGAGACTCTACGGACATTCTCAGCAAGGTCATTTCTTGGATCCACCTACCCACCTTCAATAAACCATAACATTCCTTATATTATATTATACTCTTAGTCCATTATGTTGTAAAATTATCTAATAAAAGAATAAAATTCAAAATAAATTATCAACCTGTTGACCTCCAATTTTTTTACGTCGGATTGATTCTGGGAATTATTGTTTATTGTCACACTGAAATTATGTTTTTAATTTTATATCTTAATTATTGTTTAGGTAAAAATACAATTCAATCAAATTGTATGTATTAGGCTACGTGTGAAAATAAATAAATACAATTTTTTGTATATTATTATTGTGGGTCATTCTTTATAATAAATGGTTTATTGCTTTTTCGGCTTTATTTCATAATTTAATTTTTCTTGGTATCACTTTAAGAAAATTTTGAATCATTTGGTGAGCTCAACTGGCTTTGACGCTAGGATCCCCGGGTTCGTCTCTCGTCTGGTTCTGGCATTAGCATTAATCGTCTGCATTAGCATTAATTTGTAAAACATTTGGGCGTAAAACCCGAGAAGAACTTTGAGAATAACTAACTTAAAGAATACTTCATTTATATGAAATAAAGTTTTTTGTACTTAATATATTTTATAAATGTGTTAAAATATAACTAACTTTTAACATTTTTTTGTTGTACTTTCAACTGTTTAGCTCATAATTGTGTACGAAGATGATAATGGGTAATAGATGAAAACAAGTGATTAAAAAATGCAAGACCTAACCAGGAATTGAACCCGGAGACCACTGTCGTCGAAGCTAGTTGCGCCTGACCCCAACTGTAAAAATACGAAAACCGGATTCCAGAACTACAGCCTGTTAGGAAAGACCATTTCTGTGGGAAGGTGGTAGATACTCCCCTTCTAATTCTGAGGGATGTATGGTCGAAATTAAAATGCTTTGTTGTTCGTACTCATAACTTAGAGAATACGCATGTCGAATTTTCAGAACTTTCGCATTTTCGGGAAGTCATAATTAATACTGACTGCTTTAGGTTAGTGATCACGTATACACAAGTAGTCGAGATGCGTATGTTTTAGTTTTTCTATTAAACCCTCTCAGGAATTACTGTACTGAATTTAAGCTCTTAAAGTGACCCAGAAGTTCGAGTAGCAAAAATTGAGTGTTTTTACTTTGTTCTATACTTTTCTTTTGCACTAAAACAATTAATAAGAATGCCAATTTCCAAAATTGTAGCTCTTTGGGAAGGTACAGATTTATAAATTCAGTTAAAGTTGCTATTTTCTTTTTACCTCTTAGGATCAAATATTTTTAATTGAAACGATTTATTTTTTTAGGTATTAGATACAGAATACGCATGTCGATTTTTGGAACTATAGCTCATCGGGAAAGTATAAAAATAATATTGCTTGAGGGTTGCCGACCCCATCTTTCCCTGTGGGCGCAAATGTTCGAGATGCAAATGCTTTTGTTTCTTTGTTCTGTCTTTGAGGGGAAATTGTGGGAATTGAGGGGAAATTGTGGGGGAATTGTGTCTTTGGGGGTCTTTGAGGGGAAATTGTGCCTTAAAGGAAATTTCAGCTCTTTAAGTGTTCAGAAAGTTAAGTTATGAGTAAGTCGGTCACGTGAAGACTAGATTTTTAAAATTTTTAAACTCGCATTAAAAGTTTGATCATTAGCGACTATGATGGGTTAAAAAACTGAAACGGTGGGTTTTGGCATGTAACAATACCCCCAGATCCTAACCGATAATCGAACCCGGGACCTCGGCTTAGTAGGCTAACCACTACACCACGGAGACGCGGCCACTTTCGATTTTGTATAACTTATTTATATAATTTAGATACAAACTCATACCTTTATAGTGTCTCGTTTATATGTACTAAATTATATTCTGATTATGACCAAAAGTTATTAGTAACCTATTTCTTATTATTAAAGCAGCTCCTTTTAAGTCTGAAGGTGGTAAATTCTAACTAATTTATCTCAGTACCTTACCTAGTGTAGTATTTGGTGTTAAAATATGGCTGCTTGGTTTCGGAGTGTTTCCTTTACACTCCCACTTGTTCATCTCTCTGTTGTGTACCCTTGCTCCGCTCGTTTGTTATCTTACCTTTCCCCTTAACTCCTTGAGGAAACATTCAATTTTATATCCCCTTGTGTAGCAATATGTCTACATTGAATATATAACAGTAGGTGTTCCAACATAATTTATTTTTTTAAATATTATGTTTTTGTTAAAATTAGTTTAGATGCTATTATTTAGTGATTATTGTTTTTGAAAGTATTTTAACATCAGACTTTTCTAGTTTTTAACGAATTTTTATGTATTTTAACTTCATGAAAATATGGACGAAAACATAAAGTTAACTGTGAGCTCACTTACCATATTTTTACTTTCTCTTGCCTATATGAATAGAATATAGGAAGGAAAATATTGTTTTCATGTCGATTTTTCGAAATCTTGTTTTCACCGGATCTACACGTTTCAGACCCCCGGAAACCAAAAAACATGTTTTTAGCGATTGGTCTGTGTGTGCGTGCGTGCGCGCGCGGTGTGTGTGTGTGTGTGTGTGTGTGTGTGTGTGAACTGAATATCTCAAGAACGGAACATCGTACAAACTAGAAACTTAACTTACATACCACTACCGGACCGGACACGAACATTTTCATCAAAATCTGTCAACCGGAAGTAGTAGTTTATTCGTGTAATTTTTCATTTTTTGGCGATTTTCTCAAAAACTGGTCCTACGATTTCTTTTAAAATCGCCTGGTTTACTTAACTTTTTATCCGCTACAAGGTAGAGTAGGCGCCATGTTTGCTGAAATTCTTGGTGAGGCTGTTTTCACGTAAAGAAATTGTTTTCTTAAGATTACGGCTTTAATATGCATATTTTAGCGCAAAAATTTATGTAATAAAAAATGTAGAGAATTTTAAATCCTACAACTTTTATTTCAAACATTTTTTGTATAACGCTTAGTTTAGCGATAATTATTCGGTAATTAGCGAGTTTTTTTTTCTTACGAAAGCGTGTGAAAAATCTATTTTTTAAAGATTTCGGCCTTAGTATGCATTTTACGACAAAAGTGTATGTAATCACATGTATAGGAAATTAAAAGATGTACAACTTTTATTTAAAGCATTTTATTCTACAGAACCTAGTTTAGCGTGAAAGAGTTATTTTCCTTATTTTTAAGCAAAACTGAGGTTGATTTTCATTTTGCGTCTTTTACTCGTGATTAAAATTAGGTTATGTTTTTCGAGGTTAGTTTTTTTGTTTATTTATAATGTTTCATTATTAATGTTAGGTTATATTGGTCATTATTTGCATTGGCAAGAGAAAGTTGTGTTTCACACCAGATTTTTTTCTGGTAAATAGATGATTGGTGAAATAATGTTTTTTTCTTTTACATATCCTGTCACATGGTTTTTTAACCATAGTTTGTTGGGTTTGTTAATTTCCATTGCCTCGGTTATTGGAGTGGATGTGTGTATAAAATTTAATTTAAAATGTTAAGATTAAAGTTGTTTTCTGTTTTGGAAATATAGTGTTACGTTACTATTTATAATAACTTTATATAAATTATTATATTTATAATATATGTTAGTATATTTTTTAATATAAAGAATTAAAATGTCTAAACACACGCGTTTATTTGTTTAAAATAGAATCAAAGAAGTTAATTTGTTAAAAGTCTCGTAATCCATTGTTTATTGCTTTATTGTAATTACTGTGGATTATATACTCAGTTGGAAATAGATTTCCATCAGTACTTAATTTCATAATCTTCTTTTATGCATGTTACGCAAAATAGATGCTTTGATGAAAATAAAAATGCTTAGCATTTATTGTAGATCAAAGAAAACGTATTCTATAGCGAGGAGTTGTTAGAATTTCTCCATCAGTCTCGTCCCTGTATTAAGCTATTCAAGTGAAAAAATATACGTTGCGTATTTTCCATTTAAATGTATTGACTGTGCAATTTTATTGTTCACAGAAAAAATTTTAATAAATTAATTAGTAAATTTTATGCGTTGTATCACCGTTTATTGTTATAAAATTTATTGGTTTTATTATTCGAGGTAAATTTTCAGGTTGAATTCGTAGAAAAACTTTTGTATACTTGTGTAATATAATAAAACGGCTACGTTGTTTGTAAATGTTTTTATTTAATTTATGCGTACATTCCTACAACTTGTAGTTTGTCAGTAGTTCTGCGTAAGCTAAGATGACCAGATTTCCTCCGTGGAGCACTGGGACATTAATCATTATCTCACAATACTTCTCAATTCCCCTTCAGTATTACTAATATAAACATTATGACTGAACCTACCCAAATTATTCTATTTTTTAAATATAAATGACTTGTCGAGAATCTGATAACTTTATAATAATTTCAAGTAATTTACTATAAAATGTATTGTATTTATAGGTTATGCGGCTTGTTTAATGGTTCTGTATTTTCTTTTTTTGTTTACTACTACAACTGATTTAACTTACCTTACGTGTAAGTTGACAAATATCTACTTAGCGGATTTATCAATTTAGTTAGGGTTGCTATTTCGTTTTTACCTCTTCAAGTTCAAATATTTCTAATTGAAATGATTTTTTTTTAGGTATTAGGTACAGAATACGCATGTCGATTTTTAGAACTATAGCTCATCGGGAAAGTATAGAAATAATATTGCTTGAGGGTTGCCGACCCCATCTTTCCCTGTTGGCGCAAATGTTTAAGAAGCTAATGCTTTTGTTTTTCCGTTCTGTCTTTGAGGGGAAATTGTGCCTTAAAGGAAATTTCAGCTCGAATTTTTAGAATTTTTGAATTTTTTTCAGCTAGAATTTTTAACAGGTTTACCCACAAATACAATTACAAAACCCTTAGTAGTTAATAATTACCAAGCTGCTGATTGCAACTCCAAATAAACTAAAAAAAGAAAAATCTAAGACTTCTAGTAGTATTTTGTTTGGAAAACTTATTAAAAATATCAATCCTACTCTTTTTCACAGTAGCATTGTATAAAATATATCATGTTTTTTTGTACGTCTTGGTGGATATCTAATCCATTTTTTACCTTTTTATAAATTCTTTTTGAACGGAATTGTGTTTACAATGTACGGATTTGGTTATTACAATATGAAATCAGTCGTAGATCTAATCTAAAAAATTTAAAAATCTACATAATGATTTAAAAGTTCAATTTTATTTATTTTTTTCTTATGTTGACTCAAAAATGTTGTATATTGTATACGGCAATAAACAATATTAAGCAATTTTTGTTGCTGTTTTGTATTGTAGAGGAAGTCCGGAAAATAGTCCCTCTGTCTAATTCATGTGTTACAGAGCTGCTTTTAGTGGGTGTTGACAAAACTATCTTCTTTTCTTGCTCTGTGTAGTAGTTAGTCTGTTATAGAAGCTGTTTTTGACATATTGAGTATGTGTTGTTTAGGTGAACAGCCGAAAGGCTGGTTTGACCTTGAACCTCTAGAGGTTTTACTTAGTAAAAACGAAGAGGTAAGGTGGTTTAATGTTGCCTTTTTCACTGAATTAAAAGAGTATGCTTATCACCATGCCAGGCCCTCCGAAAACCACCCACTTTCCACCTTGGTAATGACACCGTCACTTCATTCACCTCAGGGTCTGGCTGTATAGTGAATTTCATTACTCTCAGGGGAGATAACTCTGACTAGTGTTTTTTACACCTCAACCTCTTCTTTTCTTAAATAATTCAGTCATAATTGGCTGACTATATGATAAGAAACAGAACTATTTTTTGTAGCTCGGGAACCAGCTGATCGATAGCAATAAATTTAACACTCCACCTGCCCATTATGGGCAAATGTACGTATAATTTTAATTAGTGTGGTAACATAATTACTCAATATTTAGACTACTTGAAGTTTTTCCCGTTTGAGATATAGTTCTTATATTCATTTTTGAAAAAGGGGTAAAACAAATCTCTTCACTCTTATTTTTAGGAAAGAAACAATTCCAAAAATGGTTGTAGCCATTCATCTTGTAACTTATTGATTACACGATACTACATGTATCTAGTACGTATAAGGATGTGTAGCCTAATACAGCAATGTTATGGTATTGGAAGTGGTCTAATCATCTAGTTATACTCCAGATGGAGTGGATTTTGGTCATACAAACTAAACAATATTCAGTTGAAGCAGGCTTGACCTATCAATTAAATTACAAGTGCAGTTATGTATTGAAATACAATACCATAATTATGGTTGATTTCAAGGTAACCTAATGTTATTTGCATCTGCATTGTTTTTTGAACGTACTTGGTTGGTAAAAAATATTATGAGGTAATATTTCATGATGTTAATCTGCCTTTCGGCAGGTCTCGTGCACCATGTTTGTGTCCCAACTTTTTCTGTTTTTTTGCCAACGTCTTTATTTTTTGATAATTCATACCCTTTTTCAAATTATCTATAACTATTATTCTTTGACTCAATTAGATCTCAAAATATATCTTCTATTAGGCCTAGATATGCGGTTCTTGAGAACAGTGCGTTTTTCCGTACGCTGTACAATTTATTTAGAGAAATGTTGGCTGTATTTTTTTTAATCATGCTGTTTAAAACTGCCCTTCCTTGTTTTTGTCAGAAACATTGTATGTTCTCGGTTTTTTCAGGGATTAGTTCGTTTGTTTTTAAAATTGCCGTGTAACGTTATAATGGTGGTATGTATACCATTGATGGTAAAAATCCCCGTCTTCATTTCTGTTTTTTATTCGGAATTTATCCACCCCTAACTATTCCGACGCGTTGTATTATCTCTAATGAGGTTATTTACCCTCCCGCCCATTTCTGACCAGTTTCTTTTCTCCTATCCGGCAGCTCTTGTGACCCGACCTACCGCTGGGGGTTTTGCAATCAATTTAGTTCTGCGTATTTACTTATTTCCGTTCCTTTCTGTTTCTGTCATGATTGTAATTTATTTTTCTTTCTTTTTCATTCTTGTTTTTCACCGAAAATACTATCTTCGTTAAGTTTTCTTCTCCTTTTGTTTTAAGTGACATCTCATAATTTATTATTTTTTACTTCCTGTTTTTCTGACGTTAACGAAAATCCATTCTGCTTTTATCTTCTAATAGTATTAACGTTTAATTTTAACTAAAAAGTCAACGCCCTTTATTAGCCTAAGTTTAAGGCTGTAACAAATTTTTAAAAGAAATTTTAACATAAATCAAGGTAAGGTCATTATTATAATGTATTATTGCAATCTACTAATTACTTAGGATAATCTAAATTAATTATCGAATTTGGTTCAGAATTCTTTACATTACAAGTCAGTTCAATTCAAATAAACACTTAATTTTAATTATATTAGTTTCCATTTTTAATGATAAATATTAGTTTAGAATGTATTAATTAGTTATTCAAATAAATTTACTAAATTGTTTTAAGAAAATTGCCTACAATTTTTTATGGTGTTATTTTTTCAGTTCGCAAAATACAAAATGTGGTTTATAAATTTGAGAGTATACGCAAAATTTGATAAAAGAAATGCCATGGTTAAAAATTTATTGTTTTTTATTAGGTCATCAGGCGAAAGGCTGGTTTTAACCACTAGAGGCTTTACTAAGTAAAACGAGGAATGAGGTGGTTTACCGTGCCTTCCTCACTGAGTTGAAAAGTATACTTATCAGTACGCCGGGCCCTCTGAAAAGTATCTACTTTCCACCCTGGAAATGACACAGTTACTTAATTCACCGCAGAGTCTGGTTGTTTAATTAAATTCATTACCTAAGAGAAGATAACACTGACTTAATAGTGTATTTTCTCAACTCTACATCTTCTGTTCTTAAATGCTTCAGTCATATAATTGGGCTGACCAAGTAATAAAAAACATAACTATTTTTTGTAGCCCTGGAACTAGCAGATAGAGTGCAAATAATTTAACGCTCCCCCTGTTATGGGAAAAAAACTTTTTTGTTACTTCTGAAATAATTTTTTTTTGTTTTATTTTTAATTAGAATTTAATATGTTAAACAACGTCTGAAAAATTTTGTTACAATACAATTTTATGAATTCAGAGAAATTGGTATAAATTTTCTTTAAAAATGGGTAAAGTATTTTCGGAAACGAGCAATACTAAAAATTGACTGGTTCACAAAAAAAACAATAGATTACATATTTTTATAACTTTTTTTTTAATAAATAAAAAGTAGTTTTAGTCATAGAAACACGATTTTGGTATTGCTGAAACAAGCATATTTCTAACTTCATACGAATGGTAAAACATGTAAATCAATTTTTATTTAATTTTTCAGAATCTTAGTAAGTAGTACTGCGTTACATTTGATCGGACTGTACTATATTTTCTCGATGGGGTCATTATGAGCAGCCACCACAAATCGGTTGTTTTATATCTGGTCTTAATATCAATGAACTGTATTATTGATTACGTTAAAAAATTGAACACGTACATTACATGAAAATGAATCTTTATACGAAGCGTTTACCATTTTGAAATTCCCATCGATGTTAAAAGATGATTTATAATAATCTACCTAAACAAGTTTGTTGCCAGTTTATTGAATAAAAATGAAATGAATGAAAGGATTGTTTTGCATTGTGAATTACACACAGTATTTTGTTTCATTGATATGCAATGTGTGTAATTCTGTAACAACGCTTAGTGCATAATTTTTTTCATTATTATGTCTGTTTCCAAACAATGACACATGATTATTATGTTCTTTATTGTATGAGTTATTCTACAGATGCAGTCTGTTTCTTATCCAATAATTTTATGCGCTGTATTTAATATTATAATTTATTTTCTCAATATTGTTTGACTCATTTTTGTAACGAGGTGAAGTTGTTTCGAACTTAATTATGTTATCGATTTATAATTTATAATTATAGTTAGTATTACTTAGTTATAAGTTAGCATAGGTAGTTATATGTTTTTGTATCTCTTACGTGCCCAAAAATTCATGGTGAAGTGGTTTAAATTTTATTTTTTATATGTTTCTGTATCACGAGAAATTTCTTGCGAAGGAGTACCATAGTTGTAAGGTAATCACGTTGTTCTTCATTTACCGTGACCTTTCAGAACGTTGATAACCATAACAGCAATTTGCCCTTTATTGGCAGCCGGGTTCGATTCCCGGTCAGGTCTGGCATTTTTTCATCACTAATTTTCATATATTATCATTCTCCACCGTCTGCATTAGCAGAAATTGCAAAACAGTCAGACGTAAAACAAACAAAAAAACACAAAAACGTGGTCCGTCCTGGACCACGTTTACCCGTTACTTTGCTTTGAGTGATATTCTGCTATAATGTATGTTTCTGATCTCTCAACACGTGTACAAATGATTCAAGTTTACTCTTTTCAATGGTGCTTATAATATTTATGTGATCTTATCTAAACGATGGAGTATCTCGGAGTTGCAGACTTAATTCATTCAAGAAACCTTCAACATCTTTCTGTAGCACCATATCTCGAACGCATAAAGTCAAGGTAATCACTCCTGAATACAGTTATATCTTTTCTGTTTAACCGGTAAAGAACAAATATGCCGAATTTCAGATCTTTAAGTGATCCCGGTTATGGAATTGAGTGAATCGGTCAGTGAAAACTTTCACATTGTATTACAGAAGGTCCTAACTGTTAAAAATACGTTTTCGTTAACTGTATTTACAGTTGGTGGAACACATTAAAACCTTTATTTTTGTGAGATGATTGGGGTTTTTAATCCGAGACAGAAAGGTTTGGAAAGGGAAAGAATCTTAAATAACCTACCCGTAAGCTTAAATCAATAAAAAAATTTTTAAATGTTTCTTTTTTGTCACAGGAAAGTTGCTAAAACCGGGAAAATCGTTAATTTTACTAGTTTTATCTTCGGTAGGTAATCTGATTGAATTTTCCCGTAAAACATTATTTCCACACACTTTGATGAAATTTACTCTATTACGGATAATATAAAAGCGTTTTCAAGTATTAAGTTTTATATTTTTTCAAACATAATAGAAGGAAGGAAGTAAAGAAACGTGTTCATTACTGCCTCGTGGATCATATTCCTTTGATTATATTTCTGTATTTATGTTCATAATTAATATTGTTATTCATGTTTACTTCCTTTCCTACAATTGTGGCGTATAAAGTAACGTAATTATAATGCAGGTAACACTTGACAGAACACTAACCGCCATTTATTTTGTTCGTTTTACTTTTATTTTAAAAAGATAATGTATACGATTTAAGGATTTAGGAAGTCTCTAATGTTATGGTTGAATAAACACCTACAAACAGTGCATTGTTATTACTTTTGATTTTAAAGGAGCTATTACCTAAGGAGATCCTCAACTAGCCTTGAATGCCCGATGATAATTATTGTAATTAAGTGTGTATATTTTTAGAAAAAGTTAGGCGTATTTTTTGATCGACCTACATATAAATTGACTGGGTTTTTTTGAAAAAATTGGGTGTTAAAATAGTAATTGAAATAGGTTTACTTGAAAAACGTACCTTTTGGGTTTCCTAAACGATTTTTATGTTTTGCTAATTGGCGGTAATTTTTTAAATTGTCATCTATCATTGTCATTTGCCCGTCCTTCACACCCAGATGTCAAATTACAGAGTTAGCAGCAAAAACGGTTTTCGGATTCGTAATCCACACAAACAATTAGTCGGGCTAGATTGGGTTTGAAGTTCCGGTTTCGACTGGAAGTGCCCCAAAACTGGAAGTCAAGAAATCAAAGGCCATCTGAAAAGGTAATACTGTATATTCCACCCTGCAAATAATACCACTTCATTCACCTCAGGGTCTAGTTGTATAATTATAAAATTCGTCACTCTGAGAGGAGATAACTGTGACTAGTGTCTTTTACACCTGTACTTCTTCTGTTCTTATTTACTTCAGTCATATAATTGGCAGACCATGTGATAAGAAACATAACTGTTTTTTTTATGTAGCCCTTGAACTAACAGATTGATTGCAGATAATTTAACTCTCCTCCTGTCTGTTATGGGCATTTAACTCTATATTTGTTTAAATGTAAGTTTTAAGCTGTGAAAATATATATTTTTTAATTTTTACAAAGCAGACTCCTCTAAATTAATCTTGTTTCCAAAACGCTGAAAACCAGAGTACCTAAACCAGGAAAATTAAGAGTACTAAATTCTTCACAATTAAAATTAGAAGAATTTTGTTAACGTAGTTTGTTCTATTAGGTGATTATTAAAATATAATTTTTTGTCAATTCTACGGAGTTGTTAGAAAACAGTTAAATTTCGGGTTAATTTAAAAGTGTAAAATAAATTTTGTGAATTTACAATTTAGAGTAATAAATTCCTTCATCTCTGATATTAGAACCGTGAATTTTGGTTGGCATAATTTGTTCTAGAGGTGATCATTAAAATAAGCATTTTTATTATTTTTACAGAGTTGTTGGAAAACGGTAATATTTTCGGTCGAAGCAAATTTTTGAACGTTAAAATAGAAGAGGATTTGTTTTTGACATTATATTATGACGTGCCAATAAGATTGTAAAATCTTCTGTAGGTATTCTACTATTGTTGGCAATTTTCCCGGGCTTAATTATTAGTAATCTCTGTGGGAACTCATTGTTGTGTCTTTACTGATTATATGAGGTTGACGGTAACAATACACAAGTACTAATTAAATCCACAGAATTGTTAAAACGCGGTTTCTATAGAGGTCACGTGTTGTAAGAACAACAAACCTTAACACACATTTTTGTGGTTCACACTCATTTTGTTTACACTCGTGAATTAGAGCACTTTGAACTGTTGTAATACGAAACAGAAAGTTTAAATTAGTTAATAAACGTAAAGTAGTGTTCTTGATTTCTGTTTAATTGAGGTTTGTTTGCGCATCTGTCACGGCTGCAATTAGGTCAAGTGTCCACGATGTTACGTACATCTGTCCAGATAGATGTAATCCTGTAATACGTTACTTCAAAATTAAAATAGAGAACTTTCCCTAAAATATCATCCAGAAAATTTAATTTTAATTATTTTGTTTGTAATCGGTAGATGTAGGCCTACGTCGCAGGTGATTTTTACTTTTATCTTTCTCTATATGAATATATAGGGAAGGAGAGTATTGTTTTCATGTCGATTTTTCGAAATCGAGTTTTCACCGGATATACACGTATTCAGGCTCCCTGAACTCAAAAAACATGTTTTAAGCGATTGGTGCGAACAAAATATCTCAAGAACGGAATGTTGTACAAAGTTAAAACTTGGAACTTAAGTTAGATCTACCATAAGAGGACCCGATATGAATATTTTCGTTTAAATCGGTAAACTGGAAGTTGTAGTTTATTCATGGAATTTTTCACTTAGTGCGATTTTCTCTAAAACGATTCCCACGATTTTGTTTTTAAAATCGCTATGCTATGCAAGATAGGGTAAGCGCCATATCTGCTGAAATTATTGGGGAGCCTAAGCTCTCGTAGAAAAAATAGTATTTTTAGGATTGCGGCCTAATATGAATTCTATGTCAGAAATTTAATAATAAAAGTTGGAGTAAATTTCAAAACCTGCAACTTTTATTTCAAGCGTTTTTTGTGCAACACTTAGTTAAGCGATAATTCGTTATTTTTTTGTTTTTTTTAAGATTGCGGCCTTATGCGTTTTACGACAAAAGTGTATATAATCAAAGTTATAGGATATTGAAAAACCTATGAACTTTTATTTTAAGCATTTTTTTCTACAGGGCCTAGTTTAGCGGCAATTAGTTTTCCGTATTTTTATGTTCTACTGTGATTGATTTTCAGTTTGCGTCATTCACTCATGATGAAACATAGGTTATATGTTTCATTAATTACATTGGCAAGAGAAAGTTGTGTGAGTATTTCACACCAAATTTTTTTGTGTTGAAATTTTTCACCCCCCCCCCTCGTATTTTATTTAGCGGTTCCCAACGTTAAATATATCGCGGACCTCCCAGTAAATGATTTAAATCTTCAGGGACCCCTGATTATATCTTAAAATTAACATTTTGCCTTTTACTGTATTATAACCAGTGTTTTAATTTAATTTAAATTTGTAAAAATATAGAAAACGAGAATAATATTAGAGAAAAATAAATTGCAAAGTTTTTCTAAAGATAAACTAGTTGTATTTTACAAAAAGATAAAATCACGTTGTTTTATGTGATGATCGTTTATTTAAACTTATTTTCACCAACGGGGGTCCGCGGGCCACCCTTTGGGAACCTGGTCTGTACTACACAAATTTTTTAAGAACACATTTTCCCCATAATCTGTATTTTTTTGTCCCGCCGGGTTAGTCTAGAGGTAAAGATGTCGCCGCGCGAGTCAGCTGTTTAACAGCTGATTTCCTGAGACGAAGGTTCCTGGTTTAAATTGTTATAAAGGTAGTTACTTTTGTACGGATTTGATTGCTAGATACTGGTTACCGGTGTCCTTTGATGGATTCAATTAACCATACTCTCTCAGGAATGGTCGGGCTGGGTCTGTACAAGACAGCACTTCATTTACATGTCATACACATCATTTTCAACTTCATGGGGTTGCTTATTGTTCGTAAATTGAACAGATTACAACGTACACTTTACACACATTAGGAATTTAAAAAAGAAATAGTTTAATAATCCGCATTTTTTAAGAATCAAAACATTTATTTTGTAGAAATATTTTTATTATTTTATTAGGATCCGGCTTAAAATAAAAATAGAAGGATAACGAACGTATTTCTGAGAAATTAACTGAGATTGGAACCAGTTACTAAAATTATTCTTTGGAAATGAAGATTTAGTACATTAAATTCTTTTTGCCATTCCATAAGCGAAATGTTTGCCCATAACAGGCAGGTGGAGTGTCAAATTATTTACACTCAATCTGTTAGTTGCAGGGCTAAAATAAATAGTTCTGTTTCTTATCACATGGTCAGCCAATTAAATGACTGAATCATTTAAGAACAGAAGAGGTAGAGGTGTAAAAGACACTAATCAGAGTTATCTCCTCTGAAAGTAATGAATTTCATTGTACAGCCAGACCCTGTGGTGAATGAAGTGAAGGTGTCATTTGCAGAGTGGGAAATATGTGCTTTTCAGAGGGCCCGGCATGCTGTTAAGCATACTTTTCCACTCAGTGAGGAAGGCAATGGTAAACCACCTCACTCCTCGATTTACTTAGTAAAACCTCTACAGGTTCAAACCAGCCTTTTGGCTGATGACCTAAACAACAACAAGCGAAATGTATTATTTTTTTATTAGAAATTTAATTTGTATTTTTCTTAGAGATATTTAACAAGCTGCTTTATAGATACGTCATTTTCATTGTAACATTTATACGGTAATTTATTATGAATGAAGAAAATAAACACAAGAATGTGTTTGCGTTTATTTTTCGTGTTCTATTTAGCCTTGAGGTTTGTTTCTTTATGAATGTATACGACTGTTAAAACGTAGCTACTTCTTAAAGGATTAAAAAATTGAATAGAATATAGGTCTGTGAATAGACTATTATAAAACGCTGTTGGTGGTTATTCTAATTTCGGTTACTAGATTATGTGGTTCGGATTCTGTTGCGGTCAGACGATGAACAAATGTAATGAACAAAAACTAATCGTAAAACGGAAAGTTTTTTCTATACACAGAGTGATTCTAAACTGCACAACGAATAGGATTTGATTCTTGAGCTAAAAAAGAAAAAAACTTCTTATAAATATAAGATCCAGAAAGTTTTTATTATCGAGTTACAGCTAGCGAAATGGTTTTGCCCATATTTCAGATACCCAGGTAAAATTAAGCCATACTGAATTACTATTATTGTTTTTTGTTCATGCTATTGTATTTCCTATTGTTACCAGCCCCCATTCCGAGGCCCTTGAGAGTGCTTGGAGTAATTTTTATTTTCCCTAAACGGGTTATCAACGCCTTGTAGGATAGTTCAGTGATAGGGCTGCCATCTCAGGGCGCCTGAACTCACCCTGGGTTTCATTCGGAGACCCACTTCTTAGGTTCTTACGCTCTACACCGTTGGGAATCTATCCTCCTCCACCTTGAGACCGTTGACCAGTTTACACATTTGATTTTCCTTCGGGGTTTACTCCCCTAGACTCTTCCACCCTCTTCGCCGTTCGGAATTTCTCCCTCATCTGCCTTCGAAACCGTTGACCATCTTCGCCTAGTAACCCTAGGTAGGGGCCCTATAACAGTGTGCTACTTTTTGGTACCGGATGACCCCTGGTTTTTTTAACGAGGCTGATACTCCTGCTCCTCTTTCTCCATCGCTTGACAGATGGAGCCCCGGGCTTGCAGCCAGCGGTATTAAATAACACCGTTTGCGGAGTTAAAGGTTAAAGTTTATAAGACGGTGGCAGTTCCAGCCTTGACATACGGCAGTGAAGCTTAGGTGATAAGGAAAAAAGAGGAAAGAAACATCCAAACTGCCGAAATGAAATTCTTAAGGTCTGTCAAGGGTTGCACAAGACTAGACACGATCCGAAATGAAGACATAAGGCAAGAATTGGGAATTTTTCCACTCAATGAAAAATTAAAATTGTATCGTGCCCAATGGGTCGATCATTTAAATAGAATGCCAAAAAACCGTTTACCTAATGTAGCGAGAAGATACAAACCAATGGGAAGTAAAGATATTAACAGGCCTAAGGAAAGATGGGTGCCGGAACAGGTAGAAATGCCTAACGCGTGAAGAGAAAATGAGAAAGAGGTTGCTGTTGTTTTTTAGATCATCAGTCGAAAGGCCGACCTCTTGAGGCTTTTTTAAGTAAAACTAGGGTAGAGCTAGTTCACCATTACTTTATTCACTGAAAGGAAAAGTATAATCAGCATACACCAGGACATTCGAAAAGCATCTACTTTCCATCCTACAATATTGACACTTTCACTTCATTCACTAGAGTTTGGGTGTATAATATAATGTACTCGTATTACTCTTAAAGAAAGAGTAACTCCTCTGTGTCCTCTAGTGTCTTTTACACCTCTACCTCTTCTGTTCTAAAATGTTTCAGTCATATAACTGGCTAACAATGTTATAAGAAAAATCTGTACAACACTCACACGACTTTCTCTTACCAATGCAAATAATTAACAATAAACCTAACAATAGTAATAAAACATTAGAAATAAACAAAAAACTAACCTCAATGAACATAACCTAATTTTAATCATATATGAAAGACGCAAAATGAAAATCAAGTTTGGCTTAAAAATACGGAAAATCACTCTTTCACACTAAACTACTCTCTGTAGAGAAAAATGCTCTAAAAAAAAGTTGTAGATCTTTCAATTTTCTATAAATTTGATTATAAACACTTTTGTCATAAAATGAATACTAAGGCCGAAATCTTAAAAAAATCGATTTTTCACACGTTTTCGTGAGAAAAAACAGAAAATAGCTAATTACCGCTAAACTAAGCGTTATACAAAAAATGTTGGAAATAAAAGTTGTAGAATTTTAAATTCTCTACATTTTTTATTATATAAATTTTTGCGCTGTAATACATATTAAAGCCGTAATCTTAAAAAAACAATTTTTTTACGTAAAAACACCCTCACCAAGAATTTCAGCAAACATGGCGCCTACCCTATCTTGTAGAGAATAAAAAATTGAGTAAATGAGGCGATCTTAAAAAAAATCGTAGGACCAGTTTTTGAGAAAATCGCAAAAAAGTGAAAAATTATACGAATAAACTACTACTTCCGGTTGACCGATTTTGACGAAAATGTTCGTGTCGGGTTCGTTAAGGGTATATAACTTAAGTTTCAAGTTCGTACGGTGTTCCGTTCTTGAGATATTTTGTACACACACACACACACACACACACACACACACACACACACACAGACCAATCGCTAAAAACAAACGTAGAGATCCGGTGAAAACTCGATTTCGAAAAATCGACATGAAAACAATACTTTCCTTCCTATATATTTATATAGGCAAGAGAAAGTAAAAAGAAATATTTTTTTTATAGCCCTTGAACTAGCAGATCAAGTGAAAAAAATGTAACACTCTACCTGCCTGTTATGGGTAAATTATTATTTAAATGTGCAAGAGATATTAGTGTGAGTGTTTCACACCAGATTTTTTTTATCTAGATCCAGTGAAATTGATGTGCAGTTCTGAACCATCTTGTATATACTCTTGACACTTTTCTATTTGTGTAATCAGAGTCTCTATTGTTTACTTTCACTATTAGTAGGGTTATTTATCATCATCTCTGTTATTTTTTTTACTATTTCCTTCGCATGGTGCCGTACTTGTAATTATAATTTTGATATATGGGTTAATACCTATAATTAAACTTCATATTGGAAAGTAAATTTCTTTTTTTTACCTCAAAAATGTACTTTAACAGTATTTTTAAAATTATATTTAATTAGCGTAAGAAAGTTAGGTAAACGTTATTTTTCTTTTGTTTTATAGCATGTCGTTAAAGAACGTTCATTATGAAAAATTTAATGGATCTGGTAAAATTGTTCGGAGTTTTTCTGTTCATATTGTACTCAGACATGCAAGTCGTACAGAATAAGAGATAAGTTAACGGAAAGAAATGTTTTTTAAATGAAGTAGTATATTATAAACTAATTTTTAGTTGTAGAAAATTTATACTCGGTTTTAAAAAAGAAGTACAATGCCTTCAGTAATTGCGTAGGCCTACTTAAGTAATTTTTCATTGAAAATTTGCTGTAGAACTGTAGGAATTTATATGGGTGCAGAGAGTTGAAGCGTACGTGCGTATTTACTAGCATTTTGCTTAAATTTGCTTCATGTAGCCTACGGCAAACTAAAAACATTATGCTACTTATTTTTTATTTTGTCGTAAATTGTTACATTTTTTAAATTTTTGTTATAGAACATGAATGTCATTAATTGTTCCATTTTTTTTACTTCGTCGTGCCCTGTATCAGTGGTTCCGAACTTTTATTTATCTCCCGTACCCATTGAGTAGGCTTTTTACTATTAAGTACCCTCTTCTTGCTAACCCTCCCTGTAACCATTTACATCTAAAATTTACATGCACATACATTTTTATTAACCCTAATATCAATTTAGTGATAAAAGGTACAAAAACCCCTAACATATTATAGGAAATATATGATTTTTATTTTACTGTACAAAAATCAGTTTGAATTATCATGTTAAATAACAGCCCTATAAACATAAAGAAAAAAGTTCTTCTTGTTACTTTGAAAATATTATTATTTTGAAAATGTTTATGAAAAGTTCACTCTATGGGATTCTTGAGCTTGTATTCCAGAGCTCAGCTATTTAATTTACGGTTCAAATGATGACAGGTACAGCCTCAAATCTGGAGATGGTTCAAGCTTGTTCCTCTGTTTATTTTTTTATGAATGCATTCGAAGAAAATGCTATACAGGTATGTTGCTTGTAAAGGGCAACAAATACTCTTCAGGGCTTTATCGCTGATACTTATATTTTCTGTTCTCACTCCTGCCCAGAATTCAGTGAGATTTGTGTTTTTGAACTTCGACTGCACAGAAGAATCTGTTGAGATTTCTATCAGTGGTTTTTTTCTGTTATTGACAAGTTTGTAGCTTATTCAAAATAACACTGATCAAAGGGATTCTAATCCCTTTTGATACTGGATTTCTAAATCCAGTTCTCTTCAAAATTTCGCTCAAGGAAGTACTTTCTGAACGACATCTGTAGGCCTTTTAAGTAGGATATAATATTAGATTGTAGGTATTTCTTTTGACGGTTTGAGATTGTTCTCAGCCAAGAAACTGTAAAGCCTGCTGCAAACTTCACATTGGTTCTTAATGATAAAGGATTCCCAAAAGTGCGTAGTTATATTTTTAAATAACAATTTCCGCCATTACTGATATTTTTGCGTACCCCTAGGGGGTACGCGTACCATTTGTTGGGAACCTTTGCCCTATATGAATAGGGAAGAAAAGTATTGTTTCCATACCGATTTTTTGAAATTGAGTTTTCACCGGAAGTACGCTTTTTCAGATCTGAACACAAGAAACGATTTTTTTTAGCCATTTCTTTATGAAACTGCCGTAACATTTACATTTTAGGGCAAAATGTATTAATATAATTTGTTATAGATTTTATTAAGGGGACAGGGGAAGCAAAAAAAAAATTTTTTCCAAAATGTTTTTATTTTCTTAAATGAAAAACTCTTTCTGAACAGTTTGATGTATAACTTATGGGTACAGGAAGCAAAATTATATTTATTTTTTATTTTCTTTGTTTACTGCTACACCAGAAATTTCACCAATTTTCGAGGAGCCCATTAAAGAAAACAAACACTGCTTTATATTATAACTTTTAAACCAAATAAGATAAATTGTTGAACTTTTTTTTAAATTGTACAATAATTTTTGTTGTCTAAGTTGGCAATGCCAGCTGCTTGCTAGCATTCAAAAATATAGTGTTTCTATAATTATATAGTTCTAAAATATAGTGTTTCTTTTCGTTTTTTCACGTTTCCCGAAAATTACTTTTTTGACTTGTTTGGAACATTTTCTCAGAAACTGCTAGATCAATTTAAATGAAACTTTACCAGCAGGTTCTTACAATAGCTTTACATGTTGGGAGTTTTTTTTTAAAGTCATAAAACAACTTTTAATGTATTTTTTTAAAGGTAGAAGACAATTTTTTAAAAATTTCAATCTACGTTGAGGAAAATATTTTTTTCTCAGGATCTATTGATGATATTTGTGTGAACAAAAACTCCCAGAGTGTAAAATATACTAATTAACCATTGTAAAAAATTTGACAGTGATAGACCTAATAGTTTTTGAGAAAATGTTCTTAACGGTAACATGTAAAGGTATAGGGATGGCCTGTCCCCTTAAGAAGAAAGAAAATCGGTGTTTTATGTTTTGATATGTACTTATGATGTGTAATTTTTTATACAATGTATTTGTGGAATAAAGTGTTATTATTATTATTATTTAAGTTGTACGAAATTTTAAAAAAGCTGCACTTCTATTTCAAGCCATTTTTCTACAGCGCTTAGTTAAGCGTCAATTTGTGATTTTTTTTATATTTCTCGTCAAAATCGGTAAAAAAATATTTTTAAGTTTGCGGTCGTAGTATGCATTTTATGACGAAGTATCAAAAATCGTGTTCGAAATTTTAGCCTATAAATGAGGATTTTCTGTCTGAGAAAGGATGGTTTGGCCTAATCTCTCAGAAAGTGTAAAAGTTATATTTATTAAAAATACGTGTATATTTTTTGAAATGCTATTCTATATAAAAGTAAAGTGTAAAAATGTGTTGTTTTGTTTACCAACAATTGTTTCTCCGTTAATAAATAACCTCATAATGTCGGTAGGTTATTGAAACACATTTGATTGAATCAAGCAATCAGTTGATTAAATCAGATGGAACTGAATGTGTGTTGTTGACTTTTTTTCATTTCTTGAATTGTGAAAAAGAATTTTTCCACACAGATTGCGATGAAGAATTCATTAATTCTTATTATCTTATCCTAGTATTGCTGTGCGACTCTTACGTTCTTGATTTTCTCTTTTTTTATTTTCTTCTAGCAGTCGCTTATAAACAAGATATAAAACAAGAAATAAAATTTCTTGTCACGCATTTTTATTCCTTCACTATGGTTTTATTCATTCTTTAAATGGAAGAAGAAATACTGACATGTCCAAGAATATAACTTCTGTGTTTGCACACGCCCGAGCCTGCGCTCTTTTTATGGCATGTCATAGCATCCTTTGAAATTACTTTACGTACTTTCATTTAAACAAGTACAGTAGAATTTTTAAACAGAAAAATATATTTTTTGTATTTATAATTTTTTTAAATACAATATTGTGGATTTAATCTTTGATATTTATAAGTAAACATTTTCAACCAGTAAATTCTCTATCATCTTCAATTTATGTAAAGTAGTTTTATCATAATGTTTTTATGATTAAAACAAAAGCAAGGGGTTTTTTATTAATAAATGCATCCAGGAGACTCCAAAAAGGGATTATAAGACACATGTCAATATAAAACTGATAAGCCTAAATCTTGCCCATAACGGGCAGGTGGAGTGTTAAATTAATTGCACTAGATGTGTTGGTTCCTGGTCTACAAAAAATAGTTCTTTTTCTTATCACATAGTCAGCCAATTATATGACTGAACTATTTAAGAACAGAAGAGGTAGAGGTGTAAAAGACACTAGTCAGAGTTATCTCCTCTGAGAATAACGAATTTCGCTATACAGCCAGACCCTGTGGTGAATGAAGTGAAGGTGTCATTTGCAGGGTGGAAAGTGGGTGCTTTTCGGAGGGCCTGGCATGCTGACCTTTACTACAGTTAAATAGGTTACAAAGATTGCGTTAAACAGAATTTAAAAAAAACAACATAAAATAAATGATAAATTCAATTACATTTTACATAATCTATATGATGTGATCTAGAAAAATCATGAAACATTGAAAATTATACTAGAATAATACAGAATACTAGTTTACACGTGCGAATTAATTCGGACAGTAGTATTAATTTATTTCTAAAAACTAATTTAATTATTACATTAACATTTATAGTTTTTCATTTCGCGATGTTTTTGTGTCGTTGTTAGGTCATAAGCCGAAAGGCTGGTTTGAACCTGTAAAGGTTTTACTAAGTAAAACAAGAAGTGAGGTGGTTTAACACGCCTTCCTCACTGAGTGGAAAAGTATGCTTATCAGCATGCCAGGCCCTCTGAAAGGCATCTACTTTACACACTGCAAATGACTTTTTCACTTTATTCACCACAGGGTATCTTTTACTCGTCTACCTCTTCTGTTCTTAAATACTTCAGTCATATAATTGGTTGACCATGTGATAAGAAACAGAATTATTTTTTGTAGCCCTGGAACTAGCAGATCGAGTGCAATTAATTTAACACTCCATCTGTCTGTTACGGGCAATCTCATTTTATATGATATAATAAAGGAATATGTTAGAAATTATGATCGGTTACAAGGTTGATTGCTATTTACAGATTAAGTACTCGACACATATTTTTTCTAATTTTAGTAAGTAAAAGTATGCAGACTACTCACTTCACACATGTGGCGTTGTTAAAGCTCTGTATTAATGTACGTGTTATGGTTTTATAATTTATTTCAGTACAAGGACTTCAATTGGACATTCTCAACTCCGTATAAAGATGATAATATTGATTTTTTGATTCAGTTTCGTTGAATGGTATTCCTATTATAGTTGCGATGGTTGTAAAATAATAATTGGTATTGGTTTTTCCTTCTGCGTTGCTGTAAAAAGTATTGAGGTTTTTCCAAAAAAACATTCTTTGGATTTTCATGAATCTTCACGAACGTCATGAACAAAATAATGATTATTATAATTAATTAAACATTGTCCATAACAGACAAGTGGAGTGTCAAATTATTTACACTCAATCTGTTCGTAGCAGGGCTAAAATAAAATTTATCTGTTTCTTATCACATAGTCAGCCAATTAAATGACTAAATCATTCAAGAACAGAAGAGGTAGAGGTGTAAAATACATTAATCAGAGTTATCTCCTCTGAAAGTAATGAATTTCATTATACAGCCAGACCCTGTGATTAATAAAGTGAAGTTGTCATTTGCAGAGTGGAAAATATGTGCTTTTCAGAGGGCCCGGCATGCTGATAAGCGTACTTTTTCACTCAGTGAGGAAGGCAATGTTAAACCACCTCACTCCTTGTTTTACTTAGTAAAACCTCTACAGGTTCAAACCAGCCTTTCGGCTGATGACCTAAATAAATTAAACATTGGTTATATTTTTCATTATTTACAATTACAAGAGGAAGTCGTGTGAGTGTGTCACACCAGATATCTTTTTTTAAATAAATTAATTCAGTGGCTAAAAATATATATTTTTTTAAAATGTTTGTTTACTATTAGTTTTCAACATTGACATGAGAAGTTGTACCAGCATTTTTTCGAGTGGAGTATGCACAGAACTTTTTCTACGATTTATAAGAGTGAATTTTTTTTCGTATGTATTACTGTATACTAGCTTCTGCTAGAGTATTTGAAAAACGTTGGTAGTAACAGCGCAAAAGCATCTTGAAAAGAATTCAAAGAGAACTTGTGTAAAAAGTAAAATACCATTACTCCAGTGTAGGTGTGGTCCTGACGTTTTCTATAGGAGTAGTCTAACCTTTTTGGCAATTAATTACAAGTTGGATAAAGACTTTGCAGTATTTTCTTTTTTACTATTTCAAATAACGTATTCGCTTCTTTAAAACTTTATTAAAATGTATGTAATATATATATATATATATTTTAAAATTCCTAATGTGTGTACTTTGCGATCTGTTCAATTCAGAACAGTAAGCAACCCCCATGACCCAATGAGATAAAGATGATGTGAATGAGGTGTAGTCTTGTACAGACCCAGGCCGACAATTCCTGAGAGAGTATGGTTAATTGAACCCCAACCATCAAAATGCACCGGTAACCAATGTTATATTCAAATCCGTATAAAAGTAACTACCTTTACTAGAATTTGAACCAAGAACCTTCGTCTCCGTGTATAATATTAGCATGATTTTTATGTATTACATTTATATGTGTTGTTTAGGTCAACAGCCAAAAGGCTGGTTTGAACCTCTAGACGTTTTCCTAAGTAAAAACAAGGAGTGAGGTTGTTTACTATTGCCTTCCTCATTGAGTTGAAAAAGTATGCTTATCAACATGCCAGGCCCTCCGAAAAGCATCCATTTTCCACCCTAATGACACCTTCACTGCATTCACCACAGGGTTTGGTTGTATAATGAAATTCATTACTCTCAGAGTAGATAACTCTGACTAGTGTCTATTACACCTCTACCTCTTCTGTTCGTAAATAGTTCAGTCATATAATTTTCTGACTATGTGATAAAAAAACAACTATATTTTGTAGCCCTGGAACCAACAGATCAAGTGCAATTAATTTAACACTCTACCTTCTCGTTATGGGGATTAGATTTATATATTTGACCGGTATTACGTAATAATAATGAACTTATGATAAAGTAAAACCCCTCTCAACCGTAACCCGACTAAACAGAAACAAATCTTTTTTTTTTTAATTTGGTTATTACTGTAATGTATATTTTCAATACTACATTTATATAATGCACTGTACTGAATTTAATTATTGTTTTACGTAACCGTTAACGTACAGAACAGTTTCCAATGAAATGAAATAAGAATACAGTATTACGTTTCAGTATTCTCGGAATTCGTTTATTACTGCGCATGCTTTGACTTTCTCTTACTCTGTATGAATTTATAGGGAAGAAATGTATTGTTTTCATGCAGGTTTTTCGAAATCGAGTTTTCACCGGTTCAAGAACAGAATAGTTGATCTCAAGAACAGAATAGCGTATGAATTGAAATTTGGAACTTATGTTAGGTATTACTACGGTACCCGACACGAACATTTTCATCAAAATCGGTCAACCGGAGGTACCGGCTTATTTGTGCATTTTTCACTTTGTTGCGATTTTTAAAAAAATTGCTCCTACGATTATTTTTTGATCTACAAGATAGGGTAAGTGTTACGTTTGCTTAAATGTTTGTAGGAGGGCGATATTCTCGTTGAAAAATATTGTTTTTTTTTAAGATTGCGGCCTTAATAATAAGCATTTTAGAGCAGAATTGTATAAAATCAGAGTTGTAGACATTTAAAAATTTGCATCTATTTTTGGCGTTTTTGTACAACTCTTTATTTTAGCGGCAATGAGTGATTTTGTGTTTTTTCATGAAAATTCGTAAAAATGGGATTTTTTTAAGATTACGGCCTTATAATGCATTTTACGACAAAGGCGTGTATAATCAAAGTTGTAGTTGTTTATATGTACCCAAGAGCCTACAACTTTTATTTCAACATTTTTTTGTAATACGCTTCGTTTAGTAGAAATTACATAGTTATTTTCTGTTTTCTTTTTCATCAAAATCTTCAATAAATGGTAATTTTTACGATGGTGGCCTTAATATGAATTTTATGACGAAATTTTTAATCAAAGTAGTCGTACATGTAAAAAAAACCTACAACTTTTATTTTTAACTTTAATTTAGTTTTTAATTTTTTTGTACAGCGCATAGTTTACCGGCAATTACCTCTCGTATTTTTAAGTTCTGCAGACGTCGATTTTCGTATTGCGTCATTCACTCATGAATAAACAAAGGTTATACATATTGTTGATTATCTACATTGGCAAGAGTAGGTCGTATGTGTTTCATACCAAATTTTTTGTTTAAATAGTTTTAACATTTATATTTTAAATCGTTTTAATTAAATTAAATTAATTTAAATAGTTTTGATTAAATCGTTAGGTGTATAATATTTTAAATCGCCTAATTAAAAAGTTGAATGCACTTGTTTTGTTTATTGTTTCTTATACTTTATTGTAAAAGTCTTCCTTTGAAAGTTCTAAATGAAACCAAACGTTTCCCTAGGGAACATAATATGTGATAGACTATCTTACTCCCTCGTTGTAAATAATCGTACTATTAAAAAATAAAGAAAAACTAACGTTTCGTCTTTTTCTTTCTTCTTTTATTATTACATTCTATCTCCCTCTTACTCACAGTCAAGTGAACAACACACATGGTTTCAATCTAGGTTTGAAATCTCAACCAACTTGTTTCTCTTTTGGGAATATATACCACGTTTTCTTTTGCCTTTTGGGATTCTAATTTCTTCCTACCCCATTTCATCACTCTGTCTTTTTTCATTTGACAAGTTTTTAAATAAATATTACCCTCTTAATTTTGTCGTTAGTGTTAGTTGCATAATTAAATACATATTTAGGTGTCATTCCATTTGTTTTCTTTCTGTTGAAACATTCTGTTGTTGTTTTTTAAAAATAACATTAGTTGTTCTGGATTGAATTAATTTAAATTCTTTAAGTAGTGTGTGTATTTGTTTTGAATTTTCTGTATGTAGTAAATTATTATTGCATTTTAATTACACAAGAACAGGAGACAACTTTATTATTTTAGATTTTGAAATGCTGAAAATATGGCAGAGATGGCTTTTCGTCCGTCACACCAAAATCTAACGCTCTTATAACCGAATGATATTATGAAATATTTATATTTATGTATTTATTTTCCCATTACTTTACAAAAATTTATTACAATACAAAGTTAATTTTTTAAATTACAACTTAAAATCTTAATTTACTTATTAAACCATCGGATTGGTCTAATTGGCCCTTTGACGTAGTGGTTAGCGCAACTGGTTTCTACACCGGGTTCCCGGGTTCGATTCCCGGTCAGGTCTGGAATTTTTCATCACTCATTTTCATATATTGTCCCTCTCACCGGCTGCATTAGCAGAAATTGCAAAACAATCAGACGTAAAACAAAAAACAAACTAAAAAAAGTAATGCATTAATTACTGACAAATTTTCTATTTTTGAAGATTACACCAATATTAACCATTGTTTCTATCGTTTCTCTTTCTCTGCTCCATTGATCCTTTTTTTTGTTTAACGTTCGATTGTTTTGCAATTACTGCTAATGCAGACGGTGAAGGATGAAATTATTTTTGTAACGTATGAAAATATGCCGTGCCTGAATGGAATTCGAACCCAAGACCGCATGGTGAGAGGCAAGCACGTTACCAACTACACCAATCCGGCCGGCATTGGTCCTGTTGTTGTTTAGGTCATCAGCCGAAAGGCTGGTTTGAACCTTTAGAGGTTTTACTAAGTAAAACGAGGAGTGAGGTGGTTTACCATTGCCTTCCTCACTGAATGGAAAAGTATGCTTATCAGCATGCCGGGCCCTCTGAAAAGCACATATTTTCCACTCTGCAAATGACACCTTCACTTCATTCACCACAGGGTCTGGCTGTATAATGAAATTCATTACTTTCAGAGGAGATAACTCAGATTAGTGTCTTTTACACCTCTACCTCTTCTGTTCTTAAATTATTCAGTCATTTAATTGGCTGACCATGTGACAAGAAACAGAACTATTTATTTTAGCCCTGCAACGAACAGATTGAGTAAAAAATTTGACACTCCACCTGTCTGTTATGGGCAGCGCATTGGTCCTATGGTTATCTTATTCTTTTATTCGTTACTAAGTCCCAATATATTTTTAAGGTGCAAGTGGAACAGATTGTGCCGCTTGGGTGCCAAATTGCAGAAATGCCTTTGGTATAACAAGTTGTGAAGCCTTGTGTAAAATTAAAGGATCGGCCGCCTTATTCATTTTATTATATATATAGTAAGGTGCTTTTCTTAATTTCCGTAACGAATGACTTAGTAGCGCAAAACGCTTTCCAGCCTCTTCTAATTCAATGTCGTATTGATATTAATGCTATCAAGGACTACCCCTCAATTAGTGTTAATTAAATTATGTGCGACCCCTAAATTGTAATCACGTTTAAGGGAAGCTTTCAAAGGGAAGACGGCAGGGAATGGAGCGAAATTTCACGTCTACATTTTACGAATCGTTTTGATTTAACTTTGTTCTTTAGTTGGGAAATCTCCGTCAGGTTTTGTGCAGTATTATCTTTAATATTTGAGCTATACTGTATAGCGAGCAGCTTTACAAAATTCAGCTTTGCTAGAAAAAGTAGTCAAATACTACTATTTTTAATATGTACTCAAATTTTACAAATAAATATCGTTAATGACTAGATCATCTCTGTGGAGGAATCGTTCTCTCTATTAAGTTCATCCCATACAAGAACACTACATTAGAGAACCCACCTTTAAACAGAATGTTTTGATTTTTGGGTGTAAATATGAATAAAATGTGAATTTTTGACAAGACTGCAAATTTTTTTCCTTCAGAGTAAGTCGCTAGATAAAATTTTTAAATTGTTATCATTTACGTTTTTTTTAATTATTTTAAAGTTACACCAACTGCTTGGCGATTTACGACTACGGTGGGTTATGAAACATTAACTGTGGGATTTGACGCGTGAAAATTTTCAGACCCTGGCCGGGAATCGAACCGGCGACCTCCGCGTGGTAGGCTAACACGCTAACCACTACGCTACGGAGGCGGTCACGTTTGTTTTTACTTTTAAGTAAGGATTATTATTATTATTATTAATAATAATGTATTTATTTTTGCTCAATAATAAAATGCAATTTACATACGTATCATATTTCTTATAACTACATACATATATTTACAACTAAAATATTCGTTTATAATAATTGAAATAAATCTTATACATGAATAAAACAAAATAAAAATGTACATTTCAGTTCATTACAAACAAAAATACTACCTGACCTACAAAGAAAATTTTGACTGTAGGCAGGGATTAGTCAAGACATCTTCATTGTTATGTAAAATAAAATACATTTTTATTCACGTCGTTATGAACAAAAGGTAAGGGATGGAAAAGTACTACGTGGCTAACTAAAGGACGTGTTCGGTCATTCCATTTGGAAGGACTAAGGGAAACCTTAGAATTCATATTAGTAAGGTAGGCGGGGTTGGATTTATCATCAGTTTGGTCTGTGGTAGGTTTACGTAGGATAAAAACAAATTTAAATATCTTATTTTAACCCACCGGGTTGGTCTAGGGGTAACGTCGTCGCCGCTAGTCAGCTGTTAAACAGCTGATTTTCGGAGACGGAGGTTCCTGGTTCAAATCGTAGTAAAGGTAGTTACTTTTATACGGATTTGAATAATAGACAGTGGTTACCGGTGTAGTTTGATGGTTGGGTTTCAATTAACCATACTCTCTCAGGAATGGTCGGCCTGAGTCCGTACAAGACTACACCTCATTTACACGTCATACATATCATCCTCATCTCATTGGATCGTGGGGTTGCTTATTGTTCTAAATTGAACAGATTGCAACGTACACAAATTAGGAATAAAAAAAAAATCTTATTTTTTAGATTAATTATCAGAAAAATGGATATAGTCTCGCCCCCCGAATCACCTTAACCGAATTTTGACAAGTTTTATTTCTTGAATTATTTGTTTTGGTATTTGGTTTTAATATTTTTTTCTAAGAATTTTCTTATTTGGCACTTAAATAATCGGTTTTGGTTTTTTGTTTTGTTTTACAGAGGCGTTGCTGCAGAGCCGACCTTTGCCTCACATACCCGACTTACCAGATGGAGACCCTCCGAGTACTCAGTCGGGAAGTACCACTGCCCTCTCCTCAATGCCATTGTCCCTTGAATCGGCTAATCGATGGACATCCAAAGAGAATTTACTCGCTCAGGAAGAAGACGATCCTCAGTTATTTGTTGCCCTCTACGATTTTCAGGCAGGCGGCGAAAACCAACTTAGTCTTAAAAAAGGTAAAATATTTTACTCTTTTTTAAGTTCTAAACTTAACTAACTTTTCCCCATATAATTCAGTTCACTGCCATCAGTTCGCTAACTTCTCAAAAATTTCATTCATCGTTAACTTTTCACTGTTTTAATTTCTGTACTTGATCCCCCACATATAACAAATAATTTTTCTCGGAATACTAATGTTCTTCAATATTTTTTTTTTTTTAAATTCCTAATTATGTGTACGTTGCAATCTGTTCAATTCTGAACAATAAGCGACCCAATGAGATGAGGATGATATGTATGACGTGTAAATGAGGTGTAGTCTTGTACAGACTCAGGCCGACCATTCCTGAGAGAGTATGGTTAATTGAACTCCAACCATCAAAAGTACACCGGTAACCACTGTCTAGCATTCAAATCCGTATAAAAGTAACTACCTTTACAAGGATTTGAACCAGGAACCTTCGTCTCCGAAAATCAGCTGTTTAACAGCTAATTTTGGCGACGATTTTACCTCTAGACCAACCCGGTGGGTTCAATATTTGACTTCAGAAGTCGATAAACTATAACTATAACAAATGAAATTATTATTTTTTTTCCAGTAATATCCTATTTGTTTGTAACATTTCTGTGAATTTATCCCTTTAACAACTTTATAATCTATTCTGCAGTATAATGGAGTATTGCTATTACTGTAGTAATTAGTTAAAATACCCATTTTAGAGTTCATTTTTTTACCACGAAAGAAAAATTTAAAGATAGTAAAGAAAAAAGTAAAAGCACCCACGACCTTATTAGATGAAGATGATGTAAATGAGGTCTTGTACGAACTCAGGCCGACCATTCTTGAGAAAGTATTGTTAATTGAACCTCAACCATCAAAGTACACCGGGTAGCCACGGTATTCAAATCTGTATAAATGTATAAAAAAATCTTTAGTAGGCTTTTAACCTAGAACCTTCGTCTCAGAAAAACAGCTGTTAAACTGCTGATTCGCGGCGGCGGCAAGTTTGTCACTAAATCCGGTGGGTTATTTTTTAAATAATATAAAAAAATGTTTTTTTAAGTTATCGGTAAAAATGATCTGGAAGGTTAGTTTTTTTTAATTAAAAAAAATAATTAGTTCTGTAATAAATAAAAAAAAGAAGCCTACTTACAGTTTTTTTACATACTGAATCATATTTATTTTTGTAGATTTATGATTGCCATTAGTGTTTCTAATGTTTGGTTGATCATTATTGTAAAAAGGTGTGTTTTACTTGTGTTTTTGTGAGTCGTGTAAACGCTTTGTGTATTTTTATTATGTCTTAACGTGTTTTGTCCGCCGTGATCGGCAGGCAAGTGGCCAGGGGGGCTTGAAGGGATTCAGCCCCTCCCGAACCGAAATTTAAATTGCATACTACATTATAATACGGCGCGGTTGTCTTTCGTCGATTTTTCGGTTCTTGAGGGTTCGATTATCCAGACTCGGCCCCCTCGGCCACGAATCAAAATCTGCGATCGGGATGGTTTTAATGTAGGTACATGATTTTTTTATTACATGTACTTGCACAGACATCTCACTTAACTGTTTGTATTGAGTTCCCGAAACTTAAATAATTCATTGAATTTGTTTCACCGGTGTTTGTGTATTGCCGTAAAAGTCTAACTGCCTAAACATCAGTTTAAGTTATTTTCAGTGTTTACTTTTGGGAGATCTATCGTAGAAACAAAATTTGGGCTATTTTGAAAATGTTTACAGAAAATTACCTTCTTATCTATCCAGATGGGTCTTACCCATCTTTTTATTTATTTATTTCTTACAACTATGCATGTGTGATAAAATAAGGAAGCGTTTTCATCTGAAATTTCTAATAACTTAACATCGCGTCGGGTAATTTTAAAGAAAAAGAATACGTGACGTGATTGTCGGTTAATTATTAAATCATAATTAAAATTCGTTATGGTAATTTTGTTTCACTAGAACCATATAATCTGTTTTTATCATCTTGCTACTAATGCATAGAGAGTTTCTTTGTATAGTTCATTGACCTTAGTTTTTGGTTCAGTTTCGTCGTTTCAAATATAATATGCCTATTAAATACATGGCCTACTTTACTGAACTAGGCCTAATATATAAAGTCGTTATTTTCTCGTTCATTAATTACATCTAACATTAAAAATGCTTGTAAGTACACTGTTTAATTCAAATTATAGGCCTACTTCAATTTTATTATTATTATTATTATTATTTAATTATTTAAAGTTGCATCGACAGCTTGATCATTGGCGAATACTATGGATTTTGGTACTGTAACTTTGGGTTTTAACGTGTTAAAATTTCCAGACCTTAGCCGGGAATCGAACCCGGGACCATCCGCTTTGTAGGCTAGCGCGCTAATCACTACGCCACGAAGGCGGTCAATTTTTTGTTTGTATTTTTATATTTTTGAAAGTAGAAAAGTGTTTCTACTACTGTATTTTACTTTCTTTTGCCCTATATAGAATAGACTATACTACAGGTAAGGAAGTATTGTTTTCATGTGGATTTTTCAAAATCGAGTTTTTACCGGAAATATATGTTTTCAGGTCCCATGACCAAAAATAAAATGTTTTTAGCGAATAGTCTCCCCCCTCTCTCTCTAAATGTATGCGTGTGTGTGTGCGCGCGCGAACAAAATATTTCAAGAACGGGACCTTGTTGAAATTTGGAACTGAAGTAATAAAAAAGGTATGAAAAGTATAAAAAGGGACCCAATAAGAACATTTTCATCAAATAAATCAACCGGAAGGTGTAGTTTATTCGTGCAGTTTTTCACTTTTTTGTAATTTTCTCAAAAACGGCTTGTATGATTTTGTTTAAAATTGCCACATTTACAACATTTTTTATAATCTACCAGGTAGGGTACGCGTTATATCAGCTGAAATTCTTGGAAGGGGCTGTGCCCTCATGGTAATTTTTTTTAAGATTGCGGCCTTAATATGCATTTTCGGGCAACAGCATATATATTCAAAATTGTAGGAAATTAAAAACCTACATTTTTTATTTCAAACATATTTTTCTACAATGGTTATTTTAATGTTAGTGATTTTATTTTGTATTTTGCTCGTTAAAATCGGTAAAAAATGGGATTTTTTAAAGATTGCGGCCGTAGTATGCATTTCATGACAAAAATGTATTTATAATCAAAGTTTAGAAAATTTTAAAACCTAAAACATTTATTTCCAAGAATTTTTATCTGCAGAGCCTAGTTCAGCGTAAATTAGTGATTTTTATGTCTGAACAGAACTGTATTTTCATTTTGCGTCATTCACTAATGATTAAACATAGGTTATATTTTTCATTATTTGCATTGGCTTTTTCATTATTTGCATTGGCAAGAGAATGTGGTGTGATTGTTTCACAAACGATATTTTATTTATTTTTATCGATGTGTAGTTTCTGATACGGTAAAATCTCAACGTTTAAGAACATATATGAATTTTCAAGTTTTTTTTTTGATTCAGTACCTTTAGAAGTATTTTTACCTTCATTTAATGATAGGGTAGCTGTCTTCTCGGCGGCTCTTCTTCCAACCGAGATTGGCTGCGCTCACCTGCACTTAATAATGTTTATAAGGTCATCGAATACGAGTAAATTCACTTTTATTCCTTTGTTTTTAGGCCTATTGTTACGGAATCAAAAACGTATTAGTATTTTATGAATATTGTTACTATCGTCGTACCTTACCTGTGTGTTAATCTGGGGTAGGCTATAAAAATTCTTAAGAGTAAAATTTTAAGTCTGGAATTATAAGTGACACTCCATATACAGGGTGTTTCATGAAGTTCTCCCCCCACTTCTACAGCACATTGTACTAGTAAAAATAATGAAAAAATGTTATATAAACATAGGTCCGAAAACGCTTCGTTAGCGAGTTACAGCTAGCGAAAGTTTCGCCTGGATTTCAGTTCACCAGGTGAAATGAGGTCTTCCTGGAATTGTGGTAAGGTAGATTAAGGGGCGAATTCAATCATTTCTTATGGTTTTTGATCTGATAAATTGAATAAAACAGGTCCCAGAACTGTAAGTTAAATAGTTTTTGAGAAAACCAGTGTCAAATGCAAAAAATGGAGTGAAAATCACATTTTTTCATCTTTGGGCAAGGATAACTGTGTTATTTCACCAAGAAACAGTTAAAATTTTTCAATAAAAAATGTAGAAAATTTTATTCTGAACAAACCGCTGTAAATAAAGTACACAGAAAGCGAATAGATGTTTGATTAAATGAGTTTTTATTCATAAGAGTACAAAGTAAAATTAACCGGAAAAACTAAAATGAAAAAATGTGTTTTTTTCACTCCATTTTTTTGCATTTGACACTGGTTTTCTCAAAAACTATTCGCTTTTTGTGTACTTTATTTACACCGGTTTCAGAATAAAATTTTCTACATTTTTTATTGAAAAATTTTAACTGTTTCTTGGTGAAATAACACAGTTATCCTTGCCCAAAGATGAAAAAATGTGATTTTCACTCCATTTTTTGCATTTGACACTGGTTTTCTCAAAAACTATTTAACTTACAGTTCTGGGACCTGTTTTATTCAATTTATCAGATCAAAAACCATAAGAAATGATTGAATTCGCCCCTTAATCTACCTTACCACAATTCCAGGAAGACCTCATTTCACCTGGTGAACTGAAATCCAGGCGAAACTTTCGCTAGCTGTAACTCGCTAACGAAGCGTTTTCGGACCTATGTTTATATAACATTTTTTCATTATTTTTACTAGTACAATGTGCTGTAGAAGTGGGGGGAGAACTTCATGAATCACCCTGTATGTAAATCCGTCATTTCAGATGTGTAAAAGCTGACAAAATTTTAAATAAGTTATGATTTTTACTTTCTCTTGCCTATATGAATATATAGGAAGGAAAGTATTGTTTTCATGTCGATTTTTCGAAATCGAGTTTTCACCGGATCTATACGTTTTCAGACCCCCTGAACCCAAAAAACATGTTTTTAGCGATTGGTCTGTGTGTGTGTGTGTCTGTGTGTGAACAGAATATCTCAAGAACGGAACATCGTACGAACTTGAAACTTGAAACTTAAGTTACATACCACTACCGGACGCGACACGAACATTTTCATCAAAATCGGTCAACCGGAAGTAGTAGTTTATTCGTATAATTTTTCAGTTTTTTGCGATTTTCTCAAAAACTGGTCCTACGATTTTTTTTAAAATCGCCTATTTTACTCAATTTTTTATTCTCTACAAGATAGGGTAGGCGCCATGTTTGCTGAAATTCTCGGTGAGGCTGTTTTCACGTAAAAACGTTGTTTTTTTAAGATTACGGCTTTAATATAAATTTTAGCGCAAAAACTTATATAATAAAAGTTGTAGAGAATTTAAAAACCTACAACTTCTGTTTCAAACATTTTTTTGTATAACGCTTAGTTTAGCGGTAATTTGCGATTTTCTGTTTTTTTCTCTCACGAAAACGTGAGAAAAATCGATTTTTTTAACATTTCGGTCTTAGTATGCATTTTACGACAAAAGTGTATATAATAAAAGTTATAGAAAATTAAAAGATCTACAACTTTTGTTTAGAGCATTTTTCTCTACAGAGCCTAGTTTAGCGTGAAAGCGTGATTTTCCGTATTTTTAAGCCAAACTGAGTTCGATTGTCATTTTGCGTCATTCACTCATGATTAAAATAAGGTTATGTTTTTGAGGTTAGTTTTTGTTTATTTCTAATATTTTATTAATAATGTTAGGTTTATTATTAATTATTTGCATTGGCAAGAGAAAGTTGTGTGAGTGTTTCACACCAGATTTTTGTTAATCGTATTGAACATAACGAAAATCCGGTGAATTTCCGATTTTTTTTAACGAAGGAAAAAATTATACCTAGCTATGTCTAAATAAAATTGTAAATTGACCGCCTCTGTGGCGTTGTGGCTAGTGTGCTAGCCTATAAAGCGGGAGGTCCCGGGTTCTATTACCGGCTAGGGAAATTTTAACACATAATTACCACGTTACAGTACCAAAACCCTCAGTAATCGCTAATGATGAAGCTGTCGATGCAACTTTAAATAAACTAAAAAAAAATAATTAAAAGTAAATTAATTTTTTTAAACGATTTTATCGAAATTCTAAATTCTGTAGGCCTACTCATAAAATATGTCACACATGTGAATGAAATTGTAGCTTTGCAGTTTACCAATACATAAATATTAATTCAGTTTAAATGAAATTGGTTTACGTCTATTATAATATAATTACTATAAAGTTTCGTCATTACCGATTATGGTAAGATTTTAACTTGTTATAATTTCCAGGCCCAGGGAATCAACCGGGGCCTTCCGCTTGCGGTCCAGAACACTAACCACTACGGCAGGTGTAAATTATTGAATCTTTTGAATTATTGCTTGTTTATCAGCGACATCGTCATTGGATTTTAAATTATGTAGTATCGTATTTTAACGAGTAATTATTATTTTGACGTCCGGGAAACAAACCCAAAATTTTTTTTTTAGTTTTTTTTAAAGTTGCATAAACATCCGGGTCATTAGCGGTTACATTTGGTTCAGGAATGGTGGGTTCGAACGTTTTTATACCCTAGTCTGGAATCGAGCCCGATACTTCAGCTTTTTTGACTATCACGCTAACCACTGGGCCACGGAGACGGGCGCAAGAAATTTTGTTGTGTGGTTCAACGTATTCTATTGTTCTAAATCAGTGCGCCACTATGGCGGCCCGAATAACTATTGATTTAATTTAACCAATAGGGTTACATACATGTGGTAGATGTATCATTGATCAAATTTTAATAAAATGAGGGTAAAAGGGTATCAAATAGAGATTTAAATTTATATTGAAAAAATGTATATCGTTATATTTATAGAAACAGTGTGTCTTGCGTTGTTTAAACCATGTAATTTAAAATAAATTTTATGGAAAAAGTTTTCTTCTGTTTTGTTGTGTCATCGTCCGTCGACGATAAATTCATGATTATTTACCAATTTTTAAATTTTCGTTTATTTTCTTTTCTAAAACTATCCATGTGTATAATTTTTGTAAAAATTAAATAAATTAAAAATGCAAAAAAATTTAAAAAGTATTCCAGTTATATCACCAATTTTTTGTTATCATCGTTGTTGATTTATAGTTCTTCGTTTGAGTTAGTTATTACTTACTCAAAACTGGTCATGACAACGGCGATGTCAGCGGTAAATGTGTGCACGCTAGCTCTCCCCACCCGACCCAAAATGTAAAGAGATTGCGGTGGTTCGACCAGCGTACTGCACCTGCATGTCTTGTAAGCGTACGTTAGTTGTTTTGTATTTGCTGCGTCACGCAGTTCTTATGTATGTATGTGTATTTTACAATTTTTTACCCTCGGGAGTCTCGCGGATTAGTATACTAGTTTTCTCGGTTTTTTGCAACTCTACACCTATTTTTGAAGGCACGAGACACCACTGGATTTATAAATAATATGTAACGAGTTAATTAGGTATGTAGGATTATTTTTGGTAAATTAAAAATCTGGTGTGAAACACTCACACGACTTTCTCTTGTCAATGCAAATAATTAACAATAAATCTAACATTAGTAATAAAACATTAGAAATAAACAAAAAACTAACCTCAATAAACATAACCTTATTTTAGTCATGAGTGACAGACGCAAAATGAAAATCAACCTCAGTTTGGCTTAAAAATACGGAAAATCACTCTTTCACGCCAAACTAGGCTCTGTAGAGAAAAATTCTCTAAATAAAAGTCGTAGATCTTTTAATTTCCTATAAATTTTATTATATACATTTTTGTCGTAAAATGCATAATAATGCTGAATTCTTTAAAAAAAATAGATTTTTCACACATTTTCGTGAGAAAATCGCTAATTACCGCTAAACTAAGCGTTACACAAAAAAATGTTTGAAATAAAAGTTGTAGGATTTTGAATTCTCTACAACTTATTATATAAATTTTTGCGCTAAAATGCATATTAAAGCCGTAATTAAAAAAAAAATTTACGTGAAAACAGCCTCACCAAGAATTTCAGCAAACATGGCGCCTAACCTATCTTGTAGAGCATTAAAAATTAAGTAAACCAGGCGATTTTTAAAAAAATCGTAGGACCAGTTTTTGAGAAAATCGCAAAAAAGTGAAAAATGACACGAATAAACTACTACTTCCGGTTGACCGATTTTGATGAAAATGTTCGTGTCGGGTCCGGTAGAGTGGTATGTAACTTAAGTTTCAAGTTCATACGATGTTCTGTTCTTGAGATATTCTGTTCACACGCACGCACGCACAGACCAATAGCTAAAAACATGTTTTTCGGGTTCAGGGGATCTGAAAAGTGTAGATCCGGTGAAAACTCGATTTCGAATAATCGACATGAAAACAATACTTTTCTTCCTATATATTCATATAGGCAAGAGAAAGTAAAAAATCTGGCAGTTAATATTCTCGTATATTTTTACATACTTAGTTACCAACTTTTATTTTCATGAAGGTTAGAACAGTTTTTGTTACTTGACAAGTCCAAAAATATTGTAGATGTTTACGTTAATTCACATTAAACGTCTTGTTATTTACAGGTAAATAAAAAATTTTCATCATAACATTATTTTGTGACTGACAATTCCCTTTTGATTTATTGTACGGTAGATTTCGGGTACTTGACATTCGGCAACTTTACATAAGGAACTTATTACTGTACATAAGATCTAATAAACTTTCTGTACTACAGAAAATAACTCATAATTATCATACCAAAGATGTAACCCGTATTGGATGTCAAGCCCCTAGATTGCATGAAACCATTAACAGCACTGCAGCACATTGTATAGCCTCAATCACATACCTTAATTTACCAGAGGCTATCCGAAATACTGATGTAACTCCTTAAATATACAAAAGAAAAGTAACCAACTGGGTTCATTAATTTAGAGAGAGGGCAGTCTGAGGATTTAATTAGTTCTATATATTCAAACTAATTGCTCTTCCTCTTGTGTCAGCTAAAAACTTTTTTGTTAACATTGTCATCGGAAGTCTGCTTCATCCTTTGCCATTACATGACTTTTTGTTTTTATTTTTTTTACTATTATCTTTTTTTTTGTATATTTACGTTAGGAAATTTTGTTGTATGTTTTTTTTGTAAATTTTTGTTTCTTTTCTTTTATGTAAATTTAGTGTAGATTTATAAAAAGCTATTATTATAATTTGCCCATAACAGACAGGTGGAGTGTCAAATTATTTACACTCAATCTGTTAGTTGCAGGGCTAAAATAAATAGTTCTGTTTCTTATCACATGGTCAGCCAATTAAATGACTGAATCATGTAAGAACAGAAGAGGTAGAGGTGTAAAAGACACCAATCAGAGTTATCTCCTCTGAAAGTAATGAATTTCATTATACAGCCAGATCCTGTGGTGAAAGAAGTGAAGGTGTCATTTGCAGAGTGGAAAATATATGCTTTTCAGAGGGCCTGGTATGCTGATAAGTGTACTTTTCCATTCAGTGAGGAAGGCAATTGTAAACCACCTCACTCCTCGTTTTACTTAGTAAAACCTCTACAGGTTCAAACTAGCCTTTTGGCTGATGACCTAAAAAAAAAAAAAAAAAAAATTATATTAGAATAAATAAAATAAACCAACTCATACCCGCGCACAGGCTAGACCTATGCGGATATTAGGAAATAAGATAGGATAAGATTCATTGTACTGTACTTGTTTTTAGCAATAATAAATAAATAAATATAATAATAATTTGCAATTGCACTATTACATTTGCAATTATATTATTTGTTATTGATCAACTTGTAGGTTAAATATTTTTTTCAATTTTTATTATTATTTTTTTTTATCAATATTAAATAATTTTTAATCGCCACATTTACTACATTTTTTATTCTTTTCAGTAAAGTTTAAGTGGTATGTCTGCTAAAATTCTTGGGGGGGATTCTTGCTGTCATGGTAAAAAATGTTTTTTAAAGATTGCTTTCTCTTGTGCGGTTAACAATATAAAATCGGTTAACCGGAGGTAGTAGTCTATTCGTGGCGATTTTCTCAAAAACGGGTCGTACAATTTTTTTTTTGATCGTCTCATTTACATTTTTATTCTTTACAGTATAGGTTTTCTCTTGTTTAATTACAAGGTAATAATTTAACCATTAGACTACGTTTATTCTAATTAGAGATACGGGACTGAAACAGTTTTTCCTTTAAAATTAAAGCACCGAAATTGTGAAATGTGGCAATAGGTTATTTATTTGTTTATTTTTTAAGAGGAAAGTTACTTACCAGTTAAATACGAGTGAGCGAGCAAATCGTGTGTGTGTGTGTGTGTGTGTGTGTGTGTTATCGTTTTATGTACTTCGTCTTGATTTTATCATCCCCTAAATCTTGTACCTACGTTTTAACGTGAACGTTTCCTTTTTAAAATTGCTTTCGGTGATGGAAATATAAATTTGTTACGTATCAACTCATGCGAGTTGATTGGAATTTTGGAATAAAAAATAAGAAAACATAATTTTTATTAAACGTTTAGTATTTTTTCTCTTCGTATATTTATTTTTATTTTCGTAAAATTTAAGTATAAAAATGAATGGCTATTTTAATTAGTTTGTTTACCCAACTCTGAAAAATTGTTATGAAGATTGTAATTAGTTTAATATTTTTATGATTTTCCGAGCGCTGATTGAAAATCAAAAGATAACTTTTGAGCTCTTGATTAACAAATAATCCAAACATATTTTCCAATAACCTAGTTTCTTGTGCTAAAATTCCTTAGTGAGAATATAATTATATAATTTGTTTTTATATTGTATTTTCCGTGCAAGTTTTACTTTCTCTAGTCCTATATGAGTATGTAGGGAAGGAAAGAATTGTTTTCATGTCGATTTTTTGAAATCGAGTTTTCACCGGAAATAACGTTTTCTGGCCCCTGAACTCAAAAAATATATTTTTAGCGATTTGTCTGGGCGGGTGTGAGCGCGCGCGCATGTCTGAAAAATCTCAAGAATGGATTATCTTGTGTCATTAAAATTTCAGACTAAGTTAGGTACAACTAAGGGACCAGACACAAACATTTTGATCAAAATTGGTTAATTAGTTTATTCATTTGATTTTTCATCTTTTAGCAATTTTTTTCAAAAACGGCTCCTACAATTTTTTAAAAATCGCCTCATTTACTACTTTTTTATGCTCTACGAGATAAGGTAAGCGCTCTGTCTGCTGAAATTCTTGGGAAGGCTGTGCTCTTTGATAATCAGAGTGGTTAAAAATTTAAAGAGTAGATGAACTATTATTTGAAATATGTTTTCTTCGACCCTTCAGCGTCAGTTTGTAAATTTTTGTATTTTGCTCATCAAAATTGGTAAAACATGGGATTTTTTTTTAAGATTGTGGCTTTATTTTGCATTTTATACGGTAGAAGTGTATACGAGGTGTGGCTATTAAATAACGAGACTGACGTTGTAAAAAATTTAATTTAATTTAATACATAATCACTTATTGTCACCTTCAATGTACACTCCTTCTCTATCCTTACAACGTTCCATGTGAATTTTCCATTGTTGGAAACAGTGCTGAAAGTCATCTTCTGTCAGCTCCTTCAGAACACGTGCCCCTTTCTTTTTTACAGCTTCCACAGACTTAAATATTGTCCCTTTTAATGCAGATTTCACCTTAGGGAACAGGTCAACATGATAGGGAACAGTCACATGGTGCAAGATCTGGTGAATAAGGTGGATGTTCTAACACTGAGATGCTGTACTTGGCTAGGAACCTCTTGACAGATAACGCGGAATGAGCTGGCGCATTGTCTTGGTGGAGAACCCATGATTTGTCCTTCCACATTTTGTGGCGTTTTTCCTTACTCTTTGACATAGTTTAGAAAGTACCTCAAGGTAGTAATGTAGATTAATTGTTTGACCTTCAGGAACTCAGTGAAGGTACACAATCCCATGGATATAAAAAAAACAATCATCATTGCTTTAAATTTTGACTTGCTCATTCGAGCTTTTTTGGCTCTCGGTGAAGTTCGGCTCTTCCAGTGCATGGATTGGCGCTTCGTTTTCGAATCATATGTAAAAAAACAACGTTTCATCACATGTTATTATCGTTTCCAAAAAATTTGGGTCATTTTCAATCTTGTACAAAGCGTCAGTACAAACATTTTTGCGAGCTTCATTTCAAACATTTTTGAGCAGCACATGTTCTGAAGGAGCTGACAGAAGATGACTTCCAGCACTGTTTCCAACAATGAAAAATTCACTTGGAGCGTTGTAGGAATAGAGAAGGAGTGTATATTGAAGGATAAAATAAAATTAAAATTTTTTACGTCAGTCTCGTTATTTAATAGCCACACCTCGTATAATCAAAGTTATTTATGTAAGAAAGTATTACATATGAGAGCAACAGGTAAAACCCAATACTGCTCTCTTAAAACATGTATACAGTATAACACATACAATCATAATTTAACAATCGTATAATGTATAGCAATAATGATGTTAAAGGAAATAAAAAATCTACCAACTTTTATTTGCAGCATTCTACATAGGCTCTTTCTACAGAGCCTAGTTTAGGATCAATTACTGATTTTCATTTAATTGGGTAATGGGGCTGGTTATTGATATAAATTAAACATATTGCAACATACACACGTAAGGTAAAATAAAATTAAATAATTGAATGTAGATATTCTAAGTTTATAAACAGGTTTCGGTGACACCAGTTCTATCTTTTTTATGCTTGTATTATGGGTTATGATAATTTTTTATACACATAATAATTATATGAAAAGAAATGTAATTTTTTGGGTAATCAAATACACAAAATACTGTAATTTGATACACTGTACCGCAGCCATGTAATATAACCTAAATGTTTAATAAGATAATAAAGGCTGACATAAACTTTAGTTAAAAAAAACCACTAATTTATTGCAAATGTTAAGTACTAAAAATTGTATAATGAAACTGGAAAATACAGAATTCAAAACTGAATAAATTAATGAAATAAACTATGGTAAATCCGTTATGAAATATATTTAACACACATGCGCAAACTATACAGTAACTTTTTTAAATCTTGAATTTCCTTTTGAAGTTTTTTTTGTAGCAGCAACATCTCTCATTATTTTTAGTAACAATGCTTTAGTAGCACTGAATTCAGTCTGTTTTTCGCACCATAACATTGTAGTTTTTAGAGCAGAAAGGCCTGTATGTCAGTAAATATGTATTTTTTCCATTGTTGGTGGTTCGTATGACTGACGTTCAGATAATCGACGTTCCTGTGTAATTTTATAAAGATCTCAAATTTAAGATTTTTGTCTTGACTATTCCATTTACAATTTTAAAGTTATTTTTACCACTGGTCGGTACTGAGCTTGATGTAATTTAAAGATAATTTAAACTTAACTATTTTGTTCTTTTAAGTTCTTTTAACTATCTCTTAAACACTGCAATAGTCTATCTATTCCCTTAAAAATCATCTTGTATTCAACAAAATTTGTTGGTTTTATTTATTTATTTAGTAACCCATTCAATCATTCCCACTTTCAGATTTTTGTGTAGGATAATAAACATGCGGTAAATAGAATTACTTTTCGAAATTCATCTTCTGTTTAATAATTCTGTAAATAATGAACAGATTGCAGTACATAAAGATTTTGTGGTCGTAGTCTTTTATGGATGAGACAACTACCTACTTTATCGAAATAATTACTTTGTTGGAGTGAGAGAGTATAAGTGTATTGTAAAAGAGGAAAAGAAAGGGTAAAGTCAAGTTGGAGATATAGTAGTAATTGTTAGTGTTTTCTCCACATCTTGTTTGTCTGTCTATCCATCAATTTTTCCATTAGCTTTCTTCTTTCATCTTCCAAATGTTTTATTTTCATTTTATCTATCTGTTGTATTATTGAACTTTTGTTAGAGGGTTTTAATCTTTGAAATGAATTTGTTATGTTCCACTTTTTCATTTCAAATTATTGGAATGATCTGATAAGAAAATCTGAACATGTTTGATGTGTGGGTTTTCTTATTATAGATATTTTATTTTAATTGATTTCCTTTTTCTCCATAATTTAAGATAATACTTTAATCTACCTAATTCCTAAAATATTCAGAGGTTTGCCCTTTAAGGGGGGAGTGTACCTTGAAAAAAACTGATTTTTTTTGTAAATTTTGTTTTTGGTTAAATATATATAGTCCAAAATTGTTGAATAAAATTCTATAATACTTTTTTAAGACATGGAAGTGTTTAAAATAATAATTATTAACGGGTTACCATGGTAACTTAAATGTCCCTTAAAATTTTATTCAACATTTTACAGTAAATTACAATTTTATGTGGATTTTGAAACTTAAGAAAAATTATTCAAGTTTTATGATAGCTAGCAAGTAATTTTTTTTTTTATTTAAGTGTTTATTATAAAATATACTAAGATGTGACCAAAATTTTTTTCATAATGTGTTTATCATCTACTTTTTTCCAAATATTAAAAAAAATATTTTGAGAAAATTTAAAACAGTTCGACTCATTATTGAAGTTAATTAATCTAGTCTTTAATTTGACACCAAATTTTAAGTTTGTAAGTTTGAAGATTACAGAGATAGGATTTATCTACAGAAACCCAATTTTTTATTTCAACCCCTATCGTTTCGTTGGGGTTGTAATCAACGCGTAGATATTTTTTATTTGGTATAAACTGGTTGTGGTGCACTCTATTGAATTTGAGTGGTATACCAATAACTATTAAAACAAAGTTTTTTCTTGTAAATATGTTAAATTATTCAGTAAGTTAGTTAGTACCTATACAAAAATAAATCTTCATGATCCAACCTGCTGCTAAAAACCAATTCTACTGTATTAGTATTATATTGACCCACTAGTTGGTCTACAGGTAAAGTTGTGAGCTGTTTAACAGCTGATTTTCGAAGACGAAGGTTCCTGGTTCAAATCCTAGTAAAGGTAGTTACTTTTATATGGATTTGAATACTAGACTGTGGTTACCGGTGTCTTTTGATGGTTGGGGTTCATTTAACAATACTCTCTCAGGAATAATTTGGCTTGGGTCTACTCAAGATTACACCTCATTAACAGATCATACACATCATCCTCATCTCATTGGGTCAAGCGGCTGCTTACTGTTCTGAATTGAGCAGATTGCAACGTAAACACTGTAATATACCAAATTTACTGAACATCTGGAATTGTTTATTTTTTGAGTCTATTAAAATGATAAACATCTCCAGCTGATTATTATTTAAGAATTATTTAAAATTATTTCATATTGACAAAATTATTTTAATAAAAAGTTATTTATTCCAGTTGCTAGGCGACTAGAGAAGAATAAGATGGATTTTGTATAAAATTATTTTCAGTGAGGGACATTATGGCGAACCGTATAGGAGGTCCCTCATTCAGTCTTAAAAAATACTAATAAATATATAATTAATAGTTAATGAAATAAAATGGACAGTGCGTGGTTTTGTACGCGTGATTGAATAGAAAATGTTGTAATGATAGGGACGGAGAAAGAATCAATGTGATTGTGAATGTAAAGAATTCTGTTATTTTTTTTTAAATGAAATTACAAATATTTTTATGAGGAGTTATTTAGTTCTTTTACAAATTATTTTAAAGTAAAGTTATTTTAAAAATTGGCATACCCTCGTGGAGGAACTTATCACACAGCAAATTTGGAGAATATTATCATGAAGAGATATTCAGTTCTCTTCAAATAGCCATTCCCATGTGGGGATAATATAATTAACTTTTCAACACATTAGGGATAAAAAAAAAGATTGCTTGCACAAAAATTTGCTTACAACAGGCAGGTGGATATTAAATTATTTGGACTCGATCTGCTAGTTCTTGTGCTAAAAAAAAATAGTTCTGTTTCTTACCACATAGTCAGCCAATTATATGACAAACATTTAAGAACAGAAGAAATAGAGATGTAACAGAACTTTCTTTACATATCCATTTCCACTGTCATACTGATGGCATCTTCTGTCATACAGGCCTAGCATACTGATAAGCATACTTTTCCACTCAGTGAGGAAGGCATCTGTAAACCACCTCACTCCCTGTTTTACCTAGTAAAGCCTCTAGAGGTTCAAACCAGACTAGTGGCTGATGTATTAAACAACAGCAAAAAATTTTGTCAGAATTTCAATATCAATATTTTCACTCAAATTGCATGAGGAATCTATCTTAACATGACCATAAATTCTATCCATTGTTTGTTATTATGTCGTCATGGTGAGTAAGCATGCATGAACCGTAATTTAAGATAATTTACTAGGCAACAAGAATTTGTCAATTTTAATGAAAATATTTTTATTTATGAGAAAGTGAAATTCATGAAGACGAATTCACTGGTGGTAATAGGTTAGGCATCAATGTTGATATATCACGAATAAACAGGGTAATTTCTACAGGAGGTTGAGATTGACAATTTCCTGGCTCTTATTTCACATTTTGAATTTACAGTAATTATTTTCAATAAAAATGAGGTGTACACAAGACTACACCTCATTTATAAGTAATACACATCATCCTCATATCATTGGTTCATGGGGTTGCTTATTGTTCTAAATTGAACAGATTGCAACATACACACTTTAAGGGTAAAAAATAAATAAAAAGTATATTATAAATTTCACTAACCTTTTCAGCTGCCTTGATTGTTACGGTCTATGTACACATGTTTTGGTGGATCACCATCATCAGAGTATATTTATTAAATTATATGAAACTGTAAACCCTGCAGACTTAAACAGCTAACCTAAACATTTTGATAAACACGACTACGAATTGGTGACACTAAACTGACACACAGTCACCTCATGACGAAACAAGAACCTAATAACTGTAGTTGTTGTTGTTGTTTAGGTCATCAGCCAAAAGGCTGGTTTGAACCTTAAGAGGTTTTACTAAGTAAAACGAGGAGCGAGGTGGTTTACCATTGCCTTCCTCACTGAGTGGAAAAGTACGCTTATCAGTATGCTAGGCCCTCTGAAAAACACATATTTTCCACTCTGCAAATGACACCTTCACTTCTTTCACCACAGGGTCTGGCTGTATAATGAAATTCATTACTTTCAGAGGAGATAACTCTGATTGGTGTCTTTTACACCTCTACCTCTTCTGTTCTTAAATGATTCAGTCATTTAATTGGCTGACCATGTGATAAGAAACGGAACTATTTATTTTAGCCCTGCAATGAACAGATTGAGTGTAAATAATTTGACACTCCACCTGTCTATTATGGGCTATACTATTGCAGAACTGTAGTTACTACAATACAAAATTAAATGTACAACACTTCCTTGTAAAATGCCCTTCTTTGAACACTGCACGGAGACAATTTCACTTACAAAGGTAGCGTTAATGACAAACACTACTCAAAAACAGTAAAATTTATAAAAAATTTTAAATATTCAAAGTCAATTTTAATATTAAAAAATACAATTCATGTAAAATGCTGTAAAAATATAAATAATATAATCGTTAAATCTAAATAATTGTAAACTTATTGTATGTAATGTTTTATTATGTTACTGGTTCTTATTATGTAATGGTGTCACTAAAAACTAAAAATAATAAAACTAATTGTTAAAAAAAACTATTAAAAACAAATTAATTCAGTGTCATTTTTCATACTTGTGAATTAATATTTTAGTTGCAAAGGTATTTTTTCATCTTCATAAAAGTGTCGCAGTTTCATTAAGACGTACTGTTGTGCAGTTAAAATATAAATATTGGAAGTTAATTTTTTGTAGTTTTTATGTTCTGAGCGTATCTAATGAAACTCTCTAACAGTTTAAGTTATGTATTAGTATATGACAATTTTTTTAAATCGCAGTTAATTGTAAAGAGTATATTTTTACACTTGTAATCAAAATGTTTAACATGGAATAAAAGAGCTTTATAAATGATACATGTCACAGTTGTAATCCCTATCCTTTAATGACTAGGGGTTCTTTTCATTTTGTATGTATATTCAAAATATATACTGTTTTACAAGCTGTTTTAAATTAAAGGGAAAGCCCATTAATAAAATTGCAGTCTGGATGTTGTTTTGTAAAAGATTTTACGAATATTGTTTTGTTTTTTTGTATTTTATGTTGAAATGTTATGTTCTTCATTTGTTTGTTAACATTTCAACACATTTTTGTTTTAGAGTGATGTTCCAAAATGTTTTTGAATACTTTTAAAATTTAGCGATATACAATTTCTATTTTGCTTTATTTAAATATAAAGAAATAATTTTTTGTTTTCTCATTAATCTATGCAATTCCATTACGCGGTCTAAAGCCACCTGATTAGTAAAAATGCAGAGGGGGGATAGAGTAACCTCGCTGTACCCGATTTAGTACTACAGCTGTAAGATATAGACTGTCCTTTTCAGTTCAGTAGATCAGATGCTCTGCTTATACAAGATCACCACATGGAGGTCACACCTTGAAATCTGGACCAACAATCCACGGTAGATGCATTTCCCGATTTTGATTGCTCTAAACTCTTTTCAGTGTAGAAAAACGAGTTGAGAAGAACTGTACAAGGAATATGAAGGATTAATGGAAACGATTAGAAAAAGAAGACTAAAATTTTACGGACACCTGTATAGAATGAATGACAACCGGTCAACAAAACAAATTTTTAAGACACTAAACAAAAGACCTAAAGTGTCAGATAAAATGGTTCAAAGAAGTCAGAAAGGACATTGAAAAAACTGGAATAAACTGTAAAAACTTAATGAACTGAACCATATTCAGACAACTAATTAAGGACTTTAAGGGCTTCTGTGAAAAGCAAAAAAAAAAAAGAAAATCGAGTTGACAGATAAATGGAGAAAAGCTAATCGTGAGAATGTGGGCAGTTTGTGTTTTTGTGTGAATTTGTGGATGATAAGTGTGGTTATTTGTGTTCTGTGCAATTAGTAAACTCATATCCAATTTGTTTACAGTGTATTTTCTGAAACGGTTGTAAAAACAAATAAAGAGTACCTGTAATACTTGTTTTATTATCGTAGATGTAATAAATTTATAGTTCATTAAATGTTTTTTTGTCTAATTGGAAAATTAAAGGAATATTGATGTTCCAGATCAGGAATCAAAGTCATTGGATGTTTGTGTATACAACAACCCCACTAATCCGAAATTTTTGATAATCCGAATGGATTGCTAATTTTTTTTACATGTAAATCCAGGTTTTAAAATTTTTTAATAAAAAAACATTTTTTTAATAGGCTAAACGTAAAATTAAATTTAAAAATGATAAACTGGTAGTTCAGAGTTGAAAACCAACATAACTTCTTAATGCAAGATGTTGTAATTACAATATAAATAACTGGTAAAACATGTCTTCTAGTTCATTAGTACGAGGGTAGGCTGATAAGTAATGCACACATGCTTGTAGAAGACAACTAAATAAACTTCAGTAGCGCGCCTGGTGGCATGTGGAAGTACTATTTCTCCTCTACAAGTCTGCGCAGTTTGAAGGCGTTGCTTTCATTCAGTTTGTTTTGAGTAGTGGAAGTATGGCGTCGTGTTCTGGTGCTATGTCAACGAGAATTAAACAACGCGAATTGAACAACTTTTGAAGCGCTACCGTGACGAAGGAGACGACTTTCTTTTGAATATTGTGACGGGGGACGAGTCATGGGTTCATCATTACGATCCCGAAGAAAAAAGGCAGAGCGCTGAATATCGTCATCCACATTCTCCTGTTGTGAAAAAGTTCAAAACACAACCGTCCGCAAAAAAAATTCTTTTGACTGTGTTTTGGGATGCTCGCCGAGTTTATGTGACTGATTATCTGGAACGAGGGGCAACGGTAAATTCTGCTCAGTATATACAGACTCTGAAACACCTCCGACGTCGAGTTTGTCGTGTTAGAGGCAACCTGGCGCCAATAATTTTGCAACACGACAATGCTCGTCCACACACTTCGCGTGCAACTGGAGAGGCTTTGAGAAACCTGAAGTTTCAACCAATTTTACACCCTCCGTATTCTCCCGACCTTGCGCCTTGCGATTTTTATTTTTTTCCTCTACTGAAGAGAGACCTTAAGGGTAATCATTACAGCTCGGACAATGAGGTGAAGGCAGCTATTGCGTCCTGGGTTCGAGGAAAGTTGGAAGAATTTTTCAGTGACGGAATGAAAAAACTTGTTAAACGTTGGGAGAAATGTGTAATGCTTAACGGTGACTATATTGAAAAATAAATAGATAATTTGGTAGGTTAAGATTTGTACTTTAATTTGTTATTTACCCCATCTTGCTATTTCTTTTTGTTCGTCTTCTACAAGCATGTGTGCATTACTTATCAGCCTACCCTCGTAATTACAAGAAATTTCACATTTGCACAACAATCATTTCTTTACATTTCCATTTTTTAAAATGATCTCCTTATTTCTTACTGGTAAGGTAAGGTTGCTTCTTTTTTAATCTGAGACAACATTGTGAATTCGGTCTAGTTCGGTCTAGGTTGAGTTTCTTCGATGTTTAATATGGCTGCCTTCATAGCGTAGTGGTTAGCACGATAGCCTATTACATAGAGGTCCCAGGTTCGATTCCCAGCCATGGTCTGGAAATTTTCACAAGTCAAAACCCACTGTAGTCGCCAATAACCAAGCTGTTGATGGGACTTGAAATAAACTAAAAAAAAAAAAAAATTGTATATGTCCTAGGGTTAATGTAATAGAAGGTTTGAAAATGTATTTATAAAAATGTTTCTAGTAATCAGAAAGAAATTTTACATAGTTTTACAGCACTCTAAACAACATTACTGGATAATTAAAAAAAAATTTATTTATTTTTTTCTGTAGACTATAATATTATTATTTATGTTAATCTGTATATGGTATAAGAATTTTTATTTGTCATTAAATGTTTACCCACCAGGAGGTTGGTCTAGAGGTAAAGTCATCGCCAAAATCAGCTGATTTTTGGAGATGAAGGTTCCTGGTTCAAATTCTAGTAATGTTAGTTACTTTTATACGGATTTGAATACTAGACAGTGGTTACCGGTGTACTTTGATGGTTGGGGTTCAATTAACCATACCCTCTCAGGAATGGTCAACCTGAGTCTGTACAAGACTACACCTCATTTATACATCATACACATCATCCTTATCTCATGTGGTTGCTTATTGTTCTGAATTGAACAGATTGCAACGTACACACATTAGGGATTACAAAAAAAAATTAAATGTTTAAGTTAATTTTTGTTTTTGTTTTTTACAGGTGAACAGGTACGGATCTTGAGTTACAACAAAAGTGGAGAATGGTGCGAAGCTCATTCCTCGTCCGGCCAAGTTGGTTGGGTCCCATCAAACTACGTAACTCCTGTAAATTCATTAGAAAAACATTCATGGTATCATGGACCGATATCAAGAAATGCGGCTGAATATTTATTAAGTTCTGGTATCAACGGTAGTTTTCTAGTTCGAGAAAGCGAAAGCAGTCCTGGCCAAAGAAGTATATCATTACGATATGAAGGACGTGTTTATCATTATAGGATCAATGAGGATTCTGATGGAAAGGTGAGAAATATTTGTTACAAATGAATCGTGCATTTCCAAAACATTTTAAGTTCCATGTTGGGTGAAATGCATTTTATTACAAAAACACATAAATGCTATGTTTAACAATAGCAGAGTAGATTGTCTGCTGACAACTGATCCTAGTGACAAAAATTTGAACTTGAGAAACACCTGTGCAAGTCAAAACATTGTAATGCAAATGTATTTATTCTTCTCCTGTAAAATTTTGTTTTCGGCACTTAGAAAGTTTTGGAAATGCACAATATTTAAATGCTTGTTATAACAAAAATATTTGCCCATAACAGAGTCAAATTATTTACATTTAATCTGTTAGTTGCAGGGCTAAAATAAATATTTCTGTTTCTTATCACATAGTCAGCCAATTAAATGACTGAACCATTTAAGAACAGAAGAGGTAGAGCTGTAGTGAATGAAGTGAAGGTGTCATTTGCAGAGTGGAAAATGTGTGCTTTTTAGAGGGCCCGGCATGCTGTTAAATGTACTTTTCCATTCAGTGATGAAGGCAACGGTAAACCACCTCACTCCTCGTTTTACTTAATAAAACCTCTACAGGTCAAACCAGCCTACAGGCTGATGACTTAAACAACAACTTAACAGAAATTATAGAAAACAGGTTAAATAGGTCTTAGAAATACTCTAGAATTCTCGGTAATCTAAAATGTTAAAAATCAGGAAGAAAGAAAACTCAAGCTCCGAAATAACAAATCTGGCAAGAAATTTAAAGGAGTAACACATGTATTAATCTCAAGTTAATTGGAATGAAAATTAATTAATTTCTTGTGGTTTTTTTATTGTATCATTCGTCAGATCAAGTTTTATCTTATGACGCTTGTTCTGCTCAGTGTTGATAAGGGTAAATGGAAAATCTGTTACATTCAAAAATCTAAATGGGCCTATTTTCAGTTAGTTTCAGTTAATCATTGCTTTGATGATCTGCTAAAAGATTTGAGAATCAATCATTTATGTAATTTTTATTATTGATTTAAAAAAAAATTGTAGGCTACATAAGACCTGTTAATATTGTATGTTAAATGTAAATGTTTGTTGTCGGTGATTTTTTTACTGTAGTTTAAGTAATCAGCCGAAAGACTGGTTTGAACCTCCAGAGGCTTTACTTAGTAAAACAAGGAGTGAGGTGGTTTACAATTGCTTTCCTTACTGACTGGAAAAGTATGCTTATCAGCATGACAGGTCGTCTTAAAAGCACCTACTTTCCACCCTGCAAATGAACTTTCACTTCATTCACCCCAGGGTCTGGGGAACAAAATTCATTACCTCAGAGGAGATAATTTTGACTAATGTATTTTACACCTCTACCTCTTCTGTTCTTAAATGCTTCAGTCATATAATTGGCTGACCATGTGATAAGAAACAGAACTATCTTTTATAGCCCTGAAACTAGCAGATTGAGTGCAAATAATTTACCACTACCTGCCTGTTATGGGCAAAAATTTTTGCTGTTTTGAATAAATTTAAAAAATTTGTTTTAGTTTTCTGTTATTAAATTGTAAGGTGCAGTATGTAGAAGATCAATATCTTTCTACATAGTTATTATTTTTCTATTGAGACCGCAATGGATCACTTAAGTCAGTTTACTGGAAGTTCTTCTCTGGTTCTTTTCTTTGATTTTTTCCCAGTATCTTTTCTTTCTGACTGATTGTGCTCGTCTTTCTTCGTCTGAAACAATTGCCTTCTCGCTTCTCTATTTTCTATCCTTGGTTTGAATCTGATGTATTTATCTTTTATTACTTTTAATTTTTCTGCCTTATTCTCTAGATCTTCCAAATTTATCCTTAATTCTTTCAACATTATTATATAAAATAATGAATAAATACGAGGTAGGGTCAAAAATTTCCCGGAATGGTCGCTTACAGTCACGTATTTGTAAGCTGAAAGGGAAATTTTTGTTTGTGAGGTTGGCATAACTGGTAGTGAATGTGCTTTTGAGGTTAGCAGGCAGTTGTAGTTGGTTCCGAGCGTTCGGTGTTTAATATTGTAGATCGTAGTTTCTGTCTTTCGTCGGATTGTGCAATGTCGTCATTAGAGCAGCGTGGCAATATTAAATTCTGTGTGTTGCTGGAGAAATCACCCTCGGAGACTCTTGAGATGCTAAAAAAAGCATACGGAAATTCTGCGATGAAGAAAACAGCAGTTTACGAGTGGCATAAGCGTTTTCGCGACGGTCGCACAACAATTGAAGATGACGTTCGGACTGGGCGGCCTTCCACTTCCACTACAGACGACAATGTTGAGCGCGTTCGACAAATTGTGCGTGCGGACAGGCGAACAACCATCAATACTATTGCCTCTGAAGTTGGTATTTCACATGGGAGTGTTCACAGCATTCTTCATAATGACTTGAACATGCACCGTGTTTGCTTGCACATTGTTCCAAAAATGTTATCCCCTGAGCAAAAGGAAATGAGAGTGACCATGTCCAGGGACTTGATTGAAATGGCTGATGCAGATGACAGCTTCCTGCGCAAAATTGTTACAGGTGATGAGACATGGTGCTTTCTTTACGACCCTCAGACAAAACGGCAGTCCGCTGAATGGAAGTCAAAAACTTCACCAAGAAAACAAAAATTTCGCTTGGACAGAAGCCGGAGTAAGGTGATGTTGGAGGTGTTTTTTGATTACCGTGGAGTGATTCATTATGAATTTATTCCTGAAGGGAGAACAGTAAATAAAGAATTGTACACAGAGATCTTAAAACGGCTACGAGATACAATTCGACGAAAACGACCTGAAAAATGGGCAGAGAATGACTGGTATTTGTTGCACGACAATGCCCCAGCACATCGATCCCTAATGGTGAAACAATACCTTGCCAAGAATAATGTTACCACTCTGGAACATCCTCCATATTCTCCCGATCTCGCACCACCAGATTTCTACCTGTTTCCAAGGATAAAAATGGCATTGAAGGGACATCGTTTTGCTGATTCGTCAGAGGTGATTGAAAATGCGACGGAGCGGCTGAAGGAACTTTCAAAAAACGGCTTTCAAGAGTGTTTCCAACAATTATATGAACGGTGGAATAAATGTGTAGATGCAGGAGGAGAGTATTTTGAAGGGAAATAATGTAAGAATGTTATAAATATTTTTAATAAATTTTTAATAACCAATTCCGGGAACTTTTTGACCCTACCTCGTAGGTATTTATTTTTTTATAAGAGGAATGTTAAACAATTGATTTTATAAACCTAATGAAGAAAGGATGATAGTATAATTTTGATCAAAATAGAAAGGTATTTTTAGAGAGAAAATAAAGTAGTTTTTAAGAATTATCAGTGTACGATTATTTTGAATATTAAAATTAATGTAGAAGTAACAAATTCTTCTACAGGTAGTAAAAAGTTACTGAAATTCTGTTACCATGATGTTCAATAGTTGTTTATTGATAATGTATAATTTATTATTAAAAAATTATCGATTTTGTTCCAGGTTTACGTAACGACTGAAAGTAAATTCAATACGTTAGCCGAATTAGTGCATCACCATTCTATGCATTCAGATGGCCTTATTACGCAGCTGCTCTACCCTGCCCCCAAGCATAATAAACCAACTGTTTTTGCCCTTAGCCCTGGTAAGTGTGACTCAAAATTTCAATTCATGTTATTTGACGTTTGATTTTTAATGATTGTTATTTAAGTTAAATGTAATTTATTTGGTAAAAATACTGTTGTAGAAAAAACATCATGTGTTAATAAGTAAATGTCCAAAAATGTTGGAAAATCTGCAAAAGATGACGAATAAGTATTATGAATTAGTTTTTTTTTGTATTATCAGTGTTTTCTTGTGTATTTCACTGTACTGATGTGTATGTGTAGTAATTTACACCAACTAAATATTTTAAACCTTATGTGTAACCTATGTGTAAACCTTATTGAATTGGTCTTGAGAAGAACTGTTGTGCCGGTCTTGAAGGAGACCGGTGCAGGCAGCGCGTGGCTGCGATGAGAGCCGTGGCTCAGGTTAAAACCTTAATAAATTGGTCCTGAGAAGGACCGTTGTGCTGGTCTCGAAGAAGACCAGCGTAGGCAGCGCGTGGGTGCAGCGGCGGCGGTTGCGAGAGCTGCGGCAACGGCTGCTGTGGTGCTGGCTGCTGCAAGTCCCAGAGCATCTTCCTTCTTTATCTCGTGGTGGTTGTAGTTGGTCGATCTTCTTCGGAGATGTAGAGCGTAATCACAAGCGGCTCAGTGCACTGGGCTTTTATAGCTACTGAGAGCGCTGTGGTAGGGGGCGGTGAGTCGCTCAGCCTTGGCAACAAAGCCCTCTATCGGAAGGCAGCTGAAAGGTTTGTCGGGCGCCGCTAAAGGGTTTGTCGCTTTGCCGCTAAAGGGCCCATCGTGCTGACAAAGGCTGGAAGAAGTATTCAAGGCCGGCAACACAGTAAATGATTAATTAGAAGGGGTGGCGGTGACAGAAAGAATAACAGTAAAATGTTATTGCAGGCTCTCTTAATTATGTTTTTCATGTAGTTTGTTTTTGTAAACACTAGGAAACAGTAATATTTTTATGTTTTTGTAATTTTATGTATTTTAATTTATTTTAGAACCAGATGAATGGGAAATCAATAGGACTGATATTGTGATGCGACATAAGTTAGGAGGTGGTCAATATGGAGATGTCTATGAAGCTGTTTGGAAACGATACAGTGTTACAGTTGCTGTTAAAACTCTTAAAGTTAGTATTTGTTATTGTTACATTGTTGTGTGTTAATTTAAACTTTGTTATGATAATGTATCCTGTTTTTTGTAATAGTTATTAATACTTTTGTATTCTTCAAACTGACATTTTATTTCATATTCTCTCAAATTCACATATTTAGGGACAGTTTTCTCATTAGACAGAAAATTGGAAAAGCGATAATGCATCATGTTTTTTTTGTAATAGTTATTAATACTTTTGTATTGTTCAAACTGACATTTTATTTCATATTCTCTCAAATTCACATATTTAGGGACAGTTTTCTCATTAGACAGAAAATTGGAAAAGAGGTTTAGTAAAAGGACTTGCTACTTCATGAGCTTTGTGCCACTTTCTTGCCTCACTCAGTGGGGTTTGGTGGATCAATCATCATATACAGATCAGAACCAATCAGAAGTTGGCACGCCAGAGGGGTTAGCTGGATCACAATATTCAAGTGTTCAATATTGTGGGTAGTCTATGAGAAAAAAATTATGTATTTATTTTTGCTTTATAGCTTTCTTAATTTATTCAAAATTTCTGGGTCACCCTAATATCTGGGGTCACTCTCTCCCCCGAAAGAAATCTGTCTGATGGATTTCAAATATGGGCTCTGTCCACTTATTTTTATATGTAATGGAAGAAAATAGAAGTTTTACTATTTTCCTGGTGATTGTTAGGGTTTGATAAAAAATAATAACAAGGTTTTATATTATTCCTGGTGAACAGTTAACAAGCTTTCAAGCTACTTTATTTCTTCCCAAAATTTCTGGATCAACCCTTATCCCAAAAATGGGCTGGGTGGTTGTCAGGGTTTGACATGTCTCACTAACATTGTTCTGTTTAAGGCAAGCCAAAACTATGCGTCTTTGCAGATGAAACGAGTGAAGAGTTTGTTTTAACCAATTTTGGGGGTAGCAACCTGAGAATTTTTGGTTATGATATATGTACTTATCTCTGGATGCCAAATAATATGATTTTTATATGAATTAGTTACGTTTTTTTAATTTTTGGAGGGGTAGCACCACCCAATTTTGATGCCAGAGGACTTAGTTGGGGTTAGGTTTAATAAAAGGAAATAGAAAGCGAGCAATTTCTTTCAAAGCGTATGAAGCTTAGTTAATCTGGGATCTAGAAGTTCATAAGTGTTGTAAGAAAATTTTGGGTAATGCGAATTCGGTACCAATAATTAATTATTACAGCAAAACCATGGGCAGGTGGAAGGAATGCAAGAGAGTCGAGTGCTGGTACCAAGAATGAAGTATAAAATGAGTATGCTCGGGAAGACAAGAAGAGGTAATTAGATTACTTTTGGGGGATGGACAATCTGATAGGGTGAGTTGGACAGACAAAGTACACTCTGTGTGATCTGGGGTTAACCTGCTATGGTGGCATTCTACACTATGGTTCTCTTATTTTTAACCGCTATTAACGTTTTCTTGTTATAAAAAATTTGTTACCTTATTAAATATGATTCACTTCATTATATTGGTCCATTCTTGTTTGTTTCAGGAGGATACGATGGCATTGAAAGACTTTTTGGAAGAAGCCGCGATCATGAAAGAAATGAAACATCCTAATTTAGTTCAACTATTAGGTAATTTTTGGAGGAGTAGCACCACAGAATTTTGATGCCTTAATACCTTAATCATCTTCTATTATTCTCAGTTAAAATAAGTTCACATCTTTGTCATTTATGAACGTAAATTTGCTGAATGAATGAAGTATTTTTCTAGAAATGTTTGTAAAATTTCTTGTATCTGATGTGATTGCTATGTATCTGTGTCATGAATAAAAGCAGTACACGCTCTTACTAGGCTAAATTGTAGTTATTGTATTTGTAATTTGTTTCTAGTATAATTCAGTGAATAAAAATGCTCAAAGTAAATTTCTGACCAACTGTTTCAGTAACTACTGCAGTTTTGTAAGGAAGTTTAGTTCCTTCTGCTTCAGCTTAATTTTTTTTCTCTTATAGGGACAAATTTAGATGATATGAAGTGAGTAGACATTTTGGGAAGCTCTTTTAGCCGCCCACATTTTCACTATTCACTCACTGTAGGCTTTTTTACCTTTCTTTTGGTCACCCAGTGTTCTGTTTTTGCTCTTCATGGAAGCCCTTAAAGTCTGTAATTAGTTGTCTGAATGTGGTTTTGTTCATTAAGTTTACTTGGTTAATTTCGGTTTTCTCAATATCCTTTATGACTACTTTAAACCTTTTATCAGACATTTTAGGTCTATCGTTTAGTGTCAAAAAAATTTGTTTTGTCAACTGGTTGTCATTCATTTTATAGAGGTGTCTGTAAAATTTCAGTCTTTTTTTGTAATCGGTCATTTTTCTTGTACAGACCATTTTCTTTTCAACTTTGTAAATTACATAAAATATTTTTAAATTCTAGTTGCTATTATTAAGTATTGATCATTTTGTTTGTTTATTTTTTAGGTGTATGTACAAGAGAACCTCCATTTTATATAATCACAGAATTTATGTCTAAAGGCAATCTGTTAGATTACCTAAGGCATGGCAATAAAGAACAAATCAATGCTGTAGTACTTATGTACATGGCTACTCAGATAGCTTCAGGAATGAGCTATCTTGAGAGTCGATGTTTTATACATCGGTAAGTAAAATTTTTCACCCTGATTTATTTTTATACGAAACTCACATAAAAAAAGAATTTCTTTCGGATGTAAAACCAAAAAACATCTAATTTTTTATTCTCTACAAGATAGGGTAAAGGCCATGTTTGCTGAAATTCTTGGGAGACCTGTTTCTCATGGTAAAAAAATTGTTTATTTAAGATTGGGACCTTAATAAGAATTTTAAGGGAAAACTGTATATAATCATAGTTGTAGAACATTTAAAAACCTACAACTTTTTAATTTCAAACATTTATTCCTGCAATAATATCAGTTAGTAATTTATTTGTATTTAGCTCATCAGAATCTGTAAAAAAAGGGTTTTTTTAGATTGTGGCCTTTGCATGGATTTTACGACAAAAGTGTTTATAATTAATTGTGTTCTGGTATTTTTTTACTTGTTTTTTTATACTAGGAAAAATACTGTGTGCGCGCGCACACATATGTGTTTTTGTGTATGTTGTGTGTTTGTGTTGCTGTATAATAATACTTAATTGTTTTTTTATTCTTGGTTTTTAGGGACCTCGCTGCAAGAAATTGTCTTGTTGGTGAAAACCATTTAGTTAAAGTAGCCGATTTCGGTTTAGCAAGACTGATGAGAGATGATACATACACAGCACATGCTGGTGCCAAGTTCCCAATTAAATGGACTGCTCCCGAAGGATTAGCTTATAATAAATTTTCTACCAAGGTAAGTTAGTTGTCACGTTAGTATAGTTTTTCATTCTGATATTTTAAATTAGTGTTACAAAGCTGGCCATTAAAAACATAATAATTATGTTTTGTCAAGGTGCGATTTAAATACAGAAGCTCATTGGCGTAATTTTCATTGATTTTGTCGACTGATATCTGCCTGCCCATTATAAATTTATTATTTATTGTGGAATTTTTCTTAAGGTGTAAAAGTGAAAAGAGTTGCCATGTTAAGCGACAATGATTGAATAATTGACTTAAAATTCTTTATAGTTTTTCTTTTGCGAAAATCTAAGTTTCTATTTAAACAGAAGCTATGCCTATATGTTTATTTCTTTAGGTAAACCTATTTGGGCAAATTACTTACAAATATTTTATAATAATGCCTCTCTCAAGAAAAGCAACATGACAAATTCTTCTGGCATTTCAGTCAAAATGTTTGCGACATTCTACTAGTTCATTATCTAATCCCATTAACCCTTAGAAGCCGGGTAGTCCATGTATGGTTGTTAGATGACGAGTATGTAAGTACTCAACAATGTGTGTAATATTGAACGTCATTGTACGCGCACACCAGTAGACATTATAGTTAAATAATAGCTAAATGTATGAGGAAAAAAGTAAGGTATTTAGAAACACAATCAGGTTAGTGGGAAATGTTCTATTGCTTTGTGAATGTTGGGATACCACTCAATTCCGGTTTTTTTTTTTTTGAAGAAAACTATGTAAAGGCCGTATCTCATTTAAAAATAGAGTTATAACCGCGTTTGAAAGCTTCAATGGTAAAGATAGGTAAATTGTTCAATGTTGCTATTATAGCAAAACTGGTTGAATTGAATATGACCTGTAAAAGGAAATAAACGCTCCGAAATTCATAGAATAGCCTATTTTCAGACGTTATTTATAATGGAACTAAAATGTTCTAATATTATCTTTTATAATATTTTTCTATATGCACTTATCCAAAAAATTCTGGGTTTTCATATAATAACATATGTCATATATATATAACTGTAGGAATGGGTCAATGCCATCAGCTTAAAGAGAGAAATAGTTTCAGCCTGCATATTAGCACAGAATCCATATACACTTGACTCTTACATACGCTTGAATAGTCGTATAGTGTGGTAAGTGAGGGCGTTTGATGTATCAAATTTTTTTGCTAAACATTTTTCTATAATACCAGACTAAAAATAGATAAAAAACATATCTTTATTGCCAAATTTTGACAAAAACACGTGACTTTGCATAAATAACAACAAATTTTTCGTAAATTCACCATAACTGGCATAAAAAAATAAGGAGTTTCATGTTTGTTTTTTAAAACATCTCTCGAAGTTTTCTTAATGTCTCATAAAAATTTAAATTTTTTTGGCTAAAAAAAGCCAAGTCTCGCTGCGATCTCGGAATTAGTTTTTGAAGAGTTAGCATTCTAAAACCTATCAGTCCCAAAAGGGTTAATTAAATATTATGTCAAGACATTACAATTTCTTTCCTTAATGATTTTTCAAATTTTTTCTGTGTACAGTTCTACAAAAAATTATACAACTTTTTATACTGGATGTAGCTAATTTGGAATAGACTAATTTTCTTAATCAGTTATAATGATTGGTGTTTAGATAATCATACGTGTATGCTAATTGTAATTTTAATTTTTAATATTTCAGTCTGATGTTTGGGCGTTTGGTATACTCTTATGGGAAATAGCAACGTATGGAATGTCTCCTTATCCTGGGGTTGATTTAACTGACGTGTACCATATGTTAGAACAGGGTTACAGGTAAAGTTTTATTTTGTTCAACTTTTTTTAAATATTTTAGTTTGTTCATTTAATGTTTAGTAGTTTTTAAAGTTGCATCTACTCGTTAGGTCTTTAGCAACTGTTGTGGTTTGTAGAGTGATGCATTTTTACACATGATTTTCTAGGAGAGCGAGTCAAACATTCTTTTACATCCTTCAGAACTTCCACGGGTATCACTGATGGTCGACCTGCACTTTTGCAATCTTGTTTACTCCCAGTGTCGAGAAATTTATTTGACAAACACAACATTGTTGACTCAGAACAGTAGAATTGAGAAGTGTTAACTGAAACTTGTTTGTAAGAAAAGCTGGTTTGAACCTGTAGAGGTTTTACTAAGTAAAAACGGGGAGTGAGGTGGTTTACTATTGCCTTCCTCACTGAGTTGAAAGAGTATGCTTATCAGCATGCCAGGCCCTCCGAAAAGCACCCACTTTCCACTCTGTAAATGACACCTTCACTTCATTCACCACAGGGTCTGGGTGTATAGTGAAATTCATTACTATCATAGGAGATAACTCTGACTAGTGTCTTTTACACCCCTATCTCTTCTGTTCTTAAATAGTTCAGTCATATAATTGGCTGACTATGTGATAAGAAACAGAACTATTTTTTGTAGCCCTGGAACCAACAGATCGAGTGCAATTAATTTAACACTCCATCTGCCCGTTATGGGCATAAGATACCTGTATAAGTGAAATAAGTTTCAGAAATAAACATCGTTCGTCTTTGGAAAATGACATTGACTCGATATAGATGAATGGATACTGGAATGCCATTAGTGCACAATAACGATATTTCAGTTCTTTACAAGCTGTTAATTTTGAATACAGTGTTGCCAACTGACATTTAAGGAGACGTGAAAGTTACTTAAGGATTATTTCTTCCTTCTTAATGTCTTTACATTAAGCATTACTGTTTGAAACACTCATTATTTCAGAAAAAGTTGGTAATAGAAATGAATAACCAATGTAAGGTTTATTTGTGGTTGTGTAGAAATTGAATTCTGTCTTAGGTTGGTATGATACTGTAAAAAAATTTGATGAAATATTTTACTGTGTAAAAGGACATGTTTTGCTTAAGATTTCCGGGTAGACAAAGAAAATGATTGATGAATTGCACAAGCTGTTGTATAATCCAAAGGAAACGGTGACTATAAGAACAGAAATAAGAAGCTTGAGATCTAATCCACAAAAAAATTTGAAAAATTTATTTTTAATTTAGAGAGAATCTCACTGAAAATTATTTGACAAGTCTTTTAGAATGTGTAGAATATTTATGAAGAAAACATAAATTTCTCTAATTTTCTAAGAGAAACAGTTCTTAAATTTCATGCGTATTCTAATAATAATATTAATTTTTATTTGTCCGGTGATGTTTGAAAACCCTATATTAATGCTAGCAAACCCACCGGGTTGGTCTAGAGGTAAAGTCGTCGCCAAAATTAGCTGTTTAACAGCTGATTTTCGGAGACGAAGGTTCTTGGTTCAAATCCTAGTAAAGGTAGTTACTTTTATACGGATTTAAATGCTAGACAGTGGTTACCGGTGTACTTTTGATGGTTGGGGTTCAATTAACCATACTTTCTCAGGAATGGCCGGCCTGAGTCTGTACAAGACTACACCTCATTTACACGTCATACACATCATCCCATCTCATTGGGTCATGGGGTTGCTTATTGTTCTGAATTGAACAGATTGCAACGTACACAAATTAGGGATTAAAAAGAAAATGCTAGCAAGTTTGGCGACATGTACATGTATGAGATTGAAATTTATTTTCAAGTATTTTTAAAGTCATTTTATTTGTGTTAATAAAATTGTAATTGTTGTTTTGTTATTATTTTTGCTAATTGTTTGTATTCTTTTTTTTAGAATGGACTGCCCTCCAGGTTGTCCTCCAAAAATTTATGATCTCATGAGAAAATGCTGGCAGTGGGTTCCTGGGGAAAGGCCAACGTTTCAAGAAATTCATCATGCATTAGAAAATATGTTTCAAGAATCGAACATAATTGAAGGTAAATTGTTCTGTTGAAGAATTATTTTTACATGTTAGATTCACTGTACTTTGTCCCACCTTACAGTCCCAAACATTAGGTATTATTATGGGTATCTGATATCCGTGAATTGGTACCAGTTTTTTGTTTTGTTTCTTCAATAAGTTGTTGGTTGATGGGCCGTATTAACTATAGACGTTTTGAAGTAAGTTGTACGTTAGGTACCTAAGATGTATCATCAATTCTGAAATTATGCTTGTTTTAAATAAGTAGTATAGGGACCAATTTACATCCAAATGCTTATTTACATTCTAGTATTAATTATATAATGTAAAAACCCACTAAATACACAATCAATGACTCACCTGATTAAAAAATCTGGTGTGAAACGCTCACACAACTTTCTCTTGCAAATGCAAATAATGACTAATATAACCTAAATTTAGTAATAAAACATTGGAAATGAACTAACCTTAAAAACATAACTCTATTTTAATCATGAGTGAAAGATTCAAAATGAAAATCAACCTCAGTTTTGCTTATAAATACGGAAAATCACTTTTTCACGCTAAACTAGGCTCTGTAAAGAAAAATTCTCTAAATAAAAGTTGTAGATCTTTTCATTTCCTATAAATTTCATTAACCTTTTTTGTGGTAAAATGCATAATAAGGCTGAAATCTTTAAAAAAAGATTTTTTTACACGATTTCGTGAGAAAAAACTCAGAAAATCGCTAATTACTGCTAAACTAAGCGTTATACAAAAAAATGTTTGAAATAAAAGTTGTAGGATTGTTAATTATCTACATTTTTATTTTATAAATTTTTGTGCTAAAATGCATATTAAAGCCACAATCTTTAAAAAAACTATTTTTTTACGTGAAAACAGCCTCACCAAGAATTTCAACAAAATGGCGCCTACCCTATCTTGTAGAGCATAAAAATTTAATAAACCAGGCGATTTTTAAAAAAATCGCAGGACCAGTTTTTGAGAAAATCGCAAAAAAGTGAAAAAATACACGAATAAACTACTACTTCCGGTTGACCAATTTTGATGAAAATGTTTGTGTCGGGTCCGGTAGTGGTATGTAACTTAAGTTTCAAGTTCGTACAATGTTCCGTTCTTGAGATATTCTGTTCACACACACACACAGACCCATCGCTAAAACAGGTTTTTTGGGTTCAGGGGGTCTGAAAACATGTAGATCCGGTGAAAACTCGATTTCGAAAAATCGACATGAAAACAATACTCTCCTTCCTATATAGTATTCATATAAGCAAGAGAAAGTAAAAAGTCTGTAGGTCCTTTCAGATATCATGTATCCACCTCCAGTTGCAATATAAATACATCAGTGCATTCACACTTGTCAGCTTGTGTTATGACCAGAACAACAGTTCTAATTTTAACAAAATTCTATTATTATTGTTATACAACATCTTAAAATATATACAGTTTCTTTCAGGCACCTTTACATTGTGTTGTATGCTTAAGCTATTCTAACCTTTATGAGAACATTTTTTACTGTTCCTTTCTACGAGTAATTGTGTTATTACTGATAATTTTTATAGTAAGCATCAGATGTTTTCTATTTATTTTTTTATCAAATAAATCTGAAATTTTTGACTGATGTTGTTGTTTAGGTCATCAGCCGAAAGGCTGGTTTGAACCTGTAGAGGTTTTACTAAGTAAAACGAGGAGTGAGGTGGTTTACCATTGCCTTCCTCACTGAGTGGAAAAGTACGCTTATCAGCATGCCGGGCCCTCTGAAAAGCACATATTTTACACTCTGCAAATGACACCTTCACTTCATTCACCACAGGGTCTGGCTGTATAATAAAATTAATTACTTTCAGAGGAGATAACTCTGATTAGTGTCTTTTACATCTCTACCTCTTCTGTTCTTAAATGATTCAGTCATTTAATTAGCTGACCATGTGATAAGAAACAGAATTATTTATTTTAGCCCTGCAACGAACAGATTGAATGTAAATAATTGACATTCCACCTTTTGACTGATAAAATCACTAAAGCTAATAAAATACTCTTTTTAATTAATTGTTTGTTACATCATGTTTTACATAAATTTGAAATATTTGTATTTACAGAAGTGGAAAAGCAACTTCAAGGAAGTGTTACGCCACAATTGCCTTATAAGAAACCTCATGGTGGATCTACAGGCAACATTCATAACCTAGTCCTTATTTCAGATCAAGCTGTTGCAGGTAAGTGTTGTCTTGTTTAACCTTGTTTACAGCCAAGACTGACCAAAACCAAGTTGTGTGCAAAATAATTATCAGTAGATTATTGTGTTACTAGTAAATGAAAACTAGGTGTTTTTGAATAGAAGAATAATTTACAAAAGCGTTTTACTAATTTTTATCATTGTTTATAAACAACTGTTAAGAAAAACTACAATCTTAATTCCAGCTAAATCTGGTATCAGGTAATACAGGTGATCGTAAAATCACGCAAATGACAACAAACTGATATTTGTTGGAAAAATATTTTTTAATTTTTTTATATAGCAATGCTCAAAATTGCATTATTAATTCTTGGTACCATTCAGCTGTGATGAACGTCAAAAAAATACAAGCTTAACAATTCTCCAGTGATATGCACCACACTAAACCCCAAGTTTTGTGAATGTACTGGCTGTTCATGGAACACATTTGGGTTTTCTGCTGGCGATATTCTATTATTTGACTATTAACATATCCACCCAGATGGAACCAAGCTTCATCGCTGAAAAAACCTTATCTAGAACAGATATGTTATTTCAAATGAAAATTCTGAACCTTTGGTAATACTGAATTTGTTTCACCTTATCTGGTTCTTAGAGCTGATGACTTGTGTTAATACGGTATGGATGTAATTTTAGAACTTTAGTTGCCTTATAAACACTTCCATAAGATAGCCCAATGTGGTAAGAAGTTTTTGAAGAGACTTTGTTAAAGGCACAATGAAGGCTTGTCTTGTGGTCTATCATGATGTACAACATCTAAAGTGTTTAGGATAGTTGTTTTTTTTTTGTGTAATGAAACTCATTTAGTATAGGAAAATTGTTTCCAGGGTTATCCAGTTTTGCTGAAAACTTGAGATTTGAATACAGTTTTTTAACGTAATACTTATTGTATTTTTAGAAGGAGGTTCTTCAACGAGTGGAGCTCCTGTAACAAAATTAAGTACATTCAGCAGCAGTGGATCGTCAATGGCACATCCTAAAAGTAGTTTAGTCCAAATGCGGCGTCCTACTAATAGGAAAGGAAAAACAGCTCCAGCGCCACCTAAACGAACAAGGTATTCATAAAATTAAATATATTTGGTATGTGTACTAAAATCATTTGTTTATAGTCCTATTAAGTGTGAGGTAATTCGTGAATACGGGGGTTACGGCGCATTTAACTGGTTCAAATCAAACTTGAGCCTTCTGCTTTGTAATTTAGCTCCACAATGAGGCAGTTTTACTCATCTTATTCAGTTTACTATTAGTATTAGTGTACTTAGCGCACTAGCCTACAAAGCGCAAAGTCTCGGGTTCTGGATTCCCAACTATGGTTTAGAAATTATTACAAATAAAAACCCTCAGTTAGAGTAAGCTCTTGAGTAGTCAACCGCAGGTTCAAATAAACCAGTTTTGTCCGTTTTCATCTTTTTTGAGGTCGAAGGATGTCCCAATCGTTGTTCTTCAATTTACTCATTTCTGCTTTTTAACTATACATCCGCTTATAAACAGTCTTCAGAGTTCCTACGTTATCACCACACACTAATTTTAATTGAAATATATATTTCTAACCACCGGAATACGGTAACAGAAATACTTAACCATGTTCATAGCGCTTTCAATATCTTGTACACATCTTCAGTAAATTAAAATTCTTTAAAAAAAATTATTTTCTTATTAAAATTAAAAACTTCCCACTCCTACCATGGTAGATAAGGAATATCTATATGGTAGGAGTAGGAAGTTTTAAATTTTGGTGGGAAAAAAAATTAAAGAATTTTAATTTATTGAAGATGTGTACAAGATACACGAAAGGACTATAAACATTGGTAAGTGTTTTCTGTTAGCATATTCTGGTGGTTAGAAATATATATTTAAATTTTAAATAATATGGCTGTTTATAATCCTACATAGGATGTTTGATAAAATAATACCACTAATTTAATGTTTCATGGGACTTTCTTTGGGACTTTTTTGCAAAAACACTTGACATTGAAGCGTTCAAAATCCATGAAGCACTACAGACATGACCTCATTCTTCTGGTTTATTACTTCAAATGGATCTAGTGTCAGCAGTTACTGTTATAAAAATCTATTTACCATATTTTTTGATCACATTTCATATATTTTAAGATAGTTTGAAAATATAAGAACATCTAATTTGTCTTGTAGTTTGCTCTCTTCTTGCAGTTCATTCCGAGACTCGACTTACGCAGATCAAGAGCCTGGATCATTGACTGCCGATCAAATGATGGATGATTCATCAACACTAAATGGTATAATTGATATCACGTTCGAAGGTATTATTTAATGTTAATTATTCTGTGCAACGTTTTAGTGATGTGCCAGTTTTTCCTGCGATGTGCATAATGTTTGATGTGATACACAGATATAATTTTTCTTTTTCTTAAATCATTAATAAATTAGTTATTAGTTCACTAATAAAATAGATAATATGCACAGATTTTATTTATAACAATTAATTACATTATTTTAGTACTATGAAACTCTTGATTATTTATGAGGGTCGTTTGGAAAGTAAGTTGCTTTTGTAAGTAAAAAAAATACTTAACACATTTACAATTTTTTTATTATATACATTTGAAAAAAGTAACTCTTAAACTATTTTTCTTTGTAATTTCCATTCATGTTTAAGCACTTATCATATCTGGTTACATGCTTTTCAATACCAAATGAGTAATACTCCGCCACCTATGCATGTAAGCACTTGTTAATGATGGTTTTCGACTCTTAGTCATCCTTTAAGCATTGTGACCCGACCCATATTTTCATGTTGGGAAACAAATGAAAATCGCTGGGAACTTTACTTGTAATAGTGAACCTCCGATTTTCTCTTCACTGTTCATCGTGAACGTTAGGGTGTCCTTCACGAAACAATTTTTTTCATTGCTGTTTAACTAATTAACGTTTACACCATATATAGAACACAATTTGTGATGAATCTCCTGGGGTTGAATCTCTTTGACCCAAAGAAATCGGTTTACTGCACAGACTTCAAAGTTAGCTGGAGAAATGATTGCCGCGGCTGTTTTTATCACTAGTTTAGAGCACACAGAGTGGCGGAATGACTTTCACATCATAACTGCCGGATGTGTTTCTACAACAAGATGGCAAAGCAACTTACTTTCCCAACGACTCTCATAGAATGATTTGGATTTCATATGTAATATTAAAAGAAAAACTAGCCCAGTAAAAATAAATCGATAGGATATATATTTTTTACTGTCTTAGCTATTAATTTTACTAAATTTTTGTTGTTGGTACCTTTGCTAGGTTTTTTTGTCAATAAACAGTGATACTGGTAGGTTTAGTGTATGTTACACTTCATATCTAATATTAAATAAAGTTATTAGTGAAAAGTGATGTTAGTAATGAATTAAAATATAAAATAATGTTGTGTGTCGAACAGATTTCTATACAATTAATGAATTCCGTAAAGGATATTTTCGTATTGTTTTTACATGTAGAATTTTGCAATATGACACCAAGAAAATTCAGTGGTTAAAAGATACTTAATTATTTCTTTCAAAGACAATTTTTATCTCGTAAATAATATAAAATATTATACCTTGTGTTATTGGAATTCAGGTTAAAAATACCTGTTCAGATTATAGTAGTTGCACTACTGTATTTTGAGTGGAAAACTTGTAAAAAATACGTTAGTAATTAGATGTTGTTTTAATGACTCAACATAAAATTTTTGTAGACCAGTTATTAGTTGTCATTTCTGTAGATAGCTATAGTTTATAATCTAATAACTTAATTTAACCATGTCCTTAAAAATTCAAAGCTTATTGAGAAGAGGTAGTACCAGTGTGCATGATATATGGTGGCAAGCAAGGCTCTGTTGTAAAATCTTTTCAAAACACCGTCACAAAAGATCTCTAGATTCCAGTTGTAAAAGGTTGTGGTGTATAAGATAGTATTTTAAATGAAGTTTATTCTAAATAAAATAAATATCAAGGAATACAAACCAGTATTTTTTTAAATAATTTAATTGAAAATAATATTTTTAAAATCTGCAAGACAATTTTTCAGGGATTTAGTGCATTTGCATGACTTTAGAAGAAACATTTTGTTCTGTTCTGTTAACTAACACACTAAAAATAATTTTATATTTGTATTCTTTCTAATCTAATTTTTAGTGCATTTTGAGTTATGAATGGTTTTTTTCTTACCAATTTATGAGATTGTTGATACATTACAGTCTCCTGTGTAATTATAAGTAGTAACTGTTTCCTGTTTCTGGCGTTCTTATCTGGTACTCTCTGTTTTCTGGTCAATTCTTCGTTTTCATACAGCTCCAAGTTATCTTGTCCCACACGAGTTGTCTTGGATTTGCAATAAATATCTTTGTGGGATCCAGAGCAGTGTGTTTGTATTGAAACTGAATGTGATGTAGTAGATTTTTGTGAATTTATTGGTTCATTCTCAATTTCAAAAATCTCCAATTCAAGATCAAGAAACCCTTATTCAGCCCTACTACTCCTATCTGGTATATAACTTTTTTTGAATATCTTACAGCTGGTACATTTGATAATCCTTTATTCTTAACTCTCCATTGTTAAAAATTAGCCTGCTTCTTCTAAGACAATGATCCCCTCCTTCTAAGACACTAAACAATTGATCTAAGGTGTTGAATAGGTAGCTTAAAGAAGTCAGAAAGGATTTTGAGAAAAGATAATGAACCAAAACAAATTCAGACTACTAATTACAGACTTTAAGGGCTTCCATGAAGAGCAAAAAACCAGAACATGGGGGATAAAATAAAGGAGAAAAGCCTGCAGTGTGAATGAATGCTGAGAATGTGGGCTGCAAAAAGAGTTTCCAGAAACGTCTGAAGTCACTTTGTTTAAAACTTTGGGCCCTGTACGAGGAAGAAATTATACAGTTAACTTGCAGTTGTTCAAAATTTATGAAAGAATATGTTTTTTACAAAAATCTAGTGATTTTAAATATTGTAACTTTGCGCCAAGAGAGATTAACAAATAGTAATAAACATCCCGAAATATATATAGTACAGTAAAATCTCTCTATTGCGGAAATCTCTTTTTAGCGGCATTATTTGCCGACCCCGACCATTTTGTATACTACGGTAATGTATTTAGCTCTCGTTATAACGGCACAAAAATCTCTCTATAGCGGCTAAACAATATCTTCAGGATATGGATTTAGACGCCTATGTAGGGGCAGACAATGAATTAGTCACTTCATCACTTAGCTACTTCACTTTGCAGTAATCGAAAATGTCTTAGGCCAAAACAACGAGGAAGAAAGTGAAGATGACGATGAAATGGAAACAGAAATATTGTCCCTTCAAGTAAACAGGCACTAGACACTATTCTTGTTGTTTCCACGTACTGTCATTGCCAATATGTAAATGAAAATTTACAAGTTTTAAACATTGAAAATGAGATTGAAGAGATGTTTTATGAATTGAAAACGAAACAAAATTAACAACTTATTTTACGAAATTAAATGTACTTCACAATCATTGTTTCCTTAATAACGAAAAAAATATATACTGTACTGTGTATTTTTTTGTGTTTGCGTAGCCTATGTTTTAGGATATTTTAATTGTATGTATCCTATGTTTATTACTGTTCAGTGAAAAACGAGTTTCAGTGCTAATTAATTTTAGGCTATCTATTACGGTATGTACTGTATAAATGATTATTGAAAAAAGTTCAATACGAAAAGTGAAATTCTATTGTTAAATATTAGTAACACAACATCTAATAAAACCAGTTTGCATCCAAATTTCTTGTTAAGTTAATAACCTACACTTTATGTAATTAATTTAAATATCTCACTGTATTGAAGTAATCTACTGTATTAAACATTCATCATAAAGTTATCTACTCAGTAGTTTTTCAAAAACTTATTCCATGCACCATTTACATACGCATATAAGTTATTTTGTACAGCAAAATTAGTACTCCAACTTTCCCCCCGCTGTTAATTACTCGCTCTCTCTATAACGGAACTCTCTTTATAGCGGCGGTACCTCATGGTCCCTTCAATTCCGCTATAGAGAGATTTTACTGTATATCGTAATTTTTTTTAAATTTTCACGAGAAGGTGACAATGAGTGGAACCTTATTAAGTTGGGTTATTGAAACCTCATTATTTCAGACAATCAAAATGTTTTTTACTGTAGTAATAATCTGATGTAAAATTTTTGTTGTAATTAATTTTTTCAATTTATGAAACGTGATCTTTTTTCGTGGGAGGTAGTAAGGAAATTTCTTAATGTGTTTAGAAATTTTTATTTAAAATTTAGGATTAAAAGTTAGAAGAACGTTTTCAGAATAATTGTATATTTTGTTTATAATAATATACTGTAGATTCTTGTTTTTTTTTTGTTTGATTGAAATATTTATTTTATTTTTTTCAGGAATAACAAGAGAATTACAGAGTTTAACTGCTAGTAATAAAGGTGATAGTGAAGATCAAATGACTCCTGATACAGATGATTCAGGTGCACATTCAGAAGGATTTAAAAGAACACCTCCATCTGCACCGACATCATCAGCACCTGTTATGGGAGGTAGAGGACTCGAACACAGAGGGAAGAAAAATCGTAATTATCCTTCAAAAGAATCATCAAATAATGGTAGCAGTAATAATCAACAACAAAAGGTTGGTTTTTACAAAAAAAAATTTATATAAAAAATGGCATCTGATGGATTTTTAATGAATTTTTATTATTTACAGAAATGATTTAAGAACCATTGCTACTATCATAAGTTGACACCTTGGATGCATGCAACTTTGGATGAGTCTTCAAGGTATATCTACCCCCTAGTATACCAACTCCCACATCCATTACTCTCTTAATAAGTTGAAGGATTTTGAAATCTCAGAATCTGTAACACCTAATTTCTGTAACTGTAACTGATTTATGCATGCCTTTTAAGTAATATTTATATATACGAGGTCTGTTCAAATAATAACCGAACCTTTTGAATTACGCGCCAACGGAGATATTTAGCTACGTGCGGTTGGCAGCACACTGTTCTACGTCATTTCCTTTGTAAACACATGTTTTTGGATTGTTGATATCTCATTTACTTTCTGTGTAGTTACGTTTTTGGTACGACGTGTTTAAGTGCTAGTGACGATTTTTGCAATGTGCGATATTCGGGAGCAAAGATGCAACGTAAAATTTTGCATCAAACTGGGAAAAACGTTCACAGAAACGTTTCAACTTTTGAAACAAGCGTATGGAGATGATTCTCTAAGTCGTACACAATGTTATGAATGGTTTTCTCGATTTAAAAATGGTCCCCAGTCAATTGAAGACGACCCTCGACCAGGAAGACCTTCAACTTCAACTGATGTCACCCACGTTAGAATAATCCATGATCTGGTGCGTGAAAATCGGCGATTGACTGTCCGAGAACTTTCAGAAGAAGCTGGAATCTCAATTGGATCGTGCCTTGAAATTTTGACCGAAAAATTGAACTTGCGTCGAGTTTCAGCAAAGTTTGTTCCCCGTTTGATGATGGAACAGCAAAAAGAACATCGAGTGGACGTTTGTCGGCAACTTCTCGAACAAGCAAACGATTATGCAACATTCATGCAAAGGATCTGGAGATGAAAGTTGGGTTTACGGCTACGACATTGTGCAATCGTCACAATGGGTTGGCAAAGGATCTCCACGCCCCAAGAAAGCACGTCAGTCCCGATCCAATGTCAAAGTGATGATCACTGTTTTTTTCGATTTTAACGGAATTGTGCATTTTGAGTTTTTGCCTCAAGGTGAAACAGTGAATCGTGTATATTATCAAGGCGTTTTAAAACGGTTATGTGAAAAAATTCGCAAAACTTTGCAAAAATTTGCAAAGCGACCTTAGTTGTGGAAAGACAACTCATGGTTACTCCATCATGACAATACGCCCGCGCATTCAGCTTTGTCAGTTCGTCAGTTTTGTGCCAAAAATCAGATGACTGTCATCCCGCAGCCTCCGTACTCACCAGATCTGGCTCCTTGTGATTTTTTTTTATTCCCAAAATTAAAATTGGTGATAAAAGGACGCCGTTTCGAGACTGTTGATGACATTAAAGAAAATTCGTCACATACCTTGAAGGATATCTCAAAGGAAGCTATCCAGGAGTGTTTTGCAAAGTGGAAACATCGCTGAGAAAAGTGTGTGAATAGGGGAGGGGAGTACTTTGAAGGTGACAAGGACGAATAATATGTAAAATTAATAAAGAGATTTAAAATCAAAAGTTTGGTTATTGTTTGAACAGCCCTCGTACAGTAGAATCTCAAAAACTTGACAATCCACATAAATTGTCAATCTCTGTATCAACAACATGTAGAAATAAAACAGCTGTCGAAAATAGATGAGTAGAAGTCAAATTTGGTCAATAATACCTGGTTAATACCTGGATAATACCTGGTTTTTTTTATTAGCTTAGCCGGTGGCTAGCCATTATTGACCAGAACTTACAACCCTACCCTGTGACTTGTCACTGCCAAGTGTTTTGTTTGAACCATGTCACTTCTTAGAAATTTAAATCCCAATTATTTTTGGGCATGGGAGTCAGTGTTGTCAAAATCCAGTTCTGCGCTAAAACTTCTGGTGATCGTGTGTGTCAATGGCACTTTAAGCATTAGTGAATTGTTTACTTCTTTTATGTACCTAATTTTGTTTTATTTTTTCTGTTTAGCAGGTAGTACAAGTTGCAGCCCTGGAAGTTCAAAATGTGAAACGAGCGATCAATAGATATGGGACTTTGCCTAAAGGGGCTCGTATTGGGGCATACCTTGAGTCATTACGTCAAAGTGGTTTAAGTGAGGGTCAACAAGCACCAGCTGGAACAAATGCAAATCAAAATGCAGACACTTGTGTTGTTCCTCCTCGTTGTGTTTCTCCGAGAAATAATGTTCGAACTCAGCCGGGTCATATGATTCGCAGTAATTCATCAGGTGGTTTCCAACATCATCATCATCCTCCATCTTCCCCTTCGTCAAGAAATCGTAATGTCTGTCGGAATAATAATAATAATAATAACAATAACATTACTCATGAATCGAACAGAATGGTTCAGCCAAGTTTAGCCGACCTTGAATTTCCTCCCCCACCTCCACCTGAAGATTTGGATAATATCCAACCGAGTGTCGAAGAAGCTAGTTATCGGTTTGGTGTTAGCTTAAGGCATCGCGAACCTTCAACTGATTCTTGTAGCAGTGCTAAGTCGGAACCTACTAGAGCTCTCTCAAAAGGATCGTCTTCAAGACCACAAGATCGTCCTCCATCACCTCCTAGTCAAACTCCCAGTCAGGAAACAAAAAGTCCACCCAGCGAAGAGCAAGTACCGTCTCCTCCCCCTTCACCCAAAGAAACCAAAGAAGATAATCCTCCCATGGAAAACGATGATTTAAACGACAGAACGGCCTCAAATAATTCAAAGTTATTAAAAACTGTACTTCCAGGTATGATGAAAGAAATGTTAGAATTAAAATTAGTCGCAGAAATGAAAGAAAAAGTCAACGGCCAAGGAAAGGAATCTCCAGTGAATGAAATGCTGCCACCAATTTGTGAACCGGTTGGAAATAATAACTCGGATTATCAAACGCCACTTGATTTTAAAGCCAATCTTCGTAAAGTAAGTACTATTTCTGCGGTTTCTGATAACAGTAGTAACAATAGCGGTAAACAAGAAAGTTCTATAAAAGCCCAATTAAAAAAGTTTGAAATAAAACGCGATTTGGATGAAAAAAGTAATGTGGGTAATGTAGGAATTGTTGATTTAAAGTCGAGATTGAGAAAAGTGGACACGAGTTCGGGTAAACCGGAAGAGGAAGAAGAAGGCGATGATAAACGACGATCGACAGGTAGTATTAGTAGTTTGAAAAAACTTTGGGAAGGGGAAAGTAGTCCTCCCGATACAGTCAAAGAAAAACGTACGTGGCCACCCGACGAAAAACCGGTCGTACCTACTAAACCGAACGTTAAACCTGTAGCGAAAGCATCTGCTATTTATGCGATTCCTGGTGTATTAGCGAGCGTCATGGAAATTTGGCAAGCATTGGAAACAAGTCTTGCTACACTTCGAACTGCGCCAACAATCACATCTCAAAATTGGTTACAGTTATCAGATAAAGTAAATCTGTTTCATACATCCTGTCTTGCTTACGCTGAATCATCAGCGCCACCACATGCTAGGTTCCATCTCGGTGAATTGTTGACTAGATTAGATACACAAATGAGGCAGTTACGTTCAGCGTCATCAAGAAATCATTCGGATAACTTAAAAACCCTCCAGGATTTACAAAACACTTTAAAAGACGTTGTTAACGCAGTTCAAAGGTAAAACCAGTAATATAATAATATAATACTGTCTTCAATGAGATTATCTATGCACACCAAATTTTTGTATAATTTCTGATATAGTATATTGTTTTTTGTTACATTTGAAAACTATCTATATGGTATGTTTTTCTTCTTAATTATAGTTTTCTTTTAGTCAATTGCATGTATTTTGAAACTGAAAACATATTCATTTTAAAATATCAAAAAATTTATGGTTTTAGTTTATAATCATGTAAATAACTAAATAATACGAATATTCTGTGTAATTTAGTGAAAACATTACATATAGATAGTTTTTATTCCATATTTATACATTTTTTAAGGTTATCAACGTTTAAAGTGAATATACAAACATTGTAATGAATGATTTTGTCTATATTTTAATCGGTTTACTTGAAGTAATTTACAGTGACAATTAATTCTTTTTTTTTGTATATTTCATTTTTCCAGTTTTATTTACGATTCCATTTTTAATCGGTTTTCTTTTGTAGTATACAGTAATTTTTAATAATTAAAGAAGAAAATACTTCTATAATGTGTAAATATTTTGTATGTTATTTTTTGTATTCTGTAACAAGTTGATATTTTAATTTGTATGTTATTATTTTTGTTTGTTACTAATCATCAAATAGAGCAATGAGTAAACATTTTAATAGTAATATTGTAATAGAAAGAGTAACTGTAGTAAAATGCATAGAAGATAGTGTAGAATACTGAAAATTATTGGAAGATTTGAGAGTTTTCTTAAAAGAGTAAAGAGACCAACAGGAACTAAATCGTCTGATAAATGCCGATAAAAACATGCACAAATAATAAAGGAAGCTTGGCAGAATGGGCATAAAAAAGTATTATTAAACAAAAACCAAAATTGATCTACCAAAGTCTATAGTTGACTGAATTTGAAAATATTTTTTTATTGCTTAAATATTGCCTGGTCTTTTACATTTATAGACTTCATGTGTGCTTTTAAATTATTTTTCGTGATAGAATAACACATAAAGTTACCACTAAATATTAAACCCTTCGTGGATGATTGACGGATATATCTGCCGAAAAATCTTTCCCCACGGGTCTGTTTTGCGGATTGGATATATCTGCGTACAGTTTACAGTGGTTGTGGTCATTTAGTAATTATATCTGGACATTTAAAAATTAAATTAAAAAAGATTTTGACAAACATTTGTCTTAATTGTCATCAAAATTATGCCAAAATATATAGATATTTCAGGAAATTTGCACTTGCAGAAAGTTGTGTTGACAGCACTGCCCGCCAGTGTTTCCTGGTGGCCCTTTTGGCTACGAGCTCGATATTCCATATCAGCTGTGCTTCCTCAGTTCATTAATACATATGTGTGTTAACGTTAATGTTTCTTTCATAATCTTTGTAGATTTGTTTTCTCCTTTAATTCTGCAATTCATACAAAAAAAATTTGTTTAGCTCTATTTACGGATATATCCACATGTCACGTCAGTCAGGACTGAAGTATCCGTGTCCATTATTATTGAGTAAAAGTGAGGAGAAAAATATGTGATGAAATTTATACGGATTCTGAAGTGATGATGCCTTGTAGGTCGTGCGTAGTGATAATATCCTTGTAGGTAATATACGAGGGGGTACCCAAAAGAAACCGGAATTATTTTTTAAAACTATTTATTTTTAATTTTTTTACAAAAGAACCTTATCCCCTTCCAAATACTCTCCATTACAACTAATACATTTGTCCCACCGGTGCTTCCACTGTTCAAAACATTTTTTGTACTCCTCTTCAGTGATGGCTGCAGCTCATCCGTCGTTTTTTTCTTGACATCATCAACGTTGTTAAATCGGAGACCTTTCATGCCCCTTTTTATGCGTGGGAACAAGAAAAAATCACACGGAGCCAGATCGGGTGAGTACGGTGCATGTGGTAGCAAAACCATGCCGTTTTTCGCCAAAAACTGGGTAACCGAGATTGCCGTGTGTGCGGGCGCGTTGTCGTGGTGGAAAAACCAGTCCCCTGTCTGCCACAAATTAGGTCTTTTACGACGAATGCTGTTTCGTAGTCTTCTTAACACTTCAAGATAAAAAGCTTGATTTACCGTCTGGCCTGGTGGAACGAACTCTGAATGGACAATTCCCCTCACATCAAAAAAACAAATCAGCATTGTTTTGATGTTCGATCTGACTTGACGACTTTTTTTTGGTCGGGGTGATAATGAAGTCTTCCATTGACTGGATTGTTGTTTGGTTTCTGGGTCGTACCCATAGCACCAAGACTCGTCACCCGTAATGATCTTTGACATGAAATCTGGATCAGTTTCAAGCTGTTGTTTCAAATCACTACACGTTTCAATTCGACGTTCCTTTTGAGTGTCTGTCAGAACCCGAGGCACAAACTTGGCAGCGACTCTTTTCATTGTCAAGTCTTCTGTTAAAATGCGTTGGACTGAGCTCCAAGATAACCCACTAACCTGTGATATTTGGTCAATGGTCTGTCGTCAGTCTGTTCGTACAATTTCTTTCACTTTCACAACATTTTCGTCTGTTCGGGAAGTCGACGGTCGTCCAGAACGAGGTTTGTTCTCAATCGACATGTCGCCATTTTTAAAGCGCAAAAACCACTCGTACACTTGGGTTTTTCCAATAGCGTCGTCTTTGTAAGCTGTGTTCAACATTACAACTGTTTCCGCGGCGTTTTTACCGAGCAAGAAGCAAAATTTCACAGCCGCACGTTGTTCATTAAAACTTGCCATCATGAAAAACGACACGAGCACAAAACAGCACTAGCGAGAACAATCACTGCACGAGAACAGAACAAGCTAGATCAACGAACAAAATGGCATTGAACTGGCAATGAGTAGCGCTACAAGCAGCCTAGTGGCGGGAATTTGTACTGCACAAGCTCCACCCACAGCAGAGCTATTCCGGATACTTTTGGGTACCCCCTCGTACGAGGACCAGGACACAGGACTCTGGACCCTGTCAGAGAATCCAATATTCACCTGAACTGTTGACTTCCAACACTCAATGAATATAATTTCACCTGATTATTTATTGATGTTTTACTGATCAATTGTAAATGCTATTTAAAATTATCAAATCGTTATCAATTTATGAAAATTTAGAAAAACTAAAAATATTACTTAGTAATTTTACCGTAAGTAGTTAATTACTCTGTAATTATTTGGTATGAAAATTTTACGCATTTCATGCATGAGTTAAAAGAATAAAAATTTGTTTTCAAAGTTTGCTGAATTTAAAAATGTAGTTAATTTTAAGATGTGATAACTAAAAGTTAATGAAACCAGGTCATTTTAGTTAGTTATTCATCAATTAAAACATTATCTAAATTGATAATTTTTAATTGGATGTATGAGAAGATTGATAAAGAAAGCTAAGGGTTAATCTAGTACTGGACAGTTCTGACTTTCTTTGTTTATTTTTAAGGTTTACAAATTGCATTTCTTGATGAATAACTCTTACTCTGTTAAAGATATTTAAAATGTATCTGATTGTGATATTTTAACACCTAATTGTGTCTCTTGACTTGCAATATCAACACTTCCGTGTTACAATTTACAAAGATATTTCTGTACGTAACTTAAATATTTCCTAGAAATTTATGTGTAATGTAGTCTTGGTTCGGAACAAGAGTTTTTTTGTTTGTAGTATTGATGCAACCAACTGAGTTAAGAAATATTATTCTTCCTGTACTCAATTTGATTAAATCTAGTGATGAGGTGAGTCATATGAAACCAATACTTTGGACCTGGTACTAGCGAGTACTAAAAACAACTACCGCTGCTACAGTGGTTTACCATACTGTTTTTGACCTTCTCTCATAACCAATTAACTGCAAAGTTCACTTTTACACAGCGTGCAGTAAGCACCTATTTTTTTCCTTATCAATTTTAGACCACACGAGGTGACTTTAGACATTTCTTGAAGCTCTTTTTGCAGCCTACATCATTCTCAGCATTCATTCACTGTAGGCTTTTCTCCTTTCTTTTCTGTCCACCTGGTGTTGTGTTTTTGTTTTTCATTGTGGCTCGTAAAAGTCCGAATTTGGTTTGATTCATTCCCTGTTTAGTGTTAAAAATTTCTTTTGATGACCGTTTGTCATCCATTCTATATAGGTGTCTGTAAAATTTTAGTCTTTTTTTCTAATCGTTCATTTTCCATGTATAGTTATATAAAACAATTAGTATATAAATAAAAACATTTCCCTTTTTATATTTCAGTAACTTGTACCTGAAACAGCATGTATCAGGTAGTTTTACTGCGTAATTGGTACACCAAATATCAGGTACAAAATATCAATCTGCTACAACTCACCCTATCACTAGAGCAATCTACTTTAACCCTCTTACGCTGCTCTGCATTTCATGCTAATGATAAACTGTGAATGTCAAAACACTCTCGAATAAATCCATTTAGGTAAGTTCCTTACTGATAAAAAATTATGAAAAAATTACAGCTGCTTCTTATAATATGTACAGTGGAAATCATGAAAATCGATTACGCTTTATGGTCGCTATGAAATATTTCAAAAGTTACGTTATCTGAAAAATTGGTGAAGACAAATGAAGGAATCAGTTAGGTTGGCTAACTGTTATTGAATAAAAGCATGACTTTACTTCAGGTAATAGTTTATTGTACAAATACAAAAATTACACCAGTTAAAGGAGAAAAAGGAAAGAGGGGGTTCATGTGTCCACATAACTTAGTTTAGCTCAGAGACGGCATAAATGTTCAATCTCTCTCAGACAATAACACACATCCACTAAAGTAGATCTACAGTTTTAACAACCCTAAAGATAAAATATTCCCAATTTACATTATCTGAATGATTAGTCAAGCCAAACGTTAGTTTGGCAAACTCACGAGTACTATCATAAGTAAATAGATAGTATTTTATATCAAATTTGAGTACGTTTCAGCGCATGTAATTTGAGATATACGCCTGGATAGCTTTATAAATACGGCCGCTCAAAGCTCTCGCAGCTACCCGAACCTTGAATATGCAGTTCCCAGTGCTCAAGGGTTAATTTTATTTGTTTCTTTGTATATATACGTTAAATATTAAAAGTATTTTCTTCTTTAATCTCTATAATAAACCTTTTACGTACACGTGTTAATCAAAATGATCATTCCTATTAATTTAGGTTATGTTCTGAGAATGTTTTTTTTTAAATTTAGAACAAATATATATTATGTATGAACTATGCTTATTATCTTTTATTGACTGAATAATAGTATTTAGGATGTTGTAATTACTGTGTATTTTGTTATTATTTTTATTTTTGTTTTATTATTGTAATATTATTTTGTTATAACAGGGATTATTATTCCCTGGATAATATTAACAGGGATTATTATTATTACATGTAATATTTTTTTTTTTTAGTTCATTTTATAAACAATAGTAGATAGCGATTTAAACAATTTAAAATAGTGTGTTACAGTTCATAATTATTGTAAAAGTGAGTCAAATTTTTATTTGTAATTTTTGGTGTATTATGTATTTTTATTATATAATATTATTATTAATGATACTAATACAACGATGTTAGAAACATAATCAATTTCTAATTTTAGGGGACAGAATGAAAATCTTCATTGAATTTTTACTGTTACGGTGTATAACTTTTTGAAAAAAATATGTAAATAAGTCATTCATAAATTCCATTCATCGTTCGTAAATAGTTTATATTTGATGCTAACATCACTGCTATTACAACTTTTAAAAAGTAAGATTGTAAATGCATTTATAGTTTGTCGTTACGTAAATGTTATATAACTTTCTTGATCGGTCAATTTAATTAATAAAAATAATGTCGTATTACTGCGTACAGTTTGAAATTATCTTAATATAATTATAGGAAAGTAAAACTGATTTGTTTCAAGGTTCCCTTACAGTTAATGTAATAAACTGAAAAAAAATTTGGGCATAGTTTCACGTACATTGCTTCTTTATAAAGTACAACAGTGTATTATTAAATTGATTATAAATATTTGGATTTCTAATGGATAAACATATTTTTAATTACTTTATAGACCTTTTGTAGCTACTTTGATTTGTATATTTTTGTTTTACTTCTGACTGTTTTGGACCGGGAATCAAACCCGGGGTCCCGGTGTAGAAGCCAGATGCGCTAACCACTATGCCATCAGGCCGGCCAATTATTTCTTTTTGATTTCATTTAAAATTGATATGTTTCGATGGATCTTACCATCATTAGAGTATTATAAAATATCAAATTGAAACTAATCATTAAAGTTTACAGCAGTAGTTTCTTCAGTTATCTGTATAAAAAGTGTTTGTAAAAATGTAAGTTTTAAGTGGAATCGTAAAGAAGTAAAAATCAAGGCAGCTAAGTAAGTAAGGTTGGTAAATTAATTGAAAATACCGGATGATTACAAATAATAGACATGTTTGGTAGCCTTTGAAGTTTATGTTGGTAAAATAGTTGCTGATGTCTCTGATTGTTTTATCATGTTATTAGTCTGGCAAAATGGCCACTGCTGCCGTGGAGGAAGCTCTTTGTGTGCTCGAATCAGTCCAAATAAACTTGGTTACTGTCGTGCAGTGATGTTTCCGAACAAAATACAGTAAATCACCACCAACAAGGCAATCAATTCCTGTTTATATCGATGATTTAAAACATCACAAATTCTTGTGCTACATTTGACTGTCATATGCTTGCATTTATGTGGGAAGAATTTGACTACCTTGTTAATATCTGTGGTGTTACAACCGTGTACACATTAAACATTAATGAACGAAATCTTAATGAATTCTTCTATATCAATGTAAGTAATCATCTTAATTTTAAAAAAAACACATTTTCTGTAAGCTATCGAAAGAGTCTGTTTCATTTGTAATCACCCAGTATGCATTAGAATTGATTACAAGCTGTTAGATACATTATAGAATTTTTAGTTTCTTTAAAGTCGCATCAAAAGCTTGGTCATTAGTGACTTCTGTGGGTTTCAGTACTGTAATGATAATGGGTTTTAGTGTGTTAAAATCTCTGTATCCTAGCTTGGATTTAAACCCAGGACATTTTGCTCTGTAGGCTAGTGCGTTAGTCACTTTGCCATGGAGGCAACTATAAAAAAAAATTTTCGGAATATATTTAGTTTAAAAAAAATTGTTAAAAAATCAGTTGTTAGCTTTTTTTTTACATTATCTGTAAAGTGTATTATAAAAGATTTTACCTGTTTTGGAAATCATTTGTTATTTTTTCTCCGTATTATTGTTATTATTATTATAGCAATTGTTTTACTGCACTAAGCCATTTTTAGTGCAATCCAAAATGTCATTCATACCTTTTGAAACAGTGTTTTAATGCATGTATGCTTCATTCCTGAGACTCCTCTTACCCACTGCTTTTATAGTGTCATTCCACTCCTTTCTAGATCATCCTCGCTTGGTCCACCTAGATGGAACCCATTGCCAAATTATCTGTGGCAATGTGTTCTCCATTCTTCGCAGATGATTTGTCTTTCTTCAATTTTATTAATTAACTCTTAAATTACCGAGTCCTTTCAGAGCTACTCATTCCGCTTTTGTGAACATTCAAATATCAAAGCATGCTCCCGAATAAATGCATTTATGTAATTTCATTATTGATAAAATAAATTATGAGAAAATTACAGCTTTTTTATGATAAGTACGGATATTTTGATATGCAAACATAAAAATTGGTTTCGCTTTCCTTTCACTAGACGGCACGAAATATTCGCAGGTAAAAAAACTTTATATTTTTAATTTTTCATAAAATTGTACATACCACGTTTTGTAGAAGACAGTTTCGTGAATAAAATTATGTATCACATTACTATTTTGGGTAAAATTTAGCCGAAGTACAGTAGTTTGAAATGTATAATATTTTTTCCGCGTGGCTAGGCGATTGAATTGCTTGTCTTGTGAACAATAGCGTTCTCTTTCCACATTCCAATGTCAATGTAGGTTATTAACCCTTAAACTCATATAATTGTTAGAATGTAGAACAGGTAAATAACAATAGTTGTAAAAGGTCGTAAGAGGTTAGAGGAGAAGGAATGATAGGGCAGAGAAAGACAAACAGATTTCCTGTCTCAATATTTGTGTGTGTTTGTTACTATAAGCCATGTCTTTGGTGAACTAGACACTGTAGTAAGAGGAGAACAGTTTTACCAACTTAAAATTGAAATATTTCCAAGTTTGATAGCGACGAAACTCAGATGTTAGATTGGCCCAACTTTTCCCGCTCGCTTATCCTAGATTATACTAATAGAAATCCCATAGTGTTTTATAACAAATAAAACTACATTTCAAGGCGCGTAATTTGAAATATCGTACTTGCTGATTGCTTTATTAATACGCATGCTACAGATGTCCGAAGCCTGGAAAGTCCGAGTGAAGTGTAGTCAAAGGATTAATAAGTTTTTAAATCTTGGTTGTAAAGTACAAACCACTGAGCCGTATATGGATAAACTTTTTATAAAAGACCGGACTAGTTTCTACAATTCTGTTTTATTACTGGAGTAGGCCGTACTAGGTTAAAAATATTTGTCAGGGTTTTTCTAAATTTTTGATAGTTAATAAATAAGCGACTATCCAGTTTACCCTTGATGTTTTTCCTTCTGCCTCCAAGTACAACATGATTCCACGTAGCCTATCCTCCATTATCATATTGACGTCTCCAAACCATTGTAGCCTTTTTTGTGTACTTTGATTGACCGTAACAGGTTATAACTGCAGTTTTATTTGTTAATTTAACACTTTCAATTAAAATCCTGTATGTAGTGATATATATGCATCCACATCAGTTTTTCTATTATCTAATCTACTTCCCAATCCCACTGAAACCGGTTAAAAGAGCGTATTCGTATTTTAAATAGAAAAACGATTGCGAACAATTTTTTTAGTTTATAGTACTTAATTTTAGGTGGACAACTGCAATTTATAGAAAGCATTTGTAGTTTGCGGCAGTCTTAAAATGGAAAGTTCTGAGAATAAACAAAGTATGCATTTACATTAACCTTTAACCTACGGACTGTGTTCGTAATTCTGTAAAACATCAAACTAATCATAAGAGTCTTGCAAATAAATTCTTTTATCTTATTTACTAATAGATATAAAATTCTGAAAAAAATACAGTTAATTTATGAAATACGTACCAATTTTTTGAATATAAAATTTTGAAAATAACTTTACTATTGTCTTCGCTGTGGCTAGCGAAAAATTTCGCACGGTAATATAAAGTACTTGGTGTACATTTTTTACTCTGAAGGGCTTAAAATTCAGTTTATCAAAAAATTTTATAGAATATATTTTGTAAAGAAGAATTTTCTTTAAAAATGGGTAATTTTCAATTCATTTTCCGAAAAATTTGTAAAGAGTTACAAATTTTTTAAATAGTACATGTTTTTACAAAAATGTCCTTCAAATTTATTATAACGATCTTGCGAATAAACTCTTTTATCTTATTTACTTAGGGCTGTTCTTATGGGCAAAGCTGAATAGAACATTGCCTACTGTATAAATACATGTTTTGATAAACATTGTAAGAGGTCTGGAACGCAAATGGCAGAGCTTTTACTAAGCTAATGCAATACTAACAAAAATCATTCATTTTTCTCTAAAATCGTTCGTAAACCTGTTAAATGAGACCTTCTGCCTTTTCAAGGGCAAACTACCAACGTATAAACATTCATACTTCACACACACACACAAGACACACGTGTATTTTAATTTGTGTGGGTGTTACAAGCATTCCCCTTCTACGACAAAAAACTGGATTTTCTTACATGCTACCAACATTTTAAACTGAAATACAAAATTTCCCTTTCATGATATTTTATTTCTGATTGCACTGTTACACACATTAGAAAATTCCCTGCAAGAAAACTATACTATTTCCTGTGGTTAAGTTGACAATTAGTACGGAGCGTCTCTTTTAAAACTCTCTGAACACATCTGTTGATAAAAGCCACTGAGACAGCTTCCCGTCTTTTAAAGGTTAGTTATATAAAAAAATAACATTTTTTTTGTACCTTATTAGATTTAGTGAAAGAATTTCAAAATGGATTTGTGTAAGTTACAATCTTACTTTGTAAAAAAAAAGAATTTCAATTCAATTTTTTAATGCTTTATATTGATTGTGTCATGTATATATAAATAACATTGTGTATTGTTTTTCTCATTAATTTTCTTACATCCCTTTAACCTGTGATATACAACATGAACGATTATGTATGAAAAAGTGTGTAATTTTTAATACAATTTTTTTTTTATTGTGCTCAAAAGAGTGTATTAATTGACAAAAAGTGTGTTTTTATATTGACTGTAAATCCAGTGATAGAATTAATTATTTAAAATGTACTTCTATTCTGTTTGTACTAATAATAATATTATTATTATTAATGTGTATAAAAATATGTTAGTGTGTTTGTTTGACAGTCAACTATGTTGATGATTGATGAATGTATTGGGAATCGTTAACATTTATATGCTAGTCGTTTTAGATGTAAATGTTTCGAAACCAGATTTTTTTGTACTGTGTATAATGAAAAGCTCTTAGGTGTTCTTTTAAGGTTATGTTTATAAATTTGTTTAATTTTACCTAAACTGTTTACTAATTTGGGAGGATAGAGAAGTTAAGTAATTGTATCGTTGGGTTTTATTGTGTTAAAAATTTCAGGCTATAGCCGGAAATCAAACCATTTATAAAAATTGACTACTGTTGTATCTTCCATTTTGTAGTCTAGCACACGGTAAATAGAAGAGACTGTAGGGGTCACACGCATGGCCAGCTGTTATGAGTACATGCCGTCACTAGCAAATGATGTCACCGGTGTTAAAAGCACCAGTTTTTTTAAATTCTTCCATCTATATTCAAGAATAATATTGGGTTACAATAATTATGTTTTGTATACTATAATAATAACAGCGAGAATAATTAATTATGATTATAAAGAATTGTAACGGAATGTAAGCAAAATATGAAATTATTAACTGCCATTTTTCGTAGACAATTTAAGTAAACAAATTGTCTTTAGATGTTCACATTATGTATTAAATTTTTTTATACAATTCTGTAATTGTATTATAAATAAATACATATTTAGTAGCCTACTTCTAGGAAAATCAAATGATTGTGAATATCTAACAGTCAGGCCTACTGTTATTGCAAATATTTATAGTTTATATTCTGGAAAATTGAAAAAAGTATTTTGCCGTGCTTTTTTTAAGGTTTTGTCTTTCGGAAAACGTTGAAATGAAAATCTTTCATGTATATCTTTTTCATTGTTACCACTACCCACAACTATTTTCAGTGTAATTATATTAGAACTCACTAGATATAAACATGTACTAAATATTAGAAATAACAAAAAAAAATTAAATTCATAAAAACTAAAGGGTGATTCAAAAAGAGCGCCGGTTTTTAAACGGCTGGTAAATTTTTGTTTATTGGTTGGCAACATTGTTTGACCTCATTTCTATTTTGGAGAACATTCCGATTGAGGATTCAGTTGTAGTTTCTCTTGTATGCACAGCGAGTGACAGTTTGGTGCGGCTTTTGGTCGGGCGGTGTCATCGGCCCTTACTTTTTTGAAAATCAAGAAGGACAAGCCGTAACAGTAAATGGAGACCGATACCGTACGATGATTAGGGAGTTTTTGTGGCGTCATTTGGATGGAATGGACATTGACGAGTTGTGGTTTCAGCAGGATGGTGCCACCTGTCACGCTGCACGAGAAACAATGTTGTTGCTCCGTGAACGGTTCCAGGATCGCATCATTTCTCGTAATTCCGACCATCAATGGCTACCAAGGTCGTGTGACTTGACGCCTTGTGACTTTCCTCTTTGGGGTCATTTGAAGTCATTGGTGTATGCCAATAAACCCCGAAACATCAATGACTTGAAGGAGGAAATTCGACGGGTTATCGGGCAAATGGAAGTCGAAACTTGTCGTGCAGTAATATCCAATTTCATGGACAGAGTTGATGCGTGCCAGCGCAGTAGAGGAGGACATATGCATGACATCATTTTTCATACATAAAATCGGAAGGTAAGATGAACTTGTTGATGTATTTATTTTCAGTTTTCAATAAATAAATCTCTTAATTTGAGATATCAAAACCGGCGCTCTTTTTGAATCACCCTATATTAGTAAGCCTAAATATTTACTGGTTCTTGTTATCAAATACCGAAATAATACAAACTGTTGGCTGTGTTGTTAAGCAACAGTGACATCATCGGCTACTGGGCATCCTTACATGACCCCTACCATCTCTTCTAATTACCCTGGTCTAGCACACTACTACTTTTGCACAAAGGCGGCCAAAAATGTTTTTACTGAATTTCTTTGTTTATCCCTTTTTACTGTTTGTGTACAAATGTACTAAAAATTATTTTATTGTTTATACTTTGTACTTTACTGTACATTACATTCATTAGAAGTCGATGTATGGAGCTTTGATCTATGGTTCGATGAAAACGTAAATAGGATACAAACTTTTCAAAACAAATTTTTACGCTTAATCACAAATGTAGTCCCTAATACGTACGAAACTCTTGTCATGCGACCTAAACGTAGGCACAGTGTACATGACCACTGACAATTAATTATACACTCATTTCCATTCAAAATTAATAAATCAAACTAATCGAGAGTAATTTATTTTCTTAAAATATTACAATAATAGAAGTGATTAATAAAATATTGTAGCTTCACGTTTTACAGTTCATGTCTTGTCTTTGTGAGCTTGAAGGTTGATAAATTTAACCACAGTATTGCTAGACTACATTTTCCATGTGTTATTTGTACCATTATCTCATTCACATAAGCACTTTAAAATGATAGTATATCATATAAATACAATAGATTACTGATGTGTTGTGGTTCGGTTTTTTTAATTTCATTATACAGTTTACTTTGTTTATGTATTGTGTGATTGTAACCTTACATTAATTTAACTTGTATACGCGGAAATATTGGAAGGTGAGGGAAGAGGTGAAGCTGTTAATAATGCTAAAGACATTCAGGCACGGCATATTTTCATACGTTACAAAAAATCATTTCATCCTTCACCGCCTGCATTAGCAGTAATTGCAGAACAGTCGGACGTTAAACCAAAAAAAAAGACATTGAAGCTCATATTACACACACTTGTGGTTTTGAATTGTTAGCACTATTAACCCTTTGCTGGCCAAGTATATTTTCCTACTTGTGTCCCCTGAGACAGGGTTTTCACGTAGTCAGGAATTATATTATCATCATTTCTTGGACTTTGTGTAGACGAATCATAACCAGATAGGTTCTGCACAGATTCATCAGCAACGATATCATTTTCAAATTGGTTTGTTAAAAAAGAACTAAATACAAATTCACTTTCACGATCTGAATATTCTCCCAAATAAATTTCAGTCTCATCCTCTTTCAAAGCCATGGTCACAATGTTAAATTACACAAAATATAATAAAACTAATAGCACTAAAAATTCCCGATACAAACAACAACTCATGCACAAACTGATACCGCATATAGGTTATGAAACGCAAAAGTTAGCTGTTCACTGCTGTCTGTATTTCGTTCTATTACGGTTCCAAGTTGGTGAATAATATCGATGAGTTGTGCAGTAGACAGCTAAAAGACCATAGAAGTGCATATCCACAGTCATCATTAAGTATATTGATAATACTAAATGACCGGATGGCCTCTTGCGACACCTTAGATCATCCCAAGTATACTCGGGCATGGCCAGCTGTGGGTTAAGGCCTAATCTCACGACGCAACTACTAGCAGTTAGTTAAAGTCGTGGGAACAAACAACGCTATTGATTAAGGTCACGTGATTGACTAGCGCTAGTAAACTAGCTTGGTGTGAACGTTGCTTACTAGTGCTAGTAAAGGAGAAAAGATCACGTAATTAACTAGCACTAGTAAACTAGCTTGGTGTGAATGTTGCGTACTAGTGCTAGTAGAAGAGAAAAGGTCACGTAATTGACTAGCATTAGTAAACTAGCTTGGTGTGAATGTTGCTTACTAGGCTAGTAAGGGAGAAAAGGTCACGTAATTGACTAGCGCTAGTAAACTAGCTTGGTGTGAATGTTGCTTACTAGTGCTAGTAGGGGTAAAAAGGTCACGTAATTGACTAGTGCGAGTAAACTAGCTTGGTGTGAACGTTGTTTACTAGTGTTGTAGGGGAGAAAAGGTCACGTGATTGACTAATGCTAATAAACTAGTTCAGTATGAACGTGTGGAAACGTTGCTAGTACTAGCAGCTAGTAAACTAGCGTTGTGGGAATAGGCCTTTGCAAAAGACGTGTCGGATCGGATTTTATAGATTTATAGAAAAATAATTGAAAAAAATATTTAATTATACCAGGTGATTTAGAACTACATGGCAATCTCTCGGTAGCTTATTATATAACTGAAAATAAGAAAAAACTTCATATTACAAACATAGGCCCGAAAACGCTTATTAAGCGAGGTATACAGAGTCAAACGATTTCCCTGAGAATTCAGTACTCTCCGTGAAATGTGATCATGTAGACATTTTTAAGCGTGTAATAAAGAGACAAATCTGAAGGTTTCTTGTGTATTTTTACCTGATAAATTTAATAAAATTGGTCCCAGTAATGTACCTTCATCAGTTTCAAAGAAATCTTACGTAAAAACACTAGAATTAAGGCTAAAAAATTACACATTGGTCTATAACGTGAAATTATTTTGGTAAATGGTAAATTAAGGTGTATTTTTTATTAATTAGATTTGTAGAAAATATAATTCTGAAAAGATTCATTTTAATTACTTAAGAAAAAATTGAATACTGAATATTGAAATTTAACTTCATTTAAAAATAAAACAAATGTAATTGTGAAAAATATATTTAACTGCAAGAAAGTAATAACTAATTTTGTCCATAGATTGGAAATAACAGCTGATTGTCATTGAATTTTGTAGATCTACATAAAATTTGTAAATTTCAGTTTAAAAACAATGTAAAATTTAATTATTAGTTATGTACAAAAGGTGCTCAAAGTGGCCTCCTTTTTTCAATACACAATTTCAGCTTGAAATGGCTACCATGGTCTCCTGGCCTCACGCCATCTGACATTTTTTTATGGGGTTGGATAAAGTCAATTGTTTATTCAAAAATAATTAACACACAAGAAGAATTAAGGAATCACATAATAGAAGTGGCAGAAACTATTAAGAATACTCCTAACGTTCATGGATTCTCCCTAATTGCGTATTGAACAGAACGAAAGCCACGTTGTTTTTAAAATTGAAATTAATTAATTTTATGTAAATCTACAGTATAGAATGAACAATCAGCTGTTATTTCCAACCTATGGACAAAATTAACTAATATTTTCATGCAGTTAAATTTTTTTTCACAATTACATTTTTGTTTTAAAAAATAAAAGTTAAAATTTGAATAGTTAGTATTCAATTATTTCTTCAGTAATTTACATGAATCTTTTCAGAATTAAATTTCTACAAATCTAATTTATAAAAATTACACCTTAACCATTTACCAAAGTAATTTTACGTTTTATTCACATCTTTAAAATTGATGAAGGTACATTACTGGGACCAATTTTATTCAGTTTATCAGGTAAAAATACATAAAAAACCATCAGATTTATTTCTTTATTACAGGCTTAAAATTGGCTAATGATCTAATTTCACCGAGGGTACTGAATTCTTGACGAAATGTTTGATTCTGTATAACTCGCTAATGAATTGTTTTCAAGCCTATTTTTATAAGAATTTTTTTTTATTTTTTAGCTATAGAATTAGCTAATGAGAGATTGCTGTATAGTTCTGAATCATCCTGTATATATATTTTTTTACTATTAATGTTCTTCAAAATATTAATCGGTGAAGTGTGAAATAGAGATACAATATTTGAGACTATCTAACAGATTTATATAGTGGAACCAATATTTTTTTAAGGTGATATAAAACATTTTTTATATTTTGAACTTATTTTTAAAAATATAATAAAATGAAGTATAACTCCTACAAGAGAAAAAGAGCTTTTCAAAAATAGTAGTATTATCGTTATAAGAATACAATACTACTATGAACAAATTAAACTACTTAATAATTTTTATATAAATTGGAAGACTATTATAAAATTAATATTATTGTTAATGTAATAGTTACATAAATAGTTTGAATGAAAATTGTAATTTAATTCATTATAAATTGTATATTTATTATTGTCGCAAGTATCAGTAGCATTATGTATACCTAATATAAAATTAAAATAATGAATTGCTTATAGACTTTAAATAATTTCTATTATATATTATATACATAATATTATATATATATTTATAAATATTGTATATGTTAAAGTAATTTAATTTTATATACACAATATATTACTATTATAAAATATACATACAAAGTTTAATTTATACAACCATGAAATAAAATTGTATAAACATTAAAATATGTGTTTTTCTTTAATTCAGTCATTTATATCTTGGTTTGCATTTTAGATAAATGTCTTACATGGACAACAGACAAACCAAAAAAATGAAAAAATAGGGATCTTTCGATTCTACTGCTTGAAAACGATCGAAATAGGATTCCCTCCACTTCTTCCATTCCCGTTCGCACTTCCATGCTGGATCTAATACATTGGTATGTACAACACAAATGAGCAATTACTATAAATTTCACTTATCAGGCAGGTCGTAACATGTTGTGACAAAGAAGGGCAAGATAAACAATTAACTATCCCATTGCACAAAGCTACTAATAGAGCATACATGTACACCAGTTAATAAAAATATATTTACAAAAATAAGGAAACATAAAAGAATGTCCAGGGGAACGTATGACAACTCCAAAAAACACGTTAAATATGTGCAAATAATAATAAATAATAAAGTAATAAGTATGAATATAATACTGTTGTAGTAGTGAGCTGTACTAGTAGGCTGACTATCCGAGCTAATGTTTTTAGGACAGTGCGTAATGCGGATGAAGTGCGGAACTTAAGCACCAGATTTATGTAATAAATAATAATTATTTAAAAGTAGAAGGCAATTTATACATTTAATGTTTACTCAATCCGTTAATGGTTAACCTAAACACATACAAGATTTATTTTGGCCTACACGTATTTACTTATAATGTTAATACTTACAGGTTTTCGCTTTCGGAAAACAGAAGAAATCATGTCCCCTAACCCTCTGCAAAAAAAAACCACTTTTTTATGTAACAAAATTTCATTTCATTAATTATAACTAATCTCAACCCATTGTTTCATGACCCACGGTAATCGCCAATAACCAAACTGTTGATGCGACTTAAAAAAAAAAAAATTAGTTCCCAAAAATTTCAATTATAAAACAAAAAGTAAAATGAAATAAAAAATAAATATTGTGTAGGATAATAGGCTAAAATTCAAAATTTCCTTCGTATGCGCTACTAGCGCATTCTACAGGCGTTGGAAAACGAAACATAGTAGCAGACGAGAAACATTAAACATTTTTCAACATGGGAGTTCCCCCTCTATGCTTTATTACTCTATGGACAGTACATACCAGGTTACTTGAGAAAATACGTAATTGGTAAAGAGAATCGACGGTAAAAAGTCGGTTCTTCGATGCCGAGTCTAGTTTTCAGACTGGCAAAAATACCGTAATTCTTAAGATAAAAGATTTTAAATATTATTACAGTTGAGTAATTTTGGCTTGGAAGAATTAAAAAAAAAGTTGTCACAAGAAAAAAACCGATTCGACGAATTTTAAATCATAACGGAGTCAAATGGCTCATTTTTTACGAACTTAATGGTTAACAATAATATGTCCGTTCAATACGACAGGTTGTGTATAATTTTGTTTCATTTGAAAGAAAGTTAGAATATGCACAACAGATTTTTAAAATGTAAAATTTTGATGACTGCAGTAAAGTACTGTATTAAAATATATGGATGGACGTGTTGTAAAAACAGTCTATGTAAAAGTGCATTCTACCGCTATCTAGTTAATGTCGTTGGAACTACAGTCTGTACTCAGTAAAATACCATTCCCGCCTAAATTAATCGAATGAAAGTTACGTATAAATCATATGATTGCAGACAAGGTAAACATTTTAACTTATCGATATGAAGAGAAAGAATAAATGATGTAGGTAATTTTATTGATAAAAATTGGTATAACTTGTCACAAAACAGCTATTTAAGAAAGGTACCGATTCGGGGGTTTGTGAGGGTGGGGCATTTCGTCGTCCGATCAACATCATTACTCTTGTGAATTTGTTCTTTGCCGGCAATCTTAATACAGTTAGAATTTTAATATCGTAACAATTTATTGTATTTTTCAAAGAACGTTCGTTTATACGCCATCCGTTAGATGGCGTGGGCATGCACTTTTACGCACTTTAGTTCCAACGACGATTTAACAGATAGCGGGAGAATACGCTTTATGTACAAATGCAGTAAGATTGTACTTTTTCATATCAAGTATTTTTCTTATTTTTGTTCTGTTACTTAAGTAGCTATAAAGCTACTTAACTTTTTTAGGTTTTTTGTACCATTTCCAAAAGCCTTCTAGGAGAATGATATAAATATTATTATATTTATTCATCATGAATATTATTTATTTTAGGGAAGGAAAGTATTGTTTTCATGTCAATTTTTCACAGTTTAGATTTTCTCAAAAACGTTTTTTTTCTCCTAAGATTGGGGCCAAAGTGTGTATACACATACCTTACCTTTGTAAAATAGTAATTTTACAAAGGTTTTACTTTGTAAAATGTTAGAGGAAATTAAAAACCTGCAACTTTTATTTTACCCATACTTCTTTACAGAGCCTAGTTTAGAGGCAATTCCTTATTTTCTGTACTTTTAAGTTTTACAGACATTGATTTTCATTTTGCATTATTCACTCCAGATTAACATTACTGTAAATTTCTTTATTTTAGATACCTGAGTTTGGAGCCATGTTTCTTCAAAACTGCTTGTTCAATTTTAACACCGATTTATACACCAGAATTTAGCTAATTTCAATCTGCATTCTTACATGTCAGTTTCATATTTTAGCATTTTTTAATTTTGCGATATCAGGATGAGAAGAAAAAAAAGAGTCGAGTTTTTTTGTTGCTGCAACAGTTCAAATGCATTTAGAGGCTTAAAACTCGAACACCGCTCGACCGATTTATTTGAGATTTCGCTGGATAAACTTGTATGTATAAAATTTCAGACTTGTAGCATATTTAAATTTTGAGTTATTAATAAAGTTCTGAATGTCTGTAAACTCCGAAACTGCTCATTTATTTGGAAAATTCAAAAAACTATTGTTATTACATAAAAAATTGAATACAAATTCATTAATATTATGGAACAGCGATTCCCCAGTTATTTGGCAGAATTTTTTAAATATATAATAATAGGTAGATGATGCAGGGCTGGAAGAAGCTTAACCATATTGCCATGTCTATCGGTTCTGTCATTTTTTAGCAGCTAAAGTGTCCTTCCAACATAAGATTCAACTGCTTGTTTACAAAGGCGACTTTAGCAGCTAGAGAAAACAGAACCGATGAATAGACACGGCAACATGGTTACGCTTCTTCCAGCCCCCGCATCATCAACCTATTATTATACAGGGTGTCTCATAAGTAACCCAATAAACTTCTAAGGTGATTTCCTCTCATCAAAATAATGAAAAAAGTCTATATAAACATGGGTCCGGAAACGCTTCGTTAGCGAGTTACAGCTAGCGAAAGATTTTGCCCTGGGTTCAGAATATACACCTAAATAAAGTCATCCTAGATGTCTAGGAACCCAATTTTATGAGTAGATTTGATTGTTTCTTATGTATTTCGACTCGAAAAATTGAATAAAATAAGTTGCAGAACCATATCTCCACTAGTTTTTGTAATATCCGTGAAAACGTTCAAATCTGTGTATAAAAATATGTTTTTTTTAGATTTGAAGAACAATAACTGTGTTAAATGGCTAATAAATGTGTAAATTTTGTATGTGTTGATTTAATTAGACATAAATTTTTTGAACTTTGTGTTTGTTTATTATTGGCCTATTTTACATCATTCTCTTCAGAATTAATATCTCTACAAGTTTTACTAAATAAATTTACGCATTTATTAGCCATTTAACACAGTTATTGTTCTTCAAACCTAAAAAAACGTATTTTTGTGTACAGATTTGTCCGTTTTTCATTGGATATTACAAAAACTACTGGAGATATGGTTCTGGAACTTATTATAATAAATTTTTCGGGTCAAATTACATAAGAAACCATGAAATCTACTTATAAAATTGGGTTCCTAGACCTCTAGGATGACTATTTAGGCGTATGTTCTGAACCCAGGGCGAAATCTTTCACTAGCCGTAACTCGCTAACGAAGCGAGAGACACCCTGTATATTTAAAAAATTCTACCGAATAACTAACTGGTCAAACGATATTCCATAATATTAATGAATTTGTATTCATTTTTTTACACTGATAAATTTTCTGATAAATTTTACTGACAAATTTTCGAATTAATGAGCAGTAAAGGAGTTAACAGGGGTTTAGAACTTTACTAATAACTCTAAATTTAAATATACACTAAAAGTCTGAAATATTGTACATAAAAGTTTATATTCCGGCAAAATCTCAAATAAATCGGTCGAGCAGTGTTATAAGCCTCTAAATGCACACAACAAAATTTTTGTTGCAGCAACACACAAAAACCCGGTTTTTTTTCTTCTCATCCTGATATCGCAATATTAAAAACCGTTAAAAATATGAAATTGACATACAAGAATGAAGATTGAAATCAGCTAAATTTTGGTGTATAGTACATTGATGAACAAGCGGTTTTGAAGAAACAAGGCTCCATACTCGGGTATCTGTAATAAAGAAATCAACAGTAGGTTATTATGCGTTTTACAATATACTTTGTTAACTCATGATCAAAAGTAGGTTGTATTGCTCATTATCTACATTGGTAAAAAAAAGTCTGGGATTGTTTCACATTAGATTTTTCTTATTACATCAAGAGGTCTCTACTCCATCTTCTGTACAATCGTTGGCGTACAAGTCTTTCTGTACATATATCTTGACCTAATGGATTTTGATGATGTAATTTTATGTATGCACGCCTATACATAAAATCATCGGTCTTCAGAGTCCTGGATTCAATTCCCAGTCAGATCTAACATTCTGCATTAGCAGTAACGAGGAAAACAACAACCATACATAAAAAATTACAAAATATTGAACTCCCCTCTTATTTTTTTAATGTTTTTATTAATGAAATTTTTTTATGTTTACATAAAAAAAACTTTGAATATAATATTAATGAACCTTGTTACTCCTTCTTTTACTTCGATTTTATGAGTACTTTCACGGTGCGCACAGCTTCTTCAGGTAATAACATACAGTTTCTAGAAAATTTTTACTGTGAAAATTGCATCTTCCTTTGTCAAAGTTTTAAATCAATTTTCTAGAAACTATATGTTATTACCTGAAGAGTGGTACACACTGCAAAAGTACTTATCTAAGTAAAAGAAGCAGAGTAAAATGGTAAATTCTAAAAGTTTTTTTATATAAACATAAATAACATTACATTAATAAGGATTCTGCTGCTAAGACACTTACTATACCAGTAAGCACTGGTCAATGCTCTTGAAGTAAATACACATGTTAACATAGAGTCCATAGTACAGTTCTTGAATCAAATGTTATTAACAGTTAATGGGAGAAAGTGTCAGTTCTTGCAGTTTAAAAATAAACATAACATTAAAGAAAGTGGAGAAGTGGATGTATTTATTCATAATAATAGTTTAGAGCATGTAGAAACAGTTAAGTTCCTGAGAGTATCTCTAGATAGATCTTTGTCTTGGCATTTCTATACCAGTTTCCAGATTAAATGATAAAAAATTACTAATGTCAGCTTATCATGGCCTCATTCTGTCTCATATCCATTATGGTATCTTAGTATGGGGTAATTCTAGCATGAGTAATATGAATAGGGTTTTTAAAATTCAAAAGAAAGCTATTAGGTGTATGGTGGGAGCTAACCAGCTAACCTCATGCAGGCCACTATTTAAGGAGCTTAAGTTGCTTACAGTTCCCTCTCTCTACATTTTTGAGGTGATTATGTATGTTAGGCAAAATAATTTTAAGCAGAATTTCAATGTTCATAATCATAACACGAGAAACAGAAATGATTATTATGTGGCTAATCACTCCACAAAATTGTTTGAACAAAAACCTACTTATGCAGGGAGAAAATTCATGAATAATTTACCCCAATTTTTAAAATGTGAGGATTTGAATTCCTTAAAAAGGAATCTGAAAAATTACTTGATCGGTGAAACTTTTTATAGCGTACAAGAATTTCTTCCTTGATAGTAGTGATACATTGTGTGATTCTTATATGTATTTCAGGTGTTATATCTGACATGTCCTATACTCCTCCTGGAGTCTCCAGGCCGCAAAAAAAAAGTAACCACGCAATTGCGAGCCTGGATCAAGCCAGTAATGCAGTGTTGCCGTATTTGGCAGTGTGAACGAATTTTTTATCTTGTATTATTATCTTATCATAAAAATAAGAAATTTACTTTTTTTCTTGCTTTGGGATTGTTAGTCAAATTTTGAAAAAACTTGTTAACATTAGCCTACTGATTATTTCTTTTAGTTTTCTAAGGTCTTTCTTTCGATAATGACAGTCGCTGTTCGAAGTCGATTTACCAGGTTGTTCGTCGAAATCACTGAATTCATTTATATTTACAACTAAAAATAACAAATAAAATTTTAAAACCTTATTAACGAAAGACTGTATTAAACAATTAAACGGTAGACCTATAAAATAACAAATTTTTAAAACGAAAATGACAAACAAACGTTACAACAAAACATTGTGTATGTCACGCTTGGATTAAACTGACTGATTGAAGCAATTCAAATGCCACGGGCAGGGTGAGTGGTGAACAAAACTGCTTCGTTTACTATGAAGCTCGCAATTTTGTGGTCAATAGTACAGTAACTTGGCTAGCGAGTAACCAGGGTTCGAACTTGGGTCCTTCTACTTTGTTAGCCAATGTGCGTATATTTTGCTAACCTTTTTCAATGAAATCATGTTAAATATTGTAGTCGCTATTTATTATCTTCTGAGTTTAGCAACTTAGAATACCTAAAATAAATAAACAAACCAACAGTTTCAAAAATAATAATTGACGCAGAAGTCGAATGAAAGTAACATTGTAAATAACTTTGTCAGTAATTCTTTTAAAAATAATTTATTTTGATTATTTTAAATACCTACTAAATTGTAATACATAAATGGTAAGAAATTTGTTTAATAAATTGTATAATATTGTGCAATAATACGAAATATTTTCTTAATATAGTGTACTATTAATGAGGGTTTCATGGAAACCAAGTTTGATCGCTTGCGAAGGTATATAAAATTCACTGTCATGTATTTACCTCAGTCATACATCTTTGATAGTAGAGATTACTATTGGGGGATCTGGCTTAAAATCATTTGCAGATCGTAGAAAATTAGCGATAAGTGTATAATACCCAGGACAAGTCCATGTATCGTTGTGCGTTCCTCCATCGATATGTAATAACTTTTTATGTACACTAGACGATCGTTTGTGCAAGTCTGTCATCATCGCAGGTGGAACCAACGCATCGGATAGACCGGAGATAAATAATGTTGGATTATTTACCCTTGTTATTTTCCATCGTGACAAATACTGGAAAAAAAATTAATTAACTAATTTCTAATAAGAACAGAACATTACAAAAAAAAACTAAATACAGTCAAACACATCAACACAAATATGGCAAATTTAAAAATTATATGTACAATTTTAATACAAGTTGTGATAGCATAATTCAATTCGAGATTGTTCTTGTCTTTTTTCATATATGAGAGCGTATTGAAAAGTAATGCCTCCATTGGTATAACTATTACAATGAGCCAGACAGTCTCAAAAGTGGTTAGTCATATACTGCAACTCTTTGTAAACCAGGCACCCTAGCGGCAATTCACAGCCGCAATTGAAAAAATTCCCCAGATTACAAGAGAAACGCTCAAGAAGTTGAGTTGGAAGGTGTTGCTACATCCTTCTCATTGCCCAGATCTCATTTGTTTAGCCTACTCGAAGACTTTTTACAAGTTTGACAACAACGAAAGCTCAAAAAAGCAGTAAACAAATGGTTCAGACAGCAAAGTAAATACTTCTACACTGTGGGAATCAGAAAGCTTACAGAACAGTGTGACAAGTGTCTAAATATTGCTGGAGATTATGTTGAAAAGTAGTGTAAGTTTCTGTGAATAAATAATTTTTTCACTACATCAGTTTGTCTCGTTAATTATTGATTGTACCTTGTATATACTCTCTAGTTTGCACATTCACACTGCATTAAAACATAATCATACATACCTTATTTTTGTAAAATAATAAAGGAATGGATTTAATGAAACGCCACTTAAATAAAGCATTAGCCATGTCAGGGATACTTGTAAATGTATTCTCTAAAATTAGGCACCAAATTTTAGACGAGTACTCTGGTCTAGCTGCTAAATCAATCGCTACAGCACCACCTGAATTAAGAATAAACAATCAATAAAAGCAAGTACAAAAAAATGAAAAACTAAAATTTTAATCTATAAATGCAGAAGCATTTTAACCCTGCCAAGCTTGTATAAAAGTAACACTGATGTCAAATTTTGTTAATAAAAACAAAATTGTTTTGGAGGTATTTCGAGGTCATTGTTTTCAGTTTTCTAAGAACATATCGCTTAATAAAAAGCTTTACCACTGTTCTGGGGAGTTGGATACAAACAAAAAATATCAAAAAACAATTTGATTTGGGTTTCACGAAGTTATGTTTGCTAAATGTATTATAATCAATATTAACCTGATCTCTTTCATTTACTCTAATATTGGTTTTTGCATCATATCAGGTGAAAAATATGTACTTCAGTGTTCTCAGTAATCTGTTATTCCATGTTTCATGATCAAACAACTTTTAACAAGCTACAACATCAATTTTTACATATTTCTCAACAAATCTTTTTTAGTTTTACGAGAAACCGACATTTCTGTTTATGGTAACAAACAGTTAACCTACAAAAGGTTCAGCGATATACTGTATATGCTCTGGGTATAATATAAGTTATTATGTTTGTCGCACTGAAATTAAAGCAGTCGCGCATGCGCACTGATGCTTTCCCCCCCTTTACCCCTCGTTGCAAACAAGGGCAAACTCATGACTCAAGTGACTATACCTATTACTACAATGTATTGTAGGCTGGACGATAACAGTGTTATTTTAGTAACAGGTTATAGAATCCTGTTATCGAGCAGGCTATTATTTTCAGTAACACGTTACCAATATTTCCCATCACTAAAATGCGGCAGAATGTGCTTAATGATTTATTTATGAATAAAAATTTAAAAAAATACAATAAATCCAACTGCAAGTTGAATAGATTGCAAATATTGGCAGTATATATTTATAAATTAAAGTAGTAATACAATTTAAGTATTTTTACAAACAAACAAAATCAATGATTTTCAAAGAGTTTAATTAACTCCATAATCAACAAATCGTTACATAATGTAAAATTCCTAATATAAAAAATACCCTTTGTAAAATTTTTCAATTATTTCACGACAATTAAGATTCTTTCTCAACTCAAATTGCAGTGAATTGATACATGATGCATTACAAACAGCTAAAATTTTAAAAAACCCAAAACTCAAGCATATGCCCTACAATCGATAATTCTGTCACTTCGTAAGCTTGATGCAAACATGATAATGCAAGAGAGACGGTTACTTTTCTACAGGCAAGATCAGAAACTTACGTATGTATAACACCTTTACTTACAATAATAATACAAACATTTTCACACTGAAACAAACAAATACAAAACTACAAATAACAATAAATAGAAGAAAACCTATTAATTTTTTAGAATACTATTGACATTGGACAGTTCATTTAGCAAAAAGGGAACAGCAAGCTTATATGAAAGTTTAAGACAAATAGCAAATTCAGAATAAAATTCAAAATTAATTATCTTTTAAATAGCAATGCATGATAAAACTTTTCCATGAAAAGTCAACACTAATTTACAGTTAAAAATTATTTAACAGATAATTTCTTACTAAGCATACATTTTATAGGAATTTCAGAAACTCACTTAGAACATTTAAAAAAGAACATACTTTTTAGTATGTTCTTTATGTAATAATGAGGAGCCTCAAGTAGTGGAATCTCTAGGTTAGAGAGAGAGTGAGGAATGTAGACATAACGGAAAAGGTTGAGGAAGCTGGATGAAATTGAGAAGTGGCGCGCCTAGTGTAGTTTGGAAATGTACAGAGGATGGGAGAGGCTAGGTGGCCAAGGAGGATTGAGAACTGGTGACCCCCAGGAAGGTGGAAGCGTGGGTGACCACCTGAAACATGGGATAAACAAGTACGGGAGGATACGCTCTCTCCAGACCCCTGTCTGGAGGATAGAGACTGGGAATATAGATATATATATATAAATATTGAATAGTTTCAAACTATGATCGGTTTATTTATAAGGGCTGTTGGTACGTGAGAGACAGGTTAGGCTGTAAGAAAACTCTCTTAAAAAACAAAACAATAATGGAGGCTTGTTCTCTTGTGCTGAAAAGAGTTTAAAGCAATCAAAACTGGCAAATACTTCTGCTGGGGATGGTTGGTAAGGTCCAGATTTTGAGGTACACCCTCCACGTTGTGGTTTTGGACAGATGGAACATCTGCTTTAAGAAACGAAGAGGAGAGCAAACTAAGGAAACTACAGGATATTTAAAGGTCAACCTGGATGAAGAATAGGAGTGAACCTGTAGCTTCTCGAAACAGCATTCCGCATAAACAAAAGGGTCATAAACTCCATACTCCTGGCTGCAAAAGAGGTTCTAGAAACATCCAAAGTTACCTCACATGGTCTAAAATTTGCCCTGTATGGGGGGGAAATGTAACAATAATATTGCTACCAGTTGCGGGACTTTAAAACATCTTCATTATATCAATTTGTAGACAAATGCGATACATAAATCAATAATTTTTTTAAAGATTTAAATAAATAAACAAAAATCAAGCTCACCATTATACAAACTGAAAAGCATGATATTAAAGCAATCTAAAAATAATACAATCAAAAAAGAGATTAGCAGATGCAATGTTTAGATTGTAAGTTTCTCTTCTTATCCATTTTCCTGATCATGGCAATGAATCATAGACTGTAAGTTGGTTCTCTTTTCTGAACATTCTTTCCTTTTACGTGCATCCCTATTTTGAAAAGTCCTCCTCAACTTTCTTTATCTACTGTTCCTTGGTTATACATCAATTTCTTTTTCTTCTTACCTCTTTGGTATTAAAAGTAAGGTACATGTTGATTTTATTTTATTGTTCGTTTAATGTTCCAAAACATCTGAACATATTACAGCCCACTCTCAAAATTTGTAATTATTCTTACATCAGTATTTCTCACTGAATTCCTACTATTGTAAATCACCTACATTTATCATTATATGTGAGACGGCCCAGGAAATCATGCCACATGTCGCGCGTATAAACATAAACATTGTATTTTTATTATTAATAATGTGATTTTATTATTCTTTAATTTTTCCTAGTTTATAATGTAGTAGTTAGATTAGGGCTACTCTTATCTTCCTTCCTAGGTATGCATCAACTTCAATTATCCAACGAAGGTACAGAATGTTGTTTATTTTTTGTACGGTTTTTAAATTTATGTTAGTAATTAATAATATGTGGCTAATATCACATAAAAACATTCTGCACCTTCGTTGGATAATTGAAGTTGATGCATACCTAGAAAGGAAGATAAGAGTAGCCCTAATCTAACTACTAAATTATAAACTAGGAAAAATAAAAGTATAATAAAATCACATTAATAATAAAAATACAATGTTTATGTTTATACGTGCGACATGTGGCATGATTTCCTGGGCCGCCTCACATATTATCAAGATTATCTTGTTAAATGCTACACATTTATTTTTAAAAAAAATGAATTAATTACCTAATGATCTACCGAAAACAATAATTTGTCTATGGTTAATGTCTTTTCTAGAACTAAGATAATCGATTGCGGTTCGAGCATCCATACTAAGGCCGTCTTCTGATGGTCTTCCACTTGATAAACCATATCCTCGATACTCCAACATTAATATATTACAATGTAAATTATGATAAAGGCCAGAAGCATTCTGTAACCTACATGAAAACAAAAAACAAAATTAATTAATATAAATTTTAATTTTAATTACTTACGTTACTAGTTAGCATCATAGCAGCAGAATCCATATTAATATATTGTTTTTTTTATGTGTACATAAATTTTTTTTTATTTTTACTGCTTTTTATACTTCATTTTTTTTACTTTCTCTTGCCTATATGAATATATAGGAAGGAAAGTATTGTTTTCATGTCGATTTTTCAAAATCGAGTTTTCACCGGATCTATACGTTTTCAGACCCCCTGAACCCAAAAAACATGTTTTTAGCGATTGGTCTGTGTGTGTGTGTGCGTGCGCGTGTGTGTGTGTGTATACAAAATATCTCAAGAACGGAACATCGTACGAACTTGAAACTTAAGTTACATACCCTTACCGAACCCGACACGAACATTTTCATCAAAATCGGTCAACCGGAAGTAGAAGTTTATTTGTGTCATTTTTCACTTTTTTGCGATTTTCTCAAAAACTGGTCCTATGATTTTTTTAAAATCGCCTCATTTGCTCAATTTTTTATTCTCTACAAGATAGGGTAGGCGCCATATTTGCTGAAATTCTTGGTGAGGCTGTTTTCACGTAAAAACGTTGTTTTTTTAAGATTACAGCTTTAATATGCATTTTAGCGCAAAACTTTATATAATAAAAAATGTAGAGAATTTAAAATTCTACAACTTTTATTTCGAACTTTTTTTTATATAATGCTTAGTTTAGCGGTAATTAGCGATTTTCAGTTTTTTCTCACGAAAACGTGTGAAAAATCGATTTTTTTTTCAGATTTCGGCCTTAGTATGCATTTTACGACAAAAGTGTATATAATCGAATTTATAGAAAATTAAAAGATCTATAACTTTTATTTAAAGCATTTTTCTCTACAGAGCCTAGTTTAGTGTGAAAGAGTGATTTTCCGTATTTTTTATCCAAACTGAGGTTGATTTTCATTTTGCGTCTTTCATATATGATTAAAATTAGGTTATGTTTATTGCGGTTAGTTTTTTGTTTATTTCTAATGTTTTATTACTAATGTTAGGTTATATTGTTTAAATTATTTGCATTGACAAGAGAAAGTTGTGTGAGTGTTTCACACCAGATTTTTTATTAAGTTTTTATTATTTAATAAAAATTAGTTGTTAAAACAGTTATGAATAAAATGTGTACATATAGGCCGCTTTTGTAGTGTAGTGGTAACAAGCTGGCCTAACACCCGGAGGTCTCGACTTTGATTCCCAGCTAGAGTCTGGAAATTATAACAAGTCACAACCCTACGTTCCACAACCCACTGTAGTTGCTCATGACCAAACTTGTTGATGCCACTTATAAATAAATAAACAAAAAAAATGTGTGCATACAGTACAGTGAAACCCCGATAATATTTTGAGTTCTAATAGGTAATCTAACCTCGCTTAGCACTCGGTTTTTGCTCAACCAATTAACAGTGTAATGCGAGGGGTTCCTGTACATCGTTTTTAAGTTGTAGAAAATTTAAAACCCTACAACTTTTATTTCAAGCCACAATCTTAAAAAATGCAATTATGCATTTAACAACTTAAGTGTATATAATGAAATTTATAGCTGGCCGCATTGGTGTAGTTGGTAACATGCTCACCTCTCATCATGTGGTCCTGGGTTCGAATCCTACTCTGACACGGCATATTTTCATACATTATAAAAAATCATTTCATCCTCCATTGTATATAAGTTACACCCCAATGTCATCGCTAATGACTGTTGTAGTTGATGCAACGTTAAATAAATTTTAAAAAAAATTATAGAAAATAACAAATATACAACTTTAATTTCAAGAATTTTTCCTACAGAGCCATCAGTTCAGTTCAGTTCAGCATCCATAAGTGATTTTCTGTATTTTAAGCTAAACAGATATTGATCTTAATTTTGCATCACTACTCATGATTAGAATTAGGTTATGGTTTTCATTTTACATTGTTTACTAATGATTTAACATAGGTTAAATTTTTCATAACTTACATTAGCAAGAGAAAGTCATGTGAGTGTTTTACACCAAAGTTTTTCTGATGTATTATCAAAGATTCCCAATAACCTTCCTTTGTTTTACAGGTCAATCTTTTTATTCATTTGTTTATAAGTAAAATTCAGTGCATCTTGGCTTTGTAAAGACGATTATAAAATACAATAACTTTTATAACAGATTTTTTTACTTTCTCTTTTTTTTTTTTTTTTTTTTTTTGGTTTAACGTCCGACTGTTCTGCAATTACTGCTAATGCAGACGGTGAAAGATTAAATGATTGTGTGTAACGTATGAAAAGATGCCGTGCCTGAATGGGATTCGAACCCAAGACCGCATGATGAGAGGCGAGCACGTTACCAACTGCGCCAATGCGACCGACTTACTTTCTCTTGCCTATATAAATATATAGGAAGGAAAGTATTGTTTTCATGTTGATTTTTTGAAATCGAGTTTTCACTGGATCTACACGTTTTCAGACCCCCTGAACCAAAAAACATGTTTTTAGCGATTGGTCTGTGTGTGTGTGTGTATACAAAATATCTCACGAACGGAAAATCGTACAAACTTGAAACTTAAGTTACATACCACTACCGGACCAGATACGAACATTTTTATCAAAATCGGTCAACCAGAAGTAGTAGTTTATTCTTGTCATTTTTCACTTTTTTGCGATTTTCTCAAAAACTGGTTCTGCGATTTTTTTTAAATCGCCTTATTTACTTAATTTTTTATGCTCTACAAGATAGGGTAGGCACCATGTTTGCTGAAATTCTTGGTCAGACTGTTTTCACGTAAAAAAATTTGTTTTTTTCATATTGCGGCTTTAATATGCATTTCAGCGAAAAAATGTATATAATAAAAGTTGTAGAGAATTTAAAATTCTACAACTTTTATTTCAAACATTTTTTTGTATAACGCTTAATTTAGCGGTAATTCGCGATTTTCTGTTTTTTCTCACGAAAACGTGAAAAATCGATTTTTTTAAGATTTCGGCCTTAGTATGCATTTAATGACAAAAGTGTATATAATCAAATTTATAGAAAATTAAAAGATCTACAACTTTTATTGATAGCATTTTTCTCTACAGAGCCTAGTTTAGCATGAAAGAGTGATTTTCCGTATTTTTAAGGCGAACTGAGATAGATTTTCATTTTTCGTCTTTCATATATGATTAAAATTATTTATTTGTTATTGAGGTTAGTTTCTTGTTTATTCCTAATGTTTTATTACTAATGTTAGGTTTATTGTTCATTTTTTAAACGGGCAAGAGAAAGTTGTGTTCGAGTGTTTCACACCAGATTTTTTTACTTGAATTAAAAGACATACAATGTTACTATACCTGTGTCCCATATTTCCTGCATTTCCGTGAAAGAAAACTAATGTAGGTGCAGTAGGCGCTTTGTCACCAAGTTGTGGAATAAAATATAAATGAATAAGCGTTCCGTCAAGACTTTTCATAAAGATATTTTCATATGGAAGCCCAACTACTGGTGGTATTTGAACATAAAATCTAGATTGTAATGATTCTTCAGGATGATACAATAAATTATCTTGTATTTGATACAGCACCACTGAAAACAAAACAAAATTTGGCATTAATAGCTAAATGGAAAACTTGCATAGAAATAATAGTAAAATCATAACCTAAACCTATTTTTTGAAACCATGCTTAATACGAATGTCATATTGGTTCATAAATAAATCTTTATAATGCATCCTGCAGTTTAAAATTAATTCCATTTTATATAATGAATATATATAATAATTTTACTAACTTTCTTTTTAAACTGCGTCAACTTTTATTTTTATTTTTACTTACAAGTGTTTCGGTGGATCCACCATCATCAGAGTAAACAAAATAATTGAAACAAATAATTAAATTACAAATTTTGACAGCATCATTTCTCAACGTTTTTTTTAATATTTTGTAAAACCGATAGTATGAAGATACCAATTAGTATGAAGAGAAATGCTTCAAAGAAAAGATTGTACTGAGCGTGGGCAGATTTATATAAAAGCCTTTGAGTTTGCTGTTATAACACTGTGCTAATACTCCATTATTGTTAATAGTACACTACAACATGTCCTCCTCCTTTCTTCTGAATACAGTTAATATACACCTAATGACAGTGACCAGATATTCACATAACATATTAACAAAAGTGGAATCCAATCTCTTTACAATAACTCAACAATTTTTATGTGCACAACTATAATATTCAATTCAAAGACCAGTGAAGGTTCTTTAATTTAAAAAAAGGCCAAAAAAGTATTAATTCAGTACTAATTTTAAAAATTACTTAATGCAAATTCAGTAAAACAAATTAATTATATCTATGTGTCTACGTCTTAACGAGACAATATTAGTGGGCCTACTTTATAGGTTATAACATGTTAATTTAAGTTTTGTTATTAAGTAACTTACCTAACATAATAATAACAAGACTAAGAAAAGCATAAAGTCCGCCGTACATCCAATATACTACAATAAATATTAAAATTGATAGCCCAGATAATGCCCAACATTTTGAAAAATTTGGGCCAAAATATTCCCAAAATTTTGAGCAATTAATTCGTTTTAAAGCACTTTTCATGGTGTAGAGGCAAATAATATATCACTTTTGATTTACCATTCCGTGTAAGGTTTATGTTTACCGAAGCAATGGTTAACGTGTACAGATCGTTGGTAAATAAGTAGGACTGCAGAAAAAAATCACATCCAAATCAGTTTTGTGCGATTACCATTACAATATTAAATGAAAGAACTGTATATTCTACCTAACCAGACAAATTACAAATTTTGACAGCATCATTCTCAACGTTTTTTTAATATTTTGTAAAACCGATAGTTTAAAAAATGACGCACACGCATTATGTTTACCATTCACTTGTCTTTTTAACCTATATTTTCTTTCTCAACTCAACTCAGAAAAATGAACGCAGTACGAAAATGAGTGGCTCGAATGAACTATAACTACTTTAGTTGATTTACATGGTTGAACGCGGAATAGGCCTACATGATCGTTGGGAGATCGTCGCGTTAGTCCAATGATTACATATATTACAAAACCAATATTAAACGCTCCAGGCAAACCCTACGATTAAAATATGTTTCAGTCCTTCTAATTTAACATAAAATATAGATATATTTTATTTATTTTAAAAAATATCTGAAATACATCTGCACTTTTATTTAAAATTAAATATCGTGATATTTTATGTTAAATCAAGTTGTATCAACTACCAGATTTCAGAGAGCGTACAACCAAATATGAGAATAACTGAGATAGATAACTAAAATAAATTAATAATGTAACTAAAACTGAACTATATCTATAAATATAAAATAAAACTGAACGAGCTAACATCTGTTTAAATAAATTTCATTAGTAAAAAATAAAATTGTCATACTTTTTTAAATCACCATAATAAGGTAATACGATATCATGTTCGAACCCAACCAATTGTTTAGAAATTACACTAGAATCCAGAATCCGGGTTGAGTGGGCCCTGGGGCCCTCTGTCGGCGACGTCGTGCTTGGCACCTGGTCGCTCGTTGAATAAATTCACAGAATCTAATACAACCTCAATGGATAATTCAGGTGAAAGGTGTGTTTTTAAGGGATTCTGGTTCTGGAGAAAGGTTCGACGTAAGCGTGCTGGGGGAATAATTAATAAAGGCATTTAGGTTTAATTTGGAAAAGTGGTGAGAGATTTTTAAAGGTAAGAGTTATATAGTTTTAAGGAATAATTAAAGGGGGTAGGAAAAACGGCTCTTTTATTTTCAGTCAGTATAATAAATTTTGAATTACTGTGGCCTTTTTTTTCCAACTAGAGGAAATTTTTGAGGGTTTTAGCTATGGAAAGTGTATTGTAGTGTCGGGGGTTATATTTTAAGCAAGGGATGGAAAATTAATTAAATTGGAAATATGTATGTGTGGGATAATAATATTAGGGGAAGTCGTGGAACGGTAGTTTGATGCGTTCTTCAGGTGGGTGCGGGGTTGTGTAGATCGCCCTTACGATGTCGAGGTTCGAGGTCCTGCCGGCGTCATGCAGTCTTCTGGACGTTGCATAGATATAGTCTTCCAGGGAGGGAAAGAGTAAATGTTCGTGGATGGTTTTGTTATTAATTAGATAATGAAATTTGGTGATTTTGCGGAGTATTTTGTATTGGGAAGCGGAGGTTCTTTTTTTAGAAGTTTTGGAGAGGAGGGGCCACCAGACCAGTGACCCGTACAGAAGGTAGGGCCTGAGGATGGATGATTACATTAGAAGTTTGAGTTTAGGGGAGTAGGACTTTGAGTTAATTAGTGGGAGAAGTTTTGCGTAAAGGACACTGCCCTTGCGTAGTTTGTCGTTGATGTGCTCTCGGAGTGTCAGCCTCTGGTCGAGTTGGACTCCAAGGTAGCGGACGCTGCTCTTCCATGGGAGGAGTTCCCCTTCAAGGCGGAGCGGTGGAGGTAGTTTCTTCTTCCACGTGAACTGGATGGCTTCACACTTTTTTGGGTTAAGAGAGAGTCTCCAGATACGACACCAGTTTGTGATGAATGACACTAGATGCTAAACTGAAATAGAAGGACAACATCAAGATAAGGAGAATCCCTGGACCTCAGATATAGAGAATTATTTTTGTTCCTTGGAAATCAGTTGCAGCTGCCTTTCAGACTACGAAGCGCCGTAACTCGAAAGTGAAAAATTTCAACCATGCAGCATAATGGCGTTCACACACACCGGCCGAAATAAATTTTCACACAGTCCGGCAAAACTGGGATCAACGATGGTATAGATGGGAACTCACTTGATAGCTAGCGTAATGAATTCGGTTGAAGAGAATTGTTTGTACGATTCCCCTCCAGCTACACCAAGTAGTCGAAATAATACATCTGCACTTTTATTTAAAATTAAATATCGTGATATTTTATGTTAAATCAAGTTGTATCAACTACCAGATTTCAGAGAGCGTACAACCAAATATGAGAATAACTGAGATAGCTAAAATAAATTAATAATGCAACTAAAACTGAACAATATCTATAAATATAAAATAAAACTGAACGAGCTAACATCTGTTTAAATAAATTTCATTAGTAAAAAAATATTGTCATACTTTTTTAAATCACCATAATAAGGAAATACAACATTCTCGGATCGTTACAAAAAAATAAAGGTTTATTCATCTTGTAATGGCGCATAAAATCCGCGGTCGACCAATCGTTTATTACCGATTTATGCAATTTAAGCGCCAACATAACCGTACGATCCCGTTCAATTAATTCCCGTAATTTTATGTTAGTTAACCAAAGCCGTCAATTTAATATGAGTTCTGGATTTGTTTCTGTCGATTCTTTTTCAAAAAAAAATTCACATCGTCGATTTTTTTGACAAAAAAACTTTTCGTGAAAATTTTTGCATCTTCGATTTGCGTGAAAATCACTGTATTTATGTATTTTTGGCTGTAGATCACGAAAATCGGGTCGAAATTAAAAAAAATTTTAACCGTTCGTGACTTATGCCCTTTTTTTTGTGGCCGCCTCTTTGGAGGGGCGTAACTCGGCTGGAAATTTTTTTCCGCCGATTCACTATTTTTCCACTTACTTACACAACTTTGTACGTGTGCTGTGTTAATTTCAGCCTCGTACGATTTTTTTTACAGAAATCGATTTTTTGAAATCCACCAAACATGTCCATCTGTCTCCACACACTCACCTGTACGGCTTCACCTGGTGTAGATAATTTAATTTCCTATAAATTTGATACAATTTTGTCGTTAAATGCGTACTAAGGCCGAAATCTTAAAAAATCCATTGTTTTTCAGATTTTCATGAAAAACTGAAAATCATTAATTACCGCTAAACTAAGCATTATACAAAAAAATGTGTGGAATAAAAGTGTTAGGTGTTTAATTTTCTACAACTTTGATTAAATACACTTTTGCTCTAAAATGCATATTAAAGCCGCAATTTGAAGAAAAAAAAATCATTTTTTTCCATGAGAGCACAGTCTCGCAAAGAATTTCAGCAGACATGGCACGTACCCTATCTTATGTTATGTTGTGGTTGTTTAGGTCAACAGCCGAAAGGCTGGTTTGAACATCTAGAGGTTTTACTAAGTAAAAACAAGGAGTGAGGTGGTTTACTATTAAACCTTTTGTCTTCCTCACTGAGTTGAAAGAGTATGCTTATCAGCATGCCAGGCCCTCTGAAAAGCACCCACTTTCTATCCTGCAATGACACCTTCACTTCATTCACCACAGGATCTGACTGTATAGTTAAATTCATTACTCTCTGAGGAAGCAACTCTGACTAGTGTCTTTTACACCTCTACCTTTCTGTTCTTAAATAGTTCAGTCATATAATTGGTTGACTATGTGATAAGAAACTGAACTATTTTTTGTAACCCTGGAACCAACAGATCGAGTGCAATTAATTTAACACTCTACCTTTTATGGGCATAACTCTATTTTGTAGAGCATAAAAATTGTAGTAAATGAGGCATTTTTTAAAAAAAATTGTGTAGGAGTCGTTTTTGAGAAAATCGCAAAAAGTGAAAAATGACACAAATAAACTACTGCTTCCGGTTGACCGATTTTGATGAAAATATTCGTTTCGGGTCCTCTTGTAATATCTAGCTTAAGTGTCAAGTTTCAACTTCGTACGATGTTCTGTTCTTGAGATATTTTTTCACTCATAGAACAATCGCTAAAAACATTTTTTCGGGGAGTTCAGGGGGTCAGAAAACGTGTATATCTGGTGGAAAATCGATTTCGAAACTTAATTTTTGGAGCACCTTAGGAAGTAATAAAAATATCGGTATATGTAGCTATACAAGATAATTAACTGGTAAAAATTTCAGCCTGGTAGGTTTATTTGTTTCTGAGAAAAATGTACCTTAGTGTTAAAAATTCAAATTTACGGGAAAAAGTAAGAAACAAGAAGGCACAAACCAAAAACAATATCGACACAAACAAGTAAATTTCCCACAGCAGTTGTTTAAAACCTGAACCAAAAGCTGAGAGTATTAAAAACTGTGATGCAGATATTTTAAAAACTAAAACGAGCAGTATAAAATTATGAAAAATATCTGTTCTTCGTAACATAATTTTTGTGTAAACCTGATAAAACTTAATTTTTTCATTAAAAAAAATATTTCTTTGACGTAATTTTATATTTTTCTGGTAGATCTAGGCCTAAACTATTGAAAAACATAAAAAACCAAAAATTGAAATTTTCAGTTAAAACCATTGTGCAATCTTCCCTTAAAAGAAATAGCGTATAGCAGCAATGTTGATGTAACAGGAGTAATGTTGACAAAATTAACTTTCTGTATTAAAGTTATTGGCATGAGGTCTGTCAACAAGTAACTGATCACAGCCACAACCAAAAAAAAAAAAAAAAAAAAAAAAACTTTCTGTATTAGAAGTACACAAACATTTATTTAATTACAAGGTTCACATTTACAAATATACACAATATACATCACAATATCAAGATTTAAAATGCTCACATATATTATTTAAAAAAATATTTTCTTGTCCAACAACAAAATTAATTTCTTTTATTTTACAGTCATTGTAGTAATCTGATAACTTAATTAGCATTCCTTCATTAATCCCTACATTTATTTTCCACACCGACGAAAAGAAATTATCAACTAAAGAAGAAAGAGTTCTTACTGGAGAAATTCCAAGTGTTAACCCAACCAAAAAGTACACTGGTGAATTGAATACTTTGCCCAGTGCATTTAAAGCATCTAAAAGCATTGCAATGGATAATGCACCTTTAGATTCATCTTGAAGATAAGTTTCTAAATCTTGCAGAACAATTACTTTTGGAAGTTTACATTGTCTCGACTGAACATATTGTAATTCAGATGCATACTCTAGTAACTGATCTGCATTACCAAAATATCTGAAATTAAAGTTTTATTTTAAAACCACTTCAATGTAGATTCATTACAGTTGATTAAATTTACGTAGTCACATTAATTACTATAGTAGGTTAAGGACAAGAAATAATAGCAAGTTTTAACACAAGCATTTCTTAACCCTAGCCAGGAATTGAACCTGAGTATTTTCGCGTTACATTCCAGAGCCATGTAATAATAGGTTGCAGCCTCTAAGTAATTCTAATTGATATTAATATCAATACCCGAGATAGTTACTTTCTCTTGCCTATATGAATACTTGCCCATAACAGACAGGTGGAGTGTCAAATTATTTACACTCAATCTGTTAGTTGCAGGGCTAAAATAAATAGTTCTGTTTCTTATCAGATGGTCAGCCAATTAAATGACTGAATCATTTAAGAACAGAAGAGGTAGAGGTGTAAAAGACACTAATCAGAGTTATCTCCTCTGAAAGTAATGGATTTCATTATGCAGCCAGACCCTGTGGTGAATGAAGTGAAAGTGTCTTTTGCAGAGTGGAAAATATATGCTTTTCAGAGGGCCTGGCATGCTGATAAGGGTAATTTTTCACTCAGTGAGGAAGGCAATGGTAAACCACCTCACTCCTCGATTTACTTAGTAAAACCTCTACAGTTTCAAACCAGCCTACAGGCTGATGACCTAAACAACAACATATGAATACGTAGGAAGGAAAGTAATGTTTTCATTTTGATTTTTCACCAGATATACACTTTTCTGACCCCCTGAACTCTCCAAAAAAATGTTTTTAGTGATTGTTCTATGAGTGAAAAAAATATCTCAAGAACAGAACATCGTACGAAGTTGAAACTTGACACTTAAGTTAGTTATTACAAGAGGACCCCAAACGAATATTTTCATCAAAATCGGTCAACCGGAAGTAGTAATTTATTCGTGTCATTTTTCACTTTTTTGCGATTTTCTCAAAAACGACTCCTACATGATTTTTTAAAAAAATGCCTCATTTATTACAATTTTTATGCTCTACAAAATAGAGTTATGCCCATAAAAGGTAGAGTGTTAAATTAATTGCACTCGATCTGTTGGTTCCAGGGTTACAAAAAATAGTTCAGTTTCTTATCACATAGTCAACCAATTATGTGACTGAACTATTTAAGAACAGAAAGGTAGAGGTGTAAAAGACACTAGTCAGAGTTGCCTCCTTAGAGAGTAATGAATTTAACAGTTAAATTCATAGTATAGTTACTATACAGTCAGATACTGTGGTGAATGAAGTGAAGGTGTCATTTGCAGGGTAGAAAGTGGGTGCTTTTCAGACGGCCTGGCATGCTGATAAGCATACTCTTTCAACTCAAAGAGGAAGACAATAGTAAACCACCTCACTCCTTGTTTTTACTTAGTAAATCCTCTAGAGGTTCAAACCAGCCTTTCGGCTGTTGACCTAAACAACCACAACACAAGATAAGGTACGCGCCATGTCTGCTGAAATTCTTGGGGAGACTGTGCTCTCATGGAAAAAAATGATTTTTTTCTTCAAATTGCAGCCTTAATATGCAGTTTAAAAGTGTATTTAATAAAAGTTGTAGAAAATTAAACACCTAACACTTTTACTGCACACATTTTTTTTGTATAATGCTTAGTTTAGCGATAATTAATGATTTTCTGTTTTTCATGAAAATCTGAAAAACAATGGATTTTTTAAGATTTCGGCCTTAGTACGCATTTAAAGACAAAATTGTATCAAATTTATAGAAAATTAAATTATCTACATTTTTAATTTTAAGCATTTTTCCCTACAGAGCCTTGTTTGGCATCAAAGAGTGATTTTTCCATATTATTAAGCCAAACTGTGGTTGGTTTTCATTTTACATCATTCACTTAAGATTAAAATTAGGTTATGGCTGCCTCCGTAGTGTAGTGGTTAGTGGATTGGCCTGGCATGTGGAGGTCCCGGGTTCGATTCCCGGCCCGGGTCTGGAAAATGTTCGAGTCAAATCCCACAGTAATTGTTACATAAACCACCATAGTCGCTAATGACCAAGCAGTTGATGCGACTTTAAATAAATAAATCTAAAAAAACCAGGTTGTTTTTTGAGGTTAGTTTTTTTTGGTTTATTTCTAAAGTTAGGTTATATTGTTCATTATTTGCATTGGCAAGAGAAAGTTGTGTGTGTGTGTGTTTCACACCAGAGTTTTTTTAAGATAAATAAATATATAAACTTACTTCAAAGTTAATTTGCTGAATGCATCCACTGTAGGTTTAATTCCACCATGAATATTAAATGGAATTTCTTCTACTTTATTTTTTGATATATAATGCACATAAAATCCATTATCCAGAAATGATTTTGCACACTGAAAAAAAAAAATACCTAATTCCATTTACTGCGTCTACATTACACTAAAAACGATTAATTTTTAATTACTTACATATTTTCCAGACTTCTGAGTAATTATAACGCAAGAAAGCAGGTACTGAATTTTATAAAGGATTATTAGGACTATATTATCTAGCCTGATTTTCGTAAGGAGAGCGCTGGGCAAAACGTGCGTCTGCATTAGTATAGTCTTGTATGTACTGCAATAGTGCAGCGTATGTAATCAACAATGGAACAGCATGCCTACAAAATACAATGGGTGTTGTCAATTTTCAACAACACTCTGACTGTACATCTTACTGTAGGTCGAAAGGTTATGCGTGGTCGAAGTTATGTACTCGCATGCGTAGTCGAGCGCCCACAGCAATTGGCTTGGCCTTTAACTAAATATTTGGTCTGAAAACAGCACAACTTTAAAACTATTTCATATAATAAATTTCTCTAACCTTTTTAAGCTGCTTTGATTTCTACTATCAGTCATTCACACACGTGTTTTGGTGGATCCACCATAATCAGAAGTACACAATATAATTTGAAACTAAAACAGATTTCAAAAACTAACTACAGATTTTAAATGAAAATTTTTAGTTTCAAATGATATTGTGTACTCTTATGTTGGTGGATCCACCGAAACACGTATAGATGGGAGCTCACTTGATTCCTAGCGTAAGGATTCGGGTGGAGAGGATTGTTTGTACGATTCCCCTCCTCCTATAACCTAGTAGTAGTAATGATACCATTAGTATGCGCTGTTCTAAAAATATTAATCACAAACCATTTCGAATAACTACTGTAGTGCCAGGCCCCTTTGCACTTCATCCAGCACTAGCAAACAAGTCAGCTCCCAACTATACATGACAGATAGTAGAAATCAAAGGAGCTTAAAAAGGTTAGTGAAATTTATTGTATGAAAAAAAATGATTTCAAGCTGCAGGATGCATCATAAGGATTTATTTTTCAACTTTACATCTGATATAAAAGGGATAGTGAGCTGGGCATAATTAATAAATTGTTTAGGTCATCACCCAAAAGGCTGGCTTGAACCACGAGAAGCTTTACTAAGTAAAATTACAAAAGATGTTGAGTATTGCAGGTTTGTAGATATGAAATGACTTGCGCAAGATAGAATGGCTGGGAGAACAGCATTAAACCAGTCGAGAGACTGGTGACAAAAAGTTTTATTTACTATACCCAGATCCTGAACGAACCTAGGCTTAGGTGTTACATTACTTTATCTCTTATCAAATGAACCACTTCATTGGTGGCAATTTTTAAAATTGACATCAATGATTGTGTTTTGTTTGTCCATAACACCCAGATGTCAGAAAATACAAGAGATAGCAACAAACAGGTTTCAGATTTGTGTTCTACACAAAAAGTTAGAGGGCCCAAATTGGGTTTGAAGTTCCGGTTTTGACTGGAAGTCAAAAAAATCAAAGCCAGAAACTGCAAAAGACAGCAACAAAAGGTTTCAGGATTTGTAATTTACCCAAAAGTTAGTGGGCCTGGATTAGGATTGAAATTTCAGTTTCAACCGCAATTTAAGAGATCAAAGTCAGAATTTGAAAACAAAAATAGTGTCATTTGATTCCTCTTAAAGAGTAGATACAGAAATCATTGGTTTTGAAGTTCCGGTTTCGACTGGAAGTCAAGAAATCAAATTCGGTATTTTGGAAACAAAAATAGTGTCGTTCAATTTTTTGTAAAGAGTAGATACAGATAACTAATGGTTTTTGCCATAAGCCAAAGTTAAGTCTTTTTAAAAATTCCCACTAGCCATTATGTCTTCTCGTGAAAGGGATTTCAATTTAATTGGTTCCTGTTTTGTTTTAACCGAACTTCCTTACTTGTTATGGAATCTCCATTAACTGTATTAATTAATTTGGACCTTACTAAAATAGTGGTTACTTTTTTCTTAAATAATTTTTTTAGTGGTTTGTCAAGCTACCTTTTTATTAAGGCGCATTTACACGTGCAATGATTTGCTGGTGCCAGTATTGAAGCCAGTTTAGTTTGCATGCCAGTAGAGGTTTACACATTAAACGCTTTTTGTCGTGCCAGTTCCATTTTATTTTGCTGTCATGTGGGTTCAAGTTCGTGAAAGCTTACAGAACAGTGATTTGTTTCATTGGTATTGATAGTTTGGGGAGGTCTGTTTTTATAAGACGAACAGTATACTTCCCACAACAAGGAAGTTGTTATATTTTTCCAAAAATTTAATGGTTTCAACTCTATTCCACCTCTTATTTTTCAAAATTTCGCTCATTTTAGTTACCATTTAAAGATACAGCAAAATAAAAAGCTATCTATATGAAAATATATAATAATAGATAATGGATGATAGTGAAAAATCAATTAGAAATTAAACCCTCTTCTGTATGCCAATAGCCTACTGGCGAGGTGAAGGTTTATACATGCAAATGTTTATTTAGTGGTGCGCCAGTCACTTACTGGCGAACAAAATTTCAGAAGGCTGCAGAAAATTCCATGCAAGTTTTTTTTCTGTGCATGCATTTTGAAACTTGCATGCCAACAATTTGTTTACACATACATGCATTGTTTTACTGGGGCGCCAGTGAGAACTGGCGCCAGCAAATAATTGCAAGTGTAAATGCGCCTTTAACTACGTTCAATGCATTGCTAAACCACATAATTCACTAAACCTCAAATGATTACCATTACCTTTACCTGCCTCCAGACCATAAGGTATCAGTTACACATGTATAATGTACTTGACACCATCAGAAGGATTTAATGGCAGAATGAAAGATAAAAAGACCCAATCTACTCTATATTCTTTACTTTTATCATAGGCGTGTCGCCACCAGAAATGCATTAAAACAAATGAAAGAAATCATTGGTTAGTATAAGAAATCTATTCTAAATATCTATCTTGTTTTATGAACTTAAAATAGAATAAATTATTTTGAGTTCAGTCCCTAGGGTTGTAGTAATACATAATATGTAAAGGTTGAATAATTTAATTTTAACTAAATGGTATTTTAATCAAACTACATTCTAGTAATTATAAATTTGTTTGTTAATAATTGTTTTTATATTGATTAATAATGTTTTCATTAATAATTATTTGATTTAATATTGATTTATTTATTTTAAATGTTCATTGTTTCTAATGTTTATTTATTAAGAATAACTATTTTAACTTTACTTTAGTCCTAGAGCTCCAAGAGTAAACTTGTTTTGTTGGAGGGTAACGTCTTGACTGTTTGGCAATTTCTGCTAATGCAGATAATGAAGAATGATGATATATGAAAACGAGCAAAGGAAAAATGAGTAAACTTGTGTATTTTGTTATGTGAATAGTCAAAGGCTTAAAATAATCAATTATTGTTATTATTCAATGCGTATTTATACAATTACTTGAATTAATAAATTAATCAAGATCAATTTATTATAAATATTCATCAAGAATTCAACAAAAGTTAAGTAATGTAAAGCTGACTTATTAATAAATCAAGAACTATCTGTCATAAGTTTCAGAACGAATAATATTATTATATGTGATTTAAAAAACCAGCTAAGGTGGGATATCACAGGGTGTACCAGATAATTATTATTTGAGTTATAAAAAGCAAAATACAGTATCCAGTTAGAAGCTATATAATTGTAACGCATTCTTTTAAATTATTTAATTAATTAAGCAAGCTTGGTTTATTAAATTTTAAAACAGTTTTAATTATTTAGATACCTAACCTAACACAACAATACTATTCAAGAAATACCAAAACTATTTGAAATAAACTTTATTTTGATAAGGGTAACGTTTTTACTGATTTTGACATTTCAAGTTGAAAACAACATTGAAGAGTCTCACTTTTCAATGAAGATGAGATTTTGAGGTCACAATAAGAAAATGAATGAAAACAGATTTGAACAGACAATACCTGGAAACAACACTAGCAATTCTAGCCCAAAAAATTATCCTACGAAATGAACAGCTTTGAAACATCTAGAAAGATAGTTAAAAACTAAACTGACAAAATAGAAAAATAAAAGAAGGAAGGAAAGAAAACATTTACAGAATGAAATCATTTAGGCCGAAGTGGGGAGAAAAAAAGAGACTAAAACCAGGAGCAAACATTCATAGTTGAATGATCAAATAAATATTAAGCTTTGGTGCACATAAAACCAATAACTGCTCATTGTTATTTGAGACCATAAAATCCTGATTAACAGTCAATCAAATTTAATATATTGTTATTGACTCCCCAAACACTTTTATATATTAGCCGAGATATGCATTATCAATAGCTCAGGTGAATTTTTATTTTACAGAGTTATGTTGACCAACATTACACGAATAGCATATCAACATGTCAAGTTTTGAAATGTAATGTCCAATAAAAAATTCTAAAAATAAAATACACATCAGTAGGCATAATCAATCCCACTAGTACATGTTCAAATCAAAAACACTAGATTAATACAGTAATTATTTCTAAAAAGCAATTGGTAAGTATATCAAACTATTTTAAAAGAGAAATTAATAAGGCTTTATCCATTTTCCAACTTCAACAGAGAAAATAATTTGTAACAGAGCTGAAAATCGTTCATCCAGCAGTAAAATACTTCCTTTTTAGGTAAACAAAAATTTCACAATTTCTCGTTTTTTCAGTGTAAATTACTCTTAATAAAAACAGAGGTATACCAAAACAAATTGTATGGCGCCTCCGTATCGTAGTGGTAGCGCACTGGACTACCACGCGGAGGTCCCAAGTTCGACTCCCAACTACGGTCTGGGAATTAAAACAAGTCACAACCCAGCCTTCCATAACCCGCAGTAGTCGCTAATGACCAAGCAATTGATGCGACTTTAAATTAACTAAAAAAGACAAAAAACAAATGTAACCAACAGCATAAGCTATATTTACTTACCTCAAATAGGAAAGATGTAAGAATGGTAGGCGATTCCGAAATAATCAAGTTTGAAGAAATGTTATTGAATTTCATGGCAGCCTTACTATTGTTAATTTAATCTAATTTTACTTATCACTTTTCAAAAAAAAATACAAAACTTTGCGATTTCTTTACTAGTAAACATAACCTACTCGTCTAAGTTTTTCAGAGACGTACAAATTATTTACGAAATAAAACAAAGTTACTTCACTGTCATCCGTTCTGCCGCCAACTACAAAGAGTATTAACATAATGATACATAGACGTAATATGTTATCCTCTTTGTATGATTAAGCAGTTGAATGAATCGACAATACTTTTATAACTCCTGTAACTTTTTTGATTTAAGTCGCAAAATCTTTTATTATCGACTACTGGAAACATAGTAGTTTTGTTTCATTTCATTGTAGTTTATTTTCTGGGTCTCTTTGCACATATAGGCCTGCTATACCACACCTCCTCTAACAGTTGTAAAATGTTTCCATGCTGAATATTAAATGTAACAGAATGATGTGTGTCTAATAAAACCTCCCAACTAGCTACGATATTATAAAGCATTGCGATTAGATGGTATACCCATTGTTTGAAGAGGATTTCACCATTGATTTATTCATACGAAATGCACTTTAGCAGTTAAATATTTTACTTTCCTTTGCCCTGTATGTACTGTATACATAGGGACCGAAAGTATCGTTTTCATATCGATTTTTTTACCAGAAACACAAGTTTTCAAGCCTCCTAAACCCAAAAAACATGTTTTTAGCGATTGGTCAGTGTGTGAACAAAATATCTGGAAAACGTTATATTTTACGAAATTGAAACTTAAGTCAGATATCACAAGGGACCTGCAACAAACATTTTCATCAAAATCGGTCAACCGGAAGTGTAATTTTTATCATGCTATTTTTTAAAAAAATCGCTTCATGTTCTACATTTGTCAAGCTCTACAAGACAGGGTAAACATAATTAATTCCTGCTGAAATTCGTGGTGGCTGCGCACTCTTAGTAAAATTTTAAGACTGCGACCTTATATGCATTTTAGGGCAAAAGTGTATACAATAAAATTTGTAGAAAATTAAAAACCTACAACTTTTATTTCAAACATTTTTTCTACAATGCTTAATTTAGCGTCAGTGATTTTCTGTACCTTGCTCATCATAGTCTGTAAAGTTTGATTTTTTTAGTGTGGCCTTATTAGGCATTTTATGACAAAAGTGTATATCATTAAAGTTGTAGGAAATTAAAAAAACCTACAACTTTTATTTCAAGAAGTTTTTCTCTCCAGAGCTTAGTTTAAGTTGATTTTCATTCTACATTATTGTGTGACGGTTCACCACAAGGGAGAATGGAAACAATTTGAGTTGATTTAAAATTTAGAGAGTATTAAGGAAGAAATCTGTTATGATTTTTCTTCCGTTAAGTTATAATCTGTCTTAAGTTCTATTGAAATACATAAAAAAAATCAAAGCTTTCTATGGATTCAAAATTTATTGGTTTAGTTTATCTTATCAATATAATAAAGAGGAAACATTTGTTTGTATGAGGTATTCTCAGAAACTACTGAACTGATTTAAAAAAATCTTTCATTGTTGCATAGCTTAGAGCTTCCTGATCAATATAGGCTATTCTGTAACTTTTAAGTGGTTAACTTTACGTGAGTTAAGCAACTTAAACTGTGATGATGTCGCATGTTTTAGTTTATCTGGTGCATAGCACTTTTATTTTTAAGTCCTCAGGATGGTGTATTTTTTGGGCTAGAAGCATGATTCAACTTTTATATTTCATAGAAAAACGTGAAGAATAACATTAGATTTCAAAAAAATTAAAAATTTTTATTTTTGTACTGTACTTCATATACCTATTTGTTTTCATTCACCAGGTAATGAATGAGTCATATATTTCCAATTACTCTGTGTACAATATAAACTGCCTCTTTCTTTTCCATCGGTATTCTTCTATGCATTCTATTCAATTCTGTTAAATCGCAGACACAAACATTTAAAACGGTAAGCATCGATTTGAGACAAGAGTGCTTCCTTCACTCATGGACAACTTTATGTCGGACTTTCTAGAGCTGGAAGTGCAGAAAAACAATTTATTTTGCTGCCACAGGGCAACAAAACCACAAATATTGTAAATAGAGGTTTTAAAATAATTTAATGAGGCCTACATTAGCTGCTGTGAAGCGAAGCGAGCGGGGGTTGCTAATATATAAGACAAACTATTTTATATACAGTTTGTATATTTAGTATTATGTAGTATGTATATTACTGTATTTTATTAAACATTATATTTCCTTTGTTTGCATACACTACATAATGAACAGCCAAAACAAAACAAATTATACTTAACACTCACCTCAGAGTATTAGACACTATTCAAGATCTTTCAGCCGAATAATCGCGTGTGGAATGGTTGTATACAACAAATAATTGATGTGGTCTTCGACCGTATTTGTTTTATATATGTGATATGTGTTTTTGTGTTTAGTGTAGTACGTTCCTGAAGATGTCTCCGAGAGAGACAAAAGATCTTGAATAGTATGTAATATTCTGAGGTGATTGTAATATATAATTTGTTTTGTTTTGGCTGTTCATTAAATATTTTATGTAGTATGTATATTTTATAAATTTTCTTTTGTTTGCGGTGTTATTTTATTCTGTCTTTTCAGGTTTTATTACGTGTCAATTTATTTAGTTTTTTTTTAAAAATACCAAATCAGTTGAAGATTTAAACTATAAAGTTGAATTTACTTTAAATCTTTTCTTTTGAAATGTAAGGAAACATTTTAAAATCATTAAACTTCAAAGTCTCAAAAGTGTGGAATAAAAGAACAACCCAAGATAAAAACAAAAAAATAAATAGAATTTAAAAAAGTTAAATTTTTAAAATAACATAAAATAGATAAAAGTACTGTACGTACTAAAGTAGTATTATAAAAAGTTCTTTGAATGAAAATTATTGATATAAGCTGTTGTTTTATGAGAAGAAACTGTTTGTTGAAAGTTTGTAGATCACAGGTTCGAACCTAGGATAAAATTTTAAGTCTTTTATCTCGTTTTATCCCGTTAACCGTGAAATTAAAATCGTAAAAGGTTCATAAAGAAACGCGTTAACATTAAATATGATTTTCAGTTGTCAGTTTGTACGGCCTTGCATTAAAATTAATATTCAAACCGCACAATCTTAAATAAAAACATTTTATGTTATATCAAAATACCTTACTAGGCAAAGTCTTATAGTATTTTACTACATCAGATAATAATTTTTACAACTGATTTATGCTTTTTAAGAAATAAAAGTATAATGAGATGAAATGAGAGTTTATAAGATTGATTGACGAGAGTTTTATAAAATTTGTATCGTTACAACATTGTTTACTCATAATAACTATGAGTAAAGTAAAGGTTATAAAAATGTAACCTCTGTTTAACTCTTAAACATTGGTTATATTTTTCATTATTTACATTAGCAAGAAAAAGTCAGGTGAGTTTTTTTGCACAAGATAAATTTTTTTGAATTATATTACTGATACCAATAATATCTAAATGCACATAAAAAGATATCCAGTAATGTTTATTAAAAAGTTTCAAAGACAAACTAATGGATCAATGGATACATAAATAATATTTAACATAATTCGGAAAAAACAGGACAAGCAAACCACCATCAACATTCTCTTCCAGATTTTCTTGAATTCAAACACAACTCCTTTCCACCTTTCTTTATTATTGAACTATCTCTCTGCCATTGTATCTTCTTCTCAATTCATCCATAACTGAACCATCGTAATTATATAATTTTGTATTCTATCTCTTCTTGTCTTTCCTAGCATACTCCTCTTGAACTTCATTTCTATTGCTTCGATTCTACTTTATGGCTTCTCTCCATGTTTGTGTAACATAAGTTAGTATTGGTACAAAATATTTATGAAAGGATCAAGAGGAAGAATATAAGAATTTTACAGAAGCTATTTTTGGACTACGGAGAAATTATGTGGTAGAAGCAACAGGAAGAAAAAAGATAAAGAATAACGGTTAAGGAGACAATTACAAAGAAAAACAAGGCATGGAAAAAAGTACACAAAGTAAAAATGAATACAGATTAAAAACAATTAAAAAATTTATTATACAATATTTACAAAAGACATGATAATTAAATCAGTCATAGTCAATCAAATGTATTTACAAATAAATAACAATACACATTTTTTTATAAAATATTAACTTATGAATTACGTTTGTTACAAAAAGTAATCTTTTGCAAAGACAGCCGAGCACTATTTAAAATATGAATGAGATCAGTGATGGAGAAATAAGTATATTTTTTATTTCATACATACTTAAATAAAGTGAAAAGACTACGATATAAACATCTTATTTGACAACTAACAGCTGCATTAATAATAACTTTAATATATGTTTTAAAACTATAAATTCTCTCTCTTGTAAGAATCATCTCCTTAAGTATTATACCATACAACTTTCCTAAGCGAGGGAATCAAATAACACTGCACTTTTTTTTATTGGGTACCCAAAGAAGAAATAATAATTAGTAGAAACCACTGAAAGAAAGTGCTTGAAATAGACATCTATGTATTCAAATAAATTCTTATTAAAGAAGCTCATAATGAAAGTTTTTATAGGCAAAAATCTTGGAAAAGATCCTGCGCTATAACTGATACAATGAGATGTTGTCCAGCACACTAGTATGAAAGAGAAGTGCAGTAGGCGAAATGGAAAGTAAGCGGTGGAGAGGATTAGTTCATATACTAGCACTCAGTAAACATCGTTTGGGTTCAATATTTTTTTACATAATACGCTAATGTGTAGTGTTAAACTGTGTATTGTTTAACAAATATTGTTTTGTAGTGTGCATATATACAAATGTACATACTTTATAAATTAAAATACAGGATGTTTTATTAAGGACGCAACTCTGATTATAAGAAGATAGAAGTAATACATCGGTAAATTTTCTGTCCCCCAATGGGTATGTTGGCAACAGTGCACTCAAGACAAACTAGTTAATACAGTTAAAATGTTCCAGTCAAGCATTAGTGTGATGATAGCAGTTGTTTCGTTATATTGTGTCAGCAATGGTTTTTCCAAGGAAGAATGCGTGTTTATTGTAGAGGCTTACACAGCGAGTAAATCTTACAAATGTGTGCAAGATAAGTTTCAGTTGAAATTTCCCCATTCTGCCGTTCCAAATAAATCGTCGATATTGCGTTTGATCAATAAATTCCGTAGAACTGGGAGTGTACCCGATGAGAAACCACCTTGCCAGCCAACAAAGTTAACTGCGGAAGTTCTCGAAGATATGAAAAATCCCTTAGAAGATTATCATTGCAAGCTGGGATAACATAAAATACTGTTTTTAGAGCTACGAAAAAGTTATATTTGCATCGTTATCATGTTGGCGTAACTAATAAATTGAAAGCTACAGACCATCAGAAACGATTACAATATTGTCGGTGGTTCCGAACTTTGATTGACGAAAATGGTATTCAATTGTTGGATCATTTTTATTTTAGTGATGAGGCTTGGTTTCATTTAGATGGCTGTGTGAATAGTCAGAACTGTAGAATATGGAATGCAACAAATCCACAAGCTTTCCATAAAAAAGCACTGCACTCACGTAAAATTGGTGTTTGGTTACGGAAAGAAAGCATGAAGATTTGTTCTTCCTTGGAAAAAACCATTGCTGACACAATATAATGAAATGACTGCTGTTACCACACTAATGCTTGACTGGAACATTTTAACTGTGTTAGGTAGTTGGCCTTGAGTCCACTGTTGCCAATACACCCATTGGGGGACAGAAAATGTACCGATGTATTACTTCTTTCTTCTTATAATCAGGGTTGCGTCCTTAATAAAACACCCGTTACTATAAACAAATGAAACAAATAAAATTAAATGTAGTTACTGCAAATATTCTGCAATTAAATATGTAGGACTTTATAATTATTACAAATATGCAATTACTGTACAATTTTTAAATAAGTCTTGCATTTTATTGCGTTGTTTTGTTTATAGCGTCATCTACATCTATAACAGTTAAGTTATTATTTTATTTACAAAACCTACTGCCCTAGACAGTACAGTATAATAAAATAGCATTTACATTTTCAAAAACTACTGTATTGCACATGTTCTGCTCTGTATTGAATTAAAAGTGCAAATGTCTGTCCCCACTCTTCACTGTAGTGCGTGCTTTTTGTAGGCCCAGCAGTGGGAGGTAGGTGGGAGTGCTTGACACTGATAGCTGTGCAGACTAAAAATGAGTAAGGTTCTTTTGTAAAAATTATGCCTATAGTTGTGATAGAATTTTACTCTGATAAATTCCAATTTTTGTACAACGATTCACGGAAAAAAATTGATAATATTAAAAACTAATAAATACATTAAAACTCATTCAAAACTAAAACTGTTCATCAAATGACAGTGCTTAGTCGTCAGGTATTAAATTTCTAATTACAAAATGTTACAGCTCAAACTTAACTAAATAATAAAACTGTATTTCTTATAAAAAAAACTGAAGTCTTTTAAAATGCATCCATAAAATTTGTTCAAGAGGCATAATGTTAGTTTTTTTACCATTAGAACTGAAATTTCTGAAATAAAAAATAAAACAAAATGAAAACACTTTGTGTTGTAGCAAATATTATAGATAAAATTACCTATTTTTATTATTCAACATTTATACACTAATTTGTTTACTACTGAACTTTAATTTGAGACTAATGAGTAATATTTTCTCTTACCTAAATTACTAAAACAAAATATTTACCATAAATTATTAGCAGTTAACAGTTATAATGTCAACTATTGTTTTGTTTCCAAAATAAGTATACACTTTTATTTTGTGCAATACATTATTTTTCACTGTAGCTCTACACTAACTCAAAGGGTTTTTTCTTTTGAGCCAGCGTACTACAACATGCGAGTTGTCAAGTTGTATAGCTTTAATGTCACATGCTGATGGAGGTGTACTTCATGTTTCAGGCCAATATCCTTATTTTATTTGTGACTACTTCTATTTCAGGTCTTTGTGAAGGTCAGAATTTCTGACCACCCATGAAGCATCTTTTCTACAGCTACTTCATTGCTGTTACACACTGCTAATACTCACTGCATCATCAGCAAATGTTGCAACAGTTTTGTTTTAAAAATTGGGAAAGTAACCAGTGTAAATTAGATACAAAAAAGGACCAAGTACACTACCCTGTGGTACACCTGCTCTAATTTTTTTAAAAGTTCAGAATAGGTTTCTCCTTGCTTTACTTTGAGATATTTTTATTTTTAAGTAACTTTCAAGGATGTTTGTAATTTTCCCAGTAAACATTTTATTTTACGCTTATGTTACAGCCTTTCATTCCTAACTTTAATGTTCTACTAAGAGGTGAACTGAGGCAGTTTGGTGGCATTGTTCTCTGCAAAGGGAATAGACAAGCTCAATACTATGCTTATCACCGTAATAAAAATCTTGTATGAAACACTCACACAACTTTATCTTGCCAATGTAAATAATGAAAAATATAACCTAATATTAGTAAACACTGTAAAATGAAAAACGGCCGCCTCTGTGACATAGTGGATAACGCTGAGGTAACTAGCTAGCTACTAGCTGAGCTAACTAGCTACTAAGCAGAGGTCCTGCGTTCGATTCCCGGCTATGGTATGAAAATTAATACATGCCAAAACCCATCATTACAATTTCTTAACCCACCGTAGTCATCAATGATCAAGCTGTTGATGCAACTTTAAATAAACAAACAGAACTAAAAAACATAACTTAATTTGAATCATGAGTGAATGATGCAAAATGAAAACCAACCTCAGTTTGGGTTAATAATATGGAAACTCACCCTTTGATGCTAAACTAGGGATGGTAGAGAAAAAAAGCTTGAAATAAAAGTTGTAGGTTTTTTAATTTCCTAAAAAATTAATTATATGCACTTTTGTCGTAAAATGTATATTAAGGCCGAAATCTTAAAAAATTCAATTTCTTTGCAGATTTTGATGGAGAAAACAGAAAAACACTAATTATCGCTAAACTAAGTGTTATACAAACAAAAATTGTAGGTTTTTCAATGTTCTACAACTTTTGATTGTATACACTTTTGCCCTAAAAGTATATTAAGGGTGCAATCTGTAAAAAACTTTTTTTTGTACGTGAGCACAGCCTCCCCAAGAATTTCAGCAGACTTGGCGCTTGCCCATCTTGTAGAGGATAAAAAAAAGTAGTAAATGAGGTGATTTAAAAAAAATTTGTAAGCACCGTTTTTGAGAAAATTGCAAAAAAGTGAAAAATTACACGAATAAACTACTACATTCAGTTGACCGATTTTTATGAAAATGTTTGTGTCAGGTCCTCTAGTGGTACCTAACTTAAGTACCCAGTTTCAACTTCGTATAATATGCCACTGACCAATAACTAAAAACATGTGCTTTGGGTTCAGGGGGTCTGAAAACATGTAAATCCAGTGAAAACTTGATTTCGAAAAATCGACATAAAAATAATACCTTCCTTCCTATATATTCATATAGGGCAAGAGAAAGTAAAAATTAAAGTAAAAAACAATATTGATAAGGAACACCAATACACAAACATTGGTATATGATCATCAGTTTGCATACATTCAAAATATCACTGATCAGCAGGTACAATAATTTTTTGTTTCAAAACTTTTACCCAAACAGTGCATTGTAGAATATAACAGTGCACTTTACGGAGCCGTATTAATTACCACTCAGGTAAGATGTATGTGGGTAATTTTGTTCCACATCTTTTTAAAAAGTACCGCTAACAATTCAAAATTAGGATGATTATGGACCTATTATAATTTTACAAGAATTACATTTAGTTAAACAATAAAAATAATTAAGATTAAATCACATACCATTTTTAAATGAAATTAGTAATTCAGTCCAAGGTATCAAGTTCCAATCACCGAGGTTGTGGTTGTGGCGTAGGCTGTGTAACAGGTGGCAATGTCTGTGCTGGCTGTGGTGTTGGTTGTTGTGGCGTCTGTGCAGCTGGAGCATCGCCTTTCTGTTCACCAATCTCATCAATATTTAAGTGAGCGATAAATCGAAGCCTCATTTGAAGTGCTGGTCTCAATCGCCTTATTATTGTTTCCACTTCATTCTTCATCAAATCACCGACAAACATATATTTAATATGATAACTGAAAAACTGATTAAGGAAATACAAATATAAAATGAATTTACAATCTATAGATACTGAAGTCACGAAATAGCCTTTTGTGTATGGATAGGCTGTGAGAAGAGAGAGGTGAAAATTTGACAGTGCTGCCAACCTCAACAGTGAGACACTACTCGTACCTTTCACTACCATTCCAGTTTCTACATACCTTTTGTAAACTGTGGTTAATTCTGAGAAAATGTTTTCTTCATAAACCTTATAAGAAATAAATGTGACCTATAATATTGCGTATAGCTTAATAATAACATGACTAGAAATGTTTGATTTACTGTAGTTACCTTATTCCATTGGAATAAAATTTTATACGAATGAATCGCCTTCTTTACTATCACTGTCACTGGCGTCTTCACTATCAGTCTCACTAGTATCTACCTAATCGTTTCATTTTTTTTATCAGGTGTCAACAAAACTGTTGAAGAATAGCTTCTTCACCTCTTTCATTTCCTTCTTTATTTTTCGAATTGTACATAGAGAAACTTCACAGCAGTTAGCCACTTGCTCATGGCTTTTGGTAAGAGGGAGGGAAAGGCATTTTTGTTTAGCTTCAACTTCACATTTTATTACACTGCAAATTAGATTTTGTTCAGCACTGTGAATAGTCTGCCCACATTTTTGAGAAACTAACATTTCTGTTTACGGTAACAAACAGTTATATTCGTACCATTAACCTAAAAAAGGTTCCGTGATGTGTTGTATGTGCTCTGAGTATAGTATACGTTGTTCTGTTGGTGGTAATGAAATTAAAGCAGTAGCACATGCGCACTGATGCTGTTCCCCCTTTACCCCTCGTTGCAAACAAAGGCAAACTTGAGGCTCAAGTAACTATAATACCCAAAAAATTGTTAATTTCTGAAACAAGTGTTGGTTTACCAATATTCGTAAACTAATCTGAGTTAGATAGAAGGTTAGTAATATCCTGAACTTGGCAAAGTACTCACTTTAAATCACTACGAATACAGAGGATGCTTAAAATGGTTTCTAATTTTGAAAGCAGCTAGCTTAAAAAGCAATTAATACTTGAATTACAATTCAATATTTGGCATATTTACCCATAGTAGGCAGGAGTGTTAAATTATTTATATATATATTTTTTTTTTTTGGTTTAACGTCCGACTGTTTTGCAAATTGCTGCTAATGCAGACGGTGAAGGATGAAATGAATTTTTTGTAACGTATGAAAAAATGCCATGCCCGAGTGGGATTCGAACCCAAGACCGCGTGACTGTTAGTTCTAGGGCTACAAAAAAATAGTTCTGTTTCTTATCAAATGGTCAGCCAATTATATGACTGATGTATTTAAGAACAGAAGAGGTAGAGGTGTAAAAGAGACTATAGTCTAAGTTCATAGTTATCTCCTTCGAAAGTGATGAATTTCATTGTACAGCTTATCCATGTGGTGAATGAAGTGAAGGTATCATTTGCAGGGTGGAAAGTAGATGCTTTTCAGAGGGCCTGGAATGCTGATAAGCATAATTTTTTACCAGTAAGAAAGGCAATGGTAAACCACCACATATCTTGTTTTTTTTTTAGTTAAGCCTCTAAAGGTTTAAACCAGCCTTTCAGCTGATAACCTAATCAACAATTGGCATATACCCAAAAAATCGTAGAACATAATTATAAGGGTGAGTCCACGAGGGATTTAGGGGGGGGGGTCACAGGGGTCATGACCCATCCAAATTTAAAAAATATTTATTTTAATAGTTTTTTTGTATCTTTATAAATAAAAAATGAATATTTCAGCTTAAAACAATATCTTTGTATTTCAAAAACTTAACACTGATTTTTTTTTCAATTTATTTATTTAAAGTTGCATCAACTGCTTGGTCATAAGCGACTACGGTGGATTATGTAACATTAACTGTGGAATTTGACACATGAAAATTTCCAGACCCTGGCCAGGAATCGAACCCAGGACCTTCGCGTGGCAGACCAATGCGCTATGGAAGCGGCCTAAACACTGATTTGTTTCTGTGTGAAGATGTACTTAAATTGTACTGTTTCAACAGTTTATTTTACACAAATAAACTAATGCGTAGTATATGATTCTTTTCTTGATTTTACCCCTTTCGTAATTCAACAAATGTGTGTGTTTATTTATTGTAAATTATTTTCTTACACGATACTGGTACAGAAAAATAAGCACCCATTATAACATATTTTTATAACTTATTTAGTAAGCCCCTAATGTAACAAGTCGTTTTATGTAAGTAAGTGTTTACATTACTGTAAACTTTTACCGTTAAATTATTTTCATATTTCCTTTTAAATTTCGAATTAGCAATAGTAATCTATTCCCTATCGTGAATTTCTTAAATGCCTAAATTGTTCCATTTTGTCTGTTGTAACAATATGAAATTTGAAAATTTTTGGCTCAGTAAAGCGCAAAACTGTGTTTTTAAGATGTGTATTTTTAAAACTTTTCCTGGGGTAGGACCCTTCGCTCTCATCGGGGGTATAGAATACCCCACACCCCCTGTTAGTGACTTATCTTCAAACATGATGAATCCACCTCTGGGTGAATCAAACATAAACTGGAGTTTTGTTATACAAATTTATTTATGATAAGAAATTAGAAACAATGTTTTTAATAGTTTTCCACAAAGAAGTACCAAGGTTGACTCATTAGCCAATTGCGCATGTAATCTTCTAAACGTTGATCGACATGAACCAAACTTTTATGAACTGGTAATTTATTTCACTTATATGAACTGGTAATTTATTTCGAAAAATTACGACAGTTAGTTCCTTATTTATAATAATATTACTTAAAAAAATTACAATGGTGTAACCAACCCTTCTGAGGCTAAAAAGAAGGCTGCGTACAGCAACAGTGCAATGTCTAAAAATTATTATAAATTCAAAATTAATAATTTTGTTTCTTAATTTTAAAAAGCACATATAAAAACTCAAAGGATACAGTAAATCGCAGATTGAATCCATATGTTTTAGATTAGTTACGTTTTTATCAACTTGTTCAAGCGTAGTGTATAAATCGATGGTGAGTTCCATGACACATCTATGCCGTTCAGTGTTAAATCGCTGTAAGAAGGGGCCAACAAGATGGCAAAGGAATAGAAATTGCTCTTCTGTTTTTGTTATTGGAACGAGTCTCTCTTTTACAAACCTTAAAAACAAACAAAGTTACAAATTATATTTCTGAAATAGGAAGTGGTAGGTTTTTTAATGGTTAATTGAATATTTAGGTAGTATTACTTCCAGACCCTACCTGAAAGCCTTTAAGACATGTCACTGGACAATCTACATGCATTTTGAGTGAAATTAACCAAAAATCGTTTTAGTCTGTACAATGACATAATACATAAACCCTTGTAAATATTATCTTGAATAAAACCTGTGAGAAAAATGTTATGGTCTATATGTTTTTAAAATATTTTGACAATTAATTGGTAAAAGCAACGATGAATAATCAAAACTAATTATAGCAAGTGATTGTAATATTTTGTATGCCAAATGTCAATAGTGAATTATGTAGCCTACACTACATACTAGAGCTAAGTGTGTTGTAGGATACTTGCATCTGTCTTCTTCACAATTTATGATTGAGTGCTTATAAACGGCTAAGTTTTAATAATCTGTGTATTCAGAATTGAAGGGCTAACAAGAACACGGTCAGTCACATTTAACAAATTTTTCAGGAAACGATTTTTAAAGTTTCCAAGTATACCACCACTACTCTATTTTAAATATTTTTCTTTTTATTAATAATTTAGTATAGACCTACAGATATTCAGATTTGGGTTGGTTTTTAATCAAATGAACTCATATAAATGTTACAAATATTGACTCAGCCTGTTTTTCTCCTGTATATCGGGCCAAAATAGATGTAGTCATGATATTAATAAACTTTATAAAAGTTATTTATTTGCTATATGTGTAACCGACATCTACCTACGTAATACAACTTTGTTAATTTTAATACTACAATTTTTTTTTAAAGAGAACATCAAAATATTAAAAATTGAATGAAAAAACTGAAATATTTAAGACAAATAAAGAAATGTGTTTTTTTTGGCCTCTTTTAGAAATTTTTCTAGATTTACTGAAGTGTTTTTGGTTTTGTATACAGATTGCTTTTTCGTTTTTAATTCGTGTTTAATCTTAGAATACAATATTTTAGCTGTGACTTTCTGTTGTTTCCCTGCAGCCTATATTTTTAAATTATTACATTGTACATAAACTTTTTTACTGAAACCGATTAGATGAGAAAATAGTTCTGTAGATAACAGATGGTAGCAAAATCCGATTTTACAAAAATTGTGACTAAGCTTGTTCTTGTTGTAAGCCCTTCAATTAGAATAGATAAAAGTCTATTTTTTAAAACTTACTGAGGTACAGTTGTGATTTGACCAACTCCAGCGTGATGCCACATTGCATGAGCTGTTGCCAATGTGTATGAAAATTTGTTTTCCAGCAGACAATTATGTGTGGTTGAAAAGTTGAACATTTGGAATGGAGAATTCCGGAAAAAGGTACTCCACTGAACCAACTGTGGACATGTCATCACTTCTAATATTCGATCATGTAAAACAAGCCAATATGAATCTGGAAGAGCAGCCATGAGCAATCCTACTGTGTTAATCCAAAGATGAATATGATCTGTTGGAATCACAGTATAACTGAAAATAACAAAATTTTTAATTTAATAACACATAAACCAGAAAAACATGAGGCAAAAAAGATTTTTACGAAATTTACAGTAACAAATAATTGTTGTTTTGGTCATCAGCCGAAAAGCTGGTTTGAACCTGTAGAGGTTTTACTAAGTAAAACGAGGAGTGAGGTGGTTTACCATTGCCTTCCTCACGGAATGGAAAAGGCCGCTTAACAGCATGCCGAGCCCTCTGAAAAGCACATTTTTTCCACTCTGCAAGTGACACCTTCACTTCATTTACCACAGGGTCTGGCTGTATAATAAAATTAATTACTTTCAGAGGAGATAACACTGATTAGTGTCTTTTACACCTCTACCTCTTCTGTTCTTAAATGATTCAGTCATTTAATTGGCTGACCATGTGATAAGAAACAGAACTAATGATTTTAGCCCAGCAACGACAGATTGAGAGTAAATAAACAACTAATAATAAAAACAAATTGCACTAGTTTTTTTAATACTTTTTAACTTGTTTTACCTTCTTTACATGGTATTTCCTCCAAGAATATTGGAAATAGACTTAAAATGGAGCAGCTCTGAACAAAATAATGTGACTGATTTATATATGAATCTGTCACCAAATCTGGCTATTCCCATAGTTATTGTTCATTGCCAACGATTCAGTAATATTTTTTACATGTTCTGTCGGATTTTAAAATTATAATTACTAGTAAAATGTTAAATAAAAATGTAATAAATAAGTATGCGCACTGTTTAAATGAAATTTTTTTTACTTAGTTCGTATTCACCTTTTCAAACATTTTCCATAAATTTAATGGTTTGCCTACTGTAAATATTTCCAGGAATGGAACTTTTGTGGTTGGAGAGGGTATACTGTATGTTTGATTTGGAATCTTGCTAATAGATCTAGCACAGCAGCTGTCGAAGCAACATTACAACATGACTACACAATCAGTAAGTTCCTAATTATGCTGATTAAATACTTCAGGCTGTTCAATGATAACATTAGGATAAGTTGTAAATTCAAGTTCTCATGGTAATAAGCAAATAGCAGAGAACTCTGTACAGATAATAAGAAAATAAAACAACATAGTGGCTGTTAAATAACGAGAGTGACGTAAAAAATTTAATTTTAATTTTATATATAATCACATATTGTAACCTTCAATATACACTCCTTCTCTATCCCTACAACGCTTCATGCAAATTTTCCATAGTTGGAAAGTGCTGGAAGTCATCTTCTGTCAGCTCCTTCAGGACACGTGCCGCTTTCTCTTTCACAGCTTCCAGACTCAAATCTTGTCCCTTTTAATGCAGATTTCACCTTAGGGAACAGGTAGAAGTCACATGGTGCAAGATCTGGTGAATAAGGTGGATGTTCTAACACTGAGATGCTGTACTTGGCTAGGAACCTCTTGACAGATAATGCGGAATGAGCTGGCACATTGTCTTGGTGGAGAACCCATGATCTGTCCTTCCACATTTTGGGGCGTTTTTCCTTACTCTTTGACATAGTTTAAAAAATACCTCAAGGTAGTAATATTGATTGATTGTTTGATCTTCAGGACCCAGTGAAGGTACACAATCCCATGGATATAAAAAAAAACAATCATCATTGCTTTAAATTTTGACTTGCTCATTCGAGCTTTTTTGGCTCTTGGTGAAGATCGGCTCTTCCAGTGTATGGATTGGCGCTTCGTTTCTGAATCATAAGTAAAAAACAACGTTTCATCACATGTTATTATAGTTTCCAAAAAATTTGGGTCATTTTCAATCGCGTACAAAGTGTCAGTACAAATATTTTTGTGAGCTTCATTTCAAACATTTTTGAGTGGCACGTGTCCTGAAGGAGCTGACAAAAGATGACTTCCAGCACTGTTTCCAACAATGAAAAATTCGCATGGAGCGTTGTAGGGATAGAGAAGGAGTGTATATTGAAGGTGACAATAAGTGATTATGTATAAAATAAAAAATTTTTTTTACGTCAGTCTCGTTATTTAATAGCCACACCTCATATAATCTATATTAGCAACTTGGAAGGCCAGAAACAGATCAATGGCTAAATAAATTTCGCTCAAAATTTTCTCAAGATATTGAAATAAATTTTTGTTTTAAACATCCCTGTGAAGTTTTAAGGAATAATTCGATATGGCCCTTATTAAAATTGATTTTTTGAGTTTACAGTAAACATACGTACAATGAAATACGTAACAATTACTAGATCAATCATTTCATTCAGTTGTCAATAAAGTTGATATCAATTTTAATAAAAATATTCAATATTAAAAATTACTTACCCTTTAACAATTACATCCAATAAATTAATACCGACGACAGTAGGGGTGACTGGAACAGCCATCAATTCAACACATGTTATATACAGAGCATGAGCTGCCGGATTTGGAAACTCATTAAATCTCCAGTCCATCGCAGGAAAATGAGCTGTTCCAGACATTGCTGTAAGTTTGTGTTAAGGAAAATTGTGCAAATCTTATTTATTAAGTTTTATAAATAAACTTCAATGGCTGAAGAGCTATGTATAATGGACAAAATGACACATCATAATTTTCTGATGAACTTAGCAGTTTAGTTTACTTCATGAGTTGGACCACAGTGTGTAGAGATGGTATATGCCAGACCAGTGATGCGCAGTAGTCAACCGTTTGTGACGTAACCTGCACCACTTTGTCTGGCAGAAAATCGTCATGACAGAAGTAAACAAAATTAATAACACAAAATTTAATTTCCTGAGATAATATTTATAATATTCTTTTAGTCTCACAAATTTTTTCAAAAGTAACTTATGGGTAGTGTTAATCAATTTCTGTGTATTATCAAAAGAAAAAATTAACTTGTAAAACAAAATTATTTATAAGAATAAAAAACCATGAGTAAAATGTGGTTCGGCTGGCTCCTTAGCGTAGTGGTTAGTGCATTAGCCTACCACGCAGAGGTCCCGGATTCGATTCCGGCCAGGGTCTGGAAATTTCACCAGTCAAAACCCACAGTCACAGTTACATAATCCAACGTAGTCACTAATGACAAAGCAGTCGATGCAGCTTTAAATAAAAAAATAAAAAAAGTGTTTTATACTAAATACATTTAATTTTATTTATTATTATTTTATCAAACATCCTTCCTCCTCCTACCATGGTAGATAAGGAATCCTTATCTACCATTGTAGGAGAAGGAAGTTTTAAATTTTGATGTGAAAAATTTTTTTTAAAGAATTTTAATTTACTGAAGATGTGTACAAGATACACGAAAGCGCTATAAACATTGGTAAGTGTTTTCTGTTACCATATTCTGGTGGTAAGAAATATATATTTCAAATATTTAATTTTATTTATGTAATACCTTATTAGCAAAGAAATAAGTTTAATATTTGGTCTTGTATAATGGTAATCAGTGTTTGGAGGTTTTTATGTAGTGTACAATCAAAACAAGTTAGAATACTAACAGATAGCATTTACTTCTGGGTTGGGTACATCTCGACATAAGTAAGTCGTGCGTATGGTGTAGACAACATCCATGTAGCACATACCGTGAGTTGGACTAAGTCTTTTCCTTCATTGAGAGTTTCAGGTCCTCAGTTTTTTGTACTCAACAACAGACATCATCTCCTTCCCTTATCAGTACGAAAATTTTCTTCAAAGTGTTCTCAACAAGTTGCTATCAGAGAGTGCTTAAATGTTTAAAATAAAAATCCATCTTGTGTTAGGATTACAGACCAAGTTAATTGGAGCTCACAATCACAACGTTCTAAACAGCAACTACATGTTTCTGAATGGTTCAAGCATGAAACATGAAAAATTCTGTAAGTATCCTGCATTTTTATTAATTAGTAAGGTGAATTTTTATTTTCCGTAACAGCTCCCTATTGATATGTATTGAGGTGCAATTGTACATGGATCACTCTCTTTAACAAGACCGAATGAGAAAAATTAATTCAAAGAATTGAACACATTATAGAAAAGAAAAAAACAAAAGTTTTTCATGATTTGAAAAGGATACTTTCGACAATACGTCGGACCAATCTAACATAATAATCAAGTTCAGGAACCCAAGTTTTATCTGTTTGTCTTTGCATGTATGCCATGTATGGTTCAGACAATGCCCATCCAGCGGGACGAATATCGCACAAAGAACTCAGCACAGCAGAAACAAGTCGTTTTTTAAGAGGTGGTCTGTCCTGTAATTTCCTTTCATAATAATGAAGAGTGTTGTATAGATACGTAACAGGTCGATCTGGAATAAAAAAATATATACAAAAAATTAAAAAAATTTCACAACTTCAGCAGTTGGATTACAATCATTTACTGGCAAAATGGAAATTGTAGTTGGAATTAAAACAGGATTGCGAGAAATTGGTTAGCATTGCAAAAATCGATATCAGTAATGGCCAAATGGTTGTTATGGTAATGGGCATTGACAATTGCCAGAGAGGCCACATGATACTTGAACTTCCCTGTTACTGTGTAGTCATGTCTATTCATTGTTTACTTAGAGAGTTGTGTGTGTGTTATTTACATTGCACTTATAGAAAAAGAGAATGTAACAAGAATATTTAAGTGTTAGCAAGTGCCATTACGTTCTTACTTAGCTTGAGATGCAAGTACAATCTATGCTTCCAACCAGTTGTACAGATCCTACTCTAGTTTAATTCTGACTACAAACATCTGTGCTAAACCAAAATCCAATGTTTTATTAAATTACCATACATGGTAAATGTATAATTGCATGACTATGTTTGCAAATAACATACTTAGTTTATTTCACTGGTTTTAACATGCTTTACACTAAAACTTGGATTCATAGAAGCCACTACCCTTTTGAAATTTGCTGCTGAAGGAGCATTCCTATATTCTTTGTTTGATTTTTTTTAATGTATAGTTAGATGGAGCTATCTTTTTGAAAAATTTTGAACTAGATTTCAAAGAGAAAAAATGTATTTCTTAACAAAAGATGCTTTTATCAATGGGATTAAGTGACTCCAAATTTATATTTTGGCTGTTTATAACCAGACTTTCCATTTCAATTCATGAGTTGCACGAGTTTATCATCGTTAGTGTAAAGTTGATGATATATTTATGCTAATTTACCTAGGCAGACCACCTGTCTGCCCATAACAGACAGGTGGAGTGTCAAATTATTTACACTCAATCTGTTCGTTGCAGGGCTAAAATAAATAGTTCTGTTTCTTATCACATGGTCAGCCAATTAAATGACTGGACCATTTCAGAACAGAAGAGGTAGAGGTGTAAAAGACACTAATCAGAGTTATCTCCTCTGAAAGTAATGAACTTCATTATACAGCCAGACCCTGTGGTGAATGAAGTGAAGGTGTCATTTGCAGAGTGGAAAAATGTACTTTTCAGAGGGCCCGGCATGCTGATAAGCATACTTTTTCACTCAGTGAGGAAGGCAATGGTAAACCACCTCACTCCTCGTTTTACTTAGTAAAACCTCTACAGGTTCAAACCAGCTATTTGGCTGATGACCTAAACAGCAACAACATTAGTGACAATTTACAGCAACAATTTAGCGGTATATCTAAATGAATTTCATAAAATTTATTATTTTTTTGTTAATAAACATGTGTTTATTGCAATCTGTTCAATTTAAGGGTAATAAACAACCCCACGGCTCAATGAGATGAGAATATAAATATGACGTGTAATGCTGTACAGATTCAGGCCGAACCATTCCCGACAGAGTATGGTTAACTGAACTCCAACCACCAATGTACACCGGTAACCACCACCTAGTATTCAAATTTGTATAAAAGCAGCCACCTATATTAGGATTTGAACCACGGAAACTTCTGCTACCACTGGCAGCGTTGCCATGGCCATGTCGTGTGAAAAATGTCTTAGTTCATAACACAATCTACTCTGTGCTTCAATCTGTTTTGAACAGTTCATATTTTTATGCTAGCTCAATTAGTCTACACAGTAAATGTTAAAATTGAGTCGTGTTTTCACAGGATTCCTTTAATTTCCACACCCTAAGAAATCTACAGTGATACTTTTAGTGTTTTTAAGGTAGAAAATATATCAATAAAATTAATTAAATTACCATGAAATTTATAAAGGCACCCAAGATGTTCAAGTAACGTTTCTAGTGATTTAGATACAGGTGGTATTTCCAAATATCTGTGGATAACGATGTCAAACACCTGTAAAAATAAAAAATTAATAAAAATATGGTGTGAAACACTCACACGACTTGCTCGTGCCAATGTAAATAACGAACAATATGACCTAATTTTAATCATGACTGAATGATGTAATATGAAAATCAACATCTGATATACTTAAAAATACAGAAAATTACTAATAGATGCTAAATTAAGCTCTGTAGAAAAGAATGCTTGAAATAAAAGTTTTAGATTTTTAAATTTTCTATAATTTTAACCCTTTCCACTCGACTGTCGGATCTGATCCGACACGATAGTTTTACCGTTCCACTCGTATGTCGGACCCCATCCGACTCCACTTTCACAGCTGATTTTGTATGAAAATACGCAGTTAACAATGTTGCTGTAATGTGCTGGCCTCTACGGGATGTTTTAAAAATTAATTCTTGTAGTTTTTGATAGTTGACTACTACCGATTATCGATATAAACGAAATTAATTGAATTGAGGTCGCCGTACCAAACTAGTAAACAAACTAACCTAATTGTGAACGTGCTTCGTTTAGTTTGCGGTATTTCGTGTCGCTTTAAGATCGGTTAATGTTTTTAGGTAACTAATTCACAAAAAAAATAATATTCAGATTATTTTTTATGCTTTTATTAGGTTTTAGGTATCAATTTCTAGTTACATAGTTTTTACAACGACAGTGTATGTTTTGAAGGTTATATTTTAAACGTTTTTAGGTGAGAAAAAGCATTTTTGATGTATCGTTATTAACATTAAAGTAATTACAAACGTAAAAAGTATTGGATGCTCTTAAAACTAATAACAACACATTACGCGTATGATTACTGTAATAGGGTATAAACAGATCATAAAATAAATACAAGTTGAGGGGAATCACAGTGGAAACATAATTTGAGTGGAAAAGGTTAATTCTATACACTTTTGCCCTAAAATTTATAATAAAGCCGTCACCATAAAAACAATTTTTTACGAGAGCACAGCCTCCCAAGGAATTTCAGCAGGCATGGAACTTAACCCTATCTTGTAGGAAATAATAAATATTGTAAATAAGGCGATTTTCGAAAAAATTGTAGGAGTCGTTTTTGAGTAAATCACACAAAAAAATCTCTACTTCCGGTTGACCAACCTTGATGAAAATGTTTGTGTCGTGTCCACAAGTGGTACACAACTTACGGTCCAAGTTTCAACTTTGTAGGATAATCTGTTCTTGAGATATTTTGTTCACACACACTCACACCAATCACTAAAAATATATTTTATTGAGTTCAGGAGGCTTGAAAACTTGTATTTCTAGTGAAAACTAATTCCAAAAATCGACATGAAAACAATACTTTCCTGTCATATAATCATAGTATAAGACAAGAGAAAGTAAAAAATAAAATTTAGTAATATAATTATCAACTTAATGAACTCTCATTTAATTAAGCTTTATAAATTATGATCCACTTAATAAAAAACATTTATTTTGCATTCATAATATCTATTTATTACTTACTGGTAGAAACCGAAGACAGACATTTCCAAAATAAACAGGCAAAGACTGGTATGGAGATGATGCACCAGGATTCTGTTCAAGAATTCCTTCAGGTGCAAACTTTTCTGGATATTTCCGATGGAAAGCAAGATGTTTTTCATGCCTTTAAATTTAAAAAAAAATTGAACAATTTTTATTTACATAAAGGAATAAAATTAAATTTCACAAAAATGAATAACCAAAGCCATCTTTTTTTTATTGAGTGATGAAGCCTTAGCTTCTACATAGTAAATGAAATGAGGTGATATAGATGAAAAAATTCCAGACCTGACAGGGAATCAAAATTGGGACCCCGGGCATAGAAGCCTATTGAGCGTCTTAGATGCTCAATTCAAGCCAAGGGTAATTCAGAATGTTTTATGGTAATTAAGACAAATTCTCTTTTGAGCTTACTTATACCAATGATTAAAATAATTCTTTACTTAAAGAAAAACGATTAAAAAAGATGTAAGTAGTAAATTTTAAAGTATTGAATTTTAGCATTATACAATCAATGACATTTCTGTTAAGTAGAATTCACTTTTGAAAAATACACAGATATAGTAAGTACAAATCCGTCAAAAAACTTAGAACATAAGTCTTCAATTTTTTTTTTTTTTTTATTGGGTGATGATGCCTACATAAGTCTTGGGCATGTGCGTAGGTAATAATATGTGGTGATTTACAGATGAAAAAAATGCCAGACCTGACCGGGAATCGAACCCGGGACCCCGGCATAGTAGCCAGTTGCGCTGACCACTACACCATGGGTCAGCCAAAGTAAATCATTGAGACACTGGAATGTAAAAAATCGATTTAAATAAAAACACATCAGCGGGGCACATAGTGGTACAGTTATAAGGTATAAGTTATTCAACAACTGGGTGGCCAGTTAAATCAGGGGAAATTACAAGAGCACTGCATTATTTTATATAACATTGTCTACACCTACAAGTTACAGGTTAATCTAAAGTAACCATAGACGTTATTAAGGTCACAATGAAAATAATTAATATTAAACAAACATACACACAGAATGAGAGAAAATATTAGCAATTTATATAAAATTAAAAAACTAATTCAAATCAGAAAAACATTAAAATATTTTTCCTCAGTATATATATATCTCGTTAAAACTGGTTGTAATTGTAAACGCAGATGAATTAAAGAAAATTACAAAAATATATAATATATACATGAAATAACAATTTAGTACCAATTTGACTGTTTCCAATGTTCAGGTGAATTCTCTTTAACGAATTCTTGTACTCTGTTTCTGAATTCGGCAGCCTTAAACAACAGCAATTGAATAATAAAGAAGCACACTTGAGCTTCATTACCTTCTTGTGTCCTCAAAGCCTAAATAAAAAATAAAAATCAGTTGTACTGGATACCAATCTGGTAATAAACAATAATTAACTAGATGATAAAAAGTCCAAAGTCAAACAATAAATTATTTTTGATGCGTAGTACAAATTTTAATATAAACAATAATTACATCATTAGTAAAATATGATAAACTGAATGGTACAAAAGTTCCAGGACCCCTTTATAATTTTAAACCTCTTACAGGTGTTACATCCAAACTTTCACAAACTTTTTCTAGCCAATTGCTCTATCTTTTGGAAGTTTCAATCACTTTTGAAAAACTCTTGATTTGAATTGTAATTGTTATTTTTTATGGAGTTTCAAATTAGTTACCACTTAGGTTTAATTAGGATTTAGGAAATAAGTAGGGCCCATTTTCTTATAATTGTATAAAAAATTCTATAAGTTAATTTTTTCTAAATCATAATTAAAGTAAATTAGAAAAAAGTAGCCATTCCTCTGAATCAGAAAATGAATAAATACCAAATTACATGAAGCGTATAATATTTGGAAAAGTGGACAAATCTGATATATTTGGTTCTGCCATTTTGGATTGGGAAATTGGAGAGGAGTTTACGTTACACAACTTTTCTCATCTTAAAAAGAGCTTTAAAAGGATATGTCACTCAATAGGGGTCGCTATTTAAATTTTTTGATTTGCAACCCTACCAATCCCCACTAAAAAAGAAAATGTGATTGAAACTTCCAAACGGTAGAGCAATTGGTTAGAAAATGTTACGGAAAGTTTGGATGTAATACCCATAAGAGGTTTAAAATTATAAAGGGGTTACGGAACTTTTGCAACAATCAGAAAACTGGACAGTTTTAATATCTTTACAAAGCCTTTATGCTGAAAGACTGAATTTTTATTAGCATAAAATGGCTAAACATTTCAAAGTTAAGTACAATATACACAAAAATTACAAAACACAATGCTTGAACTCAAACATTTCTGAAAAGTACTGGTGTGATGTATTGGTGCATACCATCGTAAAATAACTACTGTGTTAATATTAAAAAATTTAGCGTTTTACACCAGATTTTTTTAAAGTAAATAGTGAAAAACCTAATCTGATCTTAATTATGGGTGGATGCATGGGCGTACCCAGCGAGGGGCAGCTCCCTGTCCCTCCCTGGCATTAGGTAGGGCAATGGCAAATAACCAGTTGTTTTGTACACTGAAATGGTTTAAAAATCGAGGAGAAGTATCAAGAGGTCTAAAATACTTACGTCTTTCAAATGTTACAACCTCAACGACCATGGCTTGCTCCCCCCCCCCAGTTTTGATCCTGGGTACACCAATGAGTGGAAGGCGCTCAATGAAAATCAACTTCTGCTGGACGTCGATTTTGATAAGTGAAATATGCATAATCAATGATTGAAGCTAAACTAAGCTCTGTACAAAAAAAACCTTTATAATAAAAATTGTGGGTTTTAATTTTCTATAACTTCAATTATCCTGTTGTAAAAATTTAATATTTTTAATTAAATTGACATGAAAACAATACTTTCCTTCCCTACATGAAATATAGCGAAAGAGAAAGAAAAAACATCAATTATTTAAGAAATGAATGAACGTTATTTACAAAAACTTACCAAACACAGAATGAGTCTATCAATTGTGATAATGTTATATTTCCAGATCATATTATTTATAGCATCAACACACTTATTAACATGTTGACCTTCTTGTGAAATCACAAATTCAAAAACCAGATAATCACAAAATTTTCGTAGATGCGCTGACAAAGCTCTAGCACCAATTCTTTCAAGAATTCTGAAATTAAAAGAAAACATTGTAATACAGTAACATAAATGAGTCAGAAATGGATGAGAAAGAAAATTCAGTTAAATAATAACGCGCTAACTTAATATCACTATTAACACTTTGAGGACTGGCATCATGCGTATGCGACGGTACTCACATGTAAATTTTAGGTTCCATTTTGTTTCTATTGTACATTAATAAGTTACCAGAAGTAATACCTACTGGTAGATTACACATGCTAACATAAAATCTCATAACGTTCCTGAATCGAATGTTATAAACAGTCAATGAGAAAAATGTACTTGCAGTTCAGAAACAAACATAATATTTAAGAAAATAGAGAAGTGGATGTTTTTATTCATAATAATAATAGCCTAGAGCGAGTAAAAACGGTGATGTTTCTTGGGATTTCTATAACGATAATGTTTGTAGTAAATAATCATCAGAGGTATTTGCATTCAACAGATTGCCATATTAAATGATAAAAAATTACTAATGACAGCTTGTTGTTTGTTGTTTAGGTCATCAGCCGAAAGGCTGGTGTGAACCTGTAGAGGTTTTACTAAGTAAAACGAGGAGTGAGGTGGTTTACCAATGCCTTCCTCACTGAGTGAAAAAGTAAGCTTATCAGCATGCTGGGCCCTCTGAAAAGCACATATTTTCCAATCTGCAAATGACACCTTCACTTCATTCACCACAGGGTCTGGATGTATGATGAAATTCATTACTTTCAGAGGAGATAACTCTGATTAGTGTCTTTTACACCTCTATCTCTTCTGTTCTTAAATGATTCAGTCATTTATTTGGCTGAATCATTAATTTAGCCCTGCAATGACAGCTTATCATGGTCAAACTCTAATTTATCTATTATGCTATTTTAGTATGAGTAACGTGTTTTTAAAATTCAAAAGAAAGTTCCCACCATGAACCTAATGGTTCATGGTGGGAACTAACCACCTCACCTAATACAGATCACTATTTAAGGAGCTTAAATTGCTTACAGTATTCTCACTCTAAATTTTTTAGGTGGTAATGGATGGTAGGCAAAATACTTTCACACACAATTTTATGTCTACTATCATAACAAAAGAAACGGAAACGATTATTACATAGATAACCACAATACTAAAACGTTTTAAACAAAAACCTACTTACGGAGAGAGAAAAGTTGTGAAAATTGTGCTGATTTGGGTTCACTAAAAAAAAATCTGAAAAATTACTTGATATATGAGACTTTTCACCTTTTTATCACTCCTTTAAGTTTTAATGTTTCCGGTCAAATCCAACTCCTCTCCACCATTGCTCTCTTTGCATCGCATCCTTCCCCCAATTCATTCATAGCTATACCCACATACTTCATTCTTTTTCCTTCCACCTCCAAGGACAGCATCCCTGCCCTAAAGATTGGGAGCCTTAGCTGAAGTGATAGACACATCCCCGGGTTGTGGATGGGAAAAAGGGAATTAAATGGCTTGGTGTGAATAAAGGTTAATTTGAATAAGCAGTTTCAGACCACCAGCGGTACAGTCTAAGGAGTGATGGGGCATATACAAAATGCCACAATGCTGAAAATTACTCAGACTGTACACTATTATGAACAACTTTTGAGAATAAGTTACAAATAATTTTATAAAACTAAGAAGTAATGATGAAAAATTCTTACTTGTAAGCTATTGGTGTGATTCTGTCAGTTTCAAGTATCATCTTCCACAGAAGACACAAAAACAAAGGAGGTGTTCCCGAAACTGAAAAATGGGCAATTATGTCATTTTCATTATTCATAGATGCCCAGTTACGATACTCTTCTTCAACTGCTTTCTACAAAAAGAAAAAAATTAAATTTAAAAATTTAAATTTATAATAACTTCAAAAATATGGTAAACAAAATTACTTTGGCTGTTGCTCCCTCCTAGAGTTAGAGAGCATGTTAGTTAACATGCAGAACCAAAGCATATTAGAATCCCTTGGTTCTAGCACAAATCAACAAGTTCTTCAACATTGGCTATTTTTCCCTTTTTATTTTCTGAATGATTGAGTAGCTTTCTAATGCTAAAAACAATTCATTAAACATAATACAAATAGTCATTTAACTAAATTCTTTCTAAAACTTTGAAATTGATTTCCTGGAGTCAGATACATGAATAACAAAATGTATGCTATATTCAATAATGAAGAAGTTCATTGGACTTCTGAATGAGAATGTCAACCCAGTGGCTGAAATAACCTGCAACCAAAAAGTTTGGTATATGTACGTTATCTAGGATGTTCTTCACTTCTGTTTTTTCCTACAATGTTTTAAATGAATTTATATAATAAATTTCACTAACCTTTCTTTTTAACTGCGTCAACTTTTATTTTCACTTACACGTGTTTCGGTGGATCCACTATCATCAGAGTAAATAATATATAATTGAAACTAAAAACTTTATTTATTAAAAATCTACAGAAGATGATACATCTTCAGTCATTTGTATAAAACTGACTAAAAATTAATTTCCTCTAATTTTTCCCTTCTCATGTTCACTATAGATAGCAGCAGCAGTCAATATCACTTCATCATTTCTAAATTTGACCTGTTCATTCAAAATGTCCTGCTTTTGCTCTTTTAAATATTTATAAATGAAGAACATCTCATATTTTTCAATTTTATTTTTATTTTCTATATTACACTGTTCTATTACATTAAAATGTTCATCCATTTCACCAAATTTATGTTATAAAAAATATGAGATGTTCCACATTTATAAATATTTAAAAGAGCAAAAGCAGGACATTTTGAATGAACAGGTCAAATTTAGGAATGATGAAGTGATATTGACTGCTGCTGCTATCTATAGTGAACATGAGAAAGGAAAAATTAGAGGAAATTAATTTTAAGTCAGTTTTATACAAGTGACTGAAGATTTATCATCTTCTGTAGATTTTTAATAAATAGAGTTTTTAGTTTCAATTGTATGTTATTTACTCTGATGATGGTGGAACCACCGAAACACGTGTAAGTGAAAATAAAAGTTGACGCAGTTAAAAAGAAAGGTTAGTGAAATTTATTATATAAATTCATTTGATAAAATAGAATTAATTTCAAACTGCAGGATGCATTATAAAGATTTATTTTTGAATGTTTTAAAGTAAAAAAAACAAACTTATAAGCCACCAATAATCTGCGAAAGCTAAGGATCCTGGGTTCAATTCCCAGACAGGTTTGACAAATTTTATCAATAAGTTTCGTCTATCACCATTGTCTGCATTAGCATTAATGTGCAAAACGGACATACAAAAACCATAGCTTTAATCTGGGAATTATCTTGATTAAGTCAACAAGTTCTAAAACACAGTCTGTTTTTCCCATTTTTATTTTCTGAGTATGTATGGCACTATAAAGCAACAAAAGGGTAAGTCAGGCGCATACGCTCCACTCACCCTCCTCTGACGAGGTAATTCTGGGAAGGCTATCGAGAAATATGGATGTAGAGTTAGTGAGATTTACAGAGACACACTTACTAGCTCTGCCTATAAAATACTCTATACAACTTTACTAGACATAAAAATACAGGATAACAAAATAGGGAAAATTAAATTCAGAAAGATGATAAGCCTCATGGATGAAGACCTAAGAGAATGGTACAGTTCTATAGATCTATTCAGAGCATCAGTGTTCAAAGGTCAAAACTGTCATTTTATAGCCAACTTCCAATGGAAGGAACTTCAAAGAGACAAAGAGAGAAAATTCATTTCTTAAAATACTAAAATGATAGAATTTTAAAATACAAGTGTAATAAGAAAATACACTGTTACTTGTAACAAGAAAACTTTTAATTTGCCATAGGTGATCATTAGTTAATGAATCCTGGAGTGCACAAATATAGAATACCTCCCAAACATAGCCAAAAAACACCTGATTTAGGTCACAACTCTTATGTGAATCTCCAATTACAATGAGAATGTACCGTATTGTTCCGAATACAAGCCGCAGTTTTTCCTAAGAATCGGTTCCATAATTTGACCTGCGGCTTGCATTTGCGCTTTAATAATATTAATGGTGCAATGGTTCTTATTAAACTTAAGTATGTAGCCTATGAAGAGAGAGACAAATGCACTCATTATATGCACACTTCTAACGTAGTACGTGTACAGTAATTTTGATCAGTTTGGTATTACAGTATGAAGTTTGGTAGCAGTTTTCTTGTACTTAATTTTGTTTTTTTATTCGATCATTTGTTTTTTGTAATTTTTCCATTTTATATATCGCCATGAGTGATGTTGTTTAGGTTAAAGAGTACTTCGTCAATAAAAATACCCAAAATTCAGCGCAGGACTTATGAAACTAATTTCGAATTATTCGTAATTAACTACGCGGAAAAGACATCCACCAAAGAAGCCGGAAGAAAATACCTATAGTGTAAATGAATCTTGTGTTCGGCATTGAACAAAAAATAACAAAAATTTCTAAATGCTAATTAAGGGGTAAGTGTATTTGTTTGTACGGTAATTTTTTCTTATAAAATATAATATTTTCAAAAACATACAAGTACTGTTAATACAAGTACTTGAAATTTTGTTTTCCTAGTTTTTATCTTATTTTTTCCGAAGCGGCTTAAATTCGGAATAATACGGTATTTAATTATTTAAAAAAAACTTAATGATTAATTAAATAATTAGTTTATACCTTAAGTTGTTGTTTATTTTCTTCTGGAACACTATTCTGTTGGAAAAATTCATTTAACACAGGTGGAAAACATTCTAAAGTATGATTGGCCCAAGAATGCGGCGTGTTCTGCATTATTGTGTTCAGCAATTCCTTACACCAAGAACCAGACACTGAATCCATTCCTGTGCCAGTAACATGCATTGAACGTGCTAATGTTAACACGAGAGCACGATTTAATTCTTCACTTTCAGCTGACACCAGTGTTTTTGGTTCACTAAGAAACCTAGATAGCTGTGGTTGTACTTCAGCACTCCCTAAACCAGTTATTAATCTAAGAGCAGTACTTTCAACACTGAAAAAAGAATAAATTTACAAAATAAAGAATCATTTTTATAGAAAATTAAAACTCTAAACTAGTGGTTTCCCAGTTACATGTACCCCAGGGCCAACATTTGATTGACAAGTAAAATGAGGCTACTGTTTTTAGGATCATATGCTCACCTCCTATTGAATTTAAAAAGGACTATAGAATTACAATTATTTACACATAACAAATACTCCTAAGTAATAAAAAAAAAATCTGGTGTGAAACACTCGCACAACTTTCTCTTGCCAATGAAAATAATTAACAATAAACCTAACATTAGTAATAAAACATTAGAAATACACAAAAAAACCTAACCTCAATAAACATAACCTAATTTTAATCATATATGAAAGACGCAAAATGAAAATCAACCTCAGTTTGGCTTAAAAATAGGGAAAATCGCTCTTTCATGATAAACTAGGAACTGTAAAAAATAATGCTATAAATTAAAGTTGTAGATCTTTTAATTTTCTATAAATTTTATTATATACACTTTTGTCATAAGTCCTTAATCATTCACATTAATATTATTATGTTTTTGTAAAACAAATTTTATAGGAAACTGGGGATTATATGCTATTTTATGTTTACTTTTGAATATAAATAATACATACCAAAGATGTAATTGAGTCTGATTTGTCTGTGGTACAGCTGCCAATGTATGTAGATTTGACAAGAACTGAACCCGATAATGAGGTTGAATATGGTGCATTCTGTAGCTGAACATCTCCAATAAAGTATAAAGTATTCCACAAGCTTGTGATTTAAATACTGATGGTAGCAACTGACCTTTCAAAATAAAAACACAAAATTTGAATAATAACTGAATAAGTAAGAACTGTATTTCATTTTTTAATTGCGTCCAGAAGACTCCCAAGGAAGTATAGGACATGTCAAGTCCTGTACAGGCACAATGTACTACTTACACTACTCCAATTTTTCCTATCGTGCACCTGCTGAATGTGATTAACTGATAATTGAATCAACGTCTTTTTTCTGATTTATTTTGTTCCTTAGCCTCTCAAATGATCACTTGAATAGTCCATCAACTAAACTTTATTCTAGTAACACCCTTTCCCTACTTCCATTCACTTATCATCAAGGTTAACTAATTATTGTGAAAAGTTCTTCTAAATAAAGTATTGTTGTTGTTTAGGTTATCAGCCAAAAGGCTGGTTTGAACCTGTAGAGGTTTTACTAAGTAAATCGAGGAGTGAAGTGGTTTACCTTGCCTTCCTCACTGAGTGGAAAAGTACACTTATCAGCATGCCAGGACCTCTGAAAAGCATATATTTTCCACTCTGCAAATGACACCTTCACTTCATTCACCACAGGGTCTGGCTGTATAATGAAATCCATTACTTTCAGACGAGATAACTCTGATTAGTGTCTTTTACACCTCTACCTCTTCTGTTCTTAAATGATTCAGTCATTTAATTGGCTAACCATGTGATAAGAAACAGAACTATTTATTTTAGCCTTGCAACGAACAAAATAAAGTATTAACAACTGAATTAAGTGTTTACTAAGCTTTTGATGTATTATCCTGAATGTTTAATTGCAACTTGTCTAACTTTAATAAAAGAATGTTCTCAAACTAATTCCTAATTACTCCAGAATAATGACATTCGATGGTGTTTCAAATACTTTTATTATACAAAATCAAACAAATCTATAATCACACTAGTACAATGCCCAAAATATGGGCAATGGTATCAATAAACTCAATTTTTCAAGTGAATAAATACTTACTTATAAAGCCTTTAATTCCAAGCGATTCAATTTCAGTATAAACAAGAAGTCGACTGTATGTCTCAACCAAAGCTGGTGCTAATGCCATATTTGATTTGGATTGTGCAAGTTTAATCATATGTGTTACAATACTATGAATTAAGCTCATTTTAGAATGTACCTGAAACAATACAACATCGATTGATTAATGAGGGGGTAGATTAAAAACTGTTGGAACTAAGACCCAAATGGATCCTTAAACAAATTGTGCTTTTCACAATGATTCAACCTACATGGCTCGAAAATGTATTCCTGTGAAACAAAAGCTCTGAGACCAGTTTTTGTAATGGGATATTCTCCTTAACTCCTTAAGTGTTTGTGACAATTATTTCATATTGTGAAACGTCTGTTTTAGATAGCTGTAAAACAAACTATTAAAAGTTGTTTCACGATTTTACTGTTAAGATTGCTAACCCACTGGGTTGGTTTAGAGGTAAAGTTGTCACCGGGAGTCAGCTGTTTAACAGCTGATTTTCAGAGACAAAGGTTCCTGGTTCGAATCCTAATAAAGGTAGTTACTTTTATACGGATTTGAATACTAGACAGAGGTTACCGGTGTACTTCGATGGTTGGGGTTCAATTAACCATACCTCCCAAAAATGGTCGGCCTGGGTCTGTACAAGATTACACCTCATTAACAATCATACACATCATCCTCATCTCATTGGGTCAAGGGGCTGCTTATTGTTCTGAATTGAGCAGATTGCAACGTAAACACATTATGGATAAAAAAAGATTGCTAGCACAAAAATTTGCCTAAAACAGGCAGGTGGATATTAACCCTTTGCGAGCTATTTACGGGTATAACCGCATCTGTAAAAAGTGCGCAGAGAGCTATTTACGCTTATAACCGCAACCCGTTTTTTTGCCCAAAGAGCTATATACGGTTATATAAGCAATTGCGTATTAAATAGTGTAGATTAAAAGTTAGTTCACAGAACTGTCACTAGTTGTTTTTTCAGTTACTGTCTTCTTATTTTAACATGAAATAATCGATTTACTGACTAAATATCGTACGACAATCGATGTAAAGATCGATCGCTGTTGAAGTAAGGTTATGAATGGCAGCTCGTTTGTTTACTGTATTGTGGTAAAGCTCCGTTTTTCTTTATGTATATCTTTTTGTATGTTAATCAAGTTTTCTGCTATGTGAAACATTTTATAAGTGTACATAAAATAGTGTTATAAGTAAAAAATAAGTAAATTAATTTGTTCTTCAAACTAAATACACTAATATATAAAAAGAACTACATGATAAAACTAACTAACTGAACAAACTAACTGAACACATGATAAAAAATAAACACAATATGTCGAATATAAAAAACAATCTAGAAATATTAGAAATAAATAACAAACAAAATGAAATTGAAATTCTGGAAAAATATTATATTTATAAATACAATAGCTGGGAGAAATTAATGAACACACAAATTGAATACGACAATCAACTGATTAAGTTGGTAAGACTGTTTTAAATATAAGAATCGACTATTCCTTATCTACCATGGTAGGAGCAGGAAGTTTTAAATTTTGACTTGTAATAAATGTTAATTTACTGAAGATGTGTACAAGATACACGAAAGCGCTATAAACATTGGTAAGTGTTTTATGTTACCGTATTCTGGTGGTTAGAAAATATATATTTCAATTTTAAATAATACGGCTGTTTAAAAATCCTACATAGGATGTTTAATAAAATAAAAAGAACTACATGTTAGGTTAGTGCCCGTTTGCTACACTGTAACTGTAAGTATTGACTTTATTCAAAATATTTTTTATATCTTATCTATTTAGTATAACTTTTAATAACATTTTAATCACTTTTATGCAATAAAAAAATATGTAATTTTTCAAAAATTTCTTAACATATACTAGCTCCGACTACCATGAGATATATAAACGTTCTAGCTCTCAAAGGGTCAAATTATTTGGACTCGATCTGCTAGTTCCTGAGCTAAAAAAAAATAGTTTTGTTTCTTACCACATGGTCAGCCAATTATATGACTGAAGCATTTAAGAACAGAAGAAATAGAGATGTAAAGAACTTTCATTACATATCCATTTCCTATGTCAATACTGATGGCATCTTCCGTCATACAGGCATAGCATACTGATAAGCATACTTTTCTACTCAGTGAGGAAGGAATCTGTAAACCACCTCACTCCCCGTTTTACCTAGTAAAGCCTCTAGAGGTTCAAACCAGACTAGTGGCTGATGACTTAAACAGCAAAAAAATGTTGTCAGATTTTTCTATTTCAATATCAATATTTTCACTCAATTTGCATGAGGAATCTATCTTAACATGACCATAAATTCTATCCATGTATTGTTTGTTATTATGTCGTCATGGTGAGTAAGCATGCATGAACTGTAATTTAAGATAATTTACTAGGCAACAAGAATTTGTCAATTTTGATGAAGATATTTTTAATTTATGAGAAAGTGAAATTCATGAAGACAATTTCACTGGTGGTAATAGGTTAGGCATCAATGTTGATATCATGAATAAACAGGGTAATTTCTACCGGAGGTTGAGATTGACAATTTCCTGGCTCTTATTTCACAATTTGAATTACAGTAATTATTTTCAATAAAAAAAAATCTGGTGTGAAACACTCACACAACTTTCTCTTGCCAATGAAAATAATTACCAATAAACCTAACATAAGTAATAAAACATTAGAAACAAACAAAAAACTAACCTCAATAAACAACCTAATTTTAATCATGAGTGAAAAACGCAAAATGAAAATCGACCTCAGTTTGGCTTAAAAATACGGAAAATCGCTCTTTCACGCTAAACTAATCAAAAAATTGTTCATTAAACAAAAAATGCTCTAAATAAAAGTGGTAGATCTTTTAATTTCCTATAAATTTTATTACATACACTTTTGTCGTAAAATGCATACTAAGGCCGAAATCTTAAAAAAATAGATTTTTCACACGTATTTGTGAGAAAAAAAATAGAAAATTGCTAATTACCGCTTAACTAAGCGTTATACAAAAAAATGTTTGAAATAAAAGTTGTAGAATTTAAAATTCTCTACAACTTTAATTATATACATTTTTGCGGTAAAATGCATAATAAAGCCGCAACCTTAAAAAAACAATTTTTTAACGGGACAAAAGCCTCACCAAGAATTTCAGCAAACATGGCGCCTACCCTATCTTTTAGAAAATATAAAATTGAGTAAACCAGGCGATTTTAAAAAAAATCGTAAGACCAGTTTTTGAGAAAATCGCAAAAAAGTGAAAAATTACACGAATAAACTACTACTTCCGGTTGCCCGATTTTGATGAAAATGTTTGTGTCGGGTCCGGTAGTGATATGTAACTTAAGTTTCAAGTTTCAAGTTCGTATGATGTTCCGTTCTTGAGATATTCTGTTCACACACACATAGACCAATTGCTAAAAACATGTTTTTTGGGTCCAGGGGGTCTGAAAACGTGTAGATCCGATGAAAACTCGATTTCGAAAAATCGACATGAAAACAATACTTTCCTTCCTATATATTCATACAGGTAAGAGAAAGTAATAACATTGAGCTTTAAAGAAATTTATGGTTTGGTGTATTAATTATTGAAATTGAAAAACAAATTAATAGTTTACAAGAAAAAATAAAGCATAATAAGTAAGTGTAAAAAATTAAATGCTTAAGTGGTCAATCTCCTCGGAATGAAAGATATGGATCATTCTCGCTGACAGTTTTAGGTTAAGCGAGCTCTACTGTCCCTGCAGCATTTACAAAATTTAACGTAACAAGTATAAGCAATGACGATCATTCCTTTTTTTGTTTAAATTCTTGAGACACAAACTAAATTTTTAAGGTGAAAAGTATACTTCAAAATTGTCAAAGGAGTAAAAGTTACAAAACTCTTTTATTGCATGCAGTTATCCATGCATGAAATTATTAGTGATATTAACTATACCAAATTCATTTTAAGAACCAACTGCGAAGTAAGCAAACAGTGAATGACGTCACAGCTCCAGAACCGTACGCACCAAAAGTATTATGCGATTTTTATAGTAGGCGTTTGCGAAACGACTTGTGCTTAATACTCTTATGAGTAATTAATTCTTTAGCTTAATAAAATTAAATACTTAAATGTTTTTTATAATTTTAAATGCTTACTTTATAAATAAAATTATTATTGTTTACTAATTTTAAAACTCACTTACTTTATTCTCAAAGGTTTACCTTTTTGGTGTTTGTATAAATTAATATCAACTTTTTCAGCAAAAATAAAAATAAACTTACTTTTGTTCATACAGTCGAATAAAGTAATAACTACAATAAAATTAAACTGTACATGAAACTAAAAGCACCATTCAAACTAGACGCACAATTAAACCGAACCGAACAGTTTAAAATAACAAAGCCAACTAAATTGAAAACTCATTTAGAATCATAAAATTAAAAATGACACATACACATGAAGAATTTGTAATATAAACATTGAATAAGCCTATAAACAATACGGAGTAGTATGCAACTGAATTCTAAACAAAATTAAGTGATAAGGGAAAGATTTTATTGACGTTAGGGAACGTGGCTGTTCGTTGTTATTGTTTAGCAGTTATAAAAGTGTTAGTGTCCACCCGGTGACTAATGCTAGGCTGTTGCATGTATTTGTGTGGTGTATTTACACGTACTACCACAGATGCAGTTTGTTGATTTGACAGTTGGTTCTTACAGTGAACTCACTATAAGATTATTTTAAACTTTTTGAAACATAATTACAGTCAGTGAATCCAATATGGACATTGATAATGGAGTAGTTGGGCCATTGGCAAGAGCAGCATTATTAGGTAAAGATGGTACAGGAGCTTGTTGTGGTCCCTTTTGAGTTCCCAATATAGTTTCTACAAGTGCAGCCATTGGGCGAGAGAAATATTCTTGGTTAGTAGAATACGCATTACACAGTAATGCTATTCTGTAGTCGGATCCCATTGATAAACTTGCATTGCTCACTAAATGTTGTAAGAATCTACAAAAAAAAATATATATCAAATAATTATACAAAATTAATAGATCAATAGATTAATTAATAGATTAATAGATAGATTGTTTGATCTCTGTCAAACAAATTAAACTTAAGTCAAACTAAAACGAATGCGGAGATACATAGACAAAGCTGTGATGGTTCGATCATGTTAGTTGGATGTAAGAGGATAGACTGCTTAACGCTTATTGAACCGCCTGAATTTCGTTCAACAACAGAAATGCTACAATCAGAACGTGCTCTCAAAAAAATTCTTTTATCTAACACCATTACTAACAAAAAATTATAGTTGATTTATATAAGAAGTACGCGCCTTCTGAATATAAGAACATTAAAATCGCTTCATAATTGTTTACTTTTAGGCGAGTGAAAGTTTTGCCCATGAAAATTATTGTGGTTTCATTAAATCTTTTACTATAACAGGTTTAAATTTCAGTTTAGCAAAAATGTGTTGAAACATGTTTTGTAGACAAGAGATTACTGAATAAATCCATTTTTTTTATTAATTTTTCCCGAAATTTTTGATGGAGTTACAAAATGTTCAATGACAGTCTCAAAAAAATGAAAAGGCACAAAGTGCTTGCACATCAGAGCGACAGGATTAAAATTCTACAACGCTGTAACCCTACCCTACTTTTGCTAACACGTGTTCGTTGAAATAATATATTTTAGAAAAGCACACATACACAACAATACAGTGTAAAAATTGGTTTGTGGAGGTATAAAAATGTCTTTCAATGACCAAGGTTGAAAAAGACAGAGAAGGAAACATCTATCTCTACATACACATTCCACAACGATAAAACGGCAACAGAGCGATGAGCTCACTTATTTCCTTAGAAAACAGAATAGGCTTTCCAATGATGGTACTGCCAACCTAAAATGACATTCGGTTCAAAAGTTAATTAGTCCGGAACATTGGTGAAGACTTTCCGCAGGTTGGGCACGTTTCATTTAATGTCTATCTCAGTCATACCCACTGTAATTGCCTTGTATTATACATCAAATAAAAGCTTATTTTATGGCGCGCAGTTTAAGCTATCGAACGCGCACATCGGTTAATAATTTCAGAAGTTATGTCGCTTTAAATACAACAACTACCGGACTACAAATATTTGTCTCCGGTAGCAAAAGGGTTAAAGGATACTGAACTTAGAGAGGGTGGAAGGGAGGTAGGAGGAAGACCAACAGAACTGGGGGCAGACCAATAGTAAAGTGAATGGGTTCTGTTATGGATGAATTGGGAAAAATACAGGGTTAGGCAGAAAAACCTCCCCTATTAAGGAAGCTAATAAAAACAAAATGAAATAAAATTTGAAGTACAGTGTGATTCAATAAGATGGAAACAATTTCAATCAGCTATATTTCCTAAACTGCATGTTATATTTTAATTCTGTAAATTACATTTGAAAGAGGAAATAACAAAGTTATAAATAACGACACCAGAGCGCTCCAGCACCGCATTGTTGCTGTCAGCTGCGCAGCCGCGTACTGCGTCAGTTGTAAGCAAGATGGCTGCTATGGAACACAAGATTTTTTGCGTGTGTGAGTACAGTAGAACCGAGTCTGCAACTGCGGTGCAGCGTGCATTTCGGCTTAAGTTTAACGTTGAACCTCCAACGAGGAAGAGCATTTATCATATAAACAATTTGACGAAACTGGCTCTCTGTGTAAAGGTAAAAGTCCAGGCAGACCTCGTGTATCGGAGCAGAATGTTGAACGCATTCGAACTAGCCTTGAGCGTAGCCCTATGAAATCAACCCGTAGAGTGAGTATGGAACTCGGACTACCGCAAACAACTGTCTGGCGTGTATTGAGGTGCCGATTATTGTACGAACCTAACCGTTTGCAAATGCTACAGGCTCTTCGCCGAGGCGATAAGATACGGCGTGTAGAATTTTGTGACTGTATGCTCCAACACATGGAAGATGAGTTGTTTCTGCCTCGAGTGATTTTTAGTGATGAAGCCACATTTCATCTAAGTGGGAAAGTCAACAGGCATAATGTTAGGATCTGGGGGCAACAAAATCCCCATGTAACAGTGGAACATGAGCGGGACAGCCCGAAAGTTAATGTTTTTTGCGTCTTGTCGCTGACAAAAGTTTATGGGTCTTTCTTTTTTGATGAGAATACGGTTACTGGGGAAACGTATCTTAGAATGCTACAAAACTGGCTCGTTCCTCAAATGAATGAAGATTCAGGAGATTACATTTTCCAGCAGGACGGAGCTCCACCCCATTGGCATCGCAATGTTCGGCGTTTCCTAAATTAATCCATACGTCAACGACGGATAGGTCGCATGGCGAATGACGACTCTGCACTTCAGTTTTGGCCACCGAGGTCTCTAGATCTCACACCCTGTGACTTTTTCTTGTGGGGGTTCGTGAAAAGTGCAGTTTACATACCACCTCTTCCCACCAATTTGAATGAACTAAGGAACTGTATCACAGCTGCAGTCAACTCAGTGACCCAAGACATGCGTCAGAGAGTTTGGGATGAGTTCAGTTACCGTCTAGATGTTGTACGTGCAGCCGGAGGAGGACACATTGACAATCTATAAACTTTCATGTATGTAAATTAAAATATAACATGTAGTTCAGAAAATACAGCTCATTGAAATTGTTTCCATCATATTGAATCACTCTGTATTTATTTTTATTAATACAAAGCAGAGATTGTGCCGTTTAAGAAAATGTAAGTTTAATTTTACAACTTTAAACTGATTTATTTTTTAACAATATGTCTTTCAAATGGTTACCTCTACTGTTGATACATTGGTTGAGTCATTCTCTGAAGTTGTTGATTACTTTACGAGTCATGTCAGGCGGTATTGCTTCAACTTCACGTGTTATCACTTCTTTTAGGTTTTCTAAAGTTTGAGGACGATGTTGGTACACCTTGGATTTTAGATAGCCCCACAGAAAAAAATCACAGGATGTTAGGTCTGGCGAACAAGGTGGCCACCCAATATCACCACGCACAGAGATGACATGTCCAGGAAACATTTCCTTTACCTATGCCAATGACTGCCGCGCTGTGTGGGCTGTAGCGCCATCTTTTTGGTACCATACATTAGCAATGTCATCATAAAGCTCCCTTAGTTTTGGCTGGAGTAACTCGCGGAGCATAGCACAGTACCGGTAACACTCTCGCCATTTTCTTCGAAAAAGTATGGGCCAATCACTCCAGAATTAAAAACAGCACACCATACCATTACTTTGGGGCTGTGAAGTGGTTGTTGATGGAGTTCTTGGGGGTTGTATTTAGACCAGTACCTGCAATTTTGGTTGTTTACTATTCCCGAAAGGTGAAAGTGAGCCTCATCAGAAAAAATCACAACATCTGCTGGGCGAATATTCCAAAGAAAGTCTTGGCACTATGTTACACGGACAGCACAATCTCTTTCGCTCAGTTCTTGAACAGTAACAATTTTGTAAGGATTCATTTTTAAATCTCGATGCAAGATCCTTCTCACACTTCGTTCAGATAATCGTAATGCTCCCGCATGTTTTTTCGTGGAACATCTAGGAGATTGTTGGACTAAAGCTCTCACAGCATCAACATTTCCTGGGCCTGTAGCAGTCCGTGTTCGACCAGGTGGTTTCCGTTTTAATGCTGAACCTGTCTCATGAAAGTTAGAAACCCAAGAATAAATGGTTTTCTTATCGGGAACAGGGTCCCGTCGTCCGAGCGCAAAGCGAAACGGAAGGCGCGTTGAGTATTTATGGGTGATCTGCCATTTTGAAGAAACTGTTCCACGACGAAAGCACGATGTTCACCCGACCTTGCCATGTTGTGCACTAACAATGGCACGAATGCAGCTACTAAAGGACGCGCCCCCCACTACTGTTCTCCATCTTTCGTCTGCTCAATGTTACTTTATAATAGGGGAGGTTTTTCTGCCTAACCCTGTACGTGATGCCAAGACAGCAATAAAGAGACATGGTGAGGACTTATGTTGGGTCAAAGACAAGGAAAAAGGATGATAATGATTACGTGGTTACTACACGCCTCTTGCAAGTGATGGGGAATGAGAGTGGAGCAAAGATCGCAGTAAGAAGTTCTGTAGCCAGTAACAGTTCTCTTCCTAATTTTTTCTTGTATCAGGTTCAAAATATTCATCTCTACAACTCACCTCGTCACTGGCCCTGATAGAACTGAGCACGAGAATAACAGTCTTCCTTCACTCGTTTGGTAATCTGTATCAGTATTAAAAGTATCAGTACTGTTCAGTACTATTACAAAGTTATACCAGGAACAGAAAAATTCTGTTTCAACTTGAAAGTAATTTAGGCAGCAATCCCGAACCAATCTGCATGTCAACTGAGTTTTCTCAACTAAGATTCGTTATATTTAGCAATTAAATTTCTTTCAAAAGCTGTTAATAAAAAAAATGATAGAAAATAGTTCCGTAATGAGAAATGCACACAGAGTTAATGAGTTATTAATTTTACATTTTGTTACTAAAGCTTACATGTTAATACGTCAGTTTAAAAATGATAAAATATGACTTACTCATGATGCACTTTAAGTGTATGAGGTATAGGACGTTGAATGTTTAACTGATCAGTCTGCGCTTTCTTTAATAGGTGTATCCAGATGCATGTTACAGCCATTTGATGAATACACATTGGCTTGTTAAAATCAGGTACTGGTAATGGTTCTTTCTCAGGATATAACAAGTCATATAGTTTTAATACAGGTAAGAAATTGCTTAACTGCAAAAACAAAACACAAACATTTGTATAAATAAATAACAAACTGATCCAGTAAGAGAAACCAGTAAGTAAGCATTAAAAATTTTATACTTTTTAAGGGGGACAAAGGTGAACATATCAACTCCTATAACCTATACTGGATTGTGTATAGCACCAACCTAATGACAATCGCAATTCCTTTAAGTTTTAACATGTTTACTTTCTCTTGCCCTGTATAAATATACAGGGAAGGAAAGTATTGTTTTCATATCAATTTTTAAAAATAGAGTTTTCACCTGAAATATATGTTTTCAAGCCCCTTGAACCCAAGAAACATGTTTTTAGCAATTGGTCTGTGTTGTGTGAGAACAAACTATCTCAAGAACGGAATATCATACAAAGTTGAAACTTGGAACTTACGTTAGGTACTACAAGGGGCCTGCAACAAACATTTTAATCAAAATTGCTCAACTGGAAGTGTAGTAGTTTATTCGTGTAATTTTTAACTTTTTTGCGATTTTCTCAAAAATGGCTCCTATGATTTTTGTTTTTAAAAACCGCCTCATTTACTACATTTTTCATGCTCTACAAGATACCGGTAAGCACAATTTCTGCTGAAATTTGTGGGGGCTGTGCTCTCATTGTAAAATTGATTTTTTTTTAAGATTGGGGCTTTAATATGCATTACAGGGCAAAAGCCTAAAATTTATAAAGCCCCAGCCAAAATAACTGACTGACATAAATTCTAACCCCTTAGGAGGTCTCTAAAAGCTAAATCCCTGAGGACTTTTTTTGTCAGGTGTCGGCTGAAACCCCCGGGAAAAATGCAAAATTTAAAGTACCTCTTTCCGAAAGCCAGGGGAGGCGCTCGAATATTTCGAACTTTTTAACGAAGTTTCGTAGCGCAAAAGCCACTGCGACCATTTTTGTTTCCCTCCTGAAGTACGTTAAGACCATATACATATATAGTTTTCCTTATACCCTTATAACCCGCCGGTTCGCTGGAAAAACTCAAAAAAATAAAAATTCGGCTTTTTCGGGGTTGCAGTTTTTAGGTTTTTCTTTGTAACACAATGAAGACGGGTTGCTCTGGCAAATGTTTATTAGGACTACATTACACTAACTCCCGGCATTACGAGTGACTTTTCAAATTTTAGACCGGGGTCCTACGGGGTTTGGTAACCTTATTTAAAAATTATGAAATTTTTAGAATTCAAAAAATTTGATAATGGCATGTTGTTTGGCGTTAAAAACTACATAAAAATGTGATAAACAAAAATTTTAAAGTTGCACCCTCTTTTTTTTGCAGTAGGGTTTGTATTTTTTATCTTCTAAACGGTGCATCGTAAAAAAAGTTGTATAGAATCTTTTTCGTATCCCTTTTAATGTACTTCAAAACCATATAGCTATTGTTGTCCTTAACTTGCCGGTTCAGTGACAAAACTCAAAAAACAAAATTTCGGCTTTTTGGGGTTGCAGTTTTCAAGTTTTCTTTTGTAACACCATCAAAACGGGTTTCTTTGGCTTTTTGGGGTTTGCCGTTTGCATGTAGTTCTTTCTTTATACCTTCAAAATGGGTTATTTTGTCAAATTTTTATTTTTAAACAATTACACATACCCGAAGCATCACGGGTAATTTTCCAAATTTTAAATCGGGGTCCTATGGGGTCGCTACCCTTATCCAAAAGATATGAAATGTTTCATTTTTAGAATACAAAAAGTCTTTTGAAGGCATGTTTTTTGGCGTTAAAGTTACATAAAATTTACTACAAGACAGATAATTTTTACAAAATAAATTTTTGTTCTGAAGTATGGCAAAGAATCGAAAATTTCTGACAATATTTTTGTTATTTTTTTTATATTTCAATTTCTATACCAAGTTAAGTTAAAAAACATACAAGTACATAAACTAAAAGATTTTTTGAATTTTTAAATTCATAATTGAAGAAGTAGATGGATTTAATTTTTTGGCAAAAATATCATGCAATGGTTATATGAATTTATTTATTAAAATCAAAATAATTGATAAAACATTGAAATTTTCAGGAATTGAACTCTCATTAGGTCATTAATTAAATAAGTATTTTATTCAATAATTATTTCATCTCATTTAGTCATTATACTCACCTCAATTCCTCTAGTTCACTAAACAATAAAGTAGCTACATTGAAAAACTGAGTACTTACAGGATTTCTCTGTATGCTGCCTGAAATGAACTGCAAAAGAACCCACATCAAATGGTCTCGACCCTTTCTTAATTCACGACCTGCCAACTAAAAATATTTATCATAATTATAATTTAACAAATAATTAAATTTTAGTTTTTCTTTAAAAACAATTGATTTAATTATACCTTGATGAGCTAAAGACTGCAGATGAAGGCGGAGCATAGTGGCCTAGAACACAGCACACAGCCAATAGACTCTTGTAAACGGTATTCTGTGTTGCCACGTTGTTTTGACACTATACCACAGTTCACGCTGCTAAAAGTTTTGGATTCAATCTTCTTGAACAGTCAAATAATATGTTTGAAATCTTTTAATACAAAAGTTGAAGCATTTAACAGCAAACTGAGACGAAGATTTTAGCGCAAATTTCATGTCAAGCTTAAGGAAATCCCAATTTATTTCAATAGTATGACAAAGCAAAGTGGCAACCTCTCACTACACCATTGCTGTAATTGGCTAGATTTCATCTGCAATCTTTAGTTCGTCTTCTCACTATCAAGTATTAGGCATAAACCTGTTCCGAACTCACAAACCATCCTGTACGTCTACAGAAACACGAAACATTCCAACCCGTACATCTCGACTACTGCCATCTTCTTCTAGGTCTTCCCACCTCCCATCTTCCAACTGGAACATATTCCGTCACTTTTAAAGGTATTCTCTCCTCTGGCATCCGTTTCAAATGTTGCCTCCATTGATACCGGTACTCCTCCACTTTTTCATTCAAGCTAAATACACCTGACTCAGATCTAATTTCCTCGTTATGTATTAGATCCAGCCTCGAGCAGCCCTTCACCCTTCTTAAAAACCTCATTTCACCTGCTTGGATCCTACTTTCTTGGTGTTTTGTGGTAACCCATGATTCACTTCTATAAAGAACTGGGGCTGCCATTACCTTGTAGAACTTCACTACTCTCTCTGTTCTTGCTGTTACCCAGTATACTGTTAATGATACCACAAATAGCTTGAAATTTATTTATTTTATTTTTGACATCCAAGTTCCTATCAAAGCTCACATCGCAGCCCAGATGGTTATAGTGAGGCACTTGATCTAATAACACATTGTCTAAAACAATCTTCAAACGAGTGGGATACTTCCCTCTGAATGCCATAACCTTTGATTTAGCAACCGAAACTCGTAAATTATACTTTTTACATAAATCATTTAAAACATAAACTGCTCTTTGAAGCTCATCTTCACTCTCCTGTATGATCCACATGCCATCCGCAAATAGCAATGCAATAAGGTAATCGTCAGTACTTATTCTAACCCCAGGACTAACCACACTTTCCCACTTTATAAAACCATAGTCAATATATATTTTAAATAAAGTAGGTGACAGACTGCACCCTTGTTTTAGTTCGTATGGGTATAAATAACAATTTATATATTTCATTCGGCTATAGTCAATCACAAGAATAATTTGATTTTTAATTACCTTGTCATGTAACGCCATAACAATATTTGGAAATGTAGCAAATTGAAACAGAACAAAATATATTAACTGACTCGATAAATGTAACCATAACCAGTGACTATTTGTCATGTCTTCACCCTCGACTGGAGCAGTCTCCGCTTCGCTTCTTTCCATTGCTAATATCATTAATTCTACCAACTGTTCTTCTAGTGCCACACAACGTTGCTTATGCTGCAATCAATTACAAAAAAAATTAACAGCTAGATCAAAACCACAAAAATATGAGGAAAATTTAAAACTACAACAGAAGAAATGAAGTTTAAAGACTTTTAAAGACACTTTTTCTCAATATAATTTTTGGCCTATTACATTTGAAAAAATTTTTAACTTTATATTTTTAATTAAATATAGTCTACAGTTTTATGGACAAAAAGGAACTGGCTGCCTCCATCGCCCAGGGGATGGTGCGTTACACTGCAAAGCAGAGTTCTTAGGTTCAATTCTGAGCTAATTATTGCACATTCAAACTCACCATTCCTTAACTCAAAGCAATCACTAATGACCAAGATGTTGATGCAAATTTAAGTAGACTACAAAAAGTGGGAACCTAATGTTTAAATTTAGTAAAATTATAATAAAAATATAATTGTAAAATAAGTTTATGATTAACGTAATGTATTTCATAATGATGAGATAAAAAGAGACATGCAACATCGGTGGGCCAAAAATACAAAATCATGTATTTCTTTTTAGTTCACAAATACCCCCGCCTCAAATGTCATCATTAATCTCCTTAAGGTATGGCACATGTCTACCAGATATAATTAGATGAATTGCCGACACCTCTTTATTTATAATTTTGCTGCATCAACAGCCCACAATCTTTGAAAAAGTATTTGAGATGGATGTGTTAAATTTAAAAAAACTTTGATTATTAATTTTTGATCCTTCAACATCGGTTCCAATGCTGTCTCTCACCAGAAACAATGTTGTACTCCAAAACTAACTGAACCAAGACTATATACACCATTTTAACAACATTTAAAGACAGGCTATTTGTTAATCTAGAAAATTCACTCTTTCTATTATTAAATAATAATTTTTTTTCAACTTGTCTTTCATTGCCTTGTTAAATTATTTTAGTTTATAAGTAACTTTCAAGCAATTAGTAAATTGCACCTAATACAGAATGTTCAGAGTATTTTAGTTCCACCTCGGTACAGTAAAATCCCGGTTATCTGAAATGATTAGGAGTTAATCCGATTCAAATAACCCGGACTTAACATAAATATGGAATGTAACAAGGAATGAAAGATATACTTATAACTAACAATGCTTTTTATAAAATGGATTAGAATTAGAATAGAACATTTCAACTGGAATAGAATACAACACTAATTAAAAATGAAACAAAATTATTTTTTCCAGTATTTAAAATGATCAGAAATTTTCTTCTAACCTTCATTAAGTCTTTCGTATTCGTACGGTTTCATTGTATTTCTGTATGATGTCTTCAACTCTGTTGTTCAAGGTTTTCTTTATTTTTTTTCAATCTCGTAAGGATGAAACACTAACCCCCAAGAACCGCAGAAACAGTGCGTAATGATTCACCCTTTACTATCCTTTCAAGGCCTTAAATTTTTCCATCAATAATCAAAACAACATGGTAATGTTTACAAGACATTTCGTTTAACAGAAACAAAACACACTATTTAGGTCTAGGAACTGTGCACTATACTTTTATTTTCTTCTTCTTCTGCCTTTTAAGGATTAGGCACCCCTGCCTGTTCCGAACCTCTGAAATCTGCCTATCTCTTCCTCAGTCTCTCATTCTCTCCGATTCGTAATCCAGCACCTACTTAGGTATCCTATCCACATGCTCTATCCATTGTAATTTATTTTGCAGTACCCTATCATTTACGGAGATGTAGAGCTCTTTCTTATCTCTGCATTCCTATAACAGTCTACTCTATTACATCTAAACGTTTGCCATAAAAATTTAATTTCAGATGCCTGCAATCTGCTCTCATCAGTCTTACAAGTACCCAAGTTTCGCTGCCATAAAGTACGGTTGGCACTGCGATTGTTTTATAAAATCTCAACCTCGTATCTCTACTGGTGTTGTTTTTTACAGTTCTATTGATAGTATGTAGAAATCAGTGTATCCATGTAGATATGTTGCGTTGCAACCCAGATCATGAACACAGGCAGATACCTGTTCCAGAATATTGTTCTCTATAACAATTTTGCTCCTGACTGGATCCTTTCCCTCTGAACGCCATTACCCTCGTTTTCTGTGTTAAAAATCTCAGCTTATTATTTTCATTTTGTTCATGTAAATTTTATGTTTTATATATATTACATAACCTTACATTGAAAATTTATTGATTTTCATTCGTTTCGGATTTAACGTGGATTCTACTGAACCAGTTCCTAGCATGCCTGTATCAAATACAAAGTATCAACCCTCCTACGACTCACCCCAAAACTACAGTATATATTTCAATAATCTACTAAAATCTTACCTGTTTTTGTAATCCCAGCATCGAGCAAACCATATCACGTGAATACGGTTGTTCTAGGACCCATCTTAATAATCCAGTTTGCGGTTCAAGTAATGATTTTTCATAAGGTAAATTACCTTTCAATGAAAATTTAAGCGTAGTTGGATCTAATTTCCATGAATTGATTAAATGATCTGCATAACCTGAATGTTCGACCACAGGTAGCATTTTTGAGTGGCCAATAATTGAAACCATTTGAGCAGTAGGACGAAAACTCTCGACAAAACTTGATAACAGATTTGCTAATTTCTGAAACATAAAGAAGTTAAACTACAGTGTTAGAAATTCACATTCATCAACAAGTTTATAAATTACCAGCTGAATTTTCTTTGTTAAGTTCATGTACGAGGAGTGTTCAGAAAGTAAGTACCGTTTCATTCTACTGCCGCCGTAGCCCTGCAATCGGTGTTCCGTGCATGCGCACTAGTCGTCCTTGTTCCTGGCTATCAACTCATGCCATTGTAGTTGTTCTACGTTGTGTTTTCAGTTTTCTCTGAACGTCTAAAATGTTTAAGACAATTAGTGATCCCGCCGATTGTGAGATTCGTTCTGTAATAAGATTTTTGAACGCAAGGAATGTGAAACCGGCTAAAATTTATCATCAATTTCGAGATGTTTATGGGGAAGACGTGATGAGTGAAGTAATGGTGAGAAAGTGGGTTAGAATGTTCAATGGTGGTCGAACAAATGTGCATGATGAGAATCGGAGCGGTCGGCCTTCTCTCGTCACCAATGATCTGATAAGGGCAGTTGACGAAAAAATCCAAGAGAACAGACGTTTCACTATGACAACGCTATCTGACGATTTTCAACAAATTTCACGCACTCTTTTGTACGAAATTGTTACGGACCGCTTAGGTTATCACATGCTGAAGTGAAAACTGCCGTGGAGTCGTGGCTACATTCGTTGGTGGGAACCTTCTACGAAGAGGGTATAGACAAATTGATCACCCGCTACGACAAGTGTTTGAACATCGGTGGAAACTATGTCGAAAAATAGTTTAAGGTTTGGGCTTTCATGTAGAAATAAAATTGTGTTGAAAAAAAATTGTTTTACTTGTTTTTTTTAAAAAACAGTACTTACTTTCTGAACATGCCTCGTATTTAATTAAAATACTGTAACATATACTGGATGGACAATGGTGTTTTAACTGGGAGTCTTGAATGAGTGACCTTCACATTTTGATACTGTAATTAATAACTTTTCTGGTGCCAATAGTCTAAAACCTGTCTTAGTTTTTCTATTACAGAGCGGAATGTTCTGTTTATTACTTTCTCTTGCCCTATATGACACGAAAGTGACTTATTACAGGAAATGAAAGTATTGTTTTCAAGTTAATTTTTTGGAATTGATGTTTTACTAAAAATATACATTTTTACGCCCCCTGAACTAAAATAATAAAAAAAACATATTTTTAGCCATTATTTTTAGCTATTTCAAAAATGAATCCTACAATTTTTTTAAAAATCACCTAATTTACTGCATTTTTATGCTCTTCAAGATAGGGCAAGTGGCATGTCTTCTGAAATTCTTGAGGGCAATGCTCTTGAGGTAATAAAATGTTTTTTTTAAGATTGTAACCTTAATACGTAAATTCCAGTGGCAAAAACACATACCATCAAAGTTGTAGGAAATTGAAAACCCTACAGTATTTATTTCAAAAATTTTTTTTATAACCCTTATTTTAGCGCAGATTCATAATTTTCTGTATTTCACTCATTAAAATCAATAAAAAATGGGAGTTATTAAAGATTACAGGCTTGTATGCATTCTATTACAAAAGTGTATACGCTATAACTAAAGTTACAGAAAATTTAAACCTACAACTTTTTATTTCAAGTATTTCTTTACTACAGAGCTTATTTAACGTCAATAAGTGATTTTATGTATTTTTAAGGTTAAAAAGGTTGATTTTTATTTAGTATCATTCACCCATGGTTAAAATTAGGTTATACGTTTAATTATTTACAATGGCAACAGCCATTAAAAACAAAGAATGTAAGGGGTCATGTGAGTGTTTCATCTGATTTTTACTTTCTCTTGCCTATATTAATATATAGGAAGGAAAGTATTGTTTTCAAGTCGATTTTTCGAAATCGAGTTTTCGCCGGATCTACACGTTTTCAGACCCCCTGAACCCAAAAAGATTGGTGTATGTGTGTCTGTGTGTGAACAGAATATCTCAAAAACGGAACATCGTACAAACTTAAAACTTAAATTACATACCACTACCGGACCCGACACGAACATTTTCATAAAAATTGGTCAACCGGAAGTAGTAGTTTACACGTGTAATTTTTCACTTTTTTGCGATTTTCTCAAAAACTGGTCCTACGATTTTTTTAAAAATCGCCTGGTTTACTAAATTTTTTATGCTCTACTAGATAGGGTAGGCGCCATATTTGCTGAAATTCTGGGTGAGGCTGTTTTCACGTAAAAAAATTGTTTTTTTAAGATTAAGGCTTTAAATATGCATTTTAGCGCAAAAATGTATATAATAAGAGTTGTAGAGGATTTAAAATCCTCCAACTTTTATTTTGTATAACGCTTAGTTTAGCGGTAATTAGCGATTTTCTGTTTTTTCTCACGAAAACGTGAAAAATAGATTTTTTTAAGATTTCGGCCTTAGTATGCATTTTACGACAAAAGTGTATATAATAAAATTTATAGGAAATAAAAAGATCTACAACTTTTATTTAAAGAATTTTTCTCTACAGAGGCTATTTTAGCGTGAAACAGTGATTTTCTGTATTTTTCAGCCAAACTGAGGTTGATTTTCATTATCCGTCTTTCATATATGATGAAAATTACGTTATGTTTATTGAGATTAGTTTTTGTTTATTTCTAATGTTAGGTTATATTGTTAATTATTTGCATTGGCAAGAGAAAGTTGTGTGAGTATTTCACACCAGATTTTTTTGTTAGGTTTATCCATTGTTCTTACAATAATCTTCAAAATAATAATGATAGTACATTTAAACTATAAACAAAATATCCATAAAAAATAATTACCCAATGTGGCCATGTTTTGTTATCAGGATAACCTTTTTGAATTTCGTTAACGATGAAGTAGCCAGGTAATAAACAAGCACTTCTGTTAAAAATGTGCTCTATAACATTCTCCAGTGCTTTTAATTGAGGTAATATGGAGGCATTCAACTGAGCGGGAATTGTCTGTGCCTTCTCACAACAAGCCTGAAAAATAATTAACTTATCTTTAATACAGTACTCAAATACATTTAATCTAAATTCTACTCTGTTGTAAACAAAAGTAACTGATTTAATTTGATGATTAAGTAATCACACTCTATCATTTCTACTCCGTATACTCAATAGCTCTAATGACATACGAGGGTTATCCAGAAAATAACCTCCGTTTTGAAATAAAAAGTAAACGAGTGAAGATACAAAAACTTTATTATATACATATTAAAACTACAGGTTTTCTCTATTTTTCGACATAGTCGCCAAACAGATTTAAGCACTTGTCGTACCTTGGAACAGTCTTTGAAATACCCTCTGCATAAAAATCTGCCGCCTGTGAATGTAGCCAACCATTCACGGCGTTTTGAAGCTCTTCGTCATTGGCAAACCGCTGAGATGCAAGCCACCGCTTCATGTTTGGGAACAGGTGAAAGTCACAAGGAGCCAAGTCCGGGCTGTATGGGGGATGATCGAAAACGTCCGATTTAAACTTGGCCAAAAGTTTGTCGTGCCGGCCGAGTGGTGACCAGATTATTTTAAAAGATGTTAAATAAAGAACAGACAAAGTTTGGTGTTAATAAAATATAAATTTCCAAATTTATTCAACCATAAACCTATTTAAACAAATAAGTGCTTTTACTAATTAATATGAATCCATTTCCTACGAATACCTGGAGAACGAGTTGTATTTAAAAGAATTTAACAAAATATGTTTAAACTTTAAATTGACACAGAACCTCTTTAATTTTACAATTAATTATGAAGTTACTTAATTAATCCACCTCAACCCTCAGTCTAAATTATATTCTTTACTTTTGCATAAGATATTAGTTAAATTAATGCATACCCATAAAAATGGTCAAGAAGAACCCTCATCCAGGCAGAAGTAGCGAATGCTCGTGCAGCATGACGTCTCAACAGATGAAATCTTGTGTGTCTCTATAAGATTTCACCAGGTGTATTTATACTTACACCTTTAACAGGAAAGGTCAACATCTATTTGATAATCCAGGTAAACATTTGCCCACATCCTTGATTACATTAATAACATTCAAAAATTATAATATACGGACAGGTAATTAATTATACACCTATCTAGTCGGTTAAGGTAACACAAGATACGCTATTTTATATCCTGCTGTTAATTAACCACTTTTGACAAATATAATCTTGCAATAGCAAGGTAAAGAAACCAAATAATAACAGATAATAATTTATCTTAATGTCAAACCAAAATATCCGTAAATCATATTGACATTGAAAAAATATCCAAGCTAAATAAAATTGTGCAACAAATAAACAAACCAAAAATGTAAACAACTTTCTATTTCTTTTTTTTCAACAAAATTATTTTATCTATTTAACTATCTGAATATTTGAACTAACTCAAAATACAAAAACCTAAATCCCTACATATCCCTCCCCCCAGAGAAAAAGGGATCGGTATGCGATCATCTTTTAAACGCTGGACAAAAACGGAAAAGGATTCATAATATAATTAAGGAAAAAAAAACAAAATAACATAATAAAATACAAAATTGTTAGTACACAAATTATATGATTCTACACAGAATGATTAATACAAATAAAAGGCGTTAAACATAATATCATATCCAAAAGCAAAAAAAAAATATATATAATCCCTGCTTGACATCTTCTTCATGTTGTTAAACCCATGTACTCATCAGTGCTTGACGGAGAAAGATTGATTGTTGTACTAATATCCGTGAGGATGGCAAATGTCATGGTGACATGCGGTCAGTAGTGCTTGACTGATATTGAACAAATTCATCTAGGAGGATGGCAAACGTCATGGTGACGATTGATGGCTTCATGGCATAGAAGGCGAAATACGTGGAGATACAGAAGGCTTGAATATAGATTTCAACAACGAATCGGCTGTAGCAACAGTCGCTGTAGGCGGTGTATGTCCCACCTCCCTCTCTACAGAAGCTCGGACCTCCGGCGGCGAGTCGGCTTCATACGTAGGCAATAACTCAGACAGCATAATAGGTCTCACAGTAGGTGTTCGACGGTGGCAAGTTTGTAGTACCTTGCGGCGTCCCTTCCATATCAAGGCGATACATAAACAAACAAAAAGAATACCAACAGTAGAAAACTGTGTATACCGACGGACCTTAGTCACAGAATTGTGGTAAGTTGAAATAGTTTGTAATTCATTTACTAAATTGTTAAAATCCACAGGGTCATTACCATTCGATAACGAATGTAATACCGCTGTGACATTGGTATTTACAACATCCATGATTTCATGAAAAGATTTAAAAATTTCTAGCTTATCTTCCGTCATCAAAGACGGTATGGTGGGTACATGTACGTCCGGATAAGATAAATTATAATACGATACCCCTGACAAGTGTGGAAAAAGATTAAAATGGTCAGAGTATATTTCACAAAATTTACTATTATTGAGAACTCCAGTCCCATTAATAACTTCTGATTTTATAACACGCGAACTGTCTAGAAATTTCCCCATGTGCTGTGAAACACATTTCCAAGTAATTTTAATAGCTTCAGCGACGCTATACACCCATGCCATTTTATTGGGCGTTCGATATAAAATAGATTCAAATTTAGAAGGATATACAGAAAAAGTACAATATTTTCTAACATCATCAGGTCGTTCCAAATAAATGGCAACTAAACAATGTCGATGACTGACATATAAAGGTATATCCGAAGGACAGACTGGAAACATTCCAACTGTACATTTTTGAATATATTCAGTAGCAGGCATAGCGAACATTTGTCCACTTTCTGATACCATAAAATATTTTGACGGTACCTTTACAGCAACAAAATGATTTAAATCCGTATTATAGTACGGCAAAGGCTTGACATGGTACAAAGAAAATGTTCGATCCTTAGATTTCAAAGGAACGTCTATAAACAGACGAATACCTGTTGGTGTGCCAACAGCATACACTTTCGCAATCTGATAGTAAATATAAATGTTATCTAAATTAGTTGACGCTAAAAAAGTTAAATCAGGTCATAAATGTAAGGATACTTCTTGTAAAACATCTAAAAATAAACTTGGCGACAACAGTAATACACTTAAATGTCCCATGGATGCTGAATCTAATCCCTGTCGCAATTCCAACAATTCTCTCTGAATCACTAATACAGAGTTTTGAATTTCCCTAACTACGGACGCAAAATTCATATAAGTTTTAAGTAAAACTGATATATCTGACACATTTTTAGCTAAAGTGGTAGTGACTTGTACAAAATTACCAAAAGTTTGTGCTAAATTATGGACAGCTTGCACATTATTTTCCAATTCAGTGTTCATGGATTTAATATATGATAATTGATCCTTAGAAAAATGAATAATTGACCCTGATTCATTTGCCAATTTATCAATACGATTATTTAGATGAGTCAAATCATAATCATCTAACGCTCCAAACATAAATTTAAGACCACTACCAATAGCATTTATTAACCCTCTTTTCCTCCTATTTCGAGGTAACATTTCTTCATAAGCTACCACTTCTTCTCGAACTACCTTAATAGTATTTCCAAGAGTAACTAACTCATTAGGAGGTATTAAAGTGAGATTTGCGTCAAAGTTTAATTTGTCATGCTCTCCTACGTACTTAATTACCTCATCAAGGCTATCGAGTAAGTTATGAAAATCATGTATATGAATAGTTAAAGCAATCGTCCAGGTATCTCCAGAAATAACAACATTTTTATCTTTCAATAATACAATGCCTCCGTTTAAATTACAGGTGCCCTCCGAGTCGCAGGCTGACTGGGTTGAGGTGGTTACAAATATAAAACCTAACAACAAACAAAATACCTAAATAAAATGGTGTTTAATTGCTTCAACATACACTGCAATCACAATGAAAACCAAACCCTCAGGGGAGTAGGGTTGGATTCAGGCAGGAGTCTGCCGGCTGTCAGACCCTGGCTCTTTAAAAGGATAAAGGAGGCCGACGGTCAAGGATTATTGGATTGAGCTAAGGAACACGTCATTGTGCTTGCATTGTTGTTTCCACACACAACACTTTCTTAAAACTAAATGTTAAAGAAAGAAACTTGTCTTACTATAGTGTATTTTATATCTTAATATTAAGGTTATTCAACTTACATAATCGCTTAAATACTTGGGTCTAGACTTAATCCTAGAAGAAGGTTCTCGTCTATAAGGAGAATCAATAGTTTCTTCTCTTTCACTATTTTCACTCTCACTGTCTGTTGAAGGTTCACTTCCCAATTCCGGGTCGTTAACTTCATCATTAATCTTAGTTATTTGAATATCTGTCTTATCCAAAGAATCTAATTCATCATATATTACTTCTTGATTATTTTTATTTAACAATATAGGTGGTGATACTACTATACCACTTCCTGACTCTACATTATCCTGACCTATCTCATTATTACTACTTTCATTAATAACTTCATTACTATAGGTTTCATTCAACTGATTACCAAGCTGTTTATCTACCTGATTACTAACAGATGCGGTTTTACTTTTTCCTCCTTTATTACGTAACAACTTTAATCTATTACAATGGACTACTAATTCTTGTCCCGTTTTCAACTTAATTTTATAGTTTAACTCGTTGTATTTTTCTACAACAACACAAGGACCTATGAATGGTCTGCAAAACTTATTTCGTTTTTTCAATTTCATCATTGGTTGATATAGGTATACTTCGTCCCCTATCTTAAATTTAGGTACTCTAGTCCCTTTATCATACTGAACTTTTTCCCATGCTCTGATACTGTATTTGCTGCACTAACCCTATAGGCTTCCTTTAATTTTGTTAACAAATTTAAAACATCTTCCCCTAATTCCCCTTTTTGATCTTGAAATTCCAACTCACTTACAGTCGGTAAATTCATCTCCCTTCCGTGAAATAAAAAGAATGGAGTGTACCCTGTCACTCTATGAGGAGTAGCACGATATACCATTAAAACGTAGTTTACATACTCATCCCAATTGTTTCCTTTTTGATTTACATAATGCGACAGCATATCAGTTAACGTAGAATGTATTCTTTCCACTCTCCCATTTCCCATAGGATGGTAGGGAGTGGTTTGAAGCTTTTTGATCCCCAACAACTGACAAGTCTCTTTAAATAAATGTGATACAAAATTTCGTCCTTGATCAGATAATAATCTTTTCGGAACCCCATGTCTAGTTATGATACCCTTAACAAATGCACGGGCGACCGTTTCAGCTTCTTGATTAGGTATAGGTATAGCTTCTGCATATCTGGTGTTATAATCTATAAAGGTTAGTAAGTACTTATTTCCAGACCTAGTCCTGGCTAAAGGTCCCACTATATCTATACTAGTTAAATCAAAAGGATGTAGTACAGCTTCAAATTCCCCTAGTGGCGCACGTCGCATAGCCCCCCGTTTTCTCGCATTGCAAGAGTCACAATTACTAACGAATTTTTCTACATCTGTATATAAATTCGGCCAAAAGTATTTACTCCTAATAACCTCTACAGTTTTCTTAATTCCCAAATGACCTCCAAACAAACTATCATGATGTAATTCCAATACTTTATTTATTAAAGTAGCAGGTATAACTAATAAATACTTTTGATCATCATTTTTAATGTCGACTTTATAAAGTAATTTGTCTTTGTCTAAAATAAAATTTCCTTCATCCTTAATGTTATTTATTAGAGATAAAGAATACGGGTCAAGGCTTTGTTCTCTTGCTATAGTTTCTCTATCTAATACTGGGGTGTAGATAGTATTCAATTGACGAGATAACGTATCGGCGTTAACATGAGCTTTACCAACTTTATGTGTTATTTCAAAATTAAATTCTGCTAGTTTTAATGTCCATCTTGTTAAACGTGAATTTGGATCTTTTAAACTGAAAAGCCATTTTAGAGCTAAATGGTCTGTAATTAATTTAAATTTCTTTCCTAGCAAATAGCAACGGAAATGTTGAGTTCCAAAAATAACCCCCGTCAGTTCTTTTTCCGTTACACTGTACCTAGTCTCAGAAGGACATAATTGGCGACTGGCGTAAGCGATAACATGTTCAACCCCAACTTCCTCCTGCGATAAGATAGCAGAAACAGCATAACTAGATGCATCAGTGCTTAATATAAATGTTTTTGAAAAATCTGGATATCTTAATACTGGTTCGGTAATTAATGCAAGTTTTAATTTTTCAAAAGCTTCGTTCTGAGTGTCACCCCAAACAAAAGGAACATCCTTTTTAGTTAATTCTGTTAATGGTTTGGCAATATGGGAGAAATTTGAGATATGACGTCTATAATAGGAAGTCAGACCTACAAATCCCCTTTTTTTTTTTTTTTTTTTTTTTTTTTGGTTTAACGTCCAAAAAAAAAAAAAAAAAAAAAAAAAAAAAAAAAAAAATCCCCTTACGTCTCTTACATTCTGAGGTATAGGAAAATTTTTTATACATTCAACCTTCTTAGGATCCGGCTGAACCCCGTAACCGTTAACAATATGACCTAGGTATTCGACTTCCGGAGCGACAAAAGTGCATTTACTAAGTTGAATGAATAAATTTGCATCCTGCAGTTTGTTAAAAACATTAACTAATCTAACCAAGTGTTCTGATAAATCTTTTGCAAAGATAATAATATCATCAATATAACAAAGTGCTTGTATACCTTTAATATTTCCCAACACCTTATCTAAAACTCGTTGCATTGTTGCAGGTGCGTTAGACAACCCAAAAGGAAGTTTGGAAAACTCAAAATGACCTCCTGAATATGTAAAAGCAGTCTTCTCTTTGCTGTTTTCTTCCATCTCCAACTGCCAGTATCCACTCGCTAAATCTAGCATGGTGAAATATGTACTTCCATTTAAAGTGTCTAAAGTCTCTATAATATTCGGCAGAGGATAGGAATCCTTCTTCGTCACCGCATTTAGTGCTCAGTAATCAATACATAGCCTCCACTTTGGAGTACCATCAGGACTCTTTTTGGACACAACTACAATACTAGATGACCATGGACTCTCAGATTCTTCAATAATTCCCCTGTCTAACATTTCTGATATCTGCCTATCAACCTCGCCCTTTAAAGCTTCTGGGATACGATAAATGGGTCGTTTAATAGGACTAGCATCCCCTGTTTCAATTTTATGTTTAATGTTTATCTTACACCCTATACTAGATGTACTATTGTAAAATAAATGCTTATAAACTCTTAAAACCTTTTCTACTTTTATTCTTTCCTCATCAACCAAATGACTTAATTTTTCTTTAATTACCCCTTCAAATTCTATATCATCATTATCTTTACTATATGGACAGGTCTCTATTTCAACACCTTCCCTATTTTCTATCATACACACTACATTTTCTGGAGGTTCACAAACCTCAAACCAATCACTAAACACTGCCTCCCCTAACGGCATGTTTTTATTTATTACAATATCCTGGGTGCCTATATTCACAACTCTAATAATTACACTCGGTTGTCCTTTTTCACAACCTACCTTTGTTACGACTCTACCTACCAATAAACTATTTGGCAGTTTATTCTCATTAGATTCTATCAACACACAAATTCCTTCCGGAACATCTTTAATTTCATGTGACGTCACATTTTTCAATAAGGCCTCAATATTACTCACACATCTAGCAGGAATCACCATTCTCTGCTTAGCCACCACTGCCATGACACGTTGACTTTGCAACCCCATGCTATCATGATGAGAAATACACGGAAGGTTGATCAATCCCTCTCGCGACCCCTCCAGTGGAACTTCTAGATTGCCAATTTTAAACAACTGTTTGCCCATATCTAAAATCACTTTATAGGCACATAAAAAGTCTTTACCTAAAACTCCATCATAACGAATGAGTTTCTTTTCTGACGCTAAAAATACTGCAAAATATCCCTCTTCTGCTATACGAATTTCTAAAGACTGTTCCCCTAAAATACTTAAGGCGGCACCCGATACCCCGAAAACTTCAACATTAGTGGGGCGCATGGTCGCTCTACTAATTCCCTTATCTAGAAGAGAAATACATGCACCAGTATCCACTAATAGTAAACATGATTTACCCGCGATCTCCACCCGCAATACAACATCCGGGTATCCTTGGTTATCAGTATTAGAACCTTCGAATAAATTTGTAATTACAATACTTTGGGGTTCGTTAGGTACGAAGTCCAGGTGCGCGACTCCGACCTTCTCTAGTTTAAATTTTGAGTAGTAGTAGTATTATTTGGCGAAGAACGACAATTTGTAGCAATATGCCCCGGTCGTTGACATTTAAAACAAGTCAATCTAGTACTCCCATTTTTATTCTCTCCCACGGCCGTACGTTGATTATTATTATTATTATTAAATTTAATTTTACTTGCGGTTTGATTAATCTGTACTCGACAGTCCTTTATCATATGGCCCGGCTTATGACACCGAAAACAAGTTTTATTTGCGTTATCGTGGTTTTTAGCAACATTTTTAATTGCACGACAACTTATCGCCATATGCCCTGGTTTACCGCATTTAAAACATTGTGGTCGATTTTTATTATTGATCACATACACAGGCCTAGTTTCCACGGTATTGTTATGGGAACCACCAAAATTCCCACGGGTAGAAGCAGCTACTGTGTTAGCAATTCTAATTGCTTCCTCCAATGTATTCGGCATCCGGAACCTTACTTGGTCCCCTACAACCCCCTTTAAACCTGTAGTATACGCGGCTAAAAGATGATTGTCTGCTTCTTGCTTTAGTATTCATTGTTCTACTGCGTCTTGGCTAGGCCGTATAGTACGACTAGCAAGTTTCCTAAGTCGATCCGCAAATTGTTCTGGAGTTTCCCCCTTTAACTGAACTGCAGTTTGTAAGGCCACATAGTGAAAATTATCTAACTCTTTTGGCGTAAACCGATCAACTAAAATTGTTTTAATTTCATCAAAGGTCACACGACGATCAATTATCCCTGGGTGTGTGCTTACAAAAAGTGCCGCAGCCCCTCTAACTTTTAAATTTAAAATTCTGATTTTATCAGCTTCATCCCAATTTCCTAAAGTTGCAGCATTCTCTATCTGCTTCAAAAAGTCTCCAATACTTAAATGTCCATGCACCTCCCCTTTAAAAACCTCTACCAAATTAATTGTTGACATATCCTTCCTACCTACTGTTAATTCTTGGAACGTCTGATTAGACGTTTCCATTCTTTCGACTAACTGATTTAATAACATCGCCAAAGGCGCATCTATATTTTCAACTAGAGCCATATTGTAAATTAAATCAAACAAAATCAATAAAATAAAATATTAAAAATTAAATATAAAGTGTTTTAATCAAATTCAAATTCAATCTTAACAACCTTAACTCTTATAATATTAGGTTCTCCAGTGTATTCACTATATCCGTTTATTTGTTTTTCAATAAGCCTCTCTATAACAGTTTTCAACAGAGTTTGGCATCCCTCAAGAATTAAATTAGGATTTTCAATAGGCAGGTATAAAACAGGTCGAGGACGACTCATACCCTTTTTAATTTTTCTTAAACTCAAATAGTCTTTATTTTTCTCTCTGATCCTATTTTAAGTGTAACCTTACGATAAAAAGTCGGCGAACCTGGTGGTGAGTGAGGTGTAAATATCACCACATCCGGCAAATTCTCTTTGCCCCTAGCAACACGATTAATATCAAACAAAAATTCCGAAATTGGAATTAAATGAGGAGTCTCAAAATTTATATTATGTTGATTCGATAAATCTCGATTCATTACTTAGAAATCGAGGGTTTCGATGTATAATCTACAACAGGTAACATAGAAACATTTACTTTCCTTCTATCCTGAACAACACCTTTCCCTGGAACAACACTAGTCGTTACCTTTGGTTCCTCTGGTTGTGAAACTACCCGATCATGAACGTAATAAGCCCTAATCCTACCCAATTGAGTTCCTATTAAAATAAAATGCTCGGCTTTAACTTCACTTACTGGTTTACTTATATGTTTTACTGGATTCGGAACAGTTCCAAACTGTCTACTCATTGCTTTGTCATATTCCTGTTTTCTAAACTTATTTGGCTGATTTCCCATAAAACAAAAAACGGCCTCTTAAAAAGAGTTAACGTTACCAACACAACTGACACCAAATCTGTCGTGCCGGCCGAGTGGTGACCAGATTATTTTAAAAGATGTTAAATAAAGAACAGACAAAGTTTGGTGTTAATAAAATATAAATTTCCAAATTTATTCAACCATAAACCTATTTAAACAAATAAGTGCTTTTACTAATTAATATGAATCCATTTCCTACGAATACCTGGAGAACGAGTTGTATTTAAAAGAATTTAACAAAATATGTTTAAACTTTAAATTGACACAGAACCTCTTTAATTTTACAATTAATTATGAAGTTACTTAATTAATCCACCTCAACCCTCAGTCTAAATTATATTCTTTACTTTTGCATAAGATATTAGTTAAATTAATGCATACCCATAAAAATGGTCAAGAAGAACCCTCGTCCGGGCAGAAGTAGCGAATGCTCGTGCAGCATGACGTCTCAACAGATGAAATCTTGTGTGTCTCTATAAGATTTCACCAGGTGTATTTATACTTACACCTTTAACAGGAAAGGTCAACATCTATTTGATAATCCAGGTAAACATTTGCCCACATCCTTGATTACATTAATAACATTCAAAAATAGTAATATACAGACAGGTAATTAATTATACACCTATCTAGTCGGTTAAGGTAACACAAGATACGCTATTTTATATCCTGCTGTTAATTAACCACTTTTGACAAATATAATCTTGCAATAGCAAGGTAAAGAAACCAAATAATAACAGATAATAATTTATCTTAATGTCAAACCAAAATATCCGTAAATCATATTGACGTTGAAAAAATATCCAAGCTAAATAAAATTGTGCAACAAATAAACAAACCAAAAATGTAAACAACTTTCTATTTCTTTTTTTTCAACAAAATTATTTTATCTATTTAACTATCTGAATATTTGAACTAACTCAAAATACAAAAACCCAAATCCCTACAAGTTCATTTGTTCTTCGAGCAGTATGAGGGCGAGAAAACAAATGAACTTTTGGCCAAGTTTAAATCGGACGTTTTCGATCATCCCCCATACAGCCCGGACTTGGCTCCTTGTGACTTTCACCTGTTCCCAAACATGAAGCGGTGGCTTGCATCTCAGCGGTTTGCCAATGATGAAGAGCTTCAAAACGCCGTGAATGGTTGGCTACATTCACAGGCGGCAGATTTTTATGCAGAGGGTATTTCAAAGACTGTTCCAAGGTACGACAAGTGCTTAAATCTGTTTGGCGACTACGTCGAAAAATAGAGAAAAACTGTAGTTTTAATATGTATATAATAAAGTTTTTGTATCTTCACTCGTTTACTTTTTATTTCAAAACGGAGGTTATTTTCTGGATAACCCTCGTATTAATATTTCCATTCGAGGTGTACAGTAACTGACAAAAGTACTAGTGTTTTGGAGTAGGGTGTACAAATGTGCTATATTGAAAGTAGAGAGAAGTAAATCTGAAGTGAGAACAGATTATTCTGTACAGAAAAATATTTTAAATTAATCCTTAATGAAAATTTCAATAAGTTAAACAGTAAGGAGCCTAATATGCTTTTCACGGTTGATGAGCTCTGCTGTTCCACTTGTTTAGACCAATCAGAACGTTTGCCAGCATTGTCAGTTTGTACCTGACAAACATTATACGCGCATGAGTATAAGAACCGCAATAGTTCACTCTCGTCTTGCATCTCGTACTGAACACATCAATTATAGAATGTGTTAACATGCAATACTTTATAATATAATCAGCCGATTGTATGTTTATAGGTTATAATTGTTATTGAAAGACCAAAAAAATGGCTGACAAAATGTTTTACAGAGTTACAAGAGCAAGTATTGGCAATGTTGCTGGTAAGTCATTGAATAGCTATAAAGTGGGTAGGGGGCAATCCATATGTTCAGAGCTCATCAGCCTTGAAAAATAGTATAGATCAGAATCATCAGGTAACTTTATACAGTGATTTTTTGTTCCTGTTACCCAATTGTTAAGGCCTGGTAATTTTTTTCTACGAAAGGGAAATTTCGTTTTGTCACACGAAGTTGGTAGCCCTTCTCAACCATTATAGATATGAGTTGATTTTCCTTGAGCTGTGTAAAATTTTGTGCCATTTCCGGTCGTGTTACAAGCACAATGTCTTTTACCCTAAAACAATGGGTTTTCATTCTTGAACAATAATATTTTGCTATAAAATCGTATGTGAGTGTAAAAGAGTCATTTCAAATTAAATTTGTTGGTGTTCCTCCAATGGAAAAAATACCAATTTCTAGGCTAACAAACGATTTCGAGAGACAAGTAATGTTTGCGACAGAAAACGTAGTAGTTGACCAACTCTCTTGACGGATAACGTTTTAGATAATGTGAAAACAAGATTGCTCAATTCTCCACGGTAAAGTTTACAAAAACTTTCCTTGCAATTTGGTTTGTCATATTCCGAGTGTTCAGAAAGCTGCCAACTTCGTATCACAAAACAAAATTTCCCTTTCTTACAACAAAATTACCAGACATTAACAATTGGGTACTTAGTGAATATAAATGCCTTGCAGTCTGTCAAAAAATAATTTCACTTCCACACTTTGAACAATGTGTGTTCTATGAGAAGTAATAAAAGGAATGTTGGACTGCCTAGCATAGGTTTTGGAAAAGAAACCTCTGAAAACCAATTCTGAAACCATAGATAATAATAAATGCTGGTAAGCTGAAGAGTAATTGTAATGATAAAATGAATATACAAAGGGTGTCCAAAAAAATGACAGCGACACTCGTATGAGTAATCGATGGTACTGGACAAGTTTGAACCTGCTAAATGCAAAGTTTAAAAAGTGTCCCGTTGTGCCGAATGATTTTCGTTCATTAGTAAGTGTTCAGGGTAATATTTGTCAGATGTGTTTTGCAGTACCCTCCAGTTTTGTTGCTACGAGGGCAAAATTAAAGAAGTGCAAAAATATATGATTCGCTATTGTGTGTAACAGCTGTTTTTCGGAAACAAAAGTTTCTGGTTTAAATCCAAGTAAAGGTAGTTACTTTAATATGTTTTGAATACTAGGCAGTGGCTACCAGTGTAATTTGATGTTAGGGTTTCAATTAACCATAACATACTCCTTTAGGAATGGTCGGCCTGAGTCTGTACAAGATTTCTCCTCACTTACATGTCAAAAACATCATTCTCATCTCATTGGGTCATGGGGTTCTTTACTGTTCTTAAATTGAACAGATTGCAATATACACACATTAGGGATTTAAAAATATGTAGCCTATCATACTAATATTAACAGTAACTAGATAAAACCTTCATTAACTGTATCTAAATTTGAAAATAAGTAAGCGTAATTAGGAATCACCTTCATTATTTCTCTCACTCCTTTGTAATGTACTCGGCCAATAATTTTTCTTATCAGATGAAAACACTCAATCCAAAAATCTTCATTTTGATATTGCAGTTTTTCACATGATAATATACAATCACAAACTAATCTGTAATGTAACAAACAAATAAATATGTTAGTAAAATACTTTGCTATTGATTACTAGCAACTACCCACTTATGTGTCATGGCAAACTTAACTTTAAGTGTTTAACTTCTCCCACAATCTTACATATTGAAAGCAAAATCAGGACTGTACAGAAAATCATCAGTGAAAGGGGAGAAATATAACCTAAAAATAACTGAATATCTCTTATAAGAAAAAAACGTAAAATATAATTAGTGAAAATAATGGTACGATTCTTTGATATTTAGAAAGTTTACATAACTTTTCTTGGTAGAAACTGAAAGTGACATTACTTTTTGGATAAATAATTTTCAAAAAATTTGAAAAAGTAAAAAAGTAAAGGATAGTGTCATATTATAGTGTAATTATGTATTACCAAACCTCATACATGACTGAATAATACAATTCATTGTATGCAATAGAAAGTATAGACAAACGAATTAACCTCAACAAACGCCCTTACACAAAAAAAATAATAAAATAAAAAATAAAATTCTAAGAATCGTTAAGTTTGTTGGGACCTATTCCGTTATTTCACATCACATCATCTGTAACCTTAAAATCGTCTCGTGTAAACGCATCTTTACTATTATTACTGATGACTCCCACTCACTAAAATAAATTGTAGATATTGTTTGCATGTTCATTAATACACATTAGTTGCTTGTTTGCTTCGCACGTGTTCTGTTCAATACATAATGAATGTTTTGGAATTGGCTCCCTATTATTTCTACTAAGGAAAGAACTATACATTTCCTTCAAGAGAAAGGAGTACTGTAAAATCCGAGCATTTGTTTAAATGAACATGATATGATACTGAACACCACTGGCCAGGATTGTTGGGTGTGTAATAAAGCAATCTGAAGAATTCGTAAACCTCTAAGAAGCGACACATTTCTCGTTAATACGAAGTTGGATTATTAACATTACCATTCTCTTCATTTACAGTTGGTGCAAAGAATACGCATCAATTAAATGGTGTGAAGATGTAATTATAATAATTAAGTGTTATTTTTAAATTTTAATGTTTTGTAATATTGTTTGATCTTTATTGTTTTGTGATTTGTAAAATAAAGCTTGTAAATAATTTGTGAAACTTGTAAAAGAATAAAGGAAAAAATCTGGTGTGAAACACTCACACAATTTCTCTTGCCAACGCAAATAATTAACAATAAACCTAACATAAAAATAAACAAAAAACTAACCTCAAGAAACATAACCTTATTTTAATCATGAGTGAAAGACACAAAAAGAAAATCAACCTGTTTTGCTTAAAAATACAAAAAAAACCACTCTTTCACGCTAAATTAGGCTCTGTAGAGAAAAATTTAAAAAAATAAAAGTTGTAGATCTTTCCATTTCCTATAAATTTTATTATATATAGACTTTTGTCGTTAAATGCATACTAAGGCTGAAATCTTGAAAAAAAAATTGATTTTTCACACGTTTTCGTGAGAAAAAAACAGAAAATCGCTAATTACCGCTAAACTAAGCGTTATAGAAAAAAATGTTTGAAATAAAAGTTGTAGGATTTTAAATTCTCTACAACTTTTATTATATAAATTTGTGCGCTAAAATGCATATTAAAGCCGTAATCTTAAAAAAAACAATTTCTTTACGTGAAAACAGCCTCACCGAGAATTTCAGCAAACATGGCGCCTACCCTATCTAGTAAAGCATAAAAAATTTAGTAAACCAGGTGATTTTAACAAAAATCGTAGGACCAGTTTTTGAGAAAATCGAAAAAAGTGAAAAATTACACCAATAAACTAGTACTTCTGGTTGACCGATTTTGATGAAAATGTTCGTGTCGGGTCCGGTAGTGGTATGTAACTTAAGTTTCAAGTTCGTACGATGTATCATTCTTGAGATATTCTGTTCACACACACAGACCAATTGCTAAAAACATGTTTTTTGGGTTCAGGGGGTCTGAAAATGTGTAGATCCAGTGAAAACTCAATTTCAAAAAATGAACATGAAAACAATACTTTTCTTCCTATATATTCATATAGGCAAGAGAAAGTAAAAATAAAATTGTAAGAATGTTTGTTGTTCACTTAAATCATTTATTTAATGATAGGGGTTTAAAACCCATGAACACTGTGCGAATTTATTCGCACGGGTCCACTATGCTAGTATGAGTGAAAAACTCACCGTGGAGGAAGTGTGTTAGCAGAGACCATATTTTCCAATAAGTTGAAAAGAAGCTGAAGTCTACTATGATTTTTCATAGTACCAGCCATCACAAGATATTGTTTGATACCAGGCTCCTGTTGCTCTGCTGACAACCCATTAAATGCTGATTGTAATTCCTGTAATAATGTTTGTATCTTCTCTGTTTCTGGTCGGTGTACGAGAAAACAACTGAATGCTTCTTCTATAGCTTCAACTCTCTACAAATAAAATCAATTAATATTAGTTTTCACTAGCTGCCCACAATTATATAATTCAACGTAGCCTACCTTATATATGAATACTGGACAAGATAATTAATGGGAGTAAAAATGTAGTTTTACCAGCAACAACGTGACACAACAAAAATGAGATTCCTGAATAAAATAGCAATACGTATAATTAAATGGAAAATTATTAAACAGTGTAACTCAATAGATTAGAAATTGTTAAATCGTACATCTAAAAATGTTGTATAATTATTATACAATAAATGTTATTCTTGTAGTTTTAGATTAGTTTAAAAACCATTAAATATTTCGGTATACCAATATTTCCAACAGATTCAGTTCGTGAAAACTGTATCTTGGCGAACTGAGATCATTTAAACAAACCTTACCTAAATCAAATTAATTACTTTCGTTTAAAAAAAATAATAATAATGTATCCACCAAGTGGAAGGAAATCACTAAAATGTGTAATCCTAAACACACCGAATCTAAACTGTCTTTTTAATATTTACCAAAATAAATTTTAAAAACGTAACGGTAACTACACACTCGGTGTTAGCAAACAACAACAGGAATAGAAACCTACCAGTATATCGTTTACGATATTTGTTATTTGAACTTCTGCACCCATTTTCACAAAAAAAGATAGTCTACAAAAACAATAAACAGAATTACATTTACGATAGCAAATGTATCACGAGAGGTTAAGAAACAAGACTATAAACAACACCCGGCGGCTAACGTCATGTCCGTCTTTTTGCACTGTTCTCTGCCATCTTAATCGGTCTGATGGATAATAGACAAACTTTAGAGGTTTTATAAATTTATTTTAATTTTATAATAAAAAAGGAGTGAGACACAGAAAAATGATAAGCATAACCTAATTTTAATCATGAGCGAATAAAAATTGAAATGTTTTTACTTTCCAATAATTTTATTTCTTAGACTACGTTACAATTTTGTCGTGAAAGGCATAGCCTACTAAGGCCGCAATTTTTTTATAATTTTAATGAGAAAAATACAGAAATCACTTATTTGATGCTAAGTTAAGCGTTGTAGAAAATAAATGTTGGTTTTTTATTTTCTACAACTTTTGCAAGTCGACTACTAATGCAGACGAGTGATAGAAAATGCCATACCTGACCGGGTTTCGAACCCGGGACTCCGGAAAAGATGCCAGTTGCGCTATTCACTTCGCCTTCAAGCCGGCCTTAAATGGATATTAAGGCGACCACAATCTTAAAAAATTACCTTTAGGTTATGACCTAAAGGTAATAGCCCCATGAATTTGACAAACCGTGAAGATAGAGATGAAAATGAGTAATAAAGAAGTGCCAGATCTTACCAGGAACCCGATTTTGGCGTAGAAGCTAGACGCGCTGACTACAACACTAACAGGCTGACTTTCAGATTATGGTTTCTCCAGGAAAAGGCCTGGTAACGTACCTAATTGGAGTAGGCACAAAAGCTTGTCTACTGGCTCATGGTCCCTGTGTAACTTATGAATACAAACCCTGCATACTTTCCTTTGAAAGAATATGAATACCCTTCAACCATTTTATCCTTTTCTAGAAGTCTTAATTTTCTAATGAAAAGTTGTCCTTCGTTTTATACAGAGGGAACTTGAGCCAGTAGACAAGCTATGCCTACATCATTTGTTGGTTGTTTAAGTGTATGTAGGGTGGAAAGTATTATTTCAGATTCATTTTGTTTGCAGTAATCTTCTGTTGACTTTTTTACTTTTCTAACCTTCTACCATATTCTTCTCGATATCTAATACATTACATACAAGTTCGATGAAACGCCTTTGTCAATGCATTCTAACACTTTTAGTTTCTCTTGACAGTCATGACAATACATTTATGATCATAATCACTTGTTTTTATGAAAAAATTCCAACACAAAATTCATCGTATGTGCATAATCAGAGTTTGTCTTAAAAATTAGCACTGTAAGGAGTAAACAGTATGTATTATTGTACAATTCTACACAGCCCAAAATGTGGTACAAATAGTTCCATTGGGTCTTTTCCGTTTTCTGTATACCACTATCAAATCCTTATTCCCTGAAGGGTTGCACTAGTGTTCATTTCTCCCACTCCCTGTCTTACTGAATACTCACTCTACTGAGAACACACACACACACACACACACACACACACACACACACACACATACTTATAATATTGTATGTTACCACATTCTGTTGTTTTATTTCTTATTTTGATTGTTTTATTCTGAATTTTTTTACTATTATATTTTTTTATTTACAGGTTAATTATAACTTATTACTAAACTTATTCTAATTATTTACATTACATTTTATATTCAATTATTTTTACATTACAAATACAAATACACATACAATGATACAAATACAAATGATAAGATACCTTTATGAAATTAATTGGAGTTGACATTACGCAGAAATATTGATGTAGATATCTCACCGAACCGTGCGGCCGATATAAAAGACTACGGGTTGAAAGTCAGTAAAAAGGATGCCTAATCGCGTTTCATTTTACCCGGCCTTCAGTCGAAACAACCGTCGACAGACCTGATGTTTTGTAACCGGCCTACTGTGTAAGTAAGTTGCATATGACAAGCAAAAACCATTTTTTGTTACTCGAATGGATCGTGCTAAGTTCAATCACAATTTTAATACATTATGTTTTGACTACATTGTTCCATAGGGTAAAGTACTGTAGTCAGACTAGCGCGCTAGACGCAGGAGTGGGAGACGTGTACAACCCTTCAGGGATTCGGATTTGATAGTGGCTTACACAAAACGGAAAAGACCCGTTCCATTTTATATGGTACATGAACCAACACTCTCCATTCCTCAGGAATAATACCACCTCTATCCATCTCTTGAGTACAGTCTATCTATTGGTTGACCATCTATCTTATTGTGAAGAACAAATGATTGTGGTGTTCTAAATTACACCCCTTACGATAGAAACACAAGTATTTAAATAAAAAAAAGAAGTCTTATAATGGGGAACAACTATTGACAACTCGCACTCCCCAAGCATCATATGAGCTGGCTTCAGCTATGATGTACATTATTTACTTTTTACAAATCAGAACCAAAGATAAAAAAAGATTGGCTAATATTCGATCTATAAGGTTATTTTATTTTTTTGCCTTAACATTATAATAATAATAATAATAATAATAAAAAAGTTTAAAATATAATTTTTTTTTTATTAAAACAACAGCTTGTTTAAAAATACATTATTTGTAACTACCAGCATTTGATGGAACTGTACTTGCAACAAAAGATTCATGACTAATAGATGATAAATTGTGAACAGCTAGAGGACCTTCAAGTCCTCTGATACTTGTTGTTGTAGTACTATCATCAGCATCGACTGTGACAAACTGATAATTTGAAGTCATTACATGAAATACAATCATATCCATAAAGACAAGCAATGCATAGAAGAAAAATTCACTTGACTGAAAAATAAAAGTAAAAATACATTTCAAGATCATCTTCATGAAACTCCGGATGGTATAAATTAGATATCGATAAAAAAAACTTCTCAAGGCCTATTCCCACGATGCTAGTACTATCTGCTAGCAAAATAGCGTAATGGGAACGAACAACTAGCACCTAGTTGAGTTAAAATTTTAGTATTCACTAGTGTGCTAGACTTTGAACACGTTTGATTTTACTAGTGCTAGCAGGGGAGAAAAGGTCACGTATTTGAATAGCACTAGTAAACTACTCAGTGTGAATGTTTCGAAATGTTGCTAGTTGCTAGTAAGCTGACTTTGTACAGCGATACACAACACAACTCATGTCTGTCTTCAAAGCACTGGCATTATAACTAGCTCCGTGGGAACAATCACCTACGCGCTGGTAAACTAGCATCTTGGGAAAAGGCCCTTAGTGATACCTTAAACACAAATGCACAAGATTCCAGCAAATCTTTTTATTGCTACTAACTTCTTAATGAAATTAATGACACATAATTGAAATGAGTAAGCAAGTAAGCACGCATGTATGTTTAACTAACATGTATTAAGATAACTTATAAGTATTTAACATGTCTTATACTTCCTTCATGAATATCCTGGACATAATTCAAAATAAAATATGTTTAGTCAAAAATTATTGATCCAAAAAAATTGTAACTTTTTCAGATTTTCTCATCCATTGATGTTAAAATTAGAATAAAAAGTAGAAGTTTGATGGGTGAGATATTATATGAATTGTGACATAAAAAACAATAGGACTTTCCCGTAAATCAGTGTACTTATATAATGAGTTGCCTTTGATGTTTTGATGCTATCACTCTTAAGCATTTATATACTTTTGTTTGATGCTGCCATTGCCAGTAACATTTCTGGAACTTAGTTTTTGGAAGTCTCCTAAGGAGCATCTATGTTTTTGCCTGAAGATCTTTAACTGAGAGAAAATGGGTTCCATAATGGAAGATCTAACTTTACAAAATAAAAAATATAGTCACAGGAAGCCAAATCAGATGCTCAATCACAGTAATGCTTTTGCTGCCAGAAAATGCTTCACAGGTATGGGCTTGTGAGCATGCAACAGTCATCAATCATTCCATGACTGGTTTTCTCCTAGTGTTTTCATGAAGTCGTTTTAGAATACCTTAATATACTACAATGTTGATTAATAGTTTGACCATATGGAACCCACTCAATCATTACAAATCCTCTAATGTCTTAGAAGACAAACAAAATTGAAATTGACTTGAATTTTGACTTTGGCTTCAATTTTTGTTTTGTTTTGTGGATTCCTGGACATTTCCTTTGGATTGAATTATGCTTACTTTCAGGAAAAATTTTACTTGTATATTGATTATTTTTTCAGTTTTCACACCAGAAAATTTTTTGGTATAACCCAGTTGCATGATCCCGCTCGTTGATCCAATACTCTTGACTGGCACAACCTGTTGAGCCTGAACTTGTCCGAACACGTTATGTGCTCAATCCTTTTTTTTTGGTGTCACCCTCATTTACTTCCATACATGTACAGATATTTAACATTACACGAAAAGCTTAATTTTATTGATGTAAGTTTTTGCAGCAGCCTCAGTTGGTGACTAAAACTTGTGCCTGGAAAATTTTCAAAAGTACTGTACCTACATTATTGTATTGATCCAGTGAAAGGAGAGATTTTGATTGCATTTTAAAAGAAGAAAGAAATGTTTTGCCAATTAATGCGTCAGACAGAGAAATATTAAAACATGATTGTAAAATTCTTATTTTCTTTACTTTTGGTTTAATGCAGTTTTTATGTTTAATGAGCTTAAAATATAATAATTATAGCACATTTAATTTTCTTTAACTCATACTACATGCACTTTTGGCATAAGAAAATCAAAGCTGTAATTTTTGAAAAAATGTTCACATATTTTTCAGTTTTCCTCCTTTAGAAGTAGAATTTTAAAATTATTTTTTAACAATCACTTAACTAAAAATTACAAATCTAAAATTACAAAAATTTAAAATTATTTCGTGAATTAAGTTATAAGTAAGTATACCTGACTTTTAAATAGATGCAGCTGTGTTACAATTATTACAAGTAGATTTCCTAGTGCAATTGATAAATACCATGCAGCTAATGTAACTGTTTTCATACTTTTTGGTGCCTAAAATCAGTTATAGTAAAATAATAAATGATTGCAAAATGTATATAGTGAAACATAACAAATAAACACAATTTAGATCAATTTTCTTTCAATAGGTTTCTCATGGAAGCAAGATATTATGACAAATGACAATAGATGGGCTAAATATTGCTTGTGTCCCAGCTCCGTGTAGTTGGAAGGAATGCAGTGCTTTGTTATAGTAGTGGGAGAATGAATGAGTTAGTAGTGTTTCACAGCAGATGCATTTGTAGTGGTAGCATGTACTAACTAAAAGAATATTCTTATCATTCAACGCATTAATTTACCAAATACCTACCGGGTTATTAACTTGTCAGATTCATAATATTTAACTTGCTAATTTATATCAAAATATGTAAATAAATAAATGTAATAAATACAAACAAATATGTTATATACGAAAAGTTTGAAAACAAATGTTTTGCATCAGAGTAATACAACAATCGCTCTCCCAGCATGCGTCACTCATTCATTATACCCCACCTGTACCCTTCAACCTGCAACTACATGGCGTTTGGAACCATACAATACATAATAGACGGGATAAGTGTCTATTTTATTATGTTTTGAAAGATGTAATTTATTACCTGGTTGGAACACTAGCATAATCATGTTATATGTTGATTTTTCTAGCCTAAAGTGGAAGGTAGGGTCTATTGTGTTCTGCAATATCTATTCTTCTTTATCTAAAATTCTCTTTATGTTCCTTTTTATTCCTTCTGGAAAAATCGATGGTTGCTTGTGTATAAATCCGCTACCCTTTTGTTGATCAGTAATAATGTGTGTAGTGTACAATTGCATTAATGGTTAGGAACTGGTTGTGTGTACATTATTGAATTACACAATATCCGTACAGCCAAATAGAGTGAAATCATTTTCTAGTGGTAAGTAAAGGATAAAAAATTTATTTTACAGTAAATGGCCATATTTTCTTCTTAGTTAAGTTCAGTTTAAAGTTTTAAGTTTAAAACATTTTATAATTAATTTAGTTTATCATTAAGTAGTTTATTGTAATTTTCTAGTAGTTATAACTGTCAAAATTAATGTAAGTAATAAATTTGTTAACAAATATTGTTATTATTAATATAAAAAGATGTTTTGTTATTTATAAACAAACAAATCCTGAAAGAACCTGGAATAAATATTACAACATAAAGTGGATTAAATTGTTCTAGTGCAATGAGATGTCATTACAGTGTCAAGTGGTATCTTTGTTTTATCTAAAAAAAATTAAATACAGGTGTAGTTAATGATATTGTTATGCTAAACAGGATATTATTTTACGCATCATCATTTAATAGTAGACTGAAATTTTATTTTACTTGAAAGCAATGTGAACAAATAATTTAATGAATACACCAACTGAAAGTATGCTTCTGTTATTTAACGTGTTCAATAAATACCATGGTATGGACATATTTTGACAGAACATCAGGCCATTGTAATATTTGACAGATTGTCCGTTCTGTAACCAGACTCTGTTGCAAGAGATACAACTGTAAATAAATAATAAATGTATAGTCCAAGGTTCAGAGTTATTTTTCCCATTTTAAAAGTTTAAAATGAAAACCTGAACATATAAACAATTACGCAAAGGTACCTCCAGCCTTTTACCTGTGAGTAGCCTATTTTCTTTTTAAAGTTTCACTGTTTTGGACGTTAAGGCTAATGCAGATGATGACGGATGATAGATAAAAAATGAGTATGAATATATACTAGACCTTACCGTGAATTGAACTCAGAACCTCTGGCACACAAGCCAGTTGTACTGACCATACATCAATAGCCCACCAGTAATTTGATACAATATAATATAAAAAACCAAAACTAAAATGGTAGATAACTATAAAGTTTTCATTCAAAATCACAGTAATGCGAGCTTTCCTGCAAATATGGGGATGTTAAATTCATCACTTCACCCAATTTATTACATTAGTCAAGTTCATTTATCCAACTTGTTCGTTGAATTGCAACGCTGATCATCTTTACTAATTTGTCTATCATGTGTATGAGAAGTACAGTCTGATAAAATTCCTTTTTGTTGATACTTTTCCCTATCATACTACTAGAACTACCTATCGTTAATTTTTGTTTTTACAATATTTTTATTTACGTTTAGCAAAAGTAAAGAGATAAATACAAGATTTCCTGTAACCATTTATTTGGAAAGTATTTAGTTATTGGTGGCATTTTTAAAATTGTCATCTAGGTATCTTTTTACTTTTTCCGCCCGTCACACCCAGGTGTCAAAAACTACAAGAGATAGTGACAAATGGTTTCTGGATTCATAATCTAAACAAAAAGTTAGTGGGCCTAAGTTGGGTTTGAAGTTCCAGTTTCAACCGGAAGTGGCCCAAAACTGGAAGTCAAGAAATCAAAGTCAAAATTTGGAAACAAAAATAATGTAATTCGATTGCTCTTAAAGAGTAGAAACAGAAATCGTGAATGGTTATACATCAAAGATAAGCCATTTTTAAAAATGGCCACCAGCCATGAGATGTGTCGTCTCATGAAAGAGTTTTCATCAGAAGAAAATATAAAATGAATAGAAAGAAACTGGATATTTACATACCACAATAACCATTAAAATCACATATATAACTCTTTTGGCAAAGGTTTGCCCCTGATGAGGCATAGTGTCTAGCATACTATTCAATAAAATAACATCAGTCCAATACTTTTGTTCGATTCTCATTAATAGGTAGATACTGTTCGCCAACTACGGCGGCATGTAGGGAGGGTAGCGGGACAGAGAGAGAATGTGTTGCGCCAGCCTTTCCCCTCAACTCATTTCAATCAGTGCACGGTGTTCAAGCGCAATAGTGACAATACGCGGTACGGTAGGGCACTCTGCCGGCCAGTTTCGTTCACTACACTCTAACAAGCTCATTTTTCATCTAAAACTTCTGAAAATATTACTTTCGCTTCCTAATGGATCTTATTTTATTACACTAAAAATGTTATTATTATACTCTGATATTTATATAAGATACGCTCGTACAAAGTTAGACGTTTAAATCTCATCGCATTTTTTGCGTATCACGTAGGCTAATATAAGCCCTAACTTCTTTTCCAGGATTACATAATATACGTTTTATTATTTTGTTATAAAATATAAAATTTTATCTGTAATTTGATGTATGTAGGACAGAAAGAGAAATAATAAACGAGCTTGAAAAAATCACTTTTTGAAGGGAAGTCAGAGATAGATCATCGTATCTGGTGTCTACTTCCTGTTAATATTCCAAGAAGCTGAATCAATTTTAATAGTTGTGAATTTTATACGAAACATACGTCAAACTTTAGAAATCAACTACACACGCACAATATCAGTTGTTTGACATTTTAACAAAAAGAACCGTATAGTAAATATAACAGAATGAGGGTATGACGTCCCTCTCTTTCGGGCCTGTCAAAACGTATGGGTACATCATTTAGAAAAAAAAACTTATTGCCTATTACCCCAAATTGAATTACAGACATTCTCCCCCTAATTTTGTGCGCGCGTAACTAACCGGCTTTCGACAGCGACACAAATGTTAAAACGATAACCGCACGTACACAACAAAACGAGTAATGAGTACTACTTTAGAGGCAGCCTGTATCTTTAGTCGACAGGCTACGGCGCCGTGTGGGGGATCTACTTACTGCGCATGAGCGGCCCGCATGCCATCGTAATTGGTCACCTTTATACCAGCGTATAGTATGGAATGATATTAGCAGCTACAGAATTACAAACGTTATTTTTGACTCCATGTGCCTTGTCTCTTTTAAGCCCATCCCATTCATTCAGTCCTCAAAGAAAGGGACAAAACTTTTGAGCTTGTGAGTAATAATTCACAATGTTTAGGGGCAAAGCTTGAGCTTGTGAGTAATAATTCACAATGTTTATCAGTTACAGTTAGGAAAACAACTAAATCAATACCCATGAATTTAAAATTATGTGCTGTAAAATAAAGGAGAAAAACAATAGTCTATTGATGAGATAATATTTTTATCTTATAATTTTCCACAGAGCAATACTAAACACTGCTACAATAAGTGTGGCAAGGACAGCTGCTACGTGAAAGCTCGCATTTCTGTGAATAAAGTTATACCTGTGTAAATGTGAACTGAAGTCCAGCAATAGCAAAAATTGCTTCTCCAACAGATATAAGTAAGTATTGGGGTAACAGCCATAACATATGTATTGTATTTGGTGAGGTCATCATAAAAACTTTTACAAACTGAAAAATAAAAATTGATGCATACGCTTATCACTACTGAATTAATTCACAAAAACACAAAAATATTAAGGAATAATGTTTGTTTTTCAACTCGAGTACCTGCACTTATTTTAGTAAACTTGTGTTTCCTATGATGACATACCTGAAAAACAGTTACTTAATATGCATTTTAGGATAAATGTGTAAATAATTAATATTATAGGAAAATAAAAAACCTAAATTTTTTATTTCATTTTCTTTGACAGAGTCTATTTAAGAGCTAATTAGTAGTGATTTCCCATATTTTTTAGTTGAACGGAAATTGATTTTCATACTTTGTCATTCACTCATGATTAACATTAGGTTACGTTTTTCATTTTACATTGTTTATTAATGATTTAACATAGGTTATATGTTTCATTATTTACACTGGCAAGAGATTGTCATGAGTGTTTCACACCAGATTTTTAAAATTTCCGTCTAATGAGAAAACAGTCCCCAAGTAAGCGAATTCTCTAACATTCTCCAGCATTCTTTCTCCAAATCCTTGACTTCCTCCCTCACATTTCTCCTGCACTTGCACAATACTTTTTACTTATTTTTCTTTAACTCAAAATATAAAACTTAACTATTCTATTTTCTTCTTTTCTCATAAAATACATAGGCTACTAAATACAAGAGTATGAAATGTACAAATATAGCTGCCCATACACACACATAAAACAACCAAGGGTGTACTCCCTGCTGCAAAAATTTGGGTTTTACAAACTACAAATAAAAATATTATATTCATTTCTCTTTTACTTCATGGGGGTTTTAAAAGTTACAGTCAATATTTTATAAAAACGAATGGCTTTCAAAGTAAATTACAATCTTTAGTTTTTTTTTTTTTTTTTTTTTTTTTTTTTTTTTTTTTTTTTTTTTTTTTTTGGTTTAACGTCCGACTGTTTTGCAAATTCCTGCTAATGCAGACGGTGAAGGATGAAATGAATTTTTGTAACGTATGAAAAAATGCCATGCCCGAGTGGGATTCGAACCCAAGGACCGCGTGATGAGAGGCGAGCAGGTTACTAATCTTTAGTAAATAATTATGATGGTACAAAGATTTTTCTTCTCCCTCTTTAAAATAGAAGTATAACTTGTTTTAATATTGTCAAATTTTTGACTAAAATTTCATTAAAAATAATGGTGGAACATGCGGCTCCGTATTTTGCACATTTTTTTGAGACTGCGAAATGAAAAGTAGAGCAGATTGATGGAACAAGCACCTGTATTCTCTGTTTCTTATTATTTACTGTGTGTTTTCAAAGATTTCATTTCTCTACAGCTAAAAAAATTCTCAAAAGTCTCTAAATAAGCTCTGGTAGCCCATCTCATCAACAATTATTTTATACATGTTTTACAATTCATCTTGAAACCTCCACACTTCTTTTAGTTAAGAATTCATACAAATAAAAACATCTGGTGTGAAACACTCACACGACTTTCTCTTGCTAATGCAAATAATTAACAATAAACCTAACATCAGTTATAAAACATTAGAAATAACCAAAAAACTAACCTCAATAAACATAACCTAATTTTAATCATGAGTGAAAGACGCAAAATGAAAATCAACCTCAGTTAGGCTTAAAAATACGGAAAATCACTCTTTCACACTAAACAAGGCTCTGTAGAGAAAAATGCTTTAAATAAAAGTTGTACATCTTTTAATTTCCTATAAACTTGATTATATACACTTTTGTCGTAAAATGCATACTAAGGCCGAAATCTGAAAAAAATAGATTTTTCACACGTTTTCGTGAGAAAAAAAACAGAAAATCGCTAATTACTGCTGAACTAAGCGTTATACAAAAAATGTTTGAAATAAAAGTTGTAGGATTTTAAATTTTCTACTGTCACCGGATGGTGACATTACGTGGCTACCTTATTAATTTGGTGGCCCTGAAAAGGGCCGTTTAAGCGGTGGTCGTCTGTCGTAGTCGTCGTGGCGGTCGGAGGCTGGGCGACACGGCGTGTCGTCGTCCAGCGGAGACGTCATCTTCTTCCCTCGCAGTAGTGCGTCGATGGCTGCTTCGTCGGGTCCGGTGGGCGTAAGGCTCGGTCGAGGGACCGCTGTGGGCATCGCTCGCGTCAGCGGGCGATGACGGTCCGGTCGACGGCCTACGGTGACGGGACGGCGAGCGGAAGCAGCATCTTCTCTCTTGCGGGGTCGTCGATTAGTTCTCGCTGGAGTCCGGCAGCCGTGTGCGGTGGTGGACGTCTCGTCTGCTGTCTGGTGGAAGTGAATCCCTCGGTGTCTTGATTGGAATTGAATTCCTGGCTCAGTGCAGCGCTCTTTATATAGCTGCCAAGAGCGCTGTTGTAGAGAGCGGCGACTGGCTTGGCCTTGATGACAAAGGCAGCCGGAAGGTTTGTCGGGCGCCGCTACAGGGCTTTGCGGTGGGGAGCCGAAAGCCTTGTCGCTATGCCGTCAAAGGCCGGAAGAATTATTGAAGCCGGCAACACAGTAAATGATTAATTAGAAGGGGTGGCGGTGACAATTCCCCCCCACTAAGAACTGTGCTGCCGGGTGAAATTCGAAGGCTGCAGGCAAGAACGAAGCAGTCCAGCCTCGTCCAGCTGCAGGCAGTTGTGTTGTGTTGGGCGCCATATCTTCTGTCATCTCAGGTGCTGGTCCGGTATGAAAAATCCTTTCCATATCCTTGCCCCACGTTCGGGCGCCACTTGTCACCGGATGGCGACGTTAAGTGGCAACCTTATTAATTTGGTGGCCCTGAAAAGGGCCGTTTAAGCGGTGGTCGTCTGTCGTAGTCGTCGTGGCGGTCGGAGGCTGGGCGACACGGCGTGTCGTCGTCCAGCGGAGACGTCATCTTCTTCCCTCGCAGTAGTGCGTCGATGGCTGCTTCGTCGGGTCCGGTGGGCGTAAGGCTCGGTCGAGGGACCGCTGTGGGCATCGCTCGCGTCAGCGGGCGATGACGGTCCGGTCGACGGCCTACGGTGACGGGACGGCGAGCGGAAGCAGCATCTTCTCTCTTGCGGGGTCGTCGATTAGTTCTCGCTGGAGTCCGGCAGCCGTGTGCGGTGGTGGACGTCTCGTCTGCTGTCTGGTGGAAGTGAATCCCTCGGTGTCTTGATTGGAATTGAATTCCTGGCTCAGTGCAGCGCTCTTTATATAGCTGCCAAGAGCGCTGTTGTAGAGAGCGGCGACTGGCTTGGCCTTGATGACAAAGGCAGCCGGAAGGTTTGTCGGGCGCCGCTACAGGGCTTTGCGGTGGGGAGCCGAAAGCCTTGTCGCTATGCCGTCAAAGGCCGGAAGAATTATTGAAGCCGGCAACACAGTAAATGATTAATTAGAAGGGGTGGCGGTGACACTACATTTTTTATTATATAAATTTTTGCGCTAAAATGCATATTAAAACCACAATCTTAGAAAAACAATTTTTTTACGTGAAAACAGCCTCACCAAGAATTTCAGCAAACATGGCGCCTATCCTATGTTGTAGAGCATAAAAAATTTAACAAACCAGGCAATTTTTAAAAAAATCGTAGGACCAGTTTTTGAGAAAAATCACAAAAAAGTGAAAAATTACACGAATAAACTACTACTTGCGGTGGACTGATTTTGATGAAAATGTTCGTGTCGGGTCCGGTAGTGGTATGTAACGTAAGTTTCAAGTTTCAAGTTTGTACGATGTTCCGTTCTTGAGATATTCTGCTCACACGCACGCACGCACACACACTCAGACCAATCGCTAAAAACATGTTTTTTGGGTTCAGGGGGTCTGAAAACGTGTAGTTCCGGTGAAAACTCAATTTTGAAAAATCGACATGAAAACAATACTTTCCTTCCTATATATTCATATAGACAAGAGAAAGTAAAAATTAAATTATTTTATATAAACCATATATTAATGGAAACATTTAGAAAAAGAAGACTAAAATTTAATGGACACAAGTATAGAATGGATGACAACTGGTTGATAAAAAAAATTTTTACGACACTAAATAATTGGCTTAAGGTATTGGATAAATGGTTTAAAGAAGTCAGAAAGGATATGGAGAAAACCGAAATAAACCAAGAAAATTTAATGAATCGAACCAAATTCATGCAACTAGTTTCAGACTTTAAGGACTTTTAAGAAGATCGAAAACAGGAAACTGGGTAGAGAAAAGAAAGGAGAAAAGCCTACAGTGAGCGAATGGTGAGAATGTGGGCTGCAAAAAAAGCTTCCAGGTATGTCTAAAAGTCACCTCACATGACCAAATATTGGCCCTGTACAAGAAAAAAACCTGATTATTTAGTTTTATATAAAATTGTATGTTATGAGCTTAAAATTTAGACAACAACTCTACATTAACATTGTAAACTTAATACTTACAATTATTCTCTCCTGACGCTGCTGAATAACTAAGGAATAAACTCCACCTGTATCCAGTTGTAGAGTACCATTATTAATAACACTTTTTCTTCCTGGATAGAATATTGAGAATTGATATCTTGAAACAAAAAAATTTCCATATTATATTTATTAATTTATTACTAAAAACAAATCTCTTATCCTATCTTATTTCATAATACCCGCAGAGGTCTAGCCTGTGCCCGGGTATGAGTTGGTAAGTTATATGTTAAGCTTATTTATATTTACACTAAATTTAGATGAAAAGAAAATAAAACAAAATTTACAAAAAAGAAACAACATCATCTTCATCATCATCATCATCCGTCATGGTTTAGGCTATTGAGCCTGTTCCGGTTTCCACCTCTTCCTCGGTCGACCCACATCCCTTCTACCATCTGGTTTGGACATCCAGGCTTGAAGTGGCAAACGGTTGTGTGGCATTCGGAGCAGGTGATCTGTCCATCTTTTTCTATATTGCTTGATAACATCTACAAGTGGCTGTACATTGCATTCTTCTCTTATCACTTTGTTTCTAATGTGATCCAGCCTTGTGTATCCCTGAATGTGTCTCAAGAACCTCATCTCTGAAGCTTGTATGCGCGAGTCGTCTCTCTTTGTTGTAGTCCATACCTCGCTTCCATATGTAACTAGTGGAATCGCCATTGTCTTATAAAATTTCAACTCTGTTTCTTTTCTGGCTTTTCCCTTCAATGTACGATGTATGGTTCCACATATCGCATTGAATTTATTCAGCTTCAGAGGTATGTCACTCTCACAATTGTAGGATACATTGCAACCTAGATATTTGAAACTACTCACCTGCTCCATAATCACATTATCTAACACAATTTTCGATCGCACTGGCCATTTGCCATGGAATGCCATTACTTTGGATTTTTGGGTCAAAATTTTCATTTTGAATTCTTTACTTAGATTCTGGAGTTTATAGACTGCTGTTTGAAGCTTATCTTCACTGTCTTGAATTATAACGGTGTCGTCGGCAAACATGAGTGAGTTGAGGGAAACGCCTTGTCCAATATTTACACCTGTGTCAACCTTTTGTCGCCAAACAGTCATCAGCTCGTCAATATATATATTAAATAATGTAGGTGATATGGGACATCCCTGTCTGACTCCTTTATTTACATACAACTCTCTCACATCTTTTCCATCTGAACTAATCAGCACCGATGTTTTATAATATAAACTATTGATAGCAGTCACAATATGCCTTGGGTAGCCTTTCTTCAACATAATTTCTCACAGTAAGGACCTGTCGACGTTGTCAAATGCCTTTTCCCAGTCAATAAAAGCCAGATGAGTTGGACAATTGTATTCTCGACGTCTTTCTATTAGAATTTTCAATGTGAAAATCGCATCTATACAAGACCGTCCCTTCCGGAAGCCCATCTGGTTCTCTGATATTAGGGCATCTGTTATAAGTTGAAGTCGTCTATTTATTAGAGAGGCGAATAATTTGTAAGCAGTACCCAAAATGCCGATTCCTCTATAATTTTTAGGGTCAGACCTATTGCCTTTTTTGTAGAGAGAGACTACTCTTGATTTTGCCCATGATTCTGGCACTTTATGAGTCTTCCAGCAAGTATTGTACAAATGTAATAGAAACAACATAAAATAGAATTTCCTAATATAATTCAAAATTAATAAATTAATATCATTATTAAAACTTCCCTTTTCTACAATATATATAATTTGATAAAATATAATAATTATGTCAAATGAAAAAAAAATTACTATTATACTAACTTTAATAATGCAGGAGGATGAAGTAATGGTGGTGGCGGCAGGAATACCCCTATAGATTTGCTAGCCTGGGAAAGAAGTGAGATATTTGAAGGACTGAAAGCTGGAGAGGCTACAATGGGTCAGATAAAGAGAGAGGCCAGAGATAGATTTCTCAGGAAGTGGCAGGAGAGATGGGATGAAGAGGTGTCTGGTCAATGACACAGATTGATGCTGGATCTAAAGAAATGGCTGAAGGGGGTATGGTGAGATTAGTTAGATTGGAGAGATTGGACGCAGGCAATGACGGGCATGGTAGCTTTCGGGTGTATCTCCAACGGTTCAGACAATCAGATGAAGTAAGCTGTCTGGATTGTGTGGCAGAAGAGGATGATGCAAAACATGTGATTTTCAACTGCAGAAGACGGGTGCTGGAGAGGAAGGTTTTAGGGACCCTGCTTGAGTCCCCAATTTCTACCAAAAATCTCGGAGAGTTCATGATTGCAGAAGGGGAAAGCTGGAAGGCCACTGAGGAGTTCATCCAAAAATGAAGTAAAGGTGCCATTTGCAGGGTGGAATATGGGTGGTTTTCGGAGGGCCTGGCACACTGATAGCATACTCTTTCAATTCAGTGAGGAAGGCAATAGTAAACCATCACACTCCTCATTTTTACTTAGTAAAACCTCTAGAGGTTCAAACAAGCCTTTGGGCTGTTGACCTAAACAACAACAAAGCTGCATCAACTGGTTAGTTATTAACGAATACGGAGGGTTATGTATCTAGAACAGTGGGTTTTCACTTGTGAAAATTTCTAGATCCTAGCCAGGAATCGAACCTGGGACCTTTGCGTTGTAGGCTAGCGTGCTAAACACTACGTTATGGATGTGGCCTCAACCAGTCTTGTGTACAAGGAATAACTACATAGATTGTAGGGCTACTGACAACAAACAATGCAGGATGCCACGTGGTGGTCAAACAGGTTACATTAATATGGCAGAGTCAGAATAAACACTTTTTTCTTAATGAACTGTAGTAGGCCTCCTCATGGTAACTACAGCAACCTAACATAGTAGAATGGTCGAATGGAATTTACTTATATGTCTCCTCTTCACCTCACAGAGTCGTACTTTATCAGCGGTGAACTATAATTTATACTGATGCTATAAATTTTTCATCACAGTACAAAGAATTACAAATTTCTGGATTAAGAAAAAATAGGTTAACTTACATTCCACTCTCATACTCTTTGTAATCAGATGTAGATATCTGTCCTTCTGTAACCAAATCGTTTTCCACGATATTTTGATAATTTTTTAATCTAACATTTATAGATTTAATTGTTGATTTCTTATCGCTAACAAATATTATCCTTAAACAAACAAAATTAATTTGTCAAAATTTTATAAAAGAAACAATTTGAAATATTAAAACAAAATTAATGAATCATATCAATTCATGGCAGTTACAATGGGTTTTTGATCAAAATTTTAAGTTTTTTGATTTTCACGCAAATAGTCTTTTTCTTCTTCTGCCTTTCACGGGTTAGGCGTTGCTGCCTGTTTCGAACCACCATCCGCCCATCTCTTCCTTGGTCGTCCTCGATCCCTTTTACCCCTTGGCTTGTACCATAGTGCCTGCTTGGGTACTCTTTCATCCTTCATTCTACCTAAGTGATCTATCCACTTCTTCCTGCCCTCCATTACTTTATCGATTTTCAAAAAGCGATTGATACAGTACACAGGGAAAACTATGGGATGTGTTACAGAAGACAGGATATCCGCCCCATCTCATAAGGGCAGCTAAAAGCTTATATAAAGATACGAAAATCAAAGTAGATACGGGGAATTCCTACTCTGATGAAATACTAATTAATAAAGGACTTAGACAAGGATGTGGACTATCTCCCACGCTATTTAATATTTTTATAAATGACGTGATCAAGTGTTGGAAACCATTAGTACATTCAGGTATCTACATGAATGAAAGTTTGAAGTTAAACTGCCTTTTATTTGCTGACGACCTGATAATATTACAGGAGAAGGAGGAGGACCTGCAGAGAGCAGTATATGAGATGAGTAGAATATGCCAGGAATATAATTTGACCATTTCAACCAAAAAGACAAGGGTAATGGCATTCAGGGGGAAGGATCCTGTCCGAAGTAAAATTGTCATATATAATAAGATTATAGAACAGATATCCCATTTTAACTATCTAGGTTGTGATGTAACTTAGCAACAGGGTAAGGAGGTGTATGATAGGATCCACCGATTTCAACATACAAATAGTACCTAGTTAAAAAAAAACCAAGACTCAAAACCCAGATTAAAGATAATACTCTAACTTTTTGCTAATAGTCAGCTTTCAGACCATCATGATAGGCTCTTATTGATGTACATACGGAATTTATTAAAAATCATCATGGTCTTCTCTTCATGGCATCCAGCCTGTTTTGGCATCAAAATGTTTTAAGTTTAATTAGAAAATTGTAATAATAGATCAATAAGAATTAGGTCAGTATCCCAAGAGCTCTTTAGGAATTGTACCTCCCTTTATTCTTTGAAGATACTCCATCTTTATTGTGATAATAACTGTTTCTTTAACCCTTTGAGGACTGTTGTCTTGTATATGCGACGGCACTTACATGCCGAGGCTAGAGTCAACTGGCATGTAAACTCATGTTTAAACTTTCCAGAAGAAATACTATGTTCCGCATTCTATTGGCTTTAAAATGAGTTAGTACTTTATAATTGTATTAAATCTTGACCAATTGAAATTGGAAAAAAACGAATTGAAAAACATTTCTTTACCAAACTAGTATATAATTAAAAAAAGAAGGTGTTGTTTTCTCTTTGTTCTGAATTTTTTCTAAAATGTACATAGACGAAAGAAATAAGTGAATATTTGATGACATAGAATCTGATGAAGAAGAGTGTTAATGAGGATAATAAAAAAGAACTTTGTAGGAATTGACGTAAACTATAGAACACAATTCTGTCACTGTCAACAGCATTTGGCCGAAAGATGTACTAAAATATTTTTTATTACATTATTGTAGATTTTAAATTACAACTTATTTTGTAATGAATACATAAAATTAAAAGTTACAAAAAACATGAAAAATTCAAGACAAACCATGTAGCTCATCATGGTGTGAAATGTCATGAAAATACCTAGTCTATGCAAGCTTTATTTCCTGTAAAAACTCAGTTGTTAAAGGGTTAACGAGGTTGTCTTTCCTTATTTTACAATTCTGAATTCTGTTCTCCCTCATACAATCTTTGATCCTTCATAGAACCCAAGTTTCATTGTCATACAAAAGTCAGAACTACTGTAACTCGTAAAGTCTCATTTAAGTATGTTGTGAACGCTGTTCTTAAGTACGAGATGTGGCTATTAAATAACACTGACGTAGTAAAAGATGTTATTTATATTTTATACTTTATCACTTATTGTCACTTTCAATAAACAATCCTTCTCTATCCCTACAATGCTCCATGCGAATTTTCCATTGTTGGAAACAGTGCTGGAAGTCATCTTCTATCAGCTCCTTCAGGACACATGCCGTTTTCTCTTTTACAGCTTCCTGACTCAAATCTTGTCCATTTTAATGCAGATTTCACCGTAAGGAAAATAAAATAATAAGGTGGATTTTCTAACACTGAGATGCTGTACTTGGCTAGGAACCTCTTGACACAACGCGGAATGAGCTGGTGCATTGTCTTGGTGGCGAACCCATGATTTGTCCTTCCACATTTTGGGGCGTTTTTTCCTTACTCTTTGACGTAGTTTAGTAAGTACCTGAAGGTAGTAATATTGATTAATTGTTTGACCTTCAGGAACCCAGGGAAGGTACACAATCCCATGGATATAAAAAAAAACAATCATCATTGCTTTAAATTTTGACTTGCTCATTCAAGCTTTTTTGGCTCTCAGTGAAGTTCGGCTCTTCCAGTGCATGGATTGGCGCTTCGTTTCTGGATCATAAGTAAAAACCACGGTTTTTATCACACGTCATTATCTTGTACCAGTTCCCTATGGTGAAATCTGCATTAAAAGGGACAAGATTTGAGTCTGTCGAAGCTGTAAAAGAGAAAGCGACACATGTCCTGAAGGAGCCGACAGAAGATGACTTCCAGCACTGTTTCCAACAATGGAAAATTTGGATGGAGCGTTGTAGGGATAGAGAAGGAGTGCATGTTGAAGGTGACAATAAGTGATTGTATATAAAATTAAAATAAATTTTTTTATGTCAGTCTCATTATTTAATAGCCACACCTCGTATAGTTAGAATTGTTTTGTGTGTTCTCTGAAAAGAACGAATTTGTATATCATCAACCAGCTCTCCATCAAAACAAATGTGTAGCCCAAGTAATAATATGTTTTGACCTGCTCAATATAACTTATTAAATTAACCAATTAACACATTTTAAATTTCAAGTCAATTACCTCAATTTAGGTTTACCCGTTACTGTTTTTTCCAAGTTTTCGTTGTTTGATTTCACAATTTCAATTTTTGAATCATATTCAAAAATAAAAACTGTATCAACCTAGAAATAATGATGAAAAAACAATGAGAAATAATATTTTGTATAATTTATTGTTTTTTCTATTATTATTATTTGCTGCTGGCATATTATTTGAATTTGCAAGAGAAAGTCTTGTGAGTGTTTCACAACAGATTTTTTTTTAACCAATTTCTGACATAGATAGCAATAGCAGTAGATTTTTCCATTTTATAATCAGTTTGATTCAAACCTTTGACAAAGGAAGATGCAATCTTCATAAACAGTTTCTAGAAGCTGTATGTTATTACCTGAAGAAGCAGTGTGCACCACGAACGTACTTGTAAGAAACGAAGTCTAAGAAGCAGAACAAGATTATTATAAACATTATAATATGTTTATTATAAACATACATTAATATGGATTCTGCTGCTATGATGCTAACTATACTGCATGTAATTTTAATAGAAACTTGCATTGTACACGTTCCCTCTACTTGCCTCCTCCTTCTTATTCTGATTAGTCAAAATAGCTACTGGTTGTAAGAAAAGTATGCCTCTAGAGTCTGTCTACACTAAGAGTACTCCGACGTGGGCAACCAGCAATACAAGTAAACATGCGCATTAATTAAAAATACGCACAGCATGATCAAAAACAAAATTCCATACGACACTGATCTGCTCTTAATAGTATAAATAGTATAAAAACACGTTCAATTCAATTGTTAGAAAATGTTTTATAAATCGAACATTAGTTTACCATCAGTAACTAATTTTACTATTGTTACTCTTACATTGTTATTTTTCGTTACATTATTTACTATTATTTCATTATTATTTATGAATAGTAGGTTTTTATTATAGACTTGAATTTTATTTTATTTTTGGTCACAAGTAATATAAGACTAATGCGCTTGAATTATAACAGGAGAGTAAACAATTCCAGTGATTCGTTGTTTATCATTTCAGATTGTTTATTTCATATCATTAAAATAATTAATGTCTGTGACTAGTTTAATACAACTGTTTGCACTTGCCCGTGTTTAACTCATTTTTAGTTTCATCAGTTATCTTTGGGAATTGTATCGGTTCGTTTCGATTTTCTTTGTAGACTGAAGTTGTAAAGTTTTGTAAGCTGTGTTTTGTTAACATGCGTGATAGTAAATGTATTTAGTTTTTGAACATAAAAGCGGTAAACATTAAAAATTAGAAAAAAATTGTTTTGTTAAATGTAATGGTTAAAATAAAATTAATTAAGGAGTCTTTATGAAACTGCAATAATTACAAGTAATCAGAACGGTATAATTGAAATCGCTTAAAGGATAATGTTTATTTTAGTTGGATGTAGATATTTTTATGATGGAACGTAGTGCAAGATAATTGTCCGGCGGAGAGGTAGATACACGCCAACTAGTGTAAAACTTCGTTTACAACCTATAGGCGCTTGACTCGCGTGGAGTACTCTTACAGTAGATGGAATATAAACTGCTACCAAGTGTTTAATACTTTTGTATGAATTTTTTCTAATAAGGTTTTGTGGTTAATTATATAATCCTACTTAAGTTTATTAATACCATGTACCGATTGGTACATAAATAAATTACAATGTTCATCGTTGACCAGTACTCCAGTACGCTTTCATTTCTTGTGCACTGAATGGAAACTTAAACGGAACTGGTAAATTTCTTTATACAATATAAATAGCCTTACATTCTGTGTTGACAATTATAAAAGCAAACACTGCAGAGTGTAATACAATCTAATTAATCAACCACAAGCAATTTGACTATTCTAATTAAATGTATTTATTTTGACATTAAAATAATACATCATCAATAAAAGTAAAAATCTGATGTGAAACACTCACACAGCTTTCTCTTGCCAATGCAAATAATGAACAATATAATCTAACATTAGTAATACAACATTAGAAATAAACAAAAAAAACTAACTTCAAAAAATTTAATCTTATTTTAATCATGAGTGAAAGACATTAAGTGAAAATCAACCTCAGTTTAGCTTAAAAATATGGAAAATCACTCTTTCATGCTAAACTAGGCTCTGTAGAGAAAAATGCTTTAAATAAAAGTTGTAGATATTTTAATTTTCTATAAATTTTATTCTATACACTTTTGTCATAAAACGCATACTAAGGCTGAAATCTTTAAAAAATTGATTTTTTACACGTTTTCGTGAGAAAAAAACAGAAAATCGCTAATTACCACTAAACTAAGCGTTATACAAAAAAATATTTGGCACAAAAGTTGTAGGATTTTGAATTCTTTACAACTTTTATTACATACATTTTTGCACTAAAATGCATATTAAAGTCGCAATCTTTAAAAACAAATTTCTTACGTAAAAATAGCCTCCCCCAAGAATTTCAGCAGACATGACGCCTACCCTATCTTGTAAAGCATAAAAAACAGTTGTATAAATTATCAACTGATTTACATAATTTTTACTGATAACATCTGACAGTCAAATTCTTATCTTAGTAATTGAGGCGATTTTTAAAAACATCGTAGGAGCAGTTTTTGAGAAAATTGCAAGAAAGTGAAAAATGACTCGAATAAACTACTACTTCCAGTAGACCGATTTTGATGAAAATGTTCGTGTTGGGTCTGGTAGTATATCTAACTTAAGTTTCAAGTTTCAAGTTCGTATGATGTTCCGTTCTTGAGACATTTTGTTTACAAACACACACACACACACACACAGATCAATCACTAAAAACATGTTTTTTGGGTTCAGGGGTCTGAAAACATGTATATACGGTCAAAACTCGATTTCAAAAAATCTACATGAAAACAATACTTTCCTTCCTATATATTCATTTGATTACAATCAAGAGTAAGGGTGTAGAAGTACGTTTCGTAGCAACTATATACAAACTACTGAAACCACTTTACCCAGTATGGGAGTGCAAAGACTATTACAGAAGCTTCTATTGATATTACATATGGTATAGTAACTTAAATAATTATAAAATTAATACTTTACTTTTATTATACCTGGAATTCAGTTGCCTTCAGTCTTAATTTTTTCCATGGTGAGGCAATATATAATTTGCCACAGTCATATGGTGCTAATATATCAACAGAATACTCAGTAAAATCATCGGCCTTGATGTTTTTGAATAAATAATTCGAACCAGACTTTAAAATTTGTATGCTGTTGAAAGGGTTTACTAGCTGAATTTGACAAGGTAATAAATTTATAAAATTTATATGAGCTTCACTTGGACCAGGTAGAATTGGGTATGTTTTCTGAAACAGATTTTCAAAAATTAGTTCAGTGCATTTAATTTTGAGTGTTGTTGTAATGGTCAACAGCCAAAATGCCGATCTAAACTGAAAGATGTATTATTATGTAAAACAAGGAATGAATTGATTTTTCAATACTACCTTCTTTACAGGATTTAAAAATACAACTGTTTATCAGTAAGTAAAATTTCCTGAAAATGTAAATTATGTGTCACTCTGCAAGTGACACCTTTTCTTCATTCCCCCAAAGACAAACTTCAAATATGTAATGAGATTTATTACTTTCAGAGGTGATAAATCTTAAAGACAAACTTTTTGTAAGTTTATAGTCCCACAAACTACCAAAGTTTTTGGAAAATACATTATAGTTAAGAAATTTCATGACTTTATAAATGCTGGGATTCAATTTTGAGTCTAATTTGAAATCTAACCAGGAACGAGCTCAAGAGTTGTATAAATTATCAACTGATTTACATAATTTTTATTGATAACATCTGACAGTCAAATTCTTTTATAACTGATACAATACAACTACATCTTACGGATATATCTATTAAGTATGGTATTTTTTGGTAATAAGGAATTTATTAATACTAGAACTCGTGCATTTTGCTGAGAACCACGGAACAGACATGCGCACTAGCAGCCGAACATTCCGTTCCTCATCTTTCCTATTACGTAAAGTCACGTAGGCATATGTAAACAACCCTAAGCTGCATCGTGCACAACATCAGCATTTACAAAACCCCTTAGTTTAGCACGAGCCATACTATACTGCATGTAGTGCTGTGACTGCAACGTCTGCTTCACAGCTCTCAGCAAAATGCAAAAGCTATACAAAGTTGTATATTTTACCTCTAAATTAACTTCTAGTATGCCAGAACACATAAAAGCTAACGCTGAAATAAAACCACCAGTGACCATCCTTTGAAGTGGTGATGTTAACATTTGTTCGCGATCCAAAAATGGATACACTGTCTTTTCTAGAAATGGAATTAAAAGTAATACAATAGCAGGGTTTATTACTTGAACCTGATCCGGTAATATTGATACACCAAATATTTTACCATTTGTTCTAGATGCTTGAAATGTCCATCGAGAACCCTGTAAATATAAAAAGTATTAAAAAAAGAAGAAACTAATAATTGTGACTACAGTACTTTTTTGAATATCTGACTCTGGTTTAACTTAACCCTGAGTTATATGAACTACCTCACCATACTGAAAAAAAATACTAATACATTGGGCAAACCTGTAGGTGTAGCATAAATATGTGAGTTGATGGTGAACAGTATTCATATATTTCTCTGAGATGGTATCAACCAACCCTTAGCTCTCTTTCACTTTAGTGCAATCACATTTTTCTCCCACTTCAGTAATATAGACCTGCTAGCACGCAGACTTAGCTATTTCTAGCCTGGAATACACACAAACTATACTATGTCTTACAGTATTGTTTTAGCCACTGAAGTGCCTTATTCGAAGAGCTACTACAACATTATTGAGTGTTGAAGTTAAAATTTGAATATAGTTGTGTAATAGTTCAATATTAATAATTTACGTATTTATTTTAATATTTTTTTAAAAGTTACTTAAGTATTGAACATTACTACTGTATTTTACATATATTTTCACTTATTGAATTTAGTTTTTTATTTGTTCTTCATTGCTACTATAGTATATGCCCGCTAAGCAGAAACAAGAAGTAATGTTGAACGACTAATTCATAACTTTAAATAAGACTGAGTGTGGTGTTTCAACTGCATTGCCAATAATGTCAGATTATTTTTAATAGGAAAATCTTCTGTAACAGACATAAAAAACAAGTGAGAGAATTTGAAATTGTTCATTTAAGGAGTTCAATAAACAATAATCGGCAGGAGTAATTATATGTGGGCTTGAAATTGAAATAAAAAATATCCCTGAAATTCTAGGGAAACTTCTTGATGTAAATGATTTGCGGTGAGTGAAGGATAGCTATGACATTTTTTGCAATGGTCATGGTGCATGGGTTGTCAATCTTTATGGTGAATCTCTGAGCATAGACACGACACACATCAGTTATTTTCATAAAACCTACTTTACAGTTTTACTTCTAAATTTTGATGTAACATTTATTCACTGACTACGTTACAAAAAAATCTTGTCCATCTCTATTTTTTGAATAATCGAGGGAATACTGTACAGTATAAAAAAGGACTAAAGAATAAGTTTTGAACCAGTTTTATTTTAAGATAAAAAAAATAAGCACTGCTATAATAAAACCGTTATTAAAAACTTATTATAAGTACCTGTTGATCCCCTAAACTCCAAAATAAAGGCAATGGAATGTACAAAAAAAATATAGCAAAAACTGTCTTCATTTCAGTTATAAGTTTTGGATCATATCTATCATGTGCATAGTCTAACCAATGAGATTTCGGTTTTTCATCTGTTGATTTACATTTTTGTACCAAAGCGTACTGAAAAATAAAAATTATTTGTGTATTATTTTTAGAAAACTTAACAATTCAAGACTATATGAAAACAAATTTATGTTAAACAACCCCTGCTTATTTCATTGGCTTTTTATTTATGTTATACATATTATTTTTTCTACCGATTGTACAATACTGTATGTAGAAATATTTTGGAGAATTGTCTTCTTTGTTTTCTTCACTTCATAAGTGCATCTATTTATTTTACCTATTGACCATAGGTGTTGAAGTATCCAGCTAAGTAATAAATTGTTTCCTGTCCACAAGCATTCTTTTACCCTCCCGTAGCTCCTTACCTTTCCGTCTACTTGTTTCTTCACCTTGTAAACCTTGTAAACTACAAGGAAGGAAAGTATTGTTAACATGTCGATTGAAATTGAGTTTTCACAAGAAATACACATTTTCAGGTAGCCCTAACCACAATTAAAATTGCTATTTAGAACTTAAATTAGGTATCACAAGAGAATCCAACAAGAACATTTTTATCAAAATTGTTCAACTAGAAGTAATAGTTTATTTTATACAATTTTTTTCCAGTATTTTCAAAAATTGCTTCTACAATTTTGTTTACCATTACCTCATTTTATGTGCCCTAAAAGATGGGGTAAGGGATGAAATGGGGTAAGATGAGGCAGCATGAAATACGTGGGGGTGGGGGGGGGAACTGTGCTTTCATTGCAACAAATTATTTTTTTGAATGCGACCTTAATATGAATTTTAGGGTAAATGTTTATATACTCAAAGTTATAAAAACTTAAAAAAACCTAGCCTATAACTTTTATTAAAAGGGGTTTTTACTACAAAGCTTTAATGTAGCATCAGTTAGTAATTTTCCGTATTTTGCTCAACAATAAACCAGTCCAACAGAGATTAATTTTCATTTAGTGTCATCCACTCATTATTAAAATTACGTTATGCTTTTCATTACTTATACTGGCATGAGAAAGTTGTGTGAGTGTTTCATACCAGATTTTTCCAGTGAGCGAGTTAATATTTGCAACTGCAAAAAAACCCAATCCTTCTAATTTCCAATAATCCTGTCCATTATTCCTCTTTTACTCAGAATTGGTTTAGTGATTTTGCCCAGGTGGGGTATTAACCCTGTCCAAGGCTATTCATGTGAAAGACCTGCTACCTCAGGGCATTAGGACCTACCCACAACTGGACCAAAATGTTAATCTAACCCATATTATAAATATGTACAACGACCCAGTGTTCAGGCTGGGATTCCACCCAACCTCACATTGGGTTATTCAGCTTACCATGAGCACCTCTTGCAGGTTATGTGCTGGAGTAATGTAAGAGACGCTATGAGAATTTTCTAGATGCCATATATTACATAACATTGCAATACGCTTCATCACACCCACTTACCAGAGCCGAAGCCTTCAGTTCAATTCTTAGGGCCCAAGAAGCTTACTTGTTTATTAATGTAAGCTTTTAAAATTCCTAGGAGGCAACTAAAAATTGTCCCTTTGACAACTGATTGATTGACTGATTGTTCTTGAGTACGCAGTGCTTGGAATGGACTAATTTTGATGCAGTTTTAATAGCGAAAGACAAATTTATACTTAACGAAGTGTTGAATGGAAAAATAGAAAAACAAAATCATGGAAAAATAGAAAAACAAAATCATAACGCTCTTAGTTTATTTACTTATGGTTTTATGCAACTTTTGTGTTAAATGCTTTAATTTTTATTAAAAAAAACAATTTCAACAAAGGTCTAACAAAATTAACTTAAGATAATATGATATTTTCAATACGAAATTGATGAAACCTATTTAAAAATTAATTTCTCATTCCATAGGCTTAATATAAGATTTAATATACAATACGTTTTTGTATGATAAGTAGTTCTTGAGATAGTGTACAGAGTAAACAATAAAGTTATTTGAACATATAAAGGGTAGCACCCTTGCCTTTCTTAGCGCTCCATTTTTTGAAATTCAATGAAACGTAATTCTTTGGTATTCTTTTTAAGCTTACTGCAACCAGCAAAGGCACGTAGTGTAATGGTCAGCTCAACTGGTTTCTACATCAGGGGTCTCAGGTTCGATTCCTGATGAGGTCTAGTATGAGTATATTAGAATGAAACTTAAGTAATAAACACTGTCATATAATCATACCATAACCATAATTATCCCATAACCACACCATCCTAATCCTGTTACTGCCAGAATAAAAGACAAAAATAATCTTTTTTAAGAAGCATATACCGTATATCCTCGATTCTAAGTCGCCTTCGAATCTAAGACGCAGCTTATTTTGGCTGTACTAATTTTGTACAAAAAATAATATCTAGAAAAAAAACATCAAAATCTTATTTCTAACGTTAAGCGAAATTGTATTACCTGAAATGGGCGATGAAGCACAATTAAATGTAACACAATATTGATAGAAATAATAACTTTCTTGAATTCACTTTTTTGATTGAGAATCAAATAAGTGTTTTAAAATGTTTTGAAGTGTTTTTAAATGAAGTTTGTTTCCATCGGCTGTTCTGTGTAAGATAACTATTATTCCCAGTTTCTCGTATCCAATAGTTTTTAATTGTACTTCTTTGGCACCTTTCACAAAGTTCATAAGTTAATAACATGGCGCTCGAAATTCACAAGCTGCGTTTCAAAATCAAAGATTGCGTTTATGTGCGTGTCCCTTCTACGAATTCCGATAATTATTTATAAAATTTTATTTTAAAAGATAATTTATTTCATCCTATCATCCATAGTAGATGTCTCGTACGTAGTTTAGAGTGCTAATAATATACTGGTAAAAAGATATTAAATGAATGTGACTGCAAGACACCCTCGAATATAAGAAACACCTCGCTTTTTGAGGTATCAAATTGTGAAAAAAGGTGCATCTTAGAATTGAGGAAATACGGTATATCTAAAGGACAGAGCAGTAAAATAAAGAAATATTCCTGAAATAGATGGAAGAGGGGGAGAAGATTCATGGGGAGGAGGAGATGATACTGCTGTACATAATAATGTACAATTTAATAAATAGTACATAAATATAGTTCAGTATTATTAACATACCATCACACAATTAACAAAGCTCATAATAACATTCTCCTTTGGTGATTTGATTTTGTAAAATGGTTTTCCACAGACAAATACGACTGAAAAAAATTAAAATTTAATAGATATTAAAAATTATTTTACTGGAAACAAAAGTTGTTGTTTTTACTAATCAGCTTATAAAATGGTTTAAACCTGAAGTGTTATTTTTAATAATCAAGGAATACAGTGGAGCATCAGTTATTCAAACTAATTGGGATAAGAGCGGTCCTGATAATCAAACACACTATAATGCTTTTCACGGATGATGAGCTCTGCTGTTTCACGCTTTTAGACCAATCAGAACGTCTGCCAGCATTGTCAGATTGTACAAATGTTTCAGCCTAACAAACATTACGCGTTAATGCGTATGAGCCGCAATAGTTCACTCGTGTCTTGCATCTCTAACTAAACACATTGATTATAGAGCGCGTTAACATAATACTTTATAATATAATCAGCTAGTTAGTTGTATGTTCATATGTTATAAGTTATTGAAAGACCAAAAAAAAAAAATGGCTGACAAAATAATAACAGAGCTACAAGAGCAAATGTAGGCAACGTTGCTGGCAAGTCATTGGCTAACTATGAAGTGGGTAGGGGGCAATGCATATGTTCACAGCTCATCAGCCCTGAATAATAGTATAAATACTGTAATTTGATACACTGTATGGTAATATAATAGGTATAATATAACCTAAATGTTTAATAGGTTAATAAAGGCTAATGTAAACTTCCGTTTAAAAAAATTGCAAATTTAATGTAAATGTAGAGTACCAAAGATTATAAAAACTAATGGAAAAATACAGAATTTCAAAACTGAATAAATTAACGTAATAAAATATTACGGTAAAATCCTTTATGAAATATTTCTTAACGCACTTGTACATCATTTTTAAAAAATCTTGAATTTTTTTTAATTGAAACTGTTAAGGCAATGTACACTGGGGTTAACTTGTTTTCTCTCCGTTACTGTTATTTCAATTGTTCACGCCTTACGCATCTTTGTTTCATCTCGACTTAGTTCAGATCTGTGCTGTTTTGCCCGCGTGATACAGGATTACGTCACTTTACATCCTTTTTGCCCCACCTTACCTCCTACTTCTCATCCCTGTTTCATGTGCCTTTCTTCCTTCGTTATTCACTGCGTGTTGTGGCTTGTGACTGAATGCAATGATCACTTCTCTCGTGGCGCCTTCCAACAGATGCTAGTTGGAGGTGCAAGGCTTTAATGTACTTTGTTATTCTAAATTCATTTTGTGTTTATATGTGTTAAAAGTGTTTATATGCTAGCTAAACTACATTTACGTTTCATTCGGAATTTACAATCATTGTTGTAGTTTAGGTCATCAGCCGAAAGGCTGGTTTGAACCTCTAGAGGTTTTACTAAGTAAAACGAGGAGTGAGGTGGTTTACCATTGCCTTCCTCACTGAGTGAAAAACCTACGCTTATCAGCATGCCGGGCCCTCTGAAAAACACATATTTTCCACTCTGCAAATGACACCTTCACTTAATTCACCACAGCGTCTGGCTGTATAATGAAATTCATTACTTTCAGAGGAGACAACTCTGATTAGTGTCTTTTGCACCTCTACCTCTTCTGTTCTTAAATGATTCAGTCATTCAGTTGGCTGACCATGTGATAAGAAACAGAACTATTTATTTTAGCCCTGCAACGAACACATTGAGTGTAAATAAATTGACACTCCACCTGTATGTTATGGGCATTTACAATCATTACCGGCGCTTAAATCATCAATTCACTGCTCCGGTTCTTGCTGTGCTATTTTCTGATAAGTGGACCACGCATTTATAATTAGTTATAAGTCCATTAACACAGTGATATCAGTTTGTTTCCTGTTTCCTTTCAATATTGTGTTTTCCTTTCAACTTTTCATTACCAGTTCTTTGTATACTTGTCCATTCCGATTCAGCAGTCAGTCCTGAGTAAGGACTTTTAATATTCACCATGGTCCTCTAACGTAATGCGCTATTAAATAGATTACTGAAAAGATTATATATGAAATTGCAAGTTCAGCTCAGGCTGGGCTTAACAGAGACTGAACTTTTTGTATTACCAACACCTCTCATTCTTTTTAGTAACAACGCTTCAGCAGCACTAAATTCAAGCTGTTGTTCGCACCATAGCATTCCAGTTTCTAGAGCAGAAAAGGCGTCTGCATGAGTAAATATGTATTTTTTCCCATTGATGGTGGTTTGGATAATCGACACACCTTTATAATACAATAAAACGCTAAATTCCTTATTCACTAGATAGCAAACATCACTGCTTTTTACTGTAGAAGACCCAATCAAATTACATTCTGGCATCAAATCTGACACGTCACATGGTTAACCTTTTTAGGACTATGTTTTTCAACCTAGAACTTAGCCCACAATTTGAGTTCTTTTTAGATTTTTCATTTACTTCTTTTTCCCGTATTTATTATTCACCTATTTTTTCTCAACTCTCCATCCCTGGAACTAAATATGTTTCGTAGAGGTACTGTAATATTTCTTCATCCCAGAGACGATTACCACTAAAGCCAACCATTTCCACTCGTATTTTCACAAAATAAACAATTAAACAAAATGTTTAAAATAAAACAAATAATAATATAACATACAAGATTTTTATTATTGTAAAACATTTATTCTCCCAGGGAAAAAATATTCTATTTTAGTAAACAAATGGTAGCAAGAAGCTAACACAATAATACTAATTTTCTGAACACATTAGCAAGGTTAATACACATGCTTTCTCTATTGAGTAAAACAAAGCCTATATAATAGTACATTTATTTAGAACTTGTATTAACATGTATTAGTATAAAAAATGAAGCAAATGTACCAGTGCGTTTGTAGTTTTTTTGGACTAAATACATGAAATATACGTGCATAGTCCTCAAAAGGTTAATTGTAGACAACTAATAAACAAAATTTTTAATTAAATAAAAACAAATTCATAAATATTTCATGAACTCACCTAATGCCACAACCATTAAAATGGCTGGAAAACCAAATCCAATGGAATAACATGAATCATAACCAAAACAATGAATAGCTGTTCTTAATACCGGGGTAATAATCATACCCATTAGACCACCAAAGTTAATGGTAAAATAATAAATGGAAAAAAACTGATCAAGTAGTTGCTGCTGCTGTGGTAATCTAAACTGGTCACCTCCAAATGCAGCGACACATGGTTTAATACCACCAGTTCCCATTGCTATTAGGATTAGACCACTCATGGAAACAACTCTGTAACATAATAAAAGTTGATTATACATGAAATTATTTATTTTACAACACCAGTAAGTTGGTTCCTTTGGAGCAAATTCTTTAACTTAATTTTTTGGCTTCAGCCTTGACGGTAAAAACGTTTTGTCTATTAACAATATAGTTTTAAGGCATTTGAATTATTAGTAGCACAGCAATTCCACATTAAACTGGATTTGGTGGGACCATGCTGAAAATCCGGATGAAGAACCAAAAATCTGGATGAAAAGAAAACACAATTTAAGTTAAAATTCATAAAAAGTTTTAAAATTGTATGAAACAAAAAAATATTAATTCTACATCAGTGGCAAATATTCAGGTGAAGTAGGTGAAGAGCCTCTTCACCTATTTTCTGGATAGTATTGAGATGTATTTCTCTCATAAAATAAGTATAATTTCTGTTAAAATTATATTTCTTGTTGTACAATAAAATAAAGAAGTGTCGCGTAAAAAAAGTACGCACAATTATATTGTATCTGCTAATAATGTTATAACCCTTAAAGTGCCAGCGTCCTATTATTAGGACATCAGCAGTTTTAACAAAAAGTGCCGGCGTCTTCCTTTTATTAGTACGTTGACTAAAAATTCATAGAATTTTTATTTTTCATTCAATTTGTAAAAACAGCGTATGAAAATAATCAGTAAGAAATTGGTTGATAAAATACATGTTAAGTTTTTTTTGAATGTAATTAATTCATATTGATTAAAAAAACTAAAAATTGAATTTTTGAAACTTTTAACGCAGTATTTTTATTTTTTACATTAAATAAATGTTTTTCTTATAGTTTTGCATAATATTGTCTTTAAAGTGATATAAATGAAATTGAATAACATAATAATTGTTTAGGGTGATTTTTTTAAGTTGAAAATGAAATTTCCACAAAAAATGACTACGTATCATTTTATTTTTAAATTGTAAGAAATATGTTCCAAGTTAAATGTCATAAAAGATCAATTCATTATGAACAAAACAAAGTCATTAAGATACCTTGAAAAAATAGCCATGTTATGGATAGATATATGCTAGAAATCGCACACACGTAGCATTTTTCGGTAGGAACTCACAAAATATTCTCCTGGCACTGTAAGGGTTAAATAGACCTTGTACTGGCCTTGTTGTTGTTTAGGTCATCAGCCGAAAGACTGGTTTGAACCTCAAGAGGCTTTACTAAGTAAAACAAGGAATAAAGTAGTTTACCACGCCTTCCTCACTGAGTGGAAAAGTATGCTTATCAGCATGCCAGGCCCTCTAAAAAGCTTTTTTCCAACCTGAAAATGACACCTTCACTTAATTAACCACATGGTCTGGCTGTATAATGAAATTTATTACTCTCAAAAATAACTGAAGTTTCTTTTACACCTCTACCGCTTCTGTTCTTAAATGCTTTTCAGTCATATAATTGCCTCTGGAACTAGCAGATCGCATGCAAATAATTTAACACTCCACCTGCCTGTTACGGGTAAACATGATTTTTATAAAAATAATTATAAATTCAGCACATTAAGGTTTTTACTGTTGTGCTGATTTCACTTCACTGCCTGGCTTTTTAAACTAGGTGTTTGAGGAGTTATTTTAGTCCATCGTCTGTATTGGGAGCCCAACACTTCAACGGTATTTCCACTGTTGTGCATAAATATGTTTCATGACCCAAAAAAAATAACCTACCAAAGCTATCAACATTTTAATGCTTTAATTTGAATAATTTGATTTAGATTTATTGTTATATTTTTAATGACTCCGAAAATTATCTGCCAAGCTTCATTATGAACAACAAAACTAGTTCTTCTAGTTCAGTAGTTCCCAACCCGCAGTGGTCTGCGGACCACTCAGCCTGAAAGTGAACTACCACGGACCACCCATTACATTATTGCATATATCTTATCAGTTGTAACCAAATTAAAAGGTGATTAAATAAAACAAATTTTCAGAAACAAACTATTATTATTAATTAATAAACTATTATTACAAACATATAATTGTTATTTTCAGAAAGTAGGGTACATTGTACATCACAAAAAGTAAAATTATTTTAATTGTAAATTGTCTTTTAATAAAATAAGGAATACAGAATTTACTTAGTCGAAAATAACAATGAAAGTTAAAACATGAATTAAAAATGAAATGAAAATTTCAATGCGACTTTTGTGCACGAATCTTTCTGACTAGCTGAGGAATTCTAGGTTTTAGGCTCTTGCTAAGAGCTACTCACAAATCACTGTTTACACTTAGCCGATTTCGTTGTTTGTTTTTAATTAACAATAAACTAGAGAACCCCTGCTCACACAAATAAGTGGTTGAAAAAAATCATAAGATACCGCAAAGCTACTTGCTGAATCTTGGGGAAGCCCAGGGTTTTCTTACACCACAACTCTTCTATCTTTACTTAATCTGAATCTTGAATGTATTTACTTAATCTTGTTCAATGAAAATCGTAACTTTGATTTAATCATGGGAAAATATTACTTTTTTATAAGTAGTCACCGGACTCTCACGGACCACCCCGAAGGCTCTCACGGACCACCATTGGTCCGTGGACCACCGGTTGGGAAACACTGTTCTACTTGAAATACTTTTCTGAGGCTTAGACATTGTTCTTATAAAAACAACCACACAAAAATAAAAATAATTAACAATATTGCACTACCACATCACAATCTAATTATAATCAAATAATACCATTAAATACTAATTAAAAATACTATTACTTAAATAATACTGTCAATAAATTGTGTTAAATATAACGAAAATTAAAATGTAAACAAAGCACATACTGTTCAGATTTACTATTAAAGTAGCAGACACAAGCAGGCTACTTTAAAACTAGTGTCAAGAGAAACTTATTTTTTATTAAATTTATGGTAATAGTTTTCAATGTTAGGCATGAAACATTTGTATCGCCCTTCATCCGGCAAAAACATAAAGCTGGTGGCCAGGGAATACCTTAAATTGAGTAGTAAAAATCTGCAAACCTGATACAACTAATATTTAAAATTATTACAGATAATTTTTACTTACATTGCGACACACCACTGGATGATGTTAGGCATGAAACATATGTCTCGCCCTTCATCCGGCAAAAACACGAAGCTGGTGGCCAGGGAATACCTTAAATTGAGTAGTAAAAGTCTACAAACCTGATACAACTAATATTTAAAATTACTACAGATAATTTTTACTTACATAGTGACACACTACTGGATGATGTTAGGCATGAAACATGCGTCTCGCCCTTCATCCGGCAAAAACACGAAGCTGGTGGCCAGGGAATACCTTAAATTGAGTAGTGAAAGTCTACAAACCTGATACAACTAATATTTTAAATTATTACAGATAATTATTACTTACATAGCGACACACCACTGGATGATGTTAGGCATGAAACATACGTCTCGCCCTTCATCCGGCAAAAACATGAAGCTGATGGCCAGGGAATACCTTAAATTGAGTAGTAAAAGTCTACAAACCTGATACAACTAATATTTTAAATTATTACAGATAATTATTACTTACATAGTGACACACCACTGGATGATGTTAGGCATGAAACATACGTCTCGCCCTTCATCCGGCAAAAACATGAAGCTGGTGGCCAGGGAATACCTTAAATTGAGTAGTAAAAGTCTACAAACCTGATACAACTAATATTTTAAATTATTACAGATAATTATTACTTACATTGCTTGATTAATAAACGGAGGAATAGCTGACACGCATAAAAACATCGTTCCAACAGTAAATACGACACCAAAATAAAATATTGTCCTGTAAATAAATAAAAATATAAATTGTTAAAAAAATAATAAACAACAGATGTTCTGGAACTAGTAATATTTTTTTTAAATTAAAAATTTACTGCATTTAGTTATTTGAAAGTAACAGTTAAATCCCCCCCCCCACAATTACAGTCATCTAACTGTCACATTGGAGTCTAATAGTTGAAGTGTTTAAATGTTGACATGATCATGAAAACGATCTTTGTGCATGTCACACTTATGCACTTCTTTAGCAACTGAATTCACGTCTTGTAAGTCAAGGTGGTTGTAAAAGGTGGACGCATACTATGGTGTGTTTATAATGTTCTTGAGTATCTGGTATGTTAAGAATCTTCATCTGAGTATATATTCTTGAGTTCTTGAGTATGTTAAGAATCTTCATCTGAGTATATATTCTTGAGTTCTTGAGTATGTTAAGAATCTTTGAGTGTCATTTAGGTTGGTTTCTTTAATGCAGCCATGAATAAACTGGAAGCCATACATCCACATAGGTTTTAGCACTTGCTTGTAGATAAGATAACATTTAAATAATTCGGCATACAAAACACAAAAATCTGGTGTGAAACACTCACACAACTTTCTCTTGCCAATGCAAATAATTAAAAATAAACCTAACATTAGTAATAAAACATTAGAAATAAACAAAAACTAACCTCAATAAACATAAACTAATTTTAATCATGAGTGAAAGATGTAAAGTGAAAATCAATCTCAGTTTAGCTTAAAAATACGGAAAATCACTCTTTCATGCTAAACTAGGCTCTGTAGAGAAAAATGCTCTAATTAAAGTTGTAGATATTTTAATTTTCTATAAATTTTATATACACTTTTGTCGTAAAATGCATACTAAGGCCAAAATCTTTAAAAAAATCGATTTTTCACAAGTTTTCATGAGAAAAAAACATAAAATCGCTAATTACCGCTAAACTAAGCATTACACAAAAAAATGTTTAAAAAAAAAGTTTTAGGATTTTAAATTTTCTACAACTTTTAGTACATACGTTTTTGCGCTAAAATGCATATTAAAGCCGCAATCTTAAAAAAACAATTTTTTTACGTGAAAACAACCTCACCCAGAATTTCAGAAAACATGTCGCCTACCCTATCTGGTAGAGCATAAAAATTTTTAGTAAACCAAGCAATTTTTAAAAAAATCGTAGGACCAGTTTTTGAGAAAATCGCAAATAAGTGAAAAATTACACTAATAAACTACTACTTCCGGTTTACCGATTTTGATGAAAATGTTCATGTCGGGTCCGGTAGTGGTATGTAACTTAAGTTTCAAGTTTCAAGTTCGTACAATGTTTCGTTGTAACGAAATTAATAAACCTCTACGTGGGATTAGCCAAATTTATGGTGTTTTATTTTATAGTTCATTATTATAAACTGTATAAAAATTAGTAAACTGAACCAAATAACAACAATCTGTTAACACAAACAGCAATCAACACATTACAATACATTACGTACATTTACATTATTTGAATCAATACATTATTTACTATTATTTATTAACTATTTTCAAAGACTGAGTGAATGAGGGACACCCGTTTAGATCGCCATCAAATTCGGCACACTACATCGTTCTTGAGATATTCTGTTCACACACACACACACACACACACACACACACACACACACACACACACACACACACACACAACACACACACAAACACACACACAAACACACACACACTGACCAATCGCTAAAAACATGTTTTTTGGGTTCAGGGGTCTGGAAACGTGTAGGGGTCTGGAAACCGGATGGTGAAAACTCGATTACGAAAAATCGACATGAAAACAATACTTTCCTTCCTATATATTCATATAGGCATATAGAAAGTAAAAATCATGTTTTTCTGAAACAGCAATAAAAGTCTAGATAAACTTGGAATTGTGTACTTAAATTTTTGGATTCAATAATTTCTTTCTGCACAAAAATCAATAATACAACAGAATATCAATAATATAACACTTTTAAAGAAGTTATTTTAAAGCAGGCTCCAAGAAATCTACAAACAGAGGAAACCAGTTTATGTCTTTTTTTATTGTAATAAATTTTTATGGGTTAACTTTTGGGTTTTATTATCACGTTATGTCACTTTATGGCATGATGAGTCAACAAATTCTTCTGTTACTCCGATCAGAACAGAATATTTATGGAAGAACCCCACTAACTCTACAGTGACTCTAGACTGTTGTCTTTAGGAAGGGCATGAGCTACCAGGGAGATCAGCTACTACTTCCTGCGGCTGCTAAAACACCATAAGAAGTTTTATTTCAGGAGATTACAGCCTTTTAATATAAAGTACAACTGGAGAAACAGTACCTTCTACAGAGAGTATTTCTTGCATGTATTTACCAGACCTACAAGTAAAATTTTTAGGGATTGTTCCATGGTTAGATCCTGGGGGTTTATTGAAGCAAAACAAGTTGTAGTAATAAAAATCTGGTGTGAAACACTCACACAACTTTCTTTTGCCAATGCAAATAATTAATAATAAACCTAACATTATTAATAAAATATTAGAAATAAACAAAAACTAAGAACAGCCATTAATTTCAAGCATCAAGTCCAGGGAAAATGGTGGATAGTCCCCAACAATATAGTTTATAAGGAAAATGAGCCGATATTGGACACAATGAGGAAGAGGAGAGTCGCTTTCTTTGGCCACCTTAGCAGACTGCCTGACTCAAGACTCATTAAACAGCTCCTTGACTACCAAATGAAGAATAAGATCCAAAACAAATGGATACAGGAAGTCATGTCAGACATGAGAAACTTGAATATAAATGAAGAAATGATCCAGAGACGAGAAGAGAAGACCATCCTAAAGGAAAAGAGGATAACCCAACTGCCTTTCAGAGAGAGAAGACAGCTGTAGCAGAGAGACTGAGAGCCACCAGGTCAAGGAATATGAAATTGATGTGGGAACGAAGAAAACAACAGTGTGGTGCCACAACTAACTCCTCAAGGAACGCATGTCCATGGGTGACTTGAGTGCTCCAATTGGGGCGTAAATTAAAAAAAAAAAAAAAAAAAAAAAAAACTAACCTCAAAAACATAACCTTATTTTAATCATGAGTGAATGACGCAAAATGAAAATCAAACTCAATTTCAAAAAAACCGAAAATCACACTTTCACGCTAAACTAGGCTCTGTAGAGAAAAATGCTCTAAATAAAAGTTGTAGATCTCTTAATTTTCTATAAATTTTATTATATACATTACACACACACACACACACGCACGCACGCACACACACACAGACCAATCGCTAAAAACATGTTTTTTGGGTTCAGGGGGTCTGAAAACGTATAGATCCGGTGAAAACTGGATTTCGAAAAATCGACATGAAAACAAAACTTTCCTTCCTATATATTCTCATATAGGCAAGAGATCCGGTGAAAACTGGATTTCGAAAAATCGACATGAAAATAAAACTTTCCTTCCTATATATTCATATAGGCAAGAGAAAGTAAAAATAATGCAGAAAGAAACAATAATTCTGTCAAAATTTGTTACAACCTACAAACTCATTTAAAGGATTTTTTTTTGAGTAGCAGGCAAAGAGTATAATAAAAAAGTAGAGAGCCATTAATATGAAGTAACCTAAATAAACTTGGATTCAAAGAGTCAGAAATTTGGATAATGAGACAAATCATACGCCATTGGTTTGTAGGACATCATTAATATGAGCATTTCAAAGGGTACCAGTTCATCATTGAAAAATATGAAAATTCAAAAAGTCAAAATAATGAATACCTACCTCAATTGTTTAATTATTATTATTAAGTTTATTATTGCAGAATAATTATGTAATACTGTTTCTTGGCCAAAAATCAATAAAAATCTTTAAAAAAAATAGTAGATACATTATAGTCTAAAGTAATAAAAACATATTATGAAAAATACTTTGTTTTATGTATTTATAGTAAAATTATTAACAAAAGGAATCAAGTTTAAAAAAAAATTAAAATTAAGCCTAACATTTACAGCATTACAATACAATATTATAAATACATTATAATTTATGTAAATACTGTACTGCTAAACACAGTAATTCAGTTATTTTATCAGTGAACCCCACTGAATGTAAAAAATGGTAGACAAAATAATATTACACCACAGTTTACTTGTACTTTTAGAAAATATCGATATTGTTTACATATTTACCAAAAGTGAAAACTGTAAATAAATTTACAAAATATCAAATTTTTTTATGCGATTCGAATAAATGAACATTCGGATAATCGGCGTTTGAATGATTAATAATAAATATTTAACTGAAACTCCAGTAAAATGTACAACTGTACTGTCACTAGACAGGCCGTGTTACGCGCTACTAACGCCATCTACCGGTCAATGCAATTCACTACTAATTTATAACTACGTTTAATTTAAAATAATTTAATTAAAACTAAATTTTACGGGATAAAAGTTATTATAGACGTTTAAAACATTATTCGTTATTAATTACTTATAAAATGTAACATATTTATGATAGATGAATATAAATAATTAGCAGTCTAGTTTGAAACTTCTCACATGGCAAGTTACGAAAACATTGGTTACGTTCGTCTAAGTTACTGACCACAGTAACTCTGGTCCTTCTTCTATTCGCATAAATCTTTCGCCTTTTACTAAAGATTTCCGTGGAGAAGGGCACATGATGAGTCTAATCTAATTTTTTGATAGTGCCTGCTCTTTCTGAGCGGGCCAAAATTTGTATAACTTAGTTTATCTGATTAAATTCAGATTATAATAAAATCTGGTGTGAAACCCTCACACAACTTTCTCTTGCCAATGAAATTAATAAACAATAAACCTAACATTATTAATGAATTATTAGAAATAAACAAAAAGCTAACCTCAAAAACATAACCTTATTTTAATCATGGGTTGAATGACCCAAAATGAAAATCGAACTGTTTGGCTTAAAAAAATGGAAAATCACACTTTCACGTTAAACTAGGCTCTGTAGTGAAAAATGCTTTAAATAAAAGTTGTAGTTCTTTTTATTTCCTATAAAATTTATTATACACACTTTTGTCGTAAAATATATTCTAAGGCCGAAATCGAAAAAAAAAATCGATTTTTCACACGTTTTCGTGAGAAAAAATCAGAAAATCGCTAATTACCACTAAACTAAGCGTTATACAAAAAAATGTTTGAAATAAAAGTTGTAGAATTTTAAATTCTCTACAACTTTTGTTATATAAATGTTTGCGCTAAAATGCATATTAAAGCCGTAATCTTAAAAAAAAACAACGTTTTTACGTGAAAACAGCCTCACCGAGAATTTCAGCAAACATGGCGCCTACCAGGTCTTGTAGAGAATAAAAAATTGAATAAACCAGGCGATTTTTAAAAAAATCGTAGGACCAGTTTTTGAGAAAATCGCAAAAAAGTGAAAAATCACACGAATAAACTACTACTTCCGGTTGACCGATTTTGATGAAAATGTTTGTGTCGGGTCCGGTAAGGATATGTAACTTAAATTTCAAGTTCGTACGTTGTTCCGTTCTTGAGATATTTTGTATACACACACACACACAGACCAATCGCTAAAAACATGTTTTTTGGGTTCAGGGGGTCTGAAAACGTATAGATCCGGTGAAAACTCAATTTCGAAAAATCGACATGAAAACAATACTTTCCTTCCTATATATTCATATAGGCAAGAGAAAGTAATAAGAAGCATCTACAATAATTAACAAATTGCCTACTTGATAGGGCTGTTTTAAATATATTGTAGTGCCAGTTAACTAAAACAGTAAAACTTCTGTTTCAGTATTAGACAAGAATGTGAAATTTACTTTGATAAGCTAAAGAACTTATAAGTGAAAGGTCTGCAGAGAAAGGATGCGATTTTTGGCTAAGATCTGCAATTTATTTTGAGTCAAAACTGAACACTAATGGTCAGATGTGAAATAATGCATTTTGAAATAAATGAATAATGCATTAACCTTATCACTTGTACTGAAATTGGCAATATGAAACAAAAAAAATCTGGTGTGAAACACTCACACAACTTTCTCTTGCCAATGCAAATAATTAATAATAAACCTAACATTAGTAATAAAACATTAGAAATAAACAAAACACAAACCTCAAAAACATAACCTTATTTTAATCATTAGTGAATGACGCAAATGGAAATCGTACTCAGTTAGGCTTAAAAAAACGGAAATTCACACTTTCACGCTAAACTAGGCTCTGTACAGAAAAATTCTTTAAATAAAAGTTGTAAATCTTTTAATTTCCTATAAATTTTATTATATACACTTTTGTCGTAAAATGCGTACTAAAGCCCAAATCTTAAAAAAATCAATTTTTCACACGTTTTCGTGAGAAAAAATCAGAAAATCGCTAATTACCGCTAAACTAAGCGCTATACAAAAAAATGTTTGAAATAAAAGTTGTAGGTTTTTAAATTCTCTACAACTTTTGTTATATAAATGTTTGCGCTAAAATGCATATTAAAGCCGTAATCTTAAAAAAACAACGTTTTTACGTGAAAACAGCTTCACCAAGAATTTCAGCAAACATGGCGCCTACCCTATCTTGTAGAGAATAAAAAATTGAATAAACCAGGCGATTTTTAAAAAAATCGTAGGACCAGTTTTTGAGAAAATCGAAAAAAGTGAAAAATTACACGAATAAACTACTACTTCCGGTTGACCGATTTTGATGAAAATGTTCGTGTCGGGTCCGGTAGTGGTATGTAACTTAAGTTTCAAGTTTCAAGTTCGTACAATGTTCCGTTCTTGAGATATTCTGTTCACACACAGACCAATCACTAAAAACATGTTTTTTGTTTTTTGGGTTCAGGGGTCTGAAAACAAATAGATCCGGTGAAAACTCAATTTCTTGAAATCGACATGAAAAATATACTTTCCTTCCTATATATTCATATAGGCAAGAGAAAGTAATATGGTCTAGATGTGAAGCTCGCACATCTTTTGAATGATTTGTAAACATTTTTAACGTAAACTGCTCAAACCATTATAAATATTTTAATCCATTTACAGATAACCCACAATGCTAGCTGTAGTGATAGAAAATTTATGTGCGTTATAGTAAATAATTGTCATAATTCATATATGCACTTAGATGGTTTATTAAACATTATTACTTATAGACTTTAAATAAATTAACTGAACCAAGAAAAAAACTTGACAACTTTGTTAGACCACATTACACAGAGATCTAACAAATTTGCTCAAAACAAAATTTAAAAATTCTGGAACACAACCAACACAAGAAAGCATGAAGTTAGTCTCAGGAGGATAACTAATAACACATAAAATGCTCAAATTTAACCAACAATCTTACTAAAACAAACCCCCAAAATGTAACTTTTGTAACCTGTAATCTTTCCATATAAGACATAAGCTGATGGAATGCAATAGTTTACTAATTCTAAGATCTGAATTGAAAATTCCTAGAACCAACAAAACTGTCTCAATTCGTTTTAAACAATTTTGTTTAAAAAATAATAATTACTCTGATGAACTCAGTTTAATTTTTGTAGAATTTTGAGAAACTATAATGCTCTAAGCTTCACTGTGTTCATGAGTTTTAAAAATACGTAGTATCTTTTCTGTAATATGTTGTTCTATAAATAAGTGTATCAATAATTTTTGTAAAAATTGTTACAGCTTAATATTTGTAGTAACTATATCCCCACACACTATCAAATATTTCGTTCTATGTCCCAAGTTTCAATAATAATCGCTCCAAATATTTGTTCTATCAGAAGACCTGTTCAACTAATTATGCTAACCATTCTTCGTTAAATACCATGCAAGTGAATTTTAATTCAATAGATGAAATTATTCCCTTAGATCAGTTTTATCAGAGTCGAGCCTCGTTTAGGCTGACAAGCTCCAGGGCTTTAGAAATGATTTAATGGTTTAATGTAGTTTATTTACCCGGTATTTTTGGTTATTTAGTATTTTTTTTAAATATTTTTGTTTTCTTTATATACCTATGTTTAATGGTATGTTTGTCTTTTGGAACTGTTCTTTGTTTGCAAACTGAAGTTTTCATATTGACGCTCTTTCTACCCAATTAAGTTAGGTACTTTTTTTACTTTCTCTTGCCTATATAAATATATAGGAAGGAAAATATTGTTTTCATGTCGATTTTTCGAAATAGAGTTTTCACCGGATCTACACGTTTTCAGACCTCCTGAACCCAAAAAACATGTTTTTAGCGATTTGTCTGTGTGTGTGTGTGTGTGTGTGTGTGAACAGAATATCTCAAGAACGGAACATCGTACGAACTTGAAACTTAAGTTACATACTACTATCGGACCCGACACGAACATTTTCATCAAAATCGGTCAACCAGAAGTAGTAGTTTATTCATGTAATTTTTCACTTTTTTGCGACTTTGTCAAAAATTGGTCCTACGATTTTTTTAAAAATCGCCTGGTTTACTAAATTTTTTATGCTCTACAAGATAGTATAGGTACCATGTTTGCTGATATTCTTGGTGAGGCTGTTTTCACGTAAAACAGTTGTTTTAAGATTGCGGCTTTAATATGCATTTTAGTGCAATTATATAATAAAATTTGTAGATAATTTAATATTCTACAACTTTTATTTCAAACATTTTTTTGTATAACGCTTAGTTTAGCGGGTAATTAGCAATTTTCTGTTTTTTTCTCACGAAAACGTGTGAAAAATCGATTTTTTTTAAAGATTTCGGCCTTAGTATGCATTTTACGACAAAAGTGTATAATCAAGTTTATAGAAAATTAAAAGATCTACAAATTTTATTTAAAGCATTTTTCTCTACAGAGCCTAGTTTAGCGTGAAAAAGTGATTTTCCGTATTTTTAAGCCAAACTGAGTTCAATTTTCATTTTGCGTCTTTCACTCATGATTAAAATAAGGTTATGTTTTTGAGGTTAGTTTTTTGTTTATTTCTAATGTTTTATCACTAATGTTAGGTTATATTGGTCATTATTTGCATTGGCAAGAGAAAGTCGTGTGAGTGTTTCACACCAGATTTTTTTTTCTTTTCTGTCTGTATAAGTTTTTGATTAAGATACATTAATTTATATTTGTGTAATTGTGATTTAGTTTGTAATAAGTTACTGTTTATTTTATATGTAATATTGTTTCTTTCACTGAGCCACTTTGGTCTGTTGTAAACAATCTAATGTCATTAAATAAATTAATAAATAAACTAATAATAACATTTGGTGTTGAAGTGACTTTAAAACAATAAATAAGAAGGAAAAATTAACATACCTAAATCGACCAAGAAAACTATCTGCAAGACTTGCTCCTAATATTGGAATAAAGTAGCATAACATTATGAATACATGGTAAATAATTGTTGCAGTATTTTCTCCAAACAGCAAAATATTTCTTAAGTATAATGATAAAATTGCTGAAAAAGATTAAAACTTTTGTAGTCAGGAACACTAATTACAGTAAAACCTCACTAATTCGGACTTCACTAATTCGGAATTCGCGATATTTCGGACTACTCCAAGAAGAGCAGCTTTTTAATTTTTTAGAAGTTTTTTTTAGTTAAAAATTAATAAAGTACTACTTCAAAAAAATAATAGCTTTTAACTGTCTAAAAAAATTGTTTCATCCTGTAATACATTATTGGTTACTCAGTGAAGAAAATGTTCCACAATTTAAGCTAGTGAAGTGAGAAACCACATAGATGAACTTATTGAATTTGCAGACTTCAATCCGGAATTCAATGACTATTATCTTGTGCTAAGAGAGATGCGCCAACAAGTTATAAGAAAACAGTGTAGCAAAGAATCACAGAAAAAATAACAAGTTTTATTTCTAAGCAACCTCAAATGATCCCTGAGGATATTTGTCAACCCTCTACTTCTACAAGTGACAAATAATCGGTACGTAAGTACAGTGTTTTAATTAAATATCATTTTACACTGGACATTTATTATTTTACTGATATTTTACTAATATTTTTACTGCCATAAATATTTTTATTCCTATACTTTTAACTTTGTTGTTTTTCAATATACTGTACTGTAAATTCATTAAACATCGATATTTCAGACAAGTAACGTTTATTTTTTAATTTTAATTGCCTAAATTATTCAATTTTTAGATATAAATAAATATTCGCGATAATTCGGACTTCACTTCCCCCCAATTAGTGAGGTTTTACTGTATATTATATAAGTCTACGCTTATGTGAATTTTGTGTTTATGAAAATAATATGTCATAACTAAGTGTAATCTCTGAGTGGATAATTCAAGAAGGTGGTGTCTAGTAAAAAATTAGGATCACACACATGGGCAGTGCAGCATCATAAAACATATGTCAATGGCTATCCAATTAACTTGATTTGGCCTAAAAATTAACCAGTCGAAGATAAAGCATCTTTTTATTGGAGTGGTTGGATAAAATCAGCAAATAAGAGGACTAGGGACAGAGGTCGGTGAGGTACAGCCTTGGAGTAAAGAGGGGAACAAACAACGAGAGATAATAATCAGAGAAGCACAGAGAAGGAAAGTGATACAGATGCTAAAAACCAATCTGAAATCAAAGGGAATTCGGATGAAAAAATTTATGTGTTGAGGTTAAAGAAAGCCTACACACAAACTGAACCTTTGCTTCATAAATGTGTACAAAAGGATACAGAATAAAAAAAAACAAGCAGAAGTTGAAGAGGATACTGACAACCCATAATATGTACCTGGAATACATTAAAATCATAGTAAATTGGATTGTCTTTTGTTTTTCCATAAATTTAATTTTTTTGATGCCCTGGCATGGTTAATGCAAGAGACAAAAATTTTTCTAGTAATTTAAACAATATAGTTACACAAATTGACATTTTTCTGAGTGAAAATTAAAAATAAAAATTCTAAAAACTGTTAAAAAATTTTTTGGGGTTATATCTGTTTGAAAAAGTCAATATGCTCACAATACTCATAACTGAAATTATTTATGCAAAATTTAATTTCTGTATCTTTAATCATTCTTCAGAAAAAGAAACCAGAAAACACGAGAAAATTTAATACGGGCGAGATATATAGTACAGTTTTCCCATGTCCAAAACAGTTGCACATAAAAGAAACAAAAATCAAAGGCCAGAAGCCCTCTTCCATTATATCTCTTCCAAAAACTAAAAATTAATTTCTGATTTTCAGTAAAATCTAATAAACAGTAATATTATATAACAACTTACTTCTTAACCCACAAAATGAAAATCTTTCACAAAATTCAGTAGCCATTATAAGAAAAATTGATTTTGGATATGAACCAGGCTGGAACAAACAAAAATTTACAAATTATTTTTATTGGTTGTGTGATAAAATTTTTATTTAGTAGGAGATAGAAGACATCAAAAATAAATTTTTAAAACTATATGCTTATCTTTTTTATTATTCTGTACAGAAATAAGGTCTTGCAAAATTATCGTGATTAAGACAGAGATGATCGGGGTAAACCTTTTTTATTTCTAGACATAGTCTCCTTTTAGGCTTATACACTTCGTGCAACGCTGCTCTAGTTTGTTGATCCCTTCCGAATAATAGGATTTGTCCAAGTCTGGAAAATAGCCATTCGTTCCAGCAATCACCTCCTCGTTTGAATAAAATCTTTTTCCCGCTAGCTATTTCTTCAAATTGGGAAACAAATAGTAGTCCAAAAGAGCCAAGTCTGGAGAATAGGGGGGGATGTGAAACGTGTTGGAACCCTATTTCCATTAATTTTGTGACCACAACTGCTGAGGCATGAGCTGGTGCGTTGTCGTGATGGAAAAGGACTTTTTTGTGGGGCAATCATGGGCGTTTTTTTTTTGCAGCTCGGTTTTCAAACGGTCCAATAACGATGAATAATATGCACCTGTAATAGTTTTACCCTTTTCCAGATAATCGATGAAGATTATTCCTTGTGAATCCCAAAAGACAGTCGCCATAATCTTTTCGGCTGAAGGAACTGTTTTCACCTTTTTTGGCGCAGATTCCCCCTTCATAACCCATTGTTTAGATTGTTCTTTGGTCTCAGGAGTGTAGTGATGTATCCATGTTTCATCCACAGTGACGAAACGATGCTTAAAGTCCTGCGAGTTCTTCTAGAACAGCTGCAAACCGTCCTTGCAACACTTGATACGAAATTCTTTTTCATCCATTTTTTGAAAATCACTCGACTTTCTCGATTAAAACGAATGTCAAACACAAAGAAATAGACCGATCTGGCTGAAACTACACATGTGTTTTTCCAACAGATGCTACTAACTTAACATATGCTCAATATGCGCCAGTAGTGCCGTATATCTGACTTTGCACGAACTTTTCAAATGACCCTCGTATAATCCCCCGACTGAAATCTCTTCGCACCTTATTGCAAATTCTTTCCTTTCTACAAATTTGAGATTGTTTTGTCAGATAAATTCTCTTTTCCGTTTACCTTTTCTAAATAAAACATTTTTATCCCAGAAGCTATTTCCTCTCAAAACTCACAACTAATTTAAAGTACATTGAGATCTTTACAGGACTTGTCATAATATGAATAGGTAACCAGATATCATAACTGACAGCACAGCTTTTATTGTTTGCTGATTATACTCTTGTAGTTGACTAAAGTTTACTGATAGATATTCTTGAAGTGAATACACACATAAACAAAGAATTTGTAGTGTAATTCCTGAATGAATTAATGTTAACAGTCAGCAGGAAGAAGGTCAGTATTTATATTTAAAAATCAACATAATGTACGGGAAAATAGATAAGTTGATATCTTTATATAAAATAATATCCTAGAACGACAAACAGTCAAGTTGCTAGGAGTGTCTTTAGACTTGTGGATCTTTATCTAGGGGTTTTTGTACCGATCAAATCTGTGGTAAAATATTATCTGGGATATTTCCATTAAAACAAATTTCCATTTCCATTAAATTATAAAAAAATGTTAATATCAACTTACTTTGGTTTAATTCTATCTCATATCCAGTATGTAATATTATATTGGGGTAATTAATCACAGAGTAACATGGAAAAGTTTTTAAAATTCAGAAAAAGCTGTTAGGTATACGTAAGTAAGATAGTACAAATCAAAGCAGCTAAAAAAGGTTAGTGAAATTTATTGTATAAATTTATTATACGAAATAGAATTTAATATATTGTTAAAATTTGGGCGTATTAGTTTATCTTAACATGTTCTATCGTCTGAAGTTTCCTGGATGCAATTATAAAAAAATAAATTTCTAACTTTATTGTGACATACTACTTTAGATCAATTTGCATTAATTTTTTCTTCTTCAGGGGCCTTATCCTAGGTCGAACATTGGTTAAAGAAAATTATTTTTAAATTTTTTGGTGCAAATATTACAGAAACTGGAGAAAGATGAAATAAGCCAAACAAAAAAAACTTTACAGACATTGAGACTTCAGAAGATACAATCGTACGAAATACAAAATTTTTCAGATACTAATAAATTTTTTAAAACAAAATGATTTTCTTCAATATTATTTTGGTATGACAAAAACACATTAAAGCAAAGTTCAAAAGCAATTTGTATGGACTGGTTTTCCTGCAGAGATTAAGAGAGTCATCAAAGATATACGACAGCTTATAGAGGTTACAAGAAAGTGCAGAGATGAAAACTTATTTTGAACCAGGGAGTTCATTAAAAGGAAAAACATGATAAGTTTGTGAGAGGGAAAAATGACGGGACTTTTGGAAGAAGCTAACAAAAGTAAAGAACTGGATAAAACATTTAGGAAGGGAAATACCCAATGTTGTTCTGAGAAGTCTATTACAACTAAATTCTTGTATAAAAACAATTTAAATTTTATAACCTCAATTAATACAGTCAAATTATCTTAATATCAATTAACACAAATTAACTACAAACTCAATTATAATGAACATATTAACAGTTAAATACATGTTAATAGTTCATGTATTACAAAACTTAAAAGTATTTCTTAACTTACCGAAGTTGATGTTGCTTTTGACATGCTGTTGTTCAGAATAAATAAATGGTGTAAATAATAAAATATATTATACTAATAAATGAAGTATTTTAAAAGGTTTAAAATAATATTAATGTCATTCCATAAACTAATAAAACGTTTTTGGAATGACATAAAACTCCAGAATTTTATTGTTTCTTATAAAAATAAAAGCAAGTTAAACTGTCAACACAGCTCAATACACTGTTAAAAATAAAAGACAGGTATCAAAAATGTTGTTTTCTTCTTCTTACTCCATATTATTTAATTTAAAATAAAAATGTATTTTGATAAAATACATTTTATTTGTATTTTATTATTTGTAATTAAAAAAATACCTAAGTATTTTTGTAAACTTAAATTATTTTATAGATGCCTGAAATTAAACTATTTTATCTAATAGTCTGTTCACAGATGGCTGTATCACTGGGTATTTTAACCTAGTATTTACACAAAGTGAAAATTGTATTAGGCCACATATTATAGACTACGCGTTACCTGTTCAGTAAACAGCAAGCAATCAAAATTATCTTAGTAAATCTTCCATTTGTATTCACATTACAATACGGCTGCCCGCAAACCAACGCGGTCACTAAAACAACCCTTCTACCGCGGTTGCTTTTCATATTGTGTTGAATTGTATCAAAATTAAATAATAATAAAAGTATAGTAGCAGTCACTGTTTCGTGCACCACCGTAAATATTGCCCGGTGTTTTACTTGATAAAAATACGGTTGAATGCCAGCTCTAGCAATAGAGCATGAGAACTATGAAAAGAAAAATGAATAAGAACTATGCTACTTCGAATTTAACTAAAAGTATTTAATAAATGAATAATTTAAATATGATTTACTTAACTTATCCTAACCTATTTGAAAAAAAATTAGCCAACCTTTTCTCTCGCGACTTTAACTAAAAAAAAACAAGCTTAGCCTACTTATCCCTTATGATTAACGAAAAAATTAGATTATCAAAAACCTGCAAATAAGTACGTCCCTTTCTCTCCTCGTCACCTTCAAATAAAAGTTTTTACCTTCTTCACTTGAAACCTCCTTGTAACTGAATTCCGAAAGGAACTGACCTTATAACACTCTCCCGAAACCTCTGGTTGAACAACATTCAGCCCCTTTAACCGTTCAAACAACCTGAGGGCCAAAAAGAACCTCTCCGATGTATGGGTGATAGTTGACAGGTGAAAAAAAGTCCCGAAAACACAGAGGGGGAAACATACCCACCTAAAGCTTGATTACACGTAACGAGTACAGTGACGAGACGGCAAAATGTCACTATAATCACCTATTTATAAGTATTTTTCTCTTTTCAACTTTTGCGGCGAGTCAGTTCAGTTTCGATAAAAAAGCAGGCTGTTTTCTTTTCCGTTTTCTGTATGCCAGTATCAAATCCGAATTCCCTGAAGGTTTTACTATATAACTAAGTTATCTTAGCGTGATTTCTGCGCAGGTAGTAGGGATGGGTGGTATTGGAGTGGTGGAGAAGTTGAGTGAGAGAGATTGAGTATCTGAGAGAGATAGCATTGTGAGTAAGGAAGCGTGTGTGTACAGTATATCTCTCTGTTCAATTTTGTTTTTCTTCGTTACGAATGCATTAAATGATTAATAATTCCGTTATTACAGCCTATTTTTTTGTTCATAATCATAAATATTATGGTAAATTTTATTAACTTAAAATTCAATATGTAGGGACCTTTCTGGTAGCCTATTAATAAATTAGCTTATATATAAAATCCCTGCACTACTCAAGTGGTTGAATTACATCCATTATCTGCTCTCTTCAGCTTCGCTATCTCATACGCACTCTGATATGTGGACAATTTTTCCTCACTGCTGTCACTACCAGTAATTATCAGTTCATCCGTCTGCATATCCATTGCTCGATCTGCATTGTAATATTCTTTTTCATACTTCAACGCAAAGACTAGCAACACGACTCTGAATTTCTGGGCGTGACATTTCGGGAGTTTTAGAAGAGATATTGTTATAAATATTCATTATCACGCATTTAGTTTGACTTTTTAAAGAAATTCCTTGACCAAGTCGACGCGCAGATCTCGGCTGAGGCATTTTTGAAAAACACTCTTTGGTGACTGCAGTATTAAAAAATACTGTTAGTAGTAGTAGCAGTAGTAGTAGTATTAAAAAATACTGTTTGTAGTAGTATTGAAAAATACTGTTTGCAGTAGTATTAAAACATACTGTTCGTAGTATTATTGAAAAATAATGTTTGTTGTAGTATTAAAAAATACTGTTTGTAGTAGTATTGAAAAATACTGTTCGTAGTATTATTGAAAAATACTGTTTGTGGTAGTATTGAAAAATACTGTTTGTAGTAGTATTGAAAAATACTGTTTGTTGTAGTACTGAAAAATACTGATTCCAATAATTGTATTGAAAATACTAGCGAAGCGAAACGTATACTCTTCAGTGTTAACAGACCGAAAGTTGGAATGTGACTGACGTGGGCTAGGCTATTAGTTCGCTTTGTACTCCCACTAAAACGATGCCTCGCCTACTAACGCCACGAGATGCACTATTGCGCATTCATACATCACGCTAGGATAACTTAGATCCAGTGTACTATGTTACTATTAGTACTATGTTACACGTTCTGTTGTTTTATTTTTTTATTTACAGGTTACTTATAACTTCTTTTAATTATTTACATTATGTATTACATTTAATTATTACTACGTTATTTTTTTAAATTATTTAAATTGGGAAGAGAAAGTCTTGTTGAAAGTGTTTCACACTGACTTTTTTAGTTGTCATATCTTGTAGGATTATGCAATAAGCCCCTTTCCTGAAGGAACTCTACAGCATCTTACTCCGTCCGAATTTTATTAAGTAACTACAAAATGCATATACAGGAATATTGCTAATGAGATTGGCGTGCTAGACGCACGAGTGGGAGATGTGTACACTGGATCTAAGTTATCCTAGCGTGATGTATGAATGCGCAATAGTGCATCTCGTGGCGTTAGTAGGCGAGGCATCGTTTTAGTGGGAGTACAAAGCGAACTAATAGCCTAGCCCACGTCAGTCACATTCCAACTTTCGGTCTGTTAACACTGAAGAGTATACGTTTCGCTTCGCTAGTATTTTCAATACAATTATTGGAATCAGTATTTTTCAGTACTACAACAAACAGTATTTTTCAATACTACTACAAACAGTATTTTTCAATACTACCACAAACAGTATTTTTCAATAATACTACGAACAGTATTTTTCAATACTACTACAAACAGTATTTTTTAATACTACAACAAACATTATTTTTCAATAATACTACGAACAGTATGTTTTAATACTACTGCAAACAGTATTTTTCAATACTACTACAAACAGTATTTTTTAATACTACTACTACTGCTACTACTACTAACAGTATTTTTTAATACTGCAGTCACCAAAGAGTGTTTTTCAAAAATGCCTCAGCCGAGATCTGCGCGTCGACTTGGTCAAGGAATTTCTTTAAAAAGTCAAACTAAATGCGTGATAATGAATATTTATAACAATATCTCTTCTAAAACTCCCGAAATGTCACGCCCAGAAATTCAGAGTCGTGTTGCTAGTCTTTGCGTTGAAGTATGAAAAAGAATATTACAATGCAGATCGAGCAATGGATATGCAGACGGATGAACTGATAATTACTGGTAGTGACAGCAGTGAGGAAAAATTGTCAGAATCGGAAACCGAAAATGGAGATAGCGAAGCTGAAGAGAGCAGATAATGGATGTAATTCAACCACTTGAGTAGTGCAGGGATTTTATATATAAGCTAATTTATTAATAGGCTACCAGAAAGGTCCTACATATTGAATTTTAAGTTAATAAAATTTACCATAATATTTATGATTATGAACAAAAAAATAGGCTGTAATAACGGAATTATTAATCATTTAATGCATTCGTAACGAAGAAAAACAAAATTGAACAGAGAGATATACTGTACACACACGCTTCCTTACTCACAATGCTATCTCTCTCAGATACTCAATCTCTCTCACTCAACTTCTCCACCACTCCAATACCACCCCATCCCTACTACCTGCGCAGAAATCACGCTAAGATAACTTAGTTATATAGTACTAATACTGGGACTAGGAAGGACGTGTGTACGCGTGCGTAAGTGTGTGTGTTACAGTACAGTATTCAGTAAGGCAGGGAGTGGGAGAAATGAACACTAGAGCTACCCTTCAGGGAATACGGATTTGATATTAGCATACAGAAAACGGAAAAGACCCAAGCAGGCTACTTTAGTTGTGCCGCAATTTTGATAGTAAAATATACACTAAGAAGTTTATTAATAATAATTTAAAAAAATTCGTACCTCTTGTATTCCAAAACTAGCAATATTAACTTCTTGCGCGATTGAAACGTATGCCGCTTCACGTTTTAGTTTATTTGTGTGGTCCGAATACTACAAACAACTAAACAAGTTCCACGAACATAAATGTAATTTATACACTTGAATGAATTTTATTGTATCATAATCCCAATTATTATTTACTATTTTTAACATCAACACGAGGACAAACGACAAAAGGAGTGGGATGTGAACGAGGGGCACGTACGCACGAAATGTATGTTTGAACATGCCGAGCAATATGAGTATAACAGTAATTTATTATGCAACATTTGATGCAGAGCGAGCTAGTGAGTCAGTGCCGGTGGGTTGGGGGGGGGGGGGGAGGTTGAGCATTTCGTCTATTAAAATTTAGTACACTAAATTTTATAGAACAGGGTTAGAGAGATTTATCTCGCCATCCTACCATAATAGGCCGAACGCTTGGTATAGGTATAATAAATGTTTCATTCTTTCTTCCTGTTAATCTCGAAATCTCCTTAAAAGTTTCCCCGGCAATAATAAACAAATAATACTAGAAATAGTGTCCCTTTTCATTACCAATTTAGATTCCGGCGTATCCCGATTCCGAGCCTATCTTTTCTCAAATTATTCAACTGTAATCCCAAATAAAGAAAACATTCAAAAAAGTTCTTTCATCAAATTCCTTGAACGACAAGCTATGACGTCGTCATACCGAGCGTAAGTTCATTACTTCCAAGATTCGAACTATGATAATAATAATAATAATATGTTTATATAGGTATCAGACGAACTAATATCCCATAGCCGAGCGAGTGAGAGGGAGATATGTGGCATAACTACACATGCGCTCAAAGGTCTTTACCGTTGTAATCCAAATCTGAAAACATACTACAGTCGTTATTTTGCTTGTTAGTTTACTGCGTGTATAAACGCTTGCTCACAACAATAAGTGAAATTATACAATGTTATTGGAACGGCGCGTATGGCTTGTGCGAGTGAGAGCGTTGTGCATTATCTCACTCCCACGGCTAGGGGACTTTAGTTCATCTGAATACTTTTTTTTGTACCAACCGGAACACAGTCTCGCCTTGTATTAAAAAAAACTCCTTACAAGGTAATCAAGTCATTAATAAGCAGCTGCGATTTCTTGCGATTTCTTTCAAAGCCATTTTTGAAAGATATACCGGTTGGTCTAGTGGTAAAGTCGTCGCCGTGAGTCAGCTGTTTAACAGCTGATTTTCAGAGACGAAGGTTCTTGGTTCAAATCCTATTAAAGATAGTTACTTTTATACGGATTTGAATATTAGACAGTGGTTACTGTTATACTTTGATGGTTGGGGTTCAATTAACCATACCTCTCTGGAATGGTCGGCCTGGGTGTTACAAGACTACACCTCATTTACACGTCATACACATCATCCTCATCTCATTGCGACATGGGGTTGCTTATTGTTCTGAGTTGAACAGATTGCATCGAACACACATTATAGATAAAAAAAATTTGAAACAGCGGTACATCTGTTGCTGGCTAGTAACATAATGTAAGCGCAACTTGTCATTTTTTCTATGATATAAAAAGATATTTTGTCGTGAAACAGAAATCACTGTATGATACACAGTTTTGGAAATGTAAGCTACTGTAAACCCGCAAATGCACAGGTTAATTTTTCATGTCAAAAATTTAAAAAATCATATTCTTTTAGGAATTAAACAAATGAATGACTTCAAAAATTGTTTAATATAATAAAGCAAAGATAAAAATGAAAACGTAATTTATTTTTTTATAACTGCATCCAGAAGACTTGTCAAAATAAAACTGTTGTTTAAATTTTAACATGTTAAATTTATTACTTACCAATAAATTTATTACCACTACAATACCAACTTGCTAACTTCAATAAATGTGTCATCCAACCATTGTATAAAATAATACACAATTATTTACCTCAAAGAATACAACGGAAATAAAAAGAAGTTTAGTCTTTCAATTCTATAATATATAGGGCATAAAAACAAGATATATATTATTTCCATACCAACTAGCCACTTCATTTTTCATTTCCAGTCACCAGAAATTTTGGAAAAATCAGTTAACACTACACTAGAATCACTAATGCTAACTACAAACCTCTTAGCTTAACTTTGGTCATTCCATGTCTTCCGTCCCGATTAAAGCATTTGAGATACTACAGTTTTAAAGAATATTTCAATCGATGTCGGAGATATTTTTCCATCCAATTGAAACCCAGTGTGCAACAAAGTTCAGAGAAATTGCTTTAATTTTTTCTTCATCTGGTTGGATCAGTCATCATTTGTAATGTTTTTGGGTTTTTTCTTTGAATAGCTAGTTAATGGAACCTATGAATAGCTGGTTAATTGAATACCATCGAATAATAACAATTTCAGTGTTCATAATGGTTATTTTTCAACCTGTCTGTCACTTGGCCTTGCAATAAATCTAAACAAATCATTTATGGTACATTTAGGATACCTTGTGGATGATTTTTTTTTCGGTTTAATGTCCGACTGTTCTGCAATTACTGCTAATGCAGACGATGAAGGATGAAATTATTTTTTTCTAACGTATGAAAATATGCCGTGCATGAATGGGATTCGAACCCAACCGAAGAGGCGAGGACCTCTCATCATGATGATCCAACAGTGTTTTTATTCATTTCACCATTAACTCTGGTCTCATCCAACTATTTTCTTGATATCTTATGATTACATAAGCTGGAAGATATGTTAATTTTTCAATTCTTAAGTGGCTTTTTACGTTTAAAAATTAAGTATGGGGGTCTTACTGCCTTGTGTACTATTTATGCACCATCAGTTATAATGTGCACTGAACTTTTGACATTTGATTGAAGGTTTAATGGTAGTTTCAAATACATAAGAACATTGGATTGTCTTTCATCCTGTAATTCACGGAGTAACTTGTCTTACAACAATAAATGTAGAAGACAAGTTGTTGAAATTGGTTTTTAGAACAAATGTCTAATGGCATATGTGGGTATCGTGCTAGTATATAATGATTTTTCTCCCTCCATGTTTTTTACCTCATACAAACCGGCATTTGTCAAAGTATGACAAGTGTTGTATCTGTCATACAATATTCATTAACAGGTTGGCTGCCGTGAGATGCGCCGGAGCTACTCAGGCTTTTGTTACCCACAGGCCGTGAGTAATACGGTTGGTACTCAATTCCTATTCTACAATTTTGTTAATATCTTTTCGCGGCCTGCTTGGAGTGTTGTAATTTTAATACGGCCTCTATGGCATACTTTTGCGTATATGTACGGTAGCAACTTCTTTGAGAAGCCATAAGAACTCTAATGACACTCGAGAGAACTGACGCCATTCGCTTCTGTTGTTTCATTGAATAAACATCGTTTTATTGTGAATTTAGTCCAATTTTTAGTTTAGTTTGTTGTTTTATCGTATTAGTTTTTTATCTAATTAATTTAAACCGGTGAACTCACTTTTTTTTTCATTATTTTTAATTGTATTAATGGGTTTTTTTATATTAATAGAATAATAAACGCATAATTAAAAAGAAACTGTGTTTTTATTGCGCGGGCCTGTCGGGAAGGGGTTTCCTTTAACATGGGTGGCAGCCAACCTGTAAATGTGACTTATGTGTGCGGCCACCATTTGCCTAATAAAAGAATTTGGTGGCGTAGTGAATCATGAGTCAAGGGTGATTAATAATGATGAAAATAACTACATTTAAACATAGCAATTTAGTCTTATAACCTGTATTTCAAGCAGGGGTGTAAACAGATTTTCAAAATTCCAAAAGAGATTTACTTAAGCTCTTCATGTTTAATCAGAAGATGACTATTTTGAAGGAAACCATCACAACAACCTAGCCTTTAAGTAAGAACATCACTTAAAAGCCGTCAGTGTAGTCTTGCAATTAGAACTATATTATACAATTCTGACAAAATACTTAAGGGGAGCAGACTGATTTTAATAAAAAATATTGATTTTCAATTTTACCATATATTGATCGATCGTTTTTTCCTATTTAAATTGATATATAACACAACATTTGTTGCTTTTTCTGTTGAGAAAAATTATGTTTTTACGCTGATGGGGTACGTAGTGTTTATTTCTATATTTTTTCACGTTTTTCATTCTTGTAAATTGAGATTAATATAAACATGTTACTGCTCTAACATTACGGAGATCGCGTTTACGTAAAAACGATAATTTCTAGAACGTGTAGGAATCAGCCGTAGAGCAAATATTGGTGTGTTTTTGTTTGGAAGTTAATTCCAATTGGTAATAGGTGTGTCTGTTACGGTATTATGCTTTTACTATATCCGCATTTTCCACATATTGTATTTTTTGACTTTAGGTACACTTATTTTAGGAACCATCCCACCTAGGAGTGTGAAATTTCACACACTACATTTTAATACTAAGGTGTGTATTTACTCCAGAGGTATTTCAAAAATTTTGGAGTTTTTATTTTTTGGGTGTTTTTCATAAAAAAATTTGGGCACATTTGAACATTTTTTGAGAATAAAAATCATTTTTAGATTGGATGAAGATGAATGAAAAAGCTCTGGTACAAATTTGTAAAAAGGTCCTGTAGATAGGTGTGCCAAAGCTCAGCTTTGTAGTAGCTTGAACGGTTTCTATAACAAATCTACCTAAGCTAGTATTGCAGGCATAGGGATAATGAAAATGGTCTGCTCCCCTTAAATATTAGTTACAGGATAGTGACACGTTTACAAATAAATTGCTAAGTTCATATGTCAAATTAACAAGTTAAAAGCTAAAAAAACCATTTTTTATTATTAAATTTAACAATATTTTTTTACAATTTAACAAAATCATTACAAAAAGAAAAAAGTAAAATAAATTTTTACACCCAAATTAAAAAATCACATTTTCTAAATTACGACCGAACAATCACAATTTCACAATGACTAGCTAAATGCAGTACAAAGAAATTCCTTTTAATTTTAAAATTAAATTAATATACAAATACTTAAATTTAATAAAAAAAAATTAAAATGAAATATAGTAAAACTATATAAAAATTAATTGATATCTTGAACACATTAAATTATAAATAAAAAAAAAATTAACAGTAATATTATATTAATGCACTTATTTTAAATAAATATGGATTACAAACAAAATTATGCACTAAAGTACTAACAAATTCAATTAAAAAACCTAACCTAACTCTAAAATCTACAATTATATTAATGAATTCGTAATTTTGCCCATTACATCAATGTTCTTTAAATTAATAACTAAATTAAACCATAAAAATATAATAAACAACATTTTTTAAATACTATAGTAATACACTTAACACTACCTTAATTAAAATTTCAAATACTAGAACCATTCTGGAGAACTTATATACAATTTATAATTTCTACTCAATCTACACAAAGCTATGATTATATAAATTAATTAATAATAATTAAAAACAAAATCATATCACAATAATTTACATTATCATTCTTCATAAATCAACAGTAACAGAATCTTTCAAAAATGTTAATTTCAATAATCTACATTTCACCTAAGATTACCTGTGCCACCATAAATCAAATGCTTTTTAGTGTTTAAAATATGTATCTTTTTTTCATAACAAAATAGTTTAATATTTTTACAAGACTGCATCATTATAACTGTACCCAGAAGTTAATCTCTTAACGTGAGATTATTATAACGATCAAATCTGTGGTAAAATATCATCTGGAGTATTTGCATTAAAACAAATTGACAGATTAAATGATAGAAAATTGCTAATAGCAGCTTACCATTGTTTAATTTTATCTCATATCCAGTATGCCAAATTAGTCACAGAATAAAATGGCAAGTTTTTAAAATTCAGAAAAACTATTAGGTGTATGGTAGGAGTCAACCACTTAACCTCATGCAGTATGCAAAACAACATACCTTTTAACAGTATTTAAATTTTTTTTTCAGCTTTTATTTGTTATCAGGAACTGTACATGTTGACAACTACCCAATTTGATCGCTGCTTTTTGATGTATATTTTTTTTTGACGTAGATTAGACATGAATTTGAACAGGGACCCCCAGTAGAGTTTGTTGATGGATGGCTGTCAACTGGTCACCATACAAAGTCGCTTGCCCAACCGGTGTTACTGAACAAATAATAGCGGTTTTCTACCAGGTGACTGACTGGGCTGGCCTGAAGGCCTTAAATTTATTTAATTTAAAATTTTAATCCATAAAAACATAAAAAGAGTATAGTATAAGTCAGTATCAAAACATTTCATTTCTTAAAATGCATTAAAAAGAAACATTACATAAAACAATCGTCAATGTAAAAGAATAAAAATAATTATATGATACTAATACCTTTTTTATAGTTACCAGTAAGGTAAGCATTGCCATGATGGTCACCAACCTTCGGAATGGAGAGGCTTTCTGAGAAGAAGAATTACTTTTTCAGAAAAAACTGGATTTTTTTAACTAAGGCAACACTTGCATTCCATCTGACTTTGTCCTTACACAGTGCCTTGCTCTTGGCTACTAACTTTTAGAAAATTGTAATTTCTCTTTACTTGGTGGAATTCTTGATTGATTGGGTGGGATTTTGATACTGGTATGTAATTTTTTTTTGTATCTGGTCAAATTAGTAAATCAAAACTCAGTTTGTAAGGTACTGTAACATTATTACAGTGATACTTTAAAAATAGTAAAGGGAATAAATTGTTAATTGTACAAGGTGAACTGTATTGAACAAGGACAATGGATTGCAATAAATGTTTTGAATAAGAATTCTTGGAAATTGAAACTAATAAAAACGTTTGTATTTCTTTTGATTCCTTCTACCGTGTTCTGGTAAAGTCAAGAAAATATTGGAAGGACCTCGATTGTTTAAGGAACTCAATCAGAATGCACGTATAAAAACAGTTAGCACCTTTGTAGTGAGTTAGTTAGTATTTGAACTGAATGAAATTAGTGGCATCAGGCTGTTTTGAAATAGTGTCGTTACAGGACCGGTTTTGAATTGTTAGTAGTGGATGTGTGTACAGGTGTTAGCAAGTGGTTGTGGACAGGTCATCATTGTTTTGATTGTTACGTGACAGTATCTTATTTAGTCGAGTTTAGTTTTGTCTTGCAATTAATTTAATTGTAGTAATCTAATTGCAATTATTAATCGTGTCGATAATTAACTGAAATAAGTTTAAAGGACTTTTATTATTAATTATACCCAGATCCTGAATGAACCTATGCTTAAGTGTTACAGTACGAGTAGTAGGTTGTTTACCATGACCTTAATGGGGTCAAATATTTGACTGGCAATCCGTATGTCATGCCTCTTGAAAAATACCATTTACTTTCCATCCTGCAAGTAACAAAGTCACTTAATTCTCCAAAAAGGGCTTTCCTGTAAAATAAAATTCATTACTTTCAGAAGTGACAACTCTGATCAGTGTCACTTATAATTCCACTTTTTTAGTTCTTCAATACCTCAATCATTTAATTTACTGATCATGTGAGGAAAAAAAGAACTATTTTTATAGTTCTATAGTTATTTGTCAGGTCACTTAGATACTATAAAATATTATTTATCTGAAATAATTTCATTAGTTAATAGATTTTGTTAGTATTTTATTAACATAACTGTTAACGTCATGATATGAAAGTGATTTCTACATCAAGAAACAGATACTAAAAAGTCGTGTTACTTTAAAATAATTTTTGTATATCATTCAAGCAATTGTTAGATACAAACAAATAATTCAGCATGTCCCGGCAACACTATTAATTGAGGCATGAAATTAAAATCGTACCATGTTGAAAGGCATCAGCTAATCTGTAACCTAGATAAAAAATTAACAGTCCACTGAAACAGTTTTTGAATGTTTTATTTTTTATATACAGGGTGATTCAAAACTATACGGCAATCTCTTGGGATCTCATTCTATAGCTAAAAATAAGAAAAAAAGTTCATATAAACATATGCCTGAAAACGCTTAGTTAGCGAGTTACAGCTAGCGAAAAATTTCACCAAGAACTCTGTACCCTCGGTGAAGTAAGGCCGTATAAATATGTTAAAGGTAGTAACAAAGATACAAATACGATTGTTTCTTATGTTTGTTAATCTAAAAAATTGAATAAAATTGGTTCCAGAGCTGTAAATGCAATACTTTCAGAGATATCTTACATAAAACACAAGAATTGGTGCAAAGAAATAACACATTTTTGTGTTAAATGTAAGATTACTTCCATAAATGGTAAATAAAGGTGTATTTTTTCTTAAATAAATTTAAATTTGTAGAAAATTTAATTCTGAAAAGATTCATGTGAATTAATCAGGAAAAAAATGAATAATAGATATTGAAATTTCGCTTTATTTAAAATCAAAACAGACGCACATAAAACGCAGATTCTTAACTGCATAAAATATTAGGTTGGTATGTAGGTTGGGAGTTAACTCCCAACCTACATACTAGTTACTATTTTATGCAGTTAAAATAAAATATTAGGTTTATTTTTTGCATAAAATATTAGGTTGGTATGTAGGTTGGGAGTTAACTCCCAACCTACATACTAGTTACTATTTTATGCAGTTGGGAGTAAAAGCTGATCATTATCAGCTGTTTTGTGCTTTTTTTGTTTGTCTTAAGCAAGATTTCTGCTAAAAAAATTTTTGTTTAAATTAATTTTAAAGTTAGAAGACAGTAAACCTTAAGTCTGTTGTGGAGCAGTTTTAGATTTTAGTTTATTTTATTATAGTAATAATTTGTTCATTAAAATAAACATATTATTATTGTTGTAATAAACAGAAGTGGTATAAGGACATTCAATGAATATCAGTCAACGATTCAACAGAAAAATTTTTTGAATGTTTTAGATGGACAAAGAAACAGATGCAGGCTTAGACAGAGATAGATCTCATTAATGTAAAATTAGCCTATATTAATTTGATAGCACACACCAGAAATTTTTTATTATGATTAGAAAAAAAGCTACAGAAATTGCCTCTGTGCCAATTGAGTTAACATCACAATAGTACGATTCGTTATTATAAAATAATATGATATTGAAACTCTGGATGAAAAAGGACTTAATGTAAGTTCTCAAACAAGACTCATCACGGATCGACTAGTGTACACAAACTTATTTACAGGTTGTTAAATTAGCCTTGACAACCTAGAATGTTTCAAACAATTAACAAAATACAAACATCAACATTAAAGCATGCGAGTGCAATAAAATGTTAAATATGATATACGTCAAAATGACGCCTGCCTTCAACTTATTAACTCTTGGGTATTAAGTGTTGTTAAATATTTTAAAACTAATATTATACAATTTAAATTTATCAAACGGGAGTGAATCTTTTTGACTTTTTAGGTACTCCAAAAAAAACTGTCAACATAAACAATATACAGGGGTTAGTTAGGTAAAAGGAAGGGAGAGTAGCTGGTTGTATCCTGTAACAGTATTGTACACTACTGTACAGGGTTGAACACAGACTCTTGCTGGAATAACTTTTTAAAATGATATTCTTCTTTTGACCAAGTTACAATACAATACTGTCAAGTATTGCCAATGTTATTTTTTTGTAAAAAAATAATGAACAGTGTCTTTCTGGTGCAATGCCTAATATTTGTTTTATAAATAATATTTCCCAATGCTGTGAAATAATCACATAAATTTCTCTTGCCAATGTGAGATAATGAACAATATAGCCTACGTTCAATCATGAGTAAACAATTTAAAATGAAAAATGTAATCTAATTTTAATTGAAAGTGACTGATGCAAAATAAAAATCAACCCCGGTTCGACATAAAAACTTGAAAATAAGTAATAAGCAATTGAAAAAAAACTAGGCTCTATAGAGAAAAAATTCCTAAAATAAAAGTTATAGGTTTTATAACTTGCTGTAACTTTGTTTATAAACATTTTTGTCATAATATGCAAAATAAGGCTGCAATTTTAAAATTTTTACCAATTTTGATGAACAAAAATATAACACAAGAAAATCACTAATTGCCGCCAAACTAAGCGTTGTACAAAAAATATTGGAAATAAAAGTTGTAGGTTTTTAAATGTTCTACAACTTTGATTATATACACTTTTGCCCTTGAATACATATAAAGGCCACAATCTCAAAAAAAAAAATTCTACGAGAGCACAGCCTCAACAAGAATTTCAGCAGTTATGGTGCTTATCCTACTGTACAGCATACAAAATGTAGTTAATGAGGCTATTTCAAAAAATTGTAGGAGCCAATTTTTGAGAAAATCGCAAAAAAGTGAAAAATCATGAATAAACTGCTACTTCCGGTAGACTGATTTTGATGAACATTTTCGCATTGGTTCCTCTTATGGTACATAACTTAATTTTCAAGTCTCAACTTCTACGCTATTCCGTTCTTGAGATATTTTGTTCACAAACACAGACCAATCATTAAAAACATGGTTTTTTTGAGTTCAAGGGGTCTGAAAATGTGAACATCTAGTGAAAACTTGATTTCAAAAAAATTGACTTGATAAAAAAATCACGTAAATTAAAAATTAATCTTTAATAAAATTATTAAACCATTTTGTTTTAATATTTTTTGCATAACAGAAATTTCCTTGCATAATACCAACAATAAAAAATTAATGTAATAAAAATACATTAACATAATACAATTATAACAATGTTTATTATACTGGTTAAATAACATTCAGTATTATAACAAAAATATACACAGAGTTGTAATATAATTTAACTTTTGAAAAGGTGGTAAAACAATTTTATAAGTTGCAAAAAAAATTCAACTTTTATACAGAATATACAAATTCGTATTCATACCATAAATAAAAAATAAATTTTTATCACATTTGCGCAAATGAAGTATATATTAAAAAAATACATACATCATTTATATTACGAGAATTAAATCGATTAAACAAGTATGTTCCATTCATTCGATGCCGTGAGCGAAAATCATAACGAGACCAGGTTCGATCATCATGTCCTCATTAATGTGAGGATTGTCGCAAGGTAAAACGACGACTGCTTGTTTCCCAGGTATACGTTTACAAATATAATTTTCATACTGCCTTCTGTTATTCTGACGTGTTTCCAGAGAACTAAGACCAGGTGGCCAACTTCTTTCGTGGCAGTTTTCCATTAAATCGTCTACAATATGTGATGGACAACCTGATTCGCTTAACGATCTTTTTATCATTGCCTGTAAAATTATAAAAGACGTAAAATTAATTTAGCTACATGTAATTAACACTTATTTATTTTTAATTAAATATTAACCATGTTCACACTGTTGATCTAATTTTAGGTGATGCTGAATGGATTGTGGGTGGGGCGATAAAACGTACTTCTGCAAGGTCAGTATAAATTGGAGACCGGTAAATATTACACTTTTCTTGTAGGGAATTCTTTAACGCATCTGATAGTGTTTTCAGAAAAAGAATATCATAAAAGGGAAATTTTTTATTCTCTCTATAGTAAATAGGTAGCATTGATTGTTTGTGAATTGTTTGTTTTGAATGGAAGTCCATGCATCTCGTGTGCAAGTCAACGTACATGCATGTTCTTTAGTTTGTGTTAAAGCTATGACGATTCTGTTATGGAATTTGCCCTTGATGGCGTTAGACGAGTTCATTTTACTGTTCAGGAGGGAGTTTACCATCAACGAGTCAAAAAATCAACACTTTACAAGGTTACACGGGAATTGTAACGGCTTCCCTCTTACGGCACGTACAAAATTGTTCAAAAAACATCGTACAAAAAAGAATTCCCTACATTGATTTACAGCTGTAACCGAAATGTAATAATGGGTCTGTGACGTCACCATAAAGAATGTAAAATACCATCCCTTCACCTTCCAAAATGGACTCATGTTGAACATTCTGTAACTTCGTCAAATATTTATGGGTGAATGATTTAAATGAAAAATATACATTTATTCAGTAAACTCTTTTCTACAAAACATGTTTAATAAATTTTTTTACTCAACTGAAATTTTAGCCCGTTATAGTAAAAAATCTGAAGTAAACACAAAAATTTTCGCGGATGAAAATTTAGCGTCCCTAACGCAAAGAATTATGATGCGATTTTCATATTATTATATTCAAAAAGGGGCGTACATATTATATGAATCAGCAGTATTTTTTCAGAATTTTCCATCAGTAATGATGTTAGATAAAACAGTTGTTTTGAGAGTGCGTTTTGATTTTCACAATTTTTTGGTTTTACAAGAAACAGTTCGTGTCGTAAGGGTTAATATAGATTAATGGACAGTTACAATTTCAATCGTCAAAAAATAGCACTGCATTTATTTATTTGATATTATTGCTTATTATGTATTATTTGTATTTATATATATGATTGTTATTTTGTCAGCTGCAGGCTAATATTACTGATGGAATCACTAAACAAGTTTCGCCTTGGAGGCCCTATTTTTCCTAGTTGTGGACTTCGTTTGTAGTATTTTTTTAATTAAGAATTAGTTATGATTGTTTTAATGTTTATAAGAAGAATGGTTTTTTTAATTTATTTATTTAACATCGCATCAACTGCAAGGTCATTAGCGACGACGTTGGGGTGTAACTATATAAAATGGAGGATGAAATGATTTTTTACAACGTATGAAAATTATTATTATTATATTTGTAAATTATTAATTTTGATTTTGTTCATATTAATTTTCTACAACTAGTAAAATAAATTTTCTCATTATTATTTATTTATTGGATGATGATGCTTACATAAGCCTTGGCTTGTGCTTAGGTATATCTGGGGATAGATAAAAAAAATGCCAGACCTGCCTGGGAATCGAACCCAGTTCCACTGAGGCGTAGAAGTCCGTTGCACTGACCACTACAACAATGGACTGGCCAAAAATAGCTGCCTGAAGACAAGAGTGGGTTGATCAGAATGGTCTGGGGCAGGGAAGTGTAATATCCTAGTATTCATGATAATAATAGATAAAATACGCATTAGAGTGATGATGAATAACAAAAAAAAAATCTGGTGTGAAACACTCACACAACTTTCTCTTGCCAATGCAAATATTTAACAATATAACCTAACATTAGTAATAAAATATTAGAAATAAACAATAAACTAATGTCAATAAACATAACCTTATTTTAATCATGACTGAAAGACGCAAAATGAAAATCAAACTCAGTTCGGCTTAAAAATACGGAAAATCATTCTTTCACACTAAACTAGGCTATGTAGATAAAAATACTTTAAATAAAAGTTGTAGATCTTTTTATTTCCTATAAAATGAATTCTATACACTTTTATCGTAAAATGCACACTAAGGCCGAAATCTTAAAAAAATAGATTTTTCACACGTTTTCGTGAGAAAAAAACAGAAAATCGCTAATTACTGCTAAACTAAGCGTTATACAAAAAAATGTTCGAAATAAAAGTTGTAGGTTTTTAAATTCTCTACAACTTTTATTATATACATTTTTGCTCTAAATTGCATACTAAAGCCGTAATCTTAAAAAAACTATGTTTTTACGTAAAAACAGCCTCACCCAGAATGTCAGCAAACATGACGCCTACCCTATCTTGTAGAGAATAAAAAATTGAGTAAACCAGGCGATTTTTAAAAAAATCGTAGGACCAGTTTTTGAGAAAATCGCAAAAAAGTGAAAAATTACACGAAAATAAACTTCTACTTCCGGTTGACCGATTTTGATGAAAATGTTCGTGTCGGGTCTGGTAGTGGTATGTAACTTAAGTTTCAAGTTTCAAGTTCGTACGATATTCCGTTCTTGAGATATTCTGTTCACACACACACACACAGACCAATCGCTAAAAACATGTTTTTTGGGTTCAGGGGGTCTGAAAACGTATAGATCCGGTGAAAACTGGATTTCGAAAAATCGATATGAAAACAATACTTTCCTTCCTATATATTCATATAGGCAAGAGAAAGTAATACTGGGACCTTATTGTTTGCAGATAATCTGGTTGTATTAGGAAAGAGAGAGGTGGCGGAGGAAAGGGTACTGAAAGTGTGGAATGAAGACATTGTTAAGCATGATCTGGAATTCACTAAGGAAAAAATAAAGTGCTGGTGCAGAAGAGATGTGAACTAGGAAGGCAGGGACATGGAATAAGACTAAATGGAAGTGTGCCGGACGAAATTCAAAAATTCAAATATCAGGGGACTGTTTTCTCTTCAGATGGAAAATTAGAAAAGGAGTTAAGAGTGACAGGGTGCAGAAATCAATTGGTTTCTTCCAAATTGTGAGAAGCTTACTTTGGGATGAAGAAGTTCATATTATGTACTGTAAGAAAATTATTTATAACGCATATTTTGTGCTAATGATAACTTATGCAGCAGCAAAAATGTAATTAGGGAATGTTTGGGATGAATCTCTCTAGCAGGGAGGTAATGACGGATAGAATATAAAAGAGAGTGAAGACGAATAACAAAGAAAATACTGGAAGCTTTTGTTTGCAGATGATCTGATTTTTTTGGGAACGACGGATGAGGAGGTGGAAAAGGTACTGGAGGTGTGGAATGAAGAGATTGTTAACCTTGCTACAATGGTTTATGTTAGTACGATGGAGGAAGGTAGACTGCTTAAAAAGCACTTTACTTGGAGATGGAGGGGGAAAAACGAAGTAGCACACCAAAAGATAATTCACAGATTGAAATAAGTGGAGCGGAGTTATGTAGGACCCACATCAAGGAAGCTTATAATTATAAATTATAAAAAATAAATATATATAATAAATATTATATATATAATTATTAAATATAATTATAATTATTTAAATATTAATTATAAATTTACTATATTAATAATATAATATATAATTATATATTAAAATATATTAATATTATATTAATATATAATATTATATAAATATAATTAAATAATTAAGTTAAAATATAATTAATTAATATTTAATAATTTATAATAAATTAAAATTATATAATTATATAAATAAATATTATAATATAATAATATAAAAAAACATAATTATAATACAGAAAAAACACTATTTACATTATTTAGAAATTTTGCGCTTGTTTTATTTTGGTTTCGGCACATATGTCAAAAATAGGTATAATCTAATAGATGTTAGTAACTGAATCTAATACGAGGTAGGGCAAAAAGTTCCCGGAATCGATGCCTACAATTAAGCAGGGTGATAGCAGTAGGAAATTTCTTTTCGTTGAATTGGTAGCACTACTAAAGAACAAGAGGAACTGTCCAGCACACACATCAGATATTGTCCTTGACAGCTATGAGTTATTTCATCCAGTTGTTTTTTCATTATCAGATTTTGAAATGTTGCCTTCAGAGCCAAGGAAACACCAAAATTATGTGTTTAACTGAAGAAACGGCAACTTATGACACAAGATATATTACAAAAAAATACAGAAATGTGCACACATGGCATCTGAATGGAAGTTGAAAACATCTCCAAGGAAGCAGAAATTTTGTTCAGATAAAAGCGGAAAGCAATTTTCTGACTACAAGTACGTGATTTACCACGATTCATCCCTCAAGGCCAGACTGCAAACAAGGAGCTTTACAAGAAGATTCTTCAAAGACAACAAAATATAAAAATCACATGAAAATGTCCTGAAGGATGAGCAGATAATTGGGTTTTGGTGCAATGTAACACCTCTGCGTATGGGTGCCTGATGATTGAAAATAACCTTGCTAAGAACAATTTTACCATTTTGAAACATGCCAGATCTTGCACTAGCAGATTTTTACTAGTTCGTTCAAAATGAAATTGTAAGGACACCGTTTTGCTGATTCACAGGATGTTATTGAAAATGTGGTGAAGCAGCTATCAAAAAACGGGTTTCAGAAATGTTTTGAATCGCTATACTAACAATTGACATAAGTCAGTAAATGTAAAAAGGAGAACTTTAAAGGAAATTAAGGTAAAAATAGTGTACATTTCCTAAATTTTATAGACCAATTCCAACAACATTTTGACCATGCCTCGTTTTATGTTAAAACTAAAATTTCAAATTATGTTTTAGCTTTACAGTATAATTACAAAAAAAAAAAAACCATTTATATTTACTTTTACCTGAAGCATATCATCAGGAGTTGAGATCATTCCTCCCCACCGAGTAACCCTCGCCCGAGTTAAGGAATTTGACCATCGTACAACTTCATCTCGTTCCATTTCATCAGCAAGAGATCGCATTGCAGGATTTGATATTCTCATAGCTCGCATAAAATCCTGAAATAATATTTTATGTTTTTTTTTAAAATATATAACATATATATTTCTATTATGTTAAAATAAATCTTCCTGTGCTCCTCTCTTCTTCTTCTTCCTTTCACGGGTAAGGCATTATTGCCTGTTCCGAACCTCTTCGCCTCTACAATCGGTCCATCTTTTCATTGGACGCCCTCTATCTCTTTTCCCAATTGGTTGGTATATCAGGGCCTGCTTAGGGATCCGGTATTCACTCATTCTGTCCACATGTTGAAACCAATCCCTCCTACTCCCATTTATTTTATATCTCATTGAATATATATTCAGCTGAGCTCTGATATCCGTGTTTCTACTACGTGTAACTGTGTTATTTTGTGCTCCTCTCTCCTGATATTAATTCCTGCATAATTAACAGCACCAAATATTTCTCTCAATACATAAAATGTCTGAAAAACTCCAATTTTTGTCTCTTTAATGTTGTTAATCAATTATGTGGTGTATCTGATGTAAAAATTCTTCAATCATTTTTTACTTTGTCATTGATATACTTAACACATATACAGTAGAATCTCAGTAGTCCGGCCTGTTCAGGACTGACAGGGTGCCGGATTACTAAAAATGCCGGATTACTGGATGTGTTGGAATTTTGGAACTATAAATTATAAATTTAAACAAAAAATGAATATGCATTGATTTCTGTGTGATTTTAAATTGAATAAACTAATTAAAAAAGGATTGCTGAGTACTTCTGTAGTCATTGTACTAAACATAATTATCGGCTATTGACATCGCCTAGTGCGGTGTGAGGGTACTTGTGTTCTGAGAATTACGTTTCGTTGTCACTTCAGGATGAAGTATAGACAACCCAGTTATGGCCCAGTTTTGGGTTTTGGATAAAAGGCCAAAAATTATTCCATTTAACAATAATTAAGATCTGCTTCTTCATTTCTTTAATCAAATCCTAAACATACATGTTATATTAAATCCGTCATAATTAGGTCAAGTTGATTTCCTTAATTCAATTTAAATATTTTACCAAAATCTGTCCTGGGTGAGGTTTCATACTTTTAGGCCTAATATTTTAAGGGCCGGATTACTGGAGGTTCTGAACTACTGCACGGCCGGACTACCGAGATTCTACTGTACTCAATACATAATTTATAATTTGAAAGCCTGAATTTTGTCTATTTTTTATTTCTTATGAATCCAAGCCCCCACCATTCCATACAATACAACAGAAAAGATATAGAATCTCATGAATTTGATTAGAACTTCTGTATTATATACCTATTAAATAATGAATGCTCAATCTTTATGAAGACAGGCCATTTCTTTAAGTCCTCATATTTCTGGTGTTTGAAGGTTTTCTCATTTCATATTATTTGGGTAATTACAATATTTCAAGGCAATGATATGAAGAATGTGTACTTAAAAAAACTGGTGATGAAAAAAATTGGGTTTCAATAGCCAGAGAGTTAGCAGGAAATGTTTTAAGTTACTTGCTGAAAATTGTAGAAGTATAAACTTTACGTTATGATTTTCTGATAAAATTCTCTAAAAATTTTCTGACAACATTGCAATACTCAGTTGTCGTATATAATAAAAACCATGTACATCACACAATGTTTATATCTTGAAATATCAAATTGTAATATTAAAATTTATTTCTGTACCTCCAGGCCTTTTCATGATATCCGTAGTGATATCTAGCAGTTGACAATAACTCAAAAACTACAAAAATAATTGTAAGTCTAAATTTTTTTTGTATTTGAGATAAAATACAAAATACTTCAAATTTAATTGTTCAGAAAATAATAATCCATGAAATTTCATAAAAATTTTGAAATTTCACTTTTTTGTGCTACAGAGAATTTTTTTAAGAAAGTCATTCTCAGATACGAATAGCCAGTTAAAAACAAAATATTTACAAGAAACCAACTACATAGCAAAAGAAAGGGCAAGATTTCGAGTACTAGAAACTACAATTTTATTCACATATTAAATTTTTTGTGATTTTTCAAAAAATTTCTCATGATACTGCAATACTCAGAACACACAAAAATCATGTAAAATGTTTCTATCTTTATCAATTTTACTACTGTAAAGAAAATTTTTTTATAGAAATTATAAAGTTAATGGGTTATAATAAGCTGAAAATAAATTACTAGTCAATATATTAAGTAAACTTTCAATAAACTAAAAAGAATTTCACAGCAAAACAAACTCCTGTTAACTAACAAAACTCGTGCACAGATAAAATCCACAAAAAACGAACAAATAAGTAATTTTTGTTTTCAATTTACTGAAAATTATAAAAAATGAACACATAAAAAAACATCCAAGATGATGTAGAGTACACAACGGAGGTTATGCTCTTGAATTGTCACCTGACTTAACGAAAAATTGTGCAACCGGTTGAAATATATCTATTGATTTTTTATTAAACTACATCTTTTATGAACTGATTTAATTTAAAACAGTACAGAAATACAATTGAAATAATCAATTAAACGCAAATAGTTTCGACGTTCGATGGATCAGACAGAGGTAAACAATCGTAATACAAACCAAACACACCACCATCTGGTATATCAGACAAGAGTACTCACAGAATTAAATCAATAAAAAAATTATTTTCTTAAAAATATTTCAGTACACAATATTGTAAGATTAATATAATACAATATTTACGAGTATGAAGTGAAACAAGCGAGTGACTCATTGCGATGTAACAAATTTACCTTAACTAAATGTAGTTCACGCTTAAGTTCATTGATTTGGAAACGTTGCTCCGCGAGTTCTTGTTGAAAGTCAGTCATCTTCTGTTGTTGTGAATGAATCAACGACCTCATTTCTCTTACACAATTATGATCCTGTTAACAATAAAAAATTCAAATAAATCTTTCAAACGCAATCAGTAGCTTGTAATCAATCCAAATTAAAATATTCTTCTTCTTTACTGAACTGTAATCGTTTTACTTTTCTTTTCACTTATTTATACTGACATGTTTTCGTGGATCCACCGTTATCAAAGTTATAAACTATATAAAAAAAAATCTGGTGTGAAACACTCACACAACTTTCTCTTCCCAATGCAAATAATTAACAATAAACATAGTAATAAAACATTACAAATAAACAAAAAACTAACCTCAAAAACATAACCTTATTTTAATCATGAGTGAATGATGCAAAATGAAAATCAACCTCAGTTTAGCATAGAAATATGGAAAAATCGCTCTTGCACGCTAAACTAGGCTCTGTAGAGAAAACTTCTTTAAATAAAACTTGTAGATCTTTTAACCTTTTGAGGACTATGTTTTTCAACCTAGAACTCAGCTCACAGCCTGAGTTCTTTTTAGGTTTTTCGTCTATTTCTGCTTCCCTTATTTATTATCTCTCTGCGATTTTTTTTTACAAACTTCCACCCCTTCAATACTTCTACATGTAAATAACCCTCACACGCACAGTCAAGCGGCCATACGTGCATGTGCGCGCACATCGTGTCGTACATAAAATGAATTTTCACTATCACTCTCATTGTAATTTTCAATATCTGAATCGGGATTAGTTATATATTGTAATATACCGTCATCCCGTAGACGCCTACCACTAAAACTAGCCATTTCCACTCGTATATACAAAATACACAATGAAATGAAATGTTCAAAATAAAACAAATATATACACGAAACACGATTTACATTATAATAAAACTCACTTATATTCACAAGAAATAAAAATTCTTTATTAGTAAACTATAAATAAGTATTCAGTATTAGTAAACAAACGGTAGCAAGAAGCTAACACAACTATAAAAACTTTTCGGAACTCATAAGTGAGGTTAGACAAAACACACGTGCTGTTTCAATCGCATAAAACAAAGCCTACTAAATTAATTATTCGTTCATAACACGTAGTACATGGAGAAAATGATAGATGTCAGCACAAGTATAAAAACAGAAGCAAACGTACCGGTACGTTCGTAGTATTTTGGACCGAAAAACATGAAACGTACCCGTACGTGCATAGTCCGTTACGATCACAAGCGGTAAACGTACCCGTACGTTCATAGTCCTCAAAAGGTTAATTTGCTATAATTTTGATTGTATACACTTTTGTCGTAAAATGCATACTAAGGCCGAAATCTTAAAAACATCGATTTTTCACACGTTTTCGTGAGAAAAAATTGAAAACTGCTAATTACCACTAAACTAAGCGTTATACAAAAAAAATTTTGAAATAAAAGTTGTAGGATTTTAAATTCTCTACAATTTTTATTATATAAATTTTTGCGCTAAAATGCATATTAAAGCTGCAATCTTAAAAAAACAACTTTTTTACGTAAAAACAGCCTCACCAAAAATTTCAGCGAACATGGCCCTATCTCGTAAAGCATAAAAAATTTAGTAAACCAGGCGATTTTAAAAAAAAATCTTAGGACCAGTTTTTGAGAAAATCGCAAAAAAGTGAACAATTACACGAATAAACTACTACTTCTGGTTGACCAATTTTGATGTAAATGTTCATGTCGGGTCCTCTAGTGGTACCTAACTTAGTTTCAAGTTTAAACTTCGTACGAAGTTCTGCTCTTGAGATATTTTGTTCACATCCACGCAGACCAATGGCTCTATGGTTTTTGTAGTTCAGGGGGTCTGAACATGTGTAGATATGGTAAAAACTTGATTTCAAAAAATCGACATGAAAATAATATAGGCAAGAGAATGTAATTAAAACTATTTATCAACAACTTTCTACAAGATATTATATCTTCAAGTCACTTGTATAAACTGTTCAATAATTTAAATTTTGTAGATAACATCAGCAGTCAAAATCACTTTTTCAAACTCCAAAATGCTACACATTCTGAACTCTACTTTTCTTCATTTATTTCACATGGCTTAAGTAATTAAGAGTATGAAAATTTTATAAAAACTGTTTTTTTTTCTAATACAAACCTTCAATTCATCCATAGGAATAATTAACCCACAACCCTGGTCACAAGGAATTGGCCTTTTTGGGTTATGTTCACACTCACTTAAATGGGCTGCCAAAGAATCCAGTTTTATATTTGCAGTGCATCCATACGAAGCATTATCACATGTAATACAAAGCCTAGAACAGACAATGTATATTAAAAATCTGGTGTGAAACACTCACACAACTTTCTCTTGCCAATGCAAATAATTAACAATAAACCTAAAATTAGTAATAAAACATTAGAAATAAACAAAAAACTAACCTCAAAAAACATAACCTTATTTTAATCATCTTTCGCAAAATGAAAATCGACCTCAGTTTGGCTTAAAAATACGGAAAATCACTCCTTCACGCTAAACCAGGCACTAGAGAAAATGCTCTAAATAAAAGTTGTAGATCTTTTAATTTCCTATAAATTTGATTAAATACACTTTTGTTGTAAAGTGCATAAGGCCGAAATCTTAAAAAAATCGATTTTTCACACGTTTTCGTGAGAAAAAAACAGAAAATCGCTAATTACTTCTGAACTAAGCGTTACACAAAGAAATGTTTGAAATAAAAGTTGTAGAATTTTAAATTGTCTACAACTTTTATTAAGTAAATTTTTGCGCAAAAAATGCATATTAAAGGCGCAATCTTAAAAAAAATAATTGTTTTGCGTTAAAATAGCCTCACCAAGAATTTCAGCCAACATGGCCCTTACCTATCTTGTCGAGCATAAAAAATTTAACAAACCAGACGATTTTAAAAAAAATCGGACCAGTATTTGAGAAAATCGAAAAAAGTGAAAAATTACACAAATAAACTACTACTTCCGGTTGACCGATTTTGATGAAAATGTTCGTGTCGAGTTCGGTAATGGTATGTAACTAAAGTTTCAAGTTCGTACGATGTTCTGTTCTTGAGATATTCTGTTCACACACAGACCAATCGCTAAAACATGTTTTTTTGGGTTTAGGGGGTCTGAAAACGTGTAGATCTGGTGAAAACTCGACATGAAAACAATACTTTTTTCCTATTTATTCATATAGGCATGAGAAAGTAAAAACTATTTCAAAATTTACTTATAAACCTTCATATTCTTAACTTAATTAATGGATATGTACAATTTACATCCTTTTACTGTTATTCTACAACTACTAATTTTACATGATAATAAAATCATAGGTAAGCAAGCTTTTCTTGTGATTGTCAGATTTTTCACTTTATTTAATCATTTGATTAATAAAGGTTGTTTACCCTAACCAAATTGCAATTCCGGTTAATCATGTTACCACCTCTTTAATTTTATCAATCATGCGTGCAAGAAGTCCAGTTTTATAAATCCCTTTTCATTGATATTTTCCTCCCATCAGTACTGTTAAAAACACCTTTTGTTGTTATTGTTCTCATAATTTCTATTAAATTCATTAAAATTAAATAAATAAAGATGACAAACATGAGAATACAACAAGAAAATTAGTTTAACTAGTGATTTGAAACGTATTTTATAATTTTATTATTAACTCCAACAGATTGCAACATTAACACAAATGTATATTGTGTCACACGAATATAAGAAAGGTAACATAAAACTCTACTGCCTAGGGTTTGCCGATGATCTAGCATTATTAGGAAACAACATTGCAGAGGCTAGGATCCAAGTTACAACGCTAGGACAAACAGCAGGAAAAATCGGCCACAAAATTTCATTTGGAAAACCAAAATAATAGCAAGAGACCTGCTATGTAGGGGGTCTGAAAACGTGTAGATCTGGTGAAAACTCGACATGAAAACAATACTTTTTTCCTATTTATTCATACTAAGACAGACTTTCATGACAAGGTCCAAATTAAAGCATATTAATTACCATTCCAGGACATGTTTCATAAGGTGATTTAAGTTTTTAAAATGAAAACTCCCAAAAATGTTTAAAACTGAGAAATTTTGTAACAAATTTTTTGATTAATTAATAAAAAAATCACCAGATTGATTAGGCTACTACATTTGTTAAGTTCCTTGTTTTATATAAATGTTAAGGGAATTTTAGCTACATGAAACAGAATCAACGATTTATAATAGGGCAGTCCAGAAAGTCTGTCACGTTTTGCGTTGTAGCCGCTAGGGGCAGAGCTATCGCAGCCATTTTGGTGCCACAGCATTTCTCCGTTCAGTGGCTATCCAGCCGTGGTAGCGAGAGGTCTGTGTCGCTCTTCGTTGTTTTTTAACAATTTAAAATGTGTGCCGCAATTCAAAATCCCACTAGTTGTGAAGTACGGTTGATAATACGGTTTTCTTCTTATCGATTTCTTGGAACGTGGCACAACAACCCTTGCGAGGTATTGTAAAACACTTGAAAAGTTAAGAAGAGCAATCCAAAACAAGCGCAGAGGAAAGTTGACTGGAAAAATTCTCTTCTTGCATGACAACGCCCGATCACACATGGCAAATCGAACACGAGAAGTCCTGGATGCTTTCAAATGGGAGGTTTTGCTATATCCGCCATACAGTCCGGACCTTGCGCCCAGCGATTATCACTTGTTCCCGACAATGAAGACATGGCTTGCGACGCAGAGCTTTGACGACGACGCGGAGCTGCAGGAGGGTGTGACTAACTGGTTAAAATTACAGGCGGTAGACTTTCATGACGCTGGCATTTCAAAATAAGTTCACCGCTATGATAAGAGTCTTAATTTGTTTGGTGATTATGTAGAAAAATAGCATTTTAGTTGCACTTTCAAATGTATATAATAAAATTTTTTTCTTGTACTTGGTTTTTTTTTATATCACAACGTGACAGACTTTCTGGACTGCCCTCGTAATAACGATATATTAGAAACAATGCTGTCAATTTCATAATAATTAGAAATACTGATTGATAACACAATTAAAAAAACCCTATGTTTAAGTATTTACTAAATTTAAATTAGTTAGCTCATTTAAAAAAATACCTTGACAAAAGATTTCTCAAAATTCGTGGAACTGGTCTTAATTGTGTTGATGATATTGTTTGTCTATCAACAGGACATGTAGGCTGACGTGAAATCCATTCATTAATACAAGCTCTACAGAATGCATGTTCACATGTGGGTGCCTGTTAACAAAATCCATAATTCAAATTATTTGTCTTATTGTTACGCAGCCATTAAATGGTTAGTAGCATTTACAAGTAAAAAAATCTGGTGTGAAACACTCACACAACTTTCTCTTGTCAATGAAAATAATTACCAATATAACCTAACATTAGTAATAAAACATTAGAAATAAACAAAAAACTAACTTAAATAACATAACCTAATTTTAATCATGAGTGAAAGACGCAAAATGAAAATCAACCTCAGTTGAGCTTAAAAATACGGAAAATCACTCTTTAACGCTAAACTAGGCTCTGTAGAGAAAAATGCTTTAAATAAAAGTTGTAGATCTTTTAATTTCCTATAAATTTAATTGTATACACTTTTGAAATACATTCTAAGGCCGAAATCTAAAAAAAATCGATTTTTCACATGTTTTCGTGAGAAAAAACAGAAAATTGCTAATTAATGCTAAACTAAGCGTTATAAAAAAAATGTTGAAATAAAAGTTGTAAAATTTTAAATTCTCTACAACTTTTGTTACATAAACCTTTGCGCTAAAATGCATATTAAAGCCGTAATCTTAAAAAAAGTATTTTTTTACGTGAAAACAGCCTCGCCAAGAATTTCAGCAAACATGGTGCCTACCCTATCTTGTAGAGAATAAAAAATTTAGTAAACCAAGCGATTTAAAAAAAAATCGTAGGACCAGTTTTTGAGAAAATCGCAAAAAAGTGAAAAATTACACAAATAAACTACTACTTCCGGTTGACCGATTTTGATGAAAATGTTCGTGTCGGGTCCGGTTGTGGTATGCAACTTAAGTTTCAAGTTTCAAGTTGTACGATGTTTCATTCTTGAGATATTCTGTTCACACACACACACAGACCAATCGCTAAAAACATGTTTTTTGGGTTCAGGGGGTCTGAAAACGTGTAGATCCGGTGAAAACTCGACATGAAAACAATACTTTCCTTCCTATATATTCATATAGGCAAGAGAAAGTAAAAACTATAATAAACTGTACCTTAAATTCATACAGATAGTTTGGTGCAAGTTGTTTTTAAATACATATGCCAAGGAACAACAAAATCCCAATAGAATTATGACAAGTCAGCTCCAGACAATCTTGCAACTAGACTTATAACATGTTACTCAGCCCTGAATGTATGAAAAATATACATTTATAAAGCTACGTCCACACTATATAACAAAACATTTGTTGTATAACAAAGTTATACAACAAGTTATAGAAACGTCCAAATGCTGCTGATTGTAGAAAACTAATTAAAAACATAGTTCAATCGTGAACATGGCGTCAACAAAGGAAGTAGTGCTCGCTGCTGCAGCTTTTGTCATTTTAGGAATTCGCCAAAAGGCTTTGAAGAAGAATAGGAGATACTGGGTGCGCCCGTCACTGAAAACTCGTCTACAATACGCCAAGACCCAACTATTAGAAGATCTAATAAAAGATGATAGAGATCCATTGTGCGGTGAAATCAGGGATAATGGTAGTTTAAGAAATTTTATGCGATTGACCAGTTCAGACTTCGAACTTATTTTGCTTAGTATTGGCCCAAAAATAGAAAAAAATAACACTTCATTTAGCATTTAAACTAGCACTAGCTCTGAGATTTCTGGCAACTGGAGACTCTTACCGAAGTATTGGTTATTTGTTCAAGATTTCGAAGCAAAGCATTTCGATCATTGTGCCAGAAGTTTGAATGAGAGAAATGGCCTGAGCGGCTGTGGCCCTATGGTGGGGGTTGGCTATACAAACGAATAACAAAAATGTGGACTTGTGTGTAACTTGTTAAAAAACAATGTTATACGACTTCTTTTGATCTTTACAGACACCCATTGGAAAACATATAACTTGCTAAATCAACAAGGATTTTGTTATATAACATCGTGTTATACATTTTTTTTTAAATTTCCTAACAAGTTATATAACATAAAATGACATGTTTTGTTATATAGTGTGGATGTACCATAAAACAAAACAATCAATCATAGATCAAGAAGTTTCTGTTATATTTTAACATCCGACTACAATAACCTTTTACAATGGGAACAACATGAATATTAGTTGGAAGAAAGGAAAGATTTCTAAGAATGCCATGAACTATCTGGCAAAAGGAAGGTGAAATACAGATAAATTACCATTTAATATTATGTTTCATTAATTACAATTAAGAAAGAAAAACCATCAATGCAATGATTCATAAGTATCAAATTCACAATAACAAGTTAAATTACTTGTGGGACTACTCTTATAAGTAAATTATTTTTAACAAATTTAAAAAAAGAATATAATAAGTATCACTTTTTATATCAGTCCAAACGCAGAAGGCTATCTTATTTTAATACAAAGTCACACTAACATGTCAAAACGAAACTTTAGGCTATCAAAACAAACTGGGTTATTTAGTTGACATGATTATTACAACCCGTAAACAAATTTCGGTACCCAAATTTCTAATAGTTATTGAATGAAATGTTATAAAAATAACAGTAAAATAAAGCTTATATTATATAAAGGTACTTTAAAAATCAAGAGCATACAAATTATCGACTTGAACAAAACTAACCTGCAATGGATCCTCCAAAACACCAGAACATATTGGACACACCAACTCCTCGTCTACTTCACCTTTGAATCTGTTTACATCAAAGCCCATTCCTATGAAAACCAAAATAATTATTTTCGTTTAAACAAACGAAAACAACTAGATAAATGAAAAGTTGAACTACTAAAGTTTAACATGAACAAAGGTAGGACTAACCCTGCCCAAACTTGATATCGAATAAATATATGCATTTTAACGATTTAGATCACGATTTTAGAATGAAAATACTTGTAACCTAAAACCTCGAATCATAAAAAATATTATTACAAAACATTCCAACAACCTAAAAACCAAAACCTAAACCTAATTCACCATAAATGTACACTTGTTGCTGCCTGTTTCATGCAGCCAGAAAGTTGTTTTTATTGCACAGGGCCACCAACACGAAAACTAACTATAGTATTTTTATTTTTTGTATTAAAAAAAACATCAATAAAATGTTAACTAAATGCAAAAATCAACTGGCAATATTTCAATTTTTTACAAAAAAATTAGTTCAGGAAAGAAATTTATTAATAATACATGCCAGAGACTCTTTTTAACTGCATCCAGGAGGCACCGTAAAGTAGTATACGACATGTTTTTAGTATTCTCAAAGACATGTTAAAACCGATCAGCTCAAATATTGACACTGTGTTAAATTCATAACTTACTACTTACCTAATTACTTCAATAAGCGTGTCCATCCAATCATTTTTGTAAAATAATACATAATTTTCCTCAGTGTATACCTACTTAGAAATTTATTTTTCAATCTAACAATTATTTAGAAAGAAATTCTTGTATACTATAAACTGTTTCATCAATCAAGTATTTCTTAGCTTTTTTATTAAGATTTTTTATTGATGTATTTTCTACCTGCTTAAACTGTTTGCTCATAAACTGGATGATTATAAAAATCGGGTTCACGATCTACTTCTTCGTAGTAAAAATACAGGTGAAACAAGGAATATCTAGTGTTTAGTTTTATCGGGAACTGTTCTTATTTCCAAACAACTGCTTAATGAAATCGCTGCTTGTAGCTGTACCTTTCTATCTGGCGTGGATTTAAACAGGGGCCCCAGCGATGTTTATCAGGTCTAATAGGATTGTTAGCATATTACCTCTTAGTTTACAATGCAATAAGTCAGGTTTAGAAAACTTGATACGTTCTTTTATGAGCCATTTTCCCATAAAACTATTTGTGCTCCTTCTTAATCAATGAAATCCTCTTCCTTATTGACAGTCATGCTTCTTCCACCGTGGACGTTGGACAATATTCTTTCTACAGGTGACTAATCTTAAGATAGAGATTTCCTCTTCCAAACAACTGTTAGTAAGCGTCTGTTTTGTCATGAACATCAATAAATCTCAAGAACAGACTTAGTCAGTTGCTGGAATTGACAGGTCGAACTACTTTTTACATCGTCAACTTTACGTTGTCTGCTTCAGAGTACAAAAAGAAATTTGTACGAATAGGCACTCATCTAACCAACATATTTGACAACCGATGCTTTGCGTCCATTGCTGGACAGATGTCCCTCATTGCTATCCACTCTCCCTTGTTGTGCGCTCTCCGCTTTTAGTTACCAGTTATTCTCTCGACATCGTCGGCCCAACACGTTAGAGATCATCCTCTGCATCGTCTATCTGCTCTCGGTCTTCATTGAAGCAGTATTTTTGTCCATCTCCTTCCCGTTATCCAGTCTATAAGTCCTCCCAAATCATCTGAACAAATTAATCAAAATTATTGAAATTGTTTTTCTAACGCAAAAAGGTATGCACACATTTTCTATCTTATTAGTTCAGGTAGAACACTGGTCTGTAACATAGAAGCGCCCGGATTCAACCGGGAACATTCCATAATAGCTAATGTCCAATGATGTTGATGCGACTAACAGAAATTAGATAACATATTTTTATGGTATTGTGTAGGATACTCGATGTAATTTACACTTACATAATCAAAGTTTTCAGATATTAAGAACTAACTACAAGTCCGAAAATGATGAAGTGCAGTGATTTGAATATTTAAGCATTAAGAAGACCGTTCGAATAACGAGTATTTTAGCTAAATATAACAGATCAACATAGTAACAAGTTTCCTAGGTGCATGGCCCGACTGAAGCATGGGGAAGAGTTCTCCCTGAAACTATCTCTTGTGATAGTTGGAGCAGCGTCAGAAATGATTAACATCTGGAACAACAGTAGGGGTACAATATCGATGCACAGGAGTGGGAGAGGTGAAAACAGAACAAGCAAAGCAAATCTTCCAAGTTTTTTTAAATTGTAAAATCATAGTACAACTTTCCCCGTTTAAACACCGCATATTGCGTTTATTGTGTGCTTTTATATACCGCGGATATTTCCATCTCCCCCATTTTCTTAAATTTTTAGATACAGTACTGTGTTTTAAAAATGTTTTACAATCTATGAATATGGATTAAACCGTTAACAGTTTTAAAATTTTTATAATCATGTTAACATCAAAGTAAAACGTAGTGAAGTTTACGTACACATTTCTGATTATAGTCTACCTGTAGATAATTTATAATTACGAAAGCAAATTTAAACGTTTATATACATCGCTCACTGTTATTTATTTTCTTTGTAATATTATTCAGCCAGGTAGGGGTGTCCCCTCTCATACCGCGGGTCTAGACATCTATCTATTCCTTTCACAGCGTTATTAACGGGGAGCACTAAACTGTACATAGAGTTACCAACTGTAACCCTTTGTCAGAGTTATGGCTGGCGAATAATTTCGCCGGGGTTCAGTCACCACGATAAAATGTGGTCACAGTGAGATTTTTAAGGCTTTAAGATGCAAACGTGGCATCTTATGGTTTTTAACCAGAAAAATTCAATAAAACAGGTCCCAGAGTTTAATTAAATTAATTAAAAAAAAATTTCTTATCGAGTGATTTTATGTCTGCATAAATGTTTACTCAGATATTTTAAATTTCATCAATTTACGACAGTTTCTTTTAATATAAAATATAACGGAAAGGATTGAAACATATAGGGCTAATATACACTAAATAAATAGTGTAACAAGAATCGTAATAGTACTATAGTAGGCCTACGATTTTTCTTAGTTGAGTCCTAGCGTAAACTAGCCACCGAGCGAGAGGAACGAACAGAACAATGTTCAAAAAATTTTGCTTACACTGCGCCCGCTCGTACACCTTTCATGTCGTTGCATACTTTTATAAGTTTATTTTCTTTTCATTTCATCTTTTCATTTTTCTACATGAAAACAAGTGAACCGTCTAATATTAGGTAAATCAGGACCATTAGTGACAACCGACAAAATCTTATTTAAAGCAGGTAACTCATTTTTAAAGGAAAATTGATGAATAATAAATCTTAAAGCAGTTTTGTTGATAATCATCAAATTTGTCTAAAGCAGGCATTTACCGTTTTCTTTTTTTAAACTGAGGTTTTTAAAACATCACTGTTTAAATTCTTTTCGTAATCTGTGAAAACTTGAACAAGATGTACAGGTAAATTCAGCAGTAAGTGATTGTATCTCTTTAATTTATAAATTAGGATATTTATTAGCAAACTTATTGAAAACATTAATTGCAATTGTCTTTTCTCCGCTTCGTAAAGGTTTCCGCTTTTTATGTTTAATATTACTTCCGGGAGAAGAAGGTTCATCCGCCATCGTCAATACATCTGTTGTCGCACAATCACGTACACAACCACGCACTAACACCCCAAAAACTAAGAAAAAATACAAAAATTGATGCGAATAATTAGAATTTTACATCAAATCTCACACTAAATCATGAAGACATCACACACCACGTATTCCAAAATGTGACTGACTCATATACTACAAGATTTATTTATTTTTTTATTTTTTTTTTAATTCATTTATTTAACGTCGCATTAACTACAACGGTCATTAGCGACGACGTTGGGGTGTAAAGCTTATAAAATGAGCTAGAAGTTCCATTTGGAACATATAAAAAATAATTTGAGTAGGTACAAAAAGTTATTTAATTTGAAAAAAGTTAATTAAAACATCCACTTTTTCAGCAATAGGCCATTTTTATAAATACTGTATTGAAAAATATGCCAGAGGTACAGAAAACTTATACAGAAGCTAATTTTTAGAGCATAATTTAATCATGAAAAAACGGTTTATGCTGATACTAGTTGGTTTATTTTAGGAGATAAGGTTTTGTAAGCAAGGGACTGCAATTTCAATGTTTAGGGAGGCACAGGGGAGGGTACAAGTGGTGAATTTTCTGGAAAAGTACTCTTGTACCTATTTTATGTCTACCAAAATTCAGCTTTTCTAAAATATGTTCCAACCTATTTTACGTCTTCATTAACTTTGACTAATTTGGCCGGCCCGTTGGCGTAGTGGTTAGCGCAACTGGCTTCTACGCCGGGGTCCCGGGTTCGATTCCCGGTCAGGTCTGGCATTTTTTCATCACTCATTTTCATTATCTTCATTATCCACCGTCTGTCTGCATTAGCAGAATTGCACAACAGTCAGATTTATATTTACTGCTAATGCAGACAGTGAAGGATGAAATGATTTTTGTAACGTATGAAAATATGCCGTGCCTGAATGGGATTCGAACCCAAGACCGCATGATGAGAGGAACTGTGGATGAACTGGGAAAGAAAAGTGGAGGTAGAGATGAATTAAAGCTAGTGGGTGATAAGATTAACTGGTCAGGAAAGGAGTAGAATAGTGAATAGTGGAGGCAAACAGGAGCGGTATATTTCCAACACTGGATAATGTCAAACTGGTGAAATGAAGAATGAGAAGAAAAGACGAAGAAACCATGAAGGCGACAATAAAAAAATAATGCAATTCTTCAGCAGTGAACATGTCTGTGGTAGTTAGATTAAAAAAATATTGTTACTGACCAATCTTATTAAAAGCACCATGATGACTGTTCCAAAGAGGAATAAAAATATGTAGGTAATAAAACGCGAGTTCTTCTGCGACCAGTTCAACCTACAGACAAACGGTGGACCTGATGACCTACTTATTTATGTCAGGACAATGCAGAAGAAAAATAAAAATAAAATAAGTTACCAAAACTTTAAATGTTTGAAAAATTAGGCTAAAAATTAAAGGATGAATTTTCAAAAAATTATGCGGGAATGATTCATTTTAACGTAGGAAAGTACCTACAACCTTCAAAACAACAATAAATTTATAAAGAGGTGTGAACACGTCCTTTTGTACACTCTTCCCTCTCTACAATCAAGCAACCAACCAGTTGTGGTGTCATGAATTCATTGAGAGACCGCAATGATAGTAGCGAGATAATGTGATGTTGGCAGGCAGTCTTGTAACTGCCAGTAAAGTCAACGGGTTAAGACTTCTAAGTGTTTTCAACACAACGTGTACATATTGTCTTCGATTAACATTAGTGACCTGAAATATCAACATAACCTATAAACTTCACTTACGAACAGAGTTTTGTATTGGAGATCTACCGTTTAACTTTCCAATGTACTACTTTTTACAACTTAATCCGGTAATTAATTGTATTAATTTTATTACTCAATAAATAAATGATAAATCTATTTAAATTGTTCTAATCTTAAAAGTTTTATTAATGTATATTCTAAATAAATTTTCCTTTATCGGCTTCGTAAAATAATCGAGATAAGAGATAACTTTTGAAATACACAAGTTGTTTTTGACCTGAAAGAATAGGCTATTTTGTTTTAGTATTTTTATCTACTAATAGGCTGAATTTTTAAGAACTTATTAAAGTACTGTTTATATGCATGCACCTTTATTAATAAAAAAACCGTTTTAAATGCTGTATATGAATGCTGTTAATATGTTAATACGGACATTTATACTTTATTGTAAGCAATTATACCAAACGAATTGACGATTATTATAATTTATACACAAAATGATGTTTATAAGACAATTTATTCATACACAGTAAACTCTTTATTATAACGGAATAATTGGGGCTTAAGATTGTCCGATTTTAATGAAATTCTGATATAAATAGATGTTTTGTAATATTATAATATTCTATTAGTATGTTGCAAGTCTTTGAAATGCCGTCCCTTAAATGGTTTTTCTTTAAAATAATCTTCAATTGCGATCGAAGATTAAAAAAAAAAAATAGTACGAATAGGTACTAATTTTATTTTTAAAATATGAACTACTTTAGAATAATGTAGGCCTATCAACTAAAATTTTTCATTTTTAAATTAAACTTCAATAAATTATTATCGAATTTGATAAAGTTACATTTAGAAATGAAAACCTGTAGTTGATACATTATTCTAAAGAAGTTGATATTTTCAAAATAAAATTAGTATTCGTACATTTTGTGCAGTTATTTTTTTAATCTTCGATGATGGATGAGTAGTCTGTAGTTATTGGCAGCCGATGTAGATTCTGTAGAAATTGATGATAAATTTCTGTTTTGTTTTGGTTACTTAACTTCTTAAATCGTGTTTAATTTAATTTAGAAAGATTTCTTTCCAAATATTGACTTTAAAATCAAATGTCAATAATTGTAAGCTGAAAGCAGAATTTATTTACACTTTACGCGTGCATTTAATTTATTGTATTTTATGATAATTTCCGTCCATTCTTTAGGAGCGGTACATTACAAATAAATTTTTATTTGCGCAGTAAGATGAACATTTTTCGGTGAGCGTATCTACATGCACCAAAAACCGAAATCGAACAGTACCAATTACGCGTAGGCAGTGGGGTGTGATAAATCATAAATCGTACAATACATAAATCTCCGATTAACACAGATCGATATTGAAAAGCTTCCGTAAAGATTTTTATTTATTGATTGGTTCAAATTGTATTTTTATTTAGCTGCCTGTGCCGCTTATACGGTGCCGCTTGGTGTATTTTAACAGTCGCGGTGTACTTTAAATATATCATACAGTTCATATTATTGTCATCTGTGTGAATTTTATGTGTAAAATGTTTTTGAGATTATATAAATTTTCATTGAAGTTTTTCCCAACCTCATGAGTAAATTAACTTTGTTGTTTGGTTCATCAGCCAGAAGGGTGGTTTGAACCTGTAGAGGTTTTACTAAGTAAAACGAGGACTGAGGTGGTTTACCATTGCCTTCCTCACTGAGTTCAAAAGTACGCTTATCAGCATGCCGAGCCCCCTGAAAAGCACATATTTTCCACTCTGCAAATGACACTTTCACTTAATTCACCACAGGGTCTGGCTGTATAATGAAATTCATTACTTTCAGAAGAGAAAACTCTGTTTAGTGTCTTTTACACCTCTGCCTCTTCTGTTCTTAAATGATTCAGTCATTTAATTGGCTGACCATGTGATAATAAATAGAACTATTTATTTTAGCCCTGCAACTAACAGATTGAGTGTAAATAATTTGACACTCCACCTGTCTGTCATGGGCAAAAATTAACTTAAGTAAATTTTAATATTTTTTTTTTGTTTATTTTAAGTCACATCAACTATTTGGTTATTGGTGATTACAGTGGATGTTGGTATATATATCGATGAGTTAACGCGTAAAAATTTTTCAGACTCTAGCCGAGAAACGAACCCTTCCGTTTTGGAACCTAGTACACTATCCACTGCGCCATGGAGGTGGCTTTTAATTCAATTTTAAATTTATTTTATTGTTTCTGATCTTTTGGTAATAAGATAATACTTATAGTTTTGCTTTAGAGAAATGCTTTAAAGAAATGAGTATTTATGATTATTTTTGAGAAGTTTCTGTGATAATTAAATTAGAATATTTTGGTTATTACATTGTACATTAGTTTATGATATCTCTATAGTTTTAACAAAGTATTAATCTTGTTTTAAGTCATCATGCTCAACGCATTCGATTATCTGTAGCGTTTTATAGTGTCAAGCCATAATTTTGATTAATTACTTTAAAAAAAAAACAATGCACTAAATACTTTTATAGTGCCTTATACAATAACCTATGTCTGACTATTGTATTGTAATATTCTGCCTTTAGTAACTACAAAGTCTGCTGTGAAACACTCACACGACTTTTCTTGCCAATGCAATAATGAACCATATTACCTAAATTTAGTAATAAAACATTATAAATTAACTAAAAACTAACCTCAAAAAAGAAAAGAAAAAACATAACCTTATTTTAATCATAAGTGAATGATGCAAAATGAAAACCAACCTAGTTTGGCTTAATAATACGAAAAATCACTCTTCGACGCTAAACCAGGCTCTGTAGAGAAAAATGCTTGAACTAAGAGCTGACATGTTTTATTACCTACAAGTTTGATTATATACACTTTTGTCGTAAAATGCATACTAGGCTGAAATCTTAAAAAATCCATATTTTTATAGATTTTCATGAAAAAAAAAAAACAGAAAATCACTAATTTATCGCTAAACTAAGCGTTATACAAAGAAATGTTTAAAATAAAAGTTGTAGGTTTTAAAATTTTCTACAACTTTGATTATACACTTTTGCCGTAAAATGCGTATTAAGACCGTAATCATTAAAAAAAATTTTTTTTTTCTAAAACAGCATAGCCTCCCCAAGAATTTCAGCAGACATGGCGCCTAATTATCTTGTAGAACATAAAAAATGTATTATGAGGTAATTAAAAAAACCGCAAAAAGTGAAAAATTACACGAATAAACTACTACTTCCGGTTAACCGATTTTGATGAAAATGTTTGTGTGGGGTCCTCTAGTGTACCTAACTTAAGTTTCAAGTTTCAACTTCGTAAAATGTTCTGTTCTTGAGATATTTTGTTCACACACAGACCAATCAATCGCTAAAAACATGATTTTTGGTTCAGCGGGTCTGAAAACGTGTATACCGGGTGAAAAGTCGATTTAAAAAAAATCGACATGAAAACAATACATTCCTTCCTATTATATTCATTATACAGGATAATAGATATAAAGGATATTCATAAAAAGGATATATAGGACGATTCATATAAAGTAACAACAGCATGTTGTAGATTGTAAATATAACTGTAATTTCCAGAAACAATTTTTCTGGCTTCAGGGGATTAAAAAAATTGAAGATCAATGATGTAAGCTACAGGAATAAATTTTACGTAAGCTTGCATTTCTACATAAATTAGATATTATAAAGTTACGAGAAAGTAAAAAAGGTTAGCAGTTGACCGTTTGAATTAAAGCTACAATATAGTTGCAACAGATAAGATTTGCTATGACCATGACAATAACCTGTATAATACGAAATATTAGGGAAAACAAACGTTTCAATTTATAATAATTGCAACTAAATAATAAATTATAGAGTACTTAATGTAATGATATTTATTAATATTGTTTTAATAATATTGATCTATAACGGGTGTTTCTAAATAAATAAATAAATAAATAAATAAACAAAAGTAAACTTTAACTGTAAAATAAGTAAATTAATTACAAAAATATTTAATACACAACTTAAATCAGGGTATCTTATTAGTTAATTTTTCAGACCTGTATGTATCTACAAGTATTATCTCATATAGGCCTATAATGTGTCCTCTAAATTGGCTTTTGTCTAAATTTTCAATTAGTTAACATTATTGTTTAAGAAAACGTTAAGATGACTTGTGCAAATGAATAGGTTATGAAGAAATTTAATGAAAAAAACATCAATAAGACATTTTGTCCATTACTTAGTTATTAAGAAATATTTAATATGACAATAATAACATGGTTAGCGCAACTGGCTTCTACGCCCGAGGTCCCGGGTTCGATACCCGGTCAGGCCTGGCATTTTTTCATTACTCGTCTTTATTTATGTATCATCCTTCTCACTGTCTCTTTATTTATGTATCTTTATGTATCATCCTTCTCACTGTCTGCCTTAGTAGCAATTGCAAAACAGTCAGACGAAAACCAAAATCGTAAAAAAATACAATAAAAGTATAACAAAAATATTTAACCTTAAAATGAATAAAATAACATTTTGGCCGGCCCGTTGGCATAGTGGTTAGAGCAACTGGCTTCTACATCGGGGTCCCGGGTTCGATTTCCAGTCAGGTCTGGCATTTTTTCATTACTGATTTTCATATACCATCATTCTCCACTATCTGCATTAGCAGACATTCCAAAACAGTTAGACGTAAAACAAAAAAAATAATGAAAAAAAACATTTTGGAAACCTCTCTGTCAAGGACAATCAGAAAGATTACTTATTTCTGGAAATAATTAATTTTAATTCTAAATAATTTGATGAATAAGTAAAAATATTGCCAATGACAACCAGGCGGAGTGTTAAATTATTAGCACTCGATCTTATAGTTCCAGGGGTACAAAAAAATAGTTCTGTTTCTTATCAAATGGTCAGCCAATTATATGACTAAAGCATTGAGGAACAGTAAAAGGTAGAGATGTAAAATATACTAGTCAAATTTATCTCCTCTTAGAGTAATGAATTTCATCATTAAACAGCCAGACCCTATGGTAAATGAAATGAAGGTGAGATTTGCAGGGTGGAAAGTAGATGCTTTTCAGAGGGCCTGACACTGATAAGCATACTTTTCCACTCATTGAGGAAGACATTGGTAAACTACCTCACGTCTCGTTTTACTTAATAAAGCCTATAGTAGAAGTTCAAACCAGCCTTACGGCTGATCACCTAAACAACAAATAAAAATAAAATTTGTTGATAATTTAAAATTCTTTAATGTTCAACGAAATTTTTTTAATTAGCAGCACGTTAAAGTAATATTTAAGTAACATTTCTGTTAATTCTACTCGTTTTTTAATTTCCCGATTGCTTCGTAGCAAAGAAACAAACCTTAAAAATTTAGAATTGGAAATTATAGATTCAAAAAATTATTCCAGGCGTGAAATGGGAATCAGTATAGGAATTAATTCTCCACGTTGATTTTCACTCGTGCTAATAATATTTTTTACCTTGAGTTTACGCGTATTAGCCAATATTAAAGCCGATAATGATGACCTCATTTACATCGAAACGTGTAATTATTTTAAACTTATATTTTGTGTGTGCATAACTTATATTTTGTGTCTGATAGAAGTACCAGGCTCAATCGATCGCTGGATTGGTTTCGGAAATCAGTTACTAGATGTAGTAGAATATTTTTATCGGTTCAAGAAATAAATGGTTATAATTAATGTTATTTTAAATATTAATCAAATTAGATTATAAGCGGCGAACAATGAAAAAAATGCCAAATTACTCCAATGTAGACATTTGTACAAAAAGAAAGACATTATTTGTCTCCAACCTTGTAGCCTTGACGACCTCATTTACATTGACAGACGTTAAGATACCTAAACAATTGAAATTGGAAGGTTAACAATCATTAAATACGATAAAATTTTTTGAAGTAATGTAAAATATCGTTCGAGTACTGACATAAAATTCAGTAGTAAAACAGTAAAAATTAAAAAAAATAATTCAATGAATCTTAAACTAGACGAATATTTTTTAAGAGCAGATATTGTCGATTTAAAGATTAGACTCAAACGAAAATCCACTGATTTGGAAGATAAATTATATTCCGTTCCAATGGAATCCACAACGAAGTCTAAAATAACGGTTAAGTAGGAATATTCTTTAAATCATCCATTTAAAATTTCAACTTGCCGCCACCGTAGCGTAGTGGTAGCGCGCTAACCTACGACGTGGAGGTCCCGGGTTCGATTCCCTGCTAGAGTCTGGAAATTTTAACGTGCCAGAAACTTACCGTTCCAATTCCCTAGCCTACCGTAGTCGCTAATGACCCAGCTGTTGATGTGACTTTAAATAAACTAAAAAATTAAAATTAAAATATCAATATAAATAGGGCTAAATAAATAATTCAGGCTGCCTCCGTAGTGTAGTGGTAGTGCTCCAGTCTACAACACGGAGGTACCGGGTTCGAATCCTGGCTAGGGTCTGAAATTTTTCTTAAGTTAAAACCCATTGTTACATGATCTATCGTAGTCGCTAATAAGGGAACTGTTGATGCAACTTTAAATAAACTAAAATAAAATATAGAACAATTTATTTTCATATAGAAGACGTTTAACACTACACGTGCCTTTAACGGGAAGTTAAGCACGGCTAAAAAAACCTGAGATTATACTCAGTTTGCCCAAAGTTCAGGTTAAAAAGTCATTAGTTCTAATTTTCACACTGTCATCTACACCGATGGTAGAACAGCGCGCTTTGTCTGTTGCCACGCTGACAGCCTGACATAAGCAAGCCATCATGTGACCCTATTCAAATTGAATTTGAACGAAAATATTTGTTTGAAAAAAATTAACAGCAAAAAATTGGGGTTTTTTTAATAACAAATAAAAGATGTTTTCTAATGCGGGTCCTACTGGATTTTTCGCTACCACAGCGTATTGAAGTCCCCGTATATATGTTTTCCTAAGGTGACCTCTTTGCCTTCTAATTTTCTGGACGACAAAGCAACACTATTCGGTACGATTTGTCCACTCTGGATTTACAGGATCTGTAGAGGTTCCAACAGATTTCTGTTTCTCGCACTGTACATCCCATCGTCTCCTATTTTCCCAGTCACCTTTCCTAAGATTCCTCATTACACTAGCTTCTTCAACTCCCTTTATCTAGGTTTTCTGATAGCGATCTCTTTTCCTTTTATTTTCCGGATGGAAAACGAATGCTCTTAAGCGCCATCTGCCCGGTTCGATTCTTTGGACATTCCCATACTATACCAACTGTCTGGTTTCTGTTTTGTCTACTGTAGCATCCACAGTCTTTTTTCCTTGTGATGTCATTTATCACAGAGCCTACTCCACCCTGGAGACCCTGCATGACCTTTGAAACCAGTCCATCTTTAAGACCTCCAACCTTGTTTATTCCTAAAGCCCTTTTGCCAGTATTTGGCACCAAATGTAAGTATTGGCTCCAGTACAGATGTACCTACTAACTTCTTCGACCTCATCTACTTCTTATTGGATTAAAACATAGAATTTAGTCTTTGACGAACAAATAAAAGCTCAAAAATAATTAGACCACTGTAAATGGATTACATTTTTGTATTATTATTAAAAACAATTATTCAATAAACTGCAATTTGTAAAATTTACTAATTGGAGGTATTTAGTACGTGTAAGAAAGTAACATAAATTATAGATATTAATTTAGTGTTGTAAAAGTCTTACATTTGCATTCATTATCATAGTAATTATTTATGCATGTTCATTTGTTAACTACACGAATATTGAACAGCAACAATTTCAACATAACCTCAAAACATACGTTAATAGTTTTTCGTTAATTAGATAATTTATTTTTGTAATAAATTTTCCAATTAAGCCATCTCTTTGTGAGGTCATAAACCAAGCTATAGATAAAGTTTCTGTATACTAAAGAATGTAAAATCAAAACTATTCGAGGTTGAAACCTTACAGTGTTAATTGTACATTTACTTGCGCTAATTAATGAAAATTAATTGGTGTTTGTTGTATTATCAAAATGAATTTTACAATTTCCTTTTATCGCACTTAATTTATAACAATAGGGCTGTAAAGTGAAAAAGTTTTGTATTGAATAAAATTTTCAACCTGAATTTCAAATTATTTTCACTTTTCATGACACCTGAAGCCAATTAGTTAGTTTTTAAAAGTATATCCGTCTGTATGCATGTGTGTTTTCCATTAGTTTTGAAACAAAAACTGCTCGATATACTCGGCTAAAATTTGAAACCTTAAGAGAACCTTTTGGAATTTGTTATGTAACAAATCTCCAGTGTTAAGAATACTTTCCTCCTTCTCCCCCTTCTCATCCTTTATATATTTTTTGTCTTCACTCCTCATGCATCTTACATAATCGGAATATGCGTTAAATTGACGTGGCTTTAAGTTTGTAGAAAGAGGCAGATCATCCGCGAGTGAAAATGAGTGACTACCCAAAATAAATAATAGAAGTACATAGAGAATATGTACACACAGTACCTTTTCGAAGAGCTACATCTAAAAAAGTTGGCAAGCGTATTTTATATAGATATCCAGGAAAATTACAGTACTAATTCAATTTTGACCACTTGTTCAAAGGGATACATTTTTTTTTCATTTATGTTCTACTGTTTAGCAATATTAATGCAGATGTTGAGAACGATGATAGATAAAAATAAGTGATGAAAAAATGCCAGACCTGACCAGGAATCGAACCCGGAACCCCGCAAAAGATAGAAAAAAATAATTACCATAAAACAGTACATACGTATAATTTCGAAACATCCTTAAACAGCAATAATTATGAAAATCGGTATTAGTGTCCATCTATCTAAAAACGTTAAACATAAAATTAAACAAGCCTGGTGCATTGAAAATTTCATTTAATTCCTAGACTACAATTTTGGAAAATTGACTATTTGAAAACAGAAGAGCCCCAAAAATGTATACAGAAATACCACTTACACCCTAAAAGAACGCAGCAAATAAAATAAATTAAAATATTTAATCTTTGAGATATTTTCTGAATCTCTGAACCACTCTGGTTTTGTATTATTTTTAAAATATTGTAGGTATAACTTATTTTTGTTCATTATTGCTAAACTCCTTTCAAAAATATTATTATTATTATTATTATTATTATTATTATTATTATTAGCCGTAGAGCTCCCGAAGTGGAAGACGCTGAGCATTATTCACGATCATTGATTATTGGACTTGGTGTTTTTCTTGTTTGCCCACCAGCCTTTCATTTTCTGAGAAAAATCAGCTTTTCTTTCCTCACTCCATCTTGTTCTAACTCTTGGAATTTTAACCTCTGGAATAATCTCCCATTCATTAATTTTTGTTCTGAAACTATTTCGATTGGTAACTTCATTATCAGTAATGTTTGCCAGAACTAGATCTTTCTTAACGTGTCGAATCCATTCCCCTCCATTGACAAGCGAAGCTACATATTTTACCATCCTTTTTGTAACTCTATGATCAGGAAGCCTCATGATATGACCAAAAAATTTAAGACGTCTTTTCCTCATGTCTGTTACAATATTTGAATGTTGCTCAACTGTGTTATTTTTTTGTAATCTATAAACAAACGTTTTCAGTTAATCTTGGACCGAGAATTTTCCTTATTATTTTCCTTTCCTCCTTTTTCAAATTTTCTATTATTATATTATTATTATTATTATTAAAAAAAAATTGAACCTTCGTCCAGGAACTAAAATCTAACATTGTAGGCTTGTACAAAGTTACTGCGTTGTTGAATATCCGTCAACTATTATTTATTTATTATATAGATAATATAGAAAAGGGTTCATAATTAAGCAAAATTAACGAATTGTCGATTCAAATGGAGTGGTTATTGAAAAGGTAGAAACACTTTATGATGTTTTTACTTTGAGGGAACCGTCTTATCAAGAACGTCACTTTCTTAAAATTCTCTTGCTGAAGATGTTTATTGTGCAGTATCAGACTACAATATGACATCACTCTTTAGATTTTTCCTTTTTTAACATTTTTGAAATTATAAATAGGCATCAGTAAACCGGTAACCACTGTCTATACTATTTTTCGAAGCTGATGAGCTCTGAACGTACGCATTGCCCCCTACCAACTTCATAGCTAACCAATAACTTGCCAGCAACGTTGCCGATACTTGCTCTCGTAGCTTTGTTATATATTTCGTCAACCATTTTTTTGGTCTTTCAATAACAATTATAACCTATAAACATACAACCAGCTGTTGATTTTGTTTATGTCAACAACCGAAAGGCTGGTTTGAACCTCTAGAGGTTTTACTAAGTAAAAACGAGGAGTAAGGTGGTTTACTATTCCTTCCTCACTGAGTTGAAAGAGTATGCTTATCAGCATGCCAGGTCCTCTAAAAAGCACCCATTTTTCCACCCTGCAAATGACACCTTTACTTCATTCACCACAGGGTCTGGCTGTGTAGTGAAATTCATTACTCTTAGAACTGATAACTCTGACTACTGTCTTTTACACCTCTACCTCTTCTGTTCTTAAATAGTTCAGTCATATAATTAGCTAACTATGTTATAAGAAACAGAACTATTTTTTGTAGCCCTGGAACCAACAGATCGAGTGCAATTAATTTAACACTCCACCTGCCCGTTATGGGCAATACAACAACCAGCTGGTTATATTAGTATTGCATGTTAACGCGCTCTATAATCTATGTGTTCAGTACGAGATGCAAGACACGAGTGAACTACTGCGGCTCTTATACGCATGCGCACATAATGTTTGTCAGGCTAAAACATTCGTACAATCTGACAACGATGGCAAACGTTCTGATTGGTCTAAACGCGTGGAATAACAGTGCTCATCAACCGTGAAAAGCATTATATTATTCCAATCCGTATAAAAGTACCTACACTAGGATTTGAACCACGGTACCTTCGTCTCTAAAAATAAGCTGTTAAATAGCTTACGCCGACTTTACCACTACACCAACCCAGTGGATTAATTTTAATAATAAATAAATTTAAAAAAATTCCAAAATTAAAACCTTTTACGTAAACATGTCATAAAACTAAAAGTAAAAAAAATAGAAGTAATACGAAAACTATTTAAAATTAACAAATAATACTTTAAGACTGAATTTGGTAGAGAAAGAAACAGTTAAGAATACAATAAATTTTTTGGGCTCACACAAAATTTCAGATTTAATATAAATACAAAATCACCTATCATCTTTTTCATTGTGTCATTCTATTTTTTATTTAGTTTTTCATTTTATTTTATGCATACGAGGATTTACAGCCCCAGCCGTATCTCGCTTCCTAAGCACCACCTCTCTTTGTCTTTCCAGTCACCACAGGAAAACCGCCGCACAAACATTGCCTCCTGCACACCAGCCAACCACGCTACCTCCTGCCTATCTTTCCTCTTCTACCCGCTGGCGTCCACTCCCATACCCTCTTTAGCCAACTACCGTCATCCATCCTCTGCAAACGACCAAACCATTGTAATTGCTTCCGGAATATGGTAACCATGATATTTCCTTAAATACCAATTCTTTTCCTAATTTCGGATTTCGATCGATACGCAACACACCACAATTCCGCCTCCAGAAATCCATCTCCACCGCTATTACGGAATTTTCATTTTATATTGTCTAAATTTTGATTGAATCTAAGTTTTTAATCGTGTTTTTATCGATGATCTCGTTGTGTATATTTGTGTTTGTTATATATTTTGTGTCTTCTTTGTAATTTATATGTATTTATGTAATAATGTGGTCGCTAAAGACCTAGTAGTCGATGCGACCTTAAAATAAATACCTAATAAAAAAAAAAATGGTACGAATTTTCTTTAAAAAATTTCTATTTTTCGTTCCGTTTAGCAGTTTATCTTTTTCTTATAGAATTTCATCAAAATCGTTCTATTCATTAGACTGATATAATTAATAATAATAATAATAATAATAATAATAATAATAATAATAATAATAATAATAATAATAATAATAATAATTTATTTATTCTCATGATATTTCATAAAAAATAAATTACCATAATACAAAATTTCTTACAGTAAACTACTATCCTATTGCGATAGAGGTGGTGGAAATTATCTCATCTAACTATGGACAGAACCATTTATAGTCACTTGAGTCACGAGTTTGCCTTTGTTTGCAACGAGAGGTAAGGGGGAACAGCATCAATGCGCAAGCGCGACAGCTTTAATTTCAGTAGACAAACATAACAACTTTTTCTATACTCAGAGCATAGCCTGTACAGTATATTGCGGAACCTTTTGTCCTTTTGTAGGTTAACGGTACGAATATAACTGTTTGTTACCGTAAACAGAAATGTTAGTTTCTCGAAAATGTGGGCAGACTATTCACAGTGCTGAACGAAATCTAATATGCAGTGTAATAAAATGCTGTTAAGTTGAAACTAAACAAAAATGCCTTTCAATGCCTCTTAACAAAAGCCATGAGCGAGTGGCTAACTACTGTGATGTTTCTCTTTCCACAATTTGAAAAATAAAGAAGGAAATTGAAGACGTGAAGAAGCTATTCTTCAACAGTTTTGTTGATACCTGGTAAAAAAAGGGAAGCAGTTAGATAGACTATTGAGACTGATAGTTTTTTATTTTATTTTATTTTTTTATTTTTTATTTTTTTACTTGCATCCAGGAGACTCCAAAGGGAGTATAGGACATGTCAAATAAAACTGATAAACTGAAAGTTTATCACTAATGATAAATTCATCACTTATCACCAGAAAATTGTTTTTGCTACTGGTTACTTCAGTAGGCTTGTCATGAAACCCATTGAATCAAATATCACACAAAATTAAAATTAAAAAAAATCAAACACAATGATAAATTCATCACTTACCAATATTTTCCCCTGCTACTACTTAACTCAGTAGGCTTGTCATGAACCCCTTTGTATCAAATAGTACACAATATTTGTTTAATTACAAGTTAAATACTTTTCAACCAAAAACTATTTAGAAAGGAATTCGTGCACAATATAAAATGTTTCATCAATCAAATACTGTTTTAGCTTTTTTTTAAAATGACTTAAGTTGTCACAACTTTTTAAACCTTGTGGCAATTTATTGATGTATTTTCTACCTGCGTAAGTTGGTTTTTGTTCAAACAATTTAGTGTTGTGATTAGCAACATAATAATCGATTCTGTTTCTTGTGTAGTGGTTGTGAACATCTAAATTCTGTAAAAAGGTATTTTTCTTTACATACATTATCACTTTAAAAATATACAAAGAAGGAACTGTGAGCAATTGCAGCTCTTTAAATAGTGATCTGCATGAGGTAAGGTGGTTGACTCCCATCATACACCTAACAGCTTTTTTCTGTATTTTAAAAACTCTTTCCATAGTAAAGACGCCGGTGACAGCGATCGCAAAGAAGGCGATTCATTCGTAGAAAATTTGTTCCAATGGAATAAGGTAGCAGGTAATTACAGTAAATCAAACATTTCTAGTCGTGTAATTAAGCTATAGGCAGTATTACAGGACCGATTTATTTTTTAAAAGGTTTATGAAGAAAATTTTCTCGGAATTAACCACAGCTAACAAAATGTATGTAGAAACTGCACGGTAGTGAAATGTACGAGTAGTGTCGCACAGTTGAGGTTGGCAGCACTGTCATATTTTCACTTCCCTTTCTCACAGCCCAATCATACGCAAAAGGCCATCTCGTGACTTCAGTATCTATACTAGGATGGGTTAATTAATATTGCAGTATTGGATACTTAATAAATTTTCCGCTGAATTCATTAGTTATTATTAACTTACTGACTTAACATAACAAAAGCTTATATTACTACAAAGAAAGTTTTACAAAGTTCAATACGCATTGTTGTAGTACAATCGGTAAATGAAATACAATTTTTATGATTGTAAAGCGAAACGAGCGAGATTTGTTAATGTAACATACTTTAAAATAAGTCTTAATGTCACGTGGATCTGTCAAGATACTTAAAAGTAAATCACTAAGAAGACCATTTTAGTTTTTTGTACATAACAAGAGCCGTAACAAAGCAACCTCTCCCGGAATTGTGAAATCAATGAAGTCTTCTTTTTTAATAATTAGACCTGTAATTATAAAAAAAACCCTTATATTTAAGATAACGTTTGACATATGTTACATTTTGATAAAGAATTCAGTTTTTATACTAATTACAATATACTACCACTCCCTAATACTTTAAAAAATTAATTTTGACTGATAAAGTTTCTCGTAAAGGTACTTTACACATCCAAACAAAAAATCATTAAAAATTTAACTATTAAATTCTGATATTTTATACATCATAATATTACAACCAAAATGATTATTCATGATATCAATAATGATAAAGAAATACTAAAATGAATCTAATTTGGTGATGAGGCTAGTTAAAGGAGAAAGATAGTCGATTCTGGATAATTGGTCCACTGGTTAATTGGGGCAGCTGGTTTTTTGGGACAGTTCTTTAATGAACAAAAACAGAACGGGATTTTACATTGATAAGTACTCCGTTTATTCGGTCCATAATGCCGCTTATTGGGGCCAATCCGATGTATGTACATTATAATATGTTTTATTAAAACCATTACAGCGATGAACAACACGTGGTTCTAAGCGACAAGATAAGATAATGGGAAGGATAGAGGTAAAAAACATTTCAACAGATAAACAACAGTAATCACACATCAGTCATAACAAAGATGTTTTCTTTACAGTAAAATGTGTAGGTTATAAAATCGTCTTTGCACAAATTTCAGCGAGTCATATCCACTAGTTATGCCCAACCTTACAAGCTGTGAAGCCTCCTTGCAACTTATGGTCAGTTGTCACTTGTCATACGTGCACATAACGTACGTAATTCCATGCTTCTTATCAGTTTTTGTGATTTCATGAGTGTACTGTAACACACTGTTTCTCGAGTCTGGTTGTTTTGTTATCTACAGCCATATATTTTTATTCCCATTCGTTTCACACAATTTGTTGACATTTTTACGCGTAGGCTTACAGTACAGTACCTACTATCAACGTCTTTATGAGTTAATGCCGCGTAACGATATGACTGTGTGAACGAATAAAGCTTCTCGACAAAATAAAAACGTATCCACCTAACTTAAGCCAACGTAAACTACAGGAACTAACCGGTGTACCAAAATTACGGTAGCTTGTCTCGTGCTCCAAGAAAAGAAAATACGCCAAGAATGGGCATTAAAAGATCTCAGAACATCTCAGAAAAAAACGTGAAGGAAGGATCCACTTGTTGAGAAGCATTGAAAGAATGGTTCGCCATTGTAACTTCGCAAGGTGTTAGTGTCAATGGTCCAATGCTTAAAACCAAGGCAAAAGGTTTTGCTAAAAAATTAATCATTGTTCTGATACCCTTTGATTTTTTCGTCTGTATGTGGATAGAACTTGCATGTAAAATTTATGTATGTGATAATTTTAATAAAATGCAGTATCGTATACGCCACATTTTACGAATTCGTTCATTAGGCCCAGCTGTTTAATTGGGCCAAATTGCTCCGGTCCCGATGTCCCCCAATTATCCGGAATTCACTGTATTTTGTATTTGATACAAGCGGAGTATTACAAGTAACAGTTACCGAGTACTCAGAAAACTACCAGGTAGGCTACATTATGTATCTGGTACAAGTTACCGATTACTTGAGAGATACTAACGAACTGAAATAATTTAACAATGCAAAGAGTGATAAGATAGAAATATGTGTTTCAAAATCACGCAACTATCTCTCAGAAGCTCAGAAGCTGATCCTACAACCGATAATATTAAATAATTTTTTTTTTTAATTTTTTTAACGTCGCATCAACATCAAGGTTATTAGCGACGACGTTGGGGTGTAACTGTGTGTGATGAGGATGAAATGATTTTTTTGTAACGTATGAAAATATGCCGTGCCTGAGTGGGATTCGAACCCAGGACCGCATGATGAGAGGCGAGCACGTTACCAACTGCGCCAATGCGGCCGGCTAAATAATTTTAATAATACAGTAGTATCCGTTTAATACGCTCACAGAAACAGAAACCGTTTTATGCAGAAAACGATTTTCTCCTTAAAACGCGGTTTTTGTGAAGTCCCTTGATTAATAAGGTAAAACACGGTGTATATTTTTCCGATTAATACGCTTTCAATCCCGCCTAATACGCGCTAAAAATTAATGACTATTTTAAAAATAAGTTATGGAAATTACATTATCAGTTACACAGTATTTATGTACATATATGTATGAGCGGTGTAATTTGTTGGTGTTTTTTTTAAATTAAGTGTGATGTTCAAGAAAATGTATGTATCTTTACGTTAATTTATTTAGGCTACTATATATAGCCTAAATAACATATATATTTATTTAAACATAACCTGTATGTAATTATTGTTACTAATATTTTCTCACATAACGCAGAATGTTAAAATAATGACACTTTTCTGCCTTCAATAATGATTTCTTTAAATAGCACTCTCCTAAGATCGTCTTAGCCGCTTTTCGGCTAAGACAAATTTCCGCCTAAGACGCTAATTTGTGTCGGACCCATGAAACAAAATAGAAATCGTTGGCCCGGTCGGTTGTGTAAATAAAATTAGGGAAGAAATCCTTTGTGCACCTCAAAAGAGTCGTAAATAAAATTTGTAGTATCGTGAGAGAAAATTGAAAACTTTTAAGCTTTTAGGAAGTCAAATTAAAACATAAAAATTTGCGATCGAAAAAACTTTTTTAATTTTAATATAAAATGACTTTCTTTAATGATTAATTACGTCATCAATTAAAATAAAAATGAAACATTTAAATTCTGCTACTTAAAATTGTACAAAATTCTAAGAAAACTTAAAAAGTCAGTGAAAGTAAAAAACATATTAACAATTTGACTTTTATTTAAAAAAAATTACAGCTTTAAAGAGAATTAAATTTTTTACACTTTTTGAAAAAAAATTAAAGAATTTATTACAAGTATACTGACTGATCATTTACAAAAATAGTCTCGCTGCTAATGGGCAGGCTACATTTTTTGTTAACTTAATCTAGGAGACTCCAAAAAGGGAGTAAAGGGCAATATGTCAAGATAAATTTGATAAATTTAAATATATTAAATCACCCATTATTAAAACAATGTTAAATTCATTACTTACCACTTTTTAAATGTTTACGTGTGTTACTACTTATTATTAATTCATATGATCACCGACTGTCGTGGAAGAAACGTAATTTGACGAAACGAAGACAGAGTTCAAAAGAAAAATATGTTTCGTTTAACTGAGAAAAGCTCGCAACTGTCAACTGAATTAAAACTGACACTATACAAGACAATTTTGAAGTCTACGTGGATACAACTTTGGAGGATAACAAAAAAAATTCAATATTAACATTATAGAAACCGGTAAATTCGTCGCCAAAATCAGCTGTTCAACAGCTGATTTTCGGAGACTAAGGTTCCTGGTTCAAATCCTAGTAAAGGTAGTTACTTTTACACGGATTTGAATGCTAGACAGTGGTTACCGGTGTACTTTGATGGTTGGGGTTCAATTAACCATACTCTCTCAGGAATGGCCAACCTGAGTCTGTACAAGACTACACCTCATTTACACGTCATACACATCGTCCCCTCATCTGATTGAGTCATGGGGTTGCTTATTGTTCTGAATTGAACAGATTGCAACGTACACACATTAGGGATTACAAAAAAAAAACATTATAGAACGTTCTGCCCAAAACAGACAGGTGGAGTGTTAAATTATTTACACTCAATCTGTTCGTTGCAAGGCTAAAATAAATAGTTCTGTTTCTTATCACATTGTCAGCCAATTAAATGACGGAATCATTTAAGAACAGAGGAGGTAGAGGTGTTAAAGACACTAATCAGAGTTATCTCCTGTGAAAGTAATGAATTTCATTATACAGCCAGACTCTGTGGTGAATGAAGTGAAGGTGTCATTTGCTGAGTGGAAAATATGTATTTTTCAGAGGGCCCGGCAAGCTGATAAGCGTACTTTCCCACTCAGTGAAATGGGCAATGGTAAACCACCTCAGTCCTCGTTTTACTTAGTAAAACCTTTACACGTTTAAACCAGTATTTCGGCTGATGACCTAAACGACAACAACAACATAGAACGTTCTCTATAATGACAATATATAGGTGATGATGGCCCTTATACAGCGTACCGACGAATAATACTATATCTCGGGCAAGTTATTTGTAATAATTTATTCCTAATTGTTCTAATTCCTAATGCGTGTACGTTGGAATCTGTTCAATTCAGAACAATAAGCAACACCATGACCCAATAAGATGAGGATGATTTGTATGACGTGTTAATGAGGTGTAGTCTTGTACAAACCCAGACCGAGCGTTCCTAACAGAGTATGGTTAATTAAAAACCTTCATCTCTGAAAATCAGTTATTAAACAGCTGACTCACCTCGACGGGGCAAGTTATTAAATGTGGGAAAACAAGCCAAACAGCTGAAATAGAGGCGTGTAAGATTAGCGTGGTACGCTTGCAGCAGGCAAAGTAAGATTATAAATGTTAGAGTTAAAGTACGGTTTTAAAAAATAGACAACCCTTTAGCTGCTGCAAATAAAAATGTAAATGAACACGATTTTTTTACAATTTTCTAATATAGAGGACGAAACTCATGTCCTAGGGTCGGAAACTACGCCGGCCGCATTAGCGTAGTTGGTAACGTGCTCGCCTCTCATCATGCGATCTTGGGTTCGAAACCCATTCAGGCATGGCTTATTTTCATACGTTACAAAAAATCATTTCATCCTTCACCGTCTGCATTAGCAGTAATTACAGAACAGTCGGACGCCAAACCGAAAAAAGGGTCGGAAACTATTGATACGTTATTTAGAAATCTGTCAGAAGCAAATGTGCCAAATTTTAAACCTATTATGAATTATTTTTTCACTAAAGTCTAATTAACAAGGACTATATTGGGCCTAAACTGTAGATAATTAACTGTGACATATTCACAAGTCGTATTTTAATAAGGAAAGTAAGTGCCTACTAGATCTAATCAATTAACTGATAATTTACTTGACTACTGAATAAATGAATGTTAACAGTAGGCATAATAAGTATGTAAAAAGTAATTGTTAATAACAATTACTTTAAATGCTGTAAACTTGTTAATACTCTGCTGTTCAAAATGCAATTTCATTTTATGAATATAATCAAAGAAATGAGCAATATGTTAATCCGTCCAATGACCTCTATGACCAAACATAATATTCTTAAAATATTCGCTGGCTCATTGGTGTAGTGGTTAGCGTAACTGGATTCTACGTCGGGGTCCCGGGTTCGATTCCCGGTCGGGTCTGACAGTTTTTCATCACTCAATTTCATCTATCATCCTTCTCACCGTCTGAATTAGCACCCGGTCATTCAGCTGGTAGAGAGTCGCTATTGACTATTAAGTAACATTGAATATCGGTAGGGAAAGTGCTTTGTAGGGTGACCAGCTGACAGTCACTACTGAATAAATTCCACTAGGAATCCATCTTCAGTTTATGCTAAATAAATTAACGTCAAAAAATTACAATAAAAGCAGGGATCAAATTGAGTGGTTGTCAATAATATAGTACAATTCCCAATATGTAGGGAAGGAAAGTATTGTTTTCTTGTCGATTTTTCGAAATAGAGTTTTTACTGGAAATGCACGTTTTCAGACTACGTGAACTGACCTGAACTAACACATGTTTTTAGCGATTGGCCCGTGTGTGAACAAAATAACTCAAGAACCAAATAGCGTACGAAGTTGAAACTTAGAATTTAAATTAGGTATCACAAGGGGTACCGACACGAACATTTTTACCAAAATCGGTCAACCGGAATTAATAATTTTTGAAATTATTCACTTTTTGCGATTTTCTTAACGGTTCCTATGATTTTGTTTAAAATCGCCTCATTTACAACATTTTTTATGCTTTACAATATAGTGTAAGCGTCTTGTCTGCTGAAATTCTTGGGTGCTGTGGTCTCGTGGAAAAGTGTTTTTTTAAAGACTGCGGCCTTAGTATGCATATTACGACAGAAGTGTAGTATATAATCAAACTTACGGAAAATTAAAAACCTACAACTTTTATTTTTAACATTTTTTCTACAAACCCTTATTTAGCGTCAATCAGTGATTACCCGTACTTATAAGTCCTACTGGGGTTAATTTTAATTTAGCGATATTCACTCATGATTAAAATAAGTTTACATCTCTATGTTAATTGTTTACTCAAGATTAAATATACGTTATATTTTTCATTGGAAAGAGAAAGTCATGTGAGTGTTTCACACAAGATATTTTTCACGCAGGGCCAGTTTTAGAGCACATAAACTGTCTTTCGACATTTCTTGATGCTCTTTTTGCAGTCCCCATTATCAGCATTCGATCACCGTAGACTTTTATCTTTCTTCCGTCCTTCTGGTGTATAATTTTTATCTTCATGGAAGCGTCTGTAATAACCAGTAATTATTTATCTGAATTTGGTTCGATCCGTAATCTTTTCTCAGTTTTCTTAATATTCCTTCTGACTTCTTTAAATCACTGATCCGACCACACCTTAGGTCTAATGTTTAGTGTCTTAAAAATTAGTTATGCCAAATTTTTGTCTTTAATCCATACAAGTGTTCGTAAAAATACAATCTTTATTATTTTTTAATCATTTTCATTAATCGTTAATTTTTTGTACAGTTCTTTTGGTCAGCGTAACCTGTATTATCCGTCTACTTCTTTCTCTCAAAATTTTTTTCTTTTCCAAACCTGCCTTCCCGGCCATTCTACGGCACTCCCTCGCATACAGATAGATTTTATCACAGTACCGTCTGGTCTAGGCTTGTCTTAAGAGTTTGTTTTTCTTATACAGGTAGTGAGTTTTTCGGAATGCATCGGCCATTTTTCTTCTGCTGTAGTTCGCTTCCTTCTCGCTTGTCTTCAGGTGTATAATCGCAACCTGTTAAGCTGTAATAATAGCTGTTAAGTTAATATAAAATATTTTTCATCCGAGTTCTGATAAATTGTTATTTTATAATAACGAATCGAACTTCTGTGGCGTTATAATATGGTTGATTTCATAATCGATGTAACTTAACTTTCAAAGCAGTTTTCACTGAGTGACAGACAGAGCCGGATCGAAATTAAAATAATACAAATAAGTTGGCAAATGTTGACAACTTCATGAGAAATAAATTATGCAAAACTTTCTCTTAGTTTAAATGCGAAATTGTAGGCGAACCTATAAATACACATTTTGTTGACCCCAGTAAGACAATCAAGTTTTCTAATCAGGTTAAATAGATAAATCAACGTAGCATGTCTATCATATTTAATACATAATTTATTCTTCTTAGATTATTTTAAGAATTCTTTTTTTAATCCCTAATATTTGTGCGTTGCAATCTGTGCATTGCAGAATAATTAGTAACTCCATGGCTCAATAAAATGAAGATGATTTGTATGACATGTAAATGAGGTGTAGTCTTGTACAGATCCAGGCCGACCATTCCTGAAAGAATATGGTTAATTGAACCTTGACCATTAGAGTACACCCGTAACCACTGTCTAGTATTCAAATCCGTATAAAAGTAACTACCTTACTAGGATTTGAAGCAAGAATCTTCGTCTCCGAAAAAACTGATGATACAGCTGACTCGCGGCGACTTTACCTTTAGACCGGTTTTTCACTTACTGATACGATACCGATATATCGTCGCCGATATCGATAATTCGACAAATGGAGCAGCCGGAGTGTATTTAAGTACATACCACCGATTACACTTGCCCATATCGGCCGACATCGACATCGGACCAGACTTATCGGTGGCACAGTCGTCTCTTGTTGTATCGGACCGACAAAACAGACAAGTTTTGTTTTTTAAATACCGATATCGGGGCCGGTAATTCGTATGAAAAGTATTCAACAATTGCCGGCATCATGTCAGCCGTAACTCCGAGATCGGTAAAAAAAAACCAGCCTTAGACCAACCTGGTGGGTTTATTTTAACAATAATCAACAAATTGTTCATTGGCAACTACCGTACTATGGATATTATGTAGTACCTTTTTACAATTTTTGTACGTTGAGGAAATTTTACAGACATCACTGGGAATCAAATCAAAGATCTTTTTCATGGCCGTCTACCATTCTACACCTGCGCCATAGAGGTGGTCACTCGTTTTATGATTTAGTAGTCGACTTAGAGAAGAACTAATAGTCGGAATAAACTTTATCGAATAGTTATAACTAATTATTTATTACATCCGGTATGCTATATTTGTGTGCGGTAATTCTTCATGTGGTATTATCCCAACACATTTTATGGTTTTTTAACCACAGTTGAATATTTAATTTGCACCGCCTCGAAAAATGGAATGAGAGCGATAATATGTTTATATAAAAAAATTAAATTAAAAATTTAAAAAACCTCCGACCAAAAAAACCTTAAAAAATAAACAAATAATATGTATTGGCTCTTAAGGTTTGACGGCGTCGCGTCGGGAGACCGCTACGTAACAGAATAGAACTTCTGTAGATTTCTTTATTATAGATACCCGAGTTTGGAGCCAGGTTTCCTCAAAACCGCTAGTTCAATTTTAACGTACTGTACACCAAAATTTAGCTAATTGCAGTCTGCGTTGTTACATGTCAATTTCATATTTTTAGCGTTTTTTAATATTGCGATATTAAGATGAGAAGAAAAAAGAGCCGGTTTTTTGGTTGCTGCCACACATTGGATGCATTTAGAGGCTTATAAAACAAACATCGATCGACCAATTTATTTGAGATTTTGCCAGAATGTAAACTTGTATATTGTTATTGTGTCTACCATTATCTAAATATTTAAAAAAAATTACCGAATAACTGTTCAATCGCTGTTCAATAATAATAATGAATTTGTATTAATTTTTATACTGAATACAATGGTTTTACGAAATTTCCGGATTAATGAGCGGTTACGGAGTTAACCGGGGTTCCAGATTTTACTAATAACTCAAAATTTAAATATGCTGCAAATCTGAAATTTCGTACGCACAATAACAACATACAAGTTTACATCATGCGGTCGTTGGTTTGAATCCCACTCACGCACGGCATATTTTCATACGTTACAAAAAGAAAAAAATTCATTTCATCCTCCACAGTTACACCCCAACGTCGTCGCTAATGACCGTTGCAGTTGATGCGGCGTTAAATAAATAAATAAATAAAGAAGTTTACATTCTGGCGAAATCTGAAATAAATTGGTCAACCGGTGTTTGAGTTATAAGCCTCTAAATGCATCCAATGTGTTGCAGCAACAAAAAAAACCGGTTTTTTTCTTCTGATCTTAATATCGTAATATACACTAAAAATATTAAACTGACATGTAACAACGCAGATTGAAATTAGCTAAATTTTGCAGTATAGTGCGTTAAAATTGAACAAGCAGTTTTGAAGAACCAGGCTCCAAACTCGGGTATCTATAAGAAAGAAATCGACAGTAGTTGTATTATTTAGCGGGTACCCCGACGTGACGACGTCAAACCCACAGGGCCAATACGTTATTTTTTTACTTATTAAAAGATTTTTTGTCGGGGTTTTTAAAATTTAAATTTAATTTTTATTTCATACTTTTTATACCTATACTAGTAGACATTTTTTTACAGATTTTCATGAAAAAAAACAGAACATCACTAATTGCCGCTAAACGAAGCATTGTACAAAAAAATGTTTGGCTTGGATATTGTACATTTTATAATGCTATACATCTTTGATTAGCATATATACTTTTTCGCCCTAAAATGCATATTAAGGCCACAATCTCAAAAAAAATTCAACGACGTAGCGCATACCCCTATTTTGTAGCCCATTAAATGTAGTAAATGAGGCGATTTTTTTAAACAATCGTAGGAGCCGTTTTTGAGAAAACCGTACGAATAAACTACTACTTCCGGTTGACCAATTTTGATGCATCATAGCTAAGAACACTCTCGATCAAGCCACCTTTCAAACAACAAAAACGAAATCAAAATTATTCGTTTGGGTTTATTCGTTTGGGAGCTACCACAGGCAGATACAAATTAGTAATTTTCAGTTTTCTTTTTCTTTATTCTAAGATTGCAGCCTTATTATGCAGTTTAGAGCAAAAGTGTATACTATTATTCAAAGTTTTAGAACCTTTAAATATCTACAAATTTATGTCAAACATTTTTTTTTGTAAAATTTACAACGTTTAGAAAACATGAGAGATTCTAGTTTTCTTTTTTTCTTTTTTATAGATAAGAACACTCTCGATCAAGTCACCTTTCAAACAACAAAAAATTCAATCAAAATCGGTTCATCCGTTAGGGAGCCACGATGCCACAGACAGACACACCAACACACGTTAAACTTATAGCACCCATCTTTTTCCGTCGAGCGTTAAAAATTATAATCTTTATGTTATAAAACTGAATTTCTTTTTGAAAAATAAAGCATTATTATTATTAGCAGGCCTACTATTATTACGTAAAGAGTTTATTAATAAAACAAATGATTTGTTGTATATTGTACTATAAATATATATTATAGTAAATAGGTTCCAGGTGTTCCAATCTAGCAGGTTGGCCGCCAGCCTAAAAAAGGTTGTTTACTAAAATCATAAAATGACAGATAAATAAATCTCTTATCAAAAATTGTCAAATGTATTAGTCAAATCTGTCTCTTACTACTCATTGTTTTCCTGGCCGAGAGCTATCGTAATCTTTTAGTTAAAAAGAACTTTTAAATAAGATATATGTAAAAATTGCGTGGGTTTTGGAAATAGTTTTAGCATTTACGCAGGTATCGTTAAAAATATAAAAGTTATTAGACAAAACCTGCACTACATTATGTGCGCATTTCGTTTTTATTTGTGTTTTAATAAATTTAACAGGTAATCAAAACAGCAGAAAATCAAAACCAAATTTAGAAAGATCTAAAAAAATGGGTTAAAATTTTTGCAATTAAAAATAAAATTTTTTAACCCGACATTTCCCTTGTAGTATTATATAAACAGTTCCAAGGGAGGTAAAGGGTTGTTTGTTGATGTCGAATCAAGTGACCAGGCGGCGAGTTTTTGGTTGGTAGGTGGTTGCGGCCTCCTTGGGGCTGGACGAGGACGCCTCAATTGAGTCCAACACAACTTCCCTTATCGTGAGGGAGTGAATATGAGTTTTTCTCGCCGCCTCCGATAAAAAAAAAAATTGAAAATTAAATGTGTTGTGTCATAAAATGAACTAACTTATGTGTGTGTGTGCGCGCGCTCGCGCCACCTGAGAGGAGCAATTTACAGACGGATAGTGGTGAGTCGATCTGCTAGTTCTAGGGCTAAAAAAATAGTTCTGATTCTTATCACATGGTCAGGCGATTATATGACTGAAGCATTTAACAACAAAAGAGGTAGAGGTTTAAAAGACACTAGTAAAGACTTATCTCCTATGAGAGAAGTGAATTTCATTATACAGCCAGACCCTGTGGTGAATGAAGTGAAGGTGTCATTTGCAAGGTGGAAAGTAGATGCTTTTCAGAGGGCCTGACATTTTAATTAGCATACTTTTCACTCAGTGAGGAAGGCATAAATCACCTCACTCCTCGTTTTATTTTGTAAAGCCTCTAGAGGTCGAAATCAGCCTTTCAGCTGACAACCAAAACAACAACAGTGGTGAATGTAGATACGGTAAGTACAGCAAAACGGATCTAAAAAAAATCGTTCTTACTATAATGTTTCCAATAAATTTACTTCAGTAGTTAATTTATCCTACAAATCTATTGAAGTAAAATGCGTTAAGCCAAACAAGAAAAATGTATTTTTATTTTCATGTTAACATTAGTAATAGACCTATACATATAAATATAGATAGTACTAATTATTCATTTTGAATGTACTTATTATGTTAAGTCGTACGTCATTAAAAAAAAAAAATTACATCATACGTCCAAATATAGTACACACGACTTTTATCTTACACTGAACTTTACATTTTACATTACCGTCTAAAATTCATTTAATTAATATTCGCAAAAGCTTTATATAAGTTTATGTTCTTAAAAGTTAAGAGAAAGTTTATGTTGAATATAATAAAATTAATAAGTCAACTTTATAAAAATTTTGTATCTGTTATTTTCAGTTATTTATTTCCTACATATGTCTGATTTTAAATAAAAATGGATAAAACTCTTAGTAAATAAAATAAAATATATTTAAAACATAGGTTTAAAAAAATAATTATATATAAAAAACTAGTTTAATTATTACTTAGATTTTCATATAATGTAATGAAACAGAAAATTACACAATGCAGGATACGCGTTGGATTGCTTTATAATAAAATTTTTTATTTGTAATTAAATTATGACTTGCAGGTGTTTATACCAATAAGGAGTTTGTTAAACTGCATGGTTAGCTTACCTACAATAAGAGTGAATAAGCACTTGCTTTTTTAACGTTGCAGCGAGATTTAAGGCGAGACTGTAGGATGGTTTTAACTGAAAATTTCGAATTTCGGTTTTTTATGTTTTTCAATAGTTCAGACCGAGATCAACCACAAAAACATTAAATTACGTGAAAAAATTATTTTAATGAAAAAATTAAGTTTTTAGGAGGTTTACCCAGTTATGTTCTTAAAAGTTAAGAGAAAGTTTATGTTGAATATAATAAAATCTTATCTAGTCAATTATTATTAAAAAATTAAGTTTTTAGGAGGTTTACCCAGTTATGTTCTTAAAAGTTAAGAGAAAGTTTATGTTGAATATAATAAAATCTTATCTAGTCAATTATCGTGTCACCAAGAACAAGTATTTTTTCATAATTTTATACCGATCTTTTTAGAGCAAAGGGAATTTTAGTTTTTAAAATATCTGCATTATTGTTTTTAATAATCTCAGCTGTTGGTTCAGTTTTCTAACCAAATGTTTTTTTTATTATTCCTAATTTGTGTACGCTGCAATCTGTTCAATTCAGAACAATAAGCAACCCCATGACCCAATGAGATGAGGATGATGTGTATGACGTGTAAATGAGGTGTAGTCTTGTACAGACTCAGGTCGTCCATTCCTGAGAGAGTATGGTTAATTAAATCCCAACCATCAAAGTACACCGGTAACCACTGTCTAGTATTCAAATCCGTATAAAAGTAACTACCTTTACTAGGATTTGAACCAGGAACCATCGTCTCCGAAAATCAGCTGTTAAACAGCTGATTTTGGCGACGACTTTACCTCTGGACCAACCCTACCAAATGTTGATAGGAAATTTACTTGTTTGTGTACATTTTGTTTTGATTTGTGCCTTTTTGTGTTTTTTCCCGTTCCCGTAAATTTAGATTTTTATCATTTAGGTAGATTTTTCTCGGAAACAATTAAACATACTAGGTTGAAATTTTTACCAGTCATTTATCTTGTATATTCACATATTCCGGCACTTTTATGACTTTCTCAAAAGCTACGAAAATTGTTAATACGTAAAATACCTTAAAAAAATTTGTAAACATTTTATGTTATTTCTTATCATGTTTTAACTTTATGGTTCAAAGGATTAAGTTGTGAAAATGTCAGTAGCTCGAGCAACCCGCCAACTACAAGTAAGTAAAGTTTAATTTCCCTATCGGTTACCAATCTTGTGAAAAATATACTAAAAATTGCAAATTTAACATTGGCGGGATACAAAGTACCCTTAAAGTCCTAACTAGGGTTTATAATTTATAAAATTTGTAGTTATCTTCTGATAAAATCTGATATTTTTAACTGTTATGATTACCTTTCAATTTAAATTTCTGATGACGCGCGCCTTATGCGCAAACGCTTTCCCGGACGAGTGAGCGAGTTAGAAACGCACCCCCCAGGTTGCTGATTTGGTTCATCCTCGCTCTCGAAACTTGTATTTAATGTAATATTAGGTAAGTGACAGACGCCATTCACGGGTTTGTAAGACTTCTTCGGAACGACCTCTAGGTCTACACTTTCGGGTTGACCGATCGGTGGGGAGGTGGCAAGAGAAATGCCAGCAAACTATTGTCATTCACTACAAAAGGTGCTTCAAATAATATTTTTCGATTATTTAAGAGAAAATTTGTAATTGAAATCAATTTGCAGAACATATAATTATGCAGAATTATATATACGAGATACAATGTTAAGAAAGATAATCTGGTGAGAAACACTCATACGACTCTTCTTGCCTATGCCAATAATGAATGATACAACCTAATATTAGTGATAAAACGTTAGAAATAAACAAAATACCTAACCAATCTCAAAAAAAAAACATAACCTAATTTTAATCATGAGTGAATGAGACAAAATGAAAGTAACCTTAGCTTAGCTTAATAATACGGAAAATCACTGTTTGACGCTGAAATAGGCTCAGTAGAAAAAAATACCAGCCGAAAGGCTGGTTTGAATCTCTATAGGCTTTACTTAATAAAATAAGGAGTGAGGTGGTTTACCATTGCCGTTTTCAATGAGTGAAAAATATGCTTATCAGCATACCAAGCCCTCCGAAAAACATCTACTTTCCACGCCGGAAATGATACCTTCGCTTCATTCACCACAAGGTCTATCTGTATAATAAGGTTCATTATTCTCAGAGGAGATAAATTTGACTATTATCTTTTACACTTCTACCTCTTCTGTTCTTAAATGCTTCAGTCATATAATTAGGTGAACATGTGTTAACCTCTTGAGGAGCAAGTTAATTTTTAAAATTAACCATAACCTCGCTCTTTAAAAAACGTAATTAGGTAGGTACATACGAATACTGTTGTTCAGGTCATCATCCGAAAGGCTGGTTTGAACCTTTAGAGGCTTTACTAAGTAAAACGACGAGTGAGGTGGTTTACCATTGCCTTTCTCACCGATTGAAAAGTATGCTTGTCAGCATGCAAGGCTCTCTGAAAATTATCTACGTAGTTACACCATGCGTGGTTTACACCATGCAAATAACACCTTCACTTCTTCTTCACGGGGTCTGACTGAAATGAAATTCATAACTCTCAGAGGAAATAACTCTGAGTAGTGTCTTTTACACCTCTACCTCTTCTGTTCTTTAATGCTTCAGTCATATAATTGGCTGAAACATATTATAAGAAACAGAACTATTTTATGTTACCCTGTAACTAGCAGATCGAGTGCAAATAATTTAACTCTCCACCTTTTTAGATTTAAGGATTAAGATTTCACAAAACCTAATAACTAATAAAATTGAGATGCAAAATGTGTTTACAACTATATTTCATGGATAAATAAAATCATGTTCGCCGACAAAAAAAAACAACAAAACACTATTACACAAAATACCAAAAATAAGTAATAAAAACCCTGCTGAAAATTAGGTTATGTACGAGTATAAAAGATTAAAGCGCTATTTAAAATAACATTCAATAACTATTTAAGAATGCGGTAATCCTTTTAGTAAATATTGGATGAATTAGGCACGTGGTCTTTTCAGATAGCGAACCATTGTTACGTACATTCTTACCGTTAGTTAACCCCTTGAAATTACAATGAACTGATAAATTATGTCCTATCAATGACAATGGATTAAAATCTACTTCAACTTTTCGATACCATGATAATTTTTTATAATTCTTCTAGGATTTTGTGCAGTTCACGTGAACAATAAAAATTATGAATATAATAAAAAAATCAATATTATTTTATTGTGCGTACACCTACTGGAATTTACAAAAATCAAGTATTTACGTCAAATTTACATTGAAAGCGCTTTAAAAATCTGTTTATTTTCTGAAACAATAAATTTGTAAAATACATTTTGTTTTGAACGAGTCACTAAATGCAGAATGGTACCATGTTCACTAAAAAGATTTTTCAAGACACAAAAAACTGCAATTCTTGACAATAAACTTTCACAAAAATCTGAATGAATACCTGATATGAGGTCCTCAAATATTTTAATTTCTCTTGCCAATATGATATAGGAAGGAAAGTATATTGTTTTCATGTCGATTTTTCGAAATTGAGTTTTCACCGGATCTACACGTTTTCAGACCCCCTGAACCCAAAAAACATGTTTTCAGCGATTGGTCTGCGTGCGTGCATGCGTGCGCGCGCGGGTGTGTGTGTAAACAGAATATCTCAAGAACGAAACATCGTACGAACTTGAAATTTAAGTTAGATACTACTACCGGACCCGACACGAACACTTTCATCCAAATGGTCAACCGGAAGTAGTATTTATTAGTGTAAGTTTTCACTTTTTTGCGATTTTCTCAAAAGCGGCTCCTATGATTTTTTTAAAAATCACCTCGTTTACTAAATTTTTATGCTCTACAAGATAGGGTAGGCGCCATGTTTTCTGAAATTCTTGGTGAGGCGGTTTTTACGTAAAGAAATTGTTTTTTTAAGATTACGGCTTTAATATGCATTTTAGCTCAAAAATTTATATAATAAAAAATGTAGAGAATTTAAAATCCAACAACTTTTATTTCAAACATTTTTTTGTATAATGCTTAGTTTAGCGGTAATTAGCTATTTTCTGGTTTTTTCATAAAAATTTGTAAAAAATTGATTTTTTTAAGATTTCAGCCTTAGTATGCATTTTACGACATAAGTATTTATAAAAAATTAAAATATCTACAACTTTTATTCATAGCTTTTTTCTCTAAACAGCTTAGTTTAGCGTGAAAGAGTGTTTTTCCGTATTTTTAAGTCAAACATGTTGATTTTCATTTTGCATCATTCACTCTTGATTAAATAAAGGTTATGTTTTTTGAGGTTAGTTTTTTGTTTATTTCTAATGCTTTATTACTTATATTAGCTTTTATTGTTAATTATTTGCATTGGCAAAAGAAAGTCGTGTGAGTGTTCACACCAGATTTTTTTAAAAAATTTTATTAAAACTATAACATAAAATATTTTCCCCAGTCTTCTCAAGTAGCGTTAATTACTACAGAAAACGAATTGAAAAAAAAATGGACAGTTTGTTTTTCTGCATTTAACAATTTATAGTACAGTGAGGAAATAAATAAAAATAGTAAAAATTTTCGATTTTTCACATTCAATGATGCCTGTGCTTTTTCGAAGGCTCCTCCCTCTCACCCCTCCTCACTTTTTCTGTATATACCACCCTAGCGTGTGCGCACAAAAGCTCACAAGCCTGTAAGGGTGTGTTATGTGGTTAAAGATAAAACTATTTTACCGATTTGGCTGAAATTTTAAAACTAACGTACCGTCAACAAACCCCACATGAGTTTTTGGAACTAGATCTACGTCATCATTATCATCGTCATGACATTTTCTGTCCTCTGGACAATGATCGTTTCAAACTTATGTTTTTTCCAGCATCTTAATTCTTTAATAGCTCATACTCCCTATTAACTGCCCATAACGGACAGGTGGAGTGTCAAATTATTTACACTCACTCTGTTCGTTGCAGGGATAAAATAAATAGTTCTGTTTCTTATCACATGGTCAGCCAATTAAATGACTGAATCATTTAAGAACAGAAGAGGTAGAGGTGTATAAGACACTAATCAGAGTTATCTCCTCTGAAAGTAATGAATTTCATTATACAGCCAGACCCTGTGGTGAATAAAGTGAAGGTGTCATTTGCAGAGTGGAAAATATGTGCTTTTTAGAGGGCCCGGCATGCTGATAAGCGTACTTTTCCACTCAGTGAGGAAGGCAATGGTAAACCACCACACTCCTCGTTTTACTTAGTAAAACCTCTACAGGTTCAAACCAGCCTTTTGGCTGATGACCTAAACAACAACACTCCCTTTTAAATCGTCTATAACGTTTATTCTTTTATCGTCCTATTTTTCAGCCTTTTAATTAGTTCTAATTAAACCTTCTCCTCATATTATGTGTCCTACACAATACCCGATTCCCTAAAATTACCCTTCCTCTGTCAAATGGTTTGCTACCAAATTTATTTTATCTTCCACTCTTTGTATTAATTATCTCGTAATTTTTAATCTTCGTAATTTTATCTCATTTGGTGGGGTCATTAAAATGGGTGTAGGAATATTAGCCAATTTGATGATCCCAGCAATCTTAGCAAACGAGCTAAGTATTTTTGAAAATTATTAAAACCGTTTTTGAGAAAAATGAATTTTTTTAATTTTTGCACCATATTAAAACTAACCTGCATTTTGTAGCTAAGGAGCTAATTTCCTCTGGGATTGAGAAAACCTTAATTTTCAGATTTCAGTCCAATAAGCCCAGTAGATTTTACGCAGAAAAAATAACTCACACAGACACGGATGTCCTTCTGAAAACTCCGTTTTTGGCATCGGAGTACATAAAATCCAAGAATCAGTTGAAATTCAGAATTAAACATTTTATTTATAATAATACTTTGATTTTTATTCCAGGTTCCTTTGGGATCTGGTTGTCTATCATAATACAACTTCCTTTTAATTTTTTTAAAGTTTATTTAAAGTCGCATCAACAGCATGGTTATTAACGACTACGGTGTGTTATCTAACAGGAACAGTGGGTTTTTACTTGAAATAATTTCCAGACTCTAGCCGGGAATCGAATGGAACCTCCGCGTTGTCCTTTTAAACTGATAAAAAGTATTTATGAACAAATGAATTACTTACATGAACACCGTTTTCACTATTAGACAATTACAATAAATTACTTTAACTCAACAACAATAGACTAAATTAATTACAGTATCCAGATGAACTAATGTCGCCTAGCCGTTGGAGTGAGAGAATGCATAACGCTCTCACTCGCACAAGACATACGCGCCGTTCCAATAACATTGTCTTTAATTTTACTCATTGTTGTGAGCAAGCGTTTATGCATGCAGTAAACTAACAAGCAAGATAACGACTGTAGTATGTTTTCAGATTTGGATTACAACGGTAAAGACCTTTGAGCGCATGCGTAGTTATGCCACATATCTCCCTCTCACTCGCTCGGCTATGGGACATTAGTTCGTCTGATACCTATACAAATGTTTTAATTACAAAGATTTAACTATTCCGATCATTCATAACTCATTTTTATTACGTACGTATATATTTCTATCCGTTATCCAGTCGGGAAATCCAATTACTTATGACATATTTAAGTGATTCCATCTGCTGTTATTATTATAACAAATAAATTTTTATTTTGAAATTTTTTCTTAAGTTATTTTTTCTTAAGGCTACTTGTTCAAATTTTGAAAAAAAAACACTTAAAACATAAAATGATTTATCAAGCCAAAATGTCATCTAAAATTTTGCGAAGTCATTTTTATTTTCTCTTGCCTATATGAAGAAATAGGAAGGAAAATATTGTTTTCATATGGATTTTTCAAAATCGAGTTTTCACCGGATCTACACGTTTTCATACCCCCTGAACCCAAAAAACATATTTTTAATGATTGATCTGTGTGCGTGCGTGCGTGGTGTGTGTGTGTGTGTGTGTGTGTGTGTGTTTGTGTGCGCGCGCGTGTGTGTGAACAAAATATCTCAAGAACGGAACATCATACGAAGTTGAAACGTAAAACTTAAATTAAGACCCGACACGAAACCTAGAAAACTAGAGGACCTGACACGAACATTTTCATCAAAATCGGTCAACTGGAAGTACTAGTGGTTTATTCGTGTAATTTTACACTTTTTTGCAATTTTCTCATAACGGCTCCTACGATATTTTTAAAAATCGCCTTATTTACTACATTTTTAATTCTCTACATGATAGGGTAGGCGCCATGTCTCCTGAAATTCTTGGGGAGGCTGTTCTCTCATAGAAAAAAACGGGGTTTTTTAAGATTGCAGCCTAAATATACATTTATCGCAAAAGTATATACAATAAAAGTTGTAGACAGTTTAAAAATCTACAACTTTTATATCTAAATTTTTTTTTGTATAACGCGTAGTTTAGCGATAATTAGTGATTTTTTGGTTTTTTTTTCATGAAAATCTGATGATTTTCAGATTTTTAAGATTTCGGCCGTAGTATCCATTTTACGATAAAAATATCGTAATATGACAAATACATTGGTACATTCAAAACGTTAATTACAAATTTGCAAAAATTGAACATAAGGTTTGTTAACCCACCGGGTTGGTCTAGAGGTAAAGTCGTCGCCAAAATCAGCTGTTTAACAGCTGATTTTCGGAGACGAAGGTTCCTGGTTCAAATCCTAGCAAAGGTAGTTACTTTTATACGGATTTGAATGCTAGACAGTGGTTACCGGTGTACTTTGATGGTTGGGGTTCAATTAACCATACTCTCTCAGGAATGGTCGACCAGAGTCTGTACAAGACTACACCTCATTTACACGTCATACACATCATCCTCATCTCATTGGGTTGCGGGGTTGCTTAATGTTCTGAATTGAACAGATTGCAACGTACACACTTTAAGGATTAATAAGGTTTGTTACCAATATTCTTCAGAATATCACTGACAAAGAACTAAAAAAATATGTAAGAACCATTTTATAAATTTACAAGAGCTACTTTTGTAAGGTATTACGATTATATTAAATAATTTATAATAAAAAAATACTAGGCTTAAACACAAGTATTATTATTTGAGCTCATAACGGCAAATTACTGAAAGATGAATCCTGAGATTTTAAGTTAATTTTTATCGGAAAATTAAAACATAAAATTAGTCATACATGAAAAAAAACTGTCAGTCTCATTTTGTATCTTATCTATAAGTAGAATGTCAGTACGATTTATACTTGTCCTAACAACATAAAATGTCTCCAATTTTCAATTAGCAATATTGGTATCATTCATTATAAGTCATCATTTACGCAACTAATAATAAAATAATTTTAAAATTGTACAATATAAAAGTTTTTTAAGGACTGCAAATCTTAGAGACGTTTATTTTTGTTTTCAGCTTAGATAAAAATAAAGATAATTCAATTTTTTGTAATATGTATCGAGAATGAATTGAATTGATTTACACGTGTGTTAAAAAATTCCATTAAGCCGAGGTATTTTATGATTTGAACTATAAAATATTATTGTTCTGGTAAAAAAATAAATTAAAATGTTTTCCGTATGATAATGTATTTCTGATGAATTCCCACACTTTTGTACCTTAGCCTACATATTTTTATTATTATTAATCTTTACACCGTTTTTTAAAAATTAGTTTTATTATGGTCGCTTCAGCATTTTTAGTTTTTAGCGACCCCATTACTTAACAGAAAACAAGTAATATTATCAAGTATTACAATAAATAGGTTTACAATAACGATTTTTGTTGTTGTTTAGGTCATTATGCAAAAGGCTGGTTTGAACCTTTAGAGCCTTTACGAAGTGAAACAAGGAATGAGGTGGTTTACACTTGCCTTCCTCACTGAGTGGAAAAGTATACTTTTCAGTATGTCAGGCCCTATGAAAAACATACTTTCCACCCTACAAATGGCACCCTCACTTCATTCACCACAGGGTCTGGCTGTATAAAGAAATTCATAATTCTCAGAGGAGATAACTGTGACTAGTGTTTTTTACACCTATACCTCATCTGTTCTTAAAAGTTTCAGTCATATAATTGGCTGACTATGTAATTAGAAACAGAATTATTTTTTGTAGCCATGGAACAAGCAGATCAAGTGCAAATAATTTAAAACTCACCGGGTATCTTACCCAGGACCCCTGTTGTAGAAGCCAGTTGAGGTGACCACTACACCACGGGATGTCGGAAGTAAAAAAAAAAACATATTTAAAAACTGCGTTCAGGAAACCTATACCTTACTAAAATTCTGTTTAGCATTTTATAAACCCAATTTTTGTTACATATAGTAATATAAAATTTTGAAGTGGGCGTTTGCAATGAGTTTCTATTCTACAGGCTTTTCGGTTAAACTACTTTCACTTTTTTAAATGAAACTGTAGAAATATACAAACGTATTTAACCGATCTGATACATTTTTCATCCTTGAAAATGAATAATACATTTTTCTATCATAATTAATCGATTTAAGTGTTATAAAGAATAATCAATATTTCACAAACTTGGTTTTAATTATCTAAATCCAGGTATTTAAAATCACTTATGTATTTGACAATTTTACAGTGCATTATCTCCCATTATCTTTTCAATTTCTGCACAGTCTTCCTATTTCTACTAGAATTTATTGTTTATTTTGGTTTAAACATTTTATCGTTGAATTTGGAATTTATGTTTGAAAGAAATACTACTGAAGATACTACTACTAAATACTACTAAAGATATTTCAATAATTTTTTTAATGCTATTAAAATGTTATTCTAATTTAATGTTTTTAATTGGGGGTGGGCACCTCTCACTCAGGTAGGCCGGAGTGAATAGGTGGCCAAGTTCAGGTAGGGACCCAGTTCTGTGGGGTATAACACGGACCCCTGCTCAGGGATACGGGTGAAGACCACAACGGCAGACATGGCGAAGGGGAGTGTCTCCAGAAACGGCTTGACTGGCGGAAGTGGCAGCCCAGATTTTAGGGTTGGTATAAAGTCACCATTGCATGTGTCTGTATGCGAACACCGAGTGATTGCCGGTATAAGCAATCTTCCATTTACTGACCAACGGCTTAGGGCGGACGAGTTGGTAAATGGTAGGGCACCCTTTTGTCCTAGGGTTAAGAAATTGGCCCTGAAGGCAGATGAACCAATGAAGTGGTCAAAGGCATAAGGATATGGAAGGGAACGGAAAACCACCGTATTAAAGGTCTCAAATGACATTCCTAGTAAATCACTATGGCATTTACAAAAACTCATAGACACCTTACTGATCATGGGAGTCGAAAACCAAGGTCCGGCAGGGGAGGTACACTTGAAGAATATGAGGCCTCTCAGGTCGTCAGCAAGCGAAATCCTCATAAGCAGAGAGAAACCAGGAAAACCATTGGTTTAGAAAAAATAGAAAAAGGACGAACCCTAAGACTGGCCAAATGGAACGTGAAGAGTTTATATCAACCGGGTAAGCTAGATAACCTAATAGCTGAAATGGATCGCCTTAAGATAAATATACTCGGTATCAGCGATGTTCAATGGCCGGATTCAAGTAGAGGCATACAAATATCTGGGAACCTGGGTTGATGACAAGAATGGCCAAAGCAAAGAAATTAAAGTAAGAATTGAAACTGCAAGGCAAGCATTCATAAAATTGAAGACAATGCTAACAAACAAAGACCTTCACATGCCTCTCAGATTGAGGGCTCTAAGATGTTACGTATTTTCTATCGTAAGCTTGGACATTGAAGAAACAACACATAAAGAAGATAGAAGCGTTTGAAATGTGGTGTTACAGGAGAATGTTGAAAATTCAGTGGGTCCAAAAGGTTACCAATGGTGAGGTGCTACGAAGTTTAAATAAGGAGTTAGAAGTTATGAAGAGTATAAAAACAAGAAAACTAGAATATTTGGGTCACATAACCAGAGGAGAAAAATATGAGTTGCTGAGAATTATTATGCAGGGAAGGATCCGAGGAAGAAGAGGCGTAGGAAGAAGACGCATCTCCTGGCTGAGGAATCTTAGAGAATGGTTCAACTGTAGTTCATTGCAACTATTCAGAGCAGCAGCCAGCAAAGTGACCATAGCCATTATGATATCCAACCTCCGATAGGAGATGGAACTTTAAGAAGAAGAATCTAAATTTAATGTTTTAATGATATTAAAATGTTGTTTCTAAATAAATAATAACAATTAAATTAACCATCAAATAAATACTAGAAATTATGTCCAGCCATGTCGTGTCGTTTTTATAATTATTATGTAACTTACTGTCATTCAATTTCCTCTTTTCTTTTTCTTAGTTAAGTTATTCTTCTAATAACACTTTGAAAATATGATCTGCCTATTGGCAGACTTAATCGACAGCTTATATGGCTGACTTAATCGATCTTCAAACTTACAATGATAATTATGATGTAACGTATAGTATAGCTCGTCTGCTGGCTCGTTGTCCCTCTGTATGAAACGAAGGAAGTCTGTTTATTAAAAAACTAGACATCTAGTAGAGGATAAAAGCGATTTACCACTCATATGTATAAAGTATTCAATACTTAATGATAGTGAACTGACTGTACATCAAATCCTGGGTGAGAATTGAAGTGTATAGGTCAACTGCACAGGGACCACACGAGACAGTAAACAAGATTTAACAAATTCAATAAAATAATGTATATATACCGAACAACCAAAGTCATGAAAAGAACATGGTAATAAAGGTTCTAACTACAACATAAAATTTAGAATAATAATATGAATAAAAGCGGAAAAAATAGAGGCCACCTTCTGATCTAAATCGGACGTACGTTCTGAAAATTATGAAAATTCTGAAAAGATCACTTAAAACCTTGTGGTATTCTAAATTTGTTTAAAAAAATGATTGATGAAATATTTTGTAACATTTATTTTCAATGTTACAATTTATTTTATAATTTAATTTTCCTTGCATTGTTCTAATAGTTTTAATTTTTCGTTATCTGCTCTGTCGACGTTAATTAGTTATCTCTTAATTGATTCGCTCTTTTAGGCTTTTGCTTACCGTTCGCTGCCATCTGTTTTATCTGCGGTGCTGGTTCTCCTCCTCCTTGTTGGAGGGGACCCGTGACATCAAACCGAGTTTTCTTTTTAGGTAAATTTTGCGTGTCTCGTCCTTCTTGCAGCGAAAGGTCATGGCGTTTGACATGTTTTGGTACTTGTGTCGTTAATGTTTTTTTAGTTTTTTTCGGGGTGCGTTCTGCTGATGTTGGTCTTGACCTTTTTGCTTTCCCGTGTTCCGGTAAGTCTCTCTTTTTACTTGTTGTTAAAACCCATGGTAGCCGAAAATGTTTAATTTAAAATTTTGTAAATTTTGTAAACCTTTGGGTATTTTAAACCTTATCTTAAAATTTTTTTATATGAACTTTTTGAGCCTATGGGATTTGACTACCTTTTTTGGTGTTTTGGGGTAGCTTTCTTCTTTACTAAGTCCTGATTTTTCTGCTCTTTGCAGGGACCCAGTTTGGGGCAGAATTAAATCTAATTTGGGATGGATCCTTTTCAAGCCCTGATTAAAGCTATTCTGTGTAAGAATTAAAGTAATCCTGTTTGGGCCAAGTGACATCCGATATGTATTTGCTTTCGTAACCCGAAATCTTGTTGTCGGCGATATGATTCTTTTGTAAATAATTATCTTGAAGCCTCTGCATCATAAAATTATATTTTTAATTATAATATAAATTTTAATTGTTACTTTGTATCTTACGATAAAATGTTTTTTGCTCATTACCGTTAATGTATGCTGGTAAGCATGATACGGTGCGGAGTTAACCGGATTCCATACTCCGGATTTTTTTAATCTTTTGTACTTAATTTTTTTAAAAAAATATAATTATATAAGAAACTAAAATCACTTTCTTTTTTATTTGCATTTGAGTTTTATCCAAAATAGCTTTGTTTAAAAAAGTATACTAAAAATTAAATTCTTATAAAATAAAAATAATTAATTTTATTGTATCTGAATTATCATATTTAAAACAAATTGATTTATGATTCCTTACTAAATTAATTTATTGTTCAACTTTATCTATTCATTATGTAAAAGGCATATCCTAATTGAAAATTCTAATTATTATTTCTTTTGTAATTATATTTATTATTAATTATCTACCTTTTTATTAAAATTTTTTTTTTAAACTGGATCCAGTAATAAGTATGTACAATTGCATATATAACTATATTCTTTCTTGTATTTTGTTTTTTTTTCTAAAGATTTGGATGATTATTATTATAAAATCATTTATGCGCTTGTATAACTTTCTCCGTTAATGATGAATTTGCTTGTAACCGTAATTTTAAATTACTCTATTTATTTTACATTTTATTAAAATATTCTTAGTAAACTATTTTTCTTGATTTAATTTTGGTATCACATCACTGCAGTCCCTCCTGTTGGAGTTTTTCTGTTACCCCCAATGCCAATTTTGTTTGCTGGTTTTTTTTTGGTTTTCGCCCGAACAAAAGGGTTAACAATTTTATAGTGTGCAACAATTCATTTTTACATAGTTTTTGGTTAAAAAGTATTAATAAACTCTAATAAAAAACGAGGCAAATTGTGAATTATTTTATAAAAATTGCTGAATGACAGATTTATTGATGTAAGCAAGTAAGTAGAGGTAATAAATGATATGGTATAAGTAATAAATTTAACTTAGTATTAAAATTTAGGTTTATCAGTTTTATCTTGACTTGTCCTATACTTCATTCTGGAGTCTCCTGGATGGAGTTATGAAAAGAAAATAATAGAAAATGGAGGAATAAAGTAAACGAGGTGATGACTGGTAGATGCCAGGAAAAGGGTAATTTGCTGGATAGAGAGGCTTGGCATTTTTAATGCAATAAAACGGCAGTAGTAGTTGTTAATAATTTAAAAAAAATTAAAATGTTTTTATACGAAACAAAGAAAACTTCCTCAAAACTGAAAAACATGTTTTGAGGAGGTTTTCTTTGTACCAGCCAGCCCACAACTCTATCTTGTCTCTATCTAGTCATGGAGTCCACAAAGTGATTACCGCTTTAGTGTGGTAAATCTTAAAGAAAACCAAGTTACAATAATTTTCAAAATTTTATTTTTTCTGCTTTAATCAGAAATTTAGAGGTATCAACAATGATGACAAATCTGCCCATCAAGAGCTTAATTTAAAAAACATTAAGAATAGATTAGATCAGTTTAATTGGAGCTGACTCCGAATTTTTTGTTCTTATCATTTTGAAAAATTCTTATCATTTTGAATGCAACTTATATAGATTAATACAATATAAATTTGTAATGCTATATATATTGATTTATTCACTTAATAATTTTTTCTCTAGTTGCAGAAGTACCATCTTATCTGAATGGAGGGTTACTCGACACATTTTCATCAGACTTGAACGTTATCTGGCAGTCTATAAGCAGTCACCAAATCTGTCATACGTGAATTAGTTGACATATAACTTCATTACAGTGTACTACAATTGAATTACCGACTACAATACTTTATTGTACAACTTGATGCAGCTAATGAGTTAGTAGAGATACATGTATACAGCAAAAAACAATGTCTAACGATACAGAATTAAGTAAGTATACAAATTTATTTTATTTATTTACTTTTTAATTCTAAATATAATTAATTATTTTTATTATTTAAAAAAAATATTAAAAATATAATTTATTTAATACAATGTCTTCCCGTATTTATAATGAATATTTTATCCAACTAGAAAAATTTGGTGTGAAACACTCACACAACTTTTCTTGTCAATGTAATAAAGACCAATTTTTACGAGCGGGATATACAAAAAAAAAAAACAAAAATGCCATAAAATTAAGTAATCAAGATGAATAACGTTTGAATAATAGCTGTAGATTTTAGTTTTCAAAAACTTTTATTATTTATATTTTTACCGAATTCATAACAGTGTAAATTAAGAAAGATATTTTTTGATCTAGTTTTATAATAAATATTTATAGCCTTGTTACAAAAAAATTCTATTTTGAAAACCAATTTTTTACCAATTTAAATTGAGAAAATGTGGAAAATCATTAACTGCCTAAAAACACTGTAGATAAAAAACGCTCGAAATTAAACTTGTAGGGTTTTAATTGATTAACTTGAGGGTTTTAATAGGTGTTGTAATTGATATTTTCTATAATTTTTCAATTTATCAGTTATTTTCCTAAAACATGCATTTTAGGATTAAGGCTTCTGTCCTAAAAAAAAACACTAACAATTACAAGAGCACAGCTCCCCACAAGTTATCCTAGACTTAACGCTTACCCTGTCTTGTAAGTACAAAAATGTAGTAGGCTTAAATGAGGTGGTTTTAATAAAAATCAAGCCGTTTTTTGATAAAATTGAAAAATCGCACTATTGATCCTTTAAACTAATACTTTTTTTTTGATTAAAATGTTCGTTTCGGTCCTCTTATGGTATCTAACCTAAGTTCCACGTCTCAACTTCGTACGATTTTCCGTATTTTTATTATTTTATCCACACATGCGTGGGCGCTCACAAACACATACCAATCGTATATTTTTGGTAAAAAGCAGATTTTTGTTTCAATTTTTAAAATTTTATACGAAAACATAACTTTCCTAACCATATTTCATATAGGACAAGAGAAAGTAAAACTACTTATTTCTACTTTAATATGTAAATTACCTCCAGTAATTTAACAAATCATTTAATTACTTTGTAAACAATTAATAGGAATTTAATTTCATTAAAGTAGATAGATAAACTATCATAAATTATTTTTACAGCACAAAATAAAAATAAAAGTAATTGTTAGTTACAGGCTTGTTAACTATCATAAACTACCCGGAATTCTCCGGACAGTAGATCTGAAACTGAAACTGGTTGAAGATGTTATTGACGACATCGTGGGAAATACCACCTGGTCGTAGGGGGGAATTGACTGGGCGGGGTTGAGAAATTTTCTAAGGGGTAGCCAATTAAAGAAAATATTTAGCTTCAGGGTCAGTAAATGCTCGGGGAATTTGTGACCAATATATCCAATACACATATCAATAATAGCCTACATTATAGAATGTTTACCTGGTTTTTCGTAATATTAATAAACCAATTTCTTGAAAACCCCGGATGTTTGGGGAGAAATAGCGTTGATATACATAATTATATGTTCAACTTAACTTACTGAAAGTCACGTTTCTACAGTCATGGAAATGCAGGTTCTGTGAAGTCTCCAGTGAATAGTAGATCTACTAGACTACATGGTTTTAAGCCACAAAAATCTTAAAATATGTTTATTTAGAGTGAAGTGTTTTCGCATGTTTTAACTTACCAAAGGTTTTTTTCTAATAAATAAACTTGTTCTTCGTTTGTAAAATTCAGTATTCATATTAAAGTTTCTGTGAAATACAAATATATCCAGGAATTAGTATTTATAATGTTTAAAAAAAGTTTTAACATTTATGAGTATTTCCATCCGTTGCTGTTCTATAACTTAACATTCAATAAAGCAAAGTTTACTACATCTCATACTGTGATATGTTAAAACACATCGATCTACAGTTTATAATGAATTAAATTTTCGATTCGATAATTTGTATAAGCCAATAATAAAACATACTGTTTTATTAATATATTTTAAATAGCTTAACGGTAACGATTATAATCATTTTTGAGAATACAAGGTACGATGAACTGTCAATTATCCACGGTAATGAGTGGCGCGATTAGCTCGAATAATCTGCACTTAAAATATTAACAAAAACGCTCGATATTAACTGAAAATTAAAAAAAAATTAAATGTCACATTAACTGCTTGGTTATTAGGGACTACAGTGAGTTATGTATGAAGAACAGTAGGTTTTGACTTGTGAACATTTTCAGACCCTAGTCGGGAATCGAACATCGGACCTAAGTGTTGTAGGCTAGCGCGCTAACCACGAAGCTACGGAGGTGGTCCGATAAAGTTTTATTATTTGTTGTTTATATATTATTCATTTGTATCAGTGAAATATTTATTATTAAAAAATATGAAGACTACAAATTACTAAAATTTGGTGTAGTAGTCAGCGCAACTGGCTTCTACGCCGGGGTTCTGGGTTCGATTACCGGTCAAGTCTGTCATTTTTTCATCTATATATCATATAGGTACTCGTGTTATTACTAAGCACAAGGCGTATATAGGAGTGATTATTATAAAACACGTGCGCGCGTTTTACACACACACACACACACACACACACACACACACACACACACACACACACACACACACACACACACACACACACACACACACACACACGCACACACACACACACACACACACACACACACACGCACACACACACACACACTCACACACACACACAAACACACACACACACACACACACACATACACACACACACACACACACACACACACACACACACACACACACACACACACACACACACACACACACACACACACACACAAAGAATGTATTACGAAGTGGGAGTCCTGTGCCCAGCAATTTTGTTTTTCTTAAATACATTAAAACTGGTCTAAAAGACCAACAATTAATTTTTCGTTTATATTATCTTAAAAAACTAAATACTTGAATTATATAAACCATTCAACAATGTTTTATGCCTTAACACTAAACATACGTAAAACTATTCACTACTTTTTGCACTTCACACTGCTCTGCTTTAACGCATATACTGCACTGTTCCATGACTGGCAGGTGGAGTGTTAAATTGTTTGCACTCGATCTGCTAGTTCTAGGGCTACAAAAAAAGTTCTGTTTCTTATCACATGGTAAGCCAATTATATGACTGAAACATTTAAGAACAGAAGAGGCAGAGGTGTAAAAGACACTAGTCAGAGTTATCTCCTCTGAGAGTAATGAATTTTATTATACAGCCAGAACTTGTAGTGAATGAAGTGAAGATGTAATTTGCAGGTTGGAAAGTAGATTCTTTTCAAAGGGCCTGGCATGCTGATAAGAATACTTTGGCACTGATTGAGGAAGACAATAGTAAACCACCTCACTACTCGTTTTACTTAGTAAAGCCTCCAGAGGTTCAAACCAGCCTTTCGGCTAATAACCTAAACAACAACGCTGCCCTATTACACTAATTCGAAGGGCTTCTTCCTCCTAAGGGTACCCAAAAATGGATGCAAATAGCTGATTGAGGACGATTGTAAAAATTTGAGATAATATTGATATAATTTAAGAACTTTGATAATAATAGGCCTACTTAAGTTGTTTGTAGAAATTATAATATTCTATTGTGTATGTAGTACTTACACTATTTTTAGTAGGCTTGTCTGGTAATTTGTAGTATACTTTATAAATAACTATAACATAAAATGAGCTTATTCACTTATAATGATAACAGTGTTTTACAATAATAAGTTGCACTATTTTTTAAATTTATATCGTATGTTTGTCACTAATAACTGTAATAATTCTTTAATCTTTTGTTGGACTTTTAAATAATTATTTTAAAAAACCGGCAAAATACTAGACTGTAATTTCTAATTTAATTTTTGAAACGAAACCTGAGGAAATAGACGTTAACATAGAATTTATTGTATATATAAAATTATTGCAAACTTAAAGTTTTAGTTTAGTTTTTTAAAGTTTTAGGCATGTAAGCGGTTAACATTAACTGACTAGCGCATTAGTCCATAATTTTGGGCTATTTAAAGCTACTAAAGTTTTTTATAATTGTCATTAATGTAATGGGTGCCTATTTAATTAGTCACTACTTTGAGATAAGGAACGGTGGGTTTGAATGTATAATAATTTTCCAGATTCGAGTCGGGAATCAAACCCGGGACCTTCGGTCTGTTGTATAGCACGCTAACCCTTGCGCCACGGAAGTGGCCTACGTCATTTTGCATTTGATAATAATTAGCGGCTGATCGCATTAAACAACAAACGCAAAAAAAAAAACGGTGCTTACTGTATCAATAGCTTGGTCATTAGCGACTAACGTGGGTTTTGGAACAGTGGGTTTTGAATATGTAATAATCTCCAGGCCTAAAAGGAATAAAGTGTAAATTATCTCTTTGCAGTGAAAAGCAGTTAATTAATAATCAGGCCAGGGAGGTGGCCAAAGATAATTTTTGTGCACATAAAAAGTTAAATTTCTTATAATAGAAAAACTGCTCATAACGGGCAGGTGGAGTGTTAAATTAATTGCACTCGATCTGTTGGTTCCAGAGCTACAAAAATAGTTCATTTTCTTATCACATAGTCAGCCAATTATATGACTGAAGTATTTAAGAACAGAAGAGGTAGAGGCGTAAAAGACACTAGTCAGAGTTATCTCCTCTGAGAGTAATGAATTTCACTATAAAACCAGACCCTGTGGTGAATGAAGTGAAGGTGTCATTTTCAGGGTGAAAAGTGGGTGCTTTTCGGTGCGTCTGGCACGCTGATAAGTATACTCTTTCAACTCAGTGAGGAAGGCAATTGTAAACCTCCTCACTCCCCGTTTTTACTTAGTAAAACCTCTAGAGGTTCGAACCAGCCTTCGGCTGTTGACCTAGGCAACAATAAAAAAACAATTAATAAGTTCTACGCATTAGGATTTTAAACAATACATCTAATAAAAGCCTCCGTTTCTGTCTTGAATCTGCAATCCGGTATTAATATAAAAATATTTACAATCAATTCCAATCATTATTTACATGATAAAAAAAATGAAATTTCCAAATGTTTATCACGTGATTTCGCAATAAATAAATAAAACACTTGTAATACTTGAAATCATATTGAGTCTATAACCACTTCTGAAAACTAAAGCGTTTAAAAGGACAGTAGATTAAAATTTTGAAAATCAAAACACATGTTCGAAATAAATTGACAAGTTAAATTGACAATAATTATAACATTAGTGTCATTTATATTATTAAGAAATGTGGAAATTTAAAATTTTATATTTCAAGGTCGTGTATAAATTTAATTTATCGTTTATTTAATTCATATTTTAAATAGATTTAATTGTGTAATTCATTGGCGAGACAAATAAGTAAATAATTTAATAAATGGGTTAAGGAGGGTCTGAGGTGTAAATATCGACTTCCATAATAGCAGTCGTATAACTGGAATTGTTTGTCTTGCCTACTGCAATAACTTAATTAAAATTGCAATTTCTGAAAATTTCAGTCTTTTAAATTAATTGTTTGTGCCGTAATTTATAAATTTATTAAACGTTAATAATATTTTTTTATAAAAGTTAAAATGCACTTACTCCTTAAACTGTTATTTCTTTATACATCGGGTGTTTCGGAACTGCTTTCGAATATCTCGGAAAATTATTCTATAGATAAAAATAAACGAAAAATGTTGTCCCGGATTCCTGGTCCACCAATAATAGGGATCCATATTGAATGTCACGGGTCTGAAATTCGATACAAATTTTTTGTTTTATACGTTTATTGACCTGAAAAAATAAATAAAACAGGTCGCAGAACTGTAACTCTTATAGTTTTCACGTTATTTGACGTAAAATACAAAAAAATCAACTTCGAAACTAATTTTATTTTACGTTTTGTAGTAAAATAACTTTGTTAAACAGTTAATAAATGGATTAAAGTTTCAAAAAGAACTTGCATAGAATTTATTTCTGAGTTGATTGATGTGTTAAGTTAATAAAAAATAAATACAAGTTCAAGAACTTTATTTTATTGAATGAAACACGAAACAAAAATGTGCCAGGTAAGTCTAAACGTTCTGGCAAATCATAATGTAAAAACCTTTTTTCTATCCAGAGGCCCTTCACCTACTTCACCTGAATATCCACCTTTGCTCGAATCCTTTTAATATTTCCAAAATCAACTCTTAAAAATTTCAAATTACCCAGATTCCCGCCTTCAAAAAATATTTTCCTGCCATAAACCACCATCTTGTATTACAATAGACAAAACCTTCAGTCTACCTTCAACTTCTGAAGAAGAGACCCATACCTTAAAAATGTACAATTAAACCCATATTTTAGAAATATAATCTGTTTTGTAACTGTTGTTGTTTAGGTCAACAGCTGAAAGGCTGGTTTGAACCTTTAAAGGTTTTACTAAGTAAAAACGAGGAGTGAGATGGTTTACTATTGCCTTCCTCACTGAGTTGAAAGAGTATGCTTATCAGCATGCCAGGCCCTCTTAAAAGCACCCACTTTCCACCCTGAAAATGACATCTTCACTTCATTCACCACAGGGTCTGGCTGTATAGTGAAATTCATTACTATCAAAGGAGATAACTCTGACTAGTGTTTTCTACACCTCTACCTCTTCTGTTCTTAAATAATTCAGTCATAAAATTGGCTGACTATGTGATAAGAAACAGAACTACTTTTTTAGCCCTGGAACCAACAGATCGAGTGCAATTAATTTAACACTCCACCTGCCCGTTATGGGCAGTTTTTTTAACTTTGTTGTAAAAATTAATTGTATTAGTGATTTAAATACATGAGTGAGTAAAATTAGTTTTTAATTCTTTCATCTTCTTTTCATATTTATATTAATATCCCATAATACTGGAGGAATAAGAACTATAAAAACATATTTTATATTGTGTATGCCTCCTTTAAAATTTTGTAAGACTAAAAAATAGACCCAAGGTGTCGGATTAATGGTTTAAAGAATCCAAACAGGATATTGAGAAAATCGGAATAAACAGAGGAAACTTAATGAACCGGACGAAATTTAGTCAGCTAATTACGGACTTTAATGGCTACCATGAACATCAAACAGAGAACAACGGATGGACAGAAGAAAGGAGAAAAGCACACAGTAAACGAATGCCGAGAATGTGGGTTGGAAAAAGAGCTTCCATAAACATCTAAAGCCACCTCATGTGATTTCAAATTCGCCCTATTCGAGGAGAATACCTATACTACTGGATGAAGTTTTCAAATGGCTGTTCTTGCTTGTCCCAATTTGTTACTAATATCTTGCTCAGTTGTAGCATTTGCGTTATTACAATATTGATAGTTCCATAAAAATATAACAGTTGATATAAAGATAAAATTCTTCATATACAAATTTTCATATGCGATTTACACGATTTCCCATTCGTAACTAGGTAGCCTACTTCAAAATATGTCTTTGGTAGGAATGGTGGAAGATATTTTAGAAGGTTAGTTTTGTTTACCTTAACATTATTATATTGTAAATACAAACAAGTATCACTTATTGTTTGATTAAAGTAGCCTATCTACTATTGACTGTAACCTAAAAACTCAATAGTTTTTGTGTAGGCTAACAAAATACAATCAATACAAACGTATTTTTCGCCTAACGTTTAATATATTGTTATCAATAATTTATTATACCTAGTTGGATAATAATAGTCTATCTATATTTAGTTGTAAGCCTATTTAAAAATAAAATACACTCATTCAAATTTCAAGTTGCTAATAACTCGAAATTTGAAATGCGAGTTTCATTAGGATTATAGGTGCTCACTAAAAGACAGTTCAAATAAATTTCTCACGGAAGAAAATAGAAAAAATCATGTATCTTAAAATTACTACGTGTGGTGTACTTTAGTTCAAAATTTTTTTTTGCTTCAACTTTATTTTTATTTACAACTGTACAATTTTTTTAAAGCACAACTAGTAAATGAGATGGAATGAATGAGGAATGGCGGGGCGGGAATGTGACGTGAATGTGAATCGATCCAGTGACCGATTTCGGCGTGAAATTTTACAAGGAATGTGGTGCCAATATTTTTAATGATAATGATTTATAAACTATGATGATGATTTTTTTATAAAATGAAACAGGCATGACAAGTTAAATTGAAATGGGATTTTTATGGTGGTCGGAGAAGACCCTATTCCAGGTCAAAAATAGACATTTATAAAATTAAAGTAAATTTTTACGAGTCTACAAATTTTTACTTTCTCCTGCCCTACATGTAGGAAATGAAAGTATTGTTTCATGTTGATTTTTTAAATCCGCATATTACAAGCGGACACAACATTTCAATAAAATAATCCGGTGAACAGGAAGTGTTAGCCTCATTTACTACACTTTTGGTGGGCTTTACAAGAAAAGGCAAACGCAATGTTTGCTGAAATTCCTGGGGCAGAGCTCTCATGGTAGGTAAAAACGGTTTTGTTTTTTTTAAGATTGCAGCCTTAATATAGATTTTAGGGCAAAAGTGTATACTATTTTAAGTGGAAGGAAATTAAATAGAAATACAAGAAATTCAGCAGACATGGCGCTTACTTGTAGAGCATAAAAAATGTAGTAAAGAGGCGATTTAAAAAAAAATCGTAGGACCCGTTTTTGAGAAAAATCAAAAACGTGGAAAATGCCAAGAACAAACTACTACTTCCGGTTGACCGATTTTGATGAAAATGTTCGTGTCGGGTCCTCTAGTAGTACTGAAATTAAGTTTCAACTTTCAACTTCGTACGATGTTCCGTTCTTGAGATATTTTGTTCACACACAAAACACAGATCAATCACTAAAAACATGTTTTTTCTTGGGTTCAAGGGGTCTGAAAACGTGTATATCCGTTGAAAACTCGATTACGAAAAATCGACATGAAAACAATACTTTCCTTCCTATGTATTCATATAGGCAAGAGAAAGTAATAAAGTACCCGGCGTATGTGTTTTAAATGTCTGACGTTGAAATTGGCTCCTAATGGCTATCAGTAAGGAGGGCCGTTGAATAAGGGAAATCAACGGCCCTGATCAGTAAGCCCGTGGGCCGCAAGTTTGAGATTGCTAGTAATTCATACATTTTATTATAACCTAAAATATACTTTATAGAGCTATTAAAAGAGTTTAAATGCACTATTTTAACGAATAAATGATACTAATAATGTATGATAACACCTAATACATTAGATTAAAAGAAGAAAATACTATTTTTTTTTGTAACAAAAGTGTTTATTATTCATTTACCCTAGGCAGTTAATTAGTAGACTAAATTTAAAAGAAAATAAGTTTGTAAACGTAATCATAATAGAAATAATGATGAAATAATAATAACAATAATAATAGTAGTGTTCAAATAATGATAAAGCAGAAACTAAAATGTATTAAATGTATTAGTATTTCTATGAAAACTAATTCACCCGTAAGACAGTGAAAATGTTCTAATAAAGGAAATTGTAATGTTGTGTAAAAACAAAAATAAAGTTTTAAATATTTAGCTTAAATGTAGCTACGTTTTAATAATTTTTAAGTGCTTACAATGGAAACTTTTACAATTACGGGTAAGCAGTAATTAATGAAAACAACAACGAGGTACAGTTTCTTAGATAATTATTTAAAATAACGATTGATTTTACAATTCAATAGAAGATATAGTTTTCATGTTAATTTATTAGAAAAATAAATAACGCCTCATTTAAGTGTAGCCTATATTAACGAGAATTTAATAATATAACGATTATATATTTGTAAACAAAGGTTCTTTCTTTTGTTTGCGTAACGGTATAAAATATGAATAATTCATAATTATTTATAAATCTAATAATTTCAAATTTTTAACCTCTTAATCCTAACATTTGATCGATCAGATATTGAATAAATGAAATTAAAGATCTATCATAGTTTTAAGTATATATCTGATATAATAATCAAAAATTAGGGGTCGAAAATTGGACTTTTTTTAGGTTGATAGGTGATTATTTTCAATCTACGAAAAAAATTATTTCATTCTGTTGAAAAATAGTATTTTTCATGGGACAAGTTAGTCTGGTTTTGTTTTAATAAAAGTAGAATTTTAATATCTTGTATTTGGCCGACTACGTAGCGTAGTGGTTAGCGTGCTAACACCACGCGGAGGTTCCGGGTTCGATTCCCGGCTAGGGTCTGGAAATTTTTACAAGTCAAAATCCACTGTTTACGATGCATTACCCACTGTAGTCGCTAATAACCAAGCAGTAGGTGCGAATTTAAATAAAAAGAAATCTTGTATTTAGTTTCTATCTAGTTAACATTGGTCCAATTGGTACAGTCATCGCAGCGAGTCAGTTGTTCAACTGATTTTTGGAGAAGGAGGTTCCGCGGTTCAAAATCAAGTAGGCATATAATATAGGTAACGCGCTTTAAGTTGACGATTGTGCCTATCATGCGGAGGACAGTATACTATCTATCCTACTTACATCAGCCAACCCGTCAGCATAAGATGTCATGGTTAGAGCTGTCGCTATGATGTATTTAGAAAAGCACAAAAATATAGTAGCACTTCCAACCCCCGCATAGTCCAGTCTTACTCTCGCTGACGATCGTCAACTTATATTGCGTTTCCTATAACGGTAGTTACTGGACCGCCTCAGTGGCGTAGTGACTAGCGCGCTAGCCTTCAAAGCGGAAAGTCCCGGGTTCGATTCCCGACTAGTGTTTAGAAATTTCAACACATTAAAACCCACCGTTACAGTACCACACACAGTAATCGCTAATGCCCAAACTGTTGAAGCAACTTTAAATAAAATAAAAAATCTGGTGCAAAACACTCACACGACTTTCTCTTGCCAATGCATATAATGAACAAAATAACCGAACATTAGTAATAAAACATTAGGAATTAAAAAAAGAACTAACCTCACAAAACATGTCCTAATATTTTAATCATGAGTGAAATACGCAAAATGAAAATCAACCTTAGTTAGGCTTAATAATACGGACAATCACTCTTTCACGCTAACTAGGCTCTGTAGAGAAAAATGCTTAAAATAAAAGTTGTAGATCTTACAATTCCCTATATATTTGATTATATACACTTTTGTCGTAAAATGCATACTAAGGCTGAAATCTTAAAAAATCCATTTTTTACAGATTTTCATGGAAAAAAACAGAAAATTATTAATTACCGCTAAACTAAACGTTATACAAAAAAATGTTTGAAGTAAAAGTAGTAGAAAACAGTTCTGCTTACCTGGATGATCTCATATAAAAAAATAATATTATCAAAATTAACACTAAATAATTATGTAGACAATTGACGTCAGTTTCTATTTTTTATGATCAAAAACGTTTTTCACGATAACGTGCATTATGAGTTAAGATAAATTGTCCTACTTACCTTTGAATTGATTGAGGACCTCTTCAGAAAATATTCTAGCCTACGCATTGTAGATTAGATTCTTTTTTTCTTTATAATTCATGTATTTTATTGACTAAGAGAAATAGAAAAATCATTGATAATTTTTTATACCAAAAGACGACAATCATATTTTCGGTAGTGAGATAAATAAAAATGAACACCGATTAGATTAATACACAATTATTAAGACACCGTCACTATAGACCCGATCGGAATTGGGGTTGCTGACTTATGAGAAGTCTGAATGCCTATTAACTTAATGTTAACTTTTGGACACATTATCTTAAAATATGAAAAACCTAGAGCAATAAAAATTTTCTATTTGAAAGATAGATCTTTTGATAGTTCAGTACACAAGCTGTTTTCAATTTCGCTGAAGGGGTTTTTATAATTTTTTGAAACAATGTAATTTTTTATTTAAAAACTTTGACAAAATAAATTAATAATCCTGTTTGTATTAAATATATTTAAAAATCCTGTGAACGGAACTAATAATTGACGCCAGGACGAACTGTAACAAATTTTAAAGATATCGTTTATGAATCGTATAACTTTTATTTCAAGGATTTTTTCTGCAGAGCCCATTTTAGTTTAGTGTAATTAGTAATTTTTATTTAGCGTCATTCACTCATGATTAAATTTAGGTTATTTTTCTTTTTACATTTTTTGTTGTTTAGGTCATCAGCCGAAGGCTGATTTGAACCTCTGGAGGCTTTACTAAGTAAAACTAAGAGTGATGTGGTTAACAAATTGCCTTCCTCACCGAGTGGGAAATTATGCCAGGCAATCTGAAAAGCATCTACTTTCCACTCTGCAAATGACACCTTCACTTCATTCACCACAGGGTCTGGCTGTACAATGATAAAATTCATTAGGATGCTCTCAAAGGAGATAACTCTGACTAGTGTTTACATCTCTACTTCTTCTGTTCTTTAATGCTTCAGTCATATAATTGGCTGATCATGTTATAAGAAACAGAACTATTTTTTGTATTCCTAGAATTAGCAGAGCGAGTGTAAATAATTTAACACTCTACTTGCCTGTTATGGACAATTACATTGTTTACTCATGATTAAATCTTTTTCGTTATATGTTTAATTACATAAATTGACAAGAGAAAGTCGTGTGAGTCCAGACCAGATTGATCACATCAGATTGGAGTTTCACACCATGTTTTTTTTTTATAATAAAGGTCTTTGACGTGAAAGAAAAGTTGTACCTTCTTTAGTTTATTTTTAATCGCATCAGTGACTACTTTGGGTTAAAGAGCGGTGGGTTTAAACATGTAATAACTTACCAGACCCTGGCCGGGGATTGAACCAGGGACCTCCGTTTTCCAACAAGGCACGCTAACCAATGAGCAACGGAGGCGGTCTTTTCCATTTTATTATGTTAAAAGTAGCTATTGTGTAAATATTACAATATCACATTAAATAATTTTCCTACAGTAACTTAGGCCAGAATTACCGGCCGGAACTCATTAAAACTACTCGAAATTTTGTAGTAGGCATTTAGATTTTGAATTTCTATTGTATACTAAGGTTTTACTATTACATTTATAAAGTTTAAACCAGACTGCGTGTCTCGTAATAAGTTTTCAAAGATAATGATCTTATTGATTCAATATGGGACTGTTAATAGTATACAAAGATTAATGTTTTATTAAATTCATAAACAACACCAAAGATAGCGTTAGTAGTCATTTCTTGTTAACATAAAACAACGTCAGGTAGGCGCCTATGATATTTATGTATGTACTGAGACCACATAACATTGAATATTCACGTCATCCGGTGAATCATATGTGTAGTAGTTATAATCACGTTAGACTTATCAAGTCACAATAAAATTGGTTAGCGTGTCAGTTAGTCTGGAAGATAAATGGTGTTAAAATAAAAGGCAGTATGGCAAAATATAAAAATTTTGGCAGAGTTTTAAATGTAGATGAAGATTCAGATAATGATATTGATGCTAATAGTTTAATTCATTCAGAAACGATAAGACGGAGTATGTATTATCTTTTGTACGTTTTTTATTTTGTTTTAAATTATTTGAGAAAATAATAGACTATTTTAATTGTCATGTGTATTGTAAATATTGTGTAGTTCTTAATAATTTCTTCTATTTAAACTTCTTTCAAACAATTTAAAGTTAAATTTATTTCAAACAATTGACTGTACTCAAAAGATTTTAAGTAACTGTAGACTAGAATATGGTTATTCTAGACTCGTGGTTTCCAAGTTACATGAACGAAAGGGCCAATAACTGACCTGTAAAAGTAACGGCGGGTGTTGTAGATTACAGGGTAATTTTTAAGCTATTTGAAATCGAGAATAGGAAAAATATAAATTAGATAAAACAATAAAAATTATGATCGTTCATATTGTATTTAATTGAACAGAAATAATATTTCTTTATAAATCTTAACATATCAAACAAAAATCCATAAAATTTTGCTAAATTAATATAACAGTAGTTGAGATAAATACGAAAAAAAATAACAGGGTAAGATCAATTTTAGGCTGATTAAGGGAGCAGCTAAGATATAGTTCCGCTGTGATAAGTTGCCGGCTTCTTTGTCTGATACGACCATTAAAGATTTTTCAGAAGATTAAAACTGAAATAAATAAATTGCAGATGATTTGATCCGATTTAGAGTTTGAAAAGAAGATAATAGATTTTTTGAAATAACATTAGAACGAAAATCTACCGTCTTCCTATCGAACTCTAATCCGTGTCGCAAATCCTCTGAAATTATTCTTTAGTTTTTAATGATACTGTAATGAATAAACTTTGGGGAATTCATCAAATTGAATATTTAATGAAAAAGGTACCTGAAGAATAATTTTCTTATCCGGAAACCTAATTTTTTCAGATTATTTAAAGCTGTATCAATATCTTGATCATTAGCGACTAATTTAAGTTAAGGAACGGTGGGTTTGAACGTTTAATCATTTTCCAGACCCTAGCCAGGAATCGAACCTGAGACCTCCGAAAATATTGAATAATAATATGAAACAAAACAATTTAAAAAATTAAAATTTTAATTGTTCAAGTCTCATTAACTGGGTAAGCTGTTGAAGTTATTTTTCCCGCTAAAATCTGCAAAACCTGATGTCTGCAATTTGTAATGATGTTTCTATTTTACACGGAAAAAACAAGTAAATAAGATAACGCACACTCATCCGCTGGAAAACTGGTTTTATGATTCTAGTATTACCATAGCACGTTAATAATTACATACATTCCTCCATAGTTACATTGCAACCTTATTTATTTCACAATATCTATTCTACAAAGAATATTGCGTTGTTTTAATAAGCTATAACAAAAGGTTGTGGAATCTTACAATTAAAATAAAATTACACCGAGTGTCCCTATAGCTAAATGCAAATAAAAAATGAAAAACATTACCTAATTGTAATCATGAGTGAATGATGCTAAATGAAAATTAACCTGTTTGACTTAAAAAATGGAAAATCGCTCATTGACGCTAAACTATGCCCTGAAGAAAAAAGCGTTTGAAATAAAAGTTATAGGTTTTTTGGTTTTCTAAAATTTTTATTATATAGATTTTCGACGTAAAATATATACTAAGACTGTAATCTAAAAAAAAATCAACTTTTTACCTATTTTTATGAGCAAACTACAGAAAAACACTAATTGACGCTGAACTAAGCGCTGTAAAGAGACAAAAGTTGTAGGTTTCTTAATTTTCTACAACATTGATTTAGTACACTTTTGTTGTAAATGCATATTGAGGCCACAATCTAAAATAAAAAAAAAACAATTTTTACTACGAAAGCCCATCCCCGTACGAATTTTAGTTACATACCGCCCACGCTATCTTGTAGAGAACAAAATAATGTATAATAAATAAGGCGTTTTTTTTAAAATCGTAGGAGCCGTTTTTAAAAAAATTGCACGAATAAATTACTTCTTGCGGTTGACCGATTTTGATGATAATTTTTGTATTGGGTCCCCTAATTGTTCCTAAATTAAGTTCCAAGTTTTAACTTCGTACAATATTACATTCTTGAGATATTCTGTTCACATTCTCACAGACCAATCGATAAAAAAAATGTGTTTTGGGTTCGTGGGTCTGAAAACGTGTATTTCCGGTGAAAAGTCGATTTCAAAAATCGTCAAGAAATAACACTTTTCTTCCCTATCTATTCATAAATAGAAAGACAAACTAAATTAATAGATATATTTAAAAAAAACCGGTTTTTCGGGGTCAAAAATTATTTTTTAGCGTAATCACATATAGGCTTACTTAGGGTTATTTGGTCAAATTTTGATTAGCTTGTTGACCGTATTCTCACCGTATATCTTGTTCAACTAGTTTTTGCAATTTTCTAAAGCATATAAAGGATGAACTATATAAAAAAGAAACCGTATATTTGAAGCTTTAAGGGATCATCTTAGCAAAAACGTGAATCAAAACACACTTATTTGGATAATCCAAAATTAGAGTATCCTAACTTACAATTTCTTAACAAAAAAAGTTCTGTTTCGTATCACATGATCAGCCAATTAAATAACTGAATCATTTAAGAACAGAAGAGTTAGAGGTGTAAAAGACACTAATTAAGATTATCTCCTCGGAAAGTGATGAATTTTATCATCCAGCCAGACCCTTTGGTGAATGAAGTGAAAGTGTCATTTGCAGGGTGGAAAATATGTGCTTTTCACAGAGCCTGGCATGCTGATAAGCATACTTTTCAACTCAGTGAGGAAGGGTTCTCGTTTTACTGAGTAAAACCTCTACAGGTTCAAACCAGCTTTTTGGCTAATGACCTAAACGACATTAACATTGAAAACTAGTAGGTCAACAAGTTTCGTTAAACTTAATTTAAATAAATAATAGCTAATAATTTGAAGTAACACTTACATACGGTATACAGTCACTCCTACGTAAAAATAATTCATAATGCAAAAAGTCCTTCATTGATCACCTGTTATAACAAAAAAATAAAAACTTTCACATTCTGATTGTTAAAAACTTATTTCGACATAATTTTGGCTGCTGTGCCAAAAATGTTACATCTAGGTTCAGTTTACAGTATGTTTAGTATTTTAAAAGGCCTAAAAATGTCAAATATAAAACAAATTTATTACATGTTTTGCATGGGTAACGTTCCATATGTTTACGCATGAATTTGTATGTACTAGATTCTAATAAAATTGTTAAGGTTGTATCCATAAAAATTTGTTTAACCCAAACCATCAAAGTACACCGGTAACCACTGTCTAGTATTCAAATCTGAATAAAATTAATTACTTTTAGTACCTTTACTAGTATTTGAACCTGGAACCTCCGCCTCCGAAAATCAGCTGTTTAACACTTATCTGGCACGCTGATACGAGTAAATAATACGAGTAATAAGCTGTTAAACCGCTGATTTTCGGAGACGGAGGTTCCTGGTTAAAATACTAGTGAAGGTACTTTTATATGGATTTGAGTGATAGATAGTGGGTGACCCGTGTTTTTTGATGGTTAGTGTTCAATTAACCATACTCTCTCTGAAATGGTCGGCCTGAGTCTGTACAAGATCACACCGCGTTTACATGTCATACACATCATCCTCATCTCATTGGGTCATGGAGTTGCTTATTGTTCTAAATTGAACAGATTGCAACGTACACAAACTGGGTTTAAGAAAAATGTTTAAAGTGTTAAACAGCGAGTCGTCACTGCGAATCAGTTGTTTAACAGCTGATTTTCGGAGACGAAGGTTCTTGGTTCAAACCCTAGTAAAGGGAACTACCTCTACTACTTACCGTTATTTTATACGGATTTGTGTACTAGATAATTATTGCCCGTGTACTTTGATGGTTGGGGTTCAATTAACCATACTTTCTCTATAATGGTCGGTCTGAGTCTGTACAAGACTACACCTCGTTTACACGTTATACACATTATCCTCTATGCACAAGTGCCTAAATAAACCGACTTCTGTGTCTCAATTTTATTTATTTTTTAATTATTATTTTGATAAACTCTTGTAATCTCAGTAACCTTAGTTCTCTTTTGAAACCTATGTGGACCTACGGGTCCCAAATTTACGGTTGAACCAAACCCTCTAACTTGCAACGAATTCAAGCATCCAGTCAAAAACATTACGCCTTATAGCAAATGCACCTCTTTACGTTTGCAACAAAACCTTATATACAGATTTGAAAACACCACTTGTACAAAATTCCATTGAATACCTATACAAACGCTTTCACAAGTCACACGAACACGAGAACCCCCTAGACGCCTTAAAAGACGCTGGAGTAGAGACCTGCTAATTTGATATACAAATTTCATTCTTGGGGAGGCACCAATGGGGGCCCTACCCCTCTCATTCCTATCATGTCATTTACATTGTTATCATAATCATCACATTTGCTTGTCGTAAAATTTTACAGTTATAAATAAATAATTAAAGAGAAAAAAAGTTTGCTGAATTTTGAGAAACTATAATGCTCTAAACTTCACCGTGTTAATGAACTTTAAAAATGTTTGTTTTCTGCTTTTTTAAAATATTTATTATTTATTTAAAGCCGCATCAATTGCTTGGTCATTAGTGACTACGATGGATCATGTAACATTCACTGTGGAATTTGGCACGTGAAAATTTCAAGGACCTGGCTGGGAATCGTACCCGGGCCCTCGGCGTGGCAGACCAATGCGCAAATTTACAACGCTACGGAGGCGGCCTTAATTTCTGTTTTATTCTATAATATATTGTTCTATAAATTATATATCAATAATTTTTGTAAAAGATGTTATAGTTTAATTTTTGTAGTCACTAAAAAATAACCTTTGGTATTGATGTGACTTTAAAACAATAAAATAATAAAAAAAAGTTTGTTTATAAAAAATTCAAAATGTAAGAAAAACTCCTGTTTTTACTTATCTTTAATGCATTTGTTATCTACTTGAATAAAACGCAAGCCTTATTTAAGTGTATGTTTTTGAATTGTTTATTACAATGCTTAATTTTAAAAGTATTAGTTGAATGATGCAATTCAATTTTGGTTTCAGTTATAATATATTGATAAACACAATCGCGATTATCTATTTGAATTACTCATAGGATATCCCAATTGCGTGTATCAGTCAAAGCATTGTCGGTCGCTTAAAAAGTGTTATATTTTATCAGGACTTCCAGTTTATAAAATAATGACCAATATTTATTATCATTCTAATATTTTTATCACTTTAAATTACTGGTTAAATTTTTGTTTTTACGTCCTTCTGTTTTGCAATTACTACTTATGCAGACGGTGATAAATGAAAATTAGCGATGAAACAATGCCAGACCCAGCCGGGAATCGAACCCGGGACCCTACTTAGAAGCCAGTTCCGTTAATTACTACGCCAACAAGCTGGTTAAATAAATCTTCATTTATCATTTGCAGGAGCACTAAGGGGGAATTTTGAGCATTTAGGTTAATGTAATATAACTAATATTTAGTTTAGTGCATTTTAAATATGTAGGCCCTATACGTACTATTTTTGTTGGTTAGTTATTATTTTTCTTTCTCGTGCCCTATATAAATACATGTATAGGGAAGGAAAGTATTGTTTTCATGTCGATTTTTGAAATAGTATTTCCGCCGGAAATACACGTTTACAGGTCCCTTGAACCCAAAAAGGTGATTGATCTGTTTGAGTGTGTGTAAAAAAATCTCAAGAATGGAATATTGTACGAAGTTGAAACTTGGAACTTAAGTTAGGTACTACGTGGGGGAACCGATACAGACATTTTCATCAGAATCTGTCAACCGGCAATTTTTCATTTTCCTTCTGAAAATCGCCTCATTAATTAACTATATTTTTTAATGCTCTACAAGTAAGCGCCATATCTGCTGAAATTCTTGAGGGGGGACCTGTGCTCTAGGGAATGAATTGTTGTGCATTTGAGGGCGAAAATGTGTTAATTAAAGTTGCAGAAAATTTAAAAATCTACAACTTTCATTTAAATCATTTGTTTATAAAATGCTTAGTTAAGTGATTTTTTGTAATTTCTCATCAAATCGGCAAAAATATGGTTTTTTAAGATTGCTTCCTTAGTATACATTTCACGAAAAAGTGTATAAATCAAAGTTATAGGAAATAAAAACCTACATTTTCAAGGTTTTCAACCTAGTTTAGTGTCAGTGATTTTCCGTATTTTTAAGTCCTACAGGGGTTGATTTTCATTTTGCGTCATCCACTCATGATTATATTGTTTACTTATGATTAAAGACAGGTTATGTTCATTATTTACATTAACAAGAAAAAATTGTATGAGTGTTAAACACCAGATTTTAATATTATATAAAAAATGAACTACATCTTTATGAATTAACGTAGGCTGAATTGTAAACAATTGAGATACAATGGTAAGAATGAATTAAAACAACCAAAACAAAATTAACTCTTCATATTTGATGCAAACACTAAATAAAATATCATGGCGATAGATAACTCACAAAATTTCCTATTAAACTGTATTACTAAAATAAAATAAAAATAATGATTGGTTTCCTGTTCATTGGCTATTCAAAAAACTCAGTTCATCAGCTAATAGAAAGGCACTTTGGATTGTTAAGTAACGCCATTGTTTTTCTTGGTTTTTCGTTCGACTGTTTTGTATAATTCCACTAATGTAAACAATGAAGAATGATAGATGAAAAAAAGTGATGAAAAAATACCAGACCTGACTGGCAATCAAACCAGGGACTCCAGGAGAAGAATACAGTTGCACTGACCTCTGTGTTGTGTGAGCATCATGGTATGGTGGCCAGATGATGGCCATTCACTAACCACGGTTCCTGTTCAACAACTGGCTTCTTCACCGGGTTCGATTCTCTGTCGAGTCTGGCATTCTTCATCATTCATCTTCATCTATCATTCTTCTCACCATCTGCTTTATCAGTATTGTAATTGCAGAACAGCCAGACGTAAAACAAAAAAAGTTCCTGTTCAAAAAATTAGAATTTTAAGTTTATAGACATCTATTTTTTTTAAAAAACTCCCTTTGGATCTGTAACTAAATATTAAATTGAACTGTAATAAAATATTACTAAAATAAATTTTCTTTTTTGCAGAAACTTATGGGTCCACGGGTGCTGGAAGTGAAGAGGATGGAAAAATAAAACCGGTAAAAGTTTATTAGATTTAATAATTGCTAATTTATGTTATAAAAGCCTACAGTAATGTAAATAACAATTAAAAAATATATAAATCTAATAATTAATAACCCACTGGATTGGTCAATTGTTTAACACCTGATTTTGGGAGACGAAACTTCTGTGGTTATTTTAAAATGTCATTAAATTCAATAAAAAGACACAGTGAAATACTATTATGTTGCAGCTTAAATTGTTTAATTTATTTTATACATTTCTTACAATATTTTTATAAATTTTGTCATTTTTGTTGCCAAGAAATGTTATAACTACATCCTTGAAGGCTTTTATACTACACTCAAAACTTTTCATCTTTGATAAAATTTGTTGTGTCCAACTCAACAAAAACATCCTCCTTTACCTTTGCTTCTGATAAACCTGGAAACTGACTGTAAAGTTACTTAAAACCCTATCCATCTTTTTTTAATGCTTCACAAATTGTTTCATTAACATAGGTTTATTATGTAATGGAGGAGCAAACTGTGCGTGGCTAGAACAAAATATTCAAATTATTAAAACCGATTGAATTTTTTAAATATTTTCCTATTTTCTGTATCATAAATCTATCGAAAACAATAAACAGATTTCATAAAAATTTACCAATGTAGACCTGAGTTATTTCTAAAACTAACATCAAATTATCATTTTTAAAAAAATTTTGTCATTATACAAATAAAATAATCTACACTGATATTCAAGCCCCTAGATTGCATAAAACAATTAATAGGACTGCAGCACATTATAAAGCCTCAATCACATACCTTAATTTACCAGAGGCTATCCAAAATACTAATGAAACTCCTCAAATATACAAAAGAAAAGTAACCAACTGGCTGATTAATTTAGGGAGAGGGCAGTCTGAGGATTTAATTAGTTCTATGTATTCAAATTGATTGCTCTTCTTCTGGTGTCAGCTAAAAATTTTTTGTTAACATTGTCATTGAAAGTCTGCTTCATCCTTTGCGTTAAGAAATTTTGTTGCATGTTTTTTTTTTGTAAATTTTTGTTTCTTTTCTTTTATGTAAATTAAGTGTAAGTATAAAAAGCTATTATTTTAATAAAATAAACCAACTCATACCAGCGCACAGGCTAGACCTATGCGGGTATTAGGAAATAGGATAGGATAAGATTAAAATTGTACTTGTTTTTAGCAATAATAAATAAATACATAAATTAATTAATTAATTTGAATGTTTGTTTTGTTACAGAAATTGAAATATCCGAAATCAGTATTTTTTATTATCAGTAATGAATTCTGTGAAAGATTTTCATATTATGGAATGCGAAGTAAGTGTATTTTACACATTTTTTATACTTTTATTTACACTTAAAAATTATCTTTAAATAACTTTAAATTTTCAAATCACGTTTATACCACCTTAAGATTACCTTAAGATACCTTAAGTACCTTAAGATTAAGATCCTTCACAAGATAATTGGCCCAAAGATAGTAGATGGGCAATATATGTCACAAGGTCGAGAAGAACCGTACAAGGAAAATAACGATTAGAAAAATAAGACTCCAATTTTATGGACACCTGTATAGAATGGATGACAACTGGTTGAAAAAAAACCTTTAAGACACTAAACATTAGACCTAAGATGTTGGATAAATGGTTTAAAGAAGGTTAGAAAGGACATTGAGAAAACCGGAATAAACCGAAAAAACTTAATGAACTGAACCAAATCCAGACAACTAATTACAGACTTTAAGGGCTTCCATGAAGAGCAAAAACAGAATATCGGGTGGATAGAAGAAAGAAGGAAAACCTACAGTGATCGAATGCAGAGAATGTGGGCCACAAAATTAACTTCCAGAAATGTCTTAAGTCACCTCATGTGGTCTATATTTATCCATTTTTTTCGCCATACGTTTCTAATTCTATAAATTTTTATTCTATAAATGTAACTAACGGGTGATTCAAAAAGAGCGCCGGTTTTTAAACGGCTGGTAAATTTTTGTTTATCGGTTGGCAACATTGTTAGACCTCATTTCTATTTCGGAGAACATTCCGATTGACGATTCAGTTGTAGTTTCTCTTGTTCGCAGTGTAGTACTCTCGCAGTCTGTGTCTAACCATGGAGAAGTTTACTATTGCACAACAAGTGTTAATCGTCAAAACATTTTACCAGAGTGGAGAGAGTTATGCGGCTACTGTCAGGCGACTTCGCGGTACTCTAGGACGTAATGAAGCACCGAATGAATCAACAGTTCGCAGGCTCATGAAAAAGTTTTTTGAGACGGGTTCAACAGTCGACCTTAAAGTTCTGGACGTCGTCGTTCTGGCCGAACTGAGCAGAACGTTGCGTTGGTTCGTGACAGTGTGGCTGTTAGCCCAGCAAAATCAATACGTCGCCGTTCTCAACAATTGGGTTTACGATGTTCTTCTGTACGGAGAATTCTTCGGTACGATCTCCAATATCATCCGTATAAAATTCAGTTGACGCAACATTTGAAAGTGGCAGACCACCAGAAGAGACGACAGTTTGTTGACTGGGTATTGAGAACGGCAGGATGATGACACCTTCGCAAACAAAATCATTTTCAGTGATGAGGCGCACTTCCACTTAAACGGTTTTGTTAATAAACAGAACTGCCGTATGTGGGGTTTAGAAAACCCTCGCGTGGTTAATGAAAGGGAAATGTATGCACAGCGAGTGACAGTTTGGTGCAGCTTTTGGTCGGGCGGTGTCATCGGCCCTTACTTTTTTGAAAATCAAGAAGGACAAGCCGTGACAGTAAATGGAGACCGATACCGTAGGATGATTACGGAGTTTTTGTGGCGTCATTTGGATGGAATGGACATTGACGAGTTGTGGTTTCAGCAGGATGGTGCCACCTGTCACGCTGCACGAGAAACAATGTTGTTGCTCCGTGAACGGTTCCAGGATCGCATCATTTCTCGTAATTCCGACCATCAATGGCCACCAAGGTCGTGTGACTTGACGCCTTGTGACTTTCATCTTTGGGGTCATCTGAAGTCATTGGTGTATGCCAATAAACCCCGAAACATCAATGACTTGAAGGAGGAAATTCGACGGGTTATCGGGCAAATGGAAGTCGAAACTTGTCGTGCAATAATATCCAATTTCATGGACAGAGTTGATGCGTGCCAGCGCAGTAGAGGAGGACACATGCATGACATCATTTTTCATACATGAAATGGAAGGTTTACATGCCGTTTATCTCCTATTCAAGTAGTGGGGTCAGATCTAATGACAAAGAGGATGAGGGACAAAAGATAGAGACAATAAAATATAAGTTGGATTTGCTTCATCAGGATTCAGTCCAGTTTCTTTACAAGTTAAGATTGGCGGGAAAAGTTAAAGATGGCGTGACAGGAAATGTCGCGAGTCAGTATGACACATTAAAATCGGCATTACATGGAGCAGCAGCTGAGTCTCTCGGAAATAAGGAAATGTTGAATGGAGGACAAAAGTCAAATTATTGGTGGGACTCGAGGATGAAAGTCATGGTAGAGGAAAAGAAAAAACTCTTCCAAAGGTGGATGACTACACGTGCTGATGATGATGGGAAAGAATACAAAAGGTACTGTAGAGAAGTAAAGAAAGCGGTTCTTAAGGCAAAGAGTGATTCTTGGGATGCCGTTTGTAGAACTTTAGACAGTTATGTAGATGGAACTAGGAGTGGAGAAGCGTGGCGGGTCCTCAAACGTATGAAGTGTAACACTACAAACAAAGTAAATTTGCAGATGATTTCCTTGCAACAGTGGAGAGAGTATTATGAGAAACTTTTCACTGAGGATAGGCAACAATTTATGACTCAAGGTATCCCTAGTACAAATCGAATTAAGACTGGTAGAATTAATGTGATAACAGTTAGAGAAGTACGAGCAGCAATAACTAAAACAAAGAATGGTAAAGCGGCTGGTCCTGGAGACATTCCTGTTGAATTGCTGAAACAAGCTCCATACTCTGTCATTCAGACAATAACAGACATATTTAATAAATGTTTAATACATGGAGAGGTAATTCCAGAAGAATGGAAATTAGCTTACATCACTCCTATACATAAGAAAGGGAATAAAACAGATTGTCGAAATTATAGAGCTATTAGTGTAACGGCTTCAATGGGAAGGTTGTACGGACATATTTTGAAGGAAAGGATTGAGCAGGAAATAGAAGTGACGGAAGAGCAAAGTGGCTTTACAGCTGGTAGATCGTGTGTAGACAACACACGATCACACATTTGATTGAGAAAAGCTTAATTAGAAATTTGGAGACTCACTTAGTCTTTGTAGACTTAGAAAAAGCATACGACACAGTACCAGTGCAAAAGCTGTTTGAAGTACTAGGAGATAGGGTATAGGAGACGTATGTTGAAGCTATAAGACAGCTATATGATGGTCAAAAGTCGACTGTAAAACTGCAGGGTCGTCTCTCTACCCCATTTAAGGTTACAAAAGGACTTCGTCAGGGATGCTGTCTCTCTCCTACTTTGTTTAAGATTTATATGAATGAAGTTTTGAAAGAGTGGAAGGCAAAATGTGCTAATATGGGTATCGACATCGATGGAGAATATTTGTATACCCTTCTATTTGCAGATGATCAAGTAGTAATAGCGAATGACGAGTTCGATATTGAATATATGATGAGGAAACTGACCGAGGTTCTTGAGAAATGGGGCTTAAAAGTTAACTATTCAAAGACGAAGTATTTACCGATTGGAATTGTTGGACGAGATCTGCATATAGGGGGACATAAGATAGAGGTATGTGAAGAATATAAGTATCTAGGTGTGGTGTCGAGTAAAGAAGGAAACAGCCAACGGGAGATAGTAAATAGAGTGACTCAGGGAAAAGTAGTTACAGGAATGCTGAATTCAGTTTTGTGGTCAAAGGATATCCGGACAGAAACAAAGTGTAGAATTGGAAGAGCGATACAACAAAGCGTTCTTACATATGGTGCGGAAACGTGGGAGCTAACTGAGAGAAGTGGACGAAGGATTGCGGCTGCACAGATGGACTTCTGGAGACGCAGTTGTCGTGTTTCGAGGATGGACCATATACGAAATGAAACAATCTGGCAGAGAGTAGGAAAACCAAGTAGGGTATTGGATGAAATTGGGAAAAAAGTATTGTTTTGGTATGGGCACTTGAGAAGGATGAGTGCGAGCAGATGGCCCAGTAGGATATGGAATTGGACCCCAACAGAGAGAAGGAAAAGAGGCCGTCCAACGAGACGGTGGATGGAGGAGGTGATGGAAGCAATGAACAAGAGAGATCTGCAGGAGGGTGATTGGCTGGATCGGGAAGCTTGGCGATTGAAATGCGAAAGACGGCTTTAATTGCTGTAGAAATTCGCAAAAAAAAAAAATCGGAAGGTAAGATGAACTTGTTGATGTATTTATTTTCAGTTTTTCAATAAAATAAATCTCTTAATTTGATACATCAAAACCGGCGCTCTTTTTGAATCACCCTATATTTACATTTAATTTAAAGTAGGTATTTCATTTCTTTTTACTTTCTCTTGCCTATATGAATATATAGGAAGGAAAGTATTGTTTTCATGTCGATTTTTCGAAATCGAGTTTTCACCGGATCTATACGTTTTCAGACCTCCTGAACCCAAAAAACATGTTTTTAGCGATTGGTCTGTGTGTGTGTCTGTATACAAAATATCTCAAGAACGGAACAACATGCGAACTTGAAACTTAAGTTGCATACCACTACCGGACCCAACACGAACATTTTCATCAAAATCGGTCAACCGGAAGTAGTAGTTTATTCGTATAATTTTTCACTTTTTTGCGATTTTCTCAAAAACTGGTCCTACGATTTTTTTTAAAAATCGCCTGGTTTACTAAATTTTTTATTCTCTACAAGATAGGGTAGGCGTCATGTTTGCTGAAATTCTGGGTGAGGCTGTTTTCACGTAAAAACATAGTTTTTTTAAGATTACAGCTTTAATATGCAATTTAGCGCAAAAATGTACATAATAAAAGTTGTAGAGAATTAAAAATCCTACAACTTTTATTTCAAACATTTTTTTGTGCAACGCTTAGTTTAGCAGTAATTAGCGATTTTCTGGTTTTTTCTCACGAAAACGTGTGAAAAATCTATTTTTTTAAGATTTCGGCCTTAGTATGCATTTTATGACAAAAGTGTATATAATAAAATTTATAGAAAATTAAAAGTTCTACAACTTTTATTTATATCATTTTTCTCTACAGAGCCTAGTTTAGCGTGAAAGAGTGATTTTCCGTATTTTTAAGCCAAACTGAGGTCGATTTTCATTTTGCTTCTTTCACTCATGATTAAAATTAGGTTATGTTTATTGAGGTTAGTTTTTTGTTTATTTCTAAAATTTTATTAATAATGTTAGGTTTATTGTAAATTTTTGCATTGGCAAGAGAAAGTTGTGCGAGTGTTTCACACCAGATTTTTAATTTTAGAAACCGAGTCTTTTAATCGAATATTGGGTCCGAACATAGTTAACAGTAAAGGAAAGTGTATTGCTCTATACAACTAACATTAAATTGGAATCGCTTATCTTTCCCATAGCCTCAAGTGACTGTTGGATATAGTATAGTTAATAACTTATCTTTCCTATATCACCAAAATTACATATTTTGAATTACTTTGTACAATAACTACATGAATTCCATTAAATTCTTTAAAAAAAAATTAAAACATGGAAATTAATGATCAATAAATTATTATTTGAATTTGACACGAATTGATATTTATTTTTTAATTAATGCCCTCATATTATATTAACAAATAAATTATAAATTTTGTTAAAATCAACGTATCAATGAAATTGTAAGTAAAATATAATTATATCACTACACAAAGCATGATAACCTATTGCATTAGTATTTAAAATGTATACTGTCTGAAAATTATATAATCTAGTATGTCAATACTATCAAAACACATACATTTACCATATCTTTAAGAAAAAAATGATTAATGAATCTATGTAAAATATTAGTATAAATATTTAGAATAAAATGAACTAAGATATAAGACCCATATGCAAACAAATGTGAATGCTATAACATTTATCAGTTACCTAGGTCAGTATCCTGGTTATAAATAAGCTAATTAAACTGAAAAGTGGAGTTAAAATTTTTTTTGTATGTAGTTTTTTTATTTGCTTTTATTGATTTTCTTTGTAATTTATTACCTACTTTATGTTTTTTTTTGTATTTTAGGCATTTTTTAAATAATGAGTGATAAATGTGTCTATTTTGGTTTCTAAATGATTTAAAATTTTTGTTATAACAACAAAATAATTTTTGTTATAGCATCATAATTTTATTTTTAAACTGTAAAAAAATTCCCCCTTTTTACACTGTGTTGGTCACATTGTAATTGTACCAAACAAAAATATAAATGACCACCTCCATGGTTTAGTGACTAGTGTACTAGCCTACAAAACAAAAGGTCCCGGGTTAGAATCCCAGCTAGGGTCTGGAAATTTTAACTTATTAAAACCCGCCGTTACAGTGCCAAACCTCACAGTAGTCACTAATGACCAAGCTGTCAATGCAACTTTAAATAAACTAAAAAAATATAAATATCAAAGTGGCTATAAAGCTGAAATGTTTTGAATTAAATTTTCATCGTTTTTTTATTTTGTGATTTTCTGAAAATTAAAAGATCTACAACTTTTGTTAAAAGCATTTTTCTCTACAGAGCCTAGTTTAGCGTGAAAGAGTGATTTTTCATATTTTTCAGCCAAACAGAGGTTGATTTTCATTTTGCATCTTTCACTCATGATTAAAACTAGGTTATGTTTATTGAGGTTAGTTTTTTGCTTATTTCTAATGTTTTATTACTAATGTTAGGTTTATTGTTAATTATTTTCATTGGCAAGAGAAAGTTGTGTGAGTGTTTCACACCAGATATTTTTGTTTTCAATTGGCACGTAAGTTCATAGTGCCAAATTAGTGCATAAAATTTAGTTATATATAATAATACTCATTTTAAAGACCACGACAAAAATAATCTGTTTATTTAGTCATTATAAGAACAATGTAACAGTGTGATGATATTTAAATTTTATATCAGCTCTAAGAATTACTATTAAAATAGCGGCCTTTTCTCAGTGCATGTACCCTATTAAGTGCATACAATGTACCTGTCAATCAATAAAAATGTACCATCTGAATTTTATTGATTATTAAAAATTACAATGCTTTCATTTTCATATCAGAGGAAGTGTTATGTACAAGATACACAATGCAATAAACAATAACTTCATTTTATATCCTTTAAAACAGGCTTAACCTTGAATGCAAAATATACTCAGAATTTTTTAGTCATGTGTATATGTAAATTACGCTTGATTTAAGTGATAATTTATATTAACAATCTCAATGAACATAACATTGGAAAATATTTTTATTATTTTTTAATATTACAATTATTCTATTTATTACAAATTGGTAATTAAAAAAAATATTTTCAGCTTAATATCTCTCCAGTTATTCAAAAAGAGTAAATACATAATATCGAGATAGTTTTCTTTATTTCTTTTATTAAATGGCTTCACTATTAAAATTTTGGATATATTTTATTTTTCGAATCTTAAGATATCTCGTGTATTGACAATATTAATTAATTTCACAGTATATTTGAACATTTAAACTCGTACATGATATATAATTTTTAATAATACAATTTAATTTATAAGTAATAATTTTTTAATAATTTTTTTTTTCCAGCAATTTTATCACTCTACTTAGAAAGTAAATTGAAATATTCAGAGGAGGATTCTACAAGAATTTATCATACATTTGTTATGTTATGTTACTTCTTCCCAATTATTGGGGCCATCGTTGCCGATTCATATTTAGGAAAATTTAAGTAAGTAAACTATAGTAAAAATTGAACTGGGATAGGAGTGCTACAGCTGAGTGGATGAGCAATCGATCAGTGTTGGACCTTCAACGTTGACATACCCCATTGTTAATTTTCCAGAAAGCTGCTATCACACCTAAGCTATCACACCTTACTTTCTCACAATGTGGTCATGGTTAAATTTAATACCATCGGCAAAATATTAAAATAAATTTAATTACTCATTGTTAATTAAGTTGATGGATTTCTGGCCAGCCCAGTCAGTCAGCTGGTAGAAAGTCGCTATTATTTGTTAAGTAACACCGATTGGGTAAACAACTTTGTAAGGTGACCAGCTGACAGCCATCTATTAACAAACTCTACTGGGAGTCCCTGTTCAAACTCACACCTAATCCACATCAAAATAAATTTACCAAATGTGATCAAATTGGGTGTTTATCAATAATGTACAGTTTCCGATAACAAATAAAAACTAAAAAAAAAATTAAGTTGATCTTTTAAAAGATGAGAATCTATGACGAAAGCAACGATCAGGCATGTAGCTGGGGGCCCCGCCTCCCCAAAACAAAATTCAAATGTCATACCAGACTAATAAGTTATGGTTCCCTGGTTTGATTCTCCAAACTCAGCCCCCCAAAACAAAATCCTGGCTACCCATTGGGTTAGTGTAGTGTTACAGTTGTTGCCACAAGTCAGCTGTTTGACAGCTGATGTATGGAGACAAAGATTCTATGGTTCAAATCCTAGTAAAGGTACTTACTTTTATGCGAATTTGAGTACTAAACAGTGGTTACCGATGTACTTTGGTAGCTGGGGTTTCAGTAACTATAATTTCTCAGAAATGAAATATTGTTATTAAATTGGACGAACATTACACACATAACTATTAACGAACTGAGGAAGCATGAGTGATATAGAACCCTGACCTCATAGCAGCCAGGAAAAACTGGCAGACAGTGGTGTCAAGCCAGCTTCTGCAGGTGCAAATTTCCTGGAATATTTAGATAATTTTAGGTGTGATTTTGATGACTATTAAGACAAATTTTAGTCAAAATCATTTTTAATTTAATAGGAAAGTGTGTGGAACTTTTAAATGACCACAACCATTCAAAGTGGATATTTCTGTAAAACAATCTGTGGGAATAATTTTTTTGGCAGATATATCTGTCAATAGTCCACAAAGAATTAATATATTTTAACTCGTTTTTTATAATTTTTCAGGACAATATTTTACCTTTCAATAGTTTATGCAATTGGAAGTGTGACGATATCTGTTTCATCAAGTGGTTTGGGACCTCTTGGTAAATCAGAACAGTAAGTATAAAGCATAGTACATTTTGACAAATTATTAAATTTCTTAGAGTTTATTAACAAATTTATTTAATTTGAAGAATTTTATTATAATAAAATATTTTCAGTATCCCTACTAGACGATTTTTGTTAAAAAAAAAAATGATATTACATATTATCAATAGGCGGTTAAACATTGCTAATCTACTTCATTATTCTATAAAAGAATAACTAGTAAGCGACATTTAATATGAGGTAAACATTTTCTATAAGACAATTACACAAAAATTCTCCAAAATCGTTGAAAAATAATGGAATAATGTGTTTAACAGAGAGGTTTCTAGTGTCAGTAAACCACATGATCATCAGCTTATTGAATTTTAAAGAACTATAGCTGAAATACCTGTTCTTTAAATAAATAAATAAGTCTTCTTGGAGTTTTTTAAAGTTTACATGTAAAGGACATTACCATTTTCAGGTACCTAGACAATTTTTATTGCCTGTTGGTTGAGTGTTAAATTATTTGCCCCTGATGAATTAGTTCCATGGCTACAAAAAATAATTTCGTTTCTTATCACATGGTCACCCAATTATATGACTGAAGTATTTAAGAATAGAAGAGGTAGAGGTGTGAAAGACACTAGTCAGAGTTATCTTCTCCGAGAGTAATAAATTTCATTGCTATACAGCCAAACCCTGTGGTGGATGAAGTGAAGGTGTCATTTGGAGGGTAGAAAGTAGATACTTTTCAGAGAGCTGGGGGTATACTGATAAGCATACTTTTCCACTCAGTGAGGAAGGGGATAAACCATCTCATTCCTCGTTTTACTTGGTAAAGTCTGTAGAGGTTCAAACCAGCCTTTCAACTGATGACCTAAATAAATTTTTAATTTCCAAAAAATTGTGATTACATTAATGTTTGTAAATTGTAATGAGTATTTTATAATATTATTATAGAGATACTTGTTGTTACACACATACCTTGAACTTGTTGCATAACGCACTAAAATAAATGTAAATTACAACATTATTAAGTGTAGCAGAACAATTTTTTTATTTTTAATGACTATCTTAACCTACCGGGTTGGTCTAGAGGTAAAGTCGTCGCCAAAATCAGCTGTTTAACAGCTGATTTTCGGAGACGAAGTTTCCTGGTTCAAATCCTAGTAAAGGTAAATAATTTTATATGGATTTGAATGCTAGAGGGTGGTTACCGGTGTACTTTGATGGTTGGGGTTCAATTAACCATACTCTCTCAGGAATGGTCGGCCTGAGTCTGTTCAAGACTACACCTCATTTACACGTCATACATATCATCCTCATCTCATTGGGTCATGGGATTGCTTATTGTTCAGAACTGAACAGATTGCAACGTGCGCATTTATTAGGAATTTAAAAAAAAAAGAAAAAATGACTATCTTAATACGTATTTCTAATCGAAATTAAAATGTTATTTTATTATTTTCAGTTTATTCTCATTGTTCGGCTTATTGCTTATAGCGATGGGTACCGGTGGAATCAAACCATGTGTCTCTTCATTTGGTGGAGACCAGTTTGTTCTTCCAGAACAGGAGAAACAATTGCAACAGTTCTTTTCGGTATTTTATTTTTCAATTAATGCTGGAAGTCTTATTTCAACATTTCTAACACCTGAATTAAGAGAGGATGTTGCATGCTTGGATCAAGATACGTGTTACCCATTAGCTTTTGGTGTTCCTGCAGTACTTATGGTAGTTTCTTTAAGTAAGTATGATCATATTTTACAGTTTTACCATTATGAAGAACAAAATACTGAGAGTCATTGACAACCGTTTATTTTTAAGTGTTTGCTCTCTGGTATGTTAACACGGAAATTGTTCATGAAGCTATTGGCAAAACTGTAGTTTTTATTATTTCCCACTATCAAACAAGTCTGTGTACACCTCATTGGGATGCTCAATCTTAGTTTGGCATCCATTTGTGACAAAACTCCTACTTGATGCTGCTGCCACGTGCGAACTTCGCAGTTTATTAGATTTTTGAATGCAAAAGGCATTAATCTAATTGAAATTCATTATCAATTGACAGAAGTGTATGGTGAGTCATCCATGAATGCTAAAAATATTCGCAAGTGGTATTAGAAATTTACAACTGGTCATACTAAAACTCATGATGAAGGAAGAAGTGAGAAACCATCAATTTCTAATGAGACTAATGTGAATGTTGAGCAAACAATGCTTGAAGATCGGCTGATCCCTACATTCTGGTTCTTGATGTTCCCTGTCACAGAATTCACAGGATTTCAATGAAAAAGTCGCAATAACGGAAGGTGTTCACAGTACAAGTCCCACAAATGCTGACCGAAGACCAATAGCACTAACTTCTCCTACATTTTAACTGATTTGAGCCTCCAATCTCTGTAATCCAGATTTAGCACCCTGTGACTACCACCTGTTACCTTAGTTAAAAGAATATTTGGAACATGCTTCCAAACAACAACGAGGTTAATGGGCATACAAAACTGCCATAACACCTACAGAATTGCATTAATCAAAATGGCAATTATCTACAAAATAGGTAACTTAAATGTTCAAGCTTTAACACGATAAAAACATTTTTGAAAATGAATAGTTTTTTGTGTTTCTGAAAAGAGTAAATGCCTATTCTTCTACATTCTTTGTGTATTGTGACATCTTTTCTGTTATTATTTTTCAGTAATATTTGTATGTGGAAGATTTATGTACAAAATGAAGAAACCGTCTGGAAATGTAATTGTTGACATAACAAAATGTTCTGCTGTAAGTATAATTTTGTACTGTGTTTAGATGTTACTCTTACTTATTCTATAGGTGTGAAAATCTAGAGGTTTTACTAAATAAAACAAGGAGTGTAACGGTTTACTTTTTCTTTAGTCATTGGACTTAAGTACACTTAATATGAATATAAAAAAGAAACAAAAATAAGAAAGGCCACTTCTGTGGCCCAATGGGTTAGCGCACTACGTTGCAAAATTGAGATCCTGGGTTCGATTCCTCACCAGGGTCTGGAAAATTTTGTTACAAGCTAAAACCCAGAATTTTTCAACCCAATGTAATTGCTAATAATCAAGATGTTGACGCAACTTAAAATAAACAAAAATAAAAATAATTTTTTCTGTATTAAAAAATTAAAAATAAATATTTTCAGAATTTAAATAACTGGGTGAAATATTACAGAGTGATTGTCTTTGTAAAAAGGTGATGAAAGAATTAACCAAAAAAATAATTTAAAAAAATCTTTTTCACCAAACTAAGAATTTATGTACTTAACAAGAGAATCATTTCAGTTCATGCTAAATTAATTAAGATAATAATTATGAAACAGTTTAAAAGCCAGTAATTTTGTATGAAATAGAAATAATTTACATTTTACCTGAATTAGAGAAAATTTATGGACTAAAAAGACTTTTAAAAGAAAATTTTAACATTATTTTCAAATAGAAAGATACAAAACAATAGAACCTTACAATCTTCATTAATTAAAAGAGTTAAAATTTATGGGAATATTTTCAGAATGAATGACAAAAGAATGTACAAAACTATTGTTACAGTTTAAATAAATTAAAAAGAGTGATTAGCTTTCATATGAAATAAAAAAAGAGAAATCTCTTATATTAAATTACGGAAAATGATTGTTTAGATCAAGGTGTACGTAGAACTTAAGCTCATCATTTAGCTATTTCTTCTGCGAAAAAGAGATAAAGAAAGAAACTGATTGTTTAGGGAAAATCAGAAAGTAAAGAAGAAGAAATTGAGTCATAATTCTGAGTGCTTGGTCTTAATTGTGCTATTTTACAAGAAAAAAGAAACAACAAAAAACAGATAGAATGCATACCAAATTTTAAACAAATAACATTTTTTTAAATGATAACAAATGTAAAAAAATGTAGTTAAAAATATTGTCAAATTCAACTTTTTTTTTCTCAAATTTTAAAACAAAAAGAAAGTAAATGAAAATTATATTTATTGATTACAGAGAATACAAAAAAGATACCTAACATGAAAGAAATCATAAAAATGTCAGAGGGTTGCTTAATGAGATTGTTTTACAAATATTTCTGAGGATATTGTCACAACAAATATCTATTTACAAACAATCGCTTAGACAATACCATATTACTTATTTTATTAGGGCCGGCCCGTGGAGTAGTGGTCAACGCAACTGACTTCTATGCCAGTGGTCGATTCCAGGTCAGATTTGGCATTTTTTTATCACTCATCTCCATCTATCACTCTTTTATCTGTATTAGCAGTAATGTTAAAAACAATCGAATGTAGAATTAAAAAAAAAATATTTTGTTGGAAAAACAACTTTATAGAAAAGTTGTTTTTTCGTCAATGTAATATCAATACGTTGTTGACCAGTACCAATTCATTTCATAAAAGTATAAAAGAACAACTAGTCAGCGATATTTAATTTGTGGACACATTATCTTCCTTGTCAGCATTAGCAGTAATATTAAAAACAGTCAAACGTAAAACAGAAGAGGTATTTTACTAGAACAACTTACCCACCGAAGTTAGTCTAGGGGTTAAATTTGTCGCCGCTAGTCAGCTGATAACAACTGATTTTCAGAGACGAAGGTTCCTGGTTCAAATCCTGGTAAAGGTAGTTACTTTTATACGGATTTAAATACCAGACAGTGGTTACCGGTGTACTGTGATGGTTGGGGTTCCATTAACCATACTTCTCAGGAATGGTCAGTTTGAGTATACAAGACCAAACCTCATTTACACGTCATACATATTATCCTCATCTCATTGGGTCATGGGGTTGCTTATTGTTCCAAATTGAACAGATTGCAACATACACACATTAGATAGAAAACATTAGAACAACTATACTATAGTCTATGTGATCACAAATACTCCAAAAGAGCTGTAAAATGATCGAATAATGGGCCAAATTGAGGCATCCAATGTCAGTAAATTACATGATCAGTTACCCCATGCCTATTGTATTTACATGGATAATTCAGGATGACATCATAAAATTACACATAATGCATTAATTTAAAGAAACAGTTTACTTTCTGGTAATCCATAGACACCCAAGATTAATTTATTACGTATTTTGATTTTGATAAATAATATTTTATAACAGATAATATAATAATAATAATAATAATAATATTCTATAACATAGTAAAAGATTTCCTGTACGTATGCACCAACTGAAGACTGGAGAAGAGTTCCCCCGCTAACTGCCTTCTTAAGATAGTTGGAGCAGCATGAGCGTTGATTAACAGCTGAATCAACAGTAGGAGAATAGAATTGATGCACAGGAGTGGGAGAGGCAAAAACAGTACAAGTGGAGCAACCCACGACTTCAAGTCTCTTTTTAAATTGTAAAATAATAGCAACAGTTTTGATATTGATATACTTACGAGGCATATTCCTAAAGTAAGGTCATTTGGTCATTTAAAAACATAAGCTTATGAGAAAAGGTTTTTCTTGACAGTATAAGTTTACTACATTCTTACATTACTTTTCCATATTATCACCATTTAGTTGTAAACACTTTTTGTAATGCTGCGCCAACTATTTTAAACCCTCGGCATAAAAGTTTGCTGCCAGGGAATTGAACCAGTTGACAACGGCTGTCTTGAGTTCCTCGTTATTTTCAAACTGTTGTCCACCAAGCCAACATTTGAGATGCAAGAAGAGGAAGTAGTCACTGGGTGCAAAGTTGGGACTGTACGAAGAGTGGTCAAAAAGTTTCCAACAAAAATCTTAAATCTTCTTCTTGTTTATGGCAGTGGTGTGAGGACACGCGTTATCATGAAGGAAGATTACACCAGATGATAGTTTCCAGATTCGTCTATGACAACCCTGTAAATAAAGGTCCATGCAACGAGGGGTAATTCATTACTCAGGACACTAATTGTCAATCCCTGATCACACTGCAGTTTTCGGTTTACTTGATCAACGATGCCATCGCTTTCAATACTGAGCCTGCCACTCCGCTCTTCATCATGAACTTTTGTGCAGTGACTTTTAGTGCCTCGACATCATTGTCTCGACAACTGAAGATCCTTTTACATGCAAAAATTGTATCACAGTGTGCACTTCACAACAGGCGGGAGAAACGATTGTCACGGACATTGGGATCTGGATTCACAGACTGGAAAACAACTACTGAATCAAAACAACTACTGCAGTGGCTTTGTAAATAGTCAATAGATGGCGCTGCATTGTGTGAAACTGTGTTCAGGCCTACCAATATTTAGATATAAGCCAACGACCCTTACTTTTGGAATATGTCTCATAGATTATGGCCAATATTTAGGTAAATTATAACATATTGTAATATTATTATACTTTTTGCAGTATGCATTAAAGAAAAAAATAACAACAAAAGGAGGACATTACGAACACTGGCTTGATTATGCACAAGATAAATACAACAGAAAATTGATTGATGACACAAAAATAGTAATGTCACTAATTCTTTTATTCTCGCCTACAATATTGTTCTGGTCGCTTTATGAACAACAGGTAATGTTATTGCAGTTTCTTTATTTCTGTTTTATTAATTAAAAAAAGAAAACCCAACACAACATAATTTTTCTTTGATTGCATAATATCCAAATAAAAGGGTAGATAATCTGTCAACAATGATTGAAATTTATGTTACTTGAAGTAAATCATATCAGATTATCTTATAAAATTGTACTCTTATTGTGAAAAAACCTTCATTCATTAAGAATTAATTAATTTTGAATGACATTAGCTTGTCACCCAGAAGTAAATTACTCTTACTCTCAAATTACAGTAGTTCAATAAAACGCCCAGATAAACTATATAGGTGGTATTCAGGTCAAAGGAAGTAAGGATGGCTGGTTTTATCCTGGGGTAGTGTTGTACAACATGTATACAGGGCTGAGGACACCCTCTTATGACTTTTGAAACAATATTCTTCTTTGGACCATGCTAACATTGCTGCCTCCAACTGGTTCTACAATAAAAATTGTAGTCTTTAAAGACCTAATGTTCTTATAAAAACACACATTTTTTGACCTGAAGATTTGTGTCCTGAACACTTACATCTGATGGGTGTTAGGGATTGTAGAAAGGAAGAGGACAGAAACTTTTGAAATGTGGTGTTATAGGAAAATGTTAAAGATTAGGTGGGTGGACAAAAATAGTAATTTAGAGGTTCTTAGATGAGTGGATGAAAGAGGAAGTATAAGGGAAAATGTTACCAGAAGAAGGAATAGGTTAGTGGGGCATAACTTAAGACATCCAGGTATTGTTCTATCAATAATGGAGGGTAATGTTGAGGGAGTGAACTTTAGGGGGAGGCAAAGGTTAGAATATTTAAAGCAAATTATGAAAGATGAAGGATGTTGCAGATATTTAGATATGAAACGACTTGGACAAGATAGAACAGCTTGGAGAACTGCATCAAACCGGTCAAGAGACTGATGACAAATAAATGAAAAAAATTATATTAATTTAAGTTGAGGCAATTTTTATAACACTAGTACTTTTAAAACGACACTAGTTCTCTATGACTACTTTTTCTTCTCAGGGTGCCTCTCCATTCCAAAGGTTGGCGACCATCATGGCTTACTTACTTATCACTACTCTTCTATTTATTTCTACGACTACTAATGTGTATTAAATGTCAGATTTCAATGCAGTAAGGTTTTTTATATTTATAAAATGACAGTAGGTCTCATAAAGAGAAAATGCTGCAGTAATGTCTCTCTTTTTGTGTAGATGAGATATTGAGTCTTTCTGGTGCATGGGTTAATAAAATAATTTGTGTCTGAACAAATATATTTCCCTACTACTAACACCGGTAATTTACATCCCCATTAATCAAGTTCCCAGAAATTGGGAGTCTGCTGTATCACAAAATATAATTCCTTAACTTGACGATAAAGATCATAAAAATCTAAACTGAAAGTCAAGTTTATACCTAACCTCTAATTAAATTATCAATAGATCAGGATGGAAATTTACTTTCTGTTTTATTTTAGGGTACATCATGGATATTTCAAGCAAAACGAATGAACGGAAGAATTGGAGGTTATACGATAAAGCCTGATCAAATGCAAGTCTTAAATCCAATTTTAATTTTGGCTTTCATACCATTATTTGAATGGGTCGTTTATCCGATATTGTCAAAATTACATTTAGTCAGAACACCTTTGCAAAAGTTGGTCATTGGAGGTTTAATGGTGTCTGTGGCATTCATTGTAGCAGCTTTTGTTGAACAAAAAATTCAGGTAATTTAATCACTTATTTATATTAATTATTGTCAAAGAAAAGTAAGATTCATTATTAAAAAGTTACAAGATATCAATCTCTGAACGATAATGAAACAAAACAAAATCTCAGACAAGGCTATCTAGAATCCAATTAGGTAGGGGGTGATACTGCCAAAATTATCAGATTTTGTTGAAAACAAAATAACAAAATAAATATTTTCTGGTTACTTGAAGTGGACTGACCCTTTAAGCAGTTAACAAAATACAAACAACATAAAAATTAAGGTGTATGGTGCAATTATACATAAAATATGTCATAATTTTGAGCTGAATACTTGTGCAGTAATGTAGTAGCAACTGGTGGTAAATAATTGACTCGTATAAAATATAGGTATCTTTGGTATAGATTAAGAGGAGCACTTTTGGGGAAAAAGTTAAATTGTTATTCCATTTCTGCTGCCTGAAACAGGTAATTGTTAAAAAATATATAGTATAAACCCTGAAAATCATCACTTAATTAATTTCCCTTTTTTTTTTTATTAATTCCCTGTGATTTTTGTGCGGAAGTCTACACCATGTGAAAACAAACAAAATTAATGTTGTTTTAAAACATAAAAAAGTTTAAACGTCTATGAGAAGTTTATTTTAAATCGTACTTGCCGGCCGCATTGGTGCAGTTGGTAACGTGCTCGCCTCTCATCATGCGGTCCTGGGTTCGAATCCCACTCGGCATGGCATATTTTCATACGTTACAAAAAATCATTTCATCCTCATTACACACAGTTACACCCCAACGTCGTCGCTAATGACCTTGTAGTTGATGCGACGTTAAATAAAAAAAAAAAAAATCATACTAGTCGAGTCAATTGGTTAGTCAGTAAGTGAGGGCTTTCCAGTTATATAATGTATGAGTAGAGATATATTATGGAATGTAATTAATTGTACTGAAAGTAATTACAGTTCGCTGTAGTTTTTCGGTCAATTCTTCAACTACGTAATGTACAATGAATATTATTTAACGTGATAAATTATTTTTTTTTGTTAATAATTTATTTATATAATTACAGCCAACATATGAGATTCTTCCACAAGAAGGAGAAGCACAATTAAGGATAATTAACGGTTATAATTGTCCAGCAAACGTAGATCTTGTAAATATAGATGGGAATCCACACAAAATTGAAAAACTAGGAATTTTGCAGTTACGTAATTTACAAGCGAAGGGCACACAAGATATTGGAGTTACAGTAAATATTTTAAAATCTGAATGCTCTCAATTAAAATCAGATCTGCAATACAAAGGAACTATTTCTATTACTGAACAAGAGGTAAGTAAATTTTTTAGTCATACTCATATGAATTTAGAATTGTTGTTGAATTATCTAATTTTGATAACTATATTTTGTCTTTTATGTTAAACTATGAAACGAAAAACAACTTCTATGCAATTTACAAACACTTTAAATCACTTATTGATTATAAACTAAGTGTTGTAGAAAATAATTTTTAGGTTTATTAATTTTTGACACCTTTAATTATATACTACATTTTTGTCGTATACTAAGGCTGAAATCTTTAAAAATACCCATTTTTTACCGATTTTGATAAAAAAACTACAAGAAATCACTAACGAATGCTGAACATGTAGAAAAAATATTTAAAATACAATTTGTAGGTTATTAATTTTTGACCATTTTAATTATATACACTTCTGTCGTGAAATGCATGTTTAAAATACATGCATTTTATTAAGATTGCTAAGGCCGCAATCTTAAAAAATCCCTATTTTTTATCGTTTTGATGAGAAAACTACAAGAAATCACTAACCAACGCTGAACATTGCAGAAAATAATGTTTGAAATAAAATTTGTAGGTTTATTAATTTTCGACAACTTTAATATTTATACACACTTTTGTCATGAAATATATAGGGCTACTAAGGCTGCAATCTTTAAAAATCCCCTTTTTACCGATTTTGATGAGATATCTACAGAAAATCACTAACCAACACTGAATATTGTAGAAAAATATGTTAGAAATAAAAATTGTAGGTCTATAATTTTCCACAACTTTAATTTACCTAAAATGCTTAACTTTTTGAAAATTTTCTAAACTTTTGTTCTAAAATGCACATTAAGACTGCAATCTTAAAAAAAAAATATCATGAGAACACAGGCCCTCCAAGAATTTCAGGAGACATGATGGTTACCCTAACTTGTAGAACATAAAAACATTTAGTAAATGAGATTTAAAAAAAAATCGAAGGAGCCATTTTTGAGAACATAGCAAAAAATGAAAAATTGTACTAATAAACTAGGTAGGCCTACTGCTTTCGATTGACCAATTTTAATGAAAATGTTTATGTCAGTCCTCAAGGGGTACCTAACTTAAACTCCAAGTTTCAAAGTTGTACAATATTTGTTCTTGAATTATTTTATTCACACACATACTAAACACTAAGAACATGTTTTTGGGTTCAGGAGTCTGGTATAGGTGAAAATTCAATTTCAGAAAACTCACATGAAAACTGTACTTTCCTTCTTTATATATCCATACAGAGCAAGAGAAAGTAAAAATTACAAGTACAATGAAAATAAATAGTAGTCTAAGTTATTAAATTTATATTAAAATGTGGAAACATTTTCTTTCAGAGTGTGTCATATTTAATTTCAAATAAATTAGGATCTGAAAGTGGGATACTTTTCTCAAGACTAGGAAAATATGATACAATAAGGAAGTCAGACAAAGGAGAAGCTCTTATCAGGTAATTATCATTTTCTGATTAAATTTAGACAAGCAGTTTATAGATTTACTTAGTGAAATGTTTTTGTACAATTAACTACTTAAGTTGTACTTGTGCTAACATACAAAAAAATTGGTAAAGCTACTGATAACACCTTGTTCAAAGACCAAATTATAATTTTTGTATGCATTTATTAATATTTAATTATAAATAATAATTTATAATTCTTAAAACCCCTGCTCTTTTTAAATGTGTACTGGAGAAAGTTATTCAGGAATGAGAAATGGAACTTGCCAATAAATGATTGTTAAAACAAGTACACATACAAAGATCAAAGAATGGCACAAAGATAAATTGTCTTCCTTTTGCAGGCGACTTAGCAAACATTTCTAGGAACATGGAAACATCAATAGAATAAATAATCGTGTTAGAAGAACACGAGCAAAAAAAGTAGGACTACAGATTTCCTTCAAAAAAATTAAATACATTACGAACATCAAAACAACTCTGTATCACTTGACGACACAATGTAGAAGCGAACAAAAGCAGACGAGGAAAAATGGCTGGCGGATTCCGAGGAACTCACCACTTGTATAAGAAAGCACTCCCAAGACTAAACATTATAATACTGAGATAAAACCTGTGCGTCTATTCGCCAGTGAGTGCCTTAGATTGACCGCTAAGGCTGGTCTAAGAGAAGTAGAACAATTTGAGAAGAAGATCCTCCAGAACATAATGAGTCCGAAGATAGTAGACGGACAATATAAATTACGAGGTCAAGAAGAACTGTACAAGGAAACTGAATGATTAATGGAAACAATTAGAAAAAGAAGACTAACATTATAGACACTTGTATAGAATGGATGACAACCGATTGACAAAACAAATTTTTAACACTTAACAATTTACCTAAGGTGTTGGGTAAATGGTTTAAAGAAGTCAGAAAGGATATTGAAAAAACCGGAGTAAACCGAGAAAACTTAATGAACCAAACAAAATTCAAACAACTAATTATGGACTTAAATGTCTTCCATGAAGAACAAAAACAAAACACTGGGTGGACAAAGAAAGGAGAAAAGCCTACAGTGAGCGAATGCTAAGAATGTGGGCTGGAAAAAGAGCTTCCACAAACATCTAAAGTCATCTTATGTTGTCTAAAATTTATGAAAACAGAATAACAAAAAAAATTATTGAAATACGGAAAAGTAATGATCAATTAACCAATACAGTTAAAGTTATTCATTAGTGACTACTTAAAAGTCATGGAGCAGTGAGTTTTAACATGTTAGAATTAACAGATCTCAGCTAAGAATCAAATTCACGACCTTCTGCTTTGTAGTCTAGCATTCTATCAATTTAAAAATATTTTCTAATAAAAAGGCTTTTGGAAAAATAGTATTAATCTCACAATAATATTTTTTTAAAAATCCATAATGTGTGTACCTTGCAATCTGTTCAATTTAGGACAATAAGTAATACCATGACCCAATGTAATGAGGATGATGTATATGATAATTAAATGAGATATAGTCTTGCACAGGCTCACACCGACCATTCCTGAGAGAGTATGGTTAATTGAACCCCAACCATCAAAGTATACCAGTAACCACTCTTTAGTATAAAAATCAAATCCATATAAAAGTAACTACCTTTACTAGGATTCAAACCAGGAACCTTCATCACAATTTTTAAACTTTAGTGTTTTTTTTGCAGGATAGCATATCAAGTTGATAAAAATTCAAAACTGGAACTTGCAGCTGATTCAAAACTAAGCTTTGATCTTTCAGTTAGTGATCATGTTACAGATTTGCAGTCTGCAGAACCTGGCAGGTAATGTAATTTATTGTAATCTAGTACAAGGAAATATTTGATAAAACTATAGCACAGATTTAAAAAAAAAATGTAGATTATACTTTAAACAGATTTAATGCTTCTACACGTCTACATCTACACTAATACATTACATAAAGAGTAACATTTGTTTGTACAAGAAACTTTCGGAAACTGCCCAACTGATTTCCTAAATTCTATCAATTTTGGACCTTAGAGCTTCCAGAGTAACATATGGGCTATATATTTGTAGAAACCATTATGTAATTTTTAAATCTTGAAAAATAATTTTTTGATTGGTAAAATAAAGTTATCTTTTATTTTGTTTGTTGTAAGGTCATTTGGGAAGATTAGTTCTTTTATTTAACAGAATGACATTATACGAAGGTAATTTTTAAAGTAAAAACCGTTTTGTTATGGAGTAACAGAAACTTTATTTAAGAACATAAATTGATCAGAAACTAAAATATAAACATTTTTTACTTTTCTACATAGTCACAAATATTACTAAACATTTGTTAAGTTGTGGCACTAGCTTTTGGATCCCCTCATCAAAGAACTCTGCTGCCTGACCCTTAAACCAGTTAGTAACAGTTTCTTAGGCAGATATCTCAAAAATAATGTCACATCTGATCTCTGCATAGAAAGTTAAACCATCCAAAAATCAAAGAGATCGTGTATTTTTAAAAAAATGGATGTTGCCTACATTGTTTTAAATTACATCATTATTGAATTATTAATTTCATTAGAAGCTGTAAAGCACAACAAGTGGGGGTGGGGATTGGTTGTACAGTATATTGTTACAAGTTTATTATAAAATTCATATTTTGTTTCAGCTATAAGCTTAATTTAAATAGCAAAGAAATCGGAGAGGTACCAATTGAATTTGGTGGAGTTTACACCATTTTAATAACAGCAGAAAACACAACAACAGTAAGTATAGAGTTTAGTTTGCTTTGAATTATGTTTAATGTGATTAGGTATCCCGCATTAAGGGATTGTGTCCTGCTGTCTCCACAATATTTCTTGTGGTACATCCAAATATCCTATTTTGAAGTTTTCTGTTTTATTCTTTTATTAGACAAAATTTACAATCAGTTATGCTTAACTTTCAATAAATAGTTATGATATATTGTAATAACACTGACATGCGTATAAAAGTGTCCCGTGACCCTTTTCTACTAATTAAAGACAAAAAGATGTTGATACATAAACTACCTGCAGTAATTGTAAAATAAAAGACATGTAAAAATTAATATTTACAAAGAATTATAAACAAAAATTAAATGGTAGTAAAAAAAACCAAAAAAAGAAATAATAACTTAACTAAAAACAAAGATTGGCTAAAGATTAGTGTAGTGGTAGCACACTAGCCTACAACGCAGAGGTCCTGGGTTCGATTCTTGGTCAGGGTCAGCAAATTTTCATAAGTTAAAACCCCTGTTACATAACCCACCGTAGTCGCTAATAACTGAGCTGATGATCTGACTTTACATAAATTTAAAAAAAAACAAAGATTATGTACATTGTAACGGTAACTAAAAAAAATTAATACACTTAATTTAAAAATTATGGTTTATGATTGTATTATTACATTATAAACTATATACAACTTTTATAAAGTTATAAAATAATAGTTACATTAACTTTATTTTACCACAACTTCACAATATTATATTCACAAATTTTCACGTAGGCCATAAATGTGAAAAATTTAAATGTTTTAGATTTAGTTGAAAGAAATCTGTTTCATGAACCAAGATTAGTAATGATACCTACTGGAAATACACAGGAGTTGAGCTTAATAGGCATAAGGAAGATCTTTGGACTATGCCAGGACTTCCATTTTAATGTTTCACTTTTTAATTGAAAAGTATAAAAACAATAATGATTCTTTCAGAACATTTATTTTACATTTTTAATACAAATGATTTCAATTGTACATTGTTTTGGTTATTAACAACACTAATATGTGTTTTGGTACAGAATTAGTGGGTTTTATCATGTAAATCAGACTATAGTCAGGAATCGAACACAGGATCATTTACTTTGCAGAATGCAGCCATGTCCTATAATATTATTTCATGTAATATTAAGACTTTATGTAAAATTTTTGGAACTGGATACTAAGTAAATCAAATTCTATTAAAAATAATGTTTAGATTGTAAAAACAAGGCCTTCGAGCCAGCCCAGTCATTCAGCTGATAGAAAGTTACTATTATTTGTTAAGTAACACTAGTTAGGCAAGCGACTTTGTATGACGACCAGCTGACAACCATTCCTGAACAAACTCTACTGGGGGTCCCTGTTCAAAAATTCATGCCGAATCACGTCAAAAAATACAGCGAAAAACAGCGATCAAATTGGGTGGTTGTCAGTAAAAGTACAGTTCTCGATAACAAATAAAAAAAAGATTGTAAAATAATACAGTTTTTGATTTAGTGTACATTTATAATCCTAACATTACTCATTCCAATCACCCTTTTACTTAAAGTGTTTCACTTTACGGTGGAAAATATTTGGTCACTATTTTCTATTTCAATCTTATTTACTTTTAGGTTCTTGTTTTGAGGTTAGAAAAAATAAGAAATATTTTTTTTATATACCATGCTATTAGACAGTGCTACTATACACTGGTGTACTTTTATGGTTGAGGTTCAATAACGATACTCTCACAGAAATCGTCAATGAGTCTGTACAAGACTACACTTCATTTACACATCATAAATATCATCTTCATCTCATTGGGTAATGAAATTGGTTGCTTATTGCTCTTAAATTGTACAGAATGCAACGTACACACATTAGGGATTAATAAAATTCCATACTAGAAAAAACACAACTAGAAATCTGAAATTCCTTAACACTAGTATTTACATAAAGCATTTTTACTTGCATCATAATATACAAATTTTATAAACTGGATTATAGTTAAGAAAAATAAGAGAATATTTTTTTTAGGTCAACAAACAAAAAGATAGTTTGAGCTACAAGAGGTTTTAATAAATGAAGCTCAGCTTGAAGTCATTTAAAATGCTTTCTTCACAAAGTTGAAATGAACAACTGCTTTTATCAGGATGCCAAACAAGTTGAAAAGCATTTACTTTCAACAATATGTAAGTGATTCACTATAGTGTATGGCTGTTGTTGTGGAATGAGATCTATTACTTGAGTGGAAATAACATGACTACTGATTAATATCATTTACCTCTTCCTACATACCTCTTTGGTATTCTAATGTTTCTAAAAAAAAAACAATAATGTACAATTCTTCCATTGCAAAAATATGCACTCATCCCCCCCCCCATTTTATGGCCTTCATTGGACCACTTTCACTTTGTCAATTTGGAAGCTATTAATAGTATCCAATCTCCATTTCCTTGTACTTTTTGTTTATACATGTTTTGACTATTCTTCTTGAGAATCCTATCTACTATTGCGGCATTAAATTATTTTTCTATTATTCGTAATATTTCTGGTTTTGTAACTTTTTTGTATGAATCATTCTAATATATGAAACAATTTATTTCAGGAATTTAATATTTATGAAATAAGTCCACCAAGCACAGTTCATATCTTGTGGCAATTACCACAAATATGTATACTGACAGCTGCAGAAATTATGTTTTCAATAACTGGTTTGGAATTTTCGTATTCTCAGGTAACGTTTTTAAATAAATTTTATTAAGTTTATCATATTATTTATCTAATAAAAATATTCTTTCTCTTTTATGTTTTTGTTTCTAAACATGAAATTCATCTTCATGGATATGTTAATATTGAAGTATTTTAACTTCTTAACAGTGAAAATTTTCAGAGAAGGCTTTTAAGAGAATCAAGCCCTTTGAGTTAGTGTAATAGTTTAATGTGATAGTGCTACAACCAGAGCAGTGCATGGTGCAATAAGTTGTAAATTAAGTTATAGCACTTAAAGCCTGACCCAAAAGAGTTGAAAGAGGGATAAAGACGACAATGCTATCATATAAAATAAAATACAATTTTATATGTGACAAATGTAGATGGTGGAGAATGATCATGTATGAAAATGAGTAATGAAAAAGAAAGCCAGACCTGATCGGGAATTGAACTCGGGACCCCGGCATAAAATCCAGTTGCGCTAACCACTACGCCAACGGGTCGACCTGTTATTACACCTGGAAGAGACTGAGGAATACTATGGAGAAACACTGATCTGGACAGTAATAATTTTTTTAAGATTGTAAAATACTGTACTCCATACTATTGAAATTTTTTTTCATACTATTGAAATTAATGTACATATGGGTGTATACAAAATTACTGAGATGATTCAGTGCGGCTATCATCATGAGAGGAAAGAAGACTGCAAGCAGGAGAAATACGATTCCTTCAAGGTGTCAAGAGGTTTTTCCAGATTAAGATGGATGTTGGAATGAAAATATTCAAGCTGAATTGGTAGTTCACACACTGAATTCAACTGTAGTGAGTACAGAAGGAAATGGAGGGATTAAATTCAATAGATGCTCACAGGAAGAATCCAACTTGAAGCACTATGGGAAGTAAGGGTGTGTAGCCCTTAAGAAAGATGATGAGAGTCTGTTTCTTGAACAGTGTGGACTGGAACAGACTAATTTACATATGCATGGCGGAAGAAATAAATCTTTCTGTTCTTATTTGCAAGAATTTTAATTGACAAATTGAGCAACTTAGCCTGACTGAATATACCAATTACTGGTAAATAAAATTATTAAATCTTCTATAATTTTAAATAATATTGGTGACAACTTATTTACTTAATTTAATTAATTAATATATATTTCACTTTTAACAGATTTTATCTAGACTATAATAAATTTCTATTTTCTTTTTCAGGCACCGAAGAGTATGAAATCTGTAATATCCTCACTTTGGCTATTGACAGATTCAATTGGGAATATGTTTGTGGTTGGATTGTCTACAATATTTGAAAGGCAATCCAGAGTAAGTACTATTAGCATTGTTATATTTCAGAAAAAAATTATAATAGACAACTGTCAACATTTTCAAAATCAAACAGTAGAATTTTCATTACAGAAAATATTCAGCTGGGACCAATCATGAAAATTTAATAGTGTTTATCATTCTTTTAGAATAACTGGAACTAAGCCAGAGTACAAGTGTTTGAACTATGGATGTACTGACATATGCTTCGACTATCATGGACCGAAAGGGTAACGAAAGAGGAGGTCTTACATTGGATGCACAAGGAGCGAGATATTGTGAATATTAAAGAGGCGCAAGCTTGAATATTTTGGACATGTTGTGGGAGGAGACAAATATCATATGGTGCAATTAATTACACAGGGCAAAATAGCGGAGTCGGGAAGTGTAGGGAGGGAGACGGAGAATATTATGGCTGAGAAACCTGTGTGGTTGGTACCACTCCTCATCTGTGTATTTATTTAGGGCTGCGGAATCAAAGATCAAAATAACCTGTGTGATCACAAACCTCTGTTTGGATTTGGCATCCAAAGAAGTATAAAAAACAAAGAAGTTTTACATGAATATCAATTTCCTTTAGAAAGTATTTTCATAATTATTTCTAAGATCTTTGCTCATAAATACACAAGTACACTCATATGTAACCTAATCCTATTCCAGCTAAAGCCTGGTCAGGGCGTTAACAATGCCCCTCTATCTTCCTTAATTCTCTTTATCCCAGACTAAACTTCTCACACTTTGGAAGAAACCGCTTGGTTTTTGCACCCTTTTACTTAACTCATTTTCTATCTGATGAGAAAAAAATTCCTAAATATGTGAGTTTTTTAATATCCTTCAGCACCCAATCCTATAACCCAGTGGTCAACAATTAGCGAGTCAAAGGCTCATTTTTGCAGACTGCAAGCTCTAGAGAATAAATATTTTTGTATACAGATCTTATTTTCGTGTGATGTGATTTTTTTTACATTTAGGCTGTGTGCATGCTGACAGCAATTGATAGTATCAACATGACATATGCCCCAGTTTCTCTGAAGAGATTTGATGCTCACTGAACAAGTTTATAGCCTCTATCAGGCTGAAAGCAACTTCTGATAGCACCGTGCTACAAAATACTATTACTTTTGTACACGTGCATACAGTAGTCTGAAACTATCATTATATTTTATTGCTCAAAACTTAACACATCAAAATTTTTACAGTCGGTAATGTAGGGCTAAGTAAAAAAGTTGGCTGGACCATGGCAGTCTCATAAAACTTTTAAATGGACCTTGATCAAATTTAGTTAATGACCATTGCTATGGCCTTGTTTGATGTTTTGCCTTACAACCTCACATCTCTTTTGCACCAGTACTTTACTTTTATCCTCACTGAATTCCAAAAAATCATATGACAGTACTATTTATTGTTTATTTAGGTCATCAGCCAAAAGGCTGGTTCGAACCTCTAGAGGCTTCACTAAGTATAATGAGGAGTGAGGTGGTTTGCTTTGCCTTCCTCACTGAGTGGTATAAAGTACACCCTACAAATGACATCTTTACTTCATTCACTCCAGGGACTGGCTATACAATGAAATTCATTATTCTCAAGAGGAGATAAACTCTGATTAGTGCCTTTTACACCTCTACCTCTTCAGTTCTTAAATGCTTCAGTCATATAATTGACTGACGATGTGATAAGAAACAGAAAAATTTTTTTTGGAGTCCTAGAATTAGCAGATTGAGTGTAAATAATTTAACACTCTCCCTGCCTGTTATGGGCAAAACAATACTATTATTTAAATTATTGTATTTTTCAGGTGGTGCAATTTTTGATATATGCCGGATTGATGGTTTTGGTTATGGCAGTATTCGCGATTTTAGCATGGAGATATAGATATGTAACACCAGATAATGATGAGGATGAAGAAGAATCCAATGGACAAGATAACCCAGCTTATAAAACGGAGGATTGAAAAGTCTGTGATATAATATAGTGTTTAAAATGCTTAATGAGTTTTTAATCGAGTGAAATTTTATAAAAACTATGCTGCATAAGGTATGCAAAGTTTGTTAATAAAGATTCAAAGGTATTAATGGATCCACTCTAATTTGAGATTCAGTTTAAGAAATAATCTAAAATTAATTTTTACAGGTTTGAAACTTGTTTTATGTATGTAAAGTTCAGAGTAAAAAAATCTCATAAGAACAATTAGGGAGTTTTAATGTTTATGTATAAGTTGATGTTTATTAAAAGATAAAATCTGTGTGCGGTTTAGTTTAGTGGTTATAGTGATAAGCGAGGAGGAATTTTTGTGAAACAAGAGGATGATAAAGAACTGGTAGAAAACTTGGTTTCGATCCTGATAATAAATTCAATAACTGCTTACAGTCTGTTGATGAGTTTTTAACCCTTTTAGAACCAGCCAATTTCAGACGATTTTTCAATTCATTACCAGGGACTTTTATATCATTATATTTAACAAACTGTCTTAAAGACTATTTTATATATATATTTTTTTAATATATATATATATATATTTTTTTTACAAACACGTGTAATGTATGCACATTCGTCTTAAGACTGCTGTATATCCTCAAATTAGAGTGAATCAAAGAAAAACGTTGGATGAAAACATCTCTAAACTATCTTATATGTTGTACATATATTAATAAATAGATTATTCTATGTAATGTAAATATTTAAGTATAAAATCAAAAAGTAATTCAATTTTAAATTTAACGTACATTGTAAATAAAAATAGAAAAGTCTAAATAACCTAACATAATGCACTGTAATGAATTATCTGAATTATTATTGATTACAAAATTTTATCAAGATTTAGCACAATAAAAACTGAATTTATTGCACAAAACTGTAACATTAACAATAAAAGTCTAATGTATAAATGGAAAAATCATAACGGTTCTCAATAAGAGTTTTGTCAATATTACAAATTCATCTAATATCTAGAGATTATGCAATCTTGTTATTTTTTCTAAATAAATTTTACAAAAAAATTTCTTTATTTTTAACTAGCAACCCCCGCTCGCTTCGCTTCACAGCAGCTGTAGGCTTAATTAAATTACTTTAAAACCTCTCTATACACAATATTTGTGGTTTTGTTGACCTTTGGCAGCAAAATAAATTGTTTTTCTGCACATCTAGCTCTAGAAAGTCTGACATAAAGTTGTCCATGAGTGAAGCACTCTTGTCTCAAATCGATGCCCACCATTTTACATTTTTATCCCTGCGATTTAACAGAATTGAATAGAATGCACAGAAGAATACCGATGAAAAAGAAAGAGACAGTTGATATGTGGCTGAGATAAGAGACAGTAATACGTGGGTGCGGTATGCAGAGTAACTGGAAATATATGACTCATTCACTTCCTGTCCAATGAAAACAAATACATAAAATATAGTACAAATTTTTTTTTAATATTTCCGAATTTTTAATGTTTTTGAAATCGAATGTTATTCTTCACATTTTTCTATGAAATATAAAAGTTGAATCGTGCTTCTAGCCAAAAAAATACAACATCCAGAGGAATTAGCAAAAATAAAAGTGCTATGCACCCGATGGACTAAAACATGCGACATCGTCACAGTTTAAGTTGCTTAACTCACTTAATTATAGTTACTTAAAGTTACAAAATAGCCTAATTGATCAGGAAGTTCTAAGCTATGCAACAATGAATTTTTTTAAAAATCAGTTCAGTAGTTTCTGAGATTACCTCTTACAAATGAACAAACAAACAGACGTTTCTTCTTATTAGTATAAATTAGATATTTTCCTTTATTTCATTAAAAATCTGGCATCAACCTTTCACACGACTTTCTCTTGCGAATGTAAAAATATATGTTATTGTTTTTGTTGTTTAGGTCATCAGCCGAAAGGCTGGTTTGAACCTCTAGAGGCTTTACTAAGTAAAACGAGAAGTGAGGAGGTTTACCATGCCTTCCTCACTGAATGGAAAAGTAGCCTATGCTAATCAGCAAGCTAGACCCTCCGAAAAGCATTTACTTTCCACCCTGCAAATAACAACTTCACTCATTCACAGGGTCTGGCTGAATAATTTTTTTTTGTTATCTCTTATATGTGTACATTGCAATCTGTTTAATTCAGAACAATAAGCAACCCTGTGACCTAATGAGATGAGGATGATGTGTATGACTTGTAAGTGAGATGTAGTCTTGTACATACCCTGGCTGACCATTCTAAGAGAGTATAGTTAATTGAACCCCAACCATCAAAGCACAACAGTAACCACTAGCTAGTATTCAAATCCATATAATGAAATTCATTACTCTCAGAGGAGATAACTCTGATTAGTGTCTTTCACACCTCTACCTCTTCTATTCTTAAATGATTCAGTCATATAATTGGCAGACCATGTGATAAGAAACAGAACTATTTTTTGTAACCCAGGAAGTAGCAGATTGAGTGCAAATAATTCAATCACTCCACCTGTCTGTTATTGGGAAATGTAAATATAACCTACATTTAATCATTAGTAAACACTGAAAAATGAAAAACATAACCTAATTTTAATCATGAGTGAGTACCGCAAAATGACAACCTCTAATTGATGCTGATCACCTCTAATTGATGTTAAACTAAGCTGTGTAGAAATAAATGTTTGAAATAAAAGTTGTAGGTCTTTTAATGTTCTACAACTTTGATTATATATTATATACCGGGTGAGCATAAAGTCTTGCCCTGATTATAAAAATTTATTGCAGAATAACTGTTTGACATAATAATTTAAATTTGATGCTGTTACATAGGTTAGTGTTAATAGTTTTTTTTAAGATTACTTACATTAGTAAACTTCAACGTGTGCCCCCTTGGTAGCTCGGAGAATGTCGAAGCGGTATTCCAGTTCCCGCCAGGTGTTTTGTAGCATGTGTTCTGTCACAGTCCCCACAGCAGCTTGTATCCTAGCCTTCAGTTCGTCAACGTCAGCAACTGGTGTGGCAAAGACTCTATCCTTGATATAGCCCCAGAAAAAAAAGTCAAGGGGAGTAATGTCTGGAGAGCGAGGTGGCCAGGGTGTTGAACCATCCCTTCCAATCCACCGATCCGGAAATGTTTCATCCAGGATATTACGCACTATCAAAGCCCAGTGGGGCGGTGCCCCATCTTGCTGGAAAATTATCCATGGTTGATAACTGTGATCACCACAGGTTGATGGGGCACCGCCCCACTGGGCTTTGATAGTGCGTAATTTCCTGGATGAAACATTTCCGGATCGGTGGATTGGAAGGGATGGTCCAACACCCTGGGCACCCCGCTCTCCAGACATTTCTCCCCTTGACTTTTTTTTCTGGGGCTATATCAAGGATAGAGTCTTCGCCACACCAGTTGCTGACGTTGACGAACTGAAGGCTAGGATACAAGCTGCTGTGGGTACTGTGACAGAACACATGTTACAAAACACCTGGCGGGAACTGGAATACCACTTCGACATTCTCCAAGCTACTAAGGGGGCACACGTTGTTTACTAATGTAAGTTTACTAATGTAAGTAATTTAAAAAAAAAACTATTAACACTAACCTATGTAACAGCATCAAATTTAAATTATTATGTCAAACAGTTATTCTGCAATAAATTTTTATAATTGGGGCAAGACTTTATGCTCACCCGGTATACTTTTGCCCTAAAATGCATATTTAGGCCACAATCTTAAAGAAACCACTTTTTATCAAAAAAAGCAGAGGTCCCCAAGAATTTCATCTGACGCTTACCCTATCTTTTATAAAAGCATGGCGCTTACCCTATCTTGTATAGAGGCATTTGTTTAAAAAATCATAGAAGCTGTTTTTGAGAAAATTGTAAAACAGAAGTATTTGTATCTTTTGTATCTTTTGTATTTGTATCATTTGCCAATGTAAACGAACCTTAAATTTTCCAACTGTTGTAATGCTTGCACAATTAACAATGGATTCTAAATCTGCATGAAACTATTTCTGATACAATAATATATCCTCTTTCATTAAAAGTTTTGGAGGGTTTAGTTTTTCAAACCACCACTCCAAAATTTTTCAAAATATAAAAAAAATGTAGATTTGTGAATGATGAGATAATGTTACCCCTTACATGTCAAAGTAACCCCAATTCACGGTATAGACTGATTCAGGTGCTCCGATGTGAGAATAAACTAGGAGAAAAATAGTTACATTTTTAGCATTTAATAAGGCAAAAACATTATCTCATAGAACATTATACCATTGGGTATCTTTGTTCTTTTTTATTTCTTTTTCTTGTCATCCTTTCTTTAGTTTCATCAAATTTGCTCGTTGTATTTTAGTATATAGTTACAAATAAAGTTATTAAAGATAAAAAATAAAGCTAAATAATCAGTTTAAACAAAATGCAAACAAAAACCAAATGTAAACATCAATAACTCTTGTTTACTTTACATAGTATCATGTGATTCTGTGTGTAAACATATATAAATACTTCAGTATTAACTAACGCTAGATTAACCTGCAATTTGGAACGTTGGTGGGAAATTTTTAAATGCTCATTAATGTAACTAAATCCAGAAACATTTTGGTGATAATTTTGAATAGTGCATTCTAAAACTTTTATATAGGCTAGACTGTATTGGAAACTTCTGGGTTAATTATAATGGTTAAGAAAATGGAATATGCGCCAGACGAAGGTAAAAAAATACAGTTTTTTTTCTGTAGTGCTATAGAAATACTCCTTTGTTTCTAAATGACAAAAAATATTTTAATTTAATAAAAGAGTACTTAAGTTATTTTTTAGTTAACTATAACCAGTAGATTCCGAAAAGGGAATATAGGACACGCCAAGACAAAAATTGATAGTTCTAACACTACGATAAATTAATTTTATTCATTGTTTACTAAATTTATAATTTTGGTTACCATAATTTTTTATTACAACTAACTTGCTTCAATAAATGTTGCCGACTAACAATTCTTACACTGTGTTATACAATCAGTAAATTAAATATTTATGAATATCAAGTGAAGTGGAGAGAAGAGAGGCAGGCCACAATTAAAGTGGATGGGTTCAGTAATAGATTTATTTATTTTTTGGTTTTGTCATCGGGAACTGTACAGTATTAACAACTACCCAATTTGACTGCTGCTTTTCACTGTATTCTTTTAGACGTGAATTAGGCATGAGTTTGAACACGGACCCCCAGTAGAGTTTGTTCCCGGATGGCTGTCAGCTGGTCATCATACAAAGTCACTTACCCAATCAGTGTTACTTAACAAACAATAGCAACTTTTTACCAGCTGACTGATTGGGCTGGTCCGAAGGCCTCAGTAATAGATAAATTAGGAAAAAGATGTGGTGCCAAGCAAGCAGTAAAGGAGAGATGGTACAATCATAGAGCGAGTTAAAGAAGAGTTGGGGCCACTTGAAGAAATTTGGAGGAGGATAGATTGGATGATGATGAAAATATGTGTGTGCATTTACGTAGATGTTTTATTCGTTTTGGGATTTAACCCTTTCAGTGCCGAAACAAAATTTACAGAAAAGTTACAGAAATACACAATTTTCAGTTAAAAATTAATTTTTATAGTGTTCATAAAAAAGAAATCATTTTAACACTAATAATATTCAAAATAGTTTTTTTTAGTTTATTTAAAGTCGCATCGATAGCTTGGTCATTAGCACCTACTGTGGTTTTTGGTACCTTAACGATGGTTTTAACGTGTTAAAATTTCCAGACCCTAGCCAGGAATCAAACCTGGGACTTTTCGCTTTGTAGGCTAGCATGCTAGTCACTACGCCACAAAGGCGGTTTCAAAATACATTATTCCATTAATTTTTGTTTAAAAGTTTTTTTGGAAATGTTCAGTTATCTGGACGTTGGCACTTTATGCATAACTTACAGATGTCCGGTAAACCGGATATTATCACTATGTAAAAACTATCGACATCCTGTTTTCCGGACTTTGATACTGAAAGGGTTAAAAACTTATCCAGAACTAAAAACTTGAGGACTAACGTAATGTTCAGCAAGCCACAAGGAATGTTTTGAACCAGCGACAAAGTCCCAAAATTAATTATAATCTACTTCAATACCAGAAATTAGTAGACAACCAAATGCGAACTGAAGAGAAAAATTAACTCTCTTCTACACCACCATTATAAATAATATTGTTGTACACAAACCAGATTTTATAGTAAGTTCTCTGAGGCTACAATGAACTCGTACATAGTGTAGGTTTAACAACTAGTAGTGAATAAACTATACAAGGAAAAGACGAAGATTCAGTAATTCACAATTAGTCAATATAAATACACATCTAAATTTAACTTAGGTTTTGAATTGATGAAATACGAACAATTACAATTCTATTTTCTAACACAATTTATGAAACTTATTACGTATTTATTATTACTATTATTCTAAATACTTCATTATTCATCCAGATTACAACATTCCTTACAGTATGTTACATTAATATAACTTAATTTGTTAATTTCTCCTCATTAAGGGCCATTTTAAACTTAACTCAGTAAAAACTTGAGACATTGTGATTGCCTCAAATTTTAATAAATTTCTGGAAGCTCATTTTAGACCCCTCACTATCAGGATTCATTTGCTGTGTCCTTTTCTCCATTCTTCTGTCCATATGATGTTCTGCTTTTGCTATTCATGGAAGCCCTTGAAGTTAATAAAATTAGTATTCCATTATGTTTTCTCGGTTTACTTCAATTTTTTTCAATATCGTTTCTAACTTCTTTAAACTCCTTATATGATACGTTAGGTCAATTTTCCAGAGTCTTAAAATTTGTTTTATTAACCATTTGTTATCCACTCTATACAGGTGTACGTAGAATTTTAGTCTTCATTTTCTAGTCATTCCTTAAATCGTTTATTTTTCTTGTACAGCTCTTCTCTTCCTGGTATTCTGATAAGTATGTCTACTGTCTTCGAATACATTACCATATGAGGATCTTACTCTTCGATTTCTCTACTTTTCTTCTTTCATTCTAGAGCATTCACTCACATACAAACACACATTTTATCACAGTATTATAATGTCTGATTTTGGCTTCTCTCGAAAGTACTTCTTCCTAAACAGATGCTAAGTTCCTCGGAGTACAGCAGCTATCAACTGTTTACTTCTTTTCAGTGGTTGGTTGTATTATCTTTTCAACAAGGGGCTGTTTTGAAGTTCATTATGTATTTAATTTTTTTTTTTGAAGAAAATCAGGAGTCCTGCTTTTTCTGCTTGTACTGTTGACACCTTAATTATTGTTATTCTATTGACATTTTTATGTTTCTAGAAATGGTTATAAAGTTGTCTGCAAAAGCAAGACAGTTGATCTTAATCCTCCAACAAGTACTTGTTTTAGTAATCCTTTCGTAGCAAATTCTATTTCCCATTCCCAAATAATATCCTCCAACACACAGATAAAAAAGCTGTAATTTTGAATGAACAGATTTTGACATGATTTTAATCATGACTATCACTGAGCATTATATAGGAAATAATACGCAGGTTATTTTTTTCAACCTCTGATTGGTTATAAAAATAAAACTAATGAGAAAAATAAAATAAATTTATTATCAAACCTTACGTACATCCTCGGTTACTTTTCAATGTAATCACCATTTAAATTGAGGCATTTTATCATACCGGTGTACAAGCTTTCCAATAACCTCTTCATAAAACGTTGCAGTTAGTAACTTGAAATAAATCTTCAAGATGTCTTGGAGTTTATCATCTGTTCGGAAGCTCTGCCCTCCTAGTTACTTCTTTAGTTCAGGGAATAGGTGGAAGTCACTTGGGGCTAAGTCGGGGCTATACGCCGGATGATCAAAAATGTCTCATAAAAACTAGTCAAGAAGCCATTTCGTTACTGTAGTACTGTGAGGACAGGCTTTAGCATGGATAAACACAACTCCAGAAGTAAGCATTCCTCTTCTTTTATTTTGAATAGATCTTCACAATCCCGATATATGCAGTAGGTTACTGTGTAACTTTGTAACAGTTTTGGAGCTTCCGAACAGATGACGAATTCCAAGACACCGTGAAGACCCATTTCAAGTCACTGGCAGCAACATTTTAAGAAGAAGGTATTGGAAAGTTTGTAACCTTTATGATAAATGCCTCAATTAAAATGGTGATCATGTTGGAGTAACAAAAAATGTACGTTAAGTTTTGATAATAAATTTATTTTATTTATTATTCTCATTAGTTTTATTTTCTAACCAGTCAGAGGTTGGAAAAATAACCCTCATAAATACAAAATGTTTTACCATTTTCAATTTTCTTAAATTCTTGATATTTTATATTTGGGTCTAAACCTTCAAAAACAAATTAAAATTTCTTTGGGAACACCTACGATCTAAATGAAACTTAACGTCAAATTTTTTAGGCGTTGTGGTTCTGGTGATTTTGTGATGAATGATTCTCGTGATTGGATTTCACTTTTTTGTATACAGATTGTACACAGTGATTTTTTCAAATCAGTGTCACCTTTCTGAGTTATTTTGTCATTGAGATTTTTTTACCAGGCTGTATTTGAAATGGTAGTATTTAATTTAGTTAAACTCCTGTTACATAATACACTAATACTTTGTCAATATAATTATGATTATTATAAAAACATTATTAAATATTACCAAACAATATCTTATCTGTTAAAGCACTTACACATGATCACTAGTGTTAATACAATAAATAAATAAAAAAGTATATAATTATAAATTATTGTAATCGCTTATTATACAAAAGGTTTGTTTTCCTTTTTAGTTTAATTTAGTAGGTCAACCCCAACAAATTATCGAATAAAAATGAACTCAATAGATAATAATAATAATAATTATTATTAAGGAAGTAATTTAACTGTTGTACTTTACTACAAAAAAACAATGCAAAATTGTATGCAAACAAAATAGCACAATAGAATATTAATGATTAATAAGTACAGTATGAATTAAAGTAATTAGTGTGTTCATCAAATGTTTGGTAACAATTTAATAATATGATTGTAAATTTGTTTAAATTGGTGACTCATTCTGTTTATTACTAAAATTTCTTTTGAGTGATGTCTACATAAGTCTTGGCTTGAGTGTAGTTGATGATATTAAGAGAGATAAATCGCAATCTTAAAAAAACAATTTTTTTACGAGAAAACAGCCTTCCCAAGAATTTCAGCAGACATGGCACCTACCCTATCTTGTAAAGCATAAAAAATTAAGTAAATGAGCCGATTGTAAAAAAAATCGTAGGAGCCGTTTTTGAGAAAATCGCCAAAAAGGGAAAAATGACACGAATAAACTACTGCTTCTGGTTGACCGATTTTGATGAAAATGTTAGAGTCGGATCCTCACGTGGTACCTAACTTAAGTTTCAAGTTTCAAGTTCTTACGATGTTCCGTTCTTGAGATATTCTGTTCACACACACACACACACACGCGCGCGCACACACACACACACACACACACACACACACACACACACACACACACACACACACCAATTGCTAAAAACATATTTTTGGGTTCAGGGTGTCTGAAAACGTGTAGATCCGGTGAAAACTCAATTTCGAAAAATTGACATGAAAACAATACTTTTTCCTATATATTCATATAGGCAAGGGAAAGTCAAAATCTCAGACCTGTAAGGGAATCGAACTCAGAACCCCAGCAAACAACCAGTTGCGCTAACTACTACACCACAGCAAGCATGAAGATTTAGGGTTTGAATTTTTAATCAAAATTAATGAAACATTAACTGTTTTTAAAATTTATTGTTAAAATATTAACTTACTTAATGATTCGGTTCTGGATTTTAAAACTTTTCTAAAAACCAAAAATCTTAAGAACAAAATTCAGAACAAGCCTCTATATAGTGCATCTGGATAATCAGCTTAAAATTTGCCTAATAAATCACTTTCCATTCCTCATAATCACCTTCTAGCTCACATCCAGAATAGTAACTGTAACTGGATTCACCCAATTACACGGTTGACAACCTGACAAACATGGAAGATTTTTTATGAAAAAAATCTACTGACTGGATCAAATAATAACAGAGTCTAGAGAAGATTACATTCAGTTAAGGTTGGCTCCATTATAAATACCAGAGCACATATTAAATGAAGACTAGAATAACATGCAAGAAATAAAGTGTGCATTGGGAAAGCTTAACACACATTTAATCGGATGAATGCCTTCTTCAAGAGCCGTAATATCTCTTTTGATTTAAAAATAAGGCTCCTGCGATGCTATCTCTTCTCCATCCTCTTTTATGAGGTAGAGTCTTGGACATTAAGCAAGGCCATTACAAAGAAATTGCATGCATTTGAGATATGGCTATATCGAAGAATACTTAAAATTCCCTGGATGACAAGAATAACTAACACTGAAGTTCTGCAAAGAACGAGAAAGGACCTGGAGGTTTTGGCAACTATCAAAGAATGTAAACTGCAATACCTGGGTCATATTATGTGGAACGAAGCTAGATATGCCTTTCTTTTAAAAAGGAAAATCTTCGGAGAAAGAGGCCTCGGAAGAAGAAGGATATTGTGGTTAAAAAACTCTTAGGACCTGGTTGAAAAACACCTTCTCATTGCTCTTTCATATTGCTTTTGACAAAGTGAGAATTTCCATGATCATCGCCAACATTTGTAACAGATAGGCACCTGAAGAAGAAGAAGGTTGGTTATCGCTTAAAAGATAATGTAATTTTGGAGTGTCTGGAAACTCTCTATTTAAACAAATTAGTTAACTCACAAACATCTACCCAAGCATCTGAAGGAAGCATCTTAACAAGAATTAATTTTTTTTCTACACTAAACATAAACTCCCTAATAATAGACTTAAACATAACAGTAGAAATATTTGAAAAATGTGAAGAAACTGAAATTATTTTTTGAAGAAAATATTAACTAACCCAACTCCCTTTAACAAAAAAGCAACTCAGCATCATCACTTCGTAGAAAAATGTGTACCACCAGATCAAAAATTAAAAATGGATATAGGAGCAAAAGAAACATCACCAACATATGATAAGCTCCTTTTGATCATGCTTATTAACTCATGGCCCACGCTTGTCTCAAAACATTGACATTAGTAAAATGACCAGTTCGTGAAATTAGGAGCATTCTTCAGAAAGCCCATATCTTAAAAGCTTCTAAACGATCCATGGATTGCAGATAGCCCATATTTCCACACAATTTTCAGAATTAAAACAGAAAACTCAAACTCCGAAATAAAAACTCAAGCAAGAAATTAATAGCTCATGCATGATTATCATCAAACTCTATTGATGAGACAAAAAAAATTACGTTTAGATTTAAAATGAAAAATTATAATTTCATAGACTTTTCTGATCACTCCATGGATATGTGTTATTCATTGCATTACTTACGTCAATTCTCTTTGGCAATAGATTAACACTAATTAAACTTTCACTTCACTTTATTGTTCATTGTTATACCATTTTATTGTTTTAAAATTGATATTAATCAAAATATTATCTTGTAATCACATTTGCAATACCTTTTTAAGTAGTAACAGTGAAGTAATGTAGGTCTGAAATAATTTTTAAAGTGCAACAACATATATGTCAATCGATTCCCGGTCAAGTCTAAATATTTTCATCACTCATCTTAATCTATCAGGATAGTTCATTAGCAGTAATTGCAAAACAATCATGTTTAAAAATAAAAAAAGTGAATTAAAAATCAACACCAAATTTCCATAACAGAAAAAATGGTAAAATTTTTATTCATATTACGATAACTACATAATTTCTATAAGTTATTGATATATTTATTTAAAAAAATATATTATATAGGCCTACCAGGTTATTTTAAATGATTATTAAATAATCCGGTTTCTAATAAAAATAATAAGGTAGGCATATAATTAAAACTGAGGTAAGAAAATAACTGACTATGCCCTGATCCTGGGTTAAATTGTCAATCAGGTTTGGCATTTTTTCATAATTCATTTTCATTTATCATCCTTCACTCTCTGAAATTAGCCTTCATGAGCAAAACAGTTGGACATAAAACCATAAAATAAGGAAAATCAACCAAATTATGAAAAAAAGTTATGGAATTATCAGTCATACCTAATCAAGTCACTCATTTCTAAATGAACAGATTGTTGTTTAGGTCAACAGCTGAAAGGCTGGTTCGAACCTCTAGAGGTTTTACTAAGTTCAATGAGGAGTGAGGTGGTTTACAATTACCTTCCTCACTGAGTTGAAAGAGTATGCTTATTAACATACCAGGCCCTCCGAAAAGCACCCACTTTCCACCGTGAAAATGACACCTTCACTTCATTCACTGCAGGGTCTAGCAGTATGGTGAAATTCATTACGCTCAGAGAGATAACTCCTGACTAGTGTCTTTTACACCTCTACCTCTTCCTTTCTTAGCTAGCTGTCATATAATTGGCTGACTATGTGATAAGAAACAGAACTATTTTTTGTAGCCCAGGAACCAAGAGATCGAGTGCAATTAATTTAACACTCCACCTGCTGGACAAATAAACAGATAATACATGAAAAACTAAGTTATAACGTAAGATATGTACTACCTTAAACAGTGGTAGCTTGTGTCTTCAAAAATAGGTGGAGTTGAAAAAAAAACAAGAAAAACTAGTGTACTAATTAGTATCTGTGAGACTCCCAAGAGTAAAATAATATAAAATACAAATATATACAAATACAAAAGAACTGACATACATGTACATAGAACATAAAGGTGCAGTAGGCTGGTCCACCCACCGCAATCTCTTCACTATTTGGGGACGGGTGGGAAGAGCTACACATGCATATTTGCTGCTGAGTCTCCCCTGTCATGGCAACCCGCTCCACTGGAAGAGAACTGGCAGCCACCCGTCTAACTCTTCACTTGGACATTTAATATGTGTATACAAGAGCTAACTGCCCATGACAGATAGGTGGAGTGTCAAATTATTTACACTTTATCTGTTCATTGGAGGGCTAAAATAAATAGTTCTGTTTCTTATCACATGGTCAGCCAATTAAATGACTGAATCATTTAAGAACAGAAGAGGTAGAGGTGTAAAAGATACTAAGAGTTATTTCCTTTGAAAGAATTTCATTATACAGCCAGACCCTGTGGTGAATGAAGTGAAGGTGTCATTTGCAGAGTGGAAAATATGTGTTTTTCAGAGGGCCCAGCATGCTGATAAGCGTACTTTTCCACTCAGTGAGGAAGGCAATAGTAAACCACCTCACTCCTCGTTTTACCTAGTGAAACTCTACAGGTTCAAACCAGCCTTTCGGCTGATGACCTAAAACAACACAAGAGCTGATTAAAGCATTAGAAAGCACTCTAAGCAGATACAACAATTTTATGTAATCTTTTACATGACATTTCTTCATTTATTGCTAAACAAAAATATATTTTAACAGAAATTATATTTATTTTACAAGAGAAATAAATTTTGATAGTCCTACTATCCAGAAAAGAGGTGAAGACGCTCTTCACCTACTTAACCTGAAAAGCTGCCGCTACCTTAAAAATACTTAAATAAAAAGTAGGCCATATTGGGTAACCCGTAACCCAATATGTACAACTTTTTAAAATTATTTCCTGTGCTAATATTTATAAAAATAATTTTAACAAATTTTCTGGTTTAATTTGTAATAAGGACTTATTTTGATATTCACAATCAGTATTTCGTTTCACTCTTCATAAAAAAATAGAAAAAAATTCAAAGCTTAGGTAGGCTATATTGGGTTTAATTACCTTAGTACATTTACTTAGTAACTAAAGCCTTGCATCCTAGGTCAAAGTGCTCAAATGATATATACCTCTTTTGTTTAAATAGAAGGTGTTCTTGATGTGGTTACTATTATTATTATTATGTACATGCTTACTAAATACCAGGGTAAGGGTGAACAATACAGTTAATTGGGTATGAGAGTAGTCAAAATACCACAGTAGGATCTGCGTTAGTTCCTAATATTCACTTATTGTCTCTTGTCCCTGATTCTGAGTGCATCAAGAAAACAATCTCTCTTCACTTATTTGGTATTCTGTATTGGTAGGCCTATAGGGTACAAAATACTATGGTATCGGTTACTGAGTTGTACAAGAAACAGAAAATACCTGTTTAGACCCAAGAACTTGTATCTGCTTCAATATCTAATACAGTCTTATTGAAGAAATAATTCTCATGGATATGTATTTCCATAAAGTTTCTATGAAAACATATCCAGGTAGGGGAAATACTTTTCTATACACAGTTGCAAAAGTATAAAAAAATTTATAATGAGATAAATTTGGGAGAAAAACATTAATGAATACATTGGGTTAGTGCTTAAATTTTGGATCCATGGATGGAAATCGTACCGAGTAACATCCATTTTCTTTTCTTTGTATGCAGGTGGAAGATACACTGAATCGTAAATGAGCTTTATTGTATTGAGCTTTTTTGTCTTATGGTTCAAATCCATATACGTCTACTGTTTATTCCTTTTACAAGCCATACATTTGTTAATTCAACTTTTGTTTTCCACTTGCTATTCCATGCTAACCAAAAAAAAATCCATGTTATGGTATGCATGGACTTAACAAAGTCATCTCAGGCTTATTTTACACTTTTAATGATTCAACATAATGTTTTATCAGGTAAAACCTATTGGTTTCTTCAAAAGACGCGACTGTAATTAAAACAAGGAAAACAAAGCAAAAATCGTAAAAAGGACGTAGAAAACCAATACTAATTCAGAAGAACATAAAATAGGAAAACTATATGAAAATTATGTAAACATAGTTACAAAATCAAGGAAACTATGCAAAAATTAAAATAATACACCTATTCGAATGTCCAATAATTAAACATTGTACTGACTATAATTGCATAACCGTTAATAGATAATATTAATTAATAACAATAACAGAGACAGACTAACTGATAAAACTAAACTGATGTAATTATAATATAGTTAACAATTTTCAAGTTATGTCAGGGGCTATATAAATTATTTATTGTGATGTACTTATTTAACTTACAAACTTAATGAGTCTATAAAAGAATAAAAATGTTAAACAGCTTAACGTCCTCGATTATACCAGACCAGGGATTAAGAAGTGAAAGGCGTTTAGATTCATTCATTCACAAACAGAATACAAGTTGAATAGAACAAAATTAATATTCAGTCAGTCTGCTTCTAGCAGTGTTCTAGTATAGTTCTGTTGTGGGGATAACATCATATCGTAACTAACTTACTGGATTACAGCACACGAAAATACAATGATTGTATATAGTTTACAAAAAAGTTAATTAAATAAAATATCTACTACTGTAAATTAATATTAATTCTAAAACTTTTATAGTGTAATCTATTTTTTAATAGTGTATTTTAAAAAGTTAGTAGTTTTGTATTTTAAAAAAGTAGTTTTTATAATTTTTATAATGAAAACGACTGAAGGTAACCAGGAGAATGATACAGGTAAAAGATAAATTCGATTTTTTACTTTTAAAAGTTAATGTATTTTGAAAAATAATTGCTTGTAATTATATTTTTAAATAAATTCTCTAGTTAGGAATGTGTTTTTTTTGTTTTTATCAGAAACTATTGACAAACAATAGTTATCGGTGCTTTTGGAGTACTTTTAGAATAGAGTAGACGTGAATTTTAAAAGGAAACCCTGACGGAATTTGTTAATGTGTGTTTGTCAGCAGATCATTATACAAAGTTCCTCATTAACCGTTGTTACTTTTAACTGTCAATAGCAATTTAATACCAGCTTGGACTACTTAACCCGAAGGTCTTGTAAAACATATAATGTTGTGTTACTTTCTCTTGTCCTATATGAATTTGTAGGGAAAGAATTCTTTTCATGTTGATTTTTCGAAATCGAGTTTTCACCGGATATATAAGTTTTCTGGCCCCCTGAACCCAAAAACTCATGTTTTTAGCAAATTGGTTCTGCGCGTGTGTGTGTGTGTGTGTGTGTGTGTGTTGGCGCGCGCGTGTTTGTAAACAAAATATTTCAAGAACGGAATATCGTACAAAGTTGAGACTTAAGTTAAGTACCACTAGGGAACCCCACAAGAACATTGTCATCAAAATCGGTCGACCAGAAGTAGTAGGAGTAGTTTATTCGTGCAATTTTCTCAAAAACGGCGCCTACGTTTATTTTTTATGTCGCAGTTATTACTTTTTTCTTCTCTACAAGATTAAGATTGGCGGCGTAAATATGCATTTTAGGACAAAAGTGCATATCATTAACGTTATAGAAAATTAAAACTTAACAACTTTTATTTTAAACATATTTTCCCACAACAATTAGTTTAATGTCAATAGTGATTTACTGTAATTTGCTCATCTAAGTCGGTAAAAAATTGGATTTTTTTATATTACTGCTTTAGTATGTATTTTACGACAAAAGTATAATATCAGAGTGTAAAAGTGCATAATCAAAGTTGTACAGGAAATGAAACCTACAACTTTTATTTCAAGCAATTTTCTACAGAACTTACTGGTAACGCTCTATAAGTTGACGATTTCTCCTACTGTGCAGAGGACATACCATCATCCTACTCTACCATCAGCCAACATGAAAACAAAAGTACTAGTAGCATAACACGTAACTCAAAATGTAACCGACGGACTAACTCGTCTATCACTACAAAATAATGTCAGTGTGGAGTAATTCAGTTTCTGCTGATAACTAATACAGAATACTAAATATACCTTAGGCCTAGTAGTATGGCTTATGAAGGATCAATAAATAAATACAATGGGATATTTATAAAACGACATACAGTAGTTATAAACATACAGAAATCGATGTAAGAGTAAATAACTAAAACATGATGTTATGGTTAGATTTTATTTTATTATTATTTTTTTTTTTTTTGGTTTAACGTCCGACTCTTCTGCAATTACTGCTAATGCAGACGGTAGAGGATGAAATGATTTTTGTAACGTATGAAAAAATGCCGTGCCTGAATGGGATTCGAACCCAAGATCGCATGATGAGAGGCGAGCACGTTACCAACTGCGCCAATGCGGCCGGCTAATGGTTAGAGCTATTGCTATGATGTATTTAAAAAAGCACACATAGTAGCACTTCCACTCCCTGCATAGTCCACTCGTACACTCGCTTATAAGTAATTATTATTCTTATTATTTAAGAACAGAAGAGGTAAAGGTGTAAAAGACACTAATCAGAGTTATCTCCTCTGAAAGTAATAAATTTCATTATACAGCCATAACCTGTGGTGAACGAAGTAAAGGTGTCATTTGCAGAGTGGAAAATATGTGTTTTTCAAAGGGCCCGGCATGCTGATAAGCGAACTTTTCCACTCAGTCAGGAAGGCAAAGGTAAACCACCTCACTCCTCGTTTTACTAAATAAAGCCTCTACTGGTTCAAACCAGCCTTTCGGCTGATGACCTAAACAACAACTGAAACTTGCCGGAAATTACATAGTATTATAAAACTAAGTATTCCGCATGTTTTTTGCTCTATAAAATTTTTTAGAAAAAAAACACGATTAATGAGATAATTTAGTATAAAATGTGTTTTTAAAAGTTTTGAAGACAAAAGCATATTTAAAAAAATACATCGTCATTGTTCAACAACCATTTCACGGATTAACCTACTATTTAGCTGGTGGTTTGTTCTGTAACAATTTATTGAAAACGATGATGCAATAAAGTTTAACAGAAAATCATTACTTTTTAACACTTTCAGTGCCGAAAGAATATTTAAAAGTTGGATCTTAAGTGCCATTTAATTTGAATAAGGGTGTACAAAAAGTGCCAGCCCTTATTTCGAAAACTTCCACGCGTAAGCCTGCCATTGCCGACCAAAATTTCAACGTTACAGAAAAATAAAATTCCTGTTAAAAATTAATTTTTGTTGTATTCATAAAACCAGAAATCGTTTTTAACACCAAAAATATTCAAAATAGTTTTTTTTAGTTTATTTAAAGCCGCATCGACAGCTTGGTCATTAGCAACTACTGTGGGTTTTGGTACCTTAACGGTGGTTTTAACGTGTTAAAATTTCCAGACCTTAGCCAGGAATCGAACCCGGGACCTTTCGCTTTGTAGGCTAGCGTTCTAGTCACTACGCTACGGAGACGGATTCAAAATACATTATTCCAGTAATTTTTGTTTAAAAGTTTTTTGTAAATGTTCGGTTATACAGACGTCCGGTAAACCGGATGTTTACATAAAATATATCGACGTCCTATTTTCCGGACGTTGGTACTGAAAGGGTTAAGTTACGAGGTATTTTCATAAATAAATTTTGTGAAATCGCGAAACACGACATGAAGTCAGCATGTGAGAAACTTTTCGGTCTTTAAACATAAGTAACTGTACACATATAGGAAATGAAATAAAGAGAAAATTTTCAGTTAATTTTTAGCGAAAGAATTATTTAAACTGGACGTAATTTTCGGCAAGTTTCAGTTACTTTAAAAAAAATTAGATATGTTTTCTGAAATGGTTTTACAATCCGCATATTGCTCCTTTCTGCCGGAGGCATCACGTTATAGAGAGACTCTACGTAGGTCAGTAGTGACTCAAAACAGATGTAGACTTAAAAGAAGTTATTTAGGACAACAACATCAACACAATCATAATGCAGAACAAACCACACATATTAAAACATAATTGTCAACTTCCGTAACCGATGACCATCATAAGAAAACAAGAGGAACTGCAGTAGTAGGCTTGATAAAGTAGAATACATTAGGATACCAGTCAGTCAAGTTTTCGTGCCATCACGTATCTAGTATTAGGACTTCTAGTAGGACTTAAAAAGTACGTGAATAGAAACACAAAATAAAAATCTAATTCCTTATGATTTTTAAAGCCTTCGGGCCAGCACAATTAGTCAGCTGGTAGAAAGTCGCTATTATTTATTAAAGTAACACCGGTTTGGCCAGCGATTTGTACGGTGACCAGCTGACAGCCATTCGTGAACAATCTCTACTGTGGGTCCCTGTTCAAACTCATAACATATCCACGTCAAAAATACAGCGATCAAATTGGGCCGATGTTAATAACGTACAGTTCCCGATGTCATAATAGTAAAAAAAAAAAAAAAATTTAAAGACAACGCATCTCAGAAAATTATATTATTAATATCTAATCAATTCTTGGACTCAGTGGCGTAGATACAAATTTTGTTCGGGGTGTCGGTTTTGACGTAATGTACCTACTACAGTAAAATCTCTCTATTGCGGAACTCTATATAGCGGAAATCTCTCTTTAGCGGCATTATTTGCCGACCCCGACCCTTTCGTATACTACGATAATGTATTTAACTCTCGTTATAGCGGCACAAAAATCTCTCTATAGCGGCAAAACAATATCTTCAGGATATGGATTTAGACGCCTATGCCTAGGGGCAGACAATGACTTAGCCACATCAGCAGATGTTGGCAATGATGCAATAATCGAAAATGTCTTAGCCCAAAACAACGAGCAAGAAAGTGAATGACGATGAAATGGAAACAGAAATGTTGTCCCTTCAAGTAAACAAGCACTAGACGCTATTCTTGTTGTTTCAACGTACTGTCATTGCCAATATGTAAATGAAAATTTACAAGTTTTAAACATTGAAAATGAGATTGAAGACATATTTTATGAATTGAAAACGAAACAAAATTTACAACTTATTTTACGAAATGAAAATATGTACTTCACAGTCATTGTTTCCTTAATAACAAAAAAATATACTGTACTGTGTATTTTTTTGTGTTTGTGTAGCCTATGTTTTAGGAGATTTTAATTGTATGTATCCTATGTTTATTACTGTTCAGTAAAAACCGAGTTCAGTGCTAATTAATTTTAGGCTATCTATTACGGTATGTACTGTATGAATGATTATTGAAAAAAGTTCAATACGAAAAGTGAAATTCTATTGTTAAACATTAGTAACACAACATCTAATAAACCAGTTTGTATCCAAGTTTCTTGTTAAGTTAATAACCTACACTTTATGTAGGTAATTAATTTAAATATCTCACTGTATTGAAGTAATCTACTGTATTAAACATTCGTCATAAAGTTATCTATTCAGTAGTTTTTCAAAAACTTATTCCATGCACCATTTACATACATATATAAGTTATTTTGTACAGAAAAATTAGTACTCCAACTCTTCCCTCCCACCGTTAATTACTCGCTCTCTGTATAACGGAACTCTCTTTATAGCGGCGGTATCTCATGGTCCCTTCAATTCCGCTATAGAGAGATTTTACTGTAATAACTTTTTCCTCAAAATGCTTAAAAAATTAAAACCCTGGGTTTCAAGGGAAATTTCAACTTATTATTTCCACTTAGTATTTTTCCCTCATAAAGAGACAATTTTAGATCTCGTGAGGTGACTTTAGGAGTTTCTGTAAGCTCTTTTCGCAGCTCACATTCTCAGAATTCGCTAACTGTAGGCTTTTCTTCTTTCTTTGTCCATCCAGTGTTCCGTTTTTACTTTTCGTGGAAGCCCTTGAAGTCCGTAATTAGTTGTCTGAATTTTGTTCGGTTCATTAATTTTTTTTGGTTTATTCCGGTTTTTTAAATATCCTGTCTGACTTCTTTAAACCATTCATCCGACATTTTACAACACCTTAAGTCTACTGTTTAGTATCTTAAATATTTGTTTTGTGAACCGGATGTCTTCCATTCCCTGTCGGACCATACCGACCAGCCTTAGCAGAAGCATTTGCCAGTTTGATCGCTAAAAACTTTTTTCGGTGCAGGAGAACGAACTCTTTCCACTCAGTATACAGTGGTGAGTGCTTCTATACAAGACCTAAAAAGCTGAGCGCAGCCGAAACAACCTTAAAACAAGGGGTGATTTTAGAATGATCTGAATAAACAACTAATATTAACAAAGTTCGTTAAGCGACGTTCATTTAAATTATTTTAGATATTTAATTTAACTTCGTAGGTTTCCTGCTATTGGTAAAATTTACTAATTCTTTTAAATTTTTTTACATTTCGGGGTGTCTGGACACCCTGGTTTCCCTTTATCTATGCCACTACTCGGACTACACAAACAGGTCTTAGTATAACACCTTGACACAATCGTATATGCTCTTGAAATTATCTTCTTTAGTTTATATTGCAGAAACTTTTGTCCGGTTTATTGATACTAAGCTAATGGTAAAATTGTTCATAAAGAGTCAAGGTTGTGGGAGAAATAAACTTAGTGAGAATTTTTTATTACAGCCCGTTTAGCTAATGTATTGTAATCTATTATCTAATAAAAATGTTCACATAATTTGTAGGCCTCTGTTGCAGCAGCCTATTCTTTAACGATAGTAAGTCTCTCAATTATTATTAAGTTATTATTCAAACTCTCGTTTACAAGAGTGAGGAAAAAGTGAAAAAACCGGCAAGATCTGTAAATTGTGTTTTTAAAACTAGAATATTGGTTAAAAGTAAGGAAAATGTTTCAGAGAATAAAACTACAAAAAATAAAAACTATTAAAAATATATGTCACGCAGACTACTGTTACTTTCAAATCTACTCAATATTGAATGAGCCAATTTCAATGCGTTATTTTTAACAAAAATTGTAAAATGCCAATAACTCAGCATTGGACAAAACATTACATGCATTGCTGTAAAACGTTTTAATTTTCTTTTAACTTTTCATACATGAATTTTTACCGTAAACTGCAATTTAAAGTTGTAAAATTTGTTGCGGTTTTTCGCACAAAATTATTAGTAGCACATAAACTAATCAACGGGTAAAAACGTTATTTATAAAAGTTTTAACATTTTAAAATATCTTTAACACGTTGATTCAGTGTACTTTTTTCATAAAATGCACCGCAATTTTGAACAAGAGCAGAGTTCTTGTGTGCAAAATTACCATTGTCACGGAGGCGGTTATCGTTGACTTTGAAGTAAATAAATAGTCAAGTAAAAATTTAAAATATTTCACAAAATACCAAAATTAGATATTATAATACAGTTATCAACTTGTTGCACACGAAATGAGAACAATAATCAAGAACAAAATTAAAAATTTAGAAACAATGGAAAATATCCTTTGTAAGATTTATGATGCAAACATTACTCATTCTCCAATTTCTGAAGAAAAAAAACTGAAGAAAAACGAAAAAAGCAAACAAAGAACTTCAATTACGTATACTATTATTCTAAAACATATCATAATATGAAGAGCAAGATTTTTTGTACACATGAAACGTATTTACCAATAACAGGCAGGTGGATTGTTAAATTATTTGCACTCGATCTGCTAGTTTCAGGGCTATAAAAAAATAGTTCTGTTTCTTAACATATGGTCAGCCAATCATATTACAAGTATTTAAGAACGGAAGAGGTAGAGGTGTAAAAGACACTAGTCAGAGTTATCTCCTCTGAAAGTAATGAATTTTATTATACAGCCAGACACTGTGGTGAATGATCTGAAGATGTTATTTGCAGCAAGGAAAGTACAAGTTTTCAGAGAGTATGCTGAGAAGCATACTTTTCCACTCAGGAAGGCATGGTACATCATATCACTCCTTGTTTTACTTAGCCTCTGAGGAGAAGGAGAAAATTATTGTATGTTGTTATTTATAAGTTTTAATCAAATTTGTCTGAAACTCCAAAGTCTTTAACATATACAACTGTCTTTGGTATTTGATATTCTGGTTTGCGGTTGAAAATATCAATGACAGATAATGTGTCATTGATTGATATGATTTATTTCATTTTACACTATTCTGTATCTTGACCTACGCTATGGATCTTAAAAGTGATGTATTGTACGTATAATTATACAGTATTGTCATTTAGTAATCACCAAACAAAGAAAAACAATTCGCATCCATTTCGATTAAGCCGGATTACGGTTGAGCAAGGTTCGGATAAGCGGAATTTTATTGCATAGCTGAAGCTAAAAATAAAATACCGAATAAAAATGTCACAGATAATTCAATAAAATTTATTAATTAATTCTAGCAATAAAATCAATAATTGCATAATGACTTTTGAGATAATCACATCAATGAGATTCAAAAATATTAGCGATAGCGGCGGTTTTACATAATTAATAATTTAATATTAGTACTATGAACCAGCTTTTTCTATTATAAATAGATATCTTATAACAATGCAATAATTATTAACATACCAGTTAAATATTGCAAAAAAATGTAAAATTTATATCGAAATGTCAAATAAGCACGAATGGGTAACACGTAGTAAAAACGTATGCGATGACTGTAATTTCAAGGTGATTGTAATTTTGTACTTAAAGTCCAATCATTTAAATAGATAGTTAATAGACAGATAATCGCATCGCATCCCACTACACTTCTGATTAGATTCTCAAAAATTCTATCCATTTCCTCGGGTAAAATATACGATCAAGCTTTATTTAAGTTTAAAAAGTGTGTTTAAATTATTTCTTTAAATTTTTATTAATAATTACTAGGCCTCCGGGCCAGCCCAGTCAGTTAGCTGGTAGTAAGTCGCTATTAGTTGTTAAGTAACACAGTTTGGGCAAGCGACTTTGTATGGTGACCAGCTGACAGCCATCCGTGAACAAACTCTACTGGGGGTCCCTGTTCAAACTCAAGCGCCAAATTCACGTCAAATAATAATAAGCAAAGCAGCGATTAAATTGGGTAGTTGTCAATAATGTACAGTTCCCGATAACAAATAAAAACTAAAAAAAAAAATTACTATAAAAAAAATTTTGAAATTAAATCATAGTTAAAAACATGACTGGTTAAAAACCAAACATAACAGCTCATTTTCGGAGACGAAAGTTCCTGGTTCAAATCCTAGTAAAGGCAGTTTTATACGGATTTACTTTTACTTTTTACTTTTAAACGGATTTTAATACTAGATAGTGGTTACCGGTGTACTTTGATGGTTGGGTTCAATTAACCATACTCTCTCAGGAATGGTCGGCCTGGACCTATACAAGACGAGACCTCATTTACACATTACACACATCATCCCCATCTCATTGGGTCATGGGAGTCTGGCTATTGTTCTGGATTGAACAGACTGCAACGTACAGGTCATTTATTCTAGCTAGAAGCTTTCCCTCCAACGCTGTGTGCCGCTGAGCTGTTCTGTTTAGTGGTGGGGGAAGCACCTCGTAGTTGTAACATAGTATACGGTTAGAAAGAGAGGGAATGATCATTAAGTGAGAAGGGGACAACACTTGCCCCTTTGAAACTATCCCTACTCTACCTACTCGCCCTCCCCTTACAAGCTTCTTCCAAAAACAAACGTACTATACACACATTAGGGATTAAAAAAGAAACGTTGATTTTGGCCACTCTGTGACGTAATGACTAGCACGTTAGCCTACAAAACGGAAGGTCCCCGATTCGATTCGCGACTACGATCTGAAAATTTTAACACGTTAAAACCCACCGTTACAGTACCGAAACCCACAGTAGTCGCTAATGACCAAGCTGTTGATGCGATTTTAAATAAAACAAAACAATGATTTAAAAATTGTTATGAAACTGGTTTTTTCGAATATGGCCAATTTTAGACCACGTGAGTGAGGTGACCAAAAGTTTCTGGAAGTTCTTTTTGAAGCCACAGTCTCAACATTCGTTCACTGTAGGGGTTTCTCCTTCCTTCTGTCTACCCGATGTTCTGTTTTGCTCTTCATGGAAGCCCTTAAAGTTCGAGTTATTTGTCTGAATTTTGTTCGGTACGTTAAGTTTTCTCGGTTTATTCCAGTTTTTCAATATCCTTTCTGACTTCTTTAAACCATTTATCCGACACCTTACGTTTATTGTTAATTGTCTTAAAAATTTGTTTTGTCATCCGATTGTCATCTATACAGTGTCCATAACATTTTAGTGTTCTCTTTCTAATCGTTTCCATTAATGGTTCATTTTCCTTGTACAGTTCTTCTCGTCTTCGTAACTTATATTTTCCGTCTACTATCTTCGGACTTATTATCTTGCGGAGGATCTTTCTCTCATATTTTTCTGCTTCTCTTAGATTAGCTTATGCGATCATTTAAGAAATTCAATCGGTACATACACACAGGTTTTATGACGGTATTATAATGTCTAATCTTGGCTTGACTTGAAAGTGTTTTCTTCTTATATAAATGGTGAGTTCCTCGGAATGCATCGGTAATCTTTCCTCATCTATTGTTGTTCGGTTCCTTTTCGCTGGCCTTCGGTTGTGATATCTCCCCGAGGTACTTGAAGCTATTAACTTTTTTCAATTTTTCGGTATTGTCTTCAAGTAACGCGGGGCTATTCTGACGGCGCCATATACACAGTTAAAACTTAATAAAGGCCTGGGCGCTTTGAAATAATTGCGCAAAACAACTGATAAAAATATAGGCTATGTAGAAAAAAAAAGATGGACTAAAGGTTGCTGATAATGTACAGTGAACTGTACATAGATAATCGAGGAGGTGAAATAGGATTATTACATTCCCAGCCGAAACATTGTTATAATTACAACATTGTCAACCATCAAAATTGACCTTCATTAAATTAATATTACACTATAAGAAGACACTATTACACTATAAGATTCATTTTTGGCCTACTGATTTATTGGCTTTGACAGGTAAGCTATTAAAATTGTAAATTACCAGTGACTATAATTGAGTTTTCAATACAGAACAATAACGAGCACATGATAACGCACTCTAAATTAAAAATCTGTTATGAAACACCAACCAGAACTTTCTCTTGCGAATGATAGAAATTAAAAATCTGGTGTGAAACACTCGCACGACTTCTCTTGCCATTGTACTAAATAATGAAAAATATAACCTATGTTTAATCATTAGTAAACAATGTAAAATGAAAAACATAACCTAAATTTCATCATTAGTGATGACGCAAAATGAAAATCAACCTACGTTCAACTTAAAAATACGGAAAATCACTAATTGACGCTACATTAGGCTCTGTCGAAAAAAAATAAAATGAAAGTTGTAGATATTTTAAATTTCTATAACTTTAGTTTTAGATATAGACCTACTCTTGTGGTAAAATCCATACTAAGACCGCAATAAAAAATCCATTTCTACCGATTTTAATGAGCAAAACACAGAAAATCACTAATTGACGCTAAACTAAGAGTTGTAGGAAAAATATTAGAATAAAAGTTGTAGGTTTTTAAATTTCCTAACAATTTTTTTATAGTATAGTACATGTTTGCCGTAAAATGTATATTAAGGCCGGAATCTTAAAACAAATTTACCACTAGAGCACAACCACCCCGAGAATTCCAAAAGGCGGTTACTCTATCTTGTAGAAGTAGAGCATGAACCTTTAATAAATGAGATTTAAAAAAAATAATGGTAGCCGTTTTTGAGAAAATAGCAAAAGGTGAAAAATTGCATGTACACTACTACTTCCGGTTGATTGATTTTAATGAAAATGTTCCAGTAAGATCACCTAGTAGTACCAAATTTCAGTTCCAAGCTTCAACTTCGTATGCTATTTCGTTCTTAAGATATTTTGTTCGCACACATACAAACAGACCCACCGGGTTGGTCTAGAGGTAAAGTCGTCGCTAAAATCAGCTGTTTAACAACTGATTTTCGGAAACGAAGGTTTCTGGTTCAAATCCTAGTAAAGGTAATTACTTTTAAACGGATTTGAATACTAGACAGTGGTTACCGATGTACTTTGATGATTGGGGTTCAATTAACCAAACTCTCTATGGAACGATCGGCCTGAGTCTGTACAAGACTACACCTCATTTACACGTCATACTCATCTCATTGGTTCATGGGGTTGCTTATTGTTCTGAGTAGAACAGATTGCAACGTACATACATTAGGGATTAAAAAAAATATATACATACAGACCAATCGCTAAAAACATGTTTTTTTGGTTCCGGGGCTTCAAAACGTGAATTTTCGGTGAAAACTCGATTTGGAAAAATCGAAATGAAAACAATACTTTCCTTTTTTACAAATTCACAAAGGGTAAGAGAAAGTAAAAATATATCTAGAAAAAAATTTGATTAAAGGCTATTGATGAGGTCCACCGTACATTCAGAATCGAGGCGTAATAATAAGAATTGTTTTAATTCACAGCCAAAGCAATGTTATACATAATTATTACAGTGTCAACAATTAAAAATGACCTTCATTAAATTGAATTAAACGACAACAATTACATTAATTATTATTATTATACTGATTTATTGGCTTTGATAGGGTAAGCTATTAAAATCCAAAATGACAAAGGATAATATTCACTTTTCGGTAAAGAACAATAACAAAGACAGAATAACGCCTCCTACATTAAAAAAAAGAATAAATGGTGGCGATTATTTAGATAAGAAGGAAAAAAGATGCTTAAGAAGGTTATAATAGCTCAATAAAGGGAATAAAAACTATTATTCAGTTTAAACAAGACCAATAGGTAGTTTACAGGGCCTACGCTAATTTGTTTTATTTCAGTATTTGAGGTCGTATTGCTTGGTCATTAGCGACACCACTGGATTACAGTTGTTATTGAGTTGTTATCGTTATAAACTGCCCTAACAGACAGGTGGAGTGTCAAATTATTTACACTCAATCTGTTTGTTGCAGGGCTAAAATAAATAGTTCTGTTTCTTATCACATGGTCAGCCAATTAAATGACTGAATCATTTAAGAACAGAAGAGGTAGAGGTGTAAAAGACACTAATCAGAGTTATCTTCTCTGAAAGTAATGAATTTCATTGTACAGCCAGACCCTGTGGTGAATAAAGTGAAGTTGTCATTTACAGAGTGGAAAATATGTGCTTTCCAGAGGGCCTGGCATGCTGATAAGCGTACTTTTCCACTCAGTGAAGAAGGCATTGGTAAACCACCTCACTCCTCGTTTTACTTAGTAAAACCTCTAGAGGTTCAAACCAGCCTTTCGGCTGTTGACCTAAAAAACAAAATCGTTATAAAAATATCACTTTCACACTTTGGTTAAATGAATACTGGTTGACAATAGGTTATTTATTTAAACAAGAAATTCATCAAGTTCTGATGTAATGTCAAGACTCATTTACACAAATGTGTGTTTTGTGCAGTATTACTTAACTATTCTGCAATAATTTTAAACAACTGATGTTATCTACTTAATAACCTTTGTAAGGTCTAATAAGCGTGTTATGTAAAACAAAACACTAATTTACTATTGCCACTACAATAGTACTATTTAAATATTAATTTGACAAATAGGTTGTCATAGCTGTAATAAAAGTTACTAATTAAGTTTATAAAAATGTTACAGCAAGTACTAGTGTTGTGAATACATTATGTGTATTGGTCAAGGAATAAATATTATGATATTTTGAGATTATGATAAAATAATATAACTAGCATGCCCCACGCGGCTTCGCGCGCGAAACGTCTAATCATTTTTACTTTCTCTTGCCTGTATGAATATACCTATAGGAAAGAAAGTATTGTTTTCATGTCGATTTTTCGAAATCGAGTTCTCACCGGATCTACACGTTTTCAGACCCCCTGAACCCAAAAAACATGTTTTTAGCGATTGGTCTGTGTGGGTGTGTTTATACAAAATATCTCAAGAACGGAACACTGTACGAACTTCAAACTTGAAACTTAAGTTACATACCACTACCGGACCCGACACGAACATTTTCAACAAAATCAGTCAACCGGAAGTAGAAGTTTATTCGTGTAATTTTTCACATTTTGCGGTTTTCTCAAAAACTGGTCCTACGATTTTTTTAAAAATCGCCTGTTTTACTCAATTTTATATTCTCTACAAGATAGGGTAGGCGTCATGTTTGCTGAAATTCTTGGTGAGGCCGTTTTCACGTAAAAAAGTGTTTTTTTAAGATTACGGCTTTAATATGTATTATAGCGCAAAATTTATATAACAAAAAATGTAGAGAATTTAAAATTCAACAAATTTTATTTCAAACATTTTTTGTATAACACTTAGTCTAGCGGTAATTAGCGATTTTCTGTTTTTTCTCACGAAAACGTGAAAAATCGATTTTTTAAAGATTTCGGCCTTAGTATGCATTTTATGACAATAGTGTATATAATTGAATTTATAGAAAATTAAAAGATCTACAACTTTTATTTAAAGCATTTTTCTCTACAGAGAGTAGTTTAGTGTGAAAGAGTGATTTTCCGTATTTTTAAGCCAAACTGAGGTTGATTTTCATTTTGCGTTTCAATTATGATTAAAATTAGCTTATGTGTATTGAGGTTAGTTTTTGTTTATTTCTAATGTTTTATTACTAATGATAGGTTTATTGTTAATTATTTGCACTGGCAAGAGAAAGTTGTGTGAGTGTTTCACACCATATTTTTTAAAATAAATAACAGAAATTGTGTAGCTGCTAGATCTACTGTATACTCCAACGTACACACACATACACAACGTTTTGATAAATTCCCCCCGCGTACGTCTCTCGATAGTCTTTCTTTATACGTACTACGTATAACGGTATCTTTATACGTATGTCTTTTCTTCAACACCAGTACACACACGCAGACACACAAAACGTCGTTTTGATAATTTCCCCTGGGTACGCCTCCCTCCATCATCGAACTTCAACAGCAATACGTACTCACACTTACACACACACACACACACACACACACACACACACACACACACACACACACATACATATTTACGAAAATCTTTATGAGGGCCCTTAGGTTATCATTTTTGAAAATTTAAAAAGAAATTGTTGCTGTTAATATGAATACGAATATGGTTTCAAAATTTCATGAAAATTCGTTCAGTAGTTTTGGAAATTAGCCTGCATAAAAAAAATCGCTTGTCTTTATAATATTAGTATAGATAATGAATAATATATCCAATAAGAATATTGATCTCACAAATATTCTTGCACTTCAAATTATTAAAAAATGGCTAACAGAAAATGTAGCTAGGTAACCTATATTTTGATTTAAATTTTCTGGAACGACCTTCTTAAAAATAAAAAACTTCATCGTTAAAATAAAAAAAATTCATTAAAGTCAACCCCTATTTCTTGGTTTCTTTTCATCTTTTGCCTTTTACTTGATTTGGTTTCATATTATAATTATTAGTACAAAATAATGGTTATGACGCTTATAGGCTGAATGAATTGGCAGCCGGAGCCCAAGCCTCGCTCTGTTGGTTGCCTATGATGCACCATTGATAAATAAATGTAATACTACAGTAGATTATGTATTCTGTTAAATTGGAAAAGTATAAACTATATGAATGAATAAATAAATAAAATAAATGAGTAAAAGGAAAGTACTGATAGAAAATTAACGACAAAGTTAATGCTGTTTGCCAACAATTATTTTTTTTATTTGAACATATTCCACTTCCAAATATTATGTTAAGCAGAGAAAAAAAATCTGGTGTGAAACACACACAACTTTCTCTTGCTAATGCAAATAATTAACAATAATCCTAAAATTAGTAATAAAACATTAGAAATAAACAAAAAACTAACCTCAATAAACATAACCTTATTTTAATCATGAGTGAATGACGCAAAATGAAAATCGAACTCAATTTGGCTTAAAAAAAACGGAAAATCACACTTTCACGCTAAACTAGGCTCTGTAGAGAAAAACTCTCTAAATAAAAGTTGTCGATCTTATAATTTTATATGAAATTTATTATTTTATACACTTTTGTTGTAAAATGCATTCTAAGGCCGAAATTTAAAAAAATCGATTTTTCTCACGTTTTCGTGAGAAAAAAATCAGAAAATCGCTAATTACTGCTAAACTAAGCGTTATACAAAAAAATATTTGAAATAAAAGTTGTAGGTTTTTAAATTCTCTACAACTTTTATTATATATATTTTTTCGCTTAATTGCATATTAAAGCCGTAATCTTGAAAGAACTATGTTTTTACGTGAAAACACCCTCACCAAGAATTTCAGCAAACATGGCGCCTACCCTATCTTTTAGAGAATGAAAAATTGAGTAAATGAGGCGATTTTAAAAAAAATCGTAGGACCAGTTTTTGAGAAAATCGCAAAAAAGTGAAAAATTATACGAATAAACTACTACTTCCGGTTGACCGATTTTGATGAAAATGTTCGTGTCGGGTCCGGTAGTGGTATGTAACTTAAGTTTCAAGTTTCAAGTTCGTACGACGTTCCGTTCTTGAGATATTTTGTATACACACACACGCACACACACACACACACACACACACACAGCACGCACACAGACCAATCGCTAAAAACATGTTTTTTGGGTTCAGGGGGTCTGAAAACGTATAGATCTGGTGAAAACTCAATTTCTTAAAATCGACATGTAAACAATACTTTCCTTCCTATATATTCATATAGGCAAGAGAGAGTAAAAACACATTAATCATTTTTACATACTTTTCAACGTTTATCTAGAGCTAAATATAGGCTACACTAATTGTTATTACCTCGTCGTGTAAGGAAAGTACATAGGTATTCTATAATTCAAGTTCAGTCAATATAAATAAATACCTTTATTAATTTCACTTAGGCTTTATACTCGATGAAATTAGACCAAATTATTATTTTATTTTCTAACACAAATTTGTTAAACCCAGTTCTATTTATCATTATTATTCAAAATTAATAACTTCATTATTCTAATAGATTACATAAATTATAACATTCTTAAAAAAATTTGACGCTGGTCACCTCCTTAGCGTAGTGGTAGCGCGCTAGCCTACAACGCGGAGGTCCCGGGTTCGATTTCCGGCCAGGGTCTGACAAATTTCAGAAGTTAAAACCCATTGTTACATAACCCATCGTAGTCGCTAATAACAGAGCTGTTGATGCGGCTATAAATAAACTAAAAAAAATTGACACATATAAAATCATAATACAAATTTCTTTGAAACGCCTTTTCCTCATTTAGGGACATTTTAAACCACTTAAAGTAACTTTAGAAACCTCTGGTGGCTTTTATGCAGCCGAAATTTTCACCATTCTTTCACTGTAAGCCTTTCTCATTTCTTTATCATCCTGTGTTCTGTTTTTGTTCTTTGTGAAAGTCCTTGAAATCAATAATCAGTATTTTGTACTTGGTTTCTGTATGTTGTGTTTTCGTAATATTTATATACATTTTTTACTTTCTCTTGCCTATATAAATATTTTATAGGAAGGAAAGTATTGTTTTCATGTCGATTTTTTGAAATCGAGTTTTCACCGGATCTACACGTTTTCAGACCCCCTGAACCCAAAAAACATGTTTTTAGCGATTGGTCTGTGTGTTTTTTTTTTGTGTGCGCGCGCGCGTGTATATACAAAATATCTCAAGAACGGAACATCGTACGAACTTGAAACTTAAGTTACATACCACTACTGGACCCGACACGAACATTTTCATCAAAATCGGTCAACCGGAAGTAGTAGTTTATTCGTGTAATTTTTCACTTTTTTGCGATTTTCTCAAAAACTGGTCCTACGATTTTTTTAAATCATTTTTTAAAAGTATTTTACGAAAAAATGTAACAAGACAAATTTAAAAACACAATTTTTTATACAGCTTAATATATTCAACGTTTACATGGACGTATAGGCCTCCTTGTTCTATAGTAGCCATTCTGTAGAAAAGAACCATTATTTTTATTCAATATATTTGTTTCCCATAAATTTAGAACTGACCATATACTTCAGAATTCATAACATCAGAATTCGATACTGTTTGAAATATAATGATGAACTTGAGAGTGATTTTGCTGCATCATTTAACACAATTTGTCAAATAAATTATATCAGTTATAAATTAAAGAACAAACTATACGATTCAATAATTTATTTTTTATTTTAATTAAACGTTGTAGGAAGGTATTTTTTCGTGCATGAAGGTAATGATGTTTTGTTTTTTATCACGCAAAATCTTAACTTTCTAAACATTTAATTTAATATTTTTATCTAAAATAAAACCTTGAATTATTGATTTCAATGTCTTTTGATTAAAATAGTATTTTTTAAAGTACTTATTGTTATCCGTGATTCAAAGAGTCGATTTTAATGTAAAATCTTGAACGTATTTTAACGTATTTTTATAGTTTTGTTATCGGGAACAGTACATAATAAACAACTACCAGATTTGATGTCTTATTTTTTTCTTTTTTCCTGTAGTATATTTTATTTTAGTTGAAATAGGTAATGAATTTCAACAGGAACCCTGTAATGTCAATTTAGAAATCGAAAGTGATTGTATTTTGCGGGAAGAAGCAGATACGGACCAAAATCGTTATAAGTACTAATAAAATATCGGAACAGGTAGGAAATCTCAAGTATTTGGGATGTGATATAACCTATAATTAAGATCAAGATGTGCAACAGAAGATATCCAAATTTAATACGATAAGTGGGGCTAAACGTTGAAGCCTGAAGGGCAAAGCAAGAAAGGATGACCACACCGACACTGATGTATGGCATTGAAGCTGGGTGCTTAACAAGAAACAAAAGTTAATCATCCAAGCAGCAGAAATGAGGTTTCTTAGAATGTATGAAACAAAACCACATCAGGAATGAGGTGATAAGAGAGGAATGTGGATCTCAACCACTAAATGAGCTCACCATGAAATATAAAGGACAATGGACAGACCATTTATTTAGAATGTCGTAAGACCGACTACCTTTGGGTGCATTGCTCTATGAACCGAGGAGTACAAGAGAAGTGGAGAGACCGAGGAAGAGATGGACGCTGGAACAGGCTCAATTGCAGCCTAATCCATGATGCGACGACGCTGTAACGTTCACCACAACAGGATGCATTTTTTACGTATGGAAATATACAATTAATCAATTAAAACGCCAAAGGTGTAGTTAAAATATTATTACTTTGAAAGAAGGATGGATTTATAGCCTAAAAATAAGATATAAAACATTTATTATTTATACAACCTGAAGTTTCGATAGTGTATAAATTACAACGTTGCCCATTGAATCAGTACAAATCTGAAAATATGTCTCATTTTACGGAAGAAGCACTTCTGTAAGGAAGGAGTTTTTACATTCATTTAATCCGGAAATGTACTATAGCAAATAAGGCAACAATTTTACTTATGGGCTTTCTAAAATGACTGATTCAGTTATAAAAATGCTGATCTACAAAATAAAGCTGAGCAATGAAAAAATATATATCAAATTATATTTACCATAAAAACAAATATAACCTTGAATCGATTAATAACAACAGTTCGAAACTTAAAAAAAAAGATTACAATATAAATACAGTCAATAGGCCTACTCGATTTAACGAACTAATTGTGGGATACCGATGTCCGTTAAATTGAAAAGTCATTCAGTCATAACACAATCGGTCACTTATGGTTTCTATAATTTTTTTTTTGTTTTTTGTTTAACGTCCGACTGTTCTGCAATTACTGCTAAGCAGACGGTGAAGAATGAAATGATTTTTGTAACGTATGAAAATATGCCGTGCCTGAATGGGATTCGAACCCAAGACTGTTGTTTTTTTACCTGTGTTAAAAAAATTGTGTTAAAGTAAACATTGGATTTGCGTATAGCCCTATTTTTACCATAACTTTCAAAAAAACTACCTTTCGGAAGAACATAGCTTAGGGGAAGAGTTTATGGTGGGAAAAAAGCAATTTTAACACTGATAGCAGTGATGCCAACAATTAAAAAATATCTATTGTGCGTATGTATTATAACAAGTTACGAATATCAAAAAACTGTTATTGGTAATATTATTCAGAAAAATTAACATTCCTTAGATTTCTGTCATTTTCAAACTGTTTTACTGTATTTACCTAGGAGGTTAGTCCGTTAAAACGAGCATTGACTACCTTTATAAAATTATTTTGTACGAAAAATACTAATAGACTAATGTACGACTAATATAAATAACGCAAATTCAAATATGTAGTACCAATTAAATACAATATAAATGTTAATATACAAAATATACTATGCCTCACCATGATACTATTTTTATACACAACTCAGACAAGCTGACAAGCTGCTCACCGAGATAAATCCCGTTTTCAATCAGCCAAGACTTAACATTAACTTTGAATGTACTCAATGACATTCGCAGTTTTAAACGGCTCGCCAAACTCTTATAAAATTTTGGGCCAAGGTAACCTAAAAACCTCTGAGCGAACGCCGTATTCATTTGCTAAAAACCAAAAAATGTTGATGCAACCATAACGAAGAAACTAATTGTAAAAAATCACATGAAAGTAAATAATGTTTACATGAAAGTTTACTTTCATGTAATTTTTTTATTAACTTATAAAGTTTATTTATAAACTTCGAAGAAATTCATTTAAAGAACATAAAAATTTTATAACTAAAGATGTAAAAATAATTTAATGAATAATACTGAATTTAAGTACATTTAAAACACTACATTAAAGTTCATTATAGGCCTACATATACGTAACTCCTAAGCAAGCAAACGTTCTTACAAAGTTCTTAGCCTTTATAAAAGAAGTCTACCTTGATGAAACATTTAATTTCTCTTCATATTAACATTTTTATCATATAGTAATTTAGGATGGACAAAATGAGGTTAGGTTATTTGAATACTGCATTGCAAAATTTTGCAAATTTTTATCAATTCATAAAAATAATATCTAGTTTTTAATCAGTTTCAACGTAAATTATTTTACATAGAATTTTCGTTTGCCTAATAAGTTACTGATGCTTTTTTACGTTCTCTTGCCGTCTATGTATATACAGCGAAGGAAAGTGTTGTTTTCATGTCGATTTTTCGAAATCGAGTTTTCACCAGAAAAACCCCGTTTTCAGGTCTCCTGAACCCAAAAAACATCTTTTTAGCGTTTGGGTTGTGGGTGAACAAAATATCTCAAGAACGGACTAGTAAATGAAGTTGAAACTTGGAATTTCAATTACGTACCACAGGGGACCCAACACGAACATTTTTATCAAAATCTACCGATATATTTTACTACCAGTAGTAGTAGCCGGCCGCATTGGCGTAGTTGGTAACGTGTTCGCCTCTCATCATGCGGTCTTGATTCGAATCCCATTCAGTTACGGCATATTTTCATACGTTACAAAAAATCATTTCATCCTTCACCGTCTGCATTAGCAGTAATTGCAGAACAGTCGGACGTTAAACCAAAAAAAAAAAAAAAAAAAAAATATTAGTGCAATTTTTGCGATTTTCTCAAAAACGGCTATGATGTTTTTTTAAAAATTACCTCATTTATTACAGTTTTCATACTTTACAAGATAGGGTAAGCGCCATGCCTGCTGAAATACTTGGGGAAGCTGTGTTCTTAGTAAAAAATGGAGTTTCTAAGATTTCGGTCTTATTACACATTTTAGGGTAAATGTGTATGTAATTACAGTTGTAGGAAATTAGGTCCTGAGTTCGAATCCCGGAAAGGTCCAGAAAATTTGAACACTTTACAAACCTACGATACTATCCAGTATCTATTCCAGTCATCATTAATGATCTAATTACTGATTAAATAGGTCTTGTGTGATGGACTTTTGTTAATTATTTTTTTAAATTTTTGTTACAGAGTTGGGTGTGACTTCGTACAACCAAAACACGAATAATCCACGGCGAGTAGAAGAAATTGAGCGCCGACCAAGTGAAAAGGTTTGTTCAGTATTGCTTTTTACTTTATCTTGCCTACATGAATACTGTAAATAGGAAGGAAAGTATTGTTTTCATGTCGATTTTCGAAATCAAGTTTTTACCGGATCTACACGTTTTCAGACCCCCTGAACCCAAAAAACATGTTTTTAGCGATTGGTCTGTGTGTGTGTGTGTGAACAGAATATCTCAAGAACGGAATATCGTACGAACTTGAAACTTAAGTTAGGCACCACTACCAGACCCGATACAAATATTTTCATCAAAATCGGTCAACCGGAGTCGTAGTTTATTCGTGTAATTTTTCACTATTTTGCGATTTTTTTAAAATCGCCTGGTTTACTAAAAAATACCTTATGCTCTACAAGATAGGGTAGGCGCCATGTTTGCTGAAATTCTTGATGAGGTTGTTTTTACATAAAAAAATTGTTTTTTTTTAAGATTGCGGCTTTAATATGCATTTCAGCGCAAAAATTCATATAATAAAAGTACAGAATTTAAAATTTAAATTTTTGTATAACGCTTGTTATACAAGCGAAGTATTGCTTTTTGTTTCTAAAATGTTTCTAATAAAAGTTGCAGGAGTTAAAATTCTCTATAGTCTGTCTACGCTAAGAGTACTCCGACGTAGGCAACCAGCAATACAAGTGAGCATCCGCATTATTTAAAAATAAGCACAGCATGATCAAAAAAAATTCCATACAACACTTATTCGCTCTAAGCTTAATATTATAATGAAAACACGTTCAATTCATTTGCTAGAAAATATTTTATAAAATCTAACATTAGTTTACCATTAATAACTAAAACTTTTACTATTGTTACTCTTACATTGTTATTTTACGTTACATTATTTACTAATATTACATTATTATTTATGATTAGTAGGTTTTTAATAGACTCAGTTTATTTTTGGTCACAAGTAATAATACAAGACTAATGATCTTGAATTATAACAGGAGAGTAAACAATTCCAGTGATTCGTTGTTTATCATTTCAGATTGTTTACTTCATATCATTAAAATTAATATCTATGACTAGTTTAATACCTACAACTTTTTGCACTTGCCCGTGTTTAACTCATTTTTTTGTTTCATTAGTTATATTTTGGTATTTTATCGGTTTGTTTCGATTTCCTTCGTAGACTGAAGTTAAAAAGTTTTGTAAGCTGTGTATTGTTAACATGCGTGATAGTGAATGTGTTGAGTTTTGAAACATAAAAGCGGCAACCATTAAAAAGTAGAAAAAAATTTTTTTGTTAAATGTAACGGTTAAAATAATTAATTAAGGAGTCTCTTTATGAAACTACAATAATTACAAGTAATCTGAACGGTATAATTGAAAACGCTTATAGGATTATGTTTATTTCAGCTGGATGTAGATTGTCGATTTTTATGATTATGATGGAACGTAGTACAAGATAATTGTCAGGCGGAGAGGCAGATACGCGCCAAATAGAGTAAAACTTTCGTTTACAACCTATAGGCGCTAGCCTCACGCGGAGTACTCTTACAGTAGATGGACTATACAACTTTTATTATATAAATTTTTGCACTAAAAAGCATATTAAAGCCGCAATCTTAAAAAAATAATTTTTTTACGTAAAAACAGCCTCATTATCGCTTAGTTTTATTGGAGGGTCCAATAAAATGTTACAACCTGAATGACCGTGGCTTGCCCCTACCTAGTTTTGATCCTGGATGATAGTCATCAACCCTAAAGATCGATGGCAAAAATAGATTATCAAATTTTTTACATGGTCTCAATTTTTCTTACTTTTCGCTATAATAGAGTAGTGTAACAAAATAAAAATATAAAATGAAACACAATACAACTAACTGTGTATAATTTTATTACAGGAATTGAAATATCCGAAGTCAGTATTTTTCATAATTAGCAATGAACTATGTGAAAGATTCTCTTATTATGGAATGAGAAGTAAGTAGCCATATTATGCCATATTATTACTTATAATAAAACTCACAAAACTAATAACAATATAAACTTGATTAGAAATATAATTAGTTTTTAAGTGAACTACAGCACTGTTCAAGGTTAAGATTAATAATCTTAACTAAAAATAAAAATTATTTTTATTTGTATTTTTTAACAAAATAAATTCTGTTCTGTCAACAAATTTAGTAGAATTTCCTGTAGCAATTAAGCGTTAAAAAATTATAAGTAATAATAGGTAATAATAATACTTTTAGGAAATTATATTTCATTGATTTATCAATGAATTTTTTAAATATTTTCTGCGCAATGCTTTTGAATTGAATAATGTCACTTATTTTTTACGTTGAATTGAGCTAAACAATTTACAACTGAGAAAATGCATCTGAAAACAAACGGTCATTTCTTTTGGTCAAGTGGTAATTATTCTCCTGAGATTATGTATAAAAAAGTAATAAACATAATGCCCATAACAGGTAAGTGGAGTGTTAAATTATTTGCACTCGATCTGCTAGTCCAAGGCTACAAAAAATAGTTCTATTTCTTATCACATTTCAGTTGAATATATGTCTTAAGCATTTAAGGACAGAAGAGGTAGAGGTGTGAAAGGCACTAGTCAGAGTGATCTCCTCTAATTTCATTATAATAAAGCCAGACCCTGATGAATGAAGTGATAGTGTCATTTGCAGGGTGAAAAGTAAATACTTTGCAAAGGGTCTGGCATGGTAATAGGAGGTCTGGCAATTAAGTTCCGGGAATTTAGTTTTAACTCGGGAATTGGCAACACTGCGTCGTTCGTAAACATATGACCAGAAATAGGGGACCTTCCTTTTGTTGCAGTCAAAGTTTGAAGTTGACAGCATGTTCAGTTTGAGCTTTATGGTGTTTTTTGAAAGTAAATTTTTTAGTGGCGTCATGAAAATGAGCGATTTACATTACAAGCGAGGTTAGTGAGGATTTGTTATCCCACTTTCAGAGCCATGGGAGAGATTGGATGAATTGGGTAGTCATTGGAGATGAGACCTGGATATTTGAGTATAACCCTAAGACCTGTAAACAAAGTCACCAGTGGGTGGAAAAGGGTGTGGGGTCAGAGTTATCTCCTCTAAAAGTGATGAATTTCATCATACAGCCAGACCCTGTAGGGAATGAAGTGAAATTGTCATTTGCAAGGTGGAAAATAGATGCTTTTCACAGGGTCGGACATGCTGGTAAATATACTTTTCAACTCAGTGAGTAAGACAATGGTAAACCACCTCACTCCTCATTTTACTTAGTAAAGCCTCTAGAGATTCAAACCAGCCTTTCGGCTGATGACCTAAACAACCACTAATAAACTTAAATGGCCTACCGTCAACAACTAACATCTGCTGTATATGGATGCACAAAATCCCCCATCCATTTTTTGAAGATTTGAATTTAACAACATTGTTGTCCGACCAGACTTTATGGCATGGTAAATCGGAGGACCTTTAATAAATGTTTAAATTTCCGAGGCTTGTGCCTCTTCTTCAGAAATTGGTAGACTGTGTTGTGTGTATGTAACATGGTTGCTGCAAATAAGACGGTGGTTTATAGTGGGTAATAATTCTTTTAATCAGGAATGTGGGTAATTTGAAGTCGTTAATGGTAGCACTTAGGGTCCAAATGTAAGCAGTATATTTTGTTTTAATTTGTACAGTGGGAGTAAAATTTTGAAGGGTTTCTTGGATTTTACATTAAAAATATGAATATAATTTTGTATTTTAATGCGTGATCATAAATTGCTGTAAAGATACTAATACACAAGATGTGCCATCAATAGCCTATCATTTTTTGTCTCCATCCGTCACACCCAGATGTCAGTAACTACAAGAGATAGCAACAATAGGTTTACAGATTCGTATCTGTACACAAAAAGTTGGTGGGCTTTATTGCGTTGAAGTTCCGGTTTCTACCGAAAGTTGAGAAATCAAAGTCTGAATTTGGAAACACAAATAGTGTTATTTGATTCCTCCTAAAGCGTAAATACAGAAATCACTAATGGTTTTTGCCATAGGTCAAAGGTAGCCTTTGACCTTGCCATCTGCATTGGCTTAGTTGGTAATGTGCTCGCCTCTCATCAAGCGGTCTTGGGTTCGAATCCCATTAAGGCATGGCATATTTTCATACGTTACAAAAATCATTTCATTCTTCACCGTCTGCATTAGCAGTAATTGAAGAACAGTCGGACGTTAAAAAAAAAACAGAGGTAGCCTTTTTAAAAATTGCCACCAGCTATGAGACGCGTCATCTCTTGAAAGGGATTTTTTTATTTCAAATTTAATTTCAACAAAGAGGTGATTGTCTGCATTGAGTTAGCTTACCAACTTAAATGCTCAAAGAGTCAAGTTGCACCTGTGCATAGTTATCTTAAAGGCCATTCCGTGGTGTAGTGGTCAGCACAACTGGCTTCTATACCGGGGATCTCGGGTATAATTCCCAGTCAGGTCAGGCATTTTTTTCATCTATCACCCTTCATTGACTACATTAGCTTTAATATGCTAAATAGTGGGACGGAAAACCACAAAAAATACTGCACCAGATTGACTGGAAAATGTTTATATAGTGTACGCAAAATTATGAATAATTAATATTACGTGGAATTATAAATAATAAACAATTTAACAATCTATCAGGAAGTAAATACTGAACTGTTGATCAACTATTTGATAACTGATCAAACTAATAATTGATAATTGATTGGCAGAAGTAAAACAATTTTTTTTTAAATTTATTTATTTAGTGGCATCAACTGCTTGGTCATTAGCGACTACAGTGGAGTATGTAACATTAACTGTGGAATTTGACATGAGAAAATTTCCAGACCCTGGCCGGGAATCAAAACCGGGACCTCCTCGTGGTAGGCCAATGCACTAACCACTATGCTACGGATGCACCCTACACAAACACTTTAAAACAATTATTTATAATAAAAAAAATTATGAAACTACACTTATTTTAAAATAAGAATTTTCATTTCTTTTCCTTAGATGAAATGATAAATTAGTTCAAACACGAATAAATAACGAATGTAAATTACTTAAAAATGTAAATAACAAACTGATAAAAAGAAAATATGTACTGACTAATACAAAAGAATGTCAACTGTCAAAAAAAAAGATAATATGCATGTTCAATAATAAATGTATTGTTTCTATGGAAACAACAATGCAATGAAAATAACAATTTTGTAAAATGTTCATTCCATGAAAAACATTCAAGCATAACATTTAAAACCAATATTGTATTTGACAGAAACATTTAAGTAACTTACTACTTTGCTTAAAAATAAATTACTTATTACACAACAGACACCAATAATATTATTCTTAAAGGCATTGATCACATTTGGAATACATGCCTTAAAGAATTAATTTTTAATTTCTCTTGCCTACATGAATATATAAGAAGGAAATGTCATTTTCATGTCATTTTTCAATTGAGTTTTCACCGGATATACAAGTTTTCAGACCCCCCTGAACCCAAAAAATTTGTTTTTAGCGATTGGTCTGTGTGTGAACAAAATATCTCAAGAGCGAAACATCATACAAAGTTAAGATGAAAATTAAGACAACTTAAAAATTTAGTTAAATACCACTAGAGGACACAACACGAACATTCCAATCCAAGTCTGTCAACTGGAAGTAGTAATTCGTGTAATTTTTTACTTTTTTGCGATTCTCTCAAAAATTGCTTCTACAATTTTTTTAAAATCGCCTCATTAACTACATTTTTTATGCTCTACAAGATAAGGTAGACGCCATGTCTGCTAAAATTCTTGAGGATGCTGTGCTTTTGAAGAAAAAAAAATGTTTTTTTTTACAATTGCGGCTTTAATATGAATTTTAGCGCAAAAGTGTATATAATAAAAGTTGTAGACAATTTAAAAATCTACAACTTTCATTTCAAACTTTTTTTGAATAATGCTTAGTTTAGTGGTAATGAGTGATTTTTTTTTTCATGAAAATTTGTACAAAAATGGATCTTTTAAGATTTCGGCCTTAGTATGCATTTTACGACAAAAGTGTGTAAACTAAAATTTATAGAAAATTAAATGATCTACAACTTTTAATTCAAGCATTTTTCTCTACAGAGCCTAGTTTAGTATCAACAAGTGATTTTTCATATTAAGCCAAACTGAGATAGATTTTTATTTTGTATCATGAAAAAAAACATAAAATCACTAATTACAGCTAAACTAACTAATACAAATAAATATTTGGAATAAAAGTTGTAGGTTTTAAAATTTTCTACAACTAGTAAATTTTCTAGTAAATCAGGTGATTTATAAAAAAATCGTAGGAGCAGTTTTTCAGAAATTGCAAAATAAGTGAAAAATTACATGAATAAACTACTACTTTTGATGAAAATGTTCTTCTCGGGTCTTCTAGTAGTACCTAACTTAAGTTTTAAGATTCAACATCATACGATGTTCGGTTCAAGAGATATTTTGTTCAGACACGCACGTACACACACACACACACACACACACACACACACACACACACACACACATACACACACACAAACCAATTGCTAAAATCATGTTTTTTTGGGTTCAGGGGGGTCTGAAAGGTGTATATCCGGTGGTGAAAACTCGATTTTGAAAAATGGACATGAAAACAATACTTTTCCTTCCTGTATAGACCTATCATATAGGCAAGAAAGTAAAAATTCACACAAACAGCTTAACCATTGACTATAGTATCTTAAGGAATTGTAAAATTTCCATTGGAAAATGTTAAAAACACAAAACCTCTCACTTTTTAGTGTAACATGCTAACCACTTACCTTACCTGCACCCAAAATGTTATTTCAGATAAAATTTTCAAGTATATTTTACAATAAAGACTAATATTATAAATTTACATCAGGTTCTTTCAAGAATTATGTAAATTTCTAATAAAATATTTGTTTTATTTTACAGCAATTTTAGCAATTTACTTACAAAAGAAACTAAGATATGATGAAAGTACAGCAACTATAATTTTTCATTTATTTGTAATGCTATGTTATTTTTTTCCAATTGTGGGAGCTATCATAGCAGATTCATTTTTAGGAAAATTTAGGTAAGAATAAATTTTTAATACATTGTAAGTAGTCCAATTCAGTTGTTTTTTAATGTTAACTTAAGGGACTGGCTATTAATTACTCCAGAGTAGGGTTTGGATCAAAAAGTCAATATTTTGATTTGTTACGAACCCAAACTGTTTAAGATTGATTGATGGTAATCATCAATTTTAGCAAACAGAAGATTAATACAATCTGAGGAATATTATACCAAATTTCTTGCTGCTGTAGAAGCTAGTGATGGCTAGTGCCTTCAAAAAATAAGTGAAGAGTGGCAAAAAATGGAGAAAAACTAGTATACTAATAAGTATGCGTGAGACTCCCGAGAGTAAAAAAAATGTAAATACACATACAAAACAATTGTGTGACACCGCAAATACAAAACAACTAACATGTATACATAGAACATGGAGGTGCAGTAGACTGGTTGACCCGCCACAATCTCTTCACTATTCGAGGACGGGTGGGGAGAGCTAGGCGTACATATTTGCTGCTGATATCTCTGTTGTCATGGAAACCTGCTCGCACTGGAAGAGAAGCGATGGCCATCCACCTAACTCTTCACTTAGCATTTATTGCGTGTATTAAAACTATTTAAAACATTAGAAAGCGGTCTAAGGAGATACAATAATTTTTACACAACACTTCTTTATTTTATTGTAAAACAAACAATAATTATAACAGAAATTATACTTATTTTGTGAAAGAAATAAATCTCGATACTATCCAGAAAATAGGCGAAGAGGGTCTTCACCTACTTCACCAGAATAGCTGCCACTCATAGGCAATACTACAGTTGTTACTTTTTGGAGTAATTTCAAATGAAGTATACCAGGAAATTTTTGAGGGAAGATTCGGAATTCCCAAAACAAATAAAAGATTATAATAAAATTATAAATATCACAACACTCTCAACCTCTAAAAAACACAACCGATACTCAGATACTTTGCAATTAACATATGACCCTGATTTGAATTACTACTGAAGCAAAAAAGAAGCTACACAATGAAAGCGTAACAAGTAATCCAAGGTCATTTGATATAACTTAAAACGAACTAAAAACATTAATTTTTTGTACAGCAAACATTCCATTCAACAAGAATGTAAACTAGATATAACGAGATTATTTACAATATTTTTTATCTCTAATGTGTGTACGTTGCAATCTGTTCAATTCAGAACAATAAGCAAAACTATGACCCAATGAGATGAGGGTGATATGTATGACATGTAAATGAAATGTAGTCTTGTACAGACCCAGGCCGACTATTCCCGAGAAAGTATGGTTAATTGAACCCCAATCATTAAAGTACACCGATAATCACTGTCTAGTATTCAAATTCGTATACAAGTGAATGTGCAATAGTTATATTTACTAGGATTTGAACCAGGAACCTTTATCTCAAAAAATCAGCAGTTAAACTGATCCATGGTGACGACTTTACCTCTAGACCAACCCGGTGGGTAGAATATTATAGAATTAAAAATTGAGTACGCTGAGTAGATAAGAATACATTAATTAATAAAGTAATTAAACCCTTGATTAAAAAGTTAACAAACAAAATACACTGCAATAATGTTGTATCACACATATAACTGAACCAATCAAAGTATTTTATCACTAGCAGCACTATTTTGTTTTGATGGATTGGTTAGTAATATAACAGCAGTGCATACTTGGCAATTATTCGTAGACAATATACAGCACTTAGATAATTAGCACAACAGCTGTCATATTATTGTTGCATCACATGCCTTTACATACCTGAATACAGTGGAGATGGATTATTTGAAAAGAGCTTGTAAAATATCTCGAGTGGAACATGTGAGAAATGAAGACGTAAATGCTCAAGCAGAGGCACGCAATACAATTGTAGAAAGGATAGAAAAAAATAGGTTTGGTATGGTCATGTACGTTGAATGGAAGAGGAAAGGTTACAAAAAAGGATCTTGAACTACCAGCCAACTGCTTGGAGGAAAATAGGCAGACCCTGTGTTACGTTGAAAGAAGGGATGAGAGAGGCTATGTGGCAGAGAGAGTTGGTGGAACAGACCAAGGTGGAGATTGAGGTGCAGGATGCGGCAGCAGTAGTAGGATTCCAGCTTAAAATAAAGTAAATACATGAATGTACAAATAGTTCCTAATTCTGCAGATTAAATACCTAAATATTTCAATGCATTCATGACAAAATTCAAGTCTATTGACTAAAAAATCCAGCATAACCCAGTAATCAAATTTGGGTGTTTGCTTGAAATAAAACAGCTTATGATAATAAAAATTTAAGCTTAAAGTTCTGAAGATCCTCAATTATTAACGGGTTAATATTTTGTGGCATCTTTGGTATTAGTGGCACTGATTTAAAAACATTAAAAAACAACTTTTTGCCGCAAATGAAATATGCAGCTATAATGGTAAAAACAATATACAAGCCACTTTTTCAAATACAACATGAGGAGCATTTGCTGGGTTTAAGCTCGGGACTGTAAGGAGGGTGAACAAAACATTCCCAACGAAAATCTTGAATCTTTTTCTTCGTTATGGCAGTGGTATGAGGAAGCGTGTTGCTGTGAAGGAGGATTACGCAGAACAACAGTTTCCTGCATCATCAATTACGGATCACGTGTCTCAGGTTTTGGCCGACCTGTTCGTGTAGTGGTTAGCACAACTAGCTTCTAAGCCGGGGTCCTGGGTTCGATTCCTGGTCATGTCTGGCATTTTTTCACCACTCATTTTCATACATCATCATCCTCCACAGCTGCATTAACGGAAATTGCAAAACAGTCAGACGTAAAACCAAAAAAGTTTGATAAGCATTTTGCAGTAAATGTCAGCTGTCACTGTCAGCTGTAATTGTCATTATTTCAGCAGCTGAAGATCCTTTTGCATGCAAAAACTGAATCAGTGGTGATTCAATTCACCACTTCACAACTAGTGGGAGAAACGATTGTCACAAATATTGCGATCTGTTTCACCGACTGGCAAACAACTACTGAGTCAAAACAACTGCAGTGGCTTTGTAAATAATTAATAGGTGTTGCTGAATATGTGAAACTGTGTTTAGGTATGCCAATATTTAAATAAAAGCCAACGCCCTGTACTTTAGGAATATGCCTTCTATATTTACAATTCAAATAATTGTTAAACTAATTTATAAATTTATTTTTATTTTCAGAACCATTTTATACCTTTCAATAGTTTATGCTATTGGTAACATAGTATTAGCTACATCATCTGCTAGCATCATACCTATTCCTCACAGGTAAGACTACAAAAATACAAAACATACAGTTCCTAATAATATTGATAAAGAAAATAAATTAACTTTTCAATAAGTCTAGGATAGAATAAACTTGCTTAGAACTGGTCTGTATCCACTATTGTTTTTTTTTTGGAGTGAAGAATAACTTTCTTTTTGGAAAAGCTTGCTACATGATTCTTGGTTGTTCTATTTACATCTTTTGTACTACTAAACCTTTACCTTTTTCTACTGGAGCCAATGTTTTACTAGATTACATCTGCATTTGTATGATAGGGCATGGACACAGACTTAGAGAAACATACCAGATACCAAAAATATGGGTAGGACACATAATTTGGTAAAAAAATTAACTTAGTTAATTTTTTTAAGAACAACCTATTTATGCAGGAAAAATACATAAATAAATTACCAAAGGCTTTCAAAACTTATTGATGAAACATTTTACTATGTACGAAAATTACTTTATAAATTTTTTTTGGTTAAATATAAATACATTTCTAAGTAAATGCTAAGCCCATAACAGGCAGGTGGAGTGTTAAATTATTTGCACTCAACAAAAAATAGTTCTGTTTCTTATCACATGGTCAGTCAATTACATGACTGAAGCATTTAAGAAGAGATGAGGTAGAGGTGTATAAGACACTACTCAGACTTATCTCCTCTGAGAGTAATGAATTTAATTATACAGCCAGATCCTGTGGTGAATGAAGTGAAGGTGCCATTTGGAGGGTGGAAAGTAGATACTTTGCAGAGGGCCTGGCATGCTGATAAGCATACTTTTCTACTCAGGGACAAAAAGAATAGTAAACCATATCACTCGTTTTATTTAATAAAGCCTCTAGAAGTTCAAACCAGCCTTTCGGCTGATGATCTAAACAAGTAAACTTTGAGGCAAAGTGTGGCTCAATTTGCCTCACTTTGTAGGCTAGTGCGGTAGTCACTATACCACAGGGGCAGCAAAATAATGAATTTAATAGTTTTAATATTTTAGGCTTATCAGTTTTATCTTGACAAGTCCTATACTCTATTTTCGGAGTCTCCTGAATGCAACTATAAAAAAATACATTCAGTAAAGAAAAGCATTACATTAAAGAAAGTATGGTATTTGTAATGACAATGTTTATGTGATTTGGTCTTCTTAGCATGCCTATCTACTTCGAATGTTGGTGACCATCATGGCTAATCTAACCCTATTGCCCACTACACGGAACAACTGTACAGAGCTCTTCCCAAACCAGGCCCTCAATTTGGCAAGCCAGGAAAGTCTTCTTCAGCCAGGAGGTCTCTTTCCTTCTATCCACCCTTGCAAAAAGCGCTGCAGTATTTCATACCTTTCATGATTTCTCATGAAGTGTCTGAGATATTGAAGCTTATAACAATTGACAATGTTAAGCACCTCAAGCCCTTATTTATCCTTTGTAGGACTTCCATGTTGGTGACCCTCTGCATCCATGATACCCCCAAGATCCGTCTGTACGACCAGAGCTCAAAAGCTTTGAGTTTGCTAGTAGTCGTTCTGCCAAAGTCTAAGTCTTCACACCATAGTGATTTGGTACAAAAGCATATGCAGTACTGAGGAACCTACTTCAACAAAATTTAAAATATATAATAAACTCTTAATTAAATGCAAAATGGGGTAACCAGTTTTGAAATTTATATTGTAATGTTAGAAATAAATGAGAGTAACAAAGTAATAATTTTTTTCAGAGAGTTATCTATCCTAGGGCTCATACTTATTGCAATTGGTACAGGAGGTATAAAGCCATGTGTGTCAGCATTTGGTGGAGATCAATTTGTAGTACCACAACAAGAAAAACAACTGCAACAGTTCTTTTCCGTGTTTTATTTTTCTATAAATATTGGTGCAATGCTTGGAACCTTGATTTCTCCTGAGCTTAGGCAAGATGTTAGTTGTTTAGGTGAAGACACATGTTTCCCATTGGCATTTGCTTTGCCAGCGTTCTTCATGGTATTAGCTCTGAGTAAGTAACATACTTTATTTTGCTATCATAAATGTAAAATAAAAGTCAGATTAACACAAAAAATCTGCTGGAAAACAATCACATGGTTTTCACTTGCCAATGTAAATAATAAAACATTTTGATTGAATATTTAAAAAATAAAATATTTAGATTGCTGGAGGTAATCTTGAGTGGAAAAATTCTGAGAAAAATGTAAGGAAAAATATTACTATAACCTTTGTTTAATCGTTAGTAAACAATGTAAAATGAAATAAACCTAATTTTAATCATGAGTAAATGACGCAAAATGAAAATCGACCTCTATACAACTTAAAAATACAGAACATCTCTAATTGATGCTAAACTAGGCTCTGTAAAAGAAAATGCTTGAAATAAAAGTTGTAGATTATTTTATTTTCTATAACTTTATTTGTATTCACTTTTGTCGTAAAATGCATACTAAGGCAGCAATATTAAAAAATCCCATTTTTTACAGATTTTTATGAAAAAAATACAGAAAATCACTAATTGACATGAAAGTAAACATTGTACAAAAAAAATGATTGAAATAAAATTTGTAGGTTTTTAAATATTTTGACAACTTTCATTATACACAGTTTTCCTCTAGAATGCATATTAACGCCATAATTAAAAAAAAATTACAACGAGAGCACAGCCCCCCCACAAGAATTTCAGTAGACATGGTGCTTACCCTATCTTGTAGAGCATAAAAAATGTAGGAAATAGATTTTTAAAAAAATCAAAAGTTATTTTTGAGAAAATCGGACGATAAACTACTACTTCCGGTTGACTGATTTTGATGAAAATGTTCGTGTCGGTTTCTCTAATGATACCTAACTTAAATTTCACATCTCATCTTATCATAATGCTATTCTATTCTTGAGATACTTTGTTCCCACATACACAAACCAATTACTAAAACTGTGTATTTCTAGTGAAAAGCCAATTTAAAAAAATTGAGATGAAAACAATACATTCCTTCCCTACATCTTCATATAGGGCAAAAGGAAGTAAAAATAATTAACAAAACAATTAAGCCTTTCTTTCCTAATTAAATAATGTTTGTTTACAGTTATATTTGTGTCTGGAAAAAGTATGTACAAAATAAAACAACCTCAAGGCAATATTTTGGTAGATGTTTGTAAATGTGTAACTGTAAGTATACATTGTATTCTAGTTACATACTTTAACTTAATTAGTAAACTTAAGTATAATAAAAACTATAATACTATTATTAAATAATTTGATTACACTGCATATACAGTTTGAAACAATGAGAAAACCAGAATAAATTGAGAAAACCTAAAGTATCAAACCAAATTCAGACAAATAATTACAGACTTTCAAGGCTCCATGAAGAGCAAAAACAGAACATAGACTGGACAGAAGAAACGAGAAAAACCTACAGTGAGCGAATGCTGAGAATGTGGGTTGAAAAAAGACCTTCCAGAAACATCTGAAGACAAAATTGGCCCTTACGAGGGACAAAAATTTGAACAGATTACCACAACGTTAAATGGATGGACAGCCTGATAGGGAGAGTTGAACAGACAAAGCTACAATGGTTTAGTCGTGTCATTAATTTGGTAGGCTGTCTAAAAGAATGTTGTACTTGGAGAAAAAGACCAAGTGGCAGACCAAGTAAAATGGATGGCTTCAGTTATGTATGAGCTGGGAAAAAGATTTGATGCCAAAAGAGCAATGCAGGGATGATGGTTCAGCAATAGGAAGAAGTTAAGAGGAATTGAATTGGGTCTAACCCGAGGAAGTTCGAAAGAGGGATAAGGAGGATGATGATGGTTATGAGTTCTGTCAAGCTTACATCTTGATAAGTCTAGATTTTTCCTGCTTCTTATCTATACCACTGCTTACAGTTTTTAGGCTGAAATGGGGTGATGTATTTACCTGCAGGAGAAAGCTAAAGATAAATTTACTTAAACTAATAATATACCAAGGTGTGTGAAAAAAGGTTTGCAGTACCAAAGATGTCTGCTCAAAGTATTAATTCTAACAGAATTAGGAGTCAGTGGCAGCTCGTACTTTCAAAAATGGGTGAAGAATTGTAAAACCATATACACATAAAAAACAACTGTGTGACACCGCAAATACAAAACAACAAACATACACGTACATAGAACATGCAGGTGCAGTAGGTTGGTCAACCTGCCGGAATCTCTTCACTATTCAGGTACATTTGGGGAGAGTTAGGCATGCATATTTGCCGCTGACATCCTATTGTCATGGCAACCTGCTTGCTTAGGAAGAGAAGTAGCGGCCACTCGTCAAACTCTTCCCTCAGGCATTTATTATGTGTATTAAAGTCATTACAAGGGCTATTTAAAACATCAAAAAGTGCTCTAAGAAGATACAAAAATTTTATGTACTTTTTTACATGACAATTCTTCATTTATTGTAAAACAAAAAATAATTATAATAGAAATTATACTTATATTTTGTGAGAGAAATAAATCTTGATACTATCCAGAAAATAGGTGAAGAGGCTCTGCACCTATTTCACCTGAATAGCCACCGCTGCTGGGAGTGTATCCCCAAATGGTTATGCCATAAATTACATAGTACATAAGTCACACGAGCAGGTAATCAAAATTAAAAAAACCTTTGAACTTCTATCACCATTTTAAAGCGCACATTTCAAACTATATTTTTAACGGAAAAACGAAAAATTGATAATTCTTTTATTTTTTCATTCCACACTCTCCTTAATTTTTGTTATTACATTAATTAATGTCCAATAATTAAATACTTTGATTTTTAATTTTTCAGTATGCTTTAAAACAAAAATTATTTTGTGCTGAACAAAAGAAACACGATCATTGGATGGATTATGCTGCAGATAAATACGACAAAACTTTAATAAAAGATATAAAAATTATTTTATCAATAGCACTAATATTATCACCTACAATATTTTTCTGGGCGTTATTCGAACAACAGGTATGAGTTTGTTTGTTTAAAATTTTAATTAAAACTCATTTTCTAGATATGTAAAACTCGCAGTTTCGTTAACTCCTTGCATTAAAAATATACATGGTTTGTAATAAAATGAAATAGGTAGTCAAAACAGTTGTAAAAGTTTTTATAAATTTTATTTTAAACTATTTTGCACAAATAATTGCTAATGCAGGTGATGAAGGGTGATAGATGACAATGAATGATGAAAAAATGGCAGATCTAACTGGGAATCAAACCTAGGACCTTGGCATAAAATGTAAAAGTTGTGGCTCTGTTTACCCTCATAACATAATGTTAAAGAACATTTTAAAATTAGGTACTTCTTAATAATTTTTCTCTACCCAACTCTACAACCTCAAAAACTGATTTAAACATCAATTCTTTCTAATATAAAAAAATCTGGTGTAAAACACTCACACGACTTTCTCTTACGAATTTAAATAATGAAACATATAACCTATGTTTTATCATGACTAAACAAAGTAAAATGAAAAACATAACCTAATTTTAATCATGAGTGAATGAAGTAAAATGAAAATTAACCTCTGTAGAACTTAAAAATATGGAAAATCACTAATTGATGCTAAACTACACCCTGTAAAAAAATAATGAAATTTTTTTTTATATTTTTTAATTTTCTATAACTTTGATTAATGCACTTTTGTCATTAAATGCATAGTAAGGCTGCAATCTTAAAAAATTCTGTTTTTCACCAATTTTGATGAGAGAAATATAGAAAAACACTAATTGACGCTAAACTAAATAGTGTAGAAAACAATATTTGAAATAAAAGTTGTAGATTTTTTTAACATGGATCTTGCCAAAAGAAACAGAACTATTTTTGGAGCTATAAAACTAGCAAGTCAAATGAAATTAACTTAACAATCCACACCTGTGTGTGATGAGAAAATCATAGATACTGCCTTACCAGAATCTTCTTTGATATGTTAATAATAAAAAAATAATTATAATTTATATTAAAAACAATTCTTTAAAATAATTAAAAAAGAACCTAAAAGTTTAAAATTACTTATTTACATTTTCAGGGTTCTAGCTGGACTTTCCAAGCATCTCGAATGAATGGTGCTTTGTGGGGTGGATTTGACATAAAACCTGATCAAATACACATAATAAATCCAATAATGATTTTGCTATTAATTCCATTGTTTCAAAAACATCTTTATCCATTTTTAGCAAAATTACATCTTTTAAGGACACCATTACAGAAAATGTCTTTCGGTGGCATAGTAGCAGCTTCATCGTTTCTCATTTCAGGGATCTTAGAACTTCAATTACAGGTCAGTGAAGAATATACGTATTTTTAGTTTACATTAACTGTCAACATCCAACGGTGACCATGAGAAACATTTATATTTTGGATGGGATGGTACTCTGCCTGGGTGAGCCATGGCATGGTGGGGGGCAGCATTCACCTTCTGAGGAGCGGCTGAAGTGGTAACTCAGTCATAATTGAGCAGTGGTCGGTCGAGCAGCCCATGTTTACATACGACACGTACGTAAGGAACGGTGACTCAGTGGAAGCTGCTCAAAGAGCATTTCACATTCATTTCAATGCCGGCTGACACGGACCAGTCCCTAGTCAACCAACCGTTACGAATTTACACAATTGAATTACACATGTCCAGAGGATAAACTTACAAGAAGATATATGGTTCAATCAGGGCAACTGGTCACCCAGCAAAGTTTCGATGAACCTGCTGCAGAACTTATCTCCAGGTCACTTAATTTCAAGATTTGGAGATATACCCTAGGCTCCTCGGTCTTGTGACCTTAACATGTGTGATTTTTCTGTGGGATATTTTAACGAGAAACTGTATCGATATAAACCCTGTACTTTAGATAACTTGAAAGTGGGGATTAATACAGAGGTGGGATTGATCATCGAGGAGGCACTCGAACGAGTGAGGATGGGCTTCCTGGACGGAATTGAAAATTGCATCAGGAAAGACGAATGTCACCTTCCTGACATAATTTTTTCTACGTTAAGTAAATGGCATATATCCTCACAACCATATTAGGCAAGTTAAAATTATTTCTTGAAAAATTAATATAGTTTTGTTATTTTGAAAATGTAAATGTTTCTCATGGTCACTTGATACTATTTAATTTGTATTAATTATCTAGTAATAAACACAAATTTTTAACCCAAAAAATTATTTTCTGGATTTCAAGTAATTTACATTTATAAATGGAAAAGCCTACATTAACTGACCAACTCACGTACTCCACACTATAGTTCATTAAACTTAACCAATCCTTATCTTAACCTTAAATCAATCATAACCTTAATAACCTTAACCTTAGTAACCTTAAATCAATCATATGAGCGTACAGTCAAAACAATTTGACTGGTGCTGCACAGCCAGGAGCCAATAGCAAGCCATGTTGATAACAGTCAACATTATTGTGTCTGTTTCTGTTTAGTAATTCGCCAATACCATGCAGGTGGAGTGTTAAATTATTTGCACTTGATCTGCTAGTTCCAGGGCTACAAAAATAGATCTGTTTCTTATCACATGGTCAGCCAATTATATGACTGAAGTATTTAAGAGCAGAAGAGGTAAAGGTGTAAAAGACACTAATCACAGTTATCACCTCTGATGAATTTCATTACACAGCCTGACCTTGTGGCAAATAAAATGAAGGTGTCGTTTGCATGGTGGAAAATATGTGATTTTCAGATGGCCTGGCATGCTGATAAACATACTTTTCAACTCTGTAAGAAAGGCGATGGTAAACCACTACACTCCTCTTTTTACTTAGTAAAACTTCTAGCGGTTCAAACCAGCCATTCAGCTGATGAGCTAAACAACAGCTATATAGTCCATACGAAATAGCATGATAGTATTACTTAAGTGGAATAAAGAACAGAGGGAATTTTGTAATGTGCTCTTGCGTCAGTGCTACCACTTAAGAGATATTTCGTTCTGTTAACTTTCCCTGTTAGTAAATGAAAGCATTTAAAAAAATAAATTAATATTGGAAAAGAAAAAAAACAATGATTTTTCCACTAACACACAGAAAATGGAAATAAAAATTATTAATTATTTGTTATTTTATTATATTATTATTTATTCAAAATTATTAAATATTAATTATCACATTATATGTACAGTTCAGCCGTTCTTGGTTTGCTCCTACTGTTAACAAACCAAAGCCAGCTACTACAGGGTGCATGCTAGAGTCCGCGACTTTATGGAAGTCGTATTCCTATTAATTTAACTATTTTTTAAATTATAAGTACTAAAAGTAGTTAAAACGTCAGTCATGATATGATGTAGGCCTGACAATTTCATTTATAAAAATACTTTTAAATTTATTTTGTTGTTACTTTTTAATCAGCGTGTACTCATTTTTATACAATGCGCATGCTCAGTGAAGTCATTATTTCTTTACATTAGCAGCAAACTAAAAAAGGCTGGATAATACTGAATGGATGGGTAGTGAATGCAACAATAACAAAATGCCAGTAAAATAATAATTAATTCCATATGATTTTCAAAATTGCAAAACAAAGATTTATATTATATTTTTCAAGAATAATTAAAAGGGAAATTTCCCGTGTGGAGTTATCTGATCTCCCATCGGGCGCCTCCCCAGGTGGCGGATAGGGGAATGGTCACTATTATTATTATTATTATTAATACAATGCCTTTATTTAAAACATATTAACAGCATATCACAAAAATAACAATACAAAAGAAAATAATACAAATGAAAATGAAATAAAATGAAATAACCAACAAACTCAGCATAATCTTGACATGACCTATAGATGGTCGTCTGCCAGGATTAGTAAATTCAGAATAAATCAAATTAAACTGCCTGTTTTCCTTGAGCGTAGCGATAAAATAAACAAATAACTAAACACTTAAACTTCTATTATTTTAACATAAATAAATAATTCTAAAATTTGATAAGAATATTACAAAGAATTCTTTTAAATTGTTCAATAGGAAAAATAGGCCTAGCCAAATCAATAATTATAAAAATAAATCAGTTGTTAATCAACAGGAAAAAGAAATGCAACGGGTCTTTCAAGCAAATCAGCATCCAAAATTCAACAGCAGATAATACAGATATGAAAGGGCGCACACTGGTGATTTACCATCTCCCATCCTCACACGCAATCTATCACATACTCTTTTACACCACATACACATACTACATAATCACATACACATACTCTCACGCACTCTGTATTTACAAATGACTCGTTTTTTTTTTTTTATCCTGCACATTCATATAATTAATAATTAAATTCGTTTACTAGCCCTCTTCTGTAACAAAGTGCAACTCGTAAATATCCCGCTAGTTTCTTCCAACTTTTACCATTTAACCAGTCCAACACTTCCTCGTCATTCAATTCAGATTTACCGAAATAATTTACACGTATACTACTTAATATGGGACACCTTCCCATAAAATGCAAAGTATCTTCTTTACTCCGTAAGTTACACAGGGAACACAACCACTGGGGTTCCTCCCTATCACATCTGAAATTTAAACTTAGTAATTCTCCCCTAGCCCGGAAAATTAATCCCGTAGTACACCTATCTAAGCCCAGATTCAAAAAATTATTTTCTCTTAAGTCGTGCTCCAACCGACTAAACAGACTATGATATTGCGCATCTGCAGCTCGCCGTAAAAAAATCTCCTTAAAATTATTTTTAGCACATGCCAATATACTTTCCAGCTCATCCCTCCACCCTGTCACTCCATGCATTCCTCTACTTAAAGCACACCCATACCTTTCACTCAATCGCAACCACTCTCCATACCACCCAATTTCACTCTCAATCATTCTTTCGGCTAACATACGTGGCAATCTATGCCTGGGCAACTCCAACACTCTCAGTACATAATTAAAATGTATACGAAATATAAATAGAAAGAGCATTTCAACATTTATTCCTAAATAAATTATATAATTAGGAGTGGCTCTTGGTAAAGCAAGTAATTTTTTGACAAAAAATCGCATCACCTCCTCCAAACAATCATATTGCCGGAAGCCCCAGATCTGTGCGCCGTAGGTAGCCACTGCCCTACTCACCGCCCGAAAAATTTTCCACTTAGCCTCCATTGACACTTCCTTCTTAATGATAAAATTTTTCCACACACCATTTAGGCCAAACTTAGCAATCGCTGATCTTTCTTTAACATGCTCAGTGAAAGACAAACTTGTAGTTAACGTAACTCCTAAATATTTATACTTCTTAACTACTTCAATTTCCTCATTCCCCAGAAACCATTTCTCACAAGCCGCTAAACGACCCCCTTTCCTAAACACCATTATTTTTGATTTTTGAGTATTAATTTCTAGTCCCCAACGATCACAATAATTTTTCAGGTCCATTATCATTCTTTGTAAATCCCTTGGCGTGGATGCAAGAATAACCATATCGTCCGCGTACAATAATATTTTAAAATTTATATCTCCTAACCATATTCCCTCCCCCAGATGATCCCCAATGTCATTTACAAAAATAGAAAATAATATAGGAGACAAAAGACATCCTTGTTTTAATCCTTTTACGGTATCAAAAAATTCCGTAATCATATTATTACACCATACCCCAGCCCTAGTACCCCTATATAGTTCCGCTATAACACATATAAAACAATGAGACAGCCCCAATTCATACAATTTATAAATTAACGCTTCTCTATCTACTCGATCAAAAGCTGCCTATAAATCTACAAAGAAACAGTAAACTTTTTTACGCCTACCCAGTAATTTCAATTTTACTATGTTATAAAGATTAATATGTTGTCAACCGCGGAATAGCTCTTCCTAAAGCCAGCCTGGTATTCGGATAACACGTCATTTTTATATATCCACCTCTCTAATCTACTTAACATCACGCCCGAAAATAACTTAGCGACTGCATTTACAAACGAAATCCCTCTATAATTTCCCACCTCAGCCATATCCCCCTTTTTATAAATCGAAAAAATCACCGATTCCCGAAAATTCTGGGGCACAGACAAATGCGCTAAAATATTATTAAATACTTCCAGAACTAAATTTAGTACTTCCCTTGGTGCATTCTTAAAAAACTCTATCGGAATACCGTCCGTACCGGGCGCCTTATTATCTTTCGCTCTAGCCAAAACCATCTGTAACTCGCCCCATTTAATCTCACCATCAAGCATTTCGTCCACCCTATACGGCATCGCATATGCCATCGGATGTGCTGCTATAAATTCACCTAATAAATTACTGAAGTGAAGTCACCAAGCTTGTGGTGAAATTCTCGTTGACATTTTAAAAGGCTTATTCCTAAAAATTTTCACAAGTCCCCAGAATGATCCTGAATCCCTAACCGTACCAATCTTCTTCGCTGCCTGCCTATAAAATTGAAATTTCTTATTTTTACACAGCTTGGTATAAAATTTATTCGACTGCAAATACGCATTTTTTGTTTCCACATTATTACATCGCCTATACATATTTAACTGTTTAAAGCACCTCACCCTAGCCCTCTCACACTCCCAATCATACCACTCCTGTTTAAAAACCTTATTATTTTTTCTAACTGGCCCCCTATTATCTGCTGCTTCCTTAATTAAACTAAGTATTTTATTACTTGCTTCACCTGTATCCCTGGGTAACGGATAAATTTTTTTAACATTCCGCCGGATATAAGCCTCATATTTTTCCTTTCCTGATTTGACCCAATAAAGCCTTGGTAAAAGAGCCAGATCAACAACATCCGGCGCATATTGCGATGATATAATATCCACCTCCAAAGGCATGTGGTCTGAATAGATAACTTGACCCACTTTAAAATTACTAACAAGATTCAGGAATGGTCACTAGATATAGTGGTTACCGGGGAAATAAAATACCCGGGTTGGACCAAAATCAGATCTGCTGCCTTGCAGGTTAGGAGTTGGTTCTCCAAGGGCTAGGGGAAGTAAACCCGTATAAAAAATTGCCCGGCCCTCCAGGTTGGGGGTTGAAGCATTGGGCCAGCAACTCAATCTTTGGAAAATTTTTCTTTCGCTAAAGATTTCGATCGGAAGCCTCGGAACACGGACAGGAAAAATTGGAATAAAATTAAATGGAAACGTACACTTTTTATGGCTACATGGAATGTTCAAGGAATTAGTAATAAAAGAAACGAAGTATTTCAAGAATTTAAGGAAATGAAGGTGGATATAGGTGTTCTCACGGAGACGAAAAAGAAGGGGAAGGGAAATGAAGCAGTTGGAGAATATATTCATTTCTATAGAGGAGTAAACAAAGATGAAAGAGCAAAGAGAGGGGTGTCTATTGCGATCCATCGAAGATTACAAAAATGTATTCGAAATTGGGAAGAGATTGACGAGAGGATAATATTAGTGGAACTTGACATATATGGACGTGCATTAATAATAGTAGGGGTTTATGCCCCTAATGATGATGCAGATAAATTGACAAAAGAAACTTTTTATGCTAAATTGACTGGAGTTCTCAGTGATATTAATCCCCGAAAAGAATTTATTTTACTTGGAGATTTTAATGCCAGGACAGGTAGGGATACTAATAGCGGTATTGTTGGTCGGTATAGTGAAGATGTTGTTAATGAGAATGGGAAGAGACTTATTAATGTGTGCAATGAATTATCTTTGAAAATTTCTAATGGCTATTTCCGCATAAGGAGATACATAAGTTTACATGGAGTCAACCAACTAAGAATCTAAGATCTATTATAGATTATGTTATTCAGCAGCAGCAACCTACATACAGGGTGATGGATGTTAGAGTGTATAGAGGGGCACTGTGTGGTTCAGATCATTTTTTACTGGGCGCAAAGGTGTTTTTTAACTATGCTACAAAGCATGTTGCTCAGGGCATACAGAAGTCACTGATAGACAGAAATAAATTACTTAAGTTCAATTTAGATAGTTTGAATGATACATCGGTGAAATTCTTGTATAAGCTTAGATTGGCTAATGGGATGAAGGAAATGAGGGAGCATAGTGCGGAATGTATGTATCAACAGGTTAAAAGAAGTATACTTCAAGCAGCAAAGGAGGCATTGGGGGTTTTGGAAAGGGGAAACTCATCTCAACCAGAATGGTGGAATAAAGAGTTGGAAGGAAGGATTAAATACAAGAAGGCATGTTTTTTGAAATGGATTCAAACTGGGGATTTAGAAGATAAAAGGGCTTATTCTAGGGTAAACAGAGAGATTAGGAAAGAAGTACTGAAGGCGAAAGAAGAGGCTTGGGAGAGAAGATGTGATGGGTTAGACAGATGTATGGGTGGAAGGAAGGTGGCTGAGGCATGGAAGTTCATTAAAGGACTGAGGAAGGATGGTTCCGAAAAATCTAAGAGATCCATAAGTATAATCAGCCTAAAGGAATGGGAAGAGTATTTTAAGGCTTTGTTGCAGGAGAGTAGAGATGAATATTGCAGGGGGCGAGAGGTGCTTGATTTGAAGGAAATTATGATCAATGTGGAGGGAATTACTAAGGAGGAGTTGGTAACTGAATTACGAAGATTTCCAAATGGAAAGGCCCCTGGGCCAGGAGATATTGCTATTGAATTGGTGAAGCATGGGACAGGAGTTACTGGAGTGGATTTGTAAGATATTTAATAAATGTTTTTTGGAAGGCGAGGACCTACCAAAAGAATGGAATATCGGGTATGCTAGCCCTTTATATAAGAAAGGCAATAAAACAGATTGCAATAATGACAGAGGTATTTGTGTCACCAGTTCGCTGGCAAGTTTGTATGGCCGTATTCTAAAGACGAGAATTGAAAGGGATGTTATTGATATGGAAGAGCAGAGTGGTTTTAGGGTTGGTCGATCGTGCTTGGATAATATCTTTGTTTTGAGACAATTAATTGAGAAGAGGAGGGAGAGAAATATGGCAGTTCATTTGCTGTTCGTTGATTTGGAGAAAGCCTACGACAACATCCCGATAAATAAACTATTGGAGGTTCTGGAGAAGTCGGATTTAAGTAAGGCGTATGTAAGGGCAATTTATAACATGTACAAAGATTATGAATGTCAAGTGAACATAGGAAGTAATGTCTCCACCAGTTTTACGGTGACCAAGGGTTTGAAACAGGGTTGCTGTTTATCTCCCACTCTTTATAAATTATACGTGCAGGAGGCACTCAGGATATGGAGGAGGAAGTGTCAAGGGATGGGAATAGACACAGGAGAGGATAATTTGTACACCCTCTTCTTTGCAGATGATCAGGTGGTGTTGGCAAATGATGAGGAGGATATGGCTTACATGTTTAGGAAGTTAAAGGAGGAGTACATTAAGTGGGGAATAAAGATAAATATTAATAAGACAGCTTATGTGGTAATAGGAGAGCGGGGAGGAGATTTAGTACTTGAGGCAGAGGTAGTGAGGAAATATGACAAGTTCAAGTACTTAGGAACACTCTTTTCTGAAGATGGAGGATGTGAGGAGGACATCAGATCTAGGGTCGGTCAGGGAAGGGCGGCAATTCGAAAGCTGAACAGTATATTGTGGTCTCCAAAAATAAGTTTAAGAACAAAAAAAGTTGTGTATAATGCAGTGGTTGAGCCAATTACAACTTATGGAGCAGAGTGTTGGCAAATCAGCAGCCGAAATGTTCATTATTTGGAGGCTTTGGAGATGGATTTTTTCCGCAGAGCTTGTCGGCTTTCGAGAATGGACCGAGTTAGGAATGAGGTAATAAGGGACAGAGTTGGAAGACCTCATTCTATTGTGGATAGGATTGAAGGAAGGCAACTGGAGTGGTATGGGCATGTACAACGCATGAGTGGGGAGAGGTGGCCAAAAAAGATTTTGGAGTACTGTCCAGCAGCAAGACGGAGGAGAGGTAGGCTAGAGGAACATGGAGAGAGGGAGTGTGAAGGGCGATGGAAGAAAGAGATTTAGGAGAACGGGACTGGATGGACAGGAGGAGGTGGAGATCGAGATGCGGAGTAATCTGTAGGAACCCCGCTTAAAGTAAAGTAAGTAAAAGGGAAATTTTACTTTTAAAAAGGGACTTTTTATTTTCAAAAGTTACCACCATTCAGAGACTTACTATCATGCTATTTCAAATGGACTATACTTACACATTAATTTTGCCAACAAAAAATGGAAAATATCTGTTAACTGATTTTATAAATTTCATTTCCAGCCAACTTATGCAGTTTTACCGACAAATGGAGAAGCACAATTAAGGTTATTCAATGGATATAATTGCCCCATACATTTACACATGGATCATGGCATACATAATATCATAGACTCAAATGATTTTCTGGAATTTAAATCACTTGATGTGAGCAGACAGAAAAATTTAAAGGCAATGATGACAATCAGCAAAAATAATTGTCCTGGTTTAGTGAACGATCTTAAGTGGTCAGGAGATTTATCAATAACAGAGAAAGAGGTAAGTAAGAATAGTTCAATTTCATATTGTAGTGTAATGGATCATAAAAAATAGAAGGTACAGTATTCATATTTCCAGGCTAGAATTTTTTACTTTCTCGTAACTTTATTGTTATGAATGTAATGTTTTTTTATGTTTCTATAAAAAAGATTATAATATTTACCTTTTTACTGCTTCTTTTACTTCGTTTTTACGAGTACTTACCCGGTGCCCACCGGTTCTTCGGGTAATAACGTATAGCTTCTAGAAAAGTTTATGAAAATAGCATCTTCCTTTGTCAAAGGTTTGAATCAAACCAATTACTACTGTTGTACAATAATATTGTGGATTTTTCCATTTTATAATCAGTTTGATTCAAACCTTTGACAAAAGAAAATGCAATCTTCATAAACATTTTCTAGAAGCTATTAGTTATTACTTGAAGAAGCGGTGTGCACCGCGAAAGTACTCATAAAATGAAGTAAAGAAGCAGAAAAAACGAAAATATTAAGAGTTTTTTACAGAAACATAAAAAACATTACATTAACATAGATTCTGCTGCTATGATGCTAACTCAAAACTTAAATAATTGTAATACTCTACTTTTATGAATAATATAAAAATATTATATGTATAGTATACAGACAGAAAGGTTGCAAGAGCTTACTTGGTGGAGTCACAATTGTAAAAATAAAATCAAATTACTACGATTAAACGTTAACCTACAAACTGATGCCATCTGAGCAGTTGTTTATTGAAGGCCTCTACTAACCCCATGTAGCAGGAGAATTCTCTATTACATCTATGAATGGCAGCGTGCTCTCAGTCTGGTTATTTTTGGGTCTCCTTGTATATTAAAAAAGAGATAGTTGAGATGGTGAGACAAAGTCACTTAAGTGCATTACAAAAGGAGTAAATGAGAGTTTTGATGGGAAATAGTAATATCTGAAAGCCTAATTTTAACTTTAAAAAAACATTAGAAAAAAGTTGGAAAAGAGCTGCAGGAGATGAAAATAATGGCTTGGGATAGGAGACCATTTCATACTTGGCTGCTGTAAGTCACATTAGGAGCGAAGACAAAGAAGCAGAAGAAGAAGGAGACAATGGATTCCTGTAGACATTTTTAAATTTTCTTCCAAGACTGGTTTCTAATAATTTTAAACTTCTAGCGTATAAATTGGCAAAAATGATTAAGCATAAGACATTATAATCCATCAAACTAAAAGTATAATACTGTAATGTAATAAAGAGGCTGTCAATTTTTTGATGTTTGAGTTATAATTTAAATATTTTATTACTTTCAGGCTGTATCATATTTAATTTTTGGATCAAGTACAAACATGAAAGTACAAAGTAGTGGATTTGACAATATTGAAAAATCTGATTATGGAAAACCAAAGCTAAGGTAAATTTACATATAGAGTATTATACAAGTAATATTGAGTACAGTAATATTTCAGTTTCTGAACAACCAAAACTTTTATATTTTTTGTTAATATATCTTATGATTTTTTTTATATTGTTCTGACCTTATGAAAATGTGTTTCGCAATCGTACTAAAGCTGTCTTTCAGTATAGCAGCTGTGTGGGCCGAGTCCTATTGCTGAAATCTCTGATGAGCAAGGAATTGTGAGATGACTGAAATTCATTCATGATTTTATAATATGTTTCTGTTGTTCAGGTCATCAGCCGAAAGGCTGGTTTGAACCTTCAGAGGTTTTATTAAGTAAAAACGCGGCGTGAGGTGGTTTACTATTGCCTTCCTCACTGAGTTGAAAGAGTATGCTTATCAGCATGCCAGGCCCTCCGAAAAGCACCCACTTTCCACCCTGCAATTGACACCTTCACTTCATTCGTCACAGGATCTGGCTGCATACTGATGAAATTTATTACTCTCAGAGGACCTAACTCTGACTAGTGTTTTTTACACCTCTACCTCTTCTGTTCTTAAATAGTTCAGCCATATAATTGGCTGACTTTGTGATAAAAAACAGAACTATTTTTTGTAGCCCTGGAACCAACAGATCGAGTGCAATTAATGTAACACTCCACCTGCTTGTTATGGGCATAAATATGTTTCTATAATATCCCAAAAATGGGTTTGGAAGATTCAAGGAGTGAAGTCTTTTTGTTGTGTTTGATATAAAATTTATTGCTGATACAAAAAAAATGATGGTATGTTATAAAATATTAAGTTGGTAGTTCACAAATTAAAAAAATACACATAAACCCCGTTAATCCAAACATCGCTAATCCAAAAACTTGGTTAATCTAAACACGTTTTGGACTATTTTATTTTAATTTCAAGAGGACAAAAATAAACAATGTTTTACACGAAAAGAATATTTTTATAAATTTTGGTGACAAAATTGAACTACATTAAGTTACTGTGTAAATTGTACAGCAAAAGAAAAATATTTTCACTATTGTACTGTACTGTACAAAAAAAACAAAAATTAAATTACATTTTGAAAGTTGTCAAACTAAACTTGTAAATACTGTAGCAAGTTAAATTACTGACTTACATATCTCACTCAGAAATTGTAAATTCCGTCATTGTCTTTTGGCGTAATGAGGTGAACCAGCTGGAAGATGTGATGTTCCCCCACCGCCACATGAACATGATGTCTGTGAAAGTAGCACCACACTCAAGACGCATTTAAATGAATTGAATTCTTTAATTGAAAACTTGTTTGTATATTTGCACTGTATTTCGGTTAATCCGAAAATTTCGTAATCTGAATAGGATTTGGTCCTAATAACTTCAGATTAATGGGGTTTGAGTGTAGACAACTCCCTGTTATTAAAAATGGTTTTATGTTAACTTAATGTTCCAACAGCTTGGTTATTAATGAATAACCAGAGTGTTAAGGAATAGTGAGATTTGATGTGTTAACATGAGACCATGCCTACAGAATAAACTTGGGGCTTTCTGCTTAGTAGACTATTGTGATAACAACAACACCACAGAGTTGGCTCAGTATTAATCTTTATTCAAAAATAAATCTTTATAATGCATCCTGCAGTTTTAAATATTTCTATTTCATATAATGAATTAATACAATAATTTCACTAACCTTCTTTTTAAACTGCGTCACCTTTATTTTAATTTTTACTTACACGTGTTTCGGTGGATCCACCATCATCAGAGTAAATAACATATAATTGAAACTAAAAACATTATTTATTAAAAATCTATAGAAGATGATACATCTTCAGTCACTTGTATAAAACTGATTTAAAATTAATTTATTTTAATTTATCCCTTCTCATATTTATTGTAGATAGCAGCAGCAGTCAATATCACTTCATCATTCTTAAATTTCACCTGTTCATTCAAAATGTCCTGCTTTTGCTCTTTTAAATATTTATAAATGTGGAACATCTCATATTTTTCAATTTTATTTTTATTTTCTATATTACATTGTTCTATTATATTGAAATGTTCATCTATTTTACCAAATTTATGTTTTTCTTCTTTTATATGATTGGTATAGTTAGATATAATGTAGTCACATTTCAGTGCTTTTTTATGTTCATTATACCTCACTTGAAAATTACGACTAGTCATACCAATGTAAAATTTTTTACAATCCTCATTACCACAATCTATTTTATACACACCCTTTTTATTGCTTAGTGTTTCATTTGTATTATTTTTAATTATATTTGTGGACAGTAGTTTTTTATTATTACATGTGTATGCGATTTTATAAAATTTATTTAATGTTCTGTATAATTTATTGTTAATAGTTTTATTGTATTTTAATGCAATAAATGGTTTATGTTTTATTTTATTATCTAATATAAGGGTGGTTCTCAAGTTATTTTTAAATTGTAGTTTGTTTTTAATTTTATTTATTACTTTATTTATTTCTTTTTCATGATACCCATTCTTTTGTGCTATGAATTTTATTGTTCTTAATTCATTTTCTAGTAGTTTTTTATCTTTTATATAATTATATGCTCTGTGAATCATACTATGGTAAGCTGCCATTTTATGTGAGTATGGGTGGTTAGATGACTTATTTATATTTGTTACTGGTAATATACTTTTACGAAATACACCTGTTGTTATTTTACTATTACCCTTGATTAATTGTATGTCCATGAAATTTAATTTATTATTATTTTCAAGTTCCATAGTGTGGTGTAATTTATCATCAAATGTATTTAATTTTTTTAAAATAACATCCTCTTCATTTTTATATGTCTTTTCCAATATTACCAGTAAGTCATCTACATATCTGTGCCACATTACTACATTATGTGAGTGTTCTATTTGATACACAGTTATTTCTTCAAAATATTGTAAATAAATTTCAGACAAAATAGAGCTTAATGGTGCTCCCATTAATTTATAAATATTTAAAAGAGCAAAAGCAGGACATTTTGAATGAACAGGTGAAATTTAGGAATGATGAAGTGATATTGACTGCTGCTGCTATCTACAATAAATATGAGAAGGGATAAATTAAAATAAATTAATTTTAAATCAGTTTTATACAAGTGACTGAAGATGTATCATCTTCTATAGATTTTTAATAAATAATGTTTTTAGTTTCAATTATATGTTATTTACTCTGATGATGGTGGATCCACCGAAACACGTGTAAGTAAAAATTAAAATAAAAGTGATGCAGTTTAAAAAGAAGGTTAGTGAAATTATTGTATTAATCGTTATTGTTACCTCATTTAAAATATTACCTATCTCAATTGTTTTTTTCTAAATTTTACAGGATATTATACAGTATTCCAGAAACAACAGATTTGTCACTTAGTCATATACACCAAAAAGACAGCTTTAATGCATTGCTGAATTCATCTACAATTACAATACCAGATGTAATTCTTGAAACAGGACAGTAAGTAACGTTAATAATAAACTATTAATTGCTCAATAAGATTTAAGTAGGGCCTACTATATCAAAATAAGAAACCTAAATAAATGAAAAAAATTAAAAACTGGTGTGAAACATTCACACGATTTTCTCTTGCCAATGAAAATAATGAAGAATATAACCTAACATTAGTAATAATATATTAGAAATAAACGAAAAACTAACATCAAAAAACATAACCTCATTTTAATCATAAGTGAATGATGCAAAATGAAAATCAACCGTAGTTTGGCTTCATATTACGAAAAACCACTCTTTCGCGCTAAACTAAGCTCTGTAGAGAAAATACTTTAAACTAAAGTAGTAGATCTTTTAATTTTCTATTAAATTTTATTATATACACTTTTTTCGTAAAATGCATACCAAGGCCAAAATCTTAAAAATTTTCATGAAAAAAAAGAAAATCACATATTACCACTTAACTAAGGATTGTACAAATAGATGTTTAAAAATAAAAATTGTAGGTTTTCAAATTGTCTACAACTTTTATTATACACTCTCTTGCCCTAAAATGCATATTAAGTCCGCAATCATAAAAAAAACCATTCTTTTCTGCAAGGGAACAGTCTCCCCAAGAAAAGAAAATATGTACTAACTAATACAAAAGAATGTCAACTGTCAAAAAAAAAGATAATATGCATATGTTCAATAATAAATGTATTGTTTCTGTGGAAACAACAATGCACTGAAAATAACAATTTGTAAAATGTTCATTCCATGAAAAAAATTTAAGCATAACATTTAAAAGCAATATTGTATTTGACAGAAACATTTAAGTAACTTACTGCTTTGCTTAAAAATAAATTACTTATTACACAACAGAAACGAATAATATTATTCTTTAAGGCATTGATCACATTTGGAATACATGCCTTAAAGAATTAATTTTTAATTTCTCTTGCCTACATGAATATATAGGAAGGAAAGTATTGTTTTCATGTCGATTTTTCGAAATCGAGTTTTCACCGGATCTATACATTTTCAGACCTCCTGAACCCAAAAAACATGTTTTTAGCAATTGGTCTGTGTGTGTATACAAAAAAACTCAAGAACGGAACATCGTACGAACTTGAAACTTAAGTTACATACCACTACCGGACCCGACACGAACATTTTCATCAAAATTGGTCAACCGGAAGTAGTAGTTTATTCGTATAATTTTTCAATTTTTTACGATTTTTTCAAAAACTGGTCCTACCGTCTGGTTTACTAAATTTTTTATGCTCTACAAGATAGGGTAGGCGCCATCTTGGCTGAAATTCTTGGTAAGGGTGTTTTCACGTAAAAACTTTTGTTTTTTTAAGATTACGGCTTTAATATGCATTTTAGCGCAAAATTTTATATAATAAAAAATGTAGAGAATTAAAAATCCTACATTTTTTATTTCAAACATTTTTTTTATAACGCTTAGTTTAGCGGTAATTAGCAATTTTCTGTTTTTTCTCACGAAAACGTGTGAAAAATCGATTTTTTCAATATTTCGGCTTCAGTACGCATTTTAGGACAAAAGTGTATATAATAAAATTTATAGAAAATTAAAAGATCTACAACTTTTATTTAGAGAATTTTTTTCTACAGAGCCTAGTTTAGCGTGAAAGTGTGATTTTCCGTTTTTTTCAGCCAAACTGAGTTCGATTTTCATTTTGGGTCATTCACTCATGATTAAAATAAGGTTATGTTTTTGAGGTTAGTTTTTTGTTTATTTCTAATATTTTAATAATAATATTAGGTTTATTGTTAATTATTTGCATTGGCAAGAGAAAGTTGTGTGAGTGTTTCACACCAGATTTTTTTAAATTATATGTGAATGTTTGCCCTAATTAAAGAACAGTTATTAATCTACATTTGTACATTTACAGATATTCCTTAAAGATTAATGGTTCTGAAATCACTCCAGATATCACACTCTTATTTGGTGCAGTATACAGATTAATGATAGTCAATGAAAATGGAAAAATTGTAAGTATTACAAACCCCAGATGGGTGTATTAAATAATGTAATTTATTGCTTTTCCAGGTTTTACTATATCCTTTAATCATTTTACTTACGTATCACTGTAAGAAAATTAAAACCAATTTTTAAAATTACAACTGTTTAGGGAGCTTTAAGTTAAAAACAAAGAAATTATTCTATTTGATAAGATTTAATGTTTTATTTTTGTTACATAAAGCATTTACGTATTTATTTTTAATATCAGTTTCAAAACATTCTGGATGAACCTTAGTAACATGATTCAAGATAAACAATCTTATCATATTTAATAAATAAATTTTTGAAATGCATCCTGCCAACCATTAATATAAATTACAGTATAAATGAAATTTATCACCTTACCTTTGGTTACTTATTTAAGTTTAAAAAACTTACGCACTTTGATATCAAAGTGCGACAAATATCAAAGTGTGTGGAAAAATCACAGATGAAATTCCCATTAGTAAAGGATTAAGACAAGGATGTTGCATTGCTCCTACACTGTTCAAAATATATTTGAATGAAGCATTGAAAGTCTGGAGAAGGAAATGTTGCAACATGGGTATCCTTGTTGGAGATAAAAGGTTGTACTCATTGCACTTTGCTGATGATCAGGTTATTATGGCTGAAGATGAACAAGACATTGACTACATGCTACGGAAACTGGATGAGGAGTACACAAACTGGGGTCTATCAATAAGCAGAATGAAAATAGAGTATATGGTTGTTGGAGGAAATGCTAAGGATTTGAGTCTTGGAGGTGAAATCATAAAGGCAACAAGAAGATTCAAATACCTCGGAGTTGTGCTATCGTCAAATGGGGGAAGCAGTGAGGAAATAAATGCAAGAATTGGTCAAGCGCGGTCAGCAATAAGGCATTTGAACAGTGTCCTATGGAATGGAAAAATAACAAAGAAAAATAAGATTCGCATTTACAGCACAGTCATTGAAACCATTGGAACATACGGTGCAGAAACTTGGGAGGTGAATAAAAGGTATGAAGCTAAGCTCAAGGCTTTGGAAATGGATTATTGGAGGTGATGTTGTGGATATACAAGAATGGACAGAGTGAGAAATGATGGTATTCGAAGGAAGATGGGTCTGACTGAGAATATTGCCGATTGGATAGAGGCAAAGAGTTTGAAGTGGTATGGGCATGTGAAGAGAATGCCTCCTGAGAGATGGCCAAAGATATTATTGGACTGGGTCCCTGAGTCAAGCCAGAAAAGAGGAAGGCCGAAGCACTCCTGGCAGTATGGCATGGGGGTGGCGATGCAGGCGAGAGGACTGACAGACAATGACTGCTTGGACAGACAAATGTGGAGGGTATTAGGATGCGAGAGACGGCGACAGCTGTAAAACAAACTCGCTAATATATATATAAAAACTTACGCGTGTTTCGGTGGTACCACCTTCTTCAGAGCATATTATTAAAATTAAAAAAAAAAATTTAGAACGGTGTTTCTGTTGTCATTTAGATTAAAACTGGTTTAAATTTCATTCCTGCATTTATTTAATCTTTATTTAAATTTATGTGAATGTATATTTGAAAATTTCTTTTTTTGTATTTTATATTTATTATCATATGTACAGTTATCCAATACTTACAAATCCTCTTCTATTTTTCCAAAATTATGTCCTGAGTCTTTCACGTGTTTTGCATAATTAGATTCTTTTTTATTGTATTTGTATGCTCTCTCTTGTTCTTTAAATCTCGTATAAAAATTACGAGTTGTCATTCTGATATGTGAGTGAAAGACTCAGGACATAATTTTGGAAAAATAGAAGAGGATTTGTATATATATATTGGAGAAATTTACATATGATAATAAATATAAAATACAAAAAATGAAATATTTCAAATATACAGAGATTTTACACGGTAGATGCCAAGAAACCTCCCTTACAACTGTTTTTACTGCATTCATTGCCAGATCTCCAACATCTTGAGCACACTAATATGAATTATGGTAGCAATGCCATGCCAGCATAGCATTATAGTGAAAAAACTATGGTGATGCCGAATGGCATTATCCATACTATGAGAATGATCTTATTTCTTTATTTAGCAATTTATCAGCTAAACACATATTTTCATTTGTTATTTACAAATTTCAAACCTAAAAATTCTATTTATAATTAAAATTTGTACAACACTATGATGTTTGTTACAAAATCTGTTTAAAATTCTCAGAAGAAGGTAACTAAAGATGACTTTCACACTGTAAGACTTGTAGGATTACTCTAGATACCTGTAGATCATTCAGATTACTGCCAATATGCCTTAGTTTGAATACACGCTACAGAAAACAAGTAGGTACTATGACTCATTAAGGCGTTATCCTTTATTATATGAAAGACACTTGCTACAATGCCTTGAGGCACCGAAAATGTTAATTTACACAAAACATTTATAAATAAATGTTTATAAATAAAGATTTATAAGATTTATAAAACTTATGTTTATTTATAAGATTTATAAATAAATCTTCATTAGGATTCAGTCTAACCATTAATTAAAACTGTAACAAAATATTTTCAGTAGGTACTGAGCAAGTCTGTCTGTACAGAGGTACAGACAAACATGTTGAGGAAATTTGTTTTATAATTATGTATTTATACTAGGCAATTAATTAATTGTTGTAAATTGACTGTGATTTTAATTACATTGTATATTGAATTTTACTGTTGCAGAATTATAATTTATTCACAGTAACACCACCGAATAGCATTCATATGCTGTGGATTCTACCGCAATTAATTGTGATTACTTTGGCAGAAATATTTTTCTCAATAACTGGACTTGAATTTTCATTTATGCAGGTATGTGCAATTGATATAAACTGAAAAAAATATATATTAAAACTTTTGTAACCCACCAGGTTTGGTCTAGCATGATTACTGAGTTAGGAACGAATGATCCTGGTTTAAATCCTAGTAAAAATAGTTAAATTTAGACAGATTTGTATACTAGCCAGTGGTTACTGGTGTAATTTGATGGTTAGGGTCAATTCATGCTTTCTAGGGAATGGTTGGCCTGTCTCTGTACAAGACTACACCTTATTTACAAGTCATACACATCATCCTTATCTCATTGGATTATGAGGTTGCTTAGTGTCCTAAAATTGAACAGATTGCAACATACATACATACATTAGGAATAAAAAAAAACTAACAAAGTCAAATACTCCAAATCAACTAGGGTCTGCACGACAACCTGCTGGACCAGAACTGTACCTGGGATTTAGTAAATCATTAATAAATGAGACCATCTGAGTGAATAACAGTGGTGTACTAGAGATATTGGAACCAAACTTCTGGACTGTGGTACAGTAAGAGAATGATGGGTGTTTCATATTGTTGTTCAGAAAGAATTTGTTTGAATTAGAAGCAACTTAGGGGGGGGGGTTAACGGTGTAGGATGGGGCTGTTAATGGCACTGTCACCTTAGGAAACATCCTATATAAAAAGGGGAGCTTTAGTGATGACCTGGTATAAAACTTATGTGGATAATTTTTTTTTGGTTTTATGTCAATTGTTTTGCAATTACTACTAATACAGACAATGAGAGGGTGTTAGATGAAAATGAATAATGACAAAAAGCCAGACCTGACCGAGAATAAAATCCGGGACCTTGGTATAGAAGCCAGTTGTGCTGGCTTTATAATATGGAAGGGATATGCCTTCCATATTATTTTTGAATATGAAGTTTGATGTTAACTGATAAGGGGTATTTTAATATTTGGGTAATGTTCCGCAGAAAGACTTGGTAAGCAGTCTTATAAAACTTATTTTTTGCTAAGTGACATAAGAGGGACAAGACATACAATATGCTCTCTAACGATGCAAAGGAAGGGAAAGACCTGGTTCATTTATCTTATATAATCAATCATTCATTATTATTTATAACTATACCTATTTTTTAACATGTTGAATGTGGCCTGGTAGACGCAAGGTCATTTGCCGTGACGGAGCAATACTGTACTTTAATAGTAAACTGGCTTGACGTCTGTATATTCATAACAGAATAGTTTAATTATTTACTTAATTATTTTTGCCATACTAAAATTTACTACAATTAATTTTGCATAACTGAGTAATTGTAATGCAATTTTAATGTCAAAATAAATTTTCATAATATATTATTACTATATTCAAAAATAAAACCTTATAATGCATCCTGCAGCTTGAAATTAATTTTCTATTTTATATAATAAATGTCACTAACCTTTTTTAAGCAGCCATTTTTTTTATTTATCACTTACATGTGTTTAGGTGGATCCACCATCATCAGAGTATATAATATTGTTTGAAACTAAAATTTTTTAAAATCTAGAAAATGTTACATCTTCAGTCACGTGCATAAAAAATGTGTATTTTATACATGTGACTGCAGATGTAACATCTTCTATGGATTTTAAAAAAATTAAGAAAAAATTTTAAAAAATTAATTAATTTTCACGCTATATTAAATACGCTGATGATAGTGGATCCACCTAAACATGTGTAATAAGTGATAAATAAAAAAAAGGCAGCTTACAAAAGGTTGGTGAAATTTATAAAATAAAATAGTATTATTATTATAACTAGAAAACACAGAAAAATCGTGTAAATGCTTAAGTTTTCTTACTAAGAATGTAGATGAAATAATATATAATCAATATATACAGGTATGTAATTATGAAATACATGTAGCTTAATAATCAATAATATATGACAACAAGTAATTATTTATAAGTACCAAAGAAAATTGCATGGAAAACTTCAAACTGAGTCGTAAATATAACGGTTTTAAAATTCTGTCAAAAAAAAATCCGTGACATCAGTTCAAGAACTGATTACATACTGGCATAGAATGAACCTTTTTCTAGGACTGCCCAATAATAGAAATCCTATTCACTCTGCCTGAATGTAGAAAGAAGAGATAATAAAACATATAGACCGGCCGCATTTATGCATCTATAAGTCATCTGGGAATAACAGACAGGTGGAGTGTCAAATTATTTACACTCAATCTGTTAGTTGCAGGGCTAAAATAAATAGTTCTGTTTCTTATCACATGGTCAGCCAATTAAATGACTGAATCATTTAAGAACAGAAGAGGTAGAGGTGTAAAAGATACTAATCAGAGTTATCTCGTCTGAAAGTAATGGATTTCATTATACAGCCAGACCCTGTGGTGAATGAAGTGAAAGTGTCATTTGCAGAGTGGAAAATATATGCTTTTCAGAGGGCCCGGCATGCTGATAAGTGTACTTTTCCACTCAGTGAAGAAGGCAATGGTAAACCACCTCACTCCTCGATTTACTTAGTAAAACCTCTACAGGTTCAAACCAGCCTTTTGGCTGATGACCTAAACAACAAGTCATCTGGTAGTGTTTGATAAACCACATAAATGCGGCCATCGCACTGAACGCGTTAATACTTTTGGTATTTACTAAACGGATCATGTAAGAGATTTTATTAATCACAGAAATTATACTTTTTTTAAAGCCCTGAAAGAGGTCAAGTAAAATTAATTTAACAATCCATTTAATGATGGGTTAAAATTAAAATAATGTATCATAAAATATTTTTATTTTTTTATTTTTGTTATTTAGGCACCAAACAGTATGAAATCAGTGGCTTCATCATTATGGTTATTAACAACTTCACTTGGAAACTTAGTCGTAGTATTTGTAGTTGAGCTGCTAAAATCGGATAACCGTGTAAGTAAAACATTTTTTACATTACTTGAGACAATACTATTATAGCAGCCACTCGATAATCCAAACTAATAGAAGCAGATGGTTGTTCAGATAATAAAGGGATTTTCTGTGACATAACAGAATCAGCAAGTAATTGTTTCACAGATTATGAAATGAGTTTGTCTGCTGACACTTAAATCAGAGACCTATATGTAAGGAAATAATTAATAGCAATTCAAAATAATTTCCGAATGAATCCATCCTTATATCAATTATAAATTGAATCCAAATGTTATTTATCATAAAACCTATAATTTTAAGCTGTCAACCTACATACATTGACTAAATGGTTACCAAGTATTGCTTGAGTCCCAGCTCTGTGTAGTTGGAAGGAATGCAGTGCGTTGTTATAGTAGTGGGAGAATGAATGAGTTAGTAGTGTTTCACAGCTGATGCATTTGTAGTGGTAGCGTGTACTAACTAGACTAAAAAAATATTCTTATCATCCGGCACATTAATTTAACAAATACCTACTGGGTTATTAACTTGGTCAGATTCATAATATTTAACTTACTAATTTATATAAAAATATGTAAATAAATAAATGTAATAAATACAAACAAATATGTTAAATACGGAAAGTTTGAAAACGAATGTTTTGTATCAGAGTAATACAACAATCGTTCGCCCAGCATGCGTCACTCATTTATAATACCCCACCCGTACGTACCCTTCACCCCGCAACTACACAGAGCTTGGAACCGCACAATACTATTGTAGCACTGTTGTCAAAAATTATACTGTAAAAATATAATCTTAAAATGATCCTATATATACTACTGATGTACAGGTACAGTAGTATTGGAGTAGGAGGGAAGCTAACAGAGAAAGAGAGAGATAGAGGGGAGAGAGAGGGAGAGAGAGAGAGAGAGAGAGAGAGAGAGTACACATGCGAGATAGAGTACATTGTGGAAGCAGGTGTATATTTCTCTGTTCAATTTTCTTTTAATTTAGTTTTGAATTCATTGTTGTTTGTTTCAATTATTCCTTTTAACAATATTTAATTTTATTTATTTTATATTTTGAAAAATACTATTTTTTGTATTGAGAAATACAAGTACAGCATCACATGCGCTGTTCAACAAATATTGCCCACAGAACAAAGGTTGTAACGTTATTGACTTGCGCGTGACTTTTTCGAGCTGTACTTCCACTGTACCAATGCCCCACCTACCAACAGCACAAGCTGCACTACTACACATTCATACGTTACGTGAAATTAAATTTGACAATGTATACATGTGTCCATTTAATACAGTAGATACAAAATATTGTCGAAACATAGCAAAAATAAATTTTATTGAATCTATACTAATATTATAGACACAGCATATTTTTGTGCAGGGTAATTTCCATAACTACTGAACGGATTTTCATGAAATTTTGACAGCATATTCATATTTATATTCACAGCAACATTTTGTTTTAAAATTTTCCAAAATGATAACCCTAAGGGCCCTAATGAAGATTTTTATAACTATGTACGAGGGGGTACCCAAAAGAAACCGGAATTATTTTTTAAAACAATTTATTTTTTATTTTTTTACAAAAGAACCTTATCCCCTTCAAAATACTCTCCATTACAACTAATACATTTGTCCCACCGGTGCTTCCACTGTTCAAAACATTTTTTGTACTCCTCTTCAGTGATGGCTGCCAGCTCATCCGTCGTTTTTTTCTTGACATCAACATTGTTAAATCGGAGACCTTTCATGCCCCTTTTCATGCGTGGGAACAAGAAAAATCACACGGAGCCAGATCGGGTGAGTACGGTGCGTGTGGTAGCAAAACCATGCCGTTTTTCGCCAAAAACTGGGTAACCGAGATTGCCGTGTGTGCAGGCGCGTTGTCGTGGTGGAAAAACCAGTCCCCTGTCTGCCACAAATTAGGTCTTTTACGACGAATGCTGTTTCGTAGTCTTCTTAACACTTCAAGATAAAAAGCTTGATTTACCGTCTGGCCTGGTGGAACGAACTCTGAATGGACAATTCCCCTCACATCAAAAAAACAAATCAGCATTGTTTTGATGTTCGATCTGACTTGATGACTTTTTTTTGGTCGGGGTGATAATGAAGTCTTCCATTGACTGGATTGTTGTTTGGTTTCTGGGTCGTACCCATAGCACCAAGACTCGTCACCCGTAATGATCTTTGACATGAAATCTGGATCAGTTTCAAGGTGTTGTTTCAAATCACTACACGTTTCAATTCGACGTTCCTTTTGAGTGTCTGTCAGAACCCGAGGCACAAACTTGGCAGCGACTCTTTTCATTGTCAAGTCTTCTGTTAAAATGCGTTGGACTGAGCTCCAAGATAACCCACTAACCTGTGATATTTGGTCAATGGTCTGTCGTCGGTCTGTTCGTACAATTTCTTTCACTTTCACAACATTTTTGTCTGTTCGGGAAGTCGACGGTCGTCCAGAACGAGGTTTGTTCTCAATCGACATGTCGCCATTTTTAAAGCGCAAAAACCACTCGTACACTTGGGTTTTTCCAATAGCGTCGTCTTTGTAAGCTGTGTTCAACATTACAACTGTTTCCGCGGCGTTTTTACCGAGCAAGAAGCAAAATTTCACAGCCGCACGTTGTTCATTAAAACTTGCCATCATGAAAAACGACACGAGCACAAAACAGCACTAGCGAGAACAATCACTGCACGAGAACAGAACAAGCTAGATCGACGAACAAAATGGCATTGAACTGGCAATGAGTAGCGCTACAAGCAGCCTAGTGGCGGGAATTTGTACTGCACAAGCTCCGCCCACAGCAGAGCTATTCCGGATACTTTTGGGTACCCCCTCGTATGTGTGTGTGTGTGTGTGTGTGTGTACATGTGAGTATGTATTGCTGTTTAAGTAGATGAAGGGGTTTGATGATGGTGGATCATCAAAATGTAATTTTGTGTGTGTGTGTGTGTGTGTGTGTATGTTTGTACAAATTGTTGAAGACAGACATACGTATAAAGACTAGTGAAAGATGTACCCAGGGGAATTTAACAAAACAGTATGTGTGCATGTACATTGGAGTACACAGTCGATCTCGCAGCTATACAATTTCTGTTACATAGCCTATTTATTTTAAAAAAATCTGGTGTGAAACACTCACACAACTTTCTCTTGCCAATGCAAATAACTAACAATAAACCTAACTTAGAAATAAACAAAAAACTAACCTCAAAAAACATAACTTTATTTTAATCATGAGTGAAACATGCAAAATGAAAATCAACCTCAGTTTGGCTTTAAAATACGGAAAACCACTCTTTCATGCTGAACTAGGCTCTGTAGAGAAAAGTGCTCTAAATAAAAGTCGTAGATCTTTTAATTTCCTATAAATTTTATTATATACACTTTTGTAATAAAATGCATACTAATGCAGAATTCTTAAAAAATCAATTTTCACACGTTTTCGTGAGAAAAAAAAACAGAAAATCGCTAATTACCGCTAAACTAAGCATTATACAAAAAAATGTTTGAAATAAAAGTTGTAGAATTTCAAATTCTCTACAACTTTTATCCATACATTTTTGCGCTAAAATGTATATTAAAGTTGCAATCTTAAAAACACAATTTTTTTACAAATAAACAGTCTCACCAAGAACTTCAGCAGACATGGCGCCTACCCTATCTTGTAGAGCATAAAAAATGTAGTAAACGAGGTGATTTTAAAAAAAATCGTAGAAGCAGTTTTTGAGAAACTCGCAAAAAACTGAAAAATGACACGAATAAACTACTACTTCTGGTTGACCGATTTTGATGAAAATGTTCTCTAGTGGTATTTAACTTAAGTTTCAAGTTCGTACAATGCTCCGTTCTTGAGATATTCTGTTCACACACACACACAAACCAATCGCTAAAAACATGTTTTTTGGGTTCAAGGGGTCTGAAAACGTGTAGATCCAGTGAACACTCGATTTCGAAAAATCAACATGAAAACAATACTTTCCTTCCTATATATGTTCATTTAGGCAAGAGAAAGTAAAAGTTATGTATTTAGAAAAGTACGCATATAAATATTTCCACTCCCAGCATGATCTATACTTACTCTCACTGCTGATAACAGCATGCTACTATTAAAAATACGATTCGTTTTTTCGGAAAAAATAGAAAATTTTAAATCTTAATTTTCATTTGTTTATATACTTTAATTGACACTGTTTCAGGCATATCAATTTTTCACGTATGGAGGTTCAATGATAATAGTAACAGCAGTATTCATCTTTTTGGCCATGAGATACAAATATGTTCAAATAGTGACAGATGACAATGATTTTAAAAATAACGGCACAGTTAATAAAGCATTTACTCCAGATAGTGAAGACTCGAAGAGAAATTAAAAATTCAAAGGACATCTATTTGTCAGAGCGAAATAATAATGGAAATTTATTAAGTTTCAAACTTATAGTTAAACAGTTAAAAACAATAAACTTCAAAACTATTTAACTGCACTATGATCAGGGAGTTCACATAGAATGAAAGTTAACAACTTCTGTAAATATGAATAACATTAAGTGTTTGTAAATATTATTTATTATGTAAAAAATATTCTTTTCTATTTCGCTCAATGTTTATGTAAACAAGGCTGATTCAATATTTGTAATAAATTGGCTGTGTAAATGAAAATGTTTCATACAACGGTTATGATGTACATACAATAGTTATCAATATGCAGGCCAACTAACTGATAGGTTCCGAAAAATAAGTTTTGATTTTCAAACTTATTACAGTAAAACCCAGCTTATCTGAACCTTGTTCAACCATAACCTGGCTTAACCGAAACAAATTCAAATTTTTTTTTTTAATTTGGTGATTACGTAATCTCAAAAATGAATGTAAGTAACAGTACAACTTTAAAATACAGTAAAACCTCACTAATTCGGGCTAATTGGGGGGAAGTGAAGTCCGAATTATCGCGAATATTTGTTTACATCTAAAAATTGAATAATTTAGGAAATTAAAATTAAAAAATAAATGTTACTTGTCTGAAATATTGATGTTTAATGAATTTACAGTACAGTATATTGAAAAACAACAAAGTTAAAAGTATAGAAATAAAAATATTTACGGCAGTAAAAATATTGTTAAATAATAAATGTCCAGTGTAAAATGATATTTAATTAAAACACTGTACTTATGTACCAATTATTTGGCACTTGTTGAAGTAGAGGGTTGACAAATATCCTCAGGGATCATTTGAGGTTGCTTAGAAAAAAAACTTGTTATTTTTTTCTGTGATTCTTTGCTACACTGTTTTCTTATAACTTGTTGACGCATCTCTCTTAGGACAAGATAATAGTCATTGAATTCCGGATTGAAGCCTGCAAATTCAATAAGTCCGTCTATGTGGTTTCTCACTTCACTAGCTTAAATTGTGGAACGTTTTCTTCACTGAGTAACCAATAATGTATTACAGGATGAGACAATTTTTATTAGACAGTTAAAAGCTATTATTTTTTGAAGTAGCTTTTTATTAATTTTTAACTAAAAAACTTCTAAAAAAATTAAAAAAACTGCTCTTCTTGGAGTAGTCCGAAATATCGCGAATTCCGAATTAGTGAGGTTTTACTGTACATAGCATAATTCAAGGAACAGAAAGGTATAAAATTAAATAAATTACGATTATAAGGTTTTACTCTTCTGGGAATTCGTTCACTAATGTGTGCGTTGAACCGACATTTTATCTGATGTGACAAACATATCTACTGTATACTGTACAAGACTCAATATTCATTTCCAGGAATTTAACCCCAACAATACCAAACTGTGCAATGACACATGTTTCTAATAAAATGATGGCAAAATATTGCTGCAAAACAATGCTTCCATCAAAAACCTCAGAATTTTTTAATGACTGTAAATAATTGAAATTAGATAAAGTATATATTAATTTTTGTGTACAGTATTAAATTTTATTCTCTAGAAATTACATTTTGTTTATATGTATACTAACTAATAAACAGTTGTAAGAAATACCGTAAAAACTTTACTGGTTTTTAAACTCTAAACTATGTCTTAGCATGTTACTTGAAATTTCGAAATTGGTACGCTCCCATATTTCAGTTAAGCAGGGTTTTACTGTAATATAAAAACATAATACCTATGTATATAATAATTTTAAGTTAATTTTTTAAATAAAAGAAACATCACTATATGGAAAAATCAAGTACATCTAAAAAATAAAAATACAGTGAACATATTACAACAAGATTGAAAATATATTTTTGTAAATAGTATTTTTAAGATTAATTTATGAAAGTATTTTAGGTTAGGTTATAAAAGTATTTTAGTAAGTAATTTAAGATAAAAATTTTTATAATAAAACAATGTTAACTAAGTTTTTGTTTATCTACGTATTTATTAATCATATAAGAATACCAATCAACTAATACCACCATTTGATTACAACTTATTAATAAAAAAAAAATGTTACACAGGTTTAATGATACAGCCCCACAAATACTACGTTCTCCATAAAAATTACTTTATTTTATACAAATTATTTACACAAAAATTACACCATACTTGACACGTATATTAATACAGAACAGAAAGGCACTAACCTTGAAGTTTAGTTAGTCTCTACTAAGATAATCTCTCTCAAATCGGCTATTTTTGACGAGAATAATAAAAGCAGGTGTACCAGCATCCACTCGAAAACTGAAACAAATTTACAATTATTAATTAAATAATTCAATTATAATCAATCTTCAAGGTCGATTATAACAGAACGCATGAAAATGGTCCAACAGTAGTTGAAGCATTTATTTGAGTCGGCAAGAATTTTTAGAAGTCTCCCTAACTAGCCGTCTTAAGCTCTTTTTTAATAAAAAAAATCTGGAAAAAATACAGTTGTGCATGCACAAAGTTAGGCAACCTAAATTTTGTGACATTTTTAAATATTTTGTTATAAAATACAGAATTTTAGCTTCAATTTCATATATTATTTGCCATAGGTTACAGTGGGGAACAAATAGTTATTTTATTTTTAAAATGTGATGCCCTTAAGGCAGTGATATCATGGCGTTCCATTTGAAATTTACGGCCATCATAGTATGTTCTATATTTAAAACCAATTGACTGTAATATCCTCAAAACAGAATCTTTAGATCCAGTATAGTTTATTTTTTGTTCTAAATGTAATTTATTTTTTGCTATTGGAAATTCCCCTTTGTCATAAAAATCCAAAACTGTTTTATGCACAAGTTGTTTGTCAAATTGTCCATCTGTGTTTGTTTACTTTCTCGCTTGTAATGTTTACTTGGAGTTTCAAATACCACATTGTCATCACTATCTGCTGAATTCCAAGGTTTGTTTTATGCATTGAAACGTCTTTTCTGACGCACCGCATGGCTGAGCTGTTAGTTTCATTACTTGATGAAAATTAATACTTTCTCTTTCTTCTGGATTGTCAGTAAAATTCTTAAAAAAAACTTAAATACACTGCCTACAAGACATTTACTTCACTTTTTTATGTCCTTCTGACTCAGTCTCGAACCTGCATTGTGGGCCTGAAGTCTTTCAGGAAACCATTAATTGGCTTTGGTTTCTCCCATTATTTACCTCTAAACACTCGCGCAAACAGTAAACTAAGTCTAACACAAATAAAAGTAAAACCTAACACTTAAAACCTTTGAAATAATTGCTGTAAAATCTTCACAGTTCAACAAACTTAAATAACACTAATATACCTGACTAGAACTACACTTAATAACCAACTGAAGGAAGCACAGAGACAGCACAGGGATGAATTGCTCACTGACTGCTGCACGTGGCAACGTTGGAGGGTGCGGGGGAGAGAGGAAGCGCTCTATCCACGTAGTCACCATCGAACCATTTTCGTGCATTCTGTTATAACTGTTAAATTCAGATAGAACTTAACTGTTCCACCCACTTATTCCACGTTACTGTGGCTCAAACCCTTTTCACCATGTTGTTTTAACATTCTTGATTAAATTTCCACTGGTTTTACTTTCAAATAGCAAAAATTTTAACACAGGACGTTGCTTAACTGCGTACAAGTTTCAAGCTGAGATAACATTTTGAAAAGAACAAAAAAAGGATAATTTTAAGTTAATTATATTCGAACAGCTGATTAAGAGTGTTCCCAAGATTACCAACTTCAAAGGTTTTATTGTTATTTAACAAATCATTTTTTTCTTTACATCAATTTGTCTTGTTATTTATTGAATGTCCTTTGTACCTATTTAGTTAAGATAATCAAAATTTATATCATTTCTTTAAACCACCAGTACACATCTTCAGTATTTTTTTTATTTTATTAAAAATTTAAAACATCCTACTTCCACCATGGTAGATAAGAATTGAGTCTATCATTAATTTATTCTTAAATCTATATTTAAAACAGTCTTGCCACTTAATTAGATTGTTGGCACATTCAATTTGCGAGTTAATTTATTTCTATATTCGTAAATAATTATAATACTTTTACAAAATCTCAACTACATTATGATTTTCATTTATTTCTAATATTTCTAAATTATTCATAATGTCTGTTATTGTGTGTTGATTTCTGTGCATATGTTCAGTTACATTTCAAAATTTATTATTAAATAATAAATTTAAAAAGAGGAAATTTCCCTCTTTTGTAGTTCAAAAAGTGTTCTGTAAACCTTTTAATTACCTGGTGGTTTTTCCTATATATATATTTTACTACATTTATTACATTTAATTTTGTAGATTCCACATGAATTAAACTGTCATTTCCATTATTATTTTTTTGTAAAATAAATTTTTAATTAAATTTTATATAACGTAAAAAAATTATTGAAGATATGCATTTTATACACGAAAGCGCTCTAATTCGTAAGTGTTTACTGTTTACAGTATTACTGGTGGTTTAAAGAAATAATATACATTTTGATTATCAATATAATATGGCTGTTAAAAATACCTATATGGAATGTTTGATAAGATAGTAAAGATAATCTTCTTTTTTTTTAATGAATCATAGCCTACTGTATTATAGAAAATCTTATAGATTATCAAAACGCTTTGTAAATTCCATAATTATAAATATATTCTGAAAGTGGTAAATTCCCTTACTTTTTCTGTGAAATAATTTCTCCTAATGTGCTATGTTTCTGAACAGAATGTGCTTTCCCATCAAGGTCTTCATAATGCACTGAGACAGATTCAGGAGTGTATTTCCTTTCCTCATCCCAAGAAGGTACTTCAGAGAACATTTCTTCTAGATGAGTTTGAAAACTGAAAAATAAAACAAAATAAAAACTTACAGAATTGTCTCACAATTTTAAATTTATAATTTCAAGAAAAAATTATTTATGATACAATAGATAATGAAAAAAAATGTTTACAAAACAGAAATAACTTTTCTGAAGATTATCAAACATTAACCAAAAATATAATTCATTTGACCAGTGATGACAGAAATGGACGCGGTGTAAGAATGGGACAACCAATTAACAGATAGCTATGTTTAATAAACAATTTATTGGTAGCACGTATTCTATGAGTTGAATGATCACTACAATAATCTTCAAATGAACTGGTATGATGCCAGCCAGTAGATTATGTGAAAGTGCCACATTCATAGGCTGAAATGGTTGTTCACATGAACTGTGTACTTTCAAAACTCAATGAATATTGCATACAGATGACAATGTATCTACTACAGAATCATGAATTAATGTCTACCAAACAGTCAAAAAACACTTTATTTTACTATGAGTTCTATTAAAATTAATACAACCAAATAATACAAACCTTTATAATTCATCCTGCAGTCTAAATTCAATCCTATAGTAAAAATATTAAGTTATCACTGACCTGTTACAGCTGCTGTATCACTTGTTTTTTACTTTTTTTATAATTCCTACTTTCTACTGACAAGTTTCGGTGGATCCACCACAATCTGAGTACATTCACCAAGTAAAACTGACACTAAACTTTTTAAAATTTTCGTAAGATGTTCTATCTTCAGTCATTAGTATAATCTTTAAGTGTTTTCATTCGTAAATGAGTTCTGTTAGTTTCAGGAGTACAATAAATAGTTCTGTTTCTTATCACAAGGTCAGCCAATTAAATAACTGAATCAATTAAGAACAGAAGAGATAGAGGTGTAAAAGACACTACTTAGTATAACCTCTAGAGGTTCAAACCAGCCTTTTGGCTGATAACCTAAACAAAAAAAAAAAATTTGTACAAATAACTGAAAATGCAACATCTTCTGAAAATTTTAAAAACTTTGGTTTCAATTTATATGCTCTGATGACAGTGACTCCACCGAAAAATGTCAGTAGAAAGTAAGGTTACATAAAAAAATGGTAAATAAAAAAACAAGTGATATAGCAGCTGTAACAGGTCAGTGAAAAATTAAATATTTTTACAACAGGAGTTCTATAACATAGTACTTAGCTCAGTAACTAACAAAAAAGTTTGACACAAGTTACTTCATTACCTTTTCAAGAAAAACTATGAAACACACTTTCATTTAGCTTTTATACATGCTCCCATATTTATGGACAGTTAGAAGCATAAATTATTAGAATGCTAACTTTCTAACCTTGAATCTTCATGGAACTCTTGAATAAAATCAGATGTTTGAAATTCAGGGTAAAGGAAGAGAACAGGCCACACAAGACGCCCAGCATCCAAATAAACTCGTGTATCAACCATCTCAGGAAATTTCGGCTCTAACTGCGTCATTGTTAATTCTTCTGATTCTAAGAATACAATAACAAATATTAATATACATAATAGACTAATAAAAACTGCAACAAAAGTAATTTTATAACAAAAATAAATGTAAACTTCAAATTAGGTCTTCCGAGAGTTTCAAAGGTTGTAATAAATTCAAGTTTAACAAATATTAATATATTGTAAATTAAAAAAAGAGCAACTAAAAAAAAAATAGCTGTATGTAAACAGTTTCCTGTACTTCTGCTTGAAAGCACTAATACCAAAAATGGTGACCCCCAAAACAGAAAGCATTGAATTGCAGTTGGAAAAGTATGATCGTATAATTAGTGTTCAACGTGAATTGTGTTATGATTACCCAAGCAACAATAACATTTCTATTTAGTACAAACAATTTGTTCTGCCTGTATTGGTAAAGGGAAGAGTACAGAACAACCAAGTCATTAATGAAGACAATGCAAAAATGTTAAAGTCTTTCATGCATAGTCCTCGGAAATCTGTCACGAAGCCTAGCTGCAAATTAGTAATTCCAGTGATGTCTTTATGGAGAGTTTAAGGAAACGCTTACAACTGTACAAGCTCTAAAGCTTATAGATGGCTTGCGTGTAAGCTTTACAAATTAAATGATGTACCATGATGATGAAGACTTTCTTTACTGGGTATTGTTCAATGATTAATCCACATTTCACATTAATGGAAAAGTAAACATTCTCACGAGAAACTGCAGTGTGAATATGACTCCTCTAAACTGAATGTTGGAATAAATGGCACATTTACAGATCAATCTTTTTCACAGAAGCAAGTGTGTTTGGAATGAACTATCTTGATATACTACAACAATGGCTCTTTCCTTAACTACAAAATGAACCAGAGATTTATTTGCCCACAAGATGGTGCACCTCCTCACTGCCATAATGTGATTGGTTGAACAAAATTTTACCCGATCAATGGATTGGTTGCAGGGTACCAGATGACAAGGCTTGTTTGTGGTGGCCTCCTTGTTCATTTGATCCTTAGGAGGGTACATAAAGGATGTTGTGTATGTGCAACTCTACCAACTGACCTACCCAACTAGCAAAAAAGGATTGAAACAAATGTCACATTATTACTCCAAGATTGCTGATCACATTTGAAGTATATTTTATCAATCTAAGTTAAAATTACTACAAATTACATAACTTTAAAACCCTGATATCCATTCTGAAACATGCAGCACTTAAAATATTAATTCTATAATAACAAAATTGAAAGGTTAATTAAAAGATTATAATTACCATGTCCTAATATCTGAACTCCTCGTTGGCGAATAGCTTCAAACAATTTTGTTTCACTCTCTTTTATTTTCTTGTCAAGAAATCTTTGTTTACGCTCGTCTCGTTCCGCTTTCAACTACACATTCAAAACACATGAACATATAATTTAATAAACAAAAAGGAAAATTATTTACTGCATACAATTAATTGATATATTTTTTTAAATCAGTTTTGATATATCATAGTCACATTAGGAAAAAACAAATTCCAATCAAATTGCATCAAAGGGTTAAAAGAAATTAAATGCCTTGCCATTAAAAGAATAAAAAGCCCTGTTTAGAAAGAATCAAATGACATAAAACAAGACTTTAAAAAAATTAATTTATAAACCTAAGATTCCCGTGGGAGTTGCTGGTCTCCTATCGGGCGCCTCCCCAGGTGGCGGATCGGGGGATGCCTCCTAGATATAGGTGGTACCGGGGACATCAAATACCCGGGGTGGACCAAAACCAGCACAAAAACTGCTGCCTTGCAGATGGGCTTCAATGGAACTCCAAAGGCTAAGGGAACAAATCCCCTACAGAAAATGAGCTGCTGCCTTGCAGGTGGGTATTGGGAGTACCAAAGGCTAGGGAAGAGCACCTGAACAAAGCACCTGGTCCTCCAGGTTGGGGGTTGAGCGTTGGGCCAACAACCCACCTCATAAAAATTTCCCGTTACGAATCGCCAACAAAAAGCCTCGGAAATCGGACGGAATAATCGGATAATGAACAGGAATTGCCCAAAAAAACTGAGATTTGGTACATGGAACGTAAGAAGCCTAGCGATACCTGGAGCTAGCGACATCCTAGCCCAGGAGCTGGAAAAATACAACAAGGATGTAGTAGCCCTGCAAGAAACAAGGTGGCCCTTGGCAGGAAGGATAAATGCCAGGAAATATTTCATACATTACAGTGGCTGTGAAGAGGATAGATACTATGGGGGAGTAGGATTTGCCGTAAATAAGAGAATAGCAGATGCTGTGATTGGTTTTGAAGCCAGAGGTGAAAGAATGTGCAATATTAGGCTTAGAGGAAAATTTAAAAATATTTCTATTATAAGTGTATATGCGCCCACAGAGGAAGCAGCAGATGATGAAAAGGAACATTTTTACGAGCTTCTAGAAGAACAGGTGGAAAAGTTACCTAGCTTTGATATCAAAATAATTTTAGGAGATGCTAATGCCAAAGTAGGTAGGGAGGACGTGTGGAAACCAGCTATTGGGAGGGAGAGCCTGCATGAGGAATCTAATTACAATGGTACTCGACTTGCAAGTTTTGCGCTAGCAAACAACCTAAAAATATCCAGTACCATGTTCCCAAGGAAGGATATACATAAATACACGTGGACATCTCCGGACGGGTCTACAAGGAACCAAATTGATCATGTTCTGGTGGATCAACGTCATAAGAGTAGCATAACAGATGTAAGAAGTGTAAGGGGAGCAGAATGTGGAACTGACCATTCATTGGTTCTGGTGAAGGTAACCCAAAAAATTGCAATCCAGAAAAGAAAGGAGGAAAGAAGTGGCGCAGATATAGACGTTAGAAAGCTGGAGGACAAACAATTGAGTAGAGAATTTGAGGTGAGACTGGAAAATAGGTTTCAAATTTTGCAGGATATCCAAATAGAAGAGAATGACATAAACAGTAAGTGGAGCAACTTCAAGAAAAATATAATAGAAACAGCCAAAGAAATTTGTGGTGAAAGGATGAGAGTGAAAAAGAAACCCTGGTTTGATGGAGAGTGTGAGCGGAGGGTAACGGAACGAAGGGAAAGGAAAAGTATCTGGATGAATAGTGATACAACAGAGAATAAAGATAGGTACATGGAATCAAATAGGGAAACGAACAAGATACTAAGAAGGAAAAAGAGAATGTACTTAAATAACTTAATCGATAAAGCAGAACAAGAATGTTCAACAAATAATGCACGGGACTTTTATAGAAAAGTAAGGTTTTTTAAAAAAGGATTCACACCAAATCCGTATGGTGTTAAGGATAAAGAGGGAGTTGTATTAACTGAAAACCAGAAGGTCCTTGAAAGATGGAGAGAATATTTTTATGAATTGTTGAACGTGGAAGATTTGGACAATGCATTACACGGAAGCAATGAAGAGATTTACTATAATGTACAACCAGACGTAGACGTACCTTCCAGGGAAGAAGTTGAAGCTGCAGTCAAAGCTCTTAAAAACAATAAAGCTCCTGGGAAGGACGAAATTTCAGCAGAGTTACTAAAGAAGGGAGGAGATGTAATAATAGAGAAGATGTGGGAATTAATAAGGATAATATGGGAAAAAGAAGATGCCAAATGAATGGCAGGAGGCAATAGTTGTTCCCATACACAAAAAAGGAGAGAAAGAGGAATGTGGCAACTTTAGAGGAATCTCTCTTCTCAGCATTCCCTATAAAGTTGTATCTAAAATAGTCCTGAATCGTATTGAGAAATACACAAATGAAATAATCCTAGAACATCAAGCAGGTTTCATGAAAGGCAGGTCCACAACAAATCAAATATTTATCCTCAAAGAAATCGTATCAAAGTACTGGGAATTCAATAAGGAATTTTTTGCTCTATTTATTGACTTTCAAAAAGCTTACGATAGCATAAGCAGGGAGAAATTGTGGATGAAGATGGAGAAGTTTGGAATTCCAAAAAAACTCGTAAACCTGGCCAGCTCAAGCATAGCAGAAGCCTCGTGCTCGGTAAGAGTAAATGGGCAAGTCTCTGAGTCCTTTAGGATAAATTCAGGAGTAAGACAGGGCGATGGGCTTTCCCCAATTCTTTTTAATTTAGCCATAGAAGAAGCACTCCAAAAAGAGGCAAATAGGAATGAAGGCATAAAAATTGGATCGGGAATCAACACACTAGCATTTGCTGACGATGTGGTAATTGTCGCAGAAAAGATAGATGACTTACGTCAGTTGGCAGAAGTGTTTATGGAGGAAGCAGGAAGAATGGAATTGAAGGTAAACAACACAAAAACGAAGTATATGCATTTCACTAGAAATCGAGTTAACAGAGACCAAGGTCCTCTCCAAGTGAGCGGTCAATATTTTGAAAAAGTAGACTCTTTTAAGTACCTAGGCGTCGTCATTTCTGAACAAAATACAGAAGTGACAGAGATACAAAATAGGCTAAATCTTGCAAACAGATGTTTCCACGCATGCAACAAACTTATGTCTTCAAAATTGTTATCACGTACAACAAAAATTAAAATTTATAGAACAATTATCAGTCCAATATTGCTCTACGGAGCGGAGACATGGAAATTAGATAAAAGAGAGGAAAGGAAATTGATTGTATTTGAAAACAAGATCCTTAGAAAAATTTACGGACCTGTAAACGAGGGAGGAGAGTGGAGGAAAAGACACAACAGAGAACTTAGAGACCTTTATAGGGAGCCAGATGTGGTGTGTGAGTTCAAGTGTAGAAGAATTAGATGGGCTGGGCATGTTTTAAGAAGGAATGAGGACAGTAATCTTAACCAAGTGTTAAGAAGAAATCCTGAAGGACGACGACCGAGAGGAAGACCACGACGTAAATGGTGGAGTCAAGTGAGGGCCGATATGGAGAGAATTGGAGCGACCGAGGAAGACGCGGGGCATCGAGAGAGGTGGAGGGGCTGTGTTGGTGCGGCTAAATATCTACTTAGATATGTGTGGCCATGGCAGTAAGTAAGTAAGTAAGTAAACCTAAGATTAAAATAACTCTCATCTATGGAAGTAAGAGCTCCACAAAAGTTAAACTGTGGGTCAATATATTGGGTGTCCCACGAAGAGGTTGCTATTTTTGAATTAATATGCCGGACGTATCGCACACTCTATAGACTGGAAACTTTACAGTTATAATAAATAGAAATGTAAAAAAGTACCCTCGACTTTCATTTGCTTATGATTAATCAAAACAAAACGGAATAAGAAAATAATATCAAAAATAAACACAGAGACAAAGGTTCCTGGTTCAAATCCTAGTAAAGGTAATTACTTTTATACGGATTTGAATACTAGACAGTGGTTGCCGGTGTACTTTGATTGTTGGGGTTCAATTAACCATACTCTCTCAGGAGTGGTCAACCCGGGTCTGTACAAGACTACACCTCATTTACACATCATACACACCATCTTCATCTCATTGGGCCACGGGGTTGCTTATTGTTCTGAATGGAACAGATTGCAACGTACACATATTAGGAATTAAAAAAAAATAAAAATAAATAATATCAAAAATAAACAATAATCTTGTGGATAAACCCACTTATATCTACAATAGGATTCAGATAGAAAAAAGAGCTGTTTTTGCCATTCCAAATAGATCAGCATAGCTATTGATAGACATCAGTTTGATTAAAGGTTAATAAAACAAATTGTGGGTTGGTCTAGTGGTAAAGTTGTCACAGCTAATCAGCTGATTTTCAGAGATTCCTGGTTCAAATCCTAGTAGAGGTAAACCTAATAAACTTTTATATGGTTTTCAATACTACACAGGAGTTATTAGTGTACTTTGATGGTTGGGATTCAATTAAACACACTCTCTCAGGAATAGTTAGTCTGAGTCTGCACAAGACTACATCTCATTTACCAGTCACATAAATCATCTTCATCTTATTGGGTCATGGAGGGTTGCTTATTGTTCTTAAAACTGAACAGACTGCAGTATACACACATAGGTATTAAAAAAAAAATACAGAAGAGTTAACATGAAACAATTTAGTGTTTATTGCCCGACATCTCCCTAATACCAGTTTAAATTACACAAGTCAATAGTCTTGCATTTCAATAATATTGATTTAATTCTTTCTTTATTACCATGGGGATAAGAGTACTAACTTACCAATCTTCTGTGTATTTCAGTAACTGATGATCAAAAGTGGTAAAAATTTCCACTTTTTGGCCATTTTTGGGATACATACGAGTATGAGCATTTTGTCGAATTTGTTATATTTTACAAGGTGATATGGTCTGTTTGTTTCAAAAATAGTAATCTGCCCTTGTTTTTATTTAACAAAAATTTAGCATTGAATCAAAACTGATCATCTCAAATACTATTTCTGTTCGAAAGTGGAATTCTTCAAATCTACCAACCAGAGAAGAGGATGTAGGTCACATGACCTGTGCTGTCATTGCTAAGTGAGTTTATGAGCATTCTTTGTTGTTTTGACTGATGGTGGTACATCGATTCTTATCCTTCATATTACAGTTTGATAATAATATAGTTAAAGCTGCTGATTTTGTTTTCTAAAGAATAATAATACATGAAAATTCACAGAAAGGGACACTGACTAAAGCTAGGAAAAACTATCAAGACCAGAACTATGGAAAAGAAATTAAAACTAGTTTTCTACATAGCATTTTGATGCATAAGTAGAAATCTCCACTTTTGAGGATCAAAAGTTGAATCTTCCATGTTTATTATTTAAATTGTGAAAGAACTAATAAAGGTAATAATCTTACAATTCCACGAATGATTCTGCATACCATACTACCTAATATTAATATTTTGTTTGAATTTACAGCTCAAAATTTTGCTTCATGCAGTTTTGGGTCATTTACCAAAAATTTTGTTCAGAGGAGATACCAGTTCTGATCCTCAGAGAATGATTTCTTTTATGTAATAATTTAAAATTTTAAGCAAAAATCATAAAAATTTGAGTTATAACGTTCACGGAATGAAAATAAAAACACACTCAGTAGGCCTATTGTGTTTTAAAGACTAAACTGAACAAAAAATAAAACTAAACTTAACAGAATATGTGCATTAATATCTTGAAACATGAAGTTTTTGAAGCAGAAAATGACGATGGCCATGATGGAGATGATAATTAGTTACAGAAGTAGAAAAAAAAGATTAAATGATTAACAAAATCGTAAAAGTAAGTCCAATATTTTAAAACGTTTCAGTCAGTGAGTATCTTTGCAGTTGTCGTAGAGGTTAATTACAAAAGGATTTTGATGCTCTTCTAACTTTTTTTCCCTATGTTGTTATGAAGGGCAGGTTTAGAAGATCGTTGGGCAATATTTCATTGGTTACGTACCATGGAGCAGTGATTGGTCTCAAGCATTTTGAATGAAAGTGCTACAGTATTTCTATTATCAGAGAAGCAACAAAATACTGCAAGATACTGGTCCAGGAATTTAACTACTAATTAGTAAGGATCATGTAGTATTATTTATGTATGTAATGTTTTGTTTCCTTTTGTTTTAATTAAGGAATAAGAGAGAAAAGTATTGTAATATAGTTTTATTTTTTGTGTTGTTTTTGTTACTTGATGAACTATAATAGAGGACTGTTTTAATTTTATTTAATATTTTTGTTGGTGATATAGTTTGAATTTTGTTTTGGCTGCCAGCCTGGCAGGCGACCTTTTGGGTTTTGCCATATGTGTGTTTGTAATACCTATTTTGTATTTTGCGATATTGTCAAATGTAATTTGTATTTATTACTATTTTTGCGCTATTGTACTGAAACTAACAGTTTAAAACAATGTATATACATATGTATTTTAATAATAAAACACACTTTATTATTAGTATTATTATTACAGTATTTCTATATTTGATGAATAGCTCATTTCTGTATAATTAGCTATTCTGTATAATGTCCAGCCATTTTTTAATAAGTTTTCTTAAAAAAAATTACTTCATTTATGAACTATTATTAATAATTTATAAATATATCTACAAATATCCACATTACGGAATACCTTTTTTGGAGCAGCATCTTTCCTAAGATTTATAATTTCATTATCGGGTTCTTGAGCTAAAACTTTGTCACAGAACTCAATACATTTGCCGAAATCTTTTAGGTGGTAATAACATTGAGCTGCTCTGGTCAAAGTTTTTATATAATTTGGTTTTAATCTTAAAGCAGTAAGACAATCGTTAAGACATGATCTGAAAAGAGAATATAATTTCAAACAATCATATTTCCTCAATAATTAATTATTTTCTTCGGAAAGCAAAAAACCATGTTAGAAGAACTCAAATAAATCCAAAAATTAATAATATTAAACAGTGAAGTCTGCATGCAAATTTATGATGTACCTTAAAATTTATGAAAGTACATTTCTTTCTTTTCTTTTATTTTGAAATCTCGATTAAAATAAACTGTAAAAAATATATTGACCGCTGCTATCAGCACAGAATATGAATAAACTTAAATTTGAGTAATTAAACAGTTTTATTCGAATGACTGAAAAGATACATCTTTTAAAAATTTTAAAAAGTTTAGTTTCAATTTTATGTATTCTAATGATGGTGGAAGCACCGAAACAAGTCAGTAAAAAGTAGGATTATATAAACAAAAAGTAAAGAACAAGTAATACAGCATCTGTAACACGTCAAAAAAAAATTAAATATTTTTACAATAGGATTTAGTACATGCTGCAGGATGCATTAAAAAAAATTAATTTCTTACGATGCATCGGAACTTCTTGATACCAGACTTAGCTTCTTACATTGAGAACAAAAAATCGCTTACTTTCTGCATGCTTTTATTTAACTTGATTTTCAATTTTTCATCTGATAAGAAAACAGTTTGCCCATAACGGGCAGGTGGAGTGTGTAAATTAATTGCACTCGATCTGTTGGTTCCAGGGCTACAAAAAATAGCTCTGTTTCTTGTTACATAGTCAGCCAATTATATGTCTGAACTATTTAAGAACAGAAGAAATAGAGGTGTAAAAGACAATAATCAGACTTATCTCGTCTGAGAGTAATGAATTTCCCTATACAGCCAGACCCTGGGGTGAATAAAGTGCAGGGTGGAAAGTGGGTGCTTTTCGGAGGGCCTGGCATGCTGATAAGCATACTCTTTCTACTCAGTGAGGAAGGCAAGGTAAACCTTCTCACTCCTCGTTTTTACTTAGTAAAACCTCTAGAGGTTGAAACCAGCCTTTCGGCTGTTGACCTAAACAACAACAACAAGAAAACAGTCCCCAAATATTAGAATTATTCAACTTACTCCAGCTCCCTACCAATTTAGTCTTATTCCACATTACTGCCGTTCCTCCTCACATCTCTTCTGCACTAGTACTTTACTTTTTCCTTACTAAATTCCAAACTACACTTAAATTTTAAATTCCTTACAGCATTTTCCATTACTTCAATTTTTAAACACAACAATAGAAACTTAAACAACTTTTACCAGAATGAAACACAAAATGTTATTTTGTCTATGAATACCCAGTAGGCTACATTGTTCTTAAGAAATCATTCATTTAAAGAAATTTCTCACAAAATATTTAATACAATTGAAAAAAAGATGATTATGACTGTAGTTAGAAAAATGACTCACCTATAATTTTTTAGAAAGAAATGTGCAGCTGATCTGTTATTATATAATTGTGCATTTAAATCAATATCAGAACACTTTTGTTTTAATCCTTCAGTATAACTAATAATTGCCAACCTATATTTTTTACATTTAAAGTTGAAATTCCCATCTTCTTTGTACGTTAATGCCAATTCTGCAACAACAAAAATATCACAAAAATAATTATATGCAGCAAAATTATAAATACACATAATAGACTGTGGCAGTGGAATTTTTAGTCAGATTTTACAAAGACTGCTTGCAAGCTGTTTGAAACAAAAGAAGACTAATGCTGACTTTTGGAGTTATCCTCATTCATGACAACATTCAGCCTCCCAGTTTTGTTGTAACTAATCAGTTACTGGAGGAGTTTAAATGGGACATATTCGATCACCTGGTGTATAACCCGACTTGGTAATTGCAAAACAATCAAATGTAAAATAAACATATTTTCATGAACAACTCCTTGAACTGAAGAACTGGCTATGAGGCCAAATCTTGAGCAAATCTCTGGCAATGAGGAGCTTCAAAATAATATTTAAGCCCATCTCACATCACAAGCGGCAACATTCTTTGAAAAGGGTTTGGAAAGCTTTGTCATCAATATGACAAATTCCTGAATCTTTACAGTGACTACATTGAAAAGTAACCATGGATGTACATAACTTTCAGTAATAAATTCATTTTGTTTTTTACTCTTGGCATTTTTATGACTGACTCATTGGAAGTTGAAAAAGTAATACACAAAACTAGAATTTCATAGAAAAAGACCACACAGCTGGTGATTAAAAAACAGAAATTTAGTAGTTTCTATTTTGTTTTTGTTTTACATCTGACTGTTCTGCAATTACTGCAGACGGTGAAGAATGAAACGATTTTTTGTAACGTATGAAAATACGCCGTGCCTGAATGGGATTCGAACCCAAGATTCTATATTCTATAGAATCAATAGTTTCTATTGATATCTACACTATTGCCCTTGTAGTAAAAATAGGCAGGTAACTACTGCTGAACTGCTACATACATTTATAAAAGAGCAACTAGTAGCAAGTGATATTTAATTAAACGCAAGCATTACTTTTATAACAAATGACTATGAAAATAAGAACTCCAAAAACACTCAAAAATTATTTCAAGGAAAATGTGTCAACAGAGGCAGCATGAGTTACTTAACCATGAAACTCACGTGCCCACTGAATTTACAAGAACTAAACTGTTAGTATCAGCCAACTCTCAAAGCTATATTAACATGTTCAGTGCGGCCGCCACATTTATGTGGCGTATTGAACAGTCCCAGGGTGCAAGCAGCCACAAAATTGTGGTCCGTTTATACAGTTTTATAATCTCTTCTTTCTGCGTTCAGCTAGGGTAAATTGTATTTCTTTTATTGTTCAGCCATAGAAAAAGGTTCATTCTATGCCAGTATACCTTCAGCTTTTGAAGAAACGTCACCAGTTTTTTCCTGCAGAGTTTTAAAAACTAATATATTTTCTTCTATGTTTCGAGTTTTACGGGCTGTTTCATTTGTTATTAATAAAATGTTATTTCATTATATTATTACTTTTCTTAAAATTATGCAACATTTACTATACTTAGTAAATATTAAGTGTGGCAAAAATGCAACTAAATAAATAAATATGTGTATAAGAATGTAATACCTAAATGCTTTAAATTTAAGTAGGCCTATTTTTCGTACGTACAGACCTAAAGTTAACTTTTTTTAAAGAAACTACTAGGTATTAATTTTTTTTAATGTTTGCCTCATTCAAAAATTGGTTATAGAAATATTTTATTAGTACTTATAATTTTAGGAGCCTACGAGGCGTGCACAGTCACACAAAGCGGCAGGGTCATTTACTTATAATAGTATACTAGTAGGCTTATTCAATTCTTTTCTTAGGTGACCCTATTTTTGGAATTGCATTTTTACCTATCCTTGGAAAGACTTACTGCCGTGGGAACAGAAAGGGTAATAAAATATTGTTGAAAACAAGAAAAAATCGTACAGCCGTCACAGGTCGATATCTGTCTGCTGTCTGTACCGTAATATTACTTACTTTCAACTTTTCAAAAACCTTTGGCCACACCGCAGTTATTCAGCTAAGAGTGCCATAATGAACTATTATTATCCTTTTATTCCTATAAGTTTTTAATTTTTTCTCATAGGTTTACGTGATAAAAGCAAAGCACATTCAGACTTTTACATTTGTTTTGTATTTATACTTTTATGTGTGTATATTTAAAACGAAAACAAATACATTTATCTATAGTAAAATACATAAACATACACATATAAATATAAAATAAAAGTATTGAATGAAAATACACACAAGAAATAGTAACTGTAGAGAGAATATGAGGATATGAAGCGCCGCGGACTTGTGCGCTTTCTGTGTGCGGGGAACATAATGCGGCAGGCGACGGTTCAGCCACAGCGAATAACATCACTTCACCCGAGCCGCAGTGAACGTGTTAACTGAATTAGTCTAGAATTTATTTTTTAGTTTATATTGCATTCAACAGCTTGTTAATTTCAAGACCCTAGCTGGAATTAAAACCGGACCTTATGCTAGTCTAGCACACTAACCACAGAAGTGGCTGATGAATGATCAGTTATTCACCATACGTATACTACTTTTCAAAGTTGATGAGCTCTGAACATACGCATTGCCCTCTACCACTTCATAGCTAGCCAATCACTTGCCAGCAACATTACCAATACTTGCTCTCGTAGCTCTTTTATACATTTTGTCAGCCATTTTTTTGTCTTTCAATAACAATAATAACCAATGAACATCAGGCTGATACAATCGTACAATCTGACAACACAAACGTTCTGATTGGTCTAAATGTGTGGAACAGCAGAGCTTATCAATGGTGAAGGAGCATTATAACATGTAATCCTTAAAAAACCAGTCAAATATAATAAAATAGCTGGGTTTGGATACCTAAAGAGAATTAGGTAAAGACTACCATTAAAACATAAAAATTTATGTAACAAAAATCATAGTTAACAAAATTTAATTTACATAACCGATATAAGTAGCCGAATCGGTATAAGTTTTACGTAACCGAACATATAAGTAGAAGGAATCATAATTATACTGTTGTAAAGCTTATCTACTTTTCCAACTCTACAAAAATAATCATGAGAACAACAGATTTACGTAAAAAAAAATTTACAGGTAAAAATGCATAATGTTGGAATCTACTTGATTATTATTTAAAATACTGTTGTAAATAATATTTCAAAAACTTGTATTGTAGCCAATAATAAATTTACATACCTTCTGGTGTATTGTCAGTTGAATCATATTTCAAATCTTGTAAGCCTTGTAATAATGGAGATAATTCTTCCCCAGGTTCAGGTGATTTAGTCATAAAAAATGGATGTTTTTCCATTTCCTATAAAATAAATCATGCAAAAATAATAAATAATTGAAAAACTTACAGCATAGATTATTAGAACTGTTGTTAAAAACTAATTCTATTCAATTGGCACTCTGTTTTAAGAATAAATCATGATATATATTACCATATGTTGTTTGTAACACCACTACCCATATGTCATTCAATATTCCAGAGCTACTTTTAGCAAGATTGACTAAGGCTAGCAAAGAAAATATACCAAACAATCTGGTGTGAAACACTCACACAACTTTATCTTGCCAATGCCAATAATGATCAATATAACCTAATAATAAAAAATATAACCTAATATTAGAAATGAAACATTAAAAAAAAACAAAATAACCAACCAACCTCAAAAAACAAAACCTAATTTTAATCATGAGTGAATGATGCAAAAAAATGAAACCCAACCTTACTTTGGCTTCATAATATGGAAAATCACTTTCGCGCTAAACTAGATTATATGCATTTTTGTCATAAAATGAATACTACGGCCAAAACCTTAAATAATCAATTTTTAACAGATTTTCATGAAAAATAAAAAACAGAAAAATCACTAATTACCGCTAAACTAAGCGTTATACAAAAATGTTTGAAATAAATGTTGTAGATTTTTAAATTGTCTACAACTTTTATTATATACACTTTTTTGCTAAAATGCATATTGAGGCAGAAATCTTAAAAAAACGTTTTTTTCTACGAGAGAACAGCCTCCCCAAGAATTTCAAAAGACATAGCACCTACTATCTCGTAGAGAATAAAATATGTTTGTATTAAATGAGGCAATTAATAAACAAATCGTACAAGCCGTTTCTGAGAAAATTGCAAAAAGTGAAAAATGACTTGAATAAACAACTACTACTTCCAGTTGACCAATTTTGATGAAAATGTTCGTGCTGGTTCCTCTAGTGGTATCTAACTTAAAGTTTCAAGTTCATATGATGTTCTGTTCTTCAGACATTCTGTTCACACGCACGCACGCACGCACGCGCGCACGCACGCACGCACGCACGCACACACACACACACACACACACACACACACACACACACACACACGCACGCACGCACGCACGCACGCACGCACGCACGCACGCACACACACACACACACACACACACACACACACACACACACACACACATACACAGACCATTCGCTAAAAACATGGTTTTTGGGTTCACTGGGTCTGAAAACGTGTAGATCTGGTGAAAACTCGACATGAAAACAATACTTTCCTTCCTATGTATTGTGGTGATAGGTATAAAGGTCTTAAGTCAAAAATTGTTGGTTTTGAGTTAAGTGTACTACTCAGTTTAGAAAAATTTTCTCTTTCAATTGGTACAAAGGGTGAATTATTATAATTAAAGGGTGAAGATAATTATTTTGTGTGGTCTAAATGGCTTTATAAAAATTTTCTCTTCACGTAACTCTATAAAAGTCTTATTTCTTAATTATACCTTTATATTTTAGTTTCTCGGCCTTTTTTAGTTGTACAAAAGGTCTTAAGTTGAGTTAAGACCTTTATACCAAGAGTAGTTTAATTAGTTAAGATTTAGTTTTTAGTCCTGTTTAGCTGTACAAAAGGTCTTCAGTTGAGTTAACCTTTATACCAATAGTGGTTTATTATTTTACCAATATCAATTGCTGAGATCAACTGGAAAAAAAATCAGTTTGAAGTAGTCGAAATGACAAGAAACCAAAGGCAAACTCTTGACTTAACTATAGTAAAAATTTACCAGGTCAAAAGATATTAAGTTACACTACAAACCGTATTTAGGTCTTAAGTCATGAATTGCCGCCCCAAAAAAGGGCCACAAAGTGGACGTAGAAGAAATTTTTTTCGTTATTAAGTAGAAAACAAAAGAAATGTATAAAAATTACAGAAACAATTGTTGGAAGAGACAATTGCAAAAACTATCCTTAAATAATAAAAAATATATAAATTATACTGTATCAAATTTTCATTCGCTTCTCCTGGAAAATCTGCAAAACAGACAACAGGAATGAGTACTAACTAAAAAATGTATGCACATTAATTTTTAAATTAGTTTTTTTGCCAAACTAACCTGTTGCCATCTATCTTCAGGCCAACCTTCGTCATATGATCGTTTTTCTAAACCAGATATAAAATCATCCAAATCAGCGTCTAATTTGGCAGCTAATTTCAATCTTTCTTCTTGGCTCATTGGAGGTTTATCTTTCCCATCACCACTGGCACCAGTATCTTCAAAGTCTCCCATTATCATTTCTGAAAAATAAAGTTTATGTTAAAAGGGAGTTATCGAATAATATGTAAGTTAAAAGTAGTAGACATTACAGACATTTTTTGGTGGTTGTAACATTGAAACCACACAAAAATAACCAATCAGATATCCTCCACAAGTTACGCTAATTATAAAAAAATAAAAGTAAATATATATTTTCTCCTTCACAGTCTCATTTTGATTTTACCTTAAATATTGGTTGATTCTCAACGAAAAATGCAGAGAAATTAAAACTAAGTCTGATATTTGATGAAACTTAATAAAAGACTCATCGAAAAACTAAGTGGATTGCACGCCAAGAACGAATTAACTGTTTCCACAGAAACTTGTATTGTTTGGCTGCATTTACAACATGCATGCAGGTAATGAACGAACATGCGACATTACATGGTTTTGAACAGGTTTGCAAAAATACTTAACACCTCTACTTTTTATGAGAAATAATACAAAAAAATACGAAAACATTTTATTGAGCATTATAAACTTACATAATTAAATAAAATTTCTTACTATATCACGCGTTCACAATCACAACAAACCACAAGCACGTTTTTGAAACAACATAACCTTACAAAGTGAATATTGAAACTAAAACCCATTTGCTAATACGATGACGTCACATTAAAGATTTTGTTAACCCACGGTAGAAAAAATTATTATTAAAAAAATTATCCTATTCTATAGCATTAGATACTAACAGAACGACTGTTGAATAGCGAATAACCATTACCAGACCTCATCGCCGTACTCCCATCATACCATAAGCCGGGTACACACCTACAGGTATAACTGACAGGTCTACCCGTCACAGGCAAACTGTCATGTCAAACTTAGGCCGCTTCCTCACTTGTCGGTGCGGTATCTATAATCGGTATTTACTGCTTTACCGAGTCGTTACCGATACCGCCCTCACGTCCTAACTGGTCGGTATAATCACGAGCAGTACCGTTTGTGCAGTCGAGGAAACATGTCATCATCAAGTGAAGAAGATATTTTCCTAATGTATTTGTATACGCGTTCGCGTAAAAGAAAGCGTTACTGGAAACATCCATATATAGAAAAAAATATTAACTGTCGATTATTTGTTGCGGCTAAAGAACTTTCACAAGATGACGATAAATTTCAATCAATGTACAAGATGTCAAAGCATACTTATCAGAAGCTTCTCAGTCTTCTTGCCCCTTCTGTCACAAAATAAGATACAAGATTTAGAGAATCTGTAAGTGCTGAAGAAAGGTTGCTTTTAATTTACTTGCGGTAAATACCGAGAAGCGACTGACTATTTCTACCGAGGCTCGGTATACCGAAACCTTACCGCCCCGCTACCGCACATCTCGACTAGGTCAGGTGGCACCAATTGAAATACATTAGGTGGGGGTTGTTTCGGTACCGAATAAACCGCTCGAAACGAAAACGTACCGACAAGTGCGGAAGCGGCCTTAAATGCAGGAGCATCCACACGTACAGTCTACCGTCCATCAGTTGGTTCAAAAATGTCGAGAGATAACACTATTGCTGTGGTTGGTTTATTATTTGCTATGGATTCAAACCGTAAACGTAAATCACGAAGTGTGTGGTGTAAAGAGTGGTTGAAAAAGAGATTTATTTAACACTGTTTCTCTTGTGGCACTCGGTTCAATTCCTTTCAGAGTTTCTAATAGTTTTGCGTAAGCAGCTTCTTTTCGGGGGCGATTACTATATTCTGCGCTCTTTAGGTACCATATACATGGCTCACTACGATAAATTTCGATGAAATCTTCCATGACTTCTTTCTTCCTAGATTCCATTATCTGACTATCGAAAAACCGGACAACCGCAATATAAAACACAAAAACTACTAAAATTAAAATAATGAACTAAATAATATAAAAACTACGCGATATAAAACTACACAAAACAAATCAAATCGCAAAACAAAATTAAAACAAAGCAAATCACAAACAGTAAAAAACGTATTTACGCCGCAGGAGAGCACTATTCGTTCAGCACGAGCATGGACAACTGACAGTTAGCATGAAATGCCTACACAATAGCAGGTCGACCGGCGGGTGAACCGTGCGCCTGCCGAATTTTCAGAAGGGTGACAGGCGACCTGACAGTTGCAAAAACTGACAGTTATTGTTCATCTACATTGTACGTTTGACATAACAGTTTGCCTGCGACGGGTAGACCTGTCAGTTATACCTGTAGGTGTGTACCCGGCTATACCGAGCAGTACGGTTGTTACCATTATTACACTCTAGTAACATGGGAGTACCTACCGCAGTAATGTCAGACACAAGGGGAACTGGAGTTAATAGGGGTAGGCATCTAACAGAGAAGATCCATTTATTCTATGTACCGTGTTTTAACCTATACATTGTATAGATAGAGTACCGCTTATAATTGTGTCTCAGCGGAGAGAAACGAAGGTATGAGTCATTTCCATGCTGCCACTTACAGACAGTAAGGGTGCTATAATAACTAAGTAGGTACTACTGTTCATTATGAAAAGACTACCTATTTAGTCAGCCGCTGCACTAGTACATTATGCTACCGTGATCTGTTACCCCATGGTTTTATTTGATGTTGTATGATTAAGACGTATAATAACCCTCATCCGTCTTGTACATAATGCATACGCATTCCCTACCTTCCTTACTGAGTTGTTGTTGTTTAGGTCATCAGCCAAATGGCTGGTTTGAACCTCTAGAGGTTTTACCAAGTAAAACGAGGAGTGAGGTGGTTTACTATTGCCTTCCTCACTGAGTGAAAAAGTACGCTTATCAGCATGCCGAGCCCTCTGAAAAGCACATATTTTCCACTCTGCAAATGACACCTTCACTTCATTCACCACAGGGTCTGGCTGTATAATGAAATTCATTACTTTCAGAGGAGAAAATTCTGATTAGTGTCTTTTAAACCTCTACCTCTTCTGTTCTTAAATGATTCAGTCATTTAATTGGCTGACCATGTGATAAGAAACAGAACTATTTATTTTAGCCCTGCAACTAACAGATCGAGTGTAAATAATTTGACACTCCACCTGTCTATTATGGGCAGCCCTACTGAGTATAGTAACCAAAGGTAGTACACTATTAACATCTTCAACCCTCTGAACATTTATCCAAAAGTTTGCAACTAATTCAGAACTAATGGGTGTTTTATTAAGGACGCAACCCTGATTATAAGAAGATAGAAGTAATACATCGGTAAATTTTCTATCCCCCAATCGGTATGTTGGCAACAGTGTACTCAAGGCCAACTACTAAGACAGTTAAACTGTTCCAGTCAAGCATTAGTGTGGTGACAGCAGTCGTTTCGTTACATTGTTTCAGCAATGGTTTTTCCAAGGAAGAACACGTGTTTATTGTAGAGACATAGCTAGTAAATCTTACAATGTGTGCAAGATAAGTTTCAGTCGAAATTTCCCCATTCTGCCGTTCCAAATAAAATCGTCAATATTGCGTTTTCTTCATCACTAAAATAAAAATGATCCAACAATTGAATACAATTTTCTTCAACAAAAGATCGAAACCACCGACAATATTGTAATAGTTTCTGATGGTCTGTAGCTTTCAGTTCATCTTATCGCCAACACGATAAGGATGCAAATGTAACTTTTTTGTAGCTCTGAAAACAGTAATTAATGTTAGCCCAGCTTGCGATGATAATCTTTAAAGCGATTTTTTTAGGTGATTGAGTGAAACGATTTTTCAAATCTTCGAGAACTTCCGCGGTTAACTTTGTTGGCCGGCGAGGTGGTTTCTCATCGAGTACACTCCCAGTTCTACGGAATTTATTTATCAAACGCAATATTGACGATTTATTCGGAACGGCAGAACGGGGAAATTTCAACTGAAACTTATCTTGCACAATTTGTAAGATTTACTCGCTATGTAAGTCTCTACAATAAACACATGTTCTTCCTTGGAAAAAACCATTGCTGACACAATATAACGAAACGACTGCTGTCACCATACTAATGCTTGACTGGAACATTTGAACTATCTTGGATAGTTGGCCTTGAGTACACTGTTGCCAACATACCGGTTGGGGAACAGAAAATTTACCGATGTATTACTTCTATCTTATAATCAGGGTTGCGTCCTTAATAAAACACCCGTTATCACACGCACTAAAAACCGTATTTTTTCATGTACATTAGTTCAGTAGCTGGGTGAACTAAGCCTGGTATGAAAACATAAGAGAAATACATTGTACTTGAAAACAACCAGAATGTAAGTGTATTATTGGTGTGCCCATTTGGAAATGATAATCAAGGAATGATTTTAATGGCAAGAATTCTTAAATATAGATCAGGTAGTGAAAGAACTATTTTGCAATTTCTGCTAATGCAGACGATTGAGAATGATGATATGAAAATAAATGATGACAAAATGCCAGTCCTGACTGGGAATCGAACCCGGGGTAGAAGCCAGTTGCGCTTACCACTATGCCAACGGACCGGCCATGAACAGATGTGGCTGAACAAGCTGCATACATCTATCCTTGAACATCTAGTAATGAATTTATAGGTGTAGTTGGACCTCTTTATCGATAAAAACGAAACCTGTTTAGTTAAGTGTACAAGGATCCTGCCTAATCATGAATGAATAAAACCCTAACTAAAGCATGTTTAGGTTGTTGTTTAGGTCAATAACTGAAAGGCTGGTTTGGACCTGCAGAGGTTTTACTAAGTAAAAAGAGGAGCGAGGTGGTTTACAATAGCTTCCTTACTGAGTGGAAAAGTATACTTATCAGCATGTCAGGCCCTCTGAAAAGCATCTACTTTCCACCCTGCAAATGACACCTTTACTTCATTCACCACAGGGTCTGACTTTATAATGAAATTTATTACTCTCGGAGAAGATAACTGACTAGTGTCTTTTACCCCTATATATTTTCTGTTCTTGAATGTTTCAGGAACAGAACTATTTTTTGTAGCCCTGCTGGAACTTGCAGATCAAGTGTAAATAATTTGTGCATGTGTAGTGTCTTTGGAAATCTCTACAATTCATTACACATGAAACGGTTATTGTACAACAAATGTTAGTACATTTTAACCAACAAGTGAGCGAGTGGGTATGGGTGTAATTTCACTTGTTCACAGGATTACACATTTTCTGGTGATTTTAATGTTTAACTAGAGTATGTGTCAAATCACTGTGAGCTTGAAGGTTGATAGAGTTACACAGTATTGCTGGATTGCATTTTGCATGTGCTACTTTTATTGCATTAAAATGATGGAAAATGAAGAGCGAGGTAAAACTGTTAAGTGATGTTACACATTGAAGTTCACAATGATATGACCCACACTATTATATAAATTAAAAACTAGTGTGAAACACTCACATGACTTTTTCTTGTCAATGAAAATAATGAAAAATACAACACTATGTTTAATCGTATGAATGCTAGACAGTGGTTACCGGTGTACTTTGATGATTGGGGTTCAATTAACTATACTCTCTCAGGAATGGTCAACCTGAGTCAATACAAGACTACACCTCATTGACACGTTATACACATCATCCTCATCTCATTGAGTCATGGGGTTGCTTATTGTTCTGAATTGAACAGATTGCAACGTACACAAATTAGGGGATTAATCATATCATGTTTAATCGTGAGTGAGTGACGCAAAATGAAAATCAACCTTGGTAGAAAAAATGTTTGAAATAAAAGTTGAAGGTTTTTTAATTCTCTATAACTTTGATTATATAAATTATTATTGTTAATTGCATACTATGGATGCAATCTTAAGAAATGTTGAGAAAAATATAGATGATCACTAATTGATGCTTAACTAAATGGTGTAGAAAAATTTTTGAAATAAAATTAAGTTTTTTAATTTTCTATAACGTTTATAATTTATACACTTTTGCCCTAAAATGCATATTGAGTTCACAATCTTAAAAAGCCGATTTTACTTCAATAGCATAGGTTTCTCGTGAATTTCATGATAAATGGTGCTTACCCTATCATGTAAAACATAAAAATATATGTTTTAAATTTTAGGGGTTTATCGATTTTGATGAAAATGTTCATATTGGGTTCTCCAAAGTACCTAACTTAAGTTCCAACTTTCAGGAAATTTACAAAGAAATAAATAAACGATATAAACAAATATAATTTATTAACAATTTTATAAATCAGTTTAATTTCAAAAATTAATTTGTAAAATAAATTCAAATAATTAAAAATATTAGAATAACAATAATTAATTATATTATAATATACTTGTAAAAATTACACAATAATAAATTGATATATAAAGTATTTTTATTAGTACCCATCCCTTTATAGAAAACAAAAACAAGAAAAGATAAAAAAAATTCTGATGTCAAAGGACATTTTTTAGTTGCCTCTTTTTTAAACGTAACATTAAGTTTCAAGACAAAATGAATTTAGATTATTTTGAAGTGGTTTTAAAATATTTTTACAAGAAACTGATTTATCCTAGTTTTCATTTTTAAATATCATTAAACATCTAGTTCTAGGTGAATTTAATTTTTATAACGTGATATACATCAATTTTTAAAGAAAATTATTATACAATGAACAACAAATTATCAGTACAAAGAATTATACTGAAAATATGTAATACGAGGTTTGGCTAGAATAAACCAAACTAAGGCTAAAAAATTTTTTATTATTTACAATTTTTATATTATCCTCTTTAATCGGGGCTTATTCTCCTGCACTGAAAAGAGTTTGGAACGATCAAAACCGGCCAATACTTCTGCTGGGGATGGTTGGTAAGGTCCAGATTTTGAGATGCAACCTCCACATGGTGGCTTTGGACATGTAAACCATCTGCTCTACCAATTTTCAGGGGAGCACCTATGGCTTACAACCATAGTGCCAGATTGGCTAGAGTGAGGTTACTCTATCCCACCATGTTTTACTAATCAGGTGACTTCACTCAACATTTTCTGTAAATTACAATTTTACGTTTTAAAAGACAATAAAAATTTAACTTCAGTTCTATAACTAGAACCATAAGTTTTTTAAAGAAAATGTTACTTATTTACTTCTATTTCATTTTGAATAATTAGTCTCAAAATGTAAATAATTTGTTTCAAATATTTTTTAAACCACATTTTGAGCGGATATTAAAAAACAGTTCTGACATACCACAGAGATAAATTTTATCTTTAATGTGACATCAAATTTATGTTTGGGTAAAAGTAACAGAAGTACAAAATTTCTGCAAAACGCATATTTTTTTTATTTCAGCCCTATCTTTTAACACTTAAAACATTTGTGTACACAATAAACAATCATCCAAGTTTCGCTTGCAGATATTTTTAGTTTAAAAATAAAAATAAATTGGATAATCATACAACGTTCTTTCTTAATATTCAACATTTTTCTAATGGAGCAAGATGAAACTGGAGTAGAAGGTAGAGGGAGGGTAAGTAACCGACCAAACAATTGTATTCATTTGCTCACTTTAGCAATACGTCTGATTTTTTCTAGCCAAACACCTTGTAAATATTTTGTAATACAGAAATTCCCAACTCTTTATTTCTTTACATTATTTTATGAAAACCATTAAATTTTTAGGTGTTATCTGAAAAAAAACTAGAAAAAATTTCTTTTAAATCATTGCATTCTCAAAACTAATTACACTTGACCTATGGGTAGGTTTTAATTTATATAATGAAAATCTACCACATGCATGCTAAAAAAATCAGTGCACGTAATTATCATTAATTCATGATAAAAATATAAAATATTGATTAAATATTCTTAAATAATGATGGGAACTCCTGTACTGATAAAGCTACAATAATAATAATACTTTACTGTAGTATCCAGCCAAACAGAAAACAGGTAAAGCTTGAAAAATTGATGTTATTAGATAACTTTAATACATCACATTATTTTCTTACTTAAACTGTATTCTGATAGGCTATTTACTTTTTATAACAGACCAATAAAAAAACAATAAGTACATACTGTAAATTCAAACTGTTCTAACAATAAATCTAAATAATGAATACAATATTTAAAATTTTAAATCTAATGAAACAAGCAAATATGTAAATTTAATAACTGAGATCTATAAATATTTTCAAATAATTAAAAATTTAACAATACTAAATATTTTAACATAAAATTTCAAAAACTATATCAATCTTAGTAACGAAGTATTAAAACATTTAAAAAAAATACAAAATAAAGTATGTACAGAGAATACACAATGACAGAATTATGGAAAATATACTGGGTTATCATAAATTATTGAGCGCATTTCTAAGGTGAATAAAAAAAATAACATACAAAACCAACGAATTTATTTAGTTCCAAACATTAGCATAAGTACTATTGTTTGTGATGAATTTTAACCAACATGATCGACTGGCTCTTTAAAGGGTGGAGATCTAATGTGTCAACAAACGAATGGCTGCCATATACAGGAGAAAGCTGTGGGTTCAATAGTTTAATGAAAACCAAATTGTTATTATATTCTAAGATGTTATTTTTTACCTGTACAGCCATGCTCCTTTTAATAAAGACTCAATTAAACATTTTGTGTTAGCAGATTTTAGGAATACTGAAAAACTGGATGATGCCTACACAAAAGCTTTGGCTTGTGTGGTCATAGGTAATAAAAATGATGATGGTGATGAGGTACAGATAAAAAAATTCCAGATCTGACCAGGAATCAAACCCAGAACCCTTCGAATAGAAGCTAGTTGCTCTGACCACCACAATAACATGCTGAGGTAAAAAGTATTACGTAAGAAAGGTTTTGTACGCTTTTTGTCTTCGAGGAAGAGAAACCCGAATAAATTGACTTGTCATAATTATGTTATGCTACAAAAGTATGCAGTACCATAATTGATCATTGATAATTCAATATTAATTTCCAGTGTTTCTCCACGCTGGGGTTAGTGAATACCTGAACAACAAATTTCTTAACTGTTAGATTGGCCAAGACAGACTGATTCCGTGGGCACTTCCATTCCCTGATAGTACAGTGTTCAATTTCTTCCTTAAGTGTATCATCAAATACAGGATGTTACATCCTATTAAAATACATACTAATTTGTTTACATCAATGTACTAGATCAGAGCATGAAACTGCATATAATCTACAAACGCACTCTGATATGTGGAACTGGTTTGAACTTGTCAAGTGTTGTAAACAAAACTGTTGAAATTGCCTTTTCAATTAATTAACACGCATGTAAGTACACAACGCATTATTAATTTTTATTCACCTATAAAATCTGCTCAATAATTACCATTTGTTTACTGGCATGGAATATATTTAACAATATGAGTCAAAAATTCAAGAGAAAATCAATACTTACAACAAGAATTAGAGTCCATTAAAAGAAAGTTTCATTTATGGAAAAAGTTTAATACGAACTAAAATAACTAACAAATAAAAAGAAATTTATAAAAATCTGAAAACAAATATCTACAGATCAAGGCAAAAGTTAGAAGGCACAATACTGCTTTTACAAACTAAGATTGAAGAGAAAAAATTGCTTTGAAATCTGACCCACAAATACAACTTTCTACTACAGGATTAAAAAAAAACAATAAAAACTGCCGTACAAAAATATTTAAAGATACACTAGTTACAAATTAAACTTGTTTTTAAATTAGGCCATTTTGGAATAGTTTATAAATACAAAATTTTATATAGGTCATAAAGATACACACCACTTTCACAAAGTAAAATTACACGTCCTGCGTAACATTAATAAACAAAAATCAGAGAGTAACATTATACTGTAATACATTTACTATTAGCTTAGTTGTGATGTTAACAAATTTATATAGACAAACACTTTCTGATTAGTCAATTAAACAAAATATAGGCACTTCATGATAAAATTACCAGTTCAGTCATATTTTAAATTATTCCCCAGAAACAACATTACAGTAGTTTTTTACACTATTGTTAACCATTTTTAAGAACATAAGCTACGATGTATTTATATTTATACTATGGAATTTTTTTCAACATACTCATGCTTAGTAATAAATAAATCACAATTTGCAAAACATGAACAGGCTAAAAAAACACACAAGTTATATAAGAAACACAATACTGTAGTTAACAGATGATTTAGAATCAATGAGAACAAACGTACAGTTTATCAGTCATTGTAAATTGACAACCCTGTAGTGAGTACAATTTGTTTTTTTACCAAACTTTAGGTGTTTTGTAAAAAATGAATTAACATTTATTACAATTTAGAATCTCAGGCATAGTAAGCCATAAGTACCAAGTTGACAAAAAGAATTCTCACATATATTTTATATTTCTACCAAACAGACCTTAATCAGTATTCATGAAAAATAATTGACAATTCATAGATCCAATTCGGCTGCCTCCTTAGCGTGTTACCCTAACATACTAACCACAACGCGGGTTCAATTCCCAGCCAGGGTCTGGAAATTTTCATAAGTCAAAACCCACAGTTACATGCACATAATCCACTGTAGTTGTTAATGACCAAGCAGTTGATGCAACTTTCAATAAAATAATAATCATAGATCCAATTTACAAGCCTGTAATGCCCAGAAATATGATTCAATAAAACAAAAATGTAATTCCATTAACAGGAGAATTTCTTGTCCAGAGCTACAGACTAATAGGGTTTTTATTAGTTTTACGTCTAAAATGTTTTATACATTATTGCTAATGCAGATGGGTGAAGGGTGTAGATGAAAAAATGCTAGACTTGACCAAGAATCTGAACTCCAACATAGAAGACAAATTGGTATTTTTCAAAACTGATTTGATACAGAGGCTGATTGTTATCTGAAATTACGTAACAGTACAAACAGATTAATTATTTTCAATGGAACCTGACAAAATCTCTCTGAATTCAGTTTATTTACACCAGGACTGTCCTTACAGTAAAAGATATATAGATTTAAAAGAAGTGTGAAATAATATCATAATATAGCTACAAAATATTATTTGAAATAAAACGGACAAAATATGATGTCATGTCATGCATGATCCATGGTTGTATAACATTAAATATACTTTATTAGAAACCATAAACAGTATTCATATTATGATATAGAGAGTGAAAAAACAAGTCCCAACATTTAAATTAGGTTCTTAATGGTACAAATAATTAAAATAATCACACATGTTCATTAATAACATAAATTAATAAACACCAAAGTAATTTTACCTGATGAAAAGTAATAAATCAAAAGATTATAACTGATGTTTTCTGATTTGATTCTTAGATGAGGAGGTTTACAAACACACAAATTACCCAACCACAGCTGCCATTCCTAAATTAAACATGCTCATTACTAAATTAGTAACCATGATGCAGATAACTTGAAGTAATATAATCATTTAAAAAAAATATTTCCATCAATACAGAAAATAATTAATATAGTTTGTTTTACTAAAAATGTATAGAAGACGAAAGTAATCCGATATTTTCACAAGTCAATTAAAGAGAAATAAAAATTCAGAATTAGAAAATATAGTGTTTATATGTACAGAGAAAATAATACAACATATAGTTTAATTTTACTCAAAAAAGAAAAAACTGCATGACTTTTTTTGGGGGGTTTTCATGTCCGACTGTTTTGCTATTAGTACTTATGCAGACGGTGAGAAGGAAGGGTAGATGAAGATGATTGGGACCTTTAAGTAACACTGGTAGGATACATGATTTTATAAGGTAGCCAACTTAACATACACCATTGGGCATCACTGTCAAACCCAAGCCAATAAAAGATAAAGTATTTTTCATACGGACATTTACTTTAAACCTTTTGACCACGAATGATACCTATGCAGTGTCAAATGAACTTTGCTGTGTGACGGATGTCAACTCTAAAATATCATAATTATTTTATGTTTCTATAGGTGTTATGATCTGCCCATAACAGACAGGTGGAGTGTTAAATTATTTACACTCAATCTGTTCGTTGCAGGGCTAAAATAAATAGTTCTGTTTCTTATCGCATGGTCAGTCAATTAAATGACTGAATCATTTAAGAACAGAAGAGGTAGAGGTGTAAAAGACACCAATCAGAGTTCTCTTCTCTGAAAGTAATGAATTTCATTGTACAGCCAGACCCTGTGGTGAATGAAGTGAAGTTGTCATTTACAGAGTGGAAAATATGTGCTTTTCAGAGGGCTCGGCATGCTGATAAGCGTACTTTTCCACTCGGTGAGGAAGGCAATGGTAAACCACCTCACTCCTCGTTTTACTTAGTAAAACCTCTAGAGGTTCAAACCAGCCTTTCGGCTGTTGACCTAAACAACAAAGGTGTTATGACTTTACTCTGGTAGGTAGGCAGCATTTCTCACAGCAGTATTTGCTGTACAGTACCTCAGAATCATTAACTGTGATGAAGAACTGTCATAAGACACGGGCTCTCATTGATTTTTTTGCAATATTCAAAAAGTCAGTTTGTTCACAATTTAACCAACAGTTTTATACAAATTTTATTTTTTAATAAAATAGATCTGAAGCCTTTGTTTAAACAAAAATAAAAGAAAGCATATTTGAAATGTTTCTTTTGTTATTCTAAATTTCAGTAGTGTTCAAATCAGGTTATTCCATGGTGACAGCAGAAGTATACAAGAAAATATAATAAACATATCTGAATCTTAATTCATATAAAATTATGAAATAATTTAATACAAATCCATTACAACATGTTAATCTGTTCATGGTTACAGATGACAGTGATACGTGGCAGGCTTAGTAACAGGCATGAAAAAAATTTCATCAGAATAACTTTAAATAACCATACTTTCTTCAATATGTTAAAAATTAAAAAAACCTCTCAATTGAAATCAGTTAAAAAGACATTATTTCTCCACAAACTATATCACAAATTAATATTATATAAATAAATATATTTAAATACACAAATATATAATAAATTAAACATATAAAGTTATAACACCATTTATATATTCCACCAATTAAAAATTAGAAAATTATTTAATTATTGCTTTTAATAATAATAATAATATAATTATTACATAAATAAGTGTAATGTTAAATTACTTAAAATATAAATATTATATCAGACTATGTTATAATTGGGTCAATTAATAAATTTATTGCGTTAAAAATAATAAAAATCAATAATTAAATAGATACCAAAATAAATAAAATATATCACTTCCAAGACCAAGAGTATTTAATAAATTATTATTATTAATATTATTGTTTTAATTAATATATAAACTTAAAAATATTCATTAAACACACAAAAATAAATATAATTGCCAGGAAAACTAACTTTGTCTAACTAATAATGGAAGCGCATCTATTAAAACTTGAGGCAGGTATTTAGGCACTGTTTCAAATATTTATAATTATGTTATAAATCTATTTACAATAATATTAACTTTAAAATTAAACTATAATTATGAATTTATATGGCAAATTTACAGTCACATTTTAAAACAAATATAATATATATTCACAATTATATACATCTTCATTAAATTAGTTTTAATTTTTTGTAATGTATTATTGCTAAAAAAATAAATATAATAGAATTAATTATTCAATAAACAATCTTTTGACTCACAATTACATAAATTTTTGATGTGAAATTCTTGATATACACAATTTTTACATATCATTAACAGTTTACATAGGATGTGTCCAGACAGAATCGTCAGAGGACAATTTTGTTTTATATATTTTTATTTTATTATAAAAAAACAAAAAATATATTAAAAATCACCAGAAACTTTTAATAATGGATAAGAACCCTTAACAAATTGAGTAGTACTTTCATGGGTTTACCACACTGTCAGCTCATTACAATACTTAAATTAGTACACAATTATAAATTTTTATTTTATCAGAGATGTAAACCTCCTCAGTATATCATGCCAATTACAGGAATAATTTCTGTAATTCTTGTAATTGTCGTAACATAATACAGAGGTTTACATCCCTAATAAAATAAAAATTGCAGCAGTCAGTTTTACCTGCTGACATTCAAAACAGCTGATTAATCAAATCAGATGTTAATGATTTTCAAAATTTACAGTTTGAATAAATTTCTTAAATTCTATTTTTATAAAACAAAAATTATTCACATTTGAAGTAAAAATTTGTTAGATTATATTAATTTTTGTTTGTTACTTTAACAATAATTTTGCATATTAATTTATTTCTTTTTTGGTGAATATGAATTTGATATAGAAGGTCATGGATAACATTGTTAAACAATGGAAATGAACATTTTAATGGGTAGATATTTTGTATACCAAACCTATCACACATACTGTATACAATTTGTTAAATATTTTATTATACTAACATCATTATAAATCATTTTGTTACCAACTGTGGTAAGGTTTTTTTTCTAACTAACCAAGTATAACTAAATACTTTTTTCAAAATTTAAATTCTTAAAATTATTTTTATATCAATTTTTTATTTAAGCAATATTTTTAATACAATCAATTTCGTTCTCTTTTGAGATTTCATTTTCTTTATTTGTACTGACAGTTTTCAATAGTAATTTAGATTTGTTAAATAGGTTTACATTTAAATTTTAATGTTTCCCATACAGCCGAGTTTAGCTGCGCAGTGCTCATTGTTTAACGATTAACTGCACTATAACCATTTTTGGTGGTTTTTAATAATTTTATTTATAATAAAATTAAAAATTAATTAAACAATGGCTATATGGTACAATGTTTAACAAATTAATGTAATATACATTCTAATATAGTAACTGTAAAATACAGTACATTATGACAATGCAATTCAATTGTAACAATAATACGGAAATGTCACCAATGCCCAATTTATTTCAGCATTTTATTGCCAAGCACTCAACAATACCTTCATGAGGGAGTAAGACCAAGAGACTCCTGCCAAGGGAAAAAAAGCACAGAGACCAGTAACAAATTTCCACTAATTAGAGAAAACATCGCTTTCTCCAATCGAAGAACTATTTGGATTTTCTCCCTCCCTTTAACTGCAATAAAAGCAAATGAAATTGAAGAAATGGAGTACAATTCTGACGAAGGCACATCAAAGACTCCATGAAAAAAGAAGTTGATGACTGCTGGTCCTGGCAGAACACCATCTAAACAACACTTTTCAGAGCCATCAAATTGTGAAGGTTACAGGACACCACTTCAAATTGTCACCACCTGGTGACATTCAACCCGTAATTATTTTTTGGATAAAATGTAACATGCATTTTATTAAAATTTTTGATCAAAAAACAATGCTTTTTACATTTAATTTATATTTTGTTTAAATTTTCCTAAGTTGGTTCAGGCTATTTAAAAATGTAAGTTAAAAGGGAGCTAACTAATGAGGTTACTATAAAATGCATGTAATATGAATGAACTACATAAACTTAATAGAGAGCAAATAAAAAATGAAATAAAATTATTAATTATGATTTCCTTTTCCAATTTTAGTTTTTTATAATTTAGTTAGTAACTCTATTCTAAGTTTAATATTTTTGCATGTTTTTATTATGTATGTATTAATGTAACTTAGAAAAAGAAAACAATAAATACCAAAATGAATACATCACAAATAAAATTTTTATATTACTATAAAACATCTTGACCGAGATACATTTTGAATATATTTAACAATAATAATTTTTTAAAGAACAAACATTTTTGAGCAAAATACATTATAAACTATACATGAGACCTGTATGAAATTCATAAAAAAAAATAAATACCAAAACACAGATTGTTAATATTAATCTATAACAAAACAAATTAACATAAAAAAACCTGCCTCAAATAAACTGAATAATAATATATAATCTACAACTACTATAAAATTAAAAATATTATTTTATTTTACATAAATATTACGAATATTAATATATTTATATACATTATTATTTAAGAAAAAGGATCACCAATTTATTAGACATATAAATACTTTATTATGTAAATTCTCAGATATATGTAATACGGAATAAGACAACATGAAAGGTCACCAGAAATATTTAACGTTAAATTAAACATACTGCCTATATCAAATTGATTTAAATATTTCACATGATTCAATATTATTAGACGTAAAACATATTGCAAATTTAAAAATAAATAAGTTCAATTAAATCAATTTATTTCTTTTATTTACATTTTTTAAATACTGTTAATGCTTTTTAAATCTATTCAGTAACAGATTTTCTAGTTTATGACTTCACTTGAAATCAAATATCTCAAAAATAATTTACAATAAAATTAACATTCATAAACTAAACTTTACGTATTTTTACAGTAGTTCCCATCCATATCCATGAATACAGTTTTAAATTTCAGCATTATATTAGTTGAAAAATACAAAGTAATTGGTTTTCCATTTATCAATGTCATTTTATAGGTTTCCAGGGAGGAGACCTATAAAGTGTAACGATACAAATTCTAGCTATAAAAAATAGTTTCATAACGATTAGTCATTTTCCTAAAACCACCTGTTTTGTTTATGTTTTAAGACAGATGGGAATATATTTTTTTTAAAATGTTTATACGTATTTCACCGTAGATACAAAATTTTATTTAAAATGCTCATTATTAAAGCATCGAATGAGAAGGTTGAATATTGAATATGAATATGTACAATTTGAAATATTTTATGAAATATATTAGATTCATAATTCGAGGTGTATTTTTAAAGTAAGTACAGTTTTGAAATTTTGCCGCTGCAGCACTGCGGTCGGTATTTGGCGCATGCACGCTGTGTACTGCTATTGGCAAGCCACAGGCACAATTATGGAATCATTCGACCATGTTTACGTTTTTAGTGAATATTTGAAATGTCTCCTCAAACTATGAATAGTTTTCTTGCTAAAGACTCAAAAACGGCTAAAATCCATCGTCAGATCATTGAAAAGTATGAAGAAAACATTATGAGCAATGGGATGGTACGGAAATGGGTGACCTTCAATCATTACTGACGACTTTGTGAAGAAAGTTGATGAAAAGGTGAGAGTGAACAGATGGTTATTGATTTTATCTAACGAGTTTCCTGCATTTGAAAATTCATCTAGGTGGTCAGCACCACGATGACGATGTCAAAACAACCACGTTGCAGTGGTTGTCTAATCAGACAGCAAATTTCTATGAGAATGGTATTCAAAAGCTGGTTGTACAATACTCAAGTATTTGGTTTATTTTAGTAATTTATTTTTTACTTTAGTTCAAAAGTTTAAAGCATTTTTAAAAACCATTGAAGCAGTTTGTCCATTGTTTATGCAATGCAATAACTTAATCATGTTCACGCAATACTGAAGGATTAATATGTAGCATAAAAATTATTTTTTAATGGTTTCTTCTCAGTAATTTACTAAAGATTTAAATTCATTTTGTTTCACTTAAAAATTATGTCATATAATATGACATAATTCATATAATATGATATACGAAGGGGTACCCAAAAGTATCCGGAATAGCTCTACTGTGGGCGGAGCTTGTGCAGTACAAATTCCCGCCACTAGGCTGCTTGTAGCGCTACTCATTGCCAGTTCAATGCCATTTTGTTCGTTGATCTAGCTTGTTCTGTTCTCGTGCAGTGATTGTTCTCGCTAGTGCTGTTTTGTGCTCGTGTCGTTTTTCATGATGGCAAGTTTTAATGAACAACGTGCGGCTGTGAAATTTTGCTTCTTGCTCGGTAAAAACGCCGCGGAAACAGTTGTAATGTTGAACACAGCTTACAAAGACGACGCTATTGGAAAAACCCAAGTGTACGAGTGGTTTTTGCGCTTTAAAAATGGCGACATGTCGATTGAGAACAAACCTCGTTCTGGACGACCGTCGACTTCCCGAACAGACGAAAATGTTGTGAAAGTGAAAGAAATTGTACGAACAGACCGACGACAGACCATTGACTTTTTATCTTTAAGTGTTAAGAAGACTACGAAACAGCATTCGTCGTAAAAGACCTAATTTGTGGCAGACAGGGGACTGGTTTTTCCACCACGACAACGCGCCTGCACACACGGCAATCTCGGTTACCCAGTTTTTGGCGAAAAACGGCATGGTTTTGCTACCACACGCACCGTACTCACCCGATCTGGCTCCGTGTGATTTTTTCTTGTTCCCACGCATGAAAAGGGGCATGAAAGGTCTCCGATTTAACAACGTTGATGATGTCAAGAAAAAAACGACGGATGAGCTGGCAGCCATCACTGAAGAGGAGTACAAAAAATGTTTTGAACAGTGGAAGCACCGGTGGGACAAATGTATTAGTTGTAATGGAGAGTATTTTGAAGGGGATAAGGTTCTTTTGTAAAAAAATTTAAAATAAATAGTTTTAAAAAATAATTCCGGTTTCTTTTGGGTACCCCCTCGTAATATGACATATTGATAGTAACTTATATTATATAAGTTACTATCATATTATAAAGAAGCTGCTGGAACTTCTCAACTGTGCGTAGGCTACAGGGTAACTACTGTAATATATTTTGTTACATTGCATTGAGATGTTCACTAAAAATAGGTGATTTTTAACATTTGTTATTTACCATTTTCATCGCCATAAAAATTTACTAATTTATATAATTTTTTAATTTATTGTGAGAAATGAACAAAAAAAATTATATAGTTTCTCTTTATATAATACTGTATTAAATTAATCAATAAAATTTAACATAAATACTGGCTATAGATAACTGTCCACTCTCTGAAAAAGATGAATTAGTAGGTTTCTACTGTATCACGTGTGGTATTTAAAGGCACCTCTCCAATCAAATTAAATTTCTGAGCAACTAAATTATACATTATGTAGAGTACCCAGTTATGAAATACTAATTTATTTGGAGTACAAACTCATTCTAAATCTACCCTGTTTAATACAATTTAAAATATTCACTGGAATCACTAATAAAATTTATACTAAAATAATTTTAAAGTAATAGCATAAATGAATATAATGTTTTACAATAAAACATAATAAAAAAAACAGTAGTGCCATTTAGATAATTTCAACTTCCAAACATCACAGATTATATTTTTATATATTAATTTTTCACAGTATTACTTTTTCACTGGAAATAGTGCCATATGTAAAACAGCACTGTATAATATTATAAAAATGTACAAAATTTTTAATTTTCACAGTATGTGTGATAATACTTTCTTTGTAATATAAAATACAAAGTAAAAAACATTTAAATAAGTAAATAAAATACTTAACAATTTCACAACCATACAAAATAATACTTAAATAGAACCATAAGAAACTATTGTACAAATACAACAAAAATGTTTATATTATTATGCACTTGATAAAAATAATATTTTAACAGTATATCCTAGATATTTAATTACAAATACTGAAAAATAAAATACACAAATTCATAAAATTTGCAAATTACTACAAAAACCATTATTTATTGTAGTAAATTTACTTTTCAAATTCATTTGGCAAAAATTTTTGAGATACTAATATTTTATAGGTGATAACACTAATTCCACTAAAATGTGTGAATTACATAAACTTTAAATATTTAGTTGTCACATGATTATATTAATTCTTATTTATTTTAAAATAATTTCTTCTTCTTTGCTAATGAATTGAAAAACAGTTTTCAGATTTGGTTTAATTTATATAAAGACCAGAATATTTTTGATACAAAAATTATTTGATGGGCTGCTTTGTTTTTTAATTTTAATTTATCTATCATAAATAAATTTGCAACTTTAAATAAACTAAAAACAATCTGGATTGGTTAATTTTTAGTTTAAAATTATTATTGACGCAAAATATTATAATTCAGTTTAGTTCTTATTTTTGGTAAATTTTTTTAACAATTATTTTTATTTAATTTTTGTTGTTCACTCAATTCTAGTTTAGCATTTTGGTACCATGCTCTAGCCATGGAAGAAAAGGAGTCTTTATGTTTGTTGTGTTAACATATGTTATAAAGAAATATTTTCTTTTGCCTAATTGAAATGAAATTAGTTAAAATCATTTACGCCTTTTTATAGGTAAATATAGGAGAAATTGCGAAAGTGAACCCCTCAATTTTCAGAGGGCCGTCAGTAGGAAGTTTTTCTCTCAAGGAAAGCTGAGGAAATTGTAATTCATATTTGTTTACAGTAAAATTTATGTTATTACTATCATAAGACAATATCTTAAAATTTTAATACACTAATTGTGAATGTATTCTTGTTTTAAAACAAGATTAATCTCGTCTGGTTCTTGTCATGGTATAGACATATCTTTTTTTAAGTCTCCAGATTATGTTATGTTTAGTTCAATTGTATTAACATAATGATTTTTAAAAATACCCTTTTACAGATGTATTTCTACAAAAAGGAAATTTTTATTTTTTAGAATGAGAAATTATAAGATTTACAATATCAAAGTCTTGTTTTAAAAAAAAAGTTCTATCTAACAACGCTTCAACATAAAAGTTTTCTGATGTTTCAATTAACTATTGTCTAATTTTCCCTGCTGAGCCAGTCATGCATTCCAAAACTATAACTTGTCTTCAAGGTTAGTTTTTTTTTATTTATATTTTTATATATTATATATTTTTGTCAATCCTCATGATTATACTGACCATTACAAAAAAAAACAAAACTAACTAGAACAGAATGAAATTGATTACTCTATCATTACTTAGGATGTAGGTGCATCACACGAAGGTGGGGAGTTCTTACAACTGACCTGCTAATTTTACAGCTACAAAAAAAATAGTTTTGCAAGATCATTAACACGTTCAGCACGGCAGCTAGAATCACGGGTGCTTCGCTGTGCCGAACCGCCATTACAGTGAAAATATACCATGCTGCCTTGAGGCAGCATCAGGCCATGGAAAAAATCTTACTTATTTGCTCATCTAATCACCGGCTCAATAAAGTACGGCATTATACGCGTTTGTTGTTTCTACGAAATTTATATTTGAAATTAACATTTTAATTAGAAAAATTTATACTTATAAGTTATTAAATAATTAAAAATTATTTTTATGTGTAAAATAAAAAATATTTAATTCACAAAATTTAATATGTAAAATTAAAATTTTTAAAATGTAAATATTAAAATTTTTGTAAAATTTTTTTAAATATCCCAGAATAAAAAGAAATATATTTACATGTTTACAATAAATTAATAATTTTTCATGAGACCATGGCAATGTAGAAAATTAGTAATAAAAGTACTTTTATTCTTACAAAATTATTTTATGACCGTAATTATAATAGTACAGTATATTATATAACGTACAGTAGGCCTGCAAAGGAAACACAATGCATAGAAATCGTGAGTTCAGAAGATAACAGAAATTCCTTTTGAGTAATAATTACACTATTTTTACGTAAAAATGTATATTTACCTTTTATTTGTAAAAAGAAGTCACTGGGAACGAATAAATTCGTAGAATAAATGATATAATTAAATAAAACAATAAAATTACACGGCACTAGGACGTTCGAATAGACTACAATTTTAAAATTCGTCAAAAATTCCCGGCAGTTGGTAATGAAAGACGATCTTCACAGTGGCGCTAGTAGAATAGATCCTGAACCCCTGAACAACCTTTACTAACACTGCCAGTGCACCGGCGATTTAAAAAAAGCTATAGAAATGTGGTACTGTATAGGCCGCCTTAAGGCGGCATCAGTCTCTGGAATGAACCTCGATTTGCCGCCTTACGGCGGCATCCGTCCTGAACGTGTTAAAAATGACCAAAATGTTGTCTCAAAAATCATTGAATCATCTCAAAAATGGTTGTCATTCATATGTGGTGAGTTTCACATACTGTTGGAAGTTTTACTAAGTAAAATATATAGAGGTTCAAATCAGTTTTTCACTGTTGACCTAAACAGCAAGTCATATGAACAAAACGTACGAAAATTGCAATAGGTAGGATACAAACTGCTCTGAAATATAAAATGCAATGAACTCTCAATAATGCAGAAGATAATCCACACCAGCCCAAGGTCAGTCATAAGAAAAATGCCAAAAATATTAAAAAAACATCATCCTCAGAAGTAACAGTAATGAAATACTAGATGTTGGAGCAGCTAATTATGTATTTTGAGAGACAAGAATTCATTGTCCAATGAACAAAATGAGATAGTGAAGCTCGGAAAAACTTGTTAGAATTAAAGCAAAAATACATTCAGTTAAAAAAAATTCACAAGAACACCTTTTTTGTTTTTAGGCTACAACAATGAAATCAACTGCCAAAAATTTATCTAATAAAATTATCGCACATGATCACCTTTTCTGGATTACACCCAGTATTGTAACATGAAGGTTTATCTTCACATAACGGTGACACCTACGAGAGTGAACTATGGAGTCTTTTGATTTGAGGAAATCCATCTTCTGCAGAAAAAAAAACATAAAAATCTCTAACACTCTGATATGGTGGTCTGTCATCTGAAAGATATCAACATATTGGAGCATTCAGAAACCCTTCAACAAACCGTTATGAATATCAGGGTAATGTACGCCATCATTACATATGAAAACTTACTAATGATGTAATAGCATTTTGTAAATCCACCTGCAAAATTTACTTTACAGTAGTTCAAATATGCAGAAGGAAACAAAAAATTTCTGATATTACAAATATTAACAGACCTATTGTCAAAGTATTAAAAATTTCCCAAAAACAGTAGTTCAAATATGTAGAAGGAAGCTAAAAATTTTGTTTATTACAAATGTTAACAAACCTATTGTCAAAGTATTAAAAATTTCCCGAAAAAACCAAACTTTACTGATCTGGACCAGACCTAGGTCCTGTCGAGTTTGGATTGGTTGACACTTTACTGTAACTATAACACAAACAACAAAATCAAATGGACTGACTAGTCTACACATAAATTATTAAATATCTCATTTGCAATCTAATATTTTCTGTCTATAAATACAGGCATATTTAGAACATTTGGTAATTTAGAACATTGGTATTGACACATCACTAATTAATATTATTTATTGATGATTAAAATTAATTATCCATAAATAATAATACCAAATGAGCAAATTTAATATTGTCAAGATATAAAATTTTTAATCTAGTAATATTCATTATTTATTAATGAATAAACTGAATTTTTTGTTTTTTAGAAAATTTTTCAGCAACCAAAAATATTCGATAATTCAAAAAAATCAATTCTTCAGCAATAAGAAAACGAATTTAAATTTAAACGAATGAAAAATTTTTAATTTTAAAAGAATTAAATTATATATTATCAATGACACATACATATTTCTGTATATGTAATGACACATATATGAATTAGAATCTGATGTAAATGCCACTCTGGGTTTTATACATCCAATACAAATGTAATAGAATCTCTTTAATTAGTCAATTAAAATGCTGAAAAAAATTTTCAGCTTGTTCACAAAAAACCTTTTAAAACCAAATGAAAATAACTAAAATTTTTAAACATACAGTACTATACACCTTATAGTACCTTATATTTAAACAAAGAGAAACAATTTTTTTAGTAGGAAATCATATTTTAATCTGCAATCACATTAAATACAATTTAACACTGTACTGAATGAATTAATGTATGTACAATATTATGAATTTTAAATTAGGAAATAATCTATGGTAAATTATATAATAAATAATGATTTGGCTAGATTAAGTCAAATAAATAGAGAATTGTAGTTTCAAAATACAATAGGTCCTCGCTATAACTGACTACGATACAACAAACTTTCACTATAATGGACTACTAATTAGAAACAACCCCACAATAATGAGGATGAGAATGAGCCATTAGCACAGAAATCCAAACTTACTAATGTACGCAATGCCATTGATAGTGTTTTCATACATAGATTTCTTGGCAGAGCAAGCCGTCCAAAACTTTTACGAAAATTTAGGGCAATTTAACACTTTCCACACTACTATCGGATCTAATCCAACACAATAGTATTACTGTTCCACTTGTATGTCGAACCCCATCTGACTCAGTTTTACCCAGCTGATTTTGTATGAAAATACGCGGTTAACAAAGTTGCTATATGTGCTGGCCTCTACAAGATGTTTTAAAAATTAATTTTTGTAGTTTTCGATAGTTGACTACTACTGATTATTGATAAAAACTGAATTAATTGAATCGATGTCACCATACCAAACTAGTAAACAAACTAACCTAATTGTGAACGTGCATCATTTAGTTTGTGGTATTTCGTGTCACTTTAAGATCGGTTAATGTTTTTAGGTAGTTTTAAGTATCAATTTCTAGTTACATAGTTTATTTTATCTTAATTTTTACAATAGCAGTGTCTGTTTTGGAGGTTATATTCTAAAAGTTTTTAGGTGAGAAAAAGCATTTTTACGTGTCATTATCATTAAAATAATAACAAACATAAGTATTGCATGCTCTTAAAACTAATAACACATTATGCGTATGATTAATGTAATAGGGTATCAACAAATCATAAAATAATTAATACAAGTGGAGGGGAATCACAGTGCAAACATAATACGAATGGAAAGGGTTAAAGAACTTATTATTAGAAAGTAACATCAGTTGTGCACTCCGTTAAAAATAAACAATTTTTCCCATCACTCAATCTTCTTCATATCAGTGATTTAAATTGTTATTTTCCTTTTATATTGCTATATTTTCAGTTATAATTTCAAAAATTAATTGTAAAGTTAAACTTTAACTTAAAAAGTAGAACTATAATACCTTTTCTTTATCTACACACGTTCAATTATTTCGCTCATTTTGTGACATCTAAATATGTACTGCTGTTGCTAAGACGAGTTTTTTCAGTTACCTACTGTCGCTGACTATAATCGAGGTATGTAAAAAATATTTTAATGTATTTACTTTAATGACTACTTTATATTGGTTAGAAAACATTTAAATCAACAACTACAACAAAAATTGCTGCTTTGCCTGGCTGTATTTCGATATAACAGACTGTGACAACGAACTGAAGCCTCCCACATTTAGTCCGTTATAACGAGGACCCACTGTAATTTTTGTCTTGATTTTAAAAACAGTATTACGCCTCATACACACTATATAGTTACTCGTGATGCAACAAGCTGTGTGGTTGACCAAAAGCAGTTGCTTTGAGAGTGTAGACTCTACAGTGGACAGACTTAGTCAATTTTGGAAGTTCTGACTGCAATAAATAGCATTTACGCAATGCAAGTTCTACTGCACACTGCGGTCAACTGCCATGGCTTGCCACATTGCGGGTAACAGCAAAATGTGTATCCCACATATCAGTATACTCATTTTAATGCAGCTTAAATTTTCTTACACGAGACATATGTTTCAGTAGACCCACAATTATCACAAACCATACAAATTGGAACTTTAAAACCGTTGATACAAGTCACTGAAAGATATAACATCTTCAAGAAGGGTTTTAATAGACAATCTGTATGATTTGACCATATACTTTGATGGTAGATCCACCAAACATGTTTACATAAACAAGTGAATAAATAAATTCAAAGGAAATTAAAGCATTATTAAAAGTAGTACAGATCAGAGAAGTCTTAATAATACTTTTTTTTTAATATTGATAAAAAAAAGTAATTCAAACAACTGATGATATCTTATACACAAAGATAATGATTTTAAGGTATAACTCATACCACTAACACATTAAATAAATACCGTTAAATAACTATAAAAACAAAAAAAAATTAATAAACTAAATAAAATCACAATATTTAAATTAAATATTAAAATTTTCTAATATGCTAATACTTTTTCTCAAATTACTTGTGTTAATTTAATGAACATCTGTGCCCTATTTTACATACATTAATCATGCATTATTCATGCTACATTTATTTAATTAATTAATCAAAAATAAATAACTGGTGTAATACACAATACTGAATCATGCAATATTTCCTTAGACAAAAATAACAAGAACAAAACGTGAAAATGACAAAACGAAAACAAAAACACTGACTAGTTATTTGGTTGCAAGTTAGTAAGGAATGAACTATAAATATTATTGTATCTTAAAATATATTATGAAATACTACAAAAATATTTTTAATACTTACAAAATATATATATGATCTATATATATATATTATAATACTATTAATATGAATTAATATACTATTTAAGATAACTTGACCAACATTCTTAATCTAGCCAAACTGAACCTGTACATCAAAATTGTAAAAAATTAATAATAACTGGAAAATTACTGAGAGAGAAATTTACTATTATTTACAGATTACATCCATTTTGGATATCATATAACATGTTTTTAAGCACATGTATTCAGGAACCTTTATGAGTCTTCTGATGTCAATCAAAGTCACCGACCCATTTTTTTTCAAAATTTAATCTCAAATTATTTATTCATAAACATGTTTTAACAAGTGGTCTCCTTCAAAAACCTCTTTGGGACTCCACAAATGTGGTCTGGGACTCCTACAACTTTTGAAATCACATTATGAATAATGTCATTTCTATAATCAAACCCTTTATGCCAAATTTTCAAGTGAGGGAAAAGGAGAAAGTTGTTATGGTAGTTTTAAGAAAATTAGGGCTTGTTTTTGTTCACTAACATGTTTGAGCCATTTCAAGTCCCAGTTTGTTCTGTTCTGCAGTCAAGTTCTTCAAAATTTCATGAATTTGGCAGCAACTTGGCACAGCCAAATCTTCCTTTGAAATTGAATAAACTGGATAACCAATACTGATTCCAACCCTTGTAACTAGTTCTTGGATGGTATTATAAATTTTTATAATAAAATGCATATTTAAGGCCGCAATCTTAAAAAAACCATTTTTTTCTATATGAAGGACACAGCCTCCCTAAGAATTTCAGCAGACACGACGCTTACCGTATCTTGTAGAACATTTATAAAATGCACTGAATTCAATTTTAAAAAAAGTTGTGGGTGCCATGCACCCACAACTTTTTGAGTAAATTGCAAAAAAGTGAAAAATTACACAGACTACTACTTCCAGTTAACTGATTTTGATGAAAATGTTTGTGTCGGGTCCTCTAGGGATACTTAACTTAAGTTTCAATTTCAGCACACACAGAAACGAATCACTAAAAATATGTTTTTTTGGTTCAGGGGGAAAACGTGTATATCCGATGAAAACTCTATTTCTAAAAATTGACATGAAAACAATACTTTCTTTCCTTCTTCCCTTTCCCTTTCTTTTATTATAGGGCAAGAGAGAGTAAAAAATTTAAAATATAAGAGAATAAAGAGAAGGATACAATGATTCAATATAGCAAGTACATTAAGGCTTGTTTGCTGTTCTACTTTGGTGACTGACATCCATACCTGGCTGCACACTGCTCTGTGGGAGGAGATGGCAGGGTGTAAAGGACTTACTACAACCCAAAACGACATTCATTTCTATTAAACACATCTGTATCTCTTAGACCCAACCTCTCCATAGTTCTCATAACACCATCCATAGATTCCTTTCGAAATCATTTTTGCTTCCTCTATATAACTGGAACCCACAGCCAAACAGTCCCTTCTCCATTCTTCATGATTTCTTATTTGCATTGTTAAGGGCATCAGAGCTCTTAACAATGCACATAGAAAAAAATGGTAACAAACATTTGAAAATAAAATAAAAATCTGATCTTTTTCTAGTAATCCTATCTCTCAGTAATAACCAAAATTCTGTTACCTTCTAATAATTATTAAAAATTCATTTCCTCGAAGACATTGATGATAACGGAGAAGTTGAAGATGGATTCGTAGTCGACGTGATTACTTTTTCTTTATTCTTTTCCTCTTCTGTAAAGAAAACTCTAGTGATTACGATATCACCAGTTGAAAAGGTTTGAGTGCCTGTTTCATTAACAGAAGGTAAATTGTAATCGTATTTTGTACTATTACACCCATTTTCATGGCAATGGCATACGCACGAATTACTCGATCTACTGTCACCACGTAATTCACCCATCGTAGCTGCAGTCGCTGCTGTTAAGATCGCTTCTAGTTTCTCCATTTTATCTAACCTATCCATTCCGACATCTGATAAAATTTCATCCATCAATTGCATTGATTCTGTCAGACTTGGAGGACCAGAATTAGGACTGATTACTTCGCCTAGAATAAACAATAAATTACAGAAAATTAGTATAATAAAAATAACTGCATATTTATTAAAATTATTTTACTGTAACAATGTGCCTCATCTCACAAAATAGCCGTGTCTCCTAATTTTAACTTTTTGAAGCCCAATACTGAAATGAGGTTAACAGCTGAGGATGTAGTAAGTTGGATGCATAATCTAGCACAATGAAAAAGTATGGACTGAAAAGATAAGCCAGTATATGAACAAAGTGATGGTTTTTGAAAGGAAAAGGAATGTGGAGGGATATATTGAATTAAATGGAGAAACCATAAGATTGGTTAAAAGTTTTACAAATTGGGAAATGAGATTTCTGCAGACAGAGGAATACACGATGAACAGTCACAGAGACTTTAGAAACTGGGAAATTTTGTCAGGCAATGAAACATATGATGTGGAATAGAAAGGTACCAGAGAATGCTACGGCTGGCCCGTGGTCAGTACAACTGGCGTCTACACCAGGGTCCTGAGTTCGATTCCCAGTCAGAACTTGCAATTTAAAAACAGCCTGATGCAAAACCAACAAAATGGTAAAACAAGAAGAGACAGGGTGAGAAATGTGGATTTTAGAGAGGATCTGAAAGTGTGAGAGAGATGAAAAAATTAGATTATGCCGGTATATACACAATGTGTATACAATACACATATTGTACATACACAATGCATGACGAAAGAATATCGAGGGAATGGAAGAGCTGGAGGTTGATGGTACAAGACCATGAGGACACCCCAAAGAAGATGGAAGGAGGGAATTACAGAAAATGTAGAGAGAAGATAGACGCAGTGGGAGAATCAATAAAAACAAAGGAGGCCTTGGTTTTTTCTTCTCTCTCTTTCCACTGCTACCAAACCACGTGAAAATAGACCAAATAGATTTAGTTTGGCACTAGATTGTAGATCGTTTTATTGTGAACAAACTGATATGCATGTCAATATAACTACAATTACTGACGAAGAACTTATGAGCATCCATTCTGCGCTCTACATGTTGACGCATCAGTGTTGTTCCCGGTATTTGACAGTTAAAGCACTAAGTACATGCTTAAGTAACAGGTGATTCAAAAAGAGCGCCGGTTTTTAAACGGCTGGTAAATTTTTGTTTATTGGTTGGCAACATTGTTAGACCTCATTTCTATTTCGGAGAACATTCCGATTGACGATTCAGTTGTAGTTTCTCTTGTTCGCAGTGTAGTACTCTCGCAGTCTGTGTCTAACCAGGGAGAAGTTTACTATTGCACAACGAGTGTTAATCGTCAAAACATTTTACCAGAGTGGAGAGAGTTATGCGGCTACTGTCAGGCGACTTCGCGGTACTCTAGGACGTAATGAAGCACCGAATGAATCAACAGTTCGCAGGCTCATGAAAAAGTTTTTTGAGACGGGTTCAACAGTCGACCTTAAAAGTTCTGGACGTCGTCGTTCTGGCCGAACTGAGCAGAACATTGCGTTGGTTCGTGACAGTGTGGCTGTTAGCCCAGCAAAATCAATACGTCGCCGTTTTCAACAATTGGGTTTACGATATTCTTCTGTACGGAGAATTCTTCGATACGATCTCCAATATCACCCGTATAAAATGTTGTTGCTCCATGAACGGTTCCAATGTTGTTGCTCCGTGAACGGTTCCAGGATCGCATCATTTCTCGTAATTCCGACCATCAATGGCCACCAAGGTCGTGTGACTTGACGCCTTGTGACTTTCATCTTTGGGGTCATCTGAAGTCATTGGTGTATGCTAATAAACCCCGAAACATCAATGACTTGAAGGAGGAAATTCAACGGGTTATCGGGCAAATGGAAGTCGAAACTTGTCGTGCAGTAGAGGAGGACACATGCATGACATCATTTTTCATACATGAAATCGGAAGGTAAGATGAACTTGTTGATGTATTTATTTTCAGTTTTTCAATAAAATAAATCTCTTAATTTGATATATCAAAACCGGCGCTCTTTTTGAATCACCCTACACATGATAGTAAAAAAACAAATACACGTGAAAATCACCACCTGAAGACATCAGTGATTTATACGTTCTGTTTCGATATAAACAATATCTAATATCTTTATTATATTATAATGAGCATCATTAAAAATAAATTAATGTATTTACCAGAAAGTGAATTGTCGGACGGTGTGCTTTTACCACTGTTAAAACTTTCCAAACTTAAAAATTCACCATCACCATCTTCTCCATCCCTGTAGCAATTAAAAGTACACATTTTAATACATGGTAATGTAAAATCGATTAATCAACTGTACACTGCAAATACTGCTGTATACTGCAAATACTTGCAGTATTTTTAAATTTGGATAAATTATGCTTATCACCACTTTCTTGAACAAATAAATAAATAAATTAATAGAAGAAATATTAGTTCAGCAGGTGAAGTTACAAACCCATCTTGACAACATTCACGAATGGTGTAAGAAATGGAGAGTGAAGATTAATAAGGATAAGTCAACGCACGTAACATTTACATTAAAGAAACCAACATGTCCAGTGGTCAGCTTGAACGGTACAGTAATCCCACAGAAGGGTGAAGTTAAATAACTGGGTTTATATCTAGATCGAAGACTCACATGGAGAAGTCATATATGGGCAAAACGAAAGCAACTTGGGCTGAAGTTACGTCAATTATTCTGGCTCTTAAGCAGTAGGTCTCAACTCTCCCTTGAAAATAAAGTACTCGTATATAAAGTCATACTCAAACCAATTTGGACATATGGGTTAGAGCTATGGGGTACAGCTAGTTCATCAAATATAGAAATACTGCAGCGCTTTCAATCAAAATGCCTGAGACTGATCACTGCAGCCCCATGGTACGTAACAAATGAAATACTACACAATGACCTAAACCTGCCCTTCATAAAAGAAGAAATTAAACAACATACCGAAAAACATTTACAAAAACTAGAAGACCATCAGAATCCATTAGCGATTAGCCTCCTTGACAACAGTGAAGATACTCACAGATTGAAACGCTTTAAACCATTGGACTTACCTCTACGATTTTGTTAGTCATTTAAATTTTTTTTATCTTTTCTACTTCAACTCCTAATCATCAGCATCTCATAACTGGCGTAGTTTTCATCTCTACCATCGTCATTGTCATCTCCAACTTCAACACTTTGTGATTCGGGATGTTGATTCACGGTTCATCAAGTTTGATTTTGTATAGATATATTTTTTGTTTCTTCACAGTTTGGTCTTTTCAAACACACTACTGAGTGTTGTTTGTGTTTTAATTCTAAGGACATTACTCAGATTTTCTCATATTTGCTTAAAGTTATATAAAAAAAAACTTACTTAGTTTTCCCTTCTAATTTTTCTAACTTCCTCGCGACTTTGTAAGATCCTTTCAACTTCTCTTTTTCATCTTCTGTTAAATCCAAGTACCTGTAACCATAGAACATTTAAGTAATACTATCAGTGAGAATCCTGTGGTACCTATTGTGCGATTCCTAGCTCCGTGTAGTTGCAAGGTGAAGGGTACGGGTGAGTATAATGAATGAGTGACGCATGCTGGGAAAACGGTTGTTTTATTACTCTGATACAAAACGTTTTCGAACTTTCCGTATTTAACATATTTGTTTGTATTTATTACATTTACTTATTTACATATTTTTATATAAATTGCTAAGTTAAATATTATGAATCCATTGTTTAGGTCATCAGCCGAAAGGATGGTTTGAACCTGTAGAGGTTTTACTAAGTAAAACTAGGAGTGAGGTGGTTTACTATTGCCTTCCTCACTGAGTGGAAAAGTACGCTTATCAGCATGCCGGGCCCTCTGAAAAGCACATATTTTCCACTCTGCAAATGACACCTTCACTTCATTCACGACAGGGTCTGGCTGTAAAATGAAATTCATTACTTTCAGAGGAGATAACTCTGATTAGTGGCTTTTACACCTCTGCCTCTTCTGTTCTTAAATGATTCAGTCATTTAATTGACTGACCACGTGATAAGAAACAGAACTATTTATTTTAGCCCTGCAACTAACAGACTGAGTGATTATGATTATGAATCCAACAAAGTTAATAACCCGGTAGGTATTTGTTAAATTAATGCGCCGGATGATAAGTATATTTTTTTAGTCTAGTTAGTTCATGCTACCACTACAAATGCATCAGCTGTGAAACACTACTAACTCATTCATTCTCCCACTACTATAACAACGCACTGCATTCCTTCAAACTACACGGAGCCGGGACTCAAGCAATAGATAATACGTTAACTTTTTATTTACTTCTAATAAAGGTAATCACTTGTTTTCTAAACCTTAGGGATACCTAATTTTGTCAACAGTTTTAAATTTATTTTAGTTCACTATTATTATTATTATTATAATTGAATGTATTAATTAAGTTTTCAAAATAGTACGTAATATTTGTGTTGAGTGTTATTGTATTGCGTAATTTGGTGATGAAATAAAATATTTATTAATCTTATTATACACGTATAGTTTTAAAAGGGCACCTTTAAAAATATCTTCCTTATAATGTCAAAATTTACAAATTTAAACTAAATTATTCAGTAATAGCTCGAAATAAGTTTTTCTCAGCACTTTGAAGTCATGGATGTTTAAGATATTCTCTGTCCAGGGATCCTCACACTTCTTGAGGTATAATAAAAAAATTTGTCATACATTCAATTTTTTGTAGTTTTACAATTATTTACAAACCATTTTAGAGATAATAAAATGCATTTTATCTTGATAAACTACATTAGGTAGTTATTTTATTAACCTTAACATCTACAGATTATTAAAAATGAGAAAAATTGTTACATGTTACACTGTAGTTGACATTACTGGCTTTCATGACATAAATCAACAAAATGTATTATAATTTTATGAAATCTGGAGCATAAAATTCCGTTTTTACTCTAATATAAATTATGATGTTTACTACATGTATTAAAAACATAACCTTAAAAACCGATGTATGCACAACATAAACATTGGCATAACCTACATTACAAAACTTTTTAAGATTTCCCACATGATGGCAGTTCAAATAAAGTTGAACATACACAATCCAAAATTTATAAAACTTAAATACTACAGCTAACCTGTAAATACAATGGTGCAAAGAAATATTAAAAAATAAAGTACTTGCACTTGCCATATAACACTACATAGTGTAAAATTTTAACAAGAAAAATGACTTGTCAGTTCAAAACTATTTGACTAACAATAGTTTAAAAAAACAATAACACAAACAATGTTGAATTTTAAAAATATAGAATAACGTACAAAACTTACCTAAGTAATCTTATTTCACGGTTACTAAGAACAATGTTACGTCCAGTTTGAGCAGAGGATGCCAGTTTTGCCCGCAAATCAGACACCTCACTCTCAACTTTACGTTGTTTTTTACGTTGCTTAACTTCAGCAGGTCGAATGTGAATAAAAACTTGCTCTTCACATAATTCAGCCAATAATGGTTCCAGTTCTGGTTTCACTTGTCTGCACAAAAATACCAAAGAGAATAACAAACAGGATACAAAATAAAATAAAAAATAATTTACATTACTTAACAGACTCAAATATTTTGATTAATAATAATTAGATTATCATTACATATTTTACGCATATGCTACTTTTTTCACATTTTGAATAATTGACGCCTGTATATCTGTGTTACAAACTTCAATCAAATTACAAGACATTTAATAAACAATCAGATTGTTTATAGTATTTAAAGCCGCTTGTGTACACAAGTGGTAAGCAACGTGTCTGTTTATGAATATAATATATATACGCAATTAAGTACACATAAATTTCATTTAATACCGTACTTTCTTGAATATACCGCATACACGATTTTCGAAGGTATTTTCAGAAAAAATTAAAACTGTAAAAAATAAAATGAAAATGAAAACTTACCAATTTATTTGTAAACATTGAGAAATCTTTGTAACTTTGAATAATTCACTAGTGAAAATAGGTACATTATCATTGTACGTATCACAATAAACTAAAATAACTGCTGAACAATTAAAAAGTTACTTTCAAATAAAAAGAACAAAATTAAAACGAAGAAATTATTTAAAATGAACTATAAAAAGTTACTCTCTATCATCAGTAAGTACTGTTGTTGCTGCCTTCAATATTATCGTCGCTTTCAAAACCCGGATCTGAATTTTTGTCCCAAAATGAGTCTTCTGAGCCATCGGTGCATTAGAAATGCCATATTTCAGAAAGCTTTTTGAAACTAACTGTTGAAATCCATGCCCATGCAGTTTTAGTTCACTCGCAGATTGTTTCATATTCAGACCTTTTTATTTTTCCCTGAAGATTTATACGTCTGCTCAGTATTTGCCATCCGTTGAGTATACAGTTCCTTAATAGCAATGTTGAATGACTTATTTATACAAACGCCCAAAGGTTGTAAAACTGGTGTTAACCCTCCTGGTATGATCACTAAATCCGTTTTCCGGCACTACAAAGAGTATTTTCACATCTATCAAGGACCACCATGTCTTTTTTTTGTCAGCAATCCACCATTTTGATTAAACAATAGCGCTATACCAATGACAAAAAAGTCGTAATGCAATTGCAATTGTTCAACTTATCAGCAACATCTATGATCTTAAATTATTTACCTAAAATACTTAGGAAAGGTACAGAAATTATTTTTACAACGCATACCCAGAAAATATAATTTCATTCTAACACCGTCACAGGCGCTACTGTTGGCATTCGGTGCATGCACTCTACTTCCCCTAGTTCATTAGCACTGCACTGACGCCATTAAGGTTGATTTTTCTAGTGATTTATGTTTACTGTGGTCATTTACACAATTTAAATTAATCTATGAACCTGCTGACTTTTGAGATTAATTTTGTTATCCAGTTTCTGAATGTAAAAAACACAGATTACAGAGATTTACGGTGAAAAGTTACGGAATGGTGCGAAAGTGGGTTAGGTAATTCAACGAAGGATGGACAGATATCCATGACGAACCACGAAGTGGGTGGCCTTCTGTTGTCAATGATGATTTGGTCAGGAAGTGGATAAGAAAATTCAAGAGAACAAGAGGATTCCCAATGACAATGCTTTCAGTTTTTTCATAAGTTTCAAGAAATGTTTTGCATGAGATTGTAGCAGACTGCTTGGGTTATCACAAGCTGTGTTCTAAATGGACATTCTTTGAGGAAGGTTTGGATGAGCTGGTCACCTGCTACAAGTGCCCGAAAAATGGTGGAAACTATCTAGAAATAGTTAAAAATGTAGAATAATTTAAAAGATAATTCTCTTGAAAATAAAAATTTAGTATTTTTTTTAAACAGTACTTACTGTCCGGGCATCCCTGGTGTATCTTAAGTTAATGGTCTTAGGCAGGGAACTGTACAATCACCTTGTTGTTCATAATAACCATGGATGGAATACGTAAGAGTAAAGAAGATCAAAGAAAATGCTGGGAGCTTATTGTTTGCAGGCTCAATTCAATACATCTGAGGCTTGGATATCTCACATTCAACTTTGTATGCGTCAGATGCTTTCCATTAAAAACAAGCAAAAATGTACGAGTGGGGAAATAGCAATTCAAGGCAAACATTTTGCTTCACTTAGTAAAAAAATTTTTCAGATTGAAATAACAAAATAACTTACTTGAGCATAGCATTATAAATCTGAGGAACAAGGGAAAGCACATCGGCAGCAGCATACAACATCATTTCTCGAGACAGAGGCCTTCGAGCCCAATAACGCTGATCTCTTCTGTAGATATTTTTTAACTGTTCTTTAATTGGGTTAGCCGGAGCATCGTATAATTCACAGAGTGCATTTAAACTTACATTTTTCACTTTATACACAGGCTTTCCAGTCTGCTGTAACTGAAGTACAGCATGTGCAGCCTAAAAAGAAAAAAGAAATTGATTTCCTAACTCAAAAATTATTTAAATTATATTTAACAATTATCAATCATTCCATTTTAAAATTTATATAATAGCAATTAAAAAACATTTAGTTCTACCAACGTCTTCATGCAAAGAAAATAATTAGATAAGAATATTCTTCACGAATATTTAAAGAAATAATAAATATTATGATTTCTTAAATTAATATCTTCATTCCATGAAAATTAAAAACTATACAGAACAGAATTGTACAATATTTCTTTAAAAGACAAGTAGATATTTTTTTACAACAAAATTTACAATATAAATACATAATAAGCATTCGCTAAAAAAAAATTAAACTGAGACAAGCATAATTATAAGAAAAAAGTCTCATTTTGAAAACAAAACAATAAGAAAATATCTGTTATTGGAGAGATCTGTTTCTCTTCGAAGATATGTCAATGAATTAATTTGCGACAGGAAAACAGGCCGTTACTATCTGTATCGGTGAAAATTTGAGGAGGGGTTATAAGAGAAACCATATTGCAATTCTCTCAAGACAGCTCTTAAAAGCATTAGTATCATAGTCAACCTGGTTCTACATTGTTTAGGAAAGCCTACAGATACATGCAATTGGACACAACAGGGTAATCTTGGAGTGGGCATCAGGTAACAATTGGAAAAGACGAGAAACAGCGTTGAAAGAGATCATTTAACATGGTCCTAAATATACCGAAATATTAAAAGAAAAAAGAGAAATGGGAACAAAACAGTAGATACCATAGTTTATTTACACAAGTTTAATGCAAAAAAACCACTTTCTTATTCAATTCAAACAATTAAAAATATAGATAACTACTACACTTATATAAAAAGATTAAAAATAAACCTGGAGGTAAACAATAGAAAAAAATTACCTACACTCAAATTAGATAAGAACAAAATTTAAATGAATAATTTAAACTTATACAACCTACAATGTAAATTTATTCATTTATTTTCTTATTTTGCCTGCAAGTAGAAACTGATTCACCTTGACTTTCAGAAAGTTGGCAAACTATAAGTATTAAAACTTCTTTTCAATACTATAACGTGGACAATACAATAAGTTAAATGACTCATTAACATAAGATTATTATTGCACATGCAAATTACATATAGTATTAATGTATATTTACATAATTATTAATAGTATGTCATCAGCATACTTTCAATATCAATAAAGTATTTATAACAGTTTAGAAACAATAAGTGCATTCATTTTTGTAATCTTAGTAGACGGCAGAAACCTTTTCATTCTATAATGCTGGATGTAATTTTGCACACTACAACTTACTGGTGGCAATTTTTTAAAATGTCATCTATCATTTTGTTTCAGTCTGCTCATCCACCAAACCCAGATGTCAGAAATTATAAGAGATAGTAACAAACCGTTTTCAGATTCATAATTTACCCGAAATAATGAAAACATTTACATATTTATTAAGTATGAAGTACATTCAATCTGTTAGTTGCAGGGATAAAATAAATAGTTCTGTTTCTTATCACATGGTCAGCCAATTAAATGACTGAATCATTTAAGAACAGAAGAGGTAGAGGTGTAAAAGACACTAATCAGAGTTATCTCGTCTGAAAGTAATGGATTTTTTTCATTATACAGCCAGACCCTGTGGTGAATGAAGTGAAAGTGTCATTTGCAGAGTGGAAAATATATGCTTTTCAGAGGGCCTGGCATGCTGATAAGTGTACTAATCCACTCAGTGAGGAAGGCAATTGTAAACCACCTCACTCCTCGATTTACTTAGTAAAACCTCTAGAGGTTTAAACCAGCCTTTTGGCTGATGATCTAAACAATAACAAAGTATGAAGTAGTTTATTAAGTTACAGGTAGGTGAAGAAGGATAACAGATGAAAAAGAATGATGGAAAAATGCCATAACTGACGAAGAATTGAACGTGAAACCCCTGGGATAATAACCAATTGCTACTGTATTGTATGGGAAAAAATTTTGAGTTTACAGATTTCCTATAAGTTAAATTCTAAATTATAATATTAAACAAACTGATATATTGAAACAACTGATCCTCATAAACTTGAACACGGAGATTATGGGATACATCGAAGATATTAAGAGGGATCTCAATAAAATTGGACTGGCAATTGAAGAAGCTTTTGAAAAGAAAAAAATAAATAGTACTTTTAAAAAAACACAGATTTTATTGGGGAAAAGCAGAAAGACGCATGGTGGAGGTTACAGATGAGATACAGAACCAAAGATTGGACCATCTCAAAAAGTACTGGCAAAACCAAAAGGCTAGACCAATACGTAATCCGAAGAACATTTGAAATTGATTGGCTTAGTGGTCCAAAGTGGCCTCAAAATATTTAAAAAAAAATACTAAACGAAATTTATTTCTACTCATTCAGAATAAGATTTTAATACATAAGAACAATTTTAATAGTAGTATAATTTTTTCAAATTTTTATCCATCCATTTTAAACGTATTACTTAATAAGTTAAGAAATACAATAAGGGTGTGAGTATTAGAGCAAAGCATTTATATGAGTTCTCAGAAATTCAATAGACATGTATGTTATACAACTGATCTCTTCACTTTAGTTTTTAAAACTATAAATATTTATCTAAAATAATCACAAAAATAATAAACATATTTTTAACAATTATTTTACTCTTTAAAGAACTACCTTAAAAAATTAACCAATACATTTTAGCCTTTAAATTCCACTAAAAAACCCAATAGTAATTAGAGCTAAGTTTTTAGAACCGTTTAGATTACTGATGGTTTGATTTAGGATGCGATTCACATTAAGGCAAGTTTTAGAAATTAAAATGAATAATATTGTGTAAAATTAACAATAAAGTTTTACACTTAAAAATACACAACATAATGTGCTTTAAAAAGTAGGTCTATATGATATTGTTTTATCAGTTAATAATTCTTTTGGCAAGACAGCATAATTGAGCAAATATAGGTATTTGATGGAAAGAAAAATTGTTTTTTGTTGCTCACTAAATGAAACAGATAAAATTTTAAACAGAATTTTGAAATCTTATTCTCAAATTTACTACTGGTCAAATTTACTACGCATCATCTCATGAAAGGGATTTTTATCAATTTACATGTGTTTTGGTGCATTCACCATCATCAGAGAATATAAAATATCATATGAAACTTTAAAATACTTTTAAAACCCCACAGATGTTGCACCTTCAGCCATTTATATAAAACTTCTATAGATATATTTAAACAAATATTTTTGCTAAGTAGCACCTTCATTCACAAATCTTCAATCAAGATTACAATGAGTTATATACCATGCGTTCTGAAAGTCGCTGTGCACCAAGTGACATGACAGGGAATAATTTCATGGCTAGGTTGGTAGCTCTGTGCTGTTCAATTGTTGCCGAACACGTCGAGGCCTGTCAGTCATTGAGTTGAAGTTGTATATGTTTCATTTATTGCAGTTCTGTTGCACGTTTTTTGTTGTTGGACGCGATGGTTCTTTCAGTAGAGGAGCGCATTTTCCTCGTTGAATACGTATTTCGCGAAGGTGACAAGTACAGTGATTTAGTGAAGCGCAAATTTTCTGAAAAGTTTCCAGATTCAATTATTCCTCACCGTAATGCAGTACGAACACTGATAGAAAAATTTCGGGCAACTGGCTCTGTTGAGGACGCTGAACAAAAGCTGCTGGATATTTCTGATTCTATGGCACAAAGTCCAAAAAAAATCAATGCGTAAGTTAGCACAACAGCATAATATCGGACTTGCTACCGCACATAAAGCTGTCAGACAAGAACTTAAACTATTCCCATACAAAGTGAGGTGTGTTCAAGAGCTGAAACCTTCAGATAATGACAAGAGACTAAATTATTGTCATTGGTTTCAACGTTTCATCAACCAAAATTCCGAAGACATCCTTGACGTAACGTTTTATACAGATGAAGCGTGGTTTCACTTGGGAGGGTATATAAGTTCACAAAATACTCGAGTATGGTCGACAACTAACCCTTGCGCTTTACATGAACAGTCCTTACACGAAGCAAAAATTGGAGTCTGGGTTGCTGTGAGTAGAGCACGTATTGTTGGACCAATTTTTTTTTGCAAACACAACCAATAGTGAACGTTATTGTTCTGATATTTTAGAGAACTTTACGCATCAAATAACACAAGTGGAAATGAATAATGGTTGGTTCCAACAAGACGGGGCAACAGCACATACATCTAACATCTCAATGGCTTTCCTGCGCAACGTGTTTGGTGAACGAATAATTTCAAAGAATTTGTGGCCTGCAAGATCTCCTGATCTGACTCCCCCCGATTTCTTTTTATGGGGTGCGGCGAAACAAACTGTGTATCGGAACAGACCACACACGATTGACGAACTTAAAGCCGCAATAACGGCATACATTCAAGGAATCACTGTTCTTCAGTTGCGAAAGGTGTTTGCAAACAAAATGAAACGAGTGCAATGCTGTATTGATGCCAATGGAGGTCATTTCGAACACCTTCTATAAACAATGTAATCACGGTTTAACAATGTAATTAAGGTATTGAATAAATTTTTTTCCAAAATGCTTAGTCATTTCTTTATACATATTTTCATAAATCCATAGTCACAATTCCAGTGCACAGCGACTTTCCGAACGCACGGTATTTTTTTCTTTCCTTGAATCGGAAGTTGGGTTATCTGATATTTTTGAGTATCAGGATTCAGATCATTAAAATTGTTCCGTAATCTTCTGTATAACAAAAAAAATTGATTGTTGCATGGATTTTTCCCTTTTTATAACCAGAGTATTATTAAATATTAATGAATACAGATGAATTAAAACTTAATAAAGGTTGTCCAAGAAAATTCAGCAAATAGTCATTAGGAATAATGTAAATAAACCACGATTAAATATGAATGAATATACACCGATAAGCACTTAACCATGTTTGTTACAAAAATATAAAGATATACGTCACTAAATAAAAAGAGTAAAACGCATTAAGATTACTATTTTCATTGTTGTTAGTTAGTCAAATTGTTTTGTTAATGGTTAGCCTAAATGTTTCAACAACAAGGTTAAACTAAATACTTATAGCACATAAATCGACGTAATGAAATAACATCATTTTAGAATTTCATCTGAGATTCCCTAGTACTAAAATCTAAACAGTCAAAAATATTAAGTGTGTATATTTTTAAACAAAGCTTGTCTTATTATAAAACTACACTAAATACAGAGCTATCAAATAAATAAAATCAGATGTTTGCAAAAGACACAATTTAAAAAATCCCTTTCATGAGACGACAACTCTCATGGTTGGTTGCAATTTTTTCTAAAGAAAATATTATTGTTAAGAGATCAAGCCAACTTAGCTTTTGTAATAAAAGAAAAATGTTTACCTTTGACCTATGGTAAAAACCATTAGTGATTTCTATATCTACTCTTTATGAGGAATTAAATGACACTATTTTTACTTTCTCTTGCCTATATGAATATATAGGAAGGAAAGTATTGTTTTCATGTCAATTTTTCGAAATAAAGTTTTCACTGGATCTACACATTTCCAGACCCCCTGAACCCAAAAAACATGTTTTTAGCGATTGGTCTGTGTGTGAACAGAATATCTCAAGAACGGAACATCGTACGAACTTGAAACTTAAGTTACATACTACTGGACGCAATGAACATTTTCATCAAAATCGGTCAACCGGAAGTAGTAGTTTATTCGTGTAATTTTTCACTTTTTTGCGATTTTCTCAAAAACTGGTCCAAAATTTTTTTTAAAAATCGCCTGCTTTACTAAATTTTTTATGCTCTACAAGACAGGGTAGGCCCCATGTTTGCTGAAATTCTTGGTGAGCCTGTTTTCATGTAAAAATATGTTTGTTTTAAGATTACGTAATATGCATATTAGCGCAAAAATTTATATGATAAAACATGTAGAGAATTTAAAATTCTATAACTATTAATCTAAACATTTTTTTGAATATCGCTTAGTTTAGCGGTAATTTTCTGTTTTTTTCTCATGAAAACGTGTGAAAAATTGATTTTTTTAAGATTTCGGCCTTAGTATGCGTTTACAACAAAAGTGTATATAATAAAATTTATAGGAAATTAAATGATCTACAACGTTTATTTAAAGCATTTTTCTCTACAGAGCCTAGTTTAGCGTGAGAGTGATTTTCCGTATTTTTAAGCGAAACTGAGGTCGATTTTCATTTTGCGTCTTTCACTCATGATTAAAATAAGGTTATGCTTTTTTTTTTTCAATTTGTTTAACGTCGCATCAACATCAAGGTCATTAGCGACGACGTTGGGGTGTAACTATGTGTAATGAGGATGAAATGATTTTTTGTAACGTATGAAAATATGCCGTGCCTGAGTGGGATTCGAACCCAGGACCGCATGATGAGAGGCGAGCACGTTATGTTTTTTGTTTATTTCTAATGTTCCATTACTAATATTAGGTTAAATTGGTCATTATTTGCACTGGCAAGAGAAAGTTATGTGAGTGTTTCACACCAGATTTTTTTGTTTTCAAATTCCGAATTTTGATTTCTTGACTTCCAGTTTTGGGCCACTCCGATCGAAACTGGAACTTCAAACCCAAACCAGGCCCACTAACTTTTTCTTAGAATTCAAAAACCATATGTTGATATCTCCTGTAGTTTCTGACATCTATAGTTTAATTAAAAGTAAAACAAACCTGGAAATATCGAGGGCGAACGGAGCTGAAGGAGGTTGAAGCCGCCGGTCGGGGGCTCAGCTTGCTCTTAGCCAACCAACGCTGAGCATTTTTCATGGCAACCTTTCATGACAGGTTTGTCATTTTTCAGTAGTGCTCTGCTCTCGCAATAAAGAATTTACTGTACTTCCTTAAATTGCAAACAAGTTTGTAGTGTATTTTTAGAACCATTTTCACTGTAAAATAAATCTCAGAACGAGAAAAGCAAAGCGAAAGAGAGAGGGAGTGGAGGCACGCAAACGATCGTACAGCGCCAGTGCTGTTAACACACTGCACATAGTGGCTACACTGGAGGCTGAGAGCCCCGAGGGCTCCTCCTACAATCACTGCTCCAGGTTTGTTTTACTTTTAATTCTCCTTATATGTGACGATGAGCGGACATTGGAAAATAATAAATGGCAATTAAAAATTACCACAAAAAAAACACAGGGAGTATTAAAGGACGGCTATAATTTTCCCAAGAGTTTCAACTCGTTGATACTACATGAAACTTCATATTTAAATTGTTTTCTGCACAGTTAAGTTAATTCATTTAACTTAAAATTAAGCAGGATGTTATATTAAGATAAAATGACAATATTAATTACCTGTGTATCAAAGACATTACGAAGAGCAATTCCAAACTGTTGATATAGATTAACACTGTCATTTCTACAGTCATGTATAACCTAAAAACATAAGAAATTTTCAGATAAAATATTGAATTATGCATTTTAACAAAATAAACATACATAAAAAACGAATAAATGATTCAGTTGCATATTTTACACAGTGAATAGACTAGGTTGTACAAAAAAACTAAAAACTTTGATTTGGGTTAGTACAATGATAAACTCTCAGTGACAGGCCAACATAGACATACAAATTCTTAAAAGATATGAGTTACAATATAAGAAGTTGTACAAAAATTTTTTTTGTATGAATCCATGCTTAAGACGATTTAGACTAATGGGATTCTATGGGGCACATCAACTTCGAACATCGAGGTTCTGCAATGGTTTCAAATGAAAGCCCTGCGGAACATCTCCAGTAAATACACATGTTAACATAAGAGTCCGTAGTGCAGTTCTTGAATCAAATGTTATTAACAGTTAATGGGAAAAAGTGTCAGTACTTGCAGTTCAAAAATAAACATAACGTTAAAGAAAGTAGAGAAGTGGATGTATTTAATCATAATAATAGTTTAGAGCATGTAGAAACAGTGAAGTTCCTGGGCGTATCTCTAGATAGATCTTTGTCTTGGGACTTCTATATCAATCAAGTTTGTAGTAAAATATCATCTGGGGTATTTGCACTAAAACAAATCGCCAGATTAAATGATAAAAAATTACTAATGGCAGCTTATCATGGCCTCATTCTGTCTCATATCCGGTATGGTATTTTAGTATGGGGTAATTCTAGCATGGGTAATATGAATAGGGTTTTTAAAATTCAAAAGAAAGCTATTAGGTGTATGGTGGGAGCTAACCAGCTAACCTCATGCAGGCCACTATTTAAGGAGCTTAAATTGCTTACAGTTCCCTGTCTCTACATTTTTGAGGTGATTATGTATGTTAGGCAAAATAATTTTATGCGGAATTTCAATGTTCACAATCATAACACGAGAAACAGGAATGATTATTATGTGACTAATCACTCCACAAAATTGTTTGAACAAAAACCTACTTATGCAGGGAGAAAATTCATAAATAAATGACCCCAATCTTTAAAGTGTTGTGAGGATTTGAATTCCTTTAAAAAAAATTTTAAAAATTACTTGATCGGCGAAACTTTTTATAGCGTACAAGAATTTCTTTCTTGATAGTAGTGATACATAGTGTGTTTCTTATATGTATTTCAGGTGTTACACCTGACGACATGTCCTATACTCCTCCTGGAGTCTCCAGGGTGTAAAAAAAAAAAAAAAAAAAAAAAATTCTTAAATGCACTATAGTATATTACCAATGCTAACAAACATTGTGATTTGGATGTGCATACGATTCGAGAAGAAATATATTTCAGTTGTACATACATCAAATGTTTAAACAATCACGTTAAACATCTAGCGTTAATTCAGTTAAGATAACAGATGTACATAGACTAAAAGCTGCAACTGTACAGTATCTACAAGGGCAATTCTAATAGCGTGGTTTTAATTGCAAATAAAAGTTAGGCTACTATTTTGTAGGTGATTGGTGTGTTTGTGTGTGGGAATGTTGTAAATAATTGAATTAACATTTCTGATTATCTTCTGTAAAGTTCAGTGTACACATATTTCAAGATCATCTATTATACTACTTTTCTTCTTTTTTAAAGAAAGCTTTTATTATTAATTTAATTGATTGTAAATAATTAAGAACTGCACAATATGTTTTTATGTTATAATATTAATTTTACACCACTGTGTTGTAATTTTTTCATGTGTTAGTTTTAACAGATATGTTGAAATAAAGTTATTCATGATCAATAAAGAACAGATAATATAGGTCTACCAAATTATTCTTTAATTTGTTAATCTAACCTCCAAAACTCATAACACAATTTAAAAAAATGATTTTGGTAACATTTAAAAATCTGTACAAGTTAATGTTTAAAAAAAATTGGTAGACTAATTTCATTTTTCACTTTAAAGGAAAACAATCTATTAAGCTCTAATTAGATAAATAGATAAACCCTTTAGTAAACAGGTTTTACATGCATGTTAAAGCTAATCAGCTTGAATTCGTAAGTGAAATTATAGGTATCAGATGAACTAATGTCCTATAGCCGAGCGAGTGAGAGGGAGATATGTGGCATAATTACGCATGCGCTCAAAGGTCTTCACCATAATAATCCAAATCTGAAAACATACTATTCGTTATCTCGCTTGTTAGTTTACAGCATGCATAAACGCTTGCTCACAACAATGAGTAAAATTAAAGACAATGTTATTGGAACGGCGCGTACGGGTTGTGCGAGTGAGAGCGTTATGCATTCTCTCACTCCCACGGCTAGGGGACTTAAGTTCATCTGAATGCTGTATTCTAGAAACTACGCAAGAAGGTACTTATTATTGTACAAAAATAACCAGAAAAAGAGCTAATTTGATAAACTAAAATACAGATGAAATTTATTTAAACTGTTGTCTATTGATTGCTTATTTAAACTGTGCACTTAATAAAGACAAGTCTGTGTTTTTCACAGACCTAACAATGTAATCAAAATTTACATACCTTAAAAACAGATTTCAAGACTTGTGATTTACGCTAAACTATTTCGACAGGATTAGGATTTATTAACCTAGATATTAAAATACTACGATATATTTTACTTACCTTAACAACTGAATCAGATTCTAGCAGTCGTTGAAGTCCACCCACAGTTACTAAATTAGGACAAGTAATAAGATCAAATATATACGCCTGTCCTGATGGTGTTGCGATTTGAAATAATGTTAACTGTCCTCTAACACCTAAATTGATTCCTTCACAATCAAATGATATGGCAATGTTTGGTTGTTTCATAATGTCATCAACAAATTGTGAACTTTCTTTAACATTTGCTATCACTCGTGTTGATTGTAAAACTTTTGCTTTCCAGTTTTCACCATGGCTTAAACCATTAGTAGCAGTAGCTGCTGCAAAATTTCTGTCTTTTTCTGTATTATCTGCAAGAGTTTTCATCACTAAAGAATTAATTCTTTGCTTCAATGTCTGAGTTTGTGGGTCCCGATTTTGTGGTATTGCTGGACTAGGTAGATGTGGCTCAGATTCTGGTGGAATCAATGGAATTGGAGAATATGTTGGTTGCAAGCTGTTTAATGTGTTTCTAGGTGCATTGTTGCTATAATTATTAATCATATGTTTATCATCATCTGATATAGATTTATTGTTTAAAGAATTTTCAGGCACAGATTTGGTATTTGACAAAACTAAAGTTACAAGATTAGCCTGAACGTGAAATGAATTAGAATGCATTCGTAAAAATGTTGATAAGTCTTGTGGAGTTTTAAAAATACATGACCATATTTCTTGAGGAAAACATGATACTACTTGTTGAAACAGCTGTTCTACTAATAAAGGCCCTTTAACCTCTATGCATTGTTTGAAGAAATCCATGAGTCGAGAGGTTAGGACTGGATCAACTGTTACTTCTTCTAACTCATGAAAAGGTTGTGTTTCACAGCCTTCATATTCTTTTAAAATAACCGTGTCTTCATTGACAACAAATGCTTCCGGAAATCTACACAAGAAATCTCTAAATTCTCTAACATGTTGACCTGAAATGTGTCGAACCTCCGGTGATGCTTGGGATCTGTGGCCTAACAAACTTTTTATTGGTACTTCGGTACCTACTCCGTACTGTCTAAGTTTACCAGAAAAATATTCAACGGCTTCTTTAGCGTAATCCCTTTTTCCTAAACAAGGTCTTTGTCCACTGCCACTATCATCACTTTCATTGCTAGGAGCAGTAAATGCATTCACATAAACATAGTCACCATCTACAGTAAATAAAGAAGGATATTGCGAAAGAAATTTTTTAAGACCTGACTGGGAACCGCCAGCTATTTGTCTCATTTCTTTGGTAAAACCTTTTGCTCCAAATTGACAGCTAAGATCATGCAAAGTTCTTGGGCCTCCTTTATCCATCAGTCTTTCAAAGAAAAACAGTAAGGTCATGTTCCTTACCAACTCGTATTCGGAACTATCCATGTTTGATAGATAAACACTATTAAAATATTAGTTACAGTACCTTGTATTTAAAATGTAACATCATTACCGCGAAAAGAATCTTCCTTAGAAGACCTCGCGAGGAACGTCAAACCATCAGGACATTATTGACGCCATGATACATTCTTTTGATTCATGACGTTGTATATATCGATCTCGAGAAATCGATAGTTATTCACTTCGATAACTGCTGAAATAATTACAGCTGTTTCACACTCGATTTACTACATAGGAGAACGAATTATTATTTGAACATTTTTTCGCTACTGAATATTATACTTTACGCAAAATTTTAATCGATCAGGAATTAATGTTGAACACAATCGTTTACTAACGGTATTCGAGTTGACCAAATGTGTAAATCAGTTCAACAAAACGCAGCGCGTTCGCTTTATATGGAATTTGAAGAATTTCGCTAATTTACCAGTTCTCACTTGTCTACCTACCGATTGATTGCGAAATATTTTCAACTTAGTCTCATTGTATTGTCCCATTTAACGTTTAAGTAAACAGTAACGCAACGCACTGTTGCTACTAGTAAAATAACAACACCATAATTATTAAAATAATTAACGCAGTACGTATCAATTACTTTCACTCATAACACTCTTTATCAGTTTGTGCTAAGTGTAACCTGAACTATTAACTACCTATCTAAACTAGAATACGGCATTTATCGTGAACCTATTTTGCATAGGCCTACATAATCTTTGTCACGGGTTGCTTTATTACTGTTTCGAGTTACCTCAGTAATAAAACTTAAAATCACACTTTATTAAAATTTGTTATAATGAAGGAAACAAAACTGATTTATGCTTGAGCAACACTATAAATGTACAGATTTTTACTTAGTAAACATGTTTACTTTGAAAAAATTACAAGCAAGTTACCCTTTCTGTAGTTATAATATAATTATAATATTGTATTGAAAGTGATTTCGCTTTCATATTATATGCATTTGTTAAGTTTTACAATACGTAATTTGTATTTAAAGAAGCTTTAATGATTAAAATACATTAATCTCATTCCAAATTTTAAATAAAAGACTATCTGTATATTAACAGTACCTAGTTTACAAAGGTACCAAATACTTTTTGTTATTATCAACATTATTAACATCTATTATGTGTGATCAGTTTGACTAATTCATAGTTCTTGATTCAAAATTTATACCCCCTCAGCACAGAAGTAAAATTATAACTTCTATTAAAATTTTAATCACAGGTTTTCTTTAGCTTTCAGGAACTGTCTTATTTCAATCATTATTCTGTACTGGATTATTTTTTTTAGTTTACATCTACACAGGAACAATTAATGGAGTTGTGATCATGTTTAAATATAATGGTCACTATAATCAACCAATAAACTCTACCAGTAATACACTGAAACTGAAGTAGTACAAAGAAGTATTTTGTGCTACTTTACTAGGAATTGAACCACGGATTCAAATACAGTAAGACCTCGATAATCCGTCTTGAATCGGCGGCCGATAGGCCGGATTTTCGAAAAAGCCGGACCATCAAGAGACCATTTAAAATGTAATGAATTTGAGACCCCCTATAGCTCCTCTAAGAAGTTAACAGCAAGCACTGCTGTTCTATGTACTGGGTTTGTAGGCACTGCTCAAAACTGGCTCCTTCAATTACTAAAATCTAAATACAGTAATTTCACATGTAGAGTACAAAGGTCTCTGTACATTCATTTACAATAAAATCTTAGAGTTGGAGGTTTTTAATAAGTAAACATTTTGTTTAATACAGTAACTCTTTATTTGAAAAGTAAATTAAATCCAACACAACAAACTACAAATCGCTACTGAAATTTTTAATCTTTGCGTGATTAATTAATTAATCTTTGCATTTCGCATGATTAATTACTGTACAATACAATTCTATTTTGTAATGTACTAATTGACTATAAATATAGAATGTAAACGTGTCTAAAATTGTATCTACTATTTATTATCAGTTTTTCTCTTAAGACTACAACTTTTAGAATCAGGCGGGGGCTGGTCGCATTGGCGTAGTTGGTAACGTGCTTGCTTCTCATCATGCGGTCTTGGGTTCAAATCCCATTCAGGCACGGTATATTTTCATACGTTACAAAAAATCATTTCATCCTTCACCGTCTGCATTAGCAGTAATAATTGCAGAACAATCGAACGTTAAACCAAAAAAAAAAAAGAAAAAGAAAAAAAAAAGAATCGGGCCGGATTACTGGTGGGTCCGGATATTCGAGGGCCAAATTGTAGAGGTACAACTGTATTAACACTATTTTAACTTTAGTACTTACCATTTCATATATTAGTTTACTTTTTATTACTGCTTCTTACTTAGTCATTTCTGCTCGATAATATACAATTTTTTTTAGTATTTACTTAAAACATTTATGTATGTTTAAAACAAAAAGTATTTAGAAAGGAACTCTTCTGTACTAATGTTATAGAGAAGTAACATTTGTTTGTACAAGGTATTCTCAGAAACAACCCAACCGATTTCAAAAATTCTTTCACTGTTTAAAAGTTAGTGTCCTGAGTAACATAGGCCATTATGGAATTCATTTTTAAATTTTTGGGGAAAAAGTTGCGATTGGTAAAATGACATCATCTTTTGTTTTATATGTTTGGCAAGGTTAATTCTTCCATCTATTCTACTCTACCATTTATTGCATACAATGTATTGTAATAAGCACTCAGGTATCAGGTATTGTATACTGCAGCACTGCAATACAGAATCGTCTTTCCTTTTCCTTTTCTAATAAGCACTCAGATATTGTATATTGCAGCACTACAATACAGAATCGTCTTTCCTTTTCCTTTTCCAAAATTTTTGAAGTGTTTACAAGACAGATATCCAAAAAGTAACATTACATCCGATCTCTGCACAGAAAGTTGATGTGAAGACATAAATCTTCCAAAAATCTAAACGATTTCATTTTAAAAAAAAAGTATTTTACCTACTTCTTCTTATTCAATTCTTCTCAAGTGGATTTCTCTCCTGTTACAGGTGATTGATACTGATGTCAACAACATTCCTGTTTCCAATACTCATTAGTTTTATTTTTACAATTGTGATTTAGTTTTCAACTAGTACGGTTTTGAGAGTAGTTAAAAGCTTTAAGTTTAGTTTTCTAAGAAGTGCAGAGAGAGTGAAAGGGGTTGCTAGTTTTACATATTAAAAGGAAAACAATTTGGTAAGACAGAATTAAAGAAAATACAAATTAAAAATATCACAATTAACTGTAATAAAAAATTTATTATAATAAAAATGTTTTTACCAAAAAAAATTTCAAATTTATTTAATAAAAATTGTCACCAAAGTATACACTTTGATTCAGGATTCATAGGACTATTGGCAGGACAATTCCAAACTTCAGAAAACTCAGGTGAATTAGAAAGACTTCCTATAACTCTGAATTTGCTGGGGCTGTGAACATCTCCAAGTGTAAGCGCATCATTTTCTGGTGTTGATGATTGACACCAAACCTATAATAAAAATATTTGTGGTATTAAAAATAACAATATTATGTAATTGTATCCAGAAATTTGTGTTCTCTAGAGACTAATAATGTGTTGTTTAGGTCATCAGCTGAAAGACTGGTTTGAAAATGTAGAGGTTTTACGAAGTAAAATGAGGAGTGAAGTGTTTTACAATGGCCTTCCTCACTGAATGGAAAAGTATGCTTATCACCATGCCGAACCCTCTGAAAAGAACATATTTTCCACTCAGCAAATGAGACCTCCACTTCATTCACCACAGGGTCTGGCTGAATAATGAAATTCACTATTTTCAGAGGAAATAACTCTGATTAGTGTCTTTTACACCTCTACCTCTTCTGTTCTTAAATGATCCAGTCATTAAATTGGCTGAGTATGTAATAAGAAACAGAACTATTTATTTAAGCCCTGCAATGAATAGATTGAGTGTAAATAATTTTGCACTCCACCTGTCAGTTATGGGCAGAGACTGAAAATAAATAATTCAAATAAACATGGTAAAAATGGAATACTGACTTCAATGGATTTTAACTTGTAAACAGTTCTGTTTCTTATCACAGTCAGCCGCCAATTATATGACTTAAGCATCTAAGAACAGAAGAGGTAAAAGTGTAAAAGATACTTCTGTAGATTTCTTTATTATAGATACCCGAGTTTGGAGCCTTATTTCTTCAAAGTTGCTTGTTCAATTTTAACATAATATACACCAAAATTTAGTTGATTTCAATCTGCGTTGTTAGATGTCAGTTTCATATTTTTAGCATTTATTAATATTCCAATATCAGGATGAGAAGAAAAAAAGAGCCTGTTTTTTTGTTGCAGCAACACATTGGATGCATTTAGAGGCTTGTAACTCTAGCACCCATCGATTGTTTTATTTAAGATTTCTCCAGAATATAAACTTGTATGTTGTTATTGTACGTACAAACGTTCAGATTTGTAGCAAATTTAAATTTTGAGTTATCAAAAATTCTGAACCCCTGTTAACTCCGTAACCGCTCATTTAATCGGCAATTTCAAAAAATTGTTGTATTCAATATAAAAAATTAATACAAATTTATTAATAATATGAAACAGCGATTGACCAGTTATTAGGTAGAATTTTTTAAATATTTAAATAATGACAGATGCTGCGGGGGTGGAAGAAGCTTAACCATGTTGCTGTGTTGTAACTCACTAGGCCTACTACCTATTTTTATTAGCATACCTGGCACCTGTCCTTCCAGCATGCACATAACAAACATGATACTGCAATGTTAATAACCATTCATCATTTATTTACAATAGTCAACTAAACTACTAGTTGTATGTTACGTCAGAAGGCGACTTTAGCAGGAAGAGAAAAAAATACAACTGATTAAAAGACATGGCAACATGGTTAGGCTTCTTCCATCCCCCGCAGCATCTACCATTATTTAAATATTTAAAAAATTCTACCGAATTCCATATTATTAATGAATTTGTATTAATATTTTTATACTGAATACAACGATTTTTTGAAATTGCCGATTGAATGAGTGGTTACGGAGTTGACAGGGGTTCAGAATTTTACTAATAACTCAGAATTTAAATTTGCTATAAATCTGAAATTTTGTACCTACAATAACAACATAAAGATTTTATAATCCGGCGAAATTTAAAATAAATCGGTTGAGCGGTGTTTGAGTTATAAGCCTCTAAATGTATCCAATGTGTTGCAGCAACAAAAAAACTGGCTCTTTTTTTCTTATCCTGATATCGGAACATTAATAAATGCTAAAAATATGAAACAGACATGTAACAATGCAGATTAAAATCAGCTAAATTTTGGTGTATAGTATGTTAAAATTGAACAAGCGGTTTTGAAGAAAGAAGGTTCCAAACTCGGGTATCTATAATAAAGAAATTTACAGTAGTACGAGTTACCTCCTCTGAGTCATGAATTTCATTATACAGCCAGATCCTGTGGTAAATGAAGTGAAGGTATCATTTTTAGGGTGGAATAGATGCTTTTCAGAGGGCCAAGCATGCTGACAGGCATATTTTCCACTCAGTGATTAAGGTAATGGAAACCATACCTTCCTCAATTTACTTAGTTAGGCCTGTAGAGGTTCAAACCAGCCTTTCAGCTGATGACCTAAACAACAACAACATGACACATAAGTTACAAAAGCCACACCAGTGATGTAGTGGTTTTTATGCTGGAAATCCCAAGCTCAATTTCTGGTCAGGTTGGCATTTTTTCATCACTCATATTTATTTGCCACCCTTCATCATTTGCATTAGTAGTAATGTGCAAAACCATTGGATGTAAACCCCCCCACCCCAAAAAAAGATAAAAGAAAACAATACTTTTTTAAATCAGTAAAATTTTCTTTTAAATTTTAGAGATACTTACATTTGCAAAACCTAAGTAAAGCAATTGCTCATGAGTAAGATGTGTTAATCCAGGAAGTGACTTTTCATAACCGTGGCGCTTTGTGTAAAATCTGTAACCTCTAAGAGCTTCCCGTACTCCACCATTATCAGCTATATTCTCTGCTAATGTATGAGTCCCATTTAACTACAAAATCAAAATTAATTGATATTAATAAATATATAAACAGTTATATATCACATTCAAAATTGTTTTAATTTATGTAACAATCTTGTGTGTTGGTTTTCTAGAACTTATCATGTGAATAACCCTCACATGTTTTTAGCTTCCATTACATAACTCACAATAATGGAATCTCGTAAAAGATAGAACACAATTTTTTTGTGGCATTGTGTAAAGTACTAGAAAAATTTTAAAATTATTTGAGTTAACTCTTTCAGTGCCAAAACAATATTTAAAAGTTTGATCTTAAGTACCATTTAATTTGAATAAGGGTGTACAAAAAATGCCAGCCGTTATTTTGAAAACTTGCAGGCGTAAGCCTGCCATTGCCAACAAAATTTCAATGTTACAAAAAAATAAAATTTCTTGTTATTAATTTTTATTATGTTCATAAAAAGAATAAATCGTTCTAACACTAAAACTATTCAAATTAGTTTTTTTAGTTTATTTAAAGTTGCATTGACAACTTGGTCATTAGCAACTACTGTGGGTTTTGGTACCTTAATGGTGGTTTTAATGTGTTAAAACTTCCAGACCCTAGCCGGGAATCGAACCCAGGACCTTTCGCTTTGCAGGCTAGCGCGCTAGTCACTATGCCAAGGAGGCTGTTTCAAAATATATTATTCCATTAATTTTTGTTTAAAAGTTTTTTTTGTAAAAGTTCGGTTATCCAGATGTTGGCACTTTATGGATAACTTACAGACCTCCCATAAACCGGATGTTGTCACTACATAAGGTCTGTTTTACGTAACGTCCTGTTTTCTGGACGTTGGTTTTCTGGACTGAAAGGGTTAATTTCACAGTTCATGATGCATAGAGGAATTGAAGCACTGAGCAGCTAATATTTATATTCAATGTAGTTGAATAACTGTTCTTTACATGAATAAAAAGCCCTTTACAGAAGAAATTTCATTTCTGTCCCCTCCCACAACCTACCTTGATCCCATTTTGAAAGTGCCCACAGCTCACTTCCATAAAGCATTAGGTATCGCCATAGTTTTATACAACTTTAAATGTGTGTCTTTTCTGGTCATAAACGTTTTATGTACGAGGGCTATTCAGAAAGTAGGGAACGTTTTGTAAATAAACAAAAACTATGTAAAAGAAAAATTTTTTATTATATACATCTGAAAGAGTGACTAAAATACTACTTTTCTACATAGTCACCAAGCAAATTGAGGCACTTGTCATAGCGGTGGACAAGCTTCAAAATTCCTTCGTCATAGAAATCCGCCGCCTGCGACCGCAGCCACTCAGTGACGCGCACCCGGAGTTCCTCGTCGTCGTCGAAGTGCTGTGTTGCTAGCCAGTTCTTCATTCTTGGAAACAAGTGAAAATCACTCAGTGCAAGATCAGGACTATAGGGTGGATGAGGGAAAATCTCCCATTTGAATGAATCAAGGAGTTCTTTTGTGCGGTTTGCCGTGCAAACCACACAAAAATCAGCAAGGAAGATTATGGCTACTGTGTTTTGGGACAGGCAAGGTGTGCTGCTCATTGACTTTCTCGAGCGTGGTGCAACAATAAACTCTGATCGGTACTGCCAAACATTGCGCAACCTTAGAAGAGCAGTTCAAAACAAGCGCCGAGGAAAGTTGTCGTCAAAAATTTTGTTTCTTCATGACAATGCCCGACCTCACACGGCAAACCGCACAAAAGAACTCCTTGATTCATTCAAATGGGAGGTTTTCCCTCATCCACCCTATAGTACTGATCTTGCACCGAGTGATTTTCACTTGTTTCCAAGAATGAAGAAATGGCTAGCAACACAGCGCTTCGACGACGACGAGGAACTCCGGGCGCGCGTCACTGAGTGGCTGCGGTCGCAGGCGGCGGATTTCTATGACGAAGGAATTTTGAAGCTTGTCCACCGCTATGACAAGTGCCTCAATTTGCTTGGTGACTATGTAGAAAAGTAGTATTTTAGTCACTCTTTCAGATGTATATAATAAAAAAATTTTCTTTTACATAGTTTTTGTTTATTTACAAAACGTTCCCTACTTTCTGAATAGCCCTCGTATTATAAACCATCCTAGCATATGGTTTTGTCCATAGTTGGATGGGATAATTTCCACCACCTCTAGCTTAATAGGATAGTAGTATACTGTAAGAAATTTTGTAATATGGTAATTTCTTTTTTATGTAATGAGTAATATCATGAGAATAAATAAATAATAATAATAATAATAATAATTATTATTATTATTATCCTGCAAATAGTTGTTAGCTTATTTAGTTTGTCCTTTTTGTTTACAAAAAACAAGTCTCAGCCCAAATATTTAAAATCAGATACTTATTCAAAAATTTTCCCAATAATTTATACGTTTGACTTCACCACAAATTTTCCTATTAACGCCATTATTATAGTCTTTTAAGGAGATTAAATGGTAATCTGCACATATATTGTTTAGCATAAACAATCTTTAACATATAACCTAAACTCTTTGTAACATTTTATCAATGTTCATTCAACCCATAAAGTAATAGCTACAAAAAAGTTTATTAAACACTACCACCTGTGAACTGATATAAAATGTTTGTAATGCTGTGTGCATTACTGTTATCTCTGCTTGAATGAACAACAGATTTGAAGTTTGTTGATTCTTAAAGTAGGTAACACAGCACTGTCCAATGAAAAAACAGACTTTCATAGCAACTACACTAGCCATCTTTACTAGCCCCCAAGATTGAATTTGTGTCATTGCAAAGTAAAATTTAAATTGAAACTGGGAGTCACTGAAATTGGAATCTGAAGAAACTATCAAAATTGATGGAATAAATACTATATCATGCAGCAGATCATATCACTGTGACCCCAATGATATTCAGCTTCAAAGACTCTACTTAATGCCATGTTCTATAGCACAATTGAAGTTCCTTAAAACCACTGCTAGAACACAGGCTTTCAGGTCTATCAATGAGCTGGCATTCCTTGAGGGCACACTGTCCTGACAGTATTAACAATAAATATAAGTAAAAATAGTTTTGAAATTATATTTACATTTAAAGACAAAAGGGTGTAATTACTATACTGGTCTACAAAACATTCAGCTCTTTTGTTGTATTCCTTCAACATCTGAGGACTCCACCAAGATGACTTCTTTCCTTTAGCATCAAAATCCTTACCTAAACAAAATATCATATATTTTCCATATATAAGCACAATAATAATAAATTTTGAATTTTTTATGTTTAAAATGACAATAAACCCTTAATTTTATAGACTAACTGGGGAACACATCAGTCCATAAAATTCCAAAGTCCATAAAATGTCGATAACATTTACAGAACAGTAATTGAGTAATATCGTGCCACAAAGTATGGTAAACTTAATGCAAAATAAACAAAGAAATAATAAATACCTATAAATTACAAACCTTTATTTATGATTGATCCTTATTTTTATCAGTAATATAGTATTTTTTTTGTTTTAGCTGATTAAAACATTTATCATTTTTAAATGTTTGTAGTATGCACTGTATTGTTTAAAAATTACAATTTCCGTGAGCTGCCTCAAAGTTTAGGAGAATGAACCTGTTAAGTTGTGTTTACAATATAAGTTACTAAAATTACTGGTTAGCTATAAATAACATGAAGTTATTGTTAAGTCATGTTACTAAATTAATACTCAAGTTCAAAATAGGATTAAGTATGATCTAAGTAATTAATATTTTTATAAAACACTGTGTAAGTGACATTAAAAAATAAAGAGCTAGTGCCAGTGGGTACTGCATAATTATACAAGTGGGGAGGGGGAAATAATATCACTAAGGTCCCTATAAGACCAGGCTGCCGGGTGACACAACCAGCTGCGCCACCAGTGAGACATGCAGGGTAACCGGTGGCGCAGCCAATCACTAGTAGTTTGTTCCTTGGGTAGTTCGGCAGTTTTTTCCCACCGAGCAGTCTGTTATCTGTTTTCCCCACACTCTTTTCTGCATACTATTTTATTTACATAAATAGTGTACTGAAGTACACTAATTTTTCTTCTGGTGTGATGCACTTTCTCATTTTTGTATCTTTCCTGGTAATATCAACCTTTGCTAATGACAATAATTCAAAAAAAGATGATTTAGACATTCTTAAACAACTAAAAAACTTGTCTGAACACATTTCATCAAAAAGTGTATACTACAACCCTTTAAGAGTCCCTTAACGATAGCATAGGGTGTACATGCATCTTTCTCTCCCTTCACCTTCTCCTTTTCATTATACGTACAAGGAGGAGCATAAACGAGGTGTGGCTATTAAATACTGAGACTGACACTGCTGCGGATCAAGGAGGCATGCGTCAACTGCCATTAATCAACAGCTGCTTTGTGTGAACCTTTCTCTTTAGTATGCACTAGTCTCGCTTCTGTAAACAACACCGTTTAGTCAGAGCCTACGTTCATGTTATTGTTTTTTTTGTTTTGCTGGATAAAATGGTTAGTGTAATAGTAGAGCCACAAATTATTGTGAAATTTCACTTTAAACTTGGAAAAATTGCTCCTGAAATTTATAATTTACTGAAAGAAGTGTACGGCAGTGAATTTTTATCGTGGGCACGTGTTTTTGAATGGTGTAAGCGGTTTAAAGATGGCAGAGAAGACGTTGAAGATGATTCGCGCCAGGTCGCCCTTCAACGTCAAAAAAGTCGGTAATTTGATTTGATCTGACCGTCGATTAAGTATTCACACAATTGGTGAAACTGTAGGTATTGATAAAGAATTTTTACAGCAAATTTTACATGACAATTTTAACATACGAAAAGTGTGTGCTAAAATGGTGCCTAAAATTTTAACGTTTGAACATCAAGAAGCTCGCAAAAATGTTTGTACTGACACTTTGTACGCAAATGAAAATGACCCAAATTTTTTGGAAACGATAATAACATGTAACGAAACGAGGTTTTTTACTTATGATCCGGAAACAAAGCGCCAACCCATGCACTGGAAGAGTCGAACTTCACCGAGAGCCAAAAAAGCTCGAATGAGCAAGTCAAAATTTAAAGCAATGATGATTGTATTTTTTGATATCCATGGGATTGTGTACCTTCACTGGGTTTCTGAAGGTCAAACAATAAATCAATATTACTACCTTGAGGTACTTTCTAAACTGTGTCAAAGAGTAAGGAAAAAACGCCCCGAAATGTGGAAGGACAAATCATGGGTTTACCCCCAAGACAATGCGCCAGCTCATTCCGTGTTATCTGTCAAGAGGTTCCTAGCCAAGTACAGCATCTCAGTGTTAGAACATCCACCTTATTCACCAGATCTTGCACCATGTGACTTCTACCTGTTCCCTAAGGTGAAATCTGCATTAAAAGGGACAAGATTTTAATCTATGGAAGCTGTAATAGAGAAAGCAGCACATGTCCTGAAGGAGCTGGCAGAAGATGACTTCCAGCAATATTTCCAACAATGGAAAATTCGCATGGAGCGTTGTAGGGATAAAGAAGGAGTGTATATTGAAGGTGACAATAAGTGATTATGTATAAAATTAAAATTAAATTTTTTACAACTTCAGTCTGGTTATTCAATAGCCATACCTCGCATTTATACTTGTTTTTCGACATGTTCTCTCATCACTAGTCCACAGTAGACTGACCACATAGCGGTCAGACTGGCTGTGCTGCCTGGCAGCCTATGTAATAAACTTGGTATGATACAATGCCCTGCCACAACTCTAAACAACCTATGGCTGCAAAATGTGGTTGTAGGGCATGGCAGCTGGTTTGTTGCAATGCCACCGGTTGTCCTAATCTAATAGCATAACAATTAATGCCCAGTGATGAGCAGCATCACCGGTGTCAAGGCTGGGTGCGCCACTAGGCGGCTTAGTCTAATAAGGACTTAAAGAAAAACTGTTTACTAGTTTTAAGTAACTAGTTGCAACAAATATACAAAAATTAATGTTTTGTTAAGAAAAGAGACAATTACGTTACCTTCAACATCAAATCCATGGGTAACTTCATGCCCTAATATGCTACCAATAGCACCATAATTAAGAGCCCTGAAATTACACAATTCAATTTAATAATAACTACAAAACTAGTAGTACAGTATGTAGAAAGTAAAAAATTACACAAAAAGAAACACCTTCAACATGCAGTTGAGAATTTTTAGCAATATAAGGATTTTTTAGCTAGGCTGTTATCGTCGTCTTACAGGTTTCAGCTCCACCATTTTTTTACATAAATTTTTTTTGTGATAAATAAAAAATAACAGTTTTGTTTTAAGTTTGGCTCATGGTGGGGTAAGTGCAACTGGCTTCTATGCCAAAGTTCAGGGTTCAATTCTCGATCAGGTCCGGTAATTTTTCATCTGAATATCACCTCATATCATTATTTAAGCACAATCCAAGGCTTATGTAGGTATCATCACTAAATAAAAAAAGTTGCATTAACTGATGATCATCAGTGACTTCTGTGGGTTATGGAACTGAAAAGGTGGGTTTTAACTTCTTATCTCTCAACTATAGTAGGAAATTGAACCGAAAATTACTGGCAGAGCATGTTACAATTGTGCCATAGAGGGAATTCCTGTTTTATCTTATTATGAAGCGTATGAACCAAATTTTGTTGGTAAAAACAGACCTAAGTAAAACACAATGTGGCCACCTCCTTGCCCCAGTGGTTAGCATGCTATGCTGCAAAGCAGAGGTCTCTAGTTTGATTCCAGGCCAGCATCTGGAGAATTATTACAAGTTCAAACCCACTGTTCCTCACCCTAATGTAGTCACTATTAACCAAGAAGTTGATGCAACTTAAAATAACTAAAAAAGAAAAAACCAATAAGGTAACTTAAAAAATACAATGTAAAGTTCTAAAATTTACTAGTTAGTTGAATAGACACATGATGAATGAAGATAATAATTTACCTGTTAGCCACAAAAGAAAGTAATAAAAAATATTTAATATGCATCATTAGCCTGCATGTGCTAGCTGAAAGGATTAGTCCAGCTGCCGCATCTACAACCTTAAATTCTCACTCTTCGCTAATTATGTGTCAGTGATTTTTATCAAAAATCATAACAAAATTATTATCTATAATAATATAATAAAGAAGAAACGTCTGTTTGTTTGTATGAGGTAATTTCAGAAACTACTGAACTGATTTAAAAAAATCTTTCATTGTTGCATAGCTTAGAGCTTCCTGATCAATATAGGCTATTTTGCAACTTTAAGTAACTTTAATTAAGTGAGTTAAGCAACTTAAACTGTGACGATGTCGCATGTTTTAGTTTATCGGTTGCATAGCACTTTTATTTTTTGTAAGTCCTCTGGATGGTGTATTTTTTGGGCTAGAAGCACGATTCAACTTTTATATTTCATAGAAAAACATGAAGAATAACATTCGATTCCAAAAATATTAAAAATTTGGAAATATTCAAAATTTTTATTTTTTTACTCTATTTCATATAATTGTTTTCATTCGACAGGTAGTGAATGAGTCATATATTTCCAATTACTCTGCATACCGCACCCACGTATTACTGTCTCTTATCTCAGCCATACATCAACTGTCTCTTTCTTTTCCATTGGTATTCTTCTATGCATTCTATTCAATTCTGTTAAATCGCAAGGACAAACATTTAAAACGGTGAACATTGATTTGAGACAAGAATGCTTCCTTCACTCATGGACAACTTTCTGTCGGACTTTCTAGAGCTGGAAGTGCAGAAAAACAATTTATTTTGCTGCCACAGGGCAACAAAACCACAAATATTGTATATAGAAAGGTTTTAAAATAATTTAATGAGACCTACATTAGCTGCTGTGAAGCAAAGCGAGCGGGGGTTGTTAATTATGAATAAAATCTGACAGCATCTACTACCCACTGTTAAGCAAGTAAAGAAATAAAGAAAATGACTTTACTAAACAAAGCACCTAGGAGTGACAAATTCATAAAGTCTTTCCTTCAATATTGTGCGGTTAAGCAATATAAAATATTATTCAACAAAATATGTAATTTTCTTTACTTACTCTAATCCTAAGGAGTAAAATGGTATTTGAAGAATACCTGCCGGAATGGCTGCATGAAAACATTCATTCATACATGTTACTTAAATGAAAAATCTGGTGTGAAACACTCACACAACTTTCTCTTGCCAATGCAAATAATTAACAATATAATTTAACATTAGTAATAAAACATTAGAAATAAACAAAAAACTAACCTCAATAAACCTAACCTAATTTTAATCATATATGAAAGACGCAAAATGAAAATCAACCTCAGTTTGCCTTAAAAATACGGAAAATCACTCTTTCACGCTAAACTAGGCTCTGTAGAGAAAAATGCTTTAAATAAAAGTTGTACATCTTTTAATTTCCTATAAATTTTATTATATACACTTTTGTCGTAAAATGCATACTAAGGCCGAAATTTTAAAAATATCAATTTTTCACACGTTTTCGTGAGAAAAAACAGAAAATCGCTAATTACCGCTAAACTAAGCGTTATAAAACAAAATGTTTGAATTAAAAGTTGTAGGTTTTTTAATTCTCTACAACTTTTATTATATAAATTTTTGGGCTGAAATTTATATTTAAGCCGCAATCTTAAAAAAACAATTTCTTTACGTGAAAACAGCCTCACCAAGAATTTCAGCAAACATGGTGCCTACACTATCTTGTAGAGAATAAAAAATTGAATAAACCAGGCGATTTAAAAAAAAAATCGTAGGACCAGTTTTTGAGAAAATCGCAAAAAAGTGAAAAATTACTCGAATAAACTACTACTTCCGGTTGACCGATTTTGATGAAAATGTTCGTGTCGGGTCCGGTAGTGGTATGTAGCTTAAGTTCTAAGTTTCAAGTTTGTACGAGTTCCGTTCTTGAGATATTCTGTTCACACACACACACACACACACACACACACAGACCAATCGCTAAAAACATGTTTTTTGGGTTCAGGGGGTCTGAAAACGTATAGATTCGGTAAAAACTCAATTTCGAAAAATCGACATGAAAACAATACTTTCCTTCCTATATATTCATATAGGCAAGAGAAAGTAAAAATATAAAACAAATTTTATTAATAGAGTCAAATACGAATACTAATGAAAAGCTGGTTTTATTAATTATGAACGTAAAATATTTAAATTATTGGACTATTTTTAATAATTTTCTGATATTCTATTTGTACACTATTCACTAAAATTAAACACAAAATAAAATACTTTTTATAGCAGACATTTTATATCATGATGTTTTTAAGTTTTAACATAAAACATATTCAGTATACTAATCCATTTAAAACAGCAATAAACACTGAAAATAAGTAATAAGATTTAACGATATTAAATCAAAAGAAACACTATAACATGAAATAAATTTTTGATATAATTATAAAAATTAAAACCTTACATATTGCATTCAGATTACGGCTGTAGTAGGCATTAACTTCAATTGGATCACTCACCCAGCTAAAACAGAAAAAAACAGTTTCAAAAATTTATAAAATAGTTTCCCAGATTTTAAGTTTACTACACTTTAAAGTACAACACTATTGTGCTAGTTTGTAAGCCAGGTTAATGTTAACTTGAATGACACTTAGCTACTTCTGTTTGATTGTTATTCCTTTCCTTAAAAACTTCTCAGAGCACAAATATTTTAACCACTATTAAGATATTGTAACACTGCAGTAATATTCTATAAATGGTAGAGGGAATGGATTGTTTGTTGTAAGAAATTGTGCATTAAAGAATTCATTTGGGTGTGACTGTAGCCATGTGTGCACCACAGATTTCATCTCCTTATTACTTCTGAAATGATTGCCTTCCATCAATTCTTTAATTGGAGCACATGAAAGTCGTAGTGGCGAGATCTGGTGAATAAGGTGGCAGTATAAGACATTCAAATGTGATTTAGTGAATAGTCTGAGTTGTCAAATGGGCTGTATGCAATGGGGATTGTCATGTTGTAGCAATAAATCCTAAGTTAAAAGTCCTCGTCGTTTACTCCTGATAACAGGGTGAAGTTGATTTTTAATCAGATCTTGTGACATGCAGACTAAACACATTTCAAATAGAAGTATAAAAGTAACAAGCATTATAAATTAGAATCTTTGTGATTTTTGCGGCATAATGCCAAAAATAAATAGTAATTAATTATAGTGTCACAACATTTCTAGACAATAAGTTACAAGGTTAGGGGATAGCGCGTGGTGCGACAGAGACGTTTGTATGGAGTGAAAAGGAGAGTTCCAACTAACTGTTAGAAGAGCTGTGATTGGTAAAGCCAATTATAAAAGAAAACATTTGATTGGATAGTTTGAATGTAACGTACATATATTTTGAAGGTCAGATAAGGACGCTAAGTTTGGGGAGACAGAAATCAAGGACTATGGTATTAGTAATGGAAGCGAATGGATGTGTCGAGTGAAACATGTAATTTTTACAAGTAAAAGTATAAAGTGAGTTAAGCCTAAGTAAAATCAGAATGTGAATATAGTGAAAATGTAAAGAATAATTAACTGCATAGATAATAACTGAAGTGTAAAAACCTCTAATTGTATTAATTCATGCAACCTCTTCAACTGAACTTCAAGATTTCTACCTAGGTAAATCTAATAAAATTTCACAAATGGAATAATAAGCCGGTAAGTAACATTAAAATTTTAAATCTGTATACAGAAATAGTTTTATTTTTATATTTGAAAAGTGCTAATAATAATAAATAAATATAATTCATGAACTGTACAACAATATTTTGGGGAATTCTTTGTTTAAAAATTAAATGTAAATTAGTTGAATATTTTTCTTTTTTTTGTTAAAAAATAAGTGTGTAAAATAATTAAATTGTTTGTTTTTATTTCCAGACCTGAAATCTCAAAAATTTGTTAACCTTTTGTTAGGACTCCACCTTTTAATTAAATCTAAATATTTAAATTTTAATTCTTTTGTATTATTCAATAATTCATTTCCATACACGACATGCGTGGCATTCCCTTTGCGGGGATCAAGTACCACTAATACATGTATTAAATGACATTACAATCTGAATAAGAAGCACTGGTTACTATCACTCTCCTTTCTATGTAATGTTCCAAAATTACTCCCTTTCATCCCAGAATAGAGTGAGCATGAGTTTTCCAGTTTATCGTTAAGTATACAAATTTTTTGGTTTTGGAGATGAGCCGTGTCAGCATACCTCACCTGACCTTTTTGTTTCTGGTTGGTGATAGTGAACGCCATACTGCCAGAATCCTACAATGAATTTCAATTGGTTTGACACAAATTGAATCACAGATTGCTGCTCTAACACGGTGCATGTTGATAGTGGGGTAGCAACCTTGATACTGATGTTGCTACCCTCCTCTTTGTTTTAGGATCACTCTATCATCTGTCAGTAACATTTTGTAGCTCAAGGAACACTACTGTCACAGATCAATCATACGATGTTTGAAATTTTATTGCACTTTTACAGTTTTTATTTAACACACCCTTTCGTACATTGGGGAAAAAATGTGATGCCAAGTGAACAATGGAGGAGAGATGGTTCAGTGATGGAGAGAGATGGAGAGGAGTTGTGGTGGTTCAATGCGAGTAAACTTGACTCGAGTTCAACTTGATGATGATGATGATGATGATGATGACTGATCACCTATTCTCCATTAACAGCAGTATCTTCTTCACCAGAGTGCAAAAGCCAAGGAATAAAAGAAACAAACACGAATGACTTGTCAGCGGACAAGTAAAAGATTTTTTGTTTTATGAAACTTACATTTAAAAACCGGTACAGTAAATTAAAAAAAAAAAAATAGATAAAAAATTACTTAAAAACAATTGCCACACATTGATAAATTAACTAATATGCTTATAAAAAGTAAAAATAAACAAAAGAAAATCATTCAAGAAGAGACCTGTCAGTGATCCACTACGCCAAAGAAGTTATTATTTCTCTCACACTTCAGAAAATTTTAAATTAGTGGATAGTCAATAAATCTGATATAAGATCAAAAATACATACCTATATTTTGATTTTATTACAGGAACTGTTCCTAGTGTATTAAGAAGGGTGCTAACTTCAGCTGATTTAATATTTAATAAGCTCTGCAAAAATTCTCCTTCTTTTATTTCAATCTAAAAAAAAATTACAGTGGTAATTAAAGAAAGTACAAATGCTGTAAATATTTTGTAAAGTAATGTTGCCTTTTTTCATTGAACATAATGTATCTCAGCTCAATATAGGCTCTGTCCGATTTCATAAAGATATCACTTTTGGTTCGCAACTTAAACGAAAAAAAAATTGCCGATGTTGCTTTAAATATAATAATTATCATATCTATACCAAATTCAAGAGAAAAACAGATAAACAATTTTCCAATAACATAATTAAGTATATAGTAATATTATAATATATTAAGCCAGTAATAATCAGTAAGGCATTTCAACTACCTTATAGCATTTGGAACACTGAGTAACAAAATACGTAAAAAGGTAAACATCCAAAACATTTTAAGCACATTTATTTGTATTCTAAAAGCTTCACCTTGCTTCTGCACCTAAGAGTTGTTTTAAGTAATCATTAGTTTCATACCTAAGAACTTACTGTATTTCATATCATTCATTAAACTTTCTAAGTTGTAGTTCCTTGGTCTTTCTTTCTTTTTTTTACCCACTATATCACTATTGAAAATATTTACAGTGAAATTATTGTGTCACATAATGTAGCCAAATAATATTTCCTTTTCTTTTGAGCCCTATTCCCACTAAATTTTTTTTTCTTTTTCTTTTAACCCACTGGGTTGGTCTAGTGGTAAAGTCGTCAGCATGAGTCAGCTGTTTAACTGCTAATCTTCGAAGATGAAGGTTCCGTGTCTTGAATACTAATAAAGGAAAAATATTTTTATGGATTCGAATACTAGATAATTGTTATCGGTGTACTTTTACGGTTACGGTTCAATTAACCATACTCTCTCAGGAATGTCCAGAGTCTGTACAAGACTACATCTCATTTTTACATCATACATATCATCTTCATTTCATTGCCTGATGGGGTTGCCTAAAATGAACAGACTGCAAAGAACACACATTGTTGTTGTTTAGGTCATCAGTCGAAAGGCAAGTTTGAACCTCTTAAGGTTTTATTAAGTAAAAATGAGGAATGAGGTGGTTTACCACTGCCTTCCTCACAAACACACATTATGTAATTCTTCTTTGCTAAAGTAGTCAACAAAAAATATTTTTTTTGTCATCAGTCTCTTGACTGGTCTGATGCAGTTCTCCAAGCTGTTCTATCTTGCGCAAGTCTTTTCATATCTACATACCTGTAATACCCTGCATCTTTTGTAATTTGTTTTATATATTCTTACCTGTTTTATATATTCTATTATTGCATAAAAATATTTTTTTTGTCATCAGTCTCTTGACTGGTTTGATGCAGTTCTCCAAGCTGTTGTATCTTGCGCAAGTCTTTTCATATCTACATACCTATAATACCCTGCATCTTTTGTAATTTGTTTTATATATTCTAACCTTTGCCTCCTCCTACAATTCACTCCCTCAATATTACCCTCTAACTGGGTAACTGAAAATAGACAACACCAAATAATTTGTGATATGGAAATAAATAACATTAAAACCCTTTTTTTCTTTGTTTAGTCTATTAGAGACACATCAACAGCTTGGTTATTAGCGACAGCTGTCGGTTTTGGTACTGTAACGGTGGGTTTTAAAATTTTCAGACCCTAGCTGGTAATCGAACATGGAATCTTTCAAATAAATAAAAAATAAACCCTTTTAAATAGTTATGTTTATATAGATTTCAAACAGTGTCTAACAATGAACCATGAAAAGTTCTTACAGACACTCCAGTACTAATTAATTTACATGTCAATACATCTAAATACTTACACCATTGTAGAACTCCTCCAATTCTCCAGGTTTAAGCAACCATTCTGGATAGCCGATAAAATTTTGAATTCCATCAACTTTTTCTAAAGTTGCTTTCTTAGTATCTCTATCCATCCATTGAGCATCCTCAACTAGACTTTTAAATGCATCTATGATATCGATAAGCATTGTTCTAACCTTAATAATACAAAAGAATAATTAAAAAGTACATAATACAAATTATTTAAGATTAATAATTTAAATCTCTAATTTGGGATTATCCTTATGATGTTTCTGGTCCAGGACAAGTTTAGTCACTTATATTTTGTAATTATTGCATGAAATAAATTGGCTCAGTTTATCACTTATCTATTGCGTCATATATTTTAGGCTTTCTGTTGTTTATACATCAACCTATGTCTGTAATCTACATACAGGTTACGAAGATGGAACTGAGGAAGAATGGCTACCCTTGACAAAATAGTCCAAAGTAAATATTTTAAAGTTGAAGTTTCATCTTTGTCTTCCGTTCTTGATATTTTGTTCGAACACAGACAGATCACTAAAAACATGTTTTCTTGGTTCAGGGGGCCTAAAAATGTGTATTTCCGGTGAAAACTTGATTTTGAAAAATCAAAATGGAAACAATACTTTCCTTCCCTAGATATTTATATGGATTCAAAATGTTTCAATATGGATACTGAAGTTCTTGAACAATGTACTCTACTGTAATTAAAATAAACTTTTTTGTATCATTTTACGATACAAATTCCAGTTAACACATGAATGGAATCTGTTTTGAAATGGAATTAAAAAAGTAACTGACCTTTTCTGTTGTATGAAGCAATGGATTATCAGTAGCCATTTTATAACTAATGGCCATATTTAAGAATGTTTTTACAATTCTGGAACATCGAGTTGGTCTGAAAAACAAAATGAAGCAATCACTATTCAATTATGTATAAAGAAAATATGTGAATGCCTTTTAAGCACGTGAAAATATATTGTTTTGTATCATTTTAGACCATGTTAAGTAACCAACCATATTTTTAAGAACTCTTTTTGCAGCCCCTCATTCTCTCACCAGAGGCTTTTCATCTTTCTTCTGTACATCCTCTACATTTGCTACTCAAGGAAATCCTTACAGCCAGTAATCACTCAGCTAATCTGTAACTAGTTTGTTTCAGTACAACTTTTTTTCAATTTATTCCAACACATTTCATTGTTCTTATAACCAATTCACACATTTTTGGGCTTAGTTCTGAAATTTTGTTTTATTTTTATACTGAATAGGTGCTCAAAGATGGACAATACAGTTTACAAGGATAAGAAGAACTACAAGGAAAATGAATGATTAATGGAAACGATTAGGAAAAGAAGACTAAAATTTTAGAGATACCTGTATAGAATGGATGCCAACTATAGGCATACCATAAGGAAATTGCAGTGCGAGTGTTCAAAGCGTCAACCTTGGCAGGGAAGTACTACCTTCACCATTATAGGTGTTTAGTACTACAATCACAGTAAAGACTTGGTAACAGAATATTTGATATTAACGTAGTGAGGCTATTTTATAGTGGGAAGAACCCCAACTTCCTGACGCATGCGCACTGGGACTTCAACATCCTACCTGTATAGCTATAGTTAACAAATAAATTTTCCAGACATTAAACAATAGACCTGAGGTGTCTGATAAAAGGTTTAACCAAGTCAGAAAGGAGATTGAGAAAACCAGAATAAATCAAGAAAACCTGAGAATTATATAATAATAAATGAATAACTTGAGAAATGAACCAAATCAAATTCGGAGAACTAAAATTACAGACTTTAAGGACTTTCATGAGGAGCAAAAACAAAATACTGGTAAGACAGAACAAAGGAGAAAAGCCTACAGTACAGTGAATGAATGCTGAGAATGTGGGCAGCAAAAAGAGTTTTCAGAAACATCAGTCACCTCATATGCACTAAAATTGGCCCTTTATGAAAAATAAACTGAATAGGTGCTCATATAATTTCAGCCTTTTTTTTCTGATAAATTTCACCACTATCTAAAAGTCAGAGACAGGTTTGGCTTGACATAAAAGAAAATCTTTTCAGGTTGCAGGACTTTTACAAATTGTCAGTTCTGGAGACTGCCAGGCAAACTTAGTTAACTTCATTTTACAGATTAATAAGAACTGTATTATCTCACTGAGGTATTTTAGGCAGCCAAATTTTCAAATTTTTGTATTATTTTGCCTTTAGGTAAGATGAAGACAGTTATTCTGAAATCAAACCAATTAACGCTGGACTAAAATGACATAGGCTGTTTAACATTTGTTATACTCTGTATTTTTTTTAAAGCTTGATATAAGTAACTGTTAAAAAAAATTTGAAAATTTATGTAACTAATAAATACCTTGATAGGAAAAATACTATTTAAATATTCGGTGTTCGTGTGGCGGCGTGTCCGTTAGTGAAAAATTGTATTTATATTCATTAGTATTTGCATTTTCGTTTATTTTTGTGTTGTTTTTTTGGGAATATTCAATTGGTGTATTTTTGAATGCCGAACGCACTTGAAAATTATTTTTCACCGAATAAGCGTCCACGGTCGTTAAGTTCCCCTGAGAATTTGGCTCAGGAAAAGAAGAAAACCGCAAAAGGTATGGATTCGCGATCAGGAACTTCTGGATCGACACAGGCTTCAGTAAGGGATATGGAAGCGGTCTTGGGAAGGCTTTTGGATAAAAAGTTAAGTAGTTTAGCAACTAAAAACGACATGAATGAACTAAAAAATTCTATAGATGAGTTAATAAAAGAAAATGTTGGTTTAAAAGTGGAGGTATCAAAGTTAAAGAGCGAAAATAACTTTTTGAAGAGTAAAATTGTTAATCTAGAGGATCGTTCTAGAAGGAATAATTTAATTTTCAAGGGGCTTATATATAACAAGGGGAGTGATTGTTGTGAAATCGTTGAGAACTTTTGCAACACGATTCTAGCAGTTTCAAATAGTGTTAAAATAAATCGTGCACACTCTTTGGGTAAAAACAGAGACAATGCTCCTATCATAGCACATATACCGGAAGAAAGGGACATAAATTGTATTCTTAAGAATGCATATAAATTAAAGGGGACCCGATATGTTGTACATAGAGACTTTAGTGTAGAAACTCGTAGAAGTCGCAGTGTGCTATTGACTTTGAAAAAAGAAATAATGAAAACTGTGGGGGAAGAAGGGGTTTTTGTGGCAGTGGATAAACTGTACTTTAGAGGGCAGGTGTTTACTTTTTCGGAGAGTGCCGGATTACAATCAAAAAATGGGTGCGGGTTGGAAAAATTGAAAGAAATGTGCGGAAAGGACTTTTCTGGTTTGAGTTTTCTGAAAAACAGAGAAATGATATTAGGTAGTAACGAAGAGGTTAATTATGCATAGGAGGATGTCGTCTGCCAAGGTAGTCCAAATACTCGAATTGGTGGTGATGTTAGTGGCTTGCATGTGAGTAATTATTGCGGTATTAGGTTGATTAGTTTTAATGTAGCGGGTCTTAAAAGTAAATGTAGCGATATTCATTTTCATAATTTTGTTAAAACTTCTGATATTTTTTGTTTATATGAGACCTTTTTGGAGGAGGGGCAATCGGGATGGGTTACTGGTTTTTTCGATGAGTATGATATTTGTTTGACGACTGCAGTAAGAGTTAACAATATGGGTAGAGCTAAGGGTGGAACCGTTGTTGGATTTAGGAAAAATAAATTTAAGGATGCTAAGTTTATGACAATAGATGACAGGGTTGTGATTAATGTCAAATTTAGGCAGGTTCCGGTTATGATTATTCCCGTGTATCTTAGTTGCGATAGAGAAAGGTGGGAGGAAGAATGGTCAAATTTGTGGGAAATTTTAGAAAATCATAGTCCAAATAATGGTATTATTCTAATTGGCGATTTTAATTGTAGGATTGGTGAGCATCAAATACTACCAGAGCAAATTCTTCGTTCTACAAATTTAATAAATTATTGTAGAGTATCAAAAGATAAAATTATAAACAGTAAAGGTAGAAAATTTTTAGATATGTGCGAGAACTTTAACTTGGTGGTTCTGAATGGTAGAGTGAAGGGGGATGCGACTGGTGAATTTACGTTTGTAAGTAGTTTGGGTGAGTCGGTGATTGATTTGTGTTGCGTGTCATGGGATATGGTGAATCTTGTTAGTAATTTTAAAGTGGGTCAAGTTATCTATTCAGACCACATGCCTTTGGAGGTGGATATTATATCATCGCAATATGCGCCGGATGTTGTTGATCTGGCTCTTTTACCAAGGCTTTATTGGGTCAAATCAGGAAAGGAAAAATATGAGGCTTATATCCGGCGGAATGTTAAAAAAATTTGTCCGTTACCCAGGGATACAGGTGAAGCAAGTAATAAAATACTTAGTTTAATTAAGGAAGCTGCAGATAATAGGGGGCCAGTTAGAAAAAATAATAAGGTTTTTAAACAGGAGTGGTATGATTGGGAGTGTGAGAGGGCTAGGGGGAGGTGCTTTAAACAGTTAAATATGTATAGGCGATGTAATAATGTGGAAACAAAAAATGCGTATTTGCAGTCGAATAAATTTTATACCAAGCTGTGTAAAAATAAGAAATTTCAATTTTATAGGCAGGCAGCGAAGAAGATTGGTACTGTTAGGGATTCAGGATCATTCTGGGGACTTGTGAAAATTTTTAGGAATAAGCCTTTTAAAATGTCAACGAGAATTTCACCACAAGCTTGGCGACTTCACTTCAGTAATTTATTAGGTGAATTTATAGCAGCACATCCGATGGCATATGCGATGCCGTATAGGGTGGACGAAATGCTTGATGGTGAGATTAAATGGGGCGAGTTACAGATGGTTTTGGCTAGAGCGAAAGATAATAAGGCGCCCGGTACGGACGGTATTCCGATAGAGTTTTTTAAGAATGCACCAAGGGAAGTACTAAATTTAGTTCTGGAAGTATTTAATAATATTTTAACGCATTTGTCTGTGCCCCAGAATTTTCGGGAATCGGTGATTTTTCCGATTTATAAAAAGGGGGATATGGCTGAGGTGGGAAATTATAGAGGGATTTCGTTTGTAAATGCAGTCGCTAAGTTATTTTCGGGCGTGATGTTAAGTAGATTAGAGAGGTGGATATATAAAAATGACGTGTTATCCGAATGTCAGGCTGGCTTTAGGAAGAGCTATTCCGCGGTTGACAACATATTTAATCTTTATAACATAGTAAAATTGAAATTACTGGGTAGGCGTAAAAAAGTTTACTGTTTCTTTGTAGATTTAAAGGCAGCTTTTGATCGAGTAGATAGAGAAGCGTTAATTTATAAATTGTATGAATTGGGGCTGTCTCATCGTTTTATATGTGTTATAGCGGAACTATATAGGGGTACTAAGGCTGGGGTATGGTGTAATAATATGATTACAGAATTTTTTGATACCGTAAAAGGATTAAAACAAGGATGTCTTTTGTCTCCTATATTATTTTCTATTTTTGTAAATGACATTGGGGATCATCTGGGGGAGGGAATATGGTTAGGAGATATAAATGTTAAAATATTATTGTACGCGGACGATATGGTTATTCTTGCATCCACGCCAAGGGATTTACAAAGAATGATAAGGGACCTGAAAAATTATTGTGATCGTTGGGGACTAGAAATTAATACTCAAAAATCAAAAATAATGGTGTTTAGGAAAGGGGGTCGTTTAGCGGCTTGTGAGAAATGGTTTCTGGGGAATGAGGAAATTGAAGTAGTTAAGAAGTATAAATATTTAGGAGTTACGTTAACTACAAGTTTGTCTTTCACTGAGCATGTTAAAGAAAGATCAGCGATTGCTAAGTTTGGCCTAAATGGTGTGTGGAAAAATTTTATCATTAAGAAGGAAGTGTCAATGGAGGCTAAGTGGAAAATTTTTCGGGCGGTGAGTAGGGCAGTGGCTACCTACGGCGCACAGATCTGGGGCTTCCGGCAATATGATTGTTTGGAGGAGGTGATGCGATTTTTTGTCAAAAAATTACTTGCTTTACCAAGAGCCACTCCTAATTATATAATTTATTTAGGAATAAATGCTGAAATGCTCTTTCTATTTATATTTCGTATGCATTTTAATTATGTACTGAGAGTGTTGGAGTTGCCCAGGCATAGATTGCCACGTATGTTAGCCGAAAGAATGATTGAGAGTGAAATTGGGTGGTATGGAGAGTGGTTGCGATTGAGTGAAAGGTATGGGTGTGCTTTAAGTAGAGGAATGCATGGAGTGACAGGGTGGAGGGATGAGCTGGAAAGTATATTGGCATGTGCTAAAAACAATTTTAAGGAGATTTTTTTACGGCGAGCTGCAGATGCGCAATATCATAGTCTGTTTAGTCGGTTGGAGCACGACTTAAGAGAAAATAATTTTTTGAATCTGGGCTTAGATAGGTGTACTACGGGATTAATTTTCCGGGCTAGGGGAGAATTACTAAGTTTAAATTTCAGATGCGATAGGGAGGAACCCCAGTGGTTGTGTTCCCTGTGTAACTTACGGAGTAAAGAAGATACTTTGCATTTTATGGGAAGGTGTCCCATATTAAGTAGTATACGTGTAAATTATTTCGGTAAATCTGAATTGAATGATGAGGAAGTGTTGGACTGGTTAAATGGTAAAAGTTGGAAGAAACTAGCGGGATATTTACGAGTTGCACTTTGTTATAGAAGAGGGCTAGTAAACGAATTTAATTATTAATTATATGAATGTGCAGGATAAAAAAAAAAAAAAAAAAAACACATGGTAAAAAAAAAGATACAGAGTGCGTGAGAGTATGTGTATGTGATTATGTAGTATGTGTATGTGGTGTAAAAGAGTATGTGATAGATTGCGTGTGAGGATGGGAGATGGTAAATCACCAGTGTGCGCCCTTTCATATCTGTATTATCTGCTGTTGAATTTTGGATGCTGATTTGCTTGAAAGACCCGTTGCATTTCTTTTTCCTGTTGATTAACAACTGATTTATTTTTATAATTATTGATTTGGCTAGGCCTATTTTTCCTATTGAGCAATTTAAAAGAATTCTTTGTAATATTCTTATCAAATTTTAGAATTATTTATTTATGTTAAAATAATAGAAGTTTAAGTGTTTAGTTATTTGTTTATTTTATCGCTACGCTCAAGGAAAACAGGCAGTTTAATTTGATTTATTCTGAATTTACTAATCCTGGCAGACGACCATCTATAGGTCATGTCAAGATTATGCTGAGTTTGTTGGTTATTTCATTTTCATTTGTATTATTTTCTTTTGTATTGTTATTTTTGTGATATGCTGTTAATATGTTTTAAATAAAGGCATTGTATTAAAAAAAAAAAAAAAAAAAAAAAAAAAAAAAAAAAAAAAAAAAAAATACCTTGATAGTCTGCCACTCGTCTTGAATAATGTTCTTAATAAATCTTCTCTAAGCTGCCTCATAGCAGTTGTAGTATGGGGAAGAATTGCATCAACTATTTTCCACCATATCAACCTTTCTGAAAAATAATGTAGAATAAAAATAAAATGTTGCTTATACTGATATTGAATCACATAATTTCTCTAATTTATAGTTCTCATTGAAGAAAATAAATTTTAGATGAAAATCTATTTTTAGTAAAATTTATGTATATAATATTATAACTTTCATGACAAAACTTTTTGTTGTCAGGGGTTTTTTGGGTAAAAATTAACCTATATTCACTGGCATAACTGAGTATTATAAGACTGTTAATATGAATGTGAATATTATTTATAATATTATAATTAATTATATTATATTATTATTAATTTATAGAATGAATTGCAACATCTGTTGACTGAAGATTTTTAACCATTTTGTCTTATGTATGTGTTTCAGAACTGCCTCCAATCTCTCGGGAAATTATTCAACAGCTAAAAAAATAAGGAAAAACGCTGGTATAAAAAACCCAGAAATATTTCATTAGCAAGTCACAGCTAGCGAAAAATTTGACCCGTAATCCCGGTCCACCATTAATATACAGAAAGATAATCGTATGAAAATATAATTTCTGCCGGATACAACAGACTGGACTCTGGTCCAGTAGTGTCCACTATACAACGGTTTACAGTATCTACCAATTTGCCAGGCCACAAAGTTTACAACTTCTTATCATAGTTTGGTATAAATATACAGTCAACTCCCGATTATCCACGGAATTGGGTGGCACGAGTGCCACGGATAATCCGCAAAATGATGAAAAAAAGCGTAGGCATATACAGTAGTATACGTATAAAATCTTTATTAATTTTTTGTTATTTAAAGTACATAAATATGTAGGTACATAAATATGTACAATAATGAAAACACTAACTTAAATTACAAAATATAACATTAAAATTTTAAATGTTAATTATTTTTTGTCCCTAAAAATGTTTGTTTACAGTAATTTTTTTAAATTAGAACATACAATGTATTTATAAAAAAAAAACATAAAAATATTGTTTACTTATAAATGATGTGCAGAAGCTATGTTGTAATAGCACAACGTTTTAAAAAAGTCAGTAATCTGCTTTTGTTTTTTTTTGAGTTAAAACACTTTTTCTTGATTTGGGACAGAAGTCTTCTCAACATAAGTTTGTCACAAAGCAAAGCAAGTGCTTTACAAATTTAAGCGTGTTTTTTACTTTACAAAGCGCATACTTCCTGTGCTGTACAAATTTTATCTTTAATGTTATCACATTACAAGAAATTTACTTAACGTTAACATTAAGAAAAATCTGGTGTGAAACACTCACACAACTTTCTCTTGCCAATGCAAATAATTAACAATAAACCTAACATTAGTAATAAAACATTAGAAATAAAGGTAAACAAAAAACTAACCTCAAAAAACATTAGTGAAATACGCAAAATTAAAATCGACCTCAGTTTGGCTTAAAAATACGGAAAATCGCCCATTCACGCTAAACTAGGCACTGTAAAAAAAATGCTCAAAATAAAAGTTGTAGATCTCTTAATTTCCTACAAATTTGATTATATACACTTTTGTCGTAAAATGCATTCTAAGGCCGAAATCTTAAAAAAATAGATTTTTCACACGTTTTCGTGAGAAAAACCAGAAAATTGCTAATTACCGCTAAACTAAGCGTTATACAAAAAAATGTTAGAAATAAAAGTTGTAGAATTTTACATTCTCTACAACTTTTATTATATAACATTTTGCGGTAAAATGCATATTAAAGCCGCAATCTTAAAAAGAAAATGTTTTTACGTAAAAACAGCCTCACGCAGAATTTCAGCAAACATGGCGCCTACCCTATCTTGTAGAGCATAAAAAATGTAGTAAACCAGGCGATTTTTAAAAAAAATCGTAGGACAAGTTTTTGAGAAAATTGCAAAAAAGTGAAAAATTATACGAATAAACTACTACTTCCGGTTGACCGATTTTGATGAAAATGTTCATGTCGGGTCCGGTAGTGGTATGTAACTTAGGTTTCAAGTTTCAAGTTCGTACGATGTTCCGTTCTCGAGATATTCTGTTCACACACACACACACAGACCAATCGCTAAAAACATGTTTTTTGGGTTCAGGGGGTCTGAAAACGTATAGATCCGGTGAAAACTCGATTTCGAAAAATCGACATGAAAACAATACTTTCCTTCTTATATATTCATATAGGCAAGAGAAAGTAAAAAAGAATGAAAAAAAATTTCATCCGATGTGCGCGGATAATCGGGAGTTGACTGTACTGATAAATGTGAACAAACACTTACGTATTGATTCAGTCTTCACCTGGTGCAGACGTCGAGCAAGTGCAGTAAAATATGATGGTCCATGAACATATACCGTTGTAGTAAGATCTGCTGACGTATTAAGACCTTTCATTAATTCTTCAAGATACTCAAGCCAATCAAACTAAAATGCAGAACACACATAAATTACAAAACATTCAAAAAATATATTGTTTCGTTTAATTTTGAATTTATCACGCATCCTATGCAGGTATTGTCAACAGTCGTATTATACGAGGGCAGTCCAGAAAGTCTGTCACGTTTTCATATAAAAAAAAACTAAGTACACGAAAAAAATTTTATTATATACATTTGAAAGTGCAACTAAAATGCTATTTTTCTACATAACCACCAAACAAATTAAGACACTTATCATAGCGGTGACCTAATTTTGAAATGCCGGCGTCATAAAAGTCTACCGCCTGTGATTTTAACCAGTTAGTCACACCCTCCTGCAGCTCCGCATCGTCGTCAAAGCGCTGCGTCGCAAGCCATGTCTTCATTGTCAGGAACAAGTGATAATCGCTGAGCGCAAGGTCCGGACTGTATGGCGGATGTGGGAAAACCTCCCATTTGAAAGCATCCAGGACTTCTCGTGTTCGATTTGCCGTGTGTGGTCGAGCGTTGTCATGCAAAAAGAGAATTTTTCCAGTCAACTTTCCTCTGCGCTTGTTTTGGATTGCTCTTCTTAACTTTTCAAGTGTTTCACAATACCTCGCAGAGGTTATTGTTGTTCCACGTTCCAAGAAATCGATAAGAAGAAAACCGTATTACCGACCGTACTTCACAACTGGCGGGATTTTGAATTGCGGCACACATTTTAAATTGTTGTTGAAAAACAACAAAGAGCGACACAGACCTCTCGCTAGCACGGCTGGATAGCCACTGAACGGAAAAACGCCGCGGCACCACAATGGCCGCGATAGCTCCGCCCCTAGCGGCTACAACGCAAAACGTGACAGACTTTCTGGACTGCCCTCGTATTTTTAATTAAAATATATACATTTTTCTAAACCATCAGAATATAGTAACCAATATTTATAGTGCTTTCGTATATCTCGTACACAAAAGCGCTACAAACATTGGTAAGTATTCACTGTTGCCATATTCTGGTAGTTTAGAAATATAATTATGTTTTATTTAAATATCTTTTAAAACTAGCTAAATCAATATAATATTACAGAATGCAAAATAAAATGAACATTTTAAATAACTTTTTTTATAAAATACCCAAATTATTGAAACAAAATGAAGAAATCTTCCATGACCGTTCTCAAAAAACTTTAGAAATTAAAATTTGTAAACAAAACTTTTTTTGCTTTTATTTGTCATCAGGAACTGTACATTATTGACCACCACCCAATTTAATTTCTGTTTTTTACTGTATTTTTATGTGGGTTAGGTGTGAGTTTGGACCCTCAGTAGAGCTGTTCACGGATGGCTGTCAGCTGATACCATACAAAGTTACTCGCCCAACTGGTGTTACTTAACAAATAATAGAGACTTCCTACAGCTGGTTGATTGGGCTGGCCAAAGGCATTAACAATACAATTTAATATTTTAATTTTATACTTTTAATTGTAATTTATATTGTTTTAAAAATTATAATCCTGTTTCGTTAATTATTCTGTTGAAGTAATGTTCAGCTGATTGTGAGACCGAAAATAATGATTTTCTCAATAGTCCCTAAAATTTAGATGTCACATATTATACTAATAGATTTCCAAGCAAAAGTACATAAAAAAAGAGAACAGGAATATCCAAAGTTAAATATGTAAAGTACCTATGCCAAAAGTTACATTTTTTTAACACAAATAACACTTTGTATTATATATGATATTTATAAACATACTGCCAGTGTTTGTATTCAAAGTTTCTTTTCCAAGATGTAAGTCAATCAAATTTCATGTAGCTATACATTTCTTGCAAAGTACGCAAGAGATAAATTAATATAAGAATAAAATTTATGTTTTTCTATCATAACCACATATTTTAGAAAAACATTTTCAGTCCTGAACAGCTGTAACAAAGTATAACCCCTTCACTGTATTCTCTTTGGTAAAAGTAGAAGTCTTCCAACAAACACCAGGTGCGTGGTCAGTGCAATACAATAAAACAGTCAGTACGCATCCTGCTCATGGTCAGTAATGAAAGTGTTAAACAAAAGACCACCAAAAGGCTGGCCCGTGGTGTAGTGGTCAGCGCAACTGGCTAATATGCCGGGGTCCCGGGTTCGATTCCCGGTCAGGTCTGGCATTTTTTCATCTGTAAATCACCACATATCATTACCTACGCACAAGCCCAAGGCTTATGTAGGCATCATCATTCAATAAAAAAAAAGCCCTGCGATATCAATGAGATAAATGGTTTAAACACGTCAGGACCTTCAACATATCGAAGCAAACTAAACACAAATTACGTATTACTGATTTGAAGGGTTTCTGCAAAGAAAACGGAAAAAGAAAAGCTCACAGTGAAAAAATGTTAAGAATAGGGCTGCAGAAAGAGCTTTTAAATTGTTTACAGTTATAAAAATAAATGTAAAAAGCACAAAAACAATATTTTATAAACTGAATAATCCAAATTGAAATATGTTTTTATCTCTTTTATTCCCTTTTCATTATAAACTTTTAATCAATAACTTTTGAATTAACTACATACAAAACCTTTAATCACGAATATGATCATACAAAATTTTTTCATTTGAGCTACCAACCGAAGTTGAGTCTTTTAGTTTTACGGTAACATTGAACCACTACGCCACCAAAGTGGTCGGGTTGTAATTTTAATTTAACTGATTAGTTTGTTGATTGTCAGGTAACCACATACTAACCCTGCTGATATATCATGTCGTGAAATGTCAAATCTATAAATGAACAATGGACATTCAAAAATATAATCATAATGTAGAAAAAACCCCAGATAATATCCTCAATGTTTAATCAAGATGAAATAACTGAAATATTTTAAATTACAGTAATAAAAACGCACAGAATTAAATACATTGATAGATAGACAGCTATTAATTTTTTGTTTGGTATAAAAATACGTATTGCATGACTCTATTTTGAACTCTTTTGATTATTATCAGTATTCAACACGTATTTTATTACACCAACATTTTGCCTTATTAATGACAGAGACCATTATGATATAACCTGTCAATAGATTATCTTTTTTAACAGTTTATAAGTAATTTGTGTTACGTTAAAAGTAGTACAATAAATATACTCGTTTAAAACATTCATACAAAATCTGGTGTGAAACACTCACACAACTTTCTCTTGCCAGTGCAAATAATTAACAATAAACCTAACATTAGTAATAAAACATTAGAAATAAACAAAAAACTAACCTCAATAAACATAACCTAATTTTAATCATATATGAAAGACGAAAAATGAAAATCTATCTCAGTTTGCCTTAAAAATATGGAAAATCACTCTTTTACGCTAAACTAGGCTCTGTAGAGAAAAATGCTCTAAATAAAAGTTGTACATCTTTTAATTTTCTATAAATTTGATTATATACACTTTTGTCATAAAATGCATACTAAGGCCGAAATCTTGAAAAAAATTGATTTTTCACACGTTTTCGTGAGAAAAAACAAAATCGCTAATTACCGCTAAACTAAGCGTTATACAAAAAAATGTTTGAAATAAAGGTTGTAGGATTTTGAATTCTCTACAACTTTTATTATATACATTTTTGTGCTAAAATGCATATTAAAGCCGCAATCTTAAAAAGAAAATGTTTTTACGTAAAAACAGCCTCACGCAGAATTTCAGCAAACATGGCGCCTACCCTGTCTTGTAGAGCATAAAAAATTAAGTAAATTAGGCGATTTTAAAAAAATCGTAGGACCAGTTTTTGAGAAAATCGCAAAAAAGTGAAAAATTACACGAATAAACTACTATTTCCGGTTGACCGATTTTGATGAAAATGTTTGTGTCTGGTCCGGTAATGGTATGTAACTTAAGTTTCAAGTTTCAAGTTCGTACGATGTTCCGTTCTTGAGATATTCTGTTCACACACACACACACACAGACCAATCGCTAAAAACATGTTTTTTGGGTTCAGGGGGTTTGAAAATGTATAGATTCGGTGAAAACTTGATTTCGAAAAATCGACATGAAAACAATACTTTCCTTCCTATATATTCATATAGGCAAGATAAAGTAAAAAATATATTTGTGTGCACGTATTCAGATTGGTCTAGAGTCGGAACAGGAATTTTTTGTTACTATTACAATTTCGTAAGAGTACTGAACGGTATCTGATACTTTTTGTTCCAAGTACAGATTACAGAAATACCAACGGAGTGAGGAAAGATTAATATCCTTGCTGTACTCAGGTCATTCGGAACTAGTGATAAGCAAGTTTTTTTATAGGCAAAACCGTTGCGTTATCATCGCCTGATCCTCCGAGTCTGATGAAGAGAACCTGGGATAAAGAGGGTTAAAATGAAAATATTAAAAAATCTGGTGTAAAACACTTACATGACTTTTTTACAACTTAATTTATATATAGATACACACATATTTTATGTATTGTACACTATAGCTCTAAAATTCATATTAAGGTCATTATCTTAAAAAAACTATTTTTACCATGAAAGCACAGCTCCCCAAGAATTTCAGCAGACATGATGCTTATCCTAACCTTGTAAAGCATAAAAATTTAGTAAATGAAGTGATTTTAAAAAAGAAAATGTAGAACCTGTTTTTGAGAATATTGCAAAAAGTGAAAAATCACATGAAGAAACTACTTCCAGTCGATTGACTTTGATGAAAATGTTCATGTCGGGTCCTCTGTGGTACCTATGTGAGTTCCAAGTTTCAACAACTTTGTACGATATTCTGTTTTCACACACACGTGCACATGCACAAATATTAATGGTAAAAACATGTTTTTTTGGGTTCACGGGGCATGAAGAAGTGTATTTTCGATGAAAACTTGATTTTGAAAAATCAACATGAAAACAATATATTCCATTCCTACATATTCATATAGGGCTAAAGAAAGAAAAAATACATTATGTGAGAGAATTACAAGCTGAGTTTTCACATTGATTTAAGCACACAATCATGATGTCCTATCCAGCCACTTTCAAATACATTCAGTTTCAAATATGTCTGCATTTTTCAAACACGTTTTGGTTCAGTTTAAATTTTCTGTGAATGTATTATTGTATCATTATTAATTTTTCCCGATTGATTTTGGTCCCTATGCATACACAGTGTCGGTCAACTATAGGTGTATTTGTTTAAAAGTTGTACCCACCCTATTATTTGGTGTTCCTGTCGTATTAGCTTGATCCATTAATTCCTGAAGATCACCAAATAACATTCGTTGAGGTTCTTGTTCAGTCATTGAATCAACATCCTGTATAGAGAGTAAAAATGAATACAAAATTTTTTTACTTCAGTAACAATTTTTTTCTACTTTCCTACGAATCTATCAATACCAATATTATAAAGAAGAAATATCTGTTTGTTTATACAAGGTAATCTCCAGAACTAACTAATCAATTTCAAAAATTCTTTTAATGTAGAAAAACTAAAGCTTCCTAAGTAAAAACAGGTAATATTAAATTTTGTGGGTGGTAAAATAAAAATTAACTTTTCTTTTATTTGTTTGGGATGGTTAGTTCTTCCATTTATTTAATTCTAATCTATTTAAATTCTATTCTTCTGTCTATTGTACAAAATGTATTGGAATATGGTGTAAGGTACAGGGTCATACGGTAGATTTTCTCAGTATGATGCAAATTTTTTAAATGCCGTCCTTTTAAAATTATATTCGATTGTGATTTTTAAAAAAACTCCACAAAATATACGAATAAATTTTTATTTTTAAAATATAAACTACTTTAAAATAATATCATTTATCAACTACAACAATCTACTACAGTTTTACCATTCTAACTTTAACTTCAGCAAATTTATTAATTAGGGATGTGATTTTTTCCTACTGAAAGATTCAAATTGTATTTTGATTTTGCTGCTGATGCCATATCTTATGGTTACATCTCTTTGTAAAATAACATGCCAGGTCCTGGAGAGTTATAATGATCAGGTATGGTACACTACCGCAATGCAGTACGATATTTTTCTCTCTTTCCTCTTTTAAAATTTTTTTAAGATTATCTATGGGCTAGATACCCAAAAATTTAACAAATAATTCAGTACTGACAGATAAGTAAAATTTACAAAATTAAAAAAGGTATTGTAACACCAGAAAATTTGTGACAAAGTTAATGCACAATTATTTTTTAAAACAATAAAAAAATTTGTTAGAATCCACACTAAATAAACAAAATATAATTATATTATCTATTTAGAAAAAGCTACATTGTAAAACATAGTATACAATAAAATATTACTACTAACCGATTTAATTTGCGATTCCATGAGTAAAATCTTAAAAGCAGCAGTGTTTAGTGCAGAATTATTTCCAGAAGGATTAAGTTGAGCAAGTACACTTGAAATATACGACATTTTTACTAAAAGAACTTCTTTGCTTTCAACTCTAGCGACTCTATGATTTGTTGATACTAAATTTAGTTCTGGTAATGAAGAAAATCCTAAACCAGGTGAAACCTGTGAATAAAAAATAAAAAAGACATTGTAATCAATAAATTACTTAATTTTCCGATTGTGGATATTACTTATTTATGAATTCTTTAATATTTACTGATATCAATTTCTGAAAAACTGGATTCAATTGGCTCGTTTGTGTAAGCACACTTGAGTATTATGGCTTGTTCAGTGATTTAACAACTCAAGCTACAATTTACAAAATAGTTACTTGGTTCCACTCCACAGAGCTTCCACCAAATTATACCAAAGGAAACAGAGTTATTTAGCTCCTAAACATTTAAATCTATGCCTACTAATATCAGAAATCTACCGAACATCATAAAGTTTAAAAAGGTAGTCTGTTATTACTCAGCCAAGATAGACACGAAATCCAACAGATGTTGACTCCTAATTCTTAACTGGTTCACTTAATTTTCTTTTGACCCAAAAAAATAGATTTTGGTCCTAATGGGAAGCACTCATAAAGTCTACACTAGAACACAGTTTTGCCACAGTTGGGTAGGTTGATTTCCCCCACACCATAATTATCAGTTTGTGTAAACAAAATTGCATTAACAATAACAGAAATTTATATAAAATATTTCTTTTAGTTTCACCTCACAAGGTCTAAAATTGACCCAAAACGAGGAAACAAATCTGTCTTATTGTTACCAACATCATCATCTCAACCATCCACAATAAAAGTCAGCTACTTTTTTCGTATCAATTAATCAACTAGTTTCTACTTTCTACAAAAAATAAAAATTTGAATAGAGCATTACTTACATGTAATGTAGTTATATTTGTTTCATTATCTACATCTAGAGATATTGTTACTAAAATATCCATACTTAAAACACGTTGTGCTTTTGCCAGAGTTTTCGCTAATTTGAACCCTTTTGTTGTATTGGCTGCAGGTACACTTCTTGGTAGACTAACATTATCTAATACTTGAAACAGAGGCTCTACACCGAGTTTGTCTAGTTTTTCTGAAAATAATAATAATTTAAAAGATATTAAAGGAATAATAATTTCATTTTAAAATTTTATAGCATTAAAATTTATGTTATTATCATTGGTGATAGAAAGAATTGTCTCCACACTTGACCAGTTGGAATGGATTGATAAAAATACCGCTTCTGTCAATGATAGGTATCCTTTTCATGTTCAGTGCAGTAGCAATACCTTACCAATATCTTCACCAAAATTTGACATGCATCTTCTACAATTCATCTGTATTTATAAATAGGAAAGCCCTCATTGACTAAATGACTGACTACCATCACTAATTCTCCTACTTGCATAATAGCTAGAAAGCTGAAATTAGGAGGGCATATTCCCTTTAGGGTAAACAGAAACGTCAAACAAACGATTTCAAAATTCCACCATTAAGGGGTTGAAAAGGCTGTTCAACTTTCAAATCAATATTTTACAGTGAAATTCCAGACAAGCTAGGGCTGAAACTCTGTGGAGACAATACTTATAGTTCAACTCCAAAATTTATACCTTAACCATTTCCAAAATGTACCTTATAAGGGGTTGAAAATAGTTTTAAACCCTTAAACCAACATTTATTGTTTACTAAGTTCCAGACGAGTTAGACGGCTGAATTTCAATGATGTTATTTACAGTCAAACTAAAAAAATTACCCCAAACAATTTTCAAAATTTTCCAAAGGTTGGAAAAGGTGACCAACCCTTAAACCAATATCTTTCATTTACAAAGTTTTGGATGAGTTAGATGGCTGAAACTCAGTTGAGATGTTACGTATAGTGACGCTAAAAAAATTACACCTCAACAATTTAAAAAATTTACCTGTAAGGGGTTGAAAAGGGTGCTTAAGATTTAAATCAATACTTTCGGTCTACTCAAGTTACAGATGAGCTAGATTACTGAAACTCGGTGTTATCTATAATAGTGCAACTTAAAAAATTACCCCTTAACAATTATAAAATTGTACCCGTAAGGGTTTAAAAACACTGTTCAACCCTTAAACCAATATTTTTTGTTTATTAAGTTCTGAACAAAGTAGATGGCTGAAACTCGGTGGAGGTGTCCAAATATATATCAGATTTTCTAAATTAGAAAATCTTATTTTTAACCCTAATTTAAAAATATTGAAATAAAAAAAAAATTATACACAGGTGAAGTTGGAATGGGCAGCTGGTTTAAATAAAATTAAAAATATTTGTTAAAAACATTTACCATAAAATATTTATCTACATACCTGTATCAACACAAGATCTGTATAGAGACTTTGCATTGCTCAAAGGTTCTGGACCTGCGTCAGTATTATTTTCCATAAGCACGTCTGAAAAAGAATACATAATTATTATTTTGTAAACTATTGTTAACATTACATTCAGTGGGGAGGTATTGACTGAAAAACTACAGCGAACCAAAATTGCTGTCAGTAAGTGGGCCAAGAAGTGGAAGATTAATTTCAATGAAGATAAGTTAGTGAATGTAAATTTTAACAATAAAAAAAGCAATCACATTCCCATAACTGTCATTATCAAATCAATACATTTTCTTAACACAGCCAAGTATCTTGGGAATAACCCAAGATGCAAAGCTGAGGTGAAAAAATATGTTACAAAGAAACATGGAAAAGTACAAATAAAATATAAAAATTTGTATTGGTTGCTCTGTCAGATCTCTGAACTACAATCTACAGTACAATAAATGGCTTCACTATAAGTATTAAAACTGATACATTAGTATAACGCACAGATCTACAGCTGCACCAAAACAAGCAATCTAAATTTTAACCAAAGGTTCCAAAACAAGGTGCCCAAGAACAATGTTAATGCTTCATGGTATGCCTGAAACAGCGACATCCACCATGCTTTAAAAGTGCCTTCAGTAGTTGATGAAGTGCCAAAACAAGATCATCTTCATAAGCTCGTTAACTGTTAGACACTATTGTGACAATTAAGAGACTGAAATTCACAAAGCCAGTCAATTTAGTGTGTTAGTAGAAAGAGATTAGGTCTAGATTAGATTTAAATTTCAGTTATAAATATGTAACTAAAATACTTTATACGCGAAAATTATAAAACAAGTGTAGTGCCATTAGGAGTCTGCATAATTGTGAAGAGTAGGAACAAAATCGTTGAACATTGTTTGCTAGTTTTAAATAATTAGTTGCCATAATATAGGACAAAAAATACTTCAACAGAATCTACATTTTTGATAATTTAGGAAGCATATAGAATAAATTAGTAATCTTATGAAACAACATCTTTATGAAGTTAAATACAAAAGATGTATCTTCTTTTATTTATGAATACCGACTTATTTTCATTTGTAAGTAAGAAGTAATGAATAAATCTGCTAACACACTGCAGTTGATTATTCTGGAATTTACATGTGATATAAAATTTATCAGTAGACATTAAATAGGTCGACTTACTCTTCAGAAACATTAGTAAAAGAGGAAATTTATTTCAACATTTAGTGTGCACGAGATATCTAGCAATAGGTGTAAAATGTCTAGGCCCATACATAAAACCTCTGAACTAATACACCCACTGGCAAAGTGCGGGCGGGAAGCGCACGAACTGAACTTTGTATCCTAACCCCTGCGATTCCAAGTTAAAAGGGCATTTAACTTGAGGCAAGCAGGGCATTTAACTAACTATAGATTATGTTTGTAAAGTAACGTATCAAGAAGTTAATTTGTACATAACAAATCAACAGTTTTACTTACCTAAGACTTTACTTTGTATGTACCTCGTTCTTTCTATAAACCAGGAATTTGATCCATCAATTACTACATGGGAATCTCCCCAACGACCGCACGCATATTTATAGAAATCTTTACAAGGGTCAGCAGTGGTATCCATGTTCTGCAGAAGCATTGCCGCTATAAAACATTAATCAAGATCTTTAAAACACGCACAGTTCTAAGACTTCTGATTACAGAAAATCTCACATTTCCTATAACAGTTAGTTGCAATGCATTTTTTGGTTAGTTTTAAAAATGTCAAAAAACACTTTTGTTTCATGCGTCAGGTTAGCCAACTTAGCTAATCAGCATAAAAGAGTTCATTCTGTGCAATTATTAATATGTATCTTCCTCTGGTATCTTCTAAGCTAGCTCACAAAATTCGAAACTGTAAAATTAATTTTCGAAACTACGGTTGGTTGCACAAAACCGGTAACGTGAAATTTACATTTTGTGGTTTTGCTAATGACATTGTCCCTTGTAGGCTTACAATAAATTAAGCAAAAAAATAAAATAAAATAAATCATTAAAGATTCTTGCACTCGCCGAACTAAATGTCAGTCTACGTATTTTCACAGGGAGCAAGATGATGCGTAGTACGTGCGTTCATTAAGTCGCGCACATCAAAAAGGTTGTGAAGTAATGTAATTTATTTGGTATTATGTATTTGTTATTGTTATAACTTTTATGCACATATATACTTAGTACTTACATATATACTTATTTCCAACATTTTATGTCTTATAACATATGTTCAAAATGGCTGCCTTGTTCATTAATACACGCACGAATTCGTTTTACCACGTTTGTTGACACTTTGTGGAGTACGCGTACACTAATATTGTTTATCTCCGTTGTAATGTTCATTTTCAGTTCATTCAGTGTATGAGGCCTATTTTTATAAACCCTTCCTTTGAGATAACCCCACAGGAAAAAATCTGGAGGCGTTAAATCGGGAGACCGTGGGGGCCATAACCCTATAGAGATTATACGCTCGCCAAAAAACTCATTAAGAAACTCATTGTTTCATTCGACGTGTGACATGTGGCACTGTCCTGGTGGAACCATACATCACGCTCATCGGTTTCCAACAAGGAAATAAACTGTGTAATTATGTCTTTGTATACACCACTGTTCACTGTAGTTTCAAAGAAAATAGGCCCCACTATTCAACGACGTGACTCGGCACACCACACTCCAATTTTCAGACAGTGTAATGGACTTTCATGAAAAACATGAGGATTTTCAGTCGACCAGATTCTTGTGGTTTGGCTATTCACATATCCACTAAGGTGGAACCAAGCCTCATCACTGAAGAAAACACGGTCTAGCTCTTCGATTCCATGGTTGTCGACAATGGACCGAAACCATCTACAGTAAACAAGGCGCTTTTCTTTGTCTGGATCTTTCAATTCTTGAACACTACGAACACGATATGCACAAAATTTTAACTTTTTCATAGCTTTATGAGCACCACCCAATGAAATTTGTAATTGTGTTGATAGTCTTCGTAGGCTTTTTAAAGGCGACTGCTGCATAACATTTCTAACCTCAGCCAGTTTAGCGTCAGTTAAAATGACTGGTCTCCCTGATCTCTTCTTGTCTGCAACTGTTCCGGTTTCATGGAAACGTCGAATTAATCTGGTTAAGGTCGACTTGTTAGGCACTTTTACATCCGGATATGTCACACGAAATTGCTCAATAACAAATTCATATGAATGACTGGTAAAATACTGTTCAAGAAGGAACACTCGTTGCTCTTGGGAAAACGACATGTTTACCTTATCGTAATCTAAACAATACTGCAGGCCTGTCGTAACATGTACACACAATAATGTGCTTCTAATCTGTTGTTTATATTACCAGTGGTGCTATCTTGCGGTAGCCACTAGAACTAATATAAAAACCCGCTGTTTACAGACTTGTTTATTTGGATGTGCGCGACTTAATGAACGCACTACTTCGTGCTCACGATTATGAGACACATACTGAAATAAAATTAAAAAACCTCTTAGATAACGTCAGTTGCATTAAACCAATTAAGTTTTCACAGAATTTGCTATGAGCAGAGAAAATTAATTTTTAATTTTTTCTTTTATTTAGCATACCTAGGTACATACATTCATAGGTACTGTATTTATGGACCTACAACGTCACACAAAAGTTTTTGTATTCACACAGTTTGGCAAAAGCAAAGAAAGATTTGCAGTTGATTAAATTCACCTTTACTCTGAAAATTATTGCTCTCCATTTTGTGTCAATAAAATAATGATTCTATATTTTGTGTCAGTGGAGGGCAATAAAATGCTTGTGTTTACTACCACCGAAACAGCAAGCCTCCATTTTGCTGTCATCATAATATTGTGAATTTTGCTTCTTACTAATTAATTATCAACATCGCCTCAGAGGACAAAGTCATCGGCAGAGGATAAGTTTCTATTTGATCCAACCTGTGGGAGGGAATTACCGCTTGCTCTATAGTTAGAAGTTTACCCAATCAGAAGGGCAGTGAAATTGACGCGTTGTGCAGTTTTAATATCTATGATGACGAATATAAAATCTTCAATTTCTACGTTCTCACTCGCAAAGATCTAAAATTTTTATTTTTATTCCTTTATTAGGAGAGAATACAATATATCATAAAAATAATTAGGTAGGACTAGGCCTTACTCTATAATATTTTTATTTAGTTACAACTATTTTAGTTACTACTATTAATTTATATATTTTTTCTAGTAGCCTAATAATTAACAAACTATAAATCTAAATTAGGAAAATACCTGACTGAATACACTCAGCACTTTCGCACAATTGTGAACGCCTCCAACTTCCTACGGAAAAATATAAAACAATAAAATTTCAGTTGGTTTTTTAAAATAATATTGTACTAATTAATGATATTGTGTTTATTTCAGTTCTCTTAATAAAAATAACAATTATATCAAATTCAGAGATTAGCGTAATATTCAGGACTGAAAGCTACAATATTGGGAGGGAAAGCTAACGCACATATTGATATCAACATACGCTGTTTGTGACAACATAAAAGTTATTTTCTCAGAATCTTTTATTTAAAATAATGGTCTAAACGAGTAGCATCGCTCATGTAACTTACTATACAAAAATATAAATAGTGAACGGGACCTTTAAATGTAAGCCTACGCTTCATAACAAAATACATAATATTTTTCTTATTTAATCAATTAATGTGAAAGAAGTAATAGATTTAATTAAAGAAATATCTTATTTGAATTTAAGTGTGTTTTTAAAAATTTATTTATTTAAAGTCGCATCAACCGCTTGGTCGTTAGCGACTACGGGTCTTTTCCGTTTTCTGTATACCACTATCAAATCTTAATTCCTTGAAGGGTTGCGCACTTGTTCATTTCTCCCACTCCCTGCCTCACTGAATACTTATCTGAGACAGACACACTCACGCATGTGTACACACGTTCTTCCCATTTGTTTTATTTCTTATATTGATTGGTTTATTTTGCTATTACTACATTACTATTACATTATATTTTTTCTTTAACTTTTTGCTATATTACATTTCTATTATGTTATATTTTTTAATTATTTACATTAGGAAGAGAAAGTCGTATGAGTGTTTCACACAGACCTTTTTAGTTGTCACATCTTCTGAGATTATGCAATAACTCCCTTTCCTGAAGAAACTCTGTAGCATCTTCCTCCGTCGGAATTATACATTAAGTAACTGTATAAAATTCATAGTAGACTGACTGTAGTAACTAACTGTGAAATGGGAGTGGAGTTGGCATTACGCAGGAATATTGCTAGTCAGATTGGCGCGTTAGAAGCAGGAGTGGGAGAGGTGTGTGGTATCTTCAGGGAATTCGGATTTGATAGTGGTACGGAAAACGGAAAAGACCCGCGACTACGGTGGAGTATGTAACATTAACTGAGGGATTTGGCACGTGAACATTTCCAGACCCTGGCCGAGAATCGAACTCGAGACCTCCGCGTGGCAGGACAATGCGGTAACCACTACGCTACAGAGGTGGCCATGAGGATTTTTGGTTGAGACTTAGACACCACTATAGAGACCACCATTTTAGTTTGTCCTCAGTTGTCAAATTATGCGGATAGGGAAGGGATCTACAGCCGTTAACAAAACGAGCCGTCCCAATAGATGTTTTATAGCGTTTCAAATGTTCTACACCTGGCAGCACCTTTAATTTCTTAAATCCCCATTCCATTTATTTTGTTCCGTCCTTAAACATTAGACTACTGATTTTCAAATTTTTCATCAGTCGTTATTAAGAGGTACATAATGATTGCATTGGTTCAAGTCCCATTTTATTACATCTTTGACGGGAATTTAACTGGTTTACAAATAATGATTACAATAAAACATTTTTATTCTAGCCGATTAAAATACTCTCCAAAAATATTAAAATGTAGATTAATTATTATTTACTGTAAAAATAAATGGCCTAACACATATTATTATTATCGATTGTTTCAGTAACATTGTTGACTTGCGCATTATTATAATAGTTAGCACTTTAGGAACGATTTATTTTTTATAAATTATTGAAATGTTTTAATAGTAGAAAAATAATGAACTAATTAATAAACTACCAGAAAAATAAATAAACCAAAATTCAAGTTTTAAAATTAAGGAATCTGGCAAACGGCTTTGGTTATGCTTAAGCATTGTTTTTGTGTTAAAATTGATTTTTGTTTGTTCTTCAAGTGTTTTTAAATAGTTTTTTACGTATTATTTTATGTTAAGGTAATAAACACTTATTATTATTATTATTATTATTACTCACTTTTAATTTTATCTGTCAAAGTACTGGAATAAACTTCTTTTGGGTTTAAAACACCACTGTATTCTGAAAAGATTAAACAAAACACTTTTGTCTAAATGACATCAAGTTTTTGAAAATGTGTTTAGACGTTTGAGAGGGGAATCGTTAATAAGATAATTGTCAACCGCGCACTCTCTCCCCATTGTCTTTACAAATATAAATGCCAATACAAAACAACTAACGTACACATGCATAGAAAATGTAGGTACAGTAGGCTGGTTGACCTACTGCAAGCTCTTCACTGTTCGGGGACGGGTGGGGAGAACAAAGCGTACATTTATTTGCCGCTGACTCTCCGTTGTCATGGCAACCCGTTCTTGTTGTAAGAGAACGAGGGGTACCCGTCTAACTCTTCACTTGGGTATTTATTAACTACCATATTAAGGCCATTACAAGGGCTATTTAAAACTTTAGATAGTGCTCTAAGCAGATATAATAATTTTATGTACATTTTTACACGACACTTCTTCATTTGTTGTAAAACAAAAAGTAATTATGACAGAAATAATAGACCTACTGTTTTTGTTAGAGATAAATCTCGATAATATCAAGAAAATAGGTGAAGAGGCTCTTCACCTACTTCACCTGAATAGCCGCCGCTGGTATTTAGTTATTGAATATAATTATTTTAATGTAACAGACTGGGGAGTTGAGGTGATTCAGTGATTTTAGCATACAGGTGGCCCAAAAATACCCTCTTCCCGTTTTTAACTCATCTAATTTTTCTGAAAAATTTATACATGTGTTTTGTTTTATCAAATTTTATTTATTCATCATCTTTCCTGAAGATATAACCTGTAAGAGGGTAAACAAGAAACAAGGTAAAAGGTTGGTAGAAGAAGTTTCATTGCGTTGTTCATTGGTTTAGTCGGCCTAGACCTACGTTCGAAAAAGTTATTAAAACAGAAGTAGGATCAAATTTTGATGAAACATCAACATCGTGTTGAACAACCTTTGATGAAAAACTCTCGAATTACTACCCAAGATTTCTGTTAAACATTCATGCTCATGAAGATTTAAAGAAGATATTTCAAATTTTATTTGGTATATAAGTAGTATGGTCCTATACTTTAAATTTTTCACTTTATTTGTTTTTATTTACAACTGTGCTGTTATGCACAACTAGTAAAATGCATAGATCTATAATATATATTTTAAAAAATGACGTTAGACATTAAATAAGGACACCACTCATTAGTAGGACTCCCGCAGTTAATTACTACAGTTATCCTTTTCATAATTTAATCATTAAGACTATTTAATTAATAATAGTAATTTTAATTACTGTTTCATGTTTCTTTTTTTAAATCTAATTAAATTTGTATTAAATTAAATTAAGTTAACCCAAGTCTCTGCTCCACCTCCTGTTGAGCCAAAAATATGGATTGCTTGGTAAATGCAATCCTACGCACAAGCCCAAGGCTTATGTAGGCATCATCACTCAATAAAAAAAAAATGAGAACTTTAAATTTAAATAAAAAATTTACTTTTAAAATTTTAACAGGCTTCTTATTTTTACATTGTTCGAATAGTGGTCGTTGTCGAATATTTGACTGAAAAAGCTTTTCGGCCTGAGTAGCCCCACCAGCTGCGGTTATTCTGAGTAAGCATAAGATTTATACTTAAAATTTAATATTGTATAATTTATTTCAACACAGAATTACTTGAGATTTTTTTGTATAAATCAAAAAAATTAATTTGGAAATATCTTTTGATAATAAAAAGTTTTAGTGAGTTTCCGTTTTTACGTTGTCGGATTGTGGTCATTGTAAAATATTTGATTAAAAAATTTTGTTTAGTTTTCGGCTCGCGCGGCTCTTTGGTGTTTCCACCGAATGAACCTTATCCCAGATCGTCCCTGAAACGAACCCGGGATCTTAGACAAATGAATTGTATTATTGGTGGCAATTTTTAGAATTTTCGTCAATTATTTTCCTTTGTCTGTCCGTCCGTCACAACAAGATGCCAGAAACTACAAGAGATAGCAAAAGGATTGGGTTTGAAGTTCCTGTTTCGACCGGCAGTGGCCCAAAATCGGAAGTCAAAAATCAAAGTCGGAATTTCATGGCCATGGAATTTCAGCCATGAAACGCGTAGTTTCATGAAAGGGATTTTTTTTAAATAATTTTCAGTTTGAATCTTAGCAATCAATGGATTAAGAATGAGTTACAATAATTGAATGAAAATCCGGAATTAAAAAAAATGTTCTGAATATTGTATTCAGCGCCCTGATTGTACGAAATATTGTATAAATCAAGAGCAATAAATTTTGATAAAAAATTCTAAGATTGAATAAATGAATTTTTGACATAAAGAAGATGAATTCACACCTGAAGTACGTACTCTTAATGTCATTTTTATGTGTTGATAATAAAGGTACGAAATCAATAAATCTTTAGAAATGATTTAAGAATCACTCTACTTAAAGAAAGGTAATTTATTACGGAAATATTGCCTTTCTTCATTCATGAAATACTCACGGCAAGACGTACAATCTATTAAGTTAAATGATACTCAATTTGACACCTATTGAAGTAAAAAATCAATGGTATAATGAACACTAAAAATTCAGCGTGCACAATAAAAACGACACAGGAAATGGACGTAAATTTTAAGTTCCATTTTATTTGTTCAATTACTTTATCTACACAGAGTGGGTTGTAATTCTTTTAATTTATAGTTTTTATTTTATTTTTTTTATTAGAATTAATTATTACGACTTTTAGACTACTGACGATTATCTTAATACAGAAACATCCGTTTAATACGCTCACGGTTAATACAATTTCCTGCTTAATATTAGTTTTTTCTGCCCATAACAGGCAGGTCGAGTGTTAAATTATTTGTTAGTTCTGATTGCTGAGTGCTAGATCTGCTAGTTCCAGGGCTACAACAAATAGTTCTGTTTCTTATCTCATGGTCAGCCAATTATATGACAGAAGCATTTAAGAACAGAAAAGGTAAAGGTGTAAAAGGCACTATTCAGAGTAATCTTCTGTGAGAGTAATAAATTTCATTATACAGCCAGATCCTGTGGTGAATGAAGTGAAGGTGTCATTTACAGAATGGAAGTAGATGATTTTTAGTGGGCCTGGCATGCTGATAAACATACTTTTCCACTCAGTAAGGAAGGCGTAGGAAAACCACGTCACTCCTCGTTTTTCTTAGCAAAGCCTCTAGAGGTTCAAACTAGCCTTTTAGCTGATGACCTAAACAACAATTAGTTTTTTACGAAGTTCCTAAAATAAGTATTAAAAAACTTTGCAGATATCCTTTTAACACGCGCCGATTCCCGCTTATTAAGCTGTGTTTCTGCTCAATAAAAAAAGTTGTAACGAATATATATACGAGGGTAGGCTGATAAGTAATGCACACATGCTTGTAGAAGACGAACAAAAAGAAATAGCAAGATGGGGTAAATAACAAATTAAAGTACAAATCTTAACCTACCAAATTATCTATTTATTTTTCAATATAGTCACCGTTAAGCATTACACATTTCTCCCAACGTTTAACAAGTTTTTTCATTCCGTCACTGAAAAATTCTTCCGACTTTCCTCGAACCCAGGACGCAATAGCTGCCTTCACCTCATTGTCCGAGCTGTAATGATTACCCTTAAGGTCTCTCTTCAGTAGAGGAAAAAAATAAAAATCGCAAGGCGCAAGGTCGGGAGAATACGGAGGGTGTAAAATTGGTTGAAACTTCAGGTTTCTCAGAGCCTCTCCAGTTGCACGCGAAGTGTGTGGACGAGCATTGTCGTGTTGCAAAATTATTGGCGCCAGGTTGCCTCTAACACGACAAACTCGACGTCGGAAGTGTTTCAGAGTCTGTATATACTGAGCAGAATTTACCGTTGCCCCTCGTTCCAGATAATCAGTCACATAAACTCGGCGAGCATCCCAAAACACAGTCAAAAGAATTTTTTTTGCGGACGGTTGTGTTTTGAACTTTTTCACAACAGGAGAATGTGGATGACGATATTCAGCGCTCTGCCTTTTTTCTTCGGGATCGTAATGATGAACCCATGACTCGTCCCCCGTCACAATATTCAAAAGAAAGTCGTCTCCTTCGTCACGGTAGCGCTTCAAAAGTTGTTCAATTCGCGTTGTTTAATTCTCGTTGACATAGCACCAGAACACGACGCCATACTTCCACTACTCAAAACAAACTGAATGAAAGCAACGCCTTCAAACTGCGCAGACTTGTAGAGGAGAAATAGTACTTCCACATGCCACCAGGCGCGCTACTGAAGTTTATTTAGTTGTCTTCTACAAGCATGTGTGCATTACTTATCAGCCTACCCTCGTATATATATATATATATATATATATATATATGTTATGTTTCAGTACAAACAACCAGGTACGAAAAGGAAAAAGGAGCATATTTTACAAAAGAGAGCCCACCCTACCCTTCATTCTCTACGGTCTCATACGACCAACATTATAAATTAAAAAATCAAAATCAGATTGCTTCTGATTTAATAACTCTTGGGTCTACATGAAGAACAATTCTAAAAAAGTGGAAGGAGGTTATCGGAATGTATTAGAAAGTGGAAAAGTAAGAAGATAAGGGCAGGACATATAATAAAAAATCAGATAATGGTTTCATTAAGTTCGTGGCATACTTGGCGCGATAAAACAAATAAGGTGAATAATTTTATTACGAACAAAATAATACATTTATATAAAGTTTGAATTTATCTCCTCTCCTCGGCTAGCGATGCATTTATCCCAACTTGATTCCACGATCCAAAGGCTTCTTTCGGAAGGGCCTTCAATCGTTCTGTCGTGGCCCTCTCAAAGTCGAAGATGGTGTCAAATCCTTTCCCTTTTAGCATGGTTTTTTTGGGAAGAGCCAAAAGTCGAATGGTGGTAAATCCGGAGAAAAAGACGGATATGGACAAACAGTAATCTTTTTTTGCTAAAAACGCAAGGATCAGAAGCGAGGTGTGGCACGGGTGTTCGAAAGTCAAAATTATTGAAGATTCTAATGGTTTTCCTCTACTAAACATCTATTTTACCACTCCTTTTATTTATTTTTTGTATAATCGTATGTAAAAAAATTCATTTACTATATTATTACTAAATGATATTTTGAGTTTTTTAAAAATATTTGAGTATTAACATAAGATGATAAACTAGTAATAAATCGTAAAAAATTAATTAGAATGTCTGAAAGTTGAATAATATTTATAAAATAAATTTATTTCAAACTGCTGAAAAGTTCATTCTCGGACAAGGTAGGCGTGTGGGTTCGCTCTTGTTGAGTTACTACACGATGAAACTAATTTTAAATTCATAAAGAGTTATTTATTCTCTTTGAGAAAACATTGATTGAATAATAAAAATATCATAAACGACGAAAGGCGATTGATTTGCCAATGTGTCTTTTAGGCAACATTTTAAATTTTAGATTGGTTCGAATTAGTAGGAAATATTTCAGCAAATCTTACTAACTTTCTCGCGAATAGAACTTTGAATTTACTAGCCGAAATAAAATACAGAATATGGTATAGTAATATAACGTATAATATCGATTTTTAAGTGACAGTTCCATGTTAGCGTCTTAGACGGAAAATCGTCTTACCGGGATACAAGTAGAATATACCTACTTGTAACAAAAAGTGATTTTTACAGACCTCCTGTACTGCTTGTATAAATAAGTAGGTCAGAATCAAAACTCATTCGACTCAAAGTTGAAAAATTGAACATGAGATTGTTCTTTAGTTTCATTCTGTAGCTCGACACATATTACACAACAACCCCACTAATCCGAACTAATTGGTATCGGAACCGATTTGGATTTAGTAATTTTCGGATTATCCGAAAAATGTGTATACTAACAAAAAGTCTGATACGAATAACTTACACGAGTTTCTCTTGCTAATGTAAATAATGAAAAATAGAACATAATGATTAATCATTAAAAGACAACGTAACATGAAAATTATTACTTAATTTTAATCATGAGTGAATGATGTAAAATGAAAATCAACCTCTGCAGAACTTAAAATTCGGAAAATCACTAATTTACGCTAAAATAGGGCTCTGTAGAAAAAAAATGCGTGACATAAAAGTTGTAGATTTTTACTTTCTCTTGCCTATAAGCTATGAATATATAGGAAGGAAAGTATTGTTTCATGTCGATTTTTCGAAATCGAGTTTTCACCGGATCTATACGTTTTCAGACCCCCTGAACCCAAAAAACATGTTTTTAGCGATTGGTCTGTGTGTGTGTCTGTGTGTGTGTGTGTGTGTGTGTGTGTGTGTGTGTGTGTGTGTGTGTGTGTGTGTGTGTGTGTGTGTGTGTGTGAACAGAATATCTCAAGAACGGAACATCGTACGAACTTGAAACTTGAAACTTAAGTTACGTACCACTACCGGACTCGACACGAACATTTTCATCAAAATCGGTCAACCGGAAGTGGTAGTTTATTCGTGTAATTTTTCACTTTTTTGCGATTTTCTCAAAAACTGGTCCTACGATTTTTTTAAAAATCGCCTGGTTTACTCAATTTTTTATTCTCTACAAGATAAGGTAGGCGTCATGTTTGCTGAAATTCTGGGTGAGGCTGTTTTCACGTAAAACGTTGTTTTTTTAAGATTACAGCTTTAATATGCACTTTAGCGCAAAACTTTATATATTAAAGTTGTAGAGAATTGAAAATTCTACAACTTTTATTTCGAACAATTTTTTGTATAACGCTTAGTTTAGCGGTAATTTGCGATTTTCTGTTTTTTTTCTCACGAAAATGTGTGAAAAATTGATTTTTTTAAGATTTCGGCCTTAGTATGTATTTTACGACAAAAGTGTATATAATTTAATTTATAGAAAATTAAAAGATCTACAACTTTTATTTAAAGCATTTTTCTCTACAGAGCCTAGTTTAGAGAGAAAGAGTGATTTTCCGTATTTCTAAGCCAAACTGAGGTTGATTTTCATTTTGCATCATTCACTCATGATTAAAATAAGGTTATGTTTTTGAGGTTAGTTTTTTGTTTATTTCTAATATTTTATTAATAATGTTAGGTTTATTGTTAATTATTTGCATTGGCAAGAGAAAGTTGTGTGAGTGTTTCACACCAGATTTTTTAAATTTATTTATCTAACGTCGCATCAACTGCTGTGGTCATTAGCGACGACGTTGGGGTGTAACTGTGCGTAATGAGGATGAAATGATTTTTTGTAACGTATGAAAATATGCTGGATTCGAACCCAAGACCGCATAATGAGAGTAGATATTTTTATTTTCTATAACTTTCATTATGAACACTTGGTCATAAAATGCATACCTACTAAGACCGGAATCTTAAAAAATCCTATTTTTTAATAATTTTGATAAGCGAGGTACAGAAAATCACTAAACTAAGCGTAGTTAAAACAACGGTTGAAATAAAAGTTGTAAATTTTTAAATTTACTACAGCTTTAATTTATTATATACTTAAATATTGCTTTCGACTTAAAATGTAGTATGTTAAGGCCGTCCACTTTAAAAAACAATTTTTTAACACGAGAGCACATCCCTAATAATTTCAGCAGACATGCCGCTTAATCTATCTTGTAGAGTACAAAAATTAGAATTAAATAGGGTGATTAAAAAAACGTCTTAACAGTTTTTTGGAAAATCGGAAAAAATTAAAAATTGCATGAATACATCTAGTTGACCGATTTCGATGAAATTGTTCGTGTCGGGTCCCCTAGTGGTATCTGATTTAGGCCTAAGTTCCAAGTTTCATCTTCTTAACGATATTCCGTTCTTGAGATTTTCTGTTCTTACATACACAGACTCACAACACAAACACAGCGCAACTACTAAAAACGTTTTTTGGGTCCACGGGGCATTAAAATTTGTACTTCCGGTGAAAACTCGATTTCAAAAAATCGAAACGAAAACAATAGCCTACTTTCCTTTCTTATATATTTATATAGGGCAAGAGAAAGCAAAACTATTTAAAAATAGCTAAATATGTAGGCCTAACATGGAGCAACTTATTTAAAATTCAGAAACAACAAAAACTCAGAAAATTGCACTACCGTTCTTAAAGCAGCACAACAATACTACGTAATAAACGTCATGTTGATGAGGCGCTGGCGAATATTGCGTCATCATCTTAAATTTAAACAAATTGTGGATGTGCATGGTCAAACTTAAACATTTATTTCTATATTTACACATTTTTTTCACTTAACTGTTTTTTACTTTCTCTTGCCTATATGAATGTATAGGAAGGAAAGTATTGTTTTCATGTTGATTTTTCGAAATCGAGTTTTCACCAGATTACACGTTTTCAGACCCCCTGAACCCAAAAAACATGTTTTTAGCGAATGGTCTGTGCGTGTGTGTGTGTGTGTGTAAACAGAATATCTCAAGAACGAAACATCGTACGAACTTGAAACTTGAAACTTATGTTACATACCACTACCGGACCCGACACTAACATTTTAATCAAAATCGGTCAACCGGAAGTAGTAGTTTATTCGTATAATTTTTCACTTTTTTGCGATTTTCTCAAAAACTGGTCCTACGATTTTTTTTTAAATCGCCTGGTTTACTCAGTTTTTTATTCTCTACAAGATAGGGTAGGCACAATGTTTGCGGAAATTCTTGATTAGGCTGTTTTCACATAAAAAAAATTGTTTTTTTTAAGTTTACGGCTTTAATATGTATTTTAGCGCAAAAATTAATATAATAAAAGTTGTAGAAAATTTAAAAACCTACAACTTTTAATTCAAACATTTTGTTTGTATAACGCTTAGTTTAGCGGTAATTAGGATTTTCTGTTTTTTTCTCACGAAAACGTGTGAAAAATCGATTTTTTAAAAATTTCGGCCTTATAATGCATTTTACGACAAAAGTGTATATAATTAATTTTATAGGAAATAAAAAGATCTACAACTTTTAGTTAAAGCATATTTCTCTACAGAGCCTAGTTTAGCGTGAAAGAGTGATTTTCCGTGTTTTTAAGCCGAACTGATGTCGATTTTCATTTTGCGTCTTTCACTCGTGATTAAAATAAGGTTATGTTTTTTGAGGTTAGTTTTTTGTTTATTTTTAATGTTTTATTAGACTAATGTTAGGTTATATTGTAAATTATTTGCATTGGCAAGAGAAAATTGTGGGAGTGTTTCACACCAGATTTTTTTCCAAAGTTGGGTAAATTAAGTATTGATATAAATGAATTTGCTGATACATAATAATGTAGCTAATATCGTTTTTGCATTGTAAACATGAAATGTATATCATATGAATTAAAATAGTAACATTTTTAGGAACAACAATTTGGCTTATACTCACATGTACATAATTTTCTGTATCTATTCTAATAATGCAATTTCACACGCGATTTTAACAAAGTTCTTTTCTACTGTAGTTTACATGATAATAAAATTTTATAAAAAATGTATCTGTAATCTATAATCCATAATAATGTAGTCTGTACAATGATGACCTTAATTTTGAGATTTAAAAACCTGATAATGGCTATTTGATATAAATGGCTATTAAAATCAAAAACATTTTTAAAGTAAGAAATATCATGTATAAGGTATTTCTAATAACTCAATAATATTTAACCTAGATTTATGTAGGTCCATTATAATAAATATTTTATTGCGAGTTGCTTGTGATAAATAAACAGACGTAATTATGTGTTCTATTTTGTTGAAAAATTTTATGAGCTAAATACAATATTACACGAAAAATGCATCGGAAAGAATCAGATAAAATGGGTTTAACTCGAGGAAACAAATTGAAATAGATATTTAGTAACGATCCCAATATTAATCCTATATGAATCCATCGATCTGCTAGTTCCAGGGGTACAAAAAATAGTTCTGTTTCTTATCACATGGTCAACCAATTATATGATTAAATTGTTTAAGAACAGAAGAGGTTAAGGTGTAAAATACACTAAACTATTTTTCAGGGCTGATGAGCTTTGAACGTAAGCATTGCCCCCCCCCACCCACTTCATAGCTAGCCAATGACTTGCCAGCAACGTTGCCAACACTTGCTCTCGTAGCTCTGTTATATATTTCGTCAGCCATTTTTTTTTGGTCTTTCAATAACAATTATAACCTATAAACATACAATCAGCTGATTATCTTTCATATTATGATTATATTGCAAAACTTTATAATTAAAGTTTACTTTATAAACTTTATAATTAAAGTTTACTTTATAAACTTTATAATTAAACTTTATAATAATAGTAAATGCCCACAACAGATAGGTGGGTGTCAAATTATTTACACTCAATCTATTTGTTTCAGGGCTAAAATAAATAGTTCTGTTTCTTATCACATGGCCAGCCAATTAAACGACTGAATCATTTAAGAACAGAAGAGGTAGAGGTGTAAAAGACACCAATCAGAGTTTTATCCTCTGAAAGTAATGAATTTCATTATAGGCTACAGCCAGACCCTGTGGTGAATGAAGTGAAAGTGTCATTTGCAGAGTGGAAAATATATGCTTTTCAGAGGGCCTGGCATGCTGATAAGTGTACTTTTCCACTCAGTGAGGAAGGCAATTGTAAACCACCTCACTCCTCGATTTACTTAGTAAAAACCTCTACAGGTTCAAACCAGCCTTTCGGCTGTTGACCGAAACAACAACAATAATAGTAAACTTTATAATTAAAGTTTTGCATGTTAACGCGCTCTATAATCGATGTGTTCAGTACGAGATGCAAGAAACGAGTGAACTACTGCGGCCCTGATACGCATGCACGCGTAATGTTTGTCACAATCTGACAACGCTGACAAACGCTCTGATTGGTCTAAACGCGTGGAACAGCAGAACTTATCAACCGTGAAATGCATTATAGTCAGAGTTACCTACTCTGATATTAATGAATTTCATTATACAGCTAGACCCGGTGGTAAATGAAGTGAAGGTGTCATTTGCAGGGTGGAAAGTACATGATTTCAGAAGGTCTGGCATACTGATAAGTATACTTTTCCACTCAGTAATGAAGCCATTGGTAAACTACCTCACTCCTCGTTTTACTTGGTAAAGCCTCTAGGGGCTCAAACCAGCCTTTCGGCTGATGATCTAACAACTACAACAACATGAATTCATATCACATGAATACCTCGAATGTAATGCGCTGTTTTATTAGTGAGAATCGATTTCAGTAATTACAGTGAACTTTGAATCGATGGTGCACTACAATCGAATTTACAGTAGCCGATAAGGTTGTAAGTAACTGGCAGCAAATGCCTCGTACTTAATTTTTAAACGTAAACATCCTCTAGAAATAAAACAAATGAATACCTTTTTTCAGCTGATGTAATTATAAGATGTCAAGAAAAGGGTAGGATGACAGTAAATAAAAATTAATGATTTACGTAAAATCAGTGTAGGATCGTCGTCCACGGGGTAACTCCTAAACGTAGGCCGACTATCGTTGATTTGTTTAGACGCATTTTGAGGTCATAAGACAGATGCCCATAACAGGCAGTTGGGGAGTGTTAAACTATTTGCATTCGATGTGCTAGTTCCAGGTCTACAAAAATTGATTTGTCTCTTATCACATGGTCAGCCAATTGGCTGACCAAATACGACTTGAGCATTTAAGAACAGAAGAGGTAGAGGTGAAAAAGACACTAGTCAGAGTTATCTTCTCTGAGAGTCATGAATTTCATTATACAGCCAGATCCTGTGGTGAATTAAGTGAAGGTGTCGTTTGCAGAGTGCAAAGTAGATGCTTTTTAGAGGGCCTGGGATGCTGGTAAACATACTTTCCACTCGATGAGAAAGACAACGGTAAACTACCTGACTCCTCGTTTTACTTGGTAAAGCGTCTAGAGGTTCAAACCAACCTTTCGGCTGATGACATAAACAACAAGACAGAAGAGGTAAAAATCAAATGAACCAATATGAACTCTTTAACTTGTTATTTTGGGGGTGAGGGATTTTATTACAGTGATACAACCACTGCACGTTTGCGTTAACAAGTTATTCAAAGTTAAAATCCAAGAACAGTCCAAGAACATATCCAAAAAGAAAATCCAAGAACATATATTAGTTAGTTGCTCCATGATCCAACCAGTCAACTGACACCGGTTCGTAAAATCAAGTGAGATTTTTCAAAGGTTGTTGCACACTAGGTTTCAATTGCATGGAAAAATGTCTCACAGACATTAATTGAAAAATCCTTTTAAAATTTAGTATTTTTAAATGCTTTATTCGAGATGAAAACAGGAGTGGTAACAAGGGGGGGGGGGGGTAAAGGGATAGCAGTACCGGCACCTGAGCTGAAGAAGGCCCGTATTTCTTAAATTCATGCATCTTTTTTAATAATTGTTAAGAACAAATAATTTAAGTTGATACTGCATATATAATTGAAAAAAACTAAATACTTCGAATTGACTTATTAAATGAATCAATTTGATTATAATTATACATAATTCTGTGTTTGAGTGGAGATTAAACAAGAAGGAGACATTCGGTTTTTCTGTAAACATCTGGGCCCCACGATTCCTGTTACCGCACCTGAATGGAAGACAACACATGGAATGATCCAGAATTAAAACAAGAAGTTACAGTTAGCAGTATTCTAGTAGTATTGACTCAGATTTTGGCAAAATATTAGATAACTTTTCGTAAAATGTCCGGCCAGTTATAATGGAAATAAATTATTTCTTGTTTTCAGTTTTTACGAATTATAAACTAAATAGCACGAACTCATTTTTATTTTTGTTGTATTCTTATTTACATATTAATTTATATTTTTATTAACCAAAATTTTCTTTATTAAAATAATTTTTGAAGTCTTGTTTTTCATTCATTTATTCTAAGAAAATTCAGTTACGAAATTTTTTAAATTTTAGACATAGAAAACAACCCTGCGCATTAAAATCGTTGGTGCATTACATTCGAGGTTTTACGGTAATTTCACATCTACTTCGATTCTTTCTTTCGTCAAAGTGCTTCAACGTGACGATAATCTGAGATGAATCAATTATCAGTAAAATTTTAATGAAGGCTATTAGAATTTTTTTTGATACGAGTAATAAGTTCTTTGCTCTGAAATGTGTAGTATATAGCCTACTAGGGTTACAACAGTAATAAAATGTGAATATGAAATTGTATTAAATTTTACTATAAGTTATTCTGAACTACATTATTTTTACTAAACTAGGATAGAATATACATAACTCAATAAAATGCTCTAAAAAAGCTCAATACAATATTTCCTTAACAAAGGTTCTTACATAAAACATACAAAAATTAACTTGGTTTCAAAAAAATGATATTTTATTTTGTTTGCCAAAACTCATTTTATTATTTTTCTAATCTATTAGGTCAGAAGTAATAGGATCGTGCAATTTTTTGATTTCCAGATTTGAACTGATTTTACGATTATTGAACTGATGACACCAAAAAAGTAATTCTAGGGGGAAAGCCAGTGGGCCGACACGTTTATATCGTCTAGTGTTTTTCTTTTATCTCATTTTGTGACAAAATTTCACTATTTTTAGAGGTTACACAGTTAAGAATAAAGGAATAAAATCAAAATCAAAAGTCTATCAATTTATATTCAAATTTATACGATCAAAAATGTGTATAAAATTATGTCCTTATAAAATTAAGTACCTTATATTGACGTGACATTTGATCTGTTTTGTTTTTTATAAAAAGTGTTAGCTAGATAGAGTTAATTTGCAATTAATTAGTACTATAATGTTTGGCTGTCCTGGTCAGGGATTTTCAACATTTTGGCTACTCCAAGCAAATGCTTTTCCGGTCTCCTTTTTGTGTTCTGAGCAAAAGTATGACCTTCCTATTCAATACCCTAAATTTTTATATGTTTTTAAATAATATTATATTCCTGTACGGACAATAAAGTTTATATATTTATTTAATGAACAAAGGTACGTGTTCATGTGTGTGTTTTGTGCACGCACTTATGTGCATTATTCATTTTACACAAAATCTTCTACCCCGGTTGTACTAACACCACAAAATTACAATTTTCTTAGCACTTTTCCCACTAAAACTCTTGAGGGGTTTTTGGCGTTAGCTACAGACCTTTAAAGTTAAGAATACTTTACTATGCTGCAAAACTGTAAATTAATAAATCAGATATTTTTCAAAAACAGTTTTAACGATTTTTATACTTCCCACTAGTATTACATATGCTAAGCTTGTTAAAGTGGCGTGAGAGTAATCTCTGTGAAAATTTTTTGGGGGGGGGGGCGTTGATATCGTTCAAAAAATGTTTTTTTTTGTACCTTAAGGTACATTTAATGGGAGAATTACGCATAATAAAGACTTAAGAAGATTAAGTACAGAGTGGAGCTCATTTCTTAAATTTAATCTTTGACCACATTTTTATTTTAAGTTATTGCTCTTATCTTTCTTTGCTTAAACTATTGCGCGCTTAAAATTTGAGGCTACGCTTCAAGGTTCGAACGGCCAGACTGAATAGCAGCTAGCTTATTGTATTGTTCTGTTTATGTTATTCTGTTCATTATTATTGATTACTCTTCTGTATTTGAAATACATTTATGAAAGGTAAATATTTATGGTAATACTGTTTATATACTATGTAGGCCTACTACATTAAGTTCTGAAATTTAAATTTACTTTTGTTAATTTTTGTATCTCCAGACAAAATTAATTTTAAGAAACATAAGAATATATCCCCATATTGTTTACCTGTGGGCTTGGTATTTTGTATTATAATAATTTATTCAATGTTTAAATTTCTGAACTAATTTATTGGCTAACGTAATTTAAATATGTTTTTAAATTTAAATCTGGGTAAAATTATACAGAACGATGATCTTTGTAAAAAGGTATTGAAAAAACTAATTGTAAAATTAAAAAAAAATTCACCGACAAAAATGTATTTAACAAGAGAAACATTTCGGTTTATGCTAAGGTATTACGAAACAATTTTAGAAGCAGTAATTTATAGGGAATGGAACAATTTACATTTATTACCTAGATAAAACTTCTCTAATAGAAAGGAAAACTTAAAGATTAATTATTTATCAATCAAAAAGTTTTAAATAAAAATTTTTAATTAATGCCAAAGTAGGCCTACTATGTAACAAATTGAAACTTATAAACGTCATAAATTAAAAAAAAAAAATTGAATTTTACGGGCACATTTTCAGAATGAATGATAAAAGAATATGGAAAAGATCTCAACAATCTAAGTAAGTTAAAATGTTTGAATGACACCCTTTTAAGAAACAAAAAGAGAGAAACGCCGTATATCAAATTAAATATGAGGATTGTTTAGATCTTGATGTACTTAGAAAATTAGTTCACAATTTAGCTATTATTCATGCAATAACAAGAAAGAAAGAAAACATTTATGTATTCTGAGGAGGAAAGAAAGAGAAGATCTGAACCAATGAAAGTACTGTTTAGCGTAAATCAGGAAGAAAATAGAAAAAAATTGAGTCATTATTCTGAGTGCGTCGTCTTAAAATTGTACCAGTAAGCAAGCAGAAAGATACGATTCTTTTCAGAAGATCTTTGGTTGTTCCGGTTTGTATCGTTTATGTCAACACCCGAAAGGCTGGTTTGAACCTCTAGATGTTTTACTAAGTAAAACAAGGAGTGAGGTGGTTACCTTTCTCACTTAGAATTAGACCTATTGCCTTCCTCACTGAGTACAAAAGTAGCCTATGCTCATCAGCATGCCAGGCCCTGCTAACATCATCTACTTTGCACCCTCCAAATGACACTTCACTTCATTCACCACAGGGTCTGGCTGTATAATGAAATTCATTACTTTTAGAGAAAATACTCTGACTAGTTTCTTTTACACATCTACCTTTTCTGTTGTTAAATAGGTCAGTCATATAATTGGCTGACCACATGATAAGAAACAGAACTATTTTTGAAGCCCTGGAAAGAGCAGATAGAAAATAAATAATTTAATACTCCACCAGCCTGTTATGGGCATAATTCCGGTTTATATCAACTAAAATTAATCAAGCCATATTCATAAATTAAATTTTTATTAGGTTTTCACGAATTTTTCATTTTTAATTGATAAAAAGTCACATCGATAGGTTGGTTATAGTGGAATTTGGTACTGTAACTATAGATTTTAACCTGTTAAAATTTCTAGACCCTAGGAGAAACCCGAGACCTTTCACTTTGTACGCTAGCTATTCACTGCGCCACAGAGGTGATGATATTTTTTATTTATTTTCTTATAATAGTCTTTTTATTAGTAAAAAAAAATAAAACTATAATTAGCTTTCAAATAATCAATCATGCTGAATCAACCTAGCTTTCGTTTACCAGGTCGATACAATTATGTTACTACCACTAATGCATGCATCACTAAATTGTTTGAACAAAAACCTATTTATGCAGATAGAAAATACATCAAATAAATTACCACAATCTTTAAAAATCTAGGGGCCTATTTTAATCAATATTTGTTTGCGAGATAACTAAAATATTACTTAAATTTGTGAAAAATTTTACAGTATACAAGAAATCCTTTCTAATTTTTTTTCATAGAAAAAGGTCAAATAAATGCTGAAGAAATTTTGTACGTCTACTATTGGGTAAATATTATAAGACGATAGATACATTTATTGAAGTAAGTAAACATATAAATTAATAAGAAAATTACAAAAAAGTGTCAAAAGAGGTAATATGTAACAATCAGGTAAAATTGGGTAAACATAGTTTTAGTATATACTTATAAGTCCTCGACATGCCCTATACTCCCTTTGGAAGTCTCAAGTATGAAATTCACAAAAAAATTAAGGGTGTTTCTTTAAAAGTTGTATTTTGTCTTCTTACATCTATTTAGTATCTTATTGTATACCTACTTGTAAATATTCATTTCAAAGCAAACACTATTTTTATTATTCGTATTAAAAAGATTAAAAATTAAGTAAAACTTTGAATTTAATGTTTCTGCCTGACGTTTCATTAAAAACTTTACGTAAAAACTACATTAAAACGGTTTTTTTCTAAAGTTACAGCCTTAAGGTACATTTTTTACAAAAAGAAATTACTACAGAAAAATGAAAGACAAACGAAAATGTTAAAACTTTTTTATTTAGAATTTTTTAACGCTCACTTTACTAGCAATTATTTTTTTATCAAAATATATTAAAATTTTTCATATTACAGCTTTATGGGGCATTTCTGAGGTAAATCGGGTTAAAATACATAAAAATAAATTAGAAAATCTACAACTCTTTATACAAATTTATCTCTTTGTAAAATGTTTTTATGTGTTCTGTAAAAATTATTTTTTCAGTTTGATTCCTCATCAAAATTGGTTCATTTTTGTACACCAGAAAAATTTAACACTGTTAACTAAATCACATTTTGTAAGTGATCTTTACAAACCGTACGGTTTGATTCTATTTACAACGATTTTGTTCTAGATATGGCAATCAGAATCAACTCAAAAATTACTAAAATTGAATGAAACGCAAAAAGATGAACTGTACAAATCTTTACTTAGATTTAAATTAAATCTAATTGATTAAAAATGTTATAAAAGTCAATAACTTGTAATTTTCATTAAATTGATTCATAGTTTAATTCACTTGTAAACGTGACTAAACCATGCTAGATAATATTCTCCTTTATCTACTAAAATATATATCATTATAAGGCTTAATTAAAAATTCTAATAATACTATAGAACTCACCTCTAAACATGTTCATTATCACTATAGTCAAAAGTGTAACGCCAACGATTGTTAGGAACACAATTCCCACTAATAAACCCTTTTCTAAACGTGATCTCTCCCGAAGTAATTCTTGTACAGTTCTGAAAAAATGAATAAAAACAAATCATAATAATGTTTAAGACAAATATATTAGAATAATTTTACTTTCATTTACATACATATAAAACTCTTTAGAAGGAAAAATAATGTACTCATCATGAGAGACAAATGTTTCATAAGGAAGAAAAGTGTAACGAAGAAAAGGGTGTTTTTGTTTTAAACAATAGCAAGTGATTTAAAAGACTGAGAAACATTGTTGAATAATCAAGTTTCATATGACATGTGTAGATAAATTTCTAGATAAAATAATTTTCTTTAGCTTTTCAAACTGACCTTTTTTCTTAATTTTAAAAATATAATATGTAGTACGTAGTTTTAACACCATCTTTCCATAGAACACTTTGGTACTTTAAATATACAGCTGTAAACGAAAAAGATATTAAATTCTTCTTCAGTTATTTTTACTTTATTTAGTAAGAGCTTTAACTGTATATTTATTCGTAAAACCAACAGTATTTTAAGATATACTCAGTCCTGTTTTCGTATAGATTGAGGAAATCACCCTGTGGAAAATCCTCATCGCTGTTTTTTTAAGATTCCTATTCTAGCATCTTTTTATCTCCTTTGTAGATGTGGTAGGTGTCAGTGTAACAATGTTCGTATCTCTGGATTCGTGTCGTTCATTAATTTTGAATAGAAACGAGTAACAATTTTTTAATGAATGAGTACACGGTGTGTGCGTTGTGGCTTCGATAGGGATTGCATGTGATTAAACGTAAAAATTTGTTCTGAAAAACTAGTATCCTATTTACGTTTGATTTTTTCGCTTAACTATAAATCAAAACTCCATATATCCACATCGGACAAATTAGATAGTTGTAACACTTTAGTTTTTATTTGGTAGTTAAACTTGTTAACTTGTTTTACATTTTTTTAAAAACTGCCTAATAATCAGAATTTCCTTTTTGAGAGTAGACCGGCGACCAAATCACTAAACTTAAACTTTGTATTTCATTTGAGAATGATGACTGGATAATATTTTCTGCTTCAGTTTTTTGTATGTAATGGAGGCTTGGACTCTCAAGAAGCAAGAAAAAGATAAGATTCAAAGCTTGAGAATTAAGGAAATGTAAATGTATGTTAAGGATATCATGGCCAGAGAAAAGGAGGAATGAGGAAGTCTTACATCGGACATATTAAGAGCTAGAATTGATTGCCACGATAAAAAGACAAAACTGAAATATTTCGGCTCATTATACGTGGAGAGAAATCCAATCTGCTGCAGTTTACTGTACCGGGAAAACAGTAGGAGAGAGGTACTGTCTGTTTATAACTTGATGGCTTCCGGCAGAGAGGAGCAATATGTAAATTGCAAAACCATTTTAAAAAACATTTCTAATTTTTTAAGTAACTAAAACTTGTCGGAAATGACGTATTTTTTATGGAACAAAGTACTTCGCATGTTTTTGTTCTGTGAAATTATTTCAAATAACACGCTTAATAAGATGATGTATAATGTAGTAAAAGTTTTGTTTTTGAAGAAAAAACTGTCCTCGTAACTTAAAAAGTAATGATTTTCTGTTAAATTTTATTGTATCATGGTTTTCCATAATTATTACAGAACAAAACTGCCGCATATTATGTTAATCCAAGAAATGGTTGTTCAACAATGATGGAGTATTTGAAAAAATATGGTTTCTTTCTTCAAAAACAAAACTTATACTAAATGATATATTATCTCATTACGCGTGTTTTTCGAAATACGTAATTTTATAGAACAAAATACATACGAAATACTTTGTTTTATAAAAATACGTCATTTCCGACAAGTTTTAGTTACTTAAAAAGAATTACTGTAAATGTATGTTTTCTGAAATGGTTTTACAATCCGCATATTGCTCCTCTCTGCCGGACGCCATCAAGTTATAGACAGACAGTACGTGGGAAGACAAAAAACATCTTGATTTAAAAATACTGTTGATTAATAAAAATTAAATTATTGTTAAGTGACTATCTTAATTAGAGTCAAGTTTAGTTTAAGTTTTGTAATTAATTTAATTGAAAGTAATCTAATTATAACTTGTTAAGAGTCTAAGCTTCATAATTAATTGTAATTACCGTGTAATAATGTAATTAATGTAATTAATTAAATAAATGTAATTAATTGTAATAATTAACCGTGTCAATATAATTGTCATACTTAAGTTTAAAGGAAGTTTGTTTATTATTTATTACACTCAGATCCCAAAGGAACTTAGGCTTAGGTGTTACAATATTATGTAGTATAAGACTACGCCCGTTTGTGTTACAAGTTTAGCTGGATAAAATACGAAGGAATTTTTGAAGCGTTTTTAATAATACAAAACAAAATTTCACACCATAAGTTAGTGGTTTACGCGCTAATTACCTTGTGGATGTGTCCGTATTCGATCCCCGGCCAAGGCCTGGAAATTATCTTCTTCTTCTTCTTCTTCTTCTTCTTACTCACAAGGATTAGGCCTTCTTGTCCTGTTCTGATTCACAACCTTTATTAATATATTTTTTAATTTGTCAGCACTATTGCCATCTCTTGCGTGGTCTGCCAACATCTCTCCTTCCATGAGGTTGATATTTTAAAATCTCCTATGGTATTCTTCCCGCTGGCATTCTCTGAATATGTTCCCTCCATTGTCGACGGTATTTTCAACCTTTTCATTCAAGTTGCAGACATTTCATTCTGAGCGTATGTCTTCATTTCTTATTTGATCTCTACGCTCGCATCCCTTAATTTTGCGAAGCAATCTCATTTCTGCCGCCTGTACTCTACTTTCCAGTGGTTTTAGTGGTGACCCACGACTCACTTCCGTATAAGAGCACTGGATTAGCCATCACTTTATAAAATTTCACTTGTGTTTCCTTCCTCGCTTTCTTGCTTAAGGTCCTGCTTATAGTCCCACATATTGATTGAAACTTTCCCACTTTCTTTTTTATGTCTATATCTTCCTTAAAACTAATGTCACATCCCAGATAGTTATATTGTGACACCTGTTCCAGAATTGTATCATCAACCACTATTGTAGATCTTGTAGGGAACTTGCCAGTGAATGCCATTACTTTAGATTTGGTTGGAGAGATTTTTAAATTGTATAACTTGCATGAATGATTTCAGACGTGTATTAATTTCTGGAGCTCATCCTCATTTTCTTGAACTACCCACAAATCAACCGAAAATAATAGTGCATTCTGGATACACAATAAAATTATTACACAATAAAATTCACCGTTCCAGTTCCATAACCCCCACGGTAATGAACAAGCTGATGATGCCACTCGAAAAAGTCAAACCGAAGTCGCAAATAGTACGACTCTCTCAAGTACCGGCATATCCGATACCATGGTTCTTTTGAAGTGACCAGTAATTGAAGATTTACGGTTCAATCCCAAATTTTTTAACTTTACACAAACCAATATGTGTACATTGTTCCATACACTTTACTAACATTTAAGTGAAATAAAATCACTTTTAGACCTTCAGCCTTTTTTTGATAACATGACAAAAAAGTGTGACACATATGTCACATTGGGCTTGATGGTATCAAAGTTCCCAACAATATGAATAAGTAAAAATCATGTGCTGGCTTCCTAAACAAAATTCTCTTGCTTAGATTTGTAGCAAAGCATTATTTAAGACTTAAAAAAGGTTACAATTCAAAAATATTGGTAAAATGGACAAAATCAGTATTTGCAGCCTAAAAAATATACTTGTATGTACATTCATCATACTCGAAGAATGCTACTTTATTTTAGTAAATGAACACGAATATTTAAGACAAAAACTAACTTTAAATAGAAACAAATGGTCGCATCCGTGGCGTAGTGGTCAGCATCTTACACTGCAAAGCGGAGGTCTCAGGTTCGATTCCTGGCTAGGGTACAGAAAATTATTACACTTCACATCCAGCGCTCTTTAATCAAAAGTAGTCGCTAACAATTTTTTTTTTAGCTTTTATTGTTATCGGGAACTGTACATTGTTGACAACTACCCAATTTGATCGCTGCTTTTTGCTGTATTTTTTGACGTAGATTAGACATGAGTTTGAACAGGGACCCCCAGTAGAGTTTGTTCATGGATGGCTGTCAACTGGTCACCATACAAAGTCGCTTGCCCAACCGGTGTTACTTAACAAATAATAGCGACTTTCTACCAGCTGACTGACTGGGCTGGCCCGAAGGCCTCGCTAACAATTAAAGTTTTTATGTCTGTTATTTCACTCCAATGTGACTTCTATGCCTCACTGGGTAAGAAAGGGTTAAGAACGAATGAAAAACTGATGACACTTGTTGATAAATTTTAAGTGATAATTTGTTCAGAATTCGTCTGCCTATATCATTCAGTACAAAGTATTTGTTTATGGTAAACGACCGTTTAAAACAAAGCAATTTGTTTGTAATCGACCGATCGAGAAATTTCGCCGAGATTTCTCGGCCGAGGATTACATCATTTGTATTCGGCTCTTATTTCAATACTAGGTATTTAATTGGGAAATTATAATTACAAACCAGAGAAAAATATTTGCAGGGTGTGAGAATTAGACCGTATAACGGAATGGTGTTCAACATGCAACCCCTTAACATACGAGATTGTTATAGTATTATAGGCTGTACTAACATACTGAATTTATACATAAGTCATTCAAATGAAGAATGAATTTAGGTTAATTTAGCTATTTGGTTAAATACTTTAAATATTTTTTCAAAATAATTGTTTTATTTTTAACAATTTGGCGTAGGTTAACTTCTATACTTGCATTTTTAACATGATTTTAATTTTCGTGATTCAATTAAAACTTTGTATGAAAATTTCTAAAGTCGTAACAGATACATGTGTAACGGATGTCTCGGCGTTGAAGATGAAACAGTTTATGAAGATGGAATGTGAACGAATTGAAACACTGAGCTTTTGTCTTCGTAGACGTTATCACGCAGCCTGCCCTTTCTTCGTTATTACCGACTAAACCACCGGCCGGTTAGTTGAATCTTGTTAAAAATTTTTGATTGATACAACACTATTTATTTTGTCAATTAAAAATAATTTTCAATTAAAGTATTTACAATGCAATTAAATAAAAAAGAAGAAAATCGTAGATTAGTTCTTTGAAAGGAGGAGATTTTAAAAATCGAGTCTGATTTCTTTTTAGATTTCAAAGAAAATCAAATTTGTCCTAAGTTTTATAGTAGGGACATACATTTCTATTCCATCTCAGGATATTTGATTCTAACCTGAATTAAAAATGGAAATATTTCAGCAGATTTGATGTAAAATTGCTTCAGCGTTAATTTTTAATTTCAGTTGAATTCCCGGTGAGCAACACTATGAAAATGTATCAAAACTTTGATCTTTATACTGATTAGGGAAAATAATCATTTTATGTTACCGAAAATTTAAATAGTTAAAAAATTGTGATTATCTGACAAATATATTTTCTGAAATGAAGTAAATGTTTAAAAAAATTGTTTTGATTAAAAATTATTTAAAAAAATTTCATTTAAGTCGTTTTCTTTTAGCTTATTTTGTACTGTACCAACTTCTTCATTAGCAATTCACTGTGGTTTCTGGAAAGGTGAATTATAATGCGTGAAAATTTCATATCTAAGTCTGGAATTCAATCTGGGACCTTCTGTTTTGTAATTTACGGAACAGCCACTATGTGGCTTAATTAAATTAAAATTTTATTTTAGATTATAATAACAAACATCAATAAATATCTATAGATAAAAGATGATGTACCTGCGTTTCTTCGAGTCAACTCCAACAAGATGTTCTTGACTGGAGTTAGAAATTACAGACACAGTACTTCCGGAGTTCATTTTGAATGTTAAGAATTAAACTGTCCCACATATCAACGAATTACTAAAAAAATGTTTTGTTTATTATATTTTAAAATAATTAATGCCATAAAAATGTATTTAATTAAAAATATTTAAAAAAAATTTTTACATTATTTTAAATAAATAAATTAAGACTTTTTTTATAAATAAATAAAACGAAGTAGTAATGTAATTTAAGAGTTTTTATACACCGGTGGGCACATTGTAATTAAAACACAGAAACCGAAGTCGATGGACTTTATTCCGGAACTGACAGGCAACAAGTGGTGGCAGGTCCTGCCACCCTTCAATCTTTAGTTTGTTGTGCCCTTAGGTTGCTTGGAGACGATTCGACTTGGCCAATCACTGCTTGCAGGTCAACGGTCTCTTCACCATCCATTCCAATGTACCTTTATTAAAAGGCCGAAAGCAAATGTATTAAACACTTTAATAACCATAATTACCGAAAATTATTATTTATTGACAGTAAAATAAATTGCAGGTATTAAAATAACGAACATGACTGTAGCATTTTTGCGAAAGTAATTTTTTAATGCTGTATACTTTTACCAGCAAACATTGATTACAACAGATAAGAAAAAAATCTTTAATAAAATTTCACCAAGTTCAATATCAACATTAACTAATGTGTCCAGACGCGTTTAGGGTATTGTGTTCCACTGTCCAGACGATTTCTCATAAGGCATCTAAATTTCCGGTTTAAATGAACCAAGAATTTTTTATTGAAACTAATCTTAGATAATTCAATCCTAAACTATTTAACAATTACGATTACTATCAGAACAAGTTTGTGCGATGTTCCGTTCTTGAGATATTTTGTACACACACACACACGCACGCGCGCGCGCACACACACACACACACACACACACACAGACCAATCGCTAAAAACCTGTTTTTTGGGTTCAGGGGGTCTGAAAACGTGTAGATCCGGTGAAAACTCGATTTTGAAAACCGACATGAAAACAATACTTTCCTTCCTATATATTCATATAGGCAAGAGAAAGTAAAAAAACGTAGTGGTTAATTTTTTTTTAATTTTTATTTAAAGTCGCATCAACAGTTCGGTTATTAGCGACTACGTTAGGTAATGAAACAGTGGGTTTTAACTAGTGAAAATTTCCAAATCCTAGCCGGGAATCGAACCCGGGATCTCAGCAAATGGCTAATCTTAATTTAACATAATTACCATTATCTTAGATATAAAGCTATTTTTATTTTTAAAGATTAGTTCTGAGTCCCTGTTCTTATTTTCTGAGTTAAATTTAATTAGGTGCAGCTCTTAGTTTTTTGCTTGAGATGGGCACAATTAAGACCACGCACGCAAAATGATGACTCAAATTTTCCTCTTTTCTTCCTGATTTTCCCTAAACGATGAATTTCTTTTATTCGTTCAGATCTTCTCTTACTTTCTTCTTCAGAATACACACTTCTTTCTTTCTTTTACACATGAAAAATAGTTAAATTATGACATCTTCTTCTAAGTACATCTTGATCTAAGTATCCTTTATATTTAATTTGATATGAGAGATTTCTCTCTTTTGTTTATTAAAAATGCCATTCAAACGTTGTAACTAACGAAGATTATTGTGAAAGATCTTTTTGCAATTCATTCTGAAAACATGTCCATAACATCCTGTCTTAATTTTGAAGATTCTAATGTTTTGTTTATTTAATTTGGTTCTTTATTAATGTTAATTTTAAATTTTATCTTAAAATTCTTCTTTCTATTTAAAAAATTTTCTCCAATTCTCTTTCTTATTTTCTTCTCTTAATAAATAGATAAAAGTCATACTAGAAATCGAGTGATGGAATTCATAAAATACACTTTAGGAACAACATTATGGATAATCCTTTAATACAACAAAATACTATTATTATAAACAAAACTAAGTTGAAAGCTTTCTGGCGCTTAAATTTCCTCGTCAGGTTTAACTTGTCGAGAAATTACAACGCCTCAAAATTCGAATAGCGCAGAAGACGGTCTTTGTGACTTGTAAATCTTTCTTTTCTCATCCACTGTTTCGATGTACAGATCGTAAAGGAGGATCTGATGGCCGATGGAACCGGTTGTTTCAGAAAGAGCTCAAACTTATCAACCAAGAAAATTATTAAAAATATTGTTACACTAGAGCTGAGTCTATTAGACATCTTACATTGTCTAACAGTCTTTTCCAGGACTTTTATATTCAAGGTGCGATCTTCTCCAGCATTTTTGAAAACTGTTAAACTGAAAAGCATGAAAATCAGTATTGATTTTTTTCAGGACATTTAGTTTTACATTTTTAATACAAATTTACAATGTGCTCAATAAGTCAAAATCTTTAAGTTATGAGGGACTTCTATAGGTTTCCAAATAGGTCCTCTCTACTTTGCGCTGTCCGGGACTTTAATCACTTTGCTATGGAGGCCAATACTCAACGGTAACTAAATGAATAAATAAAATTATCACGTTGCTGTAATAAACTTATCACGTAAAATAATGCAGTGTGACCACTAGGCAATGTAAGCGGAAATAGTATGTTTTGACATTCGTAATTTATTTACTGCTGGACACTAAGTACTCTCTATTTATTGCTATTTTTCTAGTAGGGGTTCATAATAGATGATATGATTTTGGTTCTATTGTTCTTTTATGTCTATTGTTATTTATTTTGTCGATTGTTCTATTGCAGTTATTGTGTATTTATTTATCTGGAATTTTCTTTATAATTCTTTATCCTTCTAGAATTCTAGGGTGGGTTACATAAATGGGCCGACTCTTGTCGGGCAGTCAGCGTTGTTTTGAAAGTGAGTAGTTAGAAACCAATTTTGTACAACACACGTCGCTTATTGAGCAATTTTATGCACAGCAAGCAGTAAGTGTAATATTATTTTGGTTTGTAAGAGTCAATTATTTATTTGGTTGAAAATGGTCATATTTTCTTTCTAGCTAATTGTAGTTAAGTCTTAAGTTTTTGATACGTTTTCTGATCAATTTAGTCTATTGTAAGTAGTTTATTGTAATTCTCTAGTATTTATAACTGTTATAATCATGTAAGTAAATCATTTGTAAACAAATATTTATTGTTAATTTAAAATGAATTTTTCTTATTTCGAAACAATCAGATCCCAAAAGAACCTGGAATAAACGTCACAATATATTATGTAAGCGAAGTCAGAATGATAGGAAATGAGTAGGTTATACTACTTGACATAAGGAAAAACTAAGACTGACGAGGCAACACAGTGGACAAGAAAAATTGTGAAAACTTTGATCAGGACAGCCAAGCATTATATACTAAAACTAATTGACTACAAATAATTTGTTAATAGTGTACAGTATCCATATTCACAATACAAGGTATTAATTGTCCATTAAACAGTTTAATTTGACAGTGTAAAAAAGAAGATTGAAAACCAAGCAGAGCCAAAATTATTGCAACATAAAGATAAAGGAACGGATTTTGAAAGAAAAGGAAAATCTACAACAAAAAATTATAAAGTAACAGAAAAAATAATTTATTTGTACATATTAAACAAAAATAAACTTAAATTATATTAATACAAAATAAATAAAACAATATACACTATTTAAACATAAATAACACAAAACAAGAATCCTTAAAATTAAAATAAAATTTACTAATACATTAGACTTAAAACTAAATTTATAGATTTCTTTCAGTTAAACCCCTACACCGACAATTGTCTCTTGTACATACGTCACGCTCACCTTTTTGTAATTCTCTCATATCAATTACATTGAAATTTTCATTATCGATGATTCTGTAACAATTGTTTCTAAATGTCATAAAATCTTTGAATATTCGTTCATAAGCATCGTAGTACATTTTTACGATCAAAGTTGACATGTTTTGTACACCAGCTTTGTTAGCTAAATCATTGTAATAATGTTCCATATTTTTACCTAGTGCTGTAAAATCTCTCATACGTACTCCTTCACTGATTTTATTTTTCATAAAATTGTCTAATTCCTCGTGCATTTCTTCTTTTGAAGGAAGTTTAAATTTTCCAGTGATTGTTTTGACATAGAATTGAGTCTGTAACATAATGAAATGAAATTCATCAAGTTTTATGATTATAGAGTTAAAAATATTTTATTGCCGATAGTAAATATCTCATATGAACTGATTTAATGAATGGTTTGGAATTCAGCGATGAAAAAGTAAAGTGCTGGTGCAGAAGAGATGTGAGGAGTTAGGGATCTGGATTTAAGCTAAGTTGTAGGGTGCTTGATAAGCAAACAATCAAGTTTAATAGCTGTCATTAGAATTTAGAACACCATTTGGAAATAGTTGACAGTTTCAGGTATCACATGTTGAGCAAGTCCAAACTGACTTCAGAAAGATGAGTCAAATTTTATGCAGAAGGGATTTTAGAGTCCTAGTTAAAATTAAATTGATCTGCTGCTATGTGTTTTTTTTTGAGTAGAGTCTTAAACTTTGAACCAAAATAAAATAAAAAGACTTGGGGCCTTCAAGATGTGATCTTGTAGCCCCAATCACGGTATTGTTCAGCAGCTCTAAGTTTGCTCCTACTGTCAACAAACCAAAACCAGCTACTACAGGGTGCACGCTAGAGTCTGTGACTTTATGGATGTCGTATTCCTATTAAGATAACTATTTTTTTAATTATAAGTACTTAAAGTACTAAAAACATCAGTCGTGATATGATGTAGGCCTAACAATTTAATTTATAAAAATACTTTTAGAAGTATTTTGTATTTAAATACTTTTGAAAGTATTTTGTTGTTACTTTTTAATCAGCGTGTACACATTTCGATATAATGCACATGCTCAGTGACGTCATTATTTGTTTACATTAGGAGCAAACTTAGAACGGCTGAACTGTAGATATCATGAAATTATTGAATAATGAACAGGGGAGTCTTGGTGAAGTTAAATAAGGAAATGGAATTTTTGAATATTTGAAATGTCAAAAACGGAGTACTTTGGTCATGTGATGAGACATGAGAAATATTGTCGAGTGCTGCACAATAACATGCAGGAAACAATAGATAAGTGTGGTCCAGTTAATTTGACATAGGTCATAGTGTGTAAAGAATGTTTGGGACTGGTATGGTGTGAGTACTGACAAAACTCTAGATGGAAGGGAATGATCTTATATGACCAGTAGAAGAAGGTAGGGTTCTGGTATAAGTTAAAGAATTCACAAATTTGGGAACTGTTTTCTCATCAGATGAAAAATTAGATAAGGAGTTAAATAAAAGTTAAATTCCAAAGTGTGAGAAGCGTAGTTTTTGATCAAGAAGTTCTTACACATTATTGTAAGAAAATAATGTACAATACGTATTTCGTGCCAAAACTAACATGTGCAGCGAAAACATGGACAGACATCAAGGAAAGTTTATGGCTGAGAAAGTTCATCAAAAGGAGTATGTTAGGAAAAGTAAAGAGATAATGAAACATTTTATCATGTAATTAGAGAATGATTGGGGATGAAAATCTTGGCAAGGAGAGTTGGACAGACAAAGCTGCGATGGTTTTGTCATGTCAGTAGGGTGGAGGAGGGTAGACTGCGTAAAAGGAAGCTATACTTTGAGATGAAAAGAAAAACACCAATGAGCAGACCAAGAGTGAAGAGGATGGGTTCAGTTATGGATGTAAAACAAATTGTTAATGGAAAATTTTTAGTACAGTTTTTGAAATACTGTTCATCATTCTTAGAGGATACAGTGTTCAGTTCAGGTTTTTATCAAAATGAAGGTGTTATATGAATAATAGATATAAGAAAATTAATATTAATGAATAATATTGAAAAGGAAGTTTGAAAAATTTTTAATTACATAATAGAAACTTCTATGAAGGGATATTACGTAGGTTTCAAAATAAAATAAATCTTTCAGTTCACAAAAAGATAGGAGCCTTAGAACTTAATTTTATTTTCATCAAAAATATATTTTGGTTACATAACACCTTCATCCACTAAGCTCTTAAATTAGAAAGAAAGATTTTTGTGTAGACAAAGTATTCATAAATGTGTGAGCATAACTGAATCGGTTATTTCAGAAAGCCCAAAGTCAAAAAACTAACTTTTGGAAAAATTAAAAAACTTGTAATTTATTATATTTAAATTTAAAAAATTAAATTGATCAGAGGGCTGTCCCTTTTAATATAAAATATACTTTTGGTCTTTTTAAAGACAAGTCTTGTTTAAAAATAATTGAAAATTTAGACTTAAGGTGTTTCTGAAAAAAATTGGAGTAAAATATTAACATACGTTGTTTTCTGCAAAATATTTGTTAGACCAGAAGAAAATTATACTGTACAATAGTATTCATTTATTTATTATTGTGGTTTACATGATGACTTAAAATAGCGTTCTGCAAATTTTAAAAATTGAAATTCTTATTTTTAAGAAAGAAAATGTTGATTTTGAGGGCTATTCATGTTCTTCATCGTTGTCAAACAATAGTTATCTCCCTTAAAAAGATTTTTGCATAGAATCTTTGTATGGCCTCTTCCACTAGAAAGTAGAGCTTAAGCTTCAAAAGAACACTCACTTTCATTTTTTTTATTAGAAGGAAACACTTTATATCCTTAAGGATAATCCGTTTTTTAGTGTTATATATTACTACTTAAGGAAAGCCAGACTGATAAGATTTTATGTAGGGATACTGTGTTTACATTCAGTTAGTTCTAAAATGCACTAAAGAAAAACCGTAAAATTTTGACTTATCGGCTTTCTGAAATGACTGATTCTAAATCTAAATGTCCAAAATTCTAATCCTGAACAATTTTCTGTTGATACTTCTAGTAAGCTATATTATAAATCATAGAATATGAGTTACAGAATCAATTATTACCTGGATATGACAGAGATGAAATATGGGTAAATGTTTCGGTAAACCAATTATACACAATGTGGGATGATCAATACTGATTAAATGGCGGTACAGTGGTTTAACAAAATTATCTTCAACAATTATTTTACATTCTTCTGATAAAAATGCATATTTTACCAAATAACCTGAAAACAAAATTTTACATTATTAGTACCTAAATAAAAAATTATTACATATTTACATATAATTGACTAAATATGGAAGTAAATAAATGGTATTGCACTCCAAAAAACCTAAATCCATCACTGATAAACAAGTGGTGGAAAAACTACACACAGATGTCCTTGTACCATTAGTCAATTTGTTCTGATCTGTGCAACTGCGTCACTCATTAAGCTTGTCTGCTTTTAACAATTTAGTTATGACCAAATACTGCACAAGAAGGCATTTTTAGGTTAGCTTTAGTGACTGATGCTACTATGTCACCTGCATTTTGAATCGCAAAAAATATGTTAACTAATGCTAACAATAGTCATGAGCAAGCCTACAACTTAGTATCACAGAAAAATATGGGGATGAATAATGCAGAGACAATGAATTTGACTTTGAGTCCTGTTATAGTGAGATGAGGAAAGATTTTCCACATTGAAGTTGCAGCAACATGCATATGGCACACCCATGTTTTCCACCATGACAACTAATATGGCTAATCATTTTACATGTTCTCTCCTTGTCAGAGCACAACAATTAATAAAATGTAATACTGTAGTTTTGGTAAAATAGTGTTGCTAATTTGACTGACTTTCATGTAAAGTGGTTTTTTAAGGTTTTGGTGTTTTATATATTCATTATAAATATTTAAAAATTTCTTCAATAAATAATTTAATTTAAGTAAGAAAGATAGAGAATAGATGTAATCATTTTGACATTAATAACAAAAAAGAAAATACAACAGTTAAAATATAATTGTATAAATTACTTACCAGTGCAATAAATAACAACATCAATTTCATGTTCACTTCCATCTTTAAAAATAGCGGTTTTTTGTGTTAATGAAGAGATGTCAGGTTTTAACATGACATTGGTGGCAAACTTTAAGTTTCCTGCATGTTTTGTGTGATGACTAAGATATACCTAAAAGAAAATACAAAACTGTTTTACTGTAAAATTTACGTGAATGAAAAATAAAAATTCCTGGAACGATATACAAAAAAATCAAATTTGAAAACATGAAATTTATAAGTGCATTCCGTTTAGGATGCAGATGCTTGATATTAATTCATCAATTTCTTGAATCTTTTTTCGAATTGTGTACGATTGTATTCCTGTTGATTTTTGGATTTATGGAATTGTCTTAACTAATAATTATATTGTACTAAAATGTACGTTTGCAGACCGCTATTAAAAAAGCTTAAAATTGGTTATAGCTCCCTCACTATATATTTTTAAATAATAATGTGTTTTAAGCAAAATACCTTAAACAGAATTTTAATTCCAAAAAATTACAACACAAGAAACAGAAATGATTACTATGTGTCTAACCAAAACACTGAATTATTTTAAAACCTATTTATGTAGGGACAAAATACATTAATACATAACTAAAATCTTTAAAAAGTTATTTTAATTCTTTGTTTATCATTTTTTTTAAACATTTTAAAAGTAACTTGATCGGTAAGAAATCTTACAGCATACAGGTATTCCTTTCTAGATAATCTTTTGTTTAAAAAAATCACAATTAAGAGAATGTTAAAGAAAACTGTGAGGTCCATTATTAGATAAATATCATAAAATGGCACAATTTATTGAAGTAAACATGTATGAGTAAGTAACGAACATGTAAGTTGGTATTCGTATACGAACATATTATGTGTATTTAGGTAATGCGTATTAAGTTTGGTTATAAGTCCTTGACATGTCCTATACTCCCTTTGGAAGTCTCAACAACTAACAACCAAGCTATTGGAACTTAAAAAAAACAATATTAAACAAGGTTACTCTTCTGGAACATGAAACAAATTTGTAATATTAACAGAAGTTAATGGAAAATACATTAAGAATGGAAATGAGTAAAAAATATAAGCAGGGGAACTATGTTGATTGGTTTTTGGGACAACAGTTCTAAGTAAAGCTAAAATCTAGTAAGTTCTCTAGTAAGACGTCTCATCATGCAGTCTTGGGTTCGAATCCCATTCAGGCATTTTCATACGTTACAAAAAATAATTACATCCTTCATTGTCTGCATTAGGAGTAACTGCAGAACAGTAGGACGTTAAACCATAAAAAAAATATATAAAAAAATAGTAAGTTCTCATCCCGTCAGCTGTTTAACAGCTGACTTCAGAGACAAAGGTTCCACAATTGAAATCCTAGTAAAGGTTTTTGAACTGTTATGTGGATAAAATACTAGCCAGTAGTTACTGGTGTACTTCAATGGTTAAAGTTTAATTAACCATACTCTCTCAGGAGTGGTCAGCCAGAATCTGTACAATACTACACTTCATTTAAATGTCATCCTCATCTTATTGGGTAATGGGGTTGCTTATTGTTCTTAAATTGAACAGATTGCAACATACACACATTAGGGATTTAGAAAAAAATTATTTTGTTGTTATAAGTATTTTGCAATATATTAAAAATATTAAAGTGGTAGGTTTTATTTACCTTATTTGCAACTTTTGATACTTCGCAAGTCAAATCTAATCCAGATGGTCCAGCACCAATTATTAATACATTTAAATCTGCATATGGTGATGGTTCTCTGTAATGGTGACTGTGTGTTTGTCTGCCTTCATAAATATCTTTACCTTTTACTTCAGGATAACGAGGTACGCTGTTATGTCTGTAAAATAAATAAATAATAATTAAAAATATGGCAATACTAATACAAGTCAAATTAATACTGACTATAACATCTGTGTATGTGAGAATTTGAAGAAGACTATTAGCGTTGCCATATCACATTTTTCTCAGACAGTCAGGTAGCTCTGAAAGCATTTAGATCATGGTCAATGAGTCCAAGGTAATACGAGAGTGCCAGAAAAACCTTATGCAACTAACTGAACACAACAGGGTTACCTTGGTTTGGGTTCCATGTTACAGAGGGATTGTTGGAAATGAAAGGCTGAAATAGGGTCTGCATGTCAGTTTACAGAACCAGATACTTATCTGGGAGTTGCAAATCGTTAATATGTAGGACCACCTCTGAGTAGATCAGTACTTTGCACATGAGAGGAACTAAACTGCTTGACTGAAATACACTAACAGACAGTGGTCATCATATAACCTTACTGCAGGGTGGAAAATAAATATGCTTTTCAGAGGGCCTGGCATGCTGATAAGCATACTTTTCAACTTGGTGAGGTAGGGATGGTAAACCACCTCACTCCTCGTTTTACTTAGTGTATTCTTTAGAGGCTGATGATTTCAGCTGATGACCTAAACAACAACAACAACAACATAGTCAATCAATAAATTGTGTCCCGCATAATTTATTGGTCAATTCATCTAATTCAATAATTTTTTATAATTAATTTATACATTTTTTTATAAACATTTACATAATGATTTTATGTTAAATGTATATAATTCAAGATATTCGAGATCTTAACTTATACAAAATATTAAATTATTATTTGAAAGTTAATAAATACATGTATATTTATATTTAAATTTTATTGGGGTTGGTGGAAAGATCACCTTCACTGTTCTGATTTTAAGCATCTTTAAAGAACCCTGCAATATCTTTACAATCATAAGAAGAATATGAAATTTTAATCCAAATTAAAAAAAAATTAAATTAAATATTTCAATTTTGACATCCTAAACACGTTTCTTTTAATATTCGAAATTAAACAAGATTTTTTTTTTTTAAATTACCCAACATGCCTTTTAAATATACTTGACAAAAATATACAATCTTTTCTAAACTGTTTTTTTCTTTTAATAAACATAACATACCCGACGTGTGATCACATCAATCCTTTACAACTTTAGAAGGTTTGTTTCAAAGATTGTCAACCATGGTGTTAGATTACTTACTCCATAGGTAACAATGAAGTTCGTTAATGTTAAGAAACTAAATGAAACAACTTGCGAAAATATATATATATATATATATATATATATATACATATATATATATATATATTTGTTTTTTTAGCTTTTATTTGTTATCTGGAACTGTACATTGTTGACAACTACCCAATTTCATCGCTCCTCTTTGCTGTATTTTTTTTTGTAGTGGATTAGACATGAGTTTGAACAGGGACCCCCAGTAGAGTTTGTTCATGGATGGCTGTCAACTGGTCACCATACAAAGTCACTAGCCCAACCGGTGTTACTTAACAAATAATAGCGACTTTCTACCAACTGACTGACTGGGCTGGCTTGAAGGCCGAAAATATATTTTGCAACAAAATCTGTACAAACTTACCCATTGCAGATCATCACTCCATCAAAATATTCTTTTCTCTCTTCTTTTGAATTTAAATCTATTACAGATAACTCCCATCTATTGTCTTCAAATGGTTTAATAGTTTTTACATGCTGATTATACTGTAAAGAAAATCAGTAATAATTATTATTATTACAAATATTTTAATATCATTTTATATGATTACATAAATATTTAGAAATATTAGTGATTAATTAGAAATAACAATAGTTATTTGTCAAGTTAACAGAAAGAAAGAAAAATGGATCTACGAGGTGTGGCTGTTAAATAATAAGACTGATGTTGTAAAAAATTTTATTTTTATTTTATACATAATCACTTATTGTCACCGTCAATATACACTCCTTCTCTATTCCTACAACACTCCATGTGAATTTTCCATTGTTGGAAACAAAGCTGGAAGTCATCTTCTGTCCGCTCCTTCAGAACACGTGCCGCTTTCTCTTTTACAGCTTCCAAAGACTCAAATCAAGTGTGTGGAAACTGTAAAAGAGAAAGCGGCACGTGTCCTGAAGGAGCTGACAGAAGATGACTTTCAGCACTGTTTCCAACAATGGATTCGCATGGAGCGTTGTAGGGATAGAGAAGGAGTGTATTTTAACGGTGACAGTAAGTGATCATGTATAAAATTTTTTTTATTTTTTTTTTATTCCTAATTTGTGTACGTTGCAATCTGTTCAATTTAGAACAATAAGCAACCCCATGACCCAATGAGATGAGGATGATGTGTATGACGTGTAAATGAGGTGTAGTCTTGTACAGACCCAAGCCGACCATTCCTGAGAGAGTATGGTTAATTAAACCCCAACCATCAAAGTACACCGGTCACCACTGTCTAGTATTCAAATCCGATGTATAAAATTAAAATTAAATTTTTTACAATGTCAGTCTCGTTATGTAATAGCTACTTCTTGTATATTAGTGATTAATTAGAAACAACAATAGTTATTTGTTCAATTAATAGATGGAAAGAAAAATGGATCTATGTACAATATGTATCACAGGAAAACTATTTTGGAATAGTTCACTAGGTAGAGTACACACAATACAACACAATCAAGAAATTAAGTGTTAGAGTTGTAATATTTAATAATTATTTAATAGTTAATAATTTTATGATTTAAGATTTCTATTGTTTAGTCAAATAAAAAAGTAACAGACTGTAAAACTGATGTACACCCAAATTTCTTTATTTTGAAAAACAAAAATTTAAATTTAAATTTCATTTTTACCTTTATATATTTTTCCAATTCAAAATGCTTAGCATATGCTTTGAGATATTCCAGAACACCTTGTGAAGGAAGATACGAAGCATTTTCTTTATTTTCGTGGGGGAAATCTGGGTATGACATGGCTTCTTTTGGCAAATTTGTTCTGTAAAGAAAGATACAAATTGGATGAAACAAATATGAAGTACGAGTACAAAAAGAATTATTGCCTGCCGCCTTGGCGTAGTTGGTAACGTGCTCACCTCTCATCATGTGGTACTGAGTTCAAATCCCACAGGCAAGGCATATTTTCATAAATTACAAAAATTCATTTCATCCTCCATTGTACAAAAGTTACACCCCCCCCCCCAATGTTGTCGCTAATGACCATTGTAGTTGATGTGACGCAATAAATAAATAAAAAATAATAATTATTTTATGTACGTATTCGTAGCAGCCGCATTATAATTTATTATCGAAAATGTCATTTTAAAACTACCAGAAATATGGTAAACATTGGTGAGTGTGTTTCCTGTTTACTATATTACTGGTGGTTTTAAAAAAATATAATTATATTTTTAATAATAAATGTGTATATATTTAAACACTGTAAAAAAATATGTACAACATGACAGTTCAGATTCTACAAATATGGTACAAATTTATGGCTATTAATAGAAAAATTATCACTCATATTGAAAGACATCTAAACATGGTCACTATTTCTGAATAGCTATTATTTCATATTTATGTTAGCTCTTTAAGTACTGTAGTTTTATGAACAAGTAATGTTTCATTTAGGCAAATGATTTGTCCAGATAGCCACAATAAAGATTACTGAGGGTGTATACCAAACAAAAACAGCTCTAATGTTCAGATAGTGAGAACCTTGTATCAATTTGTAAACAAATAATATTTACTTATTGTGCTAAAGTTTTATAATTAGCTCAATGAAAAATAAAATATCTTCAAAACATGCAACAAAACAAAATTATATAGTCTTAAGAAAGTATTTATTTTTACCCATAATGGGCAGGTGAAGTGTTAGATTAATTGCACTTGATCTGCTGGTGCCAGGGCTACAAAAAATAGTTTTGTTTCTCATCACTAGTCAGCCAATTATATGACTGAAGCATTTAAGAACAGAAGAGGTAAAAGCATTATCTTCTTTGAGAGTAATGAATTTTGTTATACAGCCAGACCCTGTGGTGAATGAAATGAAGGTGTCATTTGTAGGGTAGAAAATAGGTGCTTTTCAGAGGACCTGGAATGCTGATAAGCATACTCTTTCAACTCAGTAAGAAGGCAATAGTAAACCACCTCACTCCTCGTTTTTATTTAGTGAAACCTCTAAAGGTTCAAATCAGCCTTGTGGCTGTTGACCTAAACAACCGTATTTATTTCTAACTCAGTCTATTCATATAGTCTTAACTGAATTGTGCATTTCCTAAATGTAAATGCCATTTTGGGTAAAATGCGTTTTATTACTACAAAAACACATAAATTCTGTATTTATCAATGGTACAGAAGAGTGTCTGTTTACTACTAATCCTACTGAAAACAATTTAACTCTAGAAACAGCTGCGTCGATCAAAACATTGCAATGCAAATGTGTTAACTGCTTCTCCTGTAAAATTTTGTTTTTGACACATCATTTGGAAATGGAAGATTTAATTGTTCTTTTAATAAATTTGCCTGAAAATTTTTAATTGATTAGAAAGGAATTACAAATATTTACCTAAGACTTCTATACATAGATGAGTGAACTGGTAATCCGTTTTTATCAAATTCTGTTTCATCTGTATAATTCCATGTTCCACCAAATGATGCAGATTGTTCAAAAACAACACAAGAAATTTCTTCAGGTTCTGCAGAACAATGACGAGCTGCACAGAGTCCAGCTACTCCAGAACCAATGATTGCTACTTTCTTTGGTGCCATTTTTATCCTGAAGTTTAAATACAAAAATGTTAACATAATTTGATATCAATACAGAAAAAAATAAATTTAGTTTTTTTAAACATTAAAAGTTAAAAATTTCCAAGAAAATACTCTAAATTATAAATTTGCATAACGTCTGATCACTATTTTATCATAATAGTGATTAAATGTTGAGAAGAATTTACAATGGAAATTAATATTTTGTCTACAGAAATAAAATTAAATATATTTATTAAAAACTTTCCATGTATTATCCATTAATTATAACTACTAGTAATTTTAAAACTAATTTCCATTTCAGAAGATAAAATCACACATTTTCATTTTTGTAGTTTGAACAATATTTACAAAGGATTAACCCGAACTCCCGGGTTCGATTCCTGGTCAGGACTAGCATTTTTTCATCACTCATTTTCATCTATCACTCTTCTCATTGATCTGCATTTGCAGTAACTGCAAAACAGTCAAACATAATAAATAAATAAATAAATAAATAAATAAATAAAATAAAAATATAAAGGGTTATTTGATTAAGTTCATTTTGGATTGCAAAATATATTATACTCTAATGAATTTTTCTATAGTATTATGAGTTTTTATGTAAAATAAAAATCAAGATAAATCGTGTAAAATTTATCACAAGTTTACAAAATTTAAAAAATTTAATTAAAAAAGAAAAGAGTTGAAAGTCATTTTCTAAGTTTACAAAAATTTATTCTTTGGTAAGAGAAAACAATAAAAGATTGTTTAGATTGGTGATACTGCATTTCAAATAAAAGTATATAGCCTAATAAACAGGTAAATATGAAAATAAATAAAATTGTAGGCATGCTAATAAATTTAAATAAATAATTGCTTATTTAATAATTATTTAAAATATTCCACAAACCATAGAATAAGAATATAGAGATAAAAATATTATACTCTAACATGCATTTTGAAAACTATAAATTAATACATATACACGTTGATCAAATTTCCCATATTTTTTCTATTCAAGATTACAAAATCTTTTCAATTTATTTATTTACTGCATGCCTAAAAATAATTTATTTTAGTTGACCTAGACCATTAGGTCTGTGGCCAACCTGGATTACTTTTCCGCTGTACTGGTGCCAATCTCTTGGAGATTTCAAATAAAGGCTGATGATCCTCGTTCTTCAACTTCACCACAGGCCTACCATTTTCTCCCTGTGGGAGAAGTCTGGTAGATACCATTCCTGATAAAGAACAAAATCAGACTGAAATTATTCTTTGCAGTTAAAAAATATCGCCTTAAAAAATATGAAAGAAATTCATACACACATAAAAAAATTTAGGAATGAAAAATTACTTTAAAATTGTTTGAATAAAAAATCAGGCAAAATGAAAAATAGCAAAATTAAAAAAATATAATAAAAAAATGAATTATAAAAATTAAAAAAAATTAGGTACGAATGAATTTAAAAAAAATAAAAAATAACTAATTCAAAACAAAATTTGAGAAAGGAGTAAAAATAAGGGTTGAAAGGTAAAAAGGAATCTGTAAATTCAAAATTTTAAATTCAGTTAGCAAAGTTATTACTCACTCATACTGAAAGAATAAAACTATTAAAATTATTTATAACCATTTCACATAATTGAAAATAAAAATAATAAATTTTATCATTAGCCAATAGAATATTTACAACATGGCTACATAAACCAAATCAGATAGAACTGTATTCTATCTTAACATAGCACTTTTATTTTAAACCATAATTTTTAAAATTTTATATTTAATTTTGCCTTGTAAATTCTGCTGCTATTTTACAATTCAGTACAATATGATGCCATAGTTAAATTGGTTTCCTTTATCTTAGATTTGGTAAAATGTTAAAAATAGTTTGTTTTATACAAGAGTAAATGAAGATTTACATATTAATTTTCGTAGAAATAAATATTTCTAACCACTAGAATACTGTAACAGAAAACACTTACCAATATTTTCAGCGCTCTCATGTATCTTGTACACATCTTCAGTAAATTAAAATTTTCACCAATTTTCTACCATGGTAGATAAGGATTCCTTATCCACCATGGTAGGAGTGGGAAGTTTTAAATTTTGATGTGAAAATTTTTTTTTTCTGAAGATATGTACAAGATACTCGAGAGCGCTATAAACATTGGTAAGTGTTTTCTGTTACCATATGCTGGCGATTAGAAACTAAATCTCAATTTTAAATAACACAGCTGTTTATAATCGTACACAGGATGTTTGATAAAATAAAAATAATATTAATTTTCATGTATATATGAACTAACACTAAATCAAAATTTTAAAACATATTCTAAGGTGGTATGGAAATACCATTTCAACGTGTTTCAAGGATTCAATTATTGAAGTTGTGAATGTAAATATTTCACCAAATAAAGAAAGCGAAAGAATTATTAATTTTTGATTTAAAGAAATTGTTTTTTATTTAGATAAATTACCAACCCTTCCAATGGTCTAAACCAGGATTAGGATAGCGACTGACTAACAGTTCCACTGACGAACTGGGATTGTCAGTGTTTTTAGCATGAAGTATTAAGAAATTTGTTTTCATGGTTTTTTGTGTAAATTTTTTATGTAAAATATTATATTTGAAAATAAAGTTATCAGTGTTATTTTTTATTTACTAATGTGGGTAAAAATATATTATTAACAATATATTGTGCAATGGAAACTTAATTAAACCTCTGAGTTGAAACAAAAACAAAAACAGAATTTAAGAAATTGTAAATAACTGCTTATGATATATTATCTGCCCATAACAGACAGGTAGAGTGTCAAATTATTTACACTCAATCTGTTCGTTGCAGGGCTAAAATAAATAGTTCTGTTTCTTATCACATGGTCAGCCAATTAAATGACTGAATCATTTAAGGACAGAAGAGGTAGAGGTGTAAAAGACACTAATCAGAGTTATCTCCTCTGAAAGTAATGGATTTCATTAGACAGCCAGACCCTGTGGTGAATGAAGTGAAGGTGTCATTTGCAGAGTGGAAAATATGTGCTTTTCAGAGGGCCCGGCATGCTGATAATCATACTTTTTCACTCAGTGAGGAAGGCAATGGTAAACCACCTCACTTCTCGTTTTACTTAGTAAAACCTCTGTAGGTTCAAACCAGCCTTTCGGCTGTTGACCTAAACAACAACAACATGATATATTATATGAACTAATTTCAGAAATATACACGGAGAATTTTTTAAAGCAATTCATTAATATAGAAAGCAAGTTCATTTAAATTAGATATTAACTTTTTTTGAATAAGATCCAGGTGTAAGTGATTGTATGCAAGCGGTAGTCAGTAACAGTAAAACAACACCTTATTTATTATTTAATATTATTAAGTGTTGCTATAATATTAAATGTTGTTTTGTAATGAACAAGTAAATAAAATGTTAACTGGTAATTTTTTTATATAATTGAACAGATATTAACTTATATTAATAATAATTTATGATTTAGACATAAAAAAATTTAATACACATTTTAAAGTACCAAAAATGTTTAAATATGATTCAATAATTCATAAAATACAAATCATTTTAGTAAATAATTATTTAAAAGAGTTCAGAATGACAATAAAATTAATCACAATAAAAATAAAATAAATCTTTTTATACGTACCTTAATAGACTATAAAAAACTATTTAAAAATTTTAAAAAACTTTAAAAAATAATACTAAATATTTAAAAGTTAATACAAATTCTAATACAGTTATAAAAATAACGTAATAAATCTCGTATTTGTCAATAAGAATTTAAATAATATGTGTAAAGTGTGACAGAGATTAAATAAAGATGTCATTACATGGCTTTTATATCCAAACGGTACAATCCCCACCCTTATTCAATCTCCTCATTAGAAAAGGGCAAGAACTTATAACCTGTCACAAGATAAACAGCTGATTGAATTTATTAAAAGTCGTAATAGTATCTTTAAATATTAACAAATTACTTATTATCTTTTAGACTGTTCGTCAACCTTTTACATAACCTTATTTTTTATAATTTTAATGAATAATGCAACTGAAATTATTAAAACTAACAAACAATGGTACTTATTGTACGTTTAACAAAACCTCTTGAATATAAAAACAACATATTTTACGTATTTAAAATGAAATTGTATTAAAAAATTATTCATTAATAAAAATATAAGTAGAAGTAAATAATAATTAGGTCAAAGACATAAATAATTATAGTTAATGGTCTGTAAAATATTTTTTGTGAGTATTCACTAATATTAGTACATTTATATTAAATAACTTCTGTATCATAATAATCCAATGTAAAAGGAAACAGATTTTTTCTGCAAATAAAAATATTATTAATATTATAGAACTGTAAACACGTATTAATAAAAAAAGTAAATGCTTTTGCTTTACTGTAAACTGGGTACTTTAGCCCACTTTTCTAGTTTCTGCTAGTTAAAAATGGAAAACTGTTATATTCTTTGATAGAATTTTTTCGCTACCTACTTTTATAAAAATGAAGGGTTTCAACGACACTGTTTGGGCCAATATTATCCCAACTTCAAGGTTACATTGGCTCACTCATGATATACTATTCAAATTTATAACCCATGGCTAAACCCTTACATGTAACCTCATGTAATGGGGTAACTTTTTAAAAAGTAGTTGCAGTATTTGAGAAATTAATATTTCACAAATTGAAAAACTTCACAAATCCTTCTATATTTAGAAATGGATTCTACATAGGTGTGCTTACTACAAATTTGTATGAGAATGTATGTACACTAAAATGTCATCTTTTTAGAAATTTTGGAGGGTTTTTGTTCCTTTTACGAGCCCAACTATCTTTTGAAAAGATATTTTTATTTTTTTGCGAAAGATGGGCCAATGTTAACCCTTACTGGCCAAAGTAACTTCAGTTTACTGTACTTTTTTGATGGAAATCTTTCGATAAAATGTGTTTAAGCTTATGCTTTTATTCAGGAGTATCTGCTCAGAGCAAATGTGTTTACTCTTCTCTAAACTAATAAAATTAAGCAAAAGTTTGGAGTAAATTCTTCAGAAAAAATGAAGCATGCTTATTAGAAGATTCCAGTCAAGTACTTAGCACTAATATAGACATATCAAGTAAGCAATTAAAAATTATTACTCGCTTTGTATTAGATTTTATCTGAACTGGTGACAAGCTGAATCATAAGAGCATCAATACTTTGGACCTAATGCAATTGATTACTTGGTACAGAACTACCACTGCTATAGTGGTTCCTAAACAAATTAATCCAATTTTATTTACAAAAGTCTGACACTTTGATGCTGGTATGTGTGTTTAAATTTCTTTAATACAATTTTAATTTGTATTGCGTAACTTATCAAATGTACAATGTAAATATGTTATTATATACAGAATATAGTGGGGGTTACCAGAATATAGTAGGGGTAGGTTGCTGGCATGTTAGATATTTTAAAAATTGTTTGTAATGGAAGCCCCTTATGGTGTTTGTAAAGAATTTATAAGCATTATCTACAGTGGTATGTAGAATTAGAGTTTGGTATATTTTGATCAACAATTTTTTTTTCTGTAGTCGTAAGTAAATTTTTATGTACCTATATTTTTATATTCTATGGTTCAATAAATTGTTTAATTGTGGTTTTAAACCCTGATCTTTGATAAAAATTCTTTTCTCATATTTAAACACAATTGATTACATCTGTTTAAATTTACTGCCTTTTAAAGGAGCTTATCAAAAGATTGTTTGACATCAGGTACACTGGTTACCAGTGTATTTTGATGGTTGGAGTTCAATTAACCATACTCTCTCAGGAATGGTTGGCCTGAGTCTGTACATCTACACCTAATTTACAGATCATATATATCATCCTTATTGCATTGAGTTATGCAACTTATCCATCAAGTTAAAGACAGACAGTATATTTTACTGAAAGAGATTAAGTTTATGTATAAATTAAGTTTATCAAAAAATCATTTTACAAGAATTAACAACGACAAAAAGTGGGAGTGTAACTATTAGCCTTAGCTATATCACCCAACAACTACAAAAAGCTTTTCTTTTAATTTAAATAAAATCAAATTACGAAATTTCTTAATTGTTTCTATTGCTGAATCCCTTCAAATCACTTTTTAAAATATAATACACAATTTTTGTGAATTTAAAATCCTCACTAAATATTTTTATTTTACATTAAATTATACGAATACAAAACTCCTATATTAACAATTAAATGAAATAAGACTAGCGCTAATATCTTATCAATAAAAAAATTATTGCATTAAACTGGTATTAGTCATACAATGATTAAATTAAATATATAAAAAAACTTAAATATAATGATAGCAAAATATGATTTAAAAATAACAATTTTATCAGCAAATTTTTCTACACATGCTATTTATAACATTAACATTTAATGTGTTTAAAACCAGTGAAATAAATTGAATAGTTTCTATTAAACAAAATTTAAAATTTCATACAGTATATGTATTTATAAAATTCAATCAAACAAAAAGTTTGTAGAGACAAAGATTGTTGATTATAAATTTATAACACTTTGAAACGGAAAGTTCAGAGAAACCTAGATTTATTATGTAATATGTTGTCATACTGAATGTAGTGCACTATGATAAGATAAATAACTGCCTAAATAATGAAAACAAAAACAATTCTAATATTACAGTAATTTTTTAATGTGTTACTAATGTTGTTGTTAGATTATAGTTTAAGATGTATAAGTTTTTTTTTGTAATCCCTAATTTGTGTATGTTGCAATCTGTTCAATTCAGAACAATAAGCAACCCCATGACCCAATGAGATGAGGATGATGTGTATGACATGTAAATGAGGTGCAGTCTTGTACAGACTCAGATCGACCATTCCTGAGAGAGTATGGTTAATTGAACCCCAACCATCAAAGTACACCGGTAGCCACTGTCTAGCATTCAAATCCATATAAAAGTAACTACCTTTACTAGGATTTGAACCAAGGATTTGAACCAGGAACCTTTGGAGACAAAGGTTCCTGGTTCAAATCCTAGTATGTATAAGTATGTATAAGATGTATAAGTAAATATTTAAAAAATTGAGCTGGCTTGCACATAATTATTTACGAAGCTTCTATTGGTTAAAATTTCTCCACTGTATATTTTTAAAGTGATAATATACAGACTATAATTCGTTTTTTAGAAATTTAACGGCTAAAACATTGGTCCTGAACTAAATTTGATCAAGGTTCGTTTAAAATTTAGATGAGATTGCCATGAACCGGCCAACTTTTTACTAAGTCCTATCTTGCCGACTGTAAAATTTACACATGGTAATCTTGTTAAATCTTAACACTAATTTTGATTTTGAAAAGGTTTGATTTTTTTCATACTACTGTTGGCCCGTCTGCAAAACTTAAAGTTTTTTGTATTCTGTAGCGCAGTGCTACCTTCAGCCTAATTGGGGCCATAAACTTGTACAGCAAGCATCAACTCTCATCAGAGAAATTTGGGTATATGTCGTGTTGACATCACCAGTCGCTCTCAGCATATGAACACAGCCTAAATATTTAGCTAGCATTTTTGACAGCACAATATTTAGCCATAACACTAACATAGTCTCGAAGTCAATACATATATTAGCATTTTTTTTTTGTGCCCTGGAGACTCCAGGAGGAGTATAGGACATGTCAGCTATAACATCTGAAAAACATATAAGAAACACACAATGCATCACTACTATCAAGAAAAAAATTCTTGTACGCTATAAAAAGTTTCACCGATCAAGTAATTTTTCAGATTCCTTTTAAAGGAATTCAAATCCTCACAACATTTTAAAAATTGGGGTAATTTATTCATGAATTTTCTCCCTGCATAAGTAGGTTTTTGTTCAAACAATTTTGTGGAGTGATTAGCCACATAATAATCATTTCTGTTTCTCGTGTTATGATTGTGAATACTGAAATTCTGCATAAAATTATTTTGCCTAACATACATAATCACCTCAAAAATTTAAGCTCCTTAAATAGTGGCCTGCATGAGGTTAGCTGGTTAGCTCCCACCATACATCTAATACCTTTCTTTTGAATTTTAAAAACCCTATTCATATTACCCATGCTAGAATTACCCCATACTAAGATACCATAACGGATATGAGACAGAATGAGGCCATGATAAGCTACCATTAGTAATTTTTGATCATTTAATCTGTCAATTTGTTTTAGTGCAAATATTCCAGATGATATTTTACTACAAAGTTGATTGGTATAGAAATCCCAAGACAAAGATCTATCTAGAGATACACCAGGAACTTCACTGTTTCTACATGCTCTAAACTATTATTATGAATAAATACATCCTCTCCTACTTTCTTCTCTACTTTCTCTCTACTTTCTTTAACGTTATGTTTATTTTTAAACTGCAAGTACTGACACTTTTTCCCATTAACTGTTAATAACATTTGATTCAAGAACTGTACTATGGACTCTTATGTTAACGTGTGTATTTACTTCAAGAGCATCTACCAGATAGAATCTGTAGTCCAATTTCTGAATGAATTAATGATAATAGTTAATGGGAAAAAGTGTCAGTACTTACAATTCAAAAACAAACACAATGTAAGGGAAAACAGAGAAGTAATGTCTTTATACAAAATAATATCCTAGATCATGTGCAAACAGTGAAGTTTGTAGGAGTGTCACTACATAGGACTTTATCGTGGGATTATTATACCGACCAAATTTGTGGTAAAATATCATCTGGGTTATTTGCATTAAAACAAATTGCCAGATAAATGATAAAAAATTGCTAATAGCAGCTTATCATGGTTTAATTTTATCTCATATCAGGTATTCCATTTTAGTATGGGGTAATTCATCACAGTGTAACATGGAAAGAGTTTTTAAAATACAGAAAAAAGCTGTTAGGTGTATGATGGGAGTCAACCACCTTACCTCATGCAGATCACTATTTAAAGAGGTGCATTACTCACAGTTCCTTCTTTGTACATTTTTTAATGGTAATGCACGTAAAGCAAAATACCTTTTTACAGAATTTAGATGTTCACAACCACTACACAAAAAACAGAATTGATTATTATGTTGCTAATCACAACACTAAATTGTTTGTACAAAAACCAACTTATGCAGGTAGAAAATACATCAATAAATTGCCACAAGGTTTAAAAAGTTGTGACAATTTAAGTCATTTTAAAAAAAAGCTAAAACAATACTTGATTGATGAAACATTTTACAGTGTGCACAAATTCCTTGCTAAATAGTTGTTTGTTGAAAAGTATTTAACTTCTAATTAAACAAACATTGTGTACTAATTGATACAAAGGGGTTAATGACAAGCCTACTGAGTGATGAATTTATCATTGTGTTTAACTTTTTAATTTTTTGTGTTATTTGATACAAAGGGGTTCATGACAAGTCTATGGAAGTAAGCAGTAGCAGAAACAAATTTTTGGTGGTAAATGATGAATACATCATTGTGATTAACTTTTTGTTTATCAGTTTTATCTTGACATGTACTATACTCTCTTTTGGAGTCTCCTGGATGCAAAAAAAAAAACATTTATATTCAGTACACTAGTGAACTCATAAGAAAATTGACCTTGAATAACAAAGATTCCTAAATTCTTCAAAATGACAAATAATTTAAATCAAAACAAGAAATTACGATGTAGGAGCAGTTTTAAACCAGAATGTATTTTACCACTGACTGAAAAGTTTAAGATTCAGTGGTAGTCTAGGGGTCTGAGAAACGACTCTTATAGATAAGTTTGAAGGTTACTACATTTTACATAGGTTTTTTTTATTGTTTTATGACTGTTTTACACATTACTGCTAATGCAGACAATAAAAGGTTGACAGATGAAAAAAAGCCAGACCTGAATTAAAATTGAACATGGGACCCATGGCCTAGAAACCATGCGCCACGGTGTAATATTTACAAACATAATTATTAAACAAGCAGGTAACTAAAAGTGTAAATAAATAAGAGAAGCCGCATCATGGTTCAGTGGTTAGAGTGCTAGACTGGCTGCACACTCCAAAGTAGATAGTCTTTGGTTCAATTTCCAGCATGGGTCTGGAAATATTAATACACATTAAAACCTATCATAGCCGCTAATAACCAAAGCAGTCATGCAATCTAAAATGAACTAAAATAAAATACTTATGGAAAATATAAAGCATTGAAATATAATACAGTGATATACACAAAATAAAGTTTACCGTGTTAGATTTTGTAGGGCGCCTCTAAAATCTCTTCGGTTAAGGGATCTCTGTCAATTGAATCCGTCAGTGAAAGATAACCGTAAATTTATGCAGATGCAATTATTTGGCACTATGACAAAATCAACTACATTTTAAATTTCTTTTATATTGGAAACTTTGTTTAATATGTCATAGTAATTAAGATTCAAAGCTATAACACGTGATCAAGTCTGATGGAAAAGAATTAATTCAATTGGTTGATGGTGCCAATTATATGATAATTTGACATAATGAGAACAAGATTATCACCTTATTTGACATCTCTATAGTATCATCCTGGTGTTATCAATTCGTTTTTATGGTGCATAAAATAATTAGATTAGCACAAGTAATGAAAAAAAATAGTCAAATGGCATAATTGCTAGCATTCCAACTAATTATTTAGTACATAATATTATAATTAGTTTATTAAAATCTGAAACAATTGGTTAGACTCTATATTTTAACTAGATTATAAATTTATACATTTACACACACGCTCCTTTTTAGATTTAGGTTTACATTGCTATACAAAGTTAACTTTTCCCAATTAAGACTTGACAGAACAAAAGCCAAACATAGTTACTAAAATCTGATCTGATAAAAAATCACTAGACCAGACATTACCAAATAGGAAGGAAGCACAACAATTTGATGAATTATGGATTTGAATATTAATGACAGTTTACTGTAACTCAAGTAGCTTGGGTTAATGAGTGTTCTGACCATTATCTAGAATTCATTGAATCAATTAAATATTGTTGTACATCCGACTCTTGCAATTACTGCTAATCCAGATGGTGAGAAGGGTGATAGATGAATTTTTTTTTGTATATTTATGTATATTATGATCTAGTCTTAAGACTAATGAGTAATTTTATTCTAACCTATACAACTATTGACAATACAGTAGAATCTCAGTAGTCCGGCCTGTTCAGAACCGAGAGGGCGCCGGATTACTGGATGTGTTGAAATTTTGGAACTAGAAATTATAAATTTAAACTAAAAACGAATATGTATTGATTTCTATGTGATTTTAAATTAAATTAACTAATTAAAAAAGGTTTGCTGAGTACTTCTTTAGTCATTGTACTAAACATAATTATCGGCTATTGACATCGCCTATTGTGGTGTGGGGGTGCTCGTGTTCTGAGAATTACGTTTCATTGTCAATTCAGCATGAAGTATAGAGTATGACCCAGTTCTGGGTTTTGGATAAAAGGCCAAAAATTATTCCATTTAACAATAATTAAGGTCTGCTTATTCATTTCTTTAATCAAATCCTAAACAAACATGTTATATTAAATCTGCCGTAATTAGGTTGAGTTGATTTCCCTAATTCAAATGAAATATTTTACCAAAATCTGTCCTGGGTGAGGTTTCATACTTTTAGGCCTAATATTTTAAGGGCCGGATTACTGGAGGTGCCGGACTACCGAGATTCTACTGTATTACTACAGAGATGCTCATCAGAACCTCAGTACTTAATTTAATATAACACATTATATACACTACACTTATATTGTGCACTTAAATTTAACAATAATTCTAATCGTACACTAACACTGCTCTGCTTTATACACTGGCATTACACAAGCTTAAAAAGTTTCTTTCTTTTCAGCCTTTGCACCAGATTATCGCTGTCAAGCAGCTGGATTGCTTCAACGTTGTTATGGCAATGAAGTCTTTCCTCATGCTTCTGTGCAAACCTCCGGATCTTGCTGGAGACGAAATCCAGCAGATCTCTGTGGAGGTCGATGTTTCTCAGCACCCTATTTTGGAACATACATGAAAATGAGTGATGAAAATATCCCAGAACTGACCGAGAATCAAACCTGGAACCTCAGTTCAAACAATCAATTGAGACAATCATAGAAAATGTAATTTTACAAGTTATAAAATGAGAATTCTTTAACATCGCCTTGTTAATTCTTATTATAAAAGAATACAGTATATATTTGAATGGTATCTTAACCCTTAACTATGGACACGGAGTCTAGCAGACTCCGCGACATATGCATTCTATTACCAGCCCCACAAATTTTTTTTAGATGCTGTAGCCTTGAGTACCTTCACAGCCAGTGGTGAACTAACGCTAGACCGAGTTGTTTCGTTGTGCGGCTAAAGTTATTCGATTTATGAGCAATCTAAGTCTCGTAGACTCCGTGTCCGTGTTTGTGTTACAAAAGTTGTTTTTATAAATATGGCTTGTTCATCAAAATACATGACTATTACTGATCCAAACCATGATGAAACAGTCAATCGTTGGTTGGATGAAGTGGACAGTGACAATAGTGATATAGAAGCTGATGAAACCGAATTTATAGCCTTAGCCAAGATGAGTGATTGTGGTAATTTTTCACCCTATGCAGATTTTTTTTTATTATAACTTCAGGAATAAAACTTTAGTTTATTTATATTTTTTATACCTGTAGAATAGCATTATACATTAAAAATAATATTGTGTTCAGTAAAAATTAAAATAAGACAACTTATTTCCGAGTACAAATATTAACCATGAAGTTATATTTTATTTTCTTTGTAATGAATATTTTTTGTTCTATTGTGCGATTTTATAATTTTCACTAATAAAAGGTCTAATATACTTTACTTATTGTCTCTATACTTTTATATATAAAAACCAGTTTCAAAATAAGTATATTTTTATGGGGAGTCTGGGAGACTCAGTGTCAGTGTTAGTGTTATAAAACTGGGTGTCCGTAGTTAAGGGTTAAATAAAAATAACCTAATGTATTTTCATCGTTTTTAAGGAAGTATAAAAAAATGTACAATATTTCTAGTTGAGTCTGGTATTTTTTATCATTCATTTTAATTTATCACCCTTCACTATCTGAATTAGTTTTAATGTGCATAACAATCGGAGGTAAAACCAAAAAGTGAAAATATCACTCATAGTAGGCTTTGTTGTGGCTGAACTGAAGGAACATTTATTCTTAGTCTAACTGTATTTTATTCATTTATAACTTTAGATAATTTCATCACCATCCAAAATCTGGAAACTAAAGTACTTTGAATTGAACCACTTATTTATATTCTCATTACAGGCGACTTGAGTGTTAAATTATTTGCACTCTATCTGCTAGGTCCAGGGATATAAAAAATAGTTCTGTTTCTTATAACATGGACAGCCAATTACATGACTGAAGGATTAAAGAACAGAAGAAGTAGAGGTGTAAAAGATACTACTGATGGTTATTCACGAAATGAACTTTGTTTAAGACGAAGTGTAAGAGGGGAACAATCTACTGCGCATGCCCAGTTTCTCTATTACAATTCTAAAAACATACTGACACTCATTCATTGGAATACAGAGTCCTTATTTTATTACGCGACGAGTGATACAGAAAATATTGTTTTGATTTGGCTATTCTGATTTTACATTTTAGGCTACATTTATACACATGAAAGTATTTTAATCCGTTAAAACTCATTCAGTTTCTTTCCATTTTAATTATTAACATTTTATTCATTATTCTGTAGTGTTGTTATGAATTAGTTATCTATCTGTGTATTATAAGTTTATCTTGTCGACCATTCAAAAGCAGGGTAAAACAATTCGAAGTACGGAACGGAATGTTATTTTAAATGTTAGTAAGTAATGTAAAAAAGAAGCAAAATATCAACTATATATACTACACAGTTGCATGTTTTCAGAAATGTACGTCCTACGCTAGCAGCACCGCATTGCCCACACTGAGACCCAGGGTCATCTCGTCATTACATATCAGTAGTCAGAGTTATCTCCTCTGAGAGTAATGAATTTCATTATACAGCCAGGCCCTGTGGTGAATGAAATGAAGGTGTCATTTGCAGGGTGGAAAATAGATGCTTTTCAGAGGGCCTAGCTAGAGAGGATCTAGAGATAAGCACCTAGGACCTAGGCTGATAAGCATACTTTTCTACTCAGTGAGGAAGGTAATGGTAAACCACCATTGGAAGTTGTGAGAAGCCCCATCCTCTACCCAGCATGATCCCAGCACTATATATGCCAACTTTGCATATACTGCTGCGATCAGACTTTGTGCTGTTTTATGTATTCAGTTTTGTGAACAGATTATTATATCTGTCAATCCAAGCAAACTGTTTCAAAAATTGTGTAGGTTATTGTATTAATGATACATGTATTACAAGAAATTGATGTATAATGAATATTTATTTTGGGCCAGTACTGGCTTATGCAGCAAAAACATGGATAGGTAGAAGGAGAAGTTAGATAGTAGAATGCAGGTGGCAGAAATATAGTTTAAGAGGTGTATGCTCGAAAAGACAAAAAGCGAAAGTGAGAAATATTATGTAATTAGGGAACATGGAAAACGTGGTGAGGAAAGTTACACAGACAAAGCTACAATGGATGGAGAAGGTTAGGTTGCTGTACTGGAAGATGAAGGGAAAAAGACTAAGGGGCAGACCAAAAGTGAAATGACAATGCCAAGATAGTAATTTAGGAGTAATAGTTTAGTTAAAGAGAGAGGTGAAGAAGAGTTCTGTTGGGCCTGACCTGAGGGACTTCAAATATGGATAGAGGATGATGATTATAATAATAAGATGGATGGAGACTAGCAACAACCTTGTCTTATGTAATAATCAAAACATTACATAATTATTTTTACAGAATCATCTAGAAGTAAACAATTACTTTTTTAATAAAAAAATATGGATGATGTCAATCTATACAAAAATTACTACAATGTTAAATGTATGTATGGAGTTTGACAATTAGAATAATTTTAACAAAAATGATAATACGATAAATACTAGCATTGACCTGAAGTTAAGATGATGTAAAAATCACATTTGATTTTTAAATATTAATAAATTAAAAGGAAGTTTACAATTCATTTTCTTTTGTAATTTTGCAAACATTATTTTGTTGTAATTAATTAAAAGATACTTCTCAGTTATATCTGTCAAAGCCAATAAACTGTTCCAAAAAATGTGTATTTTATTGTAATAATAACTAATAATACAATTATAATTCATGAATATAAAAAAAAAATAGTATGAAACACTCACACGACTTTCTCTTGTCAATGTAAATAATGAACCATATAATCTTCTTTTTTTATACGAGGCGGTGAGAAAAACTTATGTTCACTCCCTCATGATGGGGGAAGTAGTGCTGGACTCAATTGAGGCATCCTCATCCAACCCCAAGGCAGCTGCAACTGCCTACCAACCAAAAACCCGCTGCCTGGCTACTTATCTGACATTAGCAAAGAACCCTCCACCTCCCTCATAACTGTTTATATAATACTACAAGGAAGAACAATATAAGCTACATTTAATCATTAGTAGACATTGTAAAATGAAAAAAACATAACCTAGGATTTAAAATAATAACATGACGAGCACTATATTCCTTTGCACAAACCTAAAAAAAGTGCTACTCCAGAGACGTTGTTACCTGGCCCCAAACTGTAAAACCGATTCCCCAAAATGATAAAAGTATACCAAACATCATACCGTTTATATGTATTTTACAGAAATGGCTCTTTAGCATTGGTAGGCAGTTTAATACCTAAATCATAAAATATGTTACAGATCTGACTTGCTTGTCTCCAAACAATAGCAGAATGTTTAATATTAACAATATTAAAATGTATATTTTTTACTCATGCTTTATAGTGAGAAAATAGTGGGCTAGTACAAAATTTTCATACCATGATTTTAACACTGATCTTCACATTTCATGTTTTTCTTGAAGCCAAAAGGTTTTTAGAAAGATGTCAATCTGTAAGCGTTTTATTCATATGGACACAAAACCAGCTGGATTGAATGCGCTGAAATTTGAAACCTCATGTCTCCAACCACTCCCCCAGAAAACTTTTAGAAATATGTTACCCAAAAATTACAGCTAATATACTCTGGTACAAAAATACAATTTCTCAAAAAAGGTATAACGATTTTGATTAACTCCCTCATATTTTTTTTGTTTTATGAACTGAATCCAGGAGATTAACAAAGGAAGTATACAACGCATCGAAACAAAAATTGATAAGTCCAAATAAATATGTCTTCTTTAACCCTAATGTGTGTACATTGCAATCAGTTTAATTTAGAACAATAAGCAACCCCAAGACTCAATGAGATGATGATATATATGGCATATAAATAAGGTACAGACTTGTTCAGTATGGATAATTGAACCCCAACCATCAGTTGTTACATTGTTGTAACAGTGGTTACATTGGTAACCACTGTCTAGTATTCAAATTCATATAAAAGTAACTACCTTCTCAAGGATTTGAACTACGGAGTATTCATCTCCGAAATCAGGTGTTAAACAGCTGACTTGTGGTGACGAGTTTACCGCTAGACCGACCTGGTGTGTTAGTGAGCATAATTCTGATATTTTAATTCTGAACGACCTGGTGTTTGAAAAAAGCCACTAAATTGACATGGGAAAACGTAATTGGATTGGTTAATTTCCCACCTCGTGCACAAATTTAATAGTAGAAATAAATGAACATATTGCACTGTAATGAAAAGTTATTGATACCTAAAAAATTATTTTTAGGTAATAAACATATTATTATTATTATTATCTTTTATACTTCAAGGAAACAAAATATCTTTGATAATTCATTGTAATAACATGTTGTAATCTTATGAAATAAATTAACTTATTGTCTAAGACTTAAATTTATGAAAACATCTATACATAATATATTTTTGATAATTCCATTATGTAGTTAATTGATAATAACAGCACATAAAAAGTATTGTATAAAACAAATGTATTTTTGATCGCTTAATTTATGTGATAATTTTTTTGAACCCATTGTTTGATGGTCATCATATCGCTATTAACAAACAACAATATTGTCAAGTGGAATAATTTGAAAATATATTTTTTATAGATTACAATACGTAGGTAAAACGCTTAAGAGGTTATCGTAATTAAGAATAGAGTATTTTTGTGTTTGTAAAAGTGTATAATTTAGAAAAATACTTACTGAATCTTCAGTAAAGGTTGAAAATTAATAACATAGTTTTTCTCTTGGTTCCCCTCAGGGGCAGCTGTAACTGCATTGGCAGAAGTATGGGAAGTGAGTTCCCTAAGGTGCCCAAAATTGCAGCACATTCATACTCACACAAATGACTACACATAACAGTAATAGGTTATTCCTCTATAAACTCTTGTGTTGCAGAAGCAGCACATCAGAACTTATTTGATTCTTACATGTCTTCCTCTTCTTTCAAAATAAAAATGGCAGTTATTTAGTGAAAACCAAACCAAGGTGAAGTACAGTGGTGAAGGGTGGATCCTTCACACAATGGGCAATCTCTTGTAAAATAACCCTCAATTATTTTTACAAACTTAAATAATGAGCTGTATCCCCTGTTTGCTAGATACATGAATATGAAATGTTAAAATATGATCAAGAATATCTAATGATGAAAATATTCTGCAACTAGAAGTCTTTCAATTGATGAATATTTGTAAGTGTACAACTACATATTTGTCAGTGAAAAGAAAAATATAACTTTTAAAAGTATGGTTCCTGTTATGTCAAAAATTTGTCAATGATAACCAGTTGAAAAGCTTTAATTTTCTAGGCCTTGTTCTTAGGAGAATTAGATGTCAGTTGTAGGGCCAGGTGTTTCAATCAAAACTCTGGAGTGTGTTTCTAGTTGGCTGTTTGGAAGTAAGACGTGGACAGTTCCTCACATACAGAAACTTGTTGTTTTTTAGATCATCAGCTGAAAGGCTGGTTTGAACCTCTAGTCTAGAGGCTTTATTAAATAAAGTGAGGAGTGAGGTGGTTTCCATGCCTTCCTTACTAAGTGGAAATGTATGTTTAACAGCATGCCAGAGCCTCCAAAAAGCATCTACTTTCCACCCAGCAAATGACTCCTTCACTTCATTCAATAAAGGGTCTGGCTGTATAATAAAATTCATTACTCTTCGAGGAGATACTGACTAGTTTCTTTTACACCTCTACCTCTTCTGTTCTTAAATGCTTCGGTTATATAATTGGCTAACCATGTGATAAGAAACATGTATTTTTTGTACTTCCAGAACTAGCGGATCGAGTCCATTCAACAATTTAACACTCCACCCTCCTGTTGTGGGCATAGACCATATAACTACAGAGCACAAAATATATGAGGTGTCTGAGGTCTGTGGCTGGCTATTCCAGACTGGATAGTCAGCAGAATGCAGAAGATATTAGTCAGAAACTGGATATTTTTTCATGAATTGATAAATTAATATAGAGAGTATAGAAGTCCAAGTAAAAAATGGATGGACCAATGAACTTGAAGCTGGATGGACTAACAGTTTTTGTGTGTAATACTTGACCATAAGAGGAAGAGATGCCTATAACAGTCGGAGTGTTGAATTATTTGTACTTGATATGCTAGTTCCAGGGCTAAAAAAAATAGTTCTGTTTCTTATCAATTATATTTTCTTGGTCAGTCAATTTTTTTTCAATTTTTTTTTGTCAATTTTTTTCTTGGTATTATAATTTTCTTGGTCAGTCAATTGTATGACTGAACACTGAATCATTTAAGAACAGAAAAGGTAGAAGTGTAAAAGACACTAGTCACAAGTTGCCTCTTCTGAGAGTAATGAATTTTATTTACAGCCCAGACCCTGCAGTGAATAAAGTGAAGGTGTCATTTGCAGGGTGGAAAGTAAATGCTTTTCAGAGGGCCAGGCATGGTGATAAGCATACTTTTTCACTCTGTGAGGAAGGCTATGGTAGATTATATCACTCCTCATTTTACTTAGTAAAGCCTCTAGAGGTTCAAACCGGCCTTTTGGCTCATGACCTAAACACAAGAGGAAGAAGAAATTTATTGGGTAAACAAACATTTGTCAACATTTTACGATAAATCACATGATACTTGTCCATTATTATATTTTTATCACAGAAAAAAAACTGTTTTAGGGATAGTGATGTCACACATTTCATTGTGTGAATTTACGGATGGGGTAGCTAGTAGTGTTTTTTTACGTATTTTCTATTTTTTTAAAATAAAATCATACTTTTTATAGTTTCCTTCAAAAATGATTTATGTTGGGTAAACCCAAACATGTATTTTTTGCCAGGATCTTTTGCCTTCTAAAGAAGGCAAAAGATCCTGTGTTCTTCCAAAACTAATACTGTATTATAGCAATAAAAAAACATCACGGTATATTATAATACAATATTAATTTAAAACAGGAAAATATTATACGTTTTAATTTTGTTTATATTTATTTTAATTGGTCTTCCTAAATTTTTACGTGAACTTTAGTCAAACTTAACCAACTTTTGATATCAAATGAAATAATTAAGGTTATATTTATTTATATTTAACACAAACCGTAGGACAAAGTTTAATAAAAATAATAATAATGTAATAATTATCTATCTATTACGCATTTGTCAACAAATATTACAAAGTAATTTTTGTATTACTATAATTACTGTAGTTTATATAATTAAAAATGAAATCTACTTAATTAATGAGAAATAATGAAAAAATTCTTTGCCAGACTTTAAATAATAGGCCTATTTTTATTTTAAATTAAAATGTTTCTTTACAACAATGTATTAGGCCTGTTTATTTATTAAATAATAAATTTTTTATCAATAAGTAAGATTGTGTAAATTTCATAACCCAACTGTTGTTAATGTTGTGAAGAATTTTAAGTGGCGAATATATTATATTAAAAACAAACATAAATGCGAAATAGATGTAAATTTGCGCATTTATAATGATATTGTTGTAGGCTATGATTAAGCTTGTTGATGTAATAAGGAAACCTGATAAGAGATTCTGTTTTCAATGTTATTGCAACAATTTGTACTGAAAAGGATAAAGAGTTTTATCTAGTTTGGTCTCGGCTTCCACTGGACTGATTCCGGTCAAGATTTTTTTGGGAGCAATTTTTAAAAATTATTATCTATCATTTTCCTATGTACGTCCATCACATCCAGATGTCAGAAACTACAAGAGATAGCAACAAATAATTGACGGATACATAATCTACATAAAAAGTTAGTGCGCCTGGATTGGGTTTGAAGTTCCAGTTTTTACCGGAAGTAACCTAACACTGGAAGTCAAGAAATTAAAGTCAGAATTCGGAAACATAAATAGTGTCATTCGATTCCTCTTAAAGAGAAGCTTTTTTTACAAAAGTAAAGTGGGTTTGATCTTAAGAGGAAGGATAACCCTGTATAAAGTGAACACGTGATGTGATTTTTCGGGCCGACTCCTTTTTTACTTTCTCTTGCCTATCGGATCTACACGTTTTCAGACCCCCTGAACCCAAAAAACATGTTTTTAGCGATTGGTCTGTGTGTGTGTGTGTGTGTGTGAGTACAGAATATCTCAAGAACGGAACATCGTACGAACTTTAAACTTAAGTTACATACCACTACCGGACCCGACACGAACATTTTCATTAAAATTGGTCAACCGGAAATAGTAGTTTATTCGTGTAATTTTTCACTTTTTTGCGATTTTCTCAAAAACTGGTCCTACGATTTTTTTAAAAATCGCCTGGTTAACTCAATTTTATATTCTCTACACGATAGGGTAGGCGTCATGTTGCTGAAATTCTTGGTGAGGCTGTTTTCACGTAAAAAAGTGTTTTTTTAAGATTACGGCTTTAATACGTATTATAGCGCAAAAATTTATATAATAAATATTGTAGAGAATATAAAATTCTACAACTTTTATTTTAAACATTTTTTTTATAACGCCTAGTTTAGCGGTAATTAGCGATTTTCTGTTTTTTTCTCACGAAAACGTGTGAAAAGTCGATTGTTTTAAAGATTTCGGCCTTAGTATGCATTTTATGACAAAAGTGTATATAACTAAATTTATAGAAAATTAAAAGATCTACAACTTTTATTTACAGCATTGTTCTCTACAGAGAGTAGTTTAGTGTGAAAGAGCGATTTTCCGTATTTTAAAGCCAAACTGAGGTTGATTTTCATTTTGCGTCTCTCACTCATGATTAAAATTAAGTTATGTTTATTGAGGTTAGTTTTTTGTTTATTTTTAATGTTTTATTACTAATATTAGGTTTATTGTTAATTATTTGCATTGGCAAGAGAAAGTTGTGTGAGTGTTTCACACCAGATTTTTATTAGAAAAAATTGCCACCAGTCATGAGACGCGTCGTTTCATGAAAGGGATTTTTTAAACTACAGGTCTCCACGTGCAGATTTGCTATCATTACATTTTTACTTTTTTCCTGATTAATGTAAAAAATATAAATTACTGTCCTTCTATGAACCGGTGAAAATTTACGGCAGTAATACCGTGTCTAATCAATTTGTGGTCTCCATAAAGGCTAAGTGATGAAGTTTCATGGAAATTATCTTAGTTTCAGACAAAATTTTACCGTTTTTAAAAAAAATTTAGAATTCGTCAGCTCTTTCCTGATTCTATTGAAAGTTTAAAAATTTTATAAATTTTTAGGAGTAGAAAACGAAAATGTCCCGAGTTGGTGTTTCGAGAGTTACGGTCAGAAATACGACTTTAAAATTTCAAATGTGTATTAATTGTAGTGTTTATTGTGTCGGTTCGGCGATCTATTTTTTAGAAAATACGTCAAAAATTAATTGGCACAGTGCAATCACTTGTCATTTTTACATAATTATTTAGTTTGTTTAATTCGTTTTCACGTAATATTTGGAACCTTAATTAACATGTTATTTGTGTGATATTTATTTATGTCCATTGTTTTGTCTGAATTATTAAAGTAGGGATCTGATTTTTTTCTAGTTTATTTGTGTTATAACATGTAACTTCTTTCTTTAGTGTTACTGACAAGCGCACTTTTATTATATAAAATGATGGTTTAGTTATTTTCTCGATGATTTACCATTTTACAGTCCTGTTTATATAATTTGTTTTAATAACTTAATTATTCTAACCAACCTTTTGTTATTTGCAAACTCTAACTTATTGCAACCCCTCGTAGGCTAGTAACAAGCTTTCAAATGGCGTGGTCGTAATTTTGACAAAAATTCGATACTTGGCTAGTAGCCTATCAAATTTTAATTTTGATACACAGCTTCTCTTTACTCTGTGTCTGTAAACACTTTACTCTGATTTCCGAACTGTTGACTCCCTTTTTGAAAGTGAATATTTTTTACAACCAATAAAAAGTTAAAGCTACGCTTGTTTTCATTCAAAATTAACTAACCATCCGAATCCAGAGATAGGAACATTTTTATACCCACACATACCACAAAATCCACCAAGGTGATTAAAATTAGAAATTAGGATCTCATATAAAACCTCGGTGAGTGTTAGCCTCTGGGTGATTTCCTCAGCCAAGACAAAAACAGGGCATATAGTGAAAATATTCTGTAAGAGGAAAAAGTGACGTCACAGTGTCTTGGGCCAGTCTAAGCTGGTGAGAGTTTTCTGTATGGAAAAGTCCATTTAATAAGGAGAGGGGTGTGCGTGAGTCGTGCAACTTGACAATTTTGCAGTTGAGTCCTAACCTTAGTGTATTAAAATGATTAATTAGTTATAATTAATTAGTAAGTGATTAGTTAGTTATTGAAGTGAAGTGTTATTCTACAAAAATGTTTATAATCTATCTTTGTTGTTCTATCTCATGTATTTATTTTTATCGTTTACTATATTGCTATTTATCGGATTTTAATTTCTAATGTACTGTCTTATATTTTTCAAAGTTGCTTACTTTTTCATTGACTCGGTTCATTCTAAGTTCATATAAAATGAGCTAAAATAAAAGAAAAAACAAGTCCGCAAAAAAGGTCAAGTTTTGCATAGTCAAAGTCGTGAAATTATTAATAGTGTGATAACGTTTTTTGAGCTGGAAGTGAAAGAGGGACTAGGTGTATCATTGGTTTTCATTATAATAGTAGCTAATAATATCAGGCAGAGTAGTAGCGTTCAAGCTGCCGTTGTTATGCGGTTCGTCTAGTATTACACGTGATGTGGAGTGGAAGGGGAATTCCTTTCTCACTTTTTCACGACTATACACACATATGTAATAAGTAGTTGTGTTGTTTGTATTAATTTACAGGTGGTTGTAGTAAGTAGTTTATAAATAAAGACAAAATAAAATAGTAGGAGATAAAGGTCACGCATAAAAACTATTTATTTCTTATTCGGTTTTTCATTAATGAGCTTTTAAAAGACCTGTAACTTCATCAAGACAGTTTATTAAAAATCGGCGTTCACGTATATTAAATATTACAGTTAAGTTCTTAATATTGTTTTTAAATATCCGCGGCATTGAAACGAACATCGCATTTACTTTCAAAGTACTCAAGATAAAGAGAAAACTTAAATTCGGTCTGATCTAAAAATTACAGGCTGGAACTGTTATTTAAAGTAAAAATAATTTGCATAGATTAAACGTAACTTATAATACAATTTTTGCTGAAAAAACTTTTAAGTTATTTTAGGTAATAATTACAGTTGGCCAATGTTGGTACTGCTAAACTCTATATTGAATCTAATAACTTAACTAACTAACTATAATCTAATAACTTTTGTGGATAGAGGATGAAAATCGATCTTTTTTAACCTTATCTTTCTTAATACACAAGTGTACGTGTATAGGATTATTAAAAATAGTAACAATAATTAACACTTTGGAGAGAGAAACACTCAGGAGCGAGCTTCCTACTGTGAAAATCCAAAATAGATTTTTACTTTCTCTTGTCTATATAAATATACCGGTTATCCCAGAAGTCCGAGCACGGAAAAATATTTCGCGAACTAGTGATTTTATTCTTCAAAACACAATATAATCTAATGAATGTGAATAAAAACTACTGAAAATCATGTTCGTACAATTTTCCGCCATCTTGGATCCGCCATCTTGAATGCAACTATTTTTTTTTAAATACGAAGGTTGTCATGTGGCACATCATTTCCAAGTAGAATTTCGCGAAAAATTCACTGGTGAAACTGTTTTCAAATATCTCTTACCGTTTTTAAGTTACAGTAAGTCAAACTCGGGAACACAGTGAAAATGGCCTGTCTTGGATCTTCCTTAACCGTCACTAAGAGTTAATTCACTGATCAATTTGACTTAATTTGAGTTTAATTTTAACAAACCAGTGCAAATCTTTATTAACCCTTTTTTAATGCCTGTACAATGCAAAATTAAAATAAGGTAAAAAACTCAACAAGCCATTCCTTATTGTTGACTACGTGTGATAAAATTGCTAGTTTTGTGTTTCTTTTGGTTAAATCCCTTCAGTTCAGTTCCAGATTAAAAAAAATATTTAAAAATTGAAAACAGCTGTTTTTCAATGTACCATCAAAAATTACGTAAAGTCAGCTGTAACATAGTCAACAATAAGAAATGGCTTGTTTAGTTTTTTACCTCATTTAAATTTTGCATTGTACAAGCATTAAAAAGAAAAGGGTTAATAAAGATTTGCACTGATTTGTTAAAATTACAAATTTAGGAAAACATAAATCGATCAAACATCATCGATGATCAAACAATCGATCAAAACATAAATAATAGGCCTATTGTTCGGCTTGAAGGTCGATTAATGTTCTGTTTCAAGGTTAGTAAAATAACTCGGTTTCTCTACCATTTGCTTTAATTTTATTTTTAAAACATGTTTCAGGTGTAGTTTTAAATAAATACATTTAAATTATTAATAAGAAGAGGCAGGAAATGAATTGGTTGATGTACTAATCAAAACGTGGTTGATGTACTGTCTTCTCGTTATCAAAAGAACTACGACCCGTATTTTTATTAAGATATTTCAATAAGAAATAAAGATAAGCATTTGACATTTATTACTATTAATAAATCGGATTTTTTTGTGTTAATTACTTTTAATAATACTGAATATAAAGCGGTTAAATCAAAGAGGTTGACAAAAAAATTCAATAAAATTAGCAATCATTGCAGTTTATATTTAAACGCAAACAACCATAAATTATATTATAAATTATATATTTACATGGTGAAGTTTCTAGAACAACTGTGCTGAAAAAATTTGTTATTTGTTAACTTTTCAAGAGAAATAACGTAATTTTTAAGAAGGGCTTACATTCTTTTTTTTTAGTTTTTTGGTTTACGTCAAAAAAATTATTTTACTTTACAAAAAAAATTACTGTACTTAATTATACTTTGATCCACCGGGTTGGTCTAGTTAGTGTTTAAGTCGTCACCGCGAGTCAGCTGTCAACAGCTGATTTTCGGAGACGGAAAGTTCCATGGTTCAAATCCTAGTAAAGGCCAAGCCAATTGCTGTGAGCGCTGGTCTACGCATGCGCATACTTGACTTAGACCCTGCATACCCCTGCGACCAACAGTTAGAAGTACAGTCAGAGTGTTGTTGAAAATTGACAACACCCATTGTATTTTGTAGGCATGCTGTTCCATTGCTGATTAGATACGCTGCAGTATTGCAGTACATACAAGACTATATTAATACAGACGCATGTTTTGCCCAGCACTCTCCTTACGAAAATCAGGTTATAAAGGTAGTTACTTTATACGGATTTGAGTAATAGACAGTGGTCGGTGTAGTTTGATGGTTGGGATCTCTCAGGAATGATCGGCCCGAGTCTATTCAAGACACGTCAAGACGACTTCATGTACACGTCATAAATATCATCTCATTTCATTGGATTATGGGGTTGCTTATTGTTCTTAAATTGAACAGACTGCAATGTACACACATTGGCGATTAAAAAAATTAATTCTTTACTAAAAAAAATATTTACTATAATTTTTTTTACTGAATATTTATCGTCATGAACATTATCTGAAAAACCATTTTGAAAAATCTGGAAACCGTTAGCTATTCGCTGTCCCATTTGGAGTTTCAGGGCTTTTGTAGATTGTTAGACGTAGAAAACGAAAATCCCCTCCCGAGCCTGTATTTTGAGTACGTACTGTAAAACATAGGATCGAAAAATTTCATATATTTTTTATTCAGGTGTATACTCTATCGGTTCGGTGATCTCATTTTCAGAATCTACATAAAATATGACAGAGTAATGTGTTATTAATTTTTTCACCCAGTTAATTTGTTATTTTTTATGTTGTAGTTGAATTTGTTCACGTTACATATTTGTTTCTGCCCATCTTCTTCTTCTTCTTCCCTCAAAGCTGTAATCCGATGTGAGCTTTAGCCTCGGACACAAATCCCTCCAGTGTCCTTTATCCCCATGTATCCTTTCACCTCTTTAATTCTAAGATTCTCAGTTACATCATAAACCAATCTAATTTTAGGTCGATCCTTTTTTTCTTGCACCGTAAATCTAAGCCTTCAGTATCCTCTTTGGCATACGCTGTTCATTCATTCGATCCAGGTGACGTAGCCATTGTATTCGCCGAGACTTGATGAATTTTACGATGTCATCCTGCTCTAATAATACGTCTATATCTTCACCATATCTGATTCGCCATTTATCATTCACCTTAACTAGTCCACAGACAAACCGCACAATTTTTCTTTCAAATCTTTACACTGTTTCCTGTTCTTTTTCGAAAGTGTCCATGTTTCATACCCTAAGTGACAACCACACTGATAACTGTATTATATTTTAATTTTCGTTTCCCCCATATATTATTATCAGTATAGTTATTAGTATTTTATTTCCTATATTTTATTTTTATTCTAATATGCTTTGTGTCCACCCGACTTTTGAATTGTTGACAAGCAACCATTTGATTAAACTTGATAGTTTGGTTACAATTTCAACGATTAGTGCCATTATTACCATATTTATAGAGTTTGCTTTAATAACTACAGTGATGTACCCAACCCAATTGATATGTTCAACCCCTTTTAAGATTAGCAATAAACTTGCACTGTGTTCGGGTGCAATTTATAGTGTATATTAAAGCGTAACGAGAGAGGATTTCTTGTAATTTACAATGATTATTTATTATTATTATTTTTGTTCAATAATATAACGGTATTTATACAAATTTTTGTATTTTGAGTGGCCAATTTTATATTGGTCAGCACTTGTACACTGGTTTTTGTACACTTTAGTAATATAGTGGAGTACGAAGCAAATGGATTTATTTTCCATTGGCCACATTAACCGCAATAATAGGCCCGGGGAGTCTGGTACTCAATATACCGCACTTATTGTTGTGAGTTAGAAACAATTCACCTTTAATGGGTTCTGCGGTAAAACCTGACAACCGTTTTCATTATTTTAAAATTTAATTTTATATTACAGTATTTTGTATTCCATTCAGAAAATATGTTGTCATGAATGCGGTTTAACTGTTCTTCCATTTTAATCTGATTCATTTTAAACTGGGTTTTAATACTTTACTAAATTATTACTTCTATTATTATTATTATTATTTACACGAATTTGAAGAAACTAATTCAAAAACCATCATGTTTAAATACCGCACAACTCATACCTTCTTTTAATTTATTGATACTTACGGTAAATGAATCAAACCGATCAAAAGTAATGGATAAAACACAGGTTCATTACATAATCTGTTTTATTAAAATATTTATTCAAGTGTTGTTCCATTAAAACATGTGTCACACAATATTTGAGTACTGATTAAGGTTATTTTAAATGCAAATTTTATCGGTTAAAATTTTATCAACTAAAATTACATACATATTAAATTACATCCATAATCCCCAATCGCTTTATTTCTGACTTTCCGATTAAGTGAACCAGTTAATCCTGTCCTTTTTCCGAGGCTAGTTGTGAGTTTGCCAGTAACTGTGAAATCCCCCGGCCGCGCTACGAATGCTGCGCGAGTTAAGCTTGGTGGTAGGGCTGCTACCTCAAAGCCTCCAAACCTGCTCGATTTTCTATTAGGGTTTACTCCCTGAGGTTCTTCCGCTCACTCCACCGTAGGGAACTTCCTCATTCGCCTTCAAGACCATTGACCATTTGTCACCTGCACCCTAGGCAGGGGCCCTATAACTAGGCGCTACCATTCGGAGCCAAATGGACCCAGGTTTTTTAACGAGGTTGTTACTCCTCCTGCTCCTCCTTCCTCATCACTTGCAAGATGAGGCCCCGGGCTTGCAACCGGTGGTATTAAAAACACCGTTGGCGGAGGGAGGTGGAAAGACCTCGAAGAAGATGGCAGTAGTCGAGATATACGGGCTGGAGTGTCTCGTGTTTGTGTAGACGTACAGGATGGTTTGTGAGTTCGGAGCAGGTTTATGCCTAATCCTTGATAATAATAATAATAATAATAATAATAATAATAATAATAATAATAATAATAATAATAATAATAATAATAATAATAATAATAATAATAATAATAATAATAATTCAATTCAATTCAATTCATTTATTTTCGTTTTCTACAAAGATAATTTCCGTCAGACCTGGGTCTGTCGACAGAAATATACAAAAGTAAATTCACAAAACAAACAATAAAATTAAAAATACAAAAATTCAATAACACAGATTAACAATAAAATTAAAAGTAGAAGTTACAATAAAAAAAGCCTGCTTATCTTATAACAATATTAATGAAGTGCAAAAATAATATATCTAATACATATATAATATCATAGTTTTTAAATATAATTGAGTTATTAAAGAATAGGTAAAAAAAGAATATAAAATGAAAATAAAATAGCATAAAAATATTACCATGAATTACAAAAGCGGTATTAAAAAATGGAGTATAACAAACAGCAAAAAAGGTTATAATAAAAATAATAACAAAAAAAAATTATTAATAATAATAATAAGATTACACTACATCATTGCATATTCTGAAGATATGATACATCTAGGCATCATTCAAGATAGACGGTTGACGAAGATAAATTATTTACTAAAAAGAAAACAACATGGACTTAGATAAAGAAATCATGCTAAATCTTAGTAATAATCGTTGACTTCCAAAAGGTTTAAGCAATAAAATATAACAGCATTTTCAAACTATTGTAGGCTTGTGTAGAAATGTTGTAGTTTTTTAATATTTTGTAGCGCGGCGCTACCACGAGTTTCTTTCAGTCTGTTCGCGGCCGTAAATTTGTCCACTTCAGAGAAACTTAGGTATACGTCGTGTTGACATCACTAGTTGTTCTCTGCATGAACGCAGCCTAAACGTAAAAAAATTCACATCGCACACGAAAATAACTTGTCTCTCGAAATCAGTTTGTTAACCTAGAAATTGATATTTTTTTCTGGTGGAGGAACACTTCTTCTTCTTCTTCTTCTAGTGCCAATCCGTTACCGGATGCCGGCGATCATTCTGGCAATGCTGATTTTATTCACTGCTGCGTTAAAAAGTCCCGTAATGGATGTTTCAAACCATGTTCTCAAATTATTTAACCAGGATATTCGTCTTCTTCCAATGCCTCTCTTGCCCTGTATTTTTCCTTGTAAAATGCATTTCAGCAGCTTGTACTTGTTCTCGTTTCGCATGATGTGTCCTAGATATTCCAATTTCCTTCTTTTTATAGTGCGTATTATTTCTGTTTCCTTATTAAGTTTTTGCAGTACCTTAGCGTTTGATACTTTGTCCGCCCAAGATATTTTTAGAATTCTTCTGTAAGTCCACATCTCAAACGATTCTAGTTTCTTTTCCGTTGCTGCCGTCAAGGTCCAAGATTCTACTCCGTATAGCAAAATGGAAAATACATAACATCGGAGCAGTCTGATTTTCAGTTCCCATTTTAGATTGTGCGTTTTAAACAGTTTAGCCATTTGGATGAACGCTGCCCTTGCTTTTACAATCCTATTTTTTATTTCCTGTGAATGATCCCAACGCTCGTTTAGTACAGTCCCAAGATATATGTATGTTGGCACCCTTTCCACTATTTTTATCATTTATGGTGAACTGCACTCTTCCAATTCTTTCCTTGCTGATTATCATGACTTTCGTTTTGTTTACATTAATTTCCAAGCCATATTTTCTACTAGTTTCCGCTACTTTCTGCATGAGAAGTTGTAATCCTTGAGCAGTATCAGCAAAGATGACGGTATCGTCGGCATATCTGAAATTATTAATCTGTTCACCATTTAATAAAATTCCGGCCTCTGTAAATTCTAGAGCTTCCTGAAAAATTGCCTCAGAGTACAAATTAAATATAAGAGGCGACAATATACACCCCTGCCGGACACCTCGAAGAATTTCCACTTGTTCTGTTTTGTCATGGTTGACATTAACAGAGGCTGATTGATGCCAATAGAGGTTTTTGATTATGCGCAAATCTTTGCCGTCAATTCCACTATCTTGTAGGACTACCATCATTTTATTATGTTGGACTCTATCGAATGCCTTTTGGTAGTCTATGAAGCAAGCATATATACTGCAATTCATGTCCCGGCAACGTTGAAAAATAACCTGTGTACTGAATAGGGCGTCTCTTGTTCCCAGACCTTTCATGAAGCCAAATTGTGTTGGTGATACTTGTTCCTCGCAGATTTTGTACAGTCTTCTATGTACGATTCTTAGAAATAGTTTCAGTAAGTGGCTCATAAGGCTAATTGTTCTATAATCAGTGCATTTCTTGGCTCCTTGTTTTTTAGGTAGCATTATAAACTCTGATCTCAGCCATTCTGCAGGTATTTATCCACTATTGTATATTTCATTGAATAGGATAGTTAATTCCTTCTTAAAATCTTCATCAAAGACTTTTATTATTTCTGACTGAACATCGTCTGGTCCTGGAGCTCTTCCATCTTTTATGGCTTTAATAGCTGCTTCTACTTCGTCTACAAGGATGTCTGGGCCTGTCATAGTGTTCTCTATCTGATGTTCTCCTCTTTGATCCAAGAAAAGTTCTGACACGTAAGTCTTCCACATTGCTTTAATTTGTTCTGTGTCCACCATTATATTACCCTGGTCGTTTTCTATTTTTCCTACGGATTTCTTCTTATATCTCCCTGTTATTTCTTTGACCTTCTTATGTAAGCTAAAAGTGTCATATTTAGCCTGCGATACTTCAATTTCCAAGCATTTGTCTTTATGTTCTTGTTCTTTAGCCTCTCTTATTTTTCTTCTTATTTGGTTATTGATGGATTTATATACGTCCTTGTCTCCCTCTATCTTTTTCCTCCTTCTCTCCTCCATCAATTCCAGGATCTCATCAGTCATCCAGGGTTTCTTCTTAACCACATCCGCAGTTAGTATCTCTTTCTTTATAGTTTTAGTTACTTTGACTATTTTTCCTATTTTATCTTCAATTCCTTGGCTAGCTTTCACATCAATTAAAGCTGCACTGAGCATATTCTTGACTTGCAATCTTACATGTGGATCATAGATTTTTCTTTTATCATACATAGTTCTGTTTTGTTTTCAGTTTTTTCCATTGTACTCTAAATTCGGCGACCACTAAATTGTGATCGGAGTCAATATCCGCTCCTGGATATGTCTTTGACATTTTACAGCTGTTTCTGTACCTCTGATTAATTAATATGTAATCAATTTGGTTCCGTATAATTGTATCTTCTTTCCCGTCCTTTGGTGATTTCCAAGTATATAACCTACGAGGAGGTAGTTCAAAAAACGTATTCAGCACGACTAAATTGTTTTCTCCTGCAAAAGTACAGAGTTTTTCCCCACTTTCATTTCTTTCACCAAGACCGTGGGGTCCAATAGTTTTTCCTGACCTGCCTCGTCCCACTTTTGCATTGAAGTCACCCATTAATATAAGAACTTCTTCTTTAGGAATGTTCTTAATCAAATTTGCTACTTGGGCGTAGAACTGATCTATTTCTTCTTCTTCACGCTCACATGTGGGTGCATATACTTGTACTATGTTAACCTTTGCTGGAATTGCTTTTATTTGAACTAGCATTATTCTTTCATTGACGGGTATAAAATTTGAGACATTTTGAGAAATTGACTTATGCATGATTATTCCAACTCCATTTTTATAATTGTTGGGAGCTCCAGAATAGTATATTCTATGTTCTTCCATGTCGCAATAGTTTGTATTTGGCCATCTCATTTCGCTTATTCCCAAAATCTTGAGTTCCAATCGTTCCATTTCCTTGATAGCGTTTTGTATCTTCCCTGCTTGAGCCATGGTTCTCACATTCCATGTACCAATTCTTGTGCGGTGTTGACTGAAATTCTGTGCTTTCACATCCCTGTTCATACTTGCTCCCCCCGGAGATCCGATTGGAGTGCTTACTCCGGAATTGTTATTTAGTTTGAACATTGCCATGTAAATGAACACTAGGGTTGCTTCAAGAAGCCTTTAATGCAGTGGCTACCCATAATGCCTTCTGCATTCCCCTGCCGTTGATCAAGATTTTCTTGTTCTTCCGCCGTCGAAGATGTTTTTCTCATCTTCAGGGCAGGAGACTGCCCTCTCTATGCAGCTCTTCCGCTCCTAAGACCGTTGGCCGTGTAGAGTGACTCCTTATTCCGGGAGACTTTCGGTTAAACCCATAACTAGGTTTGATTCTCGTCATATCTGACTACCCTCACTTGGTTTAGCCTGTAGGTCAATACAGTTTACCAGGGTGTGGCGCTTGGAGCCAGCAAGTGAGAGTTGGGTTCCTCGTGAGGACCAGTTACTATGGACCCCCGCCAGTCTATAACTTTTGGAGTGCCCGTCCCTAGTAAAAGGTACTACCTCTCCGACGACACCCCTACACCCGGGAGGAACACTAACAAATTTAATTTGAAATGATTCTTTTACATTCGCGTACGATTTCGTAGCAAAATATTGTTCAAGAATGAAAACCCGCTGTTCTAGGGTAAAAGACATTCTGTTCATAAAATGACCGGAAACGGCACAAATTTTACACAGGTCAAGGAAAATCAACTCACACAGCCGTATATATACCGGTTGAGTAAGGCTACCAATTTCGTGTCACAAAACAAAATTTCCCTTTCTTAGAAAAAAATTACCAGACTTTAACAATTGGGTAACAGAATTAAAAAAATCACTCTGTAAAAGAAAGATTGGTTAAGAGAGAGGCCAGTGTACTAGAAAAATGGACTGATGAAGAATTTCGCATTTATATAAGCCTACCTATAGTTTAATTTCCTAAGTTCTGAAAGTTATTGAAAATGGCTACCAAAAAAATGTTTATTTTGATTTAAATTTTCTGGAACAAACTTTAAAAAAAAAATTCATCGTTAAAAAAATTAAGTCAACCCCTAAATTTTGGTTTCTTTTCATCCTTTGCCTTTACTATAATTTGATTTCATATATTATTATTAGTATAAAATAATGGTTGTTGGTTATCAGCCAAAAGGCTGGTTTGAACCTTCAGAGGTTTTACTAAGTAAAACGAGGAGTGAGTGGTCTACCTTACCTTCCTCACTGAGTAAAAACGTATGCTCATCAGCATGTCAGGGCCACCAAAAATTATCTACTTTCCACCCTGCAAATGACATCATCACTTCATTTACCACAGGGTCTGGTTGTATAATGAAATTCATAACTCTCAGAAAAAATAACTCTGACTAGAGTTGTTTACCTCTTCTGTTCTTAAATGCTTCAGTCAAATAATTAATTGGCTGACCACGTGATAAGAAAGAAAACTATTTTTTTGTAGCCCTGAAACCAGAAAATCGAATGCAAATAATTTAACACTTCTCCTGCCTGTTATAGACAGAAAATAATGGTTATGACGGCAGCCAAAACCCAAGTCTCGCTTCTAATGGTTGCCTCTGATGCACCATTAACTAATATATTGTGACAATATCTAAAGGGAATGTGTTTTCCTCGAGAATTCTCGAGGAGGACCGAGAGTTTAAAAATTTTAACGTAAATAATAAGAGTGATAATAGGTTTCCAAGAAATAGTTATAAATGGTTGTATAGTGCAGGTATGCCTGTCTATTGTTGTATAACTATTGTGAAAGGGTCGGGTGGTTACCTACTTAGATAATTGGCCTTTTTGTAACACATTTTATTCAATTCTAATTTGTTTACATTGTTAAGATTTATCCGAAAGCCGTCAGAAGGATTTTGTATTGTTATTGTTATGTCGAAATTGTTTGTCTTTCTCGAAATCTCCATTGATCTATTTATATAAGCGAAGCGAGTTATTTAGTTTAATTTTATCTGTGATTCAGTGAGCGAATTGACAGTGCTAGAATGCGTTAGAAAAGGTAAACTTTACTGTGAATTACTGTGTATTGTTTAATGTTAGTTCTGTAACTCTTTTAAGTAGGATTTAGTAAATTGGTTTAGTCATTTATTGTTATTAGTTAATTATAATTAGTTTGTCATTTATTAAGTAAATAAATTGTAGATTTTAGTCACGTATTTAATTGTAATTTTTAGTTCTAATAAATACTTGTAATTTTAAACTTTAGTATGTTAATTATTTAATTTACCCACATCATGAAACGGACCTTACAGATAAGTGTCACAATATTATACTATAACACAGATTATGTGTTCTGTTAAATTGAAAAGAGTGTGCATCAATATTGAATGAATGAATGAATAAATAAATAAATAAATAAATAAATAAATAATTATTTAATTGATTAGTTGTATAAATTACTTAATTGATAAAATTTATGAGATAATAAATCGATTTAAAAAATTAAAGCTATTAGAGTAAAAGCTTTAATATAAATTAAATAAATACCGTTAAATTATGTGGTCTCCGTCTGATAAACATTTTTTAAATCCATAGGATAAATAAAAATGGTTTAAGTAAAGATTTACCGTTTAAAATGGGAGCAAATAGAAAGAAATGCTAAGCTCACCCCATACAGGTAACAAAGCATAAAGTATAGCGTCGGCTTAGAACAATCCCAATTGATGGGCCGGATTAAAGGTGTGCTTAGCGGGACAGTGGACCCATATTTCACATCGCTATCTCTCTTTGCTTAACAGTACTCTCTACTTTCCAAAAAGTAGGAGGGTAAATTTAATAGGAGGGGGTAGGGTGGAATTACACCATACACCACACTACCACCTCTCTCAAAGTCGAACTCTTGTTATCTCAAACATTCTATCATTACCAACTAGCTCTACTAACCCATACGGTACACATTCGTCTACCCTGCTTATGTATGTGTGTGAACTGCCTTATATATCTTTAGATCCTGCGGCACTTATTGTCCTTGATTCCATTATATGTAGATAATTAATCAAAACTTTATTAATTATGCTTTGAAACAAGTTGCTTCTATTGTTGATATTATTTAGTTTATTAATTGAATTTCAAACAAATTAAATATTCGACTGACAAAAACTACTGTCGCTATTTGGAAAAATTGTTTCGTACATCTACTAGCGATTGCTAGCCTCTATAGAAGTGGAATTAAAATTGGGTTTGGAAACATCACTTGATGGTAATTACAATTATTAATAGTAATAGAGTATACATTATTGAATGTAAGAACTGTATCTCTTTGGGTAGGTATAGAAATAATACCGTAAAATCGCAAATGTAATGCACAATTGATTCTAATGTGCAGGACGGTTTTCTATGTCTTCAAAATTGTGACAACGAAATTTATTTTAGAATTAAATAAAAAAATAAAAAATGACTTCAAAAATAATTGTTTAATTTGGGTAAATAAAAATAAAAGTGTGTAATTAAATAAAGGTGAAATTCTATGATTAAAAAATTGAGGTATTGAAATTTACTTTGGAATTGAATAAATAAATAAACAAATAAATAAATAAAGTCTTCAAACATTGTTCAATTTGGGTACATAAAGATAAAAATGGGTAAATAAAAGTGAAATTATATGATTAAAAAATTGCGGAATTGAAATTTACTTTGGAATTGTGGATAAATAAATAAAAAAATGTATTCAACAATTGTTTAATTTGGGTGAATAAAAAATAAAAGTGTGTAATTAAATAAAGGTGAAATTCTATGTTTAAAAATTGTATTCTATTCTGTTTTATTAAAATAGTATTAAAAATTTCTATGATTAAAATTCTACCGGGTTGGTCTAGAGATAAGTCGTCGCCGCGAGTCAGCTGTTCAACAGCTGACTTTCGGAGACGAAGGTTCCTGGTTCAAATCCTAGTCAAGGTTAATACTTTTATACGGATTTTGATACTGGAAAGTGGTTACCGGTGTATTTTGATGGTTGGGGTTCAATTAACCATACTCTCTCAGGAATGGTCGGCTTGAGTCTGTACAAGACTACATCTCATTTACACATCATACATATCATCCTCATATCATTGGATCATGGGGTTGCTTATTGTTCTAAATTGAACCGATTGCAATGTACGAAAATCAGGAATAACTAAAAAAATTGTGTTATAAAAATTTATTTTGGGATTGGATAAATAAATAAAAAAATAATTTAAAAATTGTTTACCTTGCGTAAGTAAAGATAAAAGTGCGTAACTACCTATATAAAGGTGAAATTCTATGATTAAAAAATTTCTTTATTGAAATTTACTTTGGAATAGCGTAAATAAACAATTGTTTAATTTGGGTGAATAAAGGTAAGAGTGGGTAAATAAAGGTGAAATTCTATGATTAAAATATCGCCGTATTGAAATTTATTTTGGAATCGGATTAATAAATAAATAAAAAATCTGGTGTGAAACACTCACACAACTTTCTCTTGCCAATGCAAATAATAAACAATATACCTAACATTAGTAATAAAACATTAAAAATAAACAAAAAACTAACCTCAATAAACATAACCTAATTTTAATCACGAGTGAAAGACGCAAAATGAAAATCAACCGCAGTTTGGCTTAAAAATAGGGAAAATCACTTTTTCACGCTAAACTAGGTTCTAAAGAGAAAAATGCTTTAAATAAAAGTTGTAGACCGTTTAATTTCCTATTAATTTGATTATATACACTTTTGTTGTAAAATGCTGAAATGCTAAGGCTGAAATCTTAAAAAAAATCGATTTTTCATACGTTTTCGTGAGAAAAAACAGAAAATTACCGCTAAAATAAGCGTTATACAAAGAAATGTTTGAAATAAAAGTTGTACAATTATAAATTCTCTACAATTATTACTATATAGATTTTTGGGCTAAAATGCATATTAAAGCCGTAATCTTAAATAAACAATTTTTTACGTGAAAACAGCCTCAGCAAGAATTTCAGCAAACATGGCGCCTACCCTATCTTGTAGAGCATAAAAAATTGAGTAAACCAGGCGATTTTAAAAAAAATCGTAAGACCAGTTTTTGAGAAAATCGCAAAAAAGTGAAAAATTACACGAATAAACTACTACTTCCGGTTGACCGATTTTGATGAAAATGTTCGTGTCGCGTCCGGTAGTGGTATGTAACTTAAGTTTCAAGTTTCAAGTTCGTACAATGTTCCGTTCTTGAGATATTTTGTATACACACACAGAAAAATCGCTAAAAACATGTTTTTTGGGTTCAGGGGGTCTGAAAACGTGTAGATCCGGTGAAAACTCGATTTCGAAAAATCGACATGAAAACAATACTTTCCTTCCTATATATTCATATAGGCAAGAGAAAGTAAAAATGACTAAAAATTATTTAATTTGGGTAAATTACCCAAAAATTTACATTCATAAATCATTCTTATGAGTTTTTTGAAATTCAGGTTTTCACTTAGCAAAACAAATTTTAAATTTCTCTCCACTCATTTCTGTATAGACTATTTTTAAAGGAGCTTCAATTGATTACAATTTTTTTCTCTAATATTAAATGATTCATCCTATTCACAACACAATGTGAATAACGTAACGCTATAGTTTTTTTTAAATTATTTCAGTTTGAAATCCAAGAGCATCTTTCAATAATATTGAACAGTAAGTGTATATATAAATAATTCGACCATTGGACTGTCCATTAAGGTTATTCGTACAAGTAATGAAAAGTACGTATCAATTGTTTTACATGATTTAGGTCATTTAGCACACATCAGAACATGTAAGACAATAACAGAATAATAATTATTAATTAAGATGTAAACCTTGTTTATTGTACTGAATTGTAAACAAACGTGATATTGAATACGATAAGAAACTGCAGAGAAGAATCCATTTGTATAATAAATACGATTAAGTTGTTTTTAAATATTTCGTTGTCCATATTTTTAAAATTAGTAGCCAGAAACTAAGGGTGTATTATTAAGAACGCAACCCTGAGAAAGTAAGAAGGGAGAAGTAATACATTGGTAAATTTCTGTCTCCCAACCTATATGATGGCAACAGTATTTTGAAGGTCAACTGCCTGAGACAATAATTGAAATGTACTAATCATGCATTAGTGCCGTCACATCAGTCGATTCGTTATCTTGTGTCAGCTATGGTTTTTTTTCATGCCATAAAAACACATATTGCCCATAACAGGCATGAATGTTAAATTATTTAAACTCGATCAACTAATTCTAGGGCTTCAAAAAATTAGTTATTTCTTATCACATGGTCAGCCAATTATATGTCTGATGCATTTAAGATCAGAAGAAGTAGAGATTTAAAAGATACTAGTCAGAGTTATGTCTCTTCTGAGATTAATGACATTTAATTACACAGCCAGACCCTGAGGTGAATGAAGTAAAGGTGTCATTTGTAGGGCGGAAAGTAGATGATTTCAGAGGGCCTACGACGCTGATAAACATACTGTGACACTTATCGCTAAGGTCGGTTTCGGGATCTAGGTAATTAAATAATTAATACACTAAAGTTTAAAATTACAAGTATTTATTACAACTGAAAGATTTACAAAATAAACAATAAACTAATTACAATGAAGTAATACAATAAATAACTGAAATAATTTACTTCGTACTACTTACAAACAATTAAACAGAATGCACATACACAAAAACTATTCAATCCGCACACACACAACAAACTGTACAACATTAGTTGACCAACACAATGCCTCAGAACCTTTGATTTGATCTAAAGCACCGATAGCACGCAATAAACACTCTTCAAAGACCAAACGAATACTAACTCACTGATCGCACTTGGGCTCCCTTTATATAGGTAGATCAAAGAGATATTCTAGAAAAACGGAGATTCGATACAAAAATCCTTTCTAGAGAAATCTTAACTAATGTAAAGAAGTTATAATTGAATAAAAGGTGTTATAGGTAACCAACAGACTCTTTCACAAATAGTTGTACAACAAAGACCCTACCTTATTATACAAGGCCCTTTTTAAATATCCTTTTATAACTAACCCTATTGTTACTTTGTTACTCTATCATTTACTATTTAACATTCTATGAATTACTAGAAATTTTTCGCACCACTCTCCTCCTCGATATCGTCACAATACTATTCCACTCAGTGAAGAAGGCAAGTGTAAACCACCTCACTTCTCGTTTTACTTAGTAAAGCCTCTAAAGGTTCAGACCAGCCTTTTGGCTGATAACCTGAACAACAATAACTGATAATAACTGCCGCCAAATAATAGGACTGTTAATTTTTTACAGTACTGCAGTGTAGTTTATCGTGATTTGATCCAACAGTTCTGTGTTGTTAAATTTGGACGACTGTTGGTTTCAGCAGGACAACGCTACATGTCATACTGCAAATGAAACGCTAGTAATGATATATGAGTTTTTTAATCATCGCTCGGTAGTATCGAAAGCTTTGTGGCCTCCGAGATCCCCAGATTTTACACCGGCTGACTTTTTCCTGTGGGGTTCTTTAAAAGGCGTAGTTTACAGAAACAATTCCTCATATTTACGATTGATGGATTAAAAGCAAACATTAAAATCGTGATTTCAACGGCTGAATTTTTTCTTGTGGAGTTTTTTAAGGTGAGACTGTATGATTTTTTTAACTGAAAATTTCGATTTTCGGTTTTTATGTTTTTCAATTGTTTAGACCTACTTCAACCACAAAACTTTAAATTACGTGAAAAAATAGCATTTTAAATTAAAAAAATTACGTTTTTAGGAGGTTTACGCAGAAAAATGATCGTGTCACCAAAAACTAATATTTTTTATAACTTTATACGGATCGTTTTAGAGTAAAGGGAATTTTAGTACTTTAAAAATATCTGAATTACTGTTTTTAATACTCTCACCATTGGTTCATCTTTATAACCAACTGTTAATGGGAAATTCACTTGTTTGTGTTGTACATTTTGTTTTTGATTTGTGCCTTTTGTTTTTTCGCCTTTTCCCGCAAATTAAAATTTTAAACATTTAGGTACATTTTTCTCGGAAACCATTAAACCTACCAGGCTGAAATTTTTACCAGTTATTTATCTTGCATATGCACATATTCTGGCATTTTTATGATTTCCTCAAATTCTGAAAAAGTTATTATTATAGGCCTATAAAATACCGTAGAAAAAAAAATTGTGAAAATGTTATATTATTCGTTATTCTGTTTTTTAACTTTATGGTTCAACAGATTGAATTGAATAAATGTCAATAGCTAGAGAAACGCGACATCTATAAGTAAGTAAAGTTTCATTTCCCTATCGTTTATCAATCCTGTAAAAAAATGTACCTAAAAATAGCAAATTTTACATTGGCAGGGTACAAAGTACAGTCTTCCCTTAAAAGGCCTAGTTTACAGAAAAAATCCTTACATACGATTGATGAATTAAAGCAAACATTATTGAACAAACTCTAAAAAAGTAGCCGCTAATGTCATAAAAGTGCGAATCTGTATTCAAGTTGCAGAAAATCACTTTCAACATCTACTGTGAAGATAAAGTTATAGGCCTATATTCATGCGAGGATTTACAGCCCCAGCCGTGTCTTTCTTCCTAAGCATCACCTCTTTGTCTCACCTGTCCCCACCGGAGAGCCGCCGCAAAGATATCGAAGATAAAGGCATTGTAATTTGATATTCATTTGTTTGTTGCTATCTCTCGTAGTTTCTGACTTTGATTTCTTGACTTCTGGTTTTTGGTCACTTCCGGTCGAAACTGAAACTTCAAACTCAATGATTTTTGAATCTACTCTTTAAAGAGGAATTGAATAACACTATTTTTGTTTCCGAATTCCGACTTTAATTTCTTGACTTCTGGTTTAGGCCACTTCCAGTCAAAACCGGAATGTCAAACTTAATCCAGGCCCACTAATTTTTTAAGTAGATTACGAATCCAAAAAGTTTATTGCTATCTCTTGTAGTTCCTAACTTTGATTTTTTGACTTCCGGTTTTCGGCCACTTTTGGTCGAAACCGGAACTTCAAACCAAATATAAGCTAACTAACTTTTCGTGTAGATTACGAGTCCAGAAACCGTTTGTTGGTAACTCTGGTAGTTTCTGACATCTGGTTGTGACGGACGGACGGATAAAACAAAATGATAGATGACAATTTTAAAAATTAACACCAATAAATTTTAATTATGTGAATATAACAAATAAAGTATTCATTTTATTATAAAATAATTAGACTCACATGTTTAACTGAACAATGCACAATAATTATAATAACGTCGGCTTATGTAAATTGATAAAAAACATCAATTAGTATATTTCGATTACTATAACTCATTTGTTTTGTTAAAAATTTATTTAATTAATATTATTAATAAAGATATAAAAAAACCTTATATGAATTCCCATTAATAAATTATCACACAACAATTAATCCTCTTATTTTATAAATAACAGAGCAATTAGTACAATCGGTTTTAATAGGCAAAATTTATTATTTTTATCCGTAATGAATACTATACAGAAATGTTTTACTGCTCGTGCTCTATCCATATTAGAGTTAAAACTTATTTTGATAGTGTAACATTTTTGATATTCTCGAATTTCAATTAATCTCTAAATTTCACAACCCCAAAGCCAAAAAAATGTTTTTTAGTGAAATGTAATTAATTGCTTCATGAAACTAATGTTGCTTCCAGAAACTAAAATTGGCCCTATACGAGAAAAAATAGTTTATACATACATTTCGAACGAACCTAAGCTTAGGTTTTACAATATTTTTAATTCCTTTTCAATTTATTTAAACCAATTCGTTTTTGTTAGCCTATTTTCAAAAATATTAAATTATTTAATAAGTTTATTAACAAGAATTTTAGTGTTTTTAACAAGGTTTTATTTTTACTACGAAGAAAGCTTAGAAATGGTATACGATTTCGTTATATCATAAAATATTTTCGTAGTAAATAAAACTTTTTGGAAAATATTTTAAATTAATCTTCAATAACATTCTAAACGAACCTTTTGAGGTTAGTTATGTAATAAAGAAACCTGTACCTAACTGTTCTAAGCTGGCCAGTAATCTGTAAGTTCTATAAATTCCATCGTTATCCTTTTGATATAACTTTTCCAGACAAAGGTCTCTACAAAAACAGAAGTTCCAGAAGATGTTTAAGTTAATTTTTACAACAAAAAGTAACTGTTTAGGAAACTTTATAAACCGACGATTTCTTACTACAAACATAATTTAACCTCTTATTAAATTTTCTAATTTACTTTCTTGGGGGTACTGATTAAATAAATGTTGTGGTAGACGGTAAATCGTGCTAACTTTATCGCTAATCTTCAGATTAAAAATCAGAAAATTCAGTAAGAAATCGACAGATTTTGATATTAAATTTAAATTATAAAAAATTAAAATATAAGAACAGTAACTTAATATATTATTAAACATATACAAATTTGTATTAATAATATTTAAATAGGTGCATTTTTTGTTGTATTGCGTAGTAGAATAGCATGCAGTAATCTATAAAAGTATTTAACAAAAAACATTAAACAATTACTAAACAAGGCCAACTCCATCACATTCTGTTCTTTGAACAAATAATTTTGAAAGTTAGAATTCAAATTTGAACCCACTCGATCTAGTAGAACGAAAAGCACACACTCTCTTTCACTCACCGAAATCATTAGAATCTAAAACTAAATATAACTTACTATTAAATATTATATTACAATAATATTAAATTTATCAAATATTATAGAGTACGTCCACCTTTTAAAGAATTTTTTTATACAAAATAAATAATAAACAGACTTCCTTTAAACTTACAACAATTACTTATTGACAAAATCACATTTAATTTTATTACACTTAGCTTACTAACAAAGTTTTGTTGACACGTTTTTCGTATTTTATTTTATATTAGTGTTCCGTTAGACTAAAGGCATCCATTGATTTACACGGTTAATTCGTTCCGGAAAATCGGCGCGTAATTCAAAACCGCGTAAATCAAGACCACGTTCCCATGAGATTACATTGTAGTACTAATATGTAATGACTCGTTCCACAGGAAGGATAAACATAATTTTAAAACTTTGATTTGGCTTTAATGATGTAATTTAAACTAAAATGACAAAAATATTACAGATCAAGCCCAAATAATAATAAAAAATACAGTTTCTGATATAACTACAAAAATTACGTAGGCTACTGGTACCGTTTTATATCATTCATTTAAAATAAAAATACATAGCATATCTTTTTTCTAGTCTTGGTTTCTTAAAGGAAGCATCCAGTTGTCTGTTTAGTTGATAACCTGAGTTCGTCAACCGCTATTCGGTAACATATTAACCTCACTTTTAATACCTTTGATCAATTCTCTCAGTTTCAGGATATCGCGTAATAATGAAACTGGAGCCGCGTATATTAAGGAAGGGTGTTAAAATGAGAACCGCATAACTTCAAAATCGTGCAAATCAAAACGCGTAATTCTAAAGGAAGCCTGTATTTTAATCCAAGGAATTGTGTGAGAAAGAGTTTTATTAGAAATATAGTTTCGTTGAAAAAATAATAAGTTGGTGCATCTAAATTTTGAAATAAAAATAATTATTAAATTTTGTTGATTAAAAATTAAGTATTTTGCAGACAAAATAATATTGCCATTCTAAAATAATTATCAATGTCATTTATAAGATGTACAATACTTGACAAATTATAATATTAAAAATGAGGTCACGATTTTTATTTTCCGTTATTAAGAAATCACAGAGAGTTCATGGACGTCAAATGGAAATTATGCAGCGTAAACATTATGTATTTTAGTTAGCTATAATACAACCAACCGTCATTATGTCGCATTATATTCGAAACAGTTGATAATTTCAGTTACACCAGAATAGAATATTTCAAAATAACTGTCATAGATAACACGTTTAACCAACAGAATTAATTCGCTATTCGTTTAGTACAAATCAAAATGACCGCTAGCCAATTGTACGTAATTGGTGCCTCAGTATTCGTTAAATAAAACATACACGTAAAAGCAAGGATGAATAAACAAGTTTATTTTTTACTTTAAAATAGTAAACAATATTTTATTTATTTATTTTTTTAAATTTACGATATTACAATCTGGTCATTATAATAATATGAAAACAAAAAGAACGTAATTTTGTTAACAATAGGAACTTACATTAATAGAATCAGAAGTCTACTGAATCTGATTCAACTGAAAAATAATTCAAACAATTTTTTTATCTAATGTATGTACGTTACAATCTGATTGATCTAAGAACAATAGGTATATGGAGCGTTGTAGGGATAGAAAAGGATTGTATATTGAAGGTGACAATAAGCGATTACATGTATAAAATTAAAATACATTGTTTTACAACGTCAGTCTCGTTATTTAATAGCCACACCTCGTATAATGAAGTTAAAGAGAGTGAAGAAGATATTTCATCAACAATTTTTTTGACACATAGTAAAATAAAGGAAACTGTTTATTATAAGAAAGTGATGCCGACATGTGAAACACAGTCACATTACACAGTCTTTAAGTAACAGTTATGGCCATTAATTTACTCACTGCAAATTCACTGACAGTTCTCCTTTGGAATGCAAACGGTCTGACGAAACGCAAAACTGAGTTAGACATATATTTACATTCTCACCGTATTGACGTAGCCCTAATCTCATAGACACATCTTACAGCTAGGTCTCGATTTTATGTTCGCGACTATAGGATCTATCGGACCGATCATCCCGATGGTACTAGCCATGGGGGTACGGCCATACTAGTCAAATCCTCAATCACACACAATGTTTTAACACCTTTTTCCACTCCTCATGTCCAAGCGACCCTGATAAATTTGCAATGCAAGAGCATAAGTTTTACCATAGGATCAGTATATTGTTCTCCTAAACACATCATAAATTCCCAAATGTTTAGAGATTTCTTTAATAGTCTAGGTAATCGGTTTCTTATTGGAGGAGACTGGAACGGTAAGCACATACAGTGGGGATCCCGTGTATGTTCTCCCAGGGGCAGAAATTTACTAAAAGCTATAACAGAAAATCATCTACATTATATTTCTCCAGATAGTCCAACATACTGGCCCTCCGCGCGTACCAAATTACCAGACCTCCTTGACTTTTTTGTTTGTAAGAATCTATCACACCTTCCTATTGAAATAACCACAGTAAATTACCTCTCATCAGATCATTCCCCCATATTTTTAACGGTTTCAGACCAACCAGTCTCTACAGAACGCAGACCGAGTCTTACTCCCGGGCCTATGGATTGGGATCTCTTCCAGTTCAATTTAGAGCACGCCTTAGATATCCCATTATCAATTAAAACGGACACGGAGGTAGATGATGCAGTTGATTTATTTACTACCTCTGTTCAACAGTGTGCATGGAAGGCATCACTGCCATACCGTCCAAATGTCCCAGACGCCCCACACTATCCCACTCATATCAGAGAACTTATTCGTGAAAAACGCCGCGCCCGTAACACTTGGCAGAGAACTCGCCTACCATCTGATAAACGTCGCTTAAACCGGCTGACAAACGAGCTGAAACAGCAACTTCAAACACACAACACCCGCTTATACGAAAATTATACTGGAACTCTGAACGAGAAGGATGGTAGTCTCTGGCGCAGCACAAAACGCCTACTACGGCATCACACGACATCGATACCCCTTAGGGTGGGTGACGGACCCTGGCTAATAACTGATGACGACAAAGCTGAATGCTTTGGTAGACATCTTTCTGAAACATTCACTCCCCATAATGACATCCAATCTGTACATCACCAACGCGTTACTCAGTCACTAGATGAACCGCTTCAATTATCCCTCCCGCCGAAATACTTTCACCCCTCCGAAGTAAAGTCTGAAATTTCGAGATTACCACGTAAGAAGTCACCGGGATATGACTTAATAACAGCTGACATACTTAAACACTTACCGCAGAAAGCGCTCGTTCTCCTTACTATAATCTTCAATAGTATATTGCGCACGACACATTTCCCCACTCAGTGGAAGTATGCAGAAATAGTAAAGATACAAAAACCGAACAAACCTTTTCACTTACCTTCCTTCTACCGACCAATAAGCCTCCTCTCAGTACCTTCAAAAATTTTCGAAAAACTCCTTTACAAGCGCATTTTTCCGCTGGTTCATGATATACTACCTCCACATCAATTCGGATTCCGCACTCAACACTCCACTACACAACAACAGCACAGGGTGACTGATTACATAGCTTCGTCTATGGAACAAAAGATGTATGTGTCCGCAGGTTTCCTAGATGTCGCTCAAGCTTTTGACAGAGTTTGGCATACAGGTCTCTTACACAAACTGAAAGAAATACTACCATTTACCTACTACCTTATCATAAATTCCTTCCTATCTGACAGATTCTTTAGAATTCGTTTAGGATCATCCTACTCAAATTTCTTTATTGTCTTAGCCGGCGTGCCTCAGGGCTCAATTCTAGCCCCACTTCTCTATTCTGTATACACTTCAGACCTACCGACCTTACCCCAGACCCTCACTGCTACCTACGCTGACGACACAGCGATATTAGCCCGAGACCAAAACTCTATACACGCTTCACTAATACTCCAACATCATCTCAATCTTATACACGAATGGTGTAAAACATGGAAAATAAAACTTAATACGACAAAATCCCTTCACGTAACTTTCACACTCCGTCATGGTGATTGCCCACCAGTATACATAGACAATGAACCTCTCACAAAAACAGATACGGTCAAGTATCTCGGTCTGACTTTTGATAAACGACTAACTTGGAGCACACATATCAAACGGAAACGTTTATTACTGAATTCCCGACTTAAACTTCTATATTCCCTACTTCACAAACGATCAAAATTACCAATGACACAAAAATTACGCATATATTATTCTCTTTTGAAACCTATTTGGACCTACGGATCCCAAATCTACGGTTCAACCAAACCCTCTAACTTGCAACGAATTCAAGCATTCCAGTCAAAAACATTACGCCTTATAGCAAAAGCACCTCTTTACGTTAGCAACAAAACCTTACATACAGATTTGAAAACACCACTTGTACAAAATTCCATTGAATACCTATACAAACGCTTTCACGACAAGTCACACGAACACGAGAACCCCCTGGTGCGTTCACTTTCCTCCGTCCATTTACCTGATAATCCTCCTAGACGCCTTAAAAGACGCTGGAGTAGAGACTTGCTAATTTGATATACAAATTTCATTCTTGGGGAGGCACCAATGGGGGCCCTACCCCTCTCATGCCTATCATGTCATTTACATTATTATGATCATCACATTTGCTTGTTGTAACATTTTACAGTTGTAAATAAAAAATTTACAACTGCTTTTACTGACGAGGAAATGGCGACCGAGTGTTTGCCGGGATAAGCAAGCAAACTCTGTGGGCTTTGTGCCAACAGAGCAGGGCACTCTTTTGTCCTGGAGTTGGGAAACTGGCTCCTTAAGGCGGAAGAACCGCATTGCGGTCAACGGCATAAGGATGGTGGAAGAGTTTTGGACAAACCACCACATTAAAGATCCCTTAGGGATAAGTCCTAGTAATCAAAAATGGCTATGCTTGTAGCGAAATTGGTATCCGGAGTAAGTCCCTCAATCGGTTCTCCGGGAGGGACAGTTACAAGCGCAGAAATTAAAAGATTACGACAACGTAAGAGTGTAAGAATTGGAACATGGAATGTAACAACTTTAAGCCAGGCAGGTAAAATACATAACGCGATTCAAGAAATGACACGTATGAAAATTGATATACTGGGCATATGTGAAATGAGGTGGCCGGGAACAGGATCCATCAACATTCAGGAACATCAGGTTTATTACTCAGGCACGGTTAATGATAGGCATGAAAGGGGAGTCGGAGTTATATTGACAAAGAAAATGGCTCAATGTGTGACTAACTTTATACCGGTTTCGGATCGAGTTATGCTACTGCAGATGAGAGCTAGACCAGTGAACATTAACATCGTTCAAGTATATGCTCCCACAGCAGACAAGAAGGATGAAGAAGTTTTTGATCTTTACCACAGCATAAATGAAGTTATGAGGAAGCTCAGAAAAGAGGATGTTACCATCGTTATGGGAGATTTTAATGCAAAATTAGGAGCTGGAAAAACATCGGATTGTGTGGGTCCTTTCGGTTTAGGAGAACGAAATCCTCGCGGTGATGAACTGGAAACATTTGCCGATACTCATCAGTTGGTAGTCATGAATACTTGGTTTAGACAACCAACTCGAAAGCTCTACACCTGGAAATCACCCATGGATAAACCTGGTGAAATTATAAGAAATCAAATTGATTACATCATGGTGAATAAGAGATACAGGAATAGTTGCACTAGTGTCAAAACTTACCCAGGAGCAGATATACAGTCAAGCCATGTCCCATTATTAGGTACTTTCAGGGTTAAAATGAAAAGAATGTCACCTAAAAAACATCAGACTTATGACATGAGAAAACTTAAAGACGAAAATATCAGACTAGAAATAGGATCAGCCCTAAAGGATAAAATGGTCAACAGTATGCAAACGGGTAACATAGAGTCGGCACTGGCTAATTTTCAAAAAGCGACAACCGAGATTAAAGAGGAATATCTGAAGCCTGATCAAAGAATGAGAAAATCGTGGATGACAAATGAGATCTTGGAACTGATGGAACAGCGAAGAAGGCAGAGGGGCAACATTATGCAGTATAAAGTGTTGCATAATACCATCAGAAGGAAAATCAGGGAAGCAAAAGAGAAGGAAAGACAGGAACAATGCATGGAAGTTGAGCATTATCAGAGCCGATATGACGATTTCAATGTGCACCGAAAAGTCAGGGAAATAACTGGGAAACTTGGTAAAAAGAGATGGGGAAAACCGATGGATGAAGACGGTAACTTAGTGGTCAGTAAAGATGAGCAAAAAGGATGTATGGAGAAAATATCTAGAAAAGCTGTTCTATGATGCTAGAGAGAGGCAAGAACCCATCATAACAAATAATGAAGGACCACGTATCTTAAAGTAGGAAATTAAACTGGCAATTAGGCAGATAAAGGAGGGGAAAAAAACTCGATTAGACCAAATACAAGCTGAATTTTTCAAAATGCTTGATGTAGAACAACTGCAATGGCTCACAGCAATATTCAATTCCATCTATGAATCGGGTCAAATTCCCTCCGAATGGTTGTAGTCGGAATTCGTAGCCTTGCCAAAGAAACCAGGAGCAAAAGTATGCGGAGATTATCGTACCATAAGTTTAATGAGTCACATGTTGAAGCTCTTCCTCAAAGTTATTCACAGAAGAATATACCGTTTGTGCGAAAGAGAAATAGCCCCGAATCAGTTTGGGTTTCGCAATGCAGTCGGAACACGAGAGGCGCTATTTAGTGTTCAGGTCCTGTTTCAAAATTGCAGGGATGTCAGTTGTGATGTGTTTGCATGTTTACCAGAAGGCCTTTGACCGTGTCAAACATGGGAAAATGATTGAAATATTGAAACAGACAGGAATCGATGGGAGAGATCTCAAAATAATATCAAATCTGTATTGGAATCAAACGGCCATATTGAGGGTTGATGGCGAGCATACAGATGAAGTGGAAATCCTGCGAGGGGTTAGACAGGGGTGCATATTATCACTAATGTTATTCAACCTGTACTCCGAACACATCTTTCGAGAGGCTCTACAAAACTTAGAGGAGGGCATTTTAGTTAATGGACTCAGGCTTAACAACCTGCGGTATGCGGATGATACAATTGTTTTTGCGGATTCAATAGAAGGACTGCAGACGCTCATGAACAGAATCCAAGAAACAAGCAGCATATATGGACTTGACATAAACACCTCCAAAACTAAATTCATGGTAGTTAGCAAAAAACAAATTAGGGGTGCTAACCTGTATATAAGTCAAGAAAGAATTGTAAGAGTCTCTAAGTACGAATACCTCGGAACAGTCATTAATGAGGCATGGGATAACTCACAGGAGATCAAGAGTCGCATTGGTAGGGCTAGGAACATCTTTAGCTCTATGGGTGCGGCTTTCAAAAGTCATGATCTTACTTTGGGGACCAAACTGAGACTTCTGAGGTGCTATGTTTTTTCTATCTTGCTGTATGGAGTGGAGTCCTGGACTCTAACAAAAGAAACGACCAACCGACTAGAAGCCTTCGAACTCTGGCTCTACAGAAGGATTCTGAAAATACCATGGACCCATAAAGTGACCAACGTTGAAGTTCTGCAAAGAATGAAGAAAACCGCAGAACTTGTTAATATTGTGAAAGCAAGGAAGCTGCAATATTTGGGTCATATCATGAGGAATTCGCAACGTTATGAACTGTTACAACGCATCCTGCAAGGAAAGATAGATAGCAAGAGGAAGCCCGGTAGGAGAAGAATATCCTGGCTTGGGAACTTGCGAACCTGGTTTGGTAGGAGCTCCATGCAATTGTTCCGGTTGGCAGCGGATAAAGTCAAAATAGCCATGATGGTCGCCCACATCCGTAGCGGATAGGCACTCAAAGAAGAGAGAAATAAAAAATTAAAGAGAAAAAAAAGAAAAAAAAAGATATGTGAAACGTTAATATCGGTTTTGAAAGAAAGGCTAAAATTTAGTTGTTAACTTTGTAGGTTAAAAAAAATTTAAAGGTAATGGGGTTTAAGTGGAAAAAGTTTCAGATCTTAACGAAGAATATTAATTGAAAGAAAATATGCGGTTAACTAACGGTGCAATTGTATGGTAGTAAAATATAATGTCTCAATGTTGAGGTTGGCAGCACTGTCAGATTTCTCTTCCTTTCTCTCAGCCCATCCATACGCAAAAGGCATTCTCGTGACTCACTATGTATACAAGGGAAATTAAATCAGAATATTCCTACAGAGATGGTTTCAGTAATATTTTTTTCTTCGATCAAATGGCCTAAAATAATATGATAGTACAATAGGAAAACCCACGCAGCATACGACGTCCACGCATTTTCGTATATTTAAATACATGTAAACATATAATTTTATTGACCTACTAGTTATTTCCTGTAAATGAAACAGGGATATGTAGACCTACACTAACCTAATTTATTTGTTCTAAGTTATATTTATAGAACAAATTGAATGTTTCTGTCATATTGATAATGAGGTTGCAGTAAGCTTTATTGAAATAATGATAATAAAACGGTTAGTGGCTCTTAACACGTAAATGCGGGTTTAATAAGTTAATTATATTTTACACAATAATTTCCGGGTTGTTTGGTTAGGTAACAGTCACATAAAAGATAAAACTGACTTATTTCATACAAGAGAAAGGGGGGGGGTTAGGGGTGGTATGAGTTAAACATGAAGAGACTCAACTTGTTGTCCCATGCAATGGGCCTAGGATAATTGCCAGGATTTAACTTGCTGTTTATTCTAAGCCTTTAAGCTCAAGTAAGGGAACAACTTTTTATTTTGCATATTAGATCCTGCCTCATGAGCTTTGTCTAGGCTTCTCCAACCTCCTACCCTTTCTGCCTCCTCCTCAAAACTTTGTATGAAATAACTTGTTAAGCTTAATTACCCCTCAGCCATCCCTCTTTTACCCCTTTACGCTCCCATCACCATTCTCTTGCGTTGGTCGCCATCTCTTAATTAACAAAACACTGACGCATACCTAACTAAGTGCCCTTCCCTACCACTGGAGAGCAGTATTTATCAAGAAGGCTTTATGTATCGGCTTTCGAAGTGTACTGAAGCAGACGTCAACTACCCTAGTTAGTGTTCTTTAGTTTCATACAATATTCGTATAGAAATATAATTTTTAAAAACATACATACACACATTGCAATTACTGAAGAATTAACATTCAAATAAACTTGGAATGCTTTTACGTTTTTATATATTTTTCATTACAAAATGAAAAAATCCCCTAAAGAAATTACGACTGTACAGAGCAAATTAGTAACGCATGTTAACTACATATTTGCACATATTTTTGTAAATAAATAACTGTTCTATTTTAATTAACTAAAGTAAATTCTTGCATTTTAATAAATTTGTATTTAGTATTCGTGAAATATTTTTACTACATTTAAAATACACTAATGATATGATCTGATTGCAGTTAGATTTGAAAAATTACAGCTAAGGGAAATAAAGTCAAAAATCTAAAATTTAATATTATTTACACAAGTGCTTCATAAGACTTCGAAGTTAGGCATCGGCACGTAGTATTTATAAAATGGGTAACGATGTAGAGTTTGTCTACTGGCTCGTGGCCCCTCTGTATCAAATGAAGGACGCCCGTTCTTTAGGAAACTTGACTTCTAGAAAGGATAAGCGATCTAACTGTCAACCTAACTGTAAGCGATCTATCTTTATCTGTATACCATTTTCAGTGTTTTCGCTGTATCAGTGTGAAGTGGCTGTAGGCTACAAGAAAAAATGTATGAAGGACAAATTAGTGCAATGTTTGTATACATCAGATGTACAGGAACCACGAGCCAGTAGACAAACTGTACATAATCTACTACCGTATAAAGTAATTTTCAACAATAAACTTTGATTGGGTAGGTCTACAAAAGTAGAAATCCAATATTTGGGTAGATTTTAGTACTGTACTTAATGTTCTTTTAAGATAAACCAACAAAATTATTATGACAATAATAATAATAATGACGTAGATGGACAATGGAAGCGGCTATTGTATGAAGTTTTGACGTGTAATTTATTACCTGCCGGATGCTGACTAGTGGATAACAGTTGTTTTTCTAGTAGTATTATATTCTTGATTATTCAATTGTGGTTATTATGTGTTTCATAACCTGGAATTCTCTTTATGATTCTTTGTCTTTTTAGATTTGAAGATGGTTTGTATAAAATGGCCGTTTTTTAGTTGTTAAGTCAGTAGTAAACAGATTTTAAAGTTAGTAAAGTGTTGGTTTGAACCGCGCTGATAGAACCCGATTTGTCAAGTACTCGAAACAGATTTTTTGTTCATAACAAGGAAATAGAGACTTATTGTTTGTTATATTATGAATAATTGTAGATAAGACAATCAATTATTTGATTCTAAATGGCCATACTTATTTTTAGTTAATTTTTTTTCAATTAAGGACATTTTAAAATCAATTTAGTAAACATATTATTCAGTGAAGGTAGTTAATTGTAATTTTATAGTAATTATAACTGTACTAAATGAAAGTAGATAAGTAATTCATTTGTTAATAAATATATGTTGTAAATTTAAAAGAAATTTTTGTTATTTATAAACAACCAGATCCCGAAAAAGCCTTAAATAAACGTCAAAATATTTAACGAGAAGTGGAAACCAAATAAATTCAGAAAAGGTTATTTTTTTTTCAAAAGCGATTTCGATAATTGGCATTCGGATAATCGGGGGTTTTTTTTTTATTTACGCCCCAATTGGAGCACTCAAGTCACTCATGGACATGCGTTCCTTGAGGAGTTAGTTGTGGCACCACACTGTTGTTTTCTTCGTTCCCACATCAATTTCATCCAGCTTATAATCGGGGTTTTACTGCAATTTAAAAATAAATAAGTGACGTTGTTATTCATCATATTGTACAGACGTCATTACAATGATTATTATAATCTCAAACAAAAATTCTTTGAGATAAAATATACGTAATGAATATGGCGTGACTGTAATAAAATTCATAGGTTAGAATTTTTGTGATATAAAAAAATTGCAACAATTTATCTATTGGACCAATGTACATAAAATTAAAGTAATATTTAGTCCTATTGATATTTTAAAGTTTGATGTTTTTGAAAATTAATGCTAATTAAGACGGTGATTAGTGGCAGAAATAAATAAGTGATGAAAATTCCAGACCTGGCTGGAAATTGGACTTTGAATTCCTGGTACAGTAACCAGTAGTGCTGAGCATTACACTTCATACTGCATACATTAAAAAAAAGAAAATATTTGTAGCATCTTGAAAAATACAGTGTTCAATTAAAGAATATTGCCGTCGCTACATATGACCCACAAACATTGAAGAATATCAATAACTTATCGAAGACTTAAAGAGCATTGAGAAAAAAATGCTAACACACTTATGGAAAAAAAAGAAACATGGATAGTGAACAGAACAACAGTAACCGATGTGTCAGCAATGATTTCCAAGCTGAAATGAAAAATTTCCGGCTATAATTCGGGGCAAAAAGATAATAGTTCCAATTCGTATCACCTGGAGATTGAAAGTGAAGACAAATTCCCCGAATGAGGATCCTATTTTTTGGTTTACGTCTGACTGTTTTGCAACTGCTGCTAATGCAGACGGTGAGAAGGATGATATATGAAGGTGGGTGATGAAAAAATGCCAGACCAAACCGGGAATCGAAACCGGGACCCCAGCGTAGAAGCCAGTTGTGCTAACCACTACACCAATGGGGATTCGATTCAGAATAAGATCAGTGGTGGGGCTACTACTATAAAGCATCTCATGTGCTCTGAGTTCGGAGAATCATCTCCTAGACTCTTGCACCCTCACCGTTGATGCGAACATCTTCCATTTCCACTGTCAAAACTGTTATCCATCTTCTTATTCTCCTCAGTTGATTCGCGTTTGCTTTTTTAGTAGATGATTCATTTCCATCTTGTTCACAACTGTCCTGTATATCTACAGGAACTTTCTTATCAGTCATTGGGAATCGCCGCGTTATGGTTGAGGTTCTCCATTCCAAAGTTTAATACAAGGTCAACCTTAGCCCCTACTCAAAACAGAACTAAATATTTGCGTAAGCTAAGCAAGCATTATTAAAAGAGTACTAAATAATTAGCATGCTCATAACGGGCAGGTGGAGTGTTTAATTAATTGCACTCGATCTGTTAGTTCCAGGGGTACAAAAAATACTTCTGTTTCTTATCACATAGTCAGCCAATTACATGACTGAACTATTTAAGAACGAAGAGGTAGAGGTGAAAAAGACACTAGTCAGAGTTATCTCCTCTGAGAGTAATGAATTTCACTATACAGCCAGACCCTGTGGTGAATGAAGTGAAGGTGTCATTTACAGGGTGAAAAGTGGATGCTTTTTGGAGAGTCTGGCATGCTGATAAGCATACTCTTTCAACTCAATGAGGAAGGCAATAGTAAACCACCTCACTCTTCGTTTTTATTTAGTAAAACCTCTAGAGGTTCAAACCTGCCTTTCGTCTGTTGACCTAACAAATAATTATATATATTAAACGTCTGCATGTAAATGCCATGGTAAAAATTTGAAAAACGGCATAATTATCTAGGTCACATGCTCCACTGAAAATGTGCTTAACTTCAATTGATACTGGAAGGCAAAATTGAGAGAGAGTAGATAGGGATAGGTAGAAAAAGAAAACTATGGTTACAAAATGGACCTGCACTGGTGGAATCACGTTATTTCAGCAGGCTCACGGTAGAGTTAAGTTCAGCTTCAGCTGAGATAGCACTGAGGAGGAGGAGGAAACAATGAAATTCAATTGGTTTTCCTATTTAAAGTTTACTAGGTTTTGTTGATTCCTGCTTGTACAAGGAAGTGAGTCCGTGGATTAGTGCCAGGCCACAAGAGAGTAGAGTACAGACGGCAGAAATGCGATTTTTGCGGAGAACAAAGGGTTGCAATCGTAGGGAAAAAATATAGACATCAGAACTGAACTCGATTTTTACAACCTGAACGGGAAGAATATGAATGCAGAGTATCGAAATCGATGGTGGGAGCACGTAGGGAGAACGTTTGAGGAAAGGCCCTTCAATGTTTTTCAATACAGATCGGAGGGTAGGAGAGATGTTGGGAGGCCACGCAAGAGATATGAATAATTCAATAATTTTGTCATTGTTATGAGTCGGAACGGGTGGTAACCTAATCCTTGATTGTGAGAAGAAGAAAAAGAAAATAATATCTTGTCCAATATTTTTGCACAATATAGTACGTGAAATAAAAAAAATCCTACATTGGATACCCTTGAAATACAAACGAGGAAGTAGAAGACCAAAAATTGATGGGCAGATGATTTTAGGAGTCATGACAGAGAATAATGGATGAGAGAACGGAGACCTATGTTCGAAAATGAATGTTTCAGGTTGATTACATAGATAGATGGAATTATATGAATGAACACATTGACAAATGGTTTATATTAATATACTACGTACAATGTGTGCGGTAAAACAGAACCGAATAATAATCAACTTTCATGTTAACTTTGTAACGTGCAAAACTCTTTCTCGAATTGCATTACAATTCAACATTTTCAAATCAAAAATAACTACACTATTTTACATTATAGGTATTTCTATGAAATGAGCTATAATATCAATAATATGTACCGGAAAATGTACTTCCGCTGTAACAGTACAACAAACGCTAAGTAACTTTTGGTGTAATAAATCCTACTATGTTGTCGTAATGGATATTTACGATAAGCTGAAATATTTTTAAGCGTTATTTTAAAAATGAATTACCACGGTAATTAAATTTTACGTTCATTGATGCATTCATAATAATTAATATCGAAATTAAAGTTTTTATTACTTTTAAATATTAAAAAAGCCTTTAAAATATCTCATAAATAAAATATTAGTTGACCCGCCCGAATAAATTCTGATTCATAATTTTCAGCATAAGTTCTGTAAATGAGGTCGCCAAACCGATAGAGTGTATACTTAAATAAATATAGGGATGCGAATGTTTTTGGCCGCATATCATACGGTCGGGACTCAAAACACAGAATCAGCTGAAACATTTTACTACATTTCTGCTATCCAAAACTAATTCCAAATCATTCTTCTTCTTAGAGTGCCTACTCTACGAAAATTGGCTACAACTCTGGTAAATCGTTCTATTTCATGATCTACCCTCTTCAGCCATAAGCATTTTCTTCGTCCTGATCTGAGCCCCTCAAGAATATATCTGAAAAGCTTATATTTTTCACTCTGTATAAGTAACTAAGGTAGGCAGTCTTCCTTTCTTTGATTATGTACATCAACTCACAGTCCACACCCACGCGTCTCAGGACATAATTGTTGGTAACATGGCCGGTCTACGAAATGAGGAACATTTTCTAAATACTCACATCTCGAAAACTTCTAAATTAATCATGGACTGCGTACTGAAATTCCATTTTCCACATAATTTAGCAGGTTAGAATAAATATACAAACCTATATATACAGGAAGTGACATTGTATTGTAATTAGAATTATTAAAAAACTCTCTCTATATTTCTTTGAAAATTTTGCCCATCGCGTTGAAGTCCCACTGCTGAATCGACGAAAACTACAGTATTATCTATATTATCTTGTAGTTGTTGTGTTTAGGTCATCAGTAAAAAGGCTGGTTTGAACCTGTAGAGGTTTTACTAAGTAGAAAGAGGAGTGAGGTGGTTTACCATTGCCTTCCTCACTGAGTGGAAAAGTAAGCTTATCAGCATGCCGGGCGTTCTGAAAAACACATATTTTCCACCCTGCAAATGACACCTTCACTTTATTCACCACAGGGTCTGGCTGTATAGTGAAATTCATTACTTTCAGAGGAGATAACTTTGACTAGTTTCTTTTATACCTCTACCTCTTTGCTGATGTTCTTAAATGATTCAGTCATTTAATTGGCTGACCATGTGATAAGAAACAGAACTACCTATTTTAGCCCTGCAACGAACAGATTGAGCGTAAATAATTTGACACTCCAGCTGTCTGTTATGGGCATGTATTATCTTTACAATTTATAAACAACCTAAAATCTCTGAATGGGCGAGTAAACACTTACAGATTACCATATTTCGGTTGAGTCCTGACATATCGGTAGTGATGTGCATTCGTAGAGACCCATAAGTGTATTATACTACACCTGTAGCCTATGGTGCAAGGGTTGAGCCCTGTAAAATGATTTCCATTTGTTGATGGAGTTGAAGCGTTATCCGCCATTTTAATAGGGATAAACAGAATAGAAGGAACACATCATTTGCAGTACAACAAAGATCTAAAAGATGGTATGCACTGGTAAAAAGTCAAATGTATAACGTAATACGTATGTGAAATGCCTGTGAAATCAAGGTACAGTATACCATTGGTCTCAACCAAAGCTCCGTAATTTTTCTCATCAGTACTCAAACAGTGCAATATGTCTGGTATAGAATACTATACCATAGGTCTCAAAAGCCAGGCACCATATATAAAACTGCTGGGTCTCAATCAATGCAAACACGTTGTATAGTATACTATGCTATCAGGTCTCAGGAGGCTGTACATCTTTTTAATGTAAAAATAAATGTAATTTTCCATCTTCAACGTAGTCGATCATCTATCAGCCGACAATCTTGCCAGTTTTGTTCGCTCCGAAATCTTTTCGGTGGAGGAGATGAGCCTATCTAAAAAGCTTAACTCAGGTAATTAAATTAACTTTTAAACGTTTTTAAATTATCTAATTAAAAGGTAATTAAATTAGGGTAAATCTGTGATCAAAATCGGCTACAAATAAGAAAAATTAGTTGATTTCTACGAAATTTATCAGGCTAAAATTATTTTTCTTAAACCACCCGAAATATTTTTGTTATTATTTCAAAATAATCCTTAAAATACGGTATTTAGGATAATTAAAATATAAAAGAAACAAATTTAATTGTGGAGTTTGTGTAATGTTCTGAAAAATAAATTAGTATTCGAGATTTACATAATTAGCATTTAAGAAACTTTTAATTAAGCGATAAAAGTTAAAATGATTTAATAAGTTAGTTCATTTAAAAGTAATTAATGAAAAGAACATTAACAATATATTTTTTGTTTAAATTATATTTTCTAAAAGAGTGGATAAAGATTCTCTTTGTTTTTACGTAGAGGTATGCTCGTACGAGGGATAAAGAAAAGCTGCACCCTCTTGCTGGTAATCAAGAAGAGAATGTAGTAATAAGTAAGTAGTTAGAAGTCTGAGAGGAGAATCTGAAGTCTTAGAGAAAGCTGAGGGCTGAGTGTGATCCGAGGAGTTTAAGAGCCTAAACCGGGATAGGTCTAGTGTAGAGTAGAAGTTGTGGAACAAGAGCTCTGCTAAACTGCAACAACGTTTCTCTAATTACTTTCCGTTTGTTAACTTGAGCTGGGGCGGCGTGTTGCGGTCGAGACAAAATCTAATTAATACCCACTAATTAGTGGCGGGTAATTATGCTGACACCAGCACACCTAGCGGGAGTTCACAACTCGCATCACAGGGATTCTCTTCCTCTAACCCCTCCTTCTACTACCCCTCTTGCAAACACTCTTCACCTTCACCTCTTTCTCTTCTCAACATCCCTACTATTTAAACTCACTCCTAAACAATTTTCACACAAAACAACCCTTGTTATTTTTAGCTCGTTACATAAGTTTTTTTTTATTATTTAACTAATAAACTGTTGTATTTAACTTTTATACAATTTCTCGTTTTTTTATTGTAAGATAAAACCTTTAGTATTTTATAACAAAAGATATATTTATATTTAAAAAAAAATATTTTAAAAATATAATTAGATGTGATTGATAGCTTAAATTTTATTGTTGGCTCGTCTGAATAAATTCACACAATGAATCCTGAGTGACATCACTATTCGAACACATTTTTACCTTCTCTTGCCTATATGAATTTACAGGAAGGGAAATATCGTTTTCATGTCGATTTTTTGAAATCGAGTTTTCACCGGATCTATACGTTTATAGACCCCCCTGAACTCAAAAACATGTTTTTTTAGCGATTGGTGTGTGTGTGTGTGTGTGTGTGTGTGAACAAAATATCTCAAGAGCGGAACACGGTTATATAAATAAATAAAAAATAAGACTTACTAATATGGTAAATTCGGTAGAATTCACGATTCCTATGCAGGTATTAGATTTTCCTTAAAATATGTTTAAATTTTATGCAATAATGCAATACTATAAAATACATACCATTTTCCGTTTCGTTTCCGTACCATTTTAAGACCATGTAACTTTAGACATTTTTTAAAGTTCTTTTTGCAGCCCACACTTTCAGTATTTTTCACTGCAGGTTTTTTAATTTCTCCCGGTATTTTGCATTTCTTCGTAGTGAAAACCCTTAAAGTGAGTAATCAGTTACATGAATTTTATTCGTTTGATTATTTTTTCTAGGATTATTCCAGTTTTCTTTTTATATTTTCTGGTTTTTTTTAAATCAATTATTCGACACCTATAAATCTATAGATTCTTAAATAAATGTTTTGTCAACCGTTTGTAATCCATTTTTACAGGTATCGTAGAATTTTTGTATTAGTTTTCTGATCATTTCCATTTTGACTAGTTTTTCTTGTACAGTTGTTTCTTCCTCCCAAAATTCTCGGGTTTTATTAGACCGGGCATTCTAAGCAATTTACTTGCGTACCAACAAGCAGTCATATAATATTATTTTGGCTTGTCTAACGTACTTTCTTCTTCCATCTATTATATTCTATTATTATGCACAACTAATTATATTACATCTAGTTTATTTCATTCTACTATGTAGAACAAATTAGACTAATAAAATTCATTCCCAATTTAAATTTAAAAAATTAATTTGAAACAATAATACCTGAACTTACTATTAAAATGTATTATTTTGGTAATTAAAATTTAACGGTTGATTAAAACCGCATTTTCACAGGAAGAGACGAATATTTTCAGTTTTGAAGAAATGTGTTTGTGTATAAAACAATTTTGATTGTTACCAAGCGTCAAAAGTTATATTTTCAATCGGGTTAACAACAGAAAAAGGGTAGTAAAGAAAGTTTAATCATGTGTGGTGGCGTCGCCTTGGAGTCATGACGATGGAACTAAGTGGTCGAGAGGGACCCATTTTAGACAATAGACTTGTAACATTTCGTCGTTGTTTCCATGACTGAAACCAACTACACGTTGTTAAAGTTTGTACAATGTTTCCCAACAATCCGCAATTTAACCTTCTACAACGTATTATACTTTTAGATAACGTGAAACCACAAACTAATTGTAATTTAAATACCTGAATCATATTTATTTCAAACAATTTCACGTATGGATAATTAAACTGTTTCAGTTAGTAGAAATTTGCATTAACTTTCTAACGAAAACAACTTCACATCTAATACGAAAATTATAAATTTAATTAATAGTAATTCACTAAAAAATTTCTAATTAAAAATTTTCAACAACGAAAAACGTCTTATCTTCCTGGAAACTTGTAACAGTACAATAGTACTTATTACATTATAACAAAGACTAACATATGATTGAAGTGTGTGTTAAAAATAACTATTTACGTATTTAAATTATTAATTAATTAATTTATTACATTTTTAATCTGAAAAGATATTCAGAAAATGTTTTATTTAAATTACTGAAAGATAATTATTATTTAATTTATAAACTAAAGACATTTTTAATGATGATTATGTTACTAGGTCTATGAAGATTATCATTCATTCCATAATGGGAAGTGATCAGTAAAAATTTATTTATAAAGTTTATGGGATTAAATCCAACTTCAAAATATAATTTATTATTATCATATTGCGATTTAAGATTGTTATTGACATATCGTTATGATGCTGAAAGTTGAGTATATTATTTTATTTATTTTTTGTTGTGTATTTCTGTTGGAACAAAAACACTACAAACTGAGCCAGTTAAGGTATCAAAATGTTTTATTTTTTATAAGAAATTCTTAAATAAAATTAATTAGTCGCAGCGTTTTAGAGGTCTTCCGAGCTCCTTCTTCTCTCACCTGACCTATATCTCAGAATCTTATCTTATATCTTGGAATTTTATCCTAATTTATTCTTTGAAAATGGACCATCCATTTTCAATTCATTCCTTACATTTAAATCTTGTCTATAACACGCAGGTGGAGTGTTAAATTAATTGTACTCGATTTGCTAGTTCCAGCGCTACAAAAAATAGTTATGTTTTTTATCACATGGTCAGCCAATTATATAACTGAAGCATTTAAGAACAGAAGAGGTAAGGGTGTAAAAAATAACAGTAATGAATTTCATTATGCAGCCAGACCCTGTGGTGAATGAAGTGAAGGTGTCATTTGCAGGGTGAGAAATATAGGCCTTTTAGTGGGTCTGGCATGCTGATAAGCATACTTTTCCATTCAGTGAGGAAGGCAAATTAACCACCTCACTTCTCGTTTTACTTATTAGTAAAGCCTCTAAAGGTTCAAACCAGTATTTCGGCTGATGATCTAAACGACAAGAACACATTTTGACTCGTACAACCCTTGACCCTTCATAAAAAATTAATCTCTATAGCTTCCAAATTCTGTTTTATTCTTCTTGTAAGAGCCCAAGATTTTCTGTCATACAAAAGCGTCTTAACTGCCACTACATCATAAAATCTCGTCAACGTATGATTGTAAGCCATGTTCCTGAATAGACTTGGAATCGTTTCCAATAATCTCTGAAAACGATGTACGCTTCTATCAACATCAAGCTCTTCCTTAAAAAAAGTGGCAGCTCAAGTAACTGAAGGTTCTGATCTGCTTTATGACAGTAACTTGGATCTTATAAAAATCCTTCTATCAAAATCCAACCCTTCAGTATCCGTGCTAAATATGGACAGGTTGTATGAGCTGTGTAAATAATTTTTCTCTTGTATAAGGCATATTATAGACCACGTGAGGTGACCTAAGGCGTTTTTGGAAGCTCTTTTTGCAGCCCACATGCTGTGTAAATTATGAAAAAGAAAAATAACTTTTTTAAAGTATTTCTTCTGGCTTGTTTACTATTGTACATGATAAAAAGTGCGTACTAACACATTTAATGCTGAACAATTATGAGGTATCTGTACTCGTGCAGCTTGTTCTCCGCTTGCTTTTTGTAGGGCCTACAACTTATGTTACTAACGTTTTTTTTAGATTTATTTTATTTGCGACCAATACAAGGATTTATGTTTGCTGATAACATAAAAGTAAACAATTCAATATTATTTTTAGGTTTATTTTTGCCTTTTATAATAAATGTATTTCTTGTATGAATTTTGCCATTTACCATTACGATTTACGTGTAATTTCTAATATAGTTTTAAACTGCAAATAATATACTTTTAAAGTAAATCTAAAAGTGTAAGCTATTTTGAATCGATACCTGCAAAGATACTAAATTCACGGCTTCAATTATACTCTGAAAACCCGTTAAAAATACTGAACGAGTATGCTATACGAGGGTAGAAGATTGTATGACGAAAATTCAAAAACGAACTGCACGGTTACAAAGAAATAATCTTTCTGAGGGCTATATAATAGCAACAAACTGATATCCGACATATCCCTCCGAAATTACTTAAAATGATAACAAAACAGAACGAGTTAGGTGAGACAGCAGCCTGGCCGTAACACCTACCCATGACCCGCTAGGGGAGTCTTTAGCACTGAATGGGTTAAAAACAGGCTCTGCGTATAGGTGTTAATGTACAATTGTTTGGTTAGTAAGGTAAAGCAAGCGTTAGCTAATTATTTATTGTAAATAACCATATTTTACTTTTTAATTAAGTTTAAGCCTTAAGTTTTAAATAAAGTTTATAATACATTTAGTCTACTATAAGTAGTAATTAGTTTGTTACTAACTAGTTTGTAATTACTATATTGTAATTAGTTTGTAACCGTAATAAATAGTTATTTTGCTAATAAGTACTTGTTATAGGTTTAAAAGGAACTTTTATCATTTATCAGTAATCAGATCCCGAAAGAATCTGTAACAAACGATACAATATATTTCAAGTTTTCACATCCAAGACCTTTCACTTTATTAAACTACGTAATAAAGTTATTAAAATATTATTAAATTTGTTTCATGTACTTAATATGATATTTAATGAAAAGTAAAGATGAATTTTGCATACTTCGAAGTAACACAAGAAGTTAGTTTTCATAACAAAAGGTAGTACATGTTTATGTAAGTATTTCTCAGAGTTAGTTTCCCTTACGTTGCGAACTGAACCGTAAGTAACTTGTTTTATATCAGTTGAATATTGCAAAGCTTTCACGTTCAGCTGTTAAATATGATTAGGGCTATATGTTAGGGATGGGAAAGGCTTTTATGGAAGAGAGGAAGTGTACATAATTTCTTGAAAATGTCAATAAGTTACTGAACCAAAAGTTTAAGTTATCGGTGTGCCGACGTGCTTTAATTCAGTTAACGAAAGTACATGTGTTAAAATACGGCTAATGATTTTACGGTAACGTAACAATTCAGTTAGGAAATATTTCATGCATAAATCATTTAAAAAATATAGCGTATTTTTATGTTAGATATCATTAGCAAAGCGAAGATTTGTCGGCAGTTTCAGTGGGGTGATTACTAGAGTTAATGTGATAAGTAGCCCTCTTTGAGAATAAACTTTTTCATGAAATTTTAAAGTGCACCATCCTTTAATTTATTTACTTATTTCTTCTTCCTTCCTCGGATTTACCTATATTCGGATAAAATGGGAAAATATTGTAATGGGGAAAAATGTTCTATGTCAAGATTTCTTCACATTTCCCGATTTTCTGAAGCTAAAAATTCTAAAGCTAGAAAGAAGGAGGAGGAGAAGGAGAGGAGAAGAGGAGGAGGAGGACGACGACGACAACGAAAGGACACGGAGAAAACGAACAAGACCAGATGTTGAAGAACTCCTAGTTGGATTGGGATTAAACTTGAAAGAAGACCAGGAGGAGAAGTTGAAGAACTCCTAGTTGGATTGGGATTAAACTTGAAAACTAAGGTTTTCTTAACTTATTCCAAAAGAAATTTTGGAAGTACATTTTACTTAAGAAGTACGTAAAACTCAGGTTTTCTTAACTGATTGCAAAAGTATTTTATGCTGCTCAAAAATCAAGACTAATTCATTTTAGTGCTAAAATAAAATAACAATTTTCTCAAAAAACGGCTCTAACGATTTATGGTAAACTTCCCTTATTTACTACATTTGCTACTAATTGAACGCAGTAATGTAAAAAGGTACCTAAATCCGTTTCAACGAGTTCTGAGAAAAGCACAAAAAACTGGTTTTTGAAATACATATGTAATATATTAAATATATTATCCTATATAGGCCCTAATATATATATTACCCATATAATTTATATTTAATACAATACATACATATTTTATTTCAAAAACCAGTTTTTGGTGTTTTTCTTAGGACTAGTAGAAACGGTTGAAACAGACTTTTTACATTAACGCGTTAAATTATTAAGACGACATAAGTGGTATTCCTGGAGAAATTTGAGACTGAGGATAAAAATTAAGTTCATGTTAACTCTTGTTAGCATAAAAATAAACTATAAAAGAAAATTACATCTTGCGATAAGGAAAATTTAATACACAGAAAATAATTGTGTTTGAATACGGTACTAAATTAGTTCAGTTAAGCTTAGCTAATAAAATTTATCCGACAATCAGGATTCAAGATTGGAGTATAACACGCTAAACATAAGACACTAATTACAGATAAAGAGATGGACTTTAATGACTCTACCACAAGAGAGTTCATTAAACGGAACTGCTCTGTTTAAATCTACCCAACTTACTACCAGATCGCACGAAAATATTCAGTTTACAAAGTTTCCTTTTCGTGAATATGTTACATAACAAAGGATATTTAAGAAGCTTTAAAATTTTAAAAAAACTTCTACGAACGTTATAAAGTTACTTACAAAAATTTCTAATTTAATTAAAAAATAACCTCAGAAGAGTGAATTAAAAAGGTTAATTTATTTTCCGTTTTTCTAGGTTTCACTTCATAATTAACTATTTTAGGTATCACTTTAGGTTGCGTCAACCAATCATCACAAAAATTACAGATCTTTGTGACGATATAGAAATAATAATCGTTGTTTTATAAAATTGATATTAACGTGACCTGAAAAAAAATCATCCTTCAGTATTACAATAGAGAAATTATTGATAGGTGTATAATTGTGTTCCAATACTAAATAAATAAATAACAAATAAGCTCATAACAGACAGGTGGAGTGTTAAATTATTTGTGCTCAATCTGTTATTTCCAGGGCTATGGTTTTTTTATTTTATTTTTTATTTTTGGTTTAACGTCTGACTGTTCTGCAATTACTGCTAATACCAACTACTCCAATGCGCCCGGCGTATAAATATAGTTCTGTTTCTTCTCACACCATGGTCAGCCAATTATATTACTGAAGCATTTAAGAACAGAAGAGGTAGAGGTATAGAAGACACTAGTCTGAGTTATCTTCTTTGAAAGTAATGCATTTAATTTTACAGGCAGACCTTGTGGTGAATGAACTGAAGGTGTCATTTGCAGCGTAAAATATATGGGCTTTTCAGAGGGCCTGGCCAGATGATAATACTTTTTTAACTCAGTTAGGAAGGCAGAGGTAAACCACATAACTCCTCATTTTACTTAGTTAAGCCTTTAAAGGTTCAAACCAGCCTTTCAGCTGATAACCTAATCAACTGAAAAACATTAGTTTCCTACAGCTTAAATGATTATCAGATAGTTAATTGTATGATATTAGTTGTGTTGTTTGTTATGTTTAGTAATTTGAGCTCGTTGTGCATCGTTTGTATTTTACCTACCAAGGAGAGTTCATTATAACTCGCGGAATCCTACACTGGAAAAACTGCAAACGAGATAAATGACCCTTGCTTTTAATGAATCATAATTTGATTTAAATATGTCTAAATTTGTTTGAAGAGGTTATTGTATAACGATTATTTTTGTTAATGTCTTGAAAAATATGTGAAAATTTAAAATGTTATAGGTAATTAAAAAGTTTGTTGATTAAAACTGGTCTAAAATACCAACCTATGAGCAAACACACAAAATTAATCTAGAAAAGTCATTTTTCATTCTTAATCTTAATACTAGGTACTTAAATATTCCGTTTATTTAATATCTATTACTTAACACTAACATATCTACATTAGTTTACTTCTTTTATCACACTATTAATTGCTCTGATTTAACATATTACTCTGCACTGTTGCAGTAGTTCAAAGGGATTTATATTCTTAAGCTTTCTAGGAAAATCTTCATTGTCAAGAAGTTGAATTGCTTCAGGATTGATGTGACCATATAGACGAGCTTCATATTTTACAGTAAATCTCTTTGTTTCAGTGGATACAATAGGGATGTCAAGAGCTCTGTGGAGATCACCATCCCAAACGCACCAAAGAGCTTTCGGCACCTTGTTCTGAAATCCTTGACAGTATAAACCTTGCGGCGACGGCTTTACCGATAGACCTATTTGGTGAGTTTGTAACATCACTTTTATGATGATCTAGGTTAGAATATTTTAATCCGAAATAATATCTTATAAAAATAGGTATTATTATTTAAATAAAATGAGTGATGGCACTTATCTGTTTTAAAAATGAATGTATTTGTATCCTGATTGTATTACTTAATAGTGTAGTATAATTAACATTTTATGGCCTTTGGCCTAGAAAATGCCCAGTCTCTTTCTTATTCTTTACAAATAAGCATTTTTCTTAACAACGAAACATTCAGTAAATTAATGTTTTTAAACTAACTAAAATCCTTTACATATAATATAGATTCATAATTATTTTCAAAATATCTTTAATTACTAAAATAACTCATTTCATTAGAATGTCAAAACAAAATAAAATAATAATTGTAATATAACAAATAATATTAATTCAAAAATCAATAAATAATTACTTTATTTTCAACGGTATTCTTGTTCCATAAACTATATTATCATCATATAAATATTTTGTATTAAACATGAATTCAATCAGTTTAACAATATGGTTTTACAATTTTTTTAAAGTGTCTTGTAAATTATCCATACAACGTTTCTTCTTTGTAAACAATAAATATGATAAGACATAAATCTCTATCTAATATTATTTCATTTATGTATTTCCAATATACTAAATATATAATTTATACAATTAAGCATTAATGTGATGACCTCCTCATCCTTTCAAACTCCTGGCCCCACTAAATAATTTTTACAATTTCTTTAACAACCTACTAGCCCTTAGCAACCCGATTTTGTTTATAACTTTCTTAAAATTAAATTATTTTTTATTATTTATTTTCCACCAGGTGGGTCTATTTACATTTACTTCAGACCAAAACATAAACAAAGCCAGCTGTTGATGATTTTGAGTCGTCACAAATTACCCCCATTTAAATTTTGAAAACAAAGAGAAATTTAACCAAAATTATCATTTGAATTTTGAATTTGTTTGAAAAATTTAAATGTCATGAAATTTGGCCAAAACGTTTTAAATATAAGTTGCTAAACAGCCTTACAATATTTAGACCTAACCAAATAAACTATAAACTATAAACATAAACTATAAACATAACACAACAAAACACAAATAACAACATAATGTAAATTAATTTCTTTTTCACATTTATTGTGATTTGTATATATATCTATATTCGGTTTCCAGTTATTTTGTTTAACACATTTATTTACAACATTCATACTTTCATAGATTAATTTGTTCATAACCTGTGAAATCACTTTTTTATTGTTTATTACTTTTAAATATTTCTTGCTATTTTCTGTTAAATCAGATTGAATTTCTTTTTCCAATGAAAGATCCGTGATTACTTGACCATCTATTGTTTCTTGATTTCTTAATTCTTTCAAACCACCATCCAAATTATTTTCTGTTGATATAACTCTTATGGTACTACTTTTCTTCTTGTTTTGTACATCACTTTTGGTTGAATGGCTGCTTCCTTTCCTTGTCTCATCAGAATTATAAGCTGAACTGCTGCTAGTGCTAACTTGTGTTGGTATTTTTTTATCATCCTCAGTTTTATTTAAAATTGATACCCTTCGATTTACACTACTTCTCTTTCCTTCTGGCGATTTAAAAACATTCTGACTGGCACTGGCATAACTACTTGTTTCTACTTCAACATTTTCTTCATCTGGTTTAATATTTTCAGTTAATATTTCATCATCTTTACAACTTACTGATTCATTTTTTAATATACTTTCCCTTGTTTCTACTAGAAGATTATCTACCACGACTATTGTTAATTTATCCACTTTATTGATTAAATTTTCTATTACATTTCTATTATCTTCAGTCTGTTGTTTTCCCTGTCTATCTATTTTACTGTTTAAATTTTCTATTAAATTTTTATTCTCTTCAGCCTGTTGTTTTCCCTGTTTTTTCTATTCTATCTATCTTACTGTTTAAATTTTTTATTAAATTTTTATTCTCTTCAGCTAATAACAACATGAGTTGTTGTAATATGTTTGTATTATTATTATTATTATTACTATAACTATTGTCACCTACATCTGTTACTCCAGTATTCCTTGTCTCCTGATTCATATTCCACGTCAACATCGGCTCCGTCATTAAGATTCTTTTACATAAATTCTTTTTCATAAATTCTTTTACATGTTCTTTTACTTAAATTCTTTTACATATTCTTTTACGTAGATTCTTTTACAGATTCTTTTACATAATCTGTTCCCCACAAGTTGGATGCCAAATTTGTAATAAAACAAATAATATTATTCAAAATCAATAAAATAATTACTTTATTTTAAACGGTATTCTTGTTCCATAAACTATATTATCATCATATAAATATTATGTATTAAACATGTATTCAATCAGTTTAACAATATGGTTTTACAATTTTTTTAAAGTGTCTTGTACGTAAATTATCCATACAACGTTTCTTCTTTGTAAACAATAAATATGATAAGACATAAATCTCTATCTAATATTATTTCATTTATGTATTTCCTATATACTAAATATATAATTTACACAATTAAGCATTAATGTGATGACCTCCTCATCCTTTCAAACTCCAGGCCCCACTAAATCTTTTTTACAATTTCTTTAACAACCTACTAGCCCTTAGCAACCCGATTTTGTTTATAACTTTCTTAAAATTAAATTACTTTTTATTATTTATTTTCCACCAGGTGGGTCTATTTACATTTACTTCAGACCAAAACATAAACAAAGCCAGCTGTTAATGATTTTGAGTGGTCACAAATTATATCGATATATAATTAAATCGTTCCAGCTGTACTGTTCCAATCTCCAAATATAATTTAAACGAACACATTTATCGTTATCTGGAGAGCTATCGCTGAGTAGTGTCCTGTTCAAAGTCATTAACGCGGTTGGATTTAAAAAAAATTGTTTTTGGTAATTTAGTCGTGAACGTTTTGCTAGTTCTTCTACCCTCGCAAAATAAATAAAGTAAAAAAAAATTGCCAAACAAACAACTAAACTTAATTTTCATAGAAACAAAAGAAAAACCTCTAATATTGTTCTTGTTTGGCATTTTCATCATATGATGTACAGGATGATTAAAAATTCAACGACAATCTGTCGATTGCCGATTGTATAGCTAAAAATAAGAAAAATGTTCATATAAACATAGGCTGAAACGCTTCGTTACCGAATTACGGGTGGTGAAAGTTTTCACCTGGAATTCAATTACCCCGGTGAAAAATGAGGCCATACTTAAATTTTTAAGCTTTAATTAAAAGACAAATTTTTTGGAATCTTATGAATTTTAACCTGAAAATTGAATAAAATAGGTCCTCTCATAGTTTTAAAGATATCTGAGATAAAACACAAAAATCAATGGTCGAAAATATCAGGTACTTTTTAAGGGTTAACGTAAAAAACCTTTGTTAAATTCCTCATTAAGCCAGTAGTTATTTTATTCCAACACGTAAAAAATTTATCTTTAGAAAATTGATCTAAGTTAGTGAAGTAAAAAATAAATAGAAACTTAAAATTTCAATTTTATTTTGGTTTTGTTATCAATAAAAGTCAAAGTTAACATTTGCTGTTTTTATTTTTTACTTACTTAAGGAATTTACATGAATTTTCTTAGACTGTAATTTTCAATTTGTTCCAATAATGGCTTTAAACGCATTTAACAGTTACATTAAACGTAAAAAAGTTATATTATTTTCAACTTATTTTTGTGTTATATGTTAGATAATCTTTAAAACTACAAAAGATACAGCTCTGGGATTTGTTTTATTCAATTTTTCAGGGTAAAACCCATAAGTTTTCATAAACTTTGTCTCTTAATTAAACCTTAAAAGTTTTTAATATGGCCTCATTTCAGCGGGGTAACTCAATTCCAGGTGAAATATTTTACAGTTACAGCAGTAACTAGTTAAGGAAGCGTCTCCAGACCTAAGTAAATAGAATATCTTTTCTTATTTGTTGCTACATAATCAGCACCCAAGAGATTCCCTTTCAATTTTGAATTACCTTGTTGTTTGTACCTGTACAATTGAAGGGGTCGGCGGAAGAAAGTGCTAACCCACAAAATTTCCAGCATGATTTTTCTTAAATATTCTGTAAAAATAAAATATTCAGCACGTTTTAAACTAATACTATATTACGATCTTACGATACTATATACTATATTACTATACTATAATACTATATTTACGATCTTAAGAACCTAGATTAACAGAATTTAACAAATGTTTAACAAAAATTCAAAAACATGATTTTGTAGATTTCAGAAAACTTTTAAAATGACTTTGTGTAAAATTATGTTGATGTGGGTTAGCACTATCTTCTCCCGACCCGTTCAATTATTTGTGTTGGACATTAAGAATATTTTAATGTAATTAGACTACGTATGGATGTTTCAGCTAGCTTGGGTACGAAGAAGATTTTTACAAATAGTTTTCTTGTCTGTTTTACGGGGAATTCATATAAATTTTGTTTATTAAACATCGGTTTGTGAAACAGTTTAATGAGAAAGCACTAAAGTTTTACGATCTTAGATTTAAATTAATTTTAAAACCGACAATTTGTAACCAAAAGAGCTTTAAAATAAAACCATCAAATTCTAGATGTCTAATTATTCAAGTACATTGAATATAACATTGAAACGAAGAATATTAATAACAGGACCCATTTTGTTAGTATAACTAGAGTTTGGACACAAGCTTTGATATAAGCTGGTGTAAGGCCAGCCGGCGCCCTGTGGACACGACGGTGGACATAGGATTAATTAACAGGACGCCAGATGCTGCGGCACCCCGACGCCAACTACTCTTACTTCTCACCGACGACGCCCTTTTGAATTCTATACTAATTGATACATCCGTCGACACCCGTTATATCCCTTGCATTGCAACCCTTTCACATTGCAATGCTTTCTGACCATCAACTTGGAAAAACGTTGTTCATATTCATAGAATTCATTATCATTCTCAGTTTTGTTTTAAATAACATGCAACGTTTTATGGTAAAGAGCGGTAACCATCAGGTAAATGTAGCATCTTATTTCACATACTTTTATCATATTAACATTAAAAAAAATTAAACCTTGTTTCTATTATAACTTAATCTTTTCTGTTTAAAAAAACAAGTTTATATTATTACAATTTTTATATTTAGTTACTGCTGTTTACATTTGACTTTTAAAAAAAATATTAATTCACACCGATAATCAATTTAAAACACCAAACATTTACTTTTTAAATTAACTTTTCATATGTTCCAATAATTTTTTTAACGTTATATTTATGTAAATGATAAATATTTTATAAATTATGTCAAATTTTGCAAATTTTTAAGATACATGTAAGAAAGTACAAGACACGAAGTAAAATATTTTAAAATGTTTATTACCATAGATTGAAACGTTACTTAAGTTTATAAATTTAGAACTAACAAAATTAAACATTAAGGCCGCATTGGCGCAGTTGGTAACGTGCTCGCCTCTCATCATGCGGTCCTGGGTTCGAATCCCACTCAGGCACGGCGTATTTTCATACGTTACAAAAAATCATTTCATCCTCCATTGTAAACAGTTACACCCCAACGTCGTCGCTAATGACCGTTGTAGTTGATGCGACGTTAAATTAAAAAAAAAAAAAAAAAAATTAAACACTTTAACAATTTAATTTAATTCACTTTATTTTAACATTTATCAGTGCTAAAATTCTTGGGGAGGCTTTGCTCCTGTAAAAACAAAGTTTTTTTTTCAAGATTGCGGTCTTAATATGTATTCTAGGGCAATAGTGTATTAATCAAAGCTGTAGAACTTAAGAAACCTACTACGTTCATAGCGTTTGTACAACTCTTAGTTTTGGGGAAATTTGTGATTTTATTTTTTTTCATCAAAATTAGTAAAAAAAATTGAATTTTTTAAGATTGCGCCTTAGTGTGCAGTTTACGACATAAGTGTAGGGCCTATATTATAATTAAAGTTATAGGAAATTAAATGACTACAACTTTTTATTAAAGAATTTTTCTCCACAGATCCTAGTTTAGCGGTAATTAGTGATTTTCTGTATTTCTAAGTCGAACAGAGGTTGTATTAAATTTTGCATCATTCATGCATGATTACAATTAGGTTGTTTTATATTTTACACTGTTTAATCTTGATAAAACATAGCCTAGGTTATATTGTTCATTATTTACATTGGTAAGAGAAAGTCATGTGAGTGTTTCACACCAAATTTTTAAATTTCGAATCTGCAATATTGCGATTTGTTCTTAAACTCAGAGCAATAAGTAGGCTATGAAGTTAAACAATCTCAAACCCATATTTAAGAATGCTTTAACATAATATTTATAAATAAAATTGTAAACTGACCGGTAAGAGTTTTGCAGAAACTGCGTTGTACTAACAATTCAAAGGTGTAATAATAATAATAATAATAATAAAAATAATAATAATTTATTATAGTTTTACATTTTTTGTAAATAAAAATAATAATAAAAATAATAATAATTTATTATAGTTTTACATTTTTTGTAAATAAAATTTACAAAATTTAGTTTGTATAAAATTGATTTTATGAAGAAAAAAAATTAACCGCCCAACGTGGGGCTCGAACCCACGACCCTGAGATTAAGAGTCTAATGCTCTACCGACTGAGCTAGCCGAGCATGCCAACTCACAGCAAAATTATAGCATATAAGACAGGGCAGCCGAACCGTAACATGTAACATGTATACGGTGCTGCCGCCTAACGTCAATCGGAGGAGGAGGAGGACATTTTCCGAGATCCGATATAAAAAAACATACTAAATCGGGTCCCGCGGCATTAAAATTATTGAAAATAAATGTTTGCAGTTTGTTTTTAATACTGAAATGAAGACTAAATGTCGTTTAAAGTGAAACAATGTTATACTAAAGCATTGGAAACATGTTTTGATCAATAATTAAAAGAATAAAGATAAATGTGAAATTCGATCAAAGTTGTTAGCGCTAAATAAGCAGTTCGCTTGCGCCGGCTGCGAAAACTCTTACCGGGCGCATTTCAAGCGAAATGCTTAATTTCACATTCTTCGTAGATAAATCTGTTCGGGAGATCAAGTGTGTTATGTCATTTGAGTTTTCAGAAACCAATGTATGTTATTGTTGACTAAAAGATGTAGATACAATTAATTTGGATAATAATGAAGCATTCTTTGATATCGTTCGTTGTACATTTTTTATTTATTCCTGCTTCACTGTTTTCTCTGGTATAGAATAAAAATATCAATTACTGATTTACCAAGAAACTTTAAAATTTCTCTGATAGTTTTCATTTGAAAACGCTCAAGTATTTCTGTGTTCAAATTGCTAGCAAGTCCCCAAAGTTGAATTTCGTTAGTCGACACCGGTTTTAGTACGGACTTTTAGAGCGTAAACTTGGACGAGGAACATAAGCTAGATTTTCTGCCCAACGACCCCAGCAAAAATGTGATACCGCTAACTTTTCACATTTTGGGTTTCGTTGGGAGGAGAGGAAAAAGAAGTTATTAAACCATAACAACTTTATGCTTAATTTATGGAGTTCATATAAAGCACGTTGAAATGTATCTTTATCGTTAGGTATGATATCCTGGTTATCAGGAAAAACAACGTTACAGACGCTTTCTCTATTTGTCCAATCTTCAAAATTTGAAACTCCAACTTTCAAATCATTAAATATCAGACATTAAAAATCAAACATTAAAAATTTTTAAAGTTGAAACAACAAATGTTCAAAAAAAGGCTTTATAGGCACCTTTAATCTTTAAAACTAAAATCGATAAACTTCACAAATATCGGAACTGCATACATTCAATTATAAAACTATGAAACGTTGAACCTGTACATTGAAGTGTGCACGTTCAAACCTTCAAAAAAACAAATTTCGAAATTTTAAAATTAACAACTATATTTTCTTAACTTTGAAAAAAAAATTCCATCGTAGTATCTTTAATTTTGTTGTCACATGGTTAATTCTTAGAAAAATGGTAGTTTTAAGTTTTAGTTCAGTTTATCTTTTGCTTTGGGATGAATAAAATCCACACAAATATAATATTAAAACAAATATTTTGAAGTTCACCAATTTTTGGAATGCATGTGAAAACTTTTTCACCCAATTCCACTACTGATCAATCGCGGAAAATTAAAAACAGGTAAACAATGAATGATAAATTCGTCTTTTGTTCCATAAAATTAGAATGTTATATAGAGTATCTATTTCAATTCATTGTTCTATTTTAAGAAATATGATAACTATGAACACTGGTTAGTTTGGTAGATCTCTATATACATATTAACAATCTCTCCCTATGTAATACATAAATATCTGCGCATGCGTATGTATATATCTATGTATATATTTTGTTACGTGTCACTGATGCACAATTATGAACACTCTGGGAAGAGATGCAAATTCCCTGATATGATTAGTACTTGACCCTCCCATAACGACATGACACGTGCATGCCGCATTAAAGTGTACTAGACGTTGCACAATATCATATTATAAAATATCTCATGCATGGATTTTACGAGAGTACTTCTGAATTATTAAAAAAGTTTATTACACTTGTAATGCATTTTTATGGATTTATTATTAATAATGTACAACGTATACTAAACATATAAAAAAACTTTAGTCCCTGTTAAAAAAAAAACATTAAATTAATACTCACAAAAATAAACGAAACAATCAACTAACAAGAGAAAAAAATTAAAAATCAATACCGTTAAAATGTAAATTAAGACATAATACAGTTATTTGCCAATAACAGGCGGGCGGAATGTTGAATTGCACTCTATCTTCTAGTTCTAATACTACAAAAAAGTTCTGTTTCTTATCATGAAAAATTATCTTGAGAAAATTTTCCAAGTTTTAAAATAATTTATTAGTATCAGTATTAAAATTTATATTATTTTTATATTTGTGTAAATTTAATGGTGTATCATTTATATTAAATGCTTTTTGTTGAATAAAAGAAACTACATAATGTAATTCTTATACCCCTTTTAGATGTTATAATAGTATTTTGTACAGTAGTTAAAGTATTTATGCAAATTTTTTTAAATCAATTGTTTTGTATACTCCTATGCGCGGACATAACTCTTTGTGAAGAAGAGTTTTTGCGTATAAGTATATTTAGTTCAAAATATTGAACATAGCTTAGTATAGTAATGAATTGTAATTTTAATGTATATTTTACTAAATAAAATAAAAAAAAAATAAACTAATCACATGGTCGGCCAATTAAATGACTGCAACATTTACAAATAGAAGAGGTAGAGGTGTAAACGACACTAGTCAGAGTTATCTCCTTTGAGAGTAATAAATTTCATTACACAGCCAGACCCTGTGATGAATGAACTAAAGGTGTCATTTGCAGAGTGGAAAGTAGATGCTTTTTAGAGGGCCTGGCATGCTGATAAGCATACTTTTTCACTCAGTGAGGAAGGCATAGAGAAACCACCTCACCTCTAGTTTTACTTTGTAAAGCCTCTAGAGGTTTAAACCAGCCTTTCGGCTGATGTTCTAAACAATAAACAATGCAAATTTTTATTACTCATGTAAATATTTTTCACTTTTTATTTCATTTTGTTTATCAAACAGTATTAAATTGTTACAATTTTTAAATTATTACGCTACTTTTAGTTCTACATATGCTTTGTTATCCATGTTATACTGAATGCATTTATTTAATTTTTCCTATGTTTGTTCTTTATTTTTATTGCTCAACTCTTGAATTTTCCACTGGGATGTTTATTTCTAAAAACATCCGTTTATTTTTCATGCCATTTGTTTAATCAAAATCTAGTTAAAAGTTTTAGATGAGTATACTATATTGTATAATTTCTGAATGAAATAAAGTTAAAAAGAAAATGTACAGAACGGGCGACAAAATATTTTCTAAACAGTTTTTGATAAATACCAAAAAAAAAAACAACATGAAATAGATGGTTCATAGAAACTGGAATAGATTATGACAGATATGGTGTTTTATATAGTACAGCACAATAGTAATTTTGTAAAACGTTTAAAAAAAGAGAGGTCCAAGAGAAAGAGATGACGAACTACGACAACAAGAAATTACCAGAAGAAAGAAAGAAAAGTTTAGTTAAAAATGAGAAATATTGAGAATAAGGAAAAATAATAATGAAAAAATAAAACATCAAGCGGGTAAAAAAATTTAAAATAACGGGAAGGATATCTGAAGAAAAATATAGTTTTTCTATAAATACTACAAAGAAGGTACTCTTCATTTGTGAAATTCTTTAAAATAATTTAATTCTTCATAATCTAGATAAACCAATTAAGTTTACTGAACAAAAATACTTAGAAACACAAATTAGTTAATTTCCCGTGGTAGATATTTGTAACGATTAATAATAATTGAACGTACATGAACGATATTAGCATAAATAGAATCAAACATTATTTGCCAAATATGGCGCTATTAACGCCGAGTACAAGCAAGATTATATTAATCTATTCAATTGAAAACGTTTTCGGTTTAGAGGTGAGTGGAATAAAGCGATTACATGTACGAGACTGGGGAAAGTAGGATCGGAGGCGTACAGAAGCAGTCAGTAGCGGCATTATTGAAAACGGTTTTGGAGCAGCAACAAAACAATGCGAATCAAAACGTTGAAGCTTTTCATATTGAACCAACATTCCGGCAAATTGATTTTAAATTGTATTTTGCTAGGATATTGGATACACAGCTATTGATATTGACAGTCATATCTCCCTCCCCTCGCCACTGCCGTTGATCCGAACGGGTTGTTATAATACAACTCAAATCTTTTATAACTAATCACTCCATCATCAAATTTTTATCTGTCGAGATAGACGGACAGAAAGAGAAAATATTTTCAAACATCACATACGAAAATATTTCAAAATAGAAATAAACATACTGATTGTATTAGATTGGGAGGATTTCATTAATAGCACAAATCCAATCCTTTCATTCATGTTAACTTTTCTTTTATCTTTTGTGTTAAATTTAAATTACTTTCTGACATTGACTTTTTTGAAATGTATCTAAACTGATAGATTTAAATCCAGTTTAAAAATTCAATTAAAGAAAATATGTAGGCCTACATAAAATATTTTTACGTATTTGTTTTTCTCGTATAGGGCCAAGTTTCTGAAAGCTCTTTTTGTAGCCCACATTCTCAGCTTTCATTCTGTAGGCTTTTCTCTTTTCTTTTGCCCACCCGGTATTCTATTTTTGCTCTTCATAGCAGCCCTTTAAGTCCGTAATTAGTTGTCTCAATTTGGTTCGGTTCATTAAATTTTCTCGGTTTTTCTCAATACCCTTTCTGACTTCTTTAAATCATTTATCCGGCACCTTAAGTCTATTGTTTAGGTCTTGAAAATTTGTTTATAAACCGTTTATTTTACGTTAATATAATCAATAGAAATTTTAATAAAAAGTTTTTTTTAGGTAAAACATTACTGTAATCATTGAGAAAAACCTATTCAGAAAGTTTTACTTCAATTAAATATTTTGTCGTTACTAGTTGAACAGTCAAAAGTGCAAAATATTTGTTTTTAAAATTTTGCAGCTTTCCGTTTCTAAATCTTGAATAAATCTCTGTAATAATTTTTGTTACGTAGCCTACTAAAATAATTAAGGAAAGAGGATGTCCTGAATATTAATCAAACTTTGTTGTTGTTTAGGTCATCAGCCGAAGGCGGGTTTGAACCTCGTAAAACGAGGATTGAAGTGGTTTACCTTCACCTTCCTCACTGAGTGGAAAAGTATGCTTATCACCATGCCCGGCCCTCTAGAAAGCATGTACTTTCCACCCTGGAAATGACACATTCACTTCATTCATCACAAGGTCTGGTTGTATAGTGATGAACTTCCTTACTTTCAGAGGAGATAACTCGACTAGTGTCTTTCACACTTCTACCTCTTCTAAGCATTGAAAACGAAAATAAAACTTTTTCAATTTGTATTACATCTAATTATATTAAAATTATTGTTAATTATATAACATAATTAAAAAAAAGCACAGAAAGATTCAACAAACTCGCAAAATCCGCAAAACACACACAAAATGTTTACAATAAAAAGTGTCTTTCAATAAATTCAAAACTCCGGCATTACAACACCGTAATTCTTCCGGAGATCACATACAGCAGCGAAACAATCTTCAGTCTCAGGAAGTTAAACACGGAGCACAGAATCTCAAAATTGGAGCGTCGGATCATCAGGAGATGCCTGAACAAAAGATGTTTCTTTGATGGGATATGGAAACCCGTCTCGAAAGAAGAAGTATACAGAAATACAGAACCTGTAGCAGACCAGATGAGGAAAAAGAGAATTTCGTTCTTTGGACATCTCTTGAGGACCAACTCTTCCAGAATCTCAAAACAAATCATTAACTTTTTCCTTAACAGAAAAACTCAGCCCCACTGGATCAGGGAAATTAAGGAGAACATGGACGAGCTCCAAATCTCACTTAAGGGCCTCAAAACAAAATCCGGAAATTACCACAGGCTGAAGACCGCAAGACTTGAAGAGCAGAAACCGACGAAACGACAGAAAGTTGTGTAATCTGACAAGGAACGGCAGAGAAGATCGGATGGATTGTGGGAATACTGGAGAAAGTTCAAGGAAGGAAACATCAGGAAGGGACTCCAAAAACTGAAAAATTGAACCACAAAAATTGAAATGAGCTCTTTTTAGTTTGATGAACTTATGTAGTCCTATGTGGCTTTAAAAATAAAAAAAAAATAATAATTTTAAATTAAATAAAAATAATTTGGTAAATTTACGGACACTGTAGCATCCAGTTAAATAGGAGAGACCGGGCTATTAGGGGCAGGGTCAAGTAGGTGCACTCGTCGTGATAAATCTGTTATTAAGACGTTTTCAATCCTGAAACTTGGATCTTAGTTTCCAGCAGTCACTTTCAGTATTTCGTTGTGTTTTGAGCCGTTTATGAAAGCGTAACAACGTTCCACATTAAATTATTGGTTTTTTACGAGAGGTAAGTAAAATTTCGGGTTCACTGTTATTAATTTTTCATACAAAGTGTGGTTAAATAAACCATTAATATTTGTATCATTAAGTCCACCAGTTCTTTAGGGTTTTTACTGTGTCAAGTTTAAGTAAATGATTGCTTAGTTTTTTAACTATGCCATCGTTTTTCCAAAACGGTGAGTCCGGGGTAGTTGGCACAACAGTCCCGGTACAAGTTGGCGCATGCGGCAAATTGCCCAACGTCAAATTAAGCTCAAACATTTTCTTCTTCTTCTTCTTCTTTTCGTTTCGGCCATCTGTGGACCACGAGAAACAATCAGCATTAGGATTTCCTTTTCCTCCTACCGGCTTTGATGTCGTCCCAGTACTTCTTCAGCCTCACCCTTGCAGCCTCTCTCCTCTCCTCAGACCACTCCAGCGTCCTCCTCAAAGAAACACGCTCCCGAAAACCAGCAAAAGCTCTGACAGCCTCTCCAAACGTAGCTCTATTCAACATTCCTTCCTCGTCGATTCCAATCTCCTCCATATCTCTCATCACCCCCTTTAACCAATCATTTTTATTCTTCTTTTTATACAGAAAGTCAAATATTCTTTTGGTTAATCTGCTGTCACTCATCCTGAAGAGGTGTGCAAAGTAGTTGGCTCTTCTCTTTCTAATAGCATCCTCCAGTTTCTCAGCTTCATTCGAGAGGTACAACTCTGATGTTGGCCTTAGTCTGTAGGCTCCTTCTTCATTTTTCGTTGGACCTAGTATTGTTCTGAGGACCCTCCTCTCTATCTTGACCAGATTATGCAGTAGCCCCTTGTAATTTAACGATAGGCTTTCTGCCGCATATAATACCTCTGGTCGAACTACTGTGTTGTAGTGCCTGATTTTTGCTTTTATTGATATTGACCGCTTATTGTAGACGTTTCTGGAAAGTTTGACAGCTAATTCTAATCTCTGTTTTCTGTTGAGAAGAGATTCCTTTTCCTGATCATTCGGCTGTATCCATTCAAACATTTTATTATTAAGTAATTAAAACAAAAACAATTCAATATTTTAAAGTTTAACTTTAAATTAAGATAATACAGGCCTTATTATCTTCGTTTATGATATCGCCTAACAACAAAACGTATTACTTGCGTTAAGGACGTGAATTTTGTGGGATTAAGCCTTAAATATTTATACATTTTTAAAGAAAGTGCGCAACTACAAAAAAAAAACTTAAAGGGGAAGCACTCCGCCTGATATCATGTTACGAGTAGCCAAGAAAGTAAAGCTGAATAATAAATCGATAAGAAGTGTAGCTAAAGAATTTGACGTCCCTGATAGAACCCAAACAAGGTTCTCAAATACTTCATAAATAGCTACAAAAATATGTGTAAAAAGTGCGCTAACTAGCCCCGGCCGCATTAGCGTAGTTGGTCACGTACTCGCCTCTCATCATGCGGTCTTGGGTTCGAACCCCATTCAGGCACGGCATATTTTCATACGTTACAAAAAATAATTTCATCCTTTACCATCTGCATTAGCAGTAATTGCAGAACAGTCGGACGTTAAACCAAAAAAAAAAAAAAAAAAAAAAAAAATAGTCTCGTTCTCCCCTACCCTATTGTATATAGTTGTTATTTATTGTAAGTTATGTAACTTTAGTAATATTGTAATTCGTTTTAGATTTCGGTAGCATAAAATTAATTGTAATTCATAGTGATTAATAAATATTTGTTTGTGATTTTAAACTATAGCGTGTTAATTTACCCAGGTCCCGAAACAGACCTTAGAGACAAGTGTCACAATATTTATATTACACAAAAAATGTAGGCCTAAGCTTTTAATAATGTTACAATTTTTGTTCAACTATTAGGTCCAAAAAATACTACATAATTTATTAATAAAAGTCAGATCTGGCCATCTCCGTGGCGCAGCGTTTAGCGTGGTACGCTACAAAGTGGAAGATCCCGGGTTCAATTTCCGGCTAGGGTACTGAAATTATTTAATAGTGTAACCCACCGTTCCATAATATACAGTAGTCACTAATAAACAAGCTGTTGATGGATTGTAAATAAACTAAAAAAAATAAAATAAATAAAACAGTTGGATCTTTCTCAAGAAAGAAATCCTTTCTCAGGAACGTAGTACCTCAAATGCACATAAGTTTTGCCCAATATTTCTGATCATACATACGTAATTAATGCAGGAAGTTACATAAAACTCATCAGTAAAATTTAAAAAAATGATTATAATTTAAATTTTAGTTGGAGTAATTGAAACTCGGGTGAACGTTGCAAGCTCTCCGTGAATGATTATATAAGCTATTATTCTTGAATTTCAATAAAGAGCGTGGAATTAGTACTGTGACAATATCGAAAAGGAAAGAGTATTTAAGAGTTTTCTAGGGGGACCGAGAATTAATAAAAAAATGTTTACATAAATAAATAATAAGAGTAATAGAGTAACAGGGTAGTAATAGGGTAATAAAGCAATAAATAGTGTTTTCTGAGAACAAGTTAAGAAATATTATGTGTAATATAAATGGTATTTTATTGTAAAGGTAGGCCTGACTTTTGTTGTCACTCGGTATGGTGAGAGTCGGGTGGTTACCTGTTTAGATAAATTTTCCTTTCTTATAACACCTTTTATTCAATCCTAATTATTGTTTACAGTTGTTAAGATTTATTCAGAAGCCGTCAGAAGGATTTTGTATTTTATAATTATATCGAAAATCTCTGTCTTTTCCCGAACTCTCCATTAGCCCCCCTATTTACGCGCCGGTTTATTTACGATCGGGGGTCAGTATTTGATTTATCTTTCACGAGTGCGTAGTCCTTATCGGTCACGTTTGGAATAGGCCAGCGTACTGTGAATTACTTTCTATTGTTTAACGTCTGTTTACTCTGCAACATTTCTATAAGTAGTATTACGTTAAATTAGTTATTAACGTATTAGGTATTAGTTATTTCATTGTAATATACTTGTAGATTGTAGTCACTTATTAAATTGTAATTCTTAGTCGTAATAAATACGTGTAATTTTAAACTTTAGTGTGTTCATTATTTTATTTACCGAGATCCCGAAAGGAACGTTAAGAGATAAGTGTCACAATACAAAATCTAAGAAAAAGTTTTCGGATTTTAATTCAATTCAGAAAAGTAAAAAAATATACGCATATTGATATGAAAAAGTAATACAATTTATTTTACAATAAGCAGCACGATATTTACACCCTACTTACTCAAGCGTTGTCAGTGATATGAGTCAGCTGATCCGAGTAACCATAGTGACACGGTTTCCCTCCTAAACTTACAATCTCCACAACCACCACACCCATCCTTCGTCATAACTAAACCCTTATCATATAGCTTACTACTTTAATCTCATCATATTTTTTACGTTATAACAAATCAGTCCAATATATTTAATAATACAACTGCAAACTCGCATATAACTTCTTTCAAGAACGCAAAATAATCTCGGTAAAACTAATAATAGCACACGCCATACAAAAATAATTTTCAAGATATTCAATTCTGTGCTAATTAATTGGGACAAGTTTATTTTTTCTCTACAGTAAATACGTAAAGTTTAAAACACGCTCTCTCTGTAATATATATTTTGGAGGCTTTTTTTACACAAATGGCACTGGAAGTTTTTGTAAAAAGGTATGATGAATTCAACAAATTACATAAAAATACTACAAAGTAAATTGTTCCATTCATGCACACTTTATAAAATGTATACTTTTGTATTTTTAAAGATAAGCCACTTGTTTAAAATTAAAAATTAAAAATTTTGATTTAAGGTGTTTCTGAAATAAATTGGAGTAAAAAGCTAACTGAAATTAATTGTTTTCCGTAAAATACGTTGTTAGACCAGAAATGTTTTTTGTTCTACAATGGTATTCATTTATATTTTATTTCTCTAGTTTACATTACCGACTTAAAATAGTTTTTTGTAATAATAAAAATTGAAATTATTGATTTTAAGAAAGAAAAATAATGGTTTTCAGAACTGTTCACGTTCGTCATCATCGTTACCAGAAAATTGTAGTTATCTCCCTTTTAAAGATTTTTGACGTGTTTGGACTAGTCGATAACGTAGTGTCGACTTAGTATTATTGGTGATTCGAATCCCATATGCGATAACAAATTTTATTGTTAAAAATTATTGGAAATAGTAAAAAAAAAAATTTTAATATTGACAGTTGTTTTCTCATCTAAATTATTGCAACAATCAGTTTTTTCTGAAAATAAAATTTTACTGAAAAAATACAGAATTTGCTTACAAAAACCAAATTTTTAAGTAAATAACTTAACCTAAGTAATTAATAATAACAGTAATAAATAATAAACTGCCAGCCGCATTGGCGTTGTTGGTAACGTGCTCGCCTCTCATCATGCGGTCGTGGATTCGAATCCCACTTAGGCACGGCATATCTTCACACGTTACAAAAATCATTTCATCCTCCAGTTACACCCCATCGTCGTCGCTAATGACCGTTGCAGTTGATGCGACGTTAAATAAATAACAAAAATAATAATAGACTAAAGCAAATTACGAAAAACAACACAAAACGTGTTGAAGAAGCGTGATAGTATGAAGATAATCACATTTAATTTTCCAAGAAAGCTGATTGTCGGAATAATATTTTAGACGTGTCAAAAAATGTCAATGTAAAGAAAAATAATTAAGTGTCTTCTTTAATACTTCCAGTATAATTATTTAACAATAAAAAAATATTACCGGAGATAGATTCGAACCACCGATTGCTAACTCTACACACTAGGACGGTATAAACTAGACAAAATCCCAAATATAAAAATTACAATACTTAAATAGAAAAGTTTAACAAATTTATGTATTTATGTAATTTAAGCTGAAATACAACTTAAAAAAACGGGCAATTTACTACGTTTGAATTAAAAACAATATTAAATATACCAGGTTTCCCACGAAATTTGAACCACAGGAAAATAGCATTGATTTTTAATAGTGTCTTAATGTTCTTCCCACGAATAAATGAAGACTTTTTATAGTCAGGAATCATTAGAAAATGTTTAAACCTTTACAAAATATCACTATGGAGACACTTCAATTTTTTAAAAAGTTAGTTTTCTGTGAGTTTTTTAAAGGACTGATTAAATTTTTCCAAGTTATAAAATAACTGTTCTTGTTAGTTTTTACTTTTCTCTTTGCTATAGTGTAACTTTTTTATGCTCATTTATTGAATTAATTTCCCATAAAGTAAAAATATTTACATTGTGGTAGTTAAAATATATTGTAAAGTAGCTATGTCATAAAATAAAAGTTTTTTTTGTATATTTTTCTCTCTATTACAAATGTACAAACATAATCTTAAAGTTTTTTTTTATTTCTATCGTTATTAAAATATATTATTGATATTTTATGTAAGTGTAATTGAATTTATCATTTATTTTATGTTATTTTTTAAAAATTCTGTCTAAAGCAATCCTTGTAACCTATTTAACTGTAGTAATTTAAGTTAGTAGGTATTTAACTTAATAATTTTTATAGTAGTTACAAGTATTTAAGTGGTTAAATTTGTTTGTTCTGTATACTCCTATGCGCGGACAGAACTCTTTATGAAGAAGAGTTTTTGCGTATAAGTATATTTAGTTTAAAATATTGTATACTTGTACATCTTGCTTGTTCAGTATTAAATCGTTATGTATATTTAGCTAAATAAAATTATTGTAAAGCACAATAAAATCTGTTAGTTATATATTTATGTTTTTTAAGTTGATTAAATCAATCAAAAATCTTTGAATAATTTGAAAAATAATTATATTAAAATAAATATTCAGTTATTAACCATAATGTATAAGATTAATTAAAAGCCTAATATGGAATATCAGTCGGTGTATTTGTCTGTTACTGAGTATTTGGTTTTCTGTTGAAAGCGGAGGCTGAGTAGCAGTTGCACCGACGGATGGGGGTAGATGGGAACTGTAAGTGCTAATAATCTGCACATATCAGAACAAATATTTGATTTGGCAAATGAGTTTGCGTTGGGTAATTGGCTCAATCTATCGAAGGGCAAAGATGTTTTTCATCGATGTTGACGCGCGTACAATATTGGCAATGTAATCAACGTTCTGTGTTATACAGTGCCGTATTTTCCGTACACACTACTGGTATAGTCTACGTAAGTTACGCTGAAAATATTTCTCTTGGTGGCTCTCCTCCGTTCCGCCGAATAAGAATCTATAATGGCAATCACTTATACAAATTGGTAGTATTTCATTTCGTAATTACTTTCACTCTAAACAAACTTGTTATAAACTTAGATAAATCAGAGTTTATTATTCATTGGTTCCACATATAAATAAAACGGTTTAATTACTTTTAAAGAAAGTCTTCCTTTCACAAATCGTTTTCCATTTAATTACATACAAACGTGTGTGTGATATCAAAGTGGAGATTTCCTCAATACGTTTTCCGTTTAATTCATCAACCGTATATTCCAAATAAATTTAGTCATTTACGTTTTCTTATCCTACAATATTAAGACAATTATTTTGAATATAATTAATATAGCGTGAAATATTTTCACTTCGCGTTTTTAAAGATTCTATTTTTATTTACTAATCTAAATAATGTAACTTGAATTTTTTATACCATGTTTCTTAACAAATTTGACGTTTAGGGATATTAACCCTTAATAGGTCTTTGGTAAGTATACTTACCACTGACAATAAGGTCGATTTCTTTAAAGAATAAGCTATGCAGTTGAACCCTATTGGCATTTTATGGTACTGCAGATGTTCTCTGGTAAGTAGGCTATCCATATTTTGAAATTAGTGCGCAGCGACTATTTGCTTCATGAGTTTATACGAATGTGGTAAAGATTCACGCCAGCGTTAGCAACCGTGTTGTTTTTTTGTTCATTTTGTTCAGTGCTTAGAAAAAAATCGAGTTTTTCATGAATGCTTGCATGAAGGCAAGCATTCATGCTAATATAAAGTTAAGATAAGTTATTTTACACATTTTTCTGTTATACAGGACTACAAGTTGTTTAAATAAGCATTCTTACCATTAAACATTATATGATTCCCATTTTAATAAACATTCCTTGGTAAGTATATATATTTTTTATTTTGTTGGTAAGTATACTAACCAGGGCTTAACATAAAAAAAAAGTATATTGCTGTTTTGGCACTAGAAATACGTTATTTAAGTCTCTATAAAACAAAATTTAACATTTTAAAATATGTATATTTTTCCCCGTAGTACTGCCCTATAAAGGGTTAATTAACTTTGGACAATGTACTGTCAACATTAATCTAATTACAAGGGTGTAATCTTACTTTTATTACTCCAGTCGTCTGGATACAGAATAAGAATGAGTCTACAAAAGATTTTAATAGTTAATTAATTAATTATCTATTCTAATATTATAAAGACAAAGCGTATTTTATTTTGTGCAGGCTAATATCCAAAACTACTGAACGGATTTTCATGAAATTTTGACAGCAAATTCTTATTTATATTCACAGCAATATTTTCTTTTTTTAAATTTTCAAAAATGATAACCCTAAGAGCCCTAATGAAGATTCTCGTAAATATGTATTTGTGTATGTACATGTGAGTATGTGCTTGAGTGTGTGTGTGTGTGTGTGTGTGTGTGTGTGTGTCTGCACTTTCAGTATACAGTCTATCAACTACACAATTTCTACTACATATAGGTATATTTAAAAAAAAAAGATTGTTTTGCGTGCGAAACCGCGCAGGGCGAGCTAGTTAATAAATGTTTTTTTTCTAATGTGTGTACGTTGCAATCTGTTCAATTCAGAACAATAAGCAACCCCATGACACAATGAGATAAAGATGATGTGTATGACGTGTAAATGAGGTGTAGTCTAGCACATACCCAGGCCGACTATTCCTGACAGATTATGGTTAATTGAACCCCAACTATCAAAGTGCAACGGTAGTTAATAAATAAAAAAACCAAAATGTTATTCAATTTCAATATAGCGCGGTACTTAGCTTGTAATGAGAAAAAAATTCGCGTTTGTTATATAATAGATTGTTAATAGACTGCTTCTTTATCACATGGTCAGCCAATATTATATGACTGAAGCATTAAGGAACAGGAAAGGTAGAGGTGTAAAAGACACTAGTCGAGTAATCTCCACAGAGAGTAATGAATTTCATTATACAGCCAGACCCTGTGGTGAATGAAGTGAAGTTGTCATTTGTAGGGTGGAAAGTATATGCTTTTCAGAAGGCCTGACATGGTGATAAGCATACTTTTCCACAGCGAGGAAGGCAATGGTAAACCACTTCACTCCTCGTTTTACTTTACCAACCTTTCGGCTTATGGCCTAAACAACACAACAACAATGTATTGCAGAATCCCGGAAGTGTTCTCTTTACAGCCTTGTAAAAATGTTTTAAATCCGTTCGGTGTACCCCTGTATTCAAGAACAAAAAGAATATCTATTTAAAATACGATCATTGGACTAGATTTTGTCTTATAAATTTAATGATGATTAATATAAATGGATAAACTGTTTAAGATGTTCTGGAACATTCTGTTTGGATCATTCTAAAAGGCTAGTTAAGCAACCTATAAACAGTTTTGCACCAGCTAATCCATGATAAATCTTTTTCAAGAACTAATACTGTAGAGTTGATAAAGTCCTTTTTACTCTCAGTTTTAATATCTGTTTATTTTTAAAACTACAGTAAAATCTCTCTATTACGGATCTCTCTATTGCAGAAATCTCTCCTAAGCGGCATAATTTACCGACACTTTCGTGTATTACGATAATGTATTTAACTCTCGTTAAAGCGGCACAAAAATCTCTCTATAGCGGCTAAACAGTATTTTCAGGATATGGATTTAGACGCCTATCTAGGGGCAGATAATGACTTAACCACTTCAGCAGATATTGGCGATGATGCAATAATTGAAAATTCTTACCCCAAAACAACGAGGTAGTAAGTGAAGACGACGATGGATTGGAAACAGAAATAGTGTCCCTTCAAGTACACAGGCACTGGACGCTATTCGTATTGTTTCCACGTACTGTCATTGCCACAATGTAGATGAAAAGTTACAAGTTTTAAACATTGAAAATAAGATTGAAGACATGTTTCACGAATTGAAAACCAAACAAATAAAAATAATTATAACTTATTTTACGAAATGAATGTACTTTACAGTAATTGTTTCTTAATAACGAAAAAATATATACTGTACTGTGTTTTTTTGTGTTTGTGTAGCCAATATTTTATGAGAGTTTAATTGTATGTATATCTATTACTGTTCGGTGAAGAACGAGTTTCAGTGCTAATTAATTTTAGGCTATCTATTACGGTATGTACTGTATGAATGATTATTGAAAAAGTTCAGTATGAAAAGTGAAATTCTATTGTTCAAAATTAGTGACACAACATTTAATAAAACCAACTGTTTGTATCCATCCATATTTCTTGTTAACTTAATAACCTATATTTTAGGTATAAGAAATTTAAATATCTCTGTGTATTGAAGTAATCTACTGTATTAAACCTTCGTCATAAAGCAATCTATTCAGTAGTTTTTCAAAGTAAACTTATTGCATGAACCATTCACATATGTAGGCCTATATGAGTTTTTAGTACAGAAAAATTAGTACTCCAACTTCCTTCCCGCCATTGACTACTCTCTCTCTCTCTTTATAGCGGCGGAACCTTATGATCCCTTCAATTCCGCTATAGAGAGATATTACTGTACTTGTATTGCTCTGGCGTTAGTGCCTACGGTTTACAGTAGTCTGAACTTGGTTCCGTTAATTATGTTTTTTTTTCAGTTTATTCTTTTATTAACTTGGTTATTTAAATTTCATATTATTATTCCGATTCTGGTTTCTCGTTTTGTAGAAATTCACTAATTCTAAAGGGTATAACAATTTATAAAAATTATGGTATAATTATAACGAAACCTAAAATTTACATAACACACACTTGAAATCGATAATTCAAATGCCCAAACGACATTTTACACATTATTAAAATATGTAGGTAGTTAAATAAAAGGTCATCTGTCTTAAAATAATACAATGGCAAGGGATAGTGAATCTGACAGATTATTAAATAGGAACATTTTTGACAGACTCTTTTAAAATGACAATCTCCGGTATTTCCAAGAAGAGAAAGTTTGGTAAACGAATTAGGTATTCTGTTATTTATGCTAAAACACAGAATTTATACCAGAGAATAATAAACAGTTATTCAATCTAAAATTTTATAATAATGGGGTTGTAAATTTTTTAATTTTATAAAACTTAAATATTATATTTTTTCGTGAATTGTATAGTAACGCCGTAATTTTAAAAAGTCGCATTTTCACCGAATTCGATGAGCAAAATGCAGAAAATAACTATTTGGCGCTAAACTAAGCGTTGTAGAAAATCAACGCTAAAATAAAAGTTGTAGAGTTTTAACTGTTTGAAACTTTAATTATACATGTATACATGTTTGCTCTAAAATACACATTAATACCGTAATCTTAAAAAAATATCACCTCGAGAGCACAGTCTCAAGGATTTCAGCCGGCATTGCGCTTACCCTATCTTGTATTAAATGAATACATTAAAAAAATCATTGGAGCCACTTTTGAGGATATTGCAAAAAAGTGAAAATTTAAACGGATAAACTACTACTTCCGGTTGACCAATTTTTATAAAAATGTTTCTGTCGGGTCCCTACCTAACTTAATGATACCTATGATACCTAATTTAAGTTTGAAGTTTCAACTTTGTATTATATTCCGTTTTTAAGAGATTTTTGTTTACATACACACGCGCGCGTAAACTCACATACGCAGATTAATCGCAAAAAAACATGTTTTTTGGGAGTTCAGGAGGTCTGAAAACTTGTAGGTTATTTCCGTTAAAATTCAATTTAAAAAAATTGACACGAAAACAATCCTATCCTTCCGTATACGTATATTCATATAGAACAAGACAAATTGAAAATGCTTTCTTACAACTTATATACAAAATAATACATTCCTCACACAAAGACAACCAACTAGACATAACTTGCTAATTAAGCATTTCCGGACATAATGTTTATAAAAACGTTTGTTTCTTATTTTTAACTGCAGGATTAGCTCCCGAGGGATTGTTGGGAAGTTTAGAAATACTCTCTATACTCGTATACTTTCTTTGAACAAGTGATAATGACGATTGTAATGAACTTAAATAGAACTTGGCGTATACTAGCCAAGATCTACTGACATCTAAACTCACCTTATTCCAGTATTTTCATTGAAACACATTATATATACCTAACAATGAGTAACTTAATCAGAATGACAATTGACTCGGGCAATATACCAATCTGTTGTTTGACAGTAATTAAAGGTTCTTTGTCACTATAAACGAACGAGAAGACTTTAAAACATGCAAGTGAAGAGATAATTATATCTGTAAAATGAAGGTTAATGGCTGCATTAAATGAGATTACTTGCCATCAATTCAGACATTAAAATATTTGTTTGTCTAATTAACATTTTTAGTTAGAATTTATCATTTACTTAATCGTTTGGAAGTAAATTCTTGAAATTTTTTGGGTCAATAACAAATGAGTTGCTATTTAACTGTTTAAATAAATTTGTTTATTTCTTGTCGCTAGTGAATAATGTGATTTTGTTATGAAAATAATAATCCTACTTATAAAATTTTTAAATGTTCAGACAATTTTAGTAAAAAATATATTTCATACAAAATAATGTAAAAATCTACGATAATAAATCGTTCAATTGTAAATCATTATTGTAAACCTAATGTGTATTTTTGTAATCTTTTGTGAAATTACTTTTTTACTTTCTCTTGCCTGTATGAATGTATGAATATGTTGGAAGGGAAGTATTGTTTTCATGTCGATTTTTCAAAATCGAGTTTTCACCGGATGCTGTTGCTTAGGTCAACAGCCAAAAAGCTGGTTTAAACTTCTAGAGTTTTTACTAAGTAAAAACGAGGAGTGAGGTGGTTTATCATTGCCTTCCTCACTGAGTTTAAAAAGTATGCTTATCAGCATGCCAAACCTTCCGAAAAGCATCCACTTTCCCAAAAGCATCTAATTTCCACCCTGCAAATGACACCTTCACTTCATTTCCTACAGGGTCTGGCTGTATTATAAAATTCATTACTCTCAGAGGAGATAACTCTGACTAGTGTCTTTTACATCTCTACCACTTCTGTTCTTGAATGATCAGTCATATAATTGGCTGACTATGTGATAAGAAAAAGAAACAGCTCTTTGTAGCCCTAGAACTAGCAGATCGAGTGCAATTAATTTAACACTCAACCTGCCTGTTATGGCCACTTTTAGGTAACAGGTTTTAAAATTTGTCGTTACCAGAATTGGTTTGTATGTGTGTGTTAAGAAAGAGATAGAGTTACAACAGTAGAGTGCATTCGGTAGTTGCTACTAACCCCCTCCCCCAGCTCCTAAAGTACAGAGTTGAAAATTTAGCACTAATTCGGAGGAATTTGAAAATAGGTCCTTTTCTGTTGACAGCCGGATACAGACACCTCAGTGGGGTCAGAAAATCGTTTGCTTATTAGAGATGAAATATCTCACACCGATTATACTATCATTGTATTAAATATGTACAGTTATCAGTTATGTTAATTTATCATTTGACATTTTAGTGATCAATAACTAGCAAATACGACGGTTTGCAACCGTAATTTAAGTTACTGGTTTGTCAGTTGTCACTGCGGTTTTCTGCTTCAGTTGTCAGTTGTCATTTAACCACTCTGGTTTTGCAAATGATATGTATCCAAGATGAAGAATAATTTATAATCTCATAAATGAATTGTCAATGTTTATCACATTGATCATACTTAACCATACTTAATCTTTTTAACTGTAATAAAATAAATTTATTTTATTTTTTTAATCTGTAATCTGTGAACGTTGCAATCTGTTCAATTCATAACAATAAGCAACCCCATGAACCACTGAGATGAGAATGATGTGTATGACGCGTGAATGAGGAGTAGTCTTGTACAGACCCAGGCCGTTTATTCCTAAGAGACTATGGTTTATTCAACCCCAACCATAAAAATATACCAGTAACCACAAGTTTAGTATTCAAATTCATATAAAAGTAACTACCTTTACTAGGATTTGAACCAGGAACATTTGTCTCCAAAATTCAGCAGTTGAAAAGCTGACTCACGGCATAGACTTTGCCTCTAGACCAACCCGGTGGGTCAAAATAAATTGATAATAAGCCTAAATAAAATATCTTTGTAGTAAACAAATATTTACCTTAGAACAAGAACAACCAATGTCCAAAAAAAACAGTTTTGAGAAAAGAGCAAAGAAAGATCTGTGTAAAATTTTAAACAACGCCAGTAATTCCACCCAACTCAGTTACAATGGCAGCAAAAATTACGAAAAGTTACTACAAAAGCAACCAATGTCAACATTGGTTGTTATTGCTAACCAACTTCATTTAGAAAATTTTTAAATGCAATAATAACCAATTATGACTTTGGTTGTTTTTGTATGAAGAAATTATGGTATCTGAGAACCAATGTTGTGTTTGGTTGTCCTTGAAGTATTATTTTTCACGCACTATATATTTGTTTATGCTACATATTATATTATATTTTATTATGTTATTATTATATTAACATAACATCATTATATCATTATATTATGTTATATATTTATTTATTTTTTATTTTTTTATGCTGACTGACATTGGTAATAAATACATGCAATATCTTATGAACTAAACATAATGAACATTGGTTGTTCTTGCATTAAAAAGTACACAAGAAATTACATTGATAACGTCTTTAAGTCATTTTTGTTAATGAATGACATTGGTTGTTCTTGTTCTAAGGTACAGAAATATATATCTTAATTTCAGAAATTCAGATATCATAAAACTGTAAGTCCTTTTTGCAGTAGAATATTTGTAAACATTCTCAGAGAAGGAGTTAGTAAAAAAAAAATAAAGAAACATTCATGGATTGAAGTACGGAAATGGAATATATAGCCTACATTAAAGATAATAGTGAGCACTACCACAGACTTAAAAACGTTTCAAAATTTCGCACTTACAGTACCAGATCGGATTAATAATAGTAAACTTGAAAACACCTGATGTTATTTGAGCATTCGTGTGGTCCCAATGTATCAAAACATGCCCCCGTAAGTTTCTTCAAATTCCGCAAATTTCTTCACGAGTTCCTGGGTTTTTTTGTAGCAGGCCTCCAAAACCCCTATTTTTAAAAAAATATACATAAAAAATAAACCCCTATACAATAAAAAAATTTCAGAAGCTCGTTTTCATAATATTTAACGTGTTTCGTCCACCTCTGATTTGCGGTACTGTAGGACACGCATTAACAGTTATCGGGAATGTTTTAGTGTAAATAATTACCCCTTAAAATATTATTAATTCCTGTAGTAAATATAGTGTAAATGAAAAAAATAAAAAAAGATAGAACTTTTAGTATTATACGTTTATAAAATTTACTAAAGAGATAAAAATTTATACAACATAAATAATTTTATCTAAGTAATAATCAATAAATTACAGAAATAAGTTATTAGATGACACTGTTCGTGGTTGATCATGAAAATCGTGGAAAACAGGGATCCCTTGGGTGTGAGAAATGATTTTGAGACAAAAAATGAATAGGGTCTAGTAGGGGTGGAAGGAAGGGGAAACCAGTCCTCTTATCTCTGAAGCTATTACATTGAGAAGACTATGTTGACCGTAAAATTTTATTTTCCAACCATTTGAGAAAAGTTAAAAGGCGTTTAACATTTTCCGCACAGGAAAAATAAAGAACCTTTGTTCATTTACTCTTTGCATTTCTATTTGAATATTTTCTATTAAAGATAAGACAGAACGGGGTATACTGCCCTATTTGCACCCATTTCTCTTTGACTCTGTTTTAATAAGTATAAAAGAGTGTACACAATGACTACTTTGTTACACATCAAGAGGTCGAATAATATTTTTATTATTCCTTTATTTCATTTAATTAATAAATAGTATAGTTATTTATAATTACTATTTTTTTAATTGCTTAATGACGCATGAATCTCTAGATTAATTAACGCCTGCGGTTATATATAGTACTAAATCAAAATACAGTTAAAAAACCTTCGAGTCGCTCACTTCCCTATTCAGTGGAAGTACTCTATCATAATTCTCTTCTTAAAACCAGACAAACCACCTCACCAACTAACTTCTTACAGGCCAATTAGCTTACTCTCTATTCTGTCCAAACTATTTGAGAAACTCCTTCTACCACGCCTAGTACCGTTTATCGATGCTTCAAACACAATTCCTGATCATCAGTTCGGATTTCGTTCATCTCATTCCACGCTTCAGCAATGTCACCGACTAATTAATATAATCTCTTCAGCTCTTGAAAACAGACAATATTGTTCGGCCGTGTTTCTTGATGTATCTCAAGCCTTTGATCGGGTCTGGCATGATGGACTCCTATACAAATTAAAACTAATACTTCCAGATAGCCTGTATCTAGTAATAAAATCATTTCTAGTGGAACGTTACTTCAGAGTAAAACAAGGTGACGAACTTTCTGGAATGTACGAAGTCAATGCTGGTGTACCACAAGGAAGCGTACTTGCACCAAGGCTGTTTTCTGTAAGCACCAGTGACATACCAAATTGTATCTATACAACTATGGCTATGTTTGCTGATGATATGGCAGTTCTTGCGGTTGATGCCGATCCTGTAATTGCAACTCGAAAGACACAAAACCATTTACACCAGATAGAGTCATGGCTTAAACATTGGAAAATTAAAATTAATGAAAACAAATCGCAACAAATGACGTTTACTCTTAGACGACAAAACTGCCCAACCGTTTACATTAATAATATTCCGCTACCTCACACTACCCAAACACGCTACTTAGGCTTACACTTGGACAGAAAACTTACATGGAACGCACATGTTACACACACACGCCACAAACTCAAAACACGCTTCTATCAACTAAAACGCTAACTCGATATACGTTCTAAATTAAATATGTCACACAAATTAACAATCTACAAGACAGTCTTAAGACCAATCTGGACATATGGAGTTCAACTTTGGGGATCTGCTAAACCCTCACACACGAAACGTATACAAGCGATTCAGAACAAGATTCTACGAACGATAACGCAATGCCCCTTTTACATCACAAACTCAATGCTGCACAAAGACTTACAAATGCCATACGTAATTGATGTCGCGAAACAACTATACAAGACGATGCATGACAAATTTGAACTACACGACAACCCTCTCATACAAAAAATGTACACTAGGGCGATACCGGGTACTCAGCGCAGACGTTTGAAGCGCCTCTGGCCAAGAGATCTTCTTGGCCAACTGTAGGACTGTGGTGATGACTGCACGCTCCTTCAAGTAAATCAAGTTTTGAAACATTAGCTTCACATTTAGAAATTGTTATATTAAATAAATAACAGATACTAAATTCAATTAAAAGTGTCAAAAAAAAACCTTACTGGGAATCAAACCCAATAGATCATACTTAGGAGTCAAATATTACAGATTTAATTGAGAAGTCAATAATTATTACTTTCTCTTGTCCTATATAGGGAAGGAAACTATTGTTTTCATGTCGATTTAAAAAAAAAACTTATTAATAGACTAAATTTAATACAAAATGTGTTAGAAAGTTTATTACAAAACTTAACCAAGACTTAAACTAAACTTTTGCCCATAACAGGCAGGTGGAGTGTTATATATTTGTTTATTATTTACACTCGATCTGCTAGTTCCAGGGCTACAAAAAATAGTTTTGTTTTTATCACATGATCAGTCATTTATATGACTCAAGCATTTTAGAACAGAAGAGGTAGAAGAAGAGTAAAAGATACCCTGTGAAGAATGAAGTGAAAGTGGCATTTTCAGAGTGGAAAGTAGATGATTTTTAGAGGCCCTGATATGTTGATAAGCATACTTTTCCTCTTAGTGAGAAAGGCAATGGTAAATCACCTTACTTCTAGTTTTACTTAGAGGTTCTTACGCAGCCTTTCGCTTGATGAGCTAAACAACACAGAATAGTTTTAACTAAGTAGAAATATTTTGTTATTTATTATCAAAGAATTTGTTTTAACTTACTACCTGCTAACAAATGCACACGATTCGCTCACTACAGAGAATCTATTTCAATACAAGACGCACAAACTGGATTTCAACTTACACACTTTAGAACTGTTGGGAAAACTACACAGACCTCCTCACAAAAGTGCAGTGGCTATTATATACAGACAAATAGAGTTTTTCGAAAGATACATACTACAAAAAATACAATAGAATAATCTAGAGAAAAACATGTCAACAGACATAATAGAACGAAAAGAACACAATAGAATATCCTACCCACTAGAAGGTCAGGCTAAGGTAGACTAACCTCTAAAGACAATAAATTATACTTAACTTACCCAAAATCCACCTAAACATTTGTTAGATAATATCAAAGATATGTGTTGAATTTTTTCCATCCACTAAAGGAAAATTCGAGTCAACTTTATAAATCGTTAGTTAATAAAAGTTTCGTTTCGAAATAAAAAAACTCGAATACTGAAATCAGAATTAATTATTCTTCCGCCAAAATGTTTTTCATTGCTTTCCAAAGATAACTTTTACGATTTTTTTTAACACAGTTGTTAATGTACAAATTCATGTGTGTCGTTTAATATCAAGCTATTTGTAACAAATAATATTGGTACCTTTGTGTAATAGATTATCCAGAGTGATTTTTTAGTCCTGTTACCAATTGGTAATGTCTGGTAATATTTTCTAAGAAAGGGAAATTTCGTTTTGTGACACGAAGTTGGTAGCTCTATTCAACCGGTATAGATACGGCAGTGTGATTCTCCTTGAGCTGTTTAAAATTTTGTGCCGTTTCCTGTCGTGTTACGAACAGAATTTCTTTTACCATAGAACAACGGGTTTCATAACCTACGAAATCGTACGCGAGTTAAAAGAATCATTTCAAATTAAATTTGTTGGTGTTCCTCCACGAGAAAAAATGTCAATTTCTTGGCTAACAAACCGATTTCGAGAGACAGGTATTGTTTACGACAGAAACCGTAGTGGTCGACCAACTCTCTTGACAGAGGACGTTACAGAAAATGTAAAAACAAGATTGCTGAATTCCCCACAGAAAAGTTTACGAAACTTTCCTTGCAAGTTAGTTAGTCATATTCGAGTGTTCAGAAGCTGCTAAAAAAATTGAAATTGTATCCGTATCGCGTACGATTAGTACAAGAGCTTCAACCTCCAGATTTAAACAAGCGATTACAATATTGCCGTTGGTTTAGGTCTTTCGTAAATGATAACGAAATCGAAAATTAAACATAGTGTTCTTTAGTGAAGAAGCTTGAATCCATCTCGACGGTTATGTGAACAGTCAAAACACTCGAATTTAAGATGATTCTTTTACACTCGCTCATTGTTAATAAATTTTTACATGTAAGTGAATTGATTTTATGTCAGTGGTCCCGGGTTTGAGTTTCAGTAACTTCTAGCAATTTTAATCTTTATATCTACCCATATCAATACTTACGCACAAGTCAAAGCTTATGTAGGCATCATTACGCAGCAACAAAGCATTAAAAAAATAGAGATGCTATATCCAATGGAGTTTTGTTCAACTGTAATGATTTGTTTTTTTTAACGACGATCCCTTGCTATGTCTAGCGTTATTAATGAACTGGATGCGGCAGATAATGTGAGCAAAGCTACACTGCTTATCTACTGATTGCAGGAGATAGCGTGAGTGATGGAAAGCGGCCGTCGTCATAGTACAGCTTAAGGGTAGTTTAAAAAAAGTTAAAATAAATTCATTTTAAATATTTGATCATTTGTTAAATATCATTTCAAAATTTTCAGTAGGCAATACAACTTAAACAATTAAATTAAATCCTTGCCAAATTTCTAATTCAGATCCTACGGCATGAAATTCGAGTGTTTTATTGATTATGTCTAGACAACCAGTATAGAATAAATCGTGCTACTGGTTTTAATTAAAGGGAGTATTTAGGGGGCCTGAAAACGTGTGTTTCCGGTGAAAACTTGATTAAGAAAAATCGTCATGAACACAAAACTTTCCTTCCCTACTCATCCATTTCCAAGATAAAGTAAAAATTATAATAAAAAATGAAAAAATATATTCTTTTGTCACGTTTATAGATTTTTTACTGTGTGTCTCTAGTGATTGTCACAAGAAAAAAGATTTTTGACGGAGGAACAGAACAACTGATAGGTTAATATCTCATGACGATAAAAAACATGAAATATATAACTAATTCTTTACTCTCTGTGTGATGCTGTATTCTAAATTTTTGACATTCTCGAATAATTTAATATACGAGGGGTACCCAAAAGAAACCGGAATTATTTTTTAAAACTATTTATTTTTAATTTTTTTACAAAAGAACCTTATCCCCTTCAAATTACTCTCCATTACAACTAATACATTTGTCCCACCGGTGCTTCCACTGTTCAAAACATTTTTTGTACTCCTCTTCAGTGATGGCTGCCAGCTCATCCGTCGTTTTTTTCTTGACATCATCAACGTTGTTAAATCGGAGACCTTTCATGCCCCTTTTCATGCGTGGGAACAAGAAAAAATCACTCGGAGCCAGATCGGGTGAGTCCGGTACGTGTGGTAGCAAAACCATGCCGTTTTTCGCCAAAAACTGGGTAGCCGAGATTGCCGTGTGTGCAGGCGCGTTGTCGTGGTGGAAAAACCAGTCCCTTGTCTGCCACAAATTAGGTCTTTTACGACGAATGCTGTTTCGTAGTCTTCTTAACACTTCAAGATAAAAAGCTTGATTTACCGTCTGGCCTGGTGGAACGAACTCTGAATGGACAATTCCCCTCACATCGATCTGACTTGATGACTTTTTTTTGGTCGGGGTGATAATGAAGTCTTCCATTGACTGGATTGTTGTTTGGTTTCTGGGTCGTACCCATAGCACCAAGGCTCGTTACCCGTAATGATCTTTGACATGAAATCTGGATCAGTTTCAAGCTGTTGTTTCACAGCCGCACGTTGTTCATTAAAACTTGCCATCATGAAAAACGACACGAGCACAAAACAGCACTAGCGAGAACAATCACTGCACGAGAACAGAACAAGCTAGATCAACGAACAAAATGGCATTGAACTGGCAATGAGTAGCGCTACAAGCAGCCTAGTGGCGGGAATTTGTACTGCACAAGCTCCGCCCACAGCAGAGCTATTCCGGATACTTTTGGGTACCCCTTCGTAGAAGTGTAGCAGTCAGTTGCTTAGCTACATGGTAAATAACGGCTGTATGAAGAAATAATTTTCTCAAAAAAAAGTTAAGTTTCTCAAAGAAAACTTGTAGATATGGTTGTTAAAAATTTTGATGTTATTAAAATGATTTATTTATTATTTTTTACATACTAACCACTATGAATCACGGTAAAATTTTGTTTCTCATGGCGTTTATTAATTCTGTACCAATAAAAGTGATCATTTTTTGAGAGTGTGCTTTCCTTCTATGTTTTTGTTATCTGAAATTTCTTTATTTTCACTTTTTTACTTCTAAATTTACTTATAGTACAGAACTGTATTTACTGTATCTATTCATTTTTGTTGAATATAAGCGACTTTGAAATCTATACAAGAAGTTTTAGTTCAATGATTCATAAAACTATCAACTTTTCTGAACTTAAAATGTAAACTTATTTGATTGTATCGTGCTCATTGAGTCTCCTCTTTTAAGCAAGGACACTTACCATTTAATATGAGTGATTTCCTTATTAGATAATAAAGATTACAATATAGAGCCTAAAATCTGTATTCGTAAATATAAGGTAAAAGTTAGCGATAAGCAGCTTTATTAGAATAAGGTTAACTAAGGTAACACGGAACCCTATCTTACACCATGTTAACAATAGCTGAATATATTCAAAAAATCGACTCAACCAATTTCTTTCTTTAAAACTTTTATTTTTCTGGCATAGTAATTTTCACAGGACCTTAGAAAATCTTTTATCTATTCGAATTTCTATATTTATATGAGATCTTGTGTGACAAATAAAAATTCATTGCTTGCGTTAATGTAATTTCTGAAATTCTTATTAGTGAATTACTGGAAATTTTGCAAAATCTCAAAAAAATTGCAAAAATCACGCATAAACTGCTATTTCAATAACAGGATTTTAGAGTAAAAACTTTATTTCAAAAAATCGACGTAAACACAATACTTTCCTTTCCTATTTATTCATATAGGGCAAAATGAAGTAAAAATTACATTAAAATATTAAATTAAAATAAAAATTCTTTGTCTTTTCATAGATTTTTTACTGTGGATTGGTAAGGAAAATAAACAATTTATTTTTGATGAAGAAACAAAACTTATAGGATAATTTTTTAATTCGAATTTTCTAGTCCGATTTTTTCAATTACGAACTCAACATGAATGCAAAAGTAGACGTAAAACAAAAAAAAGTTATTCACACATCTTTGTTTTTAATATAAACTGTGTTGTATTACGTTTTTTGAACCCATTCAACAGCCGGTTTAAATAAGTCGATTCGCTCATTTCATAGTTTAATAAAATTGAACAGTTTACAGAAAAAAATGTGACCAGCTGTTATATGCTACACTACTATGACTATATTGATTGAATCAAATGAATTTATATCGATTCAACTTGATCGAATCATTCGTTCTTACTGCATTTTACATAGTATAGGCCCTATAATAGTTGATCAATCAAAATCGAATCGAATCGTTAGGCTACAATTTTGTCAGTGATAATACTAACATAGCCAACAAAAAATATCTAGTAATTTAAACAACTTACGACAATTGAACGGATGGATCCATACGATAGTCTGGTACCAAAAATGCGTAAACTGAAAATACTTGTATTTCGAGAAATCAGCTGTTAAGAGTTTAATCTGTTTGAACAAAAATATCATTCGTAATCTGTCTAAGAATGAAATATACGGCTTTTATTAATACATTTACATATTCATTATTTTTAATTTTTTTTTATTGAGTGATGATGCCTACATAAGCCTTGGGCTTGTGCGTAGGTAATGATATGTGGTAATATATAATTTTTTAAATTTAAAAGTAACTAATATTAGTAGACTTAATTAACAAAATGAACCGTGCTTGGTTCATTCTTGTATACCATTTTCATCAAGAAAAGAAAAGAAAATCCTCCCTTTTGTGAGAAAAAATTAACGAAAGTTTTTCTCTCAGATGCGACTACAGAACCTCATATTTTGATATAAAGAAAGTTTGAAAATATTCTACAAAAAAAAATATTCCGAAAAATCTTGAATTTTGTAGTTAGTTTACTCTGGGATCAGATACTCCTTTTTCTTGAGTATGTTTTGTTGATACTGATACGCTACTATAAAACTAATGTGTAATGTGATATTTTTAAATTAAAGTTTCTAGTGATATCTTGGAGAAGAAAAGAAGTATTGTACGCCTACATCAAATGATTCATAAAAAAATAACAATTTTCAGACATCGCCAAAATAAAAAATATATTTGGTTTAATTTTTCAATTTCGTATTACCTAATATAGGTGTGTGTAATCTGTAAATGTAACCGAACAAATTGATCATAAAAAAATATAGGCCTACATAAATTTGAAAATAAATAACACTTTTGGTAATATGTTGAGTCAGTCAGTAGATTTACTCTTCTTCTTAATAATCAGTTAAAAAAATTTAATACAGTGTTTAAATACTACCTTGAGAAAACCGGAATAAACCGAGAGAATTTGATGAACCGTCCCAAAATCAGATAACTAATTGCGGACTTTAAAACCTTCCATGAAGAGCATAAACAGAACACCAGCTGGCCAGAAGAAAGGAGAAACGCCTACAGTGAGCGAACACTGAAAATAAAATTACCTCTAACAAGAGATTCCAGAAACGTCTAAAGTCACCTTACTGGTCTAAAATTGGCTTTATACGAGGACAAACTAGTTTACAGCTTAAAGAAGATTTATTTAAACCTAGCACGTACTTTATAAAAATAATTTTTATTATTTTAAAAATAAATTATAATTTTTAATTAAAAATTGTCTAGTAGATTTAATTATATAATAATTATGATTTAAATTGATAATGTAAGTAAATGCTTATTTGTTTTCTTTTATTAAATTATGAAACTTATTTTAAACTTAATAAAATAAATAATTGAATATAATTTCATAGTTAAACATAAATTATAATAACAAATTAACAAGACAAGAAGCGCGATTTAAAACAGTATTATACAAGTAGAACTGACGTAATCTATAAGAAAATGTACAGGGTACGAGGGGACAGGGGAGTTCTTTAGTAGGGGGCCGGGCATGTGGAGATGAACAGGTGTTGAGGCGGTGCGGGGTACAAAACTTGTTAAACGTTTTATTTGTAGTGTTGGACCCTCCCTCGCTTTGGAACGCCGACGCGGCCCGCCCATCGCCCCTCCAGCGTCGGGACGCTCTTCAGTCGACGCTTCGCCGTCGCCCCCAGTTGACGCTACACGCTACGTTTCCAGCCGTTCACGGACGTTACGACACGAAATCTTTCAATCCACGAGTTCAGGTATGGACCACATGTCAAATATTAATTTCATACGTTAAAATATCCAAGTATTTTTTTTTAGATATATCACAAACATATATTTAAATAATATCTACTACAAAAAATATTGATTTACAAAAATATTGTAAACTTACAAAGAAATCGTGTTTGATGATCATTAAAATCTTCATAATTTACACTTTTTATTAAACAATAAGAGATCATTACCATTAATGAACCAAATAAAATTTTATGTATCCATTGAAATAAAATTTAATAACAAGATTATTTGTTTTTATAGTGTTTTACGTTCAAATATTTTATTTTAACCTATACCGTACGTAGGAAACAAAACTTTTAACTGAAAACTTTGCAAAATTCAAGTAATAATACGAACATAAATGAATTAGACAATTAGAATAGATTAACTGTAAGAATACTCATGATGAAGAAAACGTACACGCGAACTTAAAACAAGGATCAAATATAAACAAACGGTAAACCTTACAATTTGTACAAATTTAACGTTTGTACTTTTTTTGAAATTTACACAGTAAATCTACAATCTGCACTTTTTATTTTACTCTATTAATGTCATCTACGTACATACAATGAAAATTTAAGGATTAGTTTTTGCGGAAGAGGGTGAAAATATGACGTGAATGACTTAAGGGTGAACAGTAGTCAAGTAAGACTCCCACGGGTAATTTTTAAATTTTTTATAACCTGTCTGTACTCCATTTTCTGTGAAGTCTGCGTGGAGGATTATCGGGTAAATGTGGCATGTAGAGGTTTTGAATGAGCCGGTTTTCGTTTTCAGGATGTTTCCCATTCAAACGTTTGTAACGTCTGGAAGATTGACGAGTGATATCGTTAAAGTATGGTATGTGTACATAGTTTCGTACCAAGGTGTGTCTGCAATTAAAAGTGCTGTAATTTCATGATTTCTAAGGGCTTAGCGGAACCGATTACCTGACACCCGTAAGTCCAAGTAGATCGAATTAGAGATTTGTACAATAACAGTCACTGTAAATGTAACTCAAAATAGTTATTGTATTTTTCCTTGAATGAAGTAATCTCCTTGTGGGAAACACGTCCTAAAATTTTTATTTAGTTATTTTGTTTTTTATAAATTGTATGATCAAAAGTGATAATGAGTGTTCAAAGTTTGTTCAATACGAATTGGACGGATGTTTACGCTTTAATCGTCTTGATTTCGAGTTTATAGTTAATTCATTGCTAGATAGTAGGAGTGCGATTCCAAAATTCTCTGATATAAAGTAGAGAAGATTACCTTACCTGTGAACATTCGTTAAATGTTTAGAGCTTTTTTTGATAAGTAAATGTTAGTTTTGAATTAACCGGTTACTGTATTGAAAGTAAACTAAAGCGAAAAGTTCCAGATTGTTTGAAACTTGATTACAACTTTTTCTTTACAGAATTATATGTGTTTTAGTAATAATTTATTATTAAAATAAAATAACCTATTAAAAACCCTATTATAAAATTAATTAAATCTTAATTATTATTAGCTATTATTAAATTATTTTTTAAATTAATTAAAGGAATTATTTTTTTAAATTTACCTTTAAAATCTGTATAAATATTGCTATAATGTAAAACAAAAAACGAAATTGTTGTTTACGTAAACAATTTAATGGGGTTTCGTCAGATCTACTCGTAGAGAAATTTTACCGGCTTGTAATTTTCGATTGAAAATTATGGTGATTTTATTTTACATTTAATCATGTTTTTTAAAACAACGTTTATAGAATATTTTTTTAGTATTTCAAATCATTGATTATACGTGGTTAGATTATACGTGTTAATTAAAGATACGAGTAGGTTATATAAGCCTATTGTCCTAATTGATTCTTCTAAGACCTGCCAATTACGTAATTTTGTATCGAACATTTTGCAGTTGATGACAGAAATTAGACCAACTAACCAACATGGATAATAAGTTTGTTTACACTAATTTTCTAAGAAACTTTTAATGAATGTCATAAAACTTGAACAAAAAGTTATGTGAAATTTAACTAAAATGTCGATAAATTTAACGCCAGTTATGGTATCAAGTGATGAAATTAAAAAGGAAGTATTTTTACGCAGAATTCCTACCTACATACTGTTAATTTGAACAGGAAGTATTTTTACGCAGAATTCCTTTCTACATACGGTTAATTTGAACTCCCATCACATATATCTCTCTACGAATTGTAACTTTGAAAAAATCACTATTTACATTGCAACTCAGATAATTTAAACTAAAAATAATTTTATAAAACCTATTTAATAGAAATATTTATATTTAAAAAATAGAAATAGGCCTATTTCTTGGAAGTTAGAACTGTTGAAATTTCGACAGATATATAGGAAAATACTTGCAAGTTCGGTATGTTTCAACACCTGTGATCTTTTGGTAAATTTTCTCGGGATTTTTCACGGTTATCTACCGGAAACACTTTGTATTTTAAATTAAAATTTTCATGTATGTTAGTTTAAAGGGTAATTTTATTTTACTTTCTTCTCTATCACGACATTGTTCTGGAACTATATAGTTAAGATAATTAAAATTTTCATGTACTTAAGTTTAAGGGATAATTTTTTTATTGTACTTTTCTCTCTTTCACGACATTGTTTTGGAACCATATAATTAAAATAACTAAAATTTAAATAAAATACAAATATAATCTTGAAGACTTCAACAAGGGTACACGTTCTTGACGCATTCTCTTTTTGAAAGTAAAATATTTAGAGAATTCATTTGGATAGAATATACGCAATAAAAGAAAATATTTAAGTTTAAAAATATACCTAAATTTGTATTAAAAATTAGTTGGAATATTAGATTAAAAAATACTTAGGAATATGTTTTTCCATAGGGTGTATTGAAAGTAATTTTTTTAATAAACTTGGGGCGTACCTTTTAAAATTAATAATTGTTAATTGCATTAAAGAGAACGCAATTTCTTGGTAATACCATTTTTGATGTAATTTTACTATGGCGAAAAATGTTAATTCACATCCCATTTCAAAGTTAACGTTTTCATTCAATTTTAAGATTATTTCTAGTTTCTAATTCCCAATTTATAAACATTATTTTATTTACCTAATTAAGAGCGTAGAAATTCACTTAGGCCCTACAAGAATTTTTAAAATGGTTTTCAAACATGTGGTTACACATTCAAACATTTTACGTTTGGCAGCGAAACACTAAATGTGCAAATATTTACCAAGTATTATTTTCTAGTGCGTTTCCTGTTTTAAAGTAATATAACTGGATCTGAATCGGAAATCTTTAAACACAGGCCAAAAGTTTTTCATAAAACAATATGTCCAAGACTAGCAATCAAGAACCTACCTGTTTCTCTATCCGTCTTCAGATTAGCTAAATGGTAGTCAAAAATATACCCACTACTAATAAGGTTAAATTTCATTAAAAGTATTCGTTTAATTAAAGGTTTAATCCATGTTTAACCCCAGTCAACTAGGCAGAAATTTATCCCGCGAGTATCATATCGCAAACAAAATAATAGAAATAAAATAGGTACTGAAAACATAAACCGAAATAATTAAAATTTCTAAATTCAACAAAAAAAGCAAAAAGTGCTTGATTGCTATGAGCCACAAAGTTTCCGTTTCGGTTAATCTTAAATGGTCAAATTACATTTAAAAAAATAAATTTTAATAGCTATCCCTAAAATTCTAAACTCAAGATTGGTAAAGTCTAGACTTGGTTAGACTTCAGAATAGAGCCGATGGACAGAATCGCCTTATTTTCAGCATTTAAACTATTAGTACATTATTAACAACCGGAAGATCGTGCATAAACGCAATATATAGCAGTGGTGAGATAATTATTCACTGTGAGACCCTTTTGATCGGATATAACTCTGAGAATTCTTGTATCACCCACAGTTTGAAATATCTATTCTTTGAGAGACAAAAATATGATAAGGAAATAACAATCTGGAAGGATACATTTAAGGTTTTCTAATAGACCCTTATGTCACACCTTACCAAATTCTGTACACATGTCAAGAAATAACGCTAACACACAGTAAAAACAAATTAAAAGATGTTTTTTGAAGATTTTTACAATTTATTGTTGTTTTTCGTATCCCAAACGCCAAGCCTTTGGTTATTGTTTCCATTACTTCACTCATCCCTTGCTTTGCAGGTGTCATCATTTCCTTCTATCCTTTAGGGTTCAGTTTCATATTCTGCTAAGCCACTAGCCTGCGTTCATCTGACGCCAGTATCCACACTTCAACTGTGTCTTTTTCTATTTTATGTAACACACTGTTTGCTATTCTTCTCTTTTCCAAATTTCTTCTCGGTTCTTGTGATCCAAAATCAAGATCCGACATCAGGTGATTTCTCCACCAAAATCCATCAGCAAGGCTGCAATTATCCTTTTATTTCTCTCTGACAATTTCGTTGTTTTTACACAGTACGTCAAAATGTATGACTCTTCCAATCTTTTTCTATATCCCGATCTGAATTTCCTTGGACCGCAGAACAAAATTTAGTATCTGTTTCACTGTTCTTTTCTATTCCGTTTTGCGTATTATCTTCCTTTAGCGGTCCTCTCATTACTGAGCCCAACATCAATGTCCTTGTACTCATTAGAAATCTCTATCGCTTGTCTTCTTATTTTCAGATCTTGTTCAATTATCGAGTAAAAATAGTTTAAAAATATAAATTTTTTATTTGACGCTTGTTCAGTCACTATTTGTAATGTTATGTATAAACCAAAATGAAATCTATAATTGTTTTAAAATTATCGGCTTACAATGGAATGGTAAGAGATGAAAATGTTCCAATATTTTCTTGAAATTATTTTTGTTTAACGCTTAATTTAGCGGTAATAGACTATTTTCTGCAAAAACCCTTATTAAAATGGGTGTACTTTATGTTAAAGCATTCAAAATTGTTGACCAAATATTTTTTTTAGTTTATTTAAAGTTGTCACATCAACATTTTGGTTATCAGCGACTATTGGGTTAAGGACGGCGGTATTAGAATGGTAGGTTTGAACTTGTAGTAATTTTTCAGACCCTGGTCGCGAATCGAATCCGGGACACCCGCTTTGCAGCGGAGCATGTTAACCACTAGGCCACAGAGGCGACCAAATAATATTTTTATTGTTATGGATTACAACATAAAAATAGTTTTAATGTTGTAAACTTATTAGTAAACAATATAAAACTTGTCTAAACTCTTTAAACATTATATTTAGAATTCTTACAAGAAAGTAAAATTATTATTTTGGGGAATATTAGAGAAGATAAATGGTGCTAAATTAAGGATCGTAAGAGTAATGTAGAAAACATTGAGCGCTGCACTATATTTTGGGGAATAAAGCAGATCGTTACAGTGTAGTTTGCTTGGGTATTTAAGAAAAGAATGATAAAGTGAGACGGATTATGTTATAAATGACCTCTGCGGTTTACTATGAAATGGAGATCCACCCTTACTGAATATAATTTTGTGTTATAAGGGGAAGAAACTGTAGGGTAGTAAAACTGAACACTGGTTGACGTAAACTTTCTATCAAGTAACCATAAAATAACAACATGACTATATAAATATCACAACTATATTGCCAATAAAAATATTTCATTCAAAATATTATAGTGCATTTTTGTTTCTTAAATTCAATCAACTAAGGATTACGGTAGATCAACTATAATCTAAAATAAATCAACTATGATTTAATTTTTTGTATTCATCTGTTTACATTCGGGCTATATTCCTTCGATTTTGCACATGTTTTTCTAGTCTTTCACTCTTTCTGGAAACACCTTAAATCTTCCCAAAAAAATTCTAAATTTTATTATAGCTTCAACTCATTTTTCTAAGTTTTCTATTTCAATTCCTAGTTAATTTAAAGCTTTCCCAACCTCTCTGCGCCAATTTTTTTATGTTTGAATTTACCTCTTATTATTACAAGATGTGATCTGAAAGTATGTATACATTCTACGAAGTTATCGTGTATAAATATAAGTAAAACTTTTCATATTACTAACATAGGTATATAAATAACACTAAATTTTTTGAACAAAAACCTACTTTTTTAGGTAGAGAACCATCAATAAATTACTTCAAGCCTTAAGAAGTTGTGATATTTAAGTTTGTTTAAAAAAAGCTAAAGAGATACTTGATTGATAAATTTTTTTTACAGTGTACAAGAATTCCTTTCTAAATAGTTTTGGTTGAAAAATATATAAACTTCTAATTAAACTTTATGGAAAATTGTTTATTATTATAAACGGTTATTAAAGTAAGCAAGTCAGTAGTGGTAACAAATAACTTGTAGGAATGAATTTTACATATTGTAAATATTTTAGACTTATTAGTTTTATCTTGATATCTCCTACATTTGCTTTTGGAGTCTCCTGGATGCAGTTAAAGAAAACCGTCCGGAAAACTCTTCGTAAGGGAGTCATGGCTGGCGAAAGATTTCGCCTGGAATTCAGTTAACCCGGTGACATGAAGCCATTTTAACATATTTAAGGCTTTAATTAAAACAAAAAAATTTTAAACTGAAAAGTTCAATAAATCAAATCTCATAACTTGTACATTGTATAGTTTTAAAGACAGCTGACGTAAAATACAAAAATTAGGCGTCAAAAATACCACTTTTTTACGTTTAAAGTAAAATTACTATATTAAATGCTTAATTAGGTCATTAACTTTTTAATTCATCAAGTAGAAATTTAATTTTTAAAAAATTGATGAAAATTAAATCAGTAAAAATAAATACAACACCTACATTGAAATTTGACTATGATTAATAAGAAAAAACAGAATATTAAATTGTTACTAAAAAATTACAGTTTTAAACAAAATGATACCATTTTTTCGTACGGTGGCAATGAGCTTATCATATATTTATTTAAATTCTGAAAAAGAATTAAAAGAAAAAAGGAGGAAATGACCTCCGTTTTTTCTAAAATGCATATTTCGCTCTACAATAATATTCTCTTCTAATATCAGAACTAATCATCACGGCATGAGAAGCCTGTTATTAACAGTTTCTGTAGGTTCTATTATTAGATATCGTGTATCGTTTTGTGCGTTAATCCGTTTTGAATAAGCAACTGACATCATCTAACCCTTCAGGACAACGTCTCATTCATTTCAGTGGTCCATGATTTCCACTTCAACAGATTTTGATGATGCAAACTGATTCGATTTTAAGACTATAACTTCATTGAATTTGAACGTAAGAGTAACGCTTATTGCTATTTAATATTTTCAACTGATTGATATAGGTAATTATTTAATTATAACGAGTAATTAATTAAGCGAAAATTCCGGTTTCTGATAACAACAAATACCATCTTAAGATCTTGAATTTTTGATTTAAATCCCTGAGACTGATCACTGCAGCCCCATGGTATGTAACCAATGAAGTATTGTACAACGATCTAAACCTTCCCTTCATTAAAGAAAAAATCAAAGTAGCGAGAAACACTTAAAAAAGTTAAAATAGGATAAAAATTTTTTCGCTCGACAACAGCGAAGATAGACTGATCCGTTTTAAAACATTGGACTTCCCTTCACGATTTTTGTAAATCATTCAACTTATTTTTTTCTACTTTTACTACAAATCATCGTGATTTCATGATCTACTCATCGTAATGACATCAACTCATTTATGGTATCATTATCATCTCTATCATGACCATGCCCATCTTCAGCTTCAACTACTTCATGTTTCAAGATATTAATGCACAGTTCAGAGTCAAATTTAGTTTTATATTTTGTTCAGAATTTATTCTTTTTAAATTTTATATTATTTTTAAATTATATTTCTTTGTTTTATCTTTTCACTAATTTGAAAATAATTGCACTAAGTTGAAAAACGATCTGAATGAAATATATTAATATGTTACTAAATTTATTTTATTTTCTTATTTATTTATTTATTTATTTATTTTTCTATCTTATTTATTTCTTTATTTTATTGTTCATTCATAGTAACTTAAAACTTAAGGATTGGTGTTAACTCTGAAATTTCTGTAAACATATCCGAGATAAAGTTCAAATCAATGGGTATAGGGTCAAAATTTAAATTAAGTACGGAAATTAAAAAATCAACAGATTTAAAAAGAAATTCTTAGGAAGTACCTAATAAAAGGCGTGAATTAAGTAAAACGAAAATTCTCTTTGAAAAATGTTCATTGAACAATTTTGGAAATCTAAAAAATACTGTGACATATATTCCGGGTTCTTTTCAAGATCCAATTGTTTCTAAATAATAAAATTTTCTTTGAAAATGTATTGCCAATATTTTTTTTCAAATTAAAGTACTTACATTAATGTTTACTGTTATATCAACTAAAATTTACAATAAACTACTTTAACCTAAAAACAGTCTAAATTTATTACAAAATGTTTTAACCGAAATTCAACTAAAAGGAGATATGACCATTACAATAAAATAAATAATTAATCCTTATTTAATACTTGATAACAATTGCACACCATACCAGTTATCAAAAACTGTTTCAATACGCAACGCACGAATCAGGTTTTAAATAACGCACGTTTTAGTTGTTAACATAGACTGATTCCCAAAAGTGGTAGCAGTTTTATAAAGACAGAGCTTTCTTGCAAAGGAAAAGGATAAACAGAATAAAAAAACCCAATGTACCAATATTTCAGATTAATAAATACACAATAGAATATAGAATATAATAAAATAAAACTTCTACGCTATACTAGAATAAACAGCAAGTAAGGGTACCCTAGCAGCTAGTTCGAAAAGTAATAGATTATACTTGTTAAATCTCACACAAAACATCATTTTTCAGTCGATTCATACCACAGTACATTACAAAATAAATAAAAATGCTGGCCTACTCTATGAACCAGTTTATCGGATCCTGCGTTCGATTTCTAGTTTGGGAATTTTACAAAACAAGAATCAAGTATAATGATCTAAAAACATACTTCAGTCGCTAATGATTATACAGTTAACATTTTATTTATTATGCTCATAACAGGCAGGCGGAGTGTTAAATTATTTTATGACTCGATCTGCTAGTTCTAGGGCTACAAAAAATAGTTCTGTTTCTTATCACATGGTCAGCCAACTATATAACTGAAGCATTTAAGAACAGAAGAGGTAGAGGTGTAAAGTACGCTAATCAGAGTTATTTCCTTTAAAAGTAATAAATTTCATTATACAACCAGACCCTTTGGTGAATGAAGTGAAGGAGTCATTTGCAGGTTGGAAAGGAGATGCTTTTCTGAGGGTCGGGCATGCTGATAATCATACTTTTCCGCTCAGTGAGGAAGGCTATAGTAAACCACCTTACTCCTCGTTTTACTTAGTAAAGCCTGAGAGGGGTATGACCTAAACAACAACAACAACAACTTTACTTATGAATAAACTTCTTTTTTTCTCTATTTAGGAAATTTACAATCTGCTGGAAACAATCAGTGAATGTGATAACACAAAATTTGGAAAAAAATAACATGATAAATAAACATGAGTGGAGACACAGTCCAGAGGCAGAACTCCGATGTGAACAGATAACTGTAGCATTAAGTGCAACATTTAGAACACTGTAATGGATAGTCAATTACAGTACTACGTTAATTGATGAGGTCTCGGCTCCATCGACGTTTTAGACGCGTCTTAGTGGATTGTTTGGGAGAGTCTGCGTAGCCAGATTTGAGATCAATGGGTTATAGTGAATCACGAGTTTCTTCCTAAATTTTGTATAGTTTTAAGAAAACGTCATTTATGTAGGGTACGTTTAGGTCTGAGTGTAGTGTTTTATTGGTTACATAATAGGCGGCGTTAACTATCCTCCGTAAAAGCTTTGATTGAAAACGCTGAATTTTTGCTAATACCGATGGTTTTGCACAGCAATAAAGCTGATTGGCATACCTCAATATTGGTCGAAAGTAGGAGCTGTAAATGGTTAATTTAGATGTAATTGATAACTTGGATTTGCGTAAAAGAAGTCTGTACAACTGTTTGAACCTGTCCTGGAGTGCCTTTCTCGTTTTATCCACGTGCACATTCCACGTGAGCCTCTTATCTAGATATAAACTTAGATAACGGATAGATTCAGAAGTGTGAAGTATAAATAAACTAACAAGAAAAAGTAACTAATAGTTTTGTTTATCAGAAAATATAATAATTACAAATAACCAGTTTAATTGCTTCGTGTATTTATAAACATTATTAATTTTTCATAGTTCCGAATACTAATTATTTGACAAAGAGAAGACAAACTAATATCAGTTAAAAGTGACTGTAATGAAATCAATTTATGACGTACATGAGCATCCTATAATGGGCAACTGACAACAATAAACCATATTGAAAATCATGACGTCCATTGTACATATACGAATAATATGATTACGCGAACATCACAACATAACATAACGGTACACAAATAAGTTCGTAGTGTATCTGTTGTTTTCAGTGAAGATACAATTTCCGACCTGACGTCGGAAAATCACCTGTCACTATTTTCTCTCGATATACAAAGCAACTCTCAACTCAAACTGAAACTATAACGGTCGTACAATCTTGATTTTAGGAGTATAAATTACATTATATTATATATATAACACGGAATATCAGATGTACAATAGAAAATTCAACAGTGATGAACAACATGTTTCTCCTGTAAGGTAGTAATTAACTTGGAAACAAAAGCTGACCCTTCAGCTGTTAAAACGAATATGTATTTGCTGACAGCCGGAAATTAGTGGATAGTATTGCAATGTTGTGATTAGAATTTTAAGCTTTTGTCTCCATATTGTTTGCGTCTCACAGACCTGTTACTGTAATTTAAATTAATGTAAAGCCGAATCAATTGATTAAAATTTTAGGGAATCGACTTTCAATTAACAACCCAAATGTTCTACAAACCTTTACCTTCCGTAAAAATTTTTAGGAATATTTAAAATATTATACTGATTGTTGTTTAGGTCATCAGCCGAAAGGCTGGTTTGAACCTGTAGAGGTTTTACTAAGTAAAACGAGGAGTGAAGTGGTTTACAATTGCCTTCCTCACTGAGTGGAAAAATTACGCTTATCAGCATGCCGGGCCCTCTGAAAAGCACATATTTTCCACTCTGCAAATGACACCATCATTTCATTCACCACAGGGTCTGGTTGTATAATGAAATTCATTACTTCCAGAGGAGATTACTCTGACTAGTGTCTTTTACACCTCTACCTCTTCTGTTCTTAAATGATTCAGTCATTTAATTGGCTGACCATGTGATAAGAAACAGAACTATTTATTTTAGCCCTGCAATGAACTGATTGAGTGTAAATAATTTGACACTCCACCTGTCTGTTATGGGCACATTATACTGATTACTACATTTCTTTTATTTCTTAATCACTGATTACAAAAATTTAATAAAAATATGAAGTAAACGAATAAATAATATTTTTAAAAAGATTTTAAGGTGACCAGATAGTCCATATCCTAGCAATGTTAAAACATAAGCACTTTTAACACCATTTTCTGCATAGAATTTTGTGTACTCTGAACAAAAATATTGTATTTACAATAAGTATTTCGTTCATTATAATTTTTATTATTAATTCACCTTTATTTATTGAATTTTTAAACCAAAAACTGTAATTTTAAAAAAGTCTATTCATCAAATTTTTATTAAGATATAGTTTTATTATTTATAAACAGTCCAGCTTTAGTGGTTACTTAAATTCCCCTCCAAATTTCAATGTCATATCTTTAATATTTTTTGAGGAAAGTGTACCTAACGATGACATTTCTTAATTTTCGGTAAACGCCTAATAACATAGTGACATGCTTTTAGAAAGATATATTTTAATAACATCACATATTTGTTTACTTCTGTTAGTGCATGTGACAACCTTAATCAGGTTTATATCAGGGTTAACCATGGCGTTCTCTAATTACTAAAGAACGCCATGGGTTAACCCACCGGGTTGGTCTAGAGGTAAAGTCGCCGCCAAAATCAGATGTTTAACAGCTGATTTTCGGTGACGAAGGTTCGTGGTTCAAATCCTAGTAAAAGTAGTTACTTTTATACCGATTTGAATACTAGACAGTGGTTGCCGGTGTACTTTGATGGTTGGGGTTCAATTAAACATACTTTCTCAGGAGTGGTCGACCTGGGTCTGTACAAGACTACACCTCATTTACACGTCATACACATCATCCTCATATCATTGGGTCATGGGGTTGCTTATTGTTCTGAATTGAACAGATTGCAACGTACACATATTAGGAATTAAAAAAAAAAAAATATCAGGGTCTTCTTTTATTTCTTCCTACTTCCTTTTCACATTTCTTCTTTTTCCTCCGGCTTCTTTGCCAAATTATTCATGACACGGTTAGCCTCTTTAACCCTTTTCATGTCTAACATTCTCCTATAATTGAGTTAATCCTGCATCTGGGTTATTAAACTGCAGTCAGCTTAAATTACAATCATTGAATGTTAACGCTGCATCTTAGACACCAAATTTGAGTGTGCTGAGGCCAACTAAAACATTTTTAGGTACATGACTCCACACAATATTATTGAAGCTCTTGTTGGGAGCCTGGGATTTCCCATATAAATATTTTTTCAATAAATTAGGCTGTGATCGATCTTAAATATAAACTAAATTAATCTTAAAAGTAAGTAGTACGCTACAATTATATTGTAAACAAATGACTACCTAACCTGACTACATAACAGCTGTTATGTTAGGTAGTCATGCAAGCCTTTTCAAAATTATCTGTATTTTAAGAAATACTGCTCAGATACATAAATACTATCTGATCATTAGCTTTTGATTGGTTATTTTTTTATTTTTATTTTTTTTTGGTTTAACGTCCGACTGTTCTGCAATTACTGCTAATGCAGACGGTGAAGGATGAAATGATTATTTTGTAACGTATGAAAAGATGCCGTGCCTGAATGGGATTCGAACCCAAGACCGCATGATGAGAGGCGAGCACGTTACCAACTGCGCCAATGCGACCGGCATTTGATTGGTTAACATCACAAAAGTATGATTCGTAAGAGTAAAATAACAAGGTATCAAACTCTGAACGACAACAAAACTTCATTCAACTCAATTCTTATCCAAACAGTTTGTATAACAAATTTGTACTACAAAAATTAAATGTCAAAAATCAAATCATTGGATGGTTAAAATATTTTGTTTTTCAAGAAAATTTTCCGATTTTATATTCAAATCCGATATTTCCATACCCGTGTTATTAAATTTAAAATCCCATATTAATTTTTTTTGTTTACAAAAATATAAAAATCAGTCATTCGGAAGAATTTAAGGGTAAACATTGAAACCAATAGATTTATTACTGTGTCCACAATAAATAAAAACCAATTAAGTAATTGATATAATATTTATTACATACAGAGTTCATATAAATTTAAATCAAGAGGTGAAGCAAAAAACCGAAATTTCAACGATTGGGCTTAAATCCATTTTAGTATATTGGAACGTGAGATAAAATCTCGATCAAAATATTTGAGTTAATAAATATTTTTTTGAGATAAAAAGCTGAATTAAATTAAACGATTTTACGCATTTAAACTGACAAATATTTTATGACAAATTGTTAATTTTAAAATATAAGCTCCTAAATAAAAAATAGATTGATTGTGGTAAAAAATGTTAAGCTTTGTTTTATGATGACAACGAAATGTAAATAAATTAAAACAAAACAAGTATGTTCGGAAGGTATTATATGAACATGCTACTATACTTGGTAATTATTGTGATTCTATCTTTAAATTTATCTCAAATTTTAAATAATTTAAAAAATTGGCGTTACTATATACACAGTTTTGTAATTAGTGCTTTATCTTTTTCATAAAAAATTGTATCTAAAAAAAAAACAAAAATGTTTATGTAGTTTTCAATGGAAGAAACATTAAATATTTGTACATGCTGGGAAGAAGTTTTACATCAAAATCTATTGAAACAATATAGACTATAGTACCTCCTCATTGTCTTATTTTTTTCTACATAGATACAAGGTGTGGCTATTAAATAACGAAACTGACGTTGTAAAAAAATTTATTTTTATTTTATACATAATCACTTTATGTCACCTTCAATATACACTCCTTCTCTATCCCTACAGCATTGCATGCAAATTTTCCATTGTTGGAAATAGTGCTGGAGATCATCTTCTGTCAGCTCCTTCAAGACACGTACCGCTTTCTCTTTTACAGCTTCCACAGATTCAATTCTTGTCCCTTTTAATGCAGATTTCACCTTAGGGAACAGGTAGAAGATAATAACATGTGACAAAACGCGGTTTTTTACTTGATGATCCGGAAACGAAGCACCAATCCATGCACTGGAAAAGCCGAACTTCACCGAGAGCCAAGAAAGCTCGAATGAGCAAGTCAAAATTTAAAGCAATAATGATTTTTTTTCATATTCATGGGATTGTGTACCTTTACTGAGTTTCTGAAGGTCAAACAATTAATAAATATTACTACCTCGAGGTACTTTCTAAACTACGTCAAAGAGTAAGGAAAAAACGCCCCGAAATGTGGAAGTACAAATCATGGGTTCTCCACTAAGACAATGCGCCAGCTCATTCCACGTTATCTGTCAAGAGGTTCCTAGCCAAGTACAGCATCTCCTAATTCACCAGATATTGCAACATGTGACTTCTACCTGTTCCCTAAAGTTAAATCTGAATTAAAAGGGACAAGATTTGAGTCTGTGAAAGCTGTAAAAGGAAAGCGGCACTTGTCCTGAGGGAGCTGACAGAAGATGACTTCCAGCACTGTTTCCAACAATGGAAAATTCGCATAGAGCGTTTTAGGGATAGAGAAGGAGTGTATATTGAAGGTGACAATAAGTGATTATGTATAAAATAAAAATAAAAGTTTGTACAACGTCAGTCTCGTTATTTAATAGCCACACCTCGTAGTTATACAGACTATTAGTTGAGCGATCAAAACACCCATATCTTCAAAAATCTTGCGAAAATATGCTTATATTAAACAGCAATGCTTTTAAAAGCAATATCACTTTATGTAAGATGTAATAGAGATTAGTGGTTATGTTGGTAAAAGGCACGAATAAATTAATAAAAGGCACGATACGATATATTTTCTCACACATCATAGAAAAATTACCAAAACTTAATATTCGTGAGCAGCGTATCATTGAATCGACCGTACGCATTTTATCCAAATTTTTTCCTAGAAAGGGCCCTGGGAATCTCTTCAAATGTGCAAATGGCACTAACTTCCTTCTACGTAATCTAAGATCCAAACAAGACAATCTTCCTTTGTCAATGAAGTTGTGAACCATTCTTTTTCTTTATGTCTCCAAGTGTTCCTTCTAATCACAATTTTAATTAAATTTTCCCTCATTATGTGTCTTAGCCTTTTCTCTGTCCAATGGTTTTATGAAATCTCTCTTGTAATCTGTGTAAAACGTCTAAATTTCTCACTAGTCGGTCTAATTAATGTTCTTCAAACATCCTCAAACTGATTTTTCAAAATCCTCTGGCCTTCGTCTTTTCCCCCTTGCATCCATATGTGTAAAACAATTTACTACAAATAACAATTTAATAAATATTTCTTATATTTAAGTCCATCTTTCTATATAAGTTTTTATTTTTATTAAAAGCTTCTTTTATTATTCTAATACTTGTTCTTACTTTGGTTTCATCTCTTAAATCTTCAATCAGCATGTACATTGTATTGTTTTAAATGTTAAATTTCTCCTTGTTCTGTGTACATCTTCATTTTACAATATTTTTCAAATATTTTTTTCTCCGATGCTAATTCCTTTATCTTCTAAGTCTTGTTAATCATATTTTTGACACGCCTGTTAAACAAAATCAAAAGAAAACCAACCATGTTTCACTACATTTTTTTAAAGAATGAGCCACTCGGTTTTTCAAAAATATACTTCTAACCACTAATGCTTCTGGTATAATTTTATTAAATTAATCTTCCTTCTTTCCATCTCACTCCATTCCTATTCGCTTTAACTTATATCAAAATTTAAAATGATTTCCGATAATATTGAAATAACAATTATTAGTTTTGTAAATAATTATAATTAGGTGCTTGCAAATACGTGTAAATTTTATACATTGAATCAAAATTAATATTATACAAAAGACAACGAAATTGTATTGTATGAACGAACAATGCCTGTACATATCAATTATATAAAGCTAATTGAAATGTAGTATTAATAAAAGAGTGGGCCTAAAATAGCATTGTATTATATAATTCAAAATGTACTGGACGTAGCAACTATTAATATATATAACGTAATTATATTTCAAGTATTTATTTGAAACCGTTTATGATGGTAAATTATAATTGGGGTTCATTTTCAACAGTTCGATTTGTAAAACAAAAAGCAATTTCTGAAGTCATGATTTTGGGGTGGATTTGAATTTGGAGTGAATTTGTATTCGGATACCGCGAAGCTTTTGTGAGTAATACATGTTGTATAAAATTTAACCGTCATAATAGCGGGACGGGGGAGTTAATTCAATGCCTACAATTTATTGATGATATTAATTTAGAGTGCACTAATTATTAGTTTTGTTTGATTTTGTTTATTACTGTCCTAACTAATTAACAGAAATCAATGGTACGATGAAATAATTAGATCCGGATTGTCAGGAATTAATGTGCATGCAAAAAGCATACACCTCTCTATACTTCATCTATTTATTATCCCCCCTTCACCTCCCGGACCACAACTCTTACCGTTTATAATTCACTAGTTTCTTAACATTACAAAATCATTTAGCAATTGATGGTGTTGATTGAATTATTAATTTTTAATTATTTATTACTAATTAAAAAAGTAAAAAAATAAAAAATCATGAATTACTAAATTAAATTTTCATATTGTTTAAACAAAACAACAAAAATATTTTTTCCTCTTTAAAATCGACCGACCATTTTTTTATTATATAATATGGAATGAAAATTATACCTGATTAATTGAACAAATAAAATTCATACACCACGTTTTCGTTTATATAATTCAACTGAATTAAAAATAAACCGTTCAATTATGATTTTTCTTTTGTATTTTCATTTTATAAAGCGTAATAACAAAAACAATCTAATTAACAAGTAACCTCTAATAACCGAATGACATTTTTTATTAATAAGGTAGGTTTTGTTCATGTTTTTACCAATGAAACGTCATGTTGTATTCCTTTGAAAATGGGTGCATACATTATTATAAACAGAACAATAATATTCACCTTATAAAATATTTATCTTAATTTTCGTAAAACACAAATTGAAAATAACGTACTAGTATATATTTATAAAAAAAATAAACAATTTCACTCTATTGTTATCACAAAACGTTTTTAATTGTTCAAAAAATGTTATTAAAATTATAAATTTATAATGATATTCAGTCCTATCCAGTGAGGAGATTGGTAAAATGTTGCTACAAATGGAAGAGCTAGTACAGGTACTATACGAACTAATGTCCCATAGCCGAGCGAGTGAGAGGGAGATATGTGGCATAACTACGCATGCGCTCAAAGGTCTTTACCGTAATAATCAAAATCTGAAAACATACAGTCGTTATCTTGCTTGTTAGTTTACTGCTTGCATAAACGCTTGCTCACAACAATAAGTAAAATTAAAGACAATGTTATTGGAACGGCGCGTATGGCTCGTGCGAGTGACGTTTTTAATTGTTACAATTGTTATTGTTGTTTTTAATTGTTACGTTTTAATTGTTTAGTTGTTTTTAATTGTTGTTGTGATGTTTTTAATTGTTTTTAATTGTTGTTGTTGTTGAGCGTTATGCATTCTCTCACTCCCACGGCTAGGGAACATTAGTTCATCTGAATACTGTAGATGATAGTACAAAAGTATATTTCCTTAAAATGCAGTCAAAGTTAAAGTTATAAGGCTACTATATACATGAATAATACAATTATTATAGCATAGCTTACTACAGAAAGTAGATTCACGATGTACAAAAATAGCAATTACCTGAATGAAAATTCGAACTTCTTGCAGTGTCCTAACGTAAATTTGTCACAATTCTTTACATTAAGTAGCACCCCATAAACATTGTCGTTAGAAAATATTCATATCTTGTCTTTGTGAAAGTGTAAAGTAACTAAAACATTAAATAAAATATTATTATACCTCAGAAAATAAAAGTTATGACCACCGTTACATTCCTGACTATATGCATAAAGAAATGACATGACCAACAATCTAAAAATAGGAACCTGTAAAATACTTAAAATTATAAATACCTGAAATTCATACCCATTGAAATAATCAGAGACGTCTCCTACCTGTAACAATAGAAAAAGTTAAACTATTAAACAATATACACAGCACAGACATCTTTGTGGGGTACCTTCTGAAAGGGAAAGGTCCGCAGTTTCTTTCTAACTGACTGTACTCGCTAATTTTAATATGTAAATTTTAATATTCAACTTCAAATAAACTAAAAAAAATAAACAGGACAAAAGCACAGCTTTTTTGAATTTTAAATTACAGTTAATATTGGAATTTTATTTTCATATTTTTTCAACATAAATACAATTCAATTTACTCTAGTTAATAACTGTACTTTTACTCATCAATCTTATTCTAATCAATGTAATTAGACAATAATTATAGTTAGGACAATCTTACTATTTAAACATATACGTACATACGTACAGGTATAACATATATTTTCCTTTTTTAACAGTTAAAACCAAATTTATGGAAATTTCATGGCAAGAGCCTGATTGGAGGTTACCATCTTATAAAACTACAAAGATAAAATAAACTCGATCAACTAAACTGACATAATTATTACAAAAACCATGATTCCCACACATAATCAATTTATAAATAAAAACAAACACAGTAATAATTATGATTTAGAGAAATTATGAAAATATTTGGTGTTGAACCAACTTTGATAATTTTTGAGCACTTGTACTTGAAATAGTAGGGTATGATTATTTACGTTTTAAAATCATCGGTATGGCTCAAATTTCAACTGAGATATAAAGTGGTGTGACTTATTAATTTGTATTTTGAGTAATAGAACAGGATAAAAGAATAGATACAATATAATAGAACATTCTGCCCATAACAGACAGGTGGAGTGTGAAATTATTTACACTTAATCTGTTCGTTGCACGGCTAAAATAAATAAATAAATAGAAAAAAATAGTTCTGTTTCTTATCACTTGGTCAACCAATTAAATGACTGAATCATTTAAGAACAGAAGAGGTAGAGGTGTAAAAGACAATAATCAGCGTTATCTCCTCTGAAAGTTATGAATTTTATTTTACAGCTATACCCTGCGGTGAATGAGGTGAAGTAGTCATTTGCAGAGTGGAAAATATGTGCTTTTCAAAAGACCCGGCATGCTGATAAGCGTACTTTTTCACTCAGTGTGGAAGGCAATGGTAAACAACCTCACTCCTCGTTTTATTTAGTAAAACCTCTACAGATTCAAACCAGCCTTTCGGCTGATGACCTAAACAACAAATAGAATATTACCTTTAAGCATTCTGTCTCAAAATGTAATTAAAAAATCGGAATATAAGGCTTCAGAGATAGAATCTAAAAAATATTTTCTGTAACATACTCCATGAACCTCAATGGTCTTTTAAAATAATTTTAGTGTTTTGAGCTGTAACCAAGATTATCAAGGTTTTGTTAATAAATCTTGGACCATGCATTTTCCTAATATTGACTGCTATAAATTTGACTTCCTGCTGTGGGAAACAAATTTTAAAAATTTTTATCTAGCATGGTGTTCACGATAATGCTCTTAATTCCCGTCGACAACATTTACGTTAAAAAGAACCTTAACTTTGTACTTCTAACGGTTAATCAGATGGGCAATGTTAACCGGGTTTGCTTCATTACCGTCGAAAAATGTTAACTACGTTAAAAAATCTTCGTGCCGAACATTGGCATCACAACAATTTGGATCTGGTCTACAGCATTCCTGAAGAGATCTACTGAAGTCAAGCTAAATTAGTTCCTACGAGGGTAGGCTGATAAGTAATGCACACATGCTTGTAGAAGACGAACAAAAAGAAATAGCAAGATGGGGTAAATAACAAATTAAAGTACAAATCTTAACCTACCAAATTATCTATTTATTTTTCAATATAGTCACCGTTAAGCATTACACATTTCTCCCAACGTTTAACAAGTTTTTTCATTCCGTCACTGAAAAATTCTTCCGACTTTCCTCGAACCCAGGACGCAATAGCTGCCTTCACCTCATTGTCCGAGCTGTAATGATTACCCTTAAGGTCTCTCTTCAGTAGAGGAAAAAAATAAAAATCGCAAGGCGCAAGGTCGGGAGAATACGGAGGGTGTAAAATTGGTTGAAACTTCAGGTTTCTCAGAGCCTCTCCAGTTGCACGCGAAGTGTGTGGACGAGCATTGTCGTGTTGCAAAATTATTGGCGCCAGGTTGCCTCTAACACGACAAACTCGACGTCGGAGGTGTTTCAGAGTCTGTATATACTGAGCAGAATTTACCGTTGCCCCTCGTTCCAGATAATCAGTCACATAAACTCGGCGAGCATCCCAAAACACAGTCAAAAGAATTTTTTTTGCGGACGGTTGTGTTTTGAACTTTTTCACAACAGGAGAATGTGGATGACGATATTCAGCGCTCTGCCTTTTTTCTTCGGGATCGTAATGATGAACCCATGACTCGTCCCCCGTCACAATATTCAAAAGAAAGTCGTCTCCTTCGTCACGGTAGCGCTTCAAAAGTTGTTCACAGCATTCCAATCGACGCTGTTTATTCTCGTCTGTCAGACGGCGTGGTACCCATCGTGCACAGATTTTACGGTATCCCAATTGTTCAATAATGAAGCCAACACGTTCCTTAGATATTCCAATTTGGTTTGCGATACGCTGTTGAGTGATTCGCCGGTCATTTTGAATCAAATCATCGATGAGTTTGCGACGATTATCGTCTGAGGCAGTGATTGGTCGTCCACTGCGTGTTTTGTCAACAATTAAGGCTTTTCCAGGTTGGCAATCACGAAATTTTATTACCCAACGATTCACAGTAGACCTATCAACAGTATCGTCACAATAAACAGCCTTTAAACGACGATAAATCTCACTAGGATTCACTTTCTCAGCAGTTAAAAATTCGATAACAGCGCGTTGTTTAATTCTCGTTGACATAGCACCAGAACACGACGCCATACTTCCACTACTCAAAACAAACTGAATGAAAGCAACGCCTTCAAACTGCGCAGGCTTGTAGAGGAGAAATAGTACTTCCACATGCCACCAGGCGCGCTACTGAAGTTTATTTAGTTGTCTTCTACAAGCATGTGTGCATTACTTATCAGCCTACCCTCGTAAGATTTTTAACCAGAATATCTTCCTTATATTCCCTTCGATTGTTCTTCACTCTTTCACTCCATCCTTAATTGAAGCAAGCTAATCGTATTGATTTTTATAATTTTCCGAAAGTGTTCTAGTTGCCTCTTCATTTTACCGTGAATAGTATTTCCAGAATTGTATTAATTTTATTAAGAACTTCAATCATCTGTTAATTCATCTGTTAACTCACTCAATTCAAGGAATACAGTATTCTTTGTCAACACCACAGATCTAGGGCTTTAAGTTCCTCAAATATTTCAATTTAAGGGTTGTAGTCAGTTTTATCTGCTGACATTTAAAACAGCTGATTAATCAAATCAGATGCTAATTTAAAAATGAATAATTTTCAAAACTTACTGTTTGAATAATTTTTTAATATATTTTTTTTAAATTATTTTTTACATAACAAAAAAGATTCATATTTATAACAAAATTTGTTCATAAACTCAATTTGTTAGATACTATTAACTTTTGTTTGTAAAATTAAAAATAACTATTTATTTTAATTTATTTGTGGTAAATTTGAATCTGATACAGAAGGTCACGGATAAGTTTTTTTAACAAAGAAAATTAAATTTCAATTTGTAAGTATTTGAATGCCAAACCTACCACAGACCTGTAAAGAATCTGTTAAATATTTTATTATACCAACATCATTATCAATCATTTCATCATCATCAGTGGTAAGGTGTTTCTTCTAACTAAACAAAATATAACTAAATAATTTTTTCAAAATTTAAATTTTTTAAATTTATTTTTCATAATTATAGAGTCAATAATTTTTTATTTAAACAATAATATCTTATATTTTTAGTTTCAGCTCTTACAATTGTATGTTTATAAGTCAGTTGAATGAATACCACGTAAAAATGTTATTTATATATGTATATAAACAGAATTACACGAATAACAGATGTAATACAGTTTTGTAAGCAAAACTTTGATAATTAGCATTAACTTAAAACAAAGTGTTTGTGTCTATTGTTGTGGCAAAGAGAACGACGTGGAAAGACAAAGCAATGTGAGAAGTTTGTACTGGTCAGGAAAGTTGGGGGAAACAGCATGCGGGCATACCACGACGCCGGCCGGTTTAGCAAAGCTTGTGTTTAGTTCATATGACGTGTCTTACCCTTGATTTATTGTCGGGCCGACCCCACACACCACATTCTGACATGCCGAAATAAATACATACTACCTCAACAGTACTATAGTATTTCACTCTTTAACTACCGCTTTTGTCATGCAATGTTAAGCCTAGCTGCTTATTGTTACGTAATTTGGTTCATTAATTTCGTGTCATAATTTACTAAAATTCGTCTAAAGAACTACTACTACTACTATTACTTTTCTCGTTATAATGTCATTTTCATTCCACATTGTAATATCCTGGGCAAAATAAAGCTAATATGGTACCTTTAATTTTTTTAATAGAGTACCTCTACTTATAAACTTAGATACTTCAATAATACAAAATTTTAGATTACTCATAAGTATTGACCAAATTTACACCTTGTAGCGGTATGTTTTTAATGAAAAGAACTGTTTTTATTATTCAATATTTTTGTTTAATTAAAAAAAAATATTGATTTTAAATTTTGAAAAAAATAAATTATGATTGAAAGTTACGTCGTTGTTTCTTACCAAATAAACAACAGATTGAGATCAACGCCTTCTGTATCTACATGGTATGGTATAAATAATATATAGTTATTTTATTTTTTTCACATTCGGTTCAATTAATTTTCTAACAAACTTATAAATCCAACATGTCGGTCTCTCATGTAAACATGATATACTTCATTCACCACAGGGTCTGGCTGTATAATGTAATTCATTACTTTCAGAGAAGAAAAATCTGACTAGTGACTTTTATATCTCTACCACTTCTGATATTAAATGCTTCAGTTACATAATTGGCTGACCATGTAATAAGAAACGAAACTATTTTTTGTAGTCCTGGAATTAGCAGATTGAGTACAAATAATTTAACACTCCACCTGCCCGTTATGGGTTATTACTAACTTCTTCACCAATCAAGGATTAGGTTACCTGGATTAGGATTAGATTCAAGGATTAGGTTAGACCTGTTTCAGCAGCCACCTAGCCACCAGTTGCTCCGGATCGCGCTGCCCAATCTGACCAGTCTATAAATTCTGTTTGGAGACGTTCTTTTAAGATGATCGGATCATTTCCGGTGGTACCCCATTATTGTCTCCTAAAAAAATATACTAACTCTGGCTGTATAAGTAAGTATACAAAGTATACTTACCGAATAAAAAATATATAAGTAAGTATAGCACTAATTTAAGGATGCTAATATAAAACCGATTATATCGAAAAGCATAAAAAGATGTGAGTGAAGTTTAAGTGAATAACAAGTTTAAAATTCTTGACTTAAAAAGCAAAAGTATTTTTTGGAATGAAACAACAAAATAATAAATAAGAAAATCTGAAAAAGGATAATTCAGATTTTGCAGTTAACGTAATAGCAATTATTTTTGTTCCCCCATCATAAGCACGTTTAATGATTATGAGAAACACCTAAAATACTGACAATAAATTAAAGGATAAAAGCTTATTTGCGAAGGCGGTAGTACAGCGTTGTTAGTGAAGCGTACAGCAGTAGTAGTGGGGAAGAGCGGTACAGTTGTAGAGCGGACATTGTAATTTAGTTAACGAGGCCTGGTGTCTTTGTGGGCTAATTACCCTGTCAGAAGTGGATAGGCCCGTCGGCGACTGCAACACACACCGAGAGAACACTGAGCTGTTGCGCTCTTTACCACTCACTGTTCGATCAATACTTAACTGTATATACAACTCCCTCATTTCATTATGCCACATATCGTTTAATGCCCAGTCGGACTCGCCCTTCTTCCTCTTTCCCTACCTTATAATACATGGTTGCACATCGTCTACGATTCGTTCCCTGCAGCCATCCTGCCGCAGAGGCAGCCCATTTTCTAATATGATGATATATAAACAAATTACGACCCGTCCAAGCCACACTAATTTTCTCTGTAACTACGAGAACAAAGAGATAGCTAATCCCGTATTTCTCCTTACTACATAAAAAAAAAAACAAATAAAAGACAACAAAAATTTAAAAAAATAAATATTTAGGTGACATACAGTATTGCATTTACAGACGTCACACAAAAGCAGGTACAAAAGGCAGTTACAATAATCACTTTTACTTTGTTGTCTCTCTGAAAAGATTAACCTATTAAAAGAAATTCTGGATTTTTGACTGTAGAAAACCATTTCTCAAATTGTTTTTTCTATTCAGCATAATTTTTGGACCCTTTGTAATTAAATTGCGAAAAAAATTCTTTCTAAGAAAGTGATTTGTATTTTGTAATTGTATTTCTTCTTGCTGTACGTCCGACTGTTTTGCACTTTAATGCTTACTTCCTACTATAAAGAGTGATAAATAAAACAACTTGCTCATAACGGGCAGGTGGAGTGTTTAATTGATTGCACTCGATCTGTTGGTTTTGGAGCTACAAAAAAGTTCTGTTTCTTATCATATAGTTAGCCACTTATGACTGATCTATTTAAGAACAGAAGAGGTAGAGGTGTAAAAGACACCATTCAGAGTTATCTCCTCTGAGAGTAATGAATTTCATTATGCAGCCAGACCTTGTGGTGAATGAAGTGAAGGTCTCATTTGCAGGGTGGAAAGTGGGTGCTTTTTAGAGGGACGGGAATGCAAATAAGCATACTCTTTCAACTCAGTGAGGAAGGCAATAGTAAACCACCTCACTCCTCGTTTTTACTTAGTAAAACCTCTAGAGGTTCAAACCAGCCTTTCGGCTGTTGACCTAAACATGACAAGAAAAAAAGCAATGCAAAAAATACCAGGCTTTATTGGAAATCGAACTTGGAACTTCTGGCATAGAAGTTAGATGCAATGACTACTGCACAACTTTTATTGTTAAAATATATTTGAGAATAAGATTAAAAATACTATAAACACACAGTTTTTCTTTAGTTTTATTCTAAAGCCAATCTCCCACAAAATTTATAAGTTTTAAAAGGAATTGATCTGCATTATACCTCGTACAATAAAATCTAAAAATTATTAGTGAGTTAAAGTATTCTCTTCCCCAGCAATTTGCAATAAAATAATATAAGTATATCATAGTTTTGACGACAAAATAGATTTTGTTTCTGACGTTTCCGAGTCAAAATTGGATCTATAATTGATTTGTAATATAGAAATATTTTTGTCTTTTGCAATATATTTATAAAATATTTAAACAAGTTTATAATATCAAGATTATTAAATCTAAAAATTAGTAATATCAGTACAAGAGTTTATCTTCTGGTGTTTACAAGAGGCTTCAAAAAGTTATACCAAAGGCATTTTTGTTACTTGGTACCCAGCTTCAAGTTTTTGCGAATATAATTTTTTTTATTTACAAATTTTATTTATTTATTATTCTTTATTTTTTTTTTGTTTATTAAAGCGTAATATTGATGTATTTTTGAACGTAGAAAACTGTAGTTGGGTGGATTAATTTTTCCAACACAATGTTAGTTGATACATATTTAAATTTTATGTAGTAAATTTAGGAATAAAAATAAACAATTTATTCTTCAAGGAATCAGGAAAAAATTGATTGTAATAGAAACATACAAGACAACAATATGTAGCGGTTAGTTTTATTTATTTTTGTATAAATTTCAATGTAGGCTAGTGTTATGAAGAAATATAAGAGCGTTAAAGACACGGCATGATAAAAACAGTTAGAACAATTTTTAGAAGTGATACCAAAAGCCGTTTTTAATCCAGGTAAAGTCAATTAGAACAGAGATTGTTGTTGGTAGGGGAAGAATAATAGATGGTGTGAAGCAGTGGGGGGAGCAGCAAGAGAGAGTTAGAGGGCTGAATTTTTGAGAAGGGGTGGTGGTCTAATTATCAGCGGACTGTATATTTGTTGAACTGAAGGTAATAAATCCAGAGAAGATTTGAACGTACCCGTGGGAAGCGGCAGACTGCAGAATAACAACTAGGCAGGCGTACTGATAAAAATCAGCAATTACCAACACTAATTATACGCCCTTTGGATGTTTTAGCGCTGATTCCCTTCGTATACAAGTTACTGGAATATAAGGGCGGTGTACCATTCAAATATTAATACTAACAACGGTGCCTCGTTCGCCAATTCTGGTAGTAGCTATCGCCTTTTAAAATATTGTTCTAGTGTTTTGCTGTGTATATTTTTTTATTTTCATATATAAATTTCGTCTCTAATGGCTTGGCAGTACTATTTTAGTAGTCACCCTTAGCAACCCTTCGTCAATTTGATCGCGTAAAGTTATTTTCTAATAATCCCTTCGCTCTTTTCTGTTCATTCATATTTCAAATGTTACCATTTTACCCACAGACAAAACCAACCAAGTTTAACGCAATTAGAAAGCAATACAAATATATAGCCATGAATTAAAACAAATTACAACCAACTATCTTCGTAAATTTATTCCTTAACGTATTTTTAAATCACTATTCAATATTAATCAGGCCCTTAGAAAAATGAGCAACACAAATATTTCTTATTGTTAATACCAGACTTAAATCTTATTCACCAAATAAATCAATTATAGCCAAACATAGTGAAACAAAAATGAAAAAAAAAGTTTCTAATAATTTGTTTTTTTGTTAATCGTGTCTGGATATTCTGTACAAATGTTCAAAGAATTGAAATAATTTCGTGATCGTCTCAATCAATTGTTGATGCAACTCAATTAATTTAACTTTTCTTCTGTCACCGAATGGCGACGCTAAGTGTCTGGGGTAACCTTAAATATTTGGGGACTGAAAAGAGGCGTTTAAACGACGGTCGTAATGACTGTGAGATGGATGATAGATGAAGATGAGTAATGAAAAAATGTTAGAAACTGACTGGAAATTGAACTCGGGACTCAGGCGTAGAAGGAAGTTACGCTGTTTAAGATAAAAAAAATATTATTTTTGAGCACATTATCTTTTTTAGGATCGTTCGACTTAACTTTTCTTAGTCATTCCTAATCATTTGAGAACAATCAATAACCTACTGGCTGTCTATAACTTGATGGCCTCTCGCAGAGAGGTCAGAATCTGCCCGCACTAGCCTTCTCAATAACACTTCATTATGTACCAATTCCAGTGTACTAGTTAGTGGTAGTATATAATGAAATATTATTGAGAAGGCTAGTAGCGGGCCGATTCTGCTACTCTCTGCGGGAGGCCATCAATTTATAGACAGACAGAATATCACCTATCAAATTTTATTACTTGATTTAAATCAAAACACAAAATATTTTGAGAAATATTGTAAATCAACAGTATTTTATCTACTTTTGTAGTACTATAATATGATTGCATATTTTCGCATTATAATAATTTTATAAATGATTATTTTTTAAACACTCTCTGAAAACTAATCATAAGGGTTCATGACTAAATCAAAATTACTGAAAGCTTAGTTGGAGAATTTTGGAATTCTAGAACAACTACAACAACAAGAACAATATTAGATCTACAAATTGCAGGGTCAACCGTAAATGTCATACATAGCAAACATGTAGAATGACGCATTATTGTACCATATTATTACATCGGGTATAGGATGGCCTGCATACCGTTTGACCGCGGCTAATGATCCGTACACCAATTACATTTTATTAAATTCCGTTATATTGAATGCAGACGGAGGCGATGGTTATTATTGCACACCACCTCCTGGGTCACGATGAATGCATCTAACACCTCTCTGAATTACACAATATATAGGTATGACTGTCCCTCACCCGAAATATATGTATCTCTATCTCACTCCCTTTCTGGTATAATATGATTGCATATTTTCGCATGCAATTTTGAGGGTGTATGCAACTAACCATTATTTTATTCAAAGCAGTAGGAATAAACAATATTTAATAATACCTTTCATAAAAATTACATATCCGAACCAACGGTTGACATTTTCTGCATCCCCTATTTTAATGAAATTCAATAAATGATTTTGGTTTGAATTCATAAACTCTATTGAATCTGTTTATTAAATTCCGGCTCGATATTACAATGTACGTTATTTGGTATGATTAGTTCATTTCATTACTTTCTAGTATAAACATTTATAGGTACTTTTTTACGCCTGCGAACATTCGTTTTTTGAATATCATTAACCCACTTTTTATATCGAGATATTTTCGTAGCATCTTAACAAGATAAGAAATATGTATGGGCACCTATGTATTTTTAGAAAATCTAATGCTGCATAAAAATCTCCTCATCAGAATTTTGATAAGTAATTAAGTGTCTATTACATTAAAAAGGCCGCCTCCTGACAAAATATGTCATGTTATGACTTAGCTATCAATAGCTGGAAGTCCTTGTTTCGATTCCCGATAAATTTTGAACAATCAAATTTTACCGTTTACTGTTCCGTCACGATCATTTTTATCAAAATTGGCGTAAATAATAGTTTTATTCATGCAATTTTTCACTTTTTTTAATTTTATCAAAAACGGAAATTACGGTTTTTAAAAAATACGCCTCATTTTCTACATTTTTTTATGCCCTACAAGAGCATAAAAGGGTATAAGCGTCATGTTTGATGAAAAAGGAGTCTGTGTTCTTGTAGAAAATGTTTTTTTTTTATAAAGATTGCGGCCTAAATATATATTTCAGGGCAGAAATGTATAAAATTAAAAACTTCCAACCTTTAATCCAAAATGCTTTTCTACAACGCTTGTTTAGCATCAATTAGTGATTTTCTGTATTTTCTCATCAAAATCGGTTAAAAAGTTGAATTTTTCAAGATTGTGGCCTCAGTACGAATTTTAGGGGAAAATGTATGTAGTCAAAGTTATAGAAAATTAAAAAACCAACAAATTTTATTTTCTAGACTTTTTTTCTACAGAACTTAATTTTTTTTAATCTTTAATGCGTGTACGTTGCAATCTGTTCAACTCAGAACAATAAGCAACCCCATGACTCAATGAGATGAGGATGATGTGTATGACGTGTAAATGAGGTGTAGTCTTGTACAGACCCAGGCCGACCATTCCTGAGAAAGTATGGTTAATTGAACCCCAACCATCAAAGTACACCAGCAACCACAGTCAAATCCGTATAAAAGTAACTAACTTTACTAGGATTTGAACCAGGGACCTTCGTCTCTGAAAATCAGCTGTTTAACAGCTGACTCACGGCGACGACTTTACCTCTAGATCAACCCGGTGGGTCGAACTTAGAGTTTAGCGTTAGTGACATCCCATATTTCAAAATCCTACAGAAATTGATTTTCATATAGCGTCACTCACTCATGATTAAAATTAGGTTATATTGTTCATTATTTACATTGGCAAGTCAAAGTTATGATCGTTTCCCACCAGATTTTTATTTTGTTTTCTTATAAATAAAGAATTCCCGAAAAAAATGAAAAAATAGGGCCTATATAATAACATACTTGTATATTACTTAACATAATTAAATTTCAGCTAAATTAAAATCAAGCCATTCTTGTAGTGGGTAGAAATACTTACGTAACATATAAATAACATGAGTGTAAAGTTCGTGTAATTAACGTTAACAAAATTCGAGGTATGATATATGTTACTAAACACAGTAACTCATAACTGGAGTAAATTAGAAGCAACAGAGTTAATTATCATCTTACCTTGATTAATTAGCTAATTATAATGCTTTAATCAAAACAATGTAGTAGTAATAAGTTATATTCTAGAATGTACAAAGGAAGTTTAAATAGAACAACAGATTCGATGTAAGAAACTTAATTACTCCCTTTACACAGCGTACAGTGTAGAGAGATACCACGATTACATCGTATTAATATGCAAGATATATTTAGACTTACAACGATTATTTCTGTATTAAAAAATCTGGTGTGAAACACTCACAAAACTTTTTCTTGCCAATGCAAATAATTAACAATAAACCTAACATTAGTAATAACACATTAGAAATAAACAAAAAACTAACAACCCTACAAATGACATCTTTACTTAATTCACCACAGGGTCTGACTATAATGAAATAATGAAATTCATTATACTCTCAGAGGAGATAACTCTGAGTAGTTTCTTTTACACCGCTACATCTTCTGTTCTTAAATGCTTCAGCCACATAATCGGCTGACCATGTGATAAGAAACAGAACTATTTTTGTAGCCCTGAAACTAACAGATCGAGTGCATATAATTTAATAATTTTGGAGGGTCCACCTGACTGTTATGGGCAAGTGTGTATTATACACAGTTGTAGTTACTAAATTTTCAAATGGTGTACGCTCAATCTGCCCGTTTCAGAGCTAAAATAAATAGTTCTGTTTCTTATCACATGGTGAGCCAATTAAATGACAATCATTTAAGGACAGAAGAGGTAGAAGTGTAAAAGAAACTAATCAGTTATCTCCTCTGAAAGTAATGAATTTCACTTTACAGCCAGACTCTGTGGTGAATGAATTGAAGGTGTCATTTGCAGAGTGGAAAATATGTGCTTTTCAGAGGGCCCGACATGCTAATAAGTATACTTTTCCACTCAGTGAGGAAGGCAATAGTAAACCACCTCACTCCTCGTTTTTACATAATAAAAACTCTTGAGGTTCAAACCAACCTTTCGGCTGATGACCTAAACAACAGTTACTTAATAAAGACAAAAAAATAAACAAAAAGATAAAACCAGAGAAAATGACGATTCAAACGCAGAAAATATCTAAATAAAAGTTTAATTACATATTCATTTACTAAGCGTGCATGAATGTAGAAAACTGTAATGAAATGTTGAGGATTACGATCGATTGTATGACGTACTTAAATAACATTCAAGAAAAATGTTATTTATAAAATTAGAATGGAAATTGATAATCCGTAGTAATTTAGTTAGCAGGATGTAGTAAGTTGTGGTTCAGTAATGTGATCAAGAGTTCGATAGATAAGAGAAAAGGGAGTCGTGTAGTTAGTTTGGAGACCGCACGGTTGCAACAACAAATGTTGGGTGGACGTTAATCAAGAGAGCGAGTGAGCTGGGTGAACTATGCAAATTGACGGGAGTACTAATAGTAACGCTAAGTATTCATGCAGAGTAATCCGGGCAATGGCTGACACAGTAATTTGCCGGCTTGAGCTTGTTTTAATAAATAGCCAATCAGGCGGGTAATTCCAGGGACCCTGACTGATTGGCTAATTTCATACGGGTTTACTTACCGGTACCAGCCTGATGCTGATACTAATCCGGGCCATTAACTATTATAACAATATGATGAAGTTTTGACCGGCCAAGTTGTTATCGTCGGTAATAAATCATTGTTTAATAGGCTATTATTGCAAATCTACAACACTTCAAATTTCCACTCGATCCCCGGGTTTATAAATTATTATTGATATCCTATACTTCTATTACGATTTAAACCTACCTAAATTGGATGGGATGTACTTATCAGTAATTTCAGTTTTAAAATAATCTCCAATTAGATTCCAAAATAAATTACCTATAAAACAAATACACCATTAACTAACTTCATTGAGTACATCGTTCGATTAATTCCAGTGTATCACAGATTTATCTAAACATGTTTATAATACCCTACAATATTGTGGTTTTATAATTTTTTCAAACGTCCGAATTGATGATAATTAAACAAAAGCTGTATTAATATATTAATTATACAAGATTATTTTAAAACAAATTATCGAATTAAACTCTAATACAATGTATTAACAAAGCACCATTAAATATTTAGTCAAATAAATTTCACATTTCTCAGTTAACATTTCTTCAAATACTAATCCAAATATATCGATCTAAAATTCTCTGAACACTTACCAATCACTATGGCACTTCTCAAAAAAAAATCAACACATTTTAATGTACCAACAGAATTAAAACGTGCAATTTTTAAGATTCTCCTCAAGATATTACACGAAATTATGAAATCATCCCAACTTTTTGGAAGTAAACCTCCTAGACAACACATATAAACACTAAGAAGACTACGACAAACCAAACACATCTAACAGACCTTTTTTGATAATAAGAAAATATATTACTATTTTACACAAGATCCAAAAGAAGTGCATTAAAGGGTTAATCCTCCGTTCAATGGTTCAAGACGCATTAATTAACCAGTTATTATTATAGTCCAATTCACGAAAGAAAACACCTGTCTTTAAACACCAATATCTTTTGAACCGTTATATGTAAAAACAATAACGATACATCAAATTAAAGCTTATTTTATTATTGGTTATAGGATTACAATAAAATTTATAATACTTTGCAGCCCTATATATTTTAATGTACGCGTGAACAAAGTAATAGTACCAAGTTGGGTATACTGGAAAAGTGGTTCAAAACTGGTGTAATATGACAAATTTACTGGACACCTGGAGTTGTTTATTTTTGAGTCTATTGAAATAAAAATAGATATTTCCAGCTGATTAAAATAAATATTTTAAAATTATTTGATTTCATTAACAAAAGTATGGTTACTAGGCAACTAAGAAGAAGAAAAGACTATTGTAAATTATTTTAATGGGGACGTGAAACCTAAAACTAATAAAACGTATTTTTTAGCGTCCCATTCAAAAAAAGTACAATTTTAAATATGCATCATAATTTTAAAGGATATTAACAAAATAAAACCAGTGAGTTGATTTAACAGTGTTTAGAACAGGAATATTATTTTAAAAGTACACTTGAACTGTGAAAGTTGTGATCGTAATTATTAAATTATATTGATTAAACAAAAACCACAATGTGTTAAATGTAAATAATGTTTTATTGAACGAGATAGGGGACAAGGTAAATAAGAAACAATAAAATCAAACTTGAAAGCTGATCTAACACAAATAAAGAAAATAATATTAATATAATACATTATAAACAAGAAACATAAAAAAAACTCATGTAACAGTAATTTAGGTTATGAAGGATTTAAAAAATTAAATAAAGCAAGAATTGATTCACTGATATTGATACATGTTTAATCATTTCATAATAATTTAGCTAATCTCTCATGGGGATAATATAATACATAACAAATTTGGCATACCCTCGTGGAGATAAAATAGTCCTCTTTAAATATTGTGGGGATACTTAGAGGATAAAAAAAAAGTTCTCTTCAAATTTGGCTAATCCCTTGTGAGGAGTAAAAAAAGTTCTCTACACTGGGTACTTTTTATACGTAATTCGTTATATTTAATACACTATTAATTTCCAAAAATGTTAATGTATATCCTGTAACCAACAATAAAACAAGCTTTAATTTGATGTATCGTATAATTGTTTTACATACAACTGTTCAAAAGCTATTACTGTTTAAAGACAGGTGTTTTCTTTCGTGAATCGGACTATTAATTCATTGATAACATCTATTTATCGTTCCATGGCGAACAGATTTAACTTTTTAATTTTATAAAAATCTTATTTATTTACAGTAATGTATTACACAGGATTCTTTTCCTATGGCAACCTGTTCTCCATTCTTTACATATGACCGTACCAGATTAGTTCTTTAATTTAACTATGAAAAATTGGAAATTTTTGTACTCAACAAAGCAATCTACTACAGCTGTGGAAACTAATTTCCACAGCTGTTATTTCACTTTTCACTTTTAATCTTGGTCGGGAAGTCCAAATCTATGGAGCCATAAATAAAAGAGCTTTCAACAAAAAACCGGAAGATTCTCTTTTTAGTGCCAATAGATATATGATTACTCCGCAAAACCAGATGTAACATTCTGGTGATGACCACCCTTTTCCAAAAATATACGTATCTAATTTGTAAATAATTGTGTACGTGAAAAAAATATTAATTTCTGAAGCATTTTAATAGAATTTCTATGAAAACATAAAACTATTATTATTATTATTATTATTATTATAGTTAAAATATGGTGTAACAGATATTTTGTTTACAAATTAAACTCTTTTGCTCTGCAAAGAGTTTTGACGGATTTTTTTTGTTTCTGGGAAGCGTATAAATTAAACGCCTTGGAAACCATTTAAAATAAGTTTTGGTTCATTACATCTTATTGCCTAGCAATTACAGCACAATGTCCATGCTAGGTTTAGCAGTTGTTTGTAAAGAAGCAATTTATTTAAGTTTGAGAGTTCGAAGGTCTGACCAACCAATATATCTTTCTTACATTACTTTAAGATCTCCCTTTTCCTTCTTTACGTGTTCTTTCAACTGCCTGTACCTTTAAAAGTATAATAGTTGTGTGAAACGTTTTGGAAGTTATAATAATGAAAAAACTTACTATATCCTTGCCGGGAATCTTATACAGAACCTTGGACTTTGACAATAAGTAGAGTTTATTTCAGAAAGATTGCACTAGTACGTCTTATTGGTTATTTTTCTGAAGCATATAGAAAACTATGATTTTTGGACATGAATGTTTGTGTTTTATGCAATTACGTTAGCTGAAACCAATATTATTCAATTAAGAAAAATATTTAATTTTTAACAGTATTCGTAACAGAAAAAACAACAATTAACATGTTGTAGCATACGTCAAAAAAACAATTCCTCAGCTCTTTTATTCGAAAATTGGAAAAAATATTAGCATTTTTTCCTATTTAATATCAAACAGAACAAAAAAGTTGATTGATTCTGGGGTACAGAGAGGTAATGGTGAGGAAAGAATAGTGAGGAAAAATATGGTGAGAATAGAGGGTGGATAGGAGGGGGTGGCGAATGATGCAAATAACAATAGATATTGTTAGCCGGTCTAATTAATTCTCACTGCTTGGACATATCAATCATAGTCCCAATTTGCCGCGTCAAAAACAATCCAGTCTCGATATTGTCAAACAATGTGACGCCTTTTATTATTTAAATAATACGTCAGTAGGTTCATGCACATCCAAACACACCCTCCTTCCCTCCCGCCTTCTCTTCGTATGAAAATTCAATGTACACACTCTCAGAGAAATTGGAACGGTACACAAACATCTGCCTCTAATTATTATAGATTTTCATGCGGTTTTAATTAGCCTAGCTATGTTTATGTGAGATTTTAATAAATGCACTATCTTTCCAATTTTGTATGGGCACGGTGTATGTTATTATTATTTTTTTATCATTTAGGACGAATTATTAGTATTAATTATGCACAAATTTTGTTAAAATAACAATAGTTGAGAACTTTTTATTAAGTAGTTTTAGTCATCATTATGTTGTTGTTTAGGTCATCAGCCGAAAGGCTGGTTTGAACCTCTGAAGATGTTACTAAGTAAAATGAGGAGTGAGGTGGTTTACGATTGCCTTCATCACCGAGTTGAAAAAGTATGCTCATCAGCATGGCCTTCTGAAAAGCACATATTTTCCACCCAGCAAAATGACACCTTCACTTCAATCACTCCCAGGGTTTGGCTGTATAATGAAATTCATTAATTTTAGAGGAGTTAACTCTGATTAATGTCGTTTGTACCTCTACTTCTTCTGTTCTTAAATGATTCAGTCATTTAATTAGCTGATCATGTGATAAGAAATAGAATTATTTTTTTGTAGCCCTGTAACTAACAGATTGAGTGCAAATAATTTAACGATCCGCCTGTCTGTTATGGGCGTCGTTGTTTTATAAATACTAAAATAATCATAATTTCAGTTGTGATTGTGATAAATAAATAATGAGTTTAAGTTTTGTAGAGAATTAAGATGTTAAGATCATTTGACACCTTTTTCTACCAGAATTCACTACAACCTAATAGACATCTTAGAGTAATAACAGTTAAATGTAGTAATAAATACTTATCATCATTAATATGCATTGTGAGTTCCTTTAAAAAGTCTTATAAAGATCTTTACGAATATTTTGTATTATTAAATTACCATTAATCCATTTATAGATAATATTGTGTAAAAAAGACTTTAGTTGATGAAATATTGTATGCAGAATAAATGTCGTAAAGTGTTATATGACCATGGTAGTGATGCTCGATTAATCTAATAACACAGTGACAATAAAAAGTAAAATTTTAAGAACTTTAAACTGCATAAGACAAAATTTTCATGAAGGGATAGGCCTTAGTACTTACGTAGCAATTTCCACTATACTTTTATATTTTTTAAAAATATTTATATATATTTTTATAATATTTATATACAGTAGACTCTCAAAAATCCGGATCACGCTAGTCCGGACTCCGGATAGTCCGGGCGATGATTTTTTTTTTACTTTATTTTCTGAAAATTTACAACTTTTAAATTAACAACCAGTAAAAAGTTTTCATGGGATTGGCCCGATGAAATCAGTGGGAGGCTTTATCGGCGAACAAAGACGCTGTTCCTGAATTTAAGACCTTGCTTTTTAAAATCCTTGACAAAGAAGGAATTTCCGGTGACCAGCTGTATAATTGCGACGAGACTGGTCTGAACTATAAATGAACTGTATTATATATACTATTTATATATTATTTATATATTTTTTTAATATATTTTTTTATATATTTTTGTAACATAGCACCTTCATCCACTAAGCTCTTCAATTGTATAATATAGAAAAACTCTTAGTAGAATCTTTATCGTGAATTCTAAAATTTGGAAAGATTAAACATTTGTGAAAAAGTTAAAAATTAATAAAGTGTTCTTAGAAACGATTGTTTTCGCGAAGAAATATAGGTTTTCGCCCCTCCCGCTATGAAAGGGGTTAATTAATTAAATTATGAAAATTTAGGAAAACATTCTTATTTTGTTTTCCTGATGATTAAAATATAAGCTTTCTAATCCACAGAGAAAAGTTTTTATTTTGGTCAGACTGTAGCAATCAGTGTTAGTTTAAAATTATTATTTATTTAGAACAGCTGATTTCTATATTTTATAAGTGCAGGCAAACATTTTGTTTCATATATTTATTTTTTCAAAATTTCAATTTAGTAAAAACTCACAATATTTTAAATTTTCTATTAACCATTTAACCAAAGTAGTAACACAAAATTATTTTTCAAAATTTATTTAATATTTAATTGTATTTTATTTTACATTAAGTTTCCAAAGTTGTAATTAACAACAATATAAAAAATCATTTGTCTTAAACCAACCATAAAAAAGGACACATGATTGACAAACAGGATAAATGAATTTAATCAGAAATATATTATGTTAGCTGTTAATTTATTTTAATTTTTTTTTGTTTAAAGTCCGACTGTTTTTCAATTACTGCTAATGCAGACGGTGAGAAGGGTGATACATGAAAATGAGTGATTAAAAAATGATGTATAAAATAATAAAATGCATAACTATGTAAAAAAAAATAAATAATAAAAAATAAATAAATATAAATGTAAAATAAATAGTGTAATGATGCAGACCTGACCGGGAATCGAACCCGGGACTTCGGCGAATCCAGTTGCTAGTTGCGCTAACCACTACGCCAACTGGCCGGATTCCTTGGACTCTCAAGACTCTCCTCCTTGAGAAATTCATTGTTGTCTACGGAAAAAAGTTGTGACCTACGATGTAGTAGAGAATACAAAATTTTTGATTTAAAATATTTTGGTTTAGCATTAATTCTATTACAAAAATGTTATTATAAAACTCAAAAAGTAATAATTTAATTAAAAAAAAGAATTTGGCAGATAACATTAAAAAATAATAAAAGGCCTGCATAAAAGAAAGTGTAGGATTGTAGGGATTGGATTTTAAAGTATATAATTTTTATCTGTGTATGGGATGATTAATAAAGTACAAAGAGAAATCGATGAAAAACGTTATTTCAGTTATGCTGAAATGATATTAATGCTGATACTAAAAAGACAATGATTCTGCAGTGATACATTTGAAAATAATAATAATGGAATTCGTATAAAACGGGGATAAAGTGAAAAATATTGCGTTTAAAATTTGCATAAAACTACCGTTATCTTTTATAAATCACGCGATAATCTATTAATGTTCATTCAATAAAACAGCGGAGAAGGAGAAAATATTTGATCGGATCGGTTGGTATTCCAGTAGTAAAAGATACAACACAAACTGCTGATGTATCAAAAGATTTTATTAGAATATTAAAAGAGATAGATGGATGATTAAGGATGTTGATGCAGTCCTAAACTGTATCAGAATAAATAGGGGATGGAGAAAAAAAGTAAATAAATAAGCTAACAAACGAACAAACAAACAAATAAATAAACAAAGAGGATGAACAGAATATGATCCAGTTTTGTATTTCCAAGCGTAAAAACAAACTGCGCTATTATAAACGCAATAGAGCAGTTTATATTTTATGGCATGAAAATGTCGAATCGGTTGGCGCGGTCTGTGCAATCGTTAATTCATATCTGATAAATCAACACCCATTGAATGCATATTAACTAAGGTATCATACATGTTGTTTTTCATTTTCACGAACCGGCATCATCAACAACAATAAGCAAACCAACAACAAAACTCTCATTTATTTTTTTCCCCAGAATAAATACGATTACTAAATATTATGTACACAATTAAAATTGTGAATCGTTTCGGAACGGAATAGTTACGATAAGAGTGAACGGGTTGTATATACCGTTGGGGAATGCTAATTAATAGCGTTTAATTGTAGAATAAATATTATAAGCATTGGAATGTTCATGGATACACACACACATTATCATACCGGCGGTGGATAAATTTATCGAACGGATGAATAAACCATAATACACACGCACACAAATTAGGATAGAATCAGAGTGAAAATTTAAAGTCATGTACGTTTTAAAATACTCATGATTTTATTATAATTTTCGCTGTTTTCACCACGTCACAACGCAGTTGTAAACCTGTTCAAATTAAATTACTACTTATATTCGACTAATCAACCTAACTACCTTCATATTCCGTTGTATTGCATACATCAAAATTTATTTCCATTTAATTTATCGGTTTCGTTTATTTCATTCGTTAAATTGTCTCCCTTTTCATTTATAAATTGCATAAAATATCCGATTTGGGATTTCAGATGTAAATGAAAATAAACTGTATCCTATTATTTTAAATATTGTATCATTTATAAAGTATTAAAGCTGATTTAATTTTATATTACCGGTAATGTATGCGACGTGTACTGGTGCTAAATAAAAATTCAAATCTCATTACGTTAATTTCATTAATTATTTTTGAAAATAAAATTTTATCTATTCATACAACTGTAACCGATTGTTAATAATTAAAACAACACTTGTTTAAAGTTTAATACAATTCATGTTATGCAGTAACTAATTATCATTTGAAAAATGAAAGACCAGATAATAAAATAGAATTGTATACTGTTCCTGAAAATAGGAAATATTAATCTAGTTGAATTGATTTTTAGATGAGGTAGGTAAAGGAAATTATAAAATTAAACGATAAATATTCACAAACAATTCATTTGTAACTAAAAATAATGAATTAAGCTTACATCACATTTTACAGTTGAATCTCCATAACTCGAACCACGTAAGGAATATGGAACTAATTCGAGTTAAAGAAAATTCAAAATAAAGAACAACAAAACTTTAGAACTTTGACCAGTTTTTAAAGATAATGTTAAACATATAAAAAAATAATCCTGTTTTAATGGCGTTAAACAAATTTCTGCTGTAGCTTTTGATTAGGGGAAGTAGTATTGGTTGCTTTTAATTTTAATAGTCTCAGTTGGAAACTGAGACACTTTCATCAAATATTTTTTTTAAGTCTTCTACAGCTGGCTTTAAATTTTGTATGACCAAGTTGCATCACTGATAGATCTGATTTTTCTCGGAGCTTAGACCTGATATGGGAAGATTTTCCCCTCGCACTTCTTGTAGCCAATTTTATACACATTCTTTTATTCCAGGCTACGAAACATTTTCGTACACACTTGCGTTAAAAACAGAAAAGAATTCGCTTTGAAAAAAATATATCAAACAAGAAGTTATGGAAGCTAATTTAACGTAAATTAACGAGTAAATTCTATTACGGGGAAATCAAATTTAATTCAAAAGATAGAAAATTCGAGCTATAGATGTTCGAGTTATGAAAATTCAACTCTATAAAGATTTTTAAAAGTCTGTTAATGTTTGTTGATGACTTGATAATTTTTTTATTAACTCTTCCAGGAAACTCCAGAAGGGAGTAAAGGACATGTCAAGATAAAACAAATAACCCTAAATTTGAACGATATGTTATTAAATTCATAACTTACCAATTCATTTATTACCACTATTACTACAATAAGCGTGTCATCCAACCATTTCTATCAAATAATACTCACTTTGCCTCAGCGTTAACTTAGAAGTTTATGTACTTTTTAACAAACTTACATTACCTCAACTTTTTTAAATTTGTTGTAATTTATTGATGTATTTTCTACCTGCATAAGTAGATTAGCAACATGATAATAAATTCTGTTTCTTGTGTAGACTAGTGGTTGTGAAAACATTAAATTCCGTAAAAAAGGTATTTTGCTTTACGTACATTATCACTTCAAAAATGTACAAAAGAAAGAACTGTAAGCAATTGAAGCTCCTTAAATAATGGTCTACATGAGGTTAAGCGATTAGTTCCCACCACATCACTTAATAGCTTTTTTTCTGAATTTTACACACTCTTTCTATGTTACTCTGTGATAAATTACCTCAAACTAATATGGCATACAGAATATGAGATAAAATTGGTAAGCTGCTATATTTACAATAGCTATTGATCCGTCAGAGCTTCGCAAAAAATTCATATCTATTTGAACCTAACAAAGGATTTGTTAAAAAGTGTAAAATAAAAATTAACTATATTCTTTAAAATATTTACACTAACACAAAACAGTTGACTTCATTTCCCATCAAATAAAGTTCAAATTCTGCAGAGTAATTATGTACAATACGTAGGCTCTCCATCTTGACAGATGACTGAGGGGAAGTAAACATTATAAAGCATGACACAACGTTTAATAAACCTTGCTTTTATTTACGGAAATGATTATTGGATGGACGCTTAAAATTGTCTTTAAAGAATACATTTTACAAATGAACGTTAAGAAAAGTTTGATGTCATAAATAAAACCATTAAAGTAACGGAGAATAAAATACTGTACTAACAAAAACACAATGTCCCTTAAAAACGTCACCAAGGGCACACTATAAATTACTTTATTTTACCATATGTCACAGATGTTAAAAAATACCTTTATAATTCTTTCCACATTTAACTTCAAATGCAAATAAATTCATCATACAGCAGATATATTTGTGACACATACCGGGTAATCCGTGGGGAAGACATAAACGCTGATGGCCTAGAGATCTCTTGCAAATGAACTCATACGTATACAGATCTCAAATATCAGGTAATCCGCGGAGAAGACTCAAGCACCGATATCCAAGAGACCTTTTGGAAAGGAATCAGGGTGGGTTGTGTAGCAATGTCAGCACCAGGAAGTCTATACAAGTAGACTAAACCATTTAAATCATAATTTTACCATTGTTTTACATTTGCTAATTGTTATTTCAGTAAGTTAACAGATTACAAAAATAATTTTAAGAAATATTAGAAATTGACTAAACTGAAGGAATATACATAATAGCTATGAAAAATTGTTCTATGAAAAATTTTTCAAGTAAAGAAACAGGAAAAGTAAAATGTGGAGTGAAACCAAGAAAAGCAATAAAGTTCAAATTCTGCAGAGTAATTATGTACAATACGTAGGCTCTCCATCTTGACAGATGACTGAGGGGAAGTAAACATTATAAAGCATGACACAACGTTTAGTCTGTGTAGGCTATAGGTCTACATAAAATTTTTTTTACCAAAGCGTAATTCTTTTGCAATCAGTTTTTTTAAAGTCTCATCATCTGCTTGGTTATTAGGGACTACGGTGGGTAATGCATTGAGAACTAGGTTTTAGCTTGTGAAAATTTCCAGACTCTGGCCGGGAATCGAACCCGGGACCTCCAGAAGGCTAGCCGAATCTAGCCGGACCCGGGACCTCCGGACTTGGTAGGCCAGCGTGGCAATCAATTTTTTAATGCAAATATAAACTCTTAACAGCCGATAAAAGTCTGAATAATAATAACGTTCTTAGAATGAAAATATAAAACACTCAGTAGTGTGTTTCAAAAAAAGACTAAACACTGAACAACATAAAACTAAACTTGACTCTAAACTGTGTATTAATATTTTGAAACGTAATTAAAGCTGAAAGAGTCGATGACCGTGATGGAGATGATAATGATCCCGATTATGAAATGAAGATGATTAGTACTTAAAAGTATAAAAATTAAATGATTAAAATGATTAAAAAATTATTATTAATTACTAACACATAATAACTTTGTTATAAGGATAACAAGATACATTTCGCTAGTTTTTGATTGATAATTTATATCTTAGGAATAAATACATCTTTAGTAAATTTCTTAACCAGGAAATAAATCTAAAACATTTCTAACAAAATTTTATTGATAGAAGAGTAAACTTATATTTGAAATAATCAGTTAACTATTCACCCTTGAGAATAAAGGAAAATAGAAGACATTAATTTAATTTTTTGGAAAATTTAGTAATAATGAAGGAGGGTTGATATCTTCCCGTATTTATTTTGAAAACACATAACTCGATGTGGTTTTGTTATATCAGTTATTTTCGATGTCAGTTGTATTAGTAACAGACCCATTTCAAAGAACCGATTCAATTAAGTATCTGGACATTTAATTGAAATGTAATTCATTCAAGAGTAAAAAAAGGAAATTGTTTTGAAGATATGTAAGGGAAGTTTAGGAATTAACCGCGCATGAATTATAGGATCGGATCGTTGTTCGTTCTATCACATCTCATTGGGAGGGTAAAGTAAGCGAAGGGTAACGAGGCATGCTTAGGGTGACGAGCCGTCTATAGCAGGAAGAGTGTAGTATTAGCAGAGCTATGAGGAACGGTGGTGGAAAAGCTGGGACATATTGTGCGTGGGTGGAAGAGGGATGTACATAGTATATGGAAACAGACTGGACAGAGCGGTTAGGGAGATTCTAACGTAGGATGACGGGTTATCATGAGAGAAAGGGTCCCATCGGCAGGGAGGAGGGGGTCATTGGACGCAGGTGTTATATAGCTGATTACACTCATTACAATTCATTAGTGTCACCGGCAGACGCGCTCAGTTTACTGTCGGTTGGGGCCCTGCCGCTCCTACCGCTACCGACTCCAGTGTCCGACCCAGGCTCATTATGCTACACCAACCTCCAGGGAAAATTGTGTTTACAAAAAGATACTGCATCACTGCTCGTTGACCATTTATATATTATATAACTGGGATAGAAAATGCTCTCGTGGCATGTAGGCTACACTGTTTAGTTAACGCATTTTGTAGTTTAAGCTATCTTTTATGTTGTTTTAGTAAAATGATTTAATACAACAGATTTAGAAGCCAGTGCTGTTATATTATCACTACGATTATTTCAGAGCAGGAACTTCATTTAAATTTAATATGGTAAATTTACTCAGGATTTTTTCTTATATATCAAGGGATCTGAATGTTGTTGTTTAGATCAACATCCGAAAGGCTGGTTTCAACCTCTAGAGGTTTTACTAAGTAAAACGAGGAGTGAGGTGGTTTACCATTGTCTTCCTCATTGAGAGGAAAAGTATACTTATTAGCATGCCAGCTCTCTGAAGATTATCTACTTCCCACCCTGAAAATGACACCTTCACTTCATTCACCACAGTCTTAATGCATTACTCTCAGAGGAGATAACTCTTAAGTAGTGTCTTTAACACCTCTGTCTCTTCTGTTCTTAAATAGGTATATAACTGAATAAATATGTGATTAGAAACAACAATTTTTTGTATCCCTGGAACCAGCAGATCGAGTGCCATTAATTTAACATTCCACCTGCCCGTTATGGGAAAGGAATTTAAATATGTATAAGTCTAAATCACGTTCTTGAGATGCTACACCTTTTCTATTATTTCGTGTAGAATAAAGGTCTGGAACTCTTAAGAATCCTTAAATAGTCAAAAGACTTTGAATTTTGTGTTAAGGATATCGTGTTTTTTTTTTTCATTACTTTCCCTTGCTTATATAAATATGTAGGAAGGAAAGTATTGTTTTCATATCGATTTCTCTAAATCGAGTTTTCACCGGATATACTCGTTTTCAGACCCCCTGAACCTTGTCCTTTGAGAATTCTGCGGTAAATCCACTTTTTGAGGACTTCTAACCTATTCATAATGATAGTCGTTCCCTTATCGTACAGGAGCAGTGACCAAATACATCACCTGGGGAACCTTATTAAAAAATTAACGTTGAATTCTGAGTTTGTTAAATCCGTATTTTATAAATGCATTGTGCTTTATTCTGTTTTTAATTTCCATGCCCGAGTATTATTCTTTACAAAGCCACACTAGAAAATTAAGATGAGTTATTTTGTTAACGGTTTGTAAATAAACTAAACTAAAAATTTAACATAATTCATATTAATCCTCATTGTAACGTGTTACATTATCGTTTACCTTTATGTAGTTGAATTATTTTAGTTAGTTAACCTCTTCAAACTACTAGTAACTGAAATATGTAAAGGGTTGTATAGTAGATCTATACTGTAATGATATTAATACGATCATGAAGTGAATTGTACGGCGAGCCTGAATTATAACTGACTAATCCAATGAATGCCATTAAATTACTTGGATGGACATTGTATGTGTGTATGCATTTGAATGTGTATTTGAGAGAAACAGAGAAGTAAGTATAGGGGGAGAGGGTGACACGAGAGGGAGGGATGAAGCTGGATGGACAAGAGAGGTTTCGCCGAGGGATTAAACCGTCACTGTTGAAGCCGGTCGGACGGACGGTGAACGAACGTTTCCTCCCTGACCTGCACAGTTTGACCACTTCTAACTGTACCTCATAGTCCAGCTCTCTCGGACCAACATATATTTCACACAAGAGAACTGAAAACACAGCAGTAACACTCATTACGGAACAGCTATCAGTCTTCCACCCACAACTCCCTTCGGGGTGGCACTAATAACCCCATTACTTACGCTAAATAACCCCACTATCCAAATTCCCTTTCCGACCTTCATCCCTCTTTATATTGTAACAAAATTCAACTAATATACTCAATCTTTTAAAACAATCACGTAAAAGAAATAAAATCTCCAGAAATAAATTTTGTATCCCAACTTCTTCAGGCACACTATTAATATTGGAATAACTTAGAATAGTAATTTAATAGAGTATTAATAAATCGACTGTAAATGACTGGAATACATAACCAAAAGTACAAATCAATAACGTTAAGTGTAACATAACTAAAAACAAAACTTAAAAATGAAGTCCTCTTTCTTCTCAGTGCCATCTTAGTAGAAGTTGGTGACTAATATGGCAAAATTCCTCTTTATTGTGAGCCTGGTGAAAAGGGGTTTCTTTCTGTGCGGGTCCAGTCTTTGACGTTCCGTAACCATAATTTTTGCTTTATACCTATCTCTTGCTTTCCTTTGTCTTCTAATAACTCTGTCTTCTAATATTAGTTAAATTTTTTGAAATATGTAACTTATATAGCTTTTTTTAACCATAGAAAAAATGAACCATAATTTGTTTGATTACTTTTAATTTGTCACCTGTCCAGTGGACATAAAACTACCAATTTAGCGTTTTTTAGCCTTGATTAATGAAACTATCTCCTGATTATTTATTTTTGCTTTAAAAACATTTTCCCGTAAATTTGATTAACTCACTGTCGAAAAAAATCTAAAAAGTCATGTTTCTTTTGTCTAAGATAGGCCTACAGTTTTCAGCTAAGTTGAAAGCGAAATAATTAGAATGATGTTCTAGTTTACTGAATACTCTCTATGTCGTATTATGCCGGCGTATAAGATTGTAAAATTATATATGCAACCCGTAGAGCGTGTGTTCTACTGTACCTAAAAACAACAATTAAAGGAAACAGCTGATATAAATTTAGATATGTCATAGTTGTTATTGACAGTGTGATGTTGTGCAAAAATCAGCTGTCAGCATGACTATACTAATACTTTGTTAATAGAGAGGCATGACTATTGCACCGAGTACCTCACTCGGCCATCACTATCTCTCTCTCTAGCAGAAATGCAGTCTTATATGCCGGCCGTAATACACATTTCTCGTTCAACTTATCGATACATTTATTTCACAATGAAAAAGTTTGCTTTGGATATACCATGATGCTTTTAAGACGGTTTTAAGTGTTTTATTTTGTTGAAATCTTTGCAGGGTATCAATATTGGAGTCACTTGCTGATCCATACAATGGTACATCATACCCTATTACGTACAAGTAAAAAATAAAAATAATTTACATATGGTTTCTATTTTGTTTCAGCTAACTCTGTTTATAAAGTCTTCAGTGAAATTATACATTATAATAATAATAAATATAAAATATAAAAATAATATTTAACATAGAAGATAATAATAAATCTTGAATTTTTAAGCTAATAAATAGAAAATTAAAATTTTGAATTATGATAATTAAAGTTACAAAAACTCAAATATGATTTCGAAAATTTCCAAGTTTTCGATGGGTAATCAGGTTTACAAAAACAAGTACATCATCAACATCTACTCAAAAAATTTTTCTTCTTGCAGTGAGAAAGTAGAATATCTTGTTTTTAACTCAGGAACAAGTTTACTAGTAGTTTAGTATTGGTACAAGTTATTTTCAGTTAGTAAAATAAGAGGTAAATAAACTCACCTGGTGATGAAAATGAAAGGTCTTTCTTTACGAACACGAACTGTTAACTGGCGAATTCTTGCCTATCCAGACCTATAACAATAAAATTTTATTACAACTTTTGTTACTAGGATTGGATCAAAGAAATATGGTTCTTTTCCTGATTAATAATATTAAAGTTTTAAAATCTTTTTTATTGATTTATTTAAAGTTGCATCAACAGATTGTTCAGTTGAGACTACGATGCGTTATTTAACGGTGGGTTTTAGCTTGTGGAAATTTCCAGATCCTAGCCGGGAATCTAACTCGGGACCTCGACGTTGTAGGCTAGCGTGCTATCTAAAAATTTTAATATTGTGTTTGATAACGAAAAGTCTCATTTATGAATTGTTAACTAACTAAACCAACTTTTTAAGTTTTTAACGTCTTTTTATACAAAAAAACTCAATTAACAAATAAAATATTGTTAAATGTACCTGCCAAACGCAAAGAAATAAATGATTTATAAAATGCCTTGAAGCAACTTGGTTTTGTTATGAAGAAAGATAACTAGATTGTTATACATCAAAAGACAAAAGTCTTCAAGTGGCTATCTTAAACAAACAGAATGGTTTCTTTCTGTATCAAAGGTTGCTTTAGGATATGCTTTAAACATATAACCTAAATGTTTTTGGTTATTCTTGAAAGAATGACATTTAAAAGAAATATATTTGTATTATATTCATAACTAATAGATATTTTTTTATAATTTTATTTGTTGTTTGCTATAATATCAATGAAAACAAATGAACAAAAGTCTGCACGTCACATTTTCACTAAAACGGGAAACATACCACCAGTGTTTTCAAACAACGTACAAATTCCATAATATCTGTTACATTAAAATATTCGTATACTGGTCTTCACTTAGAGAGGCCTTTAACGTGGAGGCTTACATATGGAGCAAAATAAACCAGCTAAATCTCAAATATCAACAACTGTATTGAATGCTTAACAGAAAGCCTAAATTGATGACCCAAAATAAATTTGACTATTTTGTTTTTAAACATAAAACAATTTTTTTAAAGATATATTTGTCTATTACTTATATAATTATTATATAGTATATTTAACCCAAATACTCAGTATAAATGTGAAAAGAATAAAACTATTACATTAAAGAATAATCAGAACAATAAAATGTTCCTTTAAAAAAATGAGAGGTAAAAACTTCCTCTTCTTCTAGAAACTACTTTTAAGTGGTTTTTTCTCTGGAGTCACAAAATATTATTAATATTATAAAACAGTACTCCAATGTATGTAGACATACGGTATACAACTCTGGGGTACAAGTCACAGAAATATTGAAATAATTCAAAAGTTTCAGTAAATATTACTTCAAAAAAATCACAGACTCATATTGGCGCAAATCCAACACTCTAATACAGTGAAAAATAAACACTCCTACAGTACAAACTGAACAACACAAGACTTGAACAGAAAAGACTGACCAAACGACGACAGAATATCGTGCATTTCGATGAAGAACGCCAGGAAAGATCAGAAAGATTGAAGGAATACTGGAGAAGAATCAAAGAAAGAAACGTCAGGAAAATACTCCAATACAACAAAAATGGAAAAAAGATGTTTCTTCTCACATGAACTTATGAAGTCCTATGTAGCTTTAAAAAGAAAAATGTAATTTGGTTGAAATAATCTCTCTTAACATCTTAATTAGTACATATTTCATTTGTACAACACAATTGTACCACTACAAACTATAGTGAAGTTTAAAATGTAAAGTTAAGAGGATGTGTATTACAAGATATATCATTTAATAAAAGCATCAAACAAGGACAGAATGAAAGAAGGACAGTGGAGGATAATCTCAAAGACAGAAGTATATAAGATAATAACCCCGTTAACAAATTTCTTCAGGAAAAAATCATTCTTGGAGCACCTACTTAGAGTAGAAAGCACCTAGACTTGCTAACCAAATAATTAACTATTACTAGGAAAGAACAACAAAACCGAAATGGATAAAAGAAGTCCAACTGCACATGAAAGATTTGAAAATGTTAAGGGAGGATCTGATTACAAAATCTGGAAAACATGACGAGCTAATTAAAACTAACATAATAACATTTAAAACATTTCTAAAACTAGAAAGGAATCAAACAGGGTGTATTCGGACGAGGACAGGCGCCAAAGATCGGAACGCCTCAAAAAGATGTGAGCGAAAAGGAAAGAAGCAAGAATAAAACAACTTACACACTTCGGGAATAAAAAAAACTGATTACAGATCGTATTGGCCCAGAAATTGGACTAAAGTGATGATATGAGGTTTTAAAAGCTTAAAAAAACATAAAAGTTTTTTAAGCTATCGCTTAATAGATTATAAATTAAGAGGTAGCCACAATAAAAATGAAAAACATGTTAATGAATAACCCGTGGAAAAATATGATTGGGGCAAGATAAAAACCGATTTAGGATGATTAACTGGAGGAGGTGAGCGAATGATAAACGTTCCAGTGAAGAGACCCCGTTGTGAGAGTTTGAGGTGGAATAGACTTGGATAAGGGGGTCGGGACTTACGAGACAACAGCTTGGCTTGGACTATATCTTTTGTCGGGTCACGTACCGTAAATCTGTACAGTTTAGCAGTGTTATTGCCGCTATAAACGTGATTTGTCCCCCGGTTTTTGGGACAACTTACAAGCGACGTACTAATTTCAGGAAAAAAGCTCAAATATATCTTCACTATAAGATCATAAAGCCAGAGTTAACACCTACTTTATCAATAAATGTGACAGGCAATATTATTTGCTTTCTTTTCTAGTTTATAAACAACAGTAAATATAACCTAATATTATCTTGTGTAACAAAAATAAATAACCTATTTACAATGATACATATAACAAATGTTCCACTTTTTAAATAATACAGATTTATAAACTGTATATTTCCCAATAGGATTACTTTATAACTATTTCAGTTATTTATTTTATTTATTTTTCTAGACCTTAAATATACTTTTCAGTTAAAATTAAATGTTAACTCGCCCATTAAAAGACGCTAGAACTGAAGATTAAGGTAATTAATATTATTAATTATTAAATCTATTAAAAATATAAATTTTATTACACCCATCACAGACAGGTGGAGTGTTAAATTATTTCCATTCGATCTGCTAGTTCCAAGGCTACAAAAAATAGTTCTGTTTCGTATCACATGGTCAGCCAATTATATGACTGAATCATTTAAGAGCAAAAGAGGCATACGGAAAAAAACGATATACGGCCAACGATATGGCTGGTGTCCCAAATTTCCGATTAGGTCTTGCATTTCTTCATTATACATTTTCATTTTGCAAAAAAAGTCGGAAGTAAAACAAAGAAAACAACACGGTATCCTTAACACAAAATTCAAAGTTTTGACTTTTGCCTATTTCTCGTTTCTTAAGTGTCCCAGACACAAAATCTATAATCTATACTAAATAAAAGAAAATATGTAGCATTTCACGAACCTGGTTTAGACTTAAATATTCAGATTCCTTGCCCATAACAGGCAGGTAAAATGTTATTAATTGCACTCGATCTGCTGGTTCCAGGGCTAAAAAATAAATCTGTTTCTTATCACATAGTCAGCCAATTACATGACTGAACTATTTAAGAACAGAAGAGGCATAAGTATGAAAGACATGAGTCAGAGTCACCTCCTCTAAGAGTAATGGATTTCATTGTACAGACAGACACGGTGGTAAATGAATTGAAGGTGTCATTTTCAGAGTGGAAAATATGTGCTTTTTAGAGTGTCTGGCGAGCTGATAAGCATGCTTTTCAACTCAGTGAGGAAAACAATGGTAAACCACCTCACTCTTTGTTTTACTTAATAAAACTTCTAGAGGTTCAAACCAGCCTTTCAGCTGATATCCTAAACAACAATTCTTTGTTAAAATTCTGTTAAAATAACAGTTAGTCCATCCACAGATAGAGGAACATGAAAGTAACAAAAGTCACTACTAACAGATGTTGGTGACAACGGTGATTTAGGCATCTGAACACGGGACAATAAAATTTTAGACACTTTAACTCGTGCCTTTTAAGGACAGAATATCAGAGAAATATATATGTGTTATATTTATTTCCAAAAAGGTTTTCAAGGTTCCACATGTTTTTAATCATGTGCAGTGAGTCAAGTGTCAAAAAATGATGCATCCGTACACAAGATCTAAAAGAATAAGAAACTGCACGAAGTATTGGGCCATTCCTACAATCAAAAGAGTTTATAAATGGCAGCTAAAGAACTAAATTCAATTGTTTTAGATAAGTATTCACGGACGTACTTTAAATCTAAAACAATTATTTTCTAATTACACAATTAATAATGATATTGATGATTAAGCTTAGCCTACCAACAAATACATTTAGATTACATGAATTAAATCGATTACAAAAATTAAGCTTAAACTAAACTTGAATAACAATAGAATAATATCCTTCAGAACCAAACAGATTGATTTATCTATCCACAACCAATTTGCTACCCCCCGCACGCACACGCAATATTTGACAAGGCACAACCGGTCTGAGAACGACGCTATTTTGAACGACCAGACAAAACTTATCCTTCACAATACAATTATTATTTAGCGACTGATAACAGGTTTTTACTTTCTCTTGCCTTTGTATAGGTAGGAAAGTAGGCCTACTGTTTTCATGTCGACTTTTAGAAATCGAGTTTTCACCAGATCTACACATTTTCAGACCCCTGAACCCAAAAAACATGTTTTTAGCGACTGAGCGCCTGTGTGTGTGTGTGTGTGTGTGTGTGTGTGTGTGTGTGTGTGTGTGAACAGAATATCTCAAGAACGGAACATTGTACGAACTAGAAACTTGAAACTTAAGTTAGATACTACTATTGGGCCCGAAACGAACATTTTCATCGAAATCGGTCAACCGGAAGTAGTAGTTTATTCTTGTAATTTTTCACTTTTTTGCGATTTTCTCAAAAACGGCTCCTACGATGTTTTTAAAATCGCCTTATTTACTAAATTTTTCATGCTCTTTAAGATAGGGTAAGCGTAATGTCTGCTGAAATTCTTGAAAAGGCTTTTTTCTCGTAAAACAAGTGTTTTTTTATGATTGCGGTTGTAATATGCATTTTAGCGCAAAAATGTATATATAATTAAAGTTTTAGAGAATTTAAAATGCTACAACTTTTATTTCAGATATGATTTTGTATAACGCTTAGGTTAGCGGTAATTAGCAATTTTCTGATTTTTTTTCACGAAAATGTGTAAAAAAATATATTTTTTTTTAAGATTTCAACCTTAGTATGCATTTTACGACAAAAGTGTAACACCTATAATAAAATTTATAGGAAATTAAAAGATCTACAACTTTTATTTAGAGCATTTTTCTCAACAGAGCCTAGTTAAGCGTGAAATAGAGATTTTTTCCATATTTTTAAGCCAAACTGAGGTTGATTTTCATTTTGCGTCTTTGACTCATGAAAATTAGGTTATGTTTATTGAGGTTAGCTTTCGCTTATGTCTAATGTTTTATTACTTATGTTAGGTTATATAGTTAATTATTTTCATTGGCAAGAGAAAGTCGTGTGAGTGTTTCATACCAGATTTTTATACCTGCAATCTAACAGTTTTACAAACATTCAAGATCCTTCGCCGCTATATTGGAACATCGTAGAAGGAATCAAAATAAAAACAAATATTTCTACTATTTTCAAATTCCTATAAATCCAGTTCAAACACTTCATTCATTGCAATTCACTATCTTTGTTCTTCACACACCACTCCATATGGACAATACACTATTTTTACAATAAACAATCGACATGAAAACAATACTTTCCTTCCTTATATTTTCATAAGGTAAGTTAATATAAAAATCTATCCCATCAATCATTTTTAAAATATCACTACGTTATAATACCATGGTTTTTATTTTAGAATACTGTCTAGGAATTAATTTTATAAAAATTAGCAGACATTTCAATTTATCGAGAACCCATTAAATGGTTATAGAATTTTGTTGAATTTTATTACAAATCTTTTGCCTAAACTGAAACGATCATGACGCTATATGGTGCAATGATTGGTTTACCCTGAAGGATATGAATTATAAAACAAATTGAATAATTCTATATTGAATTGTATTATTTTAGAAAATTGTAATACGAAATTTTGTTTATTCATTTATTATTTGACACATCAACGCATTTAAGCTAATGGATTGTTTCATGTAGATTTTAATAAGAAAAACAAAGCAAATAAAAACTATGATACATTGTTTTCGTATCGATATTGATTTATGAATTATTTTGTAAGTAAACAATTATAAAATATTCTTCTGTAAATTAGCATTTTCCCTCTTTTTAAATACGGCTTCCAGCATTTTACATAAATATTAATAGGATTTTTAACATTACCATAGAGCTACACTTCAAACAATATTAATATTCATCATAACAGAACAGAATTATACTTAAATTATTTTTTAAATGTTTCTCCCAATTTTTCTATACTATAGTTTTCTTGTGATTTATTATTTTTGGATGAAACGAGAAAGGCACTCCAGGACAGGTTCAAACAGTTGTACAGACTTCTTTTACGCAAATCCAAGTTATCAACTACATCTAAATTAACCATTTACAGCTCCTACCTTCGACCAATATTGAGCTATGCCAGTCAGCTTTACTGCTGTGCAAAACCATCGGTATTACCAAAAATTCAGCGTTTTCAATCAAAGTTTTTACGGAGGATAGTTAACGCCCCCTACTATGTAACAAATAAAACGCTACACTCAGACCTAGACGTACCCTACATAAATGACGTTTTCTTAAAACTCTACAGAAAATTTAGGAAGAAACTGGTGAACCACCATAACCAATTGATGTCAAATCTGGCTACGCAGACTCTTTCAAACAATTAAATTAGACGTCTAAAACGTCGATGAAGCCGGGATCTCATCAATTAATGTAGTAGTGTAATTGACTATCCATTACAGAGTTCTAAATGCTGCACTTAATGCTACACTTATCTATTCACGTCGGAGTTCTGTCACTGGACTGAGTCTCCATTCACGTTTATTTATCATGTTCATTTTTTCCAAATTTTTTGTTATCAAATTCACTGATTGTTTCCAACTGATTGTGAATTTCCTAAATAAAGAGAAAAAATTATTACAATCATAAAGAGAAATAAAGTAAATTTACAATCTGCTCTCATAGAACGAGTAAATGTGTTGTAAGTGTGAGTCATGAGTGAGTAATACTCTCTGGTATCACTCTATGAATTTCAAATTTGCTGTTTTGTTTTTGAATTGAAAGTATTGTAACACCTAACTTTTTGGGATCTGGGTTTTATAATTAACAAACAACATATTATATACGAGCAAGAACTTGGGAAACTTTTCCAAGATGTAAAATAACTCTAGTCTCTAGTTAGTTTTTACTTTTCTTTTATGTGATATTTTTCTGTTTTTATGCTCATTTATTCAGTCAATTTCCATAAAAGAAATATATCTAAAATTTGTTTGTTTAAAATAAATTTTAAAGTAATTTCAGTTATAAAAGTTTATGTGTGATTACTTGATGAACTGTAGGAATGAGTGTATCTCTGCGTAATATGTTGTAAAGATTACAAAATCTTTTGATTGAACGGTTGTTTAGGCATCTTGCGGGATTTCACATAGATGTAAGATAAAAAGTGAACGTACTAGTGGGTTATCATGTTCTTGTGACTTGTAAAAATGTTTGCACAGGTTAAATTTATTATGAAATTGTAATTAAATTAAAAACGATAGATTTTTTGTACGATAAAATGATCCATAAACTTTTGAGAGTATTAAAAGGAGCCGCAAAAGGTTACAATTTTTTTTCTTTCACTATACAAGATATTTTTATTTTCAACTGTATAAAATTAACACCAAGCAAATTTGAAAAAAGGATACAAATATTGACAAATTTTAAGATATTGAGGAGACCGCTGCCCATTGACAGTACTCCGACCGTAATCATTAAGTTAGTTCATAATTTAGTTAATTTTATTTTGTTTTTCTTTAATTTTGACGTCTCATGATATCTCTATCCAGAGTCGCTTCAGTCTTCGTATACGGGCAGTTGGTAAATCTGGTGTCTCTAGGTCAACAATGAGCTGGTTTGTATTATTGGGTAATTTCTTTTTAAATCGTGTGTATGTGCGTAGGAACACATCGCTGATGTATGGGACGTTTAAGTCCGTGTTTAGTGTATCGTTCGTTACGTAAAAGGGAGCACTAGTTATCTGTCTTAACAATTTTAACTGAAATCGTTGTATTTTTAAAATGACCGACGGTATGGCATAACAGTAAATTTAGCTGCTATAAATCCAAACGGGTCTAAGGTAATACTTATAAACTAGTAGTTTTAGATGAAGTGAGAGTTTAGAAGATCTGGAAATCAACTAATACAGTTGTTTACCTCTAGCATCCAAAGTTTCATGTTAACGAAACGCGAAAAACTTTGGACGTTACAAAATTTAAGGATGAATGAATTGAAAAAAATATTAAACTGAAATGAAGATAAATATTATATTAAATCAAAAAGAAAAAAAACAAGTATTTGTTAATTAGGTACAATTGTAAAACAAAACATCATTAAAATTTTGATATATAATTTGAATACATCCCTTAATCTAATAGGGTACCTAGGCATATTCAGTAGTAATATAGAGGTAAACAACAACCGCAATAAAATTGTATTAGTAGGGTTAAATTCTCACCGGATGAATACAAAAACACAATTACGTTACCAATAATTAAATAGATAATTTAATAAAGATGGAATTTCCACTTTGGTATTTAATTAAAAGGAACATTAAATAACCGAACTTGCAAATTTAGGAATAGAAAATTAACAAAATTATAAACGTAGAGAATATAAAACAGAGGGGCCTTAACTCATACTAAATTATAAATAATACAATTATTTGGAGTATGAATTTGTGTTTCCAATTTGACCCTAAATATGGTAGCTAATAAATCATACTGAACCTTATTTCGCATTGTTTATGTTAGTACAGTACAGTTAAATTAATAAAATGATTAATTAAATTTATTAGTATATATATATTATATAATTAAACATTGTTATCAAATCTAACCTTACAATATATAATCTGTAGTTATGATTGCGGTGTTGGAGAATGAATAAGGGTGGGGGATAGATTTTAATTGGTTTTGTAACGGATAACAAAACACGAAAATGTTTAAACAAAGTAAATTTCATAATGAAACGCAAATTACGTTCAATAATAATAATAATAACAATAACAACAACAAAATTTTAGGTTTTATATTGTATATCGAACACAAAACCTTATCGTTGAGTCATTAATTAAAATCATACCATTGCTTGGATTTTTCAATTTACATCAATTGTTTGATTAGGCAATACGGTTTACACTGAGAATCGTTCGATACGGATATTGTACGTATGTATGTGTGTAAATGTACAATAATTAGGGTTCTGTCAGCTGCACTTGAAATATACAAATATGTAATTAATGTTCTGTTTAGAGCTCTCTCCCTTCCTTCTCTCATCTACAAATCCACCTCTTTACCCCTATAACAGCTGACGTCACTAATTATAAATGAGTTCACTGCTTTTTTTCCCGTTTCCATCTCTTACAGTATCACCCTCACAACAAACCGCCTGACTTCCCCTATGTACCCACGCTGTATTACACGCATAGTGTCACACTTTAACGTTTACGAGAGAACCGATACAAATTGTTCTGTCTTTGCTATCAAACAATAGCTTCCAGTCGGTGTCACATTACATCGATTTTTTAACATCTATTAATTTTGTACGTAACTTTATATTATATAGAAAAAGTAATATATAGGTACATAAGGTGTGTCAAAAACTACGGTGAATGATTTTACTACGAATGAAGTGCAGACACTACGTCCATTTGAAGTAACAAAAATCTGGTGTGAACACACACGACTTTCTCAATGCAAATAATGTACTACATAACGTAACATTAGTAATAAAACATTAGAAATAAACAAAAAACTAACCTCAAAAAAAACCTAACCTTATTTTAATCATGCGTGAAAAACGCAAAAAGAAAATCAACCTCAGTTTGGCTTTACAATACGGAAAATCACTCTTTCACGCTAAACTAGGCTCTGTACAGAAAACTTTTCTAAATAAAAGTTGTATATTTTTATTTCCTATAAATTTTATTATATACACTTTTGTCGTAAAATGCATACTAAGGCTGAAATCTTAAAAAAATCGATTTTTTATACGTTTTCGTGAGAAAAAGAACAGAAAATTGCTAGGCTAATTACGCTAAACTAAGCGTTATACAAAAAAATGTAGGAAATAAAAGTTGACGGATGTAAATTTTCTTCAACTTTGATTATATACATTTTTTCCTCTAAAATGCAAATTAAAGTTGAAATCTTTAAAAACCTTTTTACGTAAAAACAACCTCCCCAAGAATTTCAGCAGACATGGCGCCTACCTATTTTTTTTAATCACTGGTAAGCCTAAACAATACAAAATGAGAAATATAAATTAATTTTAACCATGACTGAATGGCACAAAATGAAATTCAACCTCTGTAGGACATAAAAATACAGAAAATCACTAATTGCCGCTAAACTTAGCTCTGTAGAAAAATATTTGATATAAAATTTGTAGGTTTTTTTATTTCCTATAAATTTCATTAAAACATTTTTATCGTTCAATTCATACTAAGGCCGCAATTTTTTATTAATTTAAAAAAAAAATTTACCGCTAAATCACGCTAAAACAAATCGCTAAATCACTTAATCACTAAATGACTAAATCACTAAATCAATAAATGACTAAATCGCTAAATGACTAAATCACTAATGACTAAATCGATAAATCACTAAATGTCGCTACTCTAAGCTCTGAAGAAAAATATGTTTGTAACAAAAATCGTCGATTTTTAAATTTTCTATAACTTTGATAGTACTTTTTGCCGTTAAATGCATACTAAGGCTGCAATCTTAAAAATCCAATTTTTTACGATTTTGATAAGCAAAACACTAATTGACGCTAACACTAAACACTAATTAATAAGAGTTGCAGAAAATGATGTTTTAAATAGAATTTGTAGGTTTCTTATTTTCCTATAATTTTAGTTACGTATATACACTTTTGCTGTAAAATGAATATTAAGACTGCAATTAAAAAAGAAATTAACTTTGAGAGCACAGCTTCTTCAGGATTTTAGTAGACGACGCTTACCTTTATTATAGTGAATAAAATTATAGAAAAAATTGTACAAATAAACTACAGCTTCAGGTTGACCAATTTTGATGAAAGTGTCGGATCCACTTGTAGTATCTAACTTAAGTTCTAACTTTCAACTTTGTACAATATTCCGTTCTTGAGATATTTTGTAGCCCTACTCACACACAGACACAAACAAAAATCGCTAAAAACATGTTTTTAACATCCAGGAAGCCTAAAAACGTGTACGTTTGTTGTAAAATCGATTTCAAAAATATTCATATAGGGCAAGAGAAGATAAAGATTCATAAATCACAATTTACAAAAAAATAACTTAATAAAGGTCATGCATTCCATAAACTACTTGATAATCCACGTAATATGATACAATTAATTATATTTACAATTCACTATATTAATCACAGTTAATTAATCTATGTTCATTGATTGTTGAGAGTAAGCAGTTACGTGATCGACTGACTGCTATCATACGTTCACATGCGATTATAAGAATAATAAACCCATAAAATATGTGATACAAAAATTGATTTTTATTAAACACCGCCACCTGTGAACCTGTACTCTCGGTCTAAAGCCACATGTTTTACCATCATCCTTTGATTAATGGATTATGGATTAATAAGTTAGAGAATTAGTGAAAAAATTGTTTTTTGCATATATGTACATGCTTTAGTTTTTTATGTTTAATCCATAAATAACAAATGTGCAAAATTTTATTTTGGTAATCAAAAGTTTAGTGAGTGAGTTGTTATGAATGAGTGACTGAATCAGTCAGTGAGAGCTTTCGGATTAATATACAGTAGAAAAATGAAGAAAATTTGTAAATAGTATTATTTATTCTGATCTTTGTTTTATAAAAGAGCAACAGGATACAAATCGAGTTGTTTCAGGATAAATTGAGTTTAAAAACTGGCAATGGTTTTTACCAAAGTGGGAAGATGTAATACAGCGGAGATATTTAATGGGGAATTGGAGAGAAAGGGTGGTTTGAGAGTGGGTAGAAAATGAGGGTTAGAGGGTTGGATAGAGAAAGTGAGAGAGTATACAAGTTAGCGAACGAGCGGAGAGAAGCACAATTGAAAGGGGCAGATAGTAATCGCAATGATTAGTAGGGTTTGTTCTCAAGTCGACGGAGGCAAGCAGATAAGGGGGCTCACTTTATCTGAGGCTGTTGAGCGCCACTAGCGCTAATATATTGCTCCCTTATCGGACCGATACCACGATTTGCTGGCCAATACTCATTTATAGCTTGCGGCTTGGTCTTTTCCTGTAAACAAACTCCTAAACAAAAACCAACTTCTATCCATGTAATTTTTTCCTCTAGAAATTTATTTTTGTTTCCATTTCCACTTTCATTTCCTTTCTTTTAAATGCTTACAACTACTATAATTTAAATATATTACTTATACTTAAAATTACTGATGTATATAAAACTGTAAACTGTATTTAAACTACCTCATACAGTATTTCTTTTTTATGAAGAAAAGAAAATACTACATTGCTAACGTCATTATCATCAACTGTTAATGATTTGGCACAATGGCCTGTTCCGGCATCCATCTCTTTTTAGGTCTTCCCAAGCCTCGGTTCCCTCTAGGTTTATGTTTCCATGCTCGTAGAGGAAGTTTTTGTGCTGGCATGTGAAGTAAATGGTTAGACCAGTTTCTCTTATATATTCTTAACGTTTCACACAGTGACTGAATTTTTAACTAAGCGCGGTTAGCTCGTTACGTACTCTATCTAACCGGGTATACCTTGGACAATTCGAATTGGCACAAGCAGTTTCAGTGTTTATCTTCTCCACTCTTCGCCCCTCGCCATGAAACGACGGGATAGTCACAAAAGTATACAATCGCTACTGTAATGTGCGACTCACGCACGGTCACTACGCTTTGTTTTCATTGTTATTATAATCTGCCAGACATAATGATGTGACTAATTTGTTTTCATATGATTTTCTATTCCGTATTTATATTCAGACCGATTTGTTTAGTTAGTTGCTTAGTGGAGTATAGTTTAGTGAGTTTTTGCAGTTTAGTTCTTGTAATTTATAATTTAAATTTTTACTGGGAAAAATTAAATTTTTTAAAATTAAATAATTATTTGTATGTTTGCACATTAAAATAAGGTTGTAGGCATGTGCGTACATTAAAATCTGTAGACCTTGTTGAAAGAATAGGTTATGGATATACCTTAGACGGAACTGTGTGTATACGTAGAGCAAGAGTTGTGCCAGTTCAAATTGTCCACAGTATACAACCTTTGGCCTCAGGTATGATAAATTCTTTAACTTCAATGGTGATTATGTTAAAAAGTAACTAAGAATGTATGTAACTTTTGATAACAAATTTATTTTATTATTCTCTTTATTTTAATTTTTATAACCGAACAGAATGAAAAAATTACCCTCGTATATAAATTAAAATATAATTTATATTATATAAATATATATTCCTCTGGTAACGAACTATTTCATTCAAATTTATCAGAACTTTACAATCGACTTTTCGTTCATCGAAACTGATACGCTAATTTTCTTCCCTTAATTTACAAAACAACGTTCAAAGGCAATTAAGAAAAACTGGAGCAGGAATCTAGTGTTTTAGGAATTAATAAATAAATGAATCAGTGAAAAATAAATAAATAAAAAGCCAAAGATCTCTCATTGGATAGATAGTGCTCTCGATCCACGTCACTCATGACATTAAACTATAATTATTTTACTGTTGGAAAAATCAATAACAGTATAATAATGGGTTTAATAAAATTTTTTAATTCAACTAAAATTAATCTGAATACCACGGACTAAACAATAGAATTTTAATTTATATTTAACAGTAACATTATTCTAAACGCATTTTATTTAACAGAATAACAACGGTGAACGGATTTAAAATAAATGCAATTAAACCGAGTATAGTTCCAAACCACAAATAAATTAAAGAAAAACAATTTTCAGTTCCAGTAATTCTGGTAATGTAATGTGTGTAATAAAAACGTTATTAACATTCTTGAATATAATTGAGCGGTTACAATTAAAATGAAAATGAAAAAAAAACTAAACAAAAAAACAAATAGGGTAGCGAGAGGTCAATTGCAATACCAAAACAGAGTTGCCTATTAATGCGAGTGGGGCGGAAATTAAACCGGGAAAGTAGGGACGGTTCGAGGGTTAGAAATGTTTGTAGGATATTCCAGAGACAAGCATTCTGGCTATATTTTATAAACAAGTCACAGATTATAATTCGTGTTGATCAGAAATTTCCTTGATATGTTAAATAAATGCTAAACTAATTTTCCATGTAAATTTAATTTCCTCTTAAAATTGAATAGTGTGTAGTCTGATCGAGTGATAAAGGTGAAGAGTTCGTTTTAGATTGTCAGCTCTTTGGAAAGGTCTATTGATTTATTCATCGGCATTTCGAAAATGAACATGGTTCTGTGAACTACCATACTGACAATAGACCTACTATAGAAAATTTTAAAAATATTGAAATTTCACCATGATTTTTCTGATAATGATGAATTTGTTACCAAATTATTATAGATTTTTAGCTTGTATTTTCCAATCGGAAACTAACATTGTTAAAAATTAGTCTAATTGATTAAAAAATATTATTAAAAGTAATTAAAATAATTAATTATTATTTATTTAATTATTAATTAAATAAAAATAATTATTATTATAAGTATAATATGATACTTATAATAATAATTATTATTAGGTATTATAAGTATAATATGATACTTATAGTTACTAATATTATAATATAATTATTATAGTATAATATATTATAATAATAATAATATTATTATTATTATTAAAATAATTTAATATTTATTTAATTATTAAAAAAAATTAAAATAATTAACTTTTAAAAAATAGTCTGATTGAGTGATAAAGGTGAAGGTTTCGGTTTAGATCGTTAGCTACTTTGGAAAGATCTATTGATTTATTCTTCGGCATTTCGAAAAGTAACATGATTTCTGTGAACTACCATACTGACAATAGACCTATTATAGAAAATTTAATAAAAATTGAATTTTCACCGTGATTTTTCTGATAATGATGAGTTTGTTACCAAATCAATTAGTTTTGTTTAGCTTGTATTTTCCAATCCGTAACTAATATTATTAAAAATTACCCCCAAGATATTCATTAATTTTCTCTTATAATCATGAGTTAGTATTTAGTTGAATTTATAAAGAAACACTCATTCATTTATGTTCATTTGTGGCTGTCAATTGATCACCATTAAAATTATAGCATTGCCGTTATTATTAACCGTTAATAGCACCTTTCTATCCTAAAAGATGGACTGACGCAACGGGTGATTCGAGGTCAATTCGTTTTAATACAATTATTATTACGCCCATAACAGAGAGGTGGAGTGTCAATTTATTTGCACTCAATCTGTTAGTTTCAGATCTGCAAAAATAGTTTTGTTTCTTATCACATGGTCAGCCAATTAAATGACTGAATCATTGAATAACACAAGAGGTAGATGTGTAAACGATACTAGTCAGAGTTATCTCCTCTGAAAGTAATTAATTTCATTATACAGCCAAAACCTATGGTGAATGAAGTGTAGGTGTCATTTGCAGGCTGGAAAGTGGATGCTTTTCGGAGGCCTGGAATGCTGATAAGCATACTTCTCTATTAAGTGAGGAAGGCAAAGTAAACCACCTTACTTCTCGTTTTACTTAGTAAAGCCTCTAGATGTTCAAACCAGCCTTTCGGCTAATGATCTAAACAACAACAATAATTATTTATACTTAAAAGTTAATTGAAGTATGACAGATATTATGTTCACAGTACACGTGTCAATTAATTGTTTTTTTGAAAGAAAATATTTTGAAACATTTTAAATATGTGTTTTGAACAATGTAAGGAAGCTGTCATGGATCATTGCTCCCCCAAAGAATAACAAGAATAGATAAAACATTTAAAGCTTTCTTCTTTTTATTTTGAAGGAACTTAGTATTAAAAGAAAAAATAAGTCTGTATAAAAAGGGTGTGCGTTTGAAAAGAATGTTGAAATAGTAAAAATGACGTGCTTTACTCCCCCAATAGAGTTGTGTGGATCGGAGATAGTTAGGGTGAGCTTGTGGCCAGAGTAATAGAGGAAACTTCTTGCGGAAACCGTAGCCAGGGTGGTCACCCACAGATATAGAGCCGGCCGGATTTGTCCACCCCATAAATCAAGGCTTAAATAAAATACATTGGTGGCTTAATGTAAAAACACAAGCCAAGCCGGAGTATGCAAACGGGCTTCCCTGAACAGGACGGGGAGAGAAATATAACGACCGTTACGGCAAATCAGATTTAGGGCGGAACTTGTGCACACTGTGACGTCACTTCCTATCTCTTCCGCCATTTGTAAAACAAACTGCCCCATGGTCACCGTACACAAATATTCACATTTGTATTGTTCTAACTCAAAACAATTATTACACGTTTAAACACCAGTCTAATGAAAATATCTGCGCTGTTTAACAACATTTCTAACTTCGCATTAAGTATAAAACGCCTATCTCGTATATAGCTTAACGTGTTCCTACTACAACGAGTGATAATATTACACAATAGTCTGACATAAATTATTCTGGTACTAATATCACCTGAAATCTGTACTCAGAAAATTTATACTAAAAGTTTTAAATGCATTTGAGTGGAAATAAAACGTGAAAGTAAACAAATTTACTAGGATAACTGATAGCGTAGTTAGTTGGAGGTCTCAAGTGTAATTACCGACTAAAAATTTTTATTATTTTTATTTTTTTTATCTATTTTGATATAGAATAATAAGCAGATGAACTTTTCTTTTTACGTATATTGAAAGAATTAAACATCCCGAACTTAGGAGATTATTATTTCATATCTTGTCATGAATAAGTTCTCAGAATGTCTTTATTTCTGCCGGTGAGTGTCTTATAAATTGTCTACGAGTTAAATGGCCAGATACTTTGAATATAATAATTAGAATCAATTTTGATGGAAATAAAGATTACTATTATTATTATTGTTGGAGTGGTTAAATATCTGTGTACTGTATTGTTTGTTATGTGTCAAGATGATGTTGTGATTGTTCTACGTATCTGTAAAAAGGTATCTGGATAAAATACAAGACTTGTGCAATAAATGGTGAACAAAATCAAATTAAACCAAAAATGACCAGCCCGTTGACGCAGTGGTTAGCGCAACTGGCTTCTACGCTGAGCCCCGGGTTCGATTCCCGTTTAGGTCTGGTATTTTTCTATCACTTAGTTTCAAATATAATCATTATCCATCGTCTGTATTAGCAGAAATGGCAAAACAGTAAGACGTAAAAAAAACAAATCACACACGTTACACCAAAAAACTATACATGGTCACCAGTCTTCAAAAGCAATTTTCAGAGATACCTAAAGCTGAGTGGAATAGCTTAAAAAAATTTAAACAAATCAATCCAATAATTCATATTATTATTATTATTATTATTATTATTATTACTGAAGTTTTTGTGTGGATCGGCAGAGACTTTGCAAGAGCTGGGTCACTGGTAAGACTAAACAAGTTTCTGATTCGTTCCACTTGAGTACTGTGCTTTGGTTTGGAACTATGGAAGAAAAATCACCGAGAATAGAATAGAAAGTGTCCAGAAAAGGTTAATTACGTAGCATACTGGAGTTTAGGATCAGGCTGAAGTTCAGTACGTGCAAAAATGCGCTCAATCACTATTGGCTTCAGAAGTTAAGTGTTCGACGAATAGTACAGGAGATTGTATATGTGTACTACATCATACGTTCCATCGTTGATGTCCAGGCTATCTGCAAAATAAACTTAAAAGTACCGTATTCCTCAGCTAGAAACCATACTCTGCTGTCTGGCGTTGGCAGTAGCAGAGTATCTCCGACTTGCAGATTAATTGAGGCTGTAAATGAGCTAAATGAAAAGATTGACATTTCAGAAAAGAAAAATAACCTAAGGAAGATTTTAAGTAAATGATCCGTGTAAAGATATACCTATTTGCTTTGTCTTCTGCCTGTTTCCACATTTCCACGTTTCTATGTTTGTATCTGAATTCATTTTTTATGTTCTACGTATATATTTTTGTATATTTATGTTTAAGAGTTTATGAAGATGACAAAAAAATAGAAATCATAGATAGAGAAACTGTATTTGAAATATTATGTGTGGTATACGAAGTCTGACTGCCGTTTTGTTGTTTCACCGCTACATACCTTGTACCAGTGTTAGTCGTAGTCGTAGTCATAGTCGTGGTTGTAGGGAAGTGTGAGGAGACTGTCCAGAAACATATTATCAGCTTACTGTCTTAATTTATTTTTTTAATTTTTTTTATTTTAAGTCGCATCGACAGCGTACTGTGGTTTTTGGTACAGTAACATTGCGTTTTAACGTGATAAAATTTCCAGATCCTAACCGGGAATTTAGCCTGCGACCTATCGCTTTGTAGAATAGCACGCTAGTTACTACGCCACAGAGCAGGTCTGTCTTACTAATATTACTTTTATTACTTTTGATAAAATACTGTCTAATTTATTATGAACCGATTGTAATTCTGCAGAAATAAAATAATAATTATCGGCGTAAGTTATTTTTGCAATTCATTGTAAAATTTAGTTCATGGACAGTATTACAATAAAGTTAACTTTAGTAAAACGACAATAAAGACGAATTAAGAGTAAGGTATTTTGAAAAAGTTATTTTTTTATGAAATGAAATTTTAATATGTAAGCCTAATGATAATGTAGCAATGCTATGTACAATTTTGTGTTTTTCTTATTTACGATTGAAGGGTTTTATTATATATGAAGGAATTTTTGATTACTTAAGTTAATTCCGAAGTAATTTATTTACTTCCTTTATTTTGAATAATAAAACTTATTTTGACGTTTACAAAAACTGTATAAAAATCCGGAAGTTTTTTTAATCGGAGGGTGCTTATACATATGTAAGCATTAATATTAACCCCTATGTTTTGTTTCGCTAATAACAGCAATAAAAACAAAAAAAAGGAAGCTTAAATAAATTCCCGCTTGACGGTAGACAGCGGGAAAAGGGCTGTATGCAGAACAGTTGTGTAGGCACGCCTTGACAAACCTTCAAAAAAGTTACCCCTTAATTCCCCGTAAATATTGCAAACAAATCGGATTCTGCTTACCAGCTGTGGACATACTTGCGTTGATGTAGAAAAGCATTTTGTGTTTTAATTTTTGTTTTTTTAGTTGAGTGCAACTCGACGGTTTCGGTCATATTCATGAATAACTTGTAAGGTTGGCATCTAGACTGGGTTATTACGTTGCTTCTGTAGTAAACCGTTTATTATTCACTCTGTAAAAATGACCGGAAAATGACGTGAAAAATGCAAACTTTTCAAAACCTTTTTTTATTATCCCGAATATCATGACCCTACTAATTCTGTTTAAATATTTACCCTTTTCTTCCTCTTCCTAAACAATTCCATAGGAATAATAGAAAAGCTTACTTTTTTAAATGCAATAAAAATATCCGAAACAATATGCAAAACTAATAAGCGCGGTTGACTTCATTAAAGAAAAAGAAAATATAATATTTGTTTTTTACTTCAAAAGACTGATGCATCGACCGCACGTGTTCATTTTTGGAACGATACTACATTGACTACAAAAGACTTACTCATACAATTCCTAGGTTTACGTAGACTAAAAGAACAATGTAAGATTTTTTTTTAGCTTTCATTTGTTATCGGGAACTGTACTTAATTGACAATCACCCAATTTGATCGCTGCTTTTCGCTGTTTTTTTGACGTGATTCGGCATGAATTGATTGTTAAACAGGGACACCCAGTGGAGTTTGTTTAGGAATAGCTGTCAGCTGGTCACCATACAAAGTCACTTGCCCAACTAATGTTACTTAACAAATAATACTTTCTACCAGCTGACTGACTGGACTGGCCTGAAGGCCTTCACTATTAGCCTACACAAAATATGAAACTCATGCTAACAATTAGCTTATGCTTGATATTAGTAGGCCTAATGATGAGATATTCAAATAAAAATTATTTGAATTTTCGAATTATTAATAATATTTTATTCGATTATTTGACAATTTTGAAAAAATATTCGAATAAAGGTGAACGAATATACTAATTACAATTTACGGACTCCGAATAATTCAGTTACCGAATTATATAAAATAATTTCACGGTTTTATATTCATCATCAAAAAAATAAAAATAAACAATATGGTTGAGACCTGTGAATAAACAATAATTTAATGTTTAATTTGCCTAAAACTCGTCATTTCATGGTTTGTTAAGTCTGTTTCTGCGGATAACGCTGGATGCAAATCGTGCTGTCTTAAGTAGAGAATTAGAACGGCGGCGTTTGAGTGTCAAAGAACAATGAAACATAGTGGAGGATGGAATGGGTTACATGGGCGAGACAAAAGAATGAAAAATTTCGACAACCGTAGCGATGTGTCCACAAGAAGAACGGTAAACTGCATTTATTCGAATATTCGAATATTTTTGTACGTTAAGGGTCCTAAATAGAATCATACTATATTGACAACATTTATGCAGCTTTTAGCTGCTAAGAACTTTATTCGAAAATTTTAGTTAAACAAAATTAAATCTTAAAAAATATTAGCAAAAAGTAAAATTTTAAAATTTAAACAAGGCAAATCATCATGCGGTCCTGGGTTCAAATCCCACTCAGGCACGGCATATTTTCATACGTTACAAAAAATCATTTCATCCTGCATTGTACATTAGTTACACCCCAACGTCGTCGCTAATGACCGCTGTAGTTGATGCAACGTTAAATAAAAAAAAATAGGTAAATAAAAGAAATAAACAATTTTAAGTTTGGTCAAATCTTTACAATAAAAATGTTATTTAAGTTATATATTTTTTCAATTAGGTCATATGACCTATACTCTAGTTTCTTTGTAGGCGGCGACTTCTTGAATTTTGTCTTACCATTTGCTATATAAAGGGGAGAGGTCTCAATCCATTTTGGTGAAAATTTTCAAATTTTGTTTTTTAGTAGAATTATATTTTACTAAATTTTGTGTTAAACTTAAGATATAATTTATTGAACTGGATTAGTTTTTTATATATGCCATTTTTTATGTATTATGGTAATGATCACAGAAAGAAACATTATGTTCATTACTTTTTGAGATAAATTTTTTAATGGGTTTTACCAAAAAGTCACTTTTTTAATACAAAAGACCCGTTTGCTCGGGAATGGCCAAAGAAAATATCTTGAAATTTTGTGTGCATATCACAGAATATGTTGTACAACTTTTAGCACAAGGGTTTGTCACTTTCTCTGTTATTACTATTATCTAATGTGAAACATGGAATTCACAATGGGTATCTCGACAAGTTTTGTTTCGTTTTTTAAAATGTTTGTACCTTCAAACCGACTAATTAAAAGTTACAAAATATATTGATAGATTGTGTTGAAAATTTGAAGTAGTGATTATCTCTAATCACTCCTGAGAAAAAAAATCAAACTTAACATGGTGATGATAGGACGTTGAGACCCCCGTTAAAGGATTGATGTGGTCAATTTTGAATATGTGAGTTTAACAGCCTCTGTTACTAAAGAAATTTTTTAAATTTAAATGTAATGATACATTTTTTTTATAACTTATTGCAGAGCGTTCGTTATTATGCATAGTACTTTTGACTGATAGGCTTGAATATTTTCTGAATGTAACTTTTCTTTGCGCTCCCAAAATGTCGATACTATTCCAAATCGGGTGGTAATATTTAATATTTTAATAATATATTTAATTTTCTGTTGATAAATGAAAACTTTTATCTAATAAATTATTTTTCTTGAAGTTCATAAAAGTTATGTTTTTAAATCTTAAATAAATTAATGGTTGTGGCAAGGGATTAGACTTTTAATAATCATTATTCTGGATTGTAGGTAGGGTGAAAATGTGTGTTATCTGAAGTAAAAGTGATAGGAAGGGGTGCATTGAGAGTCAGTAAGGGAGGGGGTTAAAGAAGGGCAAGTAGCCAAACTATAGGCCGTGTGTATTGGTACAACCACACTACGGCACCACACCACCGCCCGTCACTAGTGAATGATAGCCCCTCAGTGAGCTCAGATCTTCAGATAACCCGCCGCTAATTTATTCATGGAAAACGATTAACAAAAGGGTCCCTGTCGAGCTTTATCTTGATTCCGCTACTTAATACACTTAGAATGGACAAGGGATATCGTACCGGCATTACAGACGTAGACTTAAACGGTATAAACCTTGCAATCTATTTTATCACGCTGTCCCGTCAGATTCACCCTTAAAGTCATCAGGCAGGCAACCCCCATTACAAACGCTATCCTCGTTGCATTCAATCTGAAATGATTGTATAAATCAACTTCAAAACATTTCAAAATAAACAATTCATCTAGTGGACTTTCATTATGGTAATAATTTTGCCTTCATATCAGTAAGTAAATGAATGGAACTTGTAATAATAACTAAACTTCTTTCTTTCATCACAGGCACTCAAGTAATCCATCTGGTACTCAGACACTAAAATTTCATATGGGTGAATACATTTTAAACGTGGAATACTGTAAGCAAGAACGATTATTAATTCATAAAAGAACATTTATTATTATACTTAAAATGATAATTATAATAGTAAAACATTTCCTTTGTGTATGCGCCAACTGAAGACTGGGGATGAGTTACCCTCTAACTGTTTATTTGTGATAATTGGAGCAGCGCAGTTGAATCGACTGGAGGGGAATAGCATCGATGCACGGGAGTAGGAGAGGCACAAATAGTACGAGCAGAGCAAGCCACGTCATCCAAGTTTTTTAAAAAATTGTAAAATACTAACTTACTTATAATTAAGTATATATGCTAAATCCCAATAAAATTACTTCGAATGCAATCATAACTTTTCTTTAATCAATGACTTGTCTGCAAACCTCGATCATTACAATCCTGGAGCACAAATTTCAATAGCAAAACATCTTAAGTAAAAGTAAAAAGTAGACATAATTCTTATCATCAATTTTAATTAACAGTTCATATAAAGTCCTTTCGAAGTCCTACTTTTTGTCTTGTGTTTCTACGAGTCAAAAAGTCATCTATTACAATTTATTTTTTCATCTGTATTATTACTTATTGGTATTACAGTAGTGGACAAAAATAGTTTGTGGTTGGTCAAGAAGCAAGAAGACCTTGCGAGTGATAATTATGTACTGAATAATATACGTTAAAGTTAGTGACATTGTATTAGGGATACTTCTCGAGGCTCCATTTATTTTAATAAAACATTAATAACAACACGAACAATCTACGAAATGGATTGAAGTAAAGGAATGGTATACAAAAAAAATTATCCGTCTGTCGTTAAAAGTATTTGGCCTTCACTCTTATATTTTTTGGCTATTAAGCCGTGTAATTTTTATTTAATTTAAATCTGTAGTAGTTTGTTTTTATTAAATGTATGTAGTTCGAGTACTAAACTAAAATGCAATTGATCTGCAAGTTCCAGAGTAATAGAAGAAGAAATTATGTTTTGTCATATCATATACGAGGGGGTACCCAAAAGTATCCGGAATAGCTCTGCTGTGGGCGGAGCTAGTGCAGTACAAATTCCCGCCACTAGGCTGCTTGTAGCGCTACTCATTGCCAGTTCAATGCCATTTTGTTCGTTGATCTAGCTTGTTCTGTTCTCGTGCAGTGATTGTTCTCGCTAGTGCTGTTTAATGCTCGTGTCGTTTTTCATGATGGCAAGTTTTAATGAACAACGTGCGGCTGTGAAATTTTGCTTCTTGCTCGGTAAAAATGCCGCGGAAACAGTTGTAATGTTGAACACAGCTTACAAAGACAACGCTATTGGAAAAACCCAAGTGTACGAGTGGTTTTTGCGCTTTAAAAATGGCGACATGTCGATTGAGAACAAACCTCGTTCTGGACGACCGTCGACTTCCCGAACAGACGAAAATGTTGTGAAAGTGAAAGAAATTGTACGAACAGACCGACGACAGACCATTGACCAAATATCACAGGTTAGTGGGTTATCTTGGAGCTCAGTCCAACGCATTTTAACAGAAGACTTGACAATGAAAAGAGTCGCTGCCAAGTTTGTGCATCGGGTTCTGACAGACACTCAAAAGGAACGTCGAATTGAAACGTGTAGTGATTTGAAACAACAGCTTGAAACTGATCCAGATTTCATGTCAAAGATCATTACGGGTGACGAGTCTTGGTGCTATGGGTACGACCCAGAAACCAAACAACAATCCAGTCAATGGAAGACTTCATTATCACCCCGACCAAAAAAAGTCGTCAATTCAGATCGAACATCAAAACAATGCTGATTTGTTTTTTTGATGGGAGGGGAATTGTCCATTCAGAGTTCGTTCCACCAGGCCAGACGGTAAATCAAGCTTTTTATCTTGAAGTGTTAAGAAGACTACGAAACAGCATTCGTCGTAAAATACCTAATTTGTGGCAGACAGGGGACTGGTTTTTCCACCACGACAACGCGCCTGCACACACGGCAATCTCGGTTACCCAGTTTTTGGCGAAAAACGGCATGATTTTGCTACCACACGCACCGTACTCACCCGATCTGGCTCCGTGTGATTTTTTCTTGTTCCCACGCATGAAAAGGGGCATGAAAGGTCTCCGATTTAACAACGTTGATGATGTCAAGAAAAAAACGACGGATGAGCTGGCAGCCATCACTGAAGAGGAGTACAAAAAATGTTTTGAACAGTGGAAGCACCGGTGGGACAAATGTATTAGTAGTAATGGAGAGTATTTTGAAGGGGATAAGGTTGTTTTGTAAATAAATTAAAAATAAATAGTTTTAAAAAATAATTATGGTTTCTTTTGGGTATTCCCTCGTATTGCAAATCAATTAGTAAGTACGCGTATTTAAAAATGATTTTACTATTTAACGTAACCTTATAAAGGTAATGAACTTCACGAAATAGCTAGGCCTTCCATTGAGTACCGCGAATCAATTATTTAAGGGAGGTCTGGGGTACATACTGATTAGTAGTAATAATTTTTAACTGTCAGGGTTATTGATAAATCAATTAATTTATTATATCTCGTAAGGTCTTTAGGAATTTAACAATCCTTTTAACCTAAATCGTAAACAACGGGTAAGTGGAAGTTAGATCACATTGGTTCTTCATTTACGAAAATATTTAGGGTTACAACAGTTTTTCAAGGTTTTCGGTATCTATGAGTTTCTAAAGTGATATCAACTCCTTCAAGCATCTCATTGGTGAAACACTTTGTAGAGCCATCTCTCTTTGTAATTCCATTCATTTTTTATGAACCATGGATAGGCAAACATGTCAGTTCTGGTCCAGACTGATAAAAAAATCGTATCTGATCATCTTCTCCTTCTAGGTCCATCAACATCCCTACTTCCCTCAGGTCTGTAGTTTAGAGCTTCCAGAGGGATTCTTCCTGGGAGCATCCGATGATCTCTCCATCTCCTTCTATATACTTAGTCACTAATTTTAGTATTCAGCCTGACTCATCATTTGACAGCCTAAAAGAATCACTTTCTGCTGCCTGCAGTCTGCTTTAATTAAAAATTACGTTATTCATATTAACATAATTTGCATTAATTTAATATTGCTTCGGTTGACAGCATAAGCATAATCATAAGTAAACCAGATATTTATTGATATTAATCATGTAAACTGCATCTAAATTATGGAAGATTATAACTAACAGCTGTAATAAAAAAATTGGTATCCTAGAACCTGATTTGGAACTAAAAATATGTTTTTTGGGTTCCGAGGGTTTGAAAACGTGTTGATCCGGTGAAAACTCGATTTCGAAAAATGGACATGAAAACGGTACTTTCCTTCCTATATTCATATAGGTAAGTAAAATTGAGAAAGTAAATATTTGAGATTTTTATTGGTTGTTGCTTTGGTCTGTTTAGACTATGCCAGACTACAATCTTGTGACCAAACTAACGTTTGGTCATAAATTGAGTATCGATTGGACATTTCCCAAGCGACCAATTTTGCATATATCGTAATTTATTAACTACGTATAAAAACCTGTTTGTGGCGACAAATAAACAATATAAACTGTAAGTATTTCTATTTTCATTTAATCTATGTTCAAAACCCAAGCGTTTTCTTTTCTGATGATCCTTCATTTATAAATAGCCTATTTAATCTTAAGTGATTCTTTCAGACGGAAAATCGAATGACAAACCTATTGTTAAATTATTCGGTTATCTTAAATAATTTATTGATATTTATAAAATGAATTATTATAAGAAAGATAACAGTTAGTAGAAAATGTTAGTTGATAAATCTTTATGAATAGAAAAAATTGAGACAGAGTGAATAATAAGATAAGAATTTGATGGTTAGAATATGATGTGGTTTCAGTAGTGGTTGGAAGTGAATAAGAGGATAAGGAGTGAAGAGGAGGGAGTAGATGGTGTGGGTGAGATCAGAGGATGATGCGATTGAGGTGGTTGCGGGGAGAGGTGTAAGTAAAGAGTGGTATGAGAAGTGTGAATTGATATCAGTGCTGTGTAATGTACCGGAATGCCGCGTGATAAGCCAAACCGGCATAGATAGCGCTCCAGTCGTTGCTTGCTATTCAGTTACATGACGTCATTTGGTCACCCCTTAATATATCCAAAACCACCAATCTAACTCCCCCCTACCGCTTTTACCGTTCCAATCCTAAAATTTTGTCAACTGCAACAGTCCCTATTTATTGCTTACTGTACATTTACATTTATATATAAATATCTACAGCGATCTGTATCAAATCCTATTATTGATTTTTCATTATCAACAGTAATTAACCCCATGCTGTTAAACATTGAGTCAGTTACTAAATACTGTACTGTACATATCTCCTCTCCAGTGAACTTAATTTAGGTGTAATATTGAATTTGTCACTAGATATGTCAATCTACAATAATCCTATGTGAATTACTATTATTGGTTCTGTATCATATTTTAATTAGCTCTAATTAAATTACCCATAATTAAACGCAATTATGATTTAAAAATAATTTAAAAATTATTTCCTAGATGGTTAACCACAATTCGTAATTGATTTATCAATCCACAGTCCAATTTATCGTTGCGGTTATTTTAAAATGATAATCCTGTTTGAATTTATTAATTCTTTCCCGAAATATTAAACTAACTAAACGTGTTTATAAAATTTAATTTTAAAATATATTCATTTATTTTTTGTGTTGTGTAAGTGAATATATTTATAATTTATTTTTTATGTAAAATAATTATTTATTTATTTTTTAAATAATAACTTAAATAAATAAAAATGAATAAAATTAAATAAAACAAATCTAAAATAAATCAAATTAAATAAATACAAACCAATTCACTTTTAACAAAAGTTCTACCTCACCTACAAAGAAAATTTTTTCTGCAGGGAAGAATTATGCAAAATAATATTTTATAGAAAAAAGAGAAAATGAAATAAAAAAAAATAAAATAGGAGAATAAATAAAACGTTTGAAGTAAGAAAATGAAAATTTGAATCGCCCAGAATTTTTCTGCTAAAATGAAAAACCAGGGTTGTACTCCTAGTTGCAGTTCGACGTTTCATCGTAAGGAGAATTCAAAGTACTTACTGCACTTTACATATTTCCTTCAAATTAAACAGTTAGGTGCTTTCGTAGCAACATTTCTATAAAATCATTTAAGAGAGGATGAAAACTAACAATAATATTAGTGCTTCCTAAATTATAATAATTTTTGAAACACTAATTTTATTTTCTAGCTTGAGACCAAAATGTTTCACACTTTAACAATAAGTCCAACATTACCTTAAACTCATTAATTTTATCAAACATGGAGATAAAAATTTATAAAGTCAAATTTTTTCAAGTAAACTCACACAAAAATAATTAGACCTATATGATATTATTTTGTTAATTTTAAAAAATAAATATAATATTTTAAAATCAGATAGTGCTTTAGTATTTTAATTTGAAAGTAAATAGCCTAAGTCTGGTTTGAAGCTGTAGAAGAAGTTTTATGGCGTAAATTTTAAAAAATGATGAAGTTTACCATTGCTTACTCCATTGAGTCGAAAAATATAACTGCTCTTATATATGCCATATGTTTTATAAAAAAAAAAAAAAAAAATACGATGATAAGCTTCTCACATAAAAGGATGACATCTTTGCTTCATTTAAAAGACTCTAAATAGGTAGAATATACAAAGAAATTTATTCTAAAATATTGAATCATCATGGAAGTAGAAGGAAAACTATTTTAAGCCTTCAGTTCTGGAAATATCGAGCCAAACGCGATAAACAAATAAACAATAACAAAAATCAGTGATTGTCTCTGTTCAAAATTTAAGTCTTGCAGCACAGATACAGCAAACTGCAGTTTTAAAATTGTATAACTGTTTAAAACCAAGAATTGCATGTATAAATAATATAGCTTGACCTTATTAGTAACATTAATAACAAACAAGAAACTCCTTCACCAATTTACAATTTTGATTATAATATTGTTAGTGAAAGAGCAGTATTTTTTTTTAACTATACTAGATATTTTTATTTGCTACTGTTTAAAATTAACAACAAGCAAATTTGATAAAAAAAGGATACAAATATTGACAAATTTTAAGAGATTGAGGAGATCGCTGCCCATTGACAGTACTCTAACCGTAATCATTAAGTTAGTTCATTATTTTGTTAATTATTTACTTAATTTTATTTTATTTTTCTTTAGTTTTGACGTCTCGTGATACAATTTTGACGTATCTAAGGAGCAGTATTTAAAAAAAAATAAAGGTCCCAGTAATAAAATAATATTTTTTAAATAATTTTTTATGTTGTTTAAATAATTTTGGTAACTTAATGTAACACATGGTGTTAGAATCAGTAGCACTGACATAAAGTAGGCTTGTATTCCTTTAGCATTACAGTTGGGTGCAACAAATCATACACCTGAAAGGAAACGAATGATAGACATAATGGCAATGTTTTTATGTGTGTGTATATATATATATATATATGTAGAGACGGAAGGTTGGAATAGAGTTTGTTGGATAGAAGGGGTAGAATGAAACAGCGAGAAGAGGGATGACATCGGAACTTAGAGGAGATTCATCCAAGCGGAAGTGCAATGATAAAACGGAGAGAAACCATGATACTAAACAAAGGAAATGACGTCATACGGTAATTGAATCGCATGTCACATCTGAATTGATCGATTTAAACATCATCTCTTTGTTATATTCAGTCAAATAGATAATGCCTAATGGTTTGATGGGTTGATTCTAATACCACTAATACTAATACTAATAATAATAATAATAATAATAATAATAATAATAACGATAATAATACCGCTTAAATCCTGTCTGCCTATAACTTTTAATTAAACTGGTCGACACCGATACAGATGCAATGTATTCATATCACATACTGCTTTTGTTAAAGTCTTTTTCTACCACAATGATACAATTAAAATCGGGAGACGATAGAATAGGATACATTCAATCGAAATTTAAAGTCGAATCAAAAGTATAAAATAGATAATCCTGTAATAAGTACTTTACTGAACCTAAATGCACCCTTTTTTTATTCGTTTCCAACAAAAATTTAACATGACTTTTGTTATCAATTGATACGACACGGTTGAATTGGTTGAAAAAGATAATTGGATTTTTATAAAAACCTCAATTTTATTATTTTTTATTGAAATAAAGAACCGATTTTCATTTTTTTTAAATTCAGGAATACAAAAATATCTGTATTAAATACCCAAGCCATATTATCTACGTATATATTTTTCATTCATAATTATTTAATAATCTTTCCTTTTAAGCGATTTTTTTTTGTTTTTAAGCGATAAGATTAGGTCATAATAAGCTTTGATTTTATTTATTGTTTTCAAAATATTAATGTTGATCCATATAATTATATAATTATTATAAATTAAAATATTATATATATAATTGTCGGTCCGATAATTATAGTAAAAACCATTTGACTATAAAGTAAACTGTGACAATACAGTTCGCTCTCGTTGGCTAGAACTGAACCAAGATTGCTTAGCGCGACACCCAACCTAATTGTACCTAGCACTATTTTTTAATAAAAACACGTAAGAACTCGCTACTTATCTATACTCGGTTCATCGTAGGAAAGATACGTCGAGTAAACAAACAGCGGTTACCGAACCAGCTGCTAAAGCGGTGACTCAGAAAGAATGCAACACTTTTAATAATAATATCACAATGATAACTGATACGCGCTTTTATCCATGTACAGAATTAAACTATAAATAGAAATGAAAAAAAACAAAATATACTGTAACTCTAAATTCCTAATTTAAAATAAATTATAATGCACGTAAGAACGATGCGAGACAATACGACGTCAAAAGCTAACTGGTAGCATTATAACGATGACAAATTCTTTGTCAAAAATGTGGAGAGAGATTTATGGGTTTGGATTAGTCATCGTCAAATTCAAATTGTGAAATAACGAGTGACTAAACTAATATCAGATAACTAATTATTACAATTAAAATGTTTACTTTTAAAGTTCTCTTGTTTCGTCATAAAGATCAGAGGTATATATAACTTATAAACACATTTTTTATGAAAAAGAATGGAAATAAAGTATACTGTTTTTATAAATTTATTGGTCAGTATTTAAAACATCAGTCATGATATAATGTTAACAGTTTCATTTATAAAAATACTTTTAAAAGTATTTTGTAATTAAATAAATACTATTGAAAGTATTTTGTTGTAACTTTTTAATCAGCGGTACACAGTTTTAATTACTGCGCATGCTCAGTGACGTCATTATTTGTTTACTTGACATATATCTTTCTATGATAAACCGAGTAGCCTATACTTTTAATTTAACTATAAATAATAAAATATGATTGTACATTACATTTTACGAGTAATTTATAAATTACATCATATAAAATATTAAGATGTTTTAAAATTTAACTGATATTCGAAAAACATTCATAGGAACTTCCTTAGGTTATCAGGAAATTATATAATTAGAAGTGAATCGGTCAGACAACGGCAGTGAATTCATAAAACATTTATGTGTATGATTTTCTACTTTTTTCGTGTGAGTTCAACAGCAACCGTCAGGAAAATACACAATTTCCTTTCATAAAATCAACATTTTTAGCGGCAAAAAGGTTATTATAGATATCACTGTGAAATGCTCTTTTTGTATTCATTTTCTTTCTTTAACAGGTCAACTGATTCCCGAGTAATTTTATACAGAAATTTTAAACAATTCAAAATCATTAATGCGTTTAAATATAAAAATTAATATAAAGTAAATAAAAATATAATATAAATATAAAGTATCTCGGTCTGACTTTTGATAAACGACTAACTTGGAGCACACATATCAAACGGAAACGTTTATTACTAAATTCCCCACTTAAACTTCTATATTCCCTACTTCAAAAACGATCAAAATTACCAATGGCACAAAAATTACGCGTATATTGTTCTCTTTTGAAACCTATTTGGACCTACGGATCCCAAATCTACGGTTCAACCAAACCCTCTAACTTGCAACGAATTCTAGCATTCCAGTCAAAAACATTACGCCTTATAGCAAAAGCACCTCTTTACGTTAGCAACAAAACCTTACATACAGATTTGAAAACACCACTTATACAAAATTCCATTGAATACCTATACAAACGCTTTCACGACAAGTCACACGAACACGAGAACCCCCTGGTACGTTCACTTTCCTCCGTCCATTTACCTGATAATCCTCCTAGACGCCTTAAAAGACGCTGGAGTAGAGACATGCTAACTTGATATAGAAATTTCATTCTTGGGGAGGCACCAATGGGGGCCCTACCCCTCTCATGCCTATCATGTCATTTACATAATCACGATAGTCATCACATTTGCTTGTTGTAACATTTTACAGTTGTAAATAAAAAATTAAAGAGAAAAAAAAAATTCAAACGTTATATTTATATTGTCTTTGAAAATACTACCATGAATACAATGATAATATTACTATACCTATAGTATTATTGCCAAATATTTTAAATAGTTTTTTAAAGGATGAGCAGGTAGTAAACGTCTTATTATTTGTAGGATACAATGGATAAATAATATGGAAGAAGTCGAATACATAGCGCAAATTAAGCGTTAAACAATACCTACACCAATTTTGACAAGTTTATTTAATCATGACTATATTTTGAAGTAAACTTCAGTATTTGGGACACGTCATGCGGAATGAGTCCAGATACTCTTTGATACAGCTCATTGTGCAAGGGAGAATAGATGGAAGGAGAGGACCAGGAAGAAGAAGAATATCCTGGCTACACAACCTCAGGGAATGGACCGGAAAGACATCTGCTGAACTTTTTCGTATTGCTGTCAGCAAAGTGAGAATTGCCATGCTGGTCGCCAACATCCGAAACGGATAGTGCACTAAAAGAAGAAGAGATATTTTGAAGAGGTATTGATAGTCAAAGGTGTAAATTGATGAGCATATTTCAATATTAGGCCTACAGGTCCAGTACATTATAATGACGGTTTATTACAAGTAGGTAACTGAAATTAATAGCTTTATATCCAATTAAATTTTCATTGAATTACGGGCTGAATAAAAAAAATTATTAAAAATCCCGGTGATAGGATCAGCTGGATCAAAACGTAAACAAACCGTGTTTAGCATTGTGCTCGTATTATTTTATAATTTTTATTATGTAAGTGCTTTTTCATGTGTGCTAATTATTTAATTTAGAACTGTGCTTGTGCGGGTTGTTTATTTATTTCTTAGGTAAATATATTTGGACTCTGTATTTAGTATATTTACTATGGACTATGAACCTAACCAAGACTCCACTAATGGCAGCCATCATACCCTATTACAAGAATGGGATTCAGTTCCTGCTAGGAAACGGCCAGCCCCTGGTGTTTCTAGGAGTGACCCTAGGAAGCTACCTCGGCCAGATTCGGTTTCATTGGAAGAGCCATCCGTGACGACAGAAAATCGATTTTCTGTCCTGACTGATCCTGACACACCTGCAAACCCATCCATTGAACGTGACAAGAAACCGCCACCAATCTTCCTAACGGACGTTCAAGACTACGCCCAACTAGTAAAATCGTTGGAAGAAGTAGGCGGTCCGCAATCATTCTCACTCCAGTCAAGTATCAAAAGTGTTACCATTTACCCAACCTCACCGTCGACATACAGACAATTCATCCATCACTTGGAAGACCGAAACGCCCGGTTTCACACATACCAATTACAGGAACAACGAGCACAACGTATTGTCATTAAAGGACTACATCATACCACGCCAAAAGAGCTAATAGCGGAGGCTCTCAAAGATAAGGGTTACGTAGTTCGAAATGCGGTGTTTGCAATTTCGAACCGAGATCGTACACCTTTGCCGATGTTTTTCGTCGATATAGAGCCGGAGACGTACAATGGCAAAATATACGACATAAAAACTTTATTATATACCAGGATTACAGTTGAGGAACCACATAAACGGAGGGAAATTGTACAGTGTACGCGCTGTCAAAATTTTGGACACACAAAATCTTACTGCCGTCACCCTCACCGCTGTGTTAGGTGTGGTGGCGGCCACGAATCTGGCAGTTGTTGTAAAACGAGACAGTCACCGGCCACCTGCGCAAACTGTGGAAAAGATCACCCAGCAAATTACATAGGCTGCGAAGTTCATAAACACCTGCGAGCTAGTCGAAACCGTTTCACACAACCACAACCGAAACATACTTCCAACCAACCAGCCACACCGAAACCGGAAGATTTTCCACCTCTGCCGCAACGACCAACAAAAACACCTACCCTAACTCCATCATCACGCCAACATTCAACTCATCAGTTACCACCGTCTGAATCGCCGGTTTCAGTGACTTCAACACCACAACCACCCACCTCACAGGAGAGAAACAGACATCATGCATGGACACACAATCATCGTCATCTTCACCCTCATAATTCACAGGTAGGGCCTCAATCTTCTCCCCAGATACCAAATGTTGATCAGATTTTAAATTTATTGGTTCAACTAAATCAACTCCTCCAGCCTCTTTTCTCGCTCGCTACACACATATCCCACATTACACAGTCTTTAAGTAACAGTTATGGCCATTAATTTACTCACTGCAAATTCACTGACAGTTCTCCTTTGGAATGCAAACGGTCTGACGAAACGCAAAACTGAGTTAGACATATATTTACATTCTCACCGTATTGACGTAGCCCTAATCTCAGAGACACATCTTACAGCTAGGTCTCGATTTTATATTCGCGACTATAGGATCTATCGGACCGATCATCCCGATTGTACAAGCCATGGGGGTACGGCCATACTAGTCAAATCCTCAATCACACACAATGTTTTAACACCTTTTTCCACTCCTCATGTCCAAGCGACCCTGATAAATTTGCAATGCAAGAGCATAAGTTTTACCATAGGATCAGTGTATTGTCCTCCTAGACACATCATAAATTCCCAAATGTTTAGAGATTTCTTTAATAGTCTAGGTAATCGGTTTCTTATTGGAGGAGACTGGAACGGTAAGCACATACAGTGGGGATCCCGTGTATGTTCTCCCAGGGGCAGAAATTTACTAAAAGCTATAACAGAAAATCATCTACATTATATTTCTCCAGATAGTCCAACATACTGGCCCTCCGCGCGTACCAAATTACCAGAACCTCCTTGACTTTTTTGTTTGTAAGAATCTATCACACCTTCCTATTGAAATAACCACAGTAAATTACCTCTCATCAGATCATTCCCCCATACTTTTAACGGTTTCAGACCAACCAGTCTCTACAGAACACAGACCGAGTCTTACTCCCGGGCTTATGGATTGGGATCTCTTCCAGTTCAATTTAGAACACGCCTTAGATATCCCATTATCAATTAAAACGGACACGGAGGTAGATGATGCAGTTGATTTATTACCTCTGTTCAACAGTGTGCATGGAAGGCATCACTGCCATACCGTCCAAATGTCCCAGATGCCCCACACTATCCCACTCATATCAGAGAACATATTCGTGAAAAAACGCCGCGCCCGTAACACTTGGCAGAGAACTCGCCTACCATCTGATAAACGTCGCTTAAACCGGCTGACAAACGAGCTGAAACAGCGAATTCAAACACACAACACCCGCTTATACGAAAATTATACTGGAACTCTGAACGAGAAGGATGGTAGTCTCTGGCGCAGCACAAAACGCCTACTACGGCATCACACGACATCGATGCCCCTTAGGGTGTGTGACGGACCCTGGCTAATAACTGATGACGACAAAGCTGAATGCTTTGGTAGACATCTTTCTGAAACATTCACTCCCCATAACGACATCCAATCTGTACATCACCAACGCGTTACTCAGTCACTAGATGAACCGCTTCAATTATCCCTCCCGCCGAAATAAAATCCGAAGTAAAATCTGAAATTTCGAGATTACCACGTAAGAAGTCACCGGGATATGATTTAATAACAGCTGACATACTTAAACACTTACCGCGGAAAGCGCTCGTTCTCCTTACTATAATCTTCAATAGTATATTGCGCACGACACATTTCCCCACTCAGTGGAAGTATGCAGAAATAGTAATGATAAAAAAACCGAACAAACCTTTTCACTTACCTTCCTCCTACCGACCAATAAGCCTCCTCTCAGTACCTTCAAAAATTTTCGAAAAACTCCTTTACAAGCGCATTCTTCCGCTGGTTCATGATATACTACCTCCACATCAATTCGGATTCCGCACTCAACACTCCACTACACAACAACTGCACAGGGTGACTGATTACATAGCTTCGTCTATGGAACAAAAGATGTATGTGTCCGCAGGTTTCCTAGATGTCGCTCAAGCTTTTGACAGAGTTTGGCATACAGGTCTCTTACACAAACTAAAAGAAATACTACCATTTACCTACTTACTACCTTATCATAAATTCCTTCCTATCTGACAGATTCTTTAGAATTCGTTTAAGATCATCTTACTCAAATTTCTTTATTGTCTTAGCCGGCGTGCCTCAGGGCTCAATTTTAGCCCCACTTCTCTATTCTGTATACACTTCAGACCTACCGACCCTACCCCCGACCCTCACTGCTACCTACGCTGACGACACAGCGATATTAGCCCGAGACCAAAACTCTATACACGCTTCACTAACACTCCAACATCATCTCAATCTTGTACACGAATGGTGTAAAACATGGAAAATAAAACTTAATACGACAAAATTCCTTCACGTAACTTTCACACTCCGTCATGGTGATTGCCCACCAGTATACATAGACAATGAACCTCTCACAAAGACAGATACGGTCAAGTATCTCGGTCTGACTTTCGATAAACGACTAACTTGGAGCACATATATCAAACGGAAACGTTTATTACTGAATTCCCGACTTAAACTTCTATATTCCCTACTTCACAAACGATCAAAATTACCAATGGCACAAAAATTACGCATATATTGTTCTCTTTTGAAACCTATTTGGACCTACGGATCCCAAATCTACGGTTCAGCCAAACTTGCAACGAATTCAAGCATTCCAGTCAAAAAACATTACGCCTTATAGCAAAAGCACCTCTTTACGTTAGCAACAAAACCTTACATACAGATTTGAAAACACCACTTATACAAAATTCCATTGAATACCTATACAAACGCTTTCACGACAAGTCACACGAACACGAGAACCCCCTGGTGCGTTCACTTTCCTCCGTCCATTTACCTGACAATCCTCCTAGACGCCTTAAAAGACGCTGGAGTAGAGACATGCTAATTTGATATACACATTTCATTCTTGGGGAGGCACCAATGGGGGCCCTACCCCTCTCATGCCTATCATGTCATTTACATTATTATCATAATCATCACATTTGCTTGTTGTAACGTTTTACAGTTGTAAATAAAGAATTAAAGAGAAAAAAAAATCCCGGTGGCACACCGTAAAGGTAGGCCCTATGTTAATGACATAACTCGGCATTTATATCGGTATATATTTTATATATCTGTGCACATGACAAGCAGGTAGAGTGTAAAATTATTTACACTCAATCTGCTAGTTTCACGGTTACAGAAAATTGTTTCTTATCATTATGGTTACCCAATTATGTGACTGAAACAATTAAGAACAGAAGAAGTAGAGGTGTAGAAGACGTGTAATCAGAGTTATCTCCTCTGAGCGTAATGAATTTCATTTCACAGCCAGATTCTGTGAGTTTTCCTCTTCTTCTTCTTCTTCTCTTCTCCTCTTCTTCTTCTTTTTATTTTTTTCCTGTTCTTCCTTCTCATTATCCTCCTTCAATTTTTTCTTCTCTTCTTTCTTTTCCTCTTTCTCCTCCTTTTCTTCATCCTCATTCTCCTCCTTCTGCTTCTACTACGTCCTTCTCCTCTCCCAATCTAAACTTTGGTTATCATCCTACTAATTAAATTTTATAAAATTCTATGAACAAGTAACTTATCACAATACTGTAACAGGAATGACTTTAAAAAACGACGAAGCGAAGATTTTTATTTTGAAAAATTTAAAGAGTTTAATGCAGAATTAGTTAAAATAATAATGAAGTTCTTGTGAAAATAGGCTGTTGTAGAGAATATTAAAGGAATTGCAGCTGTAGTAGGTACTCAACTCTAGAGGAGCATAACACTTAATTAGTTCTTTGTAATTATAAGGGGAAAGATTAAAAGAGAAAGCAGTAGAAGAAGTCAGCGGTTAGAAGGAGAGGTAAGGAAAGAAGAGGGTGTTCGGTGTACTGATACAGCAGAGAGATGTGGTGCAAGGATGATGTGGATGATAGCAGTGGCAGACAAAAGGGGGAGAAAAAGGTTTTTGGAAAGGGAATTTAATAAACAAGTTGATGTCGGTATTTAAAGTGTGTGTGCCTGTGTGTGTATACATGCTTACAGTAGTACATATTTAACCAGCGTTTATACAGGAAAAGTAGAGGGTAAAGGAAACGGTAAAACGACAATGTTTGTCCCAAAGGTAGAGTAGTCGAGCCATTAAGGCAGGAAATCTTCTAAAAAATTAATTACTCCATTCCTCTTACAATAATATACAAAACAATGTAATAATAATGGTGTCCAGAGACAAACATAATTTATTTATGACACTTTCTAAGTATGTTTATTTTTTCTTTCCGTATTTTTTCTTAAGAAAAACAACCGTTATTTTTGGTAAGATAAAAAAACTTGATTAAAAAGGGACGTAAAATTACCGGTGTTTAAATTACTTAGGCATGAATGTTGTGTTAATTATTCAAGAAGAAAATCAAGTTTAGTGTCTTAAAACTTACTTGTTCTGTATATTGTAAAAATGAATAAAAAAAAATCTGGTATAAAATATTGACACAACTTTCTTTTACCAATGTAAAAAATGATAAATTTTTACGAACAATATAACATGTAAAATTACGTACTATCACAAAACAACGTAAGATACTTTCTGTATTGGGCCAATTTTAGATCGCGTGGGGTTCAGACTTGTCTGAAAGCGCTTTTTGCAGCCACATTTAGAACACCCCGCCCGGTGTTCTGTTTTTGGTCTTCACGAAAGTCAATAGTTAGTTATCTGAATTTGTTCGGGTCATTAAGTTTTCTCGGTTTATTCTGGTTTTCACAATATTTTTTTTTGACTTATTTGGACCAACCATCTATTCGTTAATTTTAATCTTTGTTTAGTGTTTTAAACATTTGATTTATCAACCGTTTATCATTTATTTTATAGGGGTGTCCGTAAAATTTTAGTCTTCTTTTTCTTATTGTTTCCATTAAATGAAACATAATTAAGATACCGGTTCTGAATTACGTTAATAATGGGCGTGTTTACGGGTGGTAGAAAGTGGTTGTGGACAGGAAAACCATTTTGTTTTGATTTTTTAAGTGGCATCTTATTTATAGTTAAGTTTATTTTAAGCTTACGTTTTTTAATTAATTTAATTAAAATAATCTAAATGCGAATCACTAGTAGGCTAACTTTAATAACTAATTGTAATTATTATGGCAATAAAAAATTTATTATTATAAGTTTAAAGAGAGTTTTTTTATTGTTTATTATACCCAGATCCCAAACGAACCTAGGCTTACGTGTTAAAATATTTTATTAATTGTACCATCAAACGTAAATTATGGAACATTTACTATATTAACCTAAAAAGCAACTTCATTGCTGTCAAAGAGCGACGAATTCCAATGAATCGAGCAAAACAATGAAACGAAGTGCTGTCATTATTCCTTGTGAACCGTAAACTTGCATGACATTTGAATAAATTATTATTGACAAAACTTATTACTTTATAGTATTAAAACACATAAAATCTTCATAGTTTTATATGACATTTACAGTTTTGTTTTGATGAAATCCATTCACTAATGTATTTACTGGTATGGTTACATTATGCCAGAGTCTATGCGTCTAAAAGGTTTCCTAAAATAACGAACGACATTGTCGCATTAATGTTATATTAATTCGCCGTGGCACTATCTATTAAATAACATTGTAATGTGACAGTCGTATGACGTTCCAATGTATTATTAATAAGGGAATACATAAGGATACATTATGTCTTTATCTAATAATAAATGTGCACTAAAAATAGTCGAAGAAAATTCCTGGAAATGTCACAAACGTGAAATTATTAATTTGGAAAATTGTACGTATTTTCTCACGAATAAAATTTATATCTTCTACAACAATTGTAAAAGTAAAACCATTAAAATGTGCCTTTATTAATAGAACAATCCACCGCTCGCTGCACTTTCCAGTAAACTAAATTTAAACCGTTTAAATTCTCACACAACTCAAACACATTGAAAATCAAACCACAAGTGTTCAAACAAAACTTACAATTACTGGGAATAGAAATTTTGTTGACATCAATTTGAATCACTAGTATACATATACTGAAGTCACGAGATTGTCTTTTGCGTATGGACGGGCTGTGAGGAAGGGAAGCGAAAATTTGACAGTGCTGCCAACCTCAACAGTGAGACACTACTCGTACATTTCACTATTTCACTACGGTGCAGTTTCTACATTCATTTTGTAAGCTGTGGTTTAATCCGAGAACATATTTTCTTCATAAACCTTATAAGAAATAATAATGTGACTTGTAATATTGCATATAATATAATTAGTCTACACGAATAGAAATGTTTGATTTACTGTAATTACCAGCTACCTTATTTCATTGGAATAAAATCTTCTACAAATGAATCGCCTTCTTTTCTATCACCGGCGTCTTTACTATCAGTCTCACTAGTATCTACCTAACTGTTTCCTTTTATTACCAGGTGTCAACAAAACTGTTGAAGAATAGCTTCTTCACGTCTTTAATTTCCTTCTTTATTTTTTGAATTGTGGAAAGAGAAACATCACAGATGTTAGCCACTCACTCATGGCTTTTGTTAAGAGACAGGGAAAGGCACTTTTATTTAGATTCAACTACACAGCATAATTACTCATATTAGATTTCGTTCAGCACTGTGAATAGTTTGCCCACGTTTTCGAGAAACTAACATTTCTAACATTTCTGTTTACGGTAACAAACAGTTATATTCGTACAGTTAACCTACAAAAGGTTCTGCGAAATACTTTATATGATCTGGGTATAGTATAAGTTGTGTTTGTTGTACTGAAATTAAAATTAAAGTAGTCGCACATGTGCACTGATGCTTTTCCCTCTTTCCCCCTCGTTGCAAACAAAAGCAAACTCATGACTTAAGTAAATTTAGAAGGGGTGCAATATGAACATACAACAACTGAATACTGTATCAATTATAAGAAACTGTAGGTAAAATTTATTTCTTAAACCATGTTACGATCTCTTCGATTTTTTAAAGGTTTAGATAACTATCTACGCAAAAATGGATGTGATATTAATCTTTGAATTTTCAAAAAGAGAAAAGATAGTAAGGAATTAACACAATATTGCAGGGTGCTACTGTACCGTACGTGATACCCAACTGGTGTAGTATTCCTGTTAAGAATTAGATAAAATAATGACTAACTATAGAGAAATACACAAAAGAAATCAACAAATAATTACACACCTTAACTTTATTCGAAGTCTTGAAGTTTAATCATGATAAATAAATATCCTCCTGTATTCAGTATTAGAGTATGAGATATTAAGTAGTTTATACCATTCAAAAATATAAATAATACATTTGGACTTGGTCCTGATAATATAAATAATATAAATACTTCCTAAAATGAAATCAATACAAAAATACACTACATATGATCATAATAACTTAATAAATACCACATTTTAAAAATATATTATACCTATTAAATTTTGTCTTTACAGTGAAATAAGTGCCTGTGTATTTGTGTAAAATGGAAAAGGAAAGAATTGATGTACAGAATATACGGAAGAACTAACTCCAACATTACAAAACTTACGACCTTAATAAAATATAAATAAAAGGACTTTATTTTAGCAATCACATTTTTCTCAAAATTTTAAAATTCTGTAATGTCATAAAACTAAACTATGTTAGGCCTAATCAGGAAGCTCTTAGCATTCCAATAGAGAAACATTTTTGAAATCGGTAGAGTAAGTTTTGAGATTATCTCGTACAAACAAATAAACAAATGTTACTTCTTTGTAATATTAATATGGATTTCAAACTTTATGTTGTCCACTGTGAAGAAACGCACACTGTAGTTCTTCATTCCATCTCTTTTGAATTGTAAAGAAAAGCTTTGCTCTACGATTAGCTATATACATAGCTGAAATTACAGAAAAGCTTAGCGCAAGCCATCCCAACCATGTGAAACGATTCGCATCAAATTGAAGTTCTATTTAACCTCAAAACAGAACATTGTCTGAGGAATAATAAAGCTCTGAACTACTAACAAGAAGCTTTTAAGTGTTACTGTATCTGAAACAGACATGATCATTAAATGTTGACTGTTATCATAATACGAGCGCCAGTCACGCGAGTCTCATTTTTTTCAAACGTACTCTCATACGGTTTGTTAACACCAGTTTCAAAGTTACATAAAATAATATACGTTGAATTTAATAATAAGCCACGGAGGTAACCTCCGTGGCTTATTGGTTAGAGCTATAAACTGCCAAGTGAAAGATCCCGGATACGATTTCTGGGAGTCTTGAAATTATTATTGAATTAAAAAATATAATCTAAAGACAAAAAATACTGTTACATTTATAAAGATCTACAGTAAATTACAAGTTACTTGTAACTCAGTGTGACATGATGAAGAGATGTGAACTTTAATAAAAATATATAAGTTACAATATGTAGACTGGTTATAAATATGAAATATTAATGAAGTAATATACGTACACGATTTATATTTCAATATTATGTATAATAAATGAAATATTAGCTTCATGTCAGTACGGGATAAATGTTAATATACAGCTAAGTGCTGCTCTGTGTTGTTCATAAACCTAAATTTGGAAACTAATTGCAAGACCTTGTTCTAACAAAATAGTGTTCCCGAACATATTAGATACAGTTAGTTGACGGTGTATCATCAGAACATAAGCAAATATTTTTATTAGAATTAAAATTGTATTTTAATGTACTTTCTGAATGGGTACTTTTTATTTAAAATCTTGTTAAGTTATCCGTCATTAGTCATGATTACTTGTAATGAATAATTTAACTTTCCAACCGCGAAAATCCTCTGTCTCTCATTAATTATTCTGCAACTCTTCTCAATCACGTAGAGAACAAGTTCATTAAATTCGATTTTTAGGAGTTGATAAAAGACCTATAACATAACGATAAACTGCTCATAACAGACAGGTGGAGTGTCAAATTATTTACACTCAAACTGTTAGTTGCAGGGCTAAAATAAATAGTTCTGTTTCTTACCACATGGTCAGCCAATTAAATGACTGAATCATTTAAGAACAGAAGAGCAAAGGTGTAAAAGACACTAATCAGAGTTATCTCTTCTGAAAGTAATGTTTAATTTCATTAAACAGCCAGACCCTGTGGTGAATGAAGTGAAGGTGTCATTTGCAGAGTGGAAAATATGTGCTTTTCAGAGGGCCCGGCATGCTGATAAGCATACTTTTCCATTCAGTGAGGAAGGCAATGGTAAACCACCACAGTCCTCGTTTTACTTAGTAAAACCTCAAGAGGTTTAAACCAGACTTTCGGCTGATGACCCAAACAACAAAAGACCTAAAACAATTGCATTTCAATCAAATTGTGCCTACGAGGTACAATAACTTTCAGTAATACTAGAAGCAGAATATATTTGTAAATAGTTAAATTAAGTTCATCTAAAATCTTACTCAAATTTCTTTCTTGTCTTAGCCGGCGTGCCTCAGGGCTCAATTTTAGCCCCACTTCTCTATTCTGTATACACTTCAGACCTACCGACCCTACCCCAGACCCTCACTGCTACCTACGCTGACGACACAGCGATATTAGCCCGAGACCAAAACTCTATACACGCTTCACTAACACTCCAACATCATCTCAATCTTGTACACGAATGGTGTAAAACATGGAAAATAAAACTTAATACGACAAAATCCCTTCACGTAACTTTCACACTCCGTCATGGTGATTGCCCACCAGTATACATAGACAATGAACCTCTCACAAAGACAGATACGGTCAAGTATCTCGGTCTGACTTTCGATAAACGACTAACTTGGAGCACACATATCAAACGGAAACGTTTATTACTGAATTCCCGACTTAAACTTCTATATTCCCTACTTCACAAACGATCATAATTACTAATGGCACAAAAATTACGCATATATTGTTCTCTTTTGAAACCTATTTGGACCTACGGATCCCAAATTTATGGTTCAACCAAACCCTCTAATTTGCAACGAATTCAAGCATTCCAGTCAAAAACATTACGCCTTATAGCAAATGCACCTCTTTACGTTAGCAACAAAACCTTACATACAGATTTGAAAACACCACTTGTACAAAATTCCATTGAATACCTATACAAACGCTTTCACGACAAGTCACACGAACACGAGAACCCCCTGGTGCGTTCACTTTCCTCCCTCCATTTACCTGATAATCCCCCTAGACGCCTTAAAAGAAGCTGGAGTAGAGACCTGCTAATTTGATATACAAATTTCATTCTTGGGGAGGCACCAATGGGGGCCCTTCCCCTCTCATGCCTATCATGTCATTTACATTATTATCATAATCATCACATTTGCTTGTTGTAACGTTTTACAGTTGTAAATAAAAAATTAAAGAAAAAAAAGAAAAAAAGTGGTACATCGAAGTCAACGCTGAGAAGACAAATAAAATTACTCTTACAGTACACAAATAACTCACCTCCGGTTTATATTGTTAAGCAAGTACAAATTTAATTTTTTTACTTAGATAAAATGTCTAAATTGTAACAACTGCATTCATATTATTTTCTTATTATCTATACAGCATAAGAAAATTACGCTGTATAATAGTTTAATAATAATTTGTAATGCAATTTTATTTAATATTTTATAATAATTTATTTTTAATTTGTATTGCATAATATTTTGTTACATTCAAAAACAAGAACAATGAGTTATTACTCATCAACGTTAACGTTAGAGTTAACGCAAAAACACACAAAATAAACCAATGCGCCATTAATAAAAAATACTACAGGTTAAATTAACAATACACTAGATTATAAAGATACACTATTAAAGATAATTAAAGATACACTTTGAAAGAATTTTAGATTAAATAAATTTTATGTAATGAAGTACAAAGATTAATCAATATCAACAATTTTTCATACTTGCCTGTTACTTGGATACAATTTTGCATGTATATTATTATCATCATTGTAGTTTATTTACATTTATCTTGCCCATAACAGGCAAGTGGAGTGTTAAAATTATTTGTACTTAAACTACTTGTTCCAGGGCTACAAAAAGTAGTTCTGTTTCTTATCACAAGGTCAGCCAATAATATGACTAAGCATTTAAGAACAGAAGACGTAAAAGTGTAAAAGACACTAATCAGAGTTATCTTCTCTGAGGGTTATGAATTTTATTATACAGCCAGATTCTAGGGTGAAAGTGTCATTTGCCGGGTGGAAATTATATAGATGATTTTCAGAAGGCCTGGGATGCTGATAAGCATACATTTCTCATCAGTTAAGCAGGCAATTGTAAACCACCTCACTCTTCGTTTTACTTAGCCTCTAGAGGTTCAAACCACGCTATCGGCTGATGACCTTATCAAAAACATTATATATATATACGAGTATATATACATCACTATAAGATGGTGCCCATTCCCAGACTGCTACATCTCTAATAAAGTAATAATTTGCAAGCAATAAGCAATATGTAGCAAACATTTTACAACATAAATCTCTAAAATAATTTTATATTGCGCCGAACACAGATGGATTCCAGAATTATTTGAGTATACACTGCCCCAGCTATTAAATTTAGATAGGCTACAAAATTTAGTTAGCATTTTATAGCATTACTAACAATAAGTTATTTATAAATATTGTTTAAAATTAATATTAGTATTTTTACTTTTTGTTTCAGATTTGTAAGTAGCCGATTTATCACGTCAAAAATACAATAGATCACAGAATAAGTTTGTCAAAACGATTGTAAGTTTTACAATAATTTATATCTGTTGTAAATTAAATTTCAAATTTTGGACAAATTTTCCATGGAAGATTTATTTCAAATGTGACTTCTATTTGATAAAATAATTGAGTCTTTTTTAAAAACTACAGCGTTAACCCTACCTATAAAAACGGGCAGCCCTAATTGTTTTAGCTTTTAAGACTAAAAATAAAAAAATCTGGTGTGAAACACTCTTACGATTTCCTGTTGCCTATGTAAGAAATTACGAATCACTTTTTTACGAAATCACTCGTAAATATACGAAAAAGATTTAATCATGAGTAAACAATAGAAAATAAAAAAACATAAACTAATATTTTATTCATGAGTGAATTACGCTAAATGAAAATCGACCTCCGTACAACGCCAAAATACGGGAAATCACCAATTGACGCTAAACTAGACTTTTAACAAAATTTGTAGGTTTTTAATTCCCCTTAACTTTAATTAAATACACATTTAGTATTTACCATAGCAAATTTTATTGTATCGTTTGGTAATTTTTTCCTGAATATTGCAGAAAAACATCATAAAAAATTTACAGTTGGTCTCCAAATGGTTTTTCATATACAAATGAAAAGATTAACTTGAAAAACGAAAACAAAAATATATTGTTACCACTCGTTGTAGAAAGAGTAAAATTGTAAACTTTTTTATTTAATTAATTCACATATAAACACAACATATTTAACACAAACCTCAACATATTTAACCCAAACATGAACATCTTTTAACACAACAGTTTTCTTCTACCAGCTGATCTCTTTTCGCCACACATTATAACACCACCTCCCTCTCAAGGGTGTTGGTCCCCAACACCTTCCAGCTCTCCTTTGTACGGTGTAAGGCGATCTAAATGAACCACCTTCGGCTTGGAGCGTTTGCCAACGCATTGCACTCGATACACAACATCATTAATCCGCTTCACTACGATGTAGGGGCCTTCCCACGGAGCCTTTAACTTCGGACTAATTCCCTTCTTCCGTGCAGGATTGTATAACCACACCTTGTCTCCAACGCAATATCCCGATGATGTTGCTGCTAGATCGTAACGACTCTTCATTTTTGTGTAGCACAAATTCAAACTAGTTCGCGCAAGTTGGTGGATAGTTCGTAGTCGTTCTTCCATATCCCTGACGTATTCCACTGGAGCATTTGGTCGATCTGGAGGGGCACCAAACACTAAATCACAGGGCAGTCTAAGATCTCTTCCGAACACCATTTCTGCTGGACTCCAACCAGTCGCCTGATGGGTTGCTGAACGATAAGCCAACAAGAATATAGGCACTTTAGTATCCCAGTCCTCCTGGCTCTCTGATACAACTTTCTTCAGATACTCTACAAGAGTACGATTGTAACGCTCCACCATACCGTCTGATTGTGGATGTAACGGCGTTGTCCTGGTCTTCCTCATCCCCAGCAACTGACAAATATCCTGAAGAAGTTTTGACTCAAAATTCCTACCTTGGTCACTATGAAGCTCCAAAGGGACACCGAAACGACAGATCCAATCTTTTACCAGGTGCTCCGTCACTGTAGCAGCTTCTTGGTCTGGAACTGGATACACCTCCGGCCATTTTGTAAAGTAGTCCATTACCACAAGAAGATAACGATTTCCGGCTGCAGAACGAGGGAATGGTCCAAGAATATCCACGGCAACCCTTTCAAATGGTGCACCCACAGTGTACAGCTGTAGTCGACCCCTGGAACGAGTCTTCGGACCCTTGCTTGCAGCGCACGCATCACAACGTCGACACCACATCTCCACATCCGCCCTACAGTTCACCCAGTAAAACCGCTTTCTTATTTTCTCTAACATCTTGTTGACGCCCAGATGACCACCGGATGCCCCACCATGGATCTCTTCCAAAACTTCGGTCGCTCTGTTCTTCGGTAGTATCTTCTGCAGTATACTACTCTTGCCATCGGCTGACTCCCACCGCCGGCTCAAGACTCCATTCACCACTAGCAAAGAGTCCCACTGAGCCCAGTAACTCTTATATGCCGTACTCCTCATCGAGATTTCACTCCAGGCAGGTCGAGAATCTCCCTCCTTTTCTTCTAGGATGTGGCGAAGATCTTCTTCCGCTATCTGGTCTCGGCGCAAAATGTCGTCGTTCCAATCACAGGATGACTGAATCTGTGTTCGGTTCACGGTAATACTTTTATGTCCCTCCAGCTTCATGCAATGCTTGCAGCCTTCTGGACACAGTCTTCTGGATAGAGCGTCAGCGTTGGAATGCATTTTTCCTTTCCGATGTTCAATTTTAAAATCATACTCTTGCAACCGCTGCATCCAGCGTGCCGTCTGTCCTTCCAGGTTCCTAAAACCGAACAACCACTGCAGAGCAGAGTGGTCCGTTCTGATAGAAAATTCTTGGCCATACAAGTATTTATGAAAATGCTCAACAGTTTTCACAATAGCCAGTAACTCCTTGCGAGTGACACAATAATTTCGTTCTGCTCGTGATAGAGTCCTGCTGAAATATGCAATGACCTTCTCTTCACCATCTTGCATCTGAGACAGCACTCCTCCAATACCAACATCACTGGCGTCTGTATCGATGGTAAATCGCTCGCCCAGCCGTGGATACGCTAACACTGGGGACGTACATAATGCCTCCTTTAGAGCACAAAATGCCTGTGTAGCTCGGTCACTCCAATGAAAATGTCTTCTTTCCTCAGTCAACTCAGTCAACGGCTTTGACAGATTGTGGTAATTACGAACGAATCTTCTGTAATACGTGCATAGTCCCAGGAAACTCCGAAGTTCGGTTTTACTAGTTGGTACAGGCCAGTCCTTAACGGCATTCAACTTCTCTGGATCCGTGCTGACGCCATCCCTGGATACTACGTGGCCCAGAAACTTCACTTCAGTCCTAAAAATATTGCACTTTTTAGGAGTCAATTTCAGGTTTGCTTTTCTTAACCGGTCAAACACCTTCTCCAAATTCGCCTTATGTTCACAAAATGTTTTACCCATCACGATGATGTCATCAAGATAGACCAGGCATACCTCATACGAAAGACCATGTAAAACCATTTCCATTAATCTCTCAAACGTAGCAGGTGCATTGGTAAGACCAAACGGCATCACTGTAAATTGCCACAAACCTTCACCAGTAGAAAACGCTGTTTTCTCTTTGTCCTCCGGGTGGACCTCCACCTGCCAGTAACCGCTCTTCATATCCAGTGTTGAGAACCACTGCGATCCTGCTACAGTATCTAGAGTATCATCGATCCTCGGCAAAGGGTAGCTGTCTTTCTTCGTTACGTCATTTAGTCTTCTGTAATCGACGCAGAATCTTAACGAACCATCTTTTTTCTTTACCAAGACTACCGGCGATGACCACGGGCTACTCGATTCCTCAATCACTCCTTGCTTTTCCATGTTTTCCAGCTGGTTCCGAACTTCCTGTTGCTTTGCGAAAGGAACTCTCCTTGGCCGCTGACGAATAGGTAGTGCTTCGCCAGTATCGATTTTGTGATAAGTATAATTTGTTCTCCCTATATCCGTTTCACTTGTAGAAAAGATGTCCATATACTTTACCAACAACTGCCGAGCCTTCTGTCGTTCCTTTTCCGTCAGTTCACCAGCTCCCTCCAGCAGTACATCAAGGATTTTTCTTTTCTCCTCGTTCAGTCTTGGTTGAATAACGGGTCCCTCGTCGTTTTCGGCTATCCATTCAACTGGTTCGCAACGTCCTATTACTTGCCCCGGCTTCATCACTTTACTTTCACTAGTCACATTCGCGACCCGTACCGGAATGCAGGCAGTCTCCTGGACGAGACTTCGACCAACCAACAATCCGTCACATTTTTCCAAATTATCTGGCTCCGTGATAAGAAGTGATGACGTGACTTGCTCTTCCGGAAACGTTTCAATTATACGCTCAGTCATAGGTGGTACTACTTCTTCCCTTCTAACCAACAGCCGAACCAGTTTATTCGTAAACTCACGAGCATGCCGATTAGGTTGCATACATACACTCTCGTTTCCGATATTAATTAACTGTCTTTTAACATTGATAACAAAATTATAAACTCTCATGATGTCCAGCCCAACAATAAATTCATCCGAGATCGGTGCGACAAACACCACAGCCCTAATTCTACGACGGCCGAAAGCGATGTCGACCTCCGCTTCACCTTGTACTGGGACTGTCTCCCCACATGCTGTCTGAAGGACAAAACTTCTCGTTGTTTGTCTAACAATATCTGCTGCCACCATATCTGGCCTGATGACGGATGATGTCGCACCGGTGTCGATAGTTAAAACACATGACCGTTCGTTCACGCGGGCGGGCATCATAAGACTATCACCATCACTTTTCAGTAGTGTAACGCTTACAACAGAGTCTGGGGCATTTGGTTTCACTTCAGCCGACATACGCCCCGCCGTGCCAGCTCGACTTAGTTTTCCGACTGCGTACTTACTGAAACCTGACGACCTCCTTCAGCCGGCTTTTTCTCTCGGCAGTCCCGTCTTAAATGGCCAGACTTGCCGCAGGTCCAACACTTATAGTCTGCTTTCGGGCTCCTTTTCGGACAAGTTGATCTTACATGGCCGGCCTCTCCACAATTCCAGCATTCAATTTCCTGGCTCCAAGTTTCTGATCTTCCACGGGTCGCTTTCTGTCGAACAGTAAGCTCGCGAACTGGTATCGAACGTGACGCTATCGTGGCCGCCTCCAGCGTCAAAGCCTGCACTATAGCTGCAGCCACAGTTCGATGATCACCTAGCAGGAGCAGTTTCTTCATCTCTTGATCCCGTAGACCGTCCACAAATGCCTGCGTAGCAAGTTGTTGTTGGATGTCTACCGGTGCCGAGTGATAAGCCAGCTGGCCTAACCTTTCCACTTCCGCAGCAAATTCTTGAACAGACTCGCCTGGTTTCTGGATTCGATGTTTCAGTTGGCAGCGGTACACGCTTTGTAAATGACTGTCACCATACCGCTGCTCCAGAGCTGTTACAATACACTGGTAGCTGGCATTTCCCGCGGGAAAAGTTCGCAGCAAGTCCGCTGCAGATCCCCGTAACGATAACGTAAGGTTGGCCGCCTTCTCCGACTCGGACCAGTTATTAAATTTTGCAGCTGCTTCAAACTGCAACTGATAAACGCACCACGACACACTCCCATCAAATATCGGTACTTTTACTCTATGCACCGATTTTTCGAACGATGATGAATTTCCGAAACTGCGCTCGGTAACATCTACGGGCATAACAACATCCGTAGCAGTTGCATTTATTTCATTAAATTCCGGAATTTCTTTCCGTAAATTCCTTCCAATCTCTTCCTTAAACTTCCTAAATTCTTCATCTATTTCCTTTCTAATATTTTCCCTGAACTTACCAGATTCTTCTTCGACTGTTACAATTTTTTCACTTATTTTGTCCATTCGTCCTTCAAACTGTTCCATTTTTCCTTTTAAATGATCAAAATTTTGATTTAAGTTGTCCGTAAAATTTTTAAATTTAATATTTTGTTCTTCAAATTTAGAATTTAATTTGTCCGTTTTTAAATTTAAATTTTCGTTTAAACTGGTAATAAGAGCTTTTAATTCTTCCATCTCTCTCAGTTTTGTTCGCGTCTCCATAAATCAAAACAAAGGTTTGTTTACCAAAATTATTCACAGCGAGTTATTAAAAATTTATCCCACTTCTGACACCAATGTTACCACTCGTTGTAGAAAGAGTAAAATTGTAAACTTTTTTATTTAATTAATTCACATATAAACACAACATATTTAACACAAACCTCAACATATTTAACCCAAACATGAACATCTTTTAACACAACAGTTTTCTTCTACCAGCTGATCTCTTTTCGCCACACATTATAACAATATAAAATCGTTAAACTAAAAAATTTGCAAAACAGAAAAAAATCGCTCGGTATTGAAGTAAACATTAATCTTCAATTAAAAACCGGTGTTTTGTTTTTGAAAGAATGACAAAGCTTACTATAATATTTTTCAAACCGTAGAACTAATAATAAAATAACAAAAACACCTTTACATTCTTGTTCCTGTGAGACACAAAAATATACTTTTTTAATGGGGTTTAAAAAAAACAGCTGTCGGTCAGGTAAAATTGACATACTGTCAAATATTAAAACAAGAATTTTAACTGTACACTTTTCAAAATAAATATTGTTGTTTTGCGGGAAACGTGGAAATAAAATAAAAAAATATTTTGTCGTTTTGAGGTATAAAAGGGCGAGATGGGTTTGAAGGGTGGGTTACTAGGTATTATTACAGTGGACAAGTGGGTAATTGACGTATTGCACGGGGGAAAAACAAAGCTGTGACAGGCTTGCGAGTGTGTTAGTGTTACAGGCGCTTCTATATTTGAGGGTTAGGTCTACTAACTGCATGTCAATATCTCTAATGAGGCTGCCTTAATCAACAGCAAACCACGCTCTTTCCTCCTTGTTACAGACCTAATTAAATCACTTCACTACTTTTCCTTTACACAAAATTACATTTAACATAATTTCAAAATAAAACCAATTAAAAATATTCAGGATAAAACTAAATTTAAGAAATTTCAAAACAATCTGAAAACAAAATATTTTTTAATTCTACAATTTTCATTAAAAAAATGCATTAAAATCATTTTCTTTAAATACTTTGGAATACGCCTATTATACCGCTAGACCAACTCAGTGGGTCGGGTACATTAGCGGTGGGTTTTAAGGTGCTAAAATTTCCGCAGATCCTAGCTGGAAATTGAACCCGGAACGTGCCGCTTTGCCACTACGCCACTGAGGCAAAAACCATTTTAAAATTTAAGTTACTAAATTAATATATATTTAAATATATAAGATTTCTATTCGTCAGATTAATCAGGAAACAATGAAGATTTAAATAAACAGAAAATGTACTTCCCTCAATTTTCAAAGGGTACCTTCTCTGATTCACAAAATTATTTAAACAGATTTCGTAACTTGGTGCATTTAAAATAATTGATTTATATGAAGGTATAACGTAGTGGAAATAAACATAAAATACGGCCAGTGTTTATATAACAGAAGAAAGGGAAAATATGATGAATCTGATTGAAAATTTAACATAAGTAAACGTCGACGGCCGGTGAAGTCTAAACAGTGAAATATAATATTACTTTATCACGCAATTAAATGATTAAAGGCAAAGTAAAACAAAAACCTTGCTATAAATGTTAAAGCGAAAGAAAAGTACGGGAGGAAATATAAGGAAAGAGAGAGGGATAGATTTTTGTGAGGTTATGACTGGAGTAAAACGATGAGGAATGTAAACTGTGGTTGATACTGGTTTTTACAATGAGTTTTTTGTCCAGTAAAAGTGTAGGATTTATACTTGAAGGGAGTAATTAAGTTTGTTTTTGCATGGTATAATCCGGTGTAAGGGTTACTCTGGACAAAAATTAAATGCTTCAATTATATATAAAAAAAAATACTACGACTCAGTTGTGAGACGAGCGGCCGTGACTTGAATAGCAATACTACCAGGATATCATTTTTTTCTTTTTTTAAATAATGCCGAGAACATTTACGATGAGAAAGACATGGATTACTTTTGAACTGTAAACCGGGAAATGTTTGTCTAATGTTTCTGTGTACCTTTGGTCAACAAACGACCATTTCCACACACACGTAACTATATGAAGATAAAATGGATAACCAACCCTGCATAAATATTCATTAAGTTTCACATGGATTTCCAGTTCTTCATGTCCTGTATTGTTCTCATTCCATCTTTAAAGGGTATCATTTTATCAAAATAAATGTTTGAACACGTCCTTTACATTACATACAATATTTTACCAACATATTTTTATGATATTGAGTCGTAAATACTTTATTTTTACTGTGTGTAAATTTAAGTGAGTTTACTGGAAACTTCAGAATAACAACTAATTATAATCTTTTTTTATACTTCTGCTTTATTTAAGTAGTTGAGGCAAGTCAATATTAGACGTAATGCTACTGTGATAAAACCTTCGTGTCTATACGCAAGTGAATGTCTCAGTATGACAAGAAAGGCTAGCTTGAAAAAATCAAAGAAATTTGAGAGTAATATCCTCGCCAAGGATATAATGAAATATTTTAAGTGAAAATCCTAGAAATCTTTTTATATTGTAGTCCCTCCTTACATGTTACAACAAGATAACCCGCTTAAATTTTAACTTCGAGTGTTACTTCAAACCCAGGTTTAAACAACCACCAATAACACTTAAGGATTCTATTATTATTCCGAGAATCCACCCTTAGCAAATTGAAACTACTTACATTCCCACCAACAAAAAATATTTTTCTGCCATAAAGTAACATTTTATTTTACACTATAATAGAAAAAAACAGTCTACCTTCTGAAGAAGAGGAACAAGCTTGTAATTTACAAACATTTAAGGTCTCTATTTTAAAAAATCTATTTTATTCTTTATTACCATACAACTCAGCTGCAATCTTTCGGGATGAGCGCTAAAAAATATGCAAAGAGTAGCCCTTGAGGATCGAATGTAAGCGGTTTCTCTTGTTCAACCGCGTATGGAGGGACTATAATCTGAAATAGTTTCTAGAATTTTCACTTTAAATATTTCATTAAATCGTTGGCGAGGATGTTTCTCTGCTTTTTTTAAACTAGCCTTCCGAATCATACTGAGGCATTTATTTGCATAAAGACACGCAGGTTCTATCACAGTAGCATAACGTCTAAAATTGGCTTGTCTCGACTACTTTATACAGGTAGTGTGTTCTCAGAAGTTCAGAAGCCATCTGTCCTTGCCTGCTACTATATACTTCCTTTTCGCTGATAATCTATTGTATAACTCTCAAGGTACTTGAAGTTATCATCTTTTGCACATTTTCCGTATTTTGTCTTCGTGCCGTAAGACTGTTTTGATGTTTGTTATGGTAGGCCTATTTGTATTTTTAGACTAAAGCATTTATGTTAAATTTTGTACCCAAAATTAATAAATATTTTATTTTTTGAATAATATTGTGTGAATAAACTAAAATCTAGGAAAAATATAACATTCTTCAAAGTTCTATAAACTTCATAATTTTATTACAATGGTTGAATTGATGAACTGTAATACAAACGCAATAAGAAATATTCCCCATCAAAATATGTTTATATCCTTATCAAAATTAAAAAAATACTTGGGTCAATGAATTTTAAGTTGGTATCATTGTTAAAATAACAAAACTTAAGATAACTTTTTATATTATTCATTTAACTAAGGTTTTTTGTTACCTTTTTTTTAAAAATAGTTAACGTGAAGGTATGGTTAATAATGTTGTAAATAATATAATGGGTAATATAACTTACTTTTGTTGAAGCATAAAAATAAGTGTTAAATATGATGAAAATGAGACATTCAAGAAATCACGCAAACCTTTGAGCTTATTTTATTTTCATATACGACACGCTACCAGCCGAAATTTCTTTCATTAACCACAAAAACTGTTCCGTTTTAACTTTTAATATATTATTAACATGAATCAACTTCCTTATTTTACTTTTTAAAAAGAAATAAAATATTACTTATTTTTCCCGTATTTACAACGGAAGAGAAATAGGCTATTCGTATGCATTTACTACTTTTTAAATCACTATTTTCCTTATTTATTTTTTATTATTAAACACCGTATAAAAAAAGAAATTCAATTGTTTTTAACATTTTCAGGGTATAAACAATGCGTTAGTTTTATTTAAAATGTTCCATCAATCTAAAACAAAAACTAATGTTATGAATTAAATGACATTTTAGACTTCAGGGGACAAACAAGCTCAATCACATTTAGCCTACTTTATTTTTCAGGAAACGGTTTTTAACGTTTAAAGCCTAGTTTGCAAGTAATTTCTAATGAGAGGTCTTTTTTAAAATGCTACTGTCAATACTTAGCTCTTTTAATTAAACTATTTTCTATTGTTTTTCAATATAAAAAAAAACTTTGTATCAAATTTAATAAAATATTCAATCGAAGTACTGTTTTTACTTTCTTCTGCCTATATAAACATAAAGGAAGGAAATTATTGCTTTCATGTCGATTTTTCAGCGGACCTAAACGTTTTCAGACCCCATGAACCCAAAAACATGATTTTAGCGATTGGTCTGAGTGTGTGTGTCTGTGTGTGTGTGTGTGTGTGTGTGTGTGTGTTTGTGTACGAACTTGAAACTTAAGTTAGATACCACTAGAGGACCCGACACGAACATTTTCATCAAAATCGGTCAACCGGAAGTAGTAGTTTATTCGTGTAATTGTTTACTTTTTGCGATTTTCTCAGAAACTGCTTCTACGATTTTTTTTTAAATCACCTCATTTACTAAATTTTTATGCTTTACAAGATAGGGTAGGCGCTATATCTGCTGAAATTCTTGGGAAGGCTGTTTTCTCGTAAAAAGATGGTTTTTTTAAGATTGCGGCTTTAATATGCATTTTAGAGCAATATTATATATGATAAAATTTGTAGAGAATTTAAAATCCTACAACTCTTAGTTCAAAAATGTTTTTGTATTACGCTTAGTTTAGCGGTAATTAGCGATTTTCTATTTTTTCACGAAAACGTAAAAATTGATTTTTTTAAAATTGCAGCCTTAGCAGGCATTTTACGACAAAAGTGTATATAATAAAATTTATAGAAAATTAAAAGATCCACAACTTTTATTTAAAAAAATTTTCTCTACAGAGCCTAGTTTAGCGTGAAAGAGTGATTTTCCGTATTTTTAAGCCCAACTGAGTTGATTTTCATTTTATGTTATTCACTCATGATTAAAATTAGTTAATCGAGGTTATCGAGGTTAATCGTTATGTTTATCGAGGTTAGGTTTTTGGTTTATTTCTAATGTTTTATTACTAATGCTAGGTAGTATTGTAATTATTTGCATTGGCAGGAGAAAGTTGTGTGAGTGTTTCACACCAGATTTTTACAGTGAAAAAACAGGCTCAGTTCAGGACTGAGTTAATTTTCTCCAGCATAACACACGTGGGTTAGATGTAAAATAAATAGCACTAACACCAATTCCAAAAGAATAAAGCTTCTTATTTTAAATAATAAACTCAATAAGTAATTTAATTCTAAATCCTTAGCTTAGACTTCGATTCATTAATCCAAATGAGGAAGATTGTTGAAGTATTCTTGAACAGCACAACCACAAAATATAATAAAATTGAATCATTCATTTCAGAAAGCCCATAAGTCAAAATTATGCCTTTTTAGCTTTAGTACATTTCCGGAACAGTTGAATGCAAACACGCCACTCCTTCCAAAAATTACATAGGTCTGGTTTTCCTTCACCAATATAATGCTAAGAGCTTATATTTTATATTGTAAGGTTATTCTAAAGCCTTTTTTCCGGTTGAAAATAAAATGGGTCTTATATTGAAGCTTAAGTCCCACACTTTAGAAAATACAAAGGTTTACTCAAAAATCTGTACATAAGAGAAAATTACTATAAATTGCAGATGATGATAAAAAAACATGAATATTGAAGACAACTAATTTTCTTTTTAATGTCAAGAAATTCAATTTTTATTGCAGTGAAAAGATTCCTCAAGTCACTAGTGTAATAAATAAGCTAAATAAAATATTATTTTTGCATAACACATTTTATTGTAGTTATTTAACAAAGAATTTCATCCAGAATCAAGTCGGGATTTAACTCTTTTTTTACTTCAGAAACAACATAAATCTAAAGTTAGAATTTTGACTCATGTGCTTTCTGAAATGACCCATTCATTTTTTAATCCTGTAAGTCTTTGTACTTAGCCTTTTTGAAAGGTTTTCAACTAATTAATTGATAATGATAAGGATTCAAACTGTCAAAGTAAGATTTACTTGAATGCTGTTCACTTTAAGAAACACAAAACCAACAGATCAGTTGATCATGAAATCAACTGTTCTTACTCACTGAGTTCTCAGCTGGATTGAGTCTTTTCTGTTAACCAATCTAGGACTGAGCGTTTTCTTCACCAGCATTTGATTATTTATTTTTATAATTACAAGGAACTGAGATTGTTCTTCCCACAAATGAATGAATGGTTGCATTATTTAAGTTAAAGTTAACATTGTTATAAAATATTTAAAAAAACGAATTTTGAAAAAATGGATTGAGCCTCTTTCTCCGCTGACGTCTTCACATAAAAATCAAGTCATCTATTTTTTAATTATTAACTATTATTTAATTAATATCTATTTTACCCACAGGGTTGATCTAGTGATAGAGTCTTTGCTAAAGTCACCTGGTTTTAGAAGACAAAGGTTCCGCGGTTCAAATCCTAGTAAAGGTACTTTTATATGGATTTGAATAATAGACTGTGGTTACCGGTATATTTAGATGGTTGGGGTTAAATTAAGCATACTCTCGCAAGAAAGGTCGGTCTGAGTCTGTACAGGACTTATCTCATTCACATCATATACGAGGGGGTACCCAAAAGTATCCGGAATAGCTCTGCTGTGGGCGGAGCTTGTGCAGTACAAATTCCCGCCACTAGGCTGCTTGTAGCGCTACTCATTGCCAGTTCAATGCCATTTTGTTCGTTGATCTAGCTTGTTCTGTTCTCGTGCAGTGATTGTTCTTGCTAGTGCTGTTTTGTGCTCGTGTCGTTTTTCATGATGGCAAGTTTTAATGAACAACGTGCGGCTGTGAAATTTTGCTTCTTGCTCGGTAAAAATGCCGCGGAAACAGTTGTAATGTTGAACACAGCTTACAAAGACAACGCTATTGGAAAAACCCAAGTGTACGAGTGGTTTTTGCGCTTTAAAAATGGCGACATGTCGATTGAGAACAAACCTCGTTCTGGACGACCGTCGACTTCCCGAACAGACGAAAATGTTGTGAAAGTGAAAGAAATTGTACGAACAGACCGACGACAGACCATTGACCAAACATCACAGGTTAGTGGGTTATCTTGGAGCTCAGTCCAACGCATTTTAACAGAAGACTTGACAATGAAAAGAGTCGCTGCCAAGTTTGTGCCTCGGGTTCTGACAGACACTCAAAAGGAACGTCGAATTGAAACGTGTAGTGATTTGAAACAACAGCTTGAAACTGATCCAGATTTCATGTCAAAGATCATTACGGGTGACGAGTCTTGGTGCTATGGGTACGACCCAGAAACCAAACAACAATCCAGTCAATGGAAGACTTCATTATCACCCCGACCAAAAAAAAGGCGTCAAGTCAGATCGAACATCAAAACAATGCTGATTTGTTTTTTTGATGTGAGGGGAATTGTCCATTCAGAGTTCGTTCCACCAGGCCAGACGGTAAATCAAGCTTTTTATCTTGAAGTGTTAAGAAGACTACGAAACAGCATTCGTCGTAAAAGACCTAATTTGTGGCAGACAGGGGACTGGTTTTTCCACCACGACAACGCGCCTGCACACACGGCAATCTCGGTTACCCAGTTTTTGGCGAAACGGCATGGTTTTGCTACCACACGCACCGTACTCACCCGATCTGGCTCCGTGTGATTTTTTCTTGTTCCCACGCATGAAAAGGGGTATGAAAGGTCTCCGATTTAACAACGTTGATGATGTCAAGAAAAAAACTACGGATGAGCTGGCAGCCATCACTGAAGAGGAGTACAAAAAATGTTTTGAACAGTGGAAGCGCCGGTGGAACAAATGTATTAGTTGTAATGGAGAGTATTTTGAAGGGGATAAGGTTCTTTTGTAAAAAAATTAAAAATAAATAGTTTTAAATAATAATTCTGGTTTCTTTTGGGTACCCCCCTTATCTCAAGGGGTTGCTTATTTTTTTAAATTAAACAGATTCGCTCATGAATTACATCATTAAATATCAAAATAACATTTTGATTTCATTTCAACATTACTGAAAAAGTATTATATTTTACTCAGATTTAATAATTATTTACTCGTGAATGTAATTATTTAACCATAATTATTAACAGTAAACCAATTTAATTACATAAAGTACATCATTATTGAATGTTAATAGCAAATATTAAACTGGTTACCATGGTCTGTGTCAGGTAACATAAAATACGATGGAATATTATAACCAAATAATTCTGACCCGTGTAAACAGACACGTCAAATACACTGACATAATATGAGCATGTCAATATTATTGATGGATGATAGACAATTAGTTACTCAGCAACTGTAACAGTACTAATTTGACCCAATACCAATTAATTTTTTATATACAGTGTCCATAAAAAGGGAGGTGACTTTATTAATATCGATTAATAATTCATGGAAAGATATAACAGTAGGCTATGAAAAAAATTCAACACAGTTTGTCAAAATGAAAAATAATTGAAAATATAGCTACGAAATAATGTTAGCCTAAGGAGATTTATAATATCCATGTTTCTATGGATATCAATATCCATGATCTGCATGATTTACTCAAAAGGTAATTGTTTCAATGAAATGTTATATCTTAAGATAAAAATAAATAAAACAAGAAAGAAAACTCCCTAGGAAAATTTAGACGAAACGATTTCATAAAATGATTACTTAAAATGGAGAAGAATATGTTTCTAAATTACGGAATTTAAAGTTAACTATATTTATTACAAAAGACTTAAAATTTACCAAAACTTAGCTAAAAAATTATGGCCATTTTTTCAAATTGGGTGATGATGCTTACATAAGCCTTAGCGTGTGTGTAAGTAATGATATGAGGTGATACCCCAATTAAAAATACCAGACTCGATTGAAAATTGAATCTGGGGCTCCAGCAATAGTAGCCAGTTGCGCTGACCACTAAACTACGCCTGTAATGAAAACGAATTTACAAATAAATCATTAATTCATTACTTACCCGGCCCTTTGAAAAGCACCTACTTTCCAATCTGCAAATGACACCTTCATTTTATTCACCACAGGGTCTGGCTGTATAATGAAATTCATTACTCTCAGAGGAGATAACTTTGACTTGTGTTTTTACTCCTTTAAAATCTCTTCTGTTGTTAAATTCCTCAGTGACATAATTGGCTGACCATTTGATAAGAAACAGAACTATTTTTTGTAGACCTGGAACTAGCAGATCAAGTGCAAATAATTTAACATCCCACTTGCCTGTTATGGGCAACTACTCTTCATATTTTTATAAATTAGTATTCAATGATTTTAAAATATCGTTTGTACTTGTATGCAGAGTTACCACAAGAGTGCTAGAAAAAATTTACCTTTATTCCAAAAAAGTAATTGAAAAAACCACAGAAAAAAATACACGAAAAGCCCATAATTTTTCTAGTTCTCCAAGTTTAGTTATACATCTCGTTTTAAAAACTAATATATCATAAAAATGGGGTAAGAAACAAAACAATCTATATTTTTACCGGAAACCTGTTCAAACCGTCCTTAAGATAGAACAAGATTTTAAAAGGATATGGTATATAACGAGTAACATCACACGCGAGTTGAATTTTTCGTGTGGATTGCTTGAAATTTAATTGTTTTACAATGAATTATACTGAATCAGTTTATACTAAGCAGGTTAACCCTTTATAGGGTACAATACTACAGGGAAAAATATACACATTGTAAAATGTTAAATTTTGCTTTATAGGAACTTGAGTAATGTATTTCTAGTGCCATAACAGTAAGATATGTCTTTTTGTTGATGTTAAGCCCTGGTAAGTATAGTTACCAAGGGACTTTTATTAAAATGGAAATCACATAACGTTTAGTGGTAAGAATGCTTATTAAAACAAATTGTAGTACTATGTAACAAAAAAATGTGTAGAATAACTTATCTTTACTTTAATATTAGTATGAATGCTTACTTTCCCGTAAAGAACTCGATTTTTCAAAGCACTTTACAAAAGTAACAACAAAACAACACGGTAGCATACGCTGGTATGAACCCTTACCACATTCGTGCATCTCATGAAGGAAGTAGTTGCTGCCCGTTAATTTCAAAATGTGGATAGCCTAGGTACCAGAGAACACCTATAAAACCATAAAATGCCAATAAGGTTCAACTGCATAGCTTACTCTTAAATAAAATCGACCTTATTGCCAGTGGTAAGTATACTTACCAAAAACCTATAAAGGGTTAACATATTCGAGTTTCAATTAGTTACGTTATGGATTGACAAATTGTGTAAAATATATTAAATATTGTATAACAAAATGTACGAAAAAGATAGATAAATCACAATGTAATAAATAAATATTATTTTCTTCCTAGAAATATAACCTCTGTGAGAGATTTCTAAAATATCATAAAGATAATTCCAATGTAAATATGTGGGAGGTAGGGCTTTGAAATAAGCTGAACAAAGCCGTACACTCAATATTGGACTCACGTACAGCAATTCTGTGTCCAACCAGCTCCAAGATGGCGCTCACTCATGTCACAACGGTACGAATTAATAATAAAACAATATAAGACAGCAACAAATCATACACGGGCCCTATTCTTCCATTATACGTTCCATAGTCTCTCTTTTTCCAATTCTATGCATAAAAAAGATCACTTCTTTTCCTCTTCCCTATATATCTCGTTCAGATTTCAGATTTATTGGTTGAAATCAGTTGAAATGTCGTATCACTTTACCAAATATTTTCCTTCAGATAACAAATATTATATTTGTTCAGAATAATATTATTTTGTATTAATTTTTATTGATTCTTTTCTCTGTTGTTTATGTTCATATTGTTATACATGTACATACAGCTACTGCATTTATTCAAAATAAAACAAATATTATTTTACAATAAAATTTAAATTTTAAAGTTTATTAGGAAACTTACAATTTACACACTTGCATAATTTTATAAATGATTAAAAACTACACAAAAATAAAAAAAAACATCGGTTAACATATTTGTGATAAATTTTCGAAGTGTGTGCCCTTTTTACATGATTGAGAGAATTATTCTTTTATATATTTCAAATTATAGTCCATAACATATAAGTGGAGTGTAAAATTATTTACACCCAATCTGTAAGTTTCAGGGCTAAAAAAATAGTTCTGTTTCTTGTCACGTGGTCATGACTGACTAATTTAAGATCGGAAAAGGTAGAGGTGTAAAAGACACTAATCGGAGTTATCTTCTCTGAAAGTAATGAATTTCATTATACAGCCAGACTCTGTGGTGAATGAAGTGAAGGTGTCATTTGTAGAGCGGAAAATATGTGTTTTTCAGAGGGCTAGGCATGCTTATAAGCATACTTTTCAACTCAGTGAGGAAGGTATGGGTAAACCACCTCACTCCTCGTTTTTACTTAGTAAAAACTTCTAGATTCAAATCAGCCTTTTGGCTGATGACCTAAAAAACAAATTTCAGAAAGGAGCATTGTCTATCTGAAAATTTATTGCTAATTTTTAAGATTTTTTTATTATATGTAATTTACTTTTTATTCTGTAATTTATAACATAAGTCTCATAAGATCTTAATTATTTTTCTCGTATTAGGGCAATTTTAGACCACATGAGGTGACTTAAGACGTTTCCGAAGTCTCTTTTTGCAGCCCACATTCTCAGCATTCGCTCATTGTAGGCTTTCCTTCTTTCTTCTATCCACCCGTTGTTCTGTTTCTGGTCTTCATGGAAACTTAATGAACTGAACCAAATTCAGACAACTAATTATGGACTTTTACGTATTTCATGAAGAGCATAAACAGAACACAGGGTTGACAGAAGGAATAAGAAAATACTACAGTGAACGAATGCGGAGAATGGGGGTGAAAAAAGAAGCCCCAAAAACATCTAAAGTCACCTCATGAGGACTAAAATTGACCTCATTTTTATAGAAAAAAACACTATAAAAATACGGTAACTATAAAACTGTACTTTGGTTAAAGATTATAACAAAATACTACAAAAATTATTCAGACCTCAATTGGATTCGAAAATGTATGTAAAAAATTTTAACTTCCCTTCCAAAATAAACTATAATATAGATAGTACTTAGTCTACTTTAAAAAATAGAATTGGGAGGGATTTTGCAGATTATATTCATGGTGGTATATTAACGATTAATTTGCGTTCGTCTCACCGGGGAATTAGCAGATTTGAATAGAAATTTTTTCTTAATATCATATTAATTTCAGTATAACAAAAAGGGATTTTGTTGAAATAATGCAATTACACTATGAATTTGTTATTATGCAATGATATTACTTTACCTATAATGGACAACAAGGGATTTATCAGGATAAAATTACATACTGCACCATTATGATGCATTATATTACAAACGATGATAACGAGAACACTAAAAAACCATGTAGGTATTTATGAAGAGAGTACAGTATTCAGTTATGAAAAATGTTTGTTTAATACACTTTATCCTATTCAAATCTGAAATTTATTTCAATGACCCTTATAATGTACCGTGCAAACACAATATTTCAAACTCCCCCACTTATCTATTATCTGCATAAATACACACATACAGTAAACTTTTTTTTTATATAAAGGTAAATTACTACGTGGTTATCGCTTGAAAATAATGTGTAACAGTTTTTAAAAAGTTTAATTTTTCATGTTTGTATTAATAAAACTGATTTACTTCAGTTATCCTTACAAAAAATAATTAAAAAACTATTTAAATTAACTATCACGCAAACGTGTTCTTTACATTGACTAAACAAATAATTGAAAAAACATTTCTAAACATATTTTTAATAAATTTCACATTCCAAATAGGGTTTTTAGTTGATAAACAAATAAATATAAATGATTCAATTTTTAGTTGAAATGAAGTCGCATTAACAGATTAGTTATTAGTGACTACTTTAGGTTGAGGAACGGTGGGTTTAGCTTGTCAAAATTTTCCAGACCCTGGTCGGGGACCGAATGCGGGACGTCCGTTTTGCAACGTTGCACGCTTACCACTGGGTCACGAAGGCGGCCACTCTCAAAAGGTTTATTTTTTTCATATATTTTGTGTTTTATTTTTAATAAGAGTAGGCTATAAATTAAGTGGATAATTAATGAATTAACTTTTGATTATGAGCATAGAATGGTCTTATGATAAAATGAACCAAGTGAAAATTCTTGTATTTGAGAAATCAGCAGTAAAAGAGTTTATCGGTCTGACGAAGGAAGTACAAACATATGGTATTCATAAACAATTTCTCTTTTTTTGTTTATTTTTTAATCGCTAATGTGTGTACGTTGCAATCTGTTCAATTCAGAACAATAAGCAACCCCATAACGCAATGAGATGAGAATGATGTGTATGACGTGTGAGGTGTCGTCTTGTACAGATCCAGGTCGACCATTCCTAAAAAAGTATGGTTAATTGAACCCCAACCATCCAAGTACACCGGTAACCACTGTCTAGTATTCAACTCCATATAAAAGTAACTACTTTACTAGAATTTGAAACAGGAATGTTCGTCTCCGAAAAATCAGCTGTTTGGCAACGACTTTAACTCTAAACCAACCCAGTGGGTCACTTTTACACTTTTACATATTCACAAATTTCTTCATACACTCTTAAATTTAAAGTTAGCTAATACTCATAATTTAAAGAAACAACTGTACTTGGTTCATTCTTGCATATTATATTTTTCCATAAGAAAATAAATAAAGATTCCCATTTCAGATGCCTTGAGAACCTAATTCACTGACACAAAAAAGCTTACATATTCTAGAATAAGGAAACATCATTATCAACAAATTGTGACTTTGATGTTAGTTCACCCAGGCATAGAATCATTCTAAGAATTAATTTGTAATCAATTAGTTGTAGTAAAAATTTTTAATGTTCTGGGTTAAATGTTTACAAAGAATTTTCCTTGGCCGTTCAAAGCGAACGAATGGTCAGTCATCTTTAGCGTTCTGTGCAGTAGAATAACCTGTTCATTCCGTAACCGTATACTTTGAATATTATGTTGAGCGTAAAAAGAATTGGTATATATATATATATATATTTGATTTCACTAAGTAATTTCTCTCTTAATTTGATATTATTATACAATATTAAAAGAGCTGTATGTCATACTCTTTCCTGTATGTATATATATAATTAAATGTGATGAATATTTGGTGAAATTTTTGACACAGAAACTTTTGACAAAGAAAAGCTAGTGCAACTAGCTTTTATGCCGATATTCTTAGTTTGATTCCCAGTCAGGCCCGGCAGTTTTTCATCTGTATATCATCTAATATTATTATTTATCACAAGCCAAGGCTTATGTAGGCATCATAACTCAATAAAAAGAGGCAAAAAGGATAAAGTAAAGAAAAAAGTTGCAAGAATTCAAGTTTCATAATTTAAGTCATGATGACAGGAAACAAAGTTTCGTGAAACCGATTTTGAGATAGTCTATCAATCGATAGATGGTTAAGACTTCAGAGGATTGCAGCAAAGAGATGTGATCGTGAGAACCTAATCCAATCGTCGTATTGCAAGAAGTTTCTTAAGCTGAAGAGGAGAAAGAGAAGGGAATGGTTGGATCGGTAATTCATCGTTTGCTAAAGAAGTAGACTGAGAACCCAACAAAATTATAAGTGCGGTCAAAGTTTGACTAAATTGTGTTGTGGGGATTATATTGAGTAGAGAAACGTGTCGTCTTGGTCTTGGTTAAGTAAGAGTCGTGTATCCCTTAGGCTCATCCCTCTTACTTTTGAAATTCTCTCAAGAATCTCCCCATCCCATAAGATTATTCAAAAACTAACCCATCATTTAATTACTCTTTATCCAATATTAAAGTTACCTTAAAGACAGTTATTTCTTATGATTATTACATCAAATCAAAGATTTCTTTAAAAATTTAATTAATCATAATCCTCAAATACTGTCTTATAAAATTTAGTAGATTAATATTACAATTATTTGTATAAATTGTATATTCTGGACTCATAATTTTGTTTACAAAATTATACTAGCATTATAACCTTCATTCCCTGTTTTTGTTGTACAACATTAAACTAGTGGTTTAGGTCGAAAGGCTGGTTTGAGCATCTAGAGGGTTTATTAAGTAAAATGAGAAATGAGTTGGTTTACCATTGCTTTCCTCACTAAGTAGAAAAGTATGCTTATCAGTATGTCAGGGCCTCTGAAAAGCAGCTACTTTCGTCACTTCTTTCACCAAAGGGTCTGTCTGGCTGTATAATGATGAAATTCAACTAGTATATAGCCTTCATTTCCCCTGTCCTAGGTGTTTATTAATTAAACAATTTATAGTTTAAGTTTTAAAGTAGCAAACAGTAAACTTTTAATTTATAAAACTACATTGAAACCGGTCTGGGACTATAGTAGGCCTATCCAATTACAGTGGGGATCTAGTAAGTCAAGTATCAAACTTAATTAGCGTTTTCAGTCAAAAATTCAAAAAATTCTTAAAATCTGGTTCATTACAATTATCCGCACTCAAAACTATCTGAAAATCTTAACAGTTAAAAAAGAAATTTCATTTAGTTTAGCTTACGAAGACGGGCTTGAATCGCACGAAAATTATTTGACCATCAATTTACTGAACAGTGGATAAAGTACGAAGACATAAATGTAATGGTTCAACAGATTTATTAGTACAGTTAATTAAATTCCTACTTTTAAAATGAGAAATGAGTTGGTTTACCATTGCTTTCCTCACCAAGTAGAAAAGTATGCTTATCAGTATACTTCCTAACAACACTTTTGATTTAAAAAAAAATTGATTTATTATATTACGTGAACATTGATTATTATTGTTTCTTTCGTAAATATATTACAAAAATGGAAGTTAACTTTTCATATTAATTCTTCTTCTCTAATATATCTGGTGTTCTTTATGGAATAAATTGTAAATAAATTATGTAAATTATAATAAGAAAAATATAAAATTGTGTCACCTTTTTGTTATTAGCCATTAGTATGATTTATGGAACGGTGGGTGTAAACAAGTAATACTTTTTAAATCCTATCCGGTATTCAAACATTTGGCTAAGTGCTTTTTTGCTCAAGTACAATTTCGTAGAAGCGGTCAGTTTCTATTTTGTTGGTATTACATTATATTTGCAAAAATTTAATTATTATTTAACGTAGACTATTAAGTGACACAATACAATCAATACTACTACATATTTTTAAAGTTAAAAATTAAATAAATATTTTCTGAAAATTTCACCCAATTAAGCTTTAAGATTTAACTTAATTGAACGAACTTTAGACGTGATAAAACAAGAGTAGGTATATTATGAAGACAAATTGGATTGTAGGTAAACAAGATATTTAGGTGAACAAATAGTCATTTCCAGTCTTTTAGGCTTTTATTGTAAAAATTATTGTTACAACGCGTTGTGGTATGTGCACACAGAAACATCATAAATTTTCTCTTGCGACAATGTACTGTTTTTAGCTCTTTGCCCCGTATTGTTACGGAAAGTTATGGAAGTGTTGCTTAATACTCACACAATTTGTCATTATAGATTTTTTATAAATAAAAGACCATTACACCTTACAAGACAAACAATCAGTTTCTTCGTTAAGGTTTACTGAATGATAACTGAATTTTTTTAACAAAACAATCTGTGAAGAATAAAAAACTCATTGACTGATTATCAGTTTACAATTGGGTCAGTCTGTAAATTTGTTGTAATTTTATAAACAAAAATTAATTTATATTCACTATTAAAATAAGCGTAAATTTAACTTTTATTCTTTAATCAAATTAACCTAAAAACTATTCAATAACCTGAATATATTTATCTTAGAATTCTTTCAGTATTTTTGTCAAAATGAGACCAAACCCAGGTTGAATTGTTGCTTTTCTTTTTTTTATTTCTTACTGTAATTCCAATAATCTGATGTTAATTTGATGGCGACGTTTTTAAAGGAGCGTCCAGATACTCGTCTATTTCATTTTCTTATTCAGATGATACCTCAGGATCGGACGGTTGGAAACCTTTATCAGGTGTGAAGCAAAGGTTACTATTTTTTCCTTATCAATCTCTAGCCCATGAGTTAATGGAATTGTTAATAGGTGGAACTGGTGTGCTAACATTTTTAATTTTCCTTACAGACTTCTATTATGAATAATTGGTGGTTTGTTCTGGTGTCAATATCTCAAGATACTTTTCTATAGATTGTCTTTTTGCAAATAAAACCCTTTTAAAAATTTTGTAGCATTGGTAAAATTTGTCCTGTCTATAATTCTGATAATTGTGCCACAATTACCATAGCCTTTTTTATTAATTATTCGTTACCATTAATACCGGTGAGCTCAGGGAAAAAGAATCAGAAAAACAAATGAATACGTTGGCAAATATATATGAATTAACACAATGATAAACCGATAAAAATGATTAATTTATTATACCTACTTTTATATATGAATACCTAATTAAAATGCACGATGATAAATATTTAACAACGTTTAGCATATATAAATAACAGTAATATAAGTATTATAATTAATACAATTTATTAATTAATATTCAAATTACAACTAGATTATTTAATTTTGACAAGTTTCAAATTCAAACATTAAAATTTAATTTAATTTACAACCGCTCGAGTTTATTTAATTTTCAACATCGGATATTCGTGCAACGTACCTACATTAATAATGATTAACTAAACAAATATTTGCTCATTAATATTTCTGTTGATAAAATATTTTCAACTAGTACCTACTAACAATTACCACACATTATAAATTATAATTCCTATTATTGATATAATGTGTTTGTCGGTACAATCATACACTAGAGAATAAATAATCAAATTAGTATTTATAAAATTATAAAACACCAGATATCCTACCATACCAAAATGAATTAAAAAATATATTATGGTAAGTACACAGTTGTTTACAATAACTAAGATTTCTTTCAGATAAAAAATAAACTACAATCTATGTTTTTACTTCCTCTCGCCTAAATGAATATGTAGGAAGGAAAATATTGTTTTCATGTCGATTTTTCGAAATCGACATGAAAACAATTCACCGGATCTACACATTTTTAGACCCCCTGAACCCCAAAAAAACATGTTTTTAGCGATTGGTCAGTGTGTGTGTGTGTGTGTGTGTGTGTGTGTGTCTGTGTGTGAAAAAAATATCTCAAGAATGGAACATCGTACGAACTGGAACCTTTGAAACTTAAGTTAAGATATTACTACCAAACCCGATACGAACATTTTCATCGAAATCGGTCAACCGAAAGTAGTAGTTTATTCGTGTCATTTTTCACTTTCTTGCGATTTTCTCAAAAACGGCTCCTACGATTTTTTTTCAAAATCGCCTAATTTACTACATATTTTATGCTCTACAAGATACGATAGGCGCAATGTCTGCTGAAATTCTTGGAAAGACAGTTTTCTCGTAAAAAATTGTTTTTTTAAGATTGCTGCTTTAATATGTATTTAAACGCAAAAATTTATATAACAAAAGTTATAGCAAATTTAAAATCCTACAACTTTTATTTCAAACATTTGTCTGTATAACGTTTAGTTTAGCGATAATTAGCGATTTTCTGGTTTTTTTCACGAAAACGTGTAAAAAATCGATTATTTTAAGATTTCAGCCTTAGTATGCATTTTACGACGAAAGTGCATATACTGTAATAATTAAATTTATAGGAAAGTAAAAGATCTACAACTTTTATTTTGAGCATTTTCCTCTACAGTGCCTACTTTAGCGTGAAAGAGTGGTTTCCCGTATTTTTTAGCCAAACGGAGGTTGATTTTCATTTTGCGTCTTTCACTCATGATTAAAATTAGGTTATGTTTATTGAGGTTAGTTTTTTCTTTATTTATAATGGTAGGTTATATTGTTAATTATTTGCATTGGCAAGAGAAAGCTGTGTGAGTGTTTCACACCAGATATTTTGTAGAATTATTAGAAAGTGGGTTTTATTTTTACATGTCACGACCAAAGAAAATTCGAAAATTAAGGAATTTCATAGATAGGCCTACGTTTATATCATGTTTTGTTTTTCCAGTCTAAAGTACTCTACAGAATGTCTCTGTTTTAGTCGGGGAGTGTCATTTGAATCCTCTACGTTTCAGATAGTGAGATGATTTGTGTTTATATTTCGAGTCTTTTTAGTATATTGTATTAAACGTGTTGATTCCTAGTTGAATTGTAAGACTCTATAAATCTCTTTGTAGTATGTTGTTTTTGTACTAAATTGATGCTGTGAATTTTCTGAGTAATTGGTGAAAATTTTTAAAACTGTCATCTTTCATTTTCTGGTGTCCATCGGTCCGTTATACACAGATGTCAGAAACTAAAAGAGGTAACAATAAACGGTTTTCGGATTCGTAATTTACACAAAAATAAGTGAGCTTAAATTTGATTAAAAGTTCCAGTTTTAACCGGAACTTTAAATCAAACTCAATGTTTCTATGTCTTCAATTTAATACCATATTTTATTAGTTTACACTTAAAATTAATTAATTACGAGTAAATTGTAATCTACTAGCACTTATACATTAGCTATATATTTTAACTTATTTTTTTATAAATTATTTTATAAGTTAAAACTCTGCCTATAATAGGCATATGAAGTATTAAATTTTCTGCACTTCATCTGCTCGTTCCAGGGCTACAAAAACAAGCTCTATTTCTTATCACATGGTCAGCCATGATGGTAATATGACTGAAGCACTTAAGGACACCTCTAGAGGTGTAAAAGAAACTGATTAGTTATCTTCTTTGAAAGTAATGGATTTCATTATACAGTCAGACTCTGTGATGAATGAAGGTGTCATTTGCAAAGTGGAAAGTAGATGCTTTTTAGAAGGTCTGGCATATGCTGATGAGCATACTTTTCCACTCAGTGAGGAAGGTAATTGTAAACCACTTCACTTCTAGTTTTACTTAGTAAACCCTATAGAGGTTCAAACCAGTTTTTCAGCTGATGGCCTAAACAACAAGATTAAAGTAACTTTATTTATTATTTATTAACAACCATACATACGATTACTAATAACTTATACAATTTTACAAAAAATTATAATTATTAAAAAAGTAACTATAATAGTATGATAATAAAAAATGTATTTTATAAAAATTTGATAATTGTTATGAAGTTACAGTAAGAGTACAGAAGATTATTTTTAACGTTATCAATGTAATTAGTTTGCAGTGTGATAAATAAAATAAATTTTGATATTTGTTTAGATATTTATAACAAAAGATCCATAAATAATATTCTGACAAGAAAATAATTTATATTCAAATATAATGTGATGTGTTTGAATGCAGAGATAATACGTTTAATCAGAACATGAATGTATTCAGGTTAGTCGGTGTTATTTGGTTTAATGAGTTAAAGAGATGTGCAGGGTGTATTCAGGGACGTTAACTAAACTGATTCGAATGTTCAATTCTGAATAAACAGTAATAGTACTCGTCGTCAGAATAGACATTTTGTAAATATTTATAGCGATGCTGATGTGGCGTCAAAATGGATTCGTATTATCTGATAAGTTCAGTGTTGGTTAGTTCATTATTTCCAACGATTTGCATGCGGCGTTCTCGTCCGACCGGTCGACTTCATGTGATTTACTGTAGTAGCCGAATCGAGTGTGAGGCTCTCACGTACGGTAGAATCTATATATATATATACATGTATATATATATATCTGACCATGATTTACGCCCCGTATCGGCTTCAAAGTGCCACAGGCGTCCGATTCAATACACAGCCGGTCATTAACAGACGTATCCGTGTGAAAAATGCTTTTTGTCCCTGCCAATGGAAACTGACACCCCTGATAATGACGGACGGATACAAATACACAACTGTTAGACCGACGACCGTCCTGCTTTTAATTAATGTTGGAGTGGGTGGTAATGGGAGAGTAGGGAGTTTACTGCGACACTAAAAACCCCTGTACCTTTCCGACTGTTGAACGGGTAAATCACTGTTTGAGTGTACGACTCCAGTTTCAGAACAAATCCTTTTCGGTATCTGTTTTCATTTATATGGATAGAGTATTTACAAATGATGTTATTTATTTTGATAAACAAAATTGTGAAAATATTACTTATTTTAAAAAACTTTTAAAAGCTCTTTGAATGGATGAAGTAGAAAGTTATCGTTTAGAAAAAGATTTGAATCAAAATAACTAAAACTTAAATCTGAAAAACTTTCTTGAAGAATTTACGATTTGTTAATGTGAAGATGTGCTGATAACAGACCAGTGGAGTGTTAAATTATTTGCACCCAATCTGCTATATCCTCAGGGCTACAAAAAATATTTCTGTTTTATCACACGGTCAACCAATTATATGATCAAAGCATTTAATTGCCCATAACGGTTAGGTGGAGTGTTAAATTAATTGCACTCGATCTGTTGGTTCCAGGGATTCAAAAATAGTTCTGTTTCTTATCACATAGTCAGTCAATTATATGACTTAACTATTTAAGAACAGAAGAGTTAGACGTGCAAAACACACTAGTCAGAGTTATCTCCTTTGAGAGTGATGAATTGCACAATACAGTAAAAACCTGTGGTGAATGAAGTGAAGGTGTCATTTGTAGGTTGGAAAGTGGGTGCTTTTCGGAGGGCCTGACATGCTTATAAGCATACTCTTTCAACTCAGTGAGGAAGGCAAGGTAAACCACCTCACTCCTTATTTTTACTTAGTAAAACCTCTTGAGGTTCAAACCAGCCTTTCGGCTGTTGACCTAAACAACAACAAAGCATTTAAGAACAGAAGACGTAGAGGTGCAAAAGACACTAATCAGAAATATCTCCTTGAATTTCATTATACAGCCAGACCTTGAGGTGAATGAAGTGTCATTCACAGGATGTCATTTATAGGATGGAAAATAGTTGCGTTTCAGAGGGCCTGGCATGCTGATAAGCATATTTTTCCACTCAATGAGGAAGGCAATTGTAAACCACTTGACTCCTCGTTTTACTTAGGGAAGCCTCTAGAGGTTTAAACCAGCTTTTCGGCTGATGGCCTAAAGAACAACAAAACTACAGCATTTTTTTTTGTAGCCCTGGAACTAGCAAATCGTGTACAAATAATTTAATACTCCACCTGCTAGTTACTGGTAAATGCTCAAATTACTGACGTTAAATCCGAGCCACGGTAATTGTAGGACCGGTTAATTAAGGATCTGCTGTATTCCAACGAATATGTGTGAACTAGAGTAAAGAGAAAAAAGCACCAGTAACTTATAAGTTCTGTTAACTTCATGAAAATGTGAATATTGGCAAAAAGTTTTTTTTACTTAAAATAGATTAAAACTGGTCTAAAAGACCCATTAATTTTTCGTTCATATTATCTTAAAAACTAAATACTTAAATTATATAATCCATTCAACAATGTTTTATATCTTAACACTAAAACATACACAAAACTATTCACTACTTTTGGACTTCACACTGCTCTGCTTTAACACATCACACTGCACTGTTACACTAGTTCGAAGGGCTTCTTCCTACTGAGCCTTCTAGGAACATTTTCATTATCAAGAAGTTGAATTGCTTCAGGATTGATGTGGCCATGTAGGCGAGCTTCATATTTGACAGCAAATCTTCTTATCTCACTGGACACAAAAGGGATGTCAAGATCTCTATGCAGATCACTATTCCTAATGTACCAAGGGGCATTAACCATAGCTCTCAGTACTTTGTTCTTAAAACGTCTGTATAATCCTTATCTGACTTTCTCTGGCGCAACCCCAAAGTTGTATACCATAAATCCAGATGGGTTTTAAAATTTGTTTATAAATTGTTACTTTATTATGAAGAGTGATTGACGTCCCAGTAACCAATATAGTTTCCTGAATCTGAGGCCCAGCTCAGCTCTTTTTATCTTAATGTGCTTCTTCCATTTCAGTTTCGTATCTTAAGTCATTCCAAAATACTTTGCAGTGTTCTCATATGGTACAATGTTTCCATTTATGGTGACTGATAAAGGATCTGCAATATTTTTATTGGTGAAATTAGCGAAAATGAAACCGAACTGAAATTTTTATTGAAGCAATGGTTTCTTAAAATACATTAATACTTTAGTTAAAAAAACATTTATTTTAATAGTAATTAACAAAGATAGTTTGAAAGAAACCAGAGTACCTATTTAAATACAGGGTTTACATTATTACATATTCTCATCATGAATTCAAAACCTAACTGCTGGAATAAAATTAATTCAATTATTTGAATTATACAATATAAATTTGATTCCGTGGATTTTAAAATAACTTTTGAATGATTTTACAAAATTATAAAATCAAAGAACATTTAATTGATCGTTAAAATAATAATAATAATGGAAATTTGTACAATAATAATGTATTGTAATATTTTATTATGGTTAGTTGTTAGATACATGAGAGTTTTGGTGGTAGAAATTCGGAGTATACTACACTTGAACAGTCCCAAAAGCAATTACCTCTAATAGAAAGAGAACCCTCTTCTACCTGTTTAGAATATTTTCACGGTTTATGACATACATTTACATGATAATTCGACATCTATGTCACGTCTCTTACAGCTTTTCACTCATACAAATCCCATTTTTAAAATACGACACTCCATTGAATTCAAAATTCACCGAATGAATTATACAAACGAAATCGTTTGTCTAGAAAAACTTTTCTATTTCCCCTGAGGATTCGTCTTTCTGTAGGAAATAAATGTTCATAAATAACTAACTCCAACAAAGTCAATCAATTTTAAAATCATGTAAAATTAATATAAATTGCAACATTAACTAAGTTCTTTTATAAAATGTAAACTTCTGACTGACCATTAAAGGACCACATTACATGATTCAGATTTCTTTCTTTTCCAAAACTCAAACATTCTTTCACTTTTTTGTTTTTTCCTTTCTTCTGTTTGGTTTTTTAATTTGGCCAGCCGTGGTGCAGTGGTCAGCGCAAATGGCTCCTACACCGAGGTCCCGGGTTTGATTTCCGGTCAGGTCTGACCTTTTTTATCAATCATTTTCATCTATCACCGTTATCATCGTCTGCAATAATTGCAAAACTGACGGACGTAAAACAAAAAATCTTCTGTTTAAATCTACACTTATAAATTTTTCCTTGAATTTTACCAATCTACTAGTTCTCTTAAATATTTAATAATTTAAAGTTCTTTTCAATTTTATTCCACTAATTCGTTTTTTTATTTTATAAAAAAATATACTGTTTTCTTAATCTGTTTAAACATATAACATAATTAGAATTTATTGTTGTTGTTGTTTAGGTCAACAGTCGAAAGGCTGGTTTGAACCTTTAGATGTTTTACTAAGTAAAACCGAGGAGCGAGGTGGTTTACTATTGCCTTCCTCACTGAGTTGAAAAAGTATGCTTATCAGCATGCCAGGCCCTTCATAAAGCACCCACTTTCCACTCTGCAAATGACTCCTTCACTTCATTCACCACAGGGTCTGGCGGTGTAGTGAAATTCATTACTTTCAGAGGAAATATCTCTGACTAGTGTCTTTTACACCGCTACCTTTTCTGTTCTTAAATAGTTCAGTGTTATAATTGGCTGACTATGTGATAAGAAACAGAACTATTTTTTTTGTAGCCCTGGAACCAACAGATCGAGTGGAATTAATTTAACACTCCACCTGCCCGTTCTTAAATACATAATTGTAAATACATAAATAATAATTGTAAATTTGAGAAGGATTTTATTGAGCGTATTAGTAAACAAGTTGGGTGAATAACTAGAGATAAATGAGGTAAATTAGGAAGCAATTATTTAAAAATCATATACCCATGACGAACGACTTTTTTTCAGCTATTAACAAAGCAATTCATAAAATTAGCATAATGCATTATAGGAGAAAATCTGATCTTACCATACCTGACTGGAGAGATAATTTGCATCTCGAACAATTTGTTTTCGGGTTCTTCGATTGTCTTTAGAGAAATTTCTCAAGAGGGTATGAGAGAGGTTTTTCGGTGAAGAGAAGGGAAAAGACATTGTTAATACTGTACCCGCACTCTCCCCTAAGGAACACTTTAAGATTAGCTGAAATCACGAGATTGTGGGGGCAGCGGGCGTGCCACCCCTCGAAACATGCTCGTTATATGGGCATTAGTGTGTGTGGTAGGAGTATGGTGTAGTAGACGAGGGGGGAAGGAACTTAGATTACTTTCAATACAGCCACTTCATTTTCCCTCTTCACTACAAAGACTCGTGCCATAAGGGTGCAAATCGCTTGCGACGCCTAGACTCAATTACGATGTTATCGCTAAACCAGCGACCATAATGGATGGCACTTATTTCCTCCCCGCGGGCTCCCGAAAGAGTATAACACTGAAGATTCTTCGCTCTTCTTTTTTCGCTGGCTTCTTATTCTTCATCTTCTTTCCTCTTGTTATGAAACATCCTAACAAAGACATCATTCTTCTCGGTCCATTCCTTTCCTATCGTTTCTAATCTCCCCCTGTACTTTAATACTTCGCAAACGTTTTGTTGATTATCCTTCCCTGTAACTTTACCGTCATTTTTGCCCATTTTCAGAAGAAATTTACATCTTAAAAAAATATACTCAACAGTTAATTCAACTGTCATAACTGTTGCTCTTTTTCTGTTTGCGTACTCAATTATAACAGATAAAAATGAGAATTTCATTACATTTGCCCGTACATAACAAATTTTTCCTATTGTAAACTATTCTGCTAAAATAACGAAAATGCAAACTTCTGATTTATCATTCAAAAATAATGTAAGGTAGGTGTACCAACAGTGAGTGGCCATAGTTAAGAATTAAAAATGCAAAAAAATAGTTATAAAGCGTTTTAAATTTTGTAAACTTTCTCCTCGATTGTTGGTACTATGAACTTACTTCTTGCCTGTACTTAAACATTTTGCAATAGTTATTTTATTTTTATTACTTCTTAATATTTATTTTTACCAGCGGGCCACCTTTAGAACACCCTGTTACAAAGGAGGCTAATGGTTCCAATGGTTTTAACCGTAAGGTTAAACTTTAATGTGTTAACATGTAAAAAAAATAGCAGTTTAAAATGAGTATATAATACTCAAGGATTATTATAAATATATAAATTAACAAAAAAATCTACTAATCAGATTATTGTAGTACGATGCCAACCGACAACTTCGAGTACACAAACAACAATAGTATGGCCGGCGTTCCTCCTAGAGACGTTAGTTTTTAGCGCTAGACGGCGCTAGACTGCTACTCTGTTCAAGTTAGTACTTGCATCTAGCTAGTTGTAGGAAAAATAATATCAGAAAATTGAAATGGGCCACCTTAGGAGCATGGGCCACCTTTGGCGGACCCAACTTAGTTAAACTAATGTATTAATAAAAAAAACAACTTACTGCTTTTAATTACATGAAAAACTTTTGTAATTTTACTCCTAACACGTTTCAGACTCGCGACACCTTCTTAAGAGGAAACACTTGAATAAAAAAAAAACATAAAAAGCTTCAGGACCGGTTCTCAGAATACGGTAGTGGGCTACATAGAGACCATTCGGTTAGTACGGTATGGATATGTTCAAAGAATGGCAGCAGATGGATAACTCCAAGGAGTGTTCCTTTTCCATTCACAAAAAGAAAGAGAAGAGGTCACCCTAGGAAAACATGAACACAAGGAACGCAAGGTTTTATGATAAAAATAAATCTCTGGTAGAGTGACCCGGAAGACAGAAAGGGAGAAGGTGACAGAGTACGATGCCGGAAGTGGACGAATTTGTAGTGACCCGTAAATATGTAAAAGTAAGTAAATCGTGAAGTATACATTCAGACAACGTGGATATTATAAGAGTTGTGGAGGTTTACTTTTCATATCCATCTTAAAATAGGATCCTTAAAATAAACGGTAATAGGAGGAAAAGATTATTTTGCGAGTTAAAAATTAAATTTGATAAACAAATAATTTAAGGTTATAAGGCAATTTAAATATAAAACACGACTAGAAAACATAGTCTAAATGAATTAAATCTAAGCAAAATTATTGTCGTGAACGGGGCAACAGTTTCTATTAATTAATTTATTCAAAAGTGCTGTACTAACTGTTACACAAGTAAGAATAAGACGAGCAAGTCGGTAAGGCGTACGAGATTATCACAATACCGCCCTAGGGAGACGCATACAAAATTTCAAATTTCATAAACATTCGTCTAAAACATAGTTGGACCAAGGATGAAGAAGTAGAAGAAGATAAAGAAGAATAAGAACAAATAATAAGATGAGGATGAAGCGGTGGAGGCGGAGGATAGAATGTTTTAATTAACTTTATTGTTGCCGTTTCATACCCTTCCATTCCTAACATCGTACAAACAATCCTGTACCTAAACAGTAGTATCATCTCTTTACTCTTGATACGGCTACATTCATCCCCGTCCCTCCATCTCCGCCCCCAATTTTCATTACTTTAACATGTGCATACATTATTGTACGGCTCGATTCAAACGTTACACGATATTCTCTCCTACTGCTTTCTCCTTCATCTCTTCCTCATCTTGGACAAAGTCACAACCAGCCAGACAGTATCTCCTGGTAATTACTTCCATTCAGGAATTTAATTAATTATCTCCTTGCCAGGGAAAACAACAACATTGATTAATCAACTCGCACCGCAGCATTAGACATTCCACCATAACAACATTGTATAGACCAATTATCAATCCATCAACCAGTTATGATACTTGGAATAGAGAATTGGCACTCACTATTCATCTTTGCCAAATGTTTGTAATCTCTACCAGATAGATAAATCTAATACATTTAAAACATTAGTAATTCTTAAATTAATTTAGAAGAAATAAAGAAAAATCACAATAATTAATTTTTGAATACTTACACTTTTTTAAAATCGTTACTTTTCCACTCAGTGAGGAAGGCATTTGTAAATCACCTCACTCTTCGTTTTACTTAGTAAAGCTTCTAGAGGTTCAAATCAGGCTTTCGGCTGATGAACTAAACCACTAAACCATTGGTTCTCAAAGTGAGGGGGGGGGTGATAGAGCTTAGTTTAAAAATCAAGTAATATCCTAATATCCTTCATTTTTCTAACATTGGAACAAGTTTTTAATTTGAAATTGGTCGTTATAAACAAAGTTATAAATTTGCATTAGTAGTTTTAATTTTTGTTTTGAGTTATATTTTGCAGTATGTTAATAAAAATACATATTCTGATCTATTTGTAATTATGTTTTTAATTTTTACAACATTTAACCCATTGTCCCTTTAGGAATAGGCTTAAACATGAAACTTAAAATAAGAATTACCAGTAAAAGTGTTATAAAATAGTGCACACGTATGTACAGATGAGGGGGCGTGACTTAGAGTTAAACCATATTAGTGGTGGGGGGCCTCGAAATACAAACTTTGAGAACCGCGGACCTAAACAATAACAACAACACTTTTTTACACCACGATCTTGTTTTCTTAAGAAGATCACAGAAAAAAATAAAGACCTTGATGAAGCCATCAATTAGGTTTTGAAAAAATGTTGACAGTAATTCTGAAAATAAGTTTTGTAAATTTCAATATTATTTACCAACAGCTTAACATATAAAATTTAGTTAGTAGATGTGAAAAGCTTATAATCTATCTTGAAACGGCACCATTCAACCTGAGATATTTTGTTTACACCAAGATCAATCAAATTTAAAGTCACATCTATTTGGTCAATGGCTATTAATGTTGGCTATTAAAACGTGGGTTATGACTTGTACTGAATCCAAAACCTAATCGAACAAGAGATCTCCTGCTTTATAGGATAGCTCAAAAACCACTACTCCATGGATGTTGTCAAGATTTTAGTATTTCAGTAATATTAGAGATTCTGTTAAAATTTAATAGTTTTGTCATACAAGTTTATGAATTCATATTTTTATTTAATAGGTTTTTCAAAGTCATTTCTTGCGCCTGATTACTAATTGCCCGAGTTACGTATCCAATGAACTTCTACACGATGACTTACGGGTTCCTTAAGTCAATGACACATCTCTGAAATTGTACCGTAGGTTCAGAGACAAACTTCAAAATCATAAAAATCTCTTAATAAGCAACATGAATTCTGCAGACCTACCAGGAATCGCATGAAGACGATTGAAACGTTGATGGAGTAGAAATATGATACACAAACGCAACTCTAACATTTATTACGTGTACAAAAATTAAATTAAAATTGAAAACAATTATTGTTATCTGGAGAGCTATCACTGGTTGGTGTCCTCCTCAAAGACATTAACGCGGTTGGTTTTTTAATTTTTTTTTTAAATTTAGTTGTAAAATTTTTGCTAGTTGTTTTAATACGGTTGCAAAATAAATTAAGTACCAAATTTAATAACATTTCAAAGCGAAGGAGATTAAATGAAAAGATAAAAATAAATAATGTAATTTATAAGCTATAGTACTTTATTAACCAATTTCCGAACCAGAATCGGGATTAGCTTTAGAAAAAAATGGTTATTGAAAACTAACCTGACCATAAAGATGATAATCTGTGGAGTCGTTTAGGGGTTGCTTCATTTTTTCAATGAAAATTGTGAGGTGTCCATTAGGAGATAGACGAGAGGGGTGTTGCCATCAAGATCGTATCGTAGAATACCGTAAGCGATGCAATTTTCACCCTTATAGATACCAAACATATGTTATACTATACTTAGGCTTAAATTTTAAATGAGATATCCGAATTCCTGTTTTTATCTGTGTCAGTACAGTATCATACTAAATTTCTTTTGTAAACCTAGTATTAAAATCAAACGGATAAAGAATTAATAAAATAATTATTGTAATTTAAAAAATAATAACCTATCCTATATTTAAGAATTTTGTTGTAATTAAAAAATAATAACCTATCTTTTATTATAAATTGTTACTATAAACGATTACACTCAGTTTTTGACAAACAATTATCAAAGTTTTTCAAGATTATAATTATTTTGGGCCATACCAGAAAGTCAGCTGACTTATGATAAAGTCGCTTTCTGTTGTCAAATAACAATGAATGGGCGAGCGACTTAATGCGGTGACCAACTAACAGCCATGTACGAACAAACACAGTCAGATGCCCTTCAAATTCATGCTATAAAGAAAACTCCAGGAACAGAGATAACATTTGGTGGGTTTTTTTAAAATAAAACAGTTCCCGATGACAATTTTTTCAACCGTAAAATTCTTTTGCAATCAGTTGTTTTAAATAAATATAATTAAAAACTTTAAGCAAAGATGAGAAAATCTGAGTAATGTTCTTAGAATTATTATAACATACACAAAACTCAGTACTGTATTTCAAAAAAGACTAAACTGTGAAAAAAATATAAAACTAAACTTGATGAATTGTGAATTAACACCTAGAAACACAAAGTTGGTGAAGTTGAAAATGACGATGACCATGATAGAGATGATAACCATGATGATTATGAGATGACGATGATTAGTAGTAGAATTAGAAAAGAAAATGTATTAAATTTTAACAAAATCGTAAAGGTTGGTAAGTCTAGTGTTTTAAAACGTTTCAGTCTGTGAGTATCTTCGTTGTTGTTGAGGAGGTTAATTTCCAATGGATTTTGATGATATTCTAGTTTTTGTAAAAATTAAACAAAAAATAGATAGGTACTTAATTATCGATTTTTTTGTAAAAAAATTAAAATCGATTTTAATAAATTGTGTATACTAAATCCGGAACTATTTGTTAGAAAGGTACATTAAGTAGTGGTACTATTTAAATTACTTTAACTGAACTCTCGTTTGTACTATGACTTTACGATCTTACGTAAATCAACATAAAAATACCAGAAATTTTTGAAATCCTAAACCTAAAATTGTATTTTCCGTGGCTGAAATTTAATAGATAACTTAAACAATTCTTGTCATTTTACCTATGTCGATAAAAACATACTCTTCTTCACAAACCTAGCTGAGAAATGATGTTAACAAACAAGACCTAATAGAAACTTTTCTTATTGCAGCAGTACTTTAGATAGAATAGTACTTATTCTGTTACTTTATCTATTCATCTATTTATTGTTTTCAGTTTGTAAATTTAAGGATCACAAGGAACTTTAATTCTTAAAGATACTATAAATTATAACATTATTTTAGGGACACAATGTTCAAAAATTATAAAGAAATAAATTATCGAAAATTAATCGTATTAAGAGTAAAAATTAAGGTCAAACCTTTAATTTATTTCAATTAAAAAGTATAGAAAATGGTAAAAAAGGTAAAAATTGAATTTTTTAATAAAACCTTAATTTGAAACACTTATTTTGAGATTTTACATGAGAATTACGCCTTCTCATTTTCAATAAAAGAAATCATTGATACAGTCGATAGACTAACACACGAAATGGAATGGTTTATTAAAGAATTGTAAACGAAGGAAAAACCATTTCACATGAAGAAAAACATGTATAATAATTTTGCAAAATGCAATAAATAATTCTGAAGTAATTTATGACTGTAATAAAAAAGGAATTGTATATGACTATCTAAAAAATTAATCAGCGTTAAAAGATTGTAATTATGATATAAACTTAATTAACGATGACGTATAAAAACTTAGGCAAGACAGTAATAAAACAAAACAAAAAAATACAGCATGCTTGCCTTACAAATATATTATTATATATTTTTTACTACAGTATTCATTCAGTAGGAACAAAAATATAACCTAACAAAAGAATCCGTTTAAAATGATATATTCCTTTAACCCACCCTCTGAAACTCTATGTACTGTACCCCATTATTTGTCTTTTCCCCATCTATTCTTATGCCAGATTATAGATATCGTTTACATTATTTTCTGTCTTCAGCATTTTATTTATTTTTTTACATGATTTTTGTTTAGTGAGCTTTTAATATAAATTTGTTATGTAGTTTCCATGGACAAACAAAAACTTCAAGTTGTAAATTTATATACTGTCTAACTTAAAAGTTTAACTTGAAGAAAACAAATGAATGAACCAAAGTCTGTTCATGTTACAGTCAGTTTTAAAACAAGGCGATTGTCCGACAGTAAAGGTGTACAATAACATGATTAGGCCTAAATACTGTCATATTGTCAGATATTATTGGGCCTACACTTAGATCTTCGCCTTACATGGAAAAATTTCATATTTAATAAGGAAAAACTATCTAAATTTTCGTAAAATGCATTGGGTTTTGGACAATAAATGTCTCTCCTCTCAAAATTAAACAAAATAATTAAACGACAAGTATTTATAATAATATGCCTTTTAAGGAAAATTGTATGATTGTAAAAATTTAAAAACCTACAACTTTTATTTTAAGCGTTTGTTTCTAACTCTACTCTACAGAGTTAAATTTTAGCGTCAATTAGTGATTTTTTATACTTTATTCATTGAAACCATTAAAAAAGGGGTTTCTAAAGAACTCGGCTTTTGTATACTTTTTACATTTACATTTACGGCAAAATTGAATAAAGTCTATAGAGATCAGCTGTTATGTCAATTTCCAACTATTTTTATTTAGAACAGCTGAGTTCTACATTTAAAAAATTAAGTTACATTAAAATGTAACAACTGAAAGGCTAATTTGAACCTCTAGAGGTTTTACTATTTAAAAATGAAGAGTGAGGTGGTTTACTATTGCCTTCCTCACTGAGTTGAAAGAGTATGCTTATCAGCATGCCAGGCGCTCCGAAAAGCACCCACTTTCCACCCTACAAATGACACCTTCAGTTCATTCACCATAGAACTGTATATAGTGAATTACTCTCATTGGAGATAACTGTGACTAATGTATTTTACACCTCTTCCTCTTCTGTTCTTAAATAGTTCAGTCATATAATTGGCTGACTATGTTATAAGAAACAGAACTTCTTTTTGTAGATCTGGAACCAACAGATCGAGTGCAATTAATTTAATAATCCAGCTGCCCGTTATTGGCAAATTAACGTTATAGAAAATAAAAAAATTACAACTTTTTCCTACAATGCTTAGTTTAACGTCAGTAAGTGTTTCTTTTTCATATTATAATAATCAAATTCGAAGACCAACAAAGATTAATTTTCACTTAGCGTCATTCACTCGTGTTTAAAATAAGTAAATGATTTTTATTAGCTATTTAAATTGGTAAGAGAAAGTTTTGCGAGTGTTTCATACCACATTTTGTATGAGAGATTACACATTTAAATATACCTTCCAGCACTGGTAATACTGAATGCTTTCTTAAAATACAATAGATTAAATTTTTTGTAAAAAAAAGTTCATAATGTAAAATAATAGATAAGACCAACGTTTAATATCAAACGCTAAATTGTAAACATAACGTAACTATTTGTTGGAGAAAGAGAATGTAATTTAAGGTACTGTAAGTTTTAGAGAATGGTGGTGAGAAGACCAAGGGCTGGTAAAACAAACTCGTATTTCTGGGGTTGAACTAGGAAGGGTCCACGAAAATAGATGGAATGGCCATGGAATGTAAACAGTGTTAGAATCAGGAGTGTTACACATACCCCTACGTTACGACCCCAGTAGTACAATGTTTGGCCATACTTGCTGACGGCTAAAATCTATTGATACCCTTTCCGTTGCGCTGTTTCCCCTTAGTTAATGCTGTTGCTTCTATCTTATCGAACAGTGAGGTAATATCCTTAAATAAATTTAGATTCTTTATTTCTTCACATTATGTTCAACGACTGTAGACATACATGATACACAAGGGTACATGATATTTTATAAAGGGTACCAATAAATTGATTCTCACATCTTAATAAATTTTATGAGTAATATTTAACTTTTATTACTAACATCGTACAAATTAAAGAAATTATCCCAAAGTAAACCACCAGAGTAAAAGAAAAATCTTACAGAAACTGGTACAATGCGTCGTAAAAATTCAAAATTGCCTTAAAAATTCAGGTACTAAATTTATAGCTAGCCTATGTTTGATTATTACACATCGTTTTTTTTTAATACACAAGATATTTTTATTTGCAACTGTATAAAATTAACAACAAGCAAATTTGATACAAAACGATACAAATATTGACAAATTTAAGACATTGAGGAGATCACTGCCCATTGAAAGTACTCCCAACCGTAATCATTAAGTTAGTTCATAATGTTAATTATTTACTTATTTTATTTGGGTTTTCATATAAAATAAGTAAATAATTAACATAATAATGAACTAACTTAATGGTTACGGTTGGACAGCGATCCAACCGTTAATGGGCAGCGATATCCTCAATATCTTAAAATTTGTCAATAATTGTATCTTGTTTTGTCAAATTTGCACATCGCATTGACCAGAAATTAAGATTTAAAATGTAAAAAAAGAAAATATACATATTTGTTTAAATTTCAAAGGTTGTAGTACGAGCTCGTAGTATAACATAATACGTTAATACGTTATAATTTTTAATAAACAGTATTTTGGACAAACTACATTACAGTAATTATGAATTTGTTCGTTAATTATTTTTATATTTTTTTTAATAATGTTTTCATTAATAATTGTTTTGATTTGATATTGTTTTATATATTTTAAGCATTCATTGTTTCACATGTTTATTTATTAGGAAGAACAACTTTTTTCACTTGACTTTTGTACTAGAGCTCAAAGAACAAACTTGCGTATTCTGTTATGTGAATGGCCAAAGACCTAAAATAATCAATTGTTATTTACCAAGGTGTATTTATACAATTACTTGAGTTCATTAAGGACACCACTACCCGTCATATAATTCAATGTTAAAATCTCTTAACTTTATGACCCATTTTCCAAAAAAGTACAAGAGCTACAAACATGAAATTTTGAGAGGCTCTTCAGCTCATTATGTGAAAATAGTACCACTACAATCATCAAAATGTACTGAAAGGAAAATAAAATATTAATTTTTTTATATATGTAAAAATAATTTGCTCAAAAAACACCTTTATCGTATAAGCCATAATTATTTTATTTTTTAGCAAATATCAATAATTCTAGTGGTGTAACTCTACCTTATTGACAATAATTACCACAAAAAATTTGAAGCAGATCGGTCAAATAGTTTTTGAGAAAACGGGTTTTTTATAAGAAAAATCATGATTTTCGGAAAAATGCAAATAAAGACAAGAATAACGTTTAGTACCAAGTTTGTCATATGCTACCTGCTTAAAACAGCCCTACTCCATAATCTGGGTTGGAATCCTTTTATGTTTCATCTTTTAATTTCTTCTTCACATGTCTGTTCTTTCGGCGAGCTTTTTTTTCATATCCTCACACATTTTTTTCTGCTCCGCGAATTCAACATGAATCAATTTTACTCAAAATTGATACAATATTTGCTCCTGGGTTTATTCCTAATTGTTTTATAACGTCACACTTACTTATATTACCATCATTATAGGTTAAAATGGCATCATGAATACCTAATGTCATGGTTTTAATGCCAACAAATACAGATTTGGGGATTCTACTCCAGATGATATGGTTGAATGACTCGCTTATATTTTGAGTGTTGCCATGAAGGCATTTTTGTAATAAATCAATTCGAGACAAATCTGCTAAGACAGGTTTGATAACATCTAGTAGTACAGCAGTAGGCAGTGAATGCTTATGTGAGTATTTTTTGTTTTCCTTGATGGTTTTTTGAAAAAAAAGGCAACTAGCTACGCAAAATGTTTCCTCAACAACTCAAAAGGGACAATTTTCGTCATGCAGTACTATTTTAAAAAATTTGTAAATAAATTAAAATTGGGAATAAAAACATAAATTTGGTATCAAAATGCTCAGAAATTAACAAATATTTATATAAAAATATAAAAACAAAATTGATTTTGTTTTTTTGGGGGGTAGTGGTTACCTTAATTAACTAAAATCAATTTATTATAAATATTCATCTGGAATTAAACAAAAATTAAAAGTGGAATTAAAACAAAAATTAAAAAAATTAAAGCTGACTTATTTATTAATCAACCAATACTACCTTTCTTAAGTTTCAAAACAAAAAATGTTATTGCATGTGATTTAAATAACCACGCAAGGTGAAATATCACATAAATTTCATATTACATAAAGATCCCTTCTCCCGTAAAATTTCCTTGAAAAGAAAAAAAAGATTGGATGGACAAAAAAAATCTAAGGTGAAAGTATGAATATTGGTCTGTAACTAAGCTATAATGTTAATAATTTATATTTATTACACGTGTACTAAAATAACATTAAACAACACAACACGTCTTCAAAGTGGGTACTTATAATTATATAAGATTATACTAATTATACCTTATAATTACACTATAATTATGCTTGTATAATTATACTAATTATACTATGCTTATATAAGATTATACTAATTATTATTGTACTAATTACAGCCTATTCCCAATAAAAAGGGTCAATGGCTGAATTAATTTTTCTCATATAAGGTCTGTTTCAGACTACGTCAGGTGATTTTAAACGTTTCTAAAAGCTCTTTTTGCAGCCACATTCTCAGCGTTCGTTTACTGTAGGCTTTTCTCCATTTTTCTGTTCACCCGGTGTTCGGTTCTACTTATCATGGAATCCCTTAAAGTCCGTAATTATTTGTCTGGGTTTGGTTCGGTTGATTAAGGTTTTTGGTTTATTCAGTCAATGGTCCACTATTTATTCCGATACATTTACAAAGAATAATGTTCGGTCATTGGCTGAATAAAAATATTCTGTCAACGGCCAAATAAATAAATAAATAAATTTTACAACTCAAAAACTCGATAACCAGAACACCACGAAACCGTAAGGTGGTTTCTTCAATCGTGCCAACAATAATAAACAAAAAACAGTGTCGGTCAGTCGCGGGACTGACCGACAGAAGTGACTACTTAATTCACTAAGTCAACAAAAAGATTTTTGTAAATTAATTAATGGTAATTGTTGATAGCCAACCGTGACGTGACGGCAAACCAAAGATTTTTCCCGTACAAAAAACACAGTCTAGGGGCGCCAAAAGAAGTGATCGCTTTAAAAATCTGCTCACTGTTCTACCAGGAATGGCACAAAGACGACTCAAACGCCGATGGAGTAGAGACATGATGCATTAAAACAACTCTAATATTTATTACGTGTACACAAAAACATAAATTAAAAAATATGAACTCAATTATCGTTACTGAAGAGCTATCACTGGGTGGTGTCTCCTCAAAGCAATTAACGCGGTTTTTTTAATTATTATTATTATTATTATTATTATTATTTTTACTTAGTCGTAAATATTTTTGCTTGTTGTTTTTATACAGTTTCAAAATGAATAAAGTGAAAAAAACTGTTCTTAGATTTTTGATTTTATGATTCCAATGAATTTTTTTCAGGATTCTTTCGTAATGGTAATATTTTCTAAGATTATTGGACTCTCTTAAGAAACGGTAAAGGAATTAAAATTTTCTATTTGTGTAATGCGACTAGTGAATAGTTTAAATTTTAGTATAATTCTTATTTTATACATCAATTTATACTTTTTAATTTATTCTTACTTATTTAACCTTCTGACTAAAGAATTGATTGATCTTATTCGAGAAATCGAAGTCAGTCAGCTGGTAAAGTTGCATAAAAGTCATGTGGTATTAGGTAACAACGTCGTAGAACTCGGTAAAATAACCAGGTGATAAATACATAGTCATTACCACACATTAGTAAAAGGTATTCATTGAATTGTGGATAGTTATGAAAATAAATGTACAGTTCGAAAATAAAACGTATAATTATTCAATTTTTATTCTTATATTTATGTATTTAATTTTATATAAAAATATATGAGTTAATAATTCAAGACTTTAAATCATTATATATTCAAATTTCAAGTAAATTGAAGCAGTATATTATGATAATTGACTTTAGTATTTATTTTGTTGGGAGTTTAAATTAAGTTTTCAATTTTAATCTTTAAAATTTGTTAATGAGATTACAAACGAATAATTTTCTCTAAGTTAATTTAACATCTGGATTGCGAAAAGAGATATAAACTTAATTTTATCTAAATATTAATTTAAATAAATCAAATATATAAAGTTATTAAAACAGAGAAGTTTAATTTCTTTGGTAATGTTAAAGTAATATTAACAAATTAGTTGAGAGTAGAATGCAATTTAGAGTGTTATCTTTGAAGAGTGAGTGAGGCAGCGAGGCAAGCAAATTAATTGAGTGTAGGGTCCGATAACGGGATTCAGAGCGAGCGAGAGCCCGAAAAAGGCATTAATTATAGCGGATAAACTAGGAACTGATGTGTAATTAGATTATAAGGGTTTTGTGTTGTTCTCTAAAAGGGGGTGATTGAGGGTGGAGCAGAGTTAAGGAAACTAACTCCCTGGGCACCTGTCCAGAACACGCGGAGTCTGCGGTGGACGGGGCTTGACCACCAAACCGCCCACCGCATTGCTTCTGTTGGCCACTCCACCAGACTTCACTGCCTTATAAATATCCAGTCCAGCTTCGTGGTAAGACGCATCCCTCATAACTTGTTTGAAAATAACGTGGGTTGCTTAACTCTCTTGAATTATTACTCACTCCTCTATTTAAATACAAATTAACTATTCGCTACAATCGTTCATACCGAGCTAATTAAATTCCATAGAGTAATTAAACTGTCAATAATTTAAATCCTTATTAACTCAAGTAACTTTCTAATTACGTGTTTATAGAAAACATACCTACGTCAGTTAAAGATTATACAACAAAATCTAAATACCTTTCGCACATTACGGCGATTTTCTGTAATAATTTTTTGACAGTCTCCTCACTCTCTCCTACAACCGTCCATCTCCTCCCACTACTTCGACTGGTACAAAATATGTAGAGATGGTAAAACAGAACAGCAATCGGCCTTTGTGTGGTGCTGTACATTGTTATATTATTCAAATAGAGTTTCTCTCTATGATTTCTATAACTTTTTTGTTATCTTCATAAACTCTTAAACATAAATGAACAAAAATATATTCATACAGCGTATACCATAAAACATATTCACACAAACACGCAGACGTGGAAACAAGCAAAACACAAAGCACATTTATATCTTTACTTGAAACGTTTACTTAATATCCTACTGAGGTTACTTTGCTTTTTGAAGATGTAAATTGTTTCATTCATCTTATTTACAGCCTCAATTCATCTGCAAGTCAAAGATAGTCTGCTATTGCCAACACCAGACAATAGCCTAGGTTTCTAACTGAGGCATACGGTACCCTTAAATTTATTTTGCTGATAGCCTGAACGTCGACGTTCGCGTATATGATGTTGTTATACACATATTGTAATCTCTTGGATCTTTTATCGAACACCTAATTTCTGTAGCCCATAGTGATAGAGCGCATTTTCGTACGTACTGAACTTTCGCCCGGTCCTAAACTCCAGAATGTTGATTTATCTTTTCTGGGCACTTCTATTTCTTTCGGTGATTTCCCTTCGATAGTTTCAAACCTATAGCGGTTCTATAGACTTTTTTAATTATCCCGCTAACATATATTTTTGATTAACATTAAAATATACTATTACGTAAAATAAAAAACCTCATGTGTCTTGTTTGATGGTTGGTTTAAGAGAAACTTTATTTTTTACATTATTGTAAATTACAACTTTGTAATCAAATAATATCTATGTAAAAATAATAAAATAAAATGTTAAATAAATTTTGAAAAATAATTTTGCGTTACATTTTTGGTTAATTAATAACTTAGTTAATAAAAAAATTAAATATTGTGAGTTTTTTACTAGTAAATTAAAATTTAAGCCACCGGGTTGGTAACGTCGTCGCCAAAATCAGCTGTTTAACAGCTGATTTTCTGAGACGAAGGTTTCTGGTTCAAATCCTAGTAAAGGTTGTTACTTTAATACGGAGTTGAATACTAGGCAGTGGTTACCGGTGTACTTTGTTGGTTGGGGTTCAATTAACCATAATTTCTCAGAAATGGTCGGCCTGGGTCTGTACAAGACTACACCTCATTTACACGTCATACACATCATTCTCATCTCATTGGGTCATGGGGTTGCTTATTGTTCTGAATTGAACAGATTGCAACGTACACAGTATATTAGCGATTAAAAAAAAATTGAATTTTGAGAAAAATAAATGTTATGTAAATTACACATTTGACTGCACTAATAAAATGTACAAAACAGCTGTTCTAAATAAATAATAGTAAACTAACACAACAGCTGATTGCTACAAAGCGAAGGCACAGTACTCTAGCATGGGAAAAACCAGAGACTTGTATTACCTTACCAGTGATCCAGCACTCGGAAAGTCTCAGCCAATCCACGCAACTAGTACATGCTTTCTTCGGGCTCCAGCCACATTGTTTTTAAATAGAATCTTAGAGTCAAGCAGTACTCCTAGGTCTACGCGCTGTCCGTTCTCATAACCAACTGGCTGTTTAGGTAGTACTGACGTACATAACTAACGGTCTTACAAGGAAAAGTTACATAACATAATATCAATAATAGTAACAAATTCGAGGGGTTAATGTCAAACACTATCTACAAAAACCTATTTTTTAATATTTTTCAAGAGAGCGAAAAAACTACTTCTAATCTAATTTTCTTCCTATTATTTTAGTTATTTATATAATATGTAATCAACTATAAATGTAGTATAATTTAATTTACTTCTTAATGGTAAATGTGACCATAACGGGCAGATGTAGTGTTAAATTAATTGCATTCGATCTGTTGGTTCCAGGGCTACTAAAAATAGTTCTGTTTCTTATCATATAGTCAGCCAATTATGACTGAACTATTTAAGAACAGAAGAGGTAGAGGTGTAAAAAACACACTAGTCAGAGTTATCTCCTCTGAGAGTAATGAATTTCACTATACAGCCAGACACTGTGGTGATTGAAAGGAAAGTGGGTGCTTTTCGGAGGGCCTGGCATGCTGATAGCTTACACTTTCAACTTGGTGAGGAAGGCTATTGCCATTGCTATTGCTTTTCAATCCTCGTTTTTACTTAGTAAAACCTCTACAGGTTCAAACCAACCTACAGGCTGTTTACCAAAACAATAACAAAGGTAAATAAATGGTGATGGCTCTCGTGTTCGTGGCCCTCGAATTATTTCCTCAACATTTCTGCTACATATAATAAATATTCAAGGATTCCATAAAATGAACTTCCGGGTTTTATACCGAACGTTCTAAGCACTTTAAAACTTTGGAATGTACACAACGATACAAACCAAAACCAAAATAAATTCTATACCATCTTTACCCAGATAAAAATAATACATTTTAAATTTTTTAACACATTTAAGTAAACTAGAACAAAAAGAATTTTCACTAGGCTATTGACATCACTTCACGAGTATGAAAACTACATATTTGTTGCTCACACTGATATTTAATTGTCGTAATATTTATTTTTGTCTTTTTTGACCTCATTAATCCACTTTAGTCATATATTATGTTTCCGAAAGGTGTCCCCATTATGCTCTTCCAGGTTTCCCGGTACTTTTTCATATGTTCTAATCTCTGCTTTCTGATAGCGTCTGTTACCATGCGGGATGTGGGAAATTTTTGTTCCTTGAGAAGTATACTGATATTTTTTTGTTATTTATCTGTGACATACAGTATTCAAGCTCTTCTAAATGCTGCTTGATGTCTTTTAATCTATTATCCGCTAATTTATTGATTGAAAAGGTTTTTTTCTTTGTTTATTTAACGTCGCATCAACTACTGTGTCATTACCGACGACGTTGGGTTAACTTTGAATGATGAAATGATTTTTTGTAACGTATAAAAATAGTTGTAAAATATAACCCTAATAAAGTAAATAGAAAAATGTAACCGGCTTGAAAATTTATCGAAAAAATACATTTTTCTTACCTGTAAAGGAAACTCCTTTTTAAAAAATATTCTTTTAAAAACAACTAACCAATTTATTTTTTATTTTACGTATATTCTTTGAAACTATATAATACAAATTTCTAAGGAAACAAAATAAGAAATATTTTTCTTAATTTACTTGTTATTTTGAATAAATTTCTATGAATGAATCTCCAGTGGTCGTTGACAGAAGTACGGGTGTAGGCTTGTGGGGCACACAAATTAGCAGCATTGATTGCTGTGCGCCCACACAGACACGTCAAATCTCCCACCTTGTAAACATCAGGTGATTAATCTGACCACTATGAACGGGGGGATGTAGGACATTGTATAACACTACTGCTCAGGCAAAGAGAAAAGACTATATTTGAGGTTGTATGAGTTCAAGTGAAATAGGGTAGGGGTGGAAGGGGAAAGAGAGAGAGAGAGTGAGATCCCTAATGAGAGAGGGAAGAGAAAGATAGTTCAGCATTAATCTGACTAAACGTGTAGTTCGTCACTAAGTCCTCCGTTTATTAGTGTTTGTAATTTCATGTTTCTAGATTAAATTTATCAAGTAAGACAATTTTAATTATTTTTTAATCACTAAAATCATTCAATTTTTTTGTATTATAAAATTTATTGCAAAAACAGATTTATATGTTAAATAAATATATCTTAATTAGTCAGCAATCCTTTTCAATGTACAAAATAAATAAACAATTTTTTAAAATTTATATGACAAAAATTACAATTGTCACATTTTAACCCAAGCAACAGCTATAATCTCAGGTGTTACTAAATTGTCCTGTAGTTACTTGTGTAAGAAAGTGACCCAGTGGGCCATAACATCAAGAAGTTTCACGAAAGGTATAAATTGCATTACTGTTTCAGACTTTTTGGTGGGTTATGCGGTAGATAAAGAGTGGACTTTGATCAAATTAGTGGTATGATGTGTGTGATACGTAGATTTTTTGTGAAAGTAAAACAATTAAAAAACTAAACGCCCGCTTTCAAAGAGTACAAATTACACAAAAATTGGTGTATCTGATATACTCCTACGTCCATTTTTTATGGTTTGGCTATATACGTAATATTATACGCCTCTTTATAACTACAGCTAAAATAGTCCCGCGTCACCAGAAGACACGATGCAGATTATTTTGGTTATTATTATGGGTTATTTTGTTATTGTGGGTTTAATTATTATGGGTTTACTTTTAGTGCTCCTTTTTATGCAAGAAAACAATCTCTCAACGATTTTCTAAATTCCGACTTCTGATAGCAAAAGAACTAACTGCGCATTCTACATCAAATTTCACGATCAAGTAACCACTCCAAGCAATTAGCCCATGATTTATAAAACTAACCAACCGTATGACGTATAAAGCAGAAATGTATCAAAGATTGTTTTGGATAGATGAAAAGCAAATGACATCCACGGTTTCTACACGAGAATGTTCTACTGGGTGTCTCTTCTCCAATCTATTACATAAGTGAGTTGTGCCTGTAAGTGTAATACAGCACCGTACACAAAATAAAAAATATAAACTTTTTATACATAGAATAACAATCTAACCGTTAGCCGGCCTGTTGGCGTAGTGGTTAGCGCAACTAGCTTCTACGCCAGGATCCCGGGTTTGATTCCCTGTCAGGTTTGGCAGTTTTTCATCACTCATTTTCATGTATCATCATTCTCCACTGTCTGCATTAGCAAAAATTGCAAAATAGTCAGACGTAAAACAAAAAAAATACAAAAATAAAAGAACCGTAACAAATTCTAATTTAGTTTCTATGATAGTATTACTATGGTATTTTTGCTTTATATTACTTTCAAATGATACCATTATGTATGAAATGTGATTTCAGAAAATTGGAAAAGATCATAAAATAAGAACCTAAAAGTATCTTTTGGTATATAGAGTTTAGTATCAAAATATGAGTTAAAAGCAGTTCATATGTAATAATATAACAGAGTTAGATATTGGTTGGTTAAAATTAGATTGGAAGAGGGTGAAACAGCAAATGGAATGTGGTTAAAGAGAGGAAACTTACGTCAGCAAATGGTCTAAGTTGCCAATATGAAGTTCTCTACTCAAAGGAGGACAAGTAGTAAGTAGTAGAAATTGTTTGCCGAAGGGCATACAAGAGACGATTGTCGTCTTGATTTGCTACTGTCTGTGAAAGAAGGGGGTGGGTAGGTGTGGCTTAGCCGGAGGCATTACCATTGCTTACTCGCTTAAAAAAACTTGCAACTCCTATAACAGTTACTACTATAATATTACTACATGACAAATTGGCTCATCTGTGCCATAGGGCACTGTTACATTATTCATCTCTGTATGTATGTCCTCGAAATTCTGTTGCTCTTAATGGGTTGTTTAACAAAGTTTAACAGTCAATTTATAACGGTGAAACGTGTAATTAGTGTTTCAAGTAACAGATGTTGCTTATTGGTCTCTGGTACTTATATGTATATTGTAACAAGTTTCACCCGAATATTCTCCAGTTCCCTACTTATTTATTGCTTATTTTAACTATCTTAGCTGCCTTAATCCCTTATTAATGTTCTTATACACTTTTACTAAAAACTTGCACAGATCGTTTTATAATTACTTTGTGCTGAAACATATTACTGCATTATTAAAGTTTAGAACAAAACAACAAATATATTATTTAAAATAAATTTACAGAATTACTCGTAATATGATATACAAATTAACATCCAAGGTAATTAATGCACCATTTTGTAAAAGTGTAATTGTTATCACAAAATAATGACTTAATAATAATAATATTTTTTTTAAATTTACTACTGGGTAATTTTAATTTACTTTTGCCACTGTGAAAACACAACTAACAAAAGTCTGTATTAAATTTAAAAAAAATTAATGTTATAAAGGATTAATGTTATACTACAGCAACATCTAGATAACATTCAAGACTGGTGCCAAAAATGGAGGATCAAAGTAAATGAACAGAAGTCTGCACACGTAACCTTTACGATGAAACGAGAATCATGTCCACCAGTAACGTTTCGCAACAACGTAATTCCACACTCAGATGATGTGAGATACTTGGGAATCTATCTAGACAGGCGATTGACGTGGAAAAAACATATATGGACCAAACGGAAACTACTCGGACTTAAATTACGACAACTGTATTGGCTTGTCGGGAGGCGATCACAGTTGTCTTTGGAAAATAAATTGACACTGTACAAGGTGATGATAAAACCAGTTTGGAGTTATGGAATTGAACTCTGGGGCACAGCAAGTACGTCTAACGTAGAAATATTACAGAGATTTCAATCGAAGTTTCTTCGCCTTATATGCTGTGCACCTTGGTATGTGCCTAATGAAGTACTCCATCATGACCTGGGCATACCTACGGTGAGAGAAGAAATTAGCAGCCGGAGTGAAAAGTATTTAACCAAGTTGGACACTCATTCTAATCATTTGGCTATAAATCTTCTCGATGACAATATTGAAAATCAAAGACTCAAGAAGGCGAGAATATTAGATCTTCCATTTCGTTTCACCTGATAAAAAATGTTTAACCATCTTTTTAAAATTAAAAACACAAAGTTATATTGCGGATGGTCAACTCTTATTTCTCAATGAACTAAATCCATAGCTCTCATTAATCTACAACTAATCATCTAATGAATTTTCAATCATCAATTACACAGATCGTCAGTATCACGTCTTCATCCACTCCTTTTCACACCTTCATTCACTTCATCCGTAAAAAAAAAAATATATACGTCAGCAGGATTAAGAAGAAACCCTTCATAACTTTTAACCAAACGATCACACGGAAGCAACGCTGCTGAGTGCTGTCTTCTTCAAGTTATATTCATTATCACAATATTTACTGAAAGTTTTTGTTAAACTGTTTGTAAATAATTCTTATTGTTAAAAAAAAAAAAAAAAAAAAAAAAAAAAATAAAGGACACCTCCCACAGTGATAGTGCTATAGATAATTATAATTTTATTGAATTATTTATTTATTTGTAATAATTTGTATTCGGGTATATTACCACACTAACAGAGCTGCTACAGCTAATGTATTTATAAATTTGCTATTTAGTTTATCCAGCACATTATAATCTTAATCCGTTTATAAGTAGTAACTAGCCTGCGTTACAAGTGAAACGGCTATTAATCAGTACAAAAATTTAACTTCAAAATATAAAAATTTAAACTTTAGTACATTAGAATTCCATATAAAAAATTTCAGTAGGCCTAAATTAAAAATTCAGTTCATTCTTAACGGCTGTTATCATGAACCCAGAACTTTAAACCCCCGACATAAAAACAAAAAAAAAAAAATAGTAAATACGAAAAATGTTTGGTTAAAAATTTGAATATGTAAACACATAAAAACTAATTCAGCATTAATATCACTTTTCCGGTAATACTAAAATCAACCAATTCATTATTCAAAACAAAATTAAATTTTTGTCGTGCCCGTAGCGTAGTGGTTAGCGTGCTAACCTACAACGCGGAGATCCCGGGTTCAATTCCCGGTTAGGGTCTGGAAATGTTCACAGTTCACATCCACTGTTCCAGTTACATAACCCATCGTAGTCGCTAATAACCAAGCTTATTGATGCAACTTTAAGTAAACTGAAAGTTTTTTTTTTAAATTTACTAATTGGTATTTCGGCCGGCCCGTAGGCGTAGTGGTTAGCGCAACTGGCTTCTACGCTGGGGTCCCCGTGTCTGGGATTCCCGGACAGGTCTGGTATTTCTTCATCACTCATTTTCATATAGGCTATCATCAATCTCCACCGTCTGGATTAGCAAAAATTGCAAAACAGTCAGACGTAAAACAAAAAAATTGGCATTTATTTAATTTTGCTACTGTAAAACGCAACTAGAAAGAATTTGTGTGTTAATAAAAAAAAGTTAATGTTTTAAAGGACACCACCCACAGTGATAGTGCTATAGATAATTAAAATATTATTGAATTAAAAATTTTTAATTAAGTTCGCAGGTACAATTAGTGTTAATATATCATGTCTCTACTCTAATTTAAAGCGACAAATCCCTGAACATCAAAAAACATTACATCCATGATCCCCCATCAGAGGGGATTGCTTCAACCACGATATGAAACAAAAACTTATGTACTTAATATTCTACATAAGAATAGATTGTAGATTTTTTGCTGTACTTAAAAAAAATATACAAAACTTTTTCAAAAGATTTAATTGTATTAAAAAACATTGCTACCGAATTAAACTTATATGAAAAACTTCTATGAAATAATTTTAGAAGAAGTTTATAAAACCATAACTGGTCTTGTTTAGGACGATTCCAGAGTACTGTAACGTACGTACCACTAAAATTTACTGCTTTGTAAATTTGTTAAAATGAATTTAGAACGATTCGTTGTCGGTTAGGACAAGTCAAATAAAACAACTAGAGAAGAGAATCTCTTGAATGAAAAGGGAGGAATGGTTGAAAGAAAGGTTTGTGAAGGGAAAATTATTAATAAAGAGTGGTGGAGAAGAGCCAAAGGGCAGTCATCGTTTATGTCACTTTGAAGAGTAGACCGCAGGGAAACGAGTTGCGACCACAACTCTGCTCGTTTCTGGATGCTGTGGGGAGGATTCCGGCTTTGTACGATGGATGGGAACAACTATGCCTTGAACACTCAACCTCTCGTATCTCGTATACTCTCCTTCTGACAGATGCCTGCCGGAATGTTAAACCCCTCTTAAATACATAACTATGCAATGCTCATCAAAGCGTTAACGAGTATTAATAAGCAGGAGATAGGATGTGTAGGACTCGACCGTGGGCGGAGGGAGTAGGAGAAAGAGCTTCCCGGAAACTTTGTAAACAAACTTCTCCTGTTGCATAACTCCTTCCTACTCCTCACTCCTTACTCGTATGTATACGTGAATTTGTAGGTAATTCCTCTCAGCTTTCACAAGAAATATTCTTCCTAGTAAATCAAGTACAGTTGAAGGCTTAATCCTCATTTTTAAAATAAATTTTTAAAACAATTTTTATTATCCTTTATTCTTGAAATTTTAAACTATTTGTGTACAACTACCAAATGAAGATATGAGCGGATAAAGATGCTTCGTAAAATGTTTTTCTAAACCTAGTTTGTAAAATTGAAGATGTTAATACACAGGATGCTTTGAACGGTTTATCGAAAACTCTTGGTCCATATAAGAACAGGTTCATGTAACATTTTTTTAATTATCTGGAAGAAAGCATAACATACAATAATTATTTTAAAAAAAGCTTGGGATGAGAAGGTCAAAAAACTTATTAGGTCCCAACAAAAAACTAAAGACACTTATAACAAAAAAAGTCTATCAATCCAAACTAAGCTCAGACATTATAATACAGTTGTCAAGCCAGAAATTATGTACAGCTCCGAAACTTTATTTAAACTTAACCAGAAGAACAGAACGGACAATATCCAGAACCAAGGATCCTAATAACTTGTATAGGCAAAAAAATTAAAAAAAAAGTTGTGGAATGTAGACTCTTACATAACAAAATTATCTATCAAAATAATGAGCCAATAGTAGACTCCATGAAAAAGAAAAGGATATCTTTCTTTGGCCATTTAATTAAAACACCAGAAGACAGAATTATAAGAAACTTGTTTGGCAAAAAAACAGCACAAATCTAGATCAAGAAAATCAAAGTGGATATGAAAGAACAAGGTTTAACTTTTAGGGATCTGGAGCTCAAGAGAGTTAAGACAGACATACTTAAAGACAAAAACTTTAGATTTAAAACCAAATCCAAAAACAGAGGTACTAAAACGGTTGTTTCAGATGCAGAGAGACAGGCCAGATCGGTCAGAATGACCGAATATTGGCGAAAAGTCAGAGAAAAGAATGCAAAAAGAGCTTCTAAATTACTGACTAAAGTGATCCTTTGCGGTATCAAAAGTAAAAAAAGGTCCGGAGACGCTTTGTTAGCGAATTACGGCCCGCAAAAAGTTTTGCTCGAAATTTAGTTACCCTGGTGATATGGGACCATATTGAATAAGGGTTCAATAACAACACTTTTTTATGCTTGACGTTAAATACATTTGTTAAATGCTTAATTAATCATTAATTTCATAAATTCAACAAAATTATAAATTTTAATTTATGTATAGGCCAATATATTTATTTAAAGTAGCTTAATAACCCTGCAGATAATTATCCTAAAGCGATAAAAAGTTCTTAAATCGGCATCAGTATTCATAAAATGATACAAACAAAAAGTAAACTATGAAGTGAAATCGGGAAAACCGGGGAAAAAATTACTTTATCTGATGCATTTCTTTGAGACTAGTAAGGTAAAATATTAAAGTTTGACGAGTTATTGTTAGTTCATTTTCAAAAAGTTAGCGTAGAACAAAACCATAAAAAAATAGTTTATTTTCATATCAGAATTTAATAGTATTAGATATTTTCAAAAAGAGAATTGGAAGTGTGTAGGAAAATATCGTAAAGGTGTCATCATGTTTTGTTTATTTACTCGTATATTTGCAACATGAGATAAGGTAATGCCAACATTACCTCCTGAATGAATCATTCAGAAATGGTGCAAACTTTCACGTTAGATAAGGAACAAATTGAATAACGTTTGACATATAGTTAAAAAGTGTGATAGAGAGAGTGAGTGAAAGGGTGGGTGGGAAATACCAATACAGTGTGTAAATTATTGGAAAGAGAGATATACAGGGTGTTTTAGAGATTGTGAGAAAGAGAGGATACATATCAAGTGTCACTAGGTTTGACAATGAGGGCGCCTGCAGAATGTCCGTTAGGCTGTTTACAAGACCATTCAGTCAACCAACTGTAATACGTATATAGATAGACTCACTGTGTACATTTGTATATACATTTCCCGATTGCACGCATTCATACATTCGAATAAAGTATTATCTAATCTAAAAAGTGGCAATATTTACACGCAGGTTAACTTTTATACCCACATAATAAAAAAAGTAATATGTGACAAACAATAAGTTATAATTATTGTTCTGGTGTTAAAATATTTGAGTACTATTCATTGCTAAACGATCGTAAAAATTTCAGGTATGTGCCTATTTTTTTAATTTTTATTTTGTTTTTTAAAAACTATAAAATTTTGTTAAATTCAATACGCCATGATCTTATTTATTCACTAGTATGTACTCCTAACATGAAAACCTTCAGGTGTTGACTTGAATAATTGTAACTTTTTTCACTTTACTTGTTTTTATTTACAATTGCGCTGTTTTGTGCTGGATTTTTAAAAATGACGTTTAACGTTAAAGGAGAACACCACTCATTAGTAGGTCTCCTGCAGTTAATTACTAAAGTTATCCTTTACATAATTAAGACTAGACTATTAAGACTTTAATCATTAAGGCAATTAATAATAGTAATTTTAATTACTTTTAATATTTTTATTAAATATTTGTTTTTTTTAAATTTAATTAAAATTAGACTATATAAAACTAAGTTAATCCAAGTCTATGCTCTACCTCCTGAATGTTTAACTTAATTGTTTAATAATAACAAAAAAGCAATTTTATTTTCTGTAGTTTCTTTATATAACTTACACTACATAATTTTTTTTCTACAATTTTGATTCCGGTAGGTACTGTACAATGAGCTGCATAATTTTCATATATCATTTAATTGAACGGGTGGTGGTTAATTTTACTTTCAGGAGAAGAGGTACCCAGTAGTTCCCCGTTTAGAACTATGGATGTTGTCAGTTATTCAGACCAAGAGGTATCTGTTCCATTTTCGCTTTAGACGTCGTACTGTTGGAAAGTTCCCTGCAGCTACGTCACGGGCTAGTTGGGTGGGATAGTTATCTAGTCGTTCGCAAAATTTACTATAGAAGGACGTGGTAAATTGCTTTACTGTCAGAATTTTTAAATCATCATGGAGGGTATTATTGCTTGCATGAAAAGGAGCGCCAGAAGCATGCCTTAAGAATTTTGACCGGAAGACCTGGATTGACTTAAAGTTATTTCCCACTACTCTTAAGATCTAGATACTATAATTCAAGATTTACCTCACAAGGGTTTTGTAAACTAAATTTCTGGAACGGAGGTTTAACCTTCATAAAGTGAGCTATTGAATTTTTTTCGGAGAGGCTAAATAGGATTGGGAAGTACTGCCTCCTAGGGCGGTAGCTTTCTAAACCGTTGAAAATAAAATATCTTAAATTCTAATAATATTTTGTTATACAGGGTGATTCAAAACTATACGACAATCATTTGGGATCTCATTCTATAGCTAAAAATAAGAAAAAAAGTTAATATAAATATATGCCTGAAAACGCTTAGTTAGCGAGTTACGGCTAGCGAAAGATTTCACCTAGAAATCTGTACCTCGGTGAAGTAAGGCTGTATAAAAATGGTAAAGGTAATTACAAAGATACAAATACGATCGTTTCTTATGTTTTTTAATCTGAAAAATTGAATGAAATTGGTTCCACAGCTGTAAACACAGCTGTAGGGAGTAACAGCTGATCATTATCAGCTGTTACTCGCAATCTACATATAGTTAATATTTTATGCAGTTTAACTGCATAAAATATTAGTTAATATTTTATGCAGTTTAACTGCATAAAATATTAACTGCATTTTATGCAGTTTAACTGCATTTTATGCAGTTTAACTGCATAAAATATTAACTAATATGTAGGTTGGGAGTAACAGCTGATAATGATCAGCTGTTACTCCCAACCTTATATGTTATGGAGTTAAGAATGTGCGTCTGTTTTGATTTTAAATAAAGCAAAATTTCAATATCTGTTATTCATTTTTTTCCTGAGTAATTCACATGAATCTTTTCAGAGTTAAATTTTCTACAAATTTATTTAAGAAAAAATACACCTTTATTTACCATTTATGGAAGTAATCTTACGTTAAACACAAAAATGTGTTATTTCTTTGCACCAATTCTTGTGTTTTATGTAAGCTATCTTTGAAAGTATTGCATTTACAGCTGTGGAACCAATTTATTTCAATTTTTAAGATTAAAAAACATAAGAAACAATCGTATTTGTATCTTTATAACTACCTTTAACATTTTTATACGGCCTTACTTCACCGAGGGTGCAGATTTCTAGGTGAAATTTTTCGCTAGCCGTAACTCGCTAACCAAGCGTTTTCAGGCATATGTTTATACGAGCTTTTTTTCTTATTTTTAGCTATAGAATGAGATCCCAAGAGATTACCGTATAGTTTTGAATCACCCTATATAGAATGAATTATTAAAATATTTTCATTAAAATCAAAATTTTTGGCCGCTAATCACACAGTATTATGGAAAAAGTGATTTTTGCTGGACCATAATAATAATACTTATCAAGTTTTCCATTTTTATATTACACAATAGGTAATATGGATAAGAGCTCTTAACCGAGAAGTATCTACGAAGCGAGGTGAGAATAATGTACAGTCACCGGCGGGAATTGAATCTGTGAACGTTACGTGAAGCGCGCAAAACCACTTGAAGTATGAATCTTGATGCATGCTGTTGCTTTTTGCATAAATGAATATGATTGTCACTTAAATGCTATTACACAATACGATGTAATATCCAATATATAAGTCATATTATAGTGATAAACTAGTAGTATGGTAGAAAAAACTAATGTTTTTTAAATGTCTCCCTAAATGGATTTAAATAATTTTTTGTGCTACAGTTTACTAATCAATAGTAGTTCATAAAGAAAATTTAACTCAAGATTTCGTAAAAATTAATTTACTTACTTTGAATGAGATGTCTCAGAAGTAAATTGTCAAATGTAGAAATCATATAAGGAATAGCGTTATCGAAACAAGAACGTTGGTTTGCAAATAATGGAAGGAAATTTTTTAAAATTCTATCTTACTTTGGTTATACGTTTTGCAGTTCATACTTCAGAATATTTTGTCCCTGGTCGCTCAGAATATACAAAAAAGCGGGTTGTTTTAGCATAGTATCTATTGCAGAGCGATATAAGAAACAAAGATAAAATATTAGACATTTGAGTGTATACTAGTGTCATCAATTTAACGATACAAGCAGGAATTTTATAGAAAATTATCGTGGATATAATATAATGATCAAAACCAAAACAAGTTTTGCGTTAAGTAGACAACGTGGAGCAGGATGAACACGGAAGAGAAGGGAACATCAACCTTCATAAAATTTGACAAGAAATAAGAGTCCTTACTTTGCATTTGGAAAACGCTAGAGTGTATGACGAACGATGTTGACGAAACTTAATACTGTTTTGTCTAATCATAAAAAGCATAGGACTGAAATCAGTATTTTTGTATAAAGTGCGGTTTTTTCAAAAATATACATTAATAGAGAAGAAAACAGATATTAGGAACCAAAGAGAAACTCATTAACTTAGCCCAATTAGTGTATATTTCTTTCAATAAAACTGAATATTCAGTGAATTAATTAATTTGGTTAATTATTTAAGGGTTCATGTAGTTTTAAATACGTTGATAATTAATATAAGAAACGAGCAATTTTCTAGTTGAAATACGGATGAAGATGAATAAGTTTCTGTATATTATACTGAGTCCATTACTATGCAAGGTGCTGAGTACAGGCAAATAAGCTTGAGGAATAAACGAAGGTTAAGTATTTGGAGATGGGCTATTTGTGCAGGTTGTGTAGTTGCGTTAGAGTGGATAATGTGTGAAAGACAATAAGGTAACGGAATGTTTCTCAAGACACCATATTAGATGGAATAGAGACTAAACAGTTAGTACTGCACAAGCATATTTTAAGAATGGTAATAATTTTACGTCCAGAGAAATAGTACAAGAGGTCGCACTCGGCAAATATAGATGGAAGTAATCGAAAACGCTATGATAACAAGAAATCTCAGGGAAGGGGATTCAGAAGAGAGGAGGATGAGCTGTAGAATCCATAAATTGTATAAATCCGTAGAAACTTCGCAAAAAAGTAATTAATAAAAAAAAAATATATATATATATATATATATATATATTTATTGACAAGTACACCACACTAATACTTAATTATTTTTACAAATTTATTAATTAACCAATAATTTAATGTTTTAATGTAACATTTCAAATAAACTAACAAAATCATTAAACAAGAGAAAAATAATTTACAATGATTACAAATTTATTAAAATCATGTAATTTGTTTTGACACGTAAGTAAATACAACGAAATATTTCATTTCAAAATTATTTTAATTAAATGAAATGACATTAAATTAATTAAACAATATATTTTAATTTTATTATTTTTGTTAGTATTAATATAAATTAAATGTCACCAAAGCCTGACGTACGTATTATTAATTTGATAACTTGTAAACACTGTACAATACTGGACTACGAGAAATGTTAGAGCTGTATTTACAGCTTGTGACCGCAACTGTTAATGAAATCTAATTACAAACATTTGTATTAGATAATTAAATGATCGTAAAACCAATTAACAGAATCACTCAACTGGATCAACACTATTGTCAGTAGCTATAGGCAAAAGCAAGCCTGTGGACTGTTTAAGCTTGCATGTATTTCTGGCCTAACAAGGGGTTTAAAATGAGATATTTCGCGTAAATTTAAATGTTTAATCTGTTTTATTGTAACTTAATTCAATATACTTAATGTTAATTTATTGAGTTTACTCAGTTCCATTATGGAGACATTTAGAAGAAATTAATATTGTTGTAAAGATTTATCTCTCTTTACTACTAATAAAATCATATATAATTTTTTCTCTTTGTACCTTTTATTAAAATAATTTACTAAAAACTCGACAGTTTTGTAAAGTTTATTAGATGTATAATTTTGTTTACAATGAATACACCAAAATTATATGTTTTCCAAATCTTACATTCAATTTTATTGCTAATCAAATATCTTTTAGAACTATTATAATTATTAATTTTGTAGTAAAATTATTTTAATGTTTATGGTGCCTCAACATGATTTTCAATGAGGTACCAAACCAAATTTTTCCCCAGTTAGGGTTATAATAATGTTCCTGTAAGTTTATTAAACTATTGTGTTAAAAAATTAATTTAATCAGAAAATGTATTGTGTATGGATAAGTAATAACCTATTTTATTGTTTCAAAAGCAATGTAAAATTTGTAACTTGGAAATTATGGGTGTCAATAAATAATAAAAAAATAAATTTGCCTTAAAATTTAAAATGAAAGTAGGTCTATCAATTCAAACGATTTGACGCTCTGATGTAGTATATCGCCCTTCATCATACTATAGCTTGGTTCAATTCAGCAAGAAAGGATAGAATTCAATCATCTGTTACAGTTCCTTACTTGGTCTCTTGATAACTATTAACCTAGTAGTGTGACCACCGTTACTAACGAAATGTGTCTGTAAGGTGTAATATAAATTTAGAAATATTTTTCCAATAGCTATATTTTCCGAAAAAAATCTAATTTGTTTATCTAGTATAGCACATCTAAAGTGTCAGAGAAAAAGAGTATTATAAGTAAAAAAATGGTCAAAGTTACATAAGTCAGTATTCTCAAAGAGCAATTGTTTTCTCTCAGATGTAACATAAATATGGGGGTCGTTCTCTTGCACTAAAAAGTGTTTGGAGCTATCAAAACTGGTAAAAACTTTTAACAGAAATGGTTGTTAAAGTACAGATTTTAAGAGCCGCGCTCTATATCGTGGCCTTGGATAAGCGAAGCATCTATCTGTACTAACTGTTACAGTAACCTTTAATGAAAATATAAGCTAATAATATAAATTTTTGAATCAAAACAAGATAAAAATTGATACATTTTGTTGTTTAAAAATGTAAGATCATTTAAAATAAACAAAATTTATAAAAGAAAACAGGTTTTCGTTTTCCTAAAAGATTGAAACTTTGTCAATTTTTCAAAATTTATCTTTGTTCAGCCGAAATAGATTTTTTATTGTAGAGGGACCTCCGCTAAGTTACTTTTTCATGTAAATTTTTAGCTATCCATATATTATTTTACAGATTTCATAATTCTTTAACATTTCACTTTTGTATTATAATTTAATTATGTGTTGTTCCGATTTTTATTACTCATGTACCCTAAATATTTTTCGTTTCTTATTTCATTTTGTTTATCGTACAGTACTTATATTATTTATTATTTTTGTTACTTTCTACGCTACTACTTACTCTAAGTATTGTGCGGTTCCAAGCTCCGTGTAGTTGCGGGGTGAAGGGTACGGGTGAGGTATAATGAATGAGTGACGCATGCTGGGAGAACGATTGTTGTATTACTCTGATAAAAACATTCGTTTTCAAACTTTCCGTATATAACATATTTTTTTGTATTTACTACATTTATTTATTTACATATTTTGATATAAATTGGTAAGTTAAATATTATGAATCCGACCAAGTTAATAACCCGGTAGGTACTCATTAACTTAATGCGCCGATGATAAGAATATTTTTTTGGTGTAGTTAGTACACGCTACCACTACAAATGCATCAGCTGTGAAACACTACTAACTCATTCATTCTCCCACTACTATAGCATCGCACTGCATTCCGTCCAACTACACGGAGCTGGACTCAAGCAATATACTTTGTATTCCATGTTATTCTTGTTATGTGTATATTATTTAATTTTCCTATGTGTGTTTTCTTTCTTTCTTGAAATAACTGGGGTGTATTCTTTAAAAAAATTCTTTTCCATTTATTTTTCACATCATTTGTTTATGCAAAATTTTGTTAAGCTTTTGGATGGTCGTACTGTATTGTATAGTTTCTAAATAAAGAATCAAAGTTAAAAAAAACTTTTAGCTTACAGAAATCTATTAATCGTTTTAAAAGAACAGATTGTAGACACATTTAGTGAATAAAAAAATTCCAATTTGATCGAAATTAAAATATTTGATTTATTCATTTTTACCATGAGTTATTAATAATTCGATAGTTTTTTAGGGAGTTTGATTTATATATCAATTGTATTTGAATGAAATATTTATGATATATTACTGAAATATGTTAACTTAACAGTGCTTAAAATTTCAAACAGATAATTCAATAGCTCTCAATAATGAGATTTAAATTACTGTATAACTATTTGATTAAGTGACTCGACTGTAATGTTGCACCGACCGCACGTTCGTTCTTAACCACTCAAATGATAATTGGCATAGACTTCGGTCTATCTACAGTGTAACCCGCATCTCTTCAAATGTATTATAATGACAGAAAGCTGCTGGTCTCTTACCCTTTGTGTCTAAATATCGATTGTCGGTTTAAACAGAGTATACACTTTAACATACTCACTTTTGTCATGCGAGTAATATGTTTATACAGGCGTATGTGTATGATATTAAATTGTTTATACACGGATACACCCACTTTCAACATAGTTACTCGAAACATATCCAAACACTCGAAACAAACAGAAACGTACAAATATAGATTTACAAAGCTTTATTAATAAATATATGCGTTCAGTTAATCTTTAATTAATAACAATAATATGATGGTGTGCATTGTATTGTCATGGAATATAAACTAAAGCCCTTCCTGACCTTTAACCTCAAAATCCAGACTGACAAATATATTTAAAATTGAACGGAATATTTCCTTTGAATAGTTCCTATTAATTGATAGTAACCTATTACAATAAGTACCTAATTCATTAATGTTTGCTGATCACTAATGTGTCAAGTATTTTCTAGTCCAGTTAAATAATTATATAAAATATTTAACAAAATATTAAACATATTATGACCATTTATGCCGCTCAACGATAGACGACATATTTAGCTTAAAATTGCTATTGCAAAAAAAACGAGAGTTCGACCTGGAAACCCACTTAGCCTTTGTGGACTTCGAAAAGGCGTTCGATAAAGTGGATAGGAAGGTACTGTGGGAAGATTTAGGGAAACGAGGAGTACCAACTCAAATCATAGATACGATTAGAAGTATGTACAGGTCAACAAGTATATGTATAGATACAGGAAGTGGAATTCTGCAGGAAATAGAAATAAATCAGGGAGTAAGATAGGGGTGTTGTAGCATGTCACCAATACTCTTCAATGTATATATTGACGATGTGTTAAGAAAGTGGAAAACCACTTCTTGTTGATGGGAATTACTGTTGATGGGAATCCATGGTTCCCACGGGAACCAAGTATATAGACAGGAAGGTAGTAAGGTTTAGAAATATATGCGGAAAAATCAGAAGGACGCTGAAAAATAAGACGAGAAGAGATACACAAATACGATTGTATCAGGTGATGGCGGTTCCTACCCTGCTGTATGGCTCAGAGGCTTGGGTGTTGACGCAATGGAAAAAAAATCTTGGAATCGGCAGAAATGAGTTTTTTGCGAGCAGTAAAGGATGCTCAAGGGTGGACCACATCAGCAATGAGGACATAAGAGAGACAAGGAAAGATGGAAGGAACATCTAAAAAGAATGACGGATGGACGAATGCTGAAGCAGATGTGGGAATATAAACCACAAGGCAAAAGAACTCTGGGTAGACCGAGGAAAAGATGGAGCTGAACTAACGAGTCATTTACCATTACTTACATATAGACACTATTCTAGATGAAATACGACAACGAAACAAAAAAATACCAAGACAGACTTGAACCTCATCTAATTCATTTGGCAATTTTCTAAAATAGGGGACGAAGCTCTAATCCTGGCGTTGAAAATATTTGACATGCTATTAAAAAATACGTCAAAAGTTTGTGTACCCAATTAAGAAAAAAAATGTATAAATTATTTCACTCAAAAATTTTAATTAGGTATTTAGGCATTTATCTAGATCTAAGAAGAGACACCATGTATGAAATAAACGATAAAAATAAATATATTAATAAAAATAAACATATATCTTTGACTTTTTTTATTTTAATTGTACTCTTTTGTTTGCAGTGAGCAACATGACGATGGACGTCAAAGCACAGGCGCCCAAGAGTGCAGCTACTAGTAACAGTGCAACCCAAGAATGTGCTGGCTGTGGAAAACACATTACTGAAAGGTAAATACCAAAAAAAGAAAATTTAAGAAAAAACAACACCTACTTAAACCTATACAAGAATTAATAAATATTTTAGAATTATTCATAAAGTATGTTTCTAGCATTAATAAAAATAAACTTCTTAACAATCCGATGAAATCTGTATCAGTTTTTCTAAATTTGAAAACAAATTAATCAAAACTACAATAGTAACAAAAATATAAAATTAAAATTAAAATTACTAGGCAAAAAATTATAATATTTTTCATTATACAATAAGGAGAATTATTTTTTACGAGAGCAAACGCATCAACAATAATTTTTGTCGTGTTTGAAATTTGTTTCATGAATTGCTACATGATTTTACAACTTTCCATTTTTGTGAGTAAAGACAAACTGAACATTCCCTTGGAAGCCTCGGAGAGCAAAACCCATGACGAACAGTGTTCAAGCGTCCCTTGAAACCTACCAGAAAATTATGACTTTTCGGTTACCGCCTTCCGGGGGCAAAGGGGGCCCCCCGAAAATTTTGAACACCTTTAAGGAAACGTCCTAGCGCTACGGTCACTGCGACCTTTTTTCTTCGTCTCATCGAGATAGACGAGGGCAGTACCATGAGTTGCCCCAAAAGCGACCCCGGGGGCTTCCAGGGGTCTGAGAAGGGGCGATTTCGGACAACCCGAAAACGAAAAAATCACAGCCATCTGGGCGCATCGCTTGGCTGAACTGGCGGTGTGGTCCACTTGACCTATAGCTAGAACCTCCAGGAAAAATCCGAAATCTCGGTTCGCGAATTTCAGGGGGGTGGTGGATGGGTGTAAACATTTTGAACTTTTTAACCGTGCGTCGGAGCTAAAAAGTGCTCGGAACCTTTTTTGTCCGTCTCTCGGAGACTTTTCAGAATATGTTACTAAAGTTGTGTTTTGGTCAACGGTTCGCTTAAAAAACTCAAAAAACGAAATTTAGGCTTTTTGACTCCCTCAGATATCACTTTTTCTTTTTTTACGCCCGGAAAAAATTTTCACTACACTTTTTATAATTGCGCCACACTACCCTTCCGGGCGGAATTACGGAACATGTTTGCAAACTTAGGTCCCGTGTCCGTGAGGGATGCTACGCCCCTCCAAAATTTTTAAAATTTTCAAATTTTCGAATTTTTCAAAATCTTATTACAGAATTGTTTTCAGCGTTAAAAATAAACAAAATATTAATTTTTTTTAAATTTTTTAAACCCTCCCCTTCTTTTAAGGGTGGGGGAGGGGGGTATTTTATCTCCTCAACCGTTGGTCGAAACTGGTAGCGTACAAGGAGTTTTTTGTTCCCCTACCAATGTACTTTAAGAATACGTAATCAAAAAGTCCACCTTTAAACCCGTTCGTTGCAAAAATCCAAAAAAACAAATTTTGAGTTTTTTGCGTATCCGGGTTTCAAGTTACATAATTTTTACGCCTCAAAAATAGCTTTGAGTCCAACTTTTTGCGTGTACTTTTAACGTGTACGGGATAATACCGAAACACAAGGCATTTTTTAAAATCTTTCTTCCGGGCGCCATAGGGGGTGCTACGCCCCCCCAAAATTTTAATTAAATATGCTAAACATTAAATATTCCAATTTTTTTAATTAAATAGGCTGAACATTATTCTCGAATTGCAAACTTCTAAATTGAAAACTAGATATTCATATCCACCTAAGGTTTGACCGGGCTTTACCCTTTCCACTTCACCCTTTTTTAAAAATTCTTATACAGCAAGATGCGTGCGTTTCTTTAAACTTTAAAACTAATTAATCTAAATCACTTGATCAACTGATAAATTCTGATCCACCTAACCCCCTTGGCGGCCGAACTTCACCCTATGACAAAGTGCGGGCGCGCAGCGCCCGTACTTTTATGGTTCTGATCCGCTTATGTATTCTGATCCACCTACCCCTCTGAGGTCGTGACACGGAAGCGGCGCGAAGCGCCGCTAGAGTGGCGAGGGGGGTGCAGGGAGGCCTCGGAGAGTGTTTTTCGTTAGGACCTTTTTTCTCCGTCTTGCGCTGAAACCAGCCAGAAAATTGCCAATTTTCACCTAACCCTCTTAGGGGTGGCAGGGTTTTAGGGGTAGTTTTTAGAAATTCTTAACGGTGCGTCGGATCAAAAAATGTTGCTGATTATTTTTTCTTCGTCTCGTTGAAGTAGGCTGGGTCGATATGTTTAAAAACATTTTCACTCCTTCCTGGAGCTTCCAAGTCACGAAGAAGGGGAAAATTTTCAAATTAAAAAAACGAAAAGTTCACAGCCATCTGGGCGCATTACACGACTTAACTGGTTATTGTACCGTATCCGCCTGGTGCCAAAACCCCCAGGAAAAATACGAAACCGTAAACGTTTTACCTAATTTATGGTGTTTGGAGGAGGGGAAAAATATGAAAAAATTAAAAATACAAGTTTTGCAAAATCTTTTAAATGCAACGTTTTCAGCTTCTAAAATTACATATGTTTAAGTTTAGCAGGAAATTTTACGGGTACCCATCACTCCATAAAATTGAATAAATAAATTTTCTCTGTATTAGGAATTTTTAATAAGTTTTTATTATATATTCTCGATAGTTCTGCATTAAAACTGCACGATTAGCACGGATTGAACATCGTGCATTTTTATTTGGAGTGGCGGTGGAGGAGGCGATTTCTTTGGCCGCTTTATAGAAGCATCCAAGCCAAAAAGTCGCCGACACCTTTTTTGTCGGGAATTAGCCGAAACGTAAGGTTCAATTCACGGATTTCAAAAATATTCAACCGTTTTCTGGAAAACCGGGATAAAAACAACGAATTTTGGGATTTTCCAAAAACTGATTTTTAAAAATTCATGATAAATCGCCATTAATATGTAGACACTTTTTTATTTTTTTATATTAAGTAGTTTTCGGTGTAGAATTCGATTTTGTTGTCTAAAATCCGGTGAAAAGTGACCCTGATTTTATAAATGGATTTTAAATTTTGAAACGCCATTTTAGACCCCAAGCACTTCAGGAATCAACTTGGCTATGCGTTTTTTCAATTTTTGAGCTTAAGAAATACGACTATACAGAATTTCAAAATTCTCCTACTTACCTAAGGTCTTCCAGACCCGTAAACAGGTTTTTTTACTCCAACTTGAAAACCATTCGATTGTAAAGGAAACGTTCCCTGAGACATTTGTTTTTTTACAAGGGGTATTTTACAAATGAGTTTAAAAAAAAATCTGTCGTTAAACACTAGGAGTTAAAATTTTTACAATGTCCTCCTGGAGTGTAGAAGCACTTTATTGCAATACATTATGTTAGGCCAGTTTTAAGAGGTCCTTGTAGATAGCCCCAGCATGTTTTTAGCTTTATACAAGCTATAGAAATTACAGGGGAGTGAAAAGTTTAAAATATGTAATTTTGACGTTACTAATATTAAATATCTGGATTTAACACATTTTGCACACGTATATTTTGCTGATGGTTCGTTGTGCTTAATTGTAATTCTTTAGTACATTTTTAAATTAATAATAATCAATTAAGAAATACGCGAAAAACGCATATTTGTATCGGTCATTGTTTTCAAATTTCTCCGTGGGGCGGCGCTTTCTTTATTTTCAAAGGCGGGAAAAATATTTTGTGTTTTTACTTCAATCGACAAAAATGTATTTAAAATGTTGCCGGTAGACTTTTTGTTATTACTAATATTAACGATTTTTTAACGGAGATTCTGAAAATAAAATCGCTGAAGCGATACAGGGTACTCCCGAATAATTACGGTGATTTAATATATTTGCATCAAGTTTTAACTTAAAATTATATTTGAAAACTCATGATAAATCGTGGTTATTATGTAGATACTTTTTTATTTCTTTATATTACGTAGTTTTTTGCGTAGAATTCAACTGCTTTGTCTTAGATACGGTAAAAAGTTACCCTGATTTTATAAATGGATTTGAATTTTTTAAATGCTGTTTTTGACCTCAAGCGCTTCAGCAATCGACTTAGCTATGCGTTACTTCGATTTTTGAGCTCAAAAACTAATATTTTATCGAACTTTATAATATTAACTTTGAACCTCAAACTTTAAAAGCTTCACACTGTGAACTTTGAATCTTAATACTGTGTTTCTTGAAATATATAACGTCCAAACCGTAAACTTTCAAACTTTAAACATAAGAATATTTGAAAATATTTTACCACAATACTTGAGAGTTCAAACTCTCAATCTTCAAACATCAAAAGCAACCCGAAACTTTCGAACCTCACTTTTAAAAATTTCAAACTTTAAAATTATAAAACTTTAACATTAAAATTCTAACTTTCTAACCGTAAATCTTATAAACGTGAAACCTCAACCTAAAAATTAAAATATCTTCAAACCTCAGACTTCAACATTTTAAACTTAAAAATATCAATCTATTAAAACGAAAATTTTTAAACGTATAAAATTTGAAACCTCAAAAAGCCAAACATTGAAACTACAAAACATCAAATTTCAAAACTTCAAGGTGTAAACTTTAAACTTTGAAACTCCGACCTCTCAACGCCTTTTGAAACATTAACTTCAACTTAAAAACGGATTATTCTTATCCACCTAACCCTTTGACCCAACTTTCCCCTATCCACTTATAAATTCAGATCCACCTTACCTCTTTGGCGGCCGAACTTTCATGCTTCTGATTCGCTTGTAAAATTCAGATCCACCTAACCCCTTTGGCGGCCAAACTTCACCCTATGACAAAGTGCGGGCGCGCAGCTCCCGTACTTTTATGGTTCTGATCCACCTACCCCTGTGATGCGAGACACGATAGCGGCGCGCAGCGCCGCTGGAGTGGCGAGTCTATAATACATAAAGCCCCAGCCACTAATGACTCACTGATGGAAATTCGCGCCTATTAGGAGGTCTCTAAAAGCAAAATATCTGAGGACCGTTTTTGTCGGGCGTCGGCTGAAAACCTCCGGGAAAAATGCGAAATGTAAAGTATCTTTTTCCGAAAGCTCAGGGGAGGCGCGCAAATATTTCGAATTTTTTAACGAAGTTTCGTAGTGCAAAGGCCACTGCGACCATTTTTGTTCCCCTCTCGAAGTACGTTAAGACCATTATATATAAAGTTGCCCTAAACCCGCCGGTTCGCTGGAAAAAGCAAAAAACAACAATTCGGCTTTTTCGGGGTTGCAGTTTTTAGGTTTTTCTTTGTAGCACCGCGAAGACGGGTTTCTCTGGCAAATGTTTATTAGGACCGCATTATACTCACTCTCGGCATTACGGGTGACTTTTCAAATTTTAGATCGGGGTCCTACGGGGTTTGGTACCCTTATTTAAAAATTATGAAATTTTTAAATTTTTATAAATTAAAAAATCTGTTAACGGTATGTTGTTTGGAGTTAAAAACTACATAAAAATATGATAATCCGAAAATTTTAAAGTTGCACCTCTTTTTTGCAGTAGGGTTTATATTTTTTTATCTTCTAAACGGTGCATCGTAAAAAAAATTGTACAGAATATTTTTTGTACCCCTTTTGTATGGTACTTCAAAACTAATGTACTTCAAAACCATATAGCTTTCGTTGTTCTCAACTTGCTGGTTCGGTGAGAAAACTCATAAAACAAAATTTCGCCTCTTTTGGGGTTGCAATTTTCAAGTTTTCTTTTGTAACACCATCAAAACGGGTTTCTTTGGCAAACGTTTGCTAGGAACACATTACACGTACCCCCCGCATTACGGGAAATTTTTCAAATTTTAGATCGGCATCCTACGGGGGTTGCTACCCTTATCCAAACATAATGAAAATTTAAAATTTTTAGAATACAAAAAAATTTGTTAACGGCATGGGTTTGGCATTAAAAATTACACAAATATTTGATAACCCGAAAATGTTCGATTAGCACCCTCTAGCCTGCGGTAGGGGTTGTATTTTTTATCTCCTAAACGGTGCATCGTAGCGAAAAATTTGTATAGAATCTTTTTTGTACCCGTTGCAAAGTACTTTAAAACCATATAGTTGTCGTTGCTATTAACTTGCCGGTTCGGTGTGAAAACAAAAAACCAAATTTCAGCTTTTTGGGGTTTGCCGTTTGCATGTTGTTCTTTCTTTACACCTTCAAAATGGGTTATTTCGTCAAATTTTTATTTTTAAACAGTTACACGTACCCGAAGCGTCACGGGTAATTTTTCAAATTTTAAATCGGGGTCCTACGGGGGTCGCTACCCTTATCCAAAAGATATGAAATGTTTATATTTCTAGAATACAAAAAGTCTTTTGACGGCATGTTGTTTGGCGTAATTTATACTGTATAACTAAAGTTGCCCATTAACCCACCGGTCCTCTGAGTAAACTACGAAAACCAAATTTCAGTTTTTTGGGGTTTACCGTTTTCAGTTTTCTTATTTTTACACCTTTAAAACGGTTTTGAGGCAAATTTTTATTAGCAAAACGTCACAGGTACTTATAGCATCACAGGTAATTTTTTAAATTTTAAAAAGCGATCCAATGGGGGTTGCTACCCCTATCCAAAAATTATGAAATTTATAAATTTTTAGAATACAAAATATATTTTAACGGCATGTTTTCGACGTTAAAAGTTAAATAAAAATTTGGTAACGCGAAAACTTTCAGGTTCAACCCCGTTACCGTTGGTAGAGGGTTGTATTTTTTTACCTCCTGAACGGTGCTTCGTAGTGGAAAATTGTATAGAATCTTTTTTGTGCCTCTCCCAAAGTACTTCAAGGCCGTGTAACTAAAGTTCTCCTTAACCTACCTCTTCGCTAAGAAAACTCAAAACACTAGCCTTCCGGCTTTTAGGGTTAGCCGTTTTCACGTTTTTCTTTTTTTACACCTTCACATCGGATTTTCGCAAACGTTTATTAACAAAACGTTACACATACCCCTAGAGTCACGAAGAATTTATTAAATTTTAGGCGGGGTCCTATGGTGATTACTACCCCAACAAAAATTTTAAAATTTTCGGAATAAAAATATTTTTTTAACATGTTATTTAGCGAAGAAAATTACATAAAAATTTGGTAACCCGAAAATTTTTAGGTCGCATGAGAAAACGAAAAACTCAAAGTAACATACATTCAAACCACAACATTTAAAGGTGAAATTTTGAAACTTTAAACATTAACCTAAAATTGTAAAACGATCAACTTTTAAATTTTGAAACTTTAAACTTCATCTTTAAACTTTCATATCTTGAAATTTGTAAATATTGTGATCCACCCAGCCCCTTTGGCGGCCGAACTTCACCTTGTGGCAAATGGTTCTGATCCACTTATGAATTCTGATCCACCTACCCCTATGAGGTCGAGACACGTAAGCGGCGCGAAGCGCCGCTGGAGTGGCGAGTATTTATTAAGTACACAAATAGGAAAAAATTGTCTGGTATACCGAATAACAATTCCCAGAAAAACAAAAATGAGTCAGTACTTTTAGAATAATAATAAAATATTAAATTTCAATAGCACGCTACGCTCTGTAATTACATTTTTAGATTGTACGATTTCCAAACAAGAGCAAAACGATAACAAACTAAAGAAGAAAGAAGGGAAGCCTAGGGTTAAAGAATGCAGAGAATGTGGACAGCGAAGAAAGCTTTTACAAGTGTCATTAGTTAAATTTTAAAAATCGACATAACAGGCTTAATCTATAAATGCAGTACATCCTACATAACATGTATCGCACAGAAATTAATTGATAAATAAACTATTCTCAATTTAATTTTGACAGTAAGATTAGTTTAATTTTAACCGCGTGATTAAGTTTTAATTAATGTGTGTACGTTTTTTTTTATTAACAGGTTTTTACTAAAAGCCCTTGACTTATACTGGCATGAAGATTGCCTAAAATGTGGGTGCTGTGATTGCAGGCTTGGTGAAGTCGGTTCTACACTCTATACCAAAGCTAATTTAATTCTTTGTAAAAGGGATTACTTAAGGTAAGTACCAAAAATATTGTGATTAATATATTTGTAATTTTCTTATAGAATAATTTTATGTATTTAAACTAATGATGTATAATTTGGAGGCAAAAATTTTTATAATAAAGCAAAATTTGAGTATACAATATTAATTTACTTTAATATTATAAAATAATTTTTAAAATAAAATCTCATTTTCAGAAAAGTATCTAAATAGAATTAATAATTAAAGAAGTGAATTAGATAATTGATTACTAAAGTTTCAATATTGATACTATATTAATTTATTTTTTACCAATCCATTTATTATTACATACGTACTACTTTAATATAGTTGTCAGCTTTTACCCACTAATACACAATTCACCTTAAAATTTGCTTAGTTTTTAAACAAAAATTTATTTAGAAAGAAAACCTCTTGAAAACTATAAAATATTTCATTGATCAAGTATTTTTGTAAGCTTTTTGTTAAAGAAAGTACAGATTGTTCACAAGTTTTTAAATCTTTTAATTATTTATGTAAGTATTTTCTCCCTGTATAAAAATTATTGTTTAAAATATTTCGTTTTGTGATAGCCTATAACTAACATAATAAACCATTCTGTTTCTTGTATTGTGGTTGAAGACAATTTAATTTGTATAAAATTATTATACTTTAAATATTTTTTTTTTTGTATCCGAGGCGGCGAGAAAAACTCTTGTTCACTCCCTCACGGTGGGGTAATATTGTTGGACTCAATTGAAGCGTCCTCATTGAGTCTCAAGAAGGACGTAACCGCCTGCGAACCAAAACTCCACAGCCTGGCCATTTGATCCAACTGCCAAAATCCTCCACTTCCTCGAAACTGTTATAATAATACAAGGGAAATGTATGGTTAAGATAAAAATGTAGGCTTCTCATTCGCGTAGTCGACATTTCGGCACTTCACCAAGTTTAAACCTTGTCAAATATATCCCAAAGCAACCATATGCTCTTAAAAACTGCACTAATTCATGGTTTGTATCCCCAAATGTCTTCCTTACCACACCTGGACATTTGAAATGAACCTCCTTGTCCACTCCCTGACTCTGTACATATATTATCTCCTTAACAATGTACAAAGAAGCAATCGAAACGCCTTAAAACAGTCTGCATGAGTTTAGGTGTTTGCTCCCACCATACACGTAATTATTTTTTCTGAGTTTTAAATACTCTTTCAAAATTAACTCATACGGTTCATATTAACCTCCACTAATACAAGAACAAGTATATATAAAAAAACTGTTTTTTTGCATAAATTGTTAAATAAATATTGTATGATTAGTAAACGTAATTAATTAAGCCAATTTGAAGAACATTATTATTTTAACCGGACTAAATTTCCGTTAATTAATCATGCAATAATGAGTTTATAAACAGGAGCAGCTGATGTAGTTAAGCCTGAAGTTAGAATTATTTGGTTTCCAAGATGTTAAGTTTGCCTCATTAAAGGCGAATTGATTGTAAGGAATGAATATAGCGCAGAGGGGTCAGATCTGGCTTAATTAATACAAATAGAACGGAAACTGAGAGAAATACGTATAAGCGAAAGCTAAGTGTGCCGACGGCTTGTTGCCTACCGCAAAATCTGCTATCAACTTGGTAAATTCTGGTTGCATCTTCTCTGCACAGATGCTGTTATATTTGTTAAAGATAATAGTAATAACTATCTCTCGTATTGTCTTTAAGGATTTATTCCGTCTTTGAAAGCCACAAATTCCCCCTTTTCTATTCCTGAATCAACAACGAATTTCTTCCTCAACAATTCATATATCATGCTCTTAGTAGAATACAAGAACAACATATCATTTTAAGCTTTCTTCAGTTACTGTTAAAATATTATGAGATTTAATTGGATAAAATATATATACATATATCAATTGAAGAATTCTTTGTGTTTAAGAATGTAACAACTCGTTTAAAATTTTTAAATATAATCAATTGTATCAGAAAAAATAACAGAACATCAACTTTAGTAATGTCTACAAATAATTTGTTCAATAAAATAGTAACTTCATCTTTGGTTATACTTTTTTATTAGATTTCATACGATTATTGTTTATAATTTATAGTCTTAAAAAATACTGTCTTAAAACTTATCTTAAGCAAATCTAATATATTAACGATCAAAATTTTATAGCTCTAATATCAAAACTTAAATAACTTTCTCTTGCCAATGTAAATAATGAACAATATAACCTATGTTTAATCATTAGAAAACAATGTTAAATTAAAAACGTAACCTAGTTTTTATCATGAGTGAATGATGCAAAATGAAAATCAATTTCCACAGAGCTTAAAAATGCAGAAAATTACTGATTGACGCTGAACTACACTCTCTAGAAATAAATGATTGAAAAAATGTAAATATTTTTATTTCCTTTAACTTTAAATATTTTATTAGATTTTATTATTTAAATATTATTAGTTTTGTCGTAAAATGCATATTAAAACCGCAATCTTAAAAAAAAGTTTATCACGAGAGCACATCCCTCAAGAATTTCAACAGACATGGCGCTTACCTCATCTTGTTTAGCAAAAACAATGCAGTTAAAGAGGCGATTAAAAAACATCGTAGAGCCGGTTTTTGTGAAAATCGCAAAATGTGAAAAATTGTACAAGTTTAAATTTTAAATTTAAACTTGAAAAATGAGTTTAAATTCAGTGCTAAACAATTTCATTTACTGTTTTCTTCATCTTAGTGATGAAATTTATAATATTACAAAATTAAAATTACGTAAAAGTTAATATTTGAAGCAAATGGGATTTGTAATTAAGAATACAGAAATGTAAAAATGTATGTTCCAGTTAAAATTAATTCCACATATTTTTGTTACTTATTATTATTATTATTATAGTTTTATGGCCTTCATTGGACCACTGTAGTCAGTATCATCCGGCCCTCCTTCGTCTTCTCTCCGCCCAACATCTCCTCATCCGCTCAGAAATCAACCTCCTTTCCTCGTCTGAAATCACTCTTCCCATTCTATGTCCGACTTTGATCTGAAGTCTTGTCTGTTTGTCGTTCAGGATTCCGATGCTGTCTGACTTGTCCTTCAAATCCTCGAATGTTATGCGCAACTCCCTCATATCCTCCCTGAGTTCTTCAATCCATTGAATATTTGTCTTACTTTTCCACAGCTTTTCAATAACTCTTCTGCTCAGTCTGTCCTCCGGAGCTCTAATCAAGTGACCGAAGAAAGATATTCGTTTTTTCCTCATTGTACTTGTGACAGGTTCAATTTCTTTGTATACAGTTTCGTTGGAAGCCAATCTCCAGTGTCCATTTTCATGATAGCTTTTGTTGATACAAGTTCTGATTATTCTTCTTTCAATTTTTAGTAATTTGTCTATTGCGATGGTATTAGTGGTTTTAAAGATGGTTTCACTTGCGTAAGTTATTATTGGTTGAGTAACTGTCTTATAATGATTCAATTTTGTGGCTATTGATAGTGATTTCTTGTTGTAAGTGTTCTTTGTGGCATACTGTGCTCTTCTCAACTTATTTATTCTACTGTCCCATGCTTGTTTCTCATTGAGATTGTACATTATGACTTCACCCAGATATTTGAAACTGTCCACAATCTTTATTTCTTGATCTCCTATACGGATTTTCTTTGCAAGAGGTGGATCAGTTAGCATAAGTTCTGTTTTTTCAAAAGATATTCTAAGGCCAATTCTCTGAGAAATACTCTGTAGTGTATTTATTTGTTTCTTGGTTTCTTGAATACTGTTAGCCAGCAGTGCCAGGTCGTCAGCAAATCCCAAGCAGTTTAAATTTATGTTGTCTCTAGAAGTTCCAACTTTGATATTCTTTGGATTACTCTTATACCATTCCCTCATTATATATTCCAGGGCACAATTGAACAACAGTTTTTGTTACTTAATGTAAAGAAAAGATTTTTTTATATTGCAGGTTATTTGGAAGCACTGGTTATTGTGCAGCATGCTCCAAAGTTATCCCTGCTTTTGAGATGGTGATGAGGGCTAGAAATAATGTGTACCACCTTGAGTGCTTTGCCTGCCAACAATGTAATCACAGGTAAGATTATTTAAATAATGGTTTACATTTTGTAAGTTTAAAATATTTTGGATATTGAATTACGCTGAGAAAAATACGGAGAAGAGAATACTATATTCTAAACTAAGTGAATTACGCAGATTAAAACGTTGTTTATTATTTCGTGCGCGAAAATAAGCTCAGTGCATCGTTCAAAGAGCCCATTTTTCACCATAGGAGCTATATAAATATTTTCCTGGAATGTAAAATTAATATTACTTACTTGAAATAGACAAAACGAAAATCGATTACTTGATACTTTATTTTTAATTGTATTAAGAAAAACCTCAACTGTGTTTAATTTATAATATTATAGTATTTTATTTTAGAACAAAAAAAATAGCAGTTTATCTTGTTTTGTAGTAAGTATACTATTCGTAGAAGTAAAATTTTTAATATAATTTTGTATCAATACAAAATTTAACAAATCAGAAAATAGAACTAGCAATAGATGAATTGTTGTTTAGGTCTACAGCCGAAAGTCTGGTTTGAACCTTTAGAGGTTTTACTAAGTAAAAGAAGGAGTAAGGTGGTTTACCAAGTCCTTCCTCACTGAGTTGAAAGAGGATGCTTATCAGTACAATAGGCCCTCCGAAAAGCACCCACTTTCCACCTTGTAAATGACACCTTCACTTCATTCACCACAGGGTCTAGCTGTATAGAGAAATTCATTACTCTCAGAGGAGATAACTCTGACTAGTGTCTTTTACACCTCTACCTCTTCTGTTCTTAAATAGTTCAGTCATAAAATTCGCAGACTATGTAATAAGAAACAGAACTATGCTTTGTAGTCCTGGAACTAACAGATGGAGTGTAATTAATTTAACACTCTACTTGCCCGAATGGGCATATATAGATGAATTTCAATCTTTAGCGTTATCTGGTTATTGTAATCGTTGTACCATATTCATTACAATAGCCACAGGTTATTTCTTAGGTTAATCACAATCGTTACGTAGTTTATGACTGGAAAAAACTTGGTGTTTAACACTCACACGACTTTATCTTGCCAGTGTAAATAATGATTAACCTATACTCAATCATTAGTAAACAATATAAAATGAAAAATACAACCCATTTTAAAACATGAGTGAATGACCCAAAATGAAAATCAACCTCTTAGGACTTGAAAATAGAGAAAATGATTTTGACGCCTATGTAGAAAACATTTGTAAAATAAAAGTTGTAGATATTTTAATTTCTTATAACCTTTTATTATATACAGTTTTATAATAAATGATTTCATAAACTTTGGTCTTGAAATGCATAGTAAGACCGTTATCTTACAAAACACCATTATTTTACCGATTTCATGAGAAAAATACAGAAAAATCATTAATTGCCACTAAATAACCTTTAACTTCCTACAATAATAAAATGCATATTAAGGCCGCAATCTTTAAAAAAAAAACTATTTTTTACCACGAGATCATAGCTTCCCCAAAATCTGTTTTTGAGAAAATCACAAAAAAGTAAAAAATTGCACGAATAAACTACTACTTCCGGTTTACAAATTTTGATGAAAATGTTCGTGTTGGATCCCCTAGTGGTACCCAACTTAATTTCCCAGTTTCAAATTCATACACTATTCCCTGTATGAGATTTTTTTTGTTCACACAAAGACCAATTGCTAAAAAACATATTTTTTTGGGTTTAGGGAGCCAGAAAACGTGAATTTCCGATAAAAACTCAATTTCGAAAAATCGACATGAAATCCATACTTTCCTCCCCTATATATTCATACAGGGCAAGAGAAATTAAAAATTTTTGTTTTCCTAAGACCAGTTACTATAATTTTAGAGTGGTTTGATGTAATATTTATTTTGAATTAATAATAAACACAATGATTAACTGCAATTATTTAGAAAATTATGTTATCAACAAAATTTTTGTTTATTCTGTTATATTTTATGACAGCTGATAAAAAATTCTATTTATTTGATGTCGTTGGAGAGTAATAGTTTATTAGAAAAATATATTTTAGAATTGATATTACAAATGAAGGGGTCAGGAAGTTAATATGTTAGTATAGGGTCTACGGCACGTTCTGCTATAAGAAAGTACAGTAAATATACACAGCCTCCCGCTACTATTTCCTCCCTTATTTTAACCCCCATTCTTTTCTCTTTTATCACACGTAAACGTAAAACTGTTTATAGTAAAAGTTAACCAAAGACATAAGGTATTAAGGCAACTGTAACATGTAAGTAGTTAACTCTTTATTTCTTTGTTAATGGGAGCTAAACAGTATTAGTAAATCTTTTACTGCCGTTAAATCAAACTACCTGAAACCATTGTTTCAAATCTGATAAACGAGTTAACACATCTAACTTTATCGTACAGACATAAGACGGTTGTAATGTTACAACTTTCATCATTGTTTCAAAATTTATTGCGTAATATTTCCATTATTTTATATTATTACCTTCGATAAATGTTTAAGGGAAATGTGCACCAATAATTCTAGAATTCATTTTATGGTGGGTTCTACGGTCATCCATTAAAAATTTATACTACCATTTTTTCAAATATAATAATATCCTTCTTTAATTGATCTTAAAAAGTGAATATTTTGCATTTAATTTACCTAAGTTATCAGTTTTTTTAATCCCTAATGTGTGTACGTTGCAATCTGTTCAATTTAATAACAATAAAAAACCCTTGACTTAATAAGTTGAGGATGATGTGAATGAGTGCAAATGAGTTGTAGCCTTGTACAGATTCAGGCCGACCATTCTTGAGAGAATATAGTTAATTGAACTCCAACCATCAACTGCACCTGTAACCACAGTCTAGTATTCAAATCCGTATAAAAGTAAACCAACGACACAAAAAAATGCACCTTTAAATCATCTATTTTCCCACACACAGACCAAAAATAAAGTTCTTTTCTACAATTCCAACAACTTATATCCAATACCGAAATAATAAACTTACAGTTACCAATAATTATAATAAATAATTAATAGTTATAATTATAATTAATAATTATAATTATAATTAATAATTAATAATTAATAATTATAATTATAATAAACTTATTATTCCGAAAGTCAAAATATGAAGTCTGTTTGTATAGGTTTGTTTTACTATTACTAGGATTCGAACCAGGGAATTTCATCTCCAAAAATCAGCTGTTAACCAGCTGACTCGTGGAAACGACTTTACCAATAGAAAAAAATCCCAAATCTCTTAAAAATTTTTATGACTTTATTTGAGTTTTTTCACACTTTTTTTTTCGTAATCCCTAATTTGTGTACGTTGCAATCTGTTCAATTCAGAACAATAAGCAACCCCATGACCCAATCACACTAGCTAAACTTTTTGACGTGTTAAGTTTTACAGCATCTTAGAATTTATATTGTTTCTAATTAACGTTTCTTTTCTTTGGTTTAACGTTCGACTGTTCTGCAATTACTGCTAATGCAGACGGTGAAGGATGAAATAATTTTTTGTAACGTATGAAAATATGCCGTGCCTGAATGGAATTCGAACCCAAGATTGCATGATGAGAGGCAAGCACGTTACCAACTACGCCAATGCGACCAGCTAAAATAATTTAAGTTTGGATGATATAAAGTTTTTTTGAATTTTTTTCATGAAACTTATAGTTTACAACATAGTAAAAACTAAGAATGTGGAACAATTTTTTTAAAATTATTCTGTCATATTTTGAGATATGTTCTGTATGTGATAATAAACTATATTTTATGAAAAAAGCACATACTAAAATAACCTAATACGTAATTCATAACCAAATAAACAACTGTAAAATGTGCCGCCTCTGATGTCAGTGAATAAAAAAACTATAACCTGTCTGTAACATAGCTACTGCTTTTTCGCAAAAATCATATTTGAAAAGCCACAAAAGTTTTGTGTTGTCATAATATCGAAACCACTCAAATTTAAGTTTGATATTTAAAGTTTTAGTAGCTACATATCTATACACAAAATAAATGAGATAAAAGTGAAAATTAGAACATAAAGAATATGACAATTTTATTAAGTAATGCATAGGACTATATGGAAAAATTATGTTTGCATTCAACCGAAAAACAAGTAGTATTAAGTGCACTTATATAAACCAATGCTTTTAAGTTGACAGTTGCTGCGTGAAAATCATAGTTTTAGATTACGTTAAGTGCAGTGGGCAGTGTTAGAGGTTTTTAGTCAAGTATGTTATGAAGTGTGACATGTTTCTTTTTGAACTATTATCATGCGTTGCATACTAATGCTGTGTTTTGGGTTCTATATTTAATTGCTTTTAAAACATAATGCACCTGTCATATCTTTATCTTCAGACGTGTCATTTCCATCCATGAATATACTCATATTTATTTAAGTTATTCATAAACATTTCAACTTCAACATACTATGAGTAAACATAATACGTGTTTATAAATAACAAGCATTTAAATTTCAATAAAATTTTACTAGAAATGCATTTTCCCATTAAGATTACCAAAAAGGAAAATAAGACTGGGCCACAATACTGAATTCATTTCTATTCCTTCTGATTCCCTTATCAAAATTGTATCTTTTGATTTGATTATTGTTTGCAAGCGTTTGTAAATTAAGATGTATAAAATTGCTAGTGTGCTCTTTAAAATTCCTTAATGAAAGATTTCAATTTAATACTACGTAATATTTGTGGCACACAAAAACACAATAAAAATTAAGATAATGTAATTAATAATTTACTAAGTGATCTCATAAGAGAAGGTTTTTCTTTAAATTATTTAGATCGGTTCGTTGGTGTTTAGGTTAGAGCAACTGGCTTCTACGCCAGAGATCCTGGTTTGATTCCCATTTGTCGTATTTTTCCATTCCATTACTTATTATCATCTGTTTTGCAACACATTATCATCAATGTGCGAAGCAGTTGGATATAAAACAAATAAAATAGACCCTACAGTTTACATTTTTAGCTGACTCAGTGTTGTAGAGTGGTTACCGTGCTAGACCACAAAGCGGTAGTTTTCGGATGATTTCCTCAGCTAGAATTTAAAAACATCAACAGGTTAATATCTATTGTTTCAGAACTTATATAGGTGTTAATGATCAAGCTGTTAACTATAATTAAAAAAAAACAAACAAATTCAATTTTATTTTTTAGAGTAACATCAACATCAAATTGCTTTGCATTGCAAGAACTAAAATCAAATCAACTGAAAAAAGTCAAGACTAATGCTTTATTTGAAAAAATTACATTTTTAATACATTGAGTGACGATGTCTTGTGCGTTGGTAATGGTGTGAGATGATATATTGACGAAGAATTTCAGATCTAACTGGTAATCAAACCTGGGATTCATTTAGTTATACGCTAATTAAATTATTTTTGTATATATGTTTTGTAATTTTTATTTCAAACCAAACCATGGTAATTAAAACAAAAAAAAATGTTTCCAGAACTCAGAATTAAATCTTTGAATAGATTTTAGGAAAAAAATTGTAGGCAATAAAATATATTAAACAAAAGTTTCAATCAAAATTCAATGTTGGAGAGATATGATTTTTGGACTTACCGTATAGATATTGGAATAAAAGTTAAAAGTAATATGTTATATATTATTTAGTTTTGTTTATCTTTTATTTGTATATTATTATTTTTTATGGATACCACAGAAGTCAAAAATCGATGGATGTTTGACCTGTTTTAGGTTTTTTAAATTTCTTTTCCAGATGATTTATTTATTGTTTTTTATGATGACATAAAATAAGATAAAAAAATTAGGCGATCTGTAGAAGAAAGAGAGAGAAGATATGAACGAACGAAAGAACTTCATAATTTAAGGAAAATCAGAAAAAAACAGGAAAATTGTAACTTATAATCATTCTAAATGCGTGGTATTAATTTTATCATTTCCTAAGCAAAAACGAGAAGAAATTTACTCGTATATAAAAATAATTTTTTCCAAATTATTTTTGTATGTACGAAGTTTTATTATCAAAATCATTTTGTAAGGAAATATTTAACTAAAACATCAAGTAAATATAGGACAAACGATGTTTAAAATGTTCTTGTTAATTGTTTCGTTCGTTAATGAAATTAGATTTTCCGTACAAATATTTGATTCTGTAATTTAAAGTTCTAAATTGAAATCCAACTAAGTAATTTATCTTTAACGCATGGATTTTGTAACATGCAAACACCGTATTTGTAAAATCTACAATATTAATTAATTCTAAAAGTTCAATTACCACCTACCGTTTTAATTAAAAAATTATTATTTTCCTATTAATTAGATTTGTAATAAAATGCAAATATTTGGTTTCATGTCATTAACAGCTGCAGATATCATAAAATATAATTCCCTAATTACTAAAACGATAATAAAATTAATTAAATTTTGAATACAAAACAATACAAAAGAGCTTATTATGTTTTATTTAAATTAACTACATTACAGCTTTTTCTGAATTATTATTAAAAATCTGGTGTGAACCACTCACACGACTTTCTCTGGCCAATGCAAGTAATTAACAGTATAACCTAACATTAGTAATAAAAAATTAGAAATAAACAAAAAATCTAACCTCAAAAAACATAATCTTATTTTAATTATGAGTGAAAGACGCAAAAGGAAAATCAACCTCAGTTTGGCCTAAACATGCGTAAAATCACTCTTTCACGTTAAACTAGGCTCTGTAGATAAAAAAAGCTTTCAATGAAAGTTGTAGATCTTTTAATTTGATTATTACAATTTTGTCGTAAAATATAAAAAAGTCTTAAAAAAATGAAAACCTTTTCATTCAACAATTTAGCTATTAACTGACTACTTCAAAGGAGCTAAGTGCTTTTATACGAGCGGTATAATAGTTTCTCAAATATCCCAGACCCATCACCGCTTTTCTCACACTTTCCTCGTAGAAAATATCAAAATAAAATCAAACATATCTACTATATTCAATTTCTTAGAATTTTCGTTGAATTATCTCATTCATCGCAGTTCACTCTCCTTGTTCAACACTCTCCACCCCATACAACACATAATTCTTACAATAAATGAAGACAACCTACAGAGAAATAAACACCCTCTTCTTCTTCTTCTTCCTCTTCCTCCTGCACCTCCTCCTCCTGCACCTCCTCCTCCTGCTCCTCCTTCTGATCCTCCTCCTCCGCCTCCTCCTCCTCCGCCTCCTCCTCTTCCTCCTCCTCCTCTTCTTTCTTTTCTTTTTCTTCCTGTTCTTCCTCTTCCGCTTCCTCTTCTTCTTCCTCTTCCTCCTGCTCCTCCTCCTCCTCTTCCTCTTCCTCTTCCTCCTCCTCCTCCTCTTCTTCCTCCTCCTCCTCCTCCTCCTCCTCTTCCTCCTCCTCCTCCTCTTCCTCCTCCTCTTCCTCCTCCTCCTCTTCCTCCTCCTCCTCTTCCTCCTCTTCCTCTTCCTCCTCCTCTTCCTCCTCCTCCTCCTCTTCCTCCTTTTCTTCTTCTTCCTCTTCCGCTTCCTCCTCTTCTTCTTATTCCTCCTCATCTTCCTCTTCTTCCTGTTCTTCCTCTTTCTCTTCCTCTTCCGCTTCCTTTTCTTCTTCCTCACAACAGAGGAACAGGCCGTTCGAAACAGGTCGCAGCCTGTTTCGAACTCACAAACTATATCATTTATATTATCATCTACCAATCTTCTCCTAGGTCTACCGACATCCATTTTACCTTCTGGAGTATACCAGTGTGCCTGCTTAGGTATTCTGTGATCTGACATCCTTGCCATGTGCTGTCACCAACTTCGGCGATAATCCTTTATCTTTTCGTTCAAGTTGAAAATACCCAATTGTAAATAAACATCCTAATACATTAACTATTTGTAGACTAATTTTGAACTATCTTACAATATGTTATACGCATTAAAACAAATTAATTTTATTATACCTAGTTAAATTATTAAATTAAATTAGTTATTTGTTAAAATTATTTTTCAATCATTGCCAGTAAATGAATAAATTTGAAACTTATATTTTCTGCTTAGCTTAAACGTTACTTTAAAATATAATTCCAGTATTAAATCAAACGTAGTACATAAACCATTGCGTATTAAGCACATGCCAATAACAGAGCAGCGAAACAGATATTACATTATTGTCACCTAAAGCAACCTCCTTTGATCATGCCGCTTTATTAGTCAATAATTAATTAACAATAATATATTAATAAGATAAACCCGAAATTTGTAACGTTGATAATAATTGGATTAGTATTGTCCTGTAATTAATTCTGTCTGTTTCAACAACGGTGTCTTTTACTAAAAGTTTATAGAAATGCACGCTTATTAGAGACTTAGGGAAACATTTTATTTGTAATTTTAATGACAAATTAGGCTTAAGGTGTTTAAATTATTGGTGCAAATTATTCAAATAATTTTAAGATTCCGCATACGCAAACTTAAGACATCTATCTGAATAACATATCAAATGTCCCCAACCGCTTGTAATGATATAGATTTTTTTGAGATAACACCTAAGAAAAAATATACCCCTGCGTCACTTGAAGACACAAAACAAAAATGTGAAAAAGTTTAAAATATGTTAGGGACCGCCTCCGTATCGTAGTGGTTAGCGCGCTAACCTACAACGCGGAGGTCCTCGATTTGATTCCCGATTACGGTCTGGAAATTCTCACGATTCAAAACTCACTGTTACAGTTACATAACCCTACGTAGTCGCTAATAACCAAACTATTGATGCGACTTTAAAATTAACTAAAAAAAAGTATGTTAGGGACACAATACAGCGGAATACAAACTAAAAGGAAGCAAAGAGCAGGCGAGGAAAGATGGTCGTTGTACTCTAGTACTAACACTTTAACTAATGCTTGAAATTTTCATAATAATTTATAAAAATCATGCATTTACTTATTTAAAAATCTTACGTAATTTACCCACAGTATATTTTTTTAAATGACCTTATCACGGATGTGAAGTCTCTTAATGTATTTTGTTTTTTCTTGTGTAGACTACAGCTTACTTTATTTTGTATTAATCGGTATATTACATTTTAAAAATTATATTTTAAATACATTATTATTTTTAAATGTCATTTCTTGTTAATCGTGAAAGAATTTTAATTTTTAGATTTAATTTTGTTTATCATATTATATTATGTTCAAATTAAAAAATGTATCTTGCCCTACTTAATATTTTTTTTGTATGTATATATTGTTCGATTTTTATCGTTTGTTTTGCTGCATTTTTTAATTGTTTTCTTATTTTACCTTTATATGTTCACTCTGATTAATTCACTTGAACTACCTTCCCTAAATATTTTACTTTTTACGTCACTTAAATATTTTTCTGAAACTTGTAACGTTTACTATAATCTTGTACTATGTTGTATTAATTGTTCATTTTTCTTGCATTTGATTTTTTATCCCTAACTTCCAAAATTTGACGTATCATATATTTTTTTAATCTTAATGTGTGTACGTAGCAATCTGTCTATTTAGAACAATAAGCAACCCAATAACTGAATGAGACGTCAATGTGTAAATGAGGTGTAGTCTTGTTACAGACTCAGTACGACCATTTCTAAGGAAGTATAGTTAATGAAACCCTAACCACTAAAATACCCGACAACCGGTAACCAAACACCGATAGTATTCAAATCCGTAAAAAAGTAATCTATCTTCACTAGGATTTGAATGTCATATTACATTGTATATTATTTTACGTGACAATGAAATTTATTTATTTATTTATGTGTATATGTTTCTAAAGATCATGATAAAACTGTGTATGCTAATATTAATATATGTTATGTAATCACTATTACCGAGGTATCGATTTCTTGGTTACATAATTTATGTTAATAGGGGCATGGTTAGACTTACATTATAATAGAATATATTGTCTGAAACTGCGATATTACAATGTTTGATAGTGCAATATAGAGTCCGTATTCTGCAGACAATGTATTATACGGAGAAACAGAGGAGAGGTACATAGTGAGTATGGTAATAATCAGCAGACTCGAGCCATGATATATTGACCAATGATTATTACATTGGCAATGTAAATCTTGTGCCCAACTGTTGAGGATTCAATCACTATGAACGCAATTAATTGCTCTATTATTAATTTTATTGTCTAATAATAATAATAATAATTATATAGCACGTATAATACAGTCAAATAAGTATATCATTACCATATAAATTATGGCTATTAATCTTTAACTTGTGTTTAAATAATACGAATATTAATAACTTAAACCGTGTTCCCAACAAAAATATTGAGTATTATTTTAAAAGAAGTTTCATGAATTCAAAAGGTAGCTCACCTCACATCATGCGGTCTTGGGTTCGAATCCCATTTAGGCACGGCATATTTTCATACGTTACAAAAACCATTATTCTCATATTTCACCGTCTGCATTAGCAGTAATTGCAGAACAGTCGGGCGTTAAACCAAAAAAAAAACCTCACATCAAAAAAAAGCTTGACACCAACATATGTTAGAAAAGTCTTAGTTTACCATTTCTCCGCTATTTTGTTGATTAAATATAAAAAAATTGGTGTGAAATACTCCAAAAGACTTTCTCTTGCCAATGCAAATAATTAACAATATAACCTAACATTAGTAGTAAAACATTAAAATTAGTAGTAAAACATTAAAAATAAACAAAAAACTAACCTCAAAAAATATAACCTTATTTTAATCATGAGTGAATGATGCAAAATGAAAGTCGACTTAAGTTTGGCTTAATAATACGGAAAATCACTCTTTGACGCTAAACAAGGGTCTGTAGAGAAAAATGCTTGAAATAAAAGTTGTAAATCTTTCAATTACCTATAAATTTTATTATATACTTTTTTGTCTTAAAAACTATACTAAGGCCAAAGTCTTTAAAATCCAGTTTTTACAGGTTTTCATGAAAAAAACCGGAAAATCCCTAATTACCGCTAAACTGAGCGTTATACAAAGATATGTTTAAATAAAAGTAGCAGGGTTTAAATTTTCTACAACTTTTATAATACAAGTTTGCTCTAAAATGCACATTAAGGCCGCAGTTTTAAAAAAAACAATTTTTTGTACGAGAACACAGCCGCCCTAAGAATTTTAGCAGACAAAGCCTACCCTATCTTAAAGAGCATAAAACATTTAGTAATCAAGGCGATTCTTTAAAAAAAAGGTAGAAGCCGTTTTTGATAAAATTTTAATAAAGTGAAAAATTATACGAATAAACTACTACTTCCGGTTGACAAATTTTAATGAAAATATTCGTATCGGGCCTCTAATAGTACGTAACTTAAGTTTTAAGTTTCAACTTCATACGATGTTCCATTCTTGAGATATTTTGATCACTCACAGACCAATCGCTAAAAACTTTTTTTGGGTTCAGGGGGTCTGAAAACGTGTATATTCGGTGAAAACTTGATTTCAAAATATCGACACGAAAACAATATTTTCCTTCCTATATATTCGTATAGGCAAGAGAAAGTAAAAAACCATATTTCAATGTCTTTTTGAGATTTTAATAATCAGCGCACATTATTAAACACCAATTTTCTCAAAAAATGGAAATTTTTAACTTCTACACATTTTCCACCCACTTACTCGATTTATTTTTAGCTTTTGGAGATGATACAGTTCTAATATCGAACAACAAAGGCACTGTAAGGAGACAAGAGTAGAAAAAAATGTCGGATTGAGAGTATTGTATGAAGAACCTGAGTTCCAAAATACTTACTAGAAGTTCGGAAAACAATAGGAGAAATAAATTTAATTACTTAAGTTTTTTCACCCAGGAAAATAACATTGAAAATTAAGAAGTAAAAAATAAATTAGAGAAGCAGAGTATCAACTGACTTGAAATATTTACAATAATATAACGTGCTCGCCTCTTATCATGCGGTCTTGGGCTCGAATCCCACTCAGGCACGAAATATTTTCATACGTTACAAAAAATCAATTTATCCTTCACAGTTACAACCCAACGTCGTTGCTAATGGCCACTGTAGTTGATGCGACGTTAAATAAACAAATAAAAAAATAATATCATCTTTTTCTCTTGGAATCGTTAAAATTCTTTTACAATTTTTGGTAAATTCATTCTGTGCTATATACTATCTAAATTCTTCATCTTATTCTGTTGCTATAAACCATCTATTCCGAATATTGTAATTTTCCATCGATCAAACCACTGTTTTTAGTAAATCTTTTCCGATTCATTCCGTAGATATGTTCATAAAAGGTATTTTTTTCCAATTCTCTAATTTTCTCTGTGTTTTCTTTTATTTCCATAATACATCTCTTTACTTCTTTTAAACCTGTATTTTCCATTTTCATTGTTCCTCAAAACATAAATTTGCATTAGAACTTTTCTGTCATTTCCAATTACTTCTTAAAACTTTCCTTCGCGTGGAAGATACATTCTGATCTGTATGATGCTCCAGGTTTTATAATATTTGTAGTTTATTAATTTACAGTTTGGTGATATAGAATTTTTATTATAAACATTTGTTTAACAATTCATATGCTTTCTCCGTTTTCAGTATTTTTTTCAATATTAGTCTTCATTACCATTTTCTTGAATTATTTTTACTCTTTATTTCCAGATCTTCTAATAAGTAATAAAGAAAATTCCATTCTAAAAAAATGAAGATATATTTATATATAGTAAAAGAAGTTGTTTCTAATTTTTAATGAGGTTAGTTTAAGGTAATTAAAATGTACACAATAAATGGAACAAGGTCGGGTTAGGGTTACAAGAGTTTACGCAACGTATTCTCTCATATACATCGAGGCGATTGTATTTAATTGAAGCATGTTATGATAGGTGTACAGAGGCGGTGAGGTATTCTTTATTTAGCAGTGGACGAGGCCTGAGGTGGTCCAACTGGGATTTGCAAAACACAACGTTTAATTAATACAACAATGAGAGGAGTCTATGATTAGTGGGCCCCCGTACCTCAATTGTTGCCCCAACACTTGCTAATTAGCGTTTACATTGTCCACCATTGGACCCATTGTTGCCCTCTGCTGCAGTATGGACAGACTGCATTCAACCCTACGCCATACACACCGCAGTAGTAAACAGTTAACTTCTACAAGAGCCCGTTCAAAGCTTGCTGTTGGTCCTCCTAAAGCCCTTGTGTGTTGGCTGGGGGCATGTTGTACCATTCAATGCTTTTACAATCTTCTATGCAGTAATTGCACAGCTTAATTTAATACAACGTACAAACATCTATTCGGCAGATAAAACAATTTCCTGAATGTACAATATTCAACTACCAAAATTAAAACATATCATATAAAAGTACTTTTCCTTTTAATAAATAGAAAAGTTAAATTTTTCAAAGAATTACTATGGAAATTCCTTTCCAAAAAAAAGTTTCTCTTCTTGATTAAAAAATATTCTATTTACTGTGTACCCCTTAGGTCAAGTAAATAATAAAATTCCTTATTTAAGTCTTTTTAAGATAGTACTAGGAGGTTTTTGGTTTTTCGTTTAGTCTTACGTCCGAATATTTTTCACATTACTGCAACTACGATGATAAATAAAAATGAGTAATGAAATAATGCCAGAGCTGACCGGGAATCAAAAACTAGAATATTTGTGGTTAAAAACAAGATAGCACTTGAAGTTTAACCGTTGTCTCTAGGAGTCTTTACCAGCATTAACAGACAAGCCCAAAATTTTTAAGTAAAATTCTATGAATATTGTTGAATTAAGTTAAGGATTTTCGACATAATTCAAGAGAACTTTCTTCCTCGTTTTTAAAAAGTGGTGTTTCTCTTACTTAAAACTTGAAACTCCTACAAAACGACTAATTGTATAGAATTTTGTAAGAGAAAACAAAAAGAAACGTCTGTAAATAAAAGCCCAGAAAGATTTATTCGTTTTGAAAGAGCCAAAACCAAATAAAAATGAAAACGGATTTTCCAGAAAAACAAAATAACAATGGTAAGAAAATAATACTAATAAGTTAACAAAAGGAATTAAATGGAAGATCTTGAAAACACAAATAAGTCTTAAATGTAATCGTTAGTTTATTGTTAATCTTACAACAGGGGATAATATCTTTGACCTCTGATTTTGAAATTGACTATTAAACTAAAAATGTTTTTTGTTTTACGTCTGACTATTTTGCAATTTCTGCTAATGCAGACGGTGGAGTATGATGTTACATGAAAATGAGTGATAAAAAATGTCAGACCAGACCGGGAATCGAACCCGGATTAAACTATTAAAATAAATAAATAAAATTTCAGTATCCTACAATAAATTTAGGATTAGCCAGACAAATATGTTGATTGTAGTAATCTTTTATGTCTGAAAGACACATTTATTCCTTACACTGGGTAGACTTTTTAAAACTGGGGAAGTCCAAAATTTAAAAATTTAAATTTAATGCATTCCTTTGACAGATGTACAGTTTTTTATAGGTATGAATTCCCCATCTGCTAGTTCCATATAATCTACAACAAGAGACATAACGTTTCAAACTGAAAGAAAAATACATTACTTGACTTGTTACTAATTAAATTAATACAATTAATTTTACCCATTTACTATACCAGATTATTATTAAACATATCCCCACTGAACCAAATATTACTATCCGTGATAATAGTGATAATAATAATAATTCTAAATAGTATACGACGCACGTCAAGTGTTCTTTATTTTATTTGTGACACGTGCTACACACGAAATGTCTTGTCACGTGTCCAAATAGTACATTAAGCCGTCATGTTACGTCAGTAACGTACATCAAAATTTATTATGTTTACATTATTATTAATTTAACATTACACCGATATTATTTAAATAATATAGACTATATAAACGTAGTATTTAGTTATATTGTAAGTGATAAAATAATAAAGAAAATCAAGATAAAATAGTAAACTTTTGTTGAATTTTCGAGTCGCATTAAGATCCTGGTCATTATCTGTTACAGTGGGTTATGAAATTGAATTGATGGATCTTGATTTTAATTATTTTTAAACCCTTGCTGGGAATCAAACCGCGCTTTCCTGTTTGTAGGCAAGCACACTAGCCTAAGTAGTGAAATATTTTTTAATATTTCATTAAACTTACATTGATTAGAAACTAGCAGAGTAAAATGTGGGACGGTAATGGTGGGTTTTAACTTGCTTCAATTTTTCAGACCCTCATCAGGGGTCTTCAGCTTTGCAGATCAACATAATAAGGGCTCTAAATTAATCTTAATGACGGGGGCTTTAATAAAGTTAGCTGTATTCTAATAAGTCAGTTTCTGTAGCTTAATTGTTTATTGGGAACTGTCCAGTATTGCAAACAACTTACTCTTGATCGCTGTCAGAGCTTTATTTTTGACTTAGAGTAGACATGAATTTGAAAAAAAGACTCCTAATAAGCTTATGAGAGGGTGTTAGCTGCTTAAAATAAAGGTTTTTGCCCAACCGATGATACTTAGCAACTATTAAAAATGATTTACCAGCTGATTTGTTTGGCTGACTCGAAGGCAAATTCAGCGTGAACAATGAAATTTATTCATTCAAACTTGATTGAAAGGTGAATGTTTATTCAGATTTATTTTTATTCTATTTCAATATTTTTGCCTTTTGAAAATCTACGATCTGCTCTGATAGAACAATAATATATATGTGAAAATTGATAACTGGTCCAAAATTTCTATATTTCTTCGTGTAATATGGGAGTGCTCGTGTATCTGTGTGTTTTACCGTGTTAGGTATGTAAGAAGGGGGAATCTTTGATGTTTCGCTATATTTCTGATTGAACCTTTGAATTATTTCAATGTTACTGTCACTTGTTGTACCACAGATTTGTATCCCGTTTGTCCAATATTAAGTTGTACCTAACAATAATAATTGTAATACTGTACAATAGATAAGTAGTGTTCCTTTTAATAATACCTATTTATTTTAACTATTATAAACTAACGCAATTGTAAACATAATTTTTAAAATTTATCGGTAAAGGTATCAATATTTTAAAATTTTAGAAAATTCAAAACTTTATATGATTTTTATACTATTATTATGCGGTACAAACAAACTTTCCAGGTTGTGGTTCAATTGACCATACTTACTCAAGAATGTTTGGCCTGAGTCTGTACAAGACTACAACTCATTTACACGTCATACATATCATCCTCATCTCATTGAATCATAAGGTTGCTTATTGTTCTTAAATGGAATAGATTGCAACGTACACACATTTGGGATTTAAAAAAAATTGTTTATTAAACACAGCCACCTGTGAAACTATTCTAAATCCACTTCCATTAATATGAAGTTTGGGTAAACAAAATTTTTGATAGTACTTTATGTTTTTCCTGATAACGTTATTGCTTGTAACGGTTTAGCAGAACCCCATAAATTTTACTCCGTAATTTCAAACTGCTCTTATGACTGTCTTGTCATTTTCATACATGTATAATTCACATGTTTTTAATATAATTATTTTAGACTTTTAATTTTACATTATTTATGATAAACATTTTACGTACTGTATTTAATCATTTCTACCATTCATCAATGTAATAATTACACAGGTCTGCAAAATTAAAAAAAAATTCAGCTGCATGGGATATTTTTGCTGAATTATATATTTTAAAGGTCACAGATTGTAAAAATGACTTCCATAACATCTCATCACGTACAGGTTTTTTGCAAAATAAATACAAAGTTTTGATACAAACACTTATGTATTACAATGAACAAAACTTATATTATCTTACAACTAATTAAAAAATTGTTTCTAATATATATACACAGTTCTAATTCTAGTCTTTTTTCTTGTAAAACCTTTTCTTCTTTTCTTTGATGCTTCTCCGTACTCGTTTCCGATTTCCTTCACTGGATTCTCGATTAAGCATCCAACAGTAGTCAGCTAACATATTGACATCCCATCTTCCTTGGTATCGTCTCTCGATATCACGGACATCCTGGTGAAATCTTTCACCCTGTTCTTCACTGTAAGCTCCCAAGTTTTCCGGAAAATAGTCTATATGGCAGTGTAAAAAATGAACTTTTAAGCTCATCTTGCACCCTTGAGCTTCATACGCTGCCAGCATGCGTTGTACTATACATTTATAGTCAGGGTCTTTAGTATTCCCCAAAAACTTGTGCACTACATTTTTAAAAGAGTCCCATGCTTCTCTTTCCTTTTCTCCCATTGTTTCCAAAAAGAGGGGATCAGATAAAAGTTTTCTTATGTCAGGGCCAGTGAAAACTCCCTCTTTTAACTTGGCTTCAGACAGTTTCGGGAACTTGGAACACAGATATCTGAAACAATCCCCATCTGTTGGCAATGATTTTACAAACTGTTTTATAAGCCCCAATTTTATATGAAGAGGTGGTAATAAAACTTTTTCTGGGGGAACCAACGTCGTATTGATGACATTTTTCTCACCGGGGGTTAAACAGTCTCGTGGTGGCCAATTAGTTTTTGTCCAGTGCAGCTGTCTGGCTCTACTATCCCATAAACAAAGAAAACAAGGATATTTTGTATAACCTCCCTGCTGACCCAACAACATGGTTAGTATTTTTAAATCGCCACAAACCATCCACTGATGCTCTTGATATTTGATTTTCTCAAGAATCGTAGCTAAGTCATTATAGTTCTCTTTCATATGAACCGAGTGTGCCACAGGAAGCGATGCAAATGTATTTCCATTATGCAGTAAGACAGCTTTGAGGCTAGATTTTGACGAATCAATGAATATGCGCCATTCTGATGGATCATATTCTATATCAAAGCTATTCATGAGTCCATGGACATCGTTACAGTAAACCAAATTTTCCTCTTTGGAGAAATACTGAGTGAATTCTCTTTCTCGATGCCTGTACCACGAAAATGAGGTCCCAGATGATAGCAGGTTTTTGTTTTTTAGCCTTGATCCTAGCAATTCGGCTGCATCTTTTGAAAGGCCTAAGTCTCTTACTAGATCGTTGAGCTCACTCTGAGAAAAAAGTTGAGGTCCCTCGTCAACAGGAAAATCTGAGCTATATTCGTCCTGAGAAGCTAATGTGTCTGAGTCTTCTGACTCACTCAGGATGTCATCTAAATTAGATGGTGGCTGTGGAACTGGTATTTCAGGGCCATGAGATACTGGACGAATAGCTGAGTCAAGGTTAGGGTAAGATATTTTTTTTTTATTTTTAGTATTAAATCCTTTCACATCTACTGAACAGAAGTAGCAGTCGATTGTGTGATTTTTCTGTTCACGCCATATCATAGGGATGCCAAAACGAAATGAGTTTTTCTTACCCTTATACCACAAACGAAGATCTTCCTCGCATCTTCTGCACACCTTATGTGGAGCCCATGCTTTGTCTTGATCTCCAAGTTTAACTTTGAAATATGCAAAATAAACTTTTTTCACAAACTCACTAATGTTCCTTTGTTGACTTTTCACTATGTATTCACCACAAACATAACAGAAGCTATCGGGAGAAATTACACAACCTCTGTGAGCCATATTTCAGAAATATTAACACAAGAAATACACTAGAATAAAATAATAATAATAATATAATAACTAGAAATAACATCAATAAAATAACACGACAGTATTGCTCGAATGCTGGATATAAACTAAGAGTGGCATTAAATGGCCAGTGAGATACTGAATGAACTTATTTAGCTTGTTGAAACATGTTCTAATCCAACAGCAGCATGATTATATTTATTTCAGTACCCTAGATGACAAGTAGAAACATGCTCAACCTCACCAGTAATAAACGAATTTATCCTGTTTCGACACGATCATGAGACTATCTCCTAACGAAAATTTACTATACCGAGCCCCCCTCCCCCCTACTTTAATCAACAATTAAATGTGTTTTTTTTAATTTATTGTCAGTTCCAGGTATATATATGACAGAATTAATGCAAAAAGTCTTAATTTTAAGACCATCATTCAATTAAAAAAATAATACTACATTTTTAGTTTATTAGGAATTTTACGCTAAACATAAACCAAAACTTGAGTGTAACAAAAAAAATTGATGAGATGGATTTTTTTTAGTATTTTTTTCGGTTTTACCAAGTCGAAATCTATAAGAAAATGTATAAAAATCCTATGCAGTTTTTTACATGCAGACCTGTGTTATTTTTCTCAACATGAGTTGGTGTGACACAAAATTAAAATATTAACCTGATGTAGTAGATATTTATGTGTAACATAGGCAATACTATCTAGGTACATATTTAAAAGGATAAGGGTTTTGTTTGTCGAGTTCAGTATCAGCTTTCATTGCACTAATTTCAATTAAACTTTTTTTTTAATGTAGCTCTTTACAAGTAGAATTGCCCAAATTCTCGATTAGTTTAGAAAATGGAAAACTGATATGTTTTTATACCACACGGTTCTTTGAAGATTTACCAAACAGATACCTTGTTTAATTAATTTTTAACCTGCAAAAAGAATAATTGATGGAGTCTCACGTTTGTTTTCTTAGTTTTCGATAAAATTACCCCATTCTGGAAAATTTGGAAATCGTTAGCTGTTTCCCGATTCTCTTGAACATTTGGGGTTTTATAAATATTTAAACGTAGAAAACGAACATGTCACACTTATTGTAAAAATGTGACTTGTAAATTTCAAATCGCCGAATTAATTCCAGAGTACTCTGTATTTTGAAAATAAATTTAAGTATTTTTTACGTTATCTTACGTTTAGTTTGTCTAATTTGCTTTTAACTAAATTGTGTTTGAAACCTTCATTAACATGTAATTTTTGTGAGTTTCCTTCCATTTATTATGGTGTTTAATTTTCTATATATTTTTCTATACTATACTCCTATGGATTACCCCTTTTGTTGCCACAAAATTTGTTTAACTACAATGATCAAACTAACCGTTTCTAAATTTACCCTCAAACTTGATCAACTCCTCTGACGCAAGCAATAAGTCTACGCATAGCTCAGGCGTAATTTCTATAATTATTATTAATGTAGCATAAAATTGCTGACAAAGGATTCTGTAAATGATAGATAACATATGAATGATAGAGTAAATAAATGATTTAAAATGTTTATTAGTAATATGTTAATATTATAACATAATAATAGACACAAAGAGAGTCTTCCATTTAGCAATTGAAATATGCATAGTGTACGGGAATGGGTGTGTGTATAAACGTATATATATATATATATATATATATATATATATATATATAAATTATTGTGTGGTAATATAATAATAATATCATCGGTAATATTAAGAGAAATATGACATTATAAACTGACAAAGGGGAACATCACTCAGTTTAGTATGGCAGGCAGTTGCGGCGGGTAATAGTGTGGAGTATTATTCTAGTTATAGTGATGTAGAGGTGGAGAGGTGGAGAGGTGGTGAGGTGGAGGATGATCAGTCTGAGTATATATAGTACGGAGTTATATAACACGGGTATTGATGGTGGATTTCTGGATATAGAAGGATGTAGAATAGAAGTGGATAGAAGGTAATGTCTATTATAATGCATGCAGCAACGTAACGGCGACATGAAACTAGGATACAATATTTGCGTTGAGTGTACGGGGCCTATCTAACTGTATGTGGATCTCTCTCTCTAAAACACTTTCCCTCTCTCTCCCATGTACTCATATATGATGTCTGACATAATGCTTACCGAATTAATTTAATTAATGACATCGCTTTAGATAATGAATGCTTTGTTATTAGCGCAAATTGAATTTGAGCGTGTCACTGTGTCCCACCAGCCTAGTTGCTGCTGATGTTAGGCGGGTTGCATCGCCCATCGACGCAAAACGGAACGTATAACCCTTCTCTATAATATTACACCGACCGCTTCCCCCTCGCTACCTAAACACTACACCACCTGCTGCAAATTCAGTTTTCCGTTTCGTTATAATCCACTATATCAACTGAAAAAATAACGTGTAATTATTTAACAAACAAATTATTTAAAATCTGATTAAATATCACTGATGAATATTTGCAATTTATTAATTAATTCTGTAGACATTTTTACCTCAACTTTTTATACTACTGTTTCCCATACATTAAAATCTTAGTAATCTCTATTTTTTCAAAGGCTTAAATACACGTCGAGGGAAATAATTGTCGGTATACTGTAGAAGGAAATTTAAAATTTTATTATACTTAGGTTCTTTCAGTTTTTATGCGCAGTTGAGAGTGCAGGCCCTGACTGCTCAGCAGGTATCAAGAATAGAAGCTGCTGAGACAAGATTGTTAAGATTAGCAGGATATAAATTATTCGCTGGGTGCATTCTTTTGGAGGTTAATGGTGAAAACAGAAACTTTTACTATTGACAGTTTGCCCTATTAGTTTCACAAAGAGTAATCATACCAACTGGCAAGTTGTTTGACTTCTTCGGCGAAGATATTCTTCGTCTTTTCATGCTTCTCTATTCTGTTATTTATTTCTGTTCGATAAACAACAGAAGATGGTATTAATTTCCGCGCACATCTTTGAAGTACTTTACTTTTTGTTTCTGTATCATGTTAATAATTTCTAGCTATTTATGTATCTTATGTAAGACTTCTTTATTCGTTTTCTCTACCCAAGATATTCTCAACCCATATCGATATAGACGTAGTTCAAATTCTTGAATTTTATTTACGTATCTTAGTTTTTAAGATAGTATTGCTGAAGCAATCAGTACGTAATAGTAGCTTACACTCTGTTTCAAATCAATTTTATAAGCGGGAAGTTTATGGTTAACTGACAATGGCGACTTCTTGGCCAGATTCACTATCACTTCTTTTGAGCTTATTTGTATTACTTATGTATTATTTGTAAAATAAAAAATGCTATTTTTTACTTTCTCTTGCCTATATGAATATATAGGAAGAAAAGTATTGTTTTCATGTCGATTTTTCGAAATCGAGTTTTCACCGGATCTATACGTTTTCAGACCCCCTGAACCCAAAAAACATGTTTTTAGCGATTGGTCTGTGTGTGTGTGTCTGTGTGTCTGTGTGTGTATACAAAATATCTCAAGAACGGAACATCGTACGAACTTGAAACTAAAAACTTAAGTTACATACCACTACCGGACCCGACACGAACATTTTCATCAAAATCGGTCAACCGGAAGTAGTAGTTTATTCGTATAATTTTTCACTTTTTTGCGATTTTCTCAAACAATTGTCCTATGAATTTTTTTAAAATCGCCTGGTTTACTCAATTTTTTATTCTCTAGAAGATAGGGTAGGCGCCATGTTTGCTGAAATTCTGCGTGAGGCTGTTTTTACGTAAAATTATTTTATTTTTAAGATTGCGGCTTTAATATGCATTTTAGCGCAAAACGTTATATAACAAAAGTTGTAGAGAATGTAAAATTCTACAACTTTTATTTAAAACATTTTTTTGTATAACGCTTAGTTTAGCGGTAATTAGCAATTTTCTGTTTTTTTCTCACGAAAACGTGTGAAAAATCTATTTTTTTAAGATTTCGGCCTTAGAATGCATTTTACGACAAAAGTGTATAAAATAAAATTTATAGGAAATTAAGAGATCTAAAACTTTTATTTTAAGCGTTTTTTGTACAGTGCCTAGTTTAGCGTGAATGAGCGATTTTCCGTATTTTTAAGCTAAACTGAGGTCGATTTTAATTTTGCGTATTTCACTAATGTTTTTTGAGGTTAGTTTTTTGTTCATTTCTAATGTTTTAATACTAATGTTAGGTTTATTGTTAATTATTTGCATTGGCAAGAGAAAGTTGTGTGAGTGTTTCACACCAGATTTTTATATTATATATTTTATAATATATATAAATATTCTATTTTAAAAATAGAAAGAAGAATCTTTAGGACTTGCATAGACAAAAAACGGAAACAACTATATCTGGATCTTAATATCTAAATCTAATCTCTACCATGAAATCGAGCCAATTAATGACATCATGCAAAAGAAACGATTTTCTTTCTTCGGGCATTTACTTAGAATACCGGACAATCGAGCAACTAAACAAGTCATTTCTATAATTAACTCGTGGAAAAATCCTCCAAGGTAGTTAGCCGAAATAAAGCAAGATATGTAAGAACTTAACATGGCAGAATAAGATCTTTTAGAAAAATCTGAACAGCTTAAATTGCTTAAGATAAAAACACAAGATTTATCGAAAAAACTCGTGCTCCGTCGTTTTTTATTTGTACAGATAAAATCTGATAGATCAGATACCAAAATTTGAAGAATTATTTGGAAAACTTAAGAATCCTAAAACCAAACCAAGAAAGATTTCTAAATTTCAAGTAAAAGTAAATTTCAAGTAGTCCAATGAGGCTGTAAAACCAAAAAAAAGCTTCCTACAAATTAAATTTCTTAGTAAGTTGTCCTCTTGTAGATTTATGTATAAGTTTGACCATGGTCAGTTGCCTATTGTTGTATTTTATTTGTTTATTTCGTGTTACTTTACAAAAACAGTTCAATAGAGCAGAGAGAAGTTTCTTTAAGGTTTTGTCTTAACTGGTATGACAACTTCATCATCCGTCAGTTAAATCAGTCTAGAAGTTCTGAAAGTAGTCCAACCATTCGTGTTCTGCAGTAAGATTGATATTTAAGTTGTCTTTTTCATACTTTTTTTATTCTTTCAAAATGTTAGAACCTACGCTTTAACCTGTAATCCATGCATATCATACTCTTACATCACAAAAAAAAAAATTCCAACTATTGTTTGAAACATCTCACTGTTATTATAAACAAGCCTGATATTGTTTAATATTTCGTTTGATTCGCTTCCAAGTGGGTATATAGGGTCCTGTCAAAGAAACTCAGACAAACACCAAAGTTATTATGTCAATATTAATAATAATTTTTTAATTGGGGGCTTCCAAACTCCCTTACACCCAGCCGTCTACCACCCTGTCGCATGGAATATAAGATGGTACAAAAGAACAGCATCAAAGTCACCTTAGCAGCTGCACCAGGTTAATTAATTTTTTTCATTCTCTTCGCACACAAAGATTTAACTGCTGAGCCAACATATATATGTATTACACAGAATACAAAATATACCAAACACACAGAATATGCAGCACATGAACATTACATAATTCAACTTCCTTCATCACATTTACTTGTATAATTTTATAAAAGCTATTACTCCTTTTATATTTATATAATTCATTGTTGCTAAGAACAATAAAAACGTGGGGTGGGGGGGGTGATAATAATTAAATAAACAACAAATATTTTGGTTTTTTGAGCCTTTATAGGCCTACTTATATTTTATACTTACAAACTTGTAGTTATTTCAAATTTGACTCAAAATTTTAATTGTATTGATAATCAATGGTTTAGTCTTATAATGTGTAATTTATAAAATGATTACGTTGAAGGATAATTCTGACAGAGCATTACGCAGTGTGTAATATGCAAATAACAGTCCGTATGTTAATTACGGTAATAAGAAATTCATGCTTTAGGTCTACTGATAATTAACAACACCGGGATACAAATTTGAATAGATTAAATGGACAGATGGCAGATGTCTCCAAAGCATAGATACAGGAGCAAGATCGATTGTATTAGGTGTCTGTATAATGACCACTAACTAGGCCTTCTAGCATCAATAAGCCTAAAGTCCTATGGGTACCCGTGTATAGTACTGCAACGTAATAAGCATTTAAGCTTATAATACCATTACTGATATAGGGGAATAACAACCCGTAGCTCATCGTATCGTACCTGTATACATCAGTAGTTATTGTAGTAGTGGGATACTACTAGTACAATAAGTTACCACTAGTATTATTACTATTACTCCCACCGACGTACATCTGAACTTCCCACAAAGCGAGTGCCGCTTCTGATTAACTGATTGTTACAAATAATACGCTTACCTAACCAGTTGTAATTATACCTAACATTACAAGTAAACAATTAAATTACTCGTCTTTATTCACTTTATCAACATACTTTTCTACACAACAATTCAAAAAAAGAAAAAAGTTAAAATACAAGAGTTTTTTTATGTCACCTATTCTTCTACTCCTTCAACCTCGTTTCCTTCTCACTTTAAATCTTCTTTGCCCATAACAGGCAAGTGGGGTTGTTAATTTATTTTGCATTCGATCTGCTAGTTCCATGGTTAAAAAATATAGCTCTTTTTCTTATCATATGGTCAACCAATTAGAAGAATGAATCATTTAAGAACAGAAGAAGTAGAGATTTCAAAGTCACCAGTCAAGAGATATCTCCTCTGAGGGTAATGATTTCATTATACAGCTAGATTCTGTGGTGAATGAAGTGAAGGTGTCATTTACTGAGTGGAAAGTAGATGCTTTTCAATGAGCCTGGTATGCTGTTAAGTATACTTTTCCACTTAGTGAAGAAGTCAAAGACCACCTCACTCTTCGTTTTACTTAGTAAAGCCTCTAGAGGTTCAAACCAGCCTTCTGACTGTTGACCTAAACAATAATTTTAAATATTCACTTTTTTTTAAAGTTTTTACCTTCCTGTAACTTCTTTTACTTCGATTTTACGTTCTCAGCTTTTTGTATTTTCTAAGTAAATTAAATCTATAGATACTTAGACAAAATAATTATGCCATCAAATGATACGCCAAACTTAAATAGAAAGAATGTGGAGCTTAGTGCTTAATGAAAATAAATTTGTGAGGAAGATCTTCAAAATTTTGGTGTACAATTAACATCTGTATATGCAGATCCTAAAAGCGGTATAGATCTACCAGATAAAAATGTTTGACTATATAGAAGCTATATTATTTTAAAATATTTTTAATGGCCTCCTCATTTCCCCTTATAGCGATCCTGTTCTACCACGAACAATAACCTACTATACGGAAGAAAACGGATGACATACTCTAATTATTTGATTCAAATGCAGTAGGACAGTAATGGAACCTTAGTGAACTTGGTCAGACAGGGAAGGAACTTTAAATCAATCCTATGGATTATCAAAGTAATCCAATTACCTAGTAATAAAGATCATGAATAAATAAATTAACTATACCATTAATCAATTATCATACAAGCAATTTGTGAGTTCTTTTAACAAAACACTAATTCACTAAAAAGTCAACTTCACCAAAGCACAGCTACACATTAAATGCACTACTGGATTCATAAACTTCTTGAAATCTTCCACCTTGTTGTTAAAAAGTCAATGCAGTTAAATAAATTGTACAAAATGAATTATTAAATATTGTCCAACAATTATGAAAAACTATTACACACAAAAATCTGAATTTATTAACATTTGATAATTTTTATTATCTTAATTTTCTTTAGCTCGAATTTGGAGATTGTGTGAATCAATTTTTATGGTAGGGTAAATCCAAAAGAGTATTCATATTAGTCGGGGTATGTTGTTGCTGTTATCTAATAAATTTATTGCAGGCCCAGTGATTAGAGTTTTAGACATTGCTGCTTACTACAAAGTGGAAGGTTCTGGGTTCAATTCCCGACTATAGTCTATAATTATTACGTTAAAACCCATCTATTGTGTATCTTAACCCTTAGTCGCTAAAAAAAAACAAATTAGTTGTTGCTACTTTAAATAAGAAAAGAGATTTTTTCAAGTGATATGATCTAATTTCGAGTGGTTTACAGTGAATTTGAATTTTGTCTATTAATGCCTTCATGTTGGATTCATAGTTAATATTATAATGTCGTTAAGAACACACCAAAGTGCGTTTGTTATTAATCAGAGCAACTTTCACTGGAAAATATTGTTTTTCATAACACAGTTTATTCAATTAAATTCGTTTTAAAATTTTTCCTATTTTGACCCAATTATTGGTCGAATGATTTCTTATTTTATAATATTCAAATGTACCAACGAATAGATTCATTTGCATAGAATTCGGGTTTAATGTGTGGTGGGAAGGAGGGAATTTATCGACCATACGTCGGTTAATTCAAGTGAAGTATATAGTAAACCGAATGACTGGCCTTAATTAGAATTCAGTTATTAAGAAGGCATAGTATAGAAACGGAGTTGAAGCTAAGCGGGCATGCGACTGGTGCACGAAACGGACCTAGATGGCATTCTGAACGGCAGATGGTGGAACCGATAAGCGTCCCCGTTTTGCACGCAGCGAGAACGTCGCCTGTCCACTTACTCTATAAATTACAACAAAGAGGGGGCTGCAAAGCACTTTGTTCCACCTTCATTAACTGCTACTATTTCAGGAAATTCTGGCCTATAATTATTCCCTTCAGACCGTAATAGACTGTATTTCTTTGCTTCCATTCCGTTCTATATGCTAAATCGAAACCCATGAGTTATCGCGATATCTACTGACTGAACGCGAACGCCCTTTGCTAGTTTAATAAGTTGTGTATTAATTTACCGAAAAAGAAATAACGAAAAGCTAACAGGGTCATATAACAAACTAAACTTCCTTAACATAAAACTGTATAAAATTATCTTTCCATAATTTAACACGTTGTATAAAGTAAAGATTAAAGGCCTACCTTTGTATATGCGGTTAATACCCCGTGACAATATTTATGTTTTATAACATATATTAATTTCCTCCTTAATATTTAAATATGAAGTTAATCTACTTAATGTATACGTAACATAAATTCTAAAAGATGTTTTTTACGTTGATTGAACTCTTAAAAAATGCACTTACGCTAAATAAATTTATATCTACCAAATGTTTAAACTACAAAACCGTTTAAAATTTGTACATAGGATTGTTATTTTTACCATCTAAATTAAAAACTTCGAAAATCTAACTTTAATTGGAATCTCTTCCTAAACTATTAACAGCATAAAGTGATAAAATCTAGAGGCTCTACAAGTGTACAATTCAGTTATGCTTTTATAATTTACAATATTAAATATAACTTGATTGTACTAAACATGATTTATTACTTTTCAAAAAGTTTATCAGTTCATTTCACAAGGAAACCGTTTAGAAAACTCTCTATAAAATCATTATACAATGGGACAAAAATCGATAGAATCTGTGATTTTCATTACACAAAGATACATGAAAATAAAAATGGATTTTTTAAAAATAAAAAATTAAAATTTTTTAATGGTTACAATATAATAAATAGAAGGTTAGTATTACTATATGTTCAGTTTTAATTTGATAATGGTGATCCGCATGCATAAAAATGCATGTGTATTTTTTTGTTAATAAAATAACATAAAATATTTAGGCGATCTTCACGCCAAAATCTTAAAAAAAACTGTGTTCAGCGTTTATCTTGTCTTGTAGAGAAAATAATGTAGTGAATAAGGCGATTTTTTTTAAAATGGTAGGATAAAATTACAAAAGAGTAAAAAATGCACGAATACTACCTGCATTCGATAGGCCGATTTTAATGAAAATGTTTGACTAAGGTTTTCTTGTAATACCTAACTTAAGTTTCAAGTTTCAATTTCATACAATATCCTGTTCTTGAGATATTTCGTCCACAAACACATACATTACACACACACCAACCGTTAAAAACATGTTTTTGTTTTTGGGACCAGGGACCTGTAAACGTGTATTTCCAGTAAAAATCGATTTCAAAAAATCAACATGAAAACAATACTTTCCCTCCCTATATAGGCAAGAGAAAGTAAACATATTTAATATTTGACTTAGAAACCTAATAGTTTGAATTGAAGAAAGAAAGCAGCTTTTTTAATTTATAGAATTATAAAATGTGACGTGAAAGTAATTGATTGAGAAAAAGACAATGCTATTAATTTGGATAATATGGCGAAACGGATACATTACAGCATTAACGATTAGTAAAAAGAAACTTGGTGAGGGAGCGGTGAGTAAAGGGAAAGAAACTTTAAAAGGGAGAAAGGGATAAATGGTATAGAACCAACCGAACGAACGATCTCTTAATGTTCGCTTGTCTGAACAATAATTATTAGGATGTCATCCACAAATACACATACCTATACTTTGCACACATAAAAACAATTACAGGAGGTAAACATATCCATGAATGCGTGGAAATTATTTTTCAATTAAATCTGATGACACTCTTGTCAATAAAACTGTGGTTGATAAGCCAAATGTTTGTTTTTGACATGAAACCTCTCTTTTCAGCAACTAAGCGTAAAACTGTTCCATTCCAAAAGTATTATCTTGTTATTTAAAAACATAATAACTTGAATAATATTATATTTATTTACTTAATAATCTTAAGGAACAAAAAAATTTTTTTAATTTTATTTATTTAAAAAATCCCTTTCATGAAACAACGCGTTTAATGGCTGGTGGCAATTTTTAAAAGGGCTTAACTTTGACTTATGGTAAAAACCATTAGTGACTGTATCTACTCTTTAGTAGGAATCGAATGACACTACTTTTGTTTCCAAATTCCGACTTTGATTTATTGACTTCCGTTTTTAGGGCACTTTCGGTAAAAACTGGAGATAAAAACCCCAATTTAGGCCCACTAACGTTTTGTGTAGATTACAAATCCGAGAACCGTTTTTAGCTATCTTATGTAGTTTCTGACTTTGATTTTTTGACCTCCAGTTTCGGGCCACTTTTGGTCGAAACCGGCACTTCAAACCCAATTCAGGCCCACTCACTTTGTATGTAGATTACGAATCGGAAACCGTTTGTTTGTATCTTTTGTAATCCTGACATCTGAGTGCCACGGACGGACGGACAGATGAACAGACGGACAAAACAAAATGATAGATGTAAATTTTTAAAAATTGCCACCAAAAAATTTAATCTAGCCAATTTAAATATAAGTTCTTCGGTAATTTATTGAAAAGATTATTTCAAACAGAATTTTATTTTTTTTTCGAATTGTAATACACAAATTTCACGTAAAAAGCCTTTGCAACACCTCATGGTGCAATTGGTATTCCAAAGTAAAGTGAAAACATGCGACGCATTTCTAGTTCCTCGAGTCACCATTTCCTGAAGTATATTTTCTGGATCATTATCCAGGGTTTAATAACGGACTTTTATCCAAACAGAATACCTAATTGTCCCGTTATTAAACCCTGGATGATGATCCAAACTATTTACTTAAGGAAATTTGACTCGAGGAACTAGAAATGCGTCGCAAGTTTTTACTTTACTTTGGAAACGCTGTATTCGTGAAATGACTGACGGCTTTGCTGCAATATTTGGCTACCATAGGCCTACATACAGATCAGTTAACATTACCTTGTACGTAAGTAGTTTTAAAGTTATATTATGTAATAAATAACTATAGCTGTTTAAGTTTGTCACTTATAGTACAATTAAATATAGATACTACATGCCTTAGGTAACGGAAATTATTGGATTGGAAATGTTTATACTGCTTACTTATTATACATGGCACACGTTATTCATTTTATTATGAAGATAATGAACGTAAGACTATACGAAAATTTAAAGTCAAATGTTTGATTAAAGTAAGTTTGAAAGTATCCTGAAGCGGTTTGTATAAATTAATTCAACGATAAGGAATAAAGGCAACGCTTAAATTCTATATAAATATGATAAACAATACACATAGACACAAATATCGAATAATACAGTTGCCAGCCACGGGTTTTATGCAGAATAGTTAAGTGAAAGGAGCTTAAATGAATTTAAGCGGGAGAGTTTAGGTAACGCATCGTATCATGGGAAACTTCTCAGTTATTGGAAATTAGCTTGAAGGCACAGCTTCATACTGTCAGCAGCTGTTGTCTTAATTCTAGTGAATTATTCACTGGAAAATAAACTGTGAATAACTTAAGATTTATAATCTTCCAAAAAGGAAGAAGACGTGGAGTAAAGAAGACTAAGAAGAAAAGGGTTGAATATTTAGTCGTATTAGTAGTAAACGTTCGGGAATGGGATTTACACACGCGCAGATATTCTCATCATACATTCACAGCAAGGAGTTGTGAACGGCAGCTACAAACTTCTTCATGCAAGTCAAATGTGACAACTAGACTATTTAAAATTATCAAAACACTCAGAAAATGTATTCATCATTTAAGTTGATAAAGAGAATGCTATTCTGAATTACTGAATTATTAATTTTACGAAACTTTTGGTATTTGACACCTGCGCAGAATTTCATAAACGCATTAGTCTCTGTTGTCAGATTTCTGATATGTTACACTTATGCTGTAATTGAAAAGCATTTTTTCAATTTCGATTTTTAATAAAATTCAATAAGTAATCATCAAAAACTAATTAAGAAGTTACCAATAGTCCGTGCGAATAAATTAACATAAAGAATTCTGAATGATATCTCTATCCATAGAACAGATTTTTGCTTTGATAAACTTGATGGACTTTTATCAACTGATTTATTCCAAACCGTTCACAAAATTTTGTTCATTAAGTAAATTTTGTTGTAAAAATTTATTTTTAAACAATGCATTTCTTTTGCAATATATATATTTATACAAAAAAAACTTTAAGCAAAAATGAGAAAATCTGAGTAACACCCTTAGAATTAAAATATAAACCACACTCAGTAGAGTTTCAAAAAATAATGGTCTTAACTAAAAATGTGTGTCTCAAGCAGTTCTTGAGATATTTTGTTCACACACGCGCACGCACGCACACACACACACACATCAATCGCTAAAAACATTTTTTTTTTGGTTCAGAGGGTTCTGAAAACGTGTACATTCAGTGAAAACTCGACTTCAAAGAATTGACATGAAAACAATACTTTCCTTCCTATAAATATTCATATAGGCAAGAGAAAGTAAAAATAAGTTATTCTTCTGGAATAGAATATGTTATGGAAAAGTACATAAACATTCACTGAAAGATATGCTTAAAAAATATTTTTAAACATTGTCCACAATGATATTTAATCAGCCAAATTAAATGTTGCAAAGTTCTTGTCCATAAATTTAGATAATTAAATTTCATTGATTGAATAATAATAATAATAATAATAATAATAATAATAATAATAAGATGAGTCACTTATGAATGGAAGTTCTCTGGTATGAACAGAGAATGATAACAATATTATGGTTTAGACAAAGGTAGACAGTGTCAGGAACGGGAGGCAATATACTCCTGCACCACCGATACGGTTATTGGGATTGAGATGGAAGCATCACTGGCAATGCTATTACAGATATCAATGCAGGCGAACATATACTAATCCCCATTGAATGCAAGTGAGCGCGTCTGGTTACCAGGACAATGGTTCCTTTATCACCAATAACTCGTTCTAACCACGATCGTCACCATCATCCGAACCAATTATTCCACCAGTCAAACACCCCCTTCCAACCTGCCCAATCGTATACTGTACTCGCAACCACCCACAAACCAACACTCCAGCGAAACATAAAAGATCTTTCTGCATCATCCTCTTTTTAAAAAGCTGCATTCGCAATAAAAATTTCGCTTGTTTAAAAATATGAAAAACATTTATTTTAACGGGTTCCATGGTTAAAATCTTCAAAAATAAAGCTTTTTTGTCACTTAATCATAAATAATTTTTTTTGAAAAGTATATAGTAGACCTATACTCTATTTCATTTTCATGAAATTGTTTTTTTTAAATGTATTTATTTTATTTAACGTCGCATCAACTACAACGGTCATTAGCGACGACGTTGGGGTGTAACTATTGTACAATGGAGGATGAATTGATTTATTGTAACGTATGAAAATATGCCGTGCCTGAGTGGGATTCGAACCCAGGACCGCATGATGAGAGGCGAGCACGTTACCAACTGCGCCAATGCGGCCGGCATGAAATTGTTTTATTCCACTAATATTATTGTACCTTTTGTTATTTTACTAGGTAGGGACGGTTTTTTATTACACACTTTGAATTTCATATTATTAGAAAGTATTTTATCTGCAGCTACTTTTTATAAAAATAATTAGCAGATTTATGTAAGGTAGATTACTAACTGGTTTTGTTTAATGCAATTTAATACTGTAATATGACAAATTTACCGGACACCTGGAGTTGTTTATTTTTGAGTCTATTGAAATAAAAATAGATATCTCCAGCTGATTAAAATAAATACTTTAAAAATTATTCAATTTACATTGAAGACAAACCATCGACAATGTTACCCACAATTTCGGCTTCTCCCAAGCCTAATTGCAAAATCGCAGCAGCCTCTTTTATGTCTGAGATATATCTATGTAAATCTTCCCCAATATTTTGACTTCTATAAAATAAATTTTGTTTTAATTCAACAAATTGCCTTGCCGGAATAAACGTGAGAATAGCCTCCCGTTGAAACTCGTAGAAATTCTGTGAATTAGTGTGCTTCACCAAAATATCTCGCAGAGGACAAGTGACATAAGGCAGCAAAAGGGAAACAATGCTGTTTCGTATATCGGGAAAAGATTCCAGTAAATCTATCCCAATGCGGAATAACTTTAGTAAATCATCAACACTAAACCCATTGCAATTGGGTAACTTGCATAAAACCTTTTCGGCTGGATGGGGTAATTTACCATATAGAGAGAAAGGTTGACTACTCCTTTCCAAAACAGCAGAATTCAGATTAAATGAATTACCAATAGTATTATTTCTACTGGTACCCTGAGTAACATCATTGATATTGTTAGATAAATTGGGATTAAGATTGTCAGAGGGAAGAGTATCTTCGTTGATACACATCTTTTTAATTGACCGTATTGAACTCTCTAAATTATTCAGGTGATCGCCGAATTCCTTAATTTTGTTGGAATTCAACAATTCCTCACTACATATACTTTTCAGAATAATGAACCGATTATTGACTGAGGTTACTCTACCACATAAACCCTTAAAGTATCTTATTGTGATCGGCGGCTCAACATTCTCAAGTTCATCAACAAAGCTATGTAGTCGTAAAGTTAATTGGTTTAATTCTTGGTCCAAAGAATTAGCATCGAGATATGTACCAGAGGGCACAATGTTCTGTGCAATGATTTTTCTTAGTTTTACCCTTAATTCGGAAACAGATCCCTCAACAGTAACACCCCTACTCTTTAATTATTCAAATAAAAGATCGTCTTTCATTAAGTAATCTATGCACACAGTGTCTTCAGATAGCGCCATGATTGATAGAAAATATTAAAGAAACAAATAAACCGATCAAGTTAAATCTAAGAAAAAATATAAACGTTGGAATACCTAGCACAGCTGAAAACAAAATATTAGTGAAAAGACTCCATCTACATATCACAACAATCATTAAATCAAAATTAATCAGTTAGATTTATCTTTACTAATAATTGAACAACAACACCAGATTGTTGTTACACAAAACAACATCAACAAACACCAGTTCTGCTACCAATCTCTGTAATCACCTTGCTCAGTATCGACCCAAGATACCCAAAAATTAGCAAGTCTGGTGACGTGATTACCAGAAGAGTTTAAAAAAACTGTTGTGATATATAAATAAAGACACAATACATAACCGTAATAAAACATTTAATGAACCAACAACAGTTAATAAATTTATATAAAAAAACAACAGACTAATTATAATTCATACCAGATTTTACATCAGAATCATCCGAAATATGTGTACATAAAACATTGGTATAGCAATTTCAATTTAAAAAAAATATAATAAAGAAATAATCCTTTAGATCCTCAATAACTCCAATATCATAATATTAATCATTTTGTTTTTGAGCTCAAAAAAAATATAATAAAATTAAATAAGCAAAATTCGGTTGATTTAATAGAATATTTGTAATGTTTTCAATTTCAAAAAAAAGAGTTAATCTCATAAATAGTTGATTAGCTGCCTAATTTAGCAAACATATCATTACTTCAACAATAATTAAAATAGTGTTAGTATTCCAAAAGATTTAGAAAAGAATATTAAAAAAATTTAGATTTTGAATAGATTACAATGTATATAAATTTATATATAAATGTACTAGAATTGTTTGCCTTTTAAACATATTACATGAGTTTGAAATTCAGCAAGGTGTATCAAAAATTAATAAAATATTGTTTAGTATAGAATACGTTTAAAGATGCAAGTAGGAACACACATTGATGTACATGTTTCTTGCAAACATGTCTTGCTAGGTTAGTTCACGTTGAGTTTCTGGCAGAAAATTCTTTTTCATTTTATTTTTAAAGAAAATTAGAATCAGAACTAATGGTAAATCGGATGTGCTAAAGATGTTCTAAGTCCCAGAAATAAATAAATAAAATTTCATACCATTTTAAGGATCAATCCATGAAAGTCGAACGGGAATCGATTTTCAGAATCTCTGATATCGATCATACCTGATCATTGCAAATGATTTGCGAATCCAGTTTTACCATAATAATAATCTCCATATATTCTCATGAATCCTTTTTCACTAGTACTCAAGAAAGATCGAGTAATCTTTCATTAACGACATGTATTTAAAAAATTTACATCTCTGACTGCATCATAACGGTAGCTTGGAACCCAAAATTGGGTAAGTTGAAGATATCATAATTAAGTAATAACTTTTTATTTAGTTTTAACATTTCACAAGGTAGAAACGATCCACTCTGAATCAAACATGGCAGCTAACAGCCAGACAAGGTGGCCGACGAGCCGAAATAACAACTACGTCACGTAGAAGCATACGTCACAAAAACAATAACGTCATACACCTCAAGTACAACTAAAACCCGACAGAGTGCACAAGCCAGCAGAAAAGGAAATATATATATTGTAACGCAGAAAACCAGACGTTACATGTAAATAAAATAACAAATAAATTTCAATGACGAATACACAAAAACATTGATGGAGATATCAATGTGTTGTTACGCAAGTGAGTTTTAAATATTTTTACGTGGTATTGTTTTATTTATATATTTGATTGTCATTTACAATATTGAAGTCATTTTTTCAGACTTTAGGCCCATTATTATTATTCGTTACCAACAAATGTTAGTATGGTTAAACTGAAAATAGCTGTCACTGGACATGTTAACAGTAATAAATCAACTGTTGCTAACTTTCTATCAGATGAAACTGACATTAGTGGCAGTGATCACACTATAAATTTTGGCTCATCCTGTGTGAGGAATAAGTAATCACACTACAAATATTTCAATCCCATGTGGGAATAATAATAGTTTTCTTAAAATTGGCATTCTCTTGTGTGAGGTATAAAGTTACTCTTCAATACATATATATATATCTATTAAATAAGATTAAATTTTTTCCATAAGTTTTTAATTAATTGTCACTTACTTTTTTCTTTTATAAAATTACTCATTAAATCTGTTGAACAATATTAACGATGCATGTAGAATAAAACGTGCTACCATACTTGATCTGTCGGGGCGATTATGATAGTGATATTGTAGATGATTTAACATGTTTCAGTGTAAATGTTGAAATAATTGAATGAACATTTTTTAAATTATCTATCTTAAGAAAAGATTGTTGTTCATCCTATTCATGATCATTATTTTTTTGTTAATTACAGCGACTGGGTTATTATTTTTCAATAGGTATGTTGCATTTATTGTTTTTCAACAGATTATGAATTAAAATCAATAAAGGTTATATGAAAATAAAATTATTACTCTTACTAAAACTTGTATAGCAAGAAAGTAATTCCAAGCAAGATACATCTGAGCACTTTGCACGGCTATACGGGTAATTGCATTTTTTCCAGTTGGTGCCAAAACCCCCAGGAAAAATGCGAAACCATACATTTTTCACTTATTTGGTGTCGTTTGGAAAACCGGAAATTTATGAAAAATTTAATTGTGACTGAATCTTTTAAATGGAACGTTATTGGCTTCTAAAATTACATTTATTTTTGATTAGCAGAAAATTTTGTAAGTTCCCATGACGCCATAAATTTATTATAATTATAATTTAATAGATATAGCAAGATACGGTCATTCCATGAATTTAGATTTCCTTGGCTTCAAATTAAACTGTAAAGTTTCCATGATATCTTCTTGGATCAATGTTTTGTTTATTCTCGGTATATATACATATATATATTTTTGTATATAACAAACACTTTTTACTTTAAAATACCAAAATTAACTTATGCCACTAATTGATGCCTTGAGGTGTATCAGAAACAGTTTACAACATGCTGTGAAAATTTTTGAGGAGAATTTTTGAGTACGGTAAACGTAAGGACTACAAAGTGCATAAAAATGAAAAACTGAATACTTTAATTTAAGAGACGTAGTCTGTTTCAAAAAATCCCAAATGTAGAGATGATTGGGGCACATTGAGAAAACAAAGTCAACTAGGATATGAATACGGGACTATATCAAGGCGATATGAAAGGAGAGACTGCATAAAAGCAGAAGAAGGGCCGTCCTAGGGGAGCTGAATAGTATAAATTGATGAAAGAAATGGTTTAATTTTAATGGGTATGAGAGGATGGAAGGAGATAGCAACTAACAGAAAGGATTGTTGAGAAAGCCAAAGCCCACCAAGAGCTTTAGAGCTACAAGATGGTAATTAATAAAGTCATCAGTTCTAATTAACAGAAAATTTAATCCTGAACATGCAGCTAATAAAAAAGTTGTTCATCATTCAACCTGAACTTTGGACATTTAGTGGAATATACAATTAAAATATAACTTTCTGTTACAAATAAAAAGTAACCGTCATAGTTATTAACGAACTGTATTAAAGTAAACTATAATAAAGATTGTAGAAACTGCGTGCGTAGGTGGGTAGATTTACCATTATAGCAGAAGAGAATATACGAAAATAGGTAGTGTACGTAACGTTGTTATAGAAGGCATTGTGAGAGAACTTGCTCGCTAAGTAAGCTTGAGAAAACAATATTGAGTCTAAGCCTGACGTTAATAAGATATCTTCCGACCGAATGATTCTCCAAGGTTTCGCACCATTGTTCTAATACCTCTCTTTCAATTCCTCTTCTCTTCCAATTCACCCTTTCCTCCTTCTCTAAATAAATTCATTCTCGTTTCTCGTAAACGCTACCATTCTCCGGATCATATTCATGTACAAAACCTTCCGGTCGTCTCTCCAAACCCATTTACTTAACCCTCTTTCATGAATTTGTATCAAGACAATTGAAATACATTATGCCCTGTTTTCAAACGCCAGTTAACTAAAGTATAGACCTAAGTTTCTGCTTATTTAAACTACTGAGAAAGTAGTAAATCGCTTAGAACTTTAAAAAGTTATTCCTTATTTTTTTGCACTAAGTTCTAAATTTGGTAAAATTGTCGCTGTGAGTCAGCTGTTTAACAGCTGATTTTCCGAGACGGAGGTTTCTGGTTCAAATCCTAGTAAAGGACTTTTATACGGATTTGAATACTGGAAGTGGTTACCAGTATACTTTGATGGTTGGGGTTCAATTAACCCAACTCTCTCAGGATTGGTCAGCCTGGGTCTGTACAAGACTAAAACCTCATTTACACGTCATACACATCATCCTCATCTCATTGGGTCATGGGGTTGCTTATTGTATTGAATTGAACAGATTGCAACGTACACGCGTTAGGAATAAAAAGAAAAAAGTTCTAAATTTGTAATTATTATTTTACAAAATATTATGAACTTTAATGAAGTAAAATTCTGTATTTTATAGAAGTTTTATTGTAAGTAATTAATACAATTGTTATTACTGCCATTGTATTAATGTTACTCATAGTAGAATAATAATCAAGTTCCTTTAATTTTAGCTGAAAACAATAAAACCTTGTTTATCCTAAGTTGACATCAGACCTGAAATAGAAATAGAGACAAAACAGAACAAGAAGTTTCCGTGTATATAAAATACATGAAATCATAAAACAATTTAATCATTGAAATGAGAGAGTAATGTCTACTTCCCGGCAGAATGAAAGAAATTTTTATCAATCAAAGAAAATGCCTTTAAATTTGTTAATACTTCCGACCTTCTCGTCTCTCCAAAAATTTATGTCGAACCGGTTCGCTAGTTAACTGCATCCATCTATCGGTGACAACACCGATTTTTCTCTTTACAGGAAACTTGTTGGCCCCGTGAATATAATATAACATAATAGAAGATCAAAAATTGTTCATCTTTTCACAAGGGAAAAGTTGGTAAAATTCTGAGCTTCTCTATTTTTGCTTGAGACGTCATCGTAGAGTCGGAAAGTTCCTTGTGGCTAGATCACGGGCTAATTGATTGGGATATTTTTGTCCAATTGTTTGCAACATTTACTAGCGGTTACTACATTCTTAAGTCTAAAATATGCCAGGGCTTTTCAATTTTTTTGGTATGTAAATGCATTTATTCCCAGTATTTTGCTTGAATAGCTTTCCATTCGAATAGTAGTTACATAATTATACAGTAGCGTGCAAATTAATCTGAACACAGATGTTATGTAATGAAAAGTTACTTTATTTTTGAAAAAATATATATACATTCTATTTGTTAATGTTTAATAACTAATATGGCCACCTTTATTGTTTATCAGTTTACGTATGCGATTTGGCATAGATTCAATTAGTGTACTGCACATTTTTAAAATTTCTTCGTCACGAAACCATACCGATATTATTGCTGCAATGAGGTTATTTTTTGTAGTACAATCCATTTTTGAGAGTCGTTTTTTCACTATTGCCTAAAGATTTTCAATCGGGCTTATATATCTGGGGAATTACCTGGCCATGTCAATACTTTGAATGTTGTACTATTATTTGGTAGATAATTAAGTTACATTGAGCTAGTCTGAATGAATTCGCTACAAAACTCATTGACTAAACAATAATTTAAACGCACAAGCACGGTTACTATACTAGATCTAGTTACTATCTAGTAAAGTAATCGCACCCACAAGTATGTATAATCTCAAAAACTACTTACCAGCAATTTCAAATTTGGTCGTTGTTCACTGAATATCTTCAGTACACTATTGCACATTTACTAACTTTTAATTCCAAACTCTTTAGGTTTTACAAAACGGTATAATTCAAGAACAAAGTAATAAACAATAAAATATTTTATACACAAATCTTATTAAATTGTAAATAATATAATGTTAATATTCTGTAGATGACTGTCGTGTTTGAGTGTAAATGTTATACATAACTGAATGAGCATTTTAAATTATCTCCATTAAAGTTCGGTGTACATATATTTCGGAATCATGTGACTATTATTTATTAATTTTAATTTGGTTTTTTCGTTTTAAAGAGGTTTTGGTTTTTTTTAAAAGAAAAAAACTATTTATCTAATTTTGTTTGTAAATAATAATTACGAACAGTATAATATGTTTTAATGTTATAATTTGTTAATTACACCAGTGGGTTGTAATTTTTTCATGAGTTAAATCTAATCGATAAACCGCATTGATTGTTAGATAACAGATTATGCATTAAAAATAGTTATATGAAAAAAATCTTACAGATTGTAATAACAATTTTAAAAAATATTTTATTTTTAAAACAATCTACTTTTTTTCAGGCATTCATATATTTTATATTTTAATTTTGATGGATCATTTTCATTGCCGGAAATTTTCTTTGTATTGTGAACTTTTTGTACGAAGGATGGTAATAAAAAGTGCATTTTGAAACAAAACATCCCTTTCTAGATAGTTACTTCAATACCTCACCTGTAACTAAATCGTATCTTGCACATTTACGTCGAGGATGACGCAAAGTATAACACCAGATCTCAATTGGTCTGATAGAACTTATAAAAGTTCTAATGGGAGAGATTGTTTTTACGTCTGACTGTTTTGCAAATTCTGCTAATGCAGACGGTGGAGAATGATAATGCATAAAAGATGAGTGATAAAAAAATGCAAGACCTGACCGGAAATCGGACCCGGGACCCCAACATAGAAGCCAGTTGCGCCGGGAGATGAGAGAGAGAGACATGGGAGAGATAGAGAGAGGGATTCTTTAACATATTTTTCATGGTCACAAACAAAAGTATCTTTAAAGGGAGTAAATATTTTGGAAAGATTGTCTGCAAATTTGATCTTGTAACTTTTAAACATTATAAATAATGTTTGTATATTTTAATTTATAAATATATAGTAGGGATATTTTATCTTTAATGACAAGATATGAGGAAATATTTTCCTCTGTATAAAATTTATGATAAAATTGTAGTATTTTATGACATAAAAGGTTTAATTAAAACAGAAAACGTATTAATAATACGGGAGAAAATATTTTCTTTAAGTTTTATGTTTGTTTATAAAATTTTGAATATAAGAGGTTTCCTTGCAAAAATACAACACTCTGTTAATAGCGTTATCTTTTCCGGCACGCTCGCTGAGAAAATTAAAATCGTGTATGTGACGTAATTAATGGTTCTTACAACTTAGCCCAACGAGTTGGTACTATAATTACTTGCACCCACACAGTATTTTAATGAGTCGTTTATGGAAAGAGCCGTTTAGGGTTATTTCTCAACTGTAGGTGATAATTTAGGGGAACGTAAATAGGTTTTGTAAGTTACTATTAATTTATTAAGTATAAAATTCTATTCGATTTTTCACTTTTACAAAATGTGCGTACCAAAAATTTAATACCTATATTATAAATGTTAAAGACATTGACATCAACTTTCGAAATTCCCGATAACAATATTTGTTCTTTAGGGACTGAAAGAAAAATTAAATCAATTACATTTCGACCATTTACAGGTAAAGAGGTGTAAAGGACCAACTATTCTAAAGCAATTAATTTTCTTTTTTCTATACATTCCTAAAGAGTTATTTTTAAAAATTTCCAAAAATCCGTATTTGTTTCTGACAGGTTAAAATGGAGTATAACTACCCAAAATAATGAATTTTTCTGTCTTTCTCCAAAGAGGAATAATTTTGAAAACTGGCATAAGTATTTCTTAAAAGTATGTAATTTAATAATTTGTAATAATTTAATGAGCGCTATTATTTTTGTCTAATATGCGAAATATGTATGAAAATGTATAAAAACTCTTGATCTAAAAATTAATTTACAATTTTTAGCCAATTAACTAATGTTTGGCAAGTTTATATAGAGTGATTCAAAACTATACGGCAATCTCTTGGATCTCATTCTATAGCTAAAAATAAAAATAAAGTTCATATAAACATTTATTATGCCTGAAAACCTCGGTGAAGTAAGGCCATATAAAAATGTTAAAGATAGTTACAAAGATGCAAATACGATTGTTTCTTATGTTTTTTAATCTTTAAAATTGAATAAAATTGGTTCCAGAGCTGTAAATGCAATACTTTCAGAGATATCTTACGTAAAACACAAGAATTGGTGCAAAGAAATAACACATTTTTGTGTTTAACGTAAGATTACTTCCATAAATGGTAAATAAAGGTGTATTTTTTCTTAACTAAATTTGTAGAAAATTTAATTATGAAAAGATTCATATGAATTACTCAGGAAAAAAATAAATAATAGTGTAGTGTGCCGAATTTACTGAACATCTGGAATTGTTTATTTTTTGAATCTATTAAAATGATAAACATCTCCAGCTGATTATTATTTAAGAATTATTTAAAATTATTTCATATTGACAAAATTATTTTAATAAAAAGTTATTTATTCCAGTTGCTAGGCGACTAGAGAAGAATAAAATAAATTTTGTATAAAATATATTTCAGTGAGGGGCAAGATGGCGAACCAAACGGGTGTCCCTCACTCAGTCTTTGAAAAATATTAATTAAAACACTTCAAATTGACATCAATATGTATGGAAATATTTATTTATATTACAAATTAGCACCCTAATGTGGGGAAACATCCACGACTTTTGGATTGGAAATATCGGGAGAAAAATAATTATACAACAAATTTAACAACCCGATTGTGGGGAAGAATTTAAACGACAATTTAAAGAAGAATCCATAAAATTGAATAAAAAACGAAATATAAAGGGAATAAAATGTAACACATTTATAATTTAAAATAGAAGACATGTCGGAAGCTGATTACAAGAAACTGATAGATCTTCGTGTCGCAGATTTAAAACAGGAGCTTAGAAAACGAAATATACAAGAAAAAGGTGTAAAAGCAGTACTTATGGAACGACTACATAGGATTTTAGTTGAGGAAGGCCAGGATCCAGACGCATATCTATTCAAGATTGTTTCTCCAGTACCAGAAAGGAATCAAACTCCAACTACATATGAGCAGAGTGAAAAAGATGAGTCATCGGAGGATGAAGACGAGGGTCAACCAGATGAGGACGACGAAGCAAGAAAGAAGGAGCCAGACGAGACAGGATGGCCAGGACCAGCTCATGTTAACCAGGTAGCAGATTTGATGGGAATATCAAGTGACGCGGCGGGTATGAGTGATAATAATAATGATAATAGTAATAGTCAGAACATTATGATTGCAAATATGTTTCAGCAACTTATGAAACAAAACATTGAACATAAAAATGAACTAAGCCGTAAAATAGATAAACAGGCACATACTATAGATCTACATAGAAAAGAGTTAGTTGAAAAAATAAATAATTTGGATTGTAGGTTAGATAAGCAGGAGAGAGATATTAAGGAGCTTAGAGAAGGAATCAAACAGGATAATGTAAAAATAATTGATAAACTTAGGGCAGAAATTAGGAAAGATTTAGAGGATAGAAATAAAAGTAAAGATAAAGGAAATGATAATTATTTTGAAAAAAATAAGGATATGAGTAAAAATAGCGCTGAAAATATAGGTAAAACTAATAATACTGTAAAAGAAAATGAAATAACTTTTGATAATACAATAAAAAGTGTTGTAAATAATAATGATTATACCCAGATGAAAGTAAAAAAAATTTCAATTGACAACAGTAAAGATGTGGACAATAATGGTAATGAAATAATTGAGAAAGTTATAAATGAATATGAAATAAAAGCAAATGATAGGATAACATATAATAATAATAATAATAATAATAATAATAGCGGACAGTGTAATGAATTTAAGTCTAAAACATTTTTGAAGAATGTTGTTAGAAACAATGCAACTAATAAAGTTAATATTATTAGGAATTTCACAACCAAAGGAATTAACAATCTTAATGAACTTAGTGAAATACTAATGAGTTTTGTGAAAGACAATGTGCCTGTGATAAATATCGATGCTAGATATTCTAATCATGATAAATGTAAAAATTATGTACATATGTTGATTATGTTTATTGTTAATTGTTTTATTAGTTGAGAAGCGATAAACATAATATTTATTAGTAATGTTTATACACTCTAATGTTTGATAGGGTTATGTTCAATTACATTATGTTTATAGGTTATAGTTTAGGTGTTATAGGTTATATTATGTTTATAGTTTATAGTTTATTTGATTAATAGAATTGTAAGGTCGCTTAGTAACAATTAAAAAAAAAAAACATTTTGGAATTAAATTTATCAAACAAATTCAAAATTTAGATTATCATAAAAATTTCTTTTTGTTTTCAAAATTGAATTGTGGGGATATTTGTAGTGTGCCGAATTTACTGAACATCTGGAATTGTTTATTTTTTGAATGTATTAAAATGATAAACATCTCCAGCTGATTATTATTTAAGAATTATTTAAAATTATTTCATATTGACAAAATTATTTTAATAAAAAGTTATTTATTCCAGTTGCTAGGCGACTAGAGAAGAATAAAATAAATTTTGTATAAAATATATTTCAGTGAGGGGCAAGATGGCGAACCAAACGGGTGTCCCTCACTCAGTCTTTGAAAATAATTAATAAATAATAGTAAATAATATATTGATTCAAATAATGTAAATGTACGTAATGCATTGTAATGTGTTGATTGCTGTTTGAGTTAACAGATTGTTGTTATTTAGTTCAGTTTACTAATTTTTATACAGTTTATAATAATAAACTATAAAATAAAACACCACAAATTTGGCGAATTCCACGTAGAGATATAATTTATTTAACAAATTGGCATCCAGCTTGCAAAGAGACATTTTAAATTTTATTACAATAGATATTAAAATTTCGCTTTATTTAAAATCAAAACCGACGCACATAAAACGCACATTCTTAACGGCACAAAATATTAGGTCGGGAGTAACAGCTGATCATTATCAGCTGTTACTCCCAACCTAAATATTAGTTAATATTATTTTGTGCCATAAAGAATGTGCGGCACAAAATATAAGGTCGGGAGTAACAGCTGATCATTATCAGCTGTTACACCCAACCTAAATTTATTAGTTAATATTTTGTGCCGTTAAGAATGTGCGTTTTATGTGGCATCAGTTTTGGTTTTAAATAAAGCGAAATTTCAATATCTATTATTTATTTTTTCCTGAGTAATTCACATGAATCTTTTTAGAATTAAATTTTCTACAAATTTAGTTAAGAAAAAATACACCTTTATTTACCATTTATGGTAGTAATCTCACGTTAAACACAAAAATGTGTTATTTCTTTGCACCAATTCTTGTGTTTTATGTAAGATATCTCTGAAAGTATTGTATTTACAGCTCTGGAACCAATTTTATTCAATTTTTCAGATTAAAAAACATAAAAAACAATTGTATTTGTATCGTTGTAACAACCTTTAACATTTTTATACGGCCTTACTTCACCGAGGGTACAGAGTTCTAGATTAAATTTTTCGCTAGCCGTAACTCGCTAACTAAGCGTTTTCAGGAATAATATGTTTATATGAACTTTTTTTCTTATTTTTAGCTATAGAATGAGATCCCAAGAGACTGCCGTATAGTTCTGAATCATTCTGTATATCCGACATTTTTATTTCCATAACATAATCTACGCCAACTAAAAGTTTTTGGACATTTTCTCAAATTAAAAATCATAAAATACAATATAGATATTATTGTTTATTACTGCGGTTAAAACTGTAAGGCTTCTACGTAGTAGCTAATATAATATTAATTAATTTTTGTGTATTCTATTCTTACAAATTTATTTTCACGTCAGCATTCTCGATAATCTTGGTGTTTTATATTTTTAATTAAATTCATATTTTGTTAAAGACAATATCACAAAAACGAGATATTTGTGCTGTTGGAAAAAGTAGGTAGGCCTGCAGTCAAACTGCGTACGACTGTTAAAATCTAAAACTTTATTTTTTTCGTTTTTTTCTCCAAGTCAGACAGACTCCCGTTAGTTAAGATAAACATACTTTGCCATAAACCCCTAATTTTGAACTAATAATGAGCAAAAGATTATGATAAGTTATATCATAGTCTTACATGGCTTTACTGATATCAGTAAATTTATTTATGCCGCCACTTACTCTAAGTTCAGTAATAAATTACAATATTAGAGGATTTTTAGTTAAATTACTCGTACAAATGAAACTACTCCTTTTAATATTCATTAAAATAATAATGGTTATATTATATTATAATATGTATACAAAAATACCATCATATGAAAGTTATATGAATTAAAACACGAGCATTTATATTTTATAATAAAATTTTATCATACAGACAATTTCAACGACACATGTTAAAACAGTTTAAAATTCATTCAAACACAAAAAAATTTCATAGATTTCCCATAAAATTATGCAAGTTAAAATAAATAATTTCTTGTAAATGTGACAGAATAAAAGTCATTTAATAAGAAGGAGGAGTGGATGTCAACCAGCGGTCATTGTTTCTTTGGTGTCAGAATAAATCTGGGGACAAGGGTGATATCTGATCACCACAACAATGACGTCAGACAACTTCCGGTCACGCTATTCCTTGCAAAATCCCATAGAAAAATGTGAAACCTCATTTGCAACAGAAAATCATTTATATTGTCAAAAAACAAGACGTAGCCGTGTTAAAATTTATTTTATACCAAGAATAAATTATTGTTATCGCTTTAATGAATTAATCTAATTAGAAAATAAGCATTTTAAAAATTATTATGTTTAGAAAATATTTTTTTATAAAAATATAACGAATTATACAAGTTCAATTTAAATTATTAACTTCCTTTACCTATTTTTATCTTACTGAAATTGTTAAAAAAATTACAAAAAATATGGAAAAAATTGTCTATAAATTTTATTTATTCTTAATGTGTGTACGTTGCAATCTGTTTAATATAAGAACAATAAGCAACTCCATGACCCAATCAGAAGAAAAATGTATGACATGTAAATTAGAAGAAGGTTATGTACAGACTCAGACCGACCATTCCTGAGGAGTATGGTTAATTGAACCCAACCGTCAAATTGAGAAAATATGTTAGTGATAAGCACACGACAGGGATGAATTCGTGCGTACGATACTCTTACGATATGCAAATTTACTTCAGCATTTCAGTATAATTTAATCACTACTTACATTTGTTCACTATTTTATACTTAAAACACTAGATTTTCCGATACTGTTACTATACGATTTCCTCTCTTGAGATAAAATTTCTACCTGCTAATCTATCTTTTCATCACGTTTCGAGATACTTACAAATATATTTTATTGAACAAACAAAATGTTGCCTTCTCTCTGACGATTTTTTGAAATGATTTTTTTATAATAATTTTGTTACATAAAATTAACTACGAAGAAAATAATACAATTTTGACAACATAACATAAAATCCCACAAAATAAAAAAGTATTTGGGTACAATCAGCTTCAGCTTCTATTTGATATAAAATTCATATTATTTATGTCACACAATTTTATGTTATTTTATGAAACTGAAGGAAAGTAAATAGTTTTTAGAACGTAAATGAATGTAACAAAATTTAACTAATGTATGAAAACTAAAAAACTAAGATGTAAACGCCACTAAAACTTTTAATATACTGCGGATTGTTTCTTATTATATGATCTTATCAAAAAGTACTTAAACAGTGAAATTCAACAAGAAATTCTTATTAAGGTTGAATGAAACATAGGTTTTTAGTGTAAAACAGTTCTTCAACGATTAAATGCTTTAGTAAAACACAGTTGAGGATGAAGAAATTAGATCAAGTATGTATTAGAACCTATTAGTTTCTTAGTGATGATGGATTTAGAGATCGATTGGTTGAAAAGGTCGTGCATTGTCTAGTTGAGAAAAAAGTACGTGAGAAATGAAGACATTAAGCAACGATTCAGATCTCAAAAAGCCATGGTAAACAAAGTTTAGACCAGATACTAAAAAACTACAGAAGAAGCTACAAAAAAAACTAGCAAGTACGGTATGAACATGTTCAAAAAACGGCAGTGAACATATATAATCAACGCTCGTTGCTTTTCTACCTAGAAAACAGAAGAAGAGTTCACATTTAAAAATACGCTTATATCGTAATCTTAGAGAGTGCTACTGGGAAGACAAGAAGCGTTGTGCATTAGGATGTAGGAAGCGAAATAATCCGTAGCGGAACTGGTTTTAAAGAAATATTTGTCTCATGGAATACCATCTTCGATATTAGAAAATCAAATATACGTAAAACACACTTTGACAGAAATAATTTGATATACTTTATAAAAGCCCACAAAATATGAAATTTCTCGAAATAATCATCAGACAATACATTTAAGATATTTATAAAGTTTAGAAGATAGAAAAAAGTTGTATCCAATTGTCAAAGTTTTAGGGGGAAAAGTTATAAAGATTATAATGGACGTAGTGTTGAAGTTTAACTTGGTCTTCTTAAGTTCGGATTAATCCGGTTAGATGGCTCCGTGATAGTCTTAGACACGTCTCAATGAGCACAAACTAATGTCACAGGATTAGAACCAGACTTGCCGCCCAACTTCAGGAGGCCCTTTTCTCTCTATCCCTAACAACAACTCGGAATTGTTTCATTCGCGTAAACACGTTCTATCTCTCTTTATAATATAGTTCGTCTTCTCTTTTAATACTTCCATTTCCTTCCTCCTTTTATTCACACGAGGAATATCAACTCTTTGTCATAACAATAATTCTTTCCTTCGAAACATTTAATTTCCTACTTTTACATTAGTAGGGCCCTGTAACGCACATTCACTGTTTAATAGCTGTTATTATCGATACTTTGATACTACCACTTATTCTTCTATTATAAGTTAGCTTGAGATTCCATTTCTATAAATGAACCAATTATGTTTTGAGACTCCCTCTTATGCATGCATACTCGGATCCCGGATTCGATTACCTGCAGCCATATAGAAAATATTATTTCCTAAAATTCTGTATAACATTATTAATTAGTACATTTTGTATAGATATTTCTTTATAAAAATACATAATATAAATAAATAAAATTACTTTAATAAATTATTTACAATCTAAAAATATTAAATAAGCAATTTTTTTTAAATAAAGATTATAAATCATGCTATTTCAGTAAAATTTTACAGATATACATTAAATTTGCATTTTTTAAAAGGTATAAAAAAGGTATTAAAAAGAAAACAATAATCCTTTCAGAAGGTTAACATAGAGTGAAGAGAGAGATATATGTATGAAATAAATTTAAAAAACAATTATTTAAAATGACCACCACTGGCCTGAAATAAATTTATAAAATAATATTTATGTATTATATATGTTTATCTAAATATATTTTCTTATTAAACTACACGTAGGCTACTCTGAAAAACATAATTTTGAAAATTCGAATTTTTTCAAGTGATTAATAATAAATTAATTACTGAACTTCAGAAATGTTGTACTTAGCCACAGTGTATTGACAGTGAAAGATCTAGGCTTATCGTTTGTTTTCCTATTGTAGTCTTTAATCGGTTTTCAAACGCTCTGTCGAATTATATGTTCCTTTTTAGTAGTCTACCTTTTCTTTTTTTATGTCAGCCAAATTTTACCAAATTACATTAAAATATCTGATTCAGACAACGATGTTATCTAAATTTAACTATTTTTTCTAAATTTTCTAAATTTAACTGTCTTGTTCGAGTGTAGGCCTACTTAATGTTAATTTAGTGAGTTTATGGTAGTTTGTAATTTCTTTTAATTCTATGAAACAGCTTACGATTTAGTAACAAAAGTCTGTCAATTTATGTTCAATTTAATTTAAAAATGTGTATCAAACTGTTCAAATATTATTAATGGGTTTTTTATATAAATACGTGTAGGCCTTCTTTGCATTGTTCTTTCGCATAATTATTTTTATCGGTTTTGTTATAGTTGGTTTTTCCATTAAATAAAAATCAAACTGTTTAATAGGAATTTAATAAGTTGATTTCTGAATATAAACAATAAAAACTATTAGAAATAATTAGTAATCAACATTAGTTTTAGTATAATGTGTGGCTGTTCTGGTCAGGGATTTCACATAGTTTTTCTTGGCCACTTTAAAGGAATGCCTGGTCAGTTTACTACTTGCTTTTTGTGCAGGACTTACCATATTTATGATGTAGCTATATGATTTTACGTGATAATAAAATGTATTTATTTTTTATTTCCATAAAAAATAAGAAAAATGTAGAAAACATGTAGAAAAATACATAACAAAAAGTAATAATCATCAATACTTTTCTAATTTATGTAGAATCACCTAATCTAATTTTACTATTAATTTCTATGACATCAATTCAAGTTACAAATAACTATTGTTGTTAAATAAGGGATACAAATTTATTTTAAGGAGACAATAAAATATTAACAATTTATGAAGTTAATTTTGTTTTGCAGAGTGTAAAATGAACATATTGCTTGCGTATTTTAGCATTGGTACAGTTAAATATTTATGATTATATTATTCGAAATGGAAGTTGGATTGAAGGATTAAAATAATAATGGCGGTTAAGTGAAGACGGTTGTATCATGGGAGCGTATTGGGAACAGAAGATAAGATTCAACATTAAACTAATGCTGAGACACGGCTTTCCTGCTCGTTTATCATGCAGATCCCACATAATTAATGTATCATCGGTGTAGTTTTGTGCTCTTAATCCCTTACGTCACTTACCCTCGTTCTACATCCTCTTACCCCCTTAAGGGGTCCGAGGGGCCGTCTTAATCCGCTTGTCAAGACCCCCTCACCCTCCAACATCGTCTATTCTAGTTCTAATGACATGTAAGGTGCCTTTAAAGCACTTAGCGACTTGCTGGCTTGCTTGATACGAAGGGTAACGTTATTCGAGATGTTAATTTAAACTCGTTCTCAGAATTTGATTCCTTTTAAACTAATGGTCTTTTACATGTTTTAAAAAGCTTTCTTTATATTCAAATCAGGAAAACTCGACGTGGATGAAAGTGTTTAAAGGAAACAAACTTACGTAAGCCAATAATATAAAAATACTAAGTTGAGAACCTACTGTTTAAGTTCCATTATTTCTATTTCATAAATAATATCGTACACAACTAAATTTTCAACGATTTCATTACATCTTCTGATACTTATCACTATTGACGGGTGTATTAAAAAATTATTTTAATAGAATAGAATATAATTCCGTAAATAGATAGTAATTTATTGGTAAGTTAAATATAAAAAGAAATTACCTACTTTCGTCCTTGTTTTAATTAATACTGCTTTAGCTATCTTTTTAACCAGTATTAGATTCGTAATTCATTATTTCAGTGTTGTGAGAAAAAAAAATTCATTGAACAAATCAAAGTCCCGCGTAGGAAAAAACAGTTTCTAATTATACTGTGACAAAAGTTACAATAACTTTTATGTCAGTGGATTTATCTAGGAATATATTCTTTTAAATTCTGTTTTGTTCTTCTATTATTTTTTTGTCGACTTTTCTAAAGTTCTTTTTGTTTGTTTTTCATGTTTAAAGATCCCGGATCTTTATTCTGCTCAATTTAGTTTTCCGGACAATGTGAATCAATGTGTGATTAGAGTGTGTTAGTTATTGAAACCAGTTCTATACTTAATGGTGCTAGTATAACAGATCCCCCGTTACATAGTTTAAGTACAATTCTTTGTTTTATAAATAACAATTAATTAATTATTTAATTTTAAATGCCATCTTTATTTTTAGTTTAGTTTAAGGCTAATATTTAGTAACATTTTATAATCAATTTAGTCTGTTGTTGTTTATGTCATCAGCCGATAGGCTGGTTTGAACTTCTAGAGATTTTACTAAATGAAATTGAGAAGTTGGGGGTTTTATTATTGCTTTTCTTAATAAGTTGAAAGAGTATGCTTATCAGCATGCCATGCCCTCCGAAAAGCACTTACTTTCCACCCTGTGAATGACACCTTCACTTCATCCATCACAGGACCTGGCTGTATAGTGAAATTTATTACTCTCAGAGGAGATAACTCTGACTAGTATCTTTTATACCTCTACCTCTTCTGTTCCTAAATATTCAGTCAATAGCTATAATAATAGTCAATCAATAATAATCAGTTAATAGTAGTTAATCAATAATAGTCAGTCAATTAGCTGAGTATGTGATAAGAAACAGAACTATTTTTTGTATCCCTGGAACCAGCAGATCGAGTGCAATTATTAATTTAACACTCCGCCAGTCTATTATGGGCAACGATTTAGTCTAAGTTTACCAGTAGTTATAAGCGTAATAATTTATTGTAATTTATGAATTTGTTATTAAAAATTCGTTATACGTTTAAAAGATGTGTTATTATATGTTATTAACCGGATCTTGAAAGAACCGGGACGAAGCATTAGAATATATGATTACATAATAATAGAATATATGATACATGATAATATATGATTAAAAATATTTTGAACAGACGATCTACAAAACCAGATACATATTATTATGATTTGAGAGATTTAAAACTGAATTTCAAAATTACTTTGCGTTTAAAAATAAAATATGCAATACATTATTTATAGATAAGAAGTTATATCTTAATAAAATCGGAAACTAAAAAGAAATAGGCTATTTATAATCTAGCGGGTTGGGATTTCAGAAAAAAAATACTTAAGGAAAAAAATTGAATATTATATTTCATTCGGTCTTAAAACGTAGTAAGAAAATATTTGAAAACATTAAATAAATATAAGAGTTGAAATGAGTAGGGGTGGTGGTAAAGATAAGGTATGCTTAAACGAAGAACATCACATCACTCAGCTGCTATCTGTTATGGCTTTCAGTTGAGAAATGCTACTTAACTTTTCCAAAAGTGAGGTCGGAAGTCTTATCTCTGTTAAGTTAGACGGGACTTGGTCCTGATATGCCACTCACTTTCACAATGAATCATGTACATTCTCCAAACCCTCTCGTCCTCATATTCAACGTTACTTTACAAAATTCTAGTCAGTTACTATCCTTTGGGAACACACACACACACACATTACACCTCTAACAAGAACAAAGTTTTAAAGTACAGTTATATTATAATATTACAGAGAAATATATTGTCAAAATATCGATTTTCTTTGTAGAAAATAACAATGTTTAGTGTAATACTAATTTAAGTATGACTACATTATTCTATTTACACGGACCTATCGATATATAAATTAAAGCTTCCACAATGACGAAAGGTGAATTCACACCTCTCATAACCTCCGCTATATGTTATGAAAACCACTTCCTCATTTCTTTAACTAACTTAAAAAATAATATTAACTCATATATAAATAAATGTTTGGAATACATCCTGCCAACCATTAATAGAAATTACAGTAAAAATGAAATTTATCACCATCTTAACTTTGGTTGCTTTTTAAGTTTAAAAAACTTACGCGGTGGTACCACCGTCTTCAGAGCATATTATTAAAATTAAAAATTAAAATTCATAACGGTGTTTCCATTCGGTAATTTAGATTAAAACTGTTTTAATCTACTTTTAATTTAAATTACTGAATGGAAATCCCTTTCTGAATTTTAATTTTCAATTTTAATAATATGCTCTGAAAAAGATGGTACCACCAAAACGCGCGTAAGTTTTTTAAACTTAAAAACCAACCAAAGGTAAGGTAAAAAAATGCATTCATACTGTAATAATATTAACGCATATGTTTCCTAAAAACTACAATAGTTGAAGAACTTGATCTATGTAAATATGGATAAATACAATGTCCTCCCGTAAGTGTTCTATTTTTTTTTTGTCCAGTACCAAGAACAGTTGATATTTCAATATAGAATTGATTCTTTAAACCCATACAATTATTCAACGTCGCCTCATACCACTGTTTAAACGTACCACCATGTTCCGGTCCCAAGGAAATTCATTACAATATTTTCCTAGGATCCTCCCCGGACAGTCTTTCTATCGGCCTATACTCCATAGCTGAGCATGAATGTCTATCATAAACCATTCTTCCCGGATGTTATTTCCAGTTCTCTTTATATTGCCATATTCGGTTTTTAAGGATAATTCTTAAATTATAAAATTAACTAACTTATATTTAAAAGTATAATAAATCTAATTAACTAAACAATACACATAATTGAACCAATATTAATTTCGTAACCAACATTTCTATGTTTCATCTTCTAACATTTTTGTTAATCTTTCCTGCACATCCATCTGCGTGGGTTAGTTTTGAAGTTAAAAATAATAATACATCGCTACCTTCTATGACGTATGAATTATCAGAGAAACGATCTGTGAATAATCCACGTTTGTTCACTAATTATTTTATTTGATCGCTTGGAATAGTCGATGATGTTATAGTATGTCTGTTTCATATGAATCTACCAACAATCGTATACAAAATTTTAGTTAACAAATATATTGCTAAGTCGATTGCTTCATTTTCTAAAATATCGTGGTTGATATGGTTATGTTACATGTAATTACATAACTCAAAAACAGCGTTCATAAAAAAAACTTACTGAAAATTCGTGGTTTTATAATATTTGGAAAAAACATAACCGTACACAGAGATCGTACATATTAACTAACCAAAGAAATGTTGTTTAGATCAACAGCCGAAAGGCTGGTTTAAATCTCTAGAGGTTTTACTAAGTAAAAACGAGGAGTGAAATGGTTTACTATTGCCTTTCTTTCTGAGTTGAAAGAATAAACTTATCAGCATGCCAAGCCCTTTGAAAAGCATCCACTTTCCACCCTAAAAATGACACCTTCACTTCCTTCACCACAGGGTCTGGCTGTATAGTGAAATTCATAAATCTCAAAGTAAATAACTCTGATAAGTGTCTTTTACACATCTACATCTGTTCTTAAATAGTTCAGTCATATTGGCTGACTATGTGATGGGAAACAGAACTATTTTTTGTAGCCCTGGAACGAACAGATCGAGTGCAATTAATTTAACACTCCACCTGCCTGTTATGGGCAAACCAACGGAATAAAAATGTTAAATAAAAGTTAATGTTAAATTTTTATATCCTTTTATGTGTATGTGGCAATCTGTTCAATTTAAGAAAAATAAGCTACCACATGATCAAATGAGATGAGGATGATAAGACGTATAGACTTGTACAAAGTTTGACCGACTATTCCTGACAGTAATGTTAATTAAACCCCGATCATCAAAGTACAGCGGTAACCACTGTCTACTAGAATTATTCAAATCCGTATAAAAGTAACCATCTTCACTAGGATTTGAACCACGGAACCTTAATCTCCAAAACAGCTGTTAAACAGCTGATTCACGATAACGACTTTACCGCTAGACTAACTTGGTAGGTGAAAAGATTGAATAAAGGAATGAAAATTTTCAATATAAATTACTCAAAACAATCACAGCATCATCTTGATACATAAAAAACACACAGCACAGAGGTAGTATTCAACACAAAGTTAACAAATTCAATAAAAAATTCCAAAGAAGACTCGAATTATGTACAAAACATGTGTGGTTACCTCACTTTTAGACAGTTCAGATGAAACCCGGAGACTAAAATGAAGACATTCTACACATTTATTTTAATGCAACATGTACAAGCATCACAAAATATAATATGTTTCGAAGATTTTCCATTGGAGCGCGGAGGGCATTCTTTACTCGTGATGAATAAAATAACCATTCTATTACATAATAGATTGTTGATGTTGCTGCAGTATAAACAAAGAGCGTACAAACTCTGAAATTCGTACAAATCGCAATTGCTAAAAAATTAGCGGCGCACTGCTACATAAATCGTATATTACGGCAAAAAGCGCTGAAAGGTTAATTATGAAAATTAATATTAAAAGAATTGCATGACTATTTCAGTTTACATACAATTTAATTAGTATCTTACAAAACTGTTTGTACATTTTAAAGCCGACTACTAATTCAACAAAATTTATGAAATAAATTAAAAATTAAACACCATTAAAAGAAAACACAATGAGTTTTTAATTAAATACGCCACAAATTTATGATTCATAAAATAATTATTTAAATACATAATCTAAATGAATAAAATAATAATAAAGGTGTTATTAATTTACTTAGTTATTAATTTAACTGAGCCGTTAAAATTAAGTTCATCAGAGAAACTAAGTTAGTAAGTATGTAAATAAATTAAGTAGTTGTGTATAAGAGAATAAAACCCTTTTAGATAAATAGAAGGGGAAAAGGGTTGCAACAAACTGAAGTTTGAATCATAACAGAAGGAGAACAAGAGTGCGGTGTTTAAGAGAAATATTAATATTGCGTAAATTAAGAGTTCACTCAAAATTGTTGATGTTATTAAATCTAAAAAGGAGTGAATATATTATTAGGATCAAAAATGAAGTGAAATAGAGTGATAAAATCAGTCGGGGGAGGGGGGGGAAGAAAGGATGGAGGAGTTCTTGATTGTCTTTCAGTGTTCTGTTGTGGTTATTTTTGTTAGTAAAGTCAAGTTTAGTGAAGTACACGGAAGGGTGATAGAAGGAACGAAGAAGTAGAGTTTGAGGCAACTGTGTCGGTCGAGGTTTGAGTAGGGTTACAAGAAGGAGTAAGGTAGAGAAGGGGTGAATGTAAGACGACTATGGCGAATACAAGAAGACTTCAAATAAGAAGAGGACAAAGATGAAGAGCGTTAAGACAAAGAGGAGAATGGGTTAACGTCAACCGACCGAGCCAAACCCAAGTCGGGCTAATTCAATTAGCATGAACTCAAGAGGGTGAAAGGATCAGAAAGGGATGAGAATATGGTGTAAAGTGGTAGTGTAGTGTAGCTGTGAGACAGTACACGAGTTTCTCCTCGTCGTAGTTCTGTCTTGGACAGAAGTGTCTTCCTGTGACAAAGACCCAAATCCTCTTATCAACCTTATCATGATTACATATTATTATATTACTGTCATCTGCTTGTCATCAAATTCACGACAGTGAGTGTATTGTACTCAACAGTATTGAGTATTATACATGATTACATTTATGTCATATATACATATATTTGATCTAAGGTACGGTTTGACAGAAATATTAATCTATCATTTTATTTCATTTACATAAAATTATTACAATTGATAGTCTTTCTGAAATCAAATTCACTGGTAAAAGTGGCAATCGTTTAAAAATAACGGTCAATATACTGTTTCGAACCCACCGGGTTCGTTTAACGGTGAGATCGGTTACAGTCCCCTGTATTTTAAATTATAGTAGCCTACATAAAGTAATAAAAATCAAATTTTAAAAACCCCGACTAAATAACCTTTAAAAAGTAAAAATATAATGTTTTGGCCCTTTAGGTTGACATCATGTCGGGGGACCGCTAAGTAAAACAATAGAACTTAGTGATACCCCGATACGACCACCTCAAACCTAAAGGACCAATACTTATTAATTTTTTACTTTTTAGAGGTTTCTTAAATTTTTAATTTAATTTTTAATTCCTACTTTTTAAACGTAATAATAGACTTTTTTTTACAAATTTTCATGAAAAAACAAAAAAGCACTAATTGCCGCTAAAGTAGGCATTGTACAAAAAAAAGTTCAACAAAATTTGATATAGCCTATACACTTAGCCTTAAAACGCATATTAAGGCCGTAATCTTAAGAAAAAAAATTTTTTCAATGAGAGCACAGGCCCCCAAGAATTTCAACAAACATGACACCCATCCTATCTTGTAGAGCATAACAAAAGTAGTAAATGATGTTATTTAAAAAAAAATATTGTAGTGTAGCCGTTTTTGATAAAATTTCAAAAACTACTACTTCCGGTTGCACCACCTCAAGTCAACTCAAGTTGCCTTCTAAATAGAGAAAAGTTGATACTTTAAGACACCAAGAATAAAAGTTGCTAAGTTTTTAAAGGCCTCCGGGCCAGCCCAGTCAGTCATATAGTAGAAAATCGCTATTATTGTTAAGTAACACCTGTTGGGCAAGCGACTTTGTATGGTGACCAGCTGACAGCCATCCTTGAACAAACTCTACTGGAGGTCCCTGTTCAAACTCATGCCTAATCCACTTCAAAAATACAGCAAAAAGTAGCGATCGAATTGGGTAGTTGTCAATAATGTACAGTTCCCGATAACAAATAAAAGCCAAAAAAAAGTTTTTAAAAATCAATAATACGAAAACTGTACAGTACGTGTAATTATAAACTATATTTTTATTATTATTTGTGCTTGTTCTGTAATATTTTTGTAATTTTTAGTTTAAATTAGATCATGCCAAATCAACGTTTTAATATTATTTTAATTATTTTTTATTGAGATATCAGTACTACCATGTAATCTTTTGGGAAACGTGCTCTTGAATTACGCGGTTTTGGATTACGCGCCGATTTTTCGGAACAAATTAATCGCGTAAATCAAGGTATGCCTGTATTTACTACCTACGACAAAATGACAAGGTAATAAATGTTGCGCAATCTAGTTTTGTGTAAGACCTCAAAAGTAGAAAAATATATTTATTCGCAATGTCAATTGATTTCATAATATTTACATTGAAATTCTTGTAACGCATGCTGTAACACAACTCAATAACATCAACAAAGTTTAAATTCTCCTGTTATATTTTCTAAGGAAAGAAGTGGAATCAAATTCTTACAAGAAGAGATTGGATTTATGTTTATACCGAAAGAATAGTTGGCCAATATCCAACTTCAACCCCTACATGTATGTTTAATAAAATACAGAATCCCTCCGTGTAGTGCATGTGTTCAGGGTGCGATATTGAGGGGGTGTGTGAGTTTTTTAATTTGTTCCTCTCAGCTGTTGGCAGTCCTGCCACGTTCAGTCCAGACATATTGGTATCTCATTGTTTCCCTTCATATTATTATCACCCCTTAAATTTAACACCTTTCCGATTCCGATTCATTCACAAAGAAATTTTTGTATAAACTTTTTTATTTCGAAAGTTTTACTTTTTCTTTTTATATGTCCTTTTATTGCAAAAGTTATCATTTATAGATTTATTATATGAATATCTGTAAAATATTTTGTAACATATTTCTTGAATTTTTCTCATATTTCATTTATTTGTATTAAAATCAATAAATTTAATTCGTAAAACTTTTCTTCTAAAGGACATCGATATTTTTTCTACTGTTAGTCTTGTTGTAAACTACACAGTAGTTAATATTTTATTAAATTTGAAATTCTTTCTTCTTCTTCTTGAAGTGCCTATCCTCTATGGATGTTGGCCATCACATTGGTCCACATTACTCTATTCACTGCCGCTCTGAACAGAGCCGTTGACGTCATCCCAGTCCACGCCCGCAAATTCCGCAGCCACGATATCTAATTAATATATAATATATAATAATATATAATAGAATATATAATATTATATTAATATATAATAGAATATGAAATTCTTTACTAAGTAAATTTATTCTCGCTTTTGAGCTTCGTTCCACGCAAAGAATTGTACACGCTCATACTTACTAATCAGTCCCTCATATACAAATACTTTCATGAAAATAGACCTGAATATACAAAACTTTCCTCAAAATTTCCGTTTTATCTACAACAAATAATAATTTGGTTATCTGAATTTTGTTAAAATTTACTGAACTGGTGAAACCTAATGACTAATGAATCAAACCAACTCATACAAATAATTAGAGACTTTAATGACTACCATGAAGAGCAAAAATCAGAACGCCGAGTGGACAGAAGAAAGGAGAAAAGTTTACAGTGAGAGAATGCTGAGAATGTGGGCTGCAAAAAGAGCCTCTAGAAACGTTTTAAGTCATCTCATGTTGTCTCAATCATGAATGAATGATGCAAAATTAAAATGAACCTCAGTTTGGCTTAAACACACTGAAAATCACTCTTTCACGCTAAACTTGGCTGTGTAGAGAAAAATGCTCAAAATAAAAGTTGTAGATCTTTGAATTTTTCCACAAATTTGATTATACACGCTTTTGTCGTAAAATTCATACTAAAGCTGAAACCTGAGTAAGTCGATTTTTTTACCGATTTTCATGAAAAAAAAAAAACAGAAAATCACTAATTACCGCTAAACTAAGCGTTATACAAAAACTTTTTGAAATAAAAGTAGTAGAATTTTAAATTTTCTACAACTTTTATTATACTTCTTACGCTAAAATGTATAATTAAGCCATAATCTTAAAATAACAATTTTTTACCACAAAACAGCTTTCCTAAGAATTTCAGCAGATATGGCGCCTACCCCATCTTGTAAAGCATAAAAAATTTAGTAAATGAGGCAATTTAAAAAAAACTCGTAGGAGCCGTTTTTAAGAAAATCGCAAAAAGTGAAAATGACACGAATAAGCTACTACTTCCGGTTGACCGGAAGTAATTTTGATGAAAATCTTCGTATCGGGTCTCGTAGTAGTATTAAACTGAAGTTTCAAGTTTCAAGTTCGTACGATATTCCGTTCTTGAGAGATTTTTCACAAACACACATACAATAATCGCTAAAAACATGTTTTTTTGGGTTCAGGGGATCTGAAAACGAGTATATCCGGTGAAAACTCCATTTCGAAAAATCTACATGAAAACAGTACTTTCCTTCCTATATATTCATATAGGCAAGACAAAGTAAAATCTACGTTAAAAATAATTAAGTGCAATTTCCGTACATTATAATAAATGAAAACAAGATAACAACTGTAACATAATGCAAGTTAAATACTTAGAATTCTGCAATTAGTCACTTAGCATAAAATCCCAAAGGTGGTTGAACCAGCATCACATCGCTTAATTAACAGAGTAGTCGCAGTTAGTTTTACAATAGGAAAGTACTCCCAGTAGTAAAAGATAAACATGTTTAAAACAAATTACTACAATACAGTATATGAGTGCAAGTACTATAAGTTAAACTAAGTACTATTTCACGATGGTTTATAGCCAGCACTAAAACAAAACTTTATAATTCCAACAATCATATTTTGAAAATTATGATCATGCACTTCTTTACTGAAAACGATGCCAAATGTACAAGTTTTGTTTAAATTATTTATATTTAATTATTATGGGTCACACCACCTTTTAGCTTCGTTTACCGAGGACACAGTTTGTACTTTCTTCAGCTGTTTCTGCCATTGACGTAGCGTTTTATTTTCAACGTCATAGACTATCTTAAAATCATATTTTCAGAAGTGGTGAAGTAAATTTTTTGAAGCTTTATACTTTATTTAGAAACTATAGTAGTAATACTTGACCATAACTAACAGACAGGTGGGTGTTAAATTATTAACATTCAATCTGTTCGTTGCAAGGCTAAAGTAAATAGTTCTGTTTCTTATCACATGGTCAGCCAATTAAATGACTGAATCATTTAAGAACAAAAGAGGTAGAGGTATAAAAGACGCTAATCAGAGTTATCTCCTCTGAATGTAATAAATTTTATTATACATTCAGACCCTGTGGTGAATGAAGTGAAGGTGTCATTTGCAGAGTGGAACATATGTGATTTTCAGAGGGCCCGGTATGCTGATAAGCGTACTTTTCCACTCAGTGAGGATGGCACCGGTAAACCACCTCACTTGTCGTTTTACTTAGTAAAACCTCTACAAGTTCAAACCAGCCTTTCGGCTGATGACCTAAACAATAGTAGTAATACAACTATCCAAAAGTTTAACTAATATTTTTTAATAAACGAATGACGTGTTCATTTTGTTTACAATATTATTAAACAAATTTTCAGGTGTTCAGGTAACTATTTTTCTTCTTCAATATGAAAGACCGAGATTTTAAAAGTTAAATCTTAAATTCAATTTCACTTAATGGTTAACACAGAGTTCTATTTTTTTATTTTTTAGTTTATAGTTACATCAAACATCTTGGTTATTAGCGACTTCGTTGGGTTTGAACTTGCAATAATTTTCCAGACACTGGCCGGGAATCAAACCTGGGGCCTCCGCATTGCACAGTAGCACGTTAACCACTAGGCCAAGGAGACGGCCCGGTGTTCTTATAGTGGTTATTATTATTTTTATAATATAGAATTCTTTATTTGGTTATGATTTATTTTTATTTATGATTCTAATTTCGGTACCTACACGTTAATGTTTTACTAATGTCTATAATAATCTTTGGACCTATACTGTTTTATCTTTTAAGCTTTTTTTAAAGTAATATAGTAATTAATTTAGTTTAATTATATTACATTTTTTGACATTCAGTATTTATTAAACAGTTTTCCTTAATGGTTTAATTCTGTGTGTTGTGTGTGTGTGTCAGTCTTATTTTTCCACATAAACCGGCTAATATCTATCTCACCTCCGTAGTACTAAAATCAGTGCCTTTCCGACTGAGTTATGTTGTTCTTGATCCAAAGAATATTTTGCCAATTCTCGATCCTATTTTTATTGATGGTTTAGAAAAATTGGATGGTTACCGACTTAATGCTAGTTTTTTCTTTGCTTAGGTTATCTTAACCTTTACTTTTACAAAAATAGTGGATATCATTAACCCCTTCAGTACCAACGTCCGGAAGAAAGGACGTCAATATATTTTACGTAGTAAAACATCCGGTTTACATCCGGACGTCCGTAAGTTATGCATAAAGTGCATTTACAAAGAAAAACTTTTAAACAAATATTAATGGAATAATGTATTTTGAAACCGCCTCCGTGTTGTAGTGATTAGCGCGCTAACCTGCAAAGCGAGAGGTCCCGGTTTCGATTCCCGGCTACGGTCTGGAAATTTTAACATGGTAAAACCACCGTTAAGGTACCAAAACCCACAGTAGTTTCTAATAACCAAGCTGTCGATGCAACTTCAAATAAACTAAAAAAAATCTATTTTGAATATTTTTAGCGTTAGAAAGATTTATTTTTTTATATGAACATAACACAAAAAATAATTTTTAACAGAAAATTTTATTTTTATAAACTTTGAAGTTTTGGTTGGCAATGGCAGACTTACGCCTACAAGATTTCGAAATAAGGGCTGGTACTTTTTGTACATGCTTATTCAAATTAAATGGCACTAAAGATCAAACTTTTAAATATTGTTTCGGCACTGAAAGGGTTAAAGGGAGTTGACCTAAATGAAATGGTGGAGCTGTTTACTCCATCTGTTTACCTTACAGAAGAAACAAAAATTATTACGGTTTAGAATTTACAAATACCTATATAATGTCTTGAGTAACGTTAACTTATGTTTAATTTCTTATATCATCATTGAAGAATTCTCACCATAAGTCTATTTACCCTTAATTCATGTTCGAAAAATTCTCACTGTAAGGATATCTGCCCTTTGAACCATGATCTCTAAGATATTTTAATGATTTTTTACAAAATTGAAAGAAATCGATAAGAATTTTTATAGATGCGATTTTAAGTAACAAGTCGATAAAAGTCATATTTTATAACAACAGAAACCTTCTGCCACTCTAATAATCTAAGATCAATATTTATTACCGACGGCTATGTTAAAACTGTAATCTAAAAGAGTTACTAGGGTAAATCCGTGTTTAAGCGATAAATTTCAGCTGATACTGTTATAAATAAAGGGGAATGTCAACTCATACGTTACATAGGAATCTCGATAGAATTTATAAACCTATCTGTTCATTACGATTTAACATTGTTTATAATTTATTTGTTTTACATTATCCGTACTAATAGATTTTGTTAAAAATACCTTTATCGTTTCCAAATTTAGATTAAAACTTTAGAACGTTTAGTTTAAAATACCTGCATTTTAAATACTTGTTTAATTTTGAATCTTAAAGAATACGTGTACGTAGATTTATTATTTGCCACATTTATCAACAAAATTGAAGTAAATTGTATACAAAATCGTATTTATGTGTAAAATTAAAATTTTAAACTATACATAGTACGGACACCCAAGATTACAGCTGGAAATATTTGATAACAGACTAGACCAAGTAACACCCGGCTACGAATTAGTGACACTAAATTGACACACAGTCACCTCATGACGAAATAAGAAGCTAATAAAATTTAGACACTGCAACAAAAAATTAACTGTACAACACATCCTTGTAACATTCTCAACCTTGAACATGATACGGAGACAATTTCACACACCGGGCCCTCAGAAAGATTGCGTTAATGACTGACTCTCTACACAAAAACACTTAAGTTTTAAAATTAAAAAGTCAATTTTAAAATAAAAATACAATTCATGTAGAATAATAAAAAAATCTAATGTAATCGTTTAACTATTGCAAAACCTATTGTAAATTTTTGTAATTCTTCGTTAAGGTACTTGTTTTTATTGTGTAATGGGGTGGCTAAAAATTAAAAAAATTGGATGTGACTATGATAAAACTAATTTTTAAAAAAGTTTTAAGTAAATTATTTTCATTTATCGTAATTTGTTTAGTTCCATACGTCCAAATAGGCTTCAAGCCTTTTGAAGGGATGTATTATAATGCGTATGAGTCAGGTATTTTATTTCAATTGATTCCAAATAAAAGACTGGTTTATAAAAAAATTTATGGAAATTAAAAATTTTATGGAAAATGTCATGGTGGCTGAGAAATAACTCCGAAGCGTAATTGATAAACTGCGTACTTGATCGGTACGATAGTTCTGTAAAAATAACTTCTCATTAGAGGTAGTATTTGATTTGAATCCCGGCTGAGACGCTTTTCCGTCTAATACGTATTAAATGGTTTTTACTTTAATTTGAAAATTCCAAAATAAAATGCTGATGAATTCATATTGTAGATGCTCCATTCTGGAGTTGTAATTATAACTTTCATCCTGGTTTTATGATCAAACCCTTGAACGAGGAAAGAAGAGATTTGCAAGCAAGGAGTTACAAATACGAAATTTTTGGAACGCATATGCTGAGCATTGCAAATCCTCGATAACACAAATCTAAAGAGATGACTGAAGTGTGAAAACCTTCAGTCTAGTTTAATTACTTTCTCTTGCCTGGAAGGAAAGTATTGTTTTCATGTCGATTTTTCGAAATTGAATTTTCACCGGATCTACACGTTTTAAAACCCCCTGAACCCAAAAATCCTGTTTTTAACAATTGGTTTGTGTGTGTGTGTGTGTGTGTGTGCGTGTGTGAACAGAATATCTAAAAAAAAGAACGTCATACAACTTGAAACTTAAGTTAGATACTACACCGGGCCCGACACGAACATTTTCATCAACATCGGTCAACCAGAAGTAGTAGTTTATTCATGTCATTTTTCACTTTTTTGCAATTTTCTCATAAACAGCTGCTAAAATTAAAAAAAAAACCCTTATTTACTAAATTTTTAATGCTCTACAAGATGGAGTAGGCGCCATGTCTGCTAAAATTCTTAGGAAGGCTGTTTAGTAGAAAAAAGTTTTATTTTAAGACTGCGGCTTTAACAAGCATTTTAGCGCAAAGATGTATGTAATGAAAGTTAGAGAATTTGAGATCCTACAACTTTTATTCAAACAATTTTTTGTATAACGCTTAGTTTAGCGGTATTTAGCGATTTTCTGTTTTTTTTTTTACGAAAATGTGGAAAAAAAATCGATTTTTTTAGATTTCATCCTTAGTACCCTTTGCATTTTTCGACAAACGAGTATACAATCAAATTTATAGAAAATTAAAAGCTCTACAACTTTTATTTAAGCATTTTTCTCTACAGAGCCTAGTTTAACGTGAAAGAGTGATTTTCCGTATTTTTAAGCCAAACTGAGGTTAATTTTGATTTTGCGTCTTTCACTCATGATTAAAATTAGGTTATGTTTATTGAGTTTAGTTTGTTTGTTTATTTTTAATGTTTTATTGCTTTTGTTAGATTATGTTGTTAATTATTTGCATTGGCATTGTGTGAATGTTTCACATCAGATTTTTAAATCTTAGTATAAAATAAGAATAACCATAGAGTCGTGTATCAGTAAATTGTAATAATTTTGACCTTAATCATATTTTGGTTTAAAACAAGATTAGTTGTCCCAAGACTATTCACAATAATACTGAAAAACAAAATTATAATGAACAATATGTTTATAAAGAATAATTTGGCAAATTCATAATTGTGTAGGCCTACCTATCTCCGAACTGTTATTTATATTTTAATACTACTTTTGATTGAGTTTGTAGAACTTTATTAAAATACCTTAGTAAATTTAAAGTTTATCATATTTTAATGTTAAGTGTAGATTATTCTTAGTAAAACTAGGCACACAAAATTCATTAATAATCGACTTACGATTTTTCATAAAACAAAACAAAATTGAAAGAAACTTAGAAAAAAAGAGATAAATTTACTTATATTCACGACCAGATAATGGTTTATGTAAATTGTATGTATCGAGGAATGTAAAAACCTTAAAAGACTATGAATATTGAATTGTATGCTATGATTGTAGCCAGATCGCATCACACCGAAATCCAATGTCTAACTGTTCATATTTAATGTTTCTATGAATGACCAAGTGGTTACGTCATACAATATTTATTGTTTGAATGTAGTCTCAACTGCAAGGCGTCTCCTATCAGATACTATATTTGTATTATAAATAATTTTAAGCTTTTTAACACATTTTTCATGGCGGGAAAATACAATGTTAACATTACTTTTATTGTGATTTTCCATCAGTTTTTGAACAACAAAATTTATTCATGGATTTAAATAAATTATTGTATTATTCTTTATAACATTTTAGATCTGTTTCTACAGAAAAAAATTATTATATGAAGCCACAAAGTTTTCTATTTTGAAAAAAAAAGTATCTATCTGTTTATTTGAAAGGTTTTTTGTCAAGTTCGGTCTCATCTCTTGCTTGGTTTATTTCGGTCAGTTTTTACTTTCTCTTGCGTATATGAATATAAGGAAGGAAATTATTGTTTTCGTGTCGATTTTGTGAAATCGAGTTTTCACCGGATATACACGTTTTCAGACCCCCTGAACCCAAAATACATGTTTTTTTTTAGCAATTGGACTATGTGTGTGTATGCGCGCGCGCGTGCGCGCGTGTGTGTGCGTAAGCGCGCGTATGTGAGTGTGTGTGAACAGAATATCTCAAGAACGAAACATTGCACAAAGTTGAAACTTGAAACTTAAGTTAGATACAACTACCGAAACCGACACGAACATTTTCATCAAAATCGGTCAACGGGAATTAGTAGTTCCGGAAAGTAGCTGCTTTTTGGAGGGCCTGGAATACTGATAAGCATACTTTTCTAATCAGTGAGGAAAAAAAAATGTAAACCACCACACTTCTTGTTTTACTTAGTAAAGCCTCTAGAGGTTTAAACCAGCCTTTCAGCTGATGACCTAAACAATAATATAATTTTCGATTTCAAGAGGATGAATAAAAGGTTTGGACATTTAATTGTATTTTGACCACACAAATCTCAATTTTAAAACATGGGTTTCTCAAACCTGTGCCTTATGAGCCTCAAACCCCTCAGGTTTTAAAACAAAAAGTTGTATAATAAAAATTAAATGAAATCGACAAAAGCGAAGATCCTCATTTAAGGACCTCTGGATTAAAGAGGGTTCATACCCTCTGAACAAATTTCTGCCAAAATTTACTCTTTAAATTCTAAATTAATTGAATTATCGCCAAAAACAACAACGTTCAATATTGATTCTGATTTTTATAAATACACTACAAAAATATTTTATATCAAAGAAAGATATTTTAGGAAAAAATTTGAACAAAAATATCAAAACCACAAGCAAAATTCGTATTAAAATAGGTCAATATCAATAATACAGTGTAAACAAATACTTCAGTTACACCGTAAAATATGAATACCATTGAAAATATTACATTGATATTAGTTTACCAAATACAGTATTCTGTGTAGAGAAAGAGAAAAAAAGTAATAGTATTATAGAGGAGTATTCATATAAGATATCATAAATATAAAATACACAAGCTGTACGTGCTGTTTTATCTTATTGGCAGTCATAAAGTGTTCGGAACGACACTTTGATCGAGTCAGCTGCGGCAAATACATTAAGAAACAAATGTAACCACTCGCAGACACTAAATATTTATGCTCAGAGATATGGTTATGATATAGCATCAAAGGCATGTAACCATTTAACCAACATTCAGATGTTTCTTTTCTGAGAGATTATCTTTACCTAATGATCTTTACTAATACTTTCTTTCTTGAAAATACATTTAAAAGATTGGTTTTTAAATTTGATGACATTACAAACCATAATATTGGATCAGTTTTATTCAATTACTTACATTATGGTATCCAAAGTACAGTAATAAAAATAATAGGTTATCGCCTACAAAAACAAAAATTCTCTAAGTGGAAGAAATGATTTTAACTCCAACATTTTTTGGGGGAATAATCTAACCGGAAAGAACTGTTTTATAATCGCATTGTAGCAATGAAAAAACCTTTTTTATTTATTTAAAGTCGCGTCATGCGTTCTTAAGTCACCTGATTAGTAAAAATGGTTTGATAGAGTAACCTCGCTCTAGCAGATTTAACAAGATAATTCAAGACAAACCAAGAGATTAGACATTTTAATACTGTGATAAAACCTGTTTGTCTGTACGTGAGAGAGTGCTTTAGAATGACAGGGAAGGCTGTTCTAAGAAAACCAAAGAAATTTAAGAGAAGATCCTGCGCAAGATAATGGGTCTGAAGATAGCAGACAATGTAGGTTACGAGGTCGAGAACAGGTCAAGGAAAATGAACGATTAATGGAAACGATAAGAAAAAAAGATTAATATTCCAAGGACATCTGTATAGAATGGATGAAAACGGGTTGACAAAACAAATTTTTAGGACACTGCATATAGACCTAAGGTGTGGGACAAATGGTTTAAAGAAGCGAGAAAGAATATTAGGAAAACTGGAATAAACCGAGAAAACTCAATGAACCGAAACAAATCAGACAACTAATTACGAACTTTAACACCGGGTAAACAGTAGAAAGAAGAAAAGCCTACAGTGAACAAATGGTAAGAATGTGGGCTGCAAAAATATCTTCAAGAAACGTTTAAAGTCACCTCACGTGGTTTAAAATTGGCCCTACATGAGAAAAAAAATTAAAGTCGCATCAACAGCTTGGTTATTAACGACTACGGTGGTTAAGTAACAGTGGGTTAACTTGTGAAAATTTCCAAACCCTAACCGGGAATCGAACCCGGGACCACCGCTTAGTAGGCTAGCGCGCTAACCACTATGCCACGGATGGGAAACTTTTTTAGTAATCTTTTCTTCGTTTAGTTTAATTAAAGTGCATTGATTTGATTATTTAAGACTATTAATGGGTTATGTAAAAGGAACGGTGGTTTTTAACTCGTAATAATTTTCATACCCTAATCAGCAATAGACCTGAGACCTTCCGCATTGTATTGTGGGCCTTGGTCTAATTTTAAGCAAAGTTATGTTGCTATATAATTTCCTCAATTAAATCTAAATCAGTATTTATGAGAACTTATTTCAACGTTTTATAAGACACTTTCTAAAACACATTATATCTGTCCTATAATTGTATGTACGAATGTTAAACCAAACGGTATATTTCTTAAAGTTGATAAAACGGTTAATTTTTAACAGTTAGTAAAATATATTTTTCACTTACCGTTTCTTTGTCCTTTCACAAAACGGCAACAATCGATATGCATGTCCACCTGAAATTTAAAAAAGGATAGGTCATTTAATTTTTTTTTTAAAACGTACAATTTAAAAATGTTTTTAGTACAGATTAGCAAATAGAACGCTAAAGTTTAAGTATATCATTGGATGTTCTCACTTTCTAAAGTGAGAACACCTAATTCATCACTTTATTGAATTTCTGCTAGATATCAAGGAATTTGCCTATGAAAAAATGTGCGTTTACATGGTTTTCTCTCAGGGTCACCTTGCATGTACGGAAAATATGAATATGTTCATTGATTGAAAAAAACCAATTATTATATGTGTAATGCTCAAAGCACTAAAAATTAATTTACCTATCCATAAAAACAATCTTGACAGGGTATCAATGTTTCTTGGTTCATATTTTATAAATTTTATAAAGTGTTTATAGATAAAATTAGCATAATTGTATTGTTGTTTAGGTCAACAGCCGAAAGGCTGGTTTGAACCTCTAGAGGTTTTACTAAGTAAAAACGAGGAGTGAGGGGTTTACTATTGTCTTCCTCACTGAATTGAAAGAGTAAGCTTATCAGCATGCCAGGCCCTCCGAAAAGCATCCACTCTCTACCCTGAAAATGACACCTTTACTTCATTCACCACAGGGTCTGGGTGTATAGTGAAATTCATTACTCTCAGAAGAGATAACTCTGACTAGTGTCTTTTACACCTCTAACTCTTCTGTTCTTAGATAGTTCAGTCCCATTATTGGCTGACTATGTGATAAAAAACAGAACTATTTTTTTGTAGCCCTGGAACCAACAGATTAAGTCCAATTAATTTAACACTCCACCTGCTCGTTATGGACATATAAGTGTATTATCAGGTTCAAATCAGTTTTTACTTCACTACAAACAGGAATACAAGTCATTCCCCTTAAATTGCCTGTGAAACTGTCAAATAGTCGTGTATACTAAATTTATTTGCACCTTTCACGAACGGCATTTTTAGACCATGAAATGTAATATTACGTTTTACACACAGAACGGAGCGTTAATTACAACTCTCAGAAGTTTTGACTAAAGTCTCAATTTTTTAATGTTCCAAATACCTGAAATCCGTATAAAAAATTGGACCTAACTGTGACTTATATAACAATATTCTTATTGGAAAATATAATTGAGAATTTGCAAGAGAGTTTTTGTCTTAGCCTGTTAAAGATATATTTTAGTATTAAAAAACTTCTCTTTGTTTTAATATATTTTTTAACACATTCAGTGCTAGAAAATCGCCTGGTGGTTTATGGGTAGGTGTTACCGCCAGGCTGCCGTCTCACCTAGCGAATTCTGTTTTGTTATAATTTTAAGTAATTCCGGAGGGACACCGCCTGTCCGATATCAGTCTTTGCTATTATATAGCCCTCAGAAAGAGGTTTTCCTTGTAAACGTGCAGTTCGTTTTTGAATTGTCGTCATACCCTCGTATAGTATACTCGTTCAGTATTTTTAACGGGTTTTCAGGGTACAGTTAAAGCTGTGAATTTAGTACCTTTGCAGGTATCGATTCAAAATAGCTTACACTTTTAGATTTACTTTAAAAGTATATTATTTGCAATTTAAAATTATACAAACAATTATGCGTAAATCGTAAAAGTAAATGAAAAAATTCAAACAAGAAGTACATTTATTATAACAGGCAAAAATAAACCTAAAAAAACATTGAATTGTTTGCTTTTAAGTTGTTAGCAAACATAAATCCAGGTCGCAAAAGTAAAATAAATCTATAAAAACTTAGTAACATAAGTTGTAGGCTTTACATTAAGTAAGCGGAGAACACGCTGCACGAGTAATCAGCCCAAAGGGAGAGATACCTCATAATTGCTCAGAATTGAATGTGTTAATAAACTTTTAATGAAACAATTTTAATAAAGAATTATTTTTGATTCCAGGTTTTGCGTGGGTGACAGGTTTTACTTATGTGAAAACAAGATATTATGTGAATATGACTATGAAGAAAGGCTTGTCTTTGCAAATATGGCTTACAACCCTCCGACGATCGCTCAGTTGAAAAGGCACACCAACCATATCCCGGTAATGTTCAACAACAATTACACTTCTTTGCACGTTAATAAGGAAGTAAGTACACTATTAGAGAGGAATTTCTACCAAAGACAATTCGTAAAAGGATTTTTCGTAATTATGTATTAAAATTCTAAAATGACAATTTACTTAATTATGAATTACTTTCTTGCGATGTTATAAAATATTGTACTTATTTTTTTATTGTAATTTTTTTAAGAATAATAGTAAAACAAAAGACAGACGTCGCGTCTCATGGCTGGTACCAATTTTAAAAAGCCTTACTTTTGACTTATGGCACAAACCATTAGTGATTACTATATCTACTTTTTAAGAGGAATCGAATGACATTATTATTGTTCCAAATTACGTCTTTAATTATTTCTCGACTTCTGGTTTTGGGTACTTCCGGTTGAAACCTCAAATTTGAATGCTCAAATGCTATGTGTTCCCAGTTCTCTTATATGGTGTAGAGACTTGGACCCTCAATGTACAGTGTGAGCGGAAATTAGAAGCCTTTGTGATGTGGACTTACCGCAGGATATTGAGAATTTCATGGACAGAACATGTGACAAATGTGGAGGTTTTGAGGAGAAAGAACAAAGGTTTAGAGGTTCTACGTGAGGTGAAGAGCAGGAAACTGCAATATCTCGGCCACATCATGAGAGGTCCAGGATACAGGATTCTGCAGCTCATAATCCAGGGAAAAGTTGTAGGGAGAAGATCTGTTGGAAGGAGGAGAATATCTTGGCTTAGGAACTTGAGAGAGTGGTTTAATGTCAGGTCATCTGATATCTTCAGGGCTGTGGCTTCCAAAGTTAAAGTAGCAATGATGATAGCCAACCTCCGAAATGGAGATGGTACATGAAGAAGAAGAAGGTTGAAACCGGAACTTCAAACCCAATGATGTCGGTATTTACTCTTTAAGAGAAATCGAATTATTTTGGTTTTTAAATTCCGAATTTGATTTCTTGACTTCTGGTTTTGGGCCACTTCAAGACTTTATGTAGTCTTTATGTAGACACAAGACTTTATGTAGTCTTGTTTTTCAGTTTAATTAATTTGCGGTAACTTGCTAGGTTGCTTAAGGTAGTTCATCTCTCATGAAAACTCGATTTATAGTTTCCTCTTTCCATATACTAGATTTTTATTTGCCATTTCCGCATAATCATTTGCATAACACGAATAAAATAACTGATTAAATCTGATTCAACTTTAAAACGAGAAAGAAACATTTATTAAATAAAAGAGCACAATATATCTAGTTCTGTATTGCAGGTAAATTGTTTATAAAGACCCTATTATAATTCCATTTAATATGTATTACTATTATATTTATTTTTCATTGCACAGATGAAAAAAATTATTTACAAACTCTATAAAGAAAAGTAAAAAATATAATAATATCTCAATTACAGTAACAAAGTCAACCATTAACAAGAGAAAATATGCATTTCATAACCTTTTATAAAAGATTAATCAACTATTTTGCATGTCAAGAGGTCTGTTTGAAGGAAACATGCAAACCAACTATAAAATTACTGGTTAAATAAAAGAAAGTAAAACAAAAATATTTTCTTAAACATTACTCGCATTAATTCAAACCCTTTTCACTTAGTTGAAAACATTTATATAGTTAGCTTTTATTCCTTTTATGTTTAGTTATTAACGTGAATAAAAAAGAATATTATTGGTTAATTTTAATAATTTTATTACAGCAATCATAAGGAAATATGAAAATTATTCAATATAGTTATAATTACAATTAATAATTATAACTTTTATTTTAATTTGTGGTATAAAACTTTAACAACTTTCACAGATTGTAATTTTGTTATAAAATATACTGTACAATTCCCTGAGAGAATAAAATAAAATTTTACACATTATTTTTTTTATTTTAATAGTTTTCTTAGTAGTTTTTATAATTTATTTATTTTGTTTACTTTAAATTCAGTCAACGTTATTGTGTACAAAACAAAAAAATGTAGTAAATTAGGTGATTTGAAACAAAATCGTAATAGCCGTTTTTGAAAAAATCTAAAAACGTGAAAAATTGCACTAATAAAGTATTAGTTTCAGTTGACCAATTTTAAACAAAGCGTTTGTGTGGTATTTAATTATTTAGTTTAACTATTTAGTAAAGTAATTAGTTTAAGTTTCAACTTCATAAATATTTTGTTCCTAATATAGTTTGTTCCCCCTCGTTCCACCCTCTCTTTCTGACACACAAAACACACTCACATACGTACACACATAGACCAATCAGCAAAAACACGGTTTTTTGGGTTCAGGGGACCTAAAAACGTGTCTTTTTGGTAAAGATCTGATTTTGAAAAATCGACATATGAATAATACTTTCTTCCCAACATTTTATATTGGCCAAGAGAAAGAAAAATCAGAAATAAGCCCTACACAATGATATAAAATGCTAATGAAATTTTCGAAAGGTAAAAATAATCCACTAATTATTTATAGTACTATACATGTAAAATGAATTGAAACGTAGGCTAAATCTATGTTATTTGGTACACGGCAGAGTATTATAGACATTAATTAAAATTATTGATTTGTAAGAAGGCAGAAGCAAAGGAATGGCAGATTCAGTTAAAATTGTAGTTATTGTTTTAATGGGAGTAACCGTCGACGGAGAAGTACCAGTGGTAAAGCCGATGACAATTAGCGTGGTAGAGGGTCGGTTATAAATTGGGAACGGGGAGGTAGTGTGGAGTCAGATCGGCGGAGATAAAGGTTGAAACAATCGGAAAGGGAGTCCCGGACGTCTTTATAGTGAGCTAACAAGGGAAGCTTATCTGTGGAACGCCTTTACGACAGTTAGCGGGTAAGCCAAAGCCACACAATTACACTGGGCCGACAAAACTGGTCCCAGACTTTGTAATGTCCTCGTAAACCGGAGATGACTTTATGCTTTCCCACCCTCTTCCCACCGAGAGTATACACCACCCACCCCTCAAAAACAGTCACAACTACTACCATTTCTAAGCTACAACGCTAATCACTGAAACGGTTTGCTTAATCTTGTTGCCCTCCTTTTGATGCTACAAAATGCAATTAACCATTATTCGATACTTTATTTGTCTTTAGCTGGAACAAAGCAAACCAAACTTGTTATCATTATAATTGCTTTGTTATCATTAATAATATATTTTCCCTGTCGTTAATAATATTATTTTATACAAAGATAAAATCACTTGCTTCCAATTAAAAAACATGATTACAACATTATTTTTAACAAATTATATACTAAGTAATTCACTTTTTAAACACTAATCTGAATAACTTTCAAAATTTCCTTAATTTCCTTTACTTTGAGTATTTATAACTTAAGAAAACGCTTTCTTATCATTACTTATAATTTTTAAAATTTATGATATTCACTCTTCGACGACAAAACTAACCCAAATGTTTACGTTAATTATATTCCACTGCCAAACATAATTCAAACACGCTACCTAAGCTTACACTTAAAATAAAAAACTCACAAGGAATACACAAGTCGCAAACTCAAAACACGTTTCGATCAATTATGACGCTTACTCGATAGACGCTCTAAATTATATTTACAACATAATTAATGATTTACAAGAGAATCATAAAACCAATCTGGACATATTATGGTGTTCAACTTTGGGAATTTACTAAATCTTTCCATTTAAAACGTTCATTACCAACACAAAAAAATTTATACATGTGAAAACACAATGTTAATTCTATTTCATAAACCTAATACGACACAAATACCAAAGATAACTGACGTTGCGAATAACAAGATGATGCACAATAAATTTTAAGTACATGCAGACCATTTAGTACAAAACATAAATACACTCGGACGATACCGGGTATTCGGTATAGGCATTTAATACGCTTTTACCCAAGGGATCTTCTTGTGGAGGGCCAAATGGAAATGTATAATATTCACTGCTCTAATTGAACTCTATTGCAAGGAATACAAATTTTAATTAAATAAATCAAATAAAAACCAATCTGATTTACAATTTTCAATAATGTTTTTTAGAGGGCTGACTCATCAATAAAGGTTTTGTTGTAACTTTTGCAAACCTTTTTCTGTCATGAACCACTCTCAAGAGGGGGTACATACTTAAATATTAACATAATATCCAATATGCTTCAATGGTAACCATTTCCTTCATTCACTTCTGCGTTACCCTCAACTTCTCTCAAAAGTAAGTTCGAAAATCTCATACTTATCACTCCTGTATAAATGACAGGCAGTTTTTTTTTCTTTGATTATGTTTATCAACACGCGGTCTACATCCATACGACTCAAAACATCAGTGTGGGTAATATAACCGGATTACAAGATCCAAAGAATTCTTTCGAGTATCCACATCTCAAAAATTTCTAAAATACTCATGGATTGGATCTCAAAGTTCATGTTTTCACATCATAAATATGTGTAAATATGTGTTTATACACACCTATATCTTTCAGGAAGAAATTCACATACATAGAAACATAAAATACAACTATCGTGATAGAGTAATTTTATCAAAATGTTTATTTAAATCAACTAAAACGTTTTTGAGGATACATCGTGTGAATCGGTCGATATAACAAAATGTTAATTTAAGAGAGGATTTACAAGATTATGGTTCCTTTAAAAAATTGATTAGGAAATGTTTTAAATTTAAAATGTAAGCAAGAAGATGAAAAGTCAGCAAAAGATGATATGAGTAAAGTAAAAGCATTTGAAAGTTCTTGAGATGTAAACAGAATAAAGAATTTATGAAATATGTAATGTAAGAAAGATGGGAGAACAAAGGCGACGGTGTAAAATAGAATGGCACACGGTCAATTAATTAAGACTAGGGTAGAAAGTAAACACAGTTTGTTAGGAATAGGATAGAGGTATAATACATGAACCAAGATAGCAAGGTGGCTATAGAGGGTGATTGTGTAGCATGTCTTATCTCGACTGATAACACAACGGCAAGGCAACTGAACTGAGGAGATTCGGAGCACAAGGTAAGGAAGATTGTTCCTGAGGCGTGTACACACAATTATCACGAGCAAAGCTCCCATCGTCTAATCTCTGTTTCAAGCAAACAGTGTACCGACACTACCTTTATAATGAAACGACAACAAACTTAACCACTTACCCCTGATTTATCTTCATCTTTAAAAAAAATTAGAGAACTAAAAAATAAACCGATTGATCGAATTCTATAATATTGCTATAACTAAACAAATTAATGCATACCTAAGTAAATTCAACATGAATAAACATATCCGGATATTCTTTTAATTTGATTCATTCTTCACGAGTACAAATCAAAAGGAATTACTCATTGGAATGAATCTTTGGGTAAAAGGATTTGAATTTGGGTGCTGGGCAACTCACCAGTTGCACCCAAATGGTCCCGTAGGATCAAAAAGTGACAGATTCTCAACATGCCACCTTTTCTTTATTTACAACTGTATAAGTACAAGCAAGTTTGTTAAAAAGGGAGAAATATAATCATCAGTCCCGGGACTGACCAACAGAAGTGACAACTTAATGAAGTTAATAAATTAAATAAAAAATATTTTTGTAGCCTAAATTAATTAATAGTAATTATTTATAGCCGAGCGTGAAGTGACGGCAAACCACAGATTTTTCCCGTAAAAAAACACAGTTCAGGCGCGCCAAAAGATGCAGTCACGTCAAAAATACTCGTTCATGCAAGCCAATGACAACCAGCAGTACACATTCTAGAGTGAAAAATTTAACGATAACAATTAAATTTTTAAAAACTATCAAAAATATGTTTAATTCACATTTTATTTATTTATGGCATGTCAGGTACCCTATTACCATAATCTCTGAGGTCGCTTTAGTGGATCTACAGAAGAATTTAATTTCGTTATTTGCTGCATTTTATTTACATTTTACTTGTTTCATTTTATTACATTTTATTTGTTTAAATTTTATTTATTTATGGCATACAGGTACCCTATACCACAATCTCTGAAGTTACTTTAGTGGATCTACAAGAGAATTTAATTTTGTTATTTTTGATACATTTTATTATTGTTTATGGCATATCAGGTACCCTATACCACAATCTCTGAAGTCGGTTTAGTGGATCTGCAGGAGATTAATTTTGTTATTTGTTATATTAGCTCATTAGGAACGTCAGTTATTTAGTTGTAAATGGTGCGTAACTTACATGTATTTCGTCTTTTAACGAAGGTAGTTTTGAGGTTACCGTGAGAGTTTTGTAATTCACGTTGTATGGTGCACCGGTAACGTGTCAGAAAATTTTTGATTGAAATGGTTGTCATTTCGAAACATCATGCAAAATAAATGACTTTGAAAACTGTTATAAAATATAGTTTATGAAAACAATGATTCGCGAATAATTTTTGTTTTTATTTTACGTCCAACTGTTTTGCAATTACGAACCTAATAATGAGAATGGGCGCTGCATACGTGATTTTATTTGAAACATTTCCTGAAATTCATTAATCAAAATCTCAGAAGTTACATTAATGACAAAAGAAATCACGCAAATTTAAGAAATTGCATTAAGCACTGAAAAAATCATTTGTCACCATCTGAGATATCTCATTGACAAAACTAAAATTGACCGGTTTCTATAATTATTTTTTTATTTGTAAATAAAGTTTTTTGTTTTGCACACTTTTAAAATTTTATTGCTTGTTTTTATCTTTTGTATTTATAATTATATAATAGCATCCTAATTTAATAAAAATGTTTTAGTAGTTGAATTAGTATTTAAGTAACTGACATGTAGCCTAGTTGTAATTTTACTAACACACCAATAGATTACTGTAAAAGTTGCAGTAGTAAATGAACAAAGAAGCTCTGAATTGAGCTACCCTTGAACATGGGAAATCATAGTTGGGTGGATTAATTTTCCCACCACCAATTAATGTAAATAGTTTTAGATTTTTAAAGTATAATAAAGGAAATTATCATTTTTATTGTAATGATAATATTTGTACGAGTAAGTAAAATAAAAATAAATAAATAAATTGAATCATAACGTTAAATTTTAGTTGAACGAGTAAAGTTGACCAATCAAAATCAAATTGTGAAAACTTGCCTTGATGGAACAATTCGATTGGTGTGCTTTGGTTCGAATTCTTAAGATAAAAATCTGAAAATCTACATTTTAAAAGTATTGAACCATAATAAAGTGGGAACGCAGCGTGGGCGCTAAACTATTTCTATTTCCAGTATACACTTGAAATAACCAACTGAATTTTCTAAAATTATATCCACAAATGAATAACAATGAAACCAATTAATATAAATTTCAACATAATTAAAATTACTTATTTCAAATTAAACTCATGTGATAAACAATAGAACAAATAAATGAAATATAGATATTATTATTATTACTATTATTATTATTGTTGTTGTTATGTAATTAACTTCATTACACACTAATTACAATCAATATTTATAGACTTAACAAATCCTGATTATCTTATTGGCCTGGTAGTTAATTAAATTCATATATGAAATAATTATTGCTGTTACTATTATTGTTATTATACTATTATATTATTTCCAATGACCGCTTTAATGTGATTACATTATTAATATAAACTAATTAAATGCAAATTATTAGTTCATATTTTCAATATGAATTGTATTGGATTCGACTCGCCCTCTTGTTTATTTAAATAAATGGGCTGATATAATAATCATTGACGTACGTATTATAGAGAAGGCATTATTTGCCACTGTAATAATGTTATAAAACATCGAAACAATGCCTCCTTAATTAAATTTATCAATGAATTCTTTATAATAATAAACTATTTTGAAAACAAACACATACACAAACACGCGCGCGCGCGCACACACATAAGATTTTTAAAAGTTGTAGCATACATCCACCGTTAAATGAATTTCTTATTTTATTACAAATAGATTTATACCAATTACTTAATAATTTATAAGAGTTTGGTATAACGATGTAACAAATTGCAGACAGAGAGGAGAAGAGGATTCTGAGGAACAGAGACATGAGACTAGAACTAAAAACATTTGAAGGAAAGCAACACACCATAACTGGTGAACAAAGGGCGGCCAGGTCTTTGAGAGAGGAAATGTTTTTGGAAGCTGAAAGCCAAATCTCTAGCTCATACTTTGAGGACTTAAATGTATATGAACTGATTAAGTGCCCAAAGTGGGCGTAAAATTAAAAAAAAAATAAAACAAAAGAACAAAATAAGATATAATATTTTTTTAATATTCTATTTACATTAGGGAATGTAATACGACCGAAGACCGAATACAACCTAAATAGATAATACAAGCAAACTTTTGTTGCACTCAACAATATTTATCCAATTTTTTTAAAAAGATTAATGTCATGTAAATGATAACAATATTTATCTCCAGATTTTGTACCGTGTCGAGATCTTTGAAATAATTTTTGAAAAAAGTAAACTGACTGAAGAAGATGGTGTATACATTATTTTTGGGTTTTGATTTTAATAACATACGAAATTAACATAGAAACAATTAAATATTTTTTTAGTATGATTACTTGCCATCCTTTTTTTGTACTAATAATTAATTGTGTTTTGAATAAGGTATTTTAATAGTAGTAATAATAATAATAATAATAATAATAAAAGTGTGTTTATTTTCACAAACCAAAATAATTTACAATAAATTTCTTCTTTTTACAATCTAAGTTTTTTAATCATACAAAAAATTAAAACATTCCAGAATAACTTCACAATAATTTCCCGGTCACAAGAAAACTCCACCATCAAGACATGAACAAATTTTGGTCATCCGTCTGGTTGACAGCTAACCTACCGCAGCCTACCAAATACCTAATAAAAAATAAACAATAAATCACCCTTATAACATAAGTAAAAATGAAAAATGAAAACCAATAATTAAATTCTTGTACTAAAAAATTTCTGCTCTTCATTCTCTCTCTTAAAAAAACCCCATTAAATTTACCCAATCTAACCCCCCATTCATAGTATGAAAAATTTCTCTTCCTCCCAATATGTTTTTTAAAAACCATATTTTATATCTAATATTGCCCAAAAAACAGCAATTAACAAAAAATTTTATGCCGTCTTCCTCCTGCCTTCCATTACACATTGAACATAGACGTCTTTACCTTTCCCTGTCGGGTCTATAATTCAATGGCAGCACGAATGCTCTAGCCTTGAAAATGATCCCTATGAACTCTCTAGTATATCCATCTTTCTTATAATCATTTACCTCTAAATCTGTCGTCAAATGAATAAACCCAATGAAACTTTGCCCGACCGCTTTTCTCTGTCCATCTTCTATAATTTCCTTCCTTTATTTTTTCCAACAAATCCCACAGGCTGCTCCTTTACTGTTGTGTTAGACAGAATTTGTTAAAAGCAGAAAAGTACTTCGTCACTCATTTTCAAAATTAAAAATTTTAGTGTTAAAATACTTATTGGATTTTATTAAACCAATTATTTTCAATATTGTCAACAAAATCCTGAACTAAAATCAACTATGAGTCTGCAAAGTGACACTTTCAAAACAGTTTTGGTTTTTCTAAAAAAATTATAAAATTTATTGAAGTATACCTTCTGAAATGCACAATTATTTAGAATTTAATTATTACCTCTAAATTTCGTACCGTATAGAAATCTTTAAAATAATTTATGAATAAAAAAGTAATCGAGTGAAGATAGGTGTATATTATTGTTACTTTTAAAGTGATATACAAATTTATCAAGGGATTAAGTTGACAAAAGAAAATAAATGTTTTAAAAACTGGGATAAAAGAGAATATAAATGATGTCCGAATTAAAAAGTATCATAAAGAAATAAAATTTGTTTTTAGTGGTTAAAAAAGTAGTGGTGAAAAAGAGGGAAATTTGTTGTTTGTAAGGGGATAGGAGTGGGAAAAAAGTGAAAAGAAACATGTTTAGTAGCGGAACATTACACGCAGTGCTCAGTTCTGTTCAGTTAAAATGAATGAGAGAAAGTATCAACTGAGCACCGTCGATTGCACACCGGCATTTTTCTTCTGTTGATCCCTTGAATCGCGTGTTTCTTCACAACAGTCATTTATTTCAACTGAGTACAATTACTTAAACGGAAGCAATGTTACTTTCAAATAGAAAAATGGTCTAATCTTCGTTTGGAAATGTTTTATATATATTATTGGAAGTATACATACAAACCTAATAAATTTTTATTTAGGGGTAATTATGTCAATGTTTTTCCTTAGTACACAATAAATAAATTTATTATTTAGTTTACGATTTAACGTACAGAATACAATTTATTTTTTATAAATTCAAGATTTATAGGATTAATAATCTTGTACAATACAGATGAAATTTCTCTTTATGACATAAAAGTTGATCACAAATGCCTCAATATAAAATGCATTAAAATATCTCTTAAACAAAAAAAGCATAAATTCTAGTATAGCTAAATTGAAGAGGTGAATTCTGAAACTATTTAAGTCAAAAATTAACATATTTTTCAGAAAAAAACATTTTGCTGGAATTTGCAAAATTTATTTCCTCAAAAAACAATACTATAACACTTAAGCTAAGGTCCTTAAGAATTTTGTTGTAATAAAAGGTGAACTTACTTCCGTATAATAATATTATTATATATTGCCACAATTAATAATTACAAATGATTAAACTCAAACTACTAAATAATTACAAATGATTAAACTCAAACTACAAACAAAGGCGGTGCAACAAAGGCGGTAACTGCTTTTATACCTGCGATATGATAGTTTACCAAACAATCGAGACAATAGTAACACACTTCTTCCGCTTGACTGGAACATAGTAGGAAGAATAAAAATAAATATTGTACTAGTTTCGATTCCTGAGAATTCCGATTTAAAACATGTCACAATCTATGATCCTTGTACCAGGTGATTTTTTAGTCCTGTTACCCAATTGTTAATGTCTGGTAATTTTTTTGTGTCCCTACTCAACCGGTATAGATACGACAGTTTGAGTTGATTCTCCTTGAGTTGCGTAAAATTTTGTGCTGTTTCCAGTTGTGTTACGAACAGAATGTCTTTTACCCTAGAACAACGGGTTTTCATTCTTGAACAATATTTTGCTACAAAATCGTATGCGAGTGTAAAAGAATCATTTCAAATTAAATTTTTTGGTGTTCCTCCACTCTATTCTAGTCAATTTCTAGGCTAACTAACTGATTTTTAGAGGCAGGTATTGTTTGCAGCACTAATCGTATCACATACGATTAGTTCTAGAGCTTCAGCCTCCAGATTTAAACAAGAGATTGTTTTAGGATAAAAGACATTCTGTTCGTAGCACGACCGGAAATGGCACAAAATTTTACACAGCTCAAGGAGAATCAACTCACACTGCCATATCCATACTGGTTGAGTAGGGCTACCAACTTAGTGTCACAAAACAAATTTTTTTTTTTAGAAAAATATTACCAGACATTAACAATTAGGTAACAGGACTAAAAAATCACTCTTTATAATACACACTACTTCACACAATACACAATTTCTTACAATAAACAATTTTATTTTAACTATTTCTGGAATATCACTTTTACAATGTTACATTATTATTTTACCAGCAATCATTGGTAGGCTGTGTGTTCTTGACCAAACAATATCTGCAACATTTTTTGTATGTACATTAACACTTTTTCGTAAAAGAAATAGAACATATTATTTTTAAGAAAATTTTCTAAACTTCTCTTTTAGTTCAACTATCTTAAGTATTTTCCAAGAATTTGTAGAGTATTATGATTTGACAAGATGTCACAACATTCTTTGGCCCTAAGATTTTTAAGCGAGTCATGTTATTTATTTTTTTGACATGTAAAAAAATCTTGCTTTGATTGTTTAGTTAACCAAGCAGGAAACCCCTCATAATACTATATTTTTGCTGCTGATAAATTTGCATTGCTATTGTTTAGAAAGAGTTCCAATTTTAAAGGATTTATAAACTGCTCAACAAAGTACAGTTTAAAAAATATTATCATAAAAGCCAATAGGTACGGGCTTACAAAATTTTGTCAAATGGAAAACTAAAAAAGTCAAATAAATGTTTAGACTTTTTCGGAATCTACATTTTAAAATTTCTAATAGTTTTCATTGAATTTGGTTCAGACAAACAGAAAAAAATTCAATTGAAATTTCTATGAGTATTTACTTCGTAGAACTGACGCAAAAGTAAAATTTGGAGCATTACGTAAAACTGTACAGATAAATTAAAAAAATATTTACAACGGTTTTTAGTTTCTTTTGCCCTATATGAATATAAATAAGAAAGAAAGTTTTGTTTTCATATATTGATTTTTTGAAATCGAGTTTTCACCGAATATACATGTTATCAGACACCCTAAACCCAAAAATCATATTTTTAGTGATTGATCTGTTTGTGTGTGTGTGTGTGTGTGTGTGTGTGCGCGCGCGTGTGTGTGTGTGCGCGCGCGTGTGTGTAAGTCTGAACAAAATATCTTGAGAATAAAAAATTGTAAGACGTTGAAACTTGGATTTTAAGTTAGCTACCACCAAAGGATCCAACACGAATATTTTCATTAAAATCGGTCAACCATAAGAAGTTTATTCGTGAAATTTTTTACTTTCTTGCGATTTTTTCCAAAACGGCTCCTACGATTTTTATTAACTCGCTTCATTTACTACATTTTTATTATACTATCTAAGATAGACAGGTTAAGCGCTATGTCTGTTAAAATTGTTGGAGAGGCTGTGCTCTCGTAAAAAAAGTTTTTTAAGACTGCAGCCTTAAAATGCGTTTGAGGGCATAAGCATAAAAAGTGTAAAAAGTGCATAAAAGTGGCAGAACACTTAAAAACCTACAAATTTTGTTTGTATTATTTTTTGTATAACGCTTAGTTTAGCGGTATTTAGTGATTTTCTGTTTTCTTCATTAAAATCTGTAAAATGAAAATTGTATTTTTAAAATTTCGACCTTTTTACGACAAAAGTATAATCAAATTTATAAAAAAATTTAGAAACCTAAAACTTTTGTTTGAGGAATTTTTTTCCCAGGCCCTTGTTTAGCGTCAAAGAGTGATTTTCCATATTATGAGCTAAACTGAGGTTGGTTTTCATTTTGCATCATTCACTCATTGCTAAAATTGTTTTTGAGGTAGTTTTTTGTTTCTTTAAAGTCATAATAATAGCTTGAATTAGCATTAGCGACTATGGTGAATTAGGAAACTGTAATTACGGGTTTTGGCTCGTAATAATTACCAGACCTTAGCCAGGAATCGAACCCGGAACTTCCGCGTAGTAGTCTAGCACGCTATCCATTACGTCACGGAGGAGACCATTTTTCATTTTACGCTGTTTACTAATATTAGATTATATTGTTCATTATTTCATTGGCAAGATAAAATCGTGTGAGTGTTTCACACCATATTTTTTGTTATGATTTACCATAAAATAGTTTTAGATGTTTCATGAAGTGAATTTAACATGTTATTCAATGAGTATGTATTGCACATTGCCTACCCGCCAAGCTTGTAAGGATTACAACACTAAACATAGTATTATTACGAGAATGTATTGCTTACTGCCTACTTGTTAAGCTGTAAGGATTATCGCACTATAGATAGTACGTGTATCTGACAATCTCCCTCATATCAGTAAGAGTATTAAACATAATAAAAACATACTAAGTTTTAAGGGATAGCTATTGCTGGAGTCCCAGCTCCGTGTAGTTGGAAGGACTGCAGTGCGTTGTTATAGTAGTGGGAGAATGAACGAGTTAGTAGTGTTTTACAGCCGATGCATTTGTAGTGGTAGCGTGTACTAACTAGACTAAAAAAATATTCTTATCATCCGGCGCATTAATTTAACAAATACCTACCTGGTTATTAACTTGGACAAATTCATAATATTTAACTTGCTAATTTATATCAAAATATGTAAAAAAAAAATCTGGTGTGAAACACTCACACAACTTTCTCTTGCCAATGCAAATAACCTAAAATTAGTATTAAAACATTAGAAATGAACAAAAAACTAACCTCAAAAAACATTAGTGAAATACGCAAAATTAAAATCGACCTCAGTTTAGCTTAAAAATACGGAAAATCGCTCATTCACGCTAAACTAGGCACTTTACAAAAAAATGCTTTTAATAAAAGTTGTAGATCTTTTAATTTTCTACACATTTTATTTAATACACTTTTGTCGTAAAATGCATTCCAAGGGCGAAATCTTAAAAAAATAGATTTTTCACACGTTTTCGTGAGAAAAAAACAGAAAATTGCTAATTACCGCTAAACTAAGCGTTATACAAAAAAATGTTTGAAATAAAAGTTGTAGAATTTTACATTCTCTACAACTTTTATTATATAACGTTTTGCGCTGAAATGCATATTAAAGCCGCAATCTTAAAAAGAAAATGTTTTTACGTAAAAACAGCCTCACGCAGAATTTCAGCAAACATGGCGCCTACCCTATCTTGTAGAAAATAAAAAATGTAGTAAACCAGGCGATTTTAAAAAAAATCGTAGGACCAGGTTTTGAGAAAATCGCAAAAAAGTGAAAAATGACACGAATAAACTACTACTTCCGTTTGACCGATTTTGATGAAAATGTTCGTGTCGGATCCGGTAGTGGTATGTAACTTAAGTTTCAAGTTCGTACGATGTTCCGTTCTTGAGATATTTTGTACACACACACACACGCGCGCGCGCGCGCACACACACACACACACACACACACACACACACAGACACATGGACACACAGACACACAAAAAGTTATTATTATTATTATTATTATAAAATTATTTTAATAATTTTATAATTTAATAATAATTTTATAATTAATAATAATAATAATAATAATAATACTAATTATTATTATTATTATTATTATTATTATTATTAATTTGTATTAAAAATTATTATTATAAACAGATTATCAAAATTACTCATCATGCGGTCCGGGGTTCGAATCCGACTCAGGCACGGTATATTTTCATACGTTACAAAAAAATAATTTCATTCTTATATATGAGCATCCCAACGTACTTGCACCCCAACGTCGTCGCTAATGACCTTGCAGTTGATGCGACGTTAAATAAATAAATTAATTAAAAAATTTATCAAAGTTAGAATATTTTATTTTTCCTAGATATTACTTCAAAATATGCATGGTGATTTCAAGAACTGTAGGTCTTAGGGAATGAAAATTATAGTAAATATACATTTTGCTTTAGGGTATTCATTTCGTTTTAAAATCTTAGTTATAAGTAATTAAAATACAAACACATTGGTTTTATTTGTTTAATACTTTAGAAACAAATGTAACGAATTTCAGCTCTTTAGGTGATCGGGATATTAAAAAATTCGTAGTGTGAGTTTACGTTTATATATATGTAGATTTTATCTTAAGTATAAAATTTAAAACATTCCGGATTATTTGTTTCAAGTTTAGTGGAGACATAACAACTTCTATGAATGGATAATGAACTTATAATTATAAATAATTTGAATACAATGTTAATTATTAATATGATTATTTTTAATTAATAACGAAGTTGATAAAACAGAGAAAAGAGCCATTGTGAACATAAATATTTACAGAAAAGTTTTTAAAGCTTTTCCGGGATATGTAAATAGGGAAGAATGGGATAGTTAGCAAGAAAAGCACTTTGTCTTTCTTTGCTTACTTACATTTTAAGTTATTCACAACGGGAAGGGGAAGTTGTGATAAGAATACTCTATTGTCGACTACGGAATAGTTAAGTTCAATTAAAGGACTAATTGGACGGGTTTGTCTTGTGTCAGTAGTTTTCTTGTTATCAGTAGGTATATTGTTCCTTAGGGTGAAGACAAGTGATGTTAGACAGAATGAGATAGAGGAAAGAAAAAGATAGAATTAAATATGGGTGGTTGTTAAGGGAGGGTGAGGTTGTGATGTCTTATTTGAGAGCAAATCGGGCGTCATTTGTCCGTGGGAAAGCCGCCAGTTGCACACTGGGTAATTTGCAGGCAGAGCGTGAGTGTGACGTCACTTGATTCAGATAAATTGAGACTTTTACAAAGTTTGGCCTTAATTCCTCTCCCCTCCTCTTATATTTCCACCTCTTGATGTTCGCTCTCGTTCGCTCAATTATCCCAAATCATTTGTTTCCTCTCGCCGGGGATTTCTGATGCCATTCTTCTTCACCTGATCGCTGTAACTCCCTCATTTAAGGTTCACCTAAGCGTGTACTTCACATACACACAACACACACACACACAGGTAAAAACGTATCGTAACACCGACACAAACACTTACATTGCCGTTATATACTGAATTATTACTTTTTAGAATACCTTCAATTCTCAATCACCAATTTTACTATTTATAAATAAGTTCATTCATTCAGGTTTAATTTTGAAAGACATAACGTTTATATTTTTATTTTTTGGTGGTGATGCCGACATAAGTCATGGCTTTTTATAGGTAATAGGATGACATAAAGATTATAGAATGCCAGAACTGACCGGAAATCGAACAAAAAAATAAATTTTGTAATTTATAAATTAACAATAAAAGAACAACACATAAGTAACAAATAAAACAAATAACAGTTTTTTTAATATTGAAACGATCTTCCAACTCTAAAGTGCTAAAGCGTTTAAGTATTATTCCTTGGTTGTTTGTTCAAATTATTAATAACAAGGTGATTTGGATTCATATTTAATCGTGTTTTGTAGGTCCTGTTAATTTCTTATCTTACCGTCAACATTTTTAGATTACTGTGCATACGTTTATTATTGATGTAGTATGATATATTTGTCATTGATTTTTTTTATACACAGAATTACAATCGGTTCACTTAGGGACAATAAGCAAACAGTTAAACAACTGGAATAAACTTGTCAAAAGAAGATCACCCAGTGGTATTTACCCTCTTTACAATAAATAAATGTTTACACAATAATAGGAAATTGAAGTCTGATTAAATCATTGAAACAAATATAAATACTAATACATATACATAAATAAAATTCAATGCATCTGCCTTTTTTTTCAGAAAAGAAGTATAAGATAGACTTTTTAAAAGTCGCTGAGTAGTACTGTACTCTAGAAGACAGATAGTTTGTAATTAACATTGTTTTCTAAATTAATTTTGTAATATATTTTGTAATTTCGTCTTGTACTATGTTCATATTCATATCTCAGTATCATATGTTATTTGTTATGTACCATAAAGAGTTAGTGATTGTTTGTAAAAATTAGATAAGAATTACTGTAGAATTTTGATATTGCTGGTGCTAGCTGTTCTCGCTATCTGGATCCGATATATGTCTAAAAATAATTTTGCGTATTAGTAATTTGTTATTTATTGATAATTTTGATTCTATGTTGAGCATCCTTGTTGAAATTTGTGGTTTAGTTCTTTACGTTTTATCGATATGTGTTTTTTCTATGTGAGTCTGCGATCAAGATGTAATCGAAGGTATTTGGCTGTGTTTGCTTCCGGATCAGAGTGTTGTGTCGTGTTACTGATGGCATGTGTCGTTTCTCATTGTAAAGGTGACTCGTACGGTTTTGTCATTGATGGATTTCATGAGCTATTTTTTCTGTTCTTGAGTTTTTAAGTGTTCGTTTAGGTGGTTTGTTTTTGACATCATTATTCGCAGCGGTTTTTGTTAAAATATTTCAAGGATTTATAGGTTGGAGATAATGGTTGTTCTCCATAATTGGATACACTATATCAATGACGATTTGTGCCTTTAAAAGCAGGTGAAAACAGGGTTGCAAAAACCCGAGAAATACTAGTAAATTATTAAGTATCCGCGAGATTCCTAAGAGTAAAAAATGTAAAATACACACATACAAAACAACTGATTGACACCATAAATACAAAACAACTAACGTGCACGTACATAGAAGATGCAGATACAGTAGGCTGGTCAACCCGCCCCAATCTCTTCACTATTCAGGAACGGGTGGAGAAAGCTAGGCGAGGATATTTGCCACTGTCATCTCCAATGTCATGCCAACCCGCTCGCGCTAAAATAAAAGTGGTGGCCACTCGTCTAACCCTAATCACTTCAGGATTTATTTCGTAATTAGGGCCATTTTAAGGACTATTTAAAAAAATTAGAAAGCACTTTAAGCAGATACAATAATTTTATGTACTTTTTACTAGACACGTCTTCATTTATTCTAAAATCAAAAATAATAATTATAGCAAAAATTATACTTATTTTGTGAGAGAAATACATCTCGATACTATCCACTGCGTAGGTAAAGAGGCTCTTCGCCTACTTCACCTAAATAAACACTACTGCAGAATATCCAGATAGGTTTTAATGTAACTTTATATGCTAAATAAAGTAATATAGTTCCGATCTCCGTCTAGCCATCGCATTTTTCGTAGTATTATTTCTAATTATTTCTGGTTAGAGCCTCAAATAATTAAAATAGTTAACATGTGTCATATTGCATGTAAACTCCATTAACAAAATAAATACATATAAATGTTAACCATTTATATGTATTTTCAGGTATAATATAGTTAGACGTAAAGCCTGATTTTCGTAATGAGAGCGCTCGGTAAAACGTGCGTCTGCATTAGTATAGTCTTGTACGTACTGCAATAGTGCAGCGTATGTAATCAACAATGGAACCTAAAAAATACCATGGGTGTTTCAATTTTTAACAACACTCTGACTGTACATCTTACTGTAGGTCGGAGGGGTATGCGGGGTCAAAGTCAAGTATGCGCATGCGTAGTCCAGCGCTCACAGCTATTGGCTTGGCCTATACCAAGGAATATTAGTTATTAAGTGAAGAAACTTCAAACTGGAACTATTAATAATAAACAAAAACATTATTCTTACTCAAAATTAATAATATTTATTATTATGTTTGTTTCAGCCTGCTGGTGCAAGTAACGCAACTGAGAGACGAGCAGCTAATGGTGAAAACGGAGGACATCCTCGGGAACTAACCAATGGTCATCATTATCCACAACCGCCAGCGGATCCTCCATTATTATATGACGTCAAGTGATTAAACTACCGGACACAATTGACTGGAGTTTCTTCTGCACGATAAAAGAAACGTTAGTCAAATTTTGGTTGCCGAATTAAGGAGCGGATCCTTAAGCATTGGTGTTACCGTAAAAAAATATAGTTTATATAACAACCGTGTTTAATATAATCGAAATTTATGTTTATCTAAATATGTTCTTTGGAGCCTGATTTGTTAAAAATTTATTTACAACACAAATTTATTTTGAATCGAATAATAAATATTGCATAGCATTCAAACTCGTCTCCATCTACAATTTAAATTATGCGGTGCATACAGTAACTCAAGTATCAAAATTATTCAGCGTTTTCATTCAAAACTCCCTCCAGCTATAATAACAGCTGTTTCTAGTACAGGAAAAACAAATTTCAAAATTTAGTTTAGTGTATTAAAAATGGCTTAATAATATTTGAATATTAATTTGGTCGACATCAGTGTACAATACGAGGGCTAAAACGGCCGCATCCATTAAATTCCTACCTATGTATTTCAAAATTTAGCTTCATTACTTTATACAAGCAATAATTTATCTTCTATTGAAATTACCCCTAAATTACGCCTAAATAGGGCGTTATCTTTTAATGTCAATTTATCTTTTTAAAATATCTATTTATTGTTCTTTGAAAAACATATTGTAGGTAAATTCTGCCAATAAAAACAATATAGTCATACGTTATAAATTAAATGGCAAATTAAAAGCATAAAACAAAGTGTCAAAACATTTAATTTTGGAGAAATTTCAACATTTGCAATGCTAGCAACTTCTTCATGTCCATTTTCTTTTATCATGTATATTTATTTACGAACAGATTGTATATTAATATCCAGCTTATAGAAGCAGTATAGTAGTTTTTGTAAAAAAAATAAATCAATGAAAATAATTTTGTTTATCGATTTTACAAGTAAATTAAAACCCACTACCATACAGCCGTACCTACTATCTTTTTTTATTTCGATACGATTACAATTTCCGAACGTGATTGTTAATCAAAAATGAAACGGGTAACGAACGTGATATTACAACTGCGACAGTAGCTTAAATATATTATTATGATGTACATAAACTAGGATATATTTCGGTTCTTATCTAAATGTGTGTTTAAACTAAAAGTATTTCATGAACTTTAAAAAATATGGCGCTGTCCATAAATTACTGTATATGCTGCAAATTCATAAACAATATTTTGTATTGTATGATCAGTTTTAATTTAACGTTTGTTCGATTGTCAGCTGTGCAATCCCGTGCGAACAATAAACTAACTCTATAATGGATTTTGTTTAAATTTTACCTCTGTTTCTCGTTTTTTACGAATCAACTACCTATAAAATTTTTATATTTCAAGTACTTTAGGTAGGATTGACGCTCAGTTGTTTTATCAACCACTGACTATATTTTTATTGTTTATTATTTTCAAGGAGAAACCTTAGGTTCTATTAATCAATTTAAAACGCAATTTTAATTGCATTTAATAAATTAAGTAATTAAAGATATTAAAAGTTCAGAACGTTATATTACACCGAACTGTAAAATAAAAGGTTCAATTCCCAGTTAAGATCTAGAAAATTTAAATATATTTGAAATGACCGTACTGTATCACAAACCATTTTAGTCACTATTGACTGTATACGTATCTGACGTGAATTTAAATAAATTAAAAATATTAGTTCTCTGGGAATTAATTTTCTTTATTGATAAATTCTTATAATATTTTTATTTTCATTATTTTTAACTAAATCATGGCCATAAAGGCAGGTGGAGTGTTAAATTATTTGCATCCGATCTGCTAGTTACAGGGCTACAAAAATAAATCTGTTTATTATCACATGGTCAGGTAATTATATTACTGAAGCATTTAAGATCAGAAGAGGTAGAGGTGTAAAATACACCAGAGTTATCTCCTCTGAGTGTACTGAATTTCATTATACAGCCAGACTCTGTAGTGAATGAAGTGAAAGTGTCATTTTTAGGGTGAAAAGTAGATTTTTTACGGTAGGCCTGGCAAGCTGATAAGCATACTTTTCTACTCAGTGAGAAGGATAAGGTAACCAGCCTCTTTCGGCTGATGACTTAAACAACAACATTCACTAAATCACTTAGTAGGTTAACAGAATTATATAATTCAAAATTAAATAATAAAGGATACAAAAATACAACTACAATATAAATACAAAAAATTATAATTTAAATTTTATATAACTTACATATCGTTTTAACATAAAGGCTCCAAAATGAAATCGTTCCTGTTACGAAATTATTTTAACGAGTGATAATTTTATTAATAATTTAATATTATATTTATTATTTTGTTTTACAATATTAAAATTGTACCAAAGAAATATCATTATATTATTAATTTAATATGATTAGGTTTGTAAATAAAGTATTAATATGAAAATTGTTTACCCTACTCTGCTAAGCAGATAAATGCCGTAACTGTCATGTTTTAATTAGTATGTAAATTTATTATAGTGTACAATTTATTGTAGTGGTTAAGCGTATAAAAAGGAAAAATAGTTGTAAGGAAACCGTTATTATTATTATTATTATTTATTATCGAAATTTATTTGTGCAATATAATTAAATTTAAAAAAGTCATTATTATTATTATTATTATTATTATTATTATTATTATTATTATTATTATCTTACTTTGTATTTAGTGTATTGAAATTTTAATAAATAGTATGTTCATTGAAAGTAAATTCATAAAAATATGCGTATTTATATTTATAACAGTGAAAATAATGTAATTAATGCTTTATAAGCATGGTAAACCACCTCACTCCTCGTTTTACTGAGTAAAGCCTAAGAGGTCAAATCAGCCTTTTGGCTGATGACCGAAAGAGCAACAACACAAATAACTCCTGGTACTTTTAAACTTTTTTCATGTAAAAATAACAAACTTCATGTAACAATAACAAACAAAGAATAATGAAATAACTGATCCTAGGAACTTAAACAGGAAGATTTCAGGAAACTACATCGAAGAGATTAACAGAGAATCAATGAAATCGGACTGGCAATTGAAGACGCATTTGACGAAAAAATAAATAGTACTCTCAAATCGAAGAGAAATACATCGAAAAGATTAAGAGGGATAGCAATGAAATTGGACTGAATTAAATTGAAGACGCATTTAACGAAAAAAATTGTACTCTCAAATCACACAGATTTTATTAAGGAAAGCAGAAAGACGCAAGGTCGAGGTTAAGATGAGATACGGAATCAAAGATCGGACTGTCTCAAAAAGAACTGGCAAAACCGAAAGGCTAGACCAATACATTGTCCGAAGAACACTAGAAATTCATTGACTTAGTGGTCCAATGCGGCCTCAAAAAAAAATTCATTTGCTTACTCAGAAATAATGGATTACATACTTTTGCTTGACACAAATCAACCGTGTCCATCTGTATTACTAAATAACATCCATGACCTCAGCCGAATGTCATGCAATATCTTGGCTTGCGGTTTGACAAACAATTAACTTGTAAGCATAACATGCGTAGAAACGTTTAAAACTTGACCACTGTCAAGAGCCACTCTTCTGTTTAATTAGCTATCGATAAAAACTGAACCAAACTGAAATATAGAATATATAAAATATTCTATATTTAATTTTTTTTAAAGAGTCAGATTCAATTGCAATTTTATTTAAAACCGATTTTCTCTTGTTTTATTTTGATTAGCATTTGTTTTTATGTGTAATAAATAAGAAGTAAATAAAAATGTTACAAGCTTAGCATAAATTTTATTTAATTTGAACCTTACAGAGGATTGGCTTTTAGTGGAAATTCAAAATAAATCAACCCAAATCTTCATAAGAATAATATTATATTTTCACTTAGATTAAATGATAGTCCACCTGTGCAAATCTTGACAGGCGATTGACAGGGAGTCCACACTTTATAAAACACGACGAATTTTAAAAACTAGCTTTTATTTACTAGAATGATTATTGGACAGAAGCTCAAAATTTTCTCCCGAGAATTAGATAAAATAAATGAAAAAAATATCATAGTCATCTTAAAAAAGGAAAAATCGCTACCTTCGGTTTAGGCTTTCAGGTTGTCTTTACCGGCCTACAAAAACAAAAACCTCTCATTTTACGAAGCATCTGATAATTAGAAAGAATTAAACTACATTTTTAATGAACTACAGTTTCTTTTTGAAATTAATTGTGTAGCTAAAAATTTATAGTAACTCTAATCTGATGCTAAATTTAACAGCACTGGTTTACCCAAAAATACTTTTAAGCTTTGTGAAATTCACTACATTTTATTTGTTCATATTTTATTCTCTGGTTTATACGAGTATTTATTGTAAAGAAGTACTAAATTTCCTTTTTAGAAGTAAAATTTGATAAAACTTTTTTTAGAAGAGCAAAGAAACACGCATTAGACTAATATGCCAGAGTATTCTGAAATTTATGAACATGTGATGCGCATATTTTTATGATTTAAAAAAAACTGTAGTTATATTTCATGTAATATAATCATAAAAATTGTACTGTAATAAAAAAGAATAACTTAAAGTATTGCAATATAATGCAAGAAATCGATTGTTCATAATGTTGTAATTTATGTTAATAATCTCTATATGTTTATCCATTTTGTAAATAAATAAATATTTCATAAAATGACGTATTACAATAATAATACATAAAATAATTTATCATTATGTAGTTACTAATGTAATAAATTTATGAAAATACCGATATTAAATTTTATTAAAAATTAATATTTTATTTTTATTTTGATAGTACCTATTATTTAATATAATAAAAATTTAAGAGCTAAATGGAATAAAGATACTACGTAACATTTTTTAGAGTCTTAGGTTTTGTGATTGATAAAGAGATGAGTTGCCCATAACAGGCAGGTTGAGTGTTAAATTATTTGCAATCGATCTGCTAGTTCAAAGGCTACAAAAAATAGTTCTGTTTCTTATCACATGGTCAGCCAATTACATGACTGAAGCATTTAAGAACAGAAGAGATAGAGGTGTAAAAGACACTAGTCAGAGTTATCTCCTCTGAGAGTAATGAATTTTATTATACAGCCAGGCCCTGTGGTGAATGAAGTGAAGGTGTCATTTGCAGGGTGGAAAGTAGATGCTTTTCGGAAGGCCTGGCACACTGATAAGCATACTGTGACACTTCCGTTTCGGGATCTAGGTAATTAAATAATTAATATAGTAAAGTTTACAATTACAAATATTTATGACAACTAAAAGATTTACAAAATAAATAATAAACTAGTTATAATGAAGTAATACAATAAATAACTTAAATAATTTACTTAGTACTACTTACAATAATTATACACAAAGCACATACATAAAAAGATAGTATAACAATACTTCTGAACCGTTAACCTGATATACCGCCCCGATAGCACGCAATAAATACTCGTCAGCGATCAAACGGATACTAACTAACTGACTGCGCTTGGGGGTCTCTTTTTATAGTGAATCAAAAAATAATCTTCCCGAAAGACACCGAAATTCGATATAAAAGTCCTTTCTAGAGAAGTCTTATTTAATGTAAATAGATAATCAACCGACCCTTCATAAATAGTTGTACAACAAAGACCTTACAATAGCGCAGTCATTTTAAATAATTTTTATGAACAGGCATCCCTTTATAGGCACCCTATTGTTACTTTTTCATTCTATTATCCTCTCTTTACTATTTTTGTGAATGAAGTACTACTATAAATTTCGCGAACTACATCCTTCTTCGATATTATCACAATACTTTTCTACTCAATGAGGAAGGTAATGGTAAACCACCTCACTCCTCGTTTTACTTAGTAAAGCCTCTACAGGTTGAAACCTTTACTCTTTTACTGATGATCTAAACAACAACAAAGTGATAAGTGCATATTTAGTTATGCAGATGATATGCAATGCTCTATCAAAGTTACTGGCAATGATTGTACGTAAACAGTGTCAACATATCTCCAAAGATCCCCATACTTACCAACGTTGCCAATTGCGTAAAAAGTTGCCAGCGTAAAAGACCACTTGAAAAGCTCTAAATTTCTTTAGCAAACCGCCATAACCAGTGTTTTGGAGTTCTTCGTACACGAAGAACTAGGAAAAACAAGGAAAATGGGTCGCAAAGCAGAAAGTCCTGGGTTCAACGTACTTCACCATAAATTTCCACACTCATGTAAGGCACAACTAAGCAGTTTAGGGAAATAGATAGAATTATATTTAACATTTTATTAAAGTAGGGATTGATACTCTAGAATTAATATTTATATGAAAGGTAATAAAGATTGACATTAAAGTGAATTGGTTTTGAATTTGTTTTTTTTATCGCAGAAGAGAAACTTTTAAACTGGAATGAATGAAAACAATAACAAAAGCCATTTTGTAATTAGCTCATAATTTTGCTGTTTCATAAATTGAGAGAAGTGGAGTACCTTTTTAACTAAATCTCTCACTGTCTTTCTTGTTTACGATGGTTGTATTTACTGACGTAGTAGAGTTTACCTTGTATGGGGGTAAGAATTAAAAGTAGATAGAGAAAGATGTGGTGAGGGTGAAAGATAAAGAGAGAGTGAGAGAGTTAATAAAAGAGAAAAGGGTAAACGGAATACTGAGTGAAGGGTGGTTTCGTTAAAACGAGAACTGTATAAAGTTGTAGAGTAGAAATCACGTGTTTAGTCTTGGTGTTATGGAAGGCTCTTACATTCGAGACAATGTATGCAAAATTGCTATGATTTATGTTAACAACAGCCCTACGTGTTGTTGTATTGTTTGTTAGTACATCGCACTTTAGCTAATGACTGAAACAGATGGCACCCCACATATTATTCATTTTCGCTGATGAAAGTTGAGAAACAAAGAATTGTTTATTATATGCTACCTAAGAAATTATAATGTCTGGATCATTAAAAAACATTAAAATACAATTTTTATCAGAAATATATTATTGAAATTATTCTGTGTTCACTCTATGATTGTTTATTGACATTTATAACGCTTTGGTGTAGTCACATAAATGTATAGACCAATAAAGGCAGAGCAACAAATTATCAGGAAGCTTGTTAGAATCAATCATGCCCAAATGATTGATGATTCAAATGCAACAATACCCTTCATCTTCCTCCTGGCTTTTCTTTGTCAAAATTACCAACATTACTACACCTACGTAAACATTTAAAACGTACAACCAAAAATTTAATTAAATTTTAACTTTTTTTTTAAGAAATATGGAAATATAACGACAAATTTAAACGATATAATTTTATAGATTAGTGTAACGGTTTTGTTTCAAAAAATAATAATGGTAAAGATGGTTTGTAAAATTTTATTCATTAACTAGCAATCCTTTGCCCACTGCTCTACACGGCAAACTAACCGTAACACAATCTTAACCTTTCTCCCACAACCTTACACGTTGAAGGAAAAATGAAGACTGTACAAACAAGACCAATTAGTACTGGAGACAGGAATTTTGTTGATATCGATATGAATCATTAGAGCAATGGAAAAATACTAATTATTATTAAATAATAAAAATAATTAGCAATAAAAGTAGGTAAAATCTATTAAACAGAAAATGTTATATCTCTTATATTTTTGGAAAGGTTACGCAACTTTTTAAGCGGAAATTAAATGTAATATTTTTGATTATTTGTAACGTAAATAATTTTCAATAATTTTTATAAAAGTAAAGGATGGCGTCACATGGTAGAGCAATACTACTCTTTACCAGATATCTGACTGTATTACTCCGACTACGTAATGCAATACATTTTATACAATTAATAGATAGACAAGAGTACCTTCAGGGAAGATTACTTACGGTGCGGGGGAAAATAACCTACCCAACCATAGCATAACATGTTTTAGGGTAGACTTGGTAAGTGGTTCCCGTTATGGTAGAAGTCTGTTTTTATGTCTCAGAAATAAAGTAAGTGAACCAGTTATGGATAAAAATCAACATCCAGTGAATCTCATGCTTATGTTGGCTAAGCAACCACAAATTGGCTACCTTTTTAAACTGTATGTTACTTGGCAGATCTCTGATACCAGTAGGCATAAGATTTGAAAGTTTAGGAGCTAAATAATTCGATTGACAATGGTATAAATTGGTAGAAGCTCAGTGGATTGGAAACAAATGCTTGTTTTGGGTATTGTACCCATGAGTTGTTAAGGGCAATGTGTTATGTTTTTAAACTACTGAATAAGAACTTCTCGTGCATAAATAAGTCGTATATTCAGTGCTTTAAAATCCTTAAAAAGCTGATGAAATTGAAAGTCTTTTTCGTTTATTACTTTCAACATTATTTTCTGTGCTCTTAAAAGTGGTATTATGTGAATGTCGTAATATGCTCTTCTCCAAGCAATAATACCGTAAGAAAACACTGACTGAGCAACTGAGTAGAAACCATTTTTAATGTTGTTATTTTTAAATCTAAAATTTTTCAAAAAAAAATGCTTGGAAGCATCATCTACGTACAAAACGTTTAGAATTTAACTGCCGCCAGAAGTTACTCTTTGTTTTGGTTTTTTTAAATCTAAAATTTTTCAAAAAGAAATGCTTGGAAGCATCATCTACGTACGAAACGTTTAGAATTTAACCGCCGTCAGAAGTTACTCTTCTGCTTAATTAACCCTCGATCGAGATTGAAACTTCCGCTCCAAGATTTTAATATACAAATCCCTATTAAGACCAATCTGGACCTATGGTGTCCAGCTCTTTGGAATAGCGGCAGAGAGTAATTTAAAGTCGATCCAAGCCTTTCAATCAAAATTCTTAAGACTTGCTCCTGGCGTTCCTTTTTATGTAAGCAATAAAACCCTCCACGACGATTTTAAAATTTCTACAGTAAAGGAGCTAACCGCGTCCTTGTATAGCACATTTCAAGAAAGACTAGATTAGCCCGTGATCTAGCTACAAGGAACTTTTCAACTGTGCGTCGTTTAAAGCGAAAATAGATTAGAGACCTACCTCTTGGTCTGAATAACGGACAATACCCGAAGTTTTGAATGGAGAATGTATCACTCAGTACCTCTTCTCCTTAAAGTGAAATTCCCCACTGCCCCAAATACGGAAGTTGTGCAGCCAATGTACAGTACCGTAATAAAAATTAAAGACAAAAAATTGTTCGAATGCTTATAAAAAGGTATATAAGTTTTCTTAGATTTGTTAACATAGCCCATCTATATGCTTATCAAATAAGTAAAGATATTACGTTTATATTTGTATATGATTGTAAAAAAATTGAATATATATTTTATATAGAGAAAAGAATATCTAATATATCTTACAGCAATGTATAAGACGGACACAAATAATATTTAATATAATATTCCGTAATATTGAAGGGAAAACAATATAAAGTTGAGAAAAGGGTTTAAAAATAGAAAAGTATAAGAGTTGAGTATGGGAAAGCCTGGACAAATGTATACGGCCGTTGATAATATTGAAACGAGATAATAAGAGTACTATGTTACGTAGATGTTTTCTCAATAAAATTTAGTAATATAGTTGACTCACGTTGTATGCCAGATCAAAGAGGATGTAGGACGGAAGTAAGGAAGATGAGTAACAAGTGTAAACATGAGGAAAAGTAGTATAGAGCGAGAGGAAAACACGCACGAAAGAAGAATATATATTATATTGGACCGTCAATAAAGCATTCCACCAACAAGAAGAGATACGATACAGCAAGGCCGCTATTATGTCACATATTAGTTTAGCAGAAGCGCTGGCTCTCGTTGTCCGTCCGTGTACCCCTGTTATTGGAACGAATATTGAGAAGATTGACAAAAGGGAATGGACAACGGTACCTTGGCAACAAGGAAACAATATGCACGCACTCTGTTCATCCCCTCTTTCTACATATAACTACCCTTAGACTACATCACAACCCTGATCACTCAATTTCTTTTTCTTTCTCTCTTACTTTCTCTATATATTACATGCACCGATCACCCTTCTCAACTCCCACCCATAAACGAGCCGGTTGGTTCTTTCTCAAAGAATGTCTAATATGTAGATTTAAATTGTGTATATGCAACTAGTCAAGCGATTCACCCGTAAATATTTTTTTTTCTTTGTAATATGTAACTTATATTTAATACTTCGTAGGAAAATATGCTTTGTAATATATCAATACAAATAAAAATAAATTTCAGGTCTATAAAACTCAACAAAATATTAAAAACACTAACTTATTACCTCATTGGTATCTTATTATTAATTGTTTAAAGTCATTCAAGTGCTTGAAATTCGTCAGCTTTATGCTCAGAAACTTATTACAGATGCACAAAAACGCAAAAAATACCAAAGAAAACTCAACTCCAGTACAAAAAAAAACAACAATTTGAATCCTTTACACGCATCTTTATTTATTATTATTACTTTATTTATTTTGCAACTGTATAAAAACAACCAGCAAAAACGTTCTCAACTAAATTAACAAAAATTGTTTTAAAAAACCAACCGTGTTAATGACTTTGAGGAGGACACCATTCAGCGATAGCTCTCCAGATAACGATAAATTATGTTCATTTTTAAATAATATTTAACTTATTTTTGCATACGTAATAATGTTACAGTTGCATTAATATATTATGTCTCTACTCCATCGGTATTTCAGTCGTCTTTGTGCGATTCCTGGTATCTCTCCAGAATTCATATTGTATATTAAGGGATTACTATGATTTTGAGGTTTGTCTCTGAATCTACGGTACAGTTTTAGATATGTGTAGTTGACGTAAGGAACGTGTACGTCATCGTGTAGTGTTCTATTGGGTACGTAACGCGGGCATTTAGTAATCAGTCGTAACAATTTACTTTGAAAATGTATTCGTGAAAATGACAGATGGTTTTGCTGTACCATAAATTCGACCACCATACATCCAGATTGGTTGAAGCATCGCCTTGTAGGTCAAGATTTTTGAAGCCATGGGTAGTTTTGACCGCTTGGCAGGTTAAAACACTATTTTGAAGACATATTTTTACCTGGCCCCTAAACTGTACACCTTGCTTCCCAATTATTAAAAATTTATGCGGATCATTATAAAGTTTAAATCTAAATTATTATTGATGATACTTTAGTATCGGTAGGTGGTAAACTAACGATATGATTACACCTTTAAATCTGAGCCCATACATTCTGATATTTTGATTATGGTCGTCTAAAGTTTGAGAAAGAAGCATCAAAATAATCTATCCTAGGACATAGGAAACCACAGTTGGATAGTTTTAATTTCCCACCTTGTGCATAAATTTAAAAGAATTTTTCTTTGGTATTAAATTAATACTAATACGTACGTTTTTGTGAAGAAAATTAGCGGAAAAGTCTGTGTACCTGAAATGCAGTTTTTTATTTTTATTAATTCCTAAATAAAAGTTATTTCAACATTCTAGCCTCATACCCTAAAATCAAAGTGAGGGTTAAAAATTAGAAATTAGCTTCAGAAAATATAATTTGATACACTAACTAATTTACATTAGATTTATGTTGAAGAAAATAAATCATTTTAGAAGACTATTAATAGTTGCAGTTTTCCTTTCCTTTATGTTAAATTTTTTAATATTTTTTGAACAGAAGTAATAGTTTGCATAAAGAAAAACAATTTTTAAATATTTAAAACACAGAATCCCCTTTTGAGTACACAATCCCTAGAGAATACAATTCTGAGTAATTAAAAATAACAAGTCTTGGAAATTAGTTGAGTATGTCAACATTTTTTATTTCTGAAATATGGTGATATCTCAACGTAGAACAAGATAGAGAAGTTTAAAATTCAAAAAAATTTCAAAAGAAATTGATTTAACGACATTTTTTCCGTTCAAATTATAATTTATTTTTTATTCATTTTATTAAAGCCATATCGAAATTTTGGCCATTATTGACTAGTTTAGGTATTTTGTTTAATTAGATTTTTGTTTGATTAGTTTAGGTATTTTTTTTTTTAGTTTTTTTAGGTAATTTTGGCCATTATTGACTAGTTTAGGTATCAACCAAACCGGTTTGCACGTGTGAGAATTTTCCAAACCCTGGTTGGAAGTTGAAACCAGGACCTTCACCTTTCGCGTACCGCGCTAACCATTCGGCCTCGAAGAAGGTCACTCTTATTTATATAATGATATAAAATAAAAATGTTATTATTTAAATAAATAACTTATACGATTTTGTTCAGAATCGTACGCTTTACAATTACGTACGCTTTAGCGAATTACTTCATCAAAAATAAAATTGATATTTGAAAGTAGATCCCCCCTTTTAGGAATAATATAATTTATAGGAAAATAAATTTCAATTGTTCTAAAATATTTTTATCACCTTACATAGAACATTGTAATCAAAGCAGACTCCATTTAAATCAACGGACTAACACAATAAAAAGCTATCTCAAGTTTTTCGAGGGAGAATTGTGTCTTCTTTCATAATTAAAATCTCCGCCACTGTTCCGCCTGTTTGCTTTGTGCCCAATAACACTCGCTAATAACAATTATTATTATTATTATTATTATTATTATTATTATTACTATTATTAATGCTAACTAAGTTAACTTGACTCACGGAACTTAGCTCACTTGGGAACTTGCGTTAACTCCAGCGATAGCACGATTCATTCCTTACATCCTCTATCCTTTTCTGACCCTATTATTATTCCACATTCTCTCCTTATTCATTAACTCTCCCTCCCTCCCCCTTTCTCTCTCTCCTTTCTCCTTTCTCACACCCTCTCATTATCACAGTTTCTCTACTTAGCTTTGCCCTCAAGTTTAACACGCTTTACTCCTCTACTAACAAATTCCCCCCGCGAAGATTTTGATAATTCTTGAACGCCGTTTATTCACATCCACTTTCAAATTACTTTCTATTGTAGGAACATGAATAGTGTCTTATCTTAATAACTGTATTAAATTATTCCAAAAATTATATTAATATCTTAACTAAGTTATCATAATCTTATTGTTTGAAAAGGATAGATTAAGTTATAACAAATTTTGTTTACATTAAATTTCATTCTGCATAATAAAATGTAAAAAAGTGGTTAAGCATAATTTTCAGTCGTTATTAAACTACAATTACACTTAATTATTACATGAAATCCGGTCCATTGGTTCACGATATTAAATGTTTCTAGGATGGTAAAAGTTTGCAACTTTGAAATACTTTATCCTTTAAATAAGAGTTCTTGAAATTATAGACACTATTGGAACACTTTTACTTTTTATAAGTGATCGAAAGTATTGTAAAAAATTATGCAGAAAAACCGTAAATGTAAATGTGGTCCAGAACGAAAAACATAACTGAAAATCGTACGGGACTGGAACGGTGTGTGCCAGTCCCGTAAGATTTTCAGCAGATTAACTTCAGTAGGATTATCTACACCATATACTAGTCCTTTTTTAAGAATGGTTGGAAATAAAGTTCAAATTACTGCGATGGTCACGAACGTCCTGAAAGACCATGGCACATAAAAAGGAAGAAGTATAGCAACCAATGCAATTGTCTTTCATGCCAAAGGTCCCGATTCTAATTCCCGGTCAGATGTCTTTCTAATGAGTTATAATTCTAAAACATGGTACATATATTGTTAAAATGATGCCAAGAAAATTAAAAATGAAGTTAAACAGAGAAAAACAGTAAACCAGTTAATTTAATAATAGTTAGGATATAAATAAATCCGAGAGAATTGCAGATGCATTTTTTAAATTTTATACAAAAAATTTCATTTAGAATCATTCATCTAAGACGGCTCAGAGTAATATAATCTTTAAGGTGTTTTTTTAGAAACTTTTTTTATAGTGATTACAAATAGCTGAATATATTATTAAATTAATTACAGTATAATATTATTAACGAGAATTAAATTATAACCACCAGTCAAAGTTAATAAATTCTTAAAATACCTTCACCTCAAAGTATTAATTAATTAATCATGGCCAAACCAACTTCAAAACCATTACTTGCAGGCATTTGTAATTAATGCCAGAGGCTTAGTTCAAATATCCAATACAATCCAACATAAACATGATCCAGCCGTGAGGCGATATAATGTAAATGATATTTAATGTTCCATAAGGCCAAAATTTGAGCTAGATTAATAGATGTTATAATTTTGAATAGAATCTAAAATAGTAACTGTTAAAGTTTAATCTTTTATCATTCAGGCGATGGCAGTAGTTGTTACATGTTATTATATCTGCTACGTAATATGGATTATTATTATTTCAATTTATTTTATCAAGAATTAAATAATATTTACCATTAACTACGTTCTCAATTGACTTATTTTATGTAAACTGAAATTTTCATGATAAAGTTAAAAAATATGATTTGTTGATTTAACTAGTTTATAATCGACGGATTTGCTTACTAGGTTTAACCCAAATTGGGTACAGCGAGTATTTACGAGGTTAGGTACTTTGTTCGTAAATTTTAATAGCTTTGTTTAACATTTTATACAGTGTCATTTCTGTAACCTGAATAGTTTCATCATTAATATTATTTTTTGTATTTTTTTAATTTAAAACATATTTTTTATAACGTTAAGTGATTATTTGAAACAATAATGATTGGATTGAAAAATCCCTTCCATGAGACGACGCGGCTCATGGCTGGAAACAATTTTTAAAAAGGTTTACCTTTGACTTAAGCCTATGGCAAAAACCATTAGTAATTTATGTATTTACTGTTTAAGAGAAATCAAATGACATTTTTTTTTGTTTCCAAATCCCGACTTTGATTTCTTGACTTCCGGTTTTCTGCCCTTTCCGGTCTAAACCAAAGTTTTAAATCCAATCTATGCCCACTAACTTTTTATGTAAATTACGAATCCAAAAACCATTTGTTGCTACCTCTTGTAGTTTCTGAATTTGATTTCTTGATTCCGGTTTTGGGCCACTTCTGGTTGAAACCGGAACTTCAAACTCAATGGCTTCTGTATCTACTCTTTAAGAGGAATCGAAAACGCTATTTTTGTTTCTAATTCCAACTCTGATTCCTTGACTTCCGATTTTGTGCCACTTCCAGGAAAAATCGGAACTTCAAACCCATTTCAGGCCCACTAATGTTTTGAGTAGATTACGAATCCGAAAAATTTGTTGCTATTTTTTGTAGTTTCTTACATCCGGGTGTTATGGACGGACAAAACAAAATTATAGATGACAATTTTAGATATTGTTTCCAGTAAACTGAAAAAGGTCAATATAGAAAAAGTATTCACTAATATAGCAACAACAGAAATATTGATCCAACTTCTTAGTCTCAAACAATTTTTCCTTTTCTAAATTAATTACTTCCATAAAGTTTAATAACCTCAGTATATTCATTTTGTGTTTTGAAGTTTGTTGAATTTGGTGAAACTACAATGCTCTAAACTACACTGGATTCATGAACTTAAAAATTTTGATTTTCTGTTTAATTCTAAATAATGTTGTTATATGATTACGAAGCAACATTTTTTGTAAAAATTGTTGTAAACAATTGATTCAAAACAAGATTCTACGAGCGATAACGCAATACCCCTTTTATACGTCAAAAACTTAATGTTGCACAAATATTTACAGATCCCATATGTAAATGACTTCGCAAAACAACTATGCAAGACGATGCACGACAAATTTAAAATACATGAAAACCCTCTCATACAAAACATGTACAATAGGGCGATACCGGGTACTCAGCACAGACGTTTAAAACGCCTCTGGCCAAGGCATCTTCTTGGCCAATCGTAGGACTATATTTTTTTTTGTTTAACGTCCGACTGTTCTGCAATTACTGCTAATGCAGACGGTGAATGATGAAATGATTTTTGTAACGTATGAAAAATACCGTGCCTGAATGGGATTCGAACCCAAGACCGCATGATGAGAGGCGAGCACGTTACCAACTTCGCCAATGCGGCCGGCTAGGACTATATTGATGATTACAAGCTCCAGCAAGTAATTCAAGTTTTGGAAACTTTAGCGCCATATTAAAAATTGTTAAATATTGTAACAACAGATACCAATAAAAAGTATCAAATTAAAAATTGTTGTAGTTTATTTTTTGTTGTCACTAATAACCTTTGGTGTTATAACTTTAAAACAATAAATAAAAAATATTTGAATGGTATTTTTAAAATTTGGAATATCTTATTTTTTTACAAGACATTTCTAATTGTGGCTGAAAAGTATTTAGTTTTGTTAATTAGGCCATTTTTTCATTTATGGTTTGGCGTTTTAAAAATTTCTCGTAAAATACTTCACAAACTGCTTAACTGGTATTTTTTCCAAAAGCCTAAAGTCACATTTCCTTAACAATTGATATAAAAAATCATATATTCATATAAAACAAATATACTTTGATCGAATTGTACAGGTAATTAATGTAAATGTATATAAGTTACACAGAACACAATAATACGTTAGTTAAGTTATAGGCTAGGTGATTCATGTGTATATAATAATGACATAATTATGCATACAATATTTGAGTGATAATTACTATAAATCATACAATTTACACAAGTTAATCGAATAGTAGGTATATCTCATTCGAGATAGAGATTCGATAATTAAATTTTTGGCTTATTCGTTTGTGTTTGCCGATCGAATTACTTCCTTCAACAGCTAAATAATAATAAGATTCCTTTTGAATTTCATGGAAAGTACTTCGTTTTATTTGTAACTGTTTGAAATGTTTTGGAACATTCTGTTTGGAACATATTAGAAGACTAGCTTATCAACCTATAAATAAATGTGCACTTTTCAATCTTGCCTTCTATTACAAAGTGGAATAAAGTCTATTGTAGTTCAGAGTTTAATATCTTTTTTATTATTTTGTGTTGTTGTTTAGGTCAACAACCGAATGGCTGGTTTGAACCTCTAAAGGTTTTACTAAGTAAAAACGAGGAGTGACATTATTACTATTGCGTTCCTCACTGAGTTGAAAGAGTATGCTTATCACCATGCCAAGCCCTCCGAAAAGCACCCACTTTCCACCCTGCAAATGACACCTTCACTTCATTCACCACAGGGTATGGCTGTATAATGCAATTCATAACTCTCAAAGAAGATAACTCTGACTAGTGTCTTTTACACCTTTATCTCACCTGTTCTTAAATATTTCAGTCATATAATTGGCTGACTATGTGATAAGAAGAATAACTATTTTTTTGTAGCTCTGGAACCAATACATCGAGTGCATTTAATTCAACACTCCACCTGCCCGTTATGGGCAACTTATTATTTTATAATAACGAATCAACTGCTGCGACTTTAGTGTTAAGCTACCAAATTTTCATACTGTCAACTCTAATTAAGATAATTGTAATTTATGATCATAAAAATGGGGACAAAAATGAAATCACGTACGTAAAATAGATGAGAATGATTTAAAAAAAATGAATGAACATGAAAAGATGTAGGCTTAGGGCGATTGTAAGGAAAATTCTGGAACGAATGAAATGATAGATATGAAGAAGGGTTAGGGAGAAAAAGCAATGAAGCTTTTGTTTTTAGGAAAAACCAACCATAGCTTATATTAGTAGTAGTGGTATTAGAAGAAGACAAACAAGGAACGCGATAAAATGTTAATTAACTTGGAGACAGTGTGTCGCAAAATTAACAAATTATTTCGCCTGAATTACATACTCCTTCTATGATTACTCCATTCTATTCATCGTTAATCAAGATAATTCATAACGTAATTTATACAACACTGCCAGCAATATAATTGTGTCCCTTTAAATTAGAACTAAGAAATTACTTTAGAACAAAGCTTATATGCCAACATTTTACTCTCTCAAAGGACATCCGATTGTTAAACAAAATTAAACTCACTTATGCCGATAAAAAAATCAACTTCATTACGCTTTTATTTTCCAACCTCATTTATTATGTCGTAACAATAAATGTTGGAAAGTATTCTAATTTGAATAAATTAATTTTCATTTTATCATCAAAATTTCTTAGCTCTCCACAACTTCATATCTTTGATTAAGATCCCTACAATATACATTCTCATTCAGATATTCTCTGAATATATTTTCCTTTTAAATTTTGCAAACGCCCTACTTACCCGAAAGTTACTATACGTTTTTACACGTATCTTGCAAAATACTATGTTCAAATGGCTGCACAGGAAATAGTTGAGATTATTGAATCACAAAGAAAGCTATATCGCAACGGTTTAAAGAGCAAACTTTAATTGATGGCAGGTTAAATGAAAGGATTAATTTGAAAACATTCTAGATCAAGGCATCCCGACATAATGTAGAGTTTTTAAACCTATTTTCCAAGGTAAAGCAGGAGGCTTTAAAGGTCTAGTTTTTGTTTATTTTTATTTTACGTCCAACTGTTTTGCACATAAATATTAACGCAAAAGATGAAGAGTAATAGATTAACATGAGTGATAAAATAATTTTCCGGGTACCGAACCCGGGGCCCTGGCATAAAGAAAGTTGTGCTAGTCACTACAACACGAGCCGGCCTAAACGTTGAGGTTCTGACCGCAAAAGAATTTATAAAAATTTTCTTGAAGCGCCTGACAACATTAAATTTGTCAAGTGAATCATCTACATCCAGTATAAATGGTAAAATGCATGCGAAGAAGTACGCTAACAATATTTTTAGGTGTACTAATTTCGCTAAATTTTCCCTGTATTTTTTTAAAGGTTTTATCTCTTTTAACAAATCAACGCAAATATGAGTATATTTTCACCGTTTTAAACTCCATTACTATTTTTAACTTAATTTAACATAAGTTAATTATAATTAAGTTTTAATTTAAATTGAAACGTTAATAATAAACGTTGTAATGTAGCTTTGTACTAAGAACTGGTAAGCACTGAATTCTGCAATTAAAACAAATTTATAAATTTAAGTAATTCACTTAAATTTTCTTTTACTTCCTGTTATTCATTATATTTTATAACAACAAAGAAAAATATCTGCTATGGTTTCTTTCTACGAAAAGAAATGTGACCAATGGTTTACTTTCTTAAACATTATTACGATAAAAAAAATAGATATGTATCTATCCCAAGAATTGGAAATAAAGTTATAATTTATTATACGCTAACTAACGTATCAGAGTAATAATTATTTTAGGAAGAATAATCTATTTCTCACTGCTGTGTCTTATAGTTTACTTATCTTAATATTTTTTTATAAAATTTCACCTTAAAAATAGTTAGAATTATTATTTTACATTTTAAAGTTAAAATTATTGAAACGACTTGGTAATAAGTAAACTGAAGTGGTTTTACATGATTGGAATAAAAATATAGTACATATACAACGAGGGATTCTTTAAATCTCATAAAAAGGCGAGAAGCATATTGTTCGAACGGAGTTTGTTTTTCCTGATGGGTGGAGGTGAAAATTCAAATGAATGGGAAAAAGGTGGGAAGGAAAGGAAAGCAGGCAGGAAGGAAGAGGAGTTTATGAGGTAATGGTTGTACAGAGGAGACGGTATAGGAGTGAATTAAATATAAACTGTCAGACCAGGTGAAATCCCAGACCGCAGCCGTGCGCGCGATTAATACAATAAACGCTGCTATAACGCGCAATGCCTGTCACTGGAGATTATAATACATCTAGATCCGATCCGTCAGCCCGTTGAGAATGAAATCAAACCGAAACGCAGAATCTGGCTGAGTCGGCCAGTCAGTAGTCGGTTCGTTCCATTAAACCTAATAATAATGGCGAGTAAAATGAAAAAGCATGTCGAGTTTAGTAATGGAGCCGACCGTGGAGGTAATGGTGTGTCTGTTTATTGCATATCTGTACCGTTAAAAGCAAATCCTCGTCAGCGGCTGAGCTCGGGGGAGTCACCTAATAAACTGATTAATACGAATCTGCGGAAACAAAGACAGATAGAGCAGTGACACCTTAGTATTATCGCCCTTTCCCATGTTGCCGCCAACAGAGCCTCTCGCTTGCCCGCTGCCGTTTTCACTCTCCATCACTCCCCCCTCCGCGGAACCCCTTCAAAACCAACCGACCTCCTCCAATGAGTTATCTAACCGTTCCCTACCTATTAGTCTTTATTTTATATCCCCCAAACACTTCACGCACTTTTTATTCAACAAAAATAATTAGGTCATTAGAGCGTTTTGCCTTTATGGAGCTTCTAGTTAGTCTTTAGTACCTTATATTTTATTATAATGTAACCATTAACAATATTTAAAAAAAATATATTATTCAAACCATTTGTTTTTTTTTATTATTATTAGAAAACAGCTTATCACACAAACTCAGATTTAAACTGATAGTACTTCTACAAGCTTCAGGGGGGTAGAGTAATCATTTTGGTTATCATCCTTTGGACGTATGAATAAAATGAAGCAAATATTTGGGCGCGAAATGCTAATTTCTTGAGAAGTATATAGGGTAAAAGCATTTCCGTCTTTTATATGAATAACCATTACATTTTGTTTCATTTTTTATTTCATTCAGAATTAACTGCTGCAAAAGATATAAATTTGATATACCATGTGTACCAAAAAGAATGACCCGATTTTATATAGATTATTTATTAAGAAGAATGGTTTAACACCAACAAATTACATACTAAATTACTCACAAAAGACATAAGTTTATGAAAATCTCTCATAAATGTTCAATATGTCCCCCATTGGCTGCACGGACGACATCTAGCCGATAGCTGAATTCATCCCAAACTGAGCGTAAGGTGTCTTCTCTCACTGAAGCTACAGCAGCTGATATTCTGTTTTTTAGTTCATCAATGTCACGAGGTAAGGGAGGAACGTAAACAAGTTGTTTAACATATCCCCACAGGAAAAAATCGCATGGTGTTATGTCAGGGGACCTAAAAGGAGGCCAAGAGTGTAAAGCCTGGTCTCGCGGTCCTGTACGCCCTATCCAACGTTGAGGCAAGTTGTCATTGAGGAAACTGCGCACGTTGTTGTGCCAGTGCGGTGGTGCTCCATCTTGCTGATAGATGAAATTGTCAGAGTCAATAAGTTGTGGGAATAACCAGTTCCGTAGCATTGCAAGATATGATTGTCCTGTTACGGTTTGTTCCTCAAAAAAGTAGGGTCCATAAACCTTGCTTTGGACCGCGAAACCAGGCTTTACACTCTTGGCCTCCTCCTAGGTCCCCTGACATAACACCATGCGATTTTTTCCTGTGGGGATATATTAAACAACTTGTTTACGTTCCTCCCTTACCTCGTGACATTGATGAACTAAAAAACAGAATATCAGCTGCTGTAGCTTCAGTGAGAGAAGACACCTTACGCTCAGTTTGGGATGAATTCAGCTATCGGCTAGATGTCGTCCGTGCAGCCAATGGAGGACATATTGAACATTTATGATAGATTTTCATAAACTTATGTCTTTTGTGAGTAATTTAGTATGTAATTTGTTGGTGTTAAGCCATTCTTCTTAATAAATAATCTATATAAAATCGGGTCATTCTTTTTGGTACACATGTATGAATCTATTGATGCAGCTACTGCATCACAATTTTGAAGAATTTTTTTCAAAACTGCATGATCTTTTATTTCAATGTATTTGTAAAAATTTAGTAAAAATTGTTTCTCTAAGTTATGTATAAATATGGTTCTTATGATTCCTTTACGCCAATCAAAGTAGAGGCAGTTTAGAACAAGGTAAGTTAATAGTGTAAAAGTCTCGTGTATATCAATTAAAACCTTATTTTGAATTCTTAAAGAAAACGAGTAAAGCGGCTACTTAGCGTTTAAAAATATTACTAACATAAACAAATAAGAATATCAACATACGATGCAACCAAGCGATATTAGAAAGATATTAATAAGATACTACTCTACTACTAATTGAGGTTTCAGAAACCTCAAGAGATTCAGATTATTTTTGTTGTTTAGGTCATCAGCCGAATCAGCTGGTTTCAACCTCTATAGGCTTTACTAAGTAAAACAAGAGAGGTAGTTTACCATTAACTACCTCTATGAGTGGAAAAGTATGCTTATCAGCATACCGAGCCCTCTGAAAAGCATCTACTCTCCACCTTGCAAAAAACACCTCACTTAATTCACTACGGAGTCTTGCTGTGGCATTAAATGAAATTTATTACTCTCAGAGAAGGTAACTCTGACTGATGTCTTGTATACCTTTACTTCTTCCTTTATTAAATGCTTCAGATGTATAATTGGTTGACCATGTGATAAGAAACAGAACTACTTTTTGTAGCCCTGGAACTAGCAGATCGAATGCAAAATAATTTAACACTTCACCTGCCTGTTATGAGAAAAAAATTCAGATAAATTAATTTTTTTTTTTTTTTTTTTTGGAGGGGGCTTCCAAACTCCCCTACACCCCGCCGTCTACACCCTCTACTATGGCTGGTCGCAAGGATGCGAGGTGGTACAGTAGAACAGCAAGATAATATCGCCTTAATATACCGCACCATTACAACTTAACGTAGTCATTCTTTCTTCTCTAAAAAACAGTCAGCCACCGAGCTTAACATAATAGACACAAATAACACATAAAAATACGTAAAATAACATTAAGATCACGCAGTATTTACAGCCTTCCTTCACAGTATCCTGTACAGTTTTTCTTCAATTTTACTATCTCTGTGAAACAGATCTACAATAACAGATCTATAATAATAATAATAATAATAATAATAATAATAATAATATAATAATAACAATACACTCTGGAAAGAAATTTAAAATAATTACTAAATTTCAGCGACATGAAAACCGTTGCCTAAATATATTCTCAAAAGAAAAACCAAATAGTTTCATTCAAATTTCAATTCAATGAACATGGCCTCTGCAAATATCTCTGAGGCCCATCTGGACATTTGCTTGTCAAATTTATAGTTGCACAGCTCGTAGCAATTTGTGTTGCTGGCAAGCTATCCATTACAAATTCTCAGAACCATTAGACAACTTAGTACATACTAAACGAAACATTACACGGTAATTTACAAATTCCCTACGTCATTGACATTATCAAACAGTATTACGAACGATTTCACTGAAAAACTGGCAGACACAAAAATGACCTGATAAAAATCATACGCTCCCTATGCCTTCCTGATTATCCAAGCAGGAGGTTAAAGAGGAAATGAAACAGAGGTTTACTGTAAAATCAACAGCAATCGCGTAAAAGATAAATTTAATAATCGAATTCACTATTTAACATTCAAAAATTACATTACACTACACACAGTACCACAACACGTCACTATTGAATGAAAAGCTTCATCACGTCATTCATGCCCCATTACATCTCATTCATAACACATATGTAATTGTTACCTATGCCTATAACAGGCGGGTGGAGTGTTAAATTATTTGCTATTAATCTGCTAGTTCCAGGGCTACAAAAAATAGTTGTGTTTCTCATCACATTGTCAGCCAATTATATGACTGAAGCATTTAAGAACAGAAGAGTTAGAGGTATAAAAGAGACTAGTCAGAGTTATCTGCTCTGAGAGTAATGAATTTCAATATACAGCCAGACCCTGTGGTAAATTAAGTGATCGTATCATTATTTGCAGGGTGGAAAGTTGATGCTTTACAGAGCTGGCAAGCTGATAAGCATACTTTTACGCTCAGTGAGAAAGACAATATTGTAAACCACCTCACTCTTCGTTTTACTTAGTAAAACCTCTAGAGGTTCAAACCAGCCTTTCAGCTGATGAACTAAAGAACAAAAATTATATTGAAAAGAAAATAGTATATTGTACAACTTTTTTTTGTTGATCATGAAATTTACCGCAGAACGATCACTGATTAGTTCTTTCTTCTTCATCTTCTCTTTCGGGTTAGGTATTTCCACCTGTTCTGGTATCCATCTTTACTTCAGGCTTCTCTGCTTCCTGGTTTGTATCTTTAGCTAAACCAGGTAAGTGACTTTCTGGAATTCTATTTCAATGATTGACGCATTGGGCATGGTACAATTTTATTGAGTGGAAAATTCCCAAATATAACGGGTGATTCAAAAAGAGCGCCGGTTTTTAAACGGCTGGTAAATTTTTGTTTATCGGTTGGCAACATTGTTAGACCTCATTTCTATTTCGGAGAACATTCCGATTGACGATTCAGTTGTAGTTTCTCTTGTTCGCAGTGTAGTATTCTCGCAGTCTGTGTCTAACCATGGAGAAGCTTACTATTGCACAACGAGTGTTAATCGTCAAAACATTTTACCAGAATGGAGAGAGTTATGCGGCTACTGTCAGGCGACTTCGCGGTACTCTAGGACGTAATGAAGCACCGAATGAATCAACAGTTCGCAGGCTCATGAAAAAGTTTTTTGAGACGGGTTCAACAGTCGACCTTAAAAGTTCTGGACGTCGTCGTTCTGGCCGAACTGAGCAGAACGTTGCGTTGGTTCGTGACAGTGTGGCTGTTAGCCCAGCAAAATCAATACGTCGCCGTTCTCAACAATTGGGTTTACGATGTTCTTCTGTACGGAGAATTCTTCGGTACGATCTCCAATATCACCCGTATAAAATTCAGTTGCTGCACGAGAAACAATGTTGTTGCTCCATGAACGGTTCCAGGATCGCATCATTTCTCGTAATTCCGACCATCAATGGCCACCAAGGTCGTGTGACTTGACGCCTTGTGACTTTCATCTTTGGGGTCATCTGAAGTCATTGGTGTATGCCAATAAACCCCGAAACATCAATGACTTGAAGGAGGAAATTCGACGGGTTATCGGGCAAATGGAAGTCGAAACTTGTCGTGCAGTAATATCCAATTTCATGGACAGAGTTGATGCGTGCCAGCGCAGTAGAGGAGGACACATGCATGACATCATTTTTCATACATGAAATCGGAAGGTAAGATGAACTTGTTGATGTATTTATTTTCAGTTTTTCAATAAAATAAATCTCTTAATTTGATATATCAAAACCGGCGCTCTTTTTGAATCACCCTATAGTTCTTTTACTGTATAAATTTTGAAATCGTCCAGGAGTGTATATTGTTTACTTAAAAAGAAGTGCTAGAAGAAGAAGTTATAAGAATTTTGTACTGAAAGGCCTGAAATGACTTTAAATTACCCTCTGCAGCTACTTTAAAGAGCTTACCAAAAACATTCCACATTGAAAGAAATAAGGTTCTGTAAATCAAATTTAGGAACAGGTATTTAATTTTTATGATGGTTAATTATTAATAAAAGAGTAGTTTCTCTGAGGGTGGTTTGGTTCAAAACGATTTGTACGAAGATAATATTTTAACGACAATCTTATCTAGCCTGGGGATGTAAACGTTATTTAGTACCATTCAAAGATAAGTTTAGCGTTCAAAAATTTTACCATAAAATTTTTTGAAATTTCGGACTAGTTAACTTAATAATTCTGTTTGAACCCTTATAATAAAACTGGAGCTTCATTAAAAAATTGTTTACTTCACGGAAAAATTTGTTAACATTAATACTTTTAAATAAGAAGGAGATATGAAAATGCGGTTTTAAATTTCTTTTATCATTTAAACTGACCTAGAGTAGGCGGTGCACAAAGGGTATAGATTTAAACGCGTGTACTGTATAAAGGGTTTGTTATAGAGAGATGAAGGATGTCTTTTGTGTAACAGTAGTATTAAAGGGGAAGAAGATGACGGTGTTTGCCACGAAGCAGCACAATTATGCTGTTATCTTTGCCAACGTCTAGAACGGAATGTCAGAGGAGGTAGAAACCGCAGATTAATGATATACTTACACAAACGCGTTAGGTATTCCTCCGGTACCAGTGCAAATTGTTGCGTACCTCAACGCACACGCACTTCTCTGTTGTCATACACAGAAGAACACGCATGTATGATGTAAGTGTGATAATTAGACAAACCTCGAGCGTACCCATGAGTAAACCTCTAACACAATTCTATTTGCCGATAATAATGTATATTTGCTAAAATAACCGCATAAATGTTTTATTTATACCAGTCACAGCAACCATCAATTTATGAGTAAACACATGACTGTGCAATCATTAAAATAAATTAACGCAAAATTAATCTTTTTACATAAAATTCGATTAAATATTAGTATGATTAAAACCATTTTACCTCCGAAACATTTGCACTAATAACAATATTTTGATAAATTGAACCTAATTTAACACGCTCAAACAAAAGTAAAAATAGAGATAAAAATTAATAACATTTTAAATGTTGTGGCACAGTTAGTCTAAATTTTCTCGGTTCATTCCAGTTTTTTCAATTTTCTTTACTGACTTTCTTGAAATATCTTGTTCAGTGTCCTAAAATTTAGATCGGATTTGAAATAAATTAAAAAAGAATATTTTTCAATAAATAAGCAGTACAAACATTTCTCATTTTAACAAGTATTTTAATTTTATTATTTAAATTCAAAATTGGTTGGCCGGAACATTTCCAATAAAAATAATGTTTAGCTAAAAAATCTTTTAGTTTAACAGAACTAAAAAATTATAGTATTTTTATATAGCTACTATTAGAGAATTACAACGTCTACGATGAACATGGAGCAGATATCACTTCTAAAATGTAATACTAATTTCTTGACGATTACTTTTACTTAATTTAAGAAAGCCCAAATTAATTATCGTACGAAATTTATGTTGTAAATCAAAAGAAAAGCTGTTGGGTTTTTCTATTTTGCATGTAATTATTTTTTTACTTTTCATTATTGGTTAAAATATTTGGTCACAGTACAATTTTCTGTTTTGTTGTAAGTTCAAAATAAAAGATAAAATCATCGATACGAATATAATAATACCTACTGGCCGGCTGCATTGGCGTAGTTGGTAACGAGCTCGCCTCTCATTATGCGGTTCTGGGTTCGAATCCCACTCAGGCAGGGCATATTTTCATACGTTACAAAAAATCATTTCATCCTCCACTGTACAAAGTTACACCCCAACGTCGTCGCTAATGACCGTTGCAGTTGATGCGACGTTAAATAAATAAATAAAAAAAACTTTTTGGGTTGATCTACAAGTAGTGTTTAGTCGTTGCCTCGAGTCAGCTGTTTGACAGCAGATTACGGAGACAAAAGTTCCATGATTTCCGGGAAAGGTATACTTTTATATGACTTTGAATACTAGACATTGGTTACCGGTATACTGCAATGGTTTGGGTTAAATTAAAGTTACTTTTGTTAGGAATAGTCGGGCTGAGTCTGTACAAGAATAGACCTCGTTTACGCGTGATACGTGTCATTCTTATCTCACTGGGTTATGAGGTTGTTTATTGTTCTAAATTGAACAGATTGCAACGTACACACATGAGGGTTTGAAGTTAAAAAAGTATAAGACGGTAATCTAATAGATAAAGCAATAAATTGATGGGTTAAAAATTATACACATAGTAGGCCCTAATTTATTAAGTAGATAAGTGGAGTAATACAAATTACATAAAGCACACAAGAAATGAAATAACACCATGTCGCAAGTGAAATGGGAGCAATAAAGATTGTTGTAACATATCTAATTCGTAGTGGCGTAGAAGTTAATTGGGCTAGAAAGGGAAGGGAATACATTGAAGCTCGTTTATCCCTAGTTTTGGGCGACAAATCGGATCGACACTCCCTTGAGGCTGGACTTTTTATGGCCCCCCCAACTTCTGTTGTAACAGTAGAAGTACCTGCTCGTTCGCTTGTAACCAAACATACAACTAACTTCCGATCTGCTACGTTAACTATAGAGCTTGCCCGATTATCTACTCTTCTTTGCTTTATTTTATCATTCTCTTTCGTAAATTTAAACATCCTTCCTTTTCCTTTTCATTTCATTAAACCGCAACCCTTTATTTTCATTCTCTCCCCTTTTTGAATTTACGTAATCCATTAATACTTGAGGAAACTTTTCGTGTAGGTACTTCGTTACAACAAATTACCGTTTCGATTTACATGAACAGAATGGAATTAAAAATGTCGCAGTTACACAAATTAAAAAAACGTTTCAATCTAAATTGATCGTGTATTTTATTATTTACAGTTTTTCAGGATTTCAAAATTATTTTTTAAGAATATCTAATAAAGTTATCAAAATTCCTTCAAGAGAAAGTTTTATGTTAATTATAAGTAACAATATACGAACACGAGAACCCCCTGGTGCGTTCACTTTCCTCCGTCCATTTACCTGATAATCCCCCTAGATGCCTTAAAAGACGCTGGAGTAGAGACCTGCTAATTTGATATACAAATTTCATTCTTGGGGAGGCACCAATGGGGGCCCTACCCCTCTCATGCCTATCATGTCATTTACATTATTATGATAATCATCAAATTTGCTTGTTGTAACATTTTACAGTTGTAAATAAAGAATTAAAGAGAGAAAAAAAATATAAGTAACAGAAAATAAACATTTACGAGATTTCAATACGACTTTTAGTAGTGAACAGAACTATTTTCACTTCAATTCACATAAATAAAAATCAAAAATTTATAACATATTTTCTATTGAATTTTCATTATTTATCATCTTTAAGATATCTCTAAGCTCTCACCGGCTGACTCACTCAATCATAACTTCACTAATTCTTTAATTTCCCGCTATTTTTCAAAATAACTGAAATTGCGAACATTTGTTTCTTATAGATTAAACAATAACTAATTTAATAATAAAGCAATAAAACTAAAGAATTTACATTTAGACCACGGTTACTACAGAATTTTAGATGTAGAAAGCAATATTGTACCTAGCAAGTCCATTTAGAGTCCTTATCACAAAGACTGCAATCAAGCAACTTCATACAGCTGTAGTTATTCTGAGGTTCGACTTATCGGTTTAGTTGCCTCATTGCTAGGATTTACATTAAAAATTAGGGCGTAAATTTGCTGTAATTTTTCGGGTTTGCCCATTTTCTTTGTCTAATATGTTATTTTTTCAACATTCTGTGAAATTTAATAGTAAAGGTAAAGAGATAAAGGGATTCCTCCAATATAAACCCTTTTCATTTATTGCCAACCATTATTGATAGACCAATACTTGGATATCTTAAAATATGCCCCACTAACCTATCCCTTCTTCTGGTAAGATGTTTCCATATACTCCTTTTTTCATGCACTCGTCTAAGAATCTCTAAATTACTAATTTTTCCATCCTAATCTTTAACTGTTTCCTATAATACCACATTTCAAAAGCTTACATCCTCTTCCTTTTTACAGCCCTTATTACCCACGTTTCACTCCCGCTATGGAATGGTACCGCTATGGCCTTAGAAATGATTTAATTTTTTAATGTATTTTATTTACCCGTTATTTTTTTTGTATTTTTATATATTATGGTTTTTTGTTTAGTATTTTTATGTGTTTGTCTCTCGGAACCTTTCCTTGTTTACAAACCGAAGTGTTGTTTTGACACTCTCTACCCAATTGAGTTAGGTACTTTCATTCTCTTATTATTGTTCTTATTGTTTGCTGTTTAGACTATTGTTTATGTTTAACGTATAATGTATTAATTTACATTTGCGTAATCGTGATTTAGTTTGCAATAAGTTACTGTTTATTTTGTGTGTAATATTATTTCTATCATTGGGCCACTTAGGCCTGTTGTAAACTATGTATTGTAAATAAATAAAAAGAGGGATAATTTAGTTATCAATCTATGAATAATTTTAGATTGTATTCGGTTTAGGAATATCTGTAGTATATAATATTGATTGATGAGTTGACAACGGTTAAATCAAGCAAGCCGTGGATTTCCGGTACTCGGAAATACATGGTTTCCTGATGTAACCGAGGGTCAAGTCAGATAAACCGCTCGCTATGATAACAATGCGCACTACGTAATTGTTTCAATGTCACAATTTGACAGCAGAATACAAATGGCTGCTTCTGCAATTGTAGATTTATGTAAATAATATCAACTCGAATAAAATCTATTAATAAATGTATAAAATTTAAAAAAATTGATATTACGTTCGTTCGTTGATAAATACAGATTTAAAATCTGATGTTCCGCACAGAAAACCTTTTTATAAAACTATACTAATAAACTAAACTTTAGCAAAAATTAATTTAAGTTGTTTGTTCAAATACGTTAAGCCGCAAAATATTGTAACAATATCTAAGGGAAAAAGTTTGTTGTAGAATTCTCTAGTAGGATTGAGTTTTTAGAAGTGTTAATGTAATTAATAATGGTCGATAAATCGGGTTATTTCCAAAAAATGTTTTTTATTTTTGTTTAACGTCCGACTGTTCTGCAATTTCTGCTAATGCAGACGGTGAAGGATGAAATGATTTTTTTTATAACGTTTGAAAATATACCGTGTCTGAATGGAATTCAAACCCAAGACCGCATGATGAGAGGCGAGCACGTTACCAACTACGCCAATGCCGCCGGCTCCAAAAAATGGTTAGATATAGTATTAGCGTATTGTTGTGACGGCTACCAGAGAAGGGTGGGTGTATCTATTTAGATAATTAGCTCTTATGTAATGGTGTTATGTTGTACGTAACCTTTAAACAACTCTAATGTGTTTACATTTCGTTCAGTTATTTACAAGTAGAGATATCCAGAACCCAACAGAAACTATTTTTTTACTATTATGTAAAAAATCCTTTTGTTCATCTACTAATTCCGACAAGTTAGGTATAAGTTAATAAGTTTATAAATTACGTATAAGATAGGTTAGCCCTAGCAGCCGTCAATCAGTTTTGAGTTTTCTTCAGCGAGTGAAATATGTAGTTAAAATCAATTTGATATCGTACAACAGTGTACATTTTGGAGAACATGTAATCGTAACTGTGTACCTGTGTAACTGTGTATATGTCCAGATGGGCCTCGTCAGATATTTTATAGATGGAGTTAGTAACTGTTTGATGATGTAATTTACTCTGTTCAGAAGAGAGAAATTGAAAATAAATTCAGGTCAATGGTTTGTATATTGCTGAAATGCAATAATTATTTTAAATTCTTTCCAGAAGGTGTTATTGTTGTTTAGGTCATCAGCCGAGAGGCTGGTTTGAACCTCTAGAGGCTTTATTATGTAAAACGACGAGTAAGGTGGTTTACAATTGCCTTCCTCACTGAGTGGGAAAGTATATCAAGCCCTCTGAAAGCATCTACTCTCCCCTCTGCAAATGACACCTTTACTTCATTCACCACAGGTCTGGCTGTATAATGAAATTCATTACTCTTAGAGAATTAACGTCAGAGAAGATAACTCTGATTAGTGAGTGCCTTTAACACCTCTACTTCGTCTGTTCTTAAACGGTTCATCATATGATTAGCTGACCAAGTGACAAAAAACAGAACAGTTTTTTTGTAGCCCTAAAAACTAACAGATAGAGTGCAAATAATTTAATACTCTGCCAGTCTGTTTACGGGACAGTTTATTGTTATAACTTAAATTTATCAAATTTTTTAAATATAATTTAATCCAGTTATGTAAAAAATCTTTGTTCATCTACTAATTTAATCCAGTTGCAGTAAACAGGCAAATATAAATAAACTGGATTTATTTATATTTGCCTGTTATGGGACAAATCAGATATTTTCTTAGTTAAACACACATTTCATTTTGGCTATTTTCATACAAGTTCTGATATTTTTAACTTGTTGTTTCGATCAACAGCCGAAAGGATGGTTTAAAACCTCTAGAGGTTTTACTAAGTAAAAACGAGGAGTGAGGTTATTACTATTGCCTTCCTCACTGAGTTGAAAGAGTATGCTTATCACCATGCCAAGCGCTCCGAAAAAGCACCCACTTTCCACCCTGCAAATGACACCTTCGCTTCATTCACCACAAAGGTCTGGCTGTATAGTGAAATTCATTACTCTTAGAGGAGATAACTCTGACTAGTGTCTTTTACACCTCTTTCTCGTCTGTTCTTAAATAGTTCAGTCATATATAGTTGGCTGACTGTGTGATAAGAAACAGAACTATTGTGTAGACCCTGGAACCAACAGATCGAGTGCAATTAATTTAACACTCCACCTGTCAGTTATGGGCATATTTCATACTTATGCTGTCTAATTTTCACGTTCATAAATAAGACGTATTTATTGTATTTTCCATAATTCTGTAAACTCTGTCTATTTTTGGAATTTATTTCATGTATTGCTGATGAATCGGTATATTTGAAAATAATATTACTTATGAATGAACGCATACGGTATATTTATGGAAATGAAAACGTTTCCTTTATTTTATAGTACAACGAATTTCTCTGTAGAAACTTGAGAACAATATTCAGGGTAAATCTATGTATTTTCCCCTCTCGTTAACGCAGCTACATCAAACCATCTCTTCTAATTGCGCCGACTAGAGAAAACAATTGAATACGGAGAACAATGGGATTTTGCCAATGAAAACGATTAATATTAGCATTGTAACAAAAAGAGAGAACAAACTTTAATTTCGCGGTCTAGCGAATTCCAATGGAAACTAATGGGGCCGCTTATTTCGTTATGATGCATAGGGACGTTGCGTCGTAGCCGCTTTTGTCTAACCATGGCTTTGTCCCTTTTACTGGCTGAAACACAGAGAACTGCCCTTTTGTCGACAATTTAATCCTTAGCCGGAAATCTGGACCGACCTCTCTTATCAGTAAACATAAATGGTATAGCTATTGATAAAGTAACAACTGAATTATTTAACATTAATATTAAAATCCATTTCAATACTGCATATAAACGGAATGTTTTGTGTGATTTAAAAAAACAGTAACCAATGAAAATTTCCTCTGAGTGTTATTTGTTATAAATTATTTTATCCGGGTTACGAATCTGCAGAACAGAAATCTACAAAATAATATCGAAACTATATGGGTATAAAATTCGAAACTTTTGGCTAAGCAGTCGTCTCAAACAGAGCCATAAAACATGAATTGAAAGTTATATAAATTTGGCCAGTGGAGAGAACCTAACTACGAACCTAAGCTGGTATAATCAGATTACTGTGTTACCCTAGCTGTTACCAGCGTGTGCATTGGTAAAGGGTGGTGAGATTACATCCTTTATAAAATAAAATGTAGATTTAAAAATTATGTTGCTGTGATAATTATCTGTTTTTTATTTCTAAAAAATATATCAGTTAATATCAGAAATTCAGATTCATTCATAATTTCTTTTTATTTCTAAAAAATATATCAGTTAATCAGAAATTTCTGATTCACTCATGAAAATTCTGATTAATTCTCAGAAAATTTTAAAGTTATCAAATTCAAACATTTATCTAAGACATCCCTAAAGGGTTAAGAAGTAATTTGTTTGGCCCTTATTAAAGTTATAGCATTTTACGACTACCTATTAGTTTACACTTCAATTGACTTTACAAATTTAGTGGTTAGCGCAACTGGCTTCTATGCGAAGGTCCCAGGTTCGATTCCTGGTCAGGTCTGGTAATTTTTCATCACTCATTTTCATTATCATCATTCTCCACAATTTCAATTAACAGAAATTGCAAAACAGTCAGACGTAAAACAAAAAAAAACAAATTTTTACAAACCTTCAGCAATAGTAAAATATTTAAATTGATTTTAATTTTTTGATTGAATAAAGTGTTATTAATTTGAATTACTGGTTTTTTACTATTTTTTTACTTTCTCTTTCCCTACGTGAATATATAGGGAAAAAAGTATTGTTTTCATTAATTTTTTCGAAATCGAGTTTTCTCCGGTTATACAGGCCCTCTGAATCCCTAAAAAAACATGTTATTAGCAATTGGTGTATGTGTGCGCGCGCGCGCACGAATGTGTGTTCGCGTGTGTGTGTGTGTGGACAAAATATCTCAAGAACGGAATAGCGTACGAAGTTGAAACTTGAGACTTATGTTAGGTCAGGTTATTTTTCAATATGTTTATGAAATAATTAGTAAAAGTGTTGTCGGCTAATTAATTTATCAGCAATAGTCTTCGCTGTTAATGTTTAAATTTGTCTGTACGGCGTCTAAAATTTTGAAACATTTCAATCTGTGGTTGTGGTCACTAATATCTAAAAGGTTAACAGCCAAAGGGATTTAGATGACGTTTACAAGTTTGTTTTAGTAGTTTCTGTTACGTTGTCATATTTTATGTAGAACAGTGTTTACATGCAATTTCATGGTGAATTACGTCATTGTTTATGAACTAAGGGGAGACAGTAATAATTTTATGAAAGAAGAAATTAATACTACGTATGTAAAAAAAACAATAAAAATAATTGAATTTGGTGGATATAAAGTTGAGTAATTAAATATCAATACAGCAGAATAGTAAAACATTTCTTTACAAACAATCGTACCAACCAATACATGTTCTGAAAATATCAAATCGAAGTGGGATTTGAACAAGTGACTTTCTAGTTTAATATCAGAAACATTTTACAACGATTCTTCGTTACAATGAGAAACAAATTATAAGTTATAAAATAATATTATGATTTTAATTAACTAATGACTTTACAAGGCTCTAAATTAAATGTATTAAAAAATAAAACAAGGCGCGTTACTTTTAATTAAATTATTCCAATTTATAAGGACTATTTTAAATTAGATATGGAACGATTTCAGAGAGTTGAGAGCAATTATAATGAAGAAAATAAGAAAGGCTGCATTTTAAAGCCGTTTAAGATGTGATTAATGGAGTCGAACGATAGAGAAAGCTATCAGGTTAATTGTACCGTTGGAGCGTGCATTAGCCTTACAAAAGTGTGGTCCTCAACGGAACGATGAGCTGGAAATGTCGGTGGAAAGAGAAGAGCAACGTAGGCAATGAACATGGGTATGGAACTTGAAAGTGGAATCGAGTGCAGGCCCTCTAATTATATCATCTTCACAGTTGAAACTACAGAGTGTAGCAACCAAACGGCAGAGCGCGCGCGCGTGAGCTAGCACAGAGAGAGGCTAGAAGTCGTTTGCATAAATTAAGCATTTCGACGCACTCTGATATGTGCTTCAGTCACCGGGGTATTCACAGCTAATTAGATCACAAATCTTTACAGCAAACTCTCTTAGAGGAATCACAACAGGCGAGACAGTTATTGTCTCTTCTAAAGCTGTTCAAACAACTTTTCCAATTGAACAAAACAGCCCTTTCTGTAATAATAATATTGCTCGACGACTTTATTACTATTTGCCATTTGTCCTTTTTCTCAAAATTTCTACTGGGCATAAAAGTAATTTCATTAAATTTTCAAAATAAAATAAATTAGTTTCTTCTTTCGTAAAATCGAATTTGAGATAGTGGTTATTATGAAGGTTGCATAATAGAATGTGGCATAACTAATAGGTTAAATTAAATTAATATCCTGAACACTAAAACGGAATCAAAAGAGAACTAAGGAATATAAAATTAGAAAAAATAGTAATAAAAATAATATTTTTGAGGCAATTCATTACCTGTCAAATTTGAATTAATTTTTTATTGTTTTCTGTCCACTAGAAATCACCTTTACATAATTTAGACTGTTTTTTCCAAAACTCCTTTATTATATCTTTCTTTATGCTTTTATGTTTCTTCTTCAGTCCATTTTTTTGTGATTCATCGTTTTTCTGATTTTCTGGAAATTTAGACTCATAAACAATTTCTTGTATTTGGTTCGTTCTTCTAAAATATTCAATGTTTTAATTTTTGTAAATAAATTCATATTTATTTATTTTTATTTCGTATAGTTCCATTTTATAACATGTAAAATACTTGACATTTCTGGAAAATCGTATACAGCCCACATTCTTAGCATTCTTTCACAGAAGGCTTCTCTACTTTATTCCATTCAATTGGTGTTCTGCTTTTGTATTTCATGGAAGTTCTTGAAGTCAGCAATCAGTTGTTTGAATTTGGTTTAGTCTGTTATATTTCTCGGTTTATTCCAGCTTTGTTAATACTCTTTCTGATTTTTAAACCTTAAGTTTATAGTTTTTAGAATCTTGAAAATTTGCTATGTCAATCGTTTTTCAATCTTTCAATAAAGGTGTTCATAGAATTTTGGTCTTTGCTTTTTGACCGTTTTCATTAATCGTTTGTTTTTTATATAGTTCTTTTCTTCCTCATATCCTTCACTGTCCATCCACTATCTCGGACTCATTATTTTGTGGAGAAACTTTCCTTCAAATATTTCTGCTTCTCTTAGATGAGCCTTTCGGCCATTCTAAAGCTTCGTTCGCGTACAGACACGCAGATTTTACAATAGATCTAGTATTATAATGACTGTCTGATCTAGGTTTGTGTTGAGATTGCTTTCTTCTTTTACAAGTTGTGAGTATTTGGAGTGCAGTGCTCATCTCCAAATTACCCCACATTTGAAAACACTATAAATTATAGTGTCTTCAAGTGACGCGGGTCTGTTTTGATGTCCGTTATGTATTTGATATTTCGAAGGAATCTTTTTCTGCTAATTCTTTTAACGGACGATGTTGCTTTGCTATTTTCATTACTTTTTCAGTTTCTACTCACTCTGCAAATATATGCGTAAAGTTTTAATATTGTATTCCTCACTCTATAAAAAATATTTTATATTTTTTCACAATCTTCATACATATCTATTGATTTTTTTATTTGTTAAAAGTTCATTTAGTTTGTTAAGTTTTTAAATTTATTATTTATTAGTCTACAAATAATTTGAAAAATGTTCAAATTTAAGTTAAATAAATTTTACAAAAATGGTCACCTTCGTGGCGTGGTGACTAGCGCGATAGCCTACAAAGTGTAAGGTCCCAGGTTTGATTACCATCTAGGGTAATTTTTACACGTTAAAACTCGCCGTTATAGTACTGAAACCCACAGTTGTCACTAATGACCAAGCTGTTAATGCAATTTTAAACTAAAAAAAAATTGTAACATATCATTTAGGCCTATATTTAAATTAGTTTGTTTTAAAAATATACTAACGGAGCTGAATCTTATGAAAAGTTGCATGATAAATGTCAGTTACTGACGATTCTCATGTACAAATACTAGTGGTATTTGTGTTGTATCAAGGAATTAACCTGAGTAAAATGTTTGCAATTTTGGTGTAATTGATGTTTGATATTTCTTTCTCCTTTCTTTTTGTGCGTTTGTTTTATTAGATGAACGTATTCTGTTTGCTTGGTGCGTAGTTAAAATTCATTAGTTTATGTTAATTATTAGCACCTAGGTAATTATTAACATTCGGTTCAGTTATTGAGTAGGACAATCCTTAAAAATGATAAAATTCCTTTCCAATACGTTAAGTATAGTTCACTAAGGTTTTTTCACTGTTCTATAACTCTACATCAGAAAAGTTGAGTAGACCAACCACTTCTCTGCTTACAGTAAGCATTTATTTGCGGTGGAACGGGATGGCTATAAGAGGAGATGAGGATATTAAAAAATATATCATGTATTTTATTGAGGTTACTTAAATTGTACAAATCTATAAAACTACCTGCAACTTCATTTGTATGGGGAATATCCCCTGAGATAAATAAATAAATAAAATACGATATAATTTATTTAGCATATCAGTAAACATTTATTTATTAAAACACTCAAAAACATTGAAATAAAATTTATACAGATATCAAATGAAAGAAAACTATTAAAAATTAAAATCATTTATAAAGCTTTTCCATTAAAAACATATATATATATATTTATTCTAAACATCTTAAGTGAAACAATGAAAACATTTATACAAAATTCATGAAGTAAAGTGGTACATGAACTTAACCTAAAAAAATATCGTAAGGTTGAAAAGTGGGTGGTAGGATAATTCGAGTGACGAATTGAGAATCAAGATGAAGGGTGAGAGAGAGTTTGAAGTAACGGGGAGAGGAGGTTTTGAGAGAGAGAGAGAATTACTTAGTGAGAGGATGAGCGGATGAGTAGGTAGAGAGAACAACTTATCCATTACTCAGGTTCTCAGTTATGACATTAATAATCATAGCAGATGGCCTCAGAATAATGCAAGTGAACAGAAAACGCACTTAACAGATGATAATAGAGGCTGTGGGTAAATGACGAAGTTGGCTAGAGGGTTTCAGTGTCGTATGACGCCTCAATAGCCTGGCTCACTATAGTATTATAAAGCTCGAACGTTGCCTGGCCAAGCAATCCGGATTCATCTTAATAAACTATAGTGCACCCATCTTTCCAACGACTACCGTATTAATAATAGACTTATTTATACGTTAACGTATAAACAGCAAACACTGTTTTTCAATTAAACTTTGTTAATTCTCAACAATCCTTTGTTGATGAAAGTATTAGCATATGATATCATCTAACCTAATAATAAATATATCTTCTTATGAAATTAAAATTAATGAAACCTTTTTATTAGTTAAATTCAGGAATTCACCATATAGAAATCAATAGAGATACTCTAGAATATTGTTTAAAATAAATGCTTAAATTCATTTTTATACATAAAATGAATGTTTGTTTGACCCTTTTGCATTCCTAAACTGTTCAACCGATTTAAATCAAATTTCATCCGTAAATTTTTGTTTTTTTGGTTTTACGTCTGACTAATCTGCAACTTCTGCAGACGGTGAATAAAGATGATAATGAAAATGAGTGATGAAAAAATGCCAGACTTTACCGGGAATCGAACCCGGTACCCCAGCGTAGAAGCCAGTAGCGCTAACCACTACGCAAACAGGCCTGCCAAGACCCGTTTGCGTAACTTATCTGTAGATTACTCAGTTTCTGGACCAGGTTTTCAGCTTTTAAAAACCTCGTTCTAATCAGTAGAGAGAAAGTTAGGGGCTAAATGTTATTTTTTGTGTTTTCGAAAAAGTCAGATGTTCGATTTTTAAAATACAGATTTCTTCCGTCCAGTATTCTGCTTTAATGTTCCCCGAAAGCCCTTGGAGTCAGTAATCAGTAGACTAAACTTGATTCGGTCCTTTATGTTTATTCCAATATTTTTAATATCTTTCTTTTATAGACATCTTTAAAACAATTATTTGACACCTTATGACTATCATTCAGAGTCTTAAAAATTTGTTTTGTCAATTGTTTACCTTCCATTCCATTTAATTAGTCTATGTGTTCGTAGAATTTTTATTATTTCTATTAACTGTTCATTTTCCATATACAGTTCTCATCTTCGTCGTAACTTGTACTCGTACTGTCCGTCCACTATCTTCGGACTCATTATTTTGCGGTGAAGTTTTCTCACAAATTTTTCTGTTTCTCTTAAATCAGTCTTCTTGACCATTCTAAGGCATTCGTTTGAGTACACACACACAGATTTTATAATAGTATTATAATGTATGATCTTGGTTTGTATTGAGTGTTTTTTACTACACAGGTAGTGACTTATCCAGTGTGCAATGGTCATCATTCTTTAACTGCTGTTGTTTCTCTACCTGTACTGTCCGTCTACTTTTTGACTTGAGAAACTCCTTAGATTTTACAAATTCACACTGCAGTGGAAAAAACAAAACGCTTGAAAAATTTGAATTGTTAGAAAATATAAAGAAACTTAACAAGGCGAGGGGAAGAAGAAATGAAATTATAACTAATCGACTTGCAGACTGCATGGGAAATATGAATATTGAAGAAATTGAAAAGAAGAATACTGAAAAATACCTTTAAATAATGAAAAATCCGCTGTATTACATTTTCGGGCATCATTATTCGAAAAACAATGTTGTGAAAGTTCTTTGATAACATAAAGGATGCGAAACTCACAAACGTATTTTAGTTGAAGTAAATATTAACACTCGCACATGAGAAACGATCCATTCTTTACATTTAGATAGAAAAAAAATGAAACCAACAATTCATAAACAACGAACAGAATATCCGTCGCATTTCAAAAGATTGTGTATCGGATACTGAAATCAGTGCAATAACAACAGTATATAATATATGACACATGTCGTTATTGTCTGATCCTGAACGGGGATAGAACAAGTGGTCAAAATAATTCAATAACAAAACAATTTCAATTAACAATATTAAAAGAGACAAAGAAAGACACGATACGAAATAAAGCGTTTGGTATTGTATTATAATATCACAAAGCAAGACAAGAGCACATCACATATTCAATATAATTATACCAATTAACAATTGGTTATTGGAAGCCGTTGAATAACAATAGATCCTGTGAATAACATTGTTAACAATGTATTCATAGTAGTAGGTACTTTTGTTTCGACCTATAAACTCAGTTATCTTTAAATTGGATCACAAACTAGATAAGAGGATGTAATATGAAATAATTTTCCCAAATATTAATTTTGTGCAGTAATTAAAGTATACACAAGTCTTTTATAAAAGTAGATCAGAATCAAAACAAACTAAATTCATTTGGCAGATATTTTGTTAAAATACAAAAAAAACAGTTAGTTAGTAAGGTAATGGAAGAAATCATAATTATTTTTGTTTTCCTTGGTCATTTCTATTGCGCAATACTTGCACACTTTTTTTACTTTTATGTTATTTACATCTAAATGTACATACAAGTGAATTGGATTTTGCGATAGTGGGTAAAAAATGCACTTAAAATTTATATCAAAATTTAATGCATCAAAACTGATTACGTCCTGTTTTAAATCATATATGATTACTTTGTTTCTTAAATAGCACCAAAAATCCTTTTAAGTTCAGAGAATTTTCATACTACAAAAACTCTTTAGGTCTAAAACTTTCGTAATAGATTTGATTTTTTTTTTTTTTTTTTTAGGCCCTCATTGGAGCAAAATTAATCGATTTATAGAAGATCCCTAGTTATTCCTCTTATTTGCCCAGTAGTTCTTCATCCTTTGCGACACTCTCGCCCTATCCTCCACAGTCCAATGTCTGTTTGTCTGCCTTTTAGGTACTTCTGGAAATTTCGTGTTTGGATTTTTGATCTTATATCCTTCTTCTCTGTTCAAAATCTGTGTCTCTGAGATATCCAGGTCCTGCAGATCCTGTTGAACTTCCTCAAACCAGGCGTACTTGACTTTGGTTTTCAAAAAGAAACCCAGTACCTGTCTGGTAAATCTGGATTCTGGCAGTCTCCTAAGATGTCCAAAGAACCCAACTCTTCTCTTCCTCATTATCTCGGAAATTTCCTCATTTTCCCTGTATAGAACCGAATTTGGCAACAACCTATACTCATTGTCTACTCTTTGATTTTAATGAGTATCAAATCATTAAATCAAATCACAAAAGTTTTACGGATTATAACAAATGTTTCATGGTACCGGTATGTGACAAACGATGCGTTGCATAGGGACTTACGGGTCAACATCGTGAAAGAAGAAATTACGCAGCTAAGTTTTAAGTATCAAGTAACATTATCAGATCACCCAAATTCTTTGGCGCTTAATTTACTTGATAATAGCGAAGACGTAACACAACTAAAACGAATAAAATTGCTTGACCTTCCATTTAGATTTACCGACTAACCTACTTTGTAAATAATTGTATTCCATATCAACATCATCAACATCGTCAACATCATTTCTATCAACATCATCTTCTTCCTCTACGTAATCTACTATCACCGCTATTATTTTTATTACCTTTTATATTACTGTTATTTATGTTTTATCTAGTTAATGCTTTCAAAAATTATAAATAATTTTGTTTTTCTTTTCGAAGCAATACCAGTGGGTATTGTCTTCGCCATGTGAATACTTTTAAGTTATTTACTTATAGTTTTTGTTTTTAAACTGATTGTAAATAATCTCAGATGTTAGAAAAAATGAGTATCAAAAGTTTTGGTCATAATATTGTAAAAGTTCATGCAGTTTTAATACACTATAAGTTGTCTTTTTACATTCTCTTGCCCTGTACGTATGGAAGAAAGTAATGTTTTCAAGTCGATTTTCCGAAATTCAGGTTTCACCGGAATACACGTTTTCAGGCCCCCTGAACAAAAAACATATTTTTAGCGATTGGTGTGTGTGTGTGTGTGTGTGTGTGTGTGTGTGTGTGTGTGTGTGTGTGTGTGTTTGTATGTTAAAATGTATGTCACCATGAAATATTTAAAGTTTATATCTAATTATTTAACTAAACAACCAAAATCAGATAACGCAAGTTATCAGATATCGCAAGTTAGCACAGGTCATCTAATTATGTTTAATCATGTTGTAGCATTTTTGCACAAAAAATACACTGTAAGGCTTGAAAGTTTGAATAATTTTTTTCTAACGTCAGAATTACCCCTCCACTAATTATAGGGTGAATCCTAGAAAATTGATACAATTTACTTGTACCAGATAATAGTTGCGTACTGGGAACAGGTACGGAGTGACAGGATTTATTATTTTCAAAATTAATTTCAAGATATTCTAAATCAAAATTAAACTATACAAATGAAAATTTTAAGAAGAAAAAATTATAAAATACAAATAGTTTTTTAATTGATATAATTTTAGGCCTAACAAAATCTCTTCAGAAATATTTCATTCATTTGATTTGAGAATATTGTAAATGAGTTTTATCTATCTACAACACCGGTAGGTGCTCCTTCAATGTGTAGAATAACAGTCTATGCTTTGTTGATCGATGATAAAATTAATAGTTAAAAATAATTGTTGAAGAATTTAAATAAATTAAATAAATAGTTATCACAATTAATAAATAATTATTTTCAATTAATTTCAAGATATTCTAAATCAAATTTAAACTATAGAAACGAAAATTTTAAGAAGAAAAAATTATAAAATACAAATAGTTTTTCAGAAGTCAAATATGAGCATTTATCAAAGATGGAGTCACAAAATGAAGGAATCTACAAGTCAGAATAAGTAATTAAAACTAATTAATAATACTATAATAAAAAGAGATGAGGACAAAGGTAAACGAATTAATCACCAAACTATCGGATGCATCACTACCAGGAAATCCGCAGCGCAGGTTGAAACGTCAATGGGCCAGAGATCTTCTATAAAGTGATTTATTTTATTTTTCTTTCTTCTTTTTTTTCTTATGTTGTTATTTATCATTCATGTATCATGAACTTTATTTCATAGAACATATACCAATGGGTATCACTGTTCTTTTTCATTTATTTATTTTTAATTATTTTTTTTTTATTTTTTTTCCCTTGTCATCCTTTGTTTACTGTTATCAAATTTGCTCGTTGTATCGTAGTATATAGTTGCAAATAAAGTTATTAAAGTTAAAAAAAAAAAAAAAAAAAAAAAAAAAAAAAAAAAAAAAAAAAAAAAAGCAAGCAGTTAAGAATCGAACAGAATTAAATAGCATCTATAAAACTGATTGCAACAATGACTCGAGGCCCAAATCGAAGGATGGTCAAGAAAACAACTCCATGTTGCAAAAAAATCCCGTATTGAAAGAATAGCTTTTACCGATTTCAATGAGTAAATTATACAGAATAAATCATTGACGTCCAACTAAGCACTGTAAAAACAACGCTTGAATTAAAAGTTGCAGGTTTTTGATTTTCTATCATTTCAGTTATACGCCCTAAGTCTGCCCCTAACAGACAGATGGGGTATTAAATTATTTGCACTCGAACTGCTTATTCCAGGGCAACAATACATAGTTATGTTTCTTATCACATGGTCAGCCAATTATGTAAATGAATCATTTATGAAACAGAAGAGGTAGAGGTTTAAAAGATACTAGTCAGTGTTATCTCCTCTGAGAGTAATGAACTTCATTATACAGCCAGACCCTGTGGGGAATGAAGTCATGAAGATGTCATTTGCAGGGTGTAATATACGGGCTTTTCAGAGGCCTTGGCATGCTGATAAGCATACTTTTCCACTCAGAGAAGGAAGGCAATGGTAAACCACCTCACTCCTCGTTTTACTTAGAAAAGCCTCTATTGGTTCAAACCATTCTTTCGGCTGATGACCTAAACAACAACAAAAGCCGCAATTTTTAAAAAAATTACGACGGAAGCTATACCCCCTCAAATTTCCCCAGATAAGACGCTTATCATGTCTTGTAGTGCACAAAATAACAAGTAGTAATTAAATGAGACGATTTTAATGAAAAATTGTAACAGCCATCTCTACAAACGATTGCAAAAATTAAAATTTCACGAATAAACTACATTCGATTGACCGATTTTGATGAAAATGTCAGAGTTGAGTCCGGTGAAAACTCGATTATAAATTACTTCTCTTATCTTATATTTCATACAGGACAGAGGAAGTAATATAGAAAGAGGGTTATGGTTAGTGTGTCTGATTTAAGAAAACACGAGAAGAAATTACACGTATTTAACTCTTTCTGATTTAATACAAAGGGGAGACCCAAGAGAACCCGATTTGATGTAAATATTAAATTTGATATTAATTAACTAGTACTGTAAAGCGGTTACTCTTGCTTAATAAGAATGAGATTTAATTATCAGAGAAGATTAACAATTTCGAGAGAGAGTGACTAGATTTGTGGTGTAATTTCATCCAAGCGATAAATAGTTTAGTTGATATAGCCTGAAGCTAAGGACGGCAAGAGAGTGGCCAGTAATTGTAAGGTAATTGCGTCTGGTCAGTCACGGCGTATTATCTTGGCATGTCAAAAATTAAATTCAACCCTCTCTAACCCTTATAAACAACCCTCTCATCACTCTTGTAAATCCCTTTAATCACAATTCTCATTATAATTCGTCTTCACATTCCCTTTTACCCTTGATCTAATTTAATATCAAATTATAAATTTATTCTTTGATGTTAATTTATATTAAATTTTATCATAAATTAGGTTAATAATATTATGGTAATTTTATAAATTTATATAATATTAACAAATTAAAGTTATTTTTAAAAAGATTTGATGTTATGGTCAGTTAATGGATCATAGTTTTAGAAAATTAATTATTAAAACATCAGATTAAAAAGGATGATCAGATAACTAGATTCAGAAATTCTGCGACCCAGCACAGTCCGTAATCTGGTAAACAACTGCGTTAAACTGTTCAGTAACGCTAGTAATTTAAGCATAAACAACTAAATAATAACAAACTAAGTTTGTGCTTTTTAGTAGCGTAGAGTTCTATGACTCAAAAACTTTTTTTTAAACTCTTAAAACTCTTTAAAAATTTTTTTAGCATAAACAATTAAATAATAACAAACTAAGTTTGTGCTTTTTAGTAGCGTAGAGTTCCATGACTCAAAAACGTTTTTTTAAACTCTTAGGTAGACTATTTACAATCATTATTTAGCTTCAAGGCATGAAGCTAAATCATGGGCTGTTGATCATAAATGAAAAATGTTAGAACAATTTTTTGGTGGTTTTAATTTCATATAAACCTACTTCACTTTTCTTTATGGTTGTCATTCCCTTCTTATTACTTTTCCAAGCGCTGCACCGGTTTCTTTAACCCCTCTGCATAGAAGTTCAAAGTCTGGGAATTGGACCTTTACTATGTCAACTGGCCCAATTCCCAGACTTTGAACTTCTATGCAGAGGGGTTAAAGAAACCGGTGCAGCGCTAGGAAAAGTAATAAGAAGGGAATGACAACCATAAAGAAAAGTGAAGTAGGTTTATATGAAATTAAAACCACCAAAAAATTGTTCTAACATTTTATATTTTATATTTCAATACGTCTACTTTGCTGTAGACGTATTGTGAAAGAGTCGAGTCGAGTACCTATTTAGATAATTGGGCTTATTTGTAGCACCTTCTATTTAATCCTAATTTTTTTACTGTTGTTAAGATTTATCCAGAAGCCGTCAGAAGGATTTTGTATTTAATTATTATATCGAAAATCTCTGTCTTTTCTCAAACTCTCCATTAGCCCATCTATATAAGCGCCGGTTTGTTTACGATCAGTTTTTAGTTTTACGTTTTGTCTGTGATTGAGTAAGCGTATTCCATAGTGCACACCAGTACGTTAGAAAATATCAACGTTACTGCGAATAACTGTCTTTTGTTTAACTTTTATTTATCCTGTATCGTTTCTTTTTTTTATAAGTAGTAATTAGTAAATTGTTTAAGTTATTTATTGTATTAGTTAATTATTATAATTAGTTTGTTACTTATTAACTAATTTAATTGTAATTTACTTGTAGATTTTAGTCGCTTATTTAATTGTAATTTTTAGTGGTAATAAATACTTGTAATTTTAAACTTTAGTATGTTAACTATTTAATTTATCCAGATCCCAAAACGAGCCTTAGAGATAAGTGTTACAATATATTTTACTGCATATGTATTTGTAAATGATCAGTAATTAAACTTGTTTTTTTTTTGTTATAAGCCGTATCAACTGCCCAGTTGTAACGATTATTCTGAGTGAATTTTTGTTTAAAATTGGTTTGTTTTATTAAAATATTATAGACGCTATTAAAAATTCCAATACAAGATGATTTGCTTTGCACTCTAACACTCTGTAACTATGGGTGCTGTTTTAATGTTTGTTTATTAAAAAAAATAATTTCTACGGATTAAACTTTACTATTTTATTTTCATACCATTCAACAGAACAATAAGCCTCGGTAAGGAGTTGAAGTACTTTGAACGGTAGAGTGCAATCGATTATTCAGTTTGATGTTTCTCTTGGGCGATTTTGAAAAAAATTGCAATTTTAGTTACGTTGAAAAAACAACAAAGATCCGTAATTAATTCTGCTTGGAAAGTAATTAAAATTGTTTTTATGACCATACCTTATGCGAGTTGATTTTTAAAAAATTAAATCGAGGAGGCTACGTTTTTAAAATGTGTAATACCAAAGAAGTTTTTCCCTCATCTCCTTTACGGTCCTTGTTTCACAGTCATAATTTTAATTCGCCTGCTCTGTCACAGATAAAGTAATTAAATTTTACAATGAATGCACCCCTTGCGGCGAGCAGTGTTCTCCCTTCATGTCTACGACGACCCCGCCAACCACTTTTGTTCATTTGATTCCGTTTTTTCAAAAGACCTTGGAAGGCCGCATTCAAAAAGATTTTTTTATTAAATCATTTTTGTCTGTTAACAGACGTAAACTTGTGCTAAACAAAAGTAAACTGAGTGTGTTAACTGCGTTGCCTAGAGCTCTTTCAAGTACCTATTATTTACAAACATTCTAAATGATTTGCGACTAAAATAAAAAAGAAAAACTCATAATTGTTATTATATACAATGTTTTCTGTCTTAAAGCTACATTTCCTTTTTGAAAATTAAATTAATTTCCTCTTTTATTTATTAATCAATGTTCTTAAAAGATTCCTTCAAACATTTTAAAAAGTAAGAATATTATAAAAGTTTGATTACTTTTTGTATTAAATCATTGAGCGAAATCTTTACTTTTAATAAATTGAAAATTCGCCATCGTATTGTTCCAGATCATTTAAGGTAAAATCGTTTTTTATTTATTTTTAAAGACTCCAATTTACAAAAACTTAACAAGATTACATAAATTTCTTTTGTATAATTATTAATATTTTTATGGTAATGGAATACTTTCTTTCTTATAAAATCTAAAGAAACTATGTAGGTACTGGTAACGCAATATAAGTTGATGATCGTCAGCGAGAGTAAGACTGGTCTATGCGCGGGGGGGGGGGGGTTGGAAGTGCTGCAATATGTGCTTTTCTAAATACATCATAGCGACAGCTCTAACCATGACATCATTTTGTAGTTTTACTCTTACATTGATTTACAACTATGTCGTTTTATAAACATCCCATTGTATTATTTATTGATTCTTAATAAATTATCCTAAATAATAAACATTCATTCTAAATAAGCCATAATACTAGGCCTAAGCTATATAAAGTATCCTTTTTGGTCATAAGCAGTAAACTGAATTACTGCACTCTGACATTTGTAGTGATAGACTAGTTAGTCCGTGAGTTCCGTCGATGCGAGCTTATTATCGTGAGTAATACTAGTTTTACGGTAATTTAAAAATGTTATTGTATTTTTAGGGTTTTCATATTTCACTATTTTCAGTAAAGTTATGTTAAATTGCAATTGAATTTTAAACAATTCACTTTCTTTAAATAATTACATTACTCCTTACTTATTTAGTGTAACGGATCATGAATTGAATTTTATAACTTAAGTGTTTTTGGTGGTTACATTTTGAGTTACACGTTAGATACATGTCTTATGCTTTCGGGTTGGCCGATATAAGTAGGATAGATAGTATACTGTCTCCCGCATGACAGGCGCAATCGTCAACTTATAGCGCGTTACCAGTAACTGGAACTTTAAATTCAGATTTATATAATCAAATCTACTCAATTTTTTAGATGGGTTATTTTTGTATAATTTTTTCTTTGTGTTATTATTTATTTTACAGTAGGGTGGTTCTTCCCCTACTACTCACTTTCTCTACGATAGTGGAAATAGTGAAAGTAAACTAAGTGAGAAAATTTATAAACAAGAAAAAATATTTATTGCGTCAATTTGTAGGCATACTTATACAGGTATCATGTAATTTTATCAATATTGTTCAAAATTTTCACCGTTATAAATGTACTCGTTCCAAAGGACTTAACACTTATCCTCCTCAACGAAGATAAAAATTCATTTTAAATTTTCAGTTGAATTGCAATTTCAGTAGGTTCAGTTTATTAAGATAGCATTGTTTGAATATAGAACGTATGAAGTGATTAGATGGAATATTTTTATTGTTATTTTTTTATTATTATTATACTGTATTCGTTACCGCTAGAGAATATTTTTATAATTTTGTAACTTACCATATCAGCTGTTTAAAGTCGTAATTGATTTATTTCCACACATATTGCAAGAATTTGTTGTTACCATTGTACAATTCAGTTTAAATCGTTCTGAAAACGTTATTCTTAAACTTGAAATAAAAACAGTTAAAAAAATTGTAGAGGGAATTTTTCATTTCAAACAGGGAAATTATTATTTTTTAAATCTAAAATATCCCTCAGGGAAAAGTTACAATCTTCATAATATTTGAAACAACTGTAGAATATTTTTAAGAAAACAATTTCATTACAAATAGTTACAAACTCACAGAACTGGAATCTCTTATCATGATCGTCATCATAAAGAACGTGAAAAAATATGGACGGTAAAGCTTAAATTTATAAAACTCTTTGTACACTTTTAAACGTTTTACTTAGTTCAGAAGAAGCAATCCTAGTCGATTTAGAAGGACTGAAGGACTGGTTTTATTTATTTCTTTTAAAAAAATAAACTTCTGAGATAAGCTAATCATAAGTTTTTAATTACATAGAAATTTTACGTAAGCAGATTGTATAAAACTGATTGTTAATTATCAACATCGTACAGACAAATACAGATTTTTCAAAAAAATATAAATGAAAAAAAACGAAAAATGTGAACCTGTGTTTATATGAGGATAAAGGAATAATAAAATTAAAATTAAAAGCCTACTAATCCTATTAGAGAGAAAAAGAAAGAGTTAAATATATGTTATAGAATAGAAAGAGATAGATAGTGAGCGATTAACGAACGTGGGACATTTAAATTTAAAAGAAGGATGATCAATGACTATAGAGAATGTACGAGACGTAGGGATCAAAGACCATTGAAAAGATTGTAATTACAGCTATCACAGTTTTAATTAGACCACTTCTTCACAAGAATATTCAGCTTTACCCCTCATCCACCCTTTAACCACCCCATTAACTAAAACGGAGAGAAATAATGAAACATGCTTTATTTTAAATAATAAAATGACGAGCTTCTCTCCCTCCCGAACTCTTTCTTCCCTCCTCCTTTGGTGCAATAATAAAAGATAACGGAATGTTCTATTAGATTGTGTCAATTATTAAAAGCGACACCGTGTCTACTTCTTTTGTTCATTCTTGACGTTTTAATCGAAATTTTGGATTCTGAAGTCTTATGCACTAATGACTTCTTTTGTTATATCTCAAACAACTAAAATTGTATTTCTGCTAAATAAATACCAAGTTTTTAGGTTATAAATACCGTAATAATTCAATGTCGTTAGTTGTATTGATGAAAAATGTCTCTTGAAGAAAAAACTATTATGATTCATACAAATTTGTTCATTGTTCGTACGATATGTGAATTTTAAGCCATGAAAATTGTTTTGAAGTAATAACACTGATAGCATCAGCAATATAAGTGAGTAGTTACTCAAAAATGGCGTGTTTAATGGTTGTACCACTCTACCATCAACCTCTTTTTATGAATTAAAATTCAAAGTTATCCATATAATTTCATAAAATATTGACTTGAAGTACACATATCAAACAAAAAAGTTTATTACTAAATTAACCTACTGTCACCGCCGCCCCCTTTGATTAAGTCTGTGCTGCCGGCTATCGAAGCTTCCGACGTAGCGACAGAGGGAGCCACCAATAGTTCCGAGAGGGGCGGTAGGCTTGTGTGCGTACCGACAGAGGCCTTTGTTATCAAGACCGAGCCAGTAACCGCCCTCTACCACAGCGCTCTCAGCAACTATATAAAGAGCGCTACACTGAGCTGAGAGATTCAATTCCGATCCAGACAGCAGACAAGACGTTTACCACGGCACACGGCTACAGGACTCCAGCGAAGACTAATCGACGACCCCACAAGAGAGAAGATGATGCTTCCGCTCGCCGATCTGTCACCGTAAGCCGACAACCGGTCCGTTATCGCTCGCTGACGCGAGCGATGCCCACAGCGGTCCTTCGACCGAGCCTTACGCCCACCGGATCTGACGAAGCAGCCATCGACGCACTACTGCGAGGGAAGAAGATGATGTCTCCGCTGGATGACGACACGCCATGTCGCCCAGCTCCTCGACCGCCACGACGACTACGAGCGACGCTTCGCATCAAGACAATCACCGCTTAAACGGCCCTTTTCAGGGCCACAAAAAGTTAAAGGTTTTAACTCGCCACTTATTGTCACCATCCGGTGACACTACGTTTATTAATCCACCTAGTGGTAAAGTTCTCACCGCAAATTAGCTGTTAACAGCTGATTTTCGATCGTAAATATAACGATAGAAAATAAAAAATAGCAATAGAGGAATACTAATCTTAAAAAATTTGGTGTGAATTACTCATCAACTTTCTTTTGCTAATGTAAATAATGAACAATATAACCTATGTTTAATCATGAGTAAATAATGTTATATGCAAAACATGACATAATTTAATCATAATAATCATGGTACTTATTTTTATTTTTTATTTTCTGTAACTTTAGTTACATGTACTTTTATCGTAAATGCATGATTTAAAAAAAAATCATAGAAGCCATTTTTTAAAAAATCGCAAAAAAATGAAAATTGCTCAATAAACTATCACTTCCGGTTGACCAATTTTTATGAAAATGTTTGTGTCGGTTTCTCTAAAAGTACGTAATTTACATTCCATGTTTCAACTTCGTACAATACGTATTCCGTTCCTAAGATATTTTTTTGACACACACACACTCTCTCTCCCGCGCACGCATACGCACACACAACCAGACCAATCGCCAATAGCATTTTATTTTTGTTCAGGAGGCCTGAAAACGTTTATTTCCGGTAAAAACTCAATTTTACCGGATAATGGAAAAATTAGATTATGTTCAATTGATATTATGTAATTACATCGGTTTGAATGTAGCTTTAGTCTATAAATAAAAAGCATGTTTGTTGTTCAGTATAATTTTAAATTTCGTCCAGTAGGCCTAACACGTAGTTTCTTTTAAACTCTATGTTTAGTGTTTTCCTTTTAAAGAGTTTTTAAGATTTCCATTTAATTTTATGATATTTAGCATTGTCTGTCTGTGGAATTCATCACATAAAATTATTAAATAAGAAAAACCGATAAGCATTCCTGTAAAAATTAGTCTGTTTAAATCTGGGTAACTCAAAAATTATACAAAACTATTTTGAATGTAACATAAACCCTTGTACAAGTCTAAGCAAATTTTATTGTATGAAAAAACTATAGAGCACTAAATTATAAGAAACAATAAAACCAGAAAATTAGTCTTAAGAAACTTTATTATTGTAATACCAACTTAAATAATTAATAAAATAATCTATATTATTCTAAACTAACGAAAAAATCATTCCGAGAAGACATTTGCTTATTTCTTCACATCAATACTTTCATATTTTTTTTTGAATATCGGAACATTTTATGGGGACGGAAGTTAATATGAAAGTAAAGGGAAAGCTAATAATACTAATAACAATCTTGGTAGTTTCATTAATATAAAACGCGCAGTGGTATTAGCTGTGAAATGTCAGATATGTAATCAAGGTACCTCGAGTGGTGCTCACCAGAGAGGGAGGTGTAGGGAAAGGTTATTCTATACTGTGTCCTTAGCAAATTAACGCCATGCCCTTCAGAAATATCTCCTTTATCAGCCCTCTTTCAATAATAGTATAGTGTATACTAAAGACAAATTATTACCGTGTCTTTTTTATTTGCGCTACTAATCAATAAAATGTTATTAGGGATTATAATACGAATGCCAAAAGGATATGTAAAATTTGTCCACGAAACTAAGAGCTCATATCGACATTTCATTTTCTTGAGAATTTTTTGATTTTCCGATGGTTTGTTGCTGTCTGTGAAATCTTACAATTATTTTAATTATTTTTTTTGCTTCGAGTTTATTCCAATTTAAGTTATTATAACCAGTTTAAGTTACAAATTCCAGTTTAAGTTCATTACAACTGTACAATTTTTAAAGCACAACTAGTAAATGAGATGGAATGAATGAGGAATGGCAGGAATGTTACGTGAATGTGAATTAATCCAGTGATCGATTTCGGCGTAAAAATTTACAATGAATGTGGTGCTAATATTTTGAATGATAATGATTTATAAACTATGATGGATGATTTTTTCTTATGAAATGATTTTTTTATGAAATGAAACAATCATGACAATTAAATTGGGTTTTTTTATAATGGTCGGAGAATATCCCTGTTCCACCTTCGTTTCAGTCGTCTGTTAAAAGGGAGATCGTTAGTTGAAAGCGATTGAACATTTGGATTAATGTGGTCAATCATCTTTGTGTGTAATGAGTTGTATGTTACGTTTACAATGTCTCGAACCGTTGGTCATTCTCTGGTCTTCGTGAAGGGTATGATTGGTTACGTAAAAAAGTGCGTTAGTTATTGCTCTAAGTGCTTTTGACTAGTGTCTTTGAAGACTATTCAGTGTTATTATTGTGACAGGCTCCAACAATTGGTCTACCATATAGCCAAATTTGTCGTATTAGTGATTTATAAAGGATGACTTTTAAGTGTAGAGGTAGCGAGGACTTGCGCCAAATTATTTACAGGTCTTATACAGCATTACAGTCGGACCTCTATTTATCGAACTTCTACACATCGAAGTATTTCCTGAGTCCCGTGAAATTTTAATGGAAAAATGTTACAGTATATCGAAAACAAATTCTATATATCGAACTTAATTTTAGTGAAAATATTAATAAAACTCCATATAGAACTCCAATCACACACTAGTCAATCCGAAACATTGAGAGAGAGAGAGAGAGAGAGAGAGAGAGAGAGAGAGAGAGAGAGAGAGCAACATGATAATACACTATGTCAGTACGTTGACCACTGTTGTCTACGTACAAGAGTAGTGTAACACTTTTATACTATGAACAATCAAAAATATGTTAAGACGATAATGTGGATGAAGCAGTTTTCAAATGGGGAAAAATATTACGAGATAAAAACTTTCCTAAGGAATAGAGAAAAGTTGTTCTTTTTGTGGATCATTGCCCTGCACATCCGTCTTCACAATAAAACAAACTTTATTGAAAAAAAATACTGTGTTTTAGGCAATGTGGTTACGATCGAGTAATATCACTTAATACAAGTAGCAGTCAAAATGAGAAAAAAAACAGCGTTTCTTTTTATCGAAGTTTCTATACGAGGTGTGGCTATTAAATAACGAGACTGACGTTGTAAAACATTTAATTTTTATTTTATACATAATTACTTATTGTCACCTTCAATATACCCTCCTTCTCTATCCCTACAACGCTCCATGCGAATTTTCCATTGTTGGAAACAGTGCTGGACGTCATCTTCTGTCAGCTCCTTCAGGACACGTGCCGCTCAAAAATATTTGAAATGAAGCTCGCAAAAAAGTTTGTACTGACACTTTGTACGCGATTGAAAATGACCCAAATTTTTTGGAAACGATAATAACATGTGATGAAACGTGGTTTTTACTTATGATCCGGAAAGGAAGTGCCAATCCATGCACTGGAAGAGCCGTACTTTCTGAACTTTCCGAACTGGAAGAGCCGAATCACTGAGAGCCAAAAAAAGCACGAACGAGCAAGTCAAAATTTAAAGCAATGATGATTGTTTTTTGATACCTTCACTGTGTGCCCTCACTGGGATTGTGTACCTTCACTGGGTTCCTCAAGGTCAAACAATTAATCAGTATTACTACCTTGAGGTACTTTCTAAACTACGTCAAAGAGTAAGGAAAAAACGCCCCGAAATTTGGAAGGACAAATCATGGGTTCTCCATCAAGACAATTCGCCAGCTCATTCCGCGTTATCTGTCAAGAGGTTCCTAGCCAAGTACAGAATGTCAGTGTTAGAACATCCACCTTATTCACCAGATCTTGCATTACGTGACTTCTACCTGTTCCCTGAGGTGAAGTCTGCATTAAAAGGGACAAGATTTGAGTTTGTGGAAGCTGTAAAAGAGTAAGCGGCACATGTGTTGAAGAAGTTAACAGAAGATGACTTCCAGCACTGTTTCCAACAATGGAAAATTAGCATGGAGCGTTGTAGGGATAGAGAAGGAGTGTATATTGAAAGTGACAATAAGTGATTATGTATAAAATAAAAATTAAATTTTTTACGTAATCTTTATTTAATAGCCACACCTCGTATATCAAATATTTTACAAGGAGCCTACAATTTTGATATATAGAGGTCCGACTGTATATACAGAATTTAAAGATCATTTACAATGTGTATATTTAGTTTATTGCTAAGTAATATAACCTCGAGTTATTCAGAAAAAAAAAACAAAGAAAACAATGTGTAATGTTGTTAGATATCTTGGTGAGCATCTGGACCGTAGGCTTAGGTGAAAAATTAATATTCAAGGCAAGTGTCATCAATTGAACCTCAAAGTAAGAGTATATACTGATTGTAGGCCAATAATCACGCTTATCTTTCTTGTCCAAGCTGACGCTTTATAAATTCATCTTAAAACCAGTACGAACTTGATTTTTAGGTCATCAACCGAAAGGCAGTTTGACTTCTAGAGGTTTTACTAAGTAAAACGAGGAGTTAGGTGGTTTACCAATACCTTCATCACTGAGTGGAAAAGTGACCTATGCTTATCAGTGTGCCAAGTCCTCTGAAGAGCATCTACTTTCCACCCTTCAAATGACACCTTCACTTCGTTGACCTCAAGGTATGGCTGTATAATAAAATTTATTATTATCAGAGAAGATAACTGACTAGTGTCTTTAACACCAGTACTATGTTCCTTAATGCTTCAGCCATATAATTAGCTGACCATGTGATAATAAACAGAACTATTTTTGTAGCCCTGGAACTAGCAGATCGAATGGAAATCATTTAACACTCCACCTGCCTATAATGGCATGAACTTACGGAATTCAACTCTGGGGAACTGTCAGCAAATCGAATATAGAAACTTGATAATTAAAAGACGAAAACCATCAGAAAATTTTATTTAATTTCCTTAGTACGTTGGTAATAGATATGTTGACACACCAGTGAAAACAATAAATCAGATAATAAAAATGTTCAATGTACGATAGCTAAGGCTTCATGCCTATCCAAAATTACTTCGCTCTAAATATTTTAGACAGCAATAACATCGGTTTTGTTCTACCGTACAGATTTATGTAAGAAGACCGTGTCATCTGTTAATCAAGCATTTATGAATGTGGACGTGAGATTTTCAATTTCAGTAAACACTAATAACAAATTACTTATTGGTCTGAATAAAAGAGCAAATTCTGATCTTATAATGAAAGAAAACTTGACGAGATAAACTACGTACATGTCACTTATTCATTATATCTACTCATGAAAAAAAATCGTCTGTATCTAAAACAAAATTTAAGTCATTTAACCGATTAAAGAAATGCCAGTATGGTCATTATATAAATTTTATGTAGCCTAATTGATTCTATATTTATTTATTTATTTTATTTAGTTAAATACACAGTAAAATGTAGTACTAAACTAAGTTTTATACAATATTTTACTATACAAAACTCATCTTCACAAAAAGTTCTGACCGCACTTATGAATACCTATACAAAAACAATTTTTTTTTAAATTCCATAAAACTTATGACTACTACTATAACATAAAAAAGGGAACAATTGCGTTAAACATTTCTGACAAATACCATTAACTTTTCACCAATATCAATAATAAATTTCATAACAATAAAAATCGAAAAAATTACCTGAAGATTATGTACACTGGTAATACAAAGGAAAGTTTATACAAAATATTTTATAACTAAAACTACTTAACAATATATTTATAAAAAAATTAAATTTGAATATTTTTATTTTATGGAAATTAATTTAATAGATGAGCATAGAAACAGAAAATCTATCTCATAAAATAAAAGTAAAAACGAACCAGAGAACAGTTATTTTAAAACTTGGGAATTTCTCTTGTTCTTGGTCATAGATTGATAGGATATTTTGCAGTTTATGTTTCAATAGATGTGGGGTAACATTACTGTGTACATAGGATGAGAGTTTTTACTATTTACTATTTTAAAAAGGTTTAGCACTGTGATTCCATTTGAATTGACGAAGAAACTATATGTAAAATGATCTGAAACGTATACAGTCAATAATTCATTGAATAAAATTCGAATAACAATAAATGGCCTTAAAAGGAGTATCTAACTGAAAAAAGAATGAAACCGATCTTCATTTCCTACTAACACTCGCATCCATATCGATTATATAATCAATCATTGCAGTACAAAGCGATGTAGCCAAAAGACTTGACATAGTGATGGATAACTTTTATTGTCTGCCGGTAGAGAACGCTGATTGAGCTCACCGCTCATCAGAATAAAAATACCATTAAATTACAATAGGCACTGGCTCTTTCAGTGGTATTTCCTCTTGATTCTGAATATCTACGAATCACTTCCACGGGAAGACGTGATCCTTCTTATTGTGGATGTACTTTCCTCCTTTTATCCTGTGAAGGAAAAACCTTTTGTTGCTTTCTCAACAATCACCTTATCCTTTTCACCTAAATTCATTCGACACAAAGTCATTTATATATCTCATTTGTAAACCGTTTTTTAAAAGTCCGCTACAAAGAACGGACGGTTTTTCTTTCTTGGTACAAATATCAGTACATACGTGACACGTCAACAGACTTAAATAAAAATACATTAAGTGTTTGTCAGTCTATCATATACAGTAAAATCTCTCTATTGCGAAAATTTCTCTTTAGCGGCATTATTTGCCGACCCCGACCCTATCTTATATTACGGTATTGTATTTAACTCTCTTTATAGTGGTACAAAAATCTCTCTATAGCGGCTAAACAATATCTTCAGGATATGGATTTAGGCGCCTATGTAGGGGCATACAACGAATAAGCCACTTCAGCAGATGTTGGCAATGATGTAATAATCTAAAATGTCTTAGCCCAAAACAACGAGGAAGAAAGTGAAGATGACGATGAAATAGAACCAGAAATAGTGCTCCCTTCAAGTAAACGAGCACTAGACGCTATTTGTATTGTTTCCAGGTACTCTCATTGCCACAATGAAGATGAAAATTTACAACAAGTTTTAAACATTGAAAATAAGATCAAAGCCATGTTTTACGAATTGAAAACCAAACAAACAAAAATTAGCCTAAAACTTATTTTACGAAATGAAATGTAGCCTACATTAGTCATTAATTACAGTCATTGTTTCCTTAATAACGAAAAAATACTGGTTTTTTGTGAGTTTGTGTAGTCTATGTTTTATGAGATTTTAATTGTATGTATGTCTATTACTGTTTAGTGAAAACGAGTTTCAGTCCTAATTAATTTTAGGCTATCTATTACGGTATGTACTGTAAGAATGATTATTGAATAAAATTCAATATGAAAAGTGAAATTCTATTGTTCAAAATTAGTGACACAACATCTAATAAAACCAGCTGTTTGCATCTAAATTTCTTGTTAAATTAATAACATACATTTTAGGTAAGTAATTTAAATATCTCACTGTATTGAAGTAATCTACTGTATTCAGCATTCGTCATAAAGTAGGCCTAATCTATTCAGTAGTTTTTCAAAGTAAACTTATTGCATGGACCATTTACATATGTATACGAGTTTTTAGTACAGAAAAATTAGTTCTCCAACTTCCCTCCCGCCATTTAATTGCTCGCTCTCTCTGTAACGGAACTCTGTTTATAGCTGCGGAACCTCATGGTCCCTTCAATTCTGCCATAGAAAGATTTTACTGTACTAATATTTTAGATGTTTCCTTCTTCAGCTAACAAGTAGCAATTTTATTAACATATTATTTTTGTTGTTAAAGTTTATCGAAATTTAGGCCGTTTTATAAGTGCCCATGTTAATTATATAAAATTTTGCAATCACCTTAAATATTATAGCTCTATAAAATTTAGATATGGAATACGGATTAAGTCACCTGGACCTTTCCGGAATCCATCTCCTCGTAAATTTGATCTACTTCCTTCTTTCTGTCGGTTCATACTTCCATGTACCGGGTGTCCCTCGCGCAGCGGGCATCGCCCGCTGACACAAACGATATTTTTTTCATGATTCCTATTGCTGCTTTGAATTGGTGTGTTTTGTTAAATATTCATCTGAGCTCATTCATTTTAACCATGGTTATTTTTTTATTTTGAAGTCATTCCATTTTCCTTTTTTGATCCATTGACTTAGAATATTTTATCTATTTTCATGAGTTTCCTCATGTTGTCCATTCTATTATACTAGTAAACATACATTAGGCCTACGTACAAAATGTTTGGTTCTTTTAAACTGTTAGTTAATGCCTTATTTTTATGTTAATTTTAGTGTTATTTTGAAGACCTCTCGCAAATATTCAAACTTATCTTTGATTTTGAATCTGGTATATTTTTTGCCAAAAATTTCCTTTTAAATTCTTTATACATGGCCACTGCCTGCCATTATTATTATCACGTTATATTTCTATTTTCATTTTACTATAACTTCTGATCACTTTATCTCCATGATCAAGATAAAATTTGCACCCAATATTATACCCAGAAAACAAACAACTAATTTTTACAAGATAACTAAATTATTTTTTTTAAAAAACATAAATATACCTAGATAAAATATAAAATTATAAATTTCTTATTAAACTGGTCGGTTGCAGTTACAAAGGCACGGAAGAGAAAAGATTGTTTCTCTCTGCGTTTGATTCTCTGTTCAGTGTATTCCCCCTTTTGCAGTTTACCCAGGTAAAAGAGGGTTGTTACAAAACAAACGTGCAATAATACAATAGACTATAACATTCCATTAAAACAATTATAACATTCTTTATCCGCATTTCTCGACTACAAGAACGTACGACTATTACAAACAATATAATAATAAGACTTTGATGAAAGAGATTCTTTATGAAATTAAAACGGCCAAACTTTTTTTACAACAAAAACTAAAAACAAGATATAAGTTAAAGATTATAATTATTGTTATATAAATGTACGAGAAACTATTGATTCGGTAAAAGTACAAAGTACAAAAGAAGATTGGAGTCGCAAAGAAATGTAAATTAGTAAAGAAACAAAGTTAATTAATGAAAAGAACTCCTTGTTATCTCAATTCTTTACTCAGTGACACCATTTTAATTACAACAGCGGAACAATCACTGCTTATCAGTCGTTTCAGTAGAAAAACGGCCCGTGTTAAATACTTCCTTTAAAACAGTATATAAAATATTCTGCTGCACTCTTACTTACTAATTTAATTTAAAAGAATACGTTTTAATTCGAAATAACTTAACCGTGAGTTACTTCACTAAATTTTACATAAAGGAAAAATATTTAACTTTTATTTAAATGCACATGTTCATTCTATGAACACGGCAGATATCCTATCTTCAATTTTAATCGTCGTTTAAAATAACAAAAGTTTTTTATCCCAAATGTGTGTACGATGCAATCTGTTGAATTCAGAACAATAAGCAACCCCAAGACCCAATGATATGATGATGATGTGCATGACGCGTAAATGAGGTGTAGTCTATACAGACCCGGGCCGACCATTCCTGAGAGAGTACGGTTAATTGAAGCCCAATCATCAAAGTACACGGTAATCACTGGCTAGCATTTGAATCCGTATTAAAGTACCGTAACGGTAAACGGCTGTAACAGTACAGCAGTACTGCAGTGAAGTGTACAGTGGACAGTGTGTAGTGGTAATGGCAGTAACGACGGTAACGGTAAAAGTAGAAATACCCACGGTTACTATACTAGACGGTAGCGGTCACGCGCAGCTGCTGTAAAATATAAGATGACGTAGCTGGGTCCCCAACAACTCGGCCGGTGCGTGTGACGGTAGGATTTTTGCTTTGTTTTTACAAACATAGCGGTTTAGGTATGTTTACACGGGAAATCGATTTTAATTTTAATAATTCTTCATTTGCGGCCTGAAGTTTTTCTCTAAATAACTTGTTTTCTTCTTTCAATCCGGCGTTTTCACGTTTTAAGAGATCAGTTTCCTCTGGCTGTGCAACATTAAAATTTGGCGGTTCTTCATTAAAACGAGGCCTACCTTTCTCTACGGCTATCCCTTCATTTTGTGAACTGCCTGTGTTGTGATTGAATGGTGAGTTTAAAATATCTTAAACTTCCTTACTAAAAAACAAGCGTATCGTTTCTATGCTCGATTTTTACATTCACTACAAGTCGGGTTTACCGGACGTAGTTCGGCAATACAAATCGGCAAATTTAATTGTGGGACTGAATTCGTCTTTAAGATACGTTTTAATGGAAGATGTAGCAACTTGGACTTTAAATCGCGTACAGAATCCGATTTGTCAAAGTGTACTAAACACACACGACCACTATCAGCAGAAAAGTATTGGGCCACTTGCAAGCATTTACCCACTTCAATCTAATTTCAATGACCTTTGGAAAACGGTCAAACTTATAATGCGCAACTCCTTGATGTCTATCGTGATTAGAAAACCCGGCAATCGCACAACACACCATTATTAAAGACTAGTAAAGTACTACAGATCGTATTAAGACTAGTTAACATCACAGACCGACACGGTACGTATCGTGGGGCGGCTGTCGCTGGTTATCAGTGACGTCAGAGGGCCTTGGTGACGTCAGAGGGTCTTGGTTGTGGTCCTCGATGACCTGTTTGTATTTGGGTAATTTTTCCGTTAGATCTTCGTGAGTTAGTCCAAGTTCTTGTAAATCCGTTTTGATTTCTATGTGCCACACATGTGGCACAAAGAAAAAAAGGAAAAATATGAATAATAATAAAATATGAATAATATAAATGAATTCTTTTGAATGAGACCGTTTTTCGTCTCATTGCATGGCCAATTATTCTGCGTAGATTTCTAATGTTTGGTGTTCTTAGTATATGTCCAAAGTACGACAACCGTTTCTTGCGCATGACCACTGTTCGTTGTCTCTGTAGACTTGATCGTTAGGCAAAAATCTGTATAAATTGTCTACCTAGTGCTTTATTCAATAAAAGAACGAAAATACATCCTTTAACAGAACTGCATTGTTTTCCGCTTAGTCTGAAGACCGTCAGCGCGGTCAGCAGCACACATTTTAAAAGTAAATAACCTCTTTATCTCTAAACGTGAATGACAAACTGCAAATCAATAACAAAATAAAATAAAACATAGTTTCCGAAATTATGTTGTACAAACAATGAGCAAGAAAAAAAACAAATAATAGACAAACGTTACTTCATTATAATATAAGTATATACATAATAAAATATTTCAGGTAAAATGATTGTATTTAAAAAAACCATTTTTTTCTAATATTCTTGAAAACATATTATGCCAAAATATGAAGCTTATGTAAAAAACACCCGAGCTGTAAAATTTGAAAGAGCTTGGTTTAGTAGTTTTTTTAGAAAATGTTCCTTATTTAACATTCTGTAAGATGTGAATTTCATGTAACCAAAAATACTAATTAAAAATACGATATTTTATTGTTGTTTAGGTCAACACCCGAAAGGCTGGGTTGATTCTCTAGAGGTTTCACTAAGTAAAAAACGAGGAGTGAGGTGGTTTACTGTTGCCTTCCTCATTGAGTTGAAAGAGTATGCTTATCAGCATACCAGGCCCTCCGAAAAGCACTTATTTTCCACCCTGCAAATGACACCTTCACTTCATTCACCACAGGATATTTTATTAAAAATAAGAATGATTATTCTTGAGTAAATATAAAAGATATTATATATCAAAAACAAACCGAATAAATCTTGTTATTATTAGAAAGAGTAATAATATTAAAGAGAGAAAATAATCTGTAACACAAACGATTTGTCTAAGATAAAAACATCTGCACACAAACAATGATGAAGAAATATTACAAGAAATTTTATCTTAAAAATGAACGTAATAATAAATGGAGGAGATTGTTGTAAATTAAATGTTGAACATTACGGTAAGTTCTTAGAAGATTTAATTGTGTGTATGGTTTGAAACAAAAAGGGATTTGAAATAAATATTGAGTAAGGGAAAGAATACAACAAAGAGGGATGGAAAATTCGAGAATGGGGAAGGAAAAAGAGAGAGAAAGCATTATTGAAAGAGAGGGAATGAGAGCAATCACTTGATGGGAAACCTAACTCGTTATTTTCCTAACCTAATTCACCCTTTAACCAAAACCAAAATCTCGTTTTTCTTATTATGGCCTACTGTATACAGTATATCTTTCTTTACAGTAACAAAAACAATCTCATGTTTCAAATACAGTCACAATTTTATCATTTTGTAAAAGTAACATATTTTCCGAGTGAAAAGTCACTGGAGCGTGTCTGAAATAAATGAAAATAATGAATTCTTGTATAATTTTGTTGTAATCTACGTTACTATAACGTTAAATGATCTATATACAAGATTTGTCTAAACTTATACAGTAAACCCTTCTCGATCGCGGTTTTGGTTTGATGAGTATTCTTGCCTTCAAAAATTTATTTAACATTTTCAAAATATTTTGAATATATAATTCAATAATTTTAATCATAAGGCAATGCTACTTAATTACGTAGCAGCAAACTGTGCTGACGTCGATACTACCGATTCTGAAGTAAACTTTTTACCTCATAACATTGCGCCATTGATTCAGCTAATGATCAAGAAGTTATATCAATATTTAAGGTTTAGGCCAACTGAATACTTAGAACATTTTACGCGATATCGGAAAATCTGAAAAATCATACTAATAATTCATTCATTCACTGATATTTGTTCATGATTGTTGGAAAAAATTCAATATTCTTGATATAATCAAGATAGTCAAACTGTCATGGGAGAAGGTATAAATTATAACATTATACTCAGTTTTTTACTTTCTCTTGCCTATATGAATACATAGGAAGGAAAGTATTGTTTTCATATCGCTTTTTCGAAATCGAGTTTTCACCGGATCTACAAGTTTTCAGACCCCCTGAACCCAAAAAAAACATGTTTTTAGCGATTGGTCTGTGTGTGTGTGTGTGTGTGTGTGTGTGTGTGTGTGTGTGTGTGTGTGTGTGTGTGTGTGTGTGTGTGTGTGTGTGTGTGTGTGTGTGTGTGTGTGTGTGTGTGTGTGTGTGTGTGTGTGTGTGTGTGTGTGTGTGTGTGTGTGTGTGTGTGTGTGTGTGTGTGTGTGTGTGTGTGTGTGTGTGTGTGTGTGTGTGTGTGTGTGTGAGTGAGTGAACAGAATATCTCAAGAACGGAATATCGTACGAATTTGAAACTTGAAACTTAAGTTACATAATATGTAACTTAAGTTTCAAGTTTCAAGTTCAAAATGTTCGTGTCGGGTACGGTAGTGATATTATCACTACCGGACCCAACACGAACATTTTCATCAAAATTGGTCAACCGAAAGTAGTTGTTTATTCTGTAATTTTTCACTTTTTTGAGATTTTCTCAAAAACAGCTCCTACAATTTTTTTAAAAATCGCCTCATTTACTGAAATTTTTGTGCTCTATAAGATAAGGTATGCGCCATGTCTGCTGAAATTCTTGGGGAAGCTGTGCTCTGGTAAAAAAAAAATGTTTTTTGTTAAGATTACGGCTTTATCATGCATTTAAGCGCAAAAATGTATATAAAAAAAGTTGCAGAGAATTTAGAATCCTACAACTTTTATTTCAAAGTTTTTTGTATAATGTTTAGTTTAGCGGTAATTAAAAATTTTCTGGTTTTTTCATGGAATTGTGAAAACAATTTATTTTTTTAAGATTTCAGCCTTAGCATGCATTTTAAGACAAAAGTGTATGCAATCAAATTTATAGGAAATTAAAAGATCTACAACTTTTATTTAGAGCATTTTTCTCTATAGAGCCTAGTTCAGCGTGAAAGAGTGATTTTCCGTTTTTTTAAGCCAAACTGAGGTTGATTTTCACTTTGCGTCTTTCACTCATGGTTAAATTAGGTTACGTTTTTTGAGGTTAGTTTTTTTTGTTTAATTTTAATGTTTTATTACTAATGTTAGGTATTTTGGTCAAAATTTGCATTGGCAAGAGAGAGTCTCGTGAATGTTTCACACCAGATTATTTTTTCTTTTTTTAACCCAAGGAAAACTCATGTTTCCTCCACCACAATGGAAAAGTAGTGTTGTATTCGATTGAGGCGTCCTCGTCCAGTCGCAAAACCGGCCATCCACCAAAAGCCCGCCGGAATGGTCACTTGATTCGACAACTTCAAGAATCCTCCACCTCTGTTATAAGGGAAAAAGTAGGGTTAAAATTTAGCCGTCATCGGGGCTAGGAATGGAATGGTAGCCTGATTCCCTCCTCGCCGTCAACGACCACAACTCACTCTCTCACTTTTATTCATCTCTTTCATCACCAGCTCAAGAAATGAGTTTCCTATTTTATATGATTGGAACAGGATTCATTATATTCAGCTTGGATAAATCTTTAGCCAGACTCTGTCTAAACCGGAACTATGGTGAACATCACTGATGAACTTGCAAAATAAATCCTAGTTTTCACTTTTACTTTTGTTTCTCCTGGAAGACGTTACGTACTTTCTTTGTCTAATGAGTTTCGTCCACGGCAGTTTCGGCACATTATCCCAGTTAAGTAACTTTTATTTAGAGCATTTTTCTCTTCAGAGCCTAGTTTAGTTTGAAAAGTGATTTTCCGTATTTTTAAGCTAAAATGAGGTTGATTTAAATTTTGTATCATTCACTCTGATTAAATTAGGTTATGTTTCTTGAGGTTATTTTTTTATTTATTTTTAATAGTTTTTACTAATTTTAGATTATATGGGTCATTATTTGAATTGGCAAGAGAAAGCCGTGTGAGTGTTTCACACCAGACTTTTTGTATGTTGTAGTTGAAATATTTATTAATATATGTTATAATTTAATATTTATTTCTGTTCATTGTTAAGTTTGATTTGCTATTGGCATTACTAAAATTTTCACCTCCAATTTGAACCAACCCTTATATTCAGTTACTGACAAACACCCTTAAAAATTCATGTCATTCCTACAATTAAAGTTAATATTACATGATGATCTCGACTTTAATAAAAGTAAAAATAATTCTCTTTCAGTAAATTTAAAGCTCTGAAATTTAACCGAAAAATGATGAAGAGGAAAATTAGAATTAGGTAACTTATAAATCTTATTCAGGTGTTCATTAAAGAATAATGAAGCAGAAGATTTAGTTAAGTGACGTATGGCCGGATTAACAGATCTTTTGTGAAAGAGAAATTCAAGAGGAAGTTAACTTCGTTTCCGCTCTTTAGTAAATAATTTACTATAAACTGTCAACTGCAACGTACTTAACCTATCACATATGTGAGACAACTTAATTTATTTACCTTACTTAAGATGGGATTGCGCTTTCTAAATTAGAGTAAGTATCTAAACTTCTAAACAACTTTTAACATGTTCAACTGTTTCTTATACATAACTTCAAAAGAATTTATTAAGATAATTTACGAAGTAGTAACTTTTTAAATTCCGTTAGTACATTGTCTAAAATAAAGTAATTTGTACCAAAGATATTTGACATGAATTGAGTCTGTTGGTAAATCGAGACTAGAAAAGCTCTTAATACATATTAAAAAAGCTTTCACAATATGCAAATTTATAACAGAACTATGAAGATTATTTTTTTTAACCTCCGATTGGTTATAATAATAAAACTAACGAGATTAATAAAATAAATTATTATCAAATGTAATATACACCCTTGGTTACTTCCCAAAATAATCACCGTTTAAATTGAGGCATTTGTCATACCGGTTTACAAACTTTCTAACACCCTTTTCATAAAACGTTGCTGCCGGTGACTTGAAATGGGTCTTCACAGTGTCTTGAAGCTTTTCGTCTGTTTGGAAGCTCTGCTCTCCTAGCCACTTCTTCAGCTCAGGGAACAGGTGGAAGTCACTCGGTGCTAACTCGGAGATGATCAAAAATGTCCTATTGAAACATGTCAAGAAACCGTTTCGTTACTGCAGGTACTATGACGACGGGCTTTATCATGGATAAGACAACTTCAGAAGTGAGCATTCCTCTACTTTTGTTTTGAATGGCTCTCCGTTACCAGAATAAATGGAGAAGATTACTGTAAAACTTTGCAACGGTTTCGGAGCTTTTGAACATACGAGAGCTTCAAGACACAATAAAGATCAATTTCAAGTTACTGGCGGCAAAGTTTTATGAAGAGGGTATTGGAAAGCTTGTACACAGCTATGATAAAATCCTCAATTTAAATGGTGATAATGTTTTAACTCAATCTGTTAGTTGCCGGGCTAAAATAAATAGTTATGTTTCTTATCACATGGTCAGCCAACTAAATGACTAAATAATTTAAGAGCAGAAGAGGCAGAGGTGTAAAAGACACTAATCAGAGTTATCTACTCTGAAAGTAATGAATTTCATTAAACAGCCAGACCCTGTGGTGAATGAAGTGAAGGTGTCATTTGCAGAGTGGAAAATATATGCTTTTCAGAGGGCCTGGCATGCTGATAAGTGTACTTTTCCACTCAGTGAGGAAGGCAATTGTTAACCACTTGTAGAATAGCAGTCTATTCTACATAACATCGTAGATAATATTCAATTGTTGGATTTTAATAAAAAAATAAATATTTCAAATAATAATCAAATATAAATAATTCCTAATAAAATTTAAATTATTTTGAATCAAAACTAAAAATATCAAGATAAATTATAAGAATAAAATATTTAATTTTAAATAATAATCCAGAAGCCAAATATCTAAACTTGAAACAAGAAAACAAAAGATAGTATAATTTTAAATTAGAATTTTGAACAAGTTAGAAAAGATTTAAAAGAAATTACAAGAACATTAAGATTTAATTAAACTATGGAACCAACTGAAACAATTTTGATTATCTTAGTAGATGCAGATAAAATTTTAAAAAATTTGTTAAAAACTATAAAACCAAGTGCAACAATGCATCGATGCCCCATTTGATTTCCGATCGATGGATGGACAAGGAGGAACAAAAGGACTGCAAGCAATTCGTAATTATATTCGTTTCATTTTTAATAACTGAGCTCAGTAAATAACAGTAAATACTATTAAATAGACTTAAAGATTTCATAATAACAATTTGCAATTATTTATTAAATTAAATTCATTAGATTAATTAAAAGTGTAAAATAGTGTCATCAATAAATTCAATCAATTAGTACAATTTTTCAATTTAAATGTAAAGGTCAATTTCACATTTGTTAATAATAATCGATATTAAATATCATTTCAAATATTCATTCTTGTATTTCATTTCATTCATTTTATTTTATTCAATAACCAACGTTTGGGCTTTACACACTTCACTCCTCGTTTTACTTAGTAAAACCTCTACAGGTTCAAACCAGCCTTTCGGCTGATGATCTAAACAACAACAATGTTTTAAAGTAACCAAGGATAAATGTAACTTTTGACAAAAAAATTTATTTTATTATTACCATTACTTTTATTTTTATAACCAATCGGAGGTTGAAAAAATAACCCTATCAATAAATATACCAAATTTAACATCGACTCCAATTTTATATTGCAAACAGAATGCTCTAGACAGCCTGTTTTGAGCGTACGGAATGCATACATGAAATAAAGTCTCAGAAAGTTCATAAGTTTTATGTTTAAAATTGTTAAACGTACTTAAAATATCATTAATTACTTTTCGGCCCGCCCGTTGGCGAAGTGGTTAGCGCAACTGGCTTCTACGCCGGGGTCCCGGGTTCGATTCCCGGTCAGGTCTGGCATTTTTTCATCACTCATTTTCACGTATCATCATTCTCCACCGTCTGCATTAGCAGAAATTGCAAAACAGAGGTAAAACCAAATAATAATAATTACTTTTTTGTATTAATCAATTAAATAGGAAACCTAATATTGACGATAAAATGTAATTATTAATATTATTCTGTCTCTTGGTAGATCACGACCGCAAGGTAACGTTTTTATCTCTTACCAGTAAATAACATAGGATTCCTGCAAAAATAAAATGTAAGTTACTCTTGTATTGTTTTTGCGTATTTTTTATTTAAATAATCAATATTTAATTTTAAGTTTTTTTTTAAATTTTGGGTAACTATATATGTAATGTTTAAATAACTTTATAAGAAAACCTATAACGAAATTACAAAACGTGATACTACGATCGAATCGTTAACAAATGGCAAAGTGCAATAGTCACTTCAACTTGTGATAGAGTAAAAAAGGGGGATTGAAATGGTCTGTAGCTTACAGCTACCTAAACACATTGTACTGGTGTTCTTAGAAGTTTCCCGGTCGTATTTTTAAATGGCTTCCTTGGCCCATAAAACACTTTCAACATCTAATATTGCTAGCCACTCCATTAAAACTTAACTTCCCCCGCTTTCTATAGTCTTTTCTTATTTTTTCTTTCCCCCTCACACCTTTTTTTTATAGTCTCCAACATTTCTTATCCGTCTATTTTAATTAAAAAAGAATTTCACAGCTTTCTTAACTTTACCGAAAAAAGGAATGAAAGAAAAAAGACCGAATGAAACGTAATATTAATGTTGATTTCTTTTATAATACACTCCTACATTTCCCACGTGACAGCAACTTTTCCACCTCGTAAATTGAATCGTAAATAAGTCCAACGTTATGAACCGTATTTAAAAAATATATATTACTTTTATTGCATTACGTTGTGTTACTTAGAAAAGTTTATATGGACTTTTCATTACGGAACATACATAACTAAAATAGTACCTGTAGCAATAAAATTTCTCGACGTAAAATAAAAATTTAAAACAATATATACGACGATTTTTTAAGAAAAATACTGTTAAAACATGTTACATTTTTCTTAAATTAACTTTAAATTGATAGCTATAAATTATTATTTCCATGACAATGTTACATACTTAAAATAACCAGTGATGTTTTTAAAATTTATTGATTTACTTTTGGATCTGTTTTACAAATTAAAAAGTCAAATTTATGAATTGTTTAGAAAATTTTAGTTACAAGTTATGAGCTAACAGGAATCACTGCAGTCCCATCATTAGCCCTCTGCAAGTAGAAAAATAATAGTAAATAATTTTTTGTCACTTAAAATAATAAATACATAATATTAAATGACAAATTTTAAAATAGGGATTGGTACAATATTATGGTACTGCACAAACCGGAAAATTGGTAACTGACTAGGTATCCGCTTGGATTGGTCAAGGGAAACTGTGTGCAAACCGTGATTAGAACAGACAGTTATATATTGCAAAAGGTGTCCCAAAAAACTGAGAGTGACTTTCGAATGAGCTATCGACGCACCTAGAAGCGTTTGACACTACCCAGATGCAAAGTTTTACTCATTACTAAATCGTATTAGGTCGCATGATTTTCGTTTATTAGTAAGCATTCAGCAGCCATATTTGTCAGACGTGTTTTGCGGTATCTCCGGTTGTTTTGCTGTGAGTGCAGAACTAAACAATGAGCAACGATATGTGATTTACTATTGTGTTTGCCGCGGTCTATCGGCTGTTGGTATCATGAACGAGATGAAAGATACGTTAGGGCCATTACGTATGGGAAGACTGTTTAGGTGCCAGTAGAATATTCCATTGGCACAAAGAGTTTTCTAAAGGACGAGAGTCAGCCGAGTTGATTTCGGGAGATCAGCTGCCATTATTGCAGAAAACATTGGTGCTGGAAACTTTTAGGGAGCACATCCACAAAAAAAGACCTTAATTGAAGAAAAAGTTCCCCACCATGATAATATATGGCCAAATACGTCAAATGCCACAACGCAGGAATTCGCAAGCAAAAAAAACAGTTATTCCTCATCTAGCCAACAGTCCTGATCTCGCACCATGCGACTTTTGGCTTTTCCAAAAAAAAATGTTTACAAAGCAAGAGATTCAAGATGACAGATGAAATCACAAATATTGTTCAAAGTTTTTTGAGGTCCGTTCCGATAGATGAATTTACCAAGACAATTCTTCAAAAATGGAAGAAGCGCATTCGCCACTGCATCCAAAATATTGTACAACACTTTTAAAAAGATAATTATGAGTTTTCAGTTGACGACAATAAAACCACTTCGTAAGTTTGCTACAGATTTTGTTACTTTTCTTGTAAAATAAAGCAATGTTCTACTAACTTTTCATGTTAAATAAAATAATTTTAGAATCCGCTCCTATCACAAAAAAAAACATCAACAATCAATCAGTTTATTAATTATTAATAACATCAACACCAAATTAGCTCATTAAGCACTCTAGTGATAGCTAATGAGTTACTCTAGACATCTGAACTCCCAATAAAATATGCCTACAACTAATGCCGTCTGCAAATACGAATTCACAGTTTTTTGGGACGCCTTTGTATATAATAAATACAATTAAATATCTGATACATTTTTACACTGATTTTCTTCACGAAATGTTTCTACGTTCACAATAATTAATCTTAACTATTTTTTTAATAGCTTAATTAACAGTTTGAAATTAACGAATTAATTAATGCTTAATTTAAAAAGTAAGTTAAATAAATAGACCTACATAAGTGAAAATATTAAGGAATAAAAATTATAAATATATTAGAGTACACAAAATATACAATAAAAGATAGGTTGACCATCCAAATTTTAAACTTGGAGTAAGGCCGTTAGGATTTAGAAAAATATGTAATATATGGTAAGAGTTTTGAATATGATGAATGTTTAATATTTTTTAACCATTTTAAGTATGAATTTCTGTACTTTGCAAGAACTTTTATAATAGAGTTGATCCCGTGGTCAAAGCAGTTTTACACCTCTTCGCTGAATAAACGGTAGACTATGAATAATCTACGCAGTAGTGTAGAACTACACGTTTTGCGTGTGTTATTGAAATTTATCGTAAATCGTTTACAAAAATTTATTTCGTGACGGCAGTTACGTAAGGTAAAAGTACGTCATTGTATAGTGTAACCACTGTGACGTAAAACGAATATTACGTTATTGTACGTAGAGTTATGTTTTGTTTTACAGTTATGCATTGCATGAATGATGGCGTAGCAGATCTTCAAAGCTGAACTCTGTAGTGTCCAGATAGGTTTTAACAAAACTATTTCAGGCGATTAAATTACTTGCATTTTAAATTTGTGTAACATTAAAATTAGAGCGACATCTGATTAGCGTTGAAACAATTACAGAAACGTGTAGGAAGTTTGTGTCCTGTTAGTGTAAAAATAACCATCTAATTCTAATTATTTCTCACTTCGAGTGGCAATGATACTGTTTTTAGTAAAAACTACCTAACTACTTTGATTATATAGAACCTACCTTAGAAATACCAAGTAAAAAACAATCATTCGACTTTCTCATGGCAATGTAAATAACGAAAAATGTAACCTATATTAATCATTCGTTTTTATATGCCTAATGAGTGCACGTTGCAATCTGTTCAATTCAGAACAATAGGCAACCCATGAACCAATGAGATAAGGATGGTTTGTCTATGACGTGTAAATTAGGTGTAGTCTTGTACAGACCCAAGCCTACCATTCCTAAGAGACTATAAACTCATAAAATAACCAATCATTTCTCTCAACCAATTCTAGAATACAATGTTACAATGTACTTAATATATCTGAGTTCAAAAAACTTGCGAGTTTTTAAAACAACTGTATTTTTGGGGTCGAATAATCGATTCAAAGAGTTTTGAAATATGTATCAGCAACGATTAAAGAACAATGCGGTGTTTACCACTTTCCGGTATAGCCTTTCCGGATTTACTAACCTACAGGATAAACAAACGAAAAATCCTGACATAACATCAATGATCTAAAACAAAATATTTAAACAATTTTAAGTTCAGCGGTATGGACGTTGATAAGCGATTTTGAGTAGGAAATAATCTTATAAATAATACAGATAATAAATTTGAAAATCATACCAGTTAAAAACACAAAAATAAACAACAAATAGATTTTTTTTAAAATACCGGAACATTAAAAAGGTTCTTATTTTTATATTATAATAAAAAAAGAACAATTAATTATATATAATCTGCGATACGTGAAACTTGATAGGCCTACTTCAGGTCAAATAAAGAAATATATTGTTAATACTATTGTTGTTAAATAATAGTGCTTATCATTGAATAGAATAAAATACATAATTACGTAACAGAATTGTATTTTTAATTATTTTCATACATTACAGTATTATCAGTTGGTACTTGCCTTTCAAGCCAGAGCTCGTCCTTCATTCATTCATTAACCGAGGTAACAATCTAAAATAAATTTATTTATTTCTTACGGAATTTTTTTAAAAATATTGGATATATGCAAATATTTTTAGTTTTTATACTGGGATAATATTAATTTAACCAAATTTGGTTAGTTTTTTGGCATGTATTTTAACAGAAACATGCAATGTGTTGCTCAAATTTGGCTGTTTGGCGGTTTTGCCCAACCGGCGTTAGTTAATAAAGAATTTTGTAGCAATTTTCAACCAGTTTACATACTGAGCTTTGCGTTGATACGGAGAAAAATTTAAAATACGAAACTTCAATCACTGAATCATACCGCATTTTAAGGGGAGATAGCACGATGGTTTTAACTCAAAATTTCGATTTTTGGTTGTTTTATGTTTTTCAATAGTTTAGGCCTAGATCTACATAAAAAACATTAAATTACCTACGTCAAAATTTTTTTTTTATTTGGTTTACACAGAAAAATTATTATGTTACCAAAAACGATTATTTTTCATAATTTTATACTGCTCGTTTTAGTGCAGAGAGCTTTAGTTTTTAAAATCTCTGCATTACTGTTTTTTGTATTCTCAGCTGTCGGTTCAGCTTTCTAAACAACTGTTGATGGGAAATTTACTTGTTTGTATACATATTGGTTTTGATTAGTGCCTTCTTGTTTCTTACCTTTCCACCGTAAATTTAGATTTTTAACACTAAGGTACTTTTTTCTCAGAACCCAATAAACGTACCAAGCTGAAATATTTACCAGTTAATTATCTTGTATATCCACATGTGGATATACCGACATTTTTATGACTTTCTCAGGTGCTCCAAAAATTAATAATACGCAAAATCGTAGAAAACAATTTGTACAAATTTTATGTTATTCGTAATTTTTAAAAAAAAATCGTAGGTCTACAGATTAAATTGAAAAAATGTCAGTAGCTCGAGAAAAAACCCGACAACTATAATGTGTAAAGTTTAATTTTCCTATCTTTAACCAATCCTATGAAAAATGTACCTAAAAGTAGCAAATTTAACATTGGCGGGATAGAAAGTACATTCTCCCCTTAATAAACACAAAGATTGTTAAGAATATAGATAAAAATAAAATACCGATACGGTTTATTCAAACTAATTGAATCCAACAATTTTTGATGTAAATCTAACAGAAGGATCATTAAATTTTATTCTCGTTGCTGTAAAATTACTTTGTTAAATAACCTAAAAGGAATATTTTGATTGATAAAAATGTGTCAATTATGATTTATCGTATTGATCATGCTTTCAGACAAAATATTTAGCTAGTTTTCATTCTTAAAGGTTTTTAATCTATCCTACAATTTTACTGCAAATAATTCATATATTTTACAGTAATGTCACAGGTAAAACAAAGATAAATTTTTGACCGACTTTCTGGTGAAGTGGTTAGGGCGCTAGGGTACAAAAGCAAAAATTCCCGGGTTTGGTTCCCGACGAGGGTCTTGAAATTCTTACAAGTTCTAACTTTTAACTTGAATTAAGTTTTAACTTGAATGGTGGGTTTTAACTCAACATTTAAGTTCAACAACCCACAGTTGTTATTAATGACCAAGGTGTTGATATGACTTTAAACCAACTAAAAATGTTAAAAATAAGAGGTTAAATATGTAGCAATAAATACGTCAAAATTAGATATGAAATACTTCTTATTACAAACGTTTTGTCACAAATAGTATAATGCAGACTACTTATCTTGTATAATTACCATTGTGTAATTTTCATGTCACTCTAGAAATTATGGAAAACTGAAACCCTCAGAAATAAAGAGATTTTACGAGAAAAAGTTATAACTGGAACGTAAGTTCCACAAGTAGACCAACACACTTAGACACTGCGAATTTTGAAAAACTTGTTCTTTAATATTCAAATTTAAATGTATAATATTTTGTAACAGTTTTACAAGATTTTTTTGTGGTTGCCTTCCATATCTCCTTATATTTTTATTTTTCAATCCAATAGTATTTTGAAATCAAATGAAAAGGGATAGAGGTAAATCTTAAGTTCAGCTAAGTTAGTCAGCTGGTTCAGAGTTCTATTAGTTAGTACATTATACTGGTTAACCCACCGGGTTGGTCTAGCCGTTAACTCATCACCGTGAGTCAGCTTAACAGCTGATTTTTATAAACGAAAGATCCACGGTTCAAATCCTAGTAAAGGCAGAGTTAATTTTCTACGGATTTGAATACTAGACAATGGTTACCGATGTACTTTGATGGTTGAGGTTCAGTTAACTATACTCTCTCAGGAATGGTAGCCTGAGTCTGTACAACACTACACCTCTTATCTCATACAATCCATGCTCAACTCATTGGGTCATGGGGTTGCCTGTTGTTCTAAATTGAACAGTTTACAACATACATAAATTAGGGGTAAAAAATACTGGTTGAACGAGTGACTTTGGATGGTAACCAGCTGTCAACCGGACATTAAAAACTTTTATAGGAAGCATACTTGTCCGAATTCATGCGTAATCAACGTCAAAAAATAACAAAAAACATTAATAAAATAGAATGGTTGTAAATGATGAACAGTTTTCGATACAAACACAAATATTAAATGGAAGAAATAGTTCAAAACTCGAGTATTAACGAATTTACTTAAATTTTTACAAAACAAAATTAAAATTTAATAATTTTGTTATGTATACGTATTTTGGAGTAGAAAACCTAGGAACTGTAGGGCTAGGGTTAAATCATTATTTAACAGAGATATTTCCAAAGTTTAACAAAACAACAGAAGAGAATGAGTAGTGCTTAACCTTAAAACTTTGAACCATATTTTTGACGCTTAACTGACAGTTACGTTCCGCTTTTTAAATGTATTTATGTAATTATTTATGTACGATAAGATAACAACAATAATGATCAATCAAACAGTAATTCATAGCCAATAAAAATCCGTTTGATAATCACGTGTTAAAATTACGTACGAGTTAAAAAATTGTAGGACAAAACTAAACATTCCAAATTACGTAAGAATGTATTCGGCCGCCTCCGTAGCCTTTGGTTAAATTGCTACACAACGAAATGGAGGTCCCGGATTCAACTCACGGCAAGGGTCTGAAAAATTAAAACAAGTTCAACCTACAGTTCCTTATAACCAAGGTGTTGAGTGCGACTTAAAATAAATAAAAAAGAGAATGTATTTTTGTTAAAAACAATAATATTTTTTATTGAAAAGACGCCAAATTAATTTGTTATTATTATTATTTGTTATGTAATGATATATATTAACTTTTTACACTGCGTAAATAAAATGAATAAATAAGATTCTTTTAATTAATTAACTATAGTAATTATAATTTGGCCAATTATAAAATATATTTTAGAAATTAATTTACATAAAATGTTAAATTATTCATTTAAAAATTCGATGTGTTTTTATATATACAATAAAAATAGATTGTAGAATAATGGAGACGTTTATGTTATATTTTAACGATGTTCAAAACGGACATTACACGATGAAAATAAAATAAAATTAAAATGTTTCTGTTAAAGGTACTACAATCTTGTTTTACTAATGAATGATAAAAAAGTGGCGGTGATTGGAGGCGGGGCAGCTGGTCTGTGCGCGGCGCGACACTGTACCGCCCCGGGTGGGGTCGGGGGTGGTGTCACAGTCTTTGAGCAGTCCTCCCAACTGGGGGGTACTTGGGTTTACACTGAAGAAACGGAAACTGACCGTTTTGGTTTACCTATACATACGTCAATGTACAAGAATCTCAGGTAATTTCTCTTTTAATTAAATACATAGTAACCCATATTTTTTTAAATATATAAATATATATTATTTATAGGCTGAATTTCTGTAAACAATAAATCAACAGTTGAATGAGAAATGGGAAGGCATTCCACCACGGAAGGCAAAAATATAAAATTTTTATTTTAGATTTTATTATTCTTTTGTTTGACTTCTATGAATAAATTCTCAAAATAATACTTATTTATTCTCAACAACCTTAACTAATCACACAATTACATTTACAATATTATACTCTTATTTGAGTGTTTTGTATCAGTGTTATTTATGAATTAAGATGTGAACATTAATGCACCTAAATAAACAATTTTACAATTTTAGTTCGATTCCCGGTTAGTGTCTGGAAATTATTATAAGTCAAAACCCGCCGTTAAAGTTAGATAACCCACCGTAGTCGCTAATAACCAAGCTGTTGATGCGACTTTTTTACTCATACCAGTTTTAGATTACGTAAGGTGACTTGTAGACGTTTCTGGAAGCTCTTTTTGCAGCCAAAATTCTCAGCATTCCGCTCACCATAGGCTTTTCTCCTTCCTTCTGTTCAGCCGGTATTCTATTTTTGTTCTTCGTGGAAGCCCTTAAAGTCTGTAGAGGTGGTCAGAGGATAAACTCTGACCACCTCATCCAAGGCCTACACCATCTCTATCCTCAGTGCTTTGAAAAAGAGCCTTCCTGAGAGCACCCATTAACCCTATCCCTCCACCTCCTTACTCCATACTCACTGATTTTATTATTTAGTGCTTGAACTCCCCCCCAAGCTATGGTCGAATATTGTCATTCTTATGCCTGTCTTATCTGAAACAACCCGAAGGAATCACATTTCTGTTATATACCGTCTCTCTTGTGTCGGGATTTAATTTCCGTAGGCCAATACGAGAATAACTAATGCCTCATAAAATTATAACTACGTACAGTATCCTTTTTAATCACTTTACACTAAAGAATAATAATATTATTTTAAATAAATAAAAAATACAACAATCAACAATGAAGATTCGAATAACAGTATGGTTTCTAAGGTAATAAGAAATTATTTCATTTTAATTTAGTTTCTCAACGCATGAACATCTCTCGCTGGAAAAATATTTTTCGTCGTTTTAATAACTCGGTAGAATCTTGCCAGGAGGATGCACATCATTTCTCTGGCCTGGTTAAGGATCACATCTTCACTACATATAGCTTGCTGTATGGGTGTTGTAATGATTGGATTTAGTGGAATTCACATTGGTCTTTCCACACCCGCGTTTCCACTAACGCTCCTGGGTTTTGTACAATTTGCGCGGGTGTTGTCCCCCCTCCCCACATCAAAATTTCATTCGGTGGGTTCGCGTTTTTTTCTTTTTTCCACTCAGGAGTAAGTTATGGTGTGGATCGACCAGTAGGATTTCTCTGAATTCGGTCAGTGACTTTACCAGGAGGAGGAATGATGTTACCTTCTGACAAGATTCTAACAAAAAAATTGTAAAAATACAACCTTCATTTTTCAAATTTTTAAGATAATGCCTTGTAAAATTTTAACTCCAGATCTTTTCGAACCTTCCGTTTTAATTTACATTGTATGAATCCACATTTTGTCTCCAATCTGTTTATCATATATTTGTGTATCAATACAACAAAGCCCCAATTATCCGAACTCCGCGTAACCGCAACCGTCTTAACCAAAATTATCCGAAAGACTTATTTTTGTTAATTTGGTGATTACTCAATTTTAATGTTGTGTTTACGCACAATACAGCATTTTAAATCTTTTTAAGTATAGAAGAGTAATCAATGAAATAAATCACAAATAACAACAAGTTTTACTATTCTGGAAATTCGTTTACTTAATCTTTACCTCCGGGACTGCTTCTAATAAAACGATGGCGCGATGTTGCTGCAAAAAAGACGGTTTTATAAAAAAATTCACACTTATTAAAAATACTGTAAATAATCTTAAAAAAGATACAGTACAATATTACATTTTGTTCTTTTAAAATGTCTGTACATTTTCATTTATACATACAAATAAAAGATCGTTAAAAATACTAGAGTAAAGTGGGGCAAGAGTACGCACTTATCGTTTCGTCAGCAATTCTGTGTACGCCGTTACACTTACGTGTTCGGAAGTTGGTGAAAAATAATGTTATTTTATTAGGTTTCAATAGAAAGTATTAAAACAAATATCAGCTTATCCATTTCCCAGGGAAAAAATATTTTTCACGCTTATATATAATCACTTTCACTATTTTATACGAGGGTCTTTCAATAAGTCCTTAGAAAAAGATAGAAAAACAAATTATTTTGGGTGTATTGTTTTACATTTTTCAACATAATCTCCTTTTAACAGCATCGGAGTAGACCAAAGATCGCATTTATTCTAAACCGAGAGCAAACGCGGCACCCATCTTGCCAAGATTTTTTCACACCCAATTTTTCGTGTAAAATTGAAAAAACTGTACCTTGCGATATGTCTGTGTCCTTAACTATTTCGCGCACTTTGATTCTTTCATCACTCAAAACCATATCGTGGATTTTATCAATAATTTCGAGGGTAGTGATTTCCACAGGACGTCCCGAACGATGTTAATCTTTTGTAGATGTACGGCCACGTTTAAACTAATTTTAAAATTTAATAGTATTTAATAAACGTGACAGTAAAAACGTCGATATTTGAAACTTTTAGTCTACATTAACAAACAAAATAACTAATTAATTAATTTAATAATAAATATTTTATTTACAGAACAAATTTGCCAAAAGAGGTGATGGGATTTCCAGATTTTCAAATACCGGAAAGAGAAGAATCTTACATACCAGGAAAAGATATTTTAAAATTTTTGAACGATTATGCGGATCATTTCGATGTAAGAAAATACATTAAGGTAAGATAATACTACTAACAATCATTACCACTCTTGAATTCCGTACAATTTCTATCAGTAGCCTAATTTAAAATAAGACATAATTTAAAAATAGTTAACATTTTCATATTAGGAATAACATTCCGTTTTCAGGAAATATCAGGAAAGAACAACCCAAATTTAGCATTTTATGAAATATAATCAAAGCTGCGTTCAATAAATTATTTACTCGCGTAGAATTTCGTTATGTTGGATAATCTGGTCTACAGATGCGGGCTACCTTTAACTGGACGCGATTCTTCCTATGCGAAAGGTGATGAGGCGTCTGTGTAGAGCGGTAGTCTACAGTGGCGGGGGCGAAAACCATCTCTGAAGTCGTAGGTTCAAGACCAAGCCGAAAAACAGTACACGTAGAGTCACCTCCTCATCCGTCTTCAGAGCTATTGACCGTTTTCGTTTTTTTTTACCAGGATACAGTAAGAGTGGGGAGACCAAGGAAGAGATGGATGCCTGAACAGACTCAAATACAGCCTAATCCATGATGGACGACGACGACAACAACTTTCTGATATTTCTTTCATTTAAATATTTTCCTTGGAAAAACTAGTTTACTTACATTAAATTAATTTTACATCAACTTTAATATTTATTTTTAATTACAATAATGATTTAGTAGTTTTACAATATAAGTAATGAATGGAGGTTATGGCTCAGGATTTAAATTTTTGTAAAACGAATGAGGAGAGTATTTTATGAGAGTTTAATTATTGTGTGGATTCACCCAGTCAAGTCAACTGTAGGTAAATGTTGGTACAAGGGTAGGGGACATGTAATATCTTTCAGATTCAACCAATAGATTTTTTGAAATTAAGTATGAAAGAGCATTCTGAGGCAACATGGCCCATAAAATCATATCTGAATTAACCTAAAACTTTAAAAATGGTACTAAAATGAAACCAGGAGAACTTGAAACAGTACATATTTTTATCCCTTTTTGGTAGAATAAACAATGTAAACATTTTTTATGATAATCCGACAAAGGCAATCAACAATTATCATCCCGAATGATGGCTGAAATACTATAAACGTTTTCTTTTTTTTTATCAGTGCTGTAAACTATCAGCAACCACCCAGTTTCACTGTTTTTACAGATTTTTTTTTTGGGTTGAAATAGACAGGAATTTGAACAGGGATTCCCAGTAGACTTAGTTCATGTCTTGCTGTCAGCTCATCAATGTACTAAGTTGCTTGCCTAACCAGCATTACTTAACAACTAATAGCATCTTTCTACATGCTGAATGACTAGCGACTTAGTTCATGTGTTGCTGTCAGCTCATCAACGTACTAAGTTGCTTGCCTAACCAGCATTACTTAACAACTAACAGCAACTTTCTACATACTGAATGACTAGCTGGCCCAAAGATCACCATAAAAAAATAAAAGTTTAAAAATTCCAAACCAACAAAAGTAAGTTACCTTTTATACAGATTTGATTACTAGATAGTGGCTACTGGTGTACTTTGATGGTGAGGGTTCAATTAACCATACTCTCTTAGGAATGGTCGGCCTGAGTCTGTACAAGACTACACCTCATTTACATATCACATACAATCATAATTTCATTGGGTCATAGGGTTGCTTATTGTTCTTAAACTGAACAGATTGCAACATAGACACATAAGAGATTAAAACAAAATACCAACAAAAATTCCTGCTTAATGAAAAAGGAACTTTTACAATTTTATTTAATTAATTTATAAAATTCTTACAAACTATAAAAACATTTTAAAGATTCCACTTACTACAATAAGGAATCAATGATGTGTCATTACTTAATTTCAGTTTAACCATTTAGTAAAGAAAGTATCACCAAAATCAGATAATGGCTGGGAGCTGGAAGTTGTTAATTTACTAACAAATGAAATAGTGACAGAAACTTTTGATGCAGTCATGGTGTGCAATGGGTGAGTAGAATATTCTACTTCTTCTTCTTTTGATTTTCAAAGATACGCTGATTTATACATACTTTGTTATGAATGCATATTATATTCAAAAGATTTTAGTTTACTAAAGTACATGAAGTAGGCTTTTTATAATGAAAATAACAAAAATATTGTAGGGATACTTAGAACACAAACAGATTGTTATTGTAAAGAAAACTGAATGTAAAGATTAAAACCCTGAATTATAAGACCACAAATATTCAAGACAAACATATTATTTTCTAGGAAACACATATGTAGTTGTTTAGGCCATTGCCTGAAAAGCAGTTTAAACCTCTAGAGGCTTTGGTAAGTAAAATGAGGAGTGAGGAGGTTTACAATTGCCTTCCTAATTAAGTGGAAAATAATGCTTATCAGAATGCCAGGCCTCTGGAGAACATCTACTTTCCACTCTACAAATGACACCTTCACTTCATTCACTACAGGGTCTGGCTGTATAACAAGATTCATTTCTCTCACAGGAGATAACTTTGACTAGTGTCTTTTACACCTCTACCTCTTCTGTTCTTAAATGCTTCAGTCATATAATTGGCTGACCAAGTGACAAGAAGCAGAACTATTTTTTCTAGCCATGGAATTAATAAATTAAGTTCAAATAATTTAATACTCCACCTGCCTGTTATAGGCAAATAGTAGGACTATTGTCATAATATTGTAACATTGCACAATGATATTTTAGAAATGGCTAAGGGAATACATTGTTCATTGTAAGGATTGTGTTCTATGAAATATTGTGTATTGAACCAAGGTAATGGACTGTGATGCATGGAATGTTTTGAATAGGAATTCTTGGAAATTGAAACTAGTAGAAACATTAGTTGTTATTTTTATTATTGATAATACCCTAAAAACATGTCAATTTACATTAAAACAAGTAAGAAAATGAAATACCTTTTATTTTTCAGTCATTATCACACACCAATTTATCCAGAAATTGAAGGTCTTGAAACGTTTCCCGGTTTACAATTGCACAGTCATTACTATCGGGAACCTGAGAAATTTAAAAATAAATCAGTTCTTGTGATAGGTGGTGGACCTTCAGGGTTAGATATAGCATTGGACATTTCGTCTTTTGCAAAAAAGGTTAGTAAAAATTTCATAAAAAGTATAAGATAATCAAAATCCCATAAATTGAAACTGTATTTTATGTTTCAACTCATTTTAGTTCATGAGTTATTAGTAGGCTATAATGGTGTAATAATGGTAACATACATTTTTTATTAATTTTTGTATATGAAATATCAAACAAAAAATATGAACAAGAATGTACCTTCCATTAAAAGGAGAATTTTAAGAATTTTTTGTGGTTTTATGATTTTATGCCGGACTGTTTTGCAATTGCTGCTAATGCAATTTTAAGAAGAAAATAGAAAACGAAGGAGAGAACAGCATCACTTCTAAATATAGTCCAAAGAAACACGAAATAGAAGAACATAAGTTAAAAAGTAATGAAGAGGAATATGGATATAAAAATTTAGAAAAAAAATACCACACCGTATGAGGAGGAGAAAAATTCAGTAAAGGCCACCACTGTAGCATATTGGTAGCTTTTTTTTAAATTCCTAATGTGTGTAATTTTCAATCTGTTCAATTTAAGAACAATAAGCAACCACATGACCCAATGATATGAGAATGATTTGTGTATGACATGTAAATGAGGTGCCATCTTGTACAGACTCAGGCTGTCCTGAAAGAAAATGGTTAACCCTACCATCAAAGTTGAACAGTAACCACTGTCTAGTATTCAAATCCTTTTATAAGTAACTACCTTTACTAGAATTTAAACCAGGAACCTTCAACTCCAAAAATCAGCAGTTAAACAACTGACTCATGGCGACGACTTTATCTCTGGACCAACCCAGTGGGTTAACCAATTAATTATTATACTATTAAATAAACTAAAAAATCATGCAGTTCACTTACAAGAAGAAGTCCCTGTCCAGAGCACCCAAGATCACGCACTTCAACACAGTAATCTGACCAGCAGCCTTGTATGGGGCGGAGACTCTGAACATAACCCGTGAAGGAAAAAAGTCCAAGCTGGCTACCCAAGAAATACACAGTCAGAAAGATTCTGGGACCCAAGTTCAATCAGGACTTCGAGTATTGCCTCAGGAGCAACAACAAGGTGTACCGGCATTTTGAACCTCTCACAGCGTCCTTCAGATGCCAACAACTGGCTTTCTATGGCCACATCGTCCCCGTGGCTAACTCCCGCCTCACCAAACAGATCCACACCCATCTGGCTCATTACAAGAACCCTGACAAATGGGCACTAGCCATCCAGACTGATATGTCTAAGATGATCATCTCCCAGGAAGACATCTGGGACTGCCTTACATATCAACAGAAGATCAGGTGGACGGTATGCGTAGAGGATAGGATCGGGCTTTGGAGTCGGAGGGTCTGGACCACGGAACAAAGCCAGGCACTAAGCCAGAGAATGAAGACCTACAGGGCTGACCAGAAGTTGAGCGCTATGAGAACACGCAGTCCCAAGAGAACATAACACTACAAAAAAAACTACAAAATATCTTTTATTATTGAGGAATTTTAATGTAAAGCTGTATGTTTACAGGTTGTTATAAGTCACCATCTAGATGTTGAAGTTAAAACAAAGTTTCCATCTAATGTATCACAAAAGCCGGATGTTGTAAGAATAAAAAATAACACAATATTTTTTAAAGATGGTACCAGTGATGATGTTAACACTATACTATATTGTACAGGTATTGTTAATCACCACTTCATCTTTTTGCAACTTTAGAAGCTTATTAAGTAAAATGAGGAGTGAGGTAGTTTACACGTGCCTTCCTTACCGAGTGGAAAAGTATGCTTATCAGCATGCCAGGCCCTCTGAAAAGCATATACCTTCCACCCTGTAAATGACTCCTTCACTTTATTCACAACAAGGTCTAGCTGTATAATTATTAATCATTACTCTCAAAGGAGATAACTCTGATTAGTGTCTTTTACACCTCTACCTCTACTGTTTCTTAAATGCTTCAGTAATATAATTGACTGACCATGTGATAAGAAACAGAACTATTTTTTCAGCCCTGGTACTAGCAGATAGAGTACAAATAATAATTTAACTCTTCACCAGCTTGTTATGGGGAAATAATTTTCATCCACAACCAATTTCCAAGAGCTTCATCTGCTTATAGTTTCTTTCTTATAACTTTTTAAGTGCTAATGTATGTAAAGAAAAAACATCTCTTTCCAGAATTTAAACAACCACAATTACAATAGAAGAAACAGAATTGATTACTGTATTACTAATCACATATAAAATTGTTTATACAAAAAAACCGTATGTAAAAAGAAAATACATCGTTAATAAGTTACCACAATTTTTTTTTAATTGCAGTAATTTATGCTTGTTAAACAAAAACTAAAAAAACTACTTAATTAATTAAACATTTTGTCGTACATTTATGTACAAGAAATTCTTTGTAAATATTATTTTGTAAAAAGTAAAACATAAATTTCTGAAGTAAACACTGAGGTAAATTTTATTTACATTATTAGGTAAAAGTTATCAAATACAAACTTCTTGAAGTAAGTAAGTAGGTAGAGGTAAGAAAGAAGTAAAGGTGGTCAAGGTAAGGCTGAAACTGGAGATTTTTTTTTGGTTTTATGTCCAATTGTTATACAATTAAGGCTAGTGAAGGATAATAAATGTAAACGAGCGATGGAAAAACTGCCACACTTGACCAGAAATTTAAACCGGCACTTTTGGCATAATAAGAGTAGTTTGATAGAGAATTCGGATTTTCTCTTCAGAGGGTTGAAGCTCCTTATGCCCTTTCTCCCTAGCTACATGCCTGGTGGTAGAAATAAAAATATAGTATATGAAATGAATTGGTAAATAATAAATTTAACATGAGCTAGTTTAAATATTTTAGAACTTATAGTTTTTATCTTGACATGTCCTAGATCGGTGGTCTCAACTAAATTTGATCAAGGTCCGTTTAAAATTTTAATGAGACTGCCACGGTCCACCCAACTTGTACTTAACAACTTCTACAAACTTCTACCTTGCCGACTATAAAAATTTAGATATGCCAATCTAAATGCTAAATCTTAATACTAATTGTTGATCCAAAAGGTTTAAAAGAAACTGTAACAATAGTTTCAAACTACTGTAGCCCCGTATCCAAAAGTTGTTGTAAGTTTTTTTGTGTTTCGTAGCATGGTGCTATCACAAGTTGCTTTCAGCTTGATCGTAAACTTGTCCAGTGAGCATCGATTCTCTTCAGAGAAATTTATGAATATGTCATGTTGACATTACCAGTTGCTCTAAGCACCCACATAGCCTAAGCATAAAATAATTCACATCGCACACGATAAGATCTGCATTCAAAAAAAAAACTCTCTGGAGCTCACAGTCCGCAAAACATTAGTTGGCAGTCCAAACTCAGCCTACAGTTTGGTGACCACTGTACTAGGCCTATGTGCCATTTTTGGAGTCTCCTGTTAGCAGTTCATAAAAAATTACGACTAAATTAGGTCAGAAATACCGGTAATTATTACTGATTTCAAAAATATGAAAATTTTCAACTTTTGTTAACAATTTGTCTTTCCATATTGTTGTAGGTTACCACTACAGTTTTCCATTCTTAAGTAAGGAATGTGATGTATTAATTGAAGATAATTTTGTACAGCCATTATATAAACATTTAATACACATTCATCGGCCAACAATTTGTTTTGTTGGACTACCATTCTACGTTTGTACATTCATGCTATTTGATTTACAAGTCAGTATTTCAATATGTTATAAAATAAAAAAAATAAAAAAATCATATTAATAAATAATTATGTTTACATAAGAATTGTAATGTAAAAAATACATAAAACCAGAAGTATAAAAAATTAAAATATGATTGTTATTTATTCTATTTTATATAATGAATTTATATAATAAATTTCACTAACCTTCCTTTTTAACTGCGTCAACTTTTATTTTCACTTACGCGTGTTTCGGTGGATCCACCATCATCAGAGTAAATAACATATAATTGAAACTAAAAACTTTATTTATTAAAAATCTATAGAAGATGATATATCTTCAGTCATTTGTATAAAACTGTAAGTAATTTGTATGAAACACGTGTAAGTGAAAATAAAAGTTGACGCAGTTAAAAAGGAAGGTTAGTGAAATTTATTATATAAATTCATTATATAAAATAGAATTAATTTCAAACTGCAGGATGCATTATAAAGATTATTTTTGATTGTTATTTTAATAACATTTTCTTTCCGAAGCTTAAAATTAGCAAAAATTTATCATTAAAAATATTTACAATACAAAAAATTTATAAAATAATATAGTAACCCACCGGGTTGGTCTAGTGGAAAAGTCGTCTCAGGCAAGTCAGGTGTTTAACTGCTGATTTTCAGAGACAAAGGTTCAAATCCTAGTAAAGGTAGTTCCATTATTCGGATATTATAGGTGTACTTTGGTGGTTGGGGTTAATTAACCATACCCAATCAGGAATGGTTGGCCTGAGTCTACAAAAGACTACACCTCACTTACACGTCATATAGTATATCATCCTTATCTTAATGGGTCATGTGATTGTTTATTGTTCTAAATTGAATAGATTGTAAAATACACACATTAGGAATAAAATGAATTTTTTTTACCCTACTGTGTGTACAATCAGTTCAATTTAAGAACAATAAACAACCCCATGACCCAATGAGATGAGGTCGATATGAATGACGTGTAGTCTTGTACAGACTCAGGCTGACCATTCCTGAGAGTGTAGGGTTAATTGAACCCCAACCATGAAAGTACACTGATAATTACTGCCTAGTATTCAAATACGTATACAAAAGAACTATCTTTAGTAGGATTTGAAACACAAAACCTTCATCTCCGAAAATCAGCTTTTAAACACCTGACAAGCTTAGGTGACTTTACCACGAGACCAACCTGGAAGGGTTAAAAATAATAAAGTAAAAAATAAATAAAGAAGCTTCTCCAAAATATTGTAGAACTTAATATTGTAATTAAAATGTTTACGAATTGTGAAGCAAACACAATATAAAAATTATATTATGTTAATGTTTTGTTTTCTTATGTATATACAAGAAACTTTTTATATTTACCTTATACTGCTTCTTATGCTTTGTTTCTTACTAGCACTTTCATGGTGCACACCACTGAGTTTGATTCAAACCATTGACAAAGGAAGATGCAATCTTCGTAAACAATTTCTAGAAGCTATTATTATTACCTGAAGAAGTAATGCGCACAACGAAAGTGCTTGTAAGAAACAAAAATATAAGAAACAGAATAAGGTAATATTAAAAAACATTTTACATATACATAAAAAAACAAAACATTAATACGGATTCTGCTGCTATGATGGTAACTAGTAACTTAAATAATAATATTATGTGTTTATAGGTTCGAGTATTTTTGAGAGTTCTAAAAGGTGAAGTGATATTACCAAGCACAGAAGCCATGTTCGATGATATCGAAAGAGAAATAAAATGGAGGCGCAGTAAAGGTTTAAAGAAAAAACAATATCACATGATGGGGGAATTTCAAGGGATTTATTACGATGAGTTATCTACACTGGGACAACTTCAGCCGATACCACCTGTTTACACAAAACTACATAATGAAAGTAGTAAACGTTTCACAGATGATTTAGTCAATTTTCGTAAAGATATTTTCAGAATTGTTGATGATGAAAACTTTGTACAAATAAAATGAAGAAATATATTTTATGACAATCAAATGTTACTTCTGCGTAAGATAATATTGTTAATTTTTTTTAAAGCTATCAAGTATTAAAACTTATCTATTTGTAAACCTTTTTTGTCATCAGTCTCTTGACTGGTTTGATGCAGTTCTCCAAGCTGTTCTATCATGCGCAAGCCGTTTCATTTCTACATACCTGTAGCACCCTACATCTTTTGTAATTTGCTTTATATATTTTAACCTTTGCCTCCCCCTACAATTCACTCCCTCAATATACCCTCCATTATTGATAAACCAATACCTGAATGTCTTAAGATATGCCCTATTAGCCAATCCCTTCTTCTGGTAAGATGTTTCCATATACTTCTTTTTTCATCCACTCACCTAAGAACTTCTAAATTACTTATTTTGTCCACCCACCTAATATTTTACATTTTTCTATAACCCCACATTTCAAAAGCTTCTATCCTCTTCCTTTCTACAGCCCCTAACACCTGCATCTCACTCCCATATAATGCTACACTCCAAACATAGTATTTTATGAATTTTATTTTTTTTAGACCTAGTTATTGAAAAAAAAATAGTGGTATCCCACATTCAGAATTTGAGCAACACTACAATCTAGATACAGTATATTATGTACTTTTTAACTTGTTTAGTATTGTACACTTATCAAAGTTCAAATATTCGAAGAATACAGTTACACTATGTACTACACACTTAACCCTTTCGCTGCCACCGTTATTTTCGTTACATAATTTCATGTGCCGATATATGTTTTACCATTTTTTATAGTATTTACTCTAAATATACGTACAAAGTGTAAGATTTTTGCGAAAACAGTGATATACTAAAATAAAGAGAAGAATACAATGTTTACTGTGTGCCGAGGTCAAAATAGCAACGATAGGTTCACTGCCGGCTTCTAAAAGAGATACGAGAGCGCGCTAGGCAGACCCGAAGCATAAACGGAGCCGGCACATGGAAAACACACTTGACTCTGAAGGGTGTTCGGACCTGGTAATGAAAGGGTTAAAGCATTAGTGTGTCAAGCTGAAGATTACAAACACATTACTGTATTTACTTGGCGATTCTTTGCTGAACATCATGGTGTACTTTGAGCTACAACTAGACACACCAGCTGAACTTATGATGGCAAAATATTTACATGATTGTCCTGTCTTTATATATCATATAAAAGTAAAGCAAAAAAAATTATTTTATTTCTTTGAGAGGAAAACTAAACATTTTCGTAAATATTTTTTTTTTATTTGTGATAATGTCTACCTACGTAAGCATATTGTACGTATTGTAGAATATTTCTGTCCAAAGAAGTTGGCCAATAAATAAATGGTAAATATTCCGATTATATTTTAATTTTCTATTGTTTCTAGTATACACAGATTTATGATTTTCCTGATTGCATACAGTGCTAATTAGTTCAGATAAAAACAGTAGTACTATACTTAAAAAACTGCACTGAAAAATATTGATTTTTGAAGGAATAAAGCTTTATGTAATACCAAACAAGTGGCATGAATTACCTTGTTTTGAACAAAATCATGTAATTTGAGTGGAAAAGAATGTTTAATGTTCAATAGTATTAAAAAGTTATCAATTTCAAAATTTTTATGAAAAATTAATTTTAACCAATATTTTGTTGTTAATTTTAGAAATTATAATGAATTTTTCATTTAGAATGTAATTTTATGTATATAGTCTTTTACTATAAATAAAACCTGTGTTAATTAATTTATGCAATCTGTTAATAGAATTCATTTAACCTGATCAAACACTGTTTTTCTACAGTCCATAGTACAATAAAAGAAAATTACTTAAATATATAATTTATTTTAATATTAATAATTAATTATGTAAACCTTCAATGTTATTAAGACCCTAATTCTATGCAACCTTCAATTTCATAAAATATAAGCGTATTTTATGAAAAATAATAAATTAATGCGGTGTTTCTAAGATAATACGTATTTTATAAGGATGCCTATAACACAATTTGAGATTATGTATATTTTGTACATTTATCCATTTAACTTACGTAGTAATCAACTTTCTACAATCGATGGTACATTCTGGTTTAATTCATAATAAACAGAATGAAATAAACATTTTGAAACATATTTTATTAATGTGATACCGTTAGTTAATATAAAATATTAAAATGTTAATTTTAAAATTACAAAATTTGTATTTCACTTAAATTTAATCAGTTTAAAGTAAAAATGTAAACCTAACAGCTTATGCCAAATTCACAATTTTTTCAATTACAAAAAGAAGAATATTACAAAAAGCATTCTATTTTTTTTTAAATTCTACAAAGTAGTACTATTAAAGGATTTGTTTATTTTTTAACATATTTAAACATTATTAGAGAAAAATATATAATTAAAAAAATTAAATTTTTTCGGTATTTTAATTTGATAGAAATTTGTAAGTTAATGATGATTTCCATTCAGGTAGATAAGTAGATTTCTAAATCAACATGTCAGTGCGATCTAGCGGATGTTATCTTAACTACTTTACTATAGCAAGCTAAAGGTAGTACTACTTGTTATAGTAAAGTAGTTTAGACAACATCCGCTAGATCGCACTGACATACTGGTTTAGAAATCTGCTTATCTACCAAATAGGATATGCTAGCATCTTTTAATTTACAAATTTCTGTCCAATTATTAAAATACCGAAAAAACCGTTTTAAATTTTTTAATTATATATTTTTCTCTAATAATGTTTAATTATGTTAAAAAATAAACAAATCCTTTAATAGTACTACTCTGTAAATAAATAAAAAAAATTTAATGTTTTTTTGTAATATTCAATTGAAAAAAATTGTTAATTTGGCATAAACTGTAAGGTTAAAATTTTTTGCTTTAAACTGATTAAAATTTGTGAAATACAAATTTTGTGATTTTAATATTTTATATTCGGTTACTACCAGTATCACAGTAACAAAATTATGTTTCAAAATGTTCATTTCATTCTGTTTATTGTCAATTAAACAAGAATATACCATCGATTGTAGAAAGGTGATTACTACTCTGTTAAATAGATAAAAGTAAAAAATATAAATGTAGTCTCAATTTATGTTGTACACATCCTTGCAAAATACCAATTGCATCAGGAACAACTCCTTCATTTAATATTTTTCATAAGATACGCTTATATTTTATAAAATATTCGTGGTTACATGTTTTTAAAAGCATTTAATTTTTCAACCGCACCATTACAACCAGCAAAAAATACTATTTACAAAATTAAAAAATTAAATATTTACAAAAAAATTTATCTTACTTGCTTAGAGGAGGACACCACACAGTGAAATAGCGAAATAGGTATTTCCTAGTTAATTTTAGCAGTATTATAGACTTTTTCATTTAGAATGATTCTACTCTATTGATATATTTAAGTCATCTTTGTGGAATTCCTGGTAAATAATTATTTTTCTGGGACAATATAGATTGCATACTAAGGATTATAATAATAAATTGTATTATCTTCATTCAAAAATAAATCTTTATAATGCATCCTGCAGTTTGAAATGTTTTATATTTTATATAATGAATTTATATAATAATTTCACTGACCTTCTTTTTAAACTGCGTCACCTTTATTTTTATTCCTACTTACACGTGTTTTGGTGGATCCACCATCATCAGAGTAAATAAAATAATTGAAACTAAAAAAATTTTTATCTCACTTATTTAAAATTTATAGAAATGATATATCTTCAGTCATTTGTATAATTTTATACAAATATATTTTATAAATATTTTTATACGAATGACTGAAGATGTATCATCTTTTATAAATTTTAAATAAGTGAGATAAAATTGTTTTTACTTTCAATTATTTTATTTACTCTGATGATGGTGGATCCACCGAAACACGTGTAAGTAAGAATAAAAATAAAGGTGACGCAGTTTAAAAAGAAGGTTAGTGAAATTATTACATATAAATTCATTATATAAAATATAAATTGTATTATAATTCTGAAGTCTGTCCTCTGACCTTATGGTACAATTTTATAATAATAAATCATTGATACAAGGGATATGTTATTGTATAATGTTTTGTTGGGTACATAACTTTGACAACTAAAAAATTGAGCTACAAGAATTTTATTTGAAAATTCTGTACCTATAAACGAATTGAAAGTTTCGCTGTACCATAAATCTGACTACCGCACACCCAGATTGGTTGGAGCCTTGTACAACAAGAGTTTTCACCGTTAGTTACTCGCACTACTGAGAGTTACATAATTACTCGCGTTTAAAATTGACCCAACTTAATGGAATGGTTTTAGGTATACCTGTTTATTTAAATAATAGTAGTTATTTGCATTTTACAAACTAGGTAATTCTTCATTTTGCAGATAGTTTATAAAATTATTATTAATATTACATGACTACAATTTATTCAGAAGTAAACAAAGTAGAAACTATATGACAGTCTATCTAAAAATTAATACTACGAAATGCAAACAAAAAATACATTTTAATAAATTCAAATCTACTGTAATTAACACAATTATAATATATTAATTATTATTCTATAACTGTTTCAATTGTAATACTTTATAAATTCAGTTTTAATTATGATTGAAAATTTACAGTAAGTTGTATTCAGTTTATTTTTTACTGTTATTGTACACAAAATATTATGAATTCAGAAACACACAAAAATTAGTCAAACATTACAAATTAATTACTAAACCTAACCTTATTCATTGCGAAATTTTTACACACATTTTTGGTGTGGCATTTACAAAATTTGTAAATGTAAAGGGAGTATTTAATACTCCCTTTACATTTTCAACAATAAATTGAATATTTATTATTTTTTGTACATGGACATAAGTGACATCATTTTATGTTTTTTTAGAATTTACATCGTATTCCATATTAAGCCTTCGTTCATTTTTTACATGAATGCATTCTGCATCCAAATAAATTTTGATTCAAATTTTAAGATTTTTTGAATGCATGGAAGCTGATATCTTTTTATAAGTTAATTTTGGGCAAGTTCAAATAAGAAAACATGTGTAACGTAACTACTCGCATTGGGTCACATTAACAATACAGAGAAAACAGTGCACTGTAGCTCACTGGAAGTAATAATATATAAAAAATCACACTACTAGAGGAGACTAGACGAAAGGTTATTCATCTACAATAAAAAAAAATCCGGAAACATATATCACAAATAAGTTTCTGGTCATATTGACCCAACACAAGTAATTAAGGATTAAAGAAATGGGTAATTTTTATAACTTATAATGCATTTTACTGTTGATGAGCTCTGCTGTTCCATGCATTTAGACCAATCAGAACGATTGCCAGGTTGTCAGGTTGTACGAATGTATTAGCCTGGCAAACATTACGTGTACATCCATATAAGAGCCGCAGTAGTTCACTCTTGTCTTGCATCTCATACTGAACACACCGATTATAGAGCACGTTAACATGCAGTATTTTATGGTTGTATATTCATAGGTTGTACATTGTTATTGAAATGTTATGATTTTTAAAAAAATGGAATACATAGTTTCAATATAATATTACAATTTTATTATGGAATATATATAATATGTTTATGAATATTATTACGAAATATATTTTGTCCTTCATCTTCTTCTTCAGGTGCCTTCTCCATTACGAAGGTTGGCTACCATCATGGTCAGTCGTACCTTGTCCTTTGCTGCTCTGAAAAGGTCATGTGACGAGCAGTTAAACGCTTCTCTCAGGTTTCTTAACCAGGATATTCGTTTGCGTCCCACCGAGCGTTTACCAACGAGTTTCCCTTGAATTATGAGATGCAGAATCTCATATTTAGGCCCCCTCATGATGTGTCCAAGGTATGTCAGTTTTCTTATTTTTATGCTCTGCAGGATTTCCAGCTCTTTCCCCATTCTTCTGAGGACCTCCATATTTGTGACCCTGTCCGACCACGGTATTCGAAGCATCCTCCGGTACGTCCACATTTCAAAAGCTTGTAGACGGGTCTCACATTCTTTGGTGAGTGTCCACGCCTCTACCCCATACAAGAGGATGGGAAAGACGTACCACTTCATGAGGCGGGTCCTGGTTTCAAGGCTCAGGTCGCGGGCCAATAGAAGAGGTCTCATTTTTAGGAAGCCTCCATAGTAATGGAAAAATAATTATTGTTGTTTACTGTACATGATCACAAACAGAAACATAAAATACGACCAGTAAATAATAAACTGGAAACTTTTACTATTTCTTGGAAATTTTAAAGGAATATTTCATTAAATTAACCAAAAATAAATTTGTGAGTTATTAAAAATACATTAAAGAGAAATTATTAATGTTGTAAATAACAACTTGTAGTTGTAAACAACTGCTTATTATTACGAACGCCTAAGTATAAAAACCAGAGGCAGAAACCCCCTGTGCTCTTACTCTGCTCTTATTCTTATCAAGCTACAGTTCAGTGTATTTGCCGTTTCATATTGACGGTTCAACTTTTCACATATTTATGCTCTTCATTTGTGATCATCAAATTGAAGAAGTTGTATGTGTTTAGTGAAATAAAACTGCAATTTGTATCTTGAAAAAGATATTGTATTATTAGTATAAAGATTGATTGTATTATTTAATTCGTTGTAATCGCCTACAGCCTTACCCACAACAGAAAGACCAAAAAAAATGGCTGACAAAATATATAGCAGAGCTACGATGCCAAGTATTGGCAACGTTTATGGCAAGTCATTAGCTAGCTACAAAGAGGGTAGGGGGCAATGCATATACATTCAGAGCTCATCAACTTTCAAAAATAGTACCTATAGTAAAACGTCCGTACACTTGCTTTTGGTCTGTCATTCTTCAGTTGCCACTAGGTTAACGCATACGTTCCACATCAACCACTGTGATAGAATCTATAATATATTTTGGTTTGTAATTTTTAATTTCAATGAATTTTTTTTTAATTTTGTGCAATAGCATGAAATTCCTACTGTAATTTTTATCAGAAATTGAAAAACAGAGACAACGAACTACGTAAGACATTATTCTTAAGACAATTCCCAGTAATACAACACCTTCATCCCCATTAAATGAGAGAAAATTTAAAAAGAATTTATTTAACTGAAAAAGAAAATTTATTATAAATTTTTATTTTTAAATGTATGTTTTTTAAAATTTTGAACAATTGATAATAAACAATTTACTTGAATAATACTAAGGATGGTACCATGGGTACATGGGCTTCTTAATCATGTTATTCAATGTCATTTTTTCTGTACGTATTCATCATCTCATTTGGTAATTATGCTTTTGTTGTATATCCAGAATTAAGAAATAAAGTTAAAAAAATTCAAACAAACACCCAATTTGCTTATGATATATGTGACGTAATGTGATGTAATTAGAAACAGGCTTTCTACTGGTTAAATGATTGGGCTACTATAATACTATAAGACGATTATAATTAATTGTATATTTTTATTAACTAACATCAAAAAGGAGGAGGTTCTCAGTGTGTGATTTGTTTAGATTGTTTTAAATCACAATATTGCATGCTCTTGGTATTAATTTTGTAAATGAGGCAGCACTTTCAAACTTAATGGAACAAAACCAACGGAATGCATTTGTTCACCTATTTAGCCTCAGCTAATATTAAATTTAACAAATGTAAAAAATGTACAGTAAAGTAACAAAACTTAATGTTATAATAACAACATTATTAATAAAAATAACTTACTTTTTTGCTGGTATTGTTGAATTAGTGGCCAAATACCGATCCTTTAAAAATCAACGCGAACTAAAGTAAGCACAAACTAAAACCGCGACAGTTTCGCGGTTTGACCCGATGTCAAGTTATTAGCGGCAAGAACACTTGAATTCCGCCAATTGTGCATGGCGTCTGGATTACATGCTACTTATTTTGACAACAAAAAATTAAGTTTTGAAAGGTTAATCCTAACGTTAAATAGCATAATAATATTTAAAAACGTTAAAATGATGACAACAATTTTTATTGTTGCTTTTTAAACAAATAATATCTACATACTACATTACAAAATTCTTACACTTATTTCAAGGAAATTCACGATAGAATAATTTACTATATTACTTAACGTATTTTATTTATTAAAAGTAAATATATTTGTTATTTTGAAATAGATTTTTAGGCTATTTTATAATTAATAAAAAATAAAAAACCCTTATTCTTGTAATCTTTGACTTTTATGACTGGTCACAGGTTGGTAATGCTGAAATAAGTATAAACAAACATAACCTTATTAGCCAGCCGTTCGTATGTCGTTTGGCTACGGTATTTTTAGGTTATTTGTGAGTGAATGGATTTTTAGATTACAGAAAATAACTTGTCTACGCGATTATTCTTACTGTGACTCTTTTAATGTAGTGTAAAGGCTTAACGTACGCTTGAATTAACTAGTGTCGACAGGACTTTGCTACTAAAAGAAAACATAAAAATGTCCGATGATGAAGTAGAGAGTTTTGAAGTAACTGATTATGACTTAGCTAACGAGTTCAATATACATCGTGGGCACAGAAAACCAACAAAAAATCAACGAATATATGGTAAGCCACTATAATGTTTTTTGTACTTGTTTTTTAAATGCATAGAATTAATCAGGCTACTGTTCGATTTTGTTGGGTAATGTATAATAATTATACGGCTATTTTAGTTGTTTTACTGCTGTAAAAACACTACAAATATTTCTTTGTACACTTTAACTTGTGGAAACACAGTTCTATGAAAATATAAACTAACCTAACCTAACAGTCTTGATCATTTACCTATGCGGCCGGCCCTTGGTCTACCATCTATTGGTCAGTGCAATACAGCAGTCCCGGTTTCAATTCTTGATCAGATATGAATTATTTTTCATCCATCGTCCTTCATCATCTGTATTAGCAGTGATGTGGAAAACAGCAGGCATAAATCAAAAAACAATTAACCTATGATCTCCGTTAATTACGATGCAAATATGAAGGGAAGTTATTCACTAAATCAATTATAATGAAGCACAGAATTGCAGCAAATATTAGAAGCCAAAATTTTCCTTTGCAAAAATAGTCCCACATGTTTCGTGCCTGGGTCATTCCATGTCAAATCAACCAAAAAAACAATTATTTTCAACCCGACCATCTCAGATTTTGATGAAATTTGGCTTAACAGTAGTGTTTTAGGCCCTGAATCCAAAAATATTTTTAATAACATTCTATCTCTTATATTTTTTTGCTAATTACATTTAAAAATCTGAAAATTTCACTTTTTTGTACGTGTGCCCAAACGTAAAATGTGCTATAAGTCAGGTTCTATAAGTCATAACAAGCTGCTCAAGGGCTCATTTCAAAGAGGATAAAATGGGCTTTAATTTGATACCACACTTAACATAGTTTGGTGAAAAAAATATTTTTTTGAAAAACTCGAAATGTTGTTTTTTAAAATTTTGAAAATTACATTTTGTTTTCATTGTAATTTGGTTAACACATCATAAAAATTTCAAACTGGGATGACTATGGGATCAGTAGTTTTAATAACAAATACTTAAAGGTTGTCAGCATTGTGACCCTAAATATACGAGGCTATGTGAAATTTATATATTGCCTCTAATAGAGTAAGTGCAAGGAGAGAATTATTTACACCTGTATATAAATTTACCCTTGAAATATGATTTGAAATTATGTTTCTTTTCCAAAATATTATTCCCTTGCAAAATATTTTGTAAACAGTGGAATGAACAATGTCTAGAGTTATAGGCATGGTCATGTAATTACGTGTTTAGCACAATTCATTTCACATGTAAGACATAGGTTTGTGATCAGACAATTATTTGTTTGTGATGCCCTTTATGCACAAAGGGAAGTTTTATTTTGCTCTTGGATGAGAAATGTGGGTATATATTTTAGGTTACTGTAATACAAATTTTTTTCACTTTCAGGTATTTGGGCTGATCATGAAAGTGGAGATGAAGGCCCTAGCAGCAGACCGTCTTTTAAAAAATCAGGTGGCCACAAAAAATCCTACTCAACACCTGTTAGTTTTGTCGCTGGTGGTGTCCAACAGGCTGGGAAACCAAAAGAAGACAGGAAGGGCAATGAAAAAGAAGATGATGATGAAGAAAAAGAAGAAGACCAACGAGCTGCATTTGGCAGGGGCAGCAGTTCATCAAGGTTTGCTAGTATTCTTGTGTTTACTAAGATATAAAATTTCAGCCTTAGATATATTTCATTTACAGTAGCCTATATGATTTTTTTGTATGTTAAAGTTGAAGATGTATTTTACATGAAACCAGAGTATTGTCTTTAATTTTGTTAGTGAACCCTTTGATTTGCTCAGTGAATTGCAGGCACATATTCTAGTTTTTTATCATTTGGAAGTTGTCAGGTTTCTTGTGTTGAAACATTCTTTGTTGTTGCGTATCTTGATGTTTGGAAATAGTAAACTACATTCACATAGTTCAGATAGTATTAGCTTGTGTACCAGTTTCTCGTTGTTCACTTGAATGTACTTGTGTTAATATTCTCGGAATCACAGAATTGTGAGCTTCCCTACAATTCCAATGCTCTCAGATTTATCTCTTACCCGATACATTACATTGGTCAAGGTTGTTTACCTGAGCTGAATTGCAACTCTGCTCGATCATCGTTGCCACTTTTCTAATTTATCAATCATATGTACAAGAAGCCAGTTTTATAAATTCCCTTACGTTGATATTCTTTTCCCCATCAGTACTACTACAACGGGGATAAGTTATTGTTCTTGTAATTTTATTTACATTCAGGAAAAGTAAATAAATAAAGATGATACTTAGCAAACAATAGAATATAACGAGATAAGTTTAGGTTACCCATTTATTTAAAAAAAAGTTATTTAGCTATAGGTCCTGTTAATAATGAAATCACGGCTTCTCAAAATAATCAAATTAAAAAATAAAACAAATAAAAAGAAAGTGAATGTTTACATAACATGATAACTATTAAAATAACATAAATAATAATGGTGCACAACTCACACTGTTAATCAGGTAGAGTAAGGAAACGACTGAATCGATACACAAGAGTTTATAATTAAATGGTGTGAATTAAAAGAGAAAACAATATTGATGAGGTAATATTTTTATCACTTAATCTCCTGCATAGCAATAACGGTAAACACTGCTACTGTTAAGTGTAGCAATGGCAGGTGCTACATGCAGACTTGCATTTCTGAGAATCTAGTTATAGTACTTTATGCTAATTACTGTTGTTTAGGTCATCAGCCAAAAGGCTGGTTTGAACCTGTAGAGGTTTTACTAAGTAAAACGAGGAGTGAGGTGGTTTACCATGCCTTCCTCACTGAGTGGAAAAGTACACTTATCAGCATGCCGGGCCCTCTGAAAAGCACATATTTTCCACTCTGCAAATGACACCTTCACTTCATTCACCACAGGGTCTGGCTGTATAATAAAATTCATTACTTTCAGAGGAGATAACTCTGATTAGTGTCTTTTACACCTCTACCTCTTCTGTTCTTAAATGATTCAGTCATTTAATTGGCTGACCATGTGATAAGCAACAGAACTATTTATTTTAGCCCTGCAGCGAACAGATTAAGTGTAAATAATTTGACACTCTACCTGTCTGTTATGGGCAGGATACTAATTACTACTATTGTATATTTTATCTAGTTACCAAATAGTGCTATAGGCTTATACCGCTGTCTGTAGATAGTATATAGAAGATTTAAAAAAAACCAACCTGTTAATTTCTGGCTCAAGGGAATGAGTTTCTCCTCAAATTCTTCTCCCACTTATATGGTAAATGAGGTAAAATAACAGTGCTTGTCGCACAAGTGTATTGCCTATCCATCTGTCAATTACAGTAATGTGTAATACGAGGTACTATTGTGAGATTGCATACACTTAAACTTATTGTATATTTTTGTATGGTGATGGAAATAATGGGAAATTTAAAAGTAGGCAACGAAAACATACAGGAAGTTGGAGAATATTGCCATTCAATAGGTACTTAGGGAGTAAAGTAACAACGGATGGTAGAAGCCCAATTGATATCAAAAGTAGAATTGCTCAAGTGGGAAAGCCTTTGAAATGAAAAACAGGTTACTGACTACAAACATTAACTGACAGATTAGGAAACATTTCTTAAAACTCTATGTTTGGAGTGTAGCATTATACGGGAGTGAAACATGGGTGATAGGAGCTGTAGAAAGGAAAAGGATAGAAACTTTTGAAATGTGGTGTTATTGGAAAGTATTAAAGATTAGGTGGGTGTATAAAATAAGTAATTTAGAGTTTCTTAGGCGAGTCGATGAAAAAAGAAGTGTATGGAAGCATCTTACTAGAAGAAAGGATAGACTAGTGGGGCATATTTTAAGGCATCCAGGTATTGGTCTGTCAATAATAGAGGGTAATATTGAGGGAGTGAATTGTAGGGGGAGGCAAAGGTTAGAATAAATTAAGCAAATTACAAAAGATGTAGTGTGTTACAGATATGTTGGTACAAAATTACTTGTGCAAGATAGAACAGCTTGGAGAACTGCATCAAACCAGTCGAGAGACTGATGACAAAAAAATTTGTAAAGCTGGTGACTGTCCCAACTTACTTGTTAATACAGGAGGGCAAGTTAAAATGGGTAAAAACAAAATCACCTTTGATAAATATTTTCTTATTATCTTTCAACAATATAGGCAAAACTAGAACCAGTAGTGCTATGGATTGCACCCTTCAAACCCAAAATTTGTTGTTCATAAGATACACAGTAGATGTTTCACTACCCATCCAATGGGTGATTCTCACTTTAAAGGAGAAAGATTGTAAGAGGAAAATGATGTAGTAGCCGGAAGTTATTTATAGTTACTGACTTGTGGTGGGGATAATTGTAAGTCCAGTAATGTGTTGTTTCTTTATTCTTGAGCTTTTTTGGCCGACTTTTTAGTTAGGGTATTGAAGAGCTGTGGCTGTTAAGAGGTTTAATGTCTCAAGGTTTGTAAACCAAGAAAACCACTTTTCTTGTTCATGGGGTGAGTTTTGTGTTTCAAAAACTAAGTTCAGAGAGCTCAAACCATGAATACCTCTTTTTGATCAGTATGACAAAATTGTACCATTAAATGACTACAACCAATATTGAAGAGAACCTTGCGTGGAGAAAGTAATAAGTTCAAAGATTAATGAGTTGTGTGAAGATATTTGAGGCATGCACATGAAGACTTTTCTATCGCATATTCCTGTTTTAAAAGTTATCAAAGATGAAAAAATTCCATTAGTTGGATTACTAAATACCAACTAAATTAGTTGGATGACCTAATATAATTTAATATCGAACTTTTAATTTAATGTCCAACTTGTCTAGGAATTGGCAGAATAAAATTCTGAATTTATTTAAGTTTTATCAGAATTTTCCAGTTGTTTTTTTTAAATTCATGTTACTGAGTATTTCACTTTGCACATTTAATGTATACTTTAAAAAATTATGTTTTCAGTGAAGATGAATCATCTAGTAGATCTTTCCGTGGTCTCTCCTTAGATCAAATGTCTGGAGATATTGCTGGAATGCGGAAGAAAAAATTCATATTCGATAATACATTAGCTAAAAAAGGTGTCGGAAATTGGGAGAAACATACTAAAGGAATTGGAGCTAAATTACTGTTACAGGTAAATATTTATTACAAACATGTTTTATTAGGATAAACAGATTCAAATTTAGTGACTTATGTCTTAACTGATCTCTCCATTAATTTATTTTTTTTGGTCACATTAACTATTCATATAAAACTGTAAACAAACTAATCTTGACTGTCACAGCCTGTGTGGATTAGCCCTGCAGCTGCTCCTGCTGACTGTAACGGGAGTATCTGTACCGTGGAGCGGAGCCTCACGGGACACCAGGAACTGCCCACTCGGAATTGTTTGCCCCCTCTGTTGCGTAGGCAGCATGTGGCGGCACTCAGTACTCAGAAACTGGGCCGTATGGGAAGGAGACCTTATGTCTTTCTTGGGCATTATTGTGGCGGAAGGGCAGTTGTGCTGTGTGGGTCTAGGGGGTATGTATGGTCGGCTGTTTAGAGGTGGGTTCGCTCATCGAGAAGCCGCAGCCTGGAAAATAGGAGATCATGGTACACCATGGCACTGTGTTTATGTTTCAAGGCAGGTCCAGTGTCCATGGTCGGTGCATTGGTGCGGAGAGGTTTTGGTTGGGTTAGAGTTGCACACACTGAGCTGCGCAGTCAGTCCAGAGCCATGATGGTTTCCTCTCCTTTATGTGAAGCAAAATAAAAATTTGACTGAACTGTGCATTAATAATTTGAAACATGAAGAAATTTAAGCTGAAGATGAAGATGAAGCTGAAGATGATTAGTAATAGAAGTTGAAAAATTAAATGAGTTAAATAATAATAACAAAATCGTAAAGGTAAATCCAATGTTTTAAAATCTTTCAGCCTGTGAGTATTTTTGCTGTTGCCAAGGAGGCTAATTACAAAAGGATTTTGATGCTTTACTTATTTTTTTAAATGTTTCTCACTACATTGTTTAATTTCTTCTTTTATGAAGGGCAGGTGTAGATTGTTGTGCAATATTTCATTGGTTACGTACCACGGGGCTGCAGTGATCAGCCTCAGACATTTTGATTGAAAGTATTATAGTTTGAAAGTAAAAAATTTCTGTATTTGATGAACTAGCTCTAACCCATAAATTCATTTATATTTTTGAGGCCTGTGTAGTAATATTAATTTTTTTAATTCCAGTATTGATGAGGTTTTCATTATTCTGATAGTGGATGTTTCTAATGTATACTATAGTTGTAATTTTTTGTGTTACAGATGGGTTATCAACCTGGAAGAGGTTTAGGTAAAGATTTGCAAGGTATTCAAGCTCCTATAGAAGCACATCTGAGAAAAGGAAGAGGAGCAATTGGTTAGTATTTAAGTTTTTAATTGCAGCAAATCTTTATTTTGTATAATTAATTATCTTTGAATATTTCTGGTCCATTTCTGTTTTCAAAAGTGTCCTTACAGAGTTAAAACACTATTATGTTACTGTAAATAATTTTCATTGTTAGTTTACAGTCAATATGTTAACTTTCTTTTTATGGTAAAGAAACATTGTAAATTTATTGCATGGAAGATTATCTCATTCTTTTAGATTGCTTATAATTCAAGGTTTCAATTATCCACATTTGTATATGAGGTGCGATCAAAAATTATGGTGAATTAATTTTATTACAAAGTGCTGATGCTGCATCCATTTTAAGTAATAAGTCCAATGGGCTGTTTCTTTGAGATAGTCAGTATCAAGTTTGAACAAGTTTGTGACTTGTCAGTTGGCTTCCAGAGTTGGAAGAGAGTGAGGTCATGTTTATCATGTCTGTCGCACATCTCGGTTTTCGAAAATGTGTTAACGTTAAGTTTTGTTTTAAGTTGCAAAAAATTGATTGTAGATGAACAAAATTTGGAACTTCCTTTGAACTCAAAAACAGACGAAAACATGCAAAGAGTGATAAAACTGGTTCGTTCAAAAATGAGATGAGTAAGTGCGAAATTTGTTTCCAGACTGTGCCATACCTCGCTTCTGATTTGCAAATTTTTGTCCAAAAAGAAGATACTTGGCTGCCCATGTCCACCTTACTCTTTGTATTTAGCACCATGCGATTTCCAGCTCTTCCCAAAAATAAAAACTATGCTGATAGGAAAACATTTTGACGCATTCTTAACTTTCAGAGGGCCACAACAACAGCTAAAAACCCTTACAAAAGAAGCCATCAAAAAATGATTTCTATCATGGGATAAATGCATCGTTAACCTAGGAGAATAATTAAAATTTGATGTAAGCTTACTACTTTGTTCATAATTTTATTATTCACCATACTTTTTGATCACACTTCATACGTAGAGAAGAAAACGGCAACTGTGCTATATCGCCTAATTCAATATGAAGGAATGGTCTAAAGTTTGTTTGCTTGTTAATTATGAATGACTGTTTTACTTCAATAAAATATTACTTTTTTTGTAGTTACAGAACTTAATGAATAGAGTTTAATTTACTAAACAAAGATAAAGTGATCTGTAATGAAATTATACAGTTTTGAACTAGAGTGAAGTAGCAAGGTTAATAATTGGTCTATTGAAATCATTAATACAAAATTCTGTATTAAGTTTGAACTTCAAGGATATTATTCTGGTTGGATCATGGAAAATGTTGGTACAAAGTAATTCTGTATAGTATTATTGATATTTTTTATTATTTGGTAAACCGTATAAAATGCATTATGGGAATTTTTTTCAGGTGCTTACGGCCCAGAAAAAGCCCAGAAAATTGCTGAGAAAGACCTGCCTAAAGAGGATGGTGATAAAAGTAAAACCGGTGGTAATAAAATATCACAGTGGAGAAAGGATGATGGTACAAGCAAAAAGGCTAAGGTTCAGTATGTTTATAAAAGTATCGAAGACGTTCTTGAACAAAGTAAGAAGCCTGGAAAACGAAGAGAGTTCAGGTATTTGTTTTATTTGGTTAACCATACCAGGTTTAATTTAGTAAGCGTATAAAAGATCTTATTTTTTTCCCTGAATAGCCTTTCAGAGAGAGCACACCAAATCAGTATTTTAGTTACTTCTTCATATTTTTCTCTCACAATCTTTTCATTCTTTCGGATCTTTCCTTCTTAGGTTGTTTAATGTTGTGCGGTTTAGTCTCTTCTGTTCATGTATGTCTTCTATTTCTGTATGTCTTCTATGTCAGTTTTTGCATCTTTAAGGTCATTCAATGTTACTGTTAACTATGCTGGTTTGGTTTTAAGATTTATTACTATTTTATGAAAAATTTGTTTTGTTAATCTACTATTGTTCATTCTTGCCGTACAGCCGAAAAATACATGTCTCATTTTTCTCATTACATAGATTATGTTTTCAGTTTATTTTGTATCTTGTACTAAATACAATATACGTATACTTTTATATTTATGATAAAGATTTTGTGTTGGGTTAAATACAGTTTTGATTGTTGTTGATGTTCTTTATTGTTATAAAGCCTAGTCTAACATCTATTCTAACAAATAATGGCATAGGAAGTAAAAATAACTTCTTGTTCCCCTCCTATGTGCCGCTTCAGGTCCCCCTTACATTGTCTACCACCATGGTGTACTCTTCCCTATTCTTTCCCAGGTAGAACAACTCCTCAGCTTTGAGATTTTGGTCCAATCTCTTATGTTCCTCAATATTTAGTTGACATCTCTTGTTTACGAATACCGTGCTGACCTTTCCTTTTAATGCCTACTGGAGCAGTTATTAATGAATGACTCGAAGAAGATGTACTACATCAACTTTTTACTCTTAACAATGGTAAGAAGTTCCCTCACTTTATGAGTAATATTTAACATCTCCTCATTTGTTCTTCATGCTGTCCATAGTCAAACAATGATCCCATACTAATATTGTACAAGCAGCTATTTGTGTATTGTACATTAAACTGTTTTCATTGGATAGGATTTTTATTTATACAATAATTTGTGTTCGGGTATATACCCATACAAATAGAGTTGCTACAAGACATTAAAATTTAAATTTCAATACATTAAAATTCCACAATTTAACACATAGTAAAGTATTCATAAAAATTAATTAATTTAAACATTAAGTTCATAAAAACAAAATTAAATCACATCAGTCCTGGCGCGACGGTATAGCAAATCAGTCTATCATTTCCGCCGCAAAAGCCCTCATATTCAACATTGACACCACGAAATAACACACCTCGTCAATTTTTTTCAATGAAAATCTACTCAACAGGAAAGCCAGCTTCGAATGTGTGTCCAATTCGCTCCCTATAAGTTCCTTAAAAATGCCTCCTCTAAATTCATTGTAAATGGGGCATTCAATCAATACGTGGTCCAGCGTTTCTAAAGCTTTCAAATTGCAACAGGTGCATTCCTTAGAGGGATCAATTACATGGCTCCTATTATACACGTATAAATAAATGCGACGGTTAGAGCTCAATCTGAGCTGTGAAATACATCTCACCTTCCAGGGCGCTACTTTCATGCTGAGATACTCTCCCACAGCCAATTCAGGATTTATCCACCTAAAATTGGGGCAATTTGTAGAGTTAACGGCCCTTATTTTATCCCTATTTAAAAAATAGGTTTTGAATTTTTTAATATTTTGATTTACTATACTACTGTTATATATACTACTGTTAGCAAAGACCTCTATCATATTTTCGGTACCTGCACAACGAGCAGCTCTATCAATAACTGATATGATGTTGTACCTGTTATTTATATTTACATTCCCATTGTTGTATAACTCTAAGAGTTTAAAAAAACAGAGCCTAGGATAACGTACCGAGTCCATTTGGTTTACCTTGACAAACCACTTAATACATTTTTTGAAAATATAAACTGCAACATGAACTCTACCCGTTTTCATTCGTACCGCCCACCCCGGGGAACATCTGTCCAAGTATAGCATATTTTTCATGAAAAATTGCTGCGCAGTCTCAACCATATCCACATAAAAAGGGCCCCATATCTCAGCACCGTATATTAAAGTAGGGAGAACTATCGCATCATACAGCCGCATTTAGGGCTCCGATGCAACCGGGTGTCAGATGAGCAGGGCTCAAACTTATCAAGTTTTAATTGATTGTCATACATAAATCCAAGTAAAAGAGATTGGATAGGATTTAAAAAGAAACCTAATGTTTTATAAAACAAAATTCAAACTTAAATAAAATTCAATTTTTTTTAGTGAACTGAGTAAAGTTAAGGTTATTGATATGACTGGTCCAGAACAAAGAGTTCTTTCTGGTTACCACGCAATATCTGGTGTACAAAGACCATCTGATCAATGGGAAATAAGGAAAGAAAAGAAGTTTGCTAATTTTGAGTTACCTGAACTACAACATAATTTGAATCTTCTGGTAGATTTATGTGAAGAGGTATGTTGTATATTTTATTCTTTTAATAGTGTTAAAAGCTCTTTAATAATTATTTTAACTGTAGTACATTGATAGATTTACACTGGTGGACTTAATCAAGTCACTATCTTCTATTTTATTGTTTAGTGTTTTAATTAATTATTGTATGTAACTGGTTTTTAAAGCATGTTTCTTGAGCACTAAATTTTTATAAGTAGGACTCACTTGTGTCGCTTAGTCACCAAAAATTAAGCTTAATTTTTTATTTTTTTGATCATATACTAAAACTTTTGCCCATAACAGACAGGTAGAGTGTCAAATTATTTACACTCAATATATTCGTTGCAGGGTTAAAATAAATAATTCTGTTTCTTATCACATGGTCAGCCAATTTAATGACTGAATGATTTAAAAACAGAAGAGGTAGAGGTGTAAAAGACATTAAATTAGAGTTATCTCCTTTAAAAGTAATGAATTTCATTATACAGTGAGATCCTTTTGTGAATGAAGTGAAGGTGTCATTTGCAGAGTTGAAAATATGTGCTTTTTAGAGGGCTCAGCATGCTGATAAGCGTACTTTTCCACTCAGTGAGGAAGGCAATGGTAAACTACCTCACTCCTCGTTTTACTTAATAAAACCTCTGCAGATTCAAATCAGCCTTCCAGGTGATGACTTAAACAATAACACTAAAATTTATAAACATGAACTAAGACATTGTGATATTTTTGAATTTTGGTAATTTTGTATTTTAGGTACATTGTACTTTACACTGATTTACTTGATGTGTCTTGAGATCTCCACTTTCCAGCATAGCGGGGTAACCGCTGGGCCACGTAGGGGGCCACCAGTTGTTTATTTTTATGAAATTTTTCCTGAAATTTCTTATATTTTACATTGTTTTTGGGTCTTAGTAAGATAACTGTAATTATGCACAATGATGACCTCAATGTTTTATTTAATTTTTTTTTGTCTTCAGGCTATAGTACAAAATAATAAGAATTTAACATATGCAGAAGATCGTAGTGTGGCTTTAGAAAGTGAATTAGATAACTTAAAAAAAGTTGAACAACAAGAAGCGAAAACAATTGAATCGTTAGAAAAAGTTCTTAGTATAATTGAAGGATTGAATTCAAAAGCTGATAATAATTCTCTAACATTAGATATGGCAGCTGAAGCTTTTAATGAATTGCAGGTAAGTTTTGTTAAACAAATTTTTGAGAATTATTGTAACAATAACAAAAATATTATTTTTGCATTTTATGTAGAACCTTGCTCATAATAAATGATTAGGACACTGTTGTACATTTCCTTCATTATAGCTGACTAATTATTTTTGTTTGTAAGAAATTTAGAGATTTTCTTACGTAATAGCGCCAGGGAGTGTAGTTTTGTGTTTTATCTTTCTAAGAAACATTATTTATTTTTGTAATTTTTTTTCTGTCAAGATGCATAAATATTTATATGCAGTGTTAGTGCTGTGCAATAGAAATAGTAATGCGTTAAGAACTCTTTTAATTACAGTGATAAACTATAATTGCACTGGTAACTATGCCTATGTAATTTTGTTGTGGGGTTCTTGCTACAGCAGGGTTCGTTTAAATATTGTAACATTGTACGAGGGGGTACCCAAAAGAAACCGGAATTATTTTTAAAGCTATTTATTTTTAATTTTTTTACAAAAGAACCTTATCCCCTTCAAAATACTCTCCATTACAACTAATACATTTGTCCCACCGGTGCTTCCACTGTTCAAAACATTTTTTGTACTCCTCTTCAGTGATGGCTGCCAGCTCATCCGTCGTTTTTTTCTTGACATCATCAACGTTGTTAAATCGGAGACCTTTCATGCCCCTTTTCATGCGTGGGAACAAGAAAAAATCACACGGAGCCAGATCGGGTGAGTACGGTGCGTGTGGTAGCAAAACCATGCCGTTTTTCGCCAAAAACTGGGTAACCGAGATTGCTGTGTGTGCAGGCGCGTTGTCGTGGTGGAAAAACCAGTCCCTTGTCTGCCACAAATTAGGTCTTTTACGACGAATGCTGTTTCGTAGTCTTCTTAACACTTCAAGATAAAAAGCTTGATTTACCGTCTGGCCTGGTGGAACGAACTCTGAATAGACAATTCCCCTCACATCAAAAAAAACAAATCAGCATTGTTTTGATGTTCGATCTGACTTGACGATTTTTTTTTGGTCGGGGTGATAATGAAGTCTTCCATTGACTGGATTGTTGTTTGGTTTCTGGGTCGTACCCATAGCACCAAGACTCGTCACCTGTAATGATCTTTGACATGAAATCTGGATCAGTTTCAAGCTGTTGTTTCAAATCACTACACATTTCAATTCGACGTTCCTTTTGAGTGTCTGTCAGAACCCGAGGCACAAACTTGGCAGCGACTCTTTTCATTGTCAAGTCTTCTGTTAAAATGCGTTGGACTGAGCTCCAAGATAACCCACTAACCTGTGATATTTGGTCAATGGTCTGTCGTCGGTCTGTTCGTACAATTTCTTTCACTTTCACAACATTTTCGTCTGTTCGGGAAGTCGACGGTCGTCCAGAACGAGGTTTGTTCTCAATCGACATGTCGCCATTTTTAAAGCGCAAAAACCACTCGTACACTTGGGTTTTTCCAATAGCGTCGTCTTTGTAAGCTGTGTTCAACATTACAACTGTTTCCGCGGCGTTTTTACCGAGCAAGAAGCAAAATTTCACAGCCGCACGTTGTTCATTAAAACTTGCCATCATGAAAAACGACACGAGCACAAAACAGCACTAGCGAGAACAATCACTGCACGAGAACAGAACAAGCTAGATCAACGAACAAAATGGCATTGAACTGGCAATGAGTAGCGCTACAAACAGCCTAATGGCGGGAATTTGTACTGCACAAGCTCCGCCCACAGCAGAGCTATTCCGGTTACTTTTGGGTACCCCCTCGTACAGTTATATTTTATAAATGATTGAGGGGATAGATTGTTTATTGTGAGAAATTCTTTATTGTATTGGAATGTATAGACCAAGGATAATAGATTGTGACGAATGAAATGTTTTGAATAGGAGTTCTCAGAAATCGAAATTAGTAGAACGTTTGTTTTATTTTGATTCCTTCTACTACATTCCAGTAAAATGAAGAAAATGTTATTAGGGTGTCTATTGTTTAGAGAAACTATCAGACCACAGGTGTAAAAACAGTTAGCACCTTTGTAGTAATTGATTTGAGAAAGTGTGAATGGAAAGTGTGTCATGCTGTTCAAAATAGTGTCATTACAAGACTGATTCTGATTATGTTAATTTTTTCACTTTTTTTGCGATTTTCTCTAAAACGGCTCCTACGATTTTTAAAAAATTTGTCTCATTTACTTAATTTTTATGCTCTAAAAGATAGGGTAAGCGCCATGCCTGGTGAAATTCTTTGAGGCTTAGCTCTAGTGGTAAAAATGTTTTTTTTTTTAAGATTGCAGCCTTAAAATACTTTTTAGGGCAAAAGTGTATAACTTTGTAAGAAATTAAAACCCTACAACTTTTATTTCAAGCACTTTTTTTCTAAATAACCTAGTTTATTGTTAATTAGTGATTTTTTGTAATTTTAAGTCCTAAAGAAGTTGAATTAATTTTGATTCATTCACTCATAATTAAAATTAATTAATGTTTTTAATTTTCCATTGTTTACTCATGATTAAAAATAGGTTGTATTGTTCATTATTTACATTGGCAAGAGAAAGTCAAGTGAGTGTTTTACACCAAATGTTTTAAATTGTTGTTGACACAAGGACATAGACCACTCTAAACATTTATTTGGAAGCACCTGTGCTATTACATTAAAAAAAATAGGTTGTGTAAAATTATCATTCTTAGCATTCGTAACTCCGGACATAGTAAGTCGAGAATGCCCTGTGTGGAGTTAATATAAAAATTTATTCATTTTAATACAGATTACACTGTACATTTTCAGACAAACTACTATAATGAATATTGTGCCTATGAGGTGCAAAATGTTGCAATCACAATAGTTAGACCTTTACTGAAAGATTTCCTCTCATCGTGGCAACCTCTTCAAAATCCTAAAATGCCAATACCAGTATTTCAAAAATGGAAAGCATTATTGGAAGTCGAATCAACATTCCCTTACGCTGCATCTCCTCAAGATCCTTATCAAAGATTAGTATGGGATGCATGGATGCCTTGCATCAGAATTGCTGTGAAGTAAGTTACTTTTCTTTATTTCATGCAATAATATATCTTATTATAAACTTACAATTCGCTAAAATATTTTAGTTGAAGGATGAATTGATTACATAATAAAATTCATACATGTATAAAATGTATATTTTGTTCCAATACAGTGAAAAAACATGGACATGTATTTTTTTTTTTTTTTTTTGGAAAGAGAGTAGAATGCGGCGGCAAATTTCTGGTTCAAGAGGATACGTCGGTGAAGACTAAGAAATAGATTGAGAAATTATGTAATCAGGTAAAAATTGGGAATGTAAAACCTAACAGAAAGAGTTAGACTCCTACGATGGTTTGCAACGATGTCATGGCAGTGGTTTCCTCGCGCTTTCACATGAATCTCTGGGCTTTGCTAGAAACAAAGCCTGTTCACAGATCTCTGCGGAGATTATTGTTCATGATGAACCAGGGTGCCTCAATGATGTTTATTTTACTTTGTTTGTGCTTCACAGACAGGTTTGTGCTATCCAGACAGGTTTAGCATTTGTTTATAAAGCAGTATTTCGTCAAGAGACTAATAAAGAAGATTTTCTCTGTAGCTTCAAGTACAGTTTCTGATACTGTAGCGAGAGTTCCTCTCTTTTCAACTTGATGTGGGCTATTCATTAATGATAATCATTGTTGTTTTATTTTGAAATTTCTTTAGTATTAGAAATCTAATGCTCTATATAATGTGCCTTTGGAGTTCAGTAAAGTTAATCAAAGTGAAAGAATTGACTTGTTCTGGAATTTTGATTTCAGTTAAATTTTTTATTTATTACTTGAGAAAAATATTCCACGGCAGTGTACATAAAAAAAATCACCCTCAGTTTCGATTATGAAATAAGTAAATACAAGGGTTCAACCTCCGATTGGTTATAAAAATAAAACTAATGAGAAAAATAGAATAAATTTATTATCGAAAGTTAAAATATGTCCTTAGTTACATTTCAGCATAATCACCATTTAAATTGAGGCATTTATCATACTGGTATACAAGCTTGCCAATATCTTCTTCATAAAATGTTGCCGCCAGTGACTTGAAATGAGGCTTCACGGTGTCTTGGAGCTCGTCTTCTATTCAGAAGCTCTGCCCTCCTAGCCACTTCTTCAGTTTAGGGAATAAGTGGAAGTCGCTAAGTCGGGGCTATACGCCAGATGATCAAAAATGTCCTATTGAAACTTGTCGAGAAGCCATTTTATTTCCACAGCACTGTGAGAATGGGCTTTATCATGGATGAGCACAACTCCAGAAGTGAGCATTACTCTTCTTTTGTTTTGAATGACTTTGCACAACCACAATAAATGCAGAAGCTTACTGAGAAACTTTGCAACCCTTTTGTAGCTTTTGAACAGATGACAAGCTCCATTACACCATGAAACCAATTTCAAGTCACTGGTGGTGACGTGCTATGAAGAGGGTATTAATAAGCTTGTTCACCGGTATGATAAATCCCTTAATTTAAATTGTGATTATGTTGACAACTCCAGAAGTGAGCATTACTCTTCTTTTGTTTTGAATGACTTTGCACAACCACAATAAATGCAGAAGCTTACTGAGAAACTTTGCAACCCTTTTGTAGCTTTTGAACAGATGACAAGCTCCATTACACCATGAAACCAATTTCAAGTCACTGGTGGTGACGTGCTATGAAGAGGGTATTAATAAGCTTGTTCACCGGTATGATAAATCCCTTAATTTAAATTGTGATTATGTTGACAACTCCAGAAGTGAGCATTACTCTTCTTTTGTTTTGAATGACTTTGCACAACCACAATAAATGCAGAAGCTTACTGAGAAACTTTGCAACCCTTTTGTAGCTTTTGAACAGATGACAAGCTCCATTACACCATGAAACCGATTTCAAGTCACTGGTGGTGACGTGCTATGAAGAGGGTATTAATAAGCTTGTTCACCGGTATGATAAATCCCTTAATTTAAATTGTGATTATGTTGAAAAGTAACCAAGGATGTATTGTAACTTTTGATAATAAATTTATTGTGTTATTCTCTTTAGTTTTATTTTTATAACCAATTGGAAGTTGAAAAAAATAACACTCGTATATTCTGATTGAATTAATGACATTTTGTTTAGGTCATCAGCTGAAAGACTAATTTGAACCTCTAGAGTCTTTACTAAGTAAAACAGTTGGTTTACCTTTGCCTTCCTTGCTGAGTGGAAAACTATGATTATTAGCATACCAGGCCCTCTGAAAAGGATATATTTTCCACCCTGCAAATTACACGTTCACTTTATTCACCGAAGGATCTGGCTATATGATGATATTTCTTACTCTCAAAGGAGATAACGCTGACTAGTATCTTTTACTCCCGTACCTCTTCTGTTCTTAAATGCGTTCAGTCATATCATTGGCTGATCATGTGAAAAGAAACAACTATTTTTTTGTACCCCTGGAACTAGCAGATCGAATGAAAATAATTTAACACTTCACCTGCCTGTTTTGGGCATAATTGGGCATAGTTAATTATTATTTACGTTTAACAAGCTTTACAATAAATAAGTTATATTAATACCGTACTTTTACATCTGTTACAGTGCTTGGAATTGTCGTAAATGTGAATCAATGATAGAGCTGCTGGAAGCATGGTCCTCAATGATACCTGCATGGACATTAGATAATATATTACAGCAGTTGATATTACCTAGGATACAACATGATGTTGAAGAATGGAATCCGTTGACAGACACTGTACCAATTCACACGTGGATACTTCCGTGGTTACCTTTCCTCGGTAAATTATTAATTTATTTAAATTTGTGTGCAATTTTAATGTATGTTGTTAAAATTAGATAACTTTATGACAGGATATGGCATGAAGGTAAACATAAAAACCAAGGTAATGAAAGGAGGAAACAATAAATTAATGAATTTTTATTATTGTTTTATTAAAATCGTGTTTGAAGTATCAATAGTAGTTTAAAAGCATACAGGATGTTGAAGAATAAAGGTTGTAAATGAAAGAGGTTATGAGCTATTTAGAAATTAAGATGATGGCAGAAAACGGAAATAGTTTGAGGCAAACATTATACAAGAGACCTGCCTCAGGTCAGATAACCTCATGATGATGATGGGTCTTTTTCTTTCTTCTTTAGTTGCCAATCCAATTTTGAGTGTTGGCGATCATCATTGCTATCAAGACCCTAATAATTGCAATTCTGAAAAGTTCTGCCAAACTCTTGCTAAACCAAGTCCTAAGGTTTGCCAACCAGGTATTCTTCTTCGTCTTGGTGTTCTCCTTCCTGCGACTTTTTTTGGGAGTATTTTTAAGATGTATCTTTCTTCATTTCTCATATTGTGGCCCAACTATGACAGTTTTTGGCATTTATCATGTTGATGAGTTCCAAGTTTCTGCCAATTCTTCACAATACTTCCAAGTTTGTCACCCTGTGTGTCCTTGGTATCTTAAAAATCTTTCGATAGAGCCACAGTTCAAAGGCGTCAATCTTCTTTGTAATTGTTTTATTGAGGGTCAACATCTCCACCCCTTACAGAAGCACCAAGGATACTTAACATTGCAGGAGGTGTAATTTGGTCTCAAGCGTCAAGTCATGTGTCATTAAAATTGATGGTATTAAAATGTTAATTTTCTGGGAGCGTTATTAGTTTTTATATTTTCTTTATTTTGATCTATTATAATGTCACATCAACTGCTTCGTTATCTTGCCAGTGGTAGGTATTGAACAATAAATATGCATTTGAATTGTACGGGTGTTTTCTATCTAGACTCTACATAATTGGGCATTTGAACTCTGTAACTTATAGATGTTATTAACAAGACCACCAGTTTCGCTTTTGTACAAGAAATAAAGTTTAATTCGGAAATTTTTTCTAGAAATATATAAAATGTTTTAACCTTGGCCTAGGCCGTAAGTGATTATGGATTAACATATTGTGTTATTACAGTGTACCTATCAAAGTTATAATATAGGTTTGACATAGAACTAAATGTCACAATACTGTTGAATTGATAATGAATTACTGTTGAAATTAATGTTCAAATATTGTTGAAATAATGTTGAATTAATGTTATGTATGTTTTTGTTTAAATTGTAGGTCAGAAACAACTAGAAACAGTTGTATTTCCAATAATAAGGCATAAACTGAGTGTTGCATTAGTTAGTTGGCATCCATCAGATTCATCAGCACGACCGATGTTACAGCCTTGGGTATCTGTATTTAACAAAGGTGAAATGGAAGCTTTCTTAGTGAATAATATTCTTCCAAAATTACATCAAGCTTTACAAGAATTTATTATTAATCCCCATCAACAACATCTAGGTAAATATTATTGTAATTTTTAATTTGTATGTTTATTGGTTGTTATTTTGATAAAATTATACTTTATATGTGTAAAGTAAATGAAGATTAGACTTTTAAACGCTTGCTAAGTAGTTTTAGATTGACCTAGAAACAAGTTAATTATACAAATGCTAAAGGTAGGCTAGTTACAACTATGTGATGTCTAGTTGTATCAGGAAAAACTAAATATTAGGGTTAAATGTTCCTAAGTTAGGCTATAATTATGTTACCTCAAGATGTTTTAATGTATTGCTTCTGGAAAAGCTTAAGTTGTAGGGTTATTGTTAGGTTCCCTCAAGATGTTTACTTTTTATTCCGTCTACTACTGTGCCTTCAATTCATGTATTATTGAACGAAGTGGAAGGCACTTGTGTTTGCAAGTTTGTGTGAACATTAAATAAAACCTTAGATCTGTGATCAAGAGTTCCTGTTATCCCATGATAAGGATAATTTATTGTGACACACTGTTATTTGTGAAAATTACCTTGGAATACCCTGAAATATAGATAAATTGGAAATTTATCAGCTGTGGAGGCAAAAAAAAATTGAAAAGTCATCAAGAATTTGTTACTTTAATCGGAAATAGTGTTTTCACTGCTTAGTTTATTAAACTATTCAGTAATAAGAAAGTACGAGATGCTGTAAGAAATTTTTTGGATTATGTTTAATAAATTCATGAAATTTTATTCATACTTAGCACCTAAGTTTTATAATTTACTGCCTACAGAAATAAAACAATGTGAAGTCGAACGAGATTTCTGAAGAGCGTCAAAGAATATTGGGAACTGACGATGTAGATATGTTTTTTCAAGTACTTATATAAAATAATTATTGGAAAAGTACTAAATATGGTTACTTTGTATCTTTATTATTCTCTATTTTAAAGCCAAAATTGTTTAAGTTTCAAACTTCTATTCCACTTTTATTGAGATGTCTAAGTTGGTCGGCCTCAAGTCTCTTTCGTGCTGAACGTTAAATCGAATTAACAAGGATATCACCATCTCTCGCAGGCTATACCTCGAAATGGCAACAGTTATTTAAAAAAAAAAAAATAAAATAAATAGATTTAAATACAAAAATGCATGTAAAATATAAATGCTCGTGATTGATTAGTAGCACAAATTTTGTTGAACACATTTCAAAAACGAAACAAAAATTTAAATGGTTATCTTATAAATTATGAGTAAAAATTAAGTTGTTTGATAATTTAGTATTATTTTTAGACTGTTAAGTTGAATTGTTTTTGCTTACTTTGGCCACTAATAGCTTCCATCTCCTTCAAAGTATTCTCCCTGTGAATTGATACAATAAACCAGAGTAATTGAATAACACAGAAAAAAATTTCCATGTCGCTATCTTTGATGAATAAAAATATCTATATGTTTGATCCTTTGTATATTTAAAAATTGATAATTTGATACTTTTACATTGTCTACCCTATTGCTGCTATGTATATGCCAGAATTTTAAACCTTGCATGTAAAAAAATTGTTGAACATTTATACAAAAATAAGTTTCTACATTTATGTCAGAATTTTATTATGTGAAAATCAGGAAACGTAAATGTCTTTTCAGATTAAAATTATTCATGCTCTTCAGTGTAGCAATGTATTCATTAGCGTAAATGAAATGAATTACTGTATTGTAATAAATGTTGTATGTTTTTTTTATGTGAATTTGTGCATTTCAGACAACTGGAATTGGGTTATGGATTGGAATGACTTGCTTCCTGCACATGTAATGGTATCACTTTTAGATAAAAGTTTCTTTCCTAAATGGATACAAATGTTAACACTTTGGTTAAATTTAAATCCAAATTATGATCAAGTTACGAATTGGTATCAAGGATGGAAAAGCATGATAAGCGAGAAATTGTTGGCAGAACCAGTTATTCAAGGTATGTAAAGAAATTAATAATTTTTCATTCCTTGTGAATTTTGGTGATCATATTGTTTCATTTTTTTTGGAATGTTGTTTTTGTGAACAGCAAATTCGATTATACCGAACTACCTCATTTATCTGGAGTAATTGAGACCAGAAGCAAACTGGTAATCAAAAATCTTGATAACCTGGAAACAATACGATATCAAAAAAAAAACAAAATGTTATGGAAAAACTTTACTGTTTATCTGTATTTCCTTTGGACTGAAACACATTACAAATTTATTTTTATATAAATTTTGTGTTTAGTTTTTCTTTGCAAAGTAATCATTTATTTTTCTTCACTGTACTTTTGTATGGCATTTAAAGGCAGTATGATTGTGCAATCGTTTCCCAATCATAAGTTCAGCTGGTGTGGTGTCTGTCTTCCTGTCCATGTTCGTCATGTTGTTGTCTAGTGTTGAATTTTCAAGCAAATACCATAACATGCATACAATTTACAGCTCAAGACAGTTATGGTTTAATAATCGAGTACATAAATTGCTACTGAAACTGTAACACTCCAAATATTTTAAGTTTGATAAATGTATAATAAATACTATACGGGTTTATCTAGATTACAATGTTGTTCAAATACTGTGAGAGATATCACAATTTTATGAATAAAATAAAAAAATTGCAAATTTACTAAAAAAATTAATAAACAATTCCAAAATCAGCTAAACTACAAGGCCTACATTCTGTATCGGGTCCAATACGAGGTAGGGTCAAAAAGTTCCCGGAATTGGTTATTAAAAATTTATTAAAAATATTTATAACATTCTTACATTATTTCCCTTCAAAATACTCTCCTCCTGCATCTACACATTTATTCCACCGTTCATATAATTGTTGGAAACACTCTTGAAAGCCGTTATTTTCAATCACCTCTGACGAATCAGCAAAACGATGTCCCTTCAATGCCATTTTTAACCTTGGAAACAGGTAGAAATCTGGTGGTGCGAGATCGGGAGAATATGGAGGATGTTCCAGAGTGGTAACACTATTCTTGGCAAGGTATTGTTTCACCATTAGGGATCGATGTGCTGGGGCAATGTCGTGCAACAAATACCAGTCATTCTCTGCCCATTTTTCAGGTCGTTTTCGTCGAATTGCATCTCGTAGCCGTTTTAAGATCTCTGTGTACAATTCTTTATTTACTGTTCTCCCTTCAGGAATAAATTCATAATGAATCACTCCACGGTAATCAAAAAACACCTCCAACATCACCTTACCCCGGCTTCTGTCCAAGCGAAATTTTTGTTTTCTTGGTGAAGTTTTTGACTTCCATTCAGCGGACTGCCGTTTTGTCTGAGGGTCGTAAAGAAAGCACCATGTCTCATCACCTGTAACAATTTTGCGCAGGAAGCTGTCATCTGCATCAGCCATTTCAATCAAGTCCCTGGACATGGTCACTCTCATTTCCTTTTGCTCAGGGGATAACATTTTTGGAACAATGTGCAAGCAAACACGGTGCATGTTCAAGTCATTATGAAGAATGCTGTGAACACTCCCATGTGAAATACCAACTTCAGAGGCAATAGTATTGATGGTTGTTCGCCTGTCCGCACGCACAATTTGTCGAACGCGCTCAACATTGTCGTCTGTAGTGGAAGTGGAAGGCCGCCCAGTCCGAACGTCATCTTCAATTGTTGTGCGACCGTCGCGAAAACGCTTATGCCACTCGTAAACTGCTGTTTTCTTCATTGCAGAATTTCCGTATGCTTTTTTTAGCATCTCAAGAGTCTCCGAGGGTGATTTCTCCAGCAACACACAGAATTTAATATTGCCACGCTGCTCTAATGACGACATTGCACAATCCGACGAAAGACAGAAACTACGATCTACAATATTAAACACCGAACGCACGGAACCAACTACAACTGCCTGCTAACCTCAAAAGCACATTCACTACCAGTTATGCCAACCTCACAAACAAAAATTTCCCTTTCAGCTTACAAATACGTGACTGTAAGCGACCATTCCGGGAAATTTTTGACCCTACCTCGTATATTAGTGACTACACTGATGACTCACCTAGTAACTTATTCCATTAGAATAGAGTACAGCAAGAATAATCATCGTTCTTCCTTCTCTAACACTCTTCTGCTGAAGGTTTGTTGCTGGTGAGCTATAGTACCTAATGTACTCATTAAGTGTAGTTATTAAAATAATATCGGTTTAATATATTGTCTCATTCTCATTAATAGCTACATTATTTAGTCTGGAATGGTGTTATTGATTGGAAGTACGAGCATTATTTTTGACTCCGCATGTGTCATTTCCCAAAAGCCACCTGGCCATTCAGTCCTCAAGGATAAGAGTTCCAAGTTATACCTGGAACAGAAAAACCCTGTTCCAACCTAAGATTATTCTTGTCATACTATCAAAATTATAAAAGATATATCATAAGTAGAACCACTTTTTTTGGTTTAACGTCTGACTGTTCTGCAATTACTGCTAATGCAGATAGTGAAGGATGAAATGATTTTTTTGTAACGTATGAAAATATGCCGTGCCTGAATGGGATTTGAACCCAAGACTGCATGATGAGCGGCGAGCACATTACCAACTACGCCAATGCGGCCGGCAAGTAGAACTACATGAACTCTAATGGATTCGAATCCCATTCAGGCACGGCATATTTTCATACGTTACAAAAAATCATATCCTTCACCATCTGCATTAGCAGTAATTATTGCAGAACAGTCCAACGTTATGTAAATGTATGTTGTAGAACTACAGTAATGTAAATATGATAAAGATGGTTGCATTATAATGTGGTGTTCAAAATTTTATTTTCAGAGCATTTTAACACAGCATTAAGTATAATGAGCCGTTCAATTGGAGGAACGTCAGCACCTAGTAATACAACCAGTGGTCCAGTATCTACTACGACAACTGAATCAAGTCAACAACGTTATCAGGTAAATCTAAAAAATAACAGCAATTGTTTTGTAATTTTTTGTCATATTAATTTTGTCTGGAAAGAATCACTTGCTTGTTACTGATGGTGCCGTGGTGCTGAAACAAGTACCACAATGCAATTATTTATGTTTTGACATCAAATTTGATCAAGATTTTTTTTTTACATTAAAATTACAGTTCATGACTATACTAAGCTATGTACAATATTTTAAACTAAATATACTTATACGCAAAAACTCTTCTTCACAAAGAGTTCTGTCCGCGCATAGGAGTATACAGAACAAAAACATTAATTCACTTAAATACTTATAACTCCTATAAAATTATTAAGTTAAATTACTACTGGTAGCTATATTATAATTTTTATTTTATAACTATAACTACTTTACAATAATATATTTTAACTAACACAACGTAAATATTTTAACTTTATACGAAATTAATTCAATAAATGAGCATAAAGAGACAGTTAAACTGTCGCTTAAAGGAAATTAAAAACTAATAAAACAGTTATTTTAAGACCTGGAAAAGTTTCTCAAGTTCTTGCTCACAGATCGATATTATATGATATTTTAGTTTATGTTTTAATAGATGTGGTGACATAATACTGTGTATATGGGGTGGAAGTACGTTAATGAATCGCCTCTCAAGATAGAGAAATGACTTCTGAAAAAATGTACTATTTGGTTTTCTAGTCTTAATTTTTCCAGCTTTCCTAGTACCATCTTCTTCTTGAAGTGCCTATCCTCTATGGATGTTGGCCATCACATTGGTCCACATTACTCTATTCACTGCCGCTCTGAACAGAGCCGTTGACGTCATCCCAGTCCACGCCCGCAAATTCTGCAGCCACGATATCCGTCTTCGCCCTACTGATCGTTGCCCCTCTATCTTCCCCTGTAGGATGAGTTGAAGAAGGTGATATTTTTCGTTTCGCATGATGTGCCCAAAGTACTCCAATTTTCTACGCTTGACAAGTTGTAAGAATTCTAGTTGTCCATCAATGCGTTGTAGTACCGCATCGTTTGACACGTGGTGTGTCCATGAGATTCTGAGCATGCGGCGATAGCACCACATCTCAAATGCATCTATGCGATTACATGAGGCATCAGTAAGGGTCCACGCTTCCGCCCCATACAGAAGGGTTGAGAGTACATAACATTTTAAAATTCTCATTCTAGTATAGATGTTGAGGGACAGGTTGCATAGTATGCTACGCATCCTGTTAAATACACCTCTTGCTTTCTCGATTCGGCACTTCACCTCTCGAGAGTGATCCCAGTTCCTGTTCAAGGTACAGCCCAGGTATGTGACTGTCTCGGCTATTGTGAGAGCTACATTGTTAGTGGTGAATTGTAGGTTGTCGATGACGGTTTTACTAATAACCAGTACGTGTGTCTTTTTACAGTTAATTTTCATACCATATTCGCTGCATACAGTCTCTACTCGATCTATTAGTCTTTGAAGTCCTTTAGCAGTATCTGCTATAAGGACGGTGTCATCAGCGTATCTTAGGTTATTTATTATCTCTCCGTTTATCACAATTCCGTCTTCCATGTTGTCTAATGCCTCCCTGAACAAGTGCTCCGAGTACACGTTAAACAGAAGAGGCGACAGTATACAACCTTGGCGCACTCCTCTTCTTATGTTAAATTCCTCAGATGTTTCGTTTTCGACTCGAACGATGGCTTTCTGTTGTAAGTATAGTTTTGATATTATATCTGTGTCTCTGTCGTCAATTCCGGACTCATGCAAGATTGAGATCAGTTTGTCATGTCGAACCCTATCGAAGGCTTTTTCGAAGTCTATGAAGCATGCAAAAACGTCTGCGTTAACGTCTCGTGCTCGCTGAAACAGGACCTGTATTGAGAATAGGGCCTCTCGGGTGCCAAGTCCTTTCCTGAAACCGAATTGTGTGTCACTTATTCCTTCGTCAAGTTTTCTATATATGCGTGCTTGGATGATATTAAGGAAAGCTTTTAGGACGTTGCTCATCAAGCTGATTACTCGGTGTTCGGAGCATTTAATTGTATTTGATTTCTTGGGTAGTGGGATGAATGTAGACAGCAGCCAGTCATTTGGCAATTGGCCGCGTGTGTAAACTTTGTTGAAAAGATTGGTTAGCACTTTTATCTGTTCTGGGTCCAGTAATTTAAGGACCTCTCCATGAATCTGGTCTGGCCCAGGAACTTTATTGTTCTTTAGTCGTTTGACAGCTGATTCCACTTCTCCCTGTGTAATGCTAGGTCCTTCTTCACCCATCACTATGGGCCCATTTTCGATGCCTTCGTCTCCGAAAAGCTCCTCCATGTACTGTTTCCATCTTGCGAGTTTTTTGTCAGTCTCGGTAATGATGTTATCATTTGCGTCCAATATAATTCCTGGACCTCGTCTTTGATATCTTCCTGTTGCTTCTTTTATTTTCTTATGGAGATTAAAGCTGTCGTGCTTTTCTTGCAACATTTCGATTTCGGCACATTCTTCCTGTAACCATCGTTCTTTAGCCTCTTTAATTGCTCTTAGGATTCTTCTGTGCAACTCCTTGTACTTTGCATTGTCTCTATTTCTGTGCTGTCTTCTCTCTTCCATAAGTTCCAAGATAGAATCTGTCATCCATTGTCTTTTCACTATCCTATCTGGTCGTAGTTCTTCTGTGACAGATGTTATAGATGTTTTTATTTTATTCCATAGGTCTTCTATCTCCATTTTGTGGTTGCTAGTACCATAATTGGTACTATTTGGATATAGAGAAGAAAGTTTTACTCATTAGCTCAAGCTAGTTTACTCATTAAGCGTCCAAGACTCCACGGCATAATACAGAACCAAGAAAACATAGCATCGCAATATTGAGCATAATAATGATTAATTTTCTTTATATTATTAATCAGAAATAATTTTCAGTGTACTTTAATGAATAATAACTAATATGATAAATTTATTTATTTTTTCAGTCACTGGCAGAATGTACTCGAACAAGTAGTCAAATACCTCACGGATTTAAAGAACTTGTTGAAAAACGATGTGAAGAAAGAGGGATCGTATGGATGCCAATACCTAACAGATTTAGGGAAGCTAAACAAATATATAGATGCGGTTCTGTCCAAGCATATATTGATAGAAATGTATTGTTTGCCATGGATAATAACGGGTTGTGGAGTCCAGTATCTTTACAGCAATTGTTAGATAGAGCTGTTCAGTGATTTGACCTATTTTAAAGTTACATGCGTCATCTCATGTTAGGAACTCTACATGTTCCAAATTTAAATTTAATTTAAATTATTGTAAAACAATTAATTTTGTTATATAGGGTTTATCAAATTCAGAAATTGAAGACATTTGACTTTTGTTGAGATCCTTTCATATTTGAAGAATATTTTCTGCTCAAAGCTCCATAGAAATGGAGAAATATAAGTGAATTATTGAATTTTTCGTGTAGTTGGTGATCTTTTTTATGTTTGTTGACATGAATTGAGAAACTCATGCGTGGTTTTACCTTGAGAATAATTTTACAAATAAAATAGCCCATAAACATCAGAATGTAATATTTAACTCAACATGCCACTTTTCATTTTTGTTCTAAGGAGTTTGCCCTATGTACAGGTCACACTATTTTTTGTGGCTCATAGGAGTTGTAACTTCTATGAGCCACAAAAAAATAGGCATGTCCAGTTGTGAAAGGGCTGCCACCCTCATAGGGAGGTTTACCTGTCCCAAGGATAAACGAACATTCTGCTACAACAAATATCTTCACTGTCTGTACCTATTAATTTATTGGCCTTGTAGTTTCAGTAAAGTCCAAGTTAGCTTGCAATGTTTAGGGTTGTTTCCAAATGGTTTCATCAAATCTTTGTTGTGCACAAAGTAGTAGTATCCAGGAGCAAAGTTTTGTTTGAGTGGCCCAGTTGCTACCTTCTGTGTGTAGTGAGTGATTGAAAAAACATGAAGTAGAGATTGTTTAACCACCAATAATAAAGTCCTGTATTTGTTTCAACTGTTCATTAAGTTACTGTATTTATTTTGTAAAATAAAGTAAATAAAAATTTTACATTAAATTTTAATTTTTTTTCCTTACCATTGTAATATAATTTATCACTGGAAGTTACTGTTATTAGAAAAAACTTTTACATCTGTCTATTACAGACTGCTTGAAACATTAAAGTAAAGATATTAACTGTGAGAATACTATTGTGTTATCTTTATTAAAAAGGATAAAATTTTGTCCTGAGAAGGAGAATCTGATAGATAGAGATGATAAGGATGTCTACTAGAACGATTACACTTAGTGTTGCTATATAACTAATTTTTGTGCTTGAATATTTTCATCCATACGGTTGTAGCCCTGACACAACCTAACGGCCTAAAAAACTAACGGTTATAAACACGTTGAGTGCCACCCAGAGAAGATTAAAACTCGTTGAAGGGCCCAATTTATTTTTTAATAGGTAATTGCTTAAATTATAAATAAAAATACTATATATTCTAGAGAATATATTTTACAATTTTAAGGCAAAAATAATTAAGACGCATAAGTGGCGCCCATATTATTAGTTATTTTGTATGCTACTAATGCAAGCATTTTTTAGTTACATGACCTTTCTATTGTTTATGTACTTGTAAAAAATGTTTTGTACTAAGCTCCGATAAAACTGAGTTGTTAAACAAATTATTGTCAAAAAAAAAATAAAGAATTTATTACTTTTCAACTTCTCATGTGAAACATTTTACTTATATACGATTGTTTTTGAGAGCGGTAAGTAACTAACAAAAGCCGCATAGTATTATGGTTTACCAATTGTAAAACATGATACTGTACATGTGTAATAGTTGTAGTAGTAGTAGTAGTAGTAGTAGTAGCATGCACAAAAAATGGTACCATACAGGACGCACACGTGGCACTCCAGCCTCAGCAATTGAGGTATTCATTGGCGCCACCTATGTGTCCCTGGTGCTCAACATGTTAAAGAGTTTAAGTTCTTATTTCTGTAGATAGGATAATGTTGCATCCATTTTAGATCCTATCAGTTATAACCTAAAACAGTTATAACCTAAAACAGTTAAGTAAATATTAATCATGTGGATATGCGTTATGCATTTCAAAAATTTCAAGCCAACACGTTTTTTTTTTTGTGAAAACATTACATTAACAACTCTTTGTCTTACTGTACTGACTTTCGTACCTTTTATTATTATTTTGGGCTTTTAAAAAGGGTTCCAGGTTTTTTTAAATGTTTTAAGAGTCCCCCAATACTCCCAAATAAAAGCCTTGATATCACATTTTAAAAAGGTCTATGCATGCTAATAATTGCTTTATGTTTACTACAGTTGATTCCAGTTATAATGAACAAAATCCACAAGTCCCAATCCATACACACAAGAAATACATTGAAATCACTTTTCATGTAATGAACCATTAACTCCGATTATAGTTAATTTGTAGCTCCAAATCACTGTTGTCAATACCAGGAAGAAAGACCAGGTAAAAATACCAAGTAAATGACATTCCATAAGTAAACTCAATTCAACAGATAAACAAAAACAAATTAAGAAGTTCATTACCTGATTTTCTGTTGTATTTTTTATGAATGCTAAAACTGCATGAAGGCTACATACTATTTTTGTAAACCATAACAATGGAGGATGAGAGGAGTGCAGTCCGAATGAAGAAAACAACCCCATAATTAGCCAGGGTCTGCATGGTGTCAGAACTTTACTAATGTTTAACAAATATAACTGTTTGTTACCGTAAACAGAAATGTTAGTTTCTCAAAAATGTGGGCAGACTATTCACAGTGCTGAACGAAATGTAAAATGCAGTGTAATAAAATTCTGAGAAGTTGAAACTAAACAAAAATGCCTTTCAATGTCTATTAACAAAACCCATGAGCGAGTGGCTAACTACTGTGATGTTTCTCTTTCCACAATTCGAAAAATAAATAAGGAAATTAAAGACGTGAAGAAGCTATCCTTCAACATTTTTGTTGACACGTGGTAAAAAAAGGAAGCGGTTAGGTAGACTAGTGAGACTGATAGTGAAGACGCCGTTGACAGCGATCATAAAGAAGGCGATTCATTCATAGAAAATTTGTTCCAATGGAATAAGGTAGCTGGTAATTACAGTAAATCAAACATTTCTAGTTGTGTAATTAAGCTATAGGCAGTATTACAGGTCAGATTTATTTCTTATAAGGTTTATGAAGAAAACTGTCTCGGATTAAACCACAGCTTATGAAATGTATGCAGAAACTGCACGGTAGTGAAATGTACGCATAGTGTCTTACTGTTGAGGTTGGCAGCACTGACATATTTTCAGTTCCCTTCCTCACAGCCCATCCATACGCAAAAGGCAATCTTGTGAATTCAGTATCTATAATATTTTAAATTCAAAATTGGGTTCTACTATAGTGTGCGGCCTACCACATTATGTTCAGTGAAGTTTATATTTGTTGATATGGTAGCACTTTTCGTGTGTAAAGATTCACATATTTTACAATAGAGTTATGTCTTAACTACAGTTAGGTTGTGTTAACTAGATGTAAAATGTTGACAGGTTTTCATAGAAATGTAATTTTTTTAATGAAAAAACTGTGGCTTTTTTGAGGCAGCACAACCTACTCTACATGGCGCAAACATAAAATTTAAACTATATGTACAAACCTACGAATATTTTTATGTCCATTTATTTCCTCTGTTTGTTTTTACCTATAATATTTATTGTATATTATCATATAATTACCCTTTTCTTGTAAATTATGCTTTTTATTGTCCTTATTTTATCCTCTCTTCTTTAAATTATTCTTTTATTGTAAAAGTATGCAAAAAGTGCTAGTGGACAGTGCTACCACATTAACAAATACAAACTTTGCCAAACGTAACACGGTGGGTCGTATACTATAGTACACCCAAAATTGTTTATCAAGAAATAAGGTTATTATATTTCACGTATGTTGATTGAATATTTTACAAGAAATTGTAATAATCTTATTGTTGATGACTAAATTATGAATTAGATATTTTATTTAATCGGCATTAGTGACTTCTGAGAATGAACTAAGTTTCAACTTGTAATTTATAATTTGCAAACTGTGAATAATTTATTTATAATAGAACTGAATACTTTTTATCATATCAGAAAATCCCTTTAGGTTATACCAAGTGAAATTTCATTTATACTCTATTTTAATAAAATATTACTAAAAAAAGTAAAATTAACCCAATGTTAGGCTAGTATTCGGTCTTTAGGTTCCAGTAGAGCAAGAAGTGTCAGTTGTCTAGTGTAATTAATAAATTCAGTTATTGAACAGTTCATTTTTGGCTATCAATATAAAACCTTCATGCGAGGACTGTGTCAAAGCCATATTTGAAAAGTGTTTTACTTAACAGAGTGGAAGAAATACATAAAATATTATTGGCAATGAGCATTATTAGATTCTCCAGTGGCCAACTGTAACCAATTAAATAAATGTACAAGTAAACCAGAATTTATTTATTTATTTATTCTTTAAGTATTCAATACCCTGAGATGCATTGATCATAATTTTTTTTTAATTTGTTTCAAATTACAGACTCTTGTTTTATAAAATCAGTTCAACAAATTTTAAACCTAAATTCATTTTCATTAAAAATCATAACCTGTCAATTCTATTTCATTTGTTTTATGCATATTTTTGTTTTCTGTGAATTTAATTTGTTTTTGTATGTATATGTCTCGTACAAATTTAAGTTAACCATTTTATAACTCGAAATAATACAGGCAATGCTCAATTTAACAAACTAAACTCCTAAATAAAAAAAACGGTTTGAAAATTACAAAAATCTAAGGAATGTAAATTTTCATGAAGAAAAATTACCAATAACAGTTTTTGATACTCCAAACTAATTATATATGCACGATAGATTTCCTAATTTCTTAATATTTTCGTTTCCAACATTTTATGTGTTTATTTAAAATGTGATGCAATTTAATAACTGTACTGGTAAAAGCATACAAAATAAAATCAGTGTTTTATCCAGCAATGTATTGTGTTTTATTATACAACGCTTTGCAGCTCTTCTTGTAAGGTAAGTTCTTCCTGAAAAGTACAGTTTTTGAAAGTTATAAGAATAAGGCTACAAGCAAATCCAATACTTACTTGACCAATTGTGTTATAACTTTCAACTTAACAGACTTTCACAACAATGGACATTGGTATCCCCCAATTAGTCTGTTAAATCAAACATTGGCTGTACAAAGAATGTTTTCATTAAAACATTATTAATTATACATTTCAAATTATTGTTTTTCATTCTACCACACATTCCATTTCATAATGCTGAAAAACATGAGTCTATTGAAAGGTGTGAAGAGAACTATTATTAGACCCACGAGGGATTAGCCAAATTTGAAGAGAACTAAATTAATTCCCACGAGGGTATGCCAAATTTGTAAGAAATTAAATTAATGTTGTATTTTTTATTGGTGTTGTATCAACTTTCAAGTTTGATCTTATTATTTTCATTTACCTTGTCCCTTATTTATTTATTTCAATAAAACATTATTCACATTAAATCATTATAAGTTTTATTCAATTTATATATTTTCATAATTACAGTCTTAATTGTCACGTAGCTAAATTAATCTGCTTTCACAATCTTCGAACGATTCAAATATTTCTTTCAATTCTCCTATTAAACGAATGGTTATTGTTATTGTTTTCATACATCTGCCATTGAAAAGCTACCAGATAATCACTACTATTATAGAGTTGAATAATTTGTGTCTCTTTTAATAACATGAACGTTATATTTATTACTGTTTATTTATATTTACTATTTATTATATATTTATTTCTATTTTTTAAGAACGAATGAGGGACCTACTTGCTTGGTTTGGCCTCCAGTCCCCCACTAAAATATTTTACAATTTCTATTTTCTTCTTCTTAGTTGCCTAGTAACCATATTCTGTTAATGTAAATTAAATAATTTTTTAAAATATTTATCTTAATCAGCTGGAATTATTCAGATTTATTTAAATAGATTCAAATGTAAACAACACCAGGTGTGCACTAAATTTGTCTCATTACAGGTGCTTCTAAAACACTTTCAGCAAGAACGTTGGATTGAGTAGACTGACCCAAACAACAAATTTAGTTTTTTCATGAACAGTGTTTAGTGGATATAACCTACACTGATTTTAGATTAGTTCCAATAATTTTGGATATAATTGACTTTTGCTCATAAGTTAGTTCAGCAGAGGTTATCTAAACTGTAAAAAGAGCTTATTTTATTTGATTGATAATTAAGTAAAATCTTACAAATAGACTACAAGAGTTTATAAAAAAATGTAATATTATTTCAGAAGTACTTGCTTTCAAATATCAGATTGGTTAGATTTGTGTGCGTGCTATCTGTTCAGTTTAAGAACAATTTTAGCAACCCTATAACCCAATGAGATGATGAGGGTGATAATATCAGACGAATGATAAAAATGAGAATATAAATAATTATATGGGCCTATACAACAGTCCTCATACAGTCTTCTAAAGTCAGGCTAATCATTCCTGAGAGTATTTTTGATGGAACACAAAGTATACCGGTTAGACTACTAATCGGATTTGCTTACTAATGCAAATCCGTATAAAAGTTTCTCTACCAGGATCTACCTTTACTTAGGATTTGAACTAAGAACCTTCCGTCTCAGAAAATCAACTGGTAAACAGCTGACTCGCAGCGACTACTTACCGCTAGACCAACCCTTTGAGTTTAAAACTAATTCTAAAGCTGTTAATTAAATGCGCAAATCATAATCTTTAAGGTAATCAACTACGCTTATATAGTTTTTATTTTGCTGTTTTATAGGGATTTTCAAGTGAATAACGCTGTCAATTAACTTGCCATTTTGTTACTGATCTTCCCGTTTCCACCGAACGTAATATTTAATACTGACCAGATGGCATGAAAATCTCTTATAATAATTATAAGGAAAAAATAATATAACTATTATTGTAGTATCTGGATTAAGTTTGCTTTGATTAAACAAAAAAAATCTCTATTATTTTTATAAAATTTTTGTTTTCAAATTTTTTAATAAATCAATATAAACACTTTTAATATAATAAGATAACTTTTAATAAATGTTATATAATAGCATAACTAGAGAACCACTCGATTAAAAAAATTTTTTTTGGACAAATTACTTTTGGATTTGGCCTCCTTATTTTATTTTAGTTGATTTATGTTAATTTATTTCTTGAACAAACAGTCTGTTTTGATGTTGCGTATCATAGAATTTGTACTCTTTGTACCCGCTTTCCAAATGTTTTAACAAAATACCAGAAGAGTGTGCTGTAGTGTTCTTTGACCACAGTTGGCGTGCTGCCGCGTTATATTAAAGTAGTGTGTGTTTCTTTGTGTTTATTACTCATTATGTTGTATAAATTTGGCGCTAATTTAATTTCTTGGAAAAAATCACAAGGTAAAGTGTATATAGTATTTTTTATTATTGATTTCTATTTATTATTGTATTTCTGTATATATTCTGCACTCTTAGAATGGTTCTAAAGTTTGGGTACTTGCAGTACAGATGCTTGTGATATTGGTGAAAAGTAGTTAATTCAAAGTAGTAGAATTTATATGAAAAACATTTACTTACTGATTTTAATAACCGCTACAAGGTTTTGTTTGGTTTACAGTTAGAACAGAATTGACATAATAGCCCTTTCTTCTCGATTCTAACTTGATCGTGTACGCTCTCCCAACTTTTTAAAATTGGCGCGGTAGCCACGAAAAGTGATGTAGGCCTACTCTTCTGTTGATATTATGATTTCTGTTTTGAATAAATAAAACTACATACAAGATGTTGATTTTTTCATTAGTTTTATATTACTCTTTTCGTAGCGTTATTAATTTTTAGTTCGAGTTACTTTTGTTTCATCTGTACCTACCGATAAAATCTTGAAAAATCAGTTCCGATTGAACTTCTTGGTTAGGGTTTATTATGATTTAAGTGAGTGTTTCTTGGAGATGCATAGAACGAGCTTTCGTAACATTTCTTTTATGAACTCTGCATGTATTAATTGGTATACCTATTAATTAAAACAGGTACTTTAATGTGGTTTAATTTTAATGATTTCAATTAAAAAACAAAATTAATGTTTAATTTTGTTTTATAAAATTCCGATTCAATTTTACTTTGTAGCATTTAGGGTTGTTGAAAGGGGTTTACTCTCGTCAATTGGCGAAGAAGCCATCTGAGCTTCAGAATTTTGTTTACGAAGTAGGCCTATTATAACCAACCTAATCTCTAGAGAAAAGGTAGGTAATCTACCATTAACTCTCTATTTCTTGGATTTTGAGAAATTCCAAATAATCATTCTATATTTAAGGTTGATTCATTACTAAACTCTAGAATTCAAGTTTAGGAACTTAGATAAAATAGGCAAATAGTGCAGTCCACTCGATACCAAAGGTACAGACTTATGAAAGCATATACTAATATAGCACACGTGTGTCACTTGTGCTGTTACCTACAATACAATCATAATTAATCGAGGATACCCTGGTAACTTGTGTCTTGTGTAATGGTTCAAACATAGTGAAATACCGTGGTTGGACAATTCACAGAGATTTATAACAACGACGCTCGTCCTCCGCCGCATCAATTATTCGAATTTCTGGTTATTTTACTTTCCTGCCTTTAAACTCAACAACAGCATTTCCTCGCTTACCAAATAAGTATCATAGACAAAGTTTGAATAATTCTAATGACGCCTTTGAATTGGATTAATTCGCTTTGTTATTAGTGATTATGACAGATTATGTAACAGGGTGTCTTGCAAAAATTTCTAGAACGTAGCCGAGAATCGAACCTGGGACCTCCATGTTGTAGGCTAACTCGCTACCACTACACTACGGAGGTGGCCGAATAAATTTCTCTTCAATTAGTTTAATATTTACCTCTTCTAGTCAAGGTTTGTGTACAATTTTTCTAGACCACTACAAGTAAATGCGTGGGGGGCAGTTTCCTTTTTGTGTTTCTGTGCAGTAGTATAACTACGGTACGTTACTTTATTGTAGCTAGACTCTAGTATAGTGACCGTGAATATAACCTTCCCAGTTCCCTCAAATTTTTGACTTACGTAGTGACTTATTACTTATTATCATTACTTATTATACTTACGTACTTATCAGACATATATGTAGTATATATTTTAAATTATGTATCAGTAAGTTTATTCATATTTTTATTTGTGTTAGTAGGCTTCATGTTCTTGGATTTTTTATGAATAAAGACATCCACTACTCTATTTTCCTTTATATTATATTTTGAATTATAAATATTGATATTTCTTTTGATTAATTCATTCAGAAAATACACTACAGACTCGTGTAAGATAGCCAAAACTGCTGTAAATATTTATTAAAAAAAATAAATTACTTATATTTTTTTACTAACTTGTATGAGAGTAGAGTACAACCTGGACATCCTATATCTAGTGTGTTAAATTGCAAATTTCATGTTTCTTTTTCTCAGAATTTATTTAAGCTATGTTGCTGAATTTTTTATTAGTTATTATTTTTTAAGGCTTTTTTAGTTGAACTCAGTGTTTCTATAATAGTATTTTGTTTATTTATGGAAAAATATTTTTTGAACGATACTTTTTTTAACTCTGGTTTTGAATTTACAATTTTCCTTGATAAATATCTAATGTATTAGATTAGCAAATAGCTACAATGAAAGGTTGTTTAATAATTGTGTACAAAAATTTCACAGCTGTAGCTTTTATAGATCTTGAGAAAAAGGAACATAAGTTTCAAAAATATGGGAAATTTTCAGTTAATAATGCTATTTAATGTACAATCATACACATTCACTTCTAACCACCAGTCGTATATGATAATCCCGCTTCAGGTTATTCTTCATCTTTCTATTCCAGTTTTCTTTTACCGTTTTTATTATTACATTTTTAATTACTGAATCAAAATTATAATATTTTTCTAAATTACTAAGTAGTTTCTGACTAGAAGAACTGTGTTCATTACCAATAGTACTATTTGCTTCACTGGTTGTTTCACCAAAACATCTACTAACTTTTTAAAAAATATTTCCAATTCGAATATACATGCACATGTTTGTCAATTTGAACAGAAAACACTGAATTATTAAAATATTTGTTTAAAAAATAAAAATTTAATATATTTTACTTAGCCTACCCTTGTCCTTAATAAAATACAGATATGGAAGGTTATGTTTTCATATTAATTTTTTAAAATTGAGTTTTTACCGCAAATACACATTTTCAGATCCCTTGAGCCCAAAAAACCATTTATTTACGTATCGGTCTGTCTGTGTTATCAAAATATCTCAGAAATTGAAAATCGTTACAAAGTTGAAACTTTGAACTTAAGTTATGTATATTATGAGAAAACCCGATGTAAATATTTTTGTAAAACATTGAAAGTAGATAAATTTGAAAGAAGTAGGTAAGTTTATTCGTTCAATTCTCTCAAAAATAGTTTCTACAATTTTATCTAAAATCACATCAATTACTATATTTTGTATGCTCTACAAGATGGGGGAAAGTGGCTTGTCATATGAAATCTGTTAGGGGCTGCGGCCTCGTGGTAAAAAAAGTGGTTTTTGTAAGATTGCAGCCTTAATGTGCATTTTAGGGCAAAAGCGAATATAATCAAAGTTATAGAATATTAAAAACCTATAAATTTCAATTAGTAGTTAGCGGAACTGCCTTGCCGGGGTCCTGGGTTTGATTCCTGGTCAAGCCTGTCTGTTTTTCAACACTCAGCTTCATTTTATCTTTCTCCTCATTGTCTGCATTAACAGTAATTGTGAAACAGTTTGACATAAAACCAAGCAAGATAAAAATACAACTTTCATTACAAGCTTTTCTTTCAATAGAGGTTAGTCAGTTAGAGATTTTCTATATTTTGCAGAACAAAATCAAGTCCAATAGATATTGCTTTTCAATTTGGGTCATTCAGTCATGAATAAAATTAAGTTACGTTTTTCATGATTTACATTGGCAAGAGAGAAGCTGTGTGAGAATTACATCAAATTTTTGCTCCAAAAATGCCATCATGAGGAAGATGAAAGTACACCAGTTTGGATGTAGAAACTGGGATGCGATGACCAAGATGGCCATAAATATATATTAGAAAATTATTATTTTTCTTTTAAATTTATTTATTTAAAGTCGCATCAACTGCTTGGTCATTAGCGACTACGGTGGATTATGTAACATTAACTATGGGATTTGACACGTGAAATTTCCAGACCCTGGCCGGGAATTGAACCCAGGACCTCCGTGTGGCAGGCGTATGCACTAATCACTATGCTATGGAGGGCGGCCATAAAATAATCGATTGACTTAAGTTTTATGATAAGAACATTAATCTTTCTTTCAAGTAAAGAAATAGTTTTGTTACAAGTTACACAGTAGGTCTGCTGATAATGAAAATGATTTCTTTTGTGTACATAATTCATAGAACTTATTTAATAATAGTTTATTACAATAAATAATGTTTGCAGAAATAGAGTGGTACAAATGCAATAATTTCAGGATTTTGTTTTAATGCAAGATTACTGTGTTCATAGAAAACACTACTATTATAAATTATGTAATTTGAAAGGAGAAAATGTAACTCTGTGTATATATTTCTATATAATTTTACTGTAATATATTTTCTGTTTGTATTTTTCATTGACTGTGTATAATAACGAACCCTTTTTTAATTAACACCCTCAAGTTACAAGGGGTAACAATCTGATGGGGTAGTTTTTTAAATCAAGAATAGCTTTTTCAGTACGATGTTCAGTAGCTGACTCTGTTGCAAACCTTTGACGAAAAGCTACAAGCTCAAACCCCCCCCCCCCCCATTGAACATCCCTAACATACTCTTTAGTTTTAATTCAAGGATAATTAATGGTTTTTCTCCTTCTTGTTTTTCCTTATTTTATTTTTTCTTTTATGCGATTTATGTTAATCTGATGGTACTATGATAGAATGGGGGTATTAAAAGTAAATAGCTGCATCTTATTTTTCTTAACGTTCTTTCAATGTTTTAAAGCTCTTTCGACCTATTAATTACAGTAAAACTCAAAAGAACCTTGTATTCATCTGCACATGTAGTCTAATGATTACTGTACGTTTTGAACATGGTACAACTTTTCTAAATAGAACTTTTTTTTGTTTTCATGAATTCAAAGAAGTAAACATAGGTAAATGCATTACATATATTACAATTATTGAAATATCCCGTAAATAAATATGATTACTTAAAATTTGTAATTTTTCAAATGTATTTCAAAATGATAAACCATCTTTTAAGTCAGTTCTGTTTGTTTCACCAGATTGTAAAGCATTACACCTTGAGATATTTTGTTCACACACAGACCAATCGCTAAAAACATGTTTTTTTTTAGTTCAGGGGCTCTGAAACATGTATATCCGGTGAAAACTCAATTTCGAAAAATCGTCATGAAAACAATACTTTCGTTACACGTAGACAAGAGAAAGTAAAAATATCTGGTGTGAAACACTCACATGACGTTATTTTGCCAATGTAAATAATAAAACATGTAACCATTGTTTAATCATTAGTAGTTATTGTAAAATGAAAAACGTAACGTAATATTAATGATGAGTGAATGACGCATAATGAAAATCAACCTCTGTAGAACTTTAAATACGGAAAATCACTATTGATGCTTAACTTAGCTCTGTAGAATGAAATGCTTGAAATAAACATTGTAGGTTTTTTATTTCCTGTAACTTTAATTGTATACAATTTTGTTGTAAATACATACTAAGACCACAATATTGTGTTAAAAAATTTCATTTTTTCCGATTTTAATGATAAAAATGTGGCTTAAGCTGTCACTAATTGTTGCTAAACTAAGCATTATACAAAAACATGTTCAAAATATAAGTTGTAAGTTTTTTATTGTTCTACAACTTTGATTATACACTTTTGCCCTAAAATGGATATTAGGGCTGCAATCTTTAAAACTATTTTTTTTACACAAGAGCACAGGCCCCCTTACGAATTTCAGCAGACATAATGCTTACCCCATTTTGTAGAGCAGAAAATATGTAGTTAATGAGGGGGATTTAAAAAAAATTGTATGACCCGTATTTAAGAAAATTGCAAAAAGTGAAATATTGCACGAATAACTACTATGTCCAGTTGACCGATTTTGATGAAAATGTTTGTGCTACCTAACTTAAATTTCAAGTTCAACTTTTACGCTATCCCGTATCGAGATATTTTATTAACACACAAAGACCAAGTATTAAAAACATGTTTTTTTTGGGTTCAGGAGCTTTGAAAACATGTATATCCAGTGAAAACTCTATTTTGAAAAATCAAAACTTCAGTTTTTGTTTCCTTCCCTCTATATTCATGTAGGTCGAGAGAAAGTAAAAATACTGGATCAGTCCATTAAATGGCCACGCACTCTGATATGTGTTGCTCCACAATTTTTATTATTGCTTTCTGTTGCACTACCTATATGAAATATTTACTTGATTTTACGTCCGATTGTTGTTCAAATTGAGTCTGTTGGCGGCGATTTAGGATGTTAGACATTTTGATTGATGAAAAAGTGCCAGACCTGACCGGGAAGCAAACTCGGTACCTCTAGCATAGAAGCCAGTTACATTTACCACTACATAAGTGAGTCTGTGACAAGACCATAACGGATGAACCAGGCATATCAATATTGGTTTTTATGAAACTATTCCCTTACTTTTGTAGGATTCTTAATCTGCTAATATTTCTTTGGTTAACATTAATGATTGGAACCTAATAAATTACATCATGTATAAATGTACCTTGGGTAACATACAGAAAGATAATAATGTAGTACAAAATTTTTGTTTTATTAAGCTGAATGTCAATGTAATGAGTATTTCTTTATCCCCCCCCCCCGTTTTTTGCTGATGTATTGATTGAAAAATTGTGAGCAAACTTTATTTTTTTATTTTTACTTTCTTTTGCCTTATATGAATGTAGGGAAGAAAGTATTGTTTTCATGTTGCTTTTTCGAAATCGAGTTTTCACCGGATATACACGTTTTCAAGCCCTATGAATCCAAAAAAATATGTTTTTAGCGACTGGTCAGTGTCTGTGTATCCGTCTGTCTATATGTGAACAAAATATCTCAAGAACGGAAGATCATATCAATATCTCAAGAACAATTTCATCAAAATCGGCCAACCGGAAGTAGTCTAGTAGTTTATTCGTGCGATTTTCACTTTTTTGCTGTTTTCTCATAAATGGCTCCGACGAATTTTTTGAAAGTCGCGTCATTTACTACCTCATTTATGCTCTACAAGATGAGGTAAGAGCCATGTCTGCTGAAATTCTTGGGAGCCTGAGCTTTCGTAGAACAAATATTTTTTTTAGTTTGCGGCCTTAATATGCATTTCAGGGCAAAGTGTATAAATGTAATCAAAGTTATAGGAAATTAAAAACCCTACAACTTTTATTTTGGGCATTTTTCTCTATAGAGCCTAATTTAGAGGCAGTTACAAATTTCCCGTACTTTTAAGTTCTACAGAGGTAGATTTGCGTCATTCACTCGTGATTAAAATTAATTTATATGTGGTTTTCATTTTGCATTGTATACTAATAATTAAACATATGTTATTTATTTTATCATTTCCATTGGCAAGAGATAGTTGTTAGTGTTTCACACCAATTTTTTAATTTATTTTACTATATTTTCATCTCTAGGATTTTAGTCTGTGAATATTTGATCTTCTATGAGGAAAGCAAACCCTTTCAATGTAGTTACGGCCGCATAAAATTTATTTCTGACCAGTGTATAAATTTATAATTTATTAAAGATTGTAAAACCATGAATCAAGTCGTTAAAAAGAAAATTGGGCATATGCATCATTATTAACGTCAGTATATTTGAAGTAGTCTAAACCGTAGAGATAAAAGTTTAATTTAGCAAGTTGATTAGATTGTTATGTAATAACAGGAAATGTGTTTTCGCTTCGTCACGTTACTGCGTATCACTGTAAAGTCGGCCTATAGTTGCCTACATATTGTAGGTCTGAGTGCGCTGATTGAGTTGTCTCCCTTGTGACTAAAAGCGGATCTGACATACCATTTCCGTTTGCTCAGAATTCATCATGAAAAATGACAAAACAAAGGTGAATTTTATTTTTTAAAAGTTTAATAACATCGTTGTTACCTTTCCCCCTGAATATGGTTTAAAATTTAAATTTGATTTGAAAGGGAACTCTTTGTTTATTGCTTTAAAATGTTTTTCAAATATGGCAGTTATTCAAAACCAACTGAGTGGCCAAAATAATAATATTAAGTTCATATCGGATGTTTCGGATCTGCACTCCAAACTCTCGGGAAATTATTCTACAACTAAAAATTAGGAATAAGTTGGTATAAGAAAACAACCCGGAAACGCTTCGTCAGCGAGTTACAGGTCGAAAAAATTGGTCCGGATTCCTGGTCCACCGATAGTCTTATTGAATGTCAAGGGTCTGAAATTTCGATGCAAATTTTTTGTTCTATTCATTTTTTGATCTGACAAATCGATTAAAACAGGTCTCAGAACTGTAACTCTTATAGTTTTGACGTAAAATCTGACGTAAAATACAAAAAAACAACTCCAAAACTCACTTTTTACGTTTGGAGTAAAATAACTTTGTAAATTCTGTTTAAAACTTTAATGTATTTGTTACCCATTCAACAAAGTTATTTTATAGATTCTATAATAATGAATACACCGTTCAATGCATAAAAATTCTTTGTCTAATGCTTCTTTGGCATGATTTTGACCTCTTAAAATCTATGTCGCAGACTTAAAACATTTTTGCATGGAGTGGAGAGCCAGTTACTACCTGTCATTACTTAGAACCTTTTTGCTGGGACCGTAATGCAGTACAATAAGAATTTTATTTGTTACTCTTCCATTATGTGAACGCTACTGCTATTTCCGCAGAATTTTTTTCATTTCTCCGTCACACAAACGATTGGAACGAATTGGTTATATAGTTTGTTATTTTACAAAAGAAACTTTAGTAACAGATTTGTTGTTATTTATAACCGATTAATTATCGAATGTAAGAAAGGCATCCATATAATGGGCCCGAAACACTCTTTCATTTTGTGGACGCCACTCAGATTTCTTCCACTTTTATTACTTTTAAGTTTTACTATCGTTTTAGTTTCAGTTAATTAGTTAATAACCTAACTTGAATTCACCAGAAAGGTTAAGGTGCATCCTAGAAACTAATTCCCAACCTAATCGTCAGGTTAATAGTCATTTCGTGAGCTTTCCCTCAGACTTGTTGTTGGGGCAGTACGCTTCGTTCCTGGAAAAATGTCACTGCACGAAAAATCTTCACTCGCGGGAGGATTCCAAATTGCCATTTCCCGTTTCATCTCGCTATCGACTCGTGAAAAAAACAAGTTAATGTTAAAAAATAATCAATACACTACAAACAACACTGTTTGTACTCCAATACTGCTATCGTATAACCAATGTACTACTGTTTCAGCAGACGTGACGCCTACCCTATCTTGTAGAGCATAAAAAATGTAGTAAATGAGGCGGTTTTTAAAAAAGTCGTAGGAGCCGTTTTTGAGAAAATCACAAAAAAGTGAAAAATGACACGAATAAACTACTACTTCCGGTCGACCGATTTTGACAAAAATGTTTGTGTCGGGTCCTCTAGTAGTAGTACCTAACTTAATTTAAGTTTTAACTTCGTACGACGTTCCGTTATTGAGATATTTTGTTCACACACCCACACACACACGCACGCACGCACGACGCGCACACACACACACACACACCCACACACACAGACCAATCGCTAAAACCATGTCTTTGGGTTCAGGGGGTCTGAAAACTTGTAGAACCGGTGAAAACTCGATTTTGAAAAATCGACATGAAAACAATACTTTCCTTCCCATGTATTCATATAGGCAAGAGATAATAAAAATTTGTATAATTTGTTATATTTAGGTCGTCTAATACGACATTGTTATTTTGGTAAAAAATTACGGCAATAAAAATGTTATTAGTTGTTTTTGCTAGAAAAGAAACGCCATTAATAATTTAATGAATAAGTCATTGATTTATTAAGATTAATCAATAATATAAATTATTAAAGAGATAATACAAATAAAATTTTACGAAAAATAATAAAAAGTTTAGTAATGTACAAAGTTTCTTGTTTAAAAATAAATTCCAAGCCATATTTTCTTATTACGGATGTGTTAAAAATTCCATTACTCTGGAAGCTAATATAAAAATTGGGTCCAACCCTCTTTTCCGCTGTTCTTCAACACTTAAACTACAATAATAATAATTTTCATTGACTAATTCACCTAAATTTTTTTCTGGTTATACTCAAATTTGACCTAGTTTACGTTATTACGTTTCTCTTAGTTTAAATCTTCCAGTTTTATTTTATGTCGTGTACCTAAAGTTATAAATAATCGCAATTCTTGTTTTTTATTTTAAAACTTTGTAGGAAATATATTTTCTTGTAATTCATCTTATAATATTTCTTTTTAATTTTTGAAATCCTGTTATGCCATAAATAGTTTGGTAGAGTCGTTCCTTTGAGTAGGCTGATTGTTAGAGACGAAGGTTCTATGGTTCAAATACCAGTGAAGATATTTTCTTTTATTGGGATTTGAATACGATATTTCGGTTACCGGTGTTCTTTGATGGTTGGGGTTCAATTAACCACATATCAGGAATAGTCGGCCTAAGCTTGTTCAAGGTTACACCTCTTTCCACGTCGTACGTATCATTCTCATCTCATTAGGTCATAGGGTTGCTCATTGTTTTAAAATTGAACAGCGTACACCAGATTAGCGATGAAAAATATTATTTTGTTGATAGTAATTTTTTTATTGTTAGAGAAATCAGTTTTTAAAAATTTTAATATAATGGGAATACAGCAACCATACGTGCTACAGAATGACAATTTTCTCCAATTTGACAAGCATTACATACGAGGTGTGGCTAGTAAATAACGAGACTGACGTAAAAAAATTTATTTTCACCTTCTATATACACTCCTTCTCTATCCCTACAACGCTCGATGCGAGTTTTCCACTGTTTGAAATAGTGCTGGAAGTCATCTTCTGTCAGCTCCTTCAGGACACGTGCCGCTTTCTCTTTTACAGCTTCCACAGACTCAAATCTTGACCCTTTTAATGCAGATTTCACCTTAGGGAACTGGTAGAAGTCACATGGTGCAAGATCTGGTGAATATGGTGGTTGTTCTGACACTGAGATGCTGTACTTGGCTAGGAACCTCTTGACAGTTAACGCGGAATAAGCTGGCGCATTGTCTTGGTGGAGAAACCATGATTTGTCCTTCCACATTTTAGGGTGTTTTTTCCTTACTCTTTGACGTAGTTTAGAAAGTACCTCAAGGTAGTAATATTGATTAATTGTTTGACCTTCAGGAACTCAGTGAAGGTACTCAATGCCAAGGGTAAAAAAAAAACAGTCATCATTGCTTTAAATTTTGACTTGCTCATTCGAGCATTTTTGGCTCTCTGTGAAGTTCGGCTCTTTCAGTGCATGGATTGGCGCTTTGTTTCCGAATCATAGCTAAAAACCACGTTTCATCACATGTTGTTATCGTTTCCAAAAAAATTTGGGTCATTTTGAATCGCGTACAAAGTGTCAGCACTAACATTTTTGCGAGTTTCATTTCAAACATTTTTGAGCGGGACGTGTCCTGAAAGAGCTGACAGAAGATGACTTCCAGCACTGTTTCCATCAACGGAAAATTCGCATGGAGCGTTGTAGGGATAGAGAAGGAGTGTATATTGAAGGTGAAAATAAGTGATTATGTATAAAATAAAAATAAAATTTTTACAACATCAGTCTCGTTATTTAATAGCCACAACTCGTAAATAATTTATTTGATGAAATCAATTTCATGAAAACAAAAATTGTACTATTGCATTAAAGTTTTTTTCGAAGCCCCCATTATTATTTGGTTATTATTAACAATTCTGGAAAGCTGGGAGGAACTCTGTGTTTAATTTAAAAAAAAAATTCATTCGTAATTGTAATTGATCTAACCCAATAATGTCTGTAAAAGTAAGTTCTTTGTAATAAAATGTATAAACAAGATATTTAATTATAAAAGAATGTAAAAAAAGGAAAACATCTTCTGGGAAACACCGCAGTATGAAATGTTTTACAAATTTCACAAAATAACATTGACCTGAAATTATTAAGAATACAAAACAAACTTTTGCTAAGTTCTCATGGGCATTTAACTTTATTAAGATGTAACCAAACCAAGCTAACTAAGCTTGCTAAACTTTTATCACAAACTTTTAGGCTATGAAAGTTTGTTTAGTGTTTAAAATTACAACTAGAAAAATAGACAATTAAAAACAGTAGGATGTATTTTTACTATCTCTTGCCCTGTATGAATATATAAAGTAATTATTTGGAAGGAAAGTAATTGTTTTCATATGGATTTTTCTAAATTCACTTTTAGCCGGAAATACAGGTTTTCAGACCCCTGAACCCAAAGAAACATATTTTTACCGATTGGTTTGACCGTATATCTGTTTGTGTGGGTGGATCTGCGTTTTTGTATTCGTGTGACTCAAGAACGGAATATCGTACGGAGTTGAAACTTGGAACTTAAGTTACGTACCACAAGGAAACCCGACACGAATATTTTCATCAGAATCGTTCCTCTGGAAATAGTAGTTTATTCGTACAATAAACCATTCCACTTTTTGTAGTTTTCTCAAAAGCGGCTATTACGAATTTTTTTAAATTACCTTATTCACTACATTTTTGTGCTTTAAAAACGGGCACAAGCCTCATGTCTACTGAAATTCTTGGGGGCTGTTATCTCGTCGTATTTTTTTACTTTCTCTTGCCTATTATGAATATAGGCTATAGGAAGGAAAGTATTGTTTTCATGTCGATTTTTCGAAATCAAGTTTACACCGGCTCTAGAAATTTCAGACCCCCAAACTCAAAAAATATGTGTTTAGCGATTGGTCGGTGTGTGAACAAAATATCTCAAAAACGGAACATTGTACGAACTTGAAACTTAAGTTAGACACTACTACCGGACCCGACACGAACATTTTCATCAAAATCGGTCAACTGGAAGTTGTAGTTATTCGTGTCATTTTTCACTTTTTTGCGATTTTTTCAAAAACGGCTACGATTTTTTAAAAATCGCCTGAATTACTATGTTTTTTATGCTCTACAAGATAGTGTAGGCGCTATGTCTGCTGAGATTCTTGGGGAGGCTGTGCTCTCGTAGGAAAAACCGGGGTTTTTAAGATTGCGGCTTTATTGTGCATTTAAGTCCAAAAATGTATATAATAAAAGTTGTGGACAATTTAAAAACCTACAACTTTTATTTCAAATATATTTTGTTATAACGCTTAGTTTAGCGGTAATTGGTGATTTTCTGTTTTTTTTTATAAAAATCTGTAAAAAATCGTTTTTTAAGATTTCGGCTGGAGTATGCTATCCATTTTATGACAAAAATGCATATAACCAAATTTATAAGAAAATTAAAAGATCTACAACTTTTGTAAGAAGCAGTTTTCTCTACAGAGCCTAGTTTAGCGTGAAAGAGTGATTTTCTGTATTATTTAGCCAAACTTAGGTTGGGTTTAATTTTGCATAATTCGCTCACGATTAAAATTAGGTTGTTTTTTGAGGTTGGTTAATTATTTTGTTTTTTTTTCTAATGTTTTATTACTAATATTAGGTTATATTGTTCATTATTGGCATTGGCAAGAGAAAGTCGTGTTAGTGTTTTATACTAAATGTTTTTGTTATAATTCTATTTGCAATGAGTTTTAAAAATAAAATATAAACAAACCTTATGAATTAACAAATGACAAGTTGAGGTCTTATTACTCTAAGTACCTCCATTATATCCATTTTTCATTTTTTCAATGAAAAAGTTACTGTACAAAAATATTAAAATTTTATAGTATATAGAATACTTTTCACTCACTATAATTTTTATCTGTATTTAAACTCTTGTCACACAAGTCCAAAATATGATAACGTTTCTGGTGTCTAACTTCCTCTGCATTGCTTAAAAGATTTATGGCCAATTCGTTTTCGTGATTTTCAAGTCTCACCTGATATTTTGTGTTAAAACGTCTTACCTCGTCCATGACTTCAGGAAGATTGCAATATTGAATAAGCAAATACAGTGTATTGAATAAGCAATAATAAGCAAATGAAACTCGAGGATACTTTTTTTACATAACTGTTTCGTATAACTGTAAAGTTTCCAGTCTGTAGAGTGTGTGATACGTCCGATTTAATAATTCAAAAATAGCAAACTCTTCTTGTGACACTCAGTATATTAAGTTTGGTGTGTGTAATAATTTGTTAATGTAATTAATGTAACTTTTAATAGGGAATAAATTGAATTGAATTGAGTTTCCCAAAGTTGGACTCCGTACAACCGACTGTTTTAAGCAACATGTTATTTATTAGTACGTATTACCCATCAATGTTAAGAAAGCGCAGTGAACGCGCAGAGGGTGGTTAGGTTTCTGTAGGAAGGTGCCGTAGTGGGGAGGAAGAGTGATCGCATTCAAGTACGCACGCTTGCATTCACCAAGACACTACGCTCGTGAACGCATTATAGTGACTAGAAAAGTTCATTTGATTTCTTCGTGCGGGTGAAGGTCACGCGCTTCTTCCCCTTCCCTTCCGCAAGATTTCTCCTCATACCCCTTACACTACTTCTACATTACTGAATTGAACTACTTCTTTTCTCTTTACAGACTAAAGTTTTGTCTATTAACGACAAGAAATTTAATGTTACTCTGATACACATAAGACATTAGGCCTACTATGATATGTGAAACCTTTTTATTCTACACAATATATTTTCCTAATTTTTGTGCTTAACTTTCGGATCGTTGGAACAGTTCTATCCTAATATTTCTTTATACAAACTGCACCTTAATAAAAACATCGCCAACCTTTTTACCTAAACGAAAAAGATGATTATTTATCTTTTATGTTTTAAAGCATGCATTCAGAAACTGGATTGTTACAAATTTGTATACGACTGAGAAATAAACTGTCAATTACCTTTTATGTAATCTTGAGCGCCGTTCGCAAAGATTTAATTTCACACAAGTTCTTTTAAATAATTATATACCCTATAAATTATTTGTTTGGATTGTCTGCGAAGATTAGGACTGTTTGCAGCCATCTCAACTTTCACGCTTAAACAATTGAATTAACTTAACTTACACAAGCCCGCCAAAGAAACTGCAAATCTGTATGATACAAAACTTTAATCTGAAATGGTCGAAAGAGTATAAAAAATCAAATAAATAGGCCTGTGTGTGGTGACAAAGGTGCTGTAACATGTTTGTTTACTTAAAACTATACATGTAAGCTTCATAAAGTCATAAAATATCACAGAGTCATTGCTGACGCATAGTACAATGACCGTGTTTCTATTTCAGTGACTTTTCTATTATTCCATATTACGTTGTAATAGTGCGTACATATAATATCTATAATAACCATAAAACAATATTAATAACAATTATAACAATAATATAATACAAATTACACCACGTATATACTATTGTTATTATATGTAACAAAATATTTGTCTAAATATACGTCCCGAAATGCTTCGTTGGCGAGTTATGCCTGGCGAAAGATTTTGCCTTGATTCCTGGGCAAAGAGTGAAATAAAGCAATACTGAAATTTTGAAAAGGTAAATTTAGGAAAATGTTTAGTGGTTTCTTATTGGTTTTATTTAACCTGGGAAACTTAAAAAAATGAGTCCCAGAACTGTATCGCTTTTAGTTTTTAAGAAAACTACGTAAATACATTAAAGAAAAGGCTTAGAAAATATACTTTTTAAGTTTAGCGTAAAATAACTCTGTTAAATTGCGAATAAAAACACGAAACATTTTAATGAAAATTGTAGAGAATTTTATTCTAAAAAATGATATAAATAACGTCTATGAAAATTAAACTCATTTGAGAAGTTTTTTTAATTACAAACAAAAGAAAAACTGGATTTAGATTTTTTCCATTGCAGTTTTCCTTTTGTTTGTAATTAAACTTCTCGAGTGAGTTTAAGTTTAAGTTGATTTTAATAACACATTTATGTGTTGGTCTCGTCAGATGTTTTAAGCGTACGGTACTTCACGAAGTGAAATAATGTAAACCTGATGAAGGCGTAGGCACAAGTGCACACACATACTCCGCGCTGCATCATTCAGACGACTGGTGGGGTACGCGAGGTGAGGAAGTGGCATGACCTTCACCCGCACGTTGATTTCAAATAGATTTTCTAGTTTGGTTTATCGGTAGTAAACAATTGTTTTTTTTATTTATTTAACGTCGCATCAACATCAAAGGTCATTAGCGACGACGTTGGGGTGTAACTGTGTGTAATGAGGATGAAATGATTATTTGTAACGTATGAAAATATGCCGTGCCTGAGTGGGATTCGAACCCAGGACCGCATGATGAGAGGCGAGCACGTTACCAACTGCGCCAATGCGGCCGGCAATTGTTATTTTTATAGTATTTTACATTTTTTTGTATTTGCATTTTCCCATTTTATTTATCTAATATAATAGGAAATTGGTAATTGGTTTGCTGGCATTTCTCCCACCACCTCCCCTCCGATTGGTCGCCGTAAGGCATAGACCCGGAACCGTTCCTAAGAACTCTTTAATTTGTTCGAATGTGACGGCTACAGTCACCAAAAATAGAACTAAGTTATTAGAATAAAACTAAATTCGAGGGCAAGTTGGAGCCAGGCCGGCAGACCTGGGAAGTGTGCACTGCTCGCCCTCTTGTCATAATGCCTCTTGGGGCTCAAGGCCCCCGTCAGAAATTAGAAAAATTGATCCTAATAGTCAACCTAAAGCTAGATATGAATTAAAATAAAAGAAAAATTAGGACCTAAAGTCGCCTTATTACCGGCAAGTACTTGTCCACCAATGTATAAATTTAGATCGGTGTCAGATGAGTCGAGATGAGACAGCATTATCCCCTTATTAATCTACATGACGACGGTAGAACGTAGCTACCTTATCAAGGAACCCCCATACCGACCGAGCATGCACCTCACGGCACCTCACGGCACAAGCTTAAACGTTCCGTGAGAGGCCAATTTTCCCCTTGGCCTTGAAGCTCCACGGTCAGCCGGCGTCTTGACCCCCCGAGAGCGGGGGTCAAGATAATAACATAGGACAAGTTGCAAGAAAGTAGGTATGCGGATTTTTAATTTAATAGTTCTAATGTTATATGTGGAAATTGTACACAATATTTCTTAACGCGCATCTTTAAAAGTTATCAATATTAACTTTCTTCTTCAATCTTTTGCGAGATTTTCCCGGCGTACTGAAATTCTCACCCAGTTTATCTGCTTCTGTTAAAATTTTTCGCAAGAATTAGCGAAGAGTATTGAAAAATACTGTTTATGAAAACTGGCGAAACGTAGACCACAACACAAGTAAATAGTGTGAGTGCACAGAGCGGAATGGTTTCTTTTCCGTGGAAGGAGGGAGGGCCGCGCACCGGAGATCCAACATTCCCCCTTCATTATACTATAAGCCAGGCCAACAACAAGTAAAATAAACTACTGCGCATCATGTGATCACGCTTTCTTAACATTGATAGGTAATAATAACTTATTCTCTAGAGTAGAGAGAGTGAAGAGTTCCTAACAATCAACCAGTAGGAATACGTACTATTATATTTTAGATTCAATTCATTCCTGTTCATTCTCACATAGGTTTTCCATGTGAACCATCTGTCAGGGTACATACCTAGGTACTTCACAACTACAATTTGTGGTAAATCAACACTTCCAAGTTTTATTTGTGGATATGTGTTCGATGTTTTTATTGTATCCATAAGTTAGATGTTTGTCATAAAAGAAAATTTCTTGTGTTATCATAAATATTTTGATTACAACTTCATGAATTAGTAAGTCTACAAAGCAAATTTTTGATGTAGTAAACTAGATGGTTTTTTTTAAAAATAATACATTCTATATCTGTAAGAAATATAGGGAAAAGTTTATATGAAAATCCTGTTGTTATACGGTTAAAAATGTAAGGTTAGTTTAGGTATCATACAAATTAGCTTAACACTATTTATTATATATGCTTACGGTTAACAATTGTGACTTACATTAACGGGAAAAGTCATATCTGTTGGGACATTTTCGCACTCTGTTATCTGTCCCTATTCATAATGGGAGGTACTGCTCTCTGCTTCTACTAAGCGCTTCAGTACCGCAGTACATCATTTACATAGAGGAAGTAATATATTTCAACTGTTTACATTTTATACCTCTTTTCATATTAACCACTCACCATTTTGTTTCGAGAAATAACGCCGGTCTCCTTATCTTATCATCTTTCGGAAGCAACTCCTTAATTAAGAAATAAATAATGCCTAGAAGAAATTTGTGTCGTATATTTAAAAGACAATTATTACGGTATACACGAATGTTTATCAAATTTTAGTAGTAAATTATTTTTTGTTTAATTTATGCTCGCTGATAAAAACAAGGGAAATCTATTGTGTATCTTTCATCCAGTCAAAATATTATTTTATTCTAGTCATAAAGATTTTTATTTCATCTCATTCTGTACTTATTTAAGTCACCTCACGTGGTCTAACATTACACACTCTCACATTCTCGTACAGTACGAGAGGAAAAAATTCTAAATAAGTACTTTTTTACGTCTGATTGTTTGGCAATTACTTCTAATGTAGACGGTGGAGCATGATAATATATAAGGAAGAGTGATGAAAAAATGCCAGACCTGACCAGGAATCGACCCGGGACCCTGCGTGGTTAGCGTCACTGGCTTCTACGCCAGGGTCCCGGGTTCGATTCCCGGTCAGGTCTGGCATTTTTCATCACTCACTCTCATTTATCATCATTCTCCACCTTCTGCATTAGCAGTCATTTTAAAACAGTCAGACGTAAAACAAAAAAAAGTAGGCTACTTATTTAGAATTTTTTTCTCTCGTACAGGGTAAATTTTAGACCACGTCAGGTGACTTAAAACATTTCTGGTAGCTCTTTTTGCAGCCCAGCTCACTGTAGGCTTTTCTCTATTCTTTTGTCCATCTGGTGTTCTGTTTTTGCTCTTCATGGAAGCCTTTAAAGTCCATATTTAGTTGTCTGAATTTGGTTCGGTTCATCAAGTTTTCTCGGTTTATTTCGGTTTTATTAATATCCTTTCTGACTTCTTTAAACTATTTATCTGACACCTTAGATCTATTGTTTAGTGTCTTAAAAATCTGTTTTTAATCGGTTGTCATCCATTTAGAAATTTAAACAATAATATGTTTTTACAATTTACAGAAATCATAATATGTTTTGGCTCAGTTATTTTATTACAGGTTTTGTTAAAATTCTGTAACGTCAGGTCCACAAAAACCAGTCAGGTCCAGAAAAGTCTGAAATCTAAAGCGGGAATCGGTCTGCTTCTAGCCTTCTCAATTACACTTAATTATGTACCAAATCCAGTGTACTAGTTAGTAGTAGTACATAATTAAATTTTATTGAGAAGGCTAGTAGCGGGCCAATTCTGCTCCTCTCCGCAAAGGGTAATCAAATCTTTGCCACACACTACCAGTTGTACCAGTTGGTGGTCGATATACTGTAAAAATATCAAGTAGCTGTAATATGGTTCCTTTTTTTGAATACATAATGTGTGTACGTTGCAGTCTGTTCATTTTAAGAACAACAATCAACCCCATGACCCAATGAAATTAGAACACAGAAGTTAAATTGAATAAGGCAGAACGGCATTTACATCTACGATATCATTCTTCTGCTACAGGGTACTCTGTCTGGTATAGGTATCAGAAGAACTAATGTCCCATAGCCGAGCGAGTGAGAGGAAGATATGTGGCATAACTACGCATGCGCTCAAAGGTCTTTACCGTTATAATCCAAATCTGAAAACATACTAGTCGTTATCTTGCTTGTTAGTTTACTGCATGCATAAATGCTTGCTCACAACAATGAGTAAAATTAAAGACAATGTTATTGGAACGGCGCGTATGGCTTGTGCGAGTGAGAGCGTTATGCATTCTCTCACTCCCACGGCTAGGGGTCATTAGTTCATCTGAATACTGTACTCTGCCTGGAACCTGAAAACCGAAGATCATTAAGTGCTACGTCTTCTTCACATTACTCAGGGCATTTCATTACAGGGTGTATTATTTGTAACGATTCCAAGACAAAATGTATTTTTTGTACCTCCATATTTTAAAAAACAGGAAATACAAAAACAATTTTGCGGTTTTCTGTGAAGATAAAGTAACGGTTTCACATATTGTTTCAGAATGTCGAGAACTTCAAAGCGTCCGTACTCTTATTGGTATTTCTGCAATATTTCACGACAATGTTAGGTGTAAAGACAGTTGTGACAAAGTTTTAAAATTTCTACGTTATGTTGCTGTTGAAGACAAAGTCTGATAGGCCTACTAATGTTCTCTTTCTTATGTTTTAATTTATGAAATTGTTGTTGTTTTTATTGTTATCTGTATAATTCCTATTGTGGTTGCTAATGACCATTAGCAGTTGATGCGACCTTTATAAATAAAATTAAAAAAAATATGTGGTTAGAATTATTTCTGTGTGATCAAAGTAAAAACTTGTGGTTTTAATGTTACTTTTAAGCAATGAAACTTACTGTACGGCTTTGAAGTCTTGACCCTGTCAGACGCATCTGAAAAAAAGATACGGGATTTCCCAGTGTAGTTGTATCGGCGTACTGGAAAAATCTTTTAGTTTGATCACATTACTAATAAAAAGGCCTTATGGAAAATGGGCTCACAGTCTGAGCTATTGTTGACGATTAAACAACGCAAGTTAGAAAATCTAAATCTGAGTCTGTGTAGTGAGACATGTGGACAAGAGTACTCTTTTAAACCCCTGTTCAGAAATTATTTAAAAGTTTTGTGGTACAATCACGGAACAATGTTATAAGTAGTACAATAATAATACACAATGATGTTCCGTGACTCATAAAAACTATTATGGTAAAAAGAATTTGTTTTGACAAGGAACAGAAACTTTTCTCTATGAAATATTTGATCGATAATAAAATATATAAAAAGATTTTCTACTTGTCTTAAATTTCATTGCGACTTCTCCACGTTTAGTAATTTTCTCGTTTTGCCTCTAATCTGCCAACCTAGAATCAGTGTTGTTCCAGGCTGCTAAAACATGTTCCCAATAACACTGAAAATTACCTGGTATTATGTTTAAAAATTTTTCCTAAATTTCTGTGTTAAATCTATAGAATTTGACTTTCAAATTTGTTTCGCAAAGAGCTCTTTATAGAAAATTTTGTTAGCTACAATTTTCTTCCGGCCACCTATTTAATTACTATTGTAATAATAGGTATAATAAGATAATAATAGGTAAAAGATAATAATATGTAAAAATAGACTTTTTTATAAACAAATCTTTTGGGTGTATTATTTGGAACAATTCCAAGACAAAATGTATTTTTTGTACCTCCATATTTTACAAAACAGGAAATACAAAAACAATTATGAGGTTAGAGTGATTTCAGTGTGATGAAAGCAAAAACTTGTGGTTTTAATGTTACTTTTAAGTAATGAAACTTAGTCTACCGTACATTGTATTTAAAATAAGTGAGCGTGAATTTGACATTACTTTTCTTTGTTAAAGGATTACGATTGATAGACGGTGGTCTAAACGTAGACAAGAGTTTCCACTTTCCATTTCTAAGTCGGGTTAGTTTTCTTTGTAAATCTGTACATAGTCTGGAAGTTATTTTAGGGGAAGAAAAGTTGGAACAATCAAACAATAAATAAATGTAGACAGCTAGATTTTTACGCTTCAACAGTAAAACAATTTTTTTCTAAACACGAGTACAATAATTACAGTGATGTTATTTTTAATTTTTTCTACCTTAAGGATTAAGTCTCCTCACTTCATAATAGAATAAATGTAGGACCAAAAAGTTTTTATCAATCTTCAGTCAGTTTGTTTTTTTAGTGTATGAAATATCAATTTTTATGAACGATTTTTTTTGTTGTCTTTCACTGAATATTTATTTTATCTGTGATTTGATAAACATTTTTGTGTCCGCTGGAAAATCTTAAAATGATTTCAAAAAATTACCAAACACTTTAATTCTTCTGCTATTTTTAAATAAAAGTAGTTTTCAAGTAGTTTCCCGTTCAGGAAAACCCTTCTTCCAGGAGTAACTTTTGGTACCTCTGTACAAATAATATGAGTTTATGCCAAAAATTTAACATTGTGAGGCAATAAAATTGGATGGTTGTTTTTAAAAAAAAATAGATCTCGATAAAATTAGGAAAGGGTATTAAAATAATTTTTATTTAATTTTATCAAGGATATAATATGATTCATTATAATATTTAAAACTAATTAATTTTTGTCGAACGTTTTCTGAATTTTTCTTCTTTTTAAGTAACATTAATCATGTTTACTTCCTCTAAATAATGTCACCGTATTTTCTCATGAGGTATACAACATGGTACGTTACGTGCTTTATCGTTTCGCAATATAATACTGTATTAGTCTAGTCTATTTAAATATATCAACATGCAGGTGAGTAAAATTTAAGGACAGTAGCTTAAAATTTATTACCTGAATACTTTAATAATTTATACGCGAAATTTATTTTATAGAAAATATTTATTTCATAATGCAACTTCTTATCCCATATTTTTTCTCGGTAATTGTATTAACTGCTGATATTATTTTTATCATACCAATGCACGTGTTTTTTTATACACGGTAAAGTAAATTAACTTTTGGTCGAAACCGGAACTTCAAACCCAATCCAGGCCCAATAACTTTTGAGTAGATTACGAATCCGAAAACCGTCTGGTGCTATCTCTTTTAGTTTCTGACATCTGGATGTGATGGACGACGGACATCGGAATATGATAGATATTATGCCAATTTTAAAAATTGCTACCTATTAAGTGTTAAAAATAAATACTATGTTAAGGTAGGCCTTCTCCGTGGTGTAGTGATAACAATGTAACCTATAAAGTGGAAGATCCCATGTTTGATTCCCAATTAGGGTGTTCTCCCTCCAGTGATACTCGACTGCGACACGACCTCGACTCAACGTCGCATACGAGTCCTACCCTTACATTTATATGTTCGCCCTCCCACCAGTACGACCTCGACACAACCTCGATCCAACGTATTGCATCCGACTCAGGTTGTCCAACACCTGCTCGACCAGTCGGGTATAATCATTAGCAATTGCTCCTCAGGAGACAAACTGCTTCTGTAGTTTGTATCTTTTTTATAAGTGCTACCCTTACATTTATATGTTCACCCTCCCACCAGTATGACCTCGACACAACCTCGATCCAACATATTGCATCCGACTCAGTTTGTCCAACACCTGCTCGACCAGTCGCGTATAATCATTAGCAATTGCTCCTCAGGAGACAAACTACTCCTGTAGTTTGTATATTTTTTATAATTCTAGGACCAACAAGCTCAAGTAATAGTTGGAAACTTTCTTTTGACATCCAATAAAAAGACTTAAATTTGTACTATCACAGGAGAGTTCCTGGGGACACACATACGCTCCTTTATTACGATTGTTACTTATATACGGGTGATATTCAACAGCTGCGTTTTCTTCTATTTTCTTTTTAGAATGTAATAAGAAACAACTACGTTTTCTTCATCATTTGCATTTTTCAAACCGCAGGTGGATTCGAAGAAAAGGTTGAACAGTTGGTTCGAGGTCAAGTCTCCTCGATGTGCAAACATGCACGACACGACTCGTTTTTCGGTCGAGTCGAGGTCTCGTCGTTTTAATCGCGTCGAGGTCGTGTTTCACCGGTGTGGGAATGGCCTTAGGGTCTAGAAATTATTGCAAGTTAAAGTCTATTTAACCTCTTACAAGCTATAGGCCTACAAGTAGATCTATGAAAAGATTTTTCATATTACTATACAACAATCTACGAGATTTTTCATATTACTATACAACAATCTACGAAAGATTATAAAACACCATTTAAAATATTGCATTTTGACCGATTTTTAACGTTGTTCTCTTTGTACTGAATACAACTTACCCGACAAGTGACATTAAAATAGAATTTTATGGTTTAAATTATATCACAGTATTAATTGTTACAAATAACCTTGACAAATAACGCTTCTAACTTTATTCAATTTTTATAAAATTAGTCATTTATAGAAGTAAAGATAGTTATTTTTAAAAACCACACCCTACATTGAAGGTTTCATTCCGTAATTTTATTTCGGACACATTGTAGTACATACAAGCACCCTAAGGCCCAAAACCGGAAGTCAAGAAATCAAAGTCGGAATTTGGGAACAAAAATAGTGTCATTCGATCCTCTTAAAGAGTAAATACAGAAATCGCCAATAGTTTATGCCGTAGATCAAAGGGTAGCCTTTTATTTTCTTTCTTGCAATAACTAAGTGGGCTTGTTATTTATTTTCAATCCAATTTATATTTTTAAAAGTTTTAATACAATATTTACTGCGTTTACGAAGAAATAAGTATCAGTTCATTAAATTCAGTTTTTTAAAATGAGTTATCTAACATTTTCAGTGGTTGTTAGTTATCTCTCTCTAAATTTTATTGAATTAAATTTAATACTGAGAAAATTGGTGGTTGGAGAAATATTCTATTAAATATATATTTTGATTCTTATAAATTATCAATTTTTTCTTATCTAACAAACTGAATACAAACAGAAAGAACGTCGTAAATAGATTTGGTTGGGAAAGCTTTCAACTAATAAGCGTGTACATACCGATATCGCTGACTACGTTGCTGTCAAATATTAGACCTTCACTAAAATGGGTGTAGGAGGGCGAAAGCAACAACGGCGTCACGAGTACAAGGGGTGTGAGAATGTTGTGTGAACGATGGGGTGAGAGAACCCTTGCGAAGTTCAATTGCATTCCTCTTTGCTGACAAGGACGCTATCTAATGGCATCGCTAATAACTACCACTACACTGCTTGATGCCAAGAAGTAATGGATTTCCCGATAGCAGAGGAGATGAGATGGACTCACACGTTTAAATGTCCTGTCACAAGTAACGACTGCTTCCATTATTATTATTATTACTACTACTATTATTTTGTCCTAATTCAATCAGAGTTTCTACATTTTATATCTCATTGGCTATTCATCCCTTGAACGAATCTCATTCCCTTCCCGCCATTTCTACCCCTCAAACCTAACCTAAAAGTAGTTTACTCGTTTTTTCCCTTCAATAAACTTTCTAAAATCCTTGTAACTTTGCATGTTTATTGACAACTTACGTTTTGGTATCTCTACTTATTTGTATTTCATTGCAGTCACATTAATCTTTTATTTTCTCTCATTTTACAACCTCTTTTATTTGATTGCAGCTCTAAACCATGACGAATTAGTAGTTAATAGGCCTATCAACCTGCAATAGGCAAATCATACAATGTGCTTCGAAATTTGGGTTTTGATGAGAATGCTTTATTTATGAACGTAATATCCAAATTTTATAAGACTTACATATTTATATTTCCATTTGGCATATGAATTTAACTCGGGATGTGTTAAATCGATCTTAGAATAGACTATGTCATGCCCGCATCGAGTCCAAAAAAAAAAAAAAAAAAAAATACGGATTTTTTAATTTTTTGATGCGATATTATTTGATATCAAGGATCTCTTTATAAATATTGTGAACTATTGTCTGATTTTAAAATTTAATAAAGTCCTGGGCAAAATTAACTCATTTTGTAAGATTTTGGACTAAGTGCAAAAAAAATAATTTTCTTAATGTTCCAGGTTCATTTCTGTTATTGTTATTCTTTGTATCGTATTTTTAAGCAATATTTTATACTTTTTAACAAAACATTGGTGATGTAAATTTTATTTATGGTAATTTAATAAAAAAAGGTAAATTAGCTTTAAAAACAAAGTTTTATTTTACAAAAACGGAAGGGTTATTTATACAGTATTGAATATTTTCCATATTTCAGTTCATACATAATGGGAAAAATTAAAAGTAAATGATTATTATGTGATTTATAATGAATTGCAGCACTTACTTGCCTTAATTACAGCAAGCATACGTCTCTGAATTCCTTGAATCAACTTTTGGATTTCTTCCGGGTTGGTTTTCTGCCATTCTTCTTTCGCCACATGGAACAGCTGTTGAAGATTCACTGCATTACGTTGATCAACTTCTTTTTTAAGCATGACCGAAACGTGCTCAATAGGATTTAATCTGGGCTGTTGGCTGGCCAGATCATACGGTTAATACCTACGTACTTCATCAAGGTACTGTAAAAGCATTTAAAATCTTTTAAAGTGATGCGTTAATTTTGTCCACGACCGTAGCTCATTTGGAATATGAAAATATCCTGTAAGTGTCTCATATTTTGTTATATACATTGTTAGTTATGCTATATTTTTAAAAAGTTTCCTATTTTTATCTTTAATTTTGAGCCGATTTTTCTCTTCTGTGTGACCGGGAATTCCCCGAATGGGCTATGACTGGTTGCAAGAAAGACCAATGGTGGGATTATCATCGTAAAACATCTGGACGTCCTTTTAGTTTCATTCGAAGACCCATCTCCTCTTCCGTCCTCTCTGATGTTGGGAAAACTTTCTTCTTCCTACTTACCTCAGTTAATCTGCAAGTGCTTTATTACTAGATGTTAATATTACTTATATTATTAATAGATGTTTTAGGTACATATTTTCAAATTTAAAAAATTATTTTCCAATCCGTTTGATGGACATTTTTGAGAACAATTCTAAAAGTACAAAAAAATTGATAAACTGTTCCATCACTTTGTAGAGCTATACAAGAAGTACATGTATCCAAAGTTTCATCTCTTTATCTCTCACCAAAGCCTCAAAAAGAAACATTTAATCTTAAAATTGCCCATTTTCGGTAAATTTACCTCAAGGTATACGGTAATGGTTTTTGTTATGTGGTTTTAATAGTGCTTGCACTAACACTAGGTGATAGTTCCACTTTCACAAATTACTTTATTAATTTTTTTTTTAAATTCCTAGCCCTATTACACTTTTTCTAACCTAAGGAAAACTAAATTTACCTACTGAAACTCCTTTCTTTTTGCAGGAAATGCGAGAAAAAAGTTAAGAAAATATCAGTGTAGACTATATAAATTTCAGTCGATACAGTTACGTGAAAAAATTTTATTACACAATTTCTATCCATCAGATTTTTATAAATTGTCTATTATTTTGAAGAGAAAATTATGGAAAATATAACATATTTTTTCCTCAAAAAGTGATTTTTTCACAAAATGCCCTTCCGATTCCCCTTAGGTTCTTCAGACAGACTGGCTGATCTTATCATTCTGTTCATTAAATATACAAGAATTATCTAATTAATTTAAAGAAGTCTCAAATTCGAAAAAATTTAAATAAAAAATTAGAAAAAATATTTTAGAATTTTTTTATTGGAGAATTTTAATAAAGATTTTTTATTGTTCCATTTATTTAGACTTAATTTAAAATTATTTAAATGTAATTATGTATCAAATATAATCCAGTTTAAATTAATACAGAATAAAGTTAACTTATTCGTTTAACTATGGTTAAAGGAATTAGTCTGAAGGGAAACTGTAGTAGTTAACCAATGGCCGGTGCCGTCAATTCTAATTGAACATTTGGCACAATGTGTTTCCTGCCTCCGTGCCCACCTGCTTCAGGGTATACTGACAAACCCTATGCCTCACGTTCCTCCAACATCCATCCCCTCATGCATCTCCTTCCCTTGTGTATCAAATTCTCGTTTCACAGTGGTAATACTGTTGCCAACAGATTTGGTAACTGACTGGTACAATGTGTGTCTGTGTGTTTTGTCAGGTACACTGTATCAATAAATCTCTTTCACCTGGTATCTGACACAAAGAACAGTTTTCAACTCTCACAAACTTGTAACACTTTGTTGGTACGATTATATATTACTACAAATTAACGTAGCCTAAATGAACACAATGAGAGCTTTCATAATATTTTAATAAGAGCAATAAATTAAAAACACACCTCTTAACTCTATTAATTAGTATAATTACCTATTAAGTGTTAATGTGCATTATATAATTTATTGACTGTCGTTAACGTCAAGGTGGCTCAGTCTATAACGAGCTCAACCAGTTTTTCTAGAACTCAGCTAGGTTCTAGAAATTTTAGCACTAAGGAATAGCAAACCTCTCACTCTGAATTTTAATAAGTAAAACCTACAAGGATTTAAAGTAATCACCAGATTGAAGTCGTTTCTAAACCTCTAAATAAAAAAAATATTATCAAAATGTTAAAACCGTACGTGTATGAAAAATATTATAACGTATTTATAGTATGTCCAAACTGAATTAGCGCATCAACTCGAATACCTATACAAGTATAGTTACTTGTCACGAATTTGCCCTTGTTTGCAACGAGTGATAAAGGGGGAAAACATCAGTCCGCATGCGCGACTGCTTTAATTTTAGTACAACAATACAACAACTTATGCTATACGCAGAGCATATAGTTACAGTATATCGTGAAACCTTTTGTAGATTAACTGTGCGAATTCTACTGTTTGTTACCGTGAACAGAAATGTTAGTTTCTGGAAAACCTGGCCAGACTATTCACAGTGCTGAACGAAATCTAATATGCAATGTAATAATGCTGTGAAGTTGAAGCTAAACAAAAATGTCTTTCACTGCCTCTTAACAAAAGCCATGAGCGGTGGCTAACTACTGTGATGTTCTCTTTTCACTATTCGAAAAATAAAGAAGGAAATTATTGACATGAAGAAGCTATTCTTTAACAGTTTTGTTGACACCTGATAATAAAAGGAAACGGTTAGGTAGAGTTGCTAGTGAGACTGATAGTGAAGACGCCGGTGACAGAAATAGTAAAGAGGGCGATTCATTCGTATAAAATTTTGTTCCAATGAAACAAGGTAGCTGGTAATTACAGTAAATCAAACATTTCTAGTTGTGTAATTAAGCTATAGGCAAAATTACAGGTCACATTTATTTCTTGTAAGGTTTATGAAGAAAACATTTTCTCGGAATAAACCACATCTTACAAAATGTATGTAGAAACTGAACGGTAGTAAAATTTACGAGTATTGTCTCACTGTTGAGGTTGGTAGCACTGTAAAATTTTCACTTCCCTTCCTCACAGCCCATCCATAGGCGATCTCGTGACTTCAGTATTTACATACAGTGTCTCCTAAGACCACAGACTGTCTAAACATTTTATCCTTCTAATCGACAAAAATAAATAAACAATTTACTCATTTCCTATCACATTGTTTGTGAGTTATCTTGTACATGTAGGCGAGGAACGAAGAGAAAGGTATGATCACAACTCTTTAGCTACGCGCGCCAATTCAGATTAGACAATTTATACTCCAGTATACCGGGCACCTTTTTTGAACGAAATCGATTCGATAAAATGGTGTGGGTATTATATTCGAAAAAAATGGCCTTTTAGTAGTAATGTACCGGATGTTTAGAGACACTAAATTTTGCCGACGAGATAAATAATTTCGATTGCGTAACGACTTATTTGTCAAATTACCACCTTACGTGATTTTCAAGAGTAAAACTTTTACAAATATTGCAGTGTCTGGAATAGTTGTTAGAACTAATGAAAAAGGCTGGATATCAAGAGTGTGAGGTAATCAAAATGGAACATTGCTGGCAAAAAGAGGCATGCGAGTCCTTGATAGTTTTCGCGAACTCATGACTGATGATGTGAACAAATCTTGGGTCTTTTCTCTTATTCTTTCTCCATAGTAGAACTACTGAATTTTAGTGTCATATCTTATCTGAATTGTAATTGGGTAGATTTTAATTGTATAATATACAATTAAGTGTAATATAATATACTCGTACTAATACAATACTAATAGTATTCTCAATTTAGTATAATATAAAATTTAAATTTTAAATTATAATAAATTTTTAAAATACTATATACAAATTTAAATTAAATTAAAATATTACCTTATTAATTAAATTTAAAATTAATATAATTTAAATTTAAATAAAAAGTAAAACTAAATTTTTAATTTTAATATTAAATTTAGTCTACTAATAGACTACTAATACAATACAAGTAGCATAATATCCAATTGTAATTGGGTAGATTTAATATCATAATTAATTTGAAAAATACCAATGGAGGATTTTTTAAAACATTTTCCCGTTTTTATAGTCAAAAATACTAAAAGATTACTTAAGAAATATCCACAAAGTGTAAAAAAAAAACATGCTGGCGGGGGAATAAGAAAAAAAGACCCCAAATCTTTGCAGCACCGGAAAACGGATTTATTAATTATACCGGGAGGGTTAACATCTATACTACAACCTTTGGACGTTTCCATAAATGAGCCATTCAAGGTTGCTATGAAAGAACTGTATACTCAATGGATGGCAAAAATAAGCATACATACGAGTACACACCTCCGGAAAGAATAAAGGTCGGAATATGAAACAATCTGCGAGTGGATTAAAACTACATGAGCACGGATTTCGCTAGAATTAGTTTCAAAAAGCTTCTTGAAATGCGGTTTTTATAATGCGCTCGGTAGCTCAGAAGGCGACACACTTTGGAATGAAAATCCAGATGCGGGTTCCGACAGCGACTACGATACCAACGACTGAGAGTAACTTTTTATTGTTAATTTAATTTCGTTCTTTTTATTTAAAAGTAACTATTTATAATTCAGCAGTTGTTTTAGTTTATTGTAATACGCATAATGAGAATGGAGTATACCTATTCTCGCTGTTGAATTATTCAAAATTATTAAGATTTTTCCATTTATGTACAAATAAATTGGTAAGTTTTCATCTTATTTTATTTTTGACAGTTTTAATTTTTTCTGAAAGTACCTTCGGAAATCGGGTGCGCGTTATATTGGAGAAAGTATGGTATAACTTATATTCGCTTTTACTCTACCATGCATTGGGTTGATAGATATTACATCAGTTTATACTTATTCAGCAGACTGTTGTTTACAGTTTGTACCATTTTCTTTTTAATTCCTAATGTGTGTACGTTGCAATCTGTTCAGTTCAGAACAATAAGCAACCCCCGTGACCCAATGAGATGAAGATGATGTGTATGACGCGTAAATGAGGTGTAGTTGTGTACAGACCCAGGCCAACAATTCCTGAGAGAGTATGGTTAATTGAACTCCAACCATCAAAGTACACCGGCAACCACTGCCTATATTCCAATCCGTATAAAAGTAACTACCTTTACTGGAATTTAAACCAAAAAAAAATTGTTTTAAATAACATTTGCCATCAGTTTTTTAAAAGTAAACTATAAACAAATCTTTTGAATTTACAAATCACAATTTGAGGCCTCATTACCCTGAGTACCTCTCATTATATCAATTATTCATATGTTAAAACAGAAAATTACTATGTAAAAAGATATTTAGATTTTAAAATATGGAATACTTTTCACTATAATTTTATGTACATTTAAAATCTTTCAAACAAGTACAAAACATGGTAACGTTTCAGGCGCCTAACTTCTTCTGCATTGTTTAGAAGAACCAAAATAAAAATAAATTTTTTCCGGCCACATTGGCGTAGTTGGTAACGTGCTCGCTTCTCATCATGTGTTCGTGGGTTCGAATCTCACTCAGGCACAGCATATTTTCATACGTTACAAAAAATCATTTCTTCCTCCATTGTATACAGTTACATCCCAACGTCGTAGCTAATGATGTTTGCAGTTGATGCGACGTTAATTAAATAAATTAAAAAAAAATTGCATTCATCATTTATTTGTGGTATACTATCAACATGTGAATGTGTGTAACAGGATTGTATATGAGTGTGCCACCGGAGGGGAACAATTCAGATATACGGCTAGTAGAGAGTAGGGATGCACGTTTGTATACTAAAAAGTATCGAAATAAATGGCGCTTACGTTAATTCACTACGTGCGTAGAAAATTGTTTCATGCTCGTATTTTGTTTACTTCGTCCAGTTCATTCTGGTCATCATTTAGGATTAATAAACCTTTAATAAATATCGTAAGAAGAGTTAAAAACGTTATCATCCTGAAGTAACAATTTGTATCTTTTGGGCTAAATTAGAACATTGTTTGTTAAGACCGAGCATTAAGCCCGAAGCCTAAGTATCATGGGTGCAGTGAAGTTGTTGATAGATTGGTTAGAAGCAATTGGCTGCTTAAGCCCCCGTAGCGTGTTGGATAGTAAGAATCCCCAAAGGGTACTGATTAATGCCTTTACAGATCCTTTTTTACTGTTACTGTCTTAGCATTAATTTTAACTTTTTTTGTTTTTTTTTGTGTGGTATAGTTTCTTAAGTAAGGTTGTTATTTTTGTAGTCTGTCTTCAAGTATTTCTGGTTAATTATATTTAAAAAAAATGGTTACTATTAAGTAATAACTCTGTATAAAAATTTGCACATGGTGAACTCATTTTTACACACATCAACTATTGTAAACGAGGGAATGAATTTAAATGTAGTCCCATAAAATACGTCTTATGTGTGATGCTTCATTACTTATAAAGAATACAAAAGTCATTTTTTTACTAACCTACCTCGTTTTAAATGTAAGAGTTTTGCCAAAAATTATTAATACACGTTTAAAAACATCTGTTTACATTTAAAATTATGTGTACGCTATAGACATATACATGTAAAATTTAGTCAAAAGTTTCAAACTAAAAACATTTATCCCTGTCCTGAAGCTATTTTATTGTGTTAATGATTCAAAACAATGCTTGACAATGGCCTAACCGAATTAAAGATATAAGTACCATGAACATTTTTCTAAATAAAGCGCCTATTAAGCACAAATTAATTCAAAGTATCAGGTTGATCAAGGTGTATGTAGCGTTAATGTTTGATTTTAATCACCTTTTCTTGTTGTCATGAAAATATGACATTGTTTGACTTGTTGTTGTTTAGGGATCAGCCGAATGTCCGCAATTCGGAAGTGTCCGTTAGTAGGAGTTTCACTGTAATGCTTTTAAGTTACTTCAAAAGTATTTTTGTATTCAATTCGGTATTTATTTGTTTTTGTAACGAAATAAGAAACTGTATGAAAGAGAGAATTTTCATGCATAAGGTTGAGTAAGTGCGAATACAATCCGATTGAGACATGTTAGCGAATAAATTGTTTAGTATTATTGATATTTAGTAGACAGTTAGGTAGTTACGTTTTTAAACAGATTTCAGATAAGTAGACAATTGAAGAACCAAATCTGGAAAGACGAGAATATTTAACACAAGATGTGTTTTTCACATCAGTTCCATTTACGAAAAAGAAACGACACGTCGTGAAAGTGCCACAATACTTTGCACTTTGGTTTCTATAATGGTAAATTCAATTCTTTTTATTTTATTTTCAAATCAATAGGCACATATCTAACACGTAACAAATACACAAATGTAAGGGTTTATAATGTAGTTATATAACTTTTTATTTTTATAGTTATTGAATTTGTATGTTTCCATTTCGTAATACTGTCAATATAAATGTGCACATTATTAGTATTACCATTTTTGTGGTAATATTGAACGTGTTTGTAAGATACAATCTGTTTAGGGTATTTTTAAAACTTATTTTCTAACTTCAATCCGTATTTCTTATGGAGATCACTTGAACTGTAATTATGTTTTGTTTTCAAATTATTAATTACGGATGTAATTTTATTCGATGAGTAATTTTTTTTGTTATCAGTCTCTCGACTGGTTTGATGCGGTTCTCCAACCTGTTCTATCTTGCGCAAGTCGTTTCATATCTACATACCTGTAACGCCCTACATCTTTCGTAATTTATTTTATTTTATTTATTTATTTCTAATATATTAATTTTACAATAAGTACAATTTCTTATGTATCTGAACAGAAACTCTTTCCTGACTTAAGGCAAAGCCTGTGCTCAGGAAAGGACAGTGATGAAATAATAATAACAATAATAAGTTATTGTTATCATTATTATATAACAATAATGTAATTAATACATTATGCGTTAATTAACATATCTAATTACAATGTTATTGATTACTCTATATTGCACAATTTTTTTAAAAATTATTAAGTAAATTAGTTATTACTAGTAATTAGTATTACCTAAACCAACCGATCCATGGATGAGCTCAATCAACTCCCAGACCAACCAACTATTTTTTAAGTCTACATTTAATGACACCAATCGATGCAGTAAAAAATAATTTTCGTAAATCAGAAGGCAAACAATTACACGATTTTTGTGCCATATATTCAAACACCTCTTGACCTCCTGATGTATTACGTATCACTTTCATGGCCAATCCAGCCTCAACTCTTCTTGTGCTATAATTACACTCTAAAAGAGCAATATTTTTTCTTTTTACTTATATGTGTAATGAAGTACTATTTTCCTGTAATTTGTTTTATATATTCTAACCTTTGCCTCCCGCTAAAATTCAGTCCCTCAATATTACCTTACATTATTGATAGACCAATACCTGGTGGATGTCTTAAATTTTGCCCCTCTAGCCTATCCCTTCTTCTGGTAAGATATTTCCATATATTATTTTATTAAACATTATTTTCCTTTGTTTGCACCACTACATATATGAGGCCTCTCATAACAAACCCAACAATCTCCATTTTTCTAAATTTTTCAGGAGAGCCAAAAAACTGCTATTCTTATGTTCACAGCTGTAAACTAACACAAAAATATATATACATGAACTTCTTAATGCTGATTTAGAATATTACATTTAAAATGTTGTAATATTTTTAGTTTTTGCGGTATTGTTATTATAAAATTGGAGATTGCGGACTTTGTTATAACTTAGAGGAGATTGCTGTTTTTGTTTTGCCCATCCATGGATATTATTGTGTTAGTTACAACCTAATTATTTTGGAGTTTGCTGATTGTTGCATTTTAATCGGATATGTCTTTATTTAGCAGAAAGGCGGAATTCGTTACATTAAAATATAAATTTGTACTCGCTAATTTTAACAAATAATTTAAATTTTCTTAATAATTATATCCTTGAGCCTTCATTTTTCAGACTAGGTGATAAATTAAACAAATCAATTTACTGTAGAAGAGAAATAAGCAATGGTTTTATTTATGATGCAAAACTTTACACCTCGCTTTTAAAGGTGAAACTACGTTTGGCGAACAATCCGTGTTTAAAATATTAACTTCAATTGATAAAACTTATTCTGATTTTGTACAATTATTTCAGGTACAACTCTAATATTTTAATAATAAAATCAATATCTAAAGAAAAGTACTAACTAGTTAGTGAACTACTAGTACCTAACACAATTCACACACAACCAAAAATAAAAAAATCACATAACCTGAAAATTATGATCACGTGATCCTAATGGTGGAATCTGATTGGTTGAAATGGAGATTGCCGACTCTGTTATGATTTTTTTGTGGATATTGCAGCCTTTGATGTAACATCCCAATTTCATGTTTAATTTTGAAAGGGATATTGAGTCTTTTGGTTTAATCGGGTTTCATATTCGGATTCAGGACAAAAAATGCTACTAGAATCAGTTAAAAACTAACTTTCGTTAAAAAGTGGAGATTGCTGTCTTTGTTATGAGAGGCCTCATATGATAATGAACAGCCAAAACAAAACAAGATTAAATATAAACTCACCTCAGAGTATTATATTGTTTCGAGATCTTTCGTCTCTCACGGAGACATCATCAGCAATAAAATTAAAAGACACTAAACATATATGTGTTTAGTGCCTTTTAATTTTATTCCTGATGATGTCTCCGTGTGAGACGAAAGATCTCGAAACAATATAATAGGCCTACTCTGAGGTGAGTTTATATTTAATCTTGTTTTGTTTTGGCTGTTCATTATCATATATATTTCCATATATATCTTTTTTCATCCACTCTCCTAAGAACCTCTAAATTACTTATGTTGTCCACCCACCTAATCTTTAACATTTTTCTATAACACCACATTTAAAATGCCTCTGTCCTCTTCCTTTGTACAGCCCCAGTCACCCACGTTTCACTCCCGTATAGTGCTACACTCCAAACATAGTGTTTCAAGAAATTTTTCCTACTCTGTAAGTCAATGTTTGTAGTCAGTAAGCTGTTTTTCAAGTAACAATTTTATTTAATAATAAGAACTATTATAAACAGTTCTATTTCTAACAAATTTATAATTACATCAATTAATGAATAAAGCATTTAAGAACAGAAGAGGTAGGGGTGTAAAAGACACTAGTCACAGTTATCTCCTCCTTAGGGTTCGAATATGATTGAAATTTGTCGTGCATCGTCATGTTTAGTATTGTATTATGACATCAGTAGCGTAAAGTATTTGTAAGTCATTGTGTTACGTTACGGTTGTGCCGTAAAGAGGCTATTTTTTTTTTTTTTTTTTACTTGTGAGGCCACAATGGACCACTTCAGCCACAACATGGAAGACTCTACTTCGATCTCTGAGCCTTGATCTTTACCCAGTATTCCCTCATTCTTTGTGATCTCTGAGCCCGGAGTTCTTCCGTCACCCTCTGCACTCTTCTAGTCTTGGTTTCCGGTTCCAAAGCCAGATCCTTCAACTTTCTATAACTCTCAGACTTGAACCTCACATCCTCCAGCGTCAACCCAAACCTTTCCAAGTCCTCCTTGACCTCCTTCGTCCAGTTCAAACCGATTTTAAAACCCCAGACACTTTCAATAAGTCGTCTAAGTACTCTGTTCTCCGGTGTTCTGAGGATATGGCCCAAAAAGGAGATTCGTTTTTTCCTAATTGTGTCTAGTATTGGCTCCGAAATTTTATAGACTTCATTATTTGGTAGCAGTCTCCAACTATTATCTTTGTATATTCTCTTACCAATACAGGTTCTAAGGATTCTTCGTTCTAACGTCAGGATTCTGTGGGTTTTAGTTTTTTGTGACAGTTTTGTTAGGGTCTCTCCACAGTAAGTCACTGCAGGTTGTATTACCGTTTTGTAATGTCTTACCTTTGTATTTACCGACATTGACTTCTTGTTGTAAGAGGCTATTATTATAAAGAAAGGTATAATATGTTTCAATGAAGACTAATTTCTATTTCTATTCAGACGTCATTAAAGTATTTTTAAACAAATATTTGTACGCATATATTTTTCACTTTGTAAATTACGGGTTTGTTGAACTACATATTTAATCATTAATTATGTTTTAGTAGTTCCAAATCGTTTTTCCTGATAATAATTTTCTGTAAGAATTCGGTTAGACATCTGAGGTTCGTTCAAATAATTTTTCTGTAAAGGTGCCTAAGAAAAACTATTTTTGTTAGCTTCCTTTTTTTTATTAAAGCTACATAGGACTACATAAGTTCATTAAAGAAGAAAAATCTTATTTCCATTTTTGTTGTGTTGGAGTACTTTTCCTGATACTTCTTTCCTTGATTCTTCCCCAGTAAAAAGTCTTCCCCCCAAAAAAAACAGAAAAAAAGTATACCCTCAATCTTTATGATCTCTTCTGGCGTTCTTCGTTGGAATACACGATTTTCTGTCGTTTGGTCGGTCTTATCTGTTCAAGTCTTATGTTGGTCAGTTTGTGGTAATTTCCGAATTTTCTTTCCAGGTCTTCTAGTGAGATTTGGATTTCGTTCATATCCTTTGCAAAAGCTTAATTTACAATAGATTAAAAAAATAATAAAATATCTCTTTGTTTGCTTTGAAATACTACCTACACTTTATGTATTCGTAATTGATATTCTTCATGTATGTCGAATTTATTCAAATTTCAATTAAATATATTTTACGACAATATTAAATTTAAATTAATTCTTTAACAATCGTTTAAAATTTTACATGAACTATACGAAATGTAGCTTGAGAAGTTTATAGTTGCACAATGTGACATCCATCCGAGTTAAATCAAGTTAACAAAACATAATAATTATTAAATTTGTTTCTGTCTCATTAGAAATGAATGAAGTTCAAAGTGTCTGCTACAGAAATCTGTGAAGATGTAACAGTAATCTTATCTCCTAGATTATACAAATATGTATATGTTCTCAATTAAACGACGTAGGTTTATTTCAAATGAGTACGCTAATACGCATTGTACATTTATGAAAGTGACAAGTCAAATACCTGCAGGCCTACGAGTATATTTCCCTTAACGTTTACTACCTCAGTAAACTGTCACGTTTTGTACAATTCAGTCTATTACGTTTATTCCTTAATTTCAATGATGTTACGCTTACCCTTGTTTGTTTCTCTACTCTCATCTAAAATTTCTTACCTTTGCATAATTTAACAATTTCGTTTTCGATTCTAATGAGTCATCATCTAAAACAGGACTAAACAGTTATCTTAGTAATTAAAATTGTATCATTTATCTCAAAAGAAACCAAATCATTTTTCCAAAGATTTTTAGCACTGTTTATAAAAATGTGTGTCAGTGTATTATGAAGGAACTCAATCCTTTCCGTTATCGAACCAGAAATTTATAAGTTGGGTAGGCCTACTTAGTTTTATTTTTACTGTGTCCAACTGTTTTCCATACTAATTACCAACGATGTAGACCATCGAATTTCAACCTGTAGTCCGTGGGACGTTTTTATGTTGTCCGCAAAATATTCGTCAGTTAGCATAATAAAAACTACAATAATAATAAAAACTTTCGGATTTATCTTATTTAACTAAATAGCAAAATAAATAATTAGTCGCGCTGTTATTATAGTAGAATCGGCCTTTCCGCCGTTCTGCCTGCGGCTCTGACTGACGCCACGTCTTCACAGGAATAATGTATTTTCTCCTTCATATGAATTGATGCTTCTTAATGAGTTCCCTTTCAAAAATTACGGTGACTATTTTTCTTAATTATATTTTGGAGGAAGTGGGAAAACAATATTTTATTTTTGCTTAATACACTTTTAATGAAAAGGCCAATATAACTATAATATTCAGCCTATTTAATAAGTAGGCATTGTAGTAGCCCTAGGCATACACAGGCTTTCATTCATTTAGTGTATGTGGTAAGACATCTAGTGGTCCTAGGTATGGAAAAGTTGAGAATCATTGGTGTAGGCGACGAAGAAAAATAATAAGATCAAAATGAGAGGATATTTTGTATCGTGACTAATCTTACTCGGCTGTGAAATGTGTTTTCCTGTATATACGAGATGTGGCTATTAAATAACGAGACTGACGTTGTAAAACATTTTATTTTGAATTTTATACATAATCACTTCTTGTTACCTTCAATATACACTCCTTCTCTATCCCTACAACGCTCCATGTGAATTTTCCATTGTTAGAAACATTGCTGGAAGTCATCTTCTGTCAGCTCCTTCAGGACACGTGCCGCTTTGTAACACCTCGTGAAAACGCTACTAATTAAGGTGAACATAAATAAAAAAAACACAACAATAAGTAAAAAAAAAAAACAGGAAGCGTAGAATTGTGGTTGCTAAGGGAAAACATAAATTAACCAAAGTAATAGTTGCACCAAAAGAAATTTTAATATTAAATTAAATCAACAAGAAAAGAGCAAAAAATAAATAAAAATAAAAGAAATGCATGCAAAAGTTATGGATGGCTCAAAATATTGCCAAAAATTTATATTCAAATAATATCATAAATTTATAATAGTTAATTTAAATAGACACAATACAAAGATTTCTTATGTGAAAATTATCAATTTCATCAATGAAAATATTTTTTTTTTAGTTTATTAATTTGTTACAAGATATGGAGTCGTTCCATGTTGCTAACAAAATTGTGTTGTCGACAACCCCAAAAAAATTAATACATCTTATAGAACGGCATACAATATCAAATAACCAGATTATCATATCACATAATTATTATTTTCATTTTATTTTTATTAAAAAATGTAATAAATTTTATTAAATAAATTTAATAATTTAATAATTAATAATTTTATTAATATTTTAATAAATTGTTATTAAAAATATTTAATAAAAATTCAACACTTTATATTTTTTACAAAACTAGTTAATTTAAAAAACAGGTAAGTCTCCAAAAATAGTAGAAGTAGTTGATTAGGCGATACCCCTTCTTATATCGGTGAGGTAGATTTACCCAGTCATATCCAAAAACTACTCGATGAAGATATCCAATAATGATATAAAAATATTAAAAGTGTACATTACCAGATCCAGTGTTTTGAATAATAATAAGCCATCAATACAAACGCATGCTCTTTTACATTTCTTTAATTATAATTTGAAATCATAAGTTGAAATCAAATGTTGAAAACAGAAGTTGAAATCATTATTAGAAACCATTAATAGAAACCAAAGTTAGAAACCAAAGGTAGAAACCAAAGGTAGAAACCGTAAGAAGAAACCGTAAGTAGAACCCTGAAAATTTACAAAACCAAACAAAATTAAAATCTTGCACTCACAAGAGAAACAAAATTTTAAAGCCCCCCCGTTAAGAAAAAACTTGACCAACAGAATTTAAGAAAAATTTAAATTTTGAGAAACACTAGCTGAATTATTTAAAAAAATAAGAGAAACAAGTAAAAAGATAAAGCATACAGAGGTGTGCATAAAAATTACAACACATGTACCGAACAGGCACAGAATTGTCTGAAGAAATTTCCAGAAGGAAAACAGCACTACTTATTAAAATAAACGGAACTTAAGTCCCACAGAAAGGTGTATATAATCATATTCAGAAAACAGAGAATAGTAAATAAGACAAGTACTAGTTGAAAACAAGTCATTTCAAAAATAAAAATAAAAATTATACAACATAATTTCCAAAGTTAGATGTTAGAAAATAACATCGTATTCATAAGAATATTTGTGAGACTTTCCAGGCTATCTGCTTAATTCTAAAGAAAAAAAACCAAAGAACTTACCTACGGATAGGGTAAAAAGAGTACTCATAATAAATAAATAAATATGATTTAACAAATTAATAAATTTGATTTAACAAAATCAAGAAAATATCACCAACAAAGTACAGTACATAACCTATACAAGCAAAACGTTCCGAACAACATCTTACAACAGAATGAATAATCAGAAACAGGCAGATAGCGAAACTCCCCAAAAGAGAGCACTATACCAGGTGACGTCACAACGCCGCGACAAATTCAAATTACGAAACGAACTTCCAAGTAACGAGACGACGTTACAGCTTTCTCTTTTACAGCTTCCACAGACCCAAATCTTGTCCCTTTTAATGCAGATTTCACCTTAGGGAACAGGTAGAAGATAATAACATGTGACAAAACGGGGTTTTTTACTTATGATCCGGAAACGAAGCACCAATCCATGCACTGGAAGAGCCGAACTTCACCGAGAGCAAAAAAAAAACTCAAATGAGCTAGTCAAAATTTAAAGCAATGATGATTTTTTTTAATATCCATGAGATTGTGTACCTTCACTGGATTCCTAAAGGTCTAACAATTAATCTATATTACTACCTTGAGGTAGCCTACTTTCTAAACTACGTCAAAGAAGGAAAAAACGTCCAGAATTGTGGAAGGACAAATCATAGGTTCTCCACCGTCTGCATTAACAATAATTGCAGAAAAGTCGGACGTTAAACCAAAAAATACATAGGTTTTCCACCAACACAATGCGCCTAAAGGCCTAAGGTCATCGGCCAAAAGGCTAGTTTGAACCTGTAGAGGTTTTACTAAGTAAAACGAGGGGTGAGGTGGTTTATTGCCTTCCTCACTGATTGGAAAAGTACGCTTACTAGGATGTCGGGCTCTCTGAAAAGCACATATTTTCCACTCTGCAAATGACATCTTTAATTCATTCACCACAGAGTCTGGCTGTATAAAGAAATTATTTTACTTACATTACTTTCAGGGAAGATAACTCTGATTAGTGTCTTTTATACCTCTACCTGTACTGTTCTTAAATGATGCAGTCATTTAATTGGCTGACCATGTGATAAGAGACAGAACTATTTATTTTAGCTCTGCAACGAACAGATTGAGTGTAAATAATTTGAAACTCCACGTGTCTGTTATCGGCTGAAAAAATATATAAAATGTTAAAATTAAAATTGTATTTTTTTGATATAAAGTATTATTATTATTCAAGTTTGTGTAAGAGTAACTACCTTTACTAACATTTAAACAAGTAGCCTACCATTCGTCTCCGAATATGGGATTTGCGGCGAAAACTTTAGACCAACCCGGTGGGGTCAATGAAGTTAGATAGAAAATTTTGTATAATTATTTTGAAATTCAAGATCCCTCTTAGATCGCTACAAGGTCCCTTTGAGAGAATTATTTTCTGTTAAAATATTTAGAATAACAATATACATTTCTATAAATTAGTGCTAGGATACCAAATGTATTTAATTAAATCCGATTATGTAGGGTTATTACATACGTCCAGATTGCTGAGCCGTCCTGTATGTTACTGAATAATGTCGGATCGATACTAGTATATCTCGTTGTAAACGAACAAATATATTTTAAGTATTTTAGTATTTTTCTTTTTTCACATAAAACCTATGAAACTATTATTAAATAATGTGGAAAACCTCTGTTATCAGCAATAAATTTAGGGAGCAGCTTCTAGGTTCCTTTGGGAATATAGATAGCAGTCGGGTCCTTATCAGTGCAGCAGTCACTCATGTTGCCTGAAATAGGGGGAGATTCTCCTCTCTTCCCCACTAAAGTTTCAATTCCCCTTTGCCACCTTTTCATCTTCTCGTTGTAATATGTTTACAATCCTATTTTCTATGTTTACTAAGATCAAACAGTTTAAATGTAAATATGAAATTAATTATTTTATTGTCGGGGCTCTAATGTAATTATAGGCTTGTACGCCCAATAATGCTATAAATTGTATTATTATAAATGTGATCATTGTAATTATAAACCTATTGCCATAATTAGATTATACCCTCCACAATATTGTACGCTAATTTACATCAAGCTAGAACATAGGCTGAATTATTACAGTGGCTTTGCTAATTAAATTATTCAATAATTATAATATGACAGAAACCCTGTTGCTGATATATCACATTTATACGAAGTTTTAAGCCTTCTATTGTAATCATTAGCTATACATTGTCATTACAACTATTCTATTACTCGATTATTAATTTCTCTTGCCCTATATGAATATATAGGGAACGAAAGTATTGTTTTCATGTAGATTTTTGAATTGAGTTTTTACCGGAAATACACTTTTTCAGACCCCCTGAACCCCAAAAAACATGTTTTTAGCTATTGCTCTGTGCGTGTTTGTGTGTGCGCGCGCGCGTGTGTATGTGAATAAAATATCACAAAAACGGATTATTTTATAAAGTTGAAACGTGGAATTTAAGTCAGGTACCACTAGGGGAACCGACACGAACATTTTCATCAAAATCAGTCAACCTGAAGTATAGTTTATTCATTTTGCTGAGAGCTGTGAAATAGACATTGCGAGTCACACCGCTACATGCAGTACAGTATGGCTTGTGCTAAACTAAACCTCATGCGTTACTTGGATTTATTGGTTACGCGGAACTTAGTCCTATTTTTATAATTCTTATTCTATATTAGCTATAATTTTATTTTATTGTACCTGAAGTAGCCTAAAACATAATATTGTAATAATTATACTCATTTATAGTGACTAATATACGTATTATTTCGCAAATATAAATATAAATCAACGAATTCGCTATCCGACGAAAATATCATATCCAAAGAAAAGTATTACAATCGTTAAACCAATTACAGTTTAAAATTGTGCGCTAAGTATACATGCAATATGCTTTAGTAAACCACCACAGGTAACTAAATATATACAGTAAAATCTCTCTATAGCGGAATTGAAGGGACCATGAGGTACCGCCGCTATAAAGAGAGTTCCGTTATAGAGAGAGCGAGTAATTAACGGCGGAGGGGGAAGTTGGAGTAGTAATTTTGCTGTACAAAATAACTTATATGCGTATGTAAATGGTGCATGGAATAAGTTTTTGAAAAACTACTGAATAGATAACTTTATGACGAATGTTTAATACAGTAGATTACTTCAATACAGTGAGATGTTTAAATTAATTACATAAAGTGTAGGTTATTAACTTAACAAGAAATTTGGATACAAACTGGTTTTATTAGATGTTGTGTTACTAATATTTAACAATAGAATTTCACTTTTCGTATTGAACTTTTTTCAATAATCATTTATACAGTACATACCGTAATAGATAGCCTAAAATTAATTAGCACTGAAACTCGTTTTTCACTGAACAGTAATAAACATAGGATACATACAATTAAAATATCCTAAAACATAGGCTACGCAAACACAAAAAAATACACAGTACAGTATATATTTTTTCGTTTTTAAGGAAACAATGATTGTGAAGTACATTTAATTTAGTAAAATAAGTTGTAAATTTTGTTTCGTTTTCAATTCATAAAACATCTCTTCAATCTCATTTTCAATGTTTAAAACTTGTAAATTTTCATTTATATATTGGCAATGACAGTACGTGGAAACAACAATAATAGCGTGTAGTGCCTTTTTACTTGAAGGGGCACCATTTCTGTTTCCATTTCATCGTCATCTTCACTTTCTTCCTCGTTGTTTTGGCCTAAGACATTTTCGATTACTGCAAAGTGAAGTAGCTAAGTGATGAAGTGACTAATTCATTGTCTGCCCCTACATAGGCGTCTAAATCCATATCCTGAAGATATTGTTTAGCCGCTATAGAGAGATTTTTGTGCCGCTATAACGAGAGCTAAATACATTACCGTAGTATACGAAATGGTCGGGGTCGGCAAATAATGCCGCTAAAGAGAGATTTCCGCTATAGAGAGTTCCGCAATAGAGAGATTTTACTGTACTTAAAAAAATAGTAGCTATTACTAAAATGGCATCATGGGTATCAGCCATTCGACTTTGGAAACAATCAAGGGATTTGTAAATACTGATTTTGTGCATGATTCAGTACAGGATTGTTTGCGTATGCCTACGTGACTGTAGGTGATGGGAAAGACGAGGAACCTATCGTTCGGCTGCTAGTGCGCATGTCTGTTTCGCGGCTCTCAGAAAAATGCACGAGTTCTACTAGTTCATTCGTACGATTTTTAACTTTTTGCGATTTTCTTAAAAACGGCTCCTACGTTTTTTATTTAAATTGCCTCTCATTAACTACATTTTTTATTCTCTACACGGTAGGGTAAGCGCCATGCTTGCTGAAATTTTTGAGTGGTCTATGCTCTCATGGTAAACAATTTTTTTTAAAGATTGTGGCCTTAATATGGATTTTAGGGCAAAGGTGTTTATAATAAATATAGAAAATCACTAATTGACGCTAAATTAAGCGTTGTCGAAAAATTTTTGAAATAAAAGTTGTAGTATTTTTTAAATTTTCTACAACTTTAATAATTAAAGTTGTAGAAAATTTAAAAAAGACTACAACTTTAATTATTAAAGTTGTAGAAAATTTAGAAAAGACTACAACTTTTATTTCAAAAATTTTTAATTTAGCGTCAATTAGTGATTTTCTATATTTTGCTCATAAATATCGGTAAAAAATTGGATATTTTAAAGATTAACCTTAGTATGCATCTTACAACAAACGTGTATAATCAAAGTAATAGAAAATAAAACAGCTATAACTTTTATTTAAAGCATTTTTTCTACAGAACCTAGCTTACCGTCAATTAGTGGTTTTCCGTATTTTTGAGTCGAACAGAGATTGATTTTCATTTTGCGTCATTCACTCGTGATTAACATTAGGTTATGTTTTTCATTTTTCATTGTTTACTAATGATTCAACTTAGGTTATTTGGGGGTTTATTAACTTTGGTAAGAGAAAGTCGTGTGAGTGTTTCACCCTTTTCTTTGTTGAATCACTAGAATGTACGTGTGTATGCCAAATAATACGATTTTGTCTTTTGTTGTTTTGTTTTTTGTAAATACGATTTTGTCGTTATGCAGAGATTTTTAATATTGCATTTTTTTTTCTTAGCTATATGGGTGTTTTGTGTCCATGAATGGAAAATTAATGAAGGAAGACGTAACTTAATATAGAAATGTTAATAACGAAATAAAGTTTTTTGGCTCACTTATTTTTATATGTATACTTTGTTGTTTTTTAACTCATTCGATTATATTGTTTGTTCTTTAGATTTAATATAATTTTGGTTTGTAGTTTTTTTTATATAGGTAATCATAGGCTATAGCCTAATTTTTTCGTTAACTGTATAACTTAGTTACATGTTCTTATAAGCCCCTTATATATTTAGTTAATTAGATTTATTAGACTTTTAGACTGCATTTTATTGGAAATCGTATAACTTTTACTTTCTCTTGCCTATATAAATAGGAAGGAAAGTATTGTTTTCATGTCGATTTTTCGAAATCGATTTTTCACCAGGTCTACACGTTGTCAGACTCCCTGAACCCAAAGAACATGTTTGTAGTGATTTGTGTGTGTGTGTGGGTGGGTGAACAAAATATCTCAAGAACGGAACAGCGTACGAAGTTGAAATTTGAAACTTACGTTATATACCACTACCGGACCCGACACGAGCATTTTTATCAAAATCGGTCAACCGGAAGTAGTACTTTATTCGTGTCATTTTCACTTTTTTGCAATTTTCTCAAAAACGGCTCCTACGATTTTAAAAAAAATCACCTCATTTACTATGTTTTTTATTCTCTGCAAGATGGGGTAGGCGTCATGTTTGCTGAAATTCTTTGGGAGGCTGCGCTCTAGTAGAAAAAGCTGTTTTTTTTAATTGCAGCCTTAGTATGCATTTTAGCGCAAAAGTGTATACAGTTGTAAAGAATTTAAAAATCTACAACTTTTATTTCAAACATTTTTTTCTATAACGCTTAGTTTAGCAGTAATTAGTGATTTCTTGTTTTATTCATGAAAATCTAAACAAATCGAATTTTTAAGATTTCGGCTGTAATATCCATTTTATGACAAAAGTGTAGGCCTATATAATCACATTTATTGGATCATATTTATTTATTTAAAGATCTGCAACTTTTATTTACAGCATTTTTCTCTACAGAACCTAGTTTAGCGTGAAAGAGTGATTTTCCGTATTTTTAAGCTAAACTGAGGTTGATTTTCATTTTGTGTCTTTCACCATGATTAAAATAAGGTTAAGTTTTTTGAGGTTAGTTTTCTGTTTATTTCTAATGTTTTATTACTAATGTTAGGTTATATTTGTCATTATTTACATTGACAAGAGAAAGTTATGTGAGTGTTTCACACCAGATTTTTTAAGATTTCATTTGTTTATTAAATATTTCGCTGTGTATACAAAGCATATTTCATTTGTATTAAGTTAAACTAACTTAACAGACTTATGGCTAGTATAAATGTTGATTTACTTGAGAAGAAAGGTGGAAGGATTGTTTGATGATTAGCTTGGACGTGTGGTAATAATGTCTACGGACGTCCGTTACCAGAATGTGTAAATGGTATTGTCGCGACTACTTGTATTGTTCTTAGCCGTTCTGCCGTAACATAAATGATGCAAGGACTATTAGCTGGAGAGACGCGATAAGCTTGTTTGGATTGCAACAGGTACACAAAAGCTCTTGGAACTATTTTGACGAAAGCTTGGACTTCCTCGTTCTACACATATTAATATTAACTTCTCCAACGTTTTTGTTTCACTCACTTTCATCTTTCCTTATTCGAATAAATAACTGTTATTCTGTTACGAATAGCAAAGAGAATAGAGGTTAATTTAATATACTACCTCTTTGTATAACATACACAAATAATAACGTACAAGTGTTTACTCTTGTTAAACGTACGAGGGCATTATATAATTATTAAACGAGCTGAATTATAGAATTTCTTAAATAAATATTATTATTTTAGTAGTTCTCTTAAACATCAGAAAGCAATACAGTAGGAAAATTAATTTTCAATTGTTATTTTACATTCTGCTGAGAATATCGTTGAGTTTCTACACTCTTAATGTTTTGTTAATTTTTAGTATATTCGTAGTTCTCTATTAAATTTTTCTATTGTCATATTTTAGTACATAGCGTAAATGCGGTGTTAAAAATATTTCTTATTAAATAGATTTTAATTTGTGCGATTGATCATAATCTAATTTTAGAATTTGTAATTGAATATCATTTGTTTAAATCTGTTGTGAAAAACTCATACAACTTTCTTTTGCCAATGTAAATAATGAACAGTATAACCTACGTTTAATTCATGAGTACACAATGTAATATGAAAAACATAACTTTATTTTAATCGTGCTTTAGAGATGTAAAATAAAAATCAAGTCAATTTGACTTAAAAATACGGAACAACACTAACTGACTCTAAACTAAGCTTTGTAGAAAAATGCTGAAAATAAAGTTGTAAATTTTTAATTTTCTGTAACTGTAATATGTAATGTCGTTTTTCGTTGAGTGCATACTAAGGCTGCAATCTTAATATAACCCGATTTTGATGAGAAAATTTAGAAAATAACTGACGCTAAACTAAGTTCTGTAGAAAACAAAATTGAAATAAAAGTTTTAGGTTTTTAAATGTTCTTCATTATATACTTTTTTGCTCTAAAGTGCATATTAAGGACGGAATCTTTCAGTCGCGTCGTGTCTTCGCTATTATCAAGTAAATTAAACGCCAAATAATTCGGGTGATCTGCTAATTTTTCTTGATATTTACAACTTAGCTGCGTGATTTCTTCTTTCATGGTGTTGCCACATAATCCCTTATGCAATGCATCATTTGTCACATACCATGTAGCATTTGTTATTCGTAAGACTTTCGACTGGAATCGTTGGATGATAGCAAGATTCGATTTCGCGGCTAATTCCCAAAGCGGTAACCCATAATTCCATAGAGGTTTTAGTACGGTTTTGTATAGTGGAATCTCTAATGACTGTTGTGAACGTTTTGATGACTAACCTACATTTTAAATCATTGAAGTTTATATCAATATCAACATCATCTCTATTAACATTATCTTCTTCTTCTACGCATTCCACTATCACCGTTATTAATTTGGTTATCTTTTCTATTACTGTTATTCATCTTTTATGTAATTAATATTTTCAAAAATTATTGGTACTTAATTTTTTTCCTTTCCGAAGCAATACCATTGAGTATTGTCTTCGTCATGTGAACCCGTTCATGCTATTTAATTATCGTTTTTGTTTTTTAACTGATTGTAAATAATCTCAGATATTAGAAAAAAGGACGGAATCTTAAAAAAAAAACATTTCTTACTACGAAAGCACAACCTTCCATACAATTTCAGCAGACATGGTGCTTACCCTATCTAGTAGAGCATAAAACATTTAATAATGAGGTGATTTTTAAAAAATTCGTCGGAGCCGTTTTTGAGAAAATCGTAAAAAAATGAAAAATCACACGAATAAATACCGAATTTTTACCGAATTTTCCGAATACCGAATACGAATTTTTACGAATTTTTGGTTGACCGATTTTGATAAAAATGTTCTTGTCGTGTTCCGTAGTGGTATTTAACATAAGTTTCAAGTTTTAGTTTCGTACTTTATTCCGTTCTTGATATATTTTGTTCATGCATACACATTCACACATTCCAATCTCTAAAAACATGTTTTTTTAGTTTAAGGGAATCTGAAAACATGTATATCTGGTGAAAACTCCATTTCAAAAAATCGACATGTAAACAATAGTTTACTTTCTTTCCCTATTTATTCATACAGCCAAGAGAAAGTCAAAGTCTGCAAAAAATTAGATAATATAGGCTACTAACTATAAATTTACATGAAATATAGACTTATGCTGTAACTTTGAAAGTTTTAGTTAAATTTGTAGAATTTTTTTAAAATTTCACTTACGCATCCTAATTTTGAAAGCGATTTCTCATTGTTTTCAGTATTTACTTAAAAACAGTGATTTGAAGGAAAATCAGGAAGTTTAGATTTGTATGATTTCACTATTCGTTTCTTCCTATTGTTACACAAAATTAAAGTAGAATCCAGTGAGTTACAATAATAAAGCTGCAACAGTTGGGAAAATTAACAATTAACACAGCATGAGCAACGGTTGAGCGAGCGCGTACGGTATAAATGTTGTTATAAAACAAAGTTAAAGCTGTTATTTCAGTAGTATTTATTTGCTGTGTAGTATATATGTTACTTTACCGAACTAAAAGTAATATTAAATTAATTTTGAGAATATGACAGAACTGCGTTGTTTTAACATAGTATTTATTCAATATTTTATCAGTGGATTTTTGTAATAGGTTTACTTAAAAACAACGACTACAAAATTATTATAGTTTTTCGTTTGTTTATGAAATTAAATCAATAGGGAATTGTATGTCAGCCAGTTATGCGCTGCCATTTCACTACTTCCTACCATTTCTCTTGTTTTTATTCTTCTACCAGTATGTTCTCTCATTCTCTCGCTAATTTTATTTTTTCTCCTTCAGGGACAACCGCATAGTTCTCTTCTGTTATCCTCCAACTGATCCTTCACGTCTGCAATTTTGATTCTGGGCACTTTTTCCCCTATTTCCATGTCGTTGAATCTTTAAATCTGTCTCTCTGTAAATCTATCCGAACTTCTTTTATCCCAGTAACCTTTGTCTTTCTACCTCGAAGTTCAAAATCTTGTTTGCTTATCTTTCTGGTTTCGTTCTTCTGGTGTATCTGTAGGATTCCATTCTACTTTTCTTCATCGTGGTCATGAAGAATAACACTTTTGGTTCGGTCAAGTGGTAAGTGAATTCATTTTTACTTTCTCTTGCCCTACATGAACATTCAGGGAAGGAAAATAAAGTTTTTAGTTGATTTTCTGAAATCGAGTTTTCACTGGATATACACTTTTAAGGCCCCATGAACTCAAAAAGCATGTTTTTAGCAATTGGCCTGTTGTCTGTGTATGTGAACAAAATATCTCAAGAACGGGATAGCGTAACAAAGTTGAAACTTGAAACTTAAATTTTTGAAAAGTGGCAGGGGATGTCCCCTGACTTGTTGGTCTTTTGTCGTAGCCAGAAGCCAACGAGCTTCTCACCTGGCTTCTCTTTCTGGCTCGTAGCCAGAAGCCAACGGTCGTCACTTATATCAGTGATTCGGTTGCGACTCACTCTAGTGATTGGTGAACTTTTATACCAACAACAGGAAATTCAGAGATGGGTTTTTGGGGTGTTTGTCAGCCAATCTAGCCCACCCGTGGTGGCGGTTTGTCCAGGAAAACGTGTTCAGGTTTCGCTCTGTAAGCTATTATCGTCGGACACCGGAAGCGGTGGTTAAGTTATTTTTGTTACTAACTTTGACTCCAGTTTTGCTCTGTAAAAAAAGCCTGAGGTGTTTTTTTTCTGGAACATTTTTAACCACCTCACCTTTATTTTTAAAAACCATAGTAGTTACAGTTTTCTATTCAAACAATTTTTCTATGGTTTTTGGTAGTTTCGTATACAAAGTTCCTACGATAATATTCATAGAAGGACCCCGAAAAAACAGAAGCAGGGGATGACAGTCTTTCTTAAGGCCTCTGAGTACGAGTGTGTCTACTCTCACTTCTATGAATCTCTAAATTGCAATAGTTTGGTTTCATCGCAGCGTGACTTTACTAACCAATATTAACGCAAATTTTGTAAAGATTTTGTTTCTAAGTTTTATTTTTGTATAATGATGTCAACGAGAGTTTTTTATTGTTTCTTTCAAAATTTGGATCATTTAGCAGACACAGTGCGCAATGTCTTTTCATTATTCACAGGTGTGCCAGTGTTTCTTCTTTGGGGAACACTGTGCGGCAGACCCAGCAGGGCGCATACCATCCAGTAAGTGGAAGTAGATAGAAAATTGTAATTACCGCATGACGAAGGTGTTGGAGTTTTCGACGGCAGTACTCTATGTAATTATTTCTTGGTGTTAGTTGCAACATAAGCGCAAAATTTAACTAATTCTTAAGTTTTCTAAATTGTGTCTAACTTATAATAGTGCTAACACTTTGCCTCGTAATAATGTACCAGATAAATATATTGTCCCCTTTAAAGAGCAGGAATGCCAGCGGTGTAAATTGTTGTTCTTGGTTGCAGGGGGTAAATATGGATTAATTAAACATTATGAAGTCACTCACCCCTTAATTAATATTTCATGGCCTTGTTCCAAATGTGATAAAATATGACCTGGTTATGACTCGGCGTGTTGTCACTCTACGTAAGTTACAGGTTTAGGGTTCCTTCGTTGTGTGTATAAAAACAGTGTTCAGTAATGTTGCGCACAATGATACATCAACATCAACCGGTCAACACATATGCCAACAAATCTATACAGTGTTTATTGAATATTAAGCGTAAGTAGTTCACGTGAACAATTTTGTTTGTTGTAACTTACAAATAAAACAGAAACGGACTTGTGATGTAAATAGAAAATTCTATGAAATTGGTTGAGTTTCTGTTAAATTCGCAACTAGTCTTCCCAGAGGACTTCTTTCGTAGCGAGCACTATAGTAACAAAGTTAAAGGGGAGTGCAACTTACTTTACAACAACGCTTTAGATTGTTTTTGTGAATACAGCCGCCTGTGAACCGGTATTCCTGTTCTAAAGCCACCTGTATTACTCTGATCTTAGGATGAACAAATTGTGACTGGATGATTATGAGTAGGCCTATATAGTCCAGCTATTTACCGACTTTAGGTCAGGAAACAATTCGAAATATTTTAAGGTAAAAAAAACAAAATCAAAATTCTGTAAATTTTAATGCTGGCTATTTTTATTTACATATTTTTTTAAATGAAATATTTACAATAAAATAACTCAAATTTTACTAAAATTAATAGTAGCCTAATGATAATACAAATTTATAATAACCAGCTACTAATGCAGTTATTTTATTTATTACAATTAGCATTGTTTTTTTAAAGATAGAGAAAATACATATCGTTTAATTTTTATTATAAATTTCAAATAAAATTTAAAGATCAAATTAATTATTATAATATTTTTTTTGTTAATTTATATGTATAATAATATCTTTGTTTTTAATATGTATTCTACAACACACTCGTAAATAAATTTTCTTTATCTATAATTATTTATTAATATTATTAATTATATTTATTTATATTTTTTTATTTGATATGTTCTATATTTACATCATGTTATGATCAAGCTTCATAAATAATGCATTTTCTTTATTAGTATAATAAATAATAATACTTTAAAAAAATTATCCACTGTACAATATTAGGTATTTTAAAAATTAAATCATAATATTATTTACATTAAAATAAAGTTATGTATAAAATGATTTTCCTTATTTTCAGTAGTTTCTTATACTATTTCCCGTTAGTGTTATGTAGTTAATTTGGAATTAACATAAAATAATAATAAATTGTTAGTTATGATAAAATTTATTTTAATACCTGTACACACTATAGATATGTTCTTTACATCGTATTTTTGATTGTTTGCCAGTGATTTAGAATATTAAACAAATATTCCTTTTTAACTTTGATGTATACATATTAATGTACCATTTGTACAAAATAAAACAAATTGTGATATCTATAAAAAATTTTTCCATTAACGGATGTTCTGGCCATTTAATATATTATTTTGCTTCAACTCCCGTTTGACAAAAGGTTATGTACACATTTTTAAATACATAATATTTTTTTTATTTTTTTTTATTATTTTTTTTATTTATTTATTTAACGTCGCATCAACTGCAATGGTCATTAGCGACGACGTTGGGGTGGAACTTTATGCAATGAAGGATGAAATGATTTTTTGTAACGTATGAAAATACGCCATGCCTGAGTGGGATTCGAACCCAGGACCGCATGATGAGAGGCGAGCACGTTACCAACTGCGCCAATGCGGCCGGCTAATATTTTTTGATAATACATTTGTTTACAATTAAAAAAGTTGCTTAAAAATTTGACCACGGGTTTAAAAGCTAATAAACATAATTTTAGCGATTGTTGATCGTACGTAAGCAGATTACGTGAAAAACTTTTTCAGCTGTCACACTGTTCATACGATCAATTGAATGTACCTTAAAGCACATCAGCTTATGTGTAGGGGTAAGTTGATATTATATGTATATAAAGTATGTGCTAAAACATAGACTGTTTATTAACTCTAAAGCCGGCAATCGTCGATTATGAGACGATGTTACCGCTTCTTGAACCGGTCGTGTCGCAAAATCGGATTTGCTTCATAGCATTGCAATGTTATCGTTTTAGTTTAAATTTCATCTACAGGGAGCGTTGCTGTTTTGCACAATAATTTAGTAATGTATAAAGTACATTTTTACGTATAATACATTAGTTTTAGTTGCATATTCTGCTTGTATTTCTCTGTTGAAACCACTAGAGCTGAGTCCTAGAGCTGAATTTGGTTATTCCTTGGTTTACATGATGTGTTTTTGTATATATTTTTTCTTCAGTTTTGAACATAGATTTGTTTTTTGGTTTTATTTCCAAATAAACATTAGAAGTAACGATTCCGTATATAATGAATTTTGAAAATAAAGTATAAGAAAGTTTTAAACAGTAGTGTCATCTAAAATTATACGAAAATATTTGTCTGAAACTTATTTTCAAATAGTTTCAGCATTCCTTACTGTCAGATTAAAATAATTTCAGTAATTTATTTATTCTATTTTCCTAAGTTTTCTTGTTATTTCGATGTGACGTGACAAGGTTTGTGATTTATAGCAAATTTTTAATGATTTCTTTACGGCTCGGTGACTAGAAATTCTCTGCCGGTCTAGTTAAATGTTATTGCCGGCTGTAGGCTTAAAAAGAACCGCCTTTAAACCGGTGCGTAACGCCACGTGCATTAGTAATTTTTCTGGATGAATGAATTATAGATAATAAAGTAGTACACTAAAATAATATTGCCCGCTTTTTTTGCAGTTGTAAGTATATCTTATTTTTGGAATCCTCGTGCTAAGATTTTTAATTTGACATGCATGCTACTAGTGACTTCATAGGGCAAACTATGGACAAACCATTCTTCTTCACTTTTACAGTATACATGACGAATGACCATATTGATTTTAGTGACGTCGACAGTTTTGTGTTGCTAGGAATGCCACAATGAATCAAACAATATCTTGTTTATTGAAATAGATACAGGCTTTTAAGCTCCGAAGTAGAATGTTACGAAACTTGAAACGTACATCTATGGATGTGTCAAAAACATTACCTTTTTTTGGTTTCACGTATTTGGGTTAAAAGTGTAATACAATCTATTGTTGGTTATTATTCATTGTTAAATGGGTTATTAATCAATTAAAATTAATTGTAGTAAGTATTAAATAGGTACAACTTTAAATAGTTATTCTCATAATTATTACCATAAAATTACCTCGAAATTGTAGAGAGCGGGATTGTAGCAGCGACAGTAGTTCTATTAACTGACAGTTGAGCTAGTTTGCACTCTAGGATGATCATTCATAATAAAATGGTACAATGTTCATCCTTCAGATATTAGAACATTGTGGAGTAAATTTTATATAGTTTTACTTAGTGGTACTAATAAACGGTTTTAAATCGTAACTTATTTAGAAAGAACGAGAAGTGCACAATTTTGTAAATTAATTATTTTATAACTTGGTTCAATAATTCAAATGACTGAAATAACAGCAGTAAAAAATTTACATAAATATTTCTTAAAAAGTGCTTTAAAGAACAACTTACACATGTAATGATGTTTAAAAATTAGTAATTATATAATCTGACCGAGAATCGATCCCGGGATCCTTGGCATAGAAGCCAGTTGCGCTGACCGTTATACCAACAAAAAATAAACTTCTCTAAGGCATAGAGGTTTGTACGCAAGCATACTAAGCGGAAAATCTAGAGTTGCCGGCTAAAGGAAAATTATTACACGTTACAACCTAGTCGCTAATGACCAGACCGTTAATATGACTTTAAATTTAAAAAAAATTAGGCGAGTTACTGAATTAATTTCTTTTAGCTTACTGCTACATACCATCTGTTCATTTTTTTTTGAACAATTTATGTAAATAATATGATAAAGAGGGAAAAACTGAAGGAAGTCAAACATTTATCAATCTGATATCTTTGATAATTAGGAAAAAATTAAATAAGCTAACAATAAGTAAATAAAAAAGACATAGTAAATTTTGATAATAGTTAATAAATATCCAAATATTTAAAGTTTGAAACTTTTAATTTTTCTGTTTTACGTAAAGATGTCCAAAAAATGAATTTATAGCTTATGTACCCAGGATATGGTCAACATATTTTTAATAGTTATTGACTGGAATTGTTCTACAATTTGTTTTCTTTTAGTAGATTTATAGAATTAATGACAATAAAATTATTCTTTTATTTTGGTGATACATAAAATGATCGATTTGAAATATTATAGTGCAAAATATGAATTAGTTTTTTTGTAATTCTATAGAAAATGTAGATAAATCGGGAGTTTGACCTTGCTTTTAAATGACCACTTCATTTGGTATTATTTTTCACGTAATATTGATTTTGTATAATTTGTTCCAAATATTAATTATATATTTTTATAATAAATTAAATTATATGTTATTGTTTTAGCAGATATTCTAAATTCTTACTTTGACTATATTATATTTTATATTTTTGTATTTTATACCCGTCTGATTTGAAATGAACTGTTCTTACGTAGATGAAAATCGTATATCAGTAAGGAAATTATAATAGTACATCGTTTTGTTAACCACAATATTTTCATCTCTAAAACACAGTACTTATTGTGTTTTGATTACGGGTATTACTTTTTGCAATATTTCTATTTTTATTTTTTATTTATTTTTGTATTATGAAAACGATCATAGTTTTTTTTATTATTGTTAACAAAATAGTCTCGGATGGTTCCTGATAATTATTGATAATAAAATCAAGACACTTTTCAATCTTTACAGTTAATTCTGTCTTACTTATGATTGATTTAGGGCACTGCACTGATTGGTTGATATTTCACGTATGCGTTCGCACAGAATTGTAAAATCTTATTTCACTCATTCGCTTTTAATTCTCCATTAGTGAGTGGCTTTATTATGACTGTTCCATCCCCGTTACCTATTATGGATTCTCCGGCATTTTCCTAAAAAAAAAAAAAAAAAAAATAGAAATTAATATAATTTAAAACCAAATTTTTATTTATAAACGTAAAAGACCTTCATTTATCTCCCATTCGGATTTCAAACACACAAATCCGTTCATACAGCAGATGCATTCAAAACACATATCGGTAATTCCCGGAGAAGGCTTGATGACCATAAGACCTAATCCAAAGCAACTATATTGTGAAGTTCCTGGAGAAAAATTAGCACTCACAATTTTGTAAAAGTACAAGTACAAGTCAGTACAATATTTTGTTCTACTACTTAAATTTTAAATTTGCTAATTATTGTTATTCTATTAACAGATTGTAAACAAACAAAATAAAGTAAGCGAAAAATTTACAAATAATATTAAAATAATGCTGGATTTCAAAGTTTAGGAGAAATAATCATTTCACCAAATATAGCCCAAAAAAATCTGTATGTAAAACTGAGTACAAAAATAGATATTGCGTATAATCTTTTAAAAAATAGTTGTAGTAAATATCTATAATTAAAATATACATACAACATTATATATACTTTATACTATATAAAAAAATTCAAAATTAAACTGTTATTTTACAAATTGAAAATAAAACTTAGACGTGGCTGGTTCCGCTTATGCTGTTTTTGCCTCTCCCACTCCTTTTAATCGATACTATCTTTTTACTGTCGATCCTGTTGTTAATCATCGCTGAAGCTGTTCCAACTATCACAAAGAGGCAGTTAGAGAGGGAAGTCTTCCCGAGTTTTCAGTCCGCGTATGCTCATATGAAATTTTTAACTATGTTGTTCTGTTATACTTTATAAATCTGTTGTTTTTCTAGAAGCCCTTTTATGGTGCAGAATGTTTAAAATTATTTTCAGAGAAAGGAATAAATAAGTGTTAAGCAAAAGTTCATGAACCAAATTACGAAAAAGATGTGGATAAATTTATAAAAAGTGTGAATTATGAAACAATTGAAAATAAAATCAGAACACGAAGATTAACATTTCACGGACATATCTATAGTTTAAGTTAAAAACAATCTCTATTCTTCATCAATCAAAAGCTTTCCTTCGTCCAGTTATACAGCTACCTTTAAATTTTCCCTTGAAAATAAGCTTGAGAATCTCATATTTTTCATCTTGTAGGCATATTTAATACTTTGATTAAGCTCTTTAATAATTCACAGTCCACGCCCTTAAAAACTCAGTATTTGTATCATGAATCGTAAAATACCAAACTCTATTAAAGTGTTTTTCCAATAATATGTTAGCGGTACTTACAACGTGAAGCGCGTGCATTATACATGCTTGGGCTGTGGATTCAACTTGAATAAGTTCTTCATCCATGTCTGTTGGTGACGTCATCATATCTCGTTCTCCATCATCCGTCTGTATAAAGAAACCAATACCAAAAATAATGTAAATTTTATAAGCACTGCATAATCGACGGATCTCGTTATTTATTTAAAAAAACTGTTATTAATTATTCTTAAGATAAGTCTAAATTTTAACAATATGCTAAATTCATTGCTTATTAATAATTTATTACCACTACTAACTTGAAGTTAATTAGAAGTTTGTATATTATTTTAACCAAAACTATTTAGAAAGTAATTCGTGTACACTGTAAAATGTTTCATTAATCAAGTATTTTTTTAAATTTTTTTTTAACAAACTAAAATATCACAACTTTCTAAAGCTTGTGGAAATTTATTGATGTGTTTCTACCTATATAAGAAGGTTTTTGTTAAAAAAAAAATAGTGTTGTGATTAAAAACATAGTAATCAATTTTTTTTCTTGTGTAGTGATTGTGAATATTTAAATTCTGTAAAAAGCCTTTTTGCTTTACGTTTATTGTTGTTTAGGTCAACAGCCAGAAGGCTGGTTTGAACCTCTAGAGGTTTTACTAAGTAAAAACGAGGAGTGAGGTGGTTTACTAATGCCTTTCTCACTGAGTTGAAAGAGTATGCTTATCAGCGTGCCAGGTCCTCTGAAAAGCACCCACTTTCCGCCCTTCAAATGACATCTTCACTTCATTCACCACAGGATCTGGCTGTATAGTGAAATTCATTACTCTCAGAAGAGATAACTCTGTCCAGAGTCTTTTACACCACTACCTCTTCTGTTCTTAAATAGTTCAGCCCCATAATTGGCTCACTATGTGATAAGAAACAGAATTATTTTTTGTAGCCCAGGAACCAACAGATCGAGTGCAATTAATTTAAGACTCCACCTGCCCGCTATGGGCAATGACGTACATTATCACTTCAGATAGGTGTCTATTGTTCACACAGACGGTGTCTATTGACAAATTAAAAACTTTATTGATTGAATACAATGTTTTAAATCAGTTGACTGAATATTTGAGTGAGTCAATATTTATTATAGTGTACATCCATTGATAAACTCAACGAATAATTTTACAAACCCAGATTACGATAACTAAAAATAATAAATAATTCTATTTAGAAAATAAATAGGGTAAGTGAAGTCTGAAAGAATTGATATTGTTTACCATTATCTATCTACTGTTAAAAACCGATGTTAAATTTAGTCATTAAATACACAAACGTTAAAGATAAGGGTAGCGAACCGGACTTTCCGAATAACAGGAAAGCAGGAAGCTTCAATCATTCTATCAATCAGTCAAACAGTCTATCAGCTGATGAGGAGAAGGGCGTGGCGACCACGCCCTTTGTACTACGACCCCTCATTGCTTCTTTGCACGCTAAAACCCAATTGACTATTATTCCTATCAATTCGTTTTTACTTAATCATTAATAATGACTTACATCTATCTTAAACTAATAACAATAAGTTTTATTGAACACCAGTACTTGTAAATTAGTACTATTCTACCATTATTTTGCGTCTAAAATTTAATCGAAATTATTTTACTTCTAAAATTAAATGTTTGAATGTAAACTAGTAATTGCTCTACGAGAAGACTTCTTTTTGTATACAGTAGATCCTCGATTTACCATAGCTCGGATTTAACGTCACTCATTTGAGAAATGAAAATCTCCGTTCCCCTTCACTTTCTTTCCTTTGAGTTTTAATTGGGTAATTGATACTCCTAACTTATTTCTCTACTTTTGCAACAAAAATTAGGCATCTAAGATGTTATGTCTTTTCTGTGCTCCTTTCGGTGTAAAGTGGAAGTGTAAAGTTCGGTGTAAAGTGAACCTTGGATAAAGCCATAACAAGGAAACTGGTGGTATTTGAGATGTGGCTGTACAGACAAACGTTGAGGGTCCCATCGACTGCTCGGATGTCAAGGTTCTTAGGAGAATAAAGAAAGATATGAAAGTCATTTCCACCATCAAGTATAGAAAGTTTCAATATTTTGGACATATTACGTGGAATGACGTACGGTATTCGTTACTACAAGCCATTCTACAGGGAAAAATATAGGGAAAACGAGAACCTGGCAGAAAAATTTTGTGGCTTTGAAATTTGAGAACTTGGTATGGAAAAAGCTCAGGACAGCAATTTCACAGTGTAATGCCCAAAGTAAGAATTGTTATGAGGGTCGCCAACGTTCGGAACGGATAGGCACCTGAAGAACTTATTCCTATTAATTAACAGTTTTTAAAATAATGGAACTGGTTGTGAAGGTGTTTAAAGTCAGTTTTTTTGTTAAGATTTAACAAAAGTTCGTGAGAATATCACAAAATATGAGTTAAACTCATTAATAATGGATAATTAGTTATTGATAATTTTCATCTTTATTCAGTAACATGTCTATTATGATTAATGTTCTTTTGTTAAAAATTAATGAAGTAATTATTAGAATCACCGAACATTTTGTGCGAATACACAAATCCTCAAACCCTTTTTGAAGGTTTGGATTTAACGTCGATGTCAGACCAGACTCTGTTTTTATCAAAACAGCACCACGTAGCAGCATCCTCTTCATTGAGGTCATAAAGTGATTAACCACCGCTTCAGCGCTCTAAATATTCAAAGAACTGGGTTATAAAAACGAGTTATTTTTTCTGGCTGAAACGGGATTTTGTATACAAAACAAATCCGATAGGTATGACAAATCTGCACGTACAGAGTTTCATTAGAAAAGATTGATCAGAATAAAAAGTCGAGTGGGAGCGGAGACCAAAATTGACAAAAATACCTGGATCCTTTTAAATACACATATAGCCATTTTTAAAGTAAAACGAAGTAAGTATTTGAGACAAGTTCATGTTCTCTTACCGTTCCATCTTTGTGATTATTCGACGGTGAAGGAGAAAGACGATCATCAACTGATAATCTGTGCTGTGAGTCTTGGTTACCAACTTTACCGCTGACACCAAGTTCATAAATATTAAGCATATGTGCTGCTTGTACATGAACCATGAGATCCCAGGCGCTTGGGAATGAATCTTTACATTGGACACACAACAGTGAAACAATATCATCTCCTTGTTGATTCTCTGAAAAGTAAAAATTGAAATTAATTTTACATTCATTTGTGTCAAAGTAAATTCATATCTATGTGTCTTAAATAATATTTATCATACTCTTTATTTCTCTTACATGGTTCTTTGAAAAATTCGTCTTTTCTACTGTCAAATATACTAAATCATTATCATTAATTGATTCTCTAAATACACAATTCAATTGACGAGCAAATTCATTTAGCAGTTTCCTTTGAATTTTGATGTGTTAGTTTTTGATCCAATACGATTAATTTCAGGAGAGGTCTGTGTATTATTTTTTATGCCCAGATTCCGAACGAATCTAGGCTTAGGTGTTACATTATGTAATCTCTTTTAAAAACTTCCAAATGATCAAGCTCTTATTAGTTTTGCATTTCATTAAACAACAGTTTGGACTGTGAACTAGAAAATTTAATATTTTTACTTTCTCTTGCCTATAATATGAATATATAAGAAGGAAAGTATTGTTTTCATGCCGATTTTTCGAAATCGATTTTTCACCGGATCTACACGTTTTCAGACCCCCTGAACCCAAAAAAACATGTTTTTAGCGATTGGTCTGTGTGCGTGCGCGCGCGCGCGTGTTTGTGTGTGTGTGTGAACAGAATATCTCAAGAACGGAACATCGTACAAACTTGAAACTTGAAACTTAAGTTACTTACCACTACCGGACCCGACACGAATATTTTCATCAAAATCGGTCACCCGGAAGTAGTAGTTTATTCGTGTAATTTTTCACTTTTTTGCAATTTTCTCAAAAACTGGTCCTACGATTGTTTTTAAAATTGCCTCGTTTAATAATTTTTTTTTGCTCTACAAGATAGGGTAGACGCCATGTTTGCTGAAATTCTTGGTGAGGCTGTTTTCACGTAAAGAAATTGTTTTTTTAAGATTACGGCTTTAATAATTATGCATTTTAGCGCAAAAATGTATAAAATAAAAGTCGTAAAGAATTTAAAATCCTACAACTTTTAATTCAAACATTTTTATGTATAACGCTTAGTTTAGCGGTAATTAGCGATTTTGTGTTTTTTTCTCACGAAAACGTGTGAAAAATCGACTTTTTTAACATTTCGGCCGTAGTATGCATTTTATGATAAAAGTGTGTATAATAAAATTTATAGGAAATTAAAAGATCTACAACCTTTAGAGCCTAGTTTAGCGTGAAAGAGTGCTTATTTTTAAGCAAAACTGAGGTTGATTTTCATTTTGCGTCATTCACTCCTGATTAAAATTAGGTTATGTTTATTGAGGTTAGTTTTTGTTAATTTTTTTACTAATGTTAGGTTTATTGTTAATTATTTGCATCGGCAAGAGAAAGTTGTGTGGGTGTTTCACACCAGATTTTTATTTATGTTATTAAGCATAAAACGAGTCCCACTAAATGCTATGAGGTAACTTATCGGAATTAAGATTTTCAATACATACACTAATAAAATTATACTCACTTGTTACTGTTCCATTTATTACGTTGCATTTACATGTAAACCTCAATTTACAATAAGTTTTCTTATGATCCAATAACTCTTGTAATTCTGTAAACATCTCTCGGCAATTTCCACATATTAGTATGTCGGGATTACCTGCAAAAATCAAAATAGTTTAGTACAGAATCCTTACAGCCTAAATAAATATGCAGTAATAATTTTTTAATGAAAAATATCTAAAGTCTTCACGTACAAATTTCTTTAACAGATAATTAAAATAACCTAACTTAAAAAATTTCTTTTATGAGACTACGCCATCTTATGGCTGGTGGCAATTTTCAAAAAGCCTTATCTTGATTTATGGCAAAAACCATCAGTGGCTTCTGTATAGCCTATACTCTATAAGAGAAATCGAATGACACCATTTTCGTTTCCAAATCCGACTTTGATTTCTTGACTTCCCGTCGAAACTTGAACTTCAAACCAAATGATTTCTGTTTCTACTCTTTAAGAGGAATCAAATGACACAATTTTTGCTTCCAAATTCCGACTTTGATTTATTGATAGGCTATCTGGTTTTTAGCTACTTCCGTTTAAAACCGGAACTTCAAACCCAATTCAGGCCCACTAACGTTTTGCGTAGATTACGAATCCAAAAATTATTTGTTCCTATGTCTTGTAGTTTCTAACTTTGATTTCTTGACTTCCGGATTCGAGACACTTTCAGTCAAAACCGGAACTTCAAGCAATAATTATGTAGCCTATATACGTATAATTATTAGTAGACTATTATTATTATATTATATAACTTCTTTAGCAATATAGGTAGCCTATAAAGAAATATTACTTTTGTTTTACGTCCGATTGTTGTGAAATTACTGCTAGTCCAGACTAAAAGAAGAGTGATAGTTAAAAACGAGTGATGAAAAATTCCAGACTTGATCAGAAATCGAACCCGGGACCCCTAAATTAGAAACCAGTTTTGCTGACCACTAGACCACGGGCCGATCTAAGAAATATTACTGGTTGTCCCTGTTTAAATACAATTAACTCGGATCAAAATATAGAAAACTGTTGAAATATATGACAGATTCTTAATTGTGTAAAAAAAAGTGTGGATTAGACTTAGTTATAAATATTTTTTAAATTTCTGGATCATTTTTCGTATTTATTTAATTAAGTAATATCTTTATTATACAATGTAAGTATTTAGAAGTAAGCAATAAAAATATTATTGCACTCTTTTACTGCTCAAAGGAGAATAATAAATTACGCTTTACGTTCTGTTACAATACTGTACTGACATTAATAATGTTATGACATAAAACTATAATGAGAGTATTCTGTCCTTTACAACGTACATGCAATTAACCGGCAGAACCAAATGGATTAATTCATTTAGAAGAGAGTTTATCCCTTCACACCATCCACCGAAAACCAGGTTTTCATCTGGTACCTCACCCGCAGTATCAACCACCGGCCCCCAAACCACTTTAGTATCGTTCACACTGCTTTTTCATACCATTTGTGTACATAAAGTGGGCTTGTTTTGTACATTTGTAATGAGCTCTCTTCAAACGCAGCTCTGTTATTACACCTCTATGAGTTATGTAGAACATTTTTGGTTTACTTTTAAAATGTAATTAGCGGTTAATGAAACTAATTAAATTTTAGTTTTATCTGCATGCCGCACAACCAACCTCGACTTGCGTTGTTTAGTTTTATTATTTATGTATCTATGTTCAATTCGGTGTGAATTCCTTGTTATTCAATTAATTAAAATTATCCAAAGAAAATAAGATCCGATTAGGTTACATTCTAGTCAAATTTATGTTTAATCAAAAGCTAGCAGTATTGCTAGTTTTCAAATCATTTAGTCTAGATTTTTACGACTCATAACGGACTTTCTTTGGTATGTAAAAATGGAACGCTTCATTACGACCTACGAGTAAATAAAATACATACGAGAAACCATAAAACATTTTTAATAGAAATTTCATTTAGACTGAGACTAGAGAAGATTTGGAACAAAGACTTTCTTAAGCCTTAAGGGAACCCGGAATACCTATCTCCGTAATGTTAATGTAAGGAATATTTTCTCAAAAACTGTTGGAGTTATCCTGTTTAATTTTTGTGTGGTTACGTTTCAAGCTTATCTACACCCACTGAGTTAGTATCATTTTTATATATTGTTAAGAAGGTAAGAAATTTTTTTTGTAACTTCCTCTTTTGCCTATTTAAGTGGAAAATAAATATTCAAACACATTATTTTACTGTAATATTAACTCAGTAAATTGCAATTATGGTATAAAAGGCTGTGCAAAAAATTCATTAAAATCCACTCACTGCTGATTGAGAAAATATTCCTTATGTGTCAAAAATTGCTATTTACGGGAACAAGAAAAAACTAATAGAGAATAGACCATTTTAAGTATTGCAAAATAGTTAGGCTATGTAAGGTTATAAATACGACGAACATTAAGATTTTTTTTTTATTGACTTTCTTTTTATTTAACGTTGCATCAACTGCAAGGTCATTAGCGACGACGTTGGGGTGTAACTGTGCGTAATGAGGTGAAATGATTTTTTGTAACGTATGAAAATATGCCGTGCCTGAGTGGGATTCGAACCCAGGACTACATGATGAGAGGCGACCAACTACGTTAATGCGGCCGGCATTTTGATTTAGATTTTTATTATACTTAGAATTAATTCAATGTGTTACATTCGCAGCTGGTCTAAAGCGAACTTAAAGTTTTAAAACAAAAAATATCGTACAAAATATAAAGAAATTATGAATTTTATCTATTGTCATTCAAAAAATAGAGATGTTTCTGTAAACTGGTAACGTTTAGAAAATTACGTAATGGTTCAACATATTTTTAACTTTTTTTTTGGGGATAAAAACTTCAAAAAACCAACAAATTATGTAACATTGAATGCACAAAACCCTGAATTTCAATAATGTGCAAAAACCCGGATATGTGAAAATTTTCATTTTTTCCGTTCCGGGTATCTTTAAGGGGAGTTTCCATCCTTTCTTACTCAATGTTAACGTTTGCACCTTTTTCTTAGCAACTAAAAGATAGAGATTTGATTTTTTTGAATGAAAAATAAGTCTTTAATACATATTTTGAATTTGTAAATTTTTATTTGGTAAAAAATTTGGTTTTCAGAACTTTTTGATAAAAAGATGATCTTCGACGTAAAATGTAACAGAAATTTTTTTTTCTTGTCTAAATTTGAATATTTTTAATACTCCTAGTTCAGTCAATAGAACTGGTTGGGTTAAACATCCCACAAAATAAACATCCCACAGCGGGGCTACCAATAATAAAAATTAATTTTTAGAATGAAAATTTTAAGGTTCTTTAAAAAAATATATATAAAATAATTTTACGTACTGTATGTTTTGAGTTGTCCAACTGTTGGAGCTGGTGACGGAGGTGTTGAAGACGTTGATGAAGTTGTTTTATGATTTGCCGTTTTCACAACCCTTACTGGTGCTGCAACCGTCGGTGTATGCGTTGTCATCAGTCTCGGTCTTTTCAACGGCGGTACTAACCTTGGGGCAGCAAACGTAGCGGCTTGTGCGTAGTAACTAAAACAGAAACAAAAAAGAACAAATTAAATTTAATAAAAGGAATCGTTCGTAAAGATCTAGAGAATAGAAAAAATAATTTAAATAAAGGAATTTGGAAATTTACTACATTGGAATGAAGGTCCGTTAAAGTTTTATAAAATTGTGTTAAGGAAACATAATTTGTGTGATAATGTAGTTTTCTGTTAAAGCTTGCGTACAATTTCTTTAATAGAATACGTACGATTTTAAAGTACTGTATCTTTGTATTTTTTTTGTGATTGAGTTATGTTAAACAATCCTAATCGGTAAAGTTCTATTCTGGTATGTTTGATGTTGTATTTTTACCCTAGACTTAACTATATATTCAAAGAGAACAAAGAAGGAAATAGATTAGTTTTTGATTAATTGGAAGGGAAAATCTATGTTAGATTGTATAGGTGTTTCTTCTTCCTCTAGCGCTATAGTCCGATGTAAGCTTTAGCCGTCAACACCAATCCTCTCCTATGTTCTTTGTCTCTCGCTATCGCTTCCCAAGAATCCAGTCTGTTCCGAGGCTTGGATGTTGGTTTCACAACGATTTATAATTTTTTTCTTGACCGACGTGTCCTATTCCCCAACCTGGAGGAAGGGGTAATTTTTTCTACGGGTTTACTTTCCCTAGCCTTTGAAGGTGATAATTTTTAACTACAAGCCAGTTTTGGTTCACCCCAGATATGCTACTCTCCCGGTACATTTTATATCTGACGAGCAATCCCTTATCAACCACCCGCGGAGGCGCCCTACAGGCGACTGGTAACACCACACGGAGTAGTTGTTTAGTTGTTGATATTAAACGATTGCTTTTAAAAGTCAGATATGAAGGTTCCACGTTAGTATTCTGTCTAGTATCAACTTTACGTAGGTATTTAATTTGTAGCGAATGAAAATAAAAATAGAGGAGCACAGAATTTGAAAGTAACTTCAATCGATGAATTTTTCCGTGTGCTTATTAATTTACAGTCATTAAGTTTGAACACACGTTTCATACATGAAAATATCATGCTGCTATGCTCATCTCAACTGCACGTTGTAACGCTTTACGAGCCGTTCTGGCAAAGTGCGAGGTTTTGTTTGCACAAACGTTTTTAAAATTATTTTTGGAAAGCTTGATCATGCAAGGTTATGATAATTGCGGTTTTACAGTATATTTTGAGTAGTTTAGCTGTAAGTTTTAGATGCTCCATTGTCATAAATTAGAAAATTCAAGTTTACGTACACTTTAAAAGGCCTCTATGATTGAATGATCACAAATATATAGTTCAAATTCGTACTGTATTATATTAGTAAAAGATCAGTGAACCCTATTTTATAAATTTTTCGAATTGTGATTGTTTTCTTACTGAAACATGTATAAAAATTATAAAAAAAGTACCTTGATTATCACAGACACTATCGTACAATTTTTTAAATCTGTGTCAGTACGTAACAACGTAACGTAACGTTATTCATTTTATATTTTTAGTAAAATCCACTTTTTCAGATAAAAATGTCTATGTAAAATTGCATTGAAGTTGCACATCATCAACAATGTGAGATTAAACATTAAAAAGCTGCAGTGAAAATGACAGTTTCATCAGTTTCTAGAGAATAACAATGAATTTGACAAAGTAACTGTACTTTATTTAGTACTGAAATGTACTATGAAGATAAATTACATTTTTACGGGTTTTTCTGCGTTTGTAGTAGCTTATTTTGTAATCCCTTCCATCGTTATGTGTATGTTGAAATCTGTTTAATTTCAGAACAATAAGCAACCCCATGACCCAATGATATGAGGATGTTGTGTATGACGTTTAAATGTGTTGTTTTCTTGTAGAGACTGAGGTTGACTGACTATACCTGAGAGAGTATGAATAATTAAATCATAAGTACTCTGATAATTACTGTCTAGTATTCAAATTCGTATATAAAAGCAACTATCTTTAATAGGATATGAAAAACGGAACCTTCGTTTCCGAAAATCAGCTGTTAAACAGCTGACTCTTGGTGGCAACTTCACCAGATCAACCCGGTGGGTTTGTAGTGATTGTTTTTAATCCTTAATATGTGTAGGCCTACGTTGCAATCTCTTCAATTTAAGAACAAAAAGCAATCTCATGACCTAATGAGATGTGGATGATATGTATGACGTGTAAATGTGGTGTGTCTGTAGTACGTACAAATACAAGTCAACCATTTCTGAGAGAGTACGGTTAATTATTGAACTCCTACCAATAAAGTACACTGATAATTAATGTCTAGTATTCAAATCCGTGTAAAAAGAAACTATCTTTACTCGGACTTTTTTTAAACTTATTTTTTTAAAGTCGCGTCAACTGCTTGGTCATTAGCGACTACGGTGGATTATGTCACATTAACTGTTGGACATGTGAAAATTTCTATACCCTGGTCGGGAATCGAACCCGGGACCTCCGCGTGGCAGGCCAATGCACTAACCACTACGCTACTGAGGCGCCCTTACTCGGACGTTAAACAAAAAAAAAATTACTCGAATTTGAACCTCGAAAACTTTGTATCCAAAAATCAGCTGTTAAACAGCTGACTCGTGGGAACTTTATCACTTCTTTAAACCGATGAGTTTGTTGTAACTTAACTAGATTTATTTGTATACGTTTTTCAGGAATTTTTTTTTAAATATTAATTTATAGGTTAATTTTGCTGTGTAATTTTTAAATTATATTTGGCGGTTTTGATTCTAAATTTATGTATGTCTTTGTTTTTTGTATTAATTATAATATTTTTTGAATAAAGTGAAAAAGTCTGGTTTGTAAGTCTGTTGGTTTCTGAAGAGACAGAAGAGAAGGGTGAAAAGTGTAAGGTTGAAGTGTGCTACAGTTAAGTACTTGACTAAGAGAGACTCTTAAGAGTTAACGAGTCATTTCACTCATATATTATACGTACATCTTGTAACTATGTACCTGCCTGTTTAAAGTAAAAATATTTTTCTTTGTCACTTTATAAATTGTAGTTATTTTGGTTGCTTTGCTGAATTTTAATTTTTAAGTAATTTTTTTAGAAGTAGGTATAACTTTTGCTTTGAATAAAAATTTCTGGGCACGACCTCGTGTATATCATTCTGTATTGTCTTCCCTTTACTGACGGATAAATCTTATTTTAAAATTTGCTTTTCAATTTCAAAATATAGCGCTTAACAGTTATTTTGTTTAGAGTACTTTTGCCGGCCCGTTACTGTACTTTGTTGGCAATTGGCTTTTATGTCAGGAGTCTCGTGTTCGATTAGCGGTTAGATCTAGCATTTATTTATCTACTCATGCTCATCTATCTCCCTTCTCTATCTGTATTAATGAGCATAATGGTCGGACAAGGAACGGGTTTTTTTAATCTATTTAAAATACAATAAAAAAACAAACTTTGGTAAGCAGAAAAAAACTTCTCAGAAATTTTGAGGTAAATTTAAAATATCCATTTTATTTTTCGTATATATTTTTGATGCTTTATTGCAATTACTTATAATTATTTTATGAACTAACAATAAAACTAAAAGGAATAAATTTCTTTTTTCAAGAATTTAATAGGTCTACAAGTGGATTACTCGTAAATAAATTTAGTTTCGATTTCTTATTATATTTCTGGGTTTCGTTTATTTCTTCTTCTTCATACTTTTATAGCTCATTTGGACATTTCTTTCCACCTTTCGTCGAATAATTTCGATTCCTATTATTTTGTTGATTATTTTAACCTCCGCAAGAATTTTTCAACATAAATAATCTGCAGCAGAATTTTGTTGTATCAGCGCAATCCGACTCAATAAATTCAAGTTTTTGAATTACCTATTCTTGTTTGTAGTTGAAAATTATTTTATCGAGATCACAGCAGTTATCAAAGTTTGTCTAATCTTTTTTGTCAATTTGTTTCATTTGTGAAAATATGTGCATCTTCTTTTGATTACTGATTCATCTAGGGGTTCAATGTGAGTGCATAATCATAGAAGATGTGACAATTAAAAATGTTTGTGTGAAACACACACGACTTTCTCTTCCTAATCTAAACGATTAAATATATAATGTATAATTAAATGTAAAATATAATGTAAATAATTAGAATAAGTTTAGTAATAAGTTATAAGTAACCTGTAAATAAAAAAATATGATATAATAAAAAACTCAAAATAAAAAATAAAACAACAGAACGTGAAACATAGTAGTCTACTATATACTGGGACTGGGAAGGATGTGTGTACGCGTGCGTAAGTATTTCTGTCTCGGTATGAGTATTCAATAAGGCAGGGAGTGGGAGAAATGAACACTTGTGCAACTTTCATGGAATTCGGATTTGATAGTGGCACGCAGAAAACGGAAAAGACCCGTGATTTTCTGCCGATTATTACATTGGTTGTTATGGAAACACTAATTTCAGGTAATTAGGTCTTATGACGGGTTTCATGGAATGTAAGGTTGTACGTACTAAACATAAGAGAATGATTGCAAAATTTATGAATGAAAACGCGGTTAGCAAAAGTAGGCTATATACGAGGTGGCTATTAAATAACGAGACTGACGTAAAAAATGTTATTTTAATTTTATACATAATCACTTATTGTCACCTTCAATATACACTCCTTCTCTATCCCTACAACGCTCCATGCGAATTTTCCATTGTTGGAAACCATTGTCGGAGTGCTGGAAGTCATCTTCTGTCAGCTCCTTCAGGACACGTACCGCACAAAAATGTTTGAAATGAAGCTCGCAAAAATGTTTGTACTGACACCTTGTACGCGATTGAAAACGACCCAAATTTTTTGGAAATAATAATAACATGTGATGAAACTTGGATTTTTATTTATGATCCGGAAATGAAGCGCCAATCCATGCACTGGAAGAGCCAAACTCCACCGAGAGCCAAAGAAGCTTGAATGAGCAAGTCTAAAAAAATTTAAATCAATGATGATTGTTTTTTTGATATCCATGGGATTGTGTACCTTCATTGGATTCCTGAAGGTCAAACAATTAATCAATATTACTACCCTGAGGTACTTTCTAAACTACGTCAAAGAGTAAGGAAAAAACGCCCCAAAATGTGGAAGGACAAACCATGGGTTCTCCACCAAGACAATGCGCCAGCTCATTCCACGTTATCTGTCAAGAGGTTCCTAGCCAAGTACAGCATCTCAGTGTTAGAACATCCACCTTATTCACCAGAAATTGCACCATGTGACTTCTACCTGTTTCTTAAGGTGAAATCTGCTAAAAGGGACAAGATTTGAGTCTGTGGAAGCTGTAAAAGAGAAAGCGGCACGTGTCCTGAAGGAGCTGACAGGAGATTACTTTCAGCACCGTTTCCAACGATGGAAAACTCGCAACGAGAGTTGTAGGGATAGAGAAGGAGTGTATATTGAAGGTAACAATAAGTGATTATGTATAAAATAAAAATAAATTTTTTTACAGCGTCAGTCTCGTTATTTAATAGCCACACCTTATAGTAAAATTTTATTTGAGTAATAATAATATATTTTTAAAAAAGATCGCAAAACTTAGTTAAAAATTATATTAAAAGATGAACGTTGTACTACATTCAGAAATGCTTATTGTATGGTTGAAAATTTTGAATGACATTACAAAAGTCTAATGACGTGTGTAAGTGGCGTTTAATTGGCTTGTACTTTCATTGAAAAGACCTATTTCTAGATGACATCATTATTCATCCCTGATAAAAACAAGCTTCTCTTTACCAACTTTGTACCCGTTTCCACCCTTCTCATAGCTCCTGTCAAAACCCCTCAACAACATTTTCGATTGAATCCCTCACATCACAACATGCTTCCCGCTATCCATCAAATTATCTGACACCTTACACTCTATTCTATTATGCTTGCACACTCTGTTGTATCTACTAATGACTAACACATTTCTCTTTTTATTCTTTTTTATTTATAAAAATAAAGAAAAACAGATTTTTTAAATAGATTACGTTTCCATACAGATTTGACGTTTTTATCGATGAATCTTATCGTACTTTAAAGAAAAGATATTCATATAATTAATGATTAGACCGAACTGTTCACTTTGTATTGTCAGTTTGAAAGTAAATGTTATATGAAAACTTGTATAAAAAGCTTTGTAACTTATTGTGTTGTTTGTGTAAAGTTGTTATAGAATTAATTTGTTGTAATTATAGTTTTGATAACGCTTGGATTAGGTTTACTCTGGTAGGTTTAAAATATTTTATGATTTTTCCTATTGATTATTCCCCAAGATTTGTAGGATTATTGGGAATGATAATGGAAAAAACAACTGAAAAAGGGGTTAATTGGGTCAAGAGCAAAATACGAGGTGTGGCTATTAAATAACGAGACTGACGTTGTAAAAAAAATTATTTTAATTTTATACCTAATCACTTATTGTCACCTTCAATATACACTCCTTTTCTAACCCTACAATGCTCCATACGAGGAGCTGACTGAAGATGACTTCCAGCACTGTTTCCAACAATGGAAAATTCGTATGGAGCGTTGTAGGGATAGAAAAGGAGTGTATATTGAAGGTGACAATAAGTGATTTTGTATAAAATTAAAATTAAATTTTTTTACGTCAGTCTCGTTATTTAATAGCCACACCTCGTTTGTACAAAAATAAGTAGGAATCTATTTATAAATTCATGTGTATAATATTAAAGACTTGATCTATGATATAAATAATTGAAATATATTTCTAACCCCGATTTTTAATTCTAATTTCGATTTTTAATTCTTCTTTTAATAACTATTATTTAGTTGTTAACTTCAATAACGTAGTATCAACTTGAAATCTTTTCGTTCACGGGTTAAATACAACGTAATTCAACTGAGATTAACTGAGATATGTTGATAAAATGATTAAAATTGTTTATTCTGCCAGTTCCTACCATTTACATAGTTAATAGCTCTATTTAAAGGTTTTTACAATCATTAATAGCCAGTATCTACCTAGTTCATATTTTTATGTTGAAAACTAAGTAGTGGTACACTGTTCCCATCGTGTCCACTAATCTAAAGATTCATATTTTCTGTTTAGAATCTGATGTAGTGGCTAACCTGTTTAGTTTGACCGTAGGCAGTAAATGTTATGTATAGGTTATGTTATGCTTCAAGCTGGCCGTGTTATGAAGCACCGGTGACGTCATCGGTTACTGCGCATCCTAACGTTACCCCTACCGTCTCTTCTATTTACCGTGGTTGTTGTTATTAGAGTTGTATAACGTAACTAATGTTGTCCGTTGCTCGCCGCTTGCACGTATTAATTATATTTTATAGTATTAGTTTCATCTTTTGTTTTATTAGGGTTGAAATAATTAGGTTCGATAATATTTTTTTAGTTAATATTCGTAAATGTTCTTATAAAAATTTCATAATAAAAAAATGATAACTAAATAAAAATATAAATAATAAAAAATAATAAAAATAAAAATAATTATTCAGTGTGGAAAAATTAAGTAAAATATCATTACTTTGGGTTTAAAAAAATCAACTTTTAAGGGGTTAATATTCTTTCTTCTAAAAATTGAAAAAAAAACTTTGTGTACCCCAGCTCATCAAAAGCTAATGAACTTGTGTGCACAAAGTTTTTCGTTCGCCCAACTTTTTTTGCATTAAAACGAAACATATGAGGATAACAGACGGAAAAATGAGCGATGCCAAAATATTTGACCTAATTCAAAATTAAATGTGGACTTTCCAGTCTAACTAACAGGACGTCACGTGGTGTAATGGTCAGCGCAACTGGTTTCTGGTTTGATTCCCGGTCAGGTCTGGCATTTTTTCATCACTCATTTTTATCTATCGCTCTTTCCATCGGTGTGTTTTAGAGTAATTGCAAAACAGTCGGACGTAAAACCAAACACAACGGACAACACAGCAAACCACAAAATGACCACCGTATACGTTGCTTAGAAACAGTACAATAAATTTAACAACTCTATAAATGTTGCTTGGCAATGAATGTTTTTGAAATAGAATAATATTGGGGAAAGTACACTAAAACTTTGTACAGGACTCAAAAATAAATAATTTTAATTTTTTTTTGTTCTGATAATGGTTGTAGTGGTCTGTGAAACTAGTTTCCATCCCAGGGGTCCCGGATTCGATTCCCGGTAGGTATTTTTTTCAATTTTATGTTACAGTCTTCCTATCATTAGGCCTACATACATACATACAAGCCAAGACTTATACAGGAATCGTCATTCCCCCTCCTAAAAAAAACCGTAAAAGGTACTACTTTTAAAATGAATTTTCGTAACTCCCTCAACATTGACAGCTAGCTCTTTCTTTAAGTTTCCCATAAGCTTCATACAGCACTCCACAATTAATTTTATTGAAAACTTTCGGACAGATACAAAACTTTTTAATTTTTCCCGGTATCACAAGTATCTTGATAGATGAAAATAAAGTACTACGATAATTAGTGGCCACACTTACCGACTTCCGTTTAAATTTTCCTTATAAAAAAACCTTAAGTTTGTTTATAAACTTGTTACATTGAGACATTTATATTTTTTTAGTTTCTCAATCGTTTTTATTGAAACTATATTTTCCTTGTTTAAGTGAAGCAGATAACAGTTTTAAGCAAATTATTTCTTAAGTATGAGCCGTTGTACGGGCAAGTCAAGATCTGTTATCCCGAGTGTAACGTTGAGATAATCTTTAAAGTTTATTTCCGCTTGTAAAGAACAACATGGGAACGTTGTAAGAAGGCACAACTTTACTTGTAAAGTTTCCCTAAGCTTTCCATTTGTCTTTAGCCGTGCGAGTTGGAGACAAATCGTGTCTTAAGTTGCCGTTTTACTCATACTCGTTAATCTTCAGCTTGTCATCTTCAGTTCTTCATCTATCAACGCCAATTATTTGCAGCATAATTGCTAAAATACTTTTATAACACTTTCTGCTTTTATTTTCCCATTATTCTTTTTTATAAACTTAACTGTTCGTCGCTGAGTTAACAATAAAATGATTTATTTTGCGTGTTTTTGAATTCAGTAATTCTTCCCACTTCATTTATCAAATGAAACTTCTGACTCAGTTTATTGTTGATACGTTCAAATGTATTCTGCTAATTAGAAAAAGTATTCTAATGATTTTTGATTTTATTTTCTTAGTGTAATCTAGGTATTTAGCTCGAAATAGATTGAAATAGGCTACATAAAAAAGAATATCAAGATTGCATAGAGTATATTTAGATAATTGGAATGTTTTATTAGTTTCGGCTTAAAATTTAACGGTTTAAAATTTTACCATATATTTTGGCATCTTTTTAAAATTCGATTTAGGCCATAATTAAACAGTTAGTTACAAAAAATAAACAATTTTCTTAACGAATATATCCAACTGGGTATAAAATTAAAAAAATACGTGGCAATAACTTTTTTCATGCGATTTATTTACTAATATCTCTGGATTAAATCTTGTACAAATAGGTACGAGGTAAAATAACCCCTTAAAATTTCATTAGGATGCTTCTAGTATGTTTTAAAAAATGTTCCTAAAGTTACAGAAAATATAATTTAAGGGAATTGAACTAAAATCAAGAACATAACTGTAGACGTTTGTAAATAGCACGTACGATTATAACCTAACAAAACACAGCTTTCGACAAAATGTAACACTACTACTGTATTAATCGTGAAATTTCCCTTCAAAAAATACAAATTTTACTAACCTGGTAACAATAATTTTTAAGATACTTTTTTGGTTTATTTTATTAAATGCGCATCAAAATATTTGTCATTAGCGACTACTATAACAATGGTAAAGTAACGGTGGGTTCGGGAAATACTTCTTTCCAAACATTAGAGCTTTCACTTGATTCTCTAATGGGACAACAATTTTCTATATAAACTATAATATGCACTTGAAAATTTAAGAAACGTTATTTAAATCACAGTTACTGTATACCGTCCAAACTACAGTTTGTAACGATTAATTAATTAATTTGGTTACGTAAACTAAATTGAAAATGAAACATAGATTTGAAATTAAATTAAATTAATTTTAATGAAATAAAAATTTGAAATTAAACAAAAATTTATATTACAAATTAACTTGATTTTTTTGAAATAGTTTTATAATTTGTTGATGACACTTTATTATAATTCTACTTAAGTTAATTTTTAATTTTATTATAAATATTGCAATATATTGATATAAAACAATGTTTGAATTGACTGTTAATTATTAATGAGCTCAAATAATTAGTAATGTAATAGTTACTTCTTATATTCTTGCTGTCTACTAGTTGAGTCCTTGGTCCATCCAACGATTGGGAATCAAATTGGGCGTCGAGACATTGTTGCCATCGGTTGTATAGTATCTATTACATTCTGTTGAATTTTATCTGCTTGTCTTAAAAACCATTAAGTTGTTTTATAATTCAAATGTATCGTGATGTTCTTTTAATTCCCTTTTAATTATACCTTCTTTTGTTGTATGACTCCTCTAATACATTTTAATCCTTGACTTCTGGAAATTATTTTATATTTCTGATATTTTCTTCTAAAATTTCAGTTTAATATATTTAATTTTGGTTTGGAATATTTGAATAATAATTGGAAATTATTTATTGTGATGATTATTTAATGATTTATTTAAAATTCTTCAACAATTGACTTCTAAACTTTTGACCTTCCATCAACGATATAGTGAATTATAGACTGCTATTCTACAACTTCTGCGAAGTCTAGTGGAAGTGGAGAAACGAGTAGTTTTCATGCAGCCATTATAGGGGTTGTCTTAAGTTGCTATAATAACGATGAGTAGCCTACTACTGTTCATTATGAAAAGATTGTTTAATTTTATTTATCTCTCAGTCAATACAAATGGGTCACTTCACATGACACGAGAACGTGGCCTCTCCATTCCACGGAAATAATAATGCTGTTACCCGTCTCGCCATGAATCCACAATCTGTTTACTACCCGATCGTCGATCGTGTATATTTATAATAAGTAAACAGTGCATTGTAATATAGAAACTTGCAACGGCTGTTGATAATTTCCACTCTAATAAGGACTGGCCGTACAGTACATGGCCTTAACCAAAGATGTTTAAGTTTGTAGTAGTATGACAAGTAAAGTGAACCCCCGGCCATCCTGTACGCATAGCGTACTCAGTTTTTACATTCTTTAGGATTGGTAAGTAATCCAGTGTATCAGGTCAATTAAATATCTAATAGAAAGTCTGATGTGAAACACTCATGTGACTTTCTCTTGCTAGTGTAAATAATGAAAAATATATAACCTATATTTTATCATTAGTAAACAATGTAACATTAACAACATGACCATAGTATACGACGTAAAATGAAAATCAACCTCTGTAGAACTTAAAAATACGGAAAAGCACTAATTGACCCTGAACTAGGCTCTATATAAAAAATTCTTCAATAAAAATTGTAGGTTTTTTATTTGCTGTAACTTTAATTATATACACTTTTGTGGTAAGTAAGGCTGCAATCTTAAAAAAATATTTACCACGAGAGTACGGCCTCTAAGAATTATTTCAGAAGATATGGCGCTTAACCTATCTTGTAGAACATAAAAAATGATCTTTTTTGAATGAGGCGGATTGTAAAAAAATCACAGGAGCCGTTTTTGTCAAAATCGGAAAAAATGAAAATTACTCGAATAAACGACTAGGTTTCAATTGACTGAGTTCGGGGTAAATGTTCGTTTTGGGTACCCTAGTAGCACCTAACTTAAGTTTAAGCTAGGTTTATTTAAGTTAATCACTAAAATCATGTTTTACTTTTTGCATTCCGGGGCCTGAAAATGCGTACTTTCGGTGAAAACTCGATTTCGAAAAACCTACATGCAAACGATACTGTCCTTACCTTGATGTTGTTTAGGTCATCAGCCGAAAGGCTGGTTTGTACCTGTAGAGGTTTTACTAAGTAAAACGAGGAGTGAGGTGGTTTACCATTGCTTTCCTCACTTAGTGGAAAAATATGCTTATTAGCCTCCCGGGCCCTCTGAAAAGCACATATTTTCCACTCTGCAAATGACACCTTCACTTCATTCACCACAGGGTCTGGCTGTATAATTGAAATTCATTACTCTTAGAGAATTAATATCAGAGGAGATAACTCTGATTAGTGTCTTTTACAATTCTGCCTCTTCTTTTCTTAAATGATTCAGTCTTGATTTAGCCTTGCAACTAACAGATTGAGTGCAAATAATTTACAACTCCACCTGTCTGTTATCAGCGATGTCCTTACCTATATTCATATAAGGTAAGAGAAAGTAAAAATGCGGAAAATTGTATAACCTAATTTCCAGCGATCTATAATATCTATCGGATGTTTCGGTATAATGTTTTTTCTTGCTTTGATTATCCCTCAGCAATCACTTTAGTGATTTCAGAGGAAACTTCTGTGCATAAACATTCTCTGTACATAGTTTTCTAATTGCACTATATCATTGTTTTAGTATTAATTAAATACAGTAGAACTAATAATGAGCCCAAAAACAGGACAGTTTTATTTTCCATCAAAGAATAAGTCTTCTTATAAACCGTGTATTTTTTTGTTGCATTTTGAAAGAGAAATGCCGTACTCAATGTCGGTAAGTTGAAACAAAAAGTAAAACCAGGGACGGTAGATTGGAGGGAGAATTTTAGAATTGCAATCTTTTGTTTCTATCTGTCGCCCCTGGTTGCTCTGTCTTTTTGTCTATAGTTCCACACAGAAGAATCATAAAGAGAGAACATATTTTCCGCGCAAACTGTGGCTTTGTTCCTCGTATGGTAATCATAAAAAATTCCACTCCACTGCACATAATCTGCATTCTACATTGTCGTAATCAATCAAAAGAGTGTATGTACATGACTCCATAAACTGCATTTAAATTAAGTCAATTTACGGAAGTGAAGTTTATATAATAGTATGGTTCAATTTTTTTGTGTAATATATTTCTCTAGTAAATCTGTGTATTATTTTTTAAAATATTAATTATAAATTAACAATTGGATAATGTAAATCTTATAAAGTTTTGATAATAATGTTACGTAAGACTTTATTGAATGGGTAAGGAAATAAAACTCAAATATAGGGCCTATTAAATATTTACGTACATTTCTGGTAATTGTGGGTTCTAAAGTGCATTTTTCTTGTTTCTCAAGCGTCTGTGATCAGATAGGATTGGCTGTTGTGTTTGATACGTTACGCCATCGGAATTTATTGAGAAAGATTTAAGCATCTATTTGATTGTGTCTTATGACTGTAAAGTCTTCTTCCTTTTCTTTTAAGAATTAGTTCTCCACCTGTCTTGGTATCTATCATCTGAGAGCTTTGCTAACATCTCATGTGCTACCTGGCTTATACTTAACCACCGTCACAGGATTTTATGTGATCCTGATGTTGGTACATTTTTCCCAGCGTACATTTTTTTAAACTCTAATGTGTGTACGTTGTAATGTTGTCAATTTTGGACAATAAGCTACCCTATGACCCAATGATATAAGGGTGATATTTGCGACGTGTAAATAAAGTGTAGTCTTGTACACACTCAACCCGACCATTCCTGAGTCTTCTTCTTCAGGTGCCTTCTCCATTACGAAGGTTGGCTATCATCATGGTCAGTCGTACCTTGTCCACTGCTGCTCTGAAAAGGTCATGCGACGAGCAGTTAAACGCTTCTCTCTGGTTTCTTAACCAGGATATTCGTCTGCGTCCCACCGAGCGTTTACCAACGAGTTTCCCTTGAATTATGAGATGCAGAATCTCGTATTTAGGACCCCTCATGATGTGTCCAAGGTATGTCAGTTTCTGAGTAAGTATGGTTAATTGGACCCCAACCATTAAAGTGTACCGGTAACCACACTATCTAGTATTTAAATCTATTTAAAAGTAGCGGCGACGACTTTACCACTCGACCAGCCCACGTGTGTTTGTCTACATATAATAAAATTTATTAAATGTTCATAAAAATAATGAAATGAGACGTATCAAAGTGCATGGATTAAATTGAAAATAATTTCTACTTTGATAGTGCAGTAATTTTTCAGACCATGGCCGGGAATTGAACCTGGGATCTCCGGTTTGCAGCGTAGCACGCTAACCACTGGGCCACGGAGGCAGCCAGATATGAATATTGAATGGTACAAGTAGTAAAAATATTCTGAGTTTGAAATTAAACATATAATCCTTTATGTTTTCTAAATGTAGTCTTGAGACCTTTATTGAATTAAGCATTACCTAGAGATTTATAAATGCGTGTACTCTAAAAATATAAGAAACAAAAATAAATAACTCGTTGATTTTTAAAATTCAGGGCCTGTTTTATTATGGTGATAAAAGTAAAGCAGTATGTAAGTTATTAAAAATTAGAGTACAATACAAAGATAAATAACAACGATTAAAATGTTGTTCTTTTAAAACAATGAAAGAAACAATAAATCTACTTAGAGAAGAAAAAGAAAATTTACTTATTGTTATAATGAAGTTAAATGAGCAAGAAGGAAATATTAAATAACAAAAGAACGAATAAAAGTACTCAAAGACTACTTTTAAGCATTAAAAGAAAGACATCACAAACCTATTATATTTATGAAAAGATCAAAAGAATTCAATTGAGTTTTGATTATTCAAACACTTAAATTCTTAGCTTTCACCTTTTACTTACGGAAATGTTTTATTCTTATTACTTTATTTTATACTGTACTTATTTACGCCTATAATTCCTTTCAAAATAAATATAATTACTACATTTTCTTGAAAACAAATATATTATTTTAAAACAAAAAACTTAACTCTTCTTTCACACCAACAATTTTGTAATATTATAACCTAAACGCATTTCGATAAACCTATACCCTAAACGCTAAACTTACACCGATGTTCATGCTAACGGGTTTCGACAAAATATCTTGTCCGTTAACATTACGTCGACGAAATACAACATGGCTTAACAAATTGAAAATTAAAGTGAACCCTAATAAATTTGTAAATATTACATTTTCTCTCCGTCCTGGTATACGTGTCCGCCTAATTTCATAACCGCCGAGGTTCCACAATCAAATCAAGAAATATTTTGGAGTTACACCTTGATAAACGCTTAACTTCCCCATAACAGACGGGTTGAGTTTAAATTATTCGCACTCGATCTTCTAGTGGCTACAAAAAATAGTTCTGATTCTTATCACATGGTCACCCAATTATATGACTGAAGCATTTAAGAACAGAAGAGGTAGTAATGTAAAAGACACTAGTCAGAGTTATCTTCCCTGAAAGTCATGAATTTCATTGCACAGCCAGACCATGTAGAGAATGAAAGAAAGGTGTCACTTGCAGGGTAGAAAGCAGCCTGGCAAGCTGATAATCTTACTTTTCCATTCAGTAACCAAAACAATGGTAAACTACCTCATTTCTTTGTTTTACCTAGGTAGAGTTTCTGATAATCTAAACAATAATAAACGCTTAACCTGTCCGTGTCACATCTAAAACAGGAAACACTGACTAGCAGAACAAACTTCTATGTGGAGAATGAAGTAAAGGTGTCATTTGCAGGGTAGAAAGCAGCCTGGCTTGCTGATAATCTTAAGTTTCCATTCAGTAACCAAGGCTATGGTAAACTACCTCATTCCTTGTTTTACCTAGGTAGAGTTTCTGATAATCTAAACAATATTAAACGCTTAACCTGGTCGTGTCACATCTAAAACAGGAAACACTGACTAGCAGAACAACTTCTATACAGTCTTAATTGGAAAACCAACTTATCTACCATTAAACAGTTTTTCTGTCTACAAGTATCTTTTAACCTATATATTCATAACCTTGTCAAATATGTGGTTCCGTTGTTAATATCAATAATTGCTATTATTACGAGAAAAATTATTTGTCTCGTATACAAGCAGCTTAATTTAAAGTACTCTGGTTTATCACTAACTCCCTTGGTACGTGCGTAACGAAACAGTACACGACTAACGAATCTAGTTTTCCTTCATGTGCTTGGTGTTCCGAATGTTGATGACCATAATAGCAGTTTTAATTTTTTCGTTGCACTGCGGAATAGCTCTTCTGAGATTTTTCCAAATCAAGTTCTCAGATTTCGAAACCATGAAAAACCCTTCTGTCGGATCACTTTTTCCATATTTTTCCTCTGTAGAATGGTTTATGGTGACAAACGGTTCATCCCGGATGATATGTCCCAAATATTTCCTACACTTAAAGATGGAAAGGATTTCTACGTCTTTCTTCATTCGTGAAAGGGGCTGCTTCCTACGAATCCCTCACGTTATTTGAATCCCAACCCTCAAAGTACAATAGTAACCACTGTCTATTATTCAAATCCATTCAAGAATAACTACCTTGACTAGGATTCGAACCACGGAACCTCTGTCTTACAAGATCAGCTGTTAAACCGCTGACTCGCGGCGACTGCTTTACCTTTAGAAATGTAATTTAACCTACTTAATATAGGCAAGTTTTCTTTATAAATGTAAACAATATTTAGAATCCATATATTTTTGTGTTATTATTCGTGATTTGTCTTTCGTAATGTAAAAATTGTGGTCAGGTAGATACTACTTTGTGCAATTTTCAACAAGATTTAATATATATTTTCTTTGAAATTGTTCATGCAAATTGTAACAATTTATTCTATTACGGAGCGTTTCTCGTGATTTTTTAAATTATTTTTCTCGGAATTGTTTTAAATTGATTTAACTGTTATTTACTTGAGTTTTTATTTTATTTATAAATTTTCAGTCAGAATTGGTTGTTTGCTGTGGGAGAAAGACACGTGAAATGGAAGTTCACAAAAGTTATATGGAAAATAATACAAAGGAAGAACTTCGATACAAAAGTTTTTCACTTTAACTTAGTTGGTGGAATGATCTTTTGAAATGTGGAAATGGAATAAGGAAACATGTTTTCTGCTTTTCGTTGAACGATACTAGCGTACATATATATAGGTTATACGTATTTTTACATTTCATTTACATAGGTGTTGCTTTGTATTTTTGTTTTTGGGTAAACGGAATCTCATTTTATGCTAGAATGGCATTAAACTAGGTTTTTCTTTTGAAAATTATAAGAAACGTTGACATTTCTTAAACTATACATTCTATTGATCAACCAACAAAAAATCTATACATGTCCATGAATATTCAAGAATAGAAGAATACAATAGTTAACCTAAAACTGTTTCGTTTTTATTCGCATGAAATTCTTGGCAAAGTCTTCAAAATCTTTGTGAAAGAAATTTTAAAACGTTCACAAACTAATTTTTAACAATACTCTATTATGTGGCAAAATCTAACAGATATCTCCATTAAAATAAATTGAAATACGTATATTAAATATTTTACTAGTTAATACCGACTTAAAAATATCCGTAACTCTATATAGGCCTATATATAGAGTTACGGATATTTTTACATACATTTTTACTGGACATAAAAATATCCGTAACTCTTTAAATATATCCAGATATGTCAAGATTTTATATATATAAAATCTGGTGTGAAACATTCACACGACTTTCTCTTGCCAATGTAAATAATAAAACCTTGAGGTAAACGAGTAAAATTAAAACCAACATAATTTTAATCATGAGTAAATAAAATCAACCTCTGTTGGACGTAAAAATACGGCTAAACTAGGCTCTGCAGCAGAAAATATGCTTGACATGAAACTTTTTATTTCCTATAACGTTGATTAGGTATATTCATCTGTAGTCAAATGCATGATTAGGCCGCAATCTTAAAAAAAAATCCTGTTTTCGCCGGTTTTGATGAGAAAATTACTAATTAACACTAATTAAAATAATCACTGTAGACCGAAAAGGTTTAAATTAAAGTTGTAGGTTTTTAATTTCCTACAACTTTAATAATTACTATAAACACTTTTTACCTAAAATGCATATTAAGGCCGCAAACTTGAAAAAAACCTTCTTTGTTACAACGAGAGGTAAGTCCTCACGAATTACAGCATCATGCGGTCTTCGGTTTGAATCCCATTCAGGCACGGCATGTTTTCATACGTTACAAAAACTAATTTTATTCTTCACCGTCTGCATTAACAGTAATTACAGAACAGTCGGACGTTAAACAAAAAAAAAAACAAAAAAAGAATTACAGCAGACCAAGACGCTTACCCAATTTCGTAGAGCATAAAAAATGTAGTAAATAAGGTTTTATTTTTTAAAAAACATAGAAGCAGTTTTTTAGAAAATTGCTTTACGGAAAGTAAAAAATTGCACGAATAACTTACTACTTTTGGTTGACCGATTTTTAATAAAAATGTTTATGTTGCGTTCCGTAAAGGTACTTAAGTTGAAAACTGTGTACACTGTTCCGTGTCTGAAAAATTTTGTTCATACAGACACTCTGACAAATCGCGAAAACATGTTTTTGGGTTTTTTGAGTTTCCAGAAATGTATAAAAATACTTTACATGGTATAAAATGGACCTAAGCGAAAAAAGAACAAGGAATGTCGAAAAAATATTATGTGTTGAAAAGTGAGTAGATTGAATGTTTAGAACGGTGACACAATGTTAGATCTTACAATGAATCGGTTTCACAATACAGTTGACGAAACCGTACAATTTTATGCTTAAAAAATAACCTTAGTCTAATGAGATCATCAGTTTGTATTCGTATGTTGAAATCTATGAGAAAAAAACTTCATTAAAATACGTTTATTTTGCCAACGTAAACACATTTCAAACGTTAATACATTTCAGTTGACACACTAAGAAGAGAAATAATTTTTTATTTCTTACAAATAGGTCATAGAATTTTTAAGTTATTTTAATACACTTAATTTCCTGAGTTACTGAAAATTATTTTTGCACCGTAATATTTGTAATGATGTTCCTAACAGTAAGATCTCATTGTTGTTAAATTTATACGTCTATTAAATTTCTTACAGCAGCAAATAAATTTTAAGAATCATGTAGATATAAAAAGTACACTTGTTGCGGTAATTCATTTATGTTCAAATATGAAGTATGTGTCAACAGTTCATAAAATAAACTTTTACGTATGTTTCACAAGATCCAGTTTTTAAAATATTGTACATATTATACATCATATTGTACAATTAATATTGTACATATTATTGTATTATTATTGTTATTTTATGCTATTGAGATTGCTAAATTAATCTGTAAACGCGATCTACTAATTAATATTTTGGTACATTTCAAGCTAACTTTCTCCAAAATTTAAAGGAAAAATAAATTTCATATTCATTCGTACAATTTTCAGATAAATATTTACTACCATCAGATATTAATGTTCTCAAATTTATCGTGATAAAATTTTTATTTTGCTTTGGTTACGGAAATCTGTATTAAGCGGCACAATTTCCGTATGTTGTTATTTAGGCCGTCAGCCAAAAGGCTGGTTTCAAAATCTAGAGGCTTTACTTAGTAAAATGAGGAGTGAGGTGGTTTACTACTACCTTCCTCACTGAGTAGAAAAGTATGCATCTTGGGCCCTCTGAAAAGGATCTACTTTCCACCCTGAAAGTGACACCTTCACTTTATTCACCTCATTTTCTGGTTGTATGATGAAATTCATTACACTCAGTGGAGATAACTCTTGACTAGTGTCTTTTACACCTCTACCTCTTCTGTTCTTAAGTGCTTCAGTCATATAACTGGCTGACATTTTCTGTAGCCCTGGAATTAGATCGAATGAAAATAATTTAACACTCCACCTGCCTGTTGTGGGCGTAATTTCCGTTTATGGTATTAAAAAAATATTTATTAAGCAATCAGGAATTTTATTGCCGGAAAAAGTGAAATTTTTATCTCTACTAAGTAAAACTGAAAGTATATTTTTTGCACAATTTGTTCCCAGTTTTACTAGAATTTCTGTACATTTAAGAAGTCTGTTGAAATGCTTGATGATATTTTAATAAATCAATGATGAAGTATTTCTTCTTGTTGCTTGGGTTACAAATTTTTTCATCCCATTTAATTCGCATATTTTTAGAGGCTAAGCAAATATGATGACTTGTGAAGTACTGCTGATTGGTCTTTAGACGCGGTAAACCAAAAAAAATTGTTTCTGTTTTCAGGTGTATTTTTGTCTTTGATTTCTAGTACAGTAGTATAATGTACACTAAACGGCAGTTTTTCCAATGTTAGAAAGATATTACAAGTTACTTTTACCGTCTACGTTTCGTAGTGGGTAGCACATAAGCCTACATAGCAGAAGGTTCCAGGTTTGATTTCCGGCTAGAGTCAGGAGATTTACACGTTAAAACCTACACTTGCAGTACTAAAATTCACAATAGTCGCTAATGAACAAGCTGTCAGTGCGTCTTTAAATAAACTAAAAAAAAACAAATTATTTATAATTAGCAGGGAATTTTGTACGGCCAGAAGAAGAGAGATCCAATGATATGTTCTCCGGTAGGAAATGTGGGTGTTCTTCAATTAGCAGGGAATTTTACGGCCAGAAGAAGAGACATCCAATGATACGTTCTCCGGTAGGAAATGTGGGTGTTATTCACTATTCATATCAAAAGATCTCTGATACATTCCTTTTTATGGCGTCTTATAGCTCGATATTTCCTTATAGTTAGATCGCAATTTTGGTGGTTGGTTTTTATTATTCGATCGTGAAATTTACTGATAGGCTGAAATTTACTGTAGGCTGTTGTGTGTAAGAGTTGTAAGAGTAGGCCTATCGTTGCGATTCTTTATATCATAAAATTTTAAAAGTGATTAGAATTTGACACATTATTGTTACGCTGACTAGAATTGTCATGATTAAAATGATTTAAATACATCTTGCAACTTGACCATTACGTTAACTTCATTCACAGTTAAAAGAGTAATTAGTTCTGTTATATTTACAGCTAAAAACAGAAGCTCATAAGAGAATATTTTGAGAAAATATCCATTGAGATTTTATAATTTGTTTAGTCTTTAATCATAATTTTTTACACATTCATTCAAATCTTTTCAAAATGTATTACACAAAATAATTATTTCTCTGTATAGTTAAATACTAATAATAAATAATAAGAACTGTTTCAATGGTTATTTAGCTGCGTATTCGTTGCTATGAAACTGTTACTTGACGAATGTCTAATGAGGATTTACTGAATTTAATAAAACACTACGGGAGTAAGTTATGTGGTGTTTTCCCAAGCGGTTCCCTTGATAATGGTCTCAAACAACCGAAACAATAGTATACCGGATATTGCAACTCGTTTCTGGACAGTTCATCTACTTGTACATTTCACCCAATGTGGTTTGATTTTATTTTGTACAGATTTCAACACTAATTAGTTTTTAAGTACCTATTTAATTTTTTATTTTTGTAAAATTAATGGTATTTCCGTTAAAATACCTGAATAACTTTGAGTACTAAAATATTTTCTAAATTCTTAAATTCCTTAGAACTTATTACTTCCTCTAAATTTTAAAAACCCTACCACAACATAGGCCAATCAATATTTCATGTTATTAAAATATCTGTAGGCCTACTAAGGTTTTACGCTGAATAAAACGATAGTTTGCCCGTGCCGAACGATCGAACGGTTACCTAGATAGCAAGGTTCAGAATATTGTTAATAAATCAAAATTTAAATTCAAATTTAAATTTAAATTGGAATTCTTAAATTCCTTAGAACTTATTACTTCCTCTGAATTTTAAAAACCCTACCACAACATAGGCCAATCAATATTTCATGTTATTAAAATATCTGTAGGCCTACTAAGGTTTTACGCTGAATAAAACGATAGTTTGCCCGTGCCGAACGATCGAACGGTTACCTAGATAGCAAGGGTTCAGAATATTGTTAATAAATCAAAATTTAAATAACGTACGAAATTAAAATTTCGTACACGCTGTAAGAATATAATTGTATATGTTGTGTTAAAATTTCAAACTTTTCGGTTAAATATTTATCGAGTTACACGCCTCTAAACGCATGAAATTTTTGCGGTAGCGAAAAAAGCCGGGTCTTTTCGTATTCCAACCTTATATGGCCATTTTTAAACAACACTAAAAACATAGGTTTATTGTAGTTCTACGCAGAATAAAATGATCTAAATTTTGATGTAAAATATGTTGGAATCCGATTCATAGTTTTGGAGATGCAAGGGTTTAAACTCGGGTGTCTGTAGTTATGAAACCGATAGTAGTTACAGACCGGTTCTGAGCTATGAGTTATGTTGTTAGTATCTGTGCGTTCGGGTGGGAGCGAGTGGTTGTAGACAGGTAAATAATTGTTTTGATTGTTAATTGACAGTATCTTGTTTTTAGTGGAGTTTAGTTTGTTTTGTAACTAATTTAATTGAAGTACTAATTGTAATTTGTTAGAAGCCTCATCATTAAAATTGTTGTTACTAATGGTGTCAATTAATTTGTTATAAGTTTAATAGAGTCTGTTTATTATGTATTGTACCCAGATTCTGAACGAACCTAAACTTAGGTATTGCAATAGGTACTGTATTTTTAAGACAATTGCAAATATAATAAATTTGATTGTCTACAAGATTTGATAAATGAAAACAAAAATATATTACAAATATTTATAGATCTAGAATATCTAATTTTGATTTTGTGTGCTTCAGATTGTAAACACCTTACCTTCCTTTCAGATCAAACGGATCTGTTTTATATTTTAAACATTTTCCTTAATTATGTTCCAGCAAATGTTATATAGAAACTGAGAAAAACGTATACAGATATATTTATGATACTCTGTAACTGTAATTACTAAAATATAATTATTTAAATAATCCTAAATTTTATGTAAATACAGGTATATCCTTCTTATTAATAAAATATCACGCATTGGTAATACAAATGTAGTATTTATATTTGTTATAATAGTATTAAAATAGTGAAACCGACTAGCAATATACTAAAAGTGTTGGCAAAGGAAATAAAATTATTTCACACTATTTTATTACTTCCTTCTCTTTACAGTTAATAAATAAAATGACGTTGTACTCTTAAATAATTTTATAACTAGCAACTGAATTATCAATATAAATTTTGTATCCCATGTATATATTTTTAATGAATTGCTAGATACATGTGTGTGTTGTTACCTAGTTGTAAGCGGAAATGTAAGAGTAAAAACTGTAATAATATTAATTTTACCAAAAATATTCTACTAACACATATCAATAAAAATGCCTGCTTTCTAGAAATTATAATCTCTTAACATTTTTTCTCTTCCAAAAAATATATTTTCCAGAGGTTCGTATTTAAAAAGAATCCCACCTGCTGTTTAAAAACATCTATTGTTGATTCCCTTGATTTAACCAATTTTTTATGTGCTCCCAAATACTTGGGTTGAAATAATTGAAAATTATATATTTATTATTTCATGGATCTAAAGGAGTGATTCTCAGAGTATGCGCAGGGGCACCCGCCAAACATTGTCAGGGGCGCCGTGCCTTGGCGTACGAAATTGTTTACTTTTAAATGTTTCACCTTCTTATCTCCTTCTCTAAGAAGCACCTGCGTAACGTACGCGATGACGCAGCTGGTCATTTGTATTTTCGCAATCCAGCAGTTTTCTTGGAACTTGTTGCTAGGCAAGACCGCCCGTTCTTGTTCATCCAATGAACACCAAGATCTTGTTTAGGTCATCAGCCAAAAGGCTGGTTTGAACCTCTAGAGGTTTTACTAAGTAAAACAAGGAGTGAGGTGGTTTACCATTGCCTTCCTCACTGAGTGAAAAATTACGCTTATCAGCATGCCGGGCCCTCTGAAAAGCACAGATTTTCCACTCTGCAAATGCACTTTCACTTCATTCACCACAGGGTCTGGCTGTATAATGAAATTCATTACTTTCAGAGGAGGCAACTCTGATTAGTGTCTTTTGCACCTCTACCTTTCTGTTCTTAAATGATTCAGTCATTTAATTGGCTGACTATGTGATAAGAAACAAAACTATTTATTTTAGCCCTGCAATGGACAGATTGAGTGTAAATAAATTGACACGCCACCTGTCTGTTAAGGGCAAAACACGAAGATACCATGAACTAATCAAAGATAAACAGGGCATATCCCTTTCATCAGAACAGAAAATTTAACTCATGTTTAGTTTTTGGACATTGAGACTGATTTTAAAAAAAAATTGTTAGGATAGGATGAACTTTTAGGCCAAAAACGTCTTATATTCATACTTATATTCTGAGAATATCTATTATAAAGTCAATATAACTCAACGATATCTAAATTTTAATGTCTAATTCTGAACTCTACCATGAAAACGAGCCAATTACTGACATCATGGGGAAGAAACGAATTTCTTTTTTCGGGCATTTACTTATAATACTGGACAATCGAATAACTAAACAACTCATTTTTATAAGTAACTCGTGGAAAAATCCTCCAAGGTGGTTGGCCGAAGTAAAGCAAGGTATGCAAGAACTTTACATTGCAGAACAATATCTTTTAGAAAAATTTGAACAGCTTCAGTTGCTTAAAGATAAAGACACAAGATTCATCGAAAAACTCGAGCTTCGAGGTAAAATTAGACAGATCATATCCCAAAATATGGAGAATTATTGGGAAAAGCGTATTGCGAAAATAGTTGGTAGAATCCTAAAACCAATCCAAGAAGAATTTCTAAATTTGATTATCGTAGTCGTAAAAGCGACAATGAGGCCGTAAAAGCGGAAAAAACAATAAATAAATCAATATAAACAGCAATTTCATTGTTTAATTTAGGGGGAGATCGTATGAGATTTTGACTGAAAATTTCGATTTTCAGTTTATGTTTTTCAATTAGATTAGGCCTAGATCTACCAGAAAAAAAATTAATGAAAAAATTATTTAGTTTTGCACGAAGTATGGCGAATTCCTTCTGATGAAATAAGAAAATTGATCCGATTAATTGGCGTGATGAAAAAATGAGGATTTCCTACTTTTTTACACATTTTAAGAATGCCGAATGATATAATATTGAACAATTGATTTTCAGGAACTTGAACAGGAAAATTACGGGAAGGTACATCGAAGAGATTAAGATAGATCTCAGTGAAATTGGACTAGCAATTGAAGACGTGTTTGACAAGGAAAAAATAAATAGACACACAGATTTTATTGGGGAACAGCAGAAATATACACGATTTCAGATGAGATACGGAAATAAAGATCGGACCGTCTCAAAAAGTACTGGCGAGACCGAAAGGCTAGACCAATACGTTATCCGAAGAAAACTAGAAATTGATTGGCTTAGTGGTCCAATGTGGCCTCAAGAAAATAATTATTTATTATTATTGCAGTGCGTTGCAGTACTAAACAATTATTATTTGCTATTAGTGTCTGGTCATAAACTGAAAATTTGCTACTGTTATACAAGCCAATGAGCAATTGTACAAAGTGCATGTTGTATTAAATACCAATCTGTGGACAGTGTTTATTTTTAAGGTATTTTACTGGGAGATCGCTTTTTATGATAATTTTATTAACTTTTTACCGTATATATTTATTGTTCTCTGCATAACAGATTACACCTACATCTGTTTATGCAAAAGAAATAAAGGAAATCGTAATGCGTTGATAACTGAGGTTTCATAACCTTTGAACAATTATCAGGGAACAATTATCTTTGAACAATTAAAAGGGTGTCATTAGCCTAGTAATGACACCCTTTAATCTTTAGTAATGAATGGCAGTTGGTAATAACTAATCTTTTGATGCAACATTGAAGTAGATTATTTCAGGGTTACTGACAAGATTCCTTTTCTCACAGATTACTTTGAGTTAATTTCATTTTACCTGTATCTGCTCGGTAGAATTGAAAAGCGAAGAAAATATTTAATAGCTTTCAAAAGCACAAATTAATTAAAGTATTTAAAGGAAATAAAATAGTTTTAGAACGTAACTGATAATGAACAAGGGTTCATTACATTGTACTCTGAAACAAAGGTTAATTACAAAAACATTATTAAACAACGCCACTGTAAAATGAACCTTTATTTCTGATGAGTGCTCCCATTTTCACCCTCTAAAATTCTCTCTTCCCAACCTTTCCTACTATTTTAACCACAACTTCGTCGTCGTACTCCAATGGTATGCAGTTTCGTACCTTTCTCTGCCTAACTTCGCATTCCTGGTGAAATCACCTTTAAACCTGAATATCTTCTTCACAATATTATTTCCCTATATTTATTTCGTTAAACCATTCTCGGAATCTTTGCTTCCATTTTAATTCCTTTTACGCCCTTTATTGCCATCTCAATTTTTATAACCGTTATAAATTTTATTCTATTTCCGACTTGTTCTCTTTGCCAATTCCACTCTCTATTTTGTTCGTGTACTTATTTGGTACATTAATAGAATATTTTAACAATTTTTTCACCCTCTTATGCTGCACTAAAATTTTATAAAGATAGGAAATTATAAACATCTCAGATGGTTAACCCAGTTATCAGCTTATTATTTTTTTTAAATATGTTCTTATTATTTAACTAATATAATGGAATCGGTCATTTCAGAAAGCCCATAAGTCAACATTTATCATTTTTACTTTCTCTTGCCTATATGAATTTAGCCTATAGGAAGGAAAGTATTGTTTTCATGTCGATTTTTCGAAATCGAGTTTTCACCGGATCTACACGTTTTCAGACCCCCTGAACCCAAAAAGCATGTTTTTAGCGATTGGTTTGTGTGTGTTTCTGTGTGGCGGGATGTATTAGTTTTTAATACAGAGTATTTTGAAGGGGATAAGGTTGTTTTGTAAAAAAATTGAAAATAAGAAGGTTTTGAAAAATAATTCCGGTTTCTTTTGGGTACTCCCTCGTAACACTCAAACTAAGGTTCTTTTAGGATCTGTATAAGTAATGAATCAACTTCTTTTAACTACCACAACTATGTATTAACAAAATTATAAATTACAATAAGTTATAACTCATATTTCTAAATTAAATTACCAAGATTAATTACTAACATGTTTTTACATACTTAATATTTTTACATGCTGGAACTAAATTTTTCTTCTTCTTATTCTTCACTACACGGTTTAGGCGAATCGCCTGTTCCGGTCTCAATGTTTTTTGTTTTGAAATTTTCTTAAGGACAGCTTCCATCTTTTCCTGGGTCTTCCAATATCTCTGCGGCCAACCGGCCTATACCTCCACACTTCCTTAGGTATCCCATCAGGCATTCTTTCCAAATGTGCCAGCCATCTATGCCTGTTTTCTATTATTCGGTCTTCCAACTTGAAGATGTTCAATTCCTTACGCACATCTTCATTATATAATCTATCCACTCTTGTACAGCCCTTTACTGACCTTAAAAAATTAATTTCCGATGCCTGAATTTTCCTTAAAAAATTTTTCCAAAAAATTTTACTAAATTTTTTTCAAAATTAATAAAAAAAACATTATTATTATTTGTACCAAAAGTATACATTTTTTAACCCTAATGGAAGTGTCTGTTCAATTTAATAACAATAAGAATCTCTATAATCGAATTAAATTAGGCTGATACGTACGACATGTAAATGAGTTGTAGTCTTGTACAGACTCAGGCCGACCATTCCTGAGAAAGTTTCCGTGTTCCTAGAAACGATTGCAAGGTCGGCTGCAAAAGCAAGACAGTTTATCTTTATACCGTTCCTTTGATCCTCCAATGTGTACTTGGTTTAACAATCTTATTGAAAAGTTCCATTTCCCGTCATCAATTACTTTCTCCAGCACACAGTTAAAAAGAATCGGTCACAGTTCATCACCCTGTTTAACACTTATTTTAATTTTAAACTCTTCGGAGATTTCTCCTAGAAATTTTACTTTTGTACTCTTAATGTCTAATCTGCCCATAATAGACAGGTGGAGTGTCAAATTATTTACACTCAGTCTGTTCGTTGCAGGGCTAAAATAAATAGTTCTGTTTCTTATCAAATGGTCAGCCAATTAAATGACTGAATCATTTAAGAACAGAAGAGGTAGAGGTGTAAAAGACACTAATCAGAGTTATCTCCTCTGAAAGTAATGGATTTCATTATACAGCCAGACCCTGTGGTGAATGAAGTGAAAGTGTCATTTGCAGAGTGGAAAATATGTGCTTTTCAGAGGGCCCGGCATGCTGATAAGCATACTTTTCCACTCAGTGAGGAAGGCAGTGGTAAACCACCTCACTCCTCGTTTTACTTAGTAAAACCTCTAGAGGTCCAAACCAGCCTTTCGGCTGTTGACCTAAACAACAACAAAGTCTAATAATTAAAATTATCTAAGTTTACCGTAACTAATCTTTTTTGTTGTAAACAGTGAATATAAAAAAAAAGTTAATAAATTACATTAGCCTTGTAAATAGCAGGGTAAGTTTGTTGAGTAAAATTTATAAATTCTAGACTTATATTAGTTAATCGATTTCCTATGGATAACTAGTTCAATAACAACTTTTAAACGGATTACTAAGTCTGCCAAAAAATCTTAACTCTCATCTTTTGCCTAATGTAAGTTACAGATAAATGCAAACTTAATAACACTTTGGGTGTATTGATATCTTTATTATTGCAATAATATCTAAGCTTTATTGTTTATTAATATACACAATAATTGTCTTTAATGACGTATTTAAAATGTGTGATAGGATCAAGGAACGCAACTTGAAAGCTCTTTCCTAACAGTGTTTCCGCTCGAAGTTGTGCAACTTCAAAGTTTAATTGTTTCTCTTAAGAATTTCAATGTTTATTCTGGAAAGTTAAAAGGACCCGAACTTCGTAACATAACGTTAACTTTAAAGATTCCTTTCAACTTTTAAGTGTCTTAAGAATAGCAGAACCGTTCTATTATGTTTGTTATACGGTAACATTAGTGATTTAATTCATTAGCGAGAACAATCTTTTCTTTTATTTAATTTTAATTAAGCATTTTATTGTATCTTGAACTTGAAAGATTTTTTATTTTTTCTTAAACGAGTACCTATATAATATTGGTAGGCCTACTTTGATTATAATTATTTTAAAGTATGAAAATGGTTAGATATAGGCTTATCTTCTAAAACATACTGTGAGTTAAGTGGTATTAATATATAAGTTTGGGTAGCCATATGTTTCGGGGAATATCAGTGGTTTTTATCTATTTGTCCTGTTATCCTGAACAGAATATAGATTTGTTCAGGATACCTCTCTGTTCCGGTTTAGATAATTTTACTGAAAAAAAGTCAGTCTAATTTTTAGTCTCTCTTGCCTGTATGAATATATAGGAAGGAAAGTATTATTTTCATGTCGATTTTTTGAAATCGAGTTTTCACCGGATCTACACGTTTTCAGACCCCCTGAATAAAAAAAACATGTGTTTAGCAATTGGTCTGTCTGTGTGTCAACAGAATATCTCAAGAACGGAACATCGTACGAACTTGAAACTTGAAATTTAAGTTAGATACCATTACCGGACCTAACACGAACATTTCATCAAAATCGGTCTACCGGAAGTAGTAGTTTATTCGTGTAATTTTTCACTTTTTGCGATTTTCTTAATAACGGGTCCTACGGATTTTTTTAAAAATCGCCTAATTTTTTGAATTTTTTTATGCTTACAAGATAGGGAGGCGCCATGTCTGCTGAAATTCTTGGAGAGGCTGTTTTCACGTAAAAAAATTGTTTTTTAAGATTGCGGCTTTATTATGCATTTTAGCGCAAAAATGCATGTAATAAAAATTGTGGACAATTAAAAATCCTACAACTTTTATTTCAAACATTATTTTGTATACGCTTAGTTTAGCGGTAATTAGCAATTTTCTGTTTTTTTCTCACGAAAACGTGTAAAAAATCGATTTTTTAACGATTTCAGCCTTATTATGCATTTTACAACAAAAGTGTATATATTTAATTAATTTTTTAGAAAATTTACAGTCCTACAACTTTTATTTAAAGCATTTTTTTCTACTGAACCTAGTTTAGCGTGAGAGTGATTTTCCGTATTTTTAAGCGAAACAGAGGTTTATTTTCCTTTTGCGTCTTTCAATCATGAATAAAATAAGATTATGTTTTTTGTTTATTTCTAATGTTTTATTACTAATGTTAGGTTTATTGTTAATTATTTGCATTGCCAAGAAAAAGTTGTGTGAGTGATTCACACCCGATTTTTAATAAAACATTAACCACCTACAGAGCCCTAGTGTAGAATTTTTTGCGATAGAATCGATAGTTGTAAGACCGAATGACACTCATTTTCATTTTGTTTTTACCGAATGTTTGGTGCCCGGATTTGCACCCTCTCTCATCATGATTTGCATTATAACGACAAGTCAGTTGATTTAATATTGTTAAAAAAGAAGCAAGATGATAATGATGTTAAAATCAGTTTGTGTGTCGCGTACAGAAGCAATTCTTCGAAATGAGGAAATTACGATTGTTAATAAGGTTGTAAGTTATAATTTATTAATCGTTGTTTAGGTCATCAGCCAAAAAGCTGGTTTGCACCAGTAGAGGTTTTACTAAGTAAAACGAGGAGTGAGGTGGTTTACCATTGCATTCCTCACTAAGTGGAAACGTACACTTATCAGCATTTCAGGTCCTCTGAAAAGCACATATTTTCCACTCTGCAAATGACATCATCACTTCATTCACCACAGGGTCTGGCTGTATAATGAAATTCATTACTTTCAGAGGAGATAACTCTGACTAGTGTCTTTTACACCTCTGCCTCTTCTGTTTTTAAATTATTCAGTCATTTAATTGGCTAACCATGTGATAACAGAACTATTTATTTTAGCCCTGCAAAAGAACAGATTGAGTGTAAATAATTGACACTCTACCGTCTGTTATGGACAAAATTGATTAATTATTTGATTGTAAATGGCGATAGTTAATTTTATTTTAAGTCTTGGTTACATTTAAAAACATTTCGTAATAAATTTATTTCGTATGTTAATAATTTAAGTAGTTTATTGTAATTTTCTAGTTGTTATAACTGTATTATATTAGAGAAAGTAATTGATTTGTTACTACATACTTATTTGGTATATATTGTTATTTATTTATTATAAATAATCGTATCCCGAAAGAATCTGGAATAATTAATATCACATTATTAGCCTGCTGTTTAAAATATTGTTAATGAATAAATGTTTTGTATTTCTTAAAATAACAAAAATGTATTTGCAGCAATAACTGCGGATTGTAAATAAATATTTTTCAACTACGTGTTAGAGTATTAACTCTTCTAAAAAATGAAAGGATATCGTTTGGCGGCTAATAGTCTGAGGGTAACATTGAGTTGTATTTTATTATGCGCAAATAATTCTGTGCAATCACTGATTTAAATATTTTGGATATTAATGGTATATATAAAACTTTTTGTTTGTAACCATGTTTGTCTGTTTACGGAATCATAACTAATACCATTTCTTTTGAACAGTGATATTTTAGGAAAATCTTGTGTACGTTTTTGAAAATACTAAAATGTATGAATAACGCAATATTAATATAATCAAAATTTAGTATATTTGAGTAAATAAACTAGTATGGCATAAACATACAGATATAAAATGACTGATAGGTGTAACTGACTTGATGATTGAAGGCAGCAAACAAGAAATGTCAGCGGGTGGGCGGTTTTGCTTGAGATATTGAGCCACTCAACAAGTCTGGGAGAAAGATGGATTGAGTATAAGTAAGATAGACAGAGAAACCATAACCACAACGTGCGTTAGAGCAAGACATAAGAGTGGGAGAAAGAGAGGGAGGAGCGTGTGGGAGAAAACTGGGAGTGTGAGCGATGAGCAACAGGTGATCAGTTGAATACGAATTCATCGATCTCAAAAACTTATGCTGTTGTTTGTTTGACAATAAACTGAATAAATCGGTTCTAAACAACCGTAAATTTCATTTGTGTATCGTTTAATAAATTCGGTTTAATATAAATATAATTTATATAATATTTTGTAAAAGAAATTTGTCTAAAAGAAAATAAACTGTTAACTTTCAAAAATTTATTTAAAACCGCAATCCACCGCTCGCTACGCTTCACGGCAAACTAAACTTTTAATCGCTTTACTTTACATACAATTTTATACGTTGAGAGCTAAATTACGCTGCCCAAATAAAACCAATCACTACTGAAAACAAAAATATTGTTGACATTTATATGAATTAACAGTGAAAGAGAGGAAATGCGGTCTGAGAATAACTGAATAAGTTGTACAGTTTACATTTCTCACTCCAATATTTGAATTCAATTAACACATTTTGATTTTTATATATAAAAAAACATTATAATATAAAATACTGATTTTTAAATTTGATTCAGGCCGCCTCCGTAGCGTAGTGGTAGCGCGCTAGCCTACCACGCAGAGGTCCCAGGTTCGATTCTCGGCTAGGGTCTGAATATTATATATAACAAGTCACAACTCTACGTTTCATAACCCACTTTAGTCGATAATGTCCAGCTGTTGATGCAACTTTAAATAAATAAAAAACAAAAAAATTTGATTCGGATTGAGTTGGATGATGACCTTATTCTATGAGGTTCCCCACTGATTTAACTTGCAATAACTTGCAATGTTCGTCTTATATAGTTATTCAACTTAAATAATTTAAATTGAAGTAATATTATTGATACGTCTTTTAGCTAGATGTTTAGAAAAATAAAGTTTTACAAATTTGAATTTTTGAGTATTATTTTATAAAATATGTAGTATTATGTAAGATCAGATGATCTTTTACAAAGTAAAACATAGATAAAATGTACTATTTTTTTTTAATGGTACAATCTTTTTGATTTTGGAAGGTTTACACAATTTTCTAAAATCAATTTTCGGAAATCAGATTGTTTTTTTTTCAATATCTATCCCGTAAATAATTCCCGAAAAAAGAAAACGTAAAGGATGATGTCATATTTTAGGGAGGTACCGTTATATACTTTTGGTACCTGACTGCATAATACAATATATGCTTTAATATTTATTACTTACAAACAATTAAAATATAAGATGACTTCATTTTACCACTCACAATTTTCTTAAAAATTTAAAAAATATTTATGTAACAACGGTATTTATGTTACTCAGGAAGTTTTAGTTTTTCAACGGTGAAAGAATTCTTGAAATCGGTTGGGTAGTTTCTGAGATTACCTCATAGAAAGAAATAAATAAACGTTACTATTTTATTTATTAGTATTAATAACTTCCGGAGTATTGAGGATATACTTTGCAAATTTTTAATCCCAATTCCTCGATAAATTATGAATTGTGTTCTTTTCATGTATTGCTACATTACTGCTAACTCAAAAGTTACTTCCTAACACTCAAATTTCGATTTATTTGAGAAAGGGCAGTAATAATGCCCTTTTAATATATTGCGAATTTGTTTTGCTCAGTCCTTGGAATCCTACATTAAAACAAGTTTAAAAATCATAAATAATTGGAATTTTTCGCAATTCCACTCTTATAAATTTATGGTAAAAGTAGATGATGAGACTGTCCATCTGTAAACATCATCGTCGGATATTTTAGCATTAAAAGTCTCATCAATCTTCACGAATGTTCAAGCAATCATGATACAAGGTTACTGAAAGAACCATTATAAATTCTTTTCATAAAGTGAGATTTGTAAAGGAAGAGAAAGTGATGGAGTGAATGTATAAGACAAATTAGGTAAAACAGATTTTAAGTTTACTATCAATAATTACAAACAGGAAACTTTTAATCCATTAACCTCTTATAAGAACTATGACAACGGAATCAAAACGGTGACACATTTTATCAAATACAGCAGTTCTAATGATTTTTCTGCTGTTACTATACCGAGTACTATTCTCCCTTAATTCATTCACTTCATATTTTTACATACCATCGCACAACGGAATTCTCAAATTTACTAGTTTTGTGTACATACAGTTTTAAATAACATTAAAAGAAAAAATGGATATATTTTTATAAAGTTTTTATTTATTACTTTTGGATGATATAACAGACAGTGGGAAAAGATTACGAACAGACATTTTGATAGTTTTCGGACAGGAGAAGGACGTATGTGACTTGAGGAAAAAAGGCTTTTTTTCTTTAATTTTTATTATGGTAATGTACATTGATTGAACATTTTCCTTATAATTATGATATTTAACGGGTGGTCGGAAATGTTATTTTAAGGTGAAGAAGTACCCAGTGGTAGGTACATTCTCCGTTTAGAACTACGGGTATTGCCCGTTATTCAGACTAGTAGGTCTCAGCTTCATTTGTGCTTTAGTGGTCGCAAAGTTGGGAATTTCCTTGTAACTAGGTCATGGGCTAGTTGGTTTGGATAACGAAATTTACTGTAGAAGGACGCGGTTAGTTCCATTACTGTTAGATTTTTGAAATCGTTGTGAAGGGTTTTATTCCTTACATAAATAGGAGCACCAGAAGCAAGTTTTAAGAATTTTGCTTGAATTTGCGTTTTACTCCAAAGAGCTGGATACCATAAGTCCAGATTAGTCTCAAAAGAAAAATGAAACAGTTTATATACCTTATAAAATACAATGCGGAAGCTGCAGAATTTAGTGACTTATCCATTATATCCTTAGAATTATTATACCTAGTACAATCCTTTCGATATTATGAATCATAAATGGCATACAATAATCAATGGATAATGACCCCAGATGTCAGTCCATTGAAACGAATTTTAAGATTCAGATTTTTTTGTTGGATACATTAAACATATCCAACATACATATTAACATAAAGTATTATTACATGTATACATTACATTTTTGACATTACATACTTTTCATTCTCCAATATGGCTTATATAATCCATAAACGAAATATGAAAAAACCAGTTGATCTCATAACTGCTGGAAAATTCTTTTACTTTTACGTAAGACATTTTTGATAGTTTTAATTATCAAGTATAATTTATGAAAAGTAGGTATATATATATATATATATATATATATATATAAAATCTTTATCACTACAGTATATCATTATCATGATTAATCAATGCCTAACCCACGGTTGGTTATACTCTACGATTGTTTTTCAAAAGATTCGTGAATAAAATTTTTAAGTTTGTTTTATAATTAATTATATTATTCAAATTTTAACTGTCATAGAAAAATATATGAGATAATCGTAATATAATGTAAAAATATTGATCAGGTAGATTCATTGTACGACTAAACATTCTTTATTATTATTTGACAAAAACAACAAATTTCTTTTACAAGAGGCTTTATGTTGACAAGAAATGAAGAGTTTATCGAAATTAAAAAAGAATTTTACTTTCTAAGAAGATAGAGGGTATAAAATTTATTAGGTTTTTAGAGAGAAGCAGTTTTAATTTAGACTGGGGTGAAAAGGTTTATTGGAAAAAGGATGAATGAGGCTTAAATTGAGAAAAAGCAAAAAAGAATACCGAAGCATATTAATAAAGAGAAATTCTATAATAAAAAAAATCGTAGTCTAGAAAACGAATCGGACGAGTAGAACAGAAGGTAAGGAGCAGGGTGAACCAATTGGAGTAATAATTCTCGCACGCTAAAGAACAAAACGCTTTTAAGAAAGTAGAATCTAGGAAGAAATCGATTACCTCGAGTAATACGAAGGGAAGATAGACGGGAGAATAAGGAGTGAGGTCGGCGTAGTACAGGAAACGGGGTAGGCTTATTTCGACATAATAGCAGGATAAATGGGCGTTAAATGGATAAGAGTTATCGAGTGGAAGCAGAAGGCGAAAGAGACGATGGAGAAGATGGAGAAGCCAGTCGGTGTGGGGAGTATTGTTCTCTTTTACTATATACACCGACTTCGATACACTGCATTCTGTTACCATTGTACTCTGTGCATGTGTTTGATAAACAACTGTGAAATTTATGGAAATGTCTACTGTCGCCACCAGTTTGAGGTATCAATGCAGACTCCCGTGTGCCAGATCTCTACCCTATTGAATGAAAACCTCATCTCTTCTACTCCTCAGTTCATCAGTAACTGCACGCAATAAGGTTAGGGTGGAACGAAACCAAGATAACACCAACATTGTTATAGTTAACTGTTATTATTACTATAAATGCTTTGTGTTTCTCAACAATTGACCTGCTGATTCCATTACAAAATCATCATCATTATTATTACAAATTATATTTACAGCCCGTTCATCTCATTGAATTTGTTATCGCTCTTTTTTGCATTTCATTAAACTTATACATTTTGAAACTCTTTGTAAACTCAGTTTAGGTTTATAAAATTGGTGATAATAAAAATCAAATCAATTTTCACGTTTTGGGCAATCTTTTTGTACAATCGTATTCAATCGCTTACTATTGTAGACTCTATTAATTTATTAGTAAATAAATATATTCTTTGTAATTTATTTAAAGACGCATCGACAGCTTAGTCATTAGAGACTACTGGGGTTTTAGTACTGTAATGATGGGTTTTAACGTGTTAAAATTTCCAGACCCTAGCCGGGAATCAAACCCGGAACCTTTCGTATTGTAGGCCAGTGCGCCACGGAAGTAACTTCCGTAGCGTAGTGGTAACGCGCTAGCCTACCACGCGGAGGTCCCCCGGGGTTCGATTCCTGGCCAGGGTCTGGAAATTTTTTTTAAGTTAAAACCCACCGTTACATACCCCACCTTAATCGTTCATGACCAAGCTTTTGATGCGACTTTAAAAAAAGTTATTTACTAAATAAGAGTTCCTAACTAAACAATACCTTTATCTGGATATAATTTGTTTATGTTGTTTATCATCAGCTGAAAGACTGGTTTGAACCTCTAGAGACTTTACTAAGTAAAACGAGGAGTCAAGTGGTTTACTATTGCCTTCCTCACTGAGCTGAAAAGTATGCTTGTCAGCATACCAGGCCCTCTGAAAAGCACATTTTTTCTACCCTGCAAATGATACCTTCACTTCATTCACCTTAGGATCTGGCTGTATAATGAAATTCATTACTATCAGAGGAGATAACTCTGATTAGTGTCGTTTACACCTCTACCTCTTCTGTTTTTAAACGACTCAGTCAATTAATTTGCTGGCCATGTGATAACAAACAGAACTATTTTATGTAGCCCTGGAACTAAATGATTGAGTGCAATTAATTTAACACTCCACCCGTCTGTTATGGGCAATATTAATTTATTGTGAATAAATAATTTATTAATATGTTCTAAGAATAACTAAAGTAAATTAAAGTATTCTTACTAAAGTAAGAACAACTAAACAATGACTTTATCTGGATATCGTTTATTTAATACACTGAATGAGGAAATAATCATGTATCTAAAACGCAAAATCTAGTTCAATGTATTTTAAATAGAGATTCTTTTGTCCTTAAATACAGACAACCAAAATTATTACAAAAACCGTTTACATGATTGTAAAGAGGACACCTTGGGGATTCTAAGAAAAAAACATTCAAAAATTTAAAATGGTGAAGAATAACGAGATATATTGTGAAGTGAATTATAAAATAATTGAATTAAAGTTTTCACGTATTGTCATATTGTCTTTTCTCTTTTCGTTTTTACGTTTATTTGTAAGTGATGGTAACCTCCGGTACAGGATTAACCTTTGGCGGTACCTAATTTCTATTCTAAGTGAAGGATAAGATTGTTTATTTTCTGTATTTGTTACGAAATGTTGAACTGCGTGATTTTCTGTTTTAATATTTAAAAAAATGTTGAATTGTATGTTTGAATGGAAATAAATAATTATTATCAATTTCGATAGTGCTACTATTCTGGCGGTGGTGATACAAAGTAATATTAAAAGATTTTCAAAATCTTAATGAAGTAGTAAGTTCAATCAGCCCGCGTTGAAGACAAATTACGGAAAATTGTAATAGTCGATAGTATGTTGTACCTTGGGAAATTAACACAATCAAAGTCCGGCTAAAAAGAAAAATGAACTACAGCAGGTGAGAAAAGCTGGCTGTTGTTTTCAGTAAAACTCTAAATATGTACAAAAAAGAAATAACTTATTGTATAGAGACAATTTAAGATAATATTATGATAAACTTACATATCTATATGGAACTAAATGTCTTAAAATGACTGATTTAAGAGAAATAAGCAAGGAAATTTAATAGGAAGATCCTCCGCAAAATATCGAGTCAAAAAATAGAAGAACTGTACAAGAAAAACGAATGAATAATAGGAACGATCAGAAAATAAAGACTAAAATTCTATGGACACCTGAACAGAATGAGAACAAACGGTTGACAAACAAAATTTTAAGATACTAAATAATAAACATAAAGTGTTGGATGAATGGTTTTAAAAAGCCGGAAAGGGTATTAATAAAATTAAAATAAATCGAGAAAACATAATGAACTGAACAAAGTTCAGACCTTTGTTAACTACTTCATGTGCTTCAACGAAGAACGAGAGCAGAACACCAGGTCAGCGGAAGAAAGGGAAAACTGTGCAGGGAAAGAATCATGAGTTGTGGGCTGCAAATAGATTTTCCAGAAATTTTTACGGTTCATTTTACATACACTGAAATGGCTCTAAATGAGGGAAATTAAGTATTAAAAATTTAGATATATTGTCAGGTCATAATCATAATTAGCAAAATGTATGGATTATTCAAGGCGTATAAGGAAAACATTAGGCGTTTCAATTTAACGTAAAAAATGTGGGCTTCAGAGAATTGAAAATTATGTTACTACAAAATTGCTGGATGATAGCATACCGATGATTTTCAACTTTTCGATTAACATCGGTGTTGATCTTAGAAATATAAAATTATTAAAATTAAAATTTTTATTTTTTCTTATTAGCTGTGGTTAAAAGAAATTGTCTTTCTTGAATAACTTTACTCTTGGGGATTTATATACTCGCAATTTTTCTGGTCCATTAATTTAGTTGTTTAAACGATAAAACAGTTTTTTTCCATTTCTTTTTTAACTATTTTTCACCGATTCGGTTTAATATGAAATTATTAGTAGAAAATGAGCCAACTCGTAACAAATTACTGCACAAAGCTGTCTGGTGCAGACAATGTTAGAACGACAGAATTATTTGATTGTACTGAATCAGTTTTATTGGTCAGTAGTGATAGAAAACTAGGGAGGTCCAATAACTGGAAGAAATAGCGATCAGCCCGTTCATGCGAATATACACGCAACATTGACCCACCTTATTAATAACTTCTCCTTCTGTGAACTTCTTGTTTTGAGGAAGAAAAAACGGAAAATACGGAAAGCGTAAACTAAAAGAAGAAAAGAAGGTTTATCCCATGTCAGAAGCAATCTCCGGTTGATAGGTACAGTGCTGGTGGCATGTTTATGTGAAACCTGATGCGATCAGGGATATAGGTGTTCTTACAGCTCGCCGAGTCTCGCGCGCCGCAAACTACCACGCCTAGCGTAGCAACCAATACCATAGACCAACCCTCCCCCCCTATATTACCCCCCTGTACCCCAAACCTACACCGCAATGAGACGCGTCTCTTCTCTATCTGCATATATCAGGCCTTTCTCTTCCTTTTCATACCCTACCATGCAATCTTCCAACCAATTTCATACATGTTTTAATTTAGTTTCCCATTTTGCTTCTCACGCTCCATGAGATTCTTGTTGCCGTGCCATCTCATCTAACCTAACCTTACCTACCTGCCTACATAAATTATGAGAAGGTTATCTAAATTTCACAATTCTTATTCAACGCAAGTCATCTTTTCCCAGCCACTGACATTATTTTTTCTTTAAACATTATTATTTATCAATTTTTGGAGTAACTGTATTTTTATGAACGGAATCAGCTTACTTTTTTATATCTAATGTAATTTTTTTATAATTACATTCATACTTAAATTTAAAATGCATTTCCTTTGGAAAAGAGTTGAATTAGAAATGAAGCAAGATTACTTTTAAGACACTTGAACTGATTTAGTATTTTATTAAGTTTGTTTCGGTCGACCTCAAGATATTTTTGATAGGCCTACCCTATTCTTACATAATACAAAAAATATTTAATAATTTATAACTGTTTTTTTTCAAAATCTGTAAAAATACTGGTAGTAAATAAATCATTAAACATGATAGCCCTTCGGCTGTTTAACAGCTGATTTTCGAAGACGAAAGTTAGTTGCATGGTTAAAATCTTAGTAAAGGTAGTTACTTTTGTACGGATCTGATGACTTGGCAGTGGTTACCGGTGTGTTTTGATGGTTAGGGTTAAATTAACAAAATTTCTCAGGAATGGTCGGCCTGAGTCTGTACAAGACTACACCTCATTTACATGACATGTTACGTATCATCATCTAATAGGGTCATGGGGTTATTGTTCTAAATTAAACAGATTGCAACGCGCACACTTTATGGTTTTTAAAAAAAATTAGTTTAATATTATATTATTGTAATATCTGTACACCAGAAGTATTGGAACCAAAATTGTTGGACTAAGACACACTAAGAGAATAATGGGTACACAAACATCTATACTCTTGCTTATGAAATGCAGAGTAGGGCTTAGGTATTCAATCTGGCGCGTGGTGAGTGGAGGCGAATCTTGCGATTCTGTTTAAAATTTTTAATATTTAAATAAATGGTGTAATAAAAGTTATAAGTAAATAAAAACTAAGAGCTTAAGAAACATACAACATGTAGCCCTACCAACAAATTATATCAAACCGATTATTGTATAATTTAACTCTTTTCTGTCGCGAGTATGCTTAGTGAAAATAAAGTACTATTGCATCCTATACTGTAAATTAATGATCTATCGGGAATTGTAATAAAAGTTGTAAAATTCAGTTACAGAAGTGTAAATTCAGTCGTTATATTACCTAGTAAAGAAAAGCCTTTAAGTATGTGTGTTAGTGTAAGGAAAGAGGAAAAGAAAGGGACACCATCAATTGCCATTTCCATCTGTCTAGGGGAAAAGAGTGAATAGTGGGATTCTGAACAGATTTTCAAAACCATCTCCAAGCAAAATCCAGCCGGTCTAACAAGTAGCATAAAAGAGGAAAAGTCTACTATTACGACAGTGATAAATTTTAGAAGATTCCACCTTCGCCCTTGTACTTGAAAATGTGTTCAAAATGTCACGTACAAGTATATATTTAGTTTAATAATTTCTACTAAGTATTCAATGTGATATTGATCTTTAATACCAATTTACAAAAAAGTCATCTATAATTTTCCTTTGTCTATTTGTCCGTCTGTCATAGGCAGATATCAGAAACTACAAGAAACAGTTATAACGGTTTTCGGATTTTTAGTTTAGACAAATAGTGTCATTCAATTCCTCTTAAAGAGTAGGTACAAAAATCATTGGATTTGAAGTTCCGGTTCCGACCAGAAGTGGCCCAACCCGTAAGTTAAGAAATCAAAGTCGGAATTCGGAAACAAAAACAGTTTCATTCGATTAGTTTTAAAGAATATATAAATAGAACTCACTAATCGTTTTTGCCATACGTCAAAGGTAAGCCTTTTTAAAAATCGCTACCAGCCATGAAAGGAATTTTTACTTATCAGTTATTTTCAATACTTGGCATCCCAAAAATCGCAACCCAGAAATTTAAAAGTAACGAACCCAAGGTAACAACACTTAGATATTTAGATTAACTAATTCTTTTTTAATCTTCATGTGCAACCTTTAACCATGAAGATTGAAAAAATACATGAAAAAAATGTCAGCTGACAGGATGCATCTGTGTTAATTAATCATATTAATTTCTTACAAGGAAATTTTGTCCAGTTTTAAATTCTTTTATATCGCTTTCTTAATTGAACGATCCAGATTTCGTCGAAATAAACTGGTTGGAAAATATATAGTATCAGGTTTTAAACTAGGCTGCATTAATAAATACTGCTAAGTTGTCGAAGTAGGGTATGCAACCTATAAAATACTACATCTTTATTGCTTAAACTTGACTAAGGGGTGACTACCCTTGAATTAATAAAACAAATCAAATATTTTGATCCACTTTTCTGAAGCAAATCCGCCAAAAATTAAAATCATTCCGAATATGAAATTACATTCAAAAACAGAACATTTATAAAAATCGAGGACACATTAAAAAATAATTACTTTTGATTGCATTCTATGAAGAAATTACATTGAGAGTATAAAACTTTCAAAATTTATTTATTGTATATAAACCAAACGCGTTTATTTGTAATTTTCATGTCCGTTAAACAATTTCAGTTGAAGTAAATTATTGCTGTTCATTTGTTAATTTCAAACAAGATTTGCATATGTAATGAAGTAGACAAACAAAAATAACTTTCCTTTACCTGTTGCCAAGGAAATTACATGCAAAACGCATAATGTAAATGCATACTAACATTTATTAAATAATATACACGCTAGAATGATTCATTATTATGCACCATTAGTTTTTTTTAATTATTTTTTTTGTATAACAATTAAAGATAATACAGTTTTTTCAATAAATATTTAAAAAATGATCTGGTGCAATTATATAAAAATGGTCAATGATTTCTTCATTATAGAGTGGTTAACTACAGTTTGAATTTTACAGTTTATCCATTAAATTACTTTTTTGTTTATTTTTCTTTAAATTGCAATTTGTATTTTTTTAAAGTTTACTCTTTACTGTAACATGCAAAACTGAATATGTTTAACTTTGCGTTTACATAATTGTCTTCCCTGACAAAGAAAACTAAGATTTAATTTCAAATTGCTCTATGTTACACGGCATTCATTAAAATTTTTAAAGCTTTATTTCAGTTTAATACACTGACGTATGCATAATAAAATTAAATATAAAGTTTGAAACCCTGGGTTTGATTGTCCGTCAGGGCCTGAAAATTTTAACAGCTATATATTTTAACTCACGGTAACCGTTCCTTAACACAGTTAGGCGCGTAACCTGTGATGGTTTTAATTTTGCAACATTCACTCATGATTAAAATTAGGTTATGTTTTTTGAGGTTAGTTTTTTGTTTATTTCTTTTGTTTTATTACTAATGATAGGTTATATTATTCATTATTTGCATTGGCAAGAGAAAGTTGTGTGAGTGTTTAACACCAGATTTTTTTTAATTTGGTTTGCTCATCGACTGCTACGATCATTACCCCAAATTACTTGTTGATTTAAAATTCTCATGAATTATACAAACCGATTTAAATTATTAAAAATAATAGATGTTATGTTATGCTCCAGTGAAATATTATTTTAATAAATATTTACTATGCAAATTAACTTTATTTGTTCTCTTCATTTCAGGTAAGTGTATATGTTGAATTATTGATGTTGGAGTTGAGATTTCCTTTGTGTTCGGCACAATAAGATCATTGTCTGAAAGCGGCCGTTAGTAACAAAGCTAACCTAACTATTCTGCACTGCAAGAATAGTAATGCACGTTTGTAATGACCGTATTCACCAGCTACACTTTCAGTAATGTTATACTTCACACAGGTACTCTGTTTCAAAATGTAATTAAATTTTCAATTTATTACTTTAAATAAATGCACTTAATAAAGTGTATAATTCCGAATTTGCATTAATAATGAAAACAATTTAAATAATGGTTAAGTTATTTTCATATGTACCCGTGAAAATGGGTTCAGTTTATTCCCATTTATTAAGTTTCCTAAGTGATTTCACTGTAATTAGGAAGCCGACCGCCTTTGGTTGTGTCAACCTTAACAAGACTTTATTCGCTTGACCCCTTTGTACTTCCAATTTCTTTAGTGGTAGATGTACTGTGTTGAAATACACAAATATTTCTATCTGAGTAACATTATAATGAAAAATTGTTTCCTATAAATAAATTTACTTTTTTTATCCTAAAAACGCATTTATAGTTTGGGTCCAGTGCTTTACAAGGAATTAAATTTTTAATTTAATTGATTCTTAATGAGCAACGTTTATTTTAATGAATTCAACAGTAAAAAAAATGATTTTTTGTGGTTTTACGTCTGACTGTTCTGCAATTTCTGCTAATGCAGACGGTGGAAAATGGTGGTAATAAAAATGACTGCTGAAAAAATGTCAGACCTGACCAGGAATTGAACCTGGGACCCCGGCGTAGATAGAATGAATAGAATAGAGGCGTAGAACCACTATGCCTGCAATTGAGCAGAGAAAATTAAAAAAAAAGCTTTTACCGATTTTAATGAGAAACATACAGAAATCACTAACTGACGCTATCTTTACGCATTCTGTAAAGAATGTTTGAAATGAAAGTTGTAGATTTTTTAAATTTCCTACAATTTTAATTACATATATACACGTTTGCCCCAAAAAGCATAATTTAAGGCCGCAATTTAAAAATAAAACCTTTTTACTATGAATACACAGCCTCCCAAGAATTTCAGCAGGCATGGCGTTTACCCTATCTCGTACAGCATAAAAATGTATTTTACTGTACATGACGCGATTTTTAAATTTTAAATAGGTACTACTCTTTGGTCGACCGATTTTGATGGAAATGTTCATTTCGGGTTTTCTAGTAGTACATAAATTAAGTTAAAAGTTCCAATTTCATATATTTCGCTCACATACACACCAATCGCTAAAACATACATTTTAGGTTCAGAGGGCTTGAACACGTGTATTTTCTATGAAAACCTAATTTCGAAAAATCGACATGAAAACAGTAGACTACTTTCTTTCCATACATGGTCGTCTACATTCTTATTCATGTAGGGCAAAAGTAAGTAAAAAAATATGCATGTGAACTAATGTTAATTAGCGCGAAGTAGTTTAAAATATACTTATTTATACTTCACGTGGCATTATCCTGATTTCAGTTACCAAATAGTATTTACTCGTATTTTATGTTTATCATACCGTACATATTCCTCGCAGTTTCGATGTAAACAACCAAGCTAATTAATGTTAATATGACCCGTAACGAATAAACTAAAAACTCTTTAGAACCACGGAAATGCAATAGGATTTCTTATATCAGGTTTTATCAAATTTTATTTATTTATTATTGAAAAGTAATTTCCAAACATTTCTCCCAATATTTACTTTAGGTTTACAATACGAAATAATTTTTAATAGTCAGTTTGAAAATTTAAAACATTTACACGAAATAAAATTATATAATAGGTTAATTGTAGAAAGTTTACACAGAATTACAGAAACACAGACAAAATTTTGTTCAATTGAGTGTGTATCCAGTAAATTAGAATTAGATGGTGAGTTTGTAACCGACCACAATATTCTGTTACCGATGCGTAATTTTCGAAATGCAGAAGAGAATCGCTAAAGTTATCCGTTAATTGCACAGCAACCAAAACTAAACCGTATTGTATCGTATTCCAGTAAAGATAGAGTCGTGAATCGATGAAAACACAAATTTAATTGAGCGTGGGTCCAAGCTGTATTTCCAACCGTATTAGTGGGGAACAAAGGCATCCGACCAGGTAAAACACAAAGGGCTACTGAATTATTTAGACGTAAGAAGTATGCCAGTAAACTGAAGCGGTTTGTTTTATACAGCGTGCTTCTGGAAATTACCCCGTTACGTGGCATGTTGTGATACAGATTTTTATAAAAAATAATATTTTCAAACAAAAATAAAATTTTTAAATTTATGTTTTAATTAAAACTTTTGTGGACAGTTTCATCCTGTTTTTTATTTTGTTAAAATTGTTTTAAGAACTATAAGCTAATCCAGTTAAACAGCTAATCAAAAGGCACTTTGAATTGCTAACAAGCTTTAGTTTAGCTAGATGTAGTGCAGTGGTAAGCTTACAGACATACATAACAAACGAACAAAGAAGCGTAGCTTACTTTGTTAGAATCCATGTCAAAAAATCTGTCTTGCCAATGTAAACAATGAACAATATTACCTAACATTAGTAATAAAACATAAAAAAAACTAACCTTAAAAAACATAACCTAATTTTTAACCATAAGTGAATGATGCAAAATTAAAACCAAGCTTAGTTTAACTTAATAATAGTTAGGGAAAATCACTCTTTGACGTTAAACTAGGCTCTGTAGAGAAAAATGCTTAAAATTAAAGTTGTAGATCTTTTAATTTCCTATAAGTTTGATTATAAACTTATGTCGTACAATGCATATTACCAAAGCCGAAATCTTTAAAAAATCCTTTTTTTACAGATTACCATGAAAAAAAAGAAAATCACTAATTACCGCTAAACTAAGCGTTATGCAAAGAAATTATTGGAATAAAAGTTGTAGGTTTTTAAATTTTCTAAAATTGTTTATACTTTTTTTGCTCTAAATAGCATATTAAGGCCGCAATATTAAAAACCCATTTTTTTTCTACGAAATTACAGACTCTAAATTGAACAGATTACAATGTCCTCACATTAGGGATTAAAAATAAAATTGGTGAGTAAAAAATGGTGGCTTTTAATTCTTCTGCTCGGTTGCAGTCAAAATTTTCGTATTTTCCACTATACAATGTTGGTAAGTTTCATTAACTTCCGCTTTGTAATAGTAAGCACAGCTGTTTTTTTTCCAAGGTTTACGGATTTGTTTACTGGCCAGATCTTAAATTTCCGCTTCACTTGTGATGTAAAATGATGCAAAATAACTAGACATCCCCGGTAATTGATCCCAGGACTCCTTTAAGGTATCCGCCTAAACTTGAGGCCGTTTTTTTTCAGTGAAGTGGTCAGCAGAACTGGGATATATGCCGGTGGGGGGGGGGTCCTGAGTTCCTGAATTCCTGGGATAGGTCTCGACCTTTTTCAATAGGTACTCATCTTCATCTATCATTCTTCACCGTTTGTATTAGCTTAATGTGAGTTGGACAAAACACCAAAGAAATAAACCTTAATGTTCAAAACAAAAAACACAATTATTGTCTTATACTCGTAATTAAAAAATATTCGTTCCGAAGCAACATACCAAAAACTCTAAATTTCTTACACTGTTCCTAAGCAACGTATAGCTTCTAAATATCGTCGTCTCATTTTGGCTGGCGTCTAGTGGTCGGTATAGAAGTCAGAAAATCTGGCGGGTATGCCAGGGATCAAAAATTCAATTTCCGGTCAGAGCAGGCATTTTTTAAGCACATAAATATACTCTTATTTATCTCTCTTCAACATCTGCATTAGCGTTAATTCGAAAATCAATCAGTTGCAAGAACAAAAGCAAAGAAAAAATTATGTTAACTATAATTTTACTGGTTAATTATTATTTCTTAATACAAAAGTCATCTACGCTATTAAAAATATTTTTCACAATAGTAACAGGAGTTTTTTTTATCCCTGATGTGTGTAAGTTGCAATCTGTTCAATTCAGAACAATGAGTAACACCATGACTCCATGAGATGTAGATGTGTATGACGTGTCAACCGACCATTCCTGAGAGAGTATGGTTAATTTAACCCCAACCATTAAAGTACGATACACCGGTAACCTTTGTCTTATATTTAAATCCGTATACAAGTAAAGGCCAAGCCAGTTGCTGTGAGCGCTGGACTACGTGTGCACATACTTGACTTCGATCCCGCATACCACTCCGATCTACAGTAAGATGTACAGTCAGAGTGTTGTTGAAAATTGACAACACCCATTATAGTAGGCTTGCTGTTCCATTGTTGATTACATAGGCTGTACTATTGCAGTACATACAAGACTATACTAATGCAGACACGCACGTTTTGTCCAGCGCTCTCCTTACGAAAATCAGGCTATAACCATCTTTGCTGGGATTTGAACGAGGAACCTTTGTCTCCGAAAATCAGCCGATAAACAGCTGACTCGCGGCGGCGACGACTTTACCTTTAGTCCAACCCGGTAGGTCAATTAGACATTTAAAAACACATCTTTTAATCGTTAAATATTTTGAATTTAAAATTTTGAATAGAAACTTAAAAATACAATTTAGTTCCACATCAATATATCTCTATTAGCGTACATCTGTTCATGGCTGGAGTCTGGAAATAGGTATACGTATTAAAAAAAAATTGCAACGTTCACTTTAGGTGAAAACATGTAACATTTTTCTGGAAAGTTCTTAAGAAAATACATAAGTGAAATTATAAGTATTATTTATGTAAATAAAAGTTCAACTTAGCTTCGATTTTAACCCTTTTAATGATTAAGATGTTCAAAATATAATTATTGTTCTTTGTTTCTTTGGAACTTGTTTAATTAGTATGGTTATGCAAAATATTTCACCTTTGGCGTAATTAATTCAAAATTCTTAACGCTCAGCTTTCCAAAATATGAGCCTTAAAATTTCTTATTACTTAAAATTCAACAATTTTCAACATTTGAATAAAATAATAAATAAATTGTACAACTATTGTAATATTATAAAATTAAATGTTTAAATTAAAAAGAGTTAAAAATATTTAAAATATTTAGGGAGAATATTGTAACGTAAAATCTAGACAGCTTGTCAGCTGTACCGTACAGAATTTAACATTGGTAAGGACATAATTACGGAATTTGACGAGACTTTTATTTATATACTGATTTAAAGAAAATAAATTAAACATTTATAAACTTTACTGTACTGTTAAAACAAATAACAATTCAGGATAAAACACAATATTTTATTAAACAATAATATTAGTTATGCAATACGGATTTGAATACTAGACAGTGGTTGCCGGTGTACTTTGATGGTTGGGGTTCAATTAACCATACTCTCTCAGGGGTGGTCGACCTGGGTCTGTACAAGACTACACCTCATTTACATGTCATACACATCATCCTCATCTCATTCGGTCATGGGGTTGCTTATTGTTCTTAATTGAACAGATTGCAACGTACACAAATTAGGAATTTAAAAAAAAGTTATGCAATTATTCTCAATAATATCATGTTATAATGAAGCGGCGGAAAATAAAATCAGCTATTCATAAACAGCTGACTGATTAATTACAAAAAGATGCATTTGTTTGTTAAAGGCGGACTGCGGTTTGAATGGCTGGTGTGTTAGTGGCCTAAATTGGACGGAATTCTTCGTTACGGTGAAGTTTGTTATTTTGTCATCAGACATATGTATTTAATGTTTAATTTGGTTAGAGAAATTGTTTATTTTATTTTATTGTAGATAAATTACGTGAATTGCGATGTTTTAAATGTTTAATAACTTATTTTCATGAACTCATTGTTAACATTTTTTAAAGGTTAGTTTTTTTGTCAAATAATTTTGTTGAATAAATATATGTGAATTAATTAAATTAAAGTTTACAATTTTACTTTACTATAACGAGTAGTAACAATATAAATGTTTTGGAGTTGAATAATATAAACGCCATTTTGTAATACCGATCTTAATGATCTTCTGTAAACAGTTTGTTTTACTGATTAAAAGCTTCATCGTCTTGTTATGTAAAATATTATATCAAGAAGAGCAATGTAGCCAAAAGGGTTAACTGAAATAATGCACGTCCAGGAGTGAGGTAGGATAATGAGTCGACCCTTCGAGAGGTGTGAGGGAAATTATTGGGAGCAAACAAGAGGTAACCTGAAGCGAGGAAACCTTCGAGCGTAACAACCCATTTGGGGTTGCTGACGTAGACTCTGCTGGCCACAAACAACTAAGGAACGGTCGGTCGATCTTCCATAACCAAATCTCTACATTGAAGTAATTTATACTCGACTTTGATAAATTAATTTTTAATTTAAATTTGTTTGTATAAATTTTATTTATTTGGCTCATCATTATTAAACCATAAATTTTTAAAATAGATTGTAAAACACAATAAAATTAGCCCGCGCTTTTGTGGTACAGTGGTTTAAATCGCTAAATTACTTATTATTGTGAGGACAAAGATCCTGGATTCGATTCCCCCCTAGTCATTCTGTGTCATTGGATGGCGACATTAAGTGGCGAGTTGAAACCTTTACATTTTGGTGGCCCTGAAAAGGGCCGTTTAAGCGGTGGTCGTCTTGATGGGAAACGTCAGTCGTAGTCGTCATGGCGGTCGAGGAGCTGGGTGACACGTTGTGTCGTCGTCCAGTGCAGACATCATCTCCTTCCCTCGCAGTAGTGCGTCGATGGCTGTTTCGTCGGGTCCGGTAGGCGTAAGGCTCGGTCGAGGGACCGCTGTGGGCATCGCTTACGTCAGCGGGCGATGATGGTCCGGTCGACGGCTTACGGTGACGGGTCGGCGAGCGGAAGCATCATCTTCTCTTCGGGGTCGTCGATTAGTCTTCGCTGGAGTTCGGCAGCCGTGTGCCGATGGTGGATATCTCGTCTGCTGTCTGGATCGGAATTGAATCCCTCGGCTCAATGTAGTGCTCTTTTTGTAGTCGCCGAAAGCGTTGTGGAAGAGGGCGGTTACTGGCTCGGCTTTGATGACAAAGGCCTCTGTCGGTACGCCGCCACAAGCCTACCACCCCTCTCGGAACTATTGGCGGCTCTCTCTGTCACTACGTCGGAAGCTTTGATAGCCGGCAGCACAGTACTTAATCAAAGGGGGCGATGGTGACATTTGCAAAAGTACAATTACGAAATGTTAGAAACACCCTGATGCGTATTAAATAAACTAAAAAAATATTTAAGGGAAAACTTGACACATTGTCCACAATATAGTACGCACGTACGCACGTTTTACTAGATTCGATAAATTGTGTTTATTGTGTGAAGATTTTTTGTACATTGTTTTTCAAAGATTTTGTTTTGTCAACGCAATTATTTGGTCATAGAAATTAAAATTTTAAATCTGTTTATTCCGTGACCGAATGATATTCTGTTTTGATAATTTGAATTCTACAGTGAAAGATGAGTGTCATGAACTTAAAAAAGGAGTCACCCTTCTAATTTATACGAAAATAAATTATATTATGGGTACCTGTTGGCATTATCATGTAGCCTACATATTAAATATGTTGTTTGGCTTGTTGACCTGATGATATAAATTTAAATTTCCTTAACATATTTATCTTGATATGTGTAATTTAACAAGTTGTTCGTTCCTACAATGATAATTTTAACGGAATACTTTCCTACGTAAGTGTGAAATAAACAAAGAATATATAGCAGGTTAAATCTAAAATGAATGTCGACTCGGGGGTTAAATTATTAATTAAATAAATTTAAACATTTGGAGGGAAGGTGGCAGGGTTATTAACATCTTAATTCAAGCAGAAGAGGGGTGGGTGGGTAAAAGGCGGGCCAAGTTTAATTGCGTGGAATCACACGACGGTACTGCAATCTCGCTGGAATGTCTTGTCGTCTACGCTTGACTTCACACTGTAGAACACTATACTGTTTCCTGTTTCAAAAACATGCCTGCTTTACGTATTACACATAACCTGTACAGTAATTCTATTTCGTTCTTCTGATTTACCAGCTAAGTCTAATTCCTTGGATATGGTTTTACATACAAATTTACTAATCTTTCTATGTAAAACATGTTTTACTTGGTTCTGTTTACGATTCTTAATGCAATAAGAAACTCTACATTTTAAAAACAACTCTAATTAATGAATAATTAATTATGTAATAACAAATAAATCTTTATGATGCATCTTGTAAGTTATATTCAACCCTATTGTAAAAATATTTAGTTTTTTATTGACATGTTACAGCAACTATATCATTTGTTATTCACCTTTTATAGTTTTATTCTTAAATTAAATACTTTTAATGTTGATATGGGTTTATTAATGCGTTGGGTCTAATTTCCGTAATATTTTATGAAAACTAAAACATAATATTATATATGTTTTATTAGTTCTACTGATCTGCTGGTATATTCCAACAAAAAACAGAAATCGATTTTTATCTTCCACCCCGGATAGGCATGCCCATTCCGGTACACACCAATCGCAAAACCGACTCTAATATCTACTCCAAGGCCTACCCACATACCTACTTCCCTTAGGTCTATAATTTGAGTGGCATTCTCCCTAGAAGCTTTCAATGAACGTGGTCCCTCCCTGATCTCCTGATCTCCTTGTGTACTCACTGATTTTAGCATTCAGTGGTTGGACTCCCAGCTTTGATCGAATGTCTTCATTTCTCCCAAAAAATCTCGTCTCCCAAAAATATTTCTTAAAATTAATCAATATTATGAACATGTTTTTTAGGTCATCAGCCGAAAGGCTAGTTTGTACCTGCAGAGATTTTACTAAGTAAAACGAGGAATGAGGTGGTTAACCAATTGCCCTCCTCACTGAGTGGAAAAGTACGCTTATCAGCATGCCGGGCCCTTTGAAAAGCACATATGTTCCACTCTGCAAATAACACCTTCACTTCATTCACCACAGGGGTTGGCTGTGTAATGAAATTCATTACTTTCAGAGGAGACAACTCTGATTAGTGTTTTTTACACCTCTACCTCTTCTGTTGTTAAATGATTCAGTCATTTAATTGGCTGACCATGTGATAAGAAACAGAACTGTTATGAACATATTAACTATAATTAAACCCACAAATCCCACATATCATGTAACAGTACTACGAGAAAAGCATTGTTAGTGCGAGTATTATCCACTCGTTTTTCTAATAAAGCGTACATACACACATTTATTTATTCGATTTTTTTAATTATCTAAAAAAATTAATACTATTCAGAGGTACAGCAAAGAATCTTTATCATTCTACTCACTTAAAATTTTAAATATATGCAGATCTGTTCGTATATTCGTGACACATGACAAATAATGTGCGGAAGAGACACAAGCGGTGATGGCCAAAGCAACTTGCAGTAATATCAGCACCAACTATTTCATGCAATTGAATAAGTTCGCCGTTGTTTTTACGTTTGCTAATTGTTATTTTTAAATAACACATTTTAGTAAACCAAATACTCCGGGTTAGTCTATAATATTTATAGTTGTTAAGACTTCGTCACAAGTCGGCTGTTTTACATCATTCTGATTCAAGGAGACAAAGGTTTTGTGGTTCAAATCCTAGTAAAGGTAGTGTTACTTTAATACGGATTTTAATATATCTACTAGTGGTTACCGGTGTGTTTTGATTGATGTTAGGGTTCAATTAACTATACTTCTTTACGAATCGTTGGCCTGATTCTGAACAAGACTACACCTCATTTACATGTCACATATGATCGTACTCATCTCATTGGGTCATGAAGTTGTTTATTGTTCTAAATTAAACAGATTGTAATGTACACATATTAGGCTTAAAAAAATAAACAAAATAAAATTGAAACCAATTTTATCTAACGTCCCAATAACTTAAATGTGTTTTGTTACAATACCAGTGAGTATTATTTTTTCTTACAATGGTAATTGAACTTAAGACTACGTGGAATGCTTTAAAATGTAAAGAAGACTGGAAATTGAGTACTGGAGAGTGAAGAGAACATTTGTTTATTTATACATTTTCATGTTATTCGTGTTACGTTCGGTGGTTGTATTAAACATTACAGTTCCGAATAAAGAGTAAAGTTAAAAAAATAGCTTTAAAGTTTAAAAGACTAAACCATATATATAATATGATAAGGATTTTGTACTCGAGGTCAATTTTCATGTAATCGCCTCAAATGAAAGCTTAAAGTTTTCGAGTTTGTTAACAATTATTATAAAACTATTGATCGTAAAAATATCGATCAAACGTTTAAAGAATTCAAAATTGTATACCTTATTCTTTACTTCGTATAAAGTTGTTGGTGAACTGTTTAAAATTTAAAATTTTATCATCAAATCATGCATAACTTGTATTACATTGTAATAGAATATTGATTAAAAGAAGAGAAATATTCAAGAGTTTTTTTTACTACTCCTCTTATTTTGAAACTAAGAAAAAAGAATAAATTAAATAATATAATACAAGAGAATTTATGTTTTGCGAAAGAGAAACACTAAACGGGAAGTGAATATAATGAATTCAATATTGACTTCAATATTATGGTGGAACGTACCCTTACCGCTTTGAAAATCCACCTGCCACTTTGACTAATGGAGAAAAGGGCTTTGGGGAGACACGTTCTTCCAATAAATTCATTCATAGGTACTTCCTCTCAGAAATGAATAAAGAAATGTTGAATTTTAATAACATTTTTGTCCTATTCGTACAAAATGTGTAAATTTATTTTCATTTCATTTTCGAAATTACCTTATTAGTATAGTCCATTTTTCTTTATGCTTGACTGAGGAAGATCCAGTAATTTTTTCAAAATTATTTTTTAATTGAATTTTATGCAGATCAGTAAAATATATTAGTTACGCTATTATAAAGGTGATATTATGATCGATCAAGGTTTACATGTTATCTCCTACTATGTTGTTTAGGTCATCAGCCGAAAGGCTGGTTTAAACCTCTAGAGACTTTATTAAGTAAAAAAAAAAAAAAAAAAAATCTGGTGTGAAGCACTCACACGACTTTCTCTTGCCGATGTAAATAATGACCATTATAACCTAACATTAGTTATAAAACATTAGAAATAAAGAAAAAGACTAACCTCAATAAATATAACCTTATTTTAATCATGAGTGAAGGACGCAAAATGAAAATCAACCTGTTTGGCTTAAAAATACGGAAAAATCACTCTTTCGCGCTAAACTAGGCTCTGTAGAGAAAAATGCTTGAAATAAAAGTTGTAGATCTTTTAATTTCCTATAATTTTGTTTTTACACTTTTGTCGTCAAATGTGATATACTAAGGCTGAAATCGTAAAAAATGGACTTTTCACACGTTTTTGTGAGAAAAAGCAGAATATCGCTAATTACCGCTAAACTAAGTGTTATACAAAAAAATATTTGAAATAAAAGTTGTAGGATTTTAGATTGTCTACAACTTTTATTGCATACAGTTGTGTCCTAAAATGCATATTAAAGCCCCAATCTTAAAAAAACAAATTTTTTTCGTGAAAACAGCCTTCCCTAGAATTTCAGCAGACATGACGCCCACCCTATCTTGTAAAGCATAAAAAATTTAGTAAACGTGGTGATTTAAAAAAAAATTAGGACCAGTTTTTGAGAAAATCGGAAAAAGTGGAAAATTACACGAATAAACTACTACGTCCGGTTGACCGATTTTAATGAAAATGTTCGTGTCGGGTGCGGTAGTGGTGCCTAACTTAAGTTTCAAGTTTCAAGTTCGTGCGATTTTCCGTTCTTGAGATATTCTGTTCACACACACAGACCAATCGCTAAAAACATGTTTTTTGGGTTCAGGGGGTCTAAAAACGTGTAGACCCGGTGAAAACTCGATTTCAAAAAATCGTTATGAAAACAATTTTTTCCTTCCTATGTATTCGTATAAGCAAGAGAAAGTAAAAAGGAATGATGCGATTTAACTAGCCTCCTTCACTGAGTAAAAATGTATGCTTTTTGGTATTTTACTAAATTATCTGTTAGAATCTAGTAGACAGATTGACGTAAAGAAAAGAAACTAAAGGTTTTGTCATGTGTAAAAAAATTTTAACAAATATTTAATTAACTCTGTTTTTTCAGCCTATGTTATATTAAAGTATGTGGTTCTCTTGTAATGTCTACACAGTATCACACATTTTGCTAAAACAAAGAAGGAAAATGTCGCACAAGGAGCTACAAACAAAAAATTAATTAAAATAGTGTTTTAATTTAGTCACTTGTCGGCTACAATACTGTACAACTCGTTTTAATTTCATTTTGATAATGTATTTTCACATTTAAATAAAATATTCGTGGAGAATTTCTTTAACACGAAAATTATATCGAGCAATTTTATTTTTTCAGATTACAATTTCCTCTTCCTTTTGTTTAAATAATCCTTGGTTCGTGGGTTTAAATTATTTAATATAAAATCAATGTTTATTTATATTTTGTGTTAATATTGTGACAATATCGGAAAGACATGGTTCGCGTAATTTCTAGAATTTCATTCATGAGAATAGGTAAAGAGAGAATAATAGAGTGAAATAGTAACAATAAGTGACAATAGGACAATAATGACAATAAAGGTATGCCTATTCATAAAAAGTATTTAATAACTGCCCTATTGTGTTATTGTGTACAGCTGTTTATGAAAGGGTCGACCTGTAACACTTCTATTTACAAAAGATCTATTGTTGACTTGTTTACAATAGATTTTTCTAGTACTCATTTATAAAGGGTTATTGTGTGTGCTTTATTGTTTGCATGGAGTTCTCTGCTTTTCTGGAATTATCTTTTTGAATGAGTATATAAGGAGACCCCGAGCGCGGTCAGAGTCAGTATTCGTTTGATCTTTGACGAGTAGGTATCGGACGTAGTGCAGGCGCGTTTCCGAGTATTGTGTTGGTCAACGATTGTTATACTGTCTTTGTTTGTATGTGTATTTTTAAAAGTTATTGTGCATCTGTATTAAATCCAGTTTTTGTGTATTCAGTCTCATTTTCTATGTGTAGCCTATAAAATTGGTTGTAAGTAGTGTTAAGTAAATTATTAAGTTATTTATTTTTTATTATTTATAAATTATTATTTAGTAAATTAATAAGTTATTTATTGTATTTCTTTATTAAAAATAGTTTATTATTTATTTTGTAAATCGTTTAGTGTAATAAATATTTGTAATTGTAAACTTTAGTGTATTAATTATTATAAATATACCCGAAACGGACCTCAGCGATAAGTGTCACAATATTTTTGTCATAGAATTGCCTCAAAGGGGTATTATATTTCTGACATGTTTATTTAATTATATTTTTCGTACAGCCACCTTTCCTGTACAGTGGAAGCATTCGCAAATTCGCACGATTTTAATGCCTATTAAACGTCCCTGTCTTCCTTCATCTTACCACCCAATTAGCCTCCTTCCGCTGTGCTCCAAAATATTTGAAAATATCTTACACAAACGGCTCTTTACTATTCATCCACAACATTCCTTGATCATAAATTTGGCTTTCGGACAAACCATTCTACTATTCACCAATTACTCAATATAGTCGATATTTTAGCGTCATCATGAGAACGGAAATTGTACTCGGCTGGAATTTTTCTTGGTGTCAATCAGGCTTTTGACAAGGTCTAGCATAACGGTCTTTTATTTTAATTGAAATCTATTACCGTCTACTTACTATCTTGTAAGCAAGTCGTTTCTTTCGCATCGCTTCTTTTCTGTAAAACAAGGTTCTGCTGTATCTTCGTGTCGTCCTATAAACGCAGGAGTTCCTCAAGTAGCAGTTTTGTCACCCCTTTTTTATTCCATCTACGTATCCGATTTTCCTATCACAAAACATACTATAACTGAAAAATTTGTTGATGACACAGCAATATTAGCCAGCGAAGCCAGGTGTGAACACGTAACTCTTAATCTTCAAAATCACATGAACACCATACAAACATTGGTGTACTACTTGGAAAATTAAACTAAATACTGAAAAATCACAACACATTACATTTATTCTCAGACGACAAACTTGTCCCCCAGTTATTTACACAATACACCGATCCCACAAAAAAGCTCAGTTAAATACTTAGGACTGACACTAGACTACTAGACTAGACTAGTAGGCTGACATGGAACACACATACCTGACTTAAAAGGCAATTTCTTAACGCGCGGTTGAAACTTCTCTACAGTCTTATTCACCATTAAACTCCTCTTCCAATTACTTAGAAATTTAACTGTTACAAGGTACTTCTTCGTCCTATTTGGACCTACGGTTCAGCTAAAGTATCTAACATAAAACGTATTCAGACATTCCAGAACAAAACTTTACGCATCATCACAGGCTGTCCAACATATGTTAGCAGCAAAACTTTACATAGAGACTTTATCATCGAAACGGTAAACGAAACAATAAAGAAACTATACTGACGTTTTCGATGCAAACTACACTATCAAACAAATCCTCAAATTCAGTCATTGTCCGCATTAGATGTAAAATATTAATTTCAGACCACGTACTCTTTTTCACTTAAGAATATCTTAAAATGTTCACTTAAAAGTAATTCCTGATCTTTTACACTCAAAATATACTTCCAAATCTTTTTCACTTTAAAATAATTCCTGATATTTTTCACTCAAAATATTTTCGTACTTCCATTTCTTTTCACTTAAAAAATAATTTCTCAAAATTTTCGCTTTAAAATACTTTCCAAAATTTTCAAGTTAAAATAATTTTGACTGGACTTGACTTAAAAAAATTATACTTGATAAAATAAATTTATTTTTTTAAAATTATATTTTGTGTATATAACCCATGGACTTAGGACTTAGATTATTATATAAATCAAGCAAATGCTGAAATTGTATACAAAAACTTGAGGATCGAAAAAATTTCATCTACCATTCTTAATTAAAAATAATGCTTAATGGCTTAGATTAAAATAACCAGACTAGAAGCCGAAATTGGGTTAACACGAGAGCTTCCATGCAAATTACGATACAAAGAATTCTATGTATATATATTTATATATACATAAAATTTTATACATTGTAATTATAAAGACAGCACTATGAAATATAATTATAAATTTACAATCCCAGAACCTAATAATCTCTTATCTAACGGGATTACTCCAAACCGCTGGAAAAAATCCGGAGAAATAAAATTTTCCCACCTAATTATCCCATTGGAAGAAATTAGAGAAGCAATTAGAAAGACTTAAATCCGCTGGAGATTGTCTCGAAGAAAATTATAAGAGGCTTCTAGACAGAAAGATTTTTAAAGGATTTTTTACTACAAAAAGAACCACCTATAAAAATCAGGTGGGTTTGAACAACATATTATTATATTCCAGACCCTAACCGGTAATCAAACCTGGAAACTACAGCTTTGCAATATAATACGGCTAAAAACTGTGTTACGGAGGCAGTTGATTATAATAAATTCGTATTTTAAAATATTCCTAAAGTTTCAAGTTTGGTGTGAATTGGTTCAGCGGTTTCCAGTTAATAACGGAAATACTTTTAAACCAAACTTGCCCTTTATATATATATACACACAGGGAGATTAACTGATGGTTGAAATGATTTAATAAAAAAAAACACAGAAGAAATTTTAAACTCAGAACTAATTCTTTATTTGAGAATAAGACGGCGTGGAAAAGAAGAACACATCGAAGTTACTCGTTAAATCCAAATTCAAGTGCGTCTTTACAATTTCGTGTTCAATGGATTTTAAGTAAGGTTAGATTTAGAATTTAGGCTTGTCTTCAAGCAGCAACAATCAGATCAATTCTACAACGACTTTTCTTCGAATAAACGAACGAACGAATGGGTCCTATTCATTTCGAATGCAATTGCTGTAAAACAATGGCTATATTTAACTCGACTCTCGGATGAAAGTACTGCTACTACTGCTTAGGGAATAAAGGGAGATTGCTTGTGACTCTCTTTTCGAATAGAGAAACATTCTCTGCGTTGGGTGTTATATAATTCTTATTATACCGTATTTTCCTCTTTTCATTATTTTAACCTCTTTTCCTGTGTTCTTTACTTTAATCTATTCATTATTATTAATGGAGGTAATTAGTTATGATGATTTATTTTATTTTTGAGAAAAACTCTTCTAATTGGAAATATAATTTATATATTAGCGACTGCTAATCAATTGTATATAATGCACTTCTAAATAATTATTTAACTGTTTTTATTAAGTTCAAATAAAAATATTAACATTATTTTTGGAATAATATCCGCTTTATTTTCGTGGGTCTTGTGTAAGGAGATTATAGCAGTTACTCCCTTTCTAAAGAACGCTGCTAACATATTCCAGATTTTACTTTCTCAGCCTATATGAATATATAGGAAGGAATGTATTGTTTTCATATAGATTTTTCGAAATCGAGTTTTCACCGGATCATTACGTTTTCAGACCTCGTGAACCCAAAAACCATGGTTTTAGCGACTTGTGTGTGAGTGTGTGGGGGGGGGGGGGGTTGTGAACAAAATATCTCAAAAACGTAACATCATACGAAGGTGAAACTTGAAACTTAAGTTAGGTAGAATTAGAGGACCCAACATGAACATTCTCATCAAAATTGGTTTACCGGAAACAGTAGGTTTTATTCGTGTAATTTTTTAATTTTTTGCTATTTTTTCAAAAACGGCTCCTACGATTTTTTAAAAATCGCCTCATTTACTATATGTTTTATTCTCTACAAGATAGAGTAGGCGCCATATCTGCTGAAATTCTTGGGGAAACTATGCTCTAGTAGAAAAACAATGGTTTCTTTGAGATTGCGACCTTAATATGCATTTGAGCGCAAAAATGTATAATAAAAGTTGTAGACAATTTAAAAACCTACAACTTTTATTTCAAACATATTTTCTTTGTGTAATGCTTAGTTTAGCGGTAGCCTAATTAGTAATTTTCTGATTTTTTTTTTCATAAAAATCTTTTTGAAAAAAAAAATGGTTTTATTTAAGATTTCGGCCTTAGTATTCATTTTACGACAATGTATATAATACAATTAATTAGACAGTGTATATAATAAAATATCTACAACTTTTATTTAAGCATTTTTCTCTACAGAGCCTAATAAGCGTGAAAAAGTGATTTTCCGTATTATTAAGCCAAACTGAGGTTGATTTTTTAATTTTGTATCATTCAGTCATGATTAAAATGGGGTTATGTTTTTGAGATTAGTATTTTGGTTTATTTCTAATGTTAGGTTATATGCATTGGCAAGAGAAAGTCGTGTGAGTGTTTCACACCAGATTTTTTTAAAATTTAAATTATAGCATGAAATAAAACTCAAGTGATATGTTTGATGCTTTGTTCCAGACAAACTTCTTTTTACATTATTGTATATTACAACTTTAGAATCTTAATATAAAATAAAATAAAATATTAAAATAAATTTTAAAAAGTAATTTTGTATTACAACTTTTTTAGTAGTGGTTTATTAAAAACTTTTAATATTGTGGGTTTTGACTAGTTAAATTGAAATTTTGGCAAACATTAAATGTTATAAAAATTAAAAAATTTGCGTGCACTAATAAAATGTAGAAGTCAGCAATTCTAAATAAATATATTGTAATACGACACAATAGCTGATTGCTACAAGATATTACTATAAGTTACCAATAACGAACAGTATTTTACTGTTTATTTAAATGTTTATGGAAGGAATGATTTCGGTTTAGGTATCTTTTTATACTTGATTAAATACCTACAGATGATAAAACTAAATGTTAAGATATTAAATCAAAACACTTACCTGTCGTAATAGTAATCCCTGAAACAAAAAACAAAACATATTATTTTTATATAATATTAATTATCAATAACATAGTCTATTATTATTTCTAATTGAAAAATTACTCAATTATTAATTTTTAATAATATTATTAAAACATTTGAAGAATTAATTGTAATACAATGTCTGGATTTTCCTGCTACTAATTTTTGTAAAGTTTCATGTAACTAGACTGTTCAGATTAGTCTACAACTATATCAAGCGCAGAGAGAGAGAGAGAGAGAGAGAGAGAGAGAGAGAGAGAGAGAGAAAGAGAGAGAGTGAGAGAGAGAGTTAAATTCTGGAGACAAACTCGTACATTAACTTATTGTAAGCAATTTTATTGTTTGACAAATCTGGACATAATGACTCTGTGCGAATTTTAAGTCGCACAGAGGATCGATTTTCTTTTTGCATCATTCACTTATAATTAAAATTAGGTTATGTTTTTTCACTTTAAATTTATTTTATTCCTAATTTGTGTTTACATTAAAAACTGTTCAATTTAGAACAATAAGCAACCCTATGACCCAATGAGATGAGAATGATGTGTATGACAAGTACATGAGGTGCAGTCTCGTACAGATTCAGGCCGATCACTCCTGAGAGAGTATAGTTAATTAAACCCCAACCATTAAAGTTCACTGGCAACCACTGTCTAGTATTCAAATCCATATAAAGTAACTACCTTTATTAGGATTTGAACCAGGAACCTTCGTCTCGAAAATCGGCTGTTAAACAGCTGACTTGTGGCGACATCTTTACCCCTAGACCAACCCGGTGGATACTTTAAATTGGGGTTGACCCATCTGGCGGGGGCCAAATTATAACAATGCAAGTATTACTAGTGATCGACCCTTGGGATTGCCAATTCCGTCTTAGTCAGGCCTATATACCTGCTACACGGTTTAAAGAATATTTCATTCGTTATCTGACATTCCAATGGCTCTATGGCGAAATGAAATTTCTAAAGAGACTATCAAAGTGCGAACAGTATTTAAATGAGTACGGGTTAATAAGATTTTTACTTATACAAATTGATAAAAATGAACGACTTTTGTTCAGTGGTGGAAACAAACAATCAATTCAGTCGAAAGGTAAGGTATAAATATTATGCATTTCATTTTTATAAAAAATTTTCAGTTCACTTTGAAAAAAAAAATTGCGACAAGGTTTCTTGAGGTTTCTTGATTGTATGGATTTGGTGCTTTGCTTTATAATAATTATGTATCATTTTTTATGGCCTCCACATCACCCCTTATAGCCATCCCTAGCCTCCGAGAAGCAACAAAATACAAACAGGGAAGCGGGATAGACCTAATTAGTGGAAGAGAGGCAATAGAACAGATCGAAGTCCTTAATATGCTGCACCCCTGACGTGGACTATGGGGAGTTAAGACATACACAAAAGAAAATCACCTAAATTAACTAAAGTTAAGTATCAATTGTGGCATCTAATTCACATGGTGACAATAACAATTGTAACAAACAAAAAAAATATCTACGTCACAGATAACAAAATACAAGCAGTAATTAAAAATAGTAATAATAACGACCCGAAACGAGGATGAGTACGGAGAATCTTCTGTCATCTGGAGTCCAATGTAGTCATCTTTATACGTTTAGTGAACCCGGGGAAATAACTACGAATAGTATGTAGAATGTTCTTTAAACCATGTAACGCGGGCCAAGTAAGCAGGTATATAAATGTGACAGAATTGGGAATCCTAAGGGACGATAACTAGTAAAATACTTACATTGTTATAATTTGGCTTCCGCCAGATGCGTTTAACTCTTAAATTGTTGATTAAAAATAGGTTATATGTTTTATTACTTAATTAGTAAAAGAAAGTCGTGTTGGTTTCACACACCAGATTCTTTTAATTGTGAGTTTACAATTAATGAATTAGATTGTGAAAATAAATAATTGTCACTAAAGTCATGTTTTGTAATAATTGTTATTTATTTTTGATATACGTTAAATTAAGTTTCTCACCCACTCTTGTTAAATAAATTAAGCAACAGATGAAACGAAATAATATACTCAACGTAGTGGAAGATGAAACATGAAATTTTAGTGAAAATATAGTAGACTACTGAATAACAAGATAAAACAATCAGAAGAAAATACCGTGTAAATTATTTGATTATATATGAGGAAAGTGTGTGAAAATGCGTTAAACAATTTTAAGAGAAGGCAATTTTCTACCGTGATGATACGAATCTAATGTAGGAAAGATTGGTGTTTTTAGCGGCACGCAGAGTGAGTGAGTGAGTGGTTGGAATGGGAAAATACAACTGGATTTTAAAGTAGAATGGTGCATACACCTTAGGCAAACTGACAGAATGACTGATATAACATTAAACTCAATTTATGTTTTATTAGCGCTAGTCTGAAACAGTCATTAAGGAGTTTATACTTGTTAATACGCGGCACTGAGTTGTCATGGTTATACTCGAGGGAAATCAGACCTTACTTTTCTCAATATTTATTCAGTTAAACCCTCATCTGCTTATAACAGTAACAAAACTCCATTCCATATATATGTATAATATACCTAGTATTGTTATTACTGTTACTGTATCTCTAACTTCATTCCTCTTTGTTACAAATGAATAACTTTCTTATTGTGCTTTATTACTCTTTGTAGTTACAATTAAGTTAGACAGTAGAAAATAATTTTTCTCTTCCGTTTAAATTTTTAATTCATCTGTAGAGATATTATTAGTATCACTTCTGTTATACAAATAATACTTAGCTACTAGTTATAGTTTAATAATTAAAATTATTCCATTGCAGAGAATTTAAACAAATATTATTCTAGTATGGTTACCTTACTTCATAAAATTGCACAATTTTTAAAAATAATATCCCTACGGTTTATCTGAAAATATATCATTTCTGTTTTATTTCTTTTAAATATGTATTATTATAAAATATTATTTTAATTCGTTTGACTTTAAGGCTTATTTTTATTATTTATTTATTTATTTATTGCTTTCAACACTAAAGGTTATTAATAACAAATTCAAGAAATCGGCAGTCACAGGACTGACCGACAGAAGTGACTACTTATATAATAATATACTTAAATAATCATTAATTTTTTAATTAATCAAGTTAACAATTAAATGAAAAAGATTTTGCAAATTAATTAATGGTAATTGTTGACAACCGAGCGTGACGTGAAGGCAAACCAAACATTTTCCCGTGTAAAAAACACAGTTCAGGCTATACAATTATAGGCTATACAACTATAACAATTTTTACAAAAATTGTCGATCCATAGAACAACATTTTATAGAACAAAACAGAAACCACTATCTTTAATGTTCATGAACACAGTTAAATTTTAAGCATTATATTTTATTGAAATTCAACAAAAAAATTAAAACACTCATGAAATTTATTGAGGTTATTAAAAGTTCATTAAATTAATTATTAAAAATATTGTTTGAATAAAAAAAATTTGATTCATTTAGATGCTTGTGCATATTATAAGGAATTTTTAATTTAGATCGCCAAATTTAATATTGTAAATCATTGCATTGCATTAGGAATTGTGTAATCGAAAGATTACACAGTTAAAAAAATTTGTTAAGTTATATTTTGGGTCTGTTTTAGATAAACGATTACAATGTGTAAACGTATTAGTATTAAGTGTAAAACGTATTAGTATTTTTAGTATTAGTATTTTAGTATTAGTTTTAGTATTAGTATTTTTAGTATTAACGTATTAGTATTAACGTATTAGTATTATTAGTGTAAACGTATTATTACAATGTGTAAACGTAATAAGTATCCTCCTATGCGTATCCTTGTGAGACTAACTTCATGTTTTCTTGTTTCGGTTTTTTTTCAAAAATGTTGTTCGTGATTTAGGTAATCATTTCGTTGGTGTGCTATTCAACGTCTCGTTGTTCTAGAGTTTTATAAATTATGTTGTGACCAAATTTGTTAGAACGCTGTGTAATGTGTAATCTTTTGTGTTAGTATTGTGGATTATTTAGTTAAGGGGAGTGTGGATCCTTATCCTAAACAATGTTAATATTTGTACCTTTTTCTCAGCAACCACTACAGCTAGAGCTACAATTTTGTTTTTGTATGAAAGGCCACTCTTTGGTACATAGAATGTGTAGCATTTAATTCTAGTAAGAATTTTAATTTTCACAATATTTTTTATAAAAAACCATTTTTCATCGAAAAATCACCGAAAAAAATTATTTTCTCCCACAATTTTCAATATTTTTAAATTTAATGTTTGTACCTTTTTCTCAGCAACCACTACAGCTAGAGCTACAATTTTGTTTTTGTATGAAAGGCCACTCTTTGGTACATAGAATGTGTAGCATTTAATTCTAGTAAGAATTTTAATTTTCACAATATTTTTTATAAAAAACCATTTTTCATCGAAAAATCACCGAAAAAAATTATTTTCTCCCACAATTTTCAATATTTTTAAATTTAATGTTTGTACCTTTTTCTCAGCAACCACTACAGCTAGAGCTACAATTTTTTTTTGTATGAAAGGCCACTCTTTGGTACATAGAATGTGTAGCATTTAATTCTAGTAAGAATTTTAATTTTCACAATATTTTTTATAAAAAACCATTTTTCATCGAAAAATCACCGAAAAAAATTATTTTCTCCCACAATTTTCAATATTTTTAAATTTAATGTTTGTACCTTTTTCTCAGCAACCACTACAGCTAGAGCTACATTTTTTTTGTATGAAAGGCCACTCTTTGGTACATAGAATGTGTAGCATTTAATTCTAGTAAGAATTTTAATTTTCACAATATTTTTTATAAAAGACCATTTTTCATCGAAAAATCACCGAAAAAAATTATTTTCTCCCACAATTTTCAATATTTTTAAATTTAATGTTTGTACCTTTTTCTCAGCAACCACTACAGCTAGAGCTACAATTTTGTTTTTGTATGAAAGGCCACTCTTTGGTACATAGAATGTGTAGCATTTAATTCTAGTAAGAATTTTAATTTTCACAATATTTTTTATAAAAAACCATTTTTCATCGAAAAATCACCGAAAAAAATTATTTTCTCCCACAATTTTCAATATTTTTAAATTTAATGTTTGTACCTTTTTCTCAGCAACCACTACAGCTAGAGCTACATTTTTTTTGTATGAAAGGCCACTCTTTGGTACATAGAATGTGTAGCATTTAATTCTAGTAAGAATTTTAATTTTCACAATATTTTTTATAAAAGACCATTTTTCATCGAAAAATCACCGAAAAAAATTATTTTCTCCCACAATTTTCAATATTTTTAAATTTAATGTTTGTACCTTTTTCTCAGCAACCACTACAGCTAGAGCTACAATTTTGTTTTTGTATGAAAGGCCACTCTTTGGTACATAGAATGTGTAGCATTTAATTCTAGTAAGAATTTTAATTTTCACAATATTTTTTATAAAAAACCATTTTTCATCGAAAAATCACCGAAAAAAATTATTTTCTCCCACAATTTTCAATATTTTTAAATTTAATGTTTGTACCTTTTTCTCAGCAACCACTACAGCTAGAGCTACAATTTTTTTTTGTATGAAAGGCCACTCTTTGGTACATAGAATGTGTAGCATTTAATTCTAGTAAGAATTTTAATTTTCACAATATTTTTTATAAAAAACCATTTTTCATCGAAAAATCACCGAAAAAAATTATTTTCTCCCACAATTTTCAATATTTTTAAATTTAATGTTTGTACCTTTTTCTCAGCAACCACTACAGCTAGAGCTACATTTTTTTTGTATGAAAGGCCACTCTTTGGTACATAGAATGTGTAGCATTTAATTCTAGTAAGAATTTTAATTTTCACAATATTTTTTATAAAAGACCATTTTTCATCGAAAAATCACCGAAAAAAATTATTTTCTCCCACAATTTTCAATATTTTTAAATTTAATGTTTGTACCTTTTTCTCAGCAACCACTACAGCTAGAGCTACAATTTTGTTTTTGTATGAAAGGCCACTCTTTGGTACATAGAATGTGTAGCATTTAATTCTAGTAAGAATTTTAATTTTCACAATATTTTTTATAAAAAACCATTTTTCATCGAAAAATCACCGAAAAAAATTATTTTCTCCCACAATTTTCAATATTTTTAAATTTAATGTTTGTACCTTTTTCTCAGCAACCACTACAGCTAGAGCTACAATTTTTTTTTGTATGAAAGGCCACTCTTTGGTACATAGAATGTGTAGCATTTAATTCTAGTAAGAATTTTAATTTTCACAATATTTTTTATAAAAAACCATTTTTCATCGAAAAATCACCGAAAAAAATTATTTTCTCCCACAATTTTCAATATTTTTAAATTTAATGTTTGTACCTTTTTCTCAGCAACCACTACAGCTAGAGCTACATTTTTTTTGTATGAAAGGCCACTCTTTGGTACATAGAATGTGTAGCATTTAATTCTAGTAAGAATTTTAATTTTCACAATATTTTTTATAAAAGACCATTTTTCATCGAAAAATCACCGAAAAAAATTATTTTCTCCCACAATTTTCAATATTTTTAAATTTAATGTTTGTACCTTTTTCTCAGCAACCACTACAGCTAGAGCTACAATTTTGTTTTTGTATGAAAGGCCACTCTTTGGTACATAGAATGTGTAGCATTTAATTCTAGTAAGAATTTTAATTTTCACAATATTTTTTATAAAAAACCATTTTTCATCGAAAAATCACCGAAAAAAATTATTTTCTCCCACAATTTTCAATATTTTTAAATTTAATGTTTGTACCTTTTTCTCAGCAACCACTACAGCTAGAGCTACAATTTTGTTTTTGTATGAAAGGCCACTCTTTGGTACATAGAATGTGTAGCATTTAATTCTAGTAAGAATTTTAATTTTCACAATATTTTTTATAAAAGACCATTTTTCATCGAAAAATCACCGAAAAAAATTATTTTCTCCCACAATTTTCAATATTTTTAAATTTAATGTTTGTACCTTTTTCTCAGCAACCACTACAGCTTAAGCTACAATTTTTTTTTGTATGAAAGGCCACTCTTTGGTACATAGAATGTGTAGCAAAATTCTAGTAAGAATTTTAATTTTCACAATATTTTTTATAAAAGACCATTTTTCATCGAAAAATCACCGAAAAAAATTATTTTCTCCCACAATTTTCAATATTTTTAAATTTAATGTTTGTACCTTTTTCTCAGCAACCACTACAGCTAAAGCTACAATTTTTTTTTGTATGAAAGGCCACTCTTTGGTACATAGAATGTGTAGCATTTAATTCTAGTAAGAATTTTAATTTTCACAATATTTTTTATAAAAGACCATTTTTCATCGAAAACTCACCGAAAAAAAATTATTTTCTCCCACAATTTTCAATATTTTTAAATTTAATGTTTGTACCTTTTTCTCAGCAACCACTACAGCTAGAGCTACAATTTTTTTTTTGTATGAAAGGCCACTCTTTGGTACATAGAATGTGTAGCAAAATTCTAGTAAAAATTTTTATTTTCACAATTTTTTTATATAAAAGACCATTTTTCATCGAAAAATCACCGAAAAAAATTATTTTCTCCCACAATTTTCAATATTTTTAAATTTAATGTTTGTACCTTTTTCTCAGCAACCACTACAGCTAGAGCTACAATTTTGTTTTTGTATGAAAGGCCACTCTTTGGTACATAGAATGTGTAGCATTTAATTCTAGTAAGAATTTTAATTTTCACAATATTTTTTATAAAAGACCATTTTTCATCGAAAAATCACCGAAAAAAATTATTTTCTCCCACAATTTTCAATATTTTTAAATTTAATGTTTGTACCTTTTTCTCAGCAACCACTACAGCTTAAGCTACAATTTTTTTTTGTATGAAAGGCCACTCTTTGGTACATAGAATGTGTAGCAAAATTCTAGTAAAAATTTTAATTTTCACAATATTTTTTATAAAAGACCATTTTTCATCGAAAAATCACCGAAAAAAATTATTTTCTCCCACAATTTTCAATATTTTTAAATTTAATGTTTGTACCTTTTTCTCAGCAACCACTACAGCTAGAGCTACAATTTTTTTTTGTATGAAAGGCCACTCTTTGGTACATAGAATGTGTAGCAAAATTCTAGTAAGAATTTTAATTTTCACAATATTTTTTATAAAAGACCATTTTTCATCGAAAAATCACCGAAAAAAATTATTTTCTCCCACAATTTTCAATATTTTTAAATTTAATGTTTGTACCTTTTTCTCAGCAACCACTACAGCTAGAGCTACAATTTTTTTTTGTATGAAAGGCCACTCTTTGGTACATAGAATGTGTAGCAAAATTCTAGTAAGAATTTTTATTTTCACAATTTTTTTATATAAAAGACCATTTTTCATCGAAAAATCACCGAAAAAAATTATTTTCTCCCACAATTTTCAATATTTTAAAATTTAATGTTTGTACCTTTTTCTCAGCAACCACGACAGCTAGAGCTACAATTTTTTTGTATGAAAGGCCACTCTTTGGTACATAGAATGTGTAGCATTTAATTCTAGTAAGAATTTTAATTTTCACAATATTTTTTATAAAAGACCATTTTTCATCGAAAACTCACCGAAAAAAATTATTTCCTCCCACAATTTTCAATATTTTTAAATTTAATGTTTGTACCTTTTTCTCAGCAACCACTACAGCTAAAGCTACAATTTTTTTTTGTATGAAAGGCCACTCTTTGGTACATAGAATGTGTAGCATTTAATTCTAGTTAGAATTTTAATTTTCACAATATTTTTTATAAAAGACCATTTTTCATCGAAAAATCACCGAAAAAAATTATTTTCTCCCACAATTTTCAATATTTTTAAATTTAATGTTTGTACCTTTTTCTCAGCAACCACTACAGCTTAAGCTACAATTTTTTTTGTATGAAAGGCCACTCTTTGGTGCATAGAATGTGTAGCGAAATTCTAGTAAGAATTTTTATTTTCACAATTTTTTTTAAAAAGAGACAATTTTTCATCGATAAATCACCGAAAAAGTTTTTTTCTCCCACAATTTTCAATATTTTTAAATTTAATGTTTGTACCTTTTTCTCAGCAACCACTACAGCTTAAGCTACAATTTTTTTTGTATGAAAGGCCACTCTTTGGTACATAGAATGTGTAGCATTTAATTCTAGTAAGAATTTTAATTTTCACAATTTTTTTTTAAAAAGAGACCATTTTTCATCGAAAAATCACCGAAAAAATTTTTTTATCCCACAATTTTCAATATTTTTAAATTTAAAGTTTGTACCTTTTTCTCAGCAACCACTACAGCTAGAGCTACAATTTTTTTTGTATGAAAGGTCACTCTTTGGCACATAGCATATGTAGCATTTAATTCTAGTAAGAATTTTAATTTTCACAATTTTTTTTAAAAAGAGACCATTTTCATCGAAAAATCACCGAAAAAATTTTTTTTCTCCCACAATTTTCAATATTTTTAAAAACGGCACATTCTTGTTCCAGCCTAGTATCTTTAGTGGAAGCTGAGAAAAAGGTACATGAAGTTCCAAAACTGACGTTTCGAGATATTCGCGTTTTAGGTTTGAGAAACAAAAACACGAGTGTAAACAAAGACAGACCGCAACAAAAATAGTGCGTTATAAACTTTTAGGTTATACTGCCAACCTATGAATAAATAAAAGAGAGACGGCAGTGTGAAAAAAAATAGTTTAATAAATCACAGTAAAATTTAATCGAAAGGGAAAATTATTTTGTAAAATTTCGTGACAGATGGCAAATCAGCTTAAACATGCAATCACAAAAAATTAATAAAATATTTTCTAGTTGGGTAAGCAACATGATTCTAACGCCGTTTTAAAAAGCACATTCAAACTAAATTTTTAACGAAAAAATTAAAAATACATTTTTTTTTCATTCTACACTCCCCTGAAGTTCTCTGCCATCTGTAATATTAAAAGTTGTAGATTCAAACAGGTTTATTTATTTATTTTTTATTCCTAATTTGTGTACGTTGCAATCTGTTCAATTCAGAACAATAAGCAACCCCATGACCCAATGAGATGAGGATGATGTGTATGACGTGTCAATGAGGTATAGTCTTGTACAGACCCAGGCCGACCATTCCTGAGAGAGTATGGTTAATTGAACTCCAACCATCAAAGTACACCGGTAATAACTGTCTAGTATTCAAATCCGTATAAAAGTAACTGCCTTTACTAGGATTTGAACCAGGAACCTTTGTCTCCGAAAATCAGCTGTTAAACAGCTGATTTTGGCGACAACTTTACCTCTAGACCAACCCGGTGGGTCAAAACTTTATTAGAACAGAAACAATGAAATAAATTAAAATCTGATTTTATATTGTAAAAACATAATTTAATTTTAATCTGCAGTATTTACTTTTCATGACTTGAAAGATTTTCTTCTAATAAAAAAAAAAATTATTAGATTAAAAAATATATGTCATGTAAGTTTTATCTCTTGTAGTGTAAAAGTAAATTGATTTACGAAGATTCAAAACTGTTAGTGCTAGAAGAAAGGGTTAAAGGATGATACTCCTTTTTCGTTTTATTCGTCTTCTTCTTCTTCATGTTTAGATTGGGCGTCAGGTCGTCGATGTTTGCTAAGACAACAAACACACCACCCTCTTACCCAGCCAGTTGTCTCTCAATGAGCACTCTACACTAGTCTACAACATGATATAGACAAAGATCTTTGAACTCCCTGTTCACTCTTTACTTCCCGATCTTTTAAGGGGCCAAAAACCATCGTTTCAAGTGTCAACATAAACACTTCTATACACTTCAAACAAAATAAAACTAAAAAACTTTATGTTTTGTCAGAGTTAAGTGAAAAAGATCACATATAGAAGTATGTGCAGTAAGATTGTAATTCAAAAGGTTTTTTGGTTGCATTTCTTTACTAAATTTTTTGCATTCCTTGATGTGCTCTACATTTTTTACTATTATTTATTTCTTAAGATAACCTGTATTATCAAAAAGAAGAATTTTTGAAATGTTAGTAAATAAATTTCAAAAAATCTGCTGTGAAACACTCACCCGACATTTTTTTACCGATGTAAATAATGAAAACTAATTTTAATACTGAGTGAATGACACGAAATTAAAATTAACCTTTGTAGAAATTAAAAATACAGGACCTCACTAATTGACACCAAACTTTGTAAAAAAAAAAAAATGCTTGGAATAAAAGTTTTTTTTAATTTTCTATAACTTTGATTATAAATACTTTTGACATATAATACATTACTAAGGTTGGAATCTTAAAAAAATTTGGTATTTTACCAATTTTGATGAGTAAAATAAATAAAATCACTAATTGATCCTAAGCGTTGTAGTAAAACGTATTTAAAACAAAAGTTACAGATTTATTTTTTTTAAAACTTATAACTTTACTCTATTCAACTATTCCTCTTAGGATTCTTTCACTGTAGGCTTTTTCATATTTTCCGGGTGATGCTTTTGTTTTTCATGAAAATCCTTGAAGCCAGTAATTAGTTATCTTAGTTGTATTCTTCCATTATTTTTTTGTCGGTTTACTCGAGTTTTCTAAATAACTGGAAGAGGAATGAAACATCTAATTTTTATTAGATTTAGATTTTAATAAAAGTTAGCAGCTTTTATAAATTTATCTAAGAGAAGTTCCATTGAGATACTGACCGTAACAAACATTTCTGTAGTTCTGAATTTTTAAATTCCTAGACCCTAATAAATTGTACATAAAAAGTTAATTGTAATCTTTTTTGTTTAAGATTTGATGATAAAATTTCTTCGGAGTGATAATAATTTATGAGCTCAATTGTATTGAATATTTTTTTACAGTTAAATATTCTGATACAAAAATAATTTTCCGTTGTACTAATGTGTTTTCTAAAACGTTTTTGAAGTACTTTTAGGACAATCAAAATGAAAAAATGAGAAATAAATATGAAGCAGGTAGGGACTATAGGAAAAGTTAATAGAGAGAAGGTTTTGTCGTGAAAGGAACGTCAGCCGGAACTCCCGCATCGATATCTAATTTGTGCTGAACATGCAAGCAAGGGGTGCCCGCAGAATTAACCCCAATTTAGGGTCGGCTGCATTCAGGGAATTTTTAGTAAACTTCAATAACAACATTTCTACTTCATTATCTATTTTTTCAAACTAAATAAAAAGTATAATATTCCATTTAATTTCCTATTTCACGTTGTAATAGTTCGTCTTTACTTTAAAGAACATGCACCAAGTTTGTTTTCTACAATTCTTAGCGAACGATAATTTCTTGTTTCTGGCATTTGTCCACGCTATTCTTCTAACCTGAATAAATAACATCAATGAGTAACACTAACAATAAGCTCACTTAACAGTTTCTTGTAAGGTTTCAACAGTTTTTCTATCAAAACTCTTATTTCTGTAATTTTTGTCCCAAGGTACGGTTTTTTTCCTAAAGGGGTTACTTAAAGATTCTATATTTTTACTACTTACGAAGTAACATGTGTTGAGTTTTCTCAGTTATTTTTCAGGTGATAAGAATACATTACACTCTCATCTACATTAATCTCATTACATAATAATAATAATAATAATAATAATAATATTTTCATAAAATATATTTAATTAAGTTGATATAAGTGATTTATTCCCATTTTTATTCATGATTTTCTGTCTATTCTTGGAATGTTGGTTTAATTTCCCTGCCTACAGTCAAGATTTTCTTGTTAGTTCAGAAAGTATTTTTGTTTGTAATAAACTGATTTGGACATTTTTACCTTATTTTATTCAAGTATAAGAATTATTTTAATTATTATAAACGAATATGTTAAATTGTAAATAGGACCTATGTATAAATAATGTGAAGTTAATAAGAAATATGATACATATGTAAATCCCATTTTATTATTGAGCAAAAATAAATGCATTATTATTATTATTATTATTATAGTCTATTAATAAATTATATTATTAATTTAGCCTATGTTATTTGTTTTAGTTTTATTTAGGCCTGTATATTATATTATATTATATAAAATTACTTTATATAGAAAAAAATTAACTGTAAAAAAATTTTGGGCAGCAAAAATGTTTTTTCTTCATCTTGTTTAGAGTATGCCGACATATTGTTTTATTGTTTTAGGCTATTTATATTTTGTTTATAAGATTTTTAATATTTTCTTACAAGTTAAATTAAATAAGTTACTTTATTTTCCTTATGTTAAATTTTTAAAAAAATTATTGGTTCTGTCGATAGAGTTCGGTCTGACGGAATAATCATGTACTTCTTATTTTATAAATAAATAAATAAATAAAATTTCATTTGTTTAACCCTGGGAATAAATGAGGCGTAATTTCTTTTTAGATAACTTCTAAAAGAATGATGAAGCTCTCACGACAAATTAATTTATCAAAATATTTTTGGTATGAAAATATAAGAGAAAACGACCCGACTTGATTTGATTTCAAGCTGTGGTCTAAATTCATGAGCTATGGTAACCGGATCACTAAAGTACATCCATTCACTCGTGTATTTTTTCTCCTATGAAACCCATAAAACTTAAGAGTTTAATTGTACTTATTTGGAAATAAAATAAGGGTTTTATTTATTAAATTATTTACACAGATACGTATTCCTCTGTTTCATTTTAATTTATTATTTGAAATATACTAAGGAATAATTCTGAAAAACATTAAGAAACGTGCATTTCGTTTCAGAATAAAATTACTACGCCTGTTTTTCAAAATTAAATGAAAATATAACGGTAATTTTATATTAAGTTTAAGTTAGTTGAGTTATTATTTCGTATGATAATGTGTGAAGGAAACATTATACAGTCCAGTAATCCGTCCCTCTGCCAACAGCTTACACGTTGAATAGACACCTTAAAATGGAGTTTTCATGTCCCCTTCAGATAAACTGCCTTTCTAGACTCATTCCCCCCACAACAAATTCTCTTAACATCCTAACAAGATTAAACTTTATAAACAAATGCAAATACAGTAGTACTAGTACCTTGGTATGTATCCCATAAATAAATTGTATGTAAATTAATTTATTTCACTTCGGTTCATTTTGTTTAAATTCATGGTTTTCACATAATAAATAATTTTGTTTTACATTATTTAATCTCTAACAACAATTTATACTACTTTTTTGTAACAATATGTTTATTAAATTAACATAACAAGTTTAAATAATGCACTTAATTGGAGTTAATTCCATTTAAATTTATTTAAAATCATTTGCATTCGAATCAACGAAAATTTTATAATACAATTAAGTAATCGTAATGAGAAAAGCTTTAGAAAATTTTTATTTAGTGATTAGTTCACACGTTTGTACTACCTAATAGTAAAAATAATATTTTATTAACGCTGTTTTTTATTTGTGTAATTTTATTTTCTGTATTTTTATTAATTACTGTTACGTTACAATCTGTTCGTTTTTTTTGAACAATAAATAACTAAATAATGGAAATGGGAGTGAAAAACTAAAGCAAGTCATGTGACATTTACGAGAAAATTAACTAAAACAGGTTTTTATATATAAAATATGGTGTGAAACACTCACACAACTTTCTCTTGCCAATGCAAATAATTAATAATATAACCTAACATTAGTAATAAAACACTAAAATAAACAAAAAATTAACCTCAATAATCATAACCTAATTTTCATCATGAGTGAAACTTAGATTTTCATATAGTATATCTAAATATTTAACATTAAAATTTGAAATTTCTTTTTGTAACGTTTTTAAGTTAAAATATTCAAAAATGAATTTGATGTGTACCAGGGACATGTTTCTGATATCTTTACAATATTAAATCGTTTTAAATTTTTGATGTTGAAATTAGTATAAATACTCCAAAGTAGTTATTTTAAACATCCAAATTAGTCTATTATACAGATTTATTTTATTTGCATTGATATTCTTTAAGTCAGAAGTCAAACGATAAACCAATTTTTTTTAATACTTTAGTAATTTAAAAATGTTCGTTACTAAGCAACATACAGAACCTCTAAATTTATTAACTGCTTCCAAAGAACTTATAGTTACTCAATAATGACGTAGCTTATGACTGGACTCTCGTGATGAGTGGAGTGATCAGCACTTGTTGGGAATGTGTTAGGGGTTCGAGGTTTGATCTGGATCTATTCTAGTTTATTTCTTCATCTATCACTTCAGTATATGACTTAGCATTAATGTATAATAATCAGTCGTAAGACTATAGGAAAAGAAAAATTTGCCGGGTGTAATTATTATACCTTGCTAATTATTTCTTTATTTCATAGAAAAAAATTAATAACAGTAAATGCATTTAATATTATATATATACGACGACTGACATGTAAAACAGCTATAACTTTAACAGCTTTAAGGGTACCCGGAACGGAGAAAATTAAAAATTTTCACATATCCGGTTTTTTTCACATTATTAAAATTCAGAATTTTCTGCATCCAATGATGTATAATTTGTTGGCGTTTTTGCAATTTTTAACCCAAAAAAAATTAAAAATATGTTGAACCCTTACGTTACCTATTTTCTAATCGTTATCAGTTTGCATAAACACATCTATTTTTGAATGACAAACGATAAACTCATAAATTTTGTTTTTGTTTTTAAACTTTGTCGGCATTAGATCACCTGTCAATGTAACAGTTGAGGAATTTCCAAATTATGGTCCTGTAGTATTTATGTGTTCTCTTTTAGTTTTTTCTTGTTTCCCGTAAACAGCAATTTTTGACACATAGGGAACATTTTCTCAGCCAAATGAAAAAGGATTTTAATGAAATTTTTGCACAGCCTTTTTTATACAATAATTTAAATGTTTTGATTTAATATTACAGTAAAAAATGTGTTAAATATTTATTTTCCACTTCAATAGGCAAAATATTATGCTTTTAAAAAAGTGGTAATTTCAAAAATCATTTGCTTATCTTCCTAACAATATATATACAGATTCTACTTATTCTGTGGGTATAGAATAGCCTGAAAAGTAACCATAAAACAATTGAACAGGATAACTGTAGTAGTTTTTGAGAAAAGTTCCTTACATTAACATTACGGAGATAAGCATTCCGGGTACCCTTAAGTGAGAACTTCCTAGAACTTTCATATGATAATCTTATGAAAATACAATTCAAAATTTAGAGAAAGTAAATGATAAAACTTTATAATTAGTGATTTTCTTTTCTTGGAAAATAAACTGTAGTAAAATCATTTAAGAACAGAAGAGGTAAAAAAACCTCTAGGGCAGGTAGTTCTCAATCGTGTTTTGGTCACGGTTTTTATCGCTGTCCTTTGTAGAGAGTTCCTGTGGTAAACTAACGTAAGAGTTAGAAAGAAAGAGTATTCAATAATAGCAATGGAAGCAGTAAAAATACCATGTTACATTTTTCAAACATCTACTTTTGCAATCTGAGCTTTTAAATACAAACAAACATAAAAGAATAAAAAGCGCAAGATTTCCAGTTGAACTGAGGTTATTTCATTAAAATTAATAGTAACTATAGTGCTACTACTTGATAAATTTATATATAGAAAAAATTAGTAGCAAAGACAATATACTTTGTTCAAAACAGAAGTAGCTTAAGATTGAAATAATCATTTTTATCAAAAAGTATAACATTGCCACGATTTGGTATCATATATTAATTATTTATTGAACGCAAAAGTAAATTACATTTTCTTATTTACAAATTATTCACATCTTGAAATCACATGTTAAATTGTATCGAAAATACATTTGTTCGTTAGTCAAAACTAGTTACAATTTAAAACAGATCAGTTGATTCAGATAATATATAATATTTTTATTCGAAGACTAAAAATGTACTTTCGATAAAATTTTACATGTGATTTCAAGGTGTGAATAATTTGTGTAAATAAGAAAATGTAATTTACTTTTGCGTTCAATAAATATGATATCAAATCGTGACAATATTATACTTTTTGATAAAAATGATTGAATTTTAAAATGGAAATACTGTAGATAAAAATTGTAAGTAGCTATTTATTATACATATTTAAAAATTATTCATCAACTCTGTTCAGAAACCTTTCTCTTGAAGAAAACGCCTATGTTACTTCATAAATTTGTTTTGATTAATAGTATTAAACGGACCGATAATGAAAATATCAAAATATAATAAATTTTTACGAGTTTCATTTTAATTTATGATGAAAATTACTGAAAAAGTGGGATGAGAATGTATAATGAAACATCAATGGCGTACTAGTTTAAATATAATATTGTTTGTTAGTGGAGTACTTTTCATTTCGTATTTTATCGAAAATGAATCTTCAGATCTTTTAGTTCTTCAGAAAATCACTTTAGGTTGAATGTCATTTGCGCGGTGTAAATTAAATTCTGTTCCTAATTTAATATTAAAAGCGCTCGTTTTAGTTTATTAGAGCCCTTTTTTATTACAAATACAAAATTCTTCCGCTATTTTTGATGCTACATTCGATTTAAAACATTACACCATTCCATTTGTCATTAAAAATCAATTCTAAGAAAATTGGTCTTTTTGCCGTTAGGAACTGTAATATTTAGGACTAATTTAATTTTTTTCTGCCTATAACAGACAAGTGGAATGTCAAATTGTTTACCATTAATCTGTTTGTTGCAGGGCTAAAAAAATAGTTCTGCTTCGTATCACATTGTCAGCCAATTAAATGATTGAATCATTTAAGAACAGAAGAGGTAGAAGTGTAAAAGACACTAATCAGAGTTATCTCCTCTGATAGTTATTAATTTCACTATACAGCCAGACCCGGAGGTGAATGAAGTGAAGGTGTCATTTACAGAGTAGAAAATCTGTGCTTTTCAGAGGGCCCAGCATGCTGATAAGCGTACCTTTCCACTCAGTGAGAAAGGCATGTTAAACCACCTCACTCCTCGTTTTACGTAGTAAAACCTCGGCAGGTTCATACCACCCTTTCGGCTGATGATCTAAACAGCAATTTAAATTTAACCAATAAACTAATTCCACCTTTCCAATTTAATCAAACTTTCTTTTTATGGGCTTAGGACTGGAACAATTATTTTTATTACATAAATTGTATTTATATATTTTTTATTTATAAGGAGAATGAAATGTTTAGATAAAGAAGACTCAAATTCATTAATGGAAACGTTTAGAAAAAAAACTAAAATTCTACAGACACCTATATAGAATGGATGACAACCGGTTGACAAAATACATTTTTAAAACACTAAACAATAGACCTAGGTGTCGGATTAATGGTTTAAAGAAATTAGAAAGGATATTAGAAAAACCAGAATAAACTGAGAAAACTTAATGAATCGAACCAAATTTAGATAACTAATTACGGACTTTAGAGCTTCCACGAAGACGGAAATATAATTTTTTAATTACAAGGAGAATAAAAGGTTAGAAAAAGAAAACTAAAATTCATTAATGGAATCGTTTAAAAAATTATATGAAAACTAAAATTATACGGACTCATGTACAGAAAGGATGACAACCGGTCGATAAACAAATTTTTAAGACACTAGGCCTACAGCATAGACTAAGGTGTCGGATAAATGGTTTAAAGAAGTCAGAAAGGATATTCAGAAAACCGGAAAAAACTGAGAAAACTTAATGAACAATCTTTAGACAACTAATTATGAACTTTCAGGGCTTCCATGAAGAGCGAAAAAGGACACCGGGTGGAGATAAGAAAGAAGAAAAGTATACAGAGATCGAATATTGAGAATGTGGGCTGCAAAAAGAGCTTCCAGAACGTCTAAAGTCACCTCACGTGATTTAAAATTGACCCTGTTATACGAGGGGAAATTTTTAAATGATCATGTGTAACTGTGTCTATATTGAGATCACATTGTATGATAAAATTTTGTATTAGTAGGGACTACAAATAATTAAGCGTAAAAGTTTTTTTTTAAAGCTTTGACCCACCGGGTTGGTCTAGACGTAAAATCGTCACCGTGAGTCAGCTGTTTAACAGCTGATTTTCGGAGACGCAGGTTTCTGGTTCAAATCCTAGTAAAGTTAGTTACTCTTATACGGATTTGGATACTATAGTCGTTTGCACGTTCAGTTGACACAATGGAGCAGATTAGAACAATGTATTTCTTATGGGGCTCTTACTGCTACTAGCACGTACACAAACATCGGCTTTTTAGATCATTCCCCTCCTCCTCCTCGCCGGTTCGATTGCAAATCTTTGTAATGTAGATTAGTCTGTATGACTATTAATTAATAATTTACACTATAAGTACTCAAGTTCATATGCAGATTCCAAATGTGAAATATTTTTCAAATGTCGGATTCCAAATGTGAAATATTTTTGTACTGGGAACGATTTTTTAGATTTGTTATAACCAATTGCGTCATTTGTTTACATTTATCACGTAGTGTTTAGAAAGTCTGGCCTGTGAATGTGGAGAAGGCATTAGTAGGTCTGCAGTGGAATAGATAAGATATTCATTTAAATCCCCCCTAATAGAAGAATATGTTTTTACAGTTTTTGGATTTATTACAATTCAGTAAACATTCTATATAATACATAATTTTTTTCTGTCAAGCAAAACTTGAATTGTAGTTCTACCTTAAAAAATACGTGTTCTACAGAGGTTTAAAAACTGTATTTATATACGCATGCAGATGTTTGTAATTGATGTTTTTAGTTGCGCTATTAGCAGTGACGATTCCCATAAGATCCATTGTGTCGACTGAACGTGAAACGACTGTAGATAGTGGTTATCGGTGTACTTAGATGGTTGGGGTTCATTAACCATACTCTCTCAGGATTGGTTGGCCTGGGTCTGTACAAGACTGCACCTCATTTACACGTCATACTCATCATCCTCATCTCATTGGGTCACGGGGTTGCTTATTGTTCTGAATTAAACAGATTGCAACTTACATATATTAGGGATAAAAAAGCTTGTATTCTGCATATACTATTTTGACTTTTTGGCTGAACAATTTAAAGCTCCGTACATCCATACCGGCCGTATGTGTTTATTAATTCAATCGTAACTTTAGAAATTTCCTGACGATCACAGAAGGTTTACTTCAATGGTTTTTAATTTATGAATTTATTGATCGAATATTTATAGGTTAAGAATCAATAAGAAACAACGTTAATATCGATCAAAGAAGGTAAAGTTTCATATAAGATTCAAGAATTGATAGAGGTATCTGTATACTTTTTAGAGTAAAAGGTTAGAGAATGTTAGTGTGGTTGTATTTATACGATACAGCGTTGTTTACCGCAGTGAACAGGTACCATTCTGGTCTATTCCATCAGCCTAGAGCACCTTACCCTGAAACCAATGTTTATGGAATGCGGGGAATTTCTTGTTCTCCAGGGTAACCTTATAAAAACACAACAGTAACTTCTTAAAGGGAAATGGTAGTGGTCTACATAAAATATTGGAGGTTTAGCGATGCTCCTGTATTCTTATTTATCATGTATATACAGATTTTTTTACATAGTAACTTTACTTATGCAGTTTTAAAATTGTTGAAACAACACTTCTGGTATTAAATTATTACCACAATTAGTAAATAATGCTTTTGACAAGCTATTAACACCAATTAATTGAGGAGTTGAGTGGAAAAGGGGCATAATTCAGAAACTGAGATTTTGAGAAAACAAACGATAGTTTTTAATTAACTTAGCAGTAAAATACTGTCTTTCTTTTGAAAATACTTGAAAATAATTTGTATTCTTATTCAGTATTTCCTGGTTTGAACAAATTTTTAATTTTTAGAAATATATCTACAGTAAATTTATAATTTAATAATTATAATATATTTGTAACTGCCTATAAAGTATTCTATTCACCAATTCAATACTGGCCTTCGTCCATTCAAAAACCAATTAATGGAAAAAGGGCATTTACATTATGCTAAATTTTCGTGTATGTAGACCTACTGCAATCTTCAAAATATTAGCAACAGCCTGAATGAAATGATTTAAAACAAAAATAATGATGTATTAAAAATGATTTAATGTTTTATTATTTACGGTTTTCAAATGTTTATTTTATAATATCCAATGTTATTTCAATAGTAAAATACCACAGCAAAACAACCATGTAATACGACAAAATGAAAGAAGATCCCACGGCTGTGGCGCTTAAAATCAGCTGTTATAAAACAGAAAAAGGAATGCCACCACCACAAGGAACAAGATATCGAAACGAAATATTTCAGGCGTACCAAATGAACTACGGAGATTCTAAAAAAGCGTTGAACGGACAAAAGGCAGAACATGGCTTACGCCCGTATTCCGTAGAGCTCATCAATTTCTGTAACGTTTTAAGAAAACTGATAACTCCATTTTATTATTATTAGTTTGTAGATTTTATGTTCAATTATTTTATTGAGATGATGCCTAGCTTTAGTTTGTGCGTAGGTAACAATATAATGAAAAAATGCCAGTCTGACCGGGAATCGAACCCGTGACCTGTATCGTTAATATTGTGTTACATAGAATAAATCTGAAACACTTACAATGAGGAAATAATACCAATTAGTAAATGAATCAATTTTAATTAGATTGTATTATTTATCTGTTTTTAATGTTATCCAATATTTAGTATAAATTTATTTATTTATAAACTACAAGTATATATAATGAGTCACGAGAATGCCTTTTGCGTATGGATGGGCTGTGAGGAAAGGAAGAGAAATCTGACAGTGCTGCCAACCTCAACTATAATTACTACCGTCCAATTTCAACGTTAGTTAATCACGTGTTGCCTTTCAATTAATATATTTCGTTGGGACTGACACTTTTTCCAATTAAACCTCATTTCCTTTAACATTTTTCTGAACGTACAAAGTTTCCAACTAAAATTTAGCCTTTCTTTCAAAACCGGTAATAACGTTTCACATATCGGCATCACTTCCTTATTGATATAACTGTTTCCTTCTTTTACCAGGTCTCAAAAAGAACTGTTGAGGAAGAGTTATCTTCTTCACTGTTTTTAGCTTCCTTCTTTATATTCCGAATTGTGGAAAGAGAAAAATCACAGTAGTTAGCCGCTCGATCACGGAAAGGTATTTTTGTTTAGCTTCAACTTCACAGCATTTTATTACATTGCATATTAGATTTCGTCCAGCACTGAACAATTCGACCGCGTTTTCCAGAAACCAACAATTCCGATAACGGTAACAAACAGTTATATTCGTAAAGTTAACCTACAAAATGGTTCCGCGATATACTGTATGTTTTCTAAGTATAGTTTACGTTGTTGTGGATGGCCAACTGATACCAAAGCAGTCGCACATGCTTTATGATACTTTCGTCGTTAAAACCAAAGGCCAACTCGTGACTCGAGTAACTATATGTATTTATATTTTGGAAGCTCAAAGAGCATGTTTGATAGAAATCAAGACTAAGGATAATAATAATTTTGTTTTACTATTTGACCATAATTAAGTAATTACAGTACAATATATAAGCCAATCGTTTGGAAACGATAATAACATGTGATGAAACGTGGTTTTTTACTTATGATCCGAAACGAAGCGCCAGTGCATGCACTGGAAGAGCCGAACTTCACCGAGAGCCAAAAGAGCTCGAATGAGCAAGTCAAAATTTAAAGCAATGATGGTTGTTTTTTTATGATATCAATGGGATTGTGTACTTTCACTAGGTTCCTGAAGGTCAAACAATTAATCAATATTACTACCTTGAGGTACTTTCTAAACTACGTCAAAGAGTAAGGAAAACGCCCCGAAATGTGGAAGGACAAATCATGGGTTCCCCACCAAGACAATGCGCCAGCTCATTCCGCGTAATCTGTCAAGAGTTTCCTAGCCAAGTACAGCATCTCAGTGTTAGAATATCCACCTTATTCACCAGATCTTGCACCATGTGACTTACCTGTGATTTACCTGTTCCCTAAGGTGAAATCTGCATTAAAAGGGACAAGATTTGAGTCTGTGGAAGCTGTAAAAGAGAAAGCGGTACGTGTCCTGAAGGAGCTGACAGAAGATGGCTTCGAGCGCTATTTCCAACGATAGAAAACTCGCATGGAGCGTTGTAGGGATAGAAAAGGAGTGTATATTGAAGATGACAATAAGACGATATGTATAAAATTAAAATAAATTTTTTTACGTCAGTCTCGTTATTTAGTAGCCACACCTCGTATAGTTGTTTCTCTTAAGAAATTAAAGATTGTTAACAATTAGATTTAAATTAAATTATATTTGTATTTAAATTAAATTTTTAAAGAGCAATTAATAATAAAAATTTTTAAAGAAAGTAAAATTAATTTTAAATTTAATCTTTAACAAATATTAAAGTAATTATTATTCAAAATAATAATTATATAAAAACTAAATAAAATTGTAAAGGTACAGTAACAGCTGTGTACCGTTACACTATTCGAGGTAGAAGCCAGTTGCGCTGATCACTAGAACAGGTTATTCTAATATTATTGTTATTACCAGAATTATTGTTATAATATACTCGTAGAATTGATATTGTTAAGTTTTCCTAAAGAATAATTTCTTCGAATTTTTAAGAAATGAAATTCTAGAATTTACTACAGCTTATTTTAATTGTTTTTGTAGATTATAAAAACTTAATATATTAATCAATGTGTGAGAATTAGTAATTTAGTTTTATATGTGGGGAACCAGTGTATGGTTGTTTCCACATAAGAGGACTGCTAGTAAAGTTCTCCTCGCTCACAATTTATGGGGCGTAACTGTCACCTTCCATTTCAACCAGCGTCTTTGGGGATGGTCTCTGCTTATTAAGTAAAGATTCTTGTCTTTACAGTAATAGCATTGCGTTTTGTCTTCTTGTAAACCCTCTTGCAAATATAACCTGCTAATCATTCTTGCAAATCTTGTAGAGCTGCAGAACTTGACAGTATTAATTACATTATTAGTTTTCATATTTTTTAGTGGTTTAAAGAAGGTTACGCAATTAAAATTGATGTTCTTTTTTAATTGTAAAAAAGTTGGTTGCATTGTGATTTATTTTTTTCTCATTTTAGTATTGGAGTTCTTGGCCAGTCAAGATTAGTAATATTCGTATTTCTGGTCCTGACTGCCAAAAGAGTTACCAATCTTTACTCCTTCTTCTTCCCCCTCTTCCTCTTTAACCGTTCAGCGTTGGGCCTTCTTTCTCAATCTTTCATATAACGAATCAATCTTTTATGTACGTAATGAATGTTAAACCTGAGAATTCAAAATTATGTATTTTTTTTTTTTTTTTTTGGTGGGGGGGAGGTTTTACGTCCGACTGTTTTGCAATTGCTGTCAATGCAGACGTTGGGAAGGATAATAGATGAAGATGAGTGATGAAAAAAAATGTCAAACCTGTCTCGAAATTGAACCCGAGACCCCGGTGTAGAAGTCAGTTGTGCTAACCGCTACAACAACGTGAACACAGATTTTTTTAGTAGATGAAGTTGTTATATGCATAAAAAACTTATTAGAAAAGTGATCATAATTGCATAACGTAAATTTATACGAAGGTGTATTATGTAGGTACCAAAATGAAATAAATAAGCCTTGTTTTATAATTTAGTACCGTGAAATAAATTGTTTTGAAGCTATCATTTTACTTACCAAAACAGAAGAGATTTTTTGTTAAGGAGAGTGTACAAGAAACTTACAGCAGTGAAAAAATAGTTAAAACCAGTGAAAGCATTCTTTGTTACATAAAATTATTTATCTCAATACAAGTCCGGCCTTTTTTTGAAGATTCTATTGGTAAATCAGTAAACATCTGGATGAAATCAAACTTTATGTTGCAATGGAAAGAGTCAGACTAAACTTAGTCGAACAGAACTAGCTGCACTGATTCGTTCGATCAATATAAGGTTGAGAGGTTTATGATTCAGCCAACAGCTCATTTAAAGATTCAACAAGATCTTACCCACTCACTCTCTCGCACCCCTATCTCTTCCTTACTCTATGATGTTTTATATTATCTCTCTTCCGCACCCATATACTTCTTACTCGTTTTTCATCCTTTTTATCTCATATCCTTTACATCTTATAACACCTGTGCTTCTCACATTCTTCGTAATTTGAAATTCCGATTATATCTTCAATTTCAAATGATATTTATTAGAAAATTGTTGAAAATACTTTAAGAAACGAAATAACGATATGTGGTATCTGTTTTCGAAAATCCCACAAGGGATTATCCGTACAACAATCTAATAAATCCCATTTTATGAAAGTAAATTTATTTCCGATACATCTTCGTGTATGTTACACGGAATAAAATTTTCAGAACATATTTTGTATAGACATTCTTTATTTTTGGAAAAGGAAACACTGGAATATATAAACTATGAATTTAAGAATACAGGATAGGACGATACCACGGACCAATGTCAGCTGCTTAAAAACATGTAATTAAATACCATTGGCTGCCTCCGCGTGCACGTTAGACCACATTACTCTCCAATTGACAGACAGAAATAGAGGGTAAATGTGCACTTCGAAATCTAGTATGCAAGATGTTTTTATTAACGAGTTACCTTTAACGAGTTTTTTCTTTTTAAAAATAAAAAATTGAAGTTTCCACGGAGGAACATTTTTGGTATTGGCCTAGAGATTGTAAAGTTATTTAACCGGCAAGGTAAGAGTTGAATTGCAAAATATGTAAATAAGATACATTTTATTTTGGTTTTGGATATAAACAAATTAAGTAGTATTTAAACACAGTAGATAATAATTATTGACAATGATCGATAATAATCGACTTTTAGAAAAATCGACTGATTGTTTTAAAATAAAATAGAAGATTTAAAAATACAATTAATTAAAGTTGAATTTCAGAGTTTTAATGTTTAAATTTGATAATTAAATTTTACTTGTACTTTATTCATTCCCGCTGTGATTTGTAAAATACCAAACTCTAAATACATTAATACAAATAAATTAATACTAAATTCATCCGTTTCTATCGCTGTCTTCTTTTTATATTATGACCCTACCGAGAATTGAACTCAGGGCTCCTGGCAGACGTCATTTGCACTGGCATCTATTATATACACCACTACACTACGGGCCGGCCTACCTTTTAGATAAAAGTAACTATTATGACAGACTTAAATGTTTAAAAATTCTAGATTTACCATAAAAAAAAACAAAAATTAACAGTGACGACTACTGCCAGAAACATTTTTTTATAATATCTGGAAGAATTTTTCTAAACATTTTATAGTCTATAGCCTACGTGTTATAAAGAAAAAATTAATATAAATTTAAAAATTATTTTGCCCCCATAAAAAACCGATTTTTGATTTAAGTTACCCTAGTAGACATATTCTCCATCAAAATTTAGTTTCTATTGTAGTTAAACTGGAAATCACTTACCTAAAAATAAATAAAAATTTAACTGACTGTAAATCGCTTACCTAAAAGTAAATAAAAACTTACTTGGAAGGAAAAAGCAAGAAAATTGAATTAAAAATGTGATGTTTTTTGTTTCAATTTAATGTAAGAATTTTTGACACTCAAAAAATGATTCTGAATGGAAATCAAACTAGATTTGTGTCAGGAACTATTTCACTTTCTGTTGAGTAATAACGTGTACATAAGCTTTGTTTTACCTGTAAGTTGTGATATCAGGTGATATGAACAAATGCCGGATCTCACCGAGAATTAAACCCGGGACCTCTGCGGACGCCAATGGAAGCTTGTTGCACTTAACACTACACCAACGGACCGTGCAAATCAAATACAAGTAAATTACAGTATATAGTGTTTTACCCCAATTTTTGTTTGTAACGGAATAAATCTTCAGAATTAATAAAAATTCTGCAAAAGATGTACAATAAAGTAAAATAATAGTGATAAACTTAAAGACCCAATCATAAAGTAACTTAGAACCTAATGTTACTTATTATGAAGAAGCGTGCGGAAGTTTAATGTTGGAGAAACTTAAGGTCGGTAGAAGGTTGTATTTGTTGTGGCTTTGTGTTGCGATTGTGGCGTACGGGAAAAGTACGAAAGAGAGAGTGAGTGAGCGAGTGAAAACTCTTGGGAAATTATGGCCTAGTGGTCTCACTCCCTGCAACTCAATTAAATATGATTCAATCGAAACAAAAGCTAAATCACATTCTGTGCTCTGTAAATAGGGTGGTCACGGCCTGCTTGGTGCTACTTCTAGCATGTTAAAACTGGTATACCGTATTTCTCTACCTGTCTAGATCTTTCCTTTTATTTTACCATGATAGTATTTTGTTCTCTTTCCATTTTGCTTACAAAAATAAATTTTAATATTCATTTAATTTGTAGATCTAAAATTTTCAAAAATTACTAATACATTTTTTTGTTACACTGTTCGCTGTTCTGTAGTTACATTAACTGTTGTAATCCTTGAATGATCCCGTACCCTACAGTATCCACTTAGTTGATAAAATACAGTATATTTCATCAAGATTATATTATACAGTACTTACTCGTCATACTGCTACAAATAAAACATCATTTCTCAAGGTCTTGGTGGTCAAAAAACAAATTACGGTAATACACTGTATTCGTCAGCTTATATATGACTTCTACGCCGGGATCCCGGGTTCGATTCCCGGTCAGGTCTGGCATTTTTTCATCACTCATCTTCATCTATCATCCTTCTCACCGTCTGTATCAACAGCAATTGCAAAACAGTCGGACGTTAAAAAAAAATCGTATTTGGCGTGTGGATTGTTGGACTTATAATACATTGTTACAAGTTACTATTATTATTATTTTATAATTTAAAAAAATTTGGAAACGTAGTTTGCTCAACTTGTACTGTTTTTGCCTCTTCCACTCCTGTGCATCAATACTATTCCTCTACTGCAAATCCAACTGTTAATCTTCGCTACTTCAACTATCAAAAAGAGGGAGCTAAAGGAGGAACTCTTCCAAAGTCTTTAGTTGGCGCATGCACATAGGAAATTTCTTACTATGTTGTTCTGTTATAGTAAAATACGCTATTTTGTTCTACGTACACGATTGAACAAACAAGAATGTAGGCTCATAAAGACAGGTCGTACTATAACTATTATAGTTAGTATTTTCCTACGGGATGGATAGGACAGGTTTACGAACCATATGAAATGATACCACAGTACTGACAGAAATGCAGAATAAATTTTTTTTTATAATGATCAGTAGTACTGACGGTTACTAATGCAACCTAAAGTACTACAATAACATCATGCCAATGACTCGTAACTCCGCTTCACGTCGCAGAGGCAAATTAATGAACACTATAGATATAAATGTATTAATACACAAAATGTTTTAATTTCGTGAAACTTTGTACTACCTAATTTATTCTGGAACTAAAATTAATAATAATACGTTTATAAATACACACTTCTTTAATATTCATAGTGTAAATTTCAGAAAATTTAACGGAAAATGCGAAAATTGAATTAATAATACCTACTCGTTTTTGGATAAATAGGTCATGCTTGTAACAGGTTATTACAATCAATGAAAAATAACAAGTATACTTGCTGAAAGTACAAAGAGATTTCACTTCCTATTTTCAGAGCTTATCCTCGTTTGTTGGTACCGGATTATACTTGTACAATTTTAATAAGTTTCATTTATTAGCACGTGACATTTTATTTGATTGTAATACTTAAACGTTTTGTTTAAGCATTGTAGTATGGTAATCAATGATATAAATCAAATGTATTATTAATTCATAAAATATTAATTCCATTCTTAAAATAATAGATCAAAAATGTTAAGAAAGCTTGTGAATCAATCGACCAAGAAACACTACTGAATATTTTAGAAAAATTTGGAGTGGGTATCAAAACAAAGGAAATTATTAAGGAAACATTAGTACAGCCACGATTAAAAGTAAAATTTCTTGGAAAAATCTCCGAAGTGTTTGATTTTAAAACTGGTATTAGACAGGGCGATGGAATGTCATCTTGAACTGTATACTGGAGAAAGTTATTCTGCTATTATTTTTTGCTATTAAAATCTTTTGTAGACTCATTTTTATTCAGTTTCCAAACGATTATAGTAATAAAAGTAAGATTACACTCTTATAATATTAGAATAATGTTGACAGTACATTGTCTAATGTTGATTTCCCTGTACGTCAGATTTGTTAGGAAGCACGGTATTATATTCAGATAACATCTAGTATTGTCATTTAAACATATACAGCCAAGTAATACAGATCATGTAACAATAATGTTAAAACATGTTAACGCGAGGGGGTCCTGATATAGCTTATGAGTGGTTTTTTCCCAAAAATGTTAAAGTAATATAAAATAAGTTGTAAAAATATTTACAAGTTGTGCAGAGCTGCACAGTTATAAATTTAAATAAGTGAAAAATCACACAATATTTTAGTTTTTTTTAGATTTGTCGGGGATCGATGTGTGTCTTGCAGAAACCTAAAATGCTCAGACAATTTTCATTCCTAAATTACATAATATTAGAAAAGTTAATGAATTGGTCAGTCAATTAACAACAAAGATTTTTATTTATTTGTTTAAATTGTTTATTTTTTTAATAATTTTATTTAAATAAATTTAATTATTTCCTTAGATGATGAACTAAAAATTGTTGTTAGGAAGACCTATTCGGAAAAATCATAAAAGAAAAGGTTTTGTTTTAATAATATCACAAAATTATAATTCTTAAGTAACAAAGTTAAAAATAGTATAATTAAAAGAGAAATGAATTTTGTTATAATGCAAATTAGGTTAGGTAGATAGGTTTCAAGCGAAACAGCAAAATAGGCAAGAACAATTTAATCCAAAAACATTTATGTGGAAGCATGGTTTGATAAAATAACAGCATAGAAACGAGTAACTTGCCTTATTCACAATGATGTTTTCAAACGTGAAACGAATAGAAAGCTGAAGAAAAATTGTTCCATGTAAAATTTGAAGAAAGAATCGAAACAGACAAAAAATATGAAATTCAAAACAAGAAAACCTGATAAGAATAAGAATGTAATTCGATGATACCGATTTCAGAGTTTATCATAAGAGTAATATTCCACCGCGAGAACCTGAGATACTTTATTTTGTATTTACACTGCAGTGAGCAGCGTATTTAAAAATAACTTTTTTTGAACAATTTCTGCTGAATTGAAACCTTGGACGCATTTATTTTGACACAAAAATCAATTAGTTTATCAATCGAGATTGAATAATCTTTTGTAAAAAAAATATTTTTTCTAAATCTACAATTTCTACGGTTATTAGTGGGTAAATAAAGGTGTGTCAATGAAGAAATTTTACTTACACGTAACTGATTCCTAAGAACTTCAGGAATTAAGATTTTTAAACTGAACCCAGGTACATAAATTTAAGATTTGTGTAAGGTATCTCCAAAAAGTGTGCGAAGATGTGTTTTCTTTTTGAACTCGAATCGAATTACTATTATTTTATTCTTTTATAAAAATACAACCTACTTAGTACCATGTTTTAAGATATTTTTCTCACGTCTGATGGTTTTTTCTTTTTCATTGCTAATTTTCATGTTTCCTGAGAGTTTTTATTTGTTTTATACTAAGGTCTTCTTGATTATTGATTGTTGTCATTTGTCGTATTTATGATCTCTTTGAACTCCTAAAATTCTTTGATTTTTTTTCTCATTTCATTTCTGTTCTATCTAACACTTTCGAACTCTTCATACACCACGAAATCTTCATATTTTTTCCAGTTTCTATGAACTATCTATTCTGTTTTGTAATTTTAGCACTTATTAAGTAACTATTTCGTAATTTTTTTCTGATTCATTCTGTATGCATGTTCATAAAATTATTTAGTTTCTTATAGAGTACGTTATCCATTCTCATATTATTATTTTTCATTCCAATTTAAAAATAAACTACCTATGTTATATAAAAATCCGGTGGAAATATCACCCTCGTAGTAATATCAAGATTTTTTTTTAATGGATCGAAAATTTAGCTGTACAAATTTAGAAAATTCAATGGATGGAAAATTTAGCTGCGCTGAATATTTCAGCACAGCATATCGCTACAGCCGCGTTTGGAGTTATAAAGAATTCAGTCGTTAAAAAGAGATGAATCGGTCATTTCAGAAAGCCCATAAGTCAAAAAACTAACTTTTGGAAAAGTTAAAACGTTCAAAAATAGTTCAATTAAAATAAATAAAAATTGTTTAGAGGGCTCTCCGCTTAAATATAAAATATACTTTTGGTTTTTTTTAAAGACAAGCCACTTGTTTAAAACACATTGAAAATTCAGGCTTAAGCTGTTTCTAAAATAAATTGGAGTAAACTGTTAAATTACGTTTTTTTCTGTAAAATACGTTGCAAGACCAGAAGAAAATTGTGCAGTACGATAGTATGTATTAGTTTATTTTAGTAGTTTACATTATGACTTAAAATAACTTTTTGTAATAATAAAAATTGAAATTCTTAACTTTAAGAAACAAAAATGCTGATTTCCAGGGATATACTTTCTTCATCTTTGTCATAAACCATTGTTATAGGCTACACCTTAAAAACATTTTTGCATAGAATCTTTGTATGGCCTCTTCCACTAGAAAGTAGAGCTTAAGCTTCAAAAGAACATCCACTTTCACTTTTTAATTAGAAGTAAACAATATCCTTAAGGATAAGCCTTTTCTTAGTGTTATATATTACTTAAGGAAAGCCAGACTTCTGTGATTTTTCTAGGGATTGTGTGTTTACATTCAATTGGTTCTAAAATGCACTAAAACAAATAAGTAACATTTTGACTTGTGGGCTTTCTGAAATGACTGATTCAGGTACAAAAACTTTCCAATAACACTTAGGGTTACATCCGATTTAATTTCTTTTAAGATGAGATCTTTTTACTTATTAATTAAGTCATATTTAGATCTTGAAACTACTGAAATTGGGAAATAATTACTTATTTACTAAAAAAAAAACAAGTACAAAATATTATAACTATTAGGTGAATTATTACAAAAATCCATAGGAGGCATGCCCAGGTAACACACTATTGCACTAAATAATATTAATATTCTTAAAACTAAACACAACATTGATCTTTCAAAATAAAATAATTAAAACTACAAAATGTAACCTAATTAACAACATTGTAAATTAAATGGTATGTTTGGTTGGTGGTCCGTATAAATTAACAGCGGCATATGGTTAAAAATATGTAAAAATAATATATTTTATCATAACCAATTATTTTAACATGATGATAAAAATATATCGATGGAACGGTTGTATTAAAAATATATCCAAAAATTAAAAAAATTAACGTATTTCAAAAATTCAAAATTCAAAACTCACCAATCGTTGCCGGTCTTAGCGACATTTTGTCTTTTTCGTCCCGTCTGATGTGGCTTTGGTTCAGCAACCATGTTCACATCTGTAATATCAAAAATTAACAAATCTGTCAATTATATTTTCTTTAGAAAAAAATCACTATGGAGTATCATTTCAGGTTATTAAAAATCTTATTACGAGTAAATAGTTTGTGTACATCTGAAAACGTAGTGCCATCTTAAAAAAAGTAGTAGCAGATTGTAAATTGGAAAAATTAAGCATCTTATAAATTCTTTGCTTTCGTACCTGTAATTTTGTTAATATTAATATTTTGCATACTTACCTGATTGCAATAATAATATGGACATTAAAAAGTAAGTAAATTAAAAAAAACACTACAAAGCACGAAAACTAATTGATTCTGTATGAAAATATAAAATTAACGCACAAAATAAATTTATGAAAATATATATCTATATCAATACTTTTTTTAAATATTTTTATTCTTAAATTATTCATAATCTTTCTTTCTTTCTTAGAATTAAATTTTTATAAACTTTGTCTATACAAAAATTATTTAAAAAGTAAGTTTGTTTGCTATTTCTACGAATTTAAAAAGTTATTTCACTGCTGGAAAGGTTAGAGCTTTCTGAGTAACTTAAGTTGTATTTAGATTTCGTAATTATTACAGTTTTAAAAACTGTGATTGGTAAATATTAAATTCGTCTTTTATTTTTTTGTTGTTAGGTCTGATATTTAACTGAATAAATGTAGCTACGGTACTGTACCACCCCACAATTTATGACATCATCCTTTTCTCTCTCCATATCTTAACGTTTTTAATTACTAAATAGTAATTAAAAACGCAACATAAATATGTTGCAGTTATAAAAAAAATCACATCCGATTTCTAAATAAAAAGTTATAAATAAACCTAAAAATCAAAGAGTTGGTACTATTATTTTAACCCTTTGTGGAATATTGGTGGATATACTGGTGGTTTCCCACTAGTCGTTTTGCGGATATATTTGCATACGATTTTAAATAGTTGTGGTTGTTTAACGGATATATCTGTACATTTAAAAATTAAATCAAAAAAGATTTTCACTGACATTTTGTCTTAATAGTCATCAAAATTAGACTAAAATATCTAAAAATATTCCCGGAAATTCGCACCTACAGTGCATACAACATTGCCCGTCTGTGTTTCCTGGCTACTACTAGGTTCCATATCAGTCACCCCTTCCTCTGCTCGTTAATACTTACGAGTGTTAACGTTCGTCCAACTTAATTATATTTTTTAAACTATCTTTTTACTTGTAAATTTGTTTTCACTTTTATTCTGCAATTCAGCGTACAAATATATTGTTTTTTAGTCAGTTGTATTTACGGTTATATCCGCTTAAGTCACGTCACTCAGGACTAAAGACGGATGTATCCGCATCCATTATTATTGAGAAAAATTGAAGCGAAAAATATGTAATAAGACTTTCGGAGCCTTTAAAACCAGTTTTTCATCCAAGAAAACATAGTTTGCTAAAAACCTTTTTTTTACCCTATCTCATAATTAATTAATGCATCTGTGACATGAAATCAATTCCGTCCATGAAAGGTTAAGAGATAGATATTACCTACTTTTGCTTAATAAGCAATTTTATTATAAATTATTCTCAGGTTATATTCCTCCCCTTATTCACATCAAGTTGTGATACATATTGATGTTAACGAAATTCTTGTTTCCAATCATTAGTACTGTCATGGTTTGGTTGTTAACCTAGTACTATTGTGTGAGAAGTTAAGTGCTTTAAGTCCAGTTTTGCGTAAAGCTCAGCAACCGGAGAGTTTGCTTTACCTCTCCATAAAACAAAATTCTACTTTTTCTTGTTGATATTAAGAGAGTCTCGTGATAAGCGTACAGTTTCTTTGCTGGTTTTAATCATCAATATTCCTCCTCGTTCTTACAAGCTCCTATAATCTTTCTCAAAATTCTTCTTTTAACTTTTTCCAAATAATTTAACAAATCTTTGTTGTTTAAGTGAAATAAAATTTTAGTTATAAAATAATATTATTCGATTAGCTTTTTTATTTTATAATTTATTTTGTAATTGTATGGTAATAATACATAAAACTTTTAATGCATTAGATATGTTGTTACTTTCGAAAGTTGAAATTTTATTATTTATGAGATGAGGTTATAAATATTTCTGGTATTGCCTATAGGCAGGAATATATAGTAGGTTCCATAAATAGATTGAATTCCATAAAAAATATATATTTTACATTAGCAAAGCGGACTTGATCATAATATTGGTGTTAGTATTGGAAACGTGTCTTTCTAGTGTATAACACTCACTATCAAACGGTTTCATGGTGTCTCCGACTAATATTTTCTACAAAATATTTCCAAATACCAAAGAGAGAGAGATAGTGCAAACGGATACACCCAGCTATGAAATGAACGACACTTTCCAATTCAATCTGCAAAAGTGCACTTAAACCGAGAGAGGCAAGTTATAAAAACAGTGAAGTGTTACATGAAGTTATTGGTAGAACATTGGAGGGGGTTGACCGGAGGGTATTGAATGGTTTGGAGTTTGGGGTTGAGGGGTTTGCTGCACGGATAGATTCATCTCTATTCTGTCGCTTCACGTTCATTATTCAGTATGGTTTTGATCGAAAACCCTATAAAACACAAACAACTCTGACTGTATACAGCTGAGCCTGATGTCAACACACACATACAAATATTACACTGCTTGTTTTTGTAAAATACACCCGTATATCACACATATGTATAAATCCCACGTATCTTTTATATATAATAGTATCTTTTATTTTCCATGCAAAAGTTTCTACCACGTTTCAGAAATATTGCAATACTGGTAATGTTCGTGTTTTCAGCGTGTCATCTATGAATATGTCTCGCGTTATCGTGTTGTGGTAGGTAACGTATTATCGAATTTATGATAACAACTTCATTTCTTTGATACAAATCATGTTCACAGAAAGTTCAGTAGTAAGTTTACAAAATAAATATTCAGTGATCTGTTTTTAGAAAATCTGTCCGTAGCATAAGAGCACAACGAAATGAAGTGTCTACCTATAAACTCATTTGAAAAAAGTCAAGTTAAGAAATTTGCTTTAAACTTTATTTATTTTTTACTTTCTCTTGCCTATATGAATATATAGGAAGGAAAGTATTGTTTTCATGTCGATTTTAAGAAATCGAGTTTCACCGGATCTATACGTTTTCAGACCCCCTGAACCCAAAAAACATGTTTTTAGCGATTGGTCTGTGTGTGTGTGTGTGTGTGTGTACAGAATATCTCAAGAACGGAACATCGAACGAACTTGAAACTTGAAACTTAAGTTGCATACCACTACCGGACCCGACACGAACATTTTCATCAAAATCGGTCAACCGGAAGTAGTAGTTTATTCGAATAATTTTTCACTTTTTGCGATTTTCTCAAAAACTAGTCCTACAATTTTTTTTAAATCGCCTGGTTTACTCAACTTTTTATTCTCTACAAGATAGGGTAGGCGTCATGTTTGCTGAAATTCTGGGTGAGGCTGTTTTCACGTAAAAAGATAGTTTTTTTAAGATTACAGCTTTAATATGCAATTTAGCGCAAAACTTTACATAATAAAACTTGTAGAGAATTAAAAATCCTACAACTTTTATTTTAAACATTTTTTGTGCAACGCTTATTTTAGCAGTAATTAGCGATTTTCTGATTTTTTCTCACGAAAACGTGTGAAAAATCGATTTTATTAAGATTTCGGCCTTAGTATGCATTTTACGACAAAAGTGTATATAATTAAATTTATAGAAAATTAAAAGATCTACAACTTTTATTTAAAGCATTTTCTCTACAGAGCCTAGTTTAGAGATAAAGAGTGATTTTCCGTATTTCTAAGCCAAACTGAGGTTGATTTTCATTTTGCGTCTTTCACTCATGATTAAAATTAGGTTATGTTTATTGAGGTTAGTTTTTTGTTTACTACTTATGTTTTATTACTAATGTTAGGTTTATTGTTAATTATTTGCACTGGCAAGAGAAAGTTGTGTGAGTGTTTCACACCAGATTTTTTTAGTTTAAATTCGATATTAACCCTTTTATAAGCGATACAAATTATACCTTCATATTAAGCCTGAGAGCAAATTTCATTTTAATTTTATAATTTGTCGTGAAATTATTATCTCCTCTAAACTTCATTTTACGTTTTTCAAAATTTAAATTTTTGTCTATATCACGCGGTATTGCAGTATCACTGTCTTTATAATTTTAGTCGTTGTGCGTGATAACTTTACTGATTTGTTGATCTGAGAATCACGACATTGTAAAGTCAAGGGTACACACAGTAGAAAACTAAAGCCATTTACACACAATTAAAACTGTTATTAACCTTATAGAATGTTTACACAAAACTGTAATTAACGTTAACAATAACTCAAAATTAGCTGTAGGAAGCAACAGAACACATTGTTACCGGCATAAGTTAGAATATCATGTACATACAACAAAATGTAAACACACTTGCAACCGACACAAAAAAGCTTGTGAGATATAATAACAATTAACCTTGGAGTAAAAAGAAAATGTTAAAATATTTAAAAATAGAGTGCAGCAAATGTTTCCTAGAAATGTTTTGAATAACCATTGTTTCTTAACGGCGATGATACTTGGCAGATTTTATGAATATATTCGTGATGTGGGACATCGATGGTTTGAGTGGCAGAGAAAATTTTGGTGTTCAGAACGTCAATGCTCCTCAAAGCATTAATAACGAGTTTTAAAATCTTGATTATTCGTATTTTTCTAATGAGCTTCAAACATCCATTTTTGGACATATATTTCTCTTCTTTCTTCCACTGTTTTGTGTTGTGAGCAATTTGCGTTCATCTCATTTATTGTACTCGTCTTCTCGTTTGTATTCCTAGGATTTTCATTGTACGATTCTTTTACTCCACTGTCTTTTTTTTTGTTGCAAAGTATGGCCGAAAAGTTTTCTGTTTAAGCTTAGCTATCTTTGCCAACACTTCGTTTATTTTTGCTGTATTCCTTATTCGTGTACTTTCTTATTTTCCTATGAGTGATGCACAGCAGTTTTCTCACCATCCCCTAATTTTTTGTATTTAGTTTTTATTTAGTTTTTAGTTTTTTATTTAGTTTTTTGTATTTAGTTTTGTGTATTAGTATCCTTGCTACTTATTGACATTCTTCCTTAATGTATATGTTTTGGAACCATATACAAGGACGGGAAATATGTATTGATTGACTACTTTCATTCTCAAATTGCGGATATTTCCTGATTTTAGAATGTGTGCGAATGTGCCAAATTACGCCCGAGTTAGTCTTTCCTTTTTCTATTTCCTCTTTCGTTCCTTGTTTATTTTTTATATATTTTAGATTTTTTATATTTGATTTTTATATTTGTATTTATAAAAATTAAATTTTTTATTTAACAAACTCAAAAACACATGCGTATTATGTAAGAAGTAATAATTCTTTAAAAATTCACTTAATTTTTCAAAATTTAAGCACTTCACTTAAAAAATATCAATATGAATTGAGAAAATAATGAAATATTTTACATACTTTTATTTTTTTGATATTTTTCTGTTATTTATTAGTTATTTTCTGTATAATAAAGTTCAACAAGTGTGATGATGATGATGGTAAACATTTGACTTAAATAACTAAGAAATAGATCATTAAAATTACTTCAAATAAAATCATAATTGATTTTTAGTTTAAACGTTTATATGACAACTATTTGGATAATAATAATAAAATTAAGGTATTTATCTAAGGACTAAGAAGGTTCAACGCTCTTTTTAATCGTGATGGAGGATTGTTAGAATGTTTGTCTGTATAAATTTGACGTACTAAAGAGTTTTTGTGTATTTATAAAGTTTTGGTGAATTTTCTGATATAAATGTTTTATAGTGTCTTGTATGCGTGGTTATTTAGATGGTTGTAAAGCATTTAGTTCTTTTACATACCAAGGTCCATTATGAGTTACATAAAACTTAACTGATAAGATTTAAAACATATAATATTACTTTTACAAGCAACATGTTTGTATATTTTTCCTTATTGAATCACATAATATTTTATATTTATTTATTAATGCATTCTTTATTATTAATCAAATATGTTAGTAAACAGTTCAAGTTTTAAGTGTATTCTTTTTAATATAATGATATTTGAAATTCACAAATGATTGAAAGAAATCTATCAGGTAGCTAAAAAAAAAAAAAAAAAACAACAATAAGTTGTGATAAATAAATTGAATGTATGATGAAATTAAATGAAATGTAAATGTATCGGGGAGTAATAATATGAAAAAAGAGAACAACTTGAGTATAAAAATAGTTTCTTATTCGAGAAAGTCGGTTGTAAAGTCATACAGTTGAGGTGATTTAACAATCCGAAAGCTCTCAGACTTTTAAGTCGGATTTACTGGGTAGCCAGTACTATAGGTTGAAGTGAAGGAAATGGCAGAGTGAAATCTAAGGAGAGAAAGAAAAGTCTATGCAATGTGCGGGGGGTCAGTTGGTCCACTAATGCGAGATCTGTGTCGAGTCTGTGAACCCACAGCTGTAACTCCCCCTCCAGTCAATCTTCGCCATTCTTTCCCCCTTAACAGTCTCCCTCACAACAAACTACCCCGACTGTATTACTAGCGCGTACACTTACACACTTACATTACTTCGACTACTGAATTATTCTGCAGTTGCAGTTTCCCAAATAAAAACGAGGGTCTAGTTGCAGTTTGGAAGAGTCTCGATTACGGTACACAATTTTACACTCTGAATGAAATAAAATATGCTAGTACGATTCCAGTAATAATCATAATACTGATGTATTAAGGAACTCATATACCCTAGTTCATAGAATACCCTCGACAATGAAATACGTGAATTTTTATTCCCCCAAAAGAAAATTTACTTGTCTTTATGTGTTCGTAACGTAATCCCATATGAATGTTTACTGTTAAGAATAACTAATGTTCATCATAAAATTACATTTAAATATTTAACAATTCGAACATATTAATTTTTTTTTTAAACTGCATCCAGGAGACTCCAAAAGGCACTTTAGGACTTATCAAGATAAAACTAATGTCTAAATTTGAACAATATGTTAAATTCATTACTTTCCAATTGATTATTACTGCTATACTATTAACCATAAAATTAGGAGCTTCCTAGTAAACCAAGCAGTCGTGTACCTCCACCTGTCCTGCCTTGCAGTGTTGCCACTCCACCCGATATGCCCGTGGCACTGAAATTGCTTCATACGTACACAACGTTTCGTAATGTTTGTAAACTGTTTTTTTTAAAGTAATTTCCGTTTCAAAAGTTTGTTTATTTTATTATAGTTCTATCGTTTAATTGCTTAATACAGTCTTTCGTTAAAAAATTTTAAAATTTTATTTGTTATTTTTCAGTGTATTAAATGTATTGTTAGTTGTAAATATGAATGAATTTAGTGATTTTGACGAACAACCCGGTAAATCGACTCGAACAGAGACCGTCGTTATCGAAAGAAAGACCTTAGAAAACAAAGTAAAGAAATAATCAATAAAGTTAATAAGTTTAACAAAATTTGGCTAACGATTGTGAAGCTAGAAAAAAATTAAATTTCTAATTTTTATGATAGTAAGATAATAATAAAAGACAAAAAGTTCGTTCCCACTCTGTCAAATACGGTTACACTCCATTACTGTCTAACTAGGCCCAGGTTCTTAATTTCATGGTTACTAGTATACTAATTTCCTTATTTCAATATGCATGTATGTGTATATAAAATAATACACAATTTACCTCTACGTTTAATTAGAAGGTTATGTATTTTTCAAATAAAACTATTTAGAAAAGAATTCTTGTACACTGTAAAAATGTTTCATCAATCAAGTATTTTTTAGCTTATTTTTAAAGCTTGTGGTAGTTTATTGATATATTTTCTACCGATGTAGGTTTTTGTTTAAGCAATTAGTGTTGTGATTAGCAATGGAGTAATCAGCTTAAACATTTAAGACCATTTACGCCTTATCATCATTACCTATATAACAGGGAGTCGATATAATTTGGTCCACTTTTTTTAGAACTAACAATTCGTAATGTCGTGATTTTTATGTTTTAACTTATACGGCGAATATGATTAGTTTTGTTATGTTAATTGGTTTCAGTAGATAGTATTATTTTTACTTGTCTTTTGTGGGAAATAATGTAAGCTTTTCTTTTCTTTTCTTTTATAAACTACAAAAGTACGTAGACTCGGATATAGTGAGCCAAAATTAAGCTTCATATATATATATATATATATATATATACGAGTATATATACATATATTTTTTATTTAGCTTTTATTTGTTATCGGGAACTGTACTTTATTCACAATCACTCAATTTTATCGCTGCTTTTCTCTTTATTTTTTGATTTGATCATGAATTTTTGGACAGGGACCCCCAATGGAGTTTTTTCAGGAATGGCTGTCAGCTGGTCACTATATAAAGTCGCTTGCCCAACTAGTGTTACTTAACAAATAGTAGCGACTTTTTATCAGTTAACTGACTGGGCTGGCCCGAATGCTAGCTTTATATAATGACACCAAAATGATGTTGGAATGCAGTATGGAGATTCTGGAGATATTCTGGGAGCGAAATTTTTGGTGGAAATTGAGGGCTGATTCGATTGCTTCCAAAAATCATTAAAGTTACTATGAGTTTTAAAATGGCCAAAACGACAAAAATTCTAATTTTTTACTTTCTCTTGCCTGTATAAATATGTAGGAAGGAAAGTATTGTTTTCATGTCGATTTTTCGAAATCGAGTTTTCACCGTATCTACACATTTTCAGACCTCCTGAACCCGAAAAACATGTTTCTAGCGATTGGTCTCTCTCTGTGCGTGTGTGTGTGCGCGTGCGCGTGTGTGTGAACAAAATATCTCAAGAACGGACCATCGTACGAAGTTGAAACTTGAAACTTAAGTTAGGTTCCACTAGAGGATCCGACACGAACATTTCAATCAAAATCGGTCAACCGTAAGTAGTAGTTTATTCACAGTATCATTTTTCAATTTTTTTTCTCAAAAACGGATCCTATGATGTTATTAAAAATTGCCTCATTTACTACAATTTTTTTATGCTTTACAAGTTAGGGTAAGCGTCGTGTTTGCTGCAATTTTTAAGGAGGCTGTCCTCTCGTAAAAAAATGATTTTTTAAGATTTCGGCTTTAATATGCATTTTAGCACAAAATTGAGTATAATAAAAGTTGTAGACAATTTAATAACCTACAATTTTATTTCCAACTTTTTTTGTATAACGCTTAGTTTAGCGGTAATTAGTGATTTTATGGGTTTTTCATGAAAATCTGTAAAATATGTTTTTTTTATAATTACGGCCTTAGGATGCATTTTACGAAAAAAGTATATAATCAAATTTATAAGAAAATTAAAAGATCAACAACTTTTATTTTAAAATTTTTCTTTACAGAGCATACTTTTGCGTGAAAGAGTGATTTTCCGAGTTATTAAGCGAAGCTAAGGTTGATTTTCATTTTGCGTCTTTCACTCATGATTAAAATGAAGTTGTGTTTTTTGAGATTAATTTTTTGTTTATGACTAACGTTTTATTACTAATATTCGGTTTTATTAATCATTATTTACTTTGGTAAGATAAAGTTGTGTGAGTGTTTTACACCAGATTTTTAAGCTGAGGTTTATGTTCTTTTAACGCTCTTGTTCTTTATAAAAATGAAACAACTTGACTATTTAAAGAAAATTTAGTTTAGTAAATTTTAATTAATAACTACTTTCTTCTAATTAATGGGACAGAAAATTCTAAATTATACTAGCTATTTATAAATTAATGAAACTTGATGTCATGTTACTACTAATTTCTTAAATTATTTGTAACAATTAAATCAATTAGAAAGGTATATTCAGCTGAAACATTTAAAACGTGAAGGAAAAGTTTTTGGTTATATTGGTCTTTTTGCCGAGTTAAGCATGTTCACTTTAATGAGAGAAGGAATTTGTCAACAAACTTTTTATTGAAAACGGATGAAGCTTAGTTGAGCAGACTCCTCTACAGGACAGCAGTACAATTAACAGGAGTTTGCTTCCCTCTAATTAAAGACTGCCATTGTTTACCGGCTTGAATTTTACCCTCTTTTGAGCATGTGTGCGAAAAGGTATATGAACCGATGAGCTTGTATTTTTATTTTTGGTTTTTTTATTTTTGTTTTATTTTACGCAGTATTAAATTCTCTACCCTATGTTGTTAAACAAACTCATCATTATTTTTTACTTTATAAAAGAGAGTAAAAAAGTTTTGATATAGCCAAAAATAATTCACCCTGTTAGCGCGTTCTTGAAACCCTAAAATTTAAGTTCTTATAGCTTTGCTTCTGTCTACCGAACATTCATGGGGTGAAAAAAGCTTTTATTAAATAAAATTTGATAGATTTTTAATACTTTTAAAACCCATCCGTAGTTCTGCTTTGCTCTTAGTAAAAGGTATTTGATTCCAAAACCTATGTGCCTAACTTTTCGGTCAATGTTTTTTAATTCCCATCTATATTTTCCCCCTTAACTGGCGCACGAAAAGTAAATAACATATAAATTTTAAGATTTAGCACAAATATATAGTGTAAAGTTTCCACCTTAAAATAGTAGTAATACTGTATTGTGAAGCACCGATAATCTTAAGTATAAAAATTGAGGTTTTCTTGACGTAGGCCTAAGTGTAACGTGTTTCTTGAATTTTTCATTTTACATTTATATTTATTTGTTCCTGCATAAATGTCAGTAGTATCTTTTAACCCTTCTAGTAATTTATTTTAATGTTCTTGTATAAATATTGTTGGTTAACCTAAGAGCATTATATTTGCTGAGATAAATACGTACCCGACACGAAGATTTCATCAAAATTTGTACACCGAAAGTAGTAATTTATTCGTGCGATCTTCACTTTTTCCAATTTTCTCAAAAAACGGGTTCTAGAAATTTGTTTTTCAAATTATTTCTGTTTCTACATTTTTTTGTTTCTACAAGATCGAATTAGCGGCTTGTCTGTTGAAATTCTTGGAAGGCTGTGCTCACGTGGGAAATTTGTTTTATACTGCGATTTTAATATGCATTTTAGGGAAAAATTGTACACGTAATTAAAGTTATAGAAAATATAAATAACCTACAACTCTTATTTCCAGACTTTTTTCTAACATCAATCAGTATTTTATATTTTGCTCATTAAAATCGGTAAAATTGGGTTTTTAAAAATACAGCCTCAATACACATGTTAGAGTAAAAACGTGTATTATAAAAGTTATAGAAAATTAAGAAAACGACAACTTTTATTTGAATTTTTTCTCTCCAGAGCTATTTTCGTTTAAGTCCAACATTGTTTTTCATTTTACACTTATCTACTCAGGATTAAACTTAGGTAATGTTTGTCATTATTTACATTTGAAAGAAAAAGTCGCGTGAGTGTTTCACACCAGATATTTTTATTTTACAAAATATATTAGAATTGTTATATTTTGATATGGATTATTTAGTAATACTTGTTTATAAAAAAAAATTGGTTAGGTAGTGAAGGTCTACATCAAATCTAGGAAGCGTTGTGTTTAGATTGTCGGTTGGTACGAGAGGGAGGAAGAAGGTGATGTAGCGAAAGCGTTGAAATCAGTTAACCCTAGGGTGTGTTAGACGATGAAGCCTAGGATGAGGATATGATTACGGAGGTCGAGCCATCTTCATACGCCAGAAACAAACAGAATTATCTCCTGTGATGAAATCCCCCTTCTATTTTCCCCTTACTTGTTCATGCTCCTCTCTAACCCTTCTCTCATACCGTAATTGGATAGCCACCTTCCAACTCCGACTCCCTACACTCCTAATATCCCTTCATGGCAAAGTCGACAACAAGCGCTAAACTAAGTTTTATCTTAGCGACGACGTTGTGTGTGGTACCGACCACTAACACATCGTTCAATAGGCCATAATTTCCACTATGTAGCCATCGTTAAACAAACTATTACCAATCTTAACTAACAAAACTGTAGTTTTACTATTATTCTCCAACACATACTAGATTAATTTTCTGTTTATATAACACAAAAGTTTGAACCATGACACACTCCTATCATCACTGATTGCAAAGTATACTTAAGTAAACTATTATATTTTAAGTGAATCAATGAAATTAGTTTCAGTTGGGCAACAGAGTGTTTACTTTGGCAAATATAGTCATGATATTATCAGCCCTTATCAACTAGGAACACTCCAGTATGTCAAATAATTTTTCCGTTAATAAATATTCAAAATATAACCTACTATAAGTTTCTTCTTTAGGAACTGATTTTACTTCGTTGTTAGAACAAAAGGCACGTTTGAAAATTTTAAGACTTTGAAATAAAATAATTAAATGTGTCATTCGGTTATTAGTGAAAAATAACAGAAACCGTGTGACAACAAAGTTTCCTTCAAAAAATAATTACATAACGAACGTGAAAACTACTCCGCGTCACTTGACGACACAATACAGAAAATTGGAAAATTTAAAAGCTTCAAGTATTCTGAACAATACTAATGTACTGTAGAAAATTTATAATCTGTTCACCATAGAAAAATAAACAGATACTATGATTGAATAATAATTGGTGTATCTTAAACGGAAGCTTCACCAATCGATGCATTTCCTCTGGAGATTATGTTAAGTTAATTTGCGTGTCTACAAAAAGGTCTGTTCGATGTTTTCGTCGTATTCTTCTGAGTGTTTCTGTATTATGTAGACGGTTCGCATTCAAAAAGTAGGAACAATTTTTGGATGTAATATAACCGAAAAAGAGGAGGCGAGGAAAGATGGTCGATGCACTCTGAAGAACACATACCGTGTATTAGAAGAAAGCACTTTGCGGACAAGCAACGATCAGACATTTTAATACTATGATATAACTTGCTTTTGTGTATACAAAGTAATGCCTAGAATCATCGGGAAGACCGGTCTCACAGAAGCAGAAACATTTTAGAAAAATCCTCGAAATACTGGATCTTTGGGCAAACAGTTTATGTTACAAGAAAGAAGAGAATAGTACAAGAACAATACACGATAATAATAAAGACGATTAGGAAACGAAGAATAAAATTATACGAACACGATTTTAGAATGGGTGACAAAACAAATTTTATAACAATAAACAATAGACTAAGGTGTTGAATAAGTGGTTTAAAGAAGTAAGAAAAAATATTTTAAAAATATCTGAAATAAACTAAGAAAATATAATGCAATAAATAAATTTAAGTAACTGATAATTGTCTTCAGGGGCTTCCACGAAAGTTGTAAGTAAAACACCGTTTCATGGAGTGAATATAGGAGGAAAACCTACAGTGAAATAATACTGTGGGCTTTAAAAATGTCTAAAGTTACATATGAATTAAAATGGTCTTACACGAAAACGAAAATGAAATGGAAGTTGTTATGAAAGTCGATGCCATTAGCCCCACTTTAAATACTTGTCAGTGGTTAGTCAAACGGCTTAAAAAGGTTAATATACTTATTAGGATTGGAATCGTTGTCAGGAAAACCCATTCATAGTTTGCTTTGTACAATAATTTAAACGGTCCGCGTAATTTCATTCAAACTAATTGAACACAACGCATCCTTTTGAGTTATTTGTTATGAATTTTTACGCTAATTTACTCTAAGTTCAGTTGGTCGAGGAAAATTGATGAAAGAGAAACGGTAAACTTTGTATGGAAAATGCTTCATATTTCTTAGGTACAAAGGTACGCCTTTATGATATTGTATGACAATAGTCAGATCAAAGAGGAGGCTACCTTCACTTCTTGAAGTTAACCTAATCTAATAAGTCTGATTATCTGCAGACTATTTAAATCAAAAACCACTTTAATCGCTGTTGTATTAAATTTATTGAATAATTTTTACTAAAATTTTCAGCTGTAGAGCAAAGGAGAACCTTGCTTAGTAACAGGTAGATTAATCTGCTACTTCACTGCTTTGATTAGTAAAAAAATTTAGAAAATGCTCTAATAGTTTGTAGTAGTTTAAATAATTCTCATGTTTAATAGAACCAAACAAAGTATTTCATAAAAATTAAAAAAATCTAATGAATTAAGAAAATTCCTTTAGGTATTTTGGGTGTTGTTGTTTAGGTCATCAGCCAAAAGGCTGGTTTGAACCTGTAGAGGTTTTACTAAGTAAAATGAGGAGTGAAGTGGTTTACCATTGCCTTCCTCACTGGGTGAAAAAGTACACTTATCAGCTTGCCGGGCCCTCTGAAAAGCATATATTTTCCACTTTGCAAGTGACACTTTCACTTCATTCACCACAGGGTCTGGCTGTGTAATGAAATCCATTACTTTCAGAGGAGATAACTCTGATTAGTGTCTTTTACACTTCTACCTCTTCTGTTCTTAAATGATTCAGTCATTTAATTGGCTGACCATGTGATAAGAAACAAAACTATTTATTTTAGCCCTGCAACTAACAGATTGAGTGTAAATAATTTGACACTCCACCTGTCTGTTATGGGCAAGTATTTTGGGTATTAGTGGCCATTTATATCCGTGAAATAGTCTAAACATTTTTAACTTTACTCTATCCGGGAATAAAACTCGTAAATTAATGATAAAAATTACCAATATTGATTTGTAACACTATATTGTTTTATTATGAACCAATCTGTTAATTTTTTGTGTAATTTTCAATAGCACAAATTTTACTTTTGTTTTCTAAATCATTTAACGGACTTACATGAGAAAGTAAGACTTTTCAGGTATCCTTTATGATTTTGTATTAGTAATTTTGAAAAATTCATTTAAATTTTTTGAAAAAAACCGAATCTTTACAAATCGGATTGCTTATCAATCTTTTTAAAATTTCAATAACTGTAAGTTGAGAATGTGGAAAACTAAGTATTCTTTTTATAGAAATTATTTTTGAAGTACCCTCTTCCTTATAACTAACTAATAGTGAGAAACTACATGAAGAATATTGTGACAATATCTAAAGGAAAGTGTGTTTGAGAATTTTCGAGAAGGCCGGAGATGTAAAAGGTGTTAATATAAATAATAAATAGGGTTTCTAAGAAAAAGAAATATAACGCAAATGGTTATGTTCAGTACAGGTCAGCCTGTTGTTATACGGCTACCTAAAGGAGTCGAGTATCTATTTAGACAATTGGCTCTTTTTGTAACCATTCAATTCAGTTATAATGAGTTGTTTACGTTCTGTAAAAACTTGTACTTTTAATACTGTATCGATAATCTCTCTCCGTTTTGAAGTTCAGTCTTAGTCTTTGATCTGTGTTCGACGAGTGTATACTGACTGCTTAGTGTTTAACAGCTACGTCTGTAGAAGGTCAACATGCACTGTTAAGTAAATTACAACCCGGTTAATTCGTTTCTTGTACACACGTGCAGTAATTTGAATGTACGCGCCGTGGCTATCTTAATTTCACCTTATAACTCAATTTATTCAATGTTATTTTGCGTTTTACAATGTTATATCATCTCTGCATCCGTTCACCCCAGCTTACTCTCAGTCCTGTATTCTTCCGTTTTCTTTGTTTCTTGACACTGGTCGATTTGACGTGCAAGAGATTGGATGATTGCTTTCGTCTGCTCTCACCGCATTGTGAGATGCATTAGGCTTTTGTTGTATGCTATTGTGTGTGTTATGCTTACTTAAACTGTTATGTTATGTACTATGTTAAATATTTGTGCTAACTAGTAATTATTATGCGTTATTCGGCGTCGATTCTGCAATCTACTCGTCTACAGACAATCTCGAATACAAGTGCTCTTGTGTCGCTACTTTCTGGTAAGTAATCATTCAATAATACAACTCTATAAGTTAAGTCGTTCAGTGATCCTAATTTTATCCTTTTCTCTGCGTTTTATTCCGCAATACGTTCTATTTCGGCTATCAATTTAATTACCGCTCTTCTGTCAACATTTAACGCTTTGGTCGTGAGCGCCGACCACCCTATAAACGCTCTGGTCCTCCCAGTTAATAACGACTTAAATAAATTGTTAGGGAAGTTATATCATTTGCAAATTCAGGTCACACCGGACTTAACATGCACTTTGTATTGTCTAATACTTATGTGATATGGTTTGTAAGCAGGATTTAGATTGTTTAATGTAATCACTTTATTGAAATTAGTGTTTTATTTATTTTAAGTTAATTGTAGTAATATTTTAATTCATTCATAGATTTAAGTAAAATTAATTGTAATTTATAGTGCTTAATAAATATTTGTTTGTTATTTTAAATATTCGTTTTCATAATCAGCTTACATCATCAATTAGGCGTTTCATAAAATTAAGTCAGTAGATATAATCTATATTACTTTGTTACTAATTTTAACATCCATACCTGAAACTGTAAATGTTAGTTTTATTTTAAAGAAAAGCTTGTAATAATACCATGGCATAAAAGTAAAGCAATAACAGATATAAGTAAACCATTTCACGGGAAATGTCATACCGTTAATAAATCTTATATTAAGATATTCGTTGTGGTTGTCCGCAATTGTATAATCCTCAATAACAAGTAGGATTTGCTAACTAAGGTTAGGTTGTTGTACTGTTTCCGCTCGGTCAGAACATTTTAATCCATCCCTAATCTCATTCTCTCTTCAGCAGATTACACTCTCTCACCTCCCACAATTCTCTTTCGTGTTTCAACCGTTTTAATGAGTTGCAAGTTTTACCTCCTTTTCCGTCCCTCTGAAGCATTAAACTGTTTGGAATAAATGTAGCACTAGAAGGAGTAAAGGGAGGAACCGTATTTGATTTAGAAAAGAACATCAACACTTAACTTTTAGACTAATTTAAAATTAACTTTAATTTCTGCTTCGTCTCGTTTTTCATTTGGTGAAACAATCAAATTACAACTCAACACACTGTTATTGTCAACATAAATAATTACATTAAACAACCTATTAAAAGATCATTCAATAAAATGTTTCATCATTAAGCATTGATGTTGCAGCTAACACAAATGATTGGTACAAAAGGAACGCAAGCTTGTTTCTCATTACTTAGAGCAGAATTACCTACAAAGATAATTTTAGATTTTTTAAAAAATTGCTATTTAAATAAAAAGCGAATTACTCTGAACAAATAGGTTTGCTGTATTATTTTATTTATTTTTAGTTTATTTAAAGTCGCATCAACACATTGGTCATTAGCGACTGCATTGGGTTTTGTAATTAAAAAAGTAGGTTTTGACTTGTGAAAATTTCCAGACACTAGCCAGAAATCAAACCCAGTACCTCCGTGTTGTAGGCTTGCGCGCTCACCACTGTGCGATGGAGGCGGCCTTATTTGATTTTAAATTTGTTTTTTTACATTAATAAATTTATAAAAAGGCTTCTCCGTTGCCTAGTGGTTAGCGTCCTACCCAGTAAAGCGGTGGTCTCGGGTTCGATTTCCGGCCAGAGTCTGGAAAGTAATTACAACTTCAAACCTACAGTACCTTAATCTAAAGTAGTTGAATTTTAAACTTCAATAACTCGTTCTAGAAGTAAGATTATAATGTATAAAGTATTACTTTTCTGAGAAATAATAACCTTTCTTTTACTCAACTGATTTCAAAACAATTGTTTATTATTAAATCACTCAGAATTCTATTCTGTAGGGCCCCTTATATGCAAAAAATAATTTGCATTAAAGGATTTAATTTTTTTTTATGTATTATAAAATTATTGCTACTGTTAGATAAATCTAAAAATATGAGTATAAAGGAATACGGAAAGTATTCATGGGTGCTGTAGAATTTATTTTTTTTTGTCTAATTTCTATTATGTAACTGTACAATGGCTGCACGATTCTCATACAATATAGATCTTAATTAACGGGTGATGGAAAATTTTACTTTCAGGAGAAGAAACACCTAACGGTACATTCTCCGTTTAAAACTATGGGCTCTCTGCTCCATTTCGCTTTAGAAGTCGTACAGTTGGGGCGTTTCTTGTAGCATTTCATGTAGAAGTAGCCTACGGTTCTTGTAGAAGTTTCTTGGTCATAGGCTTGTTGATTGGGATGGTTATCTAGTCGTTAGCGAAATTAACTACAGAAGAACGCAGTTAGTTTCTTTACTGTCAGAAGTTTTAAATAATCGTAGAGGGTTTTATTGCTTAGATAAAAAAAACCACCAGAAGTAAGTCATGAATTTTGGCTCAAAGGCCTGGATTGACTGTAAGTTACTCTCGGCCGCTCCTCCGAAGAGCGGGACATCATTAGTCTAGATTTTTCTTCAAAGGGTTTTGTAAATTGTAATTTTTGAATGGAGGTTCAATTTCGAACCACGATCAAAATTGAACCTCCTCCAATTTGACAACAATTTTAAGTAAAGTTTCCCAAAGTACCCCCAAACTATGATTTCTAATATTAGTGATATTTCTTCAACCACTACCTTAGTTTTAATGAATGAATGTAAAATTTTGTAATAATTTTCATTAGAATTTAATAAAAATAATAAGAACATTTCAAGACCACCCAAAAAGTTTTTCAGTGATTTTCAGCAAAAAAACTTTTTTTGAAAGTAAACTCTCCCTTAAATATTTGTGTATTGAAATATCTGAATTGTTTAAGATTGTAATCCATTAAAATATTTCTTCGTGTATGTTTTTTATGTAATGTAAATTACAATTTTTGTTTAATAAACGTTTTAGTCTTGATCAGAAAAGTTTCAAAACCATTAGCATGTAGCCAGAGAAAACATTTTATACTAAAGCGAGGAGGCGCCCATTTTTCAAATTGGGTCACATTAATATAAAAATAACTGCTTAACCAACCTAATACTAAAGAAAATGCTTAGAATCTTATTTCTAGAGCATTTACTTTTATAAAAATGTTTCCTTTACCATTTTTAAATTTAACATACCGTTCGGTCATTGCAAATATAAACTGAAATTAAGAACACAAATTTTCAAATATGGCGGACGAATCTCAAGACCTACGATCAAGAATTGTTGATACTTTATTTAGATATGTATCAGCCATATGTGTTCCAAACTTGAAAAATATATTTCCCAAAATACCAAAAAATGAACTTAGGGGTTGTAATAAATGGAAGCATATTTACTTCATTCTTAAAATAATTTTTTTTTAACGTTAATTTTATTTAGAAACTATACAGTACAGTATAACCATCCAAAAGCTTAACTAAATTTTGAAAAAAACAATAACTTGATAAATAAACAGAAATATTTTTTTAAAGAGTACATCCCAGTGGATAATTCAAAAGTATAGTGGATTTCCAAAAATAAATTAATAAAAATATAGAACAATGAGATCAATAGATCTCTACTCCATTTTCTTCGTAGGCGTCGGTGTGGTAAGTTTCGTCTTGACATTTGCTGTATTAGGGGATTGATGTGATCTGTTAATTTCCTGTTAAATTTGGAATGTTTTATTTTAGCAGTTTCTGTTACAAAAGGGATTTTCAAATCGGAATGCAATGTTAAATTTGTTACGTAATATGGGGCGTTCGTTATCATCCAAAGTATTTTTGACTGATGAGTTTGAATTTTTTGAATGTGAGTTTTCTTTGCGGTCCCAAAAATTTCAATACCGTAATTCCATATCGGTTGTAAATAGGCTTTGTATGTTAATAATTTAAATTTTAATGATAGAGTTGATTTTCTGTTGATGAATTTTGAAAGTAATTTTGTACGGTTATTTAGTTGCAAACGTTTTGTTTTGATATGATATCCCCAAGTCAGTCTACGGTCTAAATGGAGGCCCAGATATCGAACTTTATTTTCTTGCGGTATCTCATTGTTACCCAGGTAAACAGTTGGACAAGTTCTTCTTCTTAAAGTAAAAGTCACTTGCACAGATTTCAGCGGGTTAACTTTCATTCTTCAGTTTTTGAGCCATGTAGATACCTCATACAAGTGATTTTGGATGTTCATCGAAGTTTCTTCTGGAGATTCACTGCTGCATAACAGAACGGTATCATCTGCGTACGCTGCTACTGTCGTGAAGTCATTTTCCGGGAAGTCAGACGTAAATATGGAGTACAAAGCAGGAGATAATATTGAGGAACTCAATATTATCCTTGAGGAACTCCTGCTTCGATATGCCAGATATTAGAATATTCCAAACCTTGGCGCACTACAAAATGTCTATCCTCTAAAAATGATCTCAGAATTCCATAATATGTATCAGAAAAAATAGATTTTAATTTATACAAAAGCCCGGGATGCCAAACCTTATCGAACGCCGAACTAATATTCAGAAATACAGCCGATGTGTATAATTTTTGTTCTAACCCTACAGAAATTAAATCAACCACTCTGTGCAGCTGATGAGTTGTTAAATGCTGCCTTCTGAATCCAAACTGATAATTTGGAGTTGTAGCTTCAATTATCGGCGAAAGTCGATCTAACAAAATTCGTTCGAAAAGTTTAGACAGGACTGAAAGAAGGCTAATGGGCCGGTAAGAGCTTACACAGTGAGATGGTTTTTCCGGCTTCTGAAATAAAACAATAGTTGACAATTTCCATTGTAAAGGAAAATGCGCAGTTCTGAGAATAGCATTAAATATGTTTCGTATAAAAATTATCCCTCTTTGTGGTAACTCCTTTAATATCTCTGCAGTTATCAAATCCAGACCTGGTGACTTGTGCAATGGAAGACGTTTAATAATATTCTTGACCTCGTTTAAACTCACAGGTTTAGGCGGCAACGATAACTTAGTTGGGCACGTTACGAATTCCTGTACATCCCTGTCAAACTCAATGTCTCCCGTTTGTTTATGAGGGTTAAATACGTTGCTGAGATGTTCTCCAAATAAATCAGCTTTTTCTTGGTCAGACTTGGCCCAGGTTTGGTTCTCACGCCGAAGAGGAGTCGAAACTGGAACTTGCTTTAGAAGTCGCTTTGTTGCTCTCCAAAACGAGCCATCTTCTGTGTCCAGGGAATTCAAGCGGCTTTCAAAGCGGTCGAGTTTAACTGCCCAGATTTCCTTTTTAAGTCTGTTGGATAGCCGATTGACAGTAGATTTATCGTCCGGAAGTCTTGTACGATGCTATCGACGACGTGCTGCCCGTTTTTGAGTAATTAATTCCCGTATGGATCTGGGATAATGAGGTCCATTGCGTTCATTTTTTGAAACAGTTATTGCAGAATCCCATGCAGCAGATTGAATGATAGAGGTAAAATCGTCTATGGCGCATTCTAAATCGTGAGCAGTTTTTAAAGGGACGTGAACATTTAAATTGTTATTTATAAGATTTTGAAATTTGACCCAATCCATCTGACCGGTTGGCGTTAGCGATGGTAGTTGCTGTTTATAAAGAGGAGTAGCACTTATAGTTAACAGAACCGGAGAATGGGCGGATCAAAAATCGCCTAAATTTTCAACCGCATGGTGAAATCGACTTATACTTCGTGTTATAAATATATCTAGTATATCAGGTAGCTTTGTGACGGCAGAAGGCCAATATGTCGGCATCCTGGGCGTTATTACTTCAAATCGATTGTAGTCAATTACATTTAGCAGTTGCCTGCCTCGTGGTGTATTGACTCTACATCCCCACTGAGTGTTATTCGCATTATAATCACCACCCGCAATAAATACTGGTCCCAACTCATCGAAAAATTTTGAAACTCCTCCTCAGTTACTCGAAATCGTGGCGGACAATAAACTGATGCTACATTAAATTTTAACTGGTTTAGGTATAAAGAAAGTACAGTTGCCTGAAGAAAATTTGTTGGAGGTTCAGTGAAAAGGAAGTCATGTTTTAAAGTCGCCTTGATGAATTTAAAATAATAAATTTAAAGAAACTATTTTTGACACATAATGATAAAATTTTTCTTTTATATAATTAAAGAAATATTTCATACGTTACGTGTTTTATGTTATATTTGTGGGACAAAATTCTATTTTTGTTACCTGCTTGTATAATAATGGCCAAGTTCCAACTCTAACAAAAAAAAAAAAATAGCGAATTGAAAATATTCTTCCTTCGCCTGGCACGTTGTTTCTGTTTGAATAACTTTTGTGTTTCTTACTTATTTTTTTTATTTTATTTAATGTATCATACTTAATATAAATAAATTCACGTTTTTTTCTACAAGTTCTATGTTTATCTTAATTTACGTAGTAGTAAAACAGTATAGTACTACTGAATTTATTTTCATTTCTAATTCATTTTTATTTAGTCTACTGACTAGGTATAAGATTCTAATTTAAATTACTAACATTGTTGACATAATTATGAACGAGTCCGTACAGTCCTGCACGACTAAATATTTTATTCCATTTTAAAATAGTGTTTAAGAATCATTTTTACTATTTATTTTATTTTAAAACTTAATGAAAATTGTAGTACAGCTGCATTAATTATTATTATTAAACTTTCAAAAGAAATCAAAATTCCTATATCAGATTTTTAAATTTATATTTTAAGAGAACCTACTATTCAGTCGACCGAAAAACGCCTCTGAATATATTATGACAATTTTGTGTTAACGTCAAAACAGTTGAAATCATTAAACAAAAATTAACGAAACTCAAAGAAAAGTAAAATTATCTGGGAACTCTCCTAAAACCTGGTGTTGTAATTAATGCAGTGTGGCTTGACTGTCACCTGTTCTCTTAACCTGTATGCTTGAGAAGATTATTCGGAATTAGAAGTGTAATTTGGTACATCAAAGAATGTTATCAAAATCATTTATTTTTCTCTTGCTGATGACCGAATAATCTGTGTTGTGAATAATGTGAATACATCTGTGAAAATATAACTATATATATATGTGAATATATAATGAGAATATATGTTGAATATATCTGTGTTGTTTCGGTCATCAGCCGATAGCTGGTTTGAACCTGTAGAGGCTTTATAAGGAGTAACGTGGTTTACTATGCCTTCCTCACTGGGTGAAATAGTAGGCTTATCAGCATGCCAGACCCTCTGAAAAACATTACTACTTCCACCCTGAAAGTGATACCTTAACTTCATTTACCCAGGGTCTAGCTGTATAATGATGAAATTCATTACTCAGATGTGTATTTTACACCTGTACCTCTTCTGTTTCTAAATGTTTCAGTCATTTATTGGTTGACAATGTGATAAGAAACATAACTATTTTTATGTACCCTTAAAACTAGCAGATTGAGTGCAAATAATTTAACACTCCACGTGCCTTTTATGGGCAAAATCGTATCTAGGCAAATGAAAACAGTGAAAGAACAAAATAACATTCTAAAACAACTGGCAGAAAAGCAGGACTGCAGATTTCCTTCGAAAAAACAAAATACATAACGAACAACAAGGCAGCTCCGCATCATTTGAAAAACAACAAAATATGGGAAAATTGAAAAAGTTTATAACTTCTACTACCTTGGGAAGATAACACTCCTGAAGACCATCCGAAAGGAAGCAAAGAACAACTAACCAGAAAAATGACTCTCGCACTTGGACGATTCACAACCTGATAAGAAGAAAGCACTCTCGAAACACGATTAGTCATTATAGATACTGTGATAAAATCTGTGTGTATATCTGCGGGAACGAGTGTCTTAGAATGACCGGGAAGCTGTTCTAAGAAAATCGGAAAACTTTTAAGGATTCTCCGCAAGTTATTTGGGTCTGATTATAGTAAAAGAAGAGTACAAAATCCTTTAATATTACACATTTCGAAAGCCTCTAATAGTTTACAGTAAGGTCCTCTACTGTACAATACATTTATTTATAAATTTCATTTTATTGAAAGAGATTCTTGCTCGTTCGATCCCAGCTTTAATTTCTTCAGTGCAGTTCCTTATTTTAATTAAGAAATTGTAATTGTTCCCAAATACTTAATAGACTGCAGTTTCTTTTTGAGTTTTTATATTTTTGTTTTTTATATAATTGTTAATTAAAACTCGTCTAAAAGTCTAACCATTAAATTTTCGTTAGTATAATCGTAAAACTTAATGTTTTAAATATTATATCCATTCTTCTTTTATAAATTAACAACAAATAGAACTTAACGTACTAATTATCGCACTGCAGGCTACTCGCTTTAACATATCACTGTGCACTGTTACACTAATTTGAAGGGCTTCATCCTCTTGAACCTTGTAGAATTTTCATTGCCAGAAGTATAATTGCTTCAGGATTAATGTGGCCGTACAGATAAGCTTCACGTTTGGCAGAAAGTCTTTTTACTCACTGGACAAAAGGTATTTCAAGAAATATCTCCAGATTCTTAACGTACCAAGGAGCATTAACCATGGCTCTCAGTACTGTATTTTTAGAAATTTATATAATCCTTGTTTGTTTTTCTCTGGCACAACCCTACAGTGTTGTGTACCATAAATCTAGATGGGTTTTAAAATGTTATTATTTATGGTTACTTTAATATGGCCGAGTAAGTAATGTAATTTCCTATATCGTTGACTTAGCTCATCTCTGTTGTCTTTATGTGCTCCTTTCAAGCTTCGTTGCTGTTAATTTTGTGTTCTTAAAATTATCATGGATTTCTTTTTCTGACATTCAAGGTAGTTATTTAAATAATTATTAAGGTATATGAATCTAAGGTCTAAGAAGGTGTGTCCATGTTCTTTTTTGTTGTTGAGGAGGATTGCCAGGAAATGCATTTATCGAACAAAATATTTTTATGTTCCCCTAACATTCGGTAAAATTTTCTTAAAAAGAAATGTTTTATAGTGTCTCATATTTTAAGTCATTTTAAATAATTTTGTAAAAATTTTTGTTACCAAAGAAATACAACTTAAATAAGTAAAGAAAATAAATGTATTTGTTCATACGTAAAATAAGTATTACTTGTTCTTGAAGGTCCCAGTACAAACGAAGTACGTGATAATAAAACCATGTATTTTAGTTCACAGATTAAATAACATAAGGTATGTACTTTATTACAGTTTTATAGTTATAATAAACCTAGTTTCTGATAAAGTTTTGAGCATTAATTATCACATTATACTGACTGTCATATTATCAGTCTATTTTAATTTCATGATAAGTGTATACGTTGTTCTCCTGAAATAATAACGGATTTTAAAGTGAATCTTTTTAGAAACTACTCTCTTCAATTCCCTTCAACATTTTCAACAATTATTTCTTCAATAAAGTTTTATACAAAAGACTTGTAAGTTTGTATTAAGAGAAACTTTAAGAAAGAGTAAGTTGTTTGCACTGCAAATAAATAATTCAAACACATTGCAGCTTTAGTTACTAACTTCTTGTCACAAATTTAGTAATTTAAGTGATTTGATAAGGTGGTAATATTTGATAAAAGTAAACTACATTTGTTGAAGTTTGATATACTACAACAGAGATAGTTATTTTTCAGTTGAATAATAATGTTGTTTTATATGAAAATTTGTATTTTAAAATATGTTATTACAATTTTTCTTTGTAATGATTTGAATTTATAAATATATTTTAGTCGGCGACCCTTTCTTTGGTAAAATATTGTCCCAAAATACAACCTTTACAAATTACCACAAATTCAATAATATCTGTTTTATAAAAAGCTCTTAGGGTCACTGTCTGATAAATTCTAACCTATATGGAGGCCTTGGATAGCAATAATGGTTACAATCTTTTTGGTTCGCCATTTGTTCCCTCCAAAAAGTTTGAAATCTTTGCTACGCGGGGTATCAACGCAATTTCGAGATCTAAAACCATTACACTAACGAACAAAGTGAAACCACCATTCGATTCAGAGTACAAACGATAATATGTATCTGATAATCATGGTATACATAATACAATACATGATAATGTCTGGAAACCCAAAACTCCTGGTTGCACCCTCTTCCTAAAATAAAAATCAGTTTTCTTCATATTTTGCTGAAACAGATAAATAGATGGTGCACACCTATTCATCTAGGTTGGAAGCTACCCTTCTAGCAGGTCCCAGACAGAATTTCCCAAACAGGTAACACAATATAAACACATTAAAGTGTGAATTCGGTCATAAAATACGTGCCATTTATGTCAACCTGACCGGGAATCAAACCCAAAACCTTTAGCGTAGAAGTCACTAGCGCTGGCCACTTTAACAACGGGCTAGCCGAATGTTTTCTTGTTAAGACTACTTTTCTAATGTAAAACTGTAGACTTTCTTAAATTAAATTTCAGTCATCTGTGTGTTTAAAAGTAAATTGAATAAAACTTTACTTTTCAAAGTGTTAAAAATAACGTCTTGTATTCTATACAAAATATTTAATTAATTTTGATATATCTTTAGTGTTGATAGATAGTTGTTTAAGAACTGTAAAAGTACCTATAATTATTAAAATTAATGATATTCTGTCAACAAAACTTATCACCAGATGCTTATTAAAAAGAATTGCGTTAAAAATGATAAATTTTTATACATCTATTTATGATTTTGTTTATTAAAAAAAAAAATTGTAAAATTAATTATGTTTGGTATGTTCAATGATTTTTGAGAAATTGATTAATTCTACTATGGGAAGTAGTCTTAATTGTATGTAGGAAATATTTATTCATCAATATTTATGTTATTTATGAATTTTTCCTAAAATGCATATGGAGGGCGCAATCTTAAAAAAAAAAACACTTTTTATTACAAAATCACAGCCCTCCACGAATTTCAGCAGACATTCCGTTTATCCTTTCTTGCAGCGCAAAAATATGTAATAAAAAAGCGATTTTATAAAAAATTGCACAAAAGAAACTACTACGTTCAGGTGACCGATTTTAATATAAATGTTTGTGTCGCGTCCTAGTAGTACCTAACTTAAGATCCAATTTTCCAACGAGTTTCCGTTGTTTTTGTACGTTTATTTTTTCCCTTACACACACACACACAGACCAATCAGTAAAAACATTTTTCGTGCAGGACCTGAAAACTTGTATTTCCGGTGAAAAATTTATCTTAAAAAAATGAATTTTTTATATCTTACAGGGTAACTTTAGTTAAAAAGTTCATTTACATTTTAAACAAAAATTGTAGGAAAAAGTTTGTTATTTTTTTAAAAAAATAGTTATTTGTTACTTTCCGTATTCCTTTTGTTGTTCTTCCGTATAGTTAAGTTTATGATGTAACAAGATAAAACTGGTTGCCTACGTAGCGTAGTCTAGAAATTATTACAATTCAAAACCCACCGTTTCAATTACATAACCCACCGTAGTCGCTAATGCGACTTTAAAAATAAACTAAAAATTAATATAGGCTAAGTTAATAAAACCTCAGGTGTATTATGAATTGCTAAATTATGTTTATGTTTACATAGTATTTTTTAACGTGTTTCAAAGTTACTGATGACTAATTTGATAATTATCTGATTATCTGATGGCTTAGTTGTTGGTGTGATGTAATAAAAAAAGGTTTTACCTTCATAATTTATTTTATTAAAACACATAAGCTGTTCAACTTGTTTTTGCAAAGTTTAAAGGAAAAGAATAATTTATTACAGAGGCTCATACAATATGCTGGTTTAAGGTGTAATTGCTAGTTGCGGAAGGGTTTATGTTTTCCTGGCCAACCCTTCCATTAATTCTGACGAGTTATTAGTGGTAGGATGAACCTAACTCGACCTCGCATAATTCTGTACATTACCACCTCATATAAATGTCTTCAAAACCATTCAAGCTAATAGTTTAACGTGAATATTATTTCTGTACGTTCAATTACTAAGTTTGTGTTTTTACGTGTATACATTTTAAGATTATTAATTAACAGGATATAATGTTCCTTAATTTTTATTTTGTGCCTCTGATATTCTCTGAAACCTCACGTTAACAGCTAATATAACAAAATTAACTTTTCTTACGCTCAATACTCACTGTGCTTACAAAATTTGTTATAACTTACCAGTCACATTTTAAGTCACATATTGAAGAACACAACTTCTAATTTCTTATGATTATAATCTGTGTTAAAACAAATGACCTACGAAATTGTTTGTATAAAGAACAAGAAATGTTCGTAAATCGATTAAACATTAGTAGTTAAGTAACTAACCGAAGAGATTACTTTAGGTAGTAATTATAATATATATTTTTATAATATTCTTTTAACAACATTGAATTACATACATAATTTAAAAAAAAACCTTTAATACATTTATATTTTATTTAGCACGAGGTGTGAACAAAATAAATGTTTAGTGCATTATTATTGGAGGAGTGCACAATTACACAGATCTCAGAAGAGTAAACGCAGATCTCAGATTTGTGTTGTATGGAGTGGTGGAGTGTATTTAAGAAGGATAATTGATTGTGATGAATGAAATGTTTTGAATAGGAATTCTCAGAAGTCGGAACTAGTAGAAACTTCTTTTTTATTTCGATTCCTTCTATCGTGTTTTAGCAAAACATAGAAAGTATTATAAGGGTCTCGATTGTTTTGAGAAACTATTAGACCGTAGGTATAAAAACAGTGCCTTTGTAGGGGTTTAGTCAGTAATTGAACTGTTAATCGAATTAGTGTTGTCATCCGTTTCAATATATTGTCGTTATGGAACCGGTTGTGAATCAGTTAATAGTGCGTTACTTACGGGTGGTACCAAGTGGTTGTGTACAGTTAAACCGATGTTTTGATTTATTAATATTTGTTTTGTTTTATTATTAAGTTACGTAGGCTTCCAAGTTGGCGCAGCGACATCTTTTATTAATACAGAACTGGCTTACCCGTTGGCGTATTAAGGTGAACCCAGTTAAATCAACACAGGTTACGTTCACGTTAAGACGTTAAACTTGTCCATCTGTGATTGCTGAATAACATTCATATCCCACAGGCCAAGGTGGTGCGATATCTTGGCTTATGGCTTGACAGGCGACTAACTTGGAAGCATCATCAGCGTACGAAATTTTAGAACTTAACCGCTGCCAGAAGCTACTCTTCTGCTTAACTAACCCTCGATCAAGATTTTATCTCCGCTCCAAGATTTTAATATACGAATCCCTATTAAGGACAATCTGGACTTATGGAGTTCAGCTCTTTAGAATAGCGGCAGAGAGTAATTTAAAATCGATCCAGGCCTTTCAGTCAAAGTTCTGAAGACCTGCTTCTGGCGCTCCTTTTGATGTAAGCAATAAAACCCTCCACGATGATTTAAAAATTCCTACAGTAAAGGAACTGACCGCGTCCTTATATGGTACATTTCACGAAAGACTAGATGACCATCCAAACCAACTAGCCCGTGATCTAGCTACAAGGAACTTTCCAACTATGCGTCGTTTAAAGCGAAAATGGAGTAGAGACCTCTTGGTCTGAATAACGGATAATACCCAAAGTTTTGAACGGAGAATTTATCACTGGGTACCTCTTCTCCTTAAAGTGAAATCCCCACCGCCATTTAATATCAAATACGGAAGTTGTGCAGCTCAATATACAGTACCGTAATAAAAAAATTAAAGAAAAAATACGTTACGTATAGTCAGGTGTACTGAAAGCTTACGTTTAATTAAGTTTAGGTTTATTGTAATTAATTGAGTTTATAAATAATTAACTGTTGTAAGTTCAAAGTAAGTTTGTTTATTATTTATTACACCCAGATCCCGAACGAATCTAGGCTTGGGTGTTACAGTATATAATTAACCAAACACTTTAATCTAGTAATTTAAAAGCTTAACACAAATAATTATAAATGTGTTTATAAAATTCAGACATATTATTGTTCTTCACACCTCAAAAATACTAAAAATTTAATAGACTTGTTTTCAATTTATCTCAAAACAATTTAAAAAGGTTTTAAAGTACACAATCATTCAATTCGCGAAATAGATTGTCTTTTAAAGTTAATTTCCAAAACGGTGTTTAATGGGTAAGAAACAATTCTTTATGCAGTGCAAACAATAAAATACTCATAAACGAAGTTATATTAGTCCAGAAAAAAGAAACTGTATTTTATAGGAAACTGACAAGACGTGAGTTAAACAGATATTAAGCCCACGTGACTTTTGTATTGAACTGAGAAGAAATTCGAGTAAACGAATAGACGTGGACGTTTCGAAAAAAGAAGAGAGGATGAGAACTTTAGGATGGAGAAATGTTCTGTTCTTGACTGGATTTTCTACTCGTTATATCCGATATCGATTTCAACTGAATTAGCTTTGTCTTGCAAAGAACTGTCTTCTGGTTTTTTATTTGGAATTGGAACAGCAGCTACGTTCCGACTTGTTTAATTTGACTCGATGAACAAAGGTCACATCTTTCGTCTCCTTTGGTATGTCTGCTACAGAATTCCTACAATTACTGTACCCTCTTCTTCTTTTTTCCTAACTGAATTTATTTTCAAGTTCAACACCAAACTTTCAACCACGAAATTTTTTTGATAAAATATATTTAGAATTTGATAGGCGTGATTAAAATATTCCTAAAATTGATTATTATAACACCTTCAGAATTTTATTTTTTTTTTTGGTTTAACGCAACTTTTTTGCAATTACTGCTGACGCAGACGATGGAGGATGAAATGATTTTTTTGTAACGTATGAGGCGAGCACGTTACCAGCTACGCCAATGCGGCCGGCGTAGAAAATTTGAATAATTTGAATTTCAGAAAATTTGAATAACTTATCAAGTGTAGTATACTAAATACTCCACACAAGCTGAATACCGAATTTGCTGTGAATAAAATGAAGTCAATAATCTTGTATAAATTCTATTTAATGATTTATCATATTTTACAGCATGTACGTTAATATTTCATGTTTTATTATGTTTTAAATTCTCACTTATTAATTTATTATTTTTTAATGTTAATATGTCCCGTTCATTTTTAAATTCTACGTCGTTTTAAATGTCATTTTACTTTTATTTTGTATAGTCTTTTAAATATGTATTAACTTAAACTTTTTCACTAAGGTGTGGACCATCCATCCTGTTCGATGTCTGGAACCACCGTCGCCATCTTCCTCACAAAATTCATAATTATTCTTCTTATAGTTTCCTAGCAACCATATAAATAACTCTTTTTTCAATATTTTTTTGTAATATAAATTAAATAGTTTTAAAAATGTTTACCTTCCAATCAGCTGGAGTTTGTTTATACTTTCAACTATAGCAAACATAAACAGACTTTACTGTAGCTGGTTTGGTTCGTTACACAAGTAAACTGATTTAAAAAGTAATAAGATATTGTTTTCATTAAAATAGGTCATAAATTCTGTAATTTAGAAACCTAAATTAGTAGTTTAAAAATGATTTGTGTTATAGTAACATTAAAAATAATCATTAAATCTATCATTTATTGCTTTATTATAAATTTTAACTTGAGAATTTTATAAAATCTAAACGAATTTATAAACTTTGTAATTTAATTAAAAATAAGTTGAGAATGAAAATCCGATGAAACAAAACAAGTCGCTTTAACCCTAAGACGGAAACCTTTCCATCAGTATTTTTACTTAATTCTCCTATAACACAATCTAATAAAATTTGCTATCTCGGATTCCATACGAAAAGAAGGACTTATGCGGAACGAACTTATCAGCATGAAACTCAAAGCTTTTGATAGTAGACGCAAACAGCTAAACAGTCTTGAATCCCCTTCAATTCACTGAGTTATATCCACTGAGATGTGAAGGAAGTATTAATGTGGGTAGGCCTCGGAGGAGATGGTCAGAGTCTGTTTACTTTTCGGTATGAACCGGAACAGGTAAATTAATCTACTCGTGGTTGAAGAAGAAGAAGAAAAGGAATAAGAAATTTATTATTTAAACATTTATTTTTTCGAGTATTTGCTTTTTAAGTAACATTTGCAACATTTATGGATAGTAAGTAGTCTAACCTTTTTTTGTATATTTAAAACACACTAAAGATAAATAGTAATACTAAAATTTTTCATGAAAAGCGTAAGGAAATTATATTTGTATACGTTAATTGTTGTTATTTTATTCCGTATAATAAATGTTACGCAGGTATTGCAGATTATTTGGATGTAGTAATTGCATGTATAATTAGGTGCAATTAATAATTTTTTGTCTCTGGGGCAACTTAGTTAGTTAGCTGCTAGAAATGTGGTATGATATTAAGCAACATTCGCTGATCAGGTTACTTTATGTGGTAACCAGTTGATAGCCAATCGTAACAAATTTCACGGGTTTTTGCTGTTCAGATTTAAGCCAAGTCATGATAATCAGTATAAAAAACGGATGTCATGATTGTAGCCAGTATTTCCAGTTCCCGATAACCTAAGAGATAAAAAAGTATTAAAAATTACTGTCAAGTTGTGTTATTTCTGTGAAAAAAATAAAAATGTAACGTTATTCTAATCTGATGAAGACTCAAGATGACAACGTACTGTTTCTAGTCAATTACGCCTTATGTTTTGTTTTGTTGGTAAACTACCTAACATTAGAACTAAAAGTTCACCGTAGATCCAGTTTATAATTTTATAATAACGTTTATAATTTCTCGAAAGTTGTAACTAGTGGTAGAGACGTTTGTTTTTATTTTTATTCCTTCTACTATGTTCTGGTAAAGCGGCGGAATTGTTAGAAGGGTTATGATTGTTTAGTAAACTATCAAACAAAATGTATAAAAAGAGTTAGCGCCTTTCTAGTGAAGTTTGTAAGTAAAGTAATTAAATTGTAAATGAAAACTGGTCGGGCCGTTCGAAATAGTGTTGTTATGAAACCGGTTCTAAATTACGTTATTAGTGCGTGTGCGTATGGGCAGTCGGTAAGTGGTTGTGGGCAGGTAAATCAATTGTTTTGATCTTTAAGTGACAGTGTCACGTTTATTGTCAAGTTTAGTTTGAGCTAATTAATAGCTAGTTTTGTAATTAATTTAAATAGGCCTAACACGATTTAATTTGTTAGAAGGGTGTTATAAGTTTATGGAAGTCTGTCCATTACTTATTATACCCAGGGCACGAACGAACTTAGGCTTAGGTGTTACATTATTATAAATATAATAGTGAATTATTAATTTGCAATATATAACATGAAATGATATTTTCACCCTCAACACGTTGATAATTCCTATCTTGTAAAACATAATTTCATATTTCACAATAGAAACTGTTGTCTATTACAACATCCGAGAACTTATTTAAAAACAAAGTAAAACAATAAACTCATGTTATATTTGTAGATAAATTAATTCAAAGTTTTGTATCGTAATATTTACATATAATGTAGTTGCAATACATTATATGGTTTCAGTTTTATCTCAAAAGAAGTCACAGTACTTGTATTAAAGTTTTTTGAATTTTCATCTCTGACAGTTGCAAGTATAATAATAGTATTAAAATAAACAAAGGCAACAAAAAAAGGCGACGTAGTAAAAAAACCCGTTATAATAACTCATTGTAAAATGTAACATTTAAATTAAAATGTCTACTTTTGTTTAATGAAAAACACAAGGGAAATTAAACCAATTAAAAGTTAATTTTTGTATGATTTTTCACCAAGTAAATCTAATCGTGACAATACTAAGTGTGTTAAGATTATTTTCATTATGATTTTGTATTTGTTTGGTTTAAATCTTTCCGGCCGTCTCTATGATTTATATCCTATTACTTTTAGTATTCCGGTTAATTTATCAGATAACTAATTATTAATTAAACAAGAAAAACACAAAAATTAAATAACAAACGAAATATAACTTATTTGTTAAAATTTTGGTGTTTAGTTTAATATTTTGTAACCATTCTACGTATTCAGTTATGAGTTGTTAACGTTTTGTAAAAACTTGTACTTTTATTACTATATCGATAATCTCTCTCCGTTTTGAAGTTCAGTCTTAGTCTAACTACACAATGGCCTAAATACTACACAATGACCTAAACCTGATCTTTATAAAAGAAGAAATTAAACAAGATAGCGCATAACATTTACAAAAACTAGAAGACCATCAGAATCCATTAGCAATTAACCTCCTCAACAACAGCGAAGATACTCGCTGACTGAAACGTTTTAAACCATTAGACTTACCTATACGATTTTGTTAATCATTTAATTTTTTTTTATCTTTTCCACATCAACTCCTAATCATCGTCATCTCATCATCGGCGTCGTTTTCATCTCTATCATCGTCGTCGTAATCTTCAACTTCAACAACTTTGTGTTTCAAGATTTGATTCATAATTTATCAAGTTTAATTTTGTATACGGTATATATATTTTTTTTCTTCATAGTTTAGTCTTTTTGAAACACACTACTGAGTGTAGTTTATATTTTAATTCTAAGGATATTACTCAGATTTTCTCATATTTGCTTAAAGTTATTGTATTTATTAACTGCAAAAGAAATACTACACTGTTACAAAAAAAAGAAGTTTAATATTACCAATTAAATATTGACACACATTAAATACTATTACTGTGTTTTTTGTCAATAAATATAGGTAATAATAATAATAATAATAATAATAATAATAATAATTCGTGGACTTAGTCCCGTAAATATGTTCATAAACTTTTCCAAAATTTTAATAACCACAACTTCCCTTACATCTGATTATTAATAATAAGTAGTATAGGGGCCGTACTGTTACAATCTCATTAATTAAAAATTTGGTTCAATTTTTCTGTTTTTACTTATAAAATGTATTTTCCATTAATGTACTCTTTGGATAATTAATTTAAGAGTAATTTATTTTCAATGTTTACAAAAATTTATCTTTTTAAACCATGAAACTAAGTATATGTTATAAGGTAAAGGATACTGTCGACTGCGTACTTCTCCAAACCAACAAAATGGCTACATTGAACATGGAAGGCTACAGAAAGTTTACTGGCTTAGGATTAGTCTTATCAAAACTTTTTAAAAGTACATTTACCATCAAACTTCATAATATTTTGGATCTATAAATCACACGAAAATTAATGGAAAAGTATATAGTTGTTAATAGTTAAACCTCTCTATATAAAGTAACATTTTTACAACTAATATTTTTGTAAAAATAATGTTCTGTGTCATTGCATGTTATAATTTGAACTTATTAACATGATATACTACTAAATTAGATGGAAGTTTTTGTAAAAAACGTTGTTTTTTGCGACGACGGTTTAGAATATGATTTAGGTTTATATAAGTGAAAATTTAATTTATTGGAGTAGAATGGAATTCCGGGATTTTTAAAATGATCTATTTGCAGATCAATTTGTTGAAGGACATTTGGTGTTTGCGTTTTTGGTGCCAGTTACCCTAATATTTATATTGCGTTGCATCTTTCACTGAAGATTCACAAAATGTGATCAAAAGTATGGCAAATAATTTTATTACGGACAAACTGTAGACGCTACATCCATTTGAAGTAACAGGTCAGTAGCCTGATTTTATGAGATAGTGTCAAGTTTACACAAGTTGTGACGTGTCAGTCGGCTTTCAGAGCCGGAAGAGTGAGGTCGTGTCAACTGCTTCTCTCGCATATCATGGATTTTGAACAGCGCGTTAACATTAGGATTGTTTTATGTTGCAAGTAAGTGCCAAAGAACTCATAAAATATTCCAATTTGCGTATGGTGGAATTTGATATCTCTGAAGGCTGTTTACAAGCGATATGAAAGATTTAAAATGAGTCGATTGAATGCAAGCAACGGTTGGGACGTCCTTCGACCTCAAAAGAGGACAAAAATGTGAAAAAAGACAAAACTGGTTCGTTCAAACAAGTGATTGATTGTTTAAGATCTTATCAAAGAACTAAACATCCCGTACGGGCCTGTGCAAAGCATTTTAACCCATAATTTGCACATAAGAAGAGTGAATTCGAAATTTGTTCCGAGACTTTTGACGCACCTGCCCCACCTAACTTCTGATCCTCAAGTTTTTGACTGAAAAAAAGTTTCCTTTCTGTCCACATTCACCTTACTCTTGGACTCTTTGCAAAAATGAAACCCGTGCTAAAAGGAAAACGTTTTGACACAATTACCGATATTGATAGGGCTACGACAGAGCAGCTGAAGGCGCTTTCGAAAGAAATCTTCTAGAAATGCTTCCAAATCATAGAATCAACGTTCAGATAAGTGCTAGTCAAGGAAAAGTACTTTAAAGAAGTTTCATCCAAATTTTATGTAAGCTTATTACTTTGTTGTTAAAATTATTCAACGTGTCTTTTGATTACACTTCGTATATAACTGTGGGAACTTTTAGATCTTTATGTGTAGTGTTCTCTTCTTACGTAAAAGTATTATTCAGTTTCTCTTTTGTTAAATAAAACAAGTATTTACTGTGAATGCTAATTTGTTCGATAATTGTATTATCATAGTATCTAGTTTCATTTTTTGTCGTTTTAACTATGGACGAAAGGGCTCAAACTATCACTTAAACTTGCAAGCATATGTAAAATGTTTGATTAGTTTCCTATGAGTTTTTTATTTAAAGTAATTAAATTCCTTTAAAACAAATTTGAGTTGCAGTGTTCAGTAAATATCATGTTTAGTGTGCATAATATTAATAAAACAACAATATATTCATGACGTTTTTGTCTTGGATAGACACGTATTGCAACGCGTGTTTGTTAGTAGGTGAACTGATATCGTAACAGCAGCCCAACTGGCACCAACTGTTGCTGGCATTAATTGGAGAGCGCATACGGCCAACAGTGCAATGGCTCGCATCTCAATGCCAGGGAACGTGCACTGCCCGCCAATACACCTCCCAACTAAACTAACATACGTACCACTTTTGTTTATCTCCCTTGACTTTTCTCCTACCCCTTTTCGACCCAATAACCACCAGGTTTCAGTAATTCAGTGCTCTTTCTCATAGTATTACGCTCTATCTTCCTTTTCCACAATCTAAACCTTTCTCCTAGATGAAAATTTCTCTACCATTTTCCCCGCAGTTTCATTCTGTGTTTGTTCCATTAAAACAATAAGGAATTGTTATTGCAATACACAAAACATTCATGTACAATTGTTTAACGGTGTGGTATATACTCCATATAATTCTTTGAATCTAGTCTTCTTTATGATCGCTTCTACTCACAAACTTAATTTTTGAAACAATCCGATTTCTCTTATTGCATTTGAATTAGTTTATTAACTTTAACGGCAATTTATTTGTAATATGTTTTGCAATTTGAATAATATGTTGTTAATCTCAAGTGCATTAATAGTTTACATGTACTTATCAACATTTAATAGCAAGAACTTTATTATTTCACAAAAAATACAATTCGTAACTATAAAATGCATTTCTTTAAAATTATATTATATCGTTTACTTGTGATTTCAACGCTATTCTATGTGTTATCCATATTTTCGTAATATTAATAACTTATTTTATTCATATTGAATATTACTTAATTATCTATTTAATCAGCATAAAGTATGATGTGTTTTCTAGCCATTACAGTCCACGTAGAAAGATAACTCTTAGGCTATTTCACGAATCTTCGTGCCGTAACATAGAACTAACAGAACTTATTACAAAAAGTAGGAAAAGTTTTTCATCGTATTATTATTATCACTAGTACGGCCCACCGGGTTGGTCTAGAGGTAAAGTCGTCGCTGTTTAACTGCTGATTTTCGGAGACGAAGATTCCTAGTTTAAATCCTAGTAAAGGTAGTTACTTTTATACGTATTAGAATACTAGACAGTAATTACCCGGTGTACTTGGAGGTTGGGGTTCAATTAACCTAACCTCTCAATAATCGTCGGCCTTGGTTTGTGCACACATTAGGGATAAAAAAATTAGTATACTGAAATGTTATTAATAACTTCCATTAGTCAAGACTATTAAATATCACCTATTAAATTACTATTAAATATTACTATTTGACTACTATTTGCTTTATTACTAGTTGACTATTAAATATTTGATATCGCCTAGTAAATGTATAACAATAAATTTGTCAGTAACAAATTAACTTATTTTATGAAACCATCAAGGAAATACAAATACTTTTTGTAAAATTCTTAACAAACTGTTTTTTTAGACTCCGGTTAACATGAAGATACACATTTTACTATTTCCGAATTTGAAATAGGTAATTTTTGTTTAGTTAATGCATTTTTTATTGTCATATATTATGTGTTCTTATAAGAGTTTAAAAAAATTAAGGGTTATTTTTATGTAAAGATACCTATTACGTACAGATGTTGACGTTTTTGAAACCAGGTTTAAACAGTGTGCGTAATAGACAGGGTGTTAAGCCTTAACCAAAGAGACATAAACCGAGGCATTAGCAACATCAACTGTCAGGGGCTTTACATCCCCCACAAAACCTGTATTACCGCTACAAGATGGGTGGTTAGGTGGTAACATTTGCGGGTGGAAATACCAGTAAAGGATCTTAATATGTAATAACGTCTGCATATACATTTCATAAAACTGTCCTCTAATCCTGTTTAATGATACGTCAATTTAGTTTTTACATTGTACAATATAATTTCTTTCATGCAAATTTATAACTGTTCGCTAATTACCGTCAACATTTTTACTTTTCCTTCACACTAATTTGTTTTGTTTATATTTATCCAGTACATTGTAAGTAATTAATGTACTTGGAAGTATAGTGTTAGCGCCGTTTCACGCTAAGTTAATTTAGAATATTTCTTCTTTGCTTTTCTAATTTTTTTCTTATCGTTTACAACATATATGTTATTTTTCTTTTTATTGTTTTATGTATTTATTTTATTTCGTTTAGCGAGCATCGACGGCCATGTTCATTAGCCCTCGTTAAAAATTCTATGAAACCGGAAAACCAGTCCTGTCAAATGTATTTAAAAATTATATTCGCTTACGCTTTACCAGTTAGAATGCAAACGTAATAAGTACCCAACTACCATGAGTGTTGAGCGCTCACAACTGTTTACGACAAAAATTTATCTGAGTTAAGAAGAACTCCGATAAATTGGAGGTTGAATAGGTTTTAAATGTTAGAAGAAGCTAACATTTAAAACCTTTTCGCCGGGTGTATAGAGCCCGCAGTATGTACAACAGGCATACAATACAAAATAAGCAATTCACACACAAAGTAATATAAACTTTATTCCGTTCAAATATAACTAAATAATCCGTTTTGTTTCAAAGTGTCATCTTTTTCTCAGACTTTAAAGAGTCACAAATTTTTTTCCCTTTTCATTTTTAATCTCCTTCTGAGATCTGTGTAGTTTGTGCACTTTTTCAATATGTTCTTAAGCGTAATGGTTATTTAATAACCAGACCAAAGTGGTATATCATTACCAACTAGCATGAATTCAGAAGTCAACCTTGTATTTCCAATTCTTAATCTCGTAAAAACACTGTTTCCTTCCTGGTTAAGTTTGAACCACATTTCCATTTTGACGTGGTTTCCTTAATTTCATTCAACTTTGCTATTAGTGTTCTCGATCGATTTCTCCATTCTCTTTTCATAATAGTGGTTTCATGATTTTTAATGTCGTGCAGTTGCACAGGCATTTACTTACTTTGGCGTTTCTTCTGGCACCATAATCAACGGCTTTATTACGTCGTACCCTGCAATATCCGATAATCCAAACAAGTACCCATTTTTTCTTTTTTTCCCTAAGCTTATGTATCATTGCAATGATGTCTCTATGACATGTCGTGAGCTTGCTCCAAATAGCAATTAATAAGCTAAGAGAATCAGAGTACACTCTTTCATTATCATAATGTTGGGTGTATCTTACAGCTTACTGTTTTGCGTGTTAATATAATTGTTCATTGTTAATATGTGATTAATATACTTGATAAAAAAATCAAATGCGTTTAGTACTTTCAAACGTTTATAATTTTTTTTTATATAATCTAACGAGTGTATGTTGCAATCTGTTCAATTCAGAACAATAAGCAACCCCATGACCCAATGAGATGAGGATGATGTGTATGACGTGTAAATGAGGTGTAGTCTTGTACAGACCCAGGCCGACCATTCCTGAAAGAGTATGGTTAATTAAACCCCAACCATCAAAGTACACCGGTTACCACTGTCTAGTATTCAAATCCGTATATAAGTAACTACCTTTACTAGAATTTGAACCAGGAACCTTCGTCTCCGAAAATCAGCTGTTAAAGAGCTGACTCGCGGCGACGACTTTACCTCTAGACCAAACCGGTGGGAAAACGTTTATAGTGAATGGAAAAATACTATATTTTACAAATATTTATTAATATTTCATACTAAGAACTAAGAATTACTTGAGAAGAAGAAGGCAACTCGTATGTATAAAATTAATTTCTTTTAACATTGTGTATGGTTTTACTTTAGAATTCAGTTCTACGTGATTCTACAAATTTTCATATTGTTAATAACAACTCATTGATCAGAATGAATCTTTATTATTTATCTATTTAATCAGCCTTAGATCAATTTTCTAGATATTACATACAGTCCACCTAGAAAAATAACTGCGGCTGTTTCAAAACGCTTGTTCAGTACGGACATTTTACGTGCCTACAAGATAATAAATTGCCATAATGTAAAATAACCGAAACTCCTAATTTATTTTCAAGTTTTAATGATGTTTAATATAGACTATTTTAATTTACAAACTGCAAGGTATTCTATTTAAGTGTTAATTCACGATTTTTTAATAAATTTAACAACCGTATAGGTCAGTTAGTCAGAGTATAAATAACAAACATCTTTTAGGTTTTCCACTTTAATTTTTTACTTGTTTTAATAGAGATTTATTTTTGTTGGCATGGTCACGTTTGTTTTATAGTTAGTTGTTCCTTTGGTTCCAGTCAAGAAGAATAGCTAATGATTTATAATATTGTCGTTTTCTTCTTTGTTTATTCACACAGTATTATTTAAATTTAAGTTAATAATTTTTATTGTCTTATTCATTTAAACTCAATTTTTAACTATGTCTATTAACGAGTAGATCTTGGTGTCCAATTCCTAATTAATTTAATTTTTAACTTTTCAAGAATTAAAATATCAAACTTTGAATTCATCTTTATTGTCAAAATGAATAAACTTATTACTTTCAGTTAATATTGCAAAATTTTACTGTAATATTCTAAAAATGGTTGAGAAAATTTAGTGGAAAAAGTTGTGTATTGCATAAGGATAATGGATTGCGATGAATGTAAATGTTTTAAATAGGAATTCTCAGAAATAGAAACTAGTAGAAACGTTTGCTATTATTTAGATTTCTTCTACCACGTTCTAGTATAACGGAAAAAATAGCCTATTATAAGGGTTTCGATTGTTTGGAGAAACTATCAGACTGTAGGTATAAACATAGTTAGCGCCTTTGTGGTAGTTACTTAGAACTTGAATTGTGAATGGATATACATGTTGTCAGGCCGTTTTGAAATAGTGTCGTTAGGGACCGGTTCTAAATTGCGTTAATAGTGCTTGTGCTTACGGTTGGTTTCAAGTGGTTATGGACAGGTACATGATTTGTTTTGGATTGTTTAGTGATAGTATTTTAATTATAGTTCAGTTCAGTTCAAGTTTCTACACGGTTATGAATGAGGGAGTGCTATTAGTAATTTTTTGTTTCCAAAGTAACTAGTAAGAGAAGAAAAAGGTCTTCGTACTGTAAACCTTTGTAAACATTGATTGTAGGTAAGAGGCTGTTATTAGTTTCTAAAGTATTATTTATAATTAGAAAAGTTAGTTTACGCTTTAAGTTTTGTAACTCATTAATTTTGATTAGATAGTAGTCTAAGAATAATAATTAATCGTTATTTATTAGTATGTAAATAAATAACTGCTATTAAAAAAACGGTTGTTTGTTATTTTGAATACCCGGATACCGAACGAACCTAGGGCGTATATGTTACAATAAAATATGTTTTGTACGTGATATCTGTCCAATTTAAGAACAATTAGCAAACCCATGATCCAATGAAATCAAGATTAAGTTGATGACGTGTAGTTTTGTACAGGCTCAGGCCGACTATTTCTGAGAGAGTATTGTTAACTGAACCCCAATAAATAAAATATACCGGTATCCACTTAATAGTATTCATAGTCGTATAAAGTAACCTTTACTTGGGTTTGAACCAAAATCAGGTGTCAGCTGATTCACGATGACGACTTTACCACTAGATCAAACCGGTGGGTTTAGTTATAAAAGTCAATTTTTCAGTGAATATTAAGTGTATTAATTTAAGTTTCTACAGTTTTTGATTATCAATTAGATCGTATTACAAAAGTTTGGATGGGTGTTTCAATTGAAGAAACAAAATGAATTGTATTGGATAATTTTCTTTAGAATTTATTCATTCGAATAAAAAAAAGATAATTTGTAAAGTAACAAGTTAGTTGAAAAAGACAAAATAGGAAAATCGAGAGGTTTGTAAGAATGGGTATTACTTTGTGGCGTACTATGTATTGTGCAGAAAAGCGACTTGATTCCTCTGTTAGCGTCTTAAGTCTTCTTCTTCAACATCCTTTTCCTTGTATCTGCTCCTACTTTGCAAAATGTCAGCTGATAACACTCCTCTCCCACTCGTTCGTGTCTATAATGCTAAAGAAAAACTAATTTAAGTTTGGAAATCAGTTTTCTTTTTCTTTTTGTGCATCCTGTTGTTGTGTTCCATTCTTTTCTCTTCTCATATAAATAGGCCCTTTATGAAGTTGTGGCGTAGTCTTCCTCGTTGTTCGCTCACTAGATTTCCCTTGGGCTCTGACATCGCTTTACTCTGTGCATGATTTGATTTTCACTGTCGATACCAGCTCATAATCGACCTCCGTGTTTTTATTTTTCAATATAAAGTCATATCCAACTTGTATTATTCTGTTTACTGATTATAAAGTTGATTTTACTGTACCCGGTTCTCTTTATTATTTTCACCGCCGCTTTCGTTTACTTTGAAGAAAATAGAAAATATATTTAATTTTTCTGTTTTCCAAAATTTTATCTAATGAATCTACATCTTTTTGTACGAATAATTCTTATTTGAGGTGTTTAAAAGATATTATGTCAATTGAAGTGTAAAGTACTTTAAGTCGGAAATATCCTAATTCTTTGACCACCAAGTTTCGTGATAATACGTAGCATATAAGTTCAAAGTAACCTTTTCATGGCAGTTCATTTGTAAAGAACAGATTGTAGATAAATTCTATAAATAAATATCACCTGAAATGTAGACAAAGAGTAATAATTCTAGAAAAGATTATTTTAGTGAAAAATATTAAGATGTAAGGTACTTTTTAAGTACTTCGGAAAAAGTTAAATTAATGACTTTTATTAAATTACCTATTCTAGATTACAATGACATCTGTATAAGTAAACGTAGTAAAATAATTGATGAAAAGTATTAATGGGAACATTTTGTAGAGGTTAATAGGAAAGTAAAATTTTCTCCATTATTTGCTTTGCTACCCTGATATTTAGTGCGTATTTCGAAATGTGAATATAATAATGCTACTTTGCAACGCCAGGCCTTAAGGCTACTCAAGTGCTTTTGGTACAACGTAGCTTTGAATTGTTAAGAAACACTGATTAAGTGAGAGACTTTGTATGTAATCATCTGACAGCCTTGTAAGAAAAACAACACTTGGTGCCTTTGTCCGAATCATATTTTAACAATTTCTTCTGAAATTCAACGATCAAACTGGGTGGTTATTTAAAATGAAAATTCCGCAAATAGATATTAATCGAAACTACTTCTATACTACGAATTAATCATACTCTCTTTGATCCTAGTGGGGTACTTAAAAAGCCAAAAGTTTCCAACATAGTATCTGTATGTACACAATATATACAGCCAACATTTCTTTCTAAAGTTATTTAAAACAATAGAGAATATTTCTTTAATTTTAAACAAAAATGGGCCTACCAGTTGTTTTAAAGATTTATGTGAGAGGGAAGCCTTTTTAGATTTTGTATGCGGGTATTACATGTTGTGCGGGCAAATCACGTTCACAAAGCGTAAAAACAAGTGAATATTTTGTGTTTCGGAAACTCCATTCTGTTTCTTTCATGTGTACAGTGTTTCAATGATTTCAGTGTTGTACACGTTTCAGTATACTAAAGGACGATTTTTAATTTCTTTGATGATTATTCAGTTTGCGTACAGTGATTTTTTATTTATTTATAACTTTATTATATTCATTCATCTATTTTATTATTTTGTATATAAATGAAAAAAATCTTTTAGACTCTTGCGTCCCTTCCTTCTCAAGAAAAAATAGACATTGTTAAAATGTTAACATGAAGGCAACAATTTAAATATGCATAAAAATACAAGCCAAAATTATTCAGTTTTTAAAACCAACAAAAATAACTTAATGTTTAAATCTTTGGTATTACTTAAAAGACTTATGTTAAACTTTTAAACCTAATACTTTACTCCCGCGCTTGTTTTAGATGGTTTTGAACTAAGCCTACAAGTAATAATATTGTTAGATTTTACTGATATTCGCATCAAAGTTATCAATTGAATTGTGTAAACCGCCGCCTCCGTGGTCCAGTATGCTATGCTGCAAAGCGGAGGTCGCAGATTCGTTGAGAAATATATACGCTGCAAAGCAGAGAAAAGAATTACGGTGATACAAAACTTGATAACTTGTCGATTTCATAAGGTATATTAATCGATTTTTCGCATTATCGATTCCAGGAAATTATATTTTAATTTAAAATTATAATTTCAGTTTTAATGTACGGTATAACTACTTTAAATATACACGATCGTTGATTATCCGAACGTCAGTCATCCGAACCGTCAATTATCAGAACCACCATCGATGGAAAAATATACTACATATTATTATTCTCACGCAGAAGCCTTTTCTGCTCTAAAATCTGCAATGCTATATAGTGAACAACAATATGAATTTAATGCTGTGGAAGCATTGTTACTCAAAAGAATTAGAGATATTGCTGCTTCAAAAATTTCAGTCATGGTTGAAAAGAAAATTCAAGATTTTTATAAAAATGATTGTATAGTATAGTATATACAAGTACGTTAAAAAATTTTCATAAAAGATTTTACCTTAGAGTTTATTCGTTAATCTATTCAGTTTTAAAATTCTATATTTTCCCGGTTTTTTTTTTTGTAATCTTTAGTATTCTACACTTATAATAAATTAGTGGTTTTTGAAACTGAAGTTTATGTTTGCCTTTATTAATCCATTAATCCATTGAGTGAGACTGTTTGGTATTTACTGAAAATTTAGAATTTTGGTTTTTAATGTTCTTTAATAGTTTAGATCTAGATGTATGAGAAAATTATTAAATTGTGTCAAAAAATTACTTTAATGAAAAAGATGATTTTTTATCAGGTTTACCCAGAAAATTATCATGTCACCAAGAACGGCTATTTTTCATAATTTTATACTGATCTTTTTTTTTAATATCTACATCACTGTTTTCAATATTCTCAGCTGTTGGTTCAGCTTTCTTACCAACTATTGATGGGAAATTTACTTGTTTGTGTATACTTTGTTTTCGATTTGCGCCTTTTTTGCCTTTTCCCGTAAATTTAGATTGTTAATACTTAAGTCATTTTTTCTCAGAAACCATTAAACCTACCAAGCTAAAATTTTTATGAGCCATTTATCTTGTACATTCACATATACCGACATTTTTATAACTTCCTCAAGTGCTCCAAAATTTAGTTATATAGCCTACATAAAAAGTAGAAAAATGTATAATAGAATGTGGTGTTATTCGTTATTTTTTTTAAATTGTATTGTTCAACAGATTAAGTTGAAAAAATTTCGGTAGCTAACAAAACCCGACAAATATAATTGTGTAAAGTTTAAATTGTTTATCTTTACCAATCCTACGAAAAATGTACCTAAAAACATCAAATTTAACATTGGAGGGATACAAAGTACAGTCTCTCCTCAACATTTAGGTTATAATATTACAGTGTTACCGTTTAGTTTTATTACATTTGTTACGGTACAGTGTACCAAGTTACAGTATTTAGTGGGTTTGATGCCAACCGCATTGGCGTAGTTGGTAACGTGCTCGCCTCTTATCATGCGGTCCTGGGTTCGAATCTCATTCAGGCATGGCATATTTTCATACGTTACAAAATATCATTTCATCCTTCACCGTCTGCATTAGCAGTAATTGCAGAACAGTCGGACGTTAAACCAAAAAATAAAAAAAATAATAATAGTGGGTGGGTTTGATAATCCGAATTATTTGGTTAGCAGAACCGCCTTGGTCCCAATTAGTTCAGATAACTGACGTTCTACTATATTATGAAAATGCATTCATTATTATTTTTTAATTTATATTAATATAACGTATTATTTTAATTACTTTTATGTAAATTACTGGCAGAATTTGATGAAATGTAATTTATTTTCAAAAGATGTAAAATAAAAATTATAAAGAAATAAAGTACGCAGCTCGGTTAATAAAAAAAGACATGCCTATTGAAGTGTTATAAAAGGATGATCCTTTTAAGCATGCTCTATGTATTGAAAGATTGACCAGAAAGTATCAGGGAAATGAATACATCTGATGTAAGCACTTCTCAAAGCACTCTTTGCAATCTTTTTAGCCGACTTCAGCTTTACAAGAGAGCTTCTATCTATAAAAAGATTAATTTATTAAGTAACTCTACCATACCAGTCAGTCTATGTATAATTAATTAATTAATAACGTTGCAAACAATATTAATTACAAAAATAATTTTATTTAGAATATTAATTTAAACGTAAAGGAGCAAAATTTAATGGTGTATATACAATTTTTCGCTTTCTCTCTCTCTCTCTCTCGCTCTCTTCCACTCCCTCCGACCGGTTTATCCAATTCATTTTTCACTTCTGATTTTTTAATGAAATGTTTTGCTAAAAATATTATGTACTACCGTATTGAAATTGTATCCTAATTTTTGTATTTTATAGCTTATTTTTTTTATTTAGTTGGAAAGGTAATATCAAAAAGAAAAAAGAGTAGGTCCAGTTAAAGTACCAAACTATACAGGCTTCTAAGGTAAAGTTCCGTATTATCAGTGTATAACAAACTTCTGTTCTATAAACAGATATATAAAGTGTCAAGAAACATTGTCAACTGATTTTGGTTTATCAGGAACAACGACATCCACTGACAACTACGAATGGACTTCGTCTCTATCAAAATCCAGAGGTTTGGGATGTAAAGTGAAAAGAGGTAAGAATTCCTCTTTCGGGCACTTCAGCCTTGTTAGAGTCCCTATATTGATGACAAGATTTGATTTTCTTGGACACCAACGAAACGATCCGCCAGCAAATATTTATTACAAAGTTGTAGAAAAAAGAGAAAACATTTTTGAGTTTACAAAGAAGTTCCTTAGTGGCTGATCCGGTCGAATGCGTGAGCAACATCGAGAAATATCCATTCAATTTTTCTTGAAACCTGAAGCTGTAAATTATCTGCTGCTGTAGGCACTTGAAGTACAGTGAAATGTTCAGAACTGAATCCGAATTGATGAGATCATCTTTAATAATTAAAGGAAGTCTTAACAATATTTTTTCAAACATTTTCGAACATAAATGGCAAGAGAGTGAGAAAGAGAGGGTCTGAGTAAATCAGGTGTATAATTAGGTTTAACAGGTTGTGAAATTTCTATAAGAACTAAAAACTTCCAATTAAGGATATAAAATATTAACATTGTATTTAATACAAATAATATTTCATACAAACGTTTCCCGAGAAAGCTTAGTTTTCTATTATACCTGAAATTCTATTTGTCTGATTTAAATGAGAAGTTGTAATAGTGAACCAAAATAACTAGCGAACGTTTAGGTAGAAACAAGAAACATAAAATTTTATTGTTCAGAATTTAAAATAGTCGTACAATTTATAATTAACAGGATACTAGAATACTTTGCTACAGAGTTTTAATGTTCAATTATTTTATTCTGTTCTAAAATTTGTATTTATTAATACCACAATTTATTTATAACATAAAATTTATATTAGGAATTTTACAGTGAAATATTGCGGTCCTTTCTTTAGTAGATTAAATCTAATAAAGTTAATGCAAAGAGTATTCATTACAATTTTATTGATTTTATTAGAACGTCCCGTTTTAGAATCCAGTGAGGAATAGTAGCCTACTATAAAATTTAGGTATTATAAAATATTTACAAAATGCCAAATGTATTACCATTTTTTTACTATTTTTCTGTAGTTGCTAGCTGAAATATTTTTACTAAATTTATTTTTACAATATAATGCAATTAATTATTGTTATTAGCTTCCACAAATAAATATTTTTTAGATTAACCAGCAAAAGCAGGTTAAAATATTGTGCTTTATAAAAAAATGTAAGTTAAAAAACTTTAGTTAATGTGATTTTAGTTAATGTAATATTTTAAATAGAAATTAAGTGTGTAGTAGCTATATTAGTGACAAAATATCTAAAGCTACAGATCAGTAATCAAGTATAACACACAAAATAATACCAAACAGTGTAAACAAAAACCCACTCACCAAATTCCGGAAATGATCAAGAAATGAAATGCTCAAACTCACCTGTAAGGCAAAAACCAAAAATTAGGATTTATTATTTAAAAATAAAATTATTGAATAAAAAATAATAAATTTTTTGACAAAGGTATTTAGATACAACCTGTAATAAAATAAATATTAAGTAAATGAAGTCAAATTAATATTAATACTTTTAAATGTCCAAGAAATTGAGAAAATTTATTGATGTAGGCCTATGTATATATTTAGGGCAATGATAAAAAAATGAGGAAATATTCAGATGGGGGAAGGGGAGCGAAATGAGGAGGAATGAGGAATAAGTGAGAGAGAGAGAGAGAGAGAGAGAGAGAGAGAGAGAGAGAGAGAGAAGAGTGAGTGGTGGAAATTCAGATTGCACAAGCGAAAAATGTTATCCAGTTATGAAATTAAATGTTTTGGTTTAAGGAGACCAAAACTCGAATTGAGAACAATAAGATAAATTATGGCACTCATCGAGTTGAAACTTGGGAAATAACGAGGAGAATGAAGCAAAGACCCTGATATTCCGATGGACTTTTTTCGCATAGTCATTTATAAAAGATAAATGAAGGCAGGAAGGTTATTAAGAGTACTGCCAACCGTTCATAACTATGCTTCGGAGTAAAGCAGAGAAACAAATAAGTTTCATTCGGCTATTTTATTACGTTTGTAACTATAAGTAGGCCTATTACCTTCCATAAGCAATGAAATGAATATTTCGTCTGCCGGTCATCCAGTAGCTACAAACGGTGACATTCCACGTGGCACGAGAACCTTCTCACGTCTGCACTAGCAGTAATTGGAAAACAGTCGGACGTAAAACAAAAAAATCTTTCTTTTTTTTAATTTATTATTTAACGTCGCATCAACTGCAACGGTCATTAGCGACGACGTTGGGGTGGAACTTTATGCAATATAGGATGAAATTTTTTTTTGTACCGTATGAAAATTGCTGTGCCTGAGTGGTATTCGAACCCAGGACCGCATGATGAGAGGTGAGCTCATTACCAACTTCGCCAATGCGGCCGGCATTGGAGTTTTTTAAAAATAAAAAACTTTTATTTTTAATAGATGAATGGACTAGTGGGTTTAATTAGAAAGACTAAAAGAGGATAATCAGTAAGTCATAAAATATTGGCGTATGTAATGTAGGAAACGGCAAGCTGTTTCCTACATTAAGGGCTGTAAAACAAAAGAAAATGTATTGATTTTAGCTAAAAATCGCCCTACATCAACACATCAGCAGTAGTATTAAAAAATTAGGCGCGAAATTCGACATCAAATTCTTTGTCACACACATCAAACCTTCACACTCGAATCGTATACTAGCGATTCAAAACAAGATTCTACGAGAGATAACGGCAATGCCCCTTTTATGTCACAAAGTTAATGTAGCACAAAGACTTACAAACCCCATACGTAAATGACGTCGCGAAACAACTATACAAGACGATGCACGACAAATTTGAATTACATGACAACCCTCTCATACAAAACATGTACACTAGGGCGATAGCGGGTACTCAGCACAGACTTTTAAAACCCTCTAGCCAAGGGATCTTCTTAGCCAATTGAAGGACTGTAGTGATGACTGCAAGCTCCAGCAAGTAATTTTAGTTTTGGAACCTTTAGCATCATATTTAGAAATTGTTATATATTGTATTAATAAAGCATTTCAGAACAGAAGAGGTGGAGATGTAAAAGACACTAGTCACAGTTATCTCCTCTGAGAGCAATGAATTTCATTATACAGCCAGACCCTGGGGTGAATGAAGTGAAAGTGTCATTTGCAGGGTGGAAAGGTAAATTCTTTTCGGAAGGCCTGGCATGCTGATAGGCATAGGCTACTTTTCCACTCAGTGAGAAAGGCAATCGTAAATTACCTCACTCCTCGTTTTACTTAGTGAAACCTCTAGAGGTTCAAACCAGACTTTCGGTTGATGACCTAAAAAACAACATTGTATTAACAGATACTAATTTTTCAGTTAAAAGTGTTAAAAAATTTATTTTTATAACAATGGTTGTTCATTTGAATATAGTCGCAAACACATAGAAACATAAATATGTTAATCTAGAAGTATATTACTCAAACCGTTGTAAATTTTAAGTAATAACTTTTAACTTTAGACACGTTTAAATGAAGGTTTATGTTCAAGAGAATGTAGGGTGTGTCTTTGAGATGATACACTGGTACTGTGTCATATACCAGGGAATGTTTGTCTTATTTATACATAATTACTTATAGTAGCTAGTTGAATAATTATTGTTGTAGGGTTGCAAGTTAGCTGACACATAAATACAGACGTCACAAAGTACAACACCTCTGCATTAACTATACACATTACGAAAATTATTATACCTGCAAAACAGAACACTTATTGTACCCTTCCAACTTTAGCCGACATGGAATTGTTAAAATATGGGTATTGTTGTACGTTAATTTAATACATCTCACCAAATGTAATAGGAGATCCAACAATATTTAAAAATCTGGTATGAAACACTCACACGACTTTATCTTGCCAATATAAATAATGAAAAATTTTAACTTATGTTTAATCATTAGCAAACATTGTAAAATAAAAACACAATCTAATGGTAATCATGAGTGAATGATGCAAGATGAAAAACAACCTGTTTCATTTAAAAATACGGAAAATTACTAATTGCCACTAAACTGTAGACCCTGTTCACAAAAATACTTGAAAGAAAAGTTTTAGAGTTTGTTATTATCTACAACTTTGATTAATACACTTTCGTCGTTAAATACCACAATCTTAAAAAATCCCAAGCATTTTACCGATTTTGAAAAGCAATATACAGAAATACATTAATTAATACTAAACTCTAAGCGTTGTAGAAAAAAGTGCTTGAAATCAAAGTTGTTGGCTTTTGAATTTCCTACAACTTTAGTTTTATACGTTTTTGCTTCAGAATCTATATTTAAGCAGCAATCTTAAAAAAACTTTTTACTTCCAGAGTTCAGCCTCCCCAAGAATTTCAGCAGACATAGCCTGACCCTATCTTTTAGAGCTTACAAAAGTTGTAAAAAAGTCGACTTTTTAAAAAAATCGTTAAACCCGGTTTTTAGAAAATCGTTAAAAATGAATACCTGCATGAATAAACTAATAATTTTAATTAACAAATTTTGATGAAAATGTTTGTGTCCGGTTCACTTGTGTTGTGTAACTTAATTTCCAAGTTTTAACCAAGTACGATATAATGTTCTTGATATATTATGTTCACACACAATTCAGGGGGCCTGAAAATGTGTATTTCCGGTGGAAACTCGATTTCGAAAAATCAACATGAAAACAATACTTCCTTAATTACAACTTGTACAGGGCAAGAGAAACTGAAAAAATAGTTTACGGATAAAACACCATAAAGTAATAAATTATAAATCGAATAAAGCAACAACTGGAAATTAATTCAATTAAACATTTTTACTCGCGACTCTCCATAGGTAATTTAATTGAAAGAATTCTTTTTGGTTAATATTTTCGTAGGTCATAATTTAATATTAATAAATGATGCTTAGTTTAATAGAATTTTTTTAACGGAAATATGAATGTTTGATCTTTCAAAATATTGACTACGGTTAGGAGTTTCGTACCTGTAAGTACAACGGATATAACGGTGCACCAATATAGCATAAGCTACGTGAAGACTTAAATTTAATAGCTGTGATTCAGTTTTATTTTTGACGACAAATGTCATAAAAACAAAACAAAACTACATAAAAATACATAAACTAATCTACGTATTGCACTTTACGTAGAAAGTTCTCATTTTTGCGTACGTTGCTGTAATAAAGCTGCGCCTGTCTCGTTTTAAAATTATTATTTTACGTAGCAAGGTGAGTTACATTCTGTAGTTGATGATGAATTTACGGAATCTCAGACAAATTTGACTAACGTAGTTGTGCACGTTTAAAGAATAAACAAGTCTTTTTCACTGTCAGCTATACTACATTATGATTGTAGTAATTTTCCAAGAATTTAATTTGACAAATTATTTAACTAATAATTACGAATTTAAAATTATAGTTCAGTTTATTTATTATTTAGATGTAGTTTTAAAATTACGTCCGAATTATTAAATTTATTATGTTTATAAAACTGTTTTTGAGATAATTATACTATTTTACGCACAAAATGAAATGAAACAACATTTATTTTCTCAAAAATTATACAAAATATAGAAAACAAACAATTAACATTAACTTATAATCCGTAAAATTACTAAAAACAAAGCAAAATTAATAACTGAAAAATACCTGCAAAAGAGGCCTCTGCCTGAGGATTTATTGTGTATTATGCTTTTTTTTTAATTTAATAGTTTGGTTAATTTTAATTTTCAATTACATTTTAATAAGGATTTAAAGTGTATTATGCTTTTTTAATGTAATAGTTTGGTTAATTTTAATTTTTAATTACATTTTAATAAGGATTGATTGTGTATAATGACTTTTTAATGTAATAGTTTGGTTAATTTTAATTTTCAATTAAATTTTAATAAATATTTTTAACATATCAATAAAAATAATATAAAATGAAATAAATATTATATAATTATGCATAATATTATAAAAAATAATATTCCATATGAATGAATTCTTTGTGGTATTTTTTTTAATGTAAGCAAAATGTACTATTTATTCTAATGTGGAATAATAAGCAGGTGGGTTTTTGTATTACGTATGGTGAGCAAAGAAAACCTTCCAATAGAGGAACTTTTAAACTTATTTCATTTTGTTGTCTTGCCACTGTAAAATTAATCCGTAGGATATTTTAATTTTAGTCGGCGAGTGCCATGTGGATTGTTTAAGAGTGAGATGGCCAAACTATTTGGATGTCAGTCTTCTTTGGCATTTTATATTGATTGTGTTGATTTTTTGTCAAATTGTAGGAGTGTTTTAAATCTTTGTTACAAACGAAGGTGATTGTTGTAAGTCATTTTGGTTAAAACTTTTCCAGGATTTCAACGTGTAAGTGGCTTGCTAAGACCCTATAGATAGATCACATACGACCAAATTGATTTCTGTATTAAGTTTATTGTTTCGATTACATGTTGACCGTTTATCTAGTAGTATCTAAAAAAATATATATATACGAGTATATATATATATATATATATATATTTTTTTTTTAATGAAATCCTTCACAACAATTTCAAACTACCGACACTAAAAGAACTAACTGCGTCCTTCTATAGTACTATGTTCCTAATCACAACACTTAATTATTTGAAACAGAACCTACTTATACAGATAGAAAATACATCAATAATTCATTACAAGCTTTACAAAAATGTTTTTTAAATTTAAAAAAAAAATAAAAAAATATAACCTTATTTAAAATTCAACAGCGGGATATTTTTTTTTTTTTTTGTTTTGTTTAACGTCCGACTGTTCTGCAATTACTGCTAATGCAGACGGTGAATGATGAAATGATTTCTGTAACGTATGAAAATATGCCGTGCCTGAATGGGATTCGAACCCAAGACCGCATGATGAGAGGCGAGCACGTTACCAACTTCGCCAATGCGGCCAACAGCGGGATAGTGTACGGGTATATCTGTATCTACCTGCCTTGGTTTGGTGTCGTATTTCACTATTTGAGCTTTCTTAAAGTACTTACGAGTACTTCTTAAGTACTCGTATGTATTTTTGTTTATCAAAATAATGTTTGCCATAAATTTGCTTATGTACCTGTTTGGCAATGATCACCCTATTTACTAACTAAAACGAAAAGTTAAGTGGTTTACAATTGCCTTCCTCATTGAGTAGAAAAGTATGCTCAGCAGCATGCTGTATAATGATATAAATTACTCTCAGAGGAGATAACTCTGACTAGTGTCTCTTACACCTCTACCTCTTCTATTCTTAAATACTTTAGTCATGTAATTGGCTGACATTGGCTAAAATCACACAACTATTTTTTGTGGCCCTGAAAGTAGTAGATCGAGTGTAAATAATTGAACGCTCAACCTGCCTGTTATGGGCAGTGTAAACAATTATAATGTAATTAATATAACGGGTTTATTTACGTTTTATTCGTAACAACGTTTAAACTTTTTCAAACGCATCCAAATAAAAATTGATTGTATTATTTTTTTATCTGCAGTCATTGAAGGTATTATACTTCGAATATTTATTCTTCTTATTGGAAATAAAAATGAGTTTCTTTTATGATTCATATTAAAGTCATGCTTTCCCCCCATTGTCTGATATTTAGTAGGAACTTGTTATGTTAAGAAAGTCACAGTTCGATTAAGACCCTTCTTGCAATCAGCGTTATATTGGAATTCAGCCAAGTAGTAGTAAAGTTATTGCCGAATTATTCGATTGTACTAACGCCCAACGCCCTTCTTGACTATTACTGCGGTATATAGAATCTAAAATCATTGGATGCAGAGAAGATAATCTAAACGCTGGTTAGAAGGCGGTTGCAGAGAGCTATAACGTCCATTTCTGACCAGACTATTTCCACTGCATTTCATTTAATATAGGCGTGCAGTAAATTTTAAACCCAAATTACTCGACACAAATTTTATTCATTTATTGAATTTTATACCGTATGGATTGTGTTATTAGAGACCCTTTAATTCAATAAATAATCTATTTATAAAACAATATTTTGAATGTTTTCAACCTATTTAGATCCTTCACCCCTTTAATTGGTATTACATTATGTTTGAACGTCTTGAAACTTAAGAAAAGAAGTTCATTAGAATTATATTTTTACTTTCTCTTGCAGATGGATTAGAGACATAATACATTAAAGCAACTGTAACATAATTACTTATACAAAAATATAATTTAAATGAACAGATTTATCGTTATCTGGAGAGCTATCGCTGGGTGGTGTCCTCCTCGAAGTAATTAACGCGGTTGGTTTTTTTAAATGTTTTGTTAGTTTGGTTCTAAACTTTTTGCTGGTTGTTCTTCTACAGTTAAAAAATAAATAAAGTAATAAAAAAACTTTCTCTTGCCTATATGAATATATAGAAAGGAAAGTATTATTTTCATGTCGATTTTTTGAAATCAAGTTTTCACCGGATCTACACATTTTCAGACCTCTTGAACCCAAAAAAACTTGTTTTTAGCGAATGATCTGTGTGTGAACAAAATATCTCAAGAACGAAACATCGTATGAAGTTGAAACTTGCAACTTAGGTTAGGTGCCACTAGAGCACCCGACAAGAACATTTTCATCAAAATTGGTCAACCGGAAGTAATAGTTTATTAATGCCATTTTTCACTTTTTTGCAAAAACTTTCTCAAAAACGGCTTCTGCGATTTTTTTTAAAAATCGCCTCATTTACTACATTTTTTTTTGCTCTTCAAGATACGATAGGCGCCATGTCTGCTGAAATTCTTGTGCAGGTTGTTCTCTCGTAAAAAATAATTGTTTTTGTAAAAAATGCTGCCTTAATATGCATTTTAAGCCAAAAGTGCATGTAATAAAAGTTGTAAACAATTTAAAAATCTACAACTTGTTTCAATCAATTTTTTAGGTTTTAGGTTTTTTATTAGGTTATATTGGTCATTATTTACTTTGGCAAGAGAGTGTCGTATGAGTGTTTCACACCAGATTTATTGGGTATATACTTAGTGTATTAACCGATTTAAGAGTCTTAGACAAGAACGAACAAAAACTATAAAGAGTTTTTTTATCCCTAATGTGTGTACTTTGCAATCTAATTTAGAACAATAAGCAACCCCATGATCCAATGAGATGAGAATGATGTGTATGACGTATAAATTAGGTGAAGTCTTGTACAGACTCAAGCCTACCATTCCTGAGAAAGTATGGTTTATTGAACGCTAACCATCAATTACACCGGCAAACACACTGACTAGATACACTGTCTAGTATCCAAATCCATATAAATATAACTACCTTTATTAGGATTTGAACCAGGAACCTTCGTCTCCGAAAATTATCTTTTAAACAGCTGACTCGCCGCGATGACTTTACTCTGTTACAAAAATTTTTTTATTTAGAAACCCTTTTGAAACTAGTGTGGTGTCCAGCTCGTTTGGACAGCAGCGGAGAGTAAGTCGATCCAGGCCTTTCAATCAAAACTGTTAAGAGTTGCTTCTGGAGCTCCTTAAAAAGGAGCTCCAGCTCCTCCACGATGAATTTAAACTTCCTACAGTAAAGAAACCAACCGCGTTCTGCTACAGTAAATTTCGCAGATGACTATATAATCATCGAAACCAATTGGCTCATGACTTAGCTATTAGGAACTTCCCAACTGTACATCTTCTAAACCGGAAATGGAGCAGCGATCTTTTGGTCTAAATAACGGACAACACCCGTAGTTCTAAACGGAGAATGTACCACTGGGTACCTCTTCTGCTGAAAGTAAAATTCACCGCCCGTTATAGTAATATCATATATGGAAGTAGTGCAGCTCATTGTATAATACCGTAATAAAAATTAAACTAAATAAATCATAGCAAAATATTATTGTGAAAATATTTATTTTAAGCGCTATAATATTTTAAATATTTATGTTAAAAATTTCAGTAAGATAATTTGATAATTCAACACTGTAGTTTTAAATTAATATTCAACGTTACATTTTTTATTTTAAGTCCAAACGTATTGTACACTGAAATAAATTTTATTAAACAAATTCACTTAACAGAATTACGATAAAGTTTTTAAAAGAGATGTTTAATTTAAACATACAAAAACTAGATGAATGCAAAATTAGAAGCAGAAAAAATGGGTGATGAAAAAGATCATAAAATGTATATTTGACTTGAATGTATTTGGCCATTTATTCAATTCGCAGCAAAAGAAACTCTGTAAAAAGAGAAGGTTAGAGAGGTTGGTTACATAGCGAAGATGTTGAAATTTATAGGTGAAGCTAAGAATACTACAATTCCACTTTACGGGCATGTGAGAAAGAATGAATACATTTAGAGTCGGGATGAAATTTTTATTTCAATTATGCGCAACACGAGGTGGAAGAATAGTTTTCAGTATAAAGCAGTGAAAATGGTGTCATTACTACCTATTTGCAAGTCTGAACCTGTACTATAGGTCTACACACACCACATTCGAACTACCTATGGTGGTTTACCTTCCCCTTACAATAGAGATATTTTTCTACCCTTCTTATTCAACAATATTTCCTTCACTCAAACCCCTTTTAATTCTTCATTTTGTACATCCCCCTTTTGAGTAACGTTGTTATTTTACTGTAGGTCACGCACGTTCGTTTTTGGTTTTGTAAAATAATTTACATGACGTTATTCCTTAATACATAAATGCAACTCTCTTTCAAATTCATTTTTGATATATATTTCTTTAAAAAAAGAATCATCGTTTTTCTCGTATCTTTAGTTTTCCAGTATTTGTTGGTTTCACAATTTCCAAATACACAAATTATTTTTTTTACATTGTATTTTTAAAGTCGCAAAAATTGTTTTGGTTATTAGCGACTACTATTGGTTACAACACAGAATCAGTGAGTTTTGACGAGTAAATTACAGACCGTAGCCGGGAATTGAACCGGGTACCATCTACTTTACAGTGTTCAGCCCAATTTAGCACTCAAAACACAGAGCCATCTGGAGGTGGCTAACTAATTGAATTTTTGTTCCAAATAAAAATAACAGATTGTTCAAAAATTTATTTTTTTAAATACTCAAAACACATTTTTTAATTATTGTAAAATTATAGCAATAAAACCTTCTTTGCCAAAAAATAAAGGTTTTACACGATTCCACTAAGAGAAATGATTACTTTTGCAAAGATTTGGATGAAACTTTTGGTATTCACAGAATATTTTTAAGATCGATAATTATTTATGAATACGATATTGTAACACTTAGTCTAAGGTTCGTTCGGGATCTGGTTAAAATAAATAAAAAAACAACTTCTTTTTAACGTATTATAACTATTTATTTACAAAATTATAATTAATTAATATCCTAAGAATACAAATAAATTACAATTAAATCACTTAAACCAAATTAATTGCAAAACTTAAAGCTTAAACCAAACTCAAGTGGTAATAAACTCAAGCTTAAGTGGTCACTTAACAATCAAAACAATGATTTACACAACCGCTTGCTACCACCCTCACACACATTATCATCATAATTCAGAACCAGTTTCATAATTACACTATCTCGGAAAGGTCCGACCATAATGTTCCATTCGCCAAGTACTAACAAGATAGCGGCTTTTATAAAAGGCCGTGGTCTTTCTCGAAAGACGAGAAACATCTAAATAATATAGGCAAACAAAAGACCATACTAAAACCTTCCACGCTTAACTAGAGTAATCTAAAAAGTAGTACTGTGTCTCCTGGGAGATACTTTTTCGTGATAATTATCATTGTAACAAATCTTACACAAATTTATACACAAATCGGCATAGTCAAATTATAGATAACAGGTAAATAACAAAAATCGGTCTAAGTTTATCAAATCGTCAGTTTCTATTTATTTTCTTGTACTAAGAGACTACAATTACTTCATGAAAACTTCATAAAACGTCGTACTGTATCTCCCAGGAGATACCTTTCCGTGACAATATTATCTTTGTATATAGATAATAGGTAAATAAAAAATCGGTCTACGTTTATCAAATCGTCAGTATCTATTTATTTTCTTGTACCAAGATATTTTTTCAAATTCGCTTTACTTATTCAAAAACTTGCTCATAACTGACCGGTGGAATGTCAAATTATTTATATCCAATCTGTTAGTTGCAGGGCTAAAATAAATAGTTCTGTTTCTTATCACACGGTCAGCCAATTAAATGACAATCATTTAAAAACAGAAGAGGTAGAGATGTAAAAAACACTAATCAGTGTTATCTCCTCTGAAAGTAATGAATTTCATTATACAGCCAGACCCTGTGGTGAATGAAGTGAAAAGTATCATTTGCAGAGCGGAAAATATGTGCTTTTCAGAGGGCCCGGCATGCTGATCATACTTTTCCACTCAGTGAGGAAGGCAAAGGTAAACCTTTTCACTCCTCGTTTTACTTAGTAAAACCTCTACAGATCTAAACCAGCCGTTTGGCTGAGATTAATAAGTCATTTAATGTAAAAATTACTTATGCAGCTTAAATCACATTCTTAAGGGTGAGTTTTCAATTTTATAATGAATAAAAATATCTTAAAAATAATGTTAAGATGAATACTTAGTGAAAATTTGGTAAAAAGTAAAAATGATTTAGTAAAACATTACAAAAGTATGACTAACTTTGTTATAATGATCCAATAATTACAATGAATTATGGAATAAGATGAGGGCTTACACATATGTTAAGTAATATTAAGAGGTGTATTTCATTTCATACTGGGTTATAGCTAATTGTTGTCACGCGAGTGCCAGCCGGTACCCGGGAAGGTTCTTGCACAAGGAATTAATAATGCGCATAAGGCAGGGTTTGTACCAGTCTGTACCTATATTCCTTAAGCCCCCTTTTCATCACAGCAACGCGTTATAACCTACTCAGGAATAAGTTGTACTCTCTTCCAATTTTAATGAAACGCATAACGTAAATCTTATTTATATTATATTTAATATAATAAAAACCTATCATAATATCATTATATATTTTATATTGTTGTTTTTCTAACAGTTTACACATAATAAATAATTCATAATGTTTTCTATCATGCATGCCATGTTTTGGTAAATTTTTATGACGTAAGTACTACATCTGACTATCTTTTGTTATACCCTAATGATAATAGATTGCGTGTTTTTGTACACCCTCATCCGTTGTGTATATCTAATGTATTTCTTTTTTCAATTCTGTTAAATATTATTATTCCACTCTTTAATTATAGAACAATAAATACATAACCCTTTTATGAATTGTGTTTCTTCTCTTAGATATTTTTACTAATTGATGTTCAATGTTTACGAATTATACAGCTATATTACTCCAATGAAATTCTCTTATACTGGCTTCAGCCTGTCGTTCAAACCCATTTAATTGTTATATCTCGATTTTTATAAAGTTTTAAAATTAAATTAATCACCCACAAAAGCTGTTTACATTTCGTTTCTTTTACATTCTACAAGTAAACCTGTCCTATAATATGTATATTAACAACTCCCCTATACCCCAATCTAAAACAGTAAGATATTTAGTTATAACATTATACTTATAGTTACTTGAGTCACGAGTTTGCCTTTAGTTGTAACGAGGGGTAAAGGGGGAAAAGCATCCGTGCGCATGCGCGACTGCTTTAATTTAAGTACAACAAACAAACAACTTATACTATACCCAGAGTATATACACTATATCGCGGAACCTTTTGTAGGTTAACTGTACGAGTATAACTGTTTGTTACCGTAAACAGAAATTTTAGTTTCTCGAAAACGTGGCCAGACTATTTACAATATTCAAATTTTTTTTCGGCTAGCACGGCACTTTAGTTATTGCACCGAATGAACCTTATCCTAGTCCACCCCTGGAACTAATCACGAGTTAGTAATGAATTTCATTATACAGCCGGACCCTGCGGTGAATGAAGTGAAGGTGTCATTTGTAGGGTAGAAAGTCCATGCTCTTCACAGAGCCTGGCTTCCTGATAAGAGTACTTTTCCACTCAGTGAGGAAGACAATGATAAACCTCCTCACTCCTTGTTTTACTGAGTAAAGCCTCTAGAGGTTTAAACCAGCCTTTTGGCTGGCTAATCTAAACAAAACAACAACACCGTGTTCGGTATGCGATTAAAAATATTCTTGCATTATTGAGTTTGTAATATTTACAACCTTTTTCAGTTTTTCTCCATATTCTTGCATTATTGAGTTTGTAATATTTACAACCTTTTTCAGTTTTTCTCCATATTCTTGCATTATTGAGTTTGTAATATTTACAACCTTTTTCAGTTTTTCTCCATAAAAAGTAGCTCAAAATCTTTCCACCTGAAATGGAAGCTGTATATTAAATTTCAAATTTCTGGGTCAAGGAATTTCGGAAACTTCGTGACAAGTTAGTAATTTAGTCGCCATCAGTACGATAGAACTATTGGCTTAATAAACCTTTTTAATTTTCTTTTTTGTTGAAACTTTGTTTTGTAAAGATGTTTATAAGCGGATTCTTCTCCAGTTTTTAAAATATTTTTTTGGCTATTATTATTATTTAGCTTGCAGTCAGATTCTTTCCGTACTCTCTTAAAGTCGTGATTTTTTTTAACAATCGTTGTTAATTATTTAAATTATTAATGGGCCAGAGATCTTCTATAAAGTGATTTATTTTATTTTTCTTTCTTCTTTTTTTTCTTATGTTGTTATTTATCATTCATGTATCATGAACTTTATTTCATAGAACATATACCAATGGGTATCACTGTTCTTTTTCATTTATTTATTTTTTATTTATTTTTTTTTATTTTTTTTCCTTGTCATCCTTTGTTTACTGTCATCTAATTTGCTCGTTGTATCGTAGTATATAGTTGCAAATAAAGTTATTAAAGTTAAAAAAAAAAAAAAAAATTATTACGGAATAACGCTTAGTACATTTTTTTTTGTTAGAAAATACAAAAATACTTTGCTCTGAAATTGATATTTAAAAAAAGTATCATAAACCAAATAGGTTTACGAAAATGAAGTCTTATGTAAATGGATTATCCTAAATATATTACAAGCCTAACAAGAACCTACTTATTCAAGAATTTGTTGACGTTATCAAATTGTGATTTTATAAAAGAACTCTTTTTCAAAACATTAACGAAAATAAGAAAAGCATTGTTTATTTTATGCCTGTAAAATCCTATCATTAAAAATGAAATAATAGTAATTATTTTTTGGGGTTCTTTCTTTTTCTGTATTTACGGCATTATCAAAGAATATTAATCTAAAAACTAAATAGAAACCCATTTCAACAGAAGTAAAATTATCCCAGGAACAAAATGAAAATCGTTGAACAAAAAGAATTCCCTGCTCTCTGTACTTTTCTACGCGTACGTAAAGCTATTCACAGGGAACTGAATTCTTTTGTACCAGGTTCTAATTGGATTATTGTCGTAATTTCTCTTCAGTCAACAGTCCAAGAGATTTTTCTCTAAAATCTGATTTTTGATGTTTTGTAATTTTTACTCTAGTACAATAATCTTTAAAGCTTTTTTAATCAGGCTTATTGTAAAAAAGAACAATTCGCATGATTTCAAAAATTTTGTTAGTTTTAAAATACATGTAGGTTTATTGCTAGGTAACAAACGTAAAAAATATTTTTTTATACAATGAATTTCTTTTCAAAGAGACTGATTTGTGAAAAATTTGGGTTATTCAAATTTGGTTTAGAAATACAGTTAGGAAGTAAGTAGGCCTACTATTCTCAGAATTAATATTTTTGTACCCTTATCATTAACTACTTTTCTCGTTTTTTAGTTTATTTAAAGCCACGTAAACAGCTGTCATTAGCGACTACGGTAGGTTAGGGAACTGGTTTTGGGACGTAATCATTTTGGGCCATTTTCAACGACGACCAGTGTGTAAATACTTTAATATGAACTAAAAAAATAATAATAAAATTGTTGGGCGCCTGCTCTACAATTTAATTAGACTAAATTTTTTTCAACATGGAAAGTAAAAAAATAAAAAAACTAGATTTCCTTGTTTTAAACTAAATATTTAATTAATCCACTACAAACTAAATTGAGCAACTACTAACAAAATTATCCTTAAATTACCCTAACCTGATTTAAAATATAGCCAACCTTTTTTGCCGCGAGGTTAATATAAAAACAAGAAATAAAAACCCTTAATAAATAAACGAATGAATTTACCTCGAATTAAATATGTGTCCCCTTTCTTATTCTTCTTTCCTTTGTTCTCCTGGTTACTCTTCGTTCTCCTATACTCCTCGTTCTCCTAGTCTCTTCTCAAATCCTGCTCCTTCTTAACTAACCGTTTCACTCTTAAGTCCCAAAGGAACTGAATGTAAATTTCCTGGGTCCGAACCAGGAAACCTCTGGTTGACAAGCCTCCCTCTTCTATCAACCGTTCAACCAACCTGAAGGGCCCACGGGAAGGAGAACTACCCGAATGATTGGCTGAAAGTTGGTAGGTGGAAGAAAGACCCAAAATACAGAGGTAAAAATACACCGGCCTAATGATCAAATGGTTGACCGTTGGGTATATTTACAACTTATTGTCTAACTAACGGAAGTTTTATTAAGTACGCAACCCTGATTATAAGAAGATAGAAGTAATACATCGGTAAATTTTCTGTTCCCCAATCGGTATGTTGGCAACAGTGTACTCAAGGCCATTTACCTAAGACAGTTGAAATGTTCCAGTCAAGCATTAGTGTGGTGACAGCAGTCGTTTCATTATATTGTGTCAGTAATGGTTTTTCCAAGGAAGAACGCGTGTTTATTGTAGAGACTTACATAGCGAGTAAATCTTACAAATGTGTGCAAGATAAGTTTCAGTTGAAATTTCCCCGTTCTGCCGTTCCGAATAAATCGTCAATATTGCGTTTGATAAATAAATTCCGTAGAACTGTGAGTGTACTCGATGAGAAACCATCTCGCCAGCCAACAAAGTTAACCGCGGCTAACGAGGTAGTTTCTCATCGAGTACACTCACAGTTCTACGGAATTTATTTATCAAATTATTAGCTATATTAATAACTAGATCACTTACGACTGAAATGAAACGAAAATCAGCTGGTAAACTGCTTCCGAAACTACTGAACGGATTTTCATGAAATGTTTAGTTATATTCACAGCAACAATTTCTTTTAAAGTTTTCAAAAATTATAACCTTCAATGCCCTTTATGAAGATTTCATAAATACGTGTGTGTGTGTGTGTGTGTGTGTGTGCGCGCGCGCGCGCGCGTGTGTGTGTGAGTGTGTGTGTGTGTGTTTGTGTGTGTGTGTGTGTACGATGGAGTATACAGTGGATCTAGCAGCTACACAATTTCTGTTACATACTAAAAAAACACTATTACACCATTTTTCACTTGCGAAGCCGCGACAGGACATGCTAGTAATACATAAAGGCAAAATGCACAAATCAGTATACAAAAACCTTACACGTTTATTGTAACTTTAATTAAATTTTAAAAAATACGAATTTCATATAAAATGTGGAACTAGGTATCTCAAATATCAAAAGGTGTGATGGAGGATACCGTTCATGAAAATACAATGTTAAAGATGTTATTATATATAGACAATAGTAATAAAAATATACAACGAAGAAGTAAAATAAGAAGTACTAAGTATGACAATAATTTTTGAACGTACTGTAGAAGCGGATAACTAATTATTAACTATAGAAATATTAGTATACCAAATACATCTCTTGCACATATTAAAAGCGAATCCAAAAATTTAGTTGTAAATAAAGAAAATAGAATAAACCAACTCAGAAAAATCTCTCTGTATCCTCAATCGTGAACAACCACTTAATAATCAACGTGAGAAACCCTCTACTAACTAATAATTGAATTATTAAGCCTGTTACAATTATGAAAGATTATTGTTGTTACCTAACCAAATCAGAGCTTAAAATATGTTTAAATTACAAAAAGTGCGATCGTATGAGCCTGTTCCAGGAATTTGGAGTCCTTCCTTTAAGGCATTTATTTGTTTTCAAGGTTCTGATACAATTATTTTGGGCTTGTGGTAACCGTGAAGTAATTATTGATCCCAATAAAACCAATTATGGTACTAGGAACGCTGGAAAAATTAAGACTAGAAAACCAAATAGTACATTTTTTCAGAAGTCATTTCTCTATCTTGAGAGGCGATTCGTTAACGTACTTCCACCCCATATACACAGTATTATTGTCACCACATCTATTTAAACATAAACTAAAATATCATAATATCGATCTATGAGAAAGAACTTGAGAAACTTTTCCAGGTCTTAAAATAACTGTTTTATTAGTTTTTAATTTTCTCTTTGCGACAGTTTAACTGTCTCCTTATGCTCATTTATTGAATTAATTTCGTATAAAGTTAAAATATTTACGTTGTGTTAGTTAAAATATATTATTGTAAAGTAGTTACAGTTATAAAATAAAAATTATAATATAGCTACCAGTAGTAATTTAATTTAGTAATTTTATACTAGTTATAAGTATTTAAGTGAATTAATGTTTTTGTTCTGTATACTCCTATGCGCGGACAGAACTCTTTGTGAAGAAGAGTTTTTGCGTATAAGTAGATTTAGTTTAAAATATTGTACGTAGCTTAGTATAGTCATGAATTGTAATTTTAATGTAGCTATATATTTTACTAAATAAAATAAAAATTTGTCTACATGCTTAACTTTTTGACATTTTCTGCAAACTATAAATTGTGTCTTCGTTTTATTTATAAGAAAAAAGTGGTAGCATTTGCTATGAGCTAAAAATAAAGCAAAAAAATTTCTCAGTTTCATTCATACAATTCATTTTATCATATGTCTATATTAGTTATACAAGGGTTTTGTTCCAAAAGTTATTTATTTTTTCACTTGTATTCCAGACTTTTAATGAAAAATTGCAAAATAATATTCTTTTCTGTACTTTCACATTATTAAATAATGTAAACATTGTCAGTAAACTAATAAGTTTTATAAGTTCAAAGCAGAGCAGACTTTACAAAAAGAAAGAGAGAGTGGAAGCAAAAAATATTCTGACGTAATGTAGAAAGAGTGCATGATTGAACGAGGTAGAGAACACCACTGCAGACAGAATATTGCATCCGCAAAACTGCTCCCCACAACTTGTGAACTTGTGATGGGATCTTAAACTTTGGCTATTCGTCTTCTTTGCCGCAAAATTCTACATAAAAATTGTGTTTTCTCACTTTTTATTACAGTATTATTATACTGAAGGTCGATGAAATATATTTATGTTAAAATATAAACCTAGCTATTTTCCTAATATACTGGTATCGTTTTATGAGAACAAATTGCTCACATTACGGCGTACCTTATACATACAAATATACAGATCAGTTTTCCTTATTTCAATAGAAATTTCTATAAAGAACTCTTTCTTCTATTGTATAGTAATTTGATCTAAATTCATAATATACTGAATTTATTTTACATAAAAACAATAATTAATTTTACTAGAATTCGGATGAACCTTTAACTTTTAACTCCACATTAACATCGTACAGCACGGAGGTCCTGCTGGAAAAATTTAAGGAGACCTAGCTATGAAAATGTCAAAAATAGTTTTTTTAATATTAAAAAAATACTCAGTACTTTCTCTTTCAGTATATGAAAAATATTATGGGTCTTTTCCTGATATAATTTGTATAAAAAAATAAAGTCATTCCATGGCGTTCTAACGCAAACCAGATCGTCTTGAGCAACCAAGTAGCTTGAACTAACGCAGACTACTACAATAGCAAGAACTATTGTTGAATTTGGCAGGTTTTCGGCAAGTTGTTTTTTTTACTAGTATCGATATATACAGCTACAATATAATCGACATATTTTTTTAAGAAAGCAATATTAATTTGTTGACTGTGCATTATCAACAACTTAAACATGACCTGTGTAGATAACATTTAACTTCGATTTCCCAAAAATCATGATTTCTTAAGTATTTTCTTCATTATGCACATTTTACTCAACTACTGTTAAAAATAAAACAAAAATACTGTAAAAAATATACAAAGCTAAATATTTTTCTACTTGTAAAATTGAATATATTTTAGTTGGTATACGTCTCACTTTTGTAAAATTTTCGTTTAAACTCAGTTAAAGAAATTATAATTAAGAAAAATAAATTTGAATAACAATTGATGTGGTAGAATCTACTGTGGTTAATTAATATGCTGTAAAAATTTCATTGATAAAAATTGATGCATTGCATAAGGACTTGTGTCAATACCGTGAAGAAGAAATTACGCTGCTAAGTTCTAAATATCAAGAAAATTAGCAGATCACCCAAATTATTTGGCGCTTAATTTACTTGATAATAGCGAAGACGTGACACGACTGAAACGAATAAAATTTCTTAACCTTCCGTTTAGATTTAATGGCTAACCTACATTTTAAATAATTGAAGTCCATATCAATATCATCTCTATTAACATCTTCTTCCTCTACGCATTTGTATACTATCACCGTTATTAATTTGGTTACCTTTTCTATTGGTGTTATTCATCTTTTATCTAGTTAATATTTTAAAAATTATACGTAATTTTTTTCCTTTCTGAAGCAATACCGTTAGGTATTGTCTTCGTCATGTGAACCCGTTTATGCTATTTACTTATAGTTTTTGTTTTTAAGCTGATTATAAATATACTCAGATGTTAGAAAAAAAATTTCAGTACTCCTTAAGAAATAGCATTTGATAGTTTTCAAATTATATTTTTCACGCATTATATTTACTTTCAGACGACAAACTTGTTCTTCAGATTTTTTTAGTAATGGACCAATATGACAAAAGCCACAGTGAAATACTTACGACTGACACTAAATAAAAAATAATATGGAACTTCATACCCGACTCAAAAGACTTGTCACTAAATACCGGAGTAAAATTCAATTTTTTCAGTTGCTGAAAATTTATCGTAATTGATTTAGTTTTTTTCAAAATTGTTGTCTGATGGATGATGATAATTAACAGGGCTTTCATATTCCACACGTACATATTAATATTATACGCTTGTACCAAATGTTCAGTGAATCAGAACTCTCCCTCGTCTACCAAAATTGAATAGTGTTCGCTACGTATATGTGGGTGAGGATACATGTAAAAGAGATTACTGTAGGCCAATACATTTTTTGTATATAGCTATTTAGCCATAGGTCCGTAGGTTCAATGAATATTGAACATTGTCTGATCCTGAGGGATTCCTAGTTTGATAGTCAGGGAAAGTAAACCTAATTCGTCAACAGGATTCAGGCTTTATCAAACTACATACACCCTACAGTCGCACACGTGTACATTATATGTAGAGGTACTACACACGCGGGTACAATATTGCTCAACGTGCATACGTTTTTGTTATATGAAAACGTAAACACCATACTAATAAACGTCATGTATTCAGGTGTTTAATTTTCTACAAATGTTTAGGCTATTTTTACCATAAAATGCGCTTAAGGCTGAAGAATTTTAGCAAACATGGCGCTTACCCTATCTTGTAGAGCATAACAATAATAGTAAATGAGGTGGTTTTAAACAAAATCGTTCGAGCGGTTTCTGAGAAAAATGGGAAAAGTAAAAAATCTCACTAGGTAATAAATTTAAGTACTACTTTCTGTTGATCAATTTTAAAGCAAATGTTTGTGTTAGATCTCCTAGTGGTGCCTAACTTAAGTTCTAAGTTTCAACTTAGTACAATATTCAATTTTTGAGATATTTTGTTTTACCCTAAATTGAACATTAAGGCTGAAAAGTTTCAGCAGTCATGGCGCTTAACCTATCTTGTAGAGCATATCAATTAAAGTAAATGAGGCGATTTTAAACAAAATCGTAGGAGCAGTTTCTGAGAAAAATCTAAAAGAGTGGAAAATCGCACTAATAATTTAGGTACAGTAAAACCCCGATTGTCAGAAACCCGGTTATCCGAAATATCTATTATCCGAAATTTGTTTTTTTAATTTTTCAGCAAATTGTGTACGTAGAAGACTAACTACTACTGAACTCAGACTGATAGGCAACACTACGTATACTAAAAGTCGTCAACTTTTAAAGAATTTAAAGACATTAGCAAGTAATCGCTAATCAGTTGCTCCCGGACGAAAGATCAGAAAAGATCGCATAACGGCTGTTGTTTGTGCGAATTTAACTGGTTCACGTATAAAATTCATAAAATACAAATAGTCAAGCATTTGAAGCGTTAGAAACTGCTTTAATTTGGTATGAAATGCAGCCTGAAGCAGATTTTTCTACTCTCCTGAAGTGTCAAACGAGTCAGGGATCTAGCAGCATTAAAGCAAAAGAACAATGCTAAACAACGCAAAATAAGCGATTTTAAAAAAAATGAACTGCAATAGATAAATGATTTTTGTTTCTTATAACAACTTTTAATATTTTTTTAAACGTACCTACTTTTATTTATATTTATTACGATTCTATATAAATTCACAATTTTCATTGATTTTCCACTATTAAAATTGATATTTTTCACTATTAAGTATATTTATCTTTTTATTATTGCGTTTCTCGAGTGTGATCGATATCCAAAAAAAAAAACGGTCATCCGAAATTGTCATGCCCTAATTATTTTTGATAGTCGGTGCTGTACTATTTCCTGTTGACAAATGTTGAAGAAAACGTTTGTGTTGGAACCCTTAGTGGTACCTAACTTAATTTCCAAGTTTCAACTTGGTACAATATTCTGCTCTGGAGATAGTTTGTTCACGCACACAGATCAATCGTTAAAAACGTGTTTTCTTTGGATCATGCGGCCTAAAACCGTGTTTTTACGGTGAAAAATCGACATGAAAATAATACTTTCCTTCCCTACATGTTCAATAGCAAGTAAAAATGGACAGCATGTTGAAATAACAAACTAAAATGTTAAAAATTAATTCCTTTGTTGCTAGGGAATCCTTTACTGACAATCATTATCGTAAATTAATTGGCGGTTAATCAATTATAATTAATTAGATTCTTTCAGAATAAAACCACGTTATAAGTGGAACCTACAATTTTATAAATACTTCAGCTTGAATGAATAATTGGCAAAAAATAAAAATGCCTTAACTGATTTAGTTATGCAAAACAGTCTGCTGGAAAAATACTTTACGGACGCGTGACTTTTGGATATTAGTTGGGGCTGTTGTGGCTTTTCCCACGCCCCGTACCACCCAAAAAAGGGCGCTCGCTCAGTAGACGCCCTCGAATACCTATTTTACTGAACTACAAACCTCACTTTATAGCTTTGTAGTAATAACGCAAGTATTTCTTCTTATTTATGTGTATTACTCTATCTACACAAAAACAGTTTATTCTTTCTTATGCAATACTAATAACGGAATATGACTAGAAAAGCGACTGTCGCTTGATTGAGATACTTAACAATAAAGTATCTATACAACTATTCTTCGTAATATACTTTACCCATCATCTCTTTATTGAACTTGTAATACAATTTTCTATAGGAAACTTTTTCAATTTTAAGTTTTGTCATGGTAAAACTAAAAGATAATTATTCGATTATTAAAAAATATATCCGTCTAGAAGTTTAATTAGTCGTTCAAAATGCAAAATTTATTCATTATCTTGTCACAAAATTATTGATTATTTGTATTATAATATGTTTTAAATACTTTTACACCTTTTGTCTTGTATTAGAGTCGAACTCAGTTAATTTAGAGTCGAATCCAGTTGAATGTTTAAAAGTTTGAATGATCACTGTTTATATCACACATTTCATCATCATCCTTTTCATTCCTTTTCCAAGTTTCCTATTGTCGGGATATCACTGAGTTATTTACCTTCTATTGCTGTCTAAGAATCGAAACTTTTTTCCAACTCATCTATAATTGAACCGATCTACTTTAGTCTGTCTGTCATTTTATTGGTCATTCTTCTCTCCATCTACGAACACAATATCTTTCTAGGGACTCTACCATCCTCCATTCTATTATCATGACTAAACCATCATAGTTTGACAACTCTCCTTATTAAGCTGTCCCGAATGGTTCCTTAATTATATAAATTCTCATTTTATTTCCTAACATACTCGTCTTGAACTTCATTTCTGCCGCCTGCATTATACTTACAAATCACTATATATTTACATAAATTTAACCATTGGAGATTTTAACCACTAAAGGAACTTGATTAAAAATTCTCATATTAAATTAAAAGTTAGCGAATAACTGTTATCATTTATTACTTACTTTTCAGAATCAGATTTTATGCAGTTTTCATTCTAATTCTGCCACGGGTTTAAACTAGTTTTATCCTAGGCGGCGAGAAAAACTCATGTTCACTCTTTCACGATTGGGGAAGTAGTGTTTGACTCAATTGAGGCGTCCTCGTCCAGCCCCAAGGAGGCCGCACTCGCCTACCAACCAAAAACCCGCCGCGTGGCCACTTGATCTGACATCAGCAAAGAACCCTCCACCACCCTCGGAACTGTTTACATAATACTACAAGGAAAATGTCGGGTTAAAAAATGTACACACTGTCAGCGGGGCGTGGAAGGGAACCGTAGCCTAATTCCCCTCTCCCTGCCACCGACCAAAACTCACTCTCTCACTTTCATTCATCTCTTTCATGACCAGCTTAGGAAATTAGTGTGCCTACCTTACATTCAGAGATCGGGACAGGATTGATTTACTGTGGGAGAGGGCGATCCCGCTGATCTCCATATGTCTCCTCCCTCCGCAGTCTACGGGTTTAAACCCGTAGACTGCGTAGACCCGTAGACTTACAAGTTGTTATCTGAAGTATACTTTATTGTTCCACAAGTTTAATTTCTTTGGATACAGACATTATTTTAGATTCTTTCGTTCTATAGTTCACACTAGCCTATTGAAACAACATCCAGCTTAAAGGTCCAAGAATTTATACATTCCATTTTTTTAATGAATGGTAACATTCATTAGAAAATATTCTCAACTTTAAGGCGCCAATAACTTGCTATTCACCCTCTTTCATTCTGCCAAAAGACGACAACCTATATCCCGCCATGCATTGCCCACAGGTTGACCCAAGGACATAATTATGGAACTCTAGAATTTGTCAGCACAACTGGCAGATTGGGCCTGGTGCCATTCCACTGTAACAGTAGTCATAACTGGCATTTAATTGTGAGAACTGTTTTGAAGTTATTTCTTTTCGCTAGAGTCTTCCACCGATTTTTAGAGAGTTCCGCTAGTCTTTAACCAGAAAGCATGCTTTGGGTCAACTTATAATTTTTAAACTGACAATAAGTGAAGAACTGAGATTTCTGGCGATTAGCGACGAGAGTAGAGGTTATACGAGACAGAAGTGTAAACGTTCTGGTAGATTAAGATTTCCTGGTATACCAGTTTAGTAAAAGTAAGGTGGCACACATTATGCTGGCAAACCTCTCAGATACTATGCTGGCAGAAGTACACAGAAGAAGAAGGAAAAGGAGGAGAGAGAGAGAAAGTGAAGCAGAAGAAGAAGTTTACTTTTAAATTTTTTAAATGTAAATTATTCTGCCGTTTTAAGTTTTCTTAAACCGAAAGATCTTAAAAATGCATTTTTGTGGGTTATGAAATAAAATTATTTTTGTATACAAAAAGTCTTTTGCTAAATATGAGTAGATTTACTTACCGAGAATTTGGCCCAATACTGTTCTTCCATCTTCACCCAAACAAGCACTTCTGGCATCAAAGGGATTAGTGAACTGAACGAAGGCATATCCTTTGTGCATTGAAATTCCTGTAAAAATCAAACCAAAATACTAAATTAAAATGAAAACTACTTAATGTTCTCGTGTTAATAACCTACTAAAAAAATACTGTACAGTACGCTAATACCTTTTAAAAAGTAATTTATGTAAACATTCGATAGAATATTTGCTTCCCGAATTTAATTTGAGTGAAATAGAGTAAGTTTTGAATAATGTAAAACAAATATGATGAAAAATGTTAGATAAGTCTTTACTGTGGTTTTAGTTCAATTTATAACTTTCTTATTTATCGTCTTAGTTGTGAAGTTTGTTTTTAGTTTAGTTTATTTAGAGTGACATCAACAGCTTCCTAATTAGAAACTACCTACTTTGGGTAAAAACACGTGAATTCGGACGAATTATAATTTTTCTGTCATCATGCTGTGAGTCAAACCCGGTATCTTCCGTTTTACAGCGTAGCACTCTGATCACAGTTGAATGAACTGTAGTAGTAAAATTTAAATTTTAACATTAACTTGTGCGCTCTTACCGGAAATCTAGTATCTTATCTAGTGTCATCCTCTAAACCACTAATGTATATATTTTTTAACTTCCCAACTACTACGCGACGCCTAAAACAAAAATGGAACAAAGACCTTTTGGTCTGAATATCGGACAAAATCCCTAGTTTTGAACGAACGGAGAATGTACCACTAGTTACCACTTCTTCCTGGAAGTAAAATTCCGTACCGCTCAAATTAAATATCATGTAGAGAACTGTGCAGCTCATTGTATATAGTAGGCTACCGTAATAAAATTAAAGGCAAAAACAAAATAAAATAGTAAAACAACGTTTTTTAGTAATTGTATCATGGAGCAGTATTAATATGTTTATAGTTGAAAAGTAATCAATCAACTATTATTTAATTTTAAAATACTTTAATATTGAAACCTTTTACTCATTCCATCCACTAACGCCGTTTCGTAGTTTTAAAATAGGTATCTATGTGTGTTGCGGTGTAATATATGACAATTTACGATTACCTCATCAGATTCCGACCCGGGTAAATTTGATCAAAAATGTTCACCTTTCTCTAAATTTGTTCTATATTAATAAAAATTCCTTAATAATTATTTAAATTTTAAAATGGTAAATATAAGAAAATTAAAAATATTTTTCTAGATGTATTACTGTAAACATTGTTTTTACATCCAGCCCATAAATGGTTAGAAATGTGAACAAGCAGCGGTAAATCTGGCACTACTTTACGAGGAGTTGAGATTTTCCTTTCCAGTCTTCCTTCCGTGTGTTCACTCCCTCTTTCAAATACACCCTCTCCTTTTATCAACCCTCTAACTCCCTCTTTGTCACTTACACGCAATGTTTAGATCGGTGTTTCTTTTTCTAACTTCTACTCTTACCCTTACTTCCCAATATCTTCCTCTGGGATCAATTACTTCCTCGGCTTGAGAGCTGGCTTGGATATGTGCTCTGAACCCCAAGACCTACTCTTGTTCCGTAGTATGTGGGGTAAGATGTGGTACGACGCTGCATTCATTCCTGTCTACACTTGAATCCTTCTTCAACAGTATCCTTTTTATTCTTTCTTTCAGTTGTCTTTGTCTTTCTTGATTTCTCTCTTTTTTGTTTTACGTATGTGTTTATACACGTTATCTTGTTGGAAACTCAAGCGGTTGTACAACGCACGTTTCTCACGATTTTTTTGTTTCAGTAACATTGATAAAATAATTGAATTTCAAAAACAAAATATCATTTAATGTTTTAACCTTAAAATTTTATTAGATCAGTTTGCAGCATATTGGATTGGTAGGTAAACTGTTTTTGAATGTTTATTCCGGCTGAACCCTGAAAATAATTCAACATTACTACACAGTCAAAAACTGTCGTCGATTACAAAGTTATTATTAGCAACATTATCGACTAATGAAAAATTTCTAAAGATTGCTGAGATTTTGAACAAATATTTTTACGGAAATATATTTTATCACCTTTCAGCTCAGCAGCCCGTGGTGGATTTTGGCTTCCTCCAGAATTCATCTCTAATCCTCTCTACTAGTTGCTAGTGCTCTCCATCCCTGACACCCATCAAAATCAAATCATTGTGACATCATCCATCTACTTCTTTCTTCTTCTTTTGATAGATGTCTTTCCATGTCACCATCCTCGTTGACTTCTATTTCTCAATTTACCCCAACTAATTTAGTCTTTGAGCATGTATGAAATGGACTGTCTTTGCCTTCCATGAGAGTAATGCCCAAATTTGATCTTTAAAATCCTTATTTTGAACCTTCTCAACACGTGTATATTTATATTTTGTACCTCACTATTAAATTATTCTTAAATAATTTTACAATAGCAAACTAGAGTCTGTTTTTCTATTGAATTTGTTCTAGTTCAAGCCATTTTATTACGTTTTTTAGTTTAAAGTACTCCTCAGTACTGAAATTCCTAAACTTCATCAAATCTTTTCTCTATTCAACAATAAAGCTGCAAGGAACTCAATTTATATTATCACGAATTAAAATAAAACTGTGTACTTCCTTTTATGCATTATATTTTTAATATATTTACTACGAGACAAACATTTTTTGATTGTCATTTTAATATATTTCACTTCCAACAGGGTTGGTAACAGAAATCGTGGGGCCCGATACAAAACAATTAAATATTTTAGTATTTTGTGAAGCTACCATAATGAAATTCGGTAAGCATGTACCCAACGACAACTTCTAACGAATTAATAGTAGGCCTATAGGGGATATTCCCACATTGATTGAGTTTCTCTTAACTCGTCACCGAATATTCTGTAAAAGTTACTATTATTTATATATTTTTTTTTCTCTTTAATTTTTTATTTACAACTGTAAAATGTTACAACAAGCAAATGTGATGATTATCGTGATTATGTAAATGACATGATAGGCATGAGAGGGGTAGGGCCCCCATTGGTGCCTCCCCAAGAATGAAATTTGTATATCAAATTAGCATGTCTCTACTCCAGCGTCTTTTAAGGCGTCTAGGAGGATTATCAGGTAAATGGACGGAGGAAAGTGAACGCACCAGGAGGTTCTCGTGTTCGTGTGACTTGTCGTGAAAGCGTTTGTATAGGTATTCAATGGAATTTTGTACAAGTGGTGTTTTCAAATCTGTATGTAAGGTTTTGTTGCTAACGTAAAGAGGTGCTTTTGCTATAAGGCGTAATGTTTTTGACTGGAATGCTTGAATTCGTTGCAAGTTGGAGGGTTTGGTTGAACCGTAGATTTGGGATCCGTAGGTCCAAATAGGTTTCAAAAGAGAACAATATATGCGTAATTTTTGTGCCATTGGTAAATTTGATCGTTTGTGAAGTAGAGAACATGGAAGTTTAAGTCGGGAATTCAGTAATAAACGTTTACGTTTGATATGTGTGCTCCAAGTTAGTCGTTTATCAAAAGTCAGACCGAGATACTTGACCGTATCTGTTTTTGTGAGAGGTTCATTGTCTATGTATACTGGTGGGCAATCACCATGACAGAGTGTGAAAGTTACGTGAAGAGATTTTGTCGTATTAAGTTTTATTTTCCATGTTTTACACCATTCGTGTATAAGATTGAGATGATGTTGGAGTGTTAGTGAAGCGTGTATAGAGTTTTGGTCTCGGGCTAATATCGCTGTGTCGTCAGCGTAGGTAGCAGTGAGGGTCTGGGGTAGGGTCGGTAAGTCTGAAGTGTATACAGAATAGAGAAGTGGGGCTAAAATTGAGCCCTGAGGCACGCCGGCTAAGACAAGAAAGAAATTTGAGTAAGACGATCCTAAACTAATTCTAAAGAATCTGTCAGATAGGAAGGAATTTATGATAAGGTAGTAGGTAAATGGTAGTATTTCTTTCAGTATGTGTAAGAGACCTGTATGCCAAACTCTGTCAAAAGCTTGAGCGACATCTAGGAAACCTGCGAAGCTATGTAATCAGTCACCCTGTGCAGTTGTCGTGTAGTGGAGTGTTGAGTGCGGAATCCGAATTGATGTGGAGGTAGTATATCATGAACCAGCGGAAGAATGCGCTTGTAAAGGAGTTTTTCGAAAATTTTTGAAGGTACTGAGAGGAGGCTTATTGGTCGGTAGGAGGAAGGTAAGTGAAAAGGTTTGTTAGGTTTTTGTATCATTACTATTTCTGCATACTTCCACTGAGTGGGGAAATGTGTCGTGCGCAATATACTATTAAAGATTGTAGTAAGGAGAACGAGCGCTTTCCGCGGTAAGTGTTTAAGTATGTCAGCTGTTATTAAATCATATCCCGGTGACTTCTTACATGGTAATCTCGAAATTTCAGATTTTACTTCGGAGGGGTGAAAGTATCTCGGCGGGAGGGATAATTGAAGCGGTTCATCTAGTGACTGAGTAACGCGTTGGTGATGTACAGATTGAATGTCATTATGGGGAGTGAATGTTTCAGAAAGATGTTTACCAAAGCATTCAGCTTTGTCGTCATCAGTTATTAGCCAGGGTCCGTCACCCACCCTAAGGGGCATCGATGTCGTGTGATGCCGTAGTAGGCGTTTTGTGCTGCGCCAGAGACTACCATCCTTCTCGTTCAGAGTTCCAGTATAATTTTCGTATAAGCGGGTGTTGTGTGTTTGAATTTGCTGTTTCAGCTCGTTTGTCAGCCGGTTTAGCGACGTTTATCAGATGATAGGCGAGTTCTCTGCCAAGTGTTACGGGCGCGGCGTTTTTCACGAATAAGTTCTCTGATATGAGTGGGATAGTGTGGGGCGTCTGGGACATTTGGACGGTATGGCAGTGATGCCTTCCATGCACACTGTTGAACAGAGGTAGTAAATAAATCAACAGCATCATCTACCTCCGTGTCCGTTTTAATTGATAATGGAATATCTAAAGCGTGTTCTAAATTGAACTGGAAGAGATCCCAATCCATAGGCCCGGGAGTAAGACTCGGTCTGCGTTCTGTAGAGACTGGTTGGTCTGAAACCGTTAAAAGTATGGGGGAATGATCTGATGAGAGGTAATTTACTGTGGTTATTTCAATAGGAAGGTGTGATAGATTCTTACAAACAAAAAAGTCAAGGAGGTCTGGTAATTTGGTACGCGCGGAGGGCCAGTATGTTGGACTATCTGGAGAAATATAATGTAGATGATTTTCTGTTATAGCTTTTAGTAAATTTCTGCCCCTGGGAGAACATACACGGGATCCCCACTGTATGTGCTTACCGTTCCAGTCTCCTCCAATAAGAAACCGATTACCTAGACTATTAAAGAAATTTCTGAACATTTGGGAAATTATGATGTGTCTAGGAGGACAATACACTGATCCTATGGTAAAACTTATGCTCTTGCATTGCAAATTTATCAGGGTCACTTGGACATGAGGAGTGGAAAAAGGTATTAAAACATTGTGTGTGATTGAGGATTTGACTAGTATGGCCGTACCCCCATGGCTTGTACCATCCGGATGATCGGTCCGATAGATCCTATAGTCGCGAATATAAAATTGAGACCTAGCTGTAAGATGTGTCTCTGAGATTAGAGCTACGTCAATACGGTTAGAATGTAAATATATGTCTAACTCAGTTTTGCGTTTCGTCAGACCGTTTGCATTCCAAAGGAGAACTGTCAGTGAATTTGCAGTGAGTAAATTAATGGCCATAACTGTTACTTAAAGACTGTGTAATGTGGGATATGTGTGTAGCGAGCGAGAAAAGAGGCTGGAGGAGTTGATTTAGTTGAACCAATAAATTTAAAATCTGATCAACATTAGGTATCTTGGGAGAAGATTGAGGCCCTACCTGTGAATTATGAGGGTGAAGATGACGATGATTGTGTGTCCATGCATGTTGTCTGTTTCTCTCCTGTGAGGTGGGTGGTTGTGGTGTTGAAGTCACTGAAACCGGCGATTCAGACGGTGATAACTGATGAGTTGAGTGTTGGCGTGATGATGGAGTTAGGGTAGGTGTTTTTGTTGGTTGTTGTGGCAGAGGTGGAAAATCTTCCGGTTTCGGTGTGGCTGGTTGGTTGGAAGTATGTTTCGGTTGTGGTTGTGTGAAACGGTTTCGACTAGCTCGCAGGTGTTTATGAACTTCGCAGCCTCTGTAATTTGCTGGGTGATCTTTTCCACAGTTTGCGCAGGTGGCCGGTGACTGTCTCGTTTTACAAAAACTGCCAGATTCGTTGCCGCCACCACACCTAACACAGCGGTGAGGGTGACGGCAGTAAGATTTTGTGTGTCCAAAATTTTGACAGCGCGTACACTGTACAATTTCCCTCCGTTTATGTGGTTCCTCAACTGTAATCCTGGTATATAATAAAGTTTTTATGTCGTATATTTTGCCATTGTACGTCTCCGGCTCTATATCTATGAAAAACATCGGTAAAGGTGTACGATCTCGGTTCGAAATTTCAAACACCGCATTTCGAACTACGTAACCCTTATCTTTGAGAGCCTCCGCTATTAGCTCTTTTGGCGTGGTATGATGTAGTCCTTTAATGACAATACGTTGTGCTCGTTGTTCCTGTAGTTGGTAAGTGTGAAACCGGGCGTTTCGGTCTTCCAAGTGACGGATGAATTGTCTGTATGTCGACGGTGAGGTTGGGTAGATGGTAACACCTTTGATACTTGACCGGAGTGAGAATGATTGCGGGCCGCCTACTTCTTCCAACGATTTTACTAGTTGGGCGTAGTCTTGAACGTCCGTTAGGAAGATTGGTGGTGGTTTCTTGTCGCGTTCAATGGATGGGTTTGCAGGTGTGTCAGGATCAGTAAGGACAGAAAATCGATTTTCTGTCGTCACGGATGGCTCTTCCAATGAAACCGAATCTGGCCGAGGTAGCTTCCTAGGGTCACTCCTAGAAACACCAGGGGCTGGCCGTTTCCTAGCAGGAACTGAATCCCATTCTTGTAATGGGGTATGATGGCTGCCATTAGTGCAGTCTTGGTTAGGTTCAGAGTCCATAGTAAATATACTATATACAGAGTCCAAATATATTTACCTAAGAAATAAAATAACCCGCACAAGCACAGTTCTAAATTAAATTATTAGCATACATGAAAAGCTCTTACATTATAAAAATTATAAAATAACACGAGCACAATGCTAAACACGGTTTGTTTATGTTCTGATCCAGCTGATCTTTCCTAGAAAACAACCTATTATTTATATAAAGAATGTTTTGTAAATAACAATTTTATAGAATCCAGTTCCAAATTTAAACACAAGCTATATTTTTATTCTAATTCAAATTAATTTTTACTTTCTCTTGCCCACATGAATATATAGGAAGGAAAGTATTGTTTCATGTCGATTTTTCGAAATCGAGTTTTCACCGGATCAGCACGTTTTCAGACCCCCTGAACCCAAACAAAAAGCATGTTTTTAGCGATTGGTCTGTGTGTGTGTGTGTGTGTATGTGTGTGTGTGTGTGTGTGTGTGTATGTACAGAATATATCAAGAACGGAACATCGTACGAACTTGAAACTTGAAAGTTAGATACCATTACCGGACCCGACACGAACATTTTCATCAAAATCAGTCAACCGGAAGTAGTAGTTTATTCGTGTAATTTTCACTTTTTTCGATTTTCTCAAAAACGGCTCCTACGATTTTTTTTTAAATCACTTCATTTACTTAATTTAATTTTACTTAATTTTATATGCTCTACAATATAGGGTAAGCGCCATGTCTGCTGAAATTCTTGGAATTTTTTTTTACGTAAAAAAATTGTTTTTTAAGTTTGCGGCTTTAATATCCATTTCAGCGCAAAAATGTATATAATTAATGTTGTAGAGTTGTAGAAAATGAATAAAATGAGGTTATGTTTATTGAGGTTAGTTTTTTTTTGTTTATTTCTATTGTTTTATTACTAATCTTAGGTTATTATTGTTCAATATTTGCATTGGCAAGAAAAAGTTTTGTGAGGGTTTTTTACGCCAGATTTTTGCAGTTTAAGTACTAAGTAGAGGAATCATACAATAACTACATAGTAAGTTTAAGACAGAAAGCTAATAGATGTATTGGCTTCTACAATTTCCTTTTTTATGTCTAATACTTTAGTTAGCCTCCGCAAGAACTAAATGTTTACCTATGACTGCCCTTAAATTACTATATTACTATTACTATATATTTAATACACATTTATAATATAGCAGTTAGTTGAATTACAACTGCTTTTGAATTTAAAATTATAATATCAAATATATCTTTAAAAATTTTGAAAATATTATCTAATCATCAACAAATAAAATAGCATTAGGTAAAGTCGAAAGAAGTTTATTCATCATCATCATCATCTGGGTATCCTTCCAGAAGGCCGGGTAGGATTTGAGTGGACGATATGCCTCCATCTATCTCTATCTTGATATACCTTTTGTATTCTGATATCCTGTAGTGTCATTCCTTTTGTTAGGACATCATCCCTTAAGAAGTTTATTATAGTTATAATTATTGAATTATTGTTATGATTATTGTTAGAGTGAATTGTTGCTAAAAAAATTTAATCAAAATCTTCATATCGAAATTCCTTACTTAAATTTGCTACACTAAATTGAATAAAACAAATAATACACCTTACTTTTATGTTCAAATAAATAAAAAAATCACTTATCCAATAGCGATAAACGTGTTCTAATATTCATGGCTTTATAAATGTGTACAGAGAAACTCTGATTTGTGCTGTAAAACGAACAAAAAAATACTATTGACAATTTTTTGCAAAGAAATTCGTTTCTGTGTAAGCCTATTGTGTTGGAGTAGATAGTATTGACTGTTGACAGAAATTGAGTTCATGATTATGTTTGTTTGAAAACGGGATATTTTCCGCTTTAAGATTTTATATCTGTACGTTTCTTTTTTCAGCTTCCATCCCAATCTATTATTACTTTACTTTTCATTTTATTGTAAAAATGTTTCCACTGAAGAAGATCTTATAATATTTACTAAATAAAAATTCTAATGTATGTTGAAGTGTTTATATAAGTTACTATTATTTTTCCTACATGTTTTAGATTTATTAAATAGCATTGTGGGAATAGATACTTATTATTAAATTATTCAAATATTTCATTTGATAAAATTACTTTTATCTGTTTTTTTTATTATTTAAAGTGCAAACTTTTTAATAGGCAATTGATAGGTTGATTGTGAATATTGTGATGTTCATATTCCGCCCGGTATTTAAAATAAATTGTAAATGTATAATTTTGTTATTTTATTAAGACAGGTAAAAATTTGGCTAGAAACAAAATTCAAAATGTTATGAAATTTACTTATTTAGTACAAACATATAAAATTTGAATTAAGGTGCAATTTGGAAAAAATTTAAATTTAATTAATTTGAAATTATTTAAGGTCTATCTCAGAGTAATATTTAATATTAGGAGGTAATCAAGAATTATACCTCATGTTACTTATAGCTTTTGTGAAAAATTTGTACAATAGATCAGAATATTTCATGTCAAAGTAACTTTTGCCGGTAATATTAGATGACCAATCGAACAATGAAAGACCCTTTTGAGCCTAAATTTTATTCCTTATAAGTAAGTTAAAAATTTTGTTATGTTAATTTTATGTTAATTTGAAGGGAAGATTTGAACTCTGGATGAAATTCTAAGCAATTTGAATCCAAATTTGATAAAATTCTGTAAAGTATAAAGATTATTAGGTTAATTTCTTATAAAAATGAGTATATCAGCTATTAAGCTAATTACGTTAATTACACGAAGTAGGAATAATTCTTGAAGCATAGAACGATTTATTTCGATGTAATATGTGGTTTTGAATATTATAATGTAATTAAAAATTTTAGAGAATTTATTTGAACGACAAATTTGATATTTTAATTAAAAACACATGTAAAAATATAGGAGAACAGTGTGTCAGATTTTAATTAATTACAAGAGTTTGATTAATAATTTTAAAAAAATGAAAGGATATGCTAATGTATAAAGATCCGCTGAATAGTTTGATATTTTTTAAGATACAAAAATATGTATGGTAACTTTGTAATTAAGCCATAAAAATAAGCTTTTATCGTATGATAAAGACAATGTTAATTAGTGTCATTATTCTTTAATTAATGAGTATTTTTAAAATGTAATTAGATAAAAAGATGTATTTTGTTGATATCTTTAAGATTCGTATACCTAGAAATGTTAAAATGTTAATAATAAAAAGCTATTTGAAATATTTTACGGTTTCATAAAACAATTATTTTATGGAGTTTTAGACAAAATTAAATTATGTGATTATTAAAAAACTAACGATCCGATTTAAAAAAGAAAAACACCTTTGTAATCAGCAGAAAAAACCCTTGAATTTGATGTAGGGCTCAATGCTGTTCTTGTAAATTTAAATTTTTGATATAATTAATGTTAAGAGTGGGGATGGACTTCTTTCATGGTTGAATTGCCAACCTCACGAACAGTAATAAATCACATAAAGTATTAAAATTATATAAATGTCAAATGATGTTAAGTTATGTTCTATAAGCTTTATTGTAATAAGAAAAACTTACATATTGTGTATTTTAAGTTATCACTTATTTATATTGTTTTGTTTCACCTTAATTTGTTTGTTATTAGCAATTTTCATTGGGAAAAAATGTATAATTAATCTGCACAAGTTGGCACTTACTTTTTGTAGATGTAATTTTTAACCAAAAATTCAGGGAGTCCTCTATTAGACACGATGCGTAACTGACGTGTTTTAAAATTGCTCGTAAAATGTTTTATATAGTAGTATGGAGGGATCGAGTATTCTGTATTTAGGGCCGATATGTATAGGCCATATGTGAGAGAAATAAATTGTTAAATTTTATTTAAAGTAGTGTCAACTGTAAAAAATTTATTTATTTTAATAATGCAAATTAACGGAAGTGATGTCAATTGTGGAATAAATACATCAAGTATTTCAATGGTGTTCTATGTTTTGTGAGCAAATAGTGTTTTGTGCTAAATATTTTTTTTTTTTATATGTGTTCGGGTAATCGGCGTATAATAACCACCTGTTAATTTTATGGATTTCCAAATTAAAGATAAGTAACTAATTTTAAGCAATTTTTGTAACAAAATTTCATATGCCTAATTGGTATTTAGCATTTACTAAAAAATTTAACATGATTGGTTAATAATTTAAAAGATCTGTTTGTCTAGGATCTAATTCACTGAGTTCAAAGTTCCCATCCCTGTTTGTTTTAAAAAAATTTTTTTTGTTTTTTTTTATTTTTTATTTGTTTTATTTTGGTTGAATGATTTTAGGCAAGTTATGTCTTGTAATGTTGATCATGGCTTACTTTTATTGTTTCATTATGATAAATGATTTCATTAATATTTTTAATAAATTTCAATTAATTTGTTTCCTTTTAAAATTGTAGTTTGATTTATTGATTGATGAAATTCCAATATCCCTTGTATGTAAGCATTGTGATATGAACTTTGTTTTATAATATTTAGTTAATTGTATTCGGAGGGTTTTTCGAGCTGTCAAAATGGTTGTTGTTTCTAGAACTTGATTCTAGTAAGTTTTTTTTTATTTTTTTTTTTATTTGATTTTTATATATCACAATCCTTACATTTATTTAGATTAAGCTTATTTTCAGCGTTCCTGTCATTGGGGTAAAGGAGAATGGATTTTGATTGATTGGACCGCTTGTTGTCTGTCAGACTGTTCTGTTACCGAATCAGATGTTTTCTGTCAGATCAGTTTGTTTACATGATCAGCTGACTAGGCAGATATAGGTTAATGTAACCTTACTGTATGTTTGTTTAATATAGCTTACCTTTTTCTAAATTTAAATTTGTTTTGAGTTTTCTGCTTTTTAATTTATATTTTGTTTTATTTTATTCACATTTCGTATTTATTTTATTTCATTGTGATGTTGTTTTTGTTTTAAAATCGCGAGTTTAAAATTTTTTTTTATTTTATTTTTATTTGGAATTTCGACTTGGATATTTTGGATTGATGTTTAATGGGTCTCCAGTTGCCCTGCTTGGATGATAACCAAGGTAAGTTCGGTCATTAGTGGCATCCTGACCGTGGTCGTTTTTTGATTACTTTAAGTTTCTTTTTCAGGTGACACCCCAACACCTGTTTTTGATGTGTCAGTCGGCTGGTGTGTCGGCATTTGACTGTTACATTGAATTGGCGCCCAACGTGGGGCTCGATTCGTTCTGTCCTATGTTGTGGTCCATTTCTTTCCATTGTTTTTGTTTTTGTCGTCCGTCATCAGTTGACTGTTACATTGAATTGGCGCCCAACGTGGGGCTGTGACGTGCACTATTGGGGTGTTTTTGTTATAAATTTAAAATTTTTTTTAATCTTAATTTCATTTTCAGGTTATAGGTGGACCAATGTAAAGCTGTAATAAATTTAAATTATAGAAGTTTTGAATACCTTGTTTTTGAATAATTCTCTTTTTCAGATGGAAAACTGGAAATGTGTTAACCTATGTGTATTATGTATGTTAAATGATATTATGTGTGTATTTTTAAAAAATTGGAATTTCAATAATTAAGTAAATTTTTTTTTTAATTTATTAACGTTAGTGACGTTATGGCCCTACTGGTAACTCAGTGATTAGTGAATAGGCAAACAGATCTTTATTTAATGATAATTGTATAATCTGATAAAGGGTTATAATATCCTATTAGGATAGTTGTAATTGATTGTGTTGTGATAACAGTAGTTTTACAGTTGTGTATGAACAATTTAGTTACTAGTTATAGTTATAATACTATATTTAAATTTAATTGTATATTCTTTAACCAATTTGGTTAAATTTTGTGGACTTTAAATTTGGAGATAAAATTTTTTTTTTTATTTTTTTAATTTTGTTTTGTCGGTTTTTGCTATTTTTCGTGAAAATTTCAATTTTCCCTTTTTGGAAAATTGTATTTTTATAAAAAAGAAAGAAAATTTTTTTTTATTTTGTAAACCGCAATGGAGAACGTACCGCAACAAAACGTCGAGAATCCGGAAGCTCCCGAACAAATTCTAAATTTAAATTTGTTTTGAGTTTTCTGCTTTTTAATTTATATTTTGTTTTATTTTATTCACATTTCGTATTTATTTTATTTCATTGTGATGTTGTTTTTGTTTTAAAATCGCGAGTTTAAAATTTTTTTTTATTTTATTTTTATTTGGAATTTCGACTTGGATATTTTGGATTGATGTTTAATGGGTCTCCAGTTGCCCTGCTTGGATGATAACCAAGGTAAGTTCGGTCATTAGTGGCATCCTGACCGTGGTCGTTTTTTGATTACTTTAAGTTTCTTTTTCAGGTGACACCCCAACACCTGTTTTTGATGTGTCAGTCGGCTGGTGTGTCGGCATTTGACTGTTACATTGAATTGGCGCCCAACGTGGGGCTCGATTCGTTCTGTCCTATGTTGTGGTCCATTTCTTTCCATTGTTTTTGTTTTTGTCGTCCGTCATCAGTTGACTGTTACATTGAATTGGCGCCCAACGTGGGGCTGTGACGTGCACTATTGGGGTGTTTTTGTTATAAATTTAAAATTTTTTTTAATCTTAATTTCATTTTCAGGTTATAGGTGGACCAATGTAAAGCTGTAATAAATTTAAATTATAGAAGTTTTGAATACCTTGTTTTTGAATAATTCTCTTTTTCAGATGGAAAACTGGAAATGTGTTAACCTATGTGTATTATGTATGTTAAATGATATTATGTGTGTAGTTTTTAAAAAATTGGAATTTCAATAATTAAGTAAATTTTTTTTTTTATTTTATTAACGTTAGTGACGTTATGGCCCTACTGGTAACTCAGTGATTAGTGAATAGGCAAACAGATCTTTATTTAATGATAATTGTATAATCTGATAAAGGGTTATAATATCCTATTAGGATAGTTGTAATTGATTGTGTTGTGATAACAGTAGTTTTACAGTTGTGTATGAACAATTTAGTTACTAGTTATAGTTATAATACTATATTTAAATTTAATTGTATATTCTTTAACCAATTTGGTTAAATTTTGTGGACTTTAAATTTGGAGATAAAATTTTTTTTTTTATTTTTTTAATTTTGTTTTGTCGGTTTTTGCTATTTTTCGTGAAAATTTCAATTTTCCCTTTTTGGAAAATTGTATTTTTATAAAAAAGAAAGAAAATTTTTTTTTATTTTGTAAACCGCAATGGAGAACGTACCGCAACAAAACGTCGAGAATCCGGAAGCTCCCGAACAAATAATCAGCAACGATACGATTAGCCTCAACAACGAACCAGCAGATAACGAAATGGAGAACAGTGTAATAATTAGTAACATTGAAGAGAGTGTAGATAACCAACAACAGGAAACATTGGCTCAAACTCCGCAAATAGTACCGACACAAGTCATAACCGCAACATCAACAGCTGGACCGGAATATACTGGAGAAGGAACCAGTGCACAATTGCCTGTATTTGCGCCAGAAGTAACTCAAACAACAAGAGATTGGGGTGAGTCGTATGATAGTCAATCATGGTTGGGTGCAAGGAACATGAGTGGTCGTACTTCATCGCTGGATAATATAAACAGAGTAGACGAAAGCACAGATTTAGTTGGTGCGTTAAGGACTATTCTAGAGAGCGTAGAGTATACTCGATTGGAAAATAGAAAGCGATTAGAAGATATACATGGTAATTTCAATCAGGGTTTACAAACGTTTGAAGCTCATATGGAAGAAAGATTGGAGGAAACAAAAGCGGAGCAAGAAAAAACAAGACGAGAGACAAAAGAAGCATACGAGTTTTTATACGAAAAAACACAACGAAATATAGAAAAACATATAGAAGAAGCAAAACAAGAACAAAGAAGAGAGCAAGAAGAAACGCGACGACAATTCAAGGCCCAAATAAAGGAATCAACACAGAAGACTCAAGAAGAATTAACAAAAATAAAAGAGGCACTTAAAGAAACAGAGGAGCGCGCGCAAAGAAAAATCAATGAGTGTTCCGAAAAACTCGGGAAGAGAATAGATATTGTTCAAAAAGAGGTCAAAGAGCAAGTTAAGGAGGTCAAATCCGATATTGAGCAGGTCAAACAAGCAGCTGCACAGGACTTATTAGCAGTAACAGATGCAATTAACCAACGAGTCGACGAGACAAAAGAAGCATGCAGATATAACACGAATACAGTGGAAAAGGTGGTGCATGAAGAAAATAGTAAAATCAACGAAAGAGTGGCGTTAATTACTGCGGATACCGGAATAATGAAAGAAAACGTATCTATAGTAAAAGATAATATGGACAAACTGAGTAAAGAAGTGGAAGAATTGAGAAAACAACCGAAAACAATAATAGCAGGAACAGCAGGACCGTGCCAATTAAGTACAACCATACAAAGTGCTGTGGCGTCAATACCGATTTTTGGAGGACAGAATAGTGAAACACATGCATTAGAATTTCTAAAAGCTGTGGAAATCGTATTGCAGACGTGCAAATTGCCATGGGAGGATACGAAAATTGCACTACTTACAAAATTAAGATCCGATGTAGCATCATGGTATAGAGAACACATCGAGGAGTTTGAAGATTTTGGGAAATTTAAAAGCGAATTTCGGAAGGAAGTGTGGGGTGAAAGTCACGAAAGAGCTACTTTATCCAGGATAGTGGATGCTTCAAGTACATACGACGGACGAACGACAATGACTACATACTGTACATCGAACGGATCCAAAAAGAAAACAGCTACTTGACAGAAAAAATATCGGAAAAAGGTTTGATTTGGATTTTAATCGAAAAGTTACCACGAGAAATTGCAACGGTAATACGGGCTAGACCACCGGAAACGATGGTGGAATTCAAGGAAATTGTAAGGAGAATGGAAGTGTCATACGAAAGGAGCAGAAACGAGCAACGAGATTATTTACGAGGATATAACGAACCAAGGACTAATTCTTATAATTATAATAATAATAATCGTAATAATAATAGTGGTGGTAACGGTAATAACGGATATAATCAGAATAGATCGTTTAATAACAACAACAATCAAGGAGGAGGAAGAGGTAATTACGGAAGATTAAATGAGAACCACGGAAATGGGAATCAACCAAGACCACAACAAAATTTTGTACCGAACTGGAGGGGTGATCGAGGACAATATAGGCCACCTAACCAGGGAAATAATCAAAATAGGAATCAGAATCCAAATCCGAGTACTACGACAAACCGACAGCCATATCAGCAACATGGACATTGGAACGAAAGAGAAAATCGACAAATGCCACCAAGAAATACAGAAGAAAAGCGGAAGGAAGAACGGAATCAAGGACCAGGACCTTCGGAAAAAAATTGACAAATAAATACAACACGTGGAAATGAAAAGAATTACAATTATCGAAAATGGAATAGGAACAACAAAGAAGAATTAAGAATACGAAATAATTATTATAAAAATAATTATAATAAAGATAATGACTATAAGTATAAAAAGAAATGTGAGAAAGATGAAAGAAATAATTACGAAAAAAATAATTTAAATTGTAAGAAAATCAAAAATAATAATAAACACAAAAATAATAGAAAAATAAAAACAATGATTTTTAATAAGAAGGAAAAATTGCAAGATAATGGATCAGAGCATGATGAAGAAAAATTAAGGATACAGGATTTGGAGGGGGAAGTAAATTTAAATACTGAATCTCTGAATAAAAAGAAGAAAACTATTAAAAAATTCGATGAACCACGTGTTGTTAATAGTAGAATTAATTTCACCAGTGACGAAATAACGCCAATTAATACACTATTTGGTGACCAGGATGAAACAATTGGTAATTGTTGTGAGAAAAGTAAAGAAAAATATTTGGATTTATTGACAGAAAAAGACGGGAAGTTGACTGCTGACCCGAATAATTATGAAATAAAAAATGGAAGAGTATGCGTGAGAAAAGAAGTAATTGATAGAATCAAGCAAGAAAAATTGAGGAAGAAGAAGGAAGAAGTGGAACAGTGCATCGTTCATAAGCAACAACTTAAAAAGGGGGGTAATAATAGTAAAAATAGTGAACTAAAGAAGAAGGAAAAGGGAGTTATGAAGAAGGATGATACAATTAAGCGATTTGACTGCGGTAAAGCACAAATCGGCAATGTTAAAGAAGTGATTGAAGGAGATAAGCAATTTGATGTCGAAAGTACACAAATTTGTAATGGGGAAAAGAATAATAAAAATTGTAATAAAGCGACAAGTAAAAATATAAGTTGTTTGATTAATTATGGAGCGAGCTGCAGTTATGTTCGAGATAGTGATGGAATGAGTGAAAAGCAGAAGAATGAAGTTAAGAAGGCATCTTCCAGTAAAGAAATAATAAATAACCTGCCAGTGGAAAAGGAAAAACCCTGGAATAACGATAACCAAAATGCTAATTTATCGACAACGCCGAATGGTATAATACAACCCGGAAAAGACACACGATCATGGAAAATCGTAGCTGCGACAAATTATCCGAGAATTTGGATAAATGGAATGCTGTCACAGTTTAAGCAAGACAAAAATTTTATGCAGTATTTAAAATGTCAAATCGACGACAAGATTTTGCTATTTTTATTGGATACAGGATCGCAGAAATGTTTAATAAGCCTGGACATAGTGAGATTATATGAACTGGATCAGACAAACAAAATAAGTACAACAGAACCGGTATATTTTACTAGCATCATTAATAAAAATATAATTAGGGTTACGGATTATATTGAACTTAGGGTGAAAATAAATGAAGAAGAATTTAAAGTAAATTGTTATCTAACGAGCGAGCTCAATTATAAAGCAATAATTGGAGCAGATTGGCTAGCTGCGCATAGAGCGACTTTGGATTTCGATCAAAACATAATTACAATTATGAGTGAAGATAGTTATCATTTCGTTACAACTGAAGTATATACTGGAGTAAAAATAAAGGACATAGATTGTAGGAATAAAATAATCAACTATGATAACGAATCAATGAAGAAATTATCACTGAATATTATATTTCGACATCAATTAATTAAAGGTTTATTAGGAGAAAAAGAAGCGGAAAGGAATTATATAAATAATCAGCCTAATTTTATGTATTTGGATGTGAAAATATTTGGAAGACATGGTAGAATTTCCACCATCTCAACATCGCCGAATAGAGGAAATTCAACAAGAGGCCTTACGGAAACTTAAAATATCGGCGAAGCATCGGAAAAAAGCGCATGATAAGCGTTTTAAATCATTCCGATATTATGTAGGACAAAAGATATATGTCCGAGCACATTTCTTACCGAGTTCCAAGAAAAAGTTAACTAAGAAATTTTTCGCTTTATTCAAAGGCCCATATATCATCAATAAAATATATAATAATAATGTGGTTGAAATAATGAATATAAATAATAAAATAATAGGTCGTCAAAATGTGTATAACATAAAACCTTGTATCACGTTATAATCATGTAGGAAAAGAAGAAGAGGAAAACTTCGGAGAGAATGTGGAGGGGGAGATTAGGATCTACTAGAGCAATCCATTGCGGTTAAAGGTAGAATCAGAAAAATTGTAAAATTAATTTTTAAAAGTGTAAATCAATGTATTAATGGCATAATAGAATACAAATTGTAATAATCGATATAAGGTGTAGAAAAAAGTCATAACTTGGAGTCTGTTTGAATGGTATTGTGAGATAGAAGTACCGGACATAATAATTCACATCACTTTGTTGGATCCATATTATTCATGATTGACATTCATAATGTGGATCGGAGGGGATTGTGATGTTCATATTCCGCCCGGTATTTAAAATAAATTGTAAATGTATAATTTTGTTATTTTATTAAGACAGGTAAAAATTTGGCTAGAAACAAAATTCAAAATGTTATGAAATTTACTTATTTAGTACAAACATATAAAATTTGAATTAAGGTGCAATTTGGAAAAAATTTAAATTTAATTAATTTGAAATTATTTAAGGTCTATCTCAGAGTAATATTTAATATTAGGAGGTAATCAAGAATTATACCTCATGTTACTTATAGCTTTTGTGAAAAATTTGTACAATAGATCAGAATATTTCATGTCAAAGTAACTTTTGCCGGTAATATTAGATGACCAATCGAACAATGAAAGACCCTTTTGAGCCTAAATTTTATTCCTTATAAGTAAGTTAAAAATTTTGTTATGTTAATTTATGTTAATTTGAAGGGAAGATTTGAACTCTGGATGAAATTCTAAGCAATTTGAATCCAAATTTGATAAAATTCTGTAAAGTATAAAGATTATTAGGTTAATTTCTTATAAAAATGAGTATATCAGCTATTAAGCTAATTACGTTAATTACACGAAGTAGGAATAATTCTTGAAGCATAGAACGATTTATTTCGATGTAATATGTGGTTTTGAATATTATAATGTAATTAAAAATTTTAGAGAATTTATTTGAACGACAAATTTGATATTTTAATTAAAAACACATGTAAAAATATAGGAGAACAGTGTGTCAGATTTTAATTAATTACAAGAGTTTGATTAATAATTTTAAAAAAATGAAAGGATATGCTAATGTATAAAGATCCGCTGAATAGTTTGATATTTTTTAAGATACAAAAATATGTATGGTAACTTTGTAATTAAGCCATAAAAATAAGCTTTTATCGTATGATAAAGACAATGTTAATTAGTGTCATTATTCTTTAATTAATGAGTATTTTTAAAATGTAATTAGATAAAAAGATGTATTTTGTTGATATCTTTAAGATTCGTATACCTAGAAATGTTAAAATGTTAATAATAAAAAGCTATTTGAAATATTTTACGGTTTCATAAAACAATTATTTTATGGAGTTTTAGACAAAATTAAATTATGTGATTATTAAAAAACTAACGATCCGATTTAAAAAAGAAAAACACCTTTGTAATCAGCAGAAAAAACCCTTGAATTTGATGTAGGGCTCAATGCTGTTCTTGTAAATTTAAATTTTTGATATAATTAATGTTAAGAGTGGGGATGGACTTCTTTCATGGTTGAATTGCCAACCTCACGAACAGTAATAAATCACATAAAGTATTAAAATTATATAAATGTCAAATGATGTTAAGTTATGTTCTATAAGCTTTATTGTAATAAGAAAAACTTACATATTGTGTATTTTAAGTTATCACTTATTTATATTGTTTTGTTTCACCTTAATTTGTTTGTTATTAGCAATTTTCATTGGGAAAAAATGTATAATTAATCTGCACAAGTTGGCACTTACTTTTTGTAGATGTAATTTTTAACCAAAAATTCAGGGAGTCCTCTATTAGACACGATGCGTAACTGACGTGTTTTAAAATTGCTCGTAAAATGTTTTATATAGTAGTATGGAGGGATCGAGTATTCTGTATTTAGGGCCGATATGTATAGGCCATATGTGAGAGAAATAAATTGTTAAATTTTATTTAAAGTAGTGTCAACTGTAAAAAATTTATTTATTTTAATAATGCAAATTAACGGAAGTGATGTCAATTGTGGAATAAATACATCAAGTATTTCAATGGTGTTCTATGTTTTGTGAGCAAATAGTGTTTTGTGCTAAATATTTTTTTTTTTATATGTGTTCGGGTAATCGGCGTATAATAACCACCTGTTAATTTTATGGATTTCCAAATTAAAGATAAGTAACTAATTTTAAGCAATTTTTGTAACAAAATTTCATATGCCTAATTGGTATTTAGCATTTACTAAAAAATTTAACATGATTGGTTAATAATTTAAAAGATCTGTTTGTCTAGGATCTAATTCACTGAGTTCAAAGTTCCCATCCCTGTTTGTTTTAAAAAAATTTTTTTTGTTTTTTTTTTATTTTTTATTTGTTTTATTTTGGTTGAATGATTTTAGGCAAGTTATGTCTTGTAATGTTGATCATGGCTTACTTTTATTGTTTCATTATGATAAATGATTTCATTAATATTTTTAATAAATTTCAATTAATTTGTTTCCTTTTAAAATTGTAGTTTGATTTATTGATTGATGAAATTCCAATATCCCTTGTATGTAAGCATTGTGATATGAACTTTGTTTTATAATATTTAGTTAATTGTATTCGGAGGGTTTTTCGAGCTGTCAAAATGGTTGTTGTTTCTAGAACTTGAGTCTAGTAAGTTTTTTTTTATTTTTTTTTTTTTATTTGATTTTTATATATCACAATCCTTACATTTATTTAGATTAAGCTTATTTTCAGCGTTCCTGTCATTGGGGTAAAGGAGAATGGATTTTGATTGATTGGACCGCTTGTTGTCTGTCAGACTGTTCTGTTACCGAATCAGATGTTTTCTGTCAGATCAGTTTGTTTACATGATCAGCTGACTAGGCAGATATAGGTTAATGTAACCTTACTGTATGTTTGTTTAATATAGCTTACCTTTTTCTAAATTTAAATTTGTTTTGAGTTTTCTGCTTTTTAATTTATATTTTGTTTTATTTTATTCACATTTCGTATTTATTTTATTTCATTGTGATGTTGTTTTTGTTTTAAAATCGCGAGTTTAAAATTTTTTTTTATTTTATTTTTATTTGGAATTTCGACTTGGATATTTTGGATTGATGTTTAATGGGTCTCCAGTTGCCCTGCTTGGATGATAACCAAGGTAAGTTCGGTCATTAGTGGCATCCTGACCGTGGTCGTTTTTTGATTACTTTAAGTTTCTTTTTCAGGTGACACCCCAACACCTGTTTTTGATGTGTCAGTCGGCTGGTGTGTCGGCATTTGACTGTTACATTGAATTGGCGCCCAACGTGGGGCTCGATTCGTTCTGTCCTATGTTGTGGTCCATTTCTTTCCATTGTTTTTGTTTTTGTCGTCCGTCATCAGTTGACTGTTACAATATGGACATTACATGTTTGGCCACGGTTTTAACACAGTTTTCTTTGGTCCTCCAAGCGAATACCTGGCTAGTTTCCTTTTTGGCTTCTGTACTGTAGTGTAACCTTCCCACCATCTATTCCAAACACTTTAACTTGTCTACAAGAAAAGAAGGTACCGAAAAAGGAAAAGGAAAAAGGAAAAAAGGAAGGTTGTAATATGTAACCTTTATAATACGATAGTAAAATTATTGATGGAGAAAGGCTGAAATTAAAAATTAATGATACAATTCAATTTGAAAGGAAATGCTAAATTATATTTGTGAGCAGGAACTATTATCTTGTTGTTAGTGGTGAAATATAGACTTAAACATTTTCAGTTCTTTAGTAGTGGATTGGACCTACACAAGTCTTTTTAAATTTAATGAAAATATTATTTGTTTTAATTAATACTAATTTATCTTACAAATAATTTAGGCATTCATGTTTTTATTGTCTTTGTTCACACAGATGTTTGTAGTTTAACTTATATTTTGTATAAATTCTAACAAGTAAGGTGATAAAAATTAAAAATAACTTCATTAGTTAAGAAGAGTGTTTGTTTTAGAAAACTGACTATAACTAACAACAGCAGTTGTTTGAAATTGTAGAACAATTAACAATAACTGCCATGGTAGCAAAATGGGGGAAAGAAAATACAAAAGGAAAATTGGAAAGTCACCGTGCAACAGATGTGAATGGGTCTTTTTAATTTATACGTATTCGAAAACATAGAGATTGGTGCAAGTACTGTTGTTGTTTGGGTTGTGTATTAATGACCAGAGGCCGGTTCACAATACAACATCTGACTGAGATTAATGTTCTACATAGGTAGTATTACAAGGACGCATCAACCCAAACGATCCTATCAATGTACCAACATTTCCACCCGCTCACCACTATTTCAGACAAACACCCCCTGTCCCATATATTCTACAATGTAACTCTCTGTCACCACACCACATGATTTCACCATTATCTATTTATCAGTTATCCATTAACAAAGCAATGATTACGCGCCACACTGATTATGTTAAGTAATTATTAAAATTTTATTACCGTTCATTTATTGATGGTAGTTTGTACGACCTAAAACAACAATTTTCTCTTTAATTAAAATAGTTTACTACTTATATGTCAACTTTAGTTAAAGAAGTTTCCATAATGTTCGTAACTAAAACGTTTCATTCATTTATTTATACGTTAGCTTTATAAAATTCAACATAATTTCGGTTAAGTTAATATTGTAACACCTAAGTCAAGGTTCGTTCGGGATCTAGATATGATTAATAATAAACAGACTAACTTTAAACTTAAAACAATTAATTATTTATTTTACAATTAATGATTAAACTTAGTCTACCAGCAAATACAATTATATTAGCTTAAATAAATTAAATCAGTTACAGAATTTAAGCTTATATACTGAACTTGACTTTAATTAGGACATAGTAACTACAAACAATCAAAATAATCGATTGACCTGTATATAACAATTTTCGGTACTTTTACAGTAACGTAACCAGAGTACACTCTGATTTCAGTTGGAAATTCACTGAAAATGCACACTCACTCATTAAACACTAATGTACTTAACATTATAAGTTGATTTTTGAAGTATTGGAGTCTTTAATAGCACCCTAAATCGCGGTAAAAAGATTGTTTTCAGCTGTAAACCGCCACTGGAACTCGGTCAAATATGACTCCAAATGATGTCTAACAGTCCCGCGATGTCTTCTGTTTTGCCGTTTAGCACTGCCCCACAACCGCTCGATGGTCTGCGTGTGCGTTCCGGTTTCTGAATCAATGAAACTGTATTTATGATTCACTTTAAAGTGGTGAATACCGGCATTCTCTAAAGTGGTAGTGCAATACGTCATGATGAACACTGCGATGTACATTATTTCAATTTACAGCATACAATGAACCGTTATTTTGGATGAATTAATGTAATACGTAACACGTTTTAGACTAGTAGTCAGAGTAGCCCCAGTTAATGTAAAAGTACCCAAATTTCTATTACTCGTACGAACTTTCACTGTTAACGTAGTTCAGAACCGGTTCCGAAACGAAAACTATTTCAAAATGGTCCTACAAAACACTTTTCATTCACAATTCAACTATGACTGATACACTACAAAGGTGCTAACTATGTTTATACCTGCGGTCTGATAGTTAATCTAGGCCCTTCGAACAAAATATACGAGATCTTTTTAACAAAATCCCCGAATAAAACAAAATGTTTATACTAGGTACTTTCGATTTCCTAGAATTCCTTTTCAAAACATTTCATTCATCGCAATTCACGCTATTCACAATTTCTTGTTCAACACACAACTTCATATAATTCGCAATTCTTACAATTAACCATCTTTACCATCAGTCATTTCTGGAATAGTGTTTAAACATCCTGTGCATTCTAAAATTTTCCTTAATTTTGTCCAGCTGTCCCCATAAAATCTGTATTTGTTTTTTATCATTAGTTTATTTTAATGTCTTATAATTAAAAATTAACAAAACTTTTAATTGTAGTTATTTTTTCAGCGTACCTGCTAAAGAGATTATTTTCAATAAGGTTAAGTCGTTTTGTTTTGTTTTTTCCTCATGTGCGATCAATTTTAGACCATGTTTCTGGTTGATTTTTGCAGCCCACATTCTCAGCATTCGTTCATTTGTAAGTTTTTTTCATTCGGTTATCTATCCCATGTTTTAATTTTGCTCTTCATGGAAGACCTTAAAGTCCGTAATTAGTTGTCTGAATTTAGTTAGATTTATTACGTTTCCTCGGTTTATTCCGGTTTTCTCAATATCCTTTTGTACTTATTAGAACCATTTATCCGACACCTTAGGTCAATTGTTTACTATCTTAAAATTCGTTTTGTCTACCGTTTGTCATCCACTCTATACTGGTGTCCGTAAAATATTTTAGTCTTCTTTTTCTAACAGTTTCCATTAATCGTTCATTTGTCTTATACATACTCGTCCACGAAACCAATACTTTTCGTCTTTTATCTTTGGACCCATTTCTTACGGAGAATCTATCTCTTAAATTATCTGCTTCTGTCACACCAGCTTCCTCGGTCATTCTAAGGCATTCTTACTCACGTACTAACACATTAGTTCTATCGCAATATTATAATGTCTAATCTTGGCTTGTCTTCAGAGTGTAATACGTCATTAAGGGTTCGTCGGCTGTTGTTCGCTTAGTTTTCGACAGTCTTCGGTTGTATTATCTTCCCTAAGTACATGAAGATATCAACTTTAATTTTGGTTTTTACTCAATTTTAGTTTATTTGAAACATTTTGATTTAAATAACGTTAATTTTCAGACTTCTTACAACGTTACTTTTTACACCTTGTATAATAATTTATATAATGGAAAGAATTGTAAATAATGAATAAAAATGGAAGTCAAAAGACACATATGGTATTATAGTTAATGGTATTTTATAATGACAGATAAATTTTTTCCATGATTTTAAAATTATAAACAATTAAATTGTTAAATGATTATTAGATTATAATAATAAGATAATAATACTCGTATGTACAAGTATTGGGAAACACGATATTAAAAACAAAGTTATAATTCAGTGAAATAATTATAAATTTTACATAGTATTATAATCGAACACAATAATTAAACAGATAATGAAAATGATTAAACTCAGAAACAGAACGAGGAAACTGGAAATATCAATGCATTTATGGAATATGGAATTTGAAATATGCATACGTATAACAGATCTATCTTTCTATCTATGTATAATGTAATATGTTTATTAATGAGATACATTAATCATATATGTGAGATAAAAATAACTACGGTACAGATATATGAGTGAAGAATTTGACAGGTTTGAAATATGGAGATGATCGGCCGGGATAATGATTCAGAAGCACAAGTTCCGTTTTAGCTTAAATCACGTTAAACGTTTTATTTTGTACGTTTATATCAGTATTGTCATTGATTTAATGGTTTTAAAAAGCATTCTACTAAAATAAAACGGCGTAATAAGTTAATTAAAAATTAATTATTAAGCCTTATCAGTTGGTGTTTTACCAAAACAATTCATTTTCACCTAAAATTTTCACCCGGTTTAGAAAAAAAAATTGTTATTGTTTCTTTTATTAATTTATTGTTTTATTCACACCAACGTCAAAGGTTATTAGTGACTACATAAATATTTACAAGAAACATAATTGTAGAACATATTACAGATTAGAACAGGAAAAACACAATATTTGTTAAGTTTAACACAGGTAAAATTTTAAAAACATTAAAGCACAAAAAGAGGTTATTAGAGTTTCTTAAAGTATTTTTTTTAACAAAATTGTTTGAGACACAGAAATTGGTTCATTTATGCACTTTTGTGCACATCATTAAAAATTTACAATTTAGAGAATAATATACTTAATAATAACTAGCTCGAGAATAATAATCTTTCTTTGCTCAGTTTGAATTTCTGCACGGGTACTAGGAACTAAAAGTAACAGGTATTTTGCACGAATACGTGTGCCAAGTTTTAACCGTAAAAGAAAAATCTTGTTCCGACCCACGGCTCATTAATTCATTGAATCACTCTAAATTTCCATCCTGGTGTTCTAAAGATTCAAATTTGGGTTAAATCAAAATCTCTAGTAAAGCCACTATGATACTGTGAAAGGTTATATAATTTTAAAACTAGACTAGAACTCCTAACTTAGAAGACAAGGTCTTTTAACAGACGTACTTTTAAAACTTTATTCCAACCAACCAATAAGTTAATTTAATATTATTTGTTACTGTTAAAACTTTACAGAAATACGCAATTTAATACATTTTAGAAAAGATGTAATGTAAATACTCTTAAAAAAGTCGCATTTATTTACATATTAGCAAATTTAATATAAATATTGCAATGTTACATTGAAAAATATTTTGTATTTGCCCTAAGTAATATAGAATAACATACTTTTCATCATCAGAAAAGAGCTTGATAAGAAATGCAATTTCCAATTCAGTAACTTGATTTTTTTCATTTTACACATGATTTTGACTCGTTTTTACGATTGAAATCTACTACGTGAATCATTTATTATATATCAATTGCTAAAACGCTTTACAGTAAATAACACGTTTATATTCAATATCATTCGTGTTTTTCTTAAATTCTAACTTTAATAAAATTTTTCGTTTTCTTAAAATTTAATATTTTTTCGATGAATTACTTATTATTAACTACAGATTTAAAAGATTAGGAAAACGGTTGATAAAATAAATTTTTAAGACACAATACAATAAACCTGTGTCGGACTAATAGAATACACTCTAAATCTAACAATACAGCACAACCGATTTCAGGTTGTTCCTGGGTTCAATTTCCGGTCAAGTCTGACATTTTTTCATCACTCATTTTCATTTGTTATTTTTATCACCGTATGAATTAGCAGCCCGTGGGAGTTGCTGGTCTCCTATCGGGCGCCTCCCCAGGTGGCGGATCGGGGGATGCCTCCTAGATATAGGTGGTACCGGGGACATCAAATACCCGGGGTGGACCAAAACCAGCACAAAAACTGCTGCCTTGCAGATGGGCTTCAATGTAACTCCAAAGGCTAAGGGAACAAATCCCCTACAGAAAATGAGCTGCTGCCTTGCAGGTGGGTATTGGGAGTACCATTGGGGGAAGGCTAGGGAAGAGCACCTGAACAAAGCACCTGGTCCTCCAGGTTGGGGGTTGAGCGTTGGGCCAACAACCCACCTCATAAAAGTTTCCCGTTACGAATCGCCAACAAAAAGCCTCGGAAATCGGACGGAATAATCGGATAATGAACAGGAATTGCCCAAAAAAAACTGAGATTTGGTACATGGAACGTAAGAAGCCTAGCGATAACTGGAGCTAGCGACATCCTAGCCCAGGAGCTGGAAAAATACAACATGGATGTAGTAGCCCTGCAAGAAACAAGGTGGCCCTTGGCAGGAAGGATAAATGCCAGGAAATATTTCATATATTACAGTGGCTGTGAAGAGGATAGATACTATGGGGGAGTAGGATTTCCCGTAAATAAGAGAATAGCAGATGCTGTGATTGGTTTTGAAGCCAGAGGTGAAAGAATGTGCAATATTAGGCTTAGAGGAAAATTTAAAAATATTTCTATTATAAGTGTATATGCGCCCACAGAGGAAGCAGCAGATGATGAAAAGGAACATTTTTACGAGCTTCTAGAAGAACAGGTGGAAAAGTTACCTAGCTTTGATATCAAAATAATTTTAGGAGATGCTAATGCCAAAGTAGGTAGGGAGGACGTGTGGAAACCAGCTATTGGGAGGGAGAGCCTGCATGAGGAATCTAATGACAGTGGTACTCGACTTGCAAGTTTTGCGCTAGCAAACAACCTAAAAATATCCAGTACCATGTTCCCAAGGAAGGATATACATAAATACACGTGGACATCTCCGGACAGGTCTACAAGGAACCAAATTGATCATGTTCTGGTGGATCAACGTCATAAGAGTAGCATAACAGATGTAAGAAGTGTAAGGGGAGCTGAATGTGGAACTGACCATTCATTGGTTCTGGTGAAGGTAACCCAAAAAATTGCAATCCAGAAAAGAAAGGAGGAAAGAAGTGGCGCAGATATAGACGTTAGAAAGCTGGAGGACAAACAATTGAGTAGAGAATTTGAGGTGAGACTGGAAAATAGGTTTCAAATTTTGCAGGATATCCAAATAGAAGAGAATGACATAAACAGTAAGTGGAGCAACTTCAAAAAAAATATAATAGAAACAGCCAAAGAAATTTGTGGTGAAAGGATGAGAGTGAAAAAGAAACCCTGGTTTGATGGAGAGTGTGAGCGGAGGGTAACGGAACGAAGGGAAAGGAAAAGGATCTGGATGAATAGTGATACAACAGAGAATAAAGATAGGTACATGGAATCAAATAGGGAAACGAACAAGATACTAAGAAGGAAAAAGAGAATGTACTTAAATAACTTAATCGATAAAGCAGAACAAGAATGTTCAACAAATAATGCACGGGACTTTTATAGAAAAGTAAGGTTTTTTAAAAAAGGATTCACACCAAATCCGTATGGTGTTAAGGATAAAGAGGGAGTTGTATTAACTGAAAACCAGAAGGTCCTTGAAAGATGGAGAGAATATTTTTATGAATTGTTGAACGTAGAAGATTTGGACAATGCATTACACGGAAGCAATGAAGAGATTTACTATAATGTACAACCAGACGTAGACGTACCTTCCAGGGAAGAAGTTGAAGCTGCAGTCAAAGCTCTTAAAAACAATAAAGCTCCTGGGAAGGACGAAATTTCAGCAGAGTTACTAAAGAAGGGAGGAGATGTAATAATAGAGAAGAAGTGGGAATTAATAAGGATAATATGGGAAAAAGAAAAGATGCCAAATGAATGGCAGGAGGCAATAGTTGTTCCCATACACAAAAAAGGAGAGAAAGACTAATGTGGCAACTTTAGAGGAATCTCTCTCCTCAGCATTCCCTATAAAGTTGTATCTAAAATAGTCCTGAATCGTATTGAGAAATACACAAATGAAATAATCCTAGAACATCAAGCAGGTTTCATGAAAGGCAGGTCCACTAAAATCAAATATTTATCCTAAAAGAAATCGTATCAAAGTACTGGGAATTCAATAAGGAATTTTTTGCTCTATTTATTGACTTTCAAAAAGCTTACGATAGCATAAGCAGGGAGAAATTGTGGATGAAGATGGAGAAGTTTGGAATTCCAAAAAAAACTCGTAAACCTGGCCAGCTCAAGCATAGCAGAAGCCTCGTGCTCGGTAAGAGTAAATGGGCAAGTCTCTGAGTCCTTTAGGATAAATTCAGGAGTAAGACAGGGCGATGGGCTTTCCCCAATTCTTTTTAATTTAGCCATAGAAGAAGCACTCCAAAAAGTGGCAAATAGGAATGAAGGCATAAAAATTGGATCGGGAATCAACACACTAGCATTTGCTGACGATGTGGTAATTGTCGCAGAAAAGATAGATGACTTACGTCAGTTGGCAGAAGTGTTTATGGAGGAAGCAGGAAGAATGGGATTGAAGGTAAACAACACAAAAACGAAGTATATGCATTTCACTAGAAATCGAGTTAACAGAGACCAAGGTCCTCTCCAAGTGAACGGTCAATATTTTGAAAAAGTAGACTCTTTTAAGTACCTAGGCGTCGTCATTTCTGAACAAAATACAGAAGTGACAGAGATACAAAATAGGCTAAATCTTGCAAACAGATGTTTCCACGCATGCAACAAACTTATGTCTTCAAAATTGTTATCACGTACAACAAAAATTAAAATTTATAGACCAATTATCAGTCCAATATTGCTCTACGGAGCGGAGACATGGAAATTAGATAAAAGAGAGGAAAGGAAATTGATTGTATTTGAAAACAAGATCCTTAGAAAAATTTACGGACCTGTAAACGAGGGAGGGGAGTGGAGGAAAAGACACAACAGAGAACTTACGAGACCTTATAGGGAGCCAGATGTGGTGTGTGAGTTCAAGTGTAGAAGAATTAGATGGGCGGGCATGTTTTAAGAAGGAAAGAGGACAGTAATCTTAACCAAGTGTTAAGAAGAAATCCTGAAGGACGCCGACCGAGAGGAAGACCACGACGTAAATGGTGGAGTCAAGTGAGGGCCGATATGGAGAGAATTGGAGCGACCGAGGAAGACGCGGGGCATCGAGAGAGGTGGAGGGGCTGTGTTGGTGCGGCTAAATATCTACTTTGATATGTGTGGCCATGGCAGTAAGTAAGTAAGTAAGTATGAATTAGCAGTAGGCTAATTGAAAAATTGTCGGACGTAAAACCAAAAAAATAAAGTGTCGGATAAATGGTTTAAAAAGACAAAAGGAAACAACTGGAATAAACCGAGAAAACATAATGGATCGAATCAAATTAAAACAATTATAAAGAGTATAAGGCTACTACGAAGAGCAGAAACAGAACTCCGGTTGGACTAAAGAAAGTTTAAAAGCCTACAGCATAGGAGTACTGAGAAAGAGGGGTTAAAAAGAGCTTTAAAAACTGTGTACGTGGTATAAAATTTGTACAAAAAAATTTAAAAAGATAAGGGTTTTATTTTCACAGTCTAGTCTCAACTCCCGCTAGGCTAATTCTGGTACATTCTTTAAAATTGAATCTTTTCACGTGCAGATTTACCATCATTCATTGTTATTCTAAAACTCCCAATTAACGCAAAAGTTTTAAAATATAAGTTTCGTTGTAACAGTTTTCATAGGAGCTACACCTCACCGATACCATACTTAGTAAATTTGTGACGTCCATAAAGAAGTAGCGGTGTTTTCTTAAGTTTTCTCCATTTTTTTTATGAAGTTAAATCGTTTTAAAAATTTACAAATCGAAACTGTTAGATGGTCCATCGCTTGTCTGTGATACCAGCAATCAAGTTTACGCGTTACTAGAGCGGAATTTCCGAATAATAATTTTACTAGAATTTAAATTTTTAGAAATATACTCAATATTTTGTTGTTTCAATTCTAAAAACTCAATTTTTATTTTGTTAAAAAATTTTTAGTTTGTAATAGAATTGATTTAGCGTCAACTTTTGATATATCTTAATAAAAACTTTAGTCGGGAATCAAAGTTGGGACCTAAATAAAGCCTACCAGATATTTTACTGTTGGTTGTACCACTGAGATGGTCTATACCTTTTAATACATGATTGTAAAATAAAAACGTTCCACGTGAAAATATAATGAATTTTCATTCATGCTGAAATAAGATTTCCGAGTAAACAAATTTTAAGTTGTCATCTTCAGCTCCTTTTTTTAATTTAATATTATGATAGGTATAAAAATAATATTTTCTTAATAATTTCGAGTAGTATGAGTTGTTTCGTTAAATGATTCTAAAGGAAGCGTATCTTCAGTTATTTAAATAATAAATAATCCTACCAAATTTGTTAAAATATAAAATTAATTGTTTCGATTTTTAATTTTCCCCTACCAGATTATTATTTTTTTAATTGAGGGATAATGTGTACATAAGCCTTGGCTTATGTTAGGTTATGATATGAGGTGATAGATATACTGATTAAAAATGCCAACCTTTACGTGAATCGAACTCGGCAGCCCGGAACAGAAGCCAGTTGCGCTGACCACTACACCACTGAGCAGCCATTGCTCTGATTACTCAATTACCCTCATTATATTCTCTTAACACAACAACTTAGACAAGACGCTGGCCGACATTTAACACATTACAACTACTTCTTACGCGTTAGTTTGGTTTCAGTAAGTTTATAATCATAAAAAATACTGAGTTACTGAAAGATTTTTGAATAACATTTACCTATTCAAAAAAAAAGAAATCAGTTTCTATAATGGAAGTCGCTTAAAATGTTTATGAAAACAAACATAAAAGGTCTTTACGGCGTAAAAACCGGAAACAAATTGTGTCACATAAAAGCAGACATTAGTGATCTATCGTACAAAATACATTTTGAATAAAATGACGTCTAGATAAAAAAATAATAAAAATTAAATAACATGTGTTCGTGTGGTTGCCCTTAAAATATGTGCTTAAAAACTATTAAAATGATTTTTCGCGGTGGTTGTTTTGGTCATCAACTGAAAGGCTGGTTTGAACCTCTAAAGGCTTTACTAAGTAAAACGAGGAGTGAAGTGGTTTACAATTGCCTTTCTCACTGAGTGGAAAAGTACGCTTATCAGCATGCCAGGCTCTCTGAAAAACATCTACATTCCACCCTGTAAATGACACTTTCATTTCATTTACCACAGGGTAAGGTTGTATAATGATGAAATTCATTACTCTCAGAGGAGATAACTTACTAGTATTTTTTATACCTCTACCTCTTCTGTTTTTAAATATTTCAGTCATATAACTCGATGACTATGTGATAAGAAACAGAACTATTTTTTGTTGCCCTGAAACTAACAGATCGAGTGCCAATAATTTAACACCACCTGCCTGTTATGGGCATAGATTTTCGTGGTTATGAAATCTAAATTAAAAGATAGTACAAATTATTTATATTTTTTGACATTTTCGTATTTTATAATAAATGCATGCTTGTCGTAAAAACTGGTTACGTTCGGTGCAGATAGGTCTGGCGAACATTCGAGAACAATCGACATTTTTCTCAAGGTAAAAAATTTAAGATATAGTGTAATAAACAGCTTTGTGGAGACAAAGGTTACTGGTTCAAATCCTAGTGAAGGTAGTTTCTAGTAAGTGTACTTTTTAACGGATTTGAAACTAGACAGTGGTTACTGGTGTACTTTGATGGTTGGGGTTCAAATAACCATACTCTCTCGGGAATGGTTGGCCTGGGTCTGTACAATACTACACCTCATATACACGTCATCCACATCATCATCTTATTGGATCATGTGGTTACTTAATGTTCTTAACTGAACAGATTTCAAAACGTTGTACAAAAAAATACGTATTAAATGTAAATAATTTATTTTGAAATATGAACCATGTTATTTGTTTCTACATTGAGCTGGTTAAAATATTTGATCAAAATTATTTTATTTTTCCAAAGGTAGTACAGCTGCCAAGGATGTACCCTTAAGGTAGTAGAAACCGCTAAAATAATAAAAATAGCTGGGGTGAAAGTTATGTTACATTAGACAATTGATGCTAAAGAGAAATAGTGATAAGTTTAAAGAAATTTTAATTGCTTAATATAAATTTTAGTGAAAGGGTTGTAGCGTAACAAAAAAGGACTTTGATCGCTTTTTTTAAAATCTATTTTTGTTACATAGCACTTTCATCCAGTAAGATTTTCAATTAACCAAAGTAATTTGTCATATTTCTGTTGGATTCCTATTTTTAAGTAGGCAACATAATTTTATTCATTCATTGTTTATTTATATCATTAGTTGGTTATTAATAAAAACAAAAAAAATGTTTAATTTAAATGTACCGGCAAGCTTGTTCGTTTTTACAGTTAAATACTGTCGTTAAAATAAAATTTCTCTTATTTATTTTATGATAAATTTTACAATAGTAACAAATATGAGTTCGAGTTTTATTTATTCCAGAGAAGACGATTATTTTTGTAACAGGAAAGACACATTAAGCCAGCGATTATTTATTAGTTTCAAGGCGTCTACACCTGTTTTTAAAGGTTCTATTAACGAATCATGCTTTGTTCACACTCAAGCTCAATTGGCAATTCCTTTTCCCTACTACTTTTTAAAAATATCTTTCACTTGACATGTATAAAAATCTTTAATATTTTTTATTCCCTATTTTAATGATCACAATATGGGTGTTCGGGCCACCCCTATTCAATCAACGATATTTAGGTCAATGTGCGTTGGGTCTGTAAAGTCACCTGGGAGAAACATCGCTCATAATTTGGGATTTACTAATGGGGTGAGGTGATTCACTCTATTTTATTCCAGTGAGTATAAATAGAAACAAACGTAATATTATTTCTATAGTATTTTTGGTGTTTCATCCAAAACATTTCGCTCTTTCTTATAAAACAAAAATCAAAGCAAAAGAATCTACCGTTGTTATAGTATTTTCTTACAGCTTTATAGCCTTAGTAATAATTTTATTTTTTATTTTTTTATTTACTACTCAATCAAATGATTCTTCATCAGAGGTTTAGACATCTGCCTGTTTATTGCTATTGTACTCAATTCACCAGCTATTCTATTTGAAAAGCATTGTTTCACATGTTTGAATGGAACTTGAATTAAAAACTTCATAAATAGAACTATAAATAAAATACCAGTACTGAAACACGTATATTGTTAATAAATAATTAGTATAGTAGAAACTAGTAGCTAATATATAATAACTACAGTCGAACTTCGCATTTAACGAGGTTCAATTTAACGAATAAGAAGGACATTTGGTAATACCACCCACGAACTGACTCAGTTGTAAACAGAGCATGATTGCTTTGGGAGATATTTGACGAGGTTCAAACTTAATGAAGTGCCGAAATGTCGACTGTGCGACAGTGAAGAGGAGGAGTCTATTGCACATATTTTTGGTAGATGTCTCTATTTTGGCCTCGAAAGAATGGAGACATCTGAGAAGATACGCGTTGCACAGTGGATCCCAGAGAGAGTAGAGGCAGCAATTCTGCGGGATGTGGAGAGCTGGAAGTTGGTCGCTTAGTTTACGGAGAAGGTGATCGGGAGACTGCAGTGGGAGGAGACATCTAGAGTTCAGCGGGATCGCCCTCTCCCACAGTAAATATATCCTGTCCCGATCTCAAAAAGTAGGCACACTAATTTTCTGAATTAGGTTTTCGGAATTAGGCTACGGTTCCCTTCCACGCCCCGCTGACAGTGTGTAAATTTTTTAACCCGACATTTCCCTTGTAGTATTATGTAAACAGTTCCGAGGGAGGTGGAGGGTTGTTTGCTGATGTCGGATCATGTAGCCAGGCGGCGGGTTTTTGGTTGGTAGGCGATTGCGGCCTCCTTGGGGCTAGACGAGGACGCCTCAATTGAGTCCAACACTACTTCCACCATCGTGAAGGAGTGAACATGAGTTTTTGTCGCCACCTCGGAGTTTTTGTCGCCACCTCGTATAAAAAACAATTTAACGAATTTCTCCATTTAACAAAGTGCGGTACCATCCCCTAGACATTGGTACTACTTTCATAGCGCTATTTCTATATTACGAACACGTTAGATGTATTACATACGCCACCAAGGACATTTAAAAACAAGAGTGATGGCTAACCCCTAAACAGTTCTGAGAGAATCGTAAACTAGCGACAACTAATCACCGTTCCTAGCAATCTTACCAATCCTAGCTATTCGATAAAATCGAACACGTCAATAGTTCTCACGATACCTACTCTATATCACTTTAACACATTTAGTTACAGTGTCAGTTCCGTTTAAACCTTTGTTTACATACTGGCGTACCTTCATAACACTGTTCCGTGTGCGTAATCGGAAAAATTGATACCGTAAACATGGAATATTGTGTTTCTTGGAGACAAAATATGTTACCAAAATTGTTAGCAGAGTAGGTGTACTATGAAAACGTAATTTTTAACGCTGATGAGACTAGCCTATTTTTACCTTCAAAAAAGACGTGTCCTTTGGAGGCAAGCATAGTAAAGAACGCGTTACAGTAATGTTAGCTGCTAATATGGCAGGTACCGAAAAACTTAAAACGTCTCGTTTTTTAAAACTGGATATAGATAAAAATATCTACATCCAGCTAAAATAAACATTATCTTTTAAAAGTTTTCAATTATTATATCGCTCAAATTACCTTGTAATTATTGTAGTTTCATAAAGTTACTCCGTAATTAATATTTTTAACCATTACATTTAACGACGCAATTTTTTCCTGCTAAGGGAATTAAAGACGTTTAGAACAATTTTTCTCTACTTTTTAACGGTTTACCGATGTTGTTTCAAAAACTTAACACATTCACTATCATAAATGGTAAAAAACACAGCTTACAAAACTTTTGAACTTCAGTGTACGAAAAAAATTAAAACGAACCGATATAATATCAAAAGATAACTGACGAAACTAAAAATGAGTTAAACACGGGTAAGTGCAAACAGTTGTATTAAACTAGTCGCAGACATTAATTTTATTGATACGAAATAAACAATCTGAAATGATAAACAAAGAATTACTTGAATTGTTTACTGTCCTGTTACAATTCAAGAGCATTATAGTCTGTTACATTACTTTTGACCAAAAATAAAACTGAGTCTATAATGAAAACGTAGTACATACTCGCAAAAATAATAATGTAATAATTGCAAAAAATGTCACGAAAAATAACGTTGCTTACATCGTTATTTTTTAAGTGTAACAATAGAAAAAGACGAATAACAATAGTAAAAGTTTTAGTTATTAATGGTAAACTAATGTCGATTTGTGAAACATTTTCTAACAAATGAATTGAACGCATTTATTGGTTATTATAAAAATCTTGGAACGAACTATTCATGCTGTACTGAATTTTGTTTTTGGTCATACTGTGCATATGTTCAATTAATACGCATGCTCACTTGTATTGCTGGTTGCCTACTGTCGGAGTACTCGTAGCGTAGACAGACTATAGTAAATATGTTGTTTTTATTTTTATTCCTTCTACCGTGTTCTCGATTGATTGGAGAAACTATTAGATCGCAGGTATAAAAACAGTTAGCTGTTTTTATACCTTTGTAGTGAGTCAGTCTTAACTGAATTGTGAATAGAAAGTTTTATCAAGCCGTTGGAAATAGTGTTGTTTCCTTACCGGTTCTGAATTATTTTAATAATGTGTGCGCGTGTGGGTGTTAGCAAATAGTTCTATAATTTATTGTTATAAATTTCAAGAAAGTCTGTTATTTATTATACTACCAAGATCCCGAACGAGTGTACAAAAGTGCCAGCCCTTATTTCGAAAACTTGCAGGCGTAGGCCTAATCCTGCCATTGCCGACAAAAATTTCAAGGTTACCAAATAAATAAAATTTCCTGTTAAAATTAATTTGTATTGTGTTTATAAAAAAAATAAATCGTTCTAACACTAAAAATATTCAAAGTAATTTTTTTAGTTTATTTAAAGTCGCATCGACAGTTTGGTCATTAGCAACTACTGTGGGTTTTGGTACCTTAAAGGTGATTTTAACGTGTTAAAATTTCCAGACCCTAGCCGGAAATGGATCCCGGGACCTATCGCTTTCGCCGGGACCTTTCACCGAGGTAAGCGCGTTAGTCACTATGCCTCGGAGGCGGTTTCAAAATACATTATTCCATTAATTTTTGTTTAAATTTTTTTTGGAAATGTTCGGTTATCCGGACGTTGGCACTTTATGCATAACTTACGGGCGTCCGGTAAACCGGATGGCATGACGACGTAAAATAAATCGACGTCCTGTTTTCCGGACGTTGGTACTGAAAGGGCTAAATAACGAGTGAGATACTAATATTGTTTTGCTCTTGATGTTACAAAAAATGTATAAACGAATTCACAAAATGCGTAACTAGAGAACTGATTTAAAATTACTCTCGTATAATTAAGATAATTGTTTAAACTTAATATTACAACTCAGCAAATTCTTAAGTTACTCTTGTAACAGTTCTGCAACAGTAGAATCTTTTATGCCTTCCATTTTCACTCTGTTAATAAAGTAGCTGTATATATCTCTATCTCTTTCATTGTTACTTGAAAATTATATAGTTCTCTCACTTTATCACACGCAGTATGATATGTTTTCTGAACTCAATTTGTTTTCAGATGGTTTTGGAATACTGCCAAGAATGGCAAGGCATAATTTGAATTTGCAGACAAGTTGAACAAACCAATTGAAACCAATATTTAATACGAGAAGGGTGAAAATTACTTCATCGAACTTTTTAGTACTGTCTAAAAACGTAATGAAAATATTCAATGAGTATTTTAATTATTGTTTTTAATAAATTATATCTTTGACCGTTCTTTCTTAACTGACATTATTGTTTGTTGCAAAATCTTATCTATTCTACAAACAAAAACAAAATTAATAAAATTTGCTTAAAATCATTGAATATTGGTTTTATTTTATATAGTGTAGTGTAGTTAATCGTTAACTGACAACCGTTGTCCGGGTAAAACTCAGCTGCGTGAAAAACGTTCAAATTTAACTAAAAAAAAAAAAACGAATTAATAAATCTTAATTATTACTAAAAACTGTCATTACAAAAACAACGAAATATCAGAGAGAACGAAATTGTATTTATTAAAAATATTATTAACTCTATATTTAAAATAAAATGTTGAATTTAAATTTGGAAAAATAATAATAATAAATTTATAAATTTGTTTGTTAATACCTTACCACACACGTCGATATCTGATCTGATCTGATATTTAAAAATAAATGAATTCTATATAATTTTGAGCTTTGCCCCGTAAAAAAATCTTATGTCTAATGCGACAGTTGGTTATTTTAATTATTCAGTAAACGGTTATTTGATCTCCTTGTTCGTAGACGATATGAATTTTTTTATCCTAATATTTGAATTTATGTATTTTTTATAGGTTTTTTATTTATCAATTTATTCTTCTTGATGTATAATTATTTTGCTTCAATATATCACCAAATATTCAAAACTTATTATTACTTTTTTTGGTTTAACGTCCGATTGTTTTCCAATTACTGCTAATGCAGACGGTGAAGGATGAAATGATTTTTTGCAACGTATGAAAATATGCCGTGCCTGAATGGGATTCGAACCCAAGACCGCATGATAAGAGGCGAGCACGTTACCAACTACGCCAATGCGGCTGGCAAAACGTTTTAATTAGTACAATAAAATGAAATGGTAGGTTCGGTGTCCAACTACCGTAAAATAAAAACTTATCATTACCACTGTTAAAAATTTTTTATATGTCCTATATCAAATTCATATTTTTCCCAAAAAAAATCATTTTAAATTTAAATAACCTAAGTTAATAATATTGAAAGAATTGATTTTACAAAATAAAAAAATGTTTTGACCTTAAATTATGTACTATTTTACAAAAATATAATTATTTACAATACATAAATGTACTAAAATTTATTCATACTGTGAATTTTGAAAAATCATTCATTTGTAGTCTTGTACAGACTCGGGTCGACAATTTCTCTCAGAAATGGTCGACCTGAGTCGTACAAGACTACACCTCATTTACACGTCATACATATCATCCTCATCTCATTGGGTCATGGGGTTGCTTATTGTTCTGAATTGAATAGATTCCAATGTACACGCATTAGGGATTAAAAGAAAAAAATTAAAACAGTGGATTTGAATAATCAGCTGTTTTAAATGTCAGCAGGTAAAACTGACTGCTATAAGATATCGGATATTATCTCAAATGTAAGATATGGTTTTCTCAATGTTTGTAGAGAAACTAAATATATGGTAGTTGAAAAGTCAGAAGAAACATTGTTCAAATCGATAAGAGATCATTTAAGTAGTGCAAATGTATAAAATATCCTTAAATATCTTAATATGACATAATTTCAAAGCCAAACAATGATTGTTTTATGAAAGCAGATCGTAGATTTACAATAACACTATAATTTTATTAGTGTATAGTAAAATTAATATGTTCATATTTTTATTTTTTATGAAAAGTATATATACAATGATAACGAGATCTAATTTCAGAAATCATTAGTTGTATTTGCGTGGTTATGTAATAAAATTTATGCAATTTTTATTTTTATTTCATAAGTAAGTATTAAGTTTGAAAAATATGACAAGTAAAATATTTGGAGCAAGAGTTTTGCATTAGAGAAAACAAGTGTGTTCCGTTAGAACTCACGTTCATGTAATCAATCCAAAGTTACTTGAGCGTTATTATTTTTATGCAGTTTTCTCTGAAGTACTCTATGTATTAGCTTTAGTTAGATTTAATTTAAATCAATTTTAATGGAACTACTAGTAAAAATCTAATCAGCTGTATAATAAAATTAATTTTCATTTTATCATATGTTAACGGTCGTATGCATTTTCCTTGCCCTAATCGAATATTTTCCTTTTCAATATAAGTTAGTTATTAACTTACGCTATAATACTCTTATGTTAGTTTTGTGTTTTCTTTTCCAGGAAATCCATCCTACTACTGTGACATTAGATGTTTTTGAAGATACCAGAGTAAGTTTCATCATTTTTTGACTTTTATAAAATTACTTATCTTAAAATACTTAGGCTACTAGTATTAACATTTCGTTAAATAACTGTATATATTATATTTTTTAAATTCTTTTTTTATTTTATTTTATTAATTAACATGTCCTATATTCCCTCCTGGAGTCTCCTCAATGCAATTATTTATAAAAATAATTTGATGTGGTAGTTTTGTGTTTATAGAAAAATCTCTGATAAATACAGATATACAAGCCTATATTATGTATAATGTTTTGTGTAAATTATGAAATTGTAATAGGCTAATAATTTGGTAAAGCCGCAAAAAAGTATTCTTATGTTTTTGGTAAGTGTTCTTATTATTTTTGACCTTAATGTGGTAGTTTTATGATTATTAATATTATTAATAAATTTTAAACGGGTGTTCGTAATTTGAAATATTTACAAATTAATTCACCAGTTTTCTTTACTGAAATTATATTAGGCGTTATTAATTTAATAAAATTAAAACTTCCTTTTGTAAAAAAAATCATGTAAATAATACAAAACTGAAGTAATAGGTTCACTTATCGGATTTTATAAAAGAACCCAAAAAAGAAGCAGAAGCGGCTAAACGATTTAAAATATTGTACCCGGAAATTAAACTCGTAAGCAGATCAGATTACAGGCATTCTTCGTTCGATCGTTCCTTCCGTACGCTGTCTTTCCACTACAAATACGATTGGAAATGGAAGATTTTCCAAGTTCATATTAATATAATATTTACCTCAAAATGGGTATTTAAGCGTTAATACTATACAATCTTTTTTATATCCCAAGAAAATTAAATTTTAAAATGAGATTTCTATTAAATTTAATTATTATTGTATTAAATTATTAAAAAGTTGATGTTTTAATTGTTTTTAAATGACTCAATAATGTGCGGATGATATGTATGATCTGTAAATGAGGTGTAGGTTTTTTTATAAACTCAGGCCGATTATTTCTGAGAGAGTATCATTAATTGAACCCTAACCATCAAAGTACAGAGTAACCACTGTCGGATATTCAATTCCTTATAAAAGTAACTAAATGTACTGCCAAGGAACCATGGAACCTACATCTTCAAAAATTAGCTGTTAAACAGCTGACTCGTGGCGACGTGTTTTCAACTAAACCAACCCGGTGGGTTTCTTAATGTACTAAAATTGCTTTACTTTCAGTACTACTTACTATTTCGTAAAACATAAATAGTTTGTATCAAAAAGTTTTGTATTTACGGGTAATCTATCTGTTTGTACATATCTTTCACAATCGAATTAGTTTATTACAACAAAGTTCGTTTTAATTTATTCATCAAACAATTACATCTGTGCTCTTATACAAAGAATTACGATTCTGTTGCATGTATCATGTCTTATGTCGTCTTTAACGTTAACATGTTAACCTTAAGCAGCCCTATAAAATGTATCTTTAAATTAAAAACCTGTAGGAGCCCTACAAAGTACCTGATGTTAACCTGTAGCCCTTAGGTCATACCGCTACAATCATACATACCAACATCTCTTTACGGAAGAGAACAAAATGTTACAATGTTACTTTTTAAATTAACATTGTACTAATTAATTTGACATTGTATTTTTCAAATTACTGTCTTTGTTAAACGGAACTCTACACAAACGAAATAATTATTTACCTTTATAAAATATAATGCATGAAAATCTATTATACGCAAAAAACATTTTAAAGGTCTGTGGTTTAACGTAATACAAAAAAGTAATGTTTAGTGAAATTCACTGACGTTATGATATTGCCTGGCTGCATAAAAACACTAATTGTTTGATATCGTAATGCCGAAAACCTTAATGATGACGCATAATTTTCCAGCGCCTCATATTTTTTTTTTTTTTTTTTTTTTGGTTTAACGTCCGACTGTTTTGCAAATTGCTGCTAATGCAGACGGTGAAGGATGATATGAATTTTTTGTAACTTATGAAAAAATGCCATGCCCGATTGGGATTCGAACCCAAGACCGCGTGATGAGAGGCGAGCACGTTACCAACATCGCCAACGCGGCCGGCAGCAGCGCCTCATAAACACGACGTCTGTGTGCACATCGTTTGTGCTGTTCTACATACTTTTCAGTACTTTTTCTGTTTCAGAAAGTAAAATAAGCCCTCCCGTGTAACATATTTCATCAGTTTCTTCTGGACCTTCGCTGGAGTTCGGCATCAGTACGGAAACTATTTTTCCTTAATGACGAAGGCGTTAAAAGTTGATTAACGGATAAAAGACCTTCATCGTCAGCTGACTGCCTTTTTTTTACAAAACACTAATTTTATTTATACACAGTTGGCCAACACAATTACGATCATGTGTGCGTAATGTTAAATTTTAGTATATTTTTTTTGTAATTCCTAATGTGTGTACATTGCAATCTGTTCAATTCAGAACAATAAGCAACCCCATGACCCAATGAGATGAGGATGATGTGTATGACGTGTAATTGAGGTGTAGTCGTGTACAGACTCAGGTCGACCATTCCTGAGAGAGTATGGTTAATTGAACCCCAACCATCAAAGTACACCGGTAGCCACTACAAAAAAAACTACGTTAAAAGTAACTACCTTTACTAGGATTTGAACCAGGAACCTTCGTCTCCAAAAATCAGCTGTTAAACAGCTGATTTTGGCGACGACTTTACCTCTAGACCAACCCGGTGGGTTTTAGTATCTTAGAATTATTTTTGTTGTTATGAACACATTTGTTTTTAAATAATTCGACCATTATGGAATCCGAACAGGCCCCAGTTCAAATTAGTTTAACCAATAAAAAAATCAAGTTCGTTTTTATTGGCGGAATCGTTATGTATTTCAATCTTTGAATTAATTGTTCCGTTGATATCTTAAATAAAAAAGTAGGTGCAATTTAATTAATGTTAACGTTTTTAAATGGGTTTAGGTACTTCTTAATTTAGTGAGAATAAAATATTGGTCAATTTAACTTAACAAAAATAAAATTGTAAGACTATAATACATTTTTGTCTTTATTTTGAAATATTGTTTAATTTAAACCGGATCTCAACTTTTTTTTTGTTCAAGGAAGATTTAATGTTAGTAATAGCCCCATAAGGAAAAGGACAAGGAACTATAAAATAAGATCTAATAATTGTTTATGTGAAAGCTGGGCGAAGTGAGTTATCTCCCTGTAAGTGTTGAGTTTTAATTTGAATTCCAAGCGACACATTCTCAGCATAGCATGGGGTGCCACACCTGCCACTCCCACTTTTCCACACTCTCTTTTTCCTCTGAACACTTCGTTCTTTACTTACATCTCCTCTTCTATCTTCCTTAAGGAAATAAAACGATAAAAAAATGCTAACGTAACAACTTTGCTTTAAATCTCTACAGTATCCAGCCTCTCCCGAAATAATAATAATAATAAAAATAAATTGGAAATGTAAAACGTAATAAAGTTCTAAGCTAGTTTTATTTAAAAATAACTTTATATCGTTTAGTTAAAATTTTATTTTCTTATCCTACATAAATATACTTATGTTATTTCGTAACAATTCATACAATTGAATCTAATTTTAAAACGAAAAAATAAATAGAGTTGTTTTTTAATTGTTAAACGTAAATGATCATAACCATTACGTCATTAGAACTTTTTACTTTCTCGTGCCTTTTTTATATTATGAATATTTTGATAAGGAAAGTGTTGTTTTCATGTCGAAATTAGGTTTCAACCAGAAATACATGTTTTCAGGCCTCTCAACCCAAAAAACAACATGTTTTAAGCAATTGGTTTGTGTGTGTGTGTTTTTTTGTAAACAAAATATCTTAAAAACTGTAACGCGTACGAATTTGATATATTTTTTTATTTTTTTTTAATTTATTTATTTATTTAACGTTGCATCAACTGCAATGGTCATTAGCGACGACGTTGGGGTGTAACTTTGTACAATGGAGGATGAAATGATTTTTTGTAACGTATGAAAATATGCCATGCCTGAGTGGGATTCGAACCCAGGACCTCATGATGAGAGGCGAGCACGTTACCAATTACGCCAATGCGGCCGGCTGATATCTTTATTCGTGTGGATTTTTCACTTATCTGCAATTTTCTTAAAAACGGCTCCTACGATTTTTTTTAAAAATCACCTCATTTATTTTCTCTAGTCTATAAGATAGGGTAAGCGCTGTTTGCTGAAATTCTTGGGAGGACCTGTTTTATCGGGGTAAAAATTAGTTTTTAAAATAATGATCTTATTATGCATTCTTCGACAAAAGTGTGTGTATAAAAGTTGTCAAATATTAAACTGGAACTTTTATTCATTACACTTCTTTCTATAACGCTTAGTTTAGCATCATTGCTGATTTTCTGTATTTTGTACATCACAAACGGTAAAAAAGGGATTTTTTAAGATTTCGGCTTTAGTATGCATTTTACAATAAAATGTACGTAATTATAGTTATTGGAAATTTAAAAAATCTACAACTTTTTATTCTAAGCATTTTCTTTTAAAGAGCCCTTAGATTTTACCGTTAAAAATAATCATGGCCTTCGGGCCAGCCCAGTCAGTCAGCTGGTAGTAAGTCGCTATTTTTTGTTTAGTAACACCGGTTGGGCAAGTGACTTTGTATGGTGACCAGCTGACAGTCATCCATGTACAAACTCTACTGGGGGTCCCTGTTCAAACTCATGCCTTATTCACGTCAAATAATACAGCAAAAGCAGCGATCAAATTGGGTAGTTGTCACAAGACGCACAGTTCCCGATAACAAAAGCTAAAAAAAAGTAATAATCATATGATGTAACAGTTCAGTAAAATACGAATATAACCAATCAACACCAGCAGGAGGCTTTACAGTGACAAACTATTAAGATTTACATGCAACTTTAACAGGAAGGTCCGATTTTACTTAAAATTTAGTTGAAAATTTAGTATCTTATTACAACCAATATTATAAAAATTCTAAATATAACGCTAAGAGTTCCAACAATTATAAGTTATAATTATAATTAGTCCTAAAATTACTATTCTGACCAAGAAGATACCTTGGGCAGAGGCGTTTTAAACGTCTGTGCTGAGAATCCGGTATTGCTAGTACATGTTTCGTATGAGAGGGTGTAATTTAATTCAAATTTGAACAACTGAATTCGTACATCGTCTTCTATAGTTGTATCGTGACGTCATTTACGTATGAAATTTGTATGTATTTGTGCAACATTAAGTTTCTGACGTACAATGGGCATTGCGTTATCGCTCGAGAGGTAATTAAAAATATAAACATTTTTAACGCTGGTATATAATAATGAGATAAAAGGGATTGCTTCTGTTACATTGTTGATTTAAACTCGTTTAAAATCATTGTCTCATCAGACGAATATTAACATTTTTATGACCATTTAACAGATTCAAGTTGAGTTTTACTACAGTCTCGTTTTTTAATTAAGTTTCAATGTAAATGATTTTTGTTTTTAAAGTTTCTTATGTCTGTTTATTTTTTATCAATCATCATATTACTACTGACAAACGGAAAAACTGGGTTAACGTATTTTTAAACGGAGATTTTTTTCTCTTTAAATACAGAGTTCTACCTAACTGTTAAAACATTTTAAAATAATTGTAAAAAGGACACTTTCGTAATACTGTAAATATCCAAAAATGAAAGTTAGTGGTAGGCATTACAAAATATTGAAAAGTAAATAACAAAAAAATTAAATCAAAGTTACGATGGTGTTACGATTCTGGCCGCGGTGTTGCAAAGTTCAGTTTATTTTAAATAGTCGTTAATACGACGGGAATTATTTGTGAAGTTCACATAGAATCATAAATAACGTTAGTACAAAATATCGCGAATTAAGACTATTAGTGTTAATGGAACTTGTAAAATTCTTTGTTGAAAATAAATTAGTTTTATTGTGCGAATTAATTCAAAGGAGTCAGCTATCTTCTTTAAACTAGTGAGAATAAGAAGAAGGAGAAGAAAAAGAGAAAGAGGAGAAGAAGAGAGAAGAATTTAAAGAAGAGTAAGAAGAAGAATATGTAAAGGAAGAAGGTGAGGAAAAGAAGGAATACAAAGAGGTTCTATTTTTTTGGTTTTTTGTCTGACATGTTTTGAAATTGTTTTGTTGTTAAGGTCATCAGCTAATGGCCGGATTAAACTTCTTGAGGCTTTACTAAGTAAAAAGAAGGGTAAGGTGGTTTACCATGCTTTACTTTCTGAGTGGTAAAGTATGCTTATCAGCATGGCGGGCTCTCTAAAAAGCATCTACTTTCCACCCTGCAAATGACACCTTAACTCATCATAAGAGATAACTCAGATTATTGTCTTTTACACCACTACCTCTTCTGTCCTTAAATACTTCAGTCATATAATTGGCTGAATATGTGATAAGAAATCGAACTGTTTTTGTAGCCCTGGAACTAACATATCGAGTGCAAATCATTTAACAATCCATCTACCTGTTATGGGCAAGTTTTAAAATTATTGATAATGAATGATAGACATAAATTTTATTAATGAAAAGTACCAGATCTGACCGGAAATCAAACCAAGGCATTTTAGGGTGGAAGGCAGTTGCACTGGCAACTATATCACACACGTAGACGAAAAGGTAAAGAAGCAAGACGGGAGGAAAATGAGGATAAAGAACGAGAAGACATAGAGAGTTGCAGATCTCTCATATACCTCATAAATACTGAAATATTACTACTCTTTGTAGTCCAGTTATAACGTACAAACGTAGTAATAAAGGCTACTTTATATAAATATTTAATACTCGTAAAACAAATTTCTGTTAAACGATTCACCGTTTTGGGATGCTTAAAAATAATTTGAATTTAATGCTGAACGTTAAATTCTCTGGAGAAATTTACTAATCATTTATTTATTGAAAATTACGTATATACAAATATTTAATATGACATATTAAATTGCGGTTATACAACTGTAACGTTTTATAGTTATTGACATCGAATAACTCTCATTGGATGAAGAATATTTGAGTGAAGTAAAATATTTTATGAACAAAATTAATTTATATGCTACAAAAAAAAATGTAATTTGTGTTTGAAGGTAAAAGTTATTGAAACAATATTTTTGAATAACTGATGATGACCAAACTGTCTAGTTGAAGTAAGTAATTTGAAAAGTGAAGTACAGTGTACAGACGACATTCAAGAAGGGATTAATTTCGTGACGGGTGGTGCATGTGACAAGGGTATTGTGTTGCGGGCTGCATAGTGCAGATAAACAGGCTTTTGTCGCAGGTCAATCTTATATAGAAGGAATTTAACCCTCAAAATCTGTAGGTCTAGATAGATTTTCTCTTCCTCATACTACAAATTATTTGGTTATAAAAATCTTAAGGCATTTTTAAAAACAAATTTTTAAATTTCAGTTGTAAAAAATAATTCTAACGGTATTTTGAACAGTTTCACGTAGAAATTATTCAACAATTATTTTAACATAAAGTTAATACAAAATTTGCGTTCTATAAAAATGGAAAAATTGATAGTTTTCATAAAATGTCAAGTTGATGAATAATTATGCACTAATCCTTGATAATAGGTTTCTAAAATCAGTCTGAATCTATGACTTGTCATTTTAAACTGTATTGGTAGACACTATTTATTTTTTACAAAATATTATTTATTATTTTTATGCCTAATGTGTGTACGTTGCAATCTGTTCAATTCAGAACAATAAGCAACCCCATGACCTAATGAGATGAAGATGATGTGTGTGACGTGTAAATGAGTGTAGTCTTGTACAGACTCAGGCCGACAATTCCTGAGAGACTATGGTTAATTGAACCCCAACCTTCAAAGTACACCGGTAACTACTGTCTATACTCAAATCTGTATAAAAGTTACTACTTTTACTAGGATTTGAACCAGGAACCTTCGCCTCCAAAAATCAGCTGTTAAACAGCTGACTCGCGGTGACGACTTTACCTCTAGACCAACCCGGTGGGTCAACTAATTTAAAAAAACGATAAATTTTATTCACTTGACTGTGAATATTTTTATGCTGCAGTTACAAAAGTGTTTGTTGAGTTAACTCGTAATTTATAAAAAGGTTTTTCAAAAATTAAATGCAGTTTTAATTTAATTTTGCAAGAGGTGCACATAGTTTTTTATATGTGAACAATAGAGAACTGTAATTTTTAGCGTCAGCCTCTAGAGATGTTAGGCATTTGACAGGCACTACTTCAGACAGGCTCTGCGCAATAAAGCGAGTCATGTCCGCGAGAGACAAATTAGCTATTACACGGTTGTCCGCACTGACAGCTAATTTTTTACTTGTACCTCATGTCAAATATACTCGCTTATTTGTACCTATCTCACTAATATTAACAGTTACAGTACTTTTATTTCTTTTCTTATATATGTTTTACTTACTTCAAATTAAAGTCCAGTGTTCCGGAAATGAAAAGATACATTTAAGACCACCTATCTTTTGATGTTAGTAATTTTTCATAACGTTTATTATTTTATAAAAGTGACATTATTTGATACTAGATGTTTTCTTTCATAACTACAATTAATTAAAATGTTTTCACCATCATCTATCATTAGTGTTCCCTGAAATAAACTACGACTTTCGTCAGCGTCTAAAATCACTATATTTGTTGTTACCCACTCATATTATCTTATTTATTATACAAAAATATTTATAATATATTTAACAAAATACATTTAAATTTGTCTACGTTCGTTCATAATTATGTATCATTTTTTTGTAAAAATTTTAAAAACGCATTATTATGATAGATTCAATTTTCTAAACATTAAAAATTTTAGGATAGCCAAAAATAGTAATTTTGTAATTATTTTAAAGATAATTACCTAATACTAATGAAGATAATTGTTTCTTTATCAACGAAATTATAAGATGTATTCTTAGTATAAGGTTTTCAATTCAAATTACCTTTTTAAAAAGATATTAAATATTTTTCTTATTTCGGCTGGTGAATATTTCACCAAATTTGTTCTTAACAAACCCTATCAAAGAACTGTTAATTTTAAATTGTTGTTCTAATATTTTAAGAGTTGCACTTAGGTTTATTGAAAAATAATCTGAATTAGACCAGGCAGTAAACCAGCCTATTCTTCTTATGAGTTCAAAAGCGTTGTTGGGTAGTTAGTGGTGCTTGAACACAGGACAGAGTAGAAGGCGGTTTTGCACCAACTCCAATAAATTTATATATAAAATAAATCATAGAAGTAATTATTTAATATGTCATATAAATCAAGATATTAATCTAGATAATTGTAAAAATCATTTGTTATTTATTTATTATTTTTTTAATAAACTTGTAGTGATATAAACAAAGAAAAATATTTAAAACATACAAGAGCAAAATATTATAAACTATTAACAGCTGACTTGTGGCAACGATCTTACTGCTTGACCAACCCGGTAGGTTGAACTATATAGTCCTATTTTAGAAACTACGTAAACAAAATTATTATTATGTGAAATTCTATGAAATATTCAATTTTTATGTATTTTTTTAAAGGAAAATCATCTTTGTTGTTTCGCTAAATTTACTCTTGTAGTCAGTTTAGTAAGACTCTTTTACAACTATCAGGTAATTGTATGAAAATATGATTTTTGTTCAGGTTTACAATGTAGAAAAATATTCTTGAAATAAATTACAAAAAATTATACCTTGCTTAATCTGGTAATGAATTGTTAAAATTAGGGTAACATATGTTTTGAAAGAGACCAATGGTTATATTTTGAAAGGTTCTAATATAGAGACCACTGATTTTATACATGCTTGTACGCTGTTAACGCAATTAGTCTTGCCAGAGAATGTCGAGCTTTGATCTGTATTCGCACACACTTAACATTATCCACTTAGCTTCGGAAAATGTTATCTTGCCTTGGCATCTTTGAAGCTTTTATCTTTCCTTCTAACCTTAGATAGTAAACGTGTACTATTTACTAATATTTCCTTCGTATTTTCACGGCAATTCAATCGCAATGCAAACATATGATTTTAATGCAACAGGTTTATATTATTAAGTTAAACTATAAAATATTATAAAACCAGAAATTAAAAAATAAAAGAAATAAATAATCAAAGTTTAATCATGGGTAAAAAAATTTATATGAAAAACATAACGTAATTTTAATGTTGAGTGAATGATGCAAAATGAAAATCAACCTCCGTAAAACTGAAAATATGGAAAATCACTAATATTATCGCTGAACTAAGCTGTGTAGGAAAAAATGCTTGAAATAAAAGTTGAAGGTTTTTTATTTCCTATAACTTTAATTAGATACAATACAGGTTTGTCGTTAAATGATAATAAGGGCGTAATCTTAAAATAATCCTTTTTTACAATTTTTATGAGCAAAATACTGAAAATTATTTCGATACAGATAATACTCCCAAGAATTGTTCTTAGGAGTATCACTAGATACATATTTGTCTTGAAATTTCTATACCGATCAAGTTTGTACTAAAATATGATAATGAAGTATTTTCATTAAACCGAATCGCCAGATTAACTGATAAAATAAGAAATATTTTTTATTAAATGAGAGGATTTAAATTAAAAGTTAAAAAGTAAACTTGTTATACGATGCTGAAATTAACTCAACTATTTTAATGGCATATGTATTTTTTGAAGTTGTATTCAAAATCCAATTACATTTTGCTGTCCCTTAGCGTGAATATGTCTCCGTGTTCATAAATATTTTATTGGTACAAACAAGTATTTACCAGCGGTAATACTTTTGCTTCGTTGATGATAGAACTTTTTTCATATATTCACAGCAGCGGCATTAAAGTAGGTTTTAATACACTACGGAGAATAGACAAGGGAGCGACCAGATGGATACTAACGGCAACGAGGTACTGTATCTCAGCACAAACCAAATAATACAAAAACAAAGAGAAGCACACGAGGGTGGAATGGACGAAACGCTTTAGTTTGGAAGGATAAGCCGTTCTTCAAACATGGACGGAATTAATTTAGATGATAGGAGACAGGACAATGTAACTGGAATGAATATTAAAAGAGCATTATGACCATATATATATATTTTCTAATCGATAAAGACCGTTAAAGCTTATGTTAATCATCATTTTTAATTCTCATACTTCTCCTTTTCCTGTATTAATACAGCAACATTGCTGTGAGAGTTATTAATAAAAGTATTGTAAATATAAATGAAATATTTTGTCTAACTCGTTGGTTTCACAGAAATTAAATATTTAGCACACTTTTTCATCGCTCGCTATTGAAATTTGGAATTAAAACCTAAACCTTCCTGATTTGTGTATTTCCAGTTTGTTATTGCTACTAAAACTCTATAATTTGCTATTATATAAATTTTTAAGATATTTGGTAGTACTTAATTTTTTTTAATTTGTTTATATTGGTATATAAAACTTTCACAAATTCATCCTTGTAAGACGAACAACTACCTCAATCTGACAAAAGTTCGTTTCCTTGGATTACGCATTAACAGACTAGCATATAGTGCTCATCCTGGCTATCAAACAAAAAAATATTTGTCGACGGATGAAGACAACTCAGTTTTCTACGATCTAAATTACCTATTAATCTGAAATTAACAATTTATAAAAAATATGAGTTTTAAACAAATTTCAAAGATCTCGGTCTAAAAATATTATTATTATTATTATTATTATTATTATTATTATTATTAGTCAAACGGTGATACAAAATTTGGTTCGTTAGCCTGAAACAAAGCAGATAACACTATATTTAAAAAAATCACTTGAATTAGCAGAAAAGCCTACCTTATAATATCAGAAAAGATAAACAATAAAATTTAACATGATCTTATGATGTATTAAAACGATCACCATTTAGGTTATCCAATGATTCATCTAAACGCTTTTTGGAGATACTCGATGTGTGCGCACTGAAAAAATTATCGGTAAACCTGTTCTAAAGATTGACCACACACATTAAGAATTTAATTCTGTTTCGTAATTGACCTAGAGATTCCAAAGATTGACCACAAGCAAGAATAAATTCTGTTTCTTAATTGAGCTAAAGTGGTCCGTCAGCAAAACTACTGTAGCCTAGAGTCCTGCTGTCAAGATCCCTATGAATAATGAAACTGGGGTTGAGAAAAAAAGACGTTTAATATTTTGATAATATCCCGCCAACGACAACGGTACACGAGGGGAGGAAACTTTTTTACTTCCTACGAAAGGAGATGAAGCACAGGCACTGTTTTGGTCGCACGTCGCTTCACCCTCTCCAGCCAGTCCATGTCACCGAAAATGTAAGGGCTCCAAAACGCCACAGAATATTCCAATTTAAGGCGAATATAAATGGTGTAAACCCTTACCAAAAAAAAACCACTTAGATATCGTATGGAAGGGCGTAGTCACCAAATAAATTGTCCGATTTGCTTGCCTGACGAACCGAAAAATGTGATTAACCTAAATATTACGACAAATAGATTTTCCCTTCTGTATAATTAACACTGTGTACTATATATACTGAGTAACTATCCATGAATACAATACTTAAATCATTCTTTCCTACAACCGAACAGACTTTTCAGGAAAAACTATTACGCACCTGTAACCGACTTAAGATTCAACTGGATGTTTACGATTTTTCTGGAATAAGAACTTCTTCAATATGCCTTAGTGTTTAATCAGTAAAAAATTGTATTATATTTTTAATCATAAATTTTAATTAAGTCTCCTTCTTAAGTCCTTTTGGGGTCCTACTATTAAATGTGTTCTCTTCCAAGCCACCTATTTTTACATCCCATTCAGTAGTTGTAAGTAGCCCGTTATAGTTATGAATAACGTAAGAAAACATAACATTATGTAAATTCTCAGATTGAGATTGGTATCCATACATTTCACCGTTGTAGATATTAAAAGTTTGTTAAGAAAAATTTCTGTCTTTATAAGTTCTTGGATATGTTTTAACAGTTTCTACTAAGCAAATTTAGCTCTCTTTTGCTGTATAAAAAAAACAATGGAAGTGTAATATCTGTTATTTTAAAATTTCTTTCTAAAATATAAGTAGAAAAATTGGCATTAGAAGAAAAACACCGTACGATAAAATGTTAGAACGCATCACAAATTTAAGAAATTATATCAGTTAAAAAATATTATAATGTAGTTTCATTTCGCGTTCCTTATCTGAAATTAAGCTTTGAAAACTGAACCTCTATAAAAGAAATAAATTTAACCTAGTGGTCGTGACATTGTTTAAGAAGAATTATTTGAAAGCTCTACAAAGATCAGACTTTTAAATTATCCGGAACAATTGTTTATTCTTTTAAGTTCTTTTACTCTGTCATTTTTCAGTGAAGCTACTGAATTTAGTTATCATAGAACAGGAGATAATAAAACGTACGTACATGAAAAATTCTCCGATTATTTTTCTTTCTTTTTTGTGATAAAATTGTAAAAGTATTTGTACGACAAACTTATTCTTTAATGGAATGATATATAAACAATGATGATATCAAAAAAGCTTAAGTAAAATAGACTGAATGCAGAAGATAGTTTCGAATATTTTGGGTCAGATCCAATGCTTTGGCGCCAGCCCCTTATTCACCAATGCTGCACTGCCACTGTGATACTGAACTTCCTCTTCTTGTGACTGGTTATTATAAACTGTCTCAACTGGAAGTTCATTACTCTTTTATATTAAAAAGTAAAATTTACTATAACATTAATTATTAAATATAACTGAAACTATTAAAAAAAAACTTTTAAAAATTGTACGACACAAAATATTAAAATAACCTTTATTACATGAATTTATGTACAGCACGGATTACAGTCGGAGAATTTTTAGTTTTACCTAGCTTTAATTTTTGTTAAACTACTGTAAAATATGTAATAATCCTTTAAAATTGTGTGTTTTATTAGGTTGTTTAATTATCTGTACTACAACGAATAATTTCTTTAAAAACAATTTTGAAAAACATAAATATAAATTTTAACTTTGACGCATTTCTCAAGATTAATATTACTGTGCCATAAAATCTTACAAATTACAATTTGTTAATTTTTTATAACAACATGTACATCAGATTTTAAAATTATAATAAACATTTGTTTTTACTGGATGAAAATGTACTTTCATCTTAGCTTCCTCATTTATTTTTTGTAAGAAGGTCTCGCGGCCATTGTCGTTTAAGTCTCCTTTCGGATCACTGAGTATAATACAGTGTGCTAATTGTTGTATAAGTGGGTTTACATGCGTATCAAATGTAGTAGTGTTGAATTACTTTACATCCGCTATATCAGACCAAATTGGAATTGTTGAGTTTTTGGCCACCTCCATGGGGTAGTGACTAGCGCGCTAGCCTACGAAGCGGAAGGTCCTAGGTTCGATTCCCGGCTAGGGTCTGAAAATTTTAACACGTTGAAACCTACCATCAACTCACCGATACTTGTTAAAGGTGCTGTTGGAAATATAAAACTGACTTTGTATAATTGTACGAATTCTTTTGTTTTGAATGGTCCGAACGAGCTTAGTATGAAACGATTTTAGAAGACTCCGTAGGAAAGCCTTGCATATGAGTTTATTTAAGGTACTAAATTTCGATTGTCATGAAGCCTTTTTTACTGATGAAACAGTTTTATAATTTTGTGTAACTTTTCTACGGGTGTATTATTTATAACAATAATAAATAGGTTTGACGCCTAAGAGTAAAAGTTATTTGAATGGATTTAGATTGATTTATTTAAATTTAATTTTTTATTTTCTATTTTTGAATCTAAAAGTTTTTACGGAAGATTGATATTAAGCTTTATTAGATAACATTTATATAGATCGGTGAACTGAGGTTAGAATACCCATGTCTAATTAAAATTTTTAAATATATGTTGCTAATTTTTCCATTATTAAGAACTACTAATTAAGATGCAACACAGCTGGAAATTTGCGTCGGTTGTATAACAGAGTACATAGCGTTCAAGTTAAAATTCCCCAAATCTTGGCCAACGAGATCTTCAGTTGTTATCAGCGTTCTTCATTAATTTCAGCGTTATCCAACGCTCACAGTCATTGCACCACAGATACAAATAATTCTATATTGAAAACTTCTTGTTCTCTTGGTCATACTCTTATGTGTCTAGAAAACATTTAACAAGCCCCCACCTACGAAGAGAGTGTAGAAGAGAGCTGCATGTTTTTTTATTAAATTAAAGAGTTAAACATATTTTTTATAGCAAATAATGTACAGATATAGTAGTGTGGTTATAGTAAGTTAAGGATTTTTCAAACTTGACAACTGTTTATTTTTTGCAATTAAATTTATATCACTTTTTCCACATTCTAAAATGGCCCTTGTTTTTTTTTATTTTATTGTTTTTATCAGTTTCATTAAATTTATCTGTTCAAATAATCCACCCTATTATTAATCTTACTGTAGGCTACGTATTTATTGTTAAATATATCTTATGCTATATCACTTTTAAATTTTCTTTTTTATATTAGTTCAATCTTTGAATTATCCACTGAGATACGATATTTGTTTTTGTTAAGTGTTTTTTTTTTATTTTTGAAGGTTGTAATGTGTTGCATATTTTTAAATGTAAAAAACAATGTCAGAAGAAATTTAAGTGTAAATTAAATTTTTAATAACACTAGTTTCGAATATAAATTTATGCTCCTTTCCAGAAAACCTACTATTACGATTTTTTTAACTCATGTAGTCAACTTCTGTCAATATAATACTTAATTATCAAGTTTGAATTAACATATTTTTATTTAATATTAAATATTCAATACAATATCAATATAAAAATCCCTTCTGATTATTTATTTGATTCTACTTTTTTGTAAATTAGAAAATTTATATTAATTTAAAATATTGACATACAATCATAAAAGAAAATAGCATGGTATGAATAAATAAATAAATAAGTAAATAAAATATGTTTATAGGATGAAATACGTATTATTTTATACACTATTGCAAAATTGCGAAATTCATGAAAAAGCTTAAATATTCAAGTCACGTGTTTTAGATGTTGCTGCGTCAGCTTGCATACAATGAGTTGAAAACTCTACTAGCCAGCCATCTATTGTAGATATATCTAAATATTCTTCTTTTACAAAGTCAGTGATACTTTCATTTCATATTTTCAATTTTTTCACGGTTATTACGTATGTATTTATTCGTCTTATGAATATAAGTCTAATATAATGTGTTTTATTAACAGGTTAAAGCAAGTAATTCGTCAATTATTAGCTATGAATATGCGCTTATAACTATGGCATATTATTATTTGTAGGTACATGTTTTGTGCTAAAAATATTCTATGTTTAATTATTGGCCTTCGGGCCAGCCCAATCAGTCAGCTGGTAGAAAGGCGATATAATTTTTTAAGTAACACCCGTCGTAGAAGTGACTTTACATGGTGACCAGCTGACAGCAGGTCGTGAAAAAACTAATGGGAGTCCCTGTTCAAACTCATGCCTAATCCACCTCAAAAATACAGAAAAAGCAGCAATCGAATTGGGTGGTTGTCAATAATGTACAGTTACCGACATTAAAAGTAAAAAGAAAAAATGTTTAACTATTAATAAACAAGGTAAAATGAAGAACATAACCTAATTTTAGTCATGAGTGAATGACGTAAAATTTAAGTAAACCTCTCTTTAACGCACTTTTTTATTTCCTTAAAAACCATATTAAACTGCACCTTTTCAAAACACATTGTTACGTTTAATCATATAAATGAAGTCCCTACACGTACTGAGCTATCATACAGCGAGACCTCAACGTATACACAGTTTCAACCATTAATAAATTATACACACGTTTCCATTCAAAATTAGTAAACCACAAGAACAAAGATACAAACATTATCACACTAAAACCTACCACAAAATCCACATAGACGATTAAAAAGATGTTGAAATAGGAATCTTATATACGTAAAATTGCGATATGGGTTTGCCACTGGGTGATTTTCTCAATCAGCACCCAATTTTCTCAAATTGGTTGGTTGACCCAAAGTGAAAATCAAACTCTGTTTGACTTAGATACGTACTTTATTTCCTTAACAAAAGACATTTAACATTTTCAAAAAAAAATTTACGTTTAATCATACAAATGCAGTCCCTACACGTACTAAACTACCATACATCGAGACCTCATCGTACACGCATTATAATTCAACCATTAATAAATTATACACATGTTTCCATTCAAAATTAATAAACCACAAGAATCCAGAAGTACAAACATTACCACAAAATCCACATGGAAGATTAAAAAGATGTTGAAGTAGAAATCTAATATACATAAAACAGCGATATGTTTTTGCCTCTGGGTGATTTTCTTACTCAGTACCCAATTTTCTCAAATTGGGTGGTTGACACAAAATGAAAATCAAACTCTGTTTGACTTAGATACGTAGGCCTACTTTGTTTATTTCCTTACCAAAAACACGTTTTCAAATTTACGTATTTGTAAATTTGTATTTACACATTTAGAGGTACGTATTAAGTAAAACAGCGATATAGGTTTGCTAATGGGTGATTTTTTCAATCAATACGAAAATGTTCATTTAACACGTCGTATCATAAATACTGCTAGTCATATAAATAAACATACAGTTCTAGTTATTACTAAATAAGGTAACGAATCAGGTTCAGAACGATGAAATTTGTTTGAAACTAAATTTTTGTTTTTGTTCAAAGATAGTTTCAATGAAAATGAAAGAAATAAAAGTGTTTTCATTATTTTTTACATAAACACCCTATCACTTTTGCTTGTTTTATACAAACCATACATGAACACAGTGTAATTACATAGAAAAGTCATTCCCAACAACTCTATGAAAAGACCATTGCCTCTAAAATATTTTTCTATTCTTTAAAAAAAGAAGATAAAATAAAAACAAGCTGAATATTACCGTGTTATTTCTGTATCATAATATTATTTTATGTGGTTTTACATCAGATCTGAAAAGAGAAACTATATACTGTATACAACTCGCAATGAAGTTAACATTGCACATGTTCATTACACATGTATTTATTTGTTATATGAAATATTAAAAACTAGAGAATATAATTAGCTTAATATGAATAATATAGGCCATGTATTTTTACATTGTACTCTTAACAAAATTTTCAAACGAAAATGTAATATAATAATCTCTGTACAGTTTTCCCTTTTTAACATCTGCAATACTTATACAAATGGTATTTCCATTTCACTTATTTTTTAATTTAAATTTTGAAATTTGAAAAATGATATTGCTTGAAAAGTTGATCAATGTTAGTAAATGCAACTGAATTATTTTAAAAAGAAAATAAATTTAATTTACAATTTAAAGTTTTTGGGAAATAACATTATTATTGTTACTTGAGTGGAGAATTTTTTTTTAAATGACCAACACATGCAGAAAACTTATTTGCCGGCTTTATTAATAACTACAGATATAGGGTGATTCAAAAAGAGCGCCGGTTTTGATATATCAAATTAAGAGATTTATTTTATTGAAAAACTGAAAATAAATACATCAACAAGTTCATCTTACCTTCCGATTTCATGTATGAAAAATGATGTCATGCATGTGTCCTCCTCTACTGCGCTGGCACGCATCAACTCTGTCCATGAAATTGGACATTACTGCACGACAAGTTTCGACTTCCATTTGCCCGATAACCCGTCGAATTTCCTCCTTCAAGTCATTGATGTTTCGGGGTTTATTGGCATACACCAATGACTTCAGATGACCCCAAAGATGAAAGTCACAAGACGTCAAGTCACACGACCTTGGTGGCCATTGATGGTCGGAATTACGAGAAATGATGCGATCCTGGAACCGTTCACGGAGCAACAACATTGTTTCTCGTGCAGCAACTGAATTTTATACGGGTGATATTGGAGATCGTACCGAAGAATTCTCCGTACAGAAGAACATCGTAAACCCAATTGTTGAGAACGGCGACGTATTGATTTTGCTGGGCTAACAGCCACACTGTCACGAACCAACGCAACGTTCTGCTCAGTTCGGCCAGAACGACGACGTCCAGAACTTTTAAGGTCGACTGTTGAACCCGTCTCAAAAAACTTTTTCATGAGCCTGCGAACTGTTGATTCATTCGGTGCTTCATTACGTCCTAGAGTACCGCGAAGTCGCCTGACAGTAGCCGCATAACTCTCTTTACTCTGGTAAAATGTTTTGACGATTAACACTCGTTGTGCAATAGTAAACTTCTCCATGGTTAGACACAGACTGCGAGAGTACTACACTGCGAACAAGAGAAACTACAACTGAATCGTCAATCGGAATGTTCTCCGAAATAGAAATGAGGTCTAACAATGTTGCCAACCGATAAACAAAAATTTACCAACCGTTTAAAAACCGGCACTCTTTTTGAATCACCCGTTATAACCGAATATTTAATATTAAATTTTTAAATAAAACATTAGAAGTTTCATTAACTGCATAGTAATTATTAATTGCAGTGAGTGTTATAAATGAATGAAATTTTTTCTCTTACCAGGAATAAATTACTGGCCATTTAGTTTAGTGGTCTAGCAATTTGTTTACTAAACAAAGGTGTTGCTGATAAATTTGAACTGGAATAGATAATTTTTTAGTCCATAACAGGCAGCTCGAGTGTTAAATTATTTGCACTCGATCTGCTAGTTCCAGGGCTACAAAAAGTAGTTGATTTTTAACACATGGCCGTCATTATATGACTGAAACATTTAATAACAGAAGAAGTAAAGACATAAAAGACACCATTCAGAGTTATTCATCTAAGCGTAATGAATTTCATTATACAGCGAGATCCTGTAGTGAATGAAGTGAAGGTGTCGTTTGCGGTATGGAAAGTAGATGCTTTCCAGAGGGTCTGGCATACCTGCTGATTAGTATACTTTTCTACTCAGTGAGGAAGGCTTGTTAAACCACTTCCCTTCTTGTTTTATGTAGTAAAGCCTCTAGAAGTTTAAACCAGCCTTCTGGCTGTTGACCTGAACAACAACAGATAATCCTTACCCAAGATCATTTACCTAGAAAAACTGGACTATAATTTTAGAATAAAAGGTATTTTGTTTATAAATGATTTACAGTTGTTTGTAGACACAAAATAAATATTTAGAAGTAAAAGTTCCTTATTTTTCATATTTGTGTCATAAAAATATTGCACTTAAACATTTTTCAAGAGTTGTATGTATTTTATTTCATGTAAATAAAATAAATCTTACAAAGTCCGTTATCCGTGTACAATGTTAAGGATAAATTGTACTTTTGTAAATTTGTTTACGTTGGGTTTAATAATGCGATATGAAAAATAAATAACATTATTTAATACTTATAACAAACGACTTCATTTCGTTTTGGCTAGCTACTGCGGTTATATTTATCCAATGTCATTCTTTTCACTTACGTGAGAATTTTTTCCGCCTCGGTTGAAATCACCATGGGAAATAGCGAAGAATAATAAAGTCGGGTTTATTTTTATTTAAAAAAACAACAGAAGAAAGAGAAAACAAAATAAAAGAAATCTCTCATTCTACATCAGACTCTTTAGACAGAAACCTGACACTTCTTATAACGAAGAAGATATTACATTCAAGTATATTCTTCCTAATCACTCACTTGTAACAAAACAGAATTCTATTATCTCTTTAAACGTCTAACAGAAAGTTTCTAAGGTAAAATGAACCTTATCCTGTGGGAATTTACTAAGACATTTAATATAAATTATTATTCATAATAATAGTAGTTGCGTTACAATATTAATATCCTTAAGCTTTTCTAATATAACGGAAACCGTTATTCTCAGAACTTATTTACTCAATAAATCTATTTTCTATTAGAATATGACAAGCTTCATCAGCTATATAAAACGAACAACAATGTGGTTTCTGATTAAAATAAAGTGTTTAAGAGTTTCTAAAAGAAAACGTTGTGAAGGTTTCGTAAAACGCATTCCAAAAATTTAAAACCTAACCTAACTAACCATGTACTATCATCTTTTTTTCTAGATATTGAGCAAGTATTCAATCGTGTCATCAGGGACTTTTATTTAAGCTCAGAAACTGTTTTTTATTTACGTACTTTTTAATTGTAAAGCATTTCTTGACGAACAGATTTTTGGCAGTCAGAGAAAATAATACCTTACTGTATCTTCTATTCACCCCATCAATGCTGAAGTACTTTAAGGTTCTATTCTTTCTCCTCTTCTTTAAATAGTTTCTACTGCAGTTATACCAGTTCTTCCCTTCCTAATATCTTAATGGCAGCGTTTTCCGTTGACACTGCCCACTTGTGTACCTCGGAATCTCTTTGACGCTCACTTAATCCTTCAATATTACGTAGATCAAATTTCGATATGGCTCAGCAAATGAAAAATAACGGTAAATGTCAGTAAATCTGAAAACGTCACTTTCTCTCTTCCCTACAAACACGTCCAGCTATCTTTATTGTGAACTCAGAAATCCCAAAATTAAACGAGGTTATATATTTAGGAGTTACACTTAACAAATCTTCATAAATATGTAATTAATAAATTTTTCTTCTTTATCACCACAGAGCAAATTTTTTTTAAATTTTGTTGGTTTACCGTGACCAAACATGAATTTAGAACGAAATTATTTAATTTCCGAACATGGTGGCTTAAAAAGAATTGGTACCAGATTAGTAATAAATTTATGTTTTGGAAGGAAAATTTTGCCTTCGACACAGTAGTAACACTGATATACGCGTTAGTTTTTTTACATTTGAGTTTTGTTTGGTTAAATGTACTATTTACAATAATATAGCAGAGTATGAACACTTTTTTTGTAAATTAAATTATTTGATACTTTTTATCCCTAATGTTTGTAGGTACGTTGTAATCTGTTCAATTCAGAAAAATAAGTAACTCCGTGATCCAATGAGATGAGAATGATCTGTATGATGTGTAAATGTGGTGTAGTTTTGTACAGACCCAGGTCGACCATTCCTGGGAAAACACGGTTAAGTGAAACCATCAAATTGCACCGGTAACCACTTTCTAGTATATAAATCCTTATAGAAGTAACTACCGGTTTTGGCGCTTAAAAACATTTTCTCAACAACTAGTGTCTTAGTGTAATTTTAAGGGGTTACTTTACTTGTATTAATATATTATTGTTCCATTGAACATAAATCTTATAAAAAAAGTTTTTGTCACTTATTTGTTAATTTTGGCCGACCTGGACACGTTCCAGAAAAAAAAAATAAAAACTATCCCAAATAATAGTGCTAAAAATTTAAGTTTGTATATCTAGCTATGACTGCGAAAATATTCCTTTTACGTTGCCGAAATAGAAACTCCATCATACATTGACTTATACAGACAGCAATTAAAAAACGAACGACGAAACATGTGGCTATATAAACCATTATAGTTGATTTTCTAAAATAAATTTTATGAAAAGCGACATCTAAAATATATTTCATTTTGTTTAATGATTACATTCTAAAGTAAATAAATAAAACTAAATAGAAACAATATTAGCTACTTAAATTAAACGATATATAAATAACCAATCACATACTAAAACAAGATGAACGATAAAATATTTATTTAAAAAAAGGTGAAAATGCAACAATTATAGAAGAGGACAATGGTCACAGTAAATCATGATTTGAACAAATGCCAAATGCTCTGTCCCTCGTCAACCAGAACTTTATTTTGGTATGGGTGCGACCGCATTTTGTATATTTTGGCTAGAAACGTAACATGAATGTCTTCTTATAGTACGCCAACATCTTCCTTTTTCAAGATTAAAAAAAGAATCTAAAAAAATTCACAATCTGTGTTCATTCATTTGTCAAAAAGATCACCCGTAATATATCAAATTAATTATACACTCAGTTTAAATCATTATTTTCTATTTAAATAATTACAATTTCTATAAATTTAAAATGTTTATGTTGACATGTTACAAAATAGTTTAGAAAAGTATTAATTTATATTACTATACAAACGAACGCTTGGTATTTTTTAAAACATTTATATTTTGTCACTTATGTACCCTACGGAGGGTATTTTAACGTTATTTTTCTTTAAATTATCATGCACTTATATAAGACATTCGTTTCATTACATAAAATATATCATTATTTTTTATGCAACGAAAAGTTTCTTTTATAATCATTTGTTTGTTTCTGTATATAAAAATGAAACGTCTAATTCAGTAAAGAAATTTAAATACCTAAGTGGTGTAATCCAAGAAAATGGTCATGAAGATAAAGAAATATAAATAAAAATAGTGAAAAAGGAAAGAGTATATCAACTGACCAAAAATGTTTACAGAGATTTTTTTTTTATTTTTTTTTTTTTTTGTTTAACGTCCGACTGTTCTGCAATTACTGCTAATGCAGACGGTGAATGATGAAATGATTTTTTGTAACGTATGAAAAAAATGCCGTGCCTGAATGGGATTCGAACCCAAGACCGCATGATGAGAGGCGAGCACGTTACCAACTTCGCCAATGCGGCCGGCTGTTTACAGAGAGAAGTAGAAAGAAGAAAAATTCTTCTTTCTGTTTACAGAGAGAAGTAGAAAGAAGAAAGAAGAATTTCAATGAGTCAAATAATTTGAACTTCAAATCAAGATAGAAATTACTGCGCAAGGAGTCACCCAAATAAAGAGATGCTAAATCTGTTTCTGAATTTTACTAGAGAGCTGAAAAACTAAACGGAACTCATGTAATTTCCACGGAGATGGCAGGAAATATTATTACAATAAAAAGTGTCTTAATAAGTTACTCATTGGAGTTGGCAGTTTTTGTAGTAGATAGACCTAACTTTCCTTTTTCCAATTTGTAGCATTCATTTCTGTAGATTCAAATGTATTTTCTTTTTATAACTACAAATTATAAATGAATAGATTCCTATTTGTTTTCGTTCTACTACAAAAAAAAATTATTTGTCGCTTTAGATATAGGTATATATATATATATTAAACTAAATGAAATATTTTATTATCAAAATTCTTGTGATTCAAAATAACTGACACTCTGACTATGTCTTTTATACCTACCATTACCTCTTCTATTCTTAAATTGTTCAGTCATATAATTGGCTGACTGTGATGAGAAACAGAACTATTTTTGTAGCCCTGGTACGAGCAGATCAAGTGCAATTAGTTTAACACTCCGACTGCCTGTTATGGGCACGACGCTCATATTGATGATGCAATAAAGTAGAAATCTCAAAAGGACGTTTTATGCTTTTAAAGATTTTTAGAAATATTTATACCAATGAAGAAAAAATAAAGTTTTAAGTATGTTCAACGAATGTTTAAATTTAATGGACCAAAGCAAAAGAATTTGCTTATTTATGTTTACTTTATTTGTATTCATATTTGTGTTTTGAAATACTTTTAATGCTTAAATATTTACGTATTTATTTTTTAATAGTGTGTAGATTTATATAAATAAAAGGGTAATAAAAATTAAGATACTTTTTTAAAGCTCTATTAAAATGAAATCTTCTTTTAATGATTATAATATGTAGGCATTGTAAACCAAGTAATAATTTTTAATATTCTAAAGTAAAAGCTTTTGGCCATCATTTGTTTTGAAGAAAAGAGTTCAAAATTTTACAGTACGTTGTGGGTTGTTTTTTTATGTTTGCTAGTAAATACTATTATTAAATTTTTATCTAAAAGTACTGCATTATGTTATACTAAAAATATTCTTGGTTCATCCTCACTATTTCAATTCAATAGGTTTTAATAATTTTAGTAAACAATTTAAAATTATTTGTTGTAGTTTAGGTCATCAGCTAAAAGGTTGGTTGAACCTCTAGAAGCTTTACTAAGTAAAACGAGGAGTGAGGTGGTTTACAATGCCTTCCTCACTGAGTGGAAAAGTATACTTATCAGCATGCCTGGCCCTCTGAAAAGCATCTAATTTCCACCATGCAAGTGACACCTTCAGTTCATTCACCACAGTGTTTGGCTGTATAATGAAATTCATTACTCTCAGAGAATATAACTTTGACTAGTGTATTTTACACCTCTACCTCTTCTGTTCTGAAATGCTTCAGTCATATAATTGGCTGACCATGTAATAAGAAACCTAAATCATTTTTGTAGCCCTGGAACTAGCAGATCGAGTACAAATAATTTAACACTCAACCTGTTATGGGCAAAATCATTTTAAGTACATTTCAGGAATAAACAGTTATTGTTTTTAAGAAGGGTGACGGGCTGCTCGAGGCTGGATGTAATACACAACGAGGGAATTAGATCCGATTTGGGTGTATTTAGCTTGAATGAAAAAGTGGAGGAGTACAGGAACCAATGGAGGCAACATTTGGAACGGATGCCAGAGGAGAGAATACCTTTAAAGGTGACGGGATATGTTCTAGTTGAAAGAAGGGAGGTAGACAGACCTCGAAGAAGATGCAATAGTCGATATGTACGGGGTGGAGTGTCTCGTGTTTGTGTAGACGTACAGGATGGTTTGTGAGTTTGGAACAGGCTTATGCCTAATCCTTGATAGTAAGAAGAAAAAGAAGACAGTTATTGTATAATATTTTTATGTTTCATCGATTTAGTTTTTATTCTGAAAATTGGAAACCACTTTAAAATACGTATTCTAAATATGACATGACACTGTAATACATAAATTTCATTCTTACTACAGTCATTTTGCACGTTAGTTGACATAGGAATCGTCACTGCTATTAGCACAACTAAAAACATCAATTAAAGGCATCTGGATGCATATATAAAATACCTAATGCATTTATAAACCTCTATTAGAACACGTATTTTTTAGGTATACTACAATTCAAGTTTTGCTTATCAGAAAAAAAATTATGTATTATGTAGAACGTGTAATGAATTAAATAAAATAAAAAAATAAAAAATCTTTCACAGTACAGATATCGAAAAAGTATTATACATTTGGAATCCGCATATGAAGTTGAGTATAAACTTGTAGTGTTAATTATTAATTACTAGTCGTATAGACTACTATACATTATAAAGGTTTGTTATCAATGTGGCGTGGAGGGGAGAATGTTATTGGTTATGATGGCATTGGTTGATCTACACAGCCGATGTTTGTGTATGTGCTAGTAGCAGTCAGAGCCCCACAAGAAATGCACTATTCTGTACTACTCCGTTGTGTCAACTGAACGTGCAAACGACTATAGCATAGTGGATCCGTGCAAATAAATTCGTACAATGTTCTTGGTTTTCAAACTCATATCATTAAATTAATGATTTAAGTTAACAACAAACTTAACCGTTCTTAGAAGAGCGGAGAGTAACGACTGAAGTACAGTAGTAGTATACGATAGTTTCGTGCTGCAAAGGACGGGTTTATTCCATAAGCATATCCTGTATTTTTATGTAATATGGTTATGGAGGGGGTAAACGTATGAGAACCGAATTGCATTACGATTTATTGCCGCTACGTTACAAATGAAATTTACTGTTTTTCATTTTGCAAAATGAAGCTCATATTAGCATGAATTTCAAGTTTAGAACTTTTGGGCGAATCAGAAAGGAATACTCTTGAAAACCATGTAAAAATTATGGAAACCGGGCGGGTAGAACTCTGTATTAGCAGTTAATAGAATTCCTATCAAAAATACATTGGAAGTGATTTTGCGTTTTAAATACATATATAGTTGTTATGTAAAAGATGTTCGTAACGACCGAAAAATAATTGTACGTAATTTCGACCTTTCACTTTTGTTACATTGAAACTCTTAAGTAACCGACATACATGTATTTATTTACCTTTTTTAATTATTTCAAAATGAATTCTATTATTTTTTTGTGAGGATCTTAAAACTTAATGTTTTTAAAACATTATGAATTCCAAAGAAAAGATAAAGTTGACGTATCCCTAACCAAGTAATTTATTTTTTTCATGTAATGACGTAAAATAAATCTAATTTAAATGTTATTATTAATAATAATATACATAACAGTTCGAAAAGTTTTAATTTTCTTTAAACTACTTCTCATGTAAAAATGCTATTACATTATTTTAGTACCGAACCTGTGTTGCATGTTTCGTTATTATAATATATTACTTTAATACAAATACTGTTGTACTTTATTTTAAATTTCTACAATTGTAAGTTAAGAACAATTTTAATAGTTTCTCCTCATTTTAAATTATTACCACTGTTATAATAAAATATTGTATAAATTCTAGTCTTTGACTTACAATCTTATCGGTGCTCTATACAGATAAATAATGTAGCAGAATAAAATAGCTTTATTTCAAATCCCAATTTATATAGATAGAAATTAAATAGTTTTTTCTTTAAAGTTCATAATAATCCTTTCAACAACTAAGTTATTAACATTATTTGAATTTTTCACTTGTTCACCAAATATTTAAGTTTTTCAAACACCTAGACGAAGAAAAGAGTTACCCCTAACATGTAATTTAATCCGAATCTTGGATAAATGTTAACCAAGAGGTTTTTAAAGGTTAATAAAAACATGGAGTTCAATTGTAGCTGTCATCCTATCCTTTATCTTTTTACATTATCTATGTTGCTCATAACAGACAGGTGGAGTGTGAAATTATTACCCTTAATGTGTTCGTTGCAGGGCTAAAATAAATAGTTCTGTTTCTTATCACATGGTCAGCTAATTAAATGACTGAATTATTTAAGAACAGAAGAGGTAGAGGTGTAAAAGACACTAATCAGAGTTAACTCCTCTGAAAGTAATGAATTTCATTATAGAGCCAGTGGTGTCATTTACAAAAAAATTTCAAAAAATTTGAAGATGTCATTTATAGAGTGAAAAATATGTGCTTTTCAGAGGGCCCGGCATGCTGAGAAGCATAATTTTTCATTCGGTGAGGAAGGCATTGGTAAACCACTTCACTCCTCATTTTACTTAGTAAAACCTCTACAGGTTCAAACCACCCTTTCGGCTGATGACCTAAACAACATTATCTACATTGAGTTATCAAAAGGGCACTATCAGTCTGTGATTAAACTTATTAAAATTTACCTATTAGACAAAAACTAAATTTACTTATACATAATTCAGCCGATGTGTATGTGCGGAGTTTTATCTTCGTTGGATGAAAGCATCAAATACAGGGTACAAGCTTTTAAAAATAAATTTTTACGCTCAATCGCATGTAATTCCTGATTATTTACTGTGAAATTCTATAATATATACGCATCAATAAAAACCCAGTTTACGTGACCTTTACAAAAATTATATCCGCATTTTCATTACGGATATTATCACACCCATATCATACCTACTATAACATCAGAAAAGGAGATTAAAGAGACGTTGGAATATGGATTAAGATAGAACACCAGCGTGGGTTGCTCCTCCGTGATTTCCTCAATCAAAACAAAAACGTTTGATCAAAAAAGTATTAGTTTATTATCGTAAGTAGTTGTAATAGATTACAGATGATATTTTTCATCTAATTTATGTGTATTAATGAAAGTGTGCATTGTTTAATAAATAATTTTAATAGATTGATTTGTTTATGAACTATTTACTCCTAGTCTTCATATTCACAAAGTTTTCCGAAGCCACTCCAACCGATTACGTGGTCATTCTTCTTTTTGCGTTCTTTAGAATAACATAATTTTCTCATTACCGGCACGGAATTTTGACTTGGTGTAATTATAATATGTAGATAATTTTCAGGTGATGTAAAATTGCGCCAATTGCTTTGGTTATTAGCGACTACTATGGGTTACGGTATAGAAATGGTCGTTTTAAATGAATAGTCATTTTTTATTCTAGCCGGAAATCAAACAAACCTTCCGCTTTGCAGTGCAGTCTAACTAACCTCTGGACCACGGAGGTGGTCTTCATTTTAGGAAACTAATATTATTACATAATTTAATTAAGTAATTTTTTTTATTTTTAATATGTTTTAATTTGTTTTGTTTACGATCTAGATCTTAAATGAACATCTACAGGTTTTCATAATTTTTGTGTCGTCAGTTTTATCACCAATTCAAAATATGAATAATACTTTATAAAATTACATTGGTATACTCTAGAATTTTTCTGCAATTCAAAGACAAAATCCTGAGCTTGACAGTCGGTTATAATCAGATAAATCATTGAGTTGGTCTATATAAATTTTTACCATCATGGTTACAACGTTACTAAACGTCCATATGTTTTAGTCGGAAGGAGTAATAATTTTACTTACCAGCTAAACGTCCATATCGTTGAAACATACGCTCAACATCTGTTTTACTACACTGGAACGTATTTAAGTTGCCAACAAATACTCTCGAATTAACAGCTTGCGGATCTTGTGAATTTGTTTGATTCCCAACTTTGCTCATCTTCATTTTGGTCTGTAAACAGAAAACAATGTTTTGTTAGAAATATATATGTTATCATAATTTACTACACATTGTAATGTATTTAATCTACTAATTACAAATATATATATACCACTTATTTACTGATGCGTGTATTATATTTATCGCTTAAGGAACTTGACAGTGATATATTATATATATATAAACAAAAAAATATATTTGGCGTACTTTATTACAATTACTGTTACAAGGATATTGTATTTCTTCGTACATTGTTCAAAATTATACAGTTCTCACGTATTTTGTAAATTTTATATTATTATTTCGTGACTCAAATTCTAATAAAGGTAGTTACTTTTCAGTGGTTACCGGTGTACTTTGATGGTTGAGGTTCAGTTTACCATACTCTCAGAGGAATGGTCGGCCTAAGTCTGTAAGAGATTTCGCTTCATTTACACGTCATTTAAAAATCATCCTCATCTCACTGGATCAGAGGTTGCGTATTTTTCTACAGATTAAAAAAACACACATAAAGGATTTTAAAAAAATTAATTTTTACATTTTGGAAATCTTAGTCATTTTAATATTCGTTAGTATTGTAGTACTCTTTACATATTATAGCATTTCTAGAGAGCTTAATTTACCGTCAATTAGTTGTGATTTTCCGTCTAAGATAGGTTGATTTATAATCTGTGTCATTAACTCATGATTAAAATTATGTCATAGAAATATCATTTTTGTTGAAACTTTGGGTGACTACATGTACGTAATGAAATTTTTTTTATTAAAAGTAGATAGTGGTTACCGGTGTACTTTAATGGTTGGGGGTTCAATCAACCATAAATCCTCAGGAATGGTTGGCCTGAGTAAGTACAAGACTACACCTCAATTATACTTCATATATATATATCATTCTCATCTCATTGGGTCATGGGGTTGCTTATTGTTCTAAATGAACAGATTGCAACGTAAACACATTAAGGTTAAAAAAACTAGACTAATTTATACAAAGAGCTTATCGTGAACAGTCGTATTAGATGACACTGAATGGAAGATAAAAATTTGAAGTCAATGTCTTTATTTTTTGCTGAGATCTCGAATAAAAAGTTATAAGTAAGGTAGGGGCAATGCGGCCTCTCTAATAGATGCGGGTTACGGTAAAACCATGTTATGAATTTCGTGATTTTCTAAAATCACTTGAATGAAAATGAAAATTTGTGGGTAATACTATTACGTTTGTGAATATAAATAATAAATTATTTCAAAAATTTTGTACAAACATAACGAAATAACCATTTTGAAAATACTAAAGTTAGCTCACTATCTATACGGAATGTGTATATAGGCAACTGTATATAATACGGCATATTCATTGTGATGTTGGTCAGCTCATTGTGCTAAAATATTCCAGGGCAATGATCAGATATGGTCCCAGAGCAAACAATGCAAAAATAGAAAGACCTACAATAAGCGCGGTGCTCGATGTTATGAATATGCAGAATGATAAAGCTGTAACCCTCCCATATACCATACTATCCTCACACCCGCACCTCTTTTGGTGCCGCTCCCTGCTTAACCGACTCAGTGTGGGACCAATCAATGTGCATTGTTTCCGTGTCATTGATTTATTAATCATGTTTATTAGTTGTCATTTTATACAAACAAAACTTTTTGATTGTGATTGATTATTTAAATTACAATTTATATTTCCAATTCGTCGTTTGGTCTACGTTCGAACCTGTTTAATAATTTAATTTTGTTATTCTACTATTTATAATTCCATATTCAGTTCGATCAATATAAGTCATATTTAGTACTAATGTTAAACAATAAATTATATTATATTAACCCCAACAAAAAAGTTCATTCTTAAAGAAATTACTTTTTTAGAATTATGGTGTATTTCTAAACTTAACATGGCAACAATGAAGTCCATTTATTCAATTTATTTATTTAAAACAAGTGTACTACTTCTTTTGCAATCAATTTTTTTAACATTAATTGTAAACTTTAAGCAACGATGTTAAAAGTCTGAATAATAACGCTCTTAAATTGAAAATATAAAACAAGTGTGTAACAAAAAACTAAACTCTGAACAAAACAAAACTAAACTTGACTCTGAACTGATCATTAATATCTGTAAAATGAAGTAGTTAAAGCTGATAGTTAGTTAGTTAATATAGTAAATAGTGATTTGATAGTTAATAGTTAGTTAAAAACTAAACTCTGAACAAAACTAAACTATAATTGACTCTGAACTGAGCATTAATATATTTAAATATGAAGTAGTTGAAGCTGATAGTTAGGAACTATAGTAATTAGTGATACTGATAGTTATTAGTTAGTTAAACTGATAGTTGAAAACTAAACTCTGAACAAAACAAAACGAAACTAGACTCTGTACTGAGCATCAATATCTGTAAATATGAAGTAGTTAAAGCTGAGAGTTAGTTAGTTAATATAGTAATTAGTGATAGTTAATAGTTAGTTAAGCTGATAGTTAAAAACTAAACTCTGAACAAAACAAAATATATTTCACTCTGAACTGAGCACTGATAGTTGTTACTTAGATGACTAACTATGATGAAGATGATAATGATGTCGATTATGAGATGATTAGTGGTAGAAGTAGGAAAAATATTAAATTATTAACAAAATCGTAAAGTTAATTCCAATGTTAAAACGTTTCAGTCAGTAAGTATCGTTGCTATTATCGAGAAGGTTAATTTCCAAAAGATTTTGATGCTCTTCTAACTTCTTTAAATGTCTCTACGTTAATTTCTTCTTTTATGAAGTGCATGTTTAGATCATTGAGCAATATTCTTTGGTTACATACTGCAGTGCTGCAGTGATCAGTCTAAGGAATTTTAATTGAAAGCGCTGCAGTATTTCGATATTTGATGAATTTGTTATATATGATAGCTTTTACCCGTAATTCCAAACTGATTTAAGTATTACTTTTTATTAGAGAACTTTATTTTCAACAGAAAGTTGAGACTTACTACGTAAGAGCCAGAACAGTTGACGCAACTTCAGCGCAAGGTTTGTTGGTTTCACCCATACGTGACTTCTCCACGTGTCTTAATTTAAATAACAATAATTTTTCGCTAATTACTATTGGCGATCCGTTATGAAACATTTTTGTGTTTTATGTTAAAGTAAGAGTTTGATTAAGAACTTTTAAAACATATTCTAAGCTATACTTTTGACTGAAAAACATTTACGTTGAACTGTTATGCATCATAATACTTATGCAAACAGTAAAAGGTGATACATGAAAATGCCTGACCTGACCAGTAATCAAACCCGGGACTCCTGGGATACAAAACCTGTTCACTACACATTTTCATTATATAGTGATCTACTGAATTTACTGCAAGATCTAAAAATAAATATTTGCATGCAAAATTTTACCACCTACCAGAAAAACAGGAGTTTTCCAAGCAGTTAACACTTAACACATTAATGCACTTAATACATTTTTTGTGTCAATAGAAGGTGTCATCACCTAAAGAATTATTTTTCTGTTACTTTATTCTTATCCGTGTTCATTATGGTAATTAGTTCTGTTATAAATAAAATAATAAATATTTATTTCCAACAAATTAAGATGTGTTAGTTCACTTGTTGTATGATGCCATAACACAAAATGCACTTTAACTTTTTATGAAATCATTCACTTGGCACAAATGCAAATTGTAATGGTCATGCTTTATGTTTCTTATCACATTGTCAGCTAATTATATTACTGAAACATTTAAAAACAGAAGAGGTAAAGGTATAAAAGACGACTAGTCAGAGTTCTGTCCTCTGAGATTAATTAATTTCATTATACAGCTAGACCCTGTGGTGAATGAAGTGAAGGCGTCATTTGCAGGATAGAAAGTAGTAAGTGCTTTTGTAAGGATTTGACATTCTGATAAGCATAGTTTTCCACTCTGTGAGGAAGGCTTCGTAAGCCACCCCACTCTTTGTTTAACTTAATAAAGCCTCTAGAGGTTCAAACCAGCCTTTCAGCTGATGCCCTAAACACAAGCACAATGGTTATACATTATTATATGAGTTACAAGCGAGAACGATAAAATATATTATTCCGACTACCAATTAATGCAAAGAGTAAGGTTTTGGAGATAGTTGTACTTCTCACCTTTATGCACTTAACCATAAAACAATCTTTCTTAATTAGCTATAGTAAGTTACAGTATTCAGATGAACTAATGTCCCCTAGCCGTGGGAGTGAGAGAAGGCATAACGCTCTCACTCGCACAAGCCATACGGGCCGTTCCAATAACATTGTCTTTAATTTTACTCATTGTTGTGAGCAAGCGTTTATGCATGCAAGATAACGACTGTAATATGTTTTCAAATTTTGATTATAACGGTAAAACCTTTGAGCTCATGCGTAGTTATGCCACATATCTCCGTCTCACTCGCTCGGCTATGGGGGCTATTCGTCTGATACCTGTATTTATGGTTCCTATAGCAAACTGAGGTTTTAAGATGACAGCATGAAAATGCTTTTCCACGTAGCTTCAATCCAGAGTCAAAGTCATGTAAGGTACATCATTCAGAAAACACTTTCTATCACATCATTAGCCTGTCTAACAATATCATAGTATGCACTTAAAAATATTTTTACAAATACTTTGTAAGATTATTTTAAACCACCGGGTTGGTCTAGTGGTACAGTTTTCGCCATGAGTCAGCTGTTTAACAGTTGATTTTCGGAGACGAAGTTTCCTGTTTCTAATTCTAGTAAAGATTGTTACATTTATACGGATTTGAAAACTAGACATATTTACGGGCGTACTGTTATGTTTGGGGTTTAATTATTACTCTTTTAAGAATGATTGGCTTGAGTCTGTACAAGACTTCACCTCATTAACACGTCATACACATCATCCTCATCACATTGGATCATAGGGTTGCTTATTGTTTTTAAATTGAACAGATTGCAACGTACGTATTAGGGATTAAAAAAAGTTTATTTCAACAATTTCTGTGTTGCTCGTGAAACGAATTGTGTGCGAAATTAACGAAGTATTACATCATAAATTACTCTTGTATTAATTAGGCTGACGACACAGTAAAACTACGAAAAAAATACCTGTATTTTTAGGTAACTGCTTTTGCTATTTTTGACCTTCTTCCAAACGGATTACAATATTTATTATTAGGTTAAAATATTAGACAAAGATAAATAAGAAAAAATTAAGTCATATATTATTAGTAGGCCTACCATATGAGTGAAATGGACAAATTCTTTGTTTGAACCTGAGAAAAAAGATTGGAAGATTTTAAAAGAATTGTAATGCTCTTGATGAAAGATGTTGTTAATAAGATTAAATTAATTTAGTGCCTGTTTTCTGTAAGTGGCAGTTTGGACTGTCAATTATAAGAAAAACACGTCATTTTTGGGTTCTGTCCAATAAATCATCGTTGAATAGGTCGTCGTAACTTGTATCAGGTTAATGTACATTTTATCTAATAGGCAAATTGTGACGAAACACGTTAAGTGTTTAGTATTTATTTGCCAAAGTAATCTTGTTTGTATAGTTAAGCCAATGACAAGTCAGGCTGTTGTAATGATTCTTCTAAATTACTTTTTGTTCCAATTAACTATTCTTTTACACTTCCGTTTTTACTTGTTAGTGTTTAAAATATAGTTTTAGATTGAACTTTAATTCCAGTTTTGTAATGTAGTTCTGTGAATTTGGTTTGATTCATTATGTTTTCTAGGTTTATTCTAGTTTTCTCGATTTTCCGTCTGATTTTTTTGAATCCGACACCTTAAGGTCTATTGTTTAGTGTCTTAAAAATTTGTTTTATCAACCATTTATCATCCATTTTGTACACATGACCGTGGAATTTAGTCTTCTATGAGTATAATAGTGTATTATTAAAATGTTATGTATTTTTTGGTAGACTCTTTGTTAGCGCTCTTGTTTTTACTTCTGCTTACGATATTAAATTTTCGTTACATTTATTTTCCTTAATGTTTTATATTTTATTCATTATTAGACTATGTTTATTGAATTATTATAATAAATTAATCTATGTTCTGTTGTAGTACAGCTGATAACAATTTATATATCGATATATCAAAGTTATTTACGTGGCATTTTATTAATTTCATTTCATTTTTGCGTTTAGAATGAACTTAAATAATTATTTGTGATAGTTAAAAAATATTTAAAGACTTTTTTAATATATTTAAATGTTTCTTCGTTAATTATTTTATATTGTTATGAACTGTTAATTTATTACGAAAAATAAAATTGACTTCACTTCAATTTGAGAATGGTTCAAGACCAACGATATGTAATTAAGTATTAACAAGTATTATCAATAATAATCAGCTTTAATAAATAACATTAAATTTGTTATTAAATACTTACATTAAATGAACGGATACAAACTTGAGTTAAGTGTTACAACCTTTTTTAAATATTAATCAATCATTTATTTTCTGTAAGAATACTTTCCATGATCTTTAGTAGTAATTCAAGTAACTTACAGAAGAAAATATTCACAAAAAATTACTAAAATTCTTAATAATGTACTTATTCCCCATCGTAAGAGAGTAAACATGAGTTTTTCTCGCCACCTCGGATTAAAAAGAAAAGTTCTTAATAATGCATATTATGGTAAAGATTTTTTATGTTGTATTGTTGATTCAAAAAACTAAAGTAAATACAAAAACCTACATCGAAAATTAATAATAAATATATAATATGTATTATTTTTTAAATAAAAATTACAATTTATTTAAAATTGTATGAGACCTAGGGTAAAAGAGAATGTCAGTGTCAAGTCACGATATAAAATGTTTAAAATTACTGGTCAAACTAACTTAACGTCAAGTGAAATTCGAATAAATAAATTATATTACCTTGATGACTATCTATGCAGATGGAATATATAGGTGTGAAATTTATTTTTTTATATTAGTCCGGTAAATATTCATTTTCATTTTGATAAAATGAAATAGTAAAGGATAGTGTCCTATCGTAGTGCGGTACTGTACCGTACCTGATACCTGACTACATTAAACTAATAAATTGTACACAATTGAAGGAATAGCCCAACTAATAGAAAGAACTAAACTACCATAACGATCTTACACCAAACAAGTAAAAAAAAACTTCATTCTACCAAATCACAATTTTTTTTTAATTTAAAAATTGCGTAATATCATATAGCCTATGTTACTCAGGAAGCTCTGAGCTTACAATTGTAAAATAATTTTTTAATCGGTTTGGTCGTTTCTAAGATTGTTAGATGTTGTTGTTTAGATCATCAGCCGAAAAGCTTGTTTGAACCTCTAGTGGTTTTACTAAGTAAAATGAGGAGTGAGGAGGTTTACCATTCCCTTCCTCACAGCGTAGAAAAGGATGCTTATCAGCATTCCAGACCCTCTGAAAATCACCTATATTTCACCCTGCAAATGGCACCTTCACTTCATTCACCACAGGGTCTAGTTGTATAATGAAATTCATTACTTTTAGAGAAGATACTTCTGATTAGTGTCTTTTACACATCTACCTCTTCTTTTGTTAAATAATTCTGTCATTTTTTCTAAGATTACTTGATGCAAATAAGTAAACGTTACTTCTCTAGAATATTTGTTTAAATATATAAATGATATATTTTTAATTTTTTTTAAGTGAATTTTCCTTTGGAACTCTATAGGTAATGAATTTTATATTGATTTAATGCGCACAGAAGGTAGAAGTTAAATTGATTAGTTCGTTTATTAGATTTGAAATAACACGGAGTATTATTATTTGGATAACTTATTTCGGAATTTATATTTCTAGATTACTTACAGTTAATTTAATTGAAATCAGTCTAATTTATATGAATTAAAGTAGGAAGATTAAAATGGAATTAATTAGTTTATCTTACTGAGTAAACAAAGCACACTTAACAATCGAAAAGACTTAGCGAGAATTAGAGCTCGGAAGGTAAAAGGACGGAGAAGAGAATTAAGTTATCTATAAGGGAATACGAGTAAAATCAGATAAAAGGTCTGTGTAAGGTTATTTTAAGGGTATCTGAGAAGAAGGCGAAGGTGAATGATGAGGTGGTAAAGGAGGATGGGTGGAAAACTGTCTTCTTTAGAGAGACAGAACACATAGAAAACAACAGGTGGCAGTACCATTGAACTTCTAGGGGAAAACGAAGAAAGAGTAAAGTACGCTAGCTACATCGGATACAATAAGAATCGCCCACTATTCCCCACTTACTCAAGGAAAAAATTACGTCGCAAGATCATGGAGGGATAGACATACAAACTGAATTATAGGACATCTCGCCACCTAATGAACTCATGCGGCTAATGCACAAGTTAGGGGGAAAATAGTAAATGGACGCTGCAACATTATTTAAACTTTCAAAAACAAAACAAAAACAGCTTTGAATAACTTTCCTTTTAGAGTCCTTTATTATCTCTACTTTTTTGTTCTTACTCATCTGTGTTTTTATCCCAACAAAACAAATGAAACATTTTCTTAATTTTATTCTCTACTTGAGTATACACAGACATATTAATAATTAATTTACTGTTTGCTTCCACATTTAATTACCTAAAAGAAATCAAAATAATTTTTAAGTTAACGTAATTACTTCATTCATATATTAAAGGGTTTGCCTAACGATCAAGTATACAGAGACATAGAACCAATAATAGTGGCCATGCGCAAGAAACTTCTGTCGTACTTTGGACATACGAGAACTAAGGATACTCGTATAGGCTACTAAGAACACCAAACACCAGACTTTTACGCAGAATAATTGACCATGCAATGAGACGATAAACGGACGCTGGTAATGCATACATGTGGCACAAAGAAATCAAAAGGAATTTTTAAGAAGTTGGATTAACTCATGAGGATCTAACGGAAAAAATACCCAAATACAAACAGGTCATCAAGGACCACAACCATTGGCTTACGACACAGAAAAGAGAATATAAGAAGATGGAATTTTCAGAAGCAGCCAGACAGAAGCGTGCTCAGAACATGAGAGAATATCACGCCAAAAAGAGACTGAAAGCTTCCAAATTGACTAAAGTGGTCCATTGTAGCTAAACAAGCACTAAAAATATAAAATAAAAAGGGTTTACCTTGTTGCTATAGCCTTTAGTTCTATTCAGTAACCATCTTTTCACATATACCTACTTGTTAAAGTTTTTACTTTTGCCTTAATTATTCTCGATTCTAAAGTTTTGGCTTTTCCTTCCACTCTTTCTAATGAAAACATTTTCATTGAAATCTTCTGTAGATGCTCCATCGACGTTCTTCATGGCTATGGAGACTTTCCATAGTGCTGTTCGACAGTTACACTAAGCCACCAAACCACTTCCTCATATAGCCATATATGGCAGTCATTAATTTATAATGATTAATAAATCATAAACCTTTTTTAAGCCCCAGTTGGAGCACTATAGTCAACTTTCAATCTTTAGCGAATCGTTTGATTTGTTTTTTCTTATCCCACATCTTCTTCATATTCTCAAATCTGGCCCTCCTCTGTTCATGAGTATGTTATATTGTCGACCTTTCTGGTTATTAGTAGCAATTGAATTTTTGGGTCCTTGAGCATTTTTTGGGTCTTGTTTCACAGTCATATTGTACTTTATCGACAGTGTGTTAAGATTGTTGTTTATCTCTTGTAGCCAGCCGTTATGTGATTTGTATTGCATGAGCTGATTGAGAAGTTTCTTGACGAGCCTTGTTTCTGGCATCCTGATTAAGTGGCTGAAGAATGACAATAGCCTTTTTCTCATCATAAACTTTTATTTTAAACGACAATTTTTTGTTCTTTACACGGAACTGCAAAATGACCCCTTAGAATAGCAACTTTCCAAGTAATTTATTTTATCATTTTTAGTAAGACAATTTTAAAACTTAGTTTCCACGGCAGCTTAGTCGGATCATAGCTTACAGTATAATTACTGTTTGTAAATTTAATTGTTCAATATACTAGAAGTTATATTCTGACTGAAATGCAGAAACGAAATTTTAAAACTATCGTACCAAAAATTATGAAATGTTTTTTGGAACTTTTTCATTCTAAGGGGTCGTTTAAGGTTATCCAGGTAAGGTGAGAGACCCAGTAGAAGTTTTGGGGTAAATTCCTGCGAAACCCTGAGTCGGTCTAGTTATAATGTGTTCGTGGGTCATAGTGTTCTCAAAAAACAGCATTTCACATGACTAGCCTTAACATAGATTCAGTACCTAACCGGGACGAATCACTAAACTATTTAGAGTAGAAGAGAAAATCATTTACAGGATCATCGGAATTAGTATTGGAAACGGAAAAATAACATGATTTTAGAAGTTAGAATATTACCTCAGTAACTGCAATAAGATGAAAAATAGGTAATGAGCTGTAGAAGGTAAAAATAATGGCAAATGTTAAGAGAGACTTTGGTATTTAACCGGAAACTCCGACGCTGTAAGCACATAAAGAATAGAAGAAAAAGTTTACACGCGTACTTAGATCTGTGTTTATTATTGTAATAGTGAACACCATTTTCAATTAAGGTGACTATTGACTTCTGACATTGAAACAATCTGTGTTAACTAGTAAAAAATATAAACACATGTTATTTAAATCTTACAATATTTTCGATATAAAAATACTTTTTAAAAATGTAAACAAAAATATAAACTTAAGTACCATTACTAATAGTATTTATATTCACTCCGTGTAATATTTAAAAAATGCAATTTTCTATTTTGATATTCAGTAAAAAACGAGGGTTTTAACTTACACGCGAGTTTTCATGCCGGAAATGTTTTTAATGGAATTTTTAAAATGATAGGTGTCCCAAGTAACGAAGGTGCTATAAAGCTGAGTTCCGGTGTCTGTCAATTATGTGTAGTAACGTACCTATGGAATAAAATGTTTTCCCTATGGATCTAACGTTCTCCGTTTATTGAGCAACATAAATTTAAATTAATTAGTGAATATTATGTTATTTGTTTTACAAGTATTTTTATTATAATTTAAAATATCAAACTAATTAGTAAACTATTTTATCTGTATAGATTACAATGCAAGTTGATAAATGTACGCAAGTTGATTATTTTATCGAATAAAAAAAATTCGGTTTACCCTTAAAAAAAAATCAACCAAAAAGATTTAATATTTATTTATTAATTTATCTTCATGAATATTACTGGATCCAATCCGAACTCTTCAATGGTGGCTCTCTTGAACGGCAGCCTGAATTATTTAAAGGTTTCGTACCAACTTGACCTAACTGAATCATAGATCTGGTACCTTAATTATTACTTAACTATTGATACTGTGTGTGTACTATGAGCAATCTTGGAGATTAGTCATAAAACAGTAAGTGTAGGATGCTTATGGCACTTAAGTTCCTATTAGACTAGGCCGTCAGGCGACGCAGCCAGCCGCGACACCGGTGACGCTGCTCGTCATTGGGCATTGGTTGTTATGAAGCCTATTAGATTAAGGCTGCCGGTTGCGTCACCGCAAACTAACTGTTGATTAGTTGCCCTGCTCCGCAAACATGTTGCCAGCCAACGAGTGGCGAAGAATTGTCACTACACTGGGCTGTCAGACGGCGCAGTCAGTAGGCTACCGCCAGAATCTCGATTAACATCGAGACGACCAACAACATATCCTCATGTTTCATCGAAAGTGCAAAAAGTCTCTTCCATGCAATTTTTTCTTGTGAACTTCAATTAGCTCTTGGTCATTGCCGGTGATTTTTTTAGATTTATTTTGCGAGTTAGTACATGTAGGCCCACTATCAAACGAAATTGAAATTTCATTTTCTTCTTCATTCCCGATGTCTTCTTCGTCCACGTTTTTTGTAGTTTTTTTTTAACTTCTAACGCTCTTATAGAGTTTCTTCTTGCTTCTAGTTTTTCCTTTTTGTCTTGTCTATACTTTTACTTCCACTCCTTTCCACAGTGACAATCTGCAGTTCACTAGACATACTGAAGTACACAATTCGCAAATAAAACAGTGCGCAGAAAAAAGTGCTCCACCAACTGTCAGCAACAAATTTACCAGCTCAAATCTCGAAGTTTGCCCAACATTGTCCAGTACAGAAGACATTTTCCTTTCTATCAGGGGACAAGTTTGACTCGTTCCAACTAATTTTTCACAATAAGCTGGTTAAGACCAATTATAAAGGCGATTACAATCGACCTATTTTTGTATTAATCTCTTTTACTCCAACAAAGGCACATTGACGACCTTATAAGGAAAGAGTATGTTGTTTCCGCTCCCCACAGCCGCCAGCTGTCATCACCATAAGGTTAGTATCTTCCTCCACCAAACTGACAAACGGCCCTAAAAGGGCCTTTTAAATAAATAAATTTACTAAACGCCATTTTTTGTTGTCATCTGTTGGCGTTATTTTAGCTACATGATATTTACTTTATTTATTAATCTTCACTACTAATAACAGTAAATCTGTACGTAAGTTCGTTAGACATGACCATTTTTTGTTCAATATTTCAATATTTGTTTGAATGGCAAAATAAATGTTATTTAAATACATACAATATTATTAGAATACTTTACGAATAAATCGTTTTAAGAAGTCATAAAGTAATTGAGAAAACAGGAATTAACTAACAAAACTTAATGAACGAAACCAATTCAGACAACTAATAATGAACTTTATAAGGTCTTCCATGAAGAGCGAAAACAGAACACCGAAAGGGCGGAAGAAGCGAGAAAATTGTTTATCTACACTGAACGAATTCTTAGATTGTGGGCTGCCAAAATAGTTTCCAGAAACTTCAAAAGTCACCTCATGTGATCTAAAATTAGCTATATACGAGGAAAAAACAATTAGATTACTCTGACGTAAATAAATGAGTAAAAAACAAGTAAATGTTTATTAATAATGTTTGCAATCTCTAATGGTAAATTTGTATGAATTTTTTTAGAATGACTTTGGACAATTAACAGTATTAATAACCAAATTACATGTTTGTTAATGTAAAATAGTTATCTTAAAGTTTGATCCTTACAGAAACCAATTTCCATCTTAAAGTTCATGATTCTCTTATTTTAATGAAAATGATTTCCTTCTGATTGCATGAAGGCGCCCTTATAATAAGTCGTTTAAAATCTAATTAAGAATGCTCTATCAAAGAAAGAACTTCTTACAAAGAGACGCCTTGTCGATAATAGCTTTACTTCACTTGAATCTTTAGTTTCACTCTACTTCATTGAAGCTTTTCTCTTCTTACTGTTTTTCTACTTTTCCTCGGTAGGAGATTCAGTCAAAAGACAAGTTAATACAATTTTTATATTATTACGTACACCAGAAATTTATTATGTATTTTATCAATAATTCACAATTCTTTCTAATGCACTTTTTTAATGAATTATTACATAAAAAAGTATTGATGAAATTTTCAAGTATATTTAATGAAAATGTTAGAGTATTATGTGTCATTAAAAAAGTACTTTTAATTAACTTCTATGATCTTATCATAAATTAATATTAGATTGTTAATAAAAGAGTCGATTGGAAAACTTCTTTTAATTTGTCTTCTTGTTAAAGTCCCTCTCCTATCGGAGGTCGGAAAACAAATTCATTATGGGGAAAATATTCGCTGCTGGACGGAACAGTTCCGTTTTACTGCATCCAAACCATTCGCTCAGGTTCTTCAACCAGGATGCCCGATGTCTTCCAACGTTCTCCTCGATCTTTATCTTCGCCTCCATGATTAATGTAAGATGTGATATTTAAGACCTCTAATCACATGTCCAAGATATTGAAGTTTTCTTCTCTTCACTGTTTCAACCAACTCACATTCTTTGCTCATTTTGTCAATTTAATTTGTCATATTTTACTATACTTCCCTGTTTTCCCGATTTCTCTTTTCAATTCCCGATAAATCTAGGTATTACCTTTTTTATGTATCGCTTACAAAATACTCTTGTTGATTTTTAGATATGCAGCCATTCAGGGCTACAGAGTAGTCATTCCATTTTTACCCCTTATCGATAAATATATGGCCTGGATATTGAAGGGGAAAATGACTGACAGATTGGAGACGTTCGAAGGTTGAGCTTATCGAAGGATTTTAAAGTTATATGGGTGGATTTTCTTCATATCTGTTTTTACTTCTGACTTCAACTTGACTCACTCCATCTTATTCTTCTGAGAAAGAGGAAGCGAAAGAAAAAGAAGAAGTCAAGTCGAAGAAAATAATTTCAGTGTCATTGGTTACGTCCATTTAGATCGTATTGACTTCAATTTTCAATAAAGTAATAAATATGCTTCAAGCTATTATATAGGTTTGATGGAGTGTTATACAACACATTTGTTGTACCTAGCATCTATATGTTTATATGTTATCTAGCATTTATGGTACTGTGGTATTTATGGTATTTGTGGTACCTAGCATTTATATGTTTTGTATTTGTGATACCTAGCTCATCTCTTTCGTTAATTCTTCTAATTCAAAAAAATAAACACCTAAAAATTTATAATTTAGTTTAATAATATTCGGTTAAAGTAATATAACCCACCGGGTTGGTCTAGTGGTAAAGTCATCCCCGCGAGTCAACTGTTATTGATGAACGGAGACGAAGGTTCCGTGGTATACATGCCGTGATTACTGGTGTACTTTGATGGTTAGAGTTTAAAATTAATCATAATTTCTCAGGAATGATCGGCCAGAGTCTGTACAAGACTACAGGTTACATTAAACGTCGTATCATCCACATCTCATTGCATCATAGGGTTGTTTATTATTCTAAATTGAACAGATTGTAACGTACTCAATTTAGGTTGAAATAATAATAATAGTTTAGTCACTAGTAGGGTACTGAAATAACTTATTGTCTACAATTTATATTCGTAGTGGATTTAATACATTTTATTTTCAATGTCGCTTAAGCTAATACAATAACACGTTGGCCTAATTTATGTTTTCTGATTGTTATGTAAACCAGTAAAATAAAATTTTGATCACATCCCCAACGATGTATACAATCTACAATCTGTAAGTTTGCCTATTCGTTAAATTACTCATTTTCTAAAAATTATTCTAGATAATTTCAGGTAAGTCTAAGTACTGAAATATTAAATTTAAAAAATTATAATATGAAAGTTTAATTTAAAAGAATATTTTTATAAAAGATGGTACACATTTTTAATTCTTAATTTTAATAATATTTTTCATTAAAATTATATTTTCAATAAAGATGAAAACGCGAATATTAAAGATAAGCGCGTCCTTAGTAGGATATTAAAGGTCTCTGAGATCAAATTAAAAAAGTCCGAGATAGATCACTTGTACTGCTCCCTTTGCTACGACGCGACGATGGACAAAAAGAAGGAAACGTAAAAGTGGAAATAATGATTGAAATATGAATCATATCTAATACATATTCTGTTCAGTTAATATTCATATTATAATGAAAGATTGCAAAACAGAACATTTTTAATTTTCAAAGCGCTATTCATGTCACTCTATTGTTTTGAAAAGTTAATCTGTGAATTTATGTAATTGTTTAATCGAGTTGGACAATGAAATTTAATATACATTTTTTCAAAACATATTTTTTTAAGGTTAAGATAAATGTTATAAGTGGAAATTACTGAAACGTGTTAAAAATTAATTAACTTTTTTAGTTTTATTTTCATGTCAAATTGATAAAAAAGTTATAAAGTTTTTTCTATAGTTACTAAACATTAGTTAAATTAAACGTAAAACACAACTTTATTGTTCTTTAGTATATTTAACAAGTATAATATTGTAGTTTGACTATTGTAATTACTTTGATAATGGCGAAATAAAAGTTGTAGTTAATTATAAACAGGTTGTAATAATTATTATGGAATAATTTTCTACATTATTCTTTTTTGCATTATTTTTTCTAAACTTCAAAGTAAAAGAAAAGATTCAAACTTAATGTAATAAATTCATTCAGTAAAATTTAAATTGTCATAGGTAGATAGTGTTGGGATAGGTACTAGCTACACTGATTTGTCAGGCATGGATATCTATTATCGATTATTTTTAATTTTTTTATAAATTTTATTATCAAGAGAATTCAAATGTTAGCTAAGATGGGTGTTCGAACTGGGAATGAAAATGCCTATTCTCGTTTGTTTGCTAATGATCAATTATTGACTGAAAATGAACAGGTTGTAGGATAATTAATAATGATGAAAAAAGAAAAAAATTCAATAATCCTTTATATTCTGACATTGAGTAATGTCTATAACAGGGAAATGGAGTGTTAAATTATTTGCACTAGATCTGCTAGTTCAAGGACTGCAAAACATAGTTCTGTTTCTTTTCACATGGTCAGCCAATTATATGACTGAATCGTTTAAGAACAGAAGCGGTAGAGGTGTAAACGACACTAGTCATAGTTATCTCCCTGAAAGTAATGAGTTTCATTATACAGCCAGTCCTTTGTGGTGAATGAAGTGAAGGTGTAATTTGCAGGGTGGAAAGTAGATGTCTTTCAGAGGGCCTGGTATGCTGAAAAGCATACTTTTCCACTCAGTGAGGAAGACAATGGTAAACCACCTCGCTCCTCATTTAACATATACTACAAAAAAATAATCTAGAAATCTATCTATCGAAAGTAAAATCTAGAAATAGTCTACGATATTACACATTGATCTAACATTAGTCCAACTTACATAGGGCCTAATTATATTATTTTTTATTGTTAAATATTTAGGAGCCCATCGGGTTGGTCTAGCTGTAGAGGTTTCGTAATTCAAAAGGTACTATTACATTTAAAATATAATTAAATTATTACATTTAATAATTTAAATTATTACATTAAAGGTAATTACTTTTATACAAATTGGAATACTAGAGAGTTGTTACCGGTAGTATACTTTGATTGTTAGGATTCAATTAACCATGCTTTCTCTAGAATGATCGGCCTAGTGTGTTCAAAACTACACCTCATTTACACGTCGTACATATCACCTCATCTTATTGGGTCATGAAGTTGATTAATGTTCATAATTAACAGATTGCAACGTACACACAATTGGGTTATTTTTGTTGTACGTCTGGCTGTTTTGCAATTGCTGCTAATACTCACGGTGAGAAGGATGACACATGAAGATGAGTAATAAAAAACCACACCTGACCGGGAATCGTACCGGGGACCGTGGCGTAGAAGCCAGTTGCGCTAACCACTAAGCCAACGGGCCGGTCAAAAATAAATAAAAATAAAATAGGTATTAAAAATATATTTTAGCCTTGTTTATTAGTGTAAAATAATAATTCGAATATCTTGTTGTATTTTGATTTTTTTAGTTTTTTCTGATCATAACTGAAGTTAATCATGTAATAACTATAGATTTATTATTTTTTGACTTAAGTAGCTTAAATAGTTTATAATAGTGTAGGTATAGTGTATAATGAATCATGAGTGATGATAGTTTATACCGGGTGATTCTAAATTGCACGACAATTTCTAGGGAGATGAATCTATAGCTAAAAATAGGAAAAACGTTCTTATAAATATAAGTCTGGAAATGCTTTGTTAGCGAGTTATGCCTGGCGAAAGATTTCGCCATGATTCCTGGTCAAAGAGTAAAATAAGTCATACTGAAATTCTGAGAAGGTAAATTCAGGAGAAATTTAAGTTATTTCTCATGGATTTTAACCTTGGAAACTTAAAAACGTGAGTCCCAGAACTGTATCGTTTTCAGGCTTTAAGAAAACTACGTGAAAACATTAAAAAGTTGGATTAGAAAATATACAAGTTTAGCGTACAGTATCTTAGTTAAATTGCGAATAAATACAAAAAAGATTTAGAAAGAAATTGTAGAGAATATTATAATAAAAAAAATTTATAAATAACGTCTACGAAAATTAAACTCACCGAGAGAGTTTTTTTATTTTTTTTGGAAAAGTTTGCAGCAGTAGGGTCATCAATAAAATACTACAACCAGTTAATATGGCGTAATTACTTATCATGCGGCAATAAAAAGTCGAAAAATTTCTTTCAATTTCGAATTTATTATCAGGGTATTATTCAATAAAAATTAATTTAATGAATTTCTATGAAAATTATGAATTGATTAATGAAGAAAAAATTAATTATTTCAGTGAATAATTAATAGGTTGTGAATTAAATTTACTGAACGTATCTGGAAGAGTGACGCAATACGCGGTAGGTAAAACGAAGTTCTGTCAACACAGGTGTCCTGTACCCATTAATTAACTGGCTGGAAGTTAGCGGTTGAAAATATAACGAAAGGTGACCGTATGTTACGGTCGTTTTACACCGAGGATAACGTATAGAAAAGTAAAGGGACTTGGTAGTTCTTGTGTATCACGTTGCACATTACAATTAAACAAGACTTTTCTCTACGGTAATAGGCCAGCACATATTAAAGTTGCAAACCACCACCAGGGTAAATTTTTTGTTTGTTTTTTTTACACTCAACTCAGAGATTCTCCATTTTACCACGGAATGCTCCGACAGCGGTACATTAACACACCTACCTACTCAACGGTGTTAATAATAAACTTCTACTACAACACGAAATTAGATACAGCAAGTTGTGAACAAAATAATGATAATACTCCTAGATTTTCTCTTTTATTCTCTTGGCTTTCTTTGCGTGAATGGCTATTTTATCTTTTACCCTTCTGTTAAATTTATTTTATGACTTTGTTAAAATAGTTCTTCGTCTATTATAAAATACAAAGCCTATCTTTGAAATATATGGAGTATACAACTGATATAAATTACAGATGGTTTGATATAGGCCTAACAGTTAAATCACATAAAAATCCTTATTCATAAATTCTTTAAAAGGTTGGCATAAGTACTCATTATCTTTTATTTCATTAACAGTTATTTATCTTATGAGCGTTACAAAAAACATGCTTCGAAAAATTACGTTGCAGTCATTTCTCTATCTCAAGGGGCGGTTCGTTGAAGTACTTCCATCGTACATACACAGTATTATGTCATCACATCTATTAAAACATAAACTGATAAATCATATCTCCTATCGATCTACGAGCAAGAACTTCACAAATATTTCCAAGTTTTTAAATAACGGTTTTCTGATTAGTTTTTATTATCTTTATGTAATAATTTTCTGTTTCTATGTTTATTGATTCAAACAATACCCATAAAATAAAAATATCCGAATTTATTTGTTAAAAATTTATTGTAAAGTAGTTTTAGTTACAAAATTGTTCATTTTTTTCTCTAGTATATCACAAATGTAGATTAAATAATCTTAATGTAATTTTTTTTAAATTAGTTTTGTTATTATTATTGATATTTGTGTAAATATTTGTATTTATTAGTTGTATTTATTGTTTTTTAAAACTGTTAAACGTAATTTTTGTACCCTTGTTGTAATAGTATTTTTTATAGTATTATAATATTTTTTGTATACTCTTGTGTGCCGTCATAAGTCTTTTGAAGAAGAGGTTTTGCATATAGGTCTAAGTATATTTAGTTTAAAATATTGTATATAGCTAAACTTGTTAGTAAATGATAATGCATACTTACCTGAATGAAATAAATAAATAAATCTTTCTACTTTGTATAATAAACATTTTTACAGCTTACAAGGAAGTTCAAATACAGACAGTAAAAACACTACGACGAGCCAAGAGAAATCAGATACTGGAAGAAATCTTAGGCATTTATGCATTTATGCTCAAGAAAAACTACAGTAGAAACTTCTGCAGGACGTTCAAACAACAGATGCCAGGATATTAACCTTTAACCTTATGCTTTCGGAGAGAGTGAATGGTACATTTGCTATGATCAATAAGGAAAATTGCAAGATCATAGCTGAATACTGTGAGTATTAAATAGTGAAGAACCCGAAAAGTTGTTAAATAGTGAAGAACCCGAAAAGTAATGGCCAAGAAAATATTATCGGTGAAGAAACAAAATTTCATCTCCACCAAATTCAAAAGAACTTCGGAGGATATTCACAGTACTGATAAACAAGAAGGCTGCCGGAGAAGACTCAATCACTGCAGAAATGTTGAAAAATGGTCGAGAAGTAACCATCAAAACACTTAGGAAAAAGTGGAAAAGATCTGGTAAATTGAGAAGATTCTCCGTGGATGGAAAACGGCTTTATGCTTTTTAAAATTTAGATTCTTTTATTCTCAATGATTTCCTTTTATTCTGGAAATCGGATGACCAATTCACACGAAACTTTTTAAAAACAGTTTAGTACTAAACGTTTTACAGGTGAGCAGTTCGTATTACAGAATAGATAGAGTACATTGTTGCATTTATAGGTAAGAGTTGATTATTTAATTGTAAGTGGTCAGGTTTGGTTAAATTCTTAAGTTTAATAACAACTTTAATACAAATTAGTCTAATTAGTTAAATTGTGATTTACAAGACGTTTTACGCGTAATATTATTTATTGTAATTTATTACTCGTAATATTATTCAATTTTTATAAATTTAAAGGAAGTTTGTTTATCATTTGTTGATGTTAAGGTCAACAGCCGAAAGGCTGGTTTGAACTTCTGGATTTTTTACTAAGTAAAAACGAGGATTGAGGTGGTTTGCTATTGCCTTCCTCACTGACTTGAAAGAGTATGCTTATCAGGATGCCAGGCCCTCTGAAAAGCATTTACTTTCCACCCTGCAAATGACACCTTCACTTTATTTACCACAGGGTTTGGCTGTACAGTGAAATTCATTACTCTTAGAGGAGATAACTCTGACTAGTGTCTTTTACACTTTTACTTCTTCTGTTCTTAAATAGTTCAGTCTTAATTGGCTGACTGTGTGATAAGAAACAGAACTATTTTTTATAGTCCATGGACCAACAGATGAAGTACAATTAATTTAACGCTCCACCTGCCCCCCCCCCCCCAATAAAGGTTATTAAAGTGTATATATATAATGTTATGAAAGTTTATCAGTTATTATTGGCTAGATCCCAGAAGAACCTGGAATAAGTGTTACAATATTATTAAAATGAGTTTTTATTGATCATTCAAATAATAATTCTTACTTTACAAAATTTGTAGGTATTTGTAGATACATAACTTTGAATGTATTTTACTTGCTCGTAAATACATCGAGTTGAAAACAGGTTAACCTTCCTGAGTAACTATCTGGAGATATGTACGGTTGGTATATGTGATACAATTTGTTTTGCGTGTCCGGAAAGATAAAATATTCATTGTTTAATAAAGTTAAAGGCATATTTTCCATAAATTAAACTTACCCCTAAGGTAATATAAAAACCGCAGCAGACTTCATAAAAGTACATTGGGAATGTTCATATCCCTTGGCAAAAACATTATTGAAATTTTAATGCTTTCTCGGTTACTTCTTTCCCTAGTCGATGTCCAACTCTTGCAACTAAAATGTAGAATAGTATTTCTTCCTTATCTTTGTTATTATTTGTATTAAAAGAATGTTTTAGTTGGTTATAAATCGATAATAGCTACTTTACTTGCTGGTATTTTTTTTTTAATATTATAGTCTAATACTTCAGGTAAGGTTTCAGTGGAAATATTACCTAAATATACGTATTATTTGTTTTTAAAATTTTTGTTTATACTTTTGTTAGTTTTTATTATTGACTTAATTTATTATTTATAGAACTCGTACCGGATTAGCAGGTAATATGATCGAGTTCCGAGAAGTACCGCTCAATAATTCTAATAAAAATGAGGTTCATCTATTGTAAAAAAACGAGCCATTTCTACATGTATATATTGTCGCCGACCGAGGCCGACAACACGTGGCAAAACCTTGTTTGGAAAATTGGTGGCCCTGAAAAGGACCGTTTGATTGTGTTGGTGACCCTGAAAAGGGGCCGTTGTTGGCGGTTGGAAGTGGCGAGCCGGCATGATGGAAGCGGAGCCCGAAGAGTGACGGCTCGGCTACCGGGTTCAGGTCTAGCCTTCCCTCAGCGGCAGTTGGGTCCCTACTGTAGCGTGACAGTGTTGGCCCCCAGAGCCCTGCAGTGTCGGGTCGGCGTAGGCCGTCTACCGATAGTGCGGCCGAGACGGTTCTCTCCGGGTCGGCGAAGACTGACCGGTGCAGGAATGTTACGTCCGTTATGTAGACCAGGGATAAGTCGTCTGGACTCGGCTGCGGTTTGAAGCTCTTCTTTCATGGTCTTCTCCGGTTGAGAGTTGAGTGAAGAGTGACTCTCGCGGGCCAGGACTGCGCAATCGATTTGTAGATCCTGAAAACCTCTGTACACGAATTTTCAGGAAAAAATTGACATTGAAGTTAAATCCCAGATAAGGTACACTTTTTTAGTCCCTAATGTTTATAAGTTGCAATTTGTTCAATTAAGAACAATAAGCCTCTATGACCCGATGAGATTAGGATGATATATTTTTTTATTTTATGTTTTTGTTTTACGTCTGACCCTTTTGCTATTTCTGCTAATGCAGACGGTGGATAATGATGATAATGAAAATGAGTGACGGAAAAATTCCAGACCTGACCGGGAATCAAACACGGGACCCCGGCGTAGAAGCCACTTGCTTAGGATGATATGTACGACGTGTAATAGAGGTGTAGTGTAATGCAGACTCATGCCGACTATTTCTGAAAAAGTATAGTTAATTGTACCTCAACCATTAAAGTACACCTGTAACCAGTATCCAGTATTCAAATTCGTATATAAGTTTACCTTTACGAGGCTTAGTTTACTAGGATTTGTACCACGGAACCTTCGTCTCCGAAAATCAGCTGTTAAACAGTTGACTCGTGGCGACGACTTTAACACTAGACCAAACCTGTAGGCTATTCCTGACGTCAAAAATAATTTTACTAAAAAAATTTACTGAACTAAGGCCAAACTACTTCAGAGTTTTTGGAAAAGGGATTTTTTACTAGTCATAGTAGGTAATTCACATTTTACTAATTTTTTATTAGCTATTCACAACGAAGACCTCACATAAGTATATTTGTAGTTTCAATGCTGTAAAAAGTACTTTTGGATTCCTCCCTAGATAAAATAACAGCTCATCTCATTGATTCATCTTTTTCTTTAACTTCTGACTGTTCTACAATTACTGATAATGCAGACGGTGAAGGATGAAATGATTTTTTGTAACATATAAAAATATGTGCCTGAATGGGATTCGAACCCAAGACCGCATGAATTCATCTCATGACACTGATCTACTCTACAAAAAAATTATATTGATTAACATGTATATAGTAAATTAATAAAGAACGTAGTAAAATATTAATATAAATTTTACTAAAACATAAATAATTTACATATTGTAATCGTTTGTTTAATTTCTGGTAGTTATTTATTAGAATATTATTTGTTTTATTTACAATTTAAACTATCGTAAGAAAATATGAAATTAAATTGGAGAATTTGTAAGATCCTTTTAGTAACTCTAAAGTTTTTAATTAGCATCACGGTAATGAAAATTTATGTGCACAAGGTACTTCACATTTTGTAACTCTTGTTAATTTATAAATGTGTATTTTATTTATGTAATATTACATAACAAATCCAATATTGTTTAACGAATCTTCTTTATTTGTCCCAGTGAACTATTTTTGCGAGATAGATTTATGTGCAACATTTGAGAACAAGCGAGTCCGTTCACTTTTTGGCCCGATCTCTAGATATTCATTTAACCGCCTAGATTAGCGTGTCGACCCGTTTGTTCGTCCTATTTTCTGTTCAAGTTTTTTCTTAAACAGGTGCGTTGTGTTGTAAAATGTTGACTAAATAATAGAAAATAATACTGAAAATAACACACTTTTAAAAATATTTCCTTTTCATATTGATTTAATGCGATAAAATTATTAATTTCTTTGAGAAAGTTTATTGAACTTTACTAATAAATTATACGGTTGACGTTGGTTTTTAATTTTTCTTTTAGAAGAAATGTAGCTCATAGACAATTACAATGATACGTTACAAAAATTAATTATAAAGATGACATTTAATTTATCTATTAAATGTAAAAGGTAAAAGGTAATGTTGATGACTTATTTTGCACTGATTTGTTCTAAGATTGATTACGGATCGATTGTCTATGGCTCTGCAAAAAGCAATGTATTGAATTTGTTAAATCCAGTTCAGAATGTTTGTTTGAGGTTAGCCCTCGGTGCATACAGGACAAGTCCGATCCTAAGTATCTTGGCCGAAGCTGAAGAAACGCCTCTTGCTATTAGAAGAAGAAAGTTATGTTTTTCCTTTGCTTCAAAAATATCTTCTTGTCCAAACACGCCAGTCTACGATAATGTTTTTTCTAACAGACTTTCGGACATGTACAACTCCAAACCTTCATTTCCTAAACCATTTCATAAACGACTGCAAAATTATCTAGAAACATCCTCATTCAAGTTTACACCTGTTTTTGATCGTCAACCTTCCGTTGAACCTCCTTGGCTGTCGAAACCTTTTTTGCTGGATTTATCCATGGCTCATCTTTCGAAAAACTCAGCTAACCCTAAGATGTATCATCAACTGTTTAATGAATTGTTATTAAAATACAAGAACAATGTACGCATTTACACGGATGGCTCTCGATCACCAGAAGGCTCTGGTTGTGCAGTTGTCTTCCCTAACCGTACTTATCAATTCCGTTTAAATGATGTTTGTTCTATCTTCTTTTGCGAAGCATATGCTATCTATCCTACTTTAAAACTCCTAGCCACAAGAACGGGCGAAAAGTTCACAATATTTACGGATTCGATGAGTGTGGTTAGAGGCTTGCAGGCCGAAGAAATTACAGAGCCAATTATAGAACATATATCCAACCTACTTCGACATGTCAACAGCATGAATGATGTACGTATTGTGTGGGTTCCGTCGCATTGCGGTATAAACGGAAATGAAAAAGCGGACACGGTCGCCAAAGAGGCGTTAAAGACGCCATTGAGAGATAACCATCCCTCATCTCATACAGATTTCAGGAGACATTTGCACAACCAAATCAAACAACACTGGAACCAAATCTGGTCTCGACATCCTCCAACGAAACTTCACCACATCAGAAAAAACATTTTTGAAAATCCTCAGCCTCACTTGGAGCTTCAAAGGCATCAAGTTCTACTTACGCGGCTACGTATTGGACACTCTACGCTTACGCACAAACACTTACTGAAGAAAGAAGAACCACAAATTTGTACACATTGCAACACGCCACTTACAATCAAACACATCATCACAGACTGCCAAACCACACAATTCACACGAACAGTATTCAAAATTAACAATATTTTAGCACTTAATTTAGTAGACAAAGTAGCGATTCAAAACACAATAAACTATTTAAAATTTAACAAAATTTCAGTTTTAATATAGTTGTAAAATCACCTTCCTTTTTTTTCATTGTATCGTTCTATTTTTTAGTTATTATTTCTCTGTTTTAATTGAACTTAACTAATTTTTCATTATGTATTTATATAATGTATCATGTGTATAATATAATGTTATTATAATGTAACGTGGTCGCTAATGACCTGGTAGTCGATGCGACCTTAAATAAATATATATATAAAAAAAAGAAAAAAAAAGCAGATTGTATTGTTATTGTGGTAAAATTGTTTACGAGTATGTTTGTTAAATTATCATATAGAACTGTAATTCATAAAAAGTTTACAACTCTTTTATCAAGAATGTTTTTTAACAGTTTAGCGTCAAATAGTATTTTTCCGTATTTTTAATCTCTGCAGAGGTTGATTTTCAGCGTCATTCACTCATAATGAAAATTAGGTTGTGTTTTTCATTTTTCATTGTTTACTCTTGATTTTTTTACTTTATTTGTTTTTGCTTGCAACTGTTTTACTCAACAAGTAAATATGCATAAAATGAATATTTTTAAACATGACATTAGACGTTAAAGGAGGACACCACTCATTAGTAGGACTCCCGCACGTAATTATTAAAGTTAACCTTTTCATAATTTAATTATTAAGACTATTTAATAAACAATAGTAATTATAATTACTTTTTATGTTTTTATTAAGTGTAATTAAGTTTGGACAGTATTAAATGAAGTTAACGCAAGTCTTTGCTCCACCTTCTGCTGAGCCGACGATACGGATTGCCTGGTAAAAGTAAAGAACTTAGTTTGTAAACTAATGGTAGGCAAAAACAGCTGTACAACCTTCTATCTCGTGGATCGAAATTGGCAATTCCTTTAAAATTACTGTTGTACAAAATCTTACTTAAGCCAATGTGGATGTACGGTTGCCAGATCTATGGTTCATCAAAACCATCAATCATGGCCAAACTATTTGACAAACCACACCGCAAAATTGTTTGAACAAAAACCTACTTATGCGGAAGAAAAATATATAAATAAATTATCCCAATTTTTAAAATGTGATAATTTGTATTCCTTTAAAAAAAATGAAAAATTACTAAATTGGTGAAAATTTTATAGCGTACAAGAATTTATATCTAAAAAGTAATAGTAGAACAATGTATGATTGTGATTTGTATTTCAGGTGTTATAACTTCTTGACATGTCCTTTACTCCACAGGGAGTCTTCTGGACGAAGTAAAAACAAAACTTCAACGGTTTTGATCAAAATTCGTGCACTAATTAACGTTCCATTTTTTGTGTCAAATTTCACCCTTAACTCGGACCTAAAAATTCCATTTATTAATGACACCATACAGAAAATGTATAAACGTTTTAAATTAAAATTACTTATGATTAAACATAAATTAATTATTTACATTGGCAAGGGAAAGTCTTGTAAGTGTTTTACACCAGATTTTTGTAGTTCTGTCATTTGAAAATTAATTAAATATGATTACTGTGATTTAAAGTTGTACTAGTATTTCCTTTTCGCTTAAAAATTATTTATCATAATAATATAATGGGAGGTATTGTATTAAAATAGAATTTTATTAAGTAGAAATAATTTAATAAGGCAACAAACAAGGTATTCATTCAAAGTGATATTTAATATTTACAAAATCTTCTCACAAAAACCATGATATACTATACAAAGGATTTACAATTTAATTAAATGTTTTTTAAAAAAATATTCAGCAGTTGTTTTTGTTTAATGACAACGTTATTTTCTCTTACATTTTCGTAAGAATAATAATTTTGATTGTGTTTTATGAACATGACAAAACAAACAGTGTGTTTTATTCTTCTAATACACAGAGGGACCAAATTGTTATGAAGAGCAACTTATGTTTTAATGCAATATGAATGTTATGTGGCTTGTGAAGAGCCGAGCGGCGGTTTGCAAAGAGAAATAATTTTAATTAGTACTGCTGACAAGAATAATAGGCAGAGTGGAGGGTAATGGTGTTACAAGACCAGGCCAGTGAGTGGTAAATGTTGGTGGAATGACGAAGGGGCAGAGTGGGTTTGTTCAACTGCTGCATACATAATTCCGCGAGGAAACGGAAACGTTTCACCAGTGTTCGCCATCTTGTAAATTCTTACATTATTTATTCACATAAATATTTTCCATTAATTTTTTAAAATTTTATTTATTATCATTAACATTCCTCAATGAGATGAACACCATTATTGACGTTATTGTTCTGTAATTCAGCATACAGAATTTGTTATAATAAATTCACCCGATATAAATTTTTGTTATTTTTACCCTAATTTGTGTATGTTGCAATCTGTTCAATTTAAAACAATAAGCAATTCCATGACTCAATGAGATGATGTTATGTATGAGGTGTAGTCTTGTACAGATTCAGGCCAACAATTCCTGAGAACGTAAGATTAACTGAACCCTAACCATCAAAGTATAACGGTAACCACAGTGTAATATTGAAATCCGTATAAAAGCATCTAAGTAAAACCTTTACTAGGATTTGAACCACGGAACCCTCATCTCCTTACATCAGCTGTCAAACAAATAATAATTTATTTTATCTCTAATGTTTGTACGTTGCAATCTGTTCCATTCAGAACAATAAGCATTCCCATGACCCAATGAGATGAGGATGATATGTATGATGTGTTAATGAAGTATAGTCTTATACAGATCCAGGCCGACTATTCCTGAGAGAGTATGGTTAATTGAACCCCAACCTTTAAAGTACACCGGTAAGTACTGTCTAGTAGTGTAGGCTTCTACAGACCCACGCGGACCACTCTTGTGAAAGTATGGTTAATTGAACCCCAGCCGTCAAAGTACATCAGTAACCACTGTCTAGTATTGAAATACAAGTAACTATCTTTGCTAGTATTTGAACCAGGAACATTCTGACAAATGATAAACAAAATAATGATAGTATGGTAAACAAAATAAAATATTTACATGAGTAATAAAAATGTAAACAACGTAAAAAGAAAATAAATTACAAAAGTGGAATTTTAGAGCTTTACAAAATCTGTACAATACCCAACAATATATATGGATATTTTTTAAGCTTTATAATTTTTTTGCAATTAGATCAGTAGAGATCTAATCTACTTTCTTCGTAGGCGGCGGTAAGTTAAATTGTGTCTTGATATTTGCTGAATTAGAAAATTGATGTGGTCTAATTTTAAATATTTGATTTTTGTAGCTTCTGTTACAAAAGCGATTTTCAAGTCGGAATGTAATTTTAAACTTGTTACTTAATGTGGGGCGTTTGTTATTATGCAAAGTATTTTTGAATGTTGAGCTTAGTTATTTGAATGTGACTTTCTTTGCGTTCCCAGAAATTTTGATACTGTAAGTCCAAATCAGTCGTAAATGGGATTATATTGTTAGCAAAATTACTTAGGTTCTAAAATATAAAAAAGTGTAATGTCGTAGTTTAGTTAAAAAATTAATTTGATAATCTTGTATAAAGCCGTTTACAAAAACAGTACTCTTTGAGTTGCAGAAGAAACAAATCAAAGTGGTTTTATTCTGGCATATCCCACAACGCAGTGGGTTTTTGGATTTGGCTATGAAAAGATAAATAAGGTGGATGAAATTAAGATGTTTTGAATGGTTGGGGTAAAATTTCCAACGTTTTAAATTCGATCACACTCTTGAAATGTAAAATCAGTAGTTTAGCCACTTTATTTTTTGTATCTGCAGTCCTGTTATGGTCAACTTCCGTGCTTGAGTTGGCAACCACATCTTACGAACTGACGGGAACATTAGATGCACAGTTGCAAATTCTAATGTCTTAAGCATGTCTCATTAGTTATTTTTAGTTCCCGGAATAGCATATTCCGAAATATAGCCAATGTTTTTATTTACAAAATATTTGTCTGTATGAATAAGAATACGTTGTCCGTGTTAGTTCATATTGTTTGGAGCTGTAACATCTGTTTACATTGTGAAAAGAAGATGTGAACGATATCTAGGTTAAGTTCAGGTTATTAATAATAACAGTCAACATATTTATTAAACACACAAAAGCATTAACGTTGATAATTTTATAATATTAGCTGCTAATATTCATTTTATTTGACATAGTCATATGAAATAGAACCATTGACCTGATCACTTTTACTTTGTTGTTGTTAAGGTCATCAGCCGAAAGGCTGGTTTGAACCTGTAGAGGTTTTACTAAGTAAACCGGGGAGTGAGGTGGTTTACCAATGCCTTCCTCACTGAATGGAAAAGTAAGCTTATCGGCATGCCGGGCCCTCTGAAAAGCACACATTTTCCACTCTGCAAATGACACCTTCACTTCATTCACCACAGGGTGTGGCTGTATAATGAAATTCATTACTTTCAGAGGAGATAACTCTTGATTAGTGTCTTTTACACCTCTACCTCTTCTGTTCTTAAATTATTAGTCATTTAACTGGCTGACCATGTGATAAAAAACAGAACTATTCATTTTAGCCCTGCAACGACTTCTACGTTATGTAGATAATCCTAACATGGTCTTAAAGCCTTTGCGTAGAGATGATCTATTTTTATCATGGTTTTTATAAATTTAAAATAAAAAACTGCAGACAGTGACACTATAGAAGTTATGAGTAGAAAAAATGAGCAATACGATTTTGATTAGGTACCATGGTATCCTAATAGCTGTTCTTAAGACATTTATCTAAAGAGGTTCCATAATAACAATATTTGATGTTTCGTTGTCCCCCAAAGTGGTATCCCGTATGTCCACATAAGCTTTAATTGCTTTTAATAGCTTAAGTTTTGATTCAGTTGATAGTGAGCTTCTCCCAGTTAACCTAAACATGTTTCAAAACCCCTTAATAAAAAATTTAGTTAATGTTTAATTATTATTCTATTTCATTATTTAGTAAATATTTCTAGTTCCAGGGCTACAAAAAGTAGTTCTGTTACTTATCACTTGGTTTATATGACTGAAGCATTTAAGAACAGAAGAGGTGGAGGTGTAAAAGACACTAGTCACAGTTATCTCCTCTTAGAGTAATAAATTTCATTACAGAGCCAGATCCTGTGGTGAATGAAGTGAAGGTGTCATTCGCAGGGTGGAAAGTAGATGTTTTTCTGAGAACCTGGCATGCTGATAAGCATACTTTCCCCTCAGTAAGGAAGGCATTAAAAAACCACCTCACTCCTCGTTTTACATAGTAAAGCCTCTAGCTCTAGAGATTCAAACCAGCCTTTTGGCTGATGACCTGAACAACAACATAAATATTTAAATGGTAGTTTATGATCTATTTTGAAATACCACTCAGTAACGTTGTTTCCGTATGAGCTTTTGTTATGTCAGATCATTAAAGATTTATTGAATTCAGATAATGTACGATTTTTCGTTTGATAAGTTAGAGGTAGAATTACACGTAGTTTATCTGGTAAGTGAATACATTTTAAATTGATGAATATATTAAATTGTAGGGTAAAAGTTAATTCTATAATTACTTTAAGTTAATTGAAATGTATTTATTTGTAATTTAATTTAGTTTAGTCAGTTAGGAAGGTCCAATATTAAGGTCTTTTTAAGTCTTTGATCTTTAACATTATCGTTGAGAAAATGTATTGCCAAATGATCCACGTATAAATAAAAAACAATTGAAGAATATAGTATTATTATATCTTATTAATATCTTATTAGTTTTTCTTATTAATATTTGTTGTGGCCGCCTCCGAGGCGTAGTGGTTAGCGCGCTAGCCTACCAAGTGGAAAGTCCCGGGTTTGATTATCGCGTAAGGTCTAGAAATTATAAGTATCAAAACCCAATGTTCCACACCCCAATAGTCGTTAATAACCAAAATTAACAAAAACTATATTGTATTATTGTATCGTTTGTATAATTGTTGGGTATTATTTTTAAATGTATTTCGTATCTTAATGTGTTTTATGCAACTTAGAATAAACAAAAAAATCTGGTGTGAAACACTCACACAACTTTCTCTTGGCAATGCAAATAATTAATAATAAACCTAACATTATTAATAAAATATTAGAAATAAACAAAAACTAACCTCAAAAACATAACCTTATTTTAATCATGAGTGAATGACGCAAAATGAAAATCGAACTCAATTTGGCTTAAAAAAAAACGGAAAATCACACTTTCACGCTAAACTAGGCTCTGTAGAGAAAAATGCTTTAAATAAAAGTTGTAGGTCTTTTAATTTCCTATAAATTTTATTATATACACTTGTGTCATAAAATGAATACTAAGGCCGAAATCTTTAAAAAAACAATTTTTCACACGTTTTCGTGAGAAAAAAACAGAAAATCGCTAATTACCGCTAAACTAAGCGTTATACAAAAAAATGTTTGAAATAAAAGTTGTAGAATTTTACATTCTCTACAACTTTTATTATATAACGTTTTGCGCTAAAATGCATATTAAAGCCGCAATCTTAAAAAGTAAATGTTTTCACGTAAAAACAGCCTCACGCAGAATTTCAGCAAACATGGCGCCTACCCTATCTTGTAGAGCATAAAAAATGTAGTAAACCAGGTGATTTTAGAAAAAATCGTAGGACCAGTTTTTGAGAAAATCGCAAAAAAGTGAAAAATTATACGAATAAACTACTACTTCCGGTTGACCGATTTTGATGAAAATGTTCGTGTCGGGTCCGGTAGTGGTATGTAACTTAAGTTTCAAGTTTCAAGTTCGTACGATGTTCCGTTCTTGAGATATTCTGTTCACACACACACACACACCCACGCACACACACACACACACACACACAGACCAATCGCTAAAAACATGTTTTTTTGATTCAGGGGGTCTGAAAACGTATAGATCCGGTGAAAACTCGATTTCGAAAAATCGACATGAAAACAATACTTTCCTTCCTATATATTCATATAGGCAAGAGAAAGTAAAAATACGGTAATCAGGTTGGTTTTTATGTAGCTTAATCATTATATTTGTATGCACACTTTTGTTTTCTCAAATATTATGATCAATTGCCGGCCGCATGGCGTTGTTGGTAACGTGCTCGCCTCTCATCAAGCGGTCTTGGGTTCGAATCCCATTCAGACACGGCATATTTTCATACGTTACAAAAAAAATCATTTCATCCTTCACCGTCTGCATTAGCAGAAATTGCAGAACAGTCAAACGTTAAACAAAAAAAATATCGTATGAACAAATTAAGAAATAATTTATATAGAGTAAATATTGTTTTGTTAACTTAAACACAATGAAACTTTAAGGCAATCTTGTGTTTTTTTATGTAAGGACGCGTTGTTTTTTAAATTAATATTGTTCCTATAATTCGTTTGAAAAATATTTAGAGCGTTTATTTTTAGTAGGAACCTTTAAGTTTTAACAATATTATTATAAAATAAGATCGCTTATGAATTTCAATATTCTCAAAAGATATTTATAAATATGTCTTATAACATTCATAAGACTTCACAGTTGCGGGATGCAGAACAAAGTTTGTTGCCATAAAATGGCTGTAAGTATACGGAAGAAGCATCTGCAGAAGAGAAGCTAATATCAACACGATAACATCAACTTCATTACGTAACCAAACCCATCTCCTGCAATGGGAAGAAGGAAATTCTTCCTTGTTTCTTTTTTCCTTTTATCTGTCTTTTCTTAAATTGAGAGGAAAAATAAAACCGACGTATTTTTAGCGATAAGGAAATTTTAACAATGTTCTTAAATGATAGGGTTTTAAATATGATTACTAAAATTCAATCAGTAATTTCGAAAGAAATAAGTAAATATAGTGAGCATGTTTTTCTTTAATAAGATTTCAAAACACTTTGAAATTTCAGTTCAAAGGAGATGATTTAAATATTATTTTAAATTAATTATTTCTTGAATGAACTTTAAAACAGAACCGCATGGTTTATTTTTGGTGTCTACTACATCTGAAATATATCATCGCAGTTAAATGAGTGCGATGGTCGTGACATAGTCAAACTAGTAGCGTTACGCATCAAATGGATATGTAAAGTCTGTAAACACTTACTATTACTGCCCCAATTAAATGCCAACGACTGTTTCTACTTCTTAGTAATCTTTGCATACTGCACACATCATTATGCATTATAAATGCTCACGCTGTTACCACGAATTTGTAAATATATTTACCATGTAATGATTCTTTTACAAGTGAATACATCGGTAAATCTAAATTTTTTATTGTAATCATTCTACTACAGATGTGAATTAACATCAGTTTTGTACAAAAATAATTATAATTATTGTACAGATTGGACTTAAGCTACCCTATCGGATATTTTGTTTCGCTATGTTTGATAAAAGTAAAAAGTGAAATTGGTATGACATCGTAAAACTTTCACGTTCTCTCTAATACAGTAATCGATGTTATTGGAATACTTAAGCCTAGGTTTGTTCGGGATCTGGGTATGATAAATAATGAACAGATTTCCTTTACACTTTTGTAGTGATCAGTAATTTCAAAAGAATATTCAAATCAGCTGATTGAAAAATAATTGTAATTAACTTATTCAATCAAAATTAACTATTTATTTGATAATCAAAAATTAGTTTTATACAAATATATTATGTTGAAGATAGAAAACAATATTTGTTAGTTTAGGCTTTACTATTTTAAAAAGGATTTTTGATAAAATTGATTTGTAAATATATGATTATTCAAAATTTAAAGAAACATAGCAATATACATTTAAATATATGTCAAATAATTTAAAAGATTGAATCTTCTAGGTACCGTAAATCAAGTGAAAACATGGATAAAAAAATTGAAAATTAAATTAAATTAATCAAAGTCTGTTTATATAAATTTTACAAATAAAAATATCCATAAACTATCTATTTATGTCAACGAGAAAACGTCCCATATTCAAACACAGCTAAATATCTTGGCATAACCCTCGATGTTAAACTTCGCTGGAAAGAACATGTAAAAAAAAGAAAAGAACTCGATCTCAAATTCAAGAAACTTTACTGGTTAATAGGTAGGAAATCTTCACTATCTACTTTTAACAAACTTCTAATACACAAGCAAATATTAAAACCCGTATGGACCTACGGAATACAACTCTGGGGATGAACAAAAGCATCAAACCAATTAATCATTCAAAGATTCCAGAACAAAGTTCTCAGAAGCATTGTCAACGCTCCCTGGTACGTTAGGAACGACGACCTGCACTGGGACTTGGGAGTGGATTCCATAAACGAAGTAATTCGGAAATTTGCCAGGAGTCATGAAGACAGACTTCTTCATCATGTGCATGCCGAAGCTATACAGCTCGACAACACAGATCTGAATAGGAGACTTTCTCGTGTAAAACCATTTGAACTGGTGTAGTGAACAGTATAAAGTTATTAATTTGTTAGTTAATAGTTACTTGTATATATTTTGAAGTGTTTTGTTAAATATCAATGATTAGTAAATTTTATAAATAGTGTATCAGAATATCGAACATAAACTAAGAACTACGAGATTATTAGTTTACCTTATTTACCGACTATTAGTCGGTAAATTCTTAGATTAAGTACTTAGATCAATTAAGTTAGAACAAAATTGTTTGTTAGTCTTAGACTAGTCACAATAAATAAAAAAAAAATTACAAAAATAACAATTCACGCCGTACATAACAATAAAATCTAGGTTTGATGATGTAGGACAGCCGAATCAAACGCTCGTATTTGTGATATGAGAACAAAGTTATCAATATTGAAGATAATTGAATATAAATAATATGAATATTAGAAAAATTTAAAAAAAGGTCATGTCAGATGAAATACTTAAAAAATAAATAAAATATAAGCTTATAACCCAACTCAAACCAAGTGGCCTCTCTCAATGGTGGATGCACAAAAGTCTAGTCTGGCCTTGAACGACCGTAGAGTCGTCCGGTACCGTCCGCTTTCCAATTACAAGCCAAATATCTCAGCAGCAACAATGTTATTTAGTATATTTCTTCAGCGTGAGTAGTTAACTTGGAGTGTCGTAAGTTCTAGTTTGATATTATCTTAAATATTACGTTGATTTCTTGTAAATATTAATATTTATTTTCCGAGTAGTTTGGTTTTAAGTGGCACGAATATAATATATTTTCCAAACTTAGTTTAAATTTTGAATCAGACTGTACCGAGCGCGTCACATTATTTTCATCTCTTTCTAAATAGCTCTTTCTTACACAGCCGGTGTGCGTATCTCAGAGGCCTCTTGGTTTGAGTTGGGTTTTAGAGCTGACGCCAAATAAGCTTGCCCGTAATCTGAAGTGTGCAGAAGGTTTATTTTGGTAATAGCGCGCTCGGTTGTCTCAGCGAGTGGTGGGGGTCAGTGCTGTACCAGCTCTTAATAGAGTCACGTTGCTCTTGCAACCTGAAAACATTTGTCTGTAATTTTCTATGTGGGTGGCGTTCATTGTTGTACAAAATGTTTACAATTGAATGTTTTTAATGTCGCTAATAAATGATAATTTACATTGTTTAGAACATGTGATTTAATAGGCAGTTCGGTACTAAAAAACGAAATCTACCGACTGAATCCGAACTGTTCGCGCAGCTACACCGGCAAGCTTATTTGACATCCGCTCTACAAGAAATATGAATAATTATAAGATTGAATATCAAAATATCTACAAAAATCGAATACCACAATTTCAAGACTGGGTAAGATTGTCATCGATACATTATATTTATTAAACATTTTCAGATAAACAATTACTACTATATTTTCAAAATTTATATTATAATCGTCCATTAAAGTCAATATATTTCAAGGAAGAACTATTTAACCTAGATCGATCGCTGTTACGACAATCCCATTAAAAAGTATTCCATTCATGGGCAATCCATTTTCCTCGTTATAGTAGGCTGTATAACCTATTTTTGCCCATAAAAGGTAGGTGAAGTGTTAAATTATTTGCACTCGATCTGATAGTTCCAGGGCTACAAAATATAATTCTGTTTCTTATCACATGGTCAGCCAATTACATGACTGAAAAATTTAAGAACAGAATAGGTAGAAGTTTAAAAGACACTATTCAAAATAATCTTATCTGACAGTAATGAATTTCATTACTATACAGCCAGACCCTTTGGTGAATGAAGTGAAGTTGTCATTCTCATGGTGGAAAGTAGATGCTTTTCAGAGGGCTTGGCATGCTGATAAGCATACTTTTCCACTCGGTGAGGAAGGCGGAGGTAAACCACCTCACTCCTCGTTTTACTCAGTAAAGCCTTTAGAGTTTTAAACCAGCCTTTTGGCTGTTGATCTAAACAACAACATAACCTAATTAAAACCTGCGTTATCAAGAATTATATTTATCAAAAATGAAAATAAAAAACAAATAGCAGGAGTAGACCCCTCAATGACGTTCTCAACAAGGTCAAATTTCTTTTATTATTAATTTATTGTCAAAAAAGTTTGTACTTTGTTCAACTTATTATGTTGTTTTAATAGAAATAAAACTTCGAATTAATGAACTTTCTAACTATCCAGAATCAAAAATAATATGAAAATGATTTTATTCCAATAAAATTAGTTAGTACAATCTGTAACGTGGGGGTGGCATCTCGTTTCTTACCTTGCCTATAATTTATATGAAAATAACACCGGTTAATATTAAATAAGCTTAACGAAATCTCTAATCTCTTTCAAGTGCATTTCTAAATGTAGTTTCGAAAATTTATGTTGCTTGGCTGACGTACAAAATATTAATGTAGCACAAGACTTGTTGACTATATTTCATGTAAATCACATTTAATGAGTACGTAATCACAAGTGCAGTAATCTAGTGAAACTCTTTGGAATATTTTGTTTCCTATCAAAATTTACGTTGTTTATTTATTTGTCCAATTTATCCGTCTGTTATTTTGTTGCATTATTTGTTTGAATGGATTAAAAGTGACGACGTAAAGGCAGAACTATTTGTAACTCATCTGAATGAAGTTTTAAAACCATCTCCTTGTTTAAATTAAAAAAATGATGTTGAAATTATAAACTACCTTGAAACACCGTTCGTTAGTGAAGAGTGTTAATTTGCTTAAATCATTTTAAATCCAAATCTGATTTTAGCATCATTAAAAAGAGACGAATTAAGCCTATCTACTAAAACAAACTATCCACTTTATTAAGTATAAAGACGCGTTTTGTTGTTGCAATATTTTCTGTAATCTTTATAGAAACCATACAAGTTCGTTTTGTTCTTTTAGCTTTCTTATAAAGTCGCTGGAAATGTAGTTAGCGAAGTAATACTCTTGAGCAAGCTGTTTTTAAATGTCTCTCACAACTAAGATACGCTAACGCTTCAGAACACTTTTAATACTCTCAGAAAAAAGAATGATCAAAAGTAAACAAATCTTCGGGGTTTGACCTCATAACCGGTAAAAATCTTAAAGAGATACCAAAAAGCGTACAGAAATTCTTTTCAATGCTATTTCACTAGTTGAATAGTTTTCAGACCTTTAAAAACTTTTAGTAGTCATAGTTATCCGAAATCCTAAGAAACCTATTACAAAATTAGTCGTAGACCTATCGACCAATCAGTTGGCTGTGTCGCTATTGCAACTGTGTTTTTTTAACATATGTAATTTTTCAACTGTTCAAAGACAACTAGAAAAAAATGTTCAGAATGGATGCTCCATGTAATTAAAATTGTCTTAAATTACTTTTTAAATTAGATTCGTCTATTAGGTACTAGTCTTGTGTTAGTTTATCATGTCTCGAATTCATCAGCGTTTTAGTCGTCTTTGTGCGGTCCAGGTTGACCGGAAGAAATTATGTTGCATATTAGCGGATTTATTATGTTTTATTCTGTCTTTGAAACTAGGGTAAAATGTTTGAAATATTTAGTTCACGTAAGGGACGCTTAAGTCATCGTGTAGTGTTTTATTGGATACGTAACTTGCCGAATTAGTAATCAGTTACTTTGGAAACGCTATATTCTTGTAATGACTGACCGCTTTGCTGCAACATAAATCTGACTGCCGTACAACCAGATCGGTTTGAGCATTGCAATGCACGTCAAGAGTTTTGAAGTCATGGGTAATTTTGATCGCTTTGTGAAAAGCCTATGTAACTGTTTCTGTCTGTCATCTAGTACTTGTCGCTTATAGTTGATGCGGCACGTCATCCGCCTTTCTAAATACAGCCAGAAGTTGCCAAAATTTTGGAACAAACGGGTAATACTCTAAACCAGACGATTTAGTCATAAACATCAGTAAGACTTATATTAAAATTATCTTGAACATTATAACATTTTTACAAGATTACATTTTACATTTCACTAAATTGTCAACAACTTACAAAAAAATTAAAAATGTTTAATAAAATAACAATTTTAAGTATCCACGCCATGAAATTGCTTCATTTAAAAGAATTTAGTCTTACCTATTAAAATTCTACTTTCAAGTACAGATTATGAACTTACTGTGTAAATGGAGAAAATGTGTAGCCTAAATATGCATAATTTTGGCAGCTCTCTGAAACTGTTTGTTTTAAACAATTACAAAGTTTGTATTTTTTATTTCTTTAAGGTTTCTAGAAAGAACAAAGAACACTAAGTGATAGTACGTCTCCGGTAAAAAATAAATCGATTGAAAAAATTTCTTCATGTTTTTTTCTTTTATCGGGAGTGGTACTCAGAACGTTTTAACGGTTTAAGTGCTAAAAATATTGAACACTAAAAAAATTTTACGTTGAACAAAAATCTACAATTCATCTTGCGTAAAACATTTGTTACAGTTCTTTTTCTTGTTAAAAATATGGTATTTCTTTTTTTCGTTACTTTGAACAGCAAGAGAGTATTACAAGACATATTTATGTACTTTGTTTTAAGAAAAATTACAATATACCCGCTTGTATTGTGTGTATTTCCTACTGCATAAAAATGATGCTAAAAACATATTGTAAAATTCATGCGGGTAAATTTCGTTTGAAGATTTTATTCACCGTAATTTCAGTAACAAAAGGTTGAAGATCAAAGTAAAATGTATAACAATTTCTATCAAAAATTCAAAACCCTTTGCAAGACTTAACTGGTGGTAGGGTATTTTGAAATGCAGTAAAATTTAGTTTTAATTGTATTTTGTATGGGAATACAGTTTATCGGTAGCAATTACAACAAAACGTAAACTATATCCGATATTGAATTTCTACAAATATAAATAACTATGTAAATAACTTATCCAAATATGAGAAAATTAGGGGTCCCTAAACAAAAACTTATGTTATTGTTTTTGATTATTAAACTCGAATAAAAACAAAATTTGAAGTCAAAATCACAGTTTTAGTATAAGTTGACACCGGGTTATTAAATTCGTCGCCGCGAGTCAGCTGTTTAACAGCTGATTTTCGGAGACGACGGTTCCTGATTCATATCCTTGTGAAGGTAGTTACTTTTATACGGATTTGAATACTAGACAGTAAGTTACACCGGGTAATGATTTTCAGATCCTAACTGGAAATAGAACCCGGGACCTTCCGTTTTGCAATGTGTCTTGCACTCTAACGACTGGACTACAGTGGCGGTGTTGTAAATTTAATTTGAAAAATAACTGAAATTGAAGTTCATATAAGGGGAGTCTGACTTGGAAAAATTAAATTAAATCTGTTATCAAATTTTAAAACTTTTATAAAATTTGAAATGTGTGCTTTCAATTGATACCAAAATAATGTTTGATAACTTGACATTGTAAGGTAAATATTTAAAAAAAAATGTATGTAACTCTGCTGGTTTTCTAAACAAATCCATTATAGGCCTAGTACTTGTACTTTTTTTGAAAATTACCTTTTTCAAAATTTTGTACTAGATTTCTCTGAGTTAATAAAATGATATTGTTCCAACCAAAATTTCAGAGTTTGTTCAACATAACAAATTTTAGTTTCTCATTTAGGAGAATTTAAATTTAGTCATTTAAATATATATTAAAATTAAACCATTTTTTAGGATTTTTATTTACAGATTCTAAAAAATTCGGGGTTTTTTTAACCTAGTTTCATTCGAATCATTACATGTTACCCTTATAAAAATCTAAGAAAAAAGGTACCTGGTATTCTCGTTGTTAGCGAATACAATCGGTTACAGTACAGAATCAATGAGTTACACCGGGTAATAATTTTCAGACCCTAATAGGGATTAGAACTCAAGTATTTAACGAGTGTATAATTGGTCAATTTCATTATTTATTTTCTTGAGCCGAGATTTTCGTGTCATGATCAGTCTTGAGAAATACAGCAAAACATTGAGATTTATTGGAAGTCGGGCTCCTTTAATCCCACCTTTATAAGTTTCATCTCATTTACTTCCTTAATTGTATAATGATGGATCAGAATATTTTGAAATACATTAGGAAATTCCCTCCTTAAACTCTAACCATAATCTACCTGATAACCCACCTTGACGTTTACTACGTTCCTGGAGTACCTCAATAGACAATCGTTTTGTTTTTTTTTGTAAGTACGAAAAATTATGTTGTTCTAATCTTCAATTATAATTTAACAGTCAAATTCAAAATCTCTTTAGTCATTATATTGAGTGGTGTTTTCCTCTGAGTCATAAGGTTATTCTTTACTTTTTTGTTTCCATTCATTCTCTAGTTGCAAGTATTATACAGTGGTGAACACAATAACTAACTTTGTCAATAATTTTTAAATGTTTTCATACAGTTTTTCGTTTAGTATGATGAAACTAATAAAATATAGCGACTACGAATGATACAAAGAGTACAGAATATGAACATAATATAAAATCGTTACGGATTAATTTTTAAAAAGACTTGTAAATTCTTCAATAACTAATAACATATTTTTTATCCTAGGATTATGAAGAAACTGATATCAGCGAATGGATGATTATAGAGGGTGTTTTAAACAATTACGATTATAAATACTTTATGACTGATATTGATGACATGAATGTCCGGACATCAATAAAACTGGGGTAAAAAAAATAACAGGAAAGTTCTTTCATGACAGATGTGTTATTTATGTCAAATCATTGGAAAAGTTATATTCAATCATAAAATAAAACGGAATGATAAACGGCTTTAATATTGCTAAAAGGTGGAGAAGGATATCGAATGTGAAAAGGAGAGAGTGACAGGGAAATGAGAACGAAAACTATCAGTCGTCGATGAATCACTCGGGTGGACAGCTACATCCTCAGTTGGACATGAGCCGAGATTCGAATACAGACCCCTGACCCTCCTCTCTCATCTTCTTCCTTTTAATGAAGATCAATGCACGCCTATGTGTCATCCTCGACTGTACTCATTGTCCAGTCATGTACTTTGAATGCAATTGCATTCCTATGAAGTGTAGTCTGTGTTTAACGATTCTTTGTCCTACCGACAGTCAAACATAGTTTTGCTGATTATACATTTTTATTTTAATATATTAATGTATATATTTTAATAGCATTTTTTATTGAAATAAAATTTACAATAGGCTGCCTCCATAGCGAAGTGGTAGCGCGCTAGTCTACAACGCTAAGGTCCTGGGTTTGATTCTCGGCTAGGGTCTAGAAATTTTCATTACTAAAATCAATTGTTACATACTTATTACATGCAACCGTTACATAACCCACCGTAGTATTCACTAATAACAGAGATGTTGATGCTGTTTTAAAGAAACAAAAAAATCTACAATGAGTTATATTTTAACTTTCTTTCAATTAAATATTATAAGTTAATACAATTATTAACTTTTAAATACAAAATTACGACAACTATACCGATTTCTCAGTAGAACCTCTCGTTTACCAATTTCTTCAAAATTACTGCTATACAAATCGTTATTTAAACCAGTTTGGACTTACGGAGTTCAGTTATTTGGCTTAGCAAAATCCAGTAATCTTGATCATCTACAGACGTTCCAATCGAAATTTCTACTTACGGAGTCCAGTTATTTAGCTAAGCAAAATCCAGTAATCTTGATCATCTACAGACGTTTCAATCGAAATTTTCACGTTAATATGAAGAGCTCCGTACTACTACGTAATGACACTTTACACTCCGATTTAGGGATTCCTACTGTTGAAAAGGTAGTCCTATTAGAAAGAATTCTTTTCGAAATTACTACTAAATCCGAATCCTGTAATGCAAGAACTTCACCGCTTTCACCTTCCTGGGAATCCAGCCCGGCGTCTAAAAAGAAGATGGAATAGAGATCTTCTTTGAGTTATAACAAAAAAAATAATACCTATGTTTAATAAAAAATAACAATTAATTAGACTAATTATCGTATTTTTAATACTTAATTATATATCCAAAGATATACCAATTGGTATCAATCAATCTTTGTGTTTGTTTTCCTTTTTTCATGTTACTTTGTTATGTACGTAGGTATATCACATTTTCTAGTTGTATATTTGTACTGTTGAAAATTTCAAATAAAAGATAAAAAAACTTTCTTTCAGTAAATAATTTGAATAATATACTAATAACAGTGGCGTGAATAGAGAAGTATCAAGCAAACCATCTTTATAAATATTCAAGATAGATGTGATAATTTACATAAGTAGAGATTTTTTAAAGCTAAATAAATTATAAAATTAAAGAAAACAATAAATTTATTATTTACATAAAAACATATAGACATTAAATAGATTTTGTTTTCTTGAATTTATTTAGTAAAAATTACAACACTATTATAATTATGCAGCAACTGTATTTACGATGTAGGCTACGTATGAAATGTCCTGTTTTCGTCCTGATTGAGAAAATCCCCCAGTTGCAAATTTTTGTCGCTGTTTTATGTAAGATTCCTATTTCAGCATATTTTTAATCTCCTTGTAGATTTTATGGTTGGTGTGGGTGTGACAATGTCTATAAATTCTTGATTCGTGTTATTTATTAATTTTGAATGGAAACAATTATACAATTTTTTGAATGGTTAAATATACTTAGGCCGCTCTCACACCAGTGAAACTCGACCTCGACGCGATTAAAATGACTCGTCCTCGACTCGACGCGACTCGAAAAACGAGTCGCGTCGTGCATGTTCGCACATCGAGGAGACTCGACCTTGACGCAATTGTTCAACCTTTCCTTCGAATCCACCTGCAGTTTGCAAAATATCAAGTGATGAAGAAGACGTAGTCGTTGCTTACTACTATTTAAGAAGAAAACAGAAAAAACCGCAGCTGTTGGATATCACCGAATGTAAGTAATAATCGTAATAGAGGAGCGTATGTGTGTGCCCAGGAACTCTCCTGTGATGAAAACAAATTTGTCTTTTTATCGAATGCCAAAAGAAAGGTAATGTCTCGCCTAAAATATTCAGTCATATTAAAATTGTACAGACATGGATATTTTTCAACTTCAAGCACAAAGGCTACGTTGGCTGCTTCGTCTGCTAAGATTATACGCGACTGGTCGAGCAGATGTTGGACAAGCTGGGTCGCATGCGATCGGTTCGATCGAGGTCGCACTCGTGGGAAGGCGAACATATAAATGTAAGGGTTTGACTCGTATCGGACGTCGAGTCGAGGTCGAGTTGCAGTCGAGTTTCACCGGTGTGAGAGCGGCCTTAGTCTACGTTGAGATCTCGATGTATAGAGTCGTACGTTGCGATCTGCTCAATTTAAGAACAATAAGCTACTCCATGGCTCAATGAGATGAGGATGTAAATTTATGACGTGAAAATGAGGTGCAATCTTGTACCGACTTTGGCCGACTGTTCCTGATGTAGTATGGTTAATTGAACCCAAACCATGTATCATCCATAACCAAGTATCATCGCCTAGTATTTCAAATCCGTATAAAAGTAACTACATTTACAAGATTTTGAACCAAGGAACCTTTGTCTCTGATAATTACCTGTTACACATCTCACACACGACGAAGACTTTATCACGGGTAATATTATTAATTACAAGATTTTGTTAATTAAAAGTATGAGTATTGACTCTGTCTAAACGGTTTTAATTTTTTTATCTTTTATAACTTTATTTGCAAATCTATATACCTATAAAATACAGCGAGCAAATTTGATAAAAGTAAAGAAAGGATAACAAAAAAAAAGAACAGTGATACCCGTTAGTATATCTATCCATTAGCATACCTAGTTCTATTAGAATGTTCATTATGCATGAATAAGAAAAAACAACGTTAGAAGAGATGAAGAAAGAAAAAGAAAATTAAAAAATAAATAAATCACATTATATAAGATCTCGGGCCCACTGACGTTTCAACCTGGTAGTGATGCATCCGATAGTTTGGTGATCAATTCGTTGGAGGTGATCATGCAATTTTCTGTGGAAAACGTTGTTGCTGGACTTAAATACTTATTAACGAAATTTTAAGGTTATCATGTAGAATTTTGTTGTTGACATAACAAGGTATGCAGGTAAGTATACGTAGAAATTTTGATTGAAATGCTAGTTATTTTTTTATGTTACTCGTTTAGCTGTACCGTGAATTTGTAGCCCATAGGTCCATATTGGTTTAAATAAACTTTGTTTAGTAGTAGTTTAGATTTTAGAGTCAGTGAGGAGCGGCGTCCAAGTATTCGGAATTGTTATTTCAGTTTGAACTAATTTTTAAAAAAAATTAAAAACAAAACTGACATTTTAAGTAGTAGTTTACGTTTTTTTATCTAATTTTTACTTTCTCTTTTTAAGTAAGTTATTGTATATTATTCTTTACTGCGTATAGCACTGTGTGCGTTTATTATGCATTACCGTCGGGATATTAAAAATATTACAGTTAGGTAACATTGAACATACGTACATACTTCTGTCGATAAATTTGTTAATATTTTATCAGTTTTCAGCACAACAATCCCCCAGTCAGTGTATACTGATTAACTATGACCTATATTTACACCTTTTGTATGCAATATTTTTTTGATTACTTTAAAAAAAATCACTCGGAACTGTCGTTTGTTTGTTATCTTTCTGTTGGTTTTTGTTGCATTTTTTTATTTAACTTTACATTGATTCATGTGTTCAAGTTTTTCTATAATAATATATTTCTGTAAATGTTTATCTTGATTCTCTTCAACGTCGAGTGGCACTTTTCATTGATTTATATTTTTATTATTAATGGAACTAAATATCTATTGAATAGTCATGTTTCTCATAAATACCTGGCAATTAAAAACATAGAGGACAATAAGATAAGTCTTTTGATTAGTCATCTATAATTATTTCTTTGTGATTATCGTTATTTCTATGTTATCGTTTTGGTGGTTTAAGAAAAAAACAGAATATGATTTTCTATCAGAGCTACAGAAGTATATCCATCAAAAACCGAGTAACTTCTGAAAATATTTCAATTTTACAAACACTTTTGAAAAATTTTGTTTACATTTCAAACTTCACTTTTCCACACTTTCATTGCCACTTTCACAATTTCATCATTGTCAATTAACAAAAGAAAAAACTTCTAAATCTTCGACTAACGGAAATAAAGCTGTGATAGTCTAATTTTCCACTCATTAAAGACTTTAGTGTCTAGATCATGTAGTAAATGTAAAATGGTGAGAAATTAAAAATAAAACAATTTTTTTAAATTATGAAAGTTTTTAACGCAACGTTCGTGTTATTTTTTTTATACTATGAGACAAATACATATGCATGAGACAAATATACACCACATATATTAAATACAAAACAAAATAGATATACAAGAAATAAATTAAATGAAATACTAAATCTAGGTTGGAATTTGTACTGAACTGATTTGTAAAACAAGAGTCTGTATGTTTGAAATAAGTTAACAAAATTGTTATCAATGAATCTTAGGTTATTTGTATATTTTTTTGAAAATAAATAAATAAATAATGCTGGTTATTTGTACTTGCTCGCTAGGTTACTGCATGGCTACTTCCGAATTTACCAATGCACGTGACCGTTAATACTTAATTTGTAAACTGAATATTTTTAATTAAATTAAATATTTACTGAGACGTTTGCCACGCGTCTGGCTTCTTCCTTGATTTGAACGCAGAGACCGGTTAGTAGCCAAACCTAGGTTTCTGTACTGTTTTAAAATCGTTCATAAATAAAAATTTTCCTTGCTGTGGTGTTAAAATTTACTTATGTTGCAACAGTGTGTTCAGTTCTGTTATTATTAAATTATCCACTGTTTATAAATCATAAGTTGAAAAATTGTTCATTTTCGGAGGTCACTAACTATTTTCTCTCGTATAGAGCCAATGGTATACCATGTGAGGTGACTAGACGTTTCTGGAAGCTCTTTTTCCAACCACTTTCTCATCATTCGTTCACTGTACGCTTTTCTCTTTTTTTCTGTCCACCCAATGTTCTGTTTTCGTTCTTCATGGAAGCCCTTTAAATCCGTAATTAGTCGTCTGAATTTTGTTCGGGTTGTTATGTCTTCTCGGTCTATTCCGGTTTTCTCAATATCCATTTTGACTTCTTTAAACCATTTATCCGACACATTAGGTTTATTGTTTAATATCTTAAAACATCTTAAAAATGTGTTCTGCGAAGAATTTTCCTTTCCTGAACCAAGCTTGATATTCACCCAGTTTCTGATCTTCTTATTCGTCTAGTCTAGTTGAAAGTGCTTTGTATGACTCGTGTAAAAGGGAAATTCCGTGGTAATTCCTTAGTGACTTCTGCGAAAGTCACTAATTAATGTAGGTTAATAAAATAATTTTTTATATTACATAACACTAAAGTTGTATCATTTTAATTTCCGTAAATACCATCTAAGCGTAATTAAACAACCCCTAACTATTACAATTCCTTTGGTAGCAGACCTCTTCATTCATTTGCATCGAAACTTCCACCACAAATTTGTTTCATATGAACTAACTGATATGTACAATTTTTCCCATCATTTACCAAACAACGGTGAAAGAAGTTTAAGAAGGAAGTTGAGCAAATCTGCTAGTTTACGAATCATAATTATGTTATTAAAAATTAATAAGAGACTTACCTCGAAAAATCTAAAAGTTATCGATTTTTAGATTATTATTTGTATATATTTTTTAAATAAATAAATAAATAATGCTGGTTACTTGTACTTGCTCGCTAGGTTACTGCATGGCTACTTCCGAATTTACCAATGCACGTGACCGTTAATACTTTTGTAAACTGAATTTTTTAAATTTAATTAAATATTTACTACTTTAAAATTATCGATTTTTAGATTTTAACCACAAAATAAAGTTTGAAATACCCTATTTTCAATGGTACCTTAATCATGTTTCTATGATGAATAGAAATATTTTCATTTAATTATTAAAATTAATCGTGCTGGACTGGTTAGCGGATTTTAATTTTCTGTCTCTGGTTTTGTTTTATACATGTAACACTTTTTATAATTTTATTTATTTATTTGGTAGAATTTAGATATTATTTCGGCATTATTCTCATCAACTGTTTAGTGTTTATAACAGCACACATGTAATGCGTATTTGGTTGACTGCTGGTGACTTTTTTTATATCAGTCAACCTTCTTTAAATCTTGTTTCCCTTAAGTTTGATTTTTTGATACTCATTTTCCTTTTACTCAAAAACTACTGTATATAGAAGCCTAAAACTTTGGCAGTGCTTTAGTGGGATTATAATACATTACTGGAACTAAAATCATAGCAGTATGTCATTTTATAAAAATGTTATAGTGCCGGATATAACAAACATTTTTTGATACAAAATTTTATAAAATGTAAATTTTATATTTAAATTTTAATGTTTTTAAATTTAGGCAAGTGAATTTACTTGGGTGTTTGTAACAAGTAACTTAAAATAGGTGGTGCAAATTTGAGAGATATACTTCAAATGCTTCTCTAGAAAAAGAAACATAAAGTTGGGAAAAATAATATTGTGTAGGTAGGACGGTCGGTCTCCCCTTCAGGATTAAAAAAATTGTGTACGAAAAATGTATTAACGATGTTACTAAAAATCAAAATACAAAAAAATATATTATATACTTATCAGAAATTTCAGTTACATTTAGTTCAAGTATTAAGTTACCAACTACATAGTATTATATTTATGTTAATTTGTACTACGTTATATTGATCTTACCTAGAGAGTTTGTTAGTACATGTTTACCCTTTGCTACATTGTTACTATGGCATAAATATAATTTCACTGTTACATAAATGTCTTCCTTCAGTTATATATATATGTTTATACCAGGAACAGTAGTGGTTGCCAGTAATACTGTATTTAGTATTACAGGTTACATTAATACGTACTAGGTTGAACTTAGTACATATATTATATTATATATATATAGCATGCCTAATTCACAACTGTCAACTGCAGCAGCTGCCAGCATTTTCGTTTCAAATGTTTTGCTGTTGTCAATGTCTATATACCTATGTATATATGTATAAACATGAATGAACTACACTACCTTGTATTTGTGTATGTATTGTAGATGAAGTAATGTTAGGTAGGACCCAAACCTACACAAACATTACTTGTACAGTACCACAAAGAAAACTCATTACCGCACCATATCACCTGTTGTCAAACGGATCATTGAATATTAGCTTGCGCCTGCATGATCACAGAAATGATGCAGCATAAATTCATCTATTATGTGTTGTGATATAATGCAATGCAGTGGCTGTTTGTCATTGTTGTGACATTTTATAACATAACATCATTTTGTGCAGTTGTATGAGTGCTCTATTAATTGAATCGTTTTTAACAGAGAAAGTCATTATGCAGTAAATGATATTGTATTTGATATTGATATTTAGTACACAGTTTAGCTTTGATACTGTAAAATCATTTTTTTGTAAATGATTGTAGATTTCTATAGTAGTCATAGGTTATAACAAAAACATAATTTTATTTAATCGCCCACAAAGAATTCTCCCTAAAATCGATTGATTTAACATTGACATATATACTGAAATAAGATTATATACAGTGAGCGCTCATGTAAAAATTAACAACTTTGTGAAAAAATGTAAATTCTCATTGTTTCTCGTTGGTTTTTCATTATACTATTTTTATCCCTAATATATTTACTTGCAATCTGTTAAATTCAGAACAATAAACAACCCCTTGACCCAATCAAATGAGGATGATGTGTATGACGTGTAAATTAGGTGTAGTCGTGTACAGATCGAGGACGATCATTTTTGAGAGGTCTGGTTAATCGAACCCCAACCCTCGAAGTACACCGGTAACCAAGGTCTTGTGTTCAAATCAGTGTAACTACCTTAACTAGGAATTTAACCAGGAACATTCGTCGTCGAAGATCAGCTATGAAACAGCTGACTCGTGGAGACGATTTTACCTCTAGACCAACTTTGTGGTATAATACTTAAAAAGAGGTTAAAAGGCTCGTGTAAATTGGAGTAAGAAAATGCTCCAAAATTTCGGACAAGGAACTAAAAATCTGAGATATCGTATCTTGTTTCGCCATAAGATACGAGCCAAAACTGTATTCGTACGAGCCAAAAAGTAAGTAATAATAAATTTTTTAGGTGTTGAAACCAAAAATTTTTGTATGATCATTAAGAAGTTCCAAGAAAAAGATTTATTTTTTCTTCCATTGTACTGTATATGTCATACAAATTCTTTTAAACGATCGAAAATTTTAAATTTATTGGTTTCGTCTGTAGTTGTCCGGATGAAAACAGAATTTGATTTTGAACGTTTCATGACATGTGGATATTCATCATAACTTTGTAAGTTTTTACTTACTTTTACAACAGTACAGTAAATTAAAGGTTTTATTTTCGTTATTTGATAGAGCTATACATTTTTTTTTATTCCTGATATTTGTACGTTGCAATCTGTTCAATACAGAAAAATAAGTAACCCCGTGACCCAATGAGATGAGGATAATGTATATGACATGTACATGAGGTGTAGTCTTGTACAGACCCAGGCCGACCATTCCTGAGAAAATATGGTTAATTGAACCTCAACCATCAAAGTACATCGGTAACCACTTTCTAGTATTTAAATCCGTATAAAACCTTTACAAGGATTTGAACCAGGAACCTTAATCTCTAAAATCCAGCTGGTAAACAGCTGACTCGCGGCGATGACTTTACATTTTTACCAACCCGGTAGGTTATGCAGTAGGCTAATAATAAAAAAGCGAAAAATCATTGATTTTTTTTCATAATACTGTTTTCATTTGTAACCCGTCTTTTTCTTTTAAAAAGTTTAGTTTGGTAAAATTACTTGTGTAAAAGTTGACAGTAAGAGTAAGCAAGTTAAGTGGGGAATAAGTTCTGTCGCAGTAATGCTTAATGTTCTAACTTCAAAACTTCACCTCATCATACTGTTCTATCTTGTCTAAAACTCTCTCAAACTGAATGACATCTCGTCCACCTAATGGACTGGAAATCTAACCTAAAACTTGTATAAACCTGTCAAATAATGTATTTACTAAATACCTGCACCAGAATAAAAGAAAATTTATGTTTATTTTTTATACATCTATACTACCACTATTGTTTCATTTTTTCTGTTCGATATCTATGTATTAGAATATTCCGTGAGAAATTAAATAAAAATTTACTAATATACATATTGCAGTATTTAAACTGAAATATTTTGATTCAAAGAAATTAATATTCTATTTAAATTCTATAAATTAATATAGACCTACTTGTAAAGTTATAAAATTATAATTTGTTAAATTTTTGTTAATTAACTTACAATTCTATCATAATCTGTATCTACAGGTATATATCACGTACGAGATGTGGCTATTAAATAACGAGACTGACGTTGTAAAAAATTTTATTTTTATTTATACATAATCACTTATTGTCACCTTCAATAAACACTCCTCTATCCCTTCAACGCTCCATGCGAATTTTCCATTGTTTAAAACAGTGCTGGAAGTCATCTTCTGTCAGCTCCTTCAGGACATGTGCCGTTGTTTTTTTTTTCAGCTTCCACAGACTAAAATCTTGTCCCTTTTAATGCAGATTTCACTTTAGAAAACAGGTAGAAGTCACAATGTGTAAGGATCTGGTAAATGAGGTGGATTTTCTAACACTGAGACGCTCTACTTGGCTAGGAACTTCTTGACAGATAACGCGGAATGAGCTGGCGCATTGTCTTGGTGGGGAACCCATGATTTGTCCTTCCACATTTCGGGGCGTTTTTCCTTACTCTTTGACGTAGTTTAGAAAGTACCTCAAGTTAGTAATATTGGTTAATTGTTTGATCTTCAGGAACCCAGTGAAGGTACACAATCCCATGGATATAAAATAAACAATCATCATTGCTTTAAATTTTGACTTGCTCATTCGAGCTTTCTTGGCTCTCGGTGAAGTTCGGTTCTTCCAGTGCATGGAGTGGCGCTTCGTTTCCGGATCATAAATAAAATAACACTTTCGTCACATGTTATTATCGTTTCCAAAAAATTTGTGTCATCTTCAATCGCGTACAAGTGTGAGTACAAACAATTTTGCGAGCTTCTTGTTGTTCAAATGTTAGAATTTTAGCACACACTTTTCGCATGTTAAAATTGTCATGTAAAATTTGCCGTACACATTCTTTATAAATACCTACAGATTCACCAATTGCGCGAATACTTAATGACGGTCACACCAAATCAAATTACCGATTTTTTCGACATTTTCATCCGTTTTTGACGTTGAAGGGTGACCTGCCCGCGAATCATCTTCAACGTCTTCTCTGTCATCTTTAAAACGCTTAAACCATTCAAAAACACGTGCCCGCGACAAACATTCACTGCTATACACTTCTTTCAGTAAATTATAAGTTTTAATAGGAGTTTTTCCAAGTTTAAAGTGAAATTTTACAATAATTTTCGTTACTCTACTATTACACGAACCATTTTATCCGGCAAAACAAAAAAACAACAATAACGCGAACGTAGGCTCTGACAAAACGGAGTTGTTTACTAGCTGTTTACTAGGAGACTAGCTGGATACTAAAGAGAAAGGTTCACACTAAACAGGTGTTGATTATTGACGGTTGACGCATGCCTCCTTGATCCGCAGCAGCGTCTGTCTGGTTTTTTAATAGCCACACCTTCTACAGCCTATATCATCTATATCGTTTTCCTGTATTCTTGGTCGTATTTCACTCCTAGGCGGTACATTGTGCTATTGCACAATAATGCCAATAATAGCGATTAAAATATAGTTAATTTCATATACTAAATTTTCGAACACTAGTAATCAAAATGTGTCAGTGTATCAACGAAATGTAGGCTATTGAAAGTTTATTTTTATTTCAGTATTACTAATATAATAATGTTTATTTAATTACAAATATAACAATACAACTAACGAATCTTAATGATGTTTTTTATAATTAAATTGGTGACATTAAGGAGACCACCACTCAAACGATGTATAATTTTGATGATGCTAGTTTTCTCTCGTACAAGGCCAATTTTAAACCACAATAGATGTTTTTAGAAGCTCTTTTTACAGCCCACGTTCTTCGTCCACTGTAGGCTTTTCTCTTTTCTTCTCACTACCCCGTGTTCTGTTTTTGCTCTTCATGGAAGCCCTTAAAGTCTACAATTTGTTGTCTGAATTTGGTTCGGTTCATTAAGTTTTCTCGGTTTATTCCGGTTTTCTCAATATCCTTTCTGATTTCTTTAAACCATTTACCCGAAACCTTAGGTCTATTTTTCAGTGTCTTAAAATTTGTTTTTGTCAACCGGTTGTCATCAATTCCAAACAGATAAAATTACCGGGTCCGTAAAATTCCTGGGTAGTTTTACTTTGTACTCGATACCTGTTCCTAGTGCACGTTTTTACATGACCCAAAGTATGTTTCCTATGGCTCACCCAACCAATTCTACTTTGTATTACAAAACAACTTCGCTAATCGGAACTGATTTGTAATTTTCAAACTTCTTTTACGAATAAAATTGGTTTTAAAATAAAAAAATATAATTTTATAATTAAAAATATTTTTAATAGGCTTTTAAACAAAAAAAATTGAATTTACAAGAATTATAATATATTTGAATATCGAGAACAAACATAACCAAGTTCCTAATACAAGATGTACAGTCATTTTGAAAAGCTTACTGTAAATCACTCACTGGTAAAAACTTTTTCTAATTCAATACAAATTTCAAGAAATTACACACTGTCACGACTACCTACCTACAAAAAATCACTTATATTTTTCTGTCGTAATACCGAAAACCTTGTTGACGCGATATTTTACCATTGCCTCCAAGACATATCATCTGTGTGCGTAGCGTTGTTGTGTACTTCATTGCTTTTGCTGTTTGTTGTTGGTTAGGTCAACACCCGAAAGGATGGTTTAGACCTCTACAGGGTTTACAAGTAAAAACGGGGAGTGAGGTGGTTTACTATTGCCCTCCTCACTGAGTTGAAAGATTATCCTTATCAGCACACGAGACCCTTCGAAAAGCACTTACTTTCCATCCTGCAAGTCTTCACTTCATTCACCACAGGGTCTGGCTGTGTAATGAAATTCCTTAATCTTAGAGGAGATAACTCTTAACTAGTGTCTTCTACACTTCTATTTCTTCTGTTTTTTAAAAGTTCAGTTGTATCATTGGCTGAACATGTGATAAGAGACAAGTATTTTTTGTAGCTCTGGAACCAGCTGATTGAGTGCAATTAATTTAATACTCCACCTGCTCGTTATGGGCGAATTTGATGTTTTTTAATATGAAATAAGCCGCTCCGTGTTAAATATTTCATCAGTTTCTTCTGAACCTACGCCGGAGTCCGGGATGATTACCGAATCTGTTACTCCGTCTGCAAACTAACGATTTCATCATTTGACGGCCCCTCGTTCACATCAACTCTCATTTTATTCTCAGCTAATTATATACATTTGGCCAACATAATTTCGATAACGCGTGCTTAATATTAAAGTTAGCTTTTTCAGATTATTTTTGGTTGATGTGGATTTTTTTTTTGATAAATCCGAACATAAAGAAATATTTTGAAGATAAAATTTTGTAATATCCTATCACGCAGCTAAAATAATAATTAAGGAATTAATAAAACTGTAAAAAGAAAAACGATTTCACGGTAATAATTTCTAGCTTGATAATCTTCTTAATTGTAATGCACTGCTTAATAAATACAGTGGAGGATAATAACATTAGGTAGGCTACGTTGATGATTATAATAAAGAAAGTAAGTACTTTATATATAGGCATAATGTGGGCTGAAATAAGTAGCTGAAAATGAAATGTTTTTAAGGAACAATAACAAATGAGAATAAAAGTCTTCGCTAAACAAAAGGCTACGCCTAAAGATTTATGGGCTTTTATCTGGTAATTAACAAAGCTCTGGGTACAGAGGACAGGTGCCAGATAAGGTTTCTGTACTTGTTTTATCCCGCGTGTTTTTTGTAATGCGTATATTTGTGTGCCTGTGTTTGTTGTACGTCTGAATCTCTCCTTTTACTTCTTTTATTTTAATAACATTTGTATTTTAACAATATACCGTACAGCTGCGGGTAAACTGGAACTTCTCGAATACTAACATTTTCCTCTCTTCTGAACCTATTTATGTATAATTGTAAGGATTATATTATATCAAAGTAAAGTTAACAATGTGGTGTAATCCTCTTATTGTTGCACTTTCAGTTCTTTACTTATCTTTTTAACTACCCTCTCTTTTCACAAAGTTACTTCAGTTATGTGCATGTTCGTTTTTTTTTTTGATAAAATAATCAAATGTACAAAAAAACTGAAAATTAAATTCAGAAGGATGCACATGTATTCGTTGTTTTTATGTTACTCCTTTCTGTAGTAGAAACAAACTTTACATGAATTGTAACAAGCTTTTGATATTCACTGAAATTGTTCTTGTATACATTACTTGTTAATTATTACATTTTCTTACTATTTATAAAATGTATGCCACACTAATTTGAGTTTCACTTGAAAATTGTATCCCATTAAAATTGTTTGAAAACAACATGATTGTTGAACTTTATCATGTTCCTGTAATATGAATAACATAACCAACCATACATTTGGTTGATATTAATTGGCATTAATTAATAAATGTTAACGTTAATTATTAAATTAAATTAAATTTAATTTAACAATTCAATTAAGAAGATATCTTTTTATAAAAAAATATATTATGACGTATGACGTCGGACAATGAAATCGGTAGTTTCAGAAATATAAGTGAAAAAACTAACTTTTGGAAAGATTAAAAAATGGTATCTTTTACTACATTTCAATAAGAAAACAATATTAAAAAATATAATTTGCTCAGAGAGCTGTCCCCTTTAATACAATACGCATACTTTTATCTTTTTAAAGATAAGCCACTTTTTAAAACAAAAAATTGGACTTCAGGTGTTTCTTATACTGTAGCCTCTTTCTCTAAAAAAAAAGAATTTTTAAAAGATCATCCACTTACGTTTTCTAATTGGAAGAAAGCAAGCCTTTAGGATATTTTGTTTTTGGCAGGTGGGTTTCACGTCTTGACTTTATTTTGCTATTGCTGTTAATACAGACGGTGAGAAGGATGACAGATGAAGATGAGTGATGAAAAATGCCAGACCTGATCGGGAATCAAACCCGGGACCCCGGCGTAAAAGCCAGTTGCGCTAACCACTACGCCAACGGGCCGGCCCCTTTAGTATAAGCCTTTTATTAGTGTTATATTTATTAAGGAATGACTTATGTGATATTTTTGTAGGGTGGTGTGTTTACATTGAGTTAGCCCTAAAATGCACTTACAAAGAAAACAAGGTAAATTTTGTCTAATGGGCTTTCTGAAATGACTGATTCTATTGTGTAGGTGACTTTAGTTTGTAAGTGACCTTCTAGTATAGGGTAGAAAGTTCTATTGTTTTCTATTGGTGTCTAGGTCTATTGTTATTTTTCTCTACATTATTTTTCAATTTATATATATATTTTATTAATCTGGAATATTATTTGTGTTCATTATCCTTCGAGAAGGGTCTACAGTTTTTATATAAAGCCATCTCTCTTTTGTTACTCAGCCAGATAGTAAAAAAAATCAATATTAATTGTTCAGTAACATCGGTTGGTCAAGCAATTTTCTATGGTGATACCTAGCCCTCTTTTAAATTTATACCTACTTTAAGCTAATGATATAACAAAATGAATTATAAGATTAATATAATATAAGGGTAGTTGTCAATTGTGTTAAAGACGTTGCAAGGCAGCTTTATAAAAGATGTTTTCATATAGTACTATACGACAAAATCATCTAAACGATCTCGCTCGACTCATGGCATTCAAAATTTTCCAAATGTTATATAATGTTATATTTTCGTCGTCTTTACTGTACAAATGTTATTGAATAGTATTCTGTTACTATTCCATCGGCATCACCATGTTTTCCCAACGTCTTCATTGTCTATGCTGTAATTCCTTTTCATCAGTTTTTTGTCCATCGTAGTGAACCTACAATCACACCCAAGAGGAAATGCTACTTGTGACCCCTAATTCCACGCCTAATACGTTCATCCATTTTAATGATTGTTCTAGTATATTTTATACGTAGTTTCGATTGAAATTTAAAGTCAAAAAACGACCATTCATTGTTTTTATTAACGAAGGAAAAATTGAAAGTAAAAACTTTTTTGATGTAGTTTTAATGTTCGCAATTAAATCAAGCCCAATATTTTCTTAAAAAATCAATACACAATGAGAATTTTTATGAATGCGTACATTTATTCGTATGTATTTTACTAATGAACTTTGGTGTTAATTGTCAGATAGACAAACAGGGGAAATAACATTTTAATGAATGGCAGTATTTTTAACTCCATTATATTTAATATAGCAGTATCAATATTTTAGTCTAACAATTTTAGCCTCGACCTATCGATTCGTTATAACAAATTATTACATTTCAATTATATTCATAATTTAAAAGTGAATATAGTAATTGATATTCTATTTTGATAATATATACTAATTCATTATCTTATAATTCAGTATATGCTGTCATGCATTAGTATATTATTATACGAGAAACGTAATATGATATCTGATGTATCAAATATTGACAAAATTTGCAAAATCATCAGCAGATTATCGGAAAATTTACCGAAGTATTCTCTACAGTTTCATAGAATTTTTCAGTAATGAATATAGCAAAATCACTACTAAATTAATAAAAATTTAACTAAAAATTCAGTGTTCATAGATAAAAATTTCTATTTTGTTTATTTTAAGTCGCAGGTAGATTTTAGGACCCAAGAAAATAGGATCAGAGTACAGATTAAATTCAAACGAAGAAATCTACACAAACGTGGAAAAGCTTTCACAAACAATCAGAAAAACAAAATTTTACAATTTTTTGGCTATATTTACTGAATGGACGAATCCAGGTTAACCAAACAAATCTTCAATATTTTAAATAAGCGCAAAGCCACAGTCCTGTGCCGCGGCACCAAGAAATAAGTAGAGAACTGGGAATTAACAAAATTATACCAGAAATAATCTGCGAAAGAGAAAAAATCAGGAATTTAATAAAAAGTTTAGAATTTTAGGAGGAAAACCGAACAACCGTCAAGAAATGGTCCGAGAAAGTAAGGAAAGAGCATTCAGGAAAGATGAATGAAAAATGTTTAGCCATAAATTGATTAATCCTACCGTTTAATTTGAGTGATTCGAAAAAAATTCGCTTCAACAGCTTGGTCATTAGCGACTACTGTGGGATTTGGTACTGTAACGATGAGTTTTGTCGTTCTAAAATTTCCAGACCCTAGCCAGGAATCGAACCCGGGACCTTTCGCTTTGTAGGCTAGCGAGCTAAACAAAGACAGTCACAGATAAGTATTAGTGCTAAAGTAAATAATTTTCAAAGATTTCAATGAATTACTCAAACAATCACTTTGCACTACTCAGCATCACTTTGGTACATAACAAACAAAAATACCACACAGTTATTTAAATTTTATTTGTTCAGTTCAACACAAAATTCACACATTCACTACAAAAAACTAACAAAAAAAATGTTTTTTTTAATATGAAAAAGACAAAATAAATTACCCAGAAGAATCGAATCACATTAAATCATTTTGGATATCTCACTTTCAGAAAATTCAAACAACACTCGGAAACTATAATAAAAACTACAGACTTAGGTATCTCAAAAGTAGATAACAGATGTAGTATGATAAATTTCTCCATGAGATATCCCCACAAGGGATCGGCAAATTTGTAGTATACTAAATACTCCACACAAGCTGAATACTGAATTTGCTGTGAATAAAATGAAGTCAATAATCTTGTATAAATTCTGTTTAATAATTTATCATGTTTTACAGCAAATACATAAATGTTTAATGTCTTTTTTTTATGTTTTAAATTATCACTTATTTAATTTATTCTTTTTATTATTAATATGTCCCATACATTTTAAAATTCAACGTTGTTTTAAATATCATTTTTATTTTATATTTTATAGTCTTTTAAATGTGTATTAAATTAAACTTTTTCACTAACTTGTGGACCATCCATCCTGTTCGATGTCTGGAACCACAGTCGCCATCTTCCTCACAAAATTCATAATTATTCTTCTTATAGTTTCCTAGCAACCATATAAATAACTCTCTTTTCAATATTTTTTTGTAATATAAATTAAATAGTTTTAAAAATGTTTATCTTCCAATCAGCTGGAGTTTGTTTATACTTTCAACTATAGCAAACATAAACAGACTTTACTGTAGCTGGTTTGGTTCGTTACACAGACAACTAAAAATATAATTTACGGCGAAGTTTCGTTTCTCTTAAGAGATAAAATAAAATCTATTAAATTCTTTTCCAAAATAAATTGTAGATGTTGTTGTAAAAAATGAATACCAAATTTTAATGATGCTATTACGTAAAGTTAATATTAATAAAAAAATTGTGTGAACTATGGTAACATACGTATTTTTGTTTAGATTAATGAATTAATAATCCGAAATCAATCTAACCGGTCTAAGACTTCTGACTCGTTCTTGAAAAGATTTTTATGCATTGATTACCTATTTGGCTGGATAATCTTTAATATTTATAATTCAAAAATATGTTTAATTTAAAAATGTATTTTTCTTTTTTTTTGTAAAATAAAATTTGGAATGTATGAGTATACCAGTAACTCCGTACAATTAATTTCACATATTCTTTAATCTTCGTTTTGAATTAAGCGAACGTTCTAAAAAATATGTCGTTAAGTACAAAATTTTCGAAAAGACCAGTGTCCATTTAAAGATAGTAATTCGAAGTCTTTCCTTAATTCATAATTATTTCTAAAGAAATTTTACTCATTTAAAAGTACTCAGGAATTGTTTTTAGGTATTTAAGTGAAGTTTCTCTAACCCAAAAGGGCATAGAAACACTTGATTGTTTTTCTCTCAGGACTTCTCTCGGCTTTTTTTTTGGTTTGACAATATTATTATGTTAAACAATTTAGTACCGCGTAGAAAAATAAAAAGAAACAAAGGTCTACATTTGTTGCTTCTAAATGATAATAAATATAGATTTAGTGATGGAAAATATTCGAATATTTGCTGAAATATCAAACTTTTTCCGTATTGAGATATTTTATATCATGTTCAATAACTTTAAATATTTTTGAAATTCTTTTGGATGAACACACTTTCAGAGTACTTGTAATGTATGCATTCCTCCTTTCTTCTGTCCGTTCAATGTTCTGATTTTGTTCTTCGTAAAATATTAAATTATATGTATGCATTTAATCTGATTTGTAAACTTCATGTATTTAGGTATCCATGAAATAATTAGAGCCTGTCTGACAATTTTTATATTGATACATACTTTTGTACTTTTAGTTGGAGAAATAATCACTTGTTTAAAATGATTTAATCTGGTGAAGTCTGAGAACATGTTTTGCAATAACTTTGCTTAAGAGTTAAATCTTGTAGTCTAAATAGATTTTCATGTATTTTGCGGTGTTAGTACTCGTACTTATTAATGGAATTGACAGTCGAGAACTGGGTAGACAGAGAAACTAATACAACCACCGACATTGGTTCATGTCTAATAACTAATAGATCATTGCTTACATCACATCTTCCCATCAGTATTACAATTCGATATTAAACCATATTTTATGTAGCATCCTATTCTGTCAACTATTGTTTTAGAATGTAGCTATTCATATTTTATCTAAAAGTATTTTTCAGGCTGTGGAATAAAAATGTTTAAAATTGGCTTCAGTAGGGAAAACTTTAAAAATGACAACAAATCTGCTTAGAAGAGAAACGTAAATTTATGCACATTTTGAACATATTTTTAACATTATTTGAATAAGTTTAAAAATGAATTAATACACTTTTGATAACGAAAAAAAAATCTGGTGTTAAACACTCACACGACTTTCTCTTGCCAATGCAAATAATTAATAATATAACCTAATATTAGTAATAAAACATTAGTAATAAACAAAAAAACTAACCTTAATAAGCATAACCTAATTTTAATCATGAGTGAAAGACGCAAAATGAAAATCAACTTCAGTTTGGCTTAAAAATACGGAATATCACTCTTTCACCCTAACTAGAGTCTGTAGAGAAAAATGCGTTAAATAAAAGTTGTAGATCTTTAAATTTTCTATAAATTTGATTGTATTCACTTTCGTTGTAAAATGCCTGCTAAGGCTGAAATCTTTAAAAAAATTTGGCTTTTTTTTACACTTTTCATGAAAAACAAACAGAAAATCGCTAATTACTGCTAAACTAAGCGTTATACAAAGAAATCTTTGGGGTAAAAGTTGTAGGAACTTTAATTCTCTACAACTTGTACTATATACATTTTTGCGCAATGAATGTGCATTTTTCAGAATGCATATTGCAGTCGAAATCTAAAAAAAGCATTTTTTTACGAGAAAACAACTTCTCCAAAAATTTCTGCCGACATGGTGCCTACCCTATCTTGTAAAGCACAAAACATCTAGTAAATGAGGTGATTTTTTAAGGAATCGTAGGAGCCGTTTTTGAGAAAACTGCAAAAAAGTGAAAAAATGACACGAATAAACTACAACTTCCGATTGACCGATTTTGATAAAAATGTTCGTGCCGGGTCCGATAGTAGTACCTAACTTATGTTTCAAGTTACAAGTTCGTATGATGTCCCGGTCTTGAGATACTTTGTTCACACACACAGACCAATCGCTAAAAAAATGCTTTGGGTTCAGGGGATCTAAAAACAAGTGGATTCCGTGAAAACTCGATTTCAAAAATCGACATGAAAATAATACTTTCCTTCCTATAATATATTCTTATGTGTTGTTTAGATCATCAGCCGAAAGGCTGGTTTGAACCTGTAGAAGTTTTACAAAGTAAAACGAGGAGTGAGGTGGTTTACCATTGTCTTCCTCAATATATTCTTATAGGCAAGCTGGTCAGCCGAATAACTGACTGAATCATTTAAGAACAGAAAAGGTAGAGGTGTAAAAGACACTGATCAGAGTTTGATCAGTGATTTTGATTTTTTGAGACAAAGGTTCCGTGGTTCAAATCGTTGTAAAGGTAGTTATTTTTATACGAATTTGAATACTAGACAGTGGTTATCGCTGAACTTTGATGGTTAGGATTCAATTAAATATATTTTATCAAAAATGGTCGGCCTGAGTCTGTACAATACTACACCTCTAGGCTACATGTCATACATATGACCTCATCTTAGCCAGGGGATTGCTTATTGTTCTAAAATTAACAGATTGCAACGTACACGCATTAGAGGTAAAAAAGACGAAAGTAAAATAATATTTCAATGTCGAAGTAATTAATCAGATGAGAAAAATACGGAAAAGGCGCTTTTTCGTTCATTCATTTGTCTTTAGCCCCGACCGGAACTTTAATACTACTTTTGATCTCTTTTACATATTACTATAAGTTCTTCATTAAAATCGCAACTTTTAATTGTTAACCAATACGGCTGTTATAAAATCGCATATAAAATTTAAAAAATAGGCTAATTTTAAAATTTTATATCTGTTTGTGCTTAAATCTCAGTTCCTTGAGACAATTATATGTATTTTTTGCAATCTGATGTTATTACATTTCGTTCTTATCTTAAAACACTTAATTTAAAATGAATGTCGTAATTGTTTACATTGGAATAAAACCAAAGATTACTATCACATATGTATCCTATTTTTGCATGAACAACTTTTTCATTGTCTTTAAAACGTTACCTAACTGCAGCATATTTCGGGCTTAGTTCATGACTCATAAAACTGTTCATTATAGAACTATTTATTCTATATTGTTAAGTTAATATAATTAATGTACCGCTAAAATTTAATCGTCTTAAGTTACATTAAGTAATATGTAGCTTTACAAGATGAAAGAGATATTATTTTAAGGACCACACATCCTCTTTCTAACATATCAAATATAACCAAAATTTCATGAGATTATCGGAAAATTTTCAGAAGTATTTATTAGAAAATAGTTTCATAGAATTTTTCAATAATGAATAAGGCACAATCATTACTAAATTAATTGGAGTTTAATTTTAAAGTTCAGAGTGATTATAAGTAGCAAATTTATAAAACAGAACTGGTTATAAACAAAAAAATTAAGGTTTTTTTATTAACCTGGTTATTTGAAGATTTACCGCGCCGAGAATACTATTTTTGTTATGAGAGTTGAGATATTTATTTTCCTTGATATTGTCATATATTGTTTTCTTAACTTAATAATGAAATTTATAATTAATTGTTAAAAATTAAACAACTAGTGCATATAATGGCCGGTGTTATGTAATATAATCTGTTATTATATAATCGGTGTCATATAATCTGTTATTTATTTCTTACTAATTCATAAATTTATTTATATTTTATTTATTAATAATATATCACAGTTCCTGAAACAGCTGATCCCTGGTCCACCTTCTCATAAATCGTTTTTGAACGTTGTTTAGTAAATGATGGGAAGAAATTGTTCGTATCAAATGGTTTATATATTTACATAAGCTACATTAAAAAACAATTTAAACAAATTTTTGTTTACAATTTAATATATTTGCAAAAAATAAAACTTATATTTCAACTGACTACTCAAATTCTTATAAAAATGTTACTACGTTATCATTTGCACTAAGTATACAATTTTACATACGTGTAAAATTTACACAAATTATATTTAAAGAAACATTTTTTGTAAGATAATTTAAGAATTCCTTAACGGAATAAGATGCACATTTTGTTAAAAACCATTTTACTTCCCGATTACTTTATTCTATAATATTATTAGTTCTTTGTGAAACCTGGTGATGTGTTATCATACGAATATAACATCTCTATGAATTAAAAGAACAGCATAACTCATGAGAGAGTTGTGATCCTGGTTTATATTTTTTACTTTCTCTTGCCTATATGAATATAATAGGAAGGAAGTATTGTTTTCATGTCAATTTTTCAAAATCGAGTTTTCACCTGATCCACACGTTTTCAGACCCCTGAACCCAAAAAAACATGTTTTTAGCGATTGGTCTGTGTGTGTGTAAAATTTACACAAATTATATTTAAAGAAACATTTTTTGTAAGATAATTTAAGAATTCCTTAAAATTCCTTTAAAATTTATTAATTGTTTTATTTATTTATTTATTAATTGTGTGTGTGTGTGTGTGTGTGTGTGTGCATACACACACACACACACACACACACACACATGATCGTGTCGTGTGGACCCGACACGATCATTTTTATCAAAATCGGTCATTCGGAAGTAGTAGTTTAGTCGTGTCATTTTTCACTTTTTTGCGATTTTCTCTAAAACGGCTCCTACGATTTTTTTAAAAACCACCTTATTTACTACATTTTTTATTGTCTACATGATTAGGGTAGGCGCCATGTCTACTGAAATTCTTGGAAAGGCTATTTTCTCGTAAAAAAATTGTTTTTTAATATTGAGGCTTTAATATGCATTTTAGCGCAAATATGTATATAACTGTGTTGTGGAGAATTTAAAAATCTACAACTTTTGTTTCAACAATTTTTTCGTTTAACGCTTATTTTGGCGGTAATTAGCGATTTTCTGTTTTTTGTTCAAGAAAATGTGTAAAATAAAATCGATTTTATTTTTAGATTTCAGCCTTAGTATGCATTTTATGACAGCAGTGTAAAATGAAATTTATAGGAAATCAAGAGATCTACAACTTTTATTTAGCACATTTTTCTCTATAGAACCTAGTTTAGCGTTAAAGAGTGATTTTCCGTATTTTTAAGCCAAACTGAGGTTGATTTTCATTTTGCATCATTCACTCATGATTAAAATAAGGTTATGTTTTTTGAGGTTAATTTTTTGTTTATTTCAAATTTTAGGTAATATTGTTCATTATTTGCATTGGCAAGAGAAAGTTGTGTGAGTGTTTCACACAAGATTTTTGATAATCATGACACCAGTATTCATGAAAAGGAGTTATTTTTGCCGCTAATAACGTCATTGTTAATTGGAACATAACAAAATTAATTTTGAAGTAACTTCAGTATTTATAATCTTTTTTTTAATTAAAATTTTTAATAGAACAATTCATTATAATTTTTGGTTAAAAATCTTTTTTTTAATACAGTTTTATTGTGAAAAATTGATATTCTGTATAAATTTTATTAGATCTACGGATTGTGCCATTTGAAACGTTTCAAGAAAATGTTAATGATTAACATTATAATACATAAATTGCAATGGAATGATGGAATTGATGATGATAAATACATAATGCTTGGTTGGGTAAGATGCTTGTTCATGGCTTTCGTGAATTCCTTGGAAATTGGCATTCAAATCTACAGCTCAATAGATTTCATTAGCATCCATTATAGTGCCAACCAGTCATTACTCTGAGTGCGCTTGCTATACCGCCTTTAACCTCCTTTAAGTGCTTCTAATTTAAGGGAAAAGATAAGAGGATTTGTTGACTTGGGCAAAAGCTTCCGATTATTTCATTTTCTCCTTTTTCAAAGTAATCCAATTGTAATTTTATTTTTACATTCATTTAATATTCTTGGTGATTTCATTGTATTCTGACTTCTTGAAAACTACATCGCATAAAACAAGGATATTTAAGCCCATCGAAAGATTAAATCATTTCAACTAAATTTTCGAATTACTTTTACAGAAATCAATGAAACTCTTTGACATTTTTCATAAATTTAATTTGTAAAATTATATTATTTTATTTCATTCGTTTACATTATGTTAATAACAACTACCTTATTGTAATAGTTTTCCTGTAAATCATAAGAACGAAGTGACGTTTCTATAAAAATATAATTTTATTGTTGGTAAATATTTTCTTTGATTTTTACGTCCGATTGTTTTGCAATTACTGCTCATACAGACAATAGATGAAGATGAGTGATGAAGAATTGCCAAATTTGAACGGGAATTAAACCCCAGACCCCGGCGTAGCAGCCAGTTGTGCTTACCACTACGCCAACGAGCCGGATTTAATTGTTTTTTGAAAAATTGATTAGATTAAAATTTTATAGTCAAAAGGAACTGTATAGTTTTGTGATCAGACATAAAAAATGCGGGTAGTACGCTGAATTATTGTAAGAACCTATGTTAAATTTCCGGTCAGGGTCTGAAAAATGTTAACCCGTTTAAGCACGATCCGACTAGAATAAAAATTATATTACAATCATCGGTAATCAAGTAATTAAACCAAATTTAAATGAAACTAAAGAAGAAAATTTTTGATAGATAACCGTTCTTACCATAAAATTTGGAACATTTATTAATAATATAAAGGAAATACAGTAGGACTACTTTAATGTTTTTTAAATTTTAATTTACGTATATATACTCTTTGTTTTCTTTAAAGTTCGAGAGATTTAAATAAACTATAGCAACTAAAGATAAGAGCATTAAGTAGCCCTATAGAAAACTCAACCGTTAAATTTTCGCATGATACCGACAATGAGTCAGAATCGGTTGTGTGTTAAAATATTAGAAACTTAAACGTTCGATTCTGTTGTGGTAAGAAATTAATATTATGTCCAAAATGTTACGGTCATTTTTTCCAAACCTAACATTACAATCTGTTCACATTAAATTGAACAATTTAGTAATTGTAGGTAACAAAAAATGTTGGTAATAAATGTAGTCTTACATGTAGGAGACAAATTTTAAACAATATCAATGTTTACCAAACCCTATAACTTAAATTTAATGCCCTATGTCTTTTCATGTTTGTAAAATCATTTTCGGTATTATTGAGCAGATTTAGAGCCATAAAACAACATAAAACAAGTTGATAGTTGTTTTTATTTTTAGAACTGAATTTTGATATTTCTTATACAACAGTGTCAATTTAAAGATCAACATATGTATAGGTATTTTTGATATACCATGGAATTTGTAAAGCTCTACGCAAAAATATTTATCGGAAATGTTCGTATATGTTTATATTTGAAGTTTTGGATGCACGATATTTTTTAAGTTTTTATTTTTGTCAGTGTGCTATGTTGTTTTATTCTGTTGAGTTTAAGTTGATAAGGATTCTTCTAGATAGATAGTATTTTTAAGTATCAAGACTACCTAGACAGAGATTTTTAACTAACAAAAAGCTATGAAATATTCAGTAAAGTTGCTTCTGCAAAATCAAAAACTTGTCAAACATGTGCAAAGTATTACAGTTTTCTTTTATGCAGCAAACCCTTTCTGGTGTCAGCGTAAAAGGGTAAGAATACAAAATTGTTTTGAATCGCCAATGTTATTTGAATTATCTGAAAGTTTTTAGTTGATTTGTGTAGATTTCAGTCTTTTTTGTATTGTGTAGTAAAAATGTAAATTCCTTGTATTGTTTGGATGCTTTAAGGGACCATTGTATATTGTACCCCGCCAATGTTAAATTTGCTATTTTAGGTGCATTTTTACAAGATTGGTAAACGATAGAGAAATGAAACTTTACTTACTTGTCGTTGTCGGGTTGCTCGAGCTACTGCCATTTTTGCAACTTAATCCGTTAAACCATTAAGTTAAAAACAGAATAAGGAATAACATAAAATTTTTACAAATTTTTTTTTTACGGTATTTTACATATTAATAATTTTTGTAGCTGTTGAGGAAGTCATTAAAGTGCCGGAATATGTGAATGTACAAGATAAATAACTGGTAAAAATTTCAGCTTGGTATGTGTAATGGTTTCCGAGAAAAATGTACCTAAATGTGAAAAATCTAAATTTACGGGAACGGGAAAAAATACAAAAAGGCACAAATCAAAAACAAAATGTACACTAACAAGTAAATTTCCTATCAACATTTGATTAGAAAGCTGAACCAACAGCTGAGGGTATTAAAAACAGTAATGCAGATATTTAAAAAAACTAAAATTCCCTTTGCTCTAAAATGATCAGTATAAAATTATAAAAAATATTCGTTCTGGTGACACGATAATTTTTCTGGGTAAACCTCTTAAAAACTTAATTTTTTCATTAAAATAATTTTTTTCACGTAATTTTATGTTTTTGTGGTTGATCTCGGTCTGAACTATTGAAAAACATAGAGAACCGAAATTCTAAATTTTCAGTTAAAACAATCATACAGTCTTGCCTTAATCTCTCTGTAATATGTTCTTAAACTAATAAGTACATTTTCTTCCCGATAATTTTTGTTTTAGCTTAATAAAATTATTGTAAGATGTGTATTTTATTTAAGTAATAAATTCGGGAACCATAGTACTAACTAACACTGCGGTACACTAACTTTTTCTCTTTTGTTTAATTTATGATATCTACAACGCAATAAGATGATTTTGGTATAAGCCGGGATTTGTAACTCTATTTAAGTATTACACTGTGTGGTGAGCAATTTCACAATTTTTGCATAACTCTCCATGAACGCCATCCTCCCTAACTTAAATTTACAGATAGGGCAGCTTGGTTGTTGCTTGCGGATAACGGCTTTAATTACTGAAGGTGACTTAAGCCGCTTTGGGCACCGCTTACTAGAATGAGGTTTTTTTTTTAATTAACGCTTGTAATCTCTTTATATCTAGTACACTTTCATCCCTCTTATAACGCTCCGTTCCATCATTACTTGAGATTGAAGTATAATCTTACGTAACTAGTTAATAATAAATCTCATGGACCAATTTGTTTAAGGTTTAAGCGCTATGTTGACGGGTAGCCTATGTTTTAAATTTTAATTGAAAAATTAAACTCTAACATTTAGTACGTTCAAAATTATGTTCCATTTACCTTACATGTTCAGATACATTTTTGTTTATGAAAAAAAATATATCCACCGTTTAATAATTTTTAATTTTATTTTCTATTTAAAAAAATTTATATCATAAACAATGATACGTGGTGTGGCTATTAAATAACGAGACTGCCGTTAAAAATTTAATTTTAATTTTATACATAATCACTTATTGTCACCTTCAATACACACTCCGTCTCTATCCCTACAACGCTCCATGCGAATTTTCCGTTGTTGGAAACAGTGCTGGAAGTCATCTTCTGTCATCTCCTTCAGACACATGCCGCTTTCTCTTTTACAGCTTCCACAGACTCAAATATTGTCCCTTTTAATGCAGGTTTCACTTTACGGAACAGGTAGAAGATAATAACATGTGATAAAACGTGGTTTTTTACTTATAATCCGGAAACGAAGCGCCAATCCATGCACTGGAAGAGCCGAACTTCACCGAGAGCTAAAAAGCTCGAATGAGCAAGTCAAAATTTAAAGCAATGATGATTGTTTGATTTTGATATCCATGGGATTGTGTACCTTCACTGGATTCCTGAAAATCAAACAATTAATCAATACAACTACCTTGAGGTACTTTCTAAACTACGTCAAAGAGTACGGAACAAACGCCCCGAAATGTGGAAGGACAAATCATGGGTTCCCCACCAAGACAATGCGCCAGCTCATTCCGCGTTATCTGTCAAGAGGTTCCTAGCCAAGTACAGCATCTCAGTGTTAGAACATCCACCTTACTCACCAGATCTTGCACCATGTGACTTCTACCTGTTCCCTAAGGTGAAATATGCATTAAAAGGGACAAGATTTGAGTCTGTGGAAGCTGTAAAAGAGAAAGTGGCATGTGTTCTTAAGGAGTGACAGAAGTAACTTCCAGCACTGTTTCCAACAATGAAAAATTCGCATGGAGCGTTGTAGGGATAGAGAAGGAGTGTATATTGAAGGTGACAATAATGATTATGCATAAAATAAAAATTAAATTTTTTACAACGTCAGTCTCGTTATTTAATAGCCACACCTCGTATAAGAAAACTATTGGGAATTTTTCCACTCAACAAAAAAATAAAATTGTATTGTGCCCAATGGGTTGACCATTTAAATAGAATGATAGAAAGTCGCTTTCCTTATTTAGCAAAAATATACAAATCAGTGGGAAGCAGAGATATTGACAGGCCAAAGAAAATATGGGTGCCGGAACAGGTTTCTTAGTCCCTAACCCGTGAAGGAAGTAAAAAAAGAATTTAATTACAAATAAAATTATTAAAAACTACCAGAACGGTCAAGGAATGACGAAGAACGCATACTGATTGAATAGTACTTTTGTGGCTTTACCACATCGTCAACTCAGCACAGTACTTAAATATATACAATAAAATTTATTTTATTAAGTGTAAACCTCCTCTAACTACTAGGTTTCTGTAATTGTCATGAAATACAAAGTATGGTATTATGACGTGTAAATGAGGTGTAGTCTTGTACAGACTCAGGCTGACCAGTCTTGAGAGAGAGAGTATGTGTACTTGAACCCCAACCATTGAAGTATATCAGCAACCACTGTCTAGTATACAAATCCGTAAAATAGTAACTACTTTTATTTGGATTTAAACCCGGTACCTTAATCTTTTAACGACTTACTACTAGACCAACCTGGTGGGTTCACTAAAATATGCAAAAAAGATATTCGTTATTTATAATTATGAAACAACTATATCATGATTTTTTGTATAATCGTTCGTTAAAATGTAAATCCAAAGATAAAAATATTAAAACTAATAAAAATTGTACACGTTAACATTTAGGCGTATCATAATTCCAACAAATTATGAAAATTTCCTTTACAGATTGTTTTAACAAATAGATTAACTATACATTAAAAGAAAATATTTAAGAGAAAGGAATCTTAATAACCTCATTGTAGTTTTTAAAATGTGTATTATCATGCATTCAGAACTATAAATTTTCTGGCGCATTTCAAATGGAAATACAGATTTCTAACGAACGGATTTAAACATTTATTTACATGGAAGTAAAGTGAACACTTTCAGAAATCTGCAAAAATCAAAAAATTTAAATTGGCAAAACGCGTAACGAGATTTCATGTACTAAATAATTTTTTTTTTTATATTATTCCTAATTTGTGTACGTTGCAATCTGTTCAATTCAGAACAATAAGCAACCCATGACCCAATGAGATGAGGATGATATGTATGACGTGTAAATGAGGTGTAGTCTTGTACAGACACAGGCCGACCATTTCTGAGAGAGTATGGTGTAATAAGACAAATTTAATGGACATCTGGAGTTGTTTATGTTTGAGTCTATTGAAATAAATATAAATAATTCCAGCTGATTAAGATAAAATATTTAAAAATTATTTAATTTTCATAAACAAAATATGGTTACTAGGCAACTAAGAAGAAGAAATATTATTGTAAATTATTTTAATGGGGCGTAAAACATCAAGATAACAACATGTTTTTTTTATTAAACGTCCCATTCAGTTATTCATTTATTCATTCATTCATTCATTCATAATTATTTATAAAAATATATATTAGAAGAGGAGTTGTGTGCTTATTATATTGAGTATATGAGAAAATGATAAATGTACAAAGATTAGTTGAATTTTGTTTATGAATAGTAACTTATTTTTATTGATAAATTAACGATTATTAAGTTGTTTTATATTTGATTATAAATATACATTAAAAGAAAGATTTACGTAACAAATAAACTATTTAATGTGAATAATGTTTTATTGAATGAAATAGGAGACAAGGTAAATGAAAAATAATAAAATCAAACTTGAAAGCTGATGCAACACCAATAAAGAATACAATATTAATTTAATTATTTTATTACAAATTTGGCTAATCCCTCGTGGGGATAATATAATCTCTTACAAATTTGGCATACCTTTGTGAGGACAAATATAGTTTCTTACAATGGTTAATTGAACCCCAACCATCAAAGTACACCGGTAACCACTGTCTAGTATTCAAATCCGTATAAAAGTAACTACCTTTACTAGGATTTGGCTAAGTAAATAACAAAATTATTTAAAGATTCGATGGTTCTTCTTTTCTGGCGGTGACGTATTGAATCAACAACACTATTTGTTTTGAGGGATCCTTATGGTAGCATTAGCGTGATGTCAGAACCTACGCGTACATTAGGTGAATAAAAAACCGCATTTCAATTAGATACTATGTATTTTTAATGTGTTTTATTTATTTTTAATATTCTTTATTATTTATACAGATTTATCATATTAAATAATTATATAACATTCGTTACTAATAGTTAAGTTGTATAAAACGAATGTAACTGTGAAATTGATTGTTAAAAATAAATTAAGTAAACTAATCAAGAAGTATTGAGCGAATTTGTTTCCATGTTCCATCCATTCGTCTTATCTATACGTATCTTTAGGTACTTAAATAAATTTCATTACGAATAAACAAAAAATATAGGTGTTGACGGTTTTAATCCGGTCAATTTATATTTTAGTTGGTTTGACGATTCCATTTTTAAGAAGAGCACTGAAAGTGAAATTAAAATAGATTTTGTTCAGTGCAAAGAGAAATGAAATGTGTATTTTTACAAAAGTTATTTTGAGTTTGTTAAGTCATTGTTCTTAGAATATCGGCATTTGCTAATTTTTATTTTTAATTTATTACGAATGCTTTTTTATAATAAAAGAGGAAAGGAAAATTATAATTTATTTGTCAGATCTGATTGAAATAATTACAGGTTTTAATTAGAAATTTGTCAGCTTGGTCAGCATTTGTTATTGACATTTCTCTCGGTTTAAACGGAATAAGTTCTCGATACCTGCTTCTCTTCCTGCTGGATGTTCACCCTGTTCTCTTTTCTCTCCATCGGTTTCAACCGATGCAATGACTTCGGAATTTAATAATACGATGCTCCGACATCACAAGGGCTCTTCTAGCCTATGGGGGTAAAACGTGGTTCTATATAGAGTTCTAAATATCTGATAGTGATCTCGTAGTCAAAAAGAACTTTTAAAAATAACGTTAAAAATCTCTCTTCATATAGAAAAAATCAAACTTTAACCAATTTGTTGAAAACCATGTTTCTAAATAATCATTACTCTTTCATAACACTGTTTCGTTATTGAACATTTATAATGATTATTGTAGTCTTTCATTAATTTATTTTAACATTTGCATTTTTAAAGAAAATTAGCTGACTTCCAATTTTACGATTAGCTCGCTTCATTAACACTTTTTTATTTTCTTATATACTTTGTATCAGTGTTATTTAATAAGATACGAGTATGCACCTAAATCACCGCCAAGTGAGTTTTTTGGTCAGTTGTAGGACTGTAGTAAGGACTGTAAGCTCCATCAAGTACCTAATTCAAGTTTTGGAAAATTTAGCGTCATATTTAGAAATTATTATAATATTGTGATAACATATACTAAATTTTCAATAAAAAAATGTGTCAAAAATTATTTTTATTTTTACTTTGCAAAATCTCGTTGTTGCACAAAGACTTACAAATGCCATACGTATTTGATGTCGCGAAACACCTATACAAGACGATGCATGATAAATTTGAACTACATGACAACCCTCTCATACAAAACATGTACACTAGGCCGATACCGGGTACTCAGCGCAGACGTTTGAAGCGCCTCTGGCCAAGACATCTTCTTGGCCAACTGTAGGACTGTGGTGATGACTGCACGCTCCTTCAAGTGAATCAAGTTTTGGAAATTGTTTACACATTTAGAAATTGTTATATTAATTTAATAACAGATACTAAATTTCAATCAAAAGTATCAAAAAGAAATCTCGTTACAGCTTTTACCAATTTTCTTTCTAGGATTTATTACAGAATCCCGAAAGTGGCCGCTTTACTTGTCTTTCTTGTATTTCTTCTTTTTTTTAATTCTGTTGGGTAAAACTCTGTATTTAAAATAAACAGAATCTTTATTTAAAATACATCGGACCAGATTTTGTGTTTTAAACATACTATGATTTTATCATTAATATTATTTCTCTTCGAGAAATTGCTCCCGGACATTCCCTGATTTGTTGTAATATTATAATTTCATCCGAAACGAACAAAATTTTTGAAAATTAATATCATTTAGTCATGGAGATCACAATGTGATTTAGAACGCCATCGGTGCGGTAAATCTTCATAAAACCGGGTTTATACTAAAATGATTTATTTTCTATTTTCTGCTTTAATTAAAAATTTGAACCGAGGGTAACGGCAAACCTGTATCTGGAGAGCTCCAATCACAAAAAGGCTGACCAGAATATATAGTCCAGTTTGAACTGAGATCCAACCGGGAAATAAACCCTCATCCTTTTATAAAGACATACATTACTAAATTCAGTTATTCAGTTACTAAACTCATATCTATTATAAACATTGTTTAGAAAAATTTCTTAAAACATTATGTTTGAATTGTAGCATTATACGGGAGGGAAACGTGGGTGATAAGGGGCTGTAGAAAGGAGAGGACATTTATACCAAAATATGGCTAGAATTAGATACTGATTCACACAAATATTTGGCTGATAGCTCAAATTTAAGTTTTTTAAGCTGTTTAAACTACTAAAAATTTATTATTTATTATAAAATAAATAAATAATTACGACAAAATTTTTAATGTAACCTATAAAACTGCGTTATTACGGGACTATCTTTGTCTCGTTAACGTGAGGTAACATTACCATAAAAACTTAAATAATTTAGACAAAAATAGCCAAAAAATAAATAAATCCTTTTTTATTCACATATCACGTAAGTATTCATAAAAATGGACATCATCGTAAAACGGACATGTATGTTTTCTTTTTTATGCCAAGGCAACATAATAAATTTTATATGTAGTAACTTTTCACATTTCATTTCTTCATGAGGTAAAAAAGAAATGCCTTTTTCACTCCTGTATTGTCTACGCGCTTTGACCTTCTTTTCATACTTTTTTACAGCGTATATTTCTTCAAACTTTTTTATACTATTATATAACAACTACAAATTGTATAGTTTTGACCTAGATTTAGTTTTATTACAAATATTTTTAGTGGTATGAAAACGGATTCACGATTTTGTGGTATTGACATGAAAATCTGACATCGTAAATATATATGAACGTCCTTATAATAGTTTTGCATTCGCTATTCAGTTACAAAAGCAGGTGCATTCTGGATAAAGAAACCAGACGAATGCAATCTGTAGTTCTCAGCAGTTTTTAGATTTTAAGTTTCCCTGATATTTTTAGTTTCTAAAAAAATAAATTGTTCCATGTAGCATTACGGGTAATTCGAATCAGAAATACAATTTTAATCAATTCGTTATTTTTAATCAATTCCCCATTTTTGTATAGCGTATTTGCATCGGATATGCCTATTTTGGACACATCGGTAACCGCGGCGTATGCTGACGACACAGCAATTCTTGTACGGGAAAAGAGCGCGGATGAGGCTTTCAGGTTAGTGCAGCGACATCTTTTATTAATACAAGACTGGCTAACCCGTTGGCGTATTAAAACGAACCCAAATAAGTCAACACAGGCTACGTTCACCGTATGACGTCAAACTCGTCCACCTGTGATGCTGAATAACATTCATATACCCTAAGCCAGAGTGGTGCGATATCTCGGCTTATGGCTTGACAGGCGACTAACTTGGAAGCATCGTTTGCGCACAAGACGTTAAGAACTTAACCGCCACGAGAAGCTACGCTTCTGCTTAATTAACCCTCGATCAAAATTGAACCTCCGTTCCGAAATTTTAATGTACAAAACCCTTTTGAGACCAATCTGGACTTATAGTGTCCAGTTCTTTGGAGTAGTGGCAAAGAGTAATTTAAAGTCGATCCAGGCCTTTCAATCAAAATTCTTAAGACTTGCATCTAGCGCTCCTTTTTATGTAAGCAATATAACCCTCCACGACGATTTCAAAATTCCGATTGTAAAGGAGCTAACCGCGTCCTTGTATAGTAAATTTCACGAACGACTAGATGACAATCCAAACCAACTAGCCCGTGATTTAGCTACAAGGAACTTCACACCTGTACGACGTCTCAAGCGCGAAAATGGAGTAGAAACCTCTTGGTCTAAATAACGGATAATACCCGTAGTTATAAACGGAGAATGTATCACTGGGTACCTCTTCTCCTTTAAGCGAAACTCCCCACCACCATTGAAATATCATATACGGAAATTGTGCGGCTCAATGTACAGTACCGTAATAAAAATTAAATACAAAAAAGTCGTTATGCCGCTATTTTCATTCAAGGAAGCGTTGATATTTTTATTTTACATAATATAAATTTTATTACACTTCGTTTACAAAAATTATAAAATGATTTTCTTTTTTATTATAAAAAATAAATACATTTAAAATTAATACTAATTTAAAACAAAGAAAAATTCAAAAATAATGTCAAAAAATAAAAGGTAGATACATTTGTTTTGTAATTTAAATAATAAAATTAAAAAGGAAAGAAATGGAGGAAAAACAGGAATAAGAAAAAAATTACATCTATATATTTAAAAAGCGTTTGTGTAATAACTGCTAGAGGTGATGTCAGTGGTCTGTTTAAGGGGGTGGTTGGAAGAGTAGACATTAATGCATTTGAAATGAGTGTAGAAGACTAGAGGGAGGATGATGAGGAAGAAGGTTGTTATCCTTAATGACTTTTTGATACCTGCCACGGAGGAGGAACCTAATTGTTCTCCCAAGGACTGCTAATTGGTACGACACGAATTACCAGAGTAAATTCAAAATCCGTAACTGAAATCCGTGGAATATCTAAAACAATGTTATTTAGCTTGAATTATTCCCCCTACAGGATGGAATTTTGTAATGAATCATAATATTAGTAAATCTTGACAACCTTCATCTTTCAGGTAAATTAATTGCAGTTTAATTTATTATACATTCAATTAATTAACTTTATTATGATAATATATTGTATTTACAATACTTTGATCAATTACAATAAGAAATAGTTTTATTTTTTAATTTCTGTCCTGATTTTAACATGCCTTTTTTCGTAACCTTAGAATCTCAGGCATATCCTTTTTACAATAATTACTTTATAATAGTAATAATATGATATCATCGTCGTTAAGCACAAAGGTAGGAAATAATTTGAATAATTTAGTGGATGAAAATATCATGTAATAAAAAAAAGATTTAGATTTAATTTTTTTACTGCAACAAATCTACAATTTGTTCACACGAAATAATGAATAGAAAAGTTAACATAAATTTGACAAAGAAAATAACTTATTTTGCTTTTATTTGTCATTGGGAACTGTAAATTTTTGACAATCACCCACGTTGATTGCTGCTTTTTACTGTATTATCTGATGTGGATTAGGCATGAGTTTTGAACAAGAATCCCCAGTAGAGTTTGTTCACGGATGGCTGTCAGCTACTCATTATACAGTGTCGCTTGCCCAACCCGTGTTACTTAACAAATAATATCGACTATCTACCAGGGAACTTAGTTGGGCTGACTCGAAAGCCCAAAATAATTTAAAAATAAATTCTCCATAAAATTGTTGTTTTAATAGGCTTACTACGAGTATTTACTTACTACGAGTAACCGTCTGATTTCGTCGCTATTGTCTAATAAGTTGATGGGTAAAATGTTTGGATGTTATTCAAGTCTTGATTTGTATTTCGTGACTTCATACTTTTTGTTCATAATAATAATCATCATTAATTTCCTTTTATTTTTTACAAATTAGTTTTAGTAAATTAGTTACTGGACACTTTGACCAGTATTCATGGCCTAGATACTTTTAAAAATATGCAATTTTAATTACTATTCATAACAATTAAAATATTACTATAATAACAGAAAATCAATTTAATATATATATATATACAATTTTAAATGCAATATAATTACGGTACATAGGACATAGGCTAAAATAAGAGAAATAATTTTGTCATATTCCCATATTTAGCTCAGTTCACATTGTAAGTTCGATTAAGCCGAGCTCTCCGCAGCGTCTGACTAAAAATACAGTTTCGAGAAAGATGGAATTAGTTTTAAGCGTTTCTAATCTTTTTCCCAAGTGACATAATACAGCTTTACAAAGATTGTTTTGCAAACTACAAATTCATCCAAACACTCTCGCTCGACATAAAATATGGCCATTCAAAATTTTAAATGTCTTCGCCGGCTTTGGTATAGGAATCTTCTTCAGTAACATTCTGTTGTCATGCCATCATTATGTTCATCACATCTTCTTAATTTTTTCATCGTTGGTGCTGTCATCTTGAAGGATACGCTATGGGTGTGACCCTCTTTCCACGCCTACCAAAAACTTTCATCATTTCTAGTGGTTGTGCTACAGTGTATAATATAGTTCTAGATATAAAAAATTAAATACAAAAAATAATAATTTCTGTTTAAAATAAAAATTGTATATCAGTACGGTAATAGTAATTCAGTACTAGTATTGTACTAATTGAAATGGTTTTAAAATTGTAACTACTTAATATGTTCTATATTTCTGAAATAACTTTATTACAATAAGTTATGTGCTTATATGATTATTAAGTACAATAATAATTGAAATAGAAAAGCCGGATTTACTTTTTTAAAAGAGAATTGTATAAAATACAACATTTAGATGTGCATTAATCAGAATAAATTTTTATTCGATTGTATTTTTACACTTTAAGAAACGTAAAAATTTTAATAATGGAATATTCAGCTTAAAAACTTATTTAATATGTATGTCGCTAGATGTACTACTACTGTTTGTTTAGTTGGAAAAAGAATCAAATTATGTTATTTTATTCTTGTATTGTACTTTTTCGTAAAGTAAAGATACTTCATTCGCCATTGAGATAATAACGCGGAAAGGAAAAAATCACAAATGTTCGTGTTAATATTTAGTTATAGACGAGTTGAGATGAGGACAAAATTGGAAGGAAATTCGTTCCATTATTTGCGCAGTCCTTCATCTTCATACAACAGACGACATTTCTTACTCTGAAGTGAATAAATATTTTATGTTAATTTGTTGTCTTTTGTTCGTAGAAGGGAGTTATTTTGACAATGTACACATCAGTATCGTACAATATAGGAATAATGATCAACAGATACAACAGTGTCAGATCCAGGAAAAGGAAAATAAACTTAACGCCGTTACCGGATGGTCTGGTGCACTATTAATGGGTCCTGTCTCCAGTAACAGTACGGCTTGTCAAAACAACATCGTCTTTATTTATTCAAGAAAAGGAGATGAGGATTTCTCACAAGTTAAAGCGTTAGCAGAAAATTGAAATGAAACATCAGGACCTAGGAAGGATGTCCTTCTATCCTTTTCCTCTCACCGTCATCTTACTATTCCTTAGACAAGAGTTAATTACCGGAATTAATTAAACTGTCCTTGAAGACAACGTCATTGTTTTCTTAATGAAGCTTTTCACAAAATCAACTTTTTAAGCTCCTGAGCAAACAATAGCGGCACTTGCCCGTCTTCCTCTTCCTTCCCTTACCATCTTTTTATACCCCCCTACAGAATTTTAATTATGTTTTGTTTTCAAAAGTTGGGTGACTATTTTTTTTTACTACAACCGAAAAGTCAAAAACATTCAACTTCAATAATCAGTCTTATCAATCATTTGTTACATAAAATGTAACATCCTTCAACAATATATTTTCCTAAGATTTAAATTGAAAGATTTCAATATTCTTTAAATATGTTATATCATAGTCAAGGTGATCATAACATTGTAACTCAGTAAAAGGTGATTTTATGAAAGAGTGGGTTACCTGGGATCAAAATGTGTAGTTAGGCCTATATTATACGTATTAATGTTGTGTTGTTTAGGTCATCAGCCGATAAGCTGGTTTGAACTTGTAGAGGTTTTACTAAGTAAAACGAGGAGTGAGGTGGTTTACAGTTGCCTTCCTCACTAAGTGGAAAAGTACTCTTATCAGCATGCCGGGCTCTCTTAAAAGCACGTATTTTCCACTCTGCAAATGACACCTTCACTTTATTCGCCACAGGGTCTGGCTGTATAATGAATTCATTACTTCCAGAGGAGATAACTCTGATTAGTGTCTTTTACACCTCTACCTCTTCTGTTATTAAACGATTCAGTCATTTACTTGGCTGACCATATGATAAGAAAGAGAACTATTTATTTTAGCCCTGCTACGAACATATTGAGTGTAAATAATTTGACACTGCACCTGTCTGTTATGGACAGACAGTGTATATTAATATACTGTTGTTATTAAAGTACGCTGTTACTTGTCCATTTATTGTTTTTCAGTTTTTATTATCATATTGTATTTCTTTAATGTGTACATTGCAATAAATTATGGGATTCTACTAAACTATCGCAACAAAACTTTTTCTGTCAATTGAAAACAGAATAAAATAAATATTTATATAAAATTAAATAAATAAATAGAATATTAAGTACAATAACACAATGGCCTTACTACGTAACCAATAGCTAACAACATAACGACTTACTTCTACCATACGTCACATATCTAGGCAAAAGACCTTTATTTGCTCGATTTCAAACACACACATTTCGTTCGTACAACAGATCCATTCGCGAAACATTGGTATGTGTCGCGGGGAATACTTAAGCGCTGATAGCCAAGATACCTTCTCCGAAGGAACTAGTGTGGTTGCTGTGGCGTTGGTAACCCCACCAAGTCTGTACAAGTAATGATTTGTGCAAACTTCAAATTTGCTAATTGCTATTATAATAACATATTGTAAATAACAAAAGTAAATAAAAATGTTATTATTAGTAATACAATCCGCATGCCGATCTTCAGAACTAACTCGTTGTGAAGGTATACAAATAATATGTATTGTTTCAGTATATTCGCCTCGTTTTTACGCCTTAGGTGCCAAAATGTTAAAAAATGATGTAAAAATGGTCGAAATGTTATGCTTTAATTTCTAAAGAATGTATCGGATGTCAGCTCAGTAGGTGATTGAAAAGTTAAAGTATTAATGATAAATGAGTCAATCAGTCAGTCATAGAGAGAATCAGAATATTAAAATATTAAAATCAGAATATTAAAATCGTACTCCAACTAAGCTACCTTGCCAAGAAATTACTGGATATTTCGGAAACAACACGTTTAAGTATCCCACACCATTAAACAAATCTTGAAAATTCATTGCATTTCTACAAGGTTACATTTTAAAATTACATTTCACTAATTTATCAAGAATTTTAACAAGTAGGGAGATTACTTCTTTTAAAAGACTTAACAAAATAATTTATATTTAATATATTATAAGGCAATGGTAAACCACCTCACTCCTCGTTTTACTTAGTAAAACCTCTGCAGGTTCAAACCAGCCTTTCGGCTGATGACCTAAACAACAACATATTATATTATAATTTATATTTAAAATAATAGGTATCATACTTTTTTTATTTTTTGTTCTGGGTTTAAGTAGACCTACAAATTGCAAATTCATTGCGTAAATGAAAAAAAAATCAGGTATCGAATTTTATTTATTGTATAATTATTTGATATCATGTACAGTTTATGAACTGACAGACGTTTTAAGGGTAATTGTTACTAACCAAATATGATTACAATATTAAATATTCTTTTATCAGATGATAAGTTGTTCATGAATTATTTATGCGCTGAAATGTTTTCTGTGTTTGTTATATTATAATTCTGTATTTCTGATTCCTTGAAAAGTAAGGAAAAGTGATACATCTTGGGGTGAAAACTTTAAAAGAAGGTTAAAAATGTTAATACTTCGGAGTCTGACAGTAAACCATTTTTGTAAAAATGTATAATAAATTGACTACAAGTACAATTGACTGACAAAATAGCGCGTTGTCTCGTAACATGATTTAAAAATAAATTGCTGATCCAACGATGTGATAAATGACAAGTGAACGAATTTTTACTCAGAGTTACATTAGAGGGAACATAGCTGACTGCGGAGATGAGAATCGTTCCGCCTGATGAACTGCCGCTAACCACATAACCGTCCAGCGGGCCCCCTTACGTATTGCCAGCAACAACCGCAGTACAATGCTCAGCTCGCCACCATTTTATACCGGGCTCAGTCGTTCGTATAACCAAAAAAGACTATTTCATTGGGATGCATTCTGATTTTTTATTTTATTTCAATTTGTGATACTGTTATTAAAAAAATAACAAAAAACAAAGGATAATAAAATCCTCTTTGACAAACAAACCATATTCTCTTTAAATGTTTCCACGCTAAATACCTCTACGCCAGAAGCTTAAATATTATGTTGTAAAATTATTAACAGCTTTTTCATTTACATGAAATATTATTCAACTTTATTTTACATGGAAAATGTTATTCAACATTATGTTACAGTGAAAAACCCCACTCGTTGACACACCTGCAGAAAGAAAGGGATTTTGTTTATTTTCGCTGGAGGTTACAGCATAATAAGATTTATCTAAATGTGGACAAAACTAATTTTATTGATATCTTTTTAAGTATAAAGAGTAATACAACTGAATATTTAACATGTCACATCCCAAATTGTGGGAGAACTGTAATTGTAGTTGTCAGGTAATAAAAATTGCAAGTTAAGTTAAAGATCTTGGTTGTACACTTTATATATAAACATCTTCCATGGAAGGATCATGCAGCTATTTTAACGAAGCAGCTATTCTTTAAGGAAATTTTACTTTTTGAAAGATCTTTGCCCAAAGAATGTTTTAAAAATAAAATGTTACTTTGCTTTCGTCCAGTCAAAGTTGAGCTGTTCTATTGTGTGCTGTGGTGGGGCTTACAGAAACACCACTGAATATTATAAATTACTCAAGAGCATATGAACTATTATACATCCTCAGAAGATAATAAAAACAGTGAAATGAGGAATTCAAACAAACGAAAATATTAATTGGAAATAACTTTTTTGTTTAACATCCCATCTAGATAGTGTAGTTAGTAGTAAAGTAAATCGGAATAAATCTTTTAACATCAATAGCTCAGAAGCAGGTCTTAGGAGTAGTGAAGACTAACGCATAGATTATAACCGTTACATCAATGAAACCTTCCGTGATGTCTTATAATTATTTGAGTTAAAAATAACAAAATGTGTTGTGTTTGATCGTGAATGGAATCCTCCAAATATTTTATTAAAAGTAATTAATTAATCAGTTTTTAAAACTAATATACAAAAAACGGAAGTTGATACCTTCTTTTGAATTATTAAGAATGGTACCCATTGGTACACTCTCCGTTTAGAACTATGGGTATTGTCCATTATTCAGATCAATAGGCCATTGCTCCATTTTTGCTTTAAACGTTACACAATTGGGAAGTTCATTGTAGTTAGGTCACGGGCTAGTTGGTTCAGATGTTTATCTAGTCGTTTGCAAAATTTACTAAAGAAAGACGTTAGTTCCTTAACTGTCGGAGTATTTGAATCGTCGTGGAAAGTTTCATTGCTTACATAAAAAGAAGTGCTAGAAGAACCTTTTAAGACTTTTGACAAAGTCAAAAGTCTTAAAAAGTCAAAGTCAAAGTCCAATTTGGTCTTAAGTGTTTTGTATATAAAAATTTTGGATCGGAGGTTCAATTTTGATCGAGAGTTATTTAACCAGAAGAGTATCTTCTGGTGGTAGTGAAGTTCTAAAAGTTTTGTACGGAGATGATGCTTCCTAATATTAATTCAAAAGATCAATAAAGATTTTCTAAGATAAAGATCAATTCTCAAAAGAGAATTGATCGAAATATTATTATTTTTAGCAAGCAAAGTTTTAGAATGAGTTAAACTTGTATCAATACGAATATCTTTCATTTGCCTACACATAAAAGGCCTAGATAAAGATAAACAGTACATGCCCGTTGTTTATGTTCATAAATAAATATATTTAAAGAACAGATGAGAGAAAAATAATTTATATTTTGTGAGTTTGTATTTTCTGAAAGTATAAATTAATGATACACGCCTGAATGTTCATTAATTTATGTTTGATTTGTTTACTTACGTAATAAGTATTAATAATAAGTTATTTCAAGTAATAATTCAAATCCTCAAGGACTTGAACAATTTAAGATTTTTGGTCATAGTAAAAAGTATTTATTGGGACATATACACAGGTTGTATAATGCAAATTAATTCACATTATTGAGGTTGTTAATTAACCGTTATGCAATTTTGCTAATAAATGTTTGAACCACGCACTTTTTAATTTATTTGATTGTTTTGTTTTATATACCTATAAATTTTATATACCACTTTTTGGTATGTCCCATGTATTACTATAACACGTTTTTGTTGCTAAATTGACTTTTTCATTTTTCTGATTCTTTGTGTTATAAAAACCCTACAAGTGGAATATAAATGTTTTGCTATATATGTAAAGTTGTGCTTTACTTGACTAACAATAACAAAACATTCTATTCGTTTCCCCGCACTGTCCACCGGCTTTATAAACTTTAAAAAAACCTACTCAAAAAAACCGCTTAGCACTGTTTTATGAAACATGCTTAATCGTAAAAATTAACTTCAAATTGAACAACTGATCTTTTTGCCGTGTTTGTAAGTCTTATATATCCGGGGATTGCAAAGTCCCACAAAAAGTTAAATAAATAAAAACATAAAAATCTGACAGAGTGGAAATTCGGTTCACTTATTTGTATCATTGTGATAAATGTTACTGAAAAATTTGAACCCGATCGGGCAAACCGTTTTCACGTTATAAGTTGATAAAGTGGTGCTTTTCGTTTAAGAGCGTCAAAAACACGCTCTTTTTTGTTTCTCTCGTAATAACATTAGGCTGTTACTGTGTTAAAAATTTTATATTTACAGTATTCAGATGAACTAATGTCCCCTAGCCGTGGGAGTGAGAGAATGCATAACGCTCTCACTCGCACAAGCCATACGCACCGTTCCAATAACGTCTTTAATTTTACTCATTGTTGTGAGCAAGCGTTTATGCATGCAGTAAACTAACTAGCAAGATAACGACTGTAGTATGTTTTCAGTTTTGGATTATAACGGTAAAGACCTTTGAGCGCATGCGTAGTTATGCCACATAATTATCTCCCTCTCACTCGCTCGGCTATGGGACATTAGTTCGTCTGATACCTATACGTATGTTACGTAAAATCGATCCATAAAAAAAATCTGTGTACGGTTGATTTAGCTAGCATTATTTGTTCACGAGAAAATTCATTTCAAACTCGGGATTAGCGAACTAAAAATACGGACGGTAAATACTTGTACTGTCCACGAAATTTAGTTTTCCTAATTTTGTGTGTGAAGTTTGTAGATTTGGTTTCTATAAAATGATTTTGGTTTATTAACAAAATTTTTAGTTTAACTTTTCCTTGGATTTTGTGGAGTTATAATTGCGTGATTACTTCTTCTTCCTTACTTGAAAGTAACGCTATGTCATAAGCAAAAGCTAAAACTCGTATTTCAAATTCGTTTGATTTTCCTTATTATTTTTTATATTATTGAATAAGATTATGTAATTATAAATATTTCGACGAGATTATTTTTAATACTGTTGAAATTTAGGAAATATTGATATAAGTAAAAGTTAAGTTACAGCCTTTCTAAGAAAAAATTTAAATAAATGAAAAGTGATGTAATTATTGTTCTCACACAATAGTAGCACCTCTTTATTTCTCTAAGAATCTTTGCATAATTAATAAGTTTACTCCTCTCTTTCTCACAGTATTTCTATCTTTGGAGTTGGCTTATTGCGGTAGAGGTATTAGTCTTATATAGGAAGGAGGGTGAAAAGGGATGGGTTTTCAATTGTGGTTTTGGAGGATGATAGGGGTTGAGAAGGAGGCAAGAGCACGATTGTGAATCGAGCGAATGAGGTGGCGGGGAACAAAAGCAAGGAAGAGACAATGGCTTCGTCCTTTCAATGACAGTGATAAGATACTATTCTCTCTTCCCGCCAAATTCTCTCTATAATAGATTCGTGTCACTGTCACACAGTGCATCACTACACCTTGCCGCAGTGGATGGAATATCGTAGGCTACTGTCACAGCTCTATGTTTATTCGGGCAGAGGTTCCTTTGTTATCATTAGGCTTTCATTAGTTCCCAAACCACCTTTTGTTTAGCCTCTATTTAATACATAACCTGCTAATTACATGTTAATTATTGTTATTTTAACTACAAATTTTGCATACGCCACGGTTAATATTGATTAATTAATTTTCTTTTTAATGAATTTTGATTTCCTATTATGAATTCATTATGTCTAGAATCGCTGACGTATTTCAGTACATAGAAACAATTATTTTATCCCTATGAAAATATTTTGCAAGGCTAAATAAGTGAAAGGAAAAGTGAGGTGGTTTACAATTGCCTTCCTCACTGAGTCGTAAAGTATACTTTTCAGCATTCCAGGGCCTCTGAAAATCATCTACTTTTCACCGTGCAAATGACTTCACTTCATTCACCCCAGGGTCTGACTGTATAATGAAGTTCATTACATTCGAAGGAGATAACTTTGGTTAGTGTCGTTTACACGTGTCTCTTGTTCTTAAATGCTTCAGTCATATAATGGCTGATCATGTGATAAGAAACAGAACTATGTTTTGTAGCCCTGGAACCAGTAGATCGAGTGCCATAACTTAAAACTTTACCTGCCTGTTTTGGGTAAATGATTATATTACCACCATTATTTTAATTATTTTTTATTTCTTTATGGATAATGTATACTGAACAAGAATGATTACCTCTTGTCAAAAATACCAAAAAAAGTACATGAACACCCATTCGGATTCTAGGTTGTATGGGAATGAATTCGATAGTACAGATAAATGTGTGTGTGTTAAACCTAGTTAAAGGAGTAATTAACTCTAAATTAGAAAAATTTATTCTAAAATGCAAGAGAGCTGTAATTTTGGCAAATAACTCATACATACATACATGTGTACATTGTAACACGAAAATAAAACCAAAATTTAAACCATAACCCTTAATACGGGGGTGAAAATGAAAAAATGGTACAAATTTCAAAAAATCCTATAATTTTTGGTATTGAACCAAAACATTTGATTTTTTTAAATTTTGCTAATATTTTAATCTTTAAACTGTAGTATGCTCTTTAAATAACAATTTTACTATAACTTTCAAAACATATTAAAAATTTTAAAATCTTTACTTAGTTTTATCAACTCTGATAGTTTTTTGTTAATTCTCTTTTTACAGCAAATTTTTTATTATTACTACAGATTATAGAAAATATTTTTTTGAACATTTTAAAAATAGAATGTCAATTTATTGTATAAACTAACAAAATTACGATTTTCTGAAAATTTAGATACATGAAAAATCAAAAGTTACGGGGGAAGAAGCGCAAAGTATAAAGAAAGAGTAAAATGCATCACTCACCTACAGAATAATTCTAAAAACTCTCCAGCCCCAAAGTTAAACCTTCATTTTCCTTTTATTTTCCATTATTTTAATTAATTTTTATTTCATTATGAATAATGTATATTGAACAAGAATGATTGCCTCACTTGTCGAAAATACCAAAAAAGTACATGAACATTCATTCAGATTCTAGGTTGCACGGGAATGAATTCGATAATATATATAAATGTGTGTGTGTGTGTGTGTGTGTTAAAGCTAGTTAAATGTAAAAAATATTACATTTCTGGGAAAAAAGTGTTATTATGGTTACAAGAAACATGTAACGTATTGTATTGTTAGTGTTATTATTTTATTTGGTAACTCACCGAGTAGGTAAAGTCTCATTGGGCCATATGGTGGCTTGTTGTTCTTAACGTTCCGAAACCGAACAATTCATGCGTTCTCTTAAGCAAGGTAGGCTAATAAAATTACTTATTTTCAATCCAATTTGTCAGTAAACTAAAATGCTGGCTGTTGAAATTGTTGTGCAATGAAAGTTGTTTTTTAGGTAAGCAGCGGACAAGGTGGTTTGAACCTCTAAAGTCTTTTCTGAGTGAGATGAGTTGAGTTGGTTTACACGGTCTTCTCATAGCGTTTATAATTATACTTATCAGAATGCCAGTCCTTCGGAAAATCATGTACTTTCGACTCTCCGAATGACACCACCTGCATTTCATTATCAACAGGGTTTGATTGTAAAATGAAATCCATGAATCTCCGATGAGATAACTCTGACTAGTGTCATTTATACCTGTACCTCTTCTGTTCTTACGTGCTTTAGTCATATAATTGGCTGACCCTGTGATAAAAATGAATACATATTTACAGTCAGGAACTAGCAAATTACGTGCACAAAATGTTTAACACTCTACCTTTTCATTATGGCCACGATAAATTTCATCCATCTTAAAATACAGGAACTAATGAAATAAGAGTAAAGCCAGAAAACCTTTTTCGAAATTACATCGACCATTATATCATCGTTTTGTCAGACCGTTGATTATTATTTTTCGACTAATGCTCGTTGGTAGAGCAAAATAGTTTTCTTGTTATAAAACGGATTAATGAGGTATATTTTCTTACCCGGTAGGATATTGACTTTGTTTCGTCTCAAGATATTTTGAATTAGATTTTTCAGTTGCCTTCTACGTATCGTAATATTTATTAACAGTTGTATAAAGTCATTCCCTTAAAAATATGATAAATTACTGGTCAAAAATTAGGTTACAAAAATCGAACAACTAGGAAAAATAGATAACTCTCTTTTGTTTTTTTTCTTTGTGTCGGTATCGAATGAACACTCGTGATTTTTTAAAAAACCGTGTTAACATTTAGCAGCAACAGAAACCAATTTTTAATTTCCTTAAGAACTCGAAAGATCTCTACAATGGGGTACTACATATTTCGTAAGTGATATTTACCTAGAAACTATAAATCTCATTAAAAGGTACCTTCATATGTTCTGCCCTACCGTTAACTAGAAGTTGACATTGGGTGTGGACTTTATATTACTATCACACTCGACGTGACGCCCAGAATCAGTACGGACCAATCAGAAAGCAGCATGTCCTGACGAATGACGTAACGCTCAAGACACTTTGTCATTGTTTGACATCGGTGTGACGTAGTACAGTAATATAAACTCTCTGATTGGACAATATTAACCAATCAAAATGACGCAAAAGAAGACATCTGATTGGTTAAAACTGGGCTTTCTTATTGGCCGAAAATACGAAACTTTGATTGGGCAATTATTACCTGAGCGGTTGACGTCACATGCGCATCACACTCAACTTGGCCCGACTTACTCACGCAACGCTAATAGATCGTTTGTTAAATACCAAATATATTTTGATACATATATTTTTGTTTCTGTTAAACACAATAATAGCGTAGGTCAAAAATGATTTGTCAAGTAACGTCTTGTGAAGTCTATTTTTCGTTGATTTAGGATCTGTTAGTAAACGCGAAATTTATAAGCAGTATTTATATCTTCTACACAGGCAGTGTAAAACTATAACCTTTAAAGTAAACAGATTGCAACGGACACACCAAAGGGATTTTTTTTTTAAATATTTTACTATTATCGTTATTAGCTTCTTGTATTCGTTACAAAAACACTTCTTTTTATAATTTGTTACTTGACGATTCAATTTAATTGTACTCGTATGTAGTTTATGTAGTTAATTTTATAAATTGTTCAATTATGTATTTTAATTTTTAGATTAATTACCTAATTTGCCGTATTTTTGTATTAGTTACATCGCAAATTTTGGCATTTTGTTATATAATAATGCTAACGTAATTATAGTTTTTAGTTTTTTTCACATGTCTTGAATTCATTTTGTACTCTTGACCTCGTAATTTTTTTGGGGTTTATCAATTTTTGGTATTTGCACATATTTTTTAAAATTTATGTATAGCCTACATTATAATTTTGTTAGTTCTCAATGGGTATGTGTTTTAGTTTATTTTGCTTTAAGTTTATTATTGTTTTTAACATTACAAATTATTATAATTATATTGAAATTATTTCAGCAGTTTTTAATTGTGGGTATTTATTATTGCGTTATTACAATTTTGTATACTTTAATCACGGATCTCTCAAGCTTTTGCCTTTGAGGGACCGTATAACTACCTAATAACCGTATAATACCTAATATCTATTTTATTTTATTATTATGATACAAATTCCCTCTCTGTCCACAATGCACCTACCAAACAACCCATCTACAGAACTGAAGAAGAAACTAAAGAAAATTTTAGTGAATGTAAAATTGAAGGGATTTCAATTGGTTATAACGAAATAATAATTGGTAACCCGCTAATTAATTTAAATATTACTATATCCATATAACAAATAATGTTAACGATGTCCCATAAATATACTATTTATTTTAATAAAAGTTAAAATACTTTGTTGTATCAATTTATAACCGAGAACTGTTCTGTGTTTTGTAAATTTTATTACAATGTTCTAAATTTTATTGTATAAAAAATATACCGACGAGAAAGGGATTCAAACCCACGCGTGCAGAACACATTGGATTAGCAGTCCAACGCCTTAACCACTCGGCCACTTCGTCTTACCTTGGTTGTAAATACATTTAATCAGAAAATAAGTTATTCTTTAGAGTTTTTCAGTCGAAATTTGTGTACGTTGCAATCTCTCCAATTTAAAAACAATAAGCAACCCATGACCCAATGAGGTGAGGATGGCATGTATTGTATATCATGAAAATAAGGTTAGTAGTCTTGTACAGACTATGGTTATTTGAACCCCAACCATCAAAGTTCACCGGTAACCATTGTCTGGTATTCAAATCTGTATTAAGTAACTACCTTCACTGAGAATTGAACCTGAAACCTCTGTCTCCAAAAATCACCTGTTAAACAGCTGACTCATGGCGATGATTGTACCACTCCATCAACCCGGTGGGTTAGTTTAGAGTAAGGCAAATATAATTCCACAATTTTGGCATACCATACCTATAGAATAAAATTTTAAAAAAAAATTATGGCTTATGCATTTAAATGTCTTAATTTGTGTCACAATTTGTAGTAGTATAAAGATATTTGTTTTAGCTTGCATGTAATTACAATTTGTTGCACACACGTACGTTATACTTAAATAATTTTGCAACGTGCGTATCCATTAATTTTCTTAATATGCACGTTATCGTTTCAAAACACTAAATTTGGTAATCATAATTGTCTTACCAAAAACTAGACATTTTATCAATTATCTATATATAATTAAATATAAATGTTTTACCAAATGATTCTTTTTTCGAATGGTCAACTATAACAACCTGTTTACAATACTGCCGCGAAAATGTGTCAATTAACGTGGAGTTAATTCAAAATTTCGAATCTTCCAAATGTTTCGTGTAATCAGAACTAAACTTTGCGTGTTACTCATTGATTTCTATAAGGACTTTTTTCTATTTGTTTTATGTCACTTATTTTTTCTTCAAATACCTATTTAAGTATTTTTGTCTATTTTACCTGGTTCCAATTTTTACATGTTCCAATTGTTTCCATATAATGTATGTATGTACAAATATTTCATTTTTATATACCATGCTGTTTTGTTTTAAAATTACTGTATTTTAATATTGTTAGACGTATTATTCTTTTAAGTTTTCTTATGTTTTTCTTGTAATTTTAAATTTTTTTGTTCAATCTGTGAATTATGCAATGGAATATATTCGTTAAAGACATTTTTCTATTTTAATCCCATTTGTTTTTTCCAGAATTTTGTTAAACTTTTTGATGATTCTGTCTTTTTTATAGTTTAAAAAAAAGAATTATAGAGAACAAATTTATGCACATCTGTTTCTTTACCGACTGTAATTTTTATATAAGTACCTACGTAGTTTAAATTTTTTGAAGAATTTTCAAATACTTTCTATTTCCAGATTAGTTAAGTTATGCGTTATTCCATTTAGAATTTTGTTCCTATAATAGATTACGTTAAATTAAAGAAGGGGTGAGTCACTTTTTCCAAATATTCAAGATATAAAATAAATCCTGTTGAATTACCACCAAACAGGCACAGGTTCAATTACTTTATGGGTAGGTTCTTTTATATTTTAATCAACAGTATGATATTTTACCATTTCATGTTGATTAGAAGTGCATAAAGAATAAACAGTTGTATTTTCCGTCACCCAGTTCCCTTCGACCACCCAAAAACAAAAACAGTATAGTCTAGAAAAAGAAGAGAAATTTAAAACTAAAATGTATTAAAACGTTTGAAATTGTTATTTCTCTTTGTTGAAACATGAGTTTAATTTTTCAAGGTAAAAGGAACAGAAAGTTTTCTGAAGGATAGGGAAATTTTCAAAATGTTTTACCCTGACGAAGAAACAAGAAAACCGCTCGTTTAAAATACATTTTATCCATCATATTATTATATGTATGAAAAGGTTTATATTTATATTGTTATACTTGAGTTGAGAAGGAGGGCGCGATAAATATCGAGGGGTTTACACTTTTTACCAATCACTTGCATTGGGATCTGTCAAAAACAAGACTTTAATTAAAACTTGTGACACTGTTGAAAATTGAGTAGAGCTTTTGCAGGCGCGTAATTAATATCGTGTTATGAAGTTGAACGTTTGATGTAAACGCACAAAGCAGTGAAAAAGTAAACTGAACGAGTATTATAAAATATTTGTTCGTGTAGCTACTGCTATGTATACAGTATATTAAGCCATATTGTACAGTGTTTTGCGCCACTTCCTGCCGCTGTTGTCAGTGACGGTAGTAGGATTGGTTAATCCTAGATCCCGCTGCTCAATTCTCTTAACGTCAGCTTATTTGCTTACTACCCAGAGAAAGTTTAAGCAGCTCTGTTGTGAGCAAATAAAACAAAAATTAATATATTCAATTTTCCGAAACTTTTTCGTTTGAGTCTAATTTCACGTCGATGTTAGAGAAATTACAAAAAACTGGACATTGTTTACTTCGAAAGAACTACACTATTTTAGGAACTGATTTTAAATAACTGAAGTTTTTTATTTATCCACATAATTACGGAGAGGCCTCCTCTTACTGAAAAATAAAATTCAATTATGATCTGTACATGACTGTAATACTCACCAAGGTCAAAAAGGAACGTTTTTCATTTTAAAATATATGGTTTGAAACATTCACACTACTTTCTTATGTCAACATAAATAATAAAAATAATAATTATGTTTAATCATGAGTAAACAATCTAAAATTAAATACATAACTTAATTTATTTTTTTAGTTTCTTTTTAAGTCGCATTGACAGCTTGGTCATTAGCGACTACTGTGAGTTTTCGTACTTTAACGGTGGGTTTTTAACTTGTAAAAATTTCTAAACCCTAGAGCTGGTAATTGAACCCGGGACCTTTTGCTTTGTAGGCTAGCGTGTTAGTCTCGAAGGCGGTTATAACCTAATTTTCATCATGAGTGAACGACTTGAGAATCACCTCTATTGGACATAAAAATGCGGAAATAAGTAACTTAATCTAAATTAACCTCTTTTGTAAGAAATAATTATTGAAATAAAATTGTAGGATTTTAAATTTTCTGTAACTGTATTTGTATACTTTTGTCGTAAAATACAATCATACTAAGGCCGCAATCTTAAAAAATCTACTTTTTTACCGATTTGAATAATAAAAAACAGAAAACTACTAATTTCAATAGAAAGTGCTTTAAATAAAAGTTGTTGGGGTTTTAATTTCCTACAACTTTAATTATATACACTTATACTTAGGCCTACTCTAAATGCTTGTCCATAACGAGCAGGTGTAATGTTTAAATTGTTTGCGCTCGACCTGGTAGTTTCAGGGCTACAAAAAATAGTTCTGTTTCTTATCACATGGTCAGCCAATTATACGACTGAAGCATTTGAGATCATAAGAGGTAGAAGTGTAAACGACACTTGTCAGAGTTATCTCCTCCGAGAGTAATGAATTTAATTATACAGCCAGACCCTGTGGTGATTGAAGTGAAGGTGTCATTTACATGGTAGAAAGTTTTCAGAGGGCTTGATATGATGATAAGCATAGTTATTCACTCAGTGAAGAAGGCATGGTAAACCACCTTACTCCTCATTTTACTTAGTAAAGGTTCACCCAGTCTTTCAGGTGATACATAAACAATTTTAAATATATAATAACGCCGCTATCTTAAAAACAATTTACTACAAAAACACAGCCTCAGACTGTAGATTAATAGTAACTGAAAAATGTTAAGGGATGACAGTTACGCATGATTGCAATTTAGTATATTAGGATAAAAACACGTTAACTCAAAAAGTAATACTACAATTTATATTCATTTAAAATGTAGGTTAATTTATACAAAGAACTTTCCATGAAAATGAAGTTGATACCTAGATTTAAAGATCTATTTGAGTAATAACGAATCCAGATGTTCTTAAAATCTCAACATATTTTAAACATCCCACATACAATGTTAAATTTATGTACAAGTACATTTAAATTTTAAAATATGCAACATTTATTTACGTTCACACAATATTATTATTATGCATTTTAAACGTATATACAAAAAGCCATGTAATCCTACCAAGAAGAGAAGAGAACAGAGAACAACTTAAGAACAACGTCGCCGTTTTGTGTAGAATAGATGTTCATTAATCAACCACAGCCTTCTTGACATCTTAATTAATGGTATTAACCATTTTACTTCACTGCCCATTAATAAACAATATCCAATGATTAATCGAAACGTCTTCCATGTAGTCATAATTAATTACGATATTTTAATTTACTCATTTTCCTTCATTTTTAACATTTTTCTTTTAAAATTATTACGCACTTCATATTTCATCATTTTCAATTTAATTTTTTGAGCAACGTTAGTTGAATAACGTAAATGAATCAGAAATAATTAGATATAAATTAATTTGTTAAAAATGGAAAATCATTTAAATAATTTTTCTCGTTCTTAATTTAATACCAAAAGTTGTTGTTATAAATAATTTTAGAGGATTAGTACATTCGAAGTATTATTTAACTTTAATATTATTTAGCTATACTATTATTTAACTACAGTATTATGTAACTTAGTACATTGATATTCTAGAACAGACTAAGAGAATAAAATTGTACATTGTAAAAGATTTCTATTCCATAAAGTGTAGTATATTGAACATGGATAATGGTTGCGATGATTGTAATGTTTTGAATAGGAATTGTCAGAAATCGAAACTAGTAGAAACGTTTGATTTTATTTTTATTTCTTTTACAATGTACCTGTAAAACGAGCAAGTAAAAAGGGTCTGAATTATGTATCACACCGTAAGTGTAAAAACAGTTACCGCCTTCGAAGTGAGCTAGTTGTTACTTGAGTATTGTGAATGTAAAATATTTTGGTGCGTTTGGAATAGAGTCATGATGGCATCCATTCTGAATCACGTTAATAATGCGTATAGTATCAAGTGGTTGTGGACAGGTAAATCAGTTGTTTTGATTGTTGAATAATATTGCCTTAATTATAGTCAAGTGTATTTTTAAGCTTAAGTTTTGTTATTAATTTTATTGAAGGTAATCTAATTGCATTTGCTATTAGTTTACGTTGATAATTATTTGTGTCAGTAACAGTTATGACCCACCGCTTTGGTCTAGAGGTAAAGTGAGTCAGCTGTTTATCAGCTGACTTTCGGAGACGAACTTTACGGACAGAATTTTTAATTTTAATTTCTGTAAAATATTTTCTACTTCAAAAAGTTACCCGTTCTAAAATTAGTGAATAATTCAATAAACTATTGCATTCTTCGTACATCGGTTCTTAAAAAAAAAGAAGTAATATTGCAGCCGGTTTGCAATTATGTTTAAGATACTATTTCTACTTACCTTTGTTGTACTTGCTTAAATTTATAGATACTTTTAATAAATACATTCAATTTATTAAACCAACTTGCTATTACCTGTAACAAAAGAAAATTAGAAATTATTTCCAGTTTCAATGTATTTTTAATTTAATTTTTAAAACATAGCATGAATACCTGAGGAAGTAGATCACTTTCGTTCGTGTTACTTCCAATAACAAAAATAACATTTCTTCAGCTTAAGTGCTCATCGTTTTTTCTACTCGTGTTAATATCCTTTGAATGATGATAACAGAATATTTATCTAAGGCTTATAAAAGTTACTCATCTCATTTAGACTTTTACTTATGTATGCATTTGCCGTACAAACAATACTGTCTACGGAATAGAATATAGAGCAATACGGGACGGCAAATAGGCCTTCATCGAAATATATAAATTCCAATCGAAGAATCTTCAACTAGTATGCAGTACACGTGCTTAATGAAGTACTTCAAAATGACATAAGCATACTTAAGATGAGAGAATAAATTAGAAGTGGAAATATGAAGTACTTAAAAAGTTTGATACCCACGCTAATCAATCTTCTCGACGATATTGAAGAACTAAAACTAAAAATTAAAGAAACAAAATTATATTTTTGGCCGCCTCTGTAGCGTAGTAGTTGGCACGTTAGGTTACCACGCGGAGGTCCAGGGTTCATTTCCTGCCAAGGTCTAGAAATTTTCAAATCAAATCCCATAGTTTTAGTCACATAATCCAACGTAGTCGCTAATAACCAAGCACTTGAATAAACTCAAGAAGAATCTTTTATCATCTGCAATTACCAGAAGGTCTTATAAAGTTTTTTTTATTTTAACAAGACAGTAACATTACAATCTGTTCAACTTCGGAAGAATGAGTAACTCTATTAACAAATGGACATTATGTAGTTATAGGGCTTCTAACAAATGTTTTATTGCCCGATGATCAGCCATCCATTGAAGTCTGATCATAATTTTTTTTTAAACTAAATGTATCAAGATAAAAATTGTAAGAAGAAAATATAAAATTTTAAATAAAATTCCAGAAGCCAAATATCTAAATTTGAAGCAAGAAAACAAAAGCTAGTATAATTGTAAATAAATAATTTGAACCAGTTAGAAAATAATTAAAAGAAATTACAAGAATATCATGATTCAATTTAATTATGGAAACGACTGAAACAATTTTTATTATTTTGAAATACCTATACAGATAAAATTTAAATAAATTTGTTAAAGTCTATAAAACTAAGTGCAACAATGCATCGAGGCCCCATTTGATTCCCGATCGATGGATGGACAAGAAGAAACCAGAGGATTGCAAGCAACCCAGAACAGGGTCGTAATTATAAATTATTAAAAACTGAGCCCATTTAATATTTTTAAATGAACTGAAAGATTTTTCAGATTAACAAATTGCAATATTTATAACAGTAAATTTATTTGAATAATTAGTATTATAATAAAAGTGTCATTAATAATTATTAAACATTTTCAATTTCCATTTTATGTTAATCAATTTTTTTATTCAATTTAAAAATTCGTTTGTTAAATATTTTCATTTTCACTATTGTATTTTTTATTGATTTAATTTTACGCAGTATTATTATTACAAATAATGAAGTAATAAAATAATAAATGGTTTGGCCCAAAAATTTAAGTATAAAATTATAATCTAGGATGAGATAGCACTCTTATTGTGATACTTTAACAGAAAATGTACTTGAACTTTTAGTGAAAGCATTAACTTGGCAAAAATGGTAAAGCAGTGGTTTTGCATTACAGTCAACTCCGTATTCGCGCATTCAGTATTCGCGGATTTCATAATCGCGATTACCTTTTTTGTTACCGTTTTTGCTAATCGCGGTGAGCTAAATTCAATATTCGCGGTTTGTTCTGAATGAAAAAGAATTCAAACGTTCAAGAAAAGAACTGTGGAACGAAAGAAAATTTCAAGCATTTAAACTATACTTTACGCGTACATTCAAAATAATTTTAGACGCTATGGATGCAGATGATGAGCTATATCTCGTTACGTGTTGGAAACAATTTAACATAGGTGATTGTGTTTCATGCATTAAAACTTGTCTTGACGAACTGAAGCAGTCTAAATTAATTTCTTGCTGGTAAAAGCTACAAGGCGTTACTGATTTGAGCACTAACGAAACGGAAAGTACAGTTGCAAAACTCTTGTCCGTTGTGATTTATGTGGTTAAGTGGTTAGTTAGATTAGTGATGTGTCAATAAAATGTTCTCGATATCTTTCCTGAATAGTTCAAGCTACATTCGCAGACGATAAGGCATTGCTTACTAAAAGTGAAGACCCTATAGTTGCTTCAAACAAACTTCAGGAATGTTTAGATCAAATCCAACCATGGCTTCAAAAATGAGAGTGAAGTTCAATAGTGCAAAATCGCAGCATGTTACATTTACAATTCGGATAAATACTTGTCCACCAGTAAAACTTGGAGCTGTTGATTTACCACAAAGTGAAGTTGTGAAGTACCTGGGTATCCATCTTGACAGGCGGTTAACTTGGAAACTTGGCGGTTCAACTTTGGAGAACTACCAGCAGAAGTAACATAAAGGTAATTTAAAGGTTCCAGAATAAGGTTCTTCGGGCTGTAACAAGGGCGCCATGGTTTGCAAGGAATGCAGAAGTACAATATTATTGCAATCTTTGTGATGTAATGGACGAAGCCAGGCGTTTTAATAGAAAATATCAGGAAAGGCTTGAAAGTCACGAAAATGAATTAGCCATAAATCTTCTAAACAATGCAGAAAGTTAGGCGCCTGAAACGTTACCATGTTTTGGACTTGTCTGAGAGAGTTTAAATGTATACAAATTATAGTGAAAAGTATTCCATATTGTAAAATATAAATATCTGTGTACATAGTCATTTTCTCTTTTAACACGAGTAATTGATATAATGAGAGGTACTCAGGGTAATGAGGCCTCAACTTGTGATTTATAAACTCAAAAGATTAGTTTATAGTTTATTTTTAAAAAACCTGATTGCAAATAATGTTAATTTAAAAACAAATCTTTCCTGAATAACGTGCTTTTATTACGTACATAAATACAGTACATACGAAACATCGAGAGGCTGGTTTTAAAACTGGTAAGTTATGCATGATTATCAATGAATAGCTTATAAATATAGTATGTGTACTACATATAGGCATGGCTTATTAATTTAATTCAATTTCCGTATTCATGATTTTTTTATGTATTCCATATTCACGGCGAATTTTCGGAACCTAACCCCCGCGAATACGGAGAGTTAACTGTATATCACCAACAAGCGTACATACACTATAAAACAGCATTCCGGCTACCAAGTAGTGGAAAAAGCACACTTTTTTTTAAAAAAATCACTTAACTTTTCTGTGCACAAACTCGATATAAATTTGAAGATATACTCGTAGCTCTAAAGGTACTAGTTACTGCTTTATAAAAATAAAATATTCAAGTATAATAAACGACCAAATTTTTTTAAGTTGTAAATGGAATAATAAATTTAGTCCTGTAAAATATTTTTTGGTATACGTACGTATTAAAGCTTTAGATAAGCGTTACACACAACAAAGTTATTCGAAGATCGAAAGTGAACTGGTAAAAACAGTTTATCTAATGCGTATTAATTTTTCACTTACTCGTATACGCTAGAGTGCGCTGTGGCCAGTAGGTCAGTGGGGGTAGCTTTTGCAGTACGTCATTCATACGTCCATCTCATTTACTAACGTCTGTCACTAAATATTTCCTCTTGCTGTATATTATTGTATGTTCCAACACAAATATCATTTCTACTCGTGGGTCTTTTGTAAATATCTAATTCGTAATGGTTGTTTAAACATTGTCAGCTAGACATTATGGGTGTATATACCTACATCAGTTGCTTGTGATGAGTTATAAATGTAGGTACGTATACTAGAAATCAAATCCTCGACGTTCGTCTACAGTTAAAGGAACGCGGAATTGAAACAATAAAAAAATCTGTTTTCTTAATTTTAACGCTCTTCAAAAATTTGGGGTTTTCTGAATTGATTGATGTTGTTTAAGTCATCAGCAGAAAGTCTGGTTTGAACCTCTAGATACTTTAAAACGAGGAGTATGGCGGTTTGCCATGCCTTCCTCACTGGTTTGAAACCTCTTTACTAAGTAAAATGAGAAGTGATGTGACCTTCCTCACTGAGTGGTAAAGTATACTTAAGAGCATACCAGGCCCTTTGAGAAGCACCTACTTTCCACCCTGCAAATGACACCTTCATTTCATTCACCAGTCTGGCTGTATAATGATGAGCTTCATTACTTTGAAAGGAGATAACTCTGACTACAATAGTACTTTTACACATCTACCTCTTGTGTTCTTAAATGCTTTAGTCATGTAATTTGCTTACCATTTGTGATAAACAGAACTATTTTTAGTAAAAATTTATTGATATTACAAGCCTTATTATTTTCTGCAAGAGATCATTAGAACTATTTTAACTTTTTATATTTAGTTTCTGCCCTTAACAGACAGGTGGAGTGTCATATTTTTTATACTAAATTTGTTCGTTGCAGGGCTAAAATAAATAGTTCTGTTTTTTATTACATGGTCAGTCAATTATACGACTGAAGCATTTAAGTACATAGAAGGTAGAAGTGTAAACGACACTTGTCAGAGTCCTCTCGTCTGAAAGTAATGAATTTTATTATACAGCCAGACCCTGTGGTGAATGAAGTGAAGATGTCATTTGCAGAGTGGAAAATATGTGCTTTTCAGAGAGCCCGGCATGCTGATAAGCGTACTTTTCTATTCAGTGAAGAAGGCAATCGTAAACCACCTCACTCCTCGTTTTACTTAGTAAAACTTCTACAGGTTCAAACCAGCCTTTCGGCTGATGACCTAAACAACAAACAACAACATTTAGTTTTACAACTGGCAAAAGAAATTTGTATTAAATTAAAAAAAATAAAAAGTGTGTTAATCGCTTAGATGATACCACCCACGACAATTCTCCAGAAAATTAAAATAGTGTTAAATTTAAATTAAATATTTTCTACTAATATTTTAGTATGGATATCATGTCTCTACTCTATCGTCGTTTTAGTTGTCTTTGTGCCAGTCCTGATTTGGGTTAATTTATGTTGCGTATTATCATTATTACTATGGTCTTGAAATCTCCCTCGAGGCTATCGTAGACTACAATTTTAGAAATGTATTTTTGGTGTAAAGCACGCGTAACTCACCGTGTAATGTTTTATTAGATGTGCAACTCGAGGAATTGAAATAGTATTAACAACATTACTTTAGAAAGGCTGTATTCATGAAATGACTTACGGCTATCCTGCACCATAAATCTACCATACGAGTACACCCCGATCAGTTGGACCATTACACTGTACGTCACGAGTTTCCAAGTTACGGGTAATTTTGATCGCTTGGTGAAAAGTCTGCATAACTATTTATGAGTCAATTTGTCATAATGTCGCTAATAATTAACGCGTTTACCAGAATTTAATTTTAAAAATACACGAAGAACTTTATGACTATGGAACCGTTCGCTCAATTTTCATGAGTTTTTAAAATATTATTTGTTTTTATTTTAAGTTCCATCAACATCTTGGTTGTTAGCGATTACATTGGGTCGAGAAACGGTGGGTTTGAACTTGTAATAATTTTCTATAGCCGGTAATCGAACCCAGGACCTCTGCTTTGCAACGTAGCGCGTTATCCACTGGGCCACGGAGGCTACCAGTTTTTTATATCTTAGGTTGGTATAATTGTAGTGCTATTATCACTGAATCTTGGCTGAAATTAATTTGTTGTTGTTTACATGGTTTAAATTTTGGTTTAGTTGTTTATGGTTCGTCTAGTATTCATTTGGTTATAATTATGAGTTTTTTATGTTTTCTGAAAATGTTTCTTGTAATAAAAAGTTTTGAAAAATTTCCTTAAAACTCTGTGTTAATTTCCTGAAATTTTTACATAATATTTAACACATTAGTGCACATACAAATATTTTAAAATGATGAAAGTTTTAAAAAATTTCCTCAAACTCTTGGTTAATTTTCGTGAAATTTTTGCTTAATATTTAACACATTTGTGCAATTATATGTGTAATTTATACTACTGTATTTGTATTAGCTGTTGTACTTTATAAAAATTGAAAATAAAAAAAGTTTTCTCGTTTTTAATTATTTATTTTCTTTAAAGAAAACTCCAGAAGAACGTTAAACCTAACAGTGCAGTTTCATAAATAAACGAAATTTTTACAAATAAATTATTAAATAAATACAAACTCTTTTGAAAATTTTAAAATCAGTTGCCTACTACGTATTATGATATTGGGATCCGGAGTACTTTTAATTACATTGAAACTTTTTGTTATTATCGGTGTATTAAAACAACATAAAATAAGCAACGAAATATGATAATTAATGAGTGAAAATAATTATAATTAATGTAATTAGTTTTACAGAGGCAAATTCTATAAAAGTTTTAATTAATGTAAGTATGAAAACTGCAATTAGATACTAGTCATTAATTATTATAAAAGAAGGATTCCACAGAAGAGTTCCCGTTGAAGATAAACCGAAAAGAGAAGTCAGGCAGCAACCGGCTAAAACTAAACTTTGACAAAATACAAGTTGTCGGGTCGTTTTCATCAGCTTACTTTTATCTTACTAATTACATGGCAATTACAACATGCGGTTAATTTACAGTAAGATAGTAGAAGCAATTAAATACTTCTTTGAAAACGGCCTCTTATCTCTCTTGACACAGTCGTGTCGGTTTGTAAGAAGCTAGATTTTAAACAAATCTAAAATAAGTAAAGTCATGCTTTTGAATTTTACCATCGGAGTGTAACCCACCCCTCACCTCTGCTCTCATCCCTTTAAAATTTACCTGCTAATTATTCTGCTTGCAAAACCATAAAATTCCTTTTAGTTATCTGTTTCGCATGTTAAGTGGTGACGACATCATGTCGCCAAGTTCTACATTCCCTTATAACAAAATAATAACTCTTATTTTATAATCACCTAAATAAAAATTCTATTATCACAGTTTTGTTTTTTCTCTGCTACTAAATTCATTAATCTATAAAATAATAATTTTCCAAATAACGCCGTTCCAACTCGTAAAATTGAATTAAATTTTTAATTCTTGAACTCGTTAGTTACGCAGGTGATTGTGAACCCCCCCCCCAAACTTTTCAGGTATATTTTTCGAAAGTCAGATCGATATATCGTTCAGCAATGAAGAATTGTTAAATTCAAAATAGTTTTTTGGCTCACTTATTTTTATCTATATTTTTTCGTTCATTAGATTATATTTTTTGTTTATTTTTAAATTTATTATAATTTTGGATTGTAATTATTTAAATAACTGTATAACTTTTAATAGTTGCATGTTCTTAAATCCCTATATAGTGTAACATCTGTTTTCAGATTGTTACGTTTTTTTGGTTTTGTTGGCGTTAGCTTGTTGTTTAGGTTGCCGTTAACTCGAATCTACTGGCGACGTTATTTAACTCACCGTCCGGTGGCGCGCTCTACCGCTTTTACTGCGAACTGCTTTCGGCCCTCTCATCGAGCTGCTCCATTTGCAAGAAAATGCACTCTTGGTTGAATTTTCGTAGAGTTCAGTTCAGTGAATATGTAGTAATTTTTATTACGTGTATTTTATTATTTCTAACTTTTGAAAAAGTTATTTCTACTTGCCCATTTAACATGGTAAGTTAATTATTTTTATTTTAGTATTCCGAGAGCTGGAAATTTATCACGGGTTGCATAAAATTAATTTTTTGTAATAAGGAAACTACGTTGTAATTGTACTTGCTATGTCTTGATTACTGGATTCGATTTTGGTCTATGTAAAACTAATTTTGACTTATGATTAATTTATTGTAAACGATGTAAAGTTTTGTAATTGGAAAATTGTATTTTTCTGCAAATAGTAATTGCTTACTTTAATTGTCTAGTTTTTTAAAACTTTATAATTGTCTATCTATTGCAACTCGTATTAAGTTTCTATCTTTAAATTCATAACTTTGTTATATTTTGTTCATTTACTTTGTATTATTTATGCATTAGTGTTTTTGATTATGATCGACACTTATTTTACTAAATATTAACACTAGCTCGATCTTTTTTCAAGGGTTCAAATCCGGGAACGGGAATTACCGTTCGATTATCCTACTACCTATAATCAGTACATGGAGTTCGACTCCCGACAATGACAAATTTTCACCTCGCCAGCATCCCGTAAATTGATGTTCAGTGTTTCCTGACTATTTCTTGCCTGGAGTGATTTGGAATCCAATTTGGATGAGGGTTTCATCAGAGATCTTCCCTTGATCGGTGCATACGTTAGTCGTACTTCAAAAAAAATATGTGTTAACTACAAAAGGGTATGTTTTATCACTTTATCTATTATGTGAGGATTTCGTCCGTCTACCTAAAGTGTTTTCTAAGTGGCAACCGATGCATTTTGGGGAAAAGATCACGCCAGAAATTAGGATCCATCTCGGTAACTTCATGTTTTAAACAGGAAAATTTGTGAATTCCAAGTGACCTGTTTGAAAAGTTTTTCCTGTTAATTCATTTGCTGAAATAAGCAATCAGGAACATTGTTCAGTAAAATTTAATTTTTCCATCGCATAAAATTATAATAATAATTCTTTCATTACACTTATTTAAAGAGTTGAATTTGAATTTGTGTATTTTTTTTTAAAACTTAAAATTCTAAAGATAAATTTAACATTTCATTCATAAATCTTTTTACTATTATTCTTGTTTTACACCTTGTTGAAAAGGTTGATTATGAATTTATTTTGTTATATTTTTTTTAAATTCTGAAAGTAACCATGATAAAATATGTATATTGAAAAGAAAGCTGCTAGCATGCTAAAGAAAGGATAAGTTTAAATTTAAAATAATTTGGCCATTATTTTTTAATGTTCAGTTATTTATTTAATGAATATACATTTAATATTTATTGTTTTACTAAATATCTATAAAATTTACCTCAGAAAATACCTGGTTTGGATCTAATTTTGTATTAAAACTTCCAGCTATTTAAGGTTGGGTAACATTGTACAATTTTGCTGTTTAATATATATTTATTTCTTTTTATAATATTAAATTATTTTTACTACTTACTATACCAGATTTGTTTCATTTATGCAACGATTTCCTGAGTGTTTGTTTTTTTTGAGCTTCCTAAAATTTTTTGTTAACACCCTAGCCGACCTATCGCTTTTGTCGCCGTATGTGTTGCCGGCAGCGATAGGGGTGTTACAATAGTAGTTTAGTTAATTAGACTTTTAGATTGATTTTTTAATTTTTTTTTTAGAAATCGTTTATTCTTTAAAAATTGTCATGGTTTTAAGCCTTAGACTAATTTACATTTATATTTTTTACTGTGTGAATAAATAGAAGAGAAGAACCCTTAACCTAGTACATGACTTTTAGCTATAGTTGGGTAAGTCAATTTCCTCCACCTGCTGTAAAACTAAGGAAACAAAATAAAAAAATTTTTGTTATAAATATCGTTATCCTCTTTTGGCGCATAATTGAACAGAGTACAGATCTGTCGATACACTAACTATATTTTTGTTAATAAATTATTTATTTCTTCTTTTATTTTTTTTTCTTGGAAAAGCTAATATTACAATATATATAAACCGAACAAACGACTCTATATTGAATCATTTCCAAATAATATATCTATAGGTTTTCAAATATTGTTGTCTAAGAGGTTACGCTACATGTATTTTCCTTTATTTATTAACTTTTTATAGCTTTGAAATAATTCTATAAAATCTCAGTGTTGAGTTAAGCCATCTTTTATCGAGCCTTGTTTCTGGGTAAATCTTCTTCCGGGTAAATCTGGTGCATCTAGATCACGTAGTGGGTTTTAATTAAATTGAGGTTATTCCTTAAACAACGATATATAGTCCCTTCTTGTTGTAAGCTTGTACGTCTACACGCAGATTTTGAATTGATACAAAACGTATGTCAAAAGTGCTTCTTTAAAGGGCGGAGTCTACCTTCAAACAATTTTATTATTAAAAACAAACTTCGCTGTTTTTGTAGAGAAAATTATTCGGAAATGTATTTCTTTGTTAATATCACTCACTACATCAATAAATAAAAACTAAAATAATGTCACAGCAAGATAAACAATTTCTTTTGCAAAAATTTCAAACTTTAAACTTAAGTATCCCGTTAAAAAACTGAGATACATTACACTTTCAAAAGTCATAAGTTAATTGATTTCTTTGCTCAACACAGGCAGGTGGAGTGTTAAATTATTTGCCCTCGATCTGCTAGTTCCAGGGCTACAAAAAATAGTTATGTTTCTTATTACATGTTCAGCCAATTATATGACTGAACCATTTAAGAACAGGAGAGGTAGAGGTGTAAAAGACACTAGTCAGAGTTATCTCCTCTGAGAGTAATGAATTTCATTATACAGGCAGGCCCTGTGGTGAATTAAGTGAAGGTGTCATTTGCAGAGTGGAAAGGTAAATGTTTTCGGAGGGTCTGGCATGGTGATAAGCACAGGGTACTTTCCCACTCAGTGAGGAAGGCATTTGTAAACCTCCTCACTCCTCGTTTTACTTAGTAAAGCTTCTAGAGGTTCAAACCAGCCTTTTGGCTGATGACCTTAACAACAATTGATTTCTAAGACTTGTTTTTTAATTTAACCGGTTTTTAGAAAATTAAAAATACCAGTTTTATGTAAATTGGTCAAAGTACACCCAAGTAAAACCCTGCTTTTGAACTCCTCCTGTGCTGTAGGGGATGAGGGTAATGTATTCAAATGTTTTTGTTCGAAATTTATTAAAAAGTAGCTACATTTCAGGCACAAAAAATTTCACTAATTTTCAGCACAAGAACATTTTTGAAGGTAGGTTTCTTTGTTAGAAGGTGCGACCTTTAAAAATACGAACAATGAATTCTGTAAGATAATACTGTGACACTTATCGCTAAGGTCCGGGATCTAGGTAATTAAATAATTAATACACTAAAGTTTATAAGTATTTATTAAAACTAAAAGATTTACAAAATAAATAACAAACTAATTATAATGAAGTAATACAATAAATAACTTAAATAGTTTAGTTAGAACTACTTACAAACAATTATACACAAAGCACATACACAAAAACTGAATATAATGCACATACACAAGATTATATAACAATAGTTAACCACTACAATGCTCGGATACGTAACCTGTACTACGCACCGTTAGCCACTCAATAAACACTCGTCAAAGATCAAACGGATACTCACTCACTGACCGCCTCGGAGGTCTCTTTATATAGTTAGATCAAAAAATAATTCTACCAAAACAGAGAAATTCGATACAAATAATAAAGTACAAAAAAACCATTTTTACTGGAAACGTCTTAACTATTGTAAACAAGTAAATAGATCTATTGTAAATAGAATAAAAGGTGTTACAGGTAATCAAGCAACCCTTTCATAAATCGTTGTACAACAAAGATCCTACCTTATCATACACAATAGCGCGGTCCTTTTTAAATAACCTTTTATAACTAGCCCTATTGTTACTTTTGCACTCTATTATTTACTCTGTAACATTTTATGAATTAAGTACTAGAATTTTCTTGAACCATATTCATCTTCGATATTGTCACAATATTAAAGGTAATAAAATCGTTTATACGATCTGTGTTAAAGTATTTTATCAACAATTTATTAAATACGTTTATAACTGTATTAAATTAAATTGAATGTGTAGACATATACGGTGGCATAAGTTTTTATTAGTAAGGGTTTGGTGTGGTACTTGGTCTTTATTAGCTGAGTAACAATTAAGGAAAGTGGCCACTGTTCTCGACGGCCGCGACCCGGCTTGAGGCGACTGTGGTCGCAAACCACTTCAAAACGCTTTCCAAGTTCACAACCAACAAAACCTTCAACCCGAACTGCTGGACTCTCGGCATTTTCCCTTTTACAACTCTTCTTCAAATTGATAACGGTTGAATGAGATCCTTTGCTTCAGTTTTATCTCTGTCAACGTAACGAATATTTGCCCTCGATCCGTTTGTTGATGCTTTCTTTTTGTCAATATAAACTTAAGGAAAGTTAATTTTAACTGAACATTTTTTAACGTATTTGAGTTTAAAATTTAGTACGTTATTTGATTTTTAAAATTTTAAAATATGTAAAGCAGTACCGCTCTGAATGCCCACGGCTAATGAATAAAATGTTCCCAAAATCTTTATTGTTGAAAGCCGAGATCCAAATCCGTGGAGTATTTTATATAACCATTAGAACTTTACGAAAAAATTTAAACTTTAGAAACCAAGTTGTAGAAAAAGGTCTACTAACTATAACTTTGATTTTACACTTCTATATGTTTTTATAGAAAAAAACCTTGAGATAAAATTTGTTGAAACTTTTTTTACCACAAAATGGTGATTTCATGACTTTTCTCTAATTCTATAACAAACAACAGTATTGTAGATTAGTGTTGTAACATACGCGCTACTTTTTAAAAATCTAAGTGTTGTTTTTTAGTCATACGGATTCCGAATGTTCGGCCAAATTTTTATTTATAATTAATTTTAACTTTGAAATTAGAAATATGATACGCCAAATTTTTAAGGTACTTATAGATAGATATCCCTTGTAAACTATGGTTTTGAATTCAGAAATCCTCAAGTGTTAAAACTCATGAATTGAATTCCGACTTTTGTTTTTTTTTACTTTATTTACAAACAAGAACTGCAAGTTAGAACAATCAGTAGAATTTATGACTATTTACGAGTGTAATGCCCAGTTGTTATCTTTAATGAGAAAATCACGCAGAGGAAAAGCCTCGTTGTTTTTTTATAATATTAAATCCCTTTCCAGCATCTTAATGTCCTTTCCGAATTTTATAGTATACAGGGATGTGACAGTGTTCGTATCTCTGGAATCATGTGATTTATAAGTTTTGAATTAAAACGAGTGTGTAATTTATTTTTAATGGTTATGTTTTATACTGCATGTACGCGTATGTTGGGACAAGATGTATGATAGAATTTCGAACGTAGTAGGGACTACGTTTGCGATAGAAAGTAAAAATTTGTTTTGTTTTGTATCGTCTTTATTTGATTTGAACCACAATCAAGGTTCCATAATCTACATTGTCTAAATTAGGTTGTTAAAACATTTTAGTTTTTGTTTAACAAGTAGGTGTGATCTACAGTGATATAGAGAGTACAAATTCTTTAATCTATGATTCAGCAAAATGGGTTTTTGTAGTGCGTGGTGGTTCCATGTCAAATTTTTATCTAATGTAAGATCTAAATAAGTATTTGTTTGTGTTTGTTTTAGGTATTGGGTTATTGTCATTGTATATAAGTGAACAAGTTTTTCGATCAAGTTTAAAAGTAATATAGTGTGATTTTGTTCAATTGATTTAATTTTCCATTGTTCACACCAGTGAAAAATTTATTTTTAATATTGTAAAATTAACGTTACAGTGTTGCAATTGTTATTGTTGGTGATAATGCAGTACCGTTTGCGTAAATAGCCAAATCAAATAATCTGTAACAGTTTCGAAATTAGATGTGTTCAAATATAGAGAAACGGAGTCAGAACGGAACCCTGTGGTACACCAGCCAACATCGTGTGTTTAGAATATTGTTTAGGTTAGCACTTTGTAAAAATGGTTTTGGTGGATTTTAAGATACGAATTTGACTCGAAATTTAACTTTAGGAGGACCAATGCACATTTATAGCGGTCAGTGCATAAGACCAAGAAACTTGTAATAAAACACGTAAAAATAAGGAGAGGAAGACACAGGAGTATTGAGCAATTGTACAGCAAACTATTATCATGAGCAGAACGTACTTACCTAGTTGAAACTTGAAAAAAGACATATAATTATAACACGCCGCACAGCCGACTTATGAACGTTAGAATACACTTTTAAGTACATAAACAATAATAATAAACACAACAAAGCACAATTTAATACAAGCATTAAACGAATAAGCCTTTTAAAGTACGAAAGCAATGTTAGCGTCATGCGAGACGCCAACCGAGAGAGTAACGCCGAAAGCACGTCCGCACACGACAAATCTTACTGTACAAGTGGCCAACAAAAAGAAGAAGAAAGAAGGAAGAGGAAGAAAAAGCAAAGAGGATTACAAGATAGTGCAAACCCCGGTACAAAATGCCTTAACAAATATAATTATAAACCATGTATTTTTGAATAAAAAAGTTTTGGATAATGCAAGGACTAGTTGGCTACCTTGAATTATTATTTTGAGCTGAAGTTACTATGAGAGTGCAAATAATGGCATGGCATACTCCATGCTTCTGAAAATATAATTTTCCATACTATCTATAAACGTATGTAAGAAAGTAGAAATATTATTACGAGAAATGTTATTAAATTGATGTAAAGTTGTGTGTATAATTCAGTAGAGAGAAGAGCGTCCTAATTAAGGTTAGATATAGCGTGTTGTGGCGTGTAGCGTAGAGCAGATCGCGTGATCTGAAAAGTCATCAAGTTACGAGCTTTTGGACAGGCGAGTTGGCCTTCCTCTTCTTCTTCAGGTACGCGGACGCAGCGCGGTATTTCAGCAATAAACGTTCCAACCTTGCTGATGTCGTAAACTTTGCTATACATTTACGTATACTCGCAGTACTTAGTTTAGTTTTGTTAGTTATCTATTGTGGTTTGGTTCCTTTACTTGATTTACATTTTGACTTATTACTTAAATAGTATCGTCATCAACCCTACATACATCAGAATTTACTTCTACTTTATTTACATAATTCACCCTCATCAATGTTGTTGAATCTAGACTAAAACAACAGCAAAAAAATACTATCTCGACGTTCACCTTTCCCCATTCCTACAGTTTCAAAAATCTGGTGTCTAACACTCTCATACTTTCTTTCGCCAGTGTAAATAATGAAACATATCATTTATGTTTAATCGTTAGTAAACAATGTAAAATAAAAACGTTATCTAATTTTAGTCATGAGTGAATGACCCAAAATGAAAATCTAACTAAATTCGACTTAGAAAATACGGTAAATCACTAATTTGACGCTAAACTAGGCTCTGTAGAAAAAATGCTTCAAATAAAAGTTTTCCTTTTTTCCTATAACTGAATCAGTCAAATTTTAGAAAGAGTCTTTAAGTAAAAATCTTCATTTTTTAGGAGAGGCAAAAAACAGTTTAATGTTGGTACTAACAACTTTAAAACAAGTTTAATGGGTTTAGTATTAAGTATATGTACCCTTTCAATGCGGAATACCTAGAAATACCCCAATTCGTAATTTTGGATATATTTCCTTTCTAAAATGACTGATTCAACTTTGATTATAAATACTCTTTTGTTGTAAAATGCATACTAAGGCGCAATCTTAAAGAAAACATTATTTTACTACAAGAGCACAGGCTCCTCAGAAATTTCAGCAGAAATGATACTTTCTCTATTTATAGAGCATAAAAATGTAGTAAATTAGGAAACTTTTACAAAAACTAGTAGGCCTAGGTGCCAATTCTGAGCAAATTGCAAAAAATTAAAAATTGCTCGAATAAACTACTACTTCCGGTTGACCGATTTTGATGAAAATATTCGTGTTGGATTTCCTAGTGGTACCTAATATAAGTTTCAAGTTTTAACTTTTTACGCTGTTCTGTTCTAGAGATATATTGTTTACACACACACACACACACCAATTGCTAAAAACATTTATTTTGGGTTTAGGAGGGTTGAAAACATGTATTTCCAGTGAAAACTTAATTTCAAAAATTTGAAATGAAAATATTTTTTTCCTTCCCTACATTTAAAGGGTAAGACAAAGTAAAAATATGCCTCGTATGGTTACACACATTTGTAAAATATATCAAACAAATTTCCTACACTTGTATTAACAAGGTATTTTAATATTAAAACGCTGACAACAAAGTATTATTCTTGTGTTCGAAAAGATCCTTTTATCGGCAAACTCTTTTGTAGTTCGCTATTCCTTTTTTACAAAAATGTACGCGAATAAATAGTTGTAAAAAACTAATTTTTGTAATTTCTAAAAACTCATGATTATAAATTTTGAAATCTGTAAAATAATTATTTTGGTTGGGATTTAGAAACTATAGATCAAATTCCGAATAGCTTTGTTTTAGCACTCGAGAACGTTACCAATTTTATTGGTATTTTACATTCATAACGCGTAAGAACAGTATACTGTTGCAATCGTTTTATATTGTATCGATAATAATAACTGGTTGAAAGACCAACCATTAATAGTTTGCTTTAATGTCTTTAGATTTAACACTCAATGCTATATGCTCATCCATCAATGTCTTATAAATTAACACTAAATAGCACTTAATTCACTACTTATTTCGCTGTACGCTGCTTTTAGCACTACCATCGTGCTATTGCACTAACTTAAATGACTTTATCCTCTTAAGCCTTCTAAGAATACTTTCATTATCGAGGAGCTAAGTTGCTTCGGTATTGATGCATCCATTTAGACGAGCTTCGTGTTTAAAAGTGAATCTTTTAGTATTGGACAGAAAAAGAATGTTGAGATCACCATTCCAACAAAACAGGGAGTATAAACCATGGCTCTTAGTACTTCGCTATTTTCATACTTTTGTTTGATTTTTATCAGCACTACAAATTGATAAGTATAATATATCCAGATGGGGTTTAAAAATTTTAAAAAATCCCGTGATAAGTAGTTGCCATCTGTATATAAATAAAGGACTCTTGAGACAAGCCAAGAAAATAAATTATAATACTATGATAAAACGTACGTGTCTTTGCGCAGGTGAATCTCTTAAAATTAAAGGAAAGGCTGGTTAATGAGAAGCAAAAAAATTCAGAAAAAGATCGTTAATAAGATAGTAGATTAGAAGATAGTAGATGAACCGTTCAAGTTACGATGAAGAGAAAAACTGTACAAAAGAAAAGAACGATTGTAGGAAGCAATCGGGAAATTAAAACTAAAATTCTACGGGCACTTGTACAGAATAAATAATAAATAGGTACTTGACAAGACAAATTTTTAAGACACTAGATAATTGACTTTAGAAGCCAATTAAGTGGTTCAAATAAGCTACGACGGATTTTGAGAAAATTTAAATAAACCAAGAAAACATAATGGACCTAACCAAGTTCAGAGTACTAAATAACTGACTTCAAGGGAACTCTAAACACTGAACACTGGGTGGGCAAAAGAAAGAGGAAAACTTGCAGTGAAGGAATATTGAAAAGTTAACTGCTAACAAAGCTTCCAAAAATATGTTTCAGTTACCTCTGAACCTGTGGGATCCATTTACGGGGAACACCAGCAACATAGAATTCTACACATTCCAATCCAAATGTTAACAATCACCGGCTCTCCATGGTACATAAATAACTTATAGCACCAAGACATAAACATTAACACAGTACAAGAAGAAATTACAAAATATAGGGACATTTACAAAATTAAATTGGAACACCGTCTCAATCACGAAGCTATCTTGACTACAACACTAGTCAGCGAGTTAAAAAAAATTCTATTCCACCGAACATTTCTGAAAAAATGGCAAATGCTTTTTATTTTATTTATACGTATCTGAATACCAGACAGTGGTTACCGATGTACCTTGATGGTTAGGGCTCAATTACCCGTATATTCTCAGGAATGGTCGGCCTGAGTCTGTACAAGAGTACACGGCATACATATCATCTTCATTTTATTGGGTCATGGGGGTTGCTTAGTGCTATTAAATTTAACAGAATCCAATTTACTCACATTAGGGATTAAAAATATCCATTTTTGTTGAGCTATTTGCTTGTCCTATCGCGGATAGATTGTAAATTTTACTCTGAGTATTAAAACAAAAGTTACCTCAGCCTAAAATGGCTCTAACCCAAAAATAAGTTAATAACGGCCTAAACCTTTTGAGTAGAACTTGAAACTCAAGTTTATAAAGATAATCTTGAACTTTTTAAAAAACTAAATTAGGTTTTTGAATATCAATAAGTAAAATCGATATTTTAGTAATTTACTAACCAGGAAATGCTCTGCACTATCCAATATTCTGTAAACTTACCCATTCATTTATTTGTCTGTGGGTACCAGATTAGTTCGCCTACTATGAACCAACTAATTAAATCCAGGCAATGTATTTTAAGCCACCTACGCTAATAGTGGGTTCTTAATAAGTATAGTACTATTATTAATCTACCTTATTTTAGTAACTAGAATAATATATTATAATAATACTGACAGACTTAGATAAATTATCTTCAACATTAATAAAACTCAGTTAATGATAAAATATAAAAGAAGTTAATAAATACATCAACACACAAAACTGACGAAATATCTACTCTAACGACGAAATACCTCTTTTAATCATTTCAAATTAAACCGAATTTAGAATTGCTAGATATTCTAGGTGTTAAAATATTTATTTTTTGCAAAAATGTTTCAAATTATATACCGGAAGTTATCCCCAAACTATATAATTCAATCTGTCGTTCGAAATTAATCGATTGTTTTGACAAACGATTTGTTCTAGGTTATGAAAATAAATTATGAAATATATTACTTTATTTTTATTTCATTTAAGTATCTACGTTTTTCTTTATACTTGCAAGTTACAAATTTATAAAACGCTGAAAGATAAGTAGGCTATGAATTGATTTTTATAATGTTTATACATGCATCGTTAAAATTTAAAAGTAATGCCAATAATCATTTGTTTTTATCTAATATAATTTAAAATCGGTTTACTACGCTTGTTACTGTGTATTCTCCGGCCGCATTGGCGTAGTTGGTATCGTGCTCGACTTTCATCATGCGGTCTTGGGTTCGAATCCCATTCAGGCACGGCTTATTTTCATACGTTACAAAAATCATTTCACCGCCTGCATTAGCAGTAATTGCAGAACAGTCGGACGTGTTAAACAAAAACAAAAATACTGTGTATTCAGTTCTTTTTTGATTTCCACTAGTTCAAAAACTGTCCAATGTGTTTTAATAGAAAGATGCTGTCTAAGAAATATTTTGTTTCTGTTATAACTGAACAAATTTTTACGAAAAAAATTATTTTTCGTTCTTTACGTCTTTCCCAAATTTCTTTTGCATATTTTTCCACTTGTTTTCATATTTTTCTTCACATAACCTTGTTTTGTATTTGTAATGAAGATCTTAAAAAATATATGATCTGTAATATTTTTTTCAAAAACTTTTTTATATACATCTTTCCTTACACTAAGTGTGATTCTTACGGCCACCCCTATATGTATTTTCCTTAAGATCAATATTATTTACCTCTATTAAATGGCCATTTTCCATTTTATGGCAGGGTATGTCCAGCGGCCAAACCTAAAATTAAATAAATAAAATTTCAATACTCAAAAATTAACAGTTTGGAAATATTGAAAATAAAATATAAATTATTTTTTATATATTTTAAACTTTAATAATGTATATAAATTTTAACAAATATAACTATTCTTTGATATTAATGTTATGAAATATCCTGTGGTAAAAGTAAAAAACCAAAACCAAAAAATAAAATAATTTTGTAGAACAAATAAAAAATTTTCAAATAAAAAGTTTTTAATTTTTTGAAGCTGCCAAAGTTTATACCAACAAATGAATCTTCACTATAAAGTAGTGGACAACATTAACGCATCCTTTAAAATTTTGGGCTAAGTGCAAAAATAAATTATTTTTTCAATGTGCCAGGTTCATTTCTGTTACTGTTATTCTTTGTTTCATAATTATAGGCAATATTTAATATTATTTAACAAAAATTATAGTTGTAAATTTGATTAATGGTAATTTAATGAAAAATAAGATAAATTATCTTTAAAAACACAAAGTTTTATTTAACAAAAACGGAAGGGTTACTTACAGGACTGAATGAAAGTTTTTCATATTTAATTCGTACATATTCGAAAATATTAAAAGTAAATAACTATAACGTGATTTATAATGAGTTAGTAATTTAGTAACAAGTACAGCCTCTCTTGCCTTAATTACAGCTAGCATCCGTCTTGGCATTCCTTGAATCAAGTTTTGGACATCTTCCTGGTCGATTTTCTGCCATTTTTTTTCCGTCACATGACACAGCTGTAGAAGATTCACTGCATTATGTTGACAAACTCTTTTTTTTAAGCATAACCAAAACTTGCTCAATAGGATTTAAGTTTGGGCTGTTGGCTGGCCAGATCATACGGTTAATACCTACTTCATCAAGATACTGTGAAACCATTTAAAATATTTTAAAGTGATGCGATAATTTTGTCCACGACTGTATATTGTACATGGATTTACTTTAGATACATTTAGTTTAATTGAATAGGTTTAGGATTATTAAAGTGCGATTAATTTTCCTCGTGTGTTTTTCTTTTAATTGTGACACTACATATCACAATTACTTTAAAACGAGATGCGTGTCCTGTTTTTCTTTATGGTGAATAGTTGCCATAATCCGGATAAAGTTCACTACCTTGAATTAAATCTAGACAGACAATTGACATGGAACGTTCACGTAAATACTAAACGATTGAATACTGATAATAAGAGAGGTTGTATAAGGAGCTTCTATTCTACATTTAATTCCCAAATGATTGTTTAACACATCAGTGAATACCGAAAAAATTGATCTCACATTACAGACAAAAATGTATTTCGGGTGGGAGGTATCGAGGAATTTGTACAGTTGTCTTTACGTAATTTAATTTTTATTTTCTAAACAAAGGAATCTTATCAATTCAAATTATACTCTATATCTCTTATATATTTTTAAACTGTAATGTGTATTACTAAAGTATTTTCCTTTTTTAAATATTATATGATTGTCTGACAGTTTTATTCAGGGTATAAATTAGTTTAAATACAAAAATATTACTTGTATAGTCTCTAACAACAATGCACGTTTATAATATAAATACCTAAAATTTATTATTCATTTGTCACATAATAATTATTTCACCTTAGCAAAAGTAGACTACGTAGATAATTAAGTAAAATTTGTTTACTTAGTTAGATAAAGGTATTATAAATTTATTTTACGAACTAGAAACAATTAGGTACCTTTATTTACAAAAACGAAATGTTACATTTTTTTCTACCTGCTTACATGTTCGTTTTATTTTATTTTAATTGTTCATTTTTAATGAATAGTTAATTAATCTAAATTTTTTACTTCAGATTTTATTTATTCCGTGAAAACATAGATGTTATTATTGTATTATAGAGTATGGAAAACGACTTAAATCGGCCAAAAATTATTTGTCAATCAATTTTCTCTAAAATTTTGGTAAAAAGAATAGGTTAAGACGGAGTCATTCAACGTAGTTATTTGTTAAGTTGCTTAACCCTTCGTGGACGTGATTAGTTTCATGTCAGAGACGCATTTAAATTATAAGTTGAAGTAAAAAAATTATTTGTTTTTTTAGAAAAAAGTGTGTTCCTGGATAGATAACTGTTTCTTAAGGTTCAGAATCTACGCAAGTCTCATCAATTATTTTCGCTCCACTTTTAATCAATAATAATGGATGTGTGTCTTATCCGTCTTTAGTATTGAATGATGGTGGCATGCGGACAAATCCGTAAATAGAATTGACTAAAAAAATGTATAAGTTTAGTTACAGATAAAAGGAGAAAAAAATCTACAAGTACAAAGATTGTCTAAAGATATATTATGATTAAAGTGAATACACTTAAGTAGCAACGAACAGAAAGCACGACTGACATGAAACAAACGCTGATCTCGTGGTAGTCAGAAAACACTAGCGGGTAGTGCTGTCAACCCAGAATCCGCAGGCGCAAATTTCCTGAAATATTTTGATATTATGGTATAATTTTAATAGCTATTAAGATAAATTTTAGTCAAAATATTTTTTATTTAATTTTTAAATGTGCAGATACAACTGTAACCATTCAAAACCCTATGCGGATACATCCGCAAAATGACCTGTGTGAAAATTTTTTGTCCATCAATAGTTTGCGAAGGGTTAAATTCTTAATTTTTTTTTTAAATTTAGCCTATTTTATTTGCATTAAACATAAATTGTACAGTTTATGCGAACTACATTTGTTTTAAACGTATCTCCACTGGAAGTTATCTTTTCGCGTCATTTCACGTTTGAAAAATCTATTTATAGTTCAATTTACGTTTCATTTCACTATTAAAATAAACTCTACGTCTTCTTTAGTTAAAATTATTCTATAACATATTCATCAATGTAAAAACAAAAAACAATATTCAATCATGAGTTTAACTGTGTCATAGATTCCATCTGCTCATAGACAAACGAAATATTGCTTCGTTTTTTATCATAACGAAATAATTCACATTGTGTCGAACCAAGAAGAAACCTTTAACCATTTACAATACCTAGTAGAGTAAACGGAAGCCACGCAAAGGGGAAGTAGGCCTATATAGTCTTCTTCTCGATACATTAAAAACTTTTAAAATATTTAGTTAACGTTTTTAATAATCTGTTTGTTTAGAATTCTTAAGAGTTATTCTGAAGAGCCGACCGCATTGGCGTAGTTGGTAACGTGCTCGCCTCTCATCATGCGGTCTTGGGATCGAATCCCATTCAGGCACGGCATATTTTCTTTCATACGTTACAAAAAAATATCATTTCATCCTTCACCATCTGCATTAGCAGTAATCGTAGAACAGTCGGACGTTAAACCAAAAAAAAAAACCATATATAGTATATATATATATATATACATATGTACGTATACTTATATACATATATAAAACATATATATACATATATATAAGTTATGTTTTTCTGAAAAATAACATTGTTGCCTAAAACGTTTTGTTCTGTTGTTAACAGTTTGTAGAGAAATTCTGTTAGTAAAAGAAAATTTTGCGTCGTAGGCCTATTATGGTATTGAAGAGGTGTACAAAATTTTCTTATCTTTCAGTTTACGTTTTCTCGTCAAAAAATTCATTGTTGTTATTGTTTACGTCATCAGCGAAAAGGCTGGATTGAACCTCCAGAGGTTTTACTAAGTAAAGCGAGAAGTGTGGTGGTTTACAATTGCCTTTCTCACTGGGTGGAAAAGTAAGCTTATCAGCATGCCCGGCTTTCTGAAAAGCATCCACTTTCCACCCTGCAAATGACACCTTCATTTCATTCACCACAGGGTCTGTCTGTATAATGAAATTCATTACTCTCAGAGGAGATAACTCTTGACTAATATCTTTTACACCTCTCCTCTTTTGATCTTAAATGCTTAAGTCATATAATTGGCTAACCATGTGATAAGAAACAAAATTATTTTTTGTAGTCCTGGCACTAGCAGATCGAGTGCAAATAATTTAACGCTCCACCTGTCTGTTATGGTCGAACAAACTACATAATTACTAAAATTGTACGTCTTTAGCTAAAATTTATATGTTGTTGTTTAGGTCATCAGCCGAAAGGGTGGTTTGAACCTGTAGAGGTTTTACTAAGTAAAACAAGGAGTGAGGTGGTTTACCATGCCTTCCTCACTGAGTGGAAAAGTACGCTTATTAGCATGCCGGGCCTTTTGAAAAGCACATATTTTCCACTACAAATGACACCTTCATTTTTTTACCACAGGGTCTGGCTGTATAATGAAATTCATTACTTTCAGAGGAGATAACTCTGATTAGTGTCTTTTACACCTCTTCCTCTTCTGTTCTTATCAGTCATTTGATTGGCTGACCTTGCGATAAGAAACAGAACTATTTATTTTAGCCCTGCAACGAACAGATTGAGTGTAAATAATTTGACACTTCACCTGTCTGTTATTGATAGAAAATTTACATACAAAACTTTTCTACGTTTACTTTTCGTAATTTTCTTAGATGTGGCCAAACATCATCTTCGTCCTCATCTGTAGTTTACTAGACCAGATCGTAGTAGGTCCGTTTAGTTTTGAAGATTTTTTTTAACTTGCGTTATTATTAGCAATTGAGTAATAATTATCTTATAAACTCTTTGGTGTTAATTAATTTTTTTCTTAATTTAAAACCAATCATAATGATTTTGTTAGGAATACTTTCAGAAAAATCATCCTTAAATACTTGTTCAAAAATTATGATGAAAAAATTACAGAAACTAACCTGTATTTCTTCTTTATTAATTTGGTTATATGATTGATTAGATTAAATAATAATCCTCTTAGTCTCCTGTGTCACTCGCAACCTAAATAAAATGTTCGTGTTTCTGAATGCTAATATTATTTTGATTAGATAAATTTTTATCACGTCTACTATATGTGTCGTATTCTAAATTAGTACACTATTTGAATATGGTAAGATTCCAGTACTTTTTAAATATGAACTGTTCAAATCTACGTGAATTCACATGAAAATATTGATTCATAATGTAATTTATTCATCATCAATGAAGTTATAATATAGATTATATATTCTTGCTGACTGTTGTATCACTTTACTTATTTGATTGTTTTTTCGATAATATTTTGTATTTCCTTCTACAATATATCTTGCCCCATAACAAGCGCGTGGAGTGTTAAATTATTTGCAATCGATCTGCTATTTCCAGGGCTACAAAAATAGTTCTGCTTCTTATCTCATGGTCAATTATATGACTGAAGCATTTAAGATCAGAAAAGGTAGAGGTGATAAAGATCCTAGTCAAAGTTATCTTTTCTGGGATTAATGAATTTGATTATACAGTCAGACCTCACTCCTCGTATTATTTAATTAAAGCCTTTAGAGGTTCGAACCAGCCTTTCGACTGATGCCCTTAACAACGACATGTCTCTGAAAATATTATGTTAAAATGTAAAGCCATAAAATGACCTAAGCCTGACAGTTATGTAAATAACTATTAAAAGTCCCTTACTCAAGAACTTGCGCTTTGTTCGCTATAAATGGAAAATAGTGGAAGATTGGTGTTCTTCATTGACTTTTTATCTTCTACAAACAAATAGTCTAAACAAAAGATTTTAACCATTTTTCTTCGGTTCTGCTCTGGTTAAGCAGTCATTCGTTATTGCAAGTGGAAATAAAAGTAGTGCGTTTCATTATACGCAAAACGAGATTTTGCGAAGTAAATAACTAAATAATCGAATTAAATTTTTGATGGTGCTACTAATCTGGTGGTGACATTACGAAGTGCAGTTTTTCACTGTTTTTTAGTGACGGGAATGGTTTATTTACGTGCATATTTTATTTAGTTAGCCTAACACTGGAACAAAACATCATGATTCAGAAAGAATAAATTATTTACCAAAAATGACTAAAAATGAGCTAAAGCGTTCTGTGTAGTATATAAAGTACAAAGTAGATTTCGTTCTACGAACATATAATGGTATATTTTAGAATGAAATTACAAAAGATTAAAATGAAAATAAAAATTTCAGTTGTTCATACGAAATTTTAAGGTTATTAGAACTGAAACAAAATACAAAAGTTTATTTTTATTTGAACTAAGATCCCGTTTTTAGACATAAAAAGTGGATAAAATATATGTTTTTTATGTGAAAGGTAATTCATATTTAGACACTATCTATTAGATTCCGTCAATCGGTACAGTTTACAGCGTACATAACTTTTCAATTAAATCATCAGCAAAGAGCGATATGATTGATTATAGAGATCGTTGAAGAGTGGGATATTTGAAATGGATTTTTATAAAGGTACTATAGATGGGATATAGGTCCGCTCATATCCTGTCAAACTAGATCAGCCAGAGTCCGTGAAAATTTTGTATTTCCCAATGTTACCGGTGTTGTTATTGATGGGGACATTACTGGCCCAGTTGGTTTCTTCAACCGATTGATGGGTTCACATTATGTATTCTGTACGCACAGTTGTGTTTCTAAAATGAAAATCATTTATATTGTTGTTCTTTTGTTTTATTCATTTGTTTTCAAATATTAATCAATTTTTAATTTGATTTATCTGATTTTTTCAATAAACTTTCTTGCAATACAAATGTTCGTAGCTAGTTTTTTATGACAGATTAACAATTTGATAAAAGAAGTTACGTAATTCTTGTAAAAATATATTTAATTCTTACAAGTAGGTGTATTTCAATCCTCCCTGCAATTCAATTCTGAGTTTTTAAATTATTCTGTCGTTTGAGATAAATAAATTCCAATGCATTCAAAATCAAACGAAATTTTGATTTTAGTTAATTAAAGAAAACGTATAATTGGAGAACTTAGTTCTCTTCGAAAATAGCTTTAAGGTTTGAGCACAGATAACAAACTTGTTTATAAAAGAAAGTTTTACTTAAAAACTTAAGTAAAATTGTAACAAACGTTTTGTTGCTTTAATGGTTTATGACATGCAAATTACTTAAACGATGTTTTTAGGTCGAAACGTAGCTCTAAATATTGTATGATTATAGAATAATTAGAATGATCTACTTCCTTCCGATATGCCCGTCTCTATAGATTTGGAGATGATTGTTTCAGAAGCAATTGAAATTTTTCAGCTGTATTTTACTGAAGTCCTCTCCAAAAATTATGAAGTTTCCTATTCTGACAGCTACATATTTCACACTTGTTAAGTAAGCTACTAATAAAAATGTTATTGCCCATAGCAGGTAGGTGGAGTGTTAAATTATTTGCACTCGATCTGCTTGTTCCAGGGCTTCAAAAAATAGTTTTGTTTCTTGTCACGCGATCAGCCAATTATATGACTAAAACATTTAAGAACAGAAGAGCTAGAGGTGTTAAAGATATTAGTCTGCTTATATCTTCTCTGAGTAATGAGTTTTCAGAGTCAATACCTCAGTGACGGCTTTATGTCTTCAAAAATAGGTAGAGAGTTGCAAAAAACCGAGAAAAACTAGTATACCAATATGTATATGCGAGAATCCCGAGAGTAAAAAAATATAAAATACACGTGTACAAAGTGTACATGTTTTTATTTTACACTCATACACACGATGACGCCACGCCGACACCGCAAATACAAAACAACAAACGTACACGTATTATAGAAATACCGGTGCAGTAGACTAGTCGACCCCGTCAACCTTTTCACTATTAGGTGGCGAGAACTAGGCGTGTGGATTTACCACTGACGTTACCGTAGTCATGGCAACCCTTTGGAAGCGGCTATCCGTTTAACTCTTTACTTGGGTATTTATTACGCAAATTAAGGCTATTACAAGGGCTATTTAAAACATTAAACAGAACTCAAAGTAATTGCAATAATTTTATGTACTTTTTACATGACACTTCTTCATTTATTGTTAAACAAAAACAATTTAACAGTAATTATACGTATTTTGTAAAAGAAATAAATCTTGATACTGTCCAGAAAATAGGTGAAGAGACTCTTCATCTACTTGACCTGAATAACCGCCGCTGCAATACCTAACTTTACAACAGTAACATTTTAGTTTTTTAGTAGAAGAAAAAACAGTGCAGACTTCTCCGTGGTCTAGTGGTATAGATACTGAAGTCATGAGATTGTCTTTTGCGTATGAATGGGCTGTGAGGAAAAGAAGTGAAAATTTTACAATGCTCCCAACCTTAATAGTGAAACACTATTCGTACGTTTCATTACCGTGCAGTTTCTATATAAATTTTGTAAGCTGTGGTTTATTCCGAGAAAATGCTTTCAACATAAACCTTATGAGACATAAATGTGACCTATAATATTTCCTATAGCTTAATTACATGACTAGAAATGTTTGATTTACTGTAATTACCAACTACCTTATTCCATTGGAACAAAGTTTTTACGAATGAATCGTATTCTTTACTATCGCTGTCACCGGCGTCTTCACTATCAGTTTTTCTAGTATCACGTAACCGTTTTCTTTTTTTACCAGGTGTCAAAACACCTTTTAAAAAATAGCTTTTTCACGTGTTTAATTTCCTTCTTTATTTTTCGAATCGTGGAAAGAGAAACATCACAGTATTTAGCCACTCGCTCATGGCTTTTGTTAAGAGGCAGGGAAAGGCATTTTTGTTAAGATTCAACTTCACAGCATTTTATTATACTGCATATTACATTGTTCAGCGCTGTGAATAGTCTGCCCACGTTTTCGAGAAACTAACATTTTTGTTTACGGTAATAAACAGTTATATTCGTACAGTTAACCTACAAAAAGTTCCGTGATATACTGTATATACTCTGGGTATAGTATATGTTGATATGTTTGTTGTACTGAAATTAAAACAGTCGCGCATGCGCACTGATGCTTTCCCCCCTTTATCCCTCGTTTCAAACAAGGGCAAACTCGTGACTCAAGTGACTATAGTGTGCTTCAATTTTTACCTAATGTTAATAAAGTGACGTTCGATAAAACTTACGGATGTAATAAAAACGAATACTGCCGGAGAACCACCGCTAAGGTCGTGAGTCTAGTGGAAACCTTTTCACTGGTATAACGGAGATACCAAGAAACATTTATCACCTTCGATGGTTTATACGGTAACAAAACTCGGTTGCCATGACAGAAAACAGACGTACAGTCGTAGACCATACGACGACGCATACTAAAAACAAATCCAGAAGGTGGGAACGCAGCCACACCGGATTCTAAATAAGCCTGTAAGGGGCCCCACGTTGGGCGCCAAAATGTAATGTGCCCCGGTTCCAAATAATTAACTGCCCTAAATTTAAGCTAGCCAAAAATGGAGTTAAATAAAAACACAGAATTTGAAGGATATGCTGAGAAAAACAAAATTTAATTAAATAGAATTTAGAATAAGATACAAAAATGAGAGTTTACTTAGTAATACATTAAATATATTTTTTAAATGATTTATGATTTGATTCCTTTCCTTTTTTTAAAATACTTAATATTAATTTAACAGATCTTATAACTTATTTATCGTTTATTTTAAAATTAAAAGGTTTCACCACAATGATTGTCCATGCTGTTCACTTTTAATCCCCGGTATTGTTGTCTTGTTGGAGGTGCTTAGTTCATGTACTCTTCTTGATGATCTGAGACCATCCTCAAATAAAAAAATGGTTTCCTTGATTTATATATTCTACAACTCCATTAACCTTCAATTTTCCATTGTTTCTTCACTCGCGCATTTATATTTATTAATTATAATCTCATTGGTTGAAATTTAACCGAACTATTTTATTTAACCTTCTTGAACATGAAGTCGAATTCAAACAAAGTTGATTTTCACTATTTATTTAATTTAATTTTTATCACTTTGGATTTACTGTTCATCATGTTTTAAAGATATATATAAAATATTTAAATACCGGTAGTCATTAAAAATATCTACACAATTCATATTTTTTTTATCATAGCCAAGGAAACAAGCTTAAAACATCATTATATCACACACATACATATGATTTAGGTTGGTACCATTACTTGCTACAGGCCTACCATATTTTTACTTGATGTGCTTAGTGTTGGTACGCCTGTTCCTTCAATTAAGGAAATCCAGAATTCTAATTTGCTACAAGCCGAACTCTGAATAATTTAACTAAAAACATACTTTTACTTGTAGGCTATTAATTTCTAACCCCATTATAGTCTGTTTTCTTTTTTAATCCCTTAAGTGTGTACGTCGAAATCTATTAAATTTAGGAATAATAAGCAACTCCATGACCCAATAAGATAAGGATAAATGTATGGCGTGTAAATGAGGTATAGTCTTATATAGACTCAGGCCGACCATTCCTGATAGAGTATAGTTAATTGAACCCCAACTATCAAAGTAACCGGTAATCACTGTCTAGTATTTATATCCGTATTAAACTGCCTTTACTAGGATTTGAACTAAGGAATCTTAGTCTCCAAAAATCAGCTGTTAAACAGCTGACTCGTGGCAACGACTTTAACACTAGACCAACTCGGTGGGTTAAATAAACTAAAAAAGAAAAAAAATATAAATCATTAAATTTGTTTGTTCGCGGACTCCTCCTTTACGAGTCTTCGTATAATCGCAGGTTTATTACGTCAGTGATTAAAAATTTAAAATAAAGTTAGCTAAATTTAAACATTAAAAATCCAATTTTACGTTCATTTAGAATAGTCAAAGAAACAAATAGTTGACCCAAGGCTAGACAAACATAGAGTTGACTGTGTTGTGACCATTTTAAAAATAGCTACATGAAATATATTTCTAGAAATGTTAGTTAGAACGTTTCTTGTTTTATTTCAAATTAAATTAAGCAGAATCGTGTGCCAGTTATTAGTTGATTTTTCTTGTAAGAAAATGAATCAACTTTTTTTATTAATTTTAGATCATTACTCTTGTAATTAAAACAAATTAGATTTAATATGTTTAGAATTTACTTAGCGTAAGAAAATTTCAGAGGTTCTTATGAAATATTTTATATTCATCCGTTTAACTTTATAATGTTACTTTTAAAGCTTATCTTCAAACATATCGGTGCGTTTTCCAAACAATCTTAACCTTGCATTTTCAGGCGTATTAGGTGTGATTTTCTATAACAAATAAAACTTACTTATTAGTATAGTACTATTTACTAATACGGAGAGAAATTGGAGTAAATTTATTTCGAATGAGTGAAGATAGATGTGCGAAAAGGGCATTAAGCTACATACTTGATGGACGAAGAGATGTAGGTAGACCGCGATAAAGATGGGTAGAGAAGTCGGAACTGGTCTAAAAGCCTTATCCATGATAGGAAGAAAAAAAGAAGAAGAAGATATTTACGTGTATCCTTATCTTATACCTTGAGGAAAAATATTTCGACTTCTATCTCACCAAAATTTTAAAACAAAAAACTAGTTGTTTCTGAAACCAAGTCACTGTTTGACTAATAAAATCAGTGTAATCGTTACTTGCTAGCATATTTTTAAAAAATAGAATTTTGACAAGAACTTAATACAAAAACTGGTGTGAAACTCTCGCACACATTTTTCTTACCAATTTTACCAAAAAGAATCAACAAAGTTTTTATAAGTATTTTAATTAACTGATAAAATAATTATCCCCTATACGTCAAAAACAGTTGACAGAAAACAAAAACTTATATAGTTATAAATCCACCGGGTTGGTCTAGTGGTAAACTCTTCGTTGCGAGTCAGCTGTTTGACAGCTGATGTACGAAACGAAGGTTCAGTATTTAAAATCCTAGTAAATGTAATTACTTTTATACGGATTTGAATACTAGACAGTGGTTACAGGTGAACTTTGATGGTTGAAGTTCGATTAACAATAATTTCTCAGGAATGGTCGGCCTGAGTCTGAACAAGATGACAACTGATTTATACGTCTTACAAATCATCCACATGTCATTGGACCCTTGGGTTGTTTATTGAACTAAATTGAACAGATTGCTAAGTACACACATTATGAATAAAACAAATTATATAGGTGCTCATTAAATTTATAAATAAGTGTACACTAATACCTTAAACCATATACTTTCACATCCACACGTAGCACACAATCCACGTAGAAGACTAAAGATATGTTTAAGGCGGGAATTTTTATGAAAGTATGACCTGAGGGTATGCCCATAATAGGCAGGTGGAGTGTTAAATTATTTGCACTCGATCTGCTAGTTCCAGGGCTAAAAAAAATAGCACTGTTTCTTATCACATTATCAGCCAATTATATGACTGAAGCATTTTAGAACAGAAGAGGTAGAGGTGACCTGAGGCGACCTGAGGGTTACCATTTGGTGACTTCTCTACATACAATAGTTCAAGCCTTTGATACTAAATATTATGTATTTCTGGTTGTACTATAAAACAGGTGTAATTTATTATCGATTAAAGTAAAATAATAAAACTGTGTAAAAGTGTAGTTAACTATGGATACATTTTTTTTCTTGAAATTTAAATATTATTATTGTAGAATTTACAATTATTAATGTTTCTGTTAATTATTAAAATTTTATTAATTAAAATTATGTTTACATTTTAATATAATAATGTTTTATCTTAGAGATTTATTTTTTAATTTAAAATATGATTAAAGTTAATGAAAATTTCGAAATTAACAGTTGGTAGATTAGTATAAAAAGTTTTTTACATGGTTTATCTAGTTTTTTTAAAGTTTATTTCAAACCATAACTTTGTAAAAAGAATCAAGTTGAATATTAATGCGGCATCAGTACACGGTTCGTTTCATATCCACGAGTGGGGTGGAAAAAATAAAATCATTTCGTACAAGTTGTCATTTTTCAAACTGTCATAAAGATTCTTTTAAATACAACTTCACTCTATGTAGGTTTCTGTTACAGTACATATTTTTGTAATGCGTATGTTACATAACTTCCGCGATTTCAATGGAATGCAAAATATTTTTTTTTAATCACGCTACTTAATTAGAATTTATTCAGTCTCTAGAACGTAGTATTTTACAAGTTTATTTTTACTCAAAAAAACCAAAGCTATTCGTTTCGTTTACTGTAATTATTTGGATTAACTCATTCAATTATCTTAAATACCAATCAATATTATTGTGTTATCGAAAACCGTGTGGTTTTCAGAAAATTTCATTTTCACATAGCAAATATATAGTAAGTACATTATAGATAAATATTGCCTATAACAGGCAAGTGGAATGTTAAATTATTTGCACTCGATCTGCTAGTTATAGGGCTACAAAAAATAGTTCTATTTCTTATTAAATGGTTAGACATCTATATGACTGAAGCATTTTAGAACAGAAGAGGTAGAGGTGTAAAAGATACTAGTCAGAGTGATCTCCTAGTAATGAATTTCATTATACAGCGAGACCTTGTGGTGAACACAGGGAAGGTACCATCCAGGGTGTAAAGTAGATGCTTTTAAAAGGGCCTGGCATGCTGTTAAGCATACCTTTCAACTCAGTGAGGAAGGCAATCATAAACTACTTCTCTCCTTGTTTTACGTAGTAATGCCTCTGGAGGTTGAAACCAACCTTTCGTCTGATGACCTACACAACAAAGATAAATAAAGGAATCGAGATTAACGGGAAAGGACTGACCAACTTAAAATACGCTGATGATGTTGTGTTTCTAATAGAAAAAAGCTTCAAAGAATACCAGTTAATACTAATCGAGCTTAAATACGAATTCTAAAATATAAGATAAATAATAAACAGAGTAAAATAAAAATTATGACCCATCAAAATTATAGTCATAGACAATGACAGTGATACCGCGGTTAATGACCCTTATTATACAGCGTACCATTGCATCTAAGGTATGCAATGTCTAAGATTTCTCAGATAGATGAATTTAAGGTTTAAAATTTAGGGTTATGTTTTATTTTGACATGTCCTATTCCCTTTTGGGTCTCCTAGATGCAGTTGTACAAAAAAATATCATTAAATTTGTTAAAAAAACTCTAACGGCTGAAATGGAGAGACGCATAAGGTCATAATGTTATGCCTTTTGAAGGTAAAGCAAAATTCTGAATAATCTTAAAATCCCTTCAAAGCTAAAATCTTTTTGCAAAAGATCTGATGGAGAAACCTAGACGAGAAGATTCATGAAACGACTCATAGTGAATATCAAATTGAAAGACAGAGCAAGAAATGAGGACATTCGTCAGAAAAATAAAGTAATAGATGTAAAACAGCATAAAGCATCCCTAAAATGGCAGTTGGCCGAGCACACCAGTTAGGTAGACAGATGATCTTGACACGAGATGATGAAGCAATAGAGGCACTGGCTGGGAAGAAAGGTAGAGATCGTTCACCAACATGATCTTTAGATGACTTGGAACTAGAGACAGAATTGAACTAGGTAGGAAGGGCGCAGAACAAGGAATTCTGGACCTACATCTAACATTAGATGATAACAGCCTGGTCAAGAAGAAGAAGCTGGAGAGTAGATAGATACATAAGATAGCCTTCATAAAATAATATAATTCGAAATTTATACAATTATAAGTAAGTTCATAGTTTTTATAGTGTTTATGATACAATTTGGAAAAATTTGTACCTCTATGGTCGAAACCATATTACATTTACCATCAATGCAATGTAGCAATTAAAATTATTTAGAATTCAAAAATATCTGAGTACAAAACATCGTGTATTATGCAACTTTCTTTTGTGATTCGATACGTTATTTTTTTCTTCAAAACTGAAATAATTTGTTAAGCTTTGTGACATTAATAGCACACTTCGGATTATTTTAATTAATATAACTGCCAATTAAAACTAAACCAACGCCAACTTCACCTAGACATGATCAGCTTTCTGGGCGGTATTTTAGAAAATAGTAATTAATGAAATAGGTCAACCGAGTAAAAATATCGTCTGAGGTACGACAAAACAATTTTAAGTTACTTGATTATCGGATTTTAAAAAACATGCCAATTATCTGAAATTATTTAATAATTGTTTGTTATATTTACATTATTTATAAGCAGTATTTTTTCTGATTTTGAAAACTTAAAAGTTCAATGGCTACGTCCGTGTTGTTGAGATAGTAAGTAAAATAGTGATATTTCTCATACCTGTCTCCCAGCTTATCAACTTACCGAGTGTCTCAGTCAACTAATGATACCTAAATAAAAATTTATTCAAAAATCGATCACAATGGAACTGTAACGTAGGATCATTCATTATGAATTTTTTTTATAAACCCGCTGGCCAAAGATTATTTACATTAAAACGTAACTACTTTAAAATATAAAATACATTAGATAATCCATGTTAACTTATTGACAAATGAATACAAAAATTAATATTTACAGTGTTTTAACTAAAAAGTTAAATGAAGCTAAAATAAGCATTGCTTAAAAAATAATTTTTTCACTTAACTCATTTTCGCTTATGTAAATAACGTCAGTCATGTCTTACAATAATTGTTAGCACTTTCAAAAATGAATCTATTTTTAATTGAAACGACGGTAGACTTGTAATGAGTAGCCAGCTCTAAATATTTCTTTTAAAAACTCAAATTCTCCACACCTTTACATCACTATTTTTTCCGTGACTAATATCATATTTTGTTTGTAGTTTTACCCAAATTTAGGTCAAAATTTCTAGATTTTTCATAGTATCTCAAAATTTTGATTTATCTTGCAAGATTTTCATGTGATTTAACTTCCTACCTCATGAATAATTTATTTGAAATGGCATCTAACAAAATTCATTCAGTTACCGACCGACTCTATTACACCAGACAAGTAGTGACAGCAGTACTTCATCTTCCGTGTGTGACGTAGATGTGCAGAGCAGACCGAATTGACCACCGGGACGAGCAAACCTATCTAGTCTTTACGCCATAATGTACAGCAGTCAAATGTAAAACAACTAAAATTCCTTTCCAGGAAAAAATGACGAGCTGCACGGGAATACAAACAATTACTACCATAGACTTACGTAATTTAGCAGGAAATTGATTACGGATGCAACATCTGCCGTGTAATAAACAGTAGTCACATCGAATCGAACATTTATAAATGAAACTTGAAGACTTTATTGGATTCAGTGATTTACTAAATTTTCTGTAAGTAATTCACATTTTCCTAAATAATTAAAAAGTCAGTTTTGTATAACTAACTTAGAAACATCCATTACAATATGGTTATTTGGTTAAATGAAATAAATAAATGTTTAAATAAATATATTTTTTATAAAATTATATTATAAATATTACACTATTATCTTTTGTGTAGCCTACAACTTCTGCTTCTGATGACCACCTTAATTTTAGTGAGTTCAGTATTATATTGTTGTTTTCTTTTTTACTTTTTATCCTATATAAATTTATAGGGAGGAAAGTATTGTTTTCTAGTCAATTTTTTGAAGTCCGTTTTTCACCAGAAATACACGTTTTCAGGCCGCTTGAACCAAAACCCATCTTTTTAGTGACTGGTCTACGTGTGTTATAAAAAATATCTCTGAAAAACAGAGTATTAAACGAAGTGAAAACTTGGAACTTAAGTTAGGTATTTCTTGGAGATCTTGAAAATTTTCATCAAAATTGGTCAACCAGAAGTAGTAGTTTATTCGTGCAATTTTTAACTTTTTGCAATTTTCTTAACAAACGACTCGTACGTTTATTTTTTAAATCACCTCATTCACTATATTTTTATGCTGTGCAAGACAGGGTAAGCGCCATGACTGCTGAAATTCTTAGGACTGTGCTCCCTCGGTAAGAAATTGCTTTTTAAAAAGTGGTTTAGATTTTTAAAGATGCGCCCTTAATTTTAGGGCAAAAGTGTATCGTATAAAATTTTAAATATTACAGGAAATTGAAAAATCTACAATATTTATTTGAAGCAGTTTTTTCTACAATGCTTAGTTTAGCGTCATTTAGTATTTTTCTGTATTTTACTCATTCAAATCGGTAAATGATGGGTTTTTTTATGATTGCCGACTAAGAATGCATTTACGAAAAATATACAAAATTAAAGTTGTGTCAAATACACAAAAAACCTACAACCTTTTAGCAAATATTTTTATGTTCAACGCGTAGTTCATTTTTGATTAGTGACTTTTTTGTACTTTTAAGTCCTACAGAGGTTGATTTTCATTAGGGTCATTCACTTATAATTAAAATTAAGTTAGGCCTATGTTTTTTATTTTACATGTTTACTCCTGATTAAACATAGGTTATGCTTTTCATTATTTACATTTATAAGAGAAAGTCGTTTGAGTGTTTTAAATTTTTTTTTATAATGTTAGTTTACTTATTATGTAGTATACTATATAAAGTAAAGAAGCTTAAGAACTGAGACTAAATCCTCCTACGCACCAATATTTCAATGATGAAAAAGTTTTAGCTACTTCTAATCCTAATAGACAGAAACCGTTCCACATTAATCATTATCTTCAATTTTAGTCTGTCAACTTACTGGGAAAGTTTGCATAAGTTCTCACCACGCAACCATTCCACTATATCTGTGTTTTCAACAAAAATACTCATTCTTAGTTTGTAATTACTGTTAGGCTACTACAAGAAATGAGAATTATTAGGTGTAAGGTAATTAGTCAAATGTTATTGACCATTGACCGAAGGTCAGTGTTATTACAATAAAACCTTTGTAATTAAAAAAATTAGATTTAATGATGCTGAAATTATATTTTAAAATTTATTTGATTTATTATCTATTTCATATTTAAGAAGAAGGTAAGAATAACTGTTTTTATGACACTTAACATAATTTCTAAGTTTCAATTTCGTTCAATATACCGTTCTTGAGGTACTTTGTTCACACGCGCGCGCGCGCGCACACACACACACACACACACTCACAAACAAACAAACAATCGCAAAAAACATGTTTTTTGCAAAACTTCATTTCGTAAAATCGACACGATAACAATACTTTCCTTCCCTATAAATTGATGTATAAAGTAATCCCAGTAAAGTCCGTTATCAATCGGGATACGTAAGGTATGAACAGTTCTTCAAAGGGTGTTTAATAGTTTGAGAAAGACTTTAAAGAAATTGAAAATGAATTTGTGATATAGTTTTCACAATTTATTCTTCTGCATGAACCAGAAAGTCATGAACTTATGCGTGATAAAAGGGTTCCAGGGTAGGAAAGCAGAATTTCAATATTTTTTTTAATATTGTTGTTGGATTATAATAATTCTTGTTACAACAGGGTCTTGATACATTTAGATATCAATTACAGTTTTGAGGAGCAACCTTTTTTTTTACAACAAACAATATTTCACTTTTTAATTTATAAACTTTTTCATATTATATTTTCTGATTCTACTTCATTGGACATTTTTGCTCCATGATAGATTTACACAAGTTGTACTGTTATAACTGTAAGTTGTAACTGTCATACATAAATAGATTGCATTTGTTTAGTATTTGAACGTTTAGCCCATAATTTCTCTTTGCCAACAATAATTTTAAAGGTGTTATTAACATTAAGACTTCGTCAAGAATTACTCCTTACATACTAAAAATAATTTATTTATCCTAGTATTTTAACTTCCAAGCCATTTTTATAATCTGGAAAACCACTTAAAAATGTAAGTAGTAACTTATTTAAATATAAATTGCATACACCCTTTAAACGATATTTGTTAATACATAAAATTGAAATGACTTTTCAGAAATTAGTTTATTTGAAATCCAAAACATTGAAGAGTAACATTTTAAGTGGTCCGTATTGTTTTAATATTTGGAACGTTGACAGCAACTTCTATCGTAACGTTAAAAGCGGGAAGCAATTCACTGTCATTCCATTTGTTACACAAAGAACCTAATTTTATAACAAGGAGTAAACATATGTAAAACAAAGTTTATGTACAGCATCGTGCTGAAATAATGTTCGCGGTATATAATAATAATTTTATGCCTCATCAATCCACTAATTTAAGCACCACTGTCTACAGGAAATAATTAAGTCTGGCTGGTATTTTATTTTTGAAATACTTTATGAGGTGAATACGCTCAGGTAAAATGTTACTGAAATTCCTTCAACGCTTTTACCCGAAATTTTAGTATAAACGATACAGTTCTAATCTTATTAGAATTAAGGACTCTCATTTTTCATTTGTTTTAACTGTTTTCTCATCAACTTAATTATTGTTCATCGGTTTCTGAAATTATTCTTTGGAACATTTAATGTTTTTTCCTTTTAATCCTTCCTTCTGATAAAAAAGTTTTAAAAAAGAAAATTTTGAAATTTTGCAAAAATCTGAAAATGAAAGTAATAAAAGCCGTTACGAGATTTTTCTAAGTAAATAAGAAAATAGTTTAATTAACATTTCGATGACGTTACTATTGTTGTTATTTGTTGTCATTATGGTGATTAACCCACCGGGTTGGTCCAGAGGTAAAGTTGTCATCGCGATTCAGCTGTTTAACAGCTGATTTTCGGAGACGAAGGTCACTAGTTCAAATCCTAGTTAAGGTAGTTACTTTTACACAGATTTGAATATTATAATACTTTTCACGGTTGATGAGCTCTGCTGTTTCACGCGTTTAGACCAGTCAGAACGGTTGCCGACGTTGTCAGATTGTACGAATGTTTCAGCTTGACAAACATTACGCGCGCATGCGTATAAGAGCCGCATAGTTCACTCGTGTCTTGCATCTCGTACGGAACTGATCGATTATATAACGCGTTAACATGAAATATTTTATATATATTTTCAGCTGGTTGTATGTTTATAGGTTATAATTGTTATTGAAAGACCAAAAAAATGGCTGACATAATATATAACAGAGCTACTAGACCAAGTATTGGTAACGTTGTTGGCAAGTCATTGGATAGCTATGAAGTAGGAAGGGGACAATGCGTACGATCAGAGATCATCAATCTTGAAAAATAATACAGACAGTGCTTCCCGGTGTACTTTGATGGTTGGGGTTCAATATACTATACTCTCTCAGGAATGGTTGGCCTGGATCTGTATAAGACGACACCTCATTTACACGTCTTACTCATCATCTTCATCTCATTTGATCATGGGGTTGCTTATTGTTCTGAATTGAACAGATTACAACGTATACAGAAATTAGGGATTATGGTGACAGAAATGTTGATTTAAGGGGCACATCCTATGTAATAAATAAAACTGATACAAAATATCGCGAAAAAGGATTATTTTTGATGTAATTTTTAAAATGTTTATTAAAGATAGATTAGTATTATCCAAATTAATTTAGATCGGTCACAAGTAATCTATAAACTTTTTTTACTTTTCATTCAAAAATTTACAATTTGTGAATGTTTAACTTACCGTTTTTCAGTATCATTGTTACAAGTTAATAAAATTGTAAATTTTGTGTAAACTTATGTTTTTATTTGATGAAGTAACATCGAATTCCACTTCATTTCATTTCAAGGATGAGGACTTTATCCTCATGTATTTTCTGAGATTTTAATTTAATATTTTTTGAGGCTTCGTCATTTATTTCTGAGTGAAGGTTTTGTGGTCATTCGCATTTAAGCCTCTTCCCAGGGTTTCATGTTTTTTTGACTACTACAATTCACTTCATTCACCGCTGGGTCTGGCTGTAATGAATGTTTTACTATTGTCTTTTACACCTCTACCTTTTCTGTTCTTAAATGCTTCAGTAGTTAATTGACTGACCACGTGATGAGAAACAGAAAATATATTTTTGGTATCACTAGAAATAGCTCGAGTCAAAATATTTTAACACTCCTCCTGCCTGTTATGAGCATGATTTTTTGTTTACTAATATTTTTAAACATTATTTTTTCATAATATTATTATAATTATGTCCATGATGGACAGGAGGAGTGATAAATTATTTTGACTCAATCTGCTAATTCCAGGGCAACCAAAAATAGTTCTGTTTCTTATCACATGGTCAGCCAATTAAATGACTGAATCATTTAAGAACGGAAGAGGTAGAGATGTAAAAGACACTAGTCAGAGTTATCATCTCAGAAAGTAATGAATTTTATTATACAGACAGACACTGTGGTGAATGAAGTGAATGTGTCATTTGCAAGGTGGAAAGTAGATGCTTGTTAGAGGCCCTGGCATGCTGATAAGCATAGTTTTCCTTTTAATGAGGAAGGCCTTGGTAAACTACCTCACTCCTCGTTTTACTTAGTAAAATCTCTAGAGGTTCAAACCAGCCTTTCGGCTGAAGACCTAAACAGCAATATTTTAATAATTTATAACACAATGTTTGTATAAGATTCAAGCATTTTTGTTCATTTCCTTTGATAGATTTCAAATAGGGATGTAATTTATAATATATTTTTGTTTTTCCTGTGAAATTTACTGAATAGTGATAGTTTGTTTTATTTAATTGTATATTTTTTAATATTTGCTATTTTTGTCCGCTGTAAAAATATTAGGCCCGAATAATGTTAGTTTTTTAGCGTTTCCAGAAATAAATTGTAATCTCATGGGATAGTGAACTATTTGTCGGTTGGCGGATGTCGGGTGAGTTAGTTGAAATAAAAGGGAAAATCGAATGAGATTAGTTAATGAAGGCTGATGTTGGACGTGTGACATCGTCTCCCAAGCGTTTTGTTTTTAGTTTTTCGTTTCCATGCGTTTCAATGTAACACCGATATGTGGATGGACCGACTAGCTGATACAGAAACTCTCTCTCACCCTGTTTTGTGGTCTACCCACTCATGGTTTATGTAGCGTTTTGATCAACCTCCCTGAAGGGTACTGATGTTTTAACACACAGCCTCATGCCTTATGCATTTATGCTACCATCCCTCTAACAGATCTTACCTTCCCTTCACCACGAATAGATAGATTGCTCGTAACCGAGTCCAATAAAATAATAGCAAATCCAATTTATTCATCATTGACCAGGGGTAATCCACGGCTCTCGCGATCCAATATATTCGATACACTCTTTCAATTCAGTATAATTCCTATCAAACAACCTTTACGCTTTGTGTACATACACCTACTGGCTCATGAATCAATGAATTGCTCTTATCTTCTATTTCCTTTACTTTTCTCTTTCTGTATAAATTTACCGAAAGAAAATACTGTTTCAGTAAAGAAATATGTATTCACAAAATGTTATCCACAGCATTACTTTATTTAACAAAAATAAATTTTAAATTCATGGAATTTAAATTTCTACCATTATGTAGATATGACGTAAAGTTTCTCTAAAAATATTGTTGAACTTTTTTCTTTAATAAAATACAACATAATAAACCACAAAGCGGTTATAACGGATTCGTGGAAACTGTGTTTAAATTCTTTATCTCTTATGTCTAATTAGTTCTGTTATTTTAATATAATAACATTTCGAGTCGTACGGATTTTTTTTAAATTATAAATTTAAAATGTGTATTTTAATGCTTATCTAACTGAAAATAACACCCCATCATTACACCCTAAACATTTTAGGTAGTATCTTGCGCATTTTATTGTATCAATCAACATCTACAATTTTTTCCTATCTGAGAATAATAAGCAATATTGATGTTGAATGTTGGCACAATTGAAGTAACCATCCGATGTGGTTTCACGTTGTTATTATAATCAGGTTATTGTTTCTTCGTTTGGACAATTACGCGACTAAGTTGGATATCTTCTTATATTGTTTTCATGTGAGGTGAAAATGTATAGCCTACTAATGTTACAAAGTAAGTTAATTTGTTTATAAAAGGTAATCTCAGAAACAACATAACCAATTCTTCCGCTGTTTACAATTCACTCAATTTCAATTTTTGTGGACAATTATTTCACTGTTGGTAGCTTAGAGCTCCCCGAGAAACATAGGCTATATGGCATTATGTAGTTTCTAAATTTTGGAAAAACAATGTGATTAGTAACATTGTCATTCCATTCACGCCCCACTGACAGTTTTTAATTTTTTTTAATCCGACATTTCCCTTGTAGTATTATATAAACAGTTCCGAGGGAGGTGGAGGGTTGTTTGCTGATGTCGGATCAAGTGGCCAGGCGGCGGGTTTTTGGTTGGTAAGAATGTTGCGGCCTCCTTGGCTGGATGATGACGCCTCAATTGAGTCCAATACTACTTCCCCCATCTTGAGGGAGTAAACATGAGTTTTTCTCGCTGCCTCGGATAAAAAAAATTGTAGTTGTCATCTTTTATTTTAATTTCTTTGGTGTAAGGTAGATTAGAAAAAATTAATTCTTTTACCCATCAGTATTATAGCATCTATTGTATAATACAATGTATTTTATTTTTTGTCAGGTACCGCCCTACAATATGACAATATCCTTTTCTCTTCCCTTTTTTCAAAATTTTGAAAATTACTTGTGAGACAAATATCAAAAAAATAATATCAAATCAAATTTCTCAAGAGAAAGTTATGCAAAACTTTCTAAACGCCAAACAGATAGTACTGCTTTATAAAAATATATATATTTCCATTCAATTTTTATTGTTGTTGTTTAGGTCATCAGCCGAAGGGCTGGTTTGAATCTCTAGAGGCTAAGTAAAACGAGAAGTGAGGTGGTTTACAACTGCTTTCCTCACTGAGTGGAAAACTATGCCGGTCAGTATGCCAGGCACTCTAAAAAGCATCTACTTTCCACTTTCCAAATGACACCTTTACGTTATTTACCACAGAGTCTGGCTGTATAATGAAATTCATTACTCTCAGAGGAGATAACTCTGACTAGTGTATTTTACACCTCTACCTCTTCTGTTCTTAAATACTTTAGTCAGATAATTGACTGAGCATGTGATAAGAAACACAGGTATTTTGTTGCCCTGGAACTAGCAGATCGATTGCAAATAATTTAACACTCCACCTGCTCCACCTGCCTGTTACGGGCAAACTAATTTTCTTATACTGTAGTTCCATTTATTCTTAGGCCATATTTCTCCCATTTCTCTACATGAGAAGTTAAAGTTTGGTTTACCGTGAAGCGTATTGAGAGAGAGGTCATTGTTGCTAACAAGCGGTTAATTGCAATGAGAAGTTAAATTCATTATTATTATTACTCGTATTTTGTTTTGTCTCTTGCCCTGTATGAATATATATATCTCTACGCGCGTAAAACTATGAAATAATATTTTAACATTAGTTATTCAGCTATAAAAGAATTCATCCTGGCAAAACAACCAAAGTTCACTTTATTTTAATTTCATTTTCTAGGTTCAAAATAACCATAAAAACTTTTAACAAAATTCCCACTGAATTTTATAATAATTTACATAGAGGCTATGTCAGTAAATATTCAAACGAAATGAATTCTATCTAGAATAAATAAAGTTCCTTTTAAGTTATGTTGTTTCTAAGTTTATAAATTTTAAATAAACACCTGCCTTTTGTCTGATGAATCAGAAAAACGATAACACAACATTTTTTTATTGTAAAACTGTAAGAAACGCTCTTTGGTTGTTTTTGTTTTTCGTTTCGTTACGTAAATATTTTCACTCGAATAAAAGTTTACAACATAAATAATGTAGTATCAAAATATGGCAAATAGATTGCTGTGGTTTTGTTTTATGAATTGAAATTTTTTAGTGTTCAATTTTTTTAAGCGTTTCAGACTTGAAAAATAGTGTTGCGATAGGTATGACACGCTTAAGTTCATCGTTCTTTAGTATATAACTTTCCAAATAAAACTCTTGCTCTTCCATCTATGTTCACATGTATTTTTTTCTAAAGTTTTGGTTAATTTTTTTGGAGGAATGAATTTGTTTTTAGTAAAGTAAGAAATCTTTTTGTCGGAATAAGAAAAGCAATTTGAAAGTAAGATATCTGAATTTAATATCATATAAAACAAAATAGTTTCAATTTTATCATCAGTTTTCAATGTTATTGAAATACAACGGCTTCTGAAGATTTAATCTAACAAGAAGAATGATTAAACTATAATGTTCATAGCATAGTGATTAACGCGTTACACTAAAACGCAGAGATCTTGGGTTCGATTCCTGGCTAGGAAATTATTACAAAAGAAATTCCAACGTTCCATTTACATAACCCATTGTAGTCGCTAATGACTTAGCTGTTGATGTGACTTTTAAATAAGAAAAAAATTCTTTTTAATCAAACTTTTTTCTGCATCATAATTTATCAAGTAGGTAGGTAATGATTATAACTATTAATTTATTGCATTATCTAACTATTGCCATGTAATAAAATTCAGTTTTTACACATATAATTGTTTTAAAGTTCAGAATAAAAATAGTTTAGACCTACTTCAAAATACTCTCTGACCATCTATATATTTAAAATAATAAGGTATTACGTCATTGCTGTCAATCTGTCAATCCGTTGTTTTTAAAATTTGAAGTAACATTTTAGTATAAAAATTTACATGATTGGTTTTTTTAAAAAGATACATGAAATTAAAAATGTAAAATTCATGATTTGTAAACATTGCCGCTAAATCTTTTTATTATATTCCAGTGTTTGCTCATAAGAGGAAAGTGTTAAATTATTTACACTGTTATCTGCTAGTTCCAGGGCTACAAAAAATAGTAGATTACTGTTTTTTATCACTTTTTTTGTCATCAGTCTCGCGACTGGTTTGATGCACTTCTCCATGCTATTCTATCTTGCGCAAGTAGTTTCATATCTACATACCTATAACACCCAACATCTTCTGTAATTTGCTTTATATATTCTAATCTTTGCCTCCCCTTACAATTTACTCCCTCCATATTACGCTACATTATTGATAGCCCAATACCTGGATGTCTTAAGGTATGCCCCACTAGCCTATCTCTTCTACTGGTAAGATGCTTTCATATACTTCTTTTTTCGTCCATTCGCCTAAGAACCTCTAAACTACTTATTTTGTCTACCCACCTAATCTTTAACATTTTCTTATAACACCACATTTCAAAAGCTTCTATCCTCTTCTTTTCTACAGCCCCTATCACCCACGTTTCACTCCCGTATAATGCTACACTCCAAACATAATGTTTTAAGAAAGTTTTCCTAATTTGTAAATCAATGTTTGTAGTCAGTAAGCTGTTTTTCATTTCAAAGGCTTGTCTTATTACATGTTCAGCCTAAACCTAAAGCATTTATGAACAAAAGAGGGAGAGGTGTGAAAATACTAGTAAGAGTTATCTCTTCTGAGAGTAGTGAGTTTTGTTATACAGCCAGACCCTGTGGTGAACGAAGTGAATTTATCATTTTCAGGGTGGAAATAAAATTCTTTTCAGAAGGCCTGACATGCAGTTAAGTAAACTTTTTCACTCAGTGAGGAAGGCAAGTTTAACCACCTTATTCCTCGTTTTACTTAATAAAGCCTCTAGAGATTCAAACCAGCCTTTCGGCTGATGACCTAAACAACAACTGTAAATGCATAAGGTCGCTATCTTAAAAAAACTTACCGCGAAAACAGCCTCAGACTTCAGGTTGATAATAACTGAGAAATTTTGAGAGATGTGCTAGTTCTAGGGCTAAGAAAAATTGTTCTCTTTTTAATCGTATGGTCTGCCAATTAAATGACATGTAAGAACAGGCATTAAATGCATGTAAGAACAGAAGAGATAGAGGTGTAAAATACACTAGTCAGAGTTATCTTCTCTGAGAATAATAAATTTTGTTATGATGTACACCCAAACGTGGGTGTGAATGAAGTGAAGGTGTCATTTTCAGGGTGGAAAGTAGATGCTTTTCAGAGGGCCTGATATGCTGATAAGCATACTTTTCAACTTATTGAGGAAGGCAAATGTAAACCACCTTATTCCTCGTTTTACTTAGTAAAGCCTCTAAAACCACTAAATCAATAGATTTAATGGCATTGTAATATTAATTCCAGTGTAGATAGTTGAATTTATAAAATAATGAATTACAAAGAAAAACACAAAAATCGTTGTTTTAGAAGTTGGAAATTTATTAAATATCTGTTGTTTTTTAAGGTAGACGGTTTGTGAGAACGGTTTTTACCATCCTCATTATTTTTCCCCATTTTTACTGGGTTATCAGTTACAATAATTAATACAAAACATACTAATATTAAGTGTTTAATTCTGGCAGTGAAATTTGACGGATTATCGGCCTATAAATCATACTTAAAAAGTGAATTAGGGAAGAATTATATGGCCTGTGACCAAGCGCGAATCCTGGCAGACCGTCAAAGTTAGTTACTTGACTGTCAAAAAAAATCTTACCTTCAGACAGATCTCTATGCTACAGTTAACAGTTTTAAGTGTGAGTCAAAAAGAAAGAATACAAATCGAATAGAATTTAATTACTTAATTTGATTATGTATTATTGTGTAGTTTTATAGATTTTGTAGTAATTTTTTTATCGTCCATATTAACAGAGTAATAAACATAGGCATAAATTTTATTAAAACAAGTTTTCTTTATTACATCAATAATAGGTATTTATAACACTGTTGACCTTCGTTTATTCAGGTGTTTTAAATTTGTTAATAACTGAATTCAACCAAGTGTTCTTTCTAGTTGTTAACGAATTTCATTTTTTTTACATCCATCTTTTATCCGTATTGAGGATAATGCAGACGGTGAACGATGTTACAAAAAAAATTGATAAAAAATACCAAACCTAACCGAGAATCAAACTTAAAAACACTGAATAATACACTAACGGGCTGGTCCATTGTTATGTTTTTGAATTCATTAAACTATTAAAAACAATTACAAATTTGATATTATTCCTACAGCTTTTCACCCATGACAAAAATTCTCATTTAGAGGAATTTTTTTAAATCCCTAATATTTTCAATCTGATCAATTATGAACAATAAGCAACCCCATTATCCAATGATAGGAAATGATATACATGAGGTGTAATCTTGTTCAGACTCAGGCCTATCATTCCTGAGAGAGTATGGTTAATTGAACCCCAACAATCAAAGTACACTGGTAACCACAGTCTATTATTCAAATCCGGATAAAAGAACTACCTTTAATAATTACGAAGTTTGACAGTAAATGGTTCCAAAACGTGATTTACTTGTTGGAGCTTGCAGTCATTTCTACAGTCCTACAATAAATTTGTACTTCCCAAGAATATCCTCTGGCCAAAGGTACTTTAAACGTCTATGCTGAGTACCGGTGTCGCCCCAGATACAAATTTAGTTTAGGGTTTGCATAGGTATAATTAAAATTTGTCGTGCATCGTTCTGGACCACGTCTCTTTAGTCTCTTTGTATATCCACGTCTCTTTGTATAAGTGTTTTGAGTGAAAGTTCAGCACAGTGGTCACCAACTGACAGACCGCGTTCCGCATCCAGACCGCCGACTCATTTTTTGCAAACAGCGATCCTAGAGATGATTTTTTTATATGCAGATCTTATTTTCGTGTATGATGTGATTTTTTTACTTTTAGGCTGTGTGCATGCTGGAATTGGTAATGTCAACACGACATGTATCCAAGTTTCTCCGAAGAGAGTTGATGCTCTATTGACAAGTTTACCACAGCGATCATGCTAAAAATAACTCGTGATAGGGCCGCGCTACAAAATACAAAAATTTACAACTTTTGTACAGTAGTTTGAAACTGTTGTTAAATTTTATTGCTCGAACCTTTCGGAATAAACAAATATTATTAAGATTTAGCATATTTAAATTTTTACAGTCGGCAAGGTAGACCTTAGTAAAAACTTGTTCGGACCATGGCAATCCCATTGAAATTTTAAACAGACTTGATCAAATTTAGTTGATTGATTTAACAGATTCCCAAAGACGTATCCTAAATGTCCAGATTGGTCTTATGTCTGGCTTGTAAATTGTTAATTTGTGTAACATGTTTAATTCAGAATGACTATCAAGTTCGTGGCGATTTAATATTAAAAATTAGATTATTGAAAACAATTTTATAAACCTTATTTATATTATTTGAGATTTTTTTCGTGAATGTATTAATTTAATTCATTTTGTTTAAGTCCAGTTCTGCATTTACTTTAAGACAATATCTGGTTTGAACTAGATAAACTAGATAAAAGTAATATTTTAATTTTAAGAAATTGTTTTGACATGGAATATATTTTTGCGCACGGTTGAACTACTTCATATTAGCTTATTTTGTTTTAATAATGCTCAAAATCGCTGTTTTTCTTTTTTTATGTTTTTCCATCCCCTAAAAATTTGGAGTTTTCAATTTTCTAATTGGTCGGTTTAGTTTTATAGTAAGCCTAGTATTTAATATTGTCTCAACTATTTGAATATATTTGAATATATTTGAAAATATGCCTACTTTAGAAATAGCAGTAAAAACTATCAAAGCGAAAAATATAACGACCACTTTTACAGACCTTCTAACAATCTTACTTAACTATGTGCATCGTTCTGTACACAGAGTGTTAAGCACGTAATAAGATACTATTTCTTAATAATAATTTATATTAAAAATGTAATTATGCAAAAGTTTTTAATGTCATTTCTTTGTAGGGCGAGCAACCAAACAATTTTCCAATCTTCCGCTCTACTTTCCAAGAGCTATAAAACATAAATGGGAAAACAACTTTATGCGTTATTTTTCAGGTATTTTATTATTTATGCACTTTATTAATCAGTTAATGGGTGTATAGGTGTTTACATTGAATCCCTACACATAATTTGATATTATACTAACAATATTATTTACAGAAAATAATAAATAATTTGCGTAGTAATTTAACCATATAATTTGTTTAAATATTTTTGACATAAATTCTAGAGTGTAAATTTTAAATAAACTGTAAGTTAATTACTATTTCTAATTTATTAGTTGGTTATTGAAATGTCTTAATTTATAGGCGATGATTGAATTTGTACTTTATTCGTTTAAAATACATTAGCTAAATTGTAATAAACTAAAGTATTTTAAAAGTGATAGATTGATGTTAGTATATATATATTTTTTTACTTGATTAAGAAATGTCGTGTCTAGACTCCTGAGAGAATAAAATAGGAAATTGGCGTGCTACAAGTCTATGAATTATTATGTTATTACTATTATTGCTACTCCACTGCTAAGGCTCTTTTCATAAATACCCGGTGACCGCGTAACCGGTGTGGGCTACTCGGTCGTGAGATTTTATGTTGCGCACATACCCAGTTAGTTGCCGATCATAGCCAATTGTTTTTAGCTGTGTTTAAATTGTTAACGAGTAAAACCGAATGTGAACAGCTAAAAGCACTCTGGTTATTATAGTCTAGTTAAAAAAAGAAGGAATATACTTCATGGGGTTCATCCAATAAACATAAGAGGCAATAGAGTGGGAAATGTTATTCGTTATGAAGAACTTAGGAATAATAAGGTTTTCAGCTCTTTGTAATGAGTGTGGCAAGTTTTGAGTATTCCATCAACCCCTTCGTCTCTCCATTCAACAAAGGATAGTTTCATGAGAGAATGCATCACAAATAGCCTGTAAATAAGTTATTTTTTTTTAAAGCCGCATAGGACTACATAAGTTCATTAAAGAACAAGCATCTTATTTCAATTTTTGTTTTGTTGAAGTACTTTTCCTGATGTTTCTTTCCTTAATTTTTCTCCAGTATTCAATCTTTCTAATCTCTTTTGGCGTTCTTCGTTGGAATACACGATTTTATGTCATTCGATCGGTCTGTTCTGTTCAAGTTTTGTGTTATTCAGTTTGTAGTAATTTCCGGATTTTCTTTTCAGGTTATCCTTTTCAATTTCTTTGATCCAGTAGGGCTGAGATTTTCTGTTTAGGAAATATTTCATGATTTGTGTGAAGATTCTGGCTGAGTCACTCCTCAAGAGATGGATAAAGAGAGTAATTCTCTTTTTCATCATCTGGTTTGCTATAGGTTCTGAATTTCCGTAGAATTCTTCGTTCGGGACGGGCTTTCAGATTCCGTCAGAGAAACATCTCTTGTTCAGGTATTTCCCGATGATCCAACGTTCTTATTTTGAAATTCTGTGTTCCGCGTTGATTTTCCTGAGGTTGAATATCGTTTCACTGATACATGTGATTTCCGGAAGAATCACAGTGTTGTAATGTCGTAGTTTTGAATTTATTGAAAGGCATTTTTTGTTGTAAACATTTTGTGTTTGTTTTGCGGATTTTGTGAGTTTTTGAATCTTTCTGTCCAGTTGATTTTTTTAATTATTTCCTATGATGTTTTCTTTCAGATATCTGAGGTTTTCGATCAGATCAATGTCATTGTCGCAAATTATCACTTTGGAAACGCAGAGAGGGTCGCGAACTAAAATTTTAGTTTTCTCGTAGGAAATTTTCAGGAAAATTTTCCCTGCAAGTTTGCTGAGGGAAGTAATTTATTCTCTCGCTTCAGCAATGTTATTTCCAAAAACATAACAAAAATAGTTCGTTTATAATAACGTAAAATGCAAAAATATATAGACTACTTGCGTAATTTATTTTTACGTATTACATGAAATCTTTAATGAAACTTCAAATCGTAAATTAATACACAGGCTACAAGTAAAAAATTTACGACAGTAGTAAAATATTATTATGTAATAGTTACGAATTTAATTTTGTGTAACATAAATTTCTATAGGTTGTGAGAAAAATATTTGTTCAAATTCAAAAATTAATTTAAAATTTGAAAATGCATCTTCAAGAAATGTAGGACATAGGTTATATTATTGATATATACCACGTTTTAAACTGGGCGGATAATGAATTGTAAATATAATTTAAAACAAATTAATAAAATTTCAATTTTTTAATGTAAATTATGCTTATTGGAAAATTAAAAAATGTGCTTGATTAAGTTAAATACAGTTAAAATGATCTTAGTTATAAAAAATACCATTTTTCCTGAGTATTCCACACAGTAACGCAAGATAAACTTGAAACATATCAGTAACGCTCTTGCGTTACTAAATTTTATCGAGTTTATCTTTGAACTAAAGGTATTGAATGTGTGCATGATAATTATCAATACTCATCTACAGCATAACCATCAGAATATTTTTCAGATACTGTACAAAACGAATCAATTTTTAAAATAATTTTACATGTAGTGTTTTTTTCATAATTTCTGTGAAATATGAATTACTTTTATGCATATACAAATGACACTAAGCTATGAATGGAATCACACTAAAATCGCATTTATCTAAAAGTCCAGTTTACACAATACAACATTTGAAAAAAATGTTTTGTTATGTTTGGGCAGGTTTTCAGAAATCACTAGTACACTTTTAAGGCACGTAGTATTTTGTATTTTGACCCATTGTTTTTGGTATATATACACAATACTTTTTTTGTTTAACTTTTTCAGTCTTAAGTACCGGGTTACTGAACGTGATAACAGATTGTATGATCAATTTTCGATAATGATAATACAATCGGTTGATAATAGATAAGCCATTAAAGGAGTTATGATGTAGTCTTTACATTTAAAATACCGTGTATTTTTTTACTACGTATATCATCTGTTATTGTTTATTACATCTGTAGCCAGCCTATTGTTCTTATTATATTGCTTAATTTAGCGAGTTAACGATGTTTTGTAAATTTGAGCCCTAGCACAATCGATTTGTAGACCCTGAAAACCCCAATACATGAATTTTCAGGGAAATCGTTTGAGCCGTTTTCGAAAACAGTTGGATATACAAATATACTTACGCTAAGTTATCGTATACTATTGTAGGAAGAATAGTATACATCATTAAAAGATATATGATTTAGAGTAGAATATCACTCATCAGTAGTACTTCAATAGGTTTTTTGAACCAGGCAGAATGTATGTAATTAATATTGAATTTGCTATAGGTTTCCTTATAATTATTTTTTATTTTCTTTAAATGTATATCTAATTTAGTGTTGGCTCTTAATTCACTCTCCAACTTGTTAGCGTTACGTTACTCTGCTTTATTTTCTTTCAGGATTGCCTCTTGTATTCGGTGCATCAAGTTCACGTGAGTGGGCTATCATTGAACTTACTATGTTTAAATCGATAGTTTCAGAAATTTATCATTCATCCAATGAGTGTGTAAATTTGTATGTAAAGTTCTATTTGATAGGTAAAATGGGACCTTTGTATTTCTTGAGTATTTTAGATTGAAATCTTTTTATTTTTTTATACGGCAGATGGTTTATCGAAACTATAAATTTTGCTTCCTCGCATCTAAATCGGTTTTAGAAATGTTAAGTAAACTTTTAATTGTGAGCAAAGTGGTAATTTAAAACGTCGGAAAAGTAGAGAGTATTTGTTTACTATGGTCTAAAGTTATATTTTTTGTCATCAGTCTCTCGACTGGTTTGATGTAGTTCTTCAAGCTATTCTATCTTGCGCAAGTCGTTTCATATCTACATACCTGTAACACCCAACATCTTTCTTAATTTGCTTTATATATTCTAACCTTTGCCTTTCCCTACAATTCACTCTCTCAATATTACCCTCCATTATTGATAGACTTATAACTGGATGTCTTAGGATACGCCCCACTAGCCTATCCCTTCTTTTTGTAAGGTGCTTCCATATACTTCTTTTTTCATTCACTCGCCTAAGAACCTCTAAATTACTTATTTTGTCCACCCACCTTTAACATTTTCCTGTAACGCCACATTTCAAAAGCTTCTATCCTCTTCTTTTCTACAGCCCCTATCCCCCACGTTTCACTTCCGTATAATGCTACACTCCAAACATAGTGTTTTAAGAAAGTTTTCCTAATTTGTAAGTCATGTTTGTAGTGAGTAAGCTGTTTTTCATTTCAAAGGCTTTTCTAGCTTGAGCGATTCTTCTTTTGATATCACTTGTGTTTCTACCATCCTTTGTTATTTTTCTCCCTAGATAGCAGAATTCCCCAACTTCCTGTATGTTTCGTTGCCTACTTTTAAATTTCCCATCTCTTCTAAACCACTCTTGCTGCTGCACAACACTTTCGTCTTGTTCTTATTAATATACATCTACATGTGAAGCTCAAGTCATTCATCCGGTTATGTATGTAACTTAAGATAACTTGATTGGTCTGTGATAAATAAAGAAGGGCGGAAGGCGGAATCTGTACGTCACATGAATTGATTTCATTGAATCCACTTTTTCGCCATTTTATAAATAAATTTTCAAGTCTTAGGGCGTACATAATAAGTTTTACATATAAATATGGTGAAACAATCCAAATCCGGTTTATCCGAAACGGATTAGATAAATGGTTTATCTTAATTCTTACAACCTCAACTAAACTAATAGGCGTGGTTAACTAATTTAACCACGCCCTCTAAAATACACGAAATTAATACATTCATTCATTAAGTTTACTTCTAGTTTTACGTCTCACAGTCCAAATTATTAAGTCTTGTTATCTGTTTCAAAAAATATTCGTAGTTTTCTTTTATACTGTTACTATAATATGTAATGCAAAATCCTAAAGATTGGAATTAAACTGAAAAAAATAAACTAAAATTTTTTTTGAATCAAAAGAAGTGAACGTTTAGGTATGTTGTAATATATAAAACAATTTGTTTTGCCTTCCGGTAAATGTATAATAAAACGCGATTTACCTTTAAGTTGACGGAAAAAATAAATAGGTGGAAAACAGCCGATTCTAAAATATTATTAACGTTATGAAAGTAGGTTAATTAAAATTATTCACGTACAACGCTGACGTAAAATTTTCACAACTATTTTAAGACTTACACACTAATTAATTAGTTACAAAACTGTCACACTTAAGATGACACATTAAGTATATCTGTTATTTACCGACTCAAAAAAAAATCGATTTGCTACCGAATAACAGTTGATTGGCAACTGCATGGTGGTCTAAGCCAAATTATCCTTGTACAGACATTCTTAGCACATTCCAGAAGATACTTGGGAGCCAAACGCAACGTACCTATCTTTTAAACGCCTTGTTTACTGCTTGCCAAAGAATTTACTTACTTACACACTACTTTTAACGTAACAACTACTTTATACGTCTCGTTACAGCTTCGTCAACACTAAGTTAAATTATTATTTCACGTTCTTTGTAGTTCATACAATGCTATGGTAAACTGTTTAAGTGAAGTTAATTTATGTTACAATAAATCAAATTGTCATTTTTGTTCAATGTACAAGTTCGAGTAATTTTCTTTTCACTCTAAATTATCACGTTGTGTTTTAATATTACTGTCACACTTTTGGTTCAAATTACGTTTTTTACACTAAATAAATTCATACCTGTCTATTAAGAATACAGTGACATTGAAAATACTTCTGCAAATACAAATTACTATTTTTAGAATAACTACTGTCATTCATCTTTTCTTTCAAATGTTTTGTACTTTCTCTCCCATTGAAAAGTAAGGAAGTGTGAAAAAAGTCGTCCTCATGTATATTTTTATAAAATAGTTTTTTTTTTGGTTTAACGTCCGACTGTTCTGCAATTACTGCTAATGCAGACGGTGAAGGATGAAATTATTTTTTTGTAACGTATGAAAATATGCCGTGCTTGAATGGGATTCAAACCCAAGACTGCACGGTGAGAGGTGAGCACGTTACAAACTACCCCAATGCAGCCGGCAATAATAAAAAATAATATAAAATAGTTATTTATGGATACAATTTTTTAGTCTCTGGGTTAAAAATATTTTGGATAACTTCTTTTGATTTCTGGCACTGTGTGCACTTCGACAAACGTACCATAAAAATCGTAAGTTATAGTCCTACTGTTCTTAGTTGATTGTTTTCTTATCCATATTTACATATGACGCCCATAAGAGATAGGTGGACTGTGGAGTGTCAAATCATTTAATTCAATCTGTTCGTTGCAGGGCTAAAATAAATAGTTTTGCTTCTTATCACATGGTCAGCCAATTAAATGACTGAATCATTTAAGAATAGAAGAGGTTGAGGTGTAATACACACTAATCAGATATATCTCCTCTGAAATTAATGAATTTCATTATACAGCCAGACCCTGTGGTGAATAATGTGAAGGTGTCATTTGCAGAATGGAAAATATGTGCTTTTCAGAGGGCCCAGCATGCTGACGAGTGTCCTTTTCCACTCAGTGAGGAAGGCAATTGTAAACCACCTAACTCCTCGTTTTACTTAGTAAAACCTCTACAGGTTCAAAACAGCCTTTCGGCTGATGACCTAAACATACACATATGGACTAATATTTACATATTACTTTACAACTCACTTTTATTATAATTTGCGTCATATCATTACGAGCTTGAAAGTTTGACGGAGTGTCGACAAACAAAAATCATAAAAAGTTATAATCCTACTGTTGTTTTTTGATCGATTTCTTATATTTTTAAATACTATGAAATTTCGTTACAACTCACTTTTGTAACGATACATGGGATAAATCTTCAATTTTCTTTGTTGTTAGGTAATACAATAGTAACAAATAAAAATATTTAGTTTAGCTTTGGAGTTCCGGTTTAGTATCAGCACAAGCAACACGTGTATTTTTTGTGCTACTAATATTGTTTGATTATAATTTAATTTTGATCTTTGTTGTTCATTGTTTGTGTAAAGTGACTCTTAATATGTAAGTGAACTATATTTTGAGATGTTTACCTGGATGGTAAGCAATTACAAATAGGTTTTTTTAAATTTTAGTTTAGTGTAGTTATTAATATGGATGGGTTAGAAGAAGAAGCAGAAGAAGAAACAACAATGCGCATGGACCGGCCTTCTGTATTAAGTTGTCATACAGATGTTCTTACAGAAACAGCTGATCCGGCCAAATCGCCAATTAACATATGTTCTAATACCGATTGGCAAAAGGTATTGTGCAAACGTAAGTCATCTGACAACCACACAGATTTAACTATGATTGAGCACTCAACAGTGCAATAACTGCACAGAGTCGTGGATAAAATATCAGCAGGATTAGAAGAAAAAAAGTTCACCTCGGCTGTATTTCTTGATGTGACAGCTGCCTTTGATAAAGTCTGGCATGACGGATTACTTTTTAAACTTAAGAAAATTTTACCGTATTCGTACTATTTTATATTTAAATCGTTTCTTGAAGATAGGTACTTCTTAGTCCGACAAGGGGGTACGTATTCAGACATGAAAAGCATAAAAGCAGGAGTACCACAAGGTTCTATCTTGTCACCTACTCTATATTCGATCTACACTTCTGACTTTCCTTGTACACAAAACACCTCTGTAGCGACGTTTGCGGATGATACAGCCATTTTATCACAAGATCTTTCCATACAAACGGCCACTCAAAATTTACAACATCACCTAAATTTAGTAGACAACTGGCTGAAGGACTGGAAAATGAAGGTGAATCCGGCGAAGTCTGTTCACATTACATTCACTCTAAATAAACAACCGGTGCCGTTGCTGTTCTTAAATAATGCACCTATCCCAAAAAATTCTCCTGTTCGCTATCTTGGACTTCATTTCGATCAACGCATGACCTGGAAACACCACATTAAAACAAAATGACTTCAACTTAACTTACGTTTGAAACAACTGTACAGGTTTGTTCACACTAAATCACCCATACGTCTCAAACAGAAATTATTACTCTACAATTCTCCCTTAAAACCTATCTGGATGTACGGTATTCAAATTTTTGGTTGCGCAAAGCTGAGTAATTTAAAAACTATTCAAGCATTCCAGTCTAATTTTCTCCGTATAATTACCGGTTCACCATACTATGTCTCAAATTACACACTTCACAACGATTTAAAAACACCATTCATTTGCGACATCGTCAAAAATAGTTATACTAAATTCTACTCAAAATTACCAATCCATAATAATCCACTTATCAGTGATATGGCAAATCCACCAGGCTTCATTAGAAGATTAAAAAGAAGATGGAGCAGAGATCTTCTTTAATTCTTTCTGCATGTTTATGTTGAAAAAAAATAATAATGTGAAATATTTGTAATTTTCGTTTTGTTTTAAATGTTTTATTACTCTTGATAATAACTTTTCCGTGACAAAATGAACTTTTTGTTTTTTTCTTTTCATACTTTTGTATATTATTTATGTTTATTGTTATTCCAAATTTAACATTGCTGAATGTTGAATTTTATTTCCTGTCTGTTCTTGTCTGTAATTTAATATCGATGTTTTCTCATCTTTTGGTTGTTCTGTATAGTACAGTTAAAGATTCAAAATAAAGAATAATAAAAAAAAAAAAGTTTAGCTTTGTTTGTAGTTTTCACAAGAAATCCAATAATTTTGGCTACATTATTTAAGTTTGTTAAAATGGTTGAAACCATGTCAGTAAATAATTTGTATTTATCAGTCAAATGTAAATATGTACAATTTATTTATCTGTTGACCCTATATCTATCAGGTTACGTGGACAAACATAATTTTAAAGTGTGAATTGTTGTCTCATTCTGAATTGTTGCTGTTTAAATAGAATAATAATTCTTATAAGGTTTTTCGTCGAGGGGATTATATGTAAAAATAGTGAACAAAACGGAGTGGATTGGATCGTTACGGTAAATGATGTTTACTTCTACTTAGTGTAAATAAATTTATATATATATACCTATTTTGCTCGTGTTAAGCATATCCGTTGACCATACTTTGTTAACCATACTTCTCCCCAACAAACCTTTATAAGTATCTTATACTTTTTCAATGTGCTGAAAAGAACAATTTTGTTGAAAATTGGCTTAGTTTTATACACGATTGGTTTTTCATTTCGATGAAGTTACTTGTGAAGCTACAGCTCAGCTCTTATCAAAAACCTTTTATTGGAAAATTAAGTATTTAGTCACTTAGCTGATTTAATTAGAATGAGTTTAGCTAAAACTAAATTGTTTTAAAAAAAGGTTGGATAGCATCCAATCAGCTTTTCAATTGTCAAAAGTCTTTTTGAAAAGTGGTTCAACTAGTAAAGATTTGGGTTCTCTATTGGTTTTGAATAAGTTATTATAATTTTGTCGAAGCTTGGCTCTTAGCCTTGAGGACAGATGGACGGGTGGTTTAGGAGAGACAAAGTGGGTTGTGTCGAGAATAATTTATCTGTACTACTGTACCCGATGATATGATTCCAGACTAAATACTGTAACTATTAATGCGAGTTGCACAAACTTTTTAAACCTGAGTTATCGCGCGTCGAGTAGTTAATGGACTAATGTTATTTAAATGACTATAGTGCACGCCACGAAAGAAGTTCGCTGTGAGGACCATTTGCCCCTCAACCTGTTTGCTAGAAATTTCTGTTTACATTTCAAGTCCATTTCTGTTTAATTTGTAATTATAAATACAAGAATCTACTATAGGCTACTTGGCATAATACTGTTGTAAAAATGCATAGTTCAGTCAATAATTTCCCGATGTTCATGTGGAGCAAAAAAAAAATAGTTCTGTAAACTACGTATATAAAAAATAGTTCTGTTTCTTATCACGTGGTCAGCCAATTATATGACTGGACTTTTTAAGAAAAGAATAGGTAGAAGTGTAAAAGACATTAGTCAGAGTTATCTCCTCTGAAAGTAATGAATTTTATTATACAGCCAGACCATGTAGTGAATGAAGTGAAGGTGTCATTTGCAAGGTGGAAAATAGAGCTTTTCGGAGGGCCTGGCATATTGATAAGAATAGGCTACTTTGTACTTAGTTTGAAGGCAATGATAAACCACCTCACTCCTCGTTTTACTTAGTAAAACCTCTAAAGGTTCTAACCAGCCGTTCGGCTGTTGACCTAAACAACAAAAGTAAGTATTATTGATAGAAATAGTAAAAGAAAAGTGTTGAACGAAATCCGTTACTTGTCTAGCAGGCGTACTGCAGCCAACATTATAAAAATCTACCCGCATTGAATTATGAGTGAAAAATATTTGTGAAGAATTTACGCTGGTTGCAAACGACAAATAAATAACAAAATGGAAACGAAACAAAGCTAATTCTCTGATTTTTGAAATGAATGAGAAATATAATAGTGACATTATATCGGGGACCAATAGCCAAAACGCGAGAGTTTACTTGTATGTTGTTAAATAATAAACATGATTTAGTGTGTAAAACATTGTTAATGCGCGTTATGTAAACATGTTGGACGTCCACCATTATACTGCATGCCCGACATGCAACTATGATTTAGACGTTTCAATTTCATCGCAATGCACGAAAACATTTGGCCTTGCCGTCCCTTTTCAAGTTTTAAACTCAACCTCATTCGCACCCCCTCGTCGCCCTATCACTAAAACCCTTCTTTCATGACCCTTTTTCACTCGCCCGTATTCCTACTAAATAAATCCTCTGTAAACCCCCCCCCCACCCCTTTTAAATAACATAGCATGTAAATATCGCCTGATATCCTTTCCAATAATCTTGTCTTTACCAACTACTAAATCTTTCCCAATTCTTCTTATTCGTTAGTTAGAACCAACTTGCACTTATTGCGTGTCTACACTACAGTTAACGTATTTTAACCCTAAATTGTATATTATTTTTCTATCGCAAATTGTGGTTATAAATTGCTATTATTATCTAAATAAACTTTCGCATAACAAATGCCTTAATATTTATAATTACGTAAAATATGTATTATTTTGCCTTATTTATTTCCTGACAAATGCTAAACAATTAGATTTTTCATAAAATCTAGAGCTACATGGATAGTGGACTATAATAACAATTATAATTATAAAAAACAATATACTATAATAAACACTGTAATAAACAAATGAAAGAAGACTTCAAACATGTCAATATTACAGAAAATGACTGACTGAAAAAAAATTGTAGAAAGAATATTGTATAATGTACAGTGATATTCTAGAAATGGGAATAAATTTTTCGTAATAATAAATTGTGTATTGTATGAAGTGGTCTGTATTGAACAAGGATAATAGATTGCGGTGGTAAGTTTTTAATAGAAATTCTCAGAAATCTATACTAGTTGAAATGTATGTTTTTATTTTGATTTCTTCTGTAATGTTCTCGAGTGTTTGGAGAAACTATTAGACCGCTTGTATAAAACCCGTTAGTGTCTTTGTGGTGAGTCAATCAATAATTGATATGTGAATGGAAAGTGCGGCCGTTCGAAGTGTATCGGTACGGGACCGATTCTGAATTACGTTAACAGTGGTTGTGCGTGCGGGTAGTAGCATAGTAGCAAGTGGTTGTAAACAATTAAAACATTTGTTTTGATTTAAGTGGCATTGTGTGTCTTATACTCTAGTTTACGCTTCAGTTAAGGGGAGGTCCAGTCACGAGACCATCTACTGTACAACTGCCCCGCTCTTGGGGGATTCAGGCAGCGGTTGACCCTGGAGTTTCAAGGCCAAGAGGAAAATTTGCCCCTCACGGCACGGGAGAGTTTGTACCGCGAGGTGCATAGCTTTCCGGTGTGGGAGTTCCTTGACGAGTTAGCAATGTTCTACTGTCGTCAGGTAGTTTGATAAGGGCGCTGTCCCAAGTCCGAAACAGAGGTGCTGAGTTTCAGTATTATTATCTTTGCCCTGCCGAAAACATATTATAATGGTGACAAGCACTTGCTGGTAAGATATAATTTAGCAACAGCAGTCCTAACTAGATTTTAATTTTAATATTATACATATCTTCCGACCGATTTGCTATTGACTGTTACGACCACTTTTTCTTCAATTTTAATTCTGATGATGGGCTAGTCACGAGAAATATAAGAGTTCTACGAAACAGCCTCCAGGTCTATGCTTTTGGGCGACCAGTCGGAGGGGAAGTGGCAGGAGAAATACCATCTGACCAGTTACGCTTCTATCATGTAATTAATTTAATTAAAATAACCTAATAGTTTTAGTTAGTCGGCTAAGTTTAATAATTATAAGTTTTAAAACCCCTGATCCCGAACGAACTTAAGCGTAGGTGTTACAATATTTTTTAACTAAACACTTGTAGATAAAAATGAACATTTTTTCTGATAAAACTGGACTGAAAGTGGCGTTAAACAGTCCGAACGATTGAAGAACTTCTGAGGAAAAAATAAGAGGTAGACCAGATGAAGTGATTTGCGTAGTCCTTGCAAGCCTATCTGCGAAATGTGACTAGCTATGTAAAAAAGTTACATGATGGTATAAAAATATGATAGTGACAAAGCTTTTTTTAGAATACTTATGTAAAGATTATAAACATTTCTACTTTAATAGTTATAAACGGAGAATGTACCACTGGGTACTTCTTCCCCTGAAAGTAAAATTCCTCCACCGCCTGTTAAATTAAAATCAAATATAACTACGGAAATTGTTTACCCAATGTACAGTTACATAATAAAAAAATAAAAAATCAATCAGTAGATCCCACTACGTTCAACAAAATTTCATCATTTTTGAGTAGCTATAATAAAGTCAAAATTAAGTTTTTGTAAATTTTTCTATCGATTAAATTCATAAAAATAATTAATAACGTTATAATAATTGGTAAAGAAAATCGTGTTACGTCGTTTTTCTAGTTTTTCATATAATATAATAAAATTTAATTCCATTCTTTATTCTTAAATATCATAATATTGAAAAAGTACCTATTTAAATTCACTTGCATATACATTGAAGTCTATTATCATTGGTAAGAGAAAGCACTTTTTGTTTTACTTTTTGTGTATTTGTGGCTACGAGGGTCGTTCGAAAAGTTAACATCCGGTTTTCGGTTCAGTGCTGGATAACATTTTAGTGTAGATAAATTTTCTAGTTTTTGTTTTAAGGAGACCATTCTTATTTTTCGTAATCTAGTCTTCTCCTCTTGCAAACAACAAAATTACGTATTTTTTACAGTCTAGTTCTATTTGTGTATTGAATTTTCGTTCGTGTAGAGTAGGCCTAAACATAAAATCTTTGATGCCGATTGTTATTTTCCAGAAAAAACAACGCAACTGTAGATTTTATATTTTGTTTTTATACGCTTACCTTTTTCTAATAGTGACTTCGCACGGCAGAAACGTACTTATGGAAGGTTCTGAAACAAAGACAAAAATTTCATTATTCACGTCTGGGTTAGATAAAATTGTGTCAAAATATAAAGAAAGGGTGTATAAATATGTAGCGAAATTTTGAATGTATTTTTGGTTATTAAATATGTATAATATATTATATTTTAATGTCACTTAATCATTCCATCATTATTTTGTATTCACTAAAATAATGCATCATGTTATCTAAATATTATTACTGATTTTTACTGTTTTTTGTACCAACCGTACCTTAGTATTAATTTAAAGGTAAAATCTATTTAAAGATGGGGTTTTCTTTGCCCACCTTGGTCTCAGCTTGCACTGGACTTCGATCAACCTATTTTTTACTTTCTCTTGTCCTAAATAAATATATTGGAAAGGAATGAAGACTTATTATTTTCATGTCGATTTTTCGAAATCGAGTTTTCACCGAGATACACGTTTTCAGGTCCCCTGAACTTAAAAACATGTTTTTACCGATTGATCTGTGTCTGTTTGTAAACAAAATATCATATCTCATAAACGGAATGGAGTACGAATTAAAAATTTGTTAGGCTACTTAAAGAAGGTACTACAAGGGGATCCCACACGAAAATTTTCATCAAAATCGGTCAATCGGAAGTAGTAGTTTTATTCGTCCAATTTTTAACTTTTTATGATGTCCTCAAAAAGGGCTAAAAATTTTATCATTTACTACTTTTTTTATGCTCTACAAGATAGGGTAAGCGCCAGTCTGCTAAAATTCTTGGGGCTGTGCTCTCGTGATAGAAAATGTTTGCTTTTTAAGATTTCACCCATTATTATGCTTTTTAGGTCAAAATTGTACATGATTTAAAGTTGTAGGAAATTAAAAAACCTACAATTTTTATTTCAAACATTTTTCAACTACACTCAGTTTAGCGGCAAACAATTATTTTCTGTATTTTCTCATCAAAATTGGTAAAAAAATTGAATTTTTTAATATTTCAGCCATAGTAATGCAGTTTACGACAAAAGTGGGTACAACTGAAATTATAGGAAATTAAAGATTTTATAATTCATACTTCATTAATTCTACAGAGCTAAGTGTAGCGTCAATTTTATTTCATTTTTAAAAAATTAAAAATTAATGACTATATTTGAGATCTGAGAGGTAGATTTTCATTTAGCGTCATTCACTCAAGATTACTAGATCATTTATTATTAAATAATAAATAATTTTATAATTAATAATAATTAGATAAATATTAGATGATTAGAGTATTATTAAGATAATTAGGTTATGTTTTTCATTATTTACTTCGGCTTAAGAAAGTCGAGTAAGGAAGGGTTTTACAACATACTTTTTTACGAAGTTCTCCACGTGCAGATTTACCATCATCCAGTCATTAATTCCAAAATCCCGATTAATGCAGAATATAAAAAAGGTTGTTGGCCAGCTTGGTCTCACCTTTCTCTGAACTTCGATCAACCTTTTTTTATGTTTATAGTGAAAACTAATTTATAAAATTTTATTTCGTCAAACTATGTGTGCAAGTATCCGAATCAATCGAAGTCTAGCAAGTTCGCGCTCTGCGCTGGCGTAATCGTTAGTTGAAAATAAAAATGCTGTAAGATATGATTTTAATTTTAATAAACATAATGAAGCTATTTTTAAATAAACTCTTATAAAAAGGTGTATTTTTCTTTTAAATGAAATTATAAATAAACGCAAGAGAGCGTTACACTTTCAACTAGTGCCAAGAATCAATTAATAGAAAAATACGCTACCATAATAAATATGCAATAAGATTTATTCCTCTTCCAGAAAAAACAGAAGTAAATCACTCTTGCAGATTGTATCATACAGATTCTCTTGTATTCATAACCTAAATAATTCTTTATTATCTGTTTACAAATTTATTTCAATCTTAAATATAATCTAACTTAATAAATGGTTTATTAAAAATTGTTTTAATTTTTAGGCATAGATATTTCAGGATTGATAAAAACGTTTATCATCGTATTTTAGACATTACAGTGGGCTCTTTTCTTTCTTAACCACCACACACTCTCATTCTCTACCCCTTCCTTCTCTTTTCCCCTTCCACTCTTTCTTTCACAAACACACAATTATTTATTTAGATAAATGTAATACTACGAGAAGAATTGTATTAGAAAAAAACGAACGACTAATGGAAACTATTTGAAAAAGAATTTCTACAAACATCTGAATGGAAACTTGCCCTAAACAGCGTCTTTAATTTAGGTTTACGTTTGTCTTGTTATTTATGTATCATCACACACACACACACACACACACACACACACACACACACACACACACACACACACACACACACACACACACTTTATGTTTATTTTGTTGTTTCTATTAAGTTATCCTTTTTAAAGGTTCTGGAGGTTCAAGAAGGTAGCTTAGCTACCGTTGTAAATATGAGTGCACTAATGAATTGATGAGGATTCTTGTTCAAGTACTTGTGCTACCTATTAGGTTCCTTAAAGTTTTGTTTTCATTTAGTTTAATATCTTGTTAATTTATTATACGAATCAAACTTGTGTAATGTTTAGGTTAAGCATAAAATAACTTTGTTCAATGCTTAATTGAGTCAATTCTTTTGCCCACCAGCGTACCATAGTGGTTAGCATACTAGCTTAAAAACAGAAGGTCCCGGGTTTGATTTCCGGTTAGAATCTGGAAATTATAACAAGTTAAACCCACCGTTATCGTTAATGAACAAGCTGCTGATGCGACTTTAAATTAATTAAGAAAAAAAAACAGATTCCTAGAAATTGACAATATTTGTTTAAATTATATTTGTATCAATAATAAAACAGGCGAAACTGGTTTTTCCAATTTTAATTCAATTCCTTACTATTTTCAGTAACCTAGTTAAAAAAATTACTAAATTCACAAAAGTGACTGTATTTTAAATCTGTTACATTAACATGATAAAACTTCGTATAATTTGATAAAATATTTGGCTACGCAACAAATTATAATATATAGAAGACGTTCCTTACTTGTAAGTTTCTTACATGTTCCTCAATATGTCAGCAACTGGAGGTGTCACAACGGCTTAATTTATCTAGTGAAATATATTTTATTACTTTAAATTACATTAGAAATTAGAAATTAAGGTAAATTTATTACCTCTTATATTAGTTTCCTAGAACTCTTCTGGGAATTTTCAGACATATGTTCTCCAGCAAAGAAATTTACCTTCGAACTTTTGATTTAAATTATCACAGGTGTATATTTTCACTTCTTACATAAATTGTTTTTCGTAAAAGGTCAATTTTAGACCACGTTAATTGACTTTACACATTTCCGGAAGCTCATTTTTCAGCGTTCAGTGTAGGGTTTTTTTATTTCTTTTATTCATCTAGTGCTCTGTTTTTGGTTGTCGTAGAAGCTCTAGAGTCAGTAATCAGTTATCTGAATTTAATTCAATCCATTATTTTTCTGGGTTTACTCTAGTTCTTTTTTCAATATCCCTTTTGACTTCTTAAAACCAACTTATCCAACACCTGTTTAGTGTCTCAAAACCTTTTTTTGTCAATCGGTTGTCATCCATTCGATAAACAGGTATTGGTAGAATTTTAGTTTTCATTTTGTGATAGTTTCCATTAATCGTTAGTTGTTTTTGTAACAGTTCTCATCGTTCTCATAACTTGTACTCTCCGTCTACCATCTTCGGACTCATTACCTTGCGAAGGATCATTCTGTCAATTTTTTCTCCTTTTCTGAAAACATCCTTCTCGGTTATTCTAAGGTACTCACTCGCGTACAGACAGGCAGGTTTCATCACAGTATTGTAACGTTTCATTTTGGTTTATTGTGAGAAGCTGTTGTTTGCTTTTTCGGTGGCCATCAGTGTATTATCTCTCCGAGGTACTTGAAGCTATCAAATTTTCCAATTTTTTTTTTGTATTTTGTCTCCGTGTCATAAGACTGTTTTGATATTTAATATGATCCAAATTTTCGAAGGAAATCTATAGTCCTGCTTTCTTGTTATTTTAACAGGTTGACTTGTTCTATGGTAGCTTCCGTATTCCAAAAGGCGATTGACGCCTTGTCTAAAATAGCAAGACAGTTGATCATTATGCGGTTCTTTTATCCTCCAATGTGTACTCGGTTTCTCATACAATCCATTCTTGGAAAGTACCGGGTGATTCAAAGACACGGAAAATTTTTAAAATTAAATAATTTTACGAAAAAACATTTTTTAATAAATTTATCTTTGTCATTAAATAGTAAAAATACTTAAAAGTCATCTTCTATAAATCAATAGTACGGCCAATTTGGCTATATTGTGGACCAATGTTTGGAACCTGTCACAATACAACACTGAATATTCTTCAAAGACACCAGTCAAAAGCACTTAGAGCAATATAAAACGCACCTTTTTACGTAACCAGTCATAACCTTCACGAAGACCTGAAAATACCAATGGTTTGAGACATTGCAAACGCAACATACAACTCATTACACACAAAGACAAATGACCACATAAATTCAAATGTCCAATCTCCTTCAACTAACAATCTTCCTGTTAACAGACAACTGAAACGAAGGTGGAACAGGGATCTTCTCCGACCACCATAAAAAACATTTTAATTTAACTTGTCATGCCCGTTTCATTTCAGAAAAAAAGAAGAAAAGAAAATCATTTCATAAAAGAAATCAACGATCATATGTTTATAAATCATTATTATTAAAATTATTGGCACCACATGCCTTGTAAAATTTCTCGCCGATATCGGTCACTAGATTGATTCACATTCTCTCCATTCCTCATTCATTCTATCTTTTTGAATTTTTTTTTTATTAAAAACATAATACATTTACATTAACATATATACTAAGATCTCATTTACTAGTTGTGCTTTAAAAGAATTTTACAGTTGTAAATAAAAATAAAGTTGAAGCCTAAAACACAATAGTAAAAATAATGTCATTTACGAATAGATACAGTACAATTTACTTCTTGAAGATGACATCTTGCAGGTGAGCTCCATTTCACGCAAACATTCCTGCAGTCTCTTCGTTACATTGTGCATAGTTTGACGTAACTTCTCAAAAGGAATTTTGATGATTGCTTCTCGGATCTTGGCCTTCAATTCTTCCGTCGTAGCAGGTCGACTAAGAAACACTTTTTTTTAAGGTGATCCTCAAAAAGAAATCACAAGCTGACAGTTTAGGGATCTAAGAGGTCATGGAAAGTCACAATTTCTCGAAAATACACGTTCGCAAAACAATTGGCGTACAGCTGCCATCGATATACGTGCATTGTGAGACGTTGGTACGTCTTGTTGAAAAAAAACATTGTCAATATTTTGTGGAATTGTCTGTAGGTTTTGCGCAACAAAAGCTGTCAACTACGTGCTGATGGAACACGATCGTGGCGTCCTAAATTAAAATGACGGCGGAGTTCTCTACGTGCCACCTCCACTATGTCGTTGGTTTTGTAAAACACTTTAGTCGCAAAAGTACGTTGTGCACTACTCCAAGTAGCCATACTAAATGGTAAGGTGTCACAACAGGCTGGCGTATGTTATTCATTGCTAACAATCGCCCACCGGGTTGGTCTAGAGGTAAAGTCGTCGCCAAAATCAGCTGTTTAACAGCTGATTTTCGGAGACGAAGGTTCCTGGTTCAAATCCTAGTAAAGGTAGTTACTTTTATTCGGATTTGAATACTAGACAGTGGTTACCGGTGTACTTTGATGGTTGGGGTTCAATTAACCATACTCTCTCAGGAATGGTCGGCCTGGGTCTGTACAAGACTACACCTCATTTACGCGTCATACGCATCATCCTCATCTCATTGGGCCGTGGGGTTGCTTATTGTTCTGAATTAAACAGATTGCAACGTACACAAATTAGGATTTAAAAAAAAACAATCGCCCACGGCTACAAACACAAATTTCACAATTTCCATTTCTTTGAATCACCCGGTATTAAAGTAGTTTTTTACGAAGTAATTTATGGAATGAGGTTTTATATTTAAGACAAAAGCTATACGGTGGGAAGAAACCACCTAACCTCATGCAGATCATTATTTAAGGATATCAATTTGCTTGTAGTTTCTTTTATGTTCAATTTTGAAGTGATAATATAGTAAGTACAATACCGTTTTACTGAATTTACATGTCCACAAATCACAACACCAGAAACGAAATTAATTACCATGTTGGTAATCACATTACTAAGTAAATACATCAATAAATTACCACAAGCTTTTTAAAAAAAGGGTAATAAAACGATTGATTACTGAAGAAACATTTTGTAGTGTACAAGAGTACCTTTCTAAATATTTTTATGTTCTAAAAATAATTAAATTTTTCAAGTGAACACTAAGGTAAGTTGTCTAATATTGTGTAAAACTTATTGGATGACACTCCAGTAGTAATAAAAATGTAAATATTTAATCGGTTAGTAATTAAATTAAAGTCACCCGGTTGGTCTAGAGGTAAAGTCGTCAAAATCAGCGATTTAACAGCTGATTTTCGGAGACGAAGGTTCATGGTTCAAATCCTAGTAAAAGTAGTTACTTTTATACCGATTTGAATACTAGACAGTGGTTGCCGGTATACTTTGATGGTTGTTGGGGTTCAATTAACCATACTCTCTTAGGAGTGGTCGACCTGGGTCTGTACAAGACTACACCTCATTTACACGTCATACACATCATCCTAATCTCATTGGGTCATGGGGTTGCTTATTGTTCTGAATTGAACAGATTGCAACGTACACATACTAGGAATTAAAAAAAAGTAATTAATTTATATAGTGTTAATACTCAGGCTTGTAAGGTCTGATCTTACCTTTTTGGAGTCTTTTAGATGCAGTTATAAAAGATTTCCATTTTCGAACCTCAACTTTTTGTATAAATAATAGTCATAACAAAATCAAATGTTTTTATTATTGGCTATTTAACAACCAATGCTACACCGTCGAAATTTTGATTTTATTATTTTACTCGGGTTTAATCTTAGAAAAAACTGCTGCTCCAGTTTTATGGTATCTAATTAAACGCCCTGGTATAAAGGGGAAGATAAAATACTTTAGCTTTAAAAAATATTACATGCATAAGTTCTTAAATATTTTATGATGTACGAACATTAAATATCATAAATAAAACTAGAAATATGGAATCAACAACTTCTTAAAATTTTAATTTATTAATTTCCAGAATATTGTTTTTTACAACTTTTGTTCCCAACTATTATTAAATCCGGCTATAAATTTGATACGGTCGCAAAACTTGTCTAATTAATTGTTAATTTTATTTGTAACTTTATGTAAGTTATGCATTATGTAAACACATACGAGTGTTACTGTAACATAGAAAACATTAATGCGGTTGTAGTAAATACACACAGTACATATTAAGAAAATTAAAAACATTAACCACTGTTTTTAACAACGAAACAAAACCTCAGCAATATCCGTAGTTATGTGTTTCACACGCCCTTCTATCTCAGTTGTTTCTTGTCATTCCCACGGGTATTATAAAGTTCTAATGGGCTTACAACATACGAAGCCGCACTGTGATGTCTCCCGTTTTATAATCTCCTAGTAAAATCGAAATCTTCATTTCCCTCCCTTAACACTGTAAATTCTCTTCTCTTGAATGCCCTTAACGCGTAAAGTACACATCATTCCTTTTACAGTATACTCTAATTTTTTATCCACTACTGTATTTCTTTCTAGTATTTTATTTTTAGTACAATTTGGATCCTAATATAAATATAACTTTAATGTTTATATTATAAAAAATAAAATACTCCTTTTAAATCAAGGAAAGGTATTTTTTGTCCCTAATGTGTGTACCTTGCAATCTGTTCAATTCAGAACAAAAAGCAACCCCATGACACAGTGAGGTGAAGATTATGTGTATTATGTGTAAATGAGATGTAGTACAGATCCAGGCCGACAATTCCTGAGAGAGTATGGTTAATTTAACCGCAACCATCAACGTACGCCGGTAACCACTGTCTAGTATTCAAATCCGTATATGGTAGTGTCAGTTGAGCTGTGCAATTTCCGTTTATGATATTTAACGGGCGGTAGGGGATTTTAATTTCAGGAGAAGAGGTACACAGTGGTAGCTAAATTATCCGTTTAGAACTGTGGTTGCTGCCCGTTATTCAGAACGATAGGTTTCTGCTCCATTTTCGCTCTGGAAGTCGCACAGTTGGGAAGTTCCTTGCAGCTTGGTCATGGGCTAGTTGATTTGGATGGTTGTCGAGTCGTTCGCAAAATTTACTATAGAAGGACGCGGTTAGTTACTCTACTGTCGGATTTTTTTATTTTTCCATTCAATCGAAAAATTATTTGTAAGCTTCTTCACTGAGAACAACGAAACTAATTTTTTTTATTGAATCCCTTTGCTGAGGCTCAGAGGTTGTTTTTGAAAACAAAAAAGAGAAATTTAACATTAATGTATACCGTAACTCACTACCTATTACTAAATATAGAATACTATTATTTAATTAAATACTATTAAATATTTAATTAGTATTTATGTAATTAAATACATTAAAAGTGTTTTTTATTACAACAGAAAAATCTACAACCTTGTTTGTCATGAAACAATAAATATTATAGATGAATAAGTAATAAGTGGTGTATTGGTTTTGAATGGAAGATTCACCCATCAATGCACCTCCTCAACGTTAAAAGTAACCCACAAAATTAAAAACGTTATAAACGGAGCACTTGTGTTTTACCAGTAAAACACTAAACGTTAAACTTTACCAGTAATAGTCAAAGGCAGGAACTGTAGAAATAGAGTGACAAGAGAAACTTTTTTCTGTTGGATTTAAGGTCAGTGTTTTTGAGTTGTCATCAACGCATAATAAATGAAACTCAAATGGATGATTTTACCCATAAAACATTTCTCTCGCACCTCGTACCGCAAACTCACGGAGCCGGCAGCTCCATGATACTAACCGGTGGTAATATAAATCGGAATTCCTTGCAAATTCATTATCGGAAAATATATTTGATAAAGTTAATGAATTTCAATATTTGGAGAATATCTTGCTCTACGATAAAATAATGAGTGACTCCATACGAGAACGAATTTCATTGGGAAATAGAACCGAAGTATAATTATTTAAGAATAAATTAGTTAATTGAAGTGGTAAGTGGATGAAAGTGCTAATATAACAAAAGTATGGTTTTGAGAAAAATGTGATAAAATTCCTAATGGTCACATCTTTTTGTGAATTATCTGATTTATTTAATTTTTAAACCAGCATAATACCTCTTTAATAAAATTTATTCTATGTAATCAAGTACTCCAAACTGTAATTCTCAATATCACTTATTTTATCCATGTAACTTCTTCATCCACAAAATACTTTTCCTGAGAATGGATGTTTCAATATTGTAGACAAAGTTTATCATAAGAAAAGCTTAATAACACTTTTACAAATGGAGATAAATGTATTAATAACACAGGTAACTGTAATTATTTTTAAAAGATAATGTATCACATTTCGGTAGAAGAAGGTGTCAAGTGATTTTAACACCTTCATCCACTAAAAGATATAAACTTATACAGTACATAGACCCTTCATCCACTAGTATTTCCTTAAATTGTAGAAGTAGAACATTCTATGTCATCTACTGAACTAAATACGCACTCAACACCTTAATTAATCATAAAACTAAGTTTTTGAAAAAGGTTTTTGAAATTGTCACATAGCTCCTTCATCCTCTTACCTCTTCAATTGGTACAGAAAAATTAAAATAAGTTATACATGTGTTTGATGTGCCCATCTATGGCTGTAGAATATTGACTTTCTTGTATTTTGTCAGTTAATAACACCTGTGTTTACACTCTTTAAATTTTCTATTTTGTTTAAGTATATACTTTCTTTAAATTGCATCATTCCAACTATATATAACGCCGTGATTGTGCTAGATTGAGATTAACTACGTTAAATTTTCAGCTAGAGTTTAATATTTTAATGTTGTTGTGTAGGTCATAAGCGGAAAGGCTGGTTTGAACCTCTAGAGGCTTTACTAAGTAAAACGAGGAGTGAGGTGGTTTAAAATTGCTTTCCTTACTAATTGGAAAAATATCCTTATGAACAAAAAACTCTGAAAAACATCTACTTTCCACCCTGCAAATGACACCTTCACTTCATTCACCACAAGGTCTGGCTGTATAATGAAATTCATTACTCTCAAGGGAGATAACTCTGATTAGTGTCTTTTACACCTCTACCTCTTCTGTTCTTAAATGCTTCAGTCATATAATTGGGTGACCATGTGGTAAGAGAGAGAACTGTTTTTTGTAGCCCTGGAACTAGCAAATCGAGTGCAAATAATTTAACACTCCACCTGCCTGTTAGGGCAAAATATTTTAATACAAGCCAAAAATATAAACTTTGTGTTTTATATAGCAGAATATAGAAGAATTTGAAGTCAAGAAGAATAACTTGTATATTATCCAAGTAAATTTTGAATAAAAATGTTATTTTATCTGTGTCTACATAAAGATTATATTGATGACAAAATTGACGATTTTCGAAGTACGTTTAAAAGAAAGTGAAGACCGTTACAGAAATAGAAAAGAGAAGAGAGAATGTGTGAGTGCGAGATTACAAAGTGGAAAACTATCTGTGATAGAACATCACACAACGAAAAAAGGATACGAACAGATGAAAGCAAAACAAGTAAACAAGTAGCGACTTCGCATTCAAGAAGGATTGATTCATGGAAAAGGGAGCTGTGAAAGATGGAGAAATCGCATTAAAATTGAGAGCTTCATCCACTTCCATCTACCTCACGCTAACATTCTCTTTCTTCCTTACACTCTACCATTTGTATCCATCCTTTTCTATCTTTCTACCTCGATCATCTTTATGTGTCGAGCATTGAAGTTCAAACCCAGTATTGCCACGCTATGCCAACCCCTCGCTGCTTTATCCCTTCCCCGATCACCAAATCTAAAACCTCAAACCCTACACAAACCGATCATCAAAACCATCCGCTTTATTACTTATTTATTGCATTATATTATACGCTTATATAACCTTATTTATTGCCTTTTACATCTTTCGAATTCTTTTAAGGCCGTATCTCTATAGTTCTGTTACACTTTTTATGTAAGAAAATCGTGTTTTAAAAAATTCAAAGTATGTGGTTTCTAAACCATTAACCAGTATGTAGAAAAAGATAAATCAAATACGATCTAATTAATAAAGGGGTTTCATAAAAATTAGTAAAAATATTGTTGAGTCTATCGATAAAATAATTCTATGTTTTATACCGTCATATAATGCGGTAATTCGAATAAAGAGAACTGAAAATTATATTATACTAGACGTTTTCAGCCAACAAACAACCAAACAGCTAAAATAGCGTGACGCTCAAGATCAAGGTTCACTTTGTGAAGGCAAAGAATTATCCTGAAGATTAATAAAATTCCTTTAAAACTAAAAAATTCCGTTTTTAATCGGTGTGTACTTCCCAATACACTATTATAGATAGATAAGGCTTGCGGGGCGTTCGTGAAATTCAAGAAAAGTTTTACAAGCACGGATTCTTATTTTGAGCCTAAACTAAGATTTGTAAGGTATTACGCGTCTGGCCGATGCTGTCATATGGCACGGAAGGCTGGACTATGAAGGTGGCTACGATGAACATTTTAGATGCCTTCGAAATGTGGATGTATCACAGTACCTATATTAAAAATACCGCGGACAGCCAAGAAATCGAATGAAGAAGTTCTAAGGCTGGTGGGAAGAGACCGAGAACTGCTGATCCACATCAAACGTAGGAAAACCGCATATCTAGGACACATAATGCGTAATCCAAAATATCAACTCCTACAGCTGATAATAGAAGGTCGTGGCTTCGTAATATCAAGCAATCGGTACTGAAAACTGTGGGAGACCTTACACACACGGCAATGAACAGAGAGGAGATGATAGAAGTGATCGCTAACATCCGCTAGTGGATAAGCATTGGAAGAAGTATTTCCAAATCTTTCATGCGCTAAACTAACACGGTCATTTCCGTTACAAAAGGCATGGTGGAAAGCTTGACCAAGACACAAAGAACCACGAATAGACTAATGTTGAATATTACATTGAAAGACCGAGTAAGAAGTCAGAATATTTTGCAGGAAACTAAAATAATAGATGTAAACGCGTGTCATAGCGTCACTAAAATGGCGTTAGGTTGGATACACAAAGAGACAGGTAGATGATGGATAGAACAAAGATTTAGTAGTGGAAGCCCTGGCTGGGAAAAGAGAGTTGTCCAAAAACAGGGTGAAGAGGTGACAGGGTGAAGAGGTCAGTACAGGGAATAGTGAAGGCAAACAGTCGAGACCTATATCCAAAACTAGTTGATGACAGGATAATGATTAAGATAAAAAAAAGTTTAAACGGTTGTGAATGAAGCTCAGTTATTATATACATATTTATCGTTGCCCATAACAGGCAGGTTGAGTGTTAAATTATTTACGCTCGATCTGTTAGTTCTAGGGCTTCTAAAAGTGGTTCTTTTTCTTATCACATGGTCAGCCAATTAAAGCCAGACTGTGAATAACGTCAGACTAAAGCATTTAGGAACAGAAGAGGTACAGATGTAAAAAACACTAGCCAGAATTATCTCCTCTGAGAGTAATGAATTTCATTATACAGCCAAACCCTGTGGTGAATGAAGTGAAAGGTGTCATTTGCAGGGTGGAAAGTAGATGCTTTTCAGAGGGCAATACTGATAACCATACTGTTCCACTCAGAGAGGAAGGCAATGGTAAACCGCCTCACTCCTATTTTTACATATTAAAGCCTGTAGAGGTTCAAACCAGCCTTTTGGCTGATGACTAAACTATAACACTGTTTATCGCTTTATACTTACTTACCAAACAATTTTAAATATGAGTACAAGCCGTAAGATATAATCTGAAATGTATTTTTTATTAGTTACTTTTTATATTATTCAAAGTTGTTTAAGTTGATTGCAAGTGGTTTTTAAGAGCTAACTGCTTTTGATCATGGATAGATGAGTTAATTTCTATTATATACGAGTGTCAAGTATCAAACCAGGGATCTTTTACTTTGTTTATAGTAATATACTTATACAGAGTGATTTTTTAATTCTGTCATCCAATTGATAATATTTTTCTAAGAAAGGGAAATTTTTTTGTGACACGAAGTTGGTAGTCCTACTCAACCGGTATTGATACGACTCTGTGAATTGATTCTCTTTGAGTTGTGTAAAATTTTGTGCCGTTTCAGGTCGTATTACAAACAGAATGTATTTTACCCTAGAAAAATCGCTTGTTTAAATGTGGAGACTAAAGCTCTTGGACTAACCGTACGTGATACGGATACAATTTCAATTTTTTAGCAGCTTTCTGAACACTCGAATATGACAACTTGCGAGGAAAGTTTTCGTAAACTTTTCCGTGGAAAATTAAGCCGTCTTGTTTTCACATTCTCTAAAACTTCATCTGTCAAGAGAGTTGGTCGACCACTTCCTTTTCTGTTGCAAACGCTATCTTTCTCCCGAAATCGGTTTGTTAGCCTAAAAATTGACATTTTATCTGGTGGAGAAACACCCAGAAATTTAATTTGAAGACATTTTGTTCGTAACACGACCGGAAACGGCACAACATGTTACACAACTCAATGAGAATCAACTCACACTGCCGTATCTACACCGGTTGATTATGTTACCACCTTCGTGTCACAAAACAAAATTCCTCTTTCTTAGAAAAAATTACCAGACATTAACAACTGGGTTACAGGACTAAAAATCATTTTGTTGTAAAGTAATTGTTTTTTAAACCCTTAAATTAACTAGTTTATTTATAAATTAAACACGTTTTATTAGTTGTTAATTTTCTTTCCAACAACTGCAAAATCGTAATTTCATGCTACAGATTTTAGATTAACGTAGACAAAATAAAATACTGGCAACTATAATAGATTAAGACAACATTTTGTTGGCTTCAGACAAAGAGTGCATCTGTAATTCTATTTTAAGTTACATTCAGTGTATTTTAAAATTGCACATAATTTGTCTAGACTTAAATTAATATATTTCTTATTAAGGGATATAGCTGTGGTTAGATTAAACACTTGGCTACTTTTATTTAAATACAGGTACGTTTGTAAAACAGTTTATATGTTTAAAAATTAAACTTTAATCGAATTTAGAAGGTTTATAAATTATCTTTACTTATTTAAATGTTAATTTAAATTGAAGACATTATTAAACTTTCAAAGCGTTTGCCAGTAAAATTAATATATGCCTATTATTATTATATAAATGATTAATTACTATAGCTTATGTGTGTTTGTTATTTAACTGTTAGAAAAAATGGCTCGAGACAAGGATTAGTGTATACATCTAAAAAGAAATCTTATGCTAACTTAATTCATTCTGTTATCACTGCACCAGTAGGTTAGTTAACTGAATATCGAAATAATACGCAATTAGAATTATTGCAAACATTCCACGGCATTACGGTATTCTTGCAAAGGATGTTTTGTTAAATACAATATTCTCCCCATACCCCATACATCTCTTGATGTATATGAAATTTTAAAATTCGCGAAAAGGAACACTGTGTTATTTACAAAAAAATCAACTACAATCATAATTATGAAACTCGACACAACGATGACTTCAGAATTGAAAAATATAGAACTTCAAAATTCTCGAAAGGAATTCACTTCAATTCCGTTCGGTTTTTCAGCAGATTATCATCTAAAATAAAACTCCTTACTTTGAAAAATTTTGATCGGGAAGTAAAAGGTTTTTAATAAAACGCATTTTATTCTGATCAGGAGTTCTTAAATTATCTTAAAGGAATTTAAATGTAATGTGCGTAGAATTTAGACTTATGAAACATTATTAACGGAAATGACAAACTTAGAATTCCAATGTACGGTTTTAAGTAGTCATTTAATGAACATGTTATTTTCTTTGTATTTGTAAATACTTATAGTAAATTTTAAACAAAAATTGTTTGTTAAAAGAGATTTAAACGTACGTAAAACTGTATTTGACGATGTCTATTCCATTTTTGGTCGCTGATAAATAAGGATTTATTTATTTATCGAAATATCGTTATTCTTAGTTCGATCGATGTTTCTAATCAACGTAAACATCCCAATAGAAGAATTTGTTGCTAATCAATGCCATCTTTTAATGGATGGTATTATTTTTTGAAAGCTACCTTTAAAAACTATTAATGAATAAAAAATATATTATTGTACAAGTTACAATTTTAGAAAATAGAAGGTTTTTTATTATTTAGATAAAATAAAATGTAATAATTTTTTAAGTGAGTGAGAAAACCGAGTTAATATTTTTATAGATATACCTACACTAGTTTAATGAGTCTGAAAATAATGATTGGTCACAAACGTTCCGATTTTACGAACCGTTTGAAATCAGTTTCACTCTTTGATCCTAGGAAAAGCACGATCAACGGATTGAAAATAATAAATTGTCGTCGGATCATGGTGGCCATTAGGAAGTTATTTTGTACAGGAGTAATCAACGGTATGGGGTGGGCATGGCTAACGAACTAGCGCAGAAACTCTGTTATTTGATGGTAAATGAGGGCTGACATAAACATATCCCACCTTTTATATGTATGTGATATTGATAATTTAATTTAATTACCTTATGTACCAAAATACATACACACATATGCACATAATCATTTATTTTAGTATATTATTTATTTACAAATCTACATATCACATTCACACATAATAGTGTATTATAAATATCCTGCACACTGCCGTACTTTCGTATCGTTTTTTTCTTATTTCTATACAAACGGACACTCCTGTTTTAATATTTTATCATAATTTAAATAAACCTCCTATCCCCCAACCCAATTTTCCATTAATGTTTTTTTTTTTAGAATTGTTTGCTGAAAAATTAACGTACTAGCGTAAAATATTAAACCAACAATTTTTAATAAAAAAACGAATATTAGGTTTTAGTTAATGAAATATAATTTTTCATTGCCAGTTAGAAACCCGTTCATAAAAAATACATCCATTTTTTCCATTATTCGTTTATAATTTAATTAAATTCCTCATTATTTTTTTCATATTACTCACAAATACATTGTATTGAATGTTGCGTTAAATTTGTTTGCTTAATTTGTATTAAATATGTAATTAATTTTATTAACTGTTTTTTAATCAAGTAATACATTTTCATAATTATAAGTTTATAAGCAAATAATATGTTTGTTCAATTTTTATATATACTAAATATTTTGGGGTTCTCGTACAATCGCTTCTTTTTTGTAAATTTAGAAGATAGGCGAAAAAAGGTCATTCTAATTAATCGGAAGAAGAAGAATTAAAAGAAAAAAAGACTGACGTTAGGCAGGGTGATGGACTTTTATCTGTTACTTTTTAACTCTGTGCTGGAGAAAAATTTTCAGGAATGGGAAATGGAACGTGCCAATAAATGTTGTTAAACCAAGTATACATTGGAGGCTCAAAGAAGGGCAAAAAGGTAGATAAACTGTCTTGCTTTTGCATACGACCTAGCAATCGTTTCTAGAAACACGGAAACAGTAATAGAATAAATTAACGTGTTAAAAAACAAGCTGAAAAATTGGGACTACAGATTCCTTTGAGAAAACTAAATAAATAAATATCAAAACAGTCCCGCGTACCATGAAGACACAATACAGAAAAGTTGATAGCTTCAAGTACCTCGGGGAGGTAATACAGCCGAAGATCAGCGAAAACGAAGCGAACAACTATAGAGGAGAAAAGATGGCCAGGGCACTCCAAAGAACTCACAAGCTAGAAGAAAACTGTCTCGAGACAAGCCAATATCAGACATTGCAATACTGTGATAAAACCTGGTCTTTGTACGCGATTGTATGCTTTAGAATGATCGGGAAGGCTGGTCTAACAAAAGCAGAGAAATTTGAGAGAAAGATCCTCTGCAATGGGTTCAATGTAGACGGAGAGTACGGGTTACGTAGAGAAGAACTTTATAAAATAAACTTACGGTTAACGGAAACGATCAGAAAACGAAAAGTTAAATTCTACACCTATATAGACCAGATAACAAACAATTGATAAAACTCTTAACACGTTAAACAATAGACGTAAGATGTCTCATAACTGATTTAAAGAAGTCAGAAAGGATACTGAGAGAGTTTTAATAAATCGAGAAAAGATAATAGACCGAGACAAGTTCAGACTACTGGTTACTGACTTCAAGGGCTTCCACGAAGAATAAAACATACACCGGATGAACGGAAGCAAGGATAAAGCTTACAACGAAAGAATTATAAGATTGTGGGCTCCAAAAAGAGCCTCCAGAAATGTCTTAGGCCTATTATTTTACATTGTCTAAAATGGTCCTAAAAGAAAACAATTGTTTTTAATGTGTTTGTTAATCGAGATTTAGTGAACGATAAAAACCGTTATCAACCTTGCTATGCATTCAATACATTTAATAGAGCAGTAAAAAATATCTGTAACTAAACTAAACTTATCTTGTCCGTTTTTCTATCTATAAGTTTCTTCTCGGTAAACAGTAAGTATTTTCTATCGTACATTTTATTTGTACGAAGCTAAGATTTCTTCATGTGAATGACATATCATTTTTAAAGAGAAATAACGTGGTGTTTACTTTTAAGAGTGAAACAAATGAAGATGCAGGGACTGCACATGATCAGAGAACACCAAGTGTTTTCTCTGCAAACAGTGTTTTGAGTTGTTGACCAAAGGAGGGGACTGAAAGTAATGGATCTAGGTAAAGGCGGGCTGTTGGATTATCAGTTGGAAAATTTAAGAGCGCTCAGTATATATAAAATTTAAAGATGGAAAATAAAACCCGAGTGGGAAGTTCATTGTTCAGGAAATACGAAAAGTTCTTGGTAACACTGGGTTTTTAACGTAGTATTGATTAAATAATTTTTTCTTCATAGGTTTTTATGCTAAAATTAATTAAACTACATTTCCTGAGTTAATTTTACAATATTGACAACCTGTCTGAAAGAATAAATTACTTTTTAATTAATAATGTAACATTTTAACTTCATCCGCAATACTTCAGTAATTTAAATTGTAATGATAATTATATTTTTCTTGTAACAAATATTTTATGTAAGTGTGTGCGTGATATTTTCACATTAAATATTAAGATTAAAATATTTGATTTTTGTCTTGTAGCAAAGTTTTTTCATTAAAATATCACACTGCTAAAAAAAATAAGAAATGAAATAACATTTAATGTAGTCAAGATATGAAATATCGTTTTTGTTGAAATGTTTACTGAAAACTAGAGCACAGAACTAGATAAGAAAATTAAATAAAAATTAACTTTAAAAAATAAATGGATTTAAGATTGTAAAAAGTTTGAAAGTAGGAAAATTGGTTTTCTTAATTACCATAGTTTCGTAGTTATTATTATACGATGTCTGTGATGTTTGTCTGCCAAGTTTACTGGTATGATTCCCTTCACCCGAAATAAAATGCGTGATAACATCAAAACGAGTGAAGTAGTGAAGGAAAAGGCAAAAAAATCCTGATCAAATTGGCTTTATAATTTAGCGTCTTGGGAGATATAATATGACATAGCGTGCTTAAGGGATGAGCGAAGTCACGCAACTCACTCATTTGAATCTCCCGCTTCAGTGACTCCCACTAACTTCTCCCCTCTACCGAGTCTGTATTAGGGGTGCTATAAATCGTCCCCCGTTATCTCTGACCCCTTCTTCCAACTACTGTGAATTTAACCCCTCTATCCTGTGCACTATCTGGGGTTAAACTAAACTGTATGACATAGGATCACTACAATGTTTACCTGTGTCATTCGTTGTCCCAGGTTCTGTTGTGATAAGAAGTTAAACTGTGATTATAACAGTAGATTCTAACTAATAGCTCATTTGTCTTGTTATATTTATACACATATACTTTGCTCATTAAAACATTTTATTAATGCTAATAATTTCAGAACAGGAATAATTAATTAAACTACATCACTTCATTTTTATACTATACGAGGTGTGGCTATTAAAAAACGAGACTGACGTCGTAAAAAAATTTATTTTAATTTTATACATAATCACTTATTGTCACCTTCAATATACATTCCTTCTCTATCCCTACAACGCTCCATGCGAATTTTCCATTGTTGGAAACAGTGCTGAAAGTCATCTTCTGTCAGCTCCTTCAGGACACGTGCCACTTAATGTGCCCACATTACTCCTCGTTTTACTTGGTAAAGCCTGAAGAAGTTCAAACCAGCTTTTTGGCTGATGACCTAAAGAACAATACGATATACCACTGGGTGCTCTTCTAACAAGTCATTTTCATTTGTTAAACTATTTACTTATTGCCCATGCGCAGAAAAATTGTTAACTTTTATTCTGTGTATTAAAAAAAACTTTCCTAAATGTTTTCGAGTTGGTAACGTCACTCCCGGAACCTTAGCACCATATTCATCACGAAAATCAGTGGTATTTTTATGATGCTTACGACCACTAGTGCAACTTTAAACATTTTAAGACTCTTCAAAACACTACTACGTGGAGATTAACAACAAAGCAATCTTAACAAATCAGTACTGATAAAGTAAGCAAAAGAGCCGGCCGCATTGGCGTAGTTGAAAACGTGCTCGCCTCTCATCATGCCGTCTTGGGTTCGAATCCCATTCAGGCACGGCTTATTTTCGTACTTTACAAAAAATCATTTCATCCTTTACTGTCTGCATTAGCAGTAACTGCAGAACAGTCGGACGTTAAACCAAAAAACGTAAGCAAAAGAAATGTGAAAATGTGATACGTGCTGCTGCCAACTCATCGAAAAATTATCCCATTGCTTGAAAAAAATATCAAAATTTTTCTATATTTTGAGATTTTCACGATAGGTTTGAAAAGCTTCCAAAATGTTCTTTTATATCTAAGTTATTAAGTAAAGGAGAATTTCAGAGTTTAAAAACTTTCCCTGTCAGAAAATTTAAATAATATTTTATTCAAATACAATGAAATAAAAGTTATTTTTATCTTTGGTTGTTTATTACTTTATTAACAAGCAACCGGATGAAAAATATAGCAGCATGACTGAAGTTTCCTGACTTAAATCGTGATGGAAAATTAAAAGGAAATACTACGAGTGTAGGGGGTTCCGATGATGCATCGCAAACATGGGTCAGTCATTTCTCTACCCCTTCTTTTAACCAACACTATCAATGGTATAAGGTAGAAACTCACGAAACGTACAACACGCACCCTCGTTCACTTCAATTGAAACTAGTACCATTATGATCCCTTTGACCTTCCTAATGAAGTTGTTTCCGTTTTACTAAAATGAAATATTAATAAACGTCTTCAATGTGTTAGCCGTTCGGTATACGTGAACAATTTTTGGTATCCCTAAAAATAAATTAAGATAGTTTAACAACCCAATAATTCATACAATCAACGAGGATGAAATGTTGAATGAAGTTCAAAGGTTACGTTTACATTTACATGCACACTTTTCTTTTAATATGTCAAAAGTATCAGAATAATACGTGGGAACACCAAATTAACAGCTGTAAGAATATTACCTGATTCACGAAATTCACACTTTCAGGTATATCTCTTCAAAAACTACTACTAAGTATTTCCAATTAAATGTCATATTGATATAAGTTTTCATTTTGACTACATGATTGCGTTTACATTAAAAATAACAATTTCACGTCATTTTCTCTTAATTCTTACATTCAAAAACAAGAACAATAAAAAATAATATAGTTAACGCAAAAAACTAATAATAAAGCATTATCTTCCAGTAATAGTATTACAGATGAAATGAAAATAAAATATGAATTTTAAATAATTCAAAATTTTTAGTAATAAAATTTAAAGGTTAATCATTATCAAATCTCCCTACTTAAGTCAATCATCTTATCTATTAAGTACTGTAAAATTGAAAGTCGCTGTTGTCTAGTAAGTTTATCGCGAAATATTTCGGATGTCCGTCGAGTTTTTGTTAGTATGTTGTGCTAACTTGTGTACATTTCCTCTCTTACTGAGTTAGGTCCTATTTCTATTAAAATAAATATATCTGTTTCGTATGTACTATGGTATCCTAAACGTTGTTCTTAAAAATTGTTTTCTGCAAACGTTCAATAACGTCAATATTAAAATTTTATTGACCCATAGATTTGTATCCCGTACGTCCAAACAGGCTTCAAAATTGTCTTTTGCAGCGTCCATTTTGAGTTAATTGATAGTTGTGAGCGTCTCCCAGTAAACCAAAACATATTTTTCTGTTTCAAATTCAACTGTCTCCTTATTGGAAACTTTTCTGATAACTTCAAATAGAACAGAAATTTACCACTGAAGATTCCGTTTCACTTGCAAAATAGACGTCACAAACTCAAAATACGGTTTTTTAACTCAAGAGCTACTCGATAGACGTTCTAAAATAAACATATGACATACATTAATGGTTTAAAATATAGTCGAAAGACTGTTCTGGATTTATGGAGTTCAGCTTTAAGCATCTGTCAAACCTTCTCATATTAAACGTATATAAGCGATGGATAAGACGATTTTACGCGCGATAACACAATGCCCCTTTTATGGCACAATCTAATGCTGCAAAATGACTTACAGATACCATTCAAAACTGAGTTTGTAAAATAACTATAGCTCATACTAGATCATCCACTACATTTTTTAAAATAAATGCAAACTTTCTCGTACAAGAATAAGGTGCAATAAAGCGACACCGGTTGCTCAGAATAGACGTTTAAACTTATGGCCAAGGCATGTTGTTGAGGAGGGCCAATTATATAACTATTGTAATAATCACATTTTAGAACCATTAATTTTCTTAATATTATTTTATTTGCTGTCAGTTAAACTGTCAAAAAGTAAGTTTTATGTTAAGTAAAATGTTTTTAAAAATAAGAGTCCATTGACATTCCTTAAACAAAAATAAATTTTGCTGCCTCCGTAGCGTAGTGGTTAGCGCATTAGTATGTCTTGTGGAGGTCCCGTGTTCGATTCCCGGCGAAGGTCTGGAAATTTTCACGTGTCAAATCCCACAGTTAATGTTAAAAATTCCACCATAGTCGCTAATGACCAAATAGTTGATGCGGCTTCAAATAAATAAATAATAAAAAGAAATTAATTTTAAATACAGCACAGTGTGAATAATTGAAAATCGAACGTTAAATTTTTTAGTAAAAAATTTAAAAATTAATTACAAGGAATATGCAATTAATTAAGTGAAGCGTATTTGTTTTTAATGTATAAAAATACAATTCCAATGAAAGTAAGTAAAAGTTTGCATTTTTATTGATTCATTTGAAAAAATTTAATAAAATAATCACTTGTAAATTAAAAATTTGGATACTTTTCAATCGCTGAACATCAGCTGACCTATCAAGTAGTTGTAGTGCAAAACGTTTTGTAATGTTTTTCGAGTCTTTGCTGGTACCTTAAAAATTTTACACGATTTTTTTCATTAAGTACAAAAAGCACTTCAAGTTATTCGTAAATTTCGATATTTCTTGTGAATGGCGCGTTGTTTGAGATATTTTGAAAGTATTTATTTTGGAACCGCCGTATAATAACGATATAATTCTTGTTTGAAGTTCCCCAAAGTTTTACACCGAACGTCCATATAGGTTTAAAATGACTGTACGTATACTACAGTAACTTTTTCTTTAATGATCATTGTAAACGTCCACCAAGAAGCCAGTACATAGGCTACATTTTACTTTGATGTCAAGTTGTTTTGACATCTCAAACGGAGATAAAAATGCGTACAAAGATGTCTCACACTGTCTTAGTGTAATTAAAGAGTTATATAAGCGTAAATCTGGGTAGTTTTGTTTCCTCGTTGAAAAATGAGTAACTAGGACTTGTTAAATTCACCAATACTTTCACATCACAACCACAACCTTGTGATATGAGATATGAAGATGAATTTGATGTAATGACGAAAGTTTCTAGGTTTCAACGTTTTGCGGTTACATAAATAGAACATTTAAATCAAGGGCCTGGAATTAACGCAGTTGAGGCTATATAATGGCACTGCCTCTTTTGTTGTAAGGTAGTGAAACATGGGTCCTAAGGAAATCTGTGGGTAGGAAGTTGGAAGCAGCTGAGTTGTGTTTGTTTAGATCTGTGAGAGGAGCAACACTTAGGGATCGCTTCAAGAGTGAAACAATTCCGGATGATTTGAGTAGAATGGAAACTGTGAGGTAGAGAATTGAAAGATATAGGGAGAGGTGGTTCAAACATGTAATCCGCATACCAGAGGAGCGATTACCACTACTGGCCTTACAGTAGCGTCCGCAAGGAGTGCGGTCGTTGGGTAGACCACAAAGAAAATGGATAAAAGCTGGTACAAGTAATGTGCCTAATCAATAAAGGAGGAAGAAGACCAATATTTCCCATTTCTTCAGCCAAGCTTTAATGTTGTTCATTGCTGTTTATGCTTAAATTTCTAGCCCTAATCACTTAATTTATACTTATTTTACTACTTCTACTTATTTTTTTGTAAATTTATTTTACTTTCTATGCCCAATTAGTAAAAAGAAACAATAACGGGCATAATGCATAGAAGTCGCTAACAAAGAATATCCCCACCATTTTTATACGTTAGGAAACAACTGTATTTAAGTCAATTTAATTTAATATTCATATATAAAAACGTACAACCATATATTTAGTAAGTATATCTTCCAAATTGTGAAACACACAGGTGGGAACTAATCCAATTTCTTGATACAGATCAGTAACATAAAATTAATCTAATTTGTTATGGTGTCTCGTTTTCAGTATGCGTAATAAGGAAGTGTCCGCTGCGTTTTGTAAGAGAAGAATTTGAAGGTTGTGACTCATATAAAATTTAAATTAGATCATTGGTTTTAATTTTTTTTCTTTTAAAAGTTACATCTTCTGAAAAAATGAAATAACGCAAGAAATTGTCCGTTGATATTTGTAAATATAATTAATAAAAAATAAATTATAATATATAAAATCTGTAATCAATATAAAATAATAGCTTTATAATAATTATCAACATCAATGTAATTAGCTCAATCAACACGAGGAACTCTAACCACATCACTTATTCTTACTGAAGGAAACGTGTCCTTCGTATTTTTTGAACAACGAAAGAATTCCGGAAAGTAAAGGTGCTAAGTACTTAGGGCTTTACCTTGCCAGGAGGCTCACGTGAAAAAATCACATAAAAATTAAAAGAAAAGAGTTTACCATCCGATTGAGTAAGATGATGGAGTGGTTGATGGGACGAATATCTATGTTATTAACATAATATAAAATTTTACTTTATAAAGCTATTTTAAAACAGAGATCGGAACGTTTTAAGAAATTGTGGACCAAACGATAGGAAGCACGCTTAGGAGAGCGCGCTTTTCAAAAAAAACCCAACACTGGAACAGACCTAAACTTGAACTAGATTGATCCTAGAGATCTTAAAAGTAAAAAAAAGCTATTTTATAACCTATTTGGAGCTATGGGATTAAATTATGGGGAACCAGTTGTAATAATAGCTTAGAAACCCTGCAGCGGTTTCAAAATAAAGTTTTGCGAATTATAGCAACGCGAACTGGTTTGTTACAAATAAAATATATTCACGATTATCTAAAAATGATTACCTAGACATGGCCTTTGTAAATAAAGTTCCTCACTTGAAGTATTCAACATTTCATCTTAGCTCACTAAACTTCTGTCTTAATTCCGTAGTACAGCAGCTAAGAAGAAGTAACGGATCACAAATAAGAATAATTAAAAAAAATAAATTGTGATCTACTAAATTAAAAAAGCAGCCTGAATTTTAAAGTGTTAATGTTAACGGATGTTTTTCTTTTAATTTTCTTGAAATTCTTGTTACATTCTAGGTACAAAAGGTATTCTTCGTATTTGTGACGTATGGTAAAACTAGGTCGTTGTGTAAAGTTTTGTTGGTAACGTAGAAGAGACATTGTTTTACTGTACGTTTAATTTTTGCATTTTAGTTTTTTTTAGTTTAATTATTCTTTTACTGAATAATTTAAAATAAATTCTACTTAATTTTTGAATTAACGTTTTTTTTTAATTAGTTAATTGTAAAAATATACAAAACGTCTGTAGTTGCTGACTTGAATAAATTATTGATTAAATTTTAGCCTTCCTTACTCATGCAATATCCTAAGATTATATAACCCGGGCCAAGTAACGTACCTGTGAACCAAAGGAGTTCTGCATTAATCTTATACTAAAGTACCACCGTCCTCCATTGACTTTAGCGCAGCTATTATAGCGTGGCCTATCTCTAAGACACGCACATCCCTACACAAATTCTTCTTCTTTCCATCCACAAGACCTTTTTAACTATTAATCACTCAACCAAAAACCAATTTTTACATTCTAACTCTTCTGTAAATATCGTAAATTTCTCTGCTAAATAAATCAGGCTTGTTTTAACTACTGTTACAACATAACTTCTTATCAAAGGTTATCAGTATTTACATGATTTCTCATTCTACAGAAAATTTATTAGAAACCTTTTCAAAATTTATATTTTTAATTCAGATATTTTTACTACTTTAATCAAAGTTTAATAATTTCATAACTTCCTTTATTTATGATGCACGTTATTTTTGTTTTAAAATGTTCGCCAAAATGTCTTTTCTCCTAAAGATTTTAGATAAAAGAGCTACAGTTTATAATTTTTTATCATTAAAACAAAATAAATATTTGCCTGTCACTTTGACACATTGGTTTAAAAACGTTAACTTAACTCAAAAACGGAAGATCACAGGTTCGATTCTTGACCAAGGCCCGGAATTATTACATGATCAAACTCACTGATACTGTTCCAGACCAAATTTATTCACTAATGACCCAAGTAATTGATTATTGTTTTTTATTAATATAATTTATCTACAGTCTGTTTAAAAAAAACAATAAATAGATTTGTTAAAAGGAAAAATTCACATGAATAAATAATACAATGAACATGCCTTTACAAAAAAACGAAAATAATAATTATTAATGTATATACGTAATAACGGGTGATTCAAAAAGAGCGCCGGTTTTTAAACGGCTGGTAAATTTTTGTTTATCGGTTGGCAACATTGTTAGACCTTATTTCTATTTCGGAGAACATTCCGATTGACGATTCAGTTGTAGTTTCTCTTGTTCGCAGTGTAGTACTCTCGCAGTCTGTGTCTAACCATGGAGAAGTTTACTATTGCACAACGAGTGTTAATCGTCAAAACATTTTACCAGAGTGGAGAGAGTTATGCGGCTACTGTCAGGCGACTTCGCGGTACTCTAGGACGTAATGAAGCACCGAATGAATCAACAGTTCGCAGGCTCATGAAAAAGTTTTTTGAGACGGGTTCAACAGTCGACCTTAAAAGTTCTGGACGTCGTCGTTCTGGCCGAACTGAGCAGAACGTTGCGTTGGTTCGTGACAGTGTGGCTGTTACCCCAGCAAAACCAATACGTCGCCGGTCTCAACAATTGGGTTTACGATGTTCTTCTGTACGGAGAATTCTTCGGTATGATCTCCAATATCACCCATATAAAATTCAGTTGCTGCACGAGAAACAATGTTGTTGCTCCGTGAACGGTTCCAGGATCGCATCATTTCTCGTAATTCCGACCATCAATGGCCACCAAGGTCGTGTGACTTGACGCCTTGTGACTTTCATCTTTGGGGTCATCTGAAGTCATTGGTGTATGCCAATAAACCCCGAAACATCAATGACTTGAAGGAGGAAATTCGACGGGTTATCGGGCAAATGGAAGTCGAAACTTGTCGTGCAGTAATATCCAATTTCATGGACAGAGTTGATGCGTGCCAGCGCAGTAGAGGAGGACACATGCATGACATCATTTTTCATACATGAAATCGGAAGGTAAGATGAACTTGTTGATGTATTTATTTTCAGTTTTTCAATAAAATAAATCTCTTAATTTGATATATCAAAACCGGCGCTCTTTTTGAATCACCCTATATAATGACACAATTTAAATATTTTGGCACATGCATTAATAAATAAGTATGAGATGCCTCACAAGAGATAAAGTGTCGCATCGTGAAGGCCAAAGATATAGTTTATTCGATGAGTTCGATGTTTAAAAGTCACGATCTAACTTTGGATACCAGAATGAGACTTCTAAAATGCTGTCTTCACGATTCTTTTCTAAGTGTGAATGAAACTTAAAAGAAACTTCTCTACATAGGAGAATGCTTCGAAAACCGCGAGCCAAGAAAATCACGAACGTTGGAGTCTTACGGCAAATGAATAAGGAGCCTGAAGTAACATCATAATTCTCATAAACTACAATTTCTAGAACAATCAAAGGTACGAGTTACTACAAAGGATTCAGCAGGGAATGATAGAAGGACAAAGAAAGCCGAGTAGACGAAGAATTGCTTGATTAGCCAACCTGAGAAAGTGGTTTGCCAAGAGAGTTCTATACAACCGTTCCGGATTGCGACAGATAAAGGTATGCATCGCCATGGTGATCGCTAACATCCAAAACGGAAAATTCCTTGAGAAGAAGTTACCGAAAATTCCTTGAGAATTATGGAATAAAATGTTTAAAATACATTTTAACCCACCGGGTTGTTCTAGAGGTAAAGTCGTCGCCACGAATCAGCTGTTTAACAGCTGATTTAGCTTCATAGCTAAATTTTGAAAAACAAAGTTAGGACATTAATGTACTGAACAAATATAATATATGTTCAAAGCCTTCGTATTTGCCTTCTTATGGAACAAACGTTGTCCAGTAAATTGATAGTCAAATAATAAATTATTTTCCGGTTCAAGTTGCGTTTCACAGCGACTAAATTTTTTAATTTCGTCTTTAACTATTAAAATAATAAAGCATTTTGAAAATGGTAGTTTGTCATATATACCAGACCGCCACATCTGTTAGAGCTTGGAGGACTTTCGACTGAAAACGGTGAATAATTTAGGTGATTGTGTTACTGGATGCGCCCCGTGGCGGGATACTGTAAGTAAATACTAAATCACTGACAAAGTACAATTAGTAGAGAAGCTCGTTTATTAACCTGCAATAATATACGCACAACCATATTATGACGGATAGGCTTATAAAACTGTTAACCTGTTGAACAGGCTTTAAACAGTAGCAATTTTATCATCATGGTATAAACGGTTGAAAATTCCTATAATCACCTAATTTAACAATGTTAACGCTATTATACAATATATTTATGGAATAAAATGTTTAAAATACATTTTAACCCACCGGGTTGTTCTAGAGGTAAAGTCATCGCCACGAATCAGCTGTTGAAAGCTTGAAAAGCTTGCTGGTGTAGCTGCGCGAAAAATTTGGATTCAGACAGTAGATTTCGAGTATTAGTACCGTACTGCCTATTAAATTAAAAGCGCTGAACGATGTAAATTATCATCTATTAGCGACGTTAAAAACATTCAATTGCAAACATTGTACACAACAATTAACGCCTACCACAAGTACTACACATTACAGACAAATGTTTTCAGGCCAGCTGATATACATATAATTTATTTAACGTTGTGAGAGCGACGTGACTCTGATCCACAGCAGGTACAGCACTGACCCCCACCACTCGCTAAGGCAACCGAGCGCGCCATTACCAAAATAAAGATTCTGCGAACATAAAAAAACCGCAAGCTTATTTGGCGTCCGCTCTACCTTTAGTAGTAAAGGTAAACCTATAACTTTCCTAGTAAACTTTTGTTTGTTGTTGATTAGGTCATCAGCCAAAAGGCTGGCTTGAACCTCTTGAGGAGTTACCAAGTAAAATGAAAAGTGAGGTGATTTACCAATGTCTTCCTCACTGAGTGGAAAAAGTATGCTTATCAGCAAGCCAGGCCCTCTGAAAACCATCTACTTTCCACCCTGCAAATGATATCTTCACTTCATTCACCACAGGGTTTGACTGTATAATGAAATTCATTACTCTCAGAGGATATAACTGTGACTAGTGTATTTTACACCTCTACCTCTTCTGTTCTTAAATGCTTCACCTATATAATTTGGCTGACGACGTGATAAGAAACAGAACAATATTTTTGTAGCCCTGGAACTAGCAGATCGAGTGCAAATAATTTAACACTCCACCTGCCTGTTATGGGCAAAAACTTTTATACTGATTTATATACTAGACAGTGGTTACCGGTGTACTTCGATGGTTGGGGTTCAATTTACCATGCTCTCTCAGGAAAGGCCAGCCTGAGTCTGTACAAGAATACATCTCATTTACACGTCGTACATAAAATCATCCTCATCTCATTGGGTCATAGGGTTGCTTATCGTTCTGAATTGAACAGATTGCAACGTGCATACATTAAGGTTAAAAAATGTTTTTTTTTTTTTGTTCCTTTTGTTTTTTGATGGTCATAGTTTATGTGAAATGCAGCATTTCCAAGTGATGAAATTTTAAAAAAAATGTCTCCTATGAAATTCTTTTTGGAGCTTGCCTATTACAAGAAATTATTAAGAATTTTTTTAACAATTTTGTAATTTCTTTCTTTCACCATGTTAATCATTCTTCAACAATTAATGTATTAATCTTTTATTTTTCGTCTACACCGTAAACTAAATAGAGATATACACAGATATACAAAGGCTATTTAATACATTTATACACTAGTTACTTGGTATGAGAGAACGACAGCAAGTTATTGGAAAATTGACAACTTGAAGATCGAAATAAAGGAAATGAATTCACAAGCACATTGACATCAAACTTTATACACATCGACCAATACCATCGTTGTATTTAAATCGTGTATGCATCCATACGGTTTCCAGATAGAGTCATTGTTATGCATTGTAGCAGTGACCGTCAATGGATGTTTCGTTGGTTATAAAAAAGAAACGACGCTATTTTATTCAATCTGTTGTGACATAAATGTCAGTCTTAATATACATTTTACATTGGTTTTCGTTTTCAGTTGGCCAACTACCTATTATCATAATCATTCAAAATATCATTAATTAAAAATAAATTTATTTAAATCCACGCTTAATTTAATTTTACGCTTTCATTCAACAATAAATTATTTTTTACAAAAAAATTTTAAAACCAATTTGGACTCATTGGATCCAATGGAGGAGGACGTCAAGCCATTCCAACATAGAAATCTTGCAAAGGTATCAATCTAAATTAGTCAGAACATCACAGCACCACCTTGGTACATAACAAACAACATACTACACACAGATTTAAACATTCCTAAAATTTAACAAGAAATAAACATGTTCAATACAAAATATCAAAGAAGATTTGAATCACACAAAAATCTTCTCACCATCTCATTTTTGGATAATTCAAACGTCACTCTCCAACTGAAGCGAAGACACCCTACGGACGTACTTTAAAACGACAAGACAACACATGACTTACATTCACGAAGTTCCCCCTTTTGGGGGTTTCTTCAATCATGACATTGACAAACTTCAAAATCATTACAGTTCCTTAATATGCAACATGAATTCTGCAGACCTACCAGGAATCCCACAAAGACGACTGAAACACAGATGGAGTAGAGACATGATACATTAACGCAACCTTATCAGTAATTATGCGTTCATATAAAAATTTGTCACAATTTTATTGTTATTGGGCGAGCTATCACGTTACACGGTTGGTTTTAAATTTTTTTTAAAATTTAGTTGTAAAAATTATTATTGATGGTTGTTTTTATACAGTTGCAAAATAAATTAAGAAATAGGTTTTTAAAAAAATCATGACATAAAACAAAGAAAACTCATTTAACTCAATATTCTCTTTAAGAAGATATTGTCCATAATCTTCAATATCTTCCGCAATAAAATAAAATATTCCTCAATAAAATATTTCCAATACAAACATTATTCAATAAAATATTTCCTCCTGCTAATTTAACTCAAATTTTAAGTTTTACAATTTAATCCATCATTTTATTTAAAACGCAAAATCTGGTCCAATGCATTTTAAATGGAGATTCTTGTTTTCCTTTAATACAGTGTTTTACCGAACGACTTTAATCAATTATTGTTACATGATTGTAAAAAGGAAACTTTTGGAATTCTACAAAAATCCAAAAATAAAATTGATAATGGACGTATTTTAAAATGATAATACAACACAGGAAATAAATTTACGAAGTTCCTCTCGTGAGAGGTTTTCTTCAGAAATGTCATGTAAAACGTAAAACGTGAACTCATCAGCTTATTTTTCTTCTTAAGAATAGATCGCAGTTTTTCGCTGTATTTAAAAAATATTATGTAATACCCATTAAATTCTGTTAGAATTTTCTTAATTCTGTTTAGTTATAAACGTATTACAATAACAAAACATTCTTAAATATATCTTTCTTTTTATCCATTTAAACAATCGCACAAAAAGGAATAAAAATGAAATTTTAAAAGTAAATTTTATCTTATTTTGAAAAGTGTATCAGATTTCACGATGTTTTTCCGATAACTGGTAAGGCACTTTCGAAATAAATACCCCTTAGGCGCAAGTTTGGTTTCAATAAAATCTAGTTACACTTCTATCTCTACCAATTTTATCTCTTGTAAACTAGGTATTGTTATAATAGTACTGATTTTTTTTAACGTTGGTCGTTTATGGATCAAGTGAGTTGTGTTTTAAAGGCTAAAAGAAAATTATCTACTGCTTTGGAAGTAAAAATCATTTTTTATTACAAAAATATTAGTTCTTCGATCAATTGTTATTTTAATGCTTTATTAAAAGAATATTTTCCTTGTAGCACAAACATAACAAAATCTGCTGTGAAACACTCACTCGATTTTTTTCTAGCCAATCTATATAATGAAAGCCTACGTTTAATCATGAGTAAAGAATCTAAATTAAAAACATGAATTAATTCTAATCGTAAGTGAATGACGCTAAATGACAATCAACCTCTGTAGGACTAAAAATACGGAATATCACTAATTGACGCTAAACGTTCTAAAGAAAACCTTGAAATAAAAGTTGTAGATTTTTTTAATGTTTTATAACTTTAGTTAAATATATTGTTTTGTCGTTAAATGCATACTTGCATATTTCATTGGCAAGAGAAAGTCTTGTGAGTGTTTCATACCAGATTATTTTTATTTATGCAAAACATTTAGTTCAGATTTATCGAATAAACTATTTTATTGTAAATTATTTATAATTATAATTATTATTCGTTTCTAAATAGTTTTGATTGAAAAATATACAAACTTCTAATTAAACGTTGAGGTAAATTGTGTTGCTGAATAACATTCATATCCCACAGGCCAGGGTGGTGCGATATCTTGGCTTATGGCTTGACAGGCGACTTACTTGGAAGCATCATCTGCGTACGAAACGTTTAGAACTTAACTGCCGCCAGAAGTTACTCTTCTCCTTAATTAACCCTCGTTTAAGATTGAACCTCCGCTCTAAGATTTTAATATACAAATCCCTATTAAGACCAATCTGGACTTATAGTGTCCAGCTCTTTGGAATAGCGGCAGAGAGTAATTTAAAGTCGATCCAGGCCTTTCAATGAAAATTCTTAAGACTTGCTTCTGGCGCTCCTTTTTATGTAAGCAATAAAACCCTCCACGACGATTTCAAAATTCCTACAGTAAAGGAGCTAACCGCGTCCTTGTATAGTATGTTTCACGAAAGACTAGATGACCATCCAAACCAACTAGCCCGTGATCTAGCTACAAGGAACTTCCCAACTGTTCGTCATTTAAAGCGAAAATGGAGTAGAGACCTCTTGGTCTGAATAACGGACAATACCCGAAGTTTTGAACGGAGAATGTATCACTGGATACCTCTTCTTCTTAAAGTGAAATTCCCCACTGCCATTTTAGTATCAAATACGGAAGTTGTGCAGTTCAATGTACAGTACCGTAATAAAAATTAAAGACAAAAAAAGGTAAATTGTGTTTTATTGTATTCACACGCGTATCGAAGTGAGCAAGTTAGTAGTAGTAATAATAATTGATTGGTAAGTAATGAATTTAACATATTGTTAAAATTTATACCTATCAATCTTATCTTGACATGTCCTATACTCCCTTTTGGAGTCTTCTGGATGCAGTTAAAAAACATTAAAGTTCGTACTTATCCCTATCATCATCATCATCATCATCATCTTGTACTTCTTTTATACCTTCTGTTCTTATCTCTTTTACTTTTGTTAAATTTGTCTATTACTTGTACCTTAATTTAAGGCTTTTAAAAGTTTTAATTAATTTGTTATTCCTTTTGAAGCAGTACCACTGCTTATTGTGTTCATCATGTAATTTTCTTTACTATATTTACTTGTAGTCATTATTAGACTGACGATAAATAAACTCAGATGTTAAATAAAAACTTTAGGACCAGTTTTTTTACAAACAACTATTTTATATTAATGTATCTTGTGAAAATTAAATATTACCTTTTTTGTTAAGTGTGTGTTTTTATGTAATTTATTTTTACTTGTAAAGAAGAGAACGTCGTTTCTCGATACGGTTATTACTGGTTGATGAGATCTAGTTAGAAAATAATAAAACTGAATTATTGAGGGGTTGTAATAGAACTGTTATCTACTTAAACACTCTCTTTCGTTTCTCCAACAGTTGATATCAGCTCCATTTTTATTCGATGTAGAATGAGAAGAAAATAAAATAAAGTAAGTTACACATCTTTGATCGAATTATAGTTTGATGAGAAATACATGACTCATTTTTCTTCTTCTTGTAAGTTAAATTTTTCTTGATAAACATTCATAAATATTTCAATTTTGAAATTATATAAACATATCACGATCACAATTATAACACATACACGATCGAAAATTAATTTCAGTTTTTTATGAAATAGTTTTCAGGGTTTTGTACTCAATGATATGGTACAAATTTCAGACGGAATTTTAAGTTACATCGTATGAGTTGGTAAATCAATAACTTAATAAAGTTAAATGATGATGTTCTTGTTAAAATTTAGGACTAATTGATTCATAAATATGATTATAAACAATTGTAATTAATTTAAAAATTCTACAAATTTATTTCAATCATTTTTCTATAATGCTTAATTCCGCATCAATTTTCCGTATTTTACTTATTGAAAGCGGTTAAGAAATGAATTTTTTTAAAGATTGCGGCCTTAGTATGAATTTCACGGCAAAAGTATATAAATCTAAAGTTACTTATTTTGTATTTTATTATTAGTATAATATTATTAAAATCCATCTAAAACAGTCAAAGAATAAGTAAGAGCACTTACAGAAACCCTGTAATTTTCATGATATACAGAGGAGGAGTTTTACATCTCTGAAATAATAAATTTAAGAAATTTTATAATTTGCGTAATAATTTTACGTTGTGTTCGTCTGATGATGTAGTAAAGCCAGGCAAGTAATTCTCAATTGATAAGTGGTTTTAAGCATTCTTTAACCGTTTCTGGTAATTTTTAATAATTTTATTTATAATAAAATAAAATAATAAATTCAATAAATGGTGGATATAGGCTGCATTGTTTACCGAATTAACGCCTTAAGTTAAAAGAAAATTAAAAAACCTACAACTTTTATTACAAAATTTTCTTTCTACGCGTCAATTAATGATTTTTTGTATTTTTAAGTTGATTTTCATTTAGAGTCATTTACTCATGAATAAAATTAGGTTGTTGTTGTTTAGGTCAATAGCCGAAAGGCTGGTTTGAACTTCTAAAGGTTTTACTAAGTAAAGGAGTGAGGTGATTTACTATTACCTTCCTCATTGAGTTGAAAGAGTATCCTTATTACCATCCCTGTTCCTCCGAAAAGTATCTACTTTCTACCCTGCAAATGACACCTGCACTTCATTTACCACAGGGTCTGGCTGTACAATGAAATTCATTTCTCTTAAAGGAGATAACTGTGACCAGTATCTTTTACACCTCTACATCTTTTGTTCTTAAATAGTTCTATCATATACTTGGCTAATCATGTGATAAGAAACAGAACTATTTTTTGTAGCCCTGAAACCAGCAGATCGAGTGCAATTAATTATGTTATGTAATTAATTATGATTATTGGTCAGTCGACCAGTGTTAAAGTTAGTGAGTGCATGCTTTACATTATACAGTCCGCTTGTGTTTCTGCAAATCAATTAAACAGAATTCAAATTTCATTTATCGAGTCAAGTATTTAGTACATTTATTCAAACTGTACATTCAATCAACCAATTATTATTAATCATTTATATTGGCAAGAGAAAGTCATGTTAGTGTTTTACACCGGATTTCTTTTTTTAGTTTTTTTTATCACCTAATAACGCCCTTAAACGCACATAACTTTAAACACAAGTATCAAATCGTGGTTTAACAGAACACGGTGCGGTGATTTTGAACAGATTTTATTAGGGAAGAGGTTAAAGCGTGTAGGTGTAGGTTAAATGAAAAAGCTGGAAGTACCTGAAATTTATTTACGACTGGATTGTAATTGTTCCACTCTACAGCAAACGCAAACAACCCTGATAACGAAAAGATTTATGATTACAGAGCAATTGATAATAAATTTTCCATTTTCATGATAAATCGATAGACATTGCATTAATTAGAAATGGAAAATATTACTAATAATTGTTATAGCTTGCGTTGGCTGGTGATGGTGGTGGTGGAATTAGTAGCGAATTTGTAAAAGGGAGGAAAGTGATGTGATGTAGCACGCGACGTACGGAAATTCCTCCTTCCCCCTCCGTATCACGTGTCTCCCTTTTTTCTATTATTGTTACTAATATTGTTACTAGTACAACTACCGATACAGTCAGACCTGTCTGAGATATGATACCCTTGTTTGGAGAAACGTAAAACTGAGCACAGATTTACTACCAGACCCCGCAATCCCTGATACTATGCAACCATTCTTCTAACTCCAGCTATAAAACATTTCGCCTGTTCGCTTCCTCCTCTGATATTTGCCTTTTGTTCTCTTATATTATGTGTTCAACTGTATATTTTCTGGCGTTTTTACTGATCTGGTTTATTACTTTGTCCCTTTTATTCAACTACGTACAAAAACAAACAGTATTTGCTTGCCGTTTCGTAATTCACTCTACCGTATAACCTGTATCGTTTAGTTACATAAAATTCAAACAAATACAGATTCTTTTGTAAGAAAATTATCTAGGGACAGTTATTAAATCGTAAAATTTTGTCGTGGATTGTTTTTTAATACGATATTCTATTGACAAATTAATTCCTGTATTAATTATTGGAGATATTGGAAAGTTGCTTAAGCTGTTACCGATAATACATAAATCATATATGAATCTAATTGCGAATCATCGAATATAAAATTAATTATAGATTATTTTCTAATAGCAAACAAAATGTATGAAATCATATTTTAACTTACCTAACACCTTTTTCTATTATATCAGTATCAAGGAAATTTATTTTCTCCCGTTTCTAATATAATCGCTTTAGTGTTCTTGTTGTAAAGGCAGCATTATAAAAACTCCTACGCTTGGAGACACACTTTAAACTTAAAACTAACTTAAAATTAAAGTTCTCTTATACAAAGTAATTCTCAAAAGTGAACTTAAGGGTTAGAGCTATGAGGTACATCTAGTTCATCGAATACAGAAATACTGCAGGTTTTTTTAATCAAAACGAGACTGATCATTATAGCCCCAAATTATGTATCCAATAAAACTCTGTCTGACGAAGAACAAGTGAGTGCACAAGATTAGCTAAACCTTATACGGAATGAAGAAAAAGAACCGAATTTGAATGTATAGTTTGAACGGAAAATTAAAAATTAAATGTGGTAAATAGAGATACACAGCATCTGGAGAGAATGCTGAAAGAGATAATATTCTTGAAAGTGAAGAACTATAGTCAACATAGACGGAGAAACATTGAAAGGCCACAGATTCTTATCCGTGACCTTTTTCCAATGGCAGTAGCTTTAGTGTTGGTGTTCAGGTCATCAGCTGAAAGCTCGTTTAAACTTCTACAGGTTTTACTAAGTAAAATGAGGAGTGAGATGGTTTACAATTTCCTATTTCACTGAGAGGAAAAGTATACTTATTAGCATGCTAGGCGCTCCGAAAATCATCTACTTTCTATCCTGGAAATGGAACCTAAACTTTATTCACCTTCATTCAGTTTCAGAGGAGATAACTGTGACTAGTGTATTTTACACCTCTGCCTGTTCTGTTCTTAAATGCTTCAGTCATATAATTGACTGACCATTTGATAAGAACTATTTATTTTAGCTCTGGAACTAGCAAATGGAGTGTAAATACTTTAACACTCCACCTGCCTGTTATCGGCATAGCTAAATTATGGAAGTTCTGACAAATCTCTAAAATTGAATCAATCAAAATAAATAGCTGTTCAATGAAAATAGTGAAACATAAAAGTGAGTTCGGAACAGGCAGGAACCTAATCCGAGATAGCTAGAAGAAGAAGACCAGTGTGGTTTCCTTGAAGTATGATGGTTCTTCGATTACAACTGTTAAGTAATGTTTGAGTTCCGTGGTTATGGAAATTGTTGATTCATTCTTATAATTTTACATAACATTTAATATTTAACAAATTTTTTTTCTACAGGGCTTTGGTCTGAACAAGTACAAAACAATAAATACTGACTATTAATACAGATTATCTATATTTGTGGTAGAGATAGATGAATGAAGTTCTAAAAATGAATATATATTTTATTAATTGTGTCTAAATTTATTCGATGAAATATGTAGAAAAGGGATAAAATAATAGTAAGGAAAGTTTAGTTGTTAAATTTTACCAGTTGTACTGTACTCTTGTATTCCCTGTAGTATGAAAGTAGTATCTGATTAATAAAAACCGTGACACTGTAACGTTTCCGATGCAGAGAAATGTATTACTGCAAAAATTTGCATACTAAAATATGAATTGCAAATATAATATACCGCCCAAGCTGCCATCGGTCTTATGTCATCGGAGTGGTCCGCCATATTGGATTCTAGTGTCAACACAGCTGTGAAGTTAGCTCCCGAATTTTTAGAAGATTTTGAAATAGATTCACTTCCTATAAGTATAATTTTTGTTTAATAAGTTATTTAAACAGTTAGTTTCAGATTGTACGTATAAGTTTTTCTTTTTCTTTCCAATAAGTTTAAGTATTGTATCAAATTAGTTTGTCGATAGTTTTGAGGTTAGGAAGTTCGCCGGTAGTTCTAAAATAGTCTGTGACGTAAAGTAAATACAAAGTTTAAATTGTTTAAGATAATTAGTTAAAGTTTATTAATTGTTAGGAATGGCCACTAAAAATTCAAGTTTAGGTAAACAAATTAAGTCTTCTCCTCCCGTTACGCGGTCCCATGTAAATTTTAAATCTCCGATTAGTTTAGAAAAAAAGGTAGCTAAATTGAATGAAGATCAAAAAAACATTAGGGATGCAATAATAAGTAGTAACAAAATAAACGAGGAACTTAGAAATAAATTAGAGCAGGAAATAGCTTCGCTAAAAGAAATAATAAGAATAAATGATATGGACCACAAAACTGAAATCGCTAAATTATTGGAAGCAAACCGTGCCTTAGAAAATGAAATAAAAGTAGTCAATTTAAAACTTCTAAATGAGTTAAATGCTGCAAAAACTAATGACAATAAAAATAGTAAAAAAATAAACGGCACTAAAAATGATACTAAAATTACAAATAAAAACGGTCCTAAGAAATTTTTGTATAGTGAAGCTGTAGGGACTAAACCGTCTACCAAAAGTAATAATAATAATAATAGGAAAAACAAAGTCCTAGTATTGGCGGATAGTCATGGCCGTGAATGTTGGGAATTGTTAGATAAAAAACTAAATTCTGAATTTGAAGTAAAAGTAGTGTTTAAGCCGAATGCTCCTCTAAAAGAAGTTGTTAAGTCATCTAAAGACGATGTAAAAACCTTAGGTATAAATGACCATTTAATAATTCTTGGAGGAACCAATGACATAGAATCAAAACAACTTAAAAACACTCCTCAAATCTTAAAAACATTCGAAGAATTGGTTCCACTAAGTAATAAAACTAATTTAATAATAAACGCTATTCCATTTCGGTATGACAAGCCAGAAGTAAACAAAGTTATAAGTAAAACAAACCATGAAATGCATAAAAGAATTAACAGCCTAAAAAATAAAACAATTGAAAGGGTAAAAATCAACTTTATCAATGAAAGGTTAAATCGTGATAACTATACTAAACATGGGTTACATTTAAATTTAACTGGCAAAAACATACTGTGTGATAGATTAGCTTCACTCGTTACATGTAAACTCCCAGATAAATTAAAATCTAAGGATACTTTTTTAATGAAATGGCTAAAAAAGGGGGAAAAAAGTTAAGAAAAAGAAGGGTAGGTTATGTTAGGACAACCCAACCTCACATTAAGCAATCACAGGTGCTACAAATAGGTAATGACAGGTTAGGTTTAAATCCGGATGATAGGTTAGTGCATCCACTACCAACAGATGCAGAAATTATAGGAAATAAACAGGTAGGTGCACAAAATGATTTCATCAATCAAGTTCAGGTTAGGAATACATCTCACTTCTCTATTTTGCACCAAAATATTCAATATTTAAGTAATAAAATAGATAGGGTTGAAATATTTTTAAGGTCTGAGAACCCAGATTTGGTATTATTCACCGAACATGGGTTAAAAAGTAATGAGATTCCTATGATTAGCTTTCCGGGGTTTTCTATTAATGCTTCTTACTGCAGGAAATTTCATAAAAGTGGAGGAGTCTGTATACTGACTAATATTAGTAGGAACATACATACACGTAACTTACCTTTTGTAGATAGGTTTTCTCAGGAAATGAATATGGAAGTAGTAGGATTAGAAGTTAGGTTGGGGGTACAGGAAAGGATGGCTGTCGTTGGTGTTTATAGGTCTCCAAATGGTGATTGGGACCAGTTCTGTAAATTGTTCAGTGCATTGCTGGAGAGTTTGACTGAACGGTACTTAAGAGTTGTTGTTATGGGTGATTATAATGTAAATCTTGCTATTCAGAGTAAAATGTCCGAAGAGTTCAGGGATATCGTGAACATGAACAATCTGGATATAAAAGTTAGTGATTATACAAGGATTACTAGCCATTCTCAAACGATAATAGATAATATTCTAACAAATATTGTTAGTTGTCAGGTTAGGTTAGGGGGTTCAGAATTCTCTGATCACGGGTACCAAGTAATAGAAATTCAGCATTTAGGTGGTCAGGCCCTGAATCAAAAAGTTAATAAAGAAACTAGGCAAGAGGACAAGGGTAATATAAATTGTTTATTGCACAGTTTATCCAAAGAGGATTGGAAGACTGTTATCAATGCTTCCGAAATTAATCAAAAATATCATTATTTTATTGAAACTTTAAAATTTCACTATAATAGTAGCTGTCCAGTAAAAAGGGTAGTTTTAACAAAGAGAATTAGTGAAATAGACCAATGGATTACAGGGGATATTTTGAAACTGAAATCTGATGTCAGAGATGTCTACTCTGAGTTCAAATCAGATAAAAATGAATTGAATGAGCAAAGATACAAACAAATTAAAAAATATTATGCTAAAAAAGTTCAGAGTGCTAAATGCAAAAAAACTGCTGAAGTCCTTCGTAAATCAACTAATTTAAACTCAGCAATATGGGAAACAATAAATAGGAATCGGAATGTAGTTAGTAATAGGGGATACACAGATATACCAAAAATTGTTAATAGTAATAATGAAGTTATAGAGAATGGATCAGAAATTAGTAATTATTTTAATAAGTATTATCAGGAAGTAGCTTCAAAGCTTAAACAGCAGATTACGGAAACTGAGGGATATTATGAAGTTAGGGGGGATAGAGTTGTAGATAATTTTGTATTTAGCTCAGTTTCATATGAGGAACTAGAATCAGTTATCGATAGCTTAAAAAGTAAGAAAACAGTAGGGTTAGATGGGATCTCAAGTATTGTTGTTAAAAAATGTAAAAAGTTTTTATTAACACCTCTCCTTCATCTGATTAACTTCTCCCTGGAAAGAGGTGTATTTCCAAAGCAACTGAAGGAAGGTAAAATATTGCCTGTGTTTAAGAATGGCAATACCCAAGTAGTTGAAAATTATAGGCCCATAAGTATATTAAACACTATTAGCAAAATTTTTGAAAAGGTAGTGTTCATTAGGTTAATCAATTTTTTGACTGAAAACCTTATCATCTCAAAAGATCAGCATGGTTTCCAAAAGGGTAAGTCAACCAAAACTGCTATTGTCTCACTTTTTGAGCAGATAGTTGATATATTGGATGCAGGAGAGAAAGCCTTAGCTGTGTTTTTAGATCTCAGTAAAGCTTTCGACTGTGTTGATCATGAAGTTTTGTTGAAAATGTTAGAGTCATTAGGTATTAGGGACGTAGAACTTAAATGGTTTCAGTCTTATCTGGTAGGTAGAGTACAGTGTGTAGAAATAACTAGAGTAGTTAGGGGGAAACTTACAAAAATTTTGTCTGAAAAGCTTGATGTCAAAGCTGGTGTTCCACAGGGGTCAATTTTAGGTCCCATTTTGTTTTTGTTGTATATAAATAGATTACCAGATATCTTACCCAACAGTAAAGCTTTATTGTTTGCTGATGATACTTCAATCATAAACAAAAGTTTACTGGTAGATAGTCTCGAAGTGAACACACAGATTAGCGTAGAATCTGTAGTCCAATTTCTGAATGAATTAATGTTAACAGTTAATGGGAAAAAGTGTCAGTTCTTACAGTTCAAAAACAAACACAACGTAAGGGAAAACAGAGAAGTGGATGTCTTGATACAAAATAATATCCTAGATCATGTGCAAACAGTGAAGTTTCTAGGAGTGTCACTAGATAGGACCCTATCGTGGGATTATTACACCGATCAAATTTGTAGTAAAATATCATCTGGGGTATTTGCATTAAAGCAAGTTGCCAGATTAAATGATAAAAAATTGCTTATAGCAGCTTATCATGGTTTAATTTTATCTCATATCAGGTATGCCATATTAGTATGGGGTAATTCATCACAGGGTAACATGGAAAGAGTTTTTAAAATACAGAAAAAAGCTATTAGGTGTATGATGGGAGTCAACCACCTTACCTCATGCAGATCACTATTTAAAGAGCTGCAATTGCTCACGGTTCCTTCTTTGTACATTTTTGAAGTGATAATGTACGTAAAGAAAAATACCTTTTTACAGAATTTAGATGTTCACAACCACTACACAAGAAACAGAATCGATTATTATGTTGCTAATCACAACACTAAATTGTTTGAACAAAAACCAACTTATGCAGGTAGAAAATACATCAATAAATTGCCTCAAGGTTTAAAAAGTTGTGACAATTTAAGTCATTTTAAAAAAAAGCTAAAACAATATTTGATTGATGAAACATTTTACAGTGTGCACGAATTCCTTTCTAAATAGTTTTGGTATTTAACTTTAATTAAACAAATATTGTGTACAATTTGATACAAAGGGGTTCTTGACAAGCCTGCTGAGTTAAGCAGTAGTAGGGGGAAATTATTGGTAAGTGTTGAATTTATCATTGTGTTTGATTTATTTTTATTATTTATTGTGTGTGATATTTAATTTAATACGGTTCATGACAAGCATACTGAAGCAAGCAGTAGCAAAAACAAATTTTGGTGGTAAGTAGTAAATTTATCACATTGGTGATAAACTTTCAGTTCATCAAATTTACCTTGACATGTCCTATACTCCCTTTGGAGTCTCCAGGATGCAAGTAGCAAAAAAAAAAAAAAAAAAAAAAAAAAAAAATGTATACGTGTAGGCTAAATACTGGCCAACTAAATGTTCTCTACAAAACGCAACGTTATAACGCAGATATACAATAGAATTTCTAATTATTAACAAAAAGAACAAAACAAAATTCTTACGGTATTGTTTGCCGTAAAGAATATGTTTTTAAAACTAAAATAATTATACTGGTAGAAAATTTATTTTAAGTACTTCTTTAGGTCAACAGTTCAAAGGCTCAAACACTAGAACTTTGAACTATTGGAAGTTGTACTAAGTAAAGCGAGGCGAAAGATAGTTCACCATTGCCTTTCTTAATTCTTCGAAAACCATGCCTCCTGTTCAACATGTTTAATATTTCACCCTCTGTTTAACACCTTTCCACTTATCACCGAATCTGTATAATAAAATTTTTAGAGTGAATTATACTGCTGTTCTTGAATATTTCATTTATTTAACTATGAATATGTAAAGAAATAAAATTATTTTTTTAAAGCAGCCGTAGAAGCAGGACAAATACAATTATAATTTTACAATTTTAAAAACTTGGAAGAATTGCTCTACTTGTACTGTTTTCGCCTCTGTCACTCCTATGTATCGATACTGTTTCCCTACTGTCGATCCAGCTAACGCTGCTTTTATCACAAAAAGGCATTAAGAGGGGGAACTCTTCCCAGTCATCAGTTGGCGCATAGGACTTTTTCACTATATTATTCTGTTATAGTTCAGTATTACACTCTCATAATGTTGGGTAGGTATTTTTAATATGTAGCAATGGATGATTTATTTTGAACAAGAAGAACCTATCAGAAATTGAATTGCTTTCAAATAAGAACGTATATGCTCAATTTAACTTGAACAGTGTTAATCGAGAGATAACTTGGTATACCAAAAGATAGTAAGGAATATTGTTAAGATCATTAGTCCAAAGACTGATTTGAACCTATTGAGGCTTTAGTAAGTAAACTGACGAGCAAGGTAGTTTACAACTGCCCTCCTCTTTAAGTGGAAAAGTATGCATATCAGCTGTCAGCCCCTCCGAAAAGCACCTACCTTTCACTCTGGAAATGACACCTTACACTTCATTCACTATATGGTTGGGCTGTATAATAAAATTCATGACTCTCAGAGGAGATAACTCTAATTAGTGCTTTTACACCTCTACCTTTTCTGTTCTTAAATGCTTCAGTCGTATAATTGGCTAACCATGTGATAAGAAACAGAAACATTATTTGTAGCTCTGAAACCAGCAGATCGAGTGCAAATAATTTAAAACTCCACCTACCCATTATGTGCAAGTAAGAAATATAAATTTCATATAAATAATTGTCTAACAGTTTACAAATATTTAAACAAATCCCCCCCCCCGAAAATCCAAAAACCTTTTTTAACGATTTCATAGTAAAGTTCTTGTGTTGCATGTGAATTATTAAGTTATTTACATGATAATGATGGGGACGTAATTTGTTTTTGTTCTGGAAGTGTAGAACTTAGCAACTAAGTCAGGAGTCAGAAGAAAAAGCTACAGGTAAACTAAAGGCTTGAAAAATGGAATTGAAAATGGAATATTTAAGGCCGGCCCGTTGGAGTCGTGGTTAGCGCAACTGGCTTCTACGCCGGGATCCCGGGTTCAATTCCCGGTCAGGTCTGGAATTTTTTCATCACTCATTTTCATATATCATCATTCTCCACCGTGTGCATTAGCAGAAATCGCAAAACAGTCAGACGTAAAACAAAAAAAATTGCCTCGGTAGGTAGGTACATATTCAAACTTTTTAAAGTATCGCAATCTCTCAATATATTTTCCAGTCCTGCTTTTCATATAAAAAGAAAATTTTATGTGTAAAACTGAAGAAATGGATTCTTCTAAGAATTTTTCTTTTCATACATATCCAACAATACAATAATTGTGGGCATCGAATGGGTTCAAATTACGGAATGTTTTGATTTACAGTTTTTTTGTTTTTTTTTATTTATTAATTTAACGTCGCATCAACTACAAGGTCATTAGCGATGACGTTGGGGTGTAACTGTGTGTAATGAGGATGAAATGATTTTTTTTGTAACGTATGAAAATATGCCATGCCTGAGTGGGATTCGAACCCAGGACCGCATGATGAGAGGAGAGCACGTTACCAACTGCGCCAATGCGGCCGGCGATTTACAGTTTATTAATATGAATAAGGAATTTTAAATAGACATTTATGCGATTACACATTTATATTGCATTAATTAAATTATAAATCTGATTAAACTGATTATATTCTTAAAAAAATTCAGAACAAAAACAGATCTGACTGAAATATAACTAGATTTATTTAAAAACGATGAAATTTTTAAGCAAAATATAATATGAATCTCTTATACATCCGATTATTTTGTTAAATGTATTCGAAAGATATAGAGATTTATTATGCAGTAACACTGACAGATAATATCAAATAAGCTGTTTAAATGTTTTTAAAAATAGTATATTTAAAATGAAGTTGACGAAGTTATAACAGTGTTATTAAAAAAGTTGAGCTCAATAAATCTCCGTAGATTGTTTTTATTAGTTTTGTAGTTAGTCATCATCAAACATATTGTTAAACATCAACATATAAACATTGGTTTTATACCATAAATTCATATTTTTTTAATTTTTGTTGTCGTTACTAATTATTCATATATTTTCAGATTGATCAATTTTCTATGAGAATAACTACATAAAATACATATCTTTTAAATTTTCTAATCAAACATTTGTTATTAAATGAGATTTTTTAAATTTTAAATTGTGATCCAGTTTTTTCTGTATACGTTTGTTATTTTGCTTGGATATAAACACTTTTTTTGTTAAAACATTTGGATATTAATCATAAATTGGAATACAAATAATAGTGTATCATCAAAATTAGTATTCTATATTATCAAAATAAAATGATTCGATGTATCATAAATACTCGTGGAATAGTGATCGTTCAGTCGTAAATAACTTAACATTAACTTTTTATGTTTTTATATAGTCTATGTTTTATAATTTAAAATAATTAGGTTCTTATGTTATTTTTCCTTTCTCTTGTCCTATATGAATATGTATGGAAGGAAAGTAGGTATTCTTTTTGTGTTGATTTTTCAAAATCGAGTTTTCACCGGATTACTCGTTTTCAGACCTCCTGAACCCAGAAAAACATGTTTTAAGCGATTGGTCTGTCTGTGAAAAAAATCTCAAGATCGGATAATATTAAGAAGTTGAAACTTGGAACTTAAATTAGGTACCACTACGGGACCCGACACGAACATTTTCATCAAAATCGGTCAACCGAAAACATAATTTATTGTACTACGACAAATAAATAAATCTACAGTAATACTGAAAACACAATTCACACAATGAGAAAACGGAGACTTGTGTTTTTCTGACATTTAGCAAGAATGGACAATTTCCGGCTGCCAAAACAAATTTTTGACAGGTAATGAACCTCAAGATTAAATCAGCATGGTTCATACAGATACTAAAATGTTTGTCAATAAGAACAAATCACCACAAAGAACACATACAATACAGAAATTTTCGGAAGCAAGGCTCAGAAAGTGATCTTCAGGGAGGAGAGTGAAAGGAGGATGTGTCAACCCACAACAATTATATTAATATTGAGCAACAACTAGATATTGAGCAACATAGGAGAGGGAGATCGGAGAGAATGAGAGAGAGAAATATGGGTGAGAAAAATAATAGAAAGACAAGAGAAAGGTTGTACAAGACTAGACATGATCAGGAATGAAGACAAAGACACTATTGTGCCTTTGTCTTCATAGAGACAAAAAGTAAAATTGTACCGTGCCCAGTGCGTTGATTATTTAAATAAAATGTCTGAACGCCGCTTATCTGGTATAGCAAAGAGATACAAACCAGTAGGAAGCAGAGGTATTGACAGGCCGAAGAAAAGAAATGTGCCGGAACAGATAGAAATGCCTAACCCGTGAAGAGAAGAAGAAGAATGATAAAAGAAAGTAATCTAAATATAGATCTGTCAATTTGCCCATAACGGGCAGGTGGAATGTTAAATTAATTACACTCGATCTGTTGGTTTCAAGGTACAGAAAATAGTTCTGTTTCTTATTACATAGTCAGCCAATTATATGACTGAACTACTTAAGAACAGAAGAAATAGAGGTGTAAAATACACTAATTAGAGTTACCTGCTCTGAGAGAAATGAATTTCATCATTATACAGCCAGACCCTGTAGTGAATGAAGGGAAGGTGTCATTTGCAGGGTGAAAAGTGGATGCTTCTCGGAGGGCCTGGCATGCTGATAAGCAGTCTCTTTCAACTCGGTGAGTAAGGCGATAGTAAACCACCTCACTCCTCGGTTTTACTTCGACACAAACCTCAAACAGATCTGTCAATAGTGTTCTCTTCAAGGAGCTACTTTTAAAAAGAATAGATAAATAAACTACCTACAAGCAGGTTTGAAAACAACCTCTTATTAAGTTATAAAAGCCTTTCCCCCTTGGCCCAGTAGCTAGAGCTCAAGAATACGCTGTACTCTGTAAAGGAGAAGGTGGCCAGTTTATTTTCCGACTTCTTTGTGAAAATTATTACATTTAGCCTCTCTGATTGCATACCGTAACCTAAAGTAGAATTAATTGTTGTTGTTTTGGTCATCAGCCGAAAAGCTGGTTTGAACCTCTAGTGGCTTTACTAAGTAAAACGAGGAGTGAGGTGGTCTACCATTGCCCTCCGAAAAGCATCTATATTCCACTCAACAACTGACACTTTCAATTAATTCACCACAGGGTCTGGCTGTATAATGACATTTATTACTCTCAGATGAGATAACTCTGACTAGTGTCTTTCACACCTCTATCTCTTCTGTTCTTAAATGCTTCAGTCATATAATTAGCTGACCATGTGATAAGAAACAGAACTTTCTTGTAGCCCTGAACTAGCAGATCGAGTGCAAATAATTTAACACTCCACCTGCCTATTATGGGTAAGAATTTAATTACTAAAGCAGTTGATGCGAGTTATAATAAACAAAAATAAATTTTCAACAAATAGGCCAATCTTAAATTTTATTCATATAATCTGAAGTTCAAAAACTCACAAAAATATCTTCCTTCACAAATTAAAGAAATTCTTTTGCAACATTTTTTACCTTAAGAAAGTGACTTAAGACACTTAAAATAACAAAAAACATTATTTAATAATGAGATCCAGTTTTCTCTAGTAACCCGATAAAAACATACATTATTGGTTTTAGGAATAAAAAGTATACGAGCCCTTTAAAATGCAACTGGAAAGGGGAAACATCCCTTTTTTAATTCAACAGAAGTAGGCTTGTAATATTCTCCACCCTTCTAAGTTCACCTTTGTCTAACCTTTATAAGGTTTCCTTTTATATATTTTAGCCTTTTGCCCCAACTGATCAATATTATTTAGTTCTAATTCACTTAAACTCTATTTTATTACGAGGATTGAATAATTTCATATGAAATTGTAGTACTATGTATTTTTTAATTGAAATGTTAAATCCAAATCATAAAAATGTGATCTTTACTTACTTTTAGTTTTTACATTATTTAATGTATTGAATCTAATATTCAATCTCATAGTTATATTTCTTAGTTGTATTTCTCATATTTATCTCATAGATATATTATTCTGCCCATAACAAACAGGTGGAGTGTCAAATCATTTACACTCAATCTGTTCGTTGCAGGGCTAAAATAAATAGTTCTGTTTCTTATCACGTGGTCAGCCAATTAAATGACTGAATCATTTAAGAACAGAAGAGGTAGAGGTGTAAAAGACACTAATCAGAGTTATCCCCTCTGAAAGTAATGAATTTCATTATGCAGCCAGACCCTGGGGTGAATGAAGTGAAGGTGACATTTGCAGGGTGGAAAATATGTGCTTTTCAGAGGGCCCGGCATGCTGATAAGCGTACTTTTCCATTCAGTGAGGAAGGTAATGGTAAACCACCTCACTTTTCGTTTTACTTAGTAAAACCTCTACAGGTTCGAAACAGCCTTTTGGCTGATGACCTAAATAACAACAGTTATATTGAAAACAATAGACAGGTAGCCTAACAAAAATTCGGGGTTCAATTCCAAACTACAAGCTAACACATTTTATTTTAACCATAGGCTTATCAGGTATTTTTACCAAAAGTTTATTTAAAAATAATAACCATTGTTACTTAGAAATAAAGACATTATAAACACATGTTGTATTTCCTTGTTTAAGACCATTTTAGACCAAGTAACTACACATTTGTGGAAGCTCTTTTTGCACCCACACTCGGCCTTTATTTTACTTTATCCTTTTCTAGTTTTTCTATCCATTGGTGTTCTGCTTTTGTTTCTTGTGGAAGCCTTTGAAATCAAAAGTAATCAGTTACAATTTCAGTTTAAATTTTTTTAATAGCCTATGTAATTAATTTAATTATTAATTAATAATTTTAATTTAATAACTAATTTTAATTTCGTAATTAATTTATTAATTTAATTATTTTAATTTTTTTCAACGTCGCATCAACTGCAAGGTCATTAGCAACGATGTTGGGGTGTAACTGTGCGTAATGAGAATGAAATGATTTTTTATAACGTATCAAAATATGCCGTGCCTGAGTGGGATTCGAACCCAGAATCGCATGATAAGAGGGGAGCAAGTTACCAACTACGCCAATGCGGCCGGCTTATATGTTTTTGTTTTATGTAAACCACTTGTTTCACACCTTAGATCTGTTTTGTTCAGTGTCTTAATAGTATTTATTTTGTCAACCGTTTGTTATCTATTCAATACAGGGGTCCATACAGGTTTTAGTCTTAGTTTTCGAATCGTTTATTTTAATTATTCATTTTTATTCGCGTTACCTGTACTATTTATGGAATTTCCAAAATCTGATTTTTTTCCAATGTGGTAATTATTTTATTTTAATGTAAAATTTTCGTATATAACCCCTCCTACATCTGTTTCATGAGTTTCGTAATTTTTTTAGATTTGTTTTGATTTCTAAAAATACTTTTTCTGACCCCTCCCCGCCGTTGTAGAACATATGAGCCTCTAAAATGACAATATCGTAAGTAAAAGAGTTAATAAAAAAATGTTTAAAATAATAAAGCTAAAGGTCATTTCTGGAAAAACTATAATTATTATATTATATTTTATTTATTTGGGAAGACAGTACTTAAAATTACTTATGAGAAAACAGAAATAATGGGATTAGATTCAGTAAGTACAAATAAAATTCAAATTAATGATCGAAGTGTGAAAACTACAAAATTTAAATATCTGGGTGAATTAATAGATAGTAAATTAAGAATTTTTTTTGAACAATAGACTACATAAAATGAGAAATACACAAATTTAAACTAAATCAACATTATAACAAAAAATGTCTCTCTAGTAATGGCAAAATTTCATATTATAGAACAGTAATTATACCGGAAGCACTTTATGCCAGTGGAACTTTAATTTTATTAAAAAATAAAGGGGAAAACTGATCGGACAATTAAGACCGAACGGAGATTTATCAGAACCTACATTAATAAAAACTACATAAAGAACGGTGTGTGGAAAACTCCCGCAAACGAAACAGTCTACAATGCCGTAGAAACGATTTATCAGTCTTATGAAAAAGCGGAGACTTTCACATTTCTTCCACATCCTGAGAATGCCTGAAATCAGGATACTTAAAGAACTTATAACCAGAGGGCTTAGTATGAAATCTGGAGGAAGATATAAAGCAGAAGATAAAGAAGACCTAGTAGAAATTGGACAGACGACTGAGGACGCAACAAATTAACCGAAGATAAATAAACTTCTAAACATAAAATGTGTTAAATTGGACAAAGTTACTAGAGTTTTGTGGTTGACGGACGAAAAGTTGAAAGCAAGATCGAAAAATATGAAATATTGGCAGAAGAAACTAAGCTAATGGTAGCCAAACAAGACTAATCAAATAATCGAGAAAAATGATTCAATGAGGTTAAACAAAATAAAAAATATACATTTATTTATGAATATAATGGGTATTTAATAAATTACCAACGCCTATTCGTGATTATTTATATAGTTTTTCATAAAAAATCTGTAGCCTTCTAAAATGACAAACAATTTTTTAAACTTTTTTTTACTTACGCCACTGTCATTCTCCCAATCTGAAATATATTGGTGAGAATCAGTCGATTCGTTCAAAGTTTTTGGGTACTGTCTTATTTCATATTGGATTGATTTAGGAACAAAGACACTTGGTAGTGAGTGTTTACACCGTGCTGTCACCAAATCTAGTCTCTCACCAAATTGGTGTAATCGAATTCTTGTAGCTCAGTAAATGGGGCTAACTCAGAGGCCTACTTACATTAAAAAAATTCTGTTTCGTTCTGTTTAACAATAAACATGTGTTACTGTAAATATTATTATTCATTTACACCTGCACCAGGACAGGGAACACACATGTAAAACTACTTAGGTATAGTACTACAGGTATGTATACATAATCTTCTTACAAACTTGTTTCGCTCAATTGACCGTTTCTAATAGCTTGTATTGTATAATTTAAAACATTATTTCATATGCTAAACTTAATAATGTAACATAACATTAAAGAGTACGCATAATTTTGTCTTGTGACAATAACACTTAGCCCAGTCGCCACAGTTTGTAACAGTACAAATTGAGCAGTGCTAGATATCTTGTTGCAGTATTCTCACCATTTATTTTTAAATATGATTTGATACGTAATATATTTTGAAACAAATTTAATTTAAATTCTATATTTTTTTAGTTTATTTAAGGTCGCATCAAAAGCTCAGTCATTAGCGACTACAGTGGGTTATTAAAAAGTATAACTTTTATTAAAGTATTAAAAAGTTTAACTTGTGAGAATTTTTAGACCGTAGCCGGGAATCGAACTCGCGTTGTAGACTAGCGCGCTACCACTACGCTGCAGAGGCGGCCATTCCATAATTTATTTATATTTTTCAAAATTTAAATTCATAATTTTATAGTTATAGTATTTTATTTGGCATAACTTTGTGTAATTGTTTAAAACTGTTGATTTTTAAAGAACAATGCTTTTTAACTTCACTCTAAATTCTAATACGCAAAGCGTAAAGTACGATTTTATTAGAAGAAGCTTAAGGGTAATAATTGTTTAATATTTAGTATTTAATAATTTCCAAAGAAATTAACATTAAAATATTAATTTATGTATCAAGAAAAATATATTGATTGAATTAATTTAAACAACATTAAAATATTTCTAAAGCTAAGTGTTACTATTATTTAACTAATACTGTTTATTTATTTTTAATCTTTTCAGAAAATATACGAACATTATTTTCACCCAAAGGTGAGTGTTACAACCTCATGTTTAAATTTGATAAATAATTATTCATATAGTTATTAAATTTAGTAGACCTACACACACTCCTGATAGCTACCTAAAAGATATACCAAAAGACCCCAACTCTAGAACTTAAGCTTCGTCCTTCATATCAAATGGTCAATCTAAATTAAAAGTTCTAAAGTAAATATTTGTAGAAAATTAAGTGCTCTACTAAAAAGAGTTATAATATTTTCTTCGGTATAGCACTGGTTCAAAAGTTATCCGTTACCAAAGTAGAAATCAAAGTAGCGCATACTTAACCTGTCCACTCAAGCCCTCTCCAACTGCTCCATTTGAATTCTAACATGGTCATTATGATACAGGAATAGTTTACATTGAAAAATATAACTATCATGGCCATTTGACAATTGTTTATAATTGACTACCGTTTACAATTAGGTTTATTTATACACGATAGCCCTAGATCGATCGGTCTTATATTTCTTTAAGTAATTATTATTGCAGCCAGAAGAAAGTTTTTGAAGAACAAAAATTACTAAAATAAAATAACTGAATGACTAATGAGGGGGTATTGTGAGATATTGCTTATTGTGTTTTCTATAAACACAGTAAGCAATAACAACGCAAAATTAACGGTTGGTCATCATTGGAAAATTGCTGAACAAGTGCATTACCGAAGAAAATTCTCAAACCTTTTTCAGAGTTTTTATTTCTCTGTAATTTTTGTATTTCATATTCTTTTTATTTAGATACGATTTTTTCAAATAGAAGTGTAAGTAAAGAACAAGAATTTTCTGCCATTTTCAATATATTTTTTTTAAATAATTTTTTATTATTAATACTATACAAAAAATTAATGTTTATAAAAATACATAATATTAATAAATATATAATTTTACAATCTCAAAATATTATAAGTACAATTTTTTAAAGTATTGTTTACAAGTAGTATTATTTTTTTTGACGCTTTTAATTGAAATTTAGTATCTGTTATTAAATTAATATAACAATTTCTAAATGTGAAGCTAATGTTCCAAAACTTGATTTACTTGAAGGAGCGTGCAGTCATCATGACAGTCCTACAGTGGGCCAAGAAGATCCCTTGGCCAGAGGCTACAAACGTCTGCCCCGAGCACCCGGCATCGCCCCAGTGTACATGTTTTGCATGAGAGGGCTGTCATGTAATTCAAATTTGACATGCATCGTCTTGTATATAAATTGGTTAATTACAAATTTATATACATCTTATTAAAAATATTATAAATTATGTTCTTTTAATAACAATTTACAGTATATACAATAAATTTGTATTTTATAAAAGCTTAAAACATATGAAATAGAAAATAATAATCCTTCCAGATGCTTAATAAAGAGTGAAGAAACAAAATCTCCTCAAAACCAGAAGTGTTTCTTTAAAAAATAATACATATCTATGAAACAAATTTTTTAAAAAGAACATTTTAAGTGAACACCACAGGCCTGAAATAAATTTATAAAATATGATGGACAAAGCTCAAGATGTCTTGAGCAGTCTTGAATGGTTGGAGACTTTTAGTATCTTATTTAGATAGTTGTCTCAATTGATTGTGTGTACCAAATCCGATAACTCTGAATAATTCTATTGAAAACGCTACATATGTATATACCCTGGGCTAACACAGTTGTATAAATGTAACAATGTATTTAAAATTTTTAAAATTTAACCTAATTTTGTTTTCTTTATATCATTTTTTTCAATTAAAACCAAATGATTTGATTTGTTTTATTCATATTTATCTATGATCTACAAGAGTAATGTGCGTTTTAATGCTTGTTGATCGTGCTAAATTTTGTACATAAATTTAAATTACTATTTAATATTCACATTTACATTAGCGTCTCTAATCGTCTTACTTGTGATGATCGAAATTTTACATCTAGATCGTGAAGTGAATCGTTTTTGTTCATCTACAATGTTATATTCTAATGTACAATGTTCGTTTAATAAAAATGAAAATGTAATATTTCGTAATTTTTTTTAAATAGTTTGTAAAATTATATTCATTAATTTTTTTAAATATATTTTCTGTTTTGATTAATTTTTGTATAATTATTTTGAAATCTTATTAGAAGGTATTATCCACCCCGTCCCAATTACCACCTGATCTTGTTATGGAGGAATTGAAGGTGCCTATAATCTTCTTCGTTCTTAGTTAATATCTTGAACGCGGATGGTCTGTCTCATTTTCCATGATACAATTCGTAAGGATAATTGCAGTTCATGTCTAGAGGGAGTCACTAGACGCCATTTAATTGATTATAATATGTAATTTTCATATCTTACCATTAAACAATTACACTATGCTGGCTCCTCACTCTCGCGAAGTTGCGTGAAGTCAGCCGAAGAACACGAGTCTAGTGTCCATACTTCCCTCGCCTCGCCTTTGTTAACTTCCGTCCAGAGTCGGTTTTTTGTTTCCGAGTCTAAGGACGCGCAACGCGAGTCGAAGTTACTAACTACACTCGTGTATTGTCTGTTATGTTTACATGTTTTGCAATTTATATACATTTTTGATTCATTTTTATTTTAAACATTTGTGAATGGACTCAAGATTTACAACTACAATTTCTTGAACTACTTCAAGACGAACAATTAATTTGGGACCCAAAACAAAACAAAAATGTAATATCTTGTTCTACTCCTATTAAGTGACAACATCCATCATAATTCTCTTTCTCTTTTATACTTTATATTTGTTGTTGTTTAGGTCATCAGCCGAAAGGCTGGTTTGAACTTCTAGAGGTTTTATTAAGTAAAACGAGAAGAGAGGTGGTTTACCATGCCAACATTTACTGTGTGGAAAAGTATACTTATCAGCATGCCAGGCCCTCCGAAAAGCATCTACTTTCTACCCTGCAAACGACACCTTCGCTTCATTCACCACAGGGTCTGTCTGTATAATGAAATTCAATACTCTCAGAGGAGATAACTTTTGATTAGTGTGTTTTACATCTGTACCTGTTCTGTTGTTAAACACTTCAGTCATATAATTGGGTGACCATGTGATAAGAGAGAGAACTATTTTTTGTAGTCCTGGAACTAACAGATCGAGTGCAAATAATTTAACACTCCACCTGCCTGTTATGGGCAATTATATTTGTTGTGCGTTGTTTAGGTCAACACCCGAAAGGCTGGTTTGAACCTCTAGAGGTTTTACTAAGTAAAACGAGGAGTGAGGCGGTTTACCAGTGCCTTCCTCACTGGGTGGAAAAGTACGCGTATCAGCATGCCAGGCTCTCTGAAAAGCACATATTTTTCACTCTGTAAATGACATCTTCACTTCATTCACCACAGGGTCTGGCTGTACAATGAAATTCATTACTTTCAGAGGAGATAACTCTGATTAGTGTCTTTTACACCTCTACCTCTTCTGTTCTTAAATGAATCAGTCATTTAATTGGCTGACCATGTGATAAGAAACAGAACTATTTATTTTAGCCCTGCAACGAACAGATTGAGTGTAAATAATTTGACACTCAACCTGTCTGTTATGGGCAATATATTTGTTATAAACTTGTAAATAAGTTATTATAAAAACTAGCGATCCGATCAGCTGCAGCTGCTATCTCGATGTTATTTATATTACGTACTTTAAAATCGCGACTGACGCCCTCTCGAAGTGAAAGAGAGTGTGGACGAATGTTTCTCCCTTCAGATAACTTTACCGAGTACTTCGCATTGCTCAACTTCGCGAAAGTGTAGTGGAAGCACAGTTGATGTATAGGAAATTTTCTACACATCATGCAATTGTACTCCTTTGCAAATATGGGGTTACAAATCCTGCTAAGATAAATTACAAAATTAAACAATTTTTTTTTGTTACATATTTAGCTTTCTATATCATTCAAAATTCATTATTAATCTCCATTCAAATTTACTATCACATTTTGAATTGTTTACTTATAGTTAAATTAGTTACGAACTATTAGTTTATTGTAAAAATAGCTCTCCTAAAACTTAGTAAAAAATAACTTACTACTCACAGGGTATCTCACGAGATGGGTTTTGAAACTTTTATTGATTCTTGTTTTTAAAGCATTAGTATAAAAATCTTTAAAAGAAAGTTAATTATAAATCAGAAATGATAAAGTTTATAATTTTTAAATAATCTCTGATGTCTGTCTTTATAACATAAAGAAACTTATTAAAGAATTTTCATGACTGTCATAGTTAGAACTATCTGTATAGCCTGGTAATTTCTTTAATGTAAAAACTTTCTTATAAACGTTATTAGAAATTATTGCAATGAGACGGAAAATTAACTTGTTTATATAAGTTTGTTATAAACATAATTACACAGTTATCTTGTCATTATTTTGATTTTATAAAAAACATTTAAATTAACCTATTCAGATTTATTTACAGTTTTTTATGAAGTGTTTAGGAAGTGATTCTGATGAAGCTGACATGTTACTTAGGTTTTTTGTTTACTTCTATGAATACTATTTAAAATCAGTTAAATGATTAATTATTGGCCGGCCCGTTGGCTTAGTGGTTAGCGCAACTAGCTTCTACGCCGGGGTCCCGGGTTCGATTTACGGTCTTTCTTTCTGTCCAACCGGTGTACTGTTTTTGCTCTTCATAAAACTCCTTAAAGTTCGTAATTATGTGTCTGAGTTTGGTTTGGTTTATTAAGTTTCTCGGTTTATTTCGGTTTTTTCAAAATCCTTTCTGACTTCTTTGAACCATTTATTCGACACCATAGCTCTATTGTTTAATATCTTGACAATTTGTTTTGTTGGCTGGTTGTCATCCATTCTATCCGGGTGTCCGTAAAAATTTAATCATATTTTTCTAATTATTTCCATTAATCGTTCATTTTCCTGTTACAGTTCTTCTTAACCTCGTAACCTATATATTGCCCATTATCTTGCGGAGGATCTTTCTTTCAAAATTTTCTGCTTACAAAAACATAATATAAAATAAAAGTTTTAAAAAATATAAGTCATAGGCTAAACGAAAACACCAGTTACTAGGATTGAAGTAATATTAAATACAATTACTATTCTCAATTTACTCAACTTATTTTAAGGTTTTATTAATTTTAATTGAAGTAGAATGAATTTTATTACTTTCTCTTTCCTATATGAATATAAAGGAAGGAAAGTATTGTTTTCATGTCAATTTTTAGAAATCGGGTTTTCACCGGATCTACACGTTTTCAGACCCCCTGAAGCAAAAACATATGTTTTAGCGATTGGTCTGTGGGTGTGTGTGTGTGACCAGAATATTTAAAAAACGGAACATTGTACGAACTTGAAACTTAAGTTAGATACTACTACCGGACCCGACACGAAAATTTTCATCAAAATCGGTCGACCGGAAGTAGTAGTTTATTCGTGTCATTTTTCACTTTTTTGCGATTTTCTCACAACGAGTCCTGCGAATTTTTTTTTAAATCGCCTCATTAACTAAATTTTTTAAGCTCTACAAGATAGGGTAGGTGCCATGTCTGCTGAAATTCTTGGAGAGGCTGTTTTCTCGAAAAAAATTTGTTTTTTTATGATTCCGGGTTTAATATGCATTTAAGCACAAAAATGTATTTATAAAAGTTGTAGAGAATTTAAAATCCTGCATTTTTATTTCAAACATTTTTGTGTATAAGCTTAGTTTAGCGAAAATTAGCGATTTTTCTATTTTTTTCCCACGAGAACGTGTAAAAAACGATTTTTTAAAGACTTTGGTCTTAGGATGTATTTTACGACTAAAGTGTATATATTAAAATTTGTAGGAAATTAAAAGACCTACAACTTTTACTCGGAGCATTTTTTTCTACAGACTTTAGTTTAGTGTGGAAGAGTGATTTTCTGTATTTTTAAGCCAAACTAAGGTTGATTTTCATTTTGTATGATTCTGTCATGATTAAAATAAGGTTATATATTTTGAGGTTAACTTTTTTTTATTTCTAATGTTTTATTACTAATGTTAGGTTATATTATTAATTATTTATATTGGTAAGAGAAAGTTGTGTGAGTGTTTCACAACAGATTTTTTTTTTTGTTCGAACAAATTTCCTTGGATTTTCTCCAGTTAGTAAATCCAAATATAAGCCGTTTGTTTATTATTATTTTGTATTTATTAATAATGTTGATACTATTGTGTGGTGTAAATTGAACTCATTCGTAAAACTTTTTTGTCTAGAAATGAAATGTTAAAAATATTATATTTCAACTCCTTTAATCTGCGAAAAGTATAAAATAAGTAAACAGTTGGAGGCTTGCCAGATGAGAAAGCATCTTGAATTGGAATTTAAGGTAATATAGAGGTATACGTATAGAGGACTTACACTTAACCTGGTAAGCTTGCTCTGTAATACTACATTTCCTTATCAACTATATATTTCAGTTCTTCTTTTTTTAATATGCTGAATAGTAAATAAGATTTTTCAGACATTTCAGAAAATGTTTTTATAAAAGGTGAAGAAAAATTGGACAATCCGCTAAATGGTTAGTAATTGTTTTATCCCTAATGTGTGTACGTTGCAATCTGTTCATTGAGAACAATAAGCAACCCCATGACCCAATGAGATGAGAATGATATGTTGTATTGTACAGACTCAGGCCGATAATTCGTGAGAAAGTATAGTTTATTGAACCCCAGCCATCAAAGTACACCAGTAATCACTATCTAGTATTCAAATCCGTATAAAATTAAACTACCTTTACTAGGATTTAAACCACGGAACCTTAATCTCCGAAAATCAGCTGTTGAACAGCTGACTCATATAAACTAGCTACTACTCCGGTTAACCGATTTTGATGAAAATATTCCTGTCGGGTTCCCTCATGGTACCGCATTCCACGTTTCAACTTTCCACGTTTCAACTTTTTACGATATTCCGTTCTTGAAATGTTTTGTTCACTCCCCCCCCATAGGCACACACGCACACGCACACACACACAAACACAGAAAATTTCGTAGTAACGTGTTTTTTGGGTTCAGGGAATTTGAAAACTTGTATATCTAGTGAAAATTTGATTTCGAAAAATCGACATGAAAACAATATTTTCCTTCTTTATATTTCATATCGGGTAAGAGAGAATAAAATAGAACACGTAGGCTATGGAAATAAACTGAAATTGGCTAATAAGTTAAATTGGTGCATAAAAATGAGTAAAATATAACATTAACAGTTTTTTATCCCTCACGTAGACTTGTAATTTATAGGCCTAATTTATGAAATTATTTTTTATAAATAGACTAAACAAAATGATATTAAGTACTTATATACTTTTGGTTACTACATTTTTACTTTAATTTTACCGTCATATATGAACTTAAAAAAAGTAATTTTTGTAGTAAAGTATCCAACCTTAATAAAGAGTTTTATATTCCGATATGCTTTAAAATTTATAGAAATAAGTAAATAATGTATGAAGAATTTCTAAGAATGATTTGCATATTTCATGAACGAAATTCTAAGCAATAAAATGCTTTCCAATAATATTGGTACGGTTAGCCGAGGAGTATTCCATAGTCGAGATGTGGTATTTCGATATGAACCTCTCTTCACCTTCGTACATCCACTTAGCTTAGAGATGCCAACCAACCAATAAAACTGGACGATCGCTTTAGAAAGGTTTGACTGGTGGATTATAGAAAGCCATATCTTAAATAATATTTCACTAAATATAATACATACATTCAGTATTTGTAATGAAATACCAAAAGATCTTGATGAGTGTATTGTATTTCAATTAAATAATTCTCGTCGATTTTATGAGTACATTTTACTCGTACACTGAGTACAATTTTTTTTACTTCAAATTTATTTTTATTTACAACTGTATAATTGGTTTTTTAATGAACAATTAGTAAATGAGATGATAAGTTTTCAGGAATGTGACATGAATGTGAATCAATCCAGTGATCGATTTCTGCGTGAAATTGTATAACAAATGTGGTTCCAATATCATGATAATGACTTATGAACTAAGATGATGGATGATTTTTTTATGAAATGATTTAAACAGGCATGGCAAGTTAATTTGATTTGTGTTTTATAATGTTCGTAGAATATCCCTATTCCACCTTTGTTTCAGTCGTCTGTTAACTGGGGAAGTTGAAAGAGATTGGACATTTGGATTTATGAGGTCAATTGTCTTTTCGTGTAATGAGTTGTATGTTGTGTTTAGTATGTGTTAGCGTGTGATTTTATTAATTTGGAAAAAGGTGGATATAAACAAATATGAAAAGAAAGTTTTTAAATATTTAACAGTGTAAAAATTATTAATTAAAATATAAAAATATATTTTAGGTACTAAGAAATAACTGTTTTTCCGCGACCGTTGGTGTAGCGGTTAGCCGCACCACTGGCTTCTACGCCGGGGTCCCGGGTTCGATTCCCGGTCATGTCTGGAATTTTTTCATCACTCATTTTTATGTGTCATCATTCTCCACTGTCTGCATTAGTTGCAAAACAATTAGACGTAAAATACAAAAAAAAAAGTTTCCTCCATCAATTTACGTGCACCGAAAACAACGTTTTATTATCCGGAAATTTCCGATAATCGGCACCTTGCCGTCCCGAGGGTGCCGGATATTAGAGCTCTTACTGTATCTTCAAGCCTTGAATTTTTTAATTGTGTAATTAGTTATAATTTCATTTATTTGTTATTGGTTATAATCGAATTTTACTGTAACTACAACTTTGAAAATATTTCATATTTAATTTCATTTGATATTCAAATTTCATGAACATAGTAAATTAGAGAACAAAATAAATTGTTCAATTTGTTGATATTGAAAAATTTAATTTTAGAAATTCGTAAAATGTTATAACATCAAGTATTTTCCATTAACTCATTCTCGTATCTTTAAACAACTTCCTACAAATTCTACGTAAGTTTATGAAATATTAATACTTAAACCGCAACGAATATTACCTACAATTTAAAAAATATTAGACGTTATCTTATCTAGCATAACGCACATAAGCAAACCACAGTATATGTAAATGGGACAACAGTTGTCATATAAAATAAAACTTAAAAACATGTTAGTAACATCAAACATATCGCATGATAGGCAGTACTCTTGCGTGGGTCCGTTTGTATGAGACACACAGTACAAATCAAGCAATAAAATGTTTCATGTACTGTAGAATAACTATTTCTACATAAAATTACTGTACATTTTATGTAAAACTTTACGATTTATAATCTATTCCTTAGTAAAAAATATTTAATATTCAACTTTTCCTTCCTCACATTATGGTCACGATGTTCTGCATATGATATTCCATCAAGATTATTATTAATATTCTCCCTTTATATTTTTCAGTTGTGAAATTGGTTCTTGACAAAAACCATTACTATCGTGAACAAATTTCAATATTTATAAACTAATTAAATTTCCTGTTGTATTCTAACTCGTCTTTGCCATAGAATCAAGAAACTAATCTTTATTTTAAAGAAGTTGTTATATTATTTTAATCATCTGAATTTTTTTAAATGCTACAGATCTATGTTGTTAGCTTTTTTAGCCTTCCTGGAGGGTCATCCGGTAATGTAACTGAGCCTGTTGTTCTATTATCCTGATTAGTTTGTTTTTATATCTTCCTTAATTTCTGTGGAAACGTTGATATTCATATTTATTGTGTCGAATACGAAAGGAACTTGTGGATCGTTCTAAATAGTCTTGTTTCGTAAGTACCAGGGGAAGTCCGTTGTCATTTCAATGTTCTGGATTGATAGAACTGTAATCGAGCTACATTATTCGGTAGTGGATCCAATATGTGCGAACTGTTGTCAAGATCGATTCTTGAAATAATGATGTAGCTTTAAATTATTTGATAAAGGGAGAATTGAATAGTAGCAGTGTTTACTATTATTGGTCTGTAAGAGATTAAAAGAAAAATATTACCACATCGATTTGTTTTTCTTTATTTCACAGCGTTTAATTAAAATTTCTTCCAAATCGATTTAATTGTATTTCCTAACTGCAACTGATAAACAGTGCGTGGTTGGGTGATTTAAATAGTTATCGTGATGTATAAATATCCAGTATGCGTAATTCCGGTAGTTACAATAGTATACTGACTCAGAAAGAAATATCAACGAAAAGGAATTTATAAAACTGTAATTCTAGCTCACATGATTGATAAATAATGAAGCGGTAACAATGATCGAAGAGAGTTGCAGTTCAGCCCGAGTAAACGACTTTGACTAATACAATAAAGTAGGTAAGGTGACAAATATGACAGCCTCGCATTTGCAGGAAGCTCGCATCACCTTGATTGCGACTATAGTTAGTGATTGCTTTTAGAAATTATAGAAAACATCGTATACGCAGAATAGGTTAACAAATGCTACAATTTTATTTAAAATCTCTTCGAATTTGCAGGAAATTCCATTCCCAACATTTCATAAAAAAAGTATGTTGCTGAAACTACGAGGTTTAGACTATTCAATTTTATTTTGATTGTAGATTCACTTTTTTCAAATTTAATTTAATTTCATTTTTTCCATTTTTTTTTTTTAATTTCTACTAAAACGATTATCCTCGTACTAACACGCATTGCCTTGAGCTCTATATAATATATCAGATACAGATACCAGTAGAAAGAAAACACAAAATACAGCAAATTTAAATTAAAAATGTGGACCTAATTTTGTCTCCGTCTAAAACGGATTGTTTTGTTTTAAAACTAATATTCACCTACTTATCGTTGGCACAGTTCCATCACGTGTTCTTTAAGTTTTACCGTATTTTTACTTGCTTCTTATTTTAAAGTATTTATATAAATATTTTGCAATATTTTTTCTAAAAAATTATACGCAATAACCTTGAGTTTGTTTTTCATTTGACAATAACTGCTGCACTGTCGAAAGCTTTAGATAATTCAGAAATTTATATTTATTTACTATATATTTTATCGTTAAAAAATTAAAAATAATTAAATTCGTAAACAAGTTTATTAAATATATACGATATTTAAACTATTTTAATATTCTAATAATGCCAAACATTTTATATTTATAACTTGCACAAACCAAAGTGGAATAGATAATCAAGTGCATATACGTAATAAAAGTACTGTAACTTTTTGGCACATTTCTGAAGACATTTAAAAACTCTCGAAGTGACTAAATCCGCTTTGAAATAAATCAAGAAATGTAATAAAGTTATAATTTGTCTCCATAAAGCAACGGCCACACTGCAGGAGACATTTGTCAAGGCAAGATGGAAATGGCCTTTAGATGCTTCTTTCACCTAAAACCAGCACGTGAAATCTTATGGTGGTGGCCGCACTGAAACCACCTAGCACTTTTTGAAACCCAGGCGTGCATCCTAGCTAACCAACTTGTCGGTTCAGTGGGAGTTGAGGCTGGTGTCGTACCCCTGGTGGCTATACTGTTTATTACCTCGATTGAGCTAAATTCAATGTGCCACCTCCCTCTTGCAGTCCGACCATAGTGAATCTTGCCACTAGACTCTTGGCTCTCATCAACACTTGGCTCTTGCAGTGCGGCTGTAGCCTAAGGAACTAGTTTTTTACGTGTTGCACTGTCACGGCCACCCCTTCTAATTAATCAGTTACTGTGTTTCCGGCCTTCAATTCTTCTCCCGGCCCTTGTCGACGCAGCAGACCCTTTGGGGGCGTACCGAAAAACGCTTCTACTGCATACTGACAGAGGCCCCTATTCCTGCATATTTTTAACCACCTTGCGAATAATTGTGTGATAGAAGTGGGTGTGACAATGTTTGTAGTTCTGGATTCGTGTAATTTATTAATTTTGAATGGAATAGAGTGAATAATTCGTTAATGATTGAGTACACTATGTCTGCATTGAAGTCGCGATGTAGATAGAGTTTCGTACGTAGTCTAGACTACATTTATGATTAAACGTAAAAATTTGTTTTCAAAAGTTTGTGTCCTGTTTACGTTTGGTTTTTTCACCGAACATACTTTTTCCATACATCCACATCGGATGAATAAGATAAGTTTAGTTTTTGTTTAAGTTTGTTTTTGACAGGTAACTGCGATCTTCGGTGGAGTAGAGAGTACAAAGTCTTTAATCTGTGATTCAACGAAATAAGTTTGAGTCGTGTGTAGCGGTATTCATATCAGTCTCCTGTCTAGTGTAAGGGGTAAATACTTAACTGTTTCTTTGTCTGAAGTATTGGGCGATTTCATAGTATACGTAATTTTGATCAAATTTTCCGACGAAGTGTCAACGTAATGGGTTGATATTTTTGTTCTTTCAATTTAATTAATATGACGTTAATTTTTTTAACTAATATGGATACATATTTTTGACATTAATAAAAACTTGATTTTGTTACCATTAGAAAGCGCCTATTTCGGACTTTATGAGTGTTAAATTTGAAAATAATTTATTCGTATTTCCAAAACAGAAAATTGATGAGCAATTAGTGCAGAGTTTGGGATGAGAATATCGGCGCAAAAATCAAATATTATGGCGTTCAAGGGAAGATGGCCGGTTCGCTCAAAAATTTTACTTGGGAACCGAACAAGTTTGAGATTTTAAATATTTAGGATTCCGGATTTCCTATGACAAAAATGATGACATGAGTGAGAAACTGGCAAAATTCAGCGCTGTATGCGGTTCTATTTGCAGGACAATAGGAAAGAAAACGAGACAGGACACCCAAATGAAGTTTTATAGAGAAATGGCTGTACCACTCATAAGATGTGGGAGTGAAACATGGGTATCATTACAGAGGAATGAATCTCGTATTCCGGCTGCTGAAATGAGATTTTTGCGGAGAGTCAAAGGTTTTACCTGGTTAGATAGATTACGTAACGAAGCTATATGCGCCGAGTTAAATGTTCAGTCACTGTTGGAAACGTTAAGAATAACTATATAAGAGAAACTAGTCCAACCATTTACTTCGCATGCCTGCTCACAGACTTCCTCTGTGAGCATGGAAGTATGAACCTAGAGGGAAGATCTAACAAGAGATGGATGCTGGAACAGGCCACTGAGCCTAATCCTTGACTAATAATGATGATGAGAAAACTGATGTAAAACCACCACAGATGACAAAAAAATTTCACTGATACACCGGTAAAAGACTTTTTACTCTCGGTTCCACCTTACATACCATTTACCTGTTAAAAGCTAAATTGTTGCAACTGCCTAATTCGTCCGATGTGAATGCATGGAACTTTTATCTATGGTTCAATGAAGAAATAAAATATAAACAAGAAACAAGTTTTTCAAAACAGATTTTTATATTTCATCACAAAACATTATTGTTGTCCCTAATACGTACAAAAATCTATCGTACAATAAAATATCAACGTTGATACAGTACATTAACATTAAGAAATTATAAATATAATTTCAATTGAAATTAATTAATCACACGAAACCAGAGATAAGAACATTGTCACACCTGGACTTAACACAAAATCCACAAAGAAGGTTAAAAAGGCAAACCCTGACTATAGGGTTTGCCACTGGGTGAATTCTTCAACCAAGAAGAAAACAGGATATTATACCCACAAATCATAAATACTGCTGGTTGTATAAATAAGCAGTTACAGTTTTTACTAAATAAAAATAAAAAACGTCTACCGTATATCCCGGCGTACAAGTCGACCCGGCGTATAAGTCGAACCTAATTTTGAAGAGTGTTTTTGTTGATTTAAGCAAGACCCGTTGTATAAGTCGAATCCGAAAAGTAAGGTACCGGTAATTCATACGAAGTTTATTTTGATAACCCACTGGTACGTCAGATTATTTAAAAACGACTCTTTAATTAGCCATCTGTTCTACACAATGAATGAAAATACCTAGCTACTAGGTTTTGATAGATAGGTATAAGATTATACATTTCAGTTTACATTACTATATTTATTTTGGGACAGAAATGGGGAAGTATTATATTGTTGACGAATTCCACCTGTCAATCAAAAGGTTTTATGGCTACCTACCTAATGTTACATTTTGGGAATACCCAATATGTCGTGTGAATGACTTTCACAGGCTACTAGTACAGTACAGTCTATAGGTTATTATTATGTCTTCATTGCCGTGACTACAATCATCGAGTAAGGTTATCCACCTGCTTTCGGTTATTTATTTAGTGCATTTTGTATAGGCCTATTCGTGCGTGCAATACTACCTGTGTAGCAATGAGTGCGGTTAAACGAATGAAATACGACTCTTCATTCAAATTAAAAGTTATCGGTTTGGCAAAAACTACAAACAACAGTGAAGCGGGTCGTAAGTTCGGTGTTAACGAAAAACTTGTGCGTGATTGGCGGAAAAGTGAAGAAAAGATTAGAGGAATGCCTCGCTCTAAATGCGCTATGCGAACAGGAACTGTACTTTGGCCGGAATTAGAGAAACATGTAGTGGAATGGGTGCTTCAAAACCGATTGAGCGGCAATATTATCACACGTTGCGCAATTCGATTGCATTCAATAAACTGGGCAAAAGATAATCCTGAACACTCAGTAAGTTTCCTGGCAACTAGAAGTTGGTGTAGCCGTTTTATGGATCGACATAACCTAGTTCTGCGACAAAAAACTAAAATCGCACAAAAACTACCAAAAGATTTAGATAACAAGATTATTAATTTTCATAGATTTGTTATAAACCTTCGAAAAAAACATGACTATGAGCTGGCTAACATTGGAAATATGGACGAAACGCCGCTGAATTTTGACATGCCTGGTAATCGCACAGTGAACGTAAAAGGTGAACATTCGGTAATTGTTAAAACAACTGGACACGAAAAAACTCGTTTTACTGTGGTTCTTTCATGTATGGCAGACGGAACAAAACTTAAGCCTTTGGTTATTTTTAAGCGAAAAATTAGGCCAAAAATTAAATTTCCATCAGGCATAATAGTACATTTCCAAGAAAAGGGGTGGATGGATGAGGCCGGTATTGACATTTGGGTAAAAAATATTTGGAATAGGCGACCTGGTGGTTTAAGAAAGAAAAAAGCTTATTGGTGTGGGACATGTTTCGTGCGCATCTAACGGAAAAAACAAAAAAAAATTTAAAGGACGAAAATACGGATACATGTGTAATCCCGGGTGGACTTACGTCAGTGCTACAACCATTGGATGTTAGTTTAAACAAGCCATTTAAAAGTGCAGTTTATCGGGAGTGGAATAAATGGATGGCTATTGGAGAGAAAAGTTTTACTCCGGGCGGAAATATGCGTCCTGCGTCTTTAGACATTATTTGCCAGTGGGTAATTACAGCTTGGGATGAAGTGAAAATACAAACTGTGGTAAAATCATTTAAAAAATGCGGGATATCTAACGCTTTAGATTCATCAGGAGACGACGTACTGTGGGACGTAGGTGACGACGATGACGATACTGACAAGGATAGTGATGAAGCAAGGGAAGACTTGTGGGATCCATATGACGCTGCAGGAATAGACAATGGAGAGTCAGAAATTTCTGACACGGATCTATAACTGTATGTATTTTATGATACCTACCTAGGTAATTTTTTATTCTATTACTTTTTCTTTTAAAAAGAATATAGTTACGTATTTCTAACGAATATAGTGTTATGTAGTTACTTATTTCAGTTAAGTACCTCAGTGTATTTTGTTTCTCAGTCAACTACCCTGAACTTTAAAAAATTAAATTTCGTAGACCCGGTGTATAAGTCGACCTCTGTTTTTTAAACATATATTTTGCTTCTGAAACCTCGACTTATACGCCGGGATATACGGTAAGTCAGACTCCCATAACTGTGTGTCATCCTGTGTACTGCAGATTAAGCCATGTAAAGTAATATTTTAAGTATTAAACTAATAAAGATTCAAATAGAATTAAATAAAAAAACCTTTTCTAACATTTTGGTATAAACCTAATTTATACAGACTCCAAAAACATGTTTACATAACGTGTATATAAAATGTACTAAAACATAATATACTAACACACTATAAATAACGCTTATGTATTTTTAAAAGCCCTACTTTACCATCTAATAAAACTATTTATAATTCAAATGTAAACTATTCTAGACCTAACAGTATATTACATAGTTATATATCAAAGTTTATGTAAATTTATACATAGGTATAATTCAGTGATCTATCGTTAACATGTGTAATTAAATTCTTTGATATTACCTAACAAAGTTTTTCTTTCACAAATGTAAATTAAATCTGTAAATACCGACTGAAATCTAATTTTAAATACCTACATACTGTATTTATTTAATTTTAAATTGAAAGGTTTTCAAAATTAATCGTTAAAGATTTCTCTATATATTTTAAATGAGTGCTGTTGAAATTTACATTGGCACATTAACGTTAATTAATGATGTAATTATAGGTCAGTGATTAGATGAATATTTTAAAGTTTAATTTATACTCTTAATTTGTGTATTTAATCTGTGGATGACTTTTGTAAAACATGAGTGAAGTGAATATAGCGGTTTTATAGAACTTTTGAGAATGTTGATTGAAATTTATGGTCACTTTTTTACATATCATATCTTCATTTTTCATTCTTCATTTCCTCAATTCCTAGCTCACATACCGATTGTTATTTTGATTTTTATCTGATATAAATTGTTGTAAAATGTTCAAAACGATTAAGAAAATATATAAATCCTAAGATTTGTTAGTTCAGTATTCTCTATTCAGAGAATTTATAATTTTTTAGGTTTTAAATCTGAAATTTAAAATTCTGTGGCCCCGTGGTTAGCTTATTATGCTGAAAAGCGGAGGTTCGTAATTTTATTCCGGCCAAGGACTACAAAATTATTAAAAGTTCGAACCCACTGTTCGTTAATCTAAGGTAGAACTAGATTTGGCTAATAACTAGATGGTGGTTCGAATTATCATAAAATTAAAATCTCAAATTATCAAAATATCTGCGTAAGTGATGTTAAAGTAAGTAAAATTGTGTCATTCCTATGATTTTTCAGTTTATCAAACTCATCGTCTGCATTAGCAGAATGTGTAAAACAGTCGAGCGTAAACCAAAAGAACGAAAAACTAAAAGTTTAATAAATTTTTTAACAGATTTATTGATTTATTGCTACATACTGACAAGAAACAAGATTCATATTTGAGATGCGGTTTATGATTGTAACTTACATTCACCTAATGCGAAAGTAGGCTACATAATTGACGCCCGGAAAAAGATGTTCTACAATATCTTTATTTATCGTGTCACCTAAATAATTTTGAGATCTGGTTGAGAGATTGGTGAGAAAGATCAGATGCTGACCGAAATATCTGTAACTTTCACCTTAGGAGAATGTAAGTTACACTCAGACAACACAAGATTGACGTAGAAGAGGTTTCAATGTCTGAAAAATTTTAATATTTTGAAATTGATTCAATATTCATTTCTTATCATAATGTAAAGAAACAGTTATTAATGCGTTCGGATAAAAATATAATCAGTAACAGCAACAACTGTATTGCGACAGTTTCATACTTTCAGAATATTTAGTTGAATAGATATAACACAGAAACCAAACGCAGTGAAGAATAACTCAGTATATTTTATGCTCTTACGAAAATGTGTCTATTTTATAGGTTCACATGTCAATACATTCGAGACTAATTATTTTGAACATAACACCTCCAACCTGATTGATTCGATGTGCTAGAGTGTGCGTCATATCATTGTGAGCTTCAGTCTCTAGCAATACTAACAGATCCATCTCGTTTCTATTATTCCGGCTCTGTCGCAAATACATATAAGTAAAAGTCTGGTAAGGTTGTCATACAATAAATAGAGAAATTAAACTAAACAATGAACTGAAAATTAAAACAGAACTACAGTGTATCATTCATTCATGAATTGCTGTTGTTGTTGTGGTTGTTGTTGATTAGGTCATCAGTCGGAAGGTTGGTTCGAACCTCTCAAGGCTTTACTAAGTAAAACGAGGAGTGAGGTGGTTTACCTGCATTCCTCACCGAGCGGAAAAGTATGCTTATCAGCATGCCGGGCCCTCTGAAAAGCATCTACTTTCCACTCTTCAAATGACACCGTCACTTCAATCACCCCAGGATCTGACTGTATAATGAAATTCATTAGGTACTTTTAGAGAAGATAGCTCTTACTAGTGTCTATTACACCTCTACCACTTCTGTTCTTACTACTTCAGTCATATGATTGGCTGACCATGTGATAAGAAATAACTATTTTTCGCAGCCCTGAAACTAGCAGATCGAATGCAAATAATATCACTCCACCTTCCTGTTATAGGCTGTAAGATTATTAAAAGTTGAAACCCATTTTTCGTTAACCTAAAGTAGTAGCTAATAACTAAGTTATTCTGTCTATTTTCAGATAAGTAAAAATAATTTTAAGTTGTCATACAATAAATAGAGAAATTAAACTACGTAAATAATGAACTTAAATCAACACAGAACTGCAGCACATTAGTCATGTATTGTACTTATCGATGTATACTTTCGTTTTAATGTGCTCTTGTGTTGTGGTACTTATGTGAATGATGTAATCGTTACAGGTAGCACATTGGAACGCAAACTGTCAGTCCTCTGGCTAATTCCATCCACCTTCAAGCTCACAGTAGTATGACGTACATGAGTGAACTTATTGTTGTTTTGAAAAGCGAAATCTACTGATAAATTTATATTGAGCAGATTAATTTGCGTATAATTTAAAATATTATAGGCTACAACAGGGTTGCACAACCCATGGCCCTCGACTTGTTTTTGCGGCCCGCAGCCGGCTCTAAAATGTTGCTCTTAAATTTGGTGAAACGAAATACTATTTCATAGTAAAATGCATTAGCCGGCACAATATTGCTGTACCATGCAACATTGACATTGAGTGTTACCCGAACAATTTTTTTAATACCTAAAATTTTTCATTAGATTTCTCCAAAAATTACTTACCGCTAGAATTTTTTTTAATGCTTTCGTGTTTGTTCAGTAGTACTTTTATTTGTGAGCACGCTTTTTCGTTAATGAAAACTATCATTTCGTACAACAATATCAGTCAGAGAATTACTCATTGTTTTGTCTAGTTTTAAAGTGTTTTTTCTTAGTATTAGTCTCAACGTGAATTTACAGTAGTTATTATGCCTATTTATTATACCCTTTTTGCGTTTTTTTGTCTCAGTTTCGTCTATTTTCGTAACTTTTACTGATGCAGTAAGAACAATGTTAAAACGACACCATGCGTACATTCACGAACAACATAACCTCAAAATAACCTAAGCTAAAAGTCAGCTGATCCAAGTTAGTTATGAAACAACCTTATGTACAGGACATAGGTTGTTTCTTAAGTTTTTTTAATTCCTAATGTGTGTACATTGCAATCTGTTCAATTTTGAACAATAAGCAACCCCGTGACCCAATGAGATGAGGATGATGTGTATGACGTGTAAATGAATTGTAGTCTTGTACAGACACAGGCCGACCATTCCTGACAGAGTATGGTTAATTGAACCCCAACCATCAAAGTACACCAGTAACCACTGTCTAGTATTCAAATCCGTATAAAAGTAACTACCTTTACTAGGATTTAACCCTGGAACCTTCGTCTTCGAAAATCAGCTGTTTAACAGCTGACTCGTGGCGACGAATTTACCTCTAGACCAACCCGATGGGTCTGTTTCTTAAGTAAACAAATTTTTGTTCATTCAGTTTTGTATGTTAAATGAATGGGACTTGAGTTATTTCTTAAGCAAATGATGCATCCATGTATAGTATTACAGAAATACATAAAATGTAAAAATGAGCAAAAAGTGGACTTAAGTTGTTTCTTAAATAACCGATTCAGTTCGTGTCGGAAGTTTGATTGCTAATAGGTATATCCTTTCTTTTTGTGTCTTAATTACAGCACTGATCTTATTCTCCTGTTTAATCAAGTTCAGTTCATATCTTTTGTATAAAGATCCTACCCATTATTCGTAATCCGTTATTTTTGTGTTTAATACAAACTTAAATATGGCGACATTGCGTATACATTTTACAGTGATGAAAAAGCGCACATTATTTTATGTTTGGAAAACGGTGAAACGAACGAGGATATGGCAAGGGAATTCAACGTTGGACACTCCATAATATCAGCAATTTGTAAAAACAGGGAAAAATTCAGAACAGTTTTGATGAACGTAAATAAAAATCAAAGAGACTTCGACTTAGTCAAAAAAAGACGTAGAGGAAGAAGCTATTTTAACGTGGAAAAACGTGTGGTTTGCTCACAGGGCAAACAACATGACCGTTACTGGACCTCCATTACAAAAAAAGGTCATCGGTTACAGTGACTATCGCTTACATTGGCCGGAACAACCCGGTTCCTTGGAGGTCACTGTATTCGATAACTACTGTAGTTGGATTTTAAATTTTAACTAAAAGATTATTTACTTTAAATAATACTAACGTATTATTTAACGTTAGCCAATTGTTTAACTCTAGCAATTTTATTCCTGCGGCCAGGTTTGAAAAATCAGTAATTAATTGACCCACAGTTACAAAAAGGTTGCGCACACCTAGGCAAAAATATGTACAAATTACTATGCTAAATAATATGTAAAGATTGTTTTATACAATAGCCTTATTTAACAACATTACAATTTCTTTTCATTACCACCAGTTTGTTTAATCATTTTCACGTAATTTTTCTCATTAAGTATTTATTTTGTTCGGTAATTGTTACATCACTTATTCGGATATAACTTTGTATTAGCTATGTACTATTTTATTTTTATTACTTTTAATACCTTTTCAATAATACTTTGTTGCGTTTTATTGCTAATGTGTTTTTTAATTATATTAGTGTTATTTTCCTTTTACAAATTTGTTCATAAATTTAATAATAAATAAGCCACAGATAATGAACAGGAAAATTGTCTCATATTAACTTATTACATTGCTATGTGTTAAACAGAAATTATTGTCATTCCGTTTGCAAGTTCAATGGAATTTTTCTTGCATATTACAATTATTATAATATTAACTACAATTTAAGGTATTTAATATAAAATAATACAAAATAATATCACCTTGAGTAATAAATAACGAAAATAGGTAACATTTTTTTTCAATTAATCTAATATTTAACCTCATAAATCACAGTAATTTTATTTGTCTGTCATTTTTTTAAAAGGTAATTCAAGCAATTTTATTTTGTGTGGTTACCTTTCAAAAAATATAATAACTTTAATTGATACATTTATCTAGTTATTATTAGCCTAAATATTTTAATGTAAATGACCTACAAAAAACTTTCGCATTACTAATAGTCACGGGACATCTGACCTTATTTTTTTACATATAACAAAATTCCCTGCATTTAGAAGTATTTTATCAATTAAATTTTATCAGTTTATTTAGTTATAGATTTTAGTTCATGGAAAAAGAATATTAGACACTGGACAAACGAGAGTACGGAAACTCGTTTGAAGGTGGTTCATGATAGAGAGTGATTTACCAGAGTTATATGAAAAAAAATTAGTGTGAAACACCTACACGACTTTCTCTTGCCAATGTAAATAATTAAAGCTATAACCTATTTTAAATATTTTTTTTTTTTACATCTGACTGTTCTACAATTTCTGCTAATGCAGAAGGTGGATAATGATGATAATAAAATGACTGATGCCAGACCTGACCGGGAATCGAATTCGGGACTCCGGCGTAGAAGCCAGTTCAAAACCTTACCCTACTATAACCTTACCTTACCTTACCTAACTATACCTTACTGTACCTTACTGTACCTTACTATAGGTACATTGGTTGCCTAACCACTACGCCAATGAGCCTATTTACTTATGTTGAATCATAAATAAACAATGTTAAATGAAAAACAACCTAATTTTAATCATGAGAATAACGCAAAATGAAAATCAACCTGTGTAAAATTTAAAATACGGAAAATTACTAATTGACACTAAACTAAGCTCTGTAGAAAACAATACTAGCAATAAAAGTTGTAAATTTTTTATTCTTTTATAACTTAAATAAAATTATTAACATTTTGTTGTAATATGCATACTAAGGCCGCAATCTTAAAAACTCCCACTTTTATAACTTACATAAAATTAACATTTTGTTGTAATTTGCATACTAAGGTCGCAATCTTTAAAAATCCCATTTTTTACAGATTTTGATATAAAAAATCACTAATTGCTGCCAAACTATAAGCGTTATACAAAACCATGTTTTGACTAAAAGTTGTAGGGTTTTAAATTTTCTACAACTTTGATTATGCACATTTTTTCAGTAGAATGCATATTAAAGTAACCATGATATTACAACAACCATTTTTCTACGAGAGCACAGCCTCCCAAATAATTTCAGCAGACATGGCGCTTATCTTATCACGTAGAGCATAAAAATTTTAGTAAATGAGGCAATTTTTTTTAAAAAGTAGAGCCGTTTTTGAGAAATTGCAAAAATGGAAAAATGACACGTATAAACTGCTACTTCTGGTTGACCGATTTAAATGTTTAAATGTTTTAAACATTTGATTTAAATGTTCTTGTCGGGTTCTGTAGTGGTACTCAACTTAATTTCCAAGTTTACAACTTTATACGATAATCCGTTTGTAAAATACGTATTTTGTTCACACACACAGACCAAACGTTAAAAACGTGTATAGTTTGGGTTCAGGGGTCTGAAAACGTGTATTTCCGCTGAAAACTCGATTTTTTAAAATCAACGTGAAAAGAATACTTTCCTTCACTTTATATTCAAAGGAGAAGAGAAAGTAAATTATTTATTTACTAGCTCTCTTGTGCGAATAAATTTAGACAATGGATCCTGAGTATATCGTTGTCGATTAGATGTTTACTGTGATAAACGTCTAATGACTGGCTTATATAATCTGTTGTATCCCAAACTGTTTACAAGATTCTGGTAAGTCAATAAATTTTAAACATTTCATCTTCGTTACAAAATTTAAATATCAACGGCATAGCGGTCAATGGTTTTAAAGAGAATTAAAAATTTAAGGGATTCATCCAAAATAAAATTAAGTTTTCAAAACATTTGTAGTAGGCTATATATATCAAAAGAGATCACCATATAAAGGTGGTCGTTAAGAGAAGTTTGATTCTAATTAAACATAAGTTGCTTAAAAGGAGTGCGGAACAGGTTGCGAATCAAATAAATTTTTGCAACATTGCTAACAGATTAGCAATGTTAACTTCTCAAAACCTCGTTATTGTTTTTACCGATTTTCATTTTAGTATTTTGTTGTAGAATCCTAAAAGTGTCTTCTTTACAACCATGTAAATATTATTTAAACCGTTTGGTAGAATTCTGCATTTAAGGAAAAACAGAATTCTCATTGAAGATGAAGAATTAAATGATATGACAATGCCAATGAAATCCAAAAATGAGTCAGTGCAACTCATTTATTGCATGAGTTCAAATTACTTCCCTAAGCGAAATTGCGGGGAAGATTGGCCTGAAAATTTCCTACGAAAAAACAAAAATCTTGGTTCGCGACCCTGTCTGCATTTCCTGGGTAAAAATTTGTGATCGGGAAATCGATCTAGTCAAGGACTTCAAATATCTGGATGAAAACATCACAGGAAATAACAATGAGAAACTTAACTGGACAGAAAGATTCAACAAACTCGCAAAATCCGCAAAACACCCGCAAAATGTTTACAACAAAAAGTGTCTTTCGGTAAATTCAAAACTCCGGCATTACAACACCGTTATTCTACCGGAGATCACATACAGCAGCGAAACGATCTTCAGTCTCAGGAAGATAAACACAGAGCACAGAATCTCAAAATTGGAGCGTCGGATCATCAGGAGATGCCTGAACAAAAGATGTTTCTCTGATGGGATATGGAAACCCGTCTCGAAAGAAGAAGTATACAGAAATACAGAACCTCTAGCAGACCAGATGAGGAAAAAGAGAATTTCCTTCTTTGGACATCTCTTGAGGACCGATTCTTCCAGAATCTCAAAACAAATCATCAACTTTTTCCTTAACAGAAAAACTCAGCCCCACTGGATCAGGGAGATTAAGGAGGACATGGACAGGCTCCAAATCTCACTTGCGGACCTCAAAACAAAAGCCGGAAATTACCACAGGCTGAAAACCACAAGACTTGAACAGCAGAAACCGACGAAACGACAGAAAGTTGTGTATTCTGACAAGGAACGGCAGAGAAGATCGGATGGATTGAGGGAATACTGGAGAAAGTTCAAGGAAGGAAACATCAGGAAAGGACTCCAAAAACTGAAAAATTGAACCGCAAAAATTGAAATGAGCTCTTTTTAGTTTGATGAACTTATGTAGTCCTATGTGGCTTTAAAAAAAAGAGAAAACATCAGGCATAAGAAACAATCATTAAAAAGTTCATAACTTAAGAATAGAAGAAAGAGTTCAGTGAAAAATGGAAAATTCTTGGGAAGACGAAAAATACTAATACAAAAGAGAAAAAATCGTGATCATTGACAACATTTTGCGTTCTAAATATTATGATGATGTTATATAAAATATAATTTACTTCATTAATTTATTTTTTTATTGAAAACAGTGTAGTTTTATATATTATATTATATTTTATAAATAAAAATTGTTCATAAAAGAACACATAAATTATTCGTTTAAATTCATAAATATGGTGGTCTGGGAGGATGACATAAAAATGAGTTATAGATATTCTAACAATGCAATACCGCCAGGATGTATGTTGTCTCTGGGTTATTTTTCCCTCAAAAAAATGCAACAAACAAAAAAGAGTTTCCCATCGGAGAGGAAATGTTGCGTGTGTTTTGATTTATAAAGCATCATTTTAAACAGAATTTTGTGTTAATTATTATATTTTTAATTCGGTTAGGTAATAACATAATAAATTATTGTTCGGGAAGTTATTGGTTCAGTATTAATTATTTTATTCAGTTTTATTGCCTACTTAATTAAAAATAGAAAAAATACTTTTTTAGACAAATTATAATACAAACTACTTTTTATATTTTTGTAAATTTAATGTTAACCTCAAAATTACCCACCGGGTTGGTCTACAGGTTGTCATCGCTGCGAGTCAGCTGTTTAACAGCTGATTTTCGGAAACAAAATATTTTCATGGTTCAAATCCCAGTAAAGGTAGTTACTTTTGTATGGATTTGAATACTAGAATTGGTTACCTGTGTACTTTAATGGGTGGGGTTCAATTAACCATACTCTCTCAGGAATCGTCGACTTAAGTCTGTACAAGAATACACGTCATACATATCATCCTCATCTCATTACGTCATGGGGTTGCTTATTGTTTTTAAATTTAGCAGATTGCAACGAACTCACTACCAGGAATTATTTGCATTTATGAACAAAGAGTAAATTTTATATACGAGTTATACACTCGTAATTTACTAATTTTTATCAATAAATTCATTTTTCACGTACATTAATAAAGAAGAAACACTTTCATTTATGTAGATAAATAGAAAATACCTACATTCAAATTGGTACATTAAATAAAAGTTTTAAGTCCTCGATAGCAGAATACTATTGTAATTTCAGATTGATCTTATGATCAATTTTTCGTTTTAATATGGATATAAATGGAACAAGCAAGATCACTTCATTTGTCGCAAATAACAACATAAGCAACATAAACATACATTTTTTAATTCTGTGATGTGTGAACTTAATGAATCGAAGAAAGAGTACATTGAAAAAAGGAAAAAAGCTTGTGACAAACGAAAACTAGTACTAATGCAAAAGAGAAAAAAATTATATAACATGATTCTGAATATGCCTAAACAATAAAACAACAAGAGAAAACGGAGAAAATTTATTAGTTTACAGGGTATGAACATATGTCATTAATTTGTACGGAACAGCAAGCGAATAAAATATTGAAATCCTCCAAAGATTTCAATCAAGAACACCAAGAATTATTGTTCTTACATAAAACAAACGAATTATGCCCACAGTTGAAGAAGAAATACATACAACACTATACAGATTATCACAACAGGCTAGAATACTAACTTATAGGCCATTCAATTTATGTTTGGACTGATGAAAACAAACAAAATTCTGCTATCGGCTCTGTTCGCATAATATTGCGGTTACAGAAAATACTTAGTGCGAGCCATCCTAACGGCGAAAAATAATTTGCACCTAACTGAAATTGTATTTAACCTCAAAAAGAAACATTGTCTGAAGAAGAATTAACTGCTCACATGGAATAAAATATTAATGTATTAAAAGCAAACATGAACATAATATGTTGACTATTTTCTAATGAATTGCTACATGCATCAATCATGACAGTCTCATGCTTCCAACCATTCACTCATATTATCTGTTTACAGAAATTCCAAAGTTAAATGGAATAAACTATAATTATGTCGTCATCTATTTGCTTGACATCACCTTAAACAGAAGACTGAACAGACACATAGTCTTAAAACAACCTGTCCGAAAATGAGTTTATAACATTAACTTAAAAATTTACATGAATTAGAAAGGAGAGTTCATCAGTGTTATGATTTCTCTAATCACAAATAAATAACTCAAATTAGTTGTTTATTATAATTATGTAGTTAATAATTAATTAATTCGTTAGTTTATTAGGTAATAATAATTATTATTATAATTAGTTGTAATGTCCACTGGGTAGATGGCAAGTTTAAAGTCAATTTTTTATTCCTAATATGTGTTCGTTGCAATCTGTTCAATTCAGAACAATAAACAACTCCATGACCCAATGAGATGAGGATGATGACGTGTAAATGAGGTGTAGTCTTATACAGATATAGGCCGACCATTCCTGAAAGAGTATGGTTAATTGAACCCCAACCATCAAATTACCAGTAACCATTGTCTAGTGTTCAAATCCGTGTAAAAGTAACTACCTTTACTAGGATTTGAACCAGCAACCGAAGATCAGCTGTTAAACAGCTGACTCGCGGCGATGACTTTACCTCTAGATTAACCCGGTGGGTCAAGTTTAAAGTAACAAAAAATATATATTAGATAGCCAGTTATTTCCAGATTGATCCCAGTATGATCTTAATCTGAGATTTCCAGATTCATTGATGTTAACTTAATTTGGCATTTCTCAGTTAGTTCATGATACAATCTAATTTAAACCAATCTAATAAGTACTTCTAATACTTATATAATCATAAAATTATAGTGCATGCCACTAATGAAGTCCGCTGTGAAGACTAGTCGCCTCTCAACCAATTTTTAATCGAATTTTCTGTTTACATCACATGTCAATTTATGTTTTATTTTGTAATTATAAATGCAAAAGGTTATTATATTTGGCATAATACTGTAAAAAAATGGCTGCCATATTAAAACATAACATCAGATTTTACGTTTAAAATATTCACGTTATAGTGTAAACTCTGATCTTTAACATATTTGATGCCTGATTTTGTAATGTAAAGCCTGGATAAAACGTAAAAAAGACGTTTAAAAATCATACTAACAGAAAATTTCCTGAGAACCGGATATTTTTGTGCGTAAATTTCAGTATGTCTGACGAATTTTTAATTTAAGTCAAAAAATCAACGCAGGAATAATCAGGATATAATTTGTAGCATTAAATATTTTCCGTTTGGTCGTTTCTAAAATAAAGCTCTTCAAACACAACGAACTTCTTTCAAGGCGGTTACTATAGTTGAATATTTATTGGTTTATTAATAAAAATATTATTATATATAAATATACTTTAGCTATGTGGTGTGACAAACGATTAATTATTTTTTAATTACATTTAAATCTAAAAAAATATGACTTAAAATTCTGTAAAAAATTAATTATGATACAATATTTTGTGTTTTCGCACCGTGAAATTTTCACAGCGGATACAGGATTATATTTAACTTACACCTTATTCTTAAAATTTATATTATAATATGATATTTCTCATGGATATTTTATTTTCTATTGTTCTAACCATTGTAAGTCTGATGTTCAGTTCTAACAAATATGGGAAATTTATTTTTAGAATCCACACTATGTGTAAAAATATATTTATAAACAAATAAAAAAGTATGAACATTTCCTTCAGCTTTTTATTCCATTGTTTTATATCCATTTTGATAAATTTACTTTCAATACATTTTTAAATATTTAAATTTCATTGAAAAAAATATTTTTAAATAGGTCAAAATTCATTGTCAGCATTACTACTAATTTCTGTTTCAATTTATTTTTAATTTAAGTAATGTGGATTTAGATAATGTACGTTAGTAAAAGTAAAAACAGCAAATTATTTCTGTGCTATTGAATTTGTTTAAATTTACGATTGTTTCTTAGCGTTAAGAAAAGATAGTTGTAATATTGAGTGGTTTATAAATGTGCTTTAATAATTCCAAGTAAAAACTTAAACATAAAAAATGGTATAATTTTGATTGAATCCGTGGAAACTATGTTAAAACATTAAGGTATATAATTTGAAAATATTTTACGTATATAATGATAAATTATTTTAGTAATTTAGGTGTTTACTAAATGTTTAGTTCACCTAAAAAGTTTTGATTAGTATGAATAAACACAGATAATACAAAAAATTATTTATTGATTTAATAACGGGGTTTTCCGGTCGTTTTATTCAGTTTTTGCTGTATTTACCATATTTCAGGTACTATTTTAAATTTTTTAGAGTAAATATAATAAAAAAAATATTTACAAACATTGAGCTGACTATAATATTTAAAGTAGTAAATAATGTTTTTCTTATTACTCAATCATTAAATTCATTAAAGGATTTTTGTCAGCTAAAGATATTGTAAAAATTACATAATTTAAAAAAATAAACTATTAGGGCGTTGATAAATTAATAGATAATAATCAATCAATTAAAAAATTCTAAATTAATGCATAATAATATATTAATGTAATATTAGGTACTTCTTTATCTATTAATGATCAACCGTATATTTTTGTAATTTAATTCATAATTCATAATTACATATATTCGTTATTTCTATGAGATATTAAAAATTATTTATTGCATAAATTATAAATAAATCCATAAAATTAGTTTACTGTACTCCATATTAAATATTGAATTTGTATGCATTTTTTCAAAATGGATTCACAATTAATATTCATTTTAAAATTAATTAATTGAAAGTGGTTTTTCATCAAAAATAAATCCGTTTTAATTTTTTTTAGTAATTTAAATAAAGTTATCTGGAACTTTGTTTAAAAAAACTTATGTAGTATTAGATGGCAAATCGTTTGTAATTTTATGTTGTAGACAAAATATTATTGATAAAACATAATTTTATGATTAAAATTGTTTGAATATTGTTTTCATTAAAATTTATTGATTTTTTTTTCTATGTTTAGGTAACCCATGTTAGTTTTTATTTGTATATCTATACAGTTCTCCATTCCCCGCATCGTCATTTACATAACATAAATACATAACCTCTACTAGGTACTGTTTCAAATTTGATTATTTTTATTGTTTAAATATTTATTCGGTTTTAACAGTTTGTGATTTATAAATTCTTGCACTAATATTACTTTTGTATTAGAACGTAATCTACTAGCATTGTTTTTTTAATATATGTTTCAGTGTTTGAAATATATAAAAAATGTATGTTATTATAAAAATTATTTATTTTTTGTAATTGTGTATTAAATATAACATAATTTTGTATTTAAAATAATATAGAAGTTGTCTTCATTAAACATTGTCGGTTATTTTGTTAAAGTGACGCATATAGTTTTTTCATGTACAATCTTTAAAAAGTGGAAAAATTTTCTTTTATAGGCCTACTTAAAAAATCTTGAAAAATTAATTGATCGATGAGACATTCTACAATGTACAAAAATTTAATCAAAAATAATTTTTTATTTAATAAAAATAAATAAATAAAGATCCAAGTTAACACTGATGAAAACTGTACTATGAATAAATATTTGAAGATGACGCAATTATTGAAGCAAGTAAGTAAGCGTGTAGAAGTAGATTAATGTGTAATTTAAGTAATATTTGTTATTTTAACTTGAAAGTTCTTGAGATATCGTACACTCCCTTTGGAAATCCCCTGGATACAATTAACCCTATACAGTTCTCTACGCAATTTTTCCATAAATACTTCCGATATCGTTAGATAAATGATAATTATACAATACCAATTCTAGCCTACTGTTTAGTTGATTAATTAAAGGTTTATATTACTTTAAAATTTCATAAAATACAAATTCTTGTGCAAATTTGTATTTTAACTACACCATCATTGACGCAATACAGTAATTTTATTAAATTTACATTTTTGTTTTAATCAATTTCATAATATATATGTTTTATATTTTAAAATTTATAATTTTGATTTTTTTTTTAAAGAAGTTCAATGGTACACAACATGGAGTTAAATTTTAATAATAATATGAATTTATGTTAATTATATATTTTTTTAATATAAATAAAGGATATTTTTAGATTTAACAGTTAATTATATATCAGTTTTTGAATTTTTTTTTTTTTAGAAACTGTACAAAGAAAGGCAACTAAAAAATTATCAGAATGAATAAGTTTTTAAATAATTTTAAAAAATATCCATGATATTTTATAGGAAGATACCATTCATTGACAGCGTTCAAGATAAGTAAATTATGTTCCATTAAAATTTTTAATTGTTTAGTTACTACTAATATTGTGTTAATTTATCATATCTGTACAAATTTCACAGTAGTTTTTGTGAAATTCCTGATAGACCGGGGGAAAATCTTTTGCGTATTAAGGTGTAATTATAATTTTAAAATCTATATATTTGAACGTACTGTACAATTTTATAAATGTGTCATTGCTGTAATGGAATAAAAGTCATGATAAATAGTATTACATTGGATAAGTAACTCATTATGGAAATTGAATACACCCATTATAAACATTAGAAATATTAATAAAGAAATATACTAGGATTGATATTGTAAGATTTATGTGATAATCTTTTATTCCTTTTATAAAATTAACTCAGGTAAAATATTATATCTGTGGATACAAATTTTTATTTCGTGGTATATTTTACTGTTAAAATTACATTTAAAAAAATATCTTTTGGTATAATTTTATTATCAGTTAAATTTAAGTATTTTAAGTATGCATATTTTTTTTAATGTATTAAGGCACTTGAAAATTTTGCTTATATATTCATTTTAACACCAAGTAATGTTTATACCAAGTAATAAACATAATAAAAAAAAATTATTTACCTGGTTAACTTCGTGACGTAGGTAAATCAGCGTAAATATAACGGAGCAAGAATTTACACGATACCCGACCGAAGAAACTTCGGCTACGACTGAAGCGGTAAAACGGTTTTACAGGCGTCATGACGCCACCAGCAATGTTTTAACTTATAACGCAAGCGCACCTTACAAGTGGGTGGAGTCTTAAACACGTTCGTCCGTCAATGTATCTGTATGTAGGACCTATATAGTACGATTAAAGTCGCCAATGAGATTATTCTTTGTTTATTAAACATATAAAATATTTTGTTACATAATTATCTGCGTTATTTTGTAATTGTTATTGAATGATTGTATCCAATAACGAATAATACGTTATCAATCCTAACGTGATGCCTCTAAAATAACAATAATTACGGTAAAAGCCTCTTTCTCTACATTTTACCATCACCGTATTTCAAACCAATTATTCTACTAATTATTTATATTATTGTGTCTAATTACGTTCAAATTATTTAAATCCATGATAAATATAATACCAAAATATTAAATTCCTGTTAAATATATTTAGAATTTATTTATGTATTGCCAAATCAGCTGGTGTTATCTATTTCATTAATTTAAAGTTTAATTGTGTTGGATCCACTGTTAGACTTTATTAAACAACTTTGTTAATTTCAAATTACAATATATTTGTGTCTGACTCAGCAATAATATAATTATTTGTTACATCTACGTAAATTTTTGAAAGTTAGTTAATTTCTACTCAGGTAAATTGTTAATTTCAACTTAAAAATATGTACCTATGCCTTTTTATACACACATTGAAAATACAATTTTTAACAAAGGTCTTCGAAGAATTTTGAAATTAAAACTGATGTTTGGGAGGATGGTGGACTATTGCCTGTTCTCTTTAACCGTGTGTTGGAGAAGGTTCTTTTGAAATGGGAAATAAAACTTGGCTAGTAGGGATTGCTGAACCAAATACGAATTGGAGGATCATAAAACTGTATCAAGATTAACTGTTTTGTTTCTGAAGACAACGTGGCAATCGTTTCTATAAATATGAAATAAACTTTGACAGTACACATCAACGTGTTATAAAAACAAGGACAGAAAAAGCTGGACTACTGATTTCTTTAAAAAAAAAACAACGTACATCAAAGCATCTTTCTATCAGTTGAAGACAAGTACGGAAAAACTGGAAAAGTTGATAACTTCAAGTACCTTGGAGGAGGAAATAAAATTAAAGAACAGCGATTATGAAATTATGAATAATAGACGAGGAAACATAATCACGGCACTCCGAAGAACGTAAACCTGTTTAAGAAGACATCCGTGACAAGCCAAAATCAGACACTACAACTCTGCGATAAAACCTGCGTGGCTGTACGAGAGTGAATAACTTAGAATGACTAGTAAGATTGGTCTATGAACCAATATTGGTCTGGAACCACATAAATTTGAGACAAAGATCCTCAGCAAGATTATCATTTCAACTGTAGATTATATACAAGAAAGAGAAGAAGAACTTTACGAGAAAAACGAGTGAGTAACATAATAAATCAGAAAACGAACCCTTAAATTGTACGAACACATGTATGAATCACATAACAATAGACCTAAGATCACGGAGGTTTAACGAAGTGAGAAAGGATATTGAGAAAACTGGAAAAGGCTGAGAAAATAATGAAGTGAACCAAATTTAGATAGCTGATTGATTACTGACTTCCACGAAAAACAAAAATAAAAATAGAATGGTGGGAAAAAGAGAAAACCCTACAGTGAGAATATGCTGAGAATTTAAACTACAAAAAGAGGTACCAGAGGTAGATAAAAAAAACCCGAATGTCTTCGTAGATGCAAATCGAAGACACAACTTGTTCATTCATTTTGTCTTTGTTGTGTGTCGGTTAGTAAGTTTACGGAATGTAATCGTTAAGATTAGCAGTTGCAGTTTTTTGCATGATAAAATGCTGAGAGTGTGGGCTGCAAAATGTATAATGTACTGTGGCTAGATTGCAGTTTTTTTTAAATGTAGGATATTGCTATTTTATGAACAATTTTTTTCCCAATCCAGATTGGTCTAGATAAACCGAACATTCGGATAAATGAAGTAATATGGTATTTTTAATTTTTTTTATAAAGAACAATTGAAGTTTAAAAATTTATTTGATAGTACTTCTCTAAACTTCCCGAATCTTATAATTAATCAAAAAATTCAAAAATTCTATGCACTTTGTACTGATATGTGAACATGCATAATGAAAAAAACAATACAATTCAGTAATATAGTACAGGCTATTTGATAATATAATTAGCGTAGTTTGAATTGCATAAAAGCAAATATTTGTTAATGGTAAGATATACTTGCAAAATTTCTCAACAGCGGTGGCGGTACGATCAAACGTGTTTTTATTCGGATAGTTTTTTATTCAGATAGGTACTGCTATAAAGATTTCTAGAACCATATTATTAAATTGTTTTAAATATTTACACCAAGTGAATAAATTGCTTGTTTATTGCTTCTACAGATATATATGACGGTATCTTATTTTTCATTGTCTTTCTGACTATGTAAGCGTATCACTGCATTATTTCTCACAATTAAAAAACTATTTACGTTTTCATTTAATAAAGTAATATTGTTTTGCATATATTTTCACACGGTGATGTTCATGATTGTTTTGGAACATTTTTTTTAGTACTTTCCATGAATAGTGTTATGTAATGTAATTAATGTAATTAGAATATAGTTTCAGATAATCGTGTTTCTATTGTTCGAGACTTTATTATTCGGATACGTTTTTCTAAAGACTTGAGGACACATCATATGGCTAGCATGATCTTAGACGTCTAACAGACATTACTGAGTCTTGCGAAAAGAATTTGAATTCCTACCTTCGACCAATATGGAGCTATGCCAGTCAGCTTTACTGCTGTGCAAAACCATCGGTATTAGCAAACATTCAGCGATTCCAGTCAAAGCTTTTACGGAGGATAGTTAACGCCCCCTAATATGTAACCAATAAAACGCTACACTCAGACCTAAACGTACCCTACATAAATGACGTTTTGTTAAAACTCTATACAAATTTTGGAAGAAACTCGTGAACCACCATAACCCATTGATCTCAAATCTGGCTACGCAGACTCTCCCAAACAATCCAATAAGATGACTAAACCGTTGATGGAGCCGGGATCTCATTAATTAACGTAGTACTGTAATTAGACTATCCATTACGCTGTTTTAAATGCTGCACATAATGCTACACTTTTCTATTCACGTCAAAGTTCGATCACTGGACTGTATCTCCACTCACGTTTATTTATCATGTTATTTTTTTCCAAATTTTGTGTTATCACACTCACTGATTGTTTCCTACAGATTGTGAGTTTCCTAAATAGAGAAAAAAATTACCCTACTACTTTATATTATTAGTTTCTTATACCATTTCATTGTTGTGTAGGATTTAGTCTCGCACATTTAGCCTCGAACAGAGGTCATGGTTCAGTGCACATCTTTCACCCAAGGTCCAAAAACCGGGCGACCGGGTTTCCATGTGAGTGTTTTGCCAAAAGTTATTCCTAAATATCTAACTGTTTTTATCAATCTGTGGAATAGCTGTATTGTTTATGTAATTTTTTTTCAAAAGCTATTCTAAATTACATTAACCTCAAGATTTCTATTATGATCATGAAATATTTTGTAATTAATTCGTACGTACTTTTTACTTTATCTTATCCTATATAAATTATATAGGGAAGAAAAATATTTTTTTCATATCGATTTTTGAAATCGAGTTTTCATCGGGAATATACTACGTTTTCAGCCCCCTCTGAACCTCCAAAAAAATGTTTTTAGCTATTGGTGTGTGTGTGTGTGTGTGTGTGAACAAAATTTCTCAAGTACAGAATATCGTACTAAGTTGTAACTTAGAACTTAAGTCAGGTACCAATAGGGAATACGAGACAAATATTTTCATCAAGATCGATCAACCGGAAGTAGTAGTTTATTCGTAAAATTTTTCACTTTTTTGCAGTTTTTTCAAAAACGGTTCCTAAAATTTTGTTTAAAATCTCTAATGGTAAAAATGTTTTTTTTTTAAGACCAGTCTAATCTGGATTTCTGTGCACAAAAGTATAATTGAATTGTCAAAACTTAAAAAACCTAAAACTTTTATTTCAAATATTTTTTCTACAACGCTTAGTCTGGTGTCAATTAGTGATTTTCTGTATTTTGTTCATGAAAATTGATAAAAAATTGGATTTTTTAAGAATGCGGCCTTCGTAAGCATTTTGCGACAAAAGTGTATGTAATCAAAATTATATAAAATTAATAAATCTAAAACTTGTATTTGAAACATTTTCTTCTACAGAGTCTAGTTTAATGATGGTCTAGTTTAATGCGTTAATTAATGATTTCCCGTATTTTTCAGTAGAAAGGAGGTTGATTTTCATTTTGCGTCATTCATTTATGATTAAAATTTGGTTAAACTTTTCATATTACATTGTTTACCCATAATTAAATATAAATTATATTGACCAGAAAAAACGTGTAAGTATTTTGCACCAGATTTTTATTAATGGATATGTAAAATTTTAGTTGTTTTTACATTAAATTTTACGGATTCGATTCAATTACATTAGTTGAATTATCACAACATTATCATTTGAATCATTTAGAGAATTAACAGTGTTTATAAATTGAATGACACAGACGCATTAGGATTGATATAATGAGAGAATGTAATACGAATGTTGTCAATGGAGGGGGTAAATGGATGCTGGGTAGGAAAATAGAATACTGTACGTGATACATAACATTGGGTTGCATGCAATACATTATATGCAATGATTTTAGTCATCTGCTACGGTATTCTGCCATTCAAATTAAATTGATATCGTCAAAGCATCATATGGACCTCCTCCCGTCTACCCGGATACTGAATTGTGAGGTGTGTGTTATCACTGTTAAATGAAATGATAAGCGCTGAATAACAGTCACAGTCCGGTTTGCAATTTACACGGTTCAAACAGTATTTTGTGTAGCGGCAAATTTGTTGTAAAATAACGAAACATCCGATTTACAAAGGTCTAAAAGGTCTGTATTATAGAATAATAGTTTTTACACATTTTATTCACCTTTTATACCTGACTAAATTACTCACTGATCCTTTCACTGTTTAAAAATCTGGTGTATAACAATCACAGGTCTTTCCAATGAAAAAAGACCAATTTTGATAAGTAGTATATTGTGCAAAATTAATAACTGACACAAAACGAAGGCAGATATATAAAAATTATTTTTATGAGACGATGCGTTTAATGGCTAGTGGCAATTTTTTTTAAAAAACGCTTGCCTTTGACTTATGACAAAAACCATTAGTGAATCATTAACTGTATCTACTCTTTAAGAATTGAATGACACTATTTGTGTTTCCAAATTCCGAATTTGATTTCTTGACTACGGGTTTTGAGGTCACTTCCGATTGAAACCGGAACTTCAGACCCAATGATTTCTGCATCTACTCAAGAACAATTAAATGATACTCTTTTGTTTCCAAATTCAGACTTTGATTTCTTCACTTCCGGTTTTGGGCCACTGCTGATAAAAACTGGAACTTCAAACCCAATCCAGGCAGGCCCACTAACTTTTTGTGTAGATTACGAATCCGAAAACCGTTTGTAGCTATTGCTTGTAGTTTCTGGCATCTGGGTGTGACGGACGGACGAAACAAAATGATAGATGACAATTTTAAAAATTTCCGCCAACAACCTGTAAATTGTGTACTGATGAGCTAGATATTCAGGTTAAAACTGACTAGGTATAGAGTTATTTTCACAAGCTTTCAACCTCTTCTCTTTCACTGCTTTCTAATGATTTGATATGATCGATTACATCGTCAAATTTAATAATTATTTTCAAAATCCTAAGAAGAGGTTTGAGAATATAATTGGCACTTTAATGAGAAGCCTTACGCAGAGCAACATAGTTAAAGTAACTTTTCAAAAATACTGTTCTACCTAAAAGCGCAGCTCATCAGATCAAAAAACATTTTTAATGTAACTTAGTACTGTAACACTTTAGCCTAAGTTCGTTCGGGATCTGAGTTTAATAAATAAAAAACAAACATAACATTTAATTACTTGTTTTACACAATTATCAATTACAATTAATGTTTTAACTTAGCATACGAATACAATTAGATTGCATTAAATAAATAAATTTCAACTTAAGCTTTAACCAATTTTGACTTACAATAGACTATTCTTCTTAAGAACCAAAACAATCGAGTTACATGTCCAGAAACCCGTACGCACACTATTAACGTACTTCAAAACGGTTCCCGTAACGACACTATTTGGAAGCACCGACACTTTCCGTTGACTGTCTGACTACAAAGGCGTTAGCTGTTTTTATACCTGCGGTCTGATAGTTATTATAGACCCTTTAAACAATTACCAGATCTTTCTGACAAAACCACCGCTATTCTTTAACAAAACAAACGTTCCCTACTTTTGATTTCTTAGAATTGCTATTCAAAACATCTCATCGTATTTCACTATCCTTGTTCAACACACTCCACCCCATACAATAAACAATTTCTTAACACTTAGTAATCTATTCCCTCAACCATTTCTAGACTAATTACGAACCTTTACTATGTTACATTATTATAATACTACTAGCATGACCCGTCGCGGCTTCACACGCGAAATATAATGTGTAATCAACTTTTTTTAAATATCTGTAACAGAAATTATGTGTAGCTGCTAAATCGACTGTATACTCCACGTACACATGCGCGCGCACGCACAAACACATACAACGTTTGATAAATTCCCCCGCGTACGTCTCTCGTCATCTACAAACCCCTTCATCTACCTCAACAACAATACGTACTCACATGTATTGTGCGGTTCCAAGCTCCGTGTAGTTACGGGGTGAAGGGTACGGGTGAGGTATAATGAATGAGTGACGCATGCTGGGAGAACGATTGTTGTATTACTCTGATACAAAACATTCGTTTTCAAACTTTCCGTATTTAACATATTTGTTTGTATTTATTACACTTATTTATTTACTTAATTTTATATAAATTGGTAAGTTAAATATTATAAATCCGACCAAGTTAATAACCCGGTAGGTATTTGTTAAATTATGCGCCGGATGATACGAATATTTTTTTAGTCTGGTTAGTGCACGCTAACACTACGAATGCATCAGCTGTGAAACCTGACTAACTCATTCATTCCCCCACTACTATAACAACGCACTGCATTCCTTCCAACTGCACGGAGCTGGGACTCAAGCTTTACGTCTCTCGTTATCAACAAACCCCTTCATATCTACCTTAACAACAATACGTACTCACATGTACACGCACACAGACATACGGGTTGGTCTAGAGGTAAAATCGTCGCCACATGTCAGCTGTTTAACAGCTGATTCTCGGAACAAAGGTTCTTGGTTCAAATCCTAGTTAAGGTAGTTACTTTTATACGGATTTGAATACTAGATAGTGGTTACCGGTGTACTTTGATGGTTGGGGTTCAATTAACCATACTCTCTCAGAAATGGTCAGCCTTGGTATGTACAAGACTAAACCTCAATTACACGTCATACCCATCACCCTGTTCTCATTCGGTCATGGGGTTAGTTATTGTTTCTGAATTGAATTGATTGTAATGTACACACATTAGGGATTAAAAATTTATGTCTATGAAAATCTTCATTCGGACACTAAGGGTTATCATTTTTGAAGATTTTAAAAAAATTGTTGCTATGAATATAAATATGCTGTCAAAATTTAATAAAAGTCCGTTCAGTAGTTTTGGATAGCGTGCACAAAATAAAAACACGCTTTGTCGTTATAATATTAATATAGATTCGTTTTAAGTATTAACGGAGATCTTACTAAATAATTTTATGATATTATCGTTTTGTGGAATTCAGAAAATCTATTGGTTTCCTTTCATTGAAACCGTGACACATGCAAAAAAACATCTAGACAAAAGTGAAAAAGAATATGGTGTACAAGAAGGATTTATAGATTTTGGTATTGCAAATTTCAGAGAACGATGTTATTTTAAATGTGTTTCTTTGCTTCGTTATCATGTTTTAAAAATTTTGTATAAATGACTTGCATATTACAAATAGATTTCTTTAAAGTGTCACACCAGTATGTTCTAAAATATTCTTTTTTCAGTTAATGTATGCGTACATCGTACATGAAAACTTCATAAACAGAACCATTTATTAACTTATTTACATTTCAAAAAGATGTAGTTGACAGAATATTGTTGGCTGTCAAACACAACGAATAAGTAATAATATTTTCTTCCTGAACATTTCTGTAGTTATAAATTTTTCAATAAAATTTTATGGAATCATTAACTATGTTATGGTTTAAATATTCAGGAAAGTAAAGTACCAAACATTTTATAATGTAATAAAATACTGTAAAATTAAAAGAACTTTCAATAACACATATTTGTTTGGAAATCTAGTCTTTCTTTGGAAAGTTAATGATATTTTTGTAATTTACACATAATAAGGATAAGAAACATGTCCATAACAGGCAGGTGGAATGTTAAATTAATTGCACTCGATCTGTTGGTTCCAGGCCTGCAAAAGATAGTTATGTTTCTTATCAAATAGTCAGATAATTATATGACTGAACTATTCAAGAACAGAAGAGGTAGAGATTAAAAGACACCAGTCAGAGTTGTCTCCTCTGAAAATAATGAATTTTACTATACAGCCAGACGCTGTGGTGAATGAAGTGAAGGTGTCATTTGCAGGGTGGAAAGTGGGTGCTTTTCGGAGGGCCTGGCATGCTTATAAGCATACTCTTTCAACTCAGTGAGTAAGGCAATAGTAAACCACCTCACTCTCTTTTTTTTACTTAGTAAAACCTCTAGAGGTTCAAACCAGTCTTTTGGCTTATGACGTAAACCGCAAGGATAAAAAGTACTAGGATTGTAATGCAATACTTCCATAAGAACTAGGAGAAAAATAATAATAATATACTGTGACAATATTTAAAAGGAAAGAGTGTTCGAGAATTCTCGAGAAGGACCAAGATTTAAAAAGTTTTAATATAAATAATAAAATAACATCTAGTAGTAAATAGAGTAATAAATAGTTTCTAAGAAATAGAAATATACCGCACAAATGATTATGTATAGTATAGGTCAGCCTATTGTACGGCCACCTAAAGGAGTCGGGCGTCTATTTAGATAATTGGTTTTTTTTTACAACCATTCTATTCAACTATAATGAGATTACGTTTTGTAAAAACTTGTATTTTTATATTATATTGAAAATCTCTGTCCTTCTCGTGACTTCCATAGCGTCATCTATATAAGGAGCACGCTGTTTTGAAGTGAGTTAGTCTTTGATCTGCAATCGACGAGTTAAGATCTGTCAGTTATAGTAAGTGAGTTATTGCGTGTACGAGTGCGCTTGCGAAGAGATCCCGCGTATATTGTTAGCACGTATAATTGTTATTAACTTTGCAAGGAGGATTTATGTAATTTAATGTGATCAATTCATTGTAATTAGTCTGTTAGTTATTGTACGTTATGTAATAATGTTCATTTTCATGTTTAAATAATAATTTGTTAAATTGACGTGTGACGAGTTTTATTTTCATCCATTCAAATCCCACAAATTGGGGGCCCGTCCGGGATGAACTGAGTAACGAGTTTCGACACGAAACACACGACGCAATTTAGGACGCCATTTTTACGACGCTTACAACGAACCATCTTCTTTGCTGTTGCTTACGACGCTGACGACGAAACGACGTGCAGTTTTGTGAATTGACGACGTTTGGATCTAAGACGAGGATTCATTTGATTAACAAAACGTGCTTTTTGGATTTTGGGCATTTTGGCTGCAGCATTTTTTGGTGGTACAAGTGACGACGAGAGGTATAAATTGTGACGACGACGAGGGATTTTGGATGTGGTGAGAAAAGGACGAAGGCTCATCAGAAAAATAAAGGAAACGACGAAAAGGTATCGACAACCTAACCTATAAACCGGTGCGACGAAAAGAAGATTACACAGTTACCGACGGTCGATAAAACTGGAAACTACTTTACCGACTTTTGAATAAAACGACGAGATGGCGACGCTAGGTGACATAACCTCAATTCTGAACAACATAAACAACTCACCAACGAAAGCAATCAAGGTTTTACATCACCTTATTTTTGGGACAATTCCAACTGACAGGAAAAATAGAAAACGACTGCGGGAGTTTACAGGATTCGAGTTTACAGCAGGTTCGATTGAGGAAGAACAGCAAAAGAAATTTATGGAGGAGACGTTTTCGGTGTCGGAGTTGTGTGTTGTGATAGGAATTTTGTGTGTTGACGCTGGCACTAAAGGGGAGATGATTGATGACATTTGTTATTACCTGACAAATTTGGACGCACTTCAAGCAAAAATAAACGACGATATCAAACAGGAAGAAGAAGACGACGAAGAAGAGGAGGATGATGAGGACGATAAAAAGAAAGTGAAGATAAAAAAGGACGAGAAGAAAGGCAACAGTTCTGATGAGGAGCAGGACAAAGATGTGTCGGAGGAAATAAGGCGAAATTTGGCTGCGATGGAGTTACAAAATAGGAGGTATGAAGAGCAGCATAAATTTTCGTTGACGTTTCGTGACATAGAGGGCGCTTTGAAAACATTCAATGGCAAGGACGGATATCCGGTGAAGAAGTGGATCACTGATTTCGAAGAAACAGCAGTCTTGATGGGATGGAGTGAGCTGCAAAAGTTTGTGTTTGCAAAAAAATCACTTGAAGGTTTGGCTAAGCTTTTTGTTCAAGGTGAGCGAGGATTGACGTCTTGGACAGCTTTGAAGAAAGCACTGAGGGACGAGTTCGATACAGCGACGAGCAGTGTGGAAATTCATAAGCTGCTAACTCAACGACGGAAGAAGCAGGACGAATCCCTCCAGGAATATTTCCTAGTGATGAAGGAGATAGCCAGCCGTGGTGACATTGAATTAGTTTCAGTGTTTCAATATGTGATTGATGGTATCGACGACGAGACAGGAGCAAAACTTCTTTTGTACGGGGCGACGAGTTCTAGGGAGTTCAAGGACAAGATGAAGAGCTACGAGTTGGCAGTGAAGTCGATGCCAAAGAAGAGCTCCAAGAACTCTAACAACGGCAATTCGCAAGGAGGTTCCAAGCACAACAGCGAGAAGGATGGAAGACGCAACGACGGTGCAAGGAAGAAGGACAGAAGCGGCGAAGGAGAAAAGAAGTGCTATAATTGTGGTGATGCTGGACATAATTCGAGGAACTGTATGCACAAGGACAAGGGTAGAAGATGCTTCAACTGTAACGACTTTGGGCACATCTCCAGTGAGTGCACAAAAGAGAGGAAGCGAGACAGAAGAGGTACTGCAAGGGATGGTTCAAACATGCACAACCTGGCGACTTCGAATAGCAACCTGAAATTCAAGGAAGTCAAGCTGTGCGATCAGGAAATCAACGCCCTTATTGACTGTGGAAGTCACTACAACCTTTTGAGACAGAATATATACGAGACGATGGAAGCTCCAGGATTGCGAGAGACGAGTGTTGTTCTGTCAGGGTTCGGAGGAAGCAAGGTGTCTCCTCAAGGTTATTTCCAAACAGTCATTGAGGTCGATGAGGATGAGTTTGTGACGAACGTCTATGTAGTTTCTGGAGATGCTATGAAGATAGACATGGTGATAGGTAACGATCTTCTGGACCAGGGTGAGGTCATCTTGAGCAAGAAGGGAGTAACCATCAGGAAACAGGAAGTATCGATCATGTGCATCCAGGTAACCAATGAACCAGAGTTGGACATCGAGAATTGTGTTGACAAAGAGACGAAGAAGCAGGTAGAAGACCTAGTGGAAGGTTATGTTCCAGCAAAAACGAAGTCAACTGACGTGAAGATGAGGATCGCAGTGAAGGAAGAGCAACCAACGTTTTGCAAACCTAGACGACTGTCACCAAAGGAGAAGAAGGTCGTTGATGATCAAGTGGAGGAGTGGCTAGAGAAGGATGTCATCGAACCAAGTTCGTCGGAGTATTCGAGTCAGGTGGTAGTGGTCAAAAAGAAGAACGGTGCACATCGAGTTTGCGTGGACTATCGAAGAGTAAATCGAATAGTGGTCAAGGATCGCTATCCCATGCCGCTGATCGAGGATGTCTTGGACAAACTACAGGATGCAGCTGTATTTTGTACATTGGACCTCAAGGATGGATTCTTTCACGTAGAAGTTGAAGAGGACAGCCGGCGATACCTGGCTTTTGTGACGCACACGGGACAGTACCAGTTCAAACGAGTACCTTTCGGATTTACCAATTCACCTGCAGTGTTCCAACGTTATATCAACGCCGTGTTCTGGGTGCTGATCAGGGAGAACCTGGTGTTCATCTATATGGACGACCTAATCATCCCAGCGAAGAACTTTGTTGAAGCGATTCAACGATTGGGACGTGTCTTGGGGATAGCTGCAGAGTACGGGTTGGAAATCAACTTTGCGAAGTGCCAATTCCTGAAGACGAAGGTACAGTTCCTGGGATACACTATCCAAGGTGGACAGATCCAACCATCTGAAGAGAAGGTTCTAGCCGTTCGTGACTTTCCAGAGCCGAAGACGATTGCAGCGGTGCAGAGCTTTTTGGGACTGGCAAGCTACTTCAGGAAGTTCATTCCAAACTTCTCTGTCGTGGCTAAACCGCTGAGTGACCTGTTGAGAGGAAAACCTGAGTTCAAATTTGACGATGAGCAGCGACGTGCATTTAACGAGCTCAAGGATATCCTTTCTTCAGAACCAGTTTTGAGAATTTACAACCCGAAATTTGAGACGGAGCTTCACACCGACGCCAGCAAGTATGGATATGGAGCAGTGTTGTTGCAGAAGTGTCCAGACGACGAGAAGCTACATCCGGTCTCATATATGAGCAAAAAGACGACTGTTCAGGAAGAAAAATACAGCAGTTACGAGCTGGAGATCTTGGCTGTAGTAAAAGCACTGAAGAAGTACAGAGTGTACTTGCTTGGACTGGCATTCAAGATCGTAACTGACTGTGAGGCGTTCCAAAAGACGATGCAGAAGACAGACCTAGCAGCGCGTGTGGCCAGATGGGCGATGAGCTTGGAAGAGTTTGACTATACCATCCAACACCGAGCGGGTAGCAGAATGAAACACGTCGACGCTCTAAGCAGATGTTTAGCAGTGATGTTTGGCTTCCCTGATGGTCTAACATCGAGGATCAAGATCGCACAGGAAAAAGATGACGGACTGGTAGCGATTAAAAAGATCTTGGAAGAGAAACCATACGAGGACTTCATAGTGAGAGATGGACTTCTGTTCAAATTTGTCGACGGTCAGGAGGTCTTGGTGGTTCCACGAACGATGCACCAGGAGATCATCCGAGCGGCACACGAGAGAGGACACTATGCTGTCAAGAGGACGGAAGAAGACGTGAAGCAGGAATACTACATTCCTGACCTGGCCAACAAGGTGAAACGAGTGATCGCCAACTGTGTGAAATGTCTGGTGGTAAACAGGAAGGTGGGCAAGAAGGAAGGCCTTCTTCACCCTCTGTTCAAGGAGAGTGAACCGTTGCACACCTACCACATGGATCACATTGGACCACTCGCATCTACCAACAAGGGGTATAACCACATCCTTTGTGTAGTTGACGCCTTCACGAAGTTTGTCTGGTTATATCCAGTGAAAACGACGAAAACGGTTGAGACGATTGGAAAGATGGAATTGCAAAAGACGAACTTTGGAAACCCGGTGCAAGTGATCACCGACAAGGGGACATCGTTCACTTCCCGAGAGTTTGAGGACTACTGTGAAGCAGAAGGCATCAAACACATCGCGGTGACGACAGGACTACCCAGAGCAAATGGTCAAGTTGAAAGAGTCAACGCAACTGTTGGAACGATCATCTCCAAGCTGAGCATCGACGACCCGACGAAGTGGTACAAGGTGGTACCTGCCGTGCAACGAGCGATCAACTCCGCGTTCCAGAGGAGCATCGGAAGATCACCGTTTGAATTGTTGATGGGAACCAAGATGCGCAACAAGGACGATCTTCACATCTTCGAACTCATCGAAGAAGAGTTGGTTACCTCATTCGACGAGAAACGTGACCAGATGAGAGAAGATGCCAAGTTGCAGATCCAGAAGGTGCAAGCTGAAAATCGGAGCAACTTCAATCGACGACGAAAGGAAGCTGCAAAGTATAAGGTCGGTGATCTGGTTGCCATCAAACGCACCCAGCTGGGACCGAACCTTAAGTTGAAGACAAAGTACTTAGGACCATACCGAGTGATGAAGGCCAAGCTGAATAACACCTACGATGTCTACAAGGAAGGCGAAGACCAAGATGGACCACGGCTGACAAGTACTTGTGCTGAGTACATGAAGCCCTGGCTGGACGGGTATTCCTCATCCGAGTCGGATGAACTTCAGGACGGCCGAGTGTAGGAATCGGAAACCGAATTTGCTGGTTTTCCCGCCGGTGAGATTCAGATGGCACGTGAGCTCGCAACAGCTGGATAACGGTCGACGCAAGAAGAAGAAACCAGTGTGTGTGTGTGTAAAAAGTGTCGAGTGACGAGAGACTGTTTTCTTATGTTGTATTCTTTTTATTCTGATGTAATAATGTTCATTTTCATGTTTAAATAATAATTTGTTAAATTGACGTGTGACGAGTTTTATTTTCATCCATTCAAATCCCACAGTATGTATAAAGTGCAATGTTTTGACTGAAATACCTGAATCCTTTGTAGATTAGACTGTTTAGTTGAACCGTAAATTTAGAAGCCGTTTTTCATATAAGTTTCAAAAGAAGCAATACATACACAATTTTTGTCTCTCTGGTAATTTTGAACAGTTTATGAACAGTTTGACTTTTCTTGCATTGTGTAATTTTTTTTGAAGAGGTAATACAAGGTGGCCTATATGTCGGTTCCCCAATATTTACTGAAATCGGAAGAGAGGTTATTGGAATAAGAACCTATTGACAAAAAAAACAAATTTATTTTATGAACTATATTTTATTATATTACCTTAAAAATGTTATAGCAGGTATTGAAAATGTCCCGCCATGATTCTCTATACACTTTATACAGCGACTTAAAACTGATTCACAATTTTTCAACCGTGACCTTTTTTGATCATTTACATAGTCAAATGCAATTTCAATTGAACTTTTCAGTTTGTGTTGGTTTTGTGGCTTGGAAGAATACACTAGTTCCTTTACAATGCCCCACAGTGAAAAATCACATGGCGTTAAGTCTGGCGAGCGCGCAAGCCATTCGATTGTACCACGACGACCATTCCATTCATCAACTTTGGAATTTAAAAACTCACGAACTTCGATACCGAAATGTGCTGGGGCGTCATCGTGTTGCCAGATGAGCGATTGGATATTGTAAACAGGATTGTTTCAAGTTCCGGAAATATAATGTAAGTAATTTTCCGAGTTAACATTTTTTCAAAAATTAAGGACCTACCAGTGCAGTACTCAAAATACCTCCCCTTTCCTTAACACCGGCACATTAAGCTTTTTTGAATTACAATATGAGGATTTGTATCTGACCAGTACGAGCAGTTATGCCGATTAACACGTCTATGGAATTTTAAACATGCCTCATCGGACCATAAAATTGATCACAAAAAGTTTGGATCGGCTTCTGCACGGATAGCGACTGTGTCACAGAATTCCAACCGCCTGTTACTATCATCCTCAAGAAGCGCTTAGAGTAAATATGGACGAAATGGTATCAATTTTAATTTCTTCATCATGCTTTGCACGCTTTTTCGTAAACCTTAGTTCAGAAGATTCCTTACGAGTTGATTAACCAGGACTGGATACAAACGCTTCATCAATCTTTTATAGGTTATCGTCATTGGAAATCGATCGTGGAGGACCACACTTCGGGGCATTCAATACGCGTCCTGTGTTTTCAAATTTCTTATTTAATTTTCGTAATTTTTGCCGAGTCAGTAACGGCACACCTGGATAATTATCACTAAATTCTTCCAGTTCATTAGCAGTATTTTTATGATGCTTCCACCACAACTGAAGCGTATGAACTTATTGTTCAGTTGTAAACATTTTAAAAGTACCGTTATGAAGGAAAAAAAGTAGTAATTACACGGATACGTACTTCACACTAGCCACTGTTACAGACTATTAATGAAAGTTGTACGTGATGCTGCCAACATTACACTATTACGAACTTATCAAAATGAAATGTCCCATCTCATGGGGAAACCGATACATTGGCCACCCGGTACAGCGTGATTCGAAATGATTAACTCAGTTTTTCTGGGCTATATTTCGTGAATTACTTATCGTTATGAGAATGGTCAATAGCTTGTGCACAGCCTGTCCAGAAGTCGACAAGCAGCATTGTCAACTACGTGTGAAATGGTTACTACATAACACAAGGTTTTCGCACTCCTGAGTTTAGTTAAACTGATTTGGCAACGGCGGTACAACACAAGGATGTTACCTTCGGTTAAACACTGAACTTCCAACACGAGAAATTGTTAGATCCCAACCCACAATTCCCTAAGTTAAGAGTGGCTACCGTAGAGAAGTAAACAGTTATCAGGGTTTTAATTTTGAGAACACTTCGAAGTTTCTTAGATGAATTTCTCAGCTGCTGACATAATCCATAAATATCTTTCTCTTATCAAAGCTAACTATCGACGTTTATTCTTAAGTAATTAATTGACTGTTCGTTAACTATTTTGTGTCATCTCCAACTGTAAAATCCAGAGAAACCATGAACTAAGCAAATTTTTATCCAGCCACCTCTAACAACTTTCAGAACCTCATTTCTGATCTTCTCTTACCTGCATCCCAATCTGGTTCCCAAAACATGAGTACATAAGTACACTGCTGTCTGCAACAGCTACAACAGCATTATTATTATTGATAGTTTTAACAGAGGGTTTACATATAAAAGAAAAAGAAACGGTCAAGTGGTAGGCCAGGAGAACGATAGCTAGAAACTGCAATTAGATCTAAGATGGAAAGGGGAAGTTAGACAGTATCAAGCAGAAAAAGAAATTCTTGTGAAATAGTTATCAGCAGAGTGGTGTGTGTACCACAACCACGGCAGTGAATTAGATGACGACGAATCTGAAAATACCTTTTGTAACATAAAACAACAATATTGTTAATACACTCTCAAGGTTAAACTTCAACCCCTAATGTACTTTATGATTAATAATTTGTAATTCGATAAACCTTGTACTGTGACAGATATAAAAATGAATTCAAATAATCACATAATTCTGCTTGGTTTACTCCTAACTACGTACAATACAATAAATAACATCCGTTTAGACAATTACGGTTTTGAAAAACCTATTACTTTTTTATTGGAAACCAATTTCTTTTCTGATCTTCGATAGATTTATTGTTAATGGTTGTCGCAATTTATTCCTTGCTTAATTTTACCGTTTATTTAATGATCTGTACCAGATATGGTCAGGTACTGCAGCTAAAATTATTGGTAAAGATTCTATAAACTATGTTCTGCAAAGGGTAGTGGTTAAATTGTTTAAGACTTGAACTTTTATAAATTGTCTCTGATGCCCATTTATCATTACCGTTCAAATTGTCTTAAAATAAACAGCATTTTCTTAACAGGTAGATGGTGCACAATCAGTTTAATACAAAAAAAATTAAGTAAACATGGTGAGTAGCTTATCGCAATTCAGTAATTTGAGTTTTTATATGAATTATTTTCGTAGAATAATGCATAAATTGATTCTTCGTTATTGTAATTGGAATTGTGGACCTATTAAATCTTAACGTAGATACCATCATCCCGTAACTTATATCAAACGTAATATTGTTCGTTATTCTTCTACGATAACACGAACAAGTATCTATTATTGTACGAAAAGAAAGATTCGTGCTTTTATAGCCTACTAATAGTGTGAACAAATATAAAGTAACGAGATAAATTAATGAAGAGAAAAGTGGTTCACTCAATGACAATGAAACTTTTTGAAGGCCAAGTTGGAAACCTTAAAACACTGTTAATTAGCTGTTTGATAACAATACAAACTCATTCTCTTTTGTTAATTTCAAAATGTCAGCTCCGCTTGAAACGTATACGCTGAAAGAGTAACGTTTAATGATAAGATTTTTGCTAACAGCAAGATGACAAATTGGCGGAAATTCACTCTAGAATATTGAAACAGTATAATGAATAGTATTTAAACTGCAGTAACGTGTGTAAGTAAGTGAAACTGTTTAATTGAGGCCGAACTAATATCACTGATCTCTATCGCTTACGAAATATAAATTCAAAACTTACACTTCAGCCGATGAAAGAATTTTAAAGGTCTTCTGGAACCGTCAGAATCCCTTTTAGTATTTGCTTAGAAAAACGTTCCGTGAACAGTGAGTACAAACAAATTCCAACAGAAACTGAGACCCCCAAATAAGACGAAAACGTCATAGCGCTTTCTCAAAAGGTGTTTGATTGTTTTAACATTATATTGTTGCTCTTGCATGACAAGGCGCACGCACCCCGAAACCTTAACTAACGAGAGAAACATTAAAGAAGTTAAGTTGGGAGGTATTGCCACATTCTTCTTACAGTCATGGCCCCTTGCACCGTTCAATTTTCATTTGTTCAGCTCACTTAAAGGCTTTGTACGAGACAAGTTCGGCTTGTACCGAGGGTCTATTAATACTTGTGTTACTGTTGATATAGTACAAGTAAACTTAACAATTTTATCTTTTCAAAATAAGTGGCAAGTAAAAATATGTCTGTTACGATGGTACCGTCCGTTTTGCTTACTCGCGTATCGATGGGTTGTTACTACAAGATGTAGTAGTTCAACGATCTAATTTTCAAACGTACCGTTCTGTCACTTTTACATAAAACTCGGTCGCTTGCCGTGATCGTACAACTGACTTTTTCCAGTATTTAAATTATGATTTATGTAAAAGTGACAGAACGGTACGTTTTAACATAAGATTGTTGAAAAGAATAATAAAATCTTCTGTTCAATTCTTCAACATGACTTATCATTCTCAGTAGATCCGTTTCGGTAGGTCACGAACATGCCATGGTCTGGTGCCAGTTTGGGTTTTCACTGCTGCATTCGTTCATTTAATCTTGAGAAATATTTCGTTATACGAGACGTGTTCAAGAAGTAAGTACCGTTTTAAAAAAAAACTAGTAAAACAATTTTTTTTCAACACAATTTTATTTCTACATGAAAGCCCAAACCTTAAACTATTTTTCGACATAGTTTCCACCGATGTTCAAACACTTGTCGTAGGGAGTGATCAATTTGTCTATAACCTCTTCGTAGAAGGTTCCCGCCAACGATTGTAGCCACGACTCCACGGCAGTTTTCACTTCATCGTCGGTTTCAAAGCGTTGGCCGCCTAGCTCGCGCTTCATGTGCAGGAACAAGTGGTAGTCAACCGTTGCCAAGTCCGGGCTGTAGGGCGGGTGATCAAACTGCTTCCAACGTAATTGTCGAACCAATGTTTGAGTGTCACCAGCGGTATGGGGCTAAACATTGTCATGGAGCAACACAATTCCGTTACTGAGCATTCCTCTCCGTTTGTTTTGAACTGCCCGCCTTAGTTTTCTTAAGGTTTCGCAATACCTTGCCGCCTTAATGGTTTCACATCTTGGGAGAAAATCAATCAGCAAAACTCCTTTCCGATCCCAAAAGACAGTGCACATGATTTTTTGTGCAGACGTTGTTGTCTTGAATTTTCGTTTCTTCGGGGATTGCGTGTGTCGCCACTCCATTGACTGCTGTTTAGATTCCGGTGTGACATGACGGACCCAATTTTCATCACCTGTCACAATTTTGTTTAAAAAACCCTCACCATCGTCACTGTACCGTGTGAGAAAAGTCAAAGCCCTTTCGAGTGTCTAGGTTTTGTGCACGTCAGTGGCGGGAACCTTCTACGAAGAGGGTATAGACAAATTGATCACCCGCTACGACAAGTGTTTGAACATCGGTGGAAACTATGTCGAAAAATAGTTTAAGGTTTGGGCTTTCATGTAGAAATAAAATTGTGTTGAAAAAAAATTGTTTACTTGTTTTTTTTTTAACGGTACTTACTTTCCGAACTCGCCTCGTACAAAAAATGTCTTAATACCCGGTTACTGTTGATATATTCCAAGAAAATTTAACAATTTCATTATTCCAAAATAGGTGGCAAGTAAGAATATGTCTGTTACGATGGTACCGCCCATTTTGCTTACTCGCGTATTGGTGGGTTGTTACTACAAGATGGCCTCTCGGTCGCTTGCCGTGATCGTACAACTGAATTTTTCCAGTATTTAAATCATGACAAACTGCAAATAACAAAAACAACTGCAAATAACTGAAAATAACAATAAAATTTTCTGTTTCAATGTTTCGACGTGACCTATTACCCACAGTAGATCCGTTTCGGTAGGTCACGAAATAGAGCTGGTCTGGTGGTTGTTTGGTTTTTCACTACTGAATTCTTTATTTTATCTTAAATATTATTTGGTTATAAAAAAGTCTCTTAATACCTGTAGTAGGCCTACTTTTGATATATTCCTAGTAAAATTAACAATTTCATCTTTTCAAAATAGGTGGCATATCAAAATAAGTTTTCTTTGCGTCCCGGAGACTCCAGGAGGAGTATAGGACATGCCAGTTATAACACCTGAAATACATATAAGAATCACACAATATATCACTACTATCAAGAAAGAAATTCTTGTACGCTATAAAAAGTTTCACTGATCAAGTAATTTTTCAGATTTTTTCTAAAGGAATTCAAATTATCACAACATTTTAAAAATTGGGGTAATTTATTCATGAATTTTCTCCCTGCATAAGTAGGTTTTGTTCAAACAATTTTGTGGAGTGATTAGCCACATAACTTTATTATTGCGAGGGTATCGCCCATTTTGTTTACTCCTGTATCGGTGGGTCGTTACTACAAGATGGCCTCTCAGTCGCTTGCCGAGATCGTACAACTAACTTTTTCCAGTATTTAAATTATGATTTATGTAAAAGTGACAGAACGGTACGTTTTAACATAAGATTGTTGAAAAGAATAATAAAATCTTCTGTTCAATGCTTCATTCAACATGACTTATCATTCTCAGTAGATCCGTTTCGGTAGGTCACGAACATGCCATGCTCTGGTGTCAATTTGGGTTTTCACTGCTGCATTCGTTCATTTACTCTTAAAAAATATTTAGTTATACAAAAAGTCTCTTTTTACCCGGGTTACTGTTTATATATTCCAAGAAAATTGAACCATTTCATCTTTCCAAATTGGTGGAAAGTAACAATATGTCTGTTACGATGGTACCGCCCATTTTGCTTACTCGCGTATTGGTGGGTTGTTACTACAAGATGGCCTCTCGGTCGCTTGCTGTGATCGTACAACTGACTTTTTCCAGTATTTAAATTATGATTTATGTAAAAGTGACAGAACGGTACGTTTGATAATTAGATTGTTGAAAAAAACAATAAAATTTTCTGTTTCAATGTTTTGACGTGACCTATTACCCACAGTAGATCCGTTTCGGTAGGTCACGAAATAGAGCTGGTCTGGTGGTTGTTTGTGTTTTCACTACTGAATTCTTTCATTTAATCTTAAAAATTATTTGGTTATAAAAAAGTCTCTTAATACCTGTAGTAGGCCTACTTTTGATATATTCCAAGTAAACTTAACAATTTCATCTTTTCAAAATAGGTGGCATGTCAAAATATGTTTTTTTTTGCGTCCCGGAGACTCCAGGACGAGTATGAACATGTCAGTTATAAAACCTAAAATACATATAAGAATCACACAAAGTATCACTACTATGAAGAACGAAATTCTTGTACGCTAAAAAAGGTTTCACTGATCAAGTAATTTTTCAGATTTTTTTTTAAGGAATTCAAATTATCACAACATTTTAAAAATTGGGGTAATTTATTCATGTATTTTCTCCCTGCGTAAGTACGTTTTTGTTCAAACAATTTTGTGGAGTGATTAGGTACATAACTTTATTATTGCGAGGGTACCGCCCATTTTGTTTACTTTTGTATCGGTTGGTCGTTACTACAAGATGGCCTCTCGGTCGCTTGTCGAGATCGTACAACTGACTTTTTCCAGTATTTAAATTATGATTTATGTAAAAGTGACAGAACGGTACGTTTTAACATAAGATTGTTGAAAAGAATAATAAAATCTTCTGTTCAATGCTTCAACATGACTTATCATTCTCAGTAGATCCGTTTCGGTAGGTCACGAACATGCCATGGTCTGGTGCCAGTTTGGGTTTTCACTGCTGCATTCGTTCATTTAATCTTGAAAAATATTTCGTTATACGAGGCGTGTTCAGGAAGTAAGTACCGTTTAAAAAAAACTAGGATAACAATTTTTTTTCAACACAATTTTATTTCTACATGAAATCCCAAACCTTAAACTATTTTTCGACATAGTTTCCACCGATGTTCAAACACTTGTCGTAGAGAGTGATCAATTTGTCTATAACCTCTTCGTAGAAGGTTCCCGCCAACGATTGTAGCCACGACTCCACGGCAGTTTTCACTTCATCGTCGGTTTCAAAGCGTTAGCCGCCTAGCTCGCGCTTCATGTGCAGGAACAACAAGTGGTAGTCAACCGTTGCCAAGTCCGGGCTGTAGGGCAGGTGATCAAACTGCTTCCAACGTAATTGTCGAACCAATGTTTGAGTGTCATCAGCGGTATGGGGCTAAACATTGTCATGGAGCAACACAATTCCGTTACTGAGCATTCCTCTCCGTTTGTTTTGAACTGCCCGCCTTAGTTTTCTTAAGGTTTCACAATACCTTGCCGCCTTAATGGTTTCACCTCTTGGGAGAAAATCAATCAGCAAAACACCTTTCCGATCCCAAAAGACAGTGCACATGATTTTTTGTGCAGACGTCGTCTTGAATTTTCGTTTCTTCGGGGATTGCGTGTGTCGTCACTCCATTGACTGCTGTTTAGATTCCGGTGTGACATGACGGACCCAATTTTCATCACCTGTCACAATTTTGTTTAAAAAATCCTTACCATCATCACTGTACCGTGTGAGAAAAGTCAATGCCCTTCCGAGTGTCTAGGTTTTGTGCACGTCAGTGGCGGGAACCTTCTACGAAGAGGGTATAGACAAATTGATCACCCGCTACGACAAGTGTTTGAACATCGATGGAAACTATGTCGATAAATAGTTTAAGGTTTGGGCTTTCATGTAGAAATAAAATTGTGTTGAAAAAAAATTGTTTTACTTGTTTTTTTTTTAAACGGTACTTACTTTCTGAACTCGCCTCGTACAAAAAATCTCTTAATACCCGGGTTACTGTTGATATATTCCAAGAAAATTTAACAATTTCATCTTTCCAAAATAGGTGACAAGTAAGAATATGTCTGTTACGATGGTACCGCCCTATTTGCTTACTCGCGTATTGGTGGGTTGTTACTACAAGATACCTCTCGGTCGCTTGCCGTGATCGTACAACTGACTTTTTCCAATATTTAAATTATGATTTATGTAAAAGTGACAGAACGGTACGTTTGATAATTAGATTGTTGAAAATAACAATAAAATCTTCTGTTTCAATGCTTCGACGTGACCTATTACCCACAGTAGGCCTATAGATCCGTTTCGGTAGGTCACAAAATAGAGATGGGTTTGAATCCCACTCAGGCACGGCATATTTTCATACGTTACAAAAAAATCATTTCATCCCTTATTGTAAACAGTTACACCCCAATCTCGTCGCTAATGACCGTTGTAGTTGATGCGACGTTAAATAAATAAATAAAAAAAAATAGAGATGGTCTGGTGGTTGTTTAGGTTTTCACTACTGCATTCGCTCATTTAATCTTAAAAATTATTTGGTTATAAAAAAGTGTCGTAATACCAGTGGTACTTTTGAAATAGTCCAAGTAAACTAAACAATTTCAATTTTTAAAAATAGGTGGCAAGTAAAAATATGTCTGGCGCGATGGAAGCGCCCATTTTGTTTACTCTTGTATCGGTGGGTCGTTACTACAAGATGGCCTCTCAGTCGCTTGCCGGGGTCGTAAAAATGACTTTTTTCAGTATTTAAATTATGATTTATGTAAAATGTTAACATATATGATTGTTGAAAAGAATTATAAAATCTTCTGTTCAATGCTTTGACGTGATCTATCACCCACAGTAGGTCCGTTTTGGTGGGTTACGAAATAGCGATGGTGGTAGTTTAGGTTTTCACTACTGAATTCGGTCATTTAATCTGAAAAAATATTTGGTTGTACAAAAAGTCGCGTAATACCATGTTACTGTTGATTAGTCCTAGTTAATTTAACAATTTCATCTTCCCAAAATTGGTGGCAAGTAAAAATATATCTTCATAACCCACTTTAGTCGCTGGTAACCTACCATTTGATTCCACCTTATATAAACTAAACTAACAAATCCCTTTCATATGTGGCGCGGAAAGAAATTGATCAATAAAAAGGTATTAATAATTCTTATATTTTTTTTTTTGTAGCGGTTGGCATTTTTTGAAAGGACCTTTGACCTGTGGCATAAAACTTAAGTGATTTTTGTATCTACTGTTTAACAAAAATCAAATGAAACTATTTTGTTTCCAAATTCCGACTTTATTTTCTTGACTTCCGGGGTTTCGGCCCACTTCCGGTCAAAACTAGAACTTCTAACCCAATCCTGGCCTACTAACTTTGTGTGTAGATTACAAATCCGAAAACCGTTGGTTGTTATCTCTTGTAGTTTCTGACATCTGGGTGTGATGGACGATGGACACCTACCATTTGAGAATGATAGATGATTTGAGAATGATAGATGGCAATTTTAAATACTGCCACAAAAATAATAATAAATAATGAAACATATAAAAGATTATTCAAACGTAAATGAGAAGGTTTAATTTAACAAGAAGAATGCAAGAAATAAGAATTAAGATTCTTGTATTCGTTGAAGAAACATAGCGTAAAGTGTAAATACAGATTTGAACACAATTAACTTTACTTTTGAAAATACAATTTGCTTGTAAATATATATTTAAAAAAATTTAAATCCTCAATAACTTCTTTTTTTTAGCTTTTATTTTTGTTATCGGGAACTATACATTATTGACAACTACCTTATTTGATCGCTGTATTTTTGAAGTGCATTAGGCATGAGTTTGAACAGGGACCTCCAGTAGAGTTTGTTCATGAATGGCTGTCAGCTGGTCACCATAGAAAGCCGCTTGCTAGACCGGTGTTACTTAACAAATAATAGCGGCTTTCTACCAGCTGACTGACTGGGCTGACCTGGAAGCCACAATCAGTTCAAAATTAATTTATTTTAGTTGGAAAAAAGGAAAATCTAAGAAGACCTAAAATGTTAGCTGCAGCATTTATTAATAATGTCGTACGTTGTACCCTATATTATTCAATATCAACTTTATTGCTTATTGTTACTTCTTCTGTATAAAAAAGTAGATTGTAATTTTGCTGATTTGATAAAAAGAATTATAAAACTAAATTTTCTTTTAGAACGATAAATTGATTACTACATAGACACAAGTATTGTGCTATTTACTTTTTTTCTCGTATACGGTCCATTTTAGACCACGTTAGATGACTTTCTGGAAGCAATTTCTGGAACGCGTCGATTTTCTGGAAAACGATTCTGGAAGCTCTTTTTACAGCCCACACTCTCAGCATTCGTTCAATGTAATGCTTTTTGCCTTTCTTTTGCCCCAAGTCCATTGTTCCGTTCTTGGTCATCATTAAATCCTTTAAAGTTTAATTAGTTGTCTGAATTTGGTTCTGTTAATTAAGGTTTTCTCGGTTTATTCCGGTTGTCTCAACATCCTTTCTGACTTCTTTAGTACTGACCAGTTATCTGACACCTTAGGTTTATTGTTTAGTGTTTTAAAAATTTATTTTGACAACCGCATGTCATCGATTCTATACGGGTGTCTGTAAAATTTTAGTTGCTATATTTTTCTAATCCTTTATTTTCCTTGTACCGTTCTTCCCGACCTGGTAACCTATGTACTATCCTTCTACTTGTTGACCCAAATTATCTTGCAGAGGATCTTTCTCTTAAATTTCTGTGCTTCTCTTGTAGACCAGCCTTCCCGGTCATTCTAATGTACTCACTCGCGTACAACGGTTTTATCTCAGTATTATATTGTCTAATCTTGACTTGTCTTGAGAGTGCTTCCTTCTATGCGAGCGGTGAGTTCCTCGGAACGCACCCGTCATCTTCCCTTGTCTGTTGTTGTTCGCTTCCTTTTTGGTTGTATTATCTCCCCGAGGTATACTTGAAGATTCGTAATTTTTCCATATCAAGAATCTCATAAACTCTTACTGACACATAAGTCCTAAAAGTTGATCGTAATTGAAAATAATATCTTCAATGGTTTAAATATTATGTTTATATTTTTTGAGAGTTGATGTGAAACAATTAACTCTGGTTAATTGACAATAATATTTACCATCACTATCAAAAAATGCCATCTGAACATGTAGTTGAAGAATCATTATAAAATATTGGTTTTACGTAAGAGTTGACATTATTTAGGAGTTATAAACGTACATTTTGATAGGAAGTAATACATTTTTATGAAGCAATTACCTGTGGTTAATGATAAAATTCACTAATACAATCAAAGCATGTCCATTGAACAGATAGCAATAACATTATAAAATATTAGTTTTTCATGTAATTTGAACTTAAGTTATAAACTTACATTTTGGTATGAAGTAATATATTTTTATGAAGCTACTACCTGTGGTTAGTGATCAAATTTACTAACACAAACGCAAAATATCCATTGAACAGATAGGATATCCTACTGTTTTCTTCTAAACCGTGTAACAAATTATTCATTTGTTACACCGGCTCCGGCGAGATTGCTGACAGTTTTCAGTTACTTGGTTTAAAGAAACCATATAAGACTTTAGAACAATTGGGATAAACTAAAAAATTTATTATTGAATCTATCATTACTCATTACAGGTTAATGACTAAGGGCTTCCATGAAGAGTAAAATTAAAACTATTTTAGGATAATTTTTAACAACATAGTTTCTAAAAATTTTACTTATTAATTTTGTATTTGAAACAATAAAATCGTAATTAATTAACCACTTCTTCTTATGGTGCCTATCCGGTTCGGATGTTGGCTATCATGATGGCTATTTTGACTTTGGAAACAGCTGCTTTGAAAAGTTGGGTCGTCGACTGGTTGAACCACGTTCTTAGATTGTTCAACCAAGAAATCCTTCTTCTACCGGGACCTCTCGCACCATACACCTTTCCTTGCAGAATCTTTTGGAGCAACACGTAACGGTTCTCATTGCGCATAATGTGTCCCAGGTATTGGAGCTTTCGCACTTTCACGATGTCAAGAACCTCTTTATCTTTATTCATCCTTCGAAGAATTTCTACATTGGTGACTTTGTCCCTCCATGATACGCGTAACATTCTTCGATAAAGCCACATTTCAAAGGCTTCAAGCCTCCTGGCTGAGGCCTTAGTGAGCGTCCAAGCTTCCACGCCGTAGAACAGTACAGAGAACACATAACATCGAAGGAGACGCATTTTGATAGCAAGTGTAAGGTCGTGAGTTTTGAAAATTTTTCGCATATTGTTGAAGGCCACTCTGGCTTTTTCTATGCGTATCTTAATTTCTTGCGAGTGATCCCAATCCTCGTTTACATTGCTGCCTAGGTAAGTATACTGCTTAACTCTTTCCAGGGGTACACCGTCTATTTTAATATTCCCTCTTATATTCGTATGCTTGCTAATAATCATAAACTTCGTTTTTCTTATGTTAATGTCTAAACCATACTTTCTGCTATGTTCTGTTACCCTATTCATTAACCTTTGCAAACTGGTTATACTATCCGAGAAAATAGCAGTGTCATCGGCGTATCGAATATTATTGATCTTCTCCCCGTTTAGCGTAATTCCCTCTTCAATGCCCTGCACTGCCTCTCGGAATATGTATTCTGAGTAAACGTTGAAAATTACCGGCGACAGTATACACCCCTGACGAACGCCTCTCAAAATCTTCACGCTCTTTGTACTCTCATCTTCCACTCTGACTGAAGAGATCTGGTTCCAATACAGGTTTATAATAATTCTAAGATTTTTTGCATCTATTCCAGTCCTGGATATTAACCACTGTAAAGTGGTTATTACCACTTAGTTTATAGTATTATTATTGTATTGTATTATTGTTATTACACTAGTTTTTTTTGTAGTACCAACCTCTTTCAAAACTTCTTCCCCTCCACCCCTCCTAAAGGTGATCATTAGAAATTATGGCAAACCTATTTATTTGTAAACTGTTTTGTGAAAATATATTTATAAGGTGTAATAAATTTCTTCATCTGTTTTTGCTACACGTATATTGAAAGAAAACGAACAATTTGTAAAACAGTCGTTTTAAAACGTATATTCTAAACTCTTGTTTAATTTATAGTGTAAATTTAAATCACTACTAATTGTATTAAAGAAGCTAATGGTATTTTTCAGGTTATTTTTTTTAGTAAATGAATTTATTTAATTTTCCCGTGAACATATTATTATACGTGTTTAACATTATACGTTTGCTCTTTATTAGTGTTAGAATCGTAGTATACAACTCGTGTTTTACTTTATTGTGTAATTTTTGTAAGTTAAAAAGGAATATAATAACCAATACACTTTAATCTTTAATAACAATTTTAAATCAATGTTTCAGTGTTTTAACATAAGCTTTATCAAAGTAAACGGTAATCAGTAATTTGATTGCATTTTCCTTGTAGCTTAATTAATTAAATTAAACGCTTCAAAGATTTTAATTTCTGATTGAACTTTGTTTACATTTAACCGTTGTGTATTAAATGGATTTTTTTACAAAGATAAACAAATTGAAAAAGTAAATAAAAATCTACGTATCAAAAATACTTAAAAAAAGAAATAGACTTTACTATCGATATAAATACCAATTTCGTATAAGTTAATTTGTAGTAATTCAAAAAGGGATCTTATAGGTATGTATCACGTGTTACAGGCATTACCAGTTTATATATTTGTTTAATTAATTCCAATTAAGTGTTTACTTGATGTAAAAGAAAGAAAGAGAAACACTTTTTAACTGAGAAAACATTTTACTTATATAATTAATAATCATATTAGGTTTAGTTCATGGTAGGCGTATTTTTAAAGTAAGTACCATTTTGAAATAAAAAGAGAACAAGTAGACTTTTCTTAATAATTTTATTTTTAAATGAAAGCCTGTATTTTAATCTACTTTTCTGCATAATTCCCACCAATATAAGAAATTAAAGACGTGAAGAAGCTATTCTTCAATAGTTTTGTTGAAGCCTGGTAAAAAAAAGGAAACGGTTCGGTAGATACTAGAAAAACTGATAGTGAAGACGCCGGTGACAGCGGTAGTAAAGAAGGCGATTCATTCGTAGAAAATTTTGTACTAATGGCATAAGGAAGCTGGTAATATTACAGTAAATCAAACATTTCTAGTCATGTGATTAAGCTATAGGCAATATTACTGGTCACATTTATTTCTTATAAGGTTTATGAAGAAAACGTTTTCTCGGAATAAACCACAGCTTACAAAACGTATGTAGAAACTGCACGGTAGTGAAATTTACGAGTGGTGTCTCACTATTGATGTGGTTGGCAGCACTGTCAAATTTTTACTTCCCTTCCTCACAGCCCATCCATACGCAAAAGGCAATCTCGTCACTTTAGTTATATATTGCTTACTCCTATTACGTATTTGTTTATAGAAATGAAACCTGGTATATAGGTTTAACGGAGGTAGACGGACTGCGAACAGCCTTCCTTTGGGTGTCAAAGGTTCTTCCAGATCCGACAAGCTTCAGATAAAATTATTTAAGCTAATCCGGGAGTCCAAACAAAGAATCCTCTCGTGAAGCATTTATGTACAAATCTTAAGGAAATAGAATTCAGTATAGTCCTTAGTAAAGAGGATGAGTTTGTATTAGAAGATATGTAATATAATTGTATTTGTTAGTAGTCTTAAGTTTAATCATTACAATTTAATTGTAATTATTAATTTTGTCTATAAATAGGCCTCATTGTTATAAGTTTAAAGAAAGTTTGTTTGTTATTTATTATGCCCATACCCCGAACGAACCTAGGCTTAGTTGTTACAATATTCTGTCTTATTCAAAGAGTTATTTCTTTAGACAAAACTGAGCATATTTTGGATCTCAATGGTTCAGCTGTAGAATGTTAGATTGCAAGCCAATTATGCATCGGTTTTGATTCCTGGGCAGGTTATGGTGATTTTTCACTTGGTTGGATCCTCCGTTATTGTTTCTAATTCACTGTGTTTGCTAATAAACTAACAGTCGATGCAACTTTACAAAAAATTTGGGGAAAAACGGTAGTGAAATAAAACTCAGCCTTTCTTAAGCTATACTTTTTTTTGTTTAACGTCCGAATGTTCTTTAAGCTATACAATTATAATTTTAAATCTATCAAATAATTAATTTTATAATGTTATTACAGTATTACGTAATTGTTTTATATATATTTTACATATTATATATTTATAAATATATTATACATATTTTTATGTTAATGAACGATTAAAAACCGAAGACAAAAACTTTACGGACATTTGTGAAGAACAGTTCCGAAGGAGGTGGAGGATTTTTGCTGATGTCGGATCAAGTGGCCAGGCGGTGTGTTTTTGATTGGTAGGCGATTGCGGCCTCCATGTGACTGGACGAGGACTTCTCAATTGAGTCAACCACTACTTCCCCGTCGTGAGAGAGTGAACATGAGTTTTTCTCGCCGCCTCGGATACAAAAAAAATCTGTGTAGAATGGATGATAACTGAATGACAAAACACATTTTTAAGACGCTAAACAATAGACCTGAGGTGTCGGATAAATAGTTTAAAGAAGTCAAAAGGGATACTCAGAAAACCGGAATAAACCGAGAAAATTTAATAATTGAAATCCAAACATCTAATAACATACTTTAAGGTCTTCTATGAAGAGCAAAACCAAAACACCGGGTGAACAGAATAAAGGAAAAAACCTACAATAAGCGAATGCTGAAAATGTGGGCTGCAAAAAGAACTTCCAGAAACGTCTAAAATCATCTCACGTGGACTAAAATTGGCCATATGCGAGGAATAAAATGAATTAATTCTACTATAATATCGCTGAAATAATCCCGCGTTTATTTTAAATTAATTTAATGTTCAATATCTTGAAATAAATTTTGGAGCAAATAAAATATAATATTTTTTAGTAAAAGAAACGGTTAAAAATATTTTTCCGGCCGTGCAATGCTAAAGGATTAATAAGGGAATGTAGTACGTAGGAAAAGAACACAAGGCTAGGAGGCTGCAATCAGGATTTGTATCTGGTTTATATCGTATCTTACGTGAGTGTGAGGGTGTTTGTGAGAGCGTATGACTCGGAACACCGAGTTCTGGGCACCGAGGATAGGCTCAATCACCATTCTTCCTCGTTGCCAGACTTAGTAGTTGACAAGCCACCCCTCACCCCTTCTATACAATCTGGTCCAAGTGTTTCTAGCCATTCTCTCTTCTTTAACACTATTTTACCCAGTTAACTCTACATTTTGTTTAATCAAAATTCAACCTCCCTTACTACAAATTTAAACCCCTATTTCTCCACGTTATTTACAAAATTAAATTAATTTTACAAATAACTAGGCAATTTTAATTAATTCTAAAATTTATACGGGGTTTCTTTATTGAATTTAATGAAACCTTTTGATCTTACTTCGTATAAATAAAATAATCTATATGTTAAATCTTGAGACGTAAGAACACGAATATTTTATTCTAACATACACCATTACTACAGAGAATATCAACAACTATTTTTAATTAAAATAAAATGTTTTAAATAAAATTGTTGATTGCTGTTTTAAATCGTCTATAATTATTTAGTTTTTAACTTATAAACAATTTTATGTCAGTGACTAAATTTTTGTCACCACATCAATAAACATTCGTACAACTTGCCCAGTTTAATATTTATTTACGTATTGATTCAACAACTTTAAAATCTGAAATACGAATTTAAGTAATCGTTTCTTTATGAATATCTCATTGTTTTTATTCCTTTGTTATTTTCTATTGGGAAATAGCCAGAATATTGTAGTATTTATTAACTCATGCAAATTATAAAGTTAGAAAATAAAACCTAACCTTCAAAGTTTTTACAGACTAAATAATTTGGGAACGTGGATTTTGCTTAAAAATGTAGCATGATAGGCGTACATATTTTAAGATAATTTGCAATAACAGAAAAATTTACTTCAAGGTAGTAATTTCCTCTAATATATTATTTTCTATATAATCAAGTTATTATAAAGTGTTTTATGCCACCAAGAAACTATTGTAGAAAGAAATTAGAAGTTAAAGTTTTAGTAATTATTGTATTCTTCATAAAATCGGATGAGAAAAATAGATTTATTTGTAAGACCTTTACTAGAATAATAAACATAGGTTGTTGTAAACTGATTAAATTAATGCATATGATTAAATAGTAACATAAATTAGACCAAAAAGAGAACGCTGTCAATTACTACCCAACCGTAAAGGAAATGGAGAAAATTTATCGATAAAATAGTTGAACTCATGTTTCCTCTTTACAAATTCCCCTCTCTTTCAATCTCCCAGGTGGTTCGGTTGAGAGGTTATCGGAATTACGGCCGAACTGTGGGCGAATTATTGGAAAGTTCATAGGAAAATTAGAACGTTCTTTCACGTAAGCTACTTACAAATGCCTGACCACTGTTTAATACCTCTATTGGTTTTACCCAATTTAAACAAAGTTGGTTTATCCTTTACATCCTTTTTGTTAGTAAATATTGAATTATAATTCTCAATATTTGATCTGAGATAAATAATTAATTATTAAAATACTTAATGTAATTTATTTTTTTAATACCAACTAGTAGTCTACTTAATAGCTTATTAAACAACATAAAGAAATTAATACAAAAATAATTTTAACCATTTTAACATAGCCATGGCAATCGATTCCCAATAAAATAAAAATAATAACCGTAGTAAAATTCAAAATCTATAAAATAAATTTATGTAGGCCTACTTTCACCTTTTTTTGTTTAATGTGTGACTGTTTTGCAATTACTGCTAATGCAGACGGTGAGAAGGATAATAGATGAAGAGATGAAGAAGAGTGACGAAAAAATGCCTGCCCTGACCGGGAATCTAACCCGGGACCCCGGCGTAGAAACCAGTTGCGCTAACCACTACGTCAAAGGGCCGGTATAAATAGTGTAGATAAACTATACTTCTTTTCTTTTTTTTATCTGAGGCAGCGAGAAAAACTAATGTTCACTCCCTCACGATGGGGAAAGTAGTGTTGGACTCAATTGAGGCGTCCTCGTTCAGTACCAAGGAAGCCGCAACCGCCTACCAACCAAAAACCCGCCGCCTGGCCACTTGATCCGACATCAGTAAACAACCCCCACTTCCCTCGGAACTGTTTATATAATACTACAAGAGAAATGTCGAGTTAAAAACAAAATTACATACTGTCAGCGGGGCGTGGAAGAGAACCGTAGCCTAATTCCGCTCTCGCTGTCACTGACCAACTCTCACTCTCTCACTCTCATCCATCTCAATCATCCCCAGCTCAGGAAATTAGTGTGCCTACCTTACCTACTGAGATCGGGACAGGATTGATTTACTGTGGGAGAGGGCGATCCCGCTGATCTCCAGATGTCTTCTCCCTCCTCAGTCTCCCGACCACCCTCTCCGCAAACTGAGCGACCAACTTCCAGCTCTCCTCATCCTGCAGCATCGCTGCCCCTACTCTCTCTTGGATTCACTGTGCAACGCCTATCTTCTCAGATGTTTCCATCCTGTCGAGACCAAAATAGGGACATCTTTCAAAACTATGCGAATTGAACTCCTCCTCTTTACTATCACACAGTCGAGATTTTGGTACTACATGAAGTTTGAACCTCGTCAAATATGCCCCCAAAGCAACCATGCCCTGTTAGCAACTGCGTCAGCTCGTGGGTGGTATCACCAAATGTCCTCCTTATCCACACCTCGACATTTAGAATGAACCTCTTTGTCCACTCCCCGACCCTAGCTTCGCTCCATCCCTCCAGTATTGTATCTACTATACTATTTACCTTTAAGGCACATCAATACCTTTACGTCGTACATCAATGTTATTTAGGTTTCATTTTAAACTAACTAAACTAAAATTTGTTTAACCTCAACAATTTTCCAGACGTTTAGTTTGTAGAAAATGACGTCACATCAGATTCTTATTGAGCAATGGAATCAAGTAAAGCTCTTTAATTTCATAGTAAATCAAAAATGTTTAAATAAACAGTCAAATATTTATAAATAATAAGTCATTTTTGTCCGTAAATGATCCTAGAAATTCTTGGAAAGCTTTCTGCAGACTTTCACATACAGATTAATTATTTACGGTATGAATAAATTTTAAGTTTCTAGCAGAAATAATAATGCTAATTAAAAAACAAAATTTATTTTTATAACCCTAGTGTGTATACTTTTCAATCTGTTCTATTTAAAAAGAGTAAGCAACCCCATGACCCAATGAGATAAGGATGATACTGTAATAGGATTGTAATAGGAGATACACATACGAACACCTAACGCATAACGGACAGTGGAAACAAAACATAACGAACAGTACGCACGTAACAAAACAAAACATAACGAACAGTACGCACAAAACAAAACAAAACATAACGAACAGTACGCACGTAACGACATTCCAATGTAAACATAAACACTCTTACAGCATCAACATCAATGTACCACCAGATGATCTTATTTACACAACGTCAGATGTGAGTACAAAAAAAAAAAAAAAAAAGAAAAAGACAATTTTCTTAATTTAAATAAATTGGATTGTTGTCCTCACTCTCTTTTAAAACTTTTAAAGGGATAGGTGATATACAATTTTTATAAAAAACAGAAAACAAAATATTAATAATTTATTAATTTTTTTCAACTTTATTTTGATGAAAGTATTTTAGAAGATTTAATAATTACTCCAACTGAATTTAAAGAATTTTAATTTTTTTAAGAATTTTAATTGTTTTAAGAATTTTAATTGTTTTAAATATTTCAACATTGGATCTGATAAGATTTTTTTTCTTGAATAAAACAAAATACTAGTTGGATTTTCGATAAAAGCTTTTGAATTTTATTTCACGAACCTGGGACGTAACAATACGCATCACGTCTAAATGAGGTGTAGTCTTGTACAGTACAGCCCGACCATTCCGAAGAGGGTATATTTGGAAAGGTAAATAAAACTATAAAGATTCTAAACTGGAAAAAATATTAAAAAAATTAAAAAGAAAATCAATTCGAAAGTTAAACAATACTTTAGTACCTACATCACAAACATTTAAAAATTTACGTACATAATTTACAAAAAGAAAACAAAAATTCTAGTGTGAAACACTCAAACAACTTTCTCTTGCCAATGCAAATAATTAACAATAATCCTAACATTAGTAATGAAAAATTAGAAATAAATAAAAAACTAATCTCAATAATTATAACCTAGATTTCATCATGAGTGAAACACGCAAAATGAAAATCAACCTCAGTTTGGCTTAAAAGGACGGAAAATCACTGTTTCAAGCTAAACTAGGCTCTGTAGAGAAAAATGCTCGAAATAAAAGTTGTAGAGCTCTTAATTTCCTATAAATTCGCTTATACTTTTTTGTCGTAAAATAAGGCTGAAATCTTTAAAAAAAATCGATTTTTTACACGTTTTAAAAACACAGAAAATCGCTAATTACCACTAAACTAAGAGTTATACAAAAAATGTTTGACAAAAGTTGTAGGATTTTAAATTCTTTACAACTTTTACTAGATACATTTTTGCGCTAAAATGCATATTAAAGTTGCAATCTTAAAAAAACAATTTATTTACGAGAAAACAGCGTCACCAAGAATTTCAGCAGACATGGCACCTACTCTATCTTTTAGAGCATAAAAAATTTAGTAAATGAGGCGATTTTAAGAAAAATCGTAAGAGCCATTTTTGAGAAAATCGCTAAAAAGTAAAAAATTACACGAATAAACTACTACTTCCGGTTGACCTATTTTGATAAAAATGTTCTAGTCCTTTAGTGATATCTAACTTAAGTTTCAAGTTCTTATGGTGTTCCGTTCTTGATATATTCTTTTCACATACTCACAGACAAATCGCTAAAAACATGTTTTTTGGGTTCAGGGGGTCTGAAAACGTGTAGACCTGTGAAAACTCGATTTCGAAAAATCGACATGAAAACAATACTTTCCTTCCTATATATTCATACAGGCAAGAGAAAATAAAAATTAAAAACAAAATCAATTCGAAAGTTAAACAATTCTTTAGTACCTACATCACAAACATTTAAAAATTTACGTACACAATTTACAAAAAGAAAACAAAAAAGTATACCTAGAACTTTTTATAAAATATATATTGCTATATAGCACTTAGGTGCTATAAATAAGAACCGGATTAGTTTACTTATAAGAAGCACTTGTAATGTTTCCTTTAAAATGTCACAAACGGCGAAATGAATTAAAAGACTACTGCTGTTATAAAAGAGTTTTTATACAAAGCCGTAAATTGTAATAGTTTGAAGGAAGCCCTTTAAAATAACATAAGAGAACTAACGTATGGTTTCAATATCGATTCTTTTAGTAACTTATTCAATAAAAGTTCTTTTAAAAGCTTACGTGTGTTAGAACACAATTTTTATAGTGTATATTTATCGTATCTATTTTAATAAAACTGTTTCAACTATAATACTCCATATATATCTAAGAATTTGCTTTCTGAGGAAAATAATTTCATTCTTGTTCCATAAAATGAACGAATGTTTTTATAAAATTAGAAAGTAAAATAGTCTATCAATTTATATTGTAATCAACATATTCAAAATTTACACTTTTTAATAATCTCCTGACCTGCAAAACTTTCAAAAGTTAAAAAATTGGTGTGAAACACTCACTCGACTTTTTCTTGCCAATGTTGTAAATAATGAAACATAATAAATATATATTATGTTGTATATAGAAAAATATATGTAAATATATTTATATAATATAGTTCATAATAATGAAAAATATATAAAAATATAATATAATATATGTTTCATCATGAGTGAATGAAGCAAATTGTAAATCAACCTCGACTAGGACTTCAATATAAGGAAAATTACTAATTGAAGCTAATTTAAACTAGGCTCTGTAGTAAGGAAATACTTGAAATAAAAGTTGTGGGTTTATTAACTTTTTACAATTTTGTTCATACATTTCTGTTATAAAATTCATACTCCCCAAGAATTTCAGTAGACATGGCGCTTACCCTATCTTGTACAGAATAAAAAATGTAATTAACGAGGCGATTTTTTAAAAAATGAGTTTTTGAGGAAATAGCAAAAAAGTTAAAAATTGCACGAATAAACTAGTACTACTTTCGGTTGACTGATTTTGATGAAAATGTTGGTGGCGGGATCCGCAATGGTACTTAACTTAATTTCTAAGTTTCAATTTTGTATTTTCATTTTTTTTTTTTTTTTTTTTTTGTTTAACGTCCGACTTTTTTGCAATTACTGCTAATGCAGACGGTGAAGGATAAAATGATTTTTTGTAACATAAGAAAATATGCCGTGCCTGAATGGGATTCGAACCCAAGACCGCATGATGAGAGGCGAGCTCATTATTAACTACGCCAATGCGGCCGGTAAATTTTGTATGATCATCCGATCTTGACATATTTTATTCCCGCGTGCGCACGTGCATACACACGCACAAAAACAGATAAATCGCTAAACATTTGTTTATTTTGGGTTTAGGGGACCTGAAAACTTCATTTCGAAAAATTGGCAAGAAAACAATACTTTCCTTCCTTAAATATTCGTATAGGGCAAGAGAAAGAAAAAACAGATCTTAACATTTCTTACTTAAGTAAAAAAACCACCAAAATTACCAACAATTTAAATCAAAATTAGAAAACAACCCTGTAATATGTGTTCTGAACTCACACATTTACAATCGTTGGCTCCGCCGAAGAAGTAGCAGAGATTTTGGATAGATTATTATCAGTCGTTCGATTTATTATTTTGCAAACAAAAATTATTAAATAGATTTAATCGTGTAATATTTAAACACTGTCATATTTTTTTCAATTTAATATCCAATCTCGTTACATTAAAACGAACAGCCATAACTTCCCGCAACAATAAATGTTTAACCATGTAAATATTCGAGGGTCCTGATGATCAGTGGTTTTCTCCACAAAAGTGTTAAATTTTTCTCCGCATAAACTGTAAATATATTCACTGGTTGTGACGAATAGATAATGTAAATTTAAACAAATTGTAAAAAGAAACTTTTGTAAGAACTACAATTGAATATTTCAATTTAATTTCCATAGAAATTATATTTAATAACACTAATTTTGTTTCAAAATTATGACTTTGATTTCTTGATTTCCTTGACTTCCGGTTTTGGGCCACGTTCGGTCAAAACTAGAACTTCTAACCCAATCCAGGCCCACTAACTTTTTTTGTAGTTTTCATTAGACGACGCGTCTCATGGCTGGTGGCCATGAGATTTTTAAAAAGGCTTACCTTTGACCTTTGGTACAAGCTATTAGTGATTTCTGTATTTACTCATTAAGAGGAATCAAATGACACTATTTCTGTTTCCAAATTCCGACTTTGATTTCTTGATATCCGGTTTTGAGCTACTTTCGGTCAAAACTTGAACTTCAAACCCAATGATTTCTGTATCTACTCTATACGAGGGATCTAATAACACTAATTTTGTTTCAAAATTATGACTTTGATTTCTTGACTTCCGGTTTTGGGCCACGTTCGGTCAAAACTAGAACTTTAAACCCAATCCAGGCCCACTAACTTTTTTTGTAGTTTTCGAATCCGAAAACCGTTTGTTGCTATGTCTTGTAGTTTCTGACTTTGATTTTTTTTGACTTCCGGTTTTAGGGCACTTCCATTAAAAACTGAAGCTTCAAACCCAATTTAGAATGTTTAATGTCTAACTTTCTGTGTAGAATATCATTTCAAAAATCTGTTTTTGCTATTTCTTGTAATTTCTGACATCAGGGTGTGATGGACGGACAAAACAAAATGATGATTACAATTTTTTTAATTACCAACAACAATGTCTACCACCTATTCAGTTATTATCACTTATTAACTGGCATAAATTTCAGTAGTGTAGCTCTAGTAATTCCTGAATTAATGGATCTAAATGTTAAAAAATTTAATGTGTAGCCTATCGTATCGATCAGTTCAACTTCTCTAAAATTAAATTTTAAAAATTCTGTGTGTTAGGTACATAACTATAGTACATATACATTAATGTATTTTGAAGTACGGTAAGTGCGTTTTTTATTTTATTTTCTCTCAGTGGTGTGAAGTATAAAATGTATGCAAATTATCGGTAAGGCATAGTAAAAAAAAGTATACAAAATCATAAAAATGTATTCCGCATAAATCCTATAAAAGGAAGATATTTCAGACAAGTATAGCTAGAATAATACAACAACCATGGGATTTGTTGGTGTTTATTGTGTAGAAAAGCATAAAACTAAGTGGATGCGAACGCTAGGATCGCCATGCAAATCTGTCATCTGAGAGAAAATACGATTAACAAGGATGGTAGGCTTGCTTCACTCGTAATTTATACCGGCGGAATGTACTGTAGATTAAAATACCCCACTCTATAACTAATTCAAAAGATGCTTAAAGTGTTTTTTAAAGCTTTTCGATGTTCTACTTTTTTTAATATTGTTTTTTTATATACTGTATTTGTTTTGTTGGGTAATAATTATCATAGTAAAAATGTATTTTAAGTTTTATTTTAAAAACAGTTTTAATTTTGATATTGTTAAAAATGTATCTGCTATGTACTATTAAAATTGTGACCCCAACAAAAAAACCACTACTAGAGTGGCGTGCCCCTGAAATATCTACTACATAAAAGTACTTTACATAATTTAATATTATGAATCTAAAATTTTATGAAAAATTCACTAGTTTTAAGTTAAAACGAGGTATAAACAAAATATTAAGAGTATTTTTAAGAGATTCAATTATCACTAAATTTAAAATTTTCTAAACTAAATGAGAACTAAAATGATAGTACATTTTTAACTACTTTACAGTAATTTTTATTTAACTTAAAAAACTTAGCTTTAAATTCCACCGTTACTATCACAGTGGTTGCAAAAGTCCGCACTGTTGATGTGACTTATTAAAAAAATACACAAAAATTCCGCTTACACGTAATTTCGAATAATCTGAACTGTTTTTTTAACGTGTCTTTGACGTATAAAACTTGTCAAATAATTAAGTAATCTTGTTATGAAAAATATTTTTAATTGGCTTCTAAATATAAACATTTAATTTCAATAAATAATAAAAGTGTAATTGAGAATAGAAAATCAGATAACCAAGTTCTTAATAATACAAAATTTAAAATTGCCGGTCTGGGTCGATGTGATGACAAAACAGGTATATAAGAAGAGGCTGCTGTCGGTTCAGAGACAAGTGGCACTAAAAGTTATGGGGGCATACTGAACAGTTTCAGCGGATGCAGTAATGGTGGTAGCAGGCATACCCCTATAGATTTGCTAGCCTGGGCAAGAAGTGAGATATGTGAGAGACTGAAAGCTGGAGAGGCTATAATAGCTCAGATAAAGAGAGAGGCCAGAGATAGACTTCTCAGGAGGTGGCAGGAGAGATGGGATGAAGAGGTGTCCGGTCGATGGACACAGATTAATTTCAGATTTAAAAAAATGGCTAAGTAGGGAGTATGGCAAGATTGGTTATTACCTTACGCAGGCATTGACGGGGCATGGTTGCTTTCGGGCGTATCTCTACCGGTTCAGACGATCAGATGAAGCAAGCTGTCTGGATTTGGGGGGAGGAGAACAGCGCAGTACATGCAATTTTCGACTGCAGAAGATGGACACCAGAGAGGGAGGATCTGGGGATTTGGGTCGCCGATTTCTCCAGAAAACCTCTGTGATTTTATGATTGCAGAAGAAGAAAGCTAGAAAGTCATTGAGGAGTTCATCCAGAAGGTGATAAAGATCAGAAAAGCCCAGTTGCGTTAGTCCCAAAATAAATTACTCAAAAAGGAGGAAAATGGGTGATAAGAAGAAAAATTATCCAGCTTTTAAAGAACCTCCAGCTTGTTGTGAAGTTATGCCCAACGAAGATCCCGCGGCAAGTCGGGATGGGATAGAAAGAAACTGAGAGGTTTTGGCGGATAGTTACCTTTGGCAGAGCTCCGCATACCCCAGGTAAAGACCGACCTGGGTATCGGTAAATTCGGTTTCCTCTTGTAAAAAAAAAAATACAAAATTTAATATAAATCGCTTAATGGTAAAACATTTCTTGGAGTTCAATAGCAAAACAAAAAATTACAAATTTTCGCTACGCATGGCTGCATAAAATTACTAATTATTTTGTTTTGTAATATTCAATAACGGGTGGTTCTTCTTATTTAAGCAATAAACCCCTCTACGGCGATTTCAAAATTCCGTCAGTAAAGGAACTAACCGCTACCTTTTATAGTAAATTTTGCGAAAGACTAGGTAATCACCCCAACCAACTATCTCGTGACTTAGCTACAAGGAACTTTCCAAATGTACGACATCTAATGTGAAAATGGAGCAGAGACCTCTTAGCAGTTCTAAACGGAGAATGTACTACTGGGTTCATCTTCTCGTGAAAGTAAAATTCCACATCACCCATAAAATTAAATATCATACGGAAATTGTGCAGCATTGTACATACAGCAGCGTAATAAAAATTAAAGACAAAACACTATGCTTACAAAATTTCAGCCTGCTACCCGAACTGAAATTTCTACATTCGTAGAGAGCTGAGGTTTCTGATATGGTGAATTTTTGTGTCAGTGTGAGTTTTTTTATTCTATTACCTATTGTTGTGCTGAAATCGTTATTGACATTTGATTTTCTATATTTGATTTTTTTCTTTTAACATGTACCCCGTTTTAAATTACTGGTAAGCGATATTTACGTATGTTAGTTATTATTGCGACGATAAAAGCTTAGCTATTATTGCTATATTTATAAAATTTTCTTTAATAAGAACTAAGGTAACCAAGCTCTGTATATTTTGCAGCTACAAAAATCTTCTTGCAGCCAATCTGAGGATAGTAAAAAGCCCGCGCATTGCGCCGGTGCAATTGCTACTAAAGATTCATTTTTGACGACTTCTAAGGATGAACCTTATTGAAAATGTTAAGTTACTAATTCATTTATTAACATAATCGAAAATATTTTGACTATAAATATTGTAATAATTAATTGGAAGTTTTTCTTAATTAAAATTTTTTTAGAACTTTTTAGTCATTAAAGTTCAACACATCTTAGTAAGTCGTTAGTTAAAATAAATCATATGTGAAATTTTCATTAAAAAATTTACTCGAAATTATTTGACAAGAAATATGTTTATTTTTCTAAGAAAATATCATGTGGTAAAATTACGGAACTTAAATTTCTTAATTACTTGTCAGTTTCACTTGTCTATTTAAAAATTTAAATGAGAGCTTAAAAGTTATTTATAAATTTATAATGTCAATTATATTTTGTTATCTTTCTTCAAATTCAAAATTATATTATAAAAATTAATTAAGTTTAGCTAACATTTTTCAGAATGTTGACAATATAAAACATCTTTTTAGTTCTTTCTAATTATGTTTTCATTATTTTAGAAAATACTAATTATAGTAGAGTTAGAATCATTTTATTTTAATTAAACGAAAATTTAGTGAGGAAAAGGAATTATTTTATTTATCTAGTCTGTTAATACTTTTGGATCAAAAGACGTACGTTAAGATTACATAATACGAAATGTGTTTTACTTTGGTGCCAGACGTTATATTTAACATTCTTTCCCCTTTCATTTTATAGATTTCCTTGCAAAACAATCTTTGTCCCTTTAGGGGTCTACACAACTCTCTCATTTGAAATTAATTTTGGAATTACAGAATTAAAATCGAGCAAAATATTTGAAATGAATTATTTAAGGGATGATCAATAAAACCATAAACTACAGTAGTTATTTTGTAGTTTGAATAACTAACGTATTCCATCTTATTCTTTTTTATGTATGTACCTAACCTCACTCACACACTTTAGTGTTTACGTTGTTTGTATTGTTTTAACTGTTTCCAAGACGGCTAGTGACCTATAGAAAGGTGTGCTTTAGTCAATCCATGATGAGTATTATTTGAGAACTGGTACTGGGGAGTTAATTAACGTCTTTTGTCGGTTATGGTTCGATATTTTGTTATTTCATAATAACGAATCTGTACTACTGTCACGTTAAAAATTGTGCGAAATAAAAAAGGAACCGACTCTGATTTACCAAGGAAGACTAAAGTAAATAGTCGGCAAATTTTTACGATTTAAATAAAAAGAAAATCTAAACGAATTGGGAAAATTAAAATTTAAAACAAACAGCAATTTTGTAAACGAAAATGTAAACAGCTAGGCTACCGCTGTGAAGAAATGAACATAAAAAGTATTATGAAAGTACTTTTTTTAAAAAAATAAGTAAACTTTTGACAGAAAACAAAACAAATTTTAAAGGAATAATTAATAAATAAATAAGTTGTTAAAAACTAATTTAATATGGAAAGCAACAGAACTTTTTGGAGGAGATGACCATCGCCATATTCCACAAGGCCCTTCAAGAATTGAATTAGATATCCTTTGGGAAGAAGGCTGAATTGCTGGCTCAAACAAGGGATTTGAAGGGGTCAATAAATAAATACAAGAAACTTGAATAAACTGGGAAAACATAATTCTGAAAAGTGATTACTAAAATGTCAAGAGCTTTCACAAGTAACAAAACCAGAACATACAACGGACGGAAGAAAGCGAAGGAACTTACAATGAAAAAATGATAAAAGTTTGGGTGCAAAAATTGTGTCCGTAAATGCCTGAAGTTACTTTACGTTCCATAAAATGGCCGCATACGGAAAAAACGACCGTTCAGAGTATATTTCTACCACGTATTTGCTTCAAGGGGTGTTTTAAAAGTAAAGCCAAAACGCGTACACCATAGTTAATTGTGGTTTAGGTCATCGGTCGAAACGCTGTTTTGAATCTTTAGAGGTTTTACTTAGTAAAAGAAGGAGTGAGGTGGTTTACCATGTCCTTCCTCACTGAGTTGAAAGAGTATACTTATCAGCATGCCAAGCTCTCCGAAAAGCACCTACTTTCCACCCTGTAAATGACACCCTTCACTTAATTCACCACAGGGTCTGGCTGTAAATAAAATTCATCACTTTCAGAAGAGATTACTCTGATTAGTGTCTTTTACACCTCTACCTCTTCTGTTCTTAAATGATCGTTTTTCTGTTCGTAAATGATCTGTTCTTAAATGAAGTCATTTAATTTGCTGACCATGTGATAAGAAATAGAAGTATTGTTTTGTAGCCCTGGGGAACTAACAGATAGAGTGCAAATTTATTTATTTATTTATTTATACAATTGATACACACTTTTTTCAGTTTAACAGAGTAGATAATTTAGTATAATATAATAATCAATGCTGCATCATGGGCAACCAGCAGAAGCGAGGCTTGGGCTCTGGCTGCCAAGTTTATTCAGCCATTACGCGTCATAACCATTACAGTCGGACCTCCACATATCGAAATTGTAGGTTCCTTATTAAAAATTTTATATGTAGAGATTTCAATAAAGAGAAATGCTGTTTTTTTTCATTAAGACTGCTACTTATAGCTATTACTTGAGATTACGTGACCGTAACCATATTGCCTAAAAAACAGCATTTGTTTACAATTAAGTTTGTTTTATTGTACAGTATTATAAGGATACGCACTATACTTAAATTGTACTGTATTTTGGTTAAAAATAATGAAATAAAAACAGTAATGAAAAACATGCATCAGTTGGATATTGTACTACAATAACTTCTTCATTTACCGTTAAAAATTCATTGAGTGAAATATCGTCTTTGATCGTGCCTGCCGACTATAAATGGACCCAACAATCCTCAATTTTCGTTAGTACATTAACTTCTTCCACAATAGTTTTTTCAGTGTAATCGGCTTTAAAAAAACTTAGTTAGTACATTAACTTCTTCCACAATAGTTTTTTCAGTGTGATCGGCTTTTAAAAAACAATTTTTTTTATCATCGATTCCGCTACATCATTTTTCCACAGCTTTACTAATTCTGATATACCTGAGGTTAATAACATTTTCAATAGGTTTGTCATTTTCTAACGCAAGAATAAGCCTCTTAAAAACCTGTTCTATAATATATTTTTAAATTTTAATAACGCCTTGGTCCATAGGTTGTAGTTTCGATGTGGTATTTAGAGGGAAGAAACAAGTGTCACGTTTACTAACTTTTTTGAGACAGAAGACGGATGTGCAGGGCAGTTGTCCACATAAAGAACAACTTTTCTCTTTTGCTTAGGTGTGTTTTTATCTCGTAACATTTTTACCCATTTGTGAACTGCTTCGTCCACATCGTATTTACATATCGTACATAGTACAAGAGTGCCACACTACTCTTATACGTTGACCACAGTGGTCAACGTATTGTATTGTTACGTTGCTCTCTCTCTCTCTCAATGTTTCGGATTGGCTAGTGTCTGATGGAAGTGCTATATTGAGTTCTATTTATATTTTCACTAAAATTAAGTTCGATATATAGAATTTGTTTTCGATAAACAGAAATATTTTTCCATTAAAATTTTACGGGACTCAGGAAATACTTCGATGTATAGAGAATTTCGATAAATACGAGATGTGGCTATTAATTAACGAGACTGGCGTTGTAATAAAAATTATTTTTATTTTATACATAATCACTTATTATCACCTTCAATATACACTCCTTCTCTATCCCTACAACGCTCCATGCGAATTTTCCATTATTGGAAACAGTGCTGGAAGTCATCTTCTGTCAGCTCCTTCAGTAAACGTGCCGCTTTCTCTTTTACAGCTTCCACAGACTCAAATCTTGTCCCTTTTAATGCAGATTTCACCTTAGGGAACATGTAGAAGAACAGGGAACGTGGGTTTTTACTTATGATCCGGAAACAAAGCGCCAATCCATGCTGGAAGAGCTGAACTTCACCGAGAGCCAAAAAAGCTCGAATGAGCAAGTCAAAATTTAAAGCAATGACGGTTGTTTTTTTTATCCATGGGATTGTGTACCTTCTCTGGGTTCCTGAAGGTCAAACAATTAATCAATATTACGACCTTGAGGTACTTTGTGGAAGGACAAATCATCCACCAAGACAATGCGCCAGCTCATTCCGCGTTATCTGTCAAGAGGTTCCTAGCCAAGTACAGCATCTCAGTGTTAGAACATCCACCTTATTCACCAGATCTTGTACCATGTGACTTTTACCTGTTCCCTAAGGTGAAATCAGCATTAAAAGGGACAAGATTTGAGTCTGAGGAAGCTGTAAAAGAGAAAGCGGCACGTGTCCTGAAGGAGCTGACAGAAGATGACTTCCAGCACTGTTTTCAACTATGGAAAATTCTCATGGAGCATTGTAGGGATAGAGAAGGAGTGTATATATAAGGTGACAATAAGTGATTATGTATAAAATAAAAATAAAGTTTTTTTACAACGTCAGTCTCGTTATTTAATAGAACACCTCGTACACACCTCGTAGAAGTCCGACTGTATTTTGTACTAATAGTAATAATAATAATAATAATAATAATAATATGAAACCAAATCAAGTAAAAGCAAAACATGAAAAGAATGTAAGAAATATGGGTTGAATTTAATGAAGTTTTGTTTTATTTTTTTTATTTTTAAATAATTTAGCGCTCTACCTGTCTGTTATGAGCTTAGTTAATTGTTACAATAGCTAAGTTTTTCAACTCGATAAATTTCCATTATACGATATCTAGGCAGAAAAAGTTTTATAAAAGAAGGCCTATGATAATAGATCATTATTATATCAATAACAATCGTACAATAGAATGACGATTGTCATTCTGTAAAGTCCAATACATAATTACATTATAATCGGTGAACCAATGGTAGTATCTATTACCCTCTAGCAATGCCATTGATAACTATGCACTGATTGTCTGCCACACAAAGACTATAGGCTAATTTTCCATTCCGTTCAATTTCATTTCATTTGGAATTGTGTCCTTTACTCTATTATTACTAACGGCTTTTCACTCCACCTAATCAAAACATTATGTTCATTATAATATTATTAATGTGCACAAAATGATGTGATTATGTCATATAATGGTTGCTATAATAAAAATGTCTTTAGAATTACTATAATGGAAAATTAATTTCGTTGTTACCTCAAAACTATTTTACAGTAAGAATTGTTTTAAAAAGACAACTCTTACATTTGTCTTTTCATTTTCATCTTACATTTAATTTTTCTATTTGTGATTCAGCTATTTAACAGCTTCGGAGACGAAGGTTCCTGGTTCAAATTCTAGTAAAAGTAGTTATTTTTATAGATTTTATTACTAAATAGTGGTTACCGGTGTACTTTTATGGTTGAGGTTCAATTAACTTACTTATTTAGTATACTCTTTCACTAATCGTTAGCCTGAGTCTGTACAAGACTACACTCATTTACACGTCATACACATAATCTTCATCTCATTGGGACATGGGTTTGCTTATTGATCTTTGAACAGATTGCAACGTACACACATTAGGGATTTAAAAAAATTGCTTAGTTCGTTTAGATTTTCTTTTTGTTTAAATTGTTAAAATTTGCTTGTTTAGACAATTTAGTTGTCTTCCTTGATAATTCAAAGTCACTTTTTCTTTAACGTCGCGCAATTTTTGACGTCATAGTACGATTTTTTTCATTCTAAAAACGTTATTACTCAGTTTTTTATCATATTTGCTTAAAGATTATAATTACATTTTTTTAAACTGATTGCAAAAAAATTACAGTTTGGTAAAAACATCCAATAATTGTTTTATGTTGTTTTTGTAAACTCATTGTTGAAAAGGTAAATCGGAAAAGTGATGCATGTTAAGTATTCTATTTAAAGTACTGTTGTCAAGTAAGTTGATGGCAAAAAAATCAGAATAATGTTCTTATGTTGTATACATTTCTTCTTTAACTTATGGGTATCTTTAATTCATTATGGTTATTTTTGTTTGATATATACTGTAGTGTTTTCAGGATGGTTTTTAGTGTTTTTGATTGATATCTTTCAAGGATTTCAATTTTTTTGCTGTTCCACCCGACTGTTTGACATATCCATACAGGTTTTAATATGATTTTGTTAAGTAGTAGTTCGTTATTTTAAGTAAGCTGTAAATTTCTCAAATAGCGAGTACAGTTTAGAAAATGCGTAATTTATTTTTTTATAAAACAAAGTAAGAAAGGCCGTATCATCCGTGTAATATATTATGATTATTATTATTTTTTTAGCTTTTATTTGTTAAAGGAAACTGTAATACTTTATTGACAACCACCCATTCGCATTTGAGACTTCGAACGAGCAACACGGCCGGTTGCCATGGCGACCCAGAGGAAGTCGCATCCTCTGATGACACCTAATGGTTTGACATACTCTCCGCAGGCGATTGCTGACACTTTCGCTTCGCATTTTGAACGACATTTTGTTGCCCCTCCGCCCGTTCATCATGACCAGGAAGAACTCATTCATGATGAAGTCAACTCAACGCTCTCTGACCCTACGCCCTGTAACTTACAGCCCTTCACGGAGGATGATGTCACCTCTGTAATTTCCTCGATTAATCCGCGTAAGGCCCCTGGTCCTGATAATGTCTCTGGATACGCCATCCTGAATTCCCCGCCAGATCTAAAGCTTCATCTTTTGGCAATTTTCAATGCAGTGTTGGCGCTGCAACATTTCCCCTCTTCGTGGAAGGTTTCCAAAGTCATTACTATTCTGAAACCCCACAAACATCCGACTGATCCCGAAAGTTATAGACCAATTTCCCTTTTGCCGATCCTGTCCAAATTATTCGAAAGGTTTCTTCTCCCGCGCCTGCGTCCTGTTGTTGAATCGGTTCTTCCCCCCGAGCAATTTGGTTTTCGTCAAGGACACTCCACAACTACCCAACTCCTCCGCATCGTCACGGCACTTGTGGATGCCAGAAATTCTTACTGTGACACGACGGCTGTGCTGCTTAATTTTCGGGCTGCATTTGACCGCGTCTGGCATATGGGCCTCCTTTACAAACTGGCACAATTTTTTCCCCCCTCAACTGTCCGATTACTCCATTCCTATCTAACTGGAAGACAATTCCAAGTCTCTGTCACTATTCCTCAGTTCCACATGGCCATGTCCCCACTCACCTCTTCGTCCGCGGGTGTGCCTCAGGGCTCGGTCATTGGGCCCATCCTCTATCTTATGTACACCTTTGATTTTCCTGTCCGTGATTCAATCCAATTCGGACTGTTTGCCGATGATGCTATTCTGTACCGTCACGGCAGATGCCTCCGCCTCAATTGCCGCGCGCTTCAAACTCAGCTTCTAGACATCACTAGCTGGTGTCGTGTCTGGAGACTATCACTTAACCCCACAAAATGCGAAGCAATCCACTTTACACTAAAACGCAATGTTCCTCCGCCTCTACGATTGGAAGGGGAACTCCTCCCATGGCAGAACAGCGTGAGATATCTAGGGGTTGACCTAGATAAACGACTGACACTTCGACAGCACATTGACAGCAAGCTTAGCAAGGGTAGGGCCTTGTTCGCTTTACTCATCCCTTTGTTCCTCTCTCCTGCATACTCCTCAAAACTGAAACTTCTGATGTACTCCTCTATCCTACGTCCTTTCCTTTTGTACGGGTCACCGGTATGGTGGCCCTTTCTCTCCAAGTCCAACAAAAGACGTACTTCAGCGTACCAGAACAAAGTCCTCCGGTGCATCACACAGTTCCACTATCTTATATCCAATCGCATCATACACGAACACCTTCTCTTCCTTTCTATGGAGGACTTTATTTACAATACCTCGAAACGGCTACACGACGCTGGGAAAACTGACGGACCCCAGATCATTCAGGACTTGTACCGACGCCCACATCCACCTGAAGTCTTTATGCCATTACCATTAATCTAAATTCCAGTATGACCCACTTAACAAAATTTAGAGTTGCCACATTTTTATTCCGCCCTGTATTCCTCTTATTTGCCCATGCCCCTTCTACTTGTATGACTCACTCCCCCCAGTTGGTAGTTGTCCCCATGTTCCTATGCATAATCACTCCACTACGGTGAAAAGAGCCGCCATTTTAAATTAGTAAACACTCAAAAAATAAAAAGGCCGGTGATTATGCCAAACTCTACCCTTTCCGTCTCCCCTGAAATCATAAACAAACCCCTACCTTAAATTATACCTTTAGTCCACATTCAGTAAAATGCATGCCTTCCCCTCACCAAGATAATAGGACTCCCACAAAACTGAAAAAGGCCACTGAAATATAAAATAAAATAAAAGAGCCGCTCTTAAACCCACTTGTCCCTTACTTTAAATTTTCCACAGATAACTTCTAAAAATGAATTACCTCCTTTCAAGTCCCAGTTCCAATGTCCCACGAACCAGAATCCTATTTCCTATTTAAACTATAAAATTCCCCCTAAATTTCTTGAGGTTGCAATTATTCTGTTATATTGTTCCCCGAGCGACCAGGTGTTCCTTAACACGATGTCGCCATCATAGGGCTTCTTGGCCCTCTCAACCAGGATTCAGGATTCAGGATTCACAACCACCCAATTTGATCACTGCTTTTCGCTGTATTTTTGACGTGATTCGGCATGATTTTATTGAATAGGTACCCCCCCCCCCCAGTGGAGTTTGTTCAGAAATTGCTGTCAGCTGTTAACCATACAAAGTCGCTTGCCCAACCAGTGTTGCTTAAAAATTAATAGCGACTTTCTACCAACTGACTGACTGGGATGGCCCAAAGGCCGTTATTTATTTTGAGTACATTTAATTAACATAAATAAACTTTCTGTGTAGGTATGATGGTTTCTTATTAAATTTATTCAACATAAATGTTTATCTGATTTTTAAAATATCAGTGCATAAAATCTTCATAAATAACAGCTATAATTACGAAAGACCCTTTTAAATAACTTCATGGTAATTACCCTGATTCCTTTACGAGGAAAATATTAATTAGTATAAATAAAAGAGGGTAATAAAGAGAAGGGTGAGCGGTGGGAGGACAGGTCAAACAAGAAGGGATGAGTTTAAAATGTCATACAGAAGCCGAGATAACATTTCGATAAAATGTCAGAACACACAAAGGAACTAAACTCATTAACTTAGACATTTCCCCTGGCCTAATGTCGATCATTATATTCTTGCTACTAATACTAATGCAGCTTTACCTGAGTACGCTTTCATTTCTTCTTCCTTTAATCTAGTTATTAGGTGACGAAACGTTTTGACACGATGCGGTGATAAACGGGAGATGTTCTTCCTTTGTAAGTTCTTGTTTGTATCCGCATTAAGCTCCCTTGTTAGCAGAATATCTTCCTCTCTGATACAGTTTATCCACTTATACAATTAACTAAGTTTATTTTTCTTATTAAAGGATATTCCTTTGAAGAATTTTGTTTATTTAGAAAAGAAAAACTAATTTCTTGTAAGAAAATATTTTATAACATCTTATGAAATATCCCTCATTCCACATATTTTAATATTTCAAAATGCATTTAGAAAAATTGACTACTCCAAAAATTAATTTTTTTTGAAACTATAATTCTGAACTCCACGAATGTTATTGTTTAATACCGCCGGTTGCAAGCCCGTGGCTTCGTCTCTCAAGCGATAGGGAAAAAGGAGCAGGATGAGTAACAAGATTTAGGAGCAGGATGAGTAAAGATGATTTAAAAACCCTTAATAAGAATGATCATTTGATAATTATCGGAGGAACCAATGATATCAGTTCTAAAAATTTCCAAAATTCTCCTCAAATCCTAAAAACAATTGAAGAACTGGTTCCAATGAGCAATAAAACAAATTTAATAATAAATACAATTCCCGTTCGACATGACAAGCCAGAACTAAATACAGTAATAAATAAACTAAACCGTGATATTCATAAAAAATTAATAGCCTAGAAAATAAAACAGTAAACAGGATTAAAATTAGTTTCATCAATGAAAGGCTTAATCGTGCTAATTTCACTAATCATGGGTTACATTTGAATCAGTCTGGTAAAAACGTGTTGTGTGATAGGTTAGCATCCCTCGTCACTTGTAAATTCAGATATGGTGGTATTTACAGAACACGGGTTAAAATGTAATGAGATGTCACTAATAAACTTCTCAGGGTTTTCTGTTATTGCTTCATATTGTAGGAAAATGCACAAAAGTGGGGGGGGGGGTTTGTATATTAGCTAATTCAAGTAAGAAACTTGACACTCGTAACTTAACTTATCTAGAACGGTTTTCTCGGGAAATGGTTATTGAAGTGGCTGGGGTAGAAGTTAGGTTAGAAAAGAGGGGAAAGATGGTTGTGGTGGGTGTCTATAGATCCCCTAATGGTGATTGGGGTCAGTTTTGTTCATCGTTCAGTGAACTACTGGAAGTTTTAACAGAACGATACGTAAAAGTGGTAGTTTTGGGTGATTTTAATGTAAATCTTGCTGTTGAAAATAAAATGGCTGAAGAGTTTAGGGATATTGTGGAGATGAACAATCTTGATATAAAAGTTAAAGGTTATACAAGAATTACTACTCACTCACAAACCATAATAGATAATATTTTAACAAATATGGAGAGTTGTCAGGTTAGGTTAAGGGGTTCAGAGCTCTCTGATCACGGCTACCAAGTATTAGAGATTCAGGATTTAGGTAGTCATGTCCCAAATCAAAAAAATATTAAAGAATTTAGGCAGGAAGACCAAGGGAATATTAATTGTTTGTTACATAGTTTATCCAAAGAGGATTGGAAGACGGTTTTCAATTCATCTGACATTAATCAAAAATATCATAATTTTATTGAGACATTAAAATTTCATTATAATAATAGTTGTCCAATTAAAAAGAAAGATGTAAAAAATATTGTCAGTGAAACAGATGAGTGGGTCACAGGGGAAACTTTGCAAATGAGGTCTGAAGTTAGAGATGTATACTCAGATTTTCTTTCACATAGGACTACCTTTAATGAACAAAGGTACAAAGCTATTAAAAAACATTATGCCAGAGAAGTCCAGAGAGCTAAATGTAAAAAAACTGCTGAAGTTCTTCATAAATCACCAAATCTAAACTCAGCAATATGGGAAATAATTAATAAGAATTGAGGTGTAGTTAGCAATAAAAGTTTTACTGATATACCTAATATTGTTAACGAAAACAATGAACTTATAGAGAATGGTATAGAAATTTATAATTATTTTAACAAATATTACCAGAAAGTAGCTTTAAAACTTAAACAACAGATTAGGGAAACAGTGGGATGTTATGATCCAAAAGGTAACAAGGTAGTTAATCAATTCTTATTTAGCCTAGTTTCAAGGGAGGAATTAGAATCAGTTATTGATAGTTTGAAAAGTAAGAAAACATGTGGGTTAGATGGGATTTCTAGTATAATTGTTAAAGAATGTAAACATCTTTTAATTACTCCTCTCCTTCATTTGATTAACTTCTCACTTGAAGCAGGTGTATTTCCAAACAAACTGAAGGAGGCTAAAATATTACCTATATTTAAGAATGGAGATAGCCAGTTAGTTGAAAATTATAGACCCATAAGTATTTTAAACACAATCAGTAAAATTTTTGAAAAGGTAGTATTTATTAGGTTAATCAGTTTCTTGACTGAAAACCTAATCATCTCAGAGGATCAGCATGGTTTCCAAAAAGGTAGATCAACTAAAACTGCAATTGTTTCACTTGTGGAGCAAGTAGTTGATATATTGGACGCCGGGGAGAAAGCATTGGCAGTGTTTCTGGATCTGAGTAAAGCTTTCGATTGTGTTGATCATGAAATTTTATTGAAAACATTAGAGTCATTAGGCGTTAGGGATGTAGAGTTGAAATGGTTTCAATCTTACCTTACTAATAGATTACAGTGTGTGGAGTTAACTAGGGTTGTTAGAGGGAAACTTACAAAAGTTGTATCTGGAAAGCTTGAAGTCAAAGCAGGCGTTCCACAGGGGTCAGTTTTAGGTCCAATTCTGTTTCTATTGTACATTAATAGGTTACCAGAAGTCATACCTAATGGCAGAGCTTTGTTGTTTGCTGATGATACTTCAGTAATCAGTAACAGTTTACTGGTAGATGCTCTTGAAGTAAATACACATGTTAACATAGAGTCCGTAGTGCAGTTCTTGAATCAAATGTTATTAACAGTTAATGGGAAAAAGTGTCAGTACTTGCAGTTCAAAAATAAACATAACGTTAAAGAAAGTATAGAAGTGGATGTATTTATTCACAATAATAGTTTAGAGCATGTAGAAACAGTGAAGTTCCTGGGCGTATCTCTAGATAGATCTTTGTCTTGAGACTTGTAAACCAATCAAGTTTGTAGTAAAATATCATCTGGAGTATTTGCACTAAAACAAATCGCCAGATTAAATGATAAAAAATTACTAATGGCAGCTTATCATGGCCTCATTCTGACTCATATCCGTTATGGTATTTTAGTATGGGGTAATTCTAGCATGGGTAATATGAATAGGGTTTTTAAAATTCAAAAGAAAGCTATTAGGTGTATGGTGGGAGCTAACCAGCTAACCTCATGCAGGCCACTATTTAAGGAGCTTAAATTGCTTACAGTTCCCTCTCTCTACATTTTTGAGGTGATTATGTATGTTAGGCAAAATAATTTTATGCAGAATTTCAATGTTCACAATCATAACACACGAGAAACAGGAATGATTATTATGTGGTTAATCACTCCACTAAATTGTTTGAACAAAAACCTACTTATGCAGGGAGAAAATTCGTAAATAAATTACCCCAATCTTTAAAGTGTTGTGAGGATTTGAATTCCTTTAAAAAAAATCTAAAAATTACTTGATCGGTGAAACTTTTTATAGCGTACAAGAATTTCTTTCTTGATAGTAGTGATACATAGTGTGTTTCTTATATGTATTTCAGGTGTTATATCTGACGACATGCCCTATACTCCTCCTGGAGTCTCCAGGGCGCTAAAAAAAAAAAAACAACCTCGTTAAAAACCAAGGTTCATCTGGCTCCGGATGGTACTCTGTTTTAGGGCTCCTGCTTTAGGTTACTAGGCGAAGATGGTCAACGGTCTCGAAAGCGGATGAAGAAGAAATTCCGAACGGTGGAGAGGGTGGAAGAGTGTAGAGGAGTAAACCCGGAATGAAAATCAGTGTGAAAACTAGTCAATGGTCTCAAAGCGGAGGAGGATAGATTCCCAACGATGGATACGTTGTACAGCGTAAGTAAGAACCTGGGAGCTGGGTCTCCGAATGAAACCGAACGGAAATGAAACGAAAATGAACGGGCGCGTTCAGACGCCCTGAGATGTCAGCCCTATCACTGCCTATCCTACAAGGCCTACAAGGTAACGCATTTAGGGGAAATTAAAATTACTCAAAGCACTCTAAATGGCCTCGGAAATATGTTGATAGGGCGAAGAAAGGATGGATGCCGGAACAGGTGGAAATACCTGAACCGTGAAGAGAAAAAGAAGTTTATTTCAGTTTTTGACAAATAATAATAATAATAACAATAGTGTATTTATTTTTGCTCAGTAATAAAATACGTATAATACGTATAAAATATAATGTACAGACATATCATATTTCCTATAACTAAACATATTTACAACTAACATATTCGTTTATAATAATTGAATAAATTTTATACGTGAATAAAATAATATAAAAATTTAAATATCTGGTTATTATGAACAAAAATACTTCCTGACCTACAAAAAATTCTTGACTGTAGGCAGGGTTATCTTTTTTTATTACTCTTAAAAAGGTCGGAAATTGTCTATTTTTTTCCTTCCAGAGACCTTTGTCATCAAGCATTTGACAGATATTATTAAATCAAGAGCCATAACCCTTGTTCACTACATTTATAAGTGTGAGAAGTTGAATACTGAATAATTATATTACAATTAAGTAAGTAAAACATTAGGTATTTTATCAACGTTTAGCAAAATATTTCTATGAAAACGTGTTAAAACACGTACACTGGCTTCCGTCTCGGTTTTGGATCTACGATTTAAGATATGATCTTCAATATCGGTCATGCCCAACGCCTACGCTATTCTAACTTAACGGCTGAGTGCAGTGTTAGCTCTGTTTTGCTCTACGCTTGCTCCACATCGCCTGTCGTACTGGAAATAAATCACGTACCAGTAAGAGATGGTCTGAATCTAAACCAGATCATCCTACACAGCGAAACTCTACACGAGTATGGCTAAATAATCATGAGTCGCATTGTTGTTATATTCCATTAAATGCTACATTTATTATGTAAAATTTTACGTATCACATATTTATTGTCCTTCTTAAGTTACATAATCCCCCTGAATATGCACTACTGGTCTAAGATCATTCATCTCGGTTTAAAAATACTAGATTGCTAATAAAAACCCAAACTTATATTGTCACTCAAAAAAATGTTAAATTTCATAAAATTGGTGTAAATTATTATAACTCATGTATTTACAGTTATAAGATAGTCTTCACCAATAAAAAATATTGCGGATCCTTTACCAGTCTTCATAAATAGAAACATTATACCATATGCGAACACTGCAAAATATTTAGGAATGACATTAGATGCTCAACTGAACTGGAGGGAGCACAGTAAGATAAAAAGAGCTGAGCTGGGCCTCAGATATAGGAAACTATATTGGTTACTAGGACGTCAATCGCAGCTGCCTCTCCGTAATAAAGTAACAGTCTATAATCAAATTTTAAAACCCATGTGGATTTTTGGTGTACAATTTTGAGGTTGTGCCAGAAAAAGTCAGATAGGGGTTACAGAGACGTTTCAGAATAAAGTACTGAGAGCCATGGTTAATGGCCCCTTGGTACTTTAGGAATAGTGATCTGCATAGAGATCTGGACATCCCTTTTGTGTCCAGTGAGATAAGAAGATTTGCTGTCAACCACGAAGCTTGTCTACATGGCCATATCAATCCTGAAGTAATTCAACTTCTTGAGGAAGAAGCCCTTCGAACTAGTGTAACAGTGCAGTGTGATGTGTTAAAGCAGAGCAGTGTGAAGTGCAAAAGTAGTGAATAGTTTTACGTATATTTTAGTGTTAAAATATATAACATTGATATAATTTAAGCATTTAGTTTCTAAGATAGTATGAATGAAAAATTAATGGTTGGTCTTTTAGACCAGTTTTAATCTATTTAAGTACAAAAAAGATAGTAAAACGGTATTTCTTAAAAAAATATTTAGGTCTATAAGGATTTCGTTAGCTCGAGGAAAATCTTATTTTTGCAAATTTGTTTGTAACATCTTAGTAATTATTTATTATCAGTTAAATTAGAACTATAAACAAATTATATTATATGAAATATTTATAAAATGCAACTGAAAAAAATCAAAAAATAAGTGAGGGCATACTTAAATAAAATCATTCCTACAATTCAACGATAAATTAACAAATTCAGTACAAAATACCAAATACTTATGAGGCAAAAATAAAAAATAATCACTAATTCTAAAAATCTTGTATTCAACATTTTTCCCTACAAGATTTTAAGCAGCAATTTTCATACTTATTTGTCAAAATTAGTAAAATTTTATAATAAAATAACTTTCTTACAATGGCAGTAAATTTTTAAATTTTATAAAAGTGTGAGTTTTTATACCCTTTATTATTGACTATTATTTATTATAGTTTACAAATTTTAAATCGTTCATTTCATTCTGACATAATGTTCGTATTGAATTACGATGAATTTTCACTTACGATTTATAATTTAATTGTAATTTAGAAGTTATTATTTTTTTAACCAAACATGCTGATTTAATTATTTTTCTAAAATTTTCTAACAACAAATTTTACTAACATTATTCACGGTCTACTAATAAAAAAATAAAACAAACACGTCCTGGCTTTTAAAATGGAAATGTGCTGTAAAAGACCGTAATGTAAGAGAGATGTGTGAACTTGTTTAATTCATGACTACTAATACAATATTCGTTGGACATTCCAACCGACTATAGCACACGTAACTGTCTGTGCCACGTCGGCAAGAACATTATTTATTATTTAGTTTAACCTATTTTGTTATCCTATTCGTACATAGTACGAATTTGGCGTAAAAACGCCAAATATTATAAATTGAAACTATTTTTTTCGCAATCTCTTGAAGATTTTACTGTTATAGTTTGAATGATTGTTTTTTCTAGCTACATAATCGATTGAAAAATTAATTCAGTATTTCTTGAATTTAAACCTAAATCTCAACGACTATTCGAATAATTTTTACTCTAGAAAGCAATTGACCCACCGGGTTGGTCTAGAGGTAAAGTCTTTCCCAAAATCAGCTGATTTTCGGAGACGAAGGTTCCTGGTTCAAATTCTAGTAAAGGTAGTTACTTTTATTTGGATTTGAATACTAGACAGTGGTTACTGGTGTACTTTGATGGTTGGGGTTCAATTAACCATACTCTTTCAGGAATGGTCGGCCTGGGTCTGTACAAGACTACAACTTATTTACATGTCATACACATCACCCTCATCTCATGGGGTTGCTTATTGTTCTGAATTGAACAGATTGCAACGTACACAAATTAGGAATAAAAAAAAGCAATGCAGAATTTCATCTTCATTTGAGTTTTAAATGAAAATACGTCGAATAAATTTACCAATGAGGTATAATACAAAGAACAAGGATCTCTTACTTTCACATAAGGCCTCAAAAACTTTATACCAGAGGAATTTCTGGTACTTAGCACCCAATCTGCTTCCTTTACAATTTAAAAATGTATTTGACATCATAAAGTATAAAAAAGCAGTAACCATTTGGCTGTTGGAAGTAGGGAGAAAAAATATTTTATCGTGCGTTTTACTTTCTCTTGATTATATGAATATATAGGAAGGAAGTAGTTTTCATGTCAATTTTTCGAAATCGAGTTTTCACCGGATCTACACGTTTTCAGATCTCTTGAACCCAAAAAACATGTTTTTAACAATTGGTTTGTGTGTGTGAACAAAATATCTCAAGAACGAAACATCGTACGAACTTTAAACTAAAGTTAGGTAATACCAAAGGACCCGACACGAAAATTTCATCAAAATCGGTCTACCGGAAGTATTAGTTTATTCGTGTCATTTTTCACTTTTTTGAAATTTTCTCAACAACGGCTTCTACGATTTTTTTATAATCGCCTAATTTACTACATTCTTTATGCTCTAAAAGATAAAGTTTACGCCATATCTGTTGTAATTCTTGGGGTGGCTGTGCTCTCGTAAAAAAATGTTATTTTTTAAAGATTGCGGCCTTAATATGCGTTTTAGCGCAAAAATCTATATAATAAAATGTAAAGTTGTGGACAATTTAGAAACCTACAATTTTTATTTCAAACATTTTTTGTATAACGCTTAGTTTAGTGGTAATTAGCGATTTTCTGTTTTTTCATGAAAGTCTGTAAAACATGGATTTTTGAAGATTACGGCCTTACAATGCATTTTAAGACTAAAGTGTGTAATCAAATTTATAGGAAATTAAAAGATCTACAATTTTTATTTCAAGCATTTTTTTCTACAGAGTCTACTTAAGGGTGAGAGAGTGATTTTCCGTGTTACGCGTATTAAACCAAAATAAGGTTGATATTCATTTTGCGTCTTTCACTCGTGATTAAAATTAGGTTATGTTTTTTGAGGTTAGTTTTTTGTTTTTTTCTAGTTTTTTATTACTAATATTAGGTTATATTGTTCATTATTTGCTTTGGCAAGAGAAAATCGGGTGGTTGTTTCACACCTGATTTTTTTATGTAGATTTATACTACAGCACGCTAATCATTTAGTATTTAAATAACCAACATGTAGTTTTTACTAACACGGTAATAGATTATGTAGTAATTGCATTAGTAGAAATAAACAAAGAAACACTAAATTGATCTACCCTTGAACATGCGGAATCATAGTTGGGTAGAATAATTTTCCCACCACGAGTAAATATAAGTAGTTTTAGTATTTTAAGTTATTAATTGTTGTTGTTTAGGTCATCAGCCGAAAGGGAGGTTTAAACCTCTAGAGGCTTTATTACGTAACATGAGGCGTGAGGTGGTTTACCATGCCTTCCTCACTGAGTGGAGAAGTATGCTTATCAGCAAGCCGGGCCCTCCGAAAAGTATCTACTTTCCACCCTGAAAATGACACCTCTTCATTCACCAAAAGGTCCGCTTGCATATCGAAATTCATTAATCTCAGAGGTGATAACCCTGACTAGTGTCTTTTACACCTCTACTTCTTCGTTCTTAAATGCTTCATTTATAGAATTGTCTAACCATGTAAAGAAAGTGAACATTTTTTTGTAGCCCTGGAACTAGCAGATCGATGAATAATTTAACACTCCGTCGGCCTGTTATGGGCACATAAATAGCACATCTTTCCAAAAATTAGACTGAGGAAATGGTATTCAAAGGAATTTTAATAGTGTTTTTATGGAAGACAACTGCACTACCTTCTGTCCTTCTAGTTTTAGTTCCAGTAAAAGTAACAAATATTAAAATGTTTACTAACTAGAAAGCGAATTATTTTTTTTGTATTTTTTTTATTTTACGTCGTATCAACGTCTTGGTTATTAGCAACTACATTGAGTTAAGGAACGGTGGATTTGACTTTTAATAATTTTCCAGATCCTGGCCGGGAACTGAGCCCGAGATCTCCGGGAACCACGCCAACCACTGGGCCATGGAGGCGACCCGGAGTATTTTATTTTATTACAAATTCAGCATTTATTTTTAAATTATTTGATTTAGGCCTTCTGCCCAGAAATATTTTCATAAATAAAAATAAAATAAATTTTATCTAAGACGTGGTTTCGTAATATTTTATCTAAAGCAGTAAAAGAACAATATTACGGACGTATAAAAATATTTTAACGTTATATTATAAACTGAAGATTTGTGGTTCCAGGAAGTTTTGCTTGAGAGAGGAGACCCCGAAAATGGGGAGGCCGTAAAGTGCCGCCAACCGGCCGTAAGTCTTGCACTGGTCGCCCTGGAGAACACTTCCTGTCACACCAACTCTTACCCCCTTGTAACTCTGTCCCAGTGCGCAAAGTCAGGACTAGAATTATTCCGTTTTCCCTTTTCTCTTTCTAACCTTCTTAGTAGCCTTAGATGAGAAAAATCTCCAAACAATAATTTTCATAAATTTGTTATTATAATTAAATAATTATTTAGAAATACTCCCAAAAATCGTTTATCCATTAAAAAAACTATAAGAAAATTAAAAAATTCAGTTTGATGTATTATAGCCCACTAATTAACCTCGAAATATTGTTGGAGTTAAAATATAATGTTTCATAGTATAAATTAAACATTTTAATTAAACTGCTTTGCTAATTTTCCGAAACATAAATTGTAGGAGTAAACTGTTTTTGTATTTTTGTAGTTAAAACTTGTAGTTAAATATAGTTGTATTTTGTAGTATGTTAGTAGGAGTAAAATGATTTTGCGCTAAAATGCATATTAAAGCCGCAATCTTAAAATACATGTTTTTACGAGAAAACAGCCTTTCCAAGAATTTTAGCAGACATGGCACCTACCCTATCTTGTAGAGCATAAAAATATAGTAAATGAGGCGACTTTTAAAAAAATCGTAGGAGCCGTTTTTGAGAAAATCGCTAAAAGTTAAAAATGACACGAATAAACTACTACTTCCGGTAGACTGATTTTGATTAAAATGTTTTTTGTCGGGTCCGGTAGTAGTACCTAACTTAAGTTTCAAGTTCTTATAGAGTTCCGTTCTTGAGATATTTTGTTCACACACACACGCCAATCGCTAAAAATATGTTGTTTTTTTGTTTGTTTCAGGGGGCTTGAAAACGTGTAGATCCGGTGAAAACTCGATTCGAAAAATCGACATGAAAACAATACTTTCCTTCCTATTCATATAGGCAAGAGAAAGTAAAAACAATTTTTATGATTATTGATAATGGTAATGTACAAATCCGTATGTTTCTCCAGTACCTTAAACCACCGAGAAAGGAACTAAATAGTTCCGAAAAGCTTATGGGTTTACCGACAAAATTCGATGTAGTTAGTAACCTAATTTTAAATTTTAAAATCTATAAATTTATTTCAATATTAAAAACATACATTATCCGAATTATGTGCTATATTATACACAATTGTAACACTGACATCCTTATTACATTAATTTGTGGTTCCTCCACAAATGAAAATGAAATAAACAATTTATAAAATTAATTTATAACGAAATAATTATTTCAAAAGGAATTATAACCATGATTAACACATATTCGACTTCATTAACGGCACGCTGTATAATTAGTCATACGTATTTCGGTTGACACAAAGTTAACCCTGAGGGTATATTCACCATTGTGAATATACCATGTAGTCTAATGATGCAGACGTATACAGTTAATTTTATTAGTATTAAAAGGTATGACATAAAGTATGTAATACAGAGTACAGATTATGATCAGTGAAATATTCTATAATTCTTTATCTTATCTACCGTATAATATTTTTCAATGAATATTAAAATTAATTAATTTTCCTTTCTCAAAAATACTGCACAACTCGAAGATTATATCCGTTATTTTGGTTTATCTTACTTTCTTACCTTTTGTAATTAGTTAATTAGTTACTTATTTTAATTAATTTATTAATAAGTAAAATTTGTTTTAAAATGTTATTGATTTACAAACAATATCTCTTTTAATGAATTAAACGAATTTAGGCCTATATAATAAAATTGTGTAACTATTTTATTCGAAAAATTACAACGTTCTGGTATATTTAATAATTATTTTTTAAGGAGTCCTGTAATAAATCGAATACCTCAAAAATTTATTGTTTATTTATTTACATTAGATTGTTTACACAGGCCAAAGTGGCCCAATGATAGAAACAATATTACATTAACGTGCTCGCCTCTCATCATGCGGTCCTGGGTTCGAATGGCATGGCATATTTTCATACGTTACAAAAAATCATTTCATCCTCCATTGTATATAGTTACACCCCAACGTCGTCGCTAATGACCGTTGTAGTTGATGCGACGTTAAATAAATGAATTTAAAAAAAAATTACATTTAAAGTAAACAGTAACTTATTACAAACTAAATCACAATTGCACAAATATAAATTAATGTACTATACCTTAATCATAAACTTATACAGAGAGATAAAAGTACCTAGCTCAATTGGGTAGAGAGAGCGTCAAAATGAAAACTACGGTTTGCAAACAAAGAACGGTTCCAAAAGACAAACATACATAAAACAGGTACATAAAAAATACTTAATAACCAGAAATACCGGGTAAATAAACTACATTAAACCATTAAATCATTGCTAAAGCCCTGGAGCTTGTCAGCCTAAACGAGGCTCGACTTTGATGAAACGGATCTAAGGGAATAATTTCATCTATTAAATTAAAATTCACTAGCATGGTATTTAACGGAGAATGGTTAGCATAATTAGTTGAACATGTCTTCCGTTAGAACAAATATTTGGAGCGATTATCGAAACTTGGGACATAGAACGAAATCTTTGCTAGTGTGTGGAAATCATCGATTTCACCGGAGACGATCTTTTTTTAAATAGATTACCGAGGTCAGATGACGCTTAATCCCGAGTGACTGCATTTGAAACATATCTTGTAGGGTTTTGTGCGGTATTGAGAACGAATAAACATGGTAGTTATTAAAATACAAATAATGAAGGAATCTAATTTGGACCTGTTCTAATGCGTGGATATGGACAGCGTAATAGGAGCTCACACAACCGAGTCGAATTCCAACACTGATCTGACAGAAGAAAAGTACAGAATCTTAAGAGCATCCGTACTATTTAAATTAACACAACTTCTTTTAATAAACCCCAATAACCCGTTACTCTTTTTGACGATATTTGTTACATGTTGATTAAATGTTGAAGAAAAATCGACAAGTTATTTCCAGGTCACGTATCTCCGTTACCCGCGACAAAGTCTTTTCATTTTGTAGAGGTAGTGGAAAGCAATCTTTTTCCTGAAAAAAGAAATTATGAGCACTTATCACCGTTGAAAAAGAGCTTATTCCTCACCGACCAATCCACAAGTGCATCCAAGTCGGCCTGTAGAAGCAGCGAATCTTGTACGCCACCCACCGTACTACATAATTTTAGTCATCATTGTATTGTTGGAAAGATAATAGTTGATGAAGTTAAAGAATTTTCAGTACTTGGGAAATACCTTAACCACAAAAACGTAATGGGTGATTCCATACTAAAACGAATTCAAATGGAAAATAAATATTACTGAAACAATACCTATAAAATTGTCGATGAATAAATTAGTAAGCAGGAACATAAAAATGAAAATATATACATGTTAGGACGCCCAGTAGTCACCTATGGCTGTAAAAAGTGGAATACGTCAGAAACAAATTGCAACATGCTGAAAAGATTTTAAGAAGAATTTTTGGACCATTAAAGGAAGAAGATGACTGGAGAGTACATAAAAATTAAGAACTAGGTGTTCTAACACATGGTAAAGACATAGTTCATTTCATTAAGGCTCATTGGTTGAGATGGTTGAACCATATTGAAAATGTATTCAACGAAGAAGGTTAAGGTGGTCTTGGAAGGAAAGACTGTATAAGAAAAAGAAAGGGTCGTTTTAAGAAGAGCTGAATGAACGGTTTTATGAATGATTTGATGTTGATGAATGTGAGAAGAAGATGGAAGGCGCTAGCTTCTAGCAGAGATGATTGGAGGAGGATTTTGGAGAAAGATGGAGCCCATCAAGAGACATAGAGTTACAAGATGATGACGATACAGAATCCCGAGCTTCCTACCTGGAGGGATACAATATACTAACCGTCAAGGGGGTCACTGAATTGGAGCACGACATATCCCTCGTAAATACGCGGGATATCTCTAAAGTAAAGACCGCTGGGAAATAATTTCTCTCCTTGATGTTGGTAAACCTGTGTCGGTGAAGGCCACGTTTGTAATATACGAGGTGTGGCTATTAAATAACGAGACTGACGTAAAAAATGTTATTTTTATTTTTTACATAATCACTTATTGTCACCTTCAATATACACTCCTTCTCTGTCCCTACAACACTCCGTGCGAATTTTCCATTGTTGGAAACAGTGCTGGAAGTCATCTTCTGTCAGCTCCTTCAGGACACGTGCCGCTCAAAAATGTTTGTACTGACACTTTGTACGCGATTGAAAATGACCCAAACTTTTTGGAAACGATAATAACATGTGATGAAACGTGGTTTTTTTTCTTATGATCCGGAAACGAAGCGCCAATCCATGCACTGGAAGAGCCGAACTTCACCGAGAGCTAAGAAAGCTCGAATGAGCAAGTCAAAATTTAAAGCAATGACGATTGTTTTTTTTTTTGTATATCCATGGGATTGTGTACCTTCACTGGGTTCCTGAAGGTCAAACAATTAATCAATATTTCTACCTTGAGGTACTTTCAAACTACGTCAAGTCAAAGAGTAAGGAAAAAACGCCCCGAAATGTGGAAGGACAAATCATGGGTTCTCCACCAAGACAATGCGCCAGCTCATTCCGCGTTATCTGTCAAGAGGTTCCTAGCCAAGTACAGCATCTCAGTGTTAGAACATCCACCTTATTCACCAGATCTTGCACCATGTGACTTCTACCTGTTCCCTAAGGTGAAATCTGCATTAAAAGAGACAAGATTTGAGTCTGTGGAAGCTGTAAAAGAGAAAGCGGCACGTGTCCTGAAGGAGCTGACAGAAGATGAATTCCAGTACTGTTTGCAACAATGGAAAATTCTCATGGAGCGTTGTAGGGATAGAGAAGGAGTGTATATTGAAGGTGACAATAAGTGATTATGTATAAAATTAAAATTAAATTTTTTACGTCAGCTCTTTTTTTAGTAGCCACACCTTATACACACTGTATAGTTGTCTGTAAGTTGTTGCGTTGTAATACGTATGGTTATTACGTCATAAAATAAACAAAAAACCAATGTTGCCGCCGATTGTGAAATACATGGAGTGATACGTTTCTTAAACCATCAAAACGATAAGCCGGTTGAAATTCGTTGGCATTTGATTGCTGTGTACGGCGATAATGTAAAATATCCGGAAATGGTGTGAAAGTGTGATAGTTTAGAAGCAATTTACTGATTTTCTGTATTTTTAAGTTGAACAGAGATTGATTTTCATTTTGAGTCATTCATTCATGATTAAAATTTGGTTATGTTTTTCAGTTTACGTTATTTACTAATTTGTATTAATTTTTTACTAATTGTTTACTAATTTGCGCCCTGGAGTCTCCAGGGCGCAAAAAAAAATTATTAAACATAGTTTATAAATATGTGGTTTATATACATTGACAAGAGAAAGTCGTGTGACTGGTTTACACCAGACGTTCGGAAATACCATTCGTAACGGATGTACAAAGAACAGTCGGGTAACAACTGTAAGTCTGTCATACTTAATAATTAATTTTAAACTTCTGGTCTGGTGACAAGAAATTCATACACTATAATAAGATAAAATCAATGCATTTTAAAGTGACTTTGATAATTTATTTTTAAAACAAGAACTTTTAAATAAATTTGGTTGGTATTACAATATCAGTTTTGTTACATTAAACTGAGATCATATTATTATTATGTTGCTACGCACTGCTTTTAAACGTAGGTAATTGATTTGAAAAGATTCAACCACCCAGATAAGATTACCAAGTTAAATTACAGTACTCACTAATTGCAGTCATTAAGTTGTGCAATCATTCAAAATTACTCCACTTATTTGTAAAACATTCTCAAGTATTCACTTGAGTAATTCTACATCAGGATAATTATTTCGACCTCACCATAATAATCCGGATTCAATTACTATTTACCGATATAAAAATACAGAAGGAATTATTCAAACGTGGGCGGTTTTAAATTTTTCTTTAAGTTCTGATTATTCTGTTTTATTTAAACCGGTGTAATTTGGAAAATTAGAAAAACTCAGGTAACAAAAACACAGAAAATCCACTAAATATTTACTAATTGAAACTTTATAAATTTAACCATTTGGATTTAGAAACTCCGTAACTAGAAAATGTAATGCTTAGTGCTGGAAGATAAGAATCTCCAGAATTAAATGAAGGCTGGAGGCTTTAGGCTTTTTTTATTCACGGCGGCAGGCCGCAGCAGTCGATCGCCGTAATTTTCTAAGTGCATTGAACTAAAGACTTTTTATTTACAAAGAAGCTGTTTCTCAAATAGCGGCGTGCCGCGGCGTTTTGTAAATTCACCCGCTTGCACTTGGAAACCGCTGGTGGCGAGCGGTTCCTATATGCATTGAGTTGGATGGAACCTTTTGTTCCACGCGGCAGCCCGCTCCAGCTCTCGCAGTGCTACCAAACCAACCGATCTGACCTAGAATGTTTCCGAGTGGTCTTGCCATTCAAGTAAGAAACATTGTAAAAAACAATGTTTCTTACCTGAGTGTAATTGATAACATCCCTTCTACTGAAAAAGCAAAACTTCCAAGTATTAAAGTCTTGTAGACTTGGTCTATCAAACTTTCAAAAGAAGTTCATTAAATGACAACACCGACATTCGAAAGTAGTTGAAGAATTTGTCACCGCCTTCTCGTAATTTTCCATACAGGTTTCTAAATGTACTATCTACACATCGCACCTGATTTATGGGATGCATTTTCCAATGCCGTTTATGTCCTCTTTTGGACTGCAACTTCAAGTATACGCGCGCCACAATACACAGATCCATCCTGTATACTGTCAAGGACTTGATGTGTACGTTCCCTGATTGACTGCCGAAAGTAGTTGTTACTACTGCCCTCCCCACCGTAGAAAGATAAAATAACAACGGTCAGTCGCAGCGGCTGACAGCGTGCAAATTTAGTACAGCGGTCATCCGCGTTGGTCGACCGCTGCGACCTACTGCCGTGAGTAAAAGAAGCCTAAGAGAAAGAGTGGTCGCGAAGGTCGTGCAAAGTCTTCAGAATAGAAGTCCTCAGGGAGTAGACTACTATTGGAACGTCAGCAGGCGATAGGGTGTAGAACGCAGAAATGGAGAAATCCGTAAAATACCGCAAAAAAAACTGAATTCGCTTACAAGGATTCAAAAATTGGTTTGATTGGACAATTATTATCGGTTGCCTATTTAATTAAAAATAATTGAACGAATTTTGATCCGAGTTTTCTTAATGGTTAGTCTTGATCATAGAGTCTTAACAGTTTGGTTGATAATTATTTACTACAGGGGCGTTCTAATAAATAATTAACAATTAAGTAGTTTAGCTTGGAACCGCTTGTGTTACATATAGTGTATTTAAAATATTGTTGTCTGCACAGTCTATAATAATATACAGTTTACACTGCATCACATATCAGTATATCCTAATTATTACAGATAATTAAATCTCACAATAAATAACGACATAGGCTACAGACAGCATAATGGACTGCATGTTAAAAATAAAATATATTTAACACTTATTTATCAGTTTTTTCGAAAATAATACAAATAACTTACATGAAAATCGCTGAACGAAACTGTGATACATTTATTTGAGAAAGACCGTGTGTGATTACTCAGAATTTATAGACTACAGTAAAACCTCCGTATTTGCGGAGGTAAGGTTCCGTAAAATTGCTGCGAATACGGAATCCCCGATTACAGAATGGGAAATTACAACATGTAGTTATAGGGGTTACGTTCCATATTAGTTACTAACAAGTACTCAAATTTGTTTGAAATTATGTACTTACATGAACAACAGGATTTCATAAAATGAAGACACTTGGATTAATATTGTAGTATTTTTTTTTTTTTTTTTTAACGTCTGACTGTTCTGCAATTACTGCTAATGTAGACGGTGAAGGATGAAATGATTTTTTTGTAACGTATGAAAATATGCCGTACCTGAATGGGATTCGAACCCAAGACCGCATGATGAGAGGCGAGCACGTTACCAACTACGCCAATGCGGCCGGCAATGTATGTAGTTGGCCTATGTATTATTTATTCACTAATTTTTTAAACACATAAATGTAGCGTGTGTATTATTTATTCACTAATTTTTTAACACATAAACACATATAAAACACATAGGCTACATATGTTGTATGTACAACATGTATGTACATGTACACAACTACATATACAGTACATATGTACAAAATGAAGAAGTCATATTACGGGTTTGGCTTGAACAAACTTGTAATTAAATTTGTTCTTGTTTTACTCTCCTTTGTACTAGATCTTTGTAGTAGATCACGGTAAAGATTTTTATACTCATTCATGGCGTCGTCGATTTTTCGTTTAAAAACGATGCTTCTCTCCAAAGATGGATCACACTCAATAAAAAATTGACATAGATCATTTGATAGCTTCATTCCTTCCGAAAGCGTCTTACAGTTTAATCCACGTTTTGGCTGTGTACAACTAACCTCTTCCTCTTGTTCCTTTTCGAAAACCGTTAACTCTTCCAGATCTTCAGCCGTAAGCTACTCGACGTGTGAATTTACTAGTTCTTTATATTGTGACACTTATCACTAAGGTCCGTTTCGGGATCTAGGTAATTAAATAATTAATACACTAAAGTTTAAAATTACAAGTATTTTATTACAACTAAAAGATTTACAAAATAAATAATAAACTAATTATAATGAAGTAATACAATAAAGAACTTAAATAATTTACTCAGTACTACTTACAAACAATTATGCAGAATGCACATACACAATAAAACAGAATTACAATAGTTGACCAATACAATGCCCGGAACGTCGACCTCTTCTAACGTACCGATAGCACACGCAATAAACACTCATCAAAGATAAAACAAATACTAACTCCCCGACCGCACTTGGGGCTCTCTTTATATAGGTAGATCAGAGATATTTCTGGAAAGACAGAGAGATTCGATGCAATAGTAAAATACAAAAATCCTTATCATTGGTTCTGGAAAAATCTTAACTAGTGTAAACGAGTCACAATAGAATAAAAGGTGTTACACAAATAGTTCTACAACAAAGACCCTACCTTACTATACACGGCCCTTTTTAAATATTCTTTTATAACTAACTCTATTGTTACTTTGTCACTCTATTACTTACTATTTAACATTTATGAGTCTTTCGGTTCTAGAAACCTCTCGAAAACACATTCCTTTTCGATATTGTCACTATATATATAACGAAATGAATAATTTCTATGACCAATCTATGAATTGAAATATCTACAATTTCATACTTTTTCCCGCGAATACTGATGTTTTTACTGCGAATCTGGAAAACTGTCACACCAAACACTACCGCGAATAACGAATTCCGCGAATGCCGAATGCGCGAATACGGAGGTTTTACTGTATTTAATTTTCGGCTACGTGTTATCAATTTGTATTTACGATATTTAAAGGGCCCATTTTATAAACAGACACCGGCACATGCTCAGAGGATCTAGAAGTTTGGAAAAGCTAGGTATGAGCGAACACAAATAGTAAAAATGAGAATTGCAAAATTTGCTATTCTCATTTTTATTATTAGAATTTTTCATTTAAATTAAAAATTCATTTACACATGTAAATATGTGTTCATAGGCGGTGGATAATCGAAAAAAGAAGTGTTTGGAGTAAATAAAATCTTAATTTTTTTTTATATTTTGGAGAAAATTACTACTTACTTTTTGGTTTTCAGTGAAGTTCAGAAAAACGAGAATCGGATCTTTAGATACTCGGATTATTAGATATATGTACTGATCTATTACACAAACTTTACATCAGTATCCAGTATCCCGTAAAGTATTTAATCATAATAGAGGAAAGTTGTGACAAGAAAACAATGCGATATAAAGTTCAAGATAGATGAGCTTTTGATCAAATTCTCTTCACTTTTCTTTACAAACTACTACAAAACATGTTCTAAAATGCATTCGGTATTAATCCATTTTAATATCGTGTTTCCCGGTTAGACAATGAACTTATATAAACGGACTGAATATTTTGAATAACTTTAATATTTGTTAAACGTTCTTAGTAGTCTATGACTTAATATTAAACTGCTTTCTCCTCATTATAAAATTAAATATTTTGGCATAGGCCTATCACACGCAAAGAATTTAGATAAGACAATAATGTGTACAAGTAGTTCTAAATCCTAAAAAAACCATTCGCTCTAAAAAGGAATTTTGTAAAAGAAATTGTAAACGTAATTTAAAAATATTTTATTGGAACTTCAAGTTTAGCAACAAAAAATTACCGTAAACTTATGAAAAATAAACAATATATTCAAAAAAAGAAACAAACGTAAGAAAATTAAATAACGAGTCAATGTTCCTTGACAATTAGTTTAAACTGAATAATAAAATTAAATAGAACTGGAATCTAAAGGATTTTACAAGCTTCCTGTACATTTTTAAACGATAGTGCTGTGTATAAAAATTCTTGACTGCTCTGTTCTATTTCTGGTATAAATAAACTTATGCCCAAGTTTATATACCGGTGTCCCACGGAATTTAAACCTTAGGGAGATAGCATTAATTTTTATTAGTTTCTTAATATTTTCTTCCTGCGAATAAATGAAGACTTGCTATAAATTAGGAATCATTAGAAAATGTTTAGACCTTTTAGAAAATATCAATTTTGATACATTTTAAGTTGTACTTTAGCTTAAAATACATAAATTTATAACTTTTTTTTCTATTTAAGTATTGTAAATTTTATGATTGCGTCATATTGTATGTTTGGAGTAATGGTAACGTTAACGTGTGGAAATATAGATATAGGTGGGTCGAATCCATCTGCGGAAAATTTTTTTATTGTTAAAAAAATATTGGAAATATTTAAAAAAAATTTATTTATATTTTAATTTTGACAATTTGTTTTATCATCTAAATAAAAGTTTATTTACTCAAAAATTAGTTTTTTGTAATCAAATTCAGTATTATTTTAAATGCCTAATATAATTCTTCAATAACATTTAATTTTCACATTTATTGTTACAATAATTTTAGATGATAAAACAATTTTCTATACTAAAATATAAATAAATAATTATTTTTTTACATTTCCAATATTTTTTTATACAAAAAAAAAATTTTCCGCAGATGGATTCGACTCACTTATTTCTAAATCTCCATACAACCTCTTTTTTTTAACGTCCGACTGTTTTGCAATTACTGCTAATGCAGACGTGAGAAGGGTGATAGATGAAAATGAGTGATGAAAAAATGCCAGACCTGACCGGGAATCGAACCCGGTACCCCGGCGTAGAAGCCAACAGCACTAACCACTACGCCAACGGCCCGGCCGTACAAAGTTGCCATACTACAACGTTACCATTACTTCAAACATATAATATAACGTATTCATAAAATTTACAATACTTAAATAGAAAATGGTTATAAATTTATGTATTTTAAGCTAAAATACAGCTTAAAATGTTTCAAAATTGATATTGTTTTAAAGGCCTAGTTTTAAAGTTTTTTAATTTGTTTTATAGTTTTCTAATGATTCCTGATAACAACAAGTCTTCATTTATTCGTGGGAAGAAAAGATTAACAAACTAACGTAAATCAATACTATTTCTCTATGGTTCGAATTCCTTGGGACATCCGGTGTATTCCGATGTTTTTCGTATTGATATAGTTTAACGTTTTAAAAACACCCTCATTATCATTAACCCTCAATATCATTTTATTAATATAATTTTTTAATATTTTTACTTGCTAATATAATTTGTATGATATTCCTTCAATTAAAAATACATTAATATTTGAATATGAGTTACAGAGGCTGACGCTGCAGTGAAAAATCGAAGGGAGCAGGAATCCTGGCTGAAGATTAACTTTCGGGTTCAAAAACCAAAGACGATAGACTGACTGAACTGGTCTCCCATGTTTCGACCTGCAGTGGATAGGATTAGATAGACAAGATGATCGCTAGTGTCCATTCACGATATATTCTACTCAAACATTAACGCATTCACTAATTATATTTAAATTAATTATCCCATACAAGTACAATAACTCTGTAATAGTATTTGGAAATATCATTTTTTAATTTAAGCGTGCTTCCTACTCGGCCTACTTCGGCCTTGGAAAACTTTTTTTTTAATCCCTAATGTGTATACGTTGCAATCTATTTAATTTAAGAATAATAAACAACCCCATGACTCAATGAGATGAGAATATTTATGACGTGAATGTTGTACAGACTCAGGCCGACTATTCCTGAGAGAGTATGATTAATTGAACTCCGACCATCGAAGTACACTGGTAATCACTGTCTAGTATTCAAATCCGTATAAAGTAACTACCTTTACTAGAATTTGAATCGCAGAACCTTCGTCTCAAAAAATTAGCTGTTAAACAGATGACTTTGGCGATGACTCTACCGGTAGACCATGTTTTTAAAAAACTCAACCGATAAAATTTGGTTGGTAACCCGATACTGTTGTTTATTTTAAACTTATAAGATTGTCTTCTCACTCGGATAGCGTACATACACTATTTTTAAAAACGGTGTAAAAATATGTTTGTCGATCTTACTTGCAGCGCAAACAGTGTTTTTTTCACCTCGCACAAGAAATTAAATATAATTTTCGGATCTCCCTCACATAAATTGGTGGTTAAAGCAACTTAGATATTAATCTTTAAATTTTTTTTGTTGAGTAAATACGGTTTAAAAGTTGACAAAAAATTTTGAGCCAATATCCATGTCAGTTTTGTGGGGAGTATGGTGCTGTTTGTCGGAATGTAATACTTTTGTCCTAATTTTTAAGTAAATTTTTACATATCTATACAAACCTATTCTAAAAATTAATTGTGAATTTTTCTAAAGCACTTTTTTATAAGTGTTCGTGAACTATGTATAATTTTTATTCAAACAACTACTCAATTTAAACGCCGTTTGCTTGATTTTTCTTTTTGGCGTAAATTTCAATATGAACACTCAGTGCGTTCATACGCATGTTAGTTGGTTACTACGATAAGTCCCTCGTTCAACCGGAGTTATTTAACAACAGAAAGGGATTGGGCAGCCTCAAAAGCCAAAGTCTACATTAACAGTGATGGGCAAATCAGTCCAACAGTACAACATTAAAAGAAACCCAATGTAATCATTATCGGAACTTCAGGCCGTCTTACATACGTCACAACTGTTGTTCTATGGCTTTTGTTTTGTAAACAGCTGATTGACAAAACATTTTCGGCTGTATAGGTTATGAAAGTTGATGCTGTGAAGTTTAATGTTGTTATAGCTTTCTGTGTTTAACTCCTTTGTGTACTGTTTTTTAGTGTGAAATTCTTTAAGACTAAAAACAAAACATCACTCTTCCAATGGCGGATATTCATCCATTAAACATTAATATAGGAATATTAGGACATGTTGACAGTGGGAAGACATCATTAGCAAAATGTTTAAGCCAAATAAAAAGCACTGCTGCATTTGACAAACATCCTCAATCTCAAGAAAGAGGAATTACTATAGATCTGGGATTTAGTTCTTTGAAGGTCAGTTTACCTGAACATTTAATTAAAGATACAACAAATGACAAAAGAGAACTTCAATTTACTTTTGTTGATTGTCCAGGCCATGCTTCTTTGTTGAAAACAGTTATTGGAGGTAAGTGTTACTTTCTCACATTCTATTATACCCCTAATGAAGAAAAGTATATACTAAAACTTTTTTAATACCACATAACTGGTTCATAATTAAATGAAGGTCATTAACCCGGTTATTGACAGTAATGTCAACATCACAATTTGACATTCCAAAATGTATTATTTACTAGGTCAGCAATTTGTGATAAGTTATAAAAATATTTCCTCGACTTTTAACGTTAGATGTTCTCTAACAGCGCGACCACTCCCAGGTTAAATAGAAAGGAACAAAGTATTGTCTGTTATATTGTCCATGCCCTGTAATTGTAAGAGAAATTATCAATAAAACATTAGAATTAGGTCTATGCAAAACTAATTTTTATTCAATGGTTCTAGAAACCTAAAATTAATGGTATTTTATGTATCTGATATGTAGGCTAGATAGTGTTAAGCTATTGTTACACTAGGTTTTTTCTCGTGTTTTTTTTTTACATGTTACTTGTTTGCAGTTTGCATGTTAGAAAATAACAGCCTGCTCGATAACAGGGTTCTATAACCTGTTATTAAAATAACACTTATCATCCAGCCTGCAATACAATGTGCTGTTTGTCTTGTAACTTTGTGTATGTGAGAGTTTCAGTGAGATTTTCCACCCTTGTGTTTGTATTAATAACAGTATTATAACGTAGTTAAACTTAAAAGTGGTGTTATTAGACGAAATGTTTATTGATAACTTCATTTAGTTTTAAGTCTTATGCTGTTGTAGTAGTCCTTAGTACTGTTATAACAGTCAGACAAGCATCATTTGTATATCAGTTTATTAAACGGCTTTGAATCACGGTGTTATAAAGGATTAATCCATGATTTCTGGCGATGCTCCAATGTGTGGCTAGTGCAGTTGTCCTTTGACGATCAAACATATGTTGGTAGACTGGTCTGTTATGCAACTGTGCATCTATGATTCAAGATAGCCCTTGAATTACTGGGTAATCCCAGCGACAAAAGCCCATATTTTAAACAAAACATTTGGATTCCGTAGCTTTAAGTTAATATTTTCAAGTTTGTATGATTTTTTTGTGGCATTTACAGTCTGCTTTTATTTTTTTTGCGTGTGATGTTATGTAGGCCTACTTCTTGTTTTATTTAAAATTTATTTTCCTGCCTGTGATACTAGTTTATAAGATGTTAGTGTTATAAGAAAACTGCGCTCTATATTTGCGCCCTTCTACACTCTTGTATGGAGTAACAGGCGATGATTACTGCCCTGGTTTTTCCCCTATAAAAAATTATCCTGAAAATGCTTTCTTTCATCATTCCACTCTGTAGATTGTTTTTTTTTTAACGTTTTGCTCTGAAAAACTTCTATGTTCTTCAGTTGTTTATTACACAACACATTTGTACACCCAAACAATATTTGTAGTTTTCAGACTGTATTTCTATCTGATACTTCTTTATGTTTTGTATAATTTGGTCTTTTTGTGGTTTCCTTAACCATCATAGTTGGTTTGTGTATTTTTTCTGCTTTTCAAATAATTGTTTTTATACAATTCTTATTTGAAAGCTCACCTACTCATTTGATGCACATACTATATGAATCATTAATGAATGTCCAGCCAGGTCATCAAAACTGTGTTAAATTAATTCTTTATTTTATTTATTCTGAACCAGATGCAGTTATTTATAAGACAACAGATTAATTAGTTTTTTGGTAGATAATTTATGCTTCTTCATCCTCTGCTTAAATAATAAGTGTATTCGTATGTATCTTTTCAGGTTCGCAAATAATCGATTTAATTTTATTGGTAATTGATATTACTAAAGGCATTCAAACACAAACAGCAGAATGCTTAATATTAGCTGAGATTACATGTAAGAGAATGATTGTTGTATTAAATAAAGTTGATTTAATTCCGTCTGCAAAACGTGATGCTACAATCGAAAAGGTTAGTAACAATTTGTAAATAGTAATTATTTAATGTTTTTGTTTCATTTCTACAGGAAAAGGTACTGCTTCAGTGATTAGATTTCTAATTTGTAACACTTCTTATTGCTTTGTTTTATTAATAGTAGAAATAAGACATTTTTTTATAAATAAATTTTTGCCAGGAATGAATTAAACACAGAAAATGAAAGAGTTTAGAATATTTTCTTTTACCTATATTTTATTGGCAAATATATATATATATATATATATATATTATTGCCTTGTCAATTCAAGTCATGACTCTATATATATATATATATATATATATATATTAAATGTATATATATATGTTTTATTTTTTTATATTTTTTTCCTTTTGAGGTCTAACAATGTTCCACTTTAATCAATGTTCGAAGATCTTTTAGATCAATAATTTCTGGAGACTTTGGGTTTTAGTAGTCTCTTTTATGCCCGGTAATCTTTAAGTCATTGAGATCTTTGTTGTCGAATTTTGTCTGAAACGATTCTTACTACAGGTTTTTTGGTTTCATTTATTTTGTTGAATCTGAGTTTTGTAAAATTTTTAGTTTTTTATGTAGTTTTACGTAATTTTATGTAATCCTACTTCCTACTGACATGTTTCAGTGGATTCACCATCATCAGAGCACATACAAACTAAATTTGTTAGAATTAATTAAATTTTCAGAAGATGTTGTATCTTCAGCTATTCATATGAAAGATTTTTACGAATTTATAAGTGATTTAGTAGGTGAAACGGGTCAGTGAAAGATTAAATTTTTTTGCAATAGGATTGGTTATAAGCTGCAGGATGCATTATAAAGATATATTTACATACATTTATATTTCATATGAGTTTGCTATGCTTCATGGCAAACTTAACTTAAAAAATTTAACTTATTACACAACCTTACATGTCATTCCTGCACAAATAAAACCAATTAGTACCGGAAACAGGATTTTAATTGGCATCAGTATGAATCACCAGTGGAAGAAGATAGTATGACTTGAGAACAACTGAGTATGTGTTATAAGACAAAGTATGGAAAATCTATTTTTTTTAATAAATTGTACGATCTCTTTGATTTTTTTTTTTTATGTCTGACATTAACTCTTTTGATGTCTTTTTTCAGTAATATAAGACAAAGTTTTTCATGAGAGAGTTTTGAAAATTCATAATTAGCACCTTTTACTATGAAGATAACTGTTTATTACTATACTGTTAAATATTGTTATTATATTCTAAAAGATAAAGTATCGAGATTGTAATGCAGTCAGATAGAGAAAGGTGTCAAATCATCCTAACAGCTTTATTCTCTATAAAGTGTTACATAGCCCGTTTATCCCAGAGTATTTCCATAAATTGTAGATTTAGAGCATTGTTTGTCATTTATTTAACTAAATACGAACATAACACTTTCTTTAATGACAAAACTAAGTTTTTTAAAAATGTTGTATACTGCCATCCATTTAGCTTTAAAATTACCAATTTTTAAAACATAAGAATTGTTTGCTATTAATAACAACTTCATTTATTACTGTATGTAAGTTATTCACAAATTAAGAACAGTAATGCAGATTATAAAAAAATGTATCTATATGTAGTAATCCAACCCCTAACCAATTATTACCAGTTTCCTCCACTTTGAGCTACTTACAGTTCAGTTAATTTTGTCATGCAATGTTTTTACTCTAGATGAAAAAGAAAATGAAGGTAACATTAGAGAAAACACCGTTTAAGGATTCTCCTATTGTTACTACATCTGCATGTGCTTCTGATTCAGAACAGCTCGCTAGTGGTAAGTGTTGTAATGCTTAACTTAATAACTGTTACTTTATTATAACAAGATTCACAGTATTATAAATTTGTGTGTAGCAGCTGTCATTACCACGCTTAAGGTAACAGTGTACTATAGTTGCTCTGTGGGGGATTAGTTGACAAAAATATTACATCATTGGTATTGTTTTTCTCATTTACTTATCACCATTTAATAATAAATTCTTGCATAACAATTTAGTTGTGTTTGCTAACTGTAACTATTGATAAATAGTGCAAGTTACACGTGGTTTCAATGGTTATCATGATAATGTAAACATTTAGTTTCTTTCTATTTGTTTTAATTTTTTACACTGATTATTTTGAGCTGTGATTTTATTATTAATTTAATTAGATACTTATGGAATAAATGGTTAACCTAAAGATATTTTGTTACATTTGGCCTATAATTTAATATTAAGTATGGTTTTTTTTTAAATTTTTTTTTTTAAAGTTGCATCAACTGCTTGGTCATTAGGGACTTCGGCGGATTGTGTAATTTAACTATGGAATTTGACATTTGAAAATTTCCATACCCTGGCCAGGAATCGAACCCGGGACCTCCGCCTGGCAGGCCAATGCGCTTACCACTATGCTATTGAGGGGGCCAATAATTTTTATTATTTATTTATTTACTTTTTCTGAAAGTAAAAAAAAAAACAACAGTAATAATAATAATAGACAAGAACAATAACTAACAAAAAGTGGTTGCAATAGTACTTGTGGGGATAAAGTATCAACTAAAGTAAATTAAATTTACTTTAGTTTACGAGAACTGAACTCAGTTCTATAAATTTTATAGAACTGAGTTCAGTTCTCGTACAAATGATAGATAAATTATTGAAGCTGCAACAATGATTGAGCAGAATTGTAATTCAGCTCAGGTAGACAGTGTTGACTTATGTAAAAAAATTTCATAAAATCTGACAGTCCCACAATAGCAGGTAGCTCACCATTCTGTGATTTCAACTGGTTTCCATATTTTAACAAGCAAAAACTGCAGAATTTTATTCCTTTTAGTAAACACTGAACTTATTGATGTTAAAATGTGTACATGCTACATATTATTGTCATGATTTTTCTCTGTGTATGGTAATTAATTTGTTGCTTGTAGAAGATGTACTTCATCAAAGTTTGCTAAAATACTACAATGTTGCCCGTTAGATGTTAGATAATTTTGTCCCAGTCCTGGCTTGTTTCAATCATGTCATGTTAATCTGTTAACGATCTTGAAACTGTACCATATGATTGACTGGAATTTTTGCATTTCTTTCATAAACCTTGTTCATACCATTGTCAGGCATTTTACTAGAACTACAGTCCTTTTTAACTCTGAATTTAAGTCTTTGGCTTAATGACAAATTTTCTGTTCTGTTTTCAGGAATAACTAATTTAATTGATACTCTAACAGATTATATAATAATTCCAGAAAGATTTCCTGAAAAACCATTTGTTTTTGCAGTAGATCATTGTTTTGGTATACATGGTCAAGGTACTGTTCTTACCGGAACTATTATTCAAGGATCTGTCCGTGTTAATGATGTAAGTATAAATTAGTGATATAAACCAGCGGTTCTCAAACTGTGGTACACAGGTTTATAGCTGGTGGTATGTGAGTATTTGCGTTTGATTGATTTCATTTTGTATCTTTCTGATCATGTATTTGTGAGAAAAAGGAGAATGCAAAATTTGTGCATGTGTGTGAGATTTACATGTCACACAGCCTGTACAAATAATTTGTGCATTCATTCTTTCTAGAGAAAAAGAATATAAAACAGCTTATTGAATGAAGGAGGGACTCTCTAATTCCTTTGAGATAGAATTACTGGTGGTACCTGAATATGTCAAGACATATTAAGTGGTACTTCTCCAAAAAAAGTTTGAGAACCGCTGATATAAACTAGTAATCACGCAGTATGTATGCTATACTATTTTTCAAGGCTGATGAGCTTTGAACATACGCATTGCCCCTACCCACTTTATAGCTAGCCAATGACTTCCCAGCAACGTTGCTAATACCTTGCTCTCCTAGCTTTGTCATATATTTCATCAGCCATTTTTTTGGTCTTTCAATAACAGTTATAACCTATGAACATTTATACCAGCTACATTATAAAGTATTGCATGTTAACACGCTCTATAATCGATGTGTTCAGTACGAGATGCAAGATACAATTGAACTACTGTGGCTCTTACATACATGCATGCATAATGTTTGTCAGGTACAATCTGACAACGCTGGCAAATGTTCTAATTGGTCTAAATGCGTAAAACAGCAGAGCTCGTCAACTGTGAAAACCATTATAGTTGTGATTGTACTGATCTGAAGTGAATTAGGAGAAAATTCAGTTTAGGAACTTGTTGTTGAAATAGTGTTGGTGATCTCTGGCTCCGCGACATTGTAAACCCAATGACTAGGTACAACACACTCATATACATTAAACTCTCGATTATCTGCAGTAATGATTGGTGTGGTATTCATAGACAACAAAATTAGTTCTGTGGTTAAAATCCTATGTCCATAACAGGCAGGTGGCGTTTAAATTATTTGCACTCTATCTGCTAGTTCCAAAACTACAAAAAATAGTTCTGTTTCTTATCACATGGTCAACCAATTATACGACTGAAGCATTTAAGAACAGAAGAAGTAGAAATGTAAAAGACACTAGTCAGAGTTATCTCCTCTTAGAGTAATGAATTTCATTATACAGCAAGACTCTGTGGTGAATGAAGTGAAGGTGTCATTTGCAGGGTGAAAAGTAGAAAGTAGTAAAGTGTTTTTCAGAGGACCAATAAAAATGAGAGAAATAATGAAATTGAGTTAAATTGTTAAAAAAACCTGTTTTACTGTTTTTAATTATCAGCTGATGTAGTTTTTCAAGCTGTAAGTTTTTTCTTCAAATTAATTTATCTGCATACATTTTTCTGAGACACTCGGTATATCATCCTTATCTCGTAGGGTCATGGGTTTGCTTATTGTTCTTCAATTGAACAGATTGCAACATACACAAATTTTATGGATAAAAAAAATATTTATAACAAAATTAAAAGAATTGTATTTATAAATAATATTTATCGGTTTTTCCAGATTATTGAAATACCATCATTGAAATTAGAAAAGAAGATTAAATCTATGCAGATATTTAGACGAAGTATCGACTATGCTGCTCAAGGTGATCGATTAGGGATTTGTGTTAAACAATTAGATCCTAATCAGATAGAAAGAACCATTGTGTGTGCACCTAATTATTCTTCATTAATATCAGCTGCCGTTATAAATATATCAAAAATAAAATATTTCAAAAGTGATATTAGAACTGGTACAAAATTTCATATTAGTATTGGCTATGAAACTGTGATTGGGAAAATTATTATTTTTAGTTCTTTACAAGTAAATGAACAAAACATTAATTTTGATATTGATAAAGAATATTTATATAATGACCAATTGTATGATGATATTTCTAAAGCCGAAGAAACTGAAAAAATTGGAAAACAATTTGCCGTAATAGAATTTGAAAGACCTGTAATCTCTATTTCAAGTAGTTTAGTTATAGGATCAAAACTTGAAATCGAAACGACAAGCAACGTATGTCGTTTGGCGTTTTTTGGTAACTTAATTTATAGTTTTAACGAAAAAAATTTCAGTCATTCCCAATTATCTGTATTAAAAATTTATAAAATCAAAGAAAAAAGTGGCACAGTCGATAGAATAGTTTCTGAAAACGAAGTAATTGGTAAAAATATTTTTAAAAAAGATTCTAATATTGAACGTTTCATTGGTTTTAATGTACAATTATCTACCGGTGAATCAGGAACCATCGAAAGAAGTTTCGGTAAAAGTGGAAAAATCTCAATAAGAATACCAAATAGATTGAAAAAGGAAACTCTAGAAAACTGTGATAAATCATCCAAAAGAAAACATAAAAATTCCAGCCCTGATGAAATTAATGTCGATACCATTGAATCAATAAAATTTTCTATGAAATTTAAAAAATATTACTTAGATAAAGAGAAAAAAATCGTTCAGTGAATAAAGAAAACAAATTTTACACAATGGAATCAATTTTTGTACCTTCCCGATATTCAAAAATAAATCTTTTTAATACATCCTGTAGCTTGTTTTGGTGTATGTACCATCATCAGAGTATTTAAAATACTATTTATTACCAATTGAAACAAACTAATTTATTGAAATCTTATTAGAAGTTATTTCTTCAGTCAGAAGTAAAATAAAATTGAGTTTAAAACGTAGTTAGGACTATTGTCGCTACAACTATAATATACCAGCAAGTGCTCGTCACCATTATTTGTTCCCAGTAGAAGAATTAATAGTGAATTTGGCACCATTGTCTTAGATCTGAGACAACTCCCTTAACAAACTACATGACAAAGTTAGAACGATGCTACCTCGTCAAGGAACTCCCACACAGGAAAGCTATGCATCTTGCAGTACAAACTTCACATGCCATGGGGGGCCAATTTTCCCCTCAGCCTTGAACCTCCAGCATAAGTCGCTGCCTGGACCCCTCGAGAGCAACAAATGTTCTCTTGACTGGACCTTCCCACAGACATAAGAATCATTATCAAACCTCTTCAAATACACCGCGAACTAGTGAGGATACACACTCCCATTGTCCTTAAATAAACACTTAAGGCGCACCATCCCCAGGTGCCAAAAAAAAGATATTTGAACTAATGTAATCCTTATTATGTACCATTTAATTATGAAAGTGATTGTTAATACAAGAAAGAAAGAATGGGCAGCATCAGATCAATAATCTTTTAGAATGGAACCAAAATAAATGAAAACTATTAATTTTAATTAACAATGGGTAATAGTTTGCAGTAGAGCACTCTGGCAACGCTGTAAGATGTCTATTGGACGGCTCGTTTTGTTTACTACTGTAGACCCGACCTTTGTACCCATATTAATTTAGCATAACATATACACAGGAGTGTCAATTATTCGAACCGCTATCGACATAAAAAAAATACATATTTACTACCAAAATACGGACATAATTCAATGAAAAATTTATACTACAGTTTAGTTTCCTTGTTCAATTTAGGGACAGTGGAGACTGATAAGAGCAAAATTCAAGATTTTTTTAAAAATTACTGAATAATATCTACAAACGGATTAAACAATTTTCTAAAGGATTTTACTGTGATTTTTTTTGTTTATTTAATCAGTTTTGAGATTCTGTATTTTTCCGTTAGTTTTTATAATATTTTGTACTCTACATTAGCAATAAATTAGTATATTTTTTAAACTAAAGTTTATGGTAGCCTTTTACAATCCCGTTGGTGTAGTGTTTAGTGCAACTGGCTTCTACGAACATAATCTATCAAACATATAGGTTATATATATTACTATTACATTGTTACGGTACAGTGTATAAAATTACAATATTTACCGTATTTGATTATCAGAACTGCTCTGGTCCCAATTAGTTTGGATAATTGATGCTCCACTGTAGTTTCAATTTTAATTATACTAAATAAATTTTTATTTATACTAAATATGATGATGGTGGATCCACCAAAACATGTAAGTATATTTAAATGAATCATAAGTAAAAGAAAATCAAAGTAGCTACAAAAGGTCTGTAAAATATTTTCGAGTATTAAATAAGAACTTACTAAAATTTTGATAGGAAAAATGTCTAAACACTAATGCGAAAAAGCATGTAAATCTATTTCTAATATAAAAATTCTATTTGTTGATTTTATTTAAGAGTTAATATTGTTAACAAGTTTTGTTATTAGTGATTGTTATCAACAGTAAATTATAGAATAATATAATGTTGTGGCTGTTTTTCAGGTTCTTTTGGGGGTCTGGTTATTTACAAGTAACAAAACTTACTTTTAAATTTATAACAAGTATTTATTAACAAACCAATTAATTACAATTAAACTACTTAATAGGAGACTAAATTGAATACAAAATGTTTTAAAACTTAATAAATACAAACTCTGCCCATGACGGACAGGTGGAATGTCAAATTATTTACACTCAATCTGTTCGTTGCAGGGCTAAAATAAATAGTTCTGTTTCTTATCACATGGTCAGCCAATTAAATGACTGAATCATTTAAGAACAGAAGAGGTGGAGGTGCAAAAGACACTAATCAGAGTTATCTCCTCTGAAAGTAATGAATTTCATTATACAGCCAGACCCTGTGGTGAATGAAGTGAAGGTGTCGTTTGCAGAGTGGAAAATATGTGCTTTTCAGAGGGCCCGGCATGCTGATAAGCGTACTTTTCCACTCAGTGAGGAAGGCAACGGTAAACCACCTCGCTCCTCATTTTACTTAGTAAAACCTCTACAGGTTCAAACCAGCCTTTTGGCTGATGACCTAAACAACAACAAATACAAACTAAACTTACTAAAAAGAAAATACGGCCATTAATAAGCAAGCAATCAATCAATAAATTTCTTACCGATTATTTGATACAAAGATAAAAATTTTATGCTATTTCTTGTCACTAATAAACCTGTTTTTCGTTTTCCATTTTGAGTTGTCCACTTAGCAAAAAACCAAGGTTATGGTTTTTAATGTTTCTGGACTATTAACACACATATCCATTGCCCATTCCAGCTATTGCTGGCTCTGGGTGTTCACCAAGCCTCTCCATCTTCTATCCTTCCACCGTTTCTTCCCCTCTATTCGTTGCCAGTTGTATCCCTGTCCCTGCACATTCCTTCTAACTTCATCCTTCCATCTTTTGCTTGGTCGTTCGTCCTCATGATCTTGTTTCTTCCATTCTTCTAGGTATCCTTTTCTCCCACATTCTCTTCACATGCCCATACTATCTTATCCTCATTTTCTCTACCCTCTCCCTCCTCATACATTCCACATTTAACTCCGCGCTAATCCGGTATTCTTTATTCTATCTCTCCTTGTCTTATCTTTTATTGCTCTTGAGAACTTCATCTCCCCTGCCTGTAACATACTTCAATTCCTCTCATTCATCCTGCCACGTTTCCGCTCCATTCAGCACTGGCTGGTGCTTAATACAATGTAGGCATATGCCTACATCATTAATTTAGCCGTCTCTGGTATTTACCTGTACCGTAACAAGTGTTTTACCGCTTTGTATATATTTCCTCCTTTTTGCAACAGCTGTGTTATTTATCCATCTATCTTTCCGTCTTCTAAAATCTCACTCCCTAGATATTTAAAATCTTTCACCTGTCTCAAACATTTTTCCTTCCAGTGTAATGGTCGCCTCACTACCCCTGTCCCTTCCAAAAACCATTACTTCACTCTTCTCTCTACTTATTTGAAGGCCAAAGCTCTTCATTATTTCATTCCAAGCATCCAGCTGAATTTGTACATCCTCTACTGTCTCTCCCCGAATCACCAAATCATTCGCAAAAATTATCTTATGACTAATGTTTCTAGACTTCTCATATTAAGAACAGGTTGTTTTTATTATTATTATTGTGAATTTACCTAACCCTAGTGATTTCCCCTTCCTCGAAACATGCAACAGTTAGTAAACCAATTGTGAGCTACAATATAATCATCAACAGATTCAAGTATTATTGCTTGATAGATATGATTATTACACACTGTTAAAATTTTTAACTCAATATTTATACTCATGGCTGGAGTAATAAATTTGTAAGCATACATTAGTTATGGTTCAATTCCCGGACAGATCTAGCATTTTTTCATCAGTCATCTTCACCTATGATCCTTCTCACCGTCTGAATTAGCAGTAATTGTAAAACAATCTGACGTAAAACCAAAAAATATATATGTGTATTTTTTTTAATATTATGAACAACAAATAAAATTTCATCAACATGAATTTCTAAAACAAGTTCAGTTCTAAATGCAAAAAAATTAATACCTACTGAACTTCATTTTATTATTTTAAGGTAAATATTTTAATTATTTTATTATTTATAGTATAATTAATTAATTTAATGTAATCTTTAAGAAGGTGGTGTGTTAATAATTTGTTCAAACTCATTTAATGTAAAGTAAGAACCATCTGTTTTAACTATTTTCACATTACCATTAGCAATTAATTTGATATTATTCTTTTGAACGACTTCTTCCCAATCTGTATAACTGTCTGGTGGTAAATATTTACCTTTAACATATCTACCCTTGATACCAGTAATAGTTTCCATAGAACTTGATGCAGCCGCTGCAACTCCATCATCTGTGCACCTACTACCAGTAAAATAATCATTACCAGGAAACGAAAAATGATCCCAAGCAACAATTTTATATAATTTACATCCTGAAAAATCATCATTTTTATCTTCTTCATATTCTTGAGGAAAACACATCTGCGATTTTCTTTTACCGCTTAATTTAATTGATGGTCGTGTTCTAAATTTAATATTTCCAATAGTTTGAGATGTTATTTCACATTCATTGAAAGGATCATAATATATACAGGCTATATTAGAATAACGTTCACTATATTTTGTAATAATGTATTTTAATGCTTCACATAATTTTTTACCAACATTCCCACGAAATTTACCAGCAAACTGTCCACAGCCAATTCCAGGCACGGTAACAACTGCTAAATTTTCACTTTTTTTAGCACTTTCATTGATATGAATTAAAAGAGGAAATATCCTCCGTTCTATTAAACTATTGTATCGATTCTGATCAATATTACCTTCTGAAACTACTTCCTGATAATCAGGTGTTTCCCCATTGAGCCCATATGAATATTGTAATAATGCTCCTGGAGTAAACAACAGTTCTGCTTCTAAAGGTTCGCTGTGTTCTTTGAACATAGTATCTGATACATACCATACCCCATTATCAAAAATCTGAACTGGTGCTGCTATATTTATATTTCCTAATAGTTGGAATTCCAAAGAATTCCAGTCGGAACCATCACATATACAATCTGTCTCAGAAAATATCAAAGGTATTTTTGTAGCTAGAAGTAAATTTATAAACTGTTCATTATTCATGTTTTTGAGACACTCACCACGTTTAGCTGAATCGTCAATCTGAATTTTTAAATAAGAGCCAGGAGATAACTGGTTATTAATCAATTTATTTTTATAATCTATTATTTGCTGAAATGAAGTTTCATGCAAAATTATGGAATATAAAGGTCCGTTTTCCATCATATTATAGCAAATTACATACACAACTCGCTAATGTTAAACAATTTTAATATTCTTTACACAAAGAAATTTTTTAAAACCCGACTTTTATTACACTATAATATTAGTTTGCAACTTATTTCACTATTTATCAACAATTCTGAACTGAAGACTCGCACTATACGTTGCTGTGGTGAGATGCCTAATGTCCGACTGTAACAAAACTAGCAAATTTGTTGAGAAAATGTATACAGTGACTGGGTGCAGCCACCATCACTACGATTACCTATACTAAGCGTATTCTACTCTGCAATGAATCACCTAATCACGTGGTCGGTGTTGTGAAAGGACGAACGTCAACTTGTGACACAGAAGGTTAGCAGCCTCAATAAGTAAGTTATGACGTCATAAGAAAGGTATAGACTGTGTATAAGACCAACTAATGTTTCGCTTTTTATAATTTTTTCAACATTTTAATTGATTCAAGGTCACAGCCATGGCTTGTACGCAGTGCTGGTTTGTATATTTCGCATCAGTTTTTCCTCCTATTTTGTAATAAACAGTTCAAGCTTTCCCCCTCTTCACATTGTACGGCCGGGTTGTGTAGGAGCGATAAAGCGGGTGAACTGTCTACATGATGCGTTTACTACTCTCATTTAAAATTTGCATCTCGTCTTTACCAGCCGTGTGTGCGCTAATACAATGTACAGAATTGGGGCAATTGTATGGCTGACTGAAAACACTAACAAATACCTATATATTTTCATTTAATCTGTAAGTGTTCTCGGTATATCATGATCCCGTATATGAAATTTTATCTATGTCAAACTTCCAGTTAATAAGTAATCACCGTAGAAACGAAATCGTCCTATTTTAGAGCTGTCAGTTTTTCCTTAAAATCACTTATAACTTTTTAACCGTTTCAGTTTTCGTAAAAATTAATAGGACAAAAAACATGTTTTTCATAATTTTAAGTTGCATAAGCCTAGAGGATTTTACAGTGTTGTATTTTTTTTTAATGAATGTTATTGAGAATGCTAATAGCGGGCCGATTCTGTTCAGTGTACTCTGTACTAGTAACTTCTTATGGGAAAATGTGTTCCACTTTTCGTCTGCTGTTACTTAGATCTATATCTTATTCCACTTAATTTCTAATCGAATCATATGAGCGTACGGTTTGAAGAATGAGACTAATGTGACCGCGGTATGTTTCAGACGGCCAGGCACCAGTGACGAGCCATGTTTTATCGTCATAATTTGTGCTTTTTTTTGCTCAGTACAGTCATGATAAAGTAAGAAAGGAATTTCCCTTTCACTCCAAATCACGTGTAATATTAGCCGAACCGCATGACAACGGCAGCTTGAACTCTACTACTCTGCCTGATATTATTAGCTACTATTATAAGAAATGGAAACCAGACTTACAGTTAACTTAATTTATTGACATTTATGCAATCTGAAATAAATTAAAAAGTAAGTAAAGAAAGTATTTTTTGAAATCCCTTGTTGCCTGTAAGACGCGTTTCATAACGGCACACTTTCTATAATTCAATGATACATCAGGTCCCTCTTTCACTTCCCGCTCAAAATACGTTATCACATTATTAATAATTTTACGACTTTGACTATGCAAAACTTGTCCTTTTTTGCCGACTTTATTTTCCCCTATTTTCACTCATTTTATATGAACTTAGAACTGAACCGAGTCGACGAAAAAGTAAACAGCTTTGAATAATATAAGACACTACATTAGAAATTAAAATCCGATAATTAGCAATATAGTAAACGATAAAAATAAATACATGAGATAGAACAACAAAGATAGATTTTAACATTTGTGTAGAATAACACTTCACTTCAATACGCTAAGGTTAGAACTCAATTGTCAAGTTGTGAACGTACTACTCACGCACACCCCTCTCCTTATTAAATGGACTTTTCTATACATACTACATATACTCCCAACAGCTTAGACTAGCCCAAGGCACTGTGACGTCACTTTTTCCCTTTACAGAATATTTTCACTATAATACGTTAAATCGGTACTTTATAATTAAAATTATCATAGTTAAAAACAATTTTTCTCACGCCTTTGGTATAGCCCACGCTAAGTATTTTCTGTAGTTACAATTACACATCCAGCCAGGAGCAGGGCGATTGTTTACAATAGGTCTGTTTTTATTGACAATAGGTACCTTTTACTTTCTCTTGTCTATATGAATATATAGGAAGGAAAGTATTGTTTTCATGTCAATTTTTCACCGGATCTACACGTTTTCAGACCCCCTGAACCCAGAAAACATGTTTTAGTGATTGGTCTGTGTGTGTGTGTGTGAACAGAATATCTCAAGAACGGAACCTCGTACGAACTTGAAACTTAAGTTAGACACCACTACCGGACCCGACACGAACATTTTCATCAAAATCGGTCAACCGAAAGTAGTTGTTTATTTGTGTAATTTTTCACTTTTTTGCGATTTTCTCAAAACTGGTCCTACGATTTTTTTTAAAAATCGCCACGTTTACTAAATTTTTTATGCTCTACAAGATAGGGTAAGCGTCATGTCTGCTGAAATTCTTGGAGAGGCTGTTATCACGTAAAAAATTTGTTTTCTTAAGATTGCTGCTTTAATATGCATTTTACCGCAAAAATGTATAATAAAAGTTGTAGACATTTTAAAATCCTACAACTTTTATTTCAAACATTTTTTTGTATAACGCTTAGTTTAACGGTAATTAGCGATTTTCTGTTTTTTTTTTCTCACAAAAACGTGTGAAAAATAGATTTTTTAAAGATTTCAGCCTTGGTATGAATTTTACGACAAAAGTATTATTACAAAATTTATAGGAAATTTAAAGATCTACAACTTTTATTTAAAGTATTTTTCTCTATAGAGCCTAGTTTAGCGTGAAAGAGTGATTTTCCGTATTTTTAAGCCAAATTGAGGTTGATTTTCATTTTGCGTTTTTCACTCATGATTAAAATAAGGTTATGTTTATTGAAGTTAGTTTTTTTGTTTATTACTAATGTTATGTTATATTGTTAATTAATTGCATTGGCAAGAGAAAGTTGTGTGAGTGTTTCACACCAATTTTTATAACATCTCTATCTGAAAATGCTCCAGTTTATTTTGGAGGAAGTGCTTGCAGTGTAAGTGCATCTAATCTTATTACTGATGAACAGCCATGGTCAAAATTATCACATTAAAAACTCTCGTATCTTATCTTGACGGAATTACTAAAATGTAAAATCTAAAGTAGCTAATTTTTTGTTTCAGTTAATAAAACTGTTTTGTTGTTGCTATCAGCAATCGCAGCATATCCTAATTTGGAATAGATCAAAATATCAACATAATGAAAATCTGTTGCTGTAAGCATGTACATATGAGCTACTGTGCATGTCAAATTTTAGTAGGAACGTTTGTGCTCACTTTTATAGGTTATTGGTATAAAATATCGGGTCTTTTCCGTTTTCTGCAATGCCACTATCAAATCCAAATTCCCTGAACAGTTGCACACTTGTTCATTTCTCCCACTCCCTGCCTTACTGAATACTCTACTGAGACAGACACACTCACGCACGCGTACAAACGTTCTTCCCAGTCCCAGTATATAGTACTATGTTACACGTTCTGTTGTTTTATTTCTTATTTTGATTGTTTTATTTTGCTATTTCTACATTTCTATTACGTTATACGTTTTAATTATTTACATTGGGAAGAGAAAGTCGTGTGAGTGTTTCACACATACTTTTCTAGTTGTCACATCTTCTGGGTTTATGCAGTAACCCCTTTCCTAAACGAGAACGCTGCAGCATTTTTCTGTCTGAATATTATTAAGTAACTACAAAATTCATAGTAGACTAACTGTGTAGTAACTAACTGTAAAATGGGAGTGGAGTTGACATTACTGCAGGAATATTTATATGGCGCGCTAGATGCAGGAGTGGGAGAATTGTGTAACCCTTCCAGGGATTCGGATTTGATAGTGGCATACAGAAAACGGAAAAGACCCAAAATATCCAATAATAGTTAATCTGTATTACATTGGTTATTACTGGTTTAAACTTAATTTTTTAGTTTTGACAATCATTTTGTAGGTTATTATTTTTATCTCTCTTATAAGTTACAACTTTTTAAAATGGGAAGTCAGAATAATATAAAGTAATTCTTGGAGTTGTCGGGCAGACAAGTTTGTCACTTTAACCAGTTTATTTCATTATTCACACCTAAATCTCTAAAAACCTAGAGTTAAGTGTTACAATATCCGAGGAAATTTTAAAAAAAAAACCATTATAAAATTATTCAGTTTGTACCAGCTCACACAAAAAAAAATTACGACTAGTTGGTTTCAAATAAATTGATAATCAAACTTATGACTTTTTGATCAACAGTTTTGCACATACTGCTAATGCAGACAATGAAAGGTCATCGATGAAAATGAGTGATGACAGAAACCCAGACCCGACTGGGAATTAAACCCGGGACTCCTGGCATAGCAGCCTGTAATGCTGACCACTACACTTCGGGTCAGCCGACTTACGAAGACGTGAGTCCATGTAAATATAAAGAGAAAAATTCAAGATATATAATTTTCATACTCTATAGCAAGAATGGAAAATAAAATTTATTTATTATAAAAGATGTAAAGAGTTGAAAATTTATTAACCTCAGATTTGAAAAATTCTGGCATTTCATTAAAAATAAGAATTAAATAGTCTTCAGACTAAGGACAATAGACATCTGTACTGAAATCAGCAACCTTTTTACTTCATTTTCTGAAACTACCAACAAAACACATCCAACTAGTAGTAATTGCCATGGTCAACATGAACATGATGTTAATTTATCAAATCTTGATTAGTTTTGTTCAATCATTTCCTGAATCCAAACATTAAAAAAGGAGCTGAACCTAATGGACATTCATCTATTCCTGATAATTTGTACAGCTGGACTTGGTGAACCATTAGCTCAAATTTCAAATAAATCTGTAGACTGGTTGATTTCCTTTGCAAGGAAACTCTCTTATGTCAGTCCCATTTATAAATCAGGATCAAAGATTCAATAATATTAATTACTGACCAGTATGTATTAAATCTTCACCAGCTAGTAGCTAAACTGCTTGAACAATTGGTTCTTCCACAATTATCTTTTACTTCCAAGAAGAACATATTATGTTCGCTAAACATGTCTTGATAGTAGATCTTCTTCTAGTGCCATGCATTAGTGGACACGGGGTCATCATGGTCTCGGCGGTGGATTTTTGGCAACTAATTTTACACATGTCAACTAGTTACTTAACTTATTGAATAAAGGTCAGGATGTTCATGTAGTCTGCACAGACTTTAACACATCTTTCAAATGTGGCATAAAAGAGCACTGGAAAGATTTAGATCATACTGGTAGACAACTGCAAACTGAAGCGGTTGATTATACTCACACAAGTTTGTGGTTACGTCAAGTGTACCTCAGGGTTCACAATTGGGTCAATATTGGGACAATTGGGTCTTATCCTTTTCATGGTACTTGACTGAGCATACTTACTACAAAAAAAAAAATCAACATGCTAATGAACTAAATTTTAAAAAAATCGCTTGCTCAAATGGCAATGACATCAAATATCACTATGAAGTCAACTGATGGTGTATTAGGAGAGTTACAAACTCTCCTACCATATTTTATATCATACAAACCAACATTTGTCTCGTATGATAATTGTTGCATGTTGTACACGTCTTATGATACCTGTCATGTCACGTATTTGTGTTAATGGTCTTAGACTTATAGGGAGATCACTGTTAAACAAAGGCTCCAAACACCACACGTTTGATTATTTTTTATGAATTACCGCTTTACACAATGTAGCAATGATGAACAGAAGTATACGAGAGGATACATCAACAAACAACAAACTAATTGGTATATAAATAATCTTTATCTATAAACAAAGGTAACATTCATAAAGTTACTGTAACTGAAGTTAATTACTGTTTTTTTTTTTCATGAACGCTCATATCCCAAATCTGTTCTAAGACAAAACCTATTAAAATATTTCTCATACAAACGTTCATTTATAACAAAATTTTAATCAGATTCTAATAGGCTGCATCAACTAAATACAGTAAATATAAAACCAAGATACTCTATATTGTATTCAATTATATTTACTGAGATGCAAATAATAAATTAACAGAAGCATTTTTGTAATTTTGTAAAGTTTCACTGCTTTCACCTGAAATACAAGAAAATCAGAATGAAATATTACAAAATTTGTTAAGTACCACACAAACTAAAAATAGGGATATATATTAAACTAATGTAATTCAATATCATAAATAAATACATAATTTCCTACAATGTGTAGGAACTTCTGTATTACATTCTAAGCTTCACACACTTTGGAAGAAACCGCATCCTTACTTTGGTTCTTTACTTAAGTCTTTTTCCAAAATTCCATCTGAAGAGAAAACCATCCATAAATATGAGAATTTCCATCCTTCCAAAATTGAAATACTGTACCAATTTTGCCTTGACATAACATCCTTTCCATTAACTTAAATGATTTCAGAATGAATCGCAGCAGTGCGTGCTCATGCACTTGGCATTTATGTGGCATATTGCAATGCAAATTTCATGAGGAACTAAATGACGTCTGGCACTGTTCAGCTGGCTCCCTTGAACACATCAGTGGTACCAACTTTGAGAAACAAACATTTTCCTATAATGCTTTTCACCGACGATGAACTCTGCTGTACCACGCGTTTAGACCAATCAGAACGTTTACCAGCATTATCAGATAGTACGAATGTATAAGCCTGACAAACATTATGCGCGAATGTGTGTAAGAGCCACAGTAGTTCACTTGTGTCTTGCATCTCGTACAGAACATGTCGATTATAGAGCGCGTTAACATGCAATACTTTATAATATAATCAGCTCGTTGTATGTTCATAGGTTATAATGTTATTGAAAGACCAAAAAAATGGCTAACAAAATATATAACAGAGCTACGAGCGCAAGTATTGACAACATTACTGGCAATTCATTGGCTAGCTATGAAGTGGGTAAGGGGCAACCTTACTTTCTTCTACATTACCCTTGTAATTATTCAATGAAAAAAAATCAACAAACCTTTATTAAAAAGATTGATAACTGATTCCTTGTATTTATCTACATTTGTTTTCCATTGTGGTGGTAGTTCTTTAGAATCACTTCCAGGATTAACAGCTTTATAAATAGAATCAATATTGTTTTTAGAACTGTTTAATTCCCAATCATAGTATTCCATATCAAGTTCAGATTTTTCTTTTTCCCATGCTTCAACATTCTGAAAAAAATTTCTTTCAACTATAATGCACAATTTTAAAGTAAACAACTTAGAGAGATATTACTATCAAAAATTATATTCATTACATGTACTAATCATTTGTCAATGAGCTCAAAAAATTAAATATTACTGAAAAAAAAGCTGTCAGGATCAAAAATGGTATAATAGAAAATTTTGAATTAAAGGCTCTGCACGAGAAAAGAAAAACTCAACAGATGAGAATGGGCTGAACAAACAAAAGATAAACAGTTTGAAAGATTAAAAAACTTTTGGATAAAGAGAAGAGAAACTAGATAAAATAATATTTCTGTTCTCTTTGCGTGCTTATCAATGGAAATAATACTGTAATTATAGTATTACAAAATTTGGCACGTTTGTCCCGAACACATTGAATGCAGCGTGGGTATTGAAAAGTTTTATGCTGCCACAAACCTGTTTGTGCCTATTCCAAGGCCGCTTAGGCATCCAGCGTCATCGTTGACAAATTAGGTTTTATTCATGACTTATTTAAATTTGTAATAATAAAAAAAATATTTCAATACACTTATCTTTTTTTGTTTTATTAAAATGGAGGGTTTTTACTTTTTTTTGGTTAAACGTCTGACTGTTCTGCAATTACTGCTAATGCAGACGGTGAAGGATGAAATGATTTTTTGTAGTGTATGAAAATATACCGTGCCTGAACGGGATTCAAACCAAAGACAAAATAGAGACTTAAGATGATTTATTAAGTCAAAACCTTATGAATTATCCACTTAATTCTCAATTTTTTTATACTAGGCATTAAAAATGTTTATTCTGCATCGTAAATTCAAATTATTTTCCCCAAAATTACTATACAGGATAAAATGTAAAAAAAATTTGACTCAAGCTGTTTGGTTGAATAAATAAATTGACACGCAAAATTATACATACATTATATAATGACATCCAAAAGTTTCATACAAATGAATTCTTAATCGTGGAAGTTAGTGTCCATATTCACAAACCAACTAATATTATCCTCTAAACAGTTATAATATTAATAAACACAAAATGATAGATAAAAAAAAATTATATTTATGACAGAATAACTTTATACACAATTTTATATACGTTTGAAAATAAATTTGAACTAAATTAAATTTTTTGAAAGTAGGAATAATGAGAGTAGCAGTATAAAATTGCAGTTGTATAAAGAAAGTTGTTTTTGTTTTATATTTGTTTATTTATTTAAGGTTGCAACAACAATAATAATGGTGTTTCTATCTCGAGACAATTTGTTGCGTCATGAGTGCAACCGGCAAACAAAAATTTCATCTCCGATCTTTTTGCTCAAGACAATTTGTCTCAGACAGTTTTGTCTCATCCTGTGTGCAGCTGGCCTAACACCGACAGCTAAGTAAATAATGATAGATAATAATATTCTTACCCATGACTCATGGAAAAGTGCTGTTAACAAGTACATTGCATAATCATAATTTTGTTTACGCAATGGACATCTGTCTGTCACTATGGTGACCACATCAGTATCTGAATTATAGCGGTCTCTCACAAGTCTTAAAAACTTATCCCTTGAATGCCTATCAAGACCAAGCCGTTTTAGCTGAAACTTGACAACAAAATAATTGCTTATTATTTACAATATTAATAAACAGGCAAAATGATAAAAACAAAATTAAAAGCAACTTCAAATATTTCAACATCTTAATAAAATAGGTTTGCATAAAAGTAAGACACGACTGAAAGAAAATCGTATCAAACTTTTCCACAATTTATATTCAAACTATACAATCTAGTTATCAACTAAATATTTATAGTTTCTAGGTTCCTAATTTATTTCCCACCATCCAACAATGGATTGAGAATACTTTATCATTTAGTCAAATCTCTAACAACCTAGTGTTTGGAAGGAGCAAAACATAAACAATTGTCTCACATAACATAATAAAAGGCATATCTTCGTGAAGAATACAATTCAACAAAATGTTTAACCAAGCCACCAGTCCTCACTGAGCCTTTGGAATAAAAAAAAGAAGATAATCGGCTAATACTAAAAAGTAAACATAAATTTACTCTCAGAAAACGGACAACAAAAGACTCGCTAATTTGAACTCATTTTAGTCGATAAGGAATTAAAAGCATTTAATAATGTAGAAGCCACAACAATATGCTTTAAATCAAAACAAGGATTAGATATTTAAATACAGTCAATGACTGCAGCAGAGTTAGGTGTCGTTCGATCTCAATACTTTCTGTTACATGTTCTATCAGAACACGAGGTCCTCACAAGGAACCAGATCAAATGGTTTGCAAAGGCTGGTGGGGAGAGCATCGTGGGTAGTGGTGCTCTGGTATATTAATTCATAATTGGGCCTTTCAAGACCCTTTTGAGAGCTCAGTTATAGTGATCTGAGAGGTACAAGGCCAAGTATGAGGCAAGAAACTTGGAACATCCAATTAGGGTTGCATTCAGACATTTTCTGACTGCCACTTACGGCTGGTAGGGCTACAGAGTTCAATTTGGGTAATTCACAGCCAAAGAGCGGTTATCCTTTAGGGTCCATTGAGGTCCCTTTAGGGTAACACTATCTGTTTTAGGTGACAGAATTTGTAAAACATTTGGTATTCTTATAGGTCTCACCCAAATTTTTCTTTTTCAGCCTTCTCCCCTTGAGATTCCCAGCTGAGTCATCAGCTGATTTATCTGCCAATTATGTCTATTAGGTGTTCAGGTAAGTTTTTTCAAGCTTGCTGTCTTTCTCCTGATGACCTCCATGTGATCTCTGCTGGAAAATGGCCGTCCCCTTCCCTCTTTAGACAGGCTAGCAGTGTATTCCATGGATCAAAGATTTCATTGGATAGTCCTATCCTTACCCCTACATTCCAGAAGCTGTGATTCCTCAATTGGTCTGACGAATCGACGTGCAGGTGATAATTTTAGTTTCCATCAAACAGTTTTCACAATATAAATCTTTTAATTAAGATTTTTAAGTTTCAAAATCTTCTGGAAGCATAATAGATGGATAGATAAAAAACCCAGTTATTTAAATAAAGCAGCAAACTTATATAAAACATATTTAAAACAGTACAATACTTACTTTTATAGTAACTATTCTTGCTAGCGGATCTCTGATAGTAGGCGACGAATGACAGTAATCGGATGTAATTACTTCAATTGGAAAATGCTTTTCACATTTTTCATCAGTCTCAAGACCTTTAGGCCATGGAGTACAAAACTGTTTAAGTGCTTCACAGTGTTTTTTGATAGCAGGTGGTGCTAAATGTAAAAAGTTAGGAATTTTCATAAGTTCGGCATTTGCATATTTGTCAGGAGCTGGTCCTAATTTGTTACGGCCTTGTCTGATAGGTAATGGTACAACAGCAGGATGAAAAGTTCTTGGACCAGGCCATACATCAGACCATACTTGTGTTTCTGACATTCTTTCCGTTCTGAAAAAGAACAAATTTTGTAGGTTTCCCATTATTATAAAAATAAATAATATACAACCAGACAATTTATGATTACAGTTGCAGTAAAGTAACTAAACAATAAGGATATTATATACAAATGCGAAAGTCACAATGGTATATAACACAAAAATTTAAAACATAAAGACTATACACACTACAAAACACAAAAGGTGTAACTTGTCGTTTATTGGTATTGATGAATACGAATGGTATTCCAAGATTTATGAATTCCCTAACAAATAATCATGAATAAAAAACAGTTTTTAAAAAGCCTACCAAAAATCCTACTAAAGAACAAACATTATTAAAAAACTTACAATCATGAATCATGAAGTCAAGTTTTACAAAACGCTATATTATCTTCAGCTGTTTAGCTGTTTGAATCCTGAGTGACAATTACTATCCCTATAACAGATTTTTAGTTTGATAAACTTGATGGGCTTAAATTATTTCTGATTTATCCAAAACTATTCAAAAAATTAGTGTTCTGTCAACAAATTTTAAAACTTAAATATTCCATGGTGCCAACACAAATGAAATGCCAACAGCATGACGATCATTGAACATCCTCTTAATTCCTAAAATGGTAAGTTAATATTTCATAGTCAAATTATTACTTCAAATGGTATTTTGAGTAACATTTAGTGACACTTTAACCTAACAGTAAATATGTACACAAATATTACACCTGATATATTATTTGGGGAAACAAAGTTGTGAATAATACAAGCTCTAGATTGAGAATAACTTGAAGTAGGTACTTTTTAAGGTATATACTAACTTAAATACTGCGGTTAACTTAAAAACTCTTACATGTTTCAATAACTATAATGAATTTAATTTTTATTATAATTATTATTATTACCTTGGAGGCATAACAGGTGCTTTATAAGTTTTTCTTTTAACACGATCTACTCTTTTGCTAAACTTTTTAATATCTAGTACTCTGAATTCATCTGGAAAAGAAAACAATAAAATAAAGTTAATGTAAATACATAACAAATGTTAAGAACTACCCGTATCGCATACCTATTCATAAAAATTAAATTAAAAGAGTAAGGGTGTTTACATATTCAGAATGGACCACCATAAACAATAATGAGAAGAATACCTTAAAAAGAAGGGCAGGTGAAAATGAGAATGGCATCCATGAATATACCAAAAACCTATATAACAAAAAAACCTTCTCATTGAACACAAAAATCATGCACTATCTGACGGTGGTAAGATCAGAACCATTGTATGCAGAAAGACTTAAAATTATGTTGAAATATGGTATCAATAAAATAATGAGCCTAGCCAGGAGAACTGTTTGAAACATCCTAGGACCTAAAAAAGAAGAGAACCCAGTTAAAATAGACCCCGTTCGAACAAGATATATCTAAAAAAAAACTGAAAACATAATTCATGTAATGAAAAACAAGGAGACTTGTATTTTTCAGACATGCAGCAAGAATAAACGATAGCAGATTGACAAAACAAATTTTCAATAAAATAATAAATCTCAAAACCAAACCAGCATGGTTCACAGTAACATTGAACGACCTAAAAGATGCAAAAATCAATACGGAAGACATACATAATAGGGAAATTTAAAAAAAAAAGTGAGAATGAACTTCGGGATAGAGAATGAAAGGTAGAAATGTAAATTCCATTAACACTGAACAACTTAAGAAGGACATATCCAAAAGTATGAAGAGATTGTGGAGAAAAAGAAACATGGACAAAACATGAAATAGTATATAAAATATTGATTTGAAAAGCTCTCTCTAAATGGCGAATCAGAATTTTTTTTTAAAGTTTAAACAAAATTAATTTTTGAATAAATAAAATTAAGGCCATATGAAAAATGGAAGCAAAAACGAATTTTTAGTAATTAATGAATCAGAATCATGTTTAACAATTATCTTGCACAATAAATTAAAAATAATACGGAAGTCTAGTATAACCTTAGTAAATTTTGTTAGGTTAAGTTAAATGGTTTTGTTGTAAGTTCATTTTCCAGTTTCACCCTCAAAATCCTTGCTTTAAATTTCACACAATATTTCGCTGAATTCTATTGAAAAACAATGTACCAATATTAAACATGTGACAAGCCTAAAACACTACGACTAGTTTTGGAAGGCTACCAAGGTCCTGTAGTTTAACTCAATAAATTAATAAGTCATAGATCTTATTTACACATTATAAAACCTATCTTTTAAGGTATACTAATATAGTCTTATAGTGCTCAAAAACCTTAGTTCAAATCGTGTTAAACACTTAACAACAAATACAAACTGAAATATAAAATAAAACAGAAAGACATTTTTGATGAACAGAAACAATTTGATTCAAGAAAATACAGTTATTATATTCTTATACAGCAAAACTTTCTTAACGATAAACTTGAGTAATATCAAAACAATGAACGTTATATACCGGTAGAGGGCCTGATGGTACAACGGGAGTCTCGACATAGGAAATATATTTATTGAAAAATTCTACAACTACCAATATTTGTACCTTTGTAATTAAACAAATAACTTACCATCAGGACGCCCCGAATAAACTTGTTCTTCATTAAACTTCTGGGAAGAAGCATGGAAAAAAGCAACTGGAAATCGAAGTTGAATAAAAGGTTGTAATGAAAGTTTTGAATACACTTCACTCACACTATTACGAAATAACATATTTATTAATTTACTGAATACGTTTTAACCTAATTATTTCACAGTATTAATTAGTAATCTATAGTATCAAAAACTCATAATAAAACGAAACATAACCCTAAATCGACATTTTCAATCGGAGTCTGACAAAATTACGAATCTCAATTCAACGATGCCTTAGTTAAGACGCTGGCCGATTTTGTGACGTCATTATATTAGCTTCCGTGAACATGAACCCAAATTGAACTATGGGTTTTTTTTTATGGGTGTGGAGTCGGGTTAAAGAAAACGGACCAACAGAATGAGGAATGAAAAAGTATTACTTTTGACTAAAAAGAAGTATTAATTGACACTGTAATTAATTGAAACTGAAACTGTTCGAAGATAATGTTGAAACTTAACTTTACTATCTTGGTGTACTATTTTTTTTTTTTGTGTACTAAGGTAAAAATCCGATCCGATAGAAAGCGGGAGCTATCGGATAAAAAATATTGGAGCTATCGGATTTTTTCAAAACTATCTTAGTATAAGTAAACAGGGCAAACGCTGAATTTATTATTTTTTTTTTTGTGTACTAAGGTAAAAATCCGATCCGATAGAAAGCGGGAGCTATTGGATAAAAAATATTGGAGCTATCGGATTTTTTCAAAACTATCTTAGTATAAGTAAACAGGGCAAACGCTATCTAACGGATTTTATTGATATTACCTGAGTACAACTACCGCTCTACATAGTATTTTTATACTATTTAACTTTTATAAACTATTACTAACTATACTATCTATACTATACTACACTACTACTACTACTACTACTATACGGTATGTATTTATCTACTATAGGGTGATTCAAAAAGAGCGCCGGTTTTGATATATCAAATTAAGAGATTTATTTTATTGAAAAACTGAAAATAAATACATCACCAAGTTCATCTTACCTTCCGATTTCATGTATGAAAAATGATGTCATGCATGTGTCCTCCTCTACTGCGCTGGTACGCATCAACTCTGTCCATGAAATTGGATATTACTGCACGACAAGTTTCGACTTCCATTTGCCCGATAACCCGTCGAATTTCCTCCTTCAAGTCATTGATGTTTCGGGATTTATTGGCGTATACCAATGACTTCAGATGACCCCAAAGATGAAAGTCACAAGGCGTCAAGTCACACGACCTTGGTGGCCATTGATGGTCGGAATTACGAGAAATGATGCGATCCTGGAACCGTTCACGGAGCAACAACATTGTTTATCGTGCAGCGTGACAGGTGGCACCATCCTGCTGAAACCACAACTCGTCAATGTCCATTCCATCCAAATGACGCCACAAAAACTCCGTAATCATCGTACGGTATCGGTCTCCATTTACTGTCACGGCTTGTCCTTCTTGATTTTCAAAAAAGTAAGGGCCGATGACACCGCCCGACCAAAAGCCGCACCAAACTGTCACTCGCTGTGCATACATTTCCCTTTCATTAACCACGCGAGGGTTTTCTAAATCCCACATACGGCAGTTCTGTTTATTAACAAAACCGTTTAAGTGGAAGTGCGCCTCATCACTGAAAATGATTTTGTTTGCGAAGGTGTCATCATCCGGCCGTTTTCTCAATACCCAGTCAACAAACTGTCGTCTCTTCTGGTGGTCTGCCACTTTCAAATGTTGCGTCAACTGAATTTTATACGGGTGATATTGGAGATCGTACCGAAGAATTCTCCGTACAGAAGAACATCTTAAACCCAATTGTTGAGAACGGCGACGTATTGATTTTGCTGGGCTAACAGCCACACTGTGACGAACCAACGCAACGTTCTGCTCAGTTCGGCCAGAACGACGACGTCCAGAACTTTTAAGGTCGACCGTAAAATCCGTCTCAAAAATCTTTTTCATGAGCCTGCGAACTGTTGATTCATTCGGTGCTTCATTACGTCCTAGAGTACCGCGAAGTCGCCTGACAGTAGCCGCATAACTCTCTCCACTCTGGTAAAATGTTTTGACGATTAACACTCGTTGTGCAATGGTAAACTTCTCCATGGTTAGACACAGACTGCGAGAGTACTACACTGCGAACAAGAGAAACTACAACTGAATCGTCAATCGGAATGTTCTCCGAAATAGAAATGAGGTTAACAATGTTGCCAACCGATAAACAAAAATTTACCAGCCGTTTAAAAACCGGCGCTCTTTTTGAATCACCCGTTATATAAATAAATATCTATATATAATAACTAATACGTATAAATATCGCTAACGGATTTTATTGAAACTACTTGAGTACATCTACCGCTCTCTATAGGATATTTTTTTAAACTATTTTAATATATGCAACGCTCTTTAACGGATATGATTAAAACTATTTCAAACACAGGTGTTAACTTACAAGCCAACCATACAACGTGATATTAGACAACCTCAGAAGAAATGGGCACCCCAACTTCTTTTTGAATAGCATACCACTAAGTTGAAGCAGGAATATGACTTTCTGTAGTAACGCGACTTTCAGCGTAAGTTTAGTATTGTATATTTAATATTGGTATTTAGTTCCGCTCGTTTTTCTGAATCTGAAACTAAATTTAACATCCAACGAGCCTTCCGTAATGTTTCATTGAGAAACCTAGCCCCGTCATTTATCTTCGAACGATCAGGTGGTGATTCCCATGACATCGTCTAAATTATCTTCTATCAGTTTCAGTTTCAGCAAGAACAGACCCGGAGGCCTAATCCGTATTGCTCATTATGATGATTTTGCGCCAACAGAAAGAAAGAACTAAATATCTTAAGCTGATTAAATTGACTGGCGGTGTCGTATGCGGAGTTTAGTATAGCGTTTCATTTATAAGGCTGACCGTGAAGCATGTACAGAGTTTAGTTTGTTTAAATTAGTACGCATTGAATAGAGGCAATGGTTTCCCGTTCAGCAGTGTAATTTTAGTATAGGGAACTGTACAAACGCTGACGACGTCACTACTCTACTATTTACTATTACTACCATGTTAGTACACGCCCTTATCCAACGAAATTGAATGAGTTCACAGAGATGCAATTTATTCAATACACTCCGCCCTCTATGTGTTACATTTATTACATTAAACTATTTTGTAAGTCTGACAACCTGTGACTCCACATGGAGTTGAAATGAATCTGCCATAATGTTCCATGTGCTATCTCACTGGTTGAATGCACTGCGCTAGTAGATTAATTACGATCGGAACAAGTTTATAATATAACAAAAGATATTTTGAACCGAAAAATTGTAACGTAGCGTACACTAAGATAGTTCCGACCAATGCCGGGAGATAGCGTAAGAATCCTACACCGCAGTTTATTTGTATTCCCCCTTCTCCTTTCTGTCTTCCTCCTTCATCGCGGTTTATTTGTCTTCCCCATCGCCTTTCTGTCTTGCTCCTTCAGCGCGGTTTATTTGTCTTCCCCTTTTCCTTTTTGTGTCTTCCTCTTTTAACACGGTTTATTTGTTTTCCCCCTTCTCCTTTCTGTCTTCCTCCTTCGTCGCGGTTTATTTGTCTTCTCCTTCTCCTTTCTGTCTTCCTCCTTCATCGCGGTTTATTTGTCTTCCCATCATCCTCCTTCACCGCGGTTTTTTTCCCACTTTACAGTAAGTGTGGATGCTTACGCCATCTATCGGATTTCATTGGAGCTACCTTTAAAATAAGTGTGAATGCTTACGCCATCTATCGGATTTCTTTGAAACTACCTTTACAATAAGTGTGGATAAACTAAGTATCCTTAGTTTCAATGAAATCCGATAGGTAGCGTAAGCATCCACACTTATTTTAAAGGTAGTTCCAATGAAATCCGATAGATAGCGTCAGCATCCACACCTATTGCAAAGTTAGTTCCACTTAAATCCGATAGATGGCGTACGTACCACACCTGTTGTGAAGTGAAGACAAATAAACCATGGTGAAGGCGAAAGACAGAAGGGCGAAGGAGAAGACAAATAAACGCGGTGAAGGAGAAAGACAGAAAGATGAAGGGAAGACAAATAAACCGCGGTGAAGGCGGAAGACAGAAAGGAGAAGGGAAGACAAATAAACGGCAGTGAAGGAGGAAGACCGAAAGGAGAAGGGGAAGACAAATAAACCGCGATGAAGGAGGAAGACAGAAAAGAGAACTGGAACACAAATAAACCACGGTGAAGGAGGAAGACAGAAAGGCGAAGGGGAAGACAAATAAACCGCGCTGAAGGAGCAAGACAGAAAGGAGAAGGGGAAGATAAATAAGCCACGTTGAAAGAGGAAGACAGAAAGGAAAAGGGGAAGACAAATAAACCGTGGTGAAGGAGGAAGACAGAAAGGCAAAGGGAAGACAAATAAACCGCGATGAAGGAGGAAGACAGAAAGGAGAAGGGGAAAACAAATAAACCGCTATAAAGGAGGAGGACAGAATGGAGAAGGGGAAGACAAATAAATCGTGGTGAAGGAGGAAGACAGATTGGGGAAGGGGAAAACAAATAAACCGCTGTAAAGGAGGAGGACAGAATGGAGAAGGGGAAAGACAAATAAACCGCGATGAAGGAGGAAGACAGAAAGGAGAAGGGGAAGACAAATAAACCACGGTGAAGGAGGAAGACAGAACTGCAATTGTATTTAACTTTCTCAAGCACCTTTTTGTGCAAAAAACACATCCAGCACTTGTAGCAATAAAGACAAAGCATCGGGGAAAACTTGATGTTGCTAACGATTACCGTTGTGTTCTTTCTTGTTTAATTTAAATTGCTGCTTGTAATATCATAAAAAAATAAGAAATAAATGCATGGCGTTTTAATCTATCCTTACTTCTTTTTTTGTCATGACCACATAAAATGTTGTAAGGGGCATGGGAAATTTCCTTCTAGACAGAAGGGGGCATGGTAAAAAAGTTTGGGAATCACTGTTCTAGTGTGTCTTTCTAGGATTCTTTTCTCATTCCACAAGGAAAAAGATTTGTTCTATGGTACAATAGGTTTCATTTGTACAAATTGTGATTTGGCTTTCAAGTTGAGTGAGAAGTTAACCATTGCAAGTTTAGTTTGTTATAAAACATGTATTGCACATAATTATAAATTAATTATGTTGCTTATAAATTAATGTATGTTTAAAAGAAGCAAAGAAAATAGTTTATTTTCAATATTCGTTAAAAATAATCAATTAAAAATAAAAGAAAACAATCAATTAAATGTAACTATTAGCTCATAAATATATATTAATGGTACCGACATAATAGTGATACATTTTTATGTTGTTTGTGTCGGCAAAATTTAGTAAATGTTTGTATGGGGGAAAAGTTTGTTAGTTGTCTCAATAGCCCATTAAATGTAAAATTAATGTGTCAGTGTTTAAGTAAGCAATCTCTACACCATATATTAACTTGTAATGTGTGAAGTAATTGCTTACACATGTCTTTTGGACATTTTAACAGAAAATGAAACCTTCGAAAGTTAAAAAAAAGGTTCTCATTGGTCCGACATCATACACAGTGGGGGTTATACCGAGTTTTAATATAGATGGCAATTTTAATTTTTTAATAGAGAATTTGGCATGATTTCGATAGAGTTTGGCATAATTTCAATAGAGTTAAGTGTAATTAATAGAATATGGCAGTAATTTACATTATTAGAGTTATTTGTAAAGTTAATTAAAGGCGCTAAATTTTAATAATTTTATATTGTGAGCAATGGAACGGAATAACCATTTAAATCAGGTTTTTATAAAGTATAAAATTTTAGATCATAGTTATTTTTTATATTTGTTAATTAATTTTTAAGTATATTGAAGTATGAAGAAATTAATATATTAGTTTTATTTCATTGTTCTACATTGCATGAACGTTTCCATGCATCTTAATTATTCGGTCAGATATCACATCTTTGGGGTAAAATTTGTTTTCTTTGATTTGTATGTTACCACACAAATTTATAATGGTACAAACAGAGCTAGTAAGTTGGAAGTAAAAAAATAAATGAATTGAAAACATAAATATATAACTTGTTTTATTTTTTGTTCAGAGTCATGATACAAATTTACAGCAAACTGATAATAAATAAATATTGGGCAAGAATCACTTTGATTTATTTATATCTGTATAATAATTATCAACAATCTAATTTACAAAATGTTTTTTCCATTTATTTAAACAAAAAACCATTATTAATTTCTAAGTAACAGTTTTTCTTATCAAATTTACATAATTATATTTTTTAACAATGCAAATATTATGGTAGGTTACTTTTTATTGTTATTTTAATATTATTTCACACCAAAATATTTGTTAACTATTCAATCTATATAAATTAGTTGTAATCCATTATCAATAAATTGGAAAACTTAACAATAACAACAACAATAAATAATGCATACTGTAACAATCTGATTTACCGATAATTTCACATCAAATCAATTAATAATATAATTTTACTATTATAATTTTAAATCTAACTAAAATTGCAATATAAAAGTAATAAGTATCTAAAAGCACACAAATTTAACACATTTCACAAACTCAAAAACATTGTTAAACAAACACGTCTGTTCCATAAATGTATTAACAACAAAACTACTTAATAAAATATAACTACACTAAAATTGTACAAATATGAGGGTAATTAAAAAATTACAAATAGTGATTCGGTATACTTTATTAGTAAAAAAATTGAAACAAAATTATTTCTTACTTACAACAATCTGTGTTTTTTTTTTACATAATTGGCATTCAAATTAAAACTTATCATAGCATTGTACAATTTAAAAAAAGTAAATTATTCTTTGGTTTTAAGTCCAACTATTTTGCAATTAATGCTAATGCATATGGTGAGAAAGATAATAGACGATGAGGGATGAAAAAATGCCAAACTTGACTGAGAATTGAACCTGGGACCCTGAGAACTGGGAATCGTAGAAGCTAGTTTCGCTAACTACTATGCCAACAAGCCAGCCACAATTGTACAAGTTTTTGAACCAGTTATACTATTTTTCAAAGTTGATGAGCTATGAACGTACGGATTGTCCCCAACCCACTTCATGCTAGCCAATGGCTTGCCAGCAACGTTGCCAATACTTGCTCTTGTAGCTCTGTTATATACTTTATCAGCTATTTTTTGGACTTTTATTAACAATTATAACTTATGAACATACCAGCTGATTACATTACACAGTATTGCATGTTAACGCGCTCTATAATCAATGTGTTCAGTACGAGATGCAAGACACGAGTGAACTACTGCGGCTCTTATATGCATGTGTGCGTTATGTTTGTCAGGCTGATACAATCTTTTAGTTTTGAAAGTAGGTGGTAATTACAAGGCACCAAGTTTTGCAATCAATATGTTAGACGTGTGCAAGTTGAACTATCGTAAAGAAAGACAATAGGCCACGCTGTTTATTTTTTTATATATAGTGTATAAAATGCTGTGAGACGCTTCACCAGCTTCAATAAACTATAAAAATACAAATGGTGTGGCCTAATGTCTACTGGTGTCGTACTTCTTCATGATAATGCACGTCCACCACATTACAGCAACAATTGGCTTTGGCAGCTTAATTGGGAAAATTTTTAGCATCCATTAGCCAAGATTGGTGCCTAGTGATTGCCACCTTCTTCCAAAACTGAAAGTGGCGTTACCACTTATTTAAAAACTTGGCATAATCTGAATGATTATTACATGCAAAAGTAGCTTAAAACTCATTTTAGTTGCAAAAAAATGTTGTTTCAGTACCTCTACTAATAAAGTGTATAGAAAAACCATTCTTAATTTCTAAATGACCCTCGTAATTAACAATTTATTTATCAATTAATTATGTACCTTGGTTTTATTAATTTAAATTTTCTAGTAATCATGGTAACAAATATGATTTAATATTAAGAGCGCAACAATTAAAAGGCTTCAGTACAAATAAATACGAGTACATCACATATAATTAACTATCAATTATTTCAGTATCACTCAAAAATTATTGATTTACATGAATCACTAATGTGACTGTAATAGTTAAAAAAAAAAAATTAAAACTAAGTTGGTTTAAAGTTTGTACAGAGCGATTCGAAACTACATGGCATTTCTTGAAAACTGATTTTTGAGCTAAAAATAAAAAAATTTCATATAAACAGTTTTGAAAATGCTTTGTTTTAGAGTTACAGCTACTGAAATGTTTCCCCAGGATTTCAGCTACCCTAGTAAAATGAAACCATAGTAAAATTACAAGCACTGCAAATAATGTGTAAAATTAATTGTTTTTGAGCAGCCAAATCGAATGAAATATGTCCCAAAACTGTAACTCCCTTAGTTTTAAAAGATATGTGACGTATAAAACACAAAAATTAAGGGTTGAAATAACATTTTTTTACATTTAACATAAAATAACTTTTTTAAATACCTAATCGCATTATTTTTTTTAATTCAGCACATAATAAATTTAATTCAGAAAAACAAATATATTAAGTAAAATCGTTTTGTTAATTTCATTTGCATGTGCTAGTAATTTCAGTATGGTTTCATTTTACCGGGGTAGCTGAAATCTGAGTGAAACATTTCATTAGCTGCAACTGGATAATGAAGCGATTTCAGACCTATGTTTATATGAAGATTGTTCTTATTTTTAGCTCTAGAATCAGATCCCCAGAGATTGTCATGCAGTTAGAATCACTCTATACAAATGTTGACAAGTTTGTACTGTAACCCGTATTTGTTTTGATTCGTCAACTAATGTTTAACAACTGATGATTAATCCCCAGATACTACATAATTCTGAAACCAATGATGTGGAAATATGCAGAGGGGTAAAAAATTAGAAGGAAGTTGGAAATTGGAACTTTTGGATAACATGCTTAGTATTTTGGTATATCATTTTAAATTTATGAAGAACAGTGATATGAAAATCAAGAATGCAGAATAAAAACCTCGAGGAATGATGTATAATATGGTCTATCTACTGTAAGAGTACTCCGCGCGAGGCAAGCACCTATAGGTTGTAAACAAAAGTTTTACACTAGTTAGCGCGTATGTACCTCTCCGCTTGATAATTATCTTGCACTACGTTCCATCATTAAAATATCTACATCCAGCTAAACATTATCCTTTAAGCGTTTTCAATTATACCATTCAGATTACTTGTAATTATTGTAGTTTCATAAAGAGATGCCTTAATTAATTATTTTAACCATTACATTAAACAAAACAACTTTTGTCTACTTTTTAATGTATACTGTTTTATGTTTTAAAAACTCAACATATTCACTATCACGCATGTTAACAAAACACAGCTTACAAAACTTTTCAACTTCAGTCTACGAAGAAAATCAAAACGAACCGATACATACCAAAAGATAACTGATGACACTAAAAATGCGTTAAACACAGGCAAGTGCAAACAGTTGTATTAAACTAGTCACAGACATTAATTTTAATGATTCGAAATAAACAATCTGAAATGATAAACAACAAATCACTGGAATTGTTTACTCTCCTGTTATAATTCAAGCGCATTAGTCATATATTACTTATGACCAAAAATAAAACTGAGTCTATAATAAAAACCCACTAATCATAAATAATAATGTAATAATAGTAAATAATGTAACGAAAAATAACAATGTAAGAGTAACAATAGTAAATGTTTTAGTTATTAATGGTAAACTAATGTTCAATTTACAAAACATTTTCTAACAAATGAATTCGTTTTTATTATATTAAGCTTAGAGCGAATAATTTAGTGTTGTATGGAATTTTGTTTTTGACCATGCTGTGCATATTTTAAATTAATACGCATGCTCACTTGTATTGCTGGTTGCCTACGTCGGAGTACTCTTAGTGTAGACAGACTCTAGATATAATAGAACACCTAAAACTAAAAATTTTTAAATAATATTACATTATTTTCTACATCAAATAAAAATGATATTCACAGTTAAAAAGTAACCAAAATAAATAAATTTTTGTTTAGCAAAAATTTCAAATGTATAAATTTATAATACTGTAATTTCTTATCAGTTAACTCTTGACAGTTATATCAAAGATTAACAATTAGAAAAAAAATTAATTAAAATTGAAGTAAAAATTTATAATTATCCTAATTATAGTTTGATACAGATTACATAACAGCACCAGTGGTTATGTTGGCAATGGAGTAAAATGTAGTGAAACTTCACATTGTCACTCAAAGTTGGACCTTCGGTTTTACGGTAGAGAGGGTAGGACTGACTCAATCCCATGCACTGCACCAAAAAGTGATTTTTAGTCTTCTTCACTTAGCATTGTTTTGTTCTCATTACATAATTCTGTGTTTATTGAGTCTAATTTTATTATTTGTATATTTAAGAGTTAAAGTCGTTCTACTGTATTATATTTTATGACTGCATAAGATCACTTTAGTCAGTTTCTTATCCAAGTCTCTTTGAAATGATCTACCAGTGTTTTGAGTATACATTCTAATCCTTGCACGCTTTCTGGTTTTGAAATGTGTTGTGAGGGTGAAATTATTATATTTCTCCTGAATCGTCTCATTGAAATTTTTCTTGTCTGTGGTGTGTTATGGAGTAAAGATAATTTCCTTCAGATCCACTCTTATTTCTCTGATCCGTCTGCATCCTACCCTTGGTGTTTTTCGAGTTGAAGAAATTGTATCAATTGTTTAAGAAGTCTCTAGTCTTCATGATCTGTCTAAAACTTTTTAATCTCCACTATAGCATCACATTGGTAATGGGTTCTCCCTATACACAACTTAGCTTGGCACTCCACCACTGTCTGTTTATTTGGTACTTTTTTTATGCACATTCTCCCAATTCTTTATATTTTTTTTTATATTGAGTGATGATGCCTACATAAGCCTTGGGCTTGTGTGTAGGTAATGATATACGGTGATTTACAAATGAAAAAATGCCAGACCTGACCGGGAATCAAACCCGGGACCCCGGCATATTCTCTGGAGTCTTTAACAGTTTGTTCACGAGGAAGAATATTTCTTTTGCATGTGTGGCTTCAGGTTTTATAACTAACTATTGTGTCCTATTTTCGTGTTTTTGATAGAAAAATTAGAAACTACCCAAACACCAGCAGAGATTACCCAACTAATCACGGACCAACACTAACCAGATATTTGAGGATCCAGAATATCCTCAACATTTAAAATAAAATATTAAAATTACAAAACATCAAAGTAAGAAAACCTGTAATAATACATTTAACACTCTGCAGTAAAACAATATAATTAAACATTACACTGGGAAATGTGTTAATAATATTACTATTTTAACACAATTTTTGACTAATTAATTTACCTTTTACCTTAAGTTATTGAATTAAATTTAATCAATAGATTTATTAATGATTAAAAATTGTAGTTTATAAATATGTTATTAATTTACCGATTATTATTTGTTTCAATAAATGTACAAAAATAAGCAATGGTCATTGAATTACATGATATGTACAGTATTTATACATTGTGTGCTTTACATTTTCGAGAAAACATATTCTGAATAAATTTATTTAGCAAAATACGTACAGTATATTATAAATGTAATTGCTCCTAGACTTTTTAAACAGAGCAAATAAATATTCATTCTCTGAAAACCAATTTAAAAAATTATACTTATTAAGGAACAATTGAAACTATATATCGTAGCAAATTACATCTTATATTGCAAGTCAGGGAGAACTGCTATTTTTTAAGAATTCAAAGTTAGATACCTAAATTTTTAACAATAAATGCAATTGTACAGTTATCTTAACTACGTAAAATGTAATTTACATTTTAATAGGCAGGCTAATGGTTACTATTAATAATATTATTATACTAAATTTACTTTGTTAATAGAGCAATTTTAGTAATTCAAAAAATACATTTTTGTCATCTGACTGAAGAACTGGTCAACATTTTGAGGATTTTGATAAGATCTGAAAATCGTTTACTAGTATACTTACCAGTTTTTTGAAAAAAAATTTGATATAATATAGTAAACCAAAACAAGACTATTTTATAAAATAATATTTAAAATTACTCTCTACATGGCTGTTTTCGTAAAACGATCTTCATAACAAAACAAAACTTATTTTAGTAACATAAATTAATACATTTGGTAGCTATTTTGTTAAAAGAGATTTTCTTAATTTAATGCAAATTACTTATGCTGGTGATTATGAGCCCATTTATGTGAGTTATTATAGAGAAAAGTACAAAACCATGCATGTTAGAACTTATTTTATGATATCTAAACTAAAAAGAAGCTGTCCATTGTAATAAATAAGATGGAGAATCTTAAAATGTTGTCTGGTTCTTAGTATAGATGTTGAGACTTTGACTCTTAAGCAACAAGACATAAAAAAACTAGATACATATGAATTATGGCTTTATCGCAAGATGTTAAGAATAAGCTGGTCAAGAAAAACAACTAATGAACAAATATGGTCGAGAATTTAATATGTCTTGTAGCATTATAGAATGGTTGTGGCCTTGTGGTAGATTGATTCAAAACACCTTTTTGATTCAAAACATCTTTTTTATTAAATTATATTATCACTAGGAACCCCCGCTTGCTTCGCCTTACAGCAGCTAATGTAGGCCTCATTAAATTATTTTAGAACCTCTCTCAATATACAATATTTGTGGTTTTGTTGCTCTGTGGCAGCAAAATAAATTGTTTTCTGCACTTCCAGCTTTAGAAAGTCCGACATAAAGTTGTCCATGAGTGAAGCACTTTTGTTTTAAATTGATGCCTACCGTTTTAAAAATGTTTGTCCCTGCGATTTAACAGAATTGAATAGAATGCATAGAAGCATACCGATGAAAAAGAAACAGACAGTTGATATGTGGCTGAGATAAGAGACAGTAATACGTGGGTGCAGTACGCAGAGTAACTGGAAATAATATATGACTCATTCACTTCCTGTCAAATGAAAATAAAATGAAAAATACATAAAATACAGTACAAAAATAAAAATTTTGAATACATTCAAATTTTTAATGTTTTTGGAATCGAATGTTATTCTTCACGTTTTTCTATGAAATATAAAAGTGCTATGCACCCGATGGACTAAACATGCTACATCACCACAGTTTAAGTTGCTTAACTCACTTAATTAAAGTTACTTAAAGTTGCAAAATAGCCTATATTGGTCAGGAAGCTCTAAGCTATGCAACAAGGAAATTTTTTTTTTAAATCAGTTCAGTAGTTTCTGAGATTACCTCACACAAACGAACAAACAAACAAACAGACGTTTCATCTTTATTATATTAGTATAGATAATAGCTTTGGAATATTAATTTGAAATAATTATGTTGATTTTTCAACTCTGGAAAATGTATAAATATTGAAAATTAAAATGTTTAAAAAAATATTTAATACAAAAGTGTGATATTTCTTCTTTATAAGGGTATTGTTGAAAGGGTTCCCTTTACTTAGAGATGAGAGAAGCAGTTAAGAATTTTTTTTGATACACCATGAATTGTAAATACACAATTAAATACAATGGTATTTAAAAAAATAAAAAACTAATTTACAAATATTTATTTATGTAAGTTATTTGTGAACTACATGTGGACATGCGGTTTTATAAAAAAATCTAACATTACAATCTGCATAAAGCGCCACCAAGAATTTGAACACAGTCATTTGTTATTGCAAGGTAAAGTTAAAAGAAAAGTGAGTTATAAGTAAAAAGAGAAAATCAGTCACGAAATACCAAGGAATTGACCTGCACAAATGGAAACGTTATACTTCATCATGGTACAGATCACGATACAGAGAAGTTTGCCATACTAGTTCCCAACCTCAATTCAGATGGTACAGATGAGCTGTAGGTTACTAAGAAGAGGTATACAATTAATTAGGTTGAAAGGGATTTTAGCCTAATAAATCTCACATCATGAGTTCACCTCAATTAGCGAGTAGAAGGGTTCTTCTCTTTTACAATTTTTTATAGTAAACTTAGCCCATAACAGGCAGGTAGGTGGTGTGTTAAATTATTTACACTCGATCTGCTAGTTCCAGGGCTACAAAAAATAGTTCTGTTTCTTATCACATGGTTAGCTAATTATATGACTGAAGTATTTATTAACAAAAGAGATAGAGGTGTAAAAGAAACTATTCACGAGTTATCTTCTCTGAGAGTAATGAATTTCATCATTACACAACCAGACCCTGTGGTGAATGACGTGTGTGGTGTCATTAGCAGGGTGAAAAGTAAATGCTTTTCAGAGGAGCTGGAACGCTGATAAGCATACTTTTCCACTCAGTGAGGAAGGCAATAGTAAACCACCTCGCTTCTTGTTTTACATAGTAAAGCCTCTAGAGATTCAAACCAGCCTTTCTGCTAATGACCAACATACAGTAAACTACACATCTTTTATAAAATGGCTTTTTTTACAAACAGCTGGAGCTGTTTCTCAAAAATGTCACTCAGTCAAGCTGGAAAGGGGAAGCTGGACTGTTGGTTCTCCAGAATATGACTTGTTGTCACTTGTTATCTAGATTTGTATTTTGGTTACTTTTCTTTCAAATAATACATGAATACAAAAATGTTGAATTTCCAGACCTAAGCACTGTAATAATATTACCAGTAGAAATATAATTAAGGAAGGATGTACCATTGTCTAAAATTCCAATACTAATTTAAAAAATTCTGAAACAAACTTCTTAAGTTCATAATGTTATTACCTTAAGTTAGTAAAAGATATGGCATCAATTCAAAATACAGCAGATACGTTTTACATCTTTGTAACAGTGGAATTGGTTGGGATATTTCTTGTAAAACTGTATTATTAATATTAATGATTAAGTCTGAGGTTATGTTGTGGATTTCAAGCAAGACTTTTTTACTATAGGAAAGATACATCCATGGCATACAACTCCCAACCTGGAGAGTCAGAGAATCTTCTATTATGGGTTACCATAACTTAGCCGAAAGGATCTAGTTATAAGGTGCCATATGCTCACCTTCATTCTTCTGTTTCCAGGAAGGATTTGCTGGAAGTATAATGGATAAAATTCCTTGTAAATATTAATTTCATTTTTTTTTGTAGACACACAATGAATTTGAAATTTTTGTTACATAATACCTTTTTGTGTTTACAATAATTTTTAATTTTGGTTAGATAAACTTCTTTATTTCACTTTTCCAGTTGTGTAAATTATGCCAGCTTTAATTTTAGATGATAAATTCAGTAATTAGTTCCTTAGTTTCAAAATATAACACACTGGTAGACATTTATATTATACTAAAATTGCCCTTTACATTAAATAAATTTATAATACTTTTTCTTTTAAGTTTTAGAAAAGAATTTTTTACTAACCGCGCAGAAAATATAAAATACTCTAAATTTTATTTGAATTACATAGAATAAAAAAAAGCAGAACAAACTTACTATATGAGAGAGGACCCAAAAAACAACCAGACTGAGAGTGTGCTGCCATTTGTAGAGATAGTAGAGAGTTCCCCTGTTAGATAGAGCTAGTAGAGACCTTCAACAAACAACTGCCCAGACGGCGTCAGTTTGTAGGTTAACGTTTTATCATAGAAATGTCTCTCTTACTATTGTCATATTTTGCCTGCGGCATCGTTATGGCAGATTTAAAAGAACAAAGAGTGTGTTTGAAATTTTGTTTCCTGCTTGAAAAATCAGCAACAGAAGCTTACCAAATGCTTCAACAGGCTTTCAAGGAGGATGCTATGAGCCACACACAAATGTTCGAGTGGTTTGGGCACTTTCAACATGGTGAAATGAGTATTGAAGGCCATGTTCATTCTGGGCGCCCTTCAACATCTTGAAACGATGAAAAAGTCTGCCAAAAAATCAACAAGGATCTTCATTCCTTGATCGATGAAATTTCAGAAGAGACAGGCGTGAGTTGGAGCTTGTGCCAGCAGATTTTGACTGAGGATTTGCAAATGAGACGTCTTGCTGCTAAATTTGTTCCTCGCCTTCTCAAACAAGATCAACAAAACATTCAATTGAATTTGAGTCAGGACTTGAAAAAAAAGATTGAAAGTAATTCAAACTTTTTGACCACAGTCATTTAGAGGTGATGAGAGTTGGTGTTACGGGTATGACCCAGAAACCAAGCAAATGTCAAGGCAGTGGAAGACTGGCTTGACACTTAATGACATTGCAGGCGAAACACAACAAGAGAAACACAACACTACGATCAAACGTTAACCTACAAACTGATGCCGTCTAAGCAGTAATTTGTTAAATTTGTTGAGGTCTTTATTAACCCCATGTAGCTGGAGAACTCTCTACTATGTCTACAAATAACAGGGCACACCCAGTCCAGTTTTTTTTTGCGTTCCTCTCGTATTAGTAACGTAATTGTACAATACAATATATAAAATTAGATAACACTGTACACAACTGCAACCTAGAAATACATACACAGAAAAAGATCTTTGAACTTTTTATTATTTTATATAATAATAATTTAACTACTTCTAAATATTTTGTACAATAATTTAGTCAAAATTTAATTAATTACCTAAATAAATAATTAAGCTACTTGTACAAATATTACAGGCTACATTATTTAAATTTTAAACGTAAGATTTTTTTAAATTTTGTAATAAATTTCAAACAAAATTTATTTATTTAACATTTTAATAATAATAATAACAAGAGGCAGTATATTTAAAATTTATTTATAATATAATTAAATAACAAAACCAATTGATACACATTTTATGTATTATTATTTAAGATAAATTTATTTTAAACTGATGTGTTGTTATTAATTCGCTACGTACATATGCGCAAAATAAATAAATATATTCTGTGCCGATGATTACAAAGCATAAAACACAATTTTTTTTAAAATAATAAATTATACTACGATATAAATGTGATTATTACAAACACGCATTCACACACGCTTAAACTATACACTAACTATTAATCGCATAACAACATATGTAAGTCACAAAAATAAGCTTTGCTAATGTTAATCAACTATTAGTGAAAATAAAATCATAATAAATATAAATACAAAAGCTGCTTTAAATGAGTATTTCGAAACGTACAAATGTAAGTAATTAAAATGTCTTTCTTATAAATGTAGGAATACTAAAATAATAACATTGTATTAATAACAGTACGTACGTTTCCACGAATAAAAATTTAAAAAATAAACTAATAATGACAAAGCAAGATCAATAAAACAATAATGCAAATATGTCAACAACAGTGATGAATAAAACTGAATTTCAAGTCTAATACAGTCAACTCTCCTTATTCGCAGTTCCAATTTTTGTTACCGTTTTCAGTATTCGTGGTGAGCTGAATTCAATATTCGCGGTTTGTTCCAAATGAAAAAGAATTTGGAAACCGATGATAAAATGCATGATAAAGATAATTATGGATGTAAAATGTTCTGTACATCATTCTTGAATAACGAGCTTTCATTACGTACATAAATACAGTACCTACGAAACATTGGGTTGCTTATTTTAAAACTCGTAAGTTATGTTTATATAAATAACATAATATGTACATAATTATATAAATATAGTATGTACACTACAGTATGTACGTACATATTACGTATAGGCATTGCTTATTAATTTACTAATTCAATTTCCGTATTCACAGTTTTTTAATGTATTCCGTATTCGCGGTGAATTTTCGGAACCTAACCCCTGTAAATACGGAGAGTTTACTGTATAATAAAACTACCCAACTTGTAATACAGAAAATTTATTTATTATTAGAACACAAAATCTGGTTCTATGTATTTTAAATGGAGATTCTGATAATTGTAAAAAATCTGAAAATGAAAATTGGTAAAACTCGTAATGAGATTTTGGGAAGTAAAAATTAATTGAATTTGATGATGCTACTAATCCGGGGATGATGTCGTGAAGTTTGAATACTCATAATGCAATAATCACAGCCATTCATTTAAGATTTTGGTAGTAAGTAAATAAGAATTTTATAACTAACTACTCAATATAAACTGATAGTATTTTTAACTCTCTTAGACTTGACTATGACATTTTTATTTTCATCATGGAATATTTTAAGTTTAAAATTTATTGATCGAACATTGTCTGATGAGTTTAGAGTAAGGCCAAGAGAGGAAAGTGGTAGCAGACAGATATAAGTGGAAAGAACAAAAGGTCATAAATGAAAAAAGAAAGAATAGTAAATAAAGTAAATGATATCACTAGACTGAATACGTAAAAATTATATCTTGTATTGTTAATATCACATTCACCTAGAATGTACAGCCACAATTTTTTTTTAACAAAGTATAATTCTTTTGTACTCAATTATTTTTAAATGTAATATTAATAAACTTTAAGCAAATATGATAAAAACCTAAGTAAGAATATTCTTAGAATGAAAATATAAAACACATTCGGTAGTGATTCCAAAAAGACTAAACGTTACACAAAGAATAAAATTAAACTGGACTGAACTGTGTATTAATATTTTGAAACATGAAGTAATTCAAGCTGAAGATGACCATGATAGGAAATACTGCCACAATAGAAAATTATTCTTGGCAGCCATTTTCCACAAGCACTTAACTCGTGATTATTTACGGCTCTGGCTTTACCAAGATAGTTGAAAAACTTAATAGAACCCACTTAAACGTTGAGAATAAAGAATCACAACAGCACTACCAAGTTGGCATGGCATTGTAATGAAAAAATAAGGTGATACCAATCAGCATAGTCTATATTAGTGAGTGACCTTTCTTATGCAGCGATTTGTCAGCAAAATACTTGTTTTCATTTGTTACAAGCAATAACACATCATCACTGTTGTACATAAAAACCATATAAATAAATGAAGCAATGAGATAAAAATAGATCAATTTATGACTAGAATTGATACTGTAAATTAATAATAAATGTAAAAAATAAATACAAAAATAAAAGTAATATATAAATATGTGTAGTGATGTTTAAATATAATTCAATAATAATAAACCTGTGTATGCTTTTTTAGTAATAATATAATAACATCATAAAAATACCAATAGTGATAATAAAAATAATTAATATTCAACAACATTGACATTACACCATTTTGGCAGGGATTTGGAAGACTAGAGTATTACAACACATATTTTGAAAATAATCATCCATTAACTACACTGGTTATTCATGTAACAAACAAAAATTATTATATAAGGTTCAACAACACAAAATTTACTTAGAAGAACTTCAATAATTTGAGTGCCACGCCTTGTAGTGGAGAAATGGTGAAAAATGCCAATTCAAAAAACAGGCTAATAACTCTATTCCCTTTAAAAATTCATTTCATCAGAAAAAATAACGTTATTAGCTTAATTCTTTTACAGAAGTTTGCAGAAAACCTAACTCCAAAAATAGCATCGTTTTACCAAATTTATTCATTTTTAATTTATTTTCATTTACTAAAATATGATATGATTTAAACTAAAAATATTTTTACTATCGCGCGTTATTTCATTTTATAGACAATTTTGTTCTGATTAGATTAATATACAACACAACACTATTTAAAATTACTAACATAACCAAATATAACATCCCCACAGCACCCGTATGACGAAGCCGCCATGACATGAGTCTTTACAAAGAAATACATTAACTTAACTTTTTGTAAAATAGATATAACTAAATAACAGCAAAATCTATTGACATACAATGAACGTTCATACTTTACACTATTAATTAAGCTAAAATTCAACACATTCTACTGGTGTATATGGAAGTTATAGCAATCTATAAAACAGTTTACCGATATCTGAACTGAACGGTTCTGGCACTTTTCAGAAGACCCCCACACCCAACATCACATCTTGATACTCAAAGAGTTTATAAGATTCCTTATTTTTTAGTCAAACCCTGGTAGATATATAAATTAAATGGGTACAGAATTCATGAACTATTAGCATTTAACCTTTGACAAAAGAATTGCTTACATTTAAAATTATCAAAAACTAGTGTATTTACAAACACACGATTTTAGATTTTCAATAAGTTCTATACTGGGCTAATAAACCAATAATTTCTGAAATATTTTTGATACAGTAATATCTTAACTTTTTATTAAATCCTAATCCTAATGCGCGTACTTTGCAATCTGTTCAATTTAAGAACAATAAGCAATTTCATGACCCAATGAAATGAAGATATGTACAAGTAAATGAGGTATAGCCTCGTACTGACTCATGCCAATAATTTCTGAAAGAGTATTGTTAATTAAACCCCAACCATCAAAGTACACAAGTAACCACTGTCCAGTATTCCAAGATACTTCACAAGGATTCAAACCATGGAACCTTCGTCACCAAAAATCAGCTGACTTGCGGCGATGACTTTACCACTAAACCAACCTGGTGGATTAATATCAACTTGTGCAACATTTCCATGAGGAAAATTGAGAATGCTGAATTGTATTACTGAACTACTGTTTACAAAAGGTAAAAAGGACCTTTCCCATCTAATAACAGATGACCGTAAACATAAATGTACATGTTTACAGTGTCACCCAATCCATTTTTTTCCATTTTACATTCAACTGTTTCGCATATTACTGCTAATTCAGATGAAGAGTTACAGATGAAAATGAGTGATGACAAATTGCTGGGACTTGAACCCAGGTGTACAAGCTAGTTACACTGACCACTACACTACAGGCTGGCCTTACAATGCAATAATTTTAATATATTAAAACAGGATTACCTTCTAACCTTCTAAAAAAACATTACTGTTATCAGGAATTTACACTCTACAGTTTTAACAATCAGTTTCAGTACCATAGTTATAAAAAATATATAAAATCATTTAATAATTTGATTAAACAAATTTTTAGAAATGAGAATCTCATAACTCTCAAATGAAAAAAATATTCCAGTACATATAAACGAAGTTCTTCTATATTTAATACAAGTGGACACACACAAATAAATATATTTATTGCAAATATTGTGTAACAAATATATAACAAATAAATTCAGACATAAAAGTGCATTTTTCTAATAACTAATTCCACACTTACATATTTCTGTAGTGGCAAATAGATTTTAACAATACAAACATACATTTTCTATGTCAACTAAATTCACAAAACAATTGAGTAGATAATATACCTGAATGAATAGTATTTACGACAAATAAATAAACATATAATTTCTTAATTTACTGAGTAAAATATATTCAAGTAACTTACATGAATGAATTATTATAATTAAAATAAAAGATCAACTTATATTTTTTAGTCATATTAACAAATCAATCTTTAGAATACAATTATTTGAGAGATTCACAAATAAACTACATTTCGTCTGTTAAAATTAACATGACACAATTTTTCTTACAATAAGACCGCTTTCTATGCATGCGATTTACATCTTGTAAAAAAATGCAGCTACAAATATTGTTAAAGAATGAATTGGAACAATAGAGTTTATTTATGGATTGCCATGTGGAAAGACGGCTGCTCTATTACGCAAAGTAACTTTAAAAAGTATTGTTAATTGAATGATTTTCAATTTAAACTTACGCTTACAACAAAATACGAATACTGCCGAAGAACCACCACTATGTTCACTAAAGAAAACTCAACCTTTGATGGTTTACAAGCAAACAGTAACAAAAACTCAGTTGCCATGACAATAAATAAAACCAACTGTCATGGGCCAGATGATGATGACACATCGAAAACAAATCAAGGCGGTGGGAACGCGGCCACGCTTGACAAAATAAGCTGAATACTGAATAGTAAACTGGTGATTTAAGTCATAAGACATCAGACTAAAGGTGTGGCTACAGTTCTCACCATGAAAGAAGTTCATTGTGTTTGAAGATCTCTGTTTCAGAAACTACAAATCAGAAAAATTTCCATGATACGCCAAATAAAAACTTTCCTTTTTGGCCTTGATTCGTTAAGACTGAAATTAATTTTTTAAAAACTAGTAATAAATAAGGGAATTTAAATGTACTCAGCTTTTAGCCAGTTTTCTGAACATAAGCTCTATCTAAAATGTACATCACTTCACCCAGGCTGAACATAAAAATTCGGCATTCACATATTTTAAGATCAAAGTTATCTCTGCAGTGTAAAAATTTTAAATTCATAAATGTTCGTTTTAATATGGTGGCTTTATAAAATAAGTCACTATCTTAGTTCCACATGAAATATAGGAAAATGATTTTTGGACTAAACCATGCATTTTTACAACACTGTTATTCGAATTACAGCTTTATTTTTATTTATAGTGACAAATAAAACAAGTTTAAATTAGGTGTTTCATTCAAATTTTTCAATTCAGTAGTTTCTGAAATTAACATCTTCAAATAACAGACTTCTTTCGCGTTAAGGACTATTTATAAACTGCATCACATTTTTTTGAAATTTTGTTTACACATGACACAATCACATGTATTAAAGCGATCATAAACCCCTGTTATTTGAGACACTATTACAAAGAAAATATAAAAATGTACAACAATCATTAAAAGTGATGAAAGAACACTTCTATCGGATATTAAAATAATAAGCTTTCCTGATAAACAACAATACAATTATTTTTTCTTCATCATTATTTACTGAATATCTTTAAATTTTCATTACAAGTAACCAACAAAATCAAATTTTTATAAATAATCTGCCAGGCAATTTTGTTTAAAATATGCGATTGTCCATAACCATGGCGATTTTTCGATGTAAACAGACTCAATCTAGTATCCGAAGTACATTTACAGCTGATGGAAGGTGAATAGAACATTTTATAATTAACTAAAACATTTTGTATACTGCTCTTTAAAATTGTGTTGGCTTTTTAAGTGCTTTAATATAAATTATATGGTTGGATGTAACCATGATATTACAAAAAACCTAGCAATCAATAAATTTACTATGATTCGATTCACACAACAACAGACATATAACATTAATTGTTCTAACGAAAAATAAAAAATTTCTAAATAAAACATACATTATCGAATGATTGTGGATTAGGGTCATAGTCATATGCATAACTACTGTGTTAAAGGACAGTATATGAATTCAACAATCCAAATTACTGTCAGTCCTAATTAATTTAATAACAGGGGTTATATAAGCATACTAATAGCAATTTCTTGTTAATGAAATTTTACATACACGGATTTCAGTACCTCACTGTTAACATCATTCATTAAGCATTAGAAGCAAATGTCAACATAACTGTACATAGATCAACTTCAATTGCATGTAATAAACTTTATTACTAGATGAGAATACCAAAGATTCATTTGTAATAACTAAATAAAAAGATACAAATATAATTCCGAAGAATAATTTACAGCTGTGTTAAGTACACATATGAGTAATCACAATTTTTTGTAAAAGAACAATCATATAAATTAAATATAGATTTAAACAGATCAATTTCTTCCAAATATTTAATCAAACCTTACATATTTAAAATAAATACATTAAATAAATAAAATCATTAAAATATAAAAATGACTAAATCATGAGAGAGCATAATTATTATTTTCAAATTCAATTAAACTTTAAGAAAATAATAAATTCCTTTGGTTAATTCAATCATTGACGGCACTCAGTCATTTATCTTTCTGTAATTATATAATAACGCATAGAAAAAGTACAAGAGAACAAGATTTACCCAAAATATAAAAGTAAAAATAACCCTTTTCATGAGCATCAATGCAATAAACTCATCATATCCCATATATTGCACTAACTCAGCAATGATAAGATATCTCACAAATGCAGTTTAAATTTTAACTTATTACAGATTAATAAACATTGCAAAATATTTTGTAATATCAATTTCATTATAATGAAACAGAAAATTTTTCGTTCCCCACGTCCTTTTATCCTTTTATCCCTATGTCCTTTTATCATAAGATATCTACAAACAGAAGATATCTACAAGAAGATCTACAGAAGATATCTACAAACAGAAGCAAAGCTTTTTGTTCAGCTATTCACACGTTGTTTTGTCACATGGGGTATATCCTTGGTCATTAATTTTTGGACCTTCGCTGAAAGAGGCATAGTGAACCAGGACCTCTATTTGAGGCTAAATTCTAACAATGAATTGTGGGAGAAACTAATATGTAATGTAAAATATTGGAAGTAATTTAGATGTATTTTCACTTATCTCAGGGCTCGAGAACAGTTGTCAGACTCTACCAATTAACTAATATAGTACTCCACTCTTTAGGTAATTTTTAACCAGGGTTTCTTTTTTGTTCCCTTGCATTCTCCTTTCTTTCTTTTTCTTACAAAAATAGGCAATTGGAGGCCATGGTGAAAACCCTTCAAATTTTATAGATTGCCCATGAAAGGTAATTACATAATGAGTATCATGATTAGTTCAATAAACAAACATGGGATATACATTTATTTATCACATAGATTTTTTGCATGTTGACAACTAAATTTGAACATTAAAAACTATTTTTGGTAAAGTCCTAAAATTTCAAAAATTTCTTGAATACAAAATCTTATTTCTGTATTAAAACATTAATGAGTACAAAATAAAAATTTCAACAGTTTATTTATATATAAAATAATAGATATATGTTTTTAAACTAAATAAAACTGTAATATTTACTCATGAAAAATTATCATGCAAACCATATAATTTGCATAATACAATTTTACTTTCTTTTTAAAAATTTGTTGAATTTTCCATAAATCTATGATTGTCAATTAAGTTAAAATTTCTTTTTAACCATCATAAATTTCCTTGCAAAAAAGATATTTGTCCAAGGTAAAAAGTTCAATACAAACAAAATTTTTTTGGTCCATTACATTTTATCAGTAAAATAATACAATATTCATTTGCATGAATTGATAAATTTGAAGGTAATTATTAAAGAGCAAGTTGAGCATATGACTAGAAGATAGGTTAAAAATTAAGATCAATATCTCTAACACAAAAAATTACATAAAAGCAAAATCAATTTAAAATAGGTGGACAAGTACACAGTAATACAAACAAAACAGAACCGTTGAATCAAAAAAAAATATTTTGTGTGAAAATAACAAATATCAACAAAACTGTTAAGTTTCTTTAGAGCCATATCATTATTTGACATATTTATTGCAATAATTAATCATAGCTCGCTAATGGTTAAAAAAATATTTTTTTAGCATTATAAAAATATACAGGGTATTTTTTAAATAAAAGTTTATCATTGAGACCTAAAAAACTATAAAGATACAAAAAATTTTTAATAGAGAACCTTCCCTACTTTCTTTCCTGTATTAAACATATAGAGTATAAGCTGAATTTTTGAAAATATCAGCCATTTTTCCAACATGGTGTAGTTTGATAAAAGAAATAGTTACAGTGGACTTTGGTGTATTTGTATTTTCCTCAAACAAATCAAAGTGCCTTAAAATGTTTTCTATCAAAATTCACCATGTTTAAAAAATGTCAAAATACTATATTTTTAATTTTTTATCTTTTATAATTAAGTCAGATAAATATGCAATACATAAAAAATATAGATAAATATGCGTGTACATCATTACTGATCGAATAAAATATTAGTCTTAAAAAATCAGTACTGAACTCTATACAAAAACATAATACATAAAAATTAATATACAAACAAACATTTCAACAGACCGAGTGCCAAATTATTACAAAACAAGAAAAATATACACTAAATAGCTTACCACCTCACACATAGCAAATATACAAATTAATAGTGATAAAATAAATAATACGAGATTCATTTAACAAAAATCAAATACTGCATTTGCTAACAATAAAAAAATTATCGACTTTCTAATAATAACAATGTAATAAATATGGCAGTGGTTACACCACATTGTACGATGAATGCAACAAATAGTAATATTATAATAATGATAATAATATAAAGCACAGATGACACACGCAGTCAAGCGCTTTTTGTTTATTGTTCTATACTTCAGAGGCAGTGTTTGTTGCTATCTTTAAACAACAGACACCAGTGTCCTGAAAAAAAAAAACATAAATCAGTCTTAACGTTCATTACTCCAAAAATCTGGTGTGAAACACTCACACAACTTTCTCTTGCCAATGCAAATAATTAACTATATAATGTAACATTAGAAATAAACAAAAAACTATCCTCGATAAACATAACCTAATTTTAATCATGAGCGAAAGACGCAAAATGAAAATCAACCTCAGTTTGGCTTAAAAATACGGAAAATCACTCTTTCACGCTAAACTAGGCTCTGTAGAGAAAAATGCTCTAAATAACGTTGTAGATCTTTTAATTTCCTATAAATTTAATTATATACACTTTTGTCATAAAATGCATACTAAGGCCGAAATCTTAAAAATAAAATCAATTTTTCACGTTTTCATGAAAAAAACATGAAAACAATGAAATGTTTTCAGAAAAATTGCTAATTACCGCTAAATTAAGCATTATACAAAAAAATGTTTGACATAAAAGTTGTAGGATTTTAAATTCTTTACTACTTTTATTATATAAATTTTTGCGCTATAATGCATATGAAAGCCGCAATCTTAAAAAACAATTTTTTTACGTGAAAACAGCCTCACCAAGAATTTCAGCAAACATAATGCCTACCCTATCTTGTAGAGCATAAAAAATGTAGTAAATGAGGTGATTTAAAAAAAAATCATAGGACCAGTTTTTGAGAAAATCGCAAAAAAGTGAAAAATTACTTGAATAAACTACTACTTCCGGTTGACCGATTTTGATGACAATGTTCGTGTCGGGTCCGGTAGGGGCTTAAAACTTAAGTTTTAAGTTTCAACTTCGTACGATGTTCTGTTCTTGAGATATTCTGTTCACACACACACAGACCAATCGCTAAAAACATGTTTGTTGGATTCAGGGGGTCTTAAAACGTGTAGATCCGGTGAAAACTCGATTTCGAAAAATTGACATGAAAACAATACTTTCCTTCCTATATATTCATATAGGCAAGACAAAGTAAAAAAACCAAGGTATATTACTTGAGTCACGAGTTTGTCTTTGGTTTAATGAGGGGAAAAGGAGGAAAGCATCAGTGCACATGCAGGACTGCTTTGCTATCAGTTCACCACCGCAACATAAACTATGCTTATAGAACATACAGTATATTGCAGAACCTTTTGTAGGTTACTTGTATGAATATAACTATTACCGTAAACGGAAATGTTGGTTTCTCGAAAACGAGGTAGAACCGTTCACAGTACTGAATGAAATTTAATATGCAATGTAATAAAATGTTGTGAAGTTGAAGCTAAACAAAAATACCTTCCCGTGCCTCTTAACAAAAGTAGTGAGCAAATGGCTAACTACTATGGTGTTCCTCTTTCCACAATTTGAAAAATAAAAAAGGAAGTTAAAAGACAGTGAAGAAGATAATTCATCATCAACAGTTTTTTTTTGACACCTGGTAAAAAAAGGAAACGGTTACGTCAATAAGAAAGTGATGCCGACATGTGAAACGTTATTACCGGTTTCGAAAGAGGCTAAATATTAGTTAGAAACTTCGTCGTTAAGAAAATTTTTAAAGGAAATGGGGTTAAAGTGGGCAAAGTGTCAGTCACAACAAAGTCTATTAATTGAAAGGGAACAAGTGGTCAATTAACGGTAAAATTGCACGGTAGTGAAATGTAGTGTCTCACTGTTAAGGTTGGCAGCACTGTCAGATTTCTCTTCCCTTCCTCATAGCCCATCCATAGACAAAAGGCATTCTCGTGACTCACTGTGATCTATACTGTAAATAGGAGAAAGAGACGGGTGTTCCCCCCCAAGGTACGTTTCTCGTACCTTGGGGTGGACATAACATATAGCTATGATGAGGAAATAAATAATAGAATAAGTAGATTCCAACTGGTTTGTGGCTACATCAACAGGACATTTAAACATCGAGCCAGGAAAGACACACAGCTTAGAATGTATGATGTGATGGCTGTGCCGATCCTATTATATGATTGTGAGACCTGGGTGCCAAGAAAGAGAGACTTAAGTCGTATTGCAGCAGCTGAGATGAGATACATGAGGGCGGTGAAAGGTTGCAGTCGGAGAGACCATATTAGAAATAGTGTCATCTTGCAAGAACTAGAAAGGAAGGAGTCAGTCTTGGATAAGATGTGGATATATAGACAAAGGTGGCAGCAACATGTATACAGAATGGCTCCTGAAAGGACCCCTTTCCAAGCCCTAAATTACAAACCAGATGGTGTAAGAAGCTTGGGAAGGCCAAGAAAAAGATGGTGTGATGTGGGAACAGGCAATTTGCCTAATCCGTAAAGTGGAAGAAGAAGAGACGGGTGTTCCAAAAAGAACACGACTGTAACATTAGGAAGGTAAATGCATAGGTTGTCAGTTGGCAACACTGCATTCAAGGTTAATAGCTTGTAGCAATTTAAATGTCGTCCTTGTGCACCAGTGTTATTTCAGTATCCATTTGTTTTTTATTGTGTCAACATTTTCCAAAGACGAACATTTGGTTAACCTTACACCAGCGGACTTTTCCTAGTAGGGTAATTAAAAAGTGTTTTTAAAAACAATTTTCAAACACTTGATGAATTGAAGGCGAATATTGAACACGAAATTTCTAAAATTGATGAGCGATCATTACAAAAAGTGGCTACTACAAATCGTCCAAAATGTGTATGAACTGCATTTACAGAGAATCACTTACAACATTATTATTAAGTTATTAATGGTAAGTTTTATTGTAATTTCTGCTAGAATTCAACCTGGATAAGCAGTTTTCACTTCAGCAGTTAAATGACATATATTATTGTAGTCCACAACACAAAAACACACAATTACTGATAAATTTCTTGTAGGATATACAAAAAATGCACATTACAATAATTTTAAAAAATTACATAATATTACATTTTTCTAAATTTTAACAACCTTATCATATCTCTATGGTTTTTATACTTAGTGAATAACTTCACTTTATTTTTAAATATAGCTTAATGTGTAAGTGTAATTATAAGAACTTCATTATTGGCGTAAAAAATAAGATTGTATTACCTTTTCTTAACCAACACACGTGTTTGATTATTTTGACATCTAATTAAAACCTTAAAAATAATTGATTAACGGTCTTGTATAATAGTTTGTAACCTGTGTAGTAATTTTTTCAATTTTTTATTAAAGTAGGAATATTTATTGGCTTTTGTAAATTTTATTCGGTTGAAAGTAAATTTTGTAATGGGTATTGTAAACTTAAATTTCAAACAGAATTTTGCCAGTATTTTTTCTGTATTTATAAATGTGTTTTTTTTTAATTAAGGTGTGATCCCTAAAAATAATTAATTAACGATGTTGTATAATAATAAATAAATGTTTGTATCCTGCATAGTGTTTTAGTGAGCTGAGAGGATTTTTTTGTAGATAATTGTGTAATTTTTTTAACTTAGGAATACTAATATTGGTTTTTAGTAAATTTTAATTATTTGGAATTGTAAATTTTATAACTAGATAAGTTTCAGTAAGCTGTGTAATAAAAATTGTTAAAAATATTTTTAGTAATAATTACTGATATAATTTATATATAATAATTTACAACTCATTCCCGCGCACAGGTTTGTCCTATGCGGGAATTAGTATACGAGGGGGTACCCAAAAGAAACCGGAATTATTTTTTAAAACTATTTATTTTTAATTTTTTTACAAAAGAACCTTATCCCCTTCAAAATACTCTCCATTACAACTAATACATTTGTCCCACCGGTGCTTCCACTGTTCAAAACATTTTTTGTACTCCTCTTCAGTGATGGCTGCCAGCTCATCCGTCGTTTTTTTCTTGACATCATCAACGTTGTTAAATCGGAGACCTTTCATGCGCCTTTTCATGCGTGGGAACAAGAAAAAATCACACGGAGCCAGATCGGGTGAGTACGGTGCGTGTGGTAGGAAAACCATGCCGTTTTTCGCCAAAAACTGGGTAACCGAGATTGCCGTGTGTGCAGGCGCGTTGTCGTGGTGGAAAAACCAGTTCCCTGTCTGCCACAAATTAGGTCTTTTACGACGAATGCTGTTTCGTAGTCTTCTTAACACTTAAAGATAAAAAGTCAATGGTCTGTCGTCGGTCTGTTCGTACAATTTCTTTCACTTTCACAACATTTTCGTCTGTTCGGGAAGTCGACGGTCGTCCAGAACGAGGTTTGTTCTCAATCGACATGTCGCCATTTTTAAAGCGCAAAAACCACTCGTACACTTGGGTTTTTCCAATAGCGTCGTCTTTGTAAGCTGTGTTCAACATTACAACTGTTTCCGCGGCGTTTTTACCGAGCAAGAAGCAAAATTTCACAGCCGCACGTTGTTCATTAAAACTTGCCATCATGAAAAACGACACGAGCACAAAACAGCACTAGCGAGAACAATCACTGCACGAGAACAGAACAAGCTAGATCGACGAACAAAATGGCATTGAACTGGCAATGAGTAGCGCTACAAGCAGCCTAGTGGCGGGAATTTGTACTGCACAAGCTCCGCCCACAGCAGAGCTATTCCGGATACTTTTGGGTACCCCCTCGTATATGTTAATGTAAATGTATTTTGTATTTAATAAAAAATTCATTCAATTCAATTCAATTACCATTAAGACAAATTTTTCGTTATTGCCGCTGATTAAAACAGTGGTAAGTAAAATTGTAATCTATTTACTTTAATGATTATTTGTTATTGGTTACAAAACAATTACAACAGCTTCAAAAAAAATTGCTCGTTTGCCTGGTTGTATTTCGATATAAGTTAATGGACTAGGGCCTCCCCCATTCAGTCCATTATAAAAAGAACCTACTGTACTGCATTAAGTTGTACCTTCTTCTTCTTCACTAGTATAAAGTAACACCCTATTACATCATCCTTCCTTGGAATCAGCCCATCAAACATTTTTCATCCTGTATATTCTGATTAGCTCATGTAAGGGTTTGACTTTGAATTAAATATCGATTAGGTTTAACCTTGCATTCAGGCAATGGGATGAGGGAGGGCTCAACCCCAATACAGTGTGCTTTAATGGCTCTAATATACAGAACAGGTGTGAATAAGGTGGAAATGCGTGAACGCTTAATGCTAACATCCGCATATATGGACATTCTAGACAACTTTAATAATTAGTAACATCTGTATTTATACAGATGCAGCGTATACTACTGAACAATGCAGTCAGAAATTTTGTTTTTACATGATTATTTCTAACGTGATTTTCATGTTTGGCATACCATACTAATCAGAAAAAGATGTACTTTATTAGAAACAAAAAAAATTTTTTTAAAAATATTTATTAAAATGCTTTTCACAGCTGATGAGCTCTGCTGATCCATGCATTTAGACCAACACTTGCCAGCATTGCTAGATTGTACCTGACAAACATTACACGTGCATGCGTATAAGAGCCGCATTAGTTCAATCTTGCATCTCGTACTGAACACATCGATTATAGAGCGCGTTAACACGCAATACGTTATAACATAATCAGCTTTTATGTTCATAGGTTATAATTGTTTTATTGAAAGACCAAAAAAATAGCTGACGAAATATTTAACAGAGCTACAAGAGCAAGTATTGGCAATGTTGCTGGCGGGTCATTGGCTAGCTATAAAGTGGGTAGGGGACAATGCGTATGTTGCGAGCTCATCAGCCTTGAAAAATAGTATAGGTATTCAATTTCTGTAGTGATGTAATTATAAAGTCCTGATAACTATGCATCATTTTAGTGGCTTGAAACATTTGTTTTGTTTACCTTTCTATAACCTTGCGTGTTGTTTCGTGAATTGTATTATTTATTCAAGTTATTTCCTAATGCTACATATATTTTGAACAAATAATTTTTTTAAATTTATTTTATCATGTCAAATGAAAACAAACTCAGAAATAAAAATTAATGAGTAGATTTCTTTACTATATATACTTTTTTAATTTACAAAAAAAGAATTAAAAGTACAAGAATTAATTTCAAGCAGCAGAAATAAAAATTAATGAGTAGATTTCTTTACTATATATACTTTTTTAATTTACAAAAAAAGAATTAAAAGTACAAGAATTAATTTCAAGCAGCAAGATGCATTATCAGGATTTATTTTTTAAAAAATCATCCATTTACGTAAGCAAATAAGATTTTTATCATTGAAAATGTAAACCACTGTAAAATGGCCAATGCCTGCCGTTTTTTGGTAATACACGTAAAAAACCCTTGGTATTTTTCAAATGGGTTGTCATACTAGGCTCTGGGACCAGAAGGGTTAAGCATCTACTAAATAAGCACCCATGGTTCAAATGAGGTAAATATGAGGTGGTTCAATGGTCTTACTGGTGGAAGAGGAAGATGCTTCCTCCCAACCTCTCCAGAACATGTCCAGAAGCTTTAAAGGTGACAGCCCAACTTGTAATTGAGACAGTAGCCAATCTGGGGAATTCGCACTAATTATTATGAATAGAAAAATCAGACTGAAGATTTGTAACTTAAAAATCTATAAAATTGTATAAATAAAATCAATATTTACTTTATTTACATTAAGGCAATCACTGGACCCAAGAGGCAGGGACCCAAAGTGGTTCAGATTCAACTCTATTAACGGCACAGACCAGCTGTTCAAAAGCCGTTGACAAATCAGCATTAACAATAACCTCATCAAAAAAGTGGCTGTACAAGAATTCTATACGTTTGCTACTGTGAATTATATCATGAAATTCATCATCCTGAAATCAAAACAGAAATAAATAATCATTAAATTTAAATTAATTCAGACTCAAAGTGATTAGTACAATAACTATAATAAACCTCCAAAATAAAATTATTTGTAAAAATAGTTGGTAATGTGCTCGCCTCTCATCATGCGGTCCTGGGTTTGAATCCCACTCAGGCATGGCATATTTTCATACGTTACAAAAAAATCATTTCATCCTCCATTGTATATAGTTACACCCCAACATCGTTCCTAATGACCGTTGTAGTTGATGCGACTTTAAATAAATGAATTAAAAAAAAATTATTTTATCATTTACAATTCCATGAAAACAAATTTTGATAAAAATCTCATAAAATTAAAATTTGTAATAAAAAATCTGGTGTGAAACACTCACACAACTTTCTCTTGCCAATGCAAATAATTAATTATGAATTAATTTTTAACAAATCATTGTTAAAAATGTGATTGAAAATTGGGGCAGCACAGTTCTAAAGTGATTAGTTGTAACTGGCTTCCTTGTCACCACAATTAGGTAGAGTTTGTCTGATGGGATCCATTGTGAATGAGATAAGCAAGCCCATTCATTCTGCATAATTGTTTTACTATGATGTAAACTAGTTTATTTATATGAATACCCATCAAACACTGAATTGAATTGCATGAGACCAATAGTTTATTCAGGCTTTGCCATTCCTCAAGAGATACAGTATCAAAGATGATAAGTTTTTAAGCCAAATTGTCACTGTTGACGAAACATAAGTTGCTCACATTAACACCAGAATAAAAACAGTAGTAAATAGAATGAAGGCATTCAACATAACCCACAAACGTGAAGTTCAAGCAAATAATTTTCTGAAAAATCATGAACACTGAATCTAGGGATAGGCACAGTGTTTTGCTAGTGGATTTTTTGTCTCAGAGTAATACAGTCAAATGTGAAATATATTGTGCGACCTTAACCTTTTGAGGACTATGAACGTACGGGTGCGTTTACCGCTCTGCGATCGTAAAGGACTATGCACGTACGGGTACGTTTCATGTTTTTCGGTCCAAAATACTACGAACGTACCGGTACGTTTGCTTCCGTTTTTATACTTGTGCTGACATCTATCATTTTCTCCATGTACTACGTGTTATAAACGAATAATTAATTTAGTAGGCTTTGTTTTATGCGATTGAAACAGCACGTGTGTTTTGTCTAACCTCACTTATGAGTTCCGAAAAGTTTTTATAGTTGTGTTAGCTTCTTGCTACCGTTTGTTTACTAATACAGAATACTTATTTATAGTTTACTAATAAAGAATTTTTATTTCTTGTGAATATAAGTGAGTTTTATTATAATGTAAATCGTGTTTTGTGTATATATTTGTTTTATTTTGAACGTTTCATTTCATTGTGTATTTGGTATATTATACGAGTGGAAATGGCTAGTTTTAGTGGTAGGCGTCTACGGGATGACGATATATTACAATATATAACTAATCCCAGATTCAGATATTGAAAATTACAATGAGAGTGAGTGAAAATTCATTTTATGTACGGCACGATAAATGTGCACACGATGTGCGCGCGCATGCACGTATGAGCACTTGACTGTGCGTGTGAGGGTTATTTACATGTATAAGTATTCAAGGGGTGGAAGTTTGTAAAAAAAAAATAGCAGAGAGATAATAAATAAGGGAAGCAGAAATAGACAAAAAACCTAAAAAGAACTCAGGCTGTCAGCTGAGTTCTACGTTGGAAAACATAGTCCTCAAAAGGTTAAATAAAGTGTATCGAGCAATCCAAAACATGCCTCACATATTCTATACATTGATCATCTAGTTTGTTTAGATCAACGTTTCTCGAAGTGGGTGATAATGCCATACTGTGGGCTTACAGGCAGTCTTGGAAAACAATGGCTGATTAAAATTCAGGCGAAAAATTATGTTTTCCTGATATTTCCAACTAAAATGAAATATCTACTATAATGTAACAGTAGTACAAAATAAAAAAGTGATTAATAGTCTTTGTTATAAAGTCACTTTCTAACATTACTTTAAATCATTCTTTGTTCAGTGTAGCAGTCACCAAATTGTCATTTTGACTTTTATTTATAATAAATGTCAAAACAAATGAGTTTAAAACAATACATTGTAGAATATCATAATTGATGGAGGGAGGACGTAGAGAGAATACCTGAGGGAAGGATTCCCTCAGTGTTTTGAAATACAGATAGGTTGGGAGGAGAGATGTTGGGAGGTCACACAAAAGATAGCAATAATTCAGCAGTTTGTCACTGTTGTGAGTCAGAACAGGTGGAAGCTTAATCCTTGATTATAAGAAGAAGAACAACAACAACAAATGAGTTATTTTATAATACACTAAGCATTATTATTTAATTGAAATATATACAGGTGAACTCGGTTTTAGCATCATTGAAGGGACAGATTAAATTTTGTCGTTACATCCGAGTGACGTTATAACAAAGTTAACTCTTGTGTCAAGGTAAATCTAACTAAACTAAAAATATTTCGTATACATGGCTACTAATTTACGTAATGTGCTTAACGGTTTTTATTTGCGATTTTTAAATCGTAATACCCTAATAAAATAGATTAATAACCACTCTGTGTAAGTAGGTAGACTTTATTATGCATTAAAATACGGAAACCAAAATACATATTTGTATGTACATAAACTACATAATGGTACGTTATCTGCTTTATTAGAAGAAATCAGTGATTTTCTTTTAAACACCTCGTTCTGCGAAATAAATCCTCTCCGTACTGTCTCTCGGTGTCGGTGAAATCTTAACAAAGTTTCAGCCGCTAGCACTGCCTCCTGCAATGTTGGCGTAATGGAGTCCTCTTCATCTTCCTTTTGCTCAGTCGCTTCTTTAGTATTAGAGAATTTTTTAAAATGTGAATAGTCTGATGTGAAAGTTAGGTACAGTGCTACCTACTAAGTGTCACATGTCGCATAGAGGGTGCAGTCCCAAAACTGACCTTGATGTAGATCAATCAGTAGTTACAGACAGACATATGAATAGCTTAACAAAATCATTTAATCCCTTCGTGCAAGCAAACACTTTTCACAAGTAGACTATTGTACTACATTACTGTATACTGTATTTTTCTTTTTCAAACAATTTACTGATACATAACGGCAAGTTCACAATTGTTGTACGTGAAGTAAAAAATGATTCCATCGAAAAAATTTTGACGCAACAACCGAGTTAATGACGTTAAAACAGGGGGTTTTCAGATAGAAGTTTGACGCAATGCCTAAAAAAATGACACTAAGTCCGAGTTGACGTAAAGTCCGAGGCCGTTAAAATCGGGTTCAACTGTATTTCAATTTTAAATAATACGGCTGTTGATAATCCTACATAGGATGTTTGATAAAATAATAAATATTATTTAATTATCAACGAGGAAATGAACAAATACAAAATGAACATTTCTTAATTTTTGAACATCAATTATAAATTATAATTGGAACTTACAGTAAATCCTCTAGAATTATTCTCATCAAATGTTGAACGAGCATAAGAAGCACTACGAGTTTCCTTCAATGCTTCAAACTCAGGAGGTTTAATGTATACAATATAAGGCTTCAATAATGGAGTCCGAAGCATTCTCAAAGCCTAAAATTAAAAAATATATATATTAATAATTGTATTTTAAAAACGAGTGTTGTGTAACAAATGATACGGTTTTTTATATACTTATCTTCTTTTACTTTTACTTTCATTTCTAACAAACAAGAGTTTCGTTAAGGCAATAAATTGATCATAATTTTACCTGTACATATAATTTTAAAAATAAATCTTTATAATGCATCCTGCAGTTTGAAATATTTCTATTTCATATAATGAATTAATATAATAATTTCACTAACCTTCTTTTTAAACTGCGTCACCTTTATTTTATTCCTACTTACACGTGTTTCGGTGGATCCACCATCATCAGAGTAAATGAAAAATTGAAACTAAAAATTTTTTTCATTTATTTAAAATTTACAGAAGATGATACATCTTCAGTCACTTGTATAAAAGTCACTTTTATACAAGTGACTGAAGATGTATATGAAGATAAACACGTGTAAGTAGGAATAAAATAAAGGTGACGCAGTTTAAAAAGAAGGTTAGTGAAATTATTATATTAATTCATTATATGAAATAGAAATATAATTTTAAGCTCAAATTATTCTTTACTCATTCACCGTCATGCCATTTTCTTAATTTGGAGTTGCTTGGATACATTTCCACCATTGATCCCACTGCACAATCATTCTCCTCATCTTACTGAAGCCGTATACACTCACTCTTCCGAAGTGCTTCACATGATTCACATATGAAAACAAGGGTCTTCCTCTTATTCTACAGCTCGTCATGCCCTGCACCATTTCAACTGTATAATATCCAATCTCTATTCACATTCTTTATTTTAACTTTCTCTCCGATTCTATCACTTCTTACTCTACCTCATAAAGTTCTTCCTGTGGTTTTCCCGAGACAAATTCAATACAGTTTGTACTTTATTTGAAAAAATTTAACAGTTGCCCAAATCCCAGAACCATATAGTACTAAGGGTTCAAGAATCGATATATAAACTACATATAATCATTTTTTATGCCGGTACACTAGCAAGCCCATATGGCTTGTAGAGAGTAAGAGCTGTCAATAAAAATTACAAGTAACCACTAGAACAATGCACTATTTGTTTGAAGTACACAATCCGCGGTCAGCCAATACACAGATGGTAGACTCGTAGCATGACAGTATTTCTCCTGTGGAATGAAGGGAACAGGTTCAAACACCATATGAAATGACTCCATTTATACAACATTAATCTTTTTCTGAATATTGCATCTTTAACTGTGTAAAAGACTACGATGCCCTTACTGACTATTATTAACTTCCCCATCGATCTTCCAATCAGAGTATATCATAATTCACAGATATACATACGTTTGCACATGTTCCATTCACTTTCCTTAGCACACAATATCAATCCCTACTCCTTTCTCCCTCAATACAATCATCACCTTACTCTTTCCACTCACTAATTGCTTTCCGTAACTTATCGTACAAATCTGCATTCAGCACTAAATCATCAGCAAAAACTCCCTTTCATGAGATGACACATCTCATGGCTGGTGGCCATTTTAAAAAAGGCTTACCTTTGACTTACAGCAAAAACCATTACCGATTCAGAATTAAATGACACTAATTTCGTTTCCAAATTCCAACTTTTGATTTCTTGACTACCGGTTTTGGGCCACTTCTGGTCAAAACCGGAACTTTAAATTCAACCCAGGCCCACTAATTTTTATATAGATTACGAATCCAAAAACCATTTGTTGCTGTCTCTTGTAGTTTCTGACATCTGGGTGTGACAGATGGACAGACACAAGAAAATGATAAATGACAATTTTAACAATTGCCACCAATAATAACACCTGAGCAGACACATATTCATGGGAAAAAAATGTTTTATTAGGTTCTAGAGAAACCAAAAGAAGTTCTAATTCTCCTCATACAGATCTTGTAGAATCTCATATATGATCATTATAAACAAAAATATAAGACTATCCCCTCCAATAAAAATTCACTTGTCTCAAATTCAAAACTCAAATTTTAAGAAAGGTAAGAAAACATTTCTACACAATCATCGTCTTTGACCCTCTTCTAAGTTTCCTCGGGTCGAGCCAAACACAACTCTCCTCTCTACCTCAGTTTATCATAGAACCATCTCTCCTCCATTGCTTTTTGGCATCGCATCTTTTCTCCAATTCATCCATAAATGAACTCGACCACTTCATCCTGAGTCTTTTTCCCTCCATCTTCAAAGTACACCACACTTTTTGATAATCTTAACAATAAATTAGCTACCAAGTTCATTTTATTCCTTTCATCACAAGTCATTTTTCTTAATACTGCTAATAACCTACATAAATAATGTCTCAGAATAAAACAAAGTTTTATTGCCGATACACAAAATTCATACTTTTTTTGATAAAATCCAAAATTAAATAGAAAACACTTTTTATTACAGTAAGGCCTATATCAAAATAAAACTTTCATTCATACAGATAATAAGAGTTTAAGATACATTGCAAAATTATACCTGATAGTGCGGATTCAATATACAAACATAGCCCGCATTAACTAAAGATTGAACACTTTCAGAAGAGGTACCGTAAAAATTTCCTTTGTATTCACCATATTCAAGAAATTTTCCGGCACTGATATCTTTTTCCATGGATTCTCTACTAACAAAATAATACTCTTTGCCATTTACTTCACCAGGACGAATAGATCTTGATGTATCTGAAAACGCAAAACAACAGATAAATAATTAATGTGTATTTTAACACAAGGAAAGGTACATAGTCATACAATGTATAATCAAATACGGTTCATGGATATTTCCTTAATCCTTCCACTATTGAATTGAGAAAAGTGTTAAGAGGATCCCTGTGCTGAGTTAAAAAAACCAACTGCCTTGTTGTTTTCACTAAATCCGATAAATGAAATTTAAGACCAATACCTGACTGACTTCAGTAAATAAATTTAAGACTAACATGTAAATAAAACTGATAAAAAACCTTTAAGAATATTCCTTTATAAAAAGCATGATTACACAGTATCACGGTTACTTTACTAGACGGTAAGGATCATCAACAATATGCGCAGTGACAAGCCCCGCCCCCTGACGTCATCTGGTCACCAGCGACAGCCAACGCACACTGACGTACACACGGTGCCGGTCTGTAATAATTACTAGTCTTTAATAATGGTGTGTTGTGCGATTTCCGGGAGTTCTAATCACGATGGACACCAAAAGGAGTTGGGCATTAAGTTTCATCGTTTTTCCTAAGGCCAGTGAAACTAGATTGAAGTAGATAAATGCTTGCGAGCAAGCAGATTAATTTTCTGCTGATGGTCGCGTTTGTTCAGTAATTTTGACGAATCAGACTATGTAGGCGAGTAGCTACATCTTCCATTAAAACGTGTCCTAAAGACGAATTCAATCCCACATTTAAAATTGCTGATTTATAGTGCCATTCTAGGTCCGGTAAACCCAACTTGTAGTGAACGTAAAAATCGAGCAAAGAAACGATACGCTCATAAGGAAGTTTATGATATTGTAAACTCATCATCCAATTACAACATAGGCAGTTCACAAATGAAGGGATAGCCGTAGAGGATGGTAGAACTCGTTTCAATGAAGAACCGCTAAATTTGTACATTGCGCAGTCAGAGGAAACTGATCTCTTAAAACATAAAAACATCGAATTAAAAGAAGAAAACTGAGAAAAATTTCAGGTCGAAAAGGAAGAAATAAAAATATAAATTAAAATAGATTTCCAGTGTAAACATACTTGAACAGCTATGTTTATAAAAACAATGCAATAATCCTACAGTCACTACGCACCAGCCGAGTTGTTGGGGACCAGACTACGCCATCACTCATATTATAAATCTCACAGCAGCTGCGCGTGCTACCACCTAGTGTAATAACCGTTCAAAGTATAATACACACAAACATAAAACAAAGTGGTTAGACGACTACACATATTTTGTAAACCCTCCTAATACAACTTGCTTATTTAGTCTGTATCTACATAAACGCAGCATGCAGGTAGAATAATTCTTATTCAGCCATTTTTCCTCAAAAAAAAATTCTTGGTACACCTAAATGCCATACAGAATAAAACAAAAAAGACACAATATCATTGCGTTTATTTTAACATCGTTAGTGACAATCGAAACATGAAGTTATTGACTTTTTTACAAAAATTAAGTCATCTCAAAATATAATACTATTTTTTTCCTCTCGTATAAGACAAATTTTAGACCATGTGAGGTGATTTTAGACATTTCTAGAAGCTCTTTTTGCAGTCAATATTCTCAGCGTTCACTCACTACACGCTTTTCTCCTTTCTTTTGTTTATCCGGTATTCTGTTTTTACTCTTCATGGAAGCATTTAGAGTCTAAAATTAGTTGCCTGAATTTGGTTCAATTCATTAAGTTTCCTCAGTTTATTTCGGTTTTCTCAATATCTTTTTCGACTTCTTTAAAAACCATTTATCTGACACCTTAGGTCTATTGTTAAATATCTTCAAGATTTGTTTTGTCAACCGGTCGTCATCCATTCAATACAGGTGTCCATGAAATTTTAGTCTTCTTTTCCTAATCGTTTCCATTAATCATTCATTTACCTTGTACAGTTCTTCTTGATCTCATAACCAATATTGTACGTCTACTATCCTCAGACCCATTATTTATTTACTTCATAATTTTGTGGTCCTATGTCTTCAACTTTCTTATGAGAGTTAACCTGTACTGGTTTCACTGAAAAGAACTGCACTTTAATGATCACTTTAGAAAGTTAAGTGCAACACAGGTAATTAACAAAAACAAAATAAAAATTTAACATTGTTAGCAGCTGTAATATTACAGTGTATGGAGATGGATGATTTCTGCTGTCGCAGTCAGTATTCTGCTACATCTCTTATAGATAATTTTAATATTCTAATTTCAATTTAAAAATAATTTAAGATAAAAATTTCAAACAGCTGTTGGCTTTGTCGGTGGGGAGAGACCATGCATTGAAGTTAATTTTTATTTGTACTGTAAATATCATATTTACATTTTGAATATATAATATATATGAAAGGTAATATAAACATTATATTTTGTTTCCTAATCACTATTAAAATTATTAACCTAAATTTATAAAAAAAAAAATTCTTTTAAATACAAAATTTTTTATTTGTCAACATACCGCTACAGACGGCTGCTTTTTCAAGGATTTTAATAGTGTTTGTTGTAGCATTACAGCTGAATCTACAAGAAACGGTTTTTTTATATATCTTAGTGTATTTTTCTGCCAATATAATGCAATAAATATAATATATATATTTGTCAGAAACTAATCTCATTACTGTTTATTTACGGTCCCATCAAAGAACCAACTTGTGAGATTAGTTTACAATTGTTTACTACGCTTTATCACAACTATAAATTTTTGCACAACAATCAGTGTTTGTATTTAAATACGTTTTTAACATACAACCAAAATGAGTTAAGTCGTAATGATAAATCAGATCTCGATTAAAAAACAAAAACAAAGTTGCATTAAAATGGTCCAGTAATTTTCATTTATAATTAACATATCTTAAAAACAAATTCTGAAGAAAAATTTCATGTAAATAATTTTTTTATAGGACTACTAATAAAATTAAAATAATGGTTGTCAAAAATGCGCAAATTTTTATAATCCAGAGAACGACAAACATGACAGCCCAAAGGAAAGAACAACTTTGTGGTTAACATGGCATTGAATACAAGTTAATCAACAATACAAGACAATGTCAAAAATACCAACAAGTTTTTTTTTAAATTTCCATTTTATAAGAAATGCAACATAACACATGCAAAATTGTTTCATTAGTTACTTTCTAAGTAACAGTCGTGGACAAAATTAATGCCTCACTTTGAAAGATTTTAAATGGTTTCACACCATTCTTGATAAAGTATTAACGGTATGATCTGGACAGCCAACAGCCCAGACTTAAATCCTTTTGAGCACGTTTTAGTTATGCTTAAAAAATGAGTTCATCAACGTAATGCAGTGAATCTTCAACAGCTGTGTCCTGTGGCGAAAGAAGAATGGGAGAAAATTAACCTGGAAGAAATCCAAAACTTGATTCAAGGAATGCGGAGACTGAAGTTAGCTGTAATTAAGGCAAGAGGGGGTACTTTTTACTGAATAACTAATTCATTATAAACCACACAATAATCATTTACTTTTAATTTTTTCCATTAGTATGATCTAAATATGGAAAACTTATTCAATACTTTAAGTAACTCTTCCGTTTTTGTTAAATAAAACTTTGTGTTTTTAAAGCTAATTTATCTTATTTTTTCATTAAACTACCATAAATTAAATTTAAAACTCTAACTTTTTGTTAAAAAATATTAAATATTGCTTAAAATTATGATACAAAGAATAACAGTAACAAAAATAAACCTTGCACATACGAGGTAGGGTCAAAAAGTTCCCGGAATGGTCACATGCAGTCAAGCATTTGTTTGCTGGAAGGGAAATTTTTGTTTGGAAGGTTGGTATCACTCTAGGGAGGTCCTGTGCCTTCAGTAGGCAGTTAGAGTTGGTTTTCTACGTGCGGTGTATGATATTTAGACGTAGTTTTTTTCCTTTCGTCGTATTGTGAAATGCCATCATCAGAGTAGCGTGCCAATATCAAATTCTATGTGTTGCTAGAGAAATCACCCTCGGAGACTCTTGAGATGCTGAAGAAAGCATACAGAAATGATGCAATTAAAAAAACGGCAGTTTACGAGTGGCACAAGCATTTTCGTGACAGTCGCACAACAATAAAGATGATGTTCGGACTGAGTAGCCTTCCACTTCTACCACAGATGAGGATGTTGAGCTCGTTCGACAACTTGCCAGTGCAAACAGGGAAAACAATCAACAAAGAATTGCACACAGAGATCTTAAAACGGTTACGAGATACAATTCGACGAAAACGGCGTGAAAAATGGGAAAATGGGCAGGGAATGATTTGTTTTTGTTGCATGATAATGCCTTGTCACATCGCTCCCTAATGGTGAAACAATGCCTTGCAAAGAACAATGTCACCACTCTGGAACACCCTCCAATATTCTTCCGATCTTGCACCACCGGATTTTTACCTGTTTCCACAAGTCCACAACTGAAAATGATATTGAAGTGACATCATTTTGCTAATTCATCAGAGGTGATGGAAAATGCGACGAAACAGCTGATAGAACTTTCGAAAAATGGCTTTCAGGAGTGTTTTCAACGATTGTATGAATGGTGTAATAAGTGCTTAGATGCAGGAAGAGAGTATTTTGAATGAAAATAGGATTAAAATGTTATACATACTTTCAATCAATTTCTATTAACCAATTCCGGGAACTTTTTGACCCTACCTCGTAGATGAAAACAATTTCTTTTGTACTTAGCCTAAAATCTTACATGATGCATTAATTTTGTCCAGGACTTTAATTAATGGTGCTAAAAATATACTAAAAATTAATTACATGGTATTGGAGTACGATATTTGTCAGGATCAGTGGCAATAAGTCTTCGTTTAAGTTCATTCCGCCCGACACCAGGTGGTCCAATAAGTACAATTGGTCTTGGTAATCCAGGACGAGGATACAGCTTGGCAACTTCTTCATATGTTGGCACTTCTTCACGATCAAAGTCCTCTCTTTCAGCTGCGTCATAAAGTATCTTTTTAGTCTTAATGGCTTGACAAGTAGGCAAAGTAGTAGAAACAGCTGAAACAGAACAGATGGAAGGCGGAGGAGGCAAACCAGGGTAGCACACGTCAAGCCCAATTCCTGAAATACTACCAGATCGAGTACCAACACACCCTTCTTCTGTAACAAACACAATCGGTTTTCCAAAATAAACCCAAAATGAAAAGCGTCAACTTAAAAAAATAAACAAACACATGCAAAATTAGCAATAATAAAATAAAAATACAGCAGTGAATGATGACTGGTGTAAAAAATATGAACGATAACAGAATAAAAACAATAAAAACCAATCAAAAATAATAATCAAGCATTGATTTAGACACTGCAAATAAAATTAGAATTAACCACACAAATAAAAATACTTTGGAGTATAAAATACAATTATTTACAAAACATTAATTGCTATTTACATCATCAGCCGAAAGGCTGGTTTGAATCTCTAGAGGCTTTAAAATAAAACAAGGAGAGAAGTGGATTATTATGCCTTCCTCACTGAGTGAAAAAGTATGCCTACCAGTATTCCAGGCCCTCTGAAAGCATCTACTTTCCATCCTGCAAATGACACCTTCACTTCATTCACCACAGGGTCTGGCTGTATAATGAAATTCATTACTTTTAGAGGAGATAACTCTGATTAGTGTCTTTTACAGCTCTACCTCTTTTGTTCTTAAATGGTTCAGTCATATGTGATGAGAAACAGAACTATTTTCTGTAACCCCTGAATGTTAGCATTATTACATAACAGTGACATAATCTGTCCAACCCAGACTTTAATTTTTTTATGGCCAAATATTATGCACATTACAGAGAGTGGAGGGTGACAGATGAAAATAAGCGATGAAAAAATGCCAGACCTGACTAAAAATTGAACCCTTGACATAACTTATATTCCTTGTATTGATATTGTGCTGACTAATACACTAATTACATCAATTTAAAACCTATGTGCCCGTACAAAAGTAAATAACGTAGAATGATTGGGAAGGCTGGTCTAAATGAGCAAAGCAATTTGAGAGAAAGATTCCCGCATGACAATAAGTTCAAATACAATAATAGAAAGTACAGGTTACAAACAAGGAAGTGTACAAGAAAAACAAATGATTAAAGGAAGCAATCAGAAAACGAAATAAGGACACCTGTATAGAATGGATGACAAAATAAATTTTTAAGACACTAAACAATGGACCTAAGGTATTGGATAGTTTAAAGTAGCCACAGGGACTTTGCAAAATTGGAATAAACTGAGAAAACATATTGGAGTGAACTAAATTCAATCAACTGATTACTGGCTTCAAGGGACAAAGAAGAAAAGCAGAACACAAGATGAACGGAAGAAAGAAGAAAGTCTACAGTTACTTAACATAGAGTAAAATGGCCCTTAACCAAAAAAGAACGGATAAAAATATTAACTGTGATTAACTGATAAATTAGTCAGAACATAAAAATTGTCACGTGCAATTAAACTCACATTTACAATACATGCAATCATGTTGGCTGAAATATTATACGGTCAAAGACAGTACACACAAAACATTACAAGTTGAAACAAATAACCAATGAACAGATGAAAAAAACATTTATAAAAAGTAAAATTCAAAAGAAATTTTTATAATAATTAAAAAAATGTATAATTAAAGGAAATATAGTTCTCTCACAAAAATTATTTTTTTAAAAAACAGGGAATATAATACATTCATTGGTATAATTTTTAATGAAAAAGACACCTAACCTGAAAAATTTAATACACAAGTAAAACAAATTACAGATAATACAGTTTTACAACTGTGCAGACACAAACAGGCAAATGATTGTCTCCTTCCTCCATTACCAGTAAAAGCAACATGAATACAAAGTGAATAAAATATACAATGAAAATGATGACACTGCTGAGACATTTTAAAAAATAAATATTTTACAATACGAGGTATGGCAATTAAGATCCAGGAATTAAGTTATAACTCGGAATTTGGCAACACTGTGTCCTTTGTAAACATATGACTGGAAATAGGGGACCTCTTTTGTTGCAGTCGATAGCACATTTGGTTTATGTTTTCTCAGTGTTTTTCGAAAGTAACTTTTTTAATGGCGTCATGAAAATGAGTGACTCACACTGCAAACGAGGTTAGCGAGGATTTGTTGTCCTGCATTCAGAGCGGCGGTAGAGATTGGATGAATCGGGTAGTCACTGGAGATGAGACCTGGATATTTAAGTATGACTCCGAGACCCGTAAACTAAGTCAACAGCGGGTGGAAAAAGATTTTTTATGTCCGCGGCATCATTCATCGTTAATATGTTCCTGCTTGCCGAACAGTGACTGGACAGTCCTGTTGGCATCCTGGAGCGGCTGTGAGCACACATTTTATGTGTGCAGCCCGAACTCACCAAGGACAGCTGGATCTTGCACCACAATAATGCACCAGCCCATTTGTCATTCATCGTACAAGAGTTTTTGGCAAAAAAAGCTGTTCCACCGCTACAGCCCTGACATTTCCCCTGCGATTTCTTATTCCCCAAAATGAAGAGCACCTCAAGGGAACTCATCATGGTGGCATCCAGGAGGTCAAAAAAGCTGTAACTGCGGTGCTGAATGGAGTAACTTCGAAGGATTACCAAGGGTGCTTCCAATCATGGGAGCAACACTACCAATCAAGTGTAGAGAGGGAGACTATTGTGAAGGTCGATAATAAAATTTTGCTCATAACTTAATTTGCTTGAGTTTTATTGACAAATTTCCGGAATTTAATTGCCACACTTCGTAAAAGAAAATTGTGAATACACAAGTATCTATCTATCACTTTACAATGAAACTTTATCAAAATATTCATTTGAAAGAAATGTTCAAACTACAAACTATTTAAACCCACGCTCCCTCAATAAAATTTATCAGTGAACAGCAAACTCATAACAGCTCTATCAAATAACAAAGCTGTCATAATAAAATCTAAACCATTTGACTTTTTATAAAACTATTAAAAACTATTAATCAGTATGTAAAATTTAGGCAAATTCATTACGAAAACACAAAGTTCAAAGGATCTACAATAAACTCCTGAAATAATGGTATTCAATACTTAAAGAAACTACAGCGACCCAACTCCCTTAAGCTCTTCAGATATTTATGTCATTGAACAAAACCCAAAGAAACATGATTAGTAAAGGATCTACCTAGGGAAAACTCTAACCCAAAGAGTGGACGATCAATCAGGCATCAAAAATATTAGAAAAGGTAAGTGTGAGCAATGGTGTAATTAGGGAACAATTGGAGATTGACAGCCAGATAAGGCAAGTTGGCTCCTTAAAAGAACTCGGTACTTGGCGACAGAGGGAAATTGACCAGGAGTCAATTATGAAGTGGATGATAGGTTCAGTTATGGATGAATTGGGAAAAAAGTGATTTTACTTTCTCTTGCCTATATGAATATATAGGAAGGAAAGTATTGTTTTCATGTCGATTTTTCGAAATCGAGTTTTCACCGGATCTATATGTTTTCAGACCCCCTGAACCCAAAAAACATGTTTTTAGCGATTGGTCTGAGTGTGTGTGAACAGAATATCTCAAGAACGGAACATTGTACAAACTTGAAACTTAAGTTACATACCACTACTGGACCCGACACGAACATTTTCATCAAAATCGGTCAACCGGAAGTAGTAGTTTATTCGTGTAATTTTTCACTTTTTTATGATTTTCTCAAAAACTGGACCTACGATTTTTTTTTAAATCGCCTGGTTTATTCAATTTTTTATTATCTACAGGATAGGGTAGGCGCCATGTTTGCTGAAATTCTTAGTGAGGCTGTTTTCATGTAAAAACGTTGTTTTTTTAGGATTACGTCTTTAATATGCATTTTAGCGCAAAAATTTATATAATAAAAGTTGTAGAGAATTTTAAATCCTACAACTTTTATTTCAAAATTTTTTTTTGTATAACGCTTAGTTTAGCAGTAATTAGAGATTTTCTGATTTTTTCTCACGAAAACGTGTGAAAAATCGATTTTTTTAAGATTTCGCCCTGAGAATGCATTTTATGACAAAAGTGTATAATAAATTTTATAGAAAATTAAGAGATCTACAACTTTTATTTAGGGAATTTTTCTCTACAGAGCCTAGTTTAGCGTGAAAGTGTGATTTTCCGTTTTTTTAAGCCAAATTGAGTTCGATTTTCATTTTGTGTCATTCACTCATGATTAAAATAAGGTTATGTTTTTGAGGTTAGTTTTTTGTTTAGGCATATTTCTAATATTTTATTAATAATATTAGGTTTATTGTTAATTATTTGCATTGGCAAGAGAAAGTTGTGCGAGTGTTTCACACCAGATTTTTTGTTTTGTTTTACATCTGGCTGTTTGCACAATGAGGCAAACACAGATGATAAAGGTTGATCATCTGCTTGATAATCAATGCAGATAATCAACCTGCACTGATCAGGTTGATTCCTCGGAATCACACCCAGGGGTCTTGGTGGAGAAACCAGCTGTCCACTACTACACAGGCCAGCCAAGATGCAATGATGCTAAAGAGCAATGGAGGACAGATGGTTCAGGGATAGAGAGAGAAGTTGTGATGTACATGATCCCAAGAAACTTGCAAGAGGGATAAAGAGGATGATGATGATGATGAACTTTGAACAACGTATAGTCTTAAAGGGCTTCTGTCGTCAACTGGAAGGAGACCCCTTAATTCCTTTTACAAAAGGCTTAAGGGAACCAGCCGGGATAGAAGGCTAGTGTCCTATCCATACATTCACGTTGTGTGGCCTGTTAGTAACCATGTGACCGCTCATCAGCACGATAACCGGCTCATGGTGAACGGAACTGGAAGGGCTGCCCATTCCACCCTGGCAGACGGTGGCTTGGGGCACTCAGTCTGCCAACCAAAAAGCTGAAAGCAACAGTAAACTACAGCTTTTTCTGTCTGACTAGAATTATCGTAAGGAAACTCCTTCATGTATGATTCTGGTTAGGCTTACTTAGTATATGCAGATCTTCAAGAACTTCGAGAACTTCAAAATATGAAAAATTTATGATGGCGTCCTCTCTGGTAAAACATTCCGGAGATAAACTAGTCCTCCATTCGGATCTCCGGGCGAGGACTATCAGAGGGGACTTCATCAAAAAAATAAAAGTTTCTGAAATTCTGCGAGTTGGAACATGGAATGTTAGGAGTTTAAAACAAACTGGTAGGTTAGAGAATTTAAAAAGGGAAATGGATAGGTTGAAGTTAGATATTGTAGGCATTGGTGAGGTACGCTGGGATGATGATCAAGACTTTTGGTCCGGGGATTATAGGGTTATTAACACTAAAGCCATCGGAGGGCAGGGCGGAGTGGGTCTAGTAATGAATAAAAAAATTGGACAAAGAGTGACTTACTATAAGCAGTGTAGTGATAGGATTATCATGGTTAGAGTAGATACGAAACCAAAGTCTACCACTATAGTGCAGGTCTACATGCCTACGTCTTCACACAGAGAGGAAGAAATAGAACAAGTATATGAGGAATTAGATGAAGTAATAAAATATGTCAAGGGTGATGAAAATTTGATAGTTATGGGAGACTGGAATGCAGTAGTTGGAGAAGGAAAAGAAGGAAAGATAGTCGGAGAATATGGTCTAGGGAAGAGAAATGACAGAGGGAGTCGGCTGGTAGATTTCTGCTCCAAATATAATTTAGTGATAGGCAATACACTTTTTAAGAATCACAAAAGGAGGTTATACACTTGGATGATGCCAGGTGACAAGGGAAGATACCAAATAGATTACATAATGGTTAGACAAAGATTCAGAAACCAGATTATGAACTGTAAAGCCTATCCAGGTGCAGACATAGGGAGTGATCATAACTTAGTAGTAATGGATAGCAGGCTTAAACTTAAAAAACTGAAGAAGGGACAGGGAAATGCTAGGTGGGATGTAGACAAACTAAGAGAGCAAGACAACCAGGTAGGTTTCCAGGAGAGTATTCAAAAAGGGATAGAAGAAAGAGGTAATGACACAGGAAATGTAGAGGAGGAGTGGATAAACTTCAAGGAGGTGGTAGTGAAAGCAGCGGAAGAATGGTTAGGACATACTAAAAGAAGAGGTAGGAAACCGTGGATTACTAATGATATTTTAGAACTGATGGATGAGTGAAGAAAATATAAAAACGCAAAGGACGAGAGAGGTAAAAGGCAATATTGCTACTTGAGAAATACCATAAACAAAAGGTGTAAGAAAGCGAAGGAAGAGTGGATCAGAGCGAAATGTACGGACATTGAAAGTAAAATGGCAGTTGGTAAAGTGGACGCAGCTTATAGAAAAATAAGGGAAAACTTTGGAGAACGAAAGATGAAAGCTGTTAATTTACAAAGCGCAGGTGGTAAACCATTGTTGAATGGCCAAGAGAGAGCTGAAAGATGGAAGGAATACGTAAATCAACTCTACATGGGAAAAGAATTAGAATATGATGCGATAGAACAAGAAACTGATGTTGAAGAAGATCAAAAAGGGGACCCTATACTACGAGAAGAATTCGATCGGGCACTTAAGGATATGAATATGAATAAGACACCAGGAATAGATAACATACCATCGGAATTATTATTACGATGTGGCAAAGTTGCTCAAAACAAATTATACAAACTTGTGTGCAGAATGTATGAGAGTGGAGAGGTACCATCGGACTTTAAAAAAAATATTATGATTCCAATACCAAAAAAGTCAGGAGCGGAGAAGTGTGAACATTACAGAACCATCAGCCTAACATGCCATGCATCTAAGATACTGACAAGAATTATATACAGGAGAATAGAACACCGAGTAGAAGAAGTATTGGACGATGACCAATTTGGATTTAGAAGGAGAATGGGAACTCGAGATGCAATATTGGCTCTGAGACTGATTATTGAGAAAAGGATACAGAAAAATAAAACTACTTTTATGGCATTTGTAGATTTAGAGAAAGCATTTGACAATCTGGCCTGGAGTAAAATGTTTAAAACTTTGAAAAGGCTAGGAATTAAATACAAAGAAAGGAAAGTTATTTACAGTCTGTATAAGAATCAAACGGCTGTTTTGAGAATCGAGGGGTACGAAAAAGAGGCTGCTGTAAGAAAAGGTGTACGACAAGGTTGTTCTTTGTCACCACTACTTTTTAACTTGTATATAGAAGAGGCTATAAATGAAGTGAAGGAGAAATTTGACGTAGGAATAAAAATTCAAGGAGAAACAATAAAAATGTTGAGATTCGCCGATGATATAGTAGTATTAGCCGAGGCAAAGAATGAACTAGAGGATGCCTTAAATGGAATGGATGAGATCTTGAGGAAGGATTACTTCATGAAAATTAATAAGAACAAAACGAAAGTGTTGTGCAGCAGCAAGAGTGGTTTAGAAGAGATGGGAAATTTAAAAGTAGGCAACGAGAACATACAGGAAGTTGGGGAATTCTGCTATCTAGGGAGTAAAATAACAAAGGATGGTAGAAGCACGAGTGATATCAAGAGTAGAATTGCTCAAGCTAGAAAAGCCTTTGAAATGAAAAACAGCTTACTGACTACAAACATTGATTTACAGATTAGGAAAAATTTCTTAAAACATTATGTTTGGAGTGTAGCATTATACGGAAGTGAAACGTGGGTGATAGGGGCTGTAGAACGGAAGAGGATAGAAGCTTTTGAAATGTGGTGTTATAGGAAAATGTTAAAGATTAGGTGGGTGGACAAAATAAGTAATTTAGAGGTTCTTAGGCGAGTGGATGAAAAAAGAAGTATATGGAAGCATCTTACCAAAAGAAGGGATAGGCTAGTGGGGCATATCCTAAGACATCCAGGTATTGGGCTATCAATAATGGAGGGTAACATTGAGGGAGTAAATTGTAGAGGGAGGCAAAGATTAGAATATATAAAGCAAATTACAAAAGATGTAGGGTGTTACAGGTATGTAGATATGAAACGACTTGCGCAAGATAGAACAGGTTGGAGAACTGCATCAAACCAGTCGAGAGACTGATGACAAAAAAAAAAAATAGTCTTAAAAGGCCTATTCCCAAGACACTAATACTAGCTGCTAGCAAATAGTGTAATGGAAACAAACAACTGGTAGCTAGTTTAGTTAAAGTGCTAGTGACTTAGAACATGTTTAATTTTACTAGCCCTAGTAGAAGAGAAAAGGTCACGTGTTTGACTAGTACTAGTAAATTAGCTAATTGTGAATATTTGGAAATGTTGATGGTTGCTATTAAGCTGTACTTGGTCTACAGCAATACAGAGCACAACTCACACATGTCTTCAGATCACTGCCATTAATTACTAGCTTCATGGGAACCATCACCTACGCCATAGTAGGTCCTGCTAAGTAGCAGCTAGTAAATTAGTAGCATCGAAAGAATAGGTAATAAAGTATTAAGAGATCTATAACAGAACATTATATTCAATAGAAATTTAGGTACTTTTAATGCTTACAACACAAACAATAAAGAATACCAAACAAATGTCTTTATTTTGAGAGTTTGCTGTATTAATTTATTATTATTATTTATTATTAATTATTATTCTAAGATAAGTTAATATTATCGATAACGTTCATAAAATCTGTTACAAATTACAGATAATCAATAAAATTGTACATCCTTAATAATTTGTTCAACCACAGCTAAGATTATCTCAGTAAAAATCCTGATACAGTTGGTGGCAATTTTTAAAATAATTGTCATCTATCATTTTCCGTTGTCCATCCTTGTCACACCCAGGTGTCAGAAACTATAAAAGATCGCAATTAACGGTTTTCAGATTCGTAATCTACACCGTATTGGAATCAAACGGCCATATTGAGGGTTGATGGCGAGCATACAGATGAAGTGGAAATCCTGCGAGGGGTTAGACAGGGGTGCATATTATCACCAATATTATTCAACCTGTACTCCGAACACATCTTTCGAGAGGCTCTACAAAACTTAGAGGAGGGCATTTTAGTTAATGGACTCAGGCTTAACAACCTGCGGTATGCGGATGATACAATTGTTTTTGCGGATTCAATTGAAGGACTGCAGACGCTCATGAACAGAATCCAAGAAACAAGCAGCATATATGGATTTGACATAAACACCTCCAAAACTAAATTCATGGTAGTTAGCAAAAACCAAATTAGGGGTGCTAACCTGTATATAAATCAAGAAAGAATTGTAAGAGTCTCTAAGTACGAATACCTCGGAACAGTCATTAATGAGGCATGGGATAACTCACAGGAGATCAAGAGTCGCATTGGTAGGGCTAGGAACATCTTTAGCTCTATGGGTGCGGCTTTCAAAAGTCATGATCTTACTTTGGGGACCAAACTGAGACTTCTGAGGTGCTATGTTTTTTCTGTCTTGTTGTATGGAGTGGAGTCCTGGACTCTAACAAAAGAAACGACCAACCGACTAGAAGCCTTCGAACTCTGGCTCTACAGAAGGATTCTGAAAATACCATGGACCCATAAAGTGACCAACGTTGAAGTTCTGCAAAGAATGAAGAAAACCACAGAACTTGTTAATATTGTGAAAGCAAGGAAGCTGCAATATTTGGGTCATATCATGAGGAATTCGCAACGTTATGAACTGTTACAACGCATCCTGCAGGGAACGATAGATAGCAAGAGGAAGCCCGGTAGGAGAAGAATATCCTGGCTTGGGAACTTGCGAACCTGGTTTGGTAGGAGCTCCATGCAATTGTTCCGGTTGGCAGCGGATAAAGTCAAAATAGCCATGATGGTCGCCCACATCCGTAGCGGATAGGCACTCAAAGAAGAAGAAGAAGAATCTACACAAGCAGTTAGTGGGCCTAGATTGGGTTTGAAGTACCAGTTTCAACTGGAAGTGGTTCAAAACCGGAAGTCAAGAAATCAAAGTTGGAATTTGGAAACAAAAATAGTGTCACTCGATTCCTCTTAAAGAATAGATACAGAAATCACTAATGGTTTTTGCCAAAGGTCAAAGGAACGCCTTTTTAAAAATTGCCACCAGCCATGAGATGTTTGTCTCATGAAAGGGATTTCTAGTTGATAATTTACACTCACTAGTGACAAGTTTGACATATCATTTTTATGATCATTGCAAAAAATTAAATAAAAAAATAAAGAAATACCGCACCTTCCAAGTTGTTTTTGTCAGCCTGTGTTCTTTCATGAAGAACTCTTCGTTCATGTAATGCTCGACTAGGTATGAGACCAGCTCTCATGTCTCTATCACCTTCTTTTCTTGCTTGCCACCTTTAACATTCCAAAAAACATATTAATTTTAAGAATTTTAAATTTACTATAACTTTTGATTACATACACATATGATATATACACTTTTACGCTAAAATGCATATTAAGGCCACAATCATAAAAAAAGAACATTTTTACGACGAGACCACAGCCCCCCCCCCCCCCAGGTTTCGGCAAACATAGTGCCCATCCTGTCCTGTAGTGAATACAAAATGTAGTAAACAGGGAAATTTAAAAAAAGTAGAGTCGTTTTTGAGGAACTTGGAAAAAGTGAAAAATTAAATGAATAAACTACTATTCAGGAATAGTACTCTTGACCAATTATGATGAAAATGATTGTGTCAGGTCCCATTACTAGTAACTTAAGTTCCAAGTTTCAACTTTGAATTATACTCTGTTCTTGAGACAATTTGTTCACAAACACACAGACCAATTGCAAGAAACATGTTTTTGGGTTCAGAAGGCCTGAAACATGTATTTTTGATGAAAACACAATTTTGAAAACTTAACATTCAAACAATTTTTTTCTTCCCTACATAGGGCAAAAGAAAGTAAAAATAGAATCATTCAGTCTACAGAAATGTAAAAAAAATGTTTTTTAATGGGTCAAAAAAATTAGGATTATTGTTTTGCTGTAAGTTTTCATTAAATTCCATATGGGTGATTGTCAATCTAAGCAGAGAACATGGCTACCATATATCATTCTCTTCAGTAAAACTTTCAAATTATTCAACTAACATAAAAATTTTATAGAATAGATTTGACATCGTCATACAGTTTCCAAAAATGATATTCAATACAGTAATCAATCCTTAAATGTTTAAATAAATAATTTTAAGATACTTAAATTATCAAAACGAAGTTAATTACTCACCAATATGCATCATCCTGACTGACAATATGCAAAATATCTCCTTTAACAAAATCGAGACCAGCTTCTTTACACGGTATGTATGGATCATTAAAAGCAGCATAATCAAAATGAGCTCTTACTCTAACTTTGCTCTCTCTTATACCACCTTTACCATCAGCTGGTACTAACTTAAATGTTATCGTTCCTTCAGAAGCTTGCTGTAAAACAAAGAAATAATACAAATCTCCAGTGTAGATATTTTAAAGCTTTTAGTGTATTTGAAGTTGCATTAACAATAATAATCAGTCATTAACAACTACTGTGAGTCATGAAACTGGAACCGTGGATTTTAATGAGTAATAATTTCCAGACCCAAGCTGGGAATTGAACCCAAGACCTTTTGCTTTTTAGACTAACAAGCTAACCACTAGGCCACAGGGAAGTTGAATAGTTTTAAAAGAGTGACACAATACTGTTCTTAATGCCGACTGGCTAGCGGTTTTCTCACAGAGCAAAGGAGATTGTAGTCACCAGTCACCAGAAGGTGCTGGTCAGAAGGTCGCAGCAAGAACAATCCGAGTTCAGTTCAACACATCAATCCAACCAAGAAGGGTTGACTGGAGCAAGATGGTATTTGTATACAAACCATTCTTGCCTTATTTTTTTCACTCCTCATCATCTCCATAGCTCAAAGCAGCCAATGGCCTGTAAACCAAACAGCACAACGACGCCTGCTGACAAGAGGATCCGTGATAATTAAAGAATCACAGTCAATACACCAAAAAATTTTGTTTTCTATCTTCTTTATTAATCATAACTGCTATAGATTGTAAATATATAAGTTATTTTAAAATTAAAACAGTTTCTCAACTTGTGTTTTATTTAATTGCCAAAGAAAAGTAGAGTTACTGTACAATTTATAGGAAAGATCTGATCAATCAAGCTGATTAAAATAATGTGAATCATTACACCAAACTGGGTAAAATTAAATGATTTTAGTCAGAAGAAGAATTACACCTATAAGTATCCTCACTAAAATGAATATGAAATAATTACCAATATTTTAAGGACATCATTTGGAGTTTTTCCTTCGACATTAATGCCATTAACTTCACATACTTCATCGCCAACATGTATAAGTCCTGATCTATCAGCTGCTCCACCATGCATAACTCTCGCTATTACTATCTTCCCCGTTTCTTCATCGGTCTTAATCGTCGCACCCTAAAATAACAGACAATAACAAATCTTCAACTAATATGTAAATATAAAAATAACAGGCCAAACAAACGTAGTAGACATAAAAATAAATTAAAATACTTTTAATTTAAAAATTTTTGTTTAGTTTAAAATACAGTTGAATCTTTTGACAGATATGGGAATGGAAGGATGTTGGATTATCAAAAATTATGGATTAATGAGAGAACCTAAGAGCCTCAGTACAGTAATGAAAGGCTTCTTGAGGATGGAGATAGTCTAACTTGCCCTTAAAAGAGTGTCTGCAGACACTCTTTTGGGGAAAAATTCCATTGTACACAAGTTGCTAAAACGAATATACTAGTCTTCTAAGTTAACAAAGCGCAGTCACCGTGCATGTTGGGGAGGGAGTGTTTGCCACTAACGGAGATATTGTGCGCGAGGGTGGGGAGTCACCGTGCAACGTACAACTAGCACTATCACAGAAGACACGTGTGTGAAGACGCATGCATACTCTTACGCAAGTGTCTTTGCACATTCATCAAAAGTCTCGAATTTAGCCTAATGTACTGAATGTGTCATTTGTCCCTAATTTATTTGATTCCGTGATAACTTTTCTTATTGTGTGAACCGATATTCCACAGAGATTAGCCACACGCTTATGAATATCAGAACATTGCATTTCAGTGTTTTCTGCTGAAATATTACTAAATACATTCATAATTATGGATTTACTCTGGCTTTTAAGAGCAATCCCTGCTCCCAGACGCCATGTAGATCTTGGTTGAGGCATTATATAAACAGAAGTGTAAAGTATTGAAAAATACTGTTTAAATACCAGTCACAAAGCAGACTTTACTAGTAAGCACAGCAAGATGTGACTGATCCACTTCTAGGTATTTCATTGAACACCAAACGTTTCCCCCTACTCCTTACTTTCTATACAACAGGCGTACCGAAACTAGCCTTCTGCGCATCTAGCAACTACGCTAGGTTAACTTAGAAAACCAGTACATAGCATACCTTTACATAGTCCTGTGGTGTCTTATAGCTTTTTGGTGCTGAAAGTAGCCGAATATTTTTGGTTTTTGCCGTAGTTATTACGTATTGTACTGTAGAAAAAAAAGTACAGTACTGCTACAATTTTAAAATTTAAATACACTTGATTTGAAATTAGAAAATTTAATCTTATATTAACTTACAAAACTAAAATATACTTTCACTCCTTTATATTAAAAATTAAGTTCACTAAAATATAACATTTGAACGAAAAATCACTATGTGGAATGTCACTTCTTTCAAAAGTCTAATAACGTTTTCTGCACAGATTTCGAAAAAGAAGCACGATTTTCAATTAAGAATCAAGCTCAAGAAATAACATTGAATAAATCAGTCATTTTTTAATAATGAAAACAAATGGTCTTGTTTGGCGGTCAAGACATCTTTGTAGGTTTTAATATTGTCTTCAGTGATTGTCGGAAGTTCAAAATCATTGTTTTTTTGACGATACTCTTAAACAAATTTTTTATTAGTCTTTATCTTTGCTTTGGTCTCTATCAGATTATCAATATTTACGTAATCATCTGCTTGTACGTAGCTGAAACCACGCCAATTCAAATCCAGCTGTAGTTCATCTATGTCATTTGCAATGCTCCCATGCAGCATTCTTCTTTTAAACAACTCCTTTAATAAAAACTTGTTCATTATTGCATTATTTGTTCTTTCCATTTCCATGTTGGACAGTTTCAGTTAAGTGCAGGTAAATTTACAGTGATTCCTTCAATAAAGTTCCAGCAGAATTTTCCGTTACGAACAGGTTTCTGTTATTTCCAGGTCCGTTAAAGACAGGTTAGAGGAAGAAGAAGAGGAGGAGGAGGAAGAGGAGGAGAAGGAAGGGAATGAGGAGGAAGAGGAGGAGGCAGAGGAAGAGGACAAGGACGAGGAGCAGGAGGAGGAGGACAACGATGAGGAGTAGGAGGAGGATAAGAAGGAGAAGAATCAGGAGGAGGAAAAAAAAGGAACATCAAAATGTACAGAAATTTACAGTACACACACATAATATCTCTCTCTACTTAATATTGTATTTCTCTTGTGCGTCCAGTAGAGGCACCAGTAGTGGGAGTGCCTACTGTCTACATTCCATATTCATTAGTTACAGCTGTCAGATTACCAAACGTTTTGGACTGCCAAGATTCAACTGTAGTTGCTAATATTCACAAACATAAATCTACAATTTTCTTCAGTAGATACATTAACAATATCAATACTTACATTTTTATTCCTCTGGGAATTAAAAATTATTATTCTGCCGCACAATTAATATGTTAAAATACCTATACTAGATATATTTGCATGCAGTATCGATTTCTTAAAACAAAAAACAAAAATAGGTAGTGAAAATAATATTATACATGATTACACTATAAACTTCAGAAGTAAAAAAAGAAAAACTACTAAAAAAAATGTGTCTTAACTACTGTGAATTCTACAAAATTAAAATTACTATGTTATTAAAAAATCCAATGGATTAATTACTCAATAAATTAATAGAAATTACTTACTATCTAATTACATAGGATTTCACCTAAAGTTACCACATTTGTATTTCTTGAAATTGTGTAATCACAGAATTTTTGCAATTGCCAAGAAAACATTTTAACATAATGGCTTGGGCTTAATACTATTATACACAAATGAATTTTTTAATGCATTCTGCAGTCTATGATATTAATTCTAATCAAAAATAAATAAATAAACTGTAAATTTTCATTGACCTTTTATAGCTAACATTATTTTTTCTTTATTTCTACAATTTTATTTTCCTAAACTTACAAATTTCAGTCCACCATCAGGGGACTGACGAAACATCTTCTGAAAGGATTTTAACAAAATTAGTTTTAATTTTTATATTGAAATCTTTAGATGAAGTGTGGAGAACAAACTGCAATGCAATTTAGGTAAATTTTTCATAATGATATTTATAATTTTGTAATTTTTCATAATTATCAGGTAAAACCAATTGCGTTAAATGGGACTTCTTTATATCGAATAGACATTTAACTCGAATAAGTCATGACTCAAGATTTGAGAGTGACATTTGATAATAGTCTCAACTTTCATTCGCATCAAGGAACTTTTGAGTTCATCATCATTGTTAAATTTTTGTTAACCAAGGAACATTTTCAGGAGTAAAATGACATGAAAATCGCTGTGGGCGAGGTCAGACCTGTACGGTGGGTGACCGAATTACCTCCAGTTAAAATCTCACTAACAATATCATGTGGGAGCATTCCTCGGTGCTTATTCTGTATTGCAAGACACATTTTCCTAAGTGTCTCACATATCGTAAACCTGTTGATGAATGTCAGTTGGTTTAGTGTTTTTCACGTCCAGAAAACAAATGATAGATCTAATCTTACACATGGTAGATTTTCATCAACTTTGCCATTCTAGCCAAGCACTATAAAGCATAAACAACACACAGTGAACTAAAAATGGCATCATCTCATCGTCCTACATTCAAAGTAATTACATTGCATGCGCTGAAATGCGATGGCAGTGATGCTGGGGCAACACATAAAAACCGAACATACTTTCTGGATGTACCTCAAGTATTTCACAGTATTTGACAATCATAAAAATCAACTGTGAATAATCAAAACCATGAATGGCAAGGGATTACTGTATTGAATTGTTGAGCACGGAACAACTATGTATTTTTTGTATGTGTAAAACATGACAAGTTTTCCAAGGGTAAACTTTAAGTTCAACTATTATACAAATATCTGGCCACCATATAATTGTGTAACTGTTTTCCTATTAGCCTAAACTTAAAATGTTCTTTACATGCATTTCCAATAAACATATTTCTACAATGCTAAATTAATCTAATAACTAAATCTACAAAACACTATTTAAACTATATTTCAAAAATACACATTCAAATTTAACTAATTAAATAAACCAATAAAGTAAAAAGGGAAATTATTTTTACAATACACTATAAGGTATAATAAAATAAGTATTTAAACAAACCAGCTATGCTCACATTAAACTGTTGAATTGTAAAAAAATTACATTGATGTCTACATTTTGTATATATTTGCAAGGGTACATAAATTTAATAAACAAAGTAATAATAATAATTTCTGGTTGCAGAAAGACCAGGTGAAGAAATTACGGGGTCATGCTTTGAAAATGAAGTATAGTCACTTTTGACACTAGGGTAAGTAAATATTTACATTTATAATTTTAACGTGATTTCATATTATTGTATAATTTACCAGGCCAATGCCTATTAATTACTCACCACAATAGGTTCTGCGCTCTGTGCTCCTGACTGTGTGAGCATTGTAGAGAGAAAAAAAGAATAACAATCAGTCTTACCAATTTTAACTAATAATTATTTTTTTAAAACGAATAGGTACGTTAATTTATTTTCACACGCAATTCAAACAAAACACAGGATAGATATTTTTTAAATGTCACAAAAAATTATCAATCCCTAATAAATTATTGCAAAAATTTAATACAATAATAATACATTAAATAAAATACTTTTTCAGAAATTAAAATTTTTAACTGAATAACCTAAAAACCCTAAACTAGTTTTAAAAACCCACACAAAACTCTAAACTACTATAACACTAAAAACAAAATATAACTATTAATTAAAAATCTATTTCACACATAATATCAAAACTGAAAACCTTCAATTTAATATTGTAAAACAAAATTCACATGAAACAAATTTAATATTACACATTAGGTATACTTGTGAATAAATCATAAGTTCACAATTTTCAAAGAAATTAATCAAATACTTTAAACTTATACACGATAATCAATACCAATAAGCTGAAATTATAGTCTTAAGATTTATCATTTTTTTTAAAGTACATCAGGAAAACTTTAACTCAAAATTGATTCCGAACAAGAAATTTTTTGTGTATCCAGCTACTGAATGGAAATTTAAATCTCTTCATTAAGCTAACAAAATTGTAAAATTAATACTTAAAATAATTAAAACTTTAGCTTTATTTGTTTATAGTGGTAATACAATTTATTTTAATACATATAGTGGTTCCAAAAATTTAGGATAAGACTGGTCACATAAAATTAGAGAAAATTTCTTTCTGGAATGTGTCTGGAAACGTTTAAATTGTCTGCTACACACCATTCTTTTACTATCATTCAAAATTTAGTGCAAAGCCATGTTAATTCGAGAGTTCCCTAATACAAAAATGACGAACACGATCTGTCAATCAGTATAAAACTTTAATTGTTAATATCACTGCAACCGCTGCTGATTCATTTAAATTTAATGTTAGAAAATTAGATGTAATTTATTCAAATTTCTTCATAAATAAAATGTTAAGGCAAAAATTATAAAATTTTATTAAAGACGAAATGAAACTGGTTTTTGTTAAATTTTTATGTGTCCACTTTGCACATTACCGCTAACAAAAACAATGAAGGGTGATAGATGTTAATGAGTGAAGAAAAGATGCCAAACCTGACCGGTAATTGAACCCAGGATCCCTGGCACAGAAGCCAGTTGTGCAGACCATTACACCACAGGAGGCTCGAAACTGGTTGTAAATTTAGAGTGACTCACTTCAATAATTGCTGCCATAAATTTTAATTATTTATGAACAGATTTCTGTTATTTCTGTTTTTTGTTTTTGAGTGATGACGTATACATAATATTTGAATAAATGAGGAGTAATTTTAATTTTTCATAAAACATTAAACATGTTTGATAACTTAATTTAAATGAATTAGCAGGTGCAAAAATATTAACCTTTTTAAAATTTCAATAATTTTTAAATGCACAGACAGATCGGTTCATTATTTCTGTAACAATAAACTTTTTGAGTACCCAAGAGTTGTAGCTAAGTTCAACTTTGGAACAATAATTGTTCCGATTTTAGGATTGCTGTCAATAAAAAAACAAAATGGCCAATAGCTGGTATACTTAGCATTTCTGTACATGTTGGTATAATGTTCTCTTTTTCTTTCAATATAAGGTAATGAACGCCTCCTGAATTTTCGAAAGATTTTTCACGCCATCTAGTTACTATAAATTCTCAAAAAAAAAAAGATTCTTACATACTACAAAAACTTAATGAACCATAAAAATATTATCACAAAATGTGTAACTGACCAAAGGCTCATTGCTTTTAACAAGTTGAACTATTTTAATCGTTTCTTCATCCTCGTCAACTTCCAATGGAATTTCCGGCAAACGTGGAAAATAGTCCTTTTGAGCTACAGCATCATGAGCACACAGCAACCCCTGGAAAATAAAATATAATTTATAAATTATCTTACAATATAAGATGTTTTATCTTATGATGGATGTAAACAATTACTGCGGAATTTCTCTTTTATCCATGACATTCAGAGTACTCTCCAAAGCACTTCTGACTACACTAGAGGAACATGAAGATCAGAAACTGGGTGAATATCAAGCCGGGTTTAAGAAAGGAAGATCCTGCGCAGAACAAATATAGAACCTAAAACAATTCTGGAAAGTTATATTTTAAGAGATCTAGAAATAGTGTTTTTTGATTTTAAGAAAGCTTATGATTCAATTGACCAAGAAACACTACTCAATATTTTAGAAAAATTTGGAGGGTACATCAAAACAACGGCAATCATTAAGGAACCATTAACACAGTCACAATCAAAAGTAAAATTTCTAGGAGAAATCTCCGAAGAGTTTGAAATTAAAACTGGTATAAGGGATGGACTGTTATCTGTTCATTTCAACTGTGTGCTAGAGAAGGTTATTCAGGAATGGGAAACGGGACTTGCCAATAAAGGATTGTTAAACCAAGTATACAGTGGAGGATCAAAGAACAGCATAATGATAAAGAGTCTTGCTTTTGAGACAACCTAGCAATCATTTCTAGGAACACAGAAACAGCAATAAAACAAATCAACGTGTTAAAAGAACAAGCAGAAAAAGCAGGACTACAGATTTCCTTCAAAAAAATTAAATACAGTAGAGACTCGGTTATACGACACAAAAGGGACCGGAGGATAGTCGGGCAACCAAAATGTCGGATAATAAGGAATTGAAAGAAATGTAAAGAAACAAAATCGTTATTGTATTTTAAAAACTAGATTAATTACACAAATGATGGAATTTTAGACAAATTACTTACTTAAACAAATTACATACTTTTATGTTGTAAAGAAAAATCAATTTTTGAAAAAATCCCGAATAGACGTTTGTCTGCCTGAGTTGCCCTTTTCTTCGCGGAAATATCAAGCCAGCGTTGCAACACCATTATGTCAGACGAAGTGGATTCTAGTTGCTGTTCAATGTAAATGCCAGTGCGCCCTCGCCCAAATTATCTCATAAGCATTTCTATGAAGGGTTTTATAGGCTTACTCACACCACACGCTGTGCGGAATATACATTTAGTAGTCATTGACCTTAGGAGTAAGGGGCGAAGTTCTAATAATGACAGCCCAAATGTCAACCTCACCTGCTCGTGCGATAATTAACGTTATCCGGTGCTCCCTGCTAGATAACTGACGAGGCTCTGACGACCGAATGATTGCCGGAATAAGCGATCCACCTTCAACTTGTCAACGGCTATGGGCGGATGAACAAGTTAAGGAAAGGGCACTCTTTTGTCCTGAGGTTGAAAATCAGCCTCAAAGGCGGAGGAATTACTAAGGTAATCAACGGCATAAGGATACCCAAGGCAACGGGAAACCAGGGTATTAAAGATCAATATGATATCCCTAGTACAATCGTTCATAGCAATCATGGCAATGTTCAAAACAAAATGTTCCAGAGTTAATAGTTCCCCAATCGGATCTCCGGGGGGAACAGTGGCGAACAAGTTTATGAAAGCAGCAGTGAAGAATATGAAGATCGGAACGTGGAATGCAAGAATTGTTTTTGCACCAGGAAAACTGGACAACATTGTGAAGGAAATGTTGAGACTGAATGTGGATGTTTTGGGGGTTAGTGATGTGAGATGGCCGGGGAGTGGCAAATGCGCAACGGAGAACGGCACTTTCTATTACTCTGGGAATAGTGACCCAAAGCATTTGTATGGAGTTGGAGTGTTTGTGAATAGAACATTTACAGGGTCGGTTTTGAATTTTACACCTTGCTCAGACAGAGTAATGATGCTTCAACTTAAAACACATACGGAGTTATGAACATAATTCAGGTGTATGCGCCAACAGCGGATAAAGAGGACGATGAAGTTGAAGAATTTTATGCTGAGCTTGATGATATCTTTAGAAGCATAAAGAATAATGATATCACAGTGGTTATGAGAGATTTCAACGCCAAAGTAGGCAAAGAAAAAGTCAAAGCACACACAGGGAGTTTTGGCCTGGGAGAAAGGAATAGTAAGGGGGATCGGCTGGTAGAGTTCTGTCAAGTTAGAGATCTTATGATAGCAAATACGTTTTTTAAACTACCAGATCGTAGATTGTACACCTGGAAATCACCAAAGGATAACCCAGGAAATAGAGTTAGAAACCAAATAGATTACATCCTCGTTAACAATCGCTATAAGAACTCAGTCAAAGCTGCAAAAACCTACCCAGGTGCTGACATTAATTCCGACCACAACCCAGTTATAGCCAAGCTCAGTATAAGGATGAAAAGGATAACAAAACGTTTAAACAACTATATAGACCCAAAACTCCTTAAGAACTCTACAATCCATGACACAGTTAGGAAAGAGGTTAACAAATGTATGAGAGATATTGGTGCATCTGATGAAGTTAATGTGGATGTAAGGTGGAGCCAAGTGCAAACAGAGTTAGAAACAATAGCTGAAAAACATCTAAGAAGCAAAAGAGCCAAGAAAAAGCCCTGGATGACATCGGAAATTCTGGATCTTATGGAAGAAAGGAGACAGAGCAAAGGCAACAAAGATGAGTACGGGACACTGAATGGGGCAGTACGGAGAAAAATAAGGGAGGCAAAAGAGGAATACCTAGCAGCTGAATGTGCGGAAATAGAGGTACTAGAAAAGAAATTTGACAGCTTTCACATGCACAAAAGGATAAAGGAAATGGCTGGATGTAACAGGATCAAGGCAGCTGGTAATACTATCAAGGATATAAATGGGTGTATAATAACTGACGTGGGGGACAAACTTGAAAGGTGGAAAACATACCTGTCAGAACTGTTCGATGACGAAAGACCTCCAAAACCGATCTTAGAATCAAGTAATGTGCACTTGAAAATATTAAGATCGGAAATAGTATATGCCTTGGAAACTATGAAACCCGGTAAGGCTGTTGGTCCGGATCGGATACCCATAGAGCTTATCAAACTCTTTGACGATGATGTGATTGAAATTCTTCTGGGCCTCTTTAACCGCATTTATGAAAAGGGAGAAATTCCTAAACAATGGCTGTCATCCACATTTGTGCTCATACCTAAGAAACCAAATCCAAGAGAATGCTCAGATTACAGGACCATCGCACTTATGAGCCACACCTTGAAGTTGTTCTTAAGGATCATTCACAAAAGAATTTACAGAAGACTGGAGGAAGACATAAGCAACACACAATTTGGATTCCGCGAAGGACTTGGTACACGAGAGGCGCTGTTCGGGATTAACGTTCTTTTTCAGCGCTGTCTGGATATAGACCAAGCGGTGTATGCATGTTACATCGATTTCGAGAAAGCCTTTGACAAGGTGAAACATAACAGGTTACATCAGCTGCTCATCAGCAAAAACATAGACTCCGACGACGTTAGAATAATAATTAACCTATATTGGGGACAAAAAGCCAAAACAATGGTAGAAAACCAACCAACAGAAGAAATGGAGATTCGTCGTGGTGTGAGACAGGGTTGCATCCTATCACCGCTTCTATTTAACCTCTATAGTGAAGCTATTTTTAGGGAAACCCTGGAAGATGAGTTGGTGGGAATAGTAATAAATGGAGAAGTAATTAATAATATGAGGTATGCTGATGATACCGTCTTGTTAACGAGCAACCTTGAAGACACACAACACCTATTAGAAAAATTAAATGATCGATGTAATGAATATGGGCTAAAAATTAACTTTAAGAAGACCAAGTTAATGGTGATTACAAAATTCCCTCAAGATCTGAACCATGTGAACCTGACAGTGGCAGGCACCCCAATAGAGAATGTATCGGCATATAGATATTTGGGAACATGGATAGAACAATCGGGTGACCAAACAAGAGAAATAAGAACGAGGATAGAGATAGCCAGATCAATATTTGTAAGGATGAAGAAGTTATTTGCAAATCGGGATATCAACATGGAACTTAAGATGAGGATGCTGCGTTGTTACGTTTTTTCCACGCTCTTGTATGGGGTTGAAGCATGGACCCTCAAGAAGAACCACATCGACAAACTACAAGCATTCGAGAAGTGGTGTTACCGTAGAATGTGGCGTATTCCCTGGACGGATAAAGTTAGTAATGCCGAAGTGCTGATCCGGATGCAGAAGAAATGCGAAATCATTAACACCATAAAAAGAAGAAAGCTTCAATATCTGGGTCATATAATGAGAGGACAGAAATACAAGCTTCTTCAACTGATAGTCCAGGGAAAAATTAGTGGAGGGCGGAGCATCGGATAACGCCGTGTGTCCTGGCTGAAGAACCTGAGGGATTGGTTTGACTGTGGCAGTGTTCAACTGTTCAGAGCTGCAGTCGACAAGGTCCGGATTGCTGTGATGATAGCAAACCTCCGATAGGAGATGCACTATAAGAAGAAGAAGACCTTATCCATCATTCACTATCCAATAATATCTACTCTACCTGCAAATCTGTACGATGCCACAAATATATTTAACCCTCATTTCAGTGAATTACGTCCTACTAGAGTAGTAACGTTCGACTTAAAGACTCGCGTGACTGATGGTCAGCCATATTGGATGACTGAAGGTCGGTTAACTGGGACTCTACTGTACATAATCAAATTTAATTTATCCTGGAATTTTATGTATACTTAGTACTTCTGTATGGGCTGGAGACGTGGACCCTCAATAAAACAAATTACATAGAAGATTGAAGCCTTCAAACCGTGGTTCTACCGAAGGATTTTGAAGGTACCGTGGATGCAGAGGGTGACGAATTTCAAAGTGTTGCAAAGAATCAGCATTAAGAGGACATAACAAACACCAAAACAGCCCCGTGCCACTTAAAATCATGATACATAAAAATTGAAAAAGTTGATTCAATTACCTTGGAGAGACAATACAACCGAAGACTTATAAGTATACTTTTCCACTCAGTGAGGAAGGCAAAGGTAAACCACCTCACTCCTTGTTTTACTTAGTAAAGCCTCTAGAGGATCAAACCAGCCTTTTGGCTGATGATCTAACAACATGTAGGCCTATAATTTAACAAAAATCTTTAAGGGGTAAGTTTTACCTCTATCCATACTTACATTAAAAAAACAAAGCGTATTTTTTGTGCAGGCTAATTTCCAAAACTAATGAACAGATTTTCATAAAATTTTGACAGTATATTTGTATTGATATTCACTTTCTTTTTAAATTTAAAAGAATGATGACCCTAAGGGCCATAATGAAGATTTTCATAAATATGTATGTATGTGTGTGTGTGTGTACATTGGAATTTATACATACAGTCAATCTAGCAGCTAGACAATTTCTGTTACATATTTATTTAAAAAAAATTTATTAGGTCCAACACATGTTTCGCATGCGAAGCCGCGTGGGCCACGCTAGTAATAAAATAATAATATTCACAATAGCAAAAAGATGTGAGTACTACATTTCTGACGTAGCTATCACAAAAAAGGTTTGTTAAAATTGGAGTTTTATAGTCAATAAGTAAAAAAAAATTTAAAATACTTTTTTTAATATCCAATTGAAGAACAAAACAGTTAACAACCTATTCTGTATAAAGGAAATAAACTACCTTTCGAACTACAACCATATTACTTGCTTAATATAGAGGTTAAAAAAATACATGTTAATGGTTGTATTCAAATGAAACAACCTATATCTTTAATATGGATATTAACATTTCAATTATACAAAGTCAGTTAATCATTAAAAATATTATAATTGAGAAAGATGTGTGGGATGACTGCCTGTTAAAAGCAATTACAGGGATAGATTATGAAGACTTACATGCATTTCCCTACACATCAATGTAATGAATATAATGACCTCAAAAGAAGGATGTTAATTATAATAATAAAATGTTCAGTTTAAACACACGGCACAAAAGTTCAACTGTAAAAATTTCTGAGACATTACAATGAAACAATATGACAGAACGATTGAAAAAGTTAAGTATCTACATCCATAATGTCATATTCAAAAATGTAAACTGTTGTCCAATGTATTTTAAATAAAGATTCTGTTTGCACTTAAAAACTGAGTTCTACCAAATGTATTTAAATATTTTTTACATGGTTGTAAAGAGGACACTTTCGGGATTCGGTAAAAATAACTGAAAATGAAAATTTGTAATAAGATTTTGAGAAGTAAATAATAAAATAATTCAATTAAAGTTTCAATGGTGTTGCTAAACTGGTAAAGTTCAAGATTTTGAAAAGTAAAAAATTATTTTCATGAGACGACGCGTCTCATGGCTGTTGGGAATTTTTAAAAAGACTTTAAAAAGACTCTTTATGAGGAATCGAATGATGATACTATTTTTGTTTTCAAAAAAATTCCTACTTTAATTTCTTGAATAACAGTTTTGGGCCACTTCCAGCCAAAAGCGGAACTTCAAACACAATACTTTCTGTATTTACTCTTTAAGAATATAAGTGATACTATTTTTGTTTCCAAATTCTGACTGTTTTCTTGACTTCTGGTTTAGGGCCACTTCCGGTCGAAACTGGAACTTAAAACCCAATCCTGTTCCATTAACTTTTTGCGTACTTATAAATCCAAAAACCGTTTATAGCTGTGTCTTGTAGTTTCTGACACTTGGGTGTGACAGACAGACAGACAATTGACAATTGGACAGAAAACTATGATAATTTTAAAAATTGCCACCAAATACATGAAACTACACTATATAATTGAATTACTACGTAATTTTAACCCTTATGAAACAGACTGTTTCTCATAAAACAGAAGGGCAAAAATCAAAACGCGCTCTCAAAACAACTTTTATCTAACGTCATTACGGTGAAAAATTCTGAAAAAATTACAGTTGATTCATATAATACGTACGCGTCTTTTAAATATAATTACAAGAAAATCGCTTCATAATTCTTTGCGTTTAGGCGAGCGAAATTTTCATCCGCAAAAATTTTTGTGTTTACTTTAGATTTTTTACTGTAACAGGCTTAAATTTTAATTTAGCAAAAGAATTTATAAAACATGTTTTGCAGACAAGAGTTTACTGAATAAATATATTTTTTTAAATTTTCGTAAATATTTGACGAAGTTACAAAATGTTCAACATGAGTCCATTTTCCAATCATAGGGAAGCATGAAGGGATGGTATTTTACAATTCTTTACTGTTATGTCATAGAGCGACAATTATAGGTTACAGCTGTAAGCAAAACAATATAGAAAATCCTTTGCCCTACAACCACGTATTTTGAAAAATTTTGTAGGTGCGGTTAGAAGGAAGCCTTTACACGTCCTTTGCAACCCTGCAGTGTTCAATTTTTTGCCTCTGTCATGGTAAACCCCCTCCTGAACAGTAAAATGAACTTGTCTTCCCTCTTCAAGGGTGAATTCCGTTATAAAAATGTCATAGCTTCAATACAAAATAAAGAACATGCATGTATGTTGACTTACCTACTAGCTGGATGGACTTCCATTCAAAACAAACAATTCCCAAACCATCAATGCTACCTATACACTATAGAGGGAATAAAAATTTTCCCTTTTATGTAATTCTATTTCTGTAAACACTATTAGATGTGTTAAAGAATTCCCTACTAGAAAAGAATAATATTTATCGGTTTCCAATTTATACTTAACAAGCTGCAGCACATTTTGTTGCCTCCCCCACCATCAATTGTGCGTAGCCTAAAATTAGATCAACAGTTTGAACTGGGTTAATGCATGATTATTTTTGGAATTCTAATCATTCATTATTTACATTTCTTGCAATAAATGTCACTGTCACCCTAGCTACTGTGCGGCTGCGGACAAAGATTCCGACATGCTGACTGATCTTTGTTGGCAACGCAGAGGGGTAGTAACCGCACCTCTCGTTACTACATAAGAGCACTGTGTTCAGCCCAATTGTCATTCAACTCCATAGCTCCGACCAGACATCGATGACCAGCACATGACTACCGGGAGCCGATGAAGACCTACCAATGATACCGCAAGAGAAAGGATGATGCTTCCGCTCAACTGACTCTTCCCACCTAGACAACCACCACTTAAATGTCTCTTTTTAGAAATTTAAGGTTTCCTTACAACACTCCTGCTCACAATGTGGTGACACAAAGTTTTATTTAAAGTTTAAAATTTATTGACAGAACAAAATTTGAGAATGGTTTGGGATCAATCGGATAATAAAACCCAATCAATTTTATCAAAGAAAACAATCTGTTCTAGGAATAGTGATATCACTCACAATTCATTATGTAAATTTATTAGTACGGGCTAGCTAGTTTATAAAAAATGTTGATAAATTACATCAAATTCAATAAACAATATACTGATCACTAACCTGTAAGTGTGGTTTCTGTAACAGAATAAAAAGTTGCTTACAATCTTCGCTCAAACTTAATCGTGGTAGAATTACATCAATTACTTCTAACGCAATCTGCATGGAACTCGATAACAAAGGATGAAAATTCTCATCTTTTCCATTGTCGACTATTTTATTATGTACTTTAACTAAAGCATGTAATTCTTTTGACTGTAATAAATCGCTTAGAAATCCAAATTCTTCCTCTGAACTAGGTAAATCTTGCTTAGATTCTTCTAATGATGCTAACAACCGGGACAAAGCTGAAAAGTACAAGAAAATAATTACCATAAAAAGACAAAACTTATATTTACTATAAGGTAATCAGGGTTTACCTAGTTTAATATTAACATAACAAAATTGATACAAGTTAAGTACTAGTACCTTAAAAATAGGCTATCATTTAAACAATAAAGCTCAAATTTTTGCCCACATTTTGTAAAATCTAACCTACTTAATTGAATTTTTATTAACTGAATAATTTCAACCCATTTCACTAGCTTTTAACCCTGGAACACTAGCGTTCATTGAGTACTCGTTATTACTAGCGACACGTAAAATTTACGTGTGGCCGATAGATACCGATATTTTTTGTTAGGATACTAAATAAACAAAATAATACACATTCAAGTTAAGAAAATTGTATTGTTAACACTAAAATACAAATCACATATGTTGTAATAAAGGAATGAAAATTGGTACTGTTTTGATTAAAATGATTAAAAAAACTTAAAACTAATAAACTAATTGACTTAAAGGTCTATGCACAGTCTGGGCATTTTTTGATCTGGTGTTCACCACACATCACTTTTCCGCAGCTACAGTAGTTGTCTGACATTCTCTTTTTTTTCCAGTCACAAAAAGAGCAATATGTTCTTCTTCCTTTCTGATTTACAACAACAGCTCTTGGATTTTCTATTCCCAGGACTTTGATGATACTGTTTCTCAACTCCCTTGATAATGTAGGTTCACTCAGTCTCTGCCTTTGCCAATCAGCACACAGATCTTCATGTAGTTTTATCATGAAGCGTTGTCTGGATAATGGTTTGTCATTTTTTGTTCTGCAGTAGTTATGGACATAGATAACATATGCGTTTATGACTGCTATGTTGAGCATATTGTAGAAAAAACAAAGCAGCCATCTCTTAGTCTTACGACCACAATTTGCAGATTGACAAAGCTGATCAAATGTATCCACGCTGCCTTTTGTGGCATTGTACGTCATTATAATTTCAGGTTTTCCACAAGTTTCATTTATTGTAGCTCCTTGATGCATCGTAGATATCAACGTGACCAGTTTGTTAGCTTTGGATTTATAAGACACAGCTGTTATGTCATTATGGTACAGAAACAAACTACTTCCTACTTGGCGTTCCATATAGCGTAAGTTTTTGAAATCTACAGGAAGTTCCCTTTTGTTTTTTTTTATTGTTCCCACGGTAGTGATATGGCATTCATCGTGCTGTGCTAAAGGCACACTGGTAAACCAGTTATCTGTCGTCAGATTTCGGTAACTACCAGATATCGGCCCCACCAGTTTTTCAACGAAATATTCAGCTACTGGTTTTCTTTCAGGCACTGTTCCCTTTCCTAGATACGGAATGGCATTCAGCATATATTTAGAACTATTGTCGCACATAAGTACTATTTTCAAACCATATTTGTTTGGTTTGCTAGGTAGATATATTCTAAAGGGACATTTTCCCCTAAATCCAACCAACTGTTCGTCGATTGTTACATAAGAACTTGCTTTGTAATGAAGTTTACAATTTTCAATCAACATTTCCCACAATTCTGATATCGCAGCTAGCTTGTTTTCAGCTTTTCTAAGCTCTCGTGTGTTTTTATCATCAAACCGAAGGCAGTCTAAGAGAAAAGAAAATCTCCGTTCAGACATCGTGGCACGATATTTGTCACCTGAAAAATTACTATCAAACATTGTTTTGGTGGACAAATGGTTGTCTTTTAGTGAACCTGCTAATATAAGAATACCAAATAAGGCACTCAGTTCCTGATCACACAAATCTTTGAGTGATCCATCTAAAGGATTTTTGTAAAGCACCCTTTTTCTTGAAATTTCCTCATTTGTATGAGTGATAATATTTTGCAACATATTTTCTGAAAAGAATAGCTGAAAACATTCAGTTGGTGAGAAGGCATCTCGAGCAGTAGCATTTGGACCAGGTCTTATATGCACGACATTTTTGGCAAGTGATTTGCCAGTGTTTTCAGTGCATTTAGTCTGCCATACAAAATTATCCTTACCTTCTATTGTGTCGACATCAGGTACTACAACTCGCTCCTTTACCCCACCATTGGGATTCACACATGTTATTTTATTTGTTACCTGTGTTTTGTCTCTGTGCCCTTTATTTGAACTGTCTTTACCACTGGTCTTCTTCTTCTTTGGCTGAATCTCACGGTTACACTCAAGCTGCCTTATTGGTCCTGTAATTTCCTGGTCTTCGTCACTACTCTCTCCCAAATGCGGCTCAGCATTCGGAACATATTCTGGATCAGCATCACTATCGTATTCATCAGATGAAATCCTTTCTTCATGTTCAATGACATCTTCATCGCTGATTTCTTCTTCCAAGGCCAGTTCGATATCTTCGTCCAATAAATTACGGCGGTCACTCATTGTCTTGTTATGCTAAGTTCTTTGGAAATATTTACACTATATAAAGTCATAAAAAACAAAGAATAAGACAAAATTTACAACTTACGACCACATTTGCACAGTCTATTTACATTAAACACTATCACATAAACACTAGAGACACGTCAAAATTACGTGTTCAAAAGTTTACTTATTACTAGTGGACACGTAAATTCTACGTGTTGTTTATGTTGCAAAAACAGTAATCAGCAGTAAGCGCACAGAAAAGACACTACTACTACGCCTTCACAGTGGCAACTAACTGTAGAAAGCACTGCTAGAACGGCAGACTTTTGGAGGGGAGTGGGAAAGAAGTGGAAGACAAAATGTCGGCACCGCACGTAACTTTTACGTACGCTAGTGTTCTAGGGTTAAATATTTGGCAAAACCATTTCTGAAATAACATTTAACCTATTGTAAAAATTATAAATACCACAAAAAGAAATAAAGTATTGAAAATTTTACACAAAATATTTATGAACAAAACAGTGGCACGATAAATGGAATTTTCAATTACTTCCTGATGATTGATTAGTTCCCAAAGTTTACAAAATAGTTTTGTTTCTTCTCACACGAACAGTCAATTAAATGAACAAGATATTTACGAGGCAGAATTGTAATAACATCTATCATATTTATCTCCACTGAAAGTATTAATTTCATTATAGGCTATATAAAGATTCTATGGTAAATGAAGTGGTGTCATTTGCAGAGAGGAAATGCCTTCTAGCCCACTGAGGATAACACGATAAACCACCTCAATCCTTGTTTCTGATAATTAAAACTTACAGGGAGTTGAACAAGCCGCTAACCTGAACAATTAATTATACACAATTTCTGACATGTAGGGCCTAAAGATTAAGATTAAGTAAATAAATTTGAACTTTCAACAAATCAAAATATTACCTATTAAATATTCTTTACTGATGTGAATGATATAAAAATAGTCACATTCATGGTACTAGGTAATGTGTTCGGGATTTTCGGATATCTGTGTAAAGGACCAGCAGCCGGGAAATTTCGCTCTGTTTTGATTTAGGGGTTGATAACATTGTATGCAGCTAAGCTAGACAATTAACAGTTAATTCAATGATGTCTTGTGAGGACTTTTATGAAAAAATTAAAACTGAAAAGGTGTTCCTTGGAAAAGTACTAAAATCTGAAACAATTACCAACTCTCCAACTCCTAGACAAGAAAAAGAACCTGATGGTACAGATACTATAATCGCAGGACCCAGATCTAAGCAAATTATTAATATTTGGATGTTTTTGTACCTACTTTTAGTTAACATTATTATTCTAAAAATAATAATTTAGAAATAAATAGTAAACCAATGTATTTTAATTCTATTTTATATAATGAATTTATATAATAAATTTCACTAACCTTCTTTTTAAACTGCATCAACTTTTATTTTCACTTTACACGCGTTTCGGTGGATCCACCATCATCAGAGTTTTAGTTTCAATTTTAAGTCAGTTTTATACAAATGACTGAAGATGTATCATCTTCTATAGATTTTTAATAAAGTTTTTAGTTTCAATTATATGATATTTACTTTGATGATGGTGGATCCACCGAAACACGTGTAAGTAAAAATAAAAGTTGACGCAGTTTAAAAAGAAGGTTAGTGAAATTTATTATATAAATTCATTATATAAAATAGAATTAATTTCAAACTGCAGGATGCATTATAAAGATTTATTTTTCAATGTATTTTAGTGGAAAAAATAAAATATTATATAACCAAAAAATATTTTGTAGTATGTTATTCACTAAAAATCCAGTCCCTTTCAAAAAAAATGTCAAGGATTGGAGTCCAGAAATTATGTTAAGCCTAACTATACATCTCCTTGTACACAACGAAAAACCGAAAATCGAGACATAAAAGATATAAAAGCACATTAGGCTACAAACCGACAGTTTATGTTCAGGTAAATGACATTTCTCTAAATTACAAGCTGAAGGTATTCAAAACAACATAACAACTCTCCAACTGTCAAGACATACATCAAAACTAAAATAAGTTGTCTCTACTAAAAGTAAATCGTAAATTATTAACTTACATGGATCCCAATTTCCATTAGCCATTACTGCTGTCATTATTCTGTTACTGAAGTCAACATTAAAGTTGCACTAAAATTAAATCTGAAAAGAAAAGAAATTATTGCTTTTATTTCTTCAATGCTGATGAGATTATGAGTTGTAGGTGAACAAGGATAATAAAAGTACCAGATCTTCAACAGAAACTCTAGTCAACTATGTAACTTTTTTTACATGACAAACCTCAAAATACAAAACTTGGCAAGCCACATTAATAGGTACTCAAAATGATTGCAGTTTAAATAAATATTTCAACAAATTTCAATGGTGAAAATTTTGAGATCACTATAAATATAGTGTCTTTTTGAATAAAATCATGTTATACTGATTGTTTATTTAAGCAAAAAGCATTGTTTAAAAAATAATAATTCATCACTTTAATCTTTTTGGGTCTAACTTAAATGCAGATACTTTTTTCAATAAAATATACAAGATACATAATATTTTTAACCATATTTTCTTACAAATTCTACAATTTCTGTGGTTTAGCAATAGCTCTAAAGGTTTTCCATTATTTAAGTTATGTAAAGGTGGAATTTCCCAACAAATAAACATGTAAAAAACTTCTACACACACTAGCTCAATTACAATCAAATTATCAAATGAAAAATATTAGACTTATAGCTAATTATAGTGATAGAAGCATTAAATCTAACACAAACTCACAACCAATCTCATGACATTTTAAAAAGTTTATTTAATAGAATAATCTTTGAAAACAATTAGATCCTTCTTGTCACAAAATATTATGACATGAATATTGAGAATGGATCAATTCATAAATATAGCCTGGCTAAAAAAATGTTAAGTAGCCCTTACAACTGAATCATATCTTCAAATTATACCTACAAAAATATTTGTTAGTATAGAATCTGTCACTATTGGTACATACTGCAGGAAGATGTTTATTATTATAACAATATAGCAAGCACTGTGCAAGAGCAACCTACCATAACCTCTTTTGAATTCAATACTTAGTTATTATAACAGTAATTAAGATTTCGAGGTATAGCCAAATATTTTATTCGTTCACATTCCACCAGTACTATTTAACAAAAAAGATAAATATTATTACCGTTTCTTTTTAAACAAAAATAAATTTGAAAATGTTTGTACATTAAAAATCGTAGTAAATCTGAAGAGCAAAATAAAAATTTATTACCTTTTCTAATATCCGCAGAATTCATCTTGCTTTTCTATTGCACTGCACTTTAGGGAGAAGAAAAATCGAAACAATGTACTCTAATTTACGGTGGATTATAATGATTAATTCATTCTAAATATACCAGTAAAATCGTAAACTACACAAACGATCCATAATTGAATAAACTGTAATGAAGTCCGATTAGGAATAAGAGGAGGGGTAAAATCCCAGATGAGGTCAAGTTCAGAAAGTAAAATTCGACCGGTACGAAATTAGATTTCAAGACAATTTACATTATAATATCCTATCTGTTTCAAATAATCCTAATATCTTCAACCACCATTTTCACAATTTTCCATTAATACAAGGACTGGCTCTTGCGCATTGGCATTTTAATCCCCTTATGAAGCTGCATTATAAAACAGCATCGTCCGGGAATAACCGTAAAATAAGTTATTGATATAATTATTACAAATGTGTTTTATAATGAAATTTCGGAAAAATGTGTAAGCAATTTAGAATTTAATAACAATAATTAGAAGAAAATAAGTACAGAGACTGTCTCAAATGAATAATAATTACATGAACCTCTATGCTCCCTAAAAATAAATTTCGATGTCGGCAGAAATATGGACCGCTAATTTTGAAAACAGGCAGTTCGGATATCCGTTCAATAACCTATTTTAAACAAGTGTTTGTAGCTTTTTCAGAATTAAAACTTTAAACAAGCTATTTTTATAACGTCGCAGATAAACAATTTACTTTTATTTACTATTCGTCTATGACTTAAAATTTTGAACATAATAGGGTGATAATGTTAGGGTAGGAACATCAAATTATCAAATTTTAATAAGCTTTATTCTTATTGAGCTTTTTTTCCTTATAAAGGGCCAATTTTAGACCACGTGAGATGACTTTAGATGTTTCTGGAAGCTCTTTTGCACTCCACATTCTCTGTAGGCTTTTCTTCTATTTTCTGTCCATGCAGTATTGTTCCAATTTTGGTCTTCATGGAAGCCCTTAAAGTCAGTAATTATTATAGTTTTATTTTTGAAAGAAGCGTCATAGGCTATTCGAAGGAACACAGTAGAATGAGGCTCGTTCCTAGGCAACAACGATCTAGACAGTGATGCCGGGTCTATGACTGACAGCATGTAAGCTTCACTCAGTGTTCAACTGTTCTACCATTAACTCCATTCCCTGAATTCTTTTCTTCTTTTTACTTTTAGATATGATAAAACTGTATTTTTAAATACAATTAATTCTTTTTAATTTTAATAGTCTAAATAGTTGCAATTTCAATTAAAAATAATGCTAAAACAAATCAAGAAAATACTACTGTAATTTATTTTACATAATCATACGTTGGCTTAGAAACAATTGTTTTTTTGTTAATTTAAAGTCCCATCAAAAGCTTGATTATTAGCAACTATGGTAGGTTATGTTACAGTGGTTTCTTTTTTAACTTTTAAACATTTCCAGACCCTAGCTAGGAATTGAACCCAGGACCTCCGCATTGTAGGTTAGCACACTAACACTACGCTATGGAGGCGGCCAGATTTTTATTGACATGAACAACTCACAATTATTCTTTGATTCATAAAAAACCCGCGATTCCATTTTTATGGTTTTGTTCTTTTACAGCCTACGAGGGACCATCACAATCAATTATTGTCTCAAGGTACTTCAGATTTTTTTCTTTCTCCAAAACTCTTTTATTCTATTAATTTTTTTTTTTATTTAATTTGTTTGATTTCTAACAATATTTATGTGTTTTTTGAATCTCAAAGTTAGTTTTGTTAACTCCTTAACTTTTAAAAGAGAGTTTATGTTTTGTGTGGCTAAGAAACTTGTGTTTAATCTTAAAAGGTATTTCTAAAGCTCTGATCCGTTATATTTTAGGTGGTCACCCTCCCAATCTGATGTAACCTTCTCCCTTTTATTATGGGATGGTGGATTTTCCACATGTTATTTATTACACTTTAAAAACGTGAATTTCAAGAGCAGAGAGTTAGCAATAAGGGAATGTATTACAGTAAAACCAATATAATATTCTTTGTAATAGGACATTTTATAGTAAGTTATAGTCTGTATGACAGTAATTAAAACAAAACTGTTCCTAGAAAAGTCAATATCTGATCATGGCATTCAAAAAATGTAATTTAATGGGTGCAAGTTGGAAACTCAGCAGCGCTTCTTCTTTCTAATTCTTGAAGCAAAACTGACTTAACATTTTTATTACATATGAGGTCTGATCAAAAAGTTCCCAAACGTTTGTTATAGTGCTCCTACAGTTAGTTCCACAGAGATCTGACAGGGCTCATTATGTTTATTGAAACATTATGAGTAACCTCCATTTTGTAGTTTGCTGATACTTTTCTTAGTTGTGGAGAAACAGCTGTTTTAGTGAAGATGCGTTCTACGTGTTAGTAAAAGTTAAAAATGAGTGACTTGCATGAACAGAATCCTGAATCCTGGTTGAGAGGGCCAAGAAGCCCTATGATGGCGACATCGTGTTAAGGAATACCTGGTCGCTCGGGGAACAATATAGCAGAATAATTGCAACCTCAAGAAATTTAGAACACCGCCAACAGTGTTGCTTAACACTGCCGGTCCCAAGCCCGGGGCCCCATCCGGCAAGAGATGGGGAAGTGTGGAGGGGGAGGAGTAACAACCTCGTTAAAAAACCTGGGTCCATCTGGCTCCGGATGGTAGCACCCAGGAAGGGCCCCTGCCTAGGGTTACAGGTGAAAACCGGTCAACGGCCTCGAAGGCGGAAGAGGAATAAAATCCCAACGGCGGAGAGGGCGGAAGAACCTAGAGCGTCATCTCGAACGAACTGATCTGCATGCTTGGAGGCAGTGAGGTGGCAGCCCCACCACTAAGCTTAACCTGCGCAGCGCCCGTACCGCGGCCAGGGGATACTTATATTACTGACAAGCATCACAAGGAGAATAACCGGACTGGAACTTTGGCTAATATTAATCGGAAAAGGAAAACTTTAAAAGATTTTGGAATTAAGGACATAATTAAAGTGGCTACATGGAATATTCGAGGAGGCGTGACCAGTAAAGAACCGGAATTGTTGAAAGTACTGGAAGAGCGTAAAATAGACATTGCAGTGATAACTGAGACTAAGAAGAAACTAAGAGGAACTCGTGATATTGGAGGTTGGTTCAATGTTTTCAGTGGAGTGGACCGTAAAAGTAGAAGTGCTGTTGGTATTGCGCTTTACGTGAATAGTAAATGGAAAAGCAAAGTATTTAGCTATACATATGTATCAGAGCGAATTGTAACTGTGAGATTAAAAGTAGACAGAGGTAAGATGACAATAATAGGAGCTTATGCACCGGAGGAAGGAAGGAAGGACGAGTCTGAAGAATTCTATGATCAGCTTCAAAGTGAAGTAAATAAATATAATGCAGGGGACTACTTGATAATTGCAGGGGACATGAATGCAAGAATTGGAAATAACCCCATACCAGGAGTGGTTGGGATGTATGGAGAAACATGTGAAAATTACAACGGAAGAGCACTGAGAGATTTTGCCTCTTTCAATGGTCTGAGAATAACTAATACTTTTTTTAGGAAGAAAGAGATCCACAAATATACTTGGTCTGCTAGAGGCAGTAGGTCATTGATAGACTATGTAATAGTGAATAAGAAACTATGTTCTGATGTTAGAGACACAACCGTTTACAGAGGTTACGATGTTAATTCAGATCACTATCTATTAGTATCGCAAATTAATATAATTGCGAGATGGAAAAGAAAACCCATAAGTAACACAAGTCACACTAAAGGCTACAAAGTTTATCTTCTCCAGCAGGACAGTGTGAGACAACTATTTCAAAATAGACTAGCGATAAAATTAATGGAACGGGCGACATGCCAAACAGTGGATGAGGAGTGGGCAAACATTAAGGAAGCAATTAAGGAAGCAGCAGAGGAGGCGCTAGGTACTAAGATCATTCATAATAGGAAAAAGAAAGTGAGGGTTTGGAATGATCAGTTGGAAATAGCGGTGCAGGAGAAGAGACAAGCATATCATCACCTTCTGCAACAAAAAACGGACCAAGCTAGAGTGATCTACAATAGGAAAAGAAATAAGGTTAAAAGTATGGTTAAGAAAGCACAGGAAGAATCTTGGGAAAATTTTGTTAGTGTTCTGGAATCAGATATACATGGGAGACAAAGTCTAGCGTATAAAGTAATGAGAAGTCTAGGAGCTGAGGTAAAAGATAGAGCAAGTTTAAATATCATAGATTCAAATAGATGGTTGAAGTATTTTGGGTCACTCTGGAGTGATTTGAGTGGAACGGAACATGAATATTACTATACCTATGAACCAGTGGATAGAAGAAGCATTGATGAAATTTCATATGAGGAACTGAAACAATCTATGAACGCACTGAAGGGTAGGAAGGCATGTGGCCCTGATGGCGTGAATGCAGAGCTGCTGAAGTACGGCGGCGTTGTGCTGGAATTAAGACTACTCCATCTAGTAAATGAATGTTGGTCTCAGGTTACAGTTCCAAAGGAATGGGCTCAGTGCTTGGTGGCCCCAATCTTTAAGAAGGGAGACAGGAGTCAATGCGAGAACTACAGAGGAATAAGCCTTTTAAACAGTATGTATAAGGTTTATGCAAGAATAATTAATGGTAGACTAGCTCCTATTGCAGACACTATTTTAGGTAATGAACAAAACGGATTCCGTAGAGGCAGAACTACGATAGATGGAATTTTTCCGCTGAAGCAGGTGATAGAGAGGAGAGTGGAGTTCAATAAAGAGACACACATTGCTTTCATAGATTATGAGAAAGCTTTCGATAAAGTACGGCGCTCCAAGTTATGGTATATAATGGGAAAGAGAGGTTACCCGCAACATCTAATTGACATTGTGGTAAGTCTATACAAGGATACAGCCATAGCAGTAAAAGTAGGCAATACTACCACAGAATTTAAGAAGATTGATCAAGGAGTTAGACAAGGTTGTAGCCTCTCTCCAACATTATTTAATATCTACATCGATGATGTTTGTAGAAAATGGAAGCAGGGGGCTGGATCTGGTATCGAGTTAGGAGAAGGTTTCTACTTTAATACGTTGTTGTACGCGGATGACCAATTAATCCTCCAAGAAAGTGAAGATGAACTGCAAAGGTCTATTCATATGCTCGACAAGATATGTAAAGAGTATAATATGTCGGTATCTGCTAGTAAGACCAAAATAATGGCTTTTATTGGGAAGGACCCCATAAGGTCAAAAATTGTATTAAATGATAGAGTGTTGGAGCAGGTAGCACACTTCACTTATTTAGGAGTTGATATAACGTATGACGTTGATAGAGAGATAAGCACTAGAATAAGCAAGTTTCAGCATGTCTGTGGTTATATCAATAGGACTTTTAAGAATCGAGCCAGGAAAGATACACAGTTGAGGCTTTACGATGTAATGGCGGTGCCGATTTTACTGTATGGAAGTGAGACCTGGGCACCAAAGAAGAGAGATTTAAGTCGATTGGAGGCAGCTGAAATGAGATTTTTGAGATCTGTGAAGGGGTGTAGCCGGAGAGAACACATTAGAAGTAGCGTGATTCGAGAAGAACTGAAGAGAGGCGAAACAATCATTGATAAAATGTGGAGGTACAGAAATAGGTGGCAGGAACATGTACTTAGGATGTCACCTGATAAAGCTAGTCTTCAGGCGCTGAAGTATCGCCCTCGAGGAAGGAGATGTTTGGGGCGTCCAAGAAAGAGATGGTGTGATGTTGGAACAGGCGATTGGCCTAATCCGTAAAGGAGATGATGATGATGATGAAGAAATTTAGGGGGAATTTTATAGTTTTAATAGGAAATAGGATTCTGGTTCGTGGGACATTGGAACTGGGACTTGAAAGGAGGTAATTCATTTTTAGAAGTTATCTGTGGAAAATTTAAAGTAAGGGACAAGTGGATTTAAGAGCGGCTCTTTTATTTTATTTTATATTTCAGTGGCCTTTTTCAGTTTTGTGGGAGTCCTATTATCTTGGTGAGGGGAAGGCATGCATTTTACTGAACGTGGACTAAAGGTATAATTTAAGGTAGGGGTTTGTTTATGATTTCAGGGGAGATGGAAAGGGTAGAGTTTGGCATAATCACCGGCCTTTTTATTTTCTGAGTGTTTACTAATTTAAAATGGCGGCTCTTTTCACCGTAGTGGAGTGATTATGCATAGGAACATGGGGACAACTACCAACTGGGGGGAGTGAGTCATACAAGTAGAAGGGGCATGGGCAAATAAGAGGAATACAGGGCGGAATAAAAATGTGGCAACTCTAAATTTTGTTAAGTGGGTCATACTGGAATTTAGATAAAGTCGTGGAATGGTAATGGCATAGAGACTTCAGGTGGATGTGGGCATCGGTACAAGTCCTGAATGATCTGGGGTCCGTCAGTTTTCCCAGCGTCGTGTAGCCGTTTCGAGGTATTGTAAATAAAGTCCTCCATAGAAGGGAAGAGAAGGTGTTCGTGTATGATGCGATTGGATATAAGATAGTGGAACTGTGTGATGCACCGGAGGACTTTGTTCTGGTACGCTGAAGTACGTCTTTTGTTGGACTTGGAGAGAAAGGGCCACCATACCGGTGACCCGTACAAAAGGAAAGGACGTAGGATAGAGGAGTACATCAGAAGTTTCAGTTTTGAGGAGTATGCAGGAGAGAGGAACAAAGGGATGAGTAAAGCGAACAAGGCCCTACCCTTGCTAAGCTTGCTGTCAATGTGCTGTCGAAGTGTCAGTCGTTTATCTAGGTCAACCCCTAGATATCTCACGCTGTTTTGCCATGGGAGGAGTTCCCCTTCCAATCGTAGAGGTGGAGGAACATTGCGTTTTAGTGTAAAGTGGATTGCTTCGCATTTTGTGGGGTTAAGTGATAGTCTCCAGACACGACACCAGCTAGTGATGTCTAGAAGCTGAGTTTGAAGCGCGCGGCAATTGAGGCGGAGGCATCTGCCGTGACGGTACAGAATAGCAACATCGGCAAACAGTCCGAATTGGATTGAATCACGGACAGGAAAATCGAAGGTGTACATAAGATAGAGGATGGGCCCAAGGACCGAGCCCTGAGGTACACCCGCGGACGAAGGGGTGAGTGGGGACATGGCCATGTGGAACTGAGGAATAGTGACAGAGACTTGGAATTGTCTTCCAGTAAGATAGGAATGGAGTAATCGGACAGTTGAGGGGGGAAAAAATTGTGCCAGTTTGTAAAGGAGGCCCACATGCCAGACGCGGTCAAATGCAGCCCGAAAATCAAGCAGCACAGCCGTCGTGTCACAGTAAGAATTTCTGGCATCCACAAGTGCCGTGACGATGCGGAGGAGTTGGGTAGTTGTGGAATGTCCTTGACGAAAACCAAATTGCTCGGGGGGAAGAACAGATTCAACAACAGGACGCAGGCGCGGGAGAAGAAGCCTTTCGAATAATTTGGACAGGATCGGCAAAAGGGAAATTGGTCTATAACTTTCGGGATCAGTCGGACGTTTGTGAGGTTTCAGAATAGTAATGACTTTGGAAACCTTCCACGAAGAGGGGAAATGTTGCAGCGCCAACACTGCATTGAAAATTGCCAAAAGATGAAGCTTTAGATCTGGCGGGGAATTCAGGATGGCGTATCCAGAGACATTATCAGGACCAGGGGCCTTACGCGGATTAATCGAGGAAATTACAGAGGTGACATCATCCTCCGTGAAGGGCTGTAAGTTACAGGGCGTAGGGTCAGAGAGCGTTGAGTTGACTTCATCATGAATGAGTTCATCCTGGTCATGATGAACGGGCGGAGGGGCAACAAAATGTCGTTCAAAATGCGAAGCGAAAGTGTCAGCTATCGCCTGCGGAGAGTATGTCAAACCATTAGGTGTCATCAGAGGATGCGACTTCCTCTGGGTCGACAACAAACGACGTGTAGCCTCCCATGGTCTTCCGTCGTCCGCTACTCGATGAAGGTAGTCCTCCCATTTACTACACTGGTGATCATCGAGTAGCAGTTTACACCTAGCAGCGGCACCGTTGAATAGATCCCGATGATGTGGATCTCTGGTGCGCTGCCAGAGCCATCGAAAGCGACGTCTATCGGCGATTGCTGTTTTGATAGGAGCTGGAAGTGACGACCTAGTGCGAGGCGGGCGTGGGTGTGAGTTCTGGGCAATTGAATCGGAAAGTATCGAAGTGAGGGAATCAAGATGGGACTCAAGCTCAGTTACAGTGGTAATAGTGGGGGGTTCAGGTGGGATTTGGGAGGCAACTGAGTCATAGAAGGAACGCCAGCAGACCTTCAGAGAAGGAGGCGGGACAGGGATACGAGCAGTCGAGGACGTGAAAGTAAACAGAACTGGATAGTGATCAGAATTCAATTCAGGTAACACATCGATGTCAGGGACGGAGGCAAGATCGAGAGAAATAGCGTAATCACGGATATCAGGAAGTTGATAAGTGAACGGGGGCACCCTAGTCGGGGTGTCAGGAACATGGAGCGCTAACGACAAAGGAGACTGCTCGAGGAAGGACAGGAGTTCAGTACCAGCAATGTTCGTTGTTCGGCAGCAGAGATCCGTGTGTTTGCTGTTCCAATCGCCAGCTGCAAACACAGGTTGACGTTGGTCGAAGAGCATAGCAAGGGCTGCGGGGTGGAAATGGGCAGCAGATGGGGGGCGGTAAACTGAAATGAAAGTAACCAGACGTGAGAAGAGAGGCACCGTAACAGCGACATGTTCAATCGAAGGAATATGGGTCACATCAAGAAAGTTATGAACATGTCATAACTTCCTTGACGTGACCCATATTCCTTCGATTGAACATGTCGCTGTTACGGTGCCTCTCTTCTCATGTCTGGTTACTTTCATTTCAGTTTACCGCCCCCCATCTGCTGCCCATTTCCACCCTGCAGCCCTTGCATGAACAGTGTTGTGCCATGAAATTTTGCATGAAACTTGGAAATTTTTCCACAGAAACTCATGAATTGCTTGTCAAGGCTATGGTGATTATCCCAATGGGTGGGTGAAAATTCTTAAAGACTGACAAAAACTCGTCAAGTTAGCTCCATGCTAACTATATTTTCAATGCCACAGGGGTTGCCAATATGAGTACCTTCCTCCAGGCTCTACAATTAACCAGTCTTACTACATTGAGCTTCTGAAACACGCTTACAACAAAAAATTAGACGTAAACGTCCCAAACTTTGGGCAAGCGGCATGTCATGGTGGAAGTTCTTCCACCATGACAATACACCAGCTCTCAGAACTTGTGAGTTTTTGGTCGTCAATTCAATTACCGTGCTTCCCCACCCACTCTATTCAACTGATTTAGCATCCTGTGATTTCTTCTTGTTCCCCAAACTCAAAAAACCCCTCAAAGGAAAAAGATTTGCCACGATTCCTGAGATTCAGAAGAACGCAAGAAAGCAGCTGAATGCCATTTCAGAATTGCTTCAGAAAGTGGAAAGTAGTGTGTACGTTGGGGAAGAGATTACATTAAATGGGATCCAGACCCCTAAGCTATAAGTCAAGTCCTTTCTTTTTATAACAAAAGAGGTTCAAAAACTACCCAAACTTTTGGAACAGACGTCAAACAGTTTCTATATATATAAATTTTATTTTACCATAGTTGTTCTTACAACAATTACATCTTAAGTGGGCAAAAGTCAAAGGCTAAGTGCAAATTGGGATGTGACATGAGCAACATGACATGTAGATTTATCATGGTGATCTGCATCACCTCACATGAGATATATGCACCCCGTCTTATACTCACTTTTAAGCTCTGATTCATTTTGACAATAATATCATTGTGTCAGGTGTAAAAAAGTTTTACAATCCAGTTTGTTATTTGAAATAACAATACTTTTAACATAAAAGTATACAACTGATGAAGGTCAGAAAAAATTAAAAACACAATTGTGCTTATTTTAAAAATACTTTTTATTTTTTCCCAGTTGTAACTTTAGGCATACTGAGACATTGATAGTAACTAAATAACTGAAGGAGAAATAATGTATCATCAATTTGAATTTCAGCAAGTTGTAATTTCTCAATCATTTTTTCAACAGATTCTAACAAACTTCTTTCTGGCGGTGCCATGTAGTCATCAATCTGTCCAAACAAAACAATGAATAAAAATTTATAATTTTTTTCACAATATTGAATTTTGTTAAAAAATGATTATGTATACTACAGTCTTATCTACACAACTGTGTGTCCTCCACTTCAACCCTGCTAAGTATTTTTCTGAATTATTAACTTTTAATTCTTTTGCCCTGTATGAATATATTGGGAAGAAAATTATTGTTTTAATGTTGATTTATTGAAATTGAGTTTTCACCAGATTTTTCTTTTTTCAGGCCCCCTGAACCAAAAAAACATGTTTGTACCGATTGGTCTGTGCGTGAACAAAATATCTCAAGAACGGAATAGCGTACAAATTTTTAAAATTTAAACTTGAAGCTTAAGTTAGACAATACTACATGATCCGATACTAACCTTTTCATCAAAATCAGTCAACCAGAAGTAACCATTCATTTGTGCGATTTTTTAATTTTAAAATTTTCTCAAAAACAGCTCAAACAATTTTTCTTAAAATTGCCTCATTTACTACATTTTTTATGCTCTACAAGATCATCGGGTAAGCGTGTCTGTTAAAACCATGTCTATTATAATATTGTCGTGGTAACCATGTCTGTTAAAATTCTTGGGAAGCCTGTACTCCCATAGAAAAAAAAATGCTTTTTTTTAAAATTATTTTGGCCTTATTACATATTTTAGGGCAAAAATCAAAGTTGTAGAATAAAACTTGCAACTTTTACATCAAACACGTTTTTTTGTCCAATAATTAGATTAGTGCCAATTAGTGATTTTCTATATTTAGCTCATCAAAATCGATAAGAAAATGTGATTTTTAATATTGCGGCCTTAGTAGGGTATGCATTTTATGAAAAATGTATTAAATCAAAGTTGTAGTAGGAAATAAAAAAAACCTGAACTTTTATTTGAAGCAGTTTCTTCTACAGAGCCTAGTTTAATGTCACTTGGCGATTTCCTGTATTTTTAAGTCAAAAGAGGTTGATTATACTAGTGTCCTCCATTTCATTGGTAAGAGAAAGTCGTGTGAAAGTTTCACACCAGATTTTCTAAATTTGAGTAATTTTACTACTGCACTTGTAAGTGTTTGTGTATTTATAGACCTGCAAGGTTTCTGTTGGCTATTTGAAATGGTTTCTGAGAAAAACAGGTCCTAGGTTGGTTCCATTTTAACATTCGTCTATTGTCTGTCTATAACTTGATGGCCTCCCGCAGAGAGGAGCAGAATCAACCTGCTACTCGCCTTCTCAATAACATTTCATTTTGTACCAAGTCCAGTGTACTAGTTAGTAGTAGAACATAATGAAATGTTATTGAGAAGGCTAGTTACGGGCTGATTCTGCTCCTCTCTGCAGGAGGCCATCAAGTTATAGACAGACAGTAGATATTAATTGCAGGTCCCATTATTAGGATATATGTGAGAGATATTAATATTTATTATGCACTGTATGTAATAATATAACAACACACCAATTCATTCAATTGTTCTTCATCCATCTCTCCTTGCTCACGCATAGTTTTTATTATCTGTTCAATATGTTCATGTTTTTCCATGAGGCGTTTATTATCGTTTCTTTCCAGTCGTCTTCTAGTTAAAGCATTGAATAATGCTTTATGACATATTCCAGTTACCATATGTATGACCTGTATAACAATTAATAACAAAATTAGCAAATCATTAATTAAATTTAAAACTACATTTTTTTTACAAAACGCCGCATTGGCATTGTTGGTAACGCGCTCACCTCTCATCATGCGGTCTTGGGTTCGAATCCCATTCAGGCACGGCATATTTTCATATATTACAAAAATCATTTCATCCTTCACCGTCTGCATTAACAGTAATTGCAGAACAGTTGGACGTTAAACAAAAAAAAAATTTTTTTACAAAAAAGTTCTATTATCGCACAAAGTATGTAATGTCAACAAATGTATGAAATTTGTGAAACACCTGTAGATCATTTGGACTGTGAGAAGTCCCATCATCCTCTTCAACCCTCTTCCAAGTTTCCTTGGGTCTGGCACAACATAACTTCTCTCTATCGTTGAACCATCTCTCCACCATTCTCGTAGCATTACATCTTTTTCTTAAATCATCTATAATTGAACTCATCCACTTCACTCTTAGTCTATTTTGCTCCATCTCCAAGTACAGCTTTGTTTCAGAGAGTCTAACCTTCTCCATTCATCTGACATGACCAAACCATTGGAGTTCGTCTGACAAACTCTCCTTGCCAGGCTGTTTTCTCGCAAACGTTCCCTAATTACATCATTTCTTATTTCATATGTTTTTGTCCTTCCCAGGATAATCATCTTGAATTTCATTTTTGCTGCTTGCATTCTACTCTCTGCCTTCGTTCCATGTGTCCATGTTTCTACTGCTTAAGCCAGTATCAAAAAAAATACACATAATACATAATTTTCTTAAATTTTATCAAACATCCTATATGGGATTATCAACAGTCGTATTATTTAAAACAGAAATATATATTTCTAAACCACCAGAATATGGTAACAGTAAACACCTACCAATGTTTCAAGTGTTTTTGTGTATTTTGAAAACATCTTCAATAATTTCAAAACACTGTACACTGAAGATGTGTACAAGATACATGAAAGCACTCTAAATATTGGTAAGTGTTTACTGTTACTGTATTCTGGTGGTTTAGAAATAAATATTACAATTTTTTTTTAAATACATACAAACTTCTTGATCTCGTACCAAAATCTTCTCACACTTTGGAAGAAACTGCTTGCTGCCTTTTGCTTTTACCTTACTCATTTTCTATTTTATTGTCTGATAAGAAAATAATCCCTAAGTATGTGACTTCCTTAACTTCCTACAGCCCTGTTATTTCATGGCCCTAACTTCCCTCCTCCATTAGGATTTTACTTTTCCTCACTAAATTCCTAACTATACTTAACCCTTAAGGCTCTGGCTATTTCGTTTCTAATCCACATGGCTGATTTACAATTCTTTCCCATGACGTCACACCTACATTCATATCGTTAGATACTACTTCTGAAAAACCATTTTGTAAAGCATAACTTTTTCTAGACATACGTATATTTCACAATTCGGTAGGCTGGAGGAGAATGACATGAGGGTAACTTGTTTGGGAACACTGCAAGTAGTATTTTTTATGCGCCATTCCCTCCCGCCTTTGCAACAATGTACCATAGACCCAACCTTTTATAACAATGGCAAATTCCTATAGAAAAACGTCACAGCTTTCACACAAACTAAGAATCAAGTTTGTATATTGACTTACAATGGCCTGCAAGCGATATCTTTCTAAATAAAATGTTTTAAACAATCTCACCTACCAACACAATAAAACGATAATAAAATATTTCCTTGTCAATGTATTCTATTTTTGTAAATGCTATTAACTGTGTTGAAGAATTCTCTGCAAAGTAAATATAATAATGACTGGTTTCAGACTTACATTGACCTCAATGCAACAAGTTTTATGGCATACTGCACAACCCATTACTGTAGCCACTGAAGTGGCTTTGCGAAGAACATGGGTTAATCTCTTCATTCCACAACTCCAGCATTCTTTCCGCCTCCTCCTTCAGTCTTTAAAATATGAAGAAAGACAGATGAGGAAGTCCCTATCTATTATGCGAAAATTACATACAATGCATAGTTTATATCCTGATTGATCAGCGCAGCAGAAATGAAGTTTAAGAGATATGCTAGGAGAGACAAGAAGAGATAAATGCCTTGATTGCTAAGTATATCTGTCACTTGATACAATATAAACAAAATAACTCATTTACAATATAATTTATTACAATGCACTTGTGTGTGCGATAATATATTTTTTAGAATTAGTACAATGCCACAACAGTAATAAACATGAAGAATTTATAGCTTCCTATGTAACAAACAGAAATACTGCTAAATATTTTTGGAACAGCTACAACACTCACACAATTTTCTTCTATCCACTATTGAAGACCAATCATACAATAAAACGGAAATTAATTATATCTTATACATATTTACCAGATTAATATCAATATGGAAGAGAAAGAACGATTTGTTAGGTCCAGAACCAGCTGTTGGTTTTCTAAGTTCTTGCATTTGAATGAAATTCTCCTGTAATAATTTGTATGTAATCTGTTTAGCTTCTTTATCTGTTATCATTGCTAACTGCTGTATCTGTTCTTGTTCAATGTATTTTAAACCAGATATTAACCTGTTGTGACAAAAAGCAAAAGTTTCATCTCAAATTTTCGCAAAAGTTTCAAAATGATTCAAAAAACTTTATTAAAGTTAATAAAATCCCTTTCATGAGTCGATGCATCTCATGGCTGGTGGCAATTTTTTTCTAAAGATATTGTAAGAGATCAAGCCTACTTAGAAACAAAAAGGCTTACCTTTGATAGCCGGTAGCACAGTACCTAATCAAAAGGGTAGACGGTGACAAATATAGAAAATCAAACACCTTAACCAATGAATGATGCTAAAAATGAGGTCACCTTATCAATACAGGTTACCCCCAAATAAATATGGTGAATTACAATTTTCAGGTTGCATCTTCTATGACAATGACTGAAACATGGGCTCGTAAACAAAAATCTAAGAAACGTTAAAAGAAATTATGTGACCCCATTAAAAACCATCAACTAATAACATAGAAAGTCAAAGTAAACAGTACCTGCACCAGAATAAATATTTATATCTTAATTCACCATAAAATTTAGTTAGTCTCACAATGTGCACAGTTATCGAGATGAGGATCATGAAAATACATATTATATAAAGTGTAGGCTTGAACAGACAAGCTGACAGTCATGAGAGTACCATAACTAACAATGATAGGTACTTACAACTTATAACTTAGACCAGTAAACACATATTGTTAAGAAAAACTTTTAAAACATTTTTCTTGAAAACAATACCTGAATATTCTAGAAGCCTTAGATCCAAATCGTTGATCTACAATATTTTCAACAGCAGTACAACTTAACTGATAAAATGCTTTAGAAAGGTTGACAATAACCTGACTGCTACTTGTCTCACCAGTTCTGGAGATAAAGTGGCTTGAGTCTTCTTCTAAAATGAACAAACAAAAAATGACTAATGAAAATTACAATTCTATGAAAAAAATTTACTAAGTATTTTTTCATAAATCTACACATGAATCAGCAGCAGAATAGTTAGTCATAATCAAGATCTGATCTATTTCTATGTCGAAGCTGCAATTATGCTACATGACAATCCATTTACACAGATCATGTTTTAACCAATATTACTACTTCAATGAATACATGAACAGTAAAATCTCATTACATCCACTAAATAGATCTCTAGGTTATCCAGAAAAGTTACTCTGAATGAATATTTTAATGTAATTGAATTAAAACACAAAAATTTATAACGAAACTTTTTTCCAGAAAAGTTACTCTGAATGAATATTTTAATGTAATTGAATTAAAACACAAAAATTTATAACGAAACTTTTTTCCAGAAAAGTTACTCTGAAAGAATATTTTAATGTAATTGAATTAAAACACAAAAATTTATAACAAAACTTTGTATCAACTGTACTTCAATACATAGAAAACTGTGAGTACATATTTTTACTTTATCTTGCCCTATAGGAATCTATAGAAAAGGCAAGTATTGAACTTCTTGTACATAAACCTATCACCGGCAATAACATTTTTCTAAACCAACAGGGAATTTTTAGCAGGTGGGTCCTTGAACCGTAAAGAAATTATAAAAAATTTGCTTTTTAACACAAACCTTATCATATTAATTTGACAGTTACGACGAAGAAGACAAAGATAGTGGCATTCAGGAGAAACGAGCCAGTCATCAAGCAAAATTATTATAGATAATAATATTTTGAAACGGATATCCCACTTTCAGTATCTAGGTTGCAACAGGTACCAACAGGATAAAGATGCTTGCAATAAGATGCACCAATTTCAGCAAATATGCAGAACTATCTACAGCACCTTAAAAAATAGCACCAGCAAAAACACGAGGGTGAGATTTTATAAAACAACAGCAGTGCCAACCCTACTTTATGGCAGTAAAACTTGGGTGCTATCAAAGTAAGAGGAGAGTAGATTGCAAGCATCTGAAATGAAATTTCTTCGAAATACGTATGGGTGTAGTAGAGAAGATCGTTACAGGAATACCGAGATAAGGAAGTTCTTTCCTTATCTTCTCTATAAACAAGGTATCTCAGAACAGAATTCAGTGGTTAGAGCATGTGAACAGAATGAGGGAGGATAGGACACCTAAGCAGACACTGGGCTATAAGCTGAGAACAGGAGAGAAAAAGGACGCCCGAGAAAGAGACGGGCAGATTTGAAAGGTTTGGAACAGGCAGAGATGCCTAATCCCTGAAAGGTAGAAGAAAAAGACCTTATCATTTTACACATCAAAATCTGTAAAAAACAGGATTTTTTAAGATTGCGTCTTTAGTATGCATTTTACGACAACAGAAAAGAACTGAAGTTATAAAAAATAACAAAACACTTTTATTTATGAATTTCTTCTACATTGAAAGACTCAATTTAAGAGGTTTCAGACTCAATTAATGAGTTTTCATACTTTAAGTCCTACAGACGTCGATTTTCATTTTACATTGTTCACTAATGATTAAACAAGTTATATTGTTCATTATTAACATATATTTTTTTTTTTTGGTTTAACATCTGACTGTTCTGGAATTACTGCTAATGCAGACGGTGAAGGATGAAATTATTTTTTGTAACGTATGAAAATATGCCATGCCTGAATGGGATTCGAACCCAAGACCGCATGATGAGAGGTGAGCATGTTACCAACTATGTCAATGCGGCCGGCGCATTTTTTACATTATTTACATTGGCAAGAGAAAGTTCCTGTGAGTGTTTCACACCAGATTTTATTATTTATATTATATAATTTTTATTTCTGTTTTTTTATGAAAATTTTTCATATACTAAGGGGTACACAAAAATTACCAGACTGAGAGCATGCTGCCATTCGTAGATGTAGTAGAGTCCTCCCGCTTCATAGGGTTAGTAGAGACCTTTAACAAACATCTGCCCAGACGGCACCAGTTTGTAGGTTAACGTTTGATTATAGTGTTGTGTTTCTCTTACCGTTGTCATGTTCTGCCTGGAACGTCATTAACACGTTCACTGCTACACATTTTTCCTAATTTTCATCCAAGAGGCCAAAACTAAATTTTCCTTTCTGAGGGTTAAATTTAAATGAAAAATTGATATTTTGTAAATAGTTTGTTAGTTTATTCATAAAAAAGGTAAAAAACAAGCATGGTACCGATCGGTTCTAAGAGCATCCAGAATGAAAAACTGTTGGTCGGTGCCGATGGAACCGATCGGTTGCACGGTCTTTTTTCATATGTATTCGATTTATTTTTAAAGAGTAAAATTATAATTAAACATATTTTCAATAATAAACAGACATTAAACTTGTAAAAATATTATTGTTAATAATAACATTAATTTAATTTTTTTTTTATGATATTCAAACAGTATTATTTATGATTTTTGATATGATTACGTTATTTTCAAAGAAATTTTATACGCTAAACATATTGCAGATACTAACTTGTATTATTATTGTTCATAGTATATTTCTTCAAATTATTTATGATTTTCAAAGAGTATTATTATTATTTTTAAAAAGTATTATTATTTCTGATACATTAATTTTTGATTTTGATTTATTTCATTATTTATTTTCTAAGAATAATTTTATAACTAAATATATTTTAAATAATAATCAGATATTCACTAGTAAAAAATATTATTGTTCATAATAATATAACTTTAAATTATTTGTGATATTCATCGAAACAATCCACACAAAGTCCTGGTTTGTCGTCGCATTTTTCACAAAAATATTGCGTTGCCTTGTTCTTCCCCTTCTTGTAGCACACTCTGCATCTCTTTTGAGCCAACCACTTTCCTTTTCCTGCGTCATTAACTAATTCCGTAATTTTTTTTAATTTATGAATTTTGACAGGCAGCGATCGTGGATTCGTTTTAGGAGGTAATAAAGAATTGATGACAGAAAGCCGAAAATCGTACAGTGGCATCTTTTGATCGCCACTGTAGCGGTTGTATAATTTATAAGAATTTATCATGATCAGTTGTAAAACATGAATAAATAATTTTTTGTACCACCGCAATGTTTTACGATCCAATGGGTAGTACGCTAACATTTGATCTTGCCGATCAATTCCTGACATGTACTCGTTGTACTCAATTATAGCTTTCGGCTTCAGTTTTCCTTGTCCTCTTTTATTTTTCACAAGTTCCATTGTGTTTTTGAATTCATTTGTGATGTAATAAACTTCCCTCTTGTCTTTCCACTTCCCGATATGAATGTTGTCATTAAATAATGACAAATTTTCATCTTTTTTCAATTACCAACTCGCTTTTTGTTTAGTGTACCAGTGCAGTAGGTGTTTTCACTCAACAACGTTTTTGATAATTGAAAACTATTGTAAAAATTATCCATAAAAATAGCGTGCCCTTTATTTAATTTTCCTTCTAGTAATGATAAAACAGTTTTTTGTGTGTGCCCTGGACCTCGAGTGACATCATTTGCACCAGCGTACACATGAAACTGGAGAAGAAAACCATCCGATTCACTAAGCATGTATAACTTTATTCCGTATTTGTGTCGCTTTTTATGTACTGCCTGAATATCAATCTTCCCCTCCATAGCACCATACTTTCATCCAAAGATAACTCTCTAGCAGGCGAATAAATTGAATTAATTTTATCATTAAAATAATCAATTACAGGCCTAATTTTTGACAAGCGATCATCAGTTTCTTCTTCTGAAGTGAAATGCAGACATCTCATGATCAGTAAAAATTTGTTCCTCGCCATCTGCTCTCTAAAAATTGGGATGTTGAATAACCTGTCAGTTTTCCAGTAATCGGCAATACGATTTAGTTGAATCGTCCCAGTGTGATACAAAAGACCAAGAAAAATACGAAATTCTTCGATATCTAGGTCACACCACTTTGTAATCCGGGAGTGTTCTGTTGTACCTGGTTGCAAAAATAAATTTTCTGCATATTTATTAGTTTCAGATACAATATTTCCTAAAAATTCATTATCTAATAAGAGATTAAAAAAATTGATTGGTCTATTACCTGGAAGTTCAGCAAGTAATTCCTGGTTGCCAAGGAAGTTTATACCAGTTTTCATTGTCTCTGTATGTGACCATGTATCGGACTTGGTTGTACTGGTATTAGCAGCGGTGGTAGCATTTCCAGACATAGGCGTGTTTGTTTCGTTGAATTCGTTTGCAGCCAGAATATTTTGATTATCGTTTGTCAAATCATGTACATTTATGTTGTCGGATATTTCAAAAGAACTTGGCTCCTCAGCATCTGAACAATCACTGTCTGAAGAATCGAAATCGCAAAATTCGAATTCAGAGCCACTGTCTTCCCAGTCTAGACAATCCTCAATTTCTGAATCTGTACTAAAAATTGTTTTATTTTTAGTACAGTGTCGTTTTTCTCGAGATGGTCCTGGTTGATTATTGTCACGTTTCCTTTTTGAAAGACCCGGGTTACCACTCATTTTTATTGTTTTAAAATTTAAAATTATTTTTAATAACTTTTACCTTAACAATTACTTATTAAAATGAATTACACGAAAAAAGAACAAAGAATAACTAAACATTAAAATGATCACAAAAAACTAACACTAAAGCACGTTCACAAATTATTAAAAAAATCAGAAAAAATCACAAACAAGAACCATTCAAAAACCAACTGCACAGTATTACACTTTAAACATCACTAAACAATGCCACAATTCTAACTAAAGCGAGCCCCGCATGCCAATCGACAGACAGGCGCCATAACATCATATGATACACGACACCGATCGGTTGCAGAGGCACCCGCCGGTAGACGCCAATGATACCGATCGGCGTCACTGGCAGTAAACGTGTTAAGCATCAAGCCAATCTTCCACTGGCTTGATGCTTGCTTGGTTTCTAGGTCATACCTGTAAGAACTTGGGTCAAAAATTTTGGATCACTTTCTATCTTATTTTTTAAGTTCTGACTCATATTCAATCGAATGTTTTGTTGATCCTGTTTGAGAAAGCAAGAAATAAATTTAGCAGCAACACACCTCATTTGCAAATTCTCAGTCAAAATTTGCTGGCATGAGCTCTAACTCATGCCTGTCTCTTCAGAAATTTGGCCGATCATAAAACAACAATTCTCATTTATTTTTTGGTAAATTTTTTCAAGTTTTCATCATTTCGAGATGCTGAAGGGTGTTCAGAACAAACATGTGCTTAAACACTCATCTCATCCACATTTAAAGTGCCCAAACCACTCATAAACTTGTGTGTGGCTCATAGCTTCCTCCTTGAAAGTCTGCTGAATCATTTGGTAAGCTTCCATTGTTGATTTATCAAGCAGGAAACAAAATTTCAAACACCCTCTTTGTTTTTTTAAATCTGTCTTAACGACATCGCAGATAGAACATGACAACAGTAAGAGAAACACAACATTACGACCGAATGTTAACCTACAAACTGACGCCATCCAGGTAGTTGTTTGTTGAAGGTCTACTAGCTCCATCTAACGGGAGAACTATGTACTATAACTACGAATGGCAGCGCATTCTTAGTCCGGTTTTTTTGAGTCCTCCCACATGTGCTTTAAAAAAATTCCTGTAATTCAATAAAAAACCATGTACAAATTAAGTTTTCATGGATGTCATTAGATAAACATGGTCCAGGTTCCTGAGGAAATGCAATATTGTCCATCTCGCTTTTTAATAGAAGGCTATTTAAGCAATTTTATCAAAATGACACTACATTTTGTATGTATGGTATGATCTGTAAATTTCTTAAGAATCCCACAAAGATAAAATATTCTTTGTTTAATTTTAAATAAGTAATTATTGCAGTCAGCATACAATGAGTCTCACATAATAAATTGATCACCTACAAACTAACACTTACCCATAATTCTAATATATTGTTCAAAATATTGTATTAAATAACTATTTCCAGATTTTTTGGTTATAAGATCTTTTAATTCTAAAATTGGTACAGGATTAGATTCAGCAGACCAAGGTTCCGTTCTTAAATACATTAACTGTAAAAGATGTTTAATTAGATCTGCTGCATTTTCATCAAACCTTCGCCTCATAGCATTTATCATGATTTCATCTCTAAAAAAAAGATAAATAAAATAAATAAAAACTAGAAATAAAACACTTCTAAGCATACTATAGCTATCGCTAATAAGTATATAAAAATTTAAACTAATGAAGCTAAAAATAAAAATGATAGAAACAATAACAACACAAGCATAAACTGTTACAGCATGAAGGTTATAAAATGCAAAAACCAGCTGTAACTCCAAATCGACAATGAGTTGTACGACAGAAAGATAAACACAACAGAATTTCTGCAGCTATTTTAATATATTCAAGCATACCCTAAAAACCATCTGCACGGAAAAATAAATGGAAAACAAGGTCCTGACAGAAGAAGGTTGCCGTGGGTTCTAATTCTGAGAACTTGGTTTGGGGAAGAGCTTTTTCACAGAGCAACAAACTAAGTGAAAATTGCTATGATGGCCACCAATTTTGAGAATGGATATGAATGTGAAGTACGGAAAGACTTATGTATATCGTAGCTACCATACAGCCGCAAAATTTAAAACTCTGATTGGAGTATACTCAGGAGTAGACTGTAGTTTTTCCAAGTATACTTGGGTGTATCAGCAAAGGGTTAACAGCCAAAACAATCTTCAAAGGTCTCTTACATGCATAACAATTTTTTTTGTATTTTTGTTTTGTTTTACGTCTGACTTATGCAATTTCTGTTAATGCAGACGGTGAAGAATTATGATAAATGAAAATGAGTGATGAAAAAATACCAGACCTGACTGGGAATTGAACCCGGGACCCCGGCGTAGAAGCCAGTTGTGCTAACCACTACGCCAACGGGGCAGAAATTTTTTTTGTATTGCGTCCAGGAGATTCCTGAGGGAGTATAGGACATGTCAAGAAGTTATAACATATTAATGTATATGCTAAAAACCTTTTACTACTTAAGCTTCTTTTTTTACAAGTACTTTTGCAGTGCACACTGCTTCTTCAGATAATAACAAATAGCTTCTAGAAAATATTAATGAAGATTGCATAATCCTTGTCAAAAGGTTTGAATCAAACTGATTATAAAATGGAAAAATCTACTTGTTGGAAAACAATACTTTCCTTCCTATATATTTATGTAGGCAAGAAAAAGTAAAAAACCGAAGGAGTAAGGGTAAGCGCACAGTGAACGCTGGTCGCTTACAAGCGGGAGCCTGCTAGTAGGAACAGGCCATTATATTTTAATCAGACGTCTCACAGTAAACACTGGTGAAAAAAGCTGCACACTGGTCATTTGCGCATATCAGCTCACTGGTTTGTTTTGCATAAACCTGCCTGCTGCTTGCTAGCAGGTTGCTAAGTGTACTTGGCATCATAAAATACGTATTCATAAATAATAACAACTTGTTAATTAATTGTAATAAGGTAGGTTCATAAAAATAACTTAAAAGATTATTACTGGCCAAACAATGCTTTATAATATTAAATATTGGTAGTCAAAATGTTCAAAATACTTATTTCAAAGTTATCATAATTCTTTCTTCCAGTAATATTGGTAGCTTATGCAAGTTACACAATTGTTTTTGGAAACTAGTTCTACTTTAGACAATATAAAATAAAATGTTTCCAGAGTCATTCTCATGCATTTAAGAAACCTATCTCTTATCTTTTTTTTTTAATTGCGGAAAAAAATGATTATACCAAACAATTTTCTGTTCTGTCTTAATGTTACTAAAGGTAACGTCTTTAAAAGATAATAATTTTGAATAAGCGTTTTCCATTAAAAAAATTCATCATCACTGCTGCTACATATGTTGAATACTGCTGCTACTCATGTTGAATACCGACAACTGAATGAAGGTTAAGCGCATAGTTAAATGCTCCTACTCTGAGCGTTAACCACCGTGAATCAGAACCTGCAACTAGTGTTCACTGAGCGCTTACCCTAAAGGATGATGTCAAAATATAGATTCAAGAACTAACCTCCCGAATGTTCTTACAATAAACAAATAAAATAAAAAATGGCATTTTACCAATCCCATTTTTTTTAAAAATCTACAAATTATTTAAGGCCTTATAGTCTATGTTACTCAGGAAGCTCTAGGCTTCCAACAGTGAAATAATTTTTAAAATCAGTTGGGTTATTTCAGAGATTACCTCAAATAAAAAACTGTTACTTCTTCGTAAATTAGTATACATAAATAAATGATCATTTAAATCATAATAAATTAACACATATTTTTACTTTCTCTTGCCTATATGAATATATAGGAATGAAAGTATTGTTTTCATGTAGATTTTTCGAAATCAAGATCAAATCTACACGTTTTCAGACCCCCTGAACCCAAAAAACATGTTTTTAGCGATTGGTCTGTGTGTGTGTGTGTGTAAACAGAATATTTCAAGAACGGAACATCGTTTGAACTTGAAACTTAAGTAACATATCACTACCGGACCCGACATGAACATTTTCATTAAAATCAGTCAATCGGAAGTAGTAGTTTATTCATAGTACGAGGGTAGGCTGATAAGTAATGCACACATGCTTGTAGAAGACGAACAAAAAGAAATAGCAAGATGGGGTAAATAACAAATTAAAGTACAAATCTTAACCTACCAAATTATCTATTTATTTTTCAATATAGTCACCGTTAAGCATTACACATTTCTCCCAACGTTTAACAAGTTTTTTCATTCCGTCACTGAAAAATTCTTCCGACTTTCCTCGAACCCAGGACGCAATAGCTGCCTTCACCTCATTGTCCGAGCTGTAATGATTACCCTTAAGGTCTCTCTTCAGTAGAGGAAAAAAATAAAAATCGCAAGGCGCAAGGTCGGGAGAATACGGAGGGTGTAAAATTGGTTGAAACTTCAGGTTTCTCAGAGCCTCTCCAGTTGCACGCGAAGTGTGTGGACGAGCATTGTCGTGTTGCAAAATTATTGGCGCCAGGTTGCCTCTAACACGACAAACTCGACGTCGGAGGTGTTTCAGAGTCTGTATATACTGAGCAGAATTTACCGTTGCCCCTCGTTCCAGATAATCAGTCACATAAACTCGGCGAGCATCCCAAAACACAGTCAAAAGAATTTTTTTTGCGGATGGTTGTGTTTTGAACTTTTTCACAACAGGAGAATGTGGATGACGATATTCAGCGCTCTGCCTTTTTTCTTCGGGATCGTAATGATGAACCCATGACTCGTCCCCCGTCACAATATTCAAAAGAAAGTCGTCTCCTTCGTCACGGTAGCGCTTCAAAAGTTGTTCAATTCGCGTTGTTTAATTCTCGTTGACATAGCACCAGAACACGACGCCATACTTCCACTACTCAAAACAAACTGAATGAAAGCAACGCCTTCAAACTGCGCAGACTTGTAGAGGAGAAATAGTACTTCCACATGCCACCAGGCGCGCTACTGAAGTTTATTTAGTTGTCTTCTACAAGCATGTGTGCATTACTTATCAGCCTACCCTCGTAGTAGTTTTCTCAAAAACTTGTCCTATGATTTTTTTTAAAATCGCCTGGTTTACTAAATTGTTTATGCTCTACAAGACAGGGTAGGCGCCATGTTTGCTGAAATTCTTGATGAGGTTGTTTTCACGTAAAAAAATTGTTTTTTTAAGATTACGGCTTTAATATGCATTTTAGGGCAAAAATTTATATAATAAAAAATGTAGAGAATTTAAAATCCTACAACTTTCATTTTTCAAACATTTTTTGTATAATTTCATTTTGTATACTTAGTTTAGCGGTAATTAGCAATTTTTGGTTTTTTTTCTCATGAAAACGAGTGAAAAATCGATTTTTTAAGATATTGGCCTTAGTATGCATTTTACGACAAAAGTATATACAATCAAATTTATAGGAAATTAAAAGATCTACAACTTTTATTCAGAGCATTTTTCTCTACAGAGCCTAGTTTAGCGTAGAAGAGTGATTTTCCGTATTTTTAATCCTAACTGTGGTCGATTTTCATTTTGCATCTTTCACTCATGATTAAAATAAGATTATGTTTTTTGTTTATTTCTAATGTTAGATTATATTGGTCATTATTTGCATTGGCAAGAGACAGTTGTGTGAGTGTTTCACACCAGATTTTTTAGTTAATATTTACCTCATATCTTGATGAAAACGATCAAAATTAACTTTCCAATAGACACCATTATCACCCGGATTTTCAATTGATTTTCCAGCTTCATTTTCCGTTAATATTTTCATATTGATTTCAGGTGATTTATATAGTTCAGATTCCATAACTACTAATTTAGGTACACTATTCTCCTCCTGACCTTCTTCAGTACTAGGATCAGCACATCGCATTAAATAGTTATTGCTAATTAAATTGTGCAGGTTATTTCGAAGAGTTATTAATGTCATATTTTCTTCTATATTTTCTAAATAACAGAAAAATGAAAAAAATTTAATTTTATTCAGTTTTGACATAACTTAATTATAGTGGCTCCCATGAATTCAATGAAAATAAAATTGACAGCAACAATTTTTTTTACTTCTTTGGGGTGTGAAGAAAGCCTACAAATTACAAACAGTAGGTAACTTCATTTGATTTTAAATTGTATATACAGTTCATTCTTTACAAAACTGATTTAACTCAATCATATGCATTTAGCACCTACCATAACGGTTTCATAACAGGTTGGTTTATGGAATAAACTTTTAATCTCTCCGAAGATAACATAAAACATCCAAGAACAGTATCATGAATTCTGTGACTAAAAAATAAGAAATGAAGACAAATTTTTTTATTAAAATCAGGCCAGGCTAGTACAGATATATGAGGTGTGGCTATTAAATAACGAGACTGACATAAAAAATTTTATTTTTATTTATACATTATCACTTATTGTCACCTTCAATATACACTCTTTCTCTATCCCTACGATGCTCCAAGCGAACACTGTTGGAAACAGTGCTGGAAGTCATCTTCTGTCAGCTCCTTCAGGACACACGCCACTTTCTCTTTTACAGCTTCCACAGACTCAAATCTCTTTTAATGCAGATTTCACCTTAGGGAACAGGTAGAAGATAATAACATGTGATGAAAAGTCGTTTTTTACTTATGATCCGGAAATGAAGCGCCAATCCATGCACTGGAAGAGCCAAAAAAGCTCGAATGAGCAAGTCAAAATTTGAAGCAATGATGATTTTTTTTTGATATCCATGGGATTGTGTACCTTCACTGGGTTCCTGAAGGTCACACAATATTACTACCTTGAGGTACTTTCTAAACTACGTCAAAGAGTAAGGAAAAAAGCCCCGAACTGTGGAAGGACAAATCATGGGTTCTCCACCAAGACAATGTGCCAGCTCATTCCGCGTTATCTGTCAAGAGGTTCCTAGCCAAATACAGCATCTCAGTGATAGAACATTCACCTTATTGACCAGATCTTGCATCATGTGCGTTCTATGCACACGTAGTAGCTAGTAGCTACGGAATGCATTTTCATCAATGTAACGCAGTATTTCTGAGAGGAAGTATTTGAGGGAGTACTTAAAAGAAACCGGAATTATTTTTTCAAAAGCTATTTATTTTCCATTTTTTACAAAACAACCTTATCCCCTTCAAAATACTCTCCATTACAACTAATAAATTTATCCCGCCAGTGCTTCCACTGTTTGAAACATTTATTGTAGTCATCTTTAAGAATGGCTGACAGCTCCTCCCTCGGTTTTTTCTTGAGACCGGTTCAATGTTGTCAAATCAGTGTACTTTAATGTCCCTTTTCATGTGTGGAAAAAAAAAGTCGCACGGAGCCAGGTCAGGCGAGTGAGGTGCATGGGGCAGCGGAACCATACCATTTTTAGTCAAAAAATCTTTCACCGAGACGGCTATGTGTGCAGGTGCATTGTCGTGGTGGAAGAACCAGTCTTCTGTCTGCCACAAATCGAATCTTTTTTGACGAACACTGTTGCGGAATCTTCTTAAAATTTCCAAATTGTCAGTCGACGATCTGAGAGCACACGCTCTCGAATTTTTTAAACATTTTCGTCGATTCGGGCAGTTGATGGACGTCCAGAACGAGGTTTGTCATCAATCGACATGTTGCCATTTTTAAACCGAGAAAACCACTCGTATACTTGAGATTTTCCCATAGCGGGTTAAGAATATCTTTGTAAGCTGTTTTTAATATTAAAATAGTTTCAGCAGCACTTTTACCAAGTAGAAAACAAAATTTCACAGCTACACGTTGTTCACTTAAACATGCCATCATAAAAAACGAAACAAGAACAAAACAGCGCTAGCAAAAACAATCACTGCAGATGAATATTGAACTTGCAATGAGTTGCAATCACTGCACTGAACTCGCAATGAGTTGTACTATACACGTCTGTGTGACAGAAATGCGTACTACACAAGCACCGCACACGGCAATGCTTTTCAGTTTACTTTTGGGTACCCCGTCGTATAAATACATTTTTTTTTGGTTTTACATCCGGACTGTTCAGCAAATTTCTGCTAATGCAGTCGATGATGAGAAGGATGATAGATGAAGATGAGTAATAAAAATATGAAAGAAGAGTTGATACAATCCCTTGCTTTTAGGTCAATTGTAGTACACTAAAGGTTTTTTTGCTATCCTGCAACACTAGTTTTAAAGGACTAGAGTAGCCCACCTGCTTCTCTGGTTAGAATAGGTATTCCTTCGTGGCAGAATGGAGTAGCTATAATGGCAGATAAAAAATGGATTTTAAAAATAGATTCTTTGAAGGTATTAACCAAAAAAAAAATTATGAAAGATGACCGCTCCTGGACCCTCCCTGGAAAAATTCTTATCTACATTCCTAATCTGTTTATGCTTTCCAGATCCAAGGTCTGCACCTTTCGGATAGACCCAGTCCTGAAGCACGTCAGTGATTTGCTGACTATAATGGCTTACCAAAATTTACATATAAACAAATTTACGTGATACGTGTAAACACAAATACATACATTACTAATCTGAGTCTTTTAAAACCAACTACAATTACTAGTACTGTAATCGAATACAATAAAACAAACCTTCTTTTACTCGTCTAAACACAGTAAGAATAGCTTTTGAACCCACAATATTTCCATGTTTAATAACCTCTTCTAATAACATTTGTGCCTCTATTCCAAATTTAGCCTTGGTTAAGCTTACATACCTGTAACAACAATAATAATATAAATACATATTTAAGTATAAGAGATTTAATTATTATTTTTTATTATATATATTATTAATGTATAATAATAATAATAATAATAATAATAATATTGAAATATATATGTCTAACCACCAGAATACGGTAACAGAAAACACTTCAAATGTTTATACCACTTTCGTTCATCTTGTACTCATCTTCAGTAAATTAAAATTTTTTTTAGAAATATATATTTCAATTTTAAATAATATGGCTGTTAATGATCCTACATAGGATGTTTGATAAAATAATAATACTATATACTATTTATTATTTAATTATTAAGAATATTAATAATAACTTTAAAAGCTCTTCTGTATACAAAACATTAAATACGTTGAATGCTGATTTACTGAAATTTATAATGTACAAAGGTTGGGGTTGCATCTTGTTTGGCAAGATGCAACTCCAGACAGGAAAGAATTCACGATCAGACTAGATTATTAATTATATATGTAATATTAAACATGGTTGTTTAAGTCAAAGTGAAATATGGGTTGAAACTTGATAGGTATGACAAAAAATTTTCTTTAGGATGACACAGTTTAAACGGGTCCATTGTAGCATTTTTATATTCACACTCTAGATGGAAAACCACAGAAATAACTTGCAATCTAAGAGGTTTATGTTAGATAAATTTATTACTCTTTTACTCACTGAAGTTTGATTATTCTGTGGTTCTCAGGTCGCTCTCACACCGGTGAAACTCGACTGCAACTCACCCTTGACTCGACATCCGATACGAGTCGTACCCTTACATTTATATGTTCACCCGCACACCAGTATGACCTCAATGCAACCTCAATCGAACCGATTGCATGCAACTCAGCTTGTCCAACATCTGCTCGACCAGTCGCGTACAATCATGGCAGACGATGCAACCAACGTAGCCTTTCAGCTTGAAGTTGAAAAATATCCGTGTCTGTACAATTTTAATTTGACAGAATATTCTAGGCGAGACATTACCTTTTTTTTGGCATCCGATAAAAAGACAAATTTGTTTTCATCACAGAAGAGCTCCTGGGCACACACACACACACACGCTTGTCTATTACGATTATTACTTACATATGGTGATATCCAACAGCTGCAGTCATTTTCTGTTTTCTTCTTAAATAGTAATAAGCAACGACTACGTCTTCTTAGCAATATGAAACGGTTCTTAAAAAGTCACTTGACATTTTGCAAACTGCAGATGGATTTGAAGAAAAGGTTGAACAGTTGCATCGAGGTCGAGTCTCCTCGATGTGCATACATGCATGACGCAACTCGTTTTTCGGTTCAATCATTTTAATCGCGTCAAGGTTGAGTTTCACCGGTGTGAGAGCGGCCTTAGTGTTGAAGTTACCTACAACATTGTCAGCCAACCCTACAACAAGTTAAATTAAAACACTTGTATTTCTACAGTATTTATTGGTCTTTCACAAACAATAATTTATTTGGTCATTCATTGATACTGTAATTTATTTTATTGGTCTTTACAAAACGCAAAAAGCAGCAAAAGAATAATCACAGACCAATTAAGCTATATTAACAATTTTTAATAAATGAATATTACTACAGGATCACACAAAATAGAAAAAAATTTTGTTCTGTCCATTTTTTAAAACAGACAAGATAAAAGGATTAAAAATTGGTTTTTCACAAAATTAATGAAAAGCAAGTCTCCTTTTCACTTAACTGCTACTATTTTATAATCCATTAAAGCATTAAACTAAAAGTAAATTTTCTGTCATTAGAAAACTTGATGGAGTTTATGCCCATTGATACAACTCCAATTAAAAAATCAATTTTCAGTGTTAGGTTCATTTAATTTTTTTTATAAGTATACCATTTTACAATTTATTGTCAGGTAATAAAAAAATAAAATATTTTGGTGTTAGTCAAAGACTATTAATTTTTACTTTCTCTTGCCTATATGAATATATATAGGAAGGAAAGTATTGTTTTCATGTCGATTTTTCGAAATAGAGTTTTCACTGGATCTAAACGTTTTCAGACCCCCTGAACCCAAAAAAACATGTTTTTAGCAATGGGTCTGTGTGTGTGAACAGAATAAGAATGGAACATCGTACGAACTTGAAACTTAAGTTAGACACCACTACCAGACCCGACACGAACATTTTAATCAAAATCGGTCAACCGGAAGTAGTAGTTTATTCACGTAATTTTTCACTTTTTTGCAATTTTCTCAAAACGGGTCCTAAGATTTTTTAAAAATTGCCTGGTTAACTTAATTTTTTATGCTTTACAAGATAGGGTAGGCTTTGATATGCATTGCAGCACAAAAATTTATATAATAAAAGTTGTAGAGAATTTAAAATCCTACAACTTTTATTCCAAATATTTTTTTGTATAACGCTTAGTTAAGCAGTAATTAGCGATTTTCTGTTTTTTCTCACGAAAACGTGTGAAAAATCAACTTTTTTAAGATTTCGGCCTTAGTATGCATTTTACGACAAAAGTGTATATAATCAAATTTATAGGAAATTAAAAGATCTACAACTTTTATTTAGAGCATTTTTCTCTACGGAGCCTAGTTTAGTGTGAATGAGTTGGTTTTCCGTATTTTTAAGCCAAACTGAAGTTTATTTTTATTTTGCGTCTTTCACTCATGATTAAAATGAGGTAATGTTTATTGAGTTAGTTTATTTGTTTATTTCTAATGTTTTATTACTAATACTAGGTTATATTGTTAATTATTTGCATTGGCAAGAGAAAGTTGTGAGTGTTTCACTCCAGATTTTTTATTTTGTCTGTATGTTAAGTCTGAAACTTTCACAACATTTCAGTCAGTGGCAGTGGTCACTATTACAGTAGGTCCTCGACTTACGAACATCCGGAGATACGAACGCCAGAAACTATTTTTTTTATTTCTTGATATTATTTGGAATGTAATTACAACAAAGTTTCCAAACAATGTTTAGAGCGGTCAATGAATTTAGAGCTGTCATGTGTTCCAAAATTATTTTGGAAGAAAAGAAACTTGTAACAGTTCAAACATCCATTCAAAACTTTTTTTAAACAAAGTCAAAGCTGTAAATATTGTAAAACCCATCTTCAATATGTTTTAAATTTTTATGAAAATATTTACTTTTTATTTTATATATTTGCTATTTTTAATTTTTAATGGTTTTTTCTTTCTGGAAAAAGTATTCAATGTATTTATGTGTTAACTGTATTCAGTTGCTAAAAGTATATACAGTATGTATTAAGTTACTATAAGTACATATTAAAAACGAATAAAAAAGTTTAACAGATTTTATCTTTATTTAGTTGCTGATTACAATTTCACTAAGTATGCTAGTTTTTGTACGTTATGAAAAGCAATTAGGTCGCTAGTGTCCGCTACGAAATCTACTGACGTGTATTCTGACTTACGGACAATTCGACTTGCGAACACTCGGCCAGTACGCATTATGTTCGTAAGTTGAGGACCCCCTGTATCCTAAAAAGTTTCCTTCTAAAAAGACACAATTCCATTTCTCATAATAGTTCATATTATGAACAATTTAATGAAGGCCTAACTGGAAAAAGTGATATAAAATAAATCAAATAATACTTTTAAACTAAATTATTCAAAGGTCAAAACTTCAAAATCATCAAATCAACAGACCTTTTCCTTTGAAATAGTTAACTACATAAAAAAATATATTTTAACTTACTTGGGATACCTGAGAATTAGTAAAATTTTTTCATATAGCAATTTATACTCAGCCATCCAAGGTACTTTCCCTCTCTCAAATATTACAAATCCATACTGTATTAAAATGCACAAGGCTTTTTTAATCTGAAATAAATTTAATACACACTTTTATTTATTGAAAAAATAACTTACAATAAAACAATTTGTACTAGACTTACTTAAGAGTAACTAAAACCAACAAACACTTAATTTACTGACAGAAATAGAAATTGCTAACTTATATGAGGGTATCCAGAAAGTAACCGCCGTTTATACATAGCACGAGAAGTAGTGGGGTTAGCGCCGCCATGTTGACATCAGTGTGCGCAGTGGTTCAGTACATGTGTTAAGTGGTTCTGTTCAAGGTGGAGCATCATATGTTCACGCATTGTCCAGTGATAACCTCCAAACATGAAAGCCGTAACAGAAAATCCCACCATGTGTGAAATGTGTGGCATTAAAAGATTTTTTTTGGCAAAAAATCACCCAGCAGCCGAGATTTATCGTGAATTGTGTGCGACTTATGGCCCAAACATTGTGAGTTAAGGTGTAGTCCGTTAATGGGTGCAAGTTTTTAAAAATGGAAGAATAAACATTCACGATGAAGAAAAGAGCGATAGACCTTCTCTTGTCAGTGGTACCTACTGAACAAAGTAAATAAAAAAATTTGTGAGTCCCATCGCTTTACAATCTCTGACCTCCCTATCATTTTCCTGAAATTTCTCAGAGTCTTTTACACGAGATAGTGACAGAAAAACTAGGCTACCATAAGTTTTGTGCTCGTTGGGTACCAAAACTGCTGACTGACAACTACAAAACAAAAAGAGTTCTGCCATCGACTTCCTTTCTTGGTATGACTGAAGGAAAAGAATTTTTGAACAGAATTGTTACTGGTGATGAGACTTGGGTGGCCTAAGTGAATGGTGAGACAAAATAGCAGTCAATGCAATGGGAACATACCGCTTCTCCATGCAAGCCAAGGAAAGCCCGTCAAACTTTGTCAGGGAGGAAAGTCATGGCTACGGTTTTTTGGGATGCTAAGGGCATCTTACTCGATTTTATGGAATGTGGTATGACCATCACTTTGGCAGTCTACTGTGAAACTTTGAAAAACTAAGAAGAACGATCCAAAACAAGTGTCATGGCTTTCTGACATGTGGTGTCGTGTTTGTACATGCCACCGCTCGCCCTCACACAGCTCGAAGAACAAATGAACTTTTGGCAAAGTTTGGATGGGACGTTTTTGATCATCCCTCATACAGCACGAACTTGGCTCCTAGTGACTTCCACCTGTTTCCGTACATGAAGTGGTGGCTTGTATCTCAGCGGTTCATCATTGATGATGAGCTTCAAGATGCCATGTCAGGTTGGCTACTTTCACAGGCAGCAGATTTTTATGCAGAGGGTATTTCAAAGACTTCAAAGATATGACAAGTGCTTGAATCTGTTTGGCGACTATGTTGAAAAATAGAGAAAAGTTGTAGTTTTTAGATGTATGTAATAAAGTTTTTGTATCTCCACTGGTTAAATTTTTATTTCACAACGGAAGTCACTTTCTGGATAACCCTCGTATATGATATCAATTATTAACTGACTTCAGTGACTTGCACAAAATCTTTTTTCTTTATGTTAAAACTATTGATTAAACACAGAAATAGCAAATCTTGCCTCAAAAGTAGGAAGTGTAGGCCTGCCTTCTATGATACTACTGACTAAAAAATTGAAATATGTTAAAAATGATTGTTAGCAGGCAATGAAAACTGGATCAGATTAAAAATCTTGCAACTTATATTTGAAGCGTATGGTAAGATCTTGCGTCCTATTTCCTGTAGGTTATATACTATTTTATGTTACTATAATTTACTAATTAGGACTTGTATAAACAAAAAAACAGAAACTCAACGATGAGTTTTGGATATTAATGTCTAATTCTGAACTCTTAAATGAAATCAAGCCAATTACTGACATAATGTGGAAGAAACGAATTTCTTTCTTCGGGCATTTACTTATAATACTGGACAATCGAGTAACAAAACAACTCATTTCTATAATTAACACGTGAAAAATCCTCCAAGGTGGTTGGTCGAAATAAATCAAGATATACAAGAACTTAACATTGTAGAGCAAAATCTGAACTGCTTAAGTTTTTTAAAGATAAAGGCACAAGTCGTCGAACTTGAGCTCTGACATCAATGATTTGTACAGATAAAATTAGACAAATCAGATCCCAAAATATGAAGAATTATTGGGAAAAACATAAGAATCCTAAAAACAAACCAAAAAGGATTTAGAAATTTGATTCCAGTGGTTCAATGAGGCCATAAAAGCAATGAAAAAACTAATTAAAACTTAGCAAGGTTTTCATGGTGAAAAACTTGGAACAGTGGCATTACAAGGCCTGAAGAATCAGTTTCGCTGACCTGCCAATTAATGCACACATCTAGTATACAATGTAGTAAGGGTCACACAAAATTATATTATTTGACAAGACTATTCCAACTACTACTTCAGAATAGGAATTATATATGTGTCTGCAATGAGCATTATTAGGTACCCGAGACATTACCGAAGCTTTAGAATTAATGGAATAGTTTTAAGCAGAGGTTCAAATAATTTAGGAGAAAATTAAATAAGATTAATAATTAATGGCAACTGCTAAAACTCAAAATTACATTCTCTAATGTTAGGTTTATTCAGTCACAAAGACAGAAACCCTGACCCTTCTGTAACTTAAGATTCTTTTAACACAAAATAGATAACTCCAGTTCAAACATGTATTTACCTTTGGTACCTGTAGTCCAGTAGAAGAAACAATGTGACTCAATGGTTTAGGACCCCACTGTAAAGTTTCAGCTACTTTTCCTACAACTTCACCAAAATGTTCCGTTAAAATTAAATAACAAAGTTTACCGTATTGGACAGACATTACACCGTCTGAAAATTCACACCGTGATAAACAAAAATATAACTCGTCTACGTAAATTAAATTCACTGATATCAGCACGTTAAAGTATAAACTCTACAGTTCATTAATTTTGTCATGAATTAATGAAGAAAATTAAAGCACTAACAAAACTTTAAAAGTCGAGAGACTTCGATCCATGCTTGATATATGAGGTTATGTTAGAGTACAACACGCAGCAGCAGGATTATTGAAATCAGGAACACATTAAAACAAAAGATCAAACACTGATAAAATACAGCTTCAAAGTAATCAAGAGTGTTCTTGGATTTTAATATAATTTACATACAACATGTTGAAGTCGCTCAGATTACTATGTAGCACTAAGAAACAAATCAAAAACACAACCATTCACGAGGGCTGAACAAACATGTACAAACATTGTACTTGTGTTCGCTAGGGTGATCTTAGGGCATAAATATACTTACACCGTGTCATAGGTACAGGTACAGATCTGTCTCTTTCTAACAAATCTCATTCGCTCTCTGTCGCCCCACATGCGCATGCAGAGTTCATCGCCGCTAGTATGTCAAAATCTATATATATTATCTATGGTCAAAATCATAAATGTGTTCTTTAAAAAATTTAAAGCAAACTTAATAATTATAATAATAATAATTCTACTAAGGAAATGAATTAATTTCAAACGTTCCAATAAATTTGAATTAACTTTACCCACCAATAAAAAAAAAACAGCTAAGACAGAGAGCGCTCAATATCACGCGGTCTGTCTCTCTCGCACAAATTTTCACTGCTTTAGATTAGAGCAAAGATTACTCTTGCCGGCCACATTGGCATAGTTGGTAACGTGCTCGCCTCTCATCATGCGGTCTTGGGTTCGAATCCCACTTAGGCACGGCATATTTACATACGTTACAAAAAATCATTTCATCCTTCACAGTTACAACCCAACGTCGCCACTGAAGACCACTGTAGTTGATGCGACATTAAATAAACAAAGAAAAAAAGAAGTTTACTCTGAGTTTTTTTATATGGAGGCAACATGTACAGCCAAAATGGTAAAATTGTGCGAGAGAAACAGACCGTGTAATATTGAGCGCTCTCTGTCTTATCCACAAACTTGAAACACAACCACTCGCGAGGGCTAAAGAAACATGTGCATTATGTCCACCAGGGTGATCATAGGATACAGAGGAAAATATATACTCGATTTTCAACCATGCAGTAGTATTAATTGATGGCTATTTTGGAGTATACACAAAGTATACTTATAATATACTCAAAGATGGCTATTCAAAAACAATACCACTTTTGCCTCCACTCTCAGTAAAATTTATAAAGTGCAATCTTTGAGTATAATATATGGAGATAACATTGCCTATAGTTGCCGTATATTACAAATTGCACAAGTTATTTTGCTATGTGTCTCTTTCTACCAAATCTTCTCTCTCCTCGCTCTCTGTCGCCCCGCCACAAGTACGCCGAAATCGTATGTGTTAGACAGAGAGCGCTCAATAATACATGGTCTGTCTCTCTTGCATAATTTACAATTTCTGGCCTCACAATATGTTACCACCATATAGAATACTCAAAGATTACTTTTTGAGTATACTCAAAGGAGCTGCTTCAAAAGTGACCATAAATGTTTCAAGAAAGTTGAAATTTGTATCTGTACAATCTTATGTAGCATAGTACTGTATCTTGGGTTCGAATCCCATTCAGGCACGGCATATTTTCATACGTTACAAAACATAAATTCATCTTTCACCGTCTGCATTCTCTATAAAAAACCTTTTTCTCTATAAAAAACCGTGGTTTGCGTTAGCAGTAATTGCAGAACAGTCGGACGTTAAACAAAAAAAAAAAAAAGTACTGTATTATAATAGGCAATAGCTCAAAGAGCTACTGCAATAAGTTGACTCCCTCGAGGAGCGTGTGCTGCTGAGATGCTTAAGTTTTGTGATTCCCAATTTCACCCTATAATAACTTCTCTAGAAATTGTACTATATATATACGTCATCCATGTTCCACCGTAGCGTATTTTCAAAGTATGGTTGGTTCGATTTGCTGCTGCTGATGCTTATATTTACTCTGTGTGAATAAATAATCTCAGTTAAAATAAGGTGTACAAAAATTATTGAAGAATTTAGTTTATTAATAACAGGTTTGTATTTTTCTTTTGCATCAAAATTAAAGCGTTAATGAATTATTTAAAGAAGTCATAATGTAGTGTTCTAACTTACCATAGTATGCACTTTAAGTAACGGCTAAGCGAGAACTGAGACCCATTTTTCAGTTGTCAATCTTTGACAATCTTAAGTTCTATTTGTAAACAATGAATGTCTAACTTGGTATTTGCAAACAATTCTATTGTATTGTTAGCTAAATCTTTTTTACTGCAGCGTTGATGAGTGTCAAGAATTTAAGTTAAAGTTTAACATTCATTAATAAAAATGTAGTTTGAATTACATTGTTTTAATTGGGTCAAAGATGAAGACATTAGATGTAATTTCTACAAACCCCCTGGTTAAGATTTGCTTTGATTTGTCATTTTCTGCTTGGAATAATTGTTTATTTATATGTAACTATCTCAAGGTTTTATGATCCTGTACCAATTGGCTAATGGTCAAGTGATCACGTACAGTCGAAATAAAGCCAATGCTACTAAAACATGTTAATACTTTTGAAAAATGTATTATGTAGTATGTGCACAAGGATACATGCAAGATGTGGATAGGAGTTGGCTCTTCCATTATAATTGTGCTGGTCAGACACACTTTCAAGCAACTAACGTACAACATTTTTTCACTGTAAAAACCATCTGGAATCATATTTTTGTGAGGTTTTTTGGCACAATTTCCATGGGTACTATTAAAGTTTTATTTAGTTCAGGTCTCAAAGTAAAGTTTCAGGAAATCAAGTTAGCGTTTTAACACTTTTAACTAGTGTTATTTAAGTATAGATGGTGTTACAGGCGGACCTGGATAACCTTGTAGTTTGGTCTGCGAAGAATAAATTAGTTATTAATGCATCAAAATGTTCAGTAATGTCATTTTGGAGGAAAAGGACTGCTTCTGAGTTTATATATATATAATATGAATAATTAAATTTTGATGTGTGTCTGAAGTGCGGGATCTGGGAGTAATCTTTGACAAAGTTTTATCTTTTTATAACCACATAACTAACATTATTAAGAAAGCTAGTTGGTTGTTGGGTTTTATTAAAAGAAGTTGTAGGAATTTAAATAGCATAACTGCTCTGAAAATCCTTTATTTTTCTTTTGTCACGTCAATTTTAGAATTTGGTTCAATTATTTGGAGTCCATATTACACTGTTCACATTTATGCCATAGAGCATTTCAGATCAAATTCCTCTGTTATTTTGTACTATAAGCATAACCGTATCTGCTCCTTTGCAATTCCATATAATACTTTACTAGATACCTTTCAAATACAAACACTGGAAAATAGGCGTCGATTAGCTTCACTGATATACAGGGTGGCTCATATATCGGTTCCCAATATTTACGGAAATCAGAAGAAAGGTTAATGGAATAAGAAACCTATAGACAAAAAAAAAACAAATTTATTATTAAACTGTGTATATATATATTACCTTGAAAATTATATAGCACGTGTTCAAAATGTCCACCATGATTCTCTGTACACTTTAAATAGCAGCTTTAAACTCATTCACAAATTTTCAACAGTAATTTTTCTTTTTTTTTTGGTTTAATGTCAGACTTTTTTGCAATTACTATTAATGCAGACGGTGAGAAAGGTGATAGATGAAAATGAGTGATGAAAAAATGCCAGACCTGACCGGGAATCGAACCGGCGTAGAAGCCAGTTGCACTAACCACTATGCCAACAGGCCGGCCATTTCAACTGTAATATTTTATCGTCATTTACATAGTCAAATGCAATTTAAATTTAACTTTTTAGTTCGTGCAGGTTTTGTGGCTTGGAAGAGTACACTAGTTACTTTACAATGCCCCACAGTGAAAAATCATGTGGCGTTAAGTCTGGCAAGCACGCAGGCCATTTGATTGTACCTCGACGACCAATCCATTCATCAACTTTCGAATTTAAAAACTCACGAACTTCAATACCGAAATGTGCTGTGGCACCATTTTGTATATAAATAAAGATTTATTTTTCAATGAGTTTTATAATATAAATTTTTTGGGTTCTACCCAGAATCAAACTCTTACTAACTTTCCACTTTATATTGCAGCATACATCAGCACTTTACACAGATGTTCTCAAAGACAGCCATTAGCCATTCGTTAGTTGTACATTTTATTATTATTAATTTATATATGTAATTGTATTGTTACAGGTAAAACTTGTGCCAGTTAATGATGTCTGACATTAAACTGTTAACTAATAATGATGTGCCAAAAAATTGGATGAAACGAGCTCGTAAATATCAGGAATATTTATACTTTCTTTTACGAGATCGAAATTTTGATGTAATTTACAATGAACAAGATCTTCGAAAGAAGATAGGGTTTGCTTTATATCAAGTATCACATAATGATAACGATGTAAAACAAATGAACATTATAAGTAATATTACATTGAAAATTCTGGACTTATGGGTACATAACAGTACATTTAAAAATATGTTTGCTACACCACTTTATTTAGCTTATGTATTTGTTCATCTACGTTCAAAAGACAATGTTGGTGAGGCTAACGATAATGAAGAAGGTATTGATGTGTTGTTTAAAATACCAAAAAATTTATATGATGTAAATTGTTTGTTCATTGACGGATCCTGTCGTACTTATGACGAATGGGATGATTATTTACAAAATAATAAATTACCGAAATGTGATATGTGTTATCCATCAAATGGGGAATATACTGCGACTCATGGTATTGTTAATATTTCTTATAAAGAGTCACCGTCTTGTAATATTCGTGAATCGATACTTACTGGTTTAGATATAACGAGTTCTGTATTAACTTTAGCTTCAACTGGTGTTAGTATTGCATCATTAGCTGTACCGATTGCGGCACCGTTAGTCTGGGGTGCAACCACAACAATTCTTGCATCTGGTGCTTATGACTTGACTCGAAACATTAGTAGATTAATTGATTTAAAAAAGCATCATGAAAGTTTAGGTTTGACAAACCCAGAATCACGTAATGCATGGTTTGGTGTAGTTACATCTGCTGCTGGTGTCGTGTCAGCTGGTAGTGCAGCATTATCACGTCGTGCTTTAACCAGTAAACAGATGACCAACCGAAGTAGAGCGATTACATTACGTGTTTTTAAATATTCAGCTGCGATAAATAGTGCGGGTGCGTTAAACAGTTTAATTACAGCTGTCATGAAATTCGTTGATGGCAATTTGAATAATAATGATTTGTTAGAATTTATTGCGGCTTGCCATTTCTTTTTAAATATAGTTATGTCAGTAGACAGTGCTTATCAACTAATTAGAGATGTTTCAGATTGCGGAATTAACCAGGTTTATTTAAGAAATTTTTCACCTAGTAAGATAAAATCGGTTGCTAAATTTCTCAATTCAAACGAATATACTTTATTAAAATCTATTTTGTTGGGTGGATTTTCGCTTTTCTTGCCCAATATCAGTTTTCAAGCTATACTCAATGCAATACCAAAGATTTCTTCACTGGTTGATAAATTAGTAGCTGGTAAAATAGGTTGGTTTAAATTTACTTCACAGATGTCAGAGGTGATAAAACCAATTTGGTATGAATATGAAGTTGTTATTTGTCGATCAATTGATAAATTAAAGAATAATTTTAATATTGACTGGAAATCATATTTTTTTAAATCTGGGTATAAGCCTTTTGCAGATTCCAGTCCATGGACTGCTACACAATTTTTTATGTCTCTAAATAAAACAATTGACCATTGTAAGATAAGTTATGAATATACTAAAGATCTGTCATCACTGATATTGCATTTTTGTTACATATATAATTACAATCATTTATTCATAGATCAAACAAAATTTTTTTGTGAAAATTTCATTAAAGAATTTGATAATATCAAAGAAAAATATGAACTCGATTTGGATTTGTATAATTTAAGAGAGCAAAATCAAGAATTTGATTTACAGAGATTTAATTCTAATTATGGTATAGATGTAAATACTGATAGAAATATTTCTTTTTTTAAGCAAACATTGAAAAAATTATATTCAGGGAAAGTTTTAGAAGACATAAATAAATCATATTGTTATAAATTGAAAAGTTTTAATTCACATGTTGCTCCATGTGTGGAAACAGCAGGTGGTAATTCTTATATATTTCGTGGACCCTTAGGTCAAAAATATTTAACAGATGGAGAATATTTACGTATTGCTAACTGTATTGCTGACTGTAAATTAAATGAAAAAAGTTCACAAATTTTATCATGTGATGGAACTGTTTTAATTACATCAAGTGAGGAAAATAATGATGTTAAAGCCGTTACATTTTACAGTACTTATGTAAAAGACTGTATTATGGGAATATTTACGGTTTTGAAAAAATAAACAAGTCATAAGTACAGTAAACCCTTGCCGTTCGTGGTTGCTTTTTCTGACTGTCAAAATATATTAAAGAATGTGAAAATATATAGTACAGTGAACTCCTGGTTATCCAAATCCAGATTAACCAAAACCCGGGTTATTCGAAATGTCAAAAAAATACTCAGTATTCTAAATGTACTTTAATAAAAAAAATCTGGTGTGAAAAACTCGCACAACTTTCTCTTGCCAATGCAAATAATTAACAATATAACCTAACATTAGTAATAAAACATTAGAAATAAACAAAAAACTAACCTCAAAAAACATAACCTTATTTTAATCATCAATGAAAGACGTAAAATGAAAATCGACATTAGTTCGGCTTGAAAATACAGGAAATCACTCTTTCACACTAAACTAGGCTCGGTAGAGGAAAATGCTTTAAATAAAAGTTGTAGATCTTTTTATTTCCTATAAAATTATTTATACACTTTTGTCGTAAAATGCATTATAAGGCCGAAATCTTAAAAAAATCGATTTTCCGCACGTTTTCGTGAGAAAAAAACAGAAAATCGCTAATTACTGCTAAACTAAGCGTTATACAAAAAATTTTAAAAATAAAAGTTGTAGGTTTTTAAATTCTCTACAACTTTAATTGTATAAATTTTTGCGCTAAAATGCATATTAAAGCCGTAAATTTAAAAAAACAATTTTTTTACATGAAAATACTCACCAAGAATTTCAGCAAACATGGTGCCTACCCTATCTTGTAGAGCATAAAAAATTTAGTAAATGAGGGGATTTTAAAAAAATCATAAGACCAGTTTTTGAGAAAATCACAAAAAAGTGAAAAATTACACGAATAAACCACTACTTCCGGTTGACCGATTTTGATGAAAATGTTCGTGTTGGGTCCGGTAGTGGTATGTAACTTAAGTTTCAAGTTCGTACGATGTTCCATTCTTGAGATAATCTGTTCACACACACACAGACCAATCCCTAAAAACATGTTTTTTTGGGTTCAGGGGGTCTGAGAACGTGTAGATCCAGTGAAAACTCGATTTCGAAAAATCGACATGAAAACAATACTTTCCTTCCTATACATTCATACAGGTAAGCGAAAGTAAAAAAGAAATAATAAATATTCTAAGTTGTATTTCTGTACCAAAATACTGTTTAAGCAAGCTGTACTGTAATTTAGAGCACATAAAGTACGCCTACATGACAGCACTACTATTTATTTTTTAGCTACGTCATCTTTGCTGCAAACAGTCAAGTAGTGTATTGTGGTTGAATGAGTACGGTAGTGTCTTGGAATTAACTTATGTTTATTTTCTCTTGTCTATATGCATATATAGGAAGGAAAGTATTGTTTTCATGTTGATTTTTCGAAATCGAGTTTTCACCGGATCTACACGTTTTCAGACCCCCTGAACCCAAAAAAACATGTTTTTAGCGATTGGTCTGTGTGTGTGTGTGTGTGTATACAAAATATCTCAAGAACGGAACATCGTACAAACTTGAACTTTAAGTTACATACCACTACCGGACCCGACACGAACATTTTCATCAAAATCGGTCAACTGGAAGTAGTAGTTTATTCGTGTAATTTTTTACTAATTTGCGATTTTCTCAAAAAGTGGTCATACGATTTTTTTAAAAATCGCCTCATTTACTTAATTTTTTTATGCTCTACAAGATAAGATAAGCGCCATGTTTCCTGAAATTCTTGGTGAGGCTGTTTTCATGTAAAAAAAATTTTTTTTAAGATTGCGGCTTTATTATGCATTTTACCGCAAAAATGTATATATATATAATTAAAGTTAAAGAGAATTTAAAATTCTACAACTTTTATTTCAAACATTTTTTTGTATAATGTTTAGTTTAGCGGTAATTATCAATTTTCGGTTTTTTCTCACGAAAACAATTGAAAAATCTATTTTTTTAAAGATTTCGGTCTTAGTATGCATTTTACGACCAAAGTGTATATAATAAAATTTATAGGAAATTAAAAGATCTACAACTTTTATTTAAAGCATTTTTTTGTACAGTTCCTAGTTTAGCGTGAAAAAGCGATTTTCCGTATTTTTAAACCGAAGTGAGGTTTATTTTCATTCTGCGTCTTTCATATATGATTAAAATTAGGTTATGTTTCTTGAAGTTAGTTTTTTGTTTATTTTTAATGTTTAATTACTAATGTTAAGTTTATTGTTAATTATTTGCATTGGCAAGAGAAAGTTGTGTGAGTGTTTCACACCAGATTTGTCATTTCGTTTTGATGCTAATTAGTGTTACGTACTGGTAGTGAAAGTGAATTGATATACTAACAATGTCATGTAAACGTAAAGGCGTGGTCATAACTTTTTGTTAAATGTTGGCAAGACATTTTGGTAAGAAAATGAATGGAAAATAAAACCCAGAAAAAAATTTGACTTTCAAAAAAAATAATTAAAATGTATCGAAAATATTTTACAATTAAATCGTATGAATAAATGTTTTTGGGCACAATAATGTTTATTTTTTTTGTAATGGAAGACCTTATTCCTTTTTATTTAGAAAACTCGGCTTATCCAAAATCTGCTCACCTCAATTATTTTGGATAACCGGTAGGTTACTGTAATATTTGTTTTCCTATTTTTATTCAACAAAATATTCTCTAAGGTGTATTAAGTAAATATAATGTTGTATTAAACATATAGGAAATGTTATTAAATGAAACTGTTTAATAACATTGTGTTCCAACCTTATTACCATGTGGTTGGAACACTACTTACAAAAAATAAACAGAACTCTGCTCAAAAATGTAAAGGTGCTATGACTACACCCATGCAGTTGTCTTTACGATACATATTGAGGTGCGTAGGCTTTTGTACAGAGCATTTCGCATTCCAATGTTTTAATATTATGTAGCTTCTTCAGTTGATTTACCTTTAGTTTTCAGTTTTTCAGTTGATTGCTTTAGTTGAGAGCTACTTGTTTTCTTGTTTTAAGTTGCATGCAAGAAGTTTATTACATTTTTTGCGGGCAGTTTATTTATTTTTTTATTGAATGTAGTTACCATTGATCTGAGTCTTTACAAGACTACACTTCATTTCAGGTCATACAAAGTATAATAATATAATATATATGTATTGTTAAGTAACATTAAAAAAAGTAGAGAAGTGGATGTATTTATTCTTAATAATAGTCAAGAGCATGTAAAAACAGCGAAGTTCTTAGGAGTATCACTAGACAGGTATTTGTCTTCTATACCAATCAAGTTTGTAGTAAAATGTAATTTGGAGGTTTAGCATTAAAAAAATTACTAATGGCAGCTTATGGTCTTTTTCTGTCTCATATCGGTACTTTAGGGTAGGGTAATTCTAGTATGATAACATTGATAGTATTTTTAAAATTCAAAAGAAAGCTATTAGGTGTATGTTGGGAGCTAACCAGTTCACATCATGCACGCTGCTATTTAAGGAGCTTAAATTACTTACAGTTTAAGTAAAGCAAAATACCTTTGTATAGAATTTCAATGTCCACTATCATAACACAAGAAACAGAAACAATTATTATGTGGCTTAACACTACACTAAATTGTTGAACAAAAACCTACTTACGCGCATAGGAAAATACATCAATAAATTAACCCAATTTTTAAAATGTGATAATTTATATTCCTTTAAAAACAAAATCTGATAAATTACCTGATTAATGAAACTTTTCATAATGAACACAAAATTTTTTTCTAAATAATATTATATATTAAAATAAAAAAGAGAAATAACTAAAAATTAATAAACACCCAAAGCATTAAAGCAAATGCTGAAAAAACTGTGTACTATTGTGTATGAGGTGTGGCTATTAAATAACAAGACTGACGTAAAAAAATGTATTTTAATTTTATACATTATCACTTATTGTCACCTTCAATGTATACTCTTTCTCTATCCATACAACGCTCCATGTGAATTTTCCATTTTTGGTAACAGTGGTGGAAGTCATCTTCTGTCAGCTCCTTCAGGAGCTGTTCCTTAAGGTGAAATCTGCATTAAAACGGACAAGATTTGAGTCTGTGTAAGCTGTAAAAGAGAAAGCGGCACGTATCCTGAAGGAGCTGACAGAGGATGACTTCCAGCACTGTTTCCAACAATGGAAAATTCACATGGAGCATTGTAAGGATAGAGAAGGAGTGTATATTGAAGGTGACAATAAGTGATTATGTATAAAATTAAAATAAAATTTTTTACGTCAGTCTCTTTATTTAATCGTTACACCTCGTAAATATTAAAAGATAACACGTGTATTATAGTAAGTAAGCTTTTACTAGTAGATTAACAAGTGATTGAAATAATATGTATTATTATTCAGAACCCTCCGGGTTGGTCTAGAGGTAAAGTCGTCGCCAAAATCAGCTGTTTAACAGCTGATTTTCGGAGATGAAGATTCCTGGTTCAAATCCTACTTAAGGTAGTTACTTTTATACAGATTTGAATACTAGACAGTGGTTACCGGTGTACTTTGATGATTGGGGTTTAATTAACCATACTCTCTCAGGAATGGTCGGCCTGGGTCTGTACAAGACTACGCCTCATTTACACGTCATACACATCATCCTCGTCTCATTGGGTCATGGGGTTGCTTATTGTTCTGAATTGAACAGATTGCAACGTACACAAATTAGGAGAAAATTATTCAGGTGTTATGTATTAACTGGTAAGTTCTTGACATGACCTATACTTCCTTGGGAGTTTCCTGAACGCATTGAGAAAAGTATCCTTATCTCATTGGGTCATGGGGGTTGCTTATTGTTCTTAAATTGAACCGATTGCAACATACACACAATATGGATTTTAAAAAAAATTACTAATATTATTAAAATCCATCTTTGTTTTCTGGAATTCTGTAAAAGTTATTTTGAATTGTGTTTTTGTGAAGAAAAATTGTATTATCGATGATTTTTGTAAAACATTACTCGGTACCACTGAGTAGATTGTGGATAGTGAATCTCAATGTTAGTTTAATAAAAATAATAATTTTGCTTGACTAAATATTGTTACTGTTGGTAGGTGATAAATAAATCTAAGTATATTTTGCTGCTATATCGAATATTCAGAATAGAGAAGGAGTGTATATTGAAGGTGACAATAAGTGATTATGTATAAAATTAAAATAAAATTTTTTACAACGTTAACATAAAAATTATTGTTTAGTGTATAAATTAATTATTTTTTTTAGTGTAGGCTCTAATTTAATTATTGTTTTAGTTTTTAAAATTGTTTAAGATCTTAGGGGAAAAGTGTACAAGATGAAAAATTCAATTTTTCGAATGGAATAAACTTTTATTTATTTGTTTTAAATGATGTTATATTTTTAAACAAGATAAGTTATTCATTTGTTTGTTTTCCATTTGGGATATGGAATATTTTTTATCTAAATCTTAGGATTACCTAATTTTGTCACTATTTTTAAGTTTATTATTAGTCAAACTAGTACAATCACTATTATTGAGTATTGTATTAATTTATTTAAGTTTTTAAATAGTAAGTAATATTTATATTAATTGTTATTGTGTTGTGTATTTTGGTGATGAAATTATATTTATTGGTGGCAGTTTTTAAAATTGTCGTCTATCATTTTCCTTTGTCTGTCTGTTACAACCAGATGTTAGAAACTACAAGAGATAGCAACAAACGGTTTTTGGATTTGTAATCTACACAAAATATTTTGCCTAAATTGGGTTTGAAGTTCCGGAAGTCAAGGAATCAAAGTCAGAAACTTTACAAGAGAGATAGCAACAAACGATTTTTGGATTAATTATCTACACTAAAAGTTAGTGGGCTTGGATTGGGTTTAAAGTTTCTGTTTTGACCAGAAGTGGCTCAAAACCAGAAGTCAAGAAATCAAAGTTGGAATTTGGAAACAAAAATAGTGTCATTTGATTCTTTTGAAAGGGTAGATACAGAAATCACTAATGGTTTTTATCATAAGTCCAAATGTAAGCCTTTTTAAAAATTACCACCAGCCAATGAGACGTGTCGTCTCATGAAAGGGATTTTTTAATCTGGTTTTTAAACAACATTCTCTATTAATTTTTCATTCAGAACCATTTTAAAACGTGTGAAGTTAAATTTTAAATGTTACAGGAAGTTTTTTTTGCAGCCCGTACTCTCAGAATTTTATCTGTAGACTTTTCCTTTTTTGTCTGTCCATCCGGTCTCTTTATTATCATCACATCATTCTTAGGGGTTCCTGTGTGCTTACATGAATTGAGGGTGTTTTCTGCGAGGTGTAAATCTATTTAAGATATATTTCATCATGCATGCTAAAGTTACTTTAAAGTAACAAAGGTGGGACAGTTTACTCCATCCAACTTTAGAACTACGATTGTAACCTGTACCTCACCTCTTCAGTTTGGTAGAGCAGAACCTCAATCTATCCCCACTTTATGAGATAACTGAGCTTTGTTAACTTAAGGGGATCGTAACTGCATTTATAACTACATGTTAAGTTCTCGCAACTTTTCACAAAAACTATAAAAATTAGAACCTTAATTTTTTTTTAAATTAAACTTTTAGACTTTCATTTAGTTCCACACAGGTGCTTATTTTTGAAGAAAGTATTAACAATCGTTTACTAATTTTTATAAAATTAATAATTCCAAGAAAACAATAATGAAAAAAATTGTAAAATATTTTCTATGGACAATTCTTAAATAATCTTGGCGTGCAAAACTAGCCCATAATGAGTAGAGTGTGTCCTGAAAATTTCATACTGTTATCTTTACCCATTCCTGAGAAAACTTTCAAAAATCATGATTTTTCCGCAAACTGACTGTAAATTGTAACTTATACTTTTTTAATAACGTCCATTGCTGTAAGATGGTTGGTCTGGATCTTCTTCTTGAAGATATAAATAATCTTCACGTTGTTTCCTTTTAAAACTCCTCTTCTTCAGTTTTTGTTTTTCAAATTCAGATGTTTTTCTTTTAGCTGAGATAACTTCATTCCTGAGAAAACTTTCAAAAATCATGATTTTCTGTAAAGTGACTGTAAATTGTAACTTATACATTGTCTTCAAGTTGTTTCCTTTTTAAACTCCTTTTCTCCCATTTTTGTTTTTCAAATTCAGACATTTTTCTTTTAGCGTCTTCTATTCATCCTGAATCCAGTTGTTCCATTTCTCTTTCCAGGTTTTAGCCCTACTTCTTCATACAATGGTATAATGTTTATACTCATAAAAATTGCACTACCACCATAAATAATATATCAAAACACTCAGAATACTATGCAGTTTCATAAAATGAAAAAACAAAACGTGAAAAAATAATTTTTTCCCAGTTACGGCCCTCTTAAATGAGTTGTACATTTCATTGCATACTGACACTATACTCCATATCACACACAATATTCATTTTTTTGGATAGTCCATTTTATCAATCGTGTAAAATAATGTATATTTTTTCATTTGTTGCAATAAATTATTATTAGTATACTATAATTACAACAAAATTTCTCTTTCTTAGAAAAAAATGACCAGACATTAACAATCGGGTAACAGGACTAAAAAATCACTGTGTAGAACTATAAGGATTGCAGTTGTCTTAACAATAATAGTTCATGTTGCGGCATGTAGACTATTCAGAGCATTACGTACAGTCCTGTGTTTTTATATCATATAACTTTTCCATGTGATGTGCATGTTACTCTGGTTAAGAGCAATATTTATATTCTTGTTTCAAGTGAATGTTATTTATTTCATTTTTAAAGTAATCTCTAAATTCTCAATGTGCAAAATGTTCACATGATGCTACTGCGTATAAAAGGTTCAAACAAGTCATTGCTTTAATTTAAAAAAATTAATTATATTGATCAGCTGAGAAGTGGCAAAATGCTTCAGTGATGAGGATTTTTAGACTAGGTTCTATCTAGTTGGTTCATTTCATTAAAAAAAGTGAGGATATTTTTATTGAAGGTAACACTCGCAAAAGGATGTCTCCGAGAATCGTAGTTGAAATCTGTTTCATGTCAACTGTTAGTGTCTTTTTACTATACAAATTAATTATAGTGTACCAACATTATCAATTAGTTCTAAGTGATAATTAATTTAATGGTATACATCATTTCTAAATTGAAAAAATTCGGTTTGAAGACCACAACCCTGCTGTTCAAATGTAGGTAGGTATGGTTTTATTATTCATAATAAGTTCATGGAATGTAATCCCTGCAAATATCAAAGAATTCCTGTAATAATTTCATACCAAGGAATGGAATGAGGTTGCCACTTCGCTTTCTCACACTTGCCTCCAGCAAGTTGACTTCTAATCAGTCTTGTACAGATGGCATTGTGGGTATAGTTCACCCTGCTGTTGATAAGTATGCCTAAGTAAGAAATGTATTCAGTGACCACATGATGGTCAGAGGGTTTCTATACTTGTCATTCAACACAAACAAAAACAAAGATCTGATGATCAGAAAAGACAAAATGTTTTGTACTTGCCAGCCATAATGGCATGTGGAAAGTGGGAGTTGCTTATATTATTGGAAGATATTAATTAGCACAATGAACTATTTATTCTACATAAATGATCAAAGCTAACTTGCCGTTGGGTAGATGCAGTATTATTCTTGTGGAATGAAGAGGCAGATTATAATGGGTATATTTTATAAACAAATAAACCCATTGAAAAAACAAACATTTAAAAGAACTAATTAACAAAACTGAACGTAGATAAAAATGAAATGATATAAATTATTAATTTACTAAAACAATGTATTACACAAAATTATGTAAAATATCAATTTTTTTGGTTTTACGTCTGACTGTTTTACAATTGCTGCTAATGCAAACAGTGAGAAGGATTAGACATGAAGTTGAGTGACGAAAAAATGCCAGACCTGACTGCGAATCAAACCCAGAACCCTGGTGTAGAAGCCATTTGCAGGTACATTTTACTAGACAATCTTTTTTAATAAGTTGGCAGAGGTAGGGCCATCACTTTGTTTTGTAGAGTAATCACATATCTTGGGATATTAAGAAAAGAATCTTCTGTTCTTTTGTTGAAAGCTCCTCCTTTACATGTGGGCTTGAAAAACTTGACAACAAGAATCACAAAGGCTGAGAAAGCTATAAAAGAATTGGAGAAAAAGTGCTGGCAAAGCTCTACTTTAGTGAAAGGGTGGTTAGAAGATGACTGCAAAGCAGAGGAAGACCCTGACAACCCAGTATGTGAAACTGGAATGCACTGAATTAGGTTAATGTTTTTGTATTAGTCTAGGGTAAGCTACTTTTAATGCAATTTCCTGAAAGTTTTTAATTTGACCGCCTATATAACTTATTTTTTCTCAGGAATCACAAGATATCTTTATGATGTTTTTTTTAACTTGCAGGGGCAGTTAAGGTGCAAACTTTGACCTGGGCTTTTAGCATAATACTAATAAAGGAAATTTTTAATTAGACCTACAACTTTTTAGAAAAAATCTTCCTTTTTTGGACATTTTGTAAAAAAAATCAGAATCATACTAATTTCTCAAAACCTTAAAAAACCCCAGGTCAAAAGTGTAATAAAAAAACAAAAAAATTCTTATTGATATCTTACATAGTTTCTCAGAAAAAGGTAGGGCCTATATAAATTTCAACAATTTAACATTGGCGTCGTAGGGTCACATAACTCCCCTTAACAAGCCAGTCAGATTTTATACTCAGGTATTTCATTATTTGCTGACAAAGAACTTTTAAATTATCAAATTCGGATAGTCCTTGGACTCACACAGAAAAGGCAAGAAAATATGTTTTTTTTATTATTAACAAATTCGATTTAAGCCATTTCTTTACAATTATGAGTCCCGTTTCAGCCTTATGCTTCATATCCTCTCAATTAGACCCTATGAACAATAAAATACTAATTTCTCAAAACCAATTATGTATAATTTCTCAAAATTATAAAGCCTATCCAGGTGCAGACATAGGGAGAGATCATAACTTAGTAGTAATGGATAGCAGGCTTAAACTTAAAAAACTGAAGAAGGGACAGGGAAATGCTAGGTGGGATGTAGACAAACTAAGAGAACAAGACAACCAGGTAGGTTTCCAGGAGAGTATTCAAAAAGGGATAGAAGAAAGAGGTAATGACACAGGAAGTGTAGAGGAGGAGTGGATAAACTTCAAGGAGGTGTTAGTGAAAGCAGCGGAAGAATGGTTAGGACATACTAAAAGAAGAGGTAGGAAACCGTGGATTGCTAATGATATTTTAGAACTGATGGATGAGCGAAGAAAATATAAAAACGCAAAGGACGAGAGAGGTAAAAGGCAATATTGCTACTTGAGAAATACCATAAACAAAAGGTGTAAGAAAGCGAAGGAAGAGTGGATCAGAGCGAAATGTACGGACATTGAAAGTAAAATGGCAGTTGGTAAAGTGGACGCAGCTTATAGAAAAATAAGAGAAAACTTTGGAGAACGAAAGATGAAAGCTGTTAATTTACAAAGCGCAGGTGGTAAACCATTGTTGAATGGCCAAGAGAGAGCTGAAAGATGGAAGGAATACGTAAATCAACTCTACATGGGAAAAGAATTAGAATATGATGCGATAGAACAAGAAACTGATGTTGAAGAAGATCAAAAAGGGGACCCTATACTACGAGAAGAATTCGATCGGGCACTTAAGGACATGAATATGAATAAGACACCAGGAATAGATAACATACCATCGGAATTATTATTACGATGTGGCAAAGTTGCTCAAAACAAATTATACAAACTTGTGTGCAGAATGTATGAGAGTGGAGAGGTACCATCGGACTTTAAAAAAAAATATTATGATTCCAATACCAAAAAAGTCAGGAGCGGAGAAGTGTGAACATTACAGAACCATCAGCCTAACATGCCATGCATCTAAGATACTGACAAGAATTATATACAGGAGAATAGAACACCGAGTAGAAGAAGTATTGGACGATGACCAATTTGGATTTAGAAGGAGAATGGGAACTCGAGATGCAATATTGGCTCTGAGACTGATTATTGAGAAAAGGATACAGAAAAATAAAACTACTTTTATGGCATTTGTAGATTTAGAGAAAGCATTTGACAATCTGGACTGGAGTAAAATGTTTAAAACTTTGAAAAGGCTAGGAATTAAATACAAAGAAAGGAAAGTTATCTACAGTCTGTATAAGAATCAAACGGCTGTTTTGAGAATCGAGGGGTACGAAAAAGAGGCTGCTGTAAGAAAAGGTCTACGACAAGGTTGTTCTTTGTCACCACTACTTTTTAACTTGTATATAGAAGAGGCTATAAATGAAGTGAAGGAGAAATTTGACGTAGGAATAAAAATTCAAGGAGAAACAATAAAAATGTTGAGATTCGCCGATGATATAGTAGTATTAGCCGAGGCAAAGAATGAACTAGAGGATGCCTTAAATGGAATGGATGAGATCTTGAGGAAGGATTACTTCATGAAAATTAATAAGAACAAAACGAAAGTGTTGTGCAGCAGCAAGAGTGGTTTAGAAGAGATGGGAAATTTAAAAGTAGGCAACGAGAACATACAGGAAGTTGGGGAATTCTGCTATCTAGGGAGTAAAATAACAAAGGATGGTAGAAGCACGAGTGATATCAAGAGTAGAATTGCTCAAGCTAGAAAAGCCTTTGAAATGAAAAACAGCTTACTGACTACAAACATTGATTTACAGATTAGGAAAAATTTCTTAAAACATTATGTTTGGAGTGTAGCATTATACGGAAGTGAAACGTGGGTGATAGGGGCTGTAGAACGGAAGAGGATAGAAGCTTTTGAAATGTGGTGTTATAGAAAAATGTTAAAGATTAGGTGGGTGGACAAAATAAGTAATTTAGAGGTTCTTAGGCGAGTGGATGAAAAAAGAAGTATATGGAAGCATCTTACCAAAAGAAGGGATAGGCTAGTGGGACATATCCTAAGACATCCAGGTATTGGGCTATCAATAATGGAGGGTAACATTGAGGGAGTAAATTGTAGAGGGAGGCAAAGATTAGAATATATAAAGCAAATTACAAAAGATGTAGGGTGTTACAGGTATGTAGATATGAAACGACTTGCGCAAGATAGAACAGGTTGGAGAACTGCATCAAACCAGTCGAGAGACTGATGACAAAAAAAAAAGAACAATAAAATTGTATAGTCCACAAAACTGGCAATCCGTCCTTCTATCAAGTTTTGTAACTTTGAATTACAAAAGATGTAGGGTGTTGCATGTATGTAGATAACAACTTGCGCAAGATAGAACAGCTTGGAGAACTACATCAAACCAGTTAAAAGACTGATGACAAAAAAAAATTTTAATTAATATACACTATCAGAAATAGAATCGGACCAAGCACAATTCCTTGTGCCACTACGTATTCAATTATAAAATTGTCACTTTGCTTTCCATGGCCTACATGTTGAAAGCGGTTAGATAAGTGGCTTTTTTAGAGTGCGAGAGCTAATCTTCTTACGTCACAATCATACAATTTCTTAAGCAAAATTTTGTGTGACGCAGTATCAAATACTTTTTTAAATTAAGGAAAACCACTGAAACTGTCTTATCGCTGTTAACTCCCTCCATATTGTAACTATAAACTATGTCAGAGCATCATTTGTGTTCAGGTTAGATCGGAAACCATACTCATTGGATGATATCAGATTATAAATTATTAAGGTAGCTAACAAGTTTGTCCTTAATAGTTCTTTAAACAATCTTAACTGTAATATTTAATAAGGATATTGGTCTGTAGCAATTTACATTACATTTGTCTCCAGCCTTGTTAATGTGAAAAGTTTTAATCTGAAAATAAATCTACTTTATTTATTATTTGTTCAACTGATGTGATAAAAAGATCTTCACTTGAGCCCATCACATGTATATCATAACACTATTATACAGTACCTTCTTACTCTATAACAGGAGATAAAAACAATGAACCAGACACCATTCTGCCCTCCCCCAATACCACCAACTAACTCTTCTTCAGAAATTTGCAAATTTTGCAAAATGTCTTTGGCTAGGTGTGAGGCCATTCCTTGAAAAATTCATTCACCACCTCGCTGGTAAGTTCTTCTGTTCTATTTACTCATATAATTACCTGTACAATGTTACTTTACTCCTTCTGTAGGCATTTGTTAATCTACAATATGTTTTATCATCTTCCATAATGTCTTCACGTCTTTGCTTTGGTCCAGCCTGTTCAAAAAATATTCAGTATTTTCTTTTTCAATCAGACGTGTCAGAAAATTTTTGTATTTCTTGTAATACAATATTGTTCCTACACTGTCTATGGAGCTTATCCCTTTTTTGGATAGATTTCATCAAACTGTTTGTGAACCAGGATTTCAGTTTTCTTTTAGCATGTGGGATTTTTACGATTATTTCACAATTTGTTACAGCTACATCTAACATTTTCATAAATCTTGTCGACTTCTCTGATCCATCTGTACCCATCGCAGAATCCTATGACTTGTTAAGAAGCTGCGTTGTCAACTTGGTTTTATCTATACCAATATTGCTTAAATTTTTTTTATTATTAGACAGACAATGGATCGGTTCCACAACACCCAATACTGTTGTAAAATGGTCGGTGATGCTATTCTGGAATACAATAGGAACCACCTCTTTCCAAAGTTAGCAAGTATGTGATCTAAGCAACTTGCTTTGTTATCATCAATCTGAGTAGGTTGACATATGCAGTGAATGTATCCTTGTTTACTAACTAAGTTCTCGTATTTGTCCAACTGATTATGTTCATAAGATGGCATTGTATTTATGTTCATAAACCTGTAACAACATCATGGGACTATTCACATTCATATCAAGTGTTCTTTTGAGATCATGTAGGAAAGGTGTGATATCACAATACGACGGCGCCAGATAAAGAGCCGTAATATTGTAAATGTATTTTCCAATGCAAACACTAAGGACCAGACAACTAGCTTGTTTCATTTCAGGCTCAAATGCTGATGTTATGTGTTTAGTCTTCATGTAAACTACTACTCCATCATTCTGTAATTGATCCCTCGTGCTGAATGGAGCTCAGTTCTGCCCAAATTAAACTGTTTCACCCACTTACACACGTTACTGCAGTTTAACCACTTTTTACCACAATGTTTCAACAATCTTTAATTAAATTTCCTCTGGTTTTACACCTTCGGATAGAAAAAATTTGATTTCTGAACGTTGCTCTTTCGGCATAGTACACATTTTAAGTGAAGCTAATAGTTTTGATTGATAAAAAAGGCTATGTTTGTTTAAATTTAATCGAACAGCTGATTGACAGTGTTTCAACGTATCTAACTTGACCCTAAAAACTGTCATTGTCATTAAATGAACCGTTTATCTACATTAATTATTTGTCTTGTTAATTATTGAACGTTCCCTCGTACATAAAGTGGTATATAACTTCTCCTAACTTGGAACTTTGGATAAGCGAGTTTTCACTGTTTTCTTTTTAAGCGGACCTTGGATTCCTGTCTTACTTAATGTTAATGTTTGTACCTTTTTCTCAGGGACCATACTTTATAGAGACATAATTTTTTTATTAATTCAGTCTTTGGCACATATTTTACACCCAGGGTTTCTTGTTTGTCATTAAATATTTTTTTACATAGTTTTTTGAAAAATCTCTTTTCTCCCCTAATAAATTTTTAACTAAATAATTTTTTTGGCCCTTCATTTTCAAAGTTAGTGGGAGCTAAGTAACCCAAAAAAATTGCATGTATGTACATTTAATAGGAGGAGAGCGATACACATAAAGTTTAAAAACATAACTTTTTGGTAACACCCAGATAAATTTAGATATTGGATACTAAGTATCCAACTAGGTAGGGTTACAAGGTAGGGATACTAGGTAGGGTCAAGTTAAGTATAGGTAGGGGCCTATGTTAAATAATTAGGTAGGTCATAGTTAAATACAAGCTGGTAATGCCAACATGAGTATAAAAATAAAAATTGAAGTTATAAAAATATTGTGTACTGCATTCATGCAAAACTTCAATGTAATTAACAACAAAAGTTATTAGACAATTTTATTCTTGTTTTCCACCCATGCAGACATTTTGAAAACAAGTAATAACTAAATTTCTAGTTGTCATAGAATCGTGATAAATGCACAATTTTAAAGAGGGAATTTCAAACAACATGATGCAACAAATAAAAAAATGATATTTTTTTTCTTCTTTCCACGGTCCCCTTAAGTTTGTTTATTATAGGCCCTACTTAATAAATATTTTTATAACTATTGTTAAATTTAAAGTTTTACATAGTTAGTTTTCTTAGTTCAGAATAATAGGTAGGCCTACCTACAGTGTCATTTTAGCCTAAAAATGACTTAAATCGTATTTTCTTATGAATCCGGATTTTCGGTTATCCGGACCATTCCCATGTAGTCCGGTTGAACGTGAATTTACTGTCTTATAATATTGTGACAATATCGAAAAGAAAAGAGTGTTCGAGAATAGCCGAGAGTTTAAAAATGTAACGTAAATGATAAGAGTAATAAAATAGGGGTTTCCGAGAAATAGTTAGAAATATTATGAGTAATATAAAAAGTCCTTTATAGTAAAGATAGTACAGGTTTATTGTTGTACGGGTATTGTGAGAGCCGGGTACCTATTTAGATATCGGCCTTTTATGACACCTTCTATTCGATCCTAATTTGTTTACAGTTGTGAAGATTTATCCAGAAGCCGTCAGAAGGATTTTGTATTTTATTATTATATCGAAAATCTCTGTCTTTTCTCGAACTCGCAATTAGCCCCCTTTTTTTGGTTTAACGTCTGACTGTTCTGCAATTACTGCTAATGCAGACGGTGAAAAATGAAATTATTTTTTGTAACGTATGAAAATATGCCGTGCCTGAATGGGATTCGAACCCAAGACCGCATGATGTGAACCTATATAAGCGCCGGTTTGTTTACGGTCTGGTTTTAGTCTCGATTTTTTTGTGTTTGAGTGAGCGAATCGCATATTGCTCAACGGTTACGTTAGAAAAGGTCAACAGTACTGTGTATTGTTTAACGTTTATTCTGTATAATTTTTGTAAGTAATACTTAGTAAACTGGTTAAGTTATTTATTGTATTAATTAATTGTAATTACTGTAGATTTTAGTCACTCATTTAATTGTAAATCTTAGCTGTAATAAATACTTGTAATTTTAATCTTTTAAATCTTTTAATTTTGCTCAGCCGTCTTCTTAGACGTAGCTCAGGCGTTTGACAAGGTATGGCATTTAGCTCTTCTACACAAAATTAAATTAAACCTGGATCATAATTATTTTCCTATTCTAAAATCATTCTTAACCGATCGTTTTTTCCAAGTGAAATTTGATGATGAGTTATCGACCTTGCACCTAATTCGTTCAGGTGTACCTCAAGGTAGCATTTTAAGTCCTTTTCTATATACGCTATTTACGGCAGATATTCCTGTAAATGAACTTGTAACAGCAGCAACTTTTGCCGATGACACTGCTATTATTGCGTCTGATGCCTCCTCAGTCCACGCTTCTAAAAAACTGCAGCAGCATCTAAATAACATTCAAGACTGGTGCCAAAAATGGAGGATCAAAGTAAATGAACAGAAGTCTGCACACGTAACCTTTACGATGAAACGAGAATCATGTCCACCAGTAACGTTTCGCAACAACGTAATTCCACACTCAGATGATGTGAGATACTTGGGCATCTATCTAGACAGGCGATTGACGTGGAAAAAACATATATGGACCAAACGGAAACTACTCGGACTTAAATTACGACAACTGTATTGGCTTGTCGGGAGGCGATCACAGTTGTCTTTGGAAAATAAATTGACACTGTACAAGGTGATGATAAAACCAGTTTGGAGTTATGGAATTGAACTCTGGGGCACAGCAAGTACGTCTAACGTAGAAATATTACAGAGATTTCAATCGAAGTTTCTTCGCCTTATATGCTGTGCACCTTGGTATGTGCCTAATGAAGTACTCCATCATGACCTGGGCATACCTACGGTGAGAGAAGAAATTAGCAGCCGGAGTGAAAAGTATTTAACCAAGTTGGACACTCATTCTAATCATTTGGCTATAAATCTTCTCGATGACAATATTGAAAATCAAAGACTCAAGAAGGCGAGAATATTAGATCTTCCATTTCGTTTTACCTGATCAAAAATGTTTAACCATCTTTTTAAAATTAAAAACACAAAGTTATATTGCGGATGGTCAACTCTTATTTCTCAATGAACTAAATCTTAATAGCTCTTATTAATCTACAACTAATCATCTAATAATATTTTCAATCGTCAATTACACAGATCATCAGTATCACGTCTTCATTCACTCCTTTTCACACCTTCATTCACTTCATCCGTAAAAAAAATCTACGTCACCAGGATTAAGAAGAAACCCTTCATAACTTATAACCAAACGATCACACGGAAGCAACGCTGATGAGTGCTGTCTTCTTCAAGTTATATTCATTATCACAACATTTACTGAAAGTTTTTGTTAAACTGTTTGTAAATAATTCTTAATGTTAAAAAAAAAATTTCCAAGATCCCGAAACGGACTTTAGAGATAAGTGTCACAATATTATAATAACTGTAATAATAAAAGTTATAATAATTACAGACGTCATAGTTAACTTGTTAGTTTACTAAACAACTGTCTTAAATATAAGTTATAATTTGACACGTGGCACCTTTCAGCCCTTCTTTTAATAAAAATTAACAAGTAAATGACCCTTTAATAATTTTAGTTTTTCCTGTAGATATACACATCAGATGACGGACGGTAACTTGATCATAGCTTGAATTTTGAACAGTAGGTACATTCCATATGAAATCAGAATACTAATTGGTATTCCAGTTTCCTGTATGATAAAAAATAAAATTAATAATTCCATTATCCTTAATACAAGGAATATTATGCAAATTTATATGATTCGTAATAACAACCCACTGTTACCTTTCATGTAGGCATCCTAAAATTAAAATCATAGTTTCCATCGTAATTATAATATCACATTTTGTTATTTTTCCGTTTTAACTTATTCATTTTTGCGCCATAAAGTCGTTTAAATTACAAATAGGTTATCAAGATGTAGGTAGTTAAATATAAAACGATCTGTTTACTCATTTCCGGGCTTTACTCATGTTTAAAAAACAAATTAATATTTTAATGTATGCTTTTTTCTTAATGCTTTCAGGTGTCTTAAGTAAATTAGACTAGACCTATCATACTTATAAAAATTATAATTTTTATGTTATTTCGTTTTTGAAATAGGATACTTTGTTTCAATTATTTTTTATTTTATTTTTTTTCTGATAAAGTAATAATAACTCATACCTATACAATCCTCACGTATGAAGCTTTTCACGTTTTTACGTATGAAGTCACCGTAACTCGGATAGAATTTTAGTATTTAATAATCTCACTAATCCGAACTAATTGGGATCAGAATCACTTCGGATTTCATATTGTTCGGATTATCCAAAATAATAAACAAAATGTTTGAATAATAACAAAAATAATCCAAAAATTTAATTCATAACAAACCCGCTAATCCAAAATTTCGAACTGATTAGTATAATTTTTTAACATACTTTTAATGTAAAAATTACATAATTTAATAATGAAAAAATATTTTTAACAGGGTTTTAAACATAAAATTTAATTCGTAAGATAGTATACTTTGGACAATTTGAATTGGCACAAGCAGCTTCGGTGTTTATCTACTCCACTCTCCGCCCCTCGCCATGCAACGACGGTACAGTCACAAAAGTTTACAATCGCTATTGTAATGTGCGACTCACGCTCGGTCACTACGCTTTGTTTTTACTGTTGTTATTAATAATCTGTCAGACATAATGATGTGACTAATTTGTTTTCATATATGATTTCCTGTTCATTAGATATTCAGACAAATTTGTTTAGTTAGTTGCGTGCGTCTGTAGAGCATAGTTAGTAAGTTTTTGCAGTTTAGTTAGGGACAAGATTTGAGTCTGGAAGCTGTAAAAGATAAAGCGGCACGTGTCCTGAAGGATCTGACAGAAGATGACTTCCAGCACTGTTTCCAACAATGGAAAATTCGCATGGAGCGTTGTAGGGATAGTGAAAGAGTGTATATTGAAGGTGACAATAAGTAATTATGTATAAAATAAAAATACAAATTTTTACGTCAGTCTCGTTATTTAATAGCCACACCTCGTATTTCGTTTTTATTGATAGTAGCCTACGTATTTTTTCCAGTTCTTCCAATTTTTTAGATTTTCCGTATTTCTTACAGTCCTAAATAGTTGAAATAAACAATATAATTCATAAAACACCTTAATTTTGGAATTGCACAAAAATAAGAAAAATAGTAAAAATACTGTTTAGAACAGCAAAAAACAAAATAAAGTTTTTTTGCCCGGAACAATAATAATTTAATCATAAGGCAACACAATTAGTAAAGGAACAAAATAAATATGTTATTTGACTTTAATAACAGAGTTAGAAAAATTAATTACCGGGAAATATCACTATTATTAAACACATAGAATGCATTGTTTTCGTAGGTACAAAAATATTAAAGAATTAATTAAACCACATTTATGACGTCATAGTCATTTTGAGAATGGGCTTATGCCTCATTTACTACAAATTATATCATGAAAAATAATGTATATTTATTACTGCGTATTAACTGAAGAGAGTTAGATCTATTTTTTTTTTAATTAAAAATAAAACAATATTCTTAGAAAAATATATTGCATGTAGAAGAAACACACACATGTCGGCATTTGTTCATTTTACTTTTTAAATTTTATGTTCATTGCAGTTTAATAATATAAATTAAAAAGTAATTAAGAAACACTTCGAATAAGTTAAACAGATTTTTTTGATTTTGTCTGTGATAATTTTCTATTGTTTATATTCATGTAGGTTTATAAAATATATTCTCACGTGTTACCAAAATACAAATTCAATCTCGCGCAAGCTTCATACAATAATTTTTAACACTGTGGTATTCTTAAAAAAATTAAAACATTTTACTGTACGTAGGACCACTTTTTTACTTTTTCTTGCCTATATGAATATTATTTGAAGGAAAATATTGTTTTCATGTTGAAGTTTCAAACTCGAGTTTTCACCGGATATACACGTTTTCGAACCCAAAAAAACATGTTTTAGCGACTGTTCCGTGCGTGCGCGCGTGTGTGTAAACAAAATTTTTCAAGAAGGGAACATTGTAAGAAGTTGAAACTTGAAACTTAAGTTAGGTACCACTAGCGGAACCGACACGAACATTTTCGTTTTAAGTTAATTTAAGTCTGTTTATTATTTATTGTACCCAGATCCCGAACGAACGTAGGCTTAGGTGTTACCATATTTACTGTACAAATAGTAGGCTACTGTTAAACCAATATTTTTTCTTTTGCGAATAAATCAAAATAATGATCACATAATTATAAAAACACTCACTTTTTTCAAACTAGCATTCTGATATTTTTCTTCTTTCCATTTTGTTTTGTTGCTTCAGAATTTTTCTTCTTAGTTTCCTCTGAGCAGAATTTTCTTTTAATCGATTGACTTGCTTGGAAATCACTGAACTCATTAATTCTTTTTCTGTAGATTTTTCTATCAAAACAATCAGAATATTTTTATCTCAAAGATTTTTTTTTAGAATCCCTATTTAGAAGTTCTTGATGTGATTATAATTCATGTTGAAATTTTTTTATTCAATCTTTCTTCATTCAAACCAATATTTATGAAACTAATTATTTAGGTATGCGTGTGTGTAAAGATTATTAACTAGTATCAATTAACACCTAGTTAGTAGTATAAACAGGGAAAAAATTATAATATACAGCATATATATTTTTTATTTGTGTTAAATTTTCAACGGTACGTGATTTCATAGGTAACTATTAGAAAAGTTAATCAATTTAAGTGACTTCAATTAGAAAAGAAAAACTTATAATAAACGTAAAAATGGTATAATTGAATTCACGTGATCAAATAGACAATTGGCTGCAATTTCCATTTTATACTTATCATTGTATCACATACTAACCATTTAACATACAATCAAAATGCATTTTCACTGTAAACGGAAATAATTTCTTTTATATCATCTGATGCAGAAATTATCGTTGAATAATGTGTGTATGCTTTGTTAACACAATGCATAGACTATATCTGATTAGTGCAGTTGATTAGATCTTGTTTTTATTGTAACTTATCTTCATGAATATGGACGGTAAGTGCAGTCATTTGTTGTTCTTCAAATAATGGTTCACTCCTTCTGGTTGCTTTTGTATAATTGTATTATTAAAATAAATTATCTAAGTTTATTATTTTCCTTGTTTATTTTTTTTTTGTGAATCCCGTATATCTTACAATCTAAGGATATTTTGTAATATTTATTATTATTACAACTATAGGCCATTTACCACAAACCACAACGCAATCCATTTCTATTGAACAGATCTTTACCCCTAGACTCTTACACACCAACGCTGCCTCGCAGCGGTGCTAAAAAAACCCTTTCTTGCTGCTGTCGCGAACTCAAATCGAATAGCCTCATTTTGCAAAATGGTTTCAGATGAATAAGTTCTAGATTTGGCTCCTTTGATAAAACAGAAGTATAAACAGCGAAGACAAAGGAAATATTGAATGCATCCTTTGTTACGTTCTAGAGCAATAAGTGGCCACTATAATACACCGTACAGTTAGTTACAAGACAAGGCAAAGTTTTTTAATTACTTCGAATGTCTATAAGTTGTTTTAACGACATTTTAAGAAATGAAATCAGCAGAACTCGAACCCCACAGTGCTGGGTGGGATTCGACCTCTGCAATGAAAATTTCAGTATCGAAAGGCATCGCTGTTCACTTTACAAGTACGAACTATTCACTACCAGGTCTATTGATTTCATAATTATATACACCCGAGTTTGAACCCATGCATCTCCAAAACAATAAGTCGGATTTCAACATACTTTACATCAATATTTAGCACATTTTATTCTACGTTGATCTACAATAGTTCTATATTTTTAATATTGTTTGAAAATTACCATATCGAGGATGGAAGACAAAAAGACCCGGTTTTTTTGCTACTGCAAAATATTTCATGCGTTTAGAGGCGTATAACTCAAAAAGTATTTGACTGACAAGTTTTTAATTTTAAGACAAAATAGCGAATGATATTCTCACTGCGTGTACGAAATTTCAAATTCGTACGTTACTTAAATTTTGATTTATTAACAATATTCTGAATCCTTGCTATCTCTGTAACCACTCAATCGTTTAGCACGAGCAAACTATCGTTTTATTCAGCATGAAAAAATGAGTACAAAAATGTATTAATAACATGAAATATTGATTGGCCAATGTTATGGTAGAATTTTTTAAATTTAAAAATATAGACTGGGCCATGCGGGTTGGGCGCTACTATCAGGTAGACAGCCCGACAGGATGTCAATACATAAACTGGGAACGTGGATAGTACTCCCCATCCCCTCATGACGAAGTCTATTTTTCAAAATTTAAAAAATTCTACCACAACATTGGCCAATTAATATTTCATGTTATTAATTCTCTTATACTAATTTTTTCACGCTGAATAAAAGATAGTTTTCTCGTGCTGAACGATTGAGCGCTTACCGAGATAGCATGGTTCAAAATACTGTTAAATCAAAATTGAAGTAACGTACAAATTTGAAATTTCGTACACGCTGTAAGAATATAATTTGCTATGTTTTGTTAAAATTTAAAACTTGTCGGTCAAATAATTCTTGAGTTATACGCCTCTAAACGCATAAATTTTTTTGTGGTAGCAAAAACCGGGTTTTTGTCTTCTATCTTCGATACGGCAATTTTCAAACAACAGTAAAAATAAGACTATTATAGGTCAAGGCAGAATAAAATTAGCTAAATTTTCATGTAAAGTATGTTGAAATCCGACTCATCGTTTTGGAGATGCAAGGACTCAAACTCGGGTGAATATAATTATGAAACCGATGGTAGTAACTGGAGTGATCGGTACAATCCCTCGGCAGCGCTGCTTCCGCTCTGGTAATAAGGAATACACTGCTTAACCGCCGCTGCTAGCAGCGGCTGTATGTTTAGCCGCGGAGAAGCAGAATCGCAATCGCGTTGGTGTGTAGTTGTAGTATTAAATACATTGAAATTGGATGCATGCTGCAGCAGCGCTGCTAAGCAGCGTTGGTGTGTAAGATCTCTTAAGTACGTTGTCCGAGCTGCCAAGTAACGCTGTCGAATTCAGTTGTGATTTTTTAAATCCCGCACGTGTGGGTGGGCGGCTGCGTTTTTCGGCAAGAGTGTTTTCCTAGCTACGATATTTAAGTGCGAGAAACTATGAACGCGCCAGATTTTTAGTCTTGATCCAAGTCCTGTGACTAACAGAACTTCTATTCGCCATACCTTTAAACAAGTGTAGAAAATGGAAAGCTTGTGTTGTTTTTTTGTTTTCATTCCTCGACGACTTGGATGAAGAAGTTAATATAGTTCTCGAACGAAAATTTTGCTTACGACAAACAACAAGCAAGGTTTTTTCTGCACGGGAGAACGAAGGCGTGTTTAAGTTGCTGATAACCAAACACTTGTTAAACAATGAAACAAAGTTCAAACCCTATTTCAGGTTTATCAGAGAAGCATTACACAAAAACTGATTACCTGGTATTAATTCGATCAATTGTTTGAAAATTGTCGGTTGAAAATTTGTTGAAAAAAACTTGTTGAAAATTTCGGTTGTTTGTTAGACATGGTGCAAAACTACTAGTATTTTTTATAATTGCAACAATTTTTGAAATTCAAAATATTTCACCACGCGATTCAATTTCAATAGAAGCGAGCCGAAAAAATACGTCTAAATCGCTGCGGGGTGCGGGATTGACTGCTCTTACGTAAACTTGTGGCTACTTTTCAACATAATGAACTTGATGATTGAGGTAACTGTTGTACTTTTAGACAAGCTTTCCGATATCCTCTTCATAAAATGTGGCCGACAATGAATTTAAATGAGTTTTGACGTTGTCTTGAAGTTCCTTGTTAGTTTGGAATCACTCCCCTCCTAGCCACTTCTTCTGTTCAGGGAAAAGATGGATTGTAATTCCGTATTAGGTCGGAGCTGTAAGGTAGGTGATCAAAAATGTGCCACTGAAATTGCTCAAGAAGTCGTTGAGTTGCACCAGTACTCTAAAGACGGGTGTTGCCATGGACCCGAACGAATTTCAGAAATCAGCTTGACTTTTCGTTTATTGGTATTAGCTCTCTGCAAACTTCGTAAGGTTTCACAATAAATAGCTGCATTTATCTTGGTCCTCGCCTGCATCAACGTAAAAAAAACCACGTGAACTATGTTTTTAAGTTCCTGAACCGATTTTCATCCATTCTGTTAATAAGAATATAAATTATAGTTGCTTTCTATTAGCAAAAAATGTACAAATTTCCTAAATATTTAATTTTTGTTACGTTTATGAATTTTTTAAATTTTGTTTATCATCAGTAAGCCTATACCTGTTAAACCTTTCTTCGATCAAGTACGTACTTTGAATAATCCAATTTCTGTAATTTTAAAATATTGAAAATTTAAATTTACTTGTTAGTTACAAAATGAAAGGTGATAAATTTCATTGAATTTTATAAACATAATCAACGTCACTTAAGTTCTATCAGATAAGAAAATAGCTAGGCGGACAGATAGACAGGTGTTCATACCTCTTCGAATGACGAACTGAAGGTACGCAGGTGATATAAAAGCGTACAGACCAAGAGTGTACTTAGCTACAGTTGATCTTGTTATGAATAAAGTTTATGTTTATGTTGGCTTTGAGGGCAACAAACGACAAAGTTTCAAATTACAGTTATCGATTTTTGGTTTTTATACCATTGCTAATAAAAGACTTTTTTTATTTAATTTTATCTCGTATTACCTGTTATCTTTAACCATCATCAATCATCTGTTTGTATTTTCTCTTTTTAATTAAAATGAATACAGTTTTATTGTAATTTTACTATATAGTCTTATTACTATACTACTATGTTGCTTAGGTCAATAGCCGAAAGGCTGGTTTGAACCTCTAGAGGTTTTACTAAGTAAAAACGAAGAGTAGAAAAGTATGCTTATCAGCATGCCAAGCCCTCTGAAAAGCATCTACTTTCCACCCTGCAAATTAAACCTTCATTTTATTCACTACAGGGCTGCATAATGAAATTTATTACTCTCAGAAGAGATAACTGTGACTATTGTCTTTTACACTTCTACCTCTTCTATTCTTAAATAGCCGGCCGCGTTGGCGATGTTGGTAACGTGCTCGCCTCTCATCACGCGGTCTTGGGTTCGAATCCCACTCGGGCATGGCATTTTTTCATACGTTACAAAAAAATCATTTCATTCTTCACCGTCTGCATTAGCAGCAATTTGCAAAACAGTCGGACGTTAAACCAAAAAAAAAAAAAAAAAAAATATTCTTAAATAATTCAGTCATTTAATTGGCTGACCATATCATAAGAAACAGAACTATTTTTTTCAGCACTAGATAGAGCAGATCGAGTGTAAATAATTTATACTCCACCTGTCTGTTATGGGCAGTCGAAATATATCATCTCCAAAAGAAGTTATTAAAATAGAATGTAGAAGATTTTCGAGAAAAAACTCACGGAAGTTTCTATTACAGTAACTTTAATTATTAATGGTTTTGAAAAATATTTACAGATGGCGAGAAAGGAACAACGTAGTTACACAATTTCATTCAGAACAATCTGAAGGAAAGTTCTAAATTAGTTTTGTGTTTTCAACGCAGACTCACCTCTTAAGCAAACTTAAGTTTTGTAGGCTTCTGTAATATTAAAAATAAGTCGTCCTGATATCACGTACCTCTGATCCCTTTTTCAAAATGCAACATCTGTTCCATTGTAATAAGTAAATGAAGATTTTATTTGTTCTTAAATACGAACGGATTTAGAACTTTTACACAATTGTTAAGAGGACAGTTTCGTTATTCTTTAAAAAAATCCAAAAATGAAAATCGTAAAATATGTAACGAGATTTTGTGAACTAAATAACAAAATAATTTTATTAAACTTTCGATCGTGCTACAATTCTGGTGGTGACGTTGCAAAGTTTAGACTGTCTTAAAAGAGCTTTATTATTATGGCAGTTGTTTATTAAGGTGTGTATTTTATTTCATAAATAAAGCCTTGGATATGGGACAAAATGGTCCGCAACATGACGTGGGATAATGTCCCGGTATTTCCAAAGAGCAATGTTCCGCATCAATTTGCTCGCACGCACCAAGGCAGTGCGCGGGAATGTCGCCCGAGGAGGTCGTGTTCATAAGTCCTGCGTTTGCATTTGCGAGTATATCGAGCCGAAAGAAAACAAAAGAAAGTGAAGGCAGCGATTGTGAAATTACTTACTACAAAGAGAAAGAACAGTTGATATTTTACGCGATCGTAAAAAATTAGATGGATCATTTGTAAATTTTACTCGAACATAACAACAGATTTTTGAAACTTTGCTAAAAATGATCGGGCCTTTCATAGCCGAGCAAGACACAATATTACGTCTGCGTATGCATTTTAGATTCAATTTATTTTCTCGGAAAATGTAGCTCCTTGGCGATGTCCTACCATGCGTTGTAACCGGCCGCATTGGCGCAGTTGGTAACGTGCTCGCCTTTCATCATGCGGTCTTGGGTTCGAATCCCATTCAGGCACGGCATATTTTCATACGTTGCAAAACATCATTTCATCCATTACCGTCTGCATTAGCAGTAGCCTAATTGCAGAATAGTCGGACGTTAAACAAAAAAAAAAACAAAAAAATACCATGCGTTATGGTTTTTAATTTTATTTTTGTAATCACTATTTCAAGTGTCCTACAACAGTGAGTGATATTGGTACAGCTCTAGAAGTTTTAGGATAGTTTTGTTCTTCCACACTGCTGACGTGTTGAGCGATGTTGCACGCACAACTACACTGATCAAAAATTGTTCTGATACTGCTGCACAACACGTGTGCCCGCTCTCGTAAAGGGCAGGCAACATATAGCTGGTAACGTAGGTTTATATGTGCCGTGAAATGTTGCGGACGACGTTGTAGAACATCGTGGAACGTTGCAGAATCAAGAATCGGTGTTCCGCGTCATGTTGAGGAACATTTTGTTCCCTAGTGTATCCAAGGCTTCTGACCCAAAACATCATAAAATAAAATTATTTGTTATTGTAGACTACTATAATATTGTGAAATGTGTTGTTATAAATAGTACAGTATTATTGTGCGAATTAATTCGCAAGAGTCAGCTAGTATTTTTAGATCTACAAATGATTATAGTATTTTTAAAATCTCTTCAAAACTCTCATTTTAACATATTTTAGATCGTATGTCATTGACACTTATTGACTTTCTAATATTTTGACTGTTAAGCCAACATAATGTCAGAAGCAGCAATGACGGTTGTATAAGAGAATATTAAATTGCGATGGGGAAGAAGGAAAGGAAACAGTCATGCGGCTAGCTGTTTGTGATTTTGACTAGAGGGTAAAAGAAAAGAATCAGGCGGCAAGCAATCGGCAGGACGTCTAAATTACAAGGTAGTCAGTAACATAGATTTCGTCCCGTTCGTCATCATTACAATTGTTTGTGGCGAACAATGATTTGAAACTTTTTTTTATTAATAAAAAGTGTTGAAGCAAACGCTACCTTATAATAATAGTGATTAAGTGTTACACAGGTGAGAAGGTGAGAATATTATTGTACAGAGAATCTAACGGACGATTGAAAACTGAGCACCTAACCTTACCTAACCTTAACCTAAAAAAATACATTTTATCTTTTTAGTACTAAACCAAACCGTTAACCCTACCTAGGCCTTCTCTTAAATGTAAGTAGTGACATCTTAATCTTTGTTTTTATTACTTTTACATTTAGTACTTTTAAGTAACCAAAGTATGGCTACTCTTACAAATAAAATGTGGGCCTAGTTTCAACTTTTATTACCTTATCCCATCTTAATTTAATCTACGGTCAAATGTTTCTTAGAAAATAAAGATCCGGGTAAATGTGATACATATTAAATAGTTTTCATATCACTTTGAAAATAACTTAAATGTCGAACCGTAAAGTTGTTTTATCCAGTAAATTTATTCATTTGATAACCATTTACAGTGCTACGTATAAGATAATAATTTCTGTATAAAAGAAAACCATACAAATATTAATCAAATATTTTTTAGTTTGTTTATTTGATAATACCAAAATTTAAATGCTTTAGTCATACAATTGGCTAACCATGAATGTAATAAGAAACAGAACTATAGTAAATTTTGTAGCCCTGTAACAAGCAGATCAAGTGCAAACAACGTAACACTCCACCTGCCTGTTATGGGCAGAGAAAATCAATAAGCATATATTACTGTAACCCGATGATAGGTGATATTTTTTATTTGACATCTCTAGCATTCATCAATAGCCTATCAATATTTTTTTGTAAACTGAACAAATTTAAACCAGTCTATCGAAAGGACAAACGATTCAGTCATATAATTAGCTGACCATATGATAAGAAACAGAACTATTTTCTGAAGCCCTGGAACTAGCAGATCGAGTGAAAATAATTTAACACTCCACCTGCCTGTTACGGGGAAAAGGTAGGCTATTCATGTTTTAAATCAAGGATTTACTTAAACCTAGATTGTATACTCTTGTATCATCATCCTTTTTCTCTTATTTATTCGGGTTTTCATTAAACAAATTGACTGTAAAGCAATTCAGAGAAATTTCCTTCTACAAAAATGAAACTACCCAATAAAATGTCTTCTTCTTCCAAATTTTGAATCAGAGTCTACTACAAGGCTAGATGTTATTTTTGACGGTTTAGAATTTTTTATTGACTGCCCGAAACTAAGCAACCAAAATACTAGAATATTTTGAAGACCCCGGGCTCTAAAGTCAAGAATAGTACTAAACATTTACTCATTTACTTCAAATCAGATTTCATACGCCACCTAAAATTATTACGAATGTGACCTTTTAAAAAAATAACATTTAACTCTGAAAGCCTAAGTCTAGAATGCAAAACTTTGTCTTAAAAAAATAAGTTATAAAACAAAAACAAAAGAAACATAACCTGATCTCTCTTATATTTATGAGAAAAGGTCTGATTTACAACATCCTAGGTCGAGTTTACTGTGGGTCTCTTTCTTTTTTAAAATGAATACGTTTTTAAGGCGACATAATCATCTTATTGATCTAGGAATATGGTACCTTAATTTTACAGTAATGCCATAATTTAAAATAAAAATTTACCTTTTTTCTTCTTTTTAACTACTGTGCGAGCCTTAATTATACCTTAAAAGATGAAACCAGCTATCAAAAATAAAATAATATGTAATTTATTTTCCTTATAATTTTGTTATAACTTATACAGATTTATTATATTACTACGAATCTATAATTTATACAAGATAGAGAATAGAAGACACTACTTTGTATCTTAGGGGGAGCAGTGCGCCCCATCCGCCATGTTAATGTGTGTAACTTTTTTCTAAGCAACCAGTAAATATATCTTCATCTGTTTTTTTTTGTATGAAAATTCAAAACTTTTGACACTTTTTGTCAGATTCTTTTTAAAAAATGTAGTTAAGACATTTTTTTACTGATTTTTAAAACTCCCAATATAATAGGCCTACTGGACAACAAATTATTTTTCCCAAAAACTATTCAAGATGATACAATAATTACCTGAAAGATTGCAGAAATTGGTGTTAGAAATATAGCCTAAAAATTTCGAAGTGATATCTTTAGTAATACTAATAATAATAATATTAATAATAATACAATGTCTTTATTTAAAACTTAATTGATTTACAGCATATCACAAAATATAATCATACAAAATTCAAAAGAAAAAGAAATATAATAAACAACAAATTCAGCATAATCTTGACGTGGCCTATGGATGGTCGTCTGCCAGGATTAGTAATTTCAAAATAAATCAAATTAGACTCGCTGTTTTCCTTGAGCGTAGCTTTAAAATAAATACCTAATAACTGCAAAATAGAGCCTACCCCTTCGTAATTATACCTACAACGTAAACACTTAAACTTCTGTTATTTTAAAAATAAATAAATAATTCAAAAATTCGATAAGAATACTACGAAGACTTCTTTTAAATTGTTAAATAGGAAAAATAGGTCTAGTTAAATCAATCATTATAAAAATAAATCAGTTATTTAACAGGAAAAAATACAGTTGGTCTTTCCAATAAATCAGTCTCCAAAATTCAGCATTAAATAATACAGATATGAAAGGGTCGCACACTGGTGATATACCATTTCCCATTCTCACACACAATCTATCACATACACACTTACACCACGTACACATACTCTCACTTCCTCAAATTTTACTAATGGCTCGTCAACCTGCACATTATTAATTAGTAATTAAATTCGTTTACTAGTCCTCTTCTATAACAAAGGGCAAATCGTAAATATCCCGCTAGTTTCTTCAAACTTTTACCATTTAACCAGTTCAACACCTCCTCCTCCAGTTTCTACTAAAGATATCAATGTTGATATCTTTAGTAGAAACTAAGATAAAGGTAGGCCTAACTACTTAACCTTTGAAAAATAGAATTTACAAGAAAACAGAAAAATAAGTTCATCCCTTATCGCACTGGAAGGATTATCTTGATCCTCATCATTCAGGTACACAAGTACTCTAATTTCCATTCACCAATTGCATTTTCCTTTTTAATTTGTTATATAGGGCCTACGAGTATAATTACTCCAAACTAATAACTTCCAAAAAGTTTTCACTTTTTGATATGCGCCGTGAATCTAACTTGAGAATTATCTTACAGAAATTTTAGCCTGGATCTAATCCTAATTCCTTCAACACTAAACACTTCCTAATACAGCCTTCAGTACGATAGTTGGCACGAAAATAAATAAATAAAAATACTTCTATTCTTAAATTTCAAGTTTTTGCCATAGTTTTTAAGTGAAGATTTCAAACTACATAATAGGTTTAAATTCCGAAAATCTATTTTTTTCTCTTAAAATTATAATGGCCTTAAAGTAAATTGCCTAGACAGTTTCGTCAATTCGGGCTATCGTAAATGTATCTTGTCTTTGATGACAATATTATTAATTGTATGGAGTTATTTCAACTCCAGAAGTTTCGATTCTATAAGTCTCCAAACTGAGTATTCTATAACCTTCCAAACAGTTAATATAAACAGTATGGTGTGTGAGTGTGGTGATATTACATACAATAACATGACATAACATACAGGTACGTCAATATCTGGTGAATTCGCTCCTACCAATTCTCCCTACAATCTGTTTTTCAGTAGCTCAATTCGTACGCAAACGAAATCGGTTTCCTGTGTAAGCTCATACGGTAACAAAAATCTGAAATTAAAAGAGTATATTTATTCTGAGTATATTTGTTATAAGTTTAGTCTTTTTTAAACACTGAGTGTGTTTTATATTTTCATTCTAAGAACGTTATGATTTAGAGTTTTATCTTTGCTCTAAGTTTATAAATACATTTAAAAAACTGATAGCAAAGGAATTAGACTTTGTTGAAAAACTTTTATTTTATTTCATCTGTTTGTTTATCATATTGTTTGCGTTTGAATTCAAAAATTTTCTTTTTTCCTTAATGGTGTACATGCCCATAATAGGAAGGCGGGGAGTTAAATTATTTGAACTTGATTTGCTAGTTTCAGGGCTACAAAAAATAGTTCTGTTTCTTATCATACGGTCAGCCAATTAAATGACTGAATCATTTAAGAAAAGAAGAGGTAGAGGTGTAAAATACACTATTATAATCAGAGTTATCTCCTCTGAGATTAATAAATTTCATCATTATACATGCCAGACCCTGTGGCGAATGAAGTGAAGATGTCATTTGCAGGATGGAAAGTAAATTTTTTTCAGAGAGCCTAGTGTGCTGATAAGCATACTTTTCCACTTAGCGAGGAAGCCACGGTAAACCACCTTACTCCTCTTTTTACTTAATAGAGCCTCCAAAGGTTCAAATGAGTCTTTCGGCTGATGACTTAAACAACAACAACGTGCGTACGTAGCAATCTGTTCATTTTTTTTCTAAATCTGAGATTATTTACTATCAGTTTAAAAACAAAACTATAAGTAAATGACATGAAAGTGTTCACATGACAAAGACAATACCCAATGGTATTGCTTCGAAAAGAAAAACAAAATTATTTATAATTTTTGAAAACATTAACTAGAAAAAACCATGAATAACAGTAATAGACGAGGTAACAAATTTAATAGCGGTGATAGTAGAATGTGTACAGGAAGAAGTTGATGTTGATATTATAGAATACAATATTATTTACAATGTAGGTTAGTCGGTAAATCTAAATGGAAGGTCAAGGAATTTTGTTCGTTTCACTGATGTTGCGTCTTCGCTATGATCAAGTAAATTCAGCGCCAAAGAATTTGGATGATCCGCTAATTTTACTTGATATTAAGAACTTAGCTGCGTAATTTCTTCTTTCACGGTGTTGACACGTAAGTCCCTATGCAACGCATCATCTGTCACATACCATGGAGCATTTGTTATAATCCGTAAAACGTTCGACTGGGATCGTTGATTCGATTTTGCAGCTGATCCCCAAAGCGGTAACCCATAAGTCCACAGCGGTTTCAATATGACTTTGTACAGTAGGACCTTGCTCTTTAATGACAGCTGTGAACGTTTGTTCATCATTCAATACAAATCTCTCAGCTTCAATCCTAGTCTTTTGCGTGTGTTCCAAATATGTTTGGATCAGGTAAGGCGTCGATCTAAGTGTATTCCCAAGTATTTTACGTCATCTGTTCAATTTAAAAACAATAAGCTACTCCATGACCCAATGAGATGAGGACGATATGTATGTCATGTAAATGAGGTGAAGTCTTGTACAATCTTATGCCGACCATTCCTGAAAAAGTATGGTTAATTAAGCACAGCCATCATAGTTTACCGATAACCACTGCCTAGTATGAAAATCTGTATTAAATTACCTGCCTTTACTAGGACTTAAAGCACAGAACCTCCGTCTCCGAAAATCAGAAGTTAAACAGCTGACTCATGGCGACGATTCTACCACTACTACTACACCAACTTAAACCTCCTGGGGGGGGGGGGTTGAATTTAAAACTTAAATACCTAAATAACTTAAATATCTTAAGTTCCCTACTTAATATTCTTCTTAGGCCTATATACGAGTATATAGGTCAATTTTCTTATATTTAAATTCTGTTGTATGCTCTTATGTTTTACTAATTTTAACTTTCTCTGTGTTAATTTTTTGAATTATCCACTGAAAATTTTCCTATAAAGGAAATTACTATTTTTGTTTTACGTCACTTATTTATAATAGTTACTTATTTTAGGAACTTTTTTGAATTACCTTGTTCAAATTTTTGCTTGTTAGTTCTTGTTATCAATATTTTTATCATACTTACAAGAAACGATTTATTTTTGTTATAGCTACTCGTATTATGCTTAATTGTTCACATTTTCTTATGTATTATATTAATGTTCTCTTTTATGTGTTTAATCTTTACACTACTCACTAGAATATATTCTTTAAACCAATTTTCCCTTTTATTTTCATACAGGTTTTTTACAAGAAATTTATTAGACATTTTGATGGATATATTATGTTGTACTGTTTCAAAGTAAAAGAAATGTATTTAACAAATAAATATTATTTTTTTAGTTAAGTACTTTAACAACTAACACTAAGTATTGATTGATAAAATTATAACAAAAACCAAATTTTTTGACCACAGAATAGGACAAATGACACTTACAGGGCAATGTACTGGTCTCACTAAATTGACACACAATCATTTAATGTCGAAACAAGAACCTAATAGTCTAAATGTAATTATTGCAACACGAAATTGATTGTACATTATCTTACACTGAAAAACATAGGGAGAGTATTTAACTTACAAGATTGCATTAACGACGTTAAAATTCTTTAATCTTCAAAGACAGTTTTAATAGAAATATATATACAGTAGCCTATATATAATTTATGTAAACAGGAGTGTAAAAACCTTTTTCTACATTACTGTAATTCATCTTTCTTATGTTCTTCCATTTTGTTCTGCTGTTATTTCTTTTTATCTGTATTAAATTCGCTAAAAACTAGAAATGTTTATACAACCATAATAAAAATTATTCTAAGTTATTACTTGAAAACTAAAGATTTCCAGGATTTATTTGTACAAAGAAAAAATTATAAATTGTAAGCAGTTTAATAAGAATGATTTTGAGTTTGAACATGATGGTTTTATTTTATAACATAACGAAATAAATTTATGTGTTTTACTCAATATTATACGCCTATATTACTGTTATTGCGACATGTTTATAGCGATAATAATGATAGTAATAATAATAAAATTTATCTTGCCTCCTGTTATTTCAATTGACAAGCTTGTAAACCGGAATAATAATATAATTTTATTATTAAGTTATACCATGATCGTCAGACAGGTAGACCTATAGGATATTGTACGTGAGGTTATGCGTTTGGCGGGATGAAGAAGAGTCAGTAGGTATACTGTTTTGCAGATATTAAAATAAAAGATATAACAACGGCCTACCTCGGTTTATTTTATTACCGGTACTTAAAAATCAAGAATAAACAGCAATAAAATTAAATGTAGTATTTAGAAGCGAAGAATAAAAAGAAGAAAAAGTGGAAAGATTGTAGTGGTTGTTGTTTTTAGTTCGGGTTTTGGGAGTGAGGGCGGGGTAGGCGACAATTGTAAGATGTTATCTGAGTGGCACAACACACAAGGCAATGACTGGATTTCGGTTGATGTCTCAGTTCTCACAGGCTTTTTTTCCCACTCGATATCTCGTTGCCGAAAACAAAGACATTAACACAAATCACGATGGACAGGGGCAATAAAACTTCGGTCAACGTCCTGCCAGCAGCCGAAACCATTAAACTTCTTTCAACATGTACAGGTCTCCGCGCTCAGAAAGCGATAGATAACAGGATTATCATGAATCCTGGAGCGATTCAAACATCTCCCTTACAACTTTATTCGTTCCCAAACTGCCAGAAAGACTTTTTATGCCTATCAGGCGTGGGTCGTATCGATATAGTCGCACCAACCTAGATGTACACCCCATCTGACCTTTATCCCAAGAGTTCTCTCCGTTAATGTATATTACTTCGCGCGTCAAACTAGAATCGAGTCGATAATAATGTCTTGTCTTCAAAATTCAAGACAGTAAAGTGAAAAGTTATTTTTATTCGAGTATATATGTTAAACAATATATGTCTTCCAGATGTAACACCTTCATTCAAAAACTAAAAAGATTACTCCGTTTATATTAATTCATGAATAAAAAAGAAAATAACATAAAAATAAGAAATACAAAAATATAAGAAACATGACGATAAATGTGGGAACAGTCATATATACTAAAGATAGACAAGACAACAGAATATGTGTATGTATAAAACTTCAGTATTTGTATAAACCGACATTTTCGACATTGAATATATTTTAACAATTTTATTCGCTATTTCACACTGAATAATTCCATTTGTTATTTACTTTTTAACTTATGTTCTATAGTTTCTTATTTATTTAAATAGTAACATGCCACCTCTGTGAGGGTAACAGAATGTGTAGGCTTCAAACACACTTACTATACAAGCGTAAAAAACTGTATATATGCATATACATTGATATTTGCATCGGAGTAAATTTGTATGAGAGATTTTTTATTTCTTGTAATAAACATGTTGACCCAGCAGGACACATGTAGTATATCCATGGATAAAAATAAATAAATAAAAAGAAAGAATACAGAATTATATTCATAATAGAAAATATTATGTTTTTAGATTTATATAATGTTCTTAAATTTCTTGACATAATTTCATGTTAATATACTAGTAACCCGCCGGGTTGGTCTAGTGGAAAAGTCGTCGCCGCGAGTCAGCTGTTTGACAGCTGATGCACGAAGACGAAGGTTCCTGGTTCAAATCCTAATAAAGGTCGTTACTTTTATACTGATTTGAATTCTAGACGGTGGTTACCGGTGTACTATGAAGTTGGAGTTCAATTAACCATACACTCTCAGAAATGGTCAGCCTGAGTCTGTACAAGACTACATCTCACTTACACGTCATACATATCATTCTCATTTCATTGGGTCACGGGGTTGCTTATTGTTGTAAATTGAACAGATTGCAACGTATACACATTATTAGGGTTAAAAGAAAGCAAAACAAAAATTAGTCGTAGGCTTAACTCATTATAAAGTCGATCAAGATCTCATAATTCTTGTTTTCTTTATCTGCATAATAGTATATGTCACTTTCCACTAAGAAAATAGAATTGTGAGAGTAAACTAAATAAAAAAACTTACAAACGAGAAAAATTGTTTTTTGTTGTACTTGTAGTTACGTGTTAAAAGAACAAGCAAGAAACGTGAGACGATAATATCCTTTGGAAAAACTGAATTCGTAAACGAAGACCTAAAAGGGATTGAAACAACTTCTTAAAATAGTACGAAGACAATTTTTTACTTTTTTTTAAAATGAAATTTCAGTTTTATTAATTTCCTACAACTTTTATGGGGCTACACTTTTGCCCTTAAATGCGTATTAAGGCCGCAGTATTTAAAAAACGTTTACCATGATAGCACAGCCACCAAGAATTTTAACAGACATGGAGCTTACTATTGTAGAGCGTATAAAATGTAGTTAATGAGGTGATTTAGAAAAAAATCGTTTGCGCAGTTTTTGAGAAAATCGCAAAAAAAGTTAAAAATCGCACAAATAAACTAGTACTGATTGACCGATTTTAATGAAAATGTTCGAATAGGGTTCTCTTATTAGACCTAATTTAAGTTACAAATTTGAAATTCGTACGAAATTCGTTTCTCGAGATATTTTGTTCACAGACAGACACAAAGTCAAATCGCTAAAAACATGTTTTTGTGTTCTGCGGGCTTGAAAACGTGTATTTCCGGTGAAAACTCTATTTCGGAAAATCGACATGAAAACAATACTTTCGGTCAAAAAGTCGGTTCATTTAGACACTTGTGCATATCATTAGTAATTTTCAATTTAGATCTCAGAATTTGTAAACTATTCCATTACATCAGTAGATGTTTAACCAAACAATATAAATTTACAAAAGTTACATTTTAGAGGGTTTCTTTTAGATAAAAGATGAATAGGCCTTAGCGTTAAAGATGAGTGTCGTTTGCGAATCCTTGTGAGACTGGCTTCATGGTTTCTTGTGTCGGTGAATCTCAAAAATGTTGTATTGTGATTCATGTAATTTTGTTGGCGTACTGTTCTACATCTCGGTGTTTCTTAATGTTTTATTAATTTATTGACATAAGAGAAATGCTATTATTTCTGGATCCATAGGTGGACCGAGATGCCTCCTGCGAAACTCCACGTGGTACGAGAAACGTTACGAGAATTTCCTCTACCCGGATTCCATAATCGCAGGGAACAGGTTGTCATCTGCCGGTTGCGAATTGGGCACTCACTTATATCACACCAGCACTTATATCACACACTTATATCACAAAATCTACGCCGACAGTGTGCCCTTTCTGCGACGCAAAAGCAAGGGTTTCACATATCGTTTCAGAATGTCAAGAACTTCAAAGCGCTCGTTGTCTTATTGGTATTTCTGCAATATTTCAAGACAATGTTAGGTTTAAAGGCAGTTGTGAAAAAGTTTTAAAATTTCTACGTTATGTTGGTGATGAAGACAAAATCTGATAGGCCAACTAATTTTCTTTTAATTATGTTTTAATTTATGAAATTATTGTTATCCTTATTGTTCTTTGTATAATTACTATTGTGGTCGCTAATAACCATTAGCAGTTGATGCGACCTTTATAAAAAAATTTAAAAAATGCTATTAGTAAAATAAATATACAGGGACAATAAGAGAAGGGAATTTTTAGAAGCAGCCAAACAGAAGCGTGCTCAGAACATGAGAGAATATCACGCCAAAAGAGACTGAAAGCTTGCGTCCGAATCGACTAAAGTGGTTCATTGTGGCTAAACAAGCCCTATTTTAGGGCCTAAAAGCCCTAAAAATATACAGTTTTGTCCACAAAAAATTCCATTATAAAAATTATTTTTAAAATATTTTTTCGAGGTAGATTCCACCCTGATTGTGATATGAGTCAAGCGGTTTGAGATAAGTAATATTTATGTTAAGAAACAAAAGTATCTTAACTAAGCAAAGCTACTTTTAGTACAATCATCTGAATAATTTTAGTATTTTATAGCAGATGTTACAATAACATAAAAAGTACATATTGTCACATTAATTTACATCGGTAACATGCAAAATGATGAGGTTAAAAAAGTGAGAATGATAGAAAATTATATATGGCTTTAATAATACCATATGAAGGACCTAACGTAGCGCTGCGGAATGTTCAAACTATCTGAACTTTGAACAATGGCTACTGGTAATGATACTCATTTGAACATAAAATTATAAGTTACTGTAGGTCTTTCCTTTAAGGATCCGCCCCTTTCCTGCCTTATTAAATCACCTCAAGCTCAATATTTTTTGATCATTGTCTGCTTAAGGGATAATTATAAACCGACAAGTACTCTTTACAACTTGTTGGTCATTTACCTGCAAGCATTGTTAAATAATTTCAATGATGCTGCATTCATGTTACATCTTTCGATTATTTGACCGTTGGCCTTTTCTTTTTATTATTTTTTACCTATTCATTCTGTGAAGCACTGAATTAGTTTTCTCAAGATATTACATAGAAATTGGCAATGAAATTTGACCACGGGTACTGAAGCTACGTTATTTAGTTTATTAGAAGAATTATTAATCACATTTATTATAAAAAAAAATCAAGCGGAAAAGTTAGGACTCCGGAATAACTGTTAAAAAACTGTTTACAAAAATTTCAAAAAAAAAGTGTAACAAATAGGAGACAGAATAATTTCCATGTTTGAAAATTTTATAGGACTAAGACAAGGGAGCTCAACCTCGCCAACATTGTTTAATATTGTCCTAGAGTGTACCTTAAGGAACTGGAAACTGAACTGCCAATCAAAGGGAGAACCAGTTAGGAAAGTACGCCTGTTTATCTTGGGTTTTTCCGACAACTAAGTTGTTGTTACCCAGAATGAAGAGTACCTCAGCTAGGCCTATATGTCGAGAAAATTGAAAGACGCAGACTTGGAGATCAACTTTGGGTAAACGAAATGAATACCTGAGGAATGAGTACCTGGCAACCGTAGGACAACTTCAAGGACATTATTAGACCTTCAAGATAATTTAAAAAACCAAGGGCACAGAAATGGAGTCGATGCCATACAATAAATACGATAGGCGTAGATGGTGTGTTTGACCAGATAAATAAGGTGCCGAATGAGAGAATTAAGAGGATGCAAGTACAAAAGATTGAATTCAAAATTAAACATACAAGAATATAGATTGTTATGGTATGGACATGTCAGAAGAGCGGAGGACGGATGAATTCATAAGATAACGGAATGGGCCCAGGAAGAAGAACGAGGAAGGGCAGACCACGAAGATTATGGAAGGACAGGATGGAGGTGGGTACGCAGGAGAAATGCTTTGGTAATGAGAATTGGGAGAATATGGATAAATGGAGAATCTGGTTTAGGGAAGGTAAACAGCAAAAGCTGTAGATGCCTTATTAAAAAAAAAAAACAAATAAAAACTATAAACAAAGTAAAGAAAAAGGAAAAGTTAAAATATTCAGATATCTAGAAGAATGGATATGAGAAGATCTATATGAAAAACACACGATAAAATGGGAAGAACACTAGAAGAAAAAAAACACTACACATAATATGAGAAGTTCGGATTACAAAAATCTGCCACTATAAAACATTAGTTTTACTAGAAGCAATATACGAGTATGCAACAGAAACACTGAACTATAAAATAAAAGGTGTAAGAAAACGTTAGAAAAATCAGACAGAAGAATTACAAGGAAAAAAGGCTAATGGATCCAACAATTATTGAAAATGCAAATAAATTATTTCTGCTTTCAGAATTTCCTTTATTCCTGTTTTTGTAAATTGTTCTGTTTCAGCTCCATTCCATACACTAATACTGATTTCATCACTGTAAGCCTATTTCATGTCCAATTTTAGATTTCATTGAAATATTTGTATTATACACTATAAGAGGAGTTCATTTACAAAACGTCTCTTGTCCATATTTTTTCGAAATTGAGATATTGGTATTACTGCATTCAGTACGTATTCCTTTATCAAAAACGCTTGTTATAATGTACCAAAACGTCTCAAATCAAGTAAAAAACTAGGTTTAAATGTAGACCTTGTTTCCGAAACGTCTCTTGTCCATTGAAAATGGCGGTCGAATTTTTGCTTCATTATTTTGAAACAAAATGTCTCTTGTCCCGTATATGTGGAATATACATAGACATCGATTTTTTCGATAGTGTCTCTTGTCCACACTGTACTTTACATACAAAATAATAAAAACAATATCAATACTCACAATTCTTAATATTAACGCAGGGAAATTTTGAATTTGGCAACACTGCTAATATATCTTAACAGCTGACAAGCACGTTTCAACGTGCAGTTCTTGTAAATGAGTGGGTCAAAAAAAAATTTTGAAAACAAAAAATTTTTGTTTTTGCAATACATTGTACGTTGCTTTTGATATTCATTTCACTTTAATTTTTTTTAATTTTTATTAAATTGTAATACTATCTTGTACATAATCTTTCAGTAGGTAATAAACATTGTAATTTTTTATGATAAATATGTCTTACTTTTTGTTTTGAACCATATCGTCTCTTCTCCAAATACTTTCTTTCCATAATGTCTCTTGTCCCTGGTTTTTTTTACAAAAGGTCTCTTGTCCAACATAAATTACTCATTTACTATTGAACTGCATTGGTTTTTTGGCTAATTTTTACTTTCTCTTGCCTATATGAATATATAGGAAGGAAAGTATTGTTTTCATGTCGATTTTTCGAAATCGAGTTTTCACCGGATCTATACGTTTTCAGACCCCCTGGACCCAAAAAACATGTTTTTAGCGATTGGTCTGTGTGTGTGTCTGTGTGTCTGTGTGTGTGTGTGTGAACAAAATATCTCAAGAACGGAACATCGTACGAACTTGAAACTTGAAACTTAAGTTACATACCACTACCGGACGCGACACGAACATTTTCATCAAAATCGGTCAACCGGAAGTAGTAGTTTATTCGTATAATTTTTCAGTTTTTTGCGATTTTCTCAAAAACTGGTCCTACGATTTTTTTAAAATCGCCTATTTTACTCAATTTTTTATTCTCTACAAGATAGGGTAGGCGCCATGTCTGCTGAAATTCTCGGTGAGGCTGTTTTTACGTAAAAACGTTGTTTTTTTAAGATTACGGCTTTAATATAAATTTTAGCGCAAAAACTTATATAATAAAAGTTGTAGAGAATTTAAAAAGCTACAACTTCTGTTTCAAACATTTTTTTGTATAACGCTTAGTTTAGCGGTAATTTGCGATTTTCTGTTTTTTTTCTCACGAAAACGTGAGAAAAATCGATTTTTTTAACATTTCGGTCTTAGTATGCATTTTACGACAAAAGTGTATATAATAAAAGTTATAGAAAATTAAAAGATCTACAACTTTTGTTTAGAGCATTTTTCTCTACAGAGCCTAGTTTAGCGTGAAAGCGTGATTTTCCGTATTTTTAAGCCAAACTGAGTTCGATTGTCATTTTGCGTCATTCACTCATGATTAAAATAAGGTTATGTTTTTGAGGTTAGTTTTTGTTCATTTCTAATGTTTTATTACTAATATTAGGTTTATTGTTATTTATTTATATTGGCAAGAGAAAGTTGTGTGAGTGTTTCACACCAGATTTTTTTATCAAATTGTGCTATGTAGGTATGGAAATAAGACTGGTAGCAATTTCATATTTTCTAATAAAATTTCAGTTGTAAAAACATTTTTTGTGGTTTGTCACAAATTTCACTTGATGGACAAGAGACATTTTGGAAATGACCTCCTCTTACCCGTTACAGGCAGATGAAGTGTTAAATTATTTGCAATCGATTTGCTAGTTCCAGGGATAAAAATATATTTATGTTTCTTATCACATGGTCAGCCAATTATATGACTGAAGCATTTAAGAACAGAAAAAGCGGAGGTGTAAAAAACTCTTGTCAGAGTTATATCCTCTGAGAGCAATGAATTTCATTATACAGCCAGACCCTGTGGTGAATGAAGTGGTTTTATTTGCAGGGTGGAAAGTAGGTGCTTTTCAGAGAGCCTGGCATGCTCATAAGCATACTTTCCCACTCAGTGAGGAAGACATTGGTAAACCAGCTCCCTCCTCGTTTTACTTAGTAAAAACCTCTTGAGGTTCAAACCAGCCTTTTGGTTGATGATGTAAACAAATCACTATAAAAATCTTTAACTGCCAAGTATAATCTGTTTTTCGAATTTTTTCTTTGACTATTTCCTCGTTATTATTTCTTAATAATGTATTATTATTACTATTTCTCATAATGTAGTTTATTAAGCATATTTTTTATTGTTATGATGTCATGGTCTAAATAAAAAATATACTTCTAAATTTAAAAAAATATTTTAAACAAAGTATACGTTAGAAAAATAAATAAGAAAACACTTTTTATTTACGTTGGCTTATCCTGCATTCCGAATAAACAGTTTACAATATAATCCCTTAAAAAATTGACAAGCGTATAATTTTAATATTACATAAATAGATTAAAAATACACGGATAAAAATTAAGAATAAGTTAAGTAAAGTAAAACAAATAACTTATGTGAAGTATAACATTATAACATCAACCATCATTCGCAAGTTTAAATAAAAAAAGTTATTAATAAAACTTATACATTCATAAAAGCCTGAGTTACCCTACACGTTCCTGATTGTAATCAATCAAAAATAAAAATAAAAGTATCTAAAAGTGAAATATTTTATTATAAAGAATTAATATGTTATGAAGGTAACGCGACACTGTCTCAGGAAAAACGACAAATTTCTTAGTCACTATAACAAGATAGATCGATTCTGGGTATCGTTTTAACACGCCTACTTCAGTACATTATAGATAGGAAAAGGTTTTTGTCGTTCTGTAGTCAGAACCATGAGAGCGGAGTCATCTTAAAAGCTGATATGTTTTGTATAATATTGTTCACCGCTGGTGAGTATGCTTCTGCTTATTAAAACGAAGATACAATTTCATTCTACAATAATTGAGGAATTGAATGGAAATTGGGCGTAATTAAGAAATTGAGATTTTGATAAAACAAACGTTAAAGTTTTTAATTAGCAATAAAATATTGACTTTCTTTTCAAAATACTTAAAAATAAGCTGTATTGTTATTCAGTATTTCCTAGTTTGAACAAAATTTTGTTTGAACAAAGTTTGAACAAAATTATCTACAGTAAGTATAATAATCTTATAATTAAAATATATTTGTAACCGCCCATATTCCATTCACCAGGTCAATACTGGCCTTCGTCCATTCAACAACCAATGAAAAATGATTTAATGTTTTATTATTTACGGTTTTCAAATGTATATTTTATAATATTTAATGTAATAGTTTCAATAGTTAAACTACCACAGCAAAAGAAAGAACATCACACAGCTGTGGCGCTTAAAATCAGCTGTCATAACCTCAGAAAAAAATGCCACCACCACAAGGAACAAGATATCCAAACGAAACTTTTCAGGCGTAAAGAATGAACTACGGAGATTCTAAAAAACCATTGAAAGGAAAAAGGGCAGAACATGGCTTATGCCTGTATTCCATAGGGCTTCTCAATTTGTTATAGCTACCTACACTCGAACCACTCTAACTCGAATTTCCATAATTCGAAATACTCCCTAAATCGAACATTTACTTCGCTCCCCGATTTTCTGTTTTTCTCTCTCAATAGCAGCCCTCAAGTCCGTAATTTGTTGTCTGAATTTGGTTCGGTTCATTAAGTTTCTCGGTTTATTCCGGTTTTCTCAATATTCTTTCCGACTTCTTTAAACCATTTATCTGACACCTTAGGTCTTTTTTTAGTGTCTTAAAAATGTATTTTGTCAACCGGTTGTCATCCATTCTATACAAGTGTACGTAACACTTAAGTCTTCTTTTTCTAATCATTTCCATTAATCGTTCATTTTATTTTCTACAGTTCTTCTCGACCTATATTGTCCGTCTGCTACCTTCGGACTCATTATCTTGTAGAGGTTCTGCCTGTAAAATTTTTCGCCTTTTCTAAGACCAGCCTTCCCAATCATTCCAAGGCACTAACTCGCGTACAGACGCATTGGTCTTATCACAGTATTATAATGTCTAATCTCGGGTTGTCTTGAGAGTGCTTTTTTCTTATACTACAGGTGAAATTACCTCCTTTATTCAAAGATTGGTGTTGTTTAGGTTATCAACCAAAAGGCTGGTTTATGTCATCTTCTTTTATACTTCCTTTATCATATCTTTTTTTATATGTAGGTATTTGTCTACTTTTGTGCAATAATACAGCATGTAATACGAATAAATTTACGTAATTTTTAATCACAGTAATGAGTAAAAAATATTTCTAGTATTCTTTTTTACAATAAAATCGAAGTCTTTAAATATTTTTGACCTTTGTAATGTACTGTTTTATAGAATAAAATGTTGGTTAGGTCATGTTGCTGTTTAGTTTTAGGTCAAAGGCTGGTTTGAACCTCTAGAAGCTTCAGCCCACTAAATAAAACGAGGAGTGAGTTAGTTTACCTTAGTCATCCTCACTGATTAGAAAAGTATGCGAATCCCTCGGCCAGGCCCTCTGAAAAGCATCTACTTTCCACCCTGAAAATAACACCTTTACTTCATTCATCACAGGGTCTAGCTGTATAATGATGAAATACATTTTTCTCAGAGAAGATAACTCTGACTAGTGTTTTTTAAACCTCTACCTCTTCTATTTTTAAACGCTTCAGTCAAATTATTGGCTGATCACGTGATAAGAAACTGAACTATATTTTGCAGCCTTGTAACTAGCAGATCGAGTGGAAATATTTTAACACTCCAACCTCCCTGTTATGGGCATTAGAATAAAATATGTGATGAAGTTTATTAAAACGTACAGTTTTGAAGTAAATTTTTAGTTCAATATTTACCTCTGTAAATCGATTCTTCTCTAAATCAAAAATATATCGGTCCCATCACATTCGATAAGAGAATCTCGACGGACTAGAGAGTACCATGAGTAAAAGTTATCAAAAAGCTCAGTTGTCGCTCAGGGTGGGGAGGCACAATGTGATCTGGTGAGATATTGCCAAACAAATAACCCCTCCACCGTACTGCTAGCAGTGACATTGCGAATCTTGAACTATTGCTCACCCAGGGCCGCCAAGAGCCAGGCCGGGCCCCAAGTCTAGAGGTCTAAGGGCCCCCCTCGCCATGGTTGGGGGAGGAGAAGTTTGTATCCCTCTTCCTAAAATGTTCTTAGAACATTTTAGGAAGATCTTAACATCTTAAAATCAGATGTTATTTAAAGTTATTTAAGCTATTAAGCTATTTGTTTGTTAGATTTTGTTTTTTAAATATAAATATTAGTTTTATTTTGGTAAATCTGTTGGCTACAACTACAATTCAGGCTTTCTCTGAATGAATTTTTGTATTGTTTTTGTTTAGTTCACACTGTGACTACAGAGTAAAGGGCCAGGCAACTTGGTAGTTTTGTTTGTTTTGAATTCAGTTGAAAAATCCGGAAATTAAAATTTTATCATCCAAATATTTACATACAGTATAATGTTTATTCAACTGGTAAAAATTTGTACAAAATCAAAATTTGTAAAATACACAGGCAAAAACAGTTTTAAAATTGTACTAACATACTAGACACAATTCAAGTGAAAAATAATTCAGAAGTAACATTATAATATAATATTAATAATGTTATTTTCTTCAAGATTAGAGTAAATCTGTCTACTCATAGGATAATATATAAGAATAAGGTCAACTTGATCACTTATGAAAACACTTTTCTTGCTTTCTTCGTTGCAAAGTCATTTATGAGTCATAAATCCTGGGCTCCTAGTTTCAGACTTGGCTGACATGGTCTCTTGGCGGCCCTGTGCGTATCTATAAGTTTTCGCTAACTAAAAGAAGATACTACATACGCGTCCATACATTCCTTACAGAGGCAAAGTTACCCGTGGTGAACAACACAAGAAAAGAAATAAAGGTGAGGAAGCGGTAAGGGTAAAATTGTGTAGAGTGCATATCCTAAACACTTAATCTGAAAGTTGGCAAGTGAATATATTTTATATAATTCTATTAGTGCTTATAACGTAACTTGGATCAAACAAGTATCCTACCAACATTGTTATTGCTGAATGTTTTACTTGCCTTATGTGAGACAGTAGCTAAAGATAACGACTTTTCTTAACACAATACACCACTTCACATTCTATCCTTTACTTTACCCGATAGAACTTAAGCCAGTTCAAAAACAACAAATACATGTATCGTTTCAGCCAATTTTTTGATACCGGTTTTATTTTAACGACATTTTTTTGGGTCTTCAGAAAAAGTTGTTTTTCCATTATTTTTTTATCTACATACCGTTCTAAAAAGTATGAAACTATCATTAGACTATATCATTCAGATTTTAAGTTAAATATAAATTTTTAAGTCGGTAGGTAGGCCTATATGCTATCTACTGTAAAAATGTAGCCTATTTTTGTTAGCTAAATGAACAATTTTCTCCAAACTAAATATTAAAGTACTAGCATGCCCCGTCGCGGCTTTGCATGCGAAAAATGGTGTATTATCACTTTTTTTTTAAATATGTAGCAGAAAATAGCAGAAAAATAGGCGAGATTCTCGTTGTTCCTCTGTTTCAGCAGTTCTTGCTTTTTGAAGATTTTTTGCTTTTGAACATTTTCTTCCAAGTGATGTTTTTTTTTTGATGGCATTATTGAAAATGGGGAAAAACAAAAAACAAAAACACAAAAAATTGTCAAAACCAAAAACTTAAATTACGTTGAATAAAATAAAAGTCAAAATAAAATATCAAAGCAATTGATCACTCACCAATTAAAAAAAATTAAAACAAATTAAAGAAACACGGAACTTTACTTTTATAAAATACCAACAATACAAAATCGTATCTACATAATAAAACACAATAAAATTATCATGTGAGTTGTCACCAGCTGATCCTTAGCACCATGTCGCTATTTGCTAAATCATATGACTTTATTTATGACAAATCTTTATTTGAATCACATCAGCTGGTTTAAAAGCAGCAGATTATATAACCTCATAAAAGTCTTAATGTAGGACATAAACATTATTTTCAACCCTTTAGAGCTAACTTTTTAAGGGTTTCAATAGCCTAAAACCTGCACCAGCATCATAGTTACAACATAAAAAACTGCATTAAAATTGGTTCAGTAATTTAGGAGATAAAGGGGAACATACACACACACATACATCGAATTTTATATATAATATAGATAGGCCTATCTCAAGTTCTTAAAGCTCTCTTAAAGCTCTTAAAGTTCTTGTCAAGGAGGAAACGAAATCTAAATTGCTAAAATTATTTTTAATCCTACTTTTTAGGACGGGTCTAAGGGTTTGGTCGCTGGGTAATTTCCACTCCAAGTCAACACAGTGTATATATAGGCTGTAGGAACCTATTGTATAACAAAAACATTTTAAATACAGATAAATACTTAATTCTTATAATATTTGATAATATACAACAATTATGATAATATTTAATTGTTTCACTTGGCTCTGATTGATTGATTTGTCTTCAAATTTTTTAAGGCCGGAGTCCCACAGGATCTAAGTTCTCATTAGTGCTGTTCAATAGTTACGCTGCTGACACTCCTACATCTGGTCACCTACTTTTAGCTTCGTTTGTCGACGTCACAGTTGTACTTTTTTAGTCCCTTCTGTCAAAGTAGTATTTTTGCAACATCACCTAATTATTTTAGAACTATGGTTTACGAAGTGGGGAATGAAAATGAAATCCGTAAAAACAAAATACCTTACTTTTACACTGAGACGGAAAACCTGGCGAGCAGTAGGCCTATGTTTATATACGCTTTTATAACACAAGCTAACGTTTTTTTATATCGGACTCCATATAGACAAAAAAGCTTAAGCCCTACGTGAAATGAATAAACTAAGTTGGCATGAAGCGATTTCATGATTGAGGCTTTGGATAGTAGACGCAACCAGCTAAACAGTCTTCTATCCCGACTATCAAAATTACCCACTCATCGGAAAGTACCACTTCATAAATCCTTACCTAAACTAATGTGTGTGAATAGATACCAGATTGATGGATCATCTAAAAATCAGTTACGGGTAAAATAGAAAGATTTCAATAAAGAATGCTGAGACAGTTGTCGACGCTTCTTCATTATGTTTCCAATCATACACACCACAAAAATCTTAACATTCCGTTCAAATGTAAAACAATCCACCAAACATACCAGTGATATAAAAAACAAAAAAAACCAATATCCACCCACTAATCCTTATTCTGAATTCCCCACATTTAGTTCAATCCTCAATCGTCGGCTCCGCAGTAGGAGGAGCTCAGATTTGGGATAAACTGGACATCTGACTTTCCTTGTTAGTTTCTCAGTAAACACATAAAAAATAATTTAATCTGTAATTTCAAATAAAACTTTTACAATCATCTCTTAGGATACCACTGTACATACGAAACAAATAAGTATATCTATAACGACATACGACTTAACTCAGTGAGACAGGAAATTACACGATTTAGCAAAACATAAAAACAAAGACAACGGAAATCATCTCGCGATAAACTTACTGGACAACAGTGACTATACGTTTACAAGACTTAACAGATACAATGAGTTGGATTTACTTAACAGATTCGAACACAATTAACTCTTTATTTTCAATATTTTTATGTGTATGTGCATAAATATTTTCTTTTTTTTTCAATTTTAAATCATTTCAAAATTAATTTTTAAATTACAAAAAGGTTATCTGTAACTATTATTAATGTATAATGTTGTAAATTTGTCTTTTCTATGTTAAGCTTATTACTTATTGTTCTTGATCCTTTATAACAGAACATATTGTAATTTTGCTGATTTGATAAAAAAATCTGTAATTTAATTAATGTTATGAGATTTAAATGCAACAGTTCTGATAATAAATGGCGTTCTTAAAAGGGTTAAAGTGATATAAAATAAGATACAAAATATTTAGTACTGATTGGGCAGAACTACAGGGTTGTAAATTTAAATAAATAAATAAATTGAAAAAACCAATATAGGTGATTCAAAAAGAGCGCCGGTTTTGATATATCAAATTAAGAGATTTATTTTATTGAAAAACTGAAAATAAATACATCAACAAGTTCATCTTACCTTCCGATTTCATGTATGAAAAATGATGTCATGCATGTGTCCTCCTCTACTGCGCTGGCACGCATCAACTCTGTCCATGAAATTGGATATTACTGCACGACAAGTTTCGACTTCCATTTGCCAGATAACCCGTCGAATTTCCTCCTTCAAGTCATTGATGTTTCGGGGTTTATTGGCATACACCAATGACTTCAGATGACCCCAAAGATGAAAGTCACAAGGCGTCAAGTCACACGACCTTGGTGGCCATTGATGGTCGGAATTACGAGAAATGATGCGATCCTGGAACCGTTCACGGAGCAACAACATTGTTTCTCGTGCAGAAACTGAATTTTATACGGGTGATATTGGAGATCGTACCGAAGAATTCTCCGTACAGAAGAACATCGTAAACCCAATTGTTGTGAACGGCGACGTATTGATTTTGCTGGGCTAACAGCCACACTGTCACGAACCAACGCAACGTTCGGCTCAGTTCGGCCAGAACGACGACGTCCAGAACTTTTAAGGTCGACTGTTGAACCCGTCTCAAAAAACTTTTTCATGAGCCTGCGAACTGTTGATTCATTCGGTGCTTCATTACGTCGTAGAGTACCGCGAAGTCGCCTGACAGTAGCCGCATAACTCTCTCCACTCTGGTAAAATGTTTTGACGAATAACACTCGTTGTGCAATAGTAAACTTCTCCATGGTTAGACACAGACTGCGAGAGTACTACACTGCGAACAAGAGAAACTACAACTGAATCGTCAATCGGAATGTTCTCCGAAATAGAAATGAGGTCTAACAATGTTGCCAACCAATAAACAAAAATTTACTAGCCGTTTAAAAACCGGCGCTCTTTTTGAATCACCCGTTAGATGTTTGTTTATGTATTTGTATGTTTCATTTGGGTAAATTAAGTAAAAGGAAAAAATGTAAAATATTATTTTATTAATGCTATTTCTGTTAAGCCCATCCTTACTAATTAAGAAATAAAATTCCAGTATAGACGACGGACTCAGTCTAATATATAAATTAAGCACCAATTATTCGGAAGAAATCAAATTACACGGTTATTTTTAACAGTTCTTATAAATTATTTCTGCTTATTAAATACAAAAATAGTTTAAATTTTTGATCGATTTGAAGCATGAAAGTTGTTAAATATTATTACAGCAACATTAATAACTTTTTTTTTAAATAGGGCGTAGAAATTTATCATTAGATTGAAAATTTATATTTTTTCATGTATTAATGAATTAAATTATAGAGTCTAAGCCTAAATTTTAAATAATTATTTGATGCGTATTAAAGTTTCGGGTAGAGAGTATTCAACGCAATGAAATAACACATGAAGAGAAAAAAAATCGTAAGATGAATTGGAGATGTGTATCTCGCTAAGATTACAGTCATTAAATGTTGGGAGAGGTGTCAGAACTGTATGGCTCATTGGTTATTTCACATGAAGTGTACCGCCTCTAATTTGAGGCAGAAATAACTCCGCCCACGCTAGTTTTAAAAGCATTAATTTAATTATTATCTTGGCCCAGTTATATAAGGCGATCTTCATATTTGTTTTGTGCCCAGTGAAACAGCTGGGCTTTTTCACGCGTTGTGATTAAACATTCGAATAGATTTATGGTTATCAATTTGGTTGGATGGATTAAGTGTGTTATTTTAAAGCTACTGGCTCAGTTAGTAAGTTTAATCTTATATAAACTTGACCATTATTCTTTCTGTGAAAGAAAACATTTTATTCTTAATGATGTACTGTCTGGCTTTTATACATTATCTTTAATGAAAACTCCATAATTTACAAATTATTTTTAAATTCTATTATATAAATGATAATTTAAACGGTATTCTTAATCTTCGTTATGTTCATTCGCCACAAAATTGTCAGAACCATATGGTTTAATAACTTGAAATTGGATATCTAAGTACCATTTGAAGGTGCTCACTAAGTATGAATTTGAAAAATTATATATTAAAAAGGAGAAAATTAAAAACTCAGAATAATTTTTTTTAAATTACAGCTTTAAGGTGTTAAATTCCAAGTGCCTTTACCATTCATCGACAAACATATCCGCAAAATTATCTACATTTAACCAACTTCTTCTCCAAGCAAATCATATTCGTTACCTAGGGCTGAAGTTGACAGGCACTTGACGTAAAATATACAGTGTTCTTAGATTTTGTTCACGTAAATTAAAACAAGGACATTTTTTGCTGTAATTTACCGTATCAAGTCGCTATCCCAATCAGTAGTTTTGTTTGCTTGTTTTCTTGTAGTGATTTACTTATTCTATTATGTTAAACTACAGAATAATCTACAATTTGTTCTGGTATAAAATAATGAGCAGATAAGTTTTTTAACATATTTTGTGTGAAGTAACCCCCCCTCCAGACGAGGAACTTCGTATATTATTATTTCATATTTTGTTTTAGCACTGAAACATAAGTCCGAAGAATTTCTTTTTCTTAGTTGCTGTGTGTTGTTTGAATTGTCTAAGAGTGAGATAATTCGAATGCGTTTCAATTCTCTTTTGGTATTTTAATCTTAATGTGTTAATTTATTGTTGAATTTCAGATATTACATCAGCCATAATCGACAGTTACTGAATGACTGACTGAAATACAGTAGTTACTTAAATTTTTGACTAACGATCAAAATGACCCATGATTTCGAAACTCTTAACGTACAATGTAATGCTCCGACCGATCTAGATGTATTGTAGCCAGTTTTATGTGGCAGAAAAGCCGTCAATCATTTCACGAAAATACAGCATGCTCAAAGTAAATTATCAAGAATAAAGGCTGTTGAGATAGGGTTGTTAAGAACTTCAGAAGGGTATCGATTACTGGACCATAAAATATATTAAGATTGTTGTTTAGGTCATCAGCCGAAAGGCTGGTTTGAACCTCTAGAGGATTTACTAAGTCAAACGAGGAGTGAAGTGGTTTAAAGTTACCTTCCTCACTGAATTGAAAAGTATGCTTCTCACCATGCCGGGCCCTCTGAAAAACATCTACTCTTCACCCTACAAATGGCACCTTCACTCACCACAGGCCTCAGAGGAGATAACTCTAACTAGTCTCTTTAACACATGTATCTCTTCTGTTCTTAAATCCTTCAGTCATATAATTGGCTGACCATATGATAAGAAAAAGAATTGTTTTTTGAAGCCCTGGAACTGGCAGATCGAGTACAAATAATTTAACACTCCACATGTCTGTAAAGGGCATATTGAGGTATTAGGGATGAACTTAATGTGCCAGGAGTGATTCGGAGATACAGGCAATAGTGGTACCGCCATTTGTTGCTGATGCCAGATGATCAAGAACGGAAACAGGTGGTTACTTCCATACCAACCTCAGAAGTCATTGGACGACCTCAGAAGAGATGGGTATCACAACTTCTTTACAAAATCGCTCATTACTAAGTTTAAAACAGACCAGGAGGCCTAATCCGTAGCCATAATAGTTTATGACAATGATAATGGCCGTCTAACTTTTGTTGAAATTCCTGGTACAAATGTTTTATGATACAATGTTATATGATGTATGGTAAGCCTAATTTTAGGTCGTTAGGAAGCGTTAAACAATTACAGCATTGAACGTAAAAAATGCATAAAAGTAAAAATGTCGTGCTATTATTTTTCTTAAACTTAAAATGTCAAAATGTTTATTTTAAAAAATTGGGCTAGGAAAAATTAACTTTTTCTTTTAAAACTGCATCAAAACTGGTTCTTAATTGGACTGATGTATCACTGCAATAGTGGCCACTGAAAATGTTTGTTAAAAGAAGTGGCCAATGTTGCAGTGATACATCGGTTCAATGAAGAACCAATTTCGATGTAGTTTTTAAAAAAAAGTTAATTTTTGCTAGCCCAATTTTTTAATGTAAAATATTTTGATATTTTAAATTTAAGAAAAATAATAGTATACAACTTTTATTTCGTTTACTTTTATACACTTTTACGTTCAATGTTGTGTTCCCAACGGGTTAGCTAAAAGTAAAGTCGCTGCCACGAGCCAGCTGTTTAATAGCTGATTTTCGGAGACGAAGGTTCCTGGTTCAAATCCTAATAAAGGTAGTTAGTTACTTTTACACGGATTTGAATACTACACAGTGGTTACCGGTGTACTTTGATGATTGGGATTTAAATAACTACCGTATAGGTCTACTCTATTAGGAATAGTCGGCCTGGGTCAGTACAAGACTACACCACATTATACGTCATACATATCATCCTCATCTCATTGAGTCATGGGATTGTTTAGTGTACTTAAATTGAACAGATTAAAACATACACACATTAGGCGTTAAAAAAAGTTTGCTGGAACAATTTTTAGTTAACTTCTGAACAGTTGAAAAGTTATATTATCAAAAACCGGAGCCTTCAAATACTTCAGCGCATATTATTAAAAAACAAATTTACTGTTTATTCATCAAATAAAGTAAGTTTATGAATGCGAAGCAAAGCTAATGGGAATTACTAAATCTTTGGAAAAAATCCCGAATTATAAAGTTAATTTCATCCGAACACTAAAATATCTAACCATTGTAACAATTGACTTTAATTATTCAACATATTATCTTAAATATTTCATAAATGTCTGAGTTTATTTTAACCCTAAAAAATCAACAAAAAAAAACGTCAAACATGACCTTCTGTTAGTTTCAGTGATTAAATAAAATAATCGTAGTAAACTTATCAATTACAGTACATACAACGAGCGATGAGAACCAGGAAAAACATTTATATATAAAAAAAATCTCTTAAAAAATATAATTTAGGCCTACTTGTTATTTTTATATCGACAATAGATTAAATTGTTGTACCCTAATATTTAAAAATAGGTAATTAAGCATGCGCTTCATGCTGGAAAATTATTATTGTTAGTGGATTACATAGATTAGATAGTGCGACTTCAAGGATTTTCTATTTCTAAATACATTTTTTTCTTACTATTCAACTATTATTTTTTCAAAATTTCCTTTACTAATAATACATTTTGTTATGTGCTTAGAAGATATTTACAATACAAAAATATTGTGCTTATAACAAAAAGGAGATTGCAAAATTTATTTGAATGCTTAAAATATGAACGTTAACAGCAGTTAATAGTATATTTTAGTTAGTATGAGGTTAAATATTTTTAACTTATTTGATGTTGAAATTTTTGAAACTGATACTTAAAAAAGCAAAGTGTTTAGTGAAACCGGGAAATCCGGGACCGCAGCACCGGAAATATTGTTAGAACTAAATAAAAATTAAGGAAAAAGTTTATTTTTTTGTCTAATAGAATATATTTTTACTTTCTCTCTTAATATAATAAATATACAGGGAGGGAAAGTATTGTTTACATGTCAATTTTTTGAAATCGAAATTTCACTACAAATATACGTTTTCAGGCCACTGAACCTAAAAAAACATGTTTTTTTAGCGATTGGTCAGTGTGAGCGTACGCGCGCGAACAAAATATCTTAAAAACGAAATAATGTACAAAGTTGAATCTTAGAATTTAAGCTGGGTACCACTAGAAGAGGACCCAACGCGAAAATTTTCATTAAAATCAATCAACCAGAAGTAGGCTTAGCGATTTATTCGTGCAATTTTTTTATTTTTTTGCGAATTTTTCAAAAACGGCTTCTGATATTTTTTTAAAAATTGCCTCTTTACCTACATTTTTTTTGCTCTAAAAAATAGAGTAAGCGTTATTTGCTGAGTTCTTGGGGTGGCTGTGCTCTCGTGGTAAAATTTTTTTTTAAGTTTGCGGTCTTAATATGCATTTTAGGGGAAAGGTTTACATAATAAAATTTGAAGCAAATTAATTAACCTACAACTTTTATTCCTAACAGTTTTCCTACAACGTTTAGTTTAGCGTCGATTAATGATTTTCTGTAGTTTGCTCATTCAAATGGGTAAAAAAAGTGATTTTATTAAGATTACAGACTTGTATGCATTTTATGACAAAAAAGTATAATTAAAGTTATAGGACATAAAAAACCCCCACAAATTTTATTTCATGCATATTATCTACAAAGCATAGTTAAGCGTCAATTAGTGATTAACCGTATTTTTAAGTTCTGAAGAGGTTGATTTTGATTTAGCGTCATTCAATCATGATTAAAATTAGTCTATGGTTTTCATTTTACATTTTTAACTAATGATTAGAAATAGTTCATATTATTTATCATTTAGGCCTATATTGGCAAGAAAAAATCGTGTGATTGTTTCACACCAGATTTTTACATCATTATTTTAAAATAATAAGTTATTGTGTAGGTCGAACGACTTAAAAAAAGTGACTAATGTATTAATAAATAGAATAATTAATTAATTCAACCTATTTATCAGCGGTAGATCCTTTTATTAATTCAAACCATTGGAAGGCTATTTGTTTTAAACAAGGGTTAATTTAGAAACAAGTAATTACAGTTTAAGGTTACAATATAAATGAAGGTGCAGAATGTGTAGTAATGGCCACAATGAATGTTGTATTAATTCGTGAGGAAAGTTTTAGCTTTAAAGACAATGAAGCTATAAATTGAGATTTGTGAGATGTACATTCATTGTCTAATATATTATCTAGTCTTACAATGTATGTCCGGAAATGATATATCCCGTCTCTTACATTTGCTTCCAGTCGTCAGCAGAAGGGAATTTTAAATAGTTTTATATTATAACCCCCAATCTTAAAAAAAAACTTAATAAACAGGAATAGTAGTGATATAACGTTGACGGTTGATACATATTTATAGTTCGGCCTAATTATGAGACGGGGCGTTTATTCGGTAGCTACTTTAGTACTAGACGCGTGCTATCTCTATAGAAAAACAGACGATTTCTTTAATACATGACAGCTGCTCTTCTTATGTTATAAACTGACGTACAAAACGGACGTACACTGACATTGATAAAACCATTTCCACGTTCCAATTACCGGTCGTAGAATTCAATTCTGGAATTTTGAATCGACTTAATGTATATTTATTATGAATTTCCTGAAAATAATTCTATAGATTCAGATAATCTTATCTAAAATAATTATCGGTAGGTAATATGATAGAAGCGAAATTTGACATTTTTGTAAAAGTAAGGAAATTAAAATTGTTAATCCAATAATAACAAATGGTTGAATAAAATGATAATTTAAATTATAAAAAAAAACCTTTAATGATATAAATCTTATATTCCAAACATTTTTTGTCATTAGTCTCTCGACTGGTTTGATGCAGTTCTCCAAACTATCGTGATCAAGTCTTGTCATATCTACATAGGCCTACCTGTAACAGTGTACATCTTTTTTAATTTGTTTTATATATTCTAACCTTTGTCGCCCCCTAAAATTCACTCCCTCAATATTACCCTACATTATTGATAGATACCTGGATGTCTTAAGATATGGCCCACTAGCCTATCCCTTCTTCTGGTAAGATGCTTCCATATACTTTTTTTTCATGCACTCGTCTAAGAACCTCTAAGTTACTTATTTTGTTCACCCACCTAACCTTTAAGATTTTCCAATAACACCACATTTCAAAAGCTTCTATCCTCTTCCTTTCTACAGCCGCTATCACCCACTTTTCACTCCCGTATAATACCGGGTGAGCATAAAGTCTTGCCTTGATTATAAAAATTTATTGCAGAATAACTGTTTGACATAATAATTTAAATTTGATGCTGTTACATAGGTTAGTGTTAATAGTTTTTTTAAGATTACTTACATTAGTAAACTTCAACGTGTGCCCCCTTGGTAGCTCGGAGAATGTCGAAGCGGTATTCCAGTTCCCGCCAGGTGTTTTGTAACATGTGTTCTGTCACAGTACCCACAGCAGCTTGTATCCTAGCCTTCAGTTCGTGAACGTCAGCAACTGGTGTGGCGAAGACTCTATCCTTGATATAGCCCCAGAAAAAAGAGTCAAGGGGAGTAATGTCTGGAGAGCGGGGTGGCCAGGGTGTTGAACCATCCCTTCCAATCCACCGATCCGGAAATGTTTCATCACGGAAAACACCATTAACGCTAACATTTACTTAGATGTTTTGCAACTGTTCATTGCACCACAGTTAGAAGAATATCAACCATGGATAATTTTCCAGCAAGATGGGGAACCGCCCCACTGGGCTTTGATAGTGCGTAATTTCCTGGATGAAACATTTCCGGATCGGTGGATTGGAAGGGATGGTCCAACACCCTGGCCACCCCGCTCTCCAGACATTACTCCCCTTGACTTTTTTTTTCTGGGGCTATATCAAGGATAGAGTCTTCGCCTCACCAGTTGCTGACGTTGACGAACTGAAGGCTAGGATACAAGCTGCTGTGGGTACTGTGACAGAACACATGTTACAAAACACCTGGCGCGAACTGGAATACCGCTTCTACATTCTCCGAGCTACCAAGGGGGCACACGTTGAAGTTTACTAATGTAAGTAATCTTAAAAAAAACTATTAACACTAACCTATGTAACAGCATCAAATTTAAATTATTATGTCAAACAGTTATTCTGCAATAAATTTTTATAATCAGGACAAGACTTTATGCTCACCTACTATACTGCAAACATAGCGTTTCAGGAAATGTTTCCTTATCTGTAAGTCAATGTTTGTAATCAGTAAGTTGTTTTTCATTTCAAAGGCTTTTCTAGCTTAAAAAATTCTACTTTTGATGTCACTTTTGCTTCTACCATCCTTTGTTATTTTACTCTCTAGATAGCAGAATTTCCTAACTTCCTGTATGTTTTCGTTGCCTACTTTTAAATTTCCAATCTCTTCTAAACCACTCTTGTTGCTGTACAACACATTCGGTTTGTTCTTATTAATTTTCATGAAGTAATCCTTTCTCATGATCTCATCCTGATGATTCCAAACATATCCATATCCAAATGTTAAGAATAAGTATTTCTCATTTTCTTCGTACTTTTTTTAATCCCTGATGTTTATAATGTTGCACTCTTTTCAATTTAAGAACAGTAAGCAACCATGTACCAGTGCATTACACTTACTAGTAATAAGACCTGATTTAAAAAATATTATATTTGTTATAGAGGTTGTTTGCTCGTAATAGGGAGGTGGAGTGTTAAATTATTTGCACTCGATCTGCTAGTTCCAGGGCTACAAAAAAACAGTTCTGTTTCTTTTCACACGGTCAGCCAATTATATGACTGGAGCATTTAAGAACAGAAGAGGTAGAGGTGTAAAAGACACTAGTCAGAGTTATCTCCTCTGAGAGTAATGAATTTCTAATACACCCAGACCCTGTGGTAAATGAAGTGAAGTGTCATTTGCTGGGTAGAAAGTAGATGCTTTTCAGATGGCGCGGTATGCTGATAAGCAGACTTTACCACTCAGTGAGGAAGGCATGGTAAACCACCTCACTTCTCGTTTTACTTAGTAAAGCCTCTAGAGGTTCAAACCGATGACCGAAACAACAGTCGTTTTACGATAATCTTTTCGACATATTCAATTGTAAATGGTCGTGAAGGCAGCGATAACTGTAGCGGTGATTGCAGTTGTTCTTCAGTGGTTTATATGAAATTCAGATCTTGTACATCTTCATGCCGTTGGAACAGTGTATTAATTGGAATATATCCTACTAAAAAAGTTAATTTGTTAAAAATCACAGCCTAATGGTTTCTTAATAAAATATTAAATCATTTGTATTCTCTTTTGAAGTACCCAATGTTAATTTTTTTTTTTACGTTTTGGCCACTGTGGACCGCGTTGAACCTTGACAGATGTTTAGTCTTCTTCGTTCCCAGGATTCCCTCATTTTCTGGCTGAATAACTGCTTGCGTTCACTTGTCCATTCTGTGCCCGTTCGTTGGACCTGATGTGATGGTTCCCATCTGTCAACTGTTTCCTTGAAAGCCTTCCTGTCCAGAATGGTATTCTCATCGATGTTCATTTCTTGCAAATCTTTCTGTACTTCTTTGACCCATGGGGTCGTTGTTTTCCGCTGTGTGATGAAGGTGAAGATTTGGTGTGTGAGTCTAGATGGGTCCATTCTGTAAAGGTGTGCGTAAAATTTTGCTCGTCGCTTCCTGAAGGTTGTGCTAAAGGTTTCTGTTTCCCTATATAAATCTCTGTTACTGCGCAGTCTCCACTGTCCTTCCTCATCCTTTCTCGGCCCAAGTATCTTCCTTAGAATTCTTCTTTCCCGTTTTTCTATTTCCTCCATTCCCTTCTTGCTATTTGCATCAAGGCATTCTGCGGCATACAGTCCCTCTGGTTTGATCACTGTGTTGTAATGCAAGATTTTCGCTCTGTTGGAGATACACTTCTTGTTGTATCTGTTTTTGGTGATCCCATACGCCCTGTTCATTTTGTCCACTCTGGTTTGTAGTGCCACTTTTTCTAGTCCATTTGGTTGCATCCATTCCCCCAGGTACTTGAAGTGATTTACTCTGTTAATTTTTCCATATTTGGTTTCTAGGTGTTTCTCTCCTTTGTGTTTCCATTCCATATACTCTGTCTTCTCATAAGAGATCTGCAATCCTGCTTTTTCTGCAGTTTCCTGTAGTCTTTCGATGGCTATTCTGGCGTCACATGTGTTTCTAGTCAGTATGGCTATGTCATCTGCAAAGGCTAGGCAGTCAATGTTGACTTTCCTTCTTCCTGTTCCTAATTTGATTGGTTGCAGTTTCTGTTCTTCCAATTGAATTCTCCACTCCCTTATCACTTTCTCCAATACTAGATTGAATAGAGTGGGTGACAGTCCATCACCTTGTCTTACCCCAGTTTTCACTTCAAAGCTTCGCGACAGCTCTCCCATTAATTTCACTTTGGATTTTGTCCCTGTTAATATTTGTTTGGTGATTGCCCGGGTTTTCTGATCAACACCTAATTCTTCTAGAATCTTGAAGAGGGTTACTCTGTCTATAGAGTCATATGCTTTCTTGAAATCGACAAAGGTTACCACGGTGTTCTGGTTTGAGATGGCTCTGACTCTTAGGATGTTTTTTAGGTTGAATATCTGTTCTGTACATGATCTTCCCTTTCTGAAACCTCCTTGATATTCGCCTATTAGGTGCTCGGTCTGCTTGTTGATTCTCTCCTGCAGGGCTTTTGAGAGTACTTTGTAGGCTACTGGTAGCAGAGATATTCTTCTGTAGCTGTTGCAATTTGTTTTGTCACTCTTTTTATGCAGCGGGTGGATGAGTGCATTCCTCCATTCTCCCGGTATTTCTTCCTTTTCCCAGATATCAACACATAATTGTTGTATTCGTTTGCTTACCCATCCCCCTCCGACCTTTAGCATTTCTGATATTGTTCCATCTTCCCCAGGTGCTTTATCGTTTTTTAAAGATTGAATGATAATGTCTATTTCTTTTTCCGTTGGTGGTTTTGATGGGGGGTTGGGATTGTTGTTGCTGGTGAAACTTAGAGTCCCTTGTGGGAGTCACAGTCGAGTAGCTCTTCAAAATAGTCTGCAAGGGTTTCGCATCCTTCTTTGTTGTTGGTCGTCAGTGTACCGTCACTTTTCTGGAAACTAAGGCTGGTTGGCTGATATCCTCTGAGTTCTTCCTTGAAGGTTCTGTAAAAATCTCTAGAGTTGTGTTGTTGAAAATCTTCTTCCAATTGCTGTAGTTTGTGTTTGTCATAGTTTCTCTTTGTGGTTCTGATGATCTTGGCTGTGTTCTTCCTTGTTTGCCTGAAGCTCTCCCAGTTTTCTGGGTTTTTTTGGTTGTTCCATTTTTTCCAACTTTCAGCTCTTTCATCTAGAGCTTAGTCACACTGTTCGTTCCACCACCTGTGTTTGGGCTTGCGATTGGGGTTGATAGTTTGTTGTGCTATTTGGTATAATTTCCGCGTTGTCATTTCCCAGTTCTCTTCCGGGTTCATTCTTTCGACTTCCTCTCTATACCTACTGCCGTTGGCGCGAAGCAATTCAGAGTTAATCCTGATTTTCCCTGTTGGACGTGGTGGTGGTTTGTGAGGTTGAAATCGTGTTTTAATTATTGTGTGGTAGTGGTCTGAGTCTATGTTCATGCCCTTCTTGACCTGAGTGTTCATGATTTCTTTCTGATTTCTTTTGGTGATGGCCACGTGATCAATTTGAAATTCCCCCATTTTCTTGTTTGGACACATCCAAGTCTTCTTTTTCTTTGGAGTATTTTTGAAGTGTGTGGTCATGATTCTCATCTTGAAGAGTCTGCAAAGTGCGATGAGTCGTATGCCATTCCTATTTGTTCTTGTGTGAGCTGGATAGTATCCCACTGTGTCTCTGTGTGCTTTCTCTTACCCAGTTGGGCGTTGAAATCTCCCATTAAAATTTGTGTGTGTTCATCTGGTAGTTCTGTGATTGTTAATTCTATTATGTTTTTTTGTATTATTCTATTGTTAGTTCTATGAATGTTAATTTATTTAATAAATTATAATAATTTACTTAATAAATATAAAAACTAATGTAGTAGGCCTACATAATTGGTAAATATATTGTGGAATAATTTAAACACCTGCTTTAGATCTAAGGAAAGGAAGATATAAATTTTTTTAAATTTTATTGCTTTTGTATATTACATAATGATAAGAATAATTTTGTATAAAACGATGCAAATATCCAAACGATAGAGTGAGAATTAAAAATAGTCTACATTTGTAGGCCTATAATTTTAGCTTTTATTTTTAGTAACACTTTTTAATTTATTTCTTTTACTGTCAGAAAACATAATAAAATTTTTATTATTAAAAGTAGGCCCCTAACCTAAAAGTAATGATAAAATGTTTAGCTGCACTCAACATAAATTATTCAGTTTTGCGTTGTATTATGTTTAATTGTCACGCGTACAGATGCATGTATTTACTTAATTTATAACGGAAGATGCAACCTGAAGTTTATCTGAAACATATACTTAACTTTTATTATCTTACTTCCAAACATGCAACAGTTGTTACTTTAAAAAGAAATACATTGTATTGTAATTTTTAAGAGCAGTAATCAATCTTTTATATGTGCAATTAAAATTAAGAAATTTTCACCCGTAAAATTATTGTAACCTATAAATAATTTTATATAAATATACGAGGTGTGGCTATTAAATAACGAGCCTGACGTAAACAGTTTTATACAATAATCACTTATTGTCACCTTCAATATACATTCCTTCTCTATTCCTACAACGCTCCATGCGAATTTTCCATTGTTGGAAACAGTGCTAGAAGTCATCTTCTGTCAGCTCCTTCAGGACATGTGCCGATTTCTCTTTTACAGCTTCCACAGACTTAAATCTTGTCCCTTTTAATGCAGATTTCACCTTAGGGAACAGGTAGAAGTACATGTGCAAGATTTGGTGAATAAGGTGGATGTTCTAACACTGAGATCCTGTACTTGGCTAGGAACCTCTTAACAAATAACGCGGAATGAGCTGGCGAATTGTCTTGGTGGAGAACCCATGATTTCTCCTTCCACATTTCGGGGCGTTTTTTCCTTACTCTTTGACGTAGTTTAGAAATTACCTCAAGGTAGTAATATTGATTAATTGTTTGACCTTCAGGAACCCAGTGAAGGTACACAATCCCATGGATATATAAAAAAAATAATCATTGCTTTAAATTTTGACTTGCTCATTCGAGATTTTTTGGCTCTCTGTGAGTTTGGCTCTTCCAGTGCATGGATTGGCGCTTCGTTTCCGGATCATAAGTAAAAAACCACGTTTTGATCACATGTTATTATCTTCTACCTGCTCCCTACGGTGAAATCTGCAATAAAAGGGACAAGATTTGAGTCTACGGAAGCTGTAAAAGAGAAAGCGGCACATGTCCTGAAGGAGCTGACAGAAGATGACTTCTAGCACTGTTTCCAACAAGGGAAAATTCGCATGGAGCGTTGTAGGGATAGAGAAGGAATGTATATTGAAGGTGACAATAAGTGAAAATAAATTTATTTACAACGTCAGTCTTGTTATTTAATAGCCACACCTCGTATAATATCTAATTTAAAAAATACATTTATAGTTCATTTAAAGTCGCTTCAACATTTAGGTCATTAGCGACTACTTTGGTTTAAGAAACGGTGGGTTTGAACGTCTAATAATTTTCCAGAATTTAGCTGGAAATTAAACTTGGGACCTGCCGCTTTGCATCATAGCACTGTTAACCACTGGGCTACGGAGTTGGTCAATATCTGATCATGTTTTACAAGTTCTCTATATACTAATGTATAGTTTTGTTCAGAAAATCTCCCCGATAAAATTACCGGGAAACAAACTTGCTTAAAATAGTCTATTTTAAATTATGAAATTTTTATAGAAATTAATCGACGGAGAAATGGGTATCAAACAGCAGTTCTTCAGAATTGTAGTTTTGGCTAACTAATAAAATATTGATTGTAAAATAGCACTGCAGACAATTTTTATTTGAATTTGAAGACGCATCAACGCGTGGTCATTAGCGACTTCGTGGGTTATACAACTGGAAAGGTTTTGGAAAGGTAGATTATTTTAATAATTTCAGGACTCAAGCCAGGAATCGAACCTGGGACCATCCGCTCTGTAGGCTAGTGCGCTAACCACTACACCACAGAGGCAGAAGACTACTATTTTTATATTTTTATCTGCTTATTTTTGCTCTGCATTAAAGCTTTTACTCACAGTCTCCGATCCGATCTTAGAACATGTTTCCAGCAATTGGTCTGTGTGTAAACAGAAGAACTCAAGAACGGAAAAGCGCACGAATTTGAAACTTGTAATGTAAATTAGTACCACAAGGGCAAAATATTCGATACGAAAATGTTCATCAAACTGGAAGTAACAATTTATTCATGCAATTTTTCACTTTTTGCTATTTCCTCAAAAACGGCTTATACAATTATTTTTTAAAAATTGCTTATTTACTAAATTTTTTATGTTCTAAAAGATAGGGTAAACGTCATATCTGCTGAAATTCTATAAAGGCTGTTCTCTCGTGGTGAAATTATTTTTTTTAATATTGTGACCTTAATATGCCTTTAAGGACAAACTCATGTATAGGTCCTAATGAAGATAGAGAAAATTAAAAACCTACAAATTTTATTGAAGCATTTTTTTTACAAAGGCTAGTTTAGCGCCAATTAGTGATTTTCCAAAATTGTTAAATTCTTATGTATTTAAACATTTTTAAGAGCTGTAAGCTGCAGTACCTTGGTCATATATTGAGAAACCAAAAAAGATACGATCTACTGCAGCGAAAGATGGGGGGAAAGAGGAATCCTGGTAGAAAAAGAATTTTCTGGTTCGCCTACCAGAGGACCTGGTTCGGTAAGAGCTTCACTGAACTTTTCCGGATTGCAACTAATGAGGTCAAAATAGCCATGATGATTGCCAACGTCCGAACCGGGTAGGGATGACAAGAAGAAGAAGAAGTGATTTTCCGTAATTTTTACTCCTACGGAGTTTGATTTTCAAGCGTTATTCAAATGATTGAAATTAGGTTATATTTTTCATTTTATATTGTTTACTGATGATTAAATATAGGTTTTATTCTTCATTATTTATATTGGTAAGAGAAAGTTGCATGAATGTTTCACACCAAATTTTTTATTGTTATAGAAAAACAAAAAATAACAAAATTGGTATTGTTATGTTATGCCACAAACAAACAAATGAACCTATCCTTAGATCCAATATTTAGAAAATTTTATTGCAACATAACTTTTAATTGTAACAAAATATTGAATCACAAATTTATTTTATTGCTGTGAACTATTCTACAATTAATGATCAACAAAAACTGTCTTAAAACAAAAAGAGAAATTTAAAATAAATTTTATTTAGAAACGAATCATAAACTACCCATTAAAATATTACTTTCATTGCGATTTTTCAATGTAGTCTTTTATGCATTGAGTGGAAAGGAAGTGATACAATTTACTGTGAGAACTGTTAAATAATCTACACATATCTAACATCAGTAATGTATTTCAAAAACACTAAACATGACTTAGAAAATATACATTGAAATAAATGAATATAATAAAGAACAGCTTTGATGTATGAATGAGGTGTACTAATTGACTTCCAAGTCCGTAAAGAAAAATTATGTATAACAAGCGTTACAACTAAGTTTATAAGTTATACAGTGGTGTACAAACTGCATTTAAGTTAAGTGAGTTTCTTTAATATACTTAATACAGGGTGTCTTTAAAAGCTATGTACAAACTCTAGAACGTTATTTTTTAGTTAAATATGATACTTAGGGCTTATATTGGACAAAAGCCTTGAGTGGAAATCACACATGAAAAAGAAAAGACTTTTATTAAATACTAAATTATGACAAATGTACCGATTTCTCAGTAGAACCTGTCCTTTACTAATTTCTTCAAAATTACTGCAGTACAAATCATTGTTTAAACCAGTTTGGACTTACGGATTCCAGTTATTTGGCTCAGCAAAATCCAGTAAACTTAATCATTTACAGACACTCCAATCAAAATTTCTACGTTTAATATCAAGAGCTCTGTACTGCAATGACACACACTCCGATTTAGGGATTCCTACCGTTGAAGAGGTAGCGCAGTCATATTATAAAAAAATCTTTTCAAATTACTACTAAATCCGAATCCTCTACTTCAAGAACTTCATCGCTTTCACCTTCCTGGGAATCCAGCCCGGCGCCTAAAAAGAAGATGGAATAGAGATTTTCTCTGAGTTATAACTTAAAAATAATAAAAACAAATAGACTAATTACCATGTAAATAAATCAATTTATTTCATTTTTTATTATTACCATTATTATTTTATTTTAATTTAATACTTAATTATGTACCCAAAGTTGTATCATTCGGTATCAATATTTGTCTTTGTGTTTCCTTTTTTCATGTTACTTTGTATCTTTGTACTTATATCACATTTTCTAGTAGTTGTTTAGGTGTGTACTATTGAAAATTTCAAATAAAAAATTAAAAAATATATAAATGAAAAAATGTTCATAGCCTATAAACATAGGTCCGAGACCCTTCGTTAACGAGTTACAGCTTGCGAAACAATTCGCCTGGAATTTAGTTACAACTGACTTCATCCAATCCCAAAAGACAAAGTCTGATTGGTGAGATCAGGAAATCGTGGTGGTGATTCGTTGGTCGGTGATTTCCACCACTATTCCTGACCACACACAATCAGACTTTGTCCTGTGGAATTGGATGAAGTCAGTCAGTTATTAAAAACAACGCACCCTATTATCTAAGGTATCGAATAATAGAACGTACAGAAAATGTTAAGAATATGCTACTCTTGTTACGATAAAAAAACAGATTCCTTGAAAAATAAAATAATAGATTCTACGAGTGAAGTATGCATTTTTTAAGAAGACAGAGGTCATTTTGAGAAATTCTACAGGTAGGTAACAGCCAATAACTACCTTTATTATTTTAATTGTTTTCAGAATTGAAATAAGGAGTTGAAAAGCTACTATTGGAAACCTATGAAAAAATTGTCTCATTTTGTTGATAAATAGTAATTTTTTGTGATAATTTATCCTGGAATTTTATTAATAGTAGTCGAATTTCAATGTACTGTATGTATTTTTTACTGACTTAATTACTTCAATTTTCTCAGAATTTAATTTTCTACGTGTTGAATTAAAAATTAGTGACTTATTTAAACATTTCACAAAGTTATTTTATATATTAAACCTAAAAAAATATTCGACCTCAATTTTTGTATTTTACAGTACGTCAGATTTCTTTAAAACTAATTAAGATACAATTTTATTCAGTTTTTCAGGTTAAAAATTAAAAATGCTTTCAATTTTGTTTCTTAATTAACCCCTTAAAAATGTCAGTAGGCCTATGTCCTTAAATCCCCGGGGTAACTGAATTCCAGGCGAAGTTTGATCAAATATTTAAAACATCTGGTGTGAAACACTCACACAACTTTCTCTTGCCAATAAAAATAATGAGCAATAAATAAACTTATTATTAATCATTACTAAATATTGTAAAATGAAAAACGTAACCTAATTTTAATCATGAGTGAACGACTCGGTACGAATATCAACCTCTGTAGATCTTAAAGGTACGGAAAATCACTAATTGACGCAAAAATAGGTTCTGTAGAAGAAATTGCTTGAAATAATGGATGTTGATTTTTTATTTCCAATAACTTTGATTACAGAGGCCTACACGTTTGTCTAAAATGCACATTAAGTCCGCAATATTAAAAAATCCCATTTTTACTGATCTTAATGAGAAAATTAAAGAATATGAGTAATTGACGCTAAACTTAACCGTTGTAGAGAAAAATAGTTCAAATTAAAGTTGCAGATTTTTTAGTTTTCTACAACTTTAATTTTATACAATTTCCCCTAAAATGCATATTAAGGCACAATCTTAAAAGAAAACCATTTGTTACCACGACAGCACAGCTTCACCAAGAATTAAAATTTCAGCAGACACAGCGCTTACTCTATCTTGTAGAGAATAAATAATAATAATAAGTTAACGAGACGATTTAAAAAAAAGTCAAAGAATTTATTTTAAAAAAATCTCAAAAACTTGAAAAATCGCACGAATGAACTACTATTTCCGGTTAATCGGGAATTTTCGATGAAAAGTTTCGTTTTGGGTCTCTTAGAAGTATCTTCGCCAGCTGTAACTCGTAAACGAAGCATTTCCGAACCAATGTTTATAAACATGAATTTTTTTCTTATATTTAGCCACATAATAACTTCCTAGATTTTGAATATAATTTTAAAGACACCCAGTATAGTGCTGTATCAATTGCATTTAAGTTTTTTTTACATACTAAATATGTTTATTTAAATATAGCCTACTTGTAAAGATGCATATAAATAAGAACAGAAATGTGTGTTTAAATATTAAGATAAATAAACGTAGAATATAATGAGTTTTGTATCTTTAGTTGGAAGTTCTCAATCTTATTTCTATAATAATTTGCAAAAGTTGTATTTATGTATAAGTAAATGAAAGGTATTGACCCTATCAGATTCCACAGAAATATTTCTGTCGTAGTATAGTTCATATATCACTCTCAAGATTGTATGAGAGTCGCTTTAATCAAAAAAGAGGAGGTAACTTTACAAATGATGACGGCTGTGCGTATTCAGACTTGATTCTGCTCAGCAGTGCATCTTGCCTTTTGACAATAAGTCAAGAGTATATGCGGAATGATTTAACGAGAGTTGAACAGGATTTAAGTAGTTCAAGTTGAAAATAACAAGACTTATCTTTTTAATAGTAAATCTGCATCTAGTACTAGAAAATTCAAACCAGAAAAGCGCTAGGATATTGTAAGTGTTTTTTAACATGATGTAGATTATTTATTTCAAGAGGTGTTTTACTTTCTCATGCCCTATATGAATTTACTGTAAAGAGAATTGTTTACAAGTCGATTTTTCAAAATTGAGTTTGCACCAGAAAAACACGTTTTCAGGCCCTTTAAATCTCCCAAAAAAAAAATCTTTTTAAGCGATTGGCCTGTGGTGTGTGTGTGTGTGTGTGTGTGTGTGAGAGAGAGAGAGGGAGAGAGAGAGAGAGAACTAAATATCTTAAAAACGGATTATCGTACGAATTTGAAACTTAAATTAGGTACCACTAGTGGACCCAATATGAACATTTTCATAAAAAATGGTGAACCGGAAGTAGTAGGCCAATCTAGTTTATTCGTGCGATTTTCTTAACAAAGTCTCTTACGTTTTAATTTTCTTTTTTTAAATCTCCTTACTACATTTTTTATGTTTTAGGTACAAGATAGGGTAATTGCCATTTCTGCTGAAATTCTTGGGGATAGGGCCGTACTATCATGGTAACATATTGTGACAATATCGAAGAAAAGGATGGTTCGCGAAGGTTCTGGTGTTTCATTCATAAAAATAGTAAAGAGAGGATAATAGAGTGAAATAGTAACAATATAGTGACAATAAAAGTATGCCTATTATAAAAGGATATCTATTCATAAAAATTATTTAATAAGACTGCGCGCTATTGTGTAGGATAAAAGGTCGGGTATTGTTAAACAACTGTTTAGGAAAGGGACCCGTAACGACTTTTATTCTATTTACAATAAGACCTATTGTTGACTTGTTTACAATAGATTGTTCTAGCACTCATTTATAAAGGGTTATTTTTTGTACTTTATTATTTGCATGGAGTTTCTCTGCTTTGCTAGAATTATCTTTTTGAAAGAGTATATAAAGAGACCCCCGAGCGCGGTCAGAGTTAGTATTCGTTTGACCTTTGACGAGTGACTGTCGGGCGTTGTACAAGTTAACGGTTCCGAGCATTGTGTTGGTCAACGATTATTATACTGTCTTTGTTTGTGTGTGTGTATTGTGAAAAGTTAATGTGTATCTGTATTAAATTCAGTTTTGTGTATTCAGTTTTCATTTTGTATGTGTATTCAATATAATTGATTGTAAGTGGTGCTAAGTAAATTATTAAGTTATTTATTGTTTATTATTTATTTTAAGTAAATTATTAAATCATTTATTGTATTACTTCATTATAATTAGTTAATTATTTATTTTGTAATCTTTTAGTGTAATAAATATTTGTAATATTGTAAACTTTAGTGTAATAATTATTTAATAACCTAGATCCCGAAACGGACCTTAGCGATAAGTGTCACAATATTTTTTTTTAAGATTGCTGCCTTAATACGCATTTTAGGGCAAAGTGTAGGCCCCTATATAATTAAGATTGTAGAAAATTTTTTAAACCGTAAAATTTTTATTGATAACATTATTTTCTACAACGCTTAGTTTAGCGACAATTAGTAATTTTCTATATTTTCTCATTAAAATTGGTAAAAAATTGGATTTTTAATGATTCCTTGTGGGGGGAAAATGGATTCATAACATATACTTTATTCCTTTGGAAGTCTCCTTGATACAATAACAAAAAACCTTACTCTTTTCACACGTTTTAGGATATTATTGTACAACTAAATAGGCAATTTAAAAACCGATTCTTACTACGTACAATGCAATCCTTTCTTTTATCGGTATTTCTTTATCGACGTACAATAAAATTATTATTAGTTTTAGATAATAATTATAAATAAAATCATTACACATTACAAGAACAGTAAAGAACAAAATTGGTTAAAGAATTTATATGCAAAATAATATATTATTATTTTATTACTATATAATAAGCGTGTAATTCAATTAATATGATTATGTATAATTTCAGTAGAATATTTAACAATTTATGCATACATAAAATATTCAAAAAATATTTTTAAACTTTTTTGTTAAAACGTTAACAATGTGAAACATATGTTGCTTGATAACGTTGTATTTTTCATGGTTTTTGTTAAACAAGTTTTCTGACGTCAATAAATTAAATTCATTAATATTAATTAAGATGGGATTTTCGTGAGGTTAATTGCATAGCACAGCAGTTAGGCCTTTACTATGATCTAGTTTGTATTTTACTTTAATAATAAATTATGTATTTTATTATTATATTAACAGTTTATATAAAATCTTAGGTTATACCTATTGAGTGGTTACGTATTATATTAACTCATTTCTTATCTTCCATAATAATTTTTTAAAAGATCTATGTGCTTGACTTAAATTAATAATTTCTTTTATACCGTTATCTTAGAATATGATCATGGAGTTTTAATAGTTTTTGTTTTTTATTATATTTTATACTTTGATGTATTTATGAGCGAAAATCATTCGCGTGGTTCGTACCTTTTATGTGGGCCTACTTTAAATTATTGTGCATAATATAATATAATAAAATGTTTCCTGTCTGTACTCATACCAAAACAATTGTCGGCTATGCACTCCTATTAATATTTCAAATCTATTTTTTACTTTCTCTTGCCTATATGAATATATAGGAAGGAAAGTATTGTTTTCATGTCGATTTTTCGAAATCGAGTTTTCACCGGATCTATACGTTTTCAGACCCCCTGAACCCAAAAAAACATGTTTTAAGCGATTGGTCTCTGTGTGTGTGTGTGTCTGTGTGTGAACAGAATATCTCAAGAACGGAACATCGTACGGACTTGAAATTTGAAACTTAAGTTACATACCACTACCGAACCCGACACGAACATTTTCATCAAAATCGGTCAACCGGAAGTAGTAGTTTATTCGTATAATTTTTCACTTTTTTGCGATTTTCTCAAAAACTGGTCCTACGATTTTTTTTAAAATCGCCTGGTTTACTCAATTTTTTATTCTCTACAAGATAGGGTAAGCGCCATGTTTGCTGAAATTCTGCGTGAGGCTGTTTTTACGTAAAAACATTTTCTTTTTAAAATTGCGGCTTTAATATGCATTTTAGCGCAAAACGTTATACAATAAAAGTTGTAGGAAATGTAAAATTCTACAACTTTTATTTCAAACATCTTTTTGTATAACGCTTAGTTTAGCGGTAATTAGCAATTATCTGTTTTTTTTCTCACGAAAACGTGAGAAAAATCTATTTTTTTAAGATTTCGGCCTTAGAATGCATTTTACGACAAAAGTGTATAAAATAAAATTTATAGAAAATTAGGAGATCTACAACTTTTATTTTAAGCATTTTTTTGTACAGTGCCTAGTTTAGCGTGAATGAGCGATTTTCCGTATTTTTAAGCCAAACTGAGGTCGATTTTATTTTTGCGTATTTCACTAATGTTTTTTGAGGTTAGTTTTTTGTTTATTTCTAATGTTAGGTTTATTGTTAGTTATTTGTATTGGCAAGAGAAAGTTGTGTGAGTGTTTCACACCAGATTTTTTTGTTATCGGTAAATATTTTATCTTAAATAAACATCCATTTATTTCAATATTGAGGTTTTAGTGTTCGCAGATGACATTGTACTATCGACAGATAATGAAATCGAATCAATTTCACAAATCGAACAAATACATATACCTACGCACAAGCTCATGGCTTATGTAGGCATCATCACTCAATAGAAAAAAAATACTTGAAGTGGTAAGTCATGAATCTAACTTAAGAGTTAATATTTGGCTTATCAGTTATATCTTTACAAATCATGTCCTATACTTCCATTTTGGAGTCTCCTATATGGAGTTATTGAAAAAAAATTATACTATAATATCTCATAATTCTTTAAATAAAATAATGAAATTAAAAAATTCTCATGGTATTTCCGTTTGTGTTAGTTTCAACTTTGTCTAATGTCTATTATTAGACTATAACGTATTAAGTATTCTACAAACATTTTTCATTAATAATACAACATCTCATACATGAAATCCTTATGTAGGTTATTTGAATTATCATTTTATTTTGTATCTCCTGATCATCGAGATGATTAAAGGTCACAGAAATTGTCGTGACTTAAAAGCATCAATAGGTACTCTTACATACAAAGACAGTTGGCGGGAAAGAGAATGTCCATTTCCAATTGTAAAGAAGACGGACTGACACAGAAGAGTGATGTTTAGTTATTCAGTTGGTATATGTCAGACGGCTTCCTTAGGGACTGTCAGCAACTTTTTTCCCACTTTCTCTACTTACCAAACTCAATTCATGTGTAACCTATTCTATGTTATTTCCATAAAAAGATACACCGATTGTTTACTAGAAAACCTTATTTGATGTTTAATGCAGAATAATTTTCTCTCCATTTATTTGTACTTACATTTAACTTTTCTGAAAAATTACTATAAAATATACGTCTTATAATTACAATTAAATTATAAATTATGGAGTGTGAAGTCAAATAAAGATTCTGAACATTTCCATTTAAACTCTCTTTTATCCACATTTGCCAAATAATGCATATTTATTAATGTACTTTGAAAGGAGACATGATCTTTTAATCAAACAAGATATACAAAAATAGATACAGTAATTAAAAAATGAAGCTTTTAAATAAGTATTATTCTAAATTTGGATTAATTCTGTCAGATTCCTTTTAAAAAGCAAAACGGATCATAACAATTGTATATTGTTGTTATGGCCATCAACCGAAAGGCTGGTTTGAACTTCTAGTCTAGAAGTTTTACTAAGTAAAACGAGGGTGATGTGGTTTACCGTGCCTTCCTCACTGAGTAGAAAATTACGCTTATCAGCAAGCCAGACCCTCTGAAAAGCATATATTTTCCATCGTGTAAATGACTCATTCAATTCATTCACCACATGATCTGGTTGTATAATGAAATTTATTACTTTCAGAGGAGTTAACTCTGACTAGTGTATTTTACACCTCTACCTCTTCTGTTCTTTAATGATTTAGACATTTAATTGGCTGACCATGTGACAAGAAAAATAACTTTTTTTTATCTTTGAAACTAACAGATTAAGTGCAAATAATTTAACACTCCACCTGTCTGTTATGGGCAGAAAAATCGTATATGTTGTTTAATTATGTATAATATTAGGACTACTATAGAAGACTCAATCTATTATACACACAATCTGTTCGTTGCAGGGCTAAAATAAATAGTTCTGTTTCTTATAACATGGTCAGTCAATTAAATGACTGAATCATTTAAGAACAGAAGTAGTAAAGGTGCAATAGACACTAATCAGAGTTGTCTCCTCTGAAAGTAATGTATTTCATTAATCAGCCAGACCCAGTGGTGAATGAAGTAAAGGTGTCATTTACAGAGTGGAAAATATGTGCTTTTCAGAGGGCCCGGCATACTGATAAGCGTACTTTTCCACTCAGTGAAGAAAGCAATGGTAAACCAACTCACTTCTCGTTTTATTTAGTAAAATCTCTACAGGTTCAAACTAGCCTTTTGGTTGATCACCAAAACAACATAGAAGACTATTCCGGATTGTAGAGAACAGATTTAAGATAGGCTAAATATTGTAACACCTAAGCCTAGGTTTGTTCGGGAACTGGATATAATAAATAATAAACACACTTTATTGACAAAATTAATAATTACAACTAATTATCTAACTTATACTACTAACAAATACAATTACAATACCTACATAAATCAAATCAATTGCAGAACTTAAGCTTAAACTTAACTTACTATAATTAAAACATAGTAACAACAAGCAATCAAAACAATCGATTTATCTGTCCGGATTCGCTTGCTACTACCCGTACGCACACGCATAATTAACGTAATGCAGAACCGGTTCCGTAACGGCACTATTTCGAACGGCCCGACACACTTTCCATTCACAATTCAATTATTAACTGATTCACTACAAAGGTGCTAACTGTATTTATACTTGTGGTTTCATAGTTTCTCCAAACAATCGAGAACACTGTAGAAGGAATAAAAATAAAAACAAACGTTTATACTAATTCGATTTCTAGGAATTCCTATTTAAAATATTCCATTCATTTCAATTCACTATCCTTGTTTAACACTCCCTATCCGACACAATACAGAAATTTTACATTATATAATCTACCCCATTATGAGTTTCTATAATATCCATGTATAATGTTACAATACGTTAAGAAAATTGAAAAAAGATAGATACATTTTCTACAATTTAAAAATTACATCTTAAAATTTATATCGCCTAAATCTAGTAAACAACTAGCTGAAGGACTGGAAAATGAAGTTACATCCGAAGTTTGTTCACATCACATTCACTCTAAATAAAGAACCGGTGCCGTCGTTGTTCTAAAAAATGCACCTACCCCGAAAAATTCTACTGTTCGTTATCTTGGACTTTATTTCGATCAGTGGCTGACATGAAAACACCACATTAAGACAAAACGATTACAACTAAACTTTCATTTGAAACAACTACACAGGTTTGGTCACTCTAATCACCCATACGCCTCAAACAGAAATTATTACTCTACAAAATTCCCTTCAATACCTATCTGGATGTACGGTATTCAAATTTTTGGTTGCGCAAAACAGAGTAATTTAAAAATTATTCAAGCATTCCAGTCTAAGTTTCTCCGTATAATTACCGGTTCACTCTACTATATCTCAAACTACACGCCGATTTAAAAAACACCACTCATTTGCGACATCATCAAAAATAGTTATTTTAAATTCTATTCGAAACTACAAATTCTTAAAAATCCGCTTATCATTTGTTACATGGAAAATCTACTAGGCTTCATTAGAAGATTAAAATAAAGATGGAACAGAGATATTTTTAATTCTTTCTGTATGTTCATGTATGTTGTTTAGGTCAACAGCCGAGAGGTTTTACTGAGTAAAAATGAGGAGTGAGGTGGTTTAATATTGCCTTCCTCACTGAGTTGAAAGAATATGCTTATCAGCATGCCAGGCCCCCCCCCCCCGAAAAATACCCTCTTTGCACCCTGAAAATGACACTTTCACTTCATTCACCACAGGGTCTGGCTGTATAGTGAAATTCATTACTCTCAGAGGAGATAACTCTGACTACTGTCTTTAACACCTCTAGCTCTTCTGTTCTTCAATAGTTCAGTCATACAATTGGCTGACTATGTGATAAGAAACAGAACTGTTTTTTGTAGCCCTGGAACCAACAGATCAAGTGGAACCAACAGATCACTTTCGCACCCGTTATGGGCATGTACCTAGCCGAAAAAGGTAAATGTGGAATGTTAGATGTAACTGTTTTTCTTTTTGTTAACATGCTTTATTACCACTGGTAATAACTTTTCTTAGACAATATGAACTTTTAATTGTTATTTTTTTTGTTTACTTTAGTATATTTTTTGTTCATTGTGATTCCAAATTTAACATTGTTAAATGTTGTAATTTATATTCGTGCCTGTTCTTGTTAATTGTAATGCAATATCGATGCCCTCTCATGCTTTAGTTGTTCTCTATAGTACAGTTAAAGAATTTAAATAAAAGTTAAAAAAAATTTACATTAAATTCAAAATCCAAACAATATTTTGTTTTTAATCTCTTCCCATTTCCCGGTATTAATCTCCAATGGTTATCGTTCAAAACAAAACAATTCATAATTAGATAACTCTAGTATTACAGAACATAATAATGATAAAACCATTCAAGAAAAAGAAACAATATTAACAATTTAATTGTCGCATTATTTTGTAATGAATTCAATGAAAGAATTAATTTAAAAAAAAGGAGAAGATTGGTAGGCATTATTCGACGGGGTAGGAAATAATAAACATCGTCCTTGGCTGGGTAGATCTAATAGTTGCATGTCGAATACTCTATTATTTTTCTTTAAATTGCAGCTAAGCATTTAATTTTTATCGCAGTTTACGGTCAAACTATGGGTTAATTGGTAGTTGTGCGGACCTTCTACCATTATGAATGAGCTGCCGTTATTGCAGGAACCAAGTTATTTTCTCATACATCCACTGACTGAATCGTCTTTTATAGAGAAACCAACACCTAAAATCTAAATTTACACACTTTCTAACTGATATCGTTTAATCTAAATTACTTTGCTATTCATCTACAATTGCCGACAAAAACAATTTTTGGCCTCATAAATTATTTTTTTAATATACCTTGTCATATTGTGTTTCCACCTTAATGCACATGGTTGACATTATGTAAACATCTCATAACTTATTCAAAATTATTATTCTTATAATTTATTACTAAAAATTATTTATTACATCTTACATCAACATCATCCTATAAAGTTGGTCTACAAAAATTAAAATTAGTTTAACTAGTTCGTTATAATTTTTAATTTATAACAGTTTATGTAATAAAATGTTTATAACATTACGTGAGATCTAAATTTATTAGTTGGTTGAAAGACACCATAAGTGATGAAAAAAATTTATTTCTCTGGGAAGTTGAGCGGATAAATCACATTTTAAAATATTTAATTTTAATATTTAAGTTATTAATTTACGAAAAAATTTTAAACCAATTTGAGCTTAAGGTGTTCTGCTCTGTGACTACGAAATCCAGCAAAGTAAAAATCATACTAGGCAATTAGTAAAAAAGGGTTTAAAGTGTCTCTATCTGCCCATAATAGACAAGTGGAGTGTTAAATTATTTGCACTCAAACTGATAATTCCAGAGTTACAAAAAATAATTCTCTTTCTCATCACATGTTCAGCCAATTAAATGACTGAATCATTTAAGAAAGAACAGAAGAGGTAGGTGTATAAAATACACACGTCAGAGTTATCTGGTCTGAAAGTAATGAATTTCATTATACATTTTAACCCTGTTGTGAATGAAATGAAGGTGTCATTTATAGGGTGGAAAGTAGATGCTTTTCAGAGGGCTTGGCATGCTGATAAGCATACTTTTAATTTTAGTGGGCAAGGCATGGTAAACCACCCCACCCGTCGTTTTACTTAGTAAACCCTTCAGAGGTTCAAACAGCTTTTCGGCTGATGACATTAAGAACATGTTCAAAGGAAGTTTGTGTATCATTTATTAATACCCAGTTTCCAAAAAACCTGGAATAGGCTACACGTTGTAATACAAAGATTTCAAAGTAAAGTATTAAGGAATATTTTAGATGCTCCGTCGTACATTCATTTCCCGGTCACAATTCAGAAGTAAACCATCGTTATTCTTGATTGTGATTATGAGAGTGAAGTCTTAAATATCATTTGAGGAGAGAACGATTAGAAATTTAAGATTTCTTTCGCTGTGTTCTAATAGTATTGGAAAAGTGAAGTTTTAATGGTAAGTTTATGCTTAATTTATAAATAACTACAACTGTAAATAACTTTTAATTGAGAATATGTTCGTTAATTTAAGTGCTGAAATAAACCAGTTGAAAACCCTCATCGGTGTTTGATTATGGATTTCTAATCCAGTATCTCTTTAATTAATTTTTTTTCTAAAAGTTTCCTTCTTCTTAAAGTCTCTCTCCTATCGGATTTTGGAAATCATCGCCATTATGCGGACTTTATTTACTGCTGCTTGGAACAGTTTCGTATTACTGCAACTAAACCAGTCCCCCAGATTTTCCCTTAAAATTTTCCTATGTCCTGTTTAATCTATTAGATATGCCTCGTGTCATAAATAACCAGCAAGTATTGACTGACCGACTACAAAAGAACTAACTGATTTTATACATGCGGTCTGATAGTTTCCCGAACAATCAAGATCCTTCCAACAATTTCACAGCTATTCTGGAACATCATAGAAGGAATCAAAATAAAACACGTTACTACTAGTTTCGATTTCCAAGAAATCCTATTCAAAACATTCCATTCAAAATATTACCCCTGTTCAATACACAACACTTCATAAAATACATAATTTTTTAAATTGAAAAATTGAAGAGCTTAGCGGATGAGGTGCTAAGTAATATTTTTTTAAAAACTTAAAAAACTTAGTTTTTGTGATGATGAATTTAAACTCTGTCTCTATAGTTTAAGGAAATACTAGTGGAAAAGTGGTAGTGGTAGGCCTATACGATTGTACCCTATTGCTTAATTTAGTGTTCTGTAGTGCAATAAAGTGTCAAGATTACCTTAACGCCTTTTACCAGAATGAACTGCAGCCTTAGAAACACCTTTTCGAAAGAATAACCGTTAACTGAGGTATTACATATTTTATCTTCACCAGTATCAGCTATTATTTGGTATTTCTTAACAAAATTCTGTTATGAAACATTTTGTCCTCTATTTTTGAAATACCGGGACCTATTCCGTTATTTCACATCACATCATCTATAACCTTAAAGTTGTCTCGTGTAAACGCATCTTTACTATTATTACTGATGACTCCCACTCACTATAATTAATTGTAGATATTGTTTGTATGTTTATTAATATACATCAGTTGGTTGTTTGCTTCGCACGTGTTCTGTTCAATAAATAATAATTTTTTTGGAATTGGCTCCTATTATTTCTATTAAAAATTCCTACACGTCTCCTTCAAGAGAAAGGAATATTGCGAAATCCGGGCATTTGTTTAAATGGACACGATATGATACTGTACACCACTGGCCAGGATTGTTGGGTGTGTAATACAGCAATCTGCAGAATTAGTAACATCTAAGAAGCGACACATTTCTCGCTAATACGAAGTTGGATTATCGAACCATCATTCTCTTCATTCTCAGTTACATTTAAATAATAACGTACAGTTACAGTTAAATAAAAATGAAAACAACCGAAATAAAAGAAACAGGCGATTGATAGTCGAACAGTAGCCTACAGAGCACGCGCTGGTGATTGTTGGGTCGAACAGTAAAGATTCACACGATATTTTGATGATGTGAAATAACGGAATAGGTCCAAATACCATTATCCATCCTCAGAAAATATATAGTGTACGATACAGATTTTTAGAGGACGAAGGTGTGAAATACATAAGAAAAACATGAGGAAATTGTACTGAAAAGTAATGTTCAAACAAATTTTAATTGCATAAAGTGGTAGGTAATATGTAGTTACCACAATGAAAGAAATTAGGCAAGTCATAAAAAGATCGGAGCTTTAGAATTTTAAATTCATTTTTCTCAAAACTATATTTTTGTTACATAACACCTTCTTCCATTAAGTTCTTCAATTGATTCTTTTAGCCATTTCTAGAATATCACAACGTTACATTATCAAGGAAGGAAATTTATAAAACTGGACTTCTTTTATAATTCTTCTTCTGCTTCTCTTCACGGTTTAGGCCTTGGCCTGTTCCGATATCACTCTCTTCATCTCCATCTTTTCCTCGGTCTACCCAGAGCTCTTCTGCCTTGTGGTTTATATTCCCACATCTGCTTCGGTATTCTTCCATCCGTCATTCTGTTTAGATGTTCCTTCCATCTTGTACTTTAAGATTCTCTCATGTACGGTAACAACCTGTAGTTCCTCTCTTATGTCCTCAATTCTTATGTGGTCCACCCTTGAGCAAAAAACCCTTTTACTGCTCGCAAAAAACTCATTTCTGCCTTTTACAATTGATTCATAAATTAGTGAAGTGGCAAAGATCGTCGATCAGAGCTGTAATTGAGCTCAAATAAACGACCTTGACTAATGTAATAAATCGATTGAAAAACAAGTCTGGCACCCCGAATTTGCAGAAAAGCTCGTATTACTATGATTCCGAGTATAGTTTTAAAAAGTTATATTCTTAATAAATTAATCTTTCATTTTTTGTTATATTCATATTCTTTAGATCCGGAAAAATCGGTTATCCGAAATCCCCAATTATCTCGGATAATCAGAATTCTACTGTATAACTAAAATTAATGTGTATTTAAAATGTGGTGTAAACAGTAAATAATAGTAGGACTACTGGTAACAGTAATAAAAGAAATAGTAATAAAGTAATTTAAGTAAATCAACTATTATAATAATAATTACAATAATTTTGTTGGCCCGTTGAATTTCACATTATATCTAACCTAACTTGTTAGTTTAGTAATTACGCGGTCAGTATTAATTTAGATTTTTAGCTATGATAACACTTTGTACTTGTCTCATATAAATTTCAAAATATAATTTATTACTTAATCCGGCGGTTTATTTTAGTATAATGACCCCTAGTAATGTAAAAATATTTTGTTTTGTTTTGTAGTGGGTGCTCAAAAAATGATTTCTCTTATTAAACTGAAATTTAATTTGTGATTTATAATAAAAATTATACCCATAACGGGCAGGTGGAGTGTTAAATTAATTTCACTCGATCTGTTGGTTTCAGGGCTACAAAATATAGTTCTGTTTCTTATCACATAGTCAGCCAATTATATGACTGAACTATTTAAGAACAGAAGGTAGAGGTGTAAAAGACACTAGTCAGAGTTATCTCCTCTGAAAGTAATGAATTACACTATACTGCCAGACCCTGTGGTGAATGAAGTGAAGGTGTCATTTGCAGGGTGGAAGGTGGGTGGGTGCTTTAGGGAGGGCCAGGCATCCTGATTAGCATACTCTTTCAACTCAGTGAGAAAGGCAATAGTAAACCACCTCACTCTTCGTTTTTACTTTATAAAACCTCTAGAGGTTCAACCAGTCTTTTGGCTGTTGACCTAAACTTCAACAATAAAAAATAAAGTTATGTTGTGGTAACTATTACAAACTTGACGAAACGACAGTTATTTTTGATTTTGTACTAAATTTTTTTGGCATCAGGTGCATATATTATATAGTTCGAGAAAATACGATGTAAAAACTAAAAGGATTCCTAAAATATAAGCTGATAAGAAAAATGGAAAAAACACACGACAAATAAATGCTACAATTTAATATTAATTAATTATAAAACTAAGGATTTTATAAATTATTTTGTCAGAGCGTAGGTGTGTAGATTTAAGGGCCAGTGAATAATTGAGGCGTAAAATATGTATATTTTACTTGTTTTATGTTCTCTAACTTTATCAATGAACATATAGGGAAGGAAAGTATAGTTGTCATATCGTTTATTCAAAATGGAGGCTTTCACCGGAAATACACGTATTCATGCCCCAGGACCCAAAAAACATGTTTTTAGATTGGTGTGTGTGTGAACAAAATATCTCATGAACGAAATAGCGTATGAAGTTTAAACTTGAAACTTAAGTTACTATGGTAGGCAACTCGATACGAACTTTTCGTCAGAATCAATCGACTGGCATTAGTAGGGCTAGTTTGTTCGTTCGATTTTTCTCAAAAACGGCTCCTACGACTTTTTCAAATTTTCACTTCACTTGCGTCATTTTTTATGCTCTACAAGATAGGGTAAAAGCCATGTCTGCTGAAATTTTTGCGGGAGCCGTGCTACCTGGTAAAAAACTTTTTTTTAAGATTGCGGGCTTCATATGCATTTTAGGGCAAAAGCGTTGGTAATTAAAATTTTGAGAAATTAAAAAACTACCACTTTTATTTCTACAATTTTTTTTCTACAATGCTTAGCCTACTATAGTGTCAGTTAGTTATTTTCTGTAGTTTGTTCATTAAAATAGGTAAAAAATTGGTTTTTTTATATATTGCGACCTTTTACAACAACCATATTATGTATGATAAAAGTTATAGAAAATTTAAACCCCTACAACTTTTATTTTAGCATTTTTTTGCGGAGCCTAGTTTAGCGTCAATTAGTGACTTCCCGTATTTTTAAGTTCTACAGAAGTTGATTTTCAATTAGCGTCATTTACTCATGATTAAATTTAGGTTACTCTTTTATTTTCCATTGTTTACGCTATTAAACATACTTTATACGTTTTATTGTTAATATTGGCTAGAGAAAGTCACTTAAGTGTTTCATACCAGAATTCGTTCTTCTCTTAACGTCTCGTCAAAAGCTTGGTCTTAAGCTTGGTGACTACATTGAGATATTGAATTGTGAATTTGACCGTTAATTATTTCCAGACTAATGCTTACCTGACGTGGAGTTAAGATGATTATTAAGATTATAATATTTCCAGACTTCAGCAGGGAATCGAACCCGGACATTCCGTCTTTTAGTTCAGCACGCTGATACCATTACACCAAAGAGGTGGTTGGAAAATGTTAATTTTTTGTTACTTAGTCACAACAACAGCTTGGTGTTTGATGACTAGTGGAGACTAGTAGAGTAGCGTCTATTGTATGTTGTTGAACTAAAACGGTAGGTTTTAACTTGTAATAATTTCCAACCCTAGTCGGTAATCGAACCTTGGAACTTCCAATTTGTGGCGAACTATTAGTCTACGCCTCGGAGGTGGAACTGTTTTTATTTTTCAAACAACCAACTATTGCTTCATACTGATTTCAACAAAATATTTATTTCCAGTACTAATTGGTTTTTATATACAGTCATTATTTAGCTTTCAACGAGTAAGATTGGGTGAGAAGTTAGCTTTAAGTTTAGGTTGCGGTGAAGCGCAGCGAGCAGGTGATTGCTAATTAATCTATAAAGTTGACCTCATTTGGTATCTACGACAGGCGGGGAGATTGCAGGTTGCCACAGAAGATTTAGCTATGGGTTTCAGGAGACGAAGTACTCCAGGAAGATGTAGAAAGGAGTGAACATTTAAGAGCTATGGAAAAGATTTTGCTATGGGGATGAGATAGCTGAGATACTGTAGAGAAGAGATAGTTTTACGTTAGCTATAGAGAAGCTTAGCAATGAAGCTAAGGCAGTGTTTTTCAACTTGTGGGTCGCGACACCCTGGGGGGGGGGGTCGCAGGATATCTCTGGGGGGGTCGCGAAATACGAGGAAAAAATTAAAAATAATACTTGATACAATTATTTATTTAAAAATGAGGCACACAAATTGTACAATACTTTTACAACTTTTTCCAATTCAATTAACGCTTAACTCGGGCTTGTTTGGAATTAACCAATATTTTAATGTTTACATTTATTTTTGTAACACATAAAACGATGTCATTTCCAGTGCCAAACTATTTCTTGATTTAGGTTTCAAATTCACCATTATGGAAAATCCTTGTTCACAGTTTTAGGATGTGGCAAATGGTTTAAAAATTTTCAACACTACTCTGGACAGTTCTGGGTTTTTTTCAATACTTAATCCAAAATTTGTCGGCACAAGCATTGTTCAAAGTTAATTTTATTGCCTGATCACTTGGTAGCTCTTTTATGATAGTTCATCATGAAGACGAACATTTAGCTCAGCATTTTGTACAGCTTGCTCATTGAACGGATTGACTCCCATAAATATCCAATCATATCCTTAATTAAAATTACTCAAATTCTTAAGTAAAAATGACAACTATTGTGGATTTTTTAATGTGTTTTAACATTATTTTCAGAGGGGTCGGCAAAATACTCAATCTAAAAAAGGGGTTGCGGTATCAGAAAGGTTGAAGACCACTGGGCTAAGGGATGAAAACGAATAGGTATAGAAGAGATGATTGGTAATTTAGGTACTTCTGATTGGCCTAGTGCTGTATAGCAACCGTGTGCACGAAAAATTCAAAGAATAAATTAGGGATTAATATACGAATTTTCCAAAGATTTTAAATAGAAATGAAGAAAATTTCAAGAAATAGGAATGAGGATGGGAACATAAGGATCTACCTACGGAGAGAATATGCTACGTACTAAAAAACAACCGAGGAACTATTTTTCGTCCACCGAGTACATAAAAATAATAATATTAATCAAAACTATATGATTATAATGTTAAAAATGCTTGTACCCGCATAAAAAATTACCATCTACTTCAGTGAAACATTGTCTACTTCCGTAATGGAATAACATTCATATTAAACCTACTACAATACATTAGGCATGGTCATATATCTAATTTTAAGATTTATATTTTCATATCTAATTTTAATATATTCAACTGGTGTGATTATATTTATAATAAAAGATAACTATCATAATAATTGTGCAAACATGATTCTTCATGTATATTACACACAATTCCTCAGGCCTACTTAAGTAAAGGTGCTTCCTGACTCATTTTCATGTTTTTGTTTCTTTCTATTCCGTTTTTTCTTTGTAGCTCACGTAATTATTTAAAATGTATCAGCTTTTATATTTTTTTGGATAATAACAAATTAGAATTACTTTTCATGCTAACACTTAATATTAACACTCAACTATTATTTTTAAAATAGTGTGTAAATTCTTAAATAATTAACTTTTTTTATATGTAAATATTAATTAAAAATTAATGTTTAGTGCTTGATACTATAGTTTAAACGGTTTTTATATAAATATTATAATTAGTTTATAAGTAAATTTTTCTTTCAAAGTTGTATGAGAAAGGTAAAGAAACATACAAAATTCTACGCATAAATTAAGCACATTTCACAATCAAACTGATTGTAGGATTATAGTATAGGTATGGTCTTATAATAAATATTTAAGATGAGACGATTATGGTGATAATCCATGATACTATGACATAGTAGTCATAGTATCATGGTGATAATCGTTGCGGCTCAGTAAGTGGAAAGTTGAAGTAAAAGCTTAACAATCTTTGTTTTGCATCAGTTTTTTGATTGCGTTAATTTTGTCTAGTTGAATGCATGCATAAAAACACTCTGGTGTTAAATTTCGTCTATTTTATTAATATTTTCATTTCATATGAAATAAAAATATTTTAAATAAAGAATGATGTTACTTTTTAAAGACTCCTTGTAATTTCTAAATCCTGGTTAGGAATCTGAAATTTTATGTCTTCTTTGTGCTCCTGTACGTTGTTGAATGCTGGACTTTGGATGAAGGTATCATAAGGAAACTGGAGGTATTTGAGATGTGGTTTCTCAGTTGACTGTTGAGATTTTATGAACTGCTCGAATACCAAATGTAGAAATTCTTACGATAATGAAGGTTGAAATTATTTCCACCATCAAGTGTAGGAGGCTCTAATATTTTGGACATATCATGTAGTGATGAATGAAGATATTAATCACTACAAGTCATTCTGCAGGGGGAAATACATGGAAAAAGAGGAGGCAGAAGAAAGATGCCGTGGTTTCAAAATGTGAGAACTTAGTTTGAAAAAAGCTCAGAAGAGCTATTTTGCAGTGGAACGAAAAGTAAAAATCTGGTGTGAAACACTCACACGACTTTCTGTTGCCATTGCAAATAATTAACAATATGAACATTGGAAATAAGCAAAAAACTAACCTCAATAAACATAACCTAATTTTAATCATGAGTGAACGATGCAAAATGAAAATCAATCTCAGTTTGGCTTAAAAATACGGATTATCACTCTTTCACGTTAAACTAGGCTCTGTAGAGAAAATGCTATAAGGAAAAGTTGTAGATCTTTTAAGTTCCTATAAATTTGATTATATACACTTTTGTCGTAAAATGCATACTACTAAGGCTAAAATCTTAAAAAATCGATTTTTTACACATTTTCGTGAAAAAAATAACAGAAAATCGCCAATTACCGCTAAACTAAGCTTTATAATAAAATGTTTGAAATAAAAGTTAAGGAATTTTAAATTCTCTACAACTTTTATTATATACATTTTTGCGCTAAAATGCTTACTAAAGCCGCAATCTAAAAAAAAAACAATTATTTTACTTTAAAATCAACCAATATATCCAGAGTATACACGAAAGACGGTATCTGGATAGTGGGACTTTTAAAATATGAATAAAATTAATAAAATAACCGACAAAATAAATTTAGACTAATTCAATGTGAAATTTAATATTTTCTCCGTACACTACAGATTTCAGATAATATCAATATGAAAACAAAAAAACATACGATTTCATTATTAGGTTTATAAAAAAAAGATTTAAAATTACGTACAATTTTTTAACACATTACTGTTTAAGAAACAATAAAATAAGTGGTTACAGGATAGTATATATATAAAGACTTATAATTACGTGTGGAAATTGTAAAAACAAGATAAAAAATTGTATGGTAACTATATAATCCTTTTTAATAATTATTCATGTTTAAAAAAAATGTATAACTGCAACAACAACAACAAAACGAAATGTGTGCGATAATTTGCCAATTAATGCAATTACATTCAGTCTTATCCAGTAATCATGACCATGGAAAAAAGAGTAATATATATATTTTAATATATAATTCTGTGATGTAGTAGCTTATTGTATATTGTTTCTTTTTTAATTTATAATAAATTAACTGGAATCTCTATCATGAATGGCGGTGTTGGAGCAAAACGAGACCTTTCATAACATTTAACTATTAGATTGTGGCACGCGGAGTACAACAATAATTATCCTATACTTACATAATTGCAAATATGTTTCTATTTTTTTCTAGGAAGTCTGCTTCGTACTTATATTTTTTATCTGATATGTCTGACAAGAAGATTATATTACCTTAACTGGATAATTCACCATAGTATTCGCTTAAATTAAAAGTAATTTTCTATTATTTTTTATGTAAATTGATTTTTTTTCTCAATAATCATTTTGTTCAGGAAAATTTAAGTTCATAATAGTATATTATTATCTGTTGAATTATGTTCAAGAAAATTTTAATTCTCATAACATTTTTATTTGCAATATATTTTTTATACAGTAAACCCCCGTTTATCCAAAACCCGCTCAAGCGTTACCCTCCTTAACTGAAATGGATCCGGAAAACTTAATTTTTAATATTGTGATAACTCAGTTTCAATATTGTGTATTCGCACAATACACATTTAAATATTACTGACATTAAATTATAGAGTATTGTCCAACGAAATAATTATTAAAAATATAAAGTTTCACTATTCTGGGAATTCGTTTAGGCTACTTGTTGTTCACCTCAAGAACGTGCTTCTAATAAATTTTTTGTTGGCCTCCCAACACTCCTCATAGCCTCCAACCCTATCCACACCAAGGAAAAACCTAATGCGGGAGGGGATTGAAATGGCAGGTCGATGGGGGAGATCAAGGCAGAACAACAAAAGCCTCAATATGCCGTTGTTGTTTAGGTCATCAGCCGAAAGGCTGGTTAGAACCTGCAGAGGTTTTACTAAGTAAAACGAGGAGTCAGGTGGTTTACCTATTGCCTTCCTCACTGAGTGGAAAAGTACGCTTATCAGCATGCCGGGCCATCTGAAAAGCACATATTTTCCACTCTGCAAATGACACCTTCCTTCATTCTCCACAGGGTCTGGCTGTATAATAAAATTCATTACTTTCAGAATAGACAACTCTGATTAGTGTCTTTTACACTTCTACCTCTTCTGTTCTTAAATGATTCAGTAATTTAATTGTGTGACCATATGATAAGAAAGAGAACTTTATTTTAGCCCTGCAACGTACAGATTGAGTGTAAATAATTTGACACTCCACCTGTCTGTTATGGGCAATATGCCGTTATTAATCCAAAATTGAAAGCCTCTAGTAGGCAGCCAATATAAGAACAAAGAAAAACTAAATTAAGGAACATTAAAACAAACAATAAAAGGGGCATAGTCTGAAGAGAACCTCATAGAATTAAGCCGAGCAAAAACATATCACCCGGACCCTACTGGAACAGTACAGCACACACTCATAGGAAAAAACCATTAAAATAATAATAAAAATAAAACTTCATCATCATCATCTTACAAGGATTAGGCTCTATTGGCCTGTTCCGGCATCCATTTTTTCCTCGGCCTTCCCACATCTCGTTTTCCTATAGGTTTGTACTCCCATGCCTGCAATGGAAGTCTATTGGGTGATCTTCGGAGTAGATGACAAGACCAGTTATCACGACTTTTTTTCAAAATACTCAGTAGAGGTTCCACTTGTAATTCAGCTCTTATGTCTTCATTCCTTATCTTGTCTAGTCGAGTGCAACCTTTAACCGCTCGTAAAAACCTCATTTCAGCAGCTCGTATCCGAGACGAAGAGAACTGAGTCTCGGAAAATAAAACTTTATTTCCATATTTTTACAATAGTAACCCATACACATTCCTTCCTAAAGCTATAATGCATTTACAATTCACAATATACTAGGTGGAGGAAATTGACCTACTTCACTAGTATGGCTAAAAACCATGTCCTAGGGTAGGTGTTCTCTTCTTTTATCAAGTAGACTGTAAACTGAGATTCAAAACTAGGTTTGGGCTTGAAACCACGACAATTAAAAAAAATACTATTTCTAAAAAATATCTAGTAAAACAATTGGGTGATGTTACCGCAATAAAACGGTATCATCAAAAATCGCATACGTTTTAAAAAAAATGTAAATAATTTTAAAAAGACAGCTAATATTAATTACTGTACAATATTACATTTTTTCTCTTGAAGTATTTATATTTTTGTTAATCTTCTTCTTCTATCCACTACGGATATTGGTCATCATCGCTAATCTAACCCTACTGGCCACTAAATGGAACAACTCTGCGGAAGTCTTCTAAAATCAGACCCTCAAATTGGCAAGCCAGGGATGTTTTCTTCGGCCAGGAGGTCTCTTACCTTCTATCCGTTCTTGCAGAATTTTTGTTGTTCTTCTTCTTCCAAACAAAGATTAGGCCGCAGCCTGTTCCGAACTCACATACTATATCTATCTCCATCTTTTCCTAGGCAACCGACATCCCTTTTACCTTCTGGAGCATACCAGTGCGCCTGCTTAGGTATCCTGTGATCTCACATCCTTTCCATGTACTGTCTCCAACTTTGACGATAATCCATTATCTTTTTGTTCAAATTGTAAATACCAATTAAATTTTTGTTTATACACGCTAAAAAAACAATTGTAAAAAATATTGTATAATAATTTTTATTATTTTTAAACCCTAAATGTCCCCAATTTCGCGCATCCGGAATTGGGTTCTACCCACCTATATTTCGGTTAAGCGAGGTTTTACTGTAATAAAATCACATTGAAGATTAGGTAATAAAACAAATAGTTTTGAACAGTAAAGAGTTTAGTACTTGGCTGGATGCTCCGATGCTGTGTGGTACATTAAAGTGAAAGATAAAGATGGAGAAGAAAGAAGAAATTGTGCTTAAAATGGCACAAATTGAATTACGTATAATTACCGGTACATTTAATTTTAAACCATCTTATTCAAGTACTATTTAATTACATAATTTATGAAGTAGTTCTACATTTTATGTTAATAACAAATTATAAATATGCAACAGACTTTTAACTTAAACTGGTACATGAACATTCAAAATTTAGATGAATAAATTCATAGATATTCGTTGTAATGTATTTACATTTTAGAACCAACAAAGTGTTACAAATTTAGATGTAAATTTATTGCCTGGCGAGTAAGACAACTTTGTTTCCTGCAGTATTTAATTTTTGGTTGTTGAGTTATTATAACCAGGGTCAGTTATTTATTTTATATTTATTTTTATTTAGTTTTAGTTTGACAAGAAAAAGACCTCCCATCATGGAACCTTTCCTACGTACTTTAAAAGTTACAGACAATGCTCAAGATAATAGTTCTCGTTGCATGTGCATAAAGATTAATGTCTTCTACGATAACTATACTGTTCACTATTATAGTAACTCTATGATTACCAACCTTCTGTCTTGATTCGGTTTCACTTTTAGTTCAGAACTATAAACATGCAAAGTGAATGGGAAATTTATTCATATTTCTGCAGCAACGAGACGGTCGGAGTTCCTTTGATTTTATAACGCTCGCCTATAACAGACAGGAGATTCGCTGAAGTAAACATAACTATATGCTATTACAAATCATCTTTCAGCCAATCATTTCTCAAGAATTTAAATAATTTTACAAGATATTTTTTATTTGTAATTTATTTTTTCTTTCATTATTAGTGCCTTAAGATGTTTGTCAGAATTATCCGTATATATGTAAGGACAAAATTTAAAATTCCGATTAAATAATGATTTTTTTCGAAATTATTTGTATTGTAAAACCTAGTCGCTTCGAAGGGAACAAAAGTTTTCAATAATTTTGTAAAGGTCTCAGATAATAGGAAATGAAAGACACATAATTGAATCCGATGAAACCGGTATATGTCCAGCGGATATTCAAATTTAATCAGAGATAGAACGTAAATATAATATAATACCAAAAAAATCTGCTAAACCTTCAATCCTTCAATCCTTCGATGGGGATCTGCTAAACCTTCACTCACGAAACGTATACAAGCGATTCAGAACAAGATTCTACGAACGATAATGCAATGCCCCTTTTACATCACAAACTTAATGTTGACAAAGACTTACAAATCCCATACGTAATTGATGTCGCAAAACAACTATACAAGACGATGTATGGCAAATGTGAATTACATGTCAACCCTCTCATACAAAACATGTACACTAGGGCGATACCGGGTGCTCAGCGCAGACGTTTGAAGCGCCTCTGGCCAAGAGATCTTCTTGGCCAACTGTAGGACTATGGTGATGACTGCACGCTCCTTCAAGTAAATCAAGTTTTGGAACATAGTAGTTAGTTTCCCATTTAGAAATTGCTGTATTGATATAATAACAGATACTAAATTTCAATTGAAAGTGTCAAAAAAAAAGTTTTCGTTACTCTGAGAGCTAGTTCACAATGTAGCCTACAACGTAAATAAGCCCTATTTATTCAGAGATTAAATATCTTGCTAATAAAGACCAACTATAATAAAATAATTTATTAATAGTAATCTAATTAAAATAATAACTACTATTTAATTTAAAATTTGTTGTTATTTAATATAATTATACTAAATAATTGACTGCTAGAATTATAACATTCATAAACTATGTACACACACATATGTATATATATATGTGCCTCTGTGTAACTACAATGTAAAATATAAAGTTATAATTTTATTTTATCAGTTATATCATTTTGCATGTAAGAAATTAAAAATGAAAATAAAAAAAAAATAATAAAACGTCAAAAAGCATGTAAAGATCTCAATCAGTTTAAAACGTAAAACATAACACAACACATAAAATATATTATGAGAATAAACCAGAGAAATAAAAATGAATTATACGTTTTAAAACTAAAAATTAAGTAATTATTTTGAAATAATATTTTACTATTTATTATTTATACTAGACTATAGAATTAAAAACAAAATATAACCAAGTTATTAGTTTGAGTAATATTTATACGTACACTAGCACTCTCCGTTCTCTGCGCTTCTCGGTAAACTAAACTTCAATTATTGTCAAATATCTAAAGTTAAATCTACGCGTAGATAAAAATTATTTTACAACTAATCTAATTTTATTATCGTTGCATCTTAACAAGTGTCAATTTGAAGTAAAAGTTTATAAATATTCTTTATTTTTATTTAAGGTCGCATTGGCGACATCGTCAAAAATAGTTATATCAAATTCTACTCAAAACTCCCATTCCATAATAATCCGCTTATCAGTGATGATATGGCAAATCCGCCAGGCTTCATTAGAAGATTAAAAAGAAGATGGAGCAGAGATTTTCTTTAATTCTTTCTACATGTTTATGTCGGAAAATATAAAATAATGTGAAATGTAATTTTTGTTTTGTTTTAAATATGTTATATTACTATTGGTAATAACTTTTCTGTAATAATATGAATTTTTTTGTTTTTCTTTTCATACGTTTGTATATTTTACGTTCATTGTTATTCCAAATTTAACATTGGAATGTTGAATTTTCTATCATGTCTGTTCTTGTTATTTGTAATTTAATATTGTAACAATATCGAAGAAAAGGATGGTTCGCAAAAGTTCTAGTGTTTCATTCATGAAAATAGTAAAGAGAGAATAATAGAGTGAAATAGTAACAACAAGTGACAATTGGACAATAAAGACAATAGGACTGCGCGCTATTGTGTAGGATAAAAGGTCGGGTATTGTTTGTAGTACAACTGTTATGAAAGGGACCCATAACGACTTTTATTCTATTTACAATGGGACCTGTTGTTGACTTATTTACAGTAGATTTTTCTAGCACTCATTTATAAAGGGTTATTTTTTGTACTTTATTATTTGCATGAAGTTTCTCTGCTTTGATAGAATGATCTTTTTAAATGAGTAAGTATATAAAGAGACCTCCGAGCGCGGTCTGCAGTTAGTATTCGTTTGATCCTTGACGAGTGGCTACGGTGTTATTCAGGTTAACGGTTCCGAGCATTGTGTTTGTCAACGATTGTTATACTGTCTTTGTTCGTGTGTGTATTGTGAAAAGTTAATATGATCTGTATTAAATTCAGTTTTTGTGTATTCAGTGTCATTTTGTATGTGTAGTCTATAAAATTGGTTGTAAGTAGTGCTAAGTAAATTATTAAGTTATTTATTGTTTATTATTTATTTTAAGTAGATTAAGAAGTTATTTATTGTATTACTTTATTCTAATTAGTTAATTATTTATTTTGTAATCTTTTAGTGTAATAAATATTTGTAATTGTAAACTTTAGTGTATTTATTATTTAATTACCTAGTCCCGAAACGGACCTTAGCGATAAGTGTCACAATATCAATGTTTTCTCATCTTTTGGTTATTCTATATAGTACAGTTAAAGATTCAAAGTAAAGGATAAAAAACCAAAGATCGCATTAAATGCTTGGTTATTAGCGACTAATGTGGGTAATGCATCAAGAAAAATTTCCAGATCCTGGCCCGGAATCGAAACCGGGCCTCCGAGTGGTAGGCTATTGAACTAACCTCTAAGCTACGGAGGCGGCCTTATTAATATTTGTTTACATGCAAATATTTTTACAATAGTTAGTCTTCTCTTTACATTTTACTTTTGTGTGGTGTCTAAAGGAAGCACGATCGTGCAATTATTTCACCTTCATTAGTTCAGCGAGTGTGGTGCCGGGCTGCTATTTCAAGTACTCTATAATGCTGTAGTGTCCATCTGACCGCGATGATTCACCAAGCAAATACATTACCGCGCGTGCGATCTTTCGCTCGACGCACTAATGATTTAATCTATAGTATAGTACATTGGTTTTGAATATAAGGGGTGCGATGAGAGGTTTGGGGGGTGGCAAAGCTTAGTTTAAAAAACTAAACGAAATTTTTCCTATATTCTATATACGAGGTGTGGCTATTAAATAACGAGACTGACATTGTAAAAAATTTTATTTTAGTTTTTTACATAATCACTTATTGTCACCTTCAATATACACTCCTTCTCTATCTCTACAACGCTCCATGCGAATTTTCCATTGTTAGAAACAGTGCTGGAAGTCATCTTCTGTCAGCTCCTTCAGGACACGTGCCGCTTTCTCTTCTACAGCTTCCACAGACTCAAATCTTGTCCCTTTTAATGCAGATTTTACCTTAGGGAACAGGTGGAAGATAATAACATGTGATGAAACGTGGTTTTTTACTTATGATACGGAAACGAAGCGCCAATCCATGCACTGGAAGGGCCGAACTTCACCGAGAGCCAAAAAAGCTCGAATGAGCAAGTCAAAATTTAAAGCAATGATGAATTTTTTTTTTGATATCTGTACCTTCACTGGGTTCTTGAAGGTCAAACAATTAATCAATATTACTACCTTGATGTACTTTCTAAACTACGTCAAAGAGTAAGGAAACAACGCCCCGACATGTGGAAGGACAAATCATGGTTTCTCCACCAAGATAATGCGCCAGCTCATTCCCCATTATCTGTCAAGAGGTTTCCAGCCAAATACAGCATCTCAGTGTTAGAACATCCACCTTATTCACCAGATCTTGCACCATGTGACTTCTACCTGTTCCCTAAGGTGAAATGTGCATTAAAATGGAGAAGATTTGAGTCTGTGGAAGCTGTAAAAGAGAAAGCGGTACGTGCCCTGAAGGAGCTGGCAAGAAGAAGATGACTTCCAGCACTGTTTCCAACAATGGAAAATTCGCTTGGAGCGTTGTAGGGATGGAGAAGGAGTGTATATTGAAGGTGACAATAAGTGATTTTGTATAAAATTAAATTTTTTACAACGTCAGTCTCGTTATTTAATAGCGTATAGTATAGCTAATACACTTTTTGTCTCTTTTGCTCATTAAAATAAAATAATATTTCAATAAAATTGCTATAATAACAATAAATAAGAAAAAAATCAAAAATTTGTACGAAAAAAATAGTTTAAGCAAAACTTGATCAAAAGTAATATTACTTACTAAATTTAAAAAAAGGAACAGGAAAAAAGAAACAGTAGAAGAAAGAAAAAAAAGATGTGTCTGCTCCGTGATATATGACATCTATTGGTTGGTGAGCGCCTGATAAAATTTTTGTTAGAATTGTTCGTAATTATAAAAAAGGATCGAGTTCCACATAAAATTTATTGAAAAAGGATAATGTCCGTATTAAGAAAGTATTACTGTATTGCACAGTGTTCACTGTAGGCAAATAAAACAGATTAAAAGTCCTGGATCTGACAAAAGGTAGCTACATAATAAAAAATGTTTTTAACAATATCCTCTAGGTCAACCTTATTATTTAATACTTTATATAAAAATTATATACACATCACATTTCATCTGACTTCAAGGGATTTTATATTAAAAATTCTTCTCATCGTCGCCGTAGAAAATTCTAAATGGCATGATATACCATATTTTTTGTAATACAGGAGACGCAATAATCTATTTTGAATTTATTAGTTCGGATTAGCGAGCTTGTACTCTATTTGAAAAGATAGTATATGATATTCTTAATAAGTTATGTTTTTTAAAAAAGTAATACAGTATTTAGTATAAAATATGTTAGGAATAATGAAAAAGTAATATATATATATACATAATAGTGTAAGCCTATTGTTAGTTATATATAGTTTATATTAAAGCTTCTATGCCTACTAATGGAGTTCAGGTTTATGATTCTAATACTTAATATAATCAGAATAATCTTTCCGTCTGAGTTACGAAGTTCAGGAAAGAGTGTGTACAAGTAGGTCCTATTTTATTCCTGTAGTAATCTTATTCCGATCATTTTTGTTTAATATTATGCACTCAAAATTTTAGTACATACAATTGTTACGTTAACACCCGCATAAATCGTTAAATCACCATTAAGTAGATGGAGGTGTGTTATTTATTAAGTACTGCATAAAATTTGTCCAATACATTGTAGTTAATATGTAAATATATTTTTGTCATCAGTCATTTGATTGGTATATAGCTCACTACATTTCTTTTGCCCATAACAGGCAGGTGGAATGCTATATTATTCCAACTCGATCTGCTAGTTTCAGGGCTACAAAAAATAGTTCTGTTTATCATTACATGGTCAGCTAGTTATAAGACTGAAATATTTAAGAAGAGAACAGGTAGAGGTGTAAAAGACACTAGTCCGAGTTAACTCGTATGAAAGTAATGAATTTCATTATGCAGGCAGAACCTATGGTGAATAAAGTGAAGGTGTCATCTAAAGAGTAGAAAATCGGTGATTTTTGGAGGGCCTGACATGCAGATAAGCACACTTTCTAACTCAGTGAGGAAGGCAACGTAAACGACCTCACTCCTCGTTTTTAATTTAGTAAAACCTCTAGAGCAGTGATTTTCAACCTGGGGGTCGTGGTATAATTTTAAGGGGGTCGCGAAACAATAATGAAATCATTTAATCATTTTTATGAGAAAAAAATCATTTATTATAAATTTACTTATAAAACTTTTACTTGCAGTAAGTACACTTACTTGTAAAGAAAAGAAATTAATCATTAATTAATTATTAATGTGATGGTTGCATTTGTTTTTCACGTACACAACAAATTGGAACTTGTAAATTGCTCATGTATGTGCACGTCATACATGCATTTCCATACACGTAGCTACTATAAACGTATAAACGCAGCAATATAAAATAAAAGCAATAGTTGTATTCCTTTTTTTACTGTCTTTATTTTCTGTTAAGACATAACATTAGTGCAGTTTGATTATATAATATTTAAAAAAATTTACATTTTATAATTACAGTCAAAATTCAATTATTAATAGTAAAGCTTAGCTACTATTATTATCGGATGGTGGCGGGGGGCCGCGAAATATTAATTTTATTTATTTTTATCATTTGGGGGTCGCGGAGTAAAAAGGTTAAGAATCACTGCTCTAGAGGTACAAACCAGCCTTTCGGCTGTTGACCTAAACAACAAACTACACAATTATTATATTTATAATATAATAGCCTATATATTATAATAAAATATAATTTAAATAATTATTTCCGGAGCGTAGTGGTAGCGCACTAGACTATAGCGCGTAGGTCCCGGGTTCGATTACCGGCTAGGGTTAGGAAATTTTCTTATGTTAAAACTCAACGTTACATAATCCACCGTAATTGGTAATAACCGATTGTTGATGCGACTTTAAAGAAACGAAAATAAATAAAAATAAAATGAAATTTTAAATATTTTGTCAGGGTTAGCCTACTTTTAATTCTGTTGTACGAAGTTTAAAATTCTGAATTTTTTTTATTAATTAGCCTAGGTTAAAGAAGGGAGTCTACCTTCAAAAACATTTTTTTAAAACGAAATTCGCATTTCGTTGTATTCAGTTCATTCTGAACAGAATGAAGTGTTTATTTTATTACCAATAATATTTGTTTTACATCAATAAATTTATCAAAACGAAATAAAGTCACAGAAAAATTTAAAATTTATTTTCTGAAAATTTCAGACTTTAAACTTAAATACAAGGAAATAGTGAGGTAGGCAATATTACCATTTCAGAAATCAACTTTAGATTTACGCAAATAATTTCCAATGTTTGGTTTTTTTTAAATTATTCATAATTTTATTCTGTAGGACGTCATTCTATGTATTAAACTTTTTTAAAATTATTGTTTTTCTTTGTTACTACTACTGTTAGAGAGGAATACTACAACTAAACATGTTGTTCTAGTAAAAGATATTTTTCCATCAATTTGACACCAATTACAAGTAAATTGGTCGAAGTACACCCAAGGTAAGATTTTTAAAACTTTTGGCTCTTTGACAACCCCCATCTTCATTTTCAGGGACGAGGATACACTTTTTTTAAAAGTTTTTATTGAGGATGTAATAAAAAGAATAGATTCATTTCAAACCACAAAAAAAAATTATATTAATTTTCAGCACAAAAATCTTTTTATGATAGGCCTAGACTCCGCTCTAAACCTATTCTGATACTACGTGACCTGTACTAACAAGACAAGTGACACCTACAGAAAAATCAACTTTTTAAGATACTTAAACAAAAATTTAGTTCATAACATTTAGGGCACAATTATCAGGTTTTAGAAATTAGAAATTTTTACAATTTCCTATTTTTTAGTAAAACAAGATAACAATTACGGGGTAAAAGAAGAAGATTCCTAGTTTTTATTTTGTGAATTGTTGCAATTAATTTAAAGATCCTGTTATATTTTTGATTAATTTAAGACTAATCTATCAATGCTCCAATTATTTTGCATTAAAATAATTGGCTATTATTTACATTAAAACCTTTTTTAAATGTGGAGAACTTATTCTAAAATTTGAAATAACAATCTCTAAATTTTTTGTAATAATTTTTAACAGTGTTCTAATTACAGTTAGACTTTTTAATTACATATTTCATTAATTAATTATATTTATAACTAGATTACTTTTAATAATATTTGTGTCATTACAGTTAGCCTACTGTATATGGAAATAGGCTAAAACTGGCGACGGACATGCAATTTCCTGGCAATAATCAATCAAGTATATTGTAATTTCCGGGAGTCAAAATTTAACTGTTTAATAAATTAAATAAATCTAATTAATTATTAAATTGAGTCCATTACGTTGAACTAAAATAAGTTATTAGTAGTAGTAGGTACCTAAACGGAATCAAAATTAGATCTAAAAATTAATAATTAAGACAAGAGAAGCGTGTTGTGAACGTGTCTTGGTCAAAGAGTTTTTTTCATAATTATGATGTCGCCAAACTAATAAAAGCACTACATTAATGCGTAACGGAAATTAACACATTGTATACGGTATATTAAACACACGTTTAACTAAGTAGTCCTAAACAGTTCAGAAGGAAACTCAGTAAAAAAATGTGTAGATTACGGTTAACTTTAATCTAACGACATCATAAATCCATTTTATTGATCTTAGGTTAGGTTACAAGAAATATTATTTCAACTAAAAATTAAAGAGCGTCTACAATAATATTCCGAATGAAGGAACTGAAAATTCATACCAAAGATTTGATAACTTCATTTTTTTAAGCTACATAGTACTACATAAGTTCATTAAAGAAGAAAAATTCTATTTCGATTTTAGTTGTGTTGGAGTACTTCCCTGAAGTTTCTTTCCTTGATTCTTCTCCAATATTCCTTCAATATTTCTGATCTGTGAAATACTAAATTTTCTTTCGTTTGGTCAGTCTCTTCTGCTCAGCGTTGTCTTGCGTTGTCCAGTTTGTAATAATTTCTGGATTTTCTTTTCAGGTCGTCGAGTGAGTTTTTACCTTCATTGTACCAATAACAAAATTTAAACATTGAGTAATGCCACCGGATAATTCAGTAACAAACCCACCTGGTAAAGTCGTAACCGTGAGTCAGCTGTTTAACAGATGATTTTCGGAAACGAAGGTTCCTTGTTAAAATCCTAATAAAGGTAATTTTAAACGGACTTGAATATTAGACAGTGAGTACCGGTGTAGTTTGATGATAGGGGTTCAATTAACCATACTCTCTCAGGAATGGTTGGCCTGAGTCTGTAAAAGACTACAACTCATTTGCACGTCATACACATCATCCTCATCTCATTGGGCCATGGGTTGCTGATTGTTTTTTATTGAATAGATTGCAACGCACACACATTACGGTTAATAATTAATAATGCAATATAACCTAGATCTACAAGTACGGTACCTTTTCTGTATCCGAGGCCGCAAGAAAAATTCATGTTCACTCCCCCACAATGGGGAAGTAGTGTTGGACTCAATTGAGGCGTTCTCGTCCAGTCAGTCCCACGGAGCCGCAACCGCCTGCCAACCAAAAACCCGCTTTCATGTCGATTTTTTAAAATAAAATTTTCACAGGAAAAACACGTTTTTAAGCTCCCTGAATTTAAAACCATGTTTTTTAACGATTGGTCTGTGTTTGTGTGTGTGTGTGTGTGTGTGTGTGTGTGTGTGTGCGTGCGTGTGTGTGTGTGTGTGTGTGTTTCAACAAAATATTTCAAAAACGGAATAGCGTACGAAGTTGAAACTCGGAACTTGAGTTAGGTATCACAAGTGGCCCGATTCGAACATTTTCATCAAAATCGGTAAACCGAAAGTAGTAGTTTATTCGTAAAATTTTTCACCTTTTTGCGATTTCTTAAAAACGGCTGCTACAATTTTTTTAAATCGTCTAATTACTACGTTTTTTTATACTCTATAAGATAGATAAGACACATTATGCTGTATGCTTCGATTCTGTCTGCTCAAATTCTTAGGTGGGCTATGGTTCGTAGTAAAAATTGTTCTTTTAAGATTGTGACGTTAATGAAATTTAGCACATAAGCGAACGTAATGAAAGTAGTAGGAACTAAAAAACTACCTACAACTTTTATTTCAAACATTATTTGTTTCTACAACGCTTAGTTTAGCGCCAATGAATGATTTTTCGTAGTTATCTCATTAAAATCGGTTAATAAATGGGTTTTGTTTTAATGGTTTTGGCCTTTATGCATTTTACGACAAAAAGTATACAATCAACGTTACAGAAAATTAAAAAATCTACAACTTTTAAGAATTTTTTTCTACAGAGCTAAGTTCAGCGTCATTTAGTGAAATGAAGTCAAACAGAGATTTATTTTCATTTAGCTTTCACTCAAATTAAAATTAGGTTATGTTTTTCATTGTATATTAATTGCTAACGATTTAAAATAGCTAATATTTTTAATTATTTACATTAGCATGAGAATGTCGTGTGAGTGTTTAAATCTGCCTTACGACGTCGCAGACGGAACACGACAACAGTGACAGGAACACAACACTATGATCAAACGTTAACCTACAAACTGATGTCATTTGGGCAGTTGTTTGTTGAAAGTCTTTACTAGCTCTATCTGACGGGAGAACTCTTTATTACGTCTAGGAATGGCAGTGCGCTCTCAGTTCGGTTATTTTTGGGTCACCCATCGTATATATTTGTTCATTAAAAGCAATTACATGTACGTAAGTACAGAGAAGAGTTATATTTTCGTTAGTATTTCAACCTTTTTAAAATACTCAACTATGAGCCTAAGCTGCATTTCTAGGTTATGTTCGAAAATCCGAACAAATCGGTAATCCGAACTACGTATGGTCCCAATTGGTTCGGATTTTTGACTCTACTTTATTAGAATTTAAAAAAATATGACCTCTGTATAAATCTCAAAGAGATTAGTTTAGTAGTTTTTTTTTTTTGAAAATGTTCCTTACATTAAAATGGTGTAACATTTCGTGTTACTTTTAAAAGTTATATGAAATTATTATGGAAACTCATTTAATAATATTTTCCTAATCAAAAATAATATACAAAGAAAACGATACAGAATGTTATATAGAACTTCTTTGATAATAAACAGAATGAATTATGAACAACACTGAGAAAACTAAGAAAAATAAATATAAATGTAAATGAAAATAAGATAAAATTCAAGAGAGAGAAGTACAAGTTGATCTTGACGCAGAATTGTATAAAAGATTAGTGACAAGTAGTTTAGAAGATATACGGTAGCATGTAAACCAAAACTCATACTACCTACTCTATGAAATCCATTCTGTTCAGTAAAGTCTTAAAAAGACTTGATCTGTTAAGTCAGGATTAATGCTACCATAAAATAGGAATGTCCATTGCTACGCTAGATAAAAAAAGATAATCCCCACCCATTTAGTACGCTATCAATATTCTTCATCTCTTTCTATCTTACATTTATTTCATCATTTAATTTGTATTTTCATCTTCGTTACATAATAATTCTCTTCCTTTTCATTCTACATTAAAATTGTATTCTATTGCCAAAGTCAGTGTATAAGAAACATGAAGGTGACATTTGTACTATAAATTTTGCAATGTTTTATGTTAGTTCGAATGAGTTGACTTCTGTTACATATATTTTATATATTTTTTTTTATCTAGATAAACTAAATATAACGTCAACCATCATAGTAATGCAGAAAAACTATTTTTATAACCGCCTATACAGTCAATGGGTTTCCACTTAGCAGAAATTTATTTAATATATCTCGGTAACTGATTTGAATAGTACTTTCTTTTTGACATAGAAACATTTAATTTAAATTATAAACAAACATAAATAGATAGTGCTTATTCCAAATTCAGCAATTATATTATTCTACAAATTGAAAACATTATTTTAAATTTTTTATTGTGTCTTCTTCTCATAAATTTATGCAGATATTAAATTTCATAATATTTTCCGTAGATTTATAATAAAGGTATCTCCCACGGAGTTACCTTTCAAAAATAAACACTGTTCACAGTTTGATATTTTATTACAAATAATGTTGTTGTTTAGGCCATCATCCGAAAGGCTGGTTTGAACTTCTTCTAGAGGCTTTACTAAGTAAAACTAGGAGTGAGGTGGTTCACCAATGCCTTCCTCACTGAGTAGAAAAGTATGCTTATCAGCATGCCAGGCCCTCTGAACATCTACTTTGACATCTACTTTCCACTCTGCAAATGACACCTTCACTTCAATCACCACAGGGTCCGACTGTATAATGAAATTCATTATTCTTGGAGGAGATAACTCTGACTAGTAGTGTCTTTTACACCTCTATCTCTTCTGTTCTTGAATGCTTCAATCATAGCTGTAATTGGCTGACCATGTGATACGAAACGGAACTATTTTTTGTAGCCCTGGAACTAGCAGATCGAGTGCGAATGTTTTACGCTCCACCTGCCTGTTATGGGCAAATGTCTGTCATGAGCTGCTTGTAGGCTAATATGGGATAAATCGCTATTAGCTGTAGCACTATATATTTGACAGCCGTATGACCAAATATGTTTTAAAAGATACTTGTGGACAGAAAGTCTCTGTTCATAAGTTAATGAAAAATTACAATTAGCTGAAATCGTATTGCTACAAATTTATAGAAGGCCTATTTCATCCGACTATCCGAAGTAACTTCTGACACCGAAACGTAAAAGTGATATACAATTGGATTTTATAATTTTAATTTTCAATTTTTTTTGAAATCGGATAATTTAATAAAATGCTTAAATGAATTTCAAGATTTTTTTATCAATTCGTAAAATATTTGAAATAATACCTTCGCTCTTGTGTATTTAAATAGTGGACTTTTTAAAGATACTGTAGATAAATTTAAAAAACAAAAATATTTTTAACAGAAGCTGTTACTTAGATATATTTTACTCCAACGCCTTTAAAAGATTATAATCCTTGTAAAACATTTGTATGCATATTTCTCCGTCTTCACATGTCACTCCTCCACATAGATACACGCCCAATAAAATTAAACTACATTGATTATGCAATCGAAATATTGTTTGAATGTAAGTGTGGGTGTATCAGAAGAAAATGAAGGCAGCACTCCCTGAACCAATAACACTCAATTGAAATTATCACGTTTGTAAGGAATTTTATAATATAACACTCAAGTGTAATTACATTTTGTTACTCAATTCCTCTTTTTTCTTTGAATGGTGAAAATTACTCTTTTTTTCTTACCGTTCTCTGCAACATTATACTACAATCTATACTACTAAAGGAATATATAACCAGGAATTAGAAAAAAATAAATCTTTTGTTTATTTAGCCCAAAATATTCTATACTTTTTTTCGTAAAATATTGTATTTTATTTATTGTAAAATTGTTTATAATGTTTTTATAGATAATGTTGCATAATTTGTAGTGTTTTTTTCTGTCTAAAAAGTCAATACTATAGAACGTCGATTATCCGGATTAATTGGGAATTTGATCGTCCGGTAAATAGGTTTGTCCGGATAACCGATTTTCCGAACTTACTTTATAAAAGCTAGAACTGAAAATTTTGCTGAAATATACACGACACTATTGGACTTATCGCTTAATCTTTATTACATACGTAAATGTAAAAATACAAAAATGTGTAAGTTCTCATACAATACACTATATTGTAGCCTACTTTACAGAATAAATGCATATGTAGTATAAGTAAAAAAACACTAAAGAATCATAATAATGTAGAGTATATTAAAGAAAATTCATTTTTAAAGAAATCGGAAATTTTCCTCTGTTTGAGGGAAGCAACTCTCTTGCTAGCAGCCAAATCCTATGCAATAAATTTTTATGTACCTCGTATATATATGTGTATCAAACAAAGCATTAATGCATTATCGTACGAAATTTCAATACAATAAACGGTATTTTAAATTTGTATATTTACAAAATTCAGCAAAAACATTAGTACATACATAAAAGTATATGGTAGGCTACATATTTTACGATGTTTTTCCTGAAGGGCATCCGAATGAAGGTCGTCCGGTTGATAGACGTTCGGATAATCGACGTCCTACTGTATTAACGTTTCATGCGACCTCGATGAAAACGTAGCCTACTCTTATATCTACAGTATTCTGTATTAGATGGCATAACCGTTCTTACAGATGGCCAAAATAATAAAAAAATGTATATAATATAATTTAATATGATGTAAAGTATTCGTTAATAGTAGCTAAATTGAAAACACTTTTTATTTACAGTATTATAGAAATGAAATTAATATAGCAATAATAATGATGATGTTATTTTTAAATTAAGGTAACATTTTGTGTTTTAAAAATTAAATATCTTGAATTGGGAGTGGCAGTTTATCAACACCCTCCTAGATAAAAAAGTATTAATTAAGATAATATTTTAAACATGATAGCAAGTACGTTTAAGTCTCAGATTTAAAAATAAGTAAGTTAACTATTATATGTCTTGTGATAGATGTATGTGTCTGAACTAGTATTCTATTGTTCTTTCTTTCAGAAATTATAACTACTCGTCGCTTTAATTGCATTTTATCTTAAGCAAGTTTACCTTCCGGCCAGAAGCGGAACATACTCCGTTATGCTAGTTGAAGTTCATTTTCCTTTACTTCACCACCATGGGGGGGCCAACTCCCACAGTGTTAGATAATAATTGTAACGGAGTGTTTTTAATCTTTATTATTAATCAAATGAAAATACTATTTATATAAAATATACAGTGCTAAAAATGAGTGTAAATGTCAGATGTTAAAATATTTTATTACTGTCATAAATAGGTCAGAGTTATACACAAAACATAATTACTTTACAGCGATTATATCATGGAAGAACTAAAAACATGTGCAGGGATAAATAGCTTCAGAGAACGAGGGTGGAAAATGTAGTCTTATTATCCAATTTTATCACTATTGGAAAAATATGTTGATATTTTATACTTCAAATTACTTAATGATATTTCTCCGACTGTTAATGACACATTTACATATTTGACGCTGCCATGAAACCAGTTATAACAAAATGGTTTAGGATCGACGAATGGAAAAATGAACTACAATGTAAAAAAATCTGGTGTGAAAACACTCACATAACTTTCTCTTGCCAATTCATATAATGACCAATATAACCTAACATTTGTAATAAACAAAAAACTAAACTCAAAAAACATAACCTTATTTTAATCATGAGTGAAAGACGCAAAATGATGTTTGGCTTAAAAATACGGAAAATCGCTCTTTCACGCTAAACTAGGCACTGTGCAAAAAAAATGCTTTAAATAAAAGTTGTAGATCTCTCAATTTCCTATAAATTTTATTATATACACTTTTGTCGTAAAATGCTTTCTAAGGCCGAAATCTTAAAAAAAATAGATTTTTCACACGTTTTCGTGAGAAAAAAACAGAAAATCGCTAATTACCGCTAAATTAAGCGTTAGACAAAAAATGTTTGAAATAAAAGTTGTAGGATTTTTAGTTCTCTACAACTTTTATTATATAAATTTTTGCGCTAAATTGCATATTAATGCCGTTATCTTAAAAAAACAACGTTTTTACGTGAAAACACCCTCACTAACAATTTCAGCAAACATGGCGCTTACCCTATCTTGTAGAGCATAAAAAATTTAGTAAACCAGGTGTTTTTAAAAAAAATCGTAAAACCAGTTTTTGAGAAAATCGCAAAAAATTTGAAACATTACACGAATAAACTAATATTTCCGGTAGACCGATTTTGATGAAAATGTTCGTGTCGGGTCCGGTAGTGGTATGTAACTTAAGTTTCAAGTTTCAAGTTCGTACAATGTTCCGTTCTTGAGATATTCTGTTCATACACAGACACACACACAGACCAATCGCTAAAAACATGTTTTTTGGGTTCAGGGGGTCTGAAAACGTGTAGATCCGGTGAAAACTCGATTTCAAAAATTCGACATGAAAACAATACTTTCCTTCCTATACATTCATATAGGCAAGAGAAAGTAATAAAAAGCTCTACCGAAAAAATTAGTAGATTGGGTACCGACCGGAATGTGTAATGAAATTTTTAAGCGGAGATAGTGAAGTGAAAACCAAGAGACGTTGTCAGGTAAACAATGTAAAGGTTGGTAACTACTATAATATTATAGGATAGGTAAACATAAAAACTGTGAATGGAGAAACAGAACCAACTAGTCTATAATTCAACAAAATAGTAAATTAATCCGCATTTGGTACTACTCATCCACTTAAATGAGTTTGACGCTTCCCCCACCACAGGTTAAACCATAAGAGTAAATTAGTTTAACAATTTGTGTTCACTAAAAAGAAAACCAGATGACTAGTAAATTTATCCCAAATCTCCGATCGACGATTGGGGTTACCTGATAAATGTGAACTTCTCAGGTTACAGATTATTAGGTGTAATATTTTATAATTTTGATTTAAATCACTGGTAAGTCTTCTGGATTATTTCATTTATGTAAGAGATGAGATAAAGAAAATCCCTTAACGATTACAAAAATGTAAATAAAAAATTAAGTTAATTTTCTCTTAAAACCTATCTGGAAGTACTGTATTCAAATTTTTGGTTGTGCAAAACAGAGTAATTTAAAAACTATTCAAGTATTCCAGTTTAATTTTTTCTGTATAATTACCAGTTCACCCTACTATGTCTCAAATTACACATTACACTTCGATTTAAAAACACCATTTATTTGCATCATCACCAAATATACGAGTAGTTATATTACATTCTCTTCAAAACTACAAATACATAATAATCTGCTTATCAGTGATATGACAAATCCACTAGGCTTCATTACTAGATTAAAAAGATGGAACAGAAATCTTCTTTAACATATATCATTATTATGGGGATATACATAGTATTTAATTAGTAGGGTTTTAAGAAGCTGAAAAAGAATATTAAATTTTGTCTTCTTCACTTCTATTCAACATATTAAAAATATTTTATGTTTAATTCATTTTGCATGTTTATGTCAAAAAAGAAAAAATAATGTAAAATATTTTGATGTAAATTTTGTTTTGTTTTAAATAGCCTATGCTTTATTACTATTGGTAATAACTTTTTTTTGACAATGTGAAATTTTTATTGTTTTTCTTTTCATACTTTAGAATATTTTACCTTCATTGTTATTCCAAATTTAACATTGCTTATAATAACATGCCTGTTCTTGTTAATTGTAATTTATATCAATGTTTTCTCATCTTTTGGTTAATACACCATTACAATGTGAACCAACTAGAGTAATCAAAATAAAAGATAAAATTTAAAAAAAAAAATTATGTAGACGAGGCGATTTTTGATAAAAAAAAGTAGGAACCGTTTTTGGGAAAATCATAAAAAAGTGAAAAATTGCACGAATAAACTAATAATTCGGTTGAGTGATTAAAAAAATATTTGTGCGGGTTCTCTTGTGGTACCAACAAAAACTTCCTACACTATTCCTTTCTTTAGATATTTACTTTCTTTTATATTTACTTTAGATATTCTCTATAAAAACCTTGTTTTGTTTACACACAGATCAATCACTAACATGTGTTTTGGGTTCAGAGGGCCTGAAAATGTGTATTTCCGTTGAAAACTCGATTTCGAAAAATCGACATGAAACAATACTTTCCTTTACTTTAAATTCATGTAGGGCAAGAGCAAGTAAAAAAATAAAGAACATTTTTATTTTAGTAAATTAAAATGCAGTATAACTTGAATAATTCGAACAAACTGATATTCCCCTTGAAAAGCATATTAAAATCTTATTGAAAATGGTATGCCTAATTCGAAGTTTATATGTTATTTGGTTAATTCGAAGTTTTTCAAAGGAAAAAAATAAATGTTTGTTTACCAAGGGTTTTCGTAGAGAGGTAATAAAACGTTTACCTATTTGAGTTGAAAATAGGTACAATTGAGTCATTTATTAAAGCGTGAGTAGCTTAATCTAGAGAGTTCCAGCCAGTACTCCGTACAGGCTTTGAAAATTGTAAAGTGAGTTTCACTGAGCCTTGCACTGTATGATTGGTTTGAGATTTGCCCAGTTAATTTTACACCATCATTCTTAAGGGGTGAGTCAAAATTAACAGCTATTTAAGGATAAATAAACCTCCATATAACAGTAAAAAAAAAATTTCAACCCTTAATTAAGGGTGGAAGCAAAAAAACAGTGTTTCACTGGAAACATTATAATATATTTTAAAAACTAGGCCTACATGTTTTAGGTTATTTTTTATGGTCTTAAATTAAAGAAAAAAGCCTGTTCTATGATCTGTAGTTATTAATACTTTGGGTAATTTTTGAACTAAAGGAAAAGGTCATAAAAAGTTTTTAACCATAAATAATTCTCACCCCTTTCAGTTTTGAATTTTTAAAAATTACTTCTGAACCAAATTTTAAACTATCCTATATACAGATGATCCTATCATCAGCAATAAAATCTGTACATTTTACAAAATAAAAAAAACATTGAGTTATCTTTTATACAAGTAAATTTCTTAATTTTAAAGACACATTTATATCAAATTTATCACCGCTAAAATAATATAAGAAAATAATACACCGCTATTCTCAACGAAATCAAAAAACACCACCTCTTCCCCTCTTCTGTTCTCCCCTCTTCTGTTTATGCATTACTACCATGATATTATAATAACTAGTTGAATAAAAGCGCGCATTTCAAACTTCTGAACGCAAAGAGAATCAGCCATTTATCTTATTTCTAAACGGAGTTATTCGAATATGAAAAATCATAATTTTTTCATCAAAAAATTTACTTTTTTAATGATATACGTTAATAAAAAAATACATTTTTATTACTTTCTACTTGGTAGCCAATATTTAAAAACCGATTACATGTATGAAATCATCACATTACAGAGTACAAAATAATGCAAAAACAATTTCTGATTTTTTTAAAATTTTTGCCTAGAAATGGGTTGACTCCACCCTTAAACCGTTTTCAGTCACAGTATAGTAGGGCTACTGTAGAATACACAAGTGCGTACGGTGTGTGGAATTTGTGTTGTACAATTTACGTTCGTAGGCCTACATTTTTTTGGAAAATGGGTACAGGAAATTTCAGTACTGTATTGTTTTCGTTTCAGTTAAAAGTTTACGTGCAGTTAAGTTTACGTGCAGTTAAGTTCATTTTAACAATGGCTAAGCGTGACCCGTATAAGAGTTTAACTTTGGTTTAAAGAGTTTAATCGCTTTAAAAGTGATTCAAGATATGGAACGGGGTACAAAACGATAGTGTGACATAGCTAAAGAATACGGGATTTTACCAAACACTTTATTGTCTTTGTTAAAAAATAAAAACACAATTATGGAAAACTGGAAAAAACCAGAAAAGTCGAAATTGGGTAAGATCAGCAAAATATCCTGCAGTGGACGATTGTGTTTTGAAGTTTTGTTAAGTAGATTCAATAACTTGCAGTATTGTATTTCAGTAATACATACTAGACATACAGTAGCTAAGTCTTATAGCATACTATAATTCATGTATAAATGTATGTAGTCCTTCACATAATCTACTAGTTTACCTAATGAAATAAATCGAAGTTTTCTGTGAAATTGACGTTCTACTTTATTTCTTAATAGGCCTATATACAGTAGTAGGCTATAACAAGGTTGAATTTTGCAATTTTTTAAATCTACAATACCGTTCTGAATGATGATGGTTATTTCGAATTTTGGGTAATTCGAACTTTTCCCATTCCCCTTCAAGTACGAATTAATCAAGTGTACTGTACTTGTGTTTTGGTCATCAGCCGAAAAGCTGGTTTGAACCTCTACAGGTTCAAACCATTATTCTAAGTAAAACGAGGACTGAGGTGGTTCACCAATATCTTCCTCACTGAGTAGAAAAGTATGCTTATCAGCATTCCAGGCCCTCTGAAAGACATCTTTTTTCCACCCTGCAAATGACACCTTCACTTCACTCACCACAGGGTCCGACTGTATAATGAAATTCATTATTCTTGGAGGAGATAACTCTGACTAGCGTCTTTTACACCTCTACCTCTTCTGTTTTTAAATGATTCAGCCATTTAATTGGCTGACCATGTGATAAGAAACAGAACTATTTTTTTAGCCCTGTAACTAATAAGTACTGTACTTGTTGAAGTATAATGCTTAACAGAATTGAACGACGATTTGGAAACGGTTTTGTTCACTGAACGGAAAAAGTATATCCTCGAAAACTTTTACAATAAAAATTGAACTCAGCTCATGAGGTAATGTCGTTGCTAACAATATAAGCAATAAATCAAATTCACTAGATGAGAATCTTCTTGTCTGATAGATAGCGAAGAATAAAAAGAAGAAGATGACTATGATAAAACGAAAAGTATGAAATGATCAGTGACCATAAAAGCTGTCACCATTCGTGGTAGTTGGTTTCACAATAACATATAGTGACGGGATCATGTACATAGTGAAATTGTTATAATCTTAAGCTGACAAAGTTATAATCGTTTGCTTCCATCTTAGAATAATATACTAGCACAGAATAAAAAAATTATCTCCATGTAAAATAACGTGCATATAAAAAAATATAAATTGCCAATATCTCAAGTATCACAATTTTATTATGACATATTGTCGACTGTAGTAAAATTTAAATTTATACAAAAGGATAATATTCCATAAAAATCAATTTATTGAAAGAGATTTCATGCACCATAAAAATAAAATTGTCATAAAGAAAATAAGTTGTCACACATTTTATTATTTTTGACATGAACGTAATGTTAGGTGTAACTTAGCATAAAAATATTAAGAAGGAAATATAATAAGAATAGCAAAATAAATTCATGAATATATTTTGCAATTTTACTCAATATCTTTCACATTTTTAGCAATATGTAGTACAAGTCTACAGCAAGAATGTAGAGAAATGAAATTCAATATGCTTTGGAAATTTATTCGATAAAAATACTCTAAGGTGAAAGATCTTGAGTTTGATTTTTAAGTAGACCTACTCATGAAAAATAAAATAAGTAATCTACGATTATTACTCTCTCTTTCCCTACATAAATATACTATAAGGAAGAAAATTATTGTCATCGGGTTTTTGAAATCGAGTTTTCACCAGAAATACACTGTTTCAGGCTATTTATCCTTAAAAATAAGTTTTTAGCGATTGGTATGCGTATTGCGCTCGCGCGCACGCGTGTATGTGTCTGAAAAAACTCAAGAACAGAATAGAGTACAAAGTTGAAACTTAGAACTTAAGTTACAATCGCATACATCACGAACATTTTCATCAAATTCGGTCACCCAAAAGTGATAGTTTATTCGTGCAATTTTTCACTTTTTTGCAATGTTCTCAAAACCGGTTTCAACTTTTTTAAATCGCCTCATATAATTACTAAATTTTTTATGCTCTGTAAGATAGGGTAAGGACATGTCGGGTAAGGAAATAGGGTAGGGACATGTCTGATGAAATTCGTGTGGGGCTGTCCTCGCATGGTAAAAAATTATTTTTGAAGATTGCGACCTTAGAATGGATTTAGGGGAAAAGTGTACTACATGATTAAAGCTGAATAAATTACAGAACCTACAACTTTCAATTCAATTATTTTCTTCTACAACGCTTAGTATAGAGTCAATTAGTGATTTTCTGTACTTTGCTTTTCAAAATGAGATGTTTTATGAATACGGTCTTAGTATCCATTTTTCCACTAAGTAGCATATCAAATCAAAGAAAATTAAAAAATCGACAACGTTTATTTCAAGTATATATTCCTACAGAATCAAGTTTAGCGTCAATTAATGATTTTCTTTATTTAAAGTCCACTCATGATAAATATGAAGTTATGTTTTTCATTTTACATTGACAAGAGAAAGTCATGGGACTGTTTCACACCAGATTTGTGTTTAATGGACTTAATCACCGCTTAGTATCGAAAGATTTGTGGCCTCCGAGATCCCCAGATCTTAAACCAGCAGACTTTTTCCTATGGGGTTCTTTAAAAGGTGAAGTTTACAAAAACAACCCTCATACGATTGATGAATTAAAAACTAACATTACAAGTGCGATTTCAAGCATTAGTGAACATATTTTATGAAAAGTTGCTGCAAATGTCATTAAACGAATTCGTATCTGTATTGAAGTTGCAGGAAATCACTTCGAACATCTACTGTAAACATAAAAGATTAAATTCATTGCAATTTGCTATTCATTTGTAAAATAATAATTTAGATTAATTAGTAATTTGTAAAGTACGGAAAATAAAAAATATGCCGCAGATTGTGGCTTTTAACATACGGTTGCGTTCTTAATAAAACACCCGTTACTATATGACAGTAAAAATATTATATATTCTTTGAACTCAAAATTAAAAAAATTACAAAAATTCAGATATAAACATTATCAGGATACCTAAACCACGAAATCCATATTCAAAGAGAAGTTATAATAGGAATCTTGCGCAAAATCCCTTCAAAAATATTCCGCTGGGTATTTTTTCTAATTCAATACGAAAACAGGGAAATATACACATAAATTAACATAAACAGTGCCGGTAATATTAACTGGAATGAATCACGATATTCGTTACTACGAGCCACTCTGTAGGGAAAAATATTATGGAAAACGTGGACCTGGGAGAAGAAGGGCGTCGTGACTTCGAAATCTGAGAACTTGGTTTGGAAAGAGAGCTTTTTCGCAGTGCAACGAACAAAGTGAGATAGCTATGATGGTCGCCGACATTCGAAACGGATAGCACCTGAAGAAGAAGTATTAATTTAAATAATGTTAGTTACAGTCAATTCTAAATAAAGTCAAAAAATTAAAATAAAAAAAATGCAATTTGAAAACGCAAAAATTTCATTTTTGACGAAATGAATGTTAAAAAGAAAAAAAAAAAATTTTTTTCATATTATTATTTTAACTCTTTAAAATTTTATTAATGAACATTATTATTTTTTTTTTTTCTCTTTAATTATTTATTTGCAACTGTAAAATTTTACAAGAAGCAAATGAGCTGGTTTTAACATAGGAAAATTTACAATAACAAAGATTAGACCCAGTGGCTAATCTTTGTAGGTGCCACGAGTCATTGTCTTATAAGAGCAGGTCTCTATTCCATGAACGGCGAAGTCGTCGGCGAGGATTTCCAGGAAGAGTACGAGATGATAAGTTTTTGATGTATGGATTTTGATGGTTTTGAAGTTTTCCGAAGAATCTTCTGTAGCAGCTGTATGCCATATCTTTTATGTGTGTTATTTTGAGGTCGTCATGTAGTATTCTGTTGTTAATGTAGAATGGAGCATTGGTGATGAGTCGTAATAATTTTGATTGAAATGCCTGTAGTTTTCTGATATTACTTGGCTTTGCTGTTCCGTAGATTTCAATTCCATAAGTCCAAATTGGCCGAATGAATGATTTATAAATGAGTAATTTTGAACGTAACGGTAATCGGGAATGGCGTCCTATGAGGTGGTATAATTGTTTTACTTTTTTATCCAAAGTCAGTCGTGTATTGTGGATCTGTGTTTGCCAGGTTAGTCGTCTGTCCATCGTGATGCCTAGGTATTTTACTGTGTTCTTTTGTGGAATGGGTTCGTTGTTGAGGAATACCGTAGGACTTTCTCCTTTACATAATGAGAATCTTATATGTACTGACTTATTAGTGTTTATTTTTAATCTCCACTTTTTCAGCCAAATTTCAATTGTGTTGAGAAAGTGTTGTAAGTTGGTACTGGCCTGCGTTAAATCGTGGGATGAAGTCAAGATAGCAGTATCGTCAGCGTATGTTGCTACCGTTATTCTTGGATCAGATGGTAAGTCCGCAGTGTAAATTGTATACAGTAGTGGTGAGAGTATAGAACCTTGTGGAACTCCTGCACCTACATTTTGGTAGTCAGAAACTGATGATCCTTGCCTCACTACAAAGAAACGATCTTCTAGGAAGCTTTTCAGTACGTGATAATACGTATCCGGGAGGAATCTTTTCAATTTATATAACAGACCTGGATGCCAAACTTTGTCAAAGGCTGCTTGAACATCTAGGAAGACAGCGGTGGTAAATTTCTTCTCCTCCAGCGCAACAGCTATCTGGTCCGTCAATCGATGTAACTGATGAATCGTTGAGTGCCTGCTTCTGAAACCAAACTGATGGTGTGGTATTATGTTATTTTCGTTGCAAATCGGCAATAAGCGGGCTAGTAATAATTTTTCGAATAATTATAATGAACATTATTAACAAATAATTATTTAAAATTTTAAGAATTTGAATTCAAGTTTAAGAAATAAAATAATACCAAGTTAATATAGTTCTAAAATTAATAGTTTTATGATAACGTTAAGTTCAGAAGATAGAAACAAGCAAGATAAAATAGTATTCCTAATATTACTAAATTTAAATTTAAAAGGAGGGAATTTTAAATCACATTGGTTTATTTCCCTCTTGCTGGTTTTCGTAATGTTGTTCTAGATTAAAATCTTTGTTTTGACTTTAGATCGACGTGGATAGATCTTTTTCAGAAACAAGAAAGCGTATCTGAAAACAAGTTTAATTTGAATATTCATGAAACTTTGTAGCCATCAATTTCTGAATGGATATCCAATCTTAACGAATTTTACACCTTTGTGTTTTAAACTTGTAATAAAATACGTATGGTTTATTTTAAGTAAAATTATTTAGGTATAAAAACATAATAAAACTTATTGGTTCTTTTTTGTTTTTAATATTACGTTTCAAACATACGTCTCAAACAGAAATTATTACTTTATAATCCTTTCTTAAAACCTATCTGGATGTACGGTATTCAAATTTTTGGTTGCGCAAAGCTGAGTAATTTAAAAACTATTCAAGCATTCTAGTCTAATTTTCGTCGTATAATTACCGGTTCACCATACTATGTCTCAAATTACACACTACACACCGATTTAAAAACACCATTCATTTGCGATATCGTCAAAAAATAGTATATCAAATTCTACTCAAAACTACCAATCCATAATAATCCGCTTATCAGTGATATGGCAAATCCGCCAGGTTTCATTAGAAGATTAAAAAGAAGATGGAGCAGAGATCTTCTTTAATTTTTTCCGCATGTTTATGTCGAAAAAGATAAAATAATGTGAAATATTAGATGTAATTTTTGCTTTGTCTTAAATATGCTTTATACTATTGGTAATAACTTTTCTGTGACAATATGATTTTTTGTTTGTTTTTCTTTTCATACTTTTGCATATTTTACGTTCATTGTTATTCCAAATTTAACATTGCTGAATGTTGAATTTTATATCATGTCTGTTCTTGTTATTTGTAATTTAATATCAATGTTTTCTCATCTTTTGGTTGTTCTATATAGTACAGTTAAAGATTCAAAATAAAGGATAAAAAAATATAATGTTGTACCTAGAGAAGTTTCATTATGGACCTACAATAAAAAAATATCAATTTTATCTCATGTGTAGACAAGAATACACAGACATATAAAATTACTGATTATGTTGGACAAAACCACATTTCAGAAAAGAGGAAGCAGCATTAAAATTAATTATCAGTTTTAAAATTCAATTTAATCGGTTAATTTAGAATCGAATGCAACCAAGACCTCACTCTAAGCGTGAACGAAATGCATACCCTTCCAAATTCCTTCGCCAAAATTTAAGATATCATGTATAACTATCTGGCATGTACGAATATACTAGTACAATAATACTAATATTTTTAACAACCAATTTCATACCTATATTAACACTTAGTCTTATTCAGCCATGTTTTTTATCCGTATTATTTACGAAATAATATTATGGCTCTAAATAAGCAATCCTGAAACCAAAAAAACCCTTCAAAACAAACTGAACTTCACAATATTGCCACCAGAATAGCAGCACCAACAAAATCTTAAGTCAAAAATTTGTTATTTAAATCGTAAAATCTCGTTAAAGCTTTTATCTATTTTCATTTTTGGATCTTTTGCCGAAAGTGTCCTCTTGACAAACATAAAATAATTATTTAAGCCCGTTTGGTAGAACTGAGTATTTAAAGACAAACAGAATATACATTTAAATACATTGAACCAGGTTTTATGAAAATTATAGTTTATTTCTTTATTAAACAGAATATGTGAAAGTCCTTCCTAATCCAGTTTAATTTTAAACTCTTCGCAGACTAGAAGTTTTACGTTCCAATAAATCTGTATTAATGGTAAATGTTGATGTCGTTGTTTAGTCTACAGCCGAAAGTTTGGTTTGAACCTCTGGAGGCTATTCTAAGTAAAACGGGGAATGAGGTGGTTTACCGGTGCCTTCCTCACTGAGTGGAAAAGTATGCTTATCAGCATGCCAGGCTCTCTGATAACCATCTGCTTTCCACCCTGCAAATGACATCTTCACTTCATTCATCACAGGGTCAGGCTGTATAATGAAATTTATTACAATCAAAGGAAGTAACTCTGACTTGTGTCTTTGCACGTCTCCTCTTCTGTTGTTAAATGCTTCAGACATATAATTGACTGATTATATGATAAGAAACAAAACTATTGTTTATAGACCTAGAACTAGCAGTTTGACTGCAAATTATTTACCACTCTACCTGCCTGTTATGGGCAATTTATTAATTTATTTAAACAAAATAGGTGAAAGTCGATCAACATACTTAATCCAGTTTTTATTTCAAACTCTTCTCAAACTTCTTCTAGAAATTTTACGTTTCAGTAAATATGTATTTGTTATTTTTTTATATATATAAAAAGGAATGTTAAAAATAATCTCAAGTGTCTCAGATGTAAAAATTATGTTATCAAACTATTTTAGAACTTAATTATTCTGATGAAAAATTAAGAGAGATAAGTTACTATTTTTGTTTTGGTCGTTGTTATTCTTATCTTTAGGCAGACACAATTTTTAATATACTTTAAAATAGTTAACTAAAGGCTATCTTGAAAGGGAAGAAAATGATAAGATCGCAAGCTGTGAAGGTTAACAGAGGTCGGAAAAGATAAAGACATAAAGAGGGTGGCAGTTGGTGGTTGTTTAAAAACAGTAAAATATAGAATTGGTGTGAAAAAGAGAGAAGATGCGTGAGAGAGAGAAACAGATTGACGAACAGAACAAGAAGAAGAGGTCACGAGATTATCATCTTCTTTAGGAAAATGGTTATATTAAAGCATATAAGACCTGAAGACATACAATCGTTAATCAATATGTCATTTCGTTTGAAGTTTGTAGCTTACTTCGTCTTAATGGAGAAATGTGTAGGTTGAAAATCAATAAATCCTCTACACTGTCATGAATCTGTTTTTCTTCCAATTCTCATATATGCTGAAGTATAAATATTACAACCAACCCTCCAGCAATAATTTATCAATAATATAAGTAAATTCAATGTAGAATACATATAAGGAAAAATAAATTATTTATTAAACCATGTTATAATGTATTTTCAATATAATCAACTCACGATTGAATTTAAAAAAAAAAAATGTATAGCCTATTTTCTCGTATGCAAAGTTCCGTCCGAATTAAAGTTCTTTAAATGATTACATTTGAATTTAAAAGTTTTTATAAAAGGAGTGGCATTAATTTATAATTCACCGAAAGCTCAATAGTTATTAAATTTAGCTATATACTATTTTAAAGAATTGTTTATGGAAACACCAGCGGTAATTCATTTCTTCAGTTATTCCAAATACAATAATGTATTTTACTTAAGGCTTTTTTTGTAAATACTTGGAAAATTATTTGCCAATTTTCATTTATTAGGTTTATTGCATGAAGAAAATAAATCTAACTTGTCAATTAGGCCTTCGGGCCAGCCCAGTTAGTCAGCTGGTAGAAAGTCGCTATTATTTGTTAAGTAACACCGGTTGGGCAAGGGACTTTGTATGGTGACCAGCTGACAGCCATCTATGAACAAACTCTACTGGGGGTCACTGTTCAAACTCATGTCTAATCCACGTCAAAAAAAATACAGCAAAAAGTAGCGATCAAATTGGGTAGTTGTTGACAAAGTACAGTTCCCGATAACAAATAAAAGCTAAAAAAAAAACTTGCCAATTCCGCTGCGAGAGGTTGCTGGACCTTTCCCTACAGCTGATTGTTTTAAGTTGTGCAATGCTCACAATGTGTCTTGAATACTGTCTATATATTATAATCATTTTACTCAAAACATATAAACAATTTTAAAATGACCTTAGCGTAAAAATATAGCATTTGCTACAAAATTACAAGTGGAAAGAATAAAAATCGGTTATTTACGTTTTTATAATATATAATTACATTTTTTATTACATTTGGCTATAGATTTCTTTGATTTACCCTTCTAGTTCTCTGTAATTTATTGAATCCTTCCTTACATGTGCGTTGTAGGCCTACCTGTATTGGAGCGGTTCTCAAACTTTGGCGACGGAACCCTTTTGAAACACTAAATATTTTACGGGGCATTAAAATAAGCAAAACCTGGTTTTATGTTCATTCTTTAATTTTTATCATTTAATTAAATGAAAATCATACAAAAAAGACACATTAGGCTAATAATACACCACTGACCACTACAACAATAAACAAAAATCTGGTGTGAAACACTCACACAACTTTCTCTTGCCAGTGCAAATAATTAACAATAAACCTAACATTAGTAATAAAACATTAGAAATAAACAAAAAACTAACCTTAATAAACATAACCTAATTTTCATCATAACTTATATGAAAGACGCAAAATGAAAATCGATCTCAGTTTGCCTTAAAAATACGGAAAATCTCTCTTTCACGCTAAACTAGGCACTGTGCAAAAAAATGCTGTAAATAAAAGTTGTAGGTCTTTTAATTTTCTATAAATTCAATTGTATACACTTTTGTCATAAAATCCATACTAACGCCGAAATCTTAAAAAAATCGATTTTCACACGTTTTCGTGAGAAAAACAGAAAATCGCTAATTACCGCTAAACTAAGCGTTATACAAAAAAATGTTTGAAATAAAAGTTGTAGAATTTTAAATTCTCTACATTTTTTATTATATAAATTTTTGCGCTATAATATATATTAAAGTCGTAATCTTAAACAACACTTTTTTTACGTAAAAACAGCCTCACCAAGAATTTCAGCAAACATGGCGCCTACGTTATCTTGTACAGAATAAAAAATTGAGTAAACCAGCCGATTTTTAAAAAAATCGTAAGACCAGTTTTTGAGAAAATCGCAAAAAAGTGAAAAATTACACGAATAAACTACTACTTCTGGTTGACCGATTTTGATTAAAATGTTCGTGTCGGGTCCGGTAGTAGTATGTAACTTAAGTTTCAAGTTTAAAGTTCGTACGATGTTCCGTTCTTGAGATATTTTGTATACACACACACAGACACACAGACCAATCGCTAAAAAAATTTTTTTTGGATTCAGGGGTTCTGAAAACGTGTAGATCCGGTGAAAACTCGATTTCGAAAAATCGACATGAAAACAATACTTTCCTTCCTATATATTCATATAGGCAAGAGAAAGTAATAACATACGTTAATACAATACTCCAAAATAACACAGTAAATTGATAAATTTTTAGTTTTTCAACGTAGCATAATTTGTAAATTTATTAATATGTTGCTTGTCGCTTCATTTTCGACTATTATGCACTGAGAGAAAAATAACTTTTATAAAACCAACATAGATATGATATGAGTTTTTTTCAAAGTGAGTGACAAGACTTGTGTGCTTTGTTCTTTACGTTGACACTATTTCTGTGAAGCCCTCGCAAAGGCCTTTCGTAGCCCCAGGGCTCTGTGGAGCACACTTTGAGAAACGCTGCTAAATTGTATCCGTGCACTAAAACGTTAGTTTGCATAAGCCGGTAGTCACGTTCAAAGACCTATTTCTCTCTCGGTCGGTCCAGTTGCTGTTAGCTAAACAGAATAACATCAGTTTAGTGTTTTACTGTACGTTTTAGTAAATTATTAGGGTAATGTGATTATAGAAAAATATTGTGTAAATATTTAGATATCCAAGATAATGTGTACATTGGAAACTCTGTGTAAATAGGAAGTACTTTTCCAAAGAGTGTGCTTAGTTATAGATGCAAAGTCAGAACATTTATTTCCAATTTTGCGAATAATTTTATCATTTCACATTGGGTAAGCCATTAAATAAATGATTTTTTTTATTATCTGGTTAGGATTATGTAATAACTTCTTCTTTGAATTGTAGTATGTACAATTGTAGAAAAAAATCATTTACTTAAGGTAGTCGTAGATCATTATGTAAGACTGGTTAATTATTTAGAGGTCTAATGGTAAAGTATTTGTCACGATATTTGTTTAACAGCTAATTTTTGGAGACGTAGGTTCCATGGTTTAAATCCTAATAAAGGTAGATACTTTTATAAGGATTTTAATACTAGACAGTGATTACTGATGGTTGGGTTCAATTTACCATACTTTTACAGGAATGGTCGAACTGAGTCTGTACAAGACTGCCCCTCATTTACACGTCATCATACACATTATTCTCATCTCATTGGGTCATAAGGTTGCTTATTGTCCTTAAATTGAACAGATTGCTACGTACACACATTAGGGATAAAAAAAAATTACGATAAAATGACTTAATCCGCTAGTTCCCGGGCTACAAAAATAGTTGTGTTTTTTATCACATGGTCAGCCAATTATGGCTAAATCATTTAAGAACTGAAGAGGTAGTGGCGTAAAAGACAACAGTTAGAGTTATCTCGTTTGAAAGTAACGGATTTCATTATAGTGTCAGACCCTGTGGTGGAATAAAGTGAAGATGTCATTTGCAGGGTGGAAAATATGTGCTTTTCAGAGGGTCTGGTATGCTGATAAGCATACTTTTTAACTCAGTGAGGAAGGCATTAACCACCATTCGACCATCTCGCTTTACTTAGTATAGCCCCTAGTGGTTCAAACCAGCCTTTCAGCTGATGACCTAAACAACAGAGGGAATGACGACAATTTGCCGCGATATTTATTTTATTAACAAAATATTTTTAATAGAAAGCTTTATTAAAAGAAAAATAACATAATAAAGTAACACCCAGTGGGATCTCCCACTTACCTTGAAAAAAAGTGCTGATAGAAGAAAAGTACTGTTTTGCAAGAAGTATAATTTGACATTAATGTATAATGCAAACGTGGAAGTGATTGTTACAAGCTAGCCTAATGAAAAGTATATAATTTAGGGTATGACTGTTCAATACGCAATAATGTATTAAAAAAAGATCTGGGTTCTATTATTGTTGTTGTTTAGGTCATCAGCAGAAGGGCTGGTTTGAACTATAAGAGGCTTTACTAAGTATAACAAGGAGTGGGGTGGTTTACGATTGCCTTTCCTCACTGAGTGTAGAAGTATGCTTATCAGCATGCCTAGCCCTCCAAAAAGCACCTACTTCCCACCTTGCAAATGACAGCTTTACTTCTTTCACCACAGGATCTGGTTGTATAATGAAATTCATTACTCTCAGAGGAGATAACTCTGACTAGTGTTTTTTACACCTCTACCTCTTCCGTTGTTAAATGCTTCAGTCATTTTAATGGCTGACCATGGGATAAGAATCAGAACTATTTTTTTGTGTTCCTGGAACTAACAGATCGAGTGCAAATAATTTAATACTCCACCTGCCTGTTATGGTCATATTCTATTATTATGATTATTGAAATAGTATTTTGGCTGAAGCTGCAACATAGATGGATCTTAAATATTTTACAACAAATTTAAGAAGATTTAGTAAGTGCAGATGTTTTCTAATGTTGATTAAAAGATAGAACTAACTAGATAATTTGTCCAAAAATATAGTTTGTAGGAACAAACCATCTGCTTGTTTGATAAATATGTCACCCAAATAAGAATCTACGAAAACAACACAAAAATGAAACAACTGGAAATATACAAAAATAAAAAATAAAGATACAACAGTGGTTTCAAGAAAACAAAACAGAGAAGAAGACAAAGAGGTGATGGTTAAGAAAAAAAGAACATCGGTTGAAAATGGGTGGTTAATAGATAAAATCTTAGGTGTTGTCACTTCATTGAGTTTAGGCCGTAGGCATACGACCAAGACAAGAAGGTCCCGCAACCCCCGCTCATTGCCATAACTTAATGCGATAGCATCGTCTCATTCGAGATTGTACTTTGGCGTACCAAGAAGCTACTTGGTATCATAAGATTAGTTATAGATAACAAAACAAAATAAAAAAATAACATAGAAAAACTTTAATGTATATTTATTTAAGTACCCGGCCTTTAACTAATAAAAATAGTAAATTATGTTGACTATATTATAAAAACATTACTAATAAAAACGTAGTTAAAATAACTTTAGATTTTTTCGGGATCATTCACCAACATTTTCTAGCTTATCAAAGAACAAACCATCTCGCCTGTATGTCCAACCGTTAAAATAAATACCTTAGATTTATTGTTGAAAATGTTAGTAACTGAAGTATAATATATTATTTCTTTTTGTAACTGGTTTGGTTGACCACTAAAATTCTCACACTTTTTGAAAGTAACAAGCGATCGGTGCTTGTTACATTGTTATCCTATAAAATATTTATAACTACCGCAGAGGTTTAATCTAGATACAATATTATGGTGTTAGTTTATTAAAACTAACTCTACTTAAATTAATTTGTATAACTTAAATCAAATTAAATAAAAACTTATTTTAATTTTAAGCACATTAATTTTAGGTATATTTGTTTACTTACTTGTAATGTGAAGTCTCGTACAAAAATTATATTCAAAAATGTTCATAAGTTTACATACACTGTTAGTAATCCTCTGCTCGCTGTGCTGCAGGGCTTCTAATGAAATTAATTTAATTTAAATTTAATTTGGCCGCCTCCTTGGCACATTGGTTAGCATGCTACGCTGCAAAGTGAAGGTCCCAGGTTCGATTTCCGGCCAGAGTCTGAAAAATTATTACAAGTTCAAACCAAAGTAGTCAGCCAGTAGTAATAACCAATATATTAATGCGTCTTAAAATAAACTAAAAAAAATTAATTTAAAACATTTTTTTCGTACAGTACCAATTTTAGATCATGTGAGGTGACTTTAGACGTTTCTAGCAGCTCTTTCTGCAGTCCCCATTCTCAGCATTCGCTCGCTGTAGGGGTTTCTCCTTTCTTTTGTCCACTCGGTGTTCTGTTTTTACTTTTCATAGACGCCCTTAACTTCGTAATTAATTATCTGAATTTCGCTCGGTTCATTAAGTTTTCTCGGTTCATTCCGGTTATTTCAATATCCTTTCTGACTTGGGTACACGAAAATGAGCCCCTTCCATTCAGTTTACAGTAGTGAGTGTTTTTATATACGAGGTGTGGCTATTAAATAACGAGACTGACGTTGTAAAAAAATTTATTTTAATTTTATACATAATCACTTAGGATATTGTCACCTTCAATATACACTCCTTCTCTACCCCTACAACGCTCCATGCGAATTTTCCATGGTTAGAAACAGTGCTGGAAGTCATCTTCTGTCAGCTCCTTCAAGACACGTGCCACTTTCTCTTTTACAGCTTCCACAAACTCAAATCTTGTCCATTTTAATGCAGATTTCACCTTAGGGAATAGTCTGGTGAGGATCAATATTATGGTGCAGGCCGATTTTAGGGTAAGTAAAACTTTACAGCTCATTTCTCGTAAATTCACTTTTTTCCATAAAGGTACAGTTTTCTCAAAAACTATTTAACTTTGAAGGTTAAAATTTTTTGAGCATGTTTCCCAGTATAATTGTGCTATATGGTACTAGAATCATTGCAGTAGGATTATTACTAAGTTCGAAATAAAATAAAAAATTCTACAAAAGAATAAAATTTTTTTGCATTTTTCAAAAAAATTCTCGAAATGGTATTGCTAGCTCTATATTAATAATTCTAGTACCAGAGCTTAAAAAGATGTCATAGAAAAGACACAAAAAAATTAAAGCCCTAACTCTTAACGGTTTTATAGAAACGTGTACCAAAAATTGGTCAATTTAACATGAGTTAGAAAGGGGGTATAGGGCTCTCCTTAAAAAATAGCATATATTAGTTTATTTTCAATTAAGCTATTTTAGTTTGTGCGGTTGGCTAAAAGGAAACACTAAAAATACATTTTATAGCATAAATAAACTTTATTAGTGTTGAATAAAACCTTGTCAGCGTTTTTCCATAAAATAAAATTTTTGGGTAAATGACCCATTACTCAGAAACTACTTAACATATAATATACAGAATTGAAATTTTTACCACATAGTCTTGTAGTTTAGATGCAAACTTTAACGCAGGCGTTTTGAGTTTGAAAGCTTAGCTTTTATTTTACATTATAATTATAAAATATTTTATCAATTTTATTTGTAATACATTTTTCAAAAAATCATAAAACAGTAAACAAAGGAAGAACAATTAATAAAAGCTGCTTTTAAAGTTTGCATCTAAAGTATAAGAGTATGTGTTAAAAAAATCTTAGCTGTATTCTAAGTGGTTTCTGAGTTAATGGGTCATCAATATGGGAAATGTAACATAGGAAAGATGGACCGACGCCCTTAAGCGAAGCTAGTTTCAATTATTTTAGTTAGTTATTTAATTTAACTTGGTAGATTTCCTGCTATTGGTAAAATATACTTATCTTTACACTATATTTTTAATTTTTTTTTCATTTCGTGAGGTGTCTGGGCACCCTGGACCCATCTCCTTATCTACGCAACTGAAGAGATACCTTTTCATGATAATTATCTGTGTAAAATCGACGCATTGTTATATTAAGAACAGATTATGGATAACTATGTAAATAAAAAATAGTATATAGGCCTAAAACAGTGGTCACCAACTGGCGGACTACGATCCGCGGGCAGACCACGACTCATATTTTACAGACCGCGAGCTCTAGAGAATTTTTTTTGTATGCAGATATAATTTTTGTGTATGATGTGAAATGTTTTAAGTTTAGGCTGTGCGCATGCTGAGAGTAACTAGTGATGTCAAGACTATACCAAAGTTTCTCTGAAGAGAATTGATGCTCGCTAAACAAGTTTACGGCCGCCATCAGGCTCCAAGTAACTCGTAATAGCCCCGCGCTACAAAACATAAAAAAAAAACTTTTGTACACGGGCCGGCAGTAGTTCAAAACTTTTGTTACATTTTATAGCTTAAACCTTTTCGAAATTAACAATTAATAGGTTATTAAGATTTACCACGGCTGTCATAACTAAATTTTTACAATCAGAAGGCAGGCCTAAGTAAAACGTTGGCCGGATCGTGGCAGTCTTATCAAAATTGTAAACGGACTTTGATCGAATTTAGTTCATAACACTGGAAGTATAAAATATCCAAATATTTACAGCTAAATAAAATAAAAATTGCAGATTAAATACTTTAACCCATAAGGTTGGTCTATAGGTAAAGTTGTCACCGCGAGACAGCTGTTCAAGAGCTGATTTTCGAAGAAGAAAGTTCCTGGTTCAAATCCTAGTAAAAGTAGCGCCTAGTTACTTTTACAAGGATTTGAATACCGGTGTAGTTTGATAATTAGGGTTCAATTAACCACACCCTTTTAGGAATTGTCGGCGTGGGTCCGTACAAGACTACACCTCATTTACACGTCATAAACACACCATCCTTATCTTATTGGATCATAGGGTTGCTTATTGTTCCAAATTGAACAGATTGGTTTACCGATACCTTCCTCATTGAGTGGAAAAGTACGCTTATCAGCATGCCAGGCCCTCTGAAAAGCACATATTTTCCATTCTGCAAATGTCACCTTCACTTTATTCGCCATAGGGTCTGGCTGTATATAATTAAATGGAATGAGAAGAATCGGTTTAGTGTTGGATTGCCAACTGTAAATCCTCCAGTACAATGAAATTCACTACTTTCAGACGAGATAACTCTGATTAGTGTCTTTTACACCTCTATCTCTTCTGTTTTAAATGATTCAGTCATTTAATTGGCTGACTATGTGATAAGAAACAGAACTATTCATTTTAACCCTGCAAAGAACAGATTGAGTGTAAATTATCTGACACTCCAACTGTAGGCCTATGTTATGGGCGGTTGTAAATTTTATAAACTTGTAAATTAAATAAATAAATAAATAAATACTTGTAAGAGCTCGAGGTCTGAAAAAGATGAATCGGCGGTCCGGTCGCGGTCGCAGTCCGCCAGTTGATAACCACTGCTTTAGGCTTGTATTATTTTTATTTACATTTATTCTTACTCTTTCAATGACAAAGTAAAAATAACTGGTTCATTAATAAAATTCAGGATTACGATTTATAACTAAAAATACTAAGAGTGTTGATAAGAATTGTTTTAGTAGCCTATATATTAGTTGCAGCTAAAATCAATAATTTTTCAACTTTTTTTAAAAAAAGGATGATTATAAAATTTATATTAGTTATAAATGAGAAAGCTTAAAGAAGATAAAAGGTAATTTTAATAATTTGATAGCTTATTCATTCATAATTTTCAATTTGTAACTGGCGATTAGAATCTTAATGACAGTAATAATGTGTTACCTTAATAAGGCATTATTATAAAAGTAAAGTCTATACAAAAATGAATGACTTCGTTTCGTGAATTAACAACTGATTATAATATAATTTAATATTATAATAAAAAATTAATATAAAATCTTCCATTTTGTTTGAATGGATATTAGTTTGAATCCGCCATTACATTAAATTAAGAAATGACATTAAAACTCAACTTTTATTATACCTCCACAGAGTATAATGATAATTTTTATTTCATCTTAAATTTTTTTAAGTATAACAGCATTTTTAATGCTGTTCTGAGATTTGGAATGGTTCACACCGACCAACCATGATAACAGAAACGTTTTTTATATAACATTATTTTTTTATTTTCATTAAATTCATTCTGTCCGACGTAATCAAGTTGGTTAGTTATTATTCGACGTATAAGAATGAAGTCCTTGTCATACTAGTCGTAAATTCAGGAATGCACTCCATTAGAAATACTTTTAGTTTAGTTTCTGTTGCCGAACCAAACAAACCGTGTCCATTCGCTTCTTAGTCCCTATAAATATAACTTAAAACAAGACCTTACATTTACATAACTAAATAAAAAATCTTTAATTCGAATACAAATCTTTATGTTCAATAAAATTCAATTCATAAAAAAAATTTGCCATCTATTTGTGTACCTTGGGGTCATTCAGAGAAACTTGTTCATCAAATCCTACTTTGCAAATTGAATATTTAAAAATATCTGTAATAAATGATGACATCCATTTTAATTCGGTTTGAAGGATACCTTGATAAACCTATTTCTTCCACGATACCTCGAATTAAGCCTGTTTTGGAATTTAATATTATTCAGGGAGAAGATCAGTAGATAAATATTACATACCTACATTGAAATTTCTTTCAACACATTAATTAGGTGGTTCGTAATGGTAATAACAGTTGTATAGCCCTCTTGCAATTGCATACATTTCTCATTACTTTTTGACTGCCAATAATGGCATTTATTGATACATCTTTTCTCCGAACAAACATTTCTCAGGTTTTTTATTTCTGCAGGTCTATAAATGTTTGGCCATTCAGTTTCTTCAACAAACTTCATTGGTCGAAAAGTGAATGGCTTATAAAAAATATGTTGTAGTATATATCCTCTGCCCATAACACACAGGTGGAGTGTCAAATTATTTACACTCAATCTGTTCGTTGCAGGGCTAAAATAAATAGTTCTGTTTCTTATCACATTGTCATTCAAATAAATGACTGAATCATTTAAGAAATAGAAGAGGTAGAGATGTAAAAGGCGCTAATCACAGTTATATCCTCTGAAAGTAATGAATTTCATTATACAGCCAGACCCTGTGGTGAATGAAGTGAAGGTGTCATTTACATTTATTAAGTGGAAAATATGTGCTTTGTAGAGGACCCGGCATGCTGATAAACGTACTTTTCCATTCAGTGAGGAAGGCAGTGGTAAACCACCTCACTCCTCGTTTTACTTAGTAAAACCTCTACAGGTTTAAACCAGCCTTTCGGCTGGTGACCAAAACAAGTAATTATATATCCTACTAAATAATTTATCAAACAATCTTAAATTCTTTTTAGGTGTTGGAAATTATCTTCAGAGTTCCACAACTACTTCTAACGTTAATACATATGAAATGCCAGTTTAAAGTTTGGAGAGTTATCAAGCAATTCACACGAGTAATCAAGAATTTTTAAATTACAGTTCGTAAAATGAAAGATGAAGCCTGTGTTTGGAAACGCGCATCTCACCAAGTAAATAAACATAAAAATTTTTAGTAGGCCTACGGTTCGTTTGTAAGCTTGGTTTTTAGCACATAATTTTCGAGCACATAATTTTATTCGTATAAATTACGAAACACGGGAGTGTATTAGGCATTTTCTATCGATTTGGAAACAAAAAATGTATTTACTCGGTTTTTAGTTCATCGGGAACAAAAACAAACATTTTTTTAAACGATTTTATTCCTTTATCCTTTTTAGAAAAAGGTTGAATTTTTGCTGACAGTAATTGGAAAACATCCAGGAACACTCCTCTAAAACGCCATACTTTTCCTATTAAAATTGATCGTGATATATTTTCTGGAAAATGGACTAAGTGAAAAATGCTCTAAAAAAACGGGTAGGTACATATTTTGTTTCCAAATAACCAGAAATTGCCTAAAAATACTCTAGTGTTTCGTAATGTATACGAATAAAATAAAAAACACGCTTTCAAACGAGCAAGAAATTTTTGTTTTTTACTTGGTGAGATACACGGTTCCAAAGACACGCTTCATCTTTCATTTTAGGTACTTTTATAATTATCAATTTTCGTCTAGTGTATTTTAGGAGTTAGGCCTATGAAAGAAATCATAACTTTTAACCTATGGTTCTATCAACTACATCATACTTTGAGGTTCGTATTTCTTGAATATCGGAAGCTTTATTTTTTCGAAGTAATCATCTGTGTATTTCTGGTAATGGTAGAAAACCATTCTGGTCTGGTAAAGAAAACGAACGTCTTGGTAAAGTTAAATAAGGAAATGGGAGTTATGAATATCTTTGTGTGTAGTTTAGGCCATCAGCCGAGGCTGGTTTGAACCTCTAGAGGTTTTACTAAGTTAAACGAGAAGTGAGATGGTTTACTATTGCATTTCTCACTGAGTTGAAAAGTATGCTTATCAGAATGCCAGGCCCTCTGAAAAGCACATATTTTCCACCCTGCAAATGACACCTTCACTTCATTCACCACAGGGTCTGGCTGAATAATGAAGTCAATATACTTTTAGAGGAGATAACTTTGATTAATGTCTTTAACACCTCTACATCTTCTATTCTTAAATGCTTCAACCATTTAATTGGCTAACCATGTGATAAGAAACATAACTATTTTATTTTAGCCCTAGAACTAACGAATTGAGTGCAAATAACTCGACAACCCGCCAATCTGTTAAGGGCGTCATGAATATTGTGAAACTTAAAAACTAGGGTACTTTGGTCATGAGAAAAAGGCAAGAAATAGCCTATGGAATGCTGAAAAATGTATTACAGAGAACGATAGAGGGTAAGCATGTCTCAGGTCAACGTAGGTCATCATGGTTAAAGAATCTTCAGGATTGGTGTAGTGAACGTTCTCAGAAGACAAGGTAACTGAAGAAGAAAATACCTTCAAAATCTTCTCGGTATGCTACAGACATTTTAAGTACAATCAGTTTACTATATATATTTTTAAAAAATATTTATTTATTTAAATAATTCTCTCCGAAATTAATAACTTTTTAAAATGTAGCAACATTACAAAATGTATGTCACGTATTACAAGTAGGCTTGGGTAAAGAAATACTGGAACTAATTACAGAAAAATTATATTAGTACGAGATGAGTGTAGGCCTAGTCTACTGATCAATGTAGAATGACATTGTTAATCATTTTTCTTAGAAGATTTGATACGTAGACTATGCCAAGATCGTTGCACTTTCACAAAACGGTGATAAAAAAAGTTATTATTACGAAGTAGTACAAAAGTTATAATGACTTTTTTGACAACCTTTCACAAAAACATTAAATCTTTATTACAAATATCCTATTCTCATAGCCATGAATTAATACAAATGATTTTAGACTGTAATATTGTTGAGAAAATACAGTGTACAAGCCATATGAAATACTTTTTCTTTTTTTTTATCCGAGGCGGCAAAATAAATCTTGTTCACTCCCTCACGATGGGGTAAGTAGTGTTGGACTCAATTGAGGCGTCCTCGTCCAGCCCCAAGGAGGCCGTAACCGCCTTACCAACCAAAAACCCGCCGTCTGGCCACTTGATCCGACATCAGCAAACAACCCTCCACCTCCCTCGGAACTGGTTATATAATACTACAAGGGAAATGTCGGGTTAAAAAATTGACCCACTGTCAGCGGGGCGTGAAAGGAAACCGTAGCCTAATTCCCCTCTCGCTGTCACTGACCAACACTCACTCTCTCACTTTCATTCATCTCTTTCATCACCAGCTCAGGAAATTAGTGTGCCTACTTTCTGAGATCGGGACAGGATTGATTTACTGTGGGAGAGGGCGATCCCGCTGATATCTAGATGTCTCCTCCCTCCGCAGTCTTCCGATCACCCTCTCCGCAAACTGAGCGACCAACTTCCAGCTCTTTATGAAATACTTATGGGGAGCTTTGGGAATGGAAAGTAAGACGGAACGAGAAAAGTTATCGATCAAGGTTAGTAGGCCAACTGATATTCACTTGCAGTGATACGAACGCCATCAGAGGAGTAGGCTTACAAATTAGTCGGAAAAATGCATGCCAGAAAAGGTAAAATGAAAATTTTACACTTAAGTTTCCCTTTCAAGAGCATATATTGGGTTTTACTTCAAATAAAATTTTTATTTACGAGTTATTTTAAATCATTAACCAATGGATATGTGTGTTCTCAGATGGTATCTCTTGTTTTAGAAAATACGAGATAATTTTTAACAATCCACAGTTCAAATTTTAATCACACATTTAATTTCAGCCACTTTTCTTATACATTGGTCAGTAGGCTGCAATTCAAATGTAGATCTACAAAGCCACTTTGTGGGAATTATTTGGTAAAATTATTATACATTTGGGAGCAGATCGTCTAACCTTATGCAGACCATTATTTTAAAAAGCTTCAATGGCTTAGTATAGGTTAATTCCTTTTTTATACATTTTTCAAGTGATAATGAATGTAATTGCTCATAACAGGCAGGTGGAGTGTTAAAAGATTTAGACTCGAACTTTTAGTTCCAGGTCTACAAAAAATACTTGTGTTTCTTATCACATGGTCAGCCAATTATACGACTGAAGCAATTCAGAAATGAAAAGGTTGAGGTGTCAAAGACACTAGTGACAGTTATCTCCTCTGAGAGTAATGAATTTTATTATACAACCGGATCTATGGTGAATGAAGTGAAGGTGTCATTTGCAGGGTGGAAAGTAGATGCTTTTCAGAGGACTTGGTGTGCTAATAAGCATACTTTTTCACTCAGTGAGGAAGGCAATTATAAACCACCTCATTCCTCCGTTTATTTACTAAAGTCCTTAGAGGTTCAAACCAGCCTTTCGGCAGATGATTTTAACAACAATGAATGTAAGCCAAAATACCTCTTTAAAGAATATAAATGCCCACAATCACAATCTAAGAAACAAAATTGATTACTACAATGCAACGCCCGTGAGGTTGCTTCTTCGCTACGGGTCTCGAGTTAGATATCCTGTGAGATCTGGTATGTTTTAATCACGCGTTTCATTATAAGTTTTTATCTTTATCTATACTGTAGGACTACTCCGTTTTTGGAGTCTCATGGATGTAGTTACCAGAAAAAAAATCTTAAAGAGGTTTGCGGTAATGGCTAATAATTATTTCCATGTAGGTCGTAGAAGAGCAGTGGGACAATACACACGAAATAAAATGTCATATAAGCAAGATGAGAGCAATATTTAATTAAATTAGTCCTATTTTCAAGAGCCACAAAAATGAGGCATCTGAGATGTTATTTATTTTCTGTGCTCCTATACGGTGTAGAATCCTGGACCTTGGATAAAGCCATTACAATGAAACTGGAGGCATCTTAGATGTGGCTGTACAAACGAAAGTTGAGAGTCCCACGGACTATGGCAAATATAAAGGTTCTCAGGAAAATGAAGAAAAACGTGGAAGTCATTTCCAAAATCAAGTGTAGGAAGCACTGATGTTTGGACACATCATGTGAAATGACTCATGATATTCGTGACTAAAACTCATTATGCAGGGGAAAATATAAATGGAAAACGTGGACTTGGGAGAAAAAGGGTATCGTGGCTTCGAAATCTGAGGACTTGGTTTGGAAAGAGCTTTGAAGAGCTAGGCTATTTCGCAGTGCAACGAACAAAATGAGAATTAGTGTGATGATCGCCAACATTCGGGACGGATAACACCTAAAAAAGAAGGAAAAGAAGGAGGAGGAGGGGAATAAGAAAAAGATAATAGAATTAACTCCTGATAACAGGGTTACAAATTAAAGACTACTCAATGTATATATGTGGGTTTATTGAACTGTATTTAATCATAGAAATTTGGTACCTATTACGCCATTTTTTATTTACTTCAAGAAGTAGACATTTGATGAATTATTCTACGTATAGACCTAAAAGAGAGTTGCTTATTCATTACTAAAATTAGATATTGAAGTAGAACTACGGAGCTCAGAGGGTAAAAAACCTAACTTCTTTGCGTTCAGTACCTAGGCTACTAGTTTTATTGTGTTGTATAATTTCATGTTCACCTCAAGTTTGTTAAGTTTGCTGAAATAATAGGCTAATAATTGAGGACTTAAAAAAGATTATTTAACTTTGCCTGTTATTCTTTACCATTAATAAATAAATTCGTATGTAATTGTTTTTAGCCAACAATAAAATTCTATCTGTACGTGACAGACAACCGAATAAATCTACTGTATTTGGTGAAACATCAGTTTGATTCGGTAAAATAAAGCGTGTAGGGTTTGTTATGAAAAAGAAGTCCAGTTACTGAATTAAAGATTACGATTGGTCAATGATTTTTTCATGTTAACGGTAAGAATTAAATAAAATAAAGATGTGAATGCAAGGAAAAGATTTTTTTGTGTTTGATTTCAGGAAGTTGATCGAACCAATTTGATGTTTGACAAGAATAACAAGAGAAAAAATAATAAGAGGAAGAAGAGTTACGTGAAAGCCTATCATCTTGTGTGTGTGCTGAGTTAAAAAGCACAGGGTCGATGCCAGAGATCATGATGTTTGTCAGTTTCCAAGTGGTGGGGTGATTAAGGGGAATTTAAGCCACACCTATTCCCCTCTATTATTGTCACGCCCCCTGATTGTGGCGCCGGCCGCTGGGCGCGCTGTTTTGTCGACAGTCACCCGCCTCCGTTGAAGGAGCATGCGCTCGCTAGTCTGATTCTCTTCGTCTCGCGCTTTTTCTGTCTCCTCATGCTTGTATCTTATATCGTGAATGTGATTGAGGTTAGGGTATCTGTGAAGTGATTTGGGACGTCCAAGGGCTTTTTTGCAGGGGGCAATTAGTGTTAATATCTCAAGAAAAAGGACTATTTTCAAATTCATCATCTTTTTGAAAAATCTGCTATTCAAATACTGTAATTTTATGCTACTAAAATTCTTCCTTATTTGGTAAGTAAAGAAATATTTTGATACTTAAAAATAGTTGTAAAATTGAGTAGATTTATCAATAAAAATAAACTTTATCAATTTTTCACACTGACACAGATTCATTTTGGTTGGATTTTTCATTTACTAAATCTAAATCATTAAATTTACTTTATATACACTTAATAAACTCAAAAAATATTGCATCTAACCTTACAAAAGTTCATATTAACATTTTATGCACATGATATTTAAAAGATGTAAACACTTGACTAATGTGACACCTAGGGCTACCTGTAAATAATAATAGCTCTGTACCACACCTCAAATCATTACTCACAAAATTTAATATTAATAAATTAAAGTTTTTTAATGAGCATGGTTAAGAACTCAGATGTAAAAACTGAATAGAATAGGTACTTTTTTTTTTAGGAATAATACCCATGTTTCTCAGAACGTAGGCCTATCGTATCATTTGGAGTAAAATTTGGTTATAGACTAGGCTTTCAAAAAACCTCAGTAGGCCTAGGTATAACAAACATTTAGAAACTTTAAACATATACTCAGTATCTTAAAAGTAAGACTAAAACTTATCGATCTAATCTAAGATCCGTAAAAATTTACCTCTCATAATACAAACAACCAGTTGGTCTAACACTTCAATTCATTTATCTTATCTAATAGATTGCACATAAACATGAAGCCATAAATATTATAAAATGTATAATTTACATTTAGTGAATGATATATGGCTATGTCAGTTTAAAAAAATAAAAATTAAAGCTTATTCTAGACAAATAATAACTTTATTTAGGGTATTTTGTGCGAATATTGGGTCTTAAGATGTGTTAGCATGCCTACAAAAATTGCAAATTGTGTTCTTGTGTTGTAATTGTGGACTTAAAGATTTTATGAAAAGGTATTTTACTTCACTTAACCTACATTATCACTTCAAAAATCCATAATGAAGTAACTGTAAGCAATTTTTATATTATGTGAAACACTCTTAAAAAGGGCTCATGAAAAATACACAAACTTTACAAAAGTTAATAAGATTTTTCTAACATTTGAATATTTAATTTAAAAAATAAAAGATCTAGTGGTATTCATCAAGTGAAACTTAACACAATATTTCATAAACTTAATCAATTGATTGAAAGACCTTAAATTCCTTTAATTTAAGATTTACGTTATTACTGATAAATTTAATCAGTAATTGTTAACGTTAATCATATAAATCTTCTTTTGGAAAGATTCTTAAATCCTGATAAAATCAATTCTAAACAGTTGACCTGTTGGTATTCTTAATTGACACAAAGATTTTTTTATATGCGTTAAAATAATTGTTTAAATCTGATCAACGTGAACAAAACTAACATAGAGTTAGACTTTAATTTATAGGCACATGGTCTAAATTTATAATTAAACTTACTTAAAATGAACAAATTAGAGAGCCGTTTAAAATACACAGTAGTACCTATTTTAAAATTAAATAAATAAACAAACAGTTAGTTTACTAAAAAAAATTTATTTCCACAGGATTAAACATTACTTTACCATCCATTTTAGAATGGTATTTAAATTACCTTATACACATAATTATTGTGAACAATTTTACAATAAGTATTGTGTTTAAGTGTTTAAATCAACTTTTATACAAATATTTAACACTAGTTATTGTAATTTGTACGCTTTCTTGTATAATTCTTAAATTTATAATCTATACAACCTGTTAACGGAATGAAATAAAATAAAATGTAATCAAATACATAAATAAGTAACATATATAAAGATAAATTCCTACTTTTAGTAAGAGACTAACGTTTACCAATGTTAGAAAGGTGGGGGATGAATAAATCGGTTGCGGTAATTTATAAAACAACGCTGAAAAATACTTTTCCTATTCCGTGCAATGTTTCTAATAATGAATTTACATTTATTTATATAACTTATTTAATAATTATAAAATATTGACTATATTTATTTTTATACTGTCATCAGATAAACTTATAGGCCATTATTTTAATAAATCTAGACAAACGGACTAATGAAGTTAACAGTTAATTTAATCGTTTAATCCGATACATCCGTCTTGTAATTGTGTAATAGTAGGCTTTAAAATGTAATGAAACTAATAAATTCCTGAAGTTTTAATTGTTTATAAACTGAATGTATAATAGATTTTACGGTAAACTCTTAACAAAAATAGGAGGCCTATATATAACCAAGTTAGTCTTTATTCTAACTTATTTCCTTAACTAAATACTTAATATTTTTAAAATGCTTCATTATTTAAATTTTAATTCAAATTTTTTCAATGTTGGTTAAAATTTTATCCATGTACGGAAAGGAAATGAGTCTTTACCTTCTTATAAAATACCTTCCTATATCTGTGTAAATAAACATTGGCCAGTCCGAGTAGGCCTAAGTTAACGATATTATCTTTTATTTTTTATCAAATTTTGAGAACGGAGCGTTAAACTTAAAGTAGTTTGTCTTAAGTTAAAAACGAAAACATCATTATAATTTTTATTATAATATCCGATAAAAATTAAATGAGTTGAAATCTATTTAAGATTCTAGAAAATGAAACGTTGTCGAATTTGTTTATTAGTAAAACATTTTCTCTGTTGAAATTAAAAACGGCGTTATTTCATGTTTGTAAATACAGTACTATTCAATTTAAATTATTATAGGATAGCTAATTTGGATAATAATGTGATATATATAGGCCTAGTATATTATCAAGTTTTCGAGTTAAAAACATTGATGACACCTTACGCTTTAACAACAATTCTAACGCTTAAATGAATAAGCCTAATTTAAATAAAAAAATGTGTTTGACAAATTTTATAAAAATTAATTTAATATACAAAATTACATGGTAGGCCTTTTACGTACAATAACGCTTGGTAACTAACTATAAAAAATGTATAAGATTCAAATTTTTGCTCAAAATATTAGCGATATCTAAATTTATAGTACATTTTAATGGTACCCTGTGTATATATATGAATATTTTATTTATTTTATTTTTACAACACATATTTACTATTAACTTGAATTGGGGCACGCCCAGTAGAAAAACCTTATACCTTTATGGAGCATGGTGTTAAAAGTTTTAAATTTTCATTTTACATTTTAATACCGTCATACAAATATACACACATTTATATTGGATAGTTAGGCCCATTCATAAAATGTATCAGGTTACTATTAATGAGGCAATGAAAATTATAAATCAACTAACAATATTTTTGTGTGGTAATTTGTGGATTATCAGATTATAGTTTTTTAAAAGTGAGGCTACAAGAAGTCTATTACAAGTGAGTGTGTTTTACAAGTGAGGCTATTAATTAATTTTGTTAAAATTTTTGAAAATCATAACGAAATATTATTGACTCGTATCACTTTTAATCATAAGCTAATTTATTTAACGGTATATTTTCATCTGATATTGAGATCTCCGTTAGTTCATCTTACGATTAGTTTCGTGAAATAAATTTAAATTGATGTTAACGTAAATTCAGTACGTAAACGACTTATTTCGTAAAATTTACACAAAATTTTTAAAAAATTATCTCATAGCAACGAATTTGTACGTAACCTATACCTACTGTACCTTCCCAGAAATCCCCGCAGACGTCTACGCCGACGATGTAGTAGGGACATCATTTTGTAATAAAGTAATTTTCGATAATACACACAATTACGTAAACTATTTACAGATTATTTACAGCTCGAGCTCACTGGTGAGTGGCGATCTCCTCTTATAGGATATTTTATTTTATTTCATATCATAATCACATCGTTATGTACAGTTGTGAATTTTCCTAATAATGTAAAAAAAATTATGTTATACACAATATATTAAATTCTCTTTCTTATTATTTTTCAAGGTGAAATTTAAAATCAATATGTTAAACAATAATAAGGTTTGTTTTCTTAAATTATAAAAACAACTTGATAGAAAGGTAATTATTACGTTAATGTACAGATATTATTTATAATTTTCTTTACTTACGGATATTGACGCTCGTTATGACGTTATATTACGTCAAGAAGAAGATAATCCTTTTGTAAAGGGTTTAAATTATTATTTAAATGATGAGCGTGTGCTAGAATACACAGACACTTAAATTAGTGACTGTTACTACTCAGTAATGGATTAATAAATACGTACCTGTTGGATCTGCTAACTTATCAATAATTACTGTAATTTTCGTAACGTGTTGTTTAAAATTATTTGTTGAACTGGTTTCATAAATTAATTTTTAGTTTAGTCCTATCTATTAATAAAAATCCGTCTAAGCACTATTATAAATCCTAATTGAATTAATTAATAAATAATAATACGACTACGCCAAAAAATTCGTTAATCGAACATCTTAAATATTTTTATTTTACTAATTTTATTATTAATTACTTTATTCAAATTATTTAAGATCAAAAAAAAGATTGTACGTTAAAAATTGTGTATGTAGTTTAGTTATAGGTCTACCTGTTAATTTTCGGCGGTAGTCCCGCTTACGCGTTCTTATAATAGTGTAATTAATAATTATTGTGGGGTAAATCTGTAATTAATAAATAAAGGATAAAAAAATTTCTTTAGTCCTATATATAGGCCTACCTACTTGTTGTATTATGCCTTAAGAATTTTTCAAAATGAAATTTTAAGATATTTAAAGCACTATTTTCGGGTAACAGTAATTATTGTAAATTTACTTCCAAAAATACATAATTATGATATCTTTAGCGTAGATAAAATATTTCAAGTAAATTTTCTTGTAGTCTAACTATTAATTAAATTAAATTAAATTTTAATTTTAGTAGTTTCATTAGTTGCAATAATTTTGTAATTGTCTCTTGTTTAGGGAAACGCTATTCATAAGCTACATATTGCGGCTGTAACCATTGTACATTTATTTACTTTACATCGTATTTGATAACTGAACTCTTTTATTATTTAGCTCATCTTACGATAGTTTCGTGAAATAAATTTAAATTGATTATATACAACCTTAATTCTGGTGTGTAAACTGTACTCTTTTATTATTTGGTATATAAAGTCCATAAATAATAGACTATCTGAAGCAGAATTTACGAAAATTGAATCGCACTTCTATTTTTCACTTTATTTTATTAAATCTATAACTGTGCAGAGCTTTGTTTTACATTGTTTTTGCCACTTATGAGGAGTACATCACTCATTAGTATGGACCCTAGCGTTTAAATCTTATGACACTGATAAAATTAGTGTTTAAAAATTACAGATTAAATTTTTAATATACTTACAAAGAAGATGATAAAATGTCAGTTGACTTGTAAAATTTATCCCAAATCTCTACTTACACCTTCTGCGGAGCCGACGTTTAGGGTTAACCTGGTAATTTTTTTTGTTATCGATAGCTAGTATTAAATTGAATTTGGCTTATTAAAAGCTGCTGCATATTAATTTTTTTGATACTCGATGCTCTCAAATGTTTGAATTACCTGTAATGTAATTAATTTCCGAGGCCTACATAATGTTGGAAAATATTATCACAGTTGTAACCTAAGAATTATGCACTCATTTTATTTTAATTTTTTTAATTTTCTGGTATAGGCTTATCTTAAAGTCAATTGAAGTAAATCTTCAACGTTTTAAATGGTTAAAATGCATATTTTTATTTCTGTTTTAATATGCATTGTCTAAAATGTACATCTTCTGTTATTGTTTCCTTTTCTTATGTTAAAAACACACTATAAATATTATAACATGCAATGATGCATTCTGTCAAAATTTAACCACATCTCTATGAAAAATTGCAGTGAAATGTTCATTAGTATTTGTATTTTAAAACAATAATTTTATTTTTTTTTTCGTTTTGCGAACAGTAAAATAATTTTACTGTTCGCTAGTTTGTATTTCTAGTTTTAATTTAACAATATCGGGTAATAGTTTTTAATTTATTTTGTTAAAACATTTGGTCGTAAAAATAAAAGTCATGAAATATTTGGTATAAAATATCTTGTTAGCGAAGATAAATTTATTTTGGTCGCCTTCGTGGCGCAGTGGTAAGAGCTTTAGATTTCGTTTTACATACCAAAATCTAAATTCCCGGATAGGTTCTGGAATCATTAAATGTTAAAACCAACCGATTCTGTACCGTTACCCATATTAGTCCGTAATAACCTAAGTCGTTTTTATAACTTCAAATGAACTGAAAACAAAACAAAAATTAGTTAAACATTTTCAACAGTATTATGGATTAGTTGGTGTATTGTAAAAATATAACTGATTTTTTGGGAAATTATATCAGAGATTGTTTAATAATTTTGTTTACTTTTGTCGTATATTGATTCCAGTATTGAGTGTCATCGAAAACGGTTAACTAACTACACCTTACATAAAACATAACTTCAATAAATTGAGTTAATGTACCTATTCTTACTGTTTCTGTTAATATTCTATAACTAGAATTTTGTGTCAAAATAAATAAGTACAAAATTACCTAGTGTAAATTTAATAACTTAATCCAGTTAATGTAGTAAGACTTAGTATTTCATTTGCTAAGGTTTTATTTTGTTTAGGCTATCTGGAATTATTTCATTACCAAAATTCGAACGGCTAATAATTACTCGAAATCAAATTATGTAGCCTAATGATAGATCTATTAAAAATTGACTGCATCATTATAAACAAGCTTAAAAGAAATTGAAGTAGCACGAATTTAATTAAGTTGATAAAATATCGGACATTCATACACATAATAATCGTTTGTTTTTGATTGCTAATTATATTATATGTTTTAATAGAGCTGTTTAAAACAAATTAATGTCACATGGTACTAATTGTAAATTAATTTGCTGAATGAATGATCAATTTATTCTGAAATAAAAAAAATTTGTATATGTTTAATTAATTATTTACACATTTATACGCCTACGCTTTATTTAGTATAGTAGCAGCCTGGTTAATTAATTGTTTTATTTTTAAAAAACCTATTGGGCGATTTCAATGTTGGAATTTTTTACTAATAAGGAAATTTAAAAAAATCGGGAATCTGCTAATGAAAGTATATTATATGTTTTCTTAGTTAAATTAACTTAATTATTAGCTAAATTAGTCAACTATTCTTATTTTATCCTACAGACATTAAAAGTTTACCTTATATATATTTGATTTTTTATACTGATTCGATGTTTAAGAATATTTTTTGTTTTCAAATTGGTTTATTGATTTTTAGTAGTTAAATGAATTATTCAGTAGAATCCTGGTTAACCGAATACGAATTATCCGAAAAGAACCCTAATACATTAAATTTCACGTAAGTAATTTGTTTTCATAAATGAAGCCAATTTTAGACAACGTGAAGTGGCTGTAGACATATTTTCTGAAAGCTCTTTTTGCAGCCCAAATTTTCATTATGTGTTCACTGTAGGTTTTTCCTTTCTTTAGTCCACCCGGTATTCTGTTTTGCTCTTCATAGAAACCCTTAAAACCAGTAGTAATTAATTGTCTAAATTTTGTTTGATCCATAAAATTTTCTCGGTTTATTTCAGTTTTCGATGTTAGTAAATTAGATAAACAAAATGAAAATAAGTGCACTTTTAATGTTCATTTCTAATTTTGTTCTAGTATACTACATGACTCTTCACTTGCAGCTTCTTTTTGTGGCTACACATTTCCTAGACCTAAATGGTGTTTGTTTTGTTTATTTTAAGCAGAATATCATGAAAACACACTATTAAGGAAAAACTTTCGGCTGTAGAAGGAATACAAAATAAAATCGTTGTGGATCTTGGGGGTTCGTGTTTCATCCGTATCAGATTGGACAAAAATTTAAGAAAAATTAGAACAGCTTAGAGTTAAGATGTCAAATAGAAAAACGATGTGCTATCCGATTACAAAAACTTATTGAAGTACAGAAGAAAATTTCCTATTTTTTCAAAATACAGTAAAAATAATTAGCTACGTTTAATTTTTATTGTATTATAGCCTACTTTATCTCCGGTAGTCTAAATGTAATTAATGTTTGTAATTTCGGATAATCGGGGTTTTACTGTAGGCCTAAATACTACAGTTCTTAAATTAACTTAGAGACATTAAAATTCTACCTTGCACATTCGGTTTTGTATTACAATTCTTTTTTTTTGACACTAAAATGTAATGTATATACTTATTACGCATTACACGTACAATATAAATATACATTATTATTTTACAGAAATTTTAGTCACACAAATAATATAATACTGCAACTAGAAAATAAGAATTAATACTAATACTGTTTTATTGTGCTAGTAAAATACAAAGAAAGGCATTTAAAACAATTTTGGTATTAGTGCTTATTTATAAATCATAGTTTTTAATACACACTGCTACTGAACCTATCAGGAAACTGAAAAATATCAGAAAACATCAATGATCGATGAGAAGCATTGCACTATTTTTTTTGTTGTAACCTATTAAATATTTTAATAAAATAGTGTAGATTTGGTAACACTCCGAAATATTAAGTAAATTTTGGTGTACAGTGTGTCACTTCATTAAACCGTTTAGACAAAACATTCTTTTTTGTGATTTATTTTGGTAAGTCTAATACTAACTAACAATTTTGTTATAACTTAGTTGATTTTACTAAGTAGCCTATTTAATCTTAGAATTTACCAACTAATAGTTCTTGGTTTATATTTAGTATATTCTAACACACTCTTATAATATTTACTATAGGCCTACTGTATCCCATGGAACCGTGCAATACGTCAAAACATAAATGTATTAAAATTGTGATTGAACTTAGAGCGATCCATTCGAGTTACAAAAAATGTTCATTGTTTATCAGTTGAAACTTGCTATAACTAATTGAAAAATACACTTAACACAAAATACGATAGTACCAGTAGAAAGAATTCGTAGAGTAGGCCCATTATAAAACATCCGGTCTGTCGCTGGTTGTTTTGATCGAAGGCGTTGGTAGAGTGAAATATGATTACGCAGCATTTTTACTGACTTTCAACCCGTAGTCTGTTTATATCTGCTGCGCGGTTCTGTGGCATATAATCAATTGATACAGTGATTATATTTTTGTCTTTACAACACTTGAGCATATATGGTACAATTAACCATTAACTAACGACTTAATAACTTTGTATTGTTCATTACAACAGTTTAAATGGTTTCACACGAGAAAATCTTCTATTGAGATCTGCGTTGTTGAGTAGCTGTATAGATTCGACATTCACTTGGTGAAGAAGTCTGTCTTCATGACTACTGGCAAATTTTCGAATTCCCTCGTTCATAGAGTACGTTCCCAAGTCCCCGTGCAGGTCGTCGTTTCTAACATACAAAGGAGCGTTGACAATGTTTCTAAGAACTTTGTGTTTGAATCTTTGTATAATTTGTTGGTTTGATGCTTTTGTACATTAATTATAATTCGATGTTAGATTTTTTTAATACAAATTATTTATCAAATTTTTCGTGGTCAGAGAGAATTAATAAGGCCTTATTGTTTTCTATACATCCCATTAACATAGAGTACCCCAAGGATCTGTCTTTTCCCCGATTCTTTACAACAACGTTTGCAGACGAAACTTCTACTTGAACCTCCAAATCTCGTAATGATGCTCACTTAACCATACAGAAACAAACTGAAAATAAAGGTGAAATCGAATAAATTTGTAAACAGTTTTTCGCTTTATCTACGAACATTTCTTGTAATTTTTATCAACAACTCAGAAATTTTAAAATAAAACGAGGTTAAATACTTATCACATAATATGGGGCGTTAACTATCCTCCGTAAAAACTTTGATTGGAAACGCTGAATCTTTGCCAATACCTAAACGGACCTCAGACCTAAACGTACCCTACATAAATGACGTTTTCTTAAAACTATATACAAAATTTAGGAAGAAACTCGTGAACCACCATAACCCATTGATCTCAAATCTGGCTACGCAGACTCTCCCAAACAATCCAATAAGACGTCTGAAACGTCGATGGAGCCGGGACCTCATCTATTAACGTAGTACTGTAATTTGAATATCCATTAAAATGTTCTAAATGCTGCACTTAATGCTACACTTGTCTATTCACGTCGGAGTTTTGTCACTGGACTGTGTCTCCACTCACGTTTGTATACCATGTTAATTTTTCCCAAATTTTGTGATATCACATTCACTGATTGTTTCCAACAGATTGTGAATTTCCTAAATAGAAATAAAAAAAAACTTATTACATTTGAAAGAAGCTTAAAACTTTTAAAGACACAATAGCGTACAGGTCCAAGATTCTTTACTATATTCTTGGAAATAATTTTCTCATTTACTCCTTAAACAAAAACTTTTCATTTACAATTATCTCAGGCCCATTTTGATAATTATACGCGTGTAAAATTTATGGCTGTACTGCTCTCAAAAATTTGTCTCGCTTGCAATCTGCCCAATCTATAAATCTAAGAATAATATTACAAATTCCCTTTCATACTTAGGCCTACACAACAAACCATTGCACATTGATTTACATATTCCAAACGCCATTAACATCATCGAATAGTTTTTCTCTGAAAAACTGACCAACTCAAAAATAATCTTATTAAAAATATACACCTACCCGATATTCAATATAGAAGGTTAAAAATGAATTGGAAAAGAGATTCACTGTAAATTTAAAACTATTACGTAATAAGATAGAATTAATCATGTTCATTATTTTGATAATATGTGATTCTCATTTAAAAATCATACTATATGTTATAGACACAACACGATGCGTCACCTCTGGGTGTTCAGCTTTATTACATCAGTAATAAAGCTGATACATTCTATCTCATTAACACAAGTCGCTGCAAAATAAATAATAACAGAAACAAATAAAATAATATATCGAAAAAACAATTTACAAATTTAATTCATTTACAATGAAGACACTAATTAATATATCTGTATTTATTTATACTTAGTGCTTTTACAATTTCAGTGGGATGATATTGACTACAATTCGGGAGTCAACTTACGGATAGTATTCCTTAGCCTACTATTGTAAAACTTGCACTTATACTATTCCGGAAAAATTTACGGACATGTCACTAATATTATCCTAGATTGAAATTACCCAAACTTTGAAGTAAATTACTATAAAATACTTTACATCACGTTTCGATTACTTTTTGTAGAATTGTATTTGCCTCCGAAAGACTATTTTTGGAAAATGAATTCTGGTATGAAAATTAGTAATTTTATATTATCTTACCGTTAATATTAAATTTCGGCCATTAATTTTATGAAATTTTCGGTACAACTTTTCTCAATCATGAATGACATCCTCTGTGGCGTTAGCGTAAAACGGGAAGTAGTAGATAGTTTTTTGGTGCAATTTTTCACTTTTTGCGGTTTTATCCAAAACTGTCCTAACGATTTTTTTTAATCGCTTCATTTACTACATTTTTTACGCTTAACAATATAGGGTAAGCTCCAAGTCTGTTAAAATTTCTGGCGACTGTACTCGTGATAAAAACTTTTTTTAAAAATTGCAGCCTTAAAATGAATTTTAGATTGAAAGCGTATGTAATTTAAGTTTTAGATAATTTGAAAAACCTACAATTTTTAACTTTTTTCTATACCGCTTAGTTTAGCGTCAATTACAATTGATTTTCTGTATTTTGCTCATACAAACCATCAATCGGGAAAATCTTAATAAAAATTTGCTCATCAAATCGGTAAAAAAATTGGGATTTTTCAACATTGCGGCCTTAGTATGTATTTTACAAGAAAAGTGTATAAATCAAAGTTATTGGAAATTAAAAAACCTACATTTTTTTCTACAGAGCTTAGTTAAGCGTTATTCACTCAAGATTAAAATTAGGTTGTTTTTCATTTTATATTGTTTAGCCTACTCACGATTAAACTTAGGTTATATGTTCATTATTTAAATTGGCAAGAGAAAATCGTGTGAATTTTCACACCAGATTTTTAAAGTTGTAAAATGTTTAAAGATACTTACAACTTGGTACGCAGTAGAATCACAATTTTTTATTCCGTTCCGTAAGTGGACATTATTTTGTTTGTTTTTTTTACCAAAATTATTAGTAGTCTGTTTTACATCATGGGGTCTTGGGTTCGAATCCCATTTGGCACGGCATATTTTCAAACGTTACAAAAATTATTTCATTCTTCACCGTCTGCATGTAATTGCAGAACAGTCAGACGTTAAACAAAATAAAGTCTGTTTTACATAATAAATCTACTTTCGGCAACAATACAATACGAATTATTATTGCTACCTTCAAAAAAGTAAAATATTTTATCGTTGCATGGTTATAACTATGAAATTTCCTCAATAAACAGAGTGAAGAAGATAAAATGTTATTGTGCTACGAATATTTGTTTTGTGTATTACTTGAATAAAAAATGGCCATGACAGACGGCAGGTCAAACAGTAATAACATTCACAATGATAAAATTCTGAGGTTGCTGTATTTGACGGTGAATTTTTAGGCTAAAATATATTGGAAAAAACCATTGATATTAAAGTTGATCAAATTAAATTTCGTACAAATTTAGGCCTATTTAATAATGTATTAACTTGGACAATTTAAAATACTATAGGCCTACTTTATATTTTAGCATTTATTTCAATAGTAGGTTTAACGCTTATTGAAAAAACGATTTCTTTACCCGATCATCGATACAGTGTTTACAAGAAGTTTTGATTAGAAACTTAAAACTTTTAAATTCAGTTCCGACCTTAATGTAAATCACAAATCTCAAGGGTTAATCCTAAATTTTGGAAAGAGTGAATTAATTGAACAAATTATCCTATAAACTTAGGCTACTAGATTTCTCACAAAATCTTTTAATCTAATCTTTCTCTATTATGAATTCAAGTTATTGTTTCACAAATTCTGAATTTGTTTTAATTTCCGCAGACCAGGGTTTTAGACTTACATCTAACTGTTACAGTTTTATTTATTTTTTTAAAATGAGGCTAAATTAAACATGTCACACAAATTAACAATCTATAAGACAGTCTTAAGACCAATCTGGACATATGGAGTTTAACGTTGGGGATCTGCTAAACCTTCACTCACGAAAAGTATACAAGCGATTCAGAACAAGATTCGACGAACGATAACGCAATGCCCCTTTTACATTACAAACTCAATGTTGCACAAAGACTTACAAATCCCATACTTAATTGATGTCGCGAAACAACTATACAAGACGATGCATGACAAATTTGAATTACTTGACAACCCTCTCATACAAAACATGTACACTGGGGCGATACCGGGTGCTCAGCGCAGACGTTTGTAGCGCCTCTGGCCAAGAGATCTTCTTGGCCAACTGTAGGACTGTGGTGATGACTGCACCCTCCTTCAAGTAAATCAAGTTTTGGAACATTAGCTTCACATTTAGAATTGTTGTATTAATTTAATAACAGATACTAAATTTCAATTGAAAGTGTCAAAAAAGTTGGGCTATGTTATCGGTGAGCAAGAACTCATATTGTTTGAAAGTGACTCATTAATATAGAAGTAGACCTCATTACAATACAGTGTTCTGATGCATCCTAGAAAAATTAACACAATTTTAATTTGACGTAAATTATAAATTTAAATTTATTCACATTTGTTTGTTAAAATTAGAAATGTTTATTGTAAAATAATGATTAATAGTTTCCTTAACAAAACATATTCTTCGTGTTTGGGTATAAATCAAACATTTATTCGACAAGTGAAACGAGATTTCTAGGCATATTTATTTTAAAGCTACCCATGCTGTGGTGTTATTCGTATTTTATTTATTTACTCTTGCAAGTTATTTATAATAAATTATCTCCGTTTTAAAATATTTGTAATCATTATTTTTAATCTTGCTTCTCATTTTATGAGTAACCTAAAGCATCTTTGGTTTTTTTTTAATTATTCAGGTACATTATAAAAACTTAACTTATTTCTGCTTTCATTTTCGTAAAAGGATGTTTAATTTGTTTTTAAATTTTGTTTTATCTAAATGTTCTACTGTTGAATAATTTAAAAGTACAAAAATATTAATTAAGGTAGCATCGAAATACATTTTAGAGAGTATAAAATTAATTTTCAGATTCATCGATTAGTTATTTAATAAACCGTAGTTGAATAATTTATCGGTAACTCCATTATTGTCAATCACCTGATTTTTTCTGTTTTTCAACTGGTATTCTTGATTAATTTTTGAATTAAATTTGAACTTCGGGCACGTAGCAGTATTTATTTACGTGTGTTTATCTGCTGGTCATCGTGCTTGAAGTCGATGGTCCAACCGGTGCTACTTTACAATTCATATATAAATTTTTATTGGTCAGAGTTTCAACATAGGAATGAACATTATCATATTATCTTTTTACCAGTTGTTTGACTGGGATGTCCGTGGGGTTAGCATTCTGCACACAAATTCTTCAAACAGTGCTAAATAACTTCAATTAGGCCTATGTCTTGACAAAATATTTTACATGGAGATCTCACATATAATCTAGTATGTAATTGAATAATAGTATGTCATTGAATATTGAAAGTAAGAAGTTCACGTGAACAACGTTACAACCGATGACTGAAAAATTCATGATAAAGTGACTGACTGAAGTCGAGTTCACTGGATAATTTTGTACAAAGGTCAAACTTATGTGCGAGCAACATTATTTCTATTTACAAAGCTATAATCAAATGAGTTCAAAAATATAAAAAAACAGTCGTGGAGGCCACCAAAGGTTTTCTTCAGAAACACTTCGAAATACCACAGACTTGATACATACCAAACACTATAATACACAGAAACACGTACACTCTTACAGTGTATAAATCATTAGCCGAAAGGCTGGTTTGAACCTTTAGAGGTTTTACTTAGTAAAACGAGGAGTGAGGTGGTTTACCATTGCCTCCCTTACTGAGTGGAAAAGTACGTTTTTCAGCATACTGAGCTCTCTGAAAAGCACATATTTTCCACTGTGCAAATGACACCTTCATTTCATTCACCATAGGGTCTGACTGTATAATGAAATTCATTACTTCCAAAGGAGATAACTCTGAGTATCTTTTACACCTCTACCTCTTCTGTTCTTAAATGATTTAGTCATTTAATTGGCTGACCATGTGATAAGAAACAGAACTATTTATTTTAGCCCTGCAATGAACAGATCGAGTGTAAATAATTTGACACTTCACCTGTTTGTCATGAACAGTACAAGAAGAATGTATAGTACAGTACAAAAAGAAATTCAGAAGTTTAGCACCAGTTACAAAACACGACTTGAAAACCATCAAAACCCAGAAGCTCTCATCTCCTAGACAACAGTGATAAACACATGGAAGACTGCCCAGACTTTCGGTTTTTTGAAAGATAAGTTTTATTGAAACTTAAACCAGTTGAATGCTAATTCAAATGTGGGTTTTCCAGAGTTACCCTAACATTTATTTTAACGCTTTCACGTCAAGAACAACAGAACAACTTTTTAATTTATTGAGTGATGCCACAGAGTATTACTCACTTATGACTCACACTTACAACACATCTACTCATTGTTCTATAAGAGCAGATCGTATGATTCCTAGCAACACAAACAAAATCACAGGTGCATCTTGTTACATAACAGAATATTACATATGAGCCTTAACAATTGATAGTTACGAAGAAATTTCCAAATTCGGCTCTCAATACAAAAAGAGGTTATTACTACTTTATTCAAAATAAAAGTAGCCCACGTTTTGCCCATAACAGGCAGGTGGAATGTTAAATTATTTGCACTCGATCTGCTAGTTCCAAGGGTATAAAATATAGTTCCATTTCTCATGACATGGTCAGCTAATTACACGACTGAAGCATTTAAGAACAGAAGAAGTAGATGTGTGAAAGACACTAGTCAGGGTTATCTCGTCTACGATTAATGAATTTCATTATACAGCCAGACCCTGTGGTGAATGAAGTGAAGGTGTCATTTGCAGGGTGGAAAGTAATATGCTTTTCAGAGGGCTTGGCATGCTGAATGCATAATTTTCCACACAGTGAGGAAGACACTGTTAAACCACCTCACTCCTTGTTTTACTTAGTTAAGCCTCTAGTGGTTCAAACCAGCCTTTCGGCTGATGACCTAAACAACAAAAAATTAAATAACTTATCTACTAAGTGTTCTAAATTTAAGTATAGCTTGCAGGCTACAATGAATTGTAGGCTTAAATGAATAAACTTGCAGCTTTATGTTGAAACGTGGTACGTATAAAGTTTGTATGTCAGTATTTTAAAAATTGTCATCTAATCTGTTAAATTTCATTGCCTCCAGAACTAGTAGATCGGTTTTCAATTCAGTTCAAAAATTTTTAATTAAATTTAGATGTAATATAATTTGATATAATTTCTTTTTAATTTAAGGCCACAATGAACCACTAAGCCAATCAATTTTTAGTGTTCTTCGGGTAACGTTTTGGAGGTGTAGCCTTTCGGTTTTGCCAGTACTTATTGAGACGGTCCGATCTTTTTTCCGTATCTCATCTGTAACCTCCACTGTGCGTCTTTCTGCTTTGCCCCAATAAAATCTCTGTGTTTTGAGAGTACTGTTTATTTTTTTCTTATCAAACGCGTCTTCAATTGCCAGTCCAATTTCATTGAGATCTCTCTAAATCTCTTCGATGTATCTTCCCGTTCAAGTTCCTGAGGATCAGTTGTTTCAATATTCTATCATTTGATATGATGTAAATCAGTTTTAATTTTGACTGCATTACAACATATTATGCTGTAATGCAGTCTAATAGGATTCAAGAGTTCACAATAAGCCCAAAATATAGTTATCTTGTATCAGGATCGATAGATTTTTCTCTGAAGATTTTTTATTAAATAATTAAATACAAGTCTGATATTTCAGTAGGCGTTAATTATGAATATGGAATTGTTAAAAACCGGCAGCTAATCGCCCTATTCAACCAATTAAGTGGTTGATGGGATGATGTCAATGTTTTGACGGGAACTGAGATTATTATTTGAACCAATCTCGTGAACTTTGTAACAACGTATCAATGATTATTCTGTCGTTTGGTGTCGTAGATACATCCATATTATAAATTAATAATTTTTTCAAGATAATTTTTATAACTTAAACCAGTGAAAATAGGGGGTTTCAGAGATACCACAGCTGAAAAATGTTAAGATGCCATCTAGAATGCCTTCGTAACCAAGTTCATCTTACCAAGATATATTTTAAAGTTAGTAAAATTTGATGTTAGAGCGTAATAAGTTAATTAACCAAGAATAATTGTTTATTAAAAAGAATCATTTACAAACTAGCCTAAACTGTAGAAGTCCTCGAATCAGACTTACTTATCGGCTTCACAAAATAACTTGTTTTAATTAGGTTGCAGTCAGTGTCATCCAATCAGGAATATGTGAAATATTTTTGTTTATTTCTATTTTTTATTAGGCACACTTACTCTATTTCTTTGTCGTATGATCGTTCTGGATGTGTTGTGAAATATCTACTTTAGATTTCCTTTTATTATTCTTTTTACAGAGTAATTAATTTTAAACTAAAAGTAAAAAAACAGCTCTCTACATTTAACATGTTAGGTGCGTTCTTGTTTCCAATATTCAGTTATTTTTCATAATTTTGTAGCCAAATTTCTGATGACGTTTGTAGAGTGATGAAACTTGATTTTACTGTCATTTTTGTTTTTTGAACTATGAAATATTAAGTTATAAAGTAATATTTAGCCGCATGAATAAAACATCAAATGCCCATGAGCATGAAGCAATAGGTTCAGCTCCTGAGAAAAAGGTATTTTAAGTGCATAGTTGGAGTAACTTCTGAAATAATCCGGTGAGTTCAGTTTGTTTTTTCAGAAAAAGTAATATCTCTTTTAAACGTTGAATAGTACCAGCAGGCTACAATATTTTTCGTATACGGCCAATTTCCGACCACGTGAGGTAACTTTCGACATTTATGGAAGCTCTTTTTGCAGCCCATATTCTCACCATTCGTTCACTGTAGGTTTTTCTCCATTTTTGTCCCCCTATTTCTGTTTTTGCTCTTCATGGAAGCCCTTAAAGTCCGTAATTAGTTGTCTGGATTTAGTTCGGTTCATTAAGTTTTTTCGGTTATTCGAGTTTTCTCAATTTCTTTCTGACTCCTTTTAAACCATTTATCCGACACCTTACGGAGATTGTTTGGTGTCTTAAAACTTGTTTTGCCTACCGGATGTCATCCATTGTATAGGTAACTTACTGGTGTTCGTAAGTGTCACGAAAGGCTGTCAGCTGGTTACCATAAAAAGTCGCTTGCCCTACCAGTGTTACTTAACAGATAATAGCTACTTTCTACCAGCTGACTAATTGGGCTACCTAATTTTATATACTTCAGGATGGTTCGTAAATTTGTTATGAAATGAAGTTAATATTATATTTTCGAGTATATTTTATTCTTAATATTTTTATTGTTTGTGTTTTAATAGATAGCAAACATTAAATTACATCATGACGTTTTAATCTAATTAAAAGACCATAAAAATATACTTCTTAACTTTTGTTTAACATCTTTCGAGCATGTAAATATATTTTTGTGGTGTAATTATTTATTTCCTTCTATTATATATACGAAAAATATTTTTATTTTATGGCTATATAAAATAGGCGGAAGACCATGAATTTTGTGTATTTTATATTACAATGAAATATGCGTTGCTAAAAAAACCAACAGTTGTTAATGTGCCCTGCTATATGGGCTTTGGTGTTACATACAACAGAATTAAACAAGCCGCGTGCTATGTAATGTAATATAATTTACGAAAATAATAAAATAGAAATGAAATTCTGGAACAATATATCTGTTAACGGAGTTTCCGGCTTATATTTTCTAGTACGTTGGTTTTAGACGTATGAATTATACCGACAAAATTTCAACTTAACATTAGTTCGTCCGCGACGTCGTCAAATCAAAAGAGCATATTATAAGTTTATTCAACATTGTTTTCCCAGGTTTTATTTTGTTTTGTTATTTTTTAGTTTTCACGCACGTTAACTTTATGTTTTATATTTCCCGAATAAGTTATTAGATTGTGTTTTAAGATCTAGCATGTTTTTATTTTAAAACGCATTCTGTGCTCGCGTTTGAATACTAAATTGTTGTTTTTACAAGTTAACTTGAATATATTTTAAATGTCTTATAGATTCTTTCATACCAATTTCAATGGATACTATTACGGTAAATAGATACTATGGATAAAATTTACGGTCAAATTTTGTCTGGTCGACAGTGCGTATGGGCCTAAGAGGCTGTCTCTAAAGGAACTAGTCTATATAAATGACAAGTTTATACAAGTAAAAAAATTACAATTTAAAATTTGCTTATGTCTGCCACTGTAGCGTAGTGTTGGCGCGCTAGCCTACAAGTGGAGTTCCTGAGTTCGATTCCCAACTAGGTTCTGGAAATTATGATGAGTCAAAACCCATCATAGTCGCTAATAACCAAGCTAATTATGGGGCTTATAATAAACTGAACAAAATGCTAATCGTTATTTTATTAATAGATTAATTTGCTATACGACGAACGATATCGAACGCCCCACATTACGTAAATTTAAATTACATTCCGACTTGAAAATTTTTCTGGAAACAGCTAAACTTTTGAAGTTTCTAAACCCAAATATTCAAAGTGTATTAAAACATTAACAGACCACACATTCCTTTACAGTAAAAAGTCAAAACGAAATTTAATAATGGAGTAGAGATCTACTGACTTAACTGACTGCAACTGAAGAAAAATTATACGGATTTTAGACTTTGAAATTGTTTAACTTTTGTAATTAATTTTAAATAAAAGCTAATTCGTTGAATAAACTAGATTTAATTTATTTTGGATGTGAACTTAAAATCTGTAAAGATATTAATAAGTAATTTTTTGTCATCAGTCTCTACTGGTTTGATGTAGTTCTCCAAGCTGTTTTAACTTGCGCAAGTTTTTTCATATCTATATACTACCTGCAACACCTTACATCTTGTATAATTTGCTTTAAATATTCTAACCTTTGCTTTCCCCTACAATCCACTCCCTCATTTTTGATAAAACAATACCTGGACGTCTTAAGATATCCATACAGGCCTACTTCTTTCATCCACTCGTCTAAGAACTTCTAAATTACTTATTTTATCCACCTACCTAATCTTTAACATTTTCTTATAACACCACATTTAAGTAAGTAAATTATTAACTAATTTAGGTTTACTTCGAAGTAATAATTTAAAAAAATATTTTGTTATGATTAAATATAAAATTACATATTGGTAAGATCAATGAAGTATCGTTACCATTTTGATGAACTGAAATAGGAAATAACCTTTAATAAATTCAAACGAAAATACTGCAGGTGTATGTGAGTATTAATAATTATTTTCTTAATAGATAATTATTTTACAATATATATAGCTTCTATAAATAAGTTGATTATAATTTATGACTTAAAGCCGTTTTAAAGTTTAAGGTAAAATTTACATTACTTGAATAAAAGTCTTTTAACTATAAACTTAACAATTTACTGATACGTAGGCTTTTGTTAGTAATAAATATAGAAATACCCAGTAATAATAAATATTATACGTATATATAATATAGTCTGTAGCAAAATTGTATTGAATATTGACTGCAGTCACAAAAATATTTTCTATTATCTATAAAATAATAAATATTTTTATGGTCTTGAATAAAAGAGCGTAAAATATTGCTATTAAAAAATAATGCAATCTTAATAAAAGAAAGACTTTTGAAATATTATTATAGACTAGAAGAAAATTATTAAAAATAATTATTTATTTATTGCATTTGTATTAAACAATTATAAAATCGATTAATTCTTGGATTTAAGGTAAAAATAAACAAATAAATTTCCTTGAAAGTAAATTCTATTACAATAATCCCACTGAAAATTATATACTACAATTTTAATTTATTTTATTTAAAAAATTATTACCCATAAATCAGCAGTACTTTAGAAAGAACGTAGGTTAAATTACCTTTATATCAGGGTTTTTTCTTAATTGAATAGCTGTAAAAGTAATTATCACAACTATATAAACTTGAAAAATTAATATAAGTAATAAAAATCCCTTTCATGAGACAACGCCTCTCGTAGCAGTTGGAAATTTTGAAAAGGCTTACCTTTGACCTATGGTAAAAATCTAAAAACAGGTAGTGAAAAGCTAGAAAAGGTAGTGAAAAGGTATCTAGTCTTTAAGAGGAATCGAATGACACTATTTTTGTTTCCAAATTCCAACTTTGGTTTCTTGACTTCCGGTTTTGAGTCACTTCCGATCGAAACGGAACTTCAACTTCAATGATTTCTGTATTTAGCTTTTACGAGGAATCGAATAACATTATTTTTGGTTCCAAATTCTGACCTTCCCTTCTTCTGATTAAATGTTGCCATGTACTTATTTATTTATTTATTTATTTCCATTACATTAATTTTACAATATGTAAATTTCGTATCTATCTGAACAGACATTACTTTCCTGAATAAGGCAAAGTCTGTTCTCAAGAAAAGGAAGTATTATTAGGCTAATTTAAATTCATATTCTTCTCTATCATCATCATTTTCTACATAGGCCCTATCCTATTTTCATGTATGCTATTTACAAAAATCTTTTACTGATAGGCCTATTAGGCCTACGATACGGAAGTCAAAAAACCAAAGTTGGAATTTGGAAACAAAAATAGTGTCATTCGATTCCTTTTAAAGACTAAATACCTTTTCACTACCTTTTCTAGCTTTTCACTACCTTTTTACCTGGATGTAATATTTCCAAAAATTGAAAATAATTTCGTTTGTCTTTTAGAATTAATACCCTTGAGTATGCCCATAACTCACAGGTGGAGTGTTAAATTAATTGCACTCGATCTGCTGGTCCCAGGGCTACAAAAAATAGTTTTGTTTCTTATCGCATAGTCAGCCAGTTGTATGACTGAACTATTTAAGAACAGAAGAGGTAGATGTGTAAAAGACACTAGTCAGAGTTATCTCCTTTGAGAGTAATGAATTTCCCCATACAGCCAGACCTTGCGGTGAATGAAGTGAAGGTATCATTTGCAGGGTGGAAAGTGGGTTCTTTTCGGAGGGCCTGGCATGCTGATAAGCATACTCTTTCAACTCAGTGAGAAAGGCAATAGTAAACCATCTCACTTCTCATTTTTACGTAGTAAAACCTCAAGGTTCAAACCGGCCTTTCGGCTGTTGACCTGAACAACTACAACCCTTGAGTATTGCCTTCATCATGTAAATACTTTCTTAATGCTTAGTTACTTTTAAACTGACTGAATAAACTCGGGCGTTAAAAAATTAATTGTATAAATCCAAACTAAAAGTAATTCCGTTGAAGTCCCAATGCTTAATGTTATTCTCTTTTCTAAATCTTCAGTAGAATAATGTTTTATGTTTTTTCAAATTTACTAATGTAATAAATTGGAGAATAAACATTTCAAAATTTAGAAAGTTTCTAAAAATGTAATTTCTCTTGAGGCAGTTGGTATATTCAATTATGGATAGGTCGAAAATAAAACACATAAAACTGTTAAAATAGCCTATACACACCCCTCAATAATTAACTCGGACTATTAAAAGTTTCCTGTAGGGGAATTTGTAGAACACATATTTCGGTTAACTTAAAGATTTTTGTCGTAGGCTAAATATTATTAAACATATACGTGTTATGGTATATTTGTATTGTATATTTTATTAATAAAATGAATTTATGTTTTATTCTTGATTTTGTTTACAGAATTTGGCAGCGGTTTGGCGGGATGGACCCCGCAACATAGCCGCAGCCATTGAAAATCTGAACGGGAAGATAAATTACCCCTCCACTCATGGGAGTGTATGAGGTGAACAGGGACTGTAACGGGATGCATTGGGTAAGTGTCATAGGTTTCCAGATAATTTTAACATAATTATGTTGTATTTTTAGAGTTTATTTATTTACAGGAGTGGTTAATTTTAGATTTAAAAAATAATCAAAAATTGTACGAAATTTTTACCGTCTTGTTATTGTTTAAGGTTAATTAAAATTTCATTGATATATTTGTACTACATGAAGCTCTTTCTGTTTATTGTTGTAAATTTGATACAAATTAGAACGAGGTCTATTTTAATAAATTAATTTATAATTATAATAAAATTAATAAATAAATTAATAATATTAATAAATTTCCTTTTTTAATACTTTAGATTCTTCTTCTATGGATCTTTCTCCTATACTAATAGGTTGATAATCATAACAAAAATTTTTACTTTTATCCCACCGGGTTGGTCTTGTAGTAAAGTCGTTGTCACAAGTCAGCTGCTTAACAGCTGATTTTCGGAGATGAATGTTCCTAGTTCAAATCCTAGTAAAGGTAGTTACTTATATGCGGATTTAAATACTAGACAGTGGTTACAGGTGTACTTTAATGGTTTGGGTTCAATTAAATTATACTATCTCAAGAATAGTCGTTCTTAGTCTGTATGAGATTACATCTCATTTATACGTCACACACACATTATCATCATTTCATTGGGTCAGGGGTTGCTTATTGTGCTCTTAAATTAAACAAGTTGTAACTTATACACATTTGGGTCACCGTATTTACTGATTATATCTAACAGATTGTGAATTCTTAAATAAAAGTTAAAAAAAGTTTTTACTTCGCAGCCCCCTAAACCGCAGTTCCACAGAGGGGCAATGTACCAGTGTCGCAGGGTTTTTAACCAAGATGCATTCTATGGCAAACGTGTTTAATCGAAGTTTTAGAACATTACTAAAAAAAACCTACAACTATTATTTCAAGAATTTTTTACATCGCTTAGCTCTGTCTGTCTATAACTTGATGGCCTCCCGCAGAAAGAAACAAACGCGGATTGTAAAAACCATTTCAGAAAACATAACTAATTTTTTTTTAAGTAACTGAAACTTGTCTCAAATGACGTATTTGTATAAAACAAAGTATTTTGCATGTTTTTGTTCTATAAAATTATTTCGAAATGAGATAATGTATAATTTAGTAAAAGTTTTGTTTTTCAAGAAAATACTAAACTTTTTTTCTCATACATCGTCACTTCAACAAGTATTTCACGGATTAACATAATATGTGGCAGGATTGTTCTGTAATAATTATGAAAAACGATAATGCAATAAAATTTAACAAAAAATATTTACTTTTTCAGTTAACGAGAACAGTTTTTTCTTCAAAAACAAAATTTTTATTAAATTATCTCATTATCTCATTAAGCTTGCGATTTTCAAAATAATTTTATAGAATAAAAACATGCGAAATACTTTGTTTTGTAATAATACGTCATTTCCGACAAGTTTCAATTATTAAAAAAAATTAGGTATGTTTTCTAAAATGGTTTTACAATCCGCATATTGCTCCCCTCTGCGGGAGGCCATCAAGTTATAGACAGACAGTAGGTGTTAATTGGTGATTCTGCGCATTTTTAATTAGAACAGAGGTTGATTTTCATTTTGCATTGTTCACTAATGATTAAACTTAAGTTTTATTATTTACATTTGAAAGAGAAAGTCGTGTGAGTGTTTCACACCAGTTTTTTGAATATTAAGTGTTATTGTTATATATGTAAACATTACCCATGGTTGACTATTACGTTTACAAACAGAAATTAATAAATCTTTTTCAATTAATTAATTTTATTTAAAAATTATAATGATTTAATTAATATATTTTTAATGATGCAGTAAATATGAGATCCTAATACATTTTTCTATTTATCTATTACCGCTTTTGGATTACTAACAATTACTAGATTAGGATTGTTAGATATATTACTAAAATAATTAAAAATTTAAATTATCGGTTTACAAATGCTGCTATAATAAGTTTATTTTTTAAAATGTATATTACAATAATTAATTTAATTGGCTTTAAACAAATTGCCCAATTAATTTATTATTTTATTAATAATTTTCTAAATAAATTAATTGAAATTGAAAAAAAGTTTTATTACTTTTAGAACTTGTTATTAAAAAATCACTTATTTAACTTTTAGTGTTATGATACAATATAACGAGCATTCGGGCCAGCCCAGTCAGTCAGCTGTTACACAGTTGCTATTCAGTTTTAAGTAATATCGGTTGGGCAAGCGAATTGGTATGGTGACCAGCTGACAGCGACTCGTGAACAAACTCCATTGGGAATCCCTGTTCAAATCCGTGCCTAATCCACGTCAAAAATACAGCCCGAAAAGCTGTGAGAATATTGGGTGGTTGTCAATAATGAACAGTTCCAGATAAAAATTTAAAGTAAAAAAAATATAACGTTCCTTGGTGAGTAGTTCAGTACATATTCCATTTGAATCTTTTTCACTTTTTTCTCGTTGAGGTTTACAGCGGATGTTTATTTTCCCTTAGAAGGGAGGAGTTTACCTTCCCCTATAAAATTCTAAACATTTTTTTGGAACTTATTTTTCCGAACCATGTTTTCTCATATTTTTTCTTTGAGAAGAAATAAATTTTAAACGAAATCATGTCTTCCTGAATTTAATTAAAAGGAAAAAATAATTTCAGTGACAGAAAACTTTCTTTTACGAATCCTCGTTAAAATCACTTTCATATATCTTTCAAATTTTTACCGACTTTGACAAGAATAGTTGGAATGTAGGTTTTAATTTTTTTAAATACTCTTAAAACATTATTAAATATTATAATGAGTGAATGGAATTATATTTAACGGTTTACTTTGTTTGTTTTTTATAAAAATAAAATATAACTTTATTATTGTGGAAAAAGTTATTGTTTATAGAACAGACTTGAATAAATTAACCTACAATATCCTTATATCTAATACCTTATATCTTGTAAGGTTGGTTCTCTGATTAAATACAGAAATTGCGGGTCGGTACATCAAAGTAAGCTTATCTTTGGCAAGAAAATTGTTTTGGTATTTACCTAAATGAATGAAGAGTCAAATTAGTCGAAAGGAAGTAGCTAAATGGGAATAATCATCGGAAAACAAAAATCATTGGGATTGTAATTTTTAGTGATCTTATTTTTTCTGTCAGGTAGAAAGCGAAAAGGAACCTCTTGTCGGAAAATAGCAATTTTCAGTACAAGTAAAATGAGTTGTTAGGGGGTCGCTACATCTATATATATATTTTTTATTATTATAGTTTGGTTTGTCCGGTTGGATTTTCAATGTAAATTACTTTAGTGGGAATGGGTATGCAATGAAAAGAGTATCTATTCTTAAATACGAGGATATTTGACGTGGAAGAATGCAGAGACCTTCCGGTGGGTATTCTCAGCCCACATCCCTCACCTACAGTAGCAGTTACACAACCACTAAAACAAAGTAAAGACACCTTTTCAAACGAACCGTTACAGTGTAAAGATCGCCATTTTTAAAAATAATTTGTACAATTTTTATGTATAATTTGTTTTTAAATATGTAAAATTAAGAAAGGGTAATGTGGTAAAACCTGAAAATGCATTTAACATCAATTAAAAAAAAAATTAAGGTACCCTAACTTATATAATTTCTGGGATAAAAATCTGTGTTTTGGATGATGTTCAGAATTTAAACGTAAATTTTAAAAGGTTAATAGCTCAAAATAAAAATTTTCGACAATAGTTCCCTTTTTGGATTACTTCTCACATATTAATTTTTGTTCATAGTTATTTCTTGTTTCTTCATTATATGATAGACTTCGACCTAGTCTCTTCAGAAAAACTTTGGTAGTAGGCCTATAGTCTATGTCGTGTTGTCATCACCAGTTGCTCTCAGCATGCACACAGCCAAATCGTAAAAAAATCACATCACGCACAAAAATAAAATCTGCATACAAATAAACATTTTCTAAAGCTTGCGGTCCGCCAGTTGGTGACTACTGACCTATAATATTGCTAAGAGTGTGTGCCACAATGAAAGTTTCCAAAAATGTCTATAGTTACTAAACGTTGTCCAATTTTCTCAATATGTTGAGGAAATTGGGAATTACTGAAAAAAAAAACATAATGAACTGAATCAAGTTCAGACTATGATAACTTACTTTATGGGCTTCCACGAAAAACAAAATTAGATTAATGATGAATGAACGAAACTAGGGGACCTGTAGTGTAAGGATGCTAAGGGTTTGGGCTACTAAAACAAATAAGCTCCAAGAATGCCTGTAGTAGCTCTAATTGAAAAAGTAATATAAAATTTAGTTTGAGAAACACTAACTATAACTAAACTATATAAAACTTTATATATATATAAACTATATACAAAATATTCTTAAATGAATTCCGACAAGCTACTTTGGATGCAAGAGAGAATTATAATTCGGAAGTTTATATAAAAATGAATTGCACCGTGATGGCATCTTTGATGAATGCTCAATTATATTTAGAGTAGGTTATAAAAATTATGAAATTTCTTAGAAATACTACATAATATCTTATGTATAGAAATACTGTTCAGACATAATATATTTATATAAGGTCAGAGTTATTAAGACTATTTTAAATAAAACACTACAATAAATTATCAAGAACTTATATGTTTTTGATCATTTAAGTTAAAAATAATAAATAAATAGAGAGGAGAATGCTGGGTCGGGTCATCCGTACATATGATAAAATTTGAACTCTTCATCAAAAAAAAGTTCTGAATGACTAAAAAGAATTATAAAAAGAAGCCGTACACTTGACTTGTAGCGATAATAAGTTTATAACGTTATCACTAAACAATAAGCGTTTATATTCTAACATGAAAAATATTTTATTCAAACTTTTGTACTGTGGACAGAGTAACTTTTATTAAAATTTTTAAGAATATTGTTTATTATGTTTAACTTTTGTAGAATATGTCGCAGTATGAGAATTTTTCGTATAAATTTTAATGATCTATGGGCGTTTATCTAATGGTTTAGAATCATAATTTTGAACAAAAGGTAACAGCTGAACTTAAAATTTAAACAGATTTATTGTGGTAAACGTTTGACTCTCAATCTTAACAAGAAACTTGCAATTTACAAAGCAACACTTAAACCAATTTGGAAGTATTGAATCTAATTATGGGGCTCAGCAAGCCATTGCAACATTGAAATCCTGCAAAGGTTCTAATCGAAACTATTCATAGCACCTTTTTTTACGTAATACACAGAGAATTACATATTCATACAGATCAACAATAAATCAACACATAGTACAAAATACCGAAGAAGACTCGAATCACACACCTATCACTTCGCCATCTCACCCTTAGACAATGCAAACACTCGTCGACTGAAACGAAGACATCCTAACGGACTTATTTTTAAGCTACAAGACAATACATGACACATGACTTACATCCACGAAGTTCCTCAATTGGGGGGGGGGGGGGGGTTCTTTAAAAATGACATAAAAGAATACCTGGTTTCAGTGGATTTTAAATACATACCTGGGAGTCATCTTTGATAGGAGCAGAACAAGTGCAGCGGAAGTAAACAGCAAGATTTCGCAAGGGCGAAGGGTTATAGGACAGTTAAATTCTGTCCTTTGGAATGATGAAATATGGAAGAAGACAAAGATAAATATTAATCATGCTATCCTGGAGAGTGTGTGTACCTACGCTGCGGAAGTGAGGGTATTGATAAGGAGATAGAAAGATCACCTAAAAGCGGTGGAGATGGATTTCTAGAGACGGAGCTGTGGCGTGTCGCGGATCGATCGAATTCCGAAATTAGGAGAAGAATCTGCGTTCAAGGAATTATCATGGACACCAGTTAAAATGGTTTGGCCATTTACAGAGGATGGAGAATGGTAGTTGGCCAAAGAGGGCATGGGAGTGGACGCCAGCCGGTAGAAGCAGGAGAGGTAGGCCGGAAGTGATATGGTTGGATGTGATGCAGAAGGCAATGTCTTTGCGGTGGTTTTCCGATGGGGTCTGGCGAGACAAGAGAGTGCTTAGGAAGCGAGATACGGCTGGGGCTGTAAATCCTCGCATAAATATAAATGTACATAAAAGAAAGAAAACTCATCTACTCAACATTCTACTAAAGTATAGATAGTAGATTTTACTGTAATAAAAAAAATTGGTTTTAAGAATTAATTGATTGATTAATTTATTTTAAAATGTTTAGTGAATTTGTCTGTAATTGCAATTCATTTACATTCTAAATAAATACTATGCTACGTCGCTGCATTCATGAGTCCATTCAGTTACTTTTTTATATTTACATGCTTATTGAATTCCATATCTTTCAACAGACCCTGTTCCTTAGCCTTTACTCTTTTGACCAGCATTTTACTATCGAAAATATTCACTATAAAATCATTGTGTTTCATAATGTGCCCGATACATTTCTTACCTACCTTTTGTTCAAGCTTGCAATGAGTTCTTTTTCGTCTTATCCGTATTAATACTTAATTATTCGTATTATTTTCAGTCGAACTGATCTGTATTCGCCTCATTAGCCTCTTCTCGATCGGTTCTGATCTTGCTTTCCAAACACCCTTGTTTCACGTACATGAAAAAACACGCTTGATAAATATGCCCGTACAAAACAAAATTAAATTATTCCCTTGTATTGGAATATTTACTATATTATTCGCAATCAACTGTCTTTGCTGTTTAAATGATTAAATCCTTGATACAAGGATGAATACTTAACAAAATACCAGGTCCCTGAAAAGTGTTTATTTTTATTGTAGATTGTAACTGAAAAATTTGCTACATTCACTGCAAAAATAAAGTCTTTGATTTTCAGAAAGACTCCCCCTTTGGATTTCCTTTGACTTTACTGTTCAGTATTCAAATTCAAGTCTCTAACCAATCGGTTTTAAAAGCTATATTTTTATTGAGAATGGGAGAAAAACAGAACTGTATTTTGGTGACTTGGAACAAGTATTCAAACGTAAAACTGTGTTTGTTGGACAAAAAGGTGGTGGTATTAGTTTTAAACGCATTTTACTTAGGCTATTTGAGGAATGATCGGGTAAAGTACAATTATTTTAACACGGGATCTGCATATGATTTTTGTAATCTGTTAAAAATTTTAAATATTTTTGAATATTTCACAACAATCTTTCTCCTTCAAGCAAAATTAAGATATCGGCAAGTTGATATAATACATTTGGTATAAAAACTTTCAGATTCAATTAAAATGATGTACAATATTGATTAAAGATTGCTTAAATAATCGAAATGAATTTATATCTGTGATTCTACAAATCGAGTAAAATAAATTTTCTCTAAGACGATAAGTGGTGAAGTTATTAACTACTGTATTCTATTTTTGAATTTTAGCAGACTTGACAAAATATATTAGTGTATATTTAGTTCATAACTTTCACTCAATTGTACAAAAAATATTTATCAGGTATTAAATTCAAAAGTGACATATATCTTTGGAGTATATATAGGCTGTAGTGGGCTGATTGTAAATAAGGAAACAATTCCCTCTTTGATGAGTGGTTGTACTTTATTTACTTGGATTAGGAAATCCCCAGAAACCTTATAGCCTACAGTAGTTCTGTATCTACAGAAATTCCGTACTAACCTTTTACAATTTACACAATCAGGTAAGGTACAATAAGGAATATTGAACAATGAGTTTTCAACATCTTTATTGTTTGCAACTGAATTCCTCTAGTTGTTATATTTGTGTAGTCATTGTGTACTAAGTTTTACAACAATACTTTTACAAATTGATTAAGACGTCTACTAACTTTAATACTTTCTACATGTTACGTAAATCGTAACTATCATAAACTTGAATCTTTTAAGTTTTTATAAATATCATTGAGGAATTCACCAAAACCTTTTCTATCACGGTAAATACGTTCCCTGAATTCTGCGGTGGACGAAACACGTTGAGCAAAATGGAAATACCGAAATGTTTCAGACCATTAAAACTAAGTGTGTTTTAAAACACGTTGAGTTTTAAAAGAAATCAAGTTTCTTTTTATTCAAATACTGGTGACCTATAATAGCCCTATATTTTTAATTTTGTTTAAAAATTGCCATAGCGAGGTTAGAAGACAAAAAGACCCGGTTTTTTTGCTACCGCAACAAATTTCATGCGTTTAGAGGCGGCGTGTTAACTCGATAATTATTTGACCGAAAAGTTTGAAATTTTAACACAACATAGACAATTATATTCTTAGAGCTTGTATGAAATTTCAAATTCGTACGTTATTTAAATTTTGATTTATTAACAATATTCTGAATTCTTGCTATCTCGGTAACCGCTCGATCATTCGGCACGGGCAAACTATCGTTTTATTCAGCGTAATAAACTTTGTACAATTATGTTAATAACATGATATTATAATGATCGGCCAATGTTGTGGTAGAATTTTTTAAATTTTGCAAAAAGACTGGGTAATGCGAGGGGTGGGCGCTACTATCCATGTTGCCAGGTTGTGTACGTGACATCCTTCGGACTGACTACCTGAATTGACAGACTGCATTGTCAATTCAGGTAGACAGTCAGATTCAGGAAACATGGATAGTAGCGCCCACCCCTCGCATTACCCAGTCTTTTTTCAAAATTAAAAAAATTTTACCACAACATTGGCTAATCATTATATCATGTTATTAACATATTTGTACTAAATTTGTTACGCTGAATGAAACGATAGTTTGCCCGTGCCGAACGATCGAGCGGTTACCGAGATATGAAGGGTTCAAAATATTGTTAATAAATAAAAATTTAAATAATGTACGAGTTTTAAACTTTGTACACGGTGTAAGATTACAATTACCTATGTTGCGTTAAAATTTTAAACTTTTCGGTCAATTAATTATCGAGGTACACGCCTCTAAACGCATGAAATTTGTTGCGGTAGCAAAAAACCTGGTCTTTTTGTCTTCTAACCTCGATATGGCAATTTTTAAACATCATTAAAAATATAGGTTTATTATAGGTCAATGCAGAATAAAATGAGCCAAATTTTGATCTAAAGTATGTTAAAATCTGACTCATAATTTTGGAGATGCAAGGGTTCAAACTCGGATGTCTATGATTATGAAACCGCTAGTAAGTGTTAAAAGCAGTACATATACGAGTTACATCTTGGTACTCGTTTTAATATTTACAGGTGTACTACTCATGTACAGATTGTGATGTTTAATCTTGCTACACACAGCTATAAAATTTGCATTAGAGATGCAATTGGCTTAGCAATGTGTTCTCATTATATCACTTACATTACTACTCGTTTTTCTGACATTATTTTACAATGTTATTGTGTAAGTTTCTATGTAGTAGCTACATAATGTTTTATTTTGTAATTTAAATTTTAAATAATTTCTAAACCTATAAATCCTTGCTCTTATTTATTCGTGATTTATGTTGCTTGAAATTTATTATTAATGACTTGTTTATATGTATAAAATTCATGCCAGTATTTTTCAAGGTATGAGGTGTACAATCTATTCGGTAGTTTTTGATTAAATCGTGTTACTGTCAATTAGGGCGTAAATTTTTATTTATTTATTTCATATTTTTATTTAAGTAAATTGATTTGCAATAGGATTAAACTAAAAAAAGGTGGTGGTTTTAAAATTAGTTTCAATTTTAATATGGTAAAACAACTTCAAGCCAAAGAATACACTTTGTTATAATTGTATAACGAAACCTCAAAATTAACACCGTAATATTAACCTAATTTTAACAAAAAAAAATCCTCAAAAATTTCTATAGAATTTGGTTCTGATTTTTTCTATTCAGTTTTAATGAACATAAAGTATTTTTATTTTGCTAAAAAGTATTTTTAAGGTGTTACTTATGTCTTTCTTTTTCGGATAGGTGCCTATCCGGTCCGAATGTTGGCGACCATCATAGTAATCTCACTTTGTTTCACTACGAAATAGCTCTTCCCAAAAAACCATTCTCAGACTTCGAAGCCACGACACCCTGCAACTGGACTTGAAGACTGATTGTTACTATAAATGATTCCTTGAAATCAAAACATGTATTATCAGTAGATGTCCGTGTTCGTTTCCACAACAAAAATCTGATGTGAAACACTCACACGACTTTCTCTTACCAATTTAGATAATGAATAATATAACCCATTTTTAATCATGAGTAAACAATGTAAAATGAAAATCTAACCTAATTTTAATCATGAGTGAAAGACGAAAAATGAAAATCAATCTTTGTTCGACTTGAAAATACGGAAAATCTGTATTTGTCTCTGAACTAGGCTCTGTAGAGATAAATGCTTTAAATAAAAGTTGTAGGTTTTTTTAATTTCCTATAATTTTGATTTATTTCCCCATAACGGGCCGTGGAGTGTTAAATTAATTGCACTCGATCTGTTAGTTCCAGGGGTACAAAAAATAGTTCTGTTTCTTATCACATAGTCAGCCAATTTTATGACTGAACTATTTAAGAAATGAAGAGGTAGAGGTGTAAACGACACTAGTCAGAGTTATCTCCTCTCAGAGTAATGAATTTCGCTATACAGCCAGACGCTGTGGTGAATAAAGTGAAGGTGTCATTTGCCGGGTGGAAAGTGGGTACTTTTCGGAGGGCTTGTCATGCTGATAAGCATACTCTTTCAAGTCAGTGGGGAAGGCAATAGTAAACTACCTCACTCCTCATTTATACTTAGTAAAACCTCCGGAGGTTCAAAACAGCCTTTCGGCTGTTGACCTAAATAACAACTTTGATTATAAATTTTGTCGTAAAATGCATACTAAGGCCGCAATCATAAAAAAATCCTTGGCTAACAGATAAAACTCTTTTATTTTCCTGAGAACCTCTATATTTGGCATCTGAGCCCCATTTGATCCTGAACATTCATCTGTAGATCCAAATCACAAATGCCTCCAGATTTGCTTTAAACATAACTATCTAGCATTTGTAATGCGATATGCTACATTAAATTAACGGGAAAGTTTTGAGAAATACATATTTTAATGTGTATTAATCGATAAAAAATATAGTACTTCATAATATAAATTAAATCATTTTCTTTTTAAAAACTCACTAAATAGTTTCCTTGAGCTTTGTCGCTGTTTATTGTAGGGTCGTTTTTAAAATACGATTCTTTAATCAGATATTTTAACCAGACTTTTTTCTAAAAATTTTGTTTTGTTTTATGACTAAACGGACCTTTCTCTACGAATATGCCTTGTATTATAGATAAGAAACTTAAGTTGTATGAAGCCATAACAAAGCAATAATCGCCAGTGCCTTGTAATATCATAAGATGAATTGTAATGTAGGCTTATAACAGCCTACATTTTTGTTGATAGCCTACTCATTAGTTAATTGTAATATTTCGGTTTTGTTGTTCATTGTTTATAAAGTTAATAGCCTACATTAAAAATCAGGTGTCCGATTGTGAAATGATTATATCATTACAATATTATCTCTCCTTTTTACAATAACAATAGTGATGAAAATGTTATTTCATTTTAAGATATTTAATCATATTTAATATTTATTAAACAAAGCAATTATGTGTTTTGTGTAGTCTATTCATTATAATTACATTCTGTAAAATATATTTTGGAATTAAAAATTCTTACATATTTACATTTTTAAATGGAAGTAATTTATTATTTTTTTTTAAATGACAGACAAATGTTGCTATTATTAAATATTTTTTTCTATAATTGCTTTCAAAAAATATTTGTGGTTATAACCTTAGGCGTGATGTTTATACTAAACTATGAGTTATAGATTTCATCTACCCAGTAGCTGAAGAACTTGATAAGTTGAAATATCCGGAACATAAAATGTAATGAATTAGATTTTACGAATCTGTCAGTTGTGCGGTTTAGGCTTTTGTTATTATGGTTTTTATTTCTAGTTTAAAATTTATTTTACAGGTTGTTTTAGACGAAATAAATAAACCTTAATTAGTAATAATGTTTTTGGATATAAATTTTGAAAAAAGAAATCAGCACTAATTTAAAACTGGTAGAAATAATTTTTTGGTTGCTTTCTCGTAGAATTTTTAAGGAGACTTCGTAATAATTTTATGATTAAAAACAATTTTCCCTAAGTTGAAGAAGAGATACATAAGTTTTTCACTATAGTTAATTTCACGTTCAAAATGCAGTACGGAACATCCACGAGTAATGTAGTTCATATGGGAGTTTGAGCGCTACTACACTAGTAAAAATATCGACTCCACGCCACAATACGTTCTCATTTACAAACTCCTAATTGAATAACGTAATACGAAAACATACTTGATATTTTGTTCGATTCTGTACTTGATATTTGTTTTAAAGATCAGGTACCGACAAATTATAACAGTACTGGAATATTTATAAATTTAATAATTAAATTAAAAGACAATTATTGTCTTTTAAATTATTTTAAAATAAAGAATACCTAGTTATTTTTTAAATCTTGGTAAATCTTTAAACCTTGTTGAATAACAGTCGTTTATTCGGAAAGGTCTAAAATGGTAGTTAAACTCCACTGGCCCGACAGTGAGGGTTATGGAGAGAGAGAGAGCGATAGAGAGAGAGAGTAAAACGTCATACCTTCTTCTCTTATACGTACCTACAGTCTCTTATCTAAATATCAATGTAATGTATGTAGTAACACAGTTGTGGCTATTATTCTAGTAAAAGTTATAAAATTACACCTTAAACGTATTTAACTCGACCACCTTGTTGGTATTCGATTAAAACTACAGAAATTACTGCTCTTTCGTCATCAATGTATCTTTACAACTTCTTGGTTGGTGCTGGGTTTGTCACGTTTATCAAGTTCCAATACATATTATATCTACGTCATCCTGAAGGAAATTCTGCTTGGTATGATCCCTCCTTCATCGCATAATATCTTCATCTATTTTATTAATTGTGTAGTAGTTTACAGTTCTAGATCGAAATTTCTAGATCTAATTATACGTTGATGTTGCTCGACACATGACCACTCAAAGTTTTTCCAAATTTTTGATGCCCCGATATCTTTGAAGTTGTTGCTATTATATCATTATCACGTTCATCGTCAGTTGTTTTTCATCAAGTTCGTCTCCATCTTAATGATACAACATCTTCCTGGAAAAACGTTGCTGAATGTGGCCCCTCCTTTCACGCCTTAATACTTTTATATCAATTCTAGTAGTTGTGATAATAGGGTAGTTCTAGATTGAAAATTAAATACAAAAAATACGGTGTAGAACCTGAACCAATACTTTAAAGATCATGTACTAATTTGTTACTAAGGGAATTAATTGCAGCCTGAAACCGGTCTCCATATAATTTACTTTGTTGCGTTAATTTTTTCTAACAAATTGTCGGTTGTTTCTTCTAAGCTTTCCTACAATGTATTTTAAATTCGTTTAAATCATTACAAACACCATCTTTAATAATATACTATGTGTTTGTAGAATATAACTCTGATCAATTAACAAGCTATTATAGTTCTTTAAGGATATGGTTTCTTATTGACATGGTACCGAATATAGAAATACAGGCTTCGAACCGATAGTAAATTATAACAATTAAATAAATAAAAATTAAATGAATCTTTTTGCTGTCGCTTGACGGTAATTTAATATGAACATAAGGCGGTTAGACTTTAGAGGATATAAATGGAATGGAATATACAGATACTAGCTATAATACATCATGCCGAGAACACATAGTTCCACGTGCAAGCTACCGGCAGATAACGTCTATCGCTATTGTAACATCGCGTAATACATAAGCCACTTGCATAATGTACAAATACACATTCCGACCAGACTTATGCAAATAATACCGCTCTGTACCAGGATTGCATTATAGAAACAACATTGCGACCGTATCCGTATTACGCCGCTACAAACAACCAAGATAGAAACGCAACTAGAGTGGAAGATAGAATGAATAAGAAAACGTAAAGGATAGAGTGAGAGCTTCAATTGTATAGATAGAATTCTATAAAACAGTTCAGCCGAAACGCCCGCGTGATAAAATGATCTTACGACCTTAATAATTTGATAAGAAATATATACTTGGTCGACTATTATATTGATTTCATTATAATACACTTTATAAAATAAGTTATCATATCATATTTTATTATTAACACTCAGACTGTTTAAATGGCTTTCAAACAACATACGAGGTGTGGCTATTAAATAACGAGACTGACGTAAAAAAATTTAATTTTAATTTTATACATAATCACTTAGCACCTTCAATATACAATCCTTCTCTATCCCTACAATCCATGCGAATTTTCCATTGTTGGAAACAGTGCTGGAAGTTATCTTCTGTCAGCTCCTTTAAGACACATGCCGCTTTCTCTTTTACAGAACAGGTGTGATAAAACGTGGTTTTTTACTTATGATCCGGAAACGAAGCGCCAATCCATGCACTGGAAGAGCCGAACTTCACCGAGACCCAAAAAAGCTCGAATGAGCGTGTCAAAATTTAAAGAAATGATGATTTTTTTTGATATGTGTACCCTCACTGGGTTCTTGAAGGTCAAACAATTAATCAATATTACTACCTTGAGGTACTTTCTAAACTACGTCAAAGAGTAAGGAAAAACGCCCCGACATGTGGAAGGACAAATCATGGCTTCTCCACCAAGACAATGCGCCAGCTTATTCCCCGTTATCTGTCAAGAGGTTTCTGGCCAAATACAGCATCTCAGTGTTAGAACATCCACCTTATTCACCAGATCTTGCATCATGTGACTTCTATCTGTTCCCTAAGGTGAAATCTGCATTAAACGGGACAATATTTGAGTCTGTGGAAGCTGTAAAAGAGAAAGCGGCACATGTCCTGAAGGAGCTGACAGAAGATGACTTTCAGCACTGTTTCCAACAATAGAAAATTCGCCTGGAGCGTTTTAGGGATAGAGAAGGAGTGTATATTGAAAGTGATAAGAAGTGATATGTATAAAAACAAAATGAAATGTTTTACAACGTCAGTCTCGTTATTTAATAGCCACACCTCGTACACACATATTTAACTAATACATATTCTTACAATAGTTCTTAGGAGTGCATTGAACAAGATTGTTTATTACTCTTCCGATTTTACTAGTTCAGTTATTCTGAGTAGGCTATCATTTTCAAAATACTAATGCTAATATTCATATTTGTTGACTACATATCAAAAAAATTTCTTTAATTTTTTTTAGTTATTGAATAAGAAATTTTTCTGTAATTCATTAAACATTTTTGGGAATTACCAAAAGTGAGGTTATGTTTCAGTAACATAAAACATGCAATTGCCCATAACAGGTAATTGGAATGTTAAATTATTTGCACTCGATCTGTTAGTTCCAGGACTCTAAAAATAATCTTGTGTCTTGTCACATGGTCAGCCAATTATATGACTGAAGCCTTTAAGAACAGAAGAGATAGAGGTATAAAAGGCACCAATCAGTTACCTCATCTGAGAGTAATGAATTTCATCATTATACAGAACCTGTTGTGAATGAAGTGAAGGTGCAATTTCTAGGGTGGAAAGTCGGTTTTTTTCAGAGGGCTTGGCACACTGATAAGCCTAGTTTTCTATTCAGTGAGGAAGGCAATTGTAAACCTAGGGCCTCGTTTTACTTAATAAAGCATCTAAGGGTTCAAACGAGCCTTTCAGCTGATGACTTAAACAACAAAATACAATAAGTGCAATATTTCAGTTATTTCATATCCGATTGACCTGACCTAGGTGTGATTTGACTCGTCGGTCGTTCACACATTTTTGTCTTTCTGCTGTTTTTAAAAAAACCATACATTTTCGAAGAAAAAAAATTGAATTTTTTAGAAAACCGCCTTTTGGAAATTTATTAACGTTTATTTTATTAAGCTTGCACAAATTCAATATCTTATCATTGGGACACCTTGTACCAAATTTCAAGTTAATATCGTTAACGATTTTAGAGATATGAAACAATTTGTAAAAAGAGGCAAACAGACGTACAGACGGAAAATTAGACACCTGAGACCAATGTTTATGTGGTAATATATGTTTGTTTCGACCCAAGGAATAATGTTACAAAGCGGTTCCAGATAGTTTTGAAACACCCAGTATGCGCTCAAATTTGAAGCTGCGTGAAGATTTCGATATTTTTGATATTAATATATGCGTAGCGTGAAAGTGCTATGCGTTTGTAAAAGGTAACAAATATTTCACAGCTTTATCACTGATCTGGGTTCTCATCTTTCACGCCTGTCCTGAAATCAATTAGTTTTGTTTTTTTAAATAATATTTAAAGAAAGAATTGCTTAAAATTTCAATAAATTTTCTGTTTTCTGATATTGATAACACTTATTTTCCAGTTGATAGAATTGTTCGTTGAATAAAATTGTTTATAGAAATACAGGTACGATATTTCAACGAAAAATAACTTTAATCTCAGAAAAAAGTTGAGGAAAGTGGGCAATGAACTAACTCAGTTTTTCGTGTTTTAATGTACCTACCGCTGCAGATTTTCTCTTATTCATTTATTTGCTTTTTTTCTGCTGCTGCCACTTGTCATCATGTCTTTTGCATACCCCCAGGGGTACGCATACCAGTGGTTGGGAACCGCTGTTCTATACACAACGAGTTACCTAGTTAACAGGTACTTCCTTATAACATTAATTCTTTTAAATTGTAACTTAAATTCATTAACCAATAACAGTTGAGTTATTGACTAATAAATTTTAAAATTATTTATTTGTGAACATGATTTGTTCTATGTATCTTTTAAAATAGATGTCCAACGAACTCGAATCCAAAAAGACTGTAATAAAATTCCCATTCATGTTATGAACTATGGTTACACTAAAAGTACTCTTGTATTGCTGTAAGAATACGATTTATGGAGCTGTAAAATACTCTAGCTAAGGTATTAAAATTTCTATACCTTTAAATAAATAATAAAATAAAAGCTGGCGTATGAAATAAAATACAAGAATTATTTATATTCTGTAAGTAATAATAATTATAAAAAATATATCTAGAGAAGTTTGTTTTTGGAAAATAATTCAGATTTTCATTTCAAGTTTGGTGTTTGATGAGTTTGGGAGTAACTGTTATTAAATAACTAATCTACGATTAATTTTATCTGCTGTTATTTTCTTCTGAAAAATTTATAGCTACGATTATTTTCTTTAGACAATAAACAATTTTTTGTCTTTAATCTCCTGTCTGTTTCTTTACACTTGAGTAACCCATAGATTTTGTATTTTTCTTTTTGATATGGTGCGGGAAGTGACTTCCATTGAAAATTTGCCTAGATTCAAAAAAAAAATTCAGTTTAGTTATTTAAAATAAAGTCTTTTGATGATTTAATTTAAGTGTTTTGATGGTATCCGAATACTAAAGAAATTAATTTAACAGATATCGTTGAAGTTATTAAAGTAAATGGTCTCTACCATGTGATTTTCAAAGTTGTTGTAATTTGAAAATTAATTGGGCGCAAATTTCGTTGTCGTTCTAAAGAGTTGAAACTGCCTTTACTAAGTCCTATCGTATTCCCTAAAAACGATGTCCTTTGTCAAAATCAAGCTCTTCGTCCAAACCAATGTGTTAGCTCAAGGAATTGAAATTTCTGATTCAATTAATAAAAAAACTTATATTATAAGGTCCTCTCGTATGAAAGCTGTCATTTTTGTTTTCGTACTAGATACTACTTAAGTTTTGCACATAACAAGCAGATGGAGTGTTAAATTATTTGCATTTCATCTGCTAGTTCCAGGGCTACAAACAAATGTTCTTTTTTATTACGTGGTCAGCCAATTATGTGACTGAAGCATTTAAAAACAGAAGAGGTAGAAGTGTAAAAGATATTAGTCAAGGGTTATCTCCTCTGCGAGTAATACACCAAACGCTGTGATGAATGAAGTAGAGTGTGTTATTTGCAGGGTGGAAAGTAGATGCTTTTTAGAAAGCCTGGCATGCTGATAAGCATACTTTTTCACTCAGTGAGAAAAACAATAGTAAACCAGATCAATCCTCTTTTTACTTAGTAAAGTATCTATAGGTTCAAACCAGCCTAAACAACCAGACGTAAACAACATACTTAAGTTGTACAAACTACATAGATTCTGGAAAAGAAACTAGAATTTTGGAGTTTTTCTTCTGAATCGGCTACTAAAACTCGATTGTATGTAAACAAAATTATATTTAGGGAGAGATCATGTTATTTATATCAATATCATAATGGTAAACTTATTTGCATTCCCTTGAAATGACTTTATTTTATTATACTAATTTCAAAAATATTATTTGGACTGAAATAAAAAAATTAAGTAAGTTATATGTAGTGTCTATACATAATCCATTGTAAAGTGTCAAAATTTATCCTAAATGAATTCTCGGTAGCGGAGATTCAAATTATAAATTCAGTATAATATTGGTATCTTCTGATTTTTTCTACTGGTTTTCTCCTGATTTCATGTGGAAAATTTTAATTAATGGTTTATATTTTTTACAAACATTACATAATTGATGTGCTTCTTTCGATTTGCTTCAATATAAAACAGATAAAAAAGGATAGAATGATTGTATCATGTAATTGTAAATATAAATTATGTATTTGCAATAAATGATAAAGATGGAGAGAAAAAGTTGATTGAATATAATAAGTAAAAAGTTTCTAATATCGATATTAACTAACATATTACAAGACATATACAGAATAACTTAAATGGCTAACAATTTTAAGTCAAATGTAACTTCCTCGTACAGCGGCATTTCTTTATTTAACCATTTGTATTTTAGCTGAATATCTTCGTTGTTCGTTTAGGGAGAGATCTTCCTGAAGAAGGGCAATATTATTTTGTACAACATTCCAATCCGTACTTTTCACATTGTTGTTGCAACGAACCAATTCAAGTAAGCTCCAACCATAATGTTTCTTAGTTTTTGTTGTAAGACATACGTGGACATCCAGCTATAAATAAACACATCTTAAATCACATGTTGTCTAAATGGCATATAATTCGATTAATTGATACACATTTAATTAATCGTTCACTACTAGATCATTTCCTAGAAAAAAGAATCTGATTCATTAACTGATTTGTTAGATACATTTGTCTGGTAACCTTTCAAGCAACAAAGTTATCCAATTCATCGAAAAACAACTTATAAATTATTGGATTTTTGTTTTTATCTACTATAGCCGACAAAGATGAGCACCTGTTTTTATTTCTTTGTGTTACGACGCGTGATCAATTTACCAAATAATTAATTAATATTTTTAAAATAAGTTTTCACTTTATTTTATCAACAAATGGTGCAATAATAATAACTAGTGAATGATATGTGAAGAAGAAATAATCTATTTTATGGTCTGGAGAAGAACACCACTGAGTAATTCTTTGTGAGGTCTTAACAAAAACTCTGCGTTTAGAGTAAATCCAGCATGCATCTTGCCTTCGCCTGGACTTCTCCGACTCATTACGCGGTGAATCTGGTTTTTAATTTTATTCTTTTATTTCCTAATGTGTGTACATTCCAATCCATTCAATTTAGAACAATAATGAACCCCAAGATCTTATTAGATGACGATGTATGACGTGTAAATGAGTCTTGTACAGACTCATTGGCTTGACCATTCCTGAGAGAGTATGATTTATTGAACCTCAACCAAAAAATTACACTCTATTAAGATCGAAAGATTTTGGCGGGTCGAGTTCTCGCTCGTGTATCACTTCCACAATCTCCTATAAAAGTAGTTTATTCACTGCACTTTTTCATTTACTGCAGTTGAATGATATATTAATATTAATAAATAGAACCTCGTTAAATAGCATTTAGAATGTAGTATTTAAAAAAGAGTTACGGAGAGTACCTTTCTGTCATTTTGCTTAAAGGACTGAATCACAACATGAATCTTTGTATGGACTCGGTTTTTTTGTCGCCGAGTAGTTTCTAGGCTGAGTCCAAACAATCCAATGCGCATATTCTGAATTGTAACTTGATTTGTTGATTTAAAGAGTCCCAGTGCTTAGGATACTTGAGTTTAAAATAATTTCAGAAATTTTATTCTTTGCTACTTTTATTAATATACTAAAGATGGTATAGAATTCCTCACGTATACTAAATAATCGGACGATGAATAACAGTTAAAAAAAATGTATTGAGTCTCCTCTCACTAACCCTTCTCGTTACCTACTAATATGCTATAAGTATAAGGTCGTGTGATCTAATATGTTTGATGTTTGGTGATTCAATAATTGTATTACAAAAAATGAACTCATAATTTCCTGCAATATCTCTCATCAAAGATCATTGTTTTATTTGTACCAATTAGTAAATCCTCCAAGAAATTTCATGACTTAATACTAAATGACCTAATAAAGACGTAACTTTTGTTTGTTTGTACGTGGTAATCTCAGAAACTAGGATGAAGATTTCAATAATTCTTAGGGTGTTGAAAGATTAGCTTTCTGAGTATATTTTTAAATTTTGCAAAAAATGTTTACATTTAAAACTTTTGATTGGTTAGATGAAATAATTTTTTATTTTAGATTTTAGTTGTTAAGGTTTAGATTAGTTCTTTAATCTATCCGTTAGGCCTATATTGATACAGTACCACTACTATACGACATCATCTCCGTGGCGTAGTGGTTAGTACTACTAGTTATTATTCTGGGGTCCCGGGTTCCTCAGTCAGTTCTGGAATTTTTTCATTACTCATTTCCATCTTAATCACCCTTATCATCGTTTGCATTACGAGTAATTAAACAGTTGAACGTAAAACAAAAATAAGTAAATCTTATACTCATTCCATTTTTTTAATTGAAAAAATATTTACCGGACACACAAAACAAATAAGGTCACATTCCGAGTTGTATTAAAAAATTTGTGTGAACCTACCAAAAAATCAGTGATCGTACAATTTATTTTAAGAGAAAAATTCAACCCTCTTTTTGTTGTTGTTTAGGTCATCAGCCGAAAGGCTGGTTTGAAACTCTAGTGGCTTTACTAAGTAAAACGAGGATTGATTGGGTTAACATTGTCTTTCTCACTGAGTAGAAAAGTAGCCTATGCTTATCAGTATGCCAGGCCCTCCGAAAAGCATCTACTTTTCACCATTTAAATGACTTCACTTCATTCACCACAGTCAGGCTGTATATATAATAAAATTTATTACTCTCAGAGAAAATAACTGTGACTAGTGTATTTTACACCGCTACCTCTTCTGTTTTAAAACGTTCCAGTCATATAATTGGCTGACCATGTGATAAGAAACAGAACTATTTTTTGTAGCCCTGGAACTAGCAGATCGAGTGCAAATGATCTAACAATCCACCTGCCTGTTATGAGGAATAATTTTTCTTATAAGACATATTAAACAATGTAATATCAAGTCGTCTCTTAACATGCGGTCTTGGGTTCAAATCCCATTTAGGCAAGGCATATTTTCATACGTTACAAAAAAGTCATTTCATCCTTCACTGTCTGCATTAGCAGTAATTGCAGGACAGTTGGACGTTAAACAAAAAAAAAAAAAAAATCAAGTCGCATTTCTTCCCTTCCTATTTATATTCCTATTGATGTCAACTATATTGTTGCCAGTTATAATTGGTTTTATTTGTACATTCATGATTGGTCTTTCACCGTGTAGGTTGTGTTAAAAATTAAATGTTTAGTTGTCATTTACCGTAAAGTGCTGTGAGCGTTGAGTTGCTAGATTTTGTATAAAAACAGTTAAAAATTTTTCTATTTCCTATTTAATGATTTTTATTACTGTGTGTGAACTATTTAATTTTTATTGGGATTTCATCACTCATAATATAAGTTAGAAACAAACAACGAAAACTGAGTAAATAACCTACAATTTCTTTGTAAGTTATCCCGATGAAAACGATAATTATTTGTGACATTCCTTTTCAGCATCATGATATATATGATGATGTAACTATCAATAGTTCAAGGATTCAAGGCATCGAAGATTTTAAAAATTCTTATTTCTCAAGAATAAATTACAGCGTTTAATTTATGAAATATTATTGAATTAACTTTTATATCAATGATAATTTCACAATATTTTCTTGTATTCAATTTTTTATGTTTTATTCATCTAATGTCTCGGAGAAAATAAAAAAAAATTATAGGGTTTCTGTCATAATATTCTCTTTAAATGTTGTGAAGTAATTTTAGATAATAATGTTATTAGAGTGCATCAATCCATGGATTTTTTGTCGATTTGGTTTTTAAAGTCGGTCATTAGTGTAAGAAATTTCGAATTGTACATAACTTTTTGTTTTACTTCTTTTTACTTTATTAATATTACTAGCGTATCTCGCGCGGCTTCGCTCGCGAAACATGTGTAGACTTAACCAATTATTTTAAAAATAAATATTTAACACATTATGTAGCTGCTAGCTACTGTATACTCCAACGTATACTCTCTCTCCCCCTCCCCCTCTGTCTGTCTGTCTTCATACGCGCGCACAAAACGACGTTTTGATAATTTTCCTCGCGTACGTCTCTCTCCATCATCTAACCCCTTCATCTTCTTCAAGAGCAATACGTACATATTTGTGAGCACACACACATACATACGTATTTATGAAAATCTTCATTAGGGCCCTTAGGGTTATCATTATGGAAAATTGAAAAAGAAAATGTTGCTGTGAATATAAATACGAATATTCTGTCAAATTTCATGAAAATCCGTTAAGTAGTTTTGAAAATTAACCTGCACAAAAAAAACACGCTTTGCCTTTACAATACATATTAGTATAGATTTACCACTTGGACTGAAATACGGTGTTTCTCTTAGGCGATAGATCCCAACTTTCCTTGGAAAAAAAGTTCTACTATATTAAATTGTATTAAAGTCAGCCTTGAGTACCGGGATGCAGCTTATGGGTACAGCTAGTACAACTAACCTAGACATTATATAAAAATTTCAGTTAAAATGTCTGTGACTGGAACTCCATGGTGTTCCTACGAAATAATACATAAAGACTTAAACATTCCACTTCTGAAAGACGAAATTAAAAGCCGTTGTGCAGAATATCTATCAAAGTTATAGAGACATAACAAGTTCTGCTATTAATCTTCTTGCCAATAGCGATGACATTCCAGACTAAAGCATTTTAAAATATTGGATTTAGCAAATGGCATCACTTAACTGATAATCATCGTAATCATCATCATATTTTTTTATCGATACCTACAACCCTCAGGAGGCACCAATTGGGCTCTACTTCTCTCAAACCGATCATGTAATTTCTACATAATTATAATCACATTTACTTGTAGGCTTTCATTTATACAGTTTTAAATAAATCATTAAAGAGAAAAAATATTTTCGTTTTATAGCCTTTATGAGAAAAAATAGGCCTGCACATAAATTCAAATTCAAATTTGTTGATGTTTAGTAAACTATGGAAATAGTATGGCTGCTGAAAAGTTGTTATCCCCTGTTTACACTTTAGGGGCAAGGGGAAAATGTTCTAAGTGCTTTTTATAATACTGAGTTATTTAGTTTTCTGTTCAACTTGGTTAAAGTCCAGCTTTCTAGGATAGATGTAAGCTACAGAATTAGTGACGAGTGAGTGAATCAGTCAGTGAGAACTTTCACGTTGTGTTTTTCGTGTAGGACAATTTTAGATCACGTAAGGTCACTTTTAACATTTCTGAAAGCTCATTTTGCAACCCAAATTATCAGTATTCGTTCACTGCAGCCTCGTTTCTATTCTCCTGTCTACCTGATGTTCTTTTTTGCTCTTCGTGAAAACCCTTAAAGTTCGCAATTAGTTGTTTGAATTTGGTTAAGTTCATTAATTTTTCACTCAAACCAATCATGTAATTTCTACAGAATTATAATCACATTTACTTGTATCATTTTTACATAAATCATTAAAGTTAAAAATACTTTCCTTTCATAGCTTATAAATATGCGAGAAAATAGGTCTACTTATAAATTTAATTTCAAAATTGTTGCTGTTTAGTAAAGTATAGAAATAGTATGTCTGCTTTAAAGTTGTTTCCCTCTGTTTACCCTGTAGGGGCAAAGGATCAAAAATGTGTAGGCCTAAGTGTTTTTTCAAATACTGAGTTTTCTGTTCAAATTGGTTAAATCCCAGCTCTCTAGGAGACTATAGGTAAGTTACAGAATTAGTTACGAGTGACTCAGTCTGTCAGTGAGATATTTTACATTGTTTTTTTCGTATAGGACCAATTTTAGACCACGTGAGGTGACTTTGGTATTTCTAGAAGCTTATTTTGCAACCCACTTTATCGTTCATTTACTGTAGCCTTTCCTCTATTCTTCTGTCTACCTGGTGTTCTGTTTCACTCTTCATGAAAGCCCTTAAAGTCTGTAATTAGTTGTTTGAATTTGGTTTAGTTCATTAATTTTTATCGGTTTATTCCGGTTTTCTCAATACTCTTTCTGACTTTTTAAACCATTTATCCGACACATTAGGTTTATTATTTAGTGTCTTGAAAATTTGTTTTGTCAACCATTTCATACAATATTGTCTATAAAATTGTACCTTTACATAGGTACAATAATATAAAAGATAATAATATTGATTGTAACAATTAAGTCTAGTATGACTTTGTCAGATAATACTCATTTATATAAATATAATTATTTAGTACACAATTTAACAGTTGCGGTTAAAAGTGGTTGTGATAAAAAATACAGTTTGTAGGTTGTGGTGAACATGATTTTGTGGTCAATAATTTTTTGTGGTTAGCAAAACAAGTAAATAGTTATTCAACATTATAAAAATATTTAACTAATACTATAGTAACCTTTATTACAGAAGATCTTTACAATAAAAAAAAGATTTTCATTGCTTTACCGAGCACCATGGATAAAAAGTTAAATATAAAAAACAATTACAGAAGGGAAAGAAAAAGAAGAGAGGTTATAAAAGTTGAAGTTTAAACTGAACAGAATTGTAGTATAGTTAAAAGTAACAAGAATCAAGAGTAGAGAGAATACTACATAAAACTTCTACTGGAAGAGAAAACAATATCAAGCTTATCATCGTATTATCTGAATCTTAGTAGAGTTGATGTAAATAAGCAACCAGAGCAACTGCACACAATAGCTTGTAGCTGTGCACATAAAAACTAGAATACAATTGACCAGAGTGAATAAATACGTATATGTAACGTTTAAGTATTGTGTGTGAGCAGCCAACAGTCTTTTCCTTTACAATACCTATTCGTATGTATTCTTCATCCATTATGATTGAAGAAAGCGTGTACAAAATTTATCAGATTGTCTTTCTACGGTTTTAGTCACACAGGCTTGTGCATAAACCACCACGTAAGCTACTTTAAAAACAATATGTTATAATGTAAAAGTAAATGAATGAAATGTGTTTACTAATATGTTTTGTATAATTTATTTTAATATAAAACAATGTTTATCCAAAATGCTATCTTTATTGTAATGGGAATTATTTTTTTTCATATCTTATGTATATTTTGTTTTTTCTTATTGTTTATTATTATTATTATTATTATTCTTATATTTACAACAGTAACCCAATTATTTATGGTATGGTGAATAGTAATTTAATTTTAATCACAAATGTACTTAGTCCCTACTAAGTACGTAACTATCTTACATTGTGACCTCAACGTCGTTGTTGTTTAGGTCATCAGCCGAAAGGCTGGTTTGAACCTCTAGAGGCTTTACTAAGTAAGGTTTACTAAGTTTAATAAGGAGGTGGTTTACCATGCCTTCCTCACTGAGTGGAAAAGTATGCTTATCGGCGTGCTAGGCCCTCTGGAAAGCATCTACTTTCTACCCTGCAAATGACACCTTCACTTCATTCACCACAAGGTCTGGGTGTGTAATGTAATTCATTACTCTCAGAAGGAAGTAATTTATATAACTAATGTCTTTTACACTTTTATCTCTTCTGTTCTTAAATGTTTCAGTCTTATAATTGTCTGACCGTACGATAAGAAACAGAACTATTTTTTGTAGCCCTGGAACCAGCAAACGAATGCAATTATATTAACACTCCACCTTCCCGTTTTGGGCATAGACACATTATACTCAACCATTAACAAATTATACACACGTTTCCATTCAAAATTAAAATCACTAGAATCCAGAGGTACCTTCTAACATTTTCACACCCACTCCTACCACAAAATCTACAAAGGATGTTAAAAAGTGCTGGAATAGGGATCTTATAATAAAACAGCAACGAAGGTTTACCGCTGAGTGATTTCCTCAATTAAGACAAAAAATGGGACATTAAACACTTACATCATAATTACTGATAAATGTATAAATATACAGCTGTAGTTGTTAGTAAGGACAAGAAATAATAACAATAAGTTTGTTATTATTATAAGTTTGTTATAAGCAAGCCTTTGACAAAGTGTGGCATGCGGGTCTTCTTTTTAAGATTAAACAAAATCTTCCCCATCAGTATTACTCAATTATTGCATCTTATTTGGAGGACCGATACTTTACAGTGAAATATAAGGACGAACAATCATCTCTAAAATTAATTGAAGCTGGTGTTCCTCAAGGAAGCGTGCTGTCTCCTGTTTTGTATACCATTTACACTTCTGATCTTCCACAAAATGACAACACTACAGTGGCAACATTTGCCGACGACACAGCCATTCAGGCAATACACGAAGATGCACAAATTGCATCTCATAACTTGCAACAACACTTAGACAGCGTACAAAATTGGCAAAAAAAGTGGCGTATAAAAACAAATGAACACAAGAGTCTGCACGTCACATTTACACTAAAACGGGAAACATGTTCACCAGTGTTTTTGAACAACGTACAAATTCCACAATCCGATACGGCAAAGTATCTTGGCCTCCACCTGGACAGGCGTCTAACATGGAGGACTCACATATGGAACAAACGAAAACAGTTAAATCTTAAATACCAACAGCTGTATTGGATGCTTAATGGAAAATCCAAATTATCGGTACAAAACAAATTGTTAATTTATAAAACTATACTTAAACCTGTGTGGACATATGGGATACAACTTTGGGGCACAGCAAGTCACAGTAACATTGAAATAATTCAACGGTTTCAGTCAAAAATACTTCGAAACATAATCGACTCACCTTGGTACATATCCAACACTATATTGCACAGAGACACGAACACTCCCACGGTACACGAAGCTATACAGAAATTTTGTACCAGTTACCAAACAAGACTTGAAAATTATCAGAATCCAGAAGCCATCAATCTCCTAGACAACAGTGGAACACACAGAAAACTATGCAGACTACACCCTACAGATTTATTTTAATATGTGATTGTGTAATTTATTTTACATTCCTGGCAAGATCACTTCAACAAAATGGGAAATTTTATAGAGTAATACCAAGGGGTATTACTTACTCAAGATTTATACTTACAACACATCTACTCATTGTTCTATGAGAGCAGATCGTAGATTTACAGTTATTCAAAAAAAAATAAATAAATAAATAAATTTGTTTAGCATAAAGTTTTAATATCCTGGTTTACGCACAGTTTTTCTTGGCCATTCCAAGTAAATACCTTGTCAGTCTCCTTTTTGCGTTCTGTGCAGTAGTATAACCTTCCCATTTCATAACAAATTTTGTTAACTAAACGTTTATAATGTATTTCTTTGTACTACTTTGTACAAATTATCATTCTAAAGGGTTTTAATTTGATATTTTAAATTTTTCTATAATTGTTAAATAATACATCTTCTCTACGAGGGTGACCGCTATTTATTCATAATTTTAAATTTTCTGGTGGACCATCTGCTAAAATTATATACTACGTTTTCGTTGAAATGTTTTTTAATGAACAAGGTAAATGACTTTCTTGTTGATTTTGTTATAGTATAACTTAGTTGTGGAATTGGACTTTCACACGTTAACAACCGAACGTTTTGAATGTTTATGTTTGCTAACATTTCCGTTATACAAGAAGGTATAATGCATTTCTTATGCATTTAAATTGAGTACTTGGATAAAAGTAACGACTATTATTTTTTGTAGGCCTACTATATTTATTTGCCTTTGAGAATCGTTTATAGAAAAGTTAATATTTGTAGCGTAATTCTATTGTGGTTTTTTTGGTGTCAAATGTTAAATTAAGCTTTCGCGATGACTCAAATTGTCAGCTGGTGTAATGTTACTTGATTTATTACGTTACATTGGATGGTCATAGAAATCTGTATGTTGGCTCTTATACATAAACAAACACCACTGATTGTTGTAGTACTGTCGATTATGACATACTGTCGTTTCAACGCACTCATGTTATTTTTTGAGTAAGATAATCGTACAAGTAGCGCATGGAAAATGCGGTCTGGCTATACTGTAGCTAACTCTATCGAAGCTCACAATGATCTGAAGCATAGTATAATAATAATCTGCTGTGGTGATTGCAACAAAACGCATGTGAAATATCAAACAATACGTTGTTTATTTCTCAGCTTAAAAGAGAGAACCTCAGTTAGCTCTGTGGTCTTGAGAAAGAAAAATGTAAAACTACCGGTTGTCAAGGGTTTCATTAAATTCTTTTACTGTTTTCCAGTAACAAATATATTTAAGGGAGAAGTACAGACGTTTAGAAATTTAAAAAATTATTTAATTTTTATTTTATTTTATTATTAAGTTACCTATTTATAGTTTTCTGATTAATTTGGTATATAAATTGTAGCTGTAATGCAATTGTAAACCCTTGAAAATTAATTAAGGAAATGATCGTGCCCGCCAACTTTTCGGACTTTTGGCATATTTGTTGCTTACTTTTTGCTTCGTTTGAATTCTATTACTATTACAGTTCTTTCCCTTGCAGATAGATTCGTGTGCAAGAATTAGCTGTCATGTTGTGAATGATTGTTTATGGTTTATAGTAACCTAGAAATCGTGCTGTATCGTTTGCCTTTACAGTTTAAGTTTTAGTATTGTTTAGTACTTATAGGTACTTTATGTGTTGCTTTGTATTCTTCTGAAAATTGGTGGTTTTTCGGAAATTGTATTTTTCCACTTCGGTACCATTTACTCAGAGATTAATTAAAATATCTCATTCAGTTTTTGGCCAGAGTTTCTTCATTACTTTCTTTATCTAGTATACCAAATAATTTGCCATTATATTCTTAATTTTATGAGGTAGATGAATAAATATTTTAAAATTTGGGCTTTCTCGATAAAGTCGAAAAAATATTGTTTAAAAAATTCAGAATTAAAACAAGCAAAGTATTATTGATTTAAACTATAAAGCACAATTGAATAAATAAAATGGTTTTTGTTTGAAATCTCTATCTGTAGCAGAAACTGAGAAAATGGTACCAGTAAAATTATTAAATTAACACGCGTGGTATACAAACATCGGTACCCCCTTAGGAACTCTTACCCTGTAATGCTTCAGACGGCTGATTAAAAATCTCTACACATTTTGAAACAATATCTACCTGAATTTTATTATAATAAAATCTACAAAAGATTGTAAAGTGGAAATTATTTTAAAATAAACGGTGACAAATGGTAATTAAAGTAAAAATAAAAAAAAACAAATAAGGATTCTGATAGAGTTGTTATTATTTATTTTTCACTAAAATGGAATAGTGGAGGTGATTCAGTCTACGTAATAAATATTCATTATTCTAGAATGAAACCGTTATTTTTAAACAAAATTATGTCTGCAGTTAATAAGAATCTTAACATTTATGTATAAACCAACTATTATGTTACATAATCGGCGTAGAGACCAACCTATGTGAAATGTTTTACCAACTCCATTAATAATACATAATTATAACAGTTTTATATGATTTAAAAGGGACGTAAGGTATCTCCTAGACGTGATTCCATTTATAAGTAATATCTCCGGTAACTTATTACATTATATACTTTTATAACGATGCTTTAATGAATTCTATTTTTGAAAACAAGTTTTATATTTTCTTCTCGTTTAATATTATTTACGAAGGACGTTCTTTTGATTTGTCTGTTAAAGAATTATTCTGATTATACTGCTGCAAAAGACGCGCCATAAAATATTTAAAACTAAGTAAGAAATTACAATCGTTTCAATTTTATCTTAGTTCGTGACGTTATTGAGCATAAATTTATTTGTCGCAAAGCTGCGTGATATTCACACGTTACTGAATGATAAAGTAGATTTTTATTGCGAGTATCTTTTATAGATTTGTTCAATGAAGATAACCGAATTTATTGTCATACTATAAGTGACCTGTAGTGCTAGTAATGATTGTTTTACATGATTTGTAAAAATGATACGATCGTGGATAGAAAAAATTTAGGAATTTTACATTAAAATAATATTTTTAAATATTATTTAAAATATAAATAATAATCATTTCAATATTTTTTGCGTTTTAATCTATATGGATCACATTTACTTTCATTCTTTCAATTCGTTATTTATTCATTTCTTTTGTCTTTTTTTTATGAATTTCTCTAAAAATATCTCATCATGTCTCATCATGGTTTTCCCTAAAAACCTTATCATAATATGATAAATGGAGAATGATTGGTAATAACACAGGATCCAACAGTTTATTCGGTCCGATCGATTGCTCGGAACAAAAAAACCGTACGAATTTTCCTGCTTAACACATTCGGTTGAGCCTCTGGATTGCATTCTAGCGGAATATTGCGTCAAATGTTTGCTGGCAATAGGGTCCGATTCTTATTCATTCGTGCGCTGTCTTATTGATTGCAATTGATTTAGTATTTACCGTATCTGTACATTATTGTTAATTATAGTGTACTGTATAAACTGAAAATCATTATTTTCAAAACATTATTTTTAATTATAGTAGACTGTTGTTGTTTAGGTCAACAGCCGAAAGGCTGGTTTGAACCTCTAGAGGTTTTAATAAGTAAGACGAGGAGTGAGGTGGTTTGCATTTGCCTTCCTCACTGAATGGAGAAGTACACTTATCAGCATGCCGGGGCCTCTGAAAAGCACATATTTTCCACTCTGTAAATGACACCTTCACTTCATTCACCACAGGGTCTGGCTGTATAATGAAATTCATTACTTTCAGAGAAGATAACTCTGACTAGTGTCTTTTACACCTCTACCTCTTCTGTTCTTAAAGGATTCAGTCATTTAATTGGCTCACCATGTGATAAGAAACAGAACTATTTATTTTAGCCCTGCAACGAACGGATTGAGTGTAAATAATTTGACATTCCACCTGTCTGTTATGGGCAGTATAGTAGACTATACTGTATAAATTGAAAATTACAAGTTGAAGATGAGAAAGAAGAAATATATAGGGCCTACATAAAGTATACTTCTGGAAACGTTCCAGTAACTCATCTGAGGTCGGAATCAACATACGAAAATTATAAAAAAAACTCAAAAACTTCTTTTAATTGATTTAAAACAGTTAGTTGATTAATAAACACACTAAAATTTCATGGATGTGTCTTTCTTCTACATTTGGATGAACCCAAAACTCGGTATACTTATTTATTTTTTGATGATGCAATAACGAAGCAAGCTTAGCAATTTTATAAAATCTACGGGTATTAACCATCGTGCACTGAATACAACTTCTGGAATTACTTTGTTGCTTAGGTCATCATCCGGAAGGCTGATTTGAATCTCTCAAGTCTTAACTAAGTAAAGTAATGAATGAGGTGGTTTACCGATCCTCGCTTTCCTCACTGAGTAGAAAATTATGCTATCACCATACCAGGCCCTTCTCAAAAGCATGTACTTTTCACCCCAAATGACACCTTTATTATATTCACTATGGAGTCTTGAATGAATGAAATTCATTACTCTCTGAAGATATGACTCCGAATAATGTCTTTTACACCTCGACCTCTTCTGCTCTTAAATGATTCAGTAATATAATTGGCTGACCGTGTGATAAGAAACATGAATATTTTTTGTACGCCTTGAACTAGCAGATAGAGTGTAAATAATGTAACACTCCACCTGCTTGTTATGGCACATTGATGAAGCCAAAATTCCGTATACTTATTTATTTTTTGATAATTTAATAACGAAGCCAAGTACATATAGCAATTTTATAACATCTATTAACCATCGCGCACTAAATGCAACTACTGAATTTCTTTGTCCGGGCGATAGCACGCACGGATCGTGTGGCAAGGACACCGTACGCCTCTCGATCCGTGTGATCACTCGAACAGTGTAGATCCGGGCGATCACACCGATCGCTACCACACTAAGTGGGCTTACTGAAAAAAAATAGTTGTGTACTTAAAAGCAATAAATATCCGAGTTCTTTTTTTAATAAACTAACTATTTATTTATCACCGGGAATAAAAATTTTATGCCTAGCCTATTAATTTTGCAGTTACTGAAATCAAAATTTCAATTATATTGCTTGTCAGATACGAGAACCGTAATACAATAAGAAATAATTGATATGACTACTAAATGTTATCATTGTGAGAAATTTTTATATTGTCTCTATCTTTTTTAAAGCCAATAAGAAGTTACTTTTTGTTTCTAACGAAAAAACAAGTATTTTAAAAACAGGTTTTCGCCAAAGGAGAATCACATAACGAAATTACTGACTTGCCTCTGTTAAACATTAGGTTTAGCTACATCTCTTTGCACTTTAAAGTATAGTACTTATAAACTTGATGACAGGTTATGTTTTATAATGAATTGTCAAGGCAGAATAGATACTGTAAATATTTATATTAACTAACTTAATTTTATAATATATTCTTGATTTTATTTTTAAAGAAAAAAGTGAACAAAAGTCAATCATTTTATTGAATGTTTTTTTTGTATATTAGAACTCATGAAATATTGTAAAAATCCTTCCGACGAGTGCAATTTTCGTACTACTAGCCTATAGAAACTGTAATTTGAATTTTAGCTTATAGTACATTGATTTAAACTTAAATTTTTTTTCCAAACTGTTAGGTTTATACTTACGTCAATTAATGTTTGACTAAAGATTGTAGTTAGGCCTTTCAATTCCTGTACCATCTTGATGTCCCCCCGATAGTTAACCCATTTCAGTAATAATCCGGGCAAGGTTGATCTAGGCTATAATTTCAAAATTTTCGAATCTGCATTAAAAAGTTAATTAAAACAATAAAAATTCTGTATACAACTAAAACGTTCAAGAGTTTTACTTTTATATTTTCCATTTAATTTTTAGTTTCGACCTCCACATCTCCCTTTATTAGTAAACCCGTTCCATACCACTCCGAAGCATCGGGAAGGGTGGGCCGCCAGATTGAAATAGGCCGTGCAGAAGAACAGCCGTTTTGTATTTACTTGTCATTTTTAAAACAAAAATGTCGAGTTCGAAATCGTAGAAGCAAAACTAGTCGAGATAAGGAATAAAGACCAAATTCGGATGTCAGTCACACACAGTAGCAAAAAACGCATTGTATATTGTACTATCTGGCAGCCGAAATTAAAACATAACTTAATAAATACGCCCATTATTTGAAAAAAAATCCAGAAGATTGGGCAAACCTTGGTAACGGATGTAGTCGTACAACGGACAATCGGGCAAAAAACTTTGCCCTTCACTCTTCAATATCTAAAAACCTCTGACCTGACAAGGAATTTAAACATCAATATAACTTTACCCACCGGGTTGGTCTAGAGGTAAAGTCGTCGCCAAAATCAGCTGTTTAACAGCTGATTTTCGGAGACGAAGGTTCCTGGTTCAAATCCTAGTAAAGGTAGTTACTTTTATTTGGATTTGAATACTAGACAGTGGTTACCGGTGTACTTTGATGGTTGGGGTTCAATTAACCATACTCTCTCAGAAATGGTCGGCCTGGGTCTGTACAAGACTACACCTCATTTACACGTCATACAACACATCATCCTCATCTCAATGGGTCATGGGGTTGCTTATTGTTCTGAATTGAACAGATTGCAACGTACACAAATTAGGGATTACAAAAATATAACTTTGGTTATAATCCTGAATTATTCTTATACCAGGATTATGAAAACCCATATCATGTAGAAAATTGAAAAATTCCAAGTCCGTGAGATATATTCTACCAAAAAGTTTAATTAAGAATTTGTAGATTTTATAATATTAGAAGTAAATACTTTTAGGAACTTACAAAATAAATTAATATTCCGAATTTGAATATTATTTCGAAATCATAACATTTTTAATGAAATCAAACTACGAAGTTATAACAAAATTATGCTGTATTCCTACTAGTTTTTATGAAATGTTTTCACATACTGACTTTTAAAGAAATTACCAAAATATATATAAGTATTTATTTTGTTAACCTATAGAAAATAAGGGAGGGTGTTTTTATACCCCCTGGTGGCCGTTCTACAAGGGTATTGAAGCCCCTATTGAAGACAGCATACAATGATACAACAATGTTGATTCAGTAAAGGTACAATCTTACTTCTTTCACCAGAGCATAAACATTATAAAGACATTATAATCACACCTTAGTGTTGGTTGTTTTTTTTTTAATTTCCCGTTTACCTTCTGTAAACCCATACCTGTCAGTTTTATAGAATTTAAACTACTTAATAATAGTTCTTTCGATTTATCAATCATGAACATTATAAAAAATATACTTAACTATAAAATATATATATAATAAAATATCAATAATACATCATGATTATTGTTATTAAATGAACAGAGTGACATGATTTTTAACGTCGTTTAGCTATAACCCTGAACAATTTTGTGATTTATGATTGCATTAAATTACAATGCAAAAATTCTAACTACGCTCTACGCTCTTGGCATACATTTTAATAATGTTGGGCCTACAATCGGAACATTGAATAATGGTGGTCTTCCTACATACTTTTATTAAAATACAATAGATTAATTTTTTTAATAATAAATGTCAATTTTCTTTACTTTCTACACATTATCTAACCCGGATTAAGTTAGTTAATATACTAGAACGCAGATCTAATAATTGGTGAAAAACTATTACAATATACCAATCGTGTAGTTTTTACCTTCTCTTGCACTATATGAATGTATAGGGAAGAAAAGTACTGTTTTCATGAAGATATTTCGAAATCGGGTTTTCACAGGAAATAAGTATACGTTTTTAGCCCCCTGAACCAAAAAAAAAACATGTTTTTAGCGATTAGTGTGTATGTGTGTGAACTAAATATCTCAAGATGGAACATCGTACTAGGTTGAAACGTGGAACTTAAGTTAGCTACCACAATAAGACACAACATTAGATTTTCATCAAAATTGGTCCACCGGAATTGTGGTGCACACAGGAATTTTCCTAGAGGGAGGTCAGACGTACCTCGTGATCTGGGAGGTATGGAATCCCCCCTTTCAGGTAAACGGGGGAGTATTTTTATTTGAGGTATATTTCTTCTTCTTGGATATTATACTAACAGTTTAAATAGGGGTTTTGTCGGTTATGAAATGTTGAATCCATCGATTGAGCAACTTAGTTCGCAAAGGGAATGTTTAGAGCGTTAAGAAAGGTTAATTTGAAATGTTAGAAGTGATATTAGTAATGAAATGATTCTTACAAGTTTTAATTTGTAAGCTTGAATTTTTGAAAGTTATTTTCTGCAGCTGTATGGAAGAGTTGAATTCCGTTTGAATTGCCATGTAGGTTTACGTAATAGATTTTTCTTTTCATGTTTAAATTTAATTTCAAATTTTGCGATAAATAATTTAACAACATTATTCGATTCCAAACGTTTGAATTTAATGTGATTTCTCCACGTTAGTTGCCTATCTAGCCATAAGCATAGATATTTTATCGTCTTACGGAATATTTGCGTTTTTAGATGAAGGGTGGGAGGTCGAAATAGAATGTAACCTGAAAGGATTTTATTTATCCTTCTTTTTTAAGCCTAGATTTGGATTTAGTTGAAAGTTATAATTTTTGGAATATAAATTATAATATACGTTAAGTTTTGTTGTTGTTTATGTCATCAGCCGATAAGATTATTTGAACCTCTAAAGACTTTACTAAGTAAAACGACGATTGAGGTGGTTTACAATATTGCCTTCCTCTCTGAGTGGAAAAGTATGCTTATCAGCGTCCAGGAAAAGTATCTACTTACCACCCTGCAAATGACACTTTCATTTCATTCGCCACATAGTCTGGCTGTATCAGTTAATGAAAATCATTACTCTCAGAGGAGATATTTGTGAATAGTGTCTGTTACACCTTTACCTCTTCTGTTCTTAAATGCTTCAGTCATATGATTACCTGACCATGTGATAAGAAACAAAAATAATTTTTGTAGCCCTGGAACTAGCAGATGGAGTCCAAATAATTTACCACTCTTCCTCCCTGCTATGGGCAAACGTTAAGTTTATTACGAAATAAATAACCGCTTTATGTATATTGAGTTTCAATATTAATGATAATGCCTCTGAAAAGTAGGTTTATAAATTTAATTAAGCATAAAAATAACGAGATGAACTGTAAATTTATCAACATGATTATTTGTAGACGTACGAATTATATATAAATATAATTTTGATTGTATTACGTAGGATTTTATTTCATTTAAATGTAAGTTACGCCCTACTTTGAAGTACAATAATAAGTATTATTACATAAATGTAAAACTAACAATATTTGTTTTTATCCTACGTAATTTGAAATTATATATTCATTGAAAAAATTAAATGCAACATTAAAAACTAAATATATTTTATAATGGCTTTATTTTATAGTGGTCATATTTTAAAAGTGCACACAATAAAAACTGGGTAATTTCTATTCAACATTGGTCATAAAAATGTTGCGTAATAGTAATATAAAAGTAATAAAATAAGTAACTAACTTTATTTCTTACAAAATATACCGGTAGCAAAATTTATGTTATAAATTTATTTTATTATTTAAATTCTCCTATAATATCTATGTCGTTATTTTAATATTGAATGGAACTCATAACTATTTGCGTCTTTTAGAAAATATATTGAACAGATTTTATATGTATAAAAAATATTAATTTATAATAAATTTTACTTGTTAGCTTGAATTTATTTAATAAATCTGAAGGCTGAATTATTTACCTATCGGTATATTTACAAAGTAGCATTAATGAAATACAACATGATGACTAAAATTTGATTGAAATCTAATTCAGTGTTATACAAGAGTATTTTAAGGAAGAAAATTAAAAGTGTTTTAAATTACCTTTAGAAGATTTGAAAGAACTTGGAAGAAACAAGAAAAGATCAACAAGAAAGAACTGACTAACTCATGGAATTGAAAAAGAAACAAACTATGTAAAACCGAGAATAAAAATAGACAACAATTAGGAAGGGTGATTTCAGGGAGAGAAAGACAGGCAAGATATAAAAGGATGAAGAAATATTGGGAAAACAGGAGGCTGAAAGACCCTTCTTATGGTTGACTGTGGTCATAAAAGTTAAAAAAAGAGTATTTTTTTGACTAAAACTTTTGAATTGAATGAACGTCTTGTTTAATTTTTATATCAAGGTAAGTGGAAGTAGAAGATTTACCTAAGCAACATTACTACTTTAAAAATCTGGTGTGAAACAATCACAGACGACTTTCTCTTGCCTATGTAAAATTAAAACCATAACCTAATATTAATCCTAAGAAAAGACGCAAAATAAAAATCAACCATGTATATAACTTTTTTTGGCTTCAACTTTATTTTTATTTACAACTATAAATTTTTTTAACGCACAACTACGAAATGAATGAGGAATGGCGGGAATGTGACGTGAATGTGAATCGATCCAGTGACCGATTCCGGCGTGAAATTTTGCAAGGAATGTGGTGCAACTATTTTTCAATGTTAATGATTTATAAACTATGATGGATGATTTCTTTTTATATGAAATGATTTTTTGTTTTTATGAAATGACACAGGCACGACAAGTTAAATTTATTTTTTATGGTGGTCAGAGAAGATCCACCTTCGTTTCAGTCGTTTGTTAACAGGGAGATCGTTAGTAGAAAGCGATAGACATTTGGATTTATGTGGTCAATTGTCTTGGTGTGTAATGAGTTGTATGTTGCGTTGACAATGTCTCGAACCGTTGGTATTTTCAGGTCTTTGTAAAGGATATGATTGATTACGTAAAGAGGTGCGTTTGTTATTGCTCTAAGTGCTTTTGACTGGTGTCTTTGATAAATATTCAGTGTTGAATTGTGACAGGCTCCAAAACTTGGTCCATCGCATAGCCAAATTGGCCGTACTAGTGTTTTATAGAGGATGTTTTTTAAGTGTAGAGGTAGCGAGGACTTGCGACCTAAGACGCCATACAACATACGAAACCGTGAGTCTAAAATTGCTCTGACGTGTGCAACGTGTGGTTTCCACGTGAGACGTCTGTCAAGTATTAAACCAAGGTACCTTACTTTGTCTGTAACTGTAAGCCTAGTATCATCGATGCGTAAATTTGGGCAACCAACAGGCCGAAGTGTGAAAGTTACCTGTTGTGATTTGGAAACGTTCAGTTTAATCTTCCACTTGTGGAGGCATTCTTTGATACCATCTAAATGTGTTTGTACCAATTCTGACGCTCTAATAGGGTCGTGCGATACAGACAAAATAGCAGTGTCGTCTTCATATGTGCAAGTGATAGTGTCAGGTCAGGTGAGGTGGGGAAGTCAAGGGTATGTATGTTATATAACTTTAAAATACCGAAATCACTAATGACGCTAACTAGGCTCTAGTACGAAACTATCAAATACATCGAGACATCAACTTTGACACTGTATAGGCTACACCATCATTATATATAAAATAATAAACTCGTTTTCCTTCAAAGTCAATTAATCACACGAATCCAGAGATACGAAAATTTAAACCACCCGTACCACAAAATACCCAAATGAATTTAGAAAGATGCTAGAATATGAATCTGATTTAAAACACCGACGAGAATTTCCCACTGGGTGATTTTCTCAGTAGAGACGAAAACAAGATATTACTACGAACATCATAAATACTGGTGATAGTTTTAAAATACAGTTGTAGTTTTTAAATAAAGATAAAAAAATTAGATTACGTGTTACTCTGAAACAATTTAATTTAATAAGCTTGAACGTAAAACAATTTAATGGTTAATTTTTAATTGATTAAAATTGTAAGAGATTAGGCTAATAAATAAGTATTGTTGTTCACGAAAATGATAAATTGTAATGGTTATATGTAGTTGAAATTGAATTGCCCAGGTAAAAGACGTTGGAATGATTTAGTTTTTCTATAGTAAACTATTTTTTTTTTCTATTATTTACTCGACTATTGAGTGTAACGAAGTAATTGCTTGAAAGATAAACGTTGAAAAAGACGTTGTTGAAAAAAGAGATACTGTAAAGAGAGACTAGTTTGGTTTGATAAGTAACAGCTAAGTTTTCTGTAACGAGCCAAGCAACAGTGAGTGCATTCACAGTTTTAATTGAGTCATGCACTGAAATCGATCTGCTATCCAATATTCTACTGCTCTTGTACAAACAACGCTTTGTCTTCACGGACGTAGCACACGACTTTTCACAGTTGCGGCCCACGGCTTTAACTTTAACATACCTTTTATATCCCTTTAGGAAAAATTCTCGTTACTTTGATAGATCATTCGTTTTCCCTAATTGCATGAAATCGCTATGTAAACAATCTAATACCTCAACTCTCGTTTTTGACCCCTTGACTTGACAGAACGAGTCCTGACACTCGATATTAAAAGTTTTAACTACGATCAACCATGACCTTCCTCAATCCTCATCATTCTTATCCTCAGATTATTCTCAGGTGAACACTATTGTGGTTAATTAACCGTGAAATATATGTAACACGATTCGATAATAAAACGTAAACTAAAACAAGTTGCAATTATTTCTGACGATTACAATTAAACTGATATTGGTGTCTCTACATTGCACAAATAGTTGACTCTTTTTTATTAAATTTCAGCATCACTGCGCTTCATAGATTCTAATAAAATTAATTAAATTTAGATTTTATTCAAAACTTCTTTAAAGACTATTTTGATGAATTTAGTGACCTGTGAACATCAATTAATTGGTTATCAATATATCCAGCTGTAGATAATGCGACATAAAATTTATAGATGGTTGAAACTTCAGTTCTTAAATGGTTCAGTCATATAAATTGGCTATGTTATAAAAAAACCGAACAATTTTTTGTAGCCCTGGAACTAGGAGATCAAGTGAAAATATAATTTAACACTCCACCTGCCTGTTATGGGTAAACTTATTTGTTATCAATTGATTTTATGATGAAAACATGAAAATATGTCTTAAACTTAAAGACTTATATAAGAACATCACTCACCAGTAAACCTTCAACGGTTGTATTTGTTTTATTTAGATAATTAATTTAATTTTGTATAGTTTTCAGTAGATTTATTTCATTTCTTTTAATTTACTTAAAGTAATTTTAGTCTTCAATTCAATGAAAACCCTCTAACACGTAATCTACGGCACTAAATTTACCCGAAAATCCAAGAAGACTCAGTAGAAGATAGAGGAGAGACCTGGTTTGATTCAACTCAACAGATGAATGATCCCCGAACCAACCCTTATAAAAGAAGTTTATAAATGCTTAAGTAAATCTAGTTTTTCTTATATCTCTGTAGAGCTACTCTTGTTATTAAATGTAAAACTTCTTCGATGTTAAACCACAACTGGGTTAATTTTTGTCATTCTTCTGTTTTATACTCAGGTTATGACTTTACTTACAAATGAACTTTACTTTAGTTTTTTAAAAATTGTTTTTTTTTGTCTTTTTCCATTTTTCTTTTCTTTTGAGTACTACAAGAACTTTCGTTCGTAAACTGTAAACATTATTTTTTTATTAATTTATATCTTTTGTTTCTTTGCTACGTTTTGTTATAACTATTGCAACAATGAACTTGAAAAATATTTATTAATAAATAAATTGTTAAAATTATAAATATTTGTCTTATAACGGATTTACCGTCTAAACGTTGGAACACACCTACCATTGCTAAAAATACTCAGAAAATTCTTAAATTTAAAGTATTGAATGAAAGCGACTCATGTTAGTATGAATGAATGGTTGTCACATAAAATTCTATGAAAAGGGTTGAAGTCTGATGGTTGATAGATTTTGAACAATACTATAAAGTTCCTTCACCCTAGATTTAGTTATCCACGTAGCTGAATAAATACAATTTATCAAAACAGAACGTGTCGGTTGCTTCGCAGAACGTGGAAGTTTATACTGTAGTACAATAATAAAATGCTGTCTGTCCTACTTACTCACCTAGCCTAACCAATATATAGACAGTTGAGTTATAAAGAAGCCAGGTAGCCAGAAAACTCCCCCCTGCTGTTTCTTCTACCTTCGTCTCAGTCACTCTTTGCTATTATTAATCTTGAACCAGCAGACACAAAAACCTCTTAAAATAAAGTTGTCAACGGTTGAAGTGTGGACAACCTGCATTTACTCCACCCAAAAAAACATCAGATGAGGTGAGATGATGTTGACTCAAACCACACACAAACACACCTTCATTATAACATCTAACTCGCATAGTTTGAAAAATGAAATAGGAAGCTATCAAACTTTACCACATTTAATGCACAGAATTATTTTCCGTACTTTCATGCAAATGGAGAATAAATATAAAACTTATTGAATATGATCGAAATATTCAAGATAACCTTCACTTCATACTACGAGAAAAATTAACATCAGCCTACGGTTAGTTATAAGAAGAAATACCTACTTCTCCGGTAGGTAATTTACCGACTTAATGCGTTTAAAATTATTGATGATAAATTATATTTAGCTAGAGAAAATATAATTATAATTCTCTTTTACATTATGTGTTTAAATTTTTAATTTTCAATGTATGAAGCTGCTAGGTAACATTTTACCAAAATGTAGTTAATGAAATTGATGAATGCGTTTAATCATTAGGTAGATGACAGAATGCTCTATCACTACACTTTAAGGAAACACTAGTAGATGGAGGGACTGTGTACTGCTTAATTGTATACGTTTTGTAAAAAAAACAAAGTAGTTAACTTTAAATTGACGCCTTCTTCCACTAGAATGCACTACCATCTAATAGAGATCTTTCTAGAACAATAACATTTAACTCTGGTAATAAATATCTAACGCCATCAATAAAAGGTGATATTAAGTAGTATTACTTTTAAAAATTCTCCTATGGAAAACTTTCCTGTATTACTGAAGTACCCTTCATCCATTTGAAGTGTGCAATACAAAAACTTAGTATGCATAAAGTGATAGGCATTATATTTAAAATGCCTCTTCTGTAGGAGCTCGGAAATCATCATCATTATCCGGACCTTTATTCGCTGCTGCACGGAACAGTTCCGTATTACTGCAGCCAAACCAGTCTCTCAGGTTCTTTAGCCAGGATGCCCTACGTCTGACAACGTTCCGCTTGCCCTTTATCTTCCCTTGCATGTGAAGGTAGGCCTACTATAGTGTACAATTTTTAAATTGTATAATATACATTTTTTATAAGGGTTAATATGTAGGACCTAGGTACAAATCAATCGGAGAGTTTACAGAATAATGGGAGCCTTAAAATTTCGATCGCTTTTTTAGAACTATTCTATATTTGTGCTATAACATTTACTTCCATTAATCTCTTCAAATCTTTAGAACACTTCGAGTAAACAATAGACATAAGGTGTTGGATAAATGAAATAAAGAAACTAGAAATATTGATAAAAACTAGAAATTGATAAAATTTGAATAAACCGAGAAAAAATACTGAACCAAACCAAGTTCACACTACAGATTACTGACTTCAAGAGTTTTTATGAAGATCAAAAGCAGAACCCCGGATAGAAAAGAGTACAGTAAAAGAATGCTGGGAGTGTGGAGGACAAAAATACATTTAGAGATGTCTAAAGGTGCTTTAAGTGATTTAAAATAACATAATTGAGAAAACAATTAAGCAATTTGAAATACGAGCATAAACAATTATAAAAAAAACAAAAATAAGACAAGAGATAACTGGGTAAACCACAAGGGGCAAACTATTTTATATTTCAAAAAAATCCCTTTTCATGAGGCGCGCGTCTCATGGCTGGTGGTAATTTTTAAAAAAGCTTACCTTTGACTTATGACAAAAACCATTAGTGATTTCTGTAGACTATTTAGTCTTTAAGAGGAATCGAATGTCACTATTTCTGTTTCCAAATTCCAACTTTGATTTCTTGACTTCCGGTTTTGGGCCACTTCCGATCGAAACTAGAACTTCAAACTCAATGATTTCTGTATCTACTCAAGAGGAATCAAATGACAAATTTTTTGTTTCCAAATTCAAACTTTGATTTCTTGACTTGTGGTCAAAACCGGAACTTCAAACCCAATCCGTGCCCACTAACTTTTTGGGTAGATTACAAATCCGAAAATCGTTTGTTGCTATCTCTTGTAGTTTCTGACATATGGGTGTGACGGGCGGATAGAACAAAATTATAAATGGCAATTATTTTAAAAATTGCCACTTACAAAAAATAAATTCTTCGTTTATTTTAAAAATAAAACTGTAATATTTAACCTACTGGAATAATAAAACTAAAAATTTCATATTAAAAATAACTGATGTGGTAGTTGACTCGTAACTAAAGAACATAGTACGTAATAAAACCATCAGCTATTTACTAATTTATACGAGCACAACGCAAATAAATTAAGTACATAATGTCTTAATATATTTATTATTACAGTAGAGAATAAATAAAACAAGTAATCCGGTACAATATTTAGTAAAATAGATGGAAAATACATCAGTGTACTTATGATATCTTTCACCATGCCCGTTGGGTATTACTCATGAGTAAATATGAGGGCGGGTGTGAGAGAGATGGTGATATTGATGAAAGAAGTGAGCGATATAAGCGAAATAGAGTGAGATAGAGAATTGAACTGCATCTATACGAAAGAAATGCAGCACGACTGCATTCCGATATCAATCAAATTGCAGTATATTATTTAAACTGTAATTACTGTTCATCTAATGCAACTTATAGTGAATAAAAGGCACCCTATCATTTATTTATTCAGAATAGATCACAAGTATTCTGTATTGAGATAGGAGTAACGTACCTAGGACTCATGAGTGATAATACAATATTGTATTCGATTTCACGTTACTCGCTAATAACGTAGTAAGGTTACTATAATTATGTTTGATATTGTTTGATATTACCGGCATTTCATGTACAACCTATTTGTAAAGAGATATTTATTTGTCTTACAATTACCTTGATTTTTCCTCTGTTTTACTTTACTTTCCACTTCATTGAACATTGGGTTTTTAATATAAAAATAAGTATATTTTTCTCCTTTTTGTAAAACAGAATATTGTTGCTGGACCGTGCGGTAGATTTTCTCAGTATGATGTAAGTCTTCGGAATACCGCCCCTTAAATATTTCCTTCAATTGTATTCGTAAATTTGTCTCACTTTCCCTATAATAGTTTAATTTTTCGATAAGTTGGCAGCAGCTTGTATAACATTCATGTTTGCTATATCAGTACTCGTTTATTTAGAATTTGTTGGTTGTTAAGGTCATGTACGATGATTTTGACTGAAAATTTCGATTTTCGGTTATTAATGTTCTTCAATATTTAGACCTAGATCTACCAGAAATCATTAAATTACGTCAAAATATTATTATTTTTTTGACACTTTTAATTGAAAATTTAGTGTCTGTTATTAGAATAATAAAACAATTTATAAATATGAAGCTAAGGTTGCAAAACTTGAATTTCTTGAAATCCGTGTCGAATACTTGGAAATCAGTTTCAAATCGTTGTACAGAGAAAATGTAGACATTTTGAAAAATTACTTTGTATGTCAGTACAGTTAATAGAATAAGATTTTTTCTGGCATATACGTTTTTTCATGTGGTTTACTTCCACAATTTTCTTTGGAGTGGACAGTGTACCACTCTATGCGCAACTTTGTAGAGTAAGAAAAGTGAGAGAATAGAACCTTGTGGCACTTCTGATTTAATGAATCTTGTATCGTTCAGAAAATACTTAAAATAAACACGTAATAAAATTTGTATTGGTAAACTTAAGAATTTGTTAAAATTTGTATTATAAGTAGCCTAGTATTTGTTTTCATTAATAAATTTATAATTCATTTCAATGACGTAATCTTATTACATAAATTTATTTGGTTAATATTTTATTTAGCAGGTGCAATAAAATAACGGCAGCTGTATTTTAATATTTATCTTTATGCTGTAATATAAAGATTAGAGTCTATCTAAATAAATATATAATCTTTCTAAAATACATCTTAATACCTCACATGTTGTCTAACCTCACGAACAGCCACACTCATATATTCTAACACATTTAAGCACCTGTCTTGATTCCGGTTGTTCATTCTGACTTCTACCCCGCTGAGTCAAAATGCGTTCACAAAAGAATGCAACATATTCACCTTGTCCACTATATTATGTCACGAGTGACATTTTCGTTGTCTAATATAACATGAATACAGCCACCACTTCTCCAATGATTTATACCTAAATGCGTTTTCTGTACAATATCATTTTGGTAAATTCCCCAGAAAGTACTTACTACTTGTTTTAGAAAGTCTACTTGTTTACATATCCTACAATAATCACAGTCAATCAAATTAACTCACTTCAGAATAAATTAATGTAAGTTCTGATATGATGGACGATACTAAAAGATTTCTTTTTGATTTCAAACCATATGGTAACGTGCTCGCCTCTCAGCATGCGGTCTTGGGTTCGAATCCCATTCAGGCACGGCATATTTTCATACGTTACAAAAAATCATTTCAACCTTCACCGTCTGCATTAGCAGTAATTGCAGAACAGTCGGACGTTAAGCCCTAAAAAAATCAATTTATTGTTTGATGGAACAGCCTAAAAATTCCTTAAAATAGATTGAAAATATTTTATATGTTGTTTTTTCCTTAAATTTTACCCAGGAATTGGATTAAAAACATTCAATTGATCAAAATTAAGTAAAGCGTAATCGAACAAATAGCGGTCAGCTTTATAAAGCTACACAAAAACTCAATGAAAAATTCGTGATGTATAATTTTTCTGCGTTTACTGGATAAAAAAGTTCTTTCTCTTTTTATTTACTAGCCTAGCTAGCTACAGGGGTTCTCATATTGTGTTCACGTGAGCACGTTCAAATCATACTTCTTTGAAAATTATGTTTCTTCAGTTAATTCTTCGTTTGTTTCATTAAGAAAAGAATAATCGTTGAATGTGATTGATGACTAATGCATGATAAATATAGAAGCTTAAAAATTAGCTCTAGCAATGCACCGGATGTAAATTTCAATGCAATTTACCCGCAAATGACGTTTGTATAATATAAAATGCATCAGTAGTTGTTCATTATTTTTTATAATTTTATTGCTGTCAGGATACTCCAGAAGGGAGTATTTTCTGTTATCCCTCCCTCTAACATAAATTTGTCACATTTTGTGGATAATTTATATTTAGGTAATCTTACAGTATTTGTAACAATAAAAACAGGGAAAATATTTAAAAAAATCATGTATCAATATTTTTTAAGTTGCCGTTAAAGTTTTCTTTCTTGTTCAAGTTAACGTTAAATATTTATTGAAAGTTATTAAATTATTTATTTTTATTTAATTTAATTTGTTGAACTAATTTAATGATGTCATGTACTCGGTGAGTTTATAACAATACTTTGAGATAAAGCAATGAAGCCTATTACCCTACCCTACCTAGGCTATAATTAACTTAAACTTGAAGAATATTTGTGTAGGATTTTTTAAAATGTATTCCCTGTTTTTATCGTTAAAAGTACTGTAAGATTACCTACATGCGAAATATCCACAAAATGTGACAAATTATGCTGGGGGAAGGGGTGTAACAGAAAAACCCCCAGAAGGAGTTGATGTGAACAACAATTGGACGTAAAGAAATAAAAAAGCAATAACAAAGAAGATGGAAGAGTAGGCCTATGTATAATTTCAGCGAAGATGTACCGTTACCACCCTATAAGCAGCTCTAAGTTAGGCCTACATAAAAATTTAAATACCGGAATGAACGTTATTAATATAAATTTTATTTGGTAGGCCTACTATTTTCTTAACAGTTTTCCTTATCCTCTAAACCGTTATTACTGTAAGTTGCTTTAATATTTATGCTAAAAAGTGATTTGAAATAACGTATTGAATATTTCACGTTTGAAGTTAATTCTTACTTTTTATAACCAGATCACAGAGCATAAAAATGGTAAATAAAATGTAATGAAGCCGTTTTAATAGCATTCATGTTAATGCGCTAGCCTACAACGTAGAGGGCTCGGGTTAGATTCCCGGCTAGAGGCTGGAAATCAATACAAGTTAAAACCAATCACTCCAGTTACCGTAACCCACCGTAGAGTCACCAATAACCTAGTCGTAAATTCAACTTAAAAAAAAACTAAAAAAATGTAATGAAATATGTAACATAAAACCTTAATTGAATTATGTTAACGTCTCGGAGTGGCTATCTTTGAAAGTAGGCGTCGATAATCATCATCCCCTTGGGTGGTAAACATAATATAAGAGGATTAGGTATATCTATTTAATGTAGGCCTTTGTATTGATAAATATTATATGATTTTACATCCCCCTTCACTTCTGAATGGCACTTAACGTATCTTGTTTACATTCGGCGCCGTAGGTCTTTGGATTATAAGGGTGGATTTTTTTGTTTCCCATTGAAATGTATTTTCGATTTAGAGAAATTTACCAATTCTATGCTATTAACCAAAATATTACGATAAAATATTAAGTAAATTTTACTTAATTATCTTTTTTTACCAAATTACTTTTTGAATTTTTCTTCGATTTTAACATTACTTAATTTTGTTAACTTTACTACATTAAATAAAAGATTTAAGGTACTTTGAAGAAATCAGAAAGGAATGGGAGAAAATTGGAATAAACTGAGAAAACATAATGGATCGAACAAAGTTCGTATAACTAGTTATTGACTTCAAGGGCTTTCATAAAGAACAAAAGTAGAACGCCCGAAGGACAGAAGAAAGAAAAAATCCCCAGTAAAAGAATAATGAGAGTTGAGGTTGAATAAAGAGTTTCCAGAAATATTTAAAGTTTTTTACATAATCTTAACAATTACCTGAAATGGGATAATTTACTTATTTTATAAATTTTAAGAATGTTTCAAATTATCTTAGCGTATTTTATGTTCTAAATAGACAATAGACGGAAAGAAGTAAACTCAAAAAATTGAATATTGTATTGTATCTACTAGTACCTACAGTAAGATGCCGGTTATCAAACCTAAGCTCATTCGATATTCGGATTATCCAACGTAACTGAGTGTGACGAATGTGAATTGATAAGCGAGGGCATAATTTACCCTACATTGAAAAATAACAAGAAATAACCCCACCTGACATAAGTGATGCGGAACTGCCTTGATATTGCCGCCAAGAAAACGGCACTTGACTTTAACGTAAACGTAATCTAACATCTATAACAGAGTTTTTCCAAAAGTTGTAAATATTTTCGTAAGTAGCCCTACTGCCGAACATTTTGTTTATGCTGTTATGATAAATACAGTCGAAATTCTATAACTTGAACCCTCAAAGGATGGGGAAAACAATTCGAGTTACAGGAATTTCGAGTTATAAAAAAATTAAAACAAAGCAATTGTTAAAAAAAACAAAAACAGAACATTTTACATACGCTAATACAGTACCCTACAATATGTGGAATATGTAGACCTTCTGCACATGCGTAATTTCGTAATACAGTACTGTACGTTGCATTTAGCTTAGCTATTGGCTGCAGTGTTGAGTACTGTATATAAATATATTGTATACAGTATTCCAAAATTACGCAGTACATGCTGAATATGGTATATTGTACCGACAGACTATAATTCTATTGTTCTGTGGTCGACCAAAGATTCATCGATTCAAAGAAATTCATTGCCTTTTATGGTCGAACATATCCTCTTACAATGAAAGAAGCAGCACTGTACCCACATTTTTCAAAAGACCAAAACTGCTTTTTTGAGAACTATAGGCTATATAAATTTTGTTAAAAGAAATTAAATAATTATTTCGACTTAGAAAAATGGCGGAATTCGAGTTAAAGATGACTTTTTACGTGGTAAATGCATGGGAAGGTTGAAGGGGTCGACATTCAATTTGAGATATAGAAAATTCGAGTTATAGAAGTTCGACTGTGTGTTAAATATTCTTTATTTTACTAATTAGGCCCTATTTTTAAAAAAAAATATAGTATTTAGGTACCTACTATAACTTTTTTCAGTTTTTTTTGCAGAGAAATTTACTACGGGAAAATAACAAAACAAACTATAATGGTTAATAATTTACTTTACAATTTTCATGAGTTTATGACGATTAATTACATTTCTGTGACTCCCAGAATGCAGTAATATCATTGAGGAGTGTTAGGTAGCCGCCGCTACCGACCGCGAATTGTATTTTCGAAGGTCCAAGTGATGGCGAGCTGTACCTTAGTGTTTCTTTTTTCGCCAATTTGCTGATCCCACATGCATTATACTCGCGGTGTATTCGCTCCAGTTTCAGTGTTAACAAAATTATATTTTTGATTTACCGTGAAGTGTGGAAAACTCGTCCTTTTGTACCCCCTCCAGTTAGGGTCGTAGGGAGGGGTTTCATGATGCGAGATATGATTGGTCAATTGACTGAAGAGTGCTTTAAACTATTCCTGTAACCTAAAGTAGTAGTCGATTTAATGCATAAATACCTTTTTTTTTGATATTGCTACTTCACCAAAAATAAAATTGCAAACTTACTATAATATAAAGCTTTTATTTTAACTTGGGGGAAATTCCGAACGTAGTATTATAAATTTTACTGATTGATTTACACACCTGTCAATGTCATCGAACAGTATGAAATACAGCACAATGTCCACTTTATTCTTACTATTTACACAATGTACAAAACGAACAAGCTGGTGACTGAAACACGTAGGCACAACATGTTACCCAACCACCATAAATAATATCACCCAGAAGGTCAATGACATTTTCTTTTTTGCAAAAACCATTATCAACTCGGAACTACAATATGACTTCCATTAAAGAATTAGTCGCTTTTTGTAATATTATCAGGATTTGATTAAAAATTTGAGTATTACTTCTATTTTTGGATGACATGATTAGTTTTTTTACTTTCTCTTGCCTTAGCCTATATAATTTCATAAGGAAGGAAAGTATTGTTTCATGTAAATTTTTCGGAATCGGATTTTGATCGGAAATACTCTGAACCCGAAAAACATGTTTTTAGCGAATGGTCTCTGTGTGTGTGAACAAAATATCGTACGATATTGAAACTTAGAACTTAGGTTAAGTAAACACATTTGATTAAGTTAAAAACTTATAACTTCGAAAATTTTAATCGAAATCGATCAACTGGAAGTAGTGGTTTATTCCTTCAATTTATCACTTTTTGTGATTTTCTTAAAATAGAAATAGATTTTACTTTGGTAAGAGAAAGTTGTGTGAGTATTTTACACCAGACTTTTAAATTAGTATTGGGAGAACGTGAAGGCCTAATGGAATAATTAAAAAAAATTGATCAGGAAATTTATTTAAGATGTTTAGTACTTTTTACCTCTTTCTTCAGGCCTCGTCTTCTATTTTTCGGCCCACTAATGTCCACGTTAATAAGTTTTCTCTCAGTTGATGTTTTCTCTTTCGCACTGTTATTTTACGTCTTTCCCATTTTTTCTTTTTTTACTAAGTTGTTTCTTTCGTTTTTTGACCATATCATGTTGTTATTTGTCCTCGCGTTTTTTTGGAACCCATAAAATTTTTAAGCCTTTATTCTTAGTTCACTTCTGTCCCCTATCCAATCTAATATCTTCATCTCCTTCATATCTTTTTCAGTTTTTATGAGCCATCATTGGGTTTTTTTTGTAATTACTGCATCTATCAAACGTCTGCTTTGTAAATTGTTTTGGCCGTTTTATAAAAAAAAAATGTTCTGGAAATGAATTATGAATTTTTGTTTTTCTCATGGAGTGTTAATTTTCAATACCCATATCTCCTATATTCTACATTTTAATTTTGGATCATGTATTTTCCTTAGGACATTTTTTTCTTTCATTTCTTATTTTATTTTTAAAACTCTTCTTCTTACGGAAGGTACATTCTGATTCATAGACTACTTCAGGTTTCATCACTGTACTTTAATGTCACAAATTTTTCTTCATTATCATTTTCTTGGATTACGCAACCTAGGTATTCAAATCTCTTGAGTCCTCTATGTTATTAAAATTGTTTATTATATTTTTTATCAAAGATTATGTAATATTTAGTACAATTTAGAGTTAATTTTTGGTTTATTTTTCTGTTGTAGCAGCAGCCGCAACAGGAGCGTCCCCAGATGCTAGCGACCGCCTACGACCCATCCCGCGATCTATCGCCGAATCTTCCCACAACCTGTCTTGAGTCGATGTCAAGCAGTACAAGTAGTTGCTGTGGTTTTAAAACAGAAACGTCTTGCCAGGATTGTGGTGAAGAGGATTTGGAACCGAAACAAGAGCCTGGAAGTCAAGCTCCTTTACCTGATGAAGAAGAAATAGTAGTGTGTGCTGGCTGTGGTAGACGGATATCCGATCGTTTTTATCTATACGCTGTCGATAGACGTTGGCATGCTTCTTGTTTGCAATGTTCGCAATGTCGGCGTACCCTCGATGGAGAGGTGACATGTTTTGCGAAAGATGGAACTATTTACTGTAAGAAGGACTATTACCGGTGAGTGACCTTTAATCTATTTCTTGTATTGAAATAAATTTTCATTTTAATTGTAAAGAGTTGTAGATTTTTTAGGGCGCAGCTAACCCCATTAGTATTAAGCCTTACAAAATACAACATTTCCAACTTATCCAACATTACAACTTATCCAGCAAATTAAAAACAAAAATTTAAAAAATAACTTATCAACAAATTTGTTGGGTTACAAATGAATCGGTCATTTTAGAAAGCCCATAAGTCAAAAATACTAACTTCAGAAAAAATAATAAAAAATTAGTAATTTACTATGTTTCAATAAAAAATACAATTTGTTTAGTGAGCTGTCTCCTGCAATATAAAAAGCATATTTTTGTCTTTTTAAAGTTTAGCCACTTGTTAAAAAAAATTGAAAATTGTTTTAAAGAAAAATTTTCTAAACAAGAAAAAGTGTTTCTGAAATAAATTGCAGTAAATGCTAACTTACGTTGTAAGACCAGAAGAAAATTGTGTTGTACAATAGTATTCATTTATTTATTTCACTAGTTTATATTATGACTTTAAGCAGCTTTTTGCAGTAATGAAAATTTAAATTCCTAACTTTAATAAATAAATATATTGATTTTCAGGGCTATTTACGTTCTTTGTCGTCACAACACTAGTTATCTCTCTTGAGTTTATCTCTCTATGTTTGTATATTTTGTAATAGAGAGGAAAAAAATTATAACTTTTTTATAACTATAACTACTTTACAATAATATATTTTAACTAACACAATGTAAATATTTTAACTCTATGGGAAATTAATTCAATAAATGAGCATAAAGAAACATTTAAACTATCGCAAAGAGAAAAGTAAAAACTAATAAGAACAGTTATTTTAAGACCTGGAAAAGTTTCTCAAGTTCTTTCTCGTAGATTGATAGTATATGATATTTTAGTTCATGTTTTAATAGATGTGGTGACATAATACTGTGTATATGGGGTAGAAGTACGTTAACGAATCGTCTTTCAAGATAGAGAAATGACTTCTGAAAAAATGTACTATTTGGTCTTCTGGTCTTAATTTTTTCAGCGTTATTAATTGCAATCGCAACAAATAGGCTATGCATAATACGTAAATCAAAGTTTCGATTCTTAATTTATTGTTTATACATAGGCCTACTTGTTATTTTTATCAATAAACTGTATATATATATCCTACGTTCTGATCTAAATAGTTTTCTACTAATTTTATATATATTATACGATTTTCCTGCTTTTTTAAAACGATATACCATAATCTATCCACAAATATTATTTTTTACGTATTCCTTCTTGACGCAGTTTTATTCAGGAAAGTAGACATAAGATAAAGAACGAAGCGTGGGTTTTTGCTAAACCGCAAATGATTGTTTAACATGAAAATCAGTCTTACTAATAAAATAAATAGTACTCTGCTTATTTAAAAGTTTTTATCGCATTGAATATTTACTTAAGATGCGAGTTCTTGCAAACTTTAGGGGGAATTGGTTAAATACTCATTAAATTGTAATTCCTGTTTTTTTGTTAGGTTTTGAATGAAATTGAACATAATTACACTTCCTTTTTACGCGATTTATAAAGTAGATTACAGACAGGAATGTTATGTTTTATTAGAAAAACCTTTAAATAAATACAATATAATAATCCACGATACAATCTTATTTTTTCTGTTACTGAGCTGCAAGTTGATATTCATTCATTTCATTTGTAGATGTGCTTTAAAATAATTGTAAATAACTTTACAGACTTTAATGTCACGTACCGTATGATCAACGGACCATAAAATGAAGATATTTCATCCATCGCTATGTTAAAAATATGAACATTTAAAAGTTGTGTAAATACATTTGTGGAGATGAGTTTCATTAAAAATACTAAGAAATTTATTGAATTATTTTCGTTCTAATTTTTGGGGTTATAAGACAAAAATGATCTTTTATTGTATAAATTCACTTCTGAGTATCGAATAATTTTTTCAATCCTTAATTATGCAACAGTTGTATTTTATTTAGTTTACCTGATACCTGACTACATAATACAATGAATTTTATTCATTATATGATAAATAAAACTTATAGATAAAATTAACTATGCTTTCCAAACGATCTTAATCCAAACAATTAAAAGAGAAGTTTCGTTTTAACGATTAAATTTTTTTAAATTTATAAATATGTTTTGCCATGTTACTAGCAAGCTCTAAGCTTTTCAACTATGAAAGAATTTTTGAAATCGGAGTAGTTTCTGAGATCATCTTGTACAATTTAACGACCTCTCTTCTTTATAATAATTTTAGTATAGATTATCTAAAATTAAATTATACTGCCAACCATTTAAAAACAGCACAGTATATTGAATAATTATTTATTTTTTGTTAATCGTACCACGAAATTAGTATATTTTTAATTTTCATTCTATATTTATTTTATCTTCAGCTAACGCCACTTTAACATGACTTGGATGACTCGAAAGTTGAATAAAAAGTACAAATGGGGACTGGATATTAAAATTGGAAAAACTAAATATGTGGGCTTCGGAGGGTCACGTCGTATTATAATTTTGTGTTTTTAATCTTGAAAGGATGGTTAAACATTTTTGATCAGGTGAAACGGAATGGAAGATCTAATATTTTCGCCTTCTTGAGTCTTTGATTTTCTATATTGTCGTCGAGAAGATTTATAGCCAAATGATAACAGTGATTGTCTAACTTGGTTAAATACTTTTTACTCCGACTGCTCATTTCTAATAATACTAGTAATAATGGTATCCCATATCTTATGGCACTTAATATGAAAACATTCTGTTCTTTTCGTAAAAGCTCCTCCATTTATAGCTCATAGGTTTTCACTCTCCAACCAAGATTTAAAAGCTGATTAACAGCTATGGAAATGCGTTTCTGGAGAAGAAGTCATCGGTTGACTTTACTAGATCGAGTTAGGATTGAAGTTTGACAAAATTAACAACTTACCAATTTAGGATAGTTTGCCACAGAAGATTTAGATATTGGTTCCAAATATTCAGAAGAAGCAAGGAAGACCGAGAAATGAATAGACGGATGGTGTGAGAGCTATGCTTAGGAGTGATCTAAAAGGGTGAAGATGAGTTCAATAAAAATGAACAACGTTTTGTGTTGCGGTTACTGACCTAGTTCTGTAGAACAGCCGCTATAACAATAATAATAAATATATTTTATTACACATTAGTTATTGTGTTATTTATTTAAATAAATGAAAATTTAATAAATATATCGACGGTGTTAAGGTAAAGTGTGGTAAGCCTCATTTTCAAAATTTTACAGTAGGAGCAAAAATTGTTCACTCAATGAGTTTTTGGTTTATATTACTTATTTGGTTAGTTTTAAGTAGTAATAATATCTCACTTCATTTCTTGTAAAAATTTTCACTATTCTTCAATAAATAAAATAAATATTTTAAAAATTCTGAAAATTTTGAGGGTTACAACATTTTACCTTATTTGATAGTGTTGGTTAAAAGAAAAATCAACTTGTGACTGTATAACAACCATTTATTTTTATTCAATACAAAATTCTAAAATTGGACAATATAAATAGAAATTAACTTTTTATTATAAAATTTCATAGAAAAATTATGAATTTACTAAAAAGTAGTGAAAAATAATTTTATGATTTTAATTTTACAGAAAAGCCACCATAACAATAAAAACAACAATTAATTATTGAGAGAACAATATAAAAATAATGTATTAGCAAAACAGTCTTACGACAATTAAAAATACTACTTAAAAAACAACTTGATTTAATTTACAGAAATGCCACTATAACAATAGAAAAGACAATTAATTATTGAGAAACGGTACAAAAATAATGTAATTTCAAAACAGTCTACAAATAACCTAATGATTTTAATTTACAAAAAAGTCACCATAACAATTTCTTTACACTTCATCTTCTTCATCTGTTTCATTAAGAACATCTGGGATATCATTTCTTTTAGGAAGGCTCTTGTATTCTCCATGGTACCTACTAGGAATTATTCCTTTAAGGCATAAGCTGTTCAAGTCTTTGTACTTTTGGATGGCAATGGGAATCTGAGAATCATACAAACTTTTAGGATGAATATTGTCACCTGACCGTCTGTTTCTGTCACAAAACTTTAAATGGATTGGTAAAGCTGAATCGTCAAAACTAGTGTAAATTTCTGCTATATTATTTCCTTTGTATATAGCTACTTTACAAACATCGGCTATTTTTATTTGAAAGCCTTCTTCACTTTTTATTCTGGAGTCTGGTAACACAGACTGCTGTAGATCTTTCCAATTCTGGAATGTTTTGTAGCTAACAACCTCAACCTTATATGGCTTCTCAGAAATCCTACTATTTGTTACAATGGTAGGCCATTCACATGGGGCCCATATTATTTTGTCTTTGTAGTTGGACTCAATGCAAGCATGCATTGAGTCAACTGGCATGTATGTATGCCCCGGAATGAGATAATTGATTCTAAGTGAAGTAACTGATTTGGAAGATTTTAGAAAGTGAAATAATGAAACCCAAACCTGCCTATTCTTATTTTGTCCAGGGCAGCTGTCACAGTAAAGTACTACATCTTTAATTGTTTGTCTTTCATCAATGATACACAAGTACTTGAAAAGAAAACTACAAATCTCATTCGACCCTCTTCTTCCATCGCTTTCCCCCCATAAAAAGCAATACCCTTCTCTTGTAACGCTTTCATACAAAGTGAAATTATAAATTGCGTACTTACGACTGTAGTAAAGCAACATACTTTTTCCAAAAGGTGTATTCAGCACTTTCTGCAAGTCAAAAGATACACATAAGAAGGAGGCATCATTATTCCGTCGTTCCTGGTCTTTTTTAAATGTTTCTTCAGCAAAATTTTTTTCAATTATGTGTTTCTGATATTCTACATCGTTTTCATCTTCATTTTTTAATGCTGTACACTTTAAGCACTTGTCTTTTTTTGGGTGATGGATAGCTATATTAAAGTCTTTTCTGAAAACATCAAGAAAGACTTGCTTTTTTACTGATACATAATGATTGGTATCACAAAAATTTTTGTATACTCTATATACATTAGTTAAATTTTTAAACTGTATGGGTAAATACAGTCTAGTTGAATTTTTTCTACAGTAATGTGAAGACACAGCTGGCAGAGATTTAATAAAATTATCTATAATTAGCCGTTGATCAACTGAGGTTTTGTTTGGTGGTTCTTTTTTGCCCCGCTTATCAGGTTTTGGTATCACGAGCTCAGTCTTATTATCATACGTATACTGCAAACTCCTCTGACTTATATTCAATGTGCTTAAAAGAAATTGCTGGCATACCTTAACTTGAACCCCACTTTTAGGAAGATAATATTCCAAAGATCTCTTTCTTCTACTATTTTCATTCTTAGTATACAACCTTTTTTTATTTACTTCTTTGAGGCAAGATAACAAAAAAACCTTCTTTTTTTCATTATCTAATTCATAAAACATTTTAAAAATATTCTGCCTTTCTGATCCCATATTTTGTGTAAAATTATTCTGGCATTTTCCATGAGAACAGGGATCTGGCTTGATACATTTTTTTGGCATTATTTTATTAGTTTTGATAATGTATGATTCACCTTTCTGTTTTTTTAATTTACGTAAAGTACTTTTTGTCATACCTTTTAATTTTCTTTTACCTCTATCACCAACCTTTTCTGACTCTGCATCATCAATAGCAGAAAGAACTTCAATAGATCCATTTTCTGTAGGTTCAGCAGATGAGGAATGAACCTCTAATGAAGATAATGTTTCCACATTATCTTCATTACTTCCTTCAATAAACATAATATTATTAGGTCTACAAGTCGCATTTTGGGTTTCATAAAAAATAATGGAATGATGGGTTTCATTAGATTCTAATTCAGCATTATTAATTGCAATTTCATTACTTAAAGTATCAGTAATACAATCAAAATTATAAATATTACTTAAAGCTACTACTTCAATCACAGGCTGTGCTTCAATATTTTCTGAAGAACCAGCATCAATTTTGTTAGTGTTAATATTTTCAAGAAGGACATACTGTGGTTCAATACAAAGTTTTTTTGTACTATTAGTACTATCTGTTAGGCCTAAATTAGTTTCACTTGCTAAGGATTCATTCCCAAGACTTTCCTTTACATCCGAAATAAAACAAGAACTTACTTGTGTAGTAGTTTTAATTTCTTCTAACTCCATTATTCGGTTCGCCATTTCAACCAATCTTGCTGCCCTTTCTGACATTTTTCACCTTATTACTAAGTTATACGAAAAACCTTTTCACGTAAACAAAAAACTTTTTCACCTTTAATTATAGAAACACTTTGCATTGACCAACTAAAACTCCAGTCACACATAACCTATCAAACACCGATTTAAAATGGAGGTAACCCACGCTTCTGAACAGCTGTTCAACAAATATTCAGTAGTAAAAAGCTGTAACCCTCATTCTATTGTTGGTTACGGCATACCAAGGAAAAAGATTCATACAGTTTCAGTGAGATAAAATGAGGTAACCCACAGCATTGTGGGTTAAAACATTTTACTTAAACCAAAAAATATGAATTGAGGGTTACACTTAACAAAAAAATGCATTTTACGCGTATATAAATTAATGTGGCTTACAACAATTTACCAGACCATAGAGTGACTTAAAACGGATACAGTGACAGAAAAACCTCATTTTTAAAAATTTTGAGGGTTACGACCTTTTACCTTAACACCGTCGATATATAACTGGTTACAAGAATACAAGTGTGAAAGTTTTACTATAACATGAGATACTTTTTAAACTAAGATTCACATGATATTATTTTGTATTGATAAATATCTACTGACATGTTAGTATAATAAGATTAATAAAAAAATAAACATCAAAATATTAAATATCTATAAGAAAAAATATTGCCGTTTTAAACATTATAACTTGTACTTTTAGATATTTTCTTTTAGTTATTAGGTTATAGAATTATAAATCTATAAGATACATAATTTGAAATTAATTTAATTTAATCATATTGTATTTAATATGACGAACATATTTTTTGTTTTATAATTTTTGGTAAAATTTATACGGTTATAAATACACTTTTGTTATCTGTCTAAAAAAAATTTAAGTGGGGCATTCTTGTTAGCTACCTGTTATTATTACTTTTTTTTGAAAGGACATAAGAGGATTAGTTCTTCTGAATAACATAGAAAAAAATTGTAAGCAGGAAACCTGCCAAGATTATTAACTGTTTTATAATACTGTGATCATTTTATTCTTTTATATTTTACCAAGTTTGTGTGAATAACTTTCCTTTTTTTATATATTTTTTAAAGGTGAATTAGTACTAACTGTTTCTTTGATTAATTTTTTTTTGTTTTACGTAAAGTCGCATAAGCAGCTTGTTTATTAGTGACTATGGTGGGTTTTTAATATGTAATAATTCTAGACCCTAGCCGGGAATCGAACCCGGAACCTTCCGCTTTGTAAGCTAGTTGACTAATCACTACACCGAATTAAAATTATAATTCTATTTAGAGTAATATAACTTAGTTATACATGAGTTTGAAAACTTACGTTCTATTTATGCTAGGTATCCACAAAGACACCCGGTATTTTAAATGTCTGTACTTAATGATGTCATTTTTACGAAATTAAACAAAAAAAGTCATGAGGTTTAGTCACGGAGTAGAGTTAAACCGGCAATGATTTCATGGAAGCACTAATCTAACATTTTCTTTATATAATTTTGATTTTTTTATATTTAATATATTTAATCTACTTTTTTTAGTTTATTTTAAGTCGCGTCAATATCTTGGTTATTAGTGACTGCTTGGGGTTGAGGAACGGTGGGTTTGAACTTTTTCTAGATCTGGCTAGGATCGACCTTTGCTTTGGAGCCTAGCACGCTAAGCGCTGGGCCATGGAGGTGGTTAATCTACTTTTGATTTAGGCTACTAATTAATGAATTCTATTTTAACTTTAATATATTGTTTGTTAAAATTTTGGTCTGCTAGTTTTGAAAAACTTTTCTCTTTTTTTACGCCTCGCATCTCTACACTAACAGGTTAATAATTGAAAAATTTAACAGAACCTTTTAACTTCTTTACTAGTTAGTGTTACAAAAAGGTACTGATTTATTTCTTTATTTACAAAACCGGTAGTAGGCTACTGCAGATAGATATCCCTGAACCTCGTAATTTATTTTAAAATCTCTGGTTTATTAAATGATAACACAATATTGCTGTCAATGAGGTTATCCACTTAAGCAGTATTGAGGTGTTGATATTTGATACAGAAATCCCAGTTTCAATTGCTGACAAGGCCTGAATTATTACACGTTAAAACCCACCGATTTTGTACCGTACAATAACAACAACAACAATTGGTAATTACCAAGGTTTACCAGGGATGCATCTTTAAGTAAACTAATTTTTTTGTCTTTAATCTTAATTCTAGTGCTGTAGTTGGGTGTGGTTTTGGAAGAGGTTTCCATTGACGTATTATTGCGAATAACATAGCTTCAATTTAGATGCTCAAGTTAAATTTAGTTTTGATGTTAACAGAATATTAATGAAATGAAATTAGTAAATCGTGGTTGAAAAGTTTTTATCGTTAAAGGTCTCTACTCCTTGGTTTTTTGAGTCGCCGTAGTTTGGGAACTGTCTGACTGAATAATTTTGAACAATTTTTTTGTTTGTCTGAGAAAATTGTCAAATAGTTGAATGTATATATTTTTGGCTACATACTGTAGGCCCTACCAAAGGCATTATCATATCATTATGTAACGTTGCATTTGAGATATAAAACGGAGATTGAGTTGCAGTCCTCAGAAAACTGATTGGAAGGGCTGAATTTTTTAACCATTAAAGACTTTCTGAATATTTTAATTATTATAAAATCATTGTAGAAGTAAATCCTGTTTTTATGGAGTAATTAGATGGTTTTCTGGAAATCAATTCCCATTTTTATTTTTATTTTTTTAAATTTCTAATATTTTATTTTACGTATAAATCAGTAAAGTAAATTATTAATCCATATTAAAGAAACAAATTCTACACAGAATTGCTACGATAATTCTAGAAACCAATCATTGAAATATTTTGAATAGTAAGAAAGATGCAATGTTTGAACAACGATCGGGATTTTGCTATACATTGGTTAAAATATAACCATAGAACCAAAAGAGTTACCAGTGAAACTCTAGAGTTTGATATTTTAAAAATGTGTAACCAATTTCTTTGTGACATGGGAATGAAAGGGTTGAAGAATAACCAGAATAAAAATAAAAACTATTTCATTGTAACTTAATATATGTTTTATGTGATCTATTTGCGTCGCATTACTGTAGCTACTAAATAAAAACTATTCCATGAGATATGAATAGAATATATTTAAGTAAGAAAAAAATCTCTTTAGGAATTTATCGTGAGATAAAATTCATGAGGTAGCATTTAAGTAAGGCGCCAGCATGACATAAAACAGATAATCTTAAGATATAGGCGGTCCGGTTTGAGATTGAAAAACGGGGACTACTATACTCGCGTGCCCACAAATAATATGATGTGAATATGAAGACGAAGCCACAGAAATGAATGTTAGACATTTAGTTGAATAGAGAAGAAATGAAGGCGTTTTTTTTCTCTCCTTTAATAGTAGTAGCGGAGCTTTAGCGTGAAACCGCGTCAGCAAGTCATTCTGTGAAGATTATATCGAACAGGAGGAGAAAGAATTCTTTGACTGTCAGATTCACATCAAACAATGACTACCAGAAAAATCGTATCACGAACTTTCTACTACCTTACTACTTTAATAATACGTTCTTACAAATTACTACGTACTAAACTTATGCTACGTACGTCATATATATTAGTTCTAGCACATAATAAAATTGTAAAAGGAGGACGGTTATCGCTACGATCAAAATTAGTCACATTCGAAGATCAAATAAATATGACGAGTAAATAAAATATTTTATTTGATGAATACCTGTCCAAAACTAAAATACAGTAAAAGAAAAAGTTTTCTATTATATGTATCGATTAGATTCGTAAGAATACATGTAAAGATTGTTCACCGAACGTACTTTTTGTTGGCTAACAGTTTCATTCCAGACAAAAGAGGATGATTATTTATACATACAGGATTCATATATCTGTAAAAATAAATGTTTACAATCAAATAATATATTCTGTTGGTAAGATTTTAATTTAAGATAAGGTATTACACCGCGACAGACGCAGAAATTGGAAAACATATTCATAAAAAAACGGAAAAAATATATGTAAAATTTAAAAAATTCTATTATAATTACAGAAATACAAATTATTGCTTGAAAAAAATTATAAAACCGTATTTAAATCAGTCTGGACCTGGGTTATTCAGTTAATGGACATATCCAGTAATACAAGTACACAACAAACCCGCTTATCCGAACTAATAAATACTGGTGTTTATTCAGATTATCCAAAATTGTGCATAATAAAAAATAATCCAAAAGTAGCTAAATATTTATTACAGGTTGCTTATTACACATTCAAAAGCAGTAAAATTTGAAAAATAGTAAATTTTTCTTTTTAAGGAATCTTTTTATTGTTCTATAATGAACAAATAAAATATAAAAATTAAGTTAATAGAATCCCTTCAAATTTTGAGCTTCTAGAAAAAATATTTCAAGTTTAGCACACATTTAATAAGGATTATGTAATAAGGACATTGCGTTCAAATTAAGATTTCAATTTTAAGCTGTTACTAACGTTTTTGAATCTTCATAGTTTGTTGAGTATCAGATGATCCTAAATATAATATAAAATAATTAAAAAATATATATATTTAAATTTTAATTCATTTTACTAAATAATGGCTACATCCGTAGCGTTGTGGTAGAGCGCTGGCCTACACTGTTGAGGTCCCAAGTTCGATTCCCGGCTAGGGTCTGAAAATTTTTACAAGTTTAAACCCACTGTCACATTCACCACCTTAGCCGCTAATAACCGAGCTGTTGATGCAACTTTCAATAAACCAAAGAAAAGTTAATAATATTTGTAAAAAAAATTATTGTTTGGATTTTTAAGTAAAGTAAAATATATTATTTTGAATTTTAAAATAATAAATAGGCTAGATAAATTTAATTTAATGTAAAAGAAGAACATAACAGGCAATGTTAAATAAGTATATGTAAGCATCTGGATAAGTAAAGATAAAAATAAAAAATAAAAGTACAATTAATTAATATCAAGTAAATATTCAAAAAGTACAAATAAAAGTTTTAATTATTGACATTAGAGGTAACAGATCGTTACAAGTTGTTAACACATAAACAAAAATGTAAAGAGCGAGTTCTTTTATTGGTAAAAATAAGCATGTACTTTTGCGATGATTAGATAAAAGATGGAAAATACTTATGGAAAAACAATTAAGAGTGAAAAGGATAAGAATGAAGTTTAAGAAATGTACAGTGTTGTAGCAGAGAAGTGATACATGGTTGTATTTAAATTTTCGCTTAAACTCAAAAAATGTATATAGAAATACACCAAGTATAACTAAAAAATATACATCCGAATTATAATAGTTTACCAAAGTACCCTGAATTAATCTTTATCGAGGTATAGACAAAGACTAGGCTTATCAACCTGCCTATAAAAGATTACAACTAAGTTGGCCTATTTACCTTGACGGTGGATGTAGTAGATAGTTACAACAGTACCTTGTCCAAATCTTTAAAGCCTAGAATTACAACACAGTTATTTTAGATTAATGTCAAAATTATAAACTGGAAATAGTATTTGAATGTAAAACTAAATAAGAATGAGTAAGAGGATTCGCAGTAAACAGATCACATCTTAAGTTATATACGCGGTTTTATAAAAGATTATGAAATATTAATAAAAATCTTCGTGAGAAATATGCACTGGCCTTTACAAAAATATTTTGTTTTGATTTCATTCATTTTGAATATTTAATTTGTAGGTCTACTTAACTAAAATAATTTAACTTACTGCGATGAATTTAACATTTAATAACAAACAATTTCCTTAAAAATTAAGAAACACACATGGAAAACTCATAATGGAACACAAACACTCATCTCAAGCTCTGAACAAATTCTTTCAGCTGAAACCCTTACCCAATAAATGTTCTAAATTATGAATCGGTACCACATAATTTAACAAATTACTTGGTTATACAAATTGGACATATGGAGTTCAAGATCTGTTAACCTCTCCACGTGAAGAGATACAAAACAAGATTTTACATGTGGTACGTAACGAAATGCCTCCTTTTTTGTCTTTAATTTGTATTACATTACTGTACAGTGAGCTGTACAGCTTCGTATATATTTAATTTAACGGGCGGTTAATTTTACTTTTAGTTAAAGAAAATTTATTTAGTAACTAGGTTATCTAATAAATTATTATTTTGTGATTGAGTAAGGATGTGTGTGTGTGTTTTGCGTGTGCGTGTGTGAATGTGTTGTTCATTATTTGTTAGCATTTAAGTTGCTAATCAGTGGGTTAGTAACTTATCCACTGATAAATTTTCAATATTTAGCTGTATTACTTATTGTTCATACATGAACAGATTGTAATTTTTCATTTATGTTCAAATAAAAAAAAAAAAAAAAAAAAAAGTTAAAGATGTACCCAATGGTACATTCTGCGTTTAGAACTACGGGTATTGTCCGTTATTCAGACCAATAGGTCTCTGATCCATTTTTGCTTTGGACGTCGTACAGTTGGGAAGTTCCTTGCAGCTAAATTTTAGGCTAGTTGGTAGGGATGGACATCTAGTCGTTCGAGAAATTTTCTTTAAGGGGAGATTAGTTCCTTTACTGTCAGAATTTTGAAATCGTTGTGGAGGGTTTTATTGCTTACGTAAAAATGTGTGCCGGAAGCAAGTCTTAAGAATTTTGATTGAAAGGCCTGGATCGACTTTACTTCAGTCTCTGTCGCTGCTCCAAAGAGCTGGACACTGTAAGTCCAAATAGTTTTCAAAAGGGGTTTGTAAATTAAAATTTTGGAATAGAGATTCAATTTTGATCGAGGGTAAATTAAGCAGAAGAGTAGATTTTGGTGGCAGTTTTGTTCTAAACAACTACGTAAGAAGATGATGCTTCCAAGTTAGTCGCCTTTCGAGTCAAAAGCCATGATATCGAACTATTCTTGTCTGGGGCATATGAACGTTATAATATCACCACAGTCGGACAAGTTGGACGTAACTTGTGTTGATTTATTTCAGTTTACGTTTTGTGTCACAAAAATAATGCTACACAAAGACTTGCAAATATTATAATGTAAGACATCGCAAAACAATTATAATACACGAGAAATTTGAATTACATGAAAACCCTCTCGTACATTTTGGTCGTTACTGGGTACTCAGCACAGACCAAAGGACCAAAGGATATTCTTAGGGAGGGCCGTTTATAGGACTGCTAGTTTCATGTAAATTACGTTTTGGAACCATTTTGGTTGTTTTTGTATCCGAGGCGACCATAAAAATTCATGTTCACTCCCTCAAGATGGGGGGAAGTGGAACCATTTAGTTAATATTGTTAAACTGTACTATTTTGTATTAATAGTTTAATTGTAAGTTAATGTTCAATAAAAAAATTTATAAATAATTTAAGAAAAATTAATACAAAAGTACTTAAGCTATAGATCAAGTTTATTCCTTGATCCGAAAATTTGAATTTTTTTCGGAGGAGTTCATGCGTCATTATACATTATCTATATCTAACCAGTAAAACGTTATTCTTTCAAAGTATTCAGCTTTTATAAATACTGATAAATAACTTGTATATTATTATCTATAGGTAAGGAATTTTTTGTTACATATTTTTTTTATCAATTTTACAAAATTTTGTTAGCGTACATGTTCATTAGACCTTCCTAAAAGATATTTTTACATAAGTACACAAAAGAAAAGTTAAAATTTTGAAGATAAAACAAAAACAATAAAAAGAAAACATGCCAAAAAAAATATTTATCTTGTAATTTCCTATTTTCAAATTTGACATCGGCCTACTACCACTAAATTTTAGGCCTACTACAACTAACTTTGTGTAAGTAAATTTACTTACGCTTTGTAAATTAACGCAGTATTCTCTTGCCGCAAAAGAAGTAGACTTAAAACCTGTATAATATAACCTTATCGTAATGCCTATATTAGAACTATACTTTTTTTGTTTTTAAGATGTGGTAACATTAGTGTGTTAATGTTATCAACAAATTTTCATATGGAAATTAAAAGATCTACAACTTTTATTTCAGATTTTTTCTCTACAAAGCCTAGTTTAGCGTGAAAGAGAGATTTTTCGTATTATTAAGCCAAACCAAGGATGGTTTTCATTTTGCACCATTCACTCATAATTATAATGAGGTTATGTTTTTTGAGGTTAGTTTCTTTGTTTATTCCGGATGTTTATTTCATTGGCTAGAGAAAGTCGTGTGAGTGTTTCACACCAGATTTTTCTGCTTCTCTTTGACCAGCCTTCCTGTTCATTCTAAAGCACTCACTCGCGTACAGTTTGTATTATAATGTCTTATAAAAATATAAATGTATAATGTATTATTAAGTATTATAATGTCTAACCTTGATTTATTTTGAAAAATAAGTAATACGAGTATATTCAAATGTACTTTTATATTTTATTTTTGTTTAAATTTTGAACAAGTAGGAACTAACATGATCTAATTAACTCAATCTCTTGATGGAAGTATAACGCGTTGATAAAATAACTACAAACTGACCTATATATAAGTCAATTATTTATGACTACTGTAAACATTTTTATTATTTGTTTCTTTTGGCGGTAAAAGTACAAGATAATACAACAATACTATTTTAAGAATTGGTTTACACAATTGATATTATCAGCAATGTAAAGGAAATAAGGTTAAAAATACTGATGTAGAAAATCTAAAGGAAGTGGCCGGGATCACAATACAGGCTTTACTATACTCTTGGCAAAATGTTTAAAAGTTTATCAGGCTGCGGTGTGGTATAGCCTCTGTGAAAGAGAACGGTCATGCTTGCATCTGTGAGAACGGAAGTCTTATTGTACAGGAAAAATTCAGAGCTCTTGTTTTGATATGCAATTACAAACTGCCTAGCTTTTACACGTTTTCAGTGGTAACTATCACGCTATGTATCTTCCGGAATGAAAAAAAATAAGAAAAAAGTATTCGTATTGTACATTGAAGTTATACATAGGTATAAAATACAACGTTCAGTAATGTAATAATGTATTTATGTATTTAAGAATACACATAGCCAGTTTTATGTTTGCAAGTAATATGTAAATCACGTTTATTAATATGTATATTACATTCCTCAAGTAACATGAGAACACTGAAATTTCACGTCGGGAAGTAACGTGTTCATTCATTAATCTCCTACATTTCACTCAATCTACTTCTCACTTAACATCCAGCTAACATGTACGCCTAGTCCCTTATGTATATTCACAAGTACTGAAGATCTGGAAATACCTGTTTGTTTATTATTAGAGTTTTTAGTGAGTATATCTATTGACGCGAACACAATGACAAATCAAATGTTGCCTAAATTACAACAGGTCTACAACTAATTATATAGTTCGGAATCAAATAATTCTTTTTAATAAATTTTGCTTTTCTGTCCGTATACGAGGTGTGGCTATTAAACAACAAGACTGACGTTGTAAAAAAATTTAATTTTAATTTTAACATAATCATTTATTGTCACCTTCAATATACACTCCTTCTCTATCCCTACAACGCTCCATGCGAATTTTCCATTGTTGGAAACAGTGCTGGAAGTCATCTTCTTCTTGTCAGCTCCTTCAGGGCACGTACCGCTTTCTCTTTTACAGCTTCCACAGACTCAAATCTTGTCACTTTTAATGCAGGTTTCACCTTAGGGAACAGGTAGAAAATAATAACATGTGATTAAACGTGGTTTTTTACTTATGATCTGGAAACGAAGCGCTAATCCATGCACTGGAAGAGCGGAACTTCACCGAGAGCCAAAAAAGCTCGAAGGCCAAGTCAAAATTTAAAGCAATGATGATTTTTTTTGATATGTGTACCTTCACTGGGTTCCTGAAGGTCAAACAATTAATCAATATTACTACCTTGAGGTATTTTCTAAACTACGGCAAAGAGTAAGGAAACAACGCCTCGAAATGTGGAAGGACAAATCATGGGTTCTCCACCAAGACAATGCGCCAGCTCATTCCACGTTATCTGTCAAGAGGTTCCTAGCCAAGTACAACATCTCAGGGTTAGAACATCCACCTTATTCACCAGATCTTGCACCATGTGACTTCTACCTGTTCCCTATGGTGAAATCTGCATAAAAGGGACAAGATTTGATTCTGTGGAAGCTGTAAAAGAAAAAGCGGCACGTGTCCTGAAGGAGCTGACAGAAGATGGCTTCCAGCACTGTTTCCAACAATGGAAAATTTGCATGGAGCGTTGTAGGGATAGAGAAGGAATGTATATTGAAGGTGATAATACGTGATTATGTATAAAATAAAAAATAAAATTCTTTACAACGTCAGTCTCGTTATTTAATAGCCACACCTCGTATTTAAGTAAATTTTGATCTACGATAAAATTAACCATTAAATTTTTCCTTTACTTAAAAATAACTCGTGTCGATTCAAAGAGATAAAAAAAGTTACCAAAACCTTATCTAGGTAGTGTGTTTGATTTGCGTGTGGCAACAAAAAAATTATTAACCTAAGGAGGTTTCATTTTTAAAATTCGAAATTAAGTCTCCTGGATACAGATAATTTGGATATTATTTTCCTTCTGTTTTTATCAATTTATTCATATAAAATGTCACTATAAATGAATTGTTGTTGTTTAGGACATCAGCCAAAAGGCTGGTTGAACCTCTAGAGGCTTTACTAAATAAAACGATGAGATGGTTAACCATTGCCTGCCTCACTGAGTGGAAAAATATGCTTTTCAGCATGCCAGGCCCTCTGAAAAATATCTACTTTGCAGCCTCCAAATGATACCTTCACTTCATTCACCAAATTGTCTGGCTGTTTAATGAAATTCATTACTTTCAGAGGAATAACTCTGACTAGTGTCTTTTACATCTCAAACTCTTTTGTTTTTAAATCTTCAGTCATATTATTGGCTGACCACGTGATAAAAAACAGAATTTTTTTTTGTAGCCCTGAAAAACCAGATCGAGTGCAAAAAAATTAACACTTCACCTACCTGTCACGAACAAAATAAATAAATTAACACTATAGTCGGCAATAAGATTCTTCTAAACCGGTTGGGCATTTTTAGCAGGTAGTAACTGAACCGTAAAGAAATCATTAACAATTTGCTTTAAATCACAAACCTTATCATATTATACATCAAAATAAAAAAACAACGTAGAAAAATAAAATATATTTATTAATAAAATTGTTTTTTGACACTAAGGGATGCTGAAGATATCTAAAGACAATTTTTATCTACAATTTCAGATGATCCTACTGCTTAAAACTATCTTACGTCCTACTTATAAAATTAATTAAGTTATATAAAAATCCTTACTCATATCCATATTTACTTCAAAATAAAAGCAAGAAAACGATTCTATATTCAAAAATAAAGAAAATGTATGTACAAAAACACATCACGTGAAAAAACGAAACAACCAATATCAGTTCTAAAATAGCGTGGTGTCAACAGAGAATTACAGGCAAAAACTGCCGTACAATACAACAACGATATCTGTAGACGGATTTAAAACTAAAACAAGATCGCAATGCTATGAAGCAAATCCGATTTTGCAGATATCACTATAAAATTTTAGAGTTTTCTTAAGAGTTCCATTTGTTCTATTGAAACACCCAATCTTACAACTTGTATTAAGTAATGATATTTTTTTAATGTAATGAAATGATGAAACGTAAATTGAATTGAAATATTTAATTTAATGAAATCAAGTGAAAATGTAAAAATTGTCAATGATAAATGTGTTAAAAAAATTAGAAATGTTTGAGTTATTTTACTGATGACACTTTGTATAAATCTATGTATTTTAAAATAAATTAATGAAATATATAAGTATTTACTACAATATTAAATTGAATAATAATATATATTCCATGTATGAGCTCAGAAATTAATGATTTTATAGTTACGATTTTAATTAACATTGGCGTTTTCCTCTCTTGTTGTTCGTCCTTACATTGACCGGATCAAAGAGGGGCTGAGTCATTGTTGCAGTTGGTTTTATAGACATGCATAAATTTTATGTAAATTTTTCTTCATATTTTTAAAAATATCAAATTCATTTTAATTTGTTTCTAATATATTAGATATTTGATGTTTATTATTTTTCTTTATTTATTTCTTTATTGTTTCAAATTATTTAATTAATTTATACTTTGTTTTGTTCTTCTTGGTTAAATTTAAAGTATTTGGTTTCTGGAATCAATTTCTTTGAATATTTATTTTCTTCCTATAATTTTCATCTTGATACATTTCATTGCTGTTTATTATATATAATTTAAATTTTATTAAATTATTTAATTTTGATTATTATTAAAGATTAGCCTATTTTAAAATTATTTCTTGAATTGACAACAATTGGTTAATATTGAACTTGATCATCGATCAATGACGTACTGAAACATAGACTGCTATTCTACAAACTGACATCAATTATCCATGGAACGAGGTATTAGATCTTAGAAAATTAAAACCGTTTACCTTTTCAGCTGGTTGAAAATCGATGAAAAATCTAATTTAAGTTTTTAAATGTTATTAATCCGCAAAATTTGTTTCAATGGTTTTTTTATTTCATCGTTACAATGTTTTCATGACTAATTCAAACCAGTAAAATATATCTTCAATTTTTCCCGATAAATTGTTGAAAATGTGGATTGAAATACACTTTTTTAATATAATATTCATAAAAAGTGCCGACTTTTTTAATAACATTCTTACGACGTGTTGTCTGTATGAATAAATTAATATAAACTTTACCTACTAAAAAAATTAATGAAAAATCCACAGCAAAGAAAACAAAACTTAATTAAAAAAGTGAACGTTAATTTTAGAAGAAACAATAATATCAATTTACGTTTAATAACATACCTGTCGGTTCATACTCATGTTACATCTAATTTAGGTATTATTTATAAAAAAATGCATTATGTATTTTTTCTTAACAACTTAACTTTCATATTATGTAAAATAAACTAAACTTTATAATTAAATAATATATAATGGCATAAAATAATTAATGGGCACATTAAAATAATAACAGTAAGTTAAGTTTTATTAGCAAAAAGACCAGTAGTTGATTGCGATTATGATAATTATAGATAAAATAATAATTGCATTTAATAATACGCTCTATGTTTGCTGTTATTATTATAATATATTTTTTTAAATAATAAATTCTGATATTGTATAGATATCAGTATAAAAATAGAAAATTTAAATTTTTATTCCGGTGGAAGATTGCTTCTCATTGTCTCCCATGTTAAATGATTACAGGCTTCTTAAACATAATTGTTAATTTCAAAACGTTGGCTGGTAAATCATTACATTGTTTTACATATTATCAGTGGGTATTATTTTATAACATATCCGGTTTATTAATTTTCATTTTTATATTATTAATAGGTGTAATGGGCCTACCATAACATTTTTCAAGTTTACAAAGGAAATCTCAATGAAAGCTTGATATAATTCGTTAAGACTTGTTGTTTAGGTCATCAGCCTAAACGATGGTTTGAACCTCCAGAGGTTTTACTAAGTAAAACGAAAAGTGAGGTGGTTTACCATTGTCTCCTATGCTTATCAACATACCAAGCCCTCCGAAAAGTACCTACGTTCCGCCCTGCATATGACACCCTCACTTAATTTACCACGGGGCTGGCTTTATTATGAAATTCATTGGTCTCAGAGGAGATAACTATGACTAGTGTCCTTTACATCTCTACCTTTTCTGTTTTTATATGATTCAATAATTTATTTGGTTGACCATGTGATAAGAAACAGAACTAATTTTTGTAGCCCTGAAACTAACAGACCCTTTCGCTACCATGAGGACATACGTGTCACAACAGGATTGATTGGTGGGACGTAGCTCTTTATTTATTGAACGTGATTATATCTCAGTGGTACTATAACTTCTTTTCTACTGTTTTACTGGTTTACGTTTACAAAAGTTTCTCGCAGATTGCAGCACTTGAGGTAATCTACTGTTCAACCTCTCATAACCAGATGTTTCCCTCCAATTTTCTTCTGTACTAATTGAACTGAGTTGTGTAGCTTTTATTTTTGTGTGTTTTCCTATTATATAATCTGTAATAGTGTCCAAAAGAATTTTCGTAAATATTTTGTAAAGGGGGGGGGTTGTAGGAGGATCCTGGGGTATATTGTCCCATACCGGTGGGACAATATATCTCAGGGAAAACACACAAAAATAAAAGCTACAAAACAAAAAAATAATTGGTAGTGAAAGGGTTAAGTCCAATTAATTTAACACTCCACCTGTCTGTTATGGGCAAACATTGAGACTACTTAACTGTTAAAGACTTTTAATACTTTCTACGTTGATTGAGACCTTCAACAGTAAGTATGAATACTTTGAAAAAGCTAGTTTATTTTTTCTTCTCAACAAACTCTATGGGTGTTTTTAAAATAAAAAATTTACAGTGAAATATTAGTGAGTTCATCAACATACGGTCTAAGGGAATCTGTCTTCCAATACAGTATAGCTATCGCCCAATGTTAACGTTTTATTATATTTTTAAGACGTGTAAAAAAATAAATTTTAATTTTTTTCCTTTGGAGGTCTGTTAAAAAGACAATAAAAAAGTACATTGCTTGAACATATATTGATTGGTATAACATCAGGATTAAAAAAATACCGAAATGCCTAAACCGCGATAGATAATAATTATGAAAATACTTTTTCAAAAGTAATATATTTATTTTATTTTCCTACGTAAAATAATAACTAGAGATTAAGAAGAGTGTACATGAGATAGCTCCAATACTTGGCCCATTTGTGAGCAATGAATTCGGGTATTCGTTGCTTCAAGTCATTCTGCAGGGAAAAATAGTGGCTGCCATAAGAAGGTAGTCTTGGTCTCGAAATGTCAGATTTTTGTATGAAAAATATTTAAATATTTCTTGGGTAGATAAAGTCTACAACTCCGAAATATCCCAACGTTTATAATAGATAAGAGCATTGAAATTACATGAAACAGTAAAAAAAGAAAATTGAAATACCTTGAACAAGAGAAGTAAAAAATATAGTAGACAAGCTAAAGTACCCGTTCTTCGAACGGTTTCCTTGGTGCCGTGGACGGTCGGTTGGGATACTACCGAGTTTGATCCCTGTCACGTCTGATAATCTTTAACTATACAATATTATCTACCTCCTTTCAACGTCAGCATTTTTATTTATGAAAAAAGTAATTTAACGTAAAATAAAAGCGAGATCTAGGTGTTTTTAAATTAAGATATGCAGCGCTTTATTATTTTCATAATAAGTGAAAGGTAAATCACAATAGTAACACCACGATCGTGACCACTATTAAGAAGACTGATTCATTTTTGACAATGTGAACGAGAAAAAGTGTATAGGGTACTGGTGGAATGGGTAGGTAGTAGGTACCTGACTGAATGAATACGGGTTTTACCGGCGCGTAGGCCTGTGTTAATTGTTCTGTTTATTTTGTATTTTAATATTCTTCTAAAAGTATTGGTTTATTTTTTTTAAAATTGGTAGTAATATCTCCGTTATTGTGCAGAAAATGAAAAACTGTACATAATCAAACTTATTCGTCTTTAAACGTTTCGTAATTTTGTCGATTATATAACATTTTTTGATACATTGATTTTTAACAGACATATTCGTAGTTTTTTTGTTTACCCCCCCTCTGAACTCCCCCATCCCTTTGTGATATTAAAAAAATGTATAGCCTATTTTCATTTTGATTATGTCTAGATCCTAGATACCGAAATTCATTGGTTGTGGTTCTGGTGTTCTTGCGTGATGCCGTAACATACATACAAACAGACAAAAATTCAGCTGAACTTTTTTTCGGTGTTTACGGGGAACATCTGGCGCAGAAACAAAATTTGGGGGCATTTTGAAAAATTGTACAGATAAAATCACAATTTTATTTGTATAGATTACTATAGAATGTCATGTAAGAAAAATAACAAGTAAACTTGCCCCAGGTCAAAAACCCCAACGGAATTGGTACGGTATTAATATCAGTGCGCTTTTTAGAGTGGCTGCCAATAAAGTGTAAAATGGTATAATGGTTACCAACGTTCTGAACGTGCATGATACATAAAGAAAAAGAGGAATCTATCAACAAGTAGAGAAAACCCTAAATTTTGTTCATCACATAATTTGTTAATTATTAGAAATCTGGCATAAAAACTTTATAAAAAGGTATTTTTTTGGAAAAATCGTAAATACTATATAAAATAATATTCTGATGGTAGGCCTATTTGTGAGGAAAACCAGTGATAACTACTGGCTTGGACAAGATAATCAAGTTTTTCGAACCCATCATAAATTTAGTAATAACTTAGCTAAAATACTTTTAACACATTCTAAATTAACGTTACAAAAAAATTAGTTTATTTAAAATATATTTATAATAACTAAGAAACGTAAACCAGTTATGCAAAAAACCGTACTAAAATGCATTTGCAATGTTATTTTATGTTAATAAAATGCACACTTATGAAAAATATGAATAATTATTTTATGTAAAATTATTTTTACTGACTATTAACGAATAGATTTTTTTATCGTGTTGCAAATAACTAGTGAATTATTGGTCAGGAAGTAAAAAAGGTAATTCGTCTACTCTATTACAGGTTAGAGATAAGAATGATATAGTGTACAAAAAACTTTCTTGACGCTTTTTATCTATTATAACAGAGTTAACTTATCTGAATCATGAAGCATTACATCTGTGAAGTTGGTTCGCTAGATCGAATAGTTAAGTCTAGTCTAGGATAAGAATTGAATGTAATATTTATAACGTATTATGTTTGCATTGCATTACTGATAATATGCTCCAGATAAATAAATAACGTAGATCGCCTACTGTGAGTTGCCGCAGTCTGACTCCCAACTAGTCTAATCGCTACCTTTGATTTAATTGTTGCTTAGATTTGTAGATTATTTAATAATTATGGGATAGATTAAACAATAAATTATTTTTATTTCACCCTATGTTATGTACACAGAAAATTAAAATTTTATTACAATTTTCTAGGTTTCGTGCAATTAATTATAACTTCTCAAATCATGAATTTAAAAAAAAGTACGGTATATATAAAATTGTAATTAAGTGAATTAATATTGTTTGAATCGTGCGTAATTTGTGAAAATATTACACGTTGTTGTATGGATGTATGTATCCTTGTAAAATTTTTCATGTGAACTACATTGCATTAATTATTAAGTTATACCTACGTAAATTAATTTCAGTATAGCATGTTTTCTTTAAAAACATTTGTAATTATGTATTATCACCCAGTTTGAAGTTACGGATTACAAGAGTGGTGTTTTGCTCACCCGTAACAAACAAAACGCATTTAGACAATCCGTAGGTACTTATTTTTGTTAAAAATGTTTCTAATTAAATTTGAGCCTCCAGATATTTTCTTTTTCTCAGATTTTGCCTTCAAATCTCTCATTGATTTGTCTTTCTACCAGCATTCGAGAGACGTGGTCTTGCCATCTCAATAAACCTGCTCTGTATCCTTTAATCCAAAAGACTAAAAACATTTCCTTCTTTTTTATTCAAAAGAATAAATGAAAAGTAAAAAAGTAGAAATAAATTTCCAGATAAATCTAATTTGTTAAAATATTTAAAACGTTTTAGAACACAAATTTAAACAATGATCTTGAAAAATATAAGGGTAAAAATGTATATGTATATTTTATTGTATTAAAATGACGAACAAATTGCAATGTTTATAAAATAGTAAAATCATTATAAATTTAATGGTATGGAAACTTATTAACAGAAGCTTTTAATATTACATCGGAAACGGAAATTTATTTTCAAACGAATATAAATTAATAAAAGGATTTATTATCAATCCTGTAGTGCAAAAAATTTAAAAATAATAAAAATGTTTTCTTTTGTAGGACATTAAAAATTATATAAAAAGTATAATCGATTAAGAAAGTAAGAAATTAGTATTTTATTGTGTTCAGAAAAATGCGTAAAATATGCGGGCCTTTTAGATTGTGTTAAAATGAATTAAATGTGGCATACTCAAAGCACGTGAATGGAAAGTTCACATAATTGGCTCATTGGAATAATTAGGCCTGAGGCAGGTTGTTAACCTTGATTTACTGGTAACGGTCACGTAAATGAATTACTAATCAGGAATAAAATACTAACTAGTTGCAGATGACGACGTCTGGAAAAAGAAAAAAATGATATAAAAAACGATTACTCGTAATAGGTTACTCGGTTACAATTATTACTGCATTACAGTTGTAGAAATTATGCGTCTGTCTAGCCTCAACAATTTTATAGCATTACTAAAATGCAAATTATCAGCAGAAAAAAACGCAGGAAAGAAAAATACCGGTATGTCATGCCACATTAAAAAGTTTAACTTTTTAATTGCTATATTATGAAAAATTGTTGATAAAATTATTAATTAAACAATACAATGATAAATACGTGATTGTAATAAAAACTACTTAATACCTATTATAAATTGCATAACAAAATATTTTTTAAGAAGTCTGATCTTCAGTAAGTCTGAGTGGAATTATGTGAAGTTCTAGTCAAGAAGTTTTAATCTAATATTTACCTTCGACTTTCGTTAATGTGATGTTACTAAAACCGTCGCTGGTGAACATTTTATGAATTAAAAAGTATAACAATAGTTTTGGTAGCTAAGTCGATTACATACTCGACTATCAAGACCGTGGGTTTGGGTTATACCGTGGAAATTTTCCCGTATTAAGTATGTCTTATTTCTAAAAGAAATTACAATTTTATGAATAAAATTTAATTAATTTTTATTAGGTAGGGCCTATAGCTAGTTCATCAAACATAGAAATACTGCAGCGCTTCCAATCAAAATGCCTGAGACTAATCACTGTAGCCCCGTGGTACGTAACCAATGAAATACTACACATTGATCTAAACCTGCCCTTCATAAAAGAAGAAATTAAACAACATAGCAAAAAATATTTACGAAAACTAAAAGACCATCAGAATCCATTAGCGATTGACCTCCTCGACAACAGCGAAGATACTCACAGACTGAAACGTTTTAAAACACTAGACTTACCTCTACGATTTTGTTAAGCATTTAACAATTAAACTTTAACAATTTAACTTTTTCTTTTCTACTTCAACTACTAATCATCTCATAATACTAGTCTCTAATAATAATAATAATCTCTCTACTAGTCATCTCATAATAGGCATCGTTATCATCTCTATCATCGTCATCATCTCCAGCTTCAACAACTTTTAGTTTCAAGATGTTGATTCACAGCTCATCAAGTTTAGTTTAGTAGAGTGTGGTTTTTATTTAAATTCTAAATACAGTACTCAAATTTTCTTGTCTTTGCTTAAAGTTTTTGTATTTATGTACCAATTGTAAAAGAAATGCACTGTCACAAAAAAATGATTTACTACGCGTTGACCCACCGGGTTAGTCTACAGGTAAAGTCATCACCGGAGTCAGGTGTTAAACAGCTGATTTTCAGAGACGATGGTTCCTGATTGAAATCCTAGTATTATCAGGTAGTTTCTTTTATGTGGATTTGAATACTACTGTCGGATTCAAAATTATACAGACTCGAGTTGAGAGTTGACTATCTCAAAATTGGCCTCATGTATTTTAATGAATGATACGTCAAAATTACCGCTGATCAATTTTACGTTATGTGGTTTTAATTATAATTTTTTAAATGAGTTTAGAATTGACGAATTAGCGTTGTTAACGAAATTGTTGTGCCTACATTAGTGCTCTTTTACGGAAGACGACAGTTTGGCAGCCTATAACATGCAAACGGGTGCTCTGAACGTAACTTAAGTTTTGGGAAAACATAGTGTAGGCCCTATATTTTTTTTAATGAGTACCCAAAAATTCAATTTGGTGACCCGTTACATTGTTTACTACTGTTTAGTTCTGTTTCTTATCACATGGTCAGCCAATTGTATAACTGAAGCATTTAAGAACAGATAAGGTACAGGTGTAAAAGACACTAATCAGAGTTATCCCTTCCGAGAGTAATGAATTTTTTAATGCAGCTAGACCATGAAGTGAATTAAGTTAAGGCGTTATTGTCAGGGTGGAAAATAGATGCTTATCATAGGGTCTGACATGCTGATACTGTTCTTCTCAGTGAGGAAGGCAACTGTACACCACCTCACGCCTCGTTTTACTTAGTAAAACCTCTTAGAGGTTCAAACCAAATTTTCGTTTGATGACCTAAACAATTGTTACTTAGTCCATCGCTTCTTTTTCAAGGAGTGATATCACTCTGACGATTGTAATAGCTTATTAAGTGGAGATCTTATAATAGTGTCTAATATATAATTTGTGCACTTAAAGCAATATAGGCCTACTATTTTATCAGTTGAAATTGTAACAAACATCGTGTAGAAAATTTTCATCTCCTTTCATTTTCAGTGAGATTGGCCTATATTCAAGGCGGAAAGTCTAGCCGCAAAGATAACAGACCGTATAAATTGCTGACCGCATCTATCTCGTCGCTACATTATGATGTTTCTAATTATGTGATGTAGCTTAAATACTCGACTTAAGTAGAAAATATTAACTGAAGATATATTTTAATATATTTACCCCACCGTTAAATTAATATTTATTTCGTTTTATAAATTTAAATTTCAGAATCCATGATAAGGTGACAGTCAGGGAGATGGTAGCGTAGAGATGCTTAAAGCAGAAACAATAGGTTATAATAGCCTATATTTATTACTTTAATCCCCCCCAGGTTTTTATCGGAGCAAAAATATCAAATGAAAATTATGATTTTTTCAGCCATTGCTTTGTTTTATTTCTTTTAAAGTTGCAGTGCTCAGACACCTTTGGCAGTTTGAAAGATAATATAAACAGAAAATCACTTGAAATTGTTAAGCTACAACGATTTTAAACTGTAGCGTTCAGTAGTAAAATAAAGAAAAGAAATTGAAATTCTAACGAAAATAAAATATGTTTACTGAAAATAATATAACTTATTGTTATTTATGATTTTGATAAACTTATTCTATTATAGACTTATTATTAACATTTTGATATGAGTTCAATATTTAAAAATTTTGAAAAAAAATCTCGGTTAGCTTAATATATTGTTTTTTAACTTTATGTATAAAGGTCGCATCAACTGTTAATGGTTATTAGTGACCACAATAAGAATTATACCAATAACAATAAAAATAATAACAATTTCATAAATTAAAACATAAGAAAGAGAAAATTAGTAGGCCTATCAGATTTTTTCGTTAATAGCAACACAGAACGTAGAAATTTTGAAACTTTGTCACAACTGTCTTTACACCTAACATTGTCGTGAAATATTGCAGAAATAGAACAATAAGAGTACGGGCGCTTGTAAGTTCTCGACATTATGAAACGATATGTGAAACCGTTGCTTTTGCGTCGCAGAAAAGGCACGCTTAATATTTGAATTTACAAACATTGGATTTATTGAAAGTAAAGTTATTTATTCAATTTAAAAAATTAAAATGTTAATACGTCTGATAAAAATTTAAAAAAACTAAATTCTCGAAGTTTTTGTCTGGTACAATCTATGAGTATCTTAAACATTTTTGATGTTTATGTGAGCTTTGGTCTAGTATTCAAATTTTATAGTTATTATTTCTTCAAATGAATTAATATTTTCATAAAATTATATATCTATCCTTATATATTCTTCTTGTAACTTCAATAAATCATTATCTCCTTCTTCAGGTATTTATTTTAATTATATAAATTTTTTAATTTTTAAAATGTTTGTACCTATATAAAAATGTATGCGTCAGTTATAAACGATACTAACGAATTCCACTAATTGTCTATTTTTTATTCATGGATATTTACACCAAAATTTCATTGAAAAGATGCATGGAATTGTGTTTTATTTTAATTAAAAAGTTTCATAGTAATTAACAAAGTTTTCATTATTAAGCTGTGTTAAGTTAACTTTTGATTTTTCAATATAAATATTAAATTGGGTAGTAGTACTAAACTTGTTTTGAATATTGTTCTCAGAATCCCATTTATTGACGAGTTACTTAATATAGAATTAAAAACGTGTTTGTAAATGTCTAATACAAGTTATTTTTGTATTTGTTTGTAAACAAAGGCACTTTTTATGTAGGTAGCAAAAATTATTCTTCTGATCTACCAGTGTTGTTTGTTGTTTAGGTCATCAGCCGAAAGGCTGGTTTGAACCTGTAGAGGTTTTACTAAGTAAAACGACGAGTGAGGTGGTTTAACATGTCTTCCTCACTGAGTGGAAAAGTACGCTTATCAGCATGCCGGGCCCTCTGAAAAGCACATATTTTCCACTCTGCAAATGACACCTTCACTTCATTCACCATAGGGTCTGGCTGTACAATGAAATTCATTACTTTCAGAGGAGATAACTTTGATTAGTGTCTTATACACCTCTACCTCTTCTGTCCTTTAATGATTCAGTCATTTAATTGGCTGACCACGTGATAAGAAACAGAACTATTTATTTTAGCCCGGCAACGGACAGATTGAGAGCAAATAATTTGACACTCCACCTGTCTATAATGGGCAGTGATCTACCATATATTGCTTAAAGACGACTAGAAACGCTGTTTGAGTAGAAATCTGATAAATTAACACAACACTAGTTGTACAAATTAAATTTTGTGTAAAATTTTAATTGAATACAATATAAATCTTCTGTAGCATTATTACTGGGTGATGTCCTCCTCTAAGCCATTAACGCCATTTTTTTATCTAATTACACATTCAAATAATTTTTGCTAGTTGTCTTTGCATAGTTGCAAAATAAAATTAATTTGTTAAAGTAAAATTGTCTAATAAATCATTCGAACTACTTTACTCGAAATATTTTTGAATTAGACCCTAACATTTGTCCAGACATCTGACCTGATCTGGTCCGATATTTTGGTACGTTAATGGAGAAAGCAACTGGCTTTTGTGCCAGAAAACGCAGGTTATATTCAATACTATACTACTACATTGAAGTTGAAATTTGCTAAACCAATATGAGTTACCTCTTTCCCTCTCGATATCCGCTTTACCTGCTTACAGGTTAATTTTTTAATATAAAAATATGCCGCTATGGTACTCAAAAATCAGAAAAATTAAATTAAAAACTTTTTCACTTTTTTCTAATTTCTTTTTAACCCTTCGCGGACTATTGACGGATCTATTTGCAAATTTCCAATTTAAATCAAAAGATTTTAACTAATATTTGTCATAGAAGTAATGAAAATAAAGCTAAAATATTTAAATATTCCAGGAATTTGCACCTGCATTTCTGCCACGAGGACGGTTTTCCTTACATCAGTCGTACTTAATTTGTGTGTTACATTCGTCCAATTTAATCATAATATTTCTTTAAACAATCTTTTCAGATGTGTAATCCTACTTATAGTTTTTCCATTTATTTTGCAATATTCAACGTACAAATAATTTCTTTAATCAGTTCTATTTATGGATATAGTATCTGTATCCATTAGGCCTATCATTGATTAAAAATTAAGATAAAAATATGTGATAAAATTTACGTGAATTTTTAACCTTTAAATACAATTTTCTATTCAAGAAAATTACATTTAAAAACACATTTTTACCCCAGCTTATAATTTAATGCGCCTGAGATATGAATCTAATTCCGTCCACGAAGGTTTAAGATATTGGATTACCCAACAACTTTTAGTTTACATAAAATTTTAGCTATACACTATAATGTATCGATTCTGTAGTAATTAAAAAAACCGAATTTCAAAAATATATGAATATGTAAAAGATAACTAATAATATCTGGATGATACAAGCCAAATTAATTTTATCAAATAAGTATTTCCGTTTTAGTAAAATTAAAACCTTTTAAAAAATGAATTGATATAGTATATTTTTCGTAAAGGTGAAAAAGTGTAAGAAAACGAATAGAATAAAATCATTGACTTGTCTTATAAATTATATTACGTTCTCTGTTACTTGTTTTGACAACTTAATCCTTATCTGTATAAATATACGCTACTCTTAGGCTAATCCGTACTTAAGATAAAAACGAAAGAGATTCAAGAATCAGATTACATAAGTATTAGATTTACATTCATATTACTATAATATATTTATTTTTATGTAAGCCTGATAAATAAATAAATAAAATACGTTTGCATCTTTTAGAATATATTATAAGATGTGTTACTGGGTAATTTTTTGGTAGATATAAAAATAATATATAAAATTGTATACAGTATTATATAAAATCGGATTATAAATTTGCGGCAAGTTTGAAATATTTCAAGTTTATTTGTTTATGCTAATGTAAATTTCTTTTATACATATTTTTTATAAACAAATGTAACCATAGCATTACTTTTTTAGTTTATTTAAAGTCACATCAACAGCTTAGTTATTAGCGACTGATGGTGGGTTTTAACTTGTGAAAATTTCCAGACCTATCCGGGAATGGAACCCAAACCTATTACTTTTTTAGCCCAGTAATATGCGTTCTTTCTTCTTTTTCTTCTTCTTCTATTCAAGGATTAGGTCCCAAGACCTGTTCCGGCATCCACCTAACCACTGGTCGCCCCGGATCGCGCCGTCAAACCGCCCTGTAATTTCTCACCAGTCTAGGAATCCTATATGGAGAGATTCTTTTAAGATGATTGGTCCGTTTCCGGCGGTACTCCATAATTATCTCCTTAAAACAAAAAACCTGTTTCACCGTCACCAAACGTAACCGAATCGAACCACAACTACTTGGTGCGGTTCCGTGGCTTGTAACCCATTGTGACCGGCCAGACTCACCGAACGAGTCAAAAATACTTCAGTTGCATTGGGAAGTTCATCGGAAGAATAACTAATAATAGTAGCTGCTGTCTGTGCCGAAGAAAAACATGGATCACGGAAACATAAATACCGGGTGCATGAAATATTTAAAAGAAGGAATGAATATAGCGAAGTCCACTATCTCTTTCACGGCTTTTCTGAAAGACGAGGAGAAGGTTTTTTATCTTCCGTACTTGATTCGATAAGAAGCTCATCGGTACTCATGTTGACACTAATTAATTAGGACAAAAAGACTACAAGTATCTTGAATACTCGCTGGTTCTAGCACAACTGTTCGGCTCAGCTCCGTTTTGTGTGGTGCGGTCATAGTGGGTTGAGTTCCATCTAGAACAATACGAGTACAAAGCTAAGTTCACGGTGCGTTTAGGTTCCGTTTGGTGACGGTGCAATGGGTTTCCTGCCTAAGAGAACACCCATCTAAGTCTCATCGTATCCTCATTTTTGAACCGATCCAGTCGACTACAGCCTTTAATGTGTATAAAAAAGCGCATCTGTGTCGACTGAATGGAATTTTCATATTTCTTCTTCCACACCCAGGCCCCACTGCCATAATCATGTCAGTGTTGGGACAGCCACAGTTTATTAAACTTCATTATTGTGTCATTTCGGACCCTTCCCTTCAAATTTTGATGAATTTTACCACAAATTCTATTAAATCTCTTAACGTTTTGCGGTACATCATTATCCTCTTCAGTAGGTCTAATATGTATGAATATACAAAAGTAACAACGTTTTATTAGATAAATAAAGTCATTTTGCAAAAAATTTAAAACCCTATCATCAGTGGACGTTGACGATCATAATTTGTCCATATAATCATATTCACTGCAGTTCGATAGGTCCACTGAAATGAGAACAGTCCATTATCTCAAGTTTTTAAGCCGTATTTCTGCCGCCTGTACTCTAACCTCTTGTAGTTTATTTTCTAATCCGCGATTCACTTCCATAGAATAGGACTGGGGCAGTCATCATTTTGTAATATTTTATTTTAGTTTCTTTCCTTGTTTTCCTGCCTTAGGGTTCTGCTAATACTTCCGCAAACCGTTTGAAATTCGCTAAGTTTCTTTTCCGTGTCAAAATCTTGATCAAATCCGATGTCACAACCTAAATAATTGCATTGTGATACTTGTTCTAGCAACAAGTCATCTAACACAATTATAGACCTGGTGGGATATTTAGTTTTGATTTTTTTACGGAAACTTTGAAATTATATTTCTTGCATAATTCATACAATACATATACCGATCTCTAAAGTATATCCTCACTCTCCTGCACAATTCACTTATCATCATCGCAAACAGTAAATCATTAAGGTAAACGTCATTCGTCAGTGAATATTACTGTACTATTAAATTTATTATTAATATCAAATTTAAGTAGAATCAAAGAAACTATTATAATAACAAAAATGTAAGTTGTAATATAATTTGTAGTTTAAAGAACTCATGAGTGTGTATACACTATAAAAAAATAAATAAAATACACTAATTGTCATTAATTTTTAGTTTAGGTCGTGCTTTGAAGTCACGTTGTATTTATATTTTTATTAACGTTTATAAAACCGAATGCATATGTTTACAAATAGTAAGTATGGATGTATTGATACATTGAACAAATATTAATTCTTAATAATAAAAGAAAAACATTGAAGTGTACGATAATTTAAAATTCAAATAAAATAACGACAGCTGGAATTTTATTTTGTTAGCAGTGGGAAAATTTGCATGGATCCACACGCAACTAACGAACTGGATTAATGTATGCGAATATAGTTGAGGTGAACGGATAAAATTGCACAGATTACTTATTGATTATAGCTTTAAGGAATACCTGGTTGCCAACGGGATAAAATGAGTATTACAGTGATATCAAAGAGATTCTCGTGGTGATCATTATATATGAATTGTAACCTTAAAATACTCAGAAAGGAATTCTCATGGGAACTGAAAATTTTTATTTTCAATTTTCCAATGATCATATAGATTTAGGGGAGTTATATTTTTTTATTTTTATCCCGATGTATACAATTAAAATGAAATCCTTATATAGTGCGTGATTCGAGTCACTTAAATTAAATTCTATTTTATGTGTGTGATTGCTACGGATTAAGGGTAATTTTTTTAATAGCTCGTCTTAGATTGTTATATCGTTCTCTTTAAAAAGACTTGTTGTATTAATAAGTATTCTAAAAAATGCTACTGTTTGTAATAGTCCAATCATTTTAATGTATATTTTTACAAAACAAAAACAATTCAGAATTTTCTTAATATCTTAATAACATAACTTTATGTTATTCAGTTATTTCAATTGTAATTACTTTGAAAGGAATGTTTAGCATCATAAAATTAAATTATACATTTCGAAATTATTTGATTATCGTGCAATAATATTTTTATAACAATTCATATCGATCGATTTTCTCGTTCTCATAATTAACCATCATTAATCTTACCTTTAATTAATTATATTTTTATAAATTTTCTTTTGTATTTTTACGTTAGGTATTTAATAATAAGATACTAGACGATATAATTTTAATGCAATTAAATTTTAAACATGGAAGTATAAGAGTTAACGTTGCTTTTGGCCTATACCTGTAGGCTATTTAATTTTAATTTTTTTCCTGCCTCAAGAATAAGTGCATAACGACAGTCATAAGTTAAACAGAAATTTTAAAGATCTATTAACAAAAGCACATTTATATTAACATCAATTATATAATAGATTTTTAGATTTTATAGCTTCGTCGCTATAGACGATACTTTATACTATAGGCAAAGAAAAGTAAAATTTATCCAATTGGATATTTTATTATCCAAAGGCATTTTAAATTGAAATGATTCTCTCCTGTTTTGGTGATAGGAGATCGGAGGTGTTTTTGATTATGAGACCTAATTATAGGTTTTAATAGCTGATAAGATAAGAATTTGCCTATAGCAGATAGGTGAAGAGATAGATTTTTTGCACTCGATCTGTTCGTTCCAGGGCTACAAAAAATAGTTCTGTTTCTTATCACATGGTCAATCAATATTATGACTGAAGATTTAAGAACAAAAGAGGTTGAGAAGTAAAGGACATTAAAGTTATTTCCTCTAAAAGTTATGAATTTCATTCATTAAACAGCCAGACACTGTGGTGAATGAAGTAAAGGTGTTATTTGCTGGATGGAAAGTAGATACTTTTCAGAGGATCTGGCATGCTGAAAAGCATACTTTTTCCGGTCAGTGAGGAAGGAATTTGTCAATCACTTTACTTCTCGTTTTACGTAGTAAAGCCTCTAGAGGTTAAACCACCCTTTTGGCTGATGAGCTAAACAACAACATGTCTTGTTTATTTATTTTACATATAAAATTATGATCGTATGAGTTTCCTTTTATTTTTAATTTTTATCAGTTTATAAGTTGCATCAACATCTTGGTTATCAGCCACTTCTTTAGGGAATGACACAATGGGTTTAAACACTTAATAATTTCCAGAGCTTGGTCAGAAATAAGACCGGGGACCTTCCGCTTGGTAGGCTACCGCACTGACCACTACGCTACGGAGGCGGCCCCTTTATATTTTTTTCATAAATATATGTTGTTATTGCAAAATTAAATTGTTTTATATTTCGTCCTGCACGTTTGGAATTTGAGGTTTTTCAAAACCTCAAGGTATTCAAAAATCATAAATAGAATTATATACTTTTATAATAAAGGAAACTGTAACAGGTTACGTTGTGTAATGTTGCTCAAGTCAAATAACAATATATTTTGTAATAAGTTAGTTTACTATAGATATACATTTTAAAAATCGTGATTATAGTGACCTGTAGACGTATAAAATTATTGACGATTTCTTAGGATCTTGTGTTGAAATAAAGAAATTATCGTGATGTTATTAGGCTATTTTATATTTCATTGTTGTCTGTTGAAGGTAATAATTTTTATATTACTAAATATTGTTACAAATATAGATTGTCTTCAATAGAAAGAATTCTGTGGGATTATTTTTTTAATAAACTCGTTGAGAAGTTCTATCACTTATAAAACTTGGTTTTATGTGTGGTAACGCAATACTCCTTTTACCTTACAAACGTAACTCTATGCTGAACGATTTACCTAAAATTTGAATCAATGTGACCTTTTACAACAGAAAAAATTAGGGTACGTTAGGGCGATACCAGATACTCAGTTAATTCATCTAAAACGCCTTTGGTCAAAGGATTTCTTTTGGGGAGAGCCAATAGAACTGCTGGCTCCAAGTAAATACATATTTCGGAAAGTATATAAATTTCAAATAAATCTTTGTTTAGTTTATTTTTTCAAAATCGAATTGATAGCTTAGTCCAGTGTTTTTCAACCTGTGGGTCGCGCTCCTTGGGGGTTCGCAGGACCCTTGTCTGGAGGGGGCGTCGTAAGTACGGGGAAAAATTAATAAATAGTTATTGTTGTAGAATTGTTTATTTTAAAAATGAGGCACAAAAATTGTACATTACTTTTACAACATTTTCCAATTCTATTAACACGAAACTTAGGCTTGTTTGGAATTAACCAATATTTGGATTTATGTTTATAACTTGCAAAACGATGACGACTAAAAATAGGTTTTATTGTTCGTTAATTACACTGGTAAAAGAAGGTCGTGTGAGTGTTTCACACCAGATTATTTAAATTGCATTAGAAAGAATATTATTTTTACTACAGAATCACTTGACGATCGTGTACTACTGTCCAACAAGACAGTTAATCCCGTTTTTTAAAAATATTTATTTCAGGAGATATAGAACTAATTAAATTAATATAAAATTGGTTATATAAAATATAATGTGTGTAAATACATAGATGATACGTAAACTTTACCTAAAAAGTATGAACTATTAGCGACTGTTACCTATTACATAAATACGTGTATTTGTCATTTAATTGCATTATTATTTGTAAGTCATGCTGCTAAGTAATGATAATGGGCAATATAAATAATTAAAATATTCCCATGTATTCTAAACGATTATTTATCGATTCTGAAGGTATCTTCCAACATTTTTATCGATTATTTAAGTACTTACCAAGTGGGAAAACATTATTGTGTTTTTAAACTAATCAATAAAAAGAAGTGTACTCTATATAATGATACGTGAGTTTTGGTTTAAATTATCTGAATACAACGAATGTATTGGTTATTTAACTTTAAATTACGATTACATTCTGAACTTTTTTATATTTAATAATATATTTTATACATGGTATTTAGTTTTTTATCATATATAAATATATTGAACACTATTTAATGTAATATTAACTAGAAGTAATCATTTCCTGTTTAAATAAATAATAAAACATTATTATTACTTAGATTACAAATCGTAAAACAATCGGTATAACATCACGTTAAGTAGTTGTACAAACTAACTTAATGACTAAAGTTATTTATATTATTTCTTTTTTCTTTTAAAAAGCAAGAAAGGGAAATTTAAAAACCATGGTTGTATACTTTCTTTTCCATATTGATAATTTTTTAACATAACATTTATTTTGAAAAATAATAAATAAATTTTTTGTAGATAAAGTTTTACTTGTTATTGTTTCTATAACAAACATATTTTTTCCATAAAGCGATACCGGCGTAAAGATTTCATAACGATATGAATAGTAGGCCAACGGTTGAAATAAAAGGGTGTTTAAGTATACATCTCAAAACCGATAAAGTTATAAAAAACTTTGAAAGAGGAACTCTCCCTACTTTTACCTTACATTCAAATAATATGAAATTTGATTTTTGAAATACCGGCCAGTTTTGCAACATTGTGGACAACTTTATATTTCTAAATAGTTGCTATTATTTTGTATGGTGGATTTGGATAAAATAAATAATTTTAAGAAATTTTTATATTTTGTGTATTCTCCCAAACCCAAACGTTTAGTTTGTAGCCTTTAATTTTCCTTTTTATTAAACACAGATAGGTAAACTTGTTTTTCCGGTGTACAAAAAAATGATCCTGACCATCTCCTCTAAGCCTACCTACACCCCTATTTTTATCAGGTCTGTAACTCAGTGTTTCGAGGGCGATTTTTTTCTGTTAGCATCTGATGAACATGATCCCTCCATCTCCTTCTGAATTCACTAAATTTATTATTATTATTATTATTATTATTATTATTATTATTTAGTGTTTGGACTCCCAACTTTGCTCGAATATTTTTACCCCAAAGCATGTCTAATCTGGAGCAACCTTTGACAGTTCCGATCATCGTCTAATCAAAAAACAAATAAATTGAATTTTATAATTTCTAAATTTTATGAATTTTATGAATGGTTGTGTTTGGAGTAAAATACAGTCAATATAAATTTCCTTATAATTGTGCTTTCTGTCAAAATTCACTATAAAAGATAGGGAGTTGTTTAAAAATATGGAGTTATCATCCATATTGAAAAAATGACATATTTCAAAAATGCTAACATCTTCGTTTCAACAAAGGGGGAACACTAGGGAAAGTTCATTAATGGTTTGGGTTTTACAGATCCTAATAGTGCTAACTTAAAAAAAACACCCTGTTTATCCGGAATTGTTCTTTTTTATTGTAAAGTAGGCTACTGTTTAAATTTCTTAGACTACATACAATAAAAATTATTTGTTTTAGGCCATTATATTTCATTGTTTTGTATCTTTTTATTATTTAAAAATTTCTGAAACATAATAAAAATATGCCCTTCAGAATAGGATAGGCTACATAAACTAAGAAAATTTCCTGGGTATTGTAATGATTGTTCATGAAAATTTAACTCCATTACTATGTTATTATTTGTCCTTTAAATAATGTACAATATTTTGGTAGGCGTGTTTTTATTATCAAGCCTATTATTTAAATTTGTATTCCCAAAGAAAATTTGATGGTTTTAGAACAATACATGAATTTGTGCTGGAAAATAATGAATCCTTGAAATTTTTATGAACTAAAGTTTTAAAAAATTATATAGTTACAAGCCTCTAATATTCTATCATGCTTATTTTCTTAGCAATGTACACTCGAAGTAGACTAAATTTTAACTTTTTAATAATGTTTCTTAATGTGTAAACAGAGTAAAGAATTAACTTAAAAATTTAAAACTTTAAAGTTTATTTTGCTTCTATTTCGTTTTCAGGAATTATTTAATTTTCTTTTTGGAACTGCCATTTAATTTAACTACCCCAAAAGTCTGACCTTAAAAGTTGATATTGATTTAACGGCTGCCTTGTATATCGTCAGTTTATTTATTTTAGACGTTAACTGTAGTTGTATATGTGATACATATGATGGCATTTGATAAGCTAAAATATTTATATTGTAATCTGAATCTTTTAATAAAAATTTATAATTTTTACTTACCTAAATCTAACTACTTTTAGAATATTACTTTACGCAAATATTTGTAAAAAGTCTTTGTTTTTTTATTAATCGATGTTCTTGTGTCCTTACACGAGTGAGTGCCATAGAATGACCGGTAAGGCTGATTTTAGAGAAACGGACATTTGAAAGAAGGATCTTCCGAGAAGGATAATGTGCCAGAGATAGTTGACGGACAATATAGGTTACGAGGTGAAGAAGAACTGTGGTTGAGAAAATGAACGATTATTAGAAACGATAAAAAAAGAAGACTAAAAGTTTACGGACACCATATAGAATGGATGAAACCGGTTGAAAAAACAAATTTTTAAGATACTATATAATGTACCTAAGGTGGCGGATAAATGATTTAAAAAAATTAGAAACGATATTGGTGATGGTGATCAAGGGGAAATATCCGGTTCGATCGAAGATTGTCATGAAGTGATGCGATAATCGACCGCGTGTTCAATTTTAGTTACTTGGGATGTGACGTAGGAGTAGACGTGGTTTTATACATCGAGTGGAAGAAAATTAAGTTCCAAAGGATTTGTGGCACAACAAATGGGACATTGAACAATAGAGCCAGATCTGACACAAAGATTAAGCTTTACAAGGTGATGGAAGCTCCGATAATAATGTGTGGGAGTGAAGCATGGGTGACCACGACGAGGAATGTACAAAGGATCCAAGGAGCGGATGAGATTTCTGCGAAGAGTTAAGGGAAGCTTGAAATTGGATAGAGTGCGGAATATGGATATAAGGAAGGAGCTCCAAGTCTACTGCCTGAATGAGAAGATTGAGGGTATGGAGGGCGATGAAGGGGACACCTGGAAAGAATACTCAAAGTACAACTTTATGCACCGGTCGGATGGAGAGATGTGGGACGACCTCGGAAAATATGGATATAAGCTAAGAGTTTCAAATTTGTGAGTTCGGAACAGACGATGGCCTAAGCCTTGAAGGAAGAAGAAGAAGAAGAAGAAGAAGAAACGATATTGAAAAACCGGAATAAACTAAGAAACATAATGAACCGAACCAAATTCAGACAACCAATTACGGATTTTAAGAGCTTTCGTGAAGCAAAAACACAATACCGGAGAACAGAAGACAGGAGAAAAGCCTACATTAAATACTAAGAATGTGGGTTGCAAAATGAGCTTTCGGAAATGTTAAGTCACTTCACGTGGTCTAAAATTGCCCCTTCACGGGGGAAAAATGATGTTCTTATCTAACTTATGATTTTTTGGTTAAAGCGTGAGAACAATTATGTTTTTTTGAAAAATTATATACATAAAATTCTTAATAACACCAATAAAACATTGGTGCTAAAAGCTTGAAATTAATTTTATCAGTTTCGGTTACTTATTGACTTAAGTAGCCTATAATGTTATAATGATAAATGTATAAAAGAACAAAAAACGAAACGAGAAGAAATAGAAATCCATTTTTCTTGGCCAAATAAAAATAAATAAAAATTGCAGTGGTAACAGTGGGCAGCAATCAAGGAGCAAAAGAAACAGTAGTGCCATATTATCATCTGCAGAACTATACTCTTCTTACTATTGAACACCAGACGTAGCGGTAGAGTAAGTACCGCCCACTTCCCACGATTTCCCATCTCCCAAGCCCCATGACAGAGCAATACAGAAAGTGAGCAAGAGATAAAAGAGTTACGCATCACAGACTGATACTAAATTATTATAGAGCTATAACTCTATTGAGTCTCTTCAACAATTAGTAAGGAATGTAATTCTTAATGGCCGTTTCTATAAGCTTTTTATTAACTAACTGTTGAAAATGTAATACGATCAGGTTGAAGCAAACTATGGAATTTTTGATGTTCTTTTATTTTTAGTTATCAATCGTCAGTTTGATAAATTAATACGTTCCTCTTTGAATAAGTGATGAGCTTTATAGGTTTCCCCAATAAATTAAACTGTTTTATTAAATACAAATTTAAAATTCCTTACTATTCTTGATGTCACTTTGAGAATACTAATCCCGATTTTCAGAAATAGTTTAGAATTTTTAAAAAATTTTATTGCTTTAGAATTGTAACTCCTTTTCTTCTAATTAGGTGAAAATAGATAAACGATTTAAATATCTTGCTTTTCTTAATATCACTTCCAGAATATGCATGTGATTTTTAGAAAATCTGTATCTCTTTAGATGTAATTAAATCTTCAAGGTGTTTTACGTCGTAATCTACTTTTTAATTTTTTTCCTCAATCCCTAAGAAAGAAAATTGTTGAATTTCAGCTCTCTAAGTAATCAAGGAAGTTAGAGAATTAGTTATGAAAAAATTAATTAGTAAGCCAGTTAGGATTTTTCACTTATTTTTAGAGGTGATCATTTTTTTATTGTTAAAAACTGTTAAAGTAACACAATATTTTTGTATAGAAACTGATTTTGAAGTGCATTATAGAATTCAGATTTCGGGAATAACTAGTAAATTTAACTAATTTTTAACTAATTTTAAACTAATTTAACTAATTTTTGTTTTACGTCCGACTGTTTTCCACATTACTGCTACTGCAGACAATGAAGGGTGATAGATGAACATAAGTGTTAAAAAAATGCCGGATCTGACTGGGAATTGAACACAGGACCCCTGGGGTAGAAGCGTGTTGCGCTAAGTACTGTACCAATTTTGGCGGACTGGCCAATTTCAATGTAGAAACTATTCAAAGATGACAATCTCAAATTCCTAATCACTACAGTAGGCCTACATCTGTAACAAAATTATACTTGCCGATTTAAACAAATCAAAATTTTTACAAGATGTATTATTTTTGCATTGAGCTATTAAATGTAAATATAGGTTAATCGTTAAGCAAAAACTATAAGTAACTGAATTATAACAGTTTTTAAATGTAAAAACAACACTCCGCGTAGTATTTCAATTAAATTAAACTTGACTCTGATGTTGATGTTGACGACGACCATATCGAAAATGATAATGATGTCGAGGTAATGAGATGACGATGATTAGCATTAGATAAATGATTAACAAACTCATGAAGAGCTATTACCAGTGAATATTACACTAAATTAAACATCGTTCAACTTTTTGAAGGTAATTCTTCTAGTTAACGTAGAAACAAGAAGAAGATTGCAATGGAGCACCGTACAGTCATTTTTTGAAGACACAAACAAATTACCAAGTAACAATAGTAGTTATGTAATGTAATTGTTTTAAGTATCACACACGGCACAACAACAGTGCTGTTTCTGAATGTGAAGCCTCTCCATATTACTTATTTCATCAGTTTCTTTTGGACCTTACCCGGAGTCCGGCATAATTAAGGAAATTTTTTCTTCGTCTGTAAATTGAAGACCGTCATAGTCAGCTGAAAGTCATTCGTTATCTGAATATCTGAATTTTCGAACCCTGGATTTGTTGCATGAAGCTGTTTCAACACACTTATCCGCTCGATCTGGGCTATCAACAAATATGCGGGCTTTTGTACGTTACACTAGTTTAGTGACTAATATATTCGCACAAAAAGTTGAATAAATAAAGTGTGTTTTATCCTCACTTAATTATTTACAGTTGACCGACACCACTCCGATGAAATGCATGCGTAATATTAAATTTAAATTTATTTTATTATGCGCATTTTTTTTTCAGATAATCCGAAAAGGTGCCGGACCCTGTTTGAATGTTCGTTGTATTTTGTGTATTGAATATATTTTTTATGATCAGTACTTCCATATCCAAAATTAAACTAACTTAAAGTTATGATTTTGACTTAATATAATATCAAGTTGCCCATAACAAACAGGTGGAGTGTTAAATTATTTGCAAGTTCCACGGTTACAAAAAAATTATTTTGTTTCTTATCACTGGTCACCCGATTATATGACTGAAGCATTTAAGAGTTATCTTTTCTGAAAACAATGACTTTCATTATACAACCTGACTCGGTAATGATTAAAGTGAAATATCATTTTTGCAGAGTTGAAAGTAGATGCTTTTCAGAGTGCTTGGCGTGCTGATAAGCATACTTTCCACTCAGTGAGGAGTCAGTAGTAAACCACCTCACTCCTCGTTTTACTTAGTAATGTCTCTAGAGATTCAAACCAGCCTTTCGGTTGATTACCTAAACAACACTTATTAAGAGAATATCAAGAAACACTCGTATATCAAGAATAAGTGAATGAATAAAAAGATATTGTAAACTTATAAAAAGTGTTTCTCGCTTTTAATTTCTATGCGGCCACTAACTTCAATATTTGAGCAAGTTTTTCTGATATATTCAATCCATTCTTTACTATAACTTCCTCCCTCACTGTTATCTTCGTTCTCTTTCTAACAAAACCAGTCGGACTTTACTTTTATGTTTTAACTTCAACTGAACATAAATCTATAATATGTGTCCGTAAATCCATCTTCTTACATTCATGTCAAATATATATGAGATATGAAGAAACATAATTTTATTTTATTTCTACAATAACTTTGTAAGTACAAACTTTACAATGTCGTAAATTATTTTATAAAAACACAAGTTATTTTTTTAAATATCACTGATATAAATTTTTTAATAAAATTAACCATTTTTATAATTTTTTAGCATAGTCATATTTTATTTTTAAATAACTTAGTTGATATTTTTTATTATATTTCTCACTGGAATTTGATTTATATTTTATAAGAAAATTTTTATAATTTCATAAAACATTTATAAAGATCTATTGCTTTAATTTATTTAACATAAATTAAATATATGTTTATATTAACCTTTAAAAATGTATATGAAGTTACGTTCTTAAATATAAGGATTCTTATAATAAAAATAAATTATAGTGAATTTAAATTTATTTATTGGTTAATATTAAATTTACAAATAGTCCAGCTCTACCGGAATTATTTTGTTGGGTTATTTAATTTTATTAAGTCATTGAAACTATAAATCCGGTTTTCGTAGATATTTAGGCCTGTTTATGCCACTGAAACAGACTGGATTGTTTTGATAATGATGCCTAACGTATTTATTTTATGTTGCCTATTAAAGTCGACTAAAATTTTATGTTATTTGTTTAAGTAATTTATTTTAATCTGCCTTTAATAAATCTAACATGGGGATGTTATTTTGTAATATTTTATGAAACGCGAAATAAAACTACTCAATTCAAAATTATATATTTTGCTGCTTAATAAACTAAATTAAATTTTCTTTGAATAAATTAATATTTATTCAACAAGTCTTGCATGTACTACAATTTTATTTATTAATTTCATTAAAGGTTTCTTTTCTATGATCCTACGGGAAATATATGAAATATAAAAATTCACTTTGAATACATATTGTATGAGACGATATTTTAGTTTAAAACCAGTATATAAGTTTTTTTTTTGTTTCTAGTTTGATATAAAATAATACCAGTTTGATTAACAGAGAGTTGGAGAATCCCTGCTACCATTAGAACCTGCTTATATAAGTTATTTGTCAATAAAATTAAACTTAAAAGTTCATGGTGTTTCATACTACAGTTTGAAATTACCCTGTTTAGTCGCTGCGTGTCAGTTGTTAGGTTTTTCGTTTCGACATTCAAATAATATTCCCAATATATTGGTCTAGAAGCCTTTGGTAGAATAGCTGGGTAAACTGGAACCATAGAGTGAAAAAATGCAGACGCTTCGTGCCCATGTTTTGTCTCTGTGGGTTTGGAGCTTTTGAGGAAAGTTGTACATAATTTACTTTCAAATCGGAGAGCAAATTTCGTGACGCTATGCGCGCTGAAATTTTCCAGTTTTATGTCTATAAAATCCGAGTTTTCCGTTACAAAACGTAGGCCTATTATATGGGCACTTATTGATTGAAATGAAACCAGGTTAAATTTGTTTCCCAATTATCTACATTCCGCTAGAAAAAACATAGGCTAATAAAAGATTTTCAAAAAGTAGGCTACCTAATACTTGTATTTTAATTCCATGGGTTGTAACCAGAATTTCACATTTTGAACAAATCCATTTTGGTTACAATATCGTTGTAAAGTTCTGAAAAACTATTATAGTAATAGGTAATATTAATAAATGTCTTGTTAGAAAAATACACTACTTAATTACGTACAATTTATTGGATACATTACTGGCAATATACATGGCACATCTGCCGTCAGAGGAGAAACCTGGCATAAAAACTTAAAGACGTAATTTTCAGAAAACACGTAAATACTAAACGAACTTGTTCACTGACAGAATTATGACATGACTTCAGTTTTTAAAATAAAAATAATATTTTTAGTTGTCATAAAAAATTGATTTTGGAACCATTAGTAAGTGTGCATTTTAAACTGTATGGATTGTTAAATCTTAACATCGATTTTATTTTAGTTTTTCATGTCAAGATTCCTTTTAAGTTGTGTTGAAGTCAGAATAAAATTAAAAACCCGGTCTTCAAACATATATGTATTTACCATTTCTGGACTACCAATGAACCATTCTTTTGAGCCTTGGATACAATTCATTTTTTTTAAGTTTATTTAAAGTCGCATCAACATTTCAGTCTGTAGTGACTACGGTGGTTAATGTAACGGTGGTTTTTAACAAGTGAAAATTTCCAGACCCTGGCCGGGAATCGGACCCGGGACCTACGCATGGTAGGCTAGCGCGCTACCACTACGCTACAAAAACGACCACAGTACATTTAATCAAAACATTTGAAAATTTGAACAATATAATATGTACATCTCACATAGTTTAAATAGTACCTACAATATAAAATCAACATTAATAAAAATATTATGGGTCTGTTGATCATATTAAAAGTTAAAAATATTAGTCAATTATCACATTAAATCATCAAACTATTATCACCTATTTGACAAACAAAACAATAAAAAATTATGTTGTCAGAAAGGAGAAGATGGGAAAGAAAATAAAAATAGAAAAGTCTATACAACAATAAAAGGAGGCGGGTCGTTAGGCGCCAGTGTTGTCTCCACACACAATGCAGATAAAAATGAGCAGTAAAACCTGATTTAAACTGACGATGAACTTCTACGATTGCGTATTGCTTTAACTACCATCATCATGCCTTCCAATTTTATCATTAATCATATCGAACAATAACATGTTCTGTTCTTCATTTTTCTGAAATTGAATTGTAAAATAATTTTTCTTCACGCCTCATTTTAAATATTAGTTTTTATATTATTAATATCTGTTAAATTTTTAGAAATTTTAAAAAAGAAAACATTAAATTGATAATACGAATAAATACCTGTTTATAAATGTTACCATTTTTTGGTCAAAGTTGCGCAAGTTTTTTCCTCATGTACACAGCTATCATCAGATCATTCGTTCTTTCCGGTACACCAGTTTGGTGGCCCGTCCACAAAAACAAACCCCCGTCAACAAAAGAAAACTCTCCTCCCTTCACAACCGCATAATAAGACAAATTTCCAACCTCCACCACCTCATCAATAATAAAACCGTCTATGATTACGTCTTCATCCCCACCCTGGAGGAGGTCATATACCGAACTTCAAGAGTCCTTCACGACGCCGGTCAACGCTCTGTACAGCCAGCTGTCAGAGAAATCTACATGACACATCACCCGCCGCAAAAAATATTGAACAGCCATTCCACGATTTTCTATAGATTCCCGACAAACATCCCTATAAATATTTCCTACTAGAAAAGAACACTCCCGACTAGAAAAAGCTTCCCTTCCCAAGGCAATGTTCTCGCTGTTATCCCGATTCCGAGCCCATCTTTCCCCCAATTAATCATCTGTAATTCCATATAAAGAAAAAATCCAAAAAAGTTCCTTTCATCCAAATCTCCGAACGACAAGGTAGCCTAGCTACGACGTCGTCATCCCGAGCGCAAGCTCACTTCTTTCAGGACTCGGACTCGCAAGTTATTTTTTAGTTAGCTTACTTTTCTTGATAGTAGCATAGATTCGTTGAGGATCACATCATTTTATAATGTTGTTTGCAACTACGGCGTGTTAAGAATAATTTTGAGATTATAATTTAATTACATTAATTAAATTATACTATTACTATAATCATCACCACGAAAAAGTTCATTGTGTTTTAATACCTAACTATATTTAAAAAAAGTTAGTCAAACGAATCAATGCAGAAAAGAACAAGCTTTTATTAAGTGTATTATTCAAAATGTTTTGTCCGGTGGTTTCTGAAATACAGTTCTTCAAACAAATTGGACTTCTGTCTTGGCGAGGACTAAGGCGTGAAATGAACCCGGACTTTATGTTACGCAGTTAAGTACCTTATTAATTGAATACGGAAGTGGGGGGATTACATTTCTGGTTTCTTCAAAAGCAAAACATTTTCTACTAAAATTGATCCGGTTTTTCATAAAAATTCTGCATTTCACTCACAGTTTTCTCATTATTGCTTAAACCTTATTAATTAAATATGTGCAATATTTAAAAATAGTATACTTTATATTTTAACAGTTTCTTTAACGTTACTGCACAATTTATTAAAAAAAACTTTAATTCATGGCCATAGAGTTTGTGTGTTTATTTGGCAAGATAAGTCATTTTAATTGGTATTCCTATAGATCTTATGAGAAAGAAAATTTGTTTTTAGATTTAAAAGATCTAGACCAACTTTTCGAGACCGAATGAATTTTTGGTCATACTTATTTTAAAAGAATTTGTTTGTTAATGCATTCATTTTCATACTAAATTTCAATAGGCCTAAATGTATGAAAATATAATAATTTTTAATAATTATTTTCTGAAGGATTTCGTGAAAGGATTTTGAGTATAAAGGACTTTCAATAAATAGTCGTATAACTAACTAAACATAAATTAAATTTTACTGTTCGGAACTTTCAGTACAATTATTCGTGAATAATGTTCGGCTCGATAAACTATTTTTATTTATAATTCATTAAAATAAAAAAAAACGAATTAATGCATTGAAAACAATAGGCTAAATGCACTCAAAAACCATTACATATATGCTAGAAAATTCCTTTATTAGTATGGAAACAAAGTAAAATACGTAAGTATATAGTCTAATGACAGCTTTTAAGAAAATAAAATTCCTAATTATCAGAAAAACATTCCTTTTATAAAAGAATTTATATATATATATTAAAAAAATGTATTTGATGTAAAGGAAGTGTGCAACTCAAAGTTTACATAGGTCTAATCTAATTCTGATATAAAAATAAAACATCTGTTATTTACATAGCACCTGCATTTTGTGTCAAAATGAATTAATAATTACCACTGGCTTCATAGAGCGGTTCTCTTTTATATTTTTCTCTTTTTTCTCTTAGGCCAATGTTTAGTTTCATTTTTTAATTTACCTCTTTGATCCATACCTCTCTTCACTAAAAAAAAACCAATTGAATTTGGTTAATTAAGTATTACTAACCTATTAGGTATTCTCGTAACTCTTTTGAAATTTTATTTTAGAATTCGAAAACAATAAATTTATATACAAGTAGAACTATCATTTTTTGAAATGTAAGGTTATTTAGTAGCAGCCTTTCATTTTAATTTCCTGCTGGTTATATATACGTATTTCCTTTTTTTTTATAAAAAATGAATGTATGAAAATTAAAGTTAAACTATTTAAGATATAGGAAGCCGCCTACGTAGCGTAGTGGTTAGCGCGCTAGACTATAACTCGTAGGTCCTGATTCAATTCCCAGGCTAGGGTCTGTAAATTTTCTCTAGTCAAAACCCACTGTTCTAGATAATAATGATAATTATATTTATATTGTAGATTAGTTTCCTTTTTCTTCAGGAAAGTTTGTACGTGTTCATACAAGAGAAAGAAACAATCATGTTTTATTAAATGTTTTTAGTACGGTACTGCTTACTCTGAGCTGCACCAAATTAACGCCGGAGTACCCCAAGGGGCAATACTATCTCCATTTTTGTATAGCGTATTTGCATCGGACATACCTTTTTTGGACACATCGGTAACCGCGACGTATGCTGACGACACAGCAATTCTTATACGGGAAAAGAGCGCGGACGAGGCTTCCAGGTTAGTTCAGCGACATCTTTTATTAATACAGGACTGGCTTAACCGTTGGCGTATTAGGTAAACCCAATTAAGTCAACACAGGTTACATTCACCTTACGACGTCAAACTTGTCCACCTGTGATGCTGAATAACGTTCATATCCTTTTTTGAGACCAATCTGGACTTACAGTGTCCAGCTCTTTGGAGTAGCAGCAGAGAGTAATTTGAAGTCGATCCAGGCCTTTTAATCAAAATTCTTGAAACTTGCTTCTGGCGCTCTTTTTTATGTAAGCAATAAAACCATCCACGACGATTTCAAAATTCCGACAGTAAAGGAGCTAATTGAGTCCTTGTATAGCAAATTTCACGAATGACTAGATGACCATTCAAACCAACTCGCCCGTGATCTATCCACAAGGAACTTCCCATCTGTACGACGTCTCAAGCGAAAATGGCGTAGAGACCTCTTGGTCTGAATAACGGACAATACCCGTACAGTAGTTATAAACGGAGAATGTACCACTGGGTACCTCTTCTCCTTAAAGTGAAACTACCCACCGCCATTTAAATATCATATACGGAAATTACGCAGCTCAGTGTATAGTACCGTAATAAAATTAAAGACAAAAAAAAATTATAGTAATGTTTAAGATGTAGCCTAATGTTAATACTTTCGTAGAAACGTTCGGTAAAGTTTTTGTTCTTGGATCCGTACACTTAGAGTAAATATGATATTATTTATGAATTAAAAATTTTACAACACGCATGAATAAACATTTTAAATAACCATAAATAATTTTAATAGAAAAATACGGGTGTATTATGATTATCCATAAATGTATCAAATTTCTTTTTTAATAAAAGAGATGTTTATAATTCTGAAGTTGTACATACATACATCATATCTATGTCCAGTAAGATGTAGTTTGTATCTGCCTACTGAGTTCATCTGATGCACCTGTAGGATCTCTGATAAGTTAACATGCATGCAGATATCACCTACATGTCAAAATATTATGTTTCTACATTTTAACACGTGTCCCTGATATTTATAATACAAAAGTACCTACGTGATATTTATCCAAGCCTTTTCAAGAGAGGACCCATGTGGTGATATCACAATTTTTCTCTGTTCCTTACTCTCTCTTGGTTATCTTAAAAATAATACTAATAATATCTTCCCACCCAGTATATAAACCACAGCCTATTATAAATAACGCACCCATCTTACGTTTTTTTTACAGTAGAGGTGTACTACATCCAAAAATATAACAAACATACATTACTAACTAAACATAATCCAAGTTAAGATTTCAAAAACATGTCTCAAGATAAATTTGCAAGGTGTAATTTACCGCATAAATACGTGAGATTTTTAAGCGTGGGAGTCAATCTCTCTTATATCTCCCATTTCTTTCTGTCCAAACTACTACGCAAATATAATATACGTTTAAAATGTAAGAATCAACCTCCTGGACTCTAGGGAAAAACTATTTTTATAAACGATTTTATCATCTGTGCAAAGTATAAGTGTTCACACATATATTAAAATTATAATGTAAAAGAAGAAGAAGGAGAAGAAGAAGAAAGAAACTTCGTAATTATTATTAAAATATTACCTACAATCGTATCAAAGGATCGTATACTTTAATTTGTTATGTACTTACAATATAGTAATACTACAAAAACAAAACATTTGCACGCTACATATTTAACGGTTACATTCGATTTAAAAATTAATATTTCATTTCTTTTTCACTTATATCAGAAGTAAGTTGTATGTTAACTGTTATAATTATCTTACATACAGACCTATTTATTTATCCATTGAAACTTTTTTTCATTCATTACTTTGCATGATCAAGCCACTTTTGTTTTGTAGCCACCATTTATCTCGTAATGTATCAGATTATAGTTTATTTGATTTATTTTATATTAGTGTATACACGAGTTTTATTTGGAATTCTTTGATTGTATTAGAATTTAAAAAAAAATTTCTTGTCCAATATAAAATATAGGAAAGACACGTAGGTATTGCTTTCTAGATAGGTAGGCCTATTGTAATTTGTATTAGATTTTTCAAAATCGAGTTTTCGGCTCCCTGAACCCATGAAATATGTTTATAGCGATTGTTCTGTGTATGTTTGTGAACAAACTATCAATTTTTGTACCAAAAATCTTAGGTACAAGTTGAAATTTGGAACTTATTTTAAGTAGCCTGTATATTTTAATAGGACCCAACCAACACATTTTCATCAAAATCGGTCAACCAGAAGTATTAGTGTTATTAGTATTAGTTTATAGTATAAAATCACATAATATAATTTATAGTAATAGTATTAGTTTATTATTGCAATTTTCCCCTTTTTGTGATAGTTTAAAACCTGGTGCTACGATTTTGTTTAAAATCGCGTCATTTAATAATATTTTTGCACTCTACAAGATTATGGTAAGTGGAATTTATGCTGAAAATCTTGGAGGGTTGTGGTCTCGTGGTAAAAAATTGTTTATTTTTTAAGATTGTATGTGATCAAAGTTGTAGAAAAATAAAAATCCTGTAACTTTTATTTGTAATGCTTTTCTACAGCGCTTCTTTTTTGGGTTCATATCCGTCCCGGATGTTGCACACCATATTAACAATCTGAACCTTATCCACTGCTGCTCGAAACAGCTGTTTGTCGTTTTCGAGTACCATGTATTCAGATTTTTAAAACAGGACTTACCTACTTGCTTAGTTTAGCGTAATTTTACGCGCGCGCGCACACATTCATACACCAATCGCTAAAAATATGTGTTTTGAAACTGAAAACTTGTATTTCCGGTGAAAATTCGATTTTGAAAAATCGACATGAAAACAATACTTTCCTTCCCTATAGGCATATATACATATAGGGCAAAAGAAAGTAGAAAGTAATATATTAAATTATGGTGGAATATATTATAATTGTAATTAGTAAATGTAATACCCTATGTTGTTGTTATTTAGGTCAACAGCTGAAAGGCTGGTTTGAACCTCTAGAGGTTTTAAACTAAGTAAAAACGAGGACTGAGGTGATTTACTATTGCCTTCCTCGCTGAGTTGAAAAGGCCTTCCGAAAAGCATCCACTTTCCACCCTGCGAATGACACCTTCATTTCATTCACCACAGGGTCTGACTGCATAGTGAAATTCATTACTCTCAGAGGAGATAACTTTGACTAGTGTCTTTTACACCTCTACCTGTTCTGTTCTTAAATAGTTCAGTCACATAATTGGCTGACCATGCGATAAGAAAAAGAATAATTTTTGTAGCCCTGGAACCAAAAGATCGAGTGCAATTAATTTAACACTCCACCTGTCCGTTGTGGGAAAAGTATAATACAGTAATGTATAAAGTGACAACTTACGGATTATATTTGAACTCAGCACGTCATGGAGGCTATACCACTTATCACGGCCTCTTGTCATGGAGGTATACTACTTATCAATATATTATTGTTTTAACATTTGAAATAAGCAAAGAATACCTAAAATTTTATACAAGTGTCAAATATTATAAAAGTTAAAAAACTCGACAGAATAAAAGGGTGATATAAAGATATTCCGTGACACAGTTAACTAACTGCGTAAGAGGAAATGTACCTGTAATTGTTGGTAAGCTTTAATATAAGGTACACCGACTACGGTATTCCGTACTAGACGTATTGAATAGCGGGTAAAATGAACATATAAGTATACCTAGGTACTAACAGTACAAGATAATATCAAAATAACGAGTCTGCAACTTCTTGTCTTATCTAAAGACAATCGATAATACAGACTGTATTAATACATTTAATTATTATTTCCAAACGGCAGCCTACGTATAGAAATGCCTATATTATCCTCCCACATCCTGTGGAAGTAACCGTACCGTGACGTCATTACCTATTATCACGCAACATATATTCTATCAAGTACTTTTAAGTTCATTAATTACTTTCATCAGTTGGTTTCGCATATTTCATCTTCAGTCATTTTGGTAAAAAATTCTAATCTATCAGTATTATTACAACACGTTAAGATGTTATTCAATTTATAATTATTTTGTCTGAAATAGTTTCTTTGATAGAATTTAACATAATGATGACACTGTTTCATGGTTATTTTATTCTGTAAGCTAAATCTTGCCCTACCTTAACAGTTTGTTTCATTGTGCACGTATAATTATAATGTATTTATTTTTGTTCAATAATAAAATACAAAAAAATAGTTCTGTTTCTTATCATATGATCAACCAATTAAATAACTGAAGCATTTAAAAACAGAAGAGGTAGATTTTTTTATTTTTTATTTTTTTTTTGTTTAACGTCCGACTCTTCTGCAATTGCTGCTAATGCAGACGGTGAAGGATGAAATGGTTTTTGTAACGTATTAAAATATGCCATGCCTGAATGGGATTCGAACCCAAAACCGCATGATGAGAGGCGAGCACGTTACCAACTACGCCAATGCGGTCGGCAAAGAAGAGGTAGAAGTGTAAAAGAAGCTAGTTAGAGTTATCTCCTCTGAGAGTAATGAATTTCATTATACAGTTAGACCTTGTGGCGAATGAACTGAAGGTGTCATTTGTAGGGTGAAAAGTAGATGCTTTTCAAAGGGCCAGGCATGCTGATAAGCATATTTTTCCACTCAGTGAGAAAGGTAATAGTGAACCATCTCACTCCTCGTTTTACTTAGTAAAGCCTCTAGAGGTTCTTCAAACGAGCGTTTCGGCTGATAACCTAAACAATGATGGTTAGTTTTTTTTTTTAATGATGGTCTGTTGTTTCTCCTCCCAGCATAATTTTTCACATTTTGTGGATATTTTGTATGTAGGTATTATTGCAGTATGTTTAATGGTAAAAACGGGGAAATTTAATTTAATTACGTTAAATTAATTTAATTTTAATTTATTTAATGATGATGCCATGTACTCATTGAATTTATATTTCATTATTACATACAGCAACAATATTGAGAAAAAGCAATGTATTTACCCCACCTACAAACCTTAAATTGAAGAATATTGGTGTAGGATTTAAAAAAAATATTTTTCCCGTTTTTATTGTTAAAAATACTGTAAGGTTGCATACGAAATATTCTCAAAATGTGAAAAATTTTGCTGTGGGGGGGGGAATAACAGAAAAGACCCCAATAATGTAGCCTATATACGTAGCATATTTCCTACAACTTATTTATAACGAACATAATCGTTTATAATAACTGAAATAAATTTTATACATTAAAAAATAAAATAAAATAAACTTATGTCCAAATTAGTTTATTATGAACAAAAATACAACCTTACCTACAAAGACAATCTGAACTGTAGGCAGGGAAGGAACAATATGATACTATACTTGGGATTCTTTGCAAAACAATCATACTTTATAAATAAAAGAGAACAACAAATAAAAATTAAAGAGAAAGATAAAAGGGAAATACGTACATAGATACAGTCACACAAACATGCTCTCACACTTCCATGCGTAGTACCAACATTTAACTTGGTAGAACCATTTATCATCATCGCAGTTTTGAGTAATGTACATGTAATCTTAGTATTTGCCTGCTTTACTGATAGTTAGTTAACCATTCTGTCTGTGGATTTGTTAATTTTACTATAGTCAAAGTTGTTTTGATCCTAAAATATAAAAATTTCTTACATAATCAGTCCAATTTATTGTTACCAAAAACTTTGTATGTATAGGTAAAAATATATAGGAAGAATCAGTGACCAGGATGTTCAGTGGTCATTAGACTTGTACGTGACTAGTAGAATTTTTTTTTAAATTTTCTGCCTTATTATGCATTTTAGGGCAAAAATTTATGTAATCAATGTTATAGGAAATTTAAAAACCTACATTTTCTGTTTCTAGGATTTATTCTACAAAGCTTAGTTGAGCGTGAATCAGTGATTTTCCATATATTATTACCCATTGAAATCAGTATTTTCTAATAGGTACTAACGTGGTCTGTTAAATTGTTAAAATTTTTATTGCTCATGTAAATATTTCATTTCGTTTATCATACAGTATTATTTGTCAAAATTTTTAATCTCTAAGCTACTTCTTGTTCTATATTTTTCTTGGTAGGTATCCTACATTTAATTGTATCCAATTATTAATTATCCAATTTTTTTCTATATTTGTTCTTCAATTTTATAAATTTCCTTTTTATCGTTCAACTCTTGAACTATCCACTGGGATCTATTCTTTAGAGAATTTTTTTTATTACATCATTTGTTTATTCAAGAAAATATTTAAAAATTTTTAGATGGTTTACTATAGCCTTTATTTTCTGGAAAAAGAATAAAAGTTAAAAGATGAAGTTTATTGAACTCATGAATAATTAATATAAAAACTGAATTATCTATATTGTCGTGTTGTAAATTAAGTGTCTTGGTGGTAGGTAACCTTATAAAATTTAATTTAATATATTTCAAAATATATTTCTTTTGCATTGTTATTTTTTAATTAAATACAGTGCTTAGATGTGAAAATGTTATGCCTAATAGAATTATAAGAGATAATCTGTCATTACAGGAAAAATGAATATTCTGCGGGTCTAATTGTGTTATGCAGTACATACTAAAGTATAATAACGTTATAGTTACGACTTGTGCAAGAAGACTAGTGAAATAAAATGTATAAAATGATAGCAGTTGTATTTTTAAAATGTAATATGTTACTTGCAGTTATAGTTGGAAAACGACGGACAATCTTGTCAGTTGGGGGCAATTTGTCGGATTCCAGCACGTTTGGACCCCCGGAGAGGGCCAGTAGCTCGCCAGGAGCTCACCGTCATTCGGACACTTTATGACATCTCTTCATAACCGTGTTCACTCAGACTTGTTTCATATAGTAATAATACGCTGTTGAAGTGTACCACAAAATATAAAGACAACTAACATAATACAAACCGGACATTTAACTTACCTAGATAAAAATTTAATATTCACTTCAAGTCAACTATGATTAAAACTAGATAAACACAAATGCATTTTATATCTTCCATGGAAATTCATAAACGTTATTTATATAAAAATGCAAACACATAAAATACTGTTATTAAAAATTAAGTGTCAAATTTTATAATCAAATATTTTTAATCTGTTGATCGGCGACCATCTATACCTTTATCTTTAAAATTGATTTATTCTTTTACTTACTGTATTTATTCACTTAATATTATACTGAAAAAAATTCTCTTTCATGATTGCCTTGGTATTTATTTGTGCCTGCATACAATCTGAATGTCGACTGTATTGCCAATGCTCCGTGATACGTCAAAAACGAAACGTTATCAACGACCTAAAGATACCCTGTATTAACGATATTTTTCTTCGCTATTTTAGGCGTTTCATATAAAAACTTCGCGAAAACGAAAACCGACTTATACGCGACTTCAGTTTACGAAACTTACCTCAAAACTCGCAAAGGCGTCTTTCTAGGCGTTGGGTAGAGATATAATGTAAGCTACATAAATTTATATGTACCCCGTTGCAGTTTTACTGTTAAGTATTGGTCTCCCTTAACGTATTTCTCATGTCATTTCCTGTACCATTATCATATTTACTGGTTGTGAATTCACAGTTGCATAAACACAAACGTTAATCGATAATAGAAATTAATACACATTATTCTACATGATTTTTGTACAAAATTAAAAATAGTATTACCTCTGTTTATCAATAAAATAGAAGAAACTGAGGAAATGAAGAAAAATGTGTATGACCGCGAAATAAACATTTGCTGGACCTTGACCACATAACACAGTAATTGAGGAAATATGGAACAAATTTACCGCACATGATATGGTAATCTAATTATGGGAGTAATATTGTATCACATTATGTCAAAAATTATATCAAAACCAGTTTAGATTAGAATAACGTATGTTCGATCTAAAAAGTATTTTAAGTACAAAAGTCTTAACTATTTTAAATTAAACCAGCGATATTTGCCAACCGTTCGGGACAAAGTACCAGTATCTGGCCCGTTGCACCCAATGTCAGATGAACAGGAGGTATTGCTGTCAAAGTACTACTGTCTAGTATTCAAATCCGTATTAAAGTAACTACCCGTACTAGGATTTGAACCAGGAACTCGCCTCTGAAAATCAGTTGTTAAACAGTTGGCTCACGGCGATGGCTTTGCCTCTAGATCAACCCGGTGGGTTGATTACACCTTGGCAAAAGAATTTTTTAGTTACAGAAAATCAGATGAACGGGGAAAGCGTATTCCTCAATGCTCTTTAAGTAAAATATTCCTGGGTTAATTATAGCAGGGTTTAAATTCCGTTATATGCTTCACAAACATAATTATTTTCTTTACAATAAGGATAGTTTTTGTATTAGAGGGTTTGGATTTAGTTGTAATCAGTTTGTTGTACTATGACTTTGCTACATATTGAACGTAAGGAATTTTGAAATCAAAGTCCAGGGTATCATTATACATTTTTAAGTTTACCTAATATGGAGCTCTTGATATGACGTAAACATTTTGATTGGTACGTTTGTAGATGTTTAAGGTTACTGAAATTCGCCGAGCCAATTTTTTGGACTCTATAAGAGCTAACGGGTTTAAACAGCGATTTATTTATTAATAATTCAGAGAAAATTGGTAAAGATGAGCGTTGACTAACAAACCGCAGTTCAGAATTTAATAGAAGTCTCTTCTTGTTGTGTGCGACTGGCAAGTGAATCTCTCGTCAAGTTTGTGGGAGAATTACTTCTTAAGAACTGATAATTTTACATTCTGTCCGAAGATAAATTTATCAATTCGGTTATATAATATTTTGGACACATCAGTATATCTACGGACTTAACTAAAAATAAAATTACTTAACAATTATAATTCCAATATAAACAAAATTTAAAAAGACAGATACCGCAAGAATATCTCAACTCGTTCATTTCATGTTCTGACACTGCAGGACGCCAGTTGTAAAGAAGTATTTTACACGATCTAATGGCCAGTAATAAATAATTTGCAACAATAAAACCTGCTAAAGAAGAATAATATAAGTTATAAACATTCTTCTTTTAGAGAAAGATAACATGATTTGCGAATATATGGGAGCAAGAAAGATAGATTATGGTTAATATCATGTGAGCAAATGTTTATACCAGTTCTAGTCATAAACCGTCATATGTTTGTGAGAATAAAACCGAGGTTGTAGCGGCTTCTATGATCATATTATTATAATAAACGCGGCTTCCCTACAATAAATAGTTACCAGCGGATGAACTGCGTGTATTCTCATCTAGGCTACATGGACACCCACCAACTTCTCATCTTCGGGCTTTTACTCGTATCGTTAAGGTAACTCTCTCGTCTTACTGTTATATTATTGGGTAGATGAAACGTGCTTGTTTATTCTGACACGTGTTTTTCTTTCTACCTTTTTATTTACTTTTCTTTTTTTTCAATTATTTACACGTGCGTACAGTTATACATTACGTTGTCACGGTAAAAATAATGATGATTAATATAAGTTACTATAAGGTGGTGTAATTTTATCAGTTGTACCCAATTTAGAGAAAATATCACGCTGAAAGATAAAGCATTTATTTTGAGATTTTTATTTAAAAAAAACAAAGAATGTTTTTGTATTTACGTAACACATTTTAAATTCTTGTAAACATAGGCTATAACGTGAAATAAAGATGTAAGTTTTCGTTTTCTTTGTTTTGAAACATTACTAAGCACAGAAAGATTACAAAAGATTTTTTGAGTAGCCACAATCATCCCGAATGTTCTTTTGATATCTTTGGTCGGTTTAAAGTATCTTCACATGTTTTCTACTTAGTTCAATATTGAGTATAAGCCTTCTTAAAAATTTTCCACGTTTCCCATTCTCTTTTTTGAATCTCTCCCTCGTATTTGTGGTCGTTCTCGTCCACTTACTTCCTTTTTTGTGTATTTCATTATGTTCCACTTTAATTTTTATTAAATATTGATTTTTGTACGAAATCATGCCCTTCGGTAATATTTTTTACATTTTCCTTTGGTTTTTGACGTCGTTATGTTACTCCTATCCTTAGCTTTCTATGGCACGTTGTGTTTTTGCTAGTTTGCTAATATTTTCCTTTGTGAACACCAACGTTTGCGTACGGTAGGTACGATAATAATTGAGGCACACATGAGCCAAATACCCGTAGTATTTGAATATTTTGAAATTTTTTGATTTTCAAAAAACTGTTAAATTTTCTTTAAAAGAAAACCATTCAATCTTCCAAACGCCACCCAATTCAACCGTCTTCTTCTATTGACTTCCATCTTTATTATTTTACTCATGTCTGATTTTTTGTCTTATATATAAATTATTCGTTTACCCATTTTAGTTTTTTGTTATCTACCATTATTTCTTACGTATTTTTTGTGTTTGTCATTCCACTTTTGGTTTTTCTACATGTAAATTAATTTTTAGGCATACTTTATTCTTCATTCGAAGTTTGTATCATTATCTCAGATATAAAGGAAAGTTTTTATGTCTAAAGATAAATAACATATTGTATGTTCTTAGTCAAATATTCCTTATTAAAATATTTAAAATTGATTAAATATTGTGGCAGGCAGTCATGTATAGTTTTCACAGTCAAAAGAGCAAATTCTTTACATTCTTTAAGGGAATTTTTTTTTGACGGAAATGACCTTGGAGAACTAGTTTTGCTACTGTTTCTTTTTTTAAGTTTTTGATACGTATGTAGGCTTACATGTAAGTTTCAGTACATATATTTCAAACCATTTGAGTATAATTTGGAAGTGTTAAGATAAGAACTTTCCTTGTTTAGCACATATTTGTTCATTCCTTTTATTGATGAACCGAGGTACCATTTAACTTTTCTAATTTTTTTTATGTAACTTATTCTACAGAAGATCACATAACTTTTACGAAAATGTTCCTTGAATTTTCCAGTGGCCTACTCGCATAATTAATTCTGAATAATGTTATATAGTAGTATAAACTATTAAAGAATTTTAGTGACGTCACTGATGAGCGTTGGCTAGCCTAAAGAAGATAAATCGGGAACGCACATCCTTATCAGTTTTTATTCAAGTTATAAATATTTTAATGCAAATTTAAAATATTCATCTATACAATTGATAATCGTAGTTTTTAGATGCAAAAGTCAGAAATTGATAAGGAATAACGTAGTTATATTGCCATGACTAAGATCATGCGCATTTCTATTCTAATTGTATTTCCTATTTAAACAGAAAATATTTTCCCTTCATTTCTGAAATAGAGTTCTTCAAATACAACTAACTTATTTTGTGGTGAGAAATATAGGATGCCGCTTGTATAAAGTACAAATTATAAGTTTCCTACTACTTGCCCAGTCACTAATTCACACCCTAAATTGTTACCAAACCCTGATCTTTTTGCTTTGCAGTTTTGCACATAAACCCTTGCGCTACAAACTTGTATAAAGATATTTATTTTTAACTGTTTATGAATATCATAACAGTAGTTATTTGAATGCACTTTTATTTGCGAATGACGTGTGGATTGTGTAGGAGACAGAAGTTGATCTTCAACGGGCAGTCTATGTGTTACACAAAACTGTGTAAAGATTTTGGCTTAAAAATTTCCATTGATAAAACCAAAATAATTGCCATAATTGCTTGGGTCTTTTCTGTTATCCCCCCCTCCATAATTTTTCACATTTTGTGTATATTTTGTATGTAGCCTATGTATTCTTACAGTATATTTTTAACGATATAAACGGGATAAATTAAAAAAAAATCATTTATCAATATTTTTCAAGTTAACGTTAACGTTTTTTTTCAAGTTAACCATAAACGATTTATTGAAAATTATTTAATAATATTTAATTTAATTATGTTAAATTAATTTAATGATTCATTTATTAAATGATGTCATGTACTCAATGAGTTTATATTTCATTATTATATACAGTAACAATATTGAGAAAAAGCAATGTATTTACCCTACTTATATTTATCCTTAACTTTAAGAATATTGGTGTAGGATTTTTTAACATTTTTTCCCCGTTTGTATCGCTAAAAATACTGTAAGAATACATACGAAATATTCAAAAAATGTGATAATAGCTGGGGGAGGGATAACAGAAAATACCCAATGGCTTTTAAGGGCAAATATCCTGTTCATTCAAAAATAGTTGTGGATTATACCGGTTCGAAGAGAGTATCTCACTTTCGTTATTTAGGGTGTAATGTGGGATTTGATTCTGATTTAGATATAGAGCATAAATTAAGCCAATTCCAGATATATGCGGGACTATAAGCAGAACTTTGGGTAATAGAGCGAGAAAGGTCACTAAAATTAAGTTCTATAAAGTTATGCCAGCTTCAGTTATTCTGTACAGAAGTGAGGCATGGACAACAACAAAAACCCAAGGCGGAGAATCCAGACGGCAGTGATGAGATTTCTGCGAAGGACTAAGGGGTATACGCGCTCGGGCAGAATAAGGAATGAAGAAATTATGTGAGAATTGGGTATTTTCAACTTGAACGAAAAGATATAGGATTATCGCCAAAATTGAAGACAGCACATGGTAAGGATGTCAGATCACAGGATACCTAAGCAGGCGCACTGGTATTCTCCAGAAGGTAAAAAGGATATCGTTAGACCTAGGAGACGATGGAGGAAGATGATATAGCATATGAGTTCGGAACAGGCTGCGGCCTAATCCTTGGTTGGAAGAAGAAGAGAAGAAGAAGATAAATATCATGGACTAATGTTTTAATAAGTTGATGTGTTGTGGATTTAGAAATGAAGTGTCATGAATGATCACTTGTCATTAAAGTTTATGTCAATCAAAATGAAATAAATGTCAAAATATTAACTGACGGAAATAGATACATCAAAGTCATTCGGATGAGTGGTTAATAAACTAGTTGAACGATGGTAAAGTAATAATAGGAAGAAAAGTTCAGAGGTTACTGTAACGGGTGTTATTCTATGTTAACTACGAATTGAATGAGAGAGGGGTTGAATTTACCGGGACGTTGAAAAATAGGGCATAATAAACTAGAGGGTTGTACGCTCGAGCAAGTTCCGATTAGCTTACGTGGCTTACCCCGGATTACATGCAGACCAGTGACTGTTGTATCAGAGAGGGCTTTGTGGTCTCGGAATGCGTGAGAAGAGAACACTGTGATTTCTTGAATGGGCATCAACATTCGGTCAGAAACACAAGTATAATATATGTAACATATTTAGTTCACAGGTCAATAAATCTGTAGTGGGGTCTTGTATATTTTTGTTCATTATTATCCATCGATATATTGTTACGTCCCTCTGAATTTCCTAAATAATAGTAGGGGATCGTTTTTATGTAATGGATTATCAGGATCCAAATATTTTCCTTACGTTAAAAAAGAAACAAAATAAAAATATTGTAAATACTATACATCTTAGATTTAGCATTATACTATATGGAACAGTAGTCATGCTTCATAATACTCTACTACAAACTGTTCATATCAAAGGATCTTATTCTTCTTCAGTGATTTTAAAAACAATGTTTTCCTAAAATTTGTATTGTTTAAGCTTCCGCATTATTCAACCATACTGTTGATAAAAACGTATTGTATCTCTTATAATAGAATGATTATTCACAGATCAGAAATTTTAGCAGACTTTGTATAAAAGTTTCCTTAAAAAATAAAACAAGAAGAAAAATTATTTGTTAAACTCTGATACCATTTATCAGTTCAGTTATTCTGTACGTAAGTGAGGCATGGACAACAATAAAAACCTAAGAGCGGAGAATCTAGAAGGCAGAGATGAGATTTCTGCGAAGGACTAAGGGGTGTACATGCTTGGAAAGAATAAGGAATAAGGTTAGCATTTGGGTATTTACAACTTGAACGAAAAGATAAAGGATTATCGTCAAAGTTGGAGACAGCACGTGGAAATGATGTCACGGGATACTTAAGCTCTGTTATGCTCTAGAAGATTTTTACCTTCTGAAGGTACGTCGGTAGACCTAGAAAAAGATGGATGTTAGAGCCTTGATGGCAGGAGTTTTGAAAATAACCCAAAATAAATTGGATAAAACGAGTTAAGCGGTAAGCCGACTTGTAACTGTAGGACATCAATCCACTATCAACGACTAATGGCAGATTAATGTAAACTGAAGCATAAACGACTTATTCCGGAGGACCTAGTTTCATTTAATGGCGCCAGAAACCAACGGCGGAACGACTGAATAAGCAAGATACAACGATGGAAAGTACACTGAGGGAGACAAAGGAAAACGATAAGTAACTGCTGGAACAGCAGGACATCACTGGTCAACTCAAACACAAAATTAGAAAGCGTACAACAAAATAGACTAATTCGCTTACCTGTTGAATGGCCTGAAGTGTAGAAACGGCGTCCACGCGACACGTGTCCGGGGTTCGATTCACACTGTAACTTTAATGTTTGATACGAAAACAAGAACAATTGTAAATGATTATAAATTACACACATAAGCAAAATCACACTTGAAAATGATGTATGGTACATCAGAAACGAACGAAGCATAACGACAATTGCAAAAGCGACGCCATAGGATGGCCGGCGCAGAGAAGGCACGAACAGTCTACATGCCGCAGAATCCAACCAGTGAGTGAGTTGACCGGGAAGAATGGAATGTGAGTAGTGGGAGAATAATTACGTCATGAACTGAGATCACCATCGGAAATCAAGACAAGTATACAGACAGAGGCGGGAAAAAGGTTATTAATACAAAATCAGTGTATTTAACGACGATAATAATTAGCGGGGAAATATGAATTACTTAACGGGGGTGCGATTGGCCTTAACATACCGCCCGCCTAAATCGATGAAAGCGATTTACAGAAACAAAACTAGCAGAGAAGATCGAAGAACGAAGCCGCCCGCCCTGAAACAACCAGGGAGCGGTAAACGTAGCAAAAACGACGAGAACGAAGCAAAGAAGACGACGAAGAAGAATCGAATGAAGCGAAGAACGGAGCATCTTGAGGTGGCGTGACAAACGCACGGGTTTGCCCGGCCAACGACGAACGGAACATCTTCCACGGCTCGCGCGGAAGCCAACGAGAAAGCGGAGTATCTTGATGTGATTGTCAACGAGGGTTGACAACCAGAAGCGACGCAGAAGAAGAAACGAAGAAAAAAGACGACGAACGAAGAGAACAAGCGAAGAACGAAAACGAGCGACGAACAAAACGAATGGAGATGAGGTGAGCGTGAAACGAGGTGAGAACGGCGGAGAAGTTAGTTGCCCAAAGGCAGAGCTAACTGATAAGCGGGTTGCGAAACGAATTGACGAGCAGGCGAACAATGTTGGCGAGAATCGAGAATTGCGGTACGGCGAACTTCACTAACCAGTTGTGAGTGAATCCGTGATTGAGGTTGAGACGACGAACGAGAGTTGCGAAGATCACACCAAGCATTGAACGAGCGAAGAGAGTTGAAATTACAATTATTCACCGGTTGTGAATAATGTGTACGACGATTGGGGCCCCGCCCGCCAAGAGGGGCTAAAGGCGTGCGAAGAGAGCTAGCAGAACATGAAACGACTGAGGAGGGCCGGTTGCCCTTTAGCGAAGCGACTTGCAGCGGTTGATCGAGAGTGTTTGCGAGAGACGACGAGAAGCGATGATTTGAGATGAGTTGGTTAGCCGTAGAATCGACTGAGGCGAACGTAGTAGGTTTTATTGGCGAATTAGCGATGATGCAGCGAGATGCGAAGCGGTTTGGCGAAGAATTGACTGAAGACGACTCGGTGGAGGCCTTCAGTACAGACTTGAATCGAGGCGTTGACTTGAAGCGAGGCGCAGAGTTGAAGCGACGAATTGGCGTAGTACCAGCAGCAAGATCGGTCGAGATACTGGCGGAGTCAGTAGACGAAGCGAGACGAGGATCAACAGCGATGATCTCGGACGAAGCGGTGAAACGATTTGAAAGCGAAGAGACAGAAGTATGGTGAAGACGATTAGTTGAAGCAGAAGGGCGATTAGTTGAAACAGCGGCGTGATTCGAATTATTGTTGAATACAGGCGAAGCGAGTAGGCAGCTAGGCGGCTGGACGATAGAAGCGATAGATTCACTGATTACAGGGTTTGAGGTGACATCGAGGTTGATTGATGACTTAGCAGGAACGATAGTTTGTTGGTCAGCGACGATAATTTGAAGCGAAGATGAATTTTTATTTGACGAGTGATTTTGAACAGCAGGCGATGTGAGATTAACATCAGTAGCAGGCGACGAGACTTGAGCGTTGTTAGCGAAAACAGATGTTGAGAGCGAATCGTTACTTGAAGCAGAACTAAGTGGTTGTAATTCGGGCAATTTTCCGAATACTACATAACCAAATACGGTTGATAAAGCGGATGGAGTACCTTTAATTAAAGGCGTTTTACTAAAATCGAGAATTTCTGAAAAACAATCAGCGCCAAGCAGTAAATCTACTGGATTGGTGCTGCGGAAGCGAAAATCAGCTAGCAGATGTTGTGAAAACTGTTCACCGACTGACTTATGAATTCGAGAAGCAGGTAGGCGGTCTGATATTTTGTTAATAACAGTAGCCTGAAGCGGAAGGCGAAAGTTAGAATTTTGCGGCGACAGAATTGTAAAATTTGTAATACCTTTAACTGAGGTGACTTCGGCTGAAATGCCTTGCAGGCGTTTAGAAGTAGGAACGATGTCGAGTTGCAGTGAACGAGCGGCGTTGTATGTTAAGATGCTGGACTGAGATCCATTGTCGATCACAGCGCGAAGCGGAACGATTTTGCCGGATGAATCGACAGCATGAACGATAGCAGTACCTAGCAGCGCAGTTTGGCCGTTAAGTCGACATGAAAGTGAATAATCGGCAGGTTGGTTAACAATAATGGACGAGGACGACGAATTTGAAGTAACTACCGGCTTATCAGCACAGCAGGTAGTACAAGAATTAATTGGCGGAGTTGCGATAGCATTAGCTTGAATCGGCGGCGAAGAATTTACAAGTAGGCATCCAGTAGCCGGTGAATCGGTGTCCGGATGTACGGCAGGATGATACGGACTAGCAGTTGGCGAATTATGCGAATTAACAACAGAAGCGGTGGACGAATTAGATTTTTGAGGGCTGCGATCAATATGCAGCAACGTATTGTGCGATTTTGACTGGCAGATACGACAATGTTTATTTGAGCTACAATTGCGGCGATCGTGTCGCCCGAAGCAGGCAAAACAAAGTTTAAGGCGAGAAATAATTTTGTAGCGATTATCTACATTTTGTGCAAGAAATTCACTACAGTTGTGAATTGAATGAAAGTGAGATTCGCACGACAGACATTTGAGTGAATTTGATTTGACGAAAAACGAAGGTACATTATCAGAATTAGGAGACGGCAAAATAGGACTACGATGACTGTGTACAGAATTGAAATTATCGGTTACCGGGTTAGCTGAGTCCGGTTGATCGAGGTTTGAATCGCTGGAGTGCGAAGAACTAGCGTTATCTGCAGGTTGAGAAGAATTCAATAATTCTAAAGAATGCATTTTAGCGGTAACGAATGACATTAAGGCCTCGTATGTAGGCACGGCTGAATTAGGATTTGAATCCTCGAACGCTTGCTTTGTTACAGGATCCAAATTAGAATAGGCTATCTCAAAAAGTAAATATTCAAGTAAATTTATATTTAGCAGACGTAAGGCTCCGATTGATGATTCGTGGATATTAAGAAAACCTTTTAATGATTGATAGGACGGAGTGTCAGATTTAACGAAATTGAATATCTGATTTAAGTGAACATTTGCTATGCGCCTTGAGTTGGAGTAGCGCTCAACAATTAAATTGTACGCTAACGTATAATTTTCAAGCGAGAGAGGCAGGTGTTCTATTAGACGCAGTGGTTCACCGACTAATGAGCACCTCAAATAATGAAGTTTTTGAACAAATGATAACTCAGAATTATTGTGAATTAAATCATTGAACAAGCTGATGAAATTCTGGAATTTTGCAACATCTCCGTCGAATGAAGGTAGGCGAATTCGAGGTAATTGTATTAATTGCGAATTAGAAGACTTGACTTGATTTGGTAAAACGATTGTATTGTCCAGAGATTCAATTAATTTCTGGGCGCGATCAATTAACTGGAAATAATGAGTTTCGAAAGCAGTGCGTTCTGATTCGAAATCTGCTTCGGGTTGAAGTAATTCGATATTCGTTTGTATTTGTTCAAAGTCACACCAGAGGTCTAAGAATTTGTCAAGTCGTAATTTGACTTGGTTAACTTCAACGTCAGATTGAAGAAAATTATTAAAACGAGAAAGATGATTATTAACAACGTTGCGTTTATTGATTAAAGATTGTAAATCGTCCATGTTGAAAATAATGAACGAAGACAACGAGCGAAAAACAAATAATAGAATGTAAACAAAACACAGCTGTTTATTGAATCTAGGTTAGTTGCAACTATGATGTATACGTTGCAGACGACGCAAGTGAAGTGATTCTCTCAGCGCTAGCAGTAACGACGGACAGCACGAGAGAGAGCGAATGAGAGAGAGGGCACGCATGCGCTGTAAGCTGCGTGAACCAGTTAACAAGAACGAAGGAAAAAATGGCGACTCTAGCCAAATTCTGGCCGTGTCGAAAGATATAGCACTGAACCGATCTACTGTGACGTCAGCATAGCGTTGGTTGCAACTTGTATTGAATGAACGCGTCACAACACTGATAATGCGTTGCATTTGTTATGCAACTTACCCCGTATTTTTTAACTGAATAAATGAAATTGTTTTTAATATTAATATTTTTATTAATGTTTTTATTAATATATTGAACACATGTAAGACACGAAACACAATAAACGACACGATGAATGCAATGTAACACCATGTAACAACGAATTAAACAAAATACTGAAATTGTTGACGATTGAAAAAATTAAGACAATAGACTGTATTTCCAAATATGCACTGATAAATATCCTGCCCGGGACGGACCAAATGTTAGAGCCTTGATGGCAGGAGTTTTGAAAATAACCCAAAATAAATTGGATAAAACGAGTTAAGCGGTAAGCCGACTTGTAACTGTAGGACATCAATCCACTATCAACGACTAATGGCAGATTAATGTAAACTGAAGCATAAACGACTTATTCCGGAGGACCTAGTTTCATTTAATGGCGCCAGAAACCAACGGCGGAACGACTGAATAAGCAAGATACAACGATGGAAAGTACACTGAGGGAGACAAAGGAAAACGATAAGTAACTGCTGGAACAGCAGGACATCACTGGTCAACTCAAACACAAAATTAGAAAGCGTACAACAAAATAGACTAATTCGCTTACCTGTTGAATGGCCTGAAGTGTAGAAACGGCGTCCACGCGACACGTGTCCGGGGTTCGATTCACACTGTAACTTTAATGTTTGATACGAAAACAAGAACAATTGTAAATGATTATAAATTACACACATAAGCAAAATCACACTTGAAAATGATGTATGGTACATCAGAAACGAACGAAGCATAACGACAATTGCAAAAGCGACGCCATAGGATGGCCGGCGCAGAGAAGGCACGAACAGTCTACATGCCGCAGAATCCAACCAGTGAGTGAGTTGACCGGGAAGAATGGAATGTGAGTAGTGGGAGAATAATTACGTCATGAACTGAGATCACCATCGGAAATCAAGACAAGTATACAGACAGAGGCGGGAAAAAGGTTATTAATACAAAATCAGTGTATTTAACGACGATAATAATTAGCGGGGAAATATGAATTACTTAACGGGGGTGCGATTGGCCTTAACAAGTTTTAAAATATTTAAAGAGTTTCCGAAAACAATAATTATTTCAAATAACATTTTTATGGAATTCAACAATGATTTGGTTTTATGAATTGAAACTCAATAAAATATATTCTGTGGATAGGGTTGGAAAAATATTAGTTACATTCCAGACGTAAAGGGCTTCAACATAAAATATAAGTACTATAGGTGCACATGTATAATGTAAATATATACTTAGACAACTTTACGTACCTATTAGCAGATGTTAGTTGGGTGGTGAATATTCTGACAGAAACGGCAATAGGAGTCTGGGTCCATTGTTGAAATCTTGTTTCTGCCCTCTCTTTCAACAGTATATATGCGTCTGTACAATCACGAAGGGGTTTTAAATGGAATGACTATGGGGAGACCGGCATGTGCCCAGCATGAGATCTGTTTGTTTATTTGTTTGTTTCTTATTTTTTTATTCTTTATTTGCAACACAAACCGAGATGAATGTGGCGAACCCGTTCGGTTCCTATTCAGGAAACAATGCTTGTATTCCCCCCTCCACCAATAAATACAGTTTCCCTCAGTGACATTTTGTATAAATTTTTATTTTCCTATGTTTATAAAACTCACTTCAATAATATTACTCTCCAACAGAGTAAATTACATACACATTTTTACCTATTCATATAATTTAATGTATATTATTTTAAACGATTTTTTGTTTAGCAATTTTTAATAATTGTAATTATAAGTTATAATCTAAAACAATACATAAAAAACCGCTATTATATTCAGTTGATAGTTAAAACTGTTTTGGATTGCTTTTGTTTAAACAAGAATAATATTCAAATAATAATAATAATATTCCATAATAATATTATTTTATAATTTAGGCCCAGGTTTTTGATACATTTATTTTTTAAATATTTAATTCCTGTTTCTAGCTTGCTATCTCCAGTTTAATCCCACCAATCTTTTGATATCATCTCCCTGTCGCATCTATGGTCATTCTCATTCGCTTTCTCTCTATTATTTTTGAATAATACTATTCTATCTTTTGTCTACATGTCTTTCATTATTGTCCACCTATTTTCATTTTTATTGAACCGTTTCTTGTACGATGTCGTGCACATATCTTATATGTTCAACTGTTTTTGCTATTTTGTTGATATTCCCCTTCATGTACTGTACCTCCATGTTTTTGTACTGTAAATTCGAATCTTAAATTATTGGTAAGTTACCTTAATGCATAAAATTAAAATCGTTCAGACTACTTGGCCTAAATAAATATATTGTCGAGTAAAATATAAGGCTACAAAAGGAATTGGGCTACGAAAAATAGTTCTGTTTCTTACCACATGATCAGCCAATTGACTGAAGTATTTGAAAACAGAAGAGGTAGACCAGTAAAAGGCATCACCGTAGTCAGAGTTATATTCTCTACAGTATTACACATAGACCCTGTGGTGAAGGAAGTGAAAGTGTCATTTGCAGAATGGAGGGTAGATACTTTTCAGAGGGTCTGACGTGCTGACAAGCATACTTTTCCACTCAGTGAGAAAGGCAACGGTAAACCACCTAACGCCTTGTGTTACGTAGTAAAGTCTCTACAAGTTCAACCAGCCTTTCGGCTGATTACCTAAACAACATAAGTAAAATAATAAGTTACATTATACCTAAAAGTCAAAAATTTGGTGTATGAAATAAAGTTTATATTATATACTGCACAGAACTCAATCAGGAGACTCATCAGGCATTCATTAGGTGTGGCCCAAGGAAAACTATGTAAAAACCTTGACCAGGACAGCTAAACATTACAAATTATTCTTAATTGTGCATCAAATAGTTTGCATTTTCATTAACTAAAGTCAGAATTATAATTTAGGAAAACATAAACATTTTTGTAGACATTTTTATCAATGATGATGATATTGTAAAATGTTTTAGGTAACGTTTTCTGCTATTGTAGAGGGCCTACTATTGTAGATTAAACTTTAATAACTCACTCCAAAACAGAAAAAGAACCGGAAAATTTAGATAAGCTGAACCTTTTAAAATTTATTCTTCTTCTCTTATCTTTTCGGCTTACTAAGGAGAAGGTTTAGAGCTTTTGTCTTACACTTGATGTTCATTCATTTTCATTTTTCCTAAGCCATTTGTATTTTTTAAGTTAATTCTTTCTTTTGGAACCCTTTAATTTCTTAACTTTTTTAGAAAAGTAATTTTTTTATATTTATTTATATATTTATCGGTTTCTATGCACCTCTATTCAGTGTTAATTGTAAAACTTAAATCTTTTCTAGTTTAACATACATTTGTCCATAAAACTGTATTTTTCTTTTTTAAATAAAGTCAGTTTTCTCTTCTATTTTCCCATTTTAATGTACTTCTTTTATTATTTTTAGGTTAGTTTATCTATGAACATAAATTATTAAAATATTTTCCTTATGAGTCTGGTAATTTCTAGAAAATACAGTAATTATAATCTATTCTGCAACAAATGCGGAAAACCGTCAAAACTAGAAATTCTAAATTTTTTCCGTATCCTCTTTTTGCATTATCAATCGAGGAGATTTTTCTGCGAGGAACGCGGGTGTTAAAGTGCTTGTAATTTATTAACCACAGAATGAGACTTAGGAATAGTAATTATTACATATCCATAACCTTGTGCCTAATAAGAAAAAAAACATATTTAATCGACAGGAAACGGGATGCAATACGCAGGATATTGAAATAAAAATTTGTGAAATGAATGTCGCTTCATTTATAGATTTTCTTTAAACCAACGGATGACGTTTGAATCGATCTGAACGATCTTCCGCTCAGGTCATCGTCATTAAGAATTTTGAATGAAGATTCAGTAGACCAGTTTGTAACGTAGTTCATATCAAAATTAAATATATTCTTCTTATTTAAATCCATTAAGACAAAATTCCAAAAGTATAAATATATAAACTGCTTCCTTTCCGGTTACTGTTTATCGTGTTGTATAAATTTGTAATATATGTATAAATACTTTTTATATTGGATATATTTTTATCTGCAGGAAACGACAGCGGGTTTTTTGTGTAGCTATAGGTACTAATAACTGTAATAATGTCGTTTTGTCAAATTCATCTGGAACGGAATTTAAACATGCATACGGGCTTAAAATGTTTTATTATGGATAATCTTAAAATAAAACGTTCATTGATAGGACTGAATGTTAAAAATCCATTAAAGAGCGCTTGAAAAATAACTTGACAAAAGATGAGAAATCTGTTGTACTTTAAAGCAATCTTCCTCATGATTGCATAAAATAATACAAGTAATCTAAAACGTATTGTATTTTTGAAAAAATAATAGTCTATCTCCATTTTTATTACATTATTATTACACTCTTTCATAATTTTTTTGAGTTTCATCAGATTTTTCTTAGTTTCTTCTGTGTTTCTCTGTCATCCAATAATTTTTAATTTTGTAACGTATTCATTTTCCTAGATAATTGAAGTAAGATTTATTTTATTAGTAAGTAACACGTGTGCATGGGGAAATTAGTCCCAAAATGTTTTATTTAACTAAAAGAACAAAGACAATGATGATACGACAGTCAAGTAAATTAAAAAATTTAAACTGTTATACTAAAAGATACTGGTGGCCAACAATACGCTGTACCTAGAAAACGAACAGATAACAAACACAATGAAAAAAGACGATTGTCGTTCGTCAGCCACTTAATCAGGATGCAAGAAACAAGGCTCGCCAAGAAACTTCTCAATCAGCTCATGCAGTAGGCCTACAAATCACAGAATGGCTGGCTATAGGAGATGCACAACGATATAAACACCCTGGGGATAGCGTACTACATGATTCTATAACGAGAAGATGGACCCAAAATTAAATTGGCACTAATAACCTGAAAAGCTCGACAATATAAAATAACTGACGAGCAGAGGAGAGCAAGATCTGAAAAAATGAAGAAGATTTGGGATAGAAGAAAACAAGTCAAACGATCCGCTAAAGACTGAAATTTGACTATGTAGCTCCAATTGGGTCTTAAAAAATGATACTAGGTCTATAAATCTACTAAAACTTCTACACTAAAATATAAGTAAATGTTACCAAGGACAATAAAAACGCAGACAATAAATAACTATTCTAAATAATATTAGTTACAATTAGTTATTAATAATAACTAAATTAACTAATATTGCTCGAATTGGGGCTAAAAAAAGATACTAGGTCTATGAATCTCTTAAAACTTCTACACTAAAATATATGTAAATGTTACTAAGGACAATAAAAACGCAGACAATAAATAACTTAAAATTTGTAACAGTAGGTACTTCCGTTTCATGAATTTCACTCACAAATGATGCTCCGTAAGTATAGTAGTCGACAAATATGAAACGTCTATAACCAAAACAACTGTTGATATAGGGTATTTAAATACGTAAATCAATTCTTTGAAATAATGCACTTAATATTCTAAGTATTTCCAATAAAAAAGTACAATATAACGGTCTAGAATTAATTATTATTCTTAACAACAATGAAAATATTAACAACACATTACACGTATTTTAGTTACATACTTACAAACTTAATATATGCTATAATAATAAATTTAACCTAAAATTTAATTATATATAAAATACAACATAACATAGGTATTTATACCTACAATACTTGTAATTAATAGAGAGTCTATCAATCAAATAAATAAAATATCCTGCACGCAATATATTTCAGGAATCTTTAAGTCGTTTATTTCTTGAACGGGATTGGTTAACCAAATATGGAATTAAATCTCTGACAACAACGCTTTCAATAAATAAAACCTGAATGAAAGAAAATTCATCATTAAATCATTGACCCGGTTTATTAATTTTCTTCGTGTATTTATACAAACATTGGAATTAACAAACACGATTTACGACCATCTTAGTTGTAGTTAATATATGTCTGTATTGTTTGTAATGTTTATATTTTATGTAATGAGGTGTTATGGAAAAGTTGCTTTCTTAAATACAACATTAATAAAAGGAATCTTACTTATTTAGTATATTATTTTTAACGTTAGGAAAGTATTTTAGGCTTGTTTATATTATATATAATATTTTATAATACTAACAATAATAATATAAAAAAGTTATTATTGAATTTTTAATGATAATAAATAGCACTTCATAAAATTCTTTAATGTAATTATAAATGAAAATAATGTAGTGATTAGATTTTAAATTAATCTAATATTTTTCTTCTTTTACGTAACTGAATAAATATTATGAATTTTTAATTTTCTCAATAGTAAATTTATTTCTGGATTAGATGATTCATTTCGTAAATAGTTAAGAAATTTATTAATAAAACGTTTTTGCTGATAAAATGAATTTTAAATTGTAGTTTATACAGGTTTGTTCACTCTAAATCCACCCATACGTCTCAAACAGAAATTATTACTTTACAATTCTGTCTTAAAACCTATCTGGATGTACGCTATTCAAATTTTTGGTTGTGCAAAGCTGAGTAATTTAAAAACTCTTCAAGCATTCCAGTCTAATTTTCTCCGTATAATTACCGGTTCACCATACTATGTCTCAAATTACACACTACACACCGAATTAAAAACACCATTCATTTGCGACATTGTCAAAAAAAGTTATATTGAATTCTACTCAAAACTACCAATCTATAATAATCCGCTTATCAGTGATAAGGTAAATCCGCCAGGCTTCATTAGAACATTAAAAAGAAGATGGAGTAGAAATATTCAATTCTTTCTGCATGTTTATGTCGAAACATATAAAATAATGTGAATTATTAGATGAAATTTTTATGTTGTTTTAAATACTGTTTTATTAGGCTTACTAGGCTTACTATTGGTAATAACTTTTCTGTGACAATATGAACGTTTTTGTTTTTGTTTTCATACTTTCGTATATTTTGAGTACATTGTTATTCCAAATTTAACATAGCTGAATGTTAAATTTTATATCATGTCTGTTCTTGTTATTTGTTATTTAATATCAATGTTGTCTCATCTTTTGGTTGTTCTATGTAGTACAGAAAGTTAAAGATTCAAAATAAAAGATAAAAAAATAATTGTTGTTTAAATACGGAAAACGGCTTGAATGCAACACAAATTATTTGGGAACAATTTTTTAGATAACAGTGATTCAATACGAAGACTAAAATGGAGGCACTCCATAGACTTATTCGATTACTAACTTATATTTCTACTAGGCTATTTGTTTTTTTTTAATATTAACGTCATTGTATTGTTGCACCTAATACGAGTACATTCAATCTATAAAAACAAGATAAATACATCATTGGAGAAAGATCCTCCGCAAAATTATGAATCCAAAGATAGTAGACGGACATTACTGGTACACGAGAACGAGAAGAACTGCAAAATGAAAATGAACGATTAATAGAAATTAGAAAAAGAAGACTAGAACGATATACGTATATAGAATATGTATAGAAGACACCTATATAGAATGGATGACAAACAGTTGACAAAACAAATTTTTAAGACACTAAACTAACAGATATCTTAGGTAAGCCCTATCAGATAAATGGTTTAAAGAAGTCAGGAAGGATATTGAGAAAACCGAAATAAACTGAGGAAACTTAATGAACCGAGCCTAATTCAGACAAATAATTACGGACATTAAGGGCTTCCGTAAAGATCAAAAACAGAATATCGGGTGAACAGAAGAAAGAAGAAAGCCTAAAGTGAACGAATGTTGAGAATGTGGGTTGAAAAAAGAGCTTCCGGAAACTAAAATCACTTCACGCGGTCTAGAATCATAAAACAACCAATAAATAGTGTTTAAGGGTATCGTCACTGGGAGATACCTTTTTAGGATAATTATTTGTGTAACAAATCTATTTTTGGTTCTATTAAGATTTGGTTATAGATAAATCTGTTAATCAAATTACTATGGGGCACATAAAGAAAATTAATATTGCCATGAAATACGATTCCCTGATAATACAACTGGCTTAATAATTATTTCATATTACTATTTATGTACTAATCGAATATATTAGCAATGTTAAACATTATTTGATAAACCAAAAAATTAGCTCTAATTGTTAAGTATAATGAAGACTATCTTCATAAGTCGTATAACTTTCTTATCATCACACCGAACTTCCGATTCATTACTAATATTTATTAGAATTCTTTACATTGTTGAAATCTATTTTTAAAAAGGAAGTGACACCAACATACACTGTTAAATGTTATATGTAATTCTCAGAATTTTTTTATCACAGGTACCGCCTACGAAATTTAGTGGTGGGCACATATTCCATTATGTTGCTTGTGATTTACAAAACAGTAGTTGACGGAAATATGATTCACAATAGGAAACAGATATTTGATACGTTTCAGATAAAATTTTATGCATATTTTAAAACTCAGATAAATATGTTAAACGATATTATGTTTGTGTTAGTATGGTCTTACAGCTGGGAATTACAAGTTTTTTTTTATATAGACCAAAAATTTTCTTATTCTACAGCTGACACATTATGAAAAATTCAACCTTTCAATTTATCCGAAGTTTTTTTATAAAAATTCTTAAATATAATCTTATTTTAAAGCAAAACAAAAATTAAAGAAAAGTTAAGGAGACGAGAAAACTTTTAAAAGTGACCTTATTTATTACATTTTTTATGCTCTACAGTTTACAAGATATTGTTAGCGACACTTCGACTGACATCCTTGGAGATTGTGATCTCGTAGTAAACATTATTTCGTTTTTAAAGATTGCGGCTTTAATACAATATGCATTTTAGAGCAAAAGTAATGCAAAAGTGTTTCAAAGTTGTAGGAAATTAAAAACCTTTTACTTTAATTTAAAGCAATTTTTTCTACAGATCCCTAGTTTAGCATCAGTCATTTTTCGTATTTTTGAGTTTTACACAGATTGATTTTCATAATGCACTCACAATTAAATTTAGGTTATATTTTTAATTTTACGTTGTTTACTAACGATTAAACATTAGTTATATTGTTAATTATTTACATTGGCAAGAGAAAGTCATGTGAGTGTTTCATTTCTCATATTTTCTTTATTAATAAAAAGTTATTTTAAGTAGTAAACAGTAGACTTATATTTACCGTAGAGTATATAACCGTACCACCGAACCACCATCAATAGAAATATATATAATACTGTACTACCAAAATACGGACATAATTCAATGAAAAATTTATAGTCTAGTTTCCTTGTTCAATTTAGTGACAGTGGAGACTTAGAGGAAAATTCAAGGTTATTTAAAAAATTACTGTATAGTATGTACAAGTGGGTAAAAAACATATTTTTAAAAGAATTTTACCGTGATTTTTTTCGTTAATTTAATCAGTTTTGAGATTCTGTATTTTTCCGTGTGTTGAGTACTCTTTAACCTTTAACCTTTAGTACTCTACATTAGCAATAAATGCAATAAATTAGTGTATTTTTTAAACTAAAATTTATGATAGGCTTTTATAATCCCGTTGGCGTAGTGGTTAGCACAACTAGCTTCTACGCCGGGGTTCTGGGTTCGATTCCCGGTCAGGTCTGGCATTTTTTCATCACTCATCTTCATCTTTCATCCTTCTCACCGTCTGAATTAGGAGAAAAAATTAATAATCTATCGAACATATAGGTTATATGTATTAATAATACATTATTACGGTACAGTGTATCAAATATTTAGCGTGTTCGAATATCCGAAGTAGTTGATTATTAGAACCGCTCTGTTCACAATTAGTTCGGATAACTGACGCTCCACTGTATATCATTTTATAAATACTTTCAGTACTTTATTAACAATTAAACCCATTATTAATTTAGCGAATCAGGTTTGTTATTATGCAATTGTATTCTTCGAACATGATTGTAAGTGTATGGTAATATAATATAGATGTAATATCTATAGATTGTGCTTGTGTATAGTGCACTACTTGTTGAATATTTAGCTCAGTTCGGTTAGATGAAGATTGTAGGGGTGGAAAGAAATTGAGATACTTTTGATAAGAGACTGTTGGCCTTAACCAAGAGGAATATGGTTTGTACTGGAGAACGGAATGACAGATTTGGATCAGAGGTCGTGTGTGGTCAGGCAGTGGAATGCAGCACGATTTAGTCTGATTGCGCTAGTACGGTGCATGCTTATTTTCTCTACTAGAATTTCTTCACTGTTTTGTAACAACCATCGGTATTGCTTCGATCAAGGCCTTCAATCTTGGACCACCCTTAAAATCGACCTCTTCTTCGAATTTTGATTTTGATCGTTCTTTAACGATGGTATTTAATTGTAAACGTTCGCATATTTAAGTTTTCTTTTTTACCTAATTCTTTAAAACTAAGTACCTACTTGATTAATTGTGTTATTACATAATAAATGTAATCCGTAGTAAGTATAAAGATGAAATCCCTTGTAAAACTTTTAGTTTTACCATGAGAGAAAGTACAAAACTTTTAAAGATATATTACGAAGTACAGCAAAGTTCTTGTTTACTTAGTGCAAACAATAAATGCATTAATACTTGCACAATTGTGTAAGATTTTCTTGTCTAAGAGGGAGCTGATTTCGTTTAAAAAAAAGAAAAAGAGTTTTGTTGTTCGATAATGAAAAATTGCAATAGGTTTTTAATTAGGTAATTCAAACAAAATTAAAATGTCAAAATTCGTCACAGGTCTAATACAGTCCTATTCACTTGTACGATAACATAAGTCTATAAAAATAATTATGTTTTGTGTGCATAACTTTTCAAAAAACTCATCAATGTTTTCGGAGAAACATTTTAAAACTTTGGACTTACCTTTACGTATTTGTTAGTAATTTGACTCAGTTAATTTTTTTTACTTGTACTAGCTTACTAATCATCATCTCATTATCAGCATAATTATCATCTCCATCATTGTAATTAATATCTTTAGCTTCAACTACTTCATGTTTCATAATATTAATGCACAGTTCAGAGTGAAGTTTAGTTTTGGGTTTTAAAACACACTACTGAGTGTGTTTTGCATTTTCACACTAAGAACTTTGTTATCCAGACTTATTATCGTCTTTGCTTAAAGTTTATATGTATATTTAAAAAAAACTGATTGCAAAACAATTACGCTTTATAAAAATCAATATTAAAATCGGACCTACCAAGTAATCACTGGAAATAAATTTAGCTGACATCTTGAAGAACAAAAAAAAAAACAGACTTAAACTGGGACTATACTTGATAAACCTATCATATATTAAAATTCACATTGTCAGAGAAAATATTTTTCAGAACGCCAACACAGTTCACCCACCGAAGTCATCAGGTTGCAAGATTCAGAGTAGGACAACCATTTCTCACTCATGGACACCTACTTACAAGAAAATTCACAAATACAATCGCAGTCACACTACATTTAAAATTCAGCACATCTTTACTGAATGTAGATCACTGGAAATATTTCTGATCATATTTAACGTACCACTCTGTTTACGTGAATATTTTAAACAACTAATTACTAAGTATTTAAATCAATTGACTTTATACACAGTTAACTTTATAAACACAGTTGACTTTATAAACAGTTTTTAAATGTAATTAGTAAAATAACTTCTTTGAAGTGAATAAAAACTGTGTTGTTAATGTGATTTAATACATAACTGGCTGATTTGTTTTTATGTTACGGTATCACGTCAACCCCACTGAACCAAATCCAGTACATTTCGCTACTTAGGTGTCGGACATAATCAGGTTGGATTTAAGCTTGAAATTTCGTATTATAAAACAAATGGAGAATTTCAAAGGGAAGGACAAATAAAAACCTATGAATATTTCCATTATCAGTCGTTGTAACAGAAAAATGGTACATAACCATAATCAAACTTTTAACGATAAATATCTGTATGTGAGTATTTAATTCTATCATTTATTTCGTAGCTATTTGCAATTCTATACTTCGTACCTATTATGTAACCTACAGAAATGAAAAGACTGTACATTTCCTAAGAGCTGAATTCCAAAAAATGGAAACTAAATTTTTTAAATGATAGATAGTCTGCCCAAAAATTAAAGTTTTAGATGAGCCCAGAAAAAATCTAACCAGTTTGTTAATTTCATACCTTTGAAGTTAATGATCGAGTGTGTCCGAGTTTTGTTCTGTTGTTTTCTATCAGGCATTCGTTCCCACAAGAAACATGATGTTTAAACGAAATATTAATCTATTATTATTAACTGAAATTACTGCAACTATTATTTCATGATGAGCCTAATAACCGAGATATTATATACTTATAGCCATTTAAAAATCTAGTTGGAAACCTTTTCAAGAATCTTAATTAGGAATCGATTTAGGAACTTTCTGCTTTGATGTCAAAGACTGTCTGTAGTTTTTTTATATTACATTCGGACTATGTTTATTTTTTATCCATTTATTTCTTGAAAAATTTCTGTTATGCTTGGTATTTTCCTAATCACATCCCAATATTTAAAAATCTTCAAATGAAGTTATGCAATATTTAATTAATAATTTAAATAATAATAATGAAAAATGTTAAATTGATTTCATCATGCATGCATTCTCTAGCATAATTTCATGCCATATAATTCTACATGAAATTCCGGACACGATATGGTTAGTAAATATCTTGATAAATTCATAAAGAGCAATAATAAAGAAATTAATTTACTAATATACCCGGAAAACCGATTTAAAAAAAAGATAAGATAATTTCCGAAGGATTCTAATTAAAACAATTGTATTGATGTGTGTACCCAATAATTATAATTAATTCTTTCATTGCTTTACAAAACTATTTTTCCTTGATATTTAATTCCAGTAGGTAAAAAAACTTAAAATAAAAATAACTTCAAAATATCTCGGGGTAGAATTAAAAGTAACATTTAATTAAAAATACTCAGATAGTTGGTTAACATTATGTAATAAAATAATAATATCTAACGTCATAGATTTCAGATTGAAATTTATTTTTCCCACGACCTTTACCTATAAATATTTTTTGTATTTTTTATTCTCATAGATCTACTGGCGTACTTGGACTAAACAGTAGTTTTATCTGCATAAATAATATAATCTTATGTACATTATTTACATCTAAAAATATGAGAAATATGAAATGAAATTTTGTTTGTGATTTTTATCTAATAATTTTTCAATTGTTAATTAAGTAATTGTTTTACACGTGTTTTAGTGTATGTACTACGTATAATTTTATAATTCTTGTGGTCATATTCATTATGATTACCTACTACTACTACTATTATTGTTTATTATTATTATTATTATTATTATTATTATTATTATTATTATTATTATTATTATTATTATTATTATTATTATTATTATTATTATTGATGTTGTTGTTGATTGTATTCATGAACAAATGTAAATATATTATTAACAAGTATTTTGTAATAATTATAATTTTAGGCTGATAGACTAAATGTGTAGGTAAAATATGAAAAATGTTGCGGGGCCATTCTCAATGATTTTATTATACCAAATTGATACAACTGTTTATTTTTTTGTAGTGTTCTATATAGTTGAAATATTTTCGTCATACCCTTTCTCTTATACGTACCTACGTTCTCTTCCCTAAATATCAGAGTAGTATGTTAATAACATTTACAGCGTAATAAAATACGATTCATTAGGAAGTGAAAGTATTTTTTAATTAAAAATGAGCTTGTTAGAGCGTGGTAAGCAAAACTTAAAATATTTTTGCCCGTGACTTTCGGATGGTGTCGGCGGAGGAGGACTGATGTTTTTCGTACGACTGATAACGCATTCTGTACTGCATTCTGAACGTGAAATGGAGTATAGGACTCGAGTCTTCTTGCGGAAAGTTTTTATCTTTCATTTACGTTTTTATTTGCGTCAGCTAAACGTTCAGTACTATACTATTAAATGCTCTACAAAACATGTTTTAAGTGCATTGGTTTACACGTTCTTCACCGAAGTGAAACTCAATATACCTCGTATACCTATGCGTTTACTTGCGGCTTAAGCGCTCTCCAACGCTCCGTTTGGGTTCTTAATCTGTCTAGACAAAAAAAAACCTTATCAATTAATGGTTAGTTATTTAGTTAAGGAAAGGTTGGTTACAGACAGCTCAATGAACAGGGTGATTTGGTGGATTTGGAGCAAAGGTTGAAAGAGTGAGACTGTTATAGAAGATATTGTACTTCAAGGAAGATGAGTAGGAAAACTGTAGTGCTTTCCACCTTGTTTTTCTAAATTTTTTTTTTACATCTCTGAGTATCAATTTAGCGTACATAACTAGATTTAGTGATAAAATGCGACGACTTTCCTTAAATCTTCGGGTTTAAAAATGTTATTTTGTATTTTATATGATCATGACCATAGAATAATTAATGAACATTAACATTTAATAAAACGGGTCTATTCTGTTATCCCCCCAGCATAATTTTTCACATTTTGTGAAAAATGAAATATATAAATCGTATACAATCTTACAGTATTTTAACGATAAAAACGAAAAAATATTTAAAAAAATCTTACACCAATATTGTTCAAGTTAAGGTTAGGTATATATAGGATAGGTAGAGCAAATACATTGCTTTTTCTACATTTTTTTTACATTTTTTTTTTTATTGTTACTGTATGTAATAATGAAATATAAACTCATTGAGTACATGACATCATTAAATAAATTATCATTAAATTAATTTAACGTAATTAAATAAAATATTATTAAATAATTTAATAATTGTCAATAAATAGTTTAAGGTTAACTTGGAAAAGGAAAAAAGCTTTGACGCTAACTTTAAAAATATTAATATATGATTTTTTAAAAATATTTTCCCCATTTTAATCGGTAAAAATACTGTTAGAATACCTACATACGAAATATCCACAAAGTGTGAAATTATGCTTGGGGGGGGGGGAGATAACAGAAAAGATCCAAATATGACAATTTCAGGATTAACTGATGATAAATTGTGCAGAATTTAAATTTATATTTTGTTGTTACAAATAAATTAGAAACTTAATGGTTACTGAAAAATAATATAGAGTAGAATTGATATATCAGAACGGAAGAAGAAAGAGAAAGAAGAGAGAAAAGGAGGGGGCATGTAAACAATAAATTAAATAAAAGCAAGATAATTGATACATCAATGAGTTGTGATAACACTGATTGTTTACAACTAATTACGCGATTCTAATGTTACTAAAATGCAAATAACTTAGAATTGAAATTAACTCCGTTTCTTGCATTGCTATTAGACATTATAGTAAGATGTACACATTGTATTTAAAGATTTATTAACTGGATTTTAAGTCGTAACTTTTATTATGTGTTAAAGATTTTTCAGTACTAGTTTTCAAGGATTAATTGTCTGCAAAATACTTGAATTATGCAGTTATTAAAATATATTTATTTATTATTTTATTTTAAATAAATCATGGATTGTTAACGTGTATGTTACTTTCATTTTTACTCATGAAATGTTGTCGTTTTAATTATTAAGTTTCACTGATATTTTTTAATTAGTACAAAATATCTGTTGAATTAACTTATTCATATAGTGAAGGATTTCTAAATAATTCACTCGGTAAATTCCAAAACTTTTTTTATTCTTTTAAATGGAAAATAAAAATATGGAATATTTGATTGTAGTATACCCTACTATTCTTTCAGGCTTTCATTTTAACAGAAAAATGATAAATTAATTGTAATCTCTAGCTCGTTGCGCCTCAAGTCTTCAAATACAACATTTCATTGTAATGAAAATTCTGTTTTTTTAACTCAAAGCGTTTATTACAAAGTATACTTCTAATTTCCACAATTTAAAAAAAATACCATTTCTGGTAAGAAGAAATAAGAGGAATAGTTTTTATCCTTCATTTTTTAATATTTTGTGAAACTGTACATTGAATAATTACCGGAGTAGATGAATACCTCACAAAAATTTTATACCAGTTTCTTAAAAAGAAGCTAAGAATATAGCATTTGAAAGTTGCAATTTCCGGGAAAACGTGTTTGAAAATATATCTTTAATTTTAGGTAATGATAATAATCGATGTTGATATCTAATAGCCCCTGTACCTAATACTGATGTACATCAGTACAATGAAGTAGACATAAATTAATGTACACCAACTATTCTATTTCCAATGTAACATACTTGATAAATTTTGTTAAATCTTTCGAAAAAATCAGATCTATTCTGATTGTTTCAGAATATGAAATATTGTCGTTTACACAAACAATGAGTTCGAAAATTAACTATTAAAAATATTTCTAAATTACAGAGACATTATTAGTTACACCATTTTTTTTTTTGTAACAGTGTATTTCTTTTACAATCAGTTAATAAATACAAAAACTTTAAGCAAAGATGAGAAAATCTGAGTAATGTCCTTAGAACTAAAATAAAAACCACACTCAGTAGTGTGTTTCAACAAAACTAAATGTGAAGAAAAACACATACGACAAAACTAAACTTGATGAACTGTGAATCAACATCTTGAAACAAAGTTGTTGACGCTGGGGATGACGATTATAGAGATGATAGCGATACCTATTTTGAGATGACGATGATTAGTAGTTGAAGTAGAAAAGAAAAAAAGTTTAAATGATTAACAAAATCGTAGAGGTAAGTCTAGAGGGAAAGATAAAATTCGACCTGAAAAAACTGAATGTTATAAAAACATTTAGGCAAAATCTCTTTCTTAACACAATGTTTCGATCTGTTTTATTTTTGAAAGGTTTACATAACTTTCTTTGCATAATTCGGATATAACTGTAAACAATTATCAAAAATTTTAAAAAGAGTAAAGAATGATGTCATATTGGGCATTAATGTATCGTACCTGATACCTGACTGCATAATACAATACATTGTATACAATAGGTGGTATATTACCAAGAGATAAACTAATTAACTTCCAAGACGACCTTACAAAAAACAAAATAAAATAAGAAATTATTTCATTTTACTAATAAATTTGTTTTCAAAATCTAAAATTTTAATATTAATGCCGTATAGCCTATTCAGAAATCTATAAACTTTCGAACTGTAAAATTTTAAATCGGTTGGGGAGTTTCAGAGATTACCTCGTACTATCAAATCAACGTTACGTCTTAAAAACATTATACTACGGATAAAGATTTAAGACATGTGGGTACTCCGTTGGGTAACAAACCTTAATTTTTTTATTATGTACGTCCGACTGTTTTGCAATTGCTGTTAATGCAGACGGTCAGAAGGACAATAAATGAACTTGTGTTATAAAAAAAATGCGAGACCTGGCCGAGAATCGAACCCGGGACCCCGGTGTAGACGCCGGGGTCCCTAAAACCAACCAACTCTATTAAAATTTATAATTTTATTATATTGACTGTTAGGAAATACTAAAATTTTAAATGCACAAAGACTTAGCTTTCAACAAACCATATACGGTTAAGTAAAAATAGAATCATATGAATAATTTATATTTAAAAAAATATTGTTTATTATTATTATTATTGTTTTTTTCTTTGTGTTGTGGACTTTAGCTCTTTTATAAGTTATGAGTGGTGACATTAATTTGTTTACAAAAGAATCTGTAATATTTTAAATAATTTTCAAAAAGAGATTAAGATATCTTATAACAATTTAACTTATTTCTTTTTAAATATTTAACTTGTGATGAATTTTACTATTTTGTACAATAACGGTAAATTTGACAAATTCAGTCATTCTTTTTTTAAACATAAGAAAACTGCAACTTTAATTTTAATAAATATTTTAATCACTTAAAATAACTGTTTTTTCAGTCACTAAAATATTTATAAAATATTTTAAAACGCTATAAATAGTTTTCTTAAAGAGAGAATCATTTGTGAGAATATCTCGAGAGTAGTGAGGTATTTACAAAATACGTGATTGTGTACTACTTGGTTTATTCGCTTCGTTTAAAAAGAAAATGTTATACTATACTTAACTGCTCCATTCTTTAACACAGAAAACTATTTACAAAATTAATTTTACAAGATAATTGAGGATATAAAATGTTAAGAAAAATAAAAACTATGAAGTATGTACTTTTGTAAAATATTTTAATTATGCTTAATTTTAATCATGTATTTTTCCTAATACGGCCATGTAGTAACTTATATCATTTTAACTCTTAAAATGGATATGTTAATAATTGTGTGCACATTTGAATCAATCATTTCAGAAATCCCGTAAGTCAAAATGTTGACGTTTTTGCTTTAGTGCATTTTTGGACTTTTATAGAATGTAAACATAACTATTCCTTCTAGGCTTACTTATCTGAATTGCATTATTGAAATTAAAAAAAGAAAATTAATCTTTTGAAGCTTAAACATGACATTCCAAAGGAAGAAAACAAGTAAAGTTTCTATGGGAGATAACTGTTGGTTATGATCACGAAGAACTTTTTTGACCAAGGCAAACTTTTTTCTGGTAAATTAAGAATTTCGATTTCATTTTATTGTTAAAAGTTGCCTTAAGTCACAAATTTAAAGTAGAAAACAATAAATAAATAAATATTATTGCATAAGAAATTTATTTAGGGGTTATAGTGTAACAAGTAGAAAAACAAGTAGAAAACAATAAATAAATAAATATTATTGCATAAGAAATTTATTTAGGGGTTATAGTGTAACAACGCATTTAATACAGAAACAAACATTTTAGTCATCATCATGTTACTTTTTTACCTCAGAAACATCAGTGAAGTCAAAATTTTTAATTTTTCTTTTAAGTGGTTTATTAACAAGAAAAAATAAATAAAAAACTAGTAAAGTATACTTAATTTTTTATGGTTTAACAACTAAATAAAGGGGAGAATTGTTCATTTTTTGACTTATTCTCAAATTACCGATTCATTTGTCATTTAGCCTATCAAGAAATTAAAATACTTCTTTGGATATTTGAATTTATTTAGAAGTTACAAACCGCTAATATATTTCCGGAAAGTTATTTTTTTTTTATTAATTTTCCACATAAAATTTTATTCGTCAATTTTCTCTTTTAATTTTCCTTTAATATTATTTAGTATTTTAGATCTTCTATGTCAGTAATTCCCAACCCCTAGAAATCTGCAGACCACACCCATTCCTGACTTGACGGAGGGCTATCATTCTGGGGAAAAGGAGGTGCGGAATCCCCCTCGATCTTTTGCCATCGGAAAAAAGAAATACAGAAATGCCTCAGAGAAGAAATTGTAATTTAACACCTGATAGTTATCAGGTATATTCAGCACATTTTGTTCAATGAACATCGCTTTCGAAATCCCCAATTTATTAAAAAACGTTTTTAATGTGCTACCGGACCCTTCCGCGGACCCCTCTGGAGACTCTAATAGAGTCTGTATGCAATTTTGAGATGTTAATGCATGTCTGTATGCAAAGATTGTTGTTAATGTGTAGAGATAACATATATAGGCTACAGTAGTAATTTTTTTTTATTTGTTTCAGGTTATTCGGCATGAAAAGGTGTGGTCGTTGTCAAGCGGCAATTTCATCTTCCGAATTAGTAATGAGGGCGCGTGACTATGTCTTCCACGTACATTGTTTTTCTTGTGCGGTGTGCTCAACAGTACTTACAAAAGGTGATCATTTCGGTATGCGTGATGGTGCCGTGTTTTGTCGATTACATTATCAAGAACTACCACCTCGTGCTGCCTCAGCTGAGCCTTATTCATCTCCTGGTCCTGATATGCATTATCATCCTCGGTTAGGACCTCCACATTCTTCACCCTCCGTCCCTGATCCCGTTAAGGTCAATAATTCCTTTTTCAATGGTGCTCCAACGCCGAGACAAAAAGGACGTCCTCGGAAAAGGAAACCAAAAGATTTAGAAGCGATGACTGCGAATTTAGGTGAGTTAAATGAATTATCATTATTTTTATCCGTAAAATATTTAAAAATTCTTTTATCTCAAGTCAGGTATCGGACTTAATTTTGTAATAAGAGTGATAGCCTAATTATGAAATTTTATTTTACCATTATTACATTGCAGCCTAGCATAGTTCAGTCATATACTTGGGTGACTATGTGATAAGAAACAGAACTATTTTTTGTAGCCCTGGAACCAACAGATCCAGTGCAATTACTTTAACACTCCACCTGCCCGATATGGGCAACTACGCATTTTATTAAATTTAATTGTTTACGAACAAAACCTTTAATAGTATGGTTTTCTGATGTTAAAGAACTTTATATACCTTAAAAACATGAACGTGTATTCATAAAAACATTATCACTGCACTTAAATAAACAGATTTTTAGAAAGTTATTTTCTTTTTTATCAAAAAATATCCCTAATTAGCACGTTTCTATTAATGTGCATCTATAAATAAAAATATTTATTTGTATTCATACTTAGGTAGCTCATGGTAATTTTTTTGGTCATTGTGTATATTTGTGTATGCTATAAATATTTTGTGTCTTTTTTGTAATTTTTATGTGTTTATGTAGCGTGGATGCTCATGACTAAGTAGTATTACGGTCGATACGATCGTAAATAAATAAATAAAATTAATAAATTTGGTAAGAGGTATAATTGTAAAATAATTCCATCCAAGATTTTACGATTACAATTAAAATTTGTAAAAAGTGTTTTAATAAATTTTTATACCTCTCTTATTTTTTATGCCTCTTGGTGCACGATACAAGTTAAATCTTGTACAAAATTATTAGGTAGCTGTATCAGTTTTACCGAAGTTAAAAAAACAAAAACAAAAACTAACCAATCTTTCTTATGCTTACATATACTATTTCAAAGCTTGTGTTCAACCTCAGGGAACGTGCCTATTCTGTAGCAAACGTTTAAAAAGAGAAAAACAAACTAAGAAAACAAACAGTTGAATAAGGAAAAACGAGTTATACAATGAAACGTAAAACCACAGCGGCGTGCAGAAACGCGCCCAGGTGTAGTCACCCGTTAAACAGAACAGTACGTGATTTCATACGCTGGTTACATTAGGTGCTTCTTTAGCAGAACAATGCTGTTGAGCTTTGATTGATTCTTCTTCATATTGGACTTAAAGAAACAGATTTTTTAAAAATTATTATTTTCTTTTTATCTGAAAATATACTTATAACATTAATACCTAAAAACATTTTTTATAATTCGAATTTATATTAAAAACACATGCCCAAACAGGCAGGTGGAATGTTAAATTATTTGCACTCGATTTCCTAGTTCAAGGCTACAATAAATAGTTTTGTTTCTTATCACATGGTCAGCCGATTATATGTCTAAAGCATTTAAGAACAGAAGAGGTAGAGGTGTAAAAGACAGTAGCTCCTCTCAGAGTAATGAATTTCATCGTACAGCAGGACCCTGTGATGAATAAAGTGAAGGTGGCATTTGAAGTAGATGCTTTTCAGAGAGCCTGGCAAGCTGATAAGCATACTTTCCCCCTCAGTGAGGAAGGCAAGAGTAAATCACCTAACTTCTCGTTTTACTTACAGCATCTAGAGATTCAAACCAGGCTTTCGGTTGATGACCTTAACAACATTAAAAAGACACATTTAATTCTATTATTTTTTAAGATAATTATTTGTAGAAAATCTGTAATAAATACATTGTGTAGATAATAAAAATTATTACCTGTTTAAAAAATATAATTCTGTAGACCTAAGCATCTTATTAAACTTATTGGTTTATGAACAAAACTTTAATGGTAGCTATGGTTTTTATGGTTTTTTCCGATGTTAAAGAACTGTGTATATTACTTTGTACATTTTCCTCCTTATTAATTTTTTTCTGTACAATGCAATAGACATGTGCGTGATGACGAATGATGATAAAAAATGACATGAATGAGTTAACGAAGCATATCTCTCATTTTTGTTACTTCCTATAATAAAACTATTAGATTTTTTTGCGTAAATATTTATTAAATAATTATTTGAATAACATAAGTTAAAGTCTATTAACTACCAATTTCATAATATTACGTTAATACTTATAGTCTTACTTTACAATGTTTTACTGTAAATACTAGTATTGATGAAAAGACTTCTTCTTCTTTTTCTTCTTCTTACTATCAAGGATTAGGCATAAGCCTTTTCTGAACTCACTAACCATCTTGTACTTCTACACAAACACTGAGATATTCCAACCCGTACATCTCGACTACTGCCATCTTTTTCGAGGTCTTCCCACCTCCCTTCCAACTGAAACATGTTCTGTCACTTTTAAGGGTATTCTCTCCTCTGGCATCCGTTCCAAATGTTGCCTCCATTGATTGCGGTACTCCTCCACTTTTTCATTCAGACTAAATACACCCAACTCAGATCTAATTTCCTTGTTATGTATTAGATCCAGCCTCGAGCAGCCTTTCACCCTTCTTAAAAACCTCATTATTCAGCTGCTTGGATCCTGCTTTCTTGGCGTTTTGTTGTAACCCATGACTTACTTCCATAAAGAAGGACTGGGGCTGCCATTACCTTGTATTATATCACTACTGTCTATGTTCTAGCACTGTTACCCAGTGTCCTGTTAATGGTACCACAAATAGCTTGAAAAAACATGCATGTAAATAAAAAATACCCGACCTCCGTGACGACATTCAAAACAAACTGAACTTTGTAACGTCGTCACCAAAATTGTACGAGTGAGTTTTCTTTGCTTTAAGAAAACTTTACTAAATTTTCTAAATAAAGAATAATTTTCACTTCATTTATTTGGTCTACACAAAACTTCATTTAATTTTTTAAAGTAAGTTATGCGCCCCCTCCCCAAACCCTTCAACGCGTGCCCCATTTTGAGGACCACCGTGTTAGGTAATCAAAACTCCAATTATCAAAGATGTAAAAGATTAAATGTATTAGATTTACCATATAGGTTTTAAATTTCGTTCTTTTTTTGTTTCTATTTAAGATAAATATGATTTAAAATTTAGATGCTAAATTCTTTACAATTTTTCTATCAATTGAATCAAATTCACTGTAATTCTGTGAGTCTATTAATGTGAAATCCTGTTGTTAGAGAAATTAATCATTGTTCTCATATTTTATAGAACAGATTGTAATGTCAATGATTTGTCATAAAAAATAATACATCGTTGTTTACTTCACAAAATCTCTAAAAGTTACAGCTTTTATCAATTTTCATTTTCGAATTTTTGCAAAATCCCAAAAGTTTCCATGTTATAACCATGCAAAAATTATATAAATCCGTTCGGTAATGCTCTCTTTTAATTTAAGGGCAAAGAGAATCTCAATTATGTAAAACAATTTGGATCAGATTTTGCGTTTTAAATATACTATGTAAAGTATATAAAACCTAAGAAGGTCTCTTTTTCTAAATCTCTTAAAACGTCGTAATGAATTGTCCGGAAGTTTGTCTGTTTGAATTTTACGAACTAAAAATAACTTATATCTGCTTAATATTCGGTGAAATTTCTGATAGAAATGTTTTGTATATCTCGTATGTTAAGTAGTTTTTTTGGTCGTTTGAAATATTTCGGTTCTCACGTACCAAGACTGTTATGAGTCTAAAACATCTAGACTGCTAATGAATAATATTATTCGTGCATTTGAATCAATATTATATGTTAGTCTATTGAATAGAACTTGTCTTGTTGATTATATTTTTCAAATCGTTTCAGTGGCGTGTTAAAAACACAATGAATGATTTCTATAAATATTTTTCTCTTATATCTACGGGCGTTGGAACATTTCACCTATTTTGAGATCAATTTTATTTTTTATCCACAAAAATAAATTTTTGTGTCATCAACTATGTGGAGTTGCTGGGCATGGAACAGATCTGTTTTAATGCGGTTTTATTTCGCTACAGAAAAATTGAAAATTAATAATAACTAAGCGTTGAATAGACATTTATTACAGATATGCTTTAGAATTGAATTTTGAGCGTTTAATATTATTATTTCTTAGTTTATTTAAAAAAAAAGTCATATCAAATAATGCGTGGAAGAAAAATATCTTCTAAATGTAATTCGATGGATTTCAAAACAAAAATACATGAAAAAATATTGTAGAAATTTAGATAATGTTCTTCTATGTTTCATGATAAATATCATACAACATTTGTTGATTTTGGAATACTTCCATTTTAATTTTTCAAGCGGTTGTTAACTGTCAGCAAGTTCATCATTTATTTAAATGACAAATAGGCAGAAATTTAAAGAAAAAAACCCATTTTTTCCAAATGTTAAGGAACGTGTTAGTATATGTTTTTCTTTTCGAAACGTTGCTTGGCAATTGACCAAATTAATTTGAAAGCTTTAAATCACCTGTTGCAGTAAAATGTTAAAAGTTAAAACTAAGATACTTTTGTAACTGTAATGCTCGGGAATAGTTTTGACCGAATTCCTGTAAGGTCAAGGAGATAGTGCAGCCAAGTTGTCTAAATCCAGTGGTTATTGAACCACAGGACTTTAACTAAGTCTATACAAACGAACGTGCTATAATTGATTTACACTTAGTTCCTTTAAAACAATATGTAGCCTAAAGTAGAACTACTTATCTTCGAAATGTTTGGTCATATTCTTAATTTCTCGATTGATTTTACAATAATATATTTATACATTTATCTGTGATATACATTTATCACAGTACTATATATTTATACATTTCTCGATTGATTTTACAATAATATATTTATACATTTATCTGTGATATACATTTATCACAGTACTATAATTTCTAATCTTGGCTTGACCCGAAAGTGTTTTTCTCTTATATAGGTTGTGAGTTTTTTGGAGTGCAGCGGACATCTTTCTTTGCGTAATGTTTTTCGCTTCCTTTTCACTAGTCTTCAACTCTATTACCTTTCCAAGGTACTTGAAGATAACAACATTTTTTCCGTATATTATCTTTAAGGGACGCGGAACTGTTTTGATATTCGTTATGTAATTTTTTTCAAAGAAAAACTAGCACGAGTACAGTCTACTATTGTGATCGGAAGTAAGCAAACAATACTTTCAGCTGAATAAGAAAATTGCAAAAAGAAACGTGAAAAATATTGCAGACACTATATAATTTATATTATATTAGATTAGATTTAATTTATATTAGATTCTAAGTTTTTTTTTTGGTAAACATTTATTGATTATATGAGAATGTAATTCTACCTGCTGTAAAAACCCTTGCTATAACACGTCTTCACCTGCTTTAACCTTCTGGTGTTCTACTGTGGAACTACGTGCTGTAAATAAAAAAACTGTCCCCCGAACCAGAGACTATTACTTAAATTAGTTAATTGTAAATAAAATGTTAAGCTCAACAATAAAAAATAAATAAATTTGGTAAAAATGGTTTTTTAAAGAGTTATGTAATATTATTAATTTTATTTGGATAGTTTATTAAAATTTACCATTGACCCTATTACTGCTGATAACATGTTTTACACGACAGTTATTACTTGTTTTCTTTTTTTATTGATAAGAGCTGTCACATTAGATCTGAATTATTCTTTTGATAAACTTGACAAACGTAGGCCTGTACTGTTTCTTTAGAGACGTAGAACTCTTGTGGTTTTTATAAAATTTATGTAACAGTGACATTTTATTTCTTCTACGTTTTAAAAAACTACAACTACTATAAAATAGTCTAAATTACATTGTCAGTATATTTTAGTGGATAATTACTTGGTAGCCACTAAGAACGCGTTTTCCATGTGACAATTATTACTAGCAATGATTGAGTGATTGTAAAAGTTATGAAGCTCAACCATTTTTACGACATTGTAGTTTCACAGTAACAATTTAAAATAATCTTATAGGAAAAATTATCCGTAATTGAGTGCTACATAAATTGTAGGATAGGATTTTCTAGCTTGTGGTTGTGAAATTTAATACGCCTACTGATTAAAACTTTTAAAATGTCTTGTACGAATGTACCAGGTTGATATCTGATTTCATGTTAATGGTAGCCTACTATGACTTAAAAGAAAAACCATTAGTGATTTCCGTATCTACTCTTTAAGAAGAATCGAATGACAATATTTTTGTTTCCAAATTCCCACTTTGATTTCTTGACTTCCTGTTTTGTGCCAAGTCTGGTCGAAACCGGAACTTCAAACCCAATGATTTCTGTATCTACGAGTTAAGAGAAATTAAATGACACTAGTTTGTTTCCAAACTCCAACTTTGATTTCTTGACTTCCGATTTTGGGCCAAGTCTGGTCAAAACCGGAATTTCAAACCCAATTCTAGCCCACTAACAGTTGTGTAGATTATGAATTATGAAAACTATTGCTATCTGTTGTAGTTTCTGATATCTGAGTGTGACGGACGGACGGAAAAATGAAAATGATAAATAACAATTTTGAAAATTGCCACCAAAAAGAAATTTTATGAACTTTTATAATCTACGGTAGTTAAAATGGAGGAAAGTAATATGTAGACTGATAATTTACAATTTATTACTATTATAAACCTGTCTTCATTAAAAATCATGAAATCGTTATTTTACTCAAAAATAAGAAGGTAATTATCTTATATTACAACGTTCTACTTATTAAACAAAATGTTCTTAAAATAAATTTTTTACCCTACTCGTATTATTTATGTTCTTTCATTTAATACAATGTGAAAATTATTAACAAAATTACTATTAATATGAAAATTACTTATCCATTTCATGCAACTTAATAATTACATTATAAATTCATAAAAAAAATATATTGCTGATCTTAACAAAATTAATTGTTCCCGTTTTATTACATTATTTTGCTCAGCTTGTATTGAAACTCAACTGAAACGTGCAACGAAATTAATGAATTCATAATTACCTTACTGATAAGAAAATTTTATATGTCTTTAATTACAAAGCAATCATTTACACTCGTATATTTTTTAGTTTATATAAAATAAGTACATATTTTTTATGTAATATAAATGTATTTTTGTATTAAAAGTTGTTAACAGAAAGATTGACACTCTGATACATGATATGAAAAAAGAATAAACCTTCTCAACTTGTAATCTCATTTTTTCACAAGTTTAAAAAGTGCATTTTATATTCTCATATTTTAATTTTGTATGTTGCAGAATTAATTTTACCATTTCAGAGCGTCCTCTCTATGCAGTATGTGGACATTTTTATTTTATTAAAATTTTGTTATTGCAATGAGGAATGTAATGACATTTTGTACATCGCACTCGTAAAAAATTGTTGTTTTTAAAATACTGCGTTTAAATCTCATGTTTCATTAATGTATGATTTTTATTTTTTTGAATCTCTTAAATGTTTACGTTCTAAACGGTTCAATTTCAGAACAATAAACAACCCCATGACCCAATGAGATGAGAATGATATTAAATATCATTACGTCATACGATTTATGACGTGTAAATTAGATGTAATTTTCCAGAGTCAGGCCGAATATTCCTGACAGAATATGCTTAATTGAACCCCAACCATCAAAGTTAACCATTACCTACGGAACTTTCGTCTCCGAAGTCAGCTGTTTAACAGCTGATTCGTTTCCTACGCTCAAACACGTCTAAAACGGTGAAAACATAGTCTATGTCATTTCTGTTTATCCCTTTCAGTGTCGAAACAATATTTAAAAGTTTGATCTTAAGCGCGATTTAATTTGAATAAGGGTGTACATTTCGAAAACTTGCAGGCGTAAGCCTGCCATTGCCTGCCATTTAAACGTTACAGAAAAATAAAATTTCCTGTTAAAAATTAATTTTTATTGAGTTCATAAATAAAGTCACATCGACAGCTTGGTCATTAGCAACTACTGCGGGTTTTGGTACCTTAACGGTGGTTTTAAGGTATTAAAATTTCTAGACTCTAGCCGGGAATCGAACCCAGGACCTTTCGCTTTATAGGCTAGCGCGCTAGTCACTACACCACGGAGGCGGTTTCAAAATAAATTGTTCCATTAATTTTTGTTTAAAAGTTTTTTTGGAAATGTTTGGTTATCCGGACGATGGCACTTTATGCATAAATTACGGACGTCCGGTTAAGAAGCATTAGGACGTCGGTAAACCTGATGTTATCACTACTTAATATATACCCGTTTTCCGGACGTTGGTACAGAAAGGGTTAAATTAACTCAAAAATTTTATACAAAGACATAGTTAAATATCTTTGGTTATACATAGACAGACGTCTAAATCGAAGAATACATATTCAGCAGAAATGGAAACTTTAAAATTTGAACAATTTTATTGGCTACTCGTACCTAAATCAAAAATATTGCTTCAAAAGAAACTTTCGGTAAATAAAGCGTGGTATAATACTATTTTAAGCAGCCCTTCATGCAATTATCCAATTCTTTAATAAAGATTGCAGCAAGCCCGGATTAACCAATCGCATTATAGTGGATGTTTGACTATTCTCCAAAGTTTCTCTTGGGTTTCCCAATTATATATTTTGTAACTATAACGGTTAATTGTTGTCTTTACGACGAGTATTCATTTTTAAGAAAGAGGTATCCTAAAAGTTTGGGCTAGTTAATTTTTATTAAGTACATTAAACAAGGGTGAGAAAAATAACAACTCTTTGACGACCAACTATAAAAAAGAAGCATTCAAGATGGCACTAAATATTTTATAAGGTGATAATAATATTATTGTTTTATTCAACTTAACGTGTTTTTGTTAAATACTTACGATAACTAAAAATGTTTACGAATCGCGTGATCGACGAGAATGAGGTTAGCGGGTTGTTTTTGATCTTATCAATATACAAAAGTATAAAAATATACTTGTGTTTGTTTTGTAAGAAATAAATTCGTTTATTTTCTTATCATGACTAGCTAATCAAAGAAAAAGTGTTACCCTTAAGTCTTCAATGATATTCCTTAACAACAACCTAACCTATATCTACTTTTGACTCCATGTAAAAACTACAACCTACTGCTAATGGTTAATAGCATGTTGTAAACAATACGATCTGTTTATAGCTGCACATCTTTTGTTAGGCTATAAAATGGTCATTATCAACTTCATTCGAACTTTCCGAGGGTTAGAGAAAGGAAAATAGCCTTATATAAAAAATATATCGGGTTAAAAGTGTAGTTAACTTATTTTTGAATGACCGCCTTTTTTGAATGACTCTAAATAAATTGCTTAATTATTACAAAGTTTTTTAGTGTATTGACATAACATTTTAAGTTTTTATCTATCTGCAGGTTATATTGCTTTAGTATGAACGAACAATGCTATAATATAATTTTGTTATATTTTAAAACATTACTTTTATATAGGTACGTCATTTAATGTTCTTTACGTGTAATTATTTGTCCATAAACATATTTTGTTTATTAATAATAATTACATCAGAAATGAAAAAAAATATAATATTGTTCTCGAACAAAAATAAAGGAAGAGGTAGTTTGTGATCATGGTTATATGTTAGCCCTGTATATGTATTACGTTGCAATACAACACACACGCACGCACGCACGCACGCATGCGTACGCGCACGCAAACACAGACCAATCGCTAAAAACATGTTTTTTTTTGTCCAGAGGGTCTGAAAACCTGTAGATCCGGTGAAAACTCGATTTCGAAAATTTGACATGAAAACAATTCTTTCCTTCCTCGATAGCTTTTTCATATAGGCAAGAGAAAGTAAAAAAAAGTTGGTTCAAATGGTCTAGAATAAACGATATCGGGTAAAAAAAATACCTACTGTAGTTGTTATAATTAGGAACGAATGTTGTAAGAGAACTGACACTCGTACATCATTTGGTAAAGCCTTTAGCGAAAACATCCTTGCCTTAAAATTTATTTCAAGTTATTAACCTGGTAACTGTAAAAAGAAGTTTGTAAGTTATACGATATTGTATCGATGAAAAAAAGAAAAGAAGATAAAAAATATTTTTCGGAATGAATAGAGAACATTTTGATGGCTACTACTGACTACCATTATACACATTGATTTATAAAGTAAAAGAAATTTAAATTATCATACAACAAAATCATGAATGTAAAATGGACGTTATAAATTCTAGCCGAATTTTTCATTCAACTTTTTTATACAAATAAATTTTATCATATTTTATCATTCTTGACGTATGAAAAAATGGGATCACTGTACAAGTAGAACTTGTTTACTTATTATGTCCATTAGAGTAAATGGACACACACATGATAAGCAATTTGTTACATACTGGATCGGATATACCGGCCATTAATTCTCTTGTTTTAAATAAGTAACATGTCATCAAGTAGCCAAACTAAAGTTGTTCATTTAAAAATCGTAATAAATTTTATTACAAACTAATCATTAGTGATTAAATCTCTCTTATTCTGTATATATTTTACTTTAAAAAATTATTTTGTTAAATAATAAATTAGTTTAACCAGTACTGACAACCAATTAATAAAATGCCTCGCTCCCTGCGCTTAACGACAAAGTAACCTTAAAATGTTTAACTTCTCACACAACTTTACACGTTGAAGGCCAAATCACGATTATTTAAATAGAGTAGAACTTCGATATACCTACACTTAGTGGACTTATAGATTGTCGAAGTATCGAAATGTCGAACTATTCAGAGGATATGGCGTATCTATAATAATATTATAAAGGCAAAGCGTGTTTTTTTTGTGCAGGCTAATTTCAAAACTACTGAATGGGTTTTCATGAATTTTTGACCGCATATTCGTATTAATATTCACAGAAACATTTTATTTTTAAATTTTCAAAAATGATAACCCTAAGAGCCCTAATGAAGATTTTCATAAATTTGTGTGTGTGTAAATGTGAGTGCATATTGCTGTTGAAGTAGATGAAGGGTTTTGATGATACTGAGAGACGTACGCGGGGGAGTTTATCATAACGTTGTGTGTGTACGTACGCGCGCGCGCGCGCGTACGTACACACGTTAGAGTATACAGTCGATCTAGCAGCTACACAATTATTTCTGTTACATATTTATTTTTAAAAAATTGAATAGGCGTGTTTCGCATGCGAGGCCGCGCGGGGCATGCTAGTTGTATAGGCTATATAAGAAACATTAAAAACACGATTTTAGTGTGAAAATTATACAATTTTAATGAATACAGTACTAAAAAATTTTTTTAAATAAAACAAAAGTTAAAAGTGCAGTAACGTATTGACTTAATGAGTACTGCCTAAACTTAAAAACTAAACAGTAAACTACAAAGTATACTACATAAAATAAAAATTTGAAGTATAGGAACTTATTGACTTGGTTACAAAAGCAGTTTTACATCCTACGTTGAAAAAATATTTGGTGATTTTAAAATGTTTTTCACTTTCATTTCGTTTTCGTGCCGCTTCATCTCGGAGCCATCGAAGGAAAAGAATGTCCATAGCAGACGCTCCTGTACGTACGAAGGGTTCCCTCGATGAACTTCACACCTTAATTATGTGTGAACTTTGGTTGTGGAAGGTTTTCTTTATCATCTTCAGATCCTTCGTCGCTACCTTCCTTTGATTTTAAAGTCAAAACGATTTCTTCGTCTGAAGTCGGTCCACTTTCTTTATCACTTTATCACGAGTCATCCATTCTTCAACATTACTAACCGAAGTTCCTTCACAGCCTCAAATTTTCTCCATCAAAACGGCAAGTTCGTAAGTGCAGGGCTTTTCTTCGACAACGGAATGGTAGGGGGATGAGAAGTATGTGGAAGGGGCTGACCTGCCTGCCGGATGCTACTTATACCACGTCATGACACCTCACCACGAAGCACGTCGAAGTATAGAGTGTCGAAGAATCGAAGGTTTACGGTAAAACTAATTAGTACTGAAAAGAGGAACATGTTTGTTTTTCTTTATTCCTCCTGTGTTTTTGTTGAGGGTAGAATTACAAATTTAGAATAACTGAATAGCCTACATGTTTAAAGAAAAATTAAATAAAATCTATTTTTATAAGAGAGTGGGTTTTGGATTTAATTTTTGGAAGATGTAGTCTACGTACTTTCTATTCAGAAACAGGATGTTCTATTATTTTTTTGAATGTCTCGTAAATAATTGTCAAAAATTTCAGAAAAGGGAATAGTAAAGGATGATGTTATTGAAGGAGGTACCGTATCGTACCTGATACCTGAATGCATAATACTATAATACATTGGGTAAAATAGATGGTGTAATTATGATAGAGAAAATAACGAACGTTCCCAAACGACACCAAATAAATTAAAAGGTCATTTCATTTTACTAATCACAAAATAATTTTTTTAAACCTAAAAATTATGTAATGCCGTGTATGTAAGTGTATGCCGTGTGTAAGTTATATCAATGAGGCATCTCCAAACTTTTAATTAATAAAGAATTTTTGAAATCGGTTGGATAGTTTCTCTGATTATCTCGTACAAACCAAAAACTTCTTTGTAATATTAGTATAGATGATATTTTAGTTTATCTTTGTCGTATTAAATTAATAAGCCTACTAAAGGTATGTAACTGCAGCTGGATTCGCTAAATAAAATGTTCTTTTTTACCTTATTACAATCTGAATTCAAATGAGCCTAAAGGCAGTTCTAGAACTCCTTACTTTTATTTTATAATAATTTTTATATTGTTAAACTTTTTTAAAAACCCATATTCTATGATTTTTTTTACTTTTCTTCTCTTTTCCATTAATCGACTGTCAGTTTATTTCTTTAAGTAGAACCTCTTAAATTTTGAAATACGTTACGTGGTTTGCTCCCATATATTATTTTATTTTTTATATAGGTAGGCCTAGTTCTAATAATCTTTCCTGTGTGTCATTTAACTTAAGTAGACCTATATTGTTTAGTCTACTGTAGTCTAATAGATGTTAAGTCTATTTTCTAGTGTCAAAAAATTTGTTGTGATAACTGAATAATTAATACAAGGTAAGTTACCATTAAGATTCTTTCTGACAAGAATCGTTCACAAATTTTTAAAGAATTCCAGTAGAAAATCCGATAACAAATTAGGTCTATATAAATTTATTTTTATTGTATTGTAGACAATAATAATCGCACGTTTTTATTTCATTTATTTTTTATTATTTTTAGTAATATAAGTCTACGACAAATGTTCTAATTGTCAAGATTATTTCGATTAAGTTTAGTTACCGAGTCTTTTTTAACCGAAGATACAAATAGCACGGCCACGTCTACAGAGATGGGAACTGGCTATGAGAAGTAATAAGTACCGCAGATAATGTGTCATACAACTGCCTTTAAGATCGCGAACCGGCGCCGGTCGGGCAGCAGAGACATCATCTGTTAAAGATTTATGCTGACAATAAACGATCCATCAGCTTGTAGTGTTCTCCTTTCTAGGACTGCCTGTTTGTTTCTTTCCGCTTTATTACAGACGGACGGCAATCATTTCCTCTGCAAGCTTTCTTAGTTTTTACGAGACGATTACGGGAAATTATTACAGAACTGCCATGCTGTTCCAGCCAATATTTTATGCAGCTAGGCATTTGAGTTATGTTCTTCACATCCATATCCCAAGATACGATGAAAGTGCTGTTCACGACTTGTGGATAAATAAAATTTTATTTTTTTTAACAATTTAAGATAGTTGTAAATAAAACGTAATTGCTGCTAAGAAATTCATAAAAAAACAAAAATCTATAAATCTCTTTAAAAACATAATAATCTCTTTAAAATTCGTAAAATTAAATCGTCCTTTTTTAAACCGATTGCATTGCCCATTTTACGTCATAAACGTAATATTATACTTTGAGTTACAAATACCATAAGTAACTGAATTCGGAAGAACTACACAAGACGATTTACGATAATTTGAATAACATGCTCCTTTTTTTGGCTTTTATGACCACAATGGATCACTTTTGTCAAATTTAGAAAGCTTCTTCCTTTTCATATTCCTTAGCTTGATGTTCCGCCGTTATACCTTCATTCGGGCTGATCTTGCTTGCCGAACTTCCTCTGAGACGACCGGTTTCTTCCTGCTTGGGTTTGTTCTTCCATCTGATTTTGTTTCAAATCTACTTTCCTTATTTCTTAAGAGTTTTAATACTTATTTCTGTTTTGTTTTCTAAATCATCGAAAGTTTTTTTTTTGTTTTTAACAGTATAGTATTTCTTTTGCAATCAGTTAATAAATACAATAACTTTAAGCAAATATGAGAAAGTCTTAGTAATGTCCTTAGTATTAAAACACAAACGACACTCAGTAGTGTGTTTGAAAAAGACCAAACTGTGAAGAAACAAAAAAATATATCTATACAAAATTAAATTTGATGAACCGTGAATCAACATCCCGAAACACAAAGTGTTGAAGCTGGAGATGACAATGACGATGGTAGAGATGAAAACGACGCCAATTATGAGACGCCGATGATTAGGAGTTGAAGTAGAAAAGATAAAAATAAAAATTTAAATGACTAACGAAATCGTAGAGGTAAGTCCAGTGGTTTAAAGCGTTTCAGTTTGTAAGTATCTGTATCTGTAAGTATACTTGTAAGTATCGCTGTTGTCCAGGAGGCTAATCGCTAATGGATTCTGATGGTCTTCTAGTTTTTGTAAATGTTTTTCGCTATGTTGTTTAATTTCTTCTTTTATGAAGGGCAGGTTTAGGTCATTGTGTAGTAATCATTTGTTACGTACCATGGGGCTGCAGTGATCAGTCTCAGGCATTTTGATTGAAAGCGCTGCAGTATTTCTATATTTGATGAACTAGCTGTACCCCATAGCTCTAACCCATACGTCCAAATTGGTTTGAGTATTACTTTGTATACGAGTACTTTATTTTCAAGGGAGAGTTGAGACCTACTGCCTAAGAGCCAGAATAATTGACGTAACTTCAGCCCAAGTTGCTTTCGTTTCGCCCATATATGACTTCTCCACGTGAGTCTTCGATCTAGATGTAAACCCAAATATTTAACTTCATCCTTCTGTGGGATTACTGTCCCGTTCAAGCTGACCACTGGACATGTTGGTTTCTTTAATGTAAATGTTACGTGCGTTGACTTATCCTCATTAATCTTCACTCTCCATTTCTTGCACCATTCGTGAATGTCGTCAAGATGGGTTTGTAACTTCTCCGAGGCACATGTCGGAGAAGCGTCCGTCGCTAAAATCGCTGTGTCATCTGCGAACGTTGCCGTCATTACAGATTCATGTTCTGGAAGGTCGGCTGTATAAAGCGTATATAAGAATGGGCTCAAAATGCTGCCTTGAGGAACGCCGGAATTAAATAAGTAGAATTTGGAAAAGACATTATCATATTTAACTTGGAAGAAACGATTTAAAAGATAGTTTTTAAAAATCAAGAAGTATGGATATTCTAATTTAATTTTAATTTTGTATAACAGACCTAGATGCCAAACTTTATCGAACGCCTGTTGAATATCCAAGAACACAGCTGAAGTAAACTTCTTCAATTCTAAGCTCTTCTGAATAAGTTTGACTAGTCTGTGGACTTGTTCTACAGCCGAGTGTCGTTCTCGAAACCCAAATTGATGATCTGGAATCAGTTTAAACTCTTCTATAAAAGGTTTTAAACGATTTAACAGCATTTTCTCAAATACCTTAGAGGTAATTGGAAGCAGGCTAATTGGTCTATAGGAGCTCGGTCGTAAAGGATCCTTGCCTGGTTTAAGGATCATAATCACCTGGGCATATTTCCATTGAGCAGGAAAGCATCCGATACGTATAATAGCATTAAAAATCGCTGTAAGTAACAAGAACGCTTTTTTAGGCAGTTGTTTCAAGATTTCGCCTGTTATTAAGTCGTATCCTGGTGCTTTCTTCCGGTTAAGATTATTTTTGATAGTCCTCCCAATTTCTGCAGGGCTGAATGGTTTGATGGGTGGAGACATCTGGAAGGGCGCCTCTAGATATTCCGTAATCATCGAAAGTTAATCCGAGTTCGATCATGTCTTCTTTGACATTTCGGATCCATGCTCCTGATGTTACCATTAAAAAGAGTTTTCTAATCATCCTGTTTAAAATTCTTCTTTAGGTGTTCTGATAAGATGTCCAAGAAAATAAATTCTTTTCTGCCTTATTGTATCTCTTATGGGTTCGTTTTCTTTATAGAATTGTTCGTTTGTTAGTATTCTCCATTGCCCATCTACTTTGTTTTTCTTTCCTATGCAGGTTCGTAGAATTCGTATATGCTCCTTTATTTGTACGCATTCTAACAAATAATTTAATTTAGATAAGTATAGGAAGTTGAGATGTAAGTGACAATAACCGGAGCTAATTCTATGAGAAGAAATTAATTTCAGCATAAAAAAGACCTTTCTTGAATAAAGTGAAAGGGTTAAAGCAGAATGAAATATTCAAGTTGATTACCATTGATTTTAATATTATTTAAACAGAACTACTTTTTTATGTATTAAGAAATTCAAGGTAAATCATCTCACATCGTTTCTTTTAATATAAAAATTTAGGAATGAACGCAATTTTCAACCGACTCTTCTTAAGAGTCCTATCGAGTTTATCAATGAACATTAGCTACAAGCTACAACTCTAGTAACACTTTTTACCGTGAACCAACCTCAAAAGAGTGTGTGTACTCATGTTCGTTCAGTCTACTACTTTTCCTCCAATAGCATTTCCTTCGTCCAGGTTTGTGCCTAAACCCAACTCTGCTCTCGAGAACAACTTTGAGAAGTTCAGCGTCATCAATTCTGTAAAAGTGACCAAATTAAATTTGATCATTAACTTATTTACTATATATTATGTGCCCTAAAAGATAGGGTTGGCGTCATGTTTGCTGAAATTTTCGGGGAGGCTGTGATCTCGTAGAAAAAAATGGGTTTTTAAGATCGCGACCTTAACATGGATTTTAGAGCAAAAGTGTATAACCAAAGTTTAGGTATAGACAATTTAAAAACTACATATTTTATTTTAAACATTTTTTTGTATTACGCTTAGTTTAGCAGTAATTTGTGATTTTATTTTTTTTTCATAAAAATCTGTAAAAAAACTCTGTTTTTTTGTTTATTTCTAATGTTTTATTAGTAATGTTAGGTTATATTATTCATTATTTGCATTGACAAGAGAAAGTCGTGTGAGTGTCCACACCAGTTTTTTTTAGGATAGTCTACTTTATTAAAACACGGATCGGTAAAATAATAGGTATTATTTTTCCATAGATAAAAAATTGCTGATTTCGCATTGTAATAAAATAAAATTTCAAAATTTGGGAACAATTTTGTTATATTTGAATTATTAACTGTCATACCTTAATAGAGTTAAAAATATTTTAAAATGAATGTACTCCATATTATTTTGGGTTTACCGACTTAAATTTTATAAGAGGCTCTGAAAATCTTGAGAAATAATTTATCATATTCTCCTGTAAATTTATCTAAGATGTTTAAACCCTACCTACATTACAGAATAAATAAATAAAACCTGTTACACATGTTTCATGTGAAATAATTAGTTTTCACAATGTATTTAACAGATTATCATGCAAATCAAAGTAAAACAACTTTAACAGAATGTTTCCTATGGAATAGAACATTTATTCTACATAGTAGGGTACGTCTAGTTTTAAAACAAATATTGTATTACTAAATAAACTATTTAAATTCCAGAAGATAGGGTACTCTGCGCTTTTGCGTAAATAAATTATAAATAAATGTAGTCTACATAATATTTTATGTAGGCCCTATATTATAATATATTATCCTATATTATAGACTAATAATAATAAAACTATATTTCTATATTTTTTTACAATAGTAACTCAAACACATTCTATTCAAATCTATAAATTAATTTACAACAATTTACAATGTACGAGTTGGAATAAATTAACCTTCCCAACTATGGCTAAAAGCCATGTCCTAGGGTAGATGTTCTCTTCTTTTATTTAGTTATACAGTGCAAAAGAGATTAAAAAAACTGCAGTAGGGTTGAAACAATGATATTTGAAAATAAAAAAAAACAATTTTAAAATTACATCATGTTAACAGGTTGACTGCTATTCGAGTGTTGAGTAGTCTTCCCAGAAACGTCATAATTTTTTCCCTTGTATGCAGTATGGTATATAAAAATCAGTTACTAATAAGAAAAAAATAATTTTATTTTTTTAATTTATTAATACAAAAAAATTGAGACGCAAATATATTGAGATAAGAATCTGTCTCGTATAAATTAGTAAAGTAATTTTTGTTGTCAAGTCATGCAAAATTTTGAACAACAAATTGTGTCCGTCCATATGAAAATATCGATTTTGTATTTTAAGTTGTATAATATTTTGGTTATAAGCGACTATTTTGAAATATGAAACAATGGTTGACGTGTAATTTCCAGATCCTATTCGAGAATTGAACCTGGGCCTTCCGTTAAGTGACCTTCCATAAATAGGCCTAAGTCTTAAGACCTTCCGTAAGTGCGCTAACCACTACGTCTGGGGGCAGCCACAATTTTTCTTTTTTTTAAAAGTGGAACAATTAATGCAGAATACAAAATGAAATAACATCTAAATAAAATAAAGCTAAGGACATTGCTGATGTCAGCGTAATTTTCACTAACAGAGTAGGTAATTGGTTTGCTGGCAATACGAACTGAAACATAAAAATATATCTTACAGCAGTTAACCTGTTAAAGCCAAATCAACGTTTTAAAATTATTTTTATCCCTTTTGTGGAATTATTTACTAAATATTACAGTAGTACTACAAGGTAATCTTATGGGAAATATAGTCGTGATTACGCGGTTTTGAATTACGCGTCGATTTTTCGGAACGAAATAACCGTGTAAATCAAGGGATGCCTGTATACGCTTTTACAGTTTGTGCTAACATAAATAACTACCCTTTTAATTTGAAATTGAATCCTATATTATTATCCTTGATGTCTTGGATTACCTCATATTTAAGTGTATTACGTAATTTAGTTAAAAAGGTTACAATATAAAATTATAAAAGTGTTTTTGCCATAACCGCTCGTGGATTCTTTATAACCTTTTAAATAAGACCTTCTAATGATAGAAAATAATATTCTGCCGTCCTGTAGCCTAATTGTCAAATCGAATACCGGGTGGCCCATATTTCAGTTTCGCCATGAAATTGGATATTTTGTGTCAATAAGTTTGTAACATTGTTACGTTAGCAGCAACCACGTATAACATTAATTAACTTATTGTTGTCCGTTATTGTGAGGTGAGCTCTAAGCCATATCGTCTGTCTTTACTCCAAGTTCTTCACGAGGGTGATTTCGATAGGCGATTGGAATTCTGTGAGACAGTCATTATCCATACAGAAGCCGATCCAAATTTCTTGCGATCAATTTTTAGTGTGTTGAGGCATGTTTCTAACTCTGCGTAACTGCGTGTACTCGTTGGATGGAAATCCTCATAAGGTAATCCAAGAAGAGTTTAATGTGCCTGGTGTTATAGTATGGGGAGAAATTTCGAAAACCGCATTGATAGATCCTTTTTTTTGAAGTAATTGTTAACTCGGAAAGTTATTAACAGGTGCTTCAGGAACTAGTCTTTCCGGAACTTGAAAATAATCATGTTAACAATTTTCAATCGCACATCTGGAAACAAGATGGGGCCCTAGAATATTCCGGTATCGAAGTTCAAGAGCTTTTGAATTTCAAATTTAACGAATGGATTAGTCGCTGTGGTACAATTGATCACCCTGCGCGCTCGCCAGACTTAACCCTACGTGATTTTCACTGTGATGTATTATAAAGGATTGGTGTTTTCTTTAAAACCAAAAAACCTAGCCGAACAAAAAAATCATATTAGAAAGTTCATTTGACACCGTCATTGAAAATACATTGTTACTGTTGAAAATTGTCAGTTTTAAGTCATTGTATGAAGTGTATAAACACTAATGGTGGACATTTTGAACAACCGATATAACTTAACGAAGGTATTAAAAGTATTGAGTAAGCACAGTTCAAATAATAAATCTGTTTTCTTCACTGTAGGTTTCTTATTCCGTTAACTTGTAACGCCTTCTTTTTTTACTTCTTCCGTATGTAGGGAAACTGAAATATGGGCCACCCGGTATATTAATACGAGTAAAAAACTACGTATATAAATTCAAAGTAGGTCTCTAAAAACGATATTGTGATATGGTAAAATGATTTATAATTAGGTTCTAAAGTTAACTTAATCGATTTATAGGCTAACTAAAAGAATATTTTTATTGCAGCCTACTTATAAAACTTATCGTACTTAATTATTATTAAGTTAATTTTAACGTTACTTTCATAACTTCCTTTTGCATTAATTATATTTCTACGGTTAGTTAAAATTTTTAATGGATCATCGTTATGTTATCATCGTTACTGATAACCTTTACACCTCCATCTTTCACAATAATAATTGCATAGCCGCTACTGTAATAAAAGGCTTAACTTATAATTATTTATCACATAAAATCATTCACTACTGTATTGAATATTAATATTATGAGCTCATAATAAAATTTCCGTGTGTCAGCTTAAAATTTAATATATCTCCATGAAATTTTTTAGTAAAATTTGAAATTGTATTTATTACTAGCAACTCCCACTTCTATTGAACGGAGTTGAGACCTGGACTCTGACAAAAGCAATTCTTAACAAATTGAGAGCGTTCGAACTTTGGCTGTATAGGACAATGCTGCAAATATCCTGGACGCAGAAAATAATTATATAATACTGAAGTACTATGTCAAATGAACAAGGCAGCGGAATTGATCAGCTTAATGAAGGCATGAAAGCTGCAATATCTCGGTCATTTCATTCAAGATGAGGGCAGGTATGATTTACTCCAACGCGTGCAAGGAAAAATCGACAGTAGAAGGGGACCAGGATGCAGAAGAATTTCATGGTTGGCCAACTTGAGGGTATGGTTTAACAAAAGCTCAGAAGAACTCTTTCGGACAGTTACCAGTAGAGTAAGCATTACCATATGATGGTCGCCAACCTTCGGAACGGAGAGGCACCCTGTGAAGAACCCCCACTCGATTAGCTTTGAATTTATAGATAGACGTTCTAAATTAAACATGTCAGTAATGTAGTAATAAATAACAATAAATGTGATTTTCCATGTGAAATGATTTTAATGTGATTAATGTGAAAATTTTCCAATTTTTTGACAAATAAAATGTAAATTATGCTTAGGAAAATTGTTAGCTACAAATTTGTATCAATTTATAGATCAGTAGCAATGGTTAGTTTTTGCGTTTAGAAAAGTGGAGTTCACAGGAAAGTCATTTAAAAATGAAAAACCCTTAAAAACAATTTTATTTGAAATAGGTTATGAATTTCCTGAACGGATGTAAAATTAGAAGCTACATAAATTAATTTTTGAAAGAAGATTAAAGTAAAAAGAGAAGAAACGATCGAAGGAGATTTAAAGGAAATTAGTTTGATATAAGCCGAAATAAAAAATCAATAGAAAGAGAAAGAGATTGAATTAAAGGAAAGTAAAAAAGAAATTGCCAGTGAGAGTACAGGCAATTAGCTGGGGATTACAAGTACAGGAAGCTAATCTCTAAGCATAGCACCATATGCAATCACTTTCATGTCAGCTTATGCTCTTCTGTGACGGCTCTAAAATTAATTGGAGAGTTTGTCTAGAATGCGTAGGCTATGCCACGCGTTCTGTCGTCGGAAAGAGGATTACGCTCAGCAGTTGAAACAGAGCAATCTCTTATCCCCCTCCTTTTCGTAGGCGTATAAACTTCTGAACATAATAATGCTGGCAAAATTATGTTTAGTAGATAGGCATACTGAAATATATACATCCCTCTCAAATTTCAGATTTTTTCTTAAAATAAATCACGTTTATTTTTCGTTCAAGCTTCTAATATTAGAAAATAACGCTTGAAAAACCGTACACCTACGTAAATAAATAAAATGAAGAAAATCTTTTTACTTCCAAGAAAATATTGGTATTTTTTTTGTTAACTTTATTGAAAAGTCTTAGACCCAATTTTACAATAATTTAAAAAATAACGTCGTCCCGTATTTATTTTTATAGTAAAAAATATTGATTCAAACACAACAATTTAAAGAAACTACTAGACTTAATTCTCGAAAAATATAACGGCTGGCTGGTAACAAATTACTCGTGACAAAATTTAACAAAATTACTTTCTACAAATTAATACTGAAACCTATTATTGCTACACATGGAATACAACTTTAGGTACATCCAGAAATTTAAACATCAAGATCTTAGAAGGACAGTGTAGCAGTCAAAGACCATATAGGACACATGTTACACTTACCCTGGTATACAAACAACAAATTTATTTGTAGAGATCTTACCTTAAATACAATGAAACAAGAAATTTCAAAATTCAGTATTAATAGCCTATAATTTGGACAGACTTTACGAATATAAAAACGTATTAGCAATTAATTTTGTAGATAATAGTGTTATTATTGTTTAGTTCATCAGCGGAAAGGCTGGTTTGATCCTTAGAGGATTTACTATATATAATTACCTTCCTCACTGTGTGAAAAAGTACGCTTACCAGCATGCCGACCTTCTGAAAAGCATCTAGGCCTACTTTTCACCCTGCAAATGACACCTTCACTTCATTCACCACAAGGTCTGGCGTTTAATGAAATGCATTATACTCTCAGAGGAGATAACTCTGACTAGTATCTTTTACACCTCTACCTCTTCTGTTCTTAAATGTTTTCATTTATATAATTGGCTGATCATGTGATAAGAAACTATTTTTCCTATTTTTGTTGCCCTGGAACTAGCAGATCGAGTGCAAATAATTTAACACTCCACCCTACGAAAATATTTGCTTTTCAGAGGATTTGACATCCTGAAGAGCATACTTTCAACTCAGCGAGGAAGGCAATTGTTAACCACTTCACTCCTGGTTTTACCTCGTAAAGCCTCTAGAGAAGTCCAAACCATCCTTTCGGCTGATAACCTAAACAACAAACCGACATACCTAATTTTGGAATTTGGAAATTGTTTGGTTGATACTTTCATAGTAGAATAAAATTAAAAATTACAGATTTAGGCTAATGACAGAATTTTAATTTTAATACTGAATTTGAATAATTGATATTATATGTGTTCTCCAATGACTAGGCCAGTAATTCCAATTATTGACAGATAGGTAGTCTACAGATTTTAAATTTTTCCATGAAAATTATTGATTTGAATAACATATTGCAACATAAAATATTATATATTGATTAATTAAATATTATAAATAATTAATTATCACAGATGTAACCAATAATGTTGACTGTTTATCTGTTTATACAGATCTGAATGCGGACGCCTACCTGGAAGTAGCGTTTGGACCGGGCACACCAGGGATGGGCGGGGCAAACGGTAGCCACCATCAACGCACAAAGCGCATGCGTACGTCTTTCAAACATCACCAACTGCGTACGATGAAATCATATTTTGCAATCAACCATAACCCGGATGCAAAGGATTTAAAACAATTATCGCAGAAAACTGGGTTGCCAAAACGCGTTCTACAGGTAATAAAACAAGTATTGCACTTCTATTGCTTATTGATTAGTTTTACAACAAAATTTTACGAAGCATACGTAACAAAATTTGAAAATAATCGAAGAAATTTTAAAAATAAAACACTGCATACCCCGGGAGAAAAACTTATATTTCTGGTACAAATACTTTACCTAGTATGATTACTATAAAAAGTGATTGATATTTTTTACCTTTATCCAAGTTTGAAATAGTTGGATAAACAATTAGTCAATTACTAATATTTTTTAAAAGTAAGTTAAAGCCTACCATTTGAAATTCTTAATTTTTAAAATATTATTATGAACGTTCATTGTAATTGTAACTATAAACAATTTTTGATAATATAGCCTATTACGATCTAGTCTTAAATCAATGAGTTATTTTTATCTTCACTTGCCCTGTATGAATATAGCCTACGGGGAGGAAAGTATTATTTTCATTCAATTTTTTCGGAATCGATTTTTCACCGGAAATACATGTTTTTATGCCACCTGAACCCAAAAAAACATGTTTTAACCGATTGGTCTGTGCCAGTGTGTGTGACAAAATGTCTCAAGAATGGAAAATCGTCTGATGGTGAAACTTAAAACTTAACTTAGGTTCCACTAGGGTACCCGACACGAATATTTTCATCAAAATCAGTCATCTGAAAGTAGTAGTTCATTCGTAAGGAAAACCATAGCCTACAGTATAGTTCTAATAGGTTAGCGTTATCCAATCAGATTGTTTTCTGAAGATTAACTGTATTGGTCGGTCTTCATTGATCTATTTATAAATCTATTGAAACCCTTGCCTTGTTTCTTTTTTCTGAGTTTCTCTTTAATTTAACTAATATTTTAACCGAATTTAATTCGGGATGTGAGAAAATCATATGAGAAAAGTAATACTTACGTAATACTATTGCATATCCAACGGGTTTACCTAGTGGTAAAGTCGTCGCCGCGAATCGACCGTTTAATAGCTCATTTTCAGAGACAAATATTCCTGGTTCAAATCTTAGTTAAAGTAGTTACCGGCCTACTTTGTTCGTTCGATTCAATTAACCATACTTTCAGGAATGGTCAGCCTGAGTCTGTACGAGACTACACCTCATTTATACATCATCCTCATCTCATTGGGTCATGGCGTTGTTTAATGTTCTTATATTTAACAGATTACAACATACACACATTAAGGATAAAAAAAAATTATTGCGTGTATCAAATGCTTAATGTTTACAGACGAACATAACATGCAACACCTCCTGAGTTACTTTTTTAATGTTACGACAATTAATCAAACATTCATTTGATCGCTTAAAGTAAAACATAGTTATGATAACTTACCCTTTGTACCTACGTATTATTATAAATAACAAAAGGAAACTACTGTTCATGTTAAACTCTGTTATTTGCACGAATTGTTATGCAGTATAATACAAATTTGTTTTTCTATTTAAATATCCGAAGTACTTTTAAAACGCACTGTAAAATTTATGTTATTTTACACGTAATGGGTCAGAAAGATCAGATAAAATGAATAATTGTTTTATCAAAACAACAGACTAAGCACTGACTTTATTTTAGTTTAGTGTTTATTTGATCTAGTTAAATATAACATTGCTTTATTAATTTAATTCATGTAAGAAAAAATAATAATATGCCTTCATTTTAACAAAATAAAATTGAAACTCTAAAGATAGATTTTTTGCAAAAGTAGCTTTATACAAAATTACTTCTTAATAATGTCCGTAGGATTATATTAGTTTAAATTTTTATTTATCATATTTTTTAAAATTTATTTTAGTTAGGGCCTATTTCCTTTCTTTTACCCCGTATGAATATATAAGGAAGGAACGTAGGCTTTCCTTGTCGGTTATTCCAAATCGAGTTTTCACTGAAATACACGATTTCAGGCCTCCTAAACCCAAAAAAAAATTTTTTTGGAGTTTTTTTGTTGTTTGTTTTTTTTGAACCCAAAAAAATTGTTGTTGACCAGTGTGTGAAGAAAATATCTCAAGAACGCTGTATTGTATGAAGTTGAAACTTTGAACTGAAGTTAGGTATCATTAGAGGACTTGACACAAAATTGTCATCAAATTGGTGTACCTGAAGTAAGCCAGTAGTTCATTCGTGAAATTTTTCACTTTTTGCGATTTTCTCAAAAACGTGCACCACCTTCAATTGTTTTCCATTACGTTGTACATCTTATAATATTAAAATAATAATTAATATAATTATAGTGTGGACAAAAACTTAGAATATTTTAATGCAGAAAGGCTAAATAAAATATAGTTTTGGGGTTAAGAAAAAATTGATATTTTTACCCAAAATCATGATATATTTTGTTCGTAAACAAAACTATGGTTCAGTAACCTTTTGTTAGAATTTTTCACTTTCGATTAACTGTGGGACTGTTTTTTATTAAGGTCTATTAATTGTGTTAAATATTTTTATACTTTTATTGGCTTTCAAAGAGAAAAGAAAATAGAATAATTATTGTTTATTAACAGGCTGTGTATTGATAGTCTCTAATGAAAATTGTTGACCGGTCTGCATTCCTTTAAAATTTTTATGTTTTACATAAAAATTCTTGACAATTACAAATAACTGAAATAAAGAGGTTATTGTAGAAGTGTAGGTATAAAATGATAGGAATTATTTGATTAAACCAATCTATTTCTTTTTTTTATTCTCGATTGTATAATTTAACTACTGATTTTATTATACTTTGGCTAATTCAGAAAACAATAGAATAAGAACGCGGAAGGAAGTCACTGTAATAAAAATTCTCGATGTATTTTAAATTGGAGTCAACTGAAAAAATAAGTTTCCCCAGTTGTTGAATATTAGTACCCAATTGGCAGATGTTCCAAAAAAGTTGTAAGAAAAGAAATGCCGGCTGCGTTGTATTCATCTTAAATTTATTTACCGTTTTATTTCTTTTTAACAGAAAGGGAATATAATTAATATTTCAAGAAGTAAGAAATACAAGAATCGAGCTCTGATCATTTGTCGCAGTAGTCTTCAAAAGGAGAAACAGCGTATGATCGCATTCCACCCCTAGTTTTTCTTCTTATAAGTCGTCAAGAATTAATTTGAGTCGGGCAAAAGAAATACAACCATTCTTTCTCAACAGTAAGAACGTTCTTTGTTTTCTCTTCAGTCCCCGCCTATTAAATTCTTTCAGTCGGATGGCTCACGTTATTTGTCTGCTTCGGTTCTTCTTTCTTCTTTACGTCTGTCCTCCATCTGTAGTTTACATTTATTTTATTCCTCTCTATTCCCCCAGTGTTTTACTCCCTTGTTAAAACTTTTCCCGGGATTTATACCCGTGGATTCCGTGCTGTAATTTCCCCGTCTTTTTATCGGTTGGAGTTCAGAGTACATTTTCCCCTCTTTTTAGATTTTCTTTTCACCCTAAAGAAAGGAAATCCTTTCGTACTTCACGCTTTTGCGCTTCAACTTAATGCTATAGAACTGCATGCACCCTTTTTCCAGAAACTATGTGATATTGCATCGTTATTTTTTTACACTTCAGAATATAAAATTGTTGAGTTTCATAGGTAAGCCTATCATTAAGCAAACTTTATCATAACATTCTCGATATTACTTTTCAACAAAGTGTAGAACTAGCGTAGATGTAAAAAACACAAGCGAGTCTCAATCAGATCAGTAATCTTCAAAACTATTTTGCTACTTCATTCAATGTTAATCTCATATCGAAAAGTCTCATATAAATAGAAAAATCTCATATCAAAGCAAAGTAATCTCATATCATTATACAATGTACTCGGAACTTTTTTTTAAAACATGGTTTCGATTACAAGAGCCACTTCCATAGAGACTTTTGCTACACGTTTTGCAACCCCGCTCCCAACTAGCCCTTTATAAATTGTTCCCTTCCTTTTGGACACACATAGGCTATACATTTTATACAAACGAACACTACAAAAATGAGTTATTGGGGTCAACATATACGATTGTTTTAGTGGTATGGGCAAAGCAGAAAGGAAGTACCAGGAAGAGCCAGCATCTTAATTTCTTAATATTTCATACCCCCCTTTTAAACCGCCTATAACCTTTATTCAACGATATCCTCTTTTCATTCCTCCGTCTGCTGATCCTTCTGACATAGTTTTAATTTAACCTTCTCCGTTTTATATGAATCCTAGCCAATTATTAGCTTTCCTCTGTCAAATGTTCATGAAATGTTTTATTCTCGTCCAATATTTTCTTCGTAATATTTTTACATATTCTCTTTCGTTTGGTCTGTTTGATTTTCCGCAGTCGTCTCCATAACCACATTTCAATATTCTTTAGCATATGTCTTTCTACTTCCCTTAATGTCCATGATTCGCATCCGTCAATTTGTAGGCTTACACTCCAAACATAACATTAGTTCTTAATATTTTAACAAAGAAATTCGATTTTATTTTTTGTAAATTTTGTAAACGGAATTTTTATAAATTATGACAATATGAATCAGTGGAAAAATTGAGAAAAATCTATTAGCCTACACTATTGATTTAAAGATTCTTTAATTCCACCTTGAAATAACCCTAATTCTTATCTTTTTAACGAATGTTAAAATAATTGTGAAAAGTGATTGTTTACAGTGCACGAACAACATTTCTTTGAGAAAAAGCTGATTGTTTTTTGTTATTGTTGAATCAATTAGATGTGCAATTTGTTTTCTTTGTGTATTTGTATTTTTCACATTGAGGAATGACAGAGCAGCACCATGCAGTGGTTTGTAACATTTATTTAAAGAAAAAATTAAATAAAAGTAAACAAAAGAAGTGTGAGAAAAGCAATTCGATTAGCTGCCTTCAATTAGAGATACTCTGACTATTTTGTTGTTTAGGAATGTGTAGCTTATAGAATAATTGTTGACGAGTCGGTGTCTATGTGTTTTTTAAAAGAACTACAACAGAAGTGATATCCCGTTTTATAAGCGGCAAACTAGAAGCCTCGAGATCGAAGAACACTTTAATGTAGAGAGTAGGTAGGATTAAACAAAAATTGTTCTCCCAGAGTGAATAAAAAACGAAATAAAAATAAAATAAAGGAATAAAAGAGGACAGGATTCCAATGTACAGAGATAATAATGGCGACAAATATCAAGTGAATCGAAAACTCGTTTTCGATTCCAGAGCCAGCAAGCTTCAGTTCCAGCTGCCAACCAGCTGTGTCGACGGTTAGGTCGATTACAGCAACTTCTCCGACATCACCTGTTGTTGGTTTGCTGCCGCAGTGGCCGTAGCTGTTTGTTGTTGTCACTGTGTTGTCGCTGCCGTTGTACCAGATGCCGACTTCAGGGTACGCCCACTTTAAAATCTACTCGAACAACGATATGGCCTTTTTTGATGTCAATAATACAATCTGTTTATTGACATTCACGTTTATTTCCTTTTATACAAATCTGCTAAGGTGGTTGTATTGCGCGTGATTAACATACAGAATTATAATGAGCAATCCTACAATATTTCTGCCATTTAAATTTTAAATATAAATCATTCGCTTAATGGTTTTGTTGAAAAGTTGGTCCTTGTACTTTTGGCATCTCTTCATCTCTAACTTTAAAGTTTAAACTCTTATACTATAGTAATGGTTATAAAAATATAGACGCCAGAAGATACGGACTTTCTTATGAAAAAAAGGTACATTAAGAGAGAATGATATTTTATCATCATCTTGTGGCTGTACAACCCTTGGTCAGGAGGATTGCCTTCCTCCGCAATCCTCCTTCAATCTCCTCTGATAGTTGCTAGCGCCCTCCATTCACCACTTTCTTAGACGGCCCTTCTTTCTTTTCTTGTACAGTATTTCCGTCCATATCACTTTATCCATCCTCGTTGATTCCATTCTCTCAACGTGAGGCCATCTTAATCGTTGTACTCATAAAACGGACTATAACGCTGCCTTCTATGAGAGTATTCAGTTCGTAATTTTTATTTACTCTCCAATCATCTTATTTACTTACGAATCCAGAATTGTTCTTAAAATGTTTCCTTCAAATCTTCTTGGCATGTTGCTATCTGATTATGACGTAGTCCAAGTTTTACTGTTGTATTTGACTATTGGGTACATCAAACACATCATATTTTCAGTATTGTATTTCTACTTTATTAATTTATTCTTTAAAAAATATTTTGGTAAAGTGGGCTCTATTTCCTGGTTGAATTTTTTCTCGTACGGAGTCACTCATTATACGTTTGTATCAATCAAGATAATGGTGTTACTAACGCGTTACGATTTCTATGAGCAACCTTAATGTCAAGCTTTTGTATTCGTTGTGGCTAATGTAGTGACGTACATAATAGTTATTGAAATTATCTGTTCAAATCAAATTCATTCATAACCAATCCTTATAGGGCTACTTTATTTGTAAAATAAATTACAAAATACTTATTCTCAAAATGTATATATAATGACAACAATATCTTAATCAATTAATTTAAATTAATTACATCAATCTATTAATTTAAATTAATGACATCTTAAAACTTACATTATAATTTGGTTATTAACTGAACAACTTCACACTAATCCATAATCCAATCATTGTTCATTCCTGGTTTTCCACAAAACCGACCTAGAAATCTGAAAAGACAATGGAATAGAGTCCTTTTGTGAGTCAGCTTGGGGGCTACCACTGAGCGACTTCCTCATACAACGAACCAACAAAATAATTAAATAACACTATTGACTTTACAACTGCTGTTTTTGTTAAAAATGTTACACAGTTGGTAGATATTTTTCTTAAATTAAGTAGTATTAAAAAAATTGTTTAAATAGACCAAACATTTTTTTGTGTTTTGCTTCTTTTTTGTTCTTAGTTGGCCTATTTTAATTAGTACCTTTTGTAGAGCATAATTTACAACCATGCTATTTACTTTTTACCGAATATTATGCTTGTCTGCTAAAATATGATAAGAACAAAAATAACAAGTATGAGAACTTGTATTATCGTACAGAAAACTTGTAATACATATAATCTTTGTTATTGTAGTACTTACTTCTTTTGACAAATTTTTTCTTACCAAAAATGTTTTTATATGAACATGATAATGAATTTTAGATTACTAAAAAAATAAAATAAAATAAAAAAATAAAGTACTTTGTTGATATAGACTAGCTCCTAATAATAAAACTATTATATTATCATCAATGAACCAGTCTGAATTTGGTTTTTAGTTAAATTAGTTAAAAAATTATTTCGTGGTAGTTAAATGCTTTCGAGTCCTGGTAATAGATAGGCCTATTCTAGAATGGATACACAAAATTTAGGTTTTATGCTGTAAATTAAAAAGAAACAAAAATAATTTAAAAAATTGTCGTTAAATTGATGTTAACTTTTCAATTTATAATAGGTTTTTTAAAAATTAATATCATGCCTTACCAAGAGGAGAATTAATATTTACTTCGATGAAACAAAATATGTCACTTCTACCCTGAGATCACATACCTGCCCAACTTTATTTTTATTTAATAGTTTTAAAACACGAGCTAACTAAATTCACTATCTCGGACTTTGTACTGATAGAAGCTTACATGGAACGAAAATGTCAGCATAAAGTCCAAAACTTTAGACCGTAAACGCATACAGCTATTAGTCTTTTGTCCGGAAGATCAAAATTACCCTTCATCTGAAAATACTTTTTTATAAAACTTAACTCATACTAATGTGGATGTACGGATGCTATTATATGGCTTAGCTAAAAGGTTTTGGCTAAACGACAACGTTTTCAATCGAAATTACTGCTGACAACTGTTAACGTTCCTTTATTTATTTCTACTTATACACTGCATACAGATTTTAACATTCCTTACACTAATAAAACAATTCAACAAAAATTTCAGTAATTTAAATCGAAATTTGAAAACAATAACACCTTTCTAATCCACGTTCTAAACTGTCAAAATTTACCATGTAATCCCAATCGTCGGCTCCGCAGAAGGTGGAGCCTAGATTCGGGATAAATTTTACAAGCCTTTTTAACATTAAATTTTTGTTTTAAAAAACTTTGTCCACAGTTGTAGATTTAATAACTTAAAATGAAAAACATTGTTTATTACTTGAAAGATATTTTCTCGTGTTTTACATTCTAGTTATTAGAATTGAAGAACGATATTTAGACTTAAGTATGTTGAATTGGAACATTTTTTGGGTTTTTGTTTGTTTCTTTTTATTTAACTTATTGAGTACTAGTTATATTATAACTATTATAAGAATAATTCAAAATTGGGTGGCAATCTCTCTCAAGCTGATTCTACAGATAACATATTTTTTGTCTTTAATGTTTGTACGTTGCAATCTGTTTCATTCAGAACAATAACCAACCCTATGACCCAATGAGATGAGGATGATGTGTATGACGTGTAAATGTGGTGTAGGCTTGTACAGACTCTGGTTGACCATTTCTTACAAGAGTATAATTAATGAATCCCAACAATTAAAGTAGACCGGTAACCACTGTTTAATATTCAAATTTGTATAAGTATAAAAGTAAGTATCTTTACTAGGATTTGAACCAGGAAGAACCTTAGTCTCCGAAAACCAGCTGTTAAACAGTTGACTTGCGGCGACGACATTACCTCTTGACTAACCCGGCGGGATTAAAAATAAATAAAAAAATATTCAATAAACATAGGTTCGGAAATGCTTTATTATCGAGTTACGACTGGCGCAAAAGATTTCAGTCGGAATTCAACCCTGGTGAAATGAGGCCGCAGGCCTATTACATGTTTTAAGGCGTTAATTACGAGGTAAACTTGGTGTCATCTTATGACTTTAACTTTAAACATTAGCTGTATAAAACAGGTCCCAGAATTATATCTTTCATTGTTTAAAGATACATGGCCAGAAATAACTTTCTTTTTGCTTAAATTATAACAAAACTTGATTAAATTTTTACAAAAGCTACTAATTTTTTATCAGAATGAAATAATTTTTTAAAGGTTGACAATAGCAACTTATCATTTATTTTATTCAATTATTCTGTTGTTTGTTGTTTAGGTCATCAGCCGAAAGGTTGGTTTCAACCTCTAGAGGTTTTTACTAAGTAAAACGAAGAGTAAGGTGGTTTACCTGTGCCTTCCTTACTGAGTTGAAAAGTATGCTTATCAGCATGGCCTTATGAAAAGCACATATTTTCCACCTTGCAAATGACACCTTCACTTCATTCACCATAGGGTCTGGCTGTAGAATTAAATTCAGAAAAGCTAACTCAGACTAGTGTCTTTTACACATCTACCTGTTCTGTTTTTTTAATGATTCAGTCATTTTATTGGCTGATTATTCTGTAAATAATGAAAAATTAAATTAAAAAAATTAAGATGTTGCTTCAAAGTTGCTCGAAATGGTCTTCGTTTGTTTAAATGCATAATTCCGCTGGACAAATCCATTCTTTTCTAGTGCAAATCATAATGGCCAAAGTATTTATAATAGTTTTGCCAGCTTCTATTATTCAGTTCCTTTGATCTTTTTATGTGTTAATCTGTTTTGAATTCGCAATATTTTTAAACAACTCCACTGGATGTATTGTTAGTGTAAGGTCAGGAGAACGTGGTCACCATTTTACTGGTATACTTCGACTAAACCATTGCCTACCGTAGGCTATTTATTATTTAAATTGTCTGTTACGTCATTTGAAAAATTAGATGGTTTCCTGTCGTGCAAAATAATATATACACATATTTAAACTCTCTTTATTATATATAAAATATCAATTTAAAAACTACATTTAAAAAAGGTGTAAAGTGTGTTTTATTTGTTGCTAGTTAAAGTACTAAAATATCAATAAACTTAGAAATATGCCCATAACAGGCAGGTGGAGTGTTAAATTATTTGCACTCGATCTGCCACTTGCAGAGGTACAAAAATAGTTCTGTTTCTTATCACATGGTCAGCCAATAAGACTGAATCATTTAAGAACAGAAGAGGCAGAGGTGTAAAAGACTCTAGTCAGAGTTATATCCTCAGAGTAATAAATTTCATTAGTATAGTCTACAGCCAGACCCTGTGGTGAATGAAGTCGATGTCATTTGCAGGGTGAAAAGTAGATGCTTTTCAGAGGGCCTGGCATGCTGATAAGCATACTTTTCCACTCAGTGAGGAAGGCGTGGTAAACCACCTCACTCCTCATTTTAGTTAGTAAAACCTCTAGAGGTTCAAACTAGCCTTTCAGCTGATAACGTAAACAACAACAATAAACTCAGATATTTTAATATATTTTGTAGGAAGACAAAAATTTTATTAAATAATCCGTAATACTGATTGAAGATTTTATTTAAGCTAAATTAATGGGTAATGTAAAAAACCGAAAATTTAGTCTAAAAATTCTTACTAAATTATCACATCACGATTATAAATCTATGATTTTTTTTACAGAAAAAGGAATTAAAAAAATTATGACTACGACTGATTTATAAAAATTCTTCTCACTAAAAAGGAAGCGAACAAATAAAACTTAGACTCAATTTGGCAACGTTGAAAGATAAATGCGTTCTTCTGGATTCCAGTTATCCCGCGTATATTTCTTCTATACATTCTTTTTTCTAATTGTAGGGACCTTCTTCGAATTTTAAAGGTATGCCGAATCCTATAAATACCGCCATGTTTTCTCAGGCTGTGAGTACGGTTACAGCTAACATCTGTTAAGCGGGAATTTCATAGCTCTCTCTCTCTCTCTCTCTGTCTTATTCAATGACGACTTCCCAGTTTTCTCATTTCATTCTAACTCTGTGACATTAAATTTTTTATCATTTTATTCAGTCACACACATTCTAATGTAATAAAAAAGTACACCAGAGCAAACTACGGAGCATAGTTTTAAAAAGGTCTTGCTAGCATCGTCAAGAGAAACTGTAAAATTTTTATTGTTTTCTGTATAATAAGCTTGTTAAATTAAAACATACTGTCAAAGTGGAAAAATAACTGCAGTATAATTTTGTTAATTCAAACCATGATTATTAAAAAATGTGGTTAATCCGAACAGAACAGCGCATAACGGGTAAAATTGATAAATAACATTTTGTAGACTACGCATTATGTAGTATATTTAGATTACACAAAACTAACTTAAAGAATACCAACTTTGTTGTACAGTTAAACGAGTTTTCTATTGATGTCTTTATTCACAAAATCACAAAGTAAAGAAGCAAACCTAAATAACGATGCGACATTCCGTCAAAGGTTTGCCCTTCCTTTAACGGTCTTGACCACCAGTTTATTCGCGGCTCCTATCACCATTTCTACAAGAAAATTTTCGGCATGTTTTCTCCTCTGAATTTCTTTATAGATAAAATTCGGCTATTATTTTTTTCTTAAAATTTTCTCAACTGTTCGGTAACATAATCCCTGGATTCGGCGGCCCAGTAAACCACTTTATTCAAGTTTTTTTTTTAACTTCTCAAATGCGGGAACTTAAATGTCTTAAACATCTTCTTAAACGAGGTCTTAAGAATTTCTTTTGTAGGTAAATTTTATGGTTCAAAAAGTTCTTTAAAAATTATAATTTATATTAGTTTAATTTTATTATTATGTTTAGGTTTCCTATTCAAGGTTTTCATTCAGGTTTCCTTGGCCAACCAAGCAAATATCTGGTCATCATTTCTTTTTGCTTTCCGAGTGGTAGTATAATTTCGCCGTATTTCACCCCAAACTTTTCGACTTTTTATAATATAATATATTTTTTATCCTACGTAACCTCAAAATTTACGCATTTATCATGATCCCGTCGAGCAGGCAGGTCACGCATAAAAAAAGGCAGTTTGATGACAACTTCTGCTGACTCAAAATATGTGGGGTTGCAAAAACACACCCGTCAACTCCCTAGCAGTTAGAGTACTTAACCTATAAAGTTTTAAGGTTATTGCTCTCTACTACATCACCAGTGAACTTCAGTTAATCAAAAAACATAGTAATCCGGACAGGTCTCAATCTTAATTATTTCGGACTAACAGAACTATTATAGTAGACCTGTTTGATATCATTAATCGCAGTAACTTTAAAATTCATTTATTTTTAAGCACATAAAATACTTTATCATTAAAACAACTATTGCACAGTGATTAATGGAATGTTTTTATAAGTAACATACGTAATGAAAAATTTAAATTTTAGCTCCTGAAATCAAACATTAAAAAATTGATCCGGGGATCTTCAACGTAGGGCCTAATAATTGATTGTGAAAACTGCATCGCTAACCTTGCGGTTATTTCAGAGCTATTCAAATCAATATTCATGGTACTACTGGGTAATTTTATAACAATTTAAATTTTCGCCGACGATTAAAGTAGTAATATATTTGAAAATTTTCAAAATAGATTACGTATATTTTATTTTAATCAGGTTGAATTATAAATTTTTAGGTAACCTTTTCGTTTTTCTGTAGACAGCTACATATTTATAAAGTTAAAAGGATAATGAATGTAATTTGTTTGAAATTTGACACAAAATCTCGATGGAAGTGATTTATTACACTGTTAAAAAAGGTCTCGTCATAAATAACGTAGGTAAAGATGTAAACGATGTTAGTATTTTGGATCAAAATAAAGTAATTTAAACAATAGAAGATTTAATTTATTTACACTTCTTGTCTTTATATAAAAATAAATTATTTGATATTCATTTAGAGACTGTAATATTTTACGGAATCTTTTTCAAAGAACATGTGTGTTTTTGGTGTGAGTGTATTTGGTATTCCATGTTAAGTTGTAGGAAAACTTTTGACAGTATCAAGCGTGTTAGAACGCAGAACCTACATTTGTCATCACCAGAGCCACATTAGCGTCTCGTCTCGCTATTTATTACTTATCTACTCCCATCTATTTTATACTTTACATTTGGAATAATGTCTGAAGCCAAAATTTTATTCCTTATAATATAAATTTGAAACTACAGTGCACAGGATTTAGAGTACCTATCATTCTTGACTGATTCATTGGAACAGGAAGTCATTCTTATTATAGCTGTAAAACGTTATGGTTACGTTCTAAAAAGTGTCTTTCAAAATCTTAAGAAATAGTATAATTAAACGGTTTAGGTAAATTTGCCTACAATAAAAAGTTATAATTTTCTGTTACTTACGCTTGAAACCAATCAAAATTGTAATCTTTTAACAGCTTGTTGAAATGAACTTATTTTCTATATTTTTGTAAATGAACTCCAAAGTTCATTTTATTTTTTATTTTACGTCCAAATGTTATACGTATAATAATTTATTGCATAAAATAAAAATACAAAGTTACATACACACAGATACAACAGAAACTAAAAATACATAAGTATGAAGCTAATACAACATTTCTGTAGGTAGGCCTACAATAGAACAAACTCACAAAATAAAGTTTGTTGAAAGGAGTCAACGACAGTACACAAAATTTTATCTTAACTAGTATTATAAATAATAAAAAAGAAAAAAAAATCATACCTATTTCAAAGGTTGGCATGCCTATTCCTTTCTTTTAGTGCTTTAATCTAATACGTATAATAATTTATTGCATAAAATAAAAATACAAAGTTACATACACACAGATACAACAGAAACTAAAAATACATAAGTATGAAACTAATACAACATTAGTGTTATAAAAAACGTTATAATGTTATAATATTATAAAAAAATATACAAATTAGTGTACTAATAAAACGAAAGTGTTGTGCAGCAGCAAGAGTGGTTTAGAAGAGATGGGAAATTTAAAAGTAGGCAACGAAAACATACAGGAAGTTGGGGAATTCTGCTATCTAGGGAGTAAAATAACAAAGGATGGTAGAAGCACGAGTGATATCAAGAGTAGAATTGCTCAAGCTAGAAAAGCCTTTGAAAAGAAAAATAGCTTACTGACTACAAACATTGATTTACAGATTAGGAAAAATTTCTTAAAACATTATGTTTGGAGTGTAGCATTATACGGAACATGAATACGGGCATGAAACGTGGGTGATAGGGGCTGTAGAACGGAAGAGGATAGAAGCTTTTGAAATGTGGTGTTATAGGAAAATGTTAAAGATTAGGTGGGTGGACAAAATAAGTAATTTAGAGGTTCTTAGGCGAGTGGATGAAAAAAAAAGTATATGGAAGCATCTTACCAAAAGAAGGGATAGGCTAGTGGGGCATATCCTAAGACATCCAGGTATTGGGCTATCAATAATGGAGGGTAACATTGAGGGAGTAAATTATAGAGGGAGGCAAAGATTAGAATATATAAAGCAAATTACAAATGATGTAGGGTGTTACAGGTATGTAGATATGAAACGACTTGCGCAAGATAGAACAGGTTGGAGAACTGCATCAAACCAGTCGAGAGACTGATGACAAAAAAAAAATCTAATATAATAATGGCTTTTGCAAAATCATATTAGATGACTTGATTTCCAATGGTATTATACGTAGGTTTCCGAAGAAAATAATTAAACATAAAATTTATTTTCCTGGCGTTTTATTGTTAATAAGATTTGAGGCTTTAATTTAGTTAATGGTGTTGCAGATGTGTGAATTCATTTGTTGAATAACAGAAACAAAACGTTCATATTGAAATTCTCTGATTCCACTTGAGTACGCTTAACTTATATATAGCCTACTTGATAATATGTAGGCCTACTTTATTAAGTAGGATTTTAGAACATTTGTTTTCATTAAATCTATTGTTTCTTTGTTTTGTTTAGTTGAATTAAACATAGATATTAATTTACTCTCATGGGCATCTCATTTGTGTTGTAGTTGATAAGGGAAAATACTGCATCGGTTTCGTTCCGCACATCCCAACCGATTTTGTGCAGTAATGTTGCCTGCGTGCTTACTTTGTTACATTCTAAAAACGTTCGTTCAAAACAAAATTTGTTTTGAACTTATATTTAATATAAGTTCGTCATTTTTGTGAAACAAATGTAATTGAACTTATATTTAATATAAGTTCGTCATTTTTGTGAAACAAATGTAATTAACTTTAAAACTCACAAATTATTATAAACAGAATTATTTATCAAATAATCAATTGACCTCTGTAGCGCAGTAGTGCTATGTTGTAAAGCGGAAAGTCCCGGGTGAAATTCCGGGCTAAGGTCTAAAAATATAATTAAATTTGAAAACCTACCATTCGTGAACAAAAAAAATTTAAAAAAGTATGTCATAAGTATTGGTGACTCATTAGTATTCTTTGTGTTTCACACATGTCCCGTTGCCCATAACAGGCAGGTAGAGTATTAAATTATTTGCACTCGATCTGCTAGTTCTAGGGCTACAAAAAATAGTTCTCTTTCTTATCACATCGTCAGTCAATTATGACTGAAGCATTTAAGAACAGAAGAGGTAAAGATGCAAACGACACTAGTCAGAGTTATTTCTTATGAGAGTAATGAATTTCATTATATTGCCAGACCCTGTGGTGAATAAAGTGAAGGTGTCATTTGCAGGGTGGAAAGTAGATGCTTTTCAGAGGGCCTGGCATGCTGATAAGCACACGTTTTCACTCAGTGAGGAAGGCAGTGCAAACCACCTCACTCCTCGTTTTACTTAGTAAAGCCTCTAGAGGTTCAAACCAGCCTTTTGGCTAATCCACTAATACTACTGTACCACTAATCCAATATAATACCACTATTTTCTCCTAATACCACTATATCTGTTATATATATAGTGATATCACTATAACACTAGATTTAATTAGTTATTACCTAAACAATAAACACTTGTCCCGTAATCTTATGTTTTTGAATTGCCCTTTCATAATTTTTATTAGTTCCTGTTTAACGTATTCTATGTGTAGTACAGTTTTGTCTGGCTGGTGAAAGTGTTAATTTTTGTAAAGTCGGCTTGTACACAATCAACAACTTCACAGTTCAGATGAAATGCCCAAACCAGTACGTTGTTTGAGAATAACAAATTGTTTTGTAAATAGTAACAGAACTTTATTGAAAAACATTTACACTGTAGGTTACTGGGAATAACCTAAAATTATAAATTAATCTAATTGAGGAGGGAAATAATGTTATAGTAGGCTATATACTAAAACCCATTTAAATTATAACTTTCGATATTAAAAAAACTCGATTTTTATTTTAACTTTCAACCGGTTTCCTTTAAATCGCATCACGATGTCGATTATTGGACTATAGCCCTATTAGTACAACGTTGGAAGAAATATTGTTTAAAATGTTTAGAGAATATAGTCCGGGATACTCACCCAGTACATTCTAGTTATGAATTACACAACTGACTGCTCAACAGAAGAGATTAATGAATTTAAATTTGAATAATTTGAATGGTAGTAGTTTATTTTGAAAATGTAGACATGTGTTTTGAAGATTTTTAAATTGTTTCGCAAGTGATTAAATAAAAAATCAGTTCCATGAAATAAATATTATAATAAACGTTAGTAAAATAAACATTAAAAGATGTTTTAAAATATAGGAGTCAGTTTTCTAAAAGATTTCCTTTGTAAACAGTGTACAACTCTTAAGAAATACTAAAAGCAATTAATCTATATCTTAACATTTATTCATATTTTTGATGTAAAGTACTTTAGGTGTAGGATGTGGTCTAAAAACTAGCACCGCACAACATCTGTCGTTTCTAAATTTGTTTTAAAGTCGTTACACGGATAATATAGAATAAAAGTGCTGCTGGTATATCCATTATTCAACAATGATAATTTTACCCGCTCGAAATTCAAATGATTAATAGTGCCGGTGTGTCATAATAAGGCGTCGGGACGCGGCGAGGGGTCGACGCCATTACATCTCTTGCGATGCTAATTGCCGACTCGTGTTGTGATAGATGTTTCGAGCACCGGCAATCTTGGCGTCTCTTTTTAATGACGTTAAAATACACAAAACTCTCTCCTAGTTTTCCGATTGCTTTCAAATAGCGTCACGTTGTAAAGGATATAGTGGTATAAACCACACCGTTTTCGTTGTGGCTTGCTACACCTAATGAATAAAGTTCAGAAGCCCGTTCTAATTGGTCCTGCTGCCAGTGGGCCAATACGAGCAACTAAACTAATTCTAAATAAACTTCTAACTAGTAATAGTAGTCTAAAATAACTTCTGTTTCTACTATTTAGTTCTAAAATTAAATGTTTGTGGCTACCAGGCCTATACTTGCAAAACAATTTATAATTTTTTATAACTTTTACATTTTAATTCAAAATATACTTCAACTTTCAACTAATATACCAATTGAAAAAAATATATAATAACTTTAGGACTTGAATTTTTTGTAGCATCTTTATAATAACTAGTGTAGGCCTATCTGATGTAAGTTTAGTTTTTAGGCCTTTTACTAGACAAGAGACTTATATGGAACCACCAGACGCGACAAAAAATAATTTCGCTGAATTACGTATTAACGACTTGTATCCTCGACTACACCAAATGCTTACCTATTAAAAAATATCTGAGTTAAATTCAAAGCTTAATTATTACATTTACCTAAAACTAAAAACTAAATGAAAGAATATTATTAGGCCTAATAGTAAAAGGCAAGGGATATTTTATTAAGTAATTATTACAATACCAAATTCCGCCATGTAGATGCACATAATTTTGACATTTATATAGTTCGGCGAAAAAACCATATAGGCCTAATGTAAATAGAGTTAGAGCGTTTCTAAACAAAAATTTACGTTTAATTACATTTAGCCCTTACTATGTATAAAATTCAATCATATATCGAGTTCTCAAATTTAACCTATAATATAACGAACATTATCACAATTGTACCTACCACAAATTTAGAAATAAGATGGAACAGATGCTGAAGTAGGGATCCCGTATAAACAACTCGAGGGTTTGACGCTGGGCGATTTCCTCCATCAAAACAAAAAAAAAACAGGATGTTTCACACTTTTAAATTACCTTTTATTTTAATCCTAATATGTGTGCATTGCAATCTGTTCAGTTAAGAACAATAAGCAACCTCATGACCCAATGATATGAAGATGATATGTACGACGTGCAAATGACATGTAGTCTTGAACAGACACAGCTGACCATTCCTGAGAGAGTAGGCCTATGGTTAATTGAACTCAATTATCAAAGTACACTGGTAACCACCGTTTAGTATTCAAATCCGTATAAAAGTAACTACCTTTACTAGGATTTGAACCAGAAAATATCGTCTCGGTGGCTTTACCTCTAGACCTACCCGGTGGGCTAAAATTAACATAATGTAGATTTACTAATTTAATGTTGTAGTTTTTGAAAAACGACAACAAATTTTCCTTTTCTTTAGGATTTATTTTAGGTACTAAATATTTTTTACGAACCTACTAAAATTTATTTATTGTTTTATTAGACAAAGTATTTATGCCAAAGGTTTAAATTAAAAGGAAAGTCCCTTTGGAAAAACTATTGTATAAACTTCAGAAAAAAACATATTTCAGTTCTTTTTGATGAATTCTGGGTAGTTCTTGTGTTACCAAGTGTAGCCTACCCTTGGAGTTAAATGACTTAATATTAGATATTTGTAATAAAATTCATATGAACAATAATTCAAGGAAATTTATATTATGTAACCAATGTATTTTTAGATAAATTCAAGGTAAACTGATATAAATGTATTAAAATTATTTTCTTTAATTAAATGGGATTTGTTAACTTTTCATGGTTGATTGCATTTGGATAATATTCTAGGCCTACTCCTAGCTTTGTATATCCGAACAAAATAATAACAGATAAAATTTACTTTTTTAAATCAATAGATTGGTTATTAGTCACTGCAATAGGTTATGCAACTGGAACACTGAGTTTTGATTTGTAATAATTCTAGAACCTAGCCGGGAATTGAACCCGGGACCTCCGCGTTGTAAATTAGCACGCTAACCATTACACTTCGGAGGCGGTCAAGTTAATTTTTTTTATTAATTATTTTGTAACATTTTTTATTCAACATAAAGATTTATCAATAGCCTAAATAATATTTTAACAATTGCTAAATTTGATGCTTATGGTTCCAAAACGTGAATTATTTGTTGGAGGTCGCAGTTTTAAGTCAACATTTTCAACTTTTTTTTGAAACAAGTTGCATGTCTTTAAAAAGACAAAAATTATACGTTTTATATAAAAGGGGACAGCCCTATGAACAAATTATAGTTGTTAATATTGTTTTTTTTATTGAAACGTCGTAAATTACCAGTGTTTAATGTTTCCAAAAGTTAGTTTTTTGACTTATGGGCTTTCTGAAATAACCGATTCAATGTACTCGTAGTTATAATAAGAATGAAAGATTTAGGCGGGTCGAGTTCTCTCGCTCGTGTATCCCTTCCACAACCTCCTATGTATACTCATAGTAAGTACCCTCTTACGCTCTTTGCACTGTTTTAAAGTGTTAGATTAAATAAAAGTAAAGTTAAATTTTTCTTCACTGTACTTTTTCATTTACTGTATTTGTTATTTATTGTATTTATTTACCGCAGTTGAATAATAGGCTATATTATTAATATAAATAAAGTATAAATAGAATTGTAATGTATTAACTGTATTTACATAACTATAAATTGTAATGTGCCGGCCGCATTAGCGTAGTTGGTAACGTGCTCGCCTCTCATCATGAGGTCCTGGGTTCGAATCCCACTTGGGCACGGCATATTTTCATACGTTATAAAAAACAATCATTTCACCTCATTACTTACAGTTACACCCCAACGTTGTCGCTAATGACCTTGCAGTTGATGTAACGTTAAATAAATAAATAAAAAAAAGTTGTAATGCAATTTACTTCTTGTTTTAATTTTCGTACGAAATATAAACTTTACAGATAATAAAACATACGTGCAGTAGTTCTGTACAATCAAATACGATAAGCTAATTTTTAAACAGGAAAATATAACAGTTTGACATTTTTCTTCTTTTAATTTGAAATATTTTTAACGCATACGTCACAAATATAATAAATGTATTATTTGATGTGTATTAGATATTATAGGCGAAGTACATTTTTTGAGCGTTAAGGGTGAAATAAACTTCAAAATAAGGTATAATTTTCAAGTCAGTAGTAGTCAGTAAGAGAGGAGAAAATGCTCGACTGGTGAAAGTGGTGACGTGAGGAAGTGTAGAAGTACACATCAAACTCCCACCCGCCTAAATTTATCTTGCTTATTATAGTGATTTTAATTATTTTTCCTTGTTTCAGGTTTGGTTTCAAAACGCCAGAGCAAAGTGGCGACGAATGATGCTTAAACAGGAAGGAAAAGCGTCATCGCTGGACAAGTGTGGAGAAGGAGGTTCCGGATCTTCCTTAGAAGCGGCTTATCACTTAAATCCTCACAGTCCATCGCAACATTATCTCAGTTCCTCGCCTCTAGAGTGCTCCTCGTAATGATGATTTTTTATTTAATTTCTAAATTATTTTTAACCTATTAATATTAGTTTTTTATTCCTGTCTAATTTCATTTTTGTGCGCAAATTATGAACAAACCATAAGGTTTTTGAGCCAATTTTGAAGAATTCAGATTTCGTACATACACATTAAAATGATGCCAAATAGAGAACATCATAAGAGACTAAAAAAACAAATAAAAACGTTAATCTAACAGACCTACCATATTTTTAATACGGATTTCTTGTTAGATAAGTACAAACAATCTACGAAGAAGAAAGATTAGTATTTTTAAAAAATACATGTACTCACCAGTCACTATCTTGTCTGTACAATATTCAGTTCCTAAATTTAAATGTTAAACTTCTTTCATTTATATCCTAATATACCACAAAGAGGTACACGCTTTTGATTTTCTAATACATGCTCATTCCTCCATCGATCTTTTTGATACTTTATACACTTTTTAATAAAGGTATCAAAAATGTTCTGTGAAAATTACATCTTGCTGATGTTTGCAGAAACAAAAGTGGCCGAAAGAAAATATTTGAAATATTTATATTTTTACTTTGAATAAGTACATTACTGCTTTTGTTAGGTTTCTTTAATAAAATTTTACTGTCACATATTTAATAGATATAAACTAATGAAAAGAAAACTATATAGCAATAAATATTTTATTATAAAACAAACTTATTGAAAATGGAACCTGTCCACAGCGACACAATGATAACAACGCCGTAGCTCTTGAAAATAAGTCCTGAGGAATCTGAAGACGTTCCTTTTCGATAAGTGTTTCAAATCATCATCATTGTTGAAATTATGGCTGAACACTTGTTGCTTTAAGTATCCAATTAGAAAAATTAACACACAGTTAAATCAAGTAATCGGACTGGCCAATGCAGAAAATTATTTCCACGACCAATCCAACGCCCTTGAATTTATTCATTTAGTAACCGTTTGACTGAGTTTGCATAGTGACGTGGAGCACCCATCTTGTTGAAAAATTGCTTGCACCATTTCAAGAACCTTGGAATTTTTGAACTTTGAATTTCAAAACTTTGATTTTGAATTTCAGAAATTGGATAATTTCAGCTATCAGTTTTAATTCTGCAATACAGTGAGTATTGTAAGAGAGATAGGATTTTTGTTTCTCTCGACCGCCATTTTGTTTCTACAAACATTAGCAAGAGGTAATTTTCACAGACCATTTTTGGTACCTTTATTAAAAATTGTGTAAAGTTTCAAAATTATCGATGGAGAAATGAGCAGGTATGAGAAAATCAAATGCGTATACCTCTTAGTACGACACCCGATATATACGATACTAGAACTAATTTTTAATTGTTTTCGTATTTTCTAGAACTTCAGGTCATCCCCCAATGAATAAATAGCTCGTAATCCTAATACTTGAAATGCTATTATATTCGTGTTTTCAGCATTTGTGACAACCTTTATTTGTATATAATTTTCTGGTATTATTATTTTTCTCTTACTAATATTACTAGGCTTGTTAATTCCTTTTTTTATTAATACAGTAGTCACCGTTATCTATGATCAGGTGTGTAAAGTGAACGCCAAATAAGCTTGCCGGTTTTCTGAAGTGCGTAGAAAGTTTTTTTCGTAATGGCGGTGCTTGATTTCCGCAGCGAGTGGTGGGGGTCAGTGCTGTACCAGCTGTGACCAGAGTCACGTCGCTCTCGCAATGTTATGTATCAGCTAACCTGAAAACATTAATCTGTAATGTGTTGTATGTGGTAGGCGTTAATTGTTGTATACAGTGTTTACAACTAAATTTTTTTAACGTCGCTAATAGATGATAATTTACATCGTTTAGAACATGTGGTTTAATAGGCAGTTCGGTACTAAGACACGAAATCTACCAATTGAATCCGAACTGTTCGCGTAGCTACACCGGCAAGCTTATTTGGCGTCCGCTCTACTCCGAACATTTGATCGTACTAAGCGGCGATCATAATATCCAACAATTTCGTCAATAATTCCCTTACCGGGAAACTGAAACGTACTTGCAGTTAACGGTAGGTTTAGTAAAAGACCAACGTTTTATGCATTACAGTCATACTTTGTTAGTGCGTTTTTGTTTGTTTACTGTATTTGTGGTTCTTTTATTTTTTGTATAAAACACCTGAATTCTTAGAAATAGTACAAATATTTTTGGTACATATAAATACAGGAAAATTGTAACAGTAATTACCTCTATGGAGGTCAAAGCTGCTTCACTCAAAACTGTTATTGTACAAATTTCTACCCCGACCTATTACGGGTGTCATGTATTTGGCTCTTTTAAACCCTTAGCAATTATGAAATTAAAATGTTTTCAATTATAGTGCATTATTGCAGACGTACTCTGATAAGTAACTAAGTGTTACTAATAGTTGGTACGTAATGGTACATATGTACCATCTTAATTACATAAATACCAGACTATGCAGTACCATATAATAAAATGTATATATATTATCTTACTGTATAGAATTCTATAGTACGTTTACTGTACACTTTGTTTTGTATATACTGTATAACAAAAACATGGTGTCAATATACCGCACATCGTAAGTGTACAGGAGAATTGTGAAGATCTACTCAGTTAGAACAAAACTTTTGAAACAAAAAGAAAATTTTTTCAAAACTTGTTTCGGAGAAACCGGAATTTCGGATAAATGAACTTCAGATACAAGAGATTTTAGTATATTTACTTACAAAACATGAAACAATACAGCCTATTAGTTCTATATCTATTACTGGTTTGGCCTACTTACATCTTTGTTTATGTGTCAGAAATGTTAGTAAGCCTGTTACATATAACCTCCGTTGTAATTTTCAAGGTAATCAACTACTAATGAATAAGTACTTACAATTAAATTAAAAAAGCCGTTACTATTCCAAATATCAGTTTGATTCTATTTTAGACCTGTAGATTTTACCAATATATTTATAAGAAAATTTACAAAACTAATCTAATATAGTCTACTGTATTAATCATGCAAACTTCTAAACATTTTACGAATTTAAAATTGAAATAATTTTTATATAAATATTTCCTGAAAATATGGAACACAAAAAATAATTTCAATTTTAATTTTGAAATCGAACACTTTACATTTTATTTAAAAATGAAAAGTGTTGTTATAAAATAGTGTTTAATAAATTTATACATATTTTTTATTTTATATGAATTAAAAATTAAAATAAAATGAAATTTTACAGGAATGAAAGCTATTACGAGAATTTCAACGAAACTTCAACAGAAGTGAGTGAAAATGTAACGAACTCTTATTAGAAACAAACGACTTAAGTGTGTGTATATGAAAGAAAGTGTATAGTGATATATATGGATATTTAAAGGTTATGTAAAATGGAAAAAATATTGTGAACTGTTGAACTAATAAAAAAAAATAATTAAAAATAATTTTTTATAACTTAATAAAAATAAAAACAGACTTGTACAGTACAATTAAAAACCGTTTTAATATATAATCTGTACACAAATTAAGTGCTGCAGCTAATTATTGAATAGTGAATAAAATAATACTGGACTGAATAAACTTGTTAGTATTGGAAAAAACCTTAATCCTATTATTGTGTAAATTATATTAGAATATATGTTATATAATTATAAATATAGTCTATAAACTATTGTGGAACAGTGTAATATTTTTATACATAGGCCTAATTTAATAGTTAATTAATTAATTAATTGAATTTTTAAACAATTAATTTTGTATATATTATTATATATTATAAATTAATTAAAATTGTACAGAATTTTAAATAAAAAATGAATGTAATTAATTAATTGAAAAGGAATGTGAGTTCTCAATTTGTTGGTGTTTAGTTTATTAATTTTATTATTGTTATTTTTTATAATGTTTTAATTTATATATATTTATTTTATAAATTTTATTAAAGCTAGTTTTAGCAGCTAAGTTTTTGTGAAAATATTATGTGTTATATTACTTAAAGTATTGAGCATATTATAAAATATTAATTTAATATTAATGTTTATTACTTCTTTATTTATTATAATTTACAAATTGTGCAGTTCTGCACAACCAGTAGAACATATTTTTACATTTTATTTGTATTACTTAAACCCTCGCGTTTACATGTTGTATTTAACATTAATATTGTTACGTGAATTTTATAGATGTAATACATTTAAATGTTTCAATATTATATTATTAATTTACAAATTACAATTTTACAATTTAAAAAAAGCTTGAAGGCATGTCTTGCTCTGCTTGTATACTGTTTCCGCCTCTCCCTCTCCTGTGAATTGATACTATTCCCCAGTGTCGATCCAGCTGACGCTGCTCCAACTACCACAAAGAGGCAGCTAGAGGAGGGGACTCTCCCCAGCCTTCAGTTGGCTCATGCGCAAAAGAAATTTTTTATTGTGATGTTCTGATATAGGGCCTAGTAAATTAATCTACATTAGGTATTTATCCACTGGAATGCGTTTGATATTTCCTCCACCGTGCTGCATAATATATTAAATTGAAACCGCAGGATTGTATGTTTTGTAAATGTACAAGCAATGTTAAAGACGAAATTCTGACGGGGTGGGGAAAGCTATTCTCCGCTAACGACTAGCGCATGCGCAGACCAGTGTTATTTTGCCGGTTGCTAAATAATAGTTTAATAACACGTATGTGTTTACTGAGAACATATTAAAAAATTAGTAAATTTATCTCAAATCCGTGCATCATCATCTGCGAAGCTGACGGTTGGCGTTACCTGGTAAATATGGACAGGTCATATCACAGATGAGTGAGTTATTGTTTCCTAATTTATTGCTCGTTTATCTGGTGAACTGTTTCATAACTATCTGTGAGGAGTATGATTAAAAGATTATGAAGAAGCGTCAACAAATAATTTATTTTCGGTGTTTTTGATTGAAAATGTTTTATTTTAGCCATCGAGCGTTATGCTGAGCTATAAATTTTACTTCTTAATTAAAAAATAAACTTTATAAATATCTTTTAGGCAGTAGTTATAATTTTAATATTTTATTTTATACCCAATTTTATGTAACTGATTTACAGAAAATTAATACGGCAATTATTCGTGTTTTGCCTGACTTGTGCAGTTAAAAGTTTTCTTATGATCAATATTTGAAAACACAATTATAAAAGAAATTGTGATCATGTTGATTTATTTTATGCAATGAAATTTCAAAAGTTTTATGAAATTATTTTAAATAAATCGACTTTTTGAAAAAAATAAAAGTTTTTGGTACTGGCATGACAAAAATGTTGTTTGTTAACTTATGTATTTCTCATCTAAGATGGTATTTGATATGACACAGGCAGAAATATTTGCCCATAACAAACAGGTGTAGTGTTAAATTATTTAAACTCGATTTTCTAGTTCCAGGGCTACAAAAATAGTTCTGTTTCTTATCACATGGTCAGCCAATTAAATGACTGAAGCATTTAAGAACAAAAGAGGTAATAGTGTAAAAGACACTGATAAGGATACTTTTCCACTCGGTGAAGAAAGCAATTGTAACCACTTCATTCCTCGCTTTACTTAGTAAAGCCTCTAGAGGTTCAAACAGCCTTTCGGCTGATGACCTTAACAACGACAGGCAAAAATAAATTTAAAAAATATTTTACAATTTAAAATAGAAGATATTTTGTAAAATTTTATGTTTAGAAAAAGTCAAACAAATTTGATCCTTAAGATTAAAAAAAAAATTTATTTTTAAGTTATTAATTGTTTAGATTTTATTTTATAAATTCTGTTATGAAATCAGACTAAGATGATAATTAAATTAAAACCTCTTATCAAATTTTGACATTATTTGTAATAATATAGTACATACAATTGTGCCATAAATTTAAATAAATAAATTTAAAAAACAGTGGAAATTAATTTATGAGATGTTTTATCTAATTAAATTAGAGTAATATAAAAAAATATGTAAAAATTGATTTGTTCTAAAGTTTTAAAGAAAAATTGACAATATTATTAAATTAAATTTCGAAAAAAATAATTTGAGTTCTCACATTCTTTAGTTAAAAATAAAATGTAAATAATTGTGTTATTTAAGGTTTAGGTAAAAAATAAAACAATATAGCTGTATGGAGACATTTCAACAATTTATATGGCAGGTATTTATGAAATAAAATTAATCAGATGTTATTTCGATTGAATGTTGTATTACTGTAACTAAGGTTAGTGGTGTAACAAAAATAAAACAATCTGCCAGTCAATATTAAAATGCCACAGTTTTTAGTAATATACGTGAACTTTATTTAAAAAATTTGTGTTTTTTTATTTCTTATGGGTTCTATTTACCGATATTATGAGACAACTTAACAACTCTACCGGGTGTTCAGAAAGTCGTTCTGCACTTGAATTATGGAAGTGAAATGACTAAACTCTCTTAAGAAATAATTCCTTTAATGATTATTTTATTATTCATTATAATTATGTCATTATTGGATTGTTTATAAAGGTGTTGGAAATTGTCTCCTTTGGCATCAATAGGCTACTGCACTGTATACTAACTTCAATTTATTTTCAAGCACTTTACCTAACTTATGAACAGCGATTCCCTGAATGTATGCCGTTATCGCGGTTTTTAGTACGTCGAGACTGAACGAACTTGAGTACGCACAGTCTTTTGAGGGTGTTTCATGATGGAGAGCGATTACGAGTTTTGTGGCCAGTTTTTAGTAACGGAGTTGGCACTATAAGATGATGAAGAAGAAGAATATAAACTGTAATAAATTAGTAAAAGTTCCCTAATGTATTTTACGTGTAAAATAGTGAGTAGCCTTAATCTCGGTAGAAAGAACCCTTAAGTAGATACCTTCTTAATCCTTTAATCCCTAGTGTTTCAAATACTCTTGCATGCTATTTTTCCACCAGAAAATATATGGTATAAATATCATATAATATAAATAAATGAAACAATAATAAATAGAAAATATAAGGTGGATATGAAAACATATACACCAGTGTTTTAAACAACGTACAAATTCCACAATTGGATACTGCAAAATATTTTGGCCTCTTTCTGAACAGTTGCCTAACGTGGAGGTGTTTAACTCAAATATGGACCAAAAGAAAACAGTTGAATCTTAAATACCAACCTGCTGCATTGCATACTTAGCAGAAAATCCAAATTATCGGCACAAAACTAATTACAGTCGAACTTCTATATAGCAAATCATCTCGGGATTTTAGAAAAAGTTGGTTAAATAGAAACTTGGTTATATGGAATAATCTACGTACTGACGGCGTATAGGTAAATTTATTGCATGTGCATTATTGGTTGACAATAAAATCACTAAAAGTAGATATACAGGGTGCTTCTAAAACGGTGTTGTTATACTTTTTCAGATTCTACTTGTAAAAATAAACAAAAAATATCCGTAGGAAAAATGGCGATTTATCCTTTCTTCTCTTCCTGTCCGCCATTTTTTAAATTTTTATATAAAAATGTATATCTCAAAATCGGATAGATAATCACTTTAATATTTGGGAAGCGTCTTGGTAAAAATTTTCTAAAATCGTAACTAGATTTTAAATTTTTTGTCATAGATGAAAGACTACTTTCATTGCACATTGACATTGGTACTAACCAATGTCTAGGGGATGACACCGAAATTCGTTAATAAACCTCGTTAAATGGAAGCTCGACTGTATTATTTTATAAAACTATACTCAAACCTGTGTGGACACACGGGATACAACTCTGGGGTACAACAAGTCACAGTAATATTTAAATAATTTCAAGGTTTCAATAAAAATACTTTGAAACAACTCGGACTCGCCTTGGTACATACCCAACGCTGTAATGCACAGATACCCAAACACTTCTACAGTACAAGAAGAAATACAGAAGTTTTGCGTCGGTTTTATCAATAACGACTTGAAAATCACCAGAATCCAGAAGCTATCAATCTTTTAGACAACAATGAAACATACGGAAGACTGCTCAGACCAAACCCTGCAGATTTGTTTTGATACTTTCACGTTAAGAACAAAAACTATCGGTAATTTATAGTGGCACCTTGAGATATGACTCATTCATGCTCATACATATTCTCATCTACTTATTGTTCTATAACAGCAGCCCGTAGATTTACAGGAACACAAAAGAATTTCCGCACTTGGCTAATGATTTCTAGGACACATTATTTTGTGGATTCTTCCGTGATACAAATTATGTTAGCCTAACTAGTTTGTCCCGAATGAAACCTTAGGGCGTCCATAGTACCTGCTTCTTTCCTATATTTTTTATTTAAATTACGGCACATTGGTAATGTTGCCGAATCAATTTCAGGCATTTAGTGTCGGGTTGAGTCTTAAGAATTCAGCTCGTCACTAGTTCCAGTTAAACTGAATACAGCCAAAATGACAATCATTCTTCATTGAGTTTGTATTTCTGTACCAGTACGAAGCAAAAAACATATCAAACTTTGTATCAGTTACAGCTCTGTACTCGTACAAAGTTGTACTAGGAACATAAAAATCTTGTTTCAATTCAAGAATAGTGAAGGCCTACACAGGGGCAGTAACAGAAATCGTGGGGGCCCCGTACAGAAAAACCTAATTGGCCGCCTCCCTGTTTAACCTTCACTCTAACATAAAATTACCTATGTAGGGTACAATTGTACCAAAAAGGTTTATTTAATAAGTTAATTCGAAGTATTTAGTTTTTTAAAACATTTCCATGATCAATGTACTAAATAATTTATTTCTAACAATCAAAAAGTAAAAAATAAACAACTTATTTACTTATTTCGTTAGCCCGTTAGCTTCTGTTGACCCCGTTTAGCTCGAGGGCTGGTAAAGATCTCCCCGTTGTCCCCTCTTGGGTCTACGCACAATTCCCATGAAAAGGTACGAGAGAAGGATAGTGACCGTTCATTGACATCTATCATTCACGCATTGAAATTGATTCCAATCAATCCTGGTAGATCTAATTAGGCTACTACGAGATATTTAGTTTCCTTACTATGTTCTTGGTTTGGAGACAGAACTCCTCTCTAATAGGATGTATTACGTAAATTTAAATACCAACAATATTTTCTGACTTCTGTTAACTTAGTATGTGAAGGCTCCAGTTCAACTTTCTTTAATAAACTTTATTTTGATCTTCAAAATGAAAATAGATAAAGTAATGAGCAGAATTTTTTAAAGCATACATCCTAATGTTTTGGTTCTGAACACATAAATTACTTGATAAAATTTGTGACTACTACGTGTTGTAAGTTCAGCACGTAAACTAAGCACCACCGATGAATTGAACGTAGCTCAAGCAAACACCAGAGCTATATTGTGTTAAATTTTTAAATTTAAATCATGCTCACTAATTTTTATAAAATTTTGTATTAAGTTTAAAAATAATTATTTTAATTAAGTTATGACAAAGAACACAAACATAACAACAAAAGATAAACTATTTGAGTAGGAGTTAAAAATATAAATTTTGGTAATGATAACTGAAAGTTTCATGAAGGCCATCTAGCCTATTGTAAAAATTGGACTAAATTACTCAGAAATCATCGCCCAATTTAAGTTATTGATAATACGAAGCGATTACACTAAGTTTTAAGAAGACTGCTTAAAATTTCTTTGAAATCTTGAATCTCCTACTATTATAGTTTATTATCACTGAGAATTTCCTGTGACAGATTGTCGTCCTACTGAATTTGTTGCATTAGAACACACGTAGGAGTTTTTATACTCAAAAATATTTCAAGTGATAAATCGAATTATTATAAAAATATAATCAAATCAACAAAATAGAAATCGGATTACATGATACCGATCGGATTACAGTATATCCGTATAAAGTATAAGGTTTAATTATGAATAATTTAGATGTGTATTTATGCAGAATTACGAATTATACTTGGGACTACAGTATTCCCTATTTTAATAAAAAAGCGTTTTTGCCAAAATCAATACCGATACTATTTGTGTTCAGGTCAGTAGTCAAAAACTTAGTTTAACTACAAGACATTTCTTAATGGAGAACAGCTATAGCTACGGTAATTATAGGTAGTTCAAATTGAAAAATAAATCTTTATAATCCATCCTTCAGCTTAAAATCAATTCTATCTTTTATTTTATAGATTTTTCTAACCTTTTCAACTGTCGTGAACCTTATTATCTACGTACACCTGTTTCGGTAGATCCACCATCATCAGAATGTATAAAAGTATAAAATATCATATGAAACTTTGAAATATTATATTAAAAACCTATAAATTAACTTTATAAAGATGACTGCTGATGCAACATCTTCTGTAGGTTTTAAAAAAATATTATAAAGTTTCGTATCATATTTTGTGTACTCTGATGATGGTGGATCCACCGAAACACGTGTAAGTAGGTGATAAATATCAAGGCAGCTGAAAAGATTAGTGAAATTTATATTATATATAAAATAATTCCAGTTACTTCCTTAGTACTAGGCTACAATGTATAAATGCCTGCTCTTTAGCAGGACTTGTAACAAGCATCGACTTTTCCTTCCTGTAATTGGTAGATCTGGAGTCAATATCAACAAGAGCGTCTATCTGCATAATGAAATCCATCACATTCAGGGGAAATAATTGTGACCAGTTATAGGAAATAACTACCAAACCTCTTGTAAATTGACCCACCGTGTTGGTTAACTTGTCGCCGTGAGTCAGCTGTTTAACAGGTGATTTTCGGAGACGAAGGTTCCTCGTTCATATCCTGGTAAAGGTAGTTAGTTACTTTTAGATGAATTTGAATACTAGATAGTGGTTACCAGTGTACTTTGATGGTTGGGGTTTTATTAACCACACGCTTTCAGGAATGGTCGGCCTGGGTCCGTACAAGACCACACATCATTTACATGTCATACATATCATCCTTATCTCATTGGATCTTGGGGTTGCGTATTGTTCTGAATTGAACAGATTGCAACGTACACCCATTAGGGATAACAAATTATAAATTAAGCAGGTCTAGCAACACTCGCTTGTTGTTCCCTCACTGAAACTAAACTTGAATAGTTTTACTTACACCAACTAGTGGAAGAGGAGAAATACAAGCTGAGAACAATTGAATATATGTTACAAGAAAAGCAGGTCAAATGTTTCAATTGCATTAAAGAAAATGGTACAATATTTTAAAAAATGGAAAGAGATTATACCACATCGTAGGGCAGTACTGTACCGTACCTGATAGCTGACAGTATATTACAATAAACTGTATAGCCTACAATAGACATGGTAATACTGATAAATTAAGTAATTAATCTTCCCAAAAAATAAAAATATAAAAGTTTACTTCATTGTACCAAATAGTTTTCAAAATAAAAAATAATATGTAATGTTATGTAGATATATTACACAGGAAACTTTAAGCTTTCCAACAGTGAAAGAAGTGTTAAAATCGGTTGGTTAGTTTCTAAGGTTACCTTGTACAAACAAACTAACGTTATTTCTTTATAATATTAGTGTGGACAAGAAAAAACATTTGATTCCCTTGTATAGCGCTACAAATATGTTATTTCAAAGACATTTCTGTTATCTGATCCCCAAACTGTACAACCTGCTTTACCAGAATAATTATAAAAGTATACAGAAGATCATAAAGTTTAAAGCGAAATCACAAAAATTGATATTCAGCGTCGAAAGAAAATTATTAGTAGCTACATTTGAAATCTGTGCTCATAACCTGATATTTTGATTCTTGAGGACCTGATGTTTGAAAAAAGGCACTAAATTGACCTAGGACATTGGAAATCATAGTAGGTAAATTTCAAACCTCGTGCATAAGGTTAGAAGTAGAGATAAATATAAATGAGAGATACATATGCAAATTTAATTTATTGTAGGCCTATAAAGGCTATATTATGTAAAACCTTTGAAAACAAAAAATTACTATTACTATGTCATTAATATGACTAAGACTAGAAAAAACAATTTTGTTCAGGACTTGTGACCATGAGGTCACGTGTAATTAATTTACAAATTCATAATCTTATCATAAGTAGCGTGTGTGCACGGTGTTTTGGCGAACTTTTAGTTCTTCAATTTCTTGCCAGGAATTTGTTTCTTGTTTTCTTATTGTGGAAGTTGCCTCGGATCTACTTTCTTCAATTCCTACGTGTTCGTGAGTTATAAAAAAACTCACAATGGTGCTGATTGTTACAATATTGAAAATCTTATCAAGTTGCACTTTTATTCATTCAAATAAAATTTTAAAATTAAATAATATTTTCTACAAAGTGACTAATGAGTATGTAATCTCTTTAATTTAAAGTCGCATCGACAGATCGGTCGTTATCGAGTAGGCCCTATTGTAGGTTATGGAACTGGTGGAGTAGATTTTGACTTGTAATCATTTTCAGATTAGTCGCTTTGTAAGCCAGCGTACTAACCATTAAGCCACGGAGAAAAAAGTTTTTCTTTTGATTTTATTAGGAAAATTCATAAAATTTTATAAAAAGAGTGAATGAGTTGATTATTATTGGATGAAATGAAATACTCTTTAAGATTTACCATGGTTCAAGAGATCATCCTCAACAGGAATTTTTCCACAATTAGTTATACCTTCTTCATCTTTTTCAACGAAAGGTTATAGTACTACCTTTCAAGGATTAAGTCGCAGGACCTGTTTTGGTATCTACCTAGCCACTGGTCACCCCGGATCACAAGTGGTCCAATTGATTTGTACTCTTTGGCCAGTGAAGGAATTCTATGCGGAGACAGATATTCTTTGAATATGATCCGTCCATCATCGGAGATACTCAATAACCGCCTTCTCAAGAGAATCATCACCTAATTCTCCCGTATATTCTCATTTCTGAACCGATCCAGTCTTCTACAGCTCCTGACACTTCGTAAAAAGCTCATCTGTGCAGACTAGTTGGAATTCTTGTACTTATATAATTATTATAGACTACTAATGAAAATTTTCTTTTTACACAATATTGCTTACTTTACTTTTACTTTTTACTTTTTCGTCGGTGTAGATTTCTGTTAGGTTTTCAGGGAAAAGAGTTAGGTAAAGTTTGCGTTACCGTTCGTTGCTGTGGTAAGGTTGTAATTGACCTACCTTAAGAGATCTTGTGTAGATATTATGAAATATTCCTTTCGCATAGACCTAATGTGTTTTGATGTATATTATGCCAAGAGTCATCAGTAAAGTTAGAGGGAACGTAAGTATTTGTCTTATAGTTTTAACTGAATTTGTTGAATGTTTTAAATTACAGGAGTCTTAGAATTTCAATTAATTTGGCAAGCATAGGCTACACATCCAAATAGGCCGGGGACAAAAAATCTTTAAAATTTTTGTAACAATTGAGAATTAGTATTTTTTGTTAAATTGTTTAAATTACAAACTACATAATAAAAGAGTGGTCTTACATTTTATGATTGTAAAACTACTTCTACTCTACAGGAAGTCATGAAATGACGGGAAATGAATTAAATTTCAAAGAAAAATAGTTTATGTAGGCCTAGTTAATGAAAATATATACGACTTTTGGCTGTCAGTGCCAAATTTTACTCTCGTCAAATTTTAATTTGAAAATAAGTTAAAGATATTATCTTAGACGTCCTTGATTCCCGTCATGACGATGTGGATGTGTGGTTTTTTTTGTTTAACGACCGACTGTTCTGCAATATTACTGCTAACGCAGACGGTGAAGGATAAAATGATTTTTTTGCAACATATGAAAATATGCCGTGTCTAAATGGGATTCGAACCCAAGACCACATGATGAGAGGCGAGCACGGTATCAACTACGCCAATGCGGCCGGCATTGGTTATGTAGTTATCAGGTTTTATCATACCTCGGTTTCCGTTAACAGCTGTTTGGATCTTCATGTAATGGAATTTTACTGAAGGCACATACATTCAAAGCTAAATGAGATCATTCGAGGAAAAATATATTGGAATTTAACCACAGGATTTATTTATGGTGTATTCATAAACATATAACCATAAAATTCATTTTAGATTATAAAGTAGCCATGTACATTATAAATAGCTTGGTACAATGAGATCTGTTTTTCTGTTTTCGCTATTCGGGCCACTTCTTTTAACTGTCTGTAAATACAAAATGTACGATTCTGATAGATAAATTCTAGATATAGGCCTAAAGTTCTAAAAACAAAAGATTTAATACAATTTTTCTTTCATTTAAAAGTGGACATATTGTAAATTTGAATAGGCTGCTTGAGCTAATTAATAAACCTGGCTTTAAATATTAAATTAAGAATTTTTAGTAAAGATATCTCTTTCTTATCCCATGTTACATTACCAACTTATTAAATCGAAATTCTTGAATTTCCATGCATGAAAGTGATCAGAAAGAAATAATCTCCTAAAAAGTGAATAATGGGAAAAACACAGGAATCTTGTAACACAGTTCTTATAGAAATATTAATTTTACTTTTTATCGGGAACTGTTAAATTTTAATTGATTAAATCATTGATTGTGGAATGCTTCATTTTGGTTTCCCACTTAAATTTTAGGAATAGCGGTCCACTATTTTCTGCATGATTAAAATGGGTAAAACTTTTCTGAATTGGGAGGGCACTAATCTAGTTGCAGGTTGTTGAGTCAAAAAACCCACCAAGATGTTTAAAAAGTCAATAGAATAGAGGCTTCTTTGAATCGTCTTGAGGCGCTGTCGCCGGGTGACTTCCTCCTACAAGAAGATAATTTATTAACACTACTGACATAACTGGTGTTTCTGTTAAAATTAATCGATTCATTTTAAAAATAAAAACAAATAAATTATGTAAGTTATGTTTAGGAATTTAGAACAATTCAAAATGTTTTGGTATCTTTACCCAATAAAAAGCTGGACACTCAAAACTAGATCACATTTGTAATAGTTAAAAGAAACGAAACAATAAGGTGTAATTAGCCGTGTAGTAAATTTAGTGAAGTCAGACACTTTGAAAAAAGGCATATAATAGCGGCTTAAAAATAAAAATAACTTTATTACGTAACAGGTGTAATGTGTAAAGAATTAGTCGCGCCTAGTAGTGTCTTTAATTTGTTGCGACTCATTAAAACGACGCTTTTTCAAATTATTTTAACATTTTCATCCTTCCCCGAGAATAAAAACTTATAATTTGTACAATCACTTCAGATCATTAACTATGTAATTCTCAACAATTAAAGAAAAAAACGAAGATTCTTTTATTTTCTTTAGATCTAAATAAATTGTTAGCTTATTACAAATTTCGTTAGGGTTGCCCAAATTCGTCTTGCTTTAAACATTATTTGACTACAAAGAATCAACGCAACAATAATTGATAGCTTGTAAGTTATATAATTTATTCAACCGAATGACAAGAACGTACTTACCGTTTCCGTGGAATAAGCTCTTTTGAATTTGTAACGTATTAAAAGTTCATGAAATTATTTTTAATTTAATAGTATTTACTACTTGTTTATTAATTACTAAAGCATTTTTTAAAGCATGCCCATAACGGGCAAGCGGAGTGTTAAATTACTTGCACTCGATTTGTTGGTTCCAGGGCAACAAAAAATAGTTCTGTTTCTTATCACATAGTCAGCCAATCATATGACTGAACTATTTAAGAACAGAAGAGGTAGAGGTGTAAAAGACACTAGCCAGAGTTATCTCCCCTGAGAGTAATAAATTTACCTATACAACCAGACCCTGTGGTGAATGAAGTGAAGGTGTCATTTGCAGATTGAAAAGTGGGTGCTTTTCGGAGGGCATGGCATGCTGATAAGCATACTCTTTCAACTCAGTGAGGAAAGCAGCAGTAAACCACCTCGCACCTCGGTTTTACTTAGTAAAACCTCTAGAGGTTCAAACCAGCCTTTCGGCTGTTGACCTAAACAGCGAAGCAAATATAATGCAATAATAAATTTTTTTAAATGTTCAGATCCTAACCGAAAGTGAGTCTGGGATTTATAACCGAATCTGGGATGATAACCGAATTGAGTGTGAGAAAAAGTTAGTGGTTTGATACGTTTGTTAATTGTTTAGGTCATCAGCCGAAAGGCTGGTTTGAACCTCTAGAGGCTTTACTAAGTAAAACGAGGAGTGAGATGTTTTAATATTACCTTCCTTACTGAGTGAAAAGTATGCTTATCAGCATGCCCGGCCTCTGTAAAGCATCTATTTTCCACTCTGCGAATTTCACCTTCTCTTCATTCACCGCAGGGTTTGGCTATACAATAAAATTCATTACTTTCAGAGAAGATAACTTTGACTAGTTTCTTTTACACCTTTACCTCTTCTGTTCTGAAATGGTTCAGTCAAATTGACTGACCTTATGATAAGAAACAGAAATATTTTTTGTAGCTCTACAGCTAGCAGATCGAATGCAAATAGTTTAATACTTTACCTGCCTGTTGTGCTATGGGCATTTGTATGTCTACCTAAACACTTATAACAAAATTAACCCCGTAATAAGTAAAATATGACTATAAAACAAACAACAAATGAAATTTATTTTCTTAACCTACAAAAACACCATTAAAATTATTATTTCATTGGGAGAAAGAAATAACATTTTTTCAAACTATGCCTGGAAATGTGCGTTGGGTTTTGAGCTTAGATATTGGAATGATTAGATATCATAAAAAGAGATAAAGAAATGGGTTTTCTTGTCTGTCAGTTATTTTCTTTTACTATTGAGGTTTCTTTTGAGTGGAAAAGAGGGAAATAAACTTAGTTGGGAATCGAAACAAGATAGTTCCCTCCATAAGAAATTTATTTTACGACATTTGCAAATCATTAGTCTCAAGAAAGATATCAAGTCTTATTTGAAAATCAAAAATTCATTTGAATTCCTTATGTAACCAAACTGAGTGAAATAGAAAAATGATAGTTATTAAAAAAAAAACAAGTACCTAACATGTTAAAAAATATTGTTTTAAAATTCAGAACGAACAGCGAAACGCATTTTTATAAATTTTATTGCTTTTGAATGCTGACTGCTGAAAGAGTTTGTGTATTTTTATGTGAAAGAAGTCCGGTTTTATTTAACTTTATTACACAGATTTCTTTATCTGCATAGGTTGAACATAACGAAACTTGTCATTCCTTTCTGGATTGACTGTTTTAAAACGGCTTCTATATAGTGGTAATAGTTAACTTGATCAATATGTGCGACAAGTTTAATTTATGTAGACATAATATTGAATCGAACGTCCTTCAAAATTCAAATTTATGTTTCGGATATTTTATAAGAATATAAGTAACTCAGGTTTATCTCACAGGTTGTAACGGCTTAAATTAATTCTAACCGGATGTAGATCTATAAACTGTAGCTTTATTTTTTCTGTTTTACAAAAACCATATCTAAATATTAGAAACTATTTTTATTGGTCCACAGAAAGCGTAAATATCAGAAACCATGGAATAGGCCTTACATGATAAGCATTTTTAAAAAATAAAGTAAATCGACGTAGTAGACTACTAAAAAATAAATAAAACAGAAAGAATATAAGTGAATACGATACTATTTTACCAGAGAAAGGAAGATTCTGCTGATAAAGATCAAGATGTCTTTTTTGTTTATGATCGGCTGTTTCGCAATTATTGCTAATTCAGACAATGAGAAGGATGATAGATGAAGATAAGTGATAAAACAATGCCAGATCTGGCCGAGAATCGAACCTGGGACCGAGGCGTAGAAACCAGTAGATCTAAACACCACGCCAACGGGCCGGTTAAATCAAGATATCGGTAATAAAGATTATACGAGAGTTATGTAACTTCTAAATATTCCGTAAATGTTTCCCCAGTTGATTATATCGTACATTATTTAGGATTTAATTTTAACCTCACTCTTCTCAAAAAACAATGATTGGCTATTTTTGTGCTACTCAAATTGTTGGAACAAAATTATGATTTTAGTGGAAATAATAAATTGGTTACTTTTATTTGTGTTAACAAGCAGGTTGTTTAAAGAAATAATTCTTTCTTTTTAACCTTAATATGTGTGCGTTGCGATCTATTCAATTTAGAACAATAAGCAACCCCATGAGCATAACCCAATGAGATGACGTGTAAATGAGGTGTAGTCTTGTACAAACTCAGGCTGACCATTCCTGAGAAAATATGGTTAATTGAACCCTAACTATCAAAGTACACCGGTAACTACTCCTGGTATTCAAATCCGTAAGAAAATAACTAGGATCTGAACCTCGAAACGTTTGTCACATCACCTGTCAAACTGCTGATTCACGGGTACGACTTTAGCACTAGACAAACCCCGTGGATTATGGAATAATTAGGGTAGTTTTTTAAGAGAAATATATGTAGCCTATAATTATTTAAAAAATGTACTACATTAGATCCTGAAGGATTGAATCACAACGTAATGATTGAATCATAAAGATGTGGTAGAGAGTTTTTATTGTTCAAATTACAGTTCTTGAGTTATTGTAATTGCAGCATGGTAAAAATTCCTGAAACTACTTGATTCTCATTCGGAATTAACGGAATTAAGTCCATTAAATTTACCAGAATAATAAATTGATCTATCCACAAAATTCTCATAAAAATAAAACCACGTCGCATCAATAACTATAAAAAACAAATTCTGGGTAGTGGTTCATTACATTCTAGTTGAAAAAGGAGTTTTTGATTACATTGAAGTGATTATAAAATCTATTTTGTTTGAAACCATAAAGTAAGTGTGCAGTTTTGTCAAAAATCTAAAATGTCTTTTAAAGTAGAAGAAATATTTTTCAAAAGGACAATAATTAAATGTTATAAGACATTTATGTGTTATAAGAAACGTTGCCTTATTACTTATTTTGTCACATAGCTGGTATAAGTCGAAGAGAAAACCAAATTGATAAAATCAGCAGAGATGAGGTTCGTAAGAGCAACGTCTAGGTGTACCAGGTTGGATGAGCAAAGGAATATAGATGCAAGACGGGAACTAAATGAAGCCTACCTCTCATACTGAAAAATCCAGCATTAAAATTAGGCCCACAACTGGTATGCTCACGTAAACAAGAATGCTGGAAGAATCATCTGGATCTTTACCTTTCAATTTTTTTTTCTCCCAATAAGCCTCCATTTTATCGGATTTACTTTTTCGAACTTCTTCAGAAAGCCTTTCTCTTCATTTGGTGTTTTTCCTTCTCTTAATCTCTTTACTTTCCGAAAGTTTTTAACTGAAATTACACATCTTCTAGAAGCTACCGTTTCTCTGAAATGGTTTTCTTAATCTTTGTAGACAGTACCAATCCATATAACTTGCTTTAACTTGTTGTTATGCTTTAAACTTATTTTTATTGAGTTCCATCAAATCCTAGTTGTTCCTTTTGTAGTTCTTCTTTATGATTATAGTTAGTTTTGTTTTTGTCGGTGCAGTCTAGAAAAATGATTGTTTTTTCTGGTTTGCACCGAAAATTTACGAAGTATTTTCTTTTCCATTATTTCCAGATTTTTCATTTGTGTTTTTTCCGATTATTGTTTCTATTCTGGGAATTCTAAGAATTTCTAGTTTGAAAACTGTGTTGTAATGTTTCATTTTAGCACTTAACGAAATATTTGTTTTATAAGATCTTCGCAGTAAAGTTATTAAATTTTTCTCAATCTCCCTTCCATTGCAGATTCGATTTTATTCTTTTACCAATTAATTCTCCTAAGTACTTATATTTTTTATATACCTATTTAATTTTTCCGTATTTCATTTTAAGAAATTTTGAATTTTTGTCTTTTTGGAAGATAAAATTTTCAGTTTTCTTGGTTGACGTTTTTTAAAAGACCTTTTCTGCAGTTTCCTTTAATATTTCTACTTTGGAAATTTATTTATTTATAAACAGCATAAAAAAATGTAGCCTTTAAATCCTGAGTATTTACGTAGGCTATAAAAAATTAGTGTTTTTAATGTACCTACCCTTTTATATTGGACGCCAAAGCAAAACTTTTATAATTTGGTCATGTAAATTAAGTTCAGAAGTTCTACTTTTGAAATTTATTTTTATTAATAAACAGCATAAAAAATGTAGCCTTTAAATCCTGGGTATTTACGTAGGCTATAGAAAATTAGTGTTTTTAATGTACCTACTCTTTTATATTGGACGCCAAAGCAAAACTTTTATAATTTGGTCATGTAAATTAAGTTCAGAAGCCGATCATTATTCAAATACTACCGTAGTTACCTGATTTTAAATTTTGTAATACGTTTAAACTCAAATGCATTCTAATTTTGCTACGACAAGGTAATACAGAAGGCAATTTTAATATTTACTCTAATTAGAGAAAACATAAATATATAATCTACTTAAAACATTGTTACAGACAACATTAATCACATCAATCAAGCCGTGAATTATGGTTTAAGTACAGAATCTATTATTGTAGATAATAAATTGTATGTTACAATTGTACTGGCATAATTATAAATATTAGAAATAGTTGCCAATGTTGTGTAGTCTGTAGAATAAATCTAAAGCCTAATAATTTTTCCTTTTCTTCTATATTTATTTAAATTTGTATGTCAAAGAATGAAAGCAAACATTCATAGAATAAGATCTGTTAACATTTTAATAAATGTTAACATATCATTTGAATAACCAACTGACTATTTAAATTCAAAAAATAAAATTAATGAATTCGATTTTGTTGATATAAGATGTACAAGCTTTAGATTTGAATATTAACAAGAAAAAATAAAACTGATGTTTTATTTATTATGTTTTTTTATAAGTAACCAAGGATTAAAATAAAAAAAAATATATACAGTTGAGTAATAGATATTGTTTGAATGCTAGCCACTGTTGTCTGCTAAAGAATCATAGCATGGTTTCTCAACTAGCAGGGGCGGGTCGGTAAAGCTTGTTTGCCACTTGGCAAGGTGACAATACACACGATTAACAAAATAAAATAATAAACAACAATGACTACAACCCAGAAGCAACAATGAGATGAGTGGATGCTATTTAACTAGTTGTGCTCTGTGGTTAAGCCTTAAGCCTTTTCTATGAAACATATATAGCACAGGCCTTCAGTACATTAGAGTCACTTACATGGATTCCAAATGTTGTGTTGTACAGTTACCGTAATGTTATTTAGCCTACCTTTTATTTACTGAATTATTTCGTTGTTATTCTCAATAACAAATACCAATCCCACTTAAAAAGTATATATCAGTTATAATTTATAAAATCCTACACAATCGTTTACACTCTTACATAAGTGTAACTCAGCTGCTTAAAATTAACTCAGAGGGGTTACAAGTAGATACTTTAAACTCATTATAAAAAAAATTAAATATAATGAGTAGTAACCTATAAATTACTGTGATGCGGATTTACATATTTGGAGGCCCGTCGCAATGTGTTTAGTAGGGGCCACTTGTCTGCTGTTGAACTATTATAAAAATACCTAGGGATAAATTTTAATTAATACGTATACTAGTAACCATGAAATTGCGAGCCTGAATCTAGTTAGACAGTAATGCAGTGTTGCCGTATCTGGCAGAATGGGAACGAAATTTTTTTATTTATTAGTATCTTATTATCATAAACAGTATAAGATTACAAACTTATTCAGGGCGGGTGGAATTGTCAACACTGTAAGGCAGAACGGTTGGAGGTTCACGACTGCTTGGTTAACTAGGAAGCTCGCAATTTCGTGGTTACTAGTATAACAATATGTTACAATAATAAAGTGTTTATCAAATATTAAAAAATCCATTAGATTTACATTTTTTTAAAAATTCCTAATAGGCTATGTGTACATTGCAATCTGTTCAATTCAGAACAATAAGCAACCCCATGACCCAATGAGATGAGGATGATGTGTATGACGTGTAAATAAGATGTATTCTTGTACAGACCCAGGTCGACCAGTCCTGAGAGAGTATGATTAATCGAACTTCAACTATAAAAGTACACTGATAACCACTGTCTAATATTCAAATCCGCATAAAAGTAACTACCTTTACTAAGATTTGAACCAGGAACCTAGCCACTTTGGACTTAAACTGCTTGAGTTTTTAAACAATTTAAAAACTTAATTTAAACAATTTTTAACAATTTAAAAATCTAGTTTTTTAAAAAACTTTGTTAAAAAATGAAATACATTTGAAGATATCAATCTGTGAAATTTTGTGGCGACATGTCAGATTTTGAACTTAATGTAGAGTATTAGGTATTAAGATTAGTTGCAAGCCATTCCCCATCCATGGTAATTTTTTCATTAATAATTAGCTTTACATAGTGAAATATTATTTTATAATCGATCTCATGAGTATAACTGAACTATTAACAGTATATTTTTGGGGGGCCCTCGCAATTCCAACATGTGTGACATGGTAAATCCGCTTCTGATGTGATGGATGTGAAATCTTTTTATTAGTCTAACTTTATTTCTAAGTCGTTGCCGCGAGTCAGTTGTTTGATGCACGGGGATGAAGGTTCTATGGTTCAAATCCTAGTCAAGGTTATTTTTATACGGATTTGAATACTAGACAATGGTTACCGGTGTACTTTAATCGTTGGAATTCAATTAACCATACTTCTCAGGAATGGTTGGCCTGAGTATCTACAGATTACACCTCGTTTACATGTTATACATAATCATCCTTATCTCATTAGTTCATGGGGTTGCTTATTGTTCTAAATTGAACAGATTGCAACACACATTGTAGGGTTAAAAATAGGCCTACATATTTTTGTTTATCTACAACCCGTTATTTTAAAACAATTTGCAAAATATAAAAACTAGATTAAAATTATTTATTTGCATCGGCTTGTTGGTGCTTACATCGATGGAGCATTCACGCTGGTTTCTTTGAAAAAGTTTTCTTGACCATCGGAGCTTCAGTTATCTCCACGGACTACCTGGTAACCTATATCATACGTCTAGATTATAGTACCTGGCGAACTGTTCCGTACCAAACCAAAGAGCAGTTACTGCACATATATCTAATTTTGGGATTTATAAGATGCTTGTTTTGATCTTATGAGGAAAATATGTTATCACTTTATGTAATAATTGCTCTTCTGTGGAACGATTTAGGACAGTGGCACCAAAGAAAATGACGCTATTGAACTTCCTAAACAAATTGTTTTTTACATCCTTGAATCTTCAGTTTCTTTAAGTAAGCAGATTAGTCTAATATTAGGCTTATTTTTCTGAAAACAAATGAGCCTAATTTTTTAGAAAACTATTAGTAAGTTACCCAATTTCTTAGCCCTACTTAAATCCGGATTAGAAGGATCAACAAATTGGGTTATTATTTTTTGTTTCTATTAAATATTTTTTTGTTTATTCCGCCTATCTGGTTCTTCTGAATTTTCTCCATTTTAAATTAAATTTTAAAATTTTAAAAACAGGTAGGCCTATTTTAAATTTTCAGAAAAATGCTGGTATTAAAATTGCTCACAACCATGTAAGTACCTATAGGTTACAGCTTTTCCAAATCTGAAGTATTTTTATACTAGGCCTAACTTTTGCTAATCTTGTTTTTGACAACCGAAATTAGTGAAGCAGTGGAACATAAAGTAGCCTATATTTTTTACTGCTAAAATAAAAGGTTTCTAACTTCTTTGGAGCACATTTCAAAAATTATTTTTTGGAATTATAATTAATTTTTAAAAAATTTATTATATAAGTTATTATACTATTCAAATTAAATTGTATTTTAAAACTCTCAGACAGTTTGATCTAGATAAACTTAAAGTTCTATCACAAATATCATTTAGGCCTATATAGGCCCTATGCCTAACTTATTGTGAAATAGGACCAGACATAGAAAATGAATTGAAGTGTTCTTTTGAAAAGATAAAATTTTTAAATAGAATTTTATAATTTTTTATAGGTAGGCCTACTACTTACCACCTTACCTTACTATAGGGCCTACTTTGAAAATTTGTCTTCTAAAAGTAAATTCTTATTTCTTTTGAACTGTAAGTTCAAGATCTGTGGTTAATATCATATAGGCATACTTCTACGTGGGTACATTTTTATTTTATTTTAAAACGGGGATTATTATTTTATTATTAATTAGGTATAGGCCTATTTATTTATTTATTTGAATAGTCTAATATTATTGATGGCTAAACCTCTTATCCTGGAAGACGACCATTGGTCAAGCCGGTTTGTGCGGAGTTAATACTATGTGACTTTGGGGATGTTACATGTTTTTATTAACAAATTTTTGTAACTTTTTTGAGTATCAGACTTATGCTTTACATTATTTATGAAATAAACGTACTATCATTACCAATTATTATTATTATTATTATTATTATAGGTAAAAGCCTACTTTAAAAATTAGTATTCAAAAATATTTATGTTTGCAGATTTTATCCTACCTCCTGAAAGAAAGAATGAATGAATAAAAGAAAGAAATATATCAACCAAAATAATAATCTCTTTCATGTACTAGGCCTACGGATAATATTTCCGAGCCTGTATTTATAATATAGCCTAACTTAGGCTATAAATTTTCGAGCCTGTAAACTATGCCCTAATAAAATACAATTTTGATGACCCAAATGAAATTGGAAAAATTATGAGAACGCATAATTTTGACTGTAGTTTATGACAGAAGATTTATCAATCTTCATTAGGAATAATGAAGCACCTAGAGAAAAAGAAGTAACTTATGATATTTTTAATCAAATTGGCGCAAAACGGTTATTAGATAGGCCTAATCAAAAATAGTCTAGGTAAAAAAACCTAGGGCCTACTCTACTTATGAACTAATACACAGAGGTCATGTCAAATCAATTCTACAGGAATTTTTTAAATATTTCGAACTAAAATTAGTAAATTTAACTCAAAAGTAGTGGATTTACTGATCAAAATATTATCAAATAGGCCTATAATAAAAATATTGTGTAAATTTGAGTAAAATATTACAAGTAATTAGCGTATACATTAAAATAAATATCCAATAAACATTTTTTTTCATTTGTTTATTTAACGTCGCATTAACTACTGTGGTCATTAGCGACGACGTTGGTTTGTAACTGTGAATGATGAAATGATTTTTTGTAACGTGTGAAAATATGCCGTGCCTGAATGGGATTCGAACCCAAGACCGCATAATGAGAGGCGAGCACAATAAACTTTTAAATACAATTTTATAGGTCTGTTAAATTTATCGTGAAAAAAACTTATAGGCCTACGAGTATTTTATTCAACGTTATGAACAATTTATATAAAATAAATAATAAAATATCTTAACCCATGGACCGTATATTTGCCTAAAACTAAATAAATCCTCACAGTTTCAAGACACGCGTAGGAGTGAGTAGTGTATGTGCCGCGTGAAACATTGAATTCTGAATAGAAGCAGTACTACTGCAGTGAGGAGAAGTTAAGCCACGCCTGCATCCCTACCATAGTTGTTTAGACGCCAATCATCGTGAAGGAGGACCCCGGCATTCACACTGTCATTTCTTAATCACATATATACCACCCTACCTTCCAGTCATGACTTACAGGCGGCTGTGAATATTGCCTACTGGTCTCATCACATTTTACTGATTTCATTTTACAAAAGTTGTCTGTACTTCATAAGTAATGATGTAACTAAGTTTTGTAATCTTTTTCTATAAAAGTTGTAAAAATATTTTTATATAAATTTTAAAACTATTGCTAATTTCATCATACCCATTAGGACTTTTAAGTGTTAAATAAAATTATTAGAAATTCAATCTTTATTCATCTATCTGTTGTTTAGGTCAACAGCCGAAAGGCTGGTTTGAATCTCTAGAGGCTTTACTAAGTAAAAACAAGGAGTGAGGTAGTTTACTATTGCCTTCCTCATTGAGTTGAAAGAGTATGCTTATCAGCATGCCAGGCCCTCCGAAAAGCACCCTCTTTCCACCTTGCAAATGACACCTTCATTTCTTCACCACAGGGTCTGGCTGTATAGTGAAATTCATTACTCTCATGGGAGATAACTCTTGCTAGTAACTTTTTCACCTCACCTCTTCAACAATATTAATAGACAGGTGTTTATTCATATAAATTGAATTTATTATATATGTGCCTAGTTCAGTCATATAAATTGGCTGACGATGTGATAAGAAACAGAACTATTTTTTGTAGCCCTGTAACCAACAGATGAACTTCAAATAATTTAACACTCCACCTGCCCGTTATGAGCATATTCATTTATCTATAAAATTTAGGGTACCATCAAAATTGTTTTAATATTTATTTCCGCAGTTTACTTTAATTCTTATTAGGAAGAAGATTTTATTATCAAGAAGATTTTTGCGCAATCTTTGTAATATTTGTCTTTAATTTTCAGTAAAACCCACCGGGTTGGTCTAGTGGTAAAATCGTCGACGCAAGTCAGCTGTTTAATAGCTGATTTTTGGAGACGGAGGTTCCGTGGTTCAAATCCTAGTAGATAAAGGTAATTACTATTATACGGATTTGAATAATAGACAGGTGTTACAAGTGTAGGCCTACTTTGGTGGTTGGGGTTCAATAAACAATAATTTACTTTCTCCAGAATGGTCGGTCTGAGTCAGTACAAGACTGTGCCTCATCTACACGTCATACATAGGCCCTATCAACATTCTCACCTCATTGAACCATGGGGTTGCTTATTGTCCTTAATTGAACAGATTGAAACGTAGGGGAGACCAGGACTAGTAGGCGCAGGGGCAAGTAGGCGCACTCGTGATAGATCAGTTGTTTAGACGTTTTCAATCCTGAAACTTGGATCACTGTTTCCGGCAGTCACTGTGAGCTGTGTTTTGAGCCGTTTATGAAAGCGTAACAACGTTTCTCATTAATTATTTGTTTTTAACTACAGGTAAGTAAAATGTCGATGTCTCTGTTATTAATTTTTCATACAAAAGTGTGGTTTATTAATCCATTAATATTTGTATCATTAAATACACCAACTCTTTGGGCTTTTTACTGTGTCAAGTTTAAGTAAATTGATTGCTTAGTTTTTTAACTATGCCATCGTTTTTCTAAAACTGTGAGAAGGGGCTAGTTGGCGCAACAATCCCGGGGCAAGTTGGCGCATGCGTCAACTTGCCCCACGTCAAATTAAGCTCAAACATTTTTTTTTTAATTCATTTATTTAACGTCGCATCAACTACAACGGTCATTAGCGACGACGTTGGGGTGTAACTATATACAATGGAGGATGAAATGATTTTTTGTAACGTATGAAAATATGCCATGCCTGAGTGGGATTCGAACCCAGGACCGCATGATGAGAGGCGAGCACGTTACCAACTGCACCAATGCGGCCGGCGCTCAAACATTTTATTATTAGGTAATTAAAACAATAACAATTCAATATTTCAAAGTTTAACTTTAAATTCAGATAATATAGACCTAATTATCTTTTTCTAATTTCTTCTTTTTCTTCTTATTATAACAAAACGTAGCTATTACTCGTGTTAAGGATGTGAATTTTGTGGGATTAAGCCCTTTAAATATTTATACATTTTTACAGAAAATGCGAAACTACAAAAAAAAACTTAAAGGGGAAGCACTCCGCCTGATATCATATTTTGTTACGAGCTGCCAGGAAAGTAAAGCTGAATAATAAATCGATAAGAAGTGTATGTAGCTAGAGAACTTGACGTCCCTGATAGAACTCTAACAAGGTTTTGCCAGAAAGCATCTCAAGAGGCGATAGAAGGGCTAAACGCAGTACCCGTGACGTCAGCAGGGTAGGTGAAAGTTCTTTAGAAGCTGAAAAATGCAACAAGGGAAAACATTTCTAGGAAGTCTCGTCCAAAGATAAGAAACGTGTTAAAACTACAGGGAGGAAAGAAAAATAACACCGTATCCAGTCAGAAGAGGACGGCACACAATGTTTGTATTGTCTTCCATCCCTCAAAAAAAGATGCAAACCAGGAGAGCCTTGGATAAGGCGCACTTCATGTTGTATGTGGTTGTGGGTCGATGAAGCTGTGCAGGAGAGCCAAAAATTTTCTTTAGGTGTGCGAATTGCGATTCATGTAATGACATTGAATACTCTATGTGGGCGGTTCCAAAACAGCAGGCATTTTATTGCTTTCCGACTATTCCGAAATATAAAGCTTGGTAAATTTACGTACACTGTAGCACCCAGTTAAATATATTAATGCACCTTTTATAAAATAAATATTTATAATGTTAACTGAATGAAATTAGTAAAGAAACTACAGACGAGAACTTCTCGTCCTCGAGACCTGCGAAAACCAATCTATTGCGGACGTTAGGTCATGTCCAAGCATTGTAAACGAATATAAACGTTTTTAAATTTTTATAAAAATCTAATTTTATAACGTACCGTTCTGTTATTTTTATAAATAGTAATTTTAAATTCTGATCAAAGGCACTTTTAGGCTATGATCCTGTATAGGGCGACCAGGAGGCCATCTTGTAGATCCACCGGTTCAGGACTGAGCAGTTTCGATACAGCGGACATTTTATTACTTTCTAACTATTCCGAAATATAAAATATGGTAAATTTACGTACAATATAGCAACCAGTTAAATAGGCCTACACACATAAGGGATTAAAGAAAACAATTCGATATTAACCAGATTTATTGTAGATATTAGACTATGATGTAATTAATTAGAGAGTAGGTTTTGTAGATTAAACTACAGTATTACGAACTTTATCGCCACTTTGTTAGAAAAACCAAATTATTTAAATTCGACGAAGTTGCCATAGCTGGACCATAATCATGTTATACAAATTGGACCAATTCATGAAGTGGTAAACTCATGTCAAATCTATAAATTTTGATTTTTACGAGTAGCTACTAAATTCACATTATAATGTATCACTCTAGAATGTAATGGGGATGTTTAGAATGTTAAAACTAATATTATAATTGCAATAGTTGTCAAATTTTGGTTCTACTCGGAACATAACAAACAGAAACACTGACTTTCAAAGTAGGCCTATATTAGCATATTAAGCTTACTTTGTTTAGTCTTTCTTTTAAAGTTCCAAATTCTTTATGAAAATATTTTATTATTCAACTTTGATGATGTATTTCTCAGTTGACTACAGAAGAATCTTAAAAAAATGTATTTTTTGCATGGCTCAATGAAGGCAACCTAGCTACATCTACTATCAAACGCTAGTAGTGTAGTTTCGTCGAGGACTGCCTTCCTTGTTATCTTACAAGTTGTTTTGTTTGAAGATATTTTTGGACATTAGAAGAGTATTATTCTTTTCCAGCCAAGTTTCTGATACTTCGATGTTAATAAAATGTACTACTTTTGCTACTTATTTTTCTTTTGTACTTGACTTTTTTACATCAATTTTCTCAGAATTAAAATTTCTACAGATTATATTCAAAACAATTATTTGTTTATTGCACATTTAACGAAGTTTATATTCGACAAACATTACAATACAGGAGGCTTTACCCCATATATCTTAAAAACTACAAATAGGTTATATCGTTCTGCGACCTATTTTATTCGCTTTCTCAGATCAAAAACCATAAGAAACCACAATTTTTAACTCTTAATTATCGTCATAAAAGTTGAGGTTTGAACTTATTTCATCAATGAACTGAAACCGGGTGAAATATTCCACTACCGGTAACACGCTGAGGAAGCATTTCCGGACGTATGTTTATTCGAATTTTCTTTTATTTTTCGATGTGGATTCATCAACCGAAGTATTCGTTTCTTTGTGAATCGCTCTATATAGATTTCGATTACTACTCCGATCTGGAAGATTTAGAGTCCAGGTTTTTTAATTGTTAACCTATTCGTATTATTGTGGTTTCATACACCTTTGTTTCATATAATGACATTTTGGTTCTGATTAATAGTAAGGGATTGCGATGAACATATGTTTAGATTACAGACTTACTGTTACGAAAACCGCACTACAGCTGGTTTAGTAAAAATATGTAGTCTGTGTTAAGTTACTATGGAAGTTTCATTAGGCCCTACGTGTCTCTTAAACGTAATAATCATTAACTTTGTCTGTCAGTATGACAGTAAAAAAATTAAAATAGTAAATTTGTCTGTAGACAATGTTTATATTAAAAGTTTCGTGCACATTTTTAGTCAGGTTAAATAAAGTCAGTAGGTCTAATTAGTTGTTTGAATTTGGTTCAATTCATTGTGTTTTATCAATATAGGCTATTTTCCGACTTCTTTAAACCACTTATCCGATACCTCAGTGTATACAAAATTTATTGTTTAGTGTCTTAAAATGTTTTTATCAACCGTTTATCATCCATTCTACATTGGTGTCCGTAGAATTTTAGTCTTCTTTTTCTAATTGTTTCCATTAAACGGTAAAATCAGCAAAATTTTTTAACTAGCTTAAATGAAATTAGAAATTTTATCGTATTTTAATTTTAGCCTATTTTTAAAACTGATCTTCAAATTGTTTTGATTGTATTTTTTTCTGTATAGGGCCAATTTTAGACCACGTGAGGTGGTGACTTTAGGCGTTTCTAGAAGTTCTTTTGGCAGCCCACATACTCAGCATTTGTTCACTGCAGGCTTTTCTCCTTTCTTCTGTCCACCCAGTATTCTGTTTTTGATCTTCATAGAAGCTCTTAAAGTCCGTAATTAATTGCCTGAATTTTGTTCCGTTTATTAAGTTTTGTTGGTTTATTCAAATTTTCTCAATATCTTTTCTGAATTCTTTAAACCATTTATCTAGTTGTAACGTTATCCGGGTTGTATTTATACAGTAGCAAAATAAAATAAGTTAATAAAATATCAAGGATTTAAATCTGGAATAACCAACATGTTTAACATTTCCTCAAGTAAATTAAATCATTAACCAATTGTAGTAGGCTCATTTTCTTATAAAGAATTTTAATAGCTTAGATATAAAGTTAATAGAATAAATAAATTAGAAAATGGATATCAATAAATTCAAATATCTTTTATAAACCTCATAAAATTACATGAAATTATACAGATTATAAATTAGATACAGTGAAGCGATGTTAAATTAATAAACAAGTCGGATTCAATTACAATGCAATTTAAAGAGATGAGAACTGTTATCCAATGCAACCATAATAAGTATCCTAGCTGAGACTGTAACAACTGTATACTTACTTATAGTAAGTTATATGTATAAGTATATACATAACAGAGTGTCCGTGTGGCATAGATGACTACAGGGAGATGTTTTGATGCCGTAATTAGCATGGTCTAATTAACACCCGCCACGCTAACTAACATTCTGTTACTCCAGCTACGCTCTGCCTATTTCATTCACCGACCAAACTGCCTCATACAAACAAGTGAAATACACGCCAATACAAATGCACAACTACAATAATACAAATGTAAATACAAAATAATACATAAACAAAATTCATTCATTATTTATAAATTATTTTATTCATAAAATATTTACTGTATTATTATTTTTATTTTTATCTTTCTCATTGAGTTTAATTTTATTAATAATCGGTAATTGTTGCATAAAATAACCATAAAAATTTATGATGCTTCTCTTAGGGTCTGATATAGGCCCCATCTAACACTAGTCAGACGTTACAATATATTTTACAACCCGTTTTTTATCAGTTTTTTTAGTTAATTAATTTATTTATCTAGGCCTACACTCACCCCTTACAACCATCCCAACCTCCATGAAAGGAACTAACAGGGAAGCGGGGACGACCTACTTGAGTTGAAGAAGTGCAGCAACAGATAAAAATCCTTGAAAACGCTGCACTTACATATCGGGACGTAAATCCAGGGTACGTCTAAGGAAAAACACTTAACTAACTACATATAGGCATATGTAGACATATAGGCTTATAGGCAGCCTATAAGTAAATTTGTGCAGGGATTGGCAATGATACTACACCTATAGCGTGGAAAGATAACAAGGAGAAAGAATAAGTGAAAGATAAAAATAAGAATAAGTTCTTTTTCTTCTTCTTCTTCTTCTTCTTCTAACCAAGAAATAGGCCGCAGCTTGTTCCTAACTCACAAACTATACCATCTATCTCCTTCTCCTAGGTCTACCGACATCCCTTTTCCCTTCTGGAGCATACCAGTGTGCCTGCTTAGGTATCCTGTGATCCGACATCCTTGCCATGTGCTGTCTCCAACTTTGGCGATAATCCTTCATCTTTTCGTTCAAGTTGTAAATACCCAATTCTGACCTGATTTCCTCATTCCTTATTCTGTTCAAGGATATTTACCCTTAAAAGCCATTATTTTGGTTTTATCAATGGAAATTTTTAAGCAAAAATCTTTACACAGTTTGTGTAACACAAACTGAACACAAATAAATAAGAATAAGTTAAGTGAATATATATAACAAGCAAAACTTTATTCTTGTCTATTTTTAAGACAGTTCATAAGAAAGTGTTAATTACAATTCTTCTAGATATTTGTTATTAACAAGAAAATTCTTACACAAATTTATATCGCTAAAGAACTTCAGTTACATTGAAATATTTCAAAGGTTTTAGTCCAATATACTTCGGAACATCACAAACTCGCCTTGGTTTATATCCATCACTTTAATACACAGACACGAACAATCAATTAAAATCATTGTATGACAATAATATGGTGATTATGAGGACTGTTCACAGCTAGACGATTTAAAAGCGGAAATGAATCGGTTAAAGACGAACAACGAAAGGGATGTCCTTCGACCTCAAAACAGATGAAAACGTACAAAAAGTGGCAAAACTGGTTCGTTCAAACATGTGATTGACTATTCGAGAGCTTACCGAAGAACTAAATATTTCGTACGGTCCATGCAAAGAATTTAATCGATAATCTGCAAATTATACGAGTGAATGCGAAATTTGTTCCCAGACTTGATTGACAAAATGCTCCGTATCACACCTCACTTCTGATCCGCGAGGTTTTGGCCGAAAAAAAATGATTCCAGTCTGTTCACATCCGCCTCTTCTGATTTAGCCCCATGCGATTTCTCCATCTTTTCAGAAATATAAACCATGATGAAAGGAAAACATTTTAAAATAAATTGAAACAAAATAAAATTTATTTCCGCAAAAATTACGAGAATACAAAAATAAACAAGCCTCATTAAAATTTAATCTCTAAAAACTAAAACAAAAATTAATTTGTGGTAAAATACCTGAAAGTATGAATTTGAGGGTCTGTTGTAAAAGTATGTGATTACATTGTGTTTAAGTAGGATGGTTTAGCACCGTATTAAGGCATTGATAAGGACAAAACAACATAGAAGCTCGTTGAATTTTTTTTTCTTTTATGACCAAATGGGATCACTTTAGTTATTTTGGATGGTTCTTCTTTAATTTCTGCTTCTTGCTGTTCCAAAACTTTTCATATTTTCAGATCTTATACTTAGGCTTATACAGTTTAATCCTTTGATTTTAATTCTTACCTGAAAATAATTTGGACTCATTCGCGACATTGAAAGGGCCACGACGGAGCAATTGAAGGTTCCGAAAGCAGCCTTCTAAAAATACTTCCAATCATGAATTCAATGTTTGGGGTAGTAAATGTATTGCTAGCCAAGAAGAATGTTTTGAAGGAGATTACTAATGTAAATTTGATATAAGCTTATTACTTTCTTCGTGATAAAACTACTCACCATATTTTTTATTATACCTCGTATATGCCAAGAAGAATTGTTACGGCTGGTTTAGAGGTCAGCGTGCTAATAAAGAGGAAGGTCCCGGGCTCGGTCTGCAGCTAAATTGTGGTGATGATTAGAAATCAAAACACACCGTTCCAGATCAATAAGTCACCGTATTTGCAGTTGACCAAGCTGTTGATGCAACTCTAGATAAACTAAAAAAGTAAATCAACAAAACTACAACCTACTTGGGTGGTTTCTTAGATTAGAACAGCTCCGCTCCTGATAATTAAAAAATCTAAAATAAATAAAAAACCAGGCTTTAAGCGTTTTTAGTCTATTAGGCCTAAATGTGCGCTAAATCTAGGAAAACGGTATCGTTCCGTTCGCCAAGACTTTACAAGGCAGAAGGCTATACTTTACCGCGCTGGTATATTGTGATCTACTTAATAAAATAAGTATGAATTTTGAGGATCTGTTGTAAAAGTATATGATAACATTGTGTTTATGATGGTTTAACTTCAAATTATCGCATAAGTGTAGAAAAAAACAGCATAAAAGAACGTTGAAATTCATTTCTTAATAAAGTTTAATCCTTAGATTTTAATTCTTATCTAAAACTATAAACATTGAATTTCTATAATTATTTTTTAATATTGAACGAAGACAAATAAAAACGTATTTTTAATGTATCAAACAGAAACTTAATTTCAATAATTAGCACTTATAATCAAAAAAACATTCAGCCATTTTGCCCAGAGAAGCATAACCAGATAAAAAACTATAGTCTGCCCTTTTTAAAGTTATAATACGGGTGTTTCCTGTTTAGATTTCGGCATTTTAACGTAGGGTCAAACCACATTACCGACCAATAATTTTGCTTGCAAATACAACGCAAACATAACCTATTACATCGATTGATGTGAAAACCGGTCGTCTAATCTCCTCCCCACCTATCCCGTACCCCTTTTAAAAACCATCATGCATACGCTTTTTTTAAGTGAATAAATATTTTGGCCTGAAGTAAGATATCTTTCAGTTTTTTCTCATAGCGTGGTTTAGAAAACGAGCGACTTGTATGCTAATTTCTTGTATTTTTTTTAAAACAAGTGTTAGAATGTAAATTATTAATCCACGGTTAATACGATAATAAACTTGATGTTTTTTTTTGAATCGGTCCTTCATGTTTTTATCCTAAACAATATTATTTTTAAAATGATTTAGTGAATCAAATGTACCCTGTACTACGTATTTTAACTAGTATGGTGAATGCTAGACTAAGAAAGATTGCCTGCAAACTTTGTTATTTTTAATATGAAAGAATACAAAAATATAAGTTATCACGCAAATTAAAAGAGAATAATTAAAAATAAATGTCAAATGCCTGTTAATGAATTAAAGTTATTAAGAAGTAATTTTGTAACTTATTCTGTTCTACAAAAGTTCCTTCATAAATATACACAGGTTGGTTCAAAATTACCCGATAATCTCTCGGGAGAATTTAAACCACTCAATTTTTTTGAAAGGAAATAATAAAAGAAAAATGTAACAAGCTACTTAACAAGATTTATCAATTTAAATAACTATCAACGTTTTTGTTTAATAAAATACCAAATAATTTTAAAGTTAGAAGGACAAATTAAATGATTATAAAATTTATGATTCATTTCCATTTATTTTAGGTACTAAAATTAAAGATTTGAATTAACTGTATGCTAAAATACATTTACTAGATTTTAATAGGTATAAATTTAAAATAATATTAATACAAATTAAAGTAGGTTACAATGTTAAAATTTATATGCCTACTAAAAAACAGGCTACATGTATGTATAATTTCATGCTGGTATGAAAAATTTAAAAAAGTAATTTGTGAAAAGATTTCGTTAAAATTCTGAACTATAAAGTGTACAATAAACACTTTGCTATTAAAAATAAAAAATTGACAATTGAGACTTTTAATTCATCTCTTAGAAGAGTAGGAACGGCATAGGTATTGTAAAATTTGATCCTCGTCTCTTGTCCAGTTTTGTTTTTCAAGTTCCTATGAATATTGCCGCATATTCTTTGAAACTTTGTTATTTTTTATTATCATATTTTTATCAGATGCCAATAACGGGCAGGTGGAGTGTTAAACTAATTGCACTCGATCTGTTAGTTCTATAGCTACAAAAAATAGTTCTGTTTCTTATCACATAGTCAGCCAATTATATGGCTGAACTATTTAAGAACAGAAGAGGTAGAGGTGTAAAAGACACTAGTCAGAGTTATCTCCACTGAGAGTAATGAATTTCATCACTATACAGCCAGACCCTGTGGTGAATGAAGTGAAGGTGTCATTAGCAGGGTGGAAAGTGGGTGCTTTTCGGAGGGCCTAGCATGCTGATAAGCATACTCTATCAACTCAGTGAGGAAGGCAATAGTAAACCACCTCAATCCGGCTATTGATCTAAACAACATTTATATCAGAATCATATGTTACATCGTTGCCGAGGTAATTAAATTGTTTGACCTGCTCTATCATTTTTCTTTTCAATTCTATTTTAGTTCTCATTGTGTGTTTCCCTTTGAAAACCATTGATTTGGTTTTTACATTCGTAATTCCTAAATTATATTCCTCAGCAACTCTATCAAACATTAATACTGTTTTCTGTAAGTCATTTTCATATTTTTGGATTATCACTGAATCATCTGCATACATAATGGAGGTCACAAACATTTGAGCCGAGAGCTGTATACCTGAGTCAACTAATGTTTTCCATGTGTGTATCATGTCGTCCACATAAATATTCAATAATTTCGAATAAAAGACATACTTTTATAAATTTATGCTTTTGGTATAAATAAGTTTTCAGCTACATGCTTATTTTTTGGTACTTTTAGGCCTCATTGGACCACTTTAGTTCACAGGCCTGGTAAGCCTATTTTCTGTTTAATCTTCTTGTTGCACTTTTGCAGTTCTTTCGCTTCTCTCTTGTTCCGCCAATATTTTTCAAGGCTTTAGTTCTTCTGAGCCTTTTTGCTTCGGAAAACACTGCTTTTCTTGCTACTTTGCTTTCTGTTGGAATCTGGTAATTGGGTTTTAAATTTTTTGATAGTTTCCTGATTTAGTTTTAAGTCATGTTTTATTGTGATATTGAGTTCTATCATATCCTTCTTGACTTCCTTGATCCATTTTGGTGTATGTACTTTGTTCCAGAAAAACTCTATCAATCTTCTTACTAATATTTTGTAGTCAACTCTGTTCAAGTGGCCCAGGAACGATTTTTTTCCTGTTACCTGTTTACCTGTTAGTGGTTCAATCAACTTGTACATTTCACTGTTTGGGATGGTTTTTCACCTGCCAGCCTTGATGTTGTTTTTGTTGATACACTTTCTCACTATTCTTTTCTTGACTTTCACCATCTTGTCTTTATCGCCAGTTCTAATTGGCCCGAATAATGTCTCACTTCCGTAAAGAATTTCTGGCAATACTACTGTGTGATAGTGTCTCAATTTGGTGTTTATTGACATTCATTTCTTGTTGTAGATATTTTGTGTTAATGTCGTTGAGCTATAATTACAGTAGAACGCTGATTATCCGATATCCAATTATCCAAATAGATTTTAGATCATTTAAAAAAAATTATTTACCGTTTCTATTTCTAATATAATTACTAGAATACTCTTTTGGTATTTATTAAAAGAAAGGTAAGTACAGTACAAAAAATTTCCAATTGGTTAAGTATTTGCTTACAGATTCTCTGTATAAACGGTTATTTGATCTCGCCGCGAATAAACGATAGTCAGCATTAAAAAAAGGTTTTATTACAGACTTTTTTAAAAATAAATAATATTTTATATGTAGAGTAAGCTTAAGTTACTTATATTTCCAATATTGATAGTAAATTAAAAGTTATTGTAATACTATAAATGTTAGACCTGATTTTAAATTAATTATTCTTAAAACCTGATCTACTTGTCAGTCATTTTATTACATGCAGTATTTTTCATAAAAATCTTTTACTTCATTAAGCTGCATGTAGCTACTACTATTTTTTACTTTTTCATTTTTTTGTTGATCTTTGGCTAACGTACGCTAAGATTACATAATTATTCTATAGATAAGTTGATAATTGAACGTATATACAATTATATTGTGACTTTTAGAATTTTTTAATGTTTAATGCTGTACGGTATCCTTTAAAATATTAATGATATCGTAAAAACGTTGTGGACAAAATACTAGCATACGTTGTTTTGTACCATTATCCGAATTACTGATTATCCCAATCAAGTTTAAATGTAAGTTATTTCAAATAATCGACGTTTTAATGTACTGAAATCGAAAAGCATTTATTGAAAATCAATAATTTATTACAAATCTCTCTATCTAACACCAGAAATAAACTTATAATTGAGTTAAAAGTTTGTTATTTATTTAAGTATTCAAAGGAAACGTTTAACTTTACTTAACTTCAAGTAAATATATAAACTAAAATTCATTATTATGTTTTGAATTGGGATTCTGAACGTTTAATCAATCTCTCGAGTTAAACATTGACTCAGAGAAATGCAGACTGGTCATTAAAGTTCTTTGAGCATTGCTCAGTGAGGGGCTTGAAGTGAAGTGCTTTAAGGACTAGGGCGTCGCCTAGCAACGGTAAAGCATCATGGCATTGGACCATTTTCTTTCCCTTAATACTAAAACCTTTGTGTCAAAAATATGACGTTAAAGCTATAGATAACGATTTCGGATTAATAAGGAAATAAGGTAAAATGATATTTTCCTGTGTGACCGATGTATTCTAATCACTGTAACGATGTACTTTTAATTAAATATTTTTAATCCAGTGGATCTTTAGTTTCAGTTATCTAAAAATAACTGTCTATAATTGGCTTAACAACAAAGCTTCTGAAATATTTTAAGAGCATCGTATTCAAATTAGATTCTATATTCTAAGGGGCAAGACAAATTTTTGGAATTTATTTACATTTCTAAGTTAGCTTTCACAACCATTTAGACCTACATAGTTAATTAATTAGGATTCTAGGCTGCTGTTGAAAGAAAATACTTCACAACATAAAAAGCATTGACACACTATTACCACAACTCAGGCTATACCTAATGTTAATTTGTTTACCTGGATATGGTTTTGAAATTTTTTTTGTCTTTAATTTTATAAATCTAGAACACTATACTATACAATAAAGCACAACCACTAGATTTGATGAAAGTTATTATTAGGCGTGGAAGGAGGGGTCACACCCAGCAGTGTATCCTCCAGGATGACGTAATCATGCTATGATGGAGATGATCTTGATGGAAATGAAAATGAAAGCACAAAGGTGAAAAGATTAAGAAGATGTGATATTGATGTGAAGATAATGATAGGATGTTATCGAAGAAGATCCCGACACCAAAGACGGCGAAGACGTCGAAAATTTGGAAAATTTTGAATGGCCATTTGGCGAGCGAGGTCGTTTGGATGATTTTGCAATTTCTCAAAGAAACTTTGATAAAGTTGTCGTGCAACATCTTTTACGTAGGGAATACGAAGGTCAGAATGAAGGGTGTCGTTTCTCACGTACCAAGGTGCTCCAGTGGCAAGCCTTAAATATTTAGACTGAAAAACTTGTATTTTGTTTAAATTGGTTCTAGCAGCAGTACCAAAAATCTGGATTCCGTACAGCCAGAGAGGTTTCAGCAAAGTCTTGTAAATGGTAATTTTTTGTTTTATTGGTAGACGAGAACGCGGTTTAACTAGGTGGAACAAACATCTGAGGCGATTGTTTAGCAATAAGCGTTTGCTTTTCAGTTGTTCATTTCACGTGAGCCGCCTGTCTAACCATAATCCCAAGTACTTCACTTTGTTTCCAGTTGGTATGTTGATCCCACCCAGGGTTACCGGCGGACAGCTGCCTCTACGAAGGGTAAAGGTGACCTGGACGGACTTTCCAGAATTAACCTTTATCCTCCACTTTTTAAGCCATTGTCAAAAAATTTGATAATTTTTTGACAACTCTCTTTGATGCTATATTTGACATTATTTTTTAATCTTTTTAAAGTCATATCAACATTTTGGTTATAAGGAAATAATACTTAAGATAAAGAACGATGGGTCGAAACATTTTCCAGATCCTAGACAGGAATCACACCCGGTACTTCCGTTATGCTGTTGACAATTTTTATTTTTCATTAATTTGTTGAATCTGTTTTTTTGTTTCTTTAATTAGTTTTTATACCTATATACGCTTTGGCTTGTGCGTAGGTAATGATATAAGGTGATATAGATGAAAAAATGCCAGACTTTACCAGGAATCGAATTTGGGACCCCAGCATAGAAGCCAATTGCGCTGAACTAGTGGTTAGCAAATTTAAATGTCATATATCATCAGACCTTACTTAGTTATAGTTCAATAAAAAATAAGACAAGATGGTAATTGTAGGAGTTGTTATTTAACAAAAACGATTGTTTTCCAGGTGTAATAAAACTACGAAATTAAATTTTATCACATGAAACAATCTTAGGTTAATATTGGGAATATTTAACGTTTATTTTTCTCTAAATGTATTTAATGCCAAAATATCTTCTTTTACTTCATGCATTAGGCTCATTGGCCTGTAGCAACTTCTCATTCATCAGACCATCTTTTTCGTGGTCATCCAATCTGTCAGGCATCACCTATGGATGTATTAGGTATATTATTTTCCTTGACAGTCGACTTTCTTCCATTCTATACAGACATGGTCGAACCAATTTTGACTATGACGTGATTGTTTCAGTTAAACTAGACTCACCGAGCTTGTTCTCCCAAGTAAGAGGTTTTCAGATATTCTCATTTTGAAAAACCAAGAGTCCTAAATAAAAGGAGCACGTCATTTGTTGCACCCGTATAATATTTTTGAACATTATAATTCAGTTTCACTGCCATTAAAACGTACCGGGACAGCCATTGATGTATACAACCTGATCACCGTTTCCTTTGATGTTTTGCTCTCAAGGGTCCTAAATATAGTGTCACACAGACATTTGAAAACATCATCAGGTTTTGGTCTACATACAATTCACCATTGCACTAAATCAGACATCCAAGGACTTGCATTTTCTGACCTCTTCAATCCATTGAGAATGATTCAAGTATCAAGGTGCAACATCGGGGATAGTTACAAAAAATGTCACGATTTACTTTCGACTATTTATGTACCTACTACATCCAAGTTGTTCGAGCCAGCCATTATTATTAAAACCATCTCATGGTCATTGCCATACAAAAGGCTAATGTACTTTACCGAACTCTCGGACAGGACCACCACAATTATTGTAATTAAATATCGTGTTGTTGTTGTTTAGTTCATCAGCCGAAAGGCTGGTTTGAACCTCTAAAGGCTCTAAGTAATACTAGGAGTGAGGTGTTAACCATTTCCTTCCTCACTGAGTAGAAAAGTATGCTTATCAACAAGCCAAACTCTCTGGAAAGCATCTACTTTCCACCCTACAGATGACACCTTCACTTCATTCACAACAGGGTCTGGCTGTATAATGAAATTCATTACATTCAAAGTAGGTAACTCTGATTACTGTATTTTACACCTCTGTTTTTAAATACTTCAGTCATATAATTGGTTGACCATGTGATAAGAAACTAAAATTTCTTTTAGCCCTGGAACTAGCAGTTCGAGTGCAAATATTTAACATTCCACCTGTTATGAACAGAATACATAATTAAATATTAGGCCCAATAAAAAAAAAATGTTATTTTCTGATAATTGCATTTTAAAACAAATCGAACAGTAATAAATTCAATAAAATATTGCACATAAGATCTAAAATACTAGTAAAAAAACTAAAGTAATCTAACCAAGCACAGTAGTAAGGCATATTGTGTGATGAGAACTTAAGAAGTAAGTACTGAGCAAGTACCACAGAGAGTTTAAAATACAACATTGAATGTTAAGACAAATCCTGTGTGGTCTTAGGTAGTTAATTTATTAATTTATTCGTGAATCGCCAATCTGTATCACTACGAGAGAGTCTACAGAAGACCAATGTAGTCATTCCCTGCCTTACCTCTACTGTTAACTTTAAAGCTTGTCTGTCTGTGGTAGGTGTTGTAATGTAGTAATGGAATAGAGAACATTCGAATGTTAACAGATACCTGCAAACAGATATAATGTGTGGGCACAACTACATTACAAGTATTATCAGTATTGCAATCCATTACAAGAAGAACTCTTGCTGATGGATATATGCCTTCCTACTGGATCTCAGGTGATTCAGTAAAACAGTTTGTTTAACCTACCTGTTAACTATTTAAATACAGAGTAAAGAAATAATGTCGATTTTATTATTAAGTACTATTATAATAAGTATTACATAGTTATTTTAAAATAACTTTAGGGAATTCTAAATGAATACTATAATTTTGGTTAATTTTATATTTATCTAATTATTTTGTTATATTGGGTAATAATGATTTCGTTCATTGAAATTATTTTGTTGTTGGTTAGGTCATCAGTCGAAAGGCTCGTTTGAACCTCTAGAGGCTTTACCAAGTAAAACGAAAAGTGAGTGGTTTAAAATTGCCTTCCTACTGAGTGGTAAATTATGCTTATCAGCATCCAGGCCCTCTGAAAAGTATCTCCTTTCTACTTTTCAAATGACACCTTCCCTAAATTCATCACAGGATCTGGCTGTATAATGAAATTCATTATTCTCATAAGATATAACCCTAGTGTCTTTTACACCTCCACCTCCTCTGTTCTTAAATGCCTTCAGTCATATAATTGGCTGACCATGTGATTAGTAGATCGAGTACAAATAATTTAAGATTGCACCTGCCCGGCCAAGAAATTATTATATGACTCATGAACGGGCCGTATGAATAAAGCGGAGCAAATACTAGTGTGCATGAAGCAAAATATTAAGCTCCTGACCAGGAGATAGAAGTAAAGGAATTCTCATTTTTTTGCATGAATAGTAGCTTTTTCCATTTTGATCTTATATTTAGAAGACTTTGCTTCACTTTCTATTTCATTCAAAATCAGCTTTTTTATTATTTTTTAAAACATTTTATTTCTTATATTGTGTCTAACCAACCGGATAGGTCTAGCGGTAAAGTCTTCGCCGTGAATCAGCAATATTAGCAGCTGATGTACGGAGACGAAAGTTTTGTGGTTAAAATCCTAGTAATTGTAGTTACTTTTATACGGATTTGGATATACTAGCCAGCGGTTACCGGTGTAATAATTTGAAATGGTTGGGGTTCAATTAACTATACTCTTTCAGAAATGGTCGGCTTGAGTTTGTACAAGACTACACCTCATTTAGCCTACATGTCATATCATCTTAATCTCATTGGGCCATGGGATTGCTTATTGTTCTAAATTGAACAGATTGTAATGTACACACATAGGGATTCAGAAAAACCTTAATTTTAGAATAATATTTTAAAGTCATTTACGAGTTCTTCTATTGAAGGTGTTCTCCTCCAAGCCATAAAGTTATTTGTTAGGTCTACTTTTATTTGTTTTCATTTCAACCACTAGTTATTTAAAATGTTAGGTGTTTGTGTGGTCGAGTCTTGCTTATAGTACCTATTATCTATTATATAAAAGGACAACCATGTCCAGGGTGATTCATTTATAGATCAACGCACAGCCGAAACTACTGACGCTACAGACTTGAAATTTGGATGTTAGCTTTCTTATGTTGTGTAAGCGCGCACTAAGAAAGGATTTTTCAAAATTTTGATTTTAAAGGGCAGAAATAGCAAAAATCCCCCCCCCCCCACTGATGCGAGGATAAAGAATCAACGCGAAGCGCTACGCTTATTGCTGGTTCTCCAACACACATTTACCCCCTCCATAGGCATATTCCATAGCATCCAGTATTACAACGTAAACAGCAGATCAATTACAAAACTATAGCTATTTTCCCAGAAGTTGAATTGACTTCAACACCGATTTTAATCTATGTTTTACTTTTGACACTCCGGATGTTGTACTGTACATAGTGTTTAATCTTTTAACCTAACACTGATTTTCATTTTAGACAGAATTAATTCCAGAACTGTTGTAATTAGCATAATAAGTGTTATGTTTTTTATGCTTTATAGTATTATTACTTATTATGCAAGATAAGAATGTTATTGCTTAAGTCACACAATATATTTGACTGACATTGTAAAAATGATTTTTGCCACCGAACAATTAAAATTTAATTTAAAAAAAATTTGTCTCCACCAATTCAGTAAAATGCATAGGATAAAGTTATTTTCTTAAATCTAACTTAAGTTTAAATAAAACAACAGTTATTTATGTAAATTCGGGAAATATGCTAATCTTTTTCATTTTTTCACCATAAGGGTCGATTAACACACATCCGTCACGTCACGTCTCAGTTCTGTCATTCCGAGAAGTATCAGTCACAGAAAAATATTCTTTCTTGAAAAATTAATGACATTGTCTACACTGAGCACCGGCACAGTGTAGACTGTGCCGGTGCACAGTCTACACCGGATCCGGTGTAGACAGTCCGGTGTAGACATTCGGGACAGTCTACACTGTCCCGAATCCGGTGCGTTAGTCTTGTCGCCGTCACCGAACCGTCAAACCGATATTTTGTTTTTTACGGACGTGTTTGTCTCTGTAAAATGACTGAATGGAGTTTGACGGAAGGAAAACTGACGTACATGTGTGAATACTGTCATCATTTTTGACTTCGAGTGGCCGTGCCGGTTCCGTTTCGGAATGGTGACGCGATTGATGTGTGTGAATTGTTGTTTATACGTAATTCCACTATTTCAACTATTTCGGAGAGTCTACTGCTCGAAGAACAGTGTGGTTTCAGGAAAGGGAGATCATGCATTGACAACGTATTTACAATCAAGCAAATTGTGGAAAAAAGAAGGGAATATAATCTCGAGACGCATTTGGCTTTTATCGATTTTCAAAAAGCTTTTGATACAGTAGACAGGGAAAAACTATGGGATGTGTTGCAGAAGACAGGATATCCGCCCCATCTCATAAGGGCAGCTAAAAGCTTATATAAAGATACGAAAATCAAAGTAGATACGGGGAATTCCTACTCTGATGAAATAATAATTAATAAAGGACTAAGACAAGGATGTGGACTATCTCCCACGCTATTTAATATTTTTATAAATGACGTGATCAAGAGTTGGAAACCATTAGTACATTCAGGTATCTACATGAATGAAAGTTTGAAGTTAAACTGCCTTTTATTTGCTGACGACCTGATAATATTACAGGAGAAGGAGGATGACCTGCAGAGAGCAGTGTATGAGATGAGTAGAATATGCCAGGAATATAATTTGACAATTTCAACCAAAAAGACAAGGGTAATGGCATTCAGGGGGAAGGATCCTGTCAGAAGTAAAATTGTCATATATAATAAGATTATAGAACAGATATCCCATTTTAACTATCTAGGTTGCGATGTAACTTATCAACAGGGTAAGGAGGTGTATGATAGGATCCACCGATTTCAACACATATGTGGTACTATCCACAGGAACTTGAAAAACATCACAAGTAAAGACACTAGAATGAGATTTTATAAAACGATAGCTGCTCCAACAGTACTTTACGGAAGTGAAACGTGGGTTCTGTCAAGACGGGAAGAGAGCCGATTACAAGCAGCAGAAATGAGATTTCTCCGGCAAACTTATGGCTGTAGTAGAGAGGACCGTTACAGAAACACGGAGATACGACAACATCTTAATATCTTCTCCATAAATGATAAAGTAATGGAGGGCAGGAAGAAGTGGATAGATCACTTAGGTAGAATGAAGGATGAAAGAGTACCCAAGCAGGCACTATGGTACAAGCCAAGGGGTAAAAGGGATCGAGGACGTCCAAGGAAGAGATGGGCAGATGGTGGAGGTTCGGAACAGGCAGCAACGCCTAACCCGTGAAAGGAAGAAGAAGAAGAAGAAGACGTAATTCCAAAAAAATTATATTTGTGACTTAGCAAATAGGTTATTAGCAGATTATAAATCAGTTATTAGCAAATTAAAATACAGAATCGTAGCCTTAAAATTGCATGGCGAAGCCACAACGGGGCGCTATCTATTATATAAAAAGAGATGTCCTGATTTATAGATCATTTTAAGTTTTCTAAACTGTTGTTAAGAAAGGATTTTGCAAAATTTTTATTTTAAATGGTAGAATTCGCAAAAATACCTTCCCATAGAAATACAGAGAGTATACTTAAACAGCTGATTCTTTGTTTACGTTTGCGTGGGCGAAGCCACGCGGGACCCGCTAGTTAATACATAGGGGGCCAGTGGTAAATTTTGGTTGCAACTGTTTAATACCATGTAGTTAGTTCATACATGAGAACAGTAGGTTTTAGGACAAATCCATGTTGAAACTTAGAGTAGGTTTTATAATTTAAAATAATACAAATGAATTCGGATACAGAAAAAAATATTTAATTTCTTTCATATTTTAGAACAGAAAAATTATAAAAAAAATGAATTATGCCTAGCAATAACGCATAAATATTTGTCGATGAGTGAAATTATAATACAAACAAAGAAACAAAAGAAATAACAGACGATTTGTGTTGAAGAAAGAAAGGAAATCTCAAAGATACAACAGGAAAAAGAAGGATAGACTGTAAGATGAAGAAGTGCCCACGTGGCCGACAGATGGAGATTTTCTCACAGCTTCTGATAAATAACTGAACGAAACACCGATCCCCCACTACAAGACGAAAAGGGGCACCGTACCCTTGTAAAACACCCTACCATTACTCATAATTCATTTTGTATTTCTGCCATCATTACAGCTAACATAACACAGATGAAATGTCATATCTCTACACTTCATTACACTGACTATAGTATATTTATACTACTAAACCTCGGGTCATGTCTAAAAAAGTATATATTTAAAAACATAGTTTCCCGGTTCTTTTAAGGCTCTGGTTATTAAATTATTTTCTAAAATTCATAATAAGTATTTGTTAACAAATAAATCACGTTATAACTACTTTCATACAATATAAAAGTTATATAATTAAGTTAATTATAATTATAATTAAGTTTATACAATTATAATCATAAAACTACGATTATAACTACTTGTAAATTACAATTAAACTACCTAAACCAAATTGGTTAAAAATGTAATTAAATGTTAGACAAACTAAATTCAAGTAAAAAGAAAATTTGGTAATTTACATAACTTCAAAATTACTTTGGTATCGGACATTTTCATTCAACTTTATCGGTAGTTCCACAATAGACTTTTAGCTCATCCAAATCAACTGACATGCAAAATTTCTTCATATTTACCAAACATTGTTTGAAGGTGATTAAGGAGGAAGTGGAGCAAGGTTCTGCTATTTTAAAAACTATTAAATGTTACTAAATAGAATAAATAAACAGAAAAGCAGTTTTTAATCTGTGTTTACTTCCTGTTCTCTCATATTCTGGACAAACATTGTCCTTTACAAAAGGTGGGAGGAGAGCCTAGCCAAAACACAAAGATCGATGGAACGACTGTTGCTGAATATTAAATTACAAGACCGAATAAAAAATGAGGATGTAAGGCAGAGGTCTGGGTTAAACAGCAAGTGGCATCATTAAAATGTCGATGGGCTAGTCATACAACGAAGCAGATGGATGATGGAACAAGATGGTTCAGCAGTGGAGGCCCTGGCTGGGAAAAAGGAATAGAGGTCCTCCACAAACACGATGGAGAGGTGACTTAAAACTGGTAGCTGGATTTAATTGGGCAGGAAGGGCACTGAGCAAGGGATTGTGGATGCAGACACGGAAGGTCTGTATCCAACAACGGATGATGGTGGACTGATAAAGAAGAATAAATAAACTAATTAGTAAATAATAAATAAATAAAACGTCGAAGAGTTAGAGTTTCAGGAGAAGAAAAAACCCACTAGCAAAAGAGGAAGAGAGTGGACTATAGAGGGTAAAGAGCACCACACAAAAAAGATGGAAGAAGCATGGTCTAAGAAGTTGATTAAACGTGCCTTCTAAAATGGGCTATTCGAAAAAAAACATGTCGAAGACCTGTCAGTAGATGGTGTTCTCCATGCACGTCAGTCATGTTATGTCATTCATTCTTTCACCTACAATCATGTGCAATGGTTTTTTAATTCGTAACAGTTGTGAGTTTTAGTAGTAGTTAAAAAAAAGAAATAGAATTGAAATAATTAATTCCTTACTTAAGTTGTATTACACACAATCAAAACAATAGGACACCACTTGCCTATCACAAAATTATATTTCAATAGTGGTTCGCAAAACTGGTTCCTACTGTTTGGTTTGACGCTGATCAAACTGACACAATACCAATGAATGCCTTCTCAAATTCCTCCACTACTAAATTTCTCCTTAAGAAAGGCAACCGTTCTTAGTATATCCTACCTTAAGGTTCCATAAATACTAAGAAAGGATCAGATAAATAAATATACAATGACCCAGTGTAATTTAAGAATAAAAGAACAACAATGCCGATTTGCTATTTTCATTAAGTACTAGAAAATCAACGAATTATGCGTGACGACAAAAATGAATAGAGTGCCGCTAGGCAACTTAACAATTTACAACTTTTACAATTTATAAAAAATAAATTGTTTTGCCTTATTTATTGTTCATTTTGTAACAATATATTAGGCAAACAACTACAGACGTAATTGGTAATAAATATAGTCTATTTATAAAAATAATTAAATTAACCGACAATATATATTAAAAATATACTTATTGTAATATACTTTACAAATATATATAATTTAAGTTAATTGTGAAAATAAATTTTTGAACTGCAGTTTATAATTAAAAATTAATATTATTAATTAATAAAATAATATTGAACATTAGTAGAATACTATAATTAAATGAATTCTACAGACAAGTAAATAATATTTTCAAGACAATAAAATTTTGAATTTATTTTCCGTACACATGCAATTCATTTTTCAAATGAAAATAGTTATTTTCAAGGTCTTAGGTAGGTACTAGAGATAAACAAAAGGAAAATAAATTAGGATAAGTAATCAGCTTATTCAATTTTATATTTATGTGTTGGAGAGGATTCATTGAGTTTTACAATTTTAAAGCCTGGCGCTTTGAAAGGTACAAGTGAGAATTTTCAAGTTCATTTTTTTGTTGTCCTATATGAAAATATAGGTAAGGAAAATTATGTTATATCGGAAATTGGTACATGTTTTTAGGTCCTCTGAAACAAAAAAAAAATTTATTTTTTATTTTTTTCTGATTGGTTTGCGTGTATGTACCTATGTGAAGTTGAAATTAGGTACCATACAAAAACCCGACAAATTTTCATCAAACTTTGCCTACCGGAAGTAGTACAATTTTTATTTTTTTTGCGATTTTCTCAAAAACAGCCATTACAATTTTCATTAAAATCTCATTTACTATACTTTCTGTGGTCTAAAAGAAGGAGAAAGCGGCATGTCTCGAAAAATTTCGAGAGGGAAGATTTGCTTTCGTGGTAAATTTTTTTAAGATTACGCCCTTAATATGTATTTTGGAACAAAAGCGTACAAAATTGCAGTTATAGAAATTAATAAAACCTAAACAATTTATTTAAAGCGGTTATTTTACAGACTTAGGTTTAGCATCAATTTATGATTTTCCATATTTTGCTATCAAAATCGAATTCCAACATAGGTCGATTTATTCATTTTTTCATTCATTTTCATTCATTTTTGATTCATTCATTTTTTTGCTTAGGCTATTTAAAGTCACATCAATTGCTTTGGTATTAGCGACTATAAGTTCAATCAACATGGGTGGGTTTTACGTGTAATAATTCCAGACCTTAACTGGTAATCAAACTCGGGACCTCCGCTTTGCAGTGTGCACAGTCTAGTCACGCTCTAATTACTGTGCCACGGAGGCGACCAATACAATTTTTTGAATATCTTAAAATCTTTATTTAGTGAATTTTATGTAAACTAAACGAAAAAGAGTTTAACCTCCGTAGGTGTCTATTATTTTAGTTATCAGCCGAAAGACTGGATTGAACATAGAGGCTTTACTAGTAAGACGAGGTGGTTTAAAATTACCTTCTTCACTGAGTGAAAAAGTAGGTCTATGCTTAGCAGTATGCTAGGCTCTTTGAAAATCATCTACTTTTCACCCAGCAAAAGACACCGTCACTTCATTCACCACAGGGTCTGAGTGTAAAATGAAATTCAGTACTCTCAGAGGAGATAACTCTGAATAGTGTATTTTATACCTTTACCTTTTCTGTTCTCACATGCTACAGTCACATTATTGGCTGACCAAGTGATAAGAAACAGAAATATTTTTTGTAGCCCTGGAACTAGCAGATCGAGTGCAAATAATTTAACACTCCACCTGCCTATTATGGCAGACTACGCAGGTATTAACTCATGATAAGTTAGTTCATTTTAGGAAATACTACTAAAAAGTAGTAAGTAGCTCTACTATAATAAATAAGTTTCTGAAGACAACCAACAAATTTCCGGAAGTATTTTAACCATCCATCAGAAGTAGTCATAGGTGTAAATCATTAGTTAACTCTACAACGCGACGGTGATTTTAAAGAATACTATCCAGAACCAATAAAAAAAAATTAAAAATTATTGTAAAATGAATTACTTTTATATATGTTAAACTAAGGAATAAATTTAGAGTTTCAAGTATGAATCAACAAATTTTTATATTAACGATTAGATTAGTGAGTGTTAAAGAAAATTGAAGAAAAAATGTACAGCTGATAGGATGATAGGTCTATAAACCTTACTAAAAGAGAAGCTACCGATCCTTTCTAGACCACACAGCATCAGCTAACCTACTCTGTTTCCGTCACTTGTCAACCCTGAACATTTATCTTCCTCAAAACATCATTAGCCAGTCCTTAATTAAAGTAAAGTATACAGAATTTGCTACATTCTTTGATCACGTCTCTCTACCATATAAATCATCACATCCCTGATACTTTGCCAGTATTTGACTTTCTTCTACATATCAAACTGCCTCCCGGTTTTATGTTATTAATTTTTTATAGCACTTGTGCAAATAAACTATTCTGTTATATAAATAATAAATATTTTATTCATCTCTATGTAATTCGTATATTTAATAATGTTTAAAATATATCTTGAATGAGTAGGACGTCATCCTTCCTCTTCTCCTCTTCTGTATAATGAGCGTTTTAAATTATCCAGTGGGAAGAATTAATTTGAATTAAAAATTTTCGATAGTCTAATATTGAGACGTTCATTCCTGGTTCTTTTAAGATCTGGTTAATTTTTAAATAACAAAACTTCCTTTTAAATTTATAAAAAATTACATTAATAAAAACACTATCAAATTAAAATAAACTGCTTAACTTAATAATAAACTACATTTATTATAAAATACTTTTAAAACCAAACGAAGACTTAAACGGAATTTAACTGGAAAGCTATACCTATGGTCATTTAAAATCAAAATAATGATCAATTTTATTATCGTAATCTGATAAGCATTGTACCCTATTTGCCCGTCACGAAGAAACTGATTCAATGCGCAACGTACAACCTGGTTTTTTACTAATACATTTCACAGCGTTGGTACAACACTGACTTACAAATGAGTAAGAGCTTTATGTCTTAAAAGAGCCATAGATCTTTCTAGAATGCTGAAGAACACAAAGAATATTCTAAAAAAATAATTAATTTATAAAATCCAGAGAAAAAATAAGGTTAGACTAGTGCTAATCTAGAAAGTAATAAATCACACAGTTAACCTGCGAGCCCATGTATGTCACAATTTAGATAATCGACCAAAATTGTCTGGTGAAAACAAGCTGTCCTGTTACAGATTTCAGTAGTTTATATTTTTATTTTTTTAATTATTATTTACGTCCTCATTGGAGGAAATCTAGTCAAGGATGGGAAGACTGTCTTCTTCTTTGTCCAATACTCTTTCATTCTTTTAGATCTCTGGAATCTCTGATCCTCTGTTATGTTGTACTTTCTTTGTGTTAGAATTTTGATTTTTAATTTTGTTTACTTGTTTTTAAAAGTAGTTTTTCCTCCTTGTACAAAATCTGTCTTTCCGTTATTCCTAGCTCCTCAAGGTCTTCCTCTATTTCCTGTAGCCAATTAGGCATAATCTTATCTTCATTTTTCTGTTGATACGTTAGCAGTTTCTTGGTCAGTTTTTCTTCAAGGAGCCTTACTAGATGACTATAAAAGGCAAATATTTTTTCTCATATTGTTTAGGAAGCTTTCGTTCTCCTTATATATCATTTTAATAGAAAGAAGTCTGTGTTTTACATCCACTACATGGTTTTTTTAATGATCGTTCTTAGAATTCTTTTTTCTTCTCTCTGAAGTTCTTCTGCTCTGTTCTTACTTTTAAGGTTAAATAGTGTTTTACATGCATAAACATGCATCATTTTCTTTTATTAATGTTATTATTGTAATTATATTTACAAACTTTTGGGTAGGCTATTCACAATCAGTTAAATTATTTCTGTACGTTACAGAGGGTTTGCCATGTAAAAATAATCTTGATAGAGTTTACGTCCACTGGCGTAATACCACTATAGAAATTGGTTTTAATGGTGGAAGAGGTTAATTTTAAATTTTGTCCGTATGGAAAAAGTAAAGTTTATACAATTTTTCATGGACGATTAAATAAAATTTAAAATGTTGGGAGAAAGGAATCCGAAAACATGCGGAGCCTCATAGCTGAAGAACTGAAGAGAATGATACAACTCTGTTGATCTAATCAGAACACCGGTGTCCTAGGTCGAAATCGAGTTTGTGGTAGCCAAGACATGGCTGCCATATATGGAGAAGGCGGACCATAGTCGCCTAGATCACAGCACAGAGCCAATTGACTTTCGTTAATCGTAACCTGCGTTGTCACGTTGTAGTCCCGCTGTAGATGATAGCCTAACAGAAAGTCGCTGGAGTTTGGTGGAACTAAATGTGACTTAGCGAAGGGGCAACCTCACACTTGGCCTTGGCTGTTATTGGTTATATCTCATCTGCAGTCTTCGTGTGGGTATAATGTTGAAGTTTTGTTGAGAATTATCAAGGGTCTGGAATTGGTCAAAATTGTTTAGTGCCGTAAGCTCCAGTACCTCGGTCATATAATGGGAAATCAAAAAAGACATGACCTACTGCAACGCATCCTGCTGGGGAAGATAGAGGGAAAGAGGAGTTCTGGCAGAAGAAGAATTTCCTGGCTCCTTAATTTAAGGATCTGGTTTGGTAAGAGCTCTACGGAATTGTTCTGGTTGCGAAAGATCGCCAACATCCGAACCGGATAGGCACGACAAGAAGAAAAGATCTACAGAATCAGTAAGTTTGTGTATTGAAACCGACTAAAGAATTGAATAGATAAACGATTTATATTCAATTTATTAGGTGCTTGGATTTTATAACTAATGTAAAAGTTATAATAAAATAAAAGGAGATTAGAAGTTAAGTTAATTCGGGTAAAATGAATCACCTGATACAGGCAATTAAAATGTATAAATTGTTATAGCAGGGTAATTAAAAATGTAGCAAGTTCTTTTATTTTTCATTCTGGAAATAAAGAAGGTGTTGTATTTAGAGAGAGAGGATCTGATAAATTAAAAAAAATATTCTGTAATAGTTTTACCATTTGGCACAGCGGTATGATTAACAAAATTAGCAATAAAAATGTAAATTGATTTCAACAAGCTTTTATATCAGTAGGAGGGCAAGCACAGGTGTTAACATTAGATATTTCTTCCTTGGGAGAGAAGGCAACAACAGCGGGGTGGCTTAAACTTCACGTTCTCTATGGGTTCTGAGCACGACAACTTGGCACTTACCCGGAATACATTTCTTCTATCAACCATATAAAACTATGGACAGGGTTATGTATATTTTGTCTTTGTAGACTAACTTGAATCATTAAATTTATTTATTTTGTTACTAAATATATTGAATTTGTGTTTGTATTCTTTTATTATATAAAAAAAATCCGTGTGAAACACTAACACGACTTTCTCTTGCCAATGTATATAACGAACAATATAGCCCATGTTTAATCATGAATAAACAATGTAAAATCAAAACATAACCTTATTTTAAGAGTAAATAAATGATGCAAATTGAAAATCAACCTCTATAGCACTTAAAAATACGGAAAATCAGTAATTACCTCTAAACTAGGCTCTGTAGAAAGAAATGCTTTCAATTGAAGAAAACATAAACATTGTAGGGTTTTTTTTAATTTCCTATAACTTTGGTTATATACACATTTGTCGTAAAGTGTAGCTATGTTAAGGCTGCCATTTTAAAAAATTCCGCGTTTTACTGATTTTGATAAAAAAAGAAAAAACAGAAAGTCCCTAATTGTCCCTAATCGAAGCGTTGTACAAAAGAATGTTTGAAGTAAAAGTTGTAGGCTTCTAAATGTTCAACAACTTTTATTATATACTTTTGTTCTAGAATGCATATTAAGTCCGCAATGTTAAAAAAAATTCTACAAGGGCACAGCCTTCTCAAGAATGTCAGCACGTACCCTAACTTGTAGAGTAGGCTATAAAAAATGTAGTAAATGAGGCGATATTTGAAAAAATCGTAAAGGTCTTTTTTTGAGAAAATTTGAAAAAGTGAAAAATTACACGAGAAACTACTACTTCCAGGTTACCGATTTTGATGAAAATGTTTGTGTAGGGCCCTCTATGGTAACTAATTTAATTTCCAAGTTTCAACTTCGTACGCTATTCCGTTCTTGATATATTTTGTTCACATTCACACCCACGCACCAACATATACTGATCACTAAAACATGTTTTTGGGTTCAGAGAAAACGTGAATATCCAGTGAAAATTCAATTCAAAAAATCTATATTAAAACGACACCTACTTTTCTTCCCTATATATTCATATAGGGCAATAGAAAGTAATGAATAAACTGTGAAATTATTATTTTTTGTATATTTTGATCAACTTCAGCCAAATGTTCATATTGTTGGCCTTAAGAACAGTTAAAAATAATAGCGTTAATATTAAAAATCAATACTGCATTCTATTTCATTGAGCGAGAAAATACGTTAATCAAAAGACATGATTACAGTATTACCAGCGCACCAACCACAAAATCCACAAAGAGATACTAACAGAGGGATCTTGTTTTGAATAACCGATGGTTTACCACTGGGTGATTTCTCAATCAATACAAACACAGAATGTTGCTAAGTCACATTAACATAAAAACTACTGGTTGTAGTTAATTACAGTTGTACTTATTTTTACATAAAACAAAAGTAAAGTAGTTCAAATTAATTTATTGAAAAGTTCTAAACTATTTCTTCATGGTCACTTTTTATTCTTATAGTTGTTTGTTGGCAACCACATTAACTTTGATTATTTTGTAGACTGCCACCATTAGTAGCTGTGTCGTAGTCATGAACAAAGAGTATTTAAAATTTTTTAGTCATGAAATTCTTCTTTGTGCACCCTTTTTTCGATTACATTTCCCTGTAATGTTATTTGTTCTCATATTGAATAATATTTTCAAAATATCTGGATATTTCGGGTTTTATGATAAGTATTTCCTTATTTTTTTCTTCATCTGATCAACATTCTCGTAATTTGTAGTACCGTCCTCCCAAACACTACCAACATCTTGCTATAGAATTACATCCCAAACACTTTCAACGTGTTACTTGTGCCTCCGAAAGGGTATACGATTCCAGAGTATAAAATAACACATGAATCTGTACCGATTTAAACCTTATAGAGGGTGGGCTAAAAATAGAAATCAAAATAAATTAACTGAAATTTTCACACTTATTACACACTATCCAATCTCATTCGTCACAATTCATAACGTTTAAATTCCGTACAGCTAAGACGTACGATAGTGTAAATCTCTACGGACGACTGATGTGAGATCCAGTCTGAACTTAGGGAGAACAATCAAATTTTGTAATTGATTTAATTTTTGTAATTTAATTGTAATTGTTAGTAGGCTAAGTTTAATAATTAATTTAAATTATTAATTATCTAAATAAATAATTAATTGTTATAAGTTAAAAGTAAGTCTGTTTATAATTTATCGTACTCAGATCCCAAACGAACCTAGGTTTAGGTATTTCAGTATGATGCTACTTTAAAATGATTCCTAATGATGTGGCAATGATAATACCTTTCATAATCCAGGTTGATTTAATCTGTCGGCACTTTAAAAAGAAAAAAAGTAGTATATTTTACTAGTCTAAACAATAAAAATTTATAAGTAGTAGATGCAATATATAGAGTGCATAATAAAAGCAGACGGCCCATTCAAATATAGTCGGTTTAACGTGATATCTATGATTATTTAGTCTAAACATATAGGTGTTGAATTTCTGTTTCTAATTAAATCAGGAGGTAAAAGCAGGATTACAGACCAGATATGAGGATTAACAATTTAATGACTCTGTCAGTCTGCAGATAAATAACATTAAAACTTATACTAACAGTCCGGGTGGTCGTATAAAATCTTTTTCATTCATGGTTTCGACTTTTACATGATTTCATTGAGTTATTTTATTTATTTATTGGTCTATAATTTTACTGGATTTACATTCATGTTAACTAGAAAACATATAACTTATCATGAATAGAATTGGATTTTTCTTTTAAAGTAGAGTAGTTTTATCACTAGCTTTGGATAAATTTTCTATTTAAATTTGTTTGTTTAAATAAAAAGATTATTTGACTATTCCTTATCAATCTTATTTCTGATATATTTCATATTTCTTTAATATTTACGGTAAAGGAGACTTATAAATAAAATCCCTTTCGTGAGACGACGCATCTTATCGCCGGTGGAAATGTTTTTTAAAGAAATTGTAAGACATCAAGCCCGCTTAGCTTTCGTAAGGAAGAAAAAAGCCTTACGTTTGACTTTCGGCAAAAACCATTAGTGATTTCTGTATCTAGGCCTAATTTTTAAGAGGAATTGAGTGACATTATTTTTGTTTCCAAATTCCGACTATGATTTCTTGACTTCCGGTTTTGGGCCACTTCCGGTCAAACCGGCAAAAACCATTATTGATTTCTGTATTTACTATTTAAGAGGAGTCGGAGGACCCAATTTTGTTTTCAAATTCCAACTATAATTTCTTTACTTCCTGTTTTGGGCCACTTCCGGTCAAAACCGGAACTTCAAACCCAATTCAGGGTCACTACCTTTTTGGTAGATTACGAACCCGAAAGCCGTTCGTTTGTCGCTACCTCTTGCAGTTTCTGACATCTGGATGTGTCGGACGGACGGTCGGAGATCGGAAAATGATAGATGACAAGTTTAAAAATTGCCACCAATAACATTTGGATGTTCTGTAAATTTTTAGCTGTAATACAAAAACTTAACCCACCGGGTTGCTATAATGGTAAAGTTGTCGCCGTGAATCAGCTGTTTAACAGCTGATTTTCGGAGATGAGGTTCCTGGTTCCTAGTAAAGGTAGTTAAATTTTTATACGGTTTGAATACTAGACAATGGTTACCGGTGTACTTTGATAATTGGGGTTAAATTAACCATAGGCCTACTTTCTCAGGAATGGTCGGCCGGAGTCTGTATAAGACTACACCTCATTTACACGTCATAGGTACATATCATTCTCATCTTATTGGGTCATGGGGTTGCTTATTGGTCTTAAATTGAACAGATTGCAAAGTAGGTACACATTAAGGATTAAAAGAAAATTTATAAAAAATTTTTTAAATTTTTTTATGGCGTTCAGTTCTTTGGAGTAGCGGCAGAGAGTAATTTAAAGTCGATCCAGGCCTTTCAATCAAAATTCTTAAGACTTGCTTCTGGCGCTCCTTTTTATGTAAGCAATAAAACCCTCCACGACGATTTCAAAATTCTGACAGTGAAGGAGCTAACCACGTCCATGTATAGTACATTTCACGAACGACTAGATGACCATTCAAACCAACTAGCCCGTGATCTAGCTACAAGGAACTTCCCAACTGAGTGAGTCTAAAGCGGAAATGGAGTAGAGACCTCTTGGTCTGAATAACGGACAATACCAGCAGTTTTCAACGGAGAATATCCCACTGGGTACCTCTTCTCCTTAAAGCGAAATTTCGCACCACCATTTAAGTATTATATACGGAAGTTGTGCAGCTGAATGTACAGTACCGTAATAAAAATTAAAGATAAAAATTTTTTTCTAGGTTTACTACTGATCGTATGGTGGGCCCTAGAGATATCACCAAAATAAGACACAAATTCAAAACGTGCTCATATTTAAAGAAACAGATATTGAACAGCCACTCAAAATTATCTCTATAGATTGAAATACGAATACGTACAACAGCCATAAGACTAGTCAGGACTTACGGGATATTACAATTATGGGGTTACGCTTAACGGTCAAAAACAAAAAGCACTCTGGCAATACAGGTGAAATAATTATGCATTGAATAAAACTTGGTTTATATGAACTAGTTTCTTATTTTTAGCTATACAGTCACCTCCCGAGAGGATGCTGTTGATAAAATACAATAAAAAAAATCGACTTCGTAATTTTTTGCCATTTCTTCTTTCGAAGTAAAAATTCTCAAAACCCTTTCTTATCTCGACTTAGTCTAGAAATTTCATGAAAATGCATTAGGGATTGGATTTCGCTTTTATAAGTATGAATAAATTAACGCAAGAAATCTTTTATCAAATTTTGGAAAAAAATAATCTATTGTAACCACTCTATAGTACCTACGAATATAATGGAAGAGTTGACTTCTTATCGAGATTAATTTTCATGAACAACGATATTTAACAACTTAAAACAAGACTGAAAATTTATTTCAGAATCATTCTTTAAAAAAATCTGAAAACAACCAGTTAATCTCAGAAAACTTCCAGCTAAACGGTGGCTAAAAGAAAATTTATTAGGTGGTAAATTATAACAGCTTAAGTTTTATCGCAAATACTGTTAGTTAGCAACATTCCAATAGTAAAGAAAACAGCGGCGCCAGAACTCAGGTTAAGAAACATATAGGCATAAAAGCCTAACAACTTAAACAACCTGTAAGATTTATAAGTTTTACTTATAAACGTACGTTTTCAACCTATAGTCTAGAAGCAGCTATCTTGATTATACGTTTTTTTAATACACCCTATGATTTTAAATAAGTTGCGTGAGCATAAAATAATTGTTCTTTATTTAACGTCATTACTTTTATTTTTATTTCATTTTTTATTATTTTATTGTTTTTTAAACATAAAAGTCTCAGTCGACTGTTGGCTAGTCTGGTGTTGTTGTTATTATTGCCACGTATATATAAATATATTATTTTAAAATAATGAAAATTACTTGTTACTTGAAACTCGGTTTCGAAGTACTCATTAAAACTTAAAATAAATATATGAACTTTATTACTGGTTTACAATAAATCATCATAGATTATTACATATTTTTACGTTTTATGGGATTCTGAAATTGTCTTTTAAATTAATAGTTATTAAAAACATAAGTTAATCTAAAATTTTCTTGTCAGGTTTAATTACGAACTATGCAATCTTACTTCTTAAGTAATCGTTAAAAAATCTTGGGTAATTACTCCTGTATTTGGTAATAATATTAGTTGTTAATGGTAGAACAAAAATAGTTTTTCAAGCATTGTTAAAAATTCTTTTTTTAACAAGGTTGTTATTATTAATTTTTAAATGTGTGTGTGATTCGACGAAACTGTGGTAGACGAAGTAAAGAAAATTTTCCACAATATTTTTGTTAATCAGTTAAATGGAATTTTGCTGTAAAAGGATTGAACTGATTTTATTATTCTAATCTGTGTACCTGCATGTGTATAAAATTCTTTCAGAAGTTTTATTCTAACACTGTTTTTATGAAAGGATTTACGTTATATAAGATGTAATATTTTTGTTATAAAACATTTAAAATGTTTGTTAATAGCATTGAAATTAACGAATCGTTGGCTGCATAGATATTAACAATTTAAAATTTTACATTGTTGCCATTTTTAAATGGATTAACACGTTAGGTTCATTTCTTCAGTAATCTTCGAATTACTCTAAAACGATGTACCAAAGTTTAACTGTACAAGCTTAACCATTCTTTAAAAAAAATGTTAATGTTAAAAGACAAAATTGCGTACGCTGTTGCTAAGTGTATTCTGACATGTGTTGTTTTGGTCATCAGTCAAAAAACTGGTTTAAATTTCTAGAGGCTTTACTAAGTAAAACGATGAGTAAGGTAGTTTACCTAGTAAGGTAGTAAGGTAGTTTACCAGTCTCTTCCTTACTGAGTGGAAAAGTATGGTTATCAGCATACCAGGCCCACTGTAAAGCATCTACTTTCCACCCTGTAAATGGCACTTTCACTTCATTCACCATAGGGTTTAGCTGTATAATGAAATTTATTACTCTCAGAGAATATAACTTTGACTAGTGTCATTTACATCTCTACCTCTTCTGTTCTTAAATGACTCAGTCATACTAGGTGAACCGTGCTGGAAAACCCGCACAAAAGTATAAATTTGATTTTATAGAACTTCTCTGTAAACAAGATAAATATTTTGTTTTGTTGTTGTGTGTCATAAATCAAAATATATGATTATGGTTAATTTTCTACAAATCTACTCAAACAGACGAGTCCAATTCGGGGAAAATTGGTGAAGGTTTAGGTGGTTAAAATCGTGTTGAAAATAAACCTGCAAGCTATTAATATGTAGATAATTGACTGACCAGGTGATAAAAAACAGAACTATTTTTTATTGAAGCTTTAGAACTACCAGATCGAGTGCAAATAATTTAACTCTCCACCTGCCTGTTATGGGCAAATATATGCCTATAAACATAGTTATTTAGATAAAGGTATGATAATAATTAAATTAATTATTTATTCGTTCGATAAAATAATATTAAAGGGAAATTTATATTTAAAATTGTTTTAAGTAGAATGATTTATAATGAAATGTTGAGAAAATTTCGAAGATGTTAATTAAAATGTTAATGGTAAAGAAGTAAGTCATCCTAGTGTGAGATACGTCTAGATAAATGTACTATGGTAGCAACTTTGGTTCTATAGTTAATGACATGTAATGAAGTATTTGGGTACCCGAGCGTTGATATATTTACCTGACGGCTGATGACAAGTGGTGCTTAATTAGCGACTTGCTGACTCATTCAAATGACTGACTTACCGTCTGGTTGTCTGTTGAATTCTAAGTTCAATACCGCATAGAGATATACGATGTATACACGTAGGTTGAAATCAGTGGATGAAACGCAGATAGTGAGATTTATATTGTAAAATAACTATAGCATAAAAATTGCTCACTTGTTTGTCGATTATGAATTGATTTAAATTAACTTAATGCTGTAATAAAGTTACTGGAAATGTTAATTATCAATAATTTTTATCTATTATCAATACGCATTTTTATTAAATCATGTCTAATGAACTTAATTTTTCTTATATACTGATTATGTTTTAATGAATAAACCGATTTGTTTAAAAAAATTAAAAATACATGAACGTTATATAAGATGTAATATTTTTGTTTTTTTGCTTTTAAAAGACTTTAAGATACAACAAAAGACCCAGTTTGGACTTCAAACGATCATCTATATTTTGAAAAAAAAATCGATTTATTTAGTTTTATTTAAACGAAATAAGTTATGCTACTTTAATTGTAAATTATTCGAGTGTAAATATTTTGGTTAGTAGCCTATGTTCCTATTATGACGCCTAAGAGGCGTTATAAAATCATCAAGATGTAATTTGCATTTGACAAAAAAATTGAGTTTTATTTGAATTTGTTTGCTATTGACTTTATTTACATCAATTTTTTCAGAATTAAATTCTCTGCATACCACAAAAAGTTTCGCTGATACCACAACGACAAAAAGTTAAATACCTTAGACTTCACCTTGACAAGAGACTCACCTGGGCGACTCATATAAAAACCAAAAGACTGACTTTGAACTCCAAATTGAAAGAACTATTTCGACTACTTGGACGCCGCTCTTCACTGACTCTAAAATCTAAACTATTACTATACAAAGTTTATCTCAAACCAATATGGACCTATGGACTACAAATTTATGGCACAGCTAAACCGAGCAATCTACAAAAATTACAAGCCTTTCAGTCAAAATGCCTACGTTTAATCACCTGCGCACCTTTTTATGTCAACAACAAAATTCTACATGACGACCTTAATATTCCGTTCATAAGTGAAGTAGTTAAGTCCAGCTACAGTGTTTTTCACAGAAAATTACATGATCACCCCAACGAATTAATCACCAAACTATCCGATGCATCACTACCAGGAAATCCGCAGCGCAGGTTGAAACGTCAATGGGCCAGAGATCTTCTATAAAGTGATTTATTTTATTTTTCTTTCTTCTTTTTTTTATTATGTTGTTATTTATCATTCATGTATCATGAACTTTATTTCATAGAACATATACCAATGGGTATCACCGTTCTTTTTCATTTATTTATTTTTATTTTATTTTTTTTTCCTTGTCATCCTTTGTTTACTGTCATCTAATTTGCTCGTTGTATCTTCGTATATAGTTGCAAATAAAGTTATTAAAGTTAAAAAAAAAAAAAAATTCTCTGCAATTGTTGTTCATGAATTTTATGCATTTGTTAGCCATTTAATGGAATTAGAGCGGCTCGAACGTAAAAAACGTGTTTTTTGACTGTAAATTTTTGTGTTTTAAGCAAGTTATTTTACAAACTAAGGAACTTACAGTTCTAGGACCTAGTTTAATCAATTTTTCAAGTCAAAATTCATATGAAACGATCAAATGTTTGTCTTAATTACCGTTCTAATTGGTTCAATCCGGTTTCATTTAATCCTCGGAGTGGAAATCTGGGCGAAATCTTTCAATACAAATCAATCAATACAGGTTAATTTACCTAAAATCTTTATACAATATTCAATTCATATGTGCACACCTGCTGAATATTTGCTATAGGCTAATGACGACTACATAACAAATGTTTTTATAAATATATCAGAAAACAATTTGTATTCCTGTGTGCCTTAGAATAAAATATTGTTTTTCTAAGGTCCTATGAAACTTATTATGCCAGAAAAACTCAACTGATGTGAAAATGTAATCAAAATGCTGTATATAAAACTTTGAAAGAGATTGATTTAAAAGTTCTTCATGAATAATGTTTCTTATGTAGTATGGTGTAAACTAGGGACTCCGTTTAACCTAAAATGTATTTCATCATCTAAGATATCATTGTACGTAAGACAATTTATTTAAAATCGCATCAACATTTTGGTCATTAGCGGCTACTAGCCTACGGATTTAGGAACGGTAGGTTTAAATGTGTAATATTTTTCCAGATCTCTCTAAAATAATTTTTTTAATAAATTTCATGTTTTTATTTATTTCCGATTCAATGTAGATAACTAATTTTTGGTGTAACATGATGTGTGCGTATCGAGTTATTTACTCCACCGGATGTTATTTTATACAGGAGAAGGACGTCCGCTTAAATGCGTCATTACATTTTGTATTTTAATTGGCGAATGTTTTCTTTGGAGGACACTAAAATGATTGTAGCCTATGTATCAAATTTCCAACGGTACTATACTATCTACTAGTAGATTTAAACGTAGTTTTAAGAAGTGGCGGAGGGTGGATCTACATAATGGGTAATATCTCATAAAATAATCATCCTCATTGATTTTACGAACTTAAATCATGATACATAACCCTTGATATACGAGGTGTGGCTATTAAATAACGAGACTGACGTAAACAATTTAATTTTTATTTTATACATAATCACTTATTGTCACCTTCAATATACACTCCTTCTCTATCCCTTCAACGCTCCATGCGAATTTTCCATTTGGAAACAGTGCTGGAAGTCATCTTCTGTCAGCTCTTTCAGGACACGTGCCGCTTTCTCTTTTACAGCTTCCACAGACTCAAATCTTGTCCCTTTTAATTCATGTATCACCTTAGGGAACAGGTAGAAGTCACATGGTGAAAGATCTGGTACATAAGGTGGATATTCTAACACTGAGATGCTGTACCTGGCTAGGAACCTCTAGACAGATAACGCGGAATGAGCTGGCGCGTTGTCTTGGTGGAGAACCCATGATTTGTCCTTTCACATTTCGGGGCGTTTTCCCTTACTCTTTAACGTAGTTTAGAAAGTACCTCAAGGTAGTGATATTGATTAATTGTTTGACCTTCAGGAACCCAGTGAAGGTACACAATCCCATGGATATAAAACAAAAAACGATCATCATTGCTTTAAATTTTGACTTGCTTGTTCGAGATTTTTTGGCTCTCGGTGAAGTTCGGCTCTTCCAGTGCATGGATTGGCGCTTCGTTTCCGGATCATAAGTAAAAATCCACGTTTCATCACATGTTATTATCTTTCCAAAATATTTGGGTCATTTTCCATCGCGTTTAAAGTGTCAGTACAAAAATTTTTGCGAGCTTCATTTCAAACATTTTTGACCGGCACGTGTCTTGAAGGAGCTGACAGAAGATGACTTCCAGCACTGTTTCCAAATGGAAAATTCGCATGGAGCGTTGAAGTGATAGAGAAGGAGTGTATATTGAAGGTGACAATAAGTAATTACGTATAAAATAAAAATACAATTTTTTACGTCAGTCTCGTTATTTAATAGCTACACCTCGTATTTCCTTCATATGATTTTTTTTACTTTCTCTTGCCTATATGAATATATAGGAAGGAAAGTAGGCTATTGTTTTCATGTTAATTTTTCGAAGTCGAGTTTTCACCGGTGATCTACACGTTTTCAGACCCCCTGAACCCAAAAAACATGTTTTAAGCGATTGGTCTGTGTGTGTGTGTGTGTGTGTGTGTGTGTGTGTGTGTGTGTGTGTGTGTGTGTGTTAGAACAGAATATCTCAAGAATGGAACATCGTATGAACTTGAAACATGAAACGTAAGTTACATACCACTACCGGACCCGACACGAACATTTTCATCAAAATCGGTCAACCGGAAGTAGTAGTTTATTCGTGTAATTTTTCACTTTTTTGAGATTTTCTCAAAATCGGCTCCTACGATTTTTTTTAAAATTGCCTCATTTACTACATTTTTTAAAGATAGGGTAGGTGCCATATTTGCAGAAATTCTTGGTCAGGCTGTTTTCATGTAAAACAGTTGTTTTTTTAAGATTACGGCTTTAACATGCATTTTAGCGCAAAACGTTATATAATAAAACATGTAGAAAATTTAAAATTCTACAACTTATATTTCAAACATTTTTTTGTATAATGCTTAGTTTAGCGGTAATTAGCAATTTTTCTTTTTTTGTCTCACTAAAACGTGTGAAAAATAGATTTTTTAAAGATTTCGACCTTAGGCTACCTATCCATTTTACGACAAATGTGTAATAATAAAATTTATAGAAAAATAAAAAAATTTACAACTTTTAATATGAGCATTTTCCTCTACAGAGCCTAGTTTAGCGTGAAAGAGTAATTTTCCTTATTTTTAAGCCAAACTGAGCTTAATTTTCATTTTGCGTCTTTCACTCATGATTAAAATTAAGTTATGTTTTTTGAGATTAGTTTTTTGTTTATTTCTAATGTTTTATTGCTAATATTAGGTTATATTGTTCATTATTTGCATTGGCAAGAGAAAGTCGTGTGAGTGTTTTACACCAATTTTTTTTTGGTTTAACGTCCGACTGTTCTTCATATGAGTTTGATGCGTTAAATACTAATTATTACTCGACACTCTGTAGGCCTATACTTCGACACTGGTGATGGTAAGGCGACAGAACTTTGTGCAAGTAACGATCCAGCAGGCAGGTCAACTCCTTCCATTTTCTCATCTTTCCTCTACCCTTCCGTTGTCCTTGAGTACAGTATTGTACTAAAGGGCAGGTCAGTTTGTTTGTATTCATTAAAATTGTGTAATTTTCATACTAAAATCGTGTTTGTTAAGCTAGCTGTATATAATATGCCATATTCCCGGATAGCTCGACATTTCGATTCTTCGACAACCTCTAAGTCCACAAAATGTAGAACTATCGAAGTCTTCTGTATTAAAGTTAATTTATCAATAGTCTGAAAAATTATGGATTCATATTAAAAGGCGTATATTGGATTCAGACTTGGTATTGGATCTAAGATTTCAAAGATGGTCTTCGGTATCGGTCATGCGCAGAGCCTGTGTTTGCTATTCTCACAACGACTGCGTGCAGCGTTTTGGTCTACGCATGCGCACATCTTTAGTACTTGATAGATAGAATCATATCCAATTAGAGGTAGATCCCGCACCTTCATACCAGATCATACTACCTAACAAGACAAGACAAACAAGAAATGGCAATGAGAGTCGATTATTCTAAATGGTACACCACCACTCCATCCCTCCACGTGCAGCTTGTCACATAACAAAACACTTTTTTCATACGATACCAGGTCTCACCTTAACCGTTGCTAGCCTGATGTTACAATATAACTATAATGAGTTTGGTCTTTGTATTATCGACAACGAAAACTTTAAAATGATTTTTAAAGGGAAGTGGCCAATAAGATACGAGATAGTGTTTAGTGATTCGGGTTAGAGCAAGTGTCTGTTTTCAGTTATTTAGGTTGCTCCCTAACTCACAAAAGATACATAAGTTTTAGTATGAAGAAAAATATATTTGAGGCAATACTTGGATCTATAATAAGCAATTTGAAACAAAAAGTAAGAATCGAAACGCAATGTAAAGTACGAAACGAATATATTTAAGCAATGCTTGGAGTTCAAGCACTCAGTTCTAAAAATCACAGAACACAGAAGGAGATGGTGACATCATGTCCATCGGATGATCCCAGGAAGAATCCCATTTGAAGCACTTAAATATGAACCTTATGGAGGTAGGGGTGTGGGTAGGCCTTGGTAGAGTCGGTTTTTGATTGGTATCAACCGGAACAGGCATGTTTGACTATGGTGGAAGAAGAAGTCAAAGAAGATATTTATGGTTCATCTTATATTGCCCAGATCCCCTTGAATATCAGCCGCTGGTCTTGAGGAAATTTATGTCCAGATCTTTAGTACAATTCGATATTTTTATCATCAGTAAATTGAAAACAATTATTTTTTGAAAGGTAATAATTTTTTGTATATTGTTCGGTAGTCAATACCGTCAACTTCAGTGTAAGATAAGTATTTGTAAAAGTAAATAAATAGCAAAAGATTATATGGATACGAAAGAAAATAGATCAGTGAAAGACAGTGCTTGTATGTATCCACATAATAAAATCGGTTGTATATAATGTGTGATAAAGAGGTATATATAGGCTATATATGTACGTGGTACAAAAAGATAGAAGCGAATAGAAGCGGGCGAAGAACGGGGAGAATGTTTCGCCAGCGGCAGGTAAATGATTGATTTGTGCATTGTGAGTGGCCGACGAGCTGTCAGGAAATCCATCAACATGCTGAATTATGATCCTATTATTGGTCAAAACCGCCAATATATTATTGTCCACGTACAATATTTCCAATTGTTTTTTTTGTATTATTTTTTAAATGAACCGGTAGCAACGATTTTACTCTATGTTATCATCATCATCATCCTTTCTCTGCCACTCCGTTATTTTTTTTACTGAAGAATATCTATTTTATATGTGTCTTTCTGTACAGGATATAATTTGGTTTGAGTTCACTAACCAGCTAAAGAAGCTTTTTTAAAATTGTATATATTATCAATTTATATCCAATACAATGTTGTTTTATTACCCTTAAGGCTTCGTTTAACCTCAAAAAATTACCTTAAATTTTTAATGAAGAAAGAAACTTCCTTTAAAATTGCATTTCCCATTTTTCATGTTGCTAATCATTTATAGAAACTACTTCTTCTTCTTTAGTTTTTGCTCAAATTGGAGCACTTGAATCATTCCATATTCATGTCCTTGAAGAACGAGCTACGAAGTTAGCTTGCTGCTGTCTTTCGCTCCCCCAGTTTCATATTTTTGATCTGTTGGCCCTCATATTCTCTGTTACGATAGTGTTGAGATGTTTTCTTCCCTTGAAAGGGAGTCGGCAAAGATCTATCCTTTAACATTTTCATTTCTTCTCGGTTTTGAATCATTTCCTCGGGTATTTTTCTTTTTCTTTTCTTTTTAATTAATATTTAATTTAATATTAATAATTAATTAATATTATTATTATATTAATTATTATTATAGGGCCTATTAATATAATTAATTAATAATTAATTTAATATATTTTTTTAAATTCTTTTCCAGATTAAAACACTTTCATATCAGACTTTGTTTCCTGGAACCATTTATTTTTGGTCTTGTTCTTGAGTTGGTAACTTTGGAGCTGCTGATTGAGTCTTGTATCAGGTAGTATGCAGAGGTGACTGAAAAAGGCAACTCCTTTTTCTCATGATGTCGATTATCGACTCGTTTTCTTTGTAGACTATGTCTTTAGGATTATCCACCATTTACCATAGACTTGATGTTTAAAATTAATGGCAATAGAAACTATTTATTATAATCCAATCAAATAAGTTTACTTTTTATCCCTAAATTTATTTAGAATCATCAAATGAATTTGTGTTTGTGAATATTTGTTAAAATAATCACAGATATGATTCATCTGTCCTTATACTCCTGTATTTTTACTTTCCATTTATTTTTTTGGACAGAGTAGGAAGAAAACATTATTTTAGTTTCCTGAACCAAAGGGTTCATATTGTATTACTACATTATATTCAATCCGATATTGATGTAATATCTTGGTCTCTTCCTGCATACCATTTCGTTTGTTGATGATCAAATTTTAACAGCCTAGTCAGAAGGAAGTCTCCAGTAAAGCAATTTTTATTTTCCAGAATCTATGCAGTTCGTACAACTTGTGGATAACTAGTTTGAAAACTAAAGGGATGGCTTTTTTAGGAAGGGCCCCTAAATGATTCATAAGATTTATGATTAGTAACTCCATTAGTGAAGAAGTCAGAACATTTAATTACTTGGGCTACCAAAGTGGTTTGGATATTGACAAAAATTACATTAGTTTAAAGAATATGCAAAATTATAGCAACTATACGAAAGGACATGGCTCACAAACATACATTGATGGAATTTTATAACGTAATGGCAGTTCCGACTGTTTTGTATGGCAGTGAAACTTTGGCTCTAACAGGAAGAAGAATGAATTGGAAGATGAACAGATGCGTTTTCTATGAAGGATCAAGGGTTGTCGAGGGAAGACGGGATTTAAAATTGCTATAATTATAAGGAAAGAGTTACAGACAATAAGTGTAAACAAGAAAATGAGTTATTACTGCAATAATTGGATGAAACATATTTAAAGATATATGGAAAATATAATTCCAATACAGGTTTTTAGATAAAGGACTGAGAAAAGAAGAATTACGAGAATACCTCTATCAGAGAAACGTGAAAGAAAACAAGAAGAAGATAAAGAAAATTGTTAATGATTAAATTGTCACTCAATTAGTGATATATCTAGGATAAGTAGAGAGGTTTTACATTTTTCAAAGTAAAATTTAACTCCACTATAAAATTTTAGGGAATATTGTTTTAAACCTTCTTTTAACAAAGTTTAGTTGTTAGACCCTTATCTTAATGGATCAATCAGAATAAAACCTTATTAGCTACTACGCCTTTCCAAGTTAATGACAAAACTTTAAAAAGTATCAATTTATTAAACAAAATTACTACATGAAGACCTCGTTGTTTCGTCACAACAGCTATTATTAGATGTATAATTTTTAAGTTAAATAGACTTATTCTTACGTACGGTAAAATTTAAAAAAAATTATAAAATTATAAAAGGCCCATATCAATAACGTAGGCCTATTCATGAGTAATAATTATGAAGTTAAAATTTTAAAATTATTTAGAACATACTTACGGTCTGTAATAGAACAAAAGAATTCTTTAGCAATATTCACATGACATTGAAGTAACCTATGATAGAAATATTATTAAAGTCTTTCATTACTTAGCCCGCTAATATAAAACTAGAAATTTTTATAATGTAAAAAAGAGGTACCTTTTATACAAAACTATAATAATTTAATATTCCATACAAATTTTCAAAAATCGGAGAGTAATCATTATTGATACTGGTATGGGTTTATTATTCATGCGGGTCGTTATTCATTATTTTAATAATGTGAATTATATGACTTATTTTTATTATGATTGCTTAATAATAAGGTCCTTTTTGTAAAAGAAATAATAGGCTAACTATAAAAGTTTTTTGTCTTAACGTAAAATATTTTATTATTTTTGAGTTACTGTATACTAGAAAACAGCATTAGGCCTATTACTAAAAGTAAGTAGGCTATATTTTATTATTCACAGTTACGAAAACTACTTTACATTTGATTCTAATGGGTTTTTATATTTATACAAAAATTACAATATATCCTCAAAAAGTTGAAAAATAAATACATCGGTTTTCAAATTCACATGTCATGGCCTTAAAAAACTTCCCAATGAGGTACTTCGCAGATTTAGGTCTATCTCATATATGTTGCCTAGTCACTTTAAAAGTCCGTAGGATGTCTTCGTTTGAGTCTCCGGGTGTCGTCTGAACTTGACTACTGTCTGTCTATAACTTGATGGCCTCCCGCAGAGAGGAGCAAAATCGGCTCGCCTAGCCTTCTCAATAACACTTCATTATGTACTACTACTAACTAGTACACTGGAATTGGTACATAATCAAGTGTTATTAAGAAGGCTAGTAGTGGGCTGATTCTGCTCCTCTCTGCGGGAGGCCATCAAGTTTTAGGTAGACCGTAGTAGATATAATAAGATAACCAGATGATTTGAATATGATTCAAGTCTTCCGTGGTCATTTTATACCGAATATGTGAAACTCTTCTCAAAAGTTCTTGCATACTTTCCTTACACCCATGTTTACATATAGGAGCCAGTTCTATGACTCAGAAAAACCATCCGCACAGCTTGAATCCTTAGATTTCAGTCAAAAACTTTCCAACTTATAGAAAATGGTCATTCTTACGTACCAAATACCCTAAGTCAACGATTCATTTTTTAGAAATTATTACAGTTTTAAAGACAAACTTATTAACTACCGGAACCCTTTTATGTGTGCTTTGGACGCTGAACGTCTCCTTGGTAATCATCCCAGACTTATACAAAGACGCATGAGACACATGCATTATAAAATAAACAGTAAGTATTGCATGCATAAACATGAACAAATTAAAATTTGAAGAAATATTGTAAAAAAGAGAGAAAAAACACAAAACAAAATTTATACAAAGTTGGAATCCTGTTGCTCGATGGTGTCAATGTTTGATTGATATAATTTCCACTAGTCGTTATATTGTACAGTCGTTAATTTTCAATTGATTAAGTTAATAAAATAAAAAAATCAATACCAAAATAAAATAAAAAGTGCTTATAAGAAATGCTATTGTAGTTTTTAGAAATTGGAAACCATATGTCCCATTTGTTGCTTCATTTCTTGTAGACAATACCTTTACCTTTTTAAGGATGTTTATGCCACAGTTGTTTTATTTGTTCTAAAAAAGTCTTTAGAAGTAAATAAGTTGAATTTATATAATTACATAAAAGTGTTTGTGAATTGATCTCACGTTTATCAGATATAGAATAAGCTGTATGTTAATGGGGGTATTAACAATTCCATTTTCATTAAAAATGTTGTTTCAATATAGGACTACTAATTAAGAACTAATTTCTCTGTAATCTGCTCTATATAATCTTTTTTTCTCAGTAAGAAAATCTGTAAATGTATCTTAAAGGGATTAAAGTTCTAACTATAGTTATAGACTTTTGTGTTGTACAGGATTAAATTTTTTATCGAATTGAACTTTTATACTGAGAATGAAAGAAAAATATAGAACGTAGCTATGACGTTATGAATTAACGTTACCCAGAAAACAAAGGAGGAGTGGTGTGTACTAGAGAAGGGTTGTACACAAGAGGGGGTTGTCAAGTGGCTTCATTAAGCAGGAAACATGCAACCGGGATGGTGTCCCGTTCCCTAACCCTTGGCGGCGCTCGAGGCGTGAGGAATTTGAAGAAGATTTTATAATACATCTCTCTCACGCTTTTTACCTCTCTCTTTTACTGTAATACATTCTCCACTTTTTTTATTCCAACTGTTTTCTCTTATTCATATTCAATTTTTACTTTTCTTATGTTCCTTTCATTGACTTTTACTCGGCTTTCAATGCATATCAGAACCTCACCTTTATTTACATTTCTCTTGTTACTTAAATTTATTAAATATACAGTAGCTACATATTAAGTAGAATTGCACATAAATCAATGTATTTTACATACAACAGTTAAAATGAAAAAAATAAATACATAAAAACCATTGATTCCGAAAGTTGTTTATCTATTTTTAACTGATAACACCCAAGAGGATTCTGGAAATATTAGTTGATCCGATGAAATTTTGTCCATAACAGGCAGGTGAAGTGTTAAATAATTTGTACTCGATATGCTAGTTCCAGACCAAAAAATAATTGTTCCTTTTCTTAACACATAGTCAGCCAATTATATGACTGAAATATTTAAGAAAAGAAGAGGTAGAGGTGTAAAAACACTAATCAGAGATATATCCTTTGAGAGTTTTGAATTTCATTATACACCCAGACCCTGTGGTGAATGAAGTGAACGTGTCATTTGTGGCGTGGAAAGTAAATGCTTTTCAGAGAACCTGGATAAGCACACTTTTTCACTCAGGTAAAGGAAGGCAACGGTAAATTACCTCACTCCTCTCATTTTACTTAGTAAAACGCCTCTAGAGGTTCAAACCAGCCTTTTGGCTAATCACCTAAACAAGGAATGATAAAATAAAAATAGTTTAACATTATAACAGTGATATTCTAAAAATAGTTACGGAAATAAATTGTTTATTGCAGGAAATTAAGTGTACTGTAACAAGGATAATGGATGGCCGATGATTTAGATGTGTTTGAAAGGAGTTCATGCAAGCGCGGTCGAAACTGATGTGAAGTACGGGGAATAAGTCTTTATTTTGCCTTTTATTGATAATTACTACTGTGTTATGGATTGTTACAATAAAGCAAAGAAAGTGTTAGAAGGGGCTCGATTATTTGAGAAACTACCGGACCACAGATATGAAAACAGTTAGCGCCTTTATAGTCAGTCAGTTATTCTACTTGAACTGTAAATAGATTTAGTGTTTTCAGGTTGTTTCGAAATAATGTAGTTACGGAACCGGTTCTGAATTACACTGATTGATAGTGCGTGTGCGTATAGGTGGTACGGTGGTATGGGTGGCAAATGTTTGAGGACACGTAAATCATTGTTTCGATGGTTAAGTGATAGAATCTTATTTATAGTCAAGTTTTGTTAAGCTTTAAGTTTTGTAATTAATTTTATTGAATTAATGTAAAATGTAATTTGTTAGTAGTTTAAGCGTAATGATTAATTGTGATAATTAATCGTGTCGATAAATAATTGATATAAAGTGTAAAGGAAGTTTGTTTATTAATTTATACCCAGTTACCGAACGAACCTTGGTTTAGGTGTTACAATATTAAATGATGTTTGCAATTGCGCCTCTAACCAATTTTTCATGAACATAAACAACTAATTACTGGCCTGTGCAAATAAATTAACATAATGAATCCTGATTGATATTAGTATGTAATTATTGTAATTGACTGTAATGAACATTATGACTTGAAGAAAAATAACACCCAATGGTATAACTCCGAAAGGGCTTAGCAAACAGATCTTTAATAATTGAAATTGAAAAATAGAAGTTTAATTTTTTTTTAAACTATTAACTATTGAGGTCCCAACCAAGTACCTTTGAAAAGTCGGATTGGGTTACCAGATAATTTATTAGATAAGAAGTTTTTATTTACTTTTCTTTTTTAAGGGGATATTATAGTTTTCTCCTCTTCCCGTATCCTACAGCCCATTGTCTTATATATTTTCTAACACCCCATGTCCTGGTATCATGGTTTCTTGAATCCCGTAAATTCATGTTTACTGAAGGCAAAGTCTTTCTCCTTCTATTTTTTTTTTGATCGGGAAGGAACATTCTTTAGGGTAATGTGTCCGTTACCGTTCTTTTGATACGTCCATTTCATTCTAACTTTCTGGTATATAGGTATTCTGTATAATAACGATATCCTAAGGATACTGGTAAGGTCTGAGAATTTTTCAACACTCATTTTATCTATCACCTATCTCAACGTCTGTATTAGCAGTCATTGCAAAATAGTCGGATGTTAAAGAAAAAACAATAAATAAATATTATAGCAATAGAAAGAATACCAGTATCAGAAATAGAGGAACTTTCAGGAATACAATTTAGGAATTAGAATTTCAGGAGAAAAAAACACCGCTTGCAAAAGAGGAAGAAAATGGACTCAAGAGGATAAAGAACACCACTCAAGAAACATGCAAGAAGCATGGGCTAAGAAGTTAATTAAACTTACTCTCTAAAATGGGTTATTAGAAAATAAATAAATAAAAATTAAATAAGGACCCGGTACGTTGCCTTATTTTTTTATTTCTCACATATTCCATTCTGAAAACCCTACAAGACCTTCCGAACCAATTTATCTCTAAGCTTTCCAGCCTTTGTTTGTTCCTGGAGCTCATACGCCAAAATGCAGCACCATATGGAGTTGCGGGCTCCAACACACGAATGCACTAACTTATTCGTTCTCATACGTATTTTACTAAACCAGAGTACATTATTTAGTCTTTGATAAAACAGCTCTACCCTAATCATGCAGTTCCTGAAACGAAAACGAAAAGATATCCTTTGTAAATTGAATATCTAATTTTGCAACCAATATTTCCACAATAATTGCAATTATTACAATACGATTATGAATGTTCGTATTACTGACCATTACTCTGAATTAATGGGATGGTAACGGGTGAATGAATAAAATAAAATAAAACAAAAGTACTAATATTCTTACGTAGTAGGCTACTTCAATGAAAATAATATATTTTGTCATTATTCTACATCTATATAAACAGGATGTGGATGTAATTTATTTTCTCTTATTTTTTACATTTTTTACTTATTCGACTACATATTTAGTTATTTATTTCTCCAAATAAAAGGAAATCCTTTAAACATAGAGAAAGATATAAGGCTGACATATATTTATATTGAGTCGCACTCTTTTACAGGATGAATCGTATTACGAATGTTATCTTAACAAGATTAATTCGTTGGCAAAAGCAGTCAGCTTAATTCCTTAGTTTTTGGGTTATCATAAACCAGTTTAAACTTCCTGAGGGCCAAATATTTATATTTATGTAAAAATCCATTCATTAATAGGATTATACCTACTATCTAATTAGTCATATTTAAAATTTAAAACAAAATATGAATTTCTCTTCAATAAAATTTTGTTACAAACTGCCTGTTTTTCTTTTATTATATTGAGATTATATTTATTCAATAAAACCTTGTGATAGTTAATAAAATTTGAAAATAACATAAACTATCTACTTGTAAGTACCATTAAAATATTTTTGATGTGTTTTTTTCTCATAAGAGTCAACCATGGAGTTGACATGAAACAAAAATTTACTAATTTTTGTGTATTATTTAATACGAAAATATATTATATTAGATACTTACTGTATACCCAAATAAATACAACTGGGATTAAGTTCTATCCTTAGGGTACTGTTTTCATAAATTGAACTGAAAGATTTTTCAAGTCAGAAACATTACAATCTGTTCATTTTCATTGAATAATTATTAGTGCTTATAATTTCATCTGTTGGTGAAAATATTACTGTTGTCCATGGGCGTACCAGGTTCAAAACTAAGGGGGCGGGGCAGGCCATGGCCGTTTAGATTGTAACACATTTTGGAACGGAAAAGTTGAATGAAACCAAATTCTTTTTATTTTGTGGTTTAAACAACTGATTATTTGTCGTCGCCCTGCCTAATTTTGTTTTGCACCATAACTTTAAAACCGTTTAATTATTATTATTATTATTGTTTGCGTCTAGAGGGTTAGCTGCCCCTTCGCTGGGTACGTCCATGTTCTTGTCCTATAGGAAAAAACAAATTTTAAAACAATAACAATGTTCTTTAATATCTATATCTTATGTAGAACACTGTCTATTCAATCTGTAAATTGCTTCGGTATTGTTGACAGATTTTTTAACGCCAGAAATTTGGATATCAGTTGTGTTTTCTTCAAATTTACCACTGAATTTTGATAAGTATTGCTTGTTTGGCAGTGCCAATCAGCATAGGATATTATTTATAAGTATTTTTTCTATAATAGGAAAATTTGTATTACGTACATACATAATAGAATTCCATATTTTAAATGGAACTCATATTTTATATACAATTTTATTACTCTGATCAAAGGACTATTATTGAATTTAAGAGAGTATTAAGTTCTCTAAATTAAAATTATTTTTTTATTTTTTAAGCTATGATTCATACAGGATCTGGGTATAATTAATAATAAACAGACTTTCTTAAACTTATAACAATGATTTATTCAAAAAATTATAATTACAAAATTAATTGTTGCGCTTAGATTACTAACAAATTACAATCGAATTACTTAAATTAGGCCAAACTTAATCACAAAACTTAAAACTTAAACTAACTAACAGTAGAAATTATTTTACATTTAACAATTACCTCTTGCCAATGTAATTTGACTAATTACAATGAGTAGGCCACGCAGACATTTTCATTAACTTGCAATGTATAACTTACAATGTATTCATTGTAGTTTTTAGAATTCAATGTTTGCTTTTGCTAGTTCAAGTAAATTGAACTAATGAACTCAGATAAGTGACTGACAAAATTAGCTAAATCTTTTTATACCTTTTTAGGCTTCTGGATAGGAATAGAAATACGAGGTAGTAAACACATAATAGAAATATATAGTCTTATTTTTGTAGCAATAATAAAAAGGTGGATTGTACGAGAAAGAAGGAAATAAAGGGATTTTGAAAATTCGTAAATAAATAATGAAGGGCATAGCTACACAAATGAAAAATTAGAAAACACTAATGAAATTGTATAAAACTTGATCACAAGAGAATACAGAAAATGACAATAAGAGCTGATTATTCTGAATGATACACTACCTCACCACCCTTTTCATAACAATATAATTTTTCTTATAATAAACAATTTGTTCCCTCAACTATTTCTAGAGTATCACTGTTAGAATGCTGCAATATTTTTAGGAATCCAGTTAAATGATTAACACAATCGTAAAGGTAAGTTCAATGTTTGAAAACGTTTCAGTCTGTGGGTTATCATTTTTCGTAGCTATAGTTTATAATTACATTAAAAAACATTGATTGCAAAAGAATTAAACTGTTAAAAAAGTTAACTTTAAAATTAAAATTTTGCTCAATAGTTTAGGAGTAATATTGTAAACTAGTTTGCCGAATAATAAATATTAAAAGTTAAAATCTATCGGTTGCCTTTCTCGGACCGACATGTTGTTTTACGTCTTGTAGATTTGGTTAATTTTTAGTTTAAACCTTATAAATCGTTTTGAAATTATTTCCACAAAGCAGTAAAAATATATATGCAGGTAGAACAGTTATATTTATTTTTATTTGATAAAACCATTTAACAAAATTTATTACGTTCAATTAATAAGCGTTAAATTAAATGTTAAACAAAGGTAGGAACAAAAGTAAATTCACACTATCAAACGCTTCCACACCTTAAAAATATGTTACGTTTAACAAGTAAATAAATGGTTTTTTATTTAAGTATGTAAACGTATGCAAAAACACATGCATACAAAATAAACTACGGTTAAAAAGGAACGAAGCAAAATATAAATCATTACCCAATTAAAATCTGGTTTCTGGTTTATAAATGATTACATCATCCATAGGTATTACATTTTCCGTTCTGAGAACTTTATTAAAATGACTATTTAAATCAAACATAAACATATCAAACATAGTTTAAATTTAAATACATATATTTGTATTTATAATAATAAATACATAAATATTGGTAACAAATAAACGAATTATTAATTAAATATTTTCCGTTATTTTATGTGATATTTAAATCGATATAGCTTCTGGATTTATTTTATGGGACAAGATTATTAAACGTGTTTTAAAATACAGTGTTACCTATAAGAAGTAAGCCAACGTGAATCTGAAGATACATATTTTCATTTGTAGTATTATTGCGTAGATAATAAAATGATAAATAAAGATTGATAATAATTTATATGCAAATTTACCAAGTTTTTACACCGGAAACATTTTTTTTATTACAGCAAAATCTACAATGTATTCTTAGGCTGAATAATGAGTAGATGAGTTTTCTTTGTTGTATGTCATGATCAAAAAAGTCTTTGGTAAGTATACGTACCACTGGCAATAAAAATTGATTTTTTTTAAAAATAAGCTATGTAGTTGAACCCTATTGCCATTTTATGGTTTTATAGATGTTCTCTGGTAAGTAGGCTATCCAAATTTTGAAATTAGTGCGCAGTGACCATTTGCTTCATGAGTTATACGATGTGGTTAGGATTCATACCAGCGTACGCAACCGTGTTGTTTTATTGTTACTTTTGTACAGTGCTTAGAAAATATTCGATTCAAGCATTCATGCATTCATGTTAATATAAAGTTGAGATAAGTTATTCTACACAGTTTTTTGTTTTAAAGGACCAAAACTTGTTTTAATAAGCATTCTTACTACTAAATATTGTGATTCCCATTTCAATAAACATTCCTTGGTAAGTATGCTTAACAGGGCTTAACATAAAAAAAATATTAATTTTCTGGCACTGTAAATATATTATTCAAAATTTAGACTATAACATTACACAAAATATAATACAAATACAATACATTAAAACAAAATTTATTATTTTACAACATGCATATTTTCCCCGTAGTACTGCCCTATAATGGGTTTATGGGAGGACTTCGTAAATTTAATATATTGTGTTGTCTTGTCCTTTAAAAATAAGTTCAAAGGATGTCATCGTTACAGTCGGGGATTGTCGTTTGAATTGCCTAACAGTGAAATGGCGAGGTGATTCGTGTGTGATTAGAATCTTTTTTGGTATTTTGTTCTGTATGTATTAGTTTCTTGTTGAACTGTAGGAATGTGTAGATCTCGGTGTAATACGTAGTTTATGATATACCAAGGTGATTCTGTGATTGTTCTGAGTAATTTCGATTGGAACCTTTATAGGATTTCTATGTGGAATAGCTTGTTGTACCACATATGTTTCCTAATTATTACAATTACTTATTTACTTAAACCAATGTGAATTTATAGATAACTAATCAATATCTCAGCTAAACCCTCGATTTTAGACTAGCTACAACGTTTCCAATAAAAAATGCTAAGGACAGTTGTTAACGCAACTTTATACTCATAAGAAACGAAACACCTTCATACGAAACGAAATACGCCAGGAGGTCAAAGGGGGTTTGATTACATGGCACCAAAATTTTTGCCTCCTGACTTACGTAAATTATTTTTGCGTCTTAAACTATCACATGGTTTTACCATGTGATAAGACAGAAATATTTTTTGTTCTTGTGAGACTAGTAGATCGAGTCCAAATAATTTGAAATTCACCTTCCTGTTATGGGCAATTTAACTACTTAAAAGCCTAATCGTTATTTGTAGAAAACATTCTATTTCCACTGTACCTGAAAATTAATTTTTTAAATTAGAATTTCATTAATTGTTCACCGATAGAATTGCTTGTAGATCATTATTATTATTATTATTATTATTATTATTATTATTATTATTATTATTATTATTATTATTATTATTATTATTATTAAATTATTGACTCTTATGGTAGTTAAGATACAGTGACTTCAAGTTTCCAGATCATAGTTGGGAATCAAAACCATCGATTTTAAAGTATAGGTCTCAATCACTTAGCCACCAAAGCGGTTAAAATCCATTTATTATTCTAAAATAAATTTATTCCTTACAATGCTCAAAATACAAAAGTACTTCGACAATTCTATTTCACATGGACAAGCAGATAAGACATAAAAATATAGATACGTAGCAATTAATTTTAGTTATAAATGTGTAAATAAAAACAACATGTATAGGTTTATATTTTACATATATATAGACTACATTATATGTTTTGCCTGAAGCTTTTTTTAATTTCTTTTGTGGGCTTCAAAACCAATACAAAGTTTAATACAAGCGTTATGAGTTTCAATATAAAATGCGCTTGTGTTGGTTTTATCCTTTAAGGCATAGAGTTAGACCAAGTAGACTTAAGCACCCAACGAATGTTTGGATAATTTGCTGTCTTCACTCAATCAGTGTGATTTATCATTTTCTTGCATTTTATTTTTTTTGAAGTGATTTTTATCTCGGGGCTATTAAAGTCAACAAATATAAATAACTTATTGTACGACGTAATATTTGTTTTAAAGGTTCCATCTATTGGATTAGGTCTGGTACAATTGAATATCTCAATGTAGTATAAAATAAAAAAAATTATTTAAAATACACAAAAGATTTACAAATTTTCATTTAGGAAATTCACAATCTGTTGGAAACAGAATGTGATAACAAAAAATTTGAAAAAAATAACATGATAAATAAACGTGAGTGGAGAGTCAGTCTAGTGACAGAATTCCGACGTGAATAGATAATAGTAGCATTAAGTTTAAGTAAGTTTGAGCATAAGTGTTGCATTTAGAACACTATAATGGATAGTCAATTACAGTTCTACATTAATTAATGAGGTCCCGGCTCCATCGACGTTTTAGACGTCTTATCGGACTGTTTGGGAGAGTCTGCGTAGCCAGATTTGAGATCAATGGGTTATGGTGGTTCACGAGTTTGTTCCTAAATTTTGTATAGAGTTTTAAGAAAACGTCATTTATGTAGGGTACGTTTAGGTCTGAGTGTAGCGTTTTATTGGTTACATAATAGGGGGCGTTAACTATCCTCCGCAAAAGCCTTGATTGAAAACGCTGATTTTTGCTATTACCGATGGTTTTGCACAGCAGTAAAGCTGACTGGCATAGTCCATATTCGTCGAAGGTAGGAGCTGTAAATGGTTAATTTAGAGGTAGTTGGTAACTTGGATTTGCGTGAATGAAGTCTGTACAACCTTTCCTGGAGTGCCTTTTACGTTTTATCCACGTGTACATTCCACGTGAGCCTCTTATCTAGATATAAACCAAGATAATGGATGGATTCAGAAGTATGAAGTATAAAAATAATAATAATAATAATGAAGTACAATAATTTTTAAAATTTAAATTTTTATTGTAGGCCTAATCGTATGGGCAGTTTTTGTGCCATTGATTATGAAGTAGGGAATAAAAGTTTAACCTAGAGTTCAGTAATAAACGTATTTGTTTGGTATGCATGCTCCAAGTCAATTTTTAATGAAAGTCAGACCAAGGTACTTGACGAGATCTGTCTTTGTTGGAAATTGATTGGAACCTACATGGATTTACGGCTCCAAAGTTCAACTAACTTACAACGCATTCAGGGATTCCAGTCAAAAACTTTATGCTTTGTCATACAAACATCCTTTTACGGTAGTTACAAAAATGTACACGTAAAGTTGCCAATTCCTTTCGTCCAAAATTCCATCGAACACCTATATGAACGCTTTCGCAATTTACAAGAACATGATAACCCACTTGTACGTTCATTTTTCAATTTATATCTACCTGGAAATCTGATGCCTAAAAAGACGCACGAGTAGAGACTTGCTCCAATTCATTGTTTAATTCAATTATTTAATGAAATAAATCTTATTAAAAAAATTAGAAAAATTTAAACCACAATTCACCAATAGGCACCATTTGGACTCTACCCCCTCACATGGCTATCATATCATTTCAACACAATTATCATCATTGGTGGCCATTTTTAAAATTTTCATTTATCATTTTCCTATGTCCATCCGTCCGTCCGTCCGTCCGGATATCCAGATGTCAGTAACTACAAGAGGTTGCAACAAACAGTTTCTGGATTCGTAATCGACACAAAAAGTTAGTGACCTGGATTGGGTTTGAGGTTCTGGTTTCGTTGAATAACATTCATATCCCACAGGCCAGGGTGGTGCGATATCTTGGCTTATGGTTTGACAAGCGACTAACTTGGAAGCATCATCTGCGTACAAAACGTTTCGAACTTAACCGCCGCCAGAAGTTACTCTTCTTCTTAATTATCCCTCGATCAAGATTGAACCTCCACTCCAAAATTTTAATATACAAATCCCTGTTAAGACCAATCTGGACTTATGGTGTCCAGCGCTTTGGAATAGCGGCAGAGAGTAATTTAAAGGTGATCCAAGCCTTTCAATCAAAATTCTTAAGACTTGTTTCTGGCACTCCTTTTTATGTAAACAATAAAACCCTCCACGACGATTTCAAAATTCCTATAGTAAAGGAGCTAACCGCGTCCTTGTATAGTACATTTCACGAAAGACTAGATGACCTTCCGAACCAACTAGCCCGTGATCTAGCTACAAGGAACTTTCCAACTGTGCGTCGTTTAAAGCGAAAATGGAGGAGAGACCTCTTGGTCTGAATAACGGACAATACCCGAAGTTTTGAACGGAGAATCACTGGGTACCTCTTCATCTTAAAGTGAAATTTCCCACCGCCATTTAAATATCAAATACGGAAGTTGCACAGCTCAATGTACAGTACCGCAATAAAAGTTAAAGACAAAAACAATTTAAGAGGTATCCAACCTGCATGATCTAGGGCCGTCTCCATAGCATAGTGGTTGCGGCGCTGCCCTACAACGCGAAAGTTCCGGGCTCGATTCCCAGCTAAGATCTGGAAATTTTCACAAGTCAAAAACCCCACTGTTCTAGTAACATAATCCTCCGTAGTTGGCAGCCGTAGCAATCAGGCTGTTGATACGATTTTAAATAAATTTAAAAAAGAAAGAAATAATTGTGCACTTTTTCCGAGAATTCAGTACATCTAAGAAAATTTGTGTTTTGTTTCCTTCTGTTCCAAATATGTAAGCATGAAAACTTATTAGTATTAGATTTTTTCCTACAAATTTTTATTAATCCTTGAACATCAAGTCAGTGATAATATCATTAAAATATAAGGTATATTAAGTTTCAAAAGAAGAATTCTGAATAATTTTAAATCAATTTAATTGTTATAATTTACCGTTGAGTGATTACACACCTGTTTGTAACCTATGTAACTTTTCTAAGCACAGAAACTATTATCAATTATTTATAACTGACTGAAGGCACCTGAAGCCCTATTATTATCATGATAATTTTCAACACAGATTGGTAACGACAAAACCAGGAGCTCTATCATTGTAATTGTAATAATTGTAAGCGATGAGGGGTTAGTAAAAGAATAAAAATTGACAAGTCCTTGTATCTGTTAGTCAATTGTTAAGGAGGGAGGGTAGTCATTTAATGATTCAATCAGGCATATTCAGTCAGTCACCCGGTCATCAAAAATCCCTTCTTGTCATCAAACCTTTTTCCTGATTCCTGATTTATACTCCACAGGGATTTTCATTGCAGGTGTTATCCGAGACAAGTCGTTTGTTCATACCTCTTTAATGTTCTCTATTTCTCTCTGACTGTTATTCTCTCTTTTTATTTTTCACCCCTTAATGGTGGTGTAGTATAACCATTATCACTGAATTTCTTCTTCTCCTCTTTTATATGCGAATATCTTTTATCATATTTGAATTTGTTTGAATCGCTAAATAATTATATTTTATTCATTATTGTTAATTAACAATGTACAATTTCAAAATATCTAAATCAATTAAATAATCCGAAACAAAATTCCGGAGGTCCTGAGTTCGATTGCCGGTCAGATCTGGCATTTTTTTATCTATGTATCACCTCATATCAACTACGCACAAGCCAAGGCTTATGTAGACATCATCACAAAAATAAAGGGTTATTAGTCTCCATCCCATTTTCCATTACTTTTGAAAATTTGGTAGTAAATTTTTTAAAGAGTAATGATAGATAAATAATATAATAATTTAATCAATTTCAACCACATCTGTGGTATTGTGATAGACTCAACAGGAAAACAGAAGTCCCTGCATTTAAATTTTGTTGTAATTTGGAAATTTGACATACAATAATAATGTCCTACAATCTAGTAAAATTGATATAACTGAGCAATTGATGCAACGATAAAAAACAAAAAAAGTAGGTAATTAAAAAAAATTTTCTTTCGGTTTTTTAAATTTTAATTAAAACGTAAACTGACCGCCTTAGTAGCGCAGTGGTTAACGCCACTTTCTACGGGGCGCTAGTTTACAAAGTGAAGATCCCGTGTTTCATTCCCGGTTAGGATCTCAAAATTTTCACGAGTCAAAACCCACTTTAAGTTCCAGTTACATAACCCACTGTAGTGGCTAATAACCGAGTTGTTAATGTGACTTTAAATAAACAAAAAAAGTAAATTGATTAATGGACAATTAATAAGTTGACTTACGAATTTGCACATGTAAATTATTTAACAATTAAAATGTATTTTGTTTCTGTATTAGTATGTTTGATTGTCCTGGTCAAAGTTTTCGTACAGTTTTCCTTGGTTATTTTATATTACGATTAAGTGATGATGCCCATATAAGTCTTGTCTTGAGCGTAGGTAATAATATGAGGTGGCATACAACCGACAAAATTACAGTTCTGACCGGGAATCGAATCCGGAACCCCGGCATAGTAGCCAGTTGAGTTGACCACTAAACCACCCATTCCTAATTCAAATTTTTGACGTGTTGTATATTATAACGTTCATTATTTTATGTGAAAACAAGGTTTATTAATTACGTCTCCTTACACAAAAAAGAAGCCACCAACAGAAAAAAGGGAGCAGCATTACAGAGAAAATTAACTTACTAAACCAAAAATGTTTATTACACTCTTGTTTTTCCCTCGGTAACTTATTTCCAAGATCACAATACTTTTTTTGATAACTTACCTCTTCTTTTGTTCAGTTTATTTTATTAATCTACAACTATGCAACTCTGCACGACCAGTAAATATATTTGTAGCTTATTTTTCATCACTTTACCACTTTTAAGGAGGACACAACTTATTAGCAGGACTCTCCCGTTTAAATAAATATTATTTATAGTAAAAACACCAAACTGTTTAAACAGGGTCTGAGCAGGATGGTTTGGCGCCTTCCTAAAATTATCCTTAAAATCTTTTAAGGATAATTAGCCTATTGGTTACAATGTTTAAACCTGTCAGAAATTATACTATAACTAAATATGTCAGAAACTACAAGAGAAAAAATAAACGGTTTCCGGATTCCTAATCTGCACAAAAATTTAGTGGGTTTAAATTGGATTTGAAGTACCGGTTTTGACCGGAAGTGGCCCAAAACCGGAAGTCAAGAAATAAAATTTAGAATTTGGAAACAAAAGTAGTGTCATTCAATTTCTCTTAAAGAGTAGATACAGAAATTACTAATGGTTTTTGCCTTAAGTCAAAGGTAAACCTTTTTAAAAATTGTCACCAGCCTTGAGACGCATCGTGTCATGGAAGGGATTATTATATTTATAATGTTTATCATTTACTTTCTGGTAATAGCAAATTTTGTAAAGGAATATTATTGAAAATTTGAAATAAAATAAGTATAAAAATATCAGGGATTGGGAACAGCGAATAACTTTCGGCATACTTTATTTTTTGTATATTTTGGTTACATTTTTAATGACCTGTTAACATTGTTATGATGAATTTTGTAATAGTGTAATAATAACACAAGGTTTGGAAAGGTATCTGTAACACAATTTATCTCTACATAACGTAGTACAAAAATATAAAACGAATGAATAACAGTAATAAAAGAATAACACTATAGTGTTATTTTTAAATAACCAATAAAACAATTATATAAAAGGCCTTTACGGAATAAGATGAAATTATTGGTGGGCAATTGGGTAATGTATGAACTACTAAAACATAGCCTATATGTAAAACATAGCGAATCAAATACATAATAAATTTAAGGTTATTAAACCATGAAAATGTAAGAGAATTACCTATTTAACAAGTTAGTAAAACTTAAATCATTTGTAAACAGTAATAAAATGAGATATCTTTATAGTTGACAAAGGTGAGCCTTGAATGATCATAAAACTAAAAAAAAACTATTGGAAGTTATCTGACATAATATTCTCTTTATATTTTTTTCATTTTTCGTTTTTCCTTTCATCCTTTTATTCGGTTTTTTATATTTGTGCATATAACTCATACATAACCTCTCTAGTATTCTGTGGGAAAAAATATTTAAAAAAATGAATGAAATAATGTTTTCTATTTCATGTTCACCGTATAATAGCTTACATACTGCGTGTAGGATATTGGTCTATTCCCTTGTTTGTCATAATACAATTCGCATAAAGCCTTACTTCTAAATAAAATGACACGCGCCCTATTGCCATGGGGTACAGAGAACATTATTATAAGGGCACACGCCACCCTACAAACTTGGTTGTAGACTACCTATTGTTTTTTTAAAACAATACTTTAATAGTATTATTAACATTTACAAAACTATTAAATAGAATAAAAATTTTTTATGAGGTACAAATTCATAATTGAAGAGGATGTTATTTTATTTAACCATGCAAATGTTCATGTTTTTTTTACAAACATTGGGAGTGTTGGTACAAATACCATCAGTTAGTCCACGTCAATTTCATATTTCACTGAATTTATTACATACCTTTTTTTTAGAGATTTATGTTTGAAATAGTATTTCTGTATTCTAAATTATTTATTAAAATAATTATCGCTGAATAAGTTCGTATAAAACATTGACATCTGCATGTAATCACGGAGCTACTTATGACTTTACTATATTCATTGAGTGTTGGAAGTAAGCAGGTACACGTAAACAACTTTTCAGTTAATGAATCTGCTACGTGATAGACTGAATGCCAGCATTCCAGTTCACATGTAAATTGTTATAGTGATATTAAACCCTTAAAGTATATGCTACGAATTGTTTATTAAAACACAGCCGCCTGAAAACTCATACTCCTGTTCTATGAATAAATAACACCTTGTGAATTATCTCTGATTGAATGTACTATGAATTGTAAATTGTTATTATTATTTTAACAAAGGCTAAAGCAAAAACTTGTTAGCCTGAAACAAAGCGGACGAAACTGTATCTTATAAATTTGGTGTGAAAAACTTACAAGACTTTATCTTACCAATGTAACAACTGAACAAAATAACCTATGTTTATTTGTAAATAATGTAAAATGAAAAACATAATCTAATTGTAATCATGAATAAATGACTCTACATAAAAATCAACCTTTGTAGATCTTAAAAATATGGGAAATCACTAATTGTTGCTAAACTGCACTATCTAACGTATGAGCCGCTTTTGAGAAAATCACAAAAAATGAGAACTAAAGTAATACTTCCGGTTGACCGATTTTGATGAAAATGTTCCTTATGGGTGTCTAACTTAAATTCTAAGATTCAACGTTGTAAGATATTATGTTTTTGAGATATTTTATCCATACACACAATCAGATAGGACCACAGAAACCAATCGCTAAAAAAAAAATGTTTTTTGGGTTTACGGGGCCTTGCATAGGCTGCTCAGAAACAGAATTTTAAAGGGCTAAACACATCTACAAACAGTATAGACAATCTTAAGCGCAAAACATTAAACTTACTATAGTTTTCTAGTAAAATAAAATTAACGAGGAAAACTAAAAAAAATATATACAATTACCGTCTTTAATGAAGTGGATAATATTGTATAGATTTGGAATTAAAATAACATCAGGCTTAACATCAGGCGTTATATATATTTTTTGAACAAAGGAGTAAAACAGATAAATCATATACCGTGAAGGTGAAACGTCATAAATATGCACAACCACCTGACTGTTAATAATTTAATTAAAATAAATAATAATTATTATGATGCAATATAAGCATTAACATAAATGTTTATTTAATTTGATTTATGTAAGGATCTACTCGTACAATTTATTGTATACATATGGCAATTACGGAATAGAGAGTAGCTGTGTTTCTTTTCCGGACGACTTTTATTTGGATTTGCAGTGTAATATATATACAAGGGTTACAAATAAGGAAAGCTAACAAACCTGAAAATCAAACAGAGAACAGTACATCTGCTGATTAAGTTGGTTAACAAATAATAAACATGAGCTAAACGAAATCGGAGAAAGCATTTGTGAGGAATTTGCACAGTTAATCGGGATGATAAATCAAAATGCAAGCAATTATAATAAGTATTATTTGCTTCTAAATCTGTATAAGGCCACCCGATTACCTTTCTTTAACCCCTTAAAAATATGACGTAGGGAAGTAGTAATAATAGTAGAATTAATAAAAAAATATATAATAGAGTAGGGGGTGATCTAACATGACTTATAGTTTATCTAAGCCCCTTTTTCCGTGATAAATGTATGGCAAATATGTTTCCCTAAGGGCTTCAGTAAAAATACACCGACCACTCTTGCAAACCCTTGTACAAATCTTTTATCTCGCACAGATTTTATCAACCCCTAGTTTTATGTACGCGATAGAACTTGAGAGGGTAACCTAACCACCCTTCCAATTAGACTGTCTCTTACGACCCTCTCCTGCCATTACAACCACCACCCGTGAACAGAAGAATCAGACAATTGAAAAAAAAACACCAACCCTTAGGTATGTCTTACTTTACTTTCACGGAAAACAGACGCTAAAGAACAAAAATATAAATACGAGTATATCATTACAATGTAAATTTTAACAAAGAATTCGTTAAATATATATAAAAATAACATTAAAATTGTATACATTTAGGGTCTGGGAACAATGCTATTAAACATTGTAATTTTCAATGCATTTCTTCTATCGAAGGATCAGATTTAAGCAAGCATAAAAGTATTATAATTAGATCTATGTGGTGTCAATTTCTTTTAACGCCATTGCTGTGGGTTGTTTTAACTTGAGTAACAAAACAACTTAAATTGAAAAATAGTTTTGCTAACGATTTAATAAATTTTTTCAGGAAATGTTGACAGTAAACTGATAAAATTTAATATAAGATTTTCTGTTAGTACCTGTTTTAGATACACCTATTCACAATCAGTGGTTAAGAAAATTTGATTTCCCGTACCGACAGTAATAAAAAACATAGAATTAATCAATTAGTTTTTGAAAACAAAATACTAGTGACCAATTTTAACATTTCCCGAGGAAACTGTTAAGAAAACTATACCTACCGAAGTGGAGCGATGAAAAAGCAATCATTTATAGAATTAATAAAGAAAAAATGGGGAGAAAGAAAATTCAAAATTCAAATAAGAATATGAGCAAGAAATTAATGGAGTAGCGACCCAGGGACGGCTTAAGGCCCGTGTGACCCGTGCGCCTGCACGGGGCGCTGACGTTGGGGAGGGCCAAAATTGATTATTTTTATCATACAAAATTTAAAAAAAAACGGATAAACTGCGGTGTCTATCAATTGCGACGTTTATCAGATGTTAAAAATTATTATTCTACCAAAAAACACAGAAAAAATTAAGGATTAAATTATAATGCCTTGAAATACCCGCAGAACAAAATAATTATTATCTCTATCAGAAACAGAAACGATCCAGTTCATTCAACCGTGTTTTATTACAGGTGTAATATATTTTTAAGAGAATTTTGTCACGAATCCAGTGTTGTTGCACTTGTTGTTCAAATTACAATTGTGGTCGCGTTAATTAATAATTGTATGAAATCTAAGGTCAAGTTGTGACTATTTTTTTAATGGGAATCGGAACCTTGGCGATGTTTAAAGCTAATATCCTTGGAATGAGGTCGAAATATGGGTTGGAATTTTTATTTACGATGGTACATAATATGATTGTAAATACAGTATATAGGACTATGACTTGAGGACGGTTGACGTTTAAAATTTATATATATTTGTCCGAAAAAGGAGTCGTTGTTTCAGAAAAGTAAGGCCGATTGATGTCGGATAATAATAATAATAATAATAATATTAGACAATTGGGAGATGGAGACCCACGGGGTGCCAAGTGACTACCTTGCACGGGTGACATTTTGCTTCTGAACAGCCACTGGAAGTACCTAACTCATGTTAAGACTATTATAGGTCATAAATTGAATGGAATGAAGATATAAAAAAATATCTTAATTTCATACGATAGTTTTAAAAAGGAAAACTATTTAAAACCGGTTGCGTTATAATAGAAATATTTTAAATATATGCCATATTTTTGAAGTTTATTAAGGGTTAAGGTCAAAATTTATTACTTTATGAAGGATATTTAAAATAATGAAAGGGATAAAAGAATTGATACGCTAATTGGGTGTAATCGTGTTCAACTAAGGGTCATTTACAGTGAAAAGTAATAAATAAAAAATATCAAAATGAATAAATGAAGTTGTATACGTCATAATCGAAGTGATATACAATTAAATTAGATGTTATCAGTCACGGTCTTTGCCGCCTAGTGTGACGAATTGTTATGACAAATGTGTCAGATCATGTAGTAAGATATTGTTAAAGAGGGTGGTTTGTTTGATGAGTTCATGGGTTAATATTTTTTAGGGAGAAAACATACCACCTGTTGGGTGTGTGAAACAGTTTAAAGTAAAAAGTTAATTCATTACTTTTCTAAAAAAAAACAATAAATTAAAAATCAACCCTTTTTGTCAGTTTGATTATACAAGGTGGTCGTGAACTGAAATATTGACTTTAATCGTGAACTATGACATACTGTTCGTAAATTATGGGAGTTATCCCAAAATTTAAATTATCCCACAATTAAATCATGAAATTTTATTTGTTGCATTTCAAATTGTCAGTGTTTTGAAGTAGAACGTCTAATTCAACTAATTTAATTTAATTTTTAACAGTGGAATGACAATCATTAGAAAAAGAATCAAAATATGTATTTTTTCACTTTATTTATTTAAATTTAGGTACAGCTCTGCATAACCAGAAAATTTCTTTTAATTAATATCTATTTGTCATGGACTGGATCAGCTGATGTTTGGAGACGAAAGTTCGTGGTTCAATTTTAAGGTTTAATTTTTTGTTTGTTTGTTAGTATTAATCATAATGTTTTGCAGTTGTAGCAGTTCTTCGTAGCGAGCAGATAGTGTACAGTGTTTTATAATTTGTTGGTAAGATTTAATTAATTATTTGATTGCAAGTGACCATATTTTGTTCTACTTTAATTTTTGGTTAAGTTTGCACGGCCTGCATGATTAACGCAGCCGACGCGTCGTTAAACACAAATGTTTTGCAAACATCGCGACTAATGGCGTTACCTGTTCATTCAAATTCATTTCCCTCCAGAGAAGAACAAGAAGAAAGTATCGATAGGCTAACAGCTGATATTTCTCATCCAACGTTAGATTGGAATAATGTTGTTTCCAAAAGGAAGCGCCAAACAGAAAACGCAAACGCAATTAGTAACGTTAGTTCCGCTAAACGATTTACAAGAGATCCGAGACTTACAATTGGTAGTCTCTACACTGCCAATAAATTTAGCGTATTAACGGATATGGAAACAACTGCGACAGACAACACTAATAATGAATCTCCAATAAAAACAAGACCGCCTCCTATACACTTACATACTGATGTGCAATTTTCAAAACTCATTGATTTCCTTCAAGGCATAACTGAAAAAGATTCCTTTCATTGTGGGAGTACAAAAGCAGGAGTCACCGTATATCCACACACACCGGATGCTTATAGGAAAATAGTAAAATGTTTAAGAGAAAACCATGCGGAATTCCACACGTACCAACTTGCCGAAGACAAGGCGTACCGCGTAGTAATACGTGGATTGCATTGGTCAATCGGAGAAGAGACCATTCAGAACGAAATTTCTAATTTAGGTTATCAAGTTAGAAGTGTTACAAACGTCATTTCTCGGGACAAAGTGAAGCTCCCGTTATTCTACGTAGATCTTGAACCCAATAAAGATAATAATAAGATATTTGATATTAGATATTTGTGTTATTCAAGGATATGGGTAGAAGAACCAAGACAGAGGAGGCAGCCCGTGCAGTGCGTGCGCTGCCAGAGATACGGCCATACGAAAAGCTATTGTAATTTACTGCCTTGATGTGTAAAGTGTGGCGCAGGTCATGAATCTAACTCATGTACAAAATTAAAAGAGGAGCCGGCCGTATGTTGCCTATGTTCGGGACCACATCCCTCTTCCTACAAGGGGTGTTCAGTCTTTCGGGATCTGCAAAATCGCCGTTCACCAGCCACTGCAGCACGCCCTCAAGAGAGCTCGCAACAATCTCCATCTGTTACAGAAAAATCATTCCCCTCCCTTCCGAAAAGCGCAGTAGCAGGAAGAGAAACTTCTTCACAACAAAACCAAACTCGTAATCACCAATTCATCAACCCTCATAAACAGTCAACCATCACCTACTCACAAGTCGCCGCCGATAATTTTGGAGAGCAAGAACGCCAGTCACAATTCAGTATTCAATCGCAGCTAACAACTTTCATGACCGACCTAAAAGCCCTCTTCACACCATTGATCACCCTCATGAGTCAATTAATACAATCACTCACTTTCGCATTTAATGGCAAATAACATGTCTAATTCTATATCGGTGCTATTGTGGAATGCGAATGGGATCATCCAACGTTTGGCGGAATTTGAATATTTAATAAATGAAAAACGTATCGATATTGTTTTACTAAGCGAAACACATTTAACAAAAGACTCAAAATTTTACATAAAAGGTTATAAAGTTTATAGAGCTGATCGCCCTGATGGAAGAGCTTTTGGTGGTACAGCGGTGCTAGTTAGGAACAATATCAAACATCATATATGCACAGTAATCGAACCGTCGGAAAGTATTCAATCAGTGGGTGTGACACTGGAGATAGATCAAGAGGAAGTCTCATTCATCTCGGTTTACTGTCCCCCGAGACACCGGATTACAGTAGACAAGTTTACAGAGTTGTTTTCAAGTTTCGGTCCTCGGTTTTTAGCAGGAGGCGATTTCAACGCGAAACATGCTCAATGGGGATCGCGTCTGATAAATCCACGTGGCAGAATGATGATTCAAGCTATTTTAAACCTCGGACTGGAATTTCATTCAACTGGATCACCAACGTATTGGCCGTCAGCTCTGACTAAACATCCCGATCTTCTGGACTTTTTCGTATCCAAGGGCCTCTCGAGATTCTACGCAAAAACGGAATCACTTGACGATCTTTCATCCGACCATTCGCCAGTTCTCTGCACCCTGTCGGGCACAGTTTTGGAAGCACCGGTGAGACAGTGTTTGATAGATGGAACAGTTAACTGGGACTTGTTCAGCAGTAACGTAGAGGACAATATACGGTTGGACTTGCCTCTTCGCACGGCAAGAGAGGTGGAAGAAGCAGTGGAACATTTGACAGTAACAATACAATATGCAGCTTGGAACTCTACACAACCCCGTAGACCAACTCCAAAAAAGGAACACTGTTATCCGAACTATATAAAAGAACTTGTCAGGGAAAAAAGGAGAGCAAGACGCATTTGGCAGCGTACCAGACTTCCTTCGGACAAGAGAAACTTGAATTACATGACTAACGAATTGAAGACAGCTATATGGAACATCAAGACGGAAAGGTTCAATGAAAATGTCGTCAACCTGACAGAAAGAGATGGAAGCCTCTGGACTGCAACGCAGCGTCTTTTGCGTTACCAAATACAGTCGCACCCACTTAAACACCCCGATGGATCATGGGCTAAATCAGACAAAGAGAAGGCCGACATGTTTTCCGATCATCTAGCGCGCGTATTTCAGCCCAATGACAATTCTTTACCTGGTTTCACCTCAGATGTAGAAAATTTCTTGTCTTCACCATTGAATTTGTCATTGCCTCCGGAAAACTTCACAAGAAGGGAAGTGCAGGCGGCTGTCCAACAACTACCATCAAGAAAGAGTCCGGGGTACGATTTAATAACGGCGGAGATTCTTCAGAACTTACCATTATGTGGATATACCCTTATAACTCAAATATTCAATTCCATCCTCAGAACGACGCACTTCCCGATTCAGTGGAAACTGTCTCACGTCGTCCTATTTCTGAAGCCAAATAAACCACCAAGTACTCCATCTTCGTATCGGCCAATAAGCTTACTCCCAACTTTATCCAAATTATTCGAAAAATTATTACTAGCCCGCTTATTGCCGATTTGCAACGAAAATAACATAATACCACACCATCAGTTTGGTTTCAGAAGCAGGCACTCAACGATTCATCAGTTACATCGATTGACGGACCAGCTAGCTGTTGCGCTGGAGGAGAAGAAATTTACCACCGCTGTCTTCCTAGATGTTCAAGCAGCCTTTGACAAAGTTTGGCATCCAGGTCTGTTATATAGATTGAAAAGATTCCTCCCGGATACGTATTATCACGTACTGAAAAGCTTCCTAGAAGATCGTTTCTTTGTAGTGAGGCAGGGATCATCAGTTTCTGACTACCAAAATATAGGTGCAGGAGTTCCACAAGGTTCTATACTCTCACCACTACTGTATACAATTTACACTGCGGACTTACCATCTGATCCAAGAATAACGGTAGCAACATACGCTGACGATACTGCTATCTTGACTTCATCCCACGATTTAACGCAGGCCAGTACCAACTTACAACACTTTCTCAACACACTTGAAATTTGGCTGAAAAAGTGGAGATTAAAAATAAACACTAATAAGTCAGTACATATAAGATTCTCATTATGTAAAGGAGAAAGTCCTACGGTATTCCTCAACAACGAACCCATTCCACAAAAGAACACAGTAAAATACCTAGGCATCACGATGGACAGACGACTAACCTGGCAAACACACATCCACAATACACGACTGACTTTGGATAAAAAAGTAAAACAATTATACCACCTCATAGGACGCCATTCCCGATTACCGTTACGTTCAAAATTACTCATTTATAAATCATTCATTCGGCCAATTTGGACTTATGGAATTGAAATCTACGGAACAGCAAAGCCAAGTAATATCAGAAAACTACAGGCATTTCAATCAAAATTATTACGACTCATCACAAATGCTCCATTCTACATTAACAACAGAATACTACATGACGACCTCAAAATAACACACATAAAAGATATGGCATACAACTGCTACAGAAGATTCTTCGGAAAACTTCAAAACCATCAAAATCCATACATCAAAAACTTATCATCTCGTACTCTTCCTGGAAATCCTCGCCGACGACTTCGCCGTTCATGGAATAGAGACCTGCTCTTATAAGACAATGACTCGTGGCACCTACAAAGATTAGCCACTGGGTCTAATCTTTGTTATTGTAAATTTTCCTATGTTAAAACCAGCTCATTTGCTTATTGTAAAATTTTACAGTTGCAAATAAATAATTAAAGAGAAAAAAAAAAAAATTAATATCTGTGTGTTTGTAACCTGTTATGTTATAATACGTAATCATAACATAACAGGAGACAAATCTCGGCCTGGGGTAACCCTCAGTTAATGAAAAAAACCGCTGTTTGGGATTTTTCAATTTAGTACTTGCCTTCAGCTAACGACTGTTAGCCGAAACATTTAGTTGATTTTGAACACACTAAATTTCTCATATTTGCCAATACTTTCAATTTTTTATCACCTTGTATAGCTGTTGTTGCCATTTTTTGCGTCCCAAGCCATCTAATCACACTCCTTCAGGCCTCTACTAATCATCGCCTTCAATACTTCTCTTATCCATTGCTCTCCTGGAGGTTTTCTTTTCTTTCTATTCCTTAGAAACCCAATTCCATACTCTTCTAAACCAATCTACATTTATCCAACGCAATTATCCATAACAGAACATTGTTTTTCCTATCTCATTTAAGAAACTGTTTGGTCATCCTACCGTTTCCCAGAGTACTTCATTCCTCATACAGTTCAACCTCAAGATCGGACAATTTCTTCTCCAGAAGTTCATCTGCAGAGCTGCAATCACCCTTTTACTTCTTCCAACACTTCCAACTTCCGAGGTATAAAATAATAATAAAAGAAATGATTAATTTTGTATTCTAAAAATAAATAAGTTAGTTGGCCTAATTCTTATCCAATGACACCTTAAACTTTTATTTCGTTTAGCCACCAGTAAAATGATAATATACTGCTAGGTACACCAATGTATGAATATAACGTTTTACTTGGAATATACTAAATAGTAATATCGTTGATTAAGAATGTAAAGGTCGCGTATTTAGTGTAGAAAATGTTTTTTAGCTTTCTTTAATTATCTTTTTTAATTTCTCTTTTTCTCTTTTTTTATTTGTAGTCGGGAACTGTACATTATTGACAACTACCCAATTTGATCGCTGCTTTGCTGTATTATTTGACGTGAATTAGGTATGAGTTTGAACAGGGACCCGAATAGAGTTTGTTCACGGATGGGCACCATACAAAGTTGCTTGCCCAACCGGTGTTACTTAACAAATAATAGCGACTTTCTACCAGCTGACTGGCTGGGCTGGCTCGAAGGTCAGTGTAAAAATAAATAAAATTTATTATTAATTTTATGGTAAGTTACAGAAATTAAAAAGTTAGCAAGAAACTAATGAATTGATTGGAATGTCACTAATATAAAAAAGTAATGAGAAGAGTTTTTTAATTGTTCTTTTTTAATTGATTGATTAGTTTTTTACTAATGGGAAATCAATTGGAAAATAAAGATTGGCATCCTGTTAAACTGCATAGCAGAATAATTAACACAAAAATTTAAGTTCCTGTCTATGATTATGAGACAGTTAAATATATGACATCTATTTATGAAAGGTCTCGTACATTACTGAATGTAAAATGTTATAGAGTAATTTATGTGTAACAACTAATTTATAAATTTAATTATTCCTTTAAAAAAAATATATATATATATAAGTTATATATATATTATATATTGGTAATAATATTGGTCGATAGCAATTTCATTAGAATGTACGACCAAGGTATGGTCTGGATCACAAGAATTACTTTGTTTTTATTGTATTTTGGTAAAATTTGAATCTTAGTAATTTATATAAAAGTTTATACTTTGGAATTTAATAATGCTCAGGTATCTCTGTCACCAATTAATAATCTTTTACACTTAAGAGTAATAAACATTATGAAATATTGTACTTAAGGTTTTTTTTGCTGTTTCGACCCTTTGAAGTCTGGCTTTACAAAGTATACCTACTATACTTTTTACAACATAAAATTACCTTCATAAAATGTAATTTCATCAAAAAATGTATTCGTGACATACCAGGTAGTTTATGGAGACGACTCGAGAGCCGATGGCCAAGAGACCATACAAATAATTTTATTATTGGGTTCATATTTGCTAGGTGTCTTCTTTAAAGTTAACTAGTTGGACATTTAAAAAAAATAAGGTTAAAAAGTACTTAAATTATTTTTTTTGTGTGGCTTCCGGGTCAGTCAGGTAGAAGGAAAAGTTTTTGAATTGTTACATAACGCTGTTTGGGTGAATTAAATTACTTTACAAGATCACTAGTTGACAGCCATACATAAATAAACACCACAGGGTACTCCATTTAAAAAGTTACATTAATCAACAGGCAACATTACTCTTTAATAAAATTTGGTGGTTGTTTAGGACTAAAAACAGTTCCCGATAAAGAAATAAAATAAATCTTTTTTTTACAAAGACGAATAAACGAATTTATTTTAGAATTTCTAAAAAATGTGTTGTGAGTTTTATCATGAGAATACATTACACACCAACGTTTCATCCGTACAAACTATTGATTTTTATTATATATTTTGATAAAAAATAATAATTTTAATTTTTTTGGATGGAGGGGTAGATTTATAAATTATTAGTCTTTTTTCGATAAGAATATGAGTAGATGAAAGGAAGAAGTGTTTTGTAGATTAACTCTTGATTGAATGAAATTGACAAGTAAAATTAATTTTGCTATAGACGAGGATAGTATTTTAAATTAATATGAATTTTTTGTTCATTTTTAAAGTAGCATCAACTTAGATGTTTTTAGCGACTACATTGTAACATTACTTGAACGTGATATTAGAAGTACTTGTATATTTTTCATTAATCCAACCATCCTAAAGAATCGCTGTGCCTTCTTAACTCTATCACCGTTTAAGTAGACTAGAGTTGTATGCTCCGATCCAGGTCTCATGAAATGCGCGCAAACTGAAGAACCAGGCACTCAACTAAAAGATGATTTACATCTATGGACCACCATATTGAAGACAAAATTTTAGATCTCTTTCAGACATTAAGTGACTATGCGTTAATTTGGAGTGACCGACTCATAATTGCTAAACAATAACGTGCTTCGTTCTCAAATCTATTATTCAATGTTGAAGCCATGTCGAAGGTATTTTCCCTTACTCGTTTCAGTTTTCTGTTCCATTCATACCCAATCATTGTTTTTATTGGTAAAAAATTTTGTAATTTTGGTACATGCAGTTCGTATTCGATATCAATGTTGCTGACATTCTATAGCTGTATCAGTAGGGATGTTGCAGTCCCAATGCGTTTTCGTCAGGAAGTAGGGGTAAATCCCACTACAAAATAGCCTCACTACATTAGTATCAAACATTCTGTTGCCGAGTCTCTACTGCAAAATACTACAATGGTGGGGATAATGTTTCCCCGTGAGGGTTGACGCTTGGAACACTCGCACTGTAATACTTACGATATGCCTATAGTTTCTTCATCAGCTCTGACCTTACCTCCTATGGGACAGGATCCAGCTAAAAATTAACTTCCTGAAAAATTTATTTGAAATTTACTTAAAATTAATAAGTTTTTTTTAATTCCTAATATGTGTACGTTGCAATCTGTTCAATTCAGAACAATAAGCAACCCCATGACCCAATGAGATGAGGATGATTTATGTATGATATGTAAATGAGGTGTAGTCTTGTACAGACTCAGGCCAACTATTCCTGAGAGAATATGGTTAATTGAACCCCAACCATCAAAATACACCGGCAGCAACTGTCTAGCATTCAAATCCGTATAAAAGTAACTACCTTTACTAGTATTTGAACCAGGAACCTTCGTCTCCGAAAATCAGCTGTTAAACAGCTGATTTTGGCGACGACTTTACCTCTAGACCAACCTGGTGGGTTAATTAATAATTTAAATATATTTTTTTTGATAATGGAACATTAAAAAGTAACTAAATAAACAATACCAGATAATAAAAATAAAATAAAATAAGATATTAGGTTCATTTATGGAAATTTTGTTAGGGTAAAAATAGGAAGTATTTTGGGGGTTATAACATAATGCAGGTCTAGTAGATCTGCTTTTAGTTAAGGGCGGATTAAAACATATGCTTCTAAATAGGAGGGTGATAGTAGGAGTAAAGTTCTGGTGTGCATAGGGTATATAATAGCATGTAGAGGGTGTAGCGCACAACTATGATAGTTCATGTACACCGAACGGAAAGGCGAAGTTGGTTGTTATAATGGTGGAGTACCCGTGAAAAGGTTCAGTCTTGTGTAAACCATCATTGACTGAATAGTGAGTGAAAAGAGATAGAAAACAGAAAATAAAAAAATATAACGAGCGGAAAAGAGAGAGTGATAGTGACAATGATTGAGGGTGGAAAGTGGACTTTTCTCCCTCATTGAAAACACTCACTCCTTCAGCGTTCCCAATTATTACTCACTCCCTTTTTTGTCTCTTTATGTAATATATTTGTTAACTGTCATACTATCAGTTATATTTAATCTCAGTATCTATATGTTGTATCATAATTCATTTTTCAGTAGGCCCACTGATAACCTGCTACTGATATAGCATTTACGATAATCACCGAAAGAACTGTGACTAATTGAATAAATTTCAAACACTTTACAATTAAGCTCTTTTGAAATTTAATAATTTTTTATGGTGTTTGTATTGATAAAAGGGGGAATCATAGATTCATAAGCCAGACAAATATGTAGTTTAAGAATGAACCATATGGACGAAGAGATAAATGCAGTACAATCTCGTTTATCCGGCCCTCGTCGGATGTCCGGATTGTTTGGCCCAATCTGGATTGGATAGATTTTTATTCATAAATTCGTGATATCCCCCATACCGTAAAATAGTATACCATATACTGTACATCAGTAGTTATTATCAACGAAATCTGATTAAGGTCCGTTTAACCCGTTCAGTACCAATGCCGGAAAAAAGGACGTCGATATAATTTACGTAGTGATAACATCCGGTTTACCGTACTAGTTTTAAAATTTAAAGGCAGAAAGTAGAAACTTTCAGGAATCTTTTACCCAGCGGGACAGTAATATTACGTAAAACCTATATTTGATTGAAATGTGTTAAAACGGACAGGCACATATATAGCCTATATTTCAACGTAAAGGTTATTTAGGTTATTTATTTAAAACCATAACGTGCTTAGAAATAACTGAAATAAACTTCCTTGTAAGTTACAGCTTTTGTAAAGCACATATGCAACCCCCCCATTTCAAAAGCTTATTGCCTGTAGTGCGTGCAAATAATGTCAACTTTCCACCTCCGATTTATTTCTCTTTTACTGATAGTTTATAGCTCCATTCTTTTCAGTCTGCACCGCATACAAATGTTGTTAAATAGCTTAGGTAATGTTAAGCTACAGCATAAGTTATTTTCCACACCAGCTAAGTTCAAAGTTGTTTTACTGTACATGTGCATCAACTTCGACCACAAATACTTGTTTTTTGATTATTACCGTAACCAATAAACGCCTTAACTGTATAAATGCAATTTCAACATTTATCCTCTTTAAGAAATATATATATACTATATACATAGAAACTTTATGAAATTTACTGCAGTACTTTTATTAATACCCTATTTAACAAATGTTACAAGTTTTTTACTTTAGATTCCATACATGCATTATTCTATAAAAAATTATTTAGTTTTTCTCTTAGATTTTACGGTTTAAAAAAATCAGGTAGCGTTTGAACAATTGTTTTTACATTCATTAAAATAATCTTGATATTTAATACTAAAATTTAAAAAAGGTTTTTAAAATTTTATGTGTTAAACAAATGTTCATTTGTTTTAACAGATTTTCTTCACACGTTTTTAATGGAACTAAATCTACAACCTACTCCATTAATATGTATATTTCTACGTATTATTCTGTACTGGAATAATCAACTAAAAACTTTTAGTTGATTATTAGCGACTACGGTGGATTATGTAACTGGAATAATGGGTATTGATTTTTAGACTTCCTCTGATTGCAACACATTTGGTTCATATATTCTTCTGAGAATTTTTTCTCTGTTTTCCGAAGTTCTTGCATTGGACCTTTCAAAATCTTTTCAGTTCTGTAGAGAATAGCTGCTTTGTAAACTTTGTCGTAATGTCGCAAATTGCTGTTCTTTGAAATGTTGTTCTTGTTGTAGACATTCCTTGATAGCTACAGAAACAATAATCCAATTCCTTAATTTGGTATTTCATTTTTATCTTTGTTATTGCTTTGTTTTCCAATAATTTCTCTCATATACACTAGTTAAGAGGGTTAACAAATTTAATTTTCACGAGCGATTTTGGTGTGATTTTTCGGAAGACATTGTTTCTATCTTCTTGAAAGATATTTTCAAAACAACTTTTTCAGTAAGTTCTTCTATTTGTGAAATTGCTTCTTTTTCGTTATTTACTTTCAATCTTACTATCATGAAAACCTCTGAACTCCTTAATCTTCTTCCTTATTATTTTTACTCTTCAGGAGTTAACTTCATCTCTGAACTATCATTTTTTATCCTCTTAGTTCAATCATTAAGGATAGTTTGTCTGTCGTTAACATAACTAAAATTTTCTTTGAAAGTCGTTCTATTAGGAGTTTTTAAACTTCTTTGTGCCATAAAATTTCATTTATCAATAGGTATTAAATGAACGAATTTTTTTTTCTCAGTGATCATAACATAAGAGAAAACCATTTCTAGTAAGTACTTCTTTTCAGGGAAAGGTCGCTTTTATGTACAGTTGATAATATATAACCAACATATTTTTATTACACACATTTGCGTACAGTTACGTCAGCAGAACGTGAAAAAATATGATATTAAATAAGTAACGTTGAGATGTACCCAAGTAATTTCCTTTTTTTGCGTTTAAAAGAGGAGTTAGTCAACGGTTTTATTTTTGCTTCATTTTCAGCGAATACAGCGTTTCTGATGTAGAAGAGAGCTATCGGCGCGTTATAATTTACTGCGGAAACATCGTATCAAAGAGAGGAAGTCAAGAGTGTAGGAGGTTGGGATGAGTTAGGTTTATTCTGTTGGAGTGGGTGGTTTTAGTGGAGGGTATATTCAAGAGGATTCTACAAGGGTGAGTCTCATTCAATTTGGTCAAGTTTTGCAAATAAGGATGACTGAACAGGAACTGTAATATAATTGCTCTTTATATCTGACCGCATTAAGTCTCATCGTTCTTTAATCTGATATTAGTCAACAGATTTACATTTAGGCCTATATCAAAATAATTTTTAGCACACGAATCTACGCTTGAGAACATTACTGACCAGTACAACAAAATCAAATAAATTATTGTATAGTTTCAAATTTCAAATTCTTAACATCCAACATCAATTTTTAAAAAAATATTTCGTCCAGTTGTTTACTTAACCTTAATAATAGTTAGGGGTCTACTCCAGATGAATTTAACTTCTTAAGTACGTCATATCTTTGGTGAATGAACATTGTTAAGTTAACCAAAACTATTCTTGCTGAACTTTATAATATTGTTACTAAAAAAATTGAAGTTGAACTTTTTTAAATGTTACTTACTCTTTTTCAGACTTCTGATCATCTTTTCAGAAACCTTCCAAAAACATCTATGTCCTTTCAAGAACATCATATGTACTATATTACCCTGTTTAACCGGAAAAGTTGATAAACCAGTTACAATCAAATATGTATATTTTAAATTCTTCATGAACAAGAAACTTGTAAAATTCATCAATTTTTTATTCATTAAAATAAATATTTATTAAGTCCTAATGTTACTTAATCTTAAATGTTTAATGTTAAATACCTATTTCTATATTGTAATTCAATAAGTAAAACATAAATTAATAGAAATTGTAAAATTAATTAAGAAAAAAATTTGTAAATGGAAAAAAATTAAAAGCAAAACGCCAAAACATCAACAAAGTTATATGGAGCACAATTCAACGTACATTGGCTTCCGGTTTGGTCTTGGATCTTTGATTTCGGAGATGGTCTTTGGCAGCGATCATGCGCCTAGACTTTGCTACTCCAACTTAACGGGGGAATACAATATTAGCGCTGTACCACTCTACACATGCCTTATTTTGCTTTTAGTACTGGAAAGAATCATGCCCAGTTGATTAGAATTTACCCGCATCTGTAGACCAAGTTATCCTTGTTTTTCTTCTGGTGCGTATCCGTTCTGAATGTTTGTGATCATCATAGTAATTCTCATTTTGTTGTTCTTCTTCGCTTCATTAATTAGGCAGCTAGGCCTGTTTCGGAAACCACCTCCTTCTTGGGCGTCCAACACTTCTCTTACCGGTGGGTTTGTACACGCAAGCTAAAAAATGACTCCTTTTCCGCCTTTGAGGCCAATGGCCATCTTCACCTAATATCCTGGGTAGCGACCCAGACAGGGTGCTACCACCCGGTTCAGTGAACCCCATGTTTACGAGGTTATTCTTCTTGCTCCTTCTTCCTCATCACTTGCGAGATGAGGCCCCAGGCTTGTAACCGTCGGTATTACAAAAACACCGTTAGCGGAGTTTTTCGCTAATCTCAGATTTCAGAATGATCTCAGAAATCTCAGATTTCGAAGCCACGACAGTTCCTCTGAGGTACCGAAAATCTAGCTTCATTCCTCTTGAAATGTCCCCATAATATTGTAGCTTTCTAAATTTAATGATGTAAATAATTTCCACCTTTTTCTTCTTTCTCCTGAGAACTTCTACATTTATCGTTCGAGCAGTTCATGGTATTCTCGACATTCGCGTACAGACTTCCAGCCACATCTGAAATGCCTCCAGTTTCCTTGTGATAGCTTCAATCAAGATCCAGAATGCTACATCATACAGGATTACAGAGAAGAGATAACCTATTAATATGTAATTTTTCTTTCAAGAGTAACAAAATGTATGTATGGCTCTTGAATACAGGACTTATTTCATTGGATACTGATCTATAGACTACATTTTATTTCCTGTGTATTCTCATTATTCGTTCATCATGGTTCTGAGGTAACAATACTGTTTTAAACTCTTAATCCGTGTCTAGTTGACAAAAAGGTGAGCTGCACTTAGATGTTTTCTGCTAATCATTATGAACTTTGTCTTCAGAATGTTGATGCTGAGTTCGGGCCGCTGACTATACTACACTATCCTGGCCATAAAGATTATTGTAACTAATTAAATTCTACGCTAATAAATAATTTTAAAACAGTGTTATGTTATGTACCATTAAATGCAGCATTTATTTTTATAATTATGGTCCATCTAAAGTAACGAAGACCCTTTTAAATACCCACTACTACTCATTCCAGTTGTGTTAGAACTTCAGTTACTGCATTACTGATAAATACGTTTACTTTACTGATATATACTCTTGGTAAAATTTTTAATAACTCAAAAATCCAATGCCATTGAAATAAAGTCAGATGTCCTGAAAAATATTACAATTATAAACATGAAATATCCAACAATGACTCATGGTTGAATAACAAAAGTAAAAATCAGGAAATAACTTATGAATAACTTCTGTTACATCAAATGAAAAGGTCATTTATATTATTTTAACAATAGCTAATAAAACGAATTCTGTTTTTCAGTTGTACTATTTTGTATATAAAGAGCGGGTTAATCGTTTCATCTTTACGTCTAAACTTTACTGTTGAATATAGTAGTGATTTACTAGGTAGAAATTGTTATTATAAATAGGAGCATGATAAAGGTATAAGCAATGAATCTAATAGAACAGAGGTTCGTCGACAAAAGGCGTTGGTTGATAGATGAGATTATGGCTACCGAATGATGTATGGACTTTAAGAGTTGCAACATCATTGACTAAGTATTAATCAGCAACGTTTGTGTATGGCTAGATATATATTATAACCTTACCTTAATGCAAATAGAGATATCAACTAAGAATAATGAAGCCGCCACAATTGACGAGGTCCTACGTTTATTACTCTATGCTGCAGTACTGTACTTTCACTCGTTTATTTCAAATCAACATTTTATTCTTTTCTGTACAGAACAAAAGTACATTCAACTTCGTAACTCTGAAAAAATCCTTACAAATTAACTTCAAGAATTTTTGTTTGCAACTGTACAATGGGAGAACGTAGTGCAAGAGTATAGTTTCTTCAGCAAAATGCAAAAATATGATTTTTAAATCATTAGTACTGTTTAGTATTAGTAACTGCTTAGAATTTGCGGGTGATTTGACCCTGCTGGCTCTGAACATGACTGAAGTGCGTGTGTAAATTGCTAGCCTTGAAAATATAGCCCAAAGAATTGGGTTAAAAATTTTCTACGAAAAGATTGAAATCATGGCTATTAACTCACTATGCATAAATAAAATGAGAATTAATGGTAAAGAAATTAGATTGTTTTAACAGTTCAAATATCTAAGAGAAATTATCGACTGCAATCTAAAAGAAAATACACTTGGCGAAACAGAACTTCCAAAATTGAAAAACCATAAGGAATAGCCTGGCAAACATACAAAAAAATGCCTTTTAATGCATGCTAAAACCGCCACTACAAAAGTGGTGTTATTTATTTTATTTTTGTCATCAGTCTCTAGACGGTTTGATGGAGTTTTTCAAGCTGTTCTATCTTGCACAAGTCGTTTCATATCTACATACCTGTAACACCCTACATATTTTGTGATTTGCTTTGTAAACTCTAACCTTTGCCTCCCCTTACAATTCACTCCCTCAATATTACCCTCCATTATTGATAGACCAATACCTGGATGTCTTAAGATATGCCCCACTAGTCTATGCTTTCTTCTGGTAAGATGCTTCCATATACTTCTTTTTTCATACACTCGCCTAAGAACCTCTAAATTACTTATCTTGTCCACCCACCTAATCTTTTACACTTTCCTGTAACACCACATTTCAAAAGCTTCTATCCTCCTCCTTTCTTCAGCCCCTATCACTCATGTTTCACTCCCGTATAACTACACTCCAAACATAGTGTTTTAAGAAATTTTTCCTATCTGTAAATCAATGTTTGTAGTCAGTAAGCTGTTTTTCATTTCAAAGGCTTTTCTAGCTTGAGCAATAATTCTACTTTTGATATCACTTGTGCATCTACCATTGTGTGTTATTTTACTACCTAGATAACAGAATTCTCCAACTTCCTGTATGTTTTCGTTGCCTACTTTTAAATTTCCCATCTCTTCTAAATCACTCTTGCTGCTGCACAACACTTTTGCTTTGTTCTTATTAATTATTTTCATGAAGTAATACTTTCTCATGATCTCATCCATTCCATTTAAGATATCCTCTAGTTCTTTCTTTGTCTCGGCTAATACTACTATATCATCGACGAATCTCAGCATTTGTATTGTTTGCCCTTGACTTTTTATTTCTGCATCAAATTTTTCCTTCACTTCATTTATAGCCTTTTCTATATACAAGTTAAAAAGTAGTGGTGACAATGAACAACCTTGTCATACACCTTTTCTTACAGTAGCTTCTTTTTCATACCCCTCAATTTTTAAAACAGCCGTTTGATTCTTGTTCAGACCGTAGATAACTTTCCTCTCTTTGTATTTAAGTTATTTATTCTAAGTATCAATTTAATAGTAGTTTTTGTAATTTATTTGTAGATTTAAGTAACACTATCATTTGTAATTTATAGTTTGTGATAAATACAAGTAATTTTAAACGATAGTTTGTTAATTGTTTATTTTACCCAGATCCCGAAACGGACCTTATTGATAAGTGTCACAGTATTTTTGAGATAGAAGACATTTTTGATCAGACATTTTTTTCTTTCAAATTTAGGTTAGGTTTTTAAAGAAGAATAACGTTTGTAAGTCAGTTCTGGAAAAAAACTGTAAAAACTGGTAATTGATAATAATTAATATGGATTAATAAAGATCTTTTATAGCTTTAACAATGTCTTTGAGGATAAAGATTGGTCAGGCCGGCGGAAGCTAAGAGACTTGATTGATGAGATCACGGTCTGGTGCAAATGTCCCGCCAGGGTCGGCGCCACAAACTTTATACCACCCTCATCACGGTAGATCTCTCATAGCGACTACCACTGATAATGACTTCCAGACTTTAGAACACCGTTTCCTTCTACCGGAGAATTAGGAGCCGGGAGGAGGAGTTTTAAAGGAAGAGGAGGAGATGAGATCATCCCTCAGCTCAACTAATACGACGTTGGCCGACAAAACCACCACACGCGGCGGTTGGTTCTATACATCGGTAGTGACAGATCTATGAGGGGTGAAAGTGCAGTAAGGTCACCCTTCTCTTGACTTGCTCCTATGTTACTTTATTACAATGTGTGTTGTAGAACATAAAACTTAAAAACTGACATCGAATTTTAAATTATGTCCTTAAAGTAACTCAGACAGTCAATAAAATCCTTTGGCCTCGTAAAAAACCATATTGTTGGGCTTATAAAACAAAACAAAAAAGTCTACATTATTTTTTAATTCTCTAAACCGATAAGAAAGTGTCGAAATTAATGGCAATAAATTATGATCTAAGTAAGACTATATTAAGTCACGTAACCTAATGGTTTAGTCAGCGTAAGATATTTTACTATATATTTGAAATAGTAAACCATTTATTTTCCCTAATTTCGTTCTAGTCACCAGGGAAAAACTTTTCAAAAATATCAAGTGTTTATTCTTAATGGTTATTATTTTTTTTGAAAAAGTGTAATTTATATATAATTATATCCTCGTAATGAACACCATGAGTCCTGTTCAACGTTGGGAAAGTTTCTTCATCCGACGTCGATTCCGTTGACTATTTTTCACCTGTACCCTAGGCAGGGGCCCTACAACTGGGTACTACTATCCGAAGCCAGATGGACCCAGGTTTTTTAACGAGGTTGTTACTCCTCCTGCTCCTCCCTCCTCATCACTTGCAAGATGAGGCCTTGGGCTTGCAACCGGCGCCATTAAGAAACACCGTTGGAGAACTAAGTATTTACAATTTGAACGAAAAAATAAAGTATTATCTTCAAAGTTGGAGACAGCACATGGAAAGGATGTCAGATCACAGGATACATAAGAAGGCGCACTCCAGAAATGAAAAGAAATGTCGGTAGACCTAGGAAAAGATAGAGTGTGTGAATTTGGAACATGATGCTGCCTAATCCTTGTTTGGAAGAAGGAGAGAAGAAGAAGTAACAAGAAATCACCTAATGCCTTAGTAGTAGGCTACATAAAGTTATTCAACAAAAAAGGGTAAAATTTATGATGATAGGTTTAAAAGTAAAAAAAAATGTGTATTATCTATGATATGAAATTTTAACTCAGTTATTAATATTTTTAATAGTTTTCATTTAAATAAGAGGGTCATAGGAAAGCGACCGTTTCAGACGATAGATTATATTCCAGACGGTCTGGCACGTTTGCTTCTAGTTGATTTATGCTGAGTTGGGCGCCTGAAGCCAGTAAATCCGCGAACTGTCGCCTCAACCGTTTCACAAACTAAGAGAGTTTCAGTTTGAAAATCAACTCGAAATATATATCTAAAGGAATCTGTTAAATAAAATTTACCGTTGATGAATGGAGTAGCAGTGAATCATGAAGGCTATTTCGAAAACACCCGCATAAAATTTGACTATACCAGACTTACAACTTAAAGCTAAACAAAAAATAAATTGTAAAATATATACTAAAAAAAAGATTAAACAGGAAATTCTGTCTGAGTTGTAATTCTTCCAGGCGTGTCTTTGATGTTTTAACTCGGAACATAAAAAAATATATCAGAAAATGACAAAACATGCTAAGTTTATTGCGTATCATTTTTCATTACACACAGATGTTGAAATTGGTCTTTTAAAATCTTAACCAGTAAAATGTATCTCACAATTTTTTATTTAGTTTGTGAGTTAAATAATATTTAATGAAATTAATGTTAATTTAATTACCAAATGATAAATTACACGAATAAAAACTTATAATATATTTACTTTTAATAGAAATAGTAAAGCACCATGGAACGTAATTAAATTATTTGATGATTTTATTTTTATTTAATTATTTGTGTTCAAATAAATCTCTAAAGTCAAAGTTAAACAAAATAAATTTTATTAATCAATTTAAAAAAAAATAAATTAGGACATATGGAATACAACTTTTTTGGGATATTTTGCGAATTCAACATCTCAATTTCCAATCAACAACTCTATTCCAGTCAAAAACCATTAGAAATCTGTTGCATAGTTAATGTTGAACATTAAATTTAAAAGCTCTCAACTTAAAGACAGTAAAACAAGAAATATCAGATATCAGGGTTAAATATTTGGGTAACTAAAGTCATTTAATATTCTAAACAATACCAAGCAAAATGTTTAACAAAATTATAACTTAAGATATAGAACATGAAAAACTTACAACTTTTAAATCAAGTACTTTTTGCAGAGTTAAATTTTGCGTCATTTAATTAATGATTATCCGTATTTTTAAGTCGAACAGAGATTGATGTTCATTTAGCGTAATTCACTCTTGATTAAATTAGGTTATGTTTTTAATTTTACATTGCTAACTCATGATGAAACGTGGAAAAAAGAAAGTTCTGTGAGTGTTACATACCAGATATTTAATGTTTTCCCGTAAATATCACAAAAGTCAAAAATTTATGGCTATTTGTCTTCCTTAAATATTTTAGTCTTTTTGGTGTGTTAGTTAGGCCAACTTATTATTCCGATAAGATAAGCAGACTGTAATGCACCAGGACATAGAAAATCTAGTGCAAAACACTCACACGATTTTCTCTTGTCAATGTAGATAATGAAATAATCACCTATGTTTAATCATGAGCAAACAATTTAAAATGAAAAACATAACCTAATTTTAATAATGAGTGAATAACACAAAAGAAAATCAACCTCTGCAGAACTTAAAAATATGGCCCATCAGTATTGCCTCTAATCTAGGCTAGACTAGACTGTAGAGAAAAATGCTTAAAATAAAAGTTATTGGTTTTTTAAATTTCTATAACTTTGATTTTGCCCATAACAGGCAGGTAGAGTGTTAAATTATTATTTACACTCGATCTGTTAGTTGTTAGATCTGTTAGTTAGGGCTACAACAAATAGTAGTTCTGTTTCTTGTCACATCATCAGCCAATTATATGACTGAAGCATTTAAGAACAGAAGAGGTAGAGGTGTAAAATTCACTAGTCACAGTTATCTTTTTGACAGTAATGAATTTCGTCATTATACAGCCAGCCCATGTGGCGAATGAATTGAAGGTGTCACTTGCAGGGTGGAAAGTAGATGCTTTTCAGAGGAGTCTGGCATGCTGATAATCATAATTTAACTCAGTGAGGAAGGTGATATAAAAACATCTCACTTCTCGTTTTACTTAGTAAAGCCTATAAAGGTTCAAACCAGCCTTTCGGCTGACCAAAACAATAACTTTGATTATATACAATTTTGTCGTAAAATGCATACTAAGGCTACAAATCTTAAAACATCTCATTTTTTACCGATTTTGTTGAAAAAAAATGAAAATTACTAATTGCTTTTAAACTAAGCGTTGTACAATACATATTTGAAATAGAAGTTATTGTAGTTGTAGTCGTTGTTTTAAATGTTCTACGTCGTAGGAGCCAGTTTTGAGAAAATTGCAAAAAAGTGAAAATCACACGAATAAAATACAACTTCCGGTTGATTGCTTTTGATGAAAATGTTCGTGTCGGATTTCGCAGAGGTACCTAACTAGGTACGCTATTCCATTTTGAGATTTGTTCACACACACTGGCAGCCACACACACACACACACAAACACAAACACCACCAATTCCCTAAAAACATGTGTTCTTTGGTTCAAGAGGCATGAAAACGTGTATATCCGGTGAAAATGCGATTTCAAAAAATCGCCATGAAAACAATACTTTCCTTCCTTGTATATATATTCATACAGCGCAAGAAAAAGTAAAAATATAAAATCAATAGGCTGAGGATTTTTTTGATTAATACCGTACATTATTAATTTTACTGTAATTACGAATCGAATTGGATTCGTCTTTGTTTTATGATAGATTTTTTATACACTATAAAATAACCAGTTTTTATTTCAAAACGCAGACTTTGTTCTAAAATTTATTATACGAAATGATAAAATGGTCAATATTTATTTTAAATTCTTCAATGAAAATAATTTTGAATCTTAGTTGTGGAAACTGATTTACTAGTAAAATAAACAATTTCTTTTTTCTTTTTCTCAAAACTTTTGGACTTCGAGATCTAAATGTTCATTTTCAATTATAAGCAAGTAATGTACTTTACCGTACTAAGCTATTGAATGTTAAACTGTTGTATTTCCTTTTGTAGTCGTTAATGACTACATCGTCAGTGCGACTTAAAGTTAAAAAAATGCTTTAAAAAATTGAATAAGACATGTTGAATAAATTCTTAAAATCCTTTGTTGGTTTAAATTGAACTTCACTCTTACTCAATGGGTTTTAATTTATAGCCCACTTGTCCAATATTGAATGTAAGCCTCTTTTAAACTTCTCCGTGAGTCCTTTTTTGCGTGCTGTGTCCAGTTAAATTGCACCACTTTCTTGAATCCTAGTAAAGGTAGTTCCTTTAATATGAATTTTAATTCTAGGTAGTTACCGGTGTAGCCTACTTTGATTGTTGGGGTTCAAATAACAATACCCTCTCAGGAATGGTCGGTGTGAGGCTGTATAATACTTCCATTTACACGTTATACATATCATCCTCATCTCATTAGGTAGGGTCTCTTATTGTTTTTAAATTGAACGGACTGGATCATACACATATTAGGGGTTAAAAAATACTTTTCTGATGTAATCTGCTCATCACATTTGTTGTCGTTCTTCCTAGTTTTAGCTGGCCATCGCCTCCTTTTTTAATAATACTATTATACCTTCCTCTTTAAATCTTTCATAATGGCCTACTCATTTAAATTTGTCGAATAATTTCTTGTACGATGGCTCGTACATTTTGGTGCGGTTTCTTATATGTTCGTTTGCTTTACAATGTTACAATATTACATATATATTTATCATTGAAAGTCCATTGCACGTTGTATTTTGCTAGTTTGCTATTATTCCTTTAGTGAACATCCACTTTTGTGAACCGTACGTTAGCGAGTACACACGAATCAAATACTTTGTTCTTCACATTATGTAGGATATCTTTTTCTCAGAATACCTTTCAGTCTTCCAAATGCAGTTCATGTAAACCGTCTTCTTCTGTCGACCTACGCCGTTTGATTAATCATTGTTTAGAACATATTAAATACGAATTCATGATAACTTGGTACAATACGCCAGCCTACAATACGACATCATTTTTTACTCCATCTTTTTCAAAAAAAATTATTTACGGGACAGATATAAAAAAGTCACATCGGATTTCTGCATAGAAAGTTAAGTAAACTTCCAAAAGTCAAAGAGATTTCACCAGTTTTCTTACCATTTTTCTTCTCATGGCACAGTATAATTAGTTATTTTTCCTTTCTACTGGTGATTCATAATGATGCCAACATAATTTCTATTTCCGATTAGATATTATTTTTACAGGATCTTGATTTGGCTTTTAACGTATAAGGTTGTGCGTTAATTAAACGCTTTAATTAAAATTTTCCGTGATGCGCAGCGCTGTAGCTGCTATTGTATCTAGGTTTTTTATAATTAAAAAAATTTTGTTTCCATGCTGGGTAAGTTTTAATTTATCTTGATACTACGGACCAGCCCAGACAATCAGTACAGATAATCTACTAGAAATTGCTTTGGATTGACAGATTTTTGCTTCGATGGGAGGTATACATTAATCGATTATGTCAACGTCTGTGGAAAACTAAATATTTATTTAAGAAATTTAAAAGTGTCCTTGGAACCCTGAAAATTGTTTACGGTGCAGTCACTCTTGATTTACGGGATTGTGGGTTAGGGTAGGGTTTGGTATTGCTATTTAAATCCCTGTTAGCTTAGTACAGAAATTAGCTTTAAAGTTATAAGTAGAAAACTGCCTCGGTAACCGCCAGAATAGGCCTAACTCTTTGGAAAAATCAAAGTGATGAATGTTAGGCAATATTTGTAAGGGAGATCTTGAGAAAGTTACATAGAATCAATCGAACGTCCAAAATAGATCCTATAAGTTTGACACAAGAAACAAACACCTACTTCTCCCAGACAAAGCAAGAAACGCGCTTTATGAGCGAAAATTCTCTCAATTGGCCCCAAAATTTTATAATCTGCAACTTAAACATATAACTTAACAGACTGATATTGCAGAAATGAATAATTAATATTGAAAGGGACAAAATGGGAGCGATGGTAAGTAAAACACTAAATTAACTGTGAGCTCACTTACCATATTTTTTGTGGTAAATAGTTTAAAAATTAGTGAAATATTATTATTTTTTACATATCCTGGCATATGGTTTTTTAAATGAAGTTGGATATAATAATTTCCACGGTCTCAATTATTGAAATTAATGTGGTAATAGGAAAGTATGTCTGCATAAAATTTAATATAAAATATTAAGCTAAAAATTGTATCCTTCTTTTTGAAAATAAAGTTTTTCAAAACTTTATTTTCACTCTAGTTCACTCTAGTTCAAGTTTAGGTCTTTTCCAGTGTTGGGTTTCTTTGAAAAGCGAGCTCTCCTAAGCGTGGCTTCCTTTCGTTTGGCCCACTAGAAATAAATAAATAAAGTATTATTGTAATAAAGTTATAACGGTTGGGTGATTGATTTCCTAGGGTCATGTATGATCAAAAACCGCTGTTTGTTTTTATCCAATATGAAGTATACTCAAGTCAAAAATTCATCAAAAACAGCCATAAAGTCGGTTGAATTTGTACCACTGAAACAGTACCCGATGAAAAACGAAATTTATAAGAAAAAATGAACATAATTGTCTGGTGTTCAACTCAAGAGATATAAAATTATATAGTATTAACTTGGGGACTATAATTCAATCACCAACCAAAATATAAATCCCTATATCTAATGCTAAATCCTCGAAGGGATTAAACAGCAACAAGGTTAGGGGAAGTAGAAAGACAGGGAGACGACCGACTGATGATTGACGAGTGACTGGTACTACTAAACTTAGAAAATCGCAACCGATGATAGATTACTATTAACAAGACCGAGTGCTATCAACTGAAAGAGCCCTCCTCCTCAAACTGACTAATCGTATTAGGCCTAGGCCTAATAAAGAGAGATTTTCCTTTAATTAGAAGCATACAACGTAAGCCTACTTCAACATGTTGTTACATCCTACTTATAACACAAAATGAAATCCCGGTTTTTGTACCTGAAAGTCTAAAAATAATAACACTGGAAAAAAGATTTAGTAAATATTAAATAGTTTTCATCAGTATTTTTTACTTAGTTCCAATAGCACAATTGGTTATGACCAGAGTTTATTGAATTTTGAACCAGATTAACTGAAGTACATTTTCCGGGTTTCGTAATCCAGACATATCGATTAACACTTTTCCACTGCAAAATTATATCGCGCTAACTGTAAGTTGTTTCCTTTACTGTTTCATTCATTGAAGTTTTTGATAAATATTTTTTACGAATAACGAGAAAACTATTAAATTTCGTTTCTTTCCTTAAATGGTAGTTATATTTTTAATTATCTGTATATTATTTCTGTGTTTAGGTCAACAGCCGAAAGGCTGTATATAGTGTATAGTAAGGCTGTGTATAGTGAAATTCATTACTCTCAGAGGAGATAACTCTGACTAGTGTCTTTTACACCTCTACCTCTTTTGTTCTTAAATAGTTCAGTCATATAATTGGCTAACTGATTATGTGATAAGAAACAGAACTATTTTTTCGTAGCCCTGGAACCAACAGATCGAGTGCAATTGAAAACTCCAGTCAACTCTAAATGCGGACCTTACACGGTTTATAATACTGACAATACGTTAGCATATTGACAATAATATTGACCGTGAAAGGTGAATAATTTGGATTGACGTTTAATATTGATGAAGTATTGACAGAAATCCGGATTTTTTGATTTTCAAGTATCGATACTGGAAAATTGGAAGGGTATTGTCAATACTGTTGACCTTGTAGTGGCGGCGTCAATATTTCCATCACTCGTCATTTCTGTTCAAGTCTCCCACCGGTGAAGAATAAGTAGTGAAAATGACCGACCCATTTACTAAATTTAATTACAACATATCTTCTTGTGGCCAAGTACCTCAGAGTTAAGGTTATTCTTCACTAATATTTCTACTTTCTCTCATGCTTGTGTCCTCTCTTTTCATAAATGGTTTACCCATCTGTAACAATTTGTTAAAGGTACTTTCCTCCACTCGAAAGTAGTTCCTGAACTCGTCAACGTTGCTAAGGCTGATTTCCTTTAACAGTACTAGATGAGAATGTTCATCTCTCTTTTTCAACCATTACTTCATCCAGCGTTTTCTTTTTACTCGTCTAGTAGTTCCAAGCGCCAAAATAATAGCTATGCAAGATCTTTTACAATCATTCATGTTTGGAAAATAAAATTTGACAAATAACCAAACAAAACCAAACAAAACTCGCGGCGGAAAAAGGTAAGTACTGAGCAAACTTATTGACAAACAGTTTGTCAAAAATATTGACTGTGTAAGGCAGATAAGTATTGAGGCTGTTTGGCACGAGTATTGATGAAAGTATGTCAATATTATTATTATTATTAATCGTGTAAGGTCTACATAAAGCGATACAAGATAAGCGATATATTATATAGTAAGGAATATATTTTGACGATACGAGTATATTGCTATAGTTGATTTCACGTTCAGAATGCAGTACGGAAAGTCCATAACCAATGTATTTCATATGGGAGTTTGAGCGCTACTACACTGAGTAAAAATATCGACAACTCGTTCTCATTTACAAACTCCTATTGAATAATGTAATACGAAACCATACTTAATATTTGTATAGTTTTAAAGATCAGGTACCGACAATTACTATAGTAATGGAATGGTTTATCAATTTGTCTTTTTTAATAATTTTAAAGTAAATAATATTTACTGATTAAATTTTGGTAGACAATTAGGAAAAAAACAATTATTCCTTGTTTGACCACCCGTCTTTTTCCGTCAGGGGTGAAAAATAGACTGTATGTTTGGTATAAATTCACAAGTGTCAAAATTATTTAGAGATTTTCGGAATATGAAACACGACCCATTATCTACCTTTAATCTGCTTTCGAATCAGTGATTTTTTTCAAACTCTGTTATTATTCCTGTTGACGTCCAATATTCAACATTAAAATTACAGATTCTATTTAATTTATATCAAAATAATAAAACATACATGTTGTTGAAAGAGGAAAGGTATTTGATGTGAAACTCAAAAATGTGACGAGATTTAAACTTTGAACTTTGTATGGGTGTATCTTATCTAAATATCAAAAATTATAATGATAAAATTTTGTAGCGTAATAAAATACAATTCATTTGAAAGCGAATGTAATTTTTTGATTAAAAATGAGCTTCTTAGAGCGTGGTAAACGAAACTTTAAATATTTTTGCCCGTGATCTTCGGATGGTGTCGGTGAAGGAGAGTTATTGTATTGGCTGTGCCTGATGTTTTTCGTACGCCTGATAACACAACGGGTTCTTATAAGAGCTGTACTGCATTCTGAACGTAAAATACAGTATAGGAATGTTCATGACTGCGGGCGATATGTCGGCGTGAACTGGGCGATAAAAATTTGGTGGGAACACAATTCTCACCACTTCAGTTACAAATATGAGCTCAAGTGAGGACGACGTTGGGGGTTATTGGTTCAGGCGTAGGATGAAAAAAGGCAGTACTGGGTACATCCCTACAATCTTACAAACGTCCACCATAGCTCGACTGTTCTTTTTCGAGAGCTGTCTCAACATGAATAAAAATTACGTTTTTCAGAAAATAAAAGTAGGGATTGTAGGAAGATTGTAGGGAATTACCCAGTATTTCCTTTTTCTTCTTATCTTATGCCTGAACCAACAAGACACTACAATGTCTTTCTCACTTGAGCTCATATTTTGTGACAATATTTTCCCGTTGTTAGAAAAATTGCTTTCGCATTGTTTGTAGGGCACAGCCTGACCTCAAGATGTTAAATTACCTACTCAAATTAGTAAATTATCATAACCTCTTCGTACTCATGGATGTTAGTCGATTAACCATTACATTCATGTCGCTATGTGCTTTTATTTATTTCATTTTGTAAAAATAATAATTAACATAATACGATTGAGAATAAACGAATTATGAAAGAAATATGTTTTTCTTATTGACTTTCCCTTAATATTTTTTTTGTATCTATTTTTTCTTTATTGAGTTGGCTTCTTAAATAAATGGTTTTTCATATAAATTTTATTATAAAATAGAATAAAATTATTTTTGATACAGACAAAATTTTAAACTAGTCGAGTTTTCATGAAAGCAATAATTCCACTCAGTCATCCGTTTAAAACTATCCGTGGTTTACCAAAGAGCGAGACAGAAACTGAATGAGAGCGAAGAAAAGAGAAAGAAGGTTGTATAGGTCCAAAGATCTATAAATCTAACAAGGGTGAAGGGGCATTTATCAGTAGACGAAAAATCCCCGCCAGTTAGGTCCTCTTTTAACCTCTCTGAAAGTTTATCGTTTTCTATAATGAAATCTCAAAACACGATTTAATAAACATTCTTGTTTGGTTTGCTCTTCTTTCTTTTGTTCATTCTATTTTTTATTATTTCTTTCTTCGAAGACAGTTTTAGCGATCCAAGAGATTTGTGCTCACATATGAAGGAGAATTTTAGAAGGATTGGTTAACGTGGAATGAAAGAAGAATATATTACATTGCCGTTTCAGCATGCAAATAGATTATAAATCTTTGTGATTTGTTTGGTCATGCTCCCAGTGACAGGTCCCCCTAAAAGAAGCGCCTAGCGTTTACTTCTCCCACTACTTTATTATATCTCTTCTCTTCCTATATATCTTTTTATTTTCTCGCTGTACAACAACAACAACAACAACAACAAGTCTCTCACGATTCTATGATAAGTCCGATTCGAATTTACCCATGTGCTGATTATGTTGTCCGGAATAGCTACTTCGACAATGCATACTTATATACACTACCACGGAGCACTTTCCTTGTTTTTTATTTTTTTTTGTACCGTACTTTACTGGTAACGATATTATCTGTTTACTTGTACACACCAACCAACACGGGATCTCCAAGAACTAACATCGTGGTTTCTTGTTAAACTATTTTGCGTCCCCAAAGACAATAAATATTAGCAATCCTTTTTTTATTTTATATTCTCCTTCTGGTTTTGACCTATGAACTTTTAAGTTATCTTACAATCATTTTAGCTCCCATTGAAGTATTAGATTAATAGATTATGTTAATTTTATTGAATTTCTTATTGAATAATAACAAAGAAGTTTGTACAATTGAATTTAATCATTTAATGTTGTAAACTTTATTATAGCGAAATTGAAATTAAAATCAGTTTAAATTAAATTTAAACATGACAATAGCAATTTATAGTACGATTATATTAAAATATTTACAAAATGTTTTTATAAATATAACGAGAAACATTTAAAAAAGTTAGGAGAGCATCTAAAACCTTTCGAAATCAGTCTCTCGACAACAGTGAAGATACTAACTAACTGAAACTGTTTTAAAACATTGGACTTACCCTTACGATTTTGTTAAACATTTAACTTATTTCAGTTTTTATACTTCTACTACCAATCATCGTCATGACATAATCAGCGTCATTATCATCTCTGTCATCGTCATCTTCAGTTTCAACTACTTCATGTTTAAGAGATATTAATGCCCAGTTCAGAGTCATGTTTAGTTTTTATTTTTGATCAGAGTTTAGTCATATTTTGAAAGCCACTAATGAGTATGTTTTATATTGTCATTCTAAGAACGGTATTATTAACACTTTTACAGTCTTTGCTTAAAGTTTGCTTTTACATTTAAAAAACTGATTGTCGAAGAAATACCCTTTTTAAAAAAGTATATGGTAGTACGGAATCCAAAACTTCTGTGAAGCTACTAAAGTAACATTTCAAAAATTCAAGCTTTTCAATATAAATTCTTAAAAACAATGAGTAACAAGTGTCCCTTATTAATACTTTTTTAATATTTTAGTTTATTTACAACCAACAAATTATTGATGTTTATTTACAAACCAAGTTGGACACTCATTCCAATCATTTGGCTATAAATCTTCTCGATGACAATATTGAACACCAAAGACTCGAGAAGGCGAGAATATTAGATCTTCCATTCCGTTTCACCTGATCAAAAATGTTTAACCATCCTTTTAAGATCAAAAACACAAAATTATACTGCGGTTGTCAACTCTTATTTATTAATAAACTAAATCTTGCTAACTCTCATTAATCTAAAATTAATCATCTAATAAATTTTCTATCATCAGTTACACAGATCTTCAGTATCACGTTTTCATTCGCTCCTTTTCACACCTTCATTCACTTCATCCGTATAAAAAAAAAAAAAAAAAATTGTACGTCACCAAGACCAAGAAGAAACCCTTCATCAACTATAACCAAACGATGACATGGAAGCAACGCTGCTGAGTGCTGTCTTCTTCAAGTTTTATTCATCATCAACACATTTACTGAAAGTTTTTGTTAAACTGTTTGTAAATAATTCTTACTGTTAAAAAAAAAAAAAAAAAAAAAAAAAAAAAAAAAAATTACAAACAACATAATAATATTATATTATCTTATGTTAAGCCCACGGTAAGTAAAACAGATCTCTTCTATTTACTATGGTTAAACCTACCTATTTAGCACTAATTTTAGTTGTCTATTTCTACAAATAGTAATTTTATTTCGTATTTAGATTTTTTCTTTTTTCTATTTATAGTTACACGTAGTTATAAATGTATGAAATATATTTTTTCTCTATATTTAGGAAATTTACAATCTGTTGGATACAATCAGTGAATATGATAACACAAAATTTAGAAAAAATTAACATGATATAAACGTGAGTGAAAACACAGTCCAGTGACAGAACTCCTACGTGAATAAATAAGTGTAGCATTAAGTACAACATTTAGAAGTCTGTAATGGATAGTCAATAAGAGTACTATGTTAATTGATGAGATCCCGGCTCCATCGACATTTTAGTCGCCTTATTGGATTGTTTGGGAGAGTCTGCGTAGCCAGATTTGAGATCAATGGGTTATGGTGGTTCACGAGTTTCTTCCTAAATTTTGTATAGAGTTTTAAGAAAACGTCGTTTATGTAGGGTACGTTTAGGTCTGAGTGTAGCGTTTTATTGGTTACATAATAGGGGGCGTTAACTATCCTCCATAAAGGCCTTGAGTGAAAACGCTGAATTTTTGCTAATACCGATGGTTTTGCACAGCAGTAAAGCTGACTGGCATAGTCCATATTGGTCGAAGGTAGGAGCTGTAAATGGTTAATTTAGATGTAGCTGGTAGCTTGGATTTGCGTGAAAGAAGTCTGTACAACTGTTTGAACCTTTCCTGGAGTGCCTTTTTCGTTTTATCCACTTGTACATTCCATGTGAGCCTATTATCTAGACAAACCTAGATAATCGGTAGATTCAGAAGTGTGAGTTGAGTGTCATAAAAAATATATTAAATATATGTAGTTTTATTAATTTTTAACGGTAAGTAGCTAAAATAGTTTAGTACACGATGTATTATTGATGTATTAATGTATTAATGAGAGTTGGGATAATTCACAAGAGATAACATGTCGCATTGCCAAGACCAGAAATGTCTTCAAAACTATGAATTTAGTCTTTTAAAGCCACTATTGACACTAAAACGAGACTCATGAAATGTTATATGTTCTCAGTCCTATTGTATGGAGTTGAGGCCTGGACTCTGACAAAAGCAAAACTTAACAAAGTGAGAGCGTTCGAACTTTGGCTGTTTAGGAGAACGATGTGAATATCCTGGACGCAGAAAATTAGTAATGCGGATATGCTACGTCGATTGAACAAGGCAGCGGAATTGGTCAGCATACTGAAGGCGCGAACGCTGCAATATCTCGATCATATCATGCGAGATGAGTGCAGGTATGAATTGCTCCAACGCATTCTGCAAGGAAAAATCGACAATAGAAGGGAACCAGGATGCAGAAGAATTTCATGGTTGGCCAACTTGAGGGTATGGTTTAACAAAAGCTAAATGTAGAGTATGCATTGCCATGATGGTCGCCAACCTTCGGAACGGAGAAGGAGCCTGAGAAGAAGAATAATATGATGAATCATTTAGTGATTTGATTGTTTCTAGTGATTTGATAAATTCTAGTTACAATTAGTATGTCATTTATATTTTAAGATATTTGTAAAATTTAGATTAATAGTTCTAATAATTGTAACATATTCCCCAAAAAGGGTGAACGGCCGAATGATTTTAAAATAAAATTTGTTTAACAGAGCTAGAAAAAGTAAGTAGGCTATGTGAATGTAGCTACTTACATAACGATACCAAAAAATATAATAATTTTTTTAAAATATTAAATTGAATCTATACAAAAAATGAATAACAGATCTATTAATTAAAAGAAAATACTGAATAACAGATGAAAAGAGAAGACGAAGAAGACTGAATAGATGCTGATGATAATGAATATTATGAACTTAAACTGATAATGGAGGTTGTTCATTAAAATCTGAATTGAAGATCAAAAATAGTTTTGCCTGTTTTAACCTTTTAAATATTTTACTACTACAAAGTAAATTGAGCGCTAAAGAATTCGGGTAATCTTATTTTGTTTTTTAGTATTTTGCACTTAACTGCATAATTACATCGTCTGAATGTGAAACTGTTTACTTAAAAATTGAAGAATAAATGTAAAAATTATGTTGGCACTAGCACTTATCTTCGAGGAAAATAATGCTGAAATATTGAAAACGCTCCAATTTCTAAAATCGATTTACAAAACTTATAAATTTTATTAGATAATCCTGAAAATTTTTTTAACTTTAATATATCTATTTACAAATTTAAAATTTCAACAATCAAATTTGTTAAAACGGAAGGAAAAGACATGAAGTAGGTCAGTGACACTCAGTGGTGTATGTTCTAGTGTGATCAATTGAACAATTTTATCATTCTAAATCTGGGAAACAAATAGTAAAGAAATATGAGAAAAAGTTATTTGGATTTTATTTAATTTTTTAGATGTAGGCCTATTTAATTTATGTCACGTTAGGTCTCTATTCCACTATTTCCACAGTCTCTTTGGTGGATTTCCAGTAAGATTTAATTGTGCTATTCCTTGATTAACTTGTTAGGAGTGTCGGATAGTCTGTTGTTGAATCGTGGGTAACTTGTTCTCACAAAATAAAATAGTACACCATAATTTGTCGAAAAAGTTTGGAATGAAAAGCTTGTAATATTTGGGTGTTACTAGGTGTAGCATAGCCAAAAATTTGAATTTCAAAAACCCAAATAGGTTTTTGTAACATCTCAGTTTATTTACAATCAGTCTAAAAATGACTGTAAGTAATTATGGTAAAATATTTACACGATGGAGACAATACGCAATAGTATTGCTTCCAAAAGAAAAAGAAAATTATTTATAATTTTTGAAAACCCTAAATGTAGATGAAAGATGAAGAACAGTACCTAAAAGAAAAAAACTTAATAAAAAAATATAATAGAGATGACAAATAGAATGAGTAGAAAATTATGATAATAGAGAATAATATAAAATTAACAATGAAGTTTATTCAGTTTATCTTAACGGAAGATCAAGTAATTTTATTCGTTTTAGTCTAGTTAATTCTTCACTATTACTAAGTAAATTAAACGTCAAGGGGTGATATTCTAATTTTACTTGATATTTTGAACGTAGCTGCATAATTTCTTCTTTCTCGGTGTTTACAAGTAAATCATTAGCATTGCATCATCCAAAAGGGTTTAATAAAAATTTGTAGTCATAATTTTTTACGCAGAGGCAATCTGGATTGTTTGCCAGTTAATCGGGTAAGTTCTTTACATTTTAAGTTCGTTTCATTTTGAACAAATGGTTAAACAAAAGTAAAATAAATCTAAAAAAGGTGAATGATATTTTACAATACTTACTTAGTAGTGGTATTAAATATGCAAATAGGAATCTAGAAAATATTATATTTATAAATGTCTAACTTAAATCAATAGCAAGTTATAAGTTGTACACGTTTAATATTGTGAAGAGGTATGCATACTTAAATAACTGAAATAAAATGGAGCTAGATTTCGGTTACGAACGATTGGTTTTTGGAATGATTGTAGCTGGGTTTTTAACAACAACCCACAACCCCGTCTAAATAGATTTATATATATATTTTAAAGTTAGACTATAATATTTGTTTGTTTAACAATATGTAAATTAGAATGAAAATAGCCGTAAGCGTGAAGGGGCACCCACTGGACCGGACGCTGTAAATAAAATATCGGACACAAGTTGATTCTTTTTCTTTTATATTTACCCTCTTTTTCTATCTCTATATAAAACAGATATTTATATACAGAAAGGTGTAGAATAAACTAATGGAACAATATGAATCATTGTCACTAATTTGCATTCACATCGCCTTATGAAATGGGGAGAGGCACGTCGATTAGATTGTACAATAAAATTTATTAGAAATTCAATAACTTTATTTATTTATTTTTGTAATTTGTTGAATCGATAGAGAAATAATTAATTTACTTTTCATTTAAAAAAAAAGTAATCAACATGATTGTAAATTTTAACAGCTGAGTTTACTATTTTTTATGTTATAGCGTACATTCAACGTGTTGTTGAATGAAGATCCTTTTGCCAAATATTTTCAGTATTTTCATTCTGTGGTAATAGTTTCTTATAGTCAAATTTTCAATTTATGGTTTAAAAAACCGTTAAATTTTTAATTTTAGTTTATCTTTTGTGGCTAAGTTCGTCAGCAATTTCCGTTCTAAACCGGAAAAATAAAGACTGAAAAATCCGTCCATATTGCATTTACGCTTCGGAAAGGACTGAAGTCATGACTTTTTCTACAAAGCATGCCCCTACCTCATAATAATAAAGTTCGTTATTTCAGTTTACATCTTGACCAAAAATTGAGGTGGAATTGCTTTATAAAAATTTAGCGACTTCTCCTGAAATCTCTGTTTAAGCAGCTTTGTAGGTTGATTCATCATAGATAAATTATCAGCTAACATCGATACTGATCGAAAAAGCCTTTTAATTCCCGTGAGGATGTATGAGTTACAACTTTGCTACAGTGAAAAATCAAGTCATTTGTTTTACTACTGCTGTCTATCCAGGGATTAATAAGCTACATTTCTCAAACCTAGATTTCTAAACTAAACTCTTCTTAAAAACCAACTATTGTTCTGTTCGTAATATGTACACTTTTATATTGTGCATTTCACAAAATACATTTTACACTAGAATTCTACCATACACTGACTCAAAGGGTTTCTTTCTCTTAAACCGGTACACTACATCCGAGTATTATGGCTTCACAAGCTGATGGAGCGTTGCCTTGCTTCATGCTTTTGTGCGTATCTCCTTATTTCATTTGTGACTAATTCTACCTTAAGGTATTTATAAAGATACTAGTCTCTGACTACCCACGAAGCACTGATAATATTCCTTAATTATACTGAAATCTCTGAATAATTCCGATGTTACTCTGACTGACACAACTTTATAAATCAATCAAGCGATTTACGAAATATATATATATAGGGCCTATATAATTAATTATTCCAATCTAAATGGCTTCGCCTTATCAATTATTATTGGCTTATAAATAATAATTAAAATAGTCTTTGCTAATAACATCTAATTAGATACAAATTTAAGAAAGGGTAAGCGAAATACTTACCAAATTAATGCCACAAACGAACGCTACACTGATCTAAAATTCCGCATGCGTTTTCTATAAGTGAAGATTCGCAGAAGTGATGTAAATTTTGATCAAGTCCTCCTAAAATATTAATAAGGGGTGTGATTTTTCACCGTGACATCAGTCCTATTACAAGATATATCTATGAAGTTTTTAAGGTGAGTTTTTCTAGATGACGGGGTGCAGGCCTATTGTTGCAACCCCTAACCTGATGGATCAGGGGTTCTTGTAGAGCTCCCTTCTCTATAGGAAATCTGTCTTCTCCACAGCTCAAAGAGCACTGCCCACCCTCGAATTTCCTTCGGTGTTTAATCCCCTAGGCTCTTCCACTCTCTCTTGTTGGAAAATTCTTCTTCGCCCGCCATTGAGACCATTGACCATTTTCATCCGTGACTCCATGTGGGAGCCTATAACAGGGTGCAATCATCTGGAACCAGATGGACCCTGTTTTTTAAACCATATTTTTACTCAATTTGCTCCTTCTTCCTCATTATTATCCAGATGAGACGCGAGGCTTTCAACCGCCTGAAAACAACACCGTCCATATAGGCCAGGCAAGCGGTACAAGGGCTGAATGAGTACACAAGAAAAATGCACTAGAGATGGACTACTTACGCAGGAATTACCAAATCTCTAGGATGAAGCGAGCCAGGAATGCACAAATAAAAGAGATCATAGGGAAACTGACCATATAGATAGAGGAAATTGAGCAAAAGCGTCTGAAATAAATGATGCATGCACAAAGGTTGGAGAACGAAATATGGCCAAAGAAAATAATGATTTGAAATTCACCAGGGAGCAAAAGATGTCGTAGGCCACTGATATCACGGTGTGGTCAAATGTGGCGCGACATAAACGCCAGGAATTTTTAGTAAGGAGGATTGGATGTCTAGAGAAGGATGGCATGTGAAATGAGCGACTACCAGAGTAGTAACAAAACGCAAAAACGTGATTCTCCTCAGGAGTACCAGTTATTATTGCAATACTTTCCCAATAAATTATAAATCCAAAATTCGACAAAAGTCTTCAAAAGTGGCACCGAGAAAAAAGAAAAACGTATGAAAGAAAGAACAAAATAAAAGAAAAGTGAAATGAAACTTAGAAGGACAATAATTTTAAATAAAGATAAAATATACAATTTACTTGTACCATAAACTGTTTTCAAAATATTTGTCGTTAATTTTTTCGGGCTAATAGGCTATTCTTCGTTATTAAAACATAAATAAAAAAGCAAAACCGAAAGCAATATATATTTTAAAAAACTAGTCTACTGTTTTAGATGCACAAGGGATCATAAAAGTTAAAAATGTTTATTATATTTTATTGTGCTGTCTGAATAAAGAATTGGTTTTAAATTTGCTAAAAGTAAATTCAGGGTATTGGATGATTTTGCGTAAAATTTTTTAAGTAGTTACTTTTATTAGCTGTCTTAACTTAACAGTTTGACGTTAAGAACATACTGACCGGAATAAAATACAAGATGTTTTTTCCTTTTAAATAGAGAATAGAAAACGATGGGTTGTAAAATTGGTCGAGTGTAATTAAAAAGCAGTTTACGGGGCGTTAATACGGGCGTTTTTTAGTATATTTAAACTAACATGCACCTTAAACTAACTTATGACTTAAGCTCTATTTACTTTTGTTTATGGACCGTAAAATCTGTTCTTGTTTGGCGGTAGTAGCAAGATGTTAGTCGACGTTTCATGCAAAAGGAAATAAATAAAAATTTTAACAGAAACTGACAAGAAAATTAACTATAGATAATATAACCTGGAATAATTTACACGTACGTATTAAAATTTTTATGATTATTTTCAAGTGCAAAATGGTTGAAATTCCTAGTGATTAAATAATGGGTAACGTAAATAACAGGCCTCACACCTCATTCGTTTTTAAATGTTTAAAAATTAAAGTGTAAAAAATTAGATTTATTTAGTAAGTACATGTTCTAATTAAAATATTTATTTAAATTACGGGTTAATAAAAAATCTACTTTAGTATAAAAAAGAAACTTCGATGAAATAAAAAGAGTTAGAAAAAAGAAATATAGGAGTCAGTTTTGTAAAAAAGAGTATCAAGTAAAACAGTTAAACATTTTAAATATTTACGTTTCATAATTCAAGATTTTTGCCCATAACTAGCAGGTGGAGTGTTAAATTATTTGCACTTGATCTGTTAGTTCCGAGGCTACAAAACATAGTTCTGTTTCATATCACATGGTCAGCCAATTATATGACTGAAGCATTTAAGAACAGAAGATGTAGAGGTGTAAAATACACTAGTCAGAATTATCTCCGCTGAGAGTAAAGAATTTCATTATACAACCAGACCCTGGGTGAATGAAGAGATGGTGTCATTTGCAGGATGGAAGGTAGTTGCTTTTCGGAGGGCTTGGCTTGCTGATAAGCATACATTTTTGTTCAGTGAGGGAGGCGATTTTAAAGCACTTCACTCCTACTTTACTTAGTAAAGCCTATAAAGGTTCAAACCAGGCTTTCGGTTGATAACCTAAACCACGATTCAAGATGACTGCTGTGTGACGATAAGGACATGAGGTTTAAAAATAATGGAAAAAGTATAGGTACAGCATAACTAAAGGTTTTCTTTTCATTTATTATTATTTACAATGTACTTACAACTTGTAAATTTGAAGATTGATTTTACAATGATTGATTAAAATTTGACGTGATTGACTTAACGGAGAACAGTTCTCAGTAGTAAGAGTCCCAAGGAAAAGTTTTACATTTTTTAGAAGATGTTTCTACTCCATCTTCTTTGAAAATTTAAAGTAGGCCTATTAAATTTTTTCAAATCTAAATTTAAAAAAATTCTATTTTACTTTAATTATTACGTATTATTATTATTTCTTATTATTTATAGTCAGATGTAGCAGAATACTGATGGCTACATTTTTTTATAACCAAAATCCAACATTTTTTACAAGGTGTTTCTACTCCATCTTCTTTGAGACTTGCGTGAAGTATTACCGAGTAAATGTTATATAAACCAAACGTTTAAACAACAAAAGTCTATCTCATTAAGACACTGTAACAGTTATCAAGCGAGAATAAATTTATGGTTCTGATTGTATATCTCTCTGAAAAAAAGATTTCAGAAGAAACAAACTGGAAAAAAGAAAAATCTTTCGGAAATTACTTGGCCCTAAAAAGAATGAGAAAGAGTTTAGGTTTAGAAGTAACGAAAAAATATACAACAATAAAAATATAGAAAAAATGACGGGCTCCGCGAGGAAAAGAAGAATTCAGTTATACTATATAGACCATACAGAATGAACCATAGTAATACATTTAAAAAACAACTATTTGATAAAGGAAAGTCGTACAAACTACCAAAGAAATGGTTTTCAGAAACTGAAACATACATTTTTGCATATTGTGTATTGTTTTGATAAACAAAAAGTATTCTACAAAAATCAGTAGAAAACAGTAATGAATTTAGTGATAGAATTGGGTGTTTCGAAAGGTTTCAAGAGGATAAGAACGAAACCTAAAAAACAACGTGAACCCTACACCCCTGTATTTTATTCATTTTCGAGGTGAAAAATTGAGGTGACTAGGACACGGTATATCGATTTTTATGGATTCTATGAAACACAAACTAAGAAAGTCAGTAACTTTTCTATTTTTCTTACTAACGTATTATTTACTGATTAGAGGAAAGCGGAAGTTTTGTAAACTTAAAATACAAATCAGGATTCAACTACATACCTTGAAAAGTCCCCACTTTTACCCGCTCGCTTCGATCCTCGTATCTTCGAAACTGAACCACCTATCTGCACAAGCGTTTCTTCATGATTTCGTAAATTTTACTCTAAGAAAGTGTTTCTTCTTTAAACTTCTATATTATATTCTAGTGTTACAACTGGCAGATAAAATGGTAAGCAGTGCAACCAAAACTAATTTTTCAGAAATTTCATTAAATTCTAAAAGCATAGAAAATATTATACTCAAATTTTTTACTTAGGCTTAATAATAAAACTGCAAGATAATTAAAAATGATTTATTTCCTTATTATGGAGTAGGTGTAGTAACTTAAAAGATGCAACATTAATTAAACGAACAAGCTAAAACTAGATTCATTATAAAAATATTACCGAAGTAATTATTGGTCAAAAATTGTCATCAGAATATAAATTACTGTTAATTTTAGTTTCGGCTTGTCAAACAAAACTGACCATTCTAATCAACGGTTTTATATTACCGGAAAAGGGAGGTGTCGAACTCGGGAGAGGTTAAAGATTTCATTTGCTAATATGATACTGGATGGGAGGATATTTTAACCCCGAAACAAGTTCTTTTAGAATCTTCTCCACCTCTCAAATATATATCCTTTGCAGGATAAATGAACTATATCACTTCCTTTAAAAAAAAAAATTAGTTCATTTCGACAGGATACATTCCTTTTCAATTAAACCGGCTACTAAATCAGATTAAGGGTAAAAGAATCTTCGATTCACTTAATGCACTTCTTTCTTTTAGTTTACTCTTTTCCTATTATGTTTTTTTAAAGTTCTGTTTGTTTAAAAATAATCTTTTCTTTTAACTTCTTCTAAGAGAGTATCCTTTAATTATCATTCATTTTTAAAGTATGGGTAGTAAATATAATTTTTATTAGTAGTTTGACAATTTTATTCATTTACACTAGTAGTGTAGATAAAAATTTTGTTCGGGGTGTCGGTTTTGACATAATGTACTACTACCTCTATTTCCTCTAAGTGATTAAAATTTAAAACCCTTCGGTTTTTTAAAAGAAATTTCAATTTACAATTTCCACCCAGTATTTTTCCCTTCGTGTAGGGCCAATCTTGGAGCACGTGAAGTGACTTCAGGTATTTCTGGAAGCTCGTTTTGGATCTCACATTCTCCGGATTCACTCATTTTAGGCTTTTCCTTTCTTTTACAATGTGTTCGGTTTTTACTCTCCATGGAAGTCCTTAAAATTCATTTTTAGTTCTCTGAATTTGGTTCGGTTCATTAAGTATTCTCGGTTTTTTCAATTTTTTTTAGTATACTTCTGACTTCTTTTAACCATTTATCCGACACCTTAAGTCTACTGTTTTGTGAACCGGCTGTCATCCATTCCCTGTCAGACCTTACCGAGCATCCCTGGCAGAGAAGCATTTGCCGGTTTTGACCGCTCGAAACTCTTTTCGATGCAGGAGACCAAGCCCCTTCCACCTAGAATACAGTGGTAAATGTTTTTATCTATGACCTAAATTGCCGAGTGCAGCCGATCCCAAACGACCTTAAAATATGTGATTTTATAATGATCTGAATAAATAACTAATTTTAAAGAAGTTTGTTAAGCGACGCAGATTTAAATTATTTTAGTTAGTTAGTTAATTTAACTTGGTAGGTTTCCTGCTATGGGTAGGCTTATTTCCTGTAAGTTGAAATTTTTTCTTACATTTCGGGGGGGGGGGGGTTGTCTGAACACCCTGGAGCCCCCCTTATCTACGCCACTGATTTACACAGTAAAATTAATATTAAGCCTATTACATATTACTATGTAATAATAACATTTACTACGTAGGCCTATTATTGCTTACGATTTCATGCACATAATAGTCTAGTCAATGAAAGCATATGACTGGAACAGATTGTGTGAAAGTGGCAGTTTTGGAGACTTAAAAATACATAACCAGATTCAAACATATACCGTGAAAAGTCCCCACATGTCCCCACTTGCTTTGCACCTCGTGTGGTTCCACAAAACCTCCAATTTGAAGTGTTTTGCTACGAGAATTTATCTCCTAAACTGAACAATCTACACACAAACGTTTCTTCATGATTTTTTAAAAGTATTCTCTATAAATTTTCTGCTGTAGACTTCTCTGATAAATTTTTCAATATTTACAAAGTCATTGCTGAAAAAATAGATATTTTAATAATTAATTTTTTCAGTTTAAATAACTTTTTCTACTCAAATTATTTCAAAAATTGTTCAAAAGTAACTTTTAGCTTACTTAATGATACATAGGCCTACATGTATATTATTTTGTAAATTGCATCCAGAAGACTCCCAAGAAAGTATAGGACATGCCAAGAACTTACAAGTTAATACATAACATCTGAACATCTGAATATGAGATGAAGTACCTCTTTTCTTTTCCGCAGCTAAATATTCATTTGTAACGTCAGTTATTCATAGGAAAGTATCAACTTTCCTAGGGATGCGGGGTTCATTGACTGGAAAATATGTCTAAAATGTTTTTAAAAAAATGTTTAAATGTTTCAAAAAAATAATGTGACATTTAGTTTTCAAACTTCATATTATCTCGGTTTTCTACCTTAATAATTATACTTTAGAAACATTTTTGTAAAACTCCGTAGATGTAAACAGTTCCATAACATCCCACTAAATTTGTTCAAGTAAATATTACAATAATTTGATCACTGGTTCCTTTTAAAATACACTCTTAAAAGATTGTTTTATTTTATAAGAAGATAATTGCTATTTTATTTCACCAAAGATATTACGATAAATTATACAATAAAATATTCAAAAAGTAATAAAATAAATGGATCTTGTTTGTATTATAATTAAAAAATAAAATAAATGAATAATGAAATAGAGGTTGGTTAGAAAAGCAATTAAGAAATGAAATGAACTCCTGAAAGGCAAAGAAAGATCAATAATATATTAGCTTTGTAATAAAGCACATAAATATAAAGCTGATAGAAAATGAGTTAAGCCTTCATTTTCATTACGTCAAAGTATAAATTGAAAATATTTAGGTGATAATGGCATATTGTGTAATTACCAAAACAATCAATTAAGGTTGCGCGCAGAACTTCAGAAATATCTTCATTTTCTTGTTGATGTGATCTCTCGTGTAACTCCTGTTTAATGATGGGTTAGACTCCAACAAGAAACTCCCAGTCTTAAGCCTTGATTACAAGTGCCTTGCACGCCCAGGGGCGTGCCTTTTTTAAATCTATCTATAAATCATAACTGCTTATAGTTTTTATTCTTAGTCCATCTCTCTTTACATGATTCTTTTTCTTTTCTTCGTATGGTTGAACGATGGTTAAGTTATCTCATATGAGTCTGGTTAGGTTTTATTTTACTGCACCGTTTTTTGTGCAACCAGGCGTCAAGTAAATCATACTTGAAACCACCCGCCATATATTGCTTAATAAATCATCTTATTTGTACTTAAACGTTTATGTTTTATTTCTTGTAAATTATTAACAAAAGATCTATGGATGTTAGATATTTCTCACAGATTTAATTGTAAAATATATTCCAGAATTAGAAATGTATTTTTCTATAAACTCTAGAATTCTTTAACATTCGAATTGAAATTAAAAAGTATTCAGATATATCTTGACATATTCAAGAGGTTTGCTTATTCTTTATTAGTAATTCCTGGTAGACTACTACTTAATTTCATAAGTGGTAAAAATTTAGATCCATTAAACAAAATTGACTTAAAACGTTTGAGAGGAGAACATCTTTCAGTGATATACCATCAAATTCAAACAGATATAAAAGTAATTTGCCCATAACAGACAGGTGGAGTGTTAAATTATTTGCACTCGATCTGCTAGTTCCAGGGCTACAAAAAATAGATCTGTTTCTTATCACATGATTCAGATATTAGTGAAGCATTTAAGAACAGAAGAGGTAGAGATGTAAAAGACACCAGTAAAAGTAATCTTCTCTGAGAGTAATGAATTTCATTATACAGCCAGTCCCAGTGGTGAATGAAGTAATAGTGTTATTTGCAGGGTGAAAATTAGTTGCTTTACGGAGGGCCTGGAATGCTGATAAGCATACTTTTTCACTCAGTAAGGACGGCAATGAAAAACCATTTCACTCCTTGTTTTATTTGTAAACCCTCTACAGGTTCAAACCAGTCTCTCGGCTGATGACCTGAACAACATATAAAAGTAATTTGGCACTTAAAGATTCCAGGTTTTCCGTGATTAGTAAGAAAAAATGTAATTTGTGTATCACTATGAGTTGTCCTTACTATTTAAAATTCGGTTATGACGTGTTAGTGAATTCCTAGATATCTAATTATATTTTTGTAAATGGAAAAGTACCGAAAATTACAACAAAATTTATCAGAAAAAGTTAAGAGAGAAAGATTTCATTGAAATATTGAAAAAGGCTTAAGAAAGACGAAAGAGAGCAATGGAAAAGATATAATAGCCAATCATGTAGGAGAAATATCATTAAATGTGTTGCTAAGTAGATCTAAACTCTAAAAAAAAAAAAAAATAAGAAACGTAGGCTATCATACACATTTTAGAAGACACGATCAACAACTCTTTTAGAAGAAAGAAAAGAAAATGTTAACCATACACAAAATGCTCAAGAACAGAACTACAAAGAGATATTCGACATCACGAAGACCAAATGCATGATGTATGCAGATGGAAAATGTATGGTATGATTATGGTTAATGGAAAACATGGTAGCCTAAAAAGAAATGATAGATATAGCAATTTCATGGGTTTTTAGTTCATGTTACGGTAAAGATTAAGCCAAAATAGAATTGAAAAACAGAGAACTGAGTAATACAATGCTGTGGTACTCAATTGTTTTCATAATTTTATAGCTTCTTTGTCTTCACTCCTTTTACTATACCTACCTTACTGCGTCGACGTACCCAGCCAATACCAAACTATTTTCTCTTTAAAGTCATGTTTCACACCAAACCTACCGTCCTATACTTCCTAATTATTTTAACCTTTTTTTGTCAGTTTTTTACTGAATTTGATTCCAAGCTTGGGACCATCATATTAAATGCATATCATCCACACATGTATTAATTGTGTCATTCAATGCAGTAACTTAATGACAAATTTATGATTTTTAAATAAAAATATTAGCCCTCCTCTTCAAACTGTATTCTAGCTATGGTTGTCTTTCTAGTTAAGTACTGTTGTGTTTTTTTAATTTAAGATCTACTTACTTAATACAGGATGTCAATAAAAGTAATTACGAAAATATTTAAATTAAAAAAGTTAAATGTTTTTACGAAATTAATGTTACTAATATTTCAACAAGTAGAACTAATTATTATTTTTTTTAATCAAATGAGATTAAAAATACACAATAATAAGAGAATTTTAAAGACACTTGCGGATGAAATAAAAGAAGAGGATTCTTTACAAATATTGATAAAAATGAACCGATAAAAAATGTAAAGAACATGGATATTCAATTAGTTTAGAGGCTACCTGACCTGTGCTGCTAGAAAACCATTACAAACACCATTTGTAAAAATACACACAAACACATTTCACATCTATACCGCTTTGTATGTGCATTAGCGTAACGTGTTTGTTGTTGTCAAATATATTTATATATATTAAATGATTTAAATAAATTTTTTTATTGTACTTATCAATCACAGTTGATTAAATAAATGCGAAAAATGTAGAAATGAAATAACCTTTTCCATAATTATTATTATTATTATAAGGTAAAGGTAATTTATAACACTTGAACAGAAAAATTATGTTTAGGAGACTTAATATTTAATAAAATAACACTTATCTTTAAACGTTTTTTAAAAATTTATTTATTTATTTAAATTAGCATCAACTGCTTGGATATTAGCGAATACGGTGGATTATGTAACAATAATTGTGGGATTTGTTACGTGGAAATTCCCAGACCCTGGCCGGGAATCGAACCCGGGACCTCCCAATGGCAGGCAAATACGCTAACACCACTGCGCTACGAAGGCGGCCACTTTAAACATTTATTTGGAAGATTATTTTTATGTTTATGATTTTCATAAATCAGTAAAAAACGGAATTGAAAATTGAAAATGCAAGTAAGGAAAACTAACAGAAAGCTTTTTAGCCCAATAAAATTCTCATAAGTTTCTATTTACCCGTTTTATCTTGTATTTATTTATAACTATGTATCTCTGATCAAGTGGCAAAGACCAATTTTTATCAGGTAATCTGAATTAACTATAATAAATTTTTTATTTTCTGCAAAAAACCTATAATTTGTTCACATGGAACAATTAATGGATAAGTTAACATAAAAATTTGACCAACAAAATGACTTGAAAATAAATTTTCAATAAAATTTCCTTAAAAATTTACATATAAATTGTTGTTTTGGATATTTACAAGTGAAAATTATTGTTTAAAAAAGGTCAGTCAAATGAACTCGTTTCGATCAGAATAGCTACATCGGTATACCAACAGTTTTCTAACATAAGTTTAGCAAAAGATCTTTTACCGATCTTGTATTTGGCTTATGAACAAAAACTTGCTTCAATAACTATTGTGCCTGTCCAACCCCTTCAACACTAGCAACCCCAAACTTAATGTAACTCTCTGATTCGTTAAGCTTATGTCTAGCCTTAGTGCATTGCTAGTAATATTTAATAGTTTTGAAATTTTGGTGTTTTAGTTTAGTTTAGTTTTAGTTTAGTTTATGTATTCTCGTGACTATTTAAATACAACCAATAATATTTTTTCTTTGTATTACGTGAGACTGCTAATGAACATTAACGCTAATGGTGATAAAAATGAGTGAGGAGTATAGGCAAACCTAATCGGGAATCAAACCTTCACCCCTGGGATAGAAGTCAGTCGCACTGATCACTGTAATACCTACGGCCATATAGCAATCATGGATTCTTGAATTTAAGATAAAGAAAATCGAAAATTTAAAGAATATAGTATAAGCTTCTATTAAACCAAGTCCCTTAGGAACCCAGTTTAGGAGTTCTGTCAATAGTTTAATATAAAATTTTAAATTACATAAATCAAATAGCCCTATATGTATTTGAAGTATTTACATAAATTCTATAATTATCCACAATTTCAATATTTTATGACCATTTGGAACACTTTACACAAGTTGGTTTCGAAAGAGGGTAGTTTATTTACACAGCGGCACGTACAGAACGGATAAAGCAACATGGTCCATGTTATGTTTAGAAAAGACCAGAATTGAAACAGCGGTTGACACGTCGCGTGCCACTTTACAAAAGTAGGGCTGTGACATATTGTAATGTTATATCCTTGTACAAAACACAGATTCCGACAATGCTAAATTCAACTCTGAAATTCTGACAAAACCCAGACTGGATGAATGCGAAACATTTTCTTTTGCGTTATAAATCCTATATTTTGGACGAGGTGTATTTTTAATAAGTTATACAGAAGATATAGTAAATACCAACATTTTATATAATATGAAATATTTGCATGTACCATAATCCAATTACTCAAATTTTTTATTCCCTAAATATACTAGTTATCGATCCTGGGATTGGTTGGAAGCGGCTCACCACATTGTTCTTTCATTAACTTCATTATTCAATTCCTAGTAACTATCGCATCTTACTTAATAATAAGCTAATATAATAATAAAAATAATTTAATTTCTCAAAACTGAAACTACCTTAAAATATGACATGCAATTCAGTTCTTCTCTTTTTATCAATTTCTACATGTTCTTCCTTTTCCACCTCTTCATTGTATATTATTTTTGTTGTTTGATTAGATAATTAACTGAAAAGCTGGTTTGAACCTCTAGAGGCTTTACTAAGTAAAATGAGGAGCGCGGTAGTTTACAGTTACCTTCCTCACAGAGTGGAAGTGCCTATGCTTATCAGTATGCCGGGCCCTCCAAAAAGTAACTACTTTCCACCGTGCAAATAATACCTTCACTTCATTCACCACAGGGTCTAGCTGTATAATAAAATTTATTACTCTCAGAAGAGATAAACCTTACTAGTGGCTTTTACACCTTTACCTCTTCTGTTCTAAAATTTTTCAGTCATATAATTGGCTGACCATGTGATAAGAAACAGAACTATTTTTTTACAGCCCTGGAACTAGCAGATCGAGTGCAAATAATTTAACACTCCACCTGCCTGTTGTGGGAAAATATATTATATGTTGTTTAGGTCATCAGCAAATGGGTGGTTTGAAACTCTATAGACTTTACTAAGTAAACTAGGAGTGAGGTGCTTTACAATCGCCTTCCTCACTGAGTGGTAAAGTATGTTTATCAGCAAGCCAAGCTCTCTGGAAAGCACATATTTTCCACTCTGCAAGTTTCATTCACCACAGGGTTTGGCTGTATAATGAAATTCATTACTTTCAGAGAAGATATCTGATTAGTGTCTTTTACACCTCTACCTCTTCTGCTCTTAAATGATTCAGTCATTTAATTGGGTGACCATGTGGTAAGAAACAGAACTATTTTTAGCCCTGTAACTAACAGATTGAATGGAAAAAATTTAATACTCCACCTACCTGTTGTAGGCAATTATATTGTATATATTATTGTTATGGGGAAATATATTGTAACAAGATCCAAGAAACGACACGAATGTTCCAGAAATCCATTCATAAAAATAGTTAAGAAATAATAAAATAACAATAACTTACACAATAAGATCAGTTTTGTAAATGACAGTTGTAACCATAAAAGTGTCTATTCATTCATAAGGGTTGAAATAACTATCATAAAGTTTAGGTATTGTGTACAGCTATTATGAGGGAGGGAGGTTGTTTACGTTTTCTATTTACAAAAGACTTTTTGTTGACCTATTAACAAGATTTTTCTAGCATTCATAAATAAAGAGTTATTTTTGTACTTGAGTAGATTTCACTACTTTATTCTGGAACAATCTTTATGAATGAGTAGGTATAAAAAGAGACCCCGAGTGCGGTCAGTCAGTATTCGAGTGATCTTTGCCGTTTGATTGTCGAGGTGCGTAAACAGATTACGTATCCGAGTAAGATTGTTATACCGTCTCTTTGTTGTATGTGTATTGTAAAGTTAATGTGTAGTTTTGTGAATTCAGTTTGTGTTGTGGATTTCGAACTTCCGGTGTGAACCAGTGCACTTCAGTCTGATTGTTGTGAGTTTATTATAAAAAGTTTGCATGGTTTTTTTTTTTTTTTATTTAAACAATGTGATAATTATTAGTGCGGGAAGGTACTTGTTTGTTTGTTGGTGAGTGAACTTTATTTATTGTTTTGTCCGAACTTTTTTATTTTGTAACGAATTTGAAATAAAAAATAACCTCAATATGGACGATTTAATTTCGCCATGTGATCTGGAAACAAACCCGACTGATCAAGGCCATCTTGATATCGCCGCCGAATTTACAACGGTCGGTAAGAAGCGTTCATCGTCACCGAACGCAAGAGACCCGCGTAAATTACGTCGGCAGCCGCCAGCAGACGACATTCAGTTGCAGAATCGATTCGGTGTACTGTCACAAGATGTAAGTGGCAGTGATCAGCTGATTGAAAAACGTCCGCCGCCCATTGTTATTTCGAATGTTTGTAACTACGAAAATTTAATTAATTCAATTAAATCTATCGCTGTGAATCAGGATTTTAAATTAAAATCAACGACTGAAAATGTTGTTATATATCCTAGTACGCCATCTTTGTATAGGACACTGGTCCATGCTTTCAAGTTACAAAACACTGAATTTCACACTTATCAGTTACCACAAGATCGTCCGCACAGAGTAGTTATGCGTGGCTTACACTGTACTACCTCGCCAGAATTAATTAAAAATGAACTTTCATTACTGAATTTTAATGTAGTAAACGTGACGAATGTCATTTCTAGGGATAAGACTCCTTTACCATTATTTTTTATTGATATAGATCCTAAAAACGGTAACATTGATGAGATATATAAAATTAATTCATTATTGCACACCATCGTTCGTGTAGAAGAAGTACGTCGGCATAGAAACGTGGTACAGTGTACCAGATGCCAGCGCTTCAACCACACCAAAGCATACTGCAACCGGCCAGCGCGTTGCGTTAAATGCTCCGGGCCCCATCTCTCGACTGACTGTAAAAAGAGTAGAGATTCAGCTCCTACTTGCGCTCTGTGCAAACAACAGCACACGGCAAATTACAGAGGTTGCACTGTGTATCAAGAGTTACAAAATCAGCGGAAACGCCAGTCGACTACCAGCACTGAGAGACCTTCACCAGAGACACATAATAATGGAGTAAATTTTAAGCCTGATGACATGAACATGTTCCCGAAAATCCCAGCAGTTAGCCGACGAGTGAGTGAGCAAGAAACCAAAACCATTTCTGAACCTATTTCTTCAAATGAACGCAAAAACGATACAAATAATTCTAAATCTTATGTTTGTTATTCTAATTCTCGTTCTTATGTTTCAGCTGTAAAAGGAGACCGCCAAATAGTAGACCATTCCGTTAATTTAAATAATATAATGCAATCATTTTTAACAGATATAAAAAATGTCATCATGCCTTTGATATCTCTAATGACACAACTGACACAAGTCTTACTGAACACTTATGGCCCAAAACCCTAATTCTTCTGATTCTCTTCTTGTCCTCCTTTGGAATAGTAACGGTATATTGCAGCATAAAAGTTTACTGGAATTTACTCTTAATACTCGTCGAGTAGACGTTGCATTGCTTTGTGAGACTCATTTAACAGCAAAACACACCTTCTTCGTCCCTAATTATACAACATATCGTTCCGATCACCCGGACGGAACAGCCCACGGTGGTACCGCTGTTCTTGTTCGTTCGAATCTGTTGCATTATCTTTGCCCTTTGGATCAACAAAATTTTCTCCAAGCTACAGCTATATCGCTTTTGTCGAATAACTTTCCCATCACACTAGCTGCAGTGTATTGTCCTCCTCGATTTTCAGTTTCGGCTCAAACATTTACTTCATTCTTTCAATCTCTTGGCCCTAAGTTTGTGGCAGGAGGTGATTTCAATTCAAAACACCACCACTGGGGCTCTCGTCTCAATAATCCCAAAGGTCGTAACTTGTATTCCGGTCTTCTTTCCAATAACTATTCTTTCATTGCTCCTCCTGGGTTTACATACTGGCCGACTTCTATAAATAAACAACCGGACCTTCTTGACTTTTTTGTTACAAAAAATATTAACAATTTTTCAAGAATAGAGTTTGCCGACGAACTTTCACCGGACCATTCCAGTATTCTTTTGACGCTAAGTTTAATACCTCTTATTCGACCTTCTCCCCCATCACTTACCCGTGGAGTCGTTAATTGGCACACTTTTCGTAATTACTTCGACGATAAGATAAATTTACGAGTACCCTTAAAAACTTCTGAAGACATTGAAATGGCTGTTGAGCATTTTGTCTCTACCGTGCAACAAGCCGCTTGGTCAGCTTGCGATTCAATACAACCAAGACCGCATAACGTCCCTTGTTACCCAATCTATATCCGTAATCTGATACGAGACAAACGACGCGCTAGAAAAGTCTGGCAAGTTTCTAGACGACCTGCTGACAAGATTACTTATAATAGGTTAAACAATGAGTTGAAGAGGCTTATACGTGAATTCAAGCAACATGCGTTTGAGTCAAGTATTAGTTCTCTTACTGTTAAAGATGGATCGTTATGGTCCAAAACTAGACGGATACTAAAGTATCACACTCCTTCTCCTCCTCTTCGACGTAGCGATGGTAGTTGGGTGATCTCTGATGAAAGTAAAGCCTCTGAATTTGCTTTTCATCTGTCTCAAGTTTTCCAACCTCATCCGGATGTTCAGAACCCTCTCTTCGTCTCTGAAATTGATCGTTTGATATCAAATCCCTTACAACTTTCCCTTCCCCCTAACCCGTTTAAGCCATCTGAAGTCTTTAATCTTATTAAGCACCTCCCTAAACGCAAATCCCCGGGATACGACCTCATAACTGCTGAGGTTCTTCAAGAACTCCCTAGAAAAGGTATATTATGTTTGACCTTCATCTTTAACGCAATATTACGAACCACCAAAATTCCAATTCAGTGGAAATCTTCTGTTATTAAAATGATTCATAAGGCTGATAAACCTCCAGGAAACGTAGCTTCATATCGTCCTATAAGTCTACTTCCTCTATGTTCTAAAATTTTTGAGAAACTACTTTTCGCCAGGATTTTACCGATTGTAGAAAACCTGAATATACTACCATCACATCAGTTTGGGTTTAGATCAGAGCACTCAACTATTCATCAGCTTCACAGGGTTGTAGATTTCCTTGCCTCTGCCTTAGAAAGAAAACATTACGCTAGTGGAATATTTCTTGATATTAGTCAAGCTTTTGATCGAGTATGGATTGAGGGGTTATTATCTAAACTTCGCTTTTTGCCTTTCACGTACTATCTCATATTAAGGTCCTTTCTCACAGATCGATATTTTTGTGTCTCTCAAGGTAATGCAAGGTCTGCTTATTACAGAATTCTTGCAGGAGTTCCTCAGGGATCTATCCTTGCACCTCTCCTCTACAACATTTACACTTCTTACATGCCTACTACCAGAATAACTACAATAGCCACATACGCAGATGATACTGTCATTTTAGCAGCTTCAAAAAGTTGCATTGAAACTACTCAAAATTTACAACACCATGTGAACATTCTTGACACATGGTTTAATAATTGGCGTATAAAGGTGAATGCTACAAAAACAATGCAGAGTACTTTTACTCTTATGAAACAAAGATGTCCCGCTGTTTTCTTGCGCGGTCAACCGCTTCCACAAACCGATTCAATTCGATATCTCGGCCTGTACATTGACAGACGCTTGACCTGGAATAGACACGTTCAAATAAAACGGCAGACTCTGGATAACAGACGAAAACAACTATTTTCCTTGATATCGCGACGATCAAAACTTCCACTTCATTTAAAACTACAAGTATACAAATCTTTTCTGAAACCGATTTGGACTTATGGTGGCCAAATTTACGGCGCAGCAAAACATTCAACTCTACAACGAATTCAACGATTTCAATCCAAATTGCTTAGACAAATAACTGACGCACCCTTTTACGTTACTAATCACACATTGCACAACGATTTACATGTTCCATACATTAACGACACATTTTATCACATCTATTCTCGGTTCAAACGCAAACTTGATTATCATAAAAATCATCTCATTAGAACGCTGGCATCCCCAAACTTACCCGGAAATCCGCAACGCAGACTGAAACGACGATGGAGTAGAGATATCATAGTGCAGATGTAAATTCTATCAATTTATTATCCAAGATTAATCCACCGTTGGAGTGGCACTATTGAGTGGCGGTCTCCTTAATGTCTTAACGCCATTTTTGTTTTTGTTAATAACATCACATTCACTGGTTGTATTTTGTACAGTTGTGAATAAATAAACTAAGTTAAAAAAAAAAAAAAAAAAAAAAAAAGTTTGTGTTGTATGTTAGTGTAATCTATAAAAGTGACTGTAAGTAGTCTAAGTAAGTTATTAAGTTATTTATTGTTTGTTATTTAGTTTAGGTGAATTATTAAATCATTTATTGTGTTATTTAATTATGATTAGTTTAATCATTTATTTTGTAATCTTTTTAGTCTAATAAATATTTGTAATTTGTAAACTTTAGCAGATTAATTATTTAATAACCTAGATCCCGAAACGGACCTTAGCAATAAGTGTCACAATATTATCATTTCTAGTAATATTTTATTAGTAATTCTGTTAGTCCACTGGATGTTAAGGAATATAATATAAGAAATTTGATTTATATATTTAATTATTATTTATTATTTAATTTTATTTATTTATTTTTGCCTCTGCATAAATAGATAATGAATAATTCTTCTAATTCGTATTAAACGGAGTTTGTCATTCGAGAAGAGATTCTTGAATTTCACAGCACAAACGTTTACTTTAGTGTACAATAAAAATTAAAAACGAGAGCTCCTACTCCCGATTACTAACAACCTTGTAAACTTCAGTGTATCTATTTTAATGCACTTTTGATTTTATGAGCACTGGAATTTTTGCAATCGATTCTGACGAACAAAACTGCACATTAGATTGGAGATTTTACGGTAATATGTTGGCCTTCTATATTATTATTACAAATCAGAAATCAGTTGATGAAACTTTTAGCCTACGACCAAGAATATGCCAACTAATAAGTAATATATGAATCAGTTATTTTCCAAGAAAGTTGTGAGAAAAAACCCGGATTTGGGTTTGTCCGGAACCAGCATGAAGTACCCAGATTATAAATAAACGTCTACTACTCAAAAACAGAATCAAGCAACTCTACATTCTTGCAAATTATCATCCACATCTTCCAATTGCTATAATTAATGCTGCGTCCAGTTTTGAAATATAGACTTCAATTATTTGAAAGAATAGCAAAAATTCGAGCTTCTTAATGAAGTTTCTGAGGATCGTTGAACCCCGTTTTATATCTCAAATGCAACAATACATTATGATCTGGAGATGCCTTTCGTATAGAAATAAAGTCAAAAGTACGTTAATTCGACTGGTTGGCGGGTTTCACAGCCACTTAAAATAACTCGTTCAAAATTTATTAGTAAATTTTCAAAGGGCTATAAAGGGCTTCTGTCGTCAACTGGAAGGAGACCCCTTAATTCCTTTTACAGAAGGCTTAAGGGAACCAGCCGGGATAGAAGGCTAGTGTCCTATCCATACATTCACGTTGTGTGGCCTGTTAGTAACCATGTGACCGCTCATCAGCACGATAACCGGCTCATGGTGAACGGAACTGGAAGGGCTGTCCATTCCACCCTGGCAGACGGTGGCTTGGGGCACTCAGTCTGCCAACCAAAAAGCTGAAAGCAACAGTAAACTACAGCTTTTTCGGTCTGACTAGAATTATCGTAAGGAAACTCCTTCATGTATGATTCTGGTTAGGCTTACTTAGTATATGCAGATCTTCAAGAACTTCGAGAACTTCAAAATATGAAAAATTTATGATGGCGTCCTCTCTGGTAAAACATTCCGGAGATAAACTAGTCCTCCATTCGGATCTCCGGGCGAGGACTATCAGAGGGGACTTCATCAAAAAAATAAAAGTTTCTGAAATTCTGCGAGTTGGAACATGGAATGTTAGGAGTTTAAAACAAACTGGTAGGTTAGAGAATTTAAAAAGGGAAATGGATAGGTTGAAGTTAGATATTGTAGGCATTGGTGAGGTACGCTGGGATGATGATCAAGACTTTTGGTCCGGGGATTATAGGGTTATTAACACTAAAGCCATCGGAGGGCAGGGCGGAGTGGGTCTAGTAATGAATAAAAAAATTGGACAAAGAGTGACTTACTATAAGCAGTGTAGTGATAGGATTATCATGGTAAGAGTAGATACGAAACCAAAGTCTACCACTATAGTGCAGGTCTACATGCCTACGTCTTCACACAGAGAGGAAGAAATAGAACAAGTATATGAGGAATTAGATGAAGTAATAAAATATGTCAAGGGTGATGAAAATTTGATAGTTATGGGAGACTGGAATGCAGTAGTTGGAGAAGGAAAAGAAGGAAAGATAGTCGGAGAATATGGTCTAGGGAAGAGAAATGACAGAGGGAGTCGGCTGGTAGATTTCTGCTCCAAATATAATTTAGTGATAGGCAATACACTTTTTAAGAATCACAAAAGGAGGTTATACACTTGGATGATGCCAGGTGACAAGGGAAGATACCAAATAGATTACATAATGGTTAGACAAAGATTCAGAAACCAGATTATGAACTGTAAAGCCTATCCAGGTGCAGACATAGGGAGTGATCATAACTTAGTAGTAATGGATAGCAGGCTTAAACTTAAAAAACTGAAGAAGGGACAGGGAAATGCTAGGTGGGATGTAGACAAACTAAGAGAACAAGACAACCAGGTAGGTTTCCAGGAGAGTATTCAAAAAGGGATAGAAGAAAGAGGTAATGACACGGGAAGTGTAGAGGAGGAGTGGATAAACTTCAAGGAGGTGGTAGTGAAAGCAGCGGAAGAATGGTTAGGACATACTAAAAGAAGAGGTAGGAAACCGTGGATTACTAATGATATTTTAGAACTGATGGATGAGCGAAGAAAATATAAAAACGCAAAGGACGAGAGAGGTAAAAGGCAATATTGCTACTTGAGAAATACCATAAACAAAAGGTGTAAGAAAGCGAAGGAAGAGTGGATCAGAGCGAAATGTACGGACATTGAAAGTAAAATGGCAGTTGGTAAAGTGGACGCAGCTTATAGAAAAATAAGGGAAAACTTTGGAGAACGAAAGATGAAAGCTGTTAATTTACAAAGCGCAGGTGGTAAACCATTGTTGAATGGCCAAGAGAGAGCTGAAAGATGGAAGGAATACGTAAATCAACTCTACATGGGAAAAAAATTAGAATATGATGCGATAGAACAAGAAACTGATGTTGAAGAAGATCAAAAAGGGGACCCTGTACTACGAGAAGAATTCGATCGGGCACTTAAGGATATGAATATGAATAAGACACCAGGAATAGATAACATACCATCGGAATTATTATTACGATGTGGCAAAGTTGCTCAAAACAAATTATACGAACTTGTGTGCAGAATGTATGAGAGTGGAGAGGTACCATCGGACTTTAAAAAAAATATTATGATTCCAATACCAAAAAAGTCAGGAGCGGAGAAGTGTGAACATTACAGAACCATCAGCCTAACATGCCATGCATCTAAGATACTGACAAGAATTATATACAGGAGAATAGAACACCGAGTAGAAGAAGTATTGGACGATGACCAATTTGGATTTAGGAGGAGAATGGGAACTCGAGATGCAATATTGGCTCTGAGACTGATTATTGAGAAAAGGATACAGAAAAATAAAACTACTTTTATGGCATTTGTAGATTTAGAGAAAGCATTTGACAATCTGGACTGGAGTAAAATGTTTAAAACTTTGAAAAGGCTAGGAATTAAATACAAAGAAAGGAAAGTTATCTACAGTCTGTATAAGAATCAAACGGCTGTTTTGAGAATCGAGGGGTACGAAAAAGAGGCTGCTGTAAGAAAAGGTGTACGACAAGGTTGTTCTTTGTCACCACTACTTTTTAACTTGTATATAGAAGAGGCTATAAATGAAGTGAAGGAGAAATTTGACGTAGGAATAAAAATTCAAGGAGAAACAGTAAAAATGTTGAGATTCCCCGATGATATAGTAGTATTAGCTGAGGCAAAGAATGAACTAGAGGATGCCTTAAATGGAATGGATGAGATCTTGAGGAAGGATTACTTCATGAAAATTAATAAGAACAAAACGAAAGTGTTGTGCAGCAGCAAGAGTGGTTTAGAAGAGATGGGAAATTTAAAAGTAGGCAACGAGAACATACAGGAAGTTGGGGAATTCTGCTATCTAGGGAGTAAAATAACAAAGGATGGTAGAAGCACGAGTGATATCAAGAGTAGAATTGCTCAAGCTAGAAAAGCCTTTGAAATGAAAAACAGCTTACTGACTACAAACATTGATTTACATATTAGGAAAAATTTCTTAAAACATTACGTTTGGAGTGTAGCATTATACGGAAGTGAAACGTGGGTGATAGGGGCTGCAGAAAGGAAGAGGATAGAAGCTTTTGAAATGTGGTGTTATAGGAAAATGTTAAAGATTAGGTGGGTGGACAAAATAAGTAATTTAGAGGTTCTTAGGCGAGTGGATGAAAAAAGAAGTATATGGAAGCATCTTACCAAAAGAAGGGATAGGCTAGTGGGGCATATCCTAAGACATCCAGGTATTGGGCTATCAATAATGGAGGGTAACATTGAGGGAGTAAATTGTAGAGGGAGGCAAAGATTAGAATATATAAAGCAAATTACAAAAGATGTAGGGTGTTACAGGTATGTAGATATGAAACGACTTGCGCAAGATAGAACAGGTTGGAGAACTGCATCAAACCAGTCGAGAGACTGATGACAAAAAAAAAAAATTTTCAAAGTTACAGCAACTTTCACCTCAGTAGCTACAAGAAAATTTACTTCAGATCTTCAGAGCTCATGAAAATTAAATTTTGTTTTCATCCAACCAATATGAAAGGTTTGTAAATTTGAAAATTTTTTCAATTGAAGCCTCTTCCCACAACATGTCAAGTAGATTAAATTTTCAAATCTAGTAATTTTATAAGAGAATAATGTTTGATATAAGATTAACATATAACATAAATTACAAAGTAGTTTTAAATATTTTTATTGTTTAGAGCGATTGTAGGACACGGTAAGGAACTGAAGAAATTTCTGGAAGCTTTTTATTCCTGTGTTTATATTTTTACAGGCTTCACATCATAATCTGATGACCTGATTGAATGTAGTATGAAGCGACGATGGATTTTCATCTGTGAGGGGATAACTAATAGAACTATTTAGGGTAGTTCTATTTAAGAGACACTTTCTCATGCTTGTTATTTAGTAAGTTATTTTAAAGTAATGAAGTTGGGACAGATTACTCCATTTGGTATTAGAACTTTTAAGATGTAGGCCATACAGCAATTTTTTTGTTCAATTCTTTAGTTTTCCCGAACCAAGACCACTATAAAATGTGGAGAATGCTGTTAAAAATCTCAATTGTCCACCTGTGTTAGATGCTTCCACGCGCCTTTATAAATAAAGTAGGTTGATTATGTCTTACATAAAATGTGTTATGTGATATTATTTTAATATCGTTACATATACTGAATAATATAGTTTTCAGTTAAACTCGTCACTGAAACAATAAAAATTACTTTTAGTAATTATGAGCAATTTGACAAAAATAGGACAAAAACAAACAAAAGATTTATATCACACTTCTTCAACAATATAAATAACATGTTATGTTACACAGAAATTGTCATTATATCGAAAACATGAAATTTAATTTCAGTTAAAAATGTATTTAATTAAATCAAATCTTGAACTAACTACAATGTCTAAAAATACAATTAGTAAAGAAATGTTAATCGTAATAAAAAGACATATAATTAAAATTACGTATTAGTTTTATGTTTTCCTTACATAAACCTAAATGCATAAAGTAATAGCTTTGGTATGTAGATGTATGTAAAAGATACATTAATTCTGGTAGAATAGATATAAGATTTTATCCTAAAATTACACCAGGTGCGTTTCTTAAAAGATACTAAAAAAATACGCTACCGTTCTTTATATTTTTATTGCCGAACAATTGTTATAATTTTAAATAATTAGTAAGACTACAGTGTTTTTTATTCACTTTTAATAACAACATAGGTGTGTGATAAAAATATATGTTTCTCCTTAAAGACGCCTCATAACCTACAATTAATTTCTAATTCTTATAATTTACTTCCAAAATTACACAACTAGAAAGAGTATATAATAAAACCAATACCATTAAAAATTATGGTAAAAACTAAAAATGTAACTGGAAAAAACTTTGGTGAAGTTCTTGTAAATAATTTTATTACTTCCTTTTGTTAAATTAATATTAAGACGTACGCCTGTTGGTAGGAATAACTCATATTAAAAAGCATGAAATTGTATATTTTTATCTAAACATAAAAATAAATTATGTAAATTTTTATTGTTTTTACAATACAATTCTTATATCAATCGCCATTTATTTTTAAAATATGTGATCTAATTGTATAGTTTTAATTCTAAAAATAAGGTAGATTATTGACATATTTTATTGACTATAATATTTTTCTATTCTTTGATAATTATGAAAATAATGATAACCTCAATCATGTATCTGTAGGTATCTATCTATCTGTAAATGTATATAAGCTTATAGTCTACATATTTTTGTAAATATATAATTTTCTATGTATACGATCTTACTAAACACATTACAAAACATAAATGCACAGGAAATTACTATATTTGAAAAGTTGAACAACAATCATGAAAGTTTTCTACCTATACAATTTTATCACTCAATTTATTCTTGTTCTTCTACCTGTTCCGGGATGCACCTAGACACTGGTCACTCCGGAGTACACCTTACAGTTCGTCTGTAATATTTCACCAGTCTAGAAATCGTACATGGAGACCTTTGCAGATGTTGTTTAGGTCATCAGCTGAAAGGCTGGTTTTAATCTCTAAAGGCAATACTAAGTAAAACAAGAGGTAAGATGGTTTACAATTTCCTTCCTCACTGAGTGAAAAAATATCCTTATCACCATGCCAGGTCCTGCGAAAAGCATCTACCTTCCACCCTGCAAATGACACCTTCACTTTGATACAGTACAGCTGGAACGATTTATAAATCGATATTTTTATTATTATTTTATTTTATTTTGACATTCTAATGGAAATGAGTTATTTTAGTAGTAATTAATTATATTTTGAAAATAATTATGAATATATAATAATATAAAAGACCTCAATGTTTATCATTGTTTTGAAAAATGTTGAGTTTTAAGAATAGGAATAGAGACGGTTACTATATGTCGTATTAGCTTCAAGGACAGTTCATTTTTCTAGGCTGAAGACCGTAAAACATTAATTACTAATTAAATAAATACAACTAATAAGTAGTAATATACATCATGATTCAAATACATTAATTTATAATACAGATATATGTCGCCATTCATTTTTAATAAAATAATAATTAAAATTTTTATAAGATACTATTTTAGATCAAAATATTGTAACCTAGACGTCACCTAGGTGATAACTTACATCTTCATTCACCACAGGGTCTGACTGTATGATTAAATTCATTAGCTACTTTTAGAAAAGATAACTCTGACTACTGTCTTTTACACCTCTACCTCTTCTGTTTTTAAATGTATCAGTCATATGATTAGCTGACCATGTGATAAGAAACAGAACTATTTTTTATAGCCCTGAACTTCTGCAGATCTGTCCATTTCGGGGGTACTTCATAACCGTCTTCTTAAGAGAAACAACATCTAATTCTTATTTATATCCTCATTTCTGAACTGATCCATCTTTTTCAACCTTAACGCTTCTCAAAAAGTGGATTTTTGCAGATTGGAAGGAATTTAAGTACTTCATCTTCTACATTTAGGTCTCATTACCCTATATTAATTTTCAGACAGCCAGTCTTATAAAAATTCATAAACATGTGCCAATTCGGACATTTTCTTTCAAATTCTGAAGTATTTTCGAAAAATTCTATTACCTAATGTTAAAGTTTTTTTGCGGTATGCTGGCGCTGTCCTCTTTATATGCCCCAGCACATCCCAATAAGCAAAATCACTGTCTTCCTGAAGAATTACTCCAACTATTGGCTGGTCTGTGGTTCAGTGATCAGCTCATTATTAGGGCTGTTAGCATAATTATGAATGAAAAATTATGTTTAACTGTTATTAAAATGTAGTTACCCTCCATTTGAATAAATTCGGTTTCTAACTTTAGTCAAAAATATTTTTTTCACAAATGACATAACTACAGACACATAAATTTTATAGATACGTTCGAGGATTCAAACAAATAAACGGATTAGATGTAGAAAGGAGAGAAAGGTTCCTGGCTCAAATAATAGAAAAAATAGTTACTTTTATATGGATTTGAATACTAGACAGACGTTACTGGTTTACTTTGATGGTTGGGGATCAATTAACTATACTCTCCGGAATGGTCGGCCTGGGTCTGTACAAGACAAAACCTTATTTACACGTCATAGCCTACATATCATCCTCATCTCATTGGGTCATGGGGTTCTTATTCTGAATTAAACTGATTGTAATCTACACACATTAGGGATTAAAAAATATTCATCTATAAGTATCAGGATTACGTAATTTTTCCTTAAGTAAATTAGAATGCCGGTGTGACTAGTTTGGTGGAAAAATAATTAATTTATTGGCTTAAGTATTGTTTATTATTTATTACTTTGTGAAATAAAAAAATAAATAAAAAAACCAATGAAATGTGCAAATGAGAATTTGACAAGGGATTAAAAACTAAAATTATTCTTATTGAAATGTGGTCGAATATCTTTAGGTTAGGTTTTGTTGTAGAGTTTTTTTATATTTATAAACTAAGATAAGTTAATGACCTAATCAACCCACGGGAGAGTAAATTATTACCTCACTCGAAAACCGCAGTTTTTATTAGGGTTATATCCAAGTTGGTTGCTGCCGACACCCCAAAGAGAAATGCTACAGGCAACAGCTATGCCATGTATCACTTGCCAACCAGACGCTCCGGCAGACTTCCTACGCGCTCAGAAACACAATGAAACCAGGAATGCTTATTGATTTTTCACGATTATTATAAAATATTTTTCTTGTTTATTAGGTAACAATATTATTTATAAATACTATTAATTGAATAGTTACAAAATTATTAATAAATAAAATTATAATAATTTATCAGATATTATGTTATTACTTAATAATTCGTACATTCAAAAGTCAAAATCATTCTGTCTAAACATCGTAAAATTCTAATTTATTCTCAATTAGAAATATATTTAAATTTATAGTGTTATAGTTTCATTCATTCATGTTATAGTTTAGCGATTATACTTGGCTTAAGGTATTAGTGATTACAGTAAGGTGTCTGTGGGTTTCAACATATTATAATTTTCCAGAACTTACAGACCACCTGCTACCATGCTAATCACGGTGGCCAAAAACAATATATGTTTTTTTGTTGAAGCACTATAGTCAACTTTCAGTCTTTAGCGGATCATTCACTTGTTTTCTTCTACCCCACATCTTCTTCATATTCTCAGATCTGGCCCTGCTCTGCTCTGCTTTTATGGAAAGCGATTTCCTTTTATATGATGACCATGTGAGTTTTTGGGTTAGTTTGTTTGCTGGTGTGGTTTTCTATTGGGATTTCTTTCGATAAGGTTGAAGGTTATTGTTTCAGTGAGATATCTGAATTTGGAAACCAGTTTAAATTCTTCACCGTTTGTTGATCGCAAAGTTTTGATTTCTGTCTTTTCTGTTGGGATGATTTTATAATAATGTACTTTGTTTGGTTTTACGCCTGACTGTTTTGCAATTTCTGCTAATGCAGACGGCCGAGAATGATGATATATGAAAATGAGTGATGAAAAATCAGACCTGAGCAATACCCCGGAACCCCGGCGTAGAAGCCAGTGGCGCTAACCACTGCGTCAATAGGCCGGCTTAATATTATAAAAAAAATACAAAAATATTTCAAGAATTTTGACATAAATATTAATTTTTATGAAAAAATCCACTATATGAGTTTATATTCTATCAGTATCTACTAACATAAGGTTTAGATAATAATGTATTTTAAATGGAGATACTGTTTGTTTTTTAAATACAGAGTTCTACCAAAACAATTAAAGAAAATATGTGGTTGTAAAGAGATTACTTTCAGAATTTTGCAAAAAATCCAAAAATTAAAATTGGTAAAAGCCATAACGGGATTATGCAAAGTAATTCTTTTTTCATATAACTTTTTATTTAATGCATAATCTGTTATAAATAACAATAAATGCAACTTATCAATTAGACACAACTCATGAAAAAATTACAACCCACTGGTGTAATTAACAAATTATAACATGAAAACATTTCATACTGTTCTTAATTAATATTTACAATCAAAATTTTATAGTGATTTTTAAATAAATAAATAAAAAAATAAATAAATAATAACCAAAACCTCCTTTAAAACGAAAAATAAATAATAAGCACATGATTCCGAATGTACACCTAACTTTTCCGAAAATAATTCGAAACGTTCATTCAGTAATTTACAACATTCACACTCAAACACGACAGTCAGCTACAAAACACTAACATTATATTATTTACAACTTTAAAATCACACTATCAGAATCGCCCTGGGAGATCCAGTACTGTAGCACGTTTTAGCCTATTGACATCATTACTCTTGTCTAAGAGATTCAGTGCTAAGTGATTTACGTGGTTGTTTAGACGTTCGATGTATTTACAACTGAAACTTCGTATTTCTTCTCGTACCGTCTGCACATCCATATCACGATGTATATCGGCATTGGTAATATACCACGGTGAATTCAGTATGATCCGTAGAATTTTTGATTGAAACCTTTGCAGAATTTCGATGTTTGAAGTTGATGCTGTCCCCCATAACTGAATTCCGTAGGTTCAAATCGGCTTCGGCATGGATTTGTACAAAAGTAGTTTGTTGTCAATCGAAAGCTGAGAACGCCTACCAACGAGCCAATACATCTTCCTAAATGTTAAATCCAGCTGTTTCCTTTTCATCTGAATGTGTTTGCGCCAAGTCAGACCTCTATCTAAGTACATTCCTAAATACTTTACATCTTTTGCCTGTGGAATATTCTTGCCATTCAGTTGGACAGGAGGTTGCCCTTCTGGTAGTAAACGTTACATGCGTAGATTTGCCCTCGTTCACCTTGATCTTCCACTTTGTCAGCCAGACTTCCAGCTCACTTAGATACATCTGCACTCTGCGTGACGCAATAGTTGGGTCTGCATTACATGACATTATTGCTGTATCGTCAGCAAAGGTGGCAATGGTTACATTTTCAAGAACAGGCAAATCAGCTGTGAACAGAACATATAAAATTGGTCCCAGAACGCTTCCTTGCGGAACACCAGCCTTGATCTCTTTCAAACCCGTTAAGTAATTTCCAACCCGGACTTGAAATAACCGTTTGTTAAGATACGAAACCAGAACACTGTACAGATTCTCCAGAAACACAGTTTTTAATTTATGGAGTAGACCAGGATGCCAGACTCTATCAAATGCTTGAACAACGTCTAACAGCACAGCCGAACAGTACTTCTTTTCCTCTAAACATTCACGGATTACGCTTGTCAATCGATGCACCTGCTCTATTGTACTATGCTGCTGCCGAAATCCAAACTGATGATCCGGAATAAGATGACGATCTTCTATAACTAGTTTCAACCGCTTTAGACATATTCTTTCAAAAACCTTTGACATCACCAGGAGTAGACTAATAGGACGATACGAGGAGACCTCATTTTCCGATTTACCTGGCTTCAATATCATAATAATCTTTGCTACTTTCCACTGGCTAGGAAAATATTCTAAGCGGAACACAGCATTAATTATCATAGTAAGCATTACCAGGGCTTTTCTCGGTAATTCCTGCAACATCCTCCCTGTAATGAGATCGTACCCTGGAGCTTTCTGAGGATGCAATTCAGAAATCGCACGCTTAACATCACGAACTGAAACCCGTTCCAAATGGTGCTGTCGCTGCTGCGGATCCATTACTACCGACCTTAAAATTTCTGCTTCCTGTGCCGGGTCACATTGTACATCATGGGGCTGAAAACGCTGCTCCAAATGGTCTGCAAATAGAAGCGCCTTGTCACCATCACTTCTAGCCCAGTCATTGTTCTCCATCTTTAACGGTGGAATAGGCAAGCAAGGCTGTTTAAATCTTTTAGTCGCCTTCCACAGGGAGTAATCTGCATCAGCCGTGGGACTTAGATTCTGAATATAATCTGTTCATTTTTTCTGAACATTAAATAACTAATCTAGGAAAAAAGTGAAAAAAAAAACTAAAGGAGCCAAAACATCCATCGAGTTTTGACTTTTGTGATAAATAGATCAAAAATAATAATGGTAATAAAAATAAATAAATGAATAAAATTCAAAAGAATATTACTCTAAATTTTTATTACAATATCGGTAGATAAGGCAAGTCCAAAAAATCAAATCACATCAATCTTGAATTTATATTTACACAAGTGAGTAATAAATTCATTGCTAATAAGTTTTATGTTTGTAAAGTTTGTCCAAATAATAAATACTGAATTTTCAATTTTTTTTTTCACTGTAATCAATTTAAGATATTTATAAATAAATTTGTTATTTATATACCAGGGTATGTTTGAAGTGTGTTTGATGGTCTTTGCCTGGAATCGATCTAACATCTCGATGATATTTGAATTTGTTATGCCTACTTTAAAGTTATCGACTAGGCCTAACCTTATTTCCGTACCTTGTGAACTATCCGAAGTTATAAAATCAGCAAGCGTCTATTCTGTAATTGATTTATGTACGTGAAAAATAAAACTTCGATTTTAACCACTTGCTTCTAAGGGTTAAAAAGAGGTATGACCCCACACAGTAAATATATATTTTTTACTTTCCCTTATAGCTGTAATTCTGAAAATCAGCGTTAATATTCCCTGAAGTGATATCTAAAACAACTGTTTTGTCAAATTGGGAAAACTCAGGAAAACAAAAGAAACCAGTTTAGTTTACCCCACTGAGGCTATCAATGAATTCGCACAATCAATCAATTGTATCGCAAAAAAATGAAAATGCTTTTTTTGTCTAAGCTTAATGGTACAGTATTTTCAATTTTTTACAAGTTATTTCTGTTATATGCTGCCTAATCAGTATTTAAAAACAAACATGTTCTTCTAAAATTGGCTTAAGAAATATTTAATAAATTATTAAAATTTATGATCCATCTATTTACTAGGCGTTTTTATGAATTAACTTTTGTAGAAACATAAATATTTCCTTACCTATTTCACTGAAAAGTAATATTACATGAACAAACTAATTTGAAAACAATATTTTACTTTATACCTACAGTTCTACACAAACTGAAATATCTTCCAGTTTTTATGAATGGTGAAAATTAAAATTCATATTGCAAGAATATAAAATATTTGAAACATAAATCAACGTACGTGTTCATTTCTTATTTATTTTTCCAGTGAATAAAAAAATAAATGAATATAAAAAATTGTTTATGAAAAACTAATACTTGAGAAATTATTGAATGCGTCAGTAGATGAATTTGCTGAATGGTTGCTTACCTCACACGTCACGGATATTGAAGTATGAGTTGAAAAAAAGCGCGTAGTGGGTTAGGGGAACCCCAATTTCAATAGTAATGAAGTGACTGTCTACGTAATTTATTTGTGGGCGGAGCTACCTAACAAAGAAATTCATATCTTCTTGTGTATACATATACATGTTCGCTAAATAAATAAGTTAGTGGTTTTTTCTCTCATCTAAACAAGAATTTATCCCCTCTTGATAGAGACAAGAATGAAGGATGTACGATTCTATTCTTAAGCTTTGAAATATATTTTCACTAAATTAAAATCATGAAATAGAATTACTTCGCTTTAATACCTCTTACTAACAAAAGAACAATCATTCATATTTTTTGCTCAAACCAATTAACTGTTAATTTGTAAGATATAAGATACATACCTGGTATTAAAAAGGCGTTAAGTAGCCACAGTCTTGTGATGATGCAGTCTTAATAACAAATAGCTTTTAAGAATTGCAATCGATGCTGATGGACTTTAAGAACGAATTCGAAAATATAGGGTTAAAACAAAATAGAGACAATACTATGGTTGATGATTGTATTATAAAGTGCACCGGAAAATTCATGTATCTCGGAAAAGTTATTAAATGTGGGAAAACAACGCAAACTGCTGAAATATGCAGCTGCATAAGATCACAGTGGTGCTCTTTTGGAAAGTTTTCTTTGTTTGTTTTACATCCAACTGTTTTGCAATTGCTGCTAATGCAGACCATTAGAAGGGTGATAGAGGAAAATAAGTGATGAAGAAATGCCAGACCTGACCAAATGTCAAACCCGGGACCCAGGCGTAGCAGCCAGTTGCGCTGATCACTACACCAAGAGCTGGCCAAACTTTTCGGAAGGAAAAGTAATTTCCTGAAGAATCATGAAATCCCTTTAAGATTAAGAAATTTCGTTTTTAATCAGTCTGTACTTCTCGTCCCGTCATACGCTGCACAAACATGGTCCCTTTGTAAAACACGTGAGGGAACCCCTGGCTAAGACTCAAAGTTCCATGTAAAGACTGATACTGAATATTACATTGAAAAACCGAGTAATAAATGAGGATATTCGGCAGAAAACAAAATTTTCGTTTTGCACACAAAAATATTTACAATCTGCTCACCTTTAGAGCAATGAGTAAAAATATTTTAACAACTATTGACAGCTTGAGAGAGATTATCCCAAAATACTTAGAGTGTTATCCCAAAATACCATTTACAGAAACACGTTAAAGTTGGCTACGTGTAATGCTGATGAAAAAGTAATTATTTACAACAATATTATGAGTGCAAACTAAAAGAAAAATCTTTTGCATATAGAAAACTATATTAAATCAATAAAAACCAAAAAAAAAGTTACTATTTACAATAATTTTTGTTGTAGAAGGTTTCAAGGTTTAAATCGTAATAAAGATAGTTACTATTTGAATACTAGACAGTGGTTACCCATGTACTTTTATGGTTGGGGCTCAATTAACTATACTACCTCAGGAATAGTCGGCCTGAGCATTTACAAGACTAAACCTCATTTACAGATTGTAGATATCATCCTCATCTCACTGGGTGATAATGGGATTACTTATTGTTCTTAAATTGAACAGATTCTAACATATCAAAGATAAAAAAATTAAGAGTGTAAATTTTATAAAAATTTATAAAAACTGTTGTTCGTAAAAAGTAACTATGTAAAACAGCACGTGGTAACATATTTTTTGAGAATTGGACAGCCCATCCTTCGCGAGCGGGTGTGACTCTTTTTCCATTGGTAATGTGAACTGGTGGTAAGAAGAGATGTTGGGTGACCGAGTAAGAGCTGGATACCGGAACAAGTTCCAGGTGGATGAAGATCTGGGTGGATGAAGATGTTTGATTATTTTACATTTACTATGTTATTTAATATATTATTTTTGAACCACAACAATACCACGTATGATAAATTTATTGTTAATTTAGTAGAGAAAATCAATAATTAAAAATGTTTATACTGTTTTTAGACTGATTCTCCTGAATATTAATGAGTATGCATGATTTTAATGTATTATCTTGCCTAATTTTGTTAATATTCTATAGAAATACGAACATGATAATTATTATGTATTTGAGTAGCCTTGTTAAAATTTCGTTTTTTTCAATGACTTTGTAGAAACAAAGATATTGTGTTACAACTGCGAAAATTTTTAAAAAATATTTCTTATGTTAAACTGCTTGTGTATTAAAAATTCAAGACACTACATAAAAAGAAAAAAAGTAGACTGACCAAATCGGTATTACATTAATCATTGCAATTAGTAACCCTTTCAAAAATTACTCTAATATGATTTGTAGCACAATCTATAAACCATGCTAAATTTCTTCAATCATTTAGTCGAAGTATCACCAATAAAATAATTTGAAATAATTTAATAAAATAATTAATTCATAATAGTTAATTTATGTTTAGCGGAAGAGGGAATGACCAAAACCAATGTCATAATTAATAAAGACTACCGCCAAAGAGATTTAAAAAACAGGGCGGTCAACAGTTATTTTAAGGGCTGTCAGGTTACAAAAGATCTAATTCAGACCGACCACCGGTCACTAACTACTTTCTAGCGGTAACCATATACTATTGACTTAAAAAGGGCACGTGGACAAAACATAGACCTACACGGACATCTATTAATAATATTTTGCAACTTCCTGTCTTTAAAAGCCATTAAATTCTTGTGGTCCTGTTCTTTTGAAAAATTTATTGTCCGTCGTTTTTAATTTTATGCTTCTTTAACGGTGTTTTGCGTCGTGTTTTACTGAATGTTTTTCTATTTTAAAAACTTTGTCTAATACAGCGGTCTAGTGGTTACGGCAATTTATTACAGCTTAAATCCTGGAGCTTTTATAGCAGAATTCCAAATTTGTTCAACACAAAATAGGCTAATATGTTCAGTTTATTTTAAATTCAATACTTGTATGACTTATATTTTCTATTTCACCTGTTTTTCCTTTATGACAGAAGCTTACTTGGCGAAGAAAACAACAGTTATGATTTATATGAATTAGATTTAACAAAATTTGGCTGTGGAAAGTAATAAATAAAAACTGAACTTTTCCGAGTGATTTCATGACTTTTAGCAGCAAAATACACAAAAATTTCAATTACATGACGTCTTTATTAAAATTTCAATTCATGTAGTTCTTTGTTAAATTATATTAAAAAGTATCTTCTTCTTCTTACTATCAAGGATTAAGCATAAGCCTGTTCCGAACTGACAAACCATCCTGTATGTTTACACAAACACGAGACATTCCAACCCGTACATCGCGGCTACTGCAATCTTCTTCGAGGTCTTTCCACCTCCCTTCTTCCAACTGGAATATATTCCGTTACTTTTAAAGTTATTCTCTCCTCTGGCATCCGTTCCAAATGTTGCCTCCATTGATTCCGGTACTCCTTCACTTTTTCATTCAAGCTAAATACACCCAACTCAGATCTAATTTCCTCGTTATGTATTAGATCCAGCTCCGAGCAGCCCTTCACCCTTCTTAAAAACCTTATTTCAGCTGCTTAGACTACTTTCTTGGCGTTTTATGGTAACCATGACTTACAGAAGAAGAATTTACTTAAAGAAGGATTGGGGCTGCCATTACCTTGAAGAACTTTACTACAGTCTCTGTTCTAGCTCAAAAAGATTAATGATTCAAAAAAGCTAAAAGCAAAAATAGCTCAAACAGATAATGATTAACAAGATTAATTGTCATTGTTGCCGTCTCCTAATACGGTTTAAGGACCGCCTGCTCCGGTTCCAAAAAATTCACCTATCATATTTTCCTCGGCTTCCTCACACGTCGTATTTCTCTTCGTTTACTATACGTCATAGTTACGCGTGGATGTCTATCACGATCCATTTTTCCGACATGTTCTTCCAGTACTCTATATATTACCTTATTCGGTTTTTAATGGTTTTCACGTTAAATTCTTATCTAATATTATAATTACGAATTCTATCTCCTCTGTTGTAGCCTTTCACGTAACGTAGAAACCTAATTTCAGCAGCATACTACTATTCCTTGCCAATGGTACCATATTATAATCAAAGTTGGAGATACCATCTTGTAATAAAATTTTATCTTCGATTTTTTCGGCAAGGATATTTTTATTGTGCCACAAACCAATCGTTTCGAAACAAATATGTTGTCTACATAATATATGATCTGCCAGCTCTGAAACCACTATATTTCTATATCATTTTTAATCTTTACTTTGAGCGTCCCACAACCTTCTCACAGAATCTGTTATTAATTTCTCTACAATTTTCACAATCCGTTTCCTTTTCTATCTTATGAAAAGGAGTTATGAAAGCCAATTTCCAATCTTCGGTAAACTACTTTCATAAAGCAAGCTCTTTTAGAAATTTCTTTATTAACACAATTCCAACAGTAATTAGGCTATGTGTACAAAAATATGAAATTGATATTTAACACATTTTTCATTATCAGGAGAGCTACCACTGGGTGGTGTCCTCCTCAAAGCCATTAAAGCGGTCTGTTTTTTATTGACAAAGAATGTAAACCATTTTGCTGGTTGTATTTTTACAGTTGCAAAATAAAACAAAATGAAAAATAAATTATTATCAGTAGGTATAAGTATGGATTCTTTTTCAATAGGAAGTTCTCTTGGCCCAGTCATCTTCCGGTTCTTTGTATTATTTATAATGACCAAACTTCCTAAACTTTAATACGATTATTAAATTAATTAAAAATTATATTTCAATTATAGATAGTGCAAGTTAATACTAAATTTAATTAAAATTTAATAGCGAAACCGATTGTTGAATTCAACTATTTTCATTGCTGCTAAGAAGTAAACGATATGATTGATAATATGCAAAAGAAATTACATAAAACTAATAAAAACTTCTAAAAGTGGAAACTCAAATAAATAATCGTGATGTTTGTAAACATTTTTTTCTTGTTATAAAATAATATAATATCAATCACGTACTACAAGACTACTTTCCCCTAGTCTCTGAATGTTGCTTGTAGAAAGAAGAATAAGGCGAACGTTACCATTTGCGAGTGTTGCCCGAGACAAAAGCAAAGGTTACACAGCGTCCAGTCATACCATCTGAAGACTGAAACGGATCCCAGATTTCTACAACTATCCATATCTGGAATACCAATCCGAATACGTTAGACCAATTAATATTAATAAACACGTACATCACATGGATTGACTTTTGTTTCTATTGGTCGCTTTTATAATTTTACTTTTTAGGCATACCGACTTTACTGAAACAATCCAAACTGGACGATATGTGATCCAATATTTTATTCCGTGTTAACCGTTTATTCTTCTTTGTTCACATTAGATCTAAAAACATTTTCTATTTTATAACCCTGTAAATTGAAACTTGATTGAATAAGGTTGTAATTGAATGACTAATAGGACGTTTATTGATGTAATACCTTTTTTATAAAGTGATTCATCTAATCCTGTGTACTTTAAAAATAATTCTGTCAAAAACATCTACATTAATAAAATTTCAAATAAATTTATTTTATTTCAATAACTAAAGTCATTTCGAATATGAAATATCTTGAAAATTTGCTATTATAGAATTAATTTATTAAAATAAGTAAATTTAACTACTATTAATTGGATTCCGTTGTTGATCTCCTAACTAACCGAGAAGAATAAAAATTTAATAAAAATTTAAAAATATCTTTTTAATTTGTAAAGGTTACAGAGAAGAAATTCAAATCTAACCATGTGTCACAAACTCAAAACACTTCTCTATCAACTGAAACACTTACTCGTTTCTAAATTTTGACTTTTTAAATTAAAATTATTACACGATTAATGATTTACAAAACAGTTATAAGACAAATCTGGACATATGTAGTTCAACTTTGGGTATGCTAAACTTTTACACACATAACGTATATATACAAGCAATACAGAATAATACTTTATATACGATAACGGAATGTTTCTTTTATGTTAGAAACTTAAACAATTGTATGTTTTTTTAAAATCTGTACAACTTAATAAATAGGACTAATAATCATAATATTATATGTACAGAGTGTTTCAGGAGGAATCTGGCATACTGCACAAGCTTATTCCTCTCATCAAAATACAGAAAAAAGTTTATATAAATATGGGTCCGGAAATGATTCGTTGGCTAGTTATACAGGGTCAAAGATTTCACCTGAAATTCAGCTCCCTCAGTAAAATTAACTCACACTGAAATTTTTAGGGTGTTAATTGAGTTTGTTAATTAGATAAGTTTTATGTAAAATGAGCTGAAAAATCGTATAAAACTTATCTCAGAACTCTATCTCCAATAGTTTAGGAGAAAATCGGGGTAAAGCGAAAAAGTTTAGGGTCGAAAACACTTTTTTGTATTTAAACAACAATAACTTCGTTAAATTGCCTATAAACAAAGAAAAATATTTAATACAATTTGTAGAGAATTTTATTCTCAAAAAAAATGTAAATGTAAAGTGTAAAAAACTGTAAAATGTCAATAGAAACGGAATAGTTTTCTTTTAAATTCAATTTTATTAAGGGACACGCACAACTACAAATTATGAAAATCACGCATCGATGTACGTTCATTAAGTAATTTTATGATTAATACTGTAGATTATTTAAATAAATTTTTGATTTGTAATAAAATTATTTTGAGAGACATTGGCCTACATTTAGCAATGCGTGATTTTCATAATTTGTAGTTTTACGTGTTCCTTAATAAAATTGAATTTAAAAGAAAAGTATTCCGTTTTTATTGATTTTATTTACATAATGTTTTTAGAGAATAAAATTCCCTACAAATTGTATTGAATATTTTTCTTTGTTTATAGGAAATTTAAAGAAGTTATTGTTGTCCAAACGCAAAAAAAGTGTGTTTTCGACCCTAACCTTTTATGCTTTACCCCGATTTCCTCCTAAACTATTGAAGATAGAGTTCTGGGACAGGTTTTATACTATTTGTCAGCTCATTTTACATAAAACTTATTTAATTAACAAACTTAATTAACGCCCTAAAAATTTCAGTGTGAGTTAATTTCACTGAGGGAGCTGAATTTCAGGTGAAATCTTTGACCTTGTATAACTCGCCAACGAATCGTTTCCGAACCCATGTTTATACGAACTTTTTTCATTATTTCGATGAGAGGAATAAGCTTGTGCAGTATGGCAGATTCCTCCTGAAACATTCTGTATAGACATTGTAATGTAATATTGTGATAAAGCCTGTGTGTCTGTATGCGAGTGAGTGCCTTAGAAGGACCGGGAAGGCTGGTCTAAGAGAAGAAGAGTAATTTGAGAGAAAGATGCTCCGTAACATAATAGGTCTGAAGATAGTAGACGGACAATATAGATTACAAGATCGAGAAGAACTGCACACGGAAAAAAACGATTAGAAAAAGAAAACTAAAATTTTACGGACAGCTGTATAGAATGGATGGCAACCGGTTGACAAACAATTGTTTAACACACTAATCAATAGATATAAGGTGTCAGATAAGAGGTTTAAATAAGTCAGAAAAGATATTGAGAAAACTGAAATAAATCGAGAAAACTTAATGAAACGGACCATACTCAGACAAATAATTACGGACTTTAAGAGCTTTCATGAAGAGCAAAAGCAGTACACCGAGTGGACAGAAGAAAGGAGAAAAGCCTAAATTGAGCGAATACTGAGGATATGGGCTGCAAAAAGAGCTTCCAAAAAATTTAAAGTCACCTCACGTGATCTAAAATTAGCCCTATACAAGGACAAACTAAGGTTTATAATTTTATTTCAGATAGTTGATCTAATAAAATCCTTTTGAAACGTTTCAATTTGAATGAAAGAAGGCTAAAGAGCCGATAAGAGCTCACAGAACGAGATAGTTTATTCGGCTTCTGAAACTACAAAATTGTCGCCAGTGTTTGCTGCAGAGTAAGATGTACGGTATTAAGGTAACTATAAAATTAGCTCTTGTTTTTCAACTAAATTGATCTTTAATTGTTCATCTAAAAATTTTAGATTATTATATTTTATTATATTTAGATTATTAGAAATTGTTCATCTAAAAACAAAAAATGTTTGATCATGAAATAAACTACGTGTCACAGCTCATTTCACATGGTCATCTTAACGAACAACTACTCTTCATACGGATCCCTACAAGGAGCCTTGAATCATCCGCAATAGTCAAAAGATCATACGATAGCATATATGTTACTAAGTGGTTTTTAATAAAAATATATAGCCTAATTTTAAGGTATTTAGAATTTTTTTTATCAAACTCTTCGTTAATAATTCTTTAATTTTATTAAAAAATGAAGTAAGACAACTAAACCGGGAACAAAACTTTTGGCAAGAAACTAAACTTTTCTTAACTGGAGTTTATATTTAATTTTAAATTAAGAGACAGACTTGTTTTGAGATTTAAGTCATTTCTGATCAATTTACCATTCAATTTGTCATAGCTAATCAAGGTAAAAATAAGTGGTGATATTTTATAACATATAATTGGAAACTGGAGACTTGAATTCAGAAGTAGCTTATATATGAGAAAAACATTTTATTGTGAAAAACAACAAATAAATTGTACTTTAATTTTTCAACAAAAAAATAAAAATCTGAAATAAACGATTGAAAAGGGAGTATTATTTTAAAAACAACTTTTTGTAATTATAAATTTGTATGATAATAGTTCCTACAAAGTAAACTTGGTTGAATAAAACAATTAAAAATGGAAAATTTACATTATTCAATAAATCAATGTCTATTGACAAGCCATCAACTTCATCAGTATGTAAAAACCGTACGATTCGATTCCCTTTGTGTCCATTCGATAAATCTGCAAACATTTTGAAATTCAAATCTGCAAGTCTTTCTACCAATATAGAGTGAAAGCCCGACCGCCATGATAACTTGTTTCATATACATGCGTATTTATGTGTGTGTTTGTGAATATATACAGACAGAGTTCACATAAATTACTATTCTGTGTATACAAACATAGTTATACCAGCTTGTCAAGGGGTTTCAAGAAATGCCTTTAAGGTGAATTTACACGAGACCAGTTTCAATATACGTAAATATTTTTGGAGATATTACGAGATGACAGATATTAAATACTCTAGTAAATTTGAATTATTATAATTTTAAATTTATGTTTAATTTAATCAGATCTATGTGTAAATGAATGCAGAAGTTCTCACTGATTGACAGACTAGCTAATTCATTCATAATTAATTCTCGAACTTTCTAAATTAATAAGAAATTTTAGAAATGTTTTTCTCAGGAGTTACCAAACAAAAACAAAACCATTTACATATTAATCGCTTGCTTCTAGGGGTAAAAAGGGGTGACAATCGTAAAACAATGAACAACTTGTTATTTTTATACAATCCTGAGGAATCTTCGTGACTGGTAAGTCGCGAGTTCGGTTGCCCTTTTTGCGTCGGATAATAGACGAGCAGGCAGGCCGTTTGGTTGACGAAAAGGTCGTTAATACCCATTATTGGTATTTTATTAGTGTTGGCATGTTTCGCACTGTTTTGACGTGGTCCCATTTCTTATATATTTCGATAAAGGTGGTCACTCCACGGTGTTCTCTGGAAGACAGTGTCAAGATGGCATTGACAGTGTCAATGACCTTAATGGTAACCCAAGTTCCCTGAGGACAAGAAGAAGAGCTTCTTCTTTGAATGTCAATTTCATCAACGAAAATTGGCTACAATTCTGGTGAATTTCTCTCTATTGTGTACCACCCTCAAAAAAGTGTCCATACTCATGTTTGTCCAGACTTTACTATTATTCACTCGTGAGTATTCCTTCGTCCAGATCTAAACTAAGCAAAAATAAGGAAAATTAGGAAAAACTAAAAAATCTTGTGTGAAACACTCACATTACTTTTCCTTGCCAATGTAAATAATGAAAGATAGCATAATCTTTGTTTACTCATTAGTAAACAATGTAACAAGAAAAATATAACCTAATTTCAATTATGAGTATGAATGACGCAAAATTAAAATCAACCTCTGTAGTACTTAAAAATATTTAAAATCACTAATTGACGCTAATTTAAGCTCCGTTGAAAAAATGCTTGAAATAAAATTATGTTTTTTAATTTCCTATAATTTTCATTGTATACATTTTAATCGTAAAATGCAGAGTACTCAGGCCGCATGCCGTTTTTAAGATGACAAAAATACAGAAAATCACTGATTGACGCTAAACTAAGCTTTACAGAAAATATATTTGAATTAGAAATTATAGATTTTGAAATTTCCTACAACTTAAAATGTATATTAAAGCCGCAATCTAAAAAAAAACAATTTTTTTTACGAGAAACAGCCTCCCCAAGAATTTCCGCAGACATGACGCCTACCCTATCTTGTAGAGCATAAAAAATTTAGTAAAAATAAATCCTAGGAGCCGTTTTGAAAAAATCGCAAAAGGTGAAAAATGAAACGAATAAACTACTACTTCCGGTTGACCGATTTTAATGAAAATGTTCGTGTCGGGTTCGGTACCTATTTTAAGTTACAACTTCGTACGATGTTCTGTTCTTGAGATATTCTGTTCACACACTCACACACACACACACCCACACAGACATACAGAAAAACAGACACAAACAGACCAATCGCTAAAAACATGTTTTATGGGTTCAGAGGGCCTGAAAACCTGTAGATGCGGTGAAAACTCGATTTCGAAAAATCGACATACTTCCTTCCTACATAGCCTATTCATATAGGCAAGAGAAAGTAAAAATACCCTTTGTGAAATTTTATTATTTTTTGAAACTGAAGCTAGGTTACGCAGCAGGTAACATGCTAGAATTCATTAAAGGTTCATTCGACTTACCTTCCGATCAATGAAAATTTATATTAAAATAAAAGCTTTATTTTTGAAGGGAGTTATACGCCAATATTTGTATTCATATTTTTGATTTTATTGTTTCCGAAATAAATTGCATCTCTCATTAAAAAGGGATTCCAATTTAAATTGTTTCAGTGTTATAATATTCATGTTTTCCCTATTAAAAGTAGTCCGCTTAATAACGAGAATCCTGGTATTTGGTTTCATGGTATTTTCACTGTTTTAATAATGTAAACCCTCTGAATAAAATATCAGTTTGTGGGTTACATAAAATAACAAAAGATCGAGTATTAAAATATTATTAATTTACTGTTTAATTACAAAATATTCTTTTTTAATAAAATAAATTCATTATACAGGCACCGGCAGAAAAAGTGGATGGTTTTGAAATGAATAAACTAAATCAGAAATAGGATGTATAAAAAAATTATTAATAGATTTGAAACATCATTTTTTGCCATTTTTTATTAAAGCACTTAAATTCTAAAATTCACTGATATTGTTTTAAAAATTATGTCAGTCAAGTGATGACCCTCATTCTGCACGCAATCATGTAATCGTACTTGGAAATTATCCATTGCCTTCACAATCATGTCGTTCGGTATCGCCACTATTTCATTTCGAATTGCTAGCTTCAGATTTTCAGTTGTTCGAGGCTTTACGACGTACACTTTCGATTTCAAATACCCCCAAAGAAAAAAGTCACATACCGAAAGATCTGGGGAGCGAGCAGGCCATGAAAGATCACCATTTTTTGAAATCTCGTGTTCTAGAAACATTTGTCGTAACACATTCTTTGACACTCTGGAAGTGTGAGCAGTTGCCCCATCTTGTTGGAACCAAACATTTGCAGTGTCAAATTCACGACGTTGTAACTCTGGTGCAAGGAAATTATTTAGCATTTCGACATAACGACTTGAAGTGATCGAAACTGCTCGACCGTTCTCTTTGTAAAAATATGGACCTGTCACTCCGAATTTAGCCACTGCGCACCAAACGGTCACACGTTCACAATGAAGTGGGTTTTCGTGTAAGCTACGAGAATTTTCTGCCGCCCAGTACCAAAAATTTTGTTTATTTACACAACCAGACAGGTGAAAATGGCCCTCATCTGACATTATGATTATTGAATCGTTAGTTAAAATATTAAGAATTGATTGTGCACATTCTCTTCGGTTTTGGAAATCATGTTGGCTTAGTTCTTGAACAGTTACGATTTTATACGAATGAAAATGAAGATCCAAATGGAAAATTCTTCAAACACTCCGATCTGATATTCCTAGCACAGCTGCGTGATGTGCAGCAGGGCGACGTGGACTTCTGGCTACTGACAATCGCAAAGTAGCTGTGTTTTCGGGAGTACGAACGCTGCGTGGACGGCCTGTAGGTTTCCGTTTTAAAGATGAAGCCGTTTCTCTAAAACTTTTAACCCAACGCTAAGTTTTGACTACCGAGTAACCGTTACTAAGGTAACTTTCTATGACGAAAGCACGATGTTGTGCGTTCCACAACTTCATTGCAACTATAATGGCATTGAGCCGGGGAATGAAAGTCATTGATCCGGTTCTCCCCACTCGCATTGTTGCGATGTACAGTCAGATCAAAAACCAACCACTTTTTCTGCCGGTCCCTGTATTTGGTAACTTTACTTTTTTTTATTGTAACCTGAATGTAATAGTAAAATGTTGTTGTTACATTGTACCATTAAGAAATTAAATATATGAGGAGTATTTTATATTAAGAAAAATTGAAAAGGAATTAATAGGTATTTCCAAAGAAGGGGTTAGGATTGTTATGAAAATATATAAAGTTGCTCATTGGTTTATTTTAAATCATATTATGCCCATAACTGGCAGGTGAAGTGTTAAATTATTTGCACTCGATATGCTAATTCCAGGGCTATAAAAAGTATTTCTGTTTCTTATCACATGGTCAGCCAATGATATGAAACATTTAGGAACAGACTAGGTAAATTTGTAAAAGACAGTGGTCAGAGTTATCTCCTCTCAGAGTAATGAATTTCATCATTATACATGCAGACCCTGTGTTAAATGAAGTGAAGGTGTCATTTGCAGGGAGGAAAGTAGATGCTTTTGAGAAGGCCTGACATGCCTGATAAGCATACTTTTGTACTCAGTGAGGAAAGCATTTGTAAACCCCCTAACTTCTCGTTTTACTTAGTAAAGTCTCTAGGAGTTAAAACCAGTCTTTCAGCTGATGATCTAAACAACAATAAAGTCATATCAACAGCTCGGTTATTAGCGACTACGGTGGTTAGTGGAAATAAAACGGTGGGTTCGGAATTGATATAATTTTCAGACCTTTATCGGGAATCAAACCTGTACCTTCGCTTTGTATTTAAGAAGCGGTAACCAGTAGGCCTACGCCACGGAGGCAGTTAATATTAAGTATTATATTTCAGAAAAAATAAAAATATTTACATCAAAAAAATTAAAGGAGCTTCACGTACAGAACGAAATGCATCTAGATTGTAGCTTGTTTTAAAAAATGACGTTCAAGTAAAAGCTTGTCTACTTTTCTATATATACCTGCAAAAAATCGATGTTTCTTTCTGAAATTAGTATAGGTATGGTTCTTGACAAATTATCTTGGATAGTTTTTTTCAGTGAATAAATCACGTTAGGAAAAGTTATGGTGGTTGTAGGTTAGATAAGCCTGCACCAAAAATAATACGACAGAAAATTATAGAAACAATATTTTTAGATAATTATTTTTTTTATTGAAACGTAAGAAACAAATGGTACACAACAGACAGGAATACACGAAAGTCATTATCTAAGGAATCGATAAACGAATTCTGCGAGGGCATCATCGTTTCTGCGCCTAAAAATCGATAAAAACCGTGAATCTTTAAATGGGTTAGTAAACAGCTGCAGATTCCTAGATTTCTTTCTAATGGTTTAATATCGTTCGAAACTAAGAAAATTTCAGCAAAATAGTGTACTACTAAGGGATTAAACAAGGAATTGGTGCTGTGTTGAAGAAAATCGGGTCATGATTAAACCTATTTGTTTTATTTCCTGCTTTAATCAGGAATATGAAAATAATTACAATTGGTGATAATAAATAAGTAATTACGTAGAATGTTTATTTTATAAAAAGGTTGACCGAAATAAATTCTTGGAAGCTGAGACCAAACTGTAAAATAAAAACTCTTATTCTTTTAAATATATAGGCTATATTTTATGAAGTAAGCTAGTTTAGTAATTCCGAAAGGGTTTGTTTTTTAATTCCATAATTTTCTACCTGGTGAGAGTTTTTTACGTTAAGTAATTCTTTAGTCACATCTATATTTTTACATTAAAATGAACTCAATTTTATGTTTGTATTACTAGAAGTAAATTCTCCGTGATGTCAACGAAGTTTGACTCGATGAATAATATTGTATTTGATTTTGTATAGCACAAACTGAAATGGATTTAGGGGTGGGTTTAATAGACATGGTAGGCGTGTCCAGCATCCCATGGACCGCGCAAGCGTGTTATTGAATAATATTCCACCCCCAAGCCGCCCCCGGGTACAACGATTCTCACAAAACGTAAAGTTCGTTCTTCTAACACCAGGCCGCAGTCTGATACGAAACGTTTTCTTTACCGAATAATATTAAATTAAATGTTATTACGTTAATTATTAAGTTTTAAAAATGTAAGTTCTAAATTTTATTTTTGTAAATTTATATTAAGTGGTTTTAAGTGAAGTAATATTGTGTTAATGTTTTCAAAAGAAATAACCTTAGTACTCTATTAAATATATGTATATATGTAAATATTAATTTTGCTTTCATAATCGGGGTTTTATTAAAAACATAAATAATCAATAGATAAATCGAAAAACTGTAAACTATAACTCGTCGTATTAAAAAGTAAAATAAATGTTATCTTTACGTTTTTGAATCAGCGGATTACAAAGATTAGGTAAGCGAAAAATAGATTTCAATCAGAAAAATAAATATCATGAATTGATTAGTTTAAATCTTATTTGTTGAATCCAATTGTGCGGTTTCAACTGAAGTTGGAAATTTTTGTCTAAACAAGAAAATTAAAATCTATTTTTACATAGTCTACAACAACAGGAATAATATGGAATTGATTTTTCTATTCTCTTTTTTATTTTATACAAAACTATACAAATATACACAACACCAAATATTATAATTAATCTAGAAACAGTTACACAAAATACTTGTAAGAAAGAAGGATGTACCTAATGATACGTTTCTTCCTATAAATAGGAATAGAAAAATACGATTTTATACACTTCACATAACCTATTCAAAAGACATTTTCTGATTTTAAGTCCATGTTACTTATATTAAAGAAAAATTGACATAATATTAATAAAATTAATAATGATGATGATTATGTTGATTGATTATAGTAAACAAACATTAGAAATTAATCAGTTCAGTAGATGTCTATTTCAAGAACGATAAAGTTTCATATATCCGGGAATTATCGTGCTGAAAATGTTTGAGCGAAACAGTAAACTTGATTTTCAAGGTTAAAAAAGAATTTTGAATACTAATATAAGATGGTATCTTGCGCGAAGAGAATTTAAAGATCTGAACGTAAATGTTTTATACTTACATACTTTGGTGCACTTTAATCTTAAAACTTTTGACTAAAATGCTTGAATAATTTTTTATATTAGAACGTTTCGCTGGCCCGTAGATTTGTACTCGGTAGGGCTATGTTAAGATAGTTCGCAATAGATTTTGATAAATTAACAAGTAACCGAGTTGACGCAGAGAACATATGTACAGGATCATCCTTCAATAAATGTTAAAGATCAGATGTTGAAATTAAATAAAATTTCTGTAATAAAGTTTTTTTGTTAGTTTTTACAAAATCTACCGTCAAACACATCGTTTACGTTTGCCTTACGACGTCAAACTTGTCCACCTGTGATGCTGAATAACATTCATATCCCCCAAGCCAGAGTGGTGCGATATCTTGGCTTATGGCTTGACAGGCGACTAAGTTGGAAGCATCATCTGCGTACAAAACACTTAGAACTTAACCTCCGCCAGAAGCTTCTCTTCTGCTTAATTAACCCTCGATTGAAATTGAACCTCTGTTTCAAAATTTTAATATTCAAAACCCTTTTAAGACCAATCTGGACTTAAGGTGTCCAGCTCTTTAGCGTAGCGGCAGAGAGTAATTTAAAGTCGATCCAGGCCTTTCAATCAAAATTCTTAAGACTTGTTTCTGGCACTCCTTTTTATGTAAGCAATAAAACCCTCCACGACGATTTCAAAATTCCGACAGTAAAGGAGCTAACCGCGTCCTTGTATAGTAAATTTCACGACTACATTTCCATTCTAACCAACTAGCCTGTGATCTAGATCTAGCTACAAGAAACTTCCCACCTGTGCGACGCCTCAAGCGAAAATAAAGTAGAGACCTCTTGGTCTAAATAACGGATAATACCCGTAGTTATAAACGAAGAATGTACCACTAGGTATCTCTTCTCCTTAAAGCGAAACTCCCCACCAACATTTAAATATATACGGAAATATCATATGCAGCTCAATGTAAATTACCGCAATAAAAATTCAAGACAAAAAACACATCGTTCTGTTATTTAAGTCGTGTAAAAGTATAGTAGTTGTTGTCCAGTAAGTTGCTCATAAAGTAATGACCGTTCAATTGTGTTTGTATGTTCTACGAAATCATGTAATTTCTCCTGTCTTTAAATCAAGCTTTGAGTCTAGCGTATGTGCTTATTCTAAGAGCTGTTCGTAAAAATTTTGTCTAATAGCGTTCTATGATGTCAATATTTTAATTTCTTGTTGTCCCCCAGAGTTGAATCGCGTGAGTCCATACAAGTTTCGAAATTGAAATAGAAATAAAAATGTATATTAATTAAAATATGAGTCAGCTTTTAAACATCACGATGCTTATTTTTAACTAACATGCGTACATATATTATTATAGTAAGTTCAAAACGTTAGGCCTATACGAAAACTAGGATAAAAATTAATTATTCCGATTAACATTTAAATTTTCTTGTTTTATTATTAATGCGCGGACCGTCTTTACTATCAAAAAGAACTACGACAAAACTGAACTTAATTTTTTTCAGAATTTTGGTGTTTCATAAGAACTTACGCGGAAATGAAATTAGTTTTTGTCAGTCAAGAGGGGAGTTTCTTAGATTTACAAATTTGTTCCAGTTTTACTATAATTTGTTATTAGTTTTAGTGAAAGCTCCTAACAAAATAATAAACATTATTACTGCCAAATTACGGACAGTAGGTAAATAAATTAATTAACATTACTGTTACGTAAAAAAAAATATATGTATATTATAATATATGACAAGTTGACCAGTAAAAAATTTTGGGGATAGGAAATGGGGAGGTTATCTACTGTAATGAAAACAAAAAGAAGACCAGATTTTCGCTTGGAGTGGCCAAAGAAAACTGTGCACAAACCTTGACTAAGACCACCAAATATTATACTAAAACTAACTGATTACAAATTAATACTTAATATTATATTACAGTGTTGGTATTCAGAATCTAACTTTTTGTTGCCCATAAAAAAATTTTCACATTAAAAGTCACAGAAAAAAAATATGTGTAGGTTGTTTTTCTTGTAGTAATACCGACTATTTTCTGCAAAAATGGACCGAGTCAGAACGTAAATAAATACTTTGATTAACAAATATTACATTCGTGTTATTTATTTCAAACAGTAAATTAAGGATTTATAAAAATTAATGAATTGTTAATTTCTAGATAGTACAGTAATGGACTTGACGTTTTATGTAGTAGTCTATCTACTTTCCGAACAATATCCTTAGAAAAATACGAGAAAAATACTCGTATTACTACTTATTTGTGGCACTTTTTAAAATTTTGTCATCTAATATTTTCCTATGTTCGTTTATCTGGTCCATACGTCATATCCAAAGTCAGAAACTACAAGAGATAGCAATAAACGGTATTCGTATTCGTAAAGTACACAATTTGCCAATAATGGGCAGGTGGAGTGTAAAATTAATTGCACTGGATCTGTTGGTTCCAGGGCTACAAAAAATAATTCTGTTTCTTATCACATAGTCAGCCAATTATTTGATTGAACTATTTAAGAACAGAAGAGGTAGAGGTGTAAAAAACACTAGCCAGAGTTATCTCCTCTGAGGTAATGAATTTCATTATACAGCCAGACCCTGTGTTAAATGAAGCGAAGGTGTCATTTGCAGGATGGAAAGTCGGTGCTTTTCGAAGGCTTGCTGATAAGCATACTCTTTCAACTCGATGAGCAAGGCAAATGTAAACCACCTCACTCCTTCTTTTTACTTAATAAAACCTCAAGAGGTTCAAACCAGCCTTTCGGCTGTTGATCTAAACAACAACAATGTTCACAAAACGTTAGTGGGCGTGGATTGGTTTTGAAGTTCTGTTCACTTCTGATCAAAACTATTTTTGATCAGAAGTGGCCTAAAACCGGAAGTAATGAAATCAAAGTTGTAATTTAGAAACAAAAATAGTGTCATTCGATTCCTCTTGAAGAGTATACAAAAATCACTAATGTTTTTTGCCATTGGTCAAAGGTAAGCCTTTTTCTTTCTTACAAAAGCTAAGTGGGCTTGTTCTCTTACAATTTGATGAAAAAAAATTGCCACCAGCCATGAAACGCGGCGTCTCATGAAAATGATTTTTTATGGTAGCTAATATCCATTTTGCTGGATAGTAAATTGATTTCAGATAGTATAAGATTATTTTTATACAATACAAATTGGAATTTCAGGATTATTTATTGTAAGTACATAATAAAATAAAAAATTAATAATTCTTATGAATGAAGTGTCCTTTAATAAAATATATAAATAATTTAATGGCATAAATAATTTCACGATTTTAAAATTAACAATATAACTAACGATTTAATTGTAAATCGTTAATGCCTGATGTTAGACGAACCTGAACTGGAATTCTTAGTTCTAAGAAAAAATCTTCGGTCCTTGTTATACTGAAATAAATAAATAACGAACGGATTGTACGTTGGAAGGTTTGAATGAATTAAACTCCTGTGAAGGAATTTAATGTTATAAGTATTGAATGATAAGTGTAGATAGCGTTAGTGTAGCCGACTAATTAACCCTTCGATTAATCACACACAAGTTCCTCAAGTGATTTGTAACATAACGATTGGCAACTAAATGTTCTACTTAAACCCACATTGTTCTTTCAACGATTCAACTTCTTTAACCATTTAACGCCATACGTTTTCCCACTTCCTATTTCTTTATTCCTTTAGTATTTATTAACAATAAATAAAAAAACTATTATAATTCTTTTTTTTTCATTAATGATTTTAACAGCGAATAACAAATAACTAAATCTGTAATACCAAAATATATATGTAGGCAATGCAAAACTTATTTTGTTTTACATCATATAATAAACAAACTAATAGGCCTACTTTAATTAAAAATATTAATTACTTGCTGACATCTACGAATTAATTCACACAATAAAATTTGTTTTGAATAACCAATTTCACAAAATTATATTAACATTTATAATATTATTTCAAAATGTTTTGTATCAGTATTATTTATGAAATTAAATAGGTTAATCAACGGTTTCAATCAAAATTACTTTGTGCGCTAGTTAACACTCCATTTTTTTGTGTCAAATCACACACTTCACACGGACCTAAAAATTCCATTTATTAATGACACCATTTACGACATGTAGCAACGCTTTAGATTAAAATTATTTAAAAACTCCCACCCATTGATTGGTGAACTAAGTTCTAATTTACCAGGCAGTCTATGTCATCAGCTCACCAGGAGAAGGAGCATAGACTTGAGTTAACTTCATTCAATACCGTTCAAATTTAATAACGCTTAATAGCAACATACAAAATAATTAAACTTATTATTATAAATTAAATAATCTTAATGATTGAATTGTCAATAAATAAATAAAGGCTAAAAATAAATAAAGTGAACAAATAAGGTATAGCTTACAACATAAATAAACAACACCCGTAATCACCAAGATGACCTTCAAAAGAAACTGAACTTCACAACGTCGCTAACAGAATAGTAGCACTTCCAAAATTTGAATTTAATCATTGTTTTAATTTACTTTAAAATATCTTGTTACAGCTTTACCAATTTTAATTTTTGAATTTTTTGTTGTATCCCGTAATTTTTTTATTTACAACCATGTAGGCGTAAAACATTTTTATACCCATTTGGTAGAACTCAGTATTTTAAGGATACAACAAAAATCTCCATTTAAAATGCATTGGACTATACTTTGCGTTTTTTTAACATATGTATTTATTTGTGTCTGTACAATGAATTATAATCACAAGAGTGCTGAAAGTGACAATGATACAAATGATAACATAAACGATATGAGGAAGCAGATTACTCATTGATGGAGCCTCTTGGTTTTTATTTTACTAATGAAATTCTAAATCAGTGTGTATTAGTTATATTACAGTCATCTGGATTGTTTTATTTTTATTTATTTCTTAGAAGGGTAACAATGAATCTCTGTTCCAAGTTCTCTTTAGCTTTCTGGGAGGGTTGTCCGGTAAAGTAAATGCGCTAATCGTCTTAATTAGTTCGTTTTTATCTAGCTAATTTTCTGTGAAAACGTTAATAGTATTGTTTTATTGTGTCAAACACGTAAGAAACGTTCAGGTCATTATGAAGAGTATTGTTTTGTACGTAGGCCTACCAAGGGAGTTCTTAATAATTCGAAGTATTCTGGATTTATAGGACTGTAATCTAGCTATATTACCCAGTTTAGCGGACTCATTAGTTCGGGAACCTTACGAGTATATCCAGAATGGTTTTAGAAAGTATTGATTTATCTTTAGTTTCTCTTGCGTAAATATAAATATATTGATTATTGTTTAAATAATAAATGTAGTTGAACTTTGCAAAAAATGAATTGTTAGGAATTTTACTTTAATGAATAAATAATTGTTGGATGCTTCAATTTTAGCTTCCATTAATACCATCATTGTCCAAAAAATTTGTAGCCAAATATTTATGACAAGTCGGTTTTCAAATGTTAAACTAAATTTTAATGTTTATTCTTACTTATTTATAAATATTATATTTGTATAAATTAGATTTGACATTAGTAAGAAAGGAAAAAGTTTACCTTTGACCTATCGCAAAAACCATTAGTGATAACTGTATATGTACTCTTTAAGAGGAATCGAATAGTACTATTTTTGTTTTCAAATTTTGACTTTGATTTCTTGACTTCTTGTTTTGGGCCACTTCCGGTCAAAACTGGAACTTTAAACCAAATCCAAGCCCTTTTTGTGTACATTACCAATGAATCTGAAAACCGTTTGTTGCTATCTCTTATAGTTTCTGACATCTGGATGTGACGGATGGATGGACTTCAGAAAATTATAGATGAAAATTTAAAAAAGTTTGACCAATACTAAATAATGGAGAAATGCCAAACCAGACCGCGAGTTCAACCTGGGACCCCTGTCATAGTATTCATCAGGCATATTTGCGCTGACCACATAAAAAGGACATGAATAAAATGTGTTTGTAGCAACAGACTGAAAAAGCGTGTTGTTTTGATTATTCTTCATGTTTTTTCTGTTGTTACATGCCAGTCCTTAGGCCTACATATTTACATAAAAAAATTACACTGAAAAATATTGTTGCCACTTAAATTAATATATAGAAACTTTGATTTTCTTTTAATAGTTTGTTCAGATTTAGGGAGTGTGTTTAACTTCAAATGAACTCATCAATTTGAAATTAATTCAATTGATCAGAGTTAATTGGCTCCCCTCTAGGCTGGGCGAATTAAGGTAGTTTTGCTATAATCCGTATTATTACTGTACTTTCAATAGACTTATATTTTTGTTTATTAATTTTTAATTTATACCTGTATAATGAAATAAGATGACGAATTTGGTGACCAAATAAGATGAACGACTTCGAGAAGCAGTTGAGCCATTAGCGTTACTTCCAATAATAAATATATAACATTTATTCAGCTTGTAGGCTATTAACATCTTTAAAAAAGTACAAAACTCGTTTTTAGATGACATGAATATTGTATTAAAATATTATATTAATTAAATATTTATTATAATTTAATGCAACAATATTCAAATTACAATGAAACTTGTCATATTATGTAATTTTATAATAAATGTTGAGAATGATTTCCTGTGATCCGGTTCGCACACATTTCATTACATCTGCAGCCATTTTTCTTAATGTTTATTCATCAATGTTAAAAATCTCATGTTTGTTCAATATTCGCCTTCAATTCGTCAAGTGTATGTAAATTGCTTTTAAAAACGATACTTTTTAAATAATCTCACATTAAAAAGCCTGCTGGCGTAAGATCTGAGGAACTTGGAGGCGACAACCCTTCAGATATCAAAAGCTGGCAAAAAAATATCGTAACATGTCATCGGCAGTATGGCTAGTATCCTGCTCGAACCAGCATTCTCGAATCATACAATTTCTTCTCATAAATTTAGGAAACAAGGAAGTGAAATTTGCGGTTCAGTAGAAGCAAGAAATTTATCTTGTGGTCTAGGTTAATCTTTATAAGTTTCTGCAACTCATAACCAAGTGGTTAGTTTTACACTGTTCAAATTGATAGAACACGACTAACTGATTGCTTTAACAAACTCTTTACTACTCAATTACCCAACAAGAGAGCCAACTATTTACAGGCTATACCTTCCTTAGAGTTCTTAGAAAGACAGATAAAAGAGCAAATAAATAAATAAATAAACCAATAAAACTCTACAGAATAAATAGAATAAAAAATCCAGATTAAATAGTAATTAAATTCTGGATGAACATAACCTGAATAAAAAGGAACAGCATTTATAAAAAGAACAATAAATGAAACTTTCAACATCTTCCAAAAGCTATTGTCAAAACACTATTGCCGAAATATAATTGTCCCTTTTAAAAATTACATTGGGGTCACCTCCGTAGCATAGTTGTTACGCGCTAGCCAACAACGCGGGGGTCCCGGGTTTGATTCCCGGCTCGGGTCCGTAAATTATTGGAAGTTAAAACCCATCGTTAACTTCGGATAACCCATGGTAGTCGCTAATATTCAAGTTGTTGAGACAACTTTAAATAAACGAAAAAAAGTTGTCAATATGTTACAACCCACCGGGTTGGTCTAGAGGTAAAGTCGTCGCCGCGAGTCAGCTGTTTAACAGCTGATTTTTGGAGACAAATGTTCCCGGTAGGGTACCGACCCTACTCTACGGCAGTGAAACTTGGGTGCTATCAAAGCGAGAGGAGAGTAGATTGCATCTAAAATGAAATTTCTTAGACATACGTATTGGTGTAGTAGAGAAGATCGTTACAGAAATACCGAGATAAGGAAAGAACTCAATATCTTCTCTATAAACGACAAGGTATCTCGGAACAGAATACAGTGGTTAGAGCATGTGCACAGAATGAAGGAGGATAGGATACCTAAGCAGACACTGGGCTATAAGCCGGAGTGCAGGAGAGAATGAGGACGCCCGAGAAAGAGATAGGCAGATTTGAGAGGTTCGGAATAGGCAGAGATGGCTAATCCTTGAAAGGCAGAGGAAGGAGAAGAATAAGGTTCCTGGTTCTAATCCTTGTAAAGGTAATTACTTATATACGGCTTTGAATACTAAACAGTGGTTCCGGTGTACTTTAATGGTTGGGGTTCAATTAACCATACTCTCTCAGGAATGATCGGCTTGGATCTGTAAAAGACTATACCTCATTTACACGTCATCTTCATCTCATTGGGTCCATTGGGTTACTTATTTTCTTTTTTGAATTAAGCAGATTACAACGGACACACATTAGGAATAAAAATAGTTACAATATTTAAATATAAAATTACTAAGTATTTTAATGAAACAAGAAACCGAACCTATTATGATTCGTGTATTATGAATTCAAACCAATTAAAGAATTTATGTTCAATGATTCTAATAAAAAAAATAATATTAATAAAATTTTATAATACACTCTCATACACACGAAGCTAAACCTAATTATCTTTTAGATTAGATCTTGGTGAATGTAAAAGGAATGTGTCATTTATTTTTACATTCGTTCATTCACGCCAGTCATTTTCAACAGTAGAAATAGATAATAATATTTATTATAGTTGTTTTTTTTGTATTTATTTTCTGCATAAATCATATTAAGTGGTGAACGGATGACAGCTACTCAATCTGTTAAATATTGCTCCTGTGAATAAAATAACAATTTGTCCTAGTAAAACCTATTTGAGTTAAGATAATCACTTCCGGTTATTCTTTCTTTTCTTATAATTAAAATCCGGTCTTGAGTGAGTTTAGTAATTTAAAAATTTAATAACTATAATTAAATTTTATATAGGTAATTCTTATTAATTGAAAATAAATTAATATTATACAATACTCAGCTTTATTTGATTGAAAAATTGAACTAATTGAAGCTTTCAATTTGTTAATTGATTTAATTTTGTAATTACACTTCTCAAATGATTTGTTCTATTTTGACATGTTTATCATGCAATCTTCTTCATTTAAAAATAACTCTGTGAATAAATTAAAAATGTTTACATTAATTTAATGGGACTTTTTTAAATATACACTTTTTTAAAATAATCATTTAAAAAAAATTGTGTATGTGAACAATAAAATAATCCATATAGACCTAAATATATTATACGTCAAGGACGAAAATATTATTTTCAAAAAAATATTAGGAAAACATTGAAAAGCCTATCTCATTGCACTCTTGACCCACCGGGTTGGTCTAGAGGTAAAGTCGTCGTCGCGAGTTAGCTGTTTAACAGCTGATTTTTGGAGACGAAGGTTCCTGTTTGAATCCTAGTAAATATAGTTACTTTTATACGGATTTGATTACTAGATAGTGGTTACCGGTGTACTTTGATCGTTGGGGTTCAAATATCTATACCTATCAGGAAAAGTCGGTTTGGTCTGTTCAAGACTTCACCTCTAATGTATACGTCATACACATCATTCTCATCTCATCGGGTCTCTTGGCGTTGCTTATTATTCTGAATTGAACATTTTGTTTTTTTTTTTTTTTGGTTTAACGTCCGACTGTTCTGCAATTACTGCTAATGCAGACGGTGAAGGATGAAATGATTTTTTGTAACGTTTGAAAATTTTAAAATATGAACGTATCTGAATTGAACAGATTGCAACATAGCCTATGCTTATTAGAGATTAAAAAAGATTGCTCTCCTGTTTCTACTAGTCAGCTGTTTAACAGCTGATGTGCGAAGACGAAGATTCCGCGGTCAAATCCTAGTATATTATAATATAATAAAATAAAATATAATTATATTATAATATAAATAATATTATATACCCTTTATATTTTTGTTTAATTTTTTTTTCTTTATAACTTTCAATGTTTTAAATTCGTTCAGTTTTGTATTTAATTTGTGTAATGTTATCAAAACTTCAATGTTAGTATTTTTTGAGGAGGACCATCACTGGGTGGCCTCCTCTCTTGTCATACTTATTTCATAATCATTTACTTATAGTTACTTAGATAACTGATTGTAAATAAATATAATATTTAGCAAAAAAAAAAACCCAGTATAGGTAGTTTAATTTAAAATCTGGCTGATAAATTTAAAATATGTAGGCCTACATTTTAATTAAACGAACAAGAAATTGCATTGCCTTATTTCATGTTCTTAAATATTTTAGTAAATTAGTAAAAGTATAAAATCATATTTTATTTAAAAAAATGTTGCTCTAATAATCTCTTGTTATTTTACTTTGTAAATAATTGAATAAAAATGTTCTTTTTAAATATCTTGTGAAAGTGAATTCTAAGTGAGATTATTGCGGGAAGTAGCTAATTGTTTGGGCTATTTTATGAGGGAAATTTTAATATAATGCTAAACGTTTTGTAACACCTAAGCCTAGGATCGTTCGGGATCTGAGTTTAATAAATAATAAACAACCTATACCAACTTATTATAGTTATTTATTTACTAAAATTAATAATATTACAATTATGATATAACTTAGCCTAATAACAAATACTATCAGATTACATAAAATAAATTTATTACATAACTTAATGTTTAAACCAACTTAACTAACTATAGATTACTATTCTTAAGAACAAATACATTTACCTGTCTATAAACACGGTCTAATAGTTTCCCAAACATTCAAGATCCTTCACAGCTATTCTGGCACCTCATGGAATAAAATACAAATTTTTCTTTTAGATTAGATTTCTTAGAACTCTCATTCAAAGTATCTAATTCATCGCAATCTACTATTCTAGTTCAACACACTCCAACCCACACAATGTATTAAAAATGAACGCATCTATACAAAAATAAAAAACCTGCTCTTAAATAAACAACCTATCACATAAACAATTTCTAGACTGGGCTATATCCCACTAGGATACCTGGGTTACCGCAACAAGCAAACCGAGCAGCCAGTCAGGTAACTAAGACAGACACCAACAGTGCTGTGGGTACTCTTCGTTTGCACGATATCAATGATGAAGAGATAGCACTGCTCTTTCATACGCGACGAAGAATACTGGATAAAAAAGGAAAAAGAGGAAATCTGGAGTTAATTTTTATTATAAACCTTTCAGTATCAAAACTCATGGTAATTACAATGAAAACACAATTCCAAAAACATTATTGAAGTATCCGCAAGTAAACACGGTTTTGTCTGGCTTTTGCTGCCGATAACTGGTGTCCGAGTGAGTGACGCGCCGTATAACTCTGTAAATTTTACTGGTGGCACAACCAGAGCGGTGAAGACACCGATGGAATGTACGTACGCTGCACGGCTGGTTGCGCAACCAAACTGGTGGAGCAAACAAGCCGACACCAGATACCAAATGAGATATGCTTTATATGCTTACATAAACTCTGTGTGGGTTACCACCGTGGTGTCCTGATGGGATATACCCCTAATGACGAATGATATTACATTAAACTACTGGATTGTATTCAGGATATACCCGGAAGTTGAACTGAGAGTCTTTAGCTTTGAAGTACAATAACCTACACCACCTTTTGAGCCACCTTTTTTTTATCCGCGTGGCGAGAAAAACTCATGTTCACTCCACTCACTCACGATGGGGGAAGTAGTGTTGGAGTCAATTGAGGCGTCCTCGTCCAGCCACAAGGAGGCCGCAACCGCCTACCAACCAAAAACCCGCCGCCTGGCCACTTGATCCGACATCAACAAAGAACCCTCCACCTCCCTCGGAACTGTTTATATAATACTGCAAGAGAAATGTCGGGTTAAAAAATTTAAATTTCTGTCAGCGGGGCGTGGAAGGAACCGAAGCCTAATTCCCCTCTCACTGTCACTGACCAAAACTCACTCTCTCACTTTCATTCATCTCTTTCATCACCAGCTCAGGAAATTAGTGTGCCTACCTTCTGAGATCGGGACAATTGATTTACTGTGGGAGAGGGCGATACCGCTAATCTCCAGATGTCTCCTCCTTCCGCAGTCTCTTGACCATCCTCTCCCCAAACTGAGCGACCAACTTCCAGCTCTCCTCATCCCGCAGCATCGCTGCCCCTACTCTCTCTGGGATCCACTGTGCAACCCCTGTCTTCTCAGATGTTTTCATTCTGTCGAGGCCATAATAGGGACATCTTTCAAAAATATGCGCAATGGTCTCCTCCTCTTCACTGTCGCACAGTCGACATTTTGGTACTTAATTAAGTTTGAACCTCGTCAAATATGCCCCAAAGCAACCATGCCCGGTTAGCAACTGCGTCAGTTCGTGGGTGGTATCACCAAATATCTTTATCCACACCTCGACATTTGGAAAGAACTTCTTTGACCACTCCCCGACCCTAGCTTCGCTCCACCTCCTCTACCACCTTTTACCGATCATATGTAGTTTTAACAGTATATATTTCATTTTGATTGACTGAATTGTAATAAAGTAGGCTATTGATTTCTTTAAATCTAGGAACTAAAGAGCTTAGATATTAGTGCATGAGTCATAATTGTGAATAATTGATAGTATGAAAAATATGTTGTGTTCTTAAATTAAAAATGAAATGTAAATATATCACTAATCAGTATTGGAATCTTGAAAAAAGTTGAACTTAGTTTTTCTGCTTAGAACACTTACTAATTTCGAGTCGAACAAAATAATTTCAATTCCTTGTACAACTCGATATGAGTATTAAACGATACTGACACAAACTAACCAATTTTTTAAAATTAATATTTACTATAATTTTATGTATTCTTTTGTTGTAGGATGTTAAAAGAACACCAAGATGAATCCAGTAGTCCTGGACCTCCACCAGGAGCAGGAATAGGAATTGGCGTTCATGTGTTATGTGCTGCTTGTCATCGGAAAATAACGGATCGCTTTTATCTGTTAGCTGTCGACAGACAATGGCATCTTGGTTGTTTACAATGTTGCGAATGCAAGTTACCATTAGATACTGAATTAACTTGTTTTGCCCGTCATGGAAATATTTATTGTAAAGAAGATTATTACAGGTAATGATTTTTATTATCAGAACAATTATCAATATTGAATGTAATATAGGGTGTCCCACGAAGAAGTTGCTATTTTGAAATAATATAATATGTCGGACGTATCGCACACTCTACAGACTGGATACTTTACAGTTATAATAGATAGCCTATATAAAAAAGTACCCTCGAGTTTCTTTTACTTATGATTAATAAAGACCAAATGGCGGAAAGTAATTTTATCTGCATAACCATTTCAAATTGGTGATTTGTTACAATGTTACTTAATTAAACAATAAAATGAAAGAAATATGAAAGTGATAAATTAATAATGAACACAATTTGTTTCATTAACCTTTATTCGAACTGATGTCAATCAATAGCTATGCACTGATAGCAACGAAACAAAAATGAGTCATAAGCGTTTTTGAAAAATTTCCGAGGTACCAGCAATAGTTCCTCTTCAATGAGCCTCATTAATCACCATCTGTTGCAATGGTGTTAGAATAAACTTTTTCTCTCAAAAAGCCCAATAGGAAAAAATCCAAACAGACAAGTCTGGCGATCTTGGAGGCCAGTCCATGAGGCCGCTGCCACGACTTATCCAACGGTTAGGAAGATTTTGGTTTAAAACTGCTTTGGCCACTTTAGCATAATGTGGAGGAGCTCCATCATGCTGGAACAAACCGTCCTGCATCTCCGCCTGAAAAGATGAGGAACGATGCGATTAGTTAAAATTGATGCGTATCTGTCTCCAGTCATTGTCTGATGGAATATGTCATACGATAAAACATTATACTTTCTATCTGATTCCTATTGTAAATATAAGCGGTTTTTTCGGCAAGATTATTGTTCATTTTTGATATTATTTTCTTATTCCGCCATTTTGTTTTGATTAATCACAAGCAAATAAAACTTGAGGGTACTTTTACACATATCTATTTATTATAACTATAAAGTTTCCAGTCTATAGAGTGTGCGATACATCGGGCATATTAATTCAAAAATAGCAACCTCTTCGTGGGACACCCGGTATAAGTTACAGGTAATAATTAAAAAAAAAACTTGATCGAGTCACTCTATAAAATGTTATTAACTTAATAAACAATCTTTAAAGAATGTCTATGTTTGCAAAGAAATCAATTTGCAAGATTTGAATTCAATTTTCAATCTAATTCACAAGAAATCAACAAACATTTGTAATAAAATATGGGTAGGGCTTCATATTAGAATTTCAAATACAATAAATCGACAGTATCACCATTATAAACAATTAGCAATAGCCCGAAGAAAGTAAAGAAAGATAGGACAGATAAATCTTTTATTATTATTGTTATTATTATATCATCATCATCATAAACGATATGGCCTTCTGACCTGTTCCAACTTAAAGAAGTTATTATTTAAAACTGTTATTTCTTAAAAAAGTTGAAAGTATTATTTTATCTTATATATTTAGTAAAAAAAAAAAAATAGCTTGGAACCCGCTGCGTTGTATTATAGGAAGGTAGGCCTAAAAGATTAAATTAAGGTACCGACTCTGGCAGACGACTATTTGGTCGTGGCATAATGTGTCGTAGGATTTATCAATGTACCATTATTATTTTTATTATATTACTATTTTAATATTTATTTATATTATTACTGTATGAAAAGAGGAATTTTAAGTTTGTTTCGAGTTCATATTATCAATAAACGCACTATTATTATTATTATTAAAGAAGTTAAAAAGTTTGTCTGTTCCAAGGTCAAACAATACCTCGTTATGCGGTTAGCTTTAGCGAAAAAAAATATTAAAATGCTGCAACCGTGCAACCGGGAATCGAACCGGGGGCTGTAGAAGCCAGTTGCTCTGACCACTGTACCTCGAGATGGCCTAATTGTTGTGGATTAGTATTAAAAATTAATTTTATGCTGAAATTTTATGAAAAAACTTTAATATTTTTTTGAATATTTTCCTGCGGAAGGGTGTTTATAATTCACTGAACATTAAATTATAAAACATTACAGATGATTATTGTGTTAACAGTATTTTAAACAATGATTTGTTGTATTTTCAGAGAAGTAAGTCAAGAAATAAATAAGATTAATTATTATCAGTGATATTTTAAGTACTACTTATTTATAAAATGAAATAGTTAAACTTATAAAAACAAGAAACTTTATGTTCATTTTACACAAATCGTGGAATTAAGTTAAACTTAAGGGACATTCAAAATTCGGGATGATTGCCAATGAAGGATATATTTAGTTACTTTCAGTAACAAATTACTTAACACGGGTGGACAACTCTAAACAATGTTATTTGTTTAAACTTCAGAAGATTTACTACATCGGAGCGTACATACCATGACTGATGCTCTAAAGCGGTTAAGATAGACGCTATGTGCGCTTCCAGGAGAACCTTCACGTATTATTTGTCAAATAAAATTAATGGGGTTTTTGGCATTTGAATGATTCTTTTCAAAAGACTTGTAGTAAAAATATTTAGTTGCTACGATTTCGTAATACCTAAAATTATTTCTAACAGATTTATTCCTTCTACACATGAAAACAAAAATTTCAACAACTGGTCCATTTGAACAAATAGGCGCTATCTTATTTTTCTGCCTGTATGCAACTTATAAAAATTGTATAAATTTCTTACCACTATTTCAACATAACTCAGTAAATTAATTTTTATATATACCAGATGTCCCACGAAGAGGTTGCTATTTTTGAATTAATATGCCGGACGTATCGCACACTCTACAGACTGAATACTTTACAGTTATAATTAATAGATATGTAAAAAAGTACCCTCGAGTTTCATTTGCTTATGATTAATCGAAACAAAATAATTATCATTTCAAATTGGTGATTTTTACAGTGTCACGTAAATAATAAAATGAAAGAAATATTAAAGTAATAAATTATTAATGAACGCAATTTGTTTCATTAACCTTTATTAGAACTGATGTCCATCAATAGCAATGCACTGATAGCAACGAAACAAAAATGAGTCATAAGCGTTTTTGAAAAATTGCCGAGATACCAGCAATAGTTCCTCTACAATGAGCCTCATTAATCACCGTCTGTTGCAATGGTGTTAGAATAAACTTTTTCTCTCAAAAAGCCCAATAGGAAAAAATCCAAACAGACAAGTCTGGCGATCTTGGAGGCCAGTCCATGAGGCTGCTGCCACGACCTATGCAACGGTTAGGAAGATCTTGGTTTAAAACCGCTTTGGCCACATTAACGTAATGTGGATGAGCTCCAAGCTGGAAAAAAACGACCTGCATCTCCACCTGAGAAAGATGAGGAACAATGTGATTAGTTAAAATTGATGCGTATCTGTCTCCAGTCATTGTCTGATGGAATATGTCATACGATAAAACACCATCCTTGATGACAGCAACACACACCGTTATACCCTTTGATTTTAAGTTCTCTTCATTTACGATATGTGGATTTTGTTGGTTATAATAATGACAATTATGTCTGTTTACAGATCCTGTTGCAAATGAAACTCAAGGGTACTCTTTTGACATATCTATTTATTATAACTGTAAAGTTTCCAGTCTGTAAAGTGTGCGATACGTCTGGCATATTAATTCAAAAATAGCAACCTCTTCGTGGGGCACCCGGTATTTAAAATAAAATGTAACTCAACCCCTGACTAAAATATATTGTAATCGAATTTTCATTAGAATTCAATTGAAAAGTTTGATTGTTTGGCAATTTTATTTTTTGTAGAATTCAATAAGTTATTTCAAAATCTCCTTAATTCTAATACAATGAAGCATCATCAGTTATCCGAACTAATTAGGACCAGAGCGGTTCTGATAATCAAATAAGCTTAATACTGTAATTTGATTCACTTACCGTGAAAATGTGATATATACTAACCAAATTGTGACTTAATATATAACCTTAATGTTTAATAGGTTAATATAGGCTAACATAATTTTTAGTTATAACAATTCTAATTTATTGCATATTGTAAATGTAGAGTACTAAATACTATAAAAACAAATACGCAATTTGAAAACTGAATAAATTAATGAATAAACTACAGTAAAATCTGTTAGAAAATATTTTTTAACGTACTTGTACATACTATATAGTAATTTTTTAAAAATCTGATTTTTTTAAAATTAGACTGAATTTTTTGTAGCAGCAACATCTGTCACTCTTTTAGTAACTATGCTTCAGCAGCACTAAAAACAGGATGTTTTTCGCAACATAGCATTGCAGTGTTTAGGAGGAAAAGGCTTCGGCATGAGTGAATAATTATGTATTTTTTCCATCGATGGTGGTTCTTATGACTGAAGTTCGAATAATCGATCCTCCTGTGTATTTTCGACAAATAAATGTTTTATTTCTAAAAGTTACGTACACGTTCGACATAATAACTTTGACGATTGAAGTATTTCATCGTACGCTTTCCAATACCTTCTTTATTTAATATAGCCGAAAATATAGCGTTGATTATCCGAACGTGAGTCATCCAAACCACCATCGATGGAAAAAATACGTAATTATTCATACGTTACAAAAAAAATCATTTCATCCTTCACACATACAACCCAACATCGTCGCTAATGACCACTGTAGTTGATGCGACGTTAAATAAACAAAGAAAAAAAACATTTTCTTAATATTCACTTTTATTTGTGACCTATCGGAGGTTGAAAAAACGGCCCCCGTATTTATCGTTTAATCTCCTTCAGAAAAATAATAGTAAGTCTATAGACTGCTACCGTTAAGTGTGGCAACGAGGGGTGTTACGTGAAGGGTTGAATTTCTATAATTTGGTTGTGTTTAGGTCATCATCCAAAAGGCTGGTTTGAACCTGTAGAGGTTTTACTAAGTAAATTGAGGAGTGAGGTGGTTTACCATTGCCTTCCTTACTGAGTGGAAAAGTATACTTATCAGCATGTTATTGCTTATCAGGCCTTCTGAAAAGCATATATTTTCCACTCTGCAAATGATACTTTCACTTCATTCACCACAGGGTCTGGCTGTATAATGAAATCCATTACTTTCAGACGAGATAACTCTGATTAGTGTCTTTTACACCTCTACCTCTTCTGCTCTTAAATGATTCAGTCATTTAATTGGCTGACCATGTGATAAGAAACAAAACTATTTATTTTAGCCCTGCAAATAATTTTGTTATAGCTAAAAAATTTTAATGGTTCCGAGTTATCTGTGTTTTCTATTATCCGATGTACCGTAGGTTCCAGTTACCACGGATGAGCGAATGTGTACAATATTGACAATTTGTGGTTTTTGTTACTGATAAAGAAATACGGTATCTTTGTTTAAATAGAAAGGGTTGTATGTTTATTGTTATTATTATGATGTTTGAGTTGCGGTCTAGTGTTGTTCATTTTGGTTAACAATGTGTATAGTATAAGCGTACGGGTTTTAAACTAACCAATGTTTGTTCCATATATATTCATTATATAATATAATATAAATGTTTACATTTTGGTTCGGTTGTAAACAAACAGAAAGAGACCAGGTAATGTTGTTTACAGAGAATACCACCGCTAACAACAATTATTCCTCCCGGTTTTAAACGAACAATATAATACCACTAGACTCACGTATTATTTACTGGGTGGTAGTAAGGGATACAGGTTGAATAAAACCACTAACTAAATAAATAATGTATTTTTGAACTCATTTTGACTATAATATTTTTAATTAAAAAGTTCTAGTGGTTTATATCTAATTAAATACAATGTTTAAGTATTCTATAATATATATAATTTTAATTTGGGTTAGTTAACGCAAGATTCATTTAAATTTCCTCATTTTAACTGCACTGATATTTTAATTTTGTCAATACCATCAATACAAGAATATGAACATACAACTCCATCTTCTTTCTAATTTTTTATCTTGTGGTACGTTTCTTCTTCTTAGCTATTTTACTAAGAAATTTGGACGGGAGTATGGTAAATTACGATAAGTTGAATACGTCCATTGAGTAACTAAGGGCATATTTAGGCTTTAAATTTGTATTTTTTCTTCTGAATTTAGTTTAAAAAACTTGAATTTTTGATTATGTTACTTTCTGCCGCTACAATGAAGAGTTGAATTCCATATAGCGTTATAGGTTATTATATATTAAAAAAGTTTTATTTTATTTTCATAGCATCATGTATTTAAAAAGCAAGATGTTGTCAAATGTATTCTAAATAGAGAATTTGTTTGCCTCTAAGTACAGATTTTTACTGAACGGGTTTAAATAATTTTTTCGTAGGCCTACTTGTAAATAGACCGCTGTAGGTATTCTACAAAAATTTAAAAATGAATATTGGTGAGAACTAAAGGCCTAAATAGATTTTGAGTCATGTATTTACATACCTAATAAACATTTTGTAAATGAAACTATTATATTTTAAATTGCTAAGTGATTTTAAGATATCCTTTTATCCAGTCTCCTAACCGGTCGAGTTTTACAAATAAACGTAGGATAATAATTAGGTAATTATAATTTTATGAAGAACCTTTCTTATCTTTTCGGAACCACTCTCAAATAAAATATTGGGTCTTGACTCTCCCCTTAACCGTAACAAAATTAATATTTGAAACAATTCTCTTTAACCATATGTAAATTAAATTTTATCCTTCCCTTTTTCTAGGGGTTGAAATAAAATTTTTTCAGGAAAATTTTGGTCGTCAACAATAATGGTATAACAAAACATGATGGTTAAGGAAATATTTAAACTCGTCAATCAAATGAGAAGAGAAAGCTAAAATGTTGCAAAACAATAGATCATGAGTTCGTTTTGTTCATAAATAAATTTTTAAACACAAAATATAGTTTTAACTTCTTTATTCAAAAATTTAAAAATGTTAATTTTGTAACAAGTAAAATAAGATGCAAAATTTAGAATAAAAATATTTTCCATTTAATAAAATAAAGTTATTATTCATTATCTTATTACTTTTTCCTTCATACTTCATTGATTATGATTCAATAACTCCTCTAGCATCAACAAGCACGCAGCCAGGGGGGGGATTGAGGAGCTTGAGCCCCCCCGAACAAAAATTCAAAATGGATACCAGACTATGCTGTGAGTACCCTTCGATTTTTCAGGTCCTACTGTTCAATTCTCCTGACTCAATGAGTCATTATTTCCTCATCGATGTATATACGAGGTACGTGGCCATTAACCCCCAATAATATGGAACTCCCAAGATGCTATGGAATTTATTTTTGGCAGTCTCTCGACTGGTTTGATGCAGTTCTCCAAGCTGTTTTATCTTGCAAAAGTCTGTTTCATAGAGTTACATACCTGTAACACCCTACATCTTTTGTAATTTGCTTTAAATATTCTAACCTTTGCCTCCCCCTACAATTCACTCCCTCAATATTACCCTTCATTATTGATAGACCAATACCTGGGTATCTTAAGATATGCCTCACTAGCCTATCCCTTCTTCTGGTAAGATGCTTCCATATAGGCCTAATTATCCTTTCATCCACTCGCCTAAGATCCACCTAATCTTTAATATTTTCCTATAACACCAAATTTCAAAAGCTTCTATCCTCTTCCTTTATACATACAGCCCCTATCACCCACGTCATACTCAAGTATAATGCTACACTCCAAACGAAGTGTTTTAAGAATTTTTCCTAATCTGTAAATCAATATTTGTAGTCGTACGCTGTCAGAAGACACTGAATATAGATAGAAATAAGTAAATGAGTAATATTTTGGGTGATTTCCTCCTTCCATAAACAATTAGTTAATCTTGTATTAGGTATTTATTCTAAAGCGTTATTTGTTTGCGAATATGCCTACCTCATTCTTAATATGATTGTATATTAATATAAGTGACTAATGGAACACCTTTGCATGTTTCTCCTAACAGCTTTGAAAGATTTAGCCTGCATAATGTATAATATTATGGAGGGGAGAAAATTATCTACTTTATTGCCTGAAAAATGTACAAAAATTTAATTTTCACTATAAATTTTATGTTAAAAAGGTTTATTTAATTTTTATTTCGTTTTGGAACAGTGTTCGTTGTTTTTTTATGATGAAATATTGAACTTTTTCAGAGTTTTAAGGTAGTTTTCTTTTAAATTTTAACGCAAGATCCCGCAAACTTTTTCCCAATGAATACCTCATTATCTTAGATACCGTTGGAGGTTCAAGCTAAAATTTTGGGAACACAATTTTTACATCTATTCTAAGTAACTGTAATAAAACTAGTTAAAAATGTTACAAATTGACTTGTTTTCTAACCGTAGTTTTATTGATAAATTGAAGCATTCTTGCATACTTCTTAAGTTTGTTTTATTTCTCAATAATTGCGAAAAATTAAAAAATCTGAACCTAATCCGGGTTGAGTGGGTTATGAAACACTTTGTAGGCGACATCGTGGACACCTGGTCGCTCGTAGAACATAATTGCGGAACTTATACATTTTTTGTATTGATAAGCCTGCAACGTTTCAGCTGGCTAAGTGCAATGATTTTTGAGGAAAAGGATCAAAAGTAGGTTAAATTTTAACAGTATATTTTTGAATATATTTGTCATATTGTGGGGTAACGGGTCGCCTTAGTAGAAATACGATGAATTATGATAATGGACGATCATATGACCTTAAAAATGTATGATTCTGGTCTAAAATGTTAGTTAATTCAGATTAACAAAAGATTAAAATCATTTGTGCATCAATTCAATATTAGGGCCACGTACATAGGCGAAGATTAGAAAAGGGAGTACAAAAAAGGAAGATTTTCACAGGTAAGCGTTGTGATCAGCAGGTGATAGATGATAATATGGAGGGCGTACCTTTTGGATTAAGAAAGAAAAATGCACGTGCCTTGGACACGTGGCTTGTGATCTGATGCCTGCAGTCATTACACTAACGAGACTTGTATGTAACCTGGGGCTTTTGATCCTGTTATCCATGAGGACGCAGTCAGACATTTGCTCGTCGCTAGCTGTTCTGATAACGACCCCCTCTTTCCTAAACAACCACTGTTCTACCATGTCTACCAACGTTCCAAGCCCATCCTTTCATCCCTTCCTTCCTATTCCCGTAAAACAACCCCTTTCCACAATCCAACCCCTGCTCCAACTCGTAGCTTCACAATTCCACCCCTATCACAACGGTATAACTCAACCCTAAAACCATGCAGACTTCACCAGTCGCTGACAATTGATCAGAATCGTTGGAATGATGCTATGATTTCACTGAACACCAATTAAATTTAAAGACAAAACGGGAAAATTTAAACCCATTTATACTATATATATACAGTAGGAAAAAATATCAGTATTAGTTGCGAAAATATTATTTTTCACATATTTATAACGACATTATTTAAATAAATATTCTGCAAAATAATTAAAGCCAAGGTCTGATCGATTACATGTAAAATACATTTCTATTTACTATATTTTTACAATTTTTGAAAAATATATTCTATTTTACGAAAGATTACCTTGGATCAAAGATGATGTAGCACACAAATCTGTCCTTATCGGCAGTAGTGCATTATAAATTTCAATATTACAATTTAAATTGTTACTGGCGTTTTACAAATACTGCCAATGTAATAACAGGTATTAAAACTCTTGAAATTTTTTATAGGCTACGTATGTTTTTTATAAAATATTTACAAAAGAAAAAAGGCGTTTACAGAAAATTTGATAGAAAATAGGATTACTTTATTACATTATCTATTAATTTAGTGGTAGTGGAATTATTTCTAAAAAGTTTAATATCCTAAAGCATTTCAGAAATTTCTAAGGTTTTAGTTAACTTATTTTAAAATTTGCGTCAAAAGCCTCTAGTGACTACGGTGAGGTTGTCACTAGCGATTAAGGTGGGTTATGAACTAGAAGGTTGAGTTTAGCTTGTAATAATTTTTAGGATTTATCCGAGAACCAAACCCGGGCCTTCCGTTTTGTAGGCTAGCGAGTTAACCACTACGCCACTTACGTGGACCTTTAAATTTGTTTAAAATAATAGTAGGTAATTTCATTCAACAATAAAATATATCTTTTGTCATTATTTTAAAGCAGACTGCTGTATTTCCTTATCGCTTAGTCCGAAGATCATAATATATAATTATTACTTAAACAAAAATTTTAAAACATCATTTAGTTAATTTATTTTAAACAAATTTACATTTTAGTTATTAAATTTTCTGTATTTTCAAATATAAAACTTGATCCAATAATCATCCTCTACCACACTGACCTATGTGACCTATGTGACCAATGTATTAAACTTCTTTATCCTGATATTATTTTAAAATAAACCCTTAAACCCTTTATTAAGATATTATTTTATTTACAACTGTATTATTTTGTTCAGCCCATAACAGACAGGTGGAGGGTCAAATTATTAACACTCAATCTGTTCGTTGCAAGGCTAAAATAAATAGTTCTGTTTCTTATCACATAGTCAGCTAATTAAATGACAATCATTTAAGAACAGAAGAGGTAGAGGTTTAAAAGACACTAATCAGAGTTATCTCCTCTGAAAGTAAAGAATTTCATTATACAGCCAGATCCTGTGGTGAATGAAGTAAAGGTGTCATTTGCAGAGTGGAAAAATGTGCTTTTCATAGACCCGGCATGCTGATAAGCGTACTTTTCCATTCAGTAAGGAAGGCAATTGTAAACCACCTTACTTCTTGCTTTACTTAGTAAAACCTCTACAGGTTCAAACCAGCCTTTCGGCTGATGACCTACACAATACATCATTTTTTTATCATATTCACTAATTCTTTAAATGTATAGAATGTAAATTATTGCAGTTAGTGTAAAAATATTAATGAAATCATGTTATGTTGTTCAGATTATTTGCTGTCAAAAGATGTGGAAGATGTGGTACAGGAATTTCATCGAGCGAATTAGTTATGAGAGCAAGAGATGCTGTTTACCACCTACATTGTTTTTCCTGTGCTTCATGCGGTGTACTTTTAACGAAAGGGGATCATTTTGGTATGAGAGACGGTTTAGTTTATTGCCGACCACATTATGAAGTTTTAAGGCATAGGGATTACTGCGGCCCTGTCGAACTTGAAGCCCTTTCACCTGCACATTGGACTGCAGCTGCTGTACAAAAAGGAAGACCTCGAAAAAGGAAACTCCTGACATCACCAACTGAATCTTTAACTTCTGAACTTCCGGTCAATATGAGGATACCTGCTGGAACACTTGGTAAATAAGACCATTTATTATTTTAACTTGGCTAATTAATATCAACTAATCATGCAATGTAAATATTTATGGTTGCCACATTAACAATAATTCAAAGTCTTTGTTAAAATTTATTGTTTTGTAACAGACATACATAAAATTACGTTTCTTCTTCAATTTATAGCTTTTCTTAATCGTGTTTACTGATCAAAACTAGTATAAATGTAAAAAGTAAATAAAATTAATAAATCGAAAAACCAAGTAAGTTACCTAATATAAAATTTAATGTATCATGTAATATTTACCCTACCATTCCTCTAAGAAATATTGTCTGTTAATTTTATTCCACATAGAAACTTTTATGACAGTTGGTTTCATTTATCATTTTCAGCATTAGTAGATTAACTATTAAATTATCCATAACACATAGCCAAGAAAATAAAGATGTTTAATAATACAGGCCAAAGGATTCTGTTAGATTTGAATGAACAAATAACAAGGACTAATATATTCGAAATCTTATCAGGATTGTGATTATTCTTGATCTCATTGATTTTTTATAATATATCTTTTGAAACTATTCGAAAACTAATACTGGTACCCTTCTTATTGTGTTGAAATCTACAGAAACTGTATCACTGAGGCTTTTTCCATTAATTAAAAAAGGTCTATTTTTAATATTGATTAGATTGTGTTTTTAAAGCAAATTAAACTTGCAATTTGCGGTAGACTGCGCTGCACTGTAAAGAAAAAGATTTCGGGTTAACTTCTCGGATAGGGTCTGAAAATTAATATAATTAAAACCCACATAATCGCACGTTTACCAAATAAAATATACAATAAGAATAACAGCAGTAGATGCAACAATAAACGTGATTTTGAAAAAAAAATTTAGCGATAGATTTAATACGAAGTTGCACATTGGTTCTCCCTGACGTTGACCTATCTTCACGTACCTTTTCTTAGAACTTGTCCAATTCAGAGACCTGGAATTTTTCAAATTTTCTTTCATATGGTTTGTAAGTGCAAACTTTTTTGATCATATATCTCAAGTTTTAATGTTTTTTTATACAAATTAATTTGGAATTTAAAACGTTTACGAATTTGAAAACGAAACGAATTTGAAGCGTTTACGTTGCATGAGGGGGGTTGCGTGAGAGGCTCACACAACATACTTAGATTACTTCAAAAGACTGACGGACCGACCTGTTATTTTTGCAGCGATATGCACTGACAGTCAACACTTATTTTTAAATAATTCCCAGGATTAATATAGGTGATCAGTATAACATAAAAAGAAACTGATCCTTATGGACATCAATAGTATTCCATAACGTGTTTTTATACCTCAGATTCTAAGTTTCTCAAAACATTTTAATAACAAACTATGAATGTTACCGTAACTGTCGTCGCAAATTACTTTATAGTTGACCCAATTTTTACCCTGATGTATGTACATTGGAATCTGTTCAATTCAATTAGCAACCCCATGACTTAATGAGATCAGGATAATATGTATTGACGTGTAAACGAGGTGTAGTTATGTAAGGCTCAGGCTAACCATTCCTGAGAGAGTATGGTTAGATGAAACCCCATCCAACACTATGTACTTTGTTAAAACAAAGTACACCGGTAACCACAGTCTAGTATTCAAATCTGTATAAAAGTAACTACCTTTAAAACGATTTGAACCAGGAACCTTCGTCTCCAAAAATCAGCTGTTTAACAGATGACTCAAGGCGACGATTTTACCTCTAGATTAATCCGGTGGGTTGACACAACCTTAAGTAAATAAAAATAAAAATATTTAGAATTTATGGTTTTAGAAAACTCTTAACAAAGGCCTGTTTTATTTTATTACTACCAAACTAACAAAGTATTAATAGGCCAACATGAAGATCTCTATAGTAAAGAATGTTAAAAATTAAACACTCCGTGTTGAGTATTTATTTAGAAAAAATAACTTAAGTGTAAATAAGTAAATTTGCTGGAAATGAATGATGAGTTTTCTTAGTTCTTGTGCATTCCTGAAGGATCGTCTGGGTCTTCTTCTTCATCGTCTGTTGTATTACTGTTTATAATCCTTTTCGATGCTTTCACACAGAGTTTTGCTTCTTTTTCACATTTTATTACCTCTCAAAATATTTATCAAAATAAATTTAATCTTTAGGTATGATCCAAAACAGAAATTTTTGCTTGCAGGAGGGCTAAATAAAATTCAAATTAATTTACCTACAACTAATTTTTGGCGGATAAAACTAATTTTATCTCATAGAAGGGAGTCTAAATAACAGAGAAAGGAAAACAAATCAATAATTTCACCAAATTCATGGTACAAACTCTCCTTAGGCAGATGAAAGATTTTGAATCCGTTATACCAATTATCAACGGTTGTTTCGGTTCGTGTTATACATGAATGGAATATCATACGTCGAGTTCACAATTCAGTCCTTAAAATTACAATTGTGTTTTGTTTTGTGGAATTGAAAGTAGAACAGAAATGCAAACAAACTATGAGCTTCATTTATAATTCTGACTATTGTGTACATACTATCATTCAACAAATGCAGGTTTACATCAAAACAAAAACATAAAAGATAGGCAACCTGGTAAACACTCGGAAATACAAATGTTTCCACTGTCAATCAACATTTCTCTTTACTGATCCCCTCTCTGAAATTCTCTTTACACTTTATTTTTTTACAACCCTTGTTATTTCTTTTCCTAATTTGCAGCTGAACTAATCGATCATTCTACTGTTGTATTCATATTTTATTGATAATGTTACAGATGTTTAGTTTACCACGGTTAAACTGACATTTTCAAGTACTACTCCTTACTTCTACCGCCCCCAAAACAATTCTTTTGTAATTTTTTTATCACAATTATTTATACGTTATAAATAATTAATAAATTCTTTTGAAAGTATGTAATTTTTATGTCACTTTTAATTTAGCCTATTAGAAAATTTGAATATATTCCCACTTCTCCTCAAAATGTTCCGTGTTACAATTTCTAAACAAAAATATAGGTTTTAAAATTGGATTTAAATATTTATTTGTAAAATTTGAATATTTACATTATAAAGAGCTATTAACGCTATTAACTACCTAACATCCACTTTATTCTTTTAAAAATATAATTTTTAAAAAACATTACTTACAGAGCACTTTTAGAATCCAAGTTAAACTTTCGTACCGAATTTAAAATTTCTAGGAATTCTGAAGATTTTTTGGTTAACGATCAAGTGGATTTTTAATATATTTATTATTATGAAAGCTTTCATTGACTGATTCTCACTTACTTGTCACCATTTCTTTAACTTTCCGACAATCTTGAGAGCTGAAATTCCGTAATTTTTTCCTCGGACAGAAACAATTGAAGAATTTACATTTCCTCCAATTGCCCCCAAGGGGTAAAACGAGGTAACGACTTTAAAGCAATAAGCAAATGTTATTTGTGTACTTTCAATTCAGTATTGGAAGAGCAAATTAATCAAATAACTTAATCTTCAAGTATGGTGGGAGGTTTTTGTTTCCCATAGTACCATTTAATCTTTCAAGTTCTGCCCAATCGAATTCCGTAAAGACCTAAAATCCTGAAAATTGGTATACGTATTATTTACCTACCTAGAAAAAAATGATACACTTAATTACAATCATATGTGTTTCAGGTGTAAAAAGGGGTAGGTCTAACCACCCTGAAACAATGGATACTATTATTATTTTTATATCTTATGTAAGAGATTTTTCTAATAGCTTATCTATCCAATATTGAACCGCAAGTCTCCTCCAAAATTCCCTAAGATTCCCTGTATCGTGATGTTTTCAGTTTAATCCTATAACTCACTCGATGTTATCTACACATTGCATCAATGGTCATCCGGCCCTTTTGTTCACGTCTTGTTCTCCATTTTTGAAAAACTCAATTCCGTCTATTATCTGTGTGTCTTATTATGCTCCACCAGTGGTCATTTTTGTTGAGCCATGTTTTGTACGATTTCCTTCACTTTGGTTTCTGATGTTGCAATGTTACTCCAATCACAGATTTTTCCATGGAACATGTTGTTTTTGCTAATTTGCTAATATTCCTCTTAGTTTCCCATTCGGTAAACACCGACGTTTTCTTACCGTCTGTTAGTATTGGAAGAGCAAATTAATCAAATAACTTAATCTTCAAATCTTCAAGTATGGTGGGAGGTTTTTGTTTCCCAGAGTACCATTTAATCTTTCAAGTTCTGCCCAATCGAATTCTCCTGTCAACTCTGTCGTTTGTTTACTTTTGTCACGTCTAATTAGTCGTCATAGATATGTTTTTATCATTTACTCTTTCTAGTTTTTTTTGTTATCTACTATTATTTCTTCCATATTTTTTGTTGTCATCACCGAAGAGATACATATTTTAAAAATCAGCATGGTATTATTATTGTAACACTAAATTTTATTACCTAGTGACACTTGTGAAATAAATTTCATAAGCAACGTTTCTGAGGCTAGTGATAAGCCAGCACATTGCGCAGGAAAAATTACTAGTTAATGTATATATTTTTAATATATATTATAATGTATATAATACTAGATAATGCAGACGTCTACGCCGACGATGGAGTAGGGACATCATTTTGCAATAAGTAATTTCCGATAGTACACACAATTATGTAATCCGTTCATAGAACATTTCCAGCTGGAGCCCACTGTTGAGTGGTGATCTCTAAGTCTTAAAGCGCATTTTATCCATTTCATAATCACATTCACTCGTTTTTATGTAGGCTACAGTTGTGAATTTTCCTAATAAAATAAAAAAATGTATATAGATTTTATAAGATTTACGTAAAAACTCAATTGACGCCTTACCCTGTAATCTTTTGTAGAAAGATTCCCCAATATTATGGCCCATTTATCACTACTGTATTAGTTAATAACCGTTAATAGAACCGGTGCATTTTACCTGATGGTGTCATTCTAAAACACTGATCCTATTTTTTTTTATCTAGTCGAATAAATTTGACCAAGAGACATAAATAAATTTATTCTCAGTAATAAACGAAGACACTTACAATTATTTTCCGTTAAAATTTTTAAGGTATAACACAATTACATTTTTTTTGAAGGGTGTAGACGAAGATTTTCAATTAATTTTATAAGATCTGACTTGGTGGGTCTCACTACAATTCAATCATATTCATGAATACAGGTGTGAGGATAACTATAAGAAATTTAATTGCTCATTTGCTCAGGTCAACCTCTCAATGTTGAAACAAACCAAATTTTAGGCTGAGCATCTGCTGAATGTATCACCTGAAAAAAGAAACAAACATATTAATAATTTACACTATCCCAAAAAAAAAATCATATGCAATTTAATTAGTTCTTTTCTAGAATATTTAATTGTAATTTTGCCTGGTTATATCATCGATAACACTTACTTAGGGGAAAAAATACATTTAAATTGAGAAATTCATACTAGATTGCTTAGCAACCTGTATTAAAATTAAAAGTCACATTGAGGGAAAATTTAAACATTCAATTTCTTGTTACAAACAGCCTATGATTCTCTAATCATCATCGATTTTAACTAATAATCTATTGTAAAGTCCTTTAGTAGTCCTACTGATTGGTTTTCTTTTCCTAGCCATGACTTCATTTTAACTCATCTGTTTCATTTAATTTACTAGTTGTTACTAATAATAATATACTGTTCATCATCATAAATGATACGTATTAGGCTTCGTGGTCTGTTTCTATTTCCAACTCTTTCTACTAGTACCTATCCGTTCTGGATGTCAGAAACCATAATGGCAATCCTCACCTTGTCTGAAGCTATGTGAAAGAGCTCTGTTGATGTTCTTTTAAACCACTTCCTGAGATTTTGCAGCCAAGATATGCGACAGCATCCCGGACTTCTTCGTACATCTATTTTGCCCTGGATTATGAGCTGCAAGAGAACGTAACTTTGATCGTTTCGCATCATGTGTCCGAGATATTGTAGCTTCTGATTTTTTGTAATGGGAAGAAGTTCTTTATACTTGTTCAGTCACCGTAGTACCTACTTATTCCTTCCGTCTTCCGTTCACAATATCCACAGAATTCTCCGATAAACCAACATCTCGAAAACCTTTTAACTTAGAAATCTGATACTTCTTAAAGAAGTTCGGATGCCCATCTCTTTTGAAGTCCTTCAATAACAAATTGTCCGGTTTGCTTGTAAGTTAACTCTTATTTTGGTGTTCGATTATCAGGCGTCCACCAAAAATACCAAATTTTCCTGTATTTTGGAATGGTTGAAATCACCTCTGGCACATTATGATCATGTTTAATATCTTCATTTCTGTTATGGTTCAGCAATCGATATACTCCCAAAGGTCTTAAAATTTTTATCATAGCAACTTAACATTTGCTGAGTAGTCAGGGACAAAGTGCAAATACTCCAAAACATACAATAAAACTGTCAGAACCAAGGTGTATTGAATATTTAAAACATTCCCCATTTTACACTTTACTGAACAGAGTTTTCCTTAAAGTGTACATGTGTAATTTTTCAATTTTATTTCCTCATAATCGTGAAGCTAACAGGAGACACCACATGCAAAGTAAACAAATGGATATACTATGTAACCTTATTTAAGGTTAGATTATTAAGAGATATTCCTACTTGCTTCAGCGATGACAGTATCCCTGAAACCCATCCCCTTAATTTTCTCAGAAGAAATCAGGAGGTTTTATTGCTTAGTACCCTTATTAAACTAAATACATACAGTAATCTCTATAAATCACCCTCAGACTTCTCAAACAGCACTAGAGCTTTAGTTGTAAATAATGAAATGTAAAAAAATTAGATATTAGGAAACAAATTATAAATTTTTCTCTAGGATCGGGGAGAAAAATCCTAAACTGTCTAAATAAACTTCATTGAAAATTAGCGCAAGTATTAGTAAATGTATTGAGTAAAATAATTTTAATAAATTTTACAATAGTTTTGAACAAAAGTATTTGAATAAGGTCTTGTATCATTAGTAAATATATTATAAAATATGAGTTCAATATACGAGCAATTAAGAGCGTATGTGAGGGCATGATGGTACAGACGGTACCATCATCGGTGATCGGTACAGACGGTTCATTCCAAAGAAAGTCAGAAACAAAAAGTTTGAGACAGGGTCGTTGTATCTTCCCCACACATTTTAACATGTATTTACATGGTGACATTAACAGGAAGTCGAAAGTTTTTAAATCTGAGAGCGGTGAAAAGCTGTAGCTAGGATAATAGGCTAAGGAATGCCGATATACTTCATGAAATAGGCATTGCTGACTTAGATGAGAGAATGAAAATTCACAAGAGGTATTGGTGCAGCCATTTGGAACGGATGAGAAAGGACCGCTTGCCCCATTTGCTTACGAGTACAACCCCAACGGTAAAAGTAGTGTTTGGAAGCCTTAGAAGGAGATGGTTTCTGGAACAGGCCGAGCTGCCTAATCCATGATGTTAAAAAGAAGAAGAAGAAGAAGAATATATTAGTTAAATATTAATTAGGCAACATATTTGAAATTTATTTTTATAATGACTTACAATAAATTATAATCGCGACAATATCAGCAGGCTTAACCATAAAATTAACTACGTATAAAATATGCAGTTATGTGTTAAATTAATTTGTACTAAAATTAAAGCAAATTAAAAGCAATAAAATTGTTTCAATTGTTCTACGAATGAAATAATTAGAATTAGTCATAATATTAATAAAACGTGATGGTCGTTATAATAAAAATTATCGTATAAATAAGTAATGAAATGTAAAGAATTAGAAACGGATTTTATGTTATGTGAATTTTTATGCTGAAATTAGTTAGGTTATTCTTTAAAGTGATGTCCAATAAATTTTAATGGATATATTTTTTATACTTTTGGTGTTTTCTTTATTGTTCTTTATTGATAATATTGGTTTGTCCTGAATTAATTCTGTTTAAGAACGGGACAGAGTCGAGCAGAAGCGACAACGTTGGTTGGTAGATAGCAGCTGCCAGACTTCTTTCTTGTTGTTCTTTTCCTCCACTTCTTTCTTTGCCGTTTGTTATTATAGAATAGCAGTACTTGCCAGCCCGGCCATGTATCCATGTAACCATCCCGAGCGAAGTCATGGCTACTATGTTGACCAGAATCTTGTTTTTCCATGCTGCAACTTAAATCATTTATTTTTCTAAAATCGTATCCGGCTATTGTCCTTCTGCTGCTGCTATTGATGAATCGATTCTTCTTGAATGACATCACGTGATCTGAATCGACAATTCAGTTTAGTTTATTTCGTACTTCTTCTTCTTCTTCTTTTCATAGACAGAATCAGTTACTAGTATTGTTTCATAAAACTGTATAATCTTCTGCATGTAGAAAGTGAACTTGCTTGTTATAAACTTACTTTTGTGAGAAAATATTATAAAAATAAAAATAAAACAAATATGTAAATAAAATTTTATTGAGGCCGCCTTTTTGGTATATTGGTTAGTAATCTAGTCTACAAAGCACAAGATTCTGGGGTTGATTCCTGGCTACGGTCTAGAAATTAATACGAGTTAAAATCCGCCGTTCCAGTTCTACAACCAGAGTTATTCGCTAATGACCAGAGTCGTCAAATCCCAGCGATAGACCTGTTGATGTTTTATTTAAAAAAATATTAATTTTATAAATTTTTCTCTAAAACTGAATTTGTGACAAATTTGACTAAATTTGCCAAATGAGAAAATTACAGTAGGAAAAATAACGTAATAATAGTGTATAATTACACTAATCTCGGTCTAGAAATTTGGATTACCAAAGACAACCAAACGTGGAAACTAAAATTAATCTATCCTAGTAGGTCGAAGTCAGGCATAGAGAGATATACAAAAGTGCTTGTCAAACTGTTTAAAAAGAAGAAATTTCGACCAGTGTTTGTTGCCAGTTATAATCTATGGTACCTACAACTAAATTATAGACTCTGACCATAGCATCTGCAAAGAAATATAGATTAACACGACGAAAAATGTAAATATCTTACTGGGTTTTCATACGGGATCGTACTTTTTTTAACTATTCTATTTATTTTGCAACTGTATAAAAACAACCAGAAAAATTATTCACAACTAAATTGATAAAAAAAACCAATCGTTTCAATGCCTTTGAGAAGGACACCACCCAGCGATAGCTCTCCAGAGAACGATAATTAGGTTCATTTTTAAATTTTATTTTTGTGTACGTAATAAATGTTACAGTTGCGTTAATGTACCATTTCTCTACTCTATCGGCGTTTCAGTCGTCTTTGTGCGATTCTTGGTAGGTCTACAGAATTTATATTGCACATTAAGGAATTGTTATGATAGTGAAGTTTCTCTCTGAACCTACGGTACAGTTTTAGATATGTTTCGTTGACGTAAGTAACGGGTAAGTCATCGTGTAGTGTTCTATTAGATACGTAACTCGGGCAATTAGGAATCAATCGTAGGCTATTAGTAGCAGGATCGTTTAAGTAAGGAATATCTACATACATCGAAGGACAGATTTCACTGATATTGTTATATTGAAGCGACAAGGTGGAATCATGCAAGGAGCAGTAGTAAGCATGGTCTGTACTTTTTTATTGCACCAAAATATGGAATTAAATCTTGGAATAAAAAAATATTCTTTCCGAGAAATGTCCTTCCGAATAGTCAATGGTTACGGACCTGGAAGCAGGAAAACCCAAATCTTTTAAACTATTTTAACATAATAAACAAATAAAATTTACTATCTTGTTAAATAACATACATTATAATTTTATGAGGAGACAAAAATATTTGGGCTAGAAAATAGGAATGTTATGCTACTGCAGAGAGGAGTCTGAGTTTCTATGAGTAGCCAAGACAAACGTGCGAAAACTTTACCTGGACAGCTAAATATTATACTAAAACTAACTGAATTTTTAAGAAAATAAATTTTACTTATATTTCCTCGTATTAAAAAATGTCTTCATTTATTTCAAGAAATTACATTGGTTTTACTAAAATATGAAAAAACTGAGGTTTTTGTTACTTGATAGCCGCAACTTCATACTAAACTAAAATAAACTAGTATTTTTGGCCAATTTTTTGATTTTTACGAAGAATATACGAGGTGTGGCTATTAAATGATGAGACTGACGTTGTAAAAATTTATTTTAATTTTATACATAATATTTTATTGTCACCTTCAAGATACACTCCTTCTCTATCCCTACAACACTCCAAGCGAATTTTCCATTGTTGGAAACAGTGCTGAAAGTCATCTTCTGTTAGCTCCTTCAGGACACGTGCCGCTTTCATTTTTACAGCATCCACAGACTCAAATCTTGTCCCTTTTAATGCAGGTTTCACCTTAGGGAACAGGTAGAAGTCACATGGTGCAAGACCTGGTGAATAAGGTGGATGTTTTTACACTGAGATGCTGTACTTGGCTAGGAACCTTTTAACAGATAACGTGGAATGAGCTGGCGCATTGTCTTGGCGGAGAACCCATGATTTGTCATTCCGCATTTTGGAGCGTGTTTTCCTTACTCTTTGACGTAGTTTAGAAAGTATCTGAAGGTAGTAATATAGATTAATTGTTTGACCTTCAGGAACCCAGTAAAGGTACACAATCCCATGGATATAAAAAAAACAATCATCATTGCTTTAAATTTTGACTTGCTCATTCGAACTTTTTTAGCTCTCAGTGAAGTTCAGCTCTTCCAGTGCATGGATTGGCGCTTCGTTTCCGGATCATAAGTAAAAACCACGTTTCATCACATTGTCTTCTACCTGTTCCCTAAGGTAAAATGTGCATTAGAAGGGACAAGATTTGAGTTTATGGATGCTGTAAAAGAAAAAGCGGCACGTGTCCTGAAGGAGCTAACAGAAGATGACTTACAGCACTGTTTCCAACAATGGAAAATTTGCATGGAGCGTTGTAGGGATAGAGGATAGAAGGAGTGTATATTGAAGGTGACAATAAGTGATTATGTATAAAATAAAAATAAAATTTTTTTACGTCAGTCTCGTTATTTAGTAGCCACACCTCGTATATCTAATTTATTATTCTTTAAATAATTTTACTACTGAAATGTTTATTTATCGAGTAGCTTCAAACAAGATAAGATCCCTATTAAATATTTTTAATCTGTTTTGGGGATTTTGTAGCAGGTGTAGGTACGACAATATTTGATCTCTAGATTCGTGCGATTAATTAATTTTGAGTGGAAACGAGTGTACAAAATTTTGTTATTGGTCGGGCAGCCTACGTTGTGGTTTCGATGTAATATGATAATAAAAATTGATCTTGATAATAAAATTATTTCATTGGGGTGTGTAACGTTGCTAAATTCTTCTGTAATTGCGTTTTCAATTATTTTTTTAAATTTTTGAGACGTTAGATTACTGATAAAGTAGTTAATTGGGGTGATTTTCCGCTTAGGTTTAAACATAAGTATGATAGAGTTTTGTACGTAATAAGGAGTAAATATGATTGAATAAAAATAACTACATTATAAAAAATATTCCCCAATTTTAAGAATCAAAGCCAATTTAAAAATATCTCCCGTTAAAAAACTTCTGAATATTAGCCCTTTGGTTTTAATGTAGCAAACTTCTTTCAATTCCGCATTTTATCTATTTTGTATAAAAGGTTAGGAATAAAGTGAATATTGCAGGAAAATTTTTAAATTAAAAAAATATAATAATTACTGATAAAATTTTAAATTATTGTACAATACTAAGCGCATTTTAGTAAAAATATGTTTTTATATTTTTTCTCACTGTGTTAGGTAGTAGATTATCTGATATTTTTTATTAATTTAGATAATAATATGTTGTGTACTTGTATACTAACTGTCCAAAGTACTAAATAGGATATTAGAGAGTGTCGATAAACCAAAAGATTTAATAAAAAGTTATATTTTATGTGTATATGTCTAGCCTAAATGTATTTAGTCAGAATTTAGTTGTATCTACAAATAAAATTTTTATAGAAATACCAGTTTAGTACGTTTAAACATCTCCAACACTTTTAGTCTGATTTAAAAATAATGTTCAAACATTATTTGAAAAAAGGGTGCTGGTAAAATAGATAAGTATATAACGGTGGTAAGAGGAGGTAGTAGTGACATATTACAAAACACAGACAATGTTTTGTTCCCGTAAATCCAGTTTTATTCCCAGAATCCGGTCTTTTTGTAGAAAAATAACATAAAAATAAAACGAATAAAAATAAATAAACCGAGGAACGATTTCAAGTTCCGATGTTTATTTATCGAGTAGCTTCTTTAAATGACGGTGGGTGGGCCCTACCGCCCAATTAAAGAAAAGAGACCAAAAAACTAGGAAGAAGGCCACAAACACACAATACAATAAATTGGAATGGAAGGACATTCTAAAAGACTACCGTGACTGCGGTGACACTTCTTTGTTGGCTCCCATTGGGTACATACCAAAGAATGCAGTCGGAAACATGGCTGACCAGTTTTGTTTTACTTTTCAACGTACTCTTTCTCAGCCACGAACTGCTGACTCCTCGTACTGATAACCTCTTCAGCCTCTGTGCGGTACGGCAGGTGCTCCTTGGACCACAACGTTGTGCGGAGCTGCTTGTTCGGATAAATATCTGGATATAAATTAGTTCTTCTAACAGGCTCCCTCATCCTCGTCCTACCTACATAACCTTCTCTTTCTTCATTTATCCTAACCCGGTTTACTAGAAACCAATAACATCACCCATTCAGAACGTTACACACTTGTTAAACAGTTAAATAATGCCTGTTGTCGCCTTTATTTTCAATCACTCACATGATTCCATAAAAAACTACACAATAAAATCTCATTCATGGTTAGTACACATAACGGTAAATTAATCAGTCATTTGTACACTAATGAAACAAAACCATTTAACATACACGAACTAATATAATTTAATTGAATCCGAGAATTTAATCGAATAATTTAAATGTTAGTTGATAATTTTTTAAGATTTAAAAGATAATTTATTCATAACCCTTGCTAATTTAAATGTTTATACCAATTTAACTTCTTTGTTGCATTAATGTTGCATTAATTAGTTATAAATTTATTATTATTTAATATAAATGGTATTATTACAAAAACTCATTGTTTAAACGAAAAACCTGTAACTGGAAACTTCCGTTCGGGCAAATAATCGCTTTGTAATGTACGAGTAGTAGTTTGTGTTTCATGTATAATTTGAAGCGTCTGTCAAGTAAACATTTTATTTGGTAAAAACCAAGATTTACGTTTCTAAAGCGTTTTGTTATCTTTTTAAGTAAGTCGTAATTTACGGTGTAAGCCTTAAAAATAGTGTATGTCAGTACTATGAATCAAAGGGATGTCATTTAGGAAAACGGTCAGATAGTTTGCCGTCGAAAGGGTAATTCATATATTTGCGATTTGTATTCATTAATTTTGATTTTTGTTCATAATTGTATTGTGAACTTCAACAGAAAAAACAAGACAAATTGAAATCAGTTTAGTTGATAATACTTTGAGAAATATGTGCCTAGTTAAATTTCCTGTTGTTTCAGAAATATTACATTCTGGTGATTTATCTTCTTCAATGGAATCTTTAACGTACGATTCATCTGTGACTTCACCAGGCGTACAATCGAATCAACAACGCACTAAAAGAATGCGTACTTCATTTAAACACCACCAGTTAAGAACAATGAAATCGTATTTCAACATCAATCAAAATCCGGATGCAAAAGATCTGAAACAATTGGCACAGAAAACAGGACTTTCAAAGAGAGTTTTACAAGTAAGTTTTGGTGTTACTAAATGGTTTTTTAATTATTCTTTAATAGGGGTTTTCCTTATTTTGCACGTGTGGTATATAAGCTTGTGTTCGTGTTAATAATTCCATTCAAAAACATGAAGCTATTTAATATTTCAATGACAGCAATTTAAGTTGTAATTATGATTAGTTTTAATGTATCATTTTCAGTTCTTTATAATAAAGTTTATTTATTTTCATTGCTATTGTTTTTTACATTTTTTTACCTATCTTTATGATAGTTCTATAGGTTTTCATTCATAGTTGATTGTCAGCATTTATTTTATACGTTTTTGGGCTTATTTTGTATACTAATCTTTCAAGTTTTTCTTTTAAATTAATTTTCAAATTTAATTTTGTATCTGTTGATTGTAATACTTATTCTTATTATAGTCTGGTGAAAATCACTTTTGTTAGTATGATCAGACTTCAATGGATTGCTGATCATAAGTGCCTATGTACGGCACGGATAAATTTTTTAAGTAATAAAAACATTCATTTTTACTCATGTGATATTATACTAGTAAGTATAAATCTGTTTGAGTATTCAGTAGAATACTCAAATTTCTGGTGAAAGACGTTAGGATTACACGTATCTACAAACATACTTTCAAATATCTGGAATCATAGTACTTGATACCCTCACGATTAAATGGCATGATATTGATACAGTGGTGTTTAAGAATTACAGATTTAATTTTTTTTCAATTTTTTAAATATTTTTACTTAAAAGAAGAAAAACTCTGTTGACTTGTAAAATTTATTCCAAATCTCTGCTCCACCTTCTGCGGGACGGAATACCTGGTTCATTCCATCGTCTTTTTCGTTACTTTAATTTTCTTGCTAGAGTTCTTATTTTGAATTTGAGGTTTGATTATTTCAATGTTTCTTCATTTAGGTCCGAAAAATTGTTTTTTATAGCTCTACTTTAGTATGTTGATTTCTTAACATATCATCTGGAAAACCCTTTATATTCTTCAATTTTAGGTTTTTTTATATTTAGTTTTGTCTTTTATTACATTTTTATTTCAACTATTAGATCTATGGTTAGTGTCATTAGATTTTTATGATTTTTATTATTGTTTTATTCAGTGATGATACCTTCATAAGCCACCTTTGCTCGTACGTAGATAGGGCTAAAGTTATGATTTCTTTGTTTAAATATATGAAGTGATATAAAGATGAAAAAATTGTAGATCTAACCGCCAATCGAACCCGGAATCCCTGGCGTAGAACCCAGTTGCGCTCACCACTGCACTAACGGGAAGGCAAAACCATGCTGGTGGTTTACTCAGCCATTGAATCATATTAGTTTGTATTTGTATTCTTTCAGCTCTTCAAATACATTTGAATATTTATAGATATCTATAGGTTCATGATTACCAATGTTCGTAGAATATAAATAGGTAATATAAATTTTTTAATGTACAGGTTTGGTTTCAAAACGCAAGAGCGAAATGGAGGCGCAATTTAATGAGACAAGAAAGTGGTCAAAATACAGGCGCCCCAACTCAAGGAGCAACTGGAAACACTGGAGGTCCTCCATCTGTTGGGTCAACTTCAGTTATTCTTGGAGACAGTAGTAGTATGGATGAACTTCACATGCACCATCATCATGTACAGACAACGCAGACACTCGGATTTAGTGATTTGTATTAACACAAAATACGAGTATTATAATATAGGGCTATACTGAAAAAATTGGAGTGAATTGTACTTTTTAAGACTGGAGTCAAATTAATATTACAATATGAAATATTCTTGTTTAAAGTCGATCAAGAGTGCCGTTATGAATTACAAGATCTCAAATGATTTAAGACACAAAGTTTACATTTAAAAATAAAATATTTGTTACAAAAATAGATTCCGCAAAAATTGAGCTGCTCTGATTGTAAATCTTTACATTGTGGTAAGAGAAACCCTAAAATTAAATATATACAATATATTAAATAGGACTTTTAAATGTTCTATATGAAAATCATTCCTCTAACAGACAGGTGGAGTGTTAAATTATTTCCACTGAATATCTTAGTTTCAGGGCTAAAAGAATAGTTCTGTTTCTTATATAAGGTCGGCCAATTTAATGACTGAACCATTTAAGAACAGAGGAGGTAGAGGTGTAAAAAACACCAGTCATAGTTATCTCCTCTGAAATAATGAATTTCATTATACAGCCAGACCCTGTGGTGAATGAAGTGAAGGTGTGATTTGCAGGGTGGAAAGTAGATGCTTTTCAGATGGTCTAGCATGCTGATAAGCATACTAATCCACTCGGTGAGGAAGGCAATTGTAACTCCTTGTTTTCCACTTAACTCCTTGTTTTCTTAGTAAATCTTTTAGAGGTTTAAACCAGCCTTTTGGCTGATGACATAGACAACAGTAACATTTGAAAATCATAGTTTTCAAGTAACTATGAAATGCGAGGGACGTTCAATAGTTAACGAGACAAGTAATGTAGAGAAAGAATTATGACAATGGAACACTAATTTTCAACATAGTCTCCAGCAACATTGAGACTCTTGTCCCAACTGTTCTGTGAGCTTTTTGATTCCCGCACCTTAAAAGTCTTTACCTTGCTGTTTAACTATGTACAGCTTTTATTACCGCTTCATTGCCGAACAAATGAAAATCGGATGGGGCAAAGTCTCAGCAGTAACGTGAATGTGGTAACACCCCTAACTCAACTTCTCGAGTGTTTCTCTCGTTCTCTAAACGTTTTTTCTTTTTTAATAACTATCTTGGAAACCATCTCGAACACTTTTTTTGAAAATTCAGCACGTCATGAATGATTTATTGTGCGATTTCAACACTGTTATTACACAAATTAACAATTTGGAAAATTTTTGACTCGCCTGTCTTCGCAAATAATATCATATATACAATTTTGCAGCATGGTAGTCGAAACTTCAACTGGTCTTTCACAGCGATGCAGATCAGTAACATTTGTCCAAATTAAACTGGTTCACCCACTTATACAATTTAATGTAATTTAAACACTTTCAATCATACTGCTTGAATATTCTTGAGTTAATTTTCACCAGGTTTACACCTTCGGATAGGAAACATTTTATCAATAAACGGTGCTCTTCCGGCATACATGTTTCATGCCGAGGTGAATTTTTAAATGAATAAAAGAGGTTATGTTTATATTAATTATGATTAAATAGATAATTTAACAGAGCTCCCAAGGTTGACAACTTGTGCTTTAAAACTCTCATTGTCATTAAATGAACCGTTTTTACTCCACATTAATTTGTCTCGTTATTTATTGAACGTCCCTCATACAGTTAAAATCTAAATTTAAATATTACAGCGTATTTAACAAATATCTATGGTAGTACCAACCTTTGTAAATGACCCGGTCATTTTAGTAGTAATCTTATAGTCAACCAATTATTTTAAGAAACTTGTACCGTTTTACTAATTTTTATATTTTCCTATTAGTTGCGGAATCGAATTTTTTGATTTTTATAATATTTTATTCGATATTTATGTTACCTTTAGATAATAATTCGTACATAATTATTCTTAATTAAGAATTGTATACCAAAGATAGATTAAGTGACATGTATATTCCAAAAATTGCCTAAAATTCCAAATATAGAATTAGATTAAATAATAATTATAAATATTACTGGATTTATATAATTTTGATGAAAATAATGTTTATATTAGTTTTAATGGTAAATCTTTACTTTCCTGTATCTATTATTTGTATTATTGTGTTGTCAATCCTATTTGGAAACAATTTAAGGAATTTAAAAATTATTTTATATTATCTATGTAAAAATAATTTGTAAATAAATAATATTACATAAATAAAAAGTAAACTAGTCAGAACAGATTAAATTTTTTGTCTTTGCAGAATTTTTTTAACTTAGTCCAAAATATCAAAAAAAATAGAACTTACATAGAGTTTAATAGATAAATTTTACAATTTCAGTTATAACAATAGGTAAACTTCGACATTTGATTTTATGAGACATTTATCTTTAGAAAAAATAAATTAAAATTCAGGTCGAAAATGAATCAACATAATAGGTAAACTGTTATAAGTTAGCCTTCAAACTGAAATTATGAGCCTGATCGGTAAACATAGACTAGGTGCGAAATGTTATACTTAATTGATGTAATAATTGATGTAGTTGAATAAGTAAAGAATTATTTTTATCAATAATCAGCAAATTATTTAAATTTCAGGTTAAATATTATGTATTATTTGTAATGAGTTCTGGCTTGGTTTTGCTTCTACGATTTTAGAGATGTCCTAATCATGCGCAAAACCTATGCTATTCTGATGTAACGGCTGAGTGCAGTTTTACCTTTGTAGTACTCTACGTATGCACAGCTTCAACTTTCGTACTAGAAAGAATTACATTCAGTTAGAGGAGGTCTACATCGGTAGACTTAAGGAAGTCTACCTATAAAGAAGTTCTATACAAGTAAACAATTTACTAATCGCAGTGTTGCGTTTTGTACCATTAATGCTATATTATTATGTTACATTTTTATGTATGAGATATACACAATGCTTCATCTCTGATTACCTAGATCCTTTTGAATATCCGACATTGATAAAATTTATATTCCTTGAACGTTATTAACTTTTACAGTAAAGAAAACTGAACTGAATCAGATAACAAATATTTCTAGCGGTGATGAAGTATGTTACTTAAATTAAATAAAAATTGGATATAGGTATATCCAGTTTTTCAAAATTTGCTCATAATAAGTTTAAAAAAATGAATACAAATTAAAACCTTTTTAACCTATTTCAAAGCATAACAATTGAACCTAGTTCAACCGCTTTTCCAAAGGTTTCATTGGAAAGCATTCCTTTCATCGGAAATCCATTATCCTTGTTACAATATAGTATCCAGCTTTTTGGAGCCGCGTCAGGTAGTAATTTAAAATCGATCCAGGCAATAAAGTCAAAATTCCTGAAACTTACTTCTGGTGATTCCTTTTGTGGGAAAAATAAAACCCTCCACAAAGATTTAAAAATTCTGACATTAAAAGAACTAGCTGCCTCATGTCATTCCATGGTACACATTTCACAATTGACTAAATAACCACCCAAATTAACTAGCCCGTGATCAATCTATAAGGAACTACCTAACCGTTCGAAGTCTAAACCGGAAGTGGACCAAATATATCTTGATCTAAATATGGTAAACAACTATTAATTTCTATTGAAAAACTTATGCTGAATACCTGTTCTCGTAATCAAGTAAACAGTATTTCCTACGGAAATAGAACCACACTGCGTACAGAATCGTTAGTACCCAAAATCGAGGACAAAATATTTGAGATGTAATTTCCTGTTCTTTCAGTAAAATAGAAACATATTCAGTTTGTAAAATTCAATAAATATACAAATTTTGACAATTGTTTCACTGAGGTGAGGTAGCGTACTTACGAAATTTGTATGATATTTTGGTACTTGAATCCCTTCGCTTTCTAATTTCTAATATATAAAAAAAAATTTCATAAATGTGGGTAGTACATCAGAAAATTTATATGTTCCATAAAATACCAATTATCGTCCTTTATTATTCAAACTTTCCTTAAAAATAAAATTTCCCATCTTATGAATAATACTGTAAAAATTATAACATAATGTTTATCGCCTCAAAATTTGACCTAGTCTCAACATTACCTTTTCTATAAAAAATAACCTTGTAATCTTTAATACGATTTTTATTTTTAAACTTAGACGAACCAAAATATGTAATTTATTTTGTACCATAGAAATAAAATGTCAATAATTTGAAATGTAACTTGGTCTATTATGTTATATTATTATTATTATTTTTATTATTATTATTATTATTATTATTATTATTATTATTATTATTATTATTATTATTATTATTATTTTAACTTGTCAATTTATGAAGGTGTATTAATACCTTGTTAAGTTATATTCGGTCAAAGTATGATTACATAGTACCTAGAATTCTTCTTATATTCATCGATGGTCGTTTCAAATTTTACTACAAGGAATCAAAAGCAATGACTTTACTCTTTAGTTGTAATTAGTATAAGATAAAATATTATAATTTTTATTTCATTTCTTCTATGTACACAACATAAAAAAAATGCAGCTAATTATGCATCTAAGTTCAAAATATTAAGTAAAATTAGATCATCCGAATTATTCGGTGTTTGATTTATTGGATGATAGCTATTAGATGAAGACTCTCACTTAGTGATAATGTCGGTCTAGAACTAGACTTAACAAGACTAAAAACAATAAAATTATTTGACTTTCCGTTCAGATTTACCGAATAACTAGTATTGTTACCTAATTTAAGTTTATATTATTCTTTATCATCATCATCATCTTCTACACGTTCGATTGTCATCGCTGTTAAATTGTTATTCTATTTAGTTTAATGTTTCCCAAATTTTTAAATAATACCATTGGGTTTTCGTCATGTAAAATACTTTCATAATATTTTACTTCAATCCATCGGGTTGGTCTTATGGTAAAACCATCGCCGTGAGTCAGGTGTTTAACAGCTGATTTTCGGTGACGAAAGTTTCGGTATTCGAAGGATTTGAATACTATACAGTGGTTACCGGTGTACTTTTATAATTAGGGTTCAATTAACCATACTTTTTTAGAAATGGTCGGACTGAGTCTATACAAAACTACTTTAGAATACTATACGAAGATTATTTGAAAATAACAATTTATTAGACAACGATGGTAAAACACAGAGGCAGCCAACAGACGTATTTGTTTAGTAAGGCCTACCTTAAATTATTACCATCTTTATTTTCAAAATTTAGTTATATTTTAAATAAATATCAAACTGTGAAATTTATTTATGTATAAAAGGACCTCCACTGGAAGATAATTTTTTATGATACTTACTACATACAGTACAAGCTCACTAATCCGAACTATTAAAAACCGCGACTGTTCGGATTACTGAAAAGTTCGGATTAGCGAATGTTTGTTTATAAGGCAATATTCGTGTTTAAAATGAGTAAAGTACAATTGTTTATGTTGGAATAAACTAATTTAATAATAATATATGTACAATAAACTAACCTTACTTGTTTTTTCCACCAAAAAGTCACATGAAAAGAAAAAAGAAAACAATTTGTAAATACAGTAAGTTAATTTATGTACAGTTGTTGTTGTTGCAATAACTTAATTCAATAATAAAATACATACTTTTCCTTACTTTTATTATTCCCAAAAAAGTCACTTACTTTCTTTTGTTTCTTGGAAGCCAAACTTTGTTCGAATACTTTGTCTCGAAGATGCATAAGAAATAATATTTTACGAAACGGGTTATCGGTTTCCTTAGCCCATTCTATACACGTATTAAAACTTGCAACTGTCACTTTATGGTTTATTCTATTTTCCGTAATCGTCATCATCATCATCATTCTACAGAATCATGTTTCCGATTTCGGGGTCTGATTACCGTATTAAGACATTCAAAAAGTAATCGTACCATAGGAAATTATCATCGCTACATAAAACAAACGTTTTTTGATATTACGGTTTATTGTTACGGTTTATATTACTAGACAGTTCGGATTAACGAGCTTGTACTGTACCATTTATAATCTGCGAGGAAGGATCTTATGTCGTTGGCCAAGAGACATTCCCCAAAGTATGGTTGTTACGGCTGTGTCAGCACCCGAAATTCTGTAAAAGTGATTACTTTTACAACTTAACGTTAAAATTTGCTAATTGTTATTCTATTAACAGATTGTAATTAAATTAAATAAAGTATAAAAAAAATTATAACCTTTTATCCTTGAGTACATTAAATTAAATTATATACTTATTTTCTTTACGCTATTTCAAAAATATTTGCAAAATCTAGATTTCATTGAGTGTGTCGTACTATTCTCAATTAGATCGAGCTGTAGATCTATGAACAAAAGTAAAAAAAAAAAATGTTTTGTAGAACAGCCAAGTTATGTTGTAGCCTATAAAATGAATGAAAGAAACTGCGAATAAAATAAATAGTAACAACTATACCATGATGTCGTTTTTACGTTATCTAATAGTAAAATAGTAGCAGACATAATGCACAACTACCTATGAGCTTGTACAGATACAGTTTTCACAATAAAGAACAATTTTACAATTGACAATCGGCCAGAGATTGTATTGTAAGAAATAAACTATGTTAAAGCGTAGGCTAGTGATCATGTTAAAGAAATCGATAAAGAAAAATGGTCATAAAGTACGGACATGTTGAACGTTCAGAAAAGTGTAAGTTTCGTCGTTAGATAGGATCTTCGAAAAGGAACTCTTGAGTTGGAGCGTTCTGACTTCTGCAATAGCATAAATAAATATGTTCTTATGTACGTATATTGTTTTTAATACATTATGTTCGGAAATCACAGTTATAATGTAACTTTGATTTTTATCTGAAAGTGTTACTGCATTAAATTTAACAATAGATATTCTGGTCAAGGTAGGTTTTGTTTATTGTTTTAAGTTAGGTTTATATTATATTTTTTGCCATATTTAAACTTGCTTGTCCTAAATTTTGTTTGTACAAATAAATCCTACCAAGTTTATTTAAGCACTAATGGAAAGTAAATTTGGAAATTATATTAACGATGGCTATATTTTCATTTTTCTGAAGAAATATTTAAAATTTTGACTTTTTCTTGCCTATAGGAATGTATAGGAAGGAAAGTATTTTTTTCATGTAGATTTTTCGAATTTTTTGAGTTTTCACCGGATCTACACATTCTCAGACCCCCTGACCCAACACATGTTTTATCGATTGGTCTATGTGTGTGTGTGTGTATGTGTGTGAACATATCTCAAGAACGGAACATCGTACAAACTTGAAACTTGAAATTCAGTTAGATACTACTACCGAACCCGACACAAACATTTTCATCAAAATCGGTCAACTGGACGTAGTAGTTTATTCGTGTAATTTTTCACTATTTTACGATTTTCTTAAAAACGTCTCGTACGATTTTTTTTAAATCGCCTCATTTACTACATTTTTTATGCTCTTCAAGATAGGGTAGGTGACATGTCTGCTGAAATTCTAGGAAAGGCTGTTTTTACGTAACAGAATTGGTATTTTTAAGATTGCGGCTTTAATACGAACTTTACAGCAAAATTGTATATAACATAAGTTGTAGAGAATTTAAATTTCTACAACTTTTATTTCAAAGATTTTTTTGTATAACGCTTAATTTAGCGGTAATTATTAATTTTATGTTTTTTTCTCACGAAATCGTGTAAAAATCGATTTTTTTAGATATCAGCCTTATTATGCATTTTACGACAAAAAAGTATAATTTGATTTATAGGAAATTAAAAGATCTACAACTTTTATTTAGAGTATTTTTCTCTACAGAGCCTAGTTTAGCGTGAAAGAGTGATTTTCCGTATTTTTAAGCCAAACTGAAGTTGATTTTCAGTTTGCGTCTTTCACTCATTATTAAAATTAGGTTATGTTTATTGGGGTTAGTTTTTTTGTTTATTTCTAATGTTTTATTCCTAATGTTAGGATATATTGTTAATTATTTGCATTGGCAAGAGGAGGTTGTGTGAGTGTTTCACACCAGATTTTTAACTATAGGCCTATTTAAATTACCCATCGGGTTGGTCTAATGGTAAAGTAGTCGCCGCTAGTCAGCTGTTTAACAGCTGATTTTCGGAGACAAAGATTCCTGGTTTGAATCCTAGTAGGCCTAAAGGTAGTTATTTTTATACAGTTTTGAATACTAGACAGTTGTTACCGTTGTACTTTGATGGTGATTGTTCAATTAACCATACCCTCTCAAGAATGGTAGACGTGAGTTTTTACAAGACTACACCTCATTTACGTCATACCCAGCAATATCATCATCTCATTGCGTCAGGTTTTAAATTTTTATTTAAAATCTGGTATGTTTGTTGAACTGTCTCATTTATGAAAGGGATGTTAACTCTTTCAGTGCCCAAACAATATTTACAAGGTCGATCCTATCGTGCCATATCATTTGTATAAAGATGTACGAAAAGTGACAGCTTTCGACAACTTGCAGGCATAAGCCTGCCATTGCCACCCTAACTTTCAACGTTACAGAAAGATAAAATTTCACGTTAAAAATTGATTTTTATTGTGTTCATAAAAAAAATAAATCGTTCTGATAACACTAAAAATATTCAAAATACAATTTTTTTAATTTAATTTAAATATAAACGATAGCTTAGTCATTAGTGAACTACTGTGGGTTTCAGTAGGCTTACTGTAACGGTAGTTTTAATGTGTGAAATTTCCAGACCCTGGCCAGGAATCTAACCCGGGATCTTTCGTTTTGTACGCTAGCGTGCTAGTCACTACGCCAACGAGGCGACCTCAGAATACATTATTCCATTAATTTTTTGTTAAAAAAATATTTTTGTAACGTCCGGTTGTCCGGAAGTTGGCATTTTATGCATAACTCTTAGACATCTGGTAAATCGGACGTTAGCACTTTACATATAAGATACTGACGTCCTGTTTTCCGGACGTTGGCTCTAAAAGGGTTAAGATCTATGTGGGGTTTATATTGGAAACGTACGGAGGTGTGTACTGCCTCAGCAATTTTATTGAAAATGTTACAGTTAAGTAAAAACCGTGGGTTTAGTTGAGCCATAGATTTGGCATCCGTTCATCTACATTGGTTTGAGTAAATATTTACAAACAAGTTGTTTTAGATAAGATAATTTTGACTGCCAGAAAAGAAGACTGTTTACCTGCTGCTCCTACTGATCTTTGCAACTCACGATTACATATGATTGTATTCATTGTATGTAAGCCTTCTGTTAGTATGCAGCCCGAAAAGCAATTCTACTAGTCATTGTTATAAAAGGGTAACATAAAAACTTTGCTGGGCGGTAATTTTGGTCTGCATTTTAATAAGTTATTTCTAAAATCATGTATTGCAGACATTCTGTTTTATGTAGTAAAGATCTACAAATACCTTACCAAATGCAATTCATTGGTACGTTTGTACGTACCTTGCACAGTCCTTACCGACTAATACATAAATCTAAATACCAATATAGGTCTAATATTTTTACCAATACAAAATAGTAGGTAAATATCCATAAAAACATGCAAAATACAAATTTTAAATATGTTTCCCCACATTAGGAATTTACATTTGTAGCAGTCAATATTATAAAAATGCGTGGTTCAACATTTATCAACAAAATCTGAACGACCTTGGTTATACAGCCCAGAAACAAAAAAATCATTAAAAATACATTACGTTTCATGGATTTTGTCCACTTTACGCACTTGACCTCCTTAACACCTTTCACATCTTTTCTTTTAAAGTTTTTTTTTTAATAAAAAAATATTATAATCAGATTCAGTTTTTTATCCCTGATGTGTGTACGTTGCTATCTGTTCAATTTAAGAACAATAACCAACCCCATCACCCAATGAGATGAGGATGATGTGTATGATATGTAAATGTGGTACAATCTTGTACAGATTTAGGCCAACATTCCTGAGAGAATATAGTTAATTTAACCTAACCATCATATGACACCGGTAACCACTGTCTAATATTCAAATCAGTATAAAAGTAACTACATTCTAGGATTTGAACCACGGAAACTTCATCTACAAAAATTAACTATTAAACATCGGACTCACAGCGACGACTTTGCCACTAGACGAAACCGGTGGGTTAAATTTACTTTTGTTAAAAAATAAATGCACGTTATATTTATTATTAATCTCCTCCTAATAAACTTTTTACGTCATCATTCCAAAAATGATTCATTTCTACAATTATACATATTTTACACGGTGGTAACCGACTAATGCATTAATGTAAATATCAGCGTTTGCCTAATATGTTTACCCATAGGTCTACAATAGCATGTAACGCGATCTAGAATAGAAGATTAAAGTTAGTATATTTTTAAATTTCACGTTAAATAGTTTAGTTCAATTTAATACACGTTTCAAACAATAAAGATTAAAAAAACCGAGGTAGATGGTTTGAAAAACTACTAAAAAAACATGTACTGAATTTATTTGAATAAAATAAACTGTTTTAAAAGATTGGAAGTTCTTTAAATTTAATACAGTTAAACAATAAATAATATAGATTTTTATGTAGATTTTCTAACATTCTAAGCCTATAAATTTAGGCCTAAGTATTATAAACCGGAGAGAACAAAAGGATTCTCTTATATATAATGTAGCAGACTACTGCCATTTTGAAAATCGTGCTACTTTAAAAGGTTTGTTTTATTTATTTATTTATTTTTTATTCTTGTAAACTACTATTGTGGACCAATCCAACCAAGCATTATAAGGGAGCATTGTATTCAGATAAAGTATATGAACAGGAAAATAAAGAAAGGTCTGCTATCTCTTTTTTATCTGTAACTCTTTCTTCTTATATTATCATTCTTTTTTCATATCCAATCGAATCCCAATGCTCGCAAAAAAGACAATGGTCCTCCTTACACGGATTGTCTGGCTGATGTTGAATTTTATAATTCATTGTTCCTTAATAATTTGTAAATTGTAAATTTTAGTCCATCTGTTATCAAATTTCAATATACTAGTTTTTTGACAACCAATCCTATATTTTATTTTATTGAAATAAATTTGGGCAAGAATGCCACCTAAGAGATATTTTTACTATGTACCTTAAATGGATATAACGGAGAGGTGTAATTGGAGACAATTTTTTAAATTGTCTTTATTATTTTCCGATGTCCGTCCGTTACATCCAGATGTCAGAAACTACAAGAGATAGCAACAAACGGTTTTCGGATTCGTAATTTACAAAAGGAGTGGGCCTGGATTGCGTTTGAAGTTTTGATTTTGACCAGAAGTGGCCCAAAACCAGAAGGTAAGAAATCAAAGTCACAATTTGAAATCAAAATATTCAATTAAATTCGATTCCTTTTAAAGAGTAGATACAGAGATCACTAAAAGTTGTTGTCATCGGTCAAAGGTAAGCTTTTTTTTCTAACAAAACCTAAGTGAGCTTGAAAATTGCGTCGTCTCATGAAAGGGATTCTTCCATATGAAATTTTATTGCTGAAACTACAAGAAAATACATTATAGTCACACAAAAAACAAAAAAATATTGTCAACATAAATTACAAAATTAAAACAAATGTCATTATTATTAACGTAAAGAGTATGGGTATATGTAAAAATGAATTTTAATTTTTTATTTGATATTATGAATCTGTACAGAAATTTATTAGTATGTATGATCACAAAATTTGAGGTTAATGTACATAAAATTAGACTTGTTTTTATTGAAGGAAAGTGTTACTCAAAATTGTATATTTTAATTAACAAAGACTCGAGAATAACAAATTTAAAAATATTTTTTAAGTATTTGGAAATTATTGCTTATTTATTTAAAACGCAAAATTTGGTCCAATGTATGTTAAATAGTAATTCTGTTTTTTCTTAAACATAGAGAAACATCAACCGAACAAATCTGAAAAAGAGATGGTTGTAAAGAAGACAGTTTTAAGATTCTGAGAAAAATCTGAAAATGAAAATTAGCAAAAGAATTAACGAAGTTTTGCCAAGTAAATAACAAAATAATTGAATTAACGTTTCAACGGTGCTACTGTTCTGGAGGGAACGTTCAGTTTGTTTTGAAGGATCGTTATGAGAATGGGAATATTTATTTAGGTGTATGCCTTATTTTATAATAGGGTATGTAACATTGGCATAAAACATCGCAAAATAAGCCTATAAGTGTTAGTGTAATAATTGTGAAATTGCTTGTTAAGAATAAATTTGTAGTAAGTTATAAATAAATTAAATTTATAAATAAATTTGTTATTTTTATTGTAAGAATCAAAAATAAAAACACACAAAATCATGGATATGGAGTGACATATTTTAACACAAGGTAAATAAACTTGAAGTGATCCAGAGAAAAAACCTCAGGCGGAATGGACTCTGGAGAGACGAGAAGGAGAGGCGCGAAGGTGCAAAATGAAGGAATGCTGCAAAATAAACAAAAAAAACCAAAGTGAAACTCTTCATCGTGGTCCTATAGTGTCCGGTGTCGTAATTAAGTGATAAAAATTGAATGACAAAAAACGTTAAATAAAATTTTTAAACATCAGACTTCCAAGAAAATGGTTTTTAAGTGCTTTCAAGAATATTATAGCCTAAATAACTGATGGAAGGAAAAAGGTAAGACCCTACCATTTTCCCATTGCTGAGAATGATGACTGACAAAAGTATTTTCAAAAATGTAAAAATTTATTTACTGTGAAGGTTTTAAAAGATGGAAAAACCAAATAAATTACACTTAGAAATATACAATACTGTTTTGAACGATAAATCAAGTTAACGCTTCATTGGTTATTGATAGATAACAAATACTTAAACGTCCCGGATTTAATTCCCGGGTTGTATTTGAAAGTACATTCACATTGTGATTTAAATCAATTTAGACCCAATGCAATACAATTATTAATAATTATTGGTATTATTTTAATTTCCTGCACCAGAGGACTTCAAAAAGGGAGTATACTAGGAATATCAAGGCAAAAGTCAGTACATTAACACTATGTTAAAATTCATTACTTGCAAATTTGTTTTAAATAATATTTAAAACAAATTGTAAGATAATATTTAAAATAAAATTACTTGTAAGTAATAAAAATATAATAGTACATAATATGTATGTAATTTTTCTACAAGTAAGTTTTATTCAATAGTACAAAAAAATGTCTTAACATTTACTTTAATTTATTTATTTTTAAACAAAAAACTTAGTTATTAAACTTTAAACATAAAAATAAAGAAGAAATTCAGAAATAAAAATTTTTCATTTTTATATTGTTTGTCAATAAGATAAAACATAAAATATGTTTTATTACCATTAACATAGTAAGTATGAAACGTAAACTAAAAAACTTGAGAAATATAAAACTCTTAAAGAAATTATTAAACGAGACAAGAAATTTTTTAACAACTATCATTTAAAACCACTTATATAAATTTATTAATATATAAATTTAATATTCCGGACATGTTGAAATAAGTCTAACAACTTTAACAATGTAATTGAAAACCTTCAAACAAAATCAAATAAAATAATTATATTTTAAATTTTATTCTACTATTTAAATTAATGTACATTTAAAATCACATTATTGTTGTTTCTTTTAGAAAAAGTAAGAAGTAAAAAATTGAAGATTGTACACGTCGTGTTAGCGACAACATATAAAAATGTTATTAACATTTGTTCAATTATTTCCGTCAGGAAGTGAGAATAGGCCATTGATTAATTCAATCAATGTAATAGGTCGTCTTCTCTTCCCTCGGATGAAAGCTAGATATCCTACAGTAGCATCTTTATTCAATATAAAAGAAACATCCATAGAATATTGACAGTAGATATAATTCCTTGAGATGGCGCCCCAGACTATGCTATAAAGTTGAAACCGTTGACAGAATTTCAATAAGATTCCGCCATCTTGTTCTAACCATCTTTGTATCGATAAAATACTAAACTGTAGTTACAGTCAACCGGATGTAAACTTTTTACTTATCGTTACAACCTGAAGAAATATAAGTAATACTTATTATTCTTCAAAACCAGTAATCACACAATACTTTTTTAATGGTTTAAATTATTACTGATGCTTTTCTGTATGTTTTCAGCACGATTCTAACTTTATGAATGCAATTATTTTAAAAGGAAAACAAATATTTCATAAAACAAATCTGGTGTGAAACACTCTCACGACTTTCTCTAGCCAATGTATATAATGAACAATATAAACTATGATTAATCATTAGTAAACAATGTTAAATGAAAAACATAGCAATTTTAATCACAGGGTCGGTCTAGAGGTAAAGTCCATTCTACGAGTCAACTGTTTAACAGCTGATTTTTGGAGACGAATGTTCTTGGTTCAAATCCTAGTAACGGTACTTTTATACTAATTTGAATACTAGATAGTGGTTACCGGTGTACTTTGATGGTTGGGGTTCAATTAACTGCAATCTCTCAGGAATTGTCAGCCTGGGTCTGTACAAGGCTACACCTCATTTACATGACATACACATTACTCTCATCTGGTCATTGGAGTTGCTTATTGATTTGAATTGAACAGATTGCAACGTACACACATTAGGAATAAAAAAAACATTTTAATCATGATTGAATGACACAAAATAAAAATCAATCTTTGTAGGACTTGAAAATACGGGAAATCACTGATTGACGCAAAACCAGACTATGTAGAAATAAATGCTTGAATTACAAGTTGCAGGTTTTTTTAAGTTTCTATAACTTTCATTTTTGGTGTAAAATGCCAAATCTTATAGAAAAAAAAACACTTGAAATAAAAGTTTTAGGTTTCTTAAATTCTTTTAACTTCAATTGTACAGCTACCGTTTTGTCGTAAAATGTACATTAAGGCTGCAATCTTAAAAAAAACACTTTTTGTTCCGTAATCGCAGCTATCCAAGAATCTTTAGGGCAGTATAAACTGATGAAGAAAATTATTACAATTTAAAAAAAATTAGTCGCATCAACTGCTTGGTTATTAGCGACTAAGGTGGGTAATACAACAAGAACAGTCGGTTTTCACAGGTGAAAATTTTCAGACCTTGGCCGGGAATCGAAAATTAAATATTATATATCCTGATTACTATAGATAAAATCTAAGTGACTAATTGGGATACAACACCTGTCACATTCGGACTAATATGCCGAACGGCCGATCGGGATATCACAAGGTCATTTAACTTACATCAATAGAGGGCCACGTTTGTTGTTGAATGTTATTTTAGACGTTCTATTCGTTTGGCATTTGTATTTGTACTCTTTAAAATACAAAAATTGAAATGGGTTAAAAACTTTTACTTACAGTACGCCTACATATACTAGTATACTTGAAAAAGTTTGTGATTTTCGTCTTGCTTTACACACTGCACACGGTTTTTTTGGGAAATATGTCACTTCTTAATGGCATCTTTCTATTTCACCTATTTCGTATTGATGTTGAACATTACTGATCAATGATTCAATAGTCTTAAATGTCTCAGATTGACTCATTATAGGCCTAGGTATGTTGCCATCCTCTTCGGGTTCGGAGATTTTCTTATAGCCACACCATTACACACCATTTCTATTATGTCACTTCCTGTAATTTTGTTGATTTCATCGTCATTGATTTCTTCACTTTCAGACAGATTTTTTTACAAGCTCTGCAATCTGACAAACAACATTCCAACTCTTTCACTTCCCATCCCTAACCATTTCGCTAACCAAATGGTTAGGGATTTCACTAACCAAAATTGGCCGGCCACATTGGCGTAGTTGGTAACGCGCTCACCTCTCATCATGCGGTCTTGGGTTCGAATCCCATTCAGGCACGGTATATTTTCATACGTTACAAAAAAATCATTTCATCCTTCACCGTCTGCATTAGCAGTTATGCAAAACAGTCGGACGTTAAACAAAAAAAAAAATATATAACCAAAATTGAAAATTAGTTTGGAGATATGTCCGGATATGGGAGGGTCTGGAAACAATAGGTCCGGATGTGACAGGTTTAACTGTGTATCTAATTTTTATAAATTATAGACAGTAGTCTATATTGAAATTTAATTCAGACTGATGATACAGAGAAGTTCACTAGATATCTATTTAATCGATTTCCTTTCCATCAAATCTAATCTTCTTTTACCTTTGAAATTTAATATGAAAGTAAAACTAGATAATAAATTATGATATAAATTAATTTAAATCATTAAACTGATTGATTAATATCAGTTAAGTACTTTTACAAGACCATTACATTATAAAAGTAAATAATAAATAATTATGATAGAAAAATTTTTATGACGCGTTTCTTATTAATTTATTTATAATAACAGATAGAATTTCTTTTTATAACAGAATATTTTTCAGTGATTTAAGATGGTATAAAATTTAACTTTTTATATAAATAATAGAATTTCTTAGCTATATATGGATTAAAGAACGCTATAAAATTGGTTTAAAGATACTATTATTAATTACACTGCTATGATAGCCCATTTGTAAGATATTGCCACTTTTCTGATAATTCTTCATCTTCATATCAAGCTTAGCTTCTGTTGGTCATTATTTAACCACCATTACTTGTTTGTACTTATCTGGATTCTTTGAATCAACATTTTTGTTTACTTGTGAGAAAATTATTATCGTTCATTATTACTTTTTTATTATTATTTCGGTTAGGTATTTTAAACGTTTATTTTTATTATTATTATTTCTACAGTTTTTTCATTCGAAGAGAATTAAAGTTGTAAGCGGGTTTTTATATTGTTATACACTTAATTTGCTCGAGTTTCATGTAGACTTTTTACTTGTATATTTAGAGTTACCAAAATAATTGAACGGTGGAGGCCTTTAATTATTGAATATTTTTTATTATTTTATAAATCTTCTTGATTAAAGAAACTAAAATTATTTTCCCCATTTAAGGTGAATCCTCTCTCTAAAAATTTCAGAAGGAGGAGAAACTAAAGTGTATTTTGAGGTTGAATTTTTCTCTTGAAACTAACGGTATTTTAAAAATAGTAAGTGCCAAAAACAAGAATAATAATTCTCAAAACTGTGATCTTGAAATTTCTAGTGAAGAAATTTATATATCTTGGGCCAGCAACAAGGATGAGTAAGGAAAACATAACAGCTGAAACCAATAGAAGAAATTAAACTAGAATGCTGACTGGCGATACAGATACTTCATCGTTCTGAGATGAATTAGAGTTTCACAGTTTACGTTGTGAGACACAAATATGAGAGATTTGCAGAGAGTAAATTTGAGGACGAAGCTAAAGAGGTAGAAGAAGAAGAAAGAGGAGAGGACAAAGATGAAGAAGAAGAAAAAAGGAGGAGGAGAAGGAGGAGAGGGAGAAGGAAGAGAACGAGAAGATTGAAGAGAAGGAGGAAAAGAAGGGGGATGAAGGAGAAGAGAAGAAAAAGGAGAAGAGAAGAAGAAGGAGAAGGAGAAGAAGAAGAGGAAATCAGGAAGAGAAAGAATCAATTTCCCATATTATTTATAAGGATTTTGGTGAAAGTCCTATTAAGGATTCAAGTATTTATACTCGTGGAGAAAATTGGTTTCTTCAGTGGTAAAGCCTTAACGTAAATTTAAGAAAGTGATCAGGGAAAGTGCAAATTGAAGATATTGTAAAAGTAATATGCGAGATAATGTAATAATTGTAAAACTTAATAGTTTTCATCAGCTATTAAACGTTAAGAGATTGTCAGATTTAAAACAGAACTATGGAAAGGATAATAAAAAACCGAATTCAATGTTAGTGATGATTACTAGCGTGACATTTTAAAGTGGTTATTTTATTTAGTGGAAAATATACAAATTTCATGAGTGTTGCCATAAGAGTGTGGTATAATGTAGGGTAATCAAGTATATCTACAAATGAAAAAGTTAATTTGGCTTCCCGATTTGTTCAGTAAGCAGAGTATTTAATCCTATAACAAAGGTCAAACTATGTGATAGTCTCAGTTCATATTTTTGATTTGCAATTAGATTCTTCATCGATTGTTTGTGAATTGAATGGGATTTCTGTGGCATAATAAAGAAGGTCTGTTGATGTTTGTTTCTAGAATTGAAAAAGATGGATATAAGATAGAAACAATGGGGTTGGAAAGTCACTGCCCGACTCCTGTTTGTTGTTACGACATAAGTCGCCGATCTGTCCGCATTGACTTTGTAACTGATTGATGCTAATATTGTCCAGCGGGTGTGCTTCAAGGAAGAAGAACTAATGTATAAAAAGGAATAAGAAAGAGACCCTACTTTGAACTACTACCGCCTTTTCAATCCTTTCGCTTGGTTTTCTACTTCTTTTTCATTTTTTATTTGCTTTTCTCTGCTGCTTCTTTCTGTTTACTGTCTATTACTTGACTAGAATAGTGAATATTTTATATGGTCGACCTGTAGACGGCAACGATTGTTCCCTCAAGTTGAAAGCTGAACAAAGCTCCTACTGTTAACCGGAGAAGAAAAAGAGTGGGAGAATTTAACATTAATCTTGAATTCAATAATATTCTATACATGCTCTCAAGTATTATCACATTTTATAAACTCTATACAAAACACATGAACCGATTTCTTTTTTTAATATTTTATGTATTAAATTTTAAAAATAGAAATGATTTTGTGTTTATTGCAGAAAAACATTAACCTAATACATCTACTTTATTGTTCCTCAAGTCTAAAATGAGAACTCGATAAACGAAATTGTAGGAGTAACTCATGCATGATTATTCTAATATGACTGAAACGAAAATAAAAACGTTATCTAAAAATATTTGAACTCCGACATTAAAAACCCGTACCAAGAAGCCCTTTATGGTCCAGAAAATGAATAAACCAAGTAACGTAAAGAAGAAACGTTTAAGAAAAATTTATGAAACAAAATATGGAATTGAAGTTTATAAATAATTATAGAAAATCAAAAGAAAATTTGTAAAAGTTGTGAAAAAGCATAAAATTTAACCCGAAAAGAGATAAAAATTGTATTAACATTATCTATATTTACTAAATGAAAAGATATTGATAAATAAAATATTGTATATTAATGAAAACATGGAAATTGAAAAAACTTAAAATACTGATTGTTTTTAAAAACAATAAAGAAAGAAAATTTTAGGAAATAGTTGAGTCTGGATTTTCCAAGAAAAAGAAAAGATACTATAAATCGCAAAATTGGCGGAGGAAAGGAAAAAATAGTGAAATAATGGAGTTGTAGAAAATAATGAAATCTAACTGAGTAAACGTGTTTCTCTAAAATGCTCAGAATACAAAAATACAAAATAGTCATTGAAAACCTTCATTTGGTTTACCTACCAAGATGCATGGATTCTGCACAAAAAACTGATTGTTTTCTATTGCAGCTGTTTGTAGCTTCAGGATATATAAACACTCGTAGTACGCTGAAGTATATCATGGTATTACCAAGTGGAATTGAAAAACCAAACATAGGTGGGAAATTCCTAATCTCTTACATAGGCCTACCTATTGAATTATTCAATACCCCCATGTTCTTTGAAAGTAGATTATACAATTTTGTTAAGCCCATAAGTATTTTTAAGTACCTAACTGCCAACAGTTATTACTGTTATTCAAGTTAGTTTCACTACGTTTTCTTTTTTTCATATAGGGCCAAATTTAAACCATGTGAAGTGACTAGACATTTCTCGAAGTTTTTTTGCAGTCCTCATTCTCAGCATTTGTCAAGTGCAGGATTTTCTTCTTTCTTCCGTTTCCCAGTTGTTACATTTTTCCTCTTCTTGGAAGTTTCAGTAATCAATTATTATCTGTATTTGGTTTGACCCATTACGTTTTCTCAAACCGCTTACCAAACACTTTAGGTATATTATTTAGTGTCTTAAAAATTTGTTTACAATCCATTTTAAATTTAATTCTTCTTTTTCTGAACTATATTCTTAGAGTAATGAGCTGAAGAGATTTAGCCTAATTATTTGAAATTTCATTGTATCTGAATTACAAAATGCTGATATTATCTCACAATGAATTTAGTCCATCAACTAACAAATAAATAATTTCAAATTAACAATTTAAATTTTTTATTGTACCACTTTTTTATTTCATACCATGTTAATGTTGTATATTAATGTACCATGTTGTATATTAATTCTTTATTTTTCATTAAAAAGTATAATATTATAAATAAAATCTTCTTTTAATATTTGCCTTTTCAAGATTGGGTATAAATAACGTAATTAGTGTCGGCATAATTTTTTATTATCTAAGCTTCCTTTGACCGAACAGCCATAAATGCATATATTTTGGAATCTACAAAATGTAGATAGGTACTTATTTTGAACGCACGAAATCAAAAATCGATTATTTTTTACCCAAAATGACAAAATTTTCGAAACAGTTCTATTTTAAATTGTGAACCAAGTTTTTTGTGAAAAAATTAATTTTTTAATTTCGCCTAATAATATTATTATTATTTTTTACACAAAATTTGTATAGTTTTACCTACATTAAAAAAATAAAAACATATCTTTTTAGATGTTTGTTATTTTCTTTATCCCTTTTTTTGGATTCCTAATGCACGTACATTCCAACCCGTTCAATTGAAAAATAATATGCTACCCCATGACTTAATGAAATGAGGATGGTATGAGGTGTAAATTAGGTGTAGGCTTGTACAGACTCAGACAGCCTCATCCTGAGAGAGTGTGGTTAATTGAACTATTGAAGTACACCGGTAATCACTGTCTAGTGCAATATTCAAATCCGTATAAAACTAATTACCTTTACTAGGATTTGAACCTTCATTTCCGAAAATTAGCTGTTAAACAGCTGATGTGGGTTCTGTTAATTTTGTTATTAATTCCTAATGTGTGTACGTTGCAATCTGTTCAATTTAATAACTATAAGCAACCCCATGACACAATGAGATGAACATGCACGTAAGTGTGAATAAGGTGCAGCCTTGTACAAGGCCAGGCCAAACATTCCTGAAAAAGTATGGTTAACTGAAACCCAACCATCAAAGGATACCGGTAACTGCAGTCTAGTATTCAAATCCGTATAAAAGTAACTATCTTTACTAGGATTTGAACCCACGGAAACTTCATCCCCAAAAATCAGCTGGTAAACAGCTGACTAACGGCGGCGCTTCACCCCTAGACCAATCCGATGGGTTCTGTTAAATTTAACAGTATATTTTTTAAAAGGTAGTTATATAGACAAAGTTTTGAAAGATAAGATGTTGATAAAATAAGAATTTAGCACCTCTAATCAAAATTTAGTCAAGATAACAAAATCATTAAAATAGTTAAGGTCAGTCCGGATATTTATGAAATTCAGATTATGAAGCTACGGTTAAACGGAAAAATAGTTTAGACATATACATTAAAAACAAAACTAGAATTTGTAGTTTTCAAACAAAAATTATAAAATATTTTTAGTAAAAATCCAACGCAAAATATTTATTACAATGTGTTAATATTACAGAAAATAAAATATTATGTGGGGTTAATTAAAGGGGATAAAAATAATCAATGACATTGTGTTTAAATCATTAAATATTAGTTTTTTTAATCCTCTGACTAATACGACATTCTAACCTAGTCACACCTAATACAAATTAAATCAGCTGTTATCTTTTAATCATATCATCATATGTTATAAAAGGTTCGTGTTATTGGAAAAGTAAGATACAACATTGTCAATATTATTATATTATTATTACTACTGCCAAAAACAAAATAATTCAAAATAAGTCCGGGTCTACAAGAATGTACTGAAAGAACGTAATTAGCAGTATGTATCTTACGGTTAGTCCATAATTATTTTTGTTGAATTCCTTTCCTAAAAATACAGCCCCCAGAATCTCACTGGTTCTTTTTTAACTGAAAATGTATTTTTCTTTATTAACTGCATACAGAAGACTCCAAAAGTAGTAGCCCTAAAAAAATGTCACAATGAAAGCTGATAGACTAAATTTAAATATTATTTCTGCGTTAAACTTATTTACCAATTCGTTCATTAACTTCATACTTACTGCTTATTTCAATAAGTTTGTTATCTACTAATATACTGGGTGTCCTACAAAGAGGCTGCTATTTTTTAATTAATATGCCGGACGTATCGCACACTTTACAGACTGGAAACTTTACAGTTATAATAAAAAGATATGAAAAAGTACCCTCGCGTTTCATTTATTTACGATTAATCAAAACAAAATGGCGGAAAGTAATTTTATTTGCATAATCATTTCAAATTGGTGATTTGTTACAATGTTACTTAAGTAATAAATTGAAAGAAATATGAAGTGATAAACTTTTTAATGAACACAATTTGTTTCATTAACCTTTCTTGAACTGATGTCCATCAATAGCTATGTACTGATAGCAACGAAACAAAAATGAGTCATAAGCGTTTTTGAAAAATTGCCGAGGTATCAGCAGTATAAATTTTTATATTATTTTCTTATTCTGCCATTTTGTTTTGATTAATCATAAGCAAATGAAACTCGAGGGTACTTTTCTATATAACTATTTATTATAACTGTAATGTTTCCAGTCTGTAAAGTGTGCAATACGTCCGGCATATTTATTCGAAATTAGCAACCTCACCGTGGGACACCCGGTATATTACCCTATAATAAAAAAATAATTTGATTTGTAATTTTCTAATCTTTTTCTTAAACTAACAAATATTATTAAAACTTTTTAAAGCTTCTGGTAATTAGTTAATATTTGATATTATCTCCCTGCATCAGTAGGTTTCTGTTCAAATAAGTTTTAGTTTTGTAATTAGCAATTGTGTAATCAATTTTATTGAACGTAAATTTTAAAATTTGATGAAAATAGTATAATAATTTATATATATAATGTTATCATCACTTCAAAAATGTGCAGTTAAGGAACTGTAAGAATTTAAGCTCCTTAAATAATGAACTGTACGAGGTAAGGTGATTTACTTCCACCATACACTTAATTGTTTTTTTTTAATTTTAAAAACTCTTCCTACATTTACCTGTGAGTATTTTCCCACTCTAATTTGCCATACCAAATATGCGATATGTTCAAACCATTCTAAGCTGCCGTTATTAATTTTTTATCAATTATTCTATTAATTTTTTGTATTGTAAATAGTTTTGATGATATTTTACTATAGATTTGATTGATATAAATCATAAAAATACTTGTGTATTATTTAATTCACAGAGTTCTTGTAGTTTAAGATATGTTAAATTTTAAATATTAGTAAAATTGGTTTACTAACAAATTAAGTTAATGGCATTATGTATAATTTAAAAATAAAATTATATAATTGTCCGTTAAGAAATGAATTAGTTAATTACAGACAATTCATCCTTTCAATGAAATAATTTGATCTTATAAAATTAAGTTATCCTAGGCGCTGTGACTTACCGATTTTGATACATATCATCGTCAAAATTCTACGTTAAAAATATTTGTAGACAATTGAAGTTAACAAACACTAAGCAGTTTCTTAAAGTAAAGAAATCGCTAAACTGTATATGCGTTTACTAGTGGAGACAGAACACGACTAAACTTCCAATGCCGCTTATGGCATGGCTAACGAGTGTTCTGTCTAATTAGTGACCGAATCCGTTCAAAACAAGTTTATACTTTTTATTCTATTTGTGTTCGATATCTCATTATTTCCACTCTGTTCCAACCCTCTGTTTGTTAAAGAGGCTGAGTTTTTCCACTTTAAAAATGATGTCTTGAAAATAAAGAAAAAGAATTGAAATACAGAGTGAGGACTACAGAGCGTACTTGTAATAATTCGTGGAAAAAGTTTTCTAATGAGGCGGAGGTGCTCTCTTCAAACAGGACAGCACAACTGTAGTACTACTATTCACCTTGAAAACATACTACCTTTGTGTAATTTTAAAAATTCAAACTTGTCCTTCTTGTTTGTTGTTTGCAAAAATAAAAGAAAACTTTTCACTCAGTCAACTAGTATAACAGATTGAATGATGTATTTCAAAAAAACATCTTTAAGTTTACGTAATAATCTTATTTTTATTTTTTTTAAATCTACAACTGTTATACACAAAAACAACAAGCTTGACAATTGCTAATTATAAAATGAAAAAAAACAACACTACATTAACCCTATTGACTGGTGGAGAACTCTTCTCAATGGAACTAAAAAATATCCCCGTACATTAAATTAACGGGTCTGAATAATATATTGCTTTATTTATGACAATAACTTTCCATTAGTCAATGAATTTTTAAAATTGCTCATTTCTTATTTTATTCCTGGTTTGAACCTCTAGAGGTTTTACTAAGTAAAACGAGGAGTAAGGTGGTTTACAGTTGCCTTCCTCACTAAGTGGAAAAGCTATGCTTATCAGCATGCCCGGCCCTCTGTAAAGCAACTACTTTCCACCCTGCAAATGATACCTAAAAAATAATTCTGTTTCTTATCACATGGTCAGCCAATTATATGAAGCATTTAAGAACAGAAGAGGTAGAAGCATAAAAGACGACACTAGTCAGAGTTATCTTCTCTGAGAGTAATGAATTTCATTATATAGCCAGACCTTGTGGTGAATGAAATAAAGGTGTCATTTGCAGGGTGGAAAGTAGATGTTTTCGATAGGACCAAGCATGCTGATAAGCATACTTTTCACTCAGTGAGGAAAGTATTGGTAAACCACCTCACTCCTCGTTTTACTTAGTAAAACCTCCAGAACCAAAAAAAGCTGGATCAAACCAGCCTTTCGGCTGACGACCTAAACAACAAAAACAACAAAAGTGTGTATTATTAGTAGTAGCTATTTAGTAAGCCTATTTCTTTGAAATTGCTCCGCTGATAGCTTCGTAAGAAAGGAAAGTTTCACTTGTATAATGATATATTCATTAATCAGTAAGAGCAGTTTGAAGAAGTCAATCTTTAAAGTTATAAATTCCTAAAAAGTTTGACTCGTTGACCTACCTCAAGATACTAGCATAACTTCTAAATGTATTTTTCCAGAAAGATTACTGTAATACCATTCCTAACTAGCCAAGAGATGAAAGAACATGTTACAAAAGGAAGAACTCGGTATGTAAATAATTTTTTTATAGTTCCTTCATATTCATTTCAACATCTTAGTCATAGCGGCTACTTTGAGTTAAAGAACGGTTGGTTTGAACGTTGCGGACCCTAGCCGGAAATCAAATCTGGGACTTCCCTTTTGCGATGTAGAGCACTAACAACTGAGCTACAGAAAATAATGTACAAGTTATAAATATATGACGATTCAGAATTTCGGGTTAGAAATGGAAAGGGTCTTTTAATACCGCACAGAACGCAAAAAAGAGAATGAACAGCCATTCGCTTGGAGTGGCCAAGGAAGCCTGTGTGAAAACCTTAACAGGATAACATAACAGTAATATGTACTAAAACTAATTAATTAAAATTACTCTCAATAGTTTAGGGTGTTCACCTTTGCAAGTAATTTTATTAATTATCCATTAAACTACTAGAATAGAATTTTTTGTCTTATTTTAGTAAAAACAACACTGTATATTTATACAGCTAGCAGTATTTATGATGAACTTGGTTAAAGTCCTGTTTTCGTCTTGATTCAGGAAGTCACCTAGTGGCAAACCCTCGTCGCTGTTTTATGTAAGATCCCTATTTCAGCATCTTTTTATTCTACTTTGTAGATTTTCTGGTAGGTGTGGGTGTGACAGTAGTTGTATTCCTGGATGTTTGTGATTTATTAATTTTGAATGGAAGGGAGTGAATGATAATTTGTTGGTGGTGGTGTATAATGTGTCTACATTGAGGTCTCGATGTATGTCTGAGTTTTGTACTTAGTAGGGACTACAAGTAATAAAACGTAAAGACCAAGCCAATTGCTGTGAGCGCTGGGCTACGCATGCGCATACATGACTTCGACCGCATACCCCTTCAATCGACAGTAAGATGTACAGTCAGAGTGTTGTTGAAAATTGACAACACCCATTGTATTTTGTAGGCATGCTGTTCCATTGTTGATAACATACGCAGAACTACTGGAGTACATACAAGACTATACTAATGCAGGCGCACGTTTTACCCAGCGCTCTCCTTACGAAAATCAGGCTTATAGGTGTGGGTATGACAATGGTCGTAACCATGGATTTGTGTGATTTATAAATTTTGAATGAAAATGAAAGGATAATAATTAGTTTAATGGTCGTGTACACTGTGTCTACAATGAGATCTCGATGTATGATAGAGTTTCGTACATAGTAGGGATTACATGTAATTTTTTTTTTAATTCCTTATGTCTGTACGTTTCAATCTGTTCAATTCAGAACAATAAGCAACCCCATGATACAATGGAATGAGGATGATATGTATGACGTGTAAATGAGGCGTAGTCTTGTACAGACTCAGGTCGACCATTCCTAGGAGAGTATGGTTAATTGAACCCCAACTATCAAAGTACACCGGTAACCACTATCTACTATTCAAATCCGTATAAAAGTAACTATCTTTACTAGGATTTGAACCGGGAACATTCGTCTCCAAAAATCAGCTATTGAACAGCTGACTCGAGGCGACGACATAACCTCTAAAACAACCCGATGGGTACATTTAATTAAACGTAGAAATTTGTTTTTCAAAATTTGTTTCTTGTTTACGTTTGATATTTTTGCCGAACTATAGATCAAAGCTCCATACATCCATATCGGACGAATTAGGTAGTTGTAACAAAGTAGTTTTTGTTGAATAGGTAACTATGATCTACGGTTGAGTAGAAAGCAGCCTATAAATTTAACCTGTGACTCAGTGAAATATGTTTTTTAGTACCTATATCAGGAAAAAGTTAGAATTTTTTAATTGAGTGATGATGCCTACATAAGTCTTGGTTTGTGTGTATGAGGGTATGAGGTGATATGCAGATGAAAACTGCCACACCTGGCCGGGAATCGATTCCGGGGCCCGGTATAGTATCCAGTTGCGCTGAACACTACACCATGGGCCGGCCAATATTACATATATTACGTTGTACAAAATTTTATTGATTAGATGTTCTTCAACAAAAGAGTAAATTGTGTGGGAAACCATAAAAGTACAAGTACTCTGTAAAATAAAATTTATTTCATAAAATATATAAAAAATATCAATTTTTGAGTTGAGTTCTTTGTGGTTACTCGAAATGTAAATTTTTAGGTTATTCAACAGATCTTAATAAATTGTGGATGTAATTAAAAACCGTTTTTTGTTAGGGGAAAAAAAGAGGTGGGTTGGAATTCTTTTAGTTTGATAACTGATGAAGGTTTTGGTGTTCTAAAGATATGCTAAATAAGCAACAAAAATATCAATGAATCTGCGCAGGTAGTATTTAGAGGAGGGAATAGTAAACGACCGGAAACATCATTGACAAACCACGTGATAGTGACTGTAGCTGAATGACTACGTACGTTTCGATTATAATGCCATTTGTATATGTGACTGTTGACTAGCGACAGCGACACTCCCTATGGTGACCGGTGTAATACCGTTTGAAGACAAACAAATAAGAATAGGTTATGTTCACACCCTGGTGTTCCCATGCTGATGAATGGAGTCGGGGGCGACGTCCCGCGGTCTACTGGCGCTGGGCCCTCCTGCAGGGCACCCCAGGGAAGCTTTAATCCCTCTGTAATTCTCTTCCTTTACGATATATCATATCTTCTGAACAGTTTTTAATCGATTCTGCGGTTTTACAACGTGTAACAACAGGTAAATTGATACAAAGAACACCGATATTTAAACTACAAAGTTGTATAAATACGTGTTCATGTTTGTATCAACTACACACAAACATACAGATATATATTTCCAATTTAAAACCCTAATAGATTAACTCGATCAAATAATTATTTCTCACATTCTAGTCAGTGTTTTAAATTTATGTTCTTACCCGTGAACCGTGGGAAAACGTAGTCTATAAATATGGACCTACCTACACAAAATCCTACGTTTTCAACTGCGTTCGTGTGCGCGCATGCAATTATACCTTATATTAGTTGTTTTGCATTCAGATCGTTTAATCATATTGTAATATTTGTTATAAAATGTGTTTATTACTTTAAAAGAAAAATAATACACTCTAAACTACTATTAATATTTCTTTAACACTTCAAAATATTAATACAGCTTTCATATATTTTTTTTACTTATAAATTTATTCATGACTAGAACATTTTTTATACAAAAATTTTCAAAGGATGTTATCAAGCTTAAACGTGATTACTTTGGTATTTTTTATAACTGAATTATTAAGTTTTTTTAGGCAGCAACATTATAGTATGTTCCCATTAACTTGAAAAATTTGTAATTATATTAAATTTTCATATATGTGCTTATAGTTTTATCTGTAGACGTGCAATATTAGTATTGTCATATGAGGAGACACATTTGAAAACAGTTATAATGTTTGTTAAAATTTTACTCTTGTAAAACCGTATCGATATGTTGAGCAGATTTAGAAATTTTTAATCATGGTTGATTCTTTCTTAATATTATTGATACTTGCTTGACAGTGTCGATGCATAGGTGTTTTTGATAAACCATGGTATATGTAAGGCTCCTCACAGGTATTATGATTGGAAAGTTCAAATATGTTTGTATTTGAAGTGTTTGACGTATTCTACAATTAAATTCCATATATCCCTATGGATTTTGAAAGTGATTTGTATCAAACAATTATTGATTTTCTTAAAAAAGGTGAATGTTTTCCAACTATCAAGTGTAGTAATCTACGTATTGTCAGCTCAAGCTGTTTCATTTTCATTTTTAAGTCTACGAGAATCTACGATCTAGATAAAGATAATAAATAAATATTCTACTTTTGAGTCTTTTGGTAATACCATTTAGAGAATTGTTCGTAGGCAGTAATTTTTTCAAAGTGTGTAACGTGTGTGTTTTTTTAATATTTGTTCTTCACTTAATCAACCATTTTTCAAAAGATAATAGGAATTCTTAAAAAAATTGTGAAAAATTCCTGAGATAGTCAGAATTGTTCTAAATATTCCTTAGGAAAATTATCTAGTAATAATCAGAATTAGTTGGTCTGTCCTTGGATTCGATATGAATTTCATCAAAAAATATAAATTAACAAAATAAAATATCATAAAATAAGAAATATCTTCGTTGCACAATTTTGGAGAAGTCAAAATCTGGGGTTTCATTATATAATCATTAAACATTCGACAACGATTATAAATTGACTAGAACGATATTCTGCTGTAAAATTCGCAGTATTGAATGATTAACCCGCCAAACTAATTAGCACAAAATAAAGTCATAAGGAACTATCCAACCGTACGTCAACTAAAGCAGATATGGACCAAAGAGCTCTTGAGCACTTTTAGTTCTTACAGTAAAAGTCCGCTGGATGTTCTCTTTGCAATCAAATTCCTACGGGAAATGTTAATTTTACTGTACAGTTTAAATTTTTTAAATTAAAATTTTGCTCATTATTTGTTACTTTATTTATTAAATGAATCCAGGAGATTCCAAAAAAGAAATATAGAACATGTCAAGCTAAAAACCGATAAATTTATAAATTAAAACGTTGTCAATTTATACTTATCCATTCGTTTTATCTCTGGGACCCAAAAGTAGAAGGTTCTTAACTAAAAGTAGAAGTATTCGATTCTTGGCTAGAGCCAAAAAATTATTACATGTTCAAACCCACTCTTTCTTAACCAAAAGCAGTTAAACTGTTGATGCGATATGAAATATAACAAAGAAATTATGTAGACCATAGTAAAAACATACTGTAGGATACATTTAAGTTTATAGTTTTCAGTAACAAATTTGAAGATGCCTATTATAATCTTGGATATTTTAAATTAAGGCCCTCATTGGAGACAATCTAGTCAAGGATAGGAAGACTGTTTCAGGGATTTTACTTCTTTGCTCAATACTCCTTCATACTTTTAGATCTCTGGAATATCTGATCCTTTGTTATGTTGCACTTTCTTGGTGTTGGAGTTTTGATTTTTAATTTTCTTTTCTTGCTAGGATTAGTCTTTTCTACCTTGTTCAAAATTTATCTTTCGTTAATTTTAGCTCCTCAAGAACTTCCTCTATTTCTAATGTTTTTAATTTCTTGGAGGAATGTAATTAAAATTCCTTGTTGATCCAGAACGTCTGTCAGGTGTTTTACCTTTCCATTTTTAGAAAGGAATTTATGTTTAGGGTTGCAATATATGAAATTTTGTCATATCCTAGTTTTTGTCTTGTATTATTTCCATTATTGGTGTTGATTCCAGAATCTCCTGCTGATTCGTTATCTTTCAGGTGATGACCATATGAGATGTTCAGCCCAAATCTTTCACTCCATGACCAAATGAGATGAGGATGATATGTATGACGTACAAATGAAATATAGTCATTAAAAGAATCAGGCTGACCATACTAAGAAATTAATTAATTAATTAGTTGATTACACCCCAACCGTCAAAGCACACTGTAATCACTGTATAATATTCAAATCCGCATAAACGTAACAACCTTTACTAGAATTTTAACCACAAAACCTTCCATGGATTATTGTTCCTTGTAGGATCAATAAAAAATATGTACAATTACTTCGTTGCTGTTCAAACAGGAATTCGTTTCGGAATAGTTTTAGAATGTACCTTTTTAAAACAACAAAACCACTAATAACTTTAGCTACAGACCTTAATATAATTAGATAATAAAATATTAACAATCTTATAAGGAAAAATTCCCAAATTTCTAGTCATTTCAATAGCCAGAAGATAACTAAATTTTCTTTTATTATACCTTCCGTTCCCAAAGGTCAGTTATATAAATAACTAAATACAATCGTACAATATCTTATTTAATAAAACGAAAACCAAACATTAAACTATTAATAAAAGTTTAAAGTAACAAGTATCCGTTGATGTTAAAAATTAATATCAGACTGAAGAAGGAAAAAACAAACGTGATTTAAAAGAAGATATAAACATAAAATTCTCATGACCCTTACATAATGATTTCTTTTCTCTAACCTTATAACTTAAAAAAGAACAAGTTTCCGCTACCTCTGCATTCTCTTTTTCATCCAAAAAACCGGGCAGTAGACTGCGTTAACATGATAGAAAAAGATCTCTCCTTTTTCGCCTTAATTGGTAGTGATAACCAGTAAAGATTAGCTTCCGACCCCAACTCATTCAATACCTAAAAAAAAAACAATTTTAATTGGGACCAAATAGTTTAACTATCAGTTGAAATAGAAATGAGTGACCGTCCTTAACTAAAAATAAATTTTTCAATAAAATTCTAATCTTTCTTTTAAAACTCCATCTCGCTTTCTTGATCTTCTTCATTCATATATTCATTTCTAGATTCATTCATGATTTTTTTTTTATTAATGAAATTTATATTTCCCACGTACACTATCTGCTATCATTATTAGTGGCATATTTTTGTAAATAAAACTTGTAAAATTCTTTTTGGTTATACATTATTTTTAAGGTAGTTCAATCAATATTATTCTTATATTGAATTTACTTAAGTAAAATATTAGGCCTGTGTATTATTGATTTTAGAGCACTAATTTTCAGTTAATAATATCTTATTTTTCTACGATTTAACGATTAAGTCCCAGGACCTGTTCCAGCATTCATCTAGCCATTGGTCTCCCCAGATACGCCTTCAAATTGGTTTGTAAACTTTTGGCCAATTTAGGAGTATGATGTGGAGAATTTCTTTGTAGATGATTGGTGCAATTCCGGCGGTACCCCATAGCTCTTTCTTTAAGAGAACTGGCACCTAATTATCTCCGTATAGGCTATTCTTATTTCTGAACCAATCCAGTCTACTGCACCCTTTATGCACTTTTACGTACTGCACCTGCCTATTATGGGTAAATATAATCTTGAAATAAAATATAATATGCTATATAGTACATACCGTGCTTCCCAACAAATTTAACAAATAAGGAAATTAACATACTGTCAACAATAACCTAATTATAAGGGTGCAATCTTACTTTTATTACTCCAATCGTTTGGAAACAGAAAAAATTGAATCTACAAAAGATTTTAATATCTAATATTTTAATTGTTAATTAATAAAAACAAAAATTGTAATTGATTTCGATATAGCGCGGCAGGCTACTTAACAAAAGAAAAATTTCGCGAAAGTTGATGTTTGTTCAGTAGGTGAGCGCGTTTAGACATCTTTTAAAATTTTACATATGATCGTACGAGAGTCGTGAGTTCGAATCCTACACTAACCAAAAATCGTTATTTTTAATTTTTTGCTAAATAATTTTATCAAAAATATTATAAATAATTTGTTTACTTAATGTTGATGAAAACACAATCAAATGTATTATAAAATTCGTTATTTGCTTTGAAGAAAGTAAATTACCAAAATTAATCAATACAATTAGAGTGCCTTAGTTAATAATGTTGCTAATCTCTATAAAAATCTTATAACATAATATGAAAATATCAACTCTATAATAAATTTCACACGTGTGAATTTAATAAAATGCTGATGTAAACGAAAAGGGGGAGATAAACTTTGAAATCTGTATGGGAAGAAGTAAGATCATTGTAAGTCTATATATGCAAACATAGCTTTACAAAAGTAGAGTTTGAAGGGTAAACATAACCTCTTGGGCACGACTCTCTGATGTGTAAGCGTGTTAAGTAGCATAGGGGCTCTTTCTACATCAGAATTTATAATTATTTTTATTTTTATTTCGGTCAACATTTTTTCCCGAGGGAAGATATGCCCACATAAATGCTAGGAGTTTGCTTCTGTCTAATAGATGTAGCCTACATTGTGTAGGCCTATATAATTTAATATTGTATTTCTTCTTCTACTTCTTCTTCTTCTTCTTCTTCTTCTTTTCTTCTTCTTTCTGTCATGGATTAGATCTTCCGACCTGTCCCGATTTCTTTTCCCATCTTCTTCGCGGTCTACTTACATCTCTTCGTCCAGCCAGTAAGTATGTAGCTAAATCTTTTTTCCATTTCTCTCTGTATGTGTCAATTTTTTTTACAAGAGGGGAAACATTTAAATGGGCTTGGATTTCCTCATTCTTAATTCACATTAAGAATGAGTTTGATGTTATCCATCAAACTACACCCTTGAACTTTTCTCAAGAACCCCATTTCCGCTACCTGAACCTGGCGTTCATCTTTCTTCCCTAGCACACAGGAATTACTATCGTGCAGCAATACTGGAACAATTAGAGTCCTGTGAAACTTCAACTGGGTATTTTTCTGAACTCTTTTACCAGTGACCGCGGTATTGTCTCACCGATTCATAAATATGTTACTGACTCACTTCAAAATGCCTCGGATGGGAGTAAATTGAATTATTACAAGTATATAAAATGTGCAATTATTACAAGTATATAAAATGTGCAATAATGCGGTCTCATCATGCGGTACTGGGTTCGAATCCCACTCAGGCACGGCATATTTTCATACGTTACAAAAAAAAATCATTTCATCCTCCATCGTATAATAGTTACACCCCAACGTCGTCGCTAATGACCGTTGTAGTTGATGCGACGTTAAATAAATAAATAAATAAAAAAAAAAGAAATTATACAAGATTGTTATTGTTCTGAAGAAATTTTATGTAACGTAATAATAGAAACGTTAAAACTGGAATCAGCTGGCAAATCGACACGCTGTTTAATTTGTCAATAATGCCTTGAAACGACGTTCATTAATTGAAATACTGTGAACTTACAGATATAGATTTTTTCGTAAAGAAGCTTATTGAATTATAACCTAAGTATACAAATCGACGTACTTATAAGAAGTAAATTATTTAAATTTATTTTTATAACGAGTTAAGTCACACCATTGAGAAGTATTTGGGAAAGACAACTATTGAATATATTCATCCGTAGAAAAGGCCAATATTGATGGAAAATGGAAGATATTTCTTTATTAATTTTTTCATTTTTGTGTATTAAAATCTAGTTTGTATCGTTATACATTTAAATACCGCCGCATGAATGTTTACTTATAAACAGTGGGAAACAATTTTTTTAAATTTAACCCCTGATTTGTGTGCATCTGTTCAGTAAGAACAATAAGTAACCCCATCACCTAGTGAGATGAGGATGATGTGTGTTATGACGTGTAAATGAGATGTAGTCTTGTACAGACTCGGGCCCATAATATCTGAGAGAGTTAAAATCTTTGGTTGTTAAGGTCATCACCCAAAAGGCTGGTTTAAACCTGCAGAGGTTATACTAAGTAAAACGAGGAGTGAGGTGGTTTACCCATGCCTTCCCCACTGAGTGAAAAAGTATGCTTATCAGCGTGCCGGGCCTTCTGAAAAGCACATATTTTCCACTCTGCAAATGACACCTTCACTTCATTCACCACAGGGTCTGGCTGTATAATGAGATTTATTACTTTCAGAGATGATAACTCTGATTAGATTCTTTAACACCTCTGCCTCTTCTGTTCTTAAATAATGATTCAGTCATTTAATTGGCTCACCATGTGATAAAACACAGAACTATTTACACTGAAACTAATAGAATGAGTATAAATAATTCGACACTCCGCCTGTCTGTTATGGGCAGTTAAAATCTTTAGAAGTAAAATTGTGATCTTGTCCACACAATTTTTTAAAATGCCCACATTTTGTTTCTACGCCAAATCTACCAAGTTAACATCGAAAATAAGTTCAGCAGAATATTTGTCTGTTTGTATGTTACGGCATCACACAAGCACCGCTGAACCAAGTTCAATAAATTTCGGTATTTAGGTTCTGGACATAATCGAAATGAAAATAACTATAACTTTTTTAATACTACAAAGGGATGGGGGAGTTCAGAGGGAGAATAAACAAGAAACTATGAAAATCTCCGTTAAAAGTCAATGTATATATCAAAAAATGTTTTATAATCGAAATTACGAAACGTTTAAAAACAAACAAGTTGGATTATGTAAAGAGTTTCCTTTTCATGCATAATAACGGAGATATTACCAATTTAGAAAAATCTCAATATTTTTAGAGTATTAACATACAAAATAAACAGAACAATAAACATAGGCCTACGCTCAGATAAAACCCTAATTAATTCCGTCAGTTGTATACCTACCCATTCCACTTGTACACCCTGTACAACCATTCTGGGTCACATTGTCAAAAATGAATCAGTCGTCTTAATAGACCCACCGGGTTGGTCTAGAGGTAAAGTCGTCGCCAAAATCAGCTGTTTAACAGCTGATTTTCGGAGACGAAGGTTCCTGGTTCAAATCCTAGTAAAGATAGTTACTTTTATACGGATTTGAATGCCAGACAGTGGTTACCGGTGTACTTTGATGGTTGGGGTTCAATTAACCATACTCTCTCAATAATGGTCGACCTGAGTCTGTACAAGACTACACCTCATTTACACGTCATACATATCATCCTCATCTCATTGGGTCATGGGATTGCTTATTGTTCTGAATTGAACAGATTGCAACGTACACATATTAGGAATTAAAAAAAAAAGAAAAAAAAAGTCGTCTCAATAATTCGTTAGTTAACCGTGGTGTTAATCGTGGTGTTCCTATTGAGATTTACCTTTCATTTACTATAAAAATAATAAAGTGCTGCATACCTTAATTTAAAAACACCAAGATCTCTTTTTTGTACGTCCAACTATTTGTTTTCATTAATAATAATGCTGTTAATATTTATAGTTACTTGAGCCACGAGTTTGCCTTTGTTTGCAACGAGGGGTCAAGGGGAAAAGTATCAGTGCGCATGCGCGACTGCTTTTATTTCATTACAACCAACACAACAACGTATACTGTACCCAGAGCACATACAGCATAATATCGCGAAACCTTTTATAGGTTAACTGTACGAATATATTTGTTAACGTAAACAGAAATGTTAGTTTCTCGAAAACGTGGTCGGACTATTCAGTGCTGAACGAAATCTCATATGCAGTGTAATAAAATGCTGTGAAGTTAAACCTAAACAAAAATTCCTTTTCCTGCCTCTTAACAAAAGCCATGAGCGCGTGGCTAACTACTGGTATGTTTCTCTTTCCACAATTCAAAAAATAATGAAGGAATTAAAGATGTGAAGAAGCTATTTTTCAACAGTTTTGTTGACACCTGATAAAAAAGGAAACGGTTAAGTAGATACTAGTGAGACTGATGTTGTAGACGTTGGTGATAGCGATAGTAAAGAAGGAAATTCATTCGTAGAAAATTATGTTCCAATGGAATAAGTTAGCTGGTAATTACAGTAAATCAAACATTTCTAGTCGTGTAATTAAGCTATACGCAATATAATAGGTCACATTTATTTCTTATAAGGTTTATGAAGTAAACATTTTCTCGGAATAAACCACAGCTTACAAAATGTGTGTAGAAACTGCACAGTGGTGAAATATACGAGTAGTGTCTCACTGTTGAGGTTGACAGCACTGTGAAGTTTTCACTTTCCTTCATCACAGCCCATCCATACGCAATAGTCAATCTCGTGACTTCAGTATCTATAGTAATTATGCAATGAATGATTAAAAAATATCAGACGTGACAGGGATAAAACTCGGTACCCCAACCGACCGTCCACAGCACCAAGAAAACTGTTCGAAGAACGGGTACTTTGGCTAGTCAATTATAATAAGTCCGTTGAGTGTTTAAGTTCCAGTCATCTTATTATACTAATGTTCTCCAGGAGTGTAATGGCCAGGATATTAAAATGATTTCCAGCATTTATGATATTTTGCCGAAAATCATTTTATTTGGTCCTGAACGTACGGTATTTTAAGGTCTCTATGGATTAATTTTTTTTTATGTACAAAAAAGCTTGAGTAATAGATCTTAACAGTTGGGATTGCAAACGTTGGAGTTTTTACTCACTCCTCACAGATGCATGACGTACGTCTATACCGTTCTAATAATGCTCTTATAAATTAATAATTTATAGTGTTATGTTACTGATTTGCACATAACAGGCAGGTGAAGTGTTAAATTGTTTGTACTCAATCCGCTAGTTCCGGAGTTACAAAAATAGTTGTGTTTCTTATCACATGGTTAGCCAATTATACGAGGTGTGGCTATTAAATAACGAGACTGACGTAAAAAATGTTCTTTTAATTTTATTCATAATCACTTATTGTCACCTTCAATATAGACTCCTTCTCTATCCCTACAGCGCTTCATGCGAATTTTCCATTGTTGGAAACAGTGCTGGAAGTCATCGTCTGTCAACTCCTTCAGGACACGTGCCGCTTTCGTTTTTACATCTTCCACAGACTCAAGTCTTTCCATTTTAATGCAGATTTCACCTTAGGTAACAGGTAGAAGATAATAACATGTGATGAAACGTGGTTTTTTACTTATGATCCCGATACGAATTGCGAGTCCAAGCAACGAAAGAGCCGAACTTCACCGAGAGCCAAAAAAGCTTGAATGAGCAAGTCAAAATTTAAAGCAATGATGATTTTTTTTTATATCCATGGGATTGTGTCCTTTACTGGATTTTTGAAGGTCAAACAATTAATCAATATTACTACCTTGAGGTACTTTCTAAACTACGTCAAAGAGTAAGGAAAAAACGCCCAGTAATGTGGAAGGACAAATCATGGGTTCTTCACTAAGACAATGCGCCAGTTCATTCCGCGTTATCTGTCAAGAGATTCCTAGACAAGTACAGCATCTCAGTGTTAGAACATCCACTGTATTCACCAACCAGATCTTGCACCATGTAACTTCTACCTGCTCCCTAAGGTGAAATCTGCATTAAAAGGGACAAGATTTGAGTCTGTGGAAGCTGAATAAGAGAAAGCGGCACTAGTCCTGAAGGAGCTGACAGAAGATGATTTCCAGCTCTGTTTCCAACAATGTAAAATTCGCATGGAGCGTTGTAGGGATATAGAAAGCGTGTATATTGTATACGGTGTATGTATGTTGTATACACTATTGTATATATTGTATATTGTGTTTATTAAAATAAAATTTTTTACAACGTCAGTCTCCTTATTTAATCACCACAACTCGTATGACTGAAGCATTTAAGAACAGAAGAGGTAAAGGTGTAAAAGACACCAGTCAGAGTTATCTCCTCTAAGGATAATGAATTTTATTATACAGCCAGACCCTTTGGTGAATGAAGTGAAGGTGTCATTTGCAAGGTGAAAAGTAGATGCTTTTCGGAGGGCCTGGTATGGTGACAAGGATAGGTTACTTAAACACTTAGTGAGGAAGGCAATTGTAAATCAAGTCACTCTTCATTTACTTGGAAGTTCAAACCAGCCTTTCGGTTGATGATCTAAACAACACATGTCAGTGATGAATTTTTACATAATAGTCGAAATATTTGCTTATATACAAAACTTAAGTAAAAAATTCAATTGATTTATCGAGATTTTTGTTACTGAATCAATGACTCGAATTTTTCTATAAGTTGTTTTTACAGATACCGTTAATAAATTTAATTAAATCTTAAGATTAATTAAACTTAAAAAAAACTCAAACGTCTCGGGCATCAGCTTCGCATCAGATTTATCATAAAAAATATAATTTCAACAAAAAAGTTTAAATTTTATGTTTTTTTACAGATACTAGAATATAAAAAATGTAAATGAAATTAATGTAGACCTATTTAGATTATGGCAAAAATCTAAAAAAATTATTCTGAATACAAAAAATTATTAAAAAATAATTTACAAATTACTGTTTGTGTGTGTTACGTCATTAACGAAGGTTTAATATATACAACTTATAATGGCGAAATTAGTTAATGTGATTTTTTTTTGAAACGTTAGATTTAAGATGTTGCTACTGACGATAAATAAAATGTTTTTAAGAAAAAGACGTGAAAATATTTATCTGGTAAATGACAAAATTTGTATCTTTCATTTTTAATTTTATTACCCTGGTTTTCTGCTACCAATTCGTTTTGTTCTTGTTTTATTTATTCCAACTGAAGAATATTAAATTTTATAAAAGATAAAATCTTCTCAACTATAATTTTGTCGTTCATCTCATTTCAATATATCCAACGTGAAGTTTTTTTTGTTGCTAATTCGCGATTGATAATGAAATTCAGGAATGTAAATTTTTAAAATTGCGTTTTATATGAAAATTTATAAAAAAATTTATTAGGATTAAAATTTGCTAAATTATAAAATAAACAAAAACACTCACACATAAAAACTTTTTGGAAATTTGCCCAAATTACTTTGTAGGCTTACTCATTAAATGTTTTAATGAAAATTTATACAGCAAAAATTTATAGCGTAGAAAAAATAAAGAATTACCAGGATTATTGGAAGAGTCCGATACTAATTTGTAAAAGTAGAGATTGGTTTCATTGCCTTTTTTGAAAACTTAAATTTTCGTTGGCTGAAATTAATTTATCTGATTTAAAATTTTTACTAGTTAAAAAATATTTAGCCAAGAGAATTATTAATCTAGTTAAATCACAATAAACTAGAGCACCAAATAATACAAAAAAAAACTTTTACAGTCTTGTCGATAACATTCTCACCACCAAAATGTAGTACTGTTTATAAAAATATTTTCAAAGGCCTATTAGGCACTTGTTAGTCAAATATACAGTTCTACAGTTCGTAGAAATTTATCTGGCTTACAATGTTTAAGATATTTTAGAGTTTAGACTATCAGTAACAACCCTTCGTGCGTACGAAACGACACTTAACACACCGACCTTCAAAATTCCTAAACTTACTATGTAAAATAGGCCTACTCCAATCACACCCAGACCCTGTGATGAATGAAGTGAAGGTGTCATTTGCAAGGTGAAAAGTAGATGCTTTTCAGAGAGCCTGACATACTGGTAAACATACGAGAGGCGATTAAAAAGTTCCAGGAATATCCTTGCTGTTGCCAAACTAGCGATAAGGTAGCCGAACTGGCAATATGATAGTTTGAATATGTTTGGACAGTGCATGGATTGACAGTGATGTCAGTGTTACATGCGACGTGACTGAGTAGTTATCAGTTAATACAATGTCGCACTTGAAACTTCTCGAATGTCCAAATAAAAAAATTAATATTTTCTTACTTTAAATCTTCATAAACCCAATTTTGGGCACAAATCTTGAAAACTTGGGAATTGATTCGAAAATCGGTTCATAAAATTTTTCAGAACGTTTTATGTCAAGAATGATATTCGGGTCTTTAATAATTTTTTAAAATTGTTTTGGTCAATATTTACGTTGAAAGTATCGGAAACGCCAAAAATTTCTGTTATGTTTTTTTGTTTAACAACCTTTTTTCCCTTCTTATCGTGCCCTCTCCAACCGGAGGTTGGCAATCGACTTTAATCGACTTTGGATAACACAGCTCTGAGCGGCTCCGCTGAGGTACTACAACGGAACTAGTCACCAAGATTCTTCAACTAAGAAATTCTTCTTCCCATATATCTCTTCCCCTGAAACTTACCTTGTATTATCAAGCGAAGCATTTCATATCTTGGTCCACGCATAATGTGACCCAGATATTTCATTTTCCTTTTTTTGATGGTGTAAACAAGTTCCTTTCCTCTTTCCATTCTCCACAAGACTATCTCATTGGGTACTTTACCGTATAGTTAACAACCTTGAGTTATTTTCTTTAACTAAAATTATTAATAAATAAAATTTAATAAAAAGAAACTCATGTGTAATTTTTTCCGAAAAATAAGATAAGTTAGAAAAAACATGGGGTATTTTGGGCTGCCTAATAGTCTGCACTAAAATCACCGAGAATTCAACTCCCCAGTTTGCCATTGTTCACCATTACTCATCGAGGTAGCTGACGAATCATAGTACACTCGCTTTCACCTAAAATTATAGTGTACTCTAACCCCTAAATTCAAACTGTTTCTTCCACACTTACCAGATTTAGAAGATTACAGAGTAATTTTGGCATAAATTAAAATAATTTTGGCCGTTGAAGTGCATAGGATCGGTACCTAGTTAGAAAATGAACTTTTCCAAACGCATGAAGTTTATAATCACACATGAATTCTGATTAAACACATATTATTTATATTTCAAATAGTTTAACTATAAAGACAATTCCATCTATGGTTTTTTTTAACAAAGAATTTAATAAAACATTTAAAAATTTAAATAATGGGTTATAGACCGACAGAATATAAAAACAAAGGCAAATAAAATATTATTGGCTTTACAAGAGTTTTGTACCCAATTTTAAACTAATAAATTTCACCGCTTCCTTTTATCTTTTGTAATAAATCACAATTATAATTACAAAATATTAAATCGTATTGAATAACAAACATTCTTTTTAAATTCTTATTTAGGTCTATTATACGAAATAAAAAATTAAGGAACTGAAAGAGTTAGGAAGCAAGATATAACTAAAACATGGTTCTCAACATTTAACAGTAGTTAATCAAGTGTTTATCGATTCAATCACTGGAGTTCAACAGTATGACAATACCATAAACCAGAGACTCCCTAATTGGCTGAAGCATTCTTTCAACCTACAAAGATTCTATGCTATTTAGGAAATATAGGTCTTCGTTTCTTTAGAAAGAAATGAATTGCCTAACACGGATGAAGACTAAGCATCGTTATTTAACTATAAGGTTTTTTTGATCTCATTATTCAAAACTTAAACTGGTTTATTTAACAAAAAACCGAAGTGTATATGAAATGAAATAAGTTTTTAAATTGCTGTTTAACACAATATGTAGGCTATAATGTAAATAAAGCCATTTTATTATTTATTTTGAGTAACTTAAAAATGTATAGTCTATTTTAGAATAATGTATCTAGCCTGCCAAAATATCTTTTCTTTTATTCTCATCAGTTTCTCGACTGGTTTGATGCAGCTTTCAAGCCATTCTGTCTTGCGCAAGTTGTTTTATATCTACATACCTAAAACACCCTACATCTTTTGTAATTTGCTTTACATATTCTTGTGCTGAATCAGGTGATGTCTTCCAATAATTGATGATTGAAATAGTTAAAATCCTGTACCAGATTTTTCGAGATTATATTAAATGTAAAAATTTACGGACGAACAAAAAATTTAATTGTAATTTTAACATACAACAAAGATAAAACATTACGAAATACAGTCGAACTTCAATTAAACGAAAACCTTGATTATACGAATTTTTTTACTGCACCGTGACATTGTAATTAAAATATATGTAAATTTACCTCGATTTAACGAATAAGTACCTTGATATAACGAAATAGTATTATGCAATAAGTACGAAGTGACACGCTGTATTATGACTTCTCTGTAAGTTTTAAGGTAGATTATTTTGATTTCCGTCAACTGGAAACATCAGTAACGAAGTTACTCTGGAGAATTTCATCACGGTTGATGAACAGACTACTCTTAGTGATTTTCCAAACGATGACGACATACTTCATGGTATTAGTAAGTCCGCTAACCGGGATGATAAAGAAGAAGAAGACGAAGAAGAAGCAGAAGATGATGATGATGAAAACTGCGAAGACCAGCAGCAGGAGAGAAAACCTACGAATGACGAGTTTTACAGTCATTTACAATAATTAGGCTTAGGCTACAGCTCACGGATTAAGTGCCTGACAGTATCTATGAAAATTTAAATAAATTTAAAACTTTTTTCGAACGTATTGCTTTATTCAAATACAAGAAACAACGGAAAATTACTCACTTTTTCAAGGCGTAAATTAACATTTAAAATACTGTAATTAAAATATTCTAGCCAATACCTGTCAATATTAAAAACTAAATAATGCGTTAGAATTAGTGTTTTTATAAACGATTTTGATAAAGTTTGTGTATTTATCTTTTATGTTAGTGGTTTGATGAAATATATACTAAAAATAAAATACAGTAGCCTATTAAGCTATAAATGAGTTTCAGATGCTTTTAATTATAGCCAAGATCTATGTACGAGGTAAGTTCCTACTTGAAATCAATACATACTTTTTGGTATTATTATTAACCGTAATTACGTAAAACATGATCTATTAAAAAATTAATTTACTAGTTAAGACGTGTCTATTAAGAAAATTAAGTGTATTTAAATCATCATACAACATTAAAAAAATTCGTTAATAAACGTAGAGTATTTCGGCCATTTAACGACAAAAGTGTATATAATTAAATTTATAGGAAATTAAAAGATCTACAACTTTTAATTTAAGCATTTTTTTCTACAGAGCATAGTTTAGTGTCAAAGAGTGATTTTCCGTATTAGACTAAGCCAAACTGAGGTTAGTTTTCATTTTGCATCATTCACTCATGATTAAAATTAAGTTATATTTTTTTTGAGGTTAGTTTTTTGTTTATTTGTAATGTTTTAATACTAACGTTAGGTTATATTCTTCATTATTTGCATTGGCAAGAGAAAATTGTTTGAGTATTTCAAACCAGATTTTTCTTTTTTCTATTCATAATTACAATGTTAGTCGTATGTATAGTAGATTAGTTTTAATAATTATTAAGTTTTATTAATTTTTAACCATTAATAGCCAATAGTCAAATAGTCAATAGCCGGCATCATGGAAAAAATAAATTTTAATTTTTTTTACAAAGCTATATTTAGATTTATTTTATGAAAAAGGTATTTCCAAATGACTTAATAACAAAGTAATTACACCAATTCATTTAGAACAATTTGAACTACATATTTAACCAAAAAACGAAATTACCTAAAAACTATTTTTTCAACGCAGACTCTCCACTTACATAAATCTATTTATTAGGCTTCAAAGAACAGATTATAGATAAATTTTGTAAATAAAATAATTATGACACTGGACAAAGAAATGAAAAATTATTTCAAAATATTTCTTGTATATTATAATTTAAAAAAAACTTGAAAATTTATTATCTTGTGAAAATGTACTGGCCTGTTAAAAGCAGACGCAGAAATAAAAGTTCTTATTCAACCGGAAATCCAAATATATAAAAAAGAAATACATGAATACAAATTACAAGTCTCAAATGAAGTATGTCGGAATGTTTCCGAAATAAATTTTTTTGTATTAAAAAACATTTTCTTCGTTTTAGGAGATATCATAAACATCTTGTAAGTTAGTATTCTTCCACTTTAACTTAGTTAAAATTTAATTACAATCGTTAATAAAAATATAATTGTTTAAAAATATTATTAGGTAAACGTAACTTTAAGGTAGTAGTTTTGTTAAAAAAACAACACATTTACGGTACTTACAAACCAGTTCAAAAACATTAATTTAAAATATTTAAGTTATTTTAAATAAATAATTTTTAAACTACAATTTCTCTTAATGCAAAAATTTCATTTTATTACTTTTAACTTTTCACCTGTCTTGTTAAATAGGACTATTACCTAGGCAATTTAAAGTTACAGCAAATATACCGTTTCGAAATACTAATGTTGATATGTTCAAAAATATTTTATGCATTGTTTTAAGGAGGGGTCAAACCAAAAATTCGAATACATAATCGATTTTTTATCATAATTAAAATTTGAAATTTCGTGTTTAATTCAACGTACGAAGTACGACACTGGCATTTTCTTGGATGTCAATTCCGCATTAGACAAAGTATGGCATGATGGACTTCTATTTAAACTGAAGCAAATCTTGAGTGACTCGTACTATTTACTTATAAAATAATTTTTAGAGTATAAATTTTTTAAGGTCCAGTACGGTACTGCTTACTCTGAGCTGCGCGAAATCGATCCAGAGTACCCCAAAAGGCAATACTATACCCATTTTGTATAGCGTATTTGCATCGGATATTCCTTTTTTGGACACATCGGTAACCGCGCGTATGCTGACGACACAGCGATTCTTGTACGGGAAAAGAGCGCGGATGAGGCTTCCAGGTTAGTTCAGCGACATCTTTTATTAATACAGGACTGGCTTACCCGTTGGCGTATTAGGGTGAACCCAATTAAGTCAACACAGGTTACGTTCACCTTGCAACGTCAAACTTGTCCACCTGTGATGCTAAATAATGTTCATATTCCCCAAGCCAGAGTGGTGCGATATCTTGGCTTATCGCTTGACAGGCGACTAACTTGGAAATATCATCTGCGTACAAAACGTTTAGAACTTAACCGCCGCCAGAAGCTACTCTTCTGCTTAATTAACCTTCGATCAAAATTGAACCTCCATTCCAAAATTTTAATGTACAAAACCCTTTTAAGACCAATCTGGACTTATGGTGTCCAGCTCTTTGGAGTAGCGGCAGAGAGTAATTTGAAGTCGATCCAGGCCTTTCAATCAAAATTCTTAAGACTTGCTTCTGGAGCTCCTTTTTATGTAAGCAATAAAACTCTCCACGACGATTTCAAAATTCCGACAGTAAAGAAGCTAACCGCGCCTTGTATAGTACATTTCACGACCGACTAGATGTCCATCCAAACCAACTAGCCCGTGATCTAGCTACAAGGAACTCCCCACCTGTGCAACGTCTCAAGCAAAAATGGAATAGAGACCTCTTGGTCTAAATAACGGACAATACCCGTAGTTATAAACGGAGTATGTACCACTGGGTCCCTCTTCTCCTTAAAGCGAAACTACCCACCGCCATTTAAAAATCAAATACGGAAGTTGTGCAGCTCAATTTATAGTACCGTAATAATATTAAATACAAAAAACAAATTCAACGTAGGCTATAATATATACTTAGCCTACAAGATCTTTAGAAATATGTGACCGTTCATATGAAAAGGGACCTTATCTATCATAAGCAAAGTTTTCAGGAGAGCAAAACACTAACTTAGGTCAGAAAATGTCATTTTTTGTTTAATACTTATTCTTTTTTGTGTATAAAAATAACCCTATTTTATTTTATTCCATAACAAAGTTTTCAGAAGCATTGCCAACGCTCCCTGGTATGTTAGGAACGACGACCTGCACCGGGACTTAGAAGTGGATTCCATAAACGAAGTAATAATATAAATATTATTATTATTATTATTAATTCGGAAATTTGCCAGGAGTCATGAAGATAGACTTCTTCACCATGTGAAAACCGAAGCTATACAGTACTCGACAACGGAGATCTGAATAGGAAACTTTCTCGTGTAAAACTATTTGAACTGGTGTAATGAACAGTATAAAGTTATTAATTTGATAGTTAATACTGTAGTTACTTGTATATATTTTGAAGTGTTTTGTTAAATATCAATGATTAGTAAATTTTGTAAATAGTGCATCAGAATATCGAACATAAACTACGAACTATTAGTTGGTAAATTCTTAGATTAAATACTTAGATCAATTAAGTTAAAACAAAATTGTTAGTTAGTCTTAAACAAATCACAATAAATTTCACAATATAAAAACAAGAAAAAAAGTTTTTATTTTGAATTCCAAATTCCAAACCTGATTAAGTTACCAAAAATAGACGGTATGTCAAATAACGAATATGGACTTTAGCTTCACCAATGTAAGGTAAGTGCGGGTGATTCGGATCGACTTTAGGAAATGTAGTTATAAAAGAGTAATAAACTTGTTAAAATTTTAATCGTTATATTTTTCAGAGACTTTGTTTCTAGCTGTAACAGATGTATTAATCTAATTTGAATTTTCTTACGCCCAACTTCTGCTACAATTGTTTTACCTAGCCGTTACATCGATCCGATTTACCCGCAAGGCGTGGGTGAATCGGATCGAAGAGCTGGCAAATCGGATCGCATTTTAATATTACTGAAATAAGGCAAAGGAGAGAATAATTATTAAAACCGAATACGTATTAATGAGTTTTTATTTACAAATTGTTAAAGATAATTTAAAAAATAGGCCTAATTTAAACATGGTTTAAAAAAGTAACAATTTAAAAAAAATAGCCTTTAAACCACAGTTGTTTATTTACGATTAAAAGTTATAAAAAAGAAATTAAAGTCATAAGTATTACATAAATTTATGTTATTAATAAAAAAATTAACTACACTTTCCACAAATAAAATATTTCTTTCCTTTTGCTCTAACACATTGTTCATGATATCATTCTTTTGCGGATCCTTGGCATCTAATCCAGTCGCCCTTTTTTCCGATCGTGGATCAGTCCAGTGCAGGAAACAAAACTGACAAGTGTTATCATCAGTTTCCGAGGAGGTGCCGGTATCTGAGGTTTTCGCTTTATTTGTTTTACTTTGCCTGCTTGTTCCTTCTCCTGGGTCATACTGCTCAGCGTCTACACTCTGGTTAAGTTCTAGCTTTCGTTTTACTGTTCCAGACTGGACCGATACCTTTCTTGACCTTTCCTTTTCTTTCAGTTCCTTTATGTGTAATTCTGATGTAAGAACACATGCTTTCTGTTTTGGTCTCCCAGATCTTTTAGAATTTTCGGCGGGTTTTTTTTGGTGTTGGCAGAATATCTTTAAAAGTTGAGGATGGTTTCTGTGGGGTAGTAGAATTATTTGATGGTGTACTGAGTGAAGTTGAAGGTTGGGCACACTGATCTTTTATTGTATTGCTGGATGGAGTAGATTCAATTGGATTAGTAGAAGTTGTGCTGGTTGAATTGTGAAGTGCTCGTAGATTAGGTAAGTAATCATTATCAGAAAGAATATCAGGATTAAAGGGAAATATTCCACAAGAAGAAAATCCATTTTCTGCATTACAAGGCGTCGCTGCTTTTGACCGTGCCTGTTTAAATATTTTTCCAAACATAAACTTGTTTACTTTCCTTTCACCATTAGTGCGAAGAACGAAGTTATTGGCTGCTTGAAAATAATACAATTTTAGAGGACGGAAAAATGCTTTATCCATCGGCTGAAGTTTGTGCGTTGTGTGACTGGGATAGCACATAACATTTATAGAATTCTTCTCACAAAACGTCAGTACTCGAAGCGTTTTGTGAGTGCAATGCCCATCTAAAAGCAAAATGCACGGTCCAGGGGTTTTAAACTTTTGAAATGGTTCAGCCAAAGCAGAAATGTTTCCTCCGTAATCCATCCGGATTCTGACATGACAACATCTGTACCGTTAGGGAAACCGTCATTAAATTCTTTGTAAAATTTTTTTCCTTTAAATATGACGAAGGGGGCAATAAAGTTACCTACTGCATTGGCGCAAGCCATTACCGTAACGTTCTGTCCCCTTTCCACGCAGGTTTGTAAAACTACATGTTTGGAACCTCTCTCTGCAAGTATTTTTTCTTGAGGTCTATTATTCAGAGGAAAGCCTGTATCATCGGCGTTATAAATAGCTTCTGGCTTGTTCATAAGTGCAGTTGAAATGAGGAGTCCTTTCAATTTTTCGAAGTAATCGCTGACTTCTTCCTTACTAAGGCCTTCACTCCGAGCATGTGAAAGTCCTTGAGGCTTTCTATAGGAAAGGTTAGAATGCCTGGACAAAAACGATTTAAGAAAGTCGCGTCCAGCCATTTGATCTTCTGTGCTAAAATGATTTGGTATGTTGTTATCTAACACATACCTATACACTGCAGCCCTTATTTCCTTTGAATTTAATCCAAATCCAAATTTTGACAGTTTAATTATTCTATTGACCAGATCTTGCTCTTGCTCCTCCGTGAAAATTGGTTGTCCTCCGACTTTTTTCAGTTTTACGCCAGCACATGGGTTCATAATGATTTTAACCCTGCGTTGTAGAGTGGTATATGGTACATTGAATTGTCTTGCTGCTTGCTTAATTGTCATAAACCCCCTAACAGCTTCCAGAGCATCCTCCATATCCTTTTCTTTGTATTTTGTTTCCTTTTTCTTTATATATTTTCCCATCTGTAAAAAATGAACATACGCTTATTTTACTTTTACTGCGTCTTACCACAAATGAAAAATCTGCGATCCGAATCACCCGCGCAAGTAGGGAAATTTTGAATGGTAATTGGCAGCACTGTTATCAACTGCAGAGAAGCGACTTTTTTTTTGTTAGTAAACAGAAATGATTACACGTTATTAGATACACGTTTTAAGTCCTTTTCTATACACGCTATTTACAGCAGATATTCCTGTAAATGAACATGTAACAACAGCAACTTTTGCCGATGACACTGCTATTATTGCATCTGATGCCTCCCCAGTCCACGCTTCTGAAAAACTACAACAACATCTAAATGACATTCAAGACTGGTGCCAAAAATGGAGGATCAAAGTAAATGAACAGAAGTCTGCACACGTAACCTTTACGATGAAACGAGAATCATGTTCACCAGTAACGTTTCGCAACAACGTAATTCCACATTCAGATGATGTGAGATACTTGGGCATCTATCTAGACAGGCGATTGACGTGGAGAAAACATATATGGACCAAACGGAAACAACTTGGACTCAAATTACGACAACTATATTGGCTTGTTGGGAGGCGATCACAGTTGTCTTTAGAAAATAAATTGACACTGTACAAGGTGATGATAAAACCAGTTTGGAGTTATGGAATTGAACTCTGGGGCACAGCAAGTACATCTAATGTAGAAATATTACAGAGATTCCAATCGAAGTTTCTTCGACTTATATGCTGTGCACCTTGGTATGTGCCTAATGAAGTACTCCATCATGACCTGGGCATACCTACGGTGGGAGAAGAAATTAGCAGTCGGAGTGAAAAGTATATAACCAAGTTGGACACTCATTCCAATCATTTGGCTATAAATCTTCTCGATGACAATATTGAACATCAAAGACTCAAGAAGGCGAGAATATTAGATCTTCCATTCCGTTTCACCTGATCTAAAATGTTTAACCATCCTTTTAAGATCAAAAACACAAAATTATATTGCGGTTGTCAACTCTTATTTATTAATAATCTAAATCTTGCTAACTCTCATTAATCTAAAATTAATCATCTAATAAATTTTCTATAATCAGTTACACAGATCATCAGTATCACGTCTTCATTCGCTTCATTTCACACCTTCATTCACTTCATCCGTATAAAAAAAAGAAAAAAATTTGTATATCACCAGGACCAAGAAGAAACCCTTCATCAACTATAACCAAACGATGACTTGGAAGCAACGCTGCTGAGTGCTGTTTTCTTCAAGTTTTATTCATCATCAACACATTTACTGAAAGTTTTTGTTAAACTGTTTGTAAATAATTCTTACTGTTAAAAAAAAAAACAAAAAAAAAACAAAATTAGGATATTAATAGTTTCACAAAATTCTCAGTGGTGTTGTCACAAACCATATTTAAAAATTGACAAAAAAGACAAAATGCAGAATAATTGTGCTTACCTCTTTAAATACAGTTGTTTGAACTCCAATCACAATAAAAGAAAGCAAGAAAGCGTACGTTTCACCATGTCACACTAACAAAGGAGGTTCTAAAACTATGCTACAGAAAGCAGCACATTCAATTACCGCTCTTAACATAACTAGCCCGAGAAATCTAAACGCGATCCGATTCACCCAACGATCCGAATCACCCATACTTATATTTATTATTGGTGAAGTTAAAATCCCTTTTCTGTTTGATACGTAAAAGAAAAACTAAGAGTTTTGGCTCAAAACATGAAAAACGTAGAAAAACACTGGAGAATATCCTTCCAAGAAAATAGTCAAGATTGGTGCTCCCACACTTAATAGAAAAATCAATAAAATTCTCAGAATGTTAATTAGGCTTATTTCCAGTATCATTACCATTTATTTATTTGTTTTCTTTAAATTCCTTAGTATTATTTCAATTACTAATGCAATTTGTTAAATGAGAAAACAAATACAGTCGAACTTCGATATAACGAAATCGAGAATTCTGGGGAAAAATTCGTTAAATCGAGGTATTCGTTATATCAAAGTAACAAGAATTTCCAAGCTAATTGGTACACTAATAAGTACACTAATGAACTAAGTACGAAGGCCGAAATCTTAAATAATCCATTTTTGTTACAGAATGTCATGAAAAAACCCAGAAAATCACTAATTACTGCTAAACTAAGCAATTTTTGGAATAAACGTTGTAGTTTTTTAAATTTTCTACAACTTTGATTATATACACTTTTGCCCTAAAATTCATATTAAGGCCGCAATAGGCCGAGAGGACAGCCTCTCCAAGAATTCCAGCAGACATGGCGCCTATCTTACCATGTAGAGCATAAAAAATGTAGTAAATGAGGTGATTTTAAAAACAATCGTAGGAGTCGTTTTAGAGAAAATCGCAAAAAAGTGAAAAATGACATGAATAAACCACTCCTTCCGGTTGACCGATTTTGATGAAAATGTTCGTGTTGGGTCTGCTAGTAGTCCGCTAGAAGCTAACTTAAGTTTTAAGTTTCATCTTTGTACGATGTTTCGTTCTTGAGATATTTTGTTCATACACACGCGTGCACGCACGCACGCGCGCGCACACACACACACACACCCACACCAATCGCTAAAAACATGTTTTTTGGGTTCACGGAGTCTGAAAACGTGTATATCCAGTAAAATCTCAATTTCGGAAAATCGGCATGAAAGCAATACTTTCCTTTCTGCATATTCATATAGGCAAGAGAAAGGTAAGATTGGTTGTCTAAAATTTTCACGGTTTTTGTCTTCGTCACCAATAGTACTTGTCTTCCACAAGAGATTTTTACGTAGAAACTTTGTATGTTCTCTTTTTCTAAAATGTAGGACTTCAGCATAAAAATATCGCCCATTTTATTTTCCATCGGGGAAAAGCTTTAAGATAAGCCTTATAGCTTAAGAATCCGCTCTTAGCATTATATTAATGAAGGGAAGCCAAACATTTGTGTGAGTTCTGTAAGGAATGGTGTGTTTACATTCAATCATTCCTAAAATGTAGTTCTACTAACACAAAAATGGCAAAAGTTTGACTTAACAGCTTTTTTTGATACTTTCAATTGAAATTTAGTATCTGTTATTATATTTATACAACAATTTCTAAATGTGAAGCTAATGTTCCAAAACTTGATTTACTTGAAGGAGCGTACAGTCATCACCACAGTTCTACAGTTGGCCAAGAATATCTCTTGGCCAGAGGCGCTTCAAACGTCTGCGCTGAGCACCCGGTATCTCCCTAGTGTACATGTTTTGTATGAGAGGGTTGTCATGTAATTAAAATTTTCTATGCATCGTCTTGTATGGTTGTTTCGCGACATCAATTACGTATGGGATTTGTGAGTCTTTGTGCAACATTAAGTTTATGATGTAAAAGGGGCATTGCGTTATCGTTCGTAGAATCTTGTTCTGAATTGCTTGTATACGTTTCATGTGTGAAGGTTTAGCCGATCCCCAAAGTTGAATTCCATATGTCCAGATTGGTCTTAAGACTGTCTTGTAGATTGTTAATTTGTGTGACATGTTTAATTTAGAACGTCTATCGAGTAAGCGTTTCGTTGATAGAAGCGTGTTTTGAGTTTGTGGCGTGTGTGTGTGTAACATGTGCGTTTCATGTAAGCTTTCATGTAACAGCTTTCTGAAATGAATGATTCATATATTTTATGTATAGTTGTAAGTGTAAAAAAAGTGCAAAAACATTTTGTTTTTAAAATGTTTAAGTTACGCCTAGATGTACAAATTATGTTTTACAAATTATTCGCTCAATTGTTAAGGGTTATAGTTATTGAAAACTATAAAAACTATAAAAAATAATATGAAACCCGATTTTTTATGAATTAACACAGTTTGTAATTTGTGGTAATATTCGAGGGGTGAGCATTACACCATTATTATAGGACGTCGTTACGCAAGTTTCAAGCTCCTGACACCAGTCGCGCCACGTGCCGTGAACTCGTTATCATGTGCACACTTTCCTCATTACGAACAAAATAGTTTGTTCTCTCTTGCTCTTAATAGTTTTGTTTCCAACTTCAACCATACGCAACTCTCTTGGAGGTACCATTATACCCATCTATTGTTGCTGCATGAATTGTCGACGTTGTTATGCTTGGAGCAGCAATCCGAATGTGCAGTCTTTAATACAATAGTACTTTAATAATATCTTTTCATTTGCAAGCATGAATGTTGTTTCTGTGGCTGACCTCTGTCAAAAAAAAACGTACAAAAACATTATAATTGGTTTGGTATTACGATTCTGAAGACTGTCTTTATGTCAACGTTCAATTTTAAGTCTCATTTAGCCTAACGAGTATTTAGAAAGATGTATTGCCTGTTAGGCAGGCGTACCCCCTCGAATAAAAACAAACTACTGTTGTACAAATCCTTATCGGATCCGATTTGGACTTACGGGGTTCATTTTTTGGGCAAAGCATCATATTTTAAGGGTACCCCGAACGAAAGAAATTGAAAATTTTCACATATCCGGTTTTTTTCAAATTATTAAAATTCAGAGTTTTCTACATCCAACGAACGATATAGGTATAATTTGTTGGGGGTTTTGCAGTTTTTTTTAAAGTTAAAAATATGCTGAGTCCTTACGTTATTATTTTAAACGTTACTCATTTGCATAACATCTCTATTCTTTTCTTTGAAAACAGCTACAGCCATAATTTTTTTATTTTGTGCAATATTTTTTGTTTTAAACCTTAAGTTAGCACCAGATCACCTGTGAATGTAATATATTCAAATTACTTAAAATTATTAATAATAATTTTAATTTATTTGAATGACGTTGATGTATTTTACTGTATTTTACCCTTAAACTAACAAAACAGAAATAAAATTGGAATTTTATTAAAAGGGACCTTCGGGTGACAATGTATAATCTCCACATCACGCTAAGGTCCCTTCTTCTGAACGCGACATGGATTTATATTTCTTTGTGTATCTTATTCTAAAGGCAGTTTTTCAACTACCAATCATGCCTATTTGTAGAAAAGAGATCAGAGATTTGTATACAATCATAACCTAAAAATCAATAATTTTGACATGAATCTTCACGTATGTCATCATATTGTAAAATATTGTCCCGCACCCGAAGGTCCCTTTTCCCAGAGCGCATTATTTAATAATCTTAATTAATTATTAATAATGAGAATATATTTTGTTCCTGGTGACATGATAATTTTTCTGGATAAACCTAATAAAAACTTAATTATTTCATTAAAATAATTTTTTGACGCAATTTAATGTTTTTCTGGTAGATCTAGCCCTAAACTATTAAAAAACATAGAGAAACAAAAATCGAAATTTTCAGTCAAATCCATCATACAGTCTCCCCTTAAAAAAAATAATAAAACAATAGGGTGATCATTTTTTGTAAATATTAACAAGTTTACGTGCGAATGTTATAAATATTTAAATGAACATTAATCAATTAACATTCCCATTTTAGTACCTCTAAAGAAATATTTTGTGTAGGCTACAAGTAAACTATTTCGTGCGCATTTATTATTTTATTAACATTGTTATTATTATTATTTTATTATTTAAAGAAACTTTTCTGTTTATATTATAACTTATGAACTGTATAATATATTATGTTAAATTTTGATATGTCTCCTTCACAAAGTGATAATTATGTTGCATTTATTGTTATACAACCGATTATCCATTTAAATAAACTTTATAACGAAAAAATTACCGAGTAAAAATTTTTAATTTTTATTTTATTTTTACGTTTTGTACTTAATATATAGATTTCTTGTTTATAATATTAAATACTACCCATAACGGGCAGGTAGAGTGTTAAATTAATTGCACTCGATCTTTTGGTGCCAGGACTACAAAAAATTGTTCTGTTTCTTGTTACATAGTCAGCCAATTGTATGACTGAGCTATTTAAGAATAGAAGAAGAGGTAGAGGTGTAAAAGACACTAGTCAGAGTTATCTTCTCTGAAAGTAATGAATTTCACTTTACAGCCAGACCCTGTGGTGAATGAAGCGAAGGTGTCATTTTCAGGGTGGAAAGTGGTGCTTTTTGGAGGGCATACTGATAAGCATACTCTTTCAACTCAGTGAGGAAGACAATAGTAAACCACCTCACTCCTCGTTTTTACTTAATAAAACCTCTAGAGAGGTTCAAACCAGCCTTTCGGCAGTTGACCTAAACGAGAACAATATAAAATACACACATTCAGTAGAAAATACCACACAAGACTTGAATCACACACAAAAATCATCTCGCCATCTCACGTTCAGATAATTCAAACGACACTCACCGACTGAAAATATGTCACCCTACGGAATTATTTTAAAATTACAATAAAACACATGAAATAAATTTACGTGCCTCAGGAAACTCCCGGGAAAAAGCTCCATCGGGAGGTTTTCTTGTGTCATATCGTATATAGTACGGTGTGTTACTTCAGACATTGTCTACAAACTATTGCCGCAAGCATTGTCACGCTACATCCTGCAACCCCTGTAAGTTTAAGTTATGCAATTTGCAGTACAAACCTGTATGCGTAATCGTCAACTTGAAATATTGAAGGCATTTCAGTATAACAATAATATTAATACTTCTACTATTGTGTAATATTTAATTAAATATTAAAGACTCTATCATAAAATTAGTTGGTGTGATCACCAACAGTTCATCTTGCATTAAGTTATTATTTAATTAATAGTAACTTTGGTAAGAATTTTGTTGAATTATTTATATTTTATTATTTTTAACTGAGCATCAACATTGGTAAAAAAATTGTTTTTTAATTGTACTTCTTCTCATATTAAAAAATTTTTATTCTATGTCGTGCTATCTATAAAGCCCTCCATCTGGAGGTTTTCTTTGGTCATACCATGGAAAGACCAAATTCATTTGCTTATTATTCTGCACAAGAATGTATTGTAGTTTTCGCTGTTATTTTTCACGTTTTTTAATGAAATCCTCTCACTTGCACACCCGTCACAAAATCTCCGTAACCAATAAATCTAGAATCTTAAAATTTGATATCCTCTTTCCATTTCCGTCGCAGGAACTTGCTAAGAAATGATTTTTAACAATTGAAGAGTTTAATAGATGAACATGATATGCAATAAAACATAGTTTTGAAAAAAATTTGATCATATTACTAGGGCTCCCAGTATTGTGAATTGTCCGATTTCGTTCATATTGGTACGATTACCCTGTCATGAAAATTTATATTTTACTAAAAAATTTCCAAATATTAATTTTTAACATTACACTTCAAAATTGCTTTTCTCATAACTTCTTTATGCTCGTAACACCTTCATCCTTATAAGTCCTCTGTTTCGTGAGATCTATCATATTATCTTTTTTTTTTGTAGGTGTTTTTAATATGTTATTTCTTAACTAGCTTGTAGTATCAATTTTCGACTAGTGAGCAAGGCCTTTTGGATGTTCTTTTCCACTGTAATTTCTTTCCCCTCTCTTTTTGTGCTGCCAACCTCTTCTGACCGTCTAGGGTGGTAAGGTGCACTATTGGGAGATGGCGGAGGTGCATCCTAAAAAATATAAAGGTTAAAGACTTCAATGAAATCCAAAAATGCAACATGCTGTACCAAATTTTTAGGGGAAATTAAGGCGAGAATTTTAGTATTTTATTCTCAAAAAATTTACAGTAATGCAAATTATTGCATTACTTCAAACATTCTACCCAACCTACTGCCGTAAACACTGTTGAGCTACAACCTGCGACCCCTGTTATGTATGAGTTATGCATTTTGCAGTACAAACATGTGTGCGTAGTCACCAACTGGAAATATTGAAGACATTTCAGTATAACAATAATATTACTTTTATTGTGTTACCTTTAATTTAAGATTAAAGACTCTTTCATTAAATTAGTGAAATTAGTTGGTGTGATAACCAACATATCATCTTGCATTAAAGTATTATTAAGTTAATAATAATTTTGATAAGAATCTTGTTGAATTATTTTATTTTATAATTTTAAACTGTGCATCAACATTAGTAAATTTTTTAAATTGTACTTTATTTTATATTAAACAAATTTTATTCTATGTAGCGCTTTAATATTAGTAAATAATATGAATAATATTATTTCTTGTCTTTAATATTGTTTTAATTAATTTTTAATAATTTGTGGGTGTAGATATGGAATTATTTATTTCACATTTATTTTGTTCTAAGTAATTTTAATTTTTCTGTTGTAAGTACTGCATTCAATTTTGTTTTTTTATGCATAAAATATAAACATAAATTACACACTACTTCAGTTTTTCTTAAATTATTATTATTATTTAATATTAAAAAATGACCACCGGGTTGGTCTGGAAGTAAAGTCACCACCATGAGTCAGCGGTTTAACAGTTGATTTCAGAGATGAAGGTTCCTGGTTCAAATCCTAGTAAAGGTAATTACTTTTATACGGAATTGAATACTAGACAGTGGTTACCGGTGTACTTGGATGGTTGGGGTTCAATTAACGATACTCTCTCAGGAATGGTCGGCCTGGGTTTGTACAAGACTACATCTCATTTACATGTCATACACATCATACTCATCTCAAAGGGTAATGTGGTTGCTTGTTGTTCTGAATGGAACAGATTGCAACGTACATAAATTAAGAGATAAAATGCAAAAAAAAATTAATTAGAAATAAACAGAATTTATTTTTCATGCCCATCATATGTTTTTCATTTACTTGCATTAACCTTGTAAGTCCTTGTAATAAGTCATTAACCTTGTAATTATACAGTACAGTCATAAAATACAAAACGTATCCTTGTGTTTAATACATTTTTGAGTTAATTATTTATCATATAAATAATGATAATCTATTAAAAAGAAATACATCTAACACTACTTGGCTAGTATAAAAAGGAAACTGCTGATTTGTTAACAGAAGAAAAAAATTACGAAGGTTTTTGTGTTTCCTGAAAATTGTGTTTTTGAACATACGAGATTTGGGTTCTGACCAACAATTTGCTTAAGAGAGTAATCAACCCAAGATTTGGCAAAAAAGCTTTTTTCCTTGATTTTTATTATTTGAAACCTTGTAAATTTTGTGGTATAAAATTATTTTTTCCATATTCAAACAAATAACCCCTCAAAATACTTCTTCATGAAACAGTAAAACATGAAGTACCAGCTGTCAACATACAAAATATTGCATTTTTCAACTGTACTTTACTTGGCTCCAGAAAATGGTAGGCAGTTCATTCATGAACCACTGACCTAACCTAACCTAAAGTATGTTGCAACAATATACCAAAGATTAATCGATGGTTCATTGTTGAAACGGTGTCTTAAAGGACATACAAAAAACTTAAACGAAATTTTACATAGCTGTATTTGGCAAGTGTGTAACAAATCTGAAAATGCCTCCAAAAAATTAATAGAAAGTGCTGTTTCTGAGGCATGCACTCAATTTAATTTTGGAAATGTTGCCACAATTAATACAATGAGAAAATCTGGCTTGTCACCAGACACAAGTACAGTTGTCGTAGGAAGGAAGAGGGATAATAAATGGAAGCTGAGGATGAAACAAGCTGGACATAATATTTTTTTCTTTTTTTAACGTCCGACTGTTCTGCAATTACTGCTAATGCAGACGGTGAATGATGAAATGATTTTTTGTAACGTATGAAAAAATGCCGTGGACATAATAGAATTTGAAGAAAGAAGATGCAGTATGAGGCTTACGAATCTCAGAGAAAAAGAGAAGAAGAAGGAAAATGAAGGTTTAACTTATGGGGCTGGAGAATTTTAGAATTATTCTGTAGTTGTGAGATGTATTTTACTCTTTATACTCTGCCTATTGTTTCCCGTAACTTTTGATTTTTCATGTATCTAAATTTTCAGAAAATCGTAACTTTGTTAGTTTTTAAGATAAATTCACTAGTCAGTGGTTACTGGTGTACTTTGATGGTTGGGGTTCAATTAACCATATTCTCTCATGAATGGTTGACCTGGGTCTGTACAAGACTACACCTCATCTACATGTCATTCACATTATCCTCATCTGATTGAGTCATGGGGTTGCTTAGTGTTCTGAATTGAACAGCTTGCAACATACACAAATTAGGGATAAAAAAATTACTGTTGAGTGAATAGATTGTTTATAAAATCCGAGCTTATAATGAGCATAGCATTGCTACGCTACAATAAAATAATTGTTCTAATATATCCTCAGAATGATATAAATTACTTATGTAAAGTGAGTACACGTGATGCTGGTCGCATTGGCGTAGTTGGTAACGTGCTTGCCTCTCATCATGCGGTCTTGGGTTCGAATCCCATTCAGGCACGGCATATTTTCATACGTTACAAAAAATCATTTCATCCTTCACCATCTGCTTTAGTAGTAATTGCAAAACATCGGATGTTAACAAAAAAAAAAAAAAAAGAGTATACGTGATGGGTGAGGGATGGGGAGCGGAGAATATCATCTGCTCTTCTGTTGGGGGCGCAAGCGAGTAGCCAGCCTCTACCACTTTGCTGTGGAAACGGACCTTTGGTTCTTTTGAATATGTGTTATGGGTATATACATCGGTAAACACTTGACATGCCAATCAAGTTTAAATATTGAACACTGTATTGGTGCTGATGTTAGGTATAATTTCAATCAGCCATTACAAAATTTTGTACTCATAGTCAAACAAAAATATGGGACTTTCTTTACTTATTTATACTTTCTTTATTCTAACCAAAAATTGGATATCATCAAGTTCCAAGAGAAAAACATTTACAATTTGCATTAATCAGAAAATCACATGGAAGAAACATTGCCATGTGCTGTATTCTTCCAGATATTATTACAAACTTTTTAACAAATTTACTAAAAAATTTTATTAAATTTGTTGTAAATAAATACTAAGTTAAAAAAATAGGAAAGAACGTGATGTGATTAAATAATTCAGCGAACAAATTTATTCTTTGAAATTTTGTCACTATTAGATCATGAAGGCACGTGAAGTTAGCCTACATGTGATGCAATATGTTATACTATTTTAAGACTTATTTTAAAGAATGTTATATTTTACATAAAATATTTTTAATTAATTACTGTATGATGGTAGGATAAAGCTCATAAATGAATAGTATCAAAATTTCTTTTATGTTTTACATTGGATTTTTAAACTTAAATAAAGCAACTAATTTTTTTAAATAACAAGATAACTTTTTTTAGGTTGTAAGTTGTTTATGTTTTTACTTGTAAATTTGTTGAGTACAAATGTAGATTAATTTATTAATAATTTTTATTTATATAATATTTTTATTATGTGATGAGCAGGTTTTAGTTGTATCTTCTATTGTGTATTTGAATAAAATTTTTAAGGTGCTCATTCCAGACTTGAATTTATGAGCCAATAGATATAGAACTTATTTAATACTCTAACAAATCTATTCAACTCTAAACAAATCAGGGAAGCTACCCCTGAACCACGTTCTCTAATCGTTCAGCCAGGATAATATGCATCTTCTAGCTTAATCGCTTTTGCCCACAATTTCGCCCACCATTATTACATGAAGTTAGCTGTTTACTTCTTCCTCTAATCATAAGATCTAAGTATTGTAATTTGCATATTTTATGGCTCTTGCAACCTCATTATCCTTCTCTGTCATTATGATAACTGTTCTTTGTGACACGAACCATCCAGCTCAACTTCAAAATCCTTCAGTACACCCATATTTTGATTTTGTTCTTCAAGTTTCAGTTCTCATTCCATAAAATAACTGTGTTTTTTTTTTTTTTTTTTTTTTGTTTAACGTCTGACTGTTTTGCAAATTGCTGCTAATGCAGACGGTGAAGGATGAAATGAATTTTTTGTAACGTATGAAAAAATGCCATGCCCGAGTGGGATTCGAACCCAAGACCGCGTGATGAGAGGCGAGCACGTTACCAACATCGCCAACGCGGCCGGCAAAAATAACTGTGTGCTCCATGATGTACTGGTCAGTACAACTAGCTTCTACGCCAGTAGACTCTGATTCAATTCTTTGTTAGGTTTAGAATTTTTTTCCATCACCATTTCTATACACCATTTATCATCTGCATTAGCATCTACATCATTGCATTAACATCTTGGTTAAGGAAAATAAGTGCATAAAAAAGGAAAAGTAGAGCTATAAAAGGTTAGTGAAAATCTAAAGTATCTTTACTTTTACTTTTGTGTTTAGGTCATCAGCTGAAAGGCTGGTTTGAACCTCTAAAGGCTTTATTTACTAAGTAAAGTGAGAAGAGAGGTGGTGCCCTATATGAATAACCTGAAAAGTTTGTATGAACAAAATATCTGAAGAATGGAAAATCGTACTAAGTTGAACTTTGAGCTTAAGTTAGGTACTACTGGGGGACCTGACATAAAAATTTTCATCAAAAATTTGTCAACTAGAGGAAGTAGTTTGTTCATGGCTTTATCACTTGTTTGCAATTTCTCAAAAACAGCATTTACAATTTTGTTTTTTAAATTGCCTTTTTAACTAAATTTTTTGTGCTTTACAAGATCCCTATCTTGTAGATAGATCCCTATCTTATGAACATTTTTCTGCATCAATCTTCCCACCAGAGGCTTCTACCTGCCTTTGATCTCCAAAACAATATTCTCAAAATTATTATTATAGTGGCTATTCTACAGCACTGAAGCATTAACTGTGATCTCCAAGGTGGCATTCATTCCTATTAATACTCATTAAACTCTTAGGGTATGTACACAGCAAGGCATACTTGCATAGCATACTCACATAGTGAAAGCACATCGCAGATCACATACTGAATTATGGGTGTGCACACCGCAGCATACATGATGGATGTTTACATCACTCATTCTGCAGTTCTTCTCAATTACCGTCATTTTGTTTATACATGTTTTAATTAAACATATTTTCAATACCACGTAAAGCGAAACCTTTTTTTCTAAATTTTCATGTTACTGAATATTATTAGATATATTAGTATATTATAACATGTGGGTCGTTGTGTGAAATGTCTTTTTGGGAGAAATAATTTTTACAGAGTAAATTGTAATGGATAATTTAAATTTAAAGAGTTTTTCTCCAATTTTTTTGAGATATTTTTCCATTTTTCTGTATTAAGTAAAATTTTCTAGGTATTTCTCTGGTCTATATTTTTGATTCGTAGCAATAATATTTTATCAAATGTTATTTAGATAGCTGTACAAACAATCTCTGGGAAAAGAATTTCTCACTTTTTACTTAAAACATATCTATTATGATGGTTTTTCACATTTGTCTCATGTTTCCACATAATTGAATTGCAGAAATAAGTTTTTCTTTTATGTCACTCATTTCAAATACAGTGTCAAGAGTTAAGACTGACTGACTTTTCTGGTGGAGAAACACCAACAAATTTATCACGAAATTATTCTTTTACACTCGTGTATGATTTCGTAGCAAAATATTGTTCAAGAATGAAAACCTGTTGTTCTATGATAAAAGACCTTCGTAACATGATCGAAAATAGCACAAAAATTTTACACAGCTCAAGGAGAATCAACTCACACTGCTGTACCTATACCGGTTGAGTAGGGCTACCAACTTCGTGTCACAAAACAAAATTTCCCTTTCTTAGAAAAGATATTAACAATTGGGTACAGGACTAAAAAATCACTCTGTACAATATACTTAGTTTTACAAACAAAATAATAATTATTGCTATTCTAGAATGTGATTTGTTTGTAGGAGTCAAAGTGAAAAGCCCTGGTGATGAAAAACCGAAGGTATACAAAAGAATTAATATTTGCATCTCTTATGTGCTCACTTGGCAGTGGTTTTACATATGGATACAACATTGTAATATTGGTTCATTTAGATATTCCGTTGAACAAGTGGTTAAAAAGAGAGAGTCATACGCCAGAAACTTTTGATGAATTTAGAAAGAGTTTGATTCTAGTGTATGGTGATTATGTTAAAATAAGTGAAGTAATATTTAGTCTAGGTTGTGGAGTAGGAAGTATGCTTTCACACAACTTTGCTCAACTATTTGGAAGAAGAGGTGGTTTAATAATGACAAATTTCATCTGTATTTATGGATCAATTTTTTGTGGATATTCTAAATATTTTGAAAGCGTGGCATCTTTAATTATCGGTTGGTTTTTACTTGGTGTTAATAATGGAATAAATACAGTATTAGCAAACATGTATCTAATAGAAATCGCTCCACAACAAATAAGAGGGCAAATTGCTTCAACATTTTCTTTATCTATACCCTTGGGTAAAACTTTTGGGGTGATTATTGCAAGTTTTCTTTTAAACACTATGTATTGGCCGTTGGCAATTTCATTAAATGTTATTCCTTCTTTAATTCAATTGATAGCCTTTCCGTTTTGTCCAGAATCACCTAAATATTTGATTGTCATCAAAGGAAAGGAACTGGAGTATAAAAAGGTGGTCAAGGGGCTTAATGATACATTAGAAATAAATGAAGAAACTTTAGCAAAAGCAAGAGGTGAATATTATCAGCACAAAACTGTTGGCTATTTGAGAATAAGTGATATGTTACGAAATTATATTCTTCGCCATGCTTTAACCGTAAGTGTACTGCTTGTAGCATCATTACAACTAAGTGGTATATCTGTTATGGACTATTACATATTAACCAATGAACATACACATAATAATGGCTTATATATTGATGAATTTTTAATATTTATTTTTGGAAATGATCTTCCAGGAATAATTAATCTTTTTATTATTCATAGAATATCCAGAAGAAAGCTACTCTTTGTAACATTTATAGTGATGGGTGCAATATCAGTACTGTTGTCCGTATTGGTGTCCTATAATGTATCACCAGAGTACAAAATAATTAATTACATCGCCATAGTTCTCTATCTTGTGGCGTATCAAATGGGTATTGGTTCAATGGGATGGTTTATTGTATCTGAGTATTTTAACACAGCAAATGCTGGTACAGCTTATGGGATCAGTTTTACTGCTCATTCGCTTATCAAAATTGTATTTTCATTGTTTTATATACCTTTTCAACAATTCATTGGTGGATTAGGCTTGTTGACCTTCGGAATTGCAAATTGTTTTCTGGCAACTTTCGTTTATAAAAGAGTTCCAGATACAAGAAATAAAACTATCAAAGAAGTTTATAAATCATTATATAACATTCAGCAGAAATCCTTCAAAAAGAAGCAAAAATATGAATATGAATGAGATATAAAATATTTAAAAAGTAAACAATTTATTAAAATGAAAACAAATTTCACTGCCAACATAAATTTGTTTGAAGAAATTTTACAATAATAAAAACAGATTCAAATTTATTTAAAAAATTTCTGTTATGAATTTTTTTAGTTTTATTTTAGTTGCATAAACAGCTTGGTTATTAGCGACTATTTTAAGGAATTACACAGTGGGTTTAAACACGTAATCATTTCCAGACCCTAGCAGGAAATCGAACCTAGTACCTTCCACTTGGTAGGCTAGTGCACTAACCTTACACCATGGAGACGACCTGTTATGAATTTTAGTGTACTCTTTGTTTAAATTAAAAACATTTTGGCCGCCTCCGTAGCATAGTGGTAGCGCGCTAGCCTACTATGCGAAGGCCCTGGATTTGATTCCAGGCCAGGTTCTGGAAATTTTCACAAGGTAAAAACCCACTGTTCATATCCCACCTACTATGCGAAGGCCCAGGATTTGATTCCAGGCCAGGTTCTGGAAATTTTCACAAGGTAAAAACCCACTGTTCATATCCCACCTACTATGCGAAGGCCCAGGATTTGATTCCAGGCCAGGTTCTGGAAATTTTCACAAGGTAAAAACCCACTGTTCATATCCCACCGTAGTTGCTAATGACCGAGTTGTTGATGGGACTTTAAATAAAGTAAAAAAAAAAAAACATTTTCACAAATTAATTATAATTTAATTTATTAATTTGTATTATAGGAATATAGGCTAATATGAAAATTCCTCATATTATGAGGAATTCATATTACATTAATGAGACAAATAAATGTAGAGAAAAAAATTGTTCATGTTCAATGACAATGAAATTTTTTAGGGTCAAGTTGGCAACCTTGGAAATGCTATTACTCATAGTATTTAGAGAGAGTCTCTCTCTACATACCATGCTATTACTTACCTGTTCACTCATAATTGAAAGGTAAGGGGAAGAACTTACTAAAACCAATTTTACAAATTTTACAGGAGAGCAAAAGCAAAGACTGAAGATTCATATTTTGTTAAAGTACACTTTTTTATTATTAAAAACTGTTTAAAATGCTTCATTATTTATTTCTAGAAAGTTAAAGTTCTTTGGTTGTAATTTCCTTTCATTATCAAAACTGTAGTGCCAGAACAACAACACGTGGGCTACAAATGTCAGTTGAAGACCAAGATAACATCTACTTTACTGGCCAAAGGAGGCTGGCCAATTTTGGCAGGAATAGCTAACCAAATGTTCCATTCACCGTACTACTAGCAGTAACATCTCACTGACAGTTGGACTATTGTGTATCTATGAGTTTATGCTTTATAACCTTAGATGAGGTATTATAATTGCTGTGTGGAGACTATGATTGGCTACCAGAAGGAAGCCAGATTTGATACAACTGTTATAGTAAAAATTAAGCCAATAGAGACGTTTAAAGTGACTACTTATTGCACCATTATCTGCCTTGCCCATCCCACTACATCAGTTATAATTTTTAACTCGCACACCTCATTTGTGTGTGATGTATCGGTTAAAAAAAACAATTCCATGCAACATAAAGTTTGTTACACCACATGAAAAAACTGTGATTTGAGAAAGGAGGCTTCGAATGATCCATCAGTTCATATTTCCTATATGAGTAATTGATTAATTAATTAAGTAGTTTATCAATTATTGATAAACTTAATGAGTATTGAGACTGATAAATTGATTTTATGAGATGTGACTATTCATTCAGAATTAATCTTACATGAAAGTAAAAGTTTTAAAGGATACATAAAGTGACAAAAAGAAAATTAATTTTTAAATATTTTTATTCAACGATCTGTTAGTACTTCGTACAAATAAGTGTTTCTGAGATTACTTTGGGCTATCAAATTTCTATTTTTGGCTCAAACAAAACATATTTGCGAGGTTTCTCTTCTTTCTGAAATAAAAATTAAATTTTGATATTATTTATAGTATTTGTCTTGATAGTGCTGAAGATATTTATTTGGTTTTCCTTGGACACCATTTGACCAGGAAAATTTTATTTGTTTAGTTTTACTAAAAACCAAGGAAAAATGGTTAACTTTCAGAACTGAAAAAGTTATTTTAAACAAACTGTTGAATTTCTGTATTTAAATAATAATTTTTTTACAGATTTATACAATCTAATTTCAAAATATCAATGCAAGTATAATTTAAGAAAAGAAATGATTCTATTACAGGCTGAAAATAGATCATAACCATAGTAAATGATTTTGTGTCTATAATATAAGTAATGTCACATAAGCCTAAGTGCACAGTGAACGCTGGTCGCAGGTCGCTGGTCACTTACAAGCTGGAGCCTGCTAGTAGGAATAGACCATTAATCGGATGTCTCACAGTAAACGCTGGTGGAGAAAGCTGTGCACTTGTCATCTGTGCATATCAGCTTACTGGTTTGTTTTGCATAAACCGGCCTGCTGCTTGCTAGCAGGTTGCTGAGTGTACTTGGCATCATATAATACGTATTTATAAATAATTACATCTTATTAATTTATTATAACATAGGTTAATAAAAATAACTTAAAAGATTAGTACTGGCCAAACAATGCTTTATTATATTAAATATCGGTAGTCAAAATGTTGAAAAAACGTATTTCAAAGTAATCACAAGTCTTTCTTCTGGTAATATTGGTTGCTTGTGCAAATTGAACCATTGTTTTTGAAAACTAGTTCTACTTTCAACAACATAATAAAAACGTTTCCAGAGTCATTCTCATGCATTTAAAAAAACTTGTCTCTATCTTTTTTAATTCCAGAAAAAGATGATTATGCCGAACAATTTTCTGTTCTTATTAATGTCACTAACGGTATAGTCTTTAAATAATAATAATTTCGTGAAAACGTTTTCCATAAGAAATAATTAATCATCTCTGCTGCAACTGGAACTCATGTTGAATACCAACAACTGAATGAAGGTTAAGCGCTTAGTTACATGCTACCACTATGTGCGTTCGCCACCATGAATCATCAGTACCTGAGACCAGCGACCAGCGTTCACTGTGCGCTTACCCTTATGTTAAAATAGTGTATTAATATTAATATTAATACAATATTGGTTTTACTTTAAAAAGTCACTTGGGAATTGGAGGGGGAAATGCAGTAGCATCGGCATTAAGATCACAAATACGATACTGTTTTCACTTAATTTTACTGATGATCAGGAGTTATTTGTGGAGGATAAGCATACATGATTTGGAAGTTACATGAGGAATATTGAAAGTTTGGGTGTTAAGTCAATTTCGACGAAGTAAAGTACACGTTTGTAGGAGGTGGTGGTAGGCAATTAGTAATGGTCAATGAATCCATCATGAAACCGTGTTATGAGTTAATGTATTTAGGATTGCATCATCATCATCATCATCATCATCATCATTCATGTTCTGCTTCAAAGCAGGTCTGTACATTCAGCCCTCCATCCCTCCCTATTTTGTGCCAACCTATTCACCTCCTCATACCTTCTTCTCTTTTTCACATCATCATCAAGCATTTTGTACCTTTTGTGCCTTCTTGCCTTCCATCCATTAACTTGTCCCTCCAGCACGTCTGCAATTAGACACTCCCTTCTCAATCAGTGACCCAGCCACCTATGTTTTCTCCGTCTCACCGTCTCCAGCAGCCCCCTCTTCTCCCTCACTCTCTAAAGCACCTCCTCATTACTAATTCTTTTCAACCATCTAATCTTTTCCATCCTTCTCCAGATCCACATTTCCATTGCCTCCAACCCCTTCTCGTCCTGCTTCCTCAAAGTCCACGCCTCCACTCCATATGTGGCCACACTCCACACAAAGCATTTAGGCAATCTCTTCTGCAATTCCAAATGAAGCCCACTGCACAAAATCCATCTTTTCCTACCGAATGCCTCCTTGGGCATTGCAACCTTCATCTTCACCTCTTTGGCACACCTCATCATCTGTTACCAGGGATCCAAGATACCTAAAAGACTTGACCTGCTCTATTTTATTTCCTTTCAGGGTTACCAGAATCTTCTTTGGTGCCCTACTTATCACCATACATTTTGTCTTTTGAACATTTTATTCTCATTCCATATATGTCACAAGTCCTATCCAACCTCTTAAGCATATCCTTCATCCCTTTTTCACTTTCTGCCAACGTGCCATGTCATTAGAAAAACGTGTACACTGTACCCAATTCCCTCCAACCTTGACACCCCAGCCACCATGTATTTACCCTCTTGAATTATTTCTTCCAAGTATATATTAAATAACCTTGGTGACATGATTGCAAAAGTCTACAAATGCTGGGAGTGCAAAGGAAATTGCACTTAAGATTGCAAAAGGAAGAGCTGCTAAAAAAACATGAATCTTATAATTTTTAGCTGGAATACAACCATTGAAGTCAATGGGCAATCATATATAAAAGTAATTGAAAGTATCACTACCTATGAGGAGGTGTGGGGGATGTAAAATTAATGAAAATGCCAAAAATCTGGAAGTAATGGAAATTGACTATTGACATTAGAGTTGTGGCATTATGAGATCAGACAGACTTAGAAATAAGGTTGAAAAGGCTAGAGCTGGAGTTGATGCCAACATTGTGGGAACAGTGGAAGTTAAAAGTTACAGATGGTATGGGAACATAAAGAGGATGCCTGTAGGTGGGATAGCCTCAAGTGATACGCAGGTGGATGCAAAAGATGAGACATGAGAGAGGGACCCTGAGGTTGTTGTGCTGAGAGAGTGTTCGTCGAGCTAGGAGGCTAAGAGACTTGGGGAGGATGTCTGGCAGAATAAGGTTGGATGGAAGTTAGTATGTGAAAAATGCTGAAGAGTGTAGTTAACTCACATATAATATTTTTAATACAATTATGAATATTACAGCTTGTTTTTATGCTGAGGTTTATCAGGACAATAGCCCTAAGCAGATAATCAGTTAGTAACCAAAAGTTAATTATGGGTATTATTATTCTTCTTCTTCTCCCTGCCATGGATTAGGCCTTCTGACCTGTTACGACTTCTTCGCCCATCTTTTTCGTGGTCTACATACATCTTCAGCATGCCTGCTGAACAAATATCTATCTTCACTCATGTGTATTAAGTGTTCCTTCAACTTCTCTCTGTATTTTTCAACTGTTTCTAATAAACAGACATTTAAATGGCCTGGATATCCTTATTTCTAATGTAATCCATCAAACTTCATCCCTGAACTCTTCTCAAGAACTGCATTTCCGCCACTGGATCTGGCGTTCATCCTTCTCTCCACATACCCAGGACCCACTATGCATAGAGCAATACTGGAACAGCCAGAGTCTTGTAAAACTTCAACTGGGTATCATTTCAAACTCTTTTATCACTGACCACACTATTGTTCCACATACACATCAAAAAACGATTCAGTTTATCGAGCATGTCATTTTTAGTGTATGTTAGATCACATCCCAGGTATTTATGAGGGCTGTTCAAAAAGTATCAGACCTTCTGTCCTCTCGCTGAAACGAATGAAGCGCTGGCGGCCAAGCTTAGTAGGGATGTGGAGGGTACTATCATGCGCACGCATGCATTGTTTCGTGTCATGACAAAGCTTCCATCGCCAGCAGTCAGCCTAGTAGTGTAGACCTCTCTGTTGTGCTCGGTGATTTTTATCACGTTATAAAATGACAGAAAAACTTGAGCAGCGTTACTGCTTTAAATTTTGCCAAAAGCTTGGCGATTTGCAAGTGGAAACAATTCGCAAGATTCAACAGGCTTTTGGGGAGTCTGCCATGAGCTGTACTCGAATAAAAGAGTGGTACAATCGATTCAAAAATGGTCAAACGTCAGTGGAAAGTGAATCGCGTTCAGGCAGGCCATCGACAAGCCGAAATGAGAATATTATTGAAAAAGTGCGAAATTTAGTCACCGAGGACCAAAAGAATACTATCTTGAGGTTCTTTGTCGCCTACGTGATGCGTCCGGTGCAAACGACCAAATCTGTGGGCAACAAAAACTTGGCAGCTCCATCACAACAATGCACTTGCCCATTCTGCACATCTAATTTAGGGTTTTCTGGCTAGAAACAATACTCCTCTGGTTCGCCCAGCTCCGTACTCCCCCGACATGGCTCCCTGCGACTTCTGGCTATTTCCTAAGCTGGAAATGCCCCTGAAAGGAACTCGATTTCAAGAAAGATAAGACATAAACAGAATACGATGGCCAAGCTTAACAGCATTTCAAAAGATGCCTTCCAAACGTGTTTTGAACAGTGGCAGAAGCGGTGGGAGAAGTGTGTGCATCACCAAGGAGACTACTTTGAAGGGGATTAGAAGGGGGGGTCCAATACTTTTTGAACAGCCCTTGTAAAATGCTGTATCTGCTCTATCAGGGACTCATTGATAATTATTTTTGTTCATACGGGCTTTTCCCCTACAAAGCCATCGATTTTGTCTCTGCAGCAGATATATCAAAGTTATATTCTTTAAATATTGTACTCAGATTAAAAACCCCTTTTTGCAAATCATCTTCAGATTCTACTATCAGCACCTGATGTGAAAAGCATATTTAAGTAGTTCCCTTTCCCCACTTCAATGCTTTGAGAACTACCTGTTTGCCTACCCAAAGAGCAATATCAATGTACATATTGAAAAGAAGCAGACATAAATTATATCTTTGTCTTACACCTCAATTTATTAAAATCTGCTCTCCTTGAGTGCTGGTTTTTAACGAAATACTTGTTCCATTGTAAAGAGACCTCTCTACAAGATTTGGGGGGTATCCTCGAGCATACATATTTTCCCACAATGTCCTCCGTATCACCCAATCAAAAGCCATTCACTGTGTCAATGAAAAGAAAAAGTTATTGAAGAAATAATTGTTATTAGGCCTATTTACAAAATATGTAATATTTTTTTTTAAAAAAAGTGTTAACACCTAAAAATTCCTTATGAATTAGTGACAGAACAAAGCGTTGAGTTGTTGAACAGCCTAAAATTAGAGCAGCATATATAAATACTTGTTCACTTTCAGATCCTGGAATTAATTTTTGTAATCGTCTAAGAGGTGAATCTGTTTTCTTTTACAAGGGGGAATTTGAACTGTCAGCCAATTTTACTATCAGTATAAAATCAATAATTGGTATAGAGATTTTATCCCGTAGGAATTTTGATCACCTGCACCTTGATTCAGGAAAACTGAATAGATAACAGTTGAATTGTTTGTTATTGGTATACAAATTAATTTACCTCATGTAAAGAATATGATATTGCATATTTCAATGAACTTGGTAATCTTCCATCATTATAAGAGGTATTTTTGTGTATGTCACCAGACAACGTAAACTTCATGATGAAACGGCGGTTTTTGTCTGGAAACTGAAAAGAAAACAAGTATTATTTTCATTATTGTTTTAACATTAATCTAGAAACTAACAATAAAGTTTTTCTCCAAAATCTTGGTATAAAGTTAATGAAAAGAATAAAAATGTAATTTCATCGGTTAACGTGTTCAATTTTAAAATTGATTTTATTCACATTTACTCAGCGTTCGATAATATAAATTTAGGGGAGACCGGGGGAATCGCGCCACACTGGGTTATTCCGCCACCCCATGTATAACTCAAGCCTTGAGTCGGATATCTTGAGTCGGGCTATTGTTATAGCAGCTTATCATGGTTTAATTTTATCTCATATCAGGTATGCCATACTAGTATGGGGTAATTCATCACAGGGTAACATGGAAAGAGTTTTTAAAATACAGAAAAAAGCTGTTAGGTGTATGATGGGAGTCAACCACCTTGCCTAATGCAGATCACTATTTAAAGAGTTGCAATTGCTCACAGTTCCTTCTTTGTACATTTTTGAAGTGATAATGTACGTAAAGAAAAATACCTTTTTACAGAATTTAGATGTTCACAACCACTACACAAGAAACAGAATCAATTATTATGTTGCTAATCACAACACTAAATTGTTTGAACAAAAACCAACTTACGCAGGTAGAAAATACATCAATAAATTGCCACAAGGTTTAAAAAGTTGTGTCAATTTAAGTCATTTAAAAAAAAAAGCTAAAACAGTATTTGATTGATGAAACATTTTATAGTGTGCACGAATTCCTTTCTAAATAGTTTTTGGTTGAAAAGTATTTAACTTGTAATTAATCAAATATTGTGTACTATTTGATACAAAGGGGTTCATGACAAGCCTACTGAGTTTAGCAGTAGCAGGAAAAAATTATTGGTAAGTGATGAATTCATCATTGTGTTTGATTTTTTTTAAATTTTAATTTTGTGTGATATTTGATACAATGGGGTTCATGACAAGCCTACTGAAGTAAGCAGTAGCAATAACAATTTTCTGGTGGTAAGTGATGAATTTATCATTAGTGATAAACTTTCAGTTTATCAGTTTTATTGACATGTCCTATACTCCCTTTGGAGTCTCCTGGATGCAAGTAAAAAAAAAAAAAATATTCCCGGGATAGGTGCTAGAACCTAGCAGACAACGCCATAAGCACTATCTGTTGTGTCCACAGTAGAGTGAGAACTAAATTAGTGTGTAGAACAATTTTAGTTTTTATTGATAATTTCATCTAATTTTTCACTTTCAAACTATTGAGATATGTAAAAATTGCGTTGATAATAGACTTGTATGAGTATTATATATGTATAGAGTATTTATTTAGCCACATGTTAATGTCAATGTCAATATATCTGTTTGTTTGATTCCTAGTTGGTGTGGGTTACCTATGTTTGCCATGTTGTCAAGTCAGGTTAATGACCCCACCCTAAGACGGGGTTATGCCACCATCCTGGAAAGATGGCGGCTTAACCCCAAGTCATAGTCTCATTATCTTCATGCAATTTCCATACAATTTCAATTGTCTCGTGTAAAAAAACAGATCACAGAGAAGGCGAAATGATTCAAAAAGAGCTGCAGGCTACTATACAACAGGTCGCTAAAGGAAAATCTATTAAATGTGTCGTCGTGGTATTTTATATTTCTGGGACTTCGGAAATGGTAAAATATAATGGTAAAACCAGAACACGACTCCTTCTGGAGGAAATTACTAGGCTCTTGTATCTTTCAAAAAGTGGTGCTACTGATGAATGCTTAGGGCTATATCCCACTAGAACACCACGATGGGGCAACCAGTGGTGACACCACCCAGAATTCATATGACATACGGAGCATATCTCACCTGGTGTCAACTTTGTTGCACAATCGGCTGTGTAGCGCTCATACACTCTACTGGTGTCTCCACTGCTCTGGTTGCACCACCAGTAAAATGTACAGAGTAGCCCTTAAGCAATGGCCACACTGAAGGAGGCAAGATGGAAATGGCACCCGGATGCTTCTTCCACCTAAAACCAACAAGTGTAATGTTGTGGTGGTGGCCGCACTAAAGCCACCTAGCATTTTTGAAGCTGGGTGACTCGCCAGGCGTGCATCCTAGCTAACCAACTTGTTGGTTCAGTAGGTGTCAAGGCTGGTGGCTGTACGGTGATTAGTGATTTTTAAGTAACTGAGTAACATCTATTTAATAATATCAAACATTTCTCTTCTCATTCTCAAATATTCCACAAATTTATTTTCATACAATGAGTGTCTTTGTACAAGTGATAAAGTGCACCGAAATCTTCCCTACTGATATTAATATAATGTAACCACTTCATTTGAACAACCTAAATTGTCACCTAATTTTAAAACTAAACTTTCCACAAGCATTAACTCTTTACACAAATCTAGACATGACATTGTTGCTCCTATCTGAATTCAACTGATGTAGTTGCAATGTGCCACCTCCCTCTTGCAGTCCGGCCATAATGAATCTTGCCACTAGTGGCAAGAGAGTCTAGACTCTTGCCTCTTCATCAACACTTGCCTCTTGCAGTGCGGCCATAGCCTTAGAGTCTCCTGGGTGCACCTTGTAACAAATGAAAAAATATTGGAGAGAATTAAAGTAGGCTAAGTGAGAAATACTTACTTGTGGCCTATTAGCAATTGCACACAAATATGGGAAATACAGCTCAAATTTTTCAATATTTTCATCAGCCTCTGTGGTTTTTGGTTCCTCAACTTCAATTCCAGTTTTATATTTACCATCTGATAATTCTTTATCATCTTCGATTAGAACACAACTGTAAAAATTTTTGAACATTTTATTTATCATATACTGTAACAAAATATAAAGTAGATAAGGCAATAAAAACAGTTACTTGTGAAGTTATAAAAGGTGTCTTGATACCTGGCGCTAAAATACTTAATTTTTTGTTTTCTATAAAAAGCAAAGTTTTCTTTTAAAGTTTTCATATCCATTAGGCTATTATTGTCCTTTTTATTGAAATTAATTTTTAGTTAGGTATTATTTGTTTTTGCTTATATTTTTTTATGTTTTCTTAGATCTCTCTAGAAAAATGTAGAAGGTACATTTTTTGGTTCTTTTATTTTTGATAATTCCGGATTTTTCTCAAAATTATTCAACCAATTTATTATAAAAGAGCCAAATGCTCCATTGATTCAATTCAGGGTAATTAGATGACATAAGGTAAATCTGAATAGGTGCATTAGTTTGCTGAAAATCAGTTTGCACCTCAAAAGAGTTCTGCGTATTGGAAAGATTCCATAGATTCAATTGGTTGGTTTTTTTAAGTAAAAATTAATATTAATTAGTAATTTTGAGACACGCCTAATTTGGTAGATATATAATTCTCAGAAGGTTAACGTAAATTAACTTGAAGGGTGTCGTTTGCGTTAACAAAATAAGGAATTTGGGTGTGAAGATCGTAAGGGGAGTAGAAAATTTTAAAAGAAGTTCTCATGTGAACGAAACAATTAAGATTTGTTACAACCAAATAAATTAAAATTTAGTAGATAGTCCCATGAGGGAAAAGACAGAAAGGAACCCTCTTGGGCCTTTGATGTTTGAACATATCCAGGCAGAGGTGTGGTTAAACATTTGTCATTGGCTTACGGGTATCTATATGTATAACATGTGTCTGATTTGAGGATTTTTGGTGGGAATTAGTTGGGAAGGAAGTCGAAAAGGGAAGATAAAGGAGTAACGGCAGTTAGTTGGAAACAAGAGATCGAAGGGTGCACAGTGAGGTTGGTGGGCGACAAAACGCTAAATGACAGACAGTTGAGATTAGGTTTAAATATTAAAGTATTGCAGTTACATAGTATATCAAGTAAATACTTTGATATTACTGTTTGATCATGGACAAACAGTAAAAAAACAAAAAATCACCATAAATTCTCCAGCATCGCAATTTTAAATTTACGCTAAGTAAGAAACTAGATCACTGTGAAAATAACACCATTCAACTTTATTCATCTTCTTCTTCTTCTTCTTCTTCTTGATAGTCACTTCTACTCCAAATCATCATTAAAAAACTACAGGACCTGTTCCGCACCAGCAACAAAAGATCCCGATTTGTGCCCTCCTGACAACTGGTGACTTCCGATCAGTTGAGGTATCCTGGTCAAGACATCCTCTGAAAGCGATGGGTCCACAACTGCACCATACGACATCAAGTAAAGCAACAGTAGTAAAACACCTTTAGGTATTTATAAATCATTGGAATTTTAAATGTGTACACAAATTTTTATTTTATTCAATCGTCTCTCTTTTGTATATTTAACAGGGTTTGTCCCAATCAATGTATTTCCAATTAAAATTATAAGTAGTAATCTCATTCTGTGTTATGTTTTATAAACCACCTATTTCCACTAAACCATCTACCGAACCCCACGCATAAAAAATAGATTTATAATTAAACATAAAATTTATATTACAAAAGTGGCAATCTTTATTGGGGGGACTTTTGATTATAAAATAAATTGTAAAAGACTAGTACAATATTGCAAATTGCCGTATTTATTCTTAGTTACGTAAGTCTTTAAGTTTAATAACATTTGTAATATTACATTTTGTGTATCAAAGAGAGATATAACTTAATGGATGAAAAATCTGTTGTATAACATACCGACATCTATCTCAGTAAAGTCATGTAATATGTGAAAACAAGTCAAACAGCTGAAATAGAGAGGCATGTAACATCAATGTGGTGTGCTTTTGGAAGCCAAAGTAAAATCCTGAAGAAGCAGAAAATCCCTTTCTAAGAAGTTCTGTTTTTAATTAATGTTTACTTTCTATCCTTTCATAAGCTACATAGACATGGTATTTTACAAAAAGCATGAGAGCCTGGCCAAAACATAAAGATTTATGGAAAGACTAAATATTAAATTGAAAGACAGAGTGAGAAATGAGGATATTCGGCAGAAAACTAAAATAATCAATATAAAACAGCAATGGGCTGAAATTATGGAGGTACAGAGGGGAGACCTATATCCAACACTTGATGGTGACAGGCTGATGATGGCTACATTGAAGACGACGAAGAACTAGAAAAAAGCAGCAAGATCTAATAGTTCTTACCATTTATTATTTTCTAGGCTTTTCACTGGGGTGTTGTTTAGGTCATCAGCCGAAAGGCTGGTTTGAACCTCTAGAGGTTTTACTAGGTAAAACGAGGAGTGAGGTGGTTTATTATTGGCTTCCTCACTGAGGGGAGAAGTAGCCTATGCTTATCAGCATGCCAGGCCCTTCAAAAAGTACCCACTTTCCACCCTGTAAATAACACCTTCACTTTATCCACCAGCAGGTCTGGCTGTACAGTGAAGTTCATTACTCTCAGAGAAGATAACTCTGACTAGTAGTGTCTTTTGCACTTCTACCTCTTCTGTTCTTAAATAGTTCAGTCATATAATTGACCGACTATGTGATAAGAAACAGAACTATTTTTTGTATCCCTGAACCAACAGATCGAGTGCAATTAATTTAACATTTCACCTGCCTGTTATGGGGATTCCACTGGGGTATTACTAACTATGTGGCTGAATATTCTTAGGGGAATTTTGTTAATTCGATAATTATGAGGTAGAATATGTATGCCATTTTTTTACTTACTCCCAATTGTAGCGGTATAACCTTTCTTCCCACTCGTCATCATTTTCAATGTCCCTAAATATAAAAAAATAAATTGTTGGCTTCAATGCAAAGAATAACACTTAACGTAAGTCTAATTTCATTAAAAATGACATTCTAATCTGCACGAAATGTATAAAAATGTATATCATCAAAGCATACTGTAAAATGGGGTGAATAGCAACATTTTGAACTTTGACCATAAATATTTACATAATACTATACAATAAATGGAATTTAAAATTGCCTTGGCTTATAGGTTGTTCCACCCTCTACAAGCCCACAACTTTGGTTTTCCTTTTAAGCACGAGATAAAATTTAAAAAATTAAAAACATGCTATTTCTATTTACAGAATCTGTAGGGGCAAAAGAAACAATCAGTATTGTTGAGGGGTAAATAGAAATGTCATTCTGAATAAACATAAAATTTATTGAATGTGATTCTGACACCCTCTAATTACAAAACCAACAAAGTTCAAAACAATGAATGAATTTTGCATACAGACTTCGCAAGCATACGAGTATATTCGACAAGTGTGTTTAGATTTCCAATACACTTTAACAATTGCAAAATCATTAGGTTGCAAGTAACTATTGAGTTCTAGCTTTTGAAAGTGGCATAATAACTTCAAGTCTGCAGAAGAGTCAAACAGAATGAGGTCTGGATTGCTCTCTTGAACAGAATAGTCCGAATCTTCTGATTACTATTCATAGACAGATTTTTAATTTTTCTTCTGTCTAGAAACACTAAACATTTCGTTTTTTGTACTGGCATTGTTAGTGCTTGTACTGTTACTAGTACCAGATATGCTTGGTGCAGATCCTGACCTGGATCTGCAAACATATGTAATATATTTTTTTCTTTAAATTTTCAATCATTTTAAAAATTCTAAAAGAAACGTTATCTGTAACATTTATTTTTAATGTACTATAATAATGTTGTATGTTCTATATTCAATGCTAACTTTATTAGAGTTATTGTTCTTGTTTCTCTAAGTGAACAGATTGTAAATTTGCTGATTTGATAACAAAAAAATCTTCTGCTGTTTACATAAAATTTCTGCCTATGCTTTTAAATGAGTTTTGAGTTATCTATTCATAATGGAACTACTTTCAAAATTATTTAAGATATCTGAAAGATTTTTTTTTTGTATTTTCATGGCTAGTTCATATAATGAACTAGTTCATATTATGAACTAGCAAAAAAAAATAAAACAGAAAATAAACAGAAATAACTAATATGTTATATTAGATTTTGATCAATTTTTTGGGAACAATAAAAATTAAAAATAATTAATGGTATAAAAGTTTGTAAAATACTAACTCGGTTAACAGTTCCACTGCTTTCAAAAGTGGTTGGGATGGCAGGCTGAAATTCAATAAAATTAATGTGAGTTGAGTTTAGTACAATTTAAAACCTAAATGCTCAGTTTGGTAAAACTGTTATGTTCTTGTTACTATGCAATTAATCTTTTGGTGGTAATGGGTGTACTGGAAAGATTGTTTCTTGTGATGTGCTTAGAGTTACCACTGGAGGCACAGCAGAGAAATGTTATCATTGGTGCAGCAGAAAGTTTAAAAGTTCTATAGTTTTATTGGTTACATTTTCTTCTTCTTCTCACAATCAAGGATTAGGCTCTCGCCTGTTCTGACTCACATCAGTGACAAAGTCGTTGAATCATTGTCATCTCTTGTGTGGCTTCCCAACATCCCTCCTCTCCTCGATCCTGTATTTCAAATTGTTGAAGGGGATCTTTTCCTCAGGTATTCTCTCTATGTGCTCCCTCCACCGATTTCAACATTCTGCAATCTTCCTGTTCGGGTTGTAAATATCCAGTTTTATTCTTATATCCTTATTTCTTAGTTGGTCCTTACGATTTCAACCCTTTGTTCTCCGCAGGAATCGCATTTCTTTCACCTGTACTTTACTCTCTTGTGGTTTTGTAGTAATTCACGACTCACTACCATATAGTAGGATTGGGGCAGCCATCACCTTGTAAATTTTATCTTAGTTTCTTTCCTTGTTTACCTGCCTACAGTTCTCTAATACTTCTGCAAGGTGCTAACTTTTTTCTCTATGTTCAAATCTTGATCAAATCAGATGTCACAATCTAAATAATTGCATTGTGATTCTAGTTCCAACACCACATCATTTACCATACTAATTTTAGACCTGGTGGGGTATTTACCAGTATATGCCATTAGCTTTGAAATAATTTTATTGGTAACATTTTGCAAAATAAATAAAGTTCATTAAAATATTATAAAAACTTTTATTTTAACCTAATGTAGGTACTGAAAGAGACTGAGTCTGTTTTTACCTGGTTTTAATAGTATGAAAGATTTATAATTTTTCTAACATCTTCATGAATTCATTAAGCAACTAAAATAATCTCTTAATATCGGTAAGTATTAAAAATGAAGAAGAGGAATACTTGCAAACTTAGAAAATAATTTTCTGAAAGATTTGGAGCCTGTTTTTCCTTTAAGCCCTTCATATTATGATGACTAGCTCTTGAAGACATGAAGGTAATTGTGCTGATGAGCGGTCACACGGTTACTAACAGCCACACAACATGAATGTATGGATAGGACGCTAGCCTTCTATCACAGCTGGTTCTCTTCAGGCTTTTGTAAAAGGAATTAAGGAGTCTCCTTCCAGTTGACGACAGAAGCCCTTTATAGCTATAGAGCTAGAACTGCATCAAACCAGTCGAGAGACTGATGACAAAAAAAAGTTATGATGACTGTGTACCAGAAGGTTATTTAGTTAAAGTTTTTTTGTATAAAGTGTTGAAGTGTAATGATTGCACTTATACAATTATGTAATTAATATTATTTAAGTTTCTTAAGTTTCTAAATTTTTTTGATATACTATAGAAAAGTCATTTATTCAGTGCAATGACGCATTGATTTAACAGAACCAAGCAACAGAAATTGGTTTTTTATATTATTTTCTGTGAAATAAATCTTATATAGCCTGCATACTCATAGCCTCAGTCAACCGAAAAGCGTTTTTAACTAAGAAAGTGCAGTGACTTATTACTGATAATACTACTACATAGATTTCTGTGTGTAGCCTAAGGCCATATTTCAAAAGACCACTTATATGAAAAATAAAATTTGATACTTACGTCATAATTACACATGAATGAATTCTGAAACAAATACAAAAAAAATTAATTTTATACAAATGACTAAAGATATAATATCTTCTACAGATTTAAAAAAAATAAAGTTTTTGTTTCAATAATATTATGTACTCTGATGATGGTGGATCCACCGAAACACGTGTAAGTGAAAATAAAAGTTAAGGCAGCTTAAAAAAGTTTAGTGTAATTTATTATATAGCCTAACAGAATTAATTTCAAGCTGCAGGATGCATTATAAGGATTTATTTTTGAATTTTCTATACTGTGTACTATTGTAAGCTACAAATAGCCAAACTATTGATGGTTATGATAATTCTTAAGTACCAACACTTTTTCCAAAATTTAGGAATTATCTTAACCAACAGGTTTGAGGGAAAACTCACTAGTTATAATTAGTTACATTTAAGTAGTAATTTGACAAAATTAGTTGTAAATATAGCCAATGATCAGTCATCTGGGATGGAGTTGTACTCTTCAGGAGGTGTGTGTTTCCCCTCTTTGTATTAGATCCTCTCTTTCACCCACCAAACTTTAGCCAATCTTCAAGGTGGTTCTTCTTCCTTTTGGCACTCTATGGTAATTGATGATTGAATGGTTTTGGTGGGGTTAGAGGCTGGTTAACCAAAGGTTTTTAAGGTTTTGGTAGTGTGTCAATTAGGTCAGTCCTTTCAAGATTTGGCTACAAGGAGGTTTAACAAATAGAAGGTTATTCATAAAGCAGGAGGTAACAGCTACATTTAGAGGTGACAAGGAGGACAAGAAGAAAAAATTTTTTTTAAAATTTATTTATTTAATGTCGCATCAACTGCAAGGTCATTAGCGACGACATTGGGGTGTAATTGTGCGTAATGAGGATGAAATGATTTTTTTGTACCGTATGAAAATATGCCGTGCCTGAGTGGGACTCGAACCCAGGACCGCATGAAAAAATAATTTGGAGGTATACTTAAGCATTTATTTTTATTTAAGGGGCTTGTATTTATGTCAAAGTTGCAAGGGAATAGGTTGCCTTTGTTTATTTTTTTATCAAAATATTTCAAGAATAGTTACGTAAATTAAACTGTAAAAACTCATTTATTATTTACTCTTTTTTGAAGAAACATAGTTTTTATTTGGTGAATGAAGTGAAGGTGTCATTTACAGAGTGGAAAATATGTGCTTTTCAGAGGGCTCGGCATGCTGATAAGCATACTTTTCCATTCAGTGAGGAAGGCAATGGTAAACCACCTCACTCCTCGTTTTACTTAGTAAAACCTCTACAGGTTCAAACCAGCCTTTCGGCTGTTGACCTAAACAACAACAGTTTTTATTTACTTATTTAGTTAAAAGTGTTTTTTGTTGATAGAGCTGGTGCCCAATGTAGTAGATAATTTTATAAAATCAAGTATTTACACATCGAGGCATATTAATGGTAGTACAAATATGGAACAAAAACCTTTACATAGATTGCTATTTGAACAAAAAATAGTATAAGATTTCTACAGTTTTAATTATAAAAAAGGAGCTCAAAATAAATTCAAATTCAGAGAGGTAGGGTGTATTATCAGACACCTCAATGGTCGATAATAAAGATCAATATGAAATATTATTTGACTCTTACAAAATTGTTTGCATGAGTCAGCTAGTTGATTCTGTCAATAAAATTTTGATATCACTACCAAAATTTTAAAAAAATTTTCACATTTGCTGATACTTTGATTCTGAGCATGATTACTAATGTCATTATAAGTATTTAGTTTAAATGCAGAATAATACAGCCTTATCATTTCTTTAGAGAATACAAAACAATTATCAAATGTTTTAAGGGTACTGATAATTTTAAAAACCAAGTAGTTTTGAATAATAAAACTTAAAATACTTACATTAGTTTATTTACTTGTGATGTATCTTAGCGTCTCTTACGTAAAATACAAAATGCAGAAATAAAATTGAAAAATTTTCAATGGTTTATATACATAATATAAGGAAAATACTGGATAGTGAAGTGTGGAAGGAAATCATTTTGAAGTTTAACGTCTGGTTCAAAGTATTGGATCCTCACTGCTTAGCAGATGTCAAAAAGAGAGGCTGTTTTGAGAAGACCCTTAGAAATATATTGACTGCTGAAATAAAAAACAGCAAAAGAAATGAAAGTAGAAGTAGTATATAGATTGATTGCAAAGAAGAATGAAGGTATTTGGCATAGACTTAAAATGCACTGGTAATATCACAAGAGTGATTGGTCATTTTTTGTGGATGTCAGAGAATTGAATGGGACAACATGATGTTAGATTACCTCAGAAGTATTGATCATCCCAACTTTTTTAAAAAAATGATAGATTATTAAATTTGAGGTTAAAACAGACCAGGGGGCCTAATCTGAGCCATTTCTTAAGGTATAACATTTTGTTTACTATTAGTACGGTTTATTCTGTTTAATTTAATATAAAATATTATAACTTGAACTTACTTGAAAGTGCGAGGAACCATTTCAATTAGATTACTTACAGCCGTCACAGATTCTAATATTGGTGGAGTTAGTTTGTCGGTTCTTGAAGATTGATCTCTGAACTGAATCTGAAAGCTTAAAAAATAAATTTAAGACATAAATATAAAAGTTTACATGAAACGCAATCTTAAACATGACATTTTTCTGCTGTTTCTTATCTACATATCTGTATGTATGTATACAGGACATTCTGAAAAAGGTTCCAAGAATTCAGGGCGTGATTCCCCACAACAAAAGAAGAAAATAAGTTGAAATTAACATTGGTCCAAAAAGTCATTAGTTACCGAGTTATACAGAGCGAAAGATTTCATCAGAATTTCAGTTACCCCGTTGAAACGAAGCCCTACAGAAATTTGTTGGGCATTAAATTAGGCATAAATTTTACCGTAATGTATGTAAAATGAACAGAAAAATTGAACAAAACAGGTTTCAGACCTGTAGCTGTAGTAATTTTTAAGATATCTGATGAAATACGCAAAACTAGGTCCCGAAAAACAAGTTTCTTTTAGGTTTGAAGCTGAACTGTGTTAATTGGATAATAAACACAAGAAATTCTTATACAAAACTTGTAGAGAATTTAATTCTGAAGAGAATGATGTAAAATAAGTCAATAATAGACAAACGCAATTTTAAAAAACATTATTTTTTAATTAAATAAAAAAAACGCATGAAAAATAGACAAAATCTGTTAAACTCTTTACTAAATTAATGTAATACTTAAAAGAAAACACCTTTGTATTATAACATGTGATTTAAGAAAATAAATCATATCTTTTATTTAAAACATAAATATGATATAACAAAAAATACCTACATAGTTGTAAATAATCTAAATAAATATTACAAGCAGTTATTTTTCCATTGCTCATTAAGTGAATATCTGTACTGTAGTACAAGTTAGTGTGCTGTTGCAGTTAATTTTTGATGCAGAAAACGTTTCATTCACCATGGCGGGTAATATGAATATTATTTACACTAATAGTGAGATGACAGATATGCATTTAATGTACGGTCTCGCACATTGCAACAGTCTAGAGGCTAGACAGCTCTATCAGGAACATTTTCCTAATAGACAGTTAAAGTCTCACAAAATGTTTTCTTCCATTCATAGAAGGTTAAGCGAGATGGGAACCTTACAACCAAAAAACGTTTGTAGATCAGGACGGCCACGTACAACGTGTACAGCCGAATTGGAGGAGGGCATATTGGATGAAATAGAGAATCATCCTGGAAGAAGTACTAGAGAGCTAGCCATGGATTTTGGTGTTAGTCATTCAGTTGTCTGGAAGGTTTCGCATGAGCAGCAGTTGCATGCCTATCACTATCAAAGGGTTCAGGCTCTTTTGCCTAGAGATTACTTTCCCAGTGTTCAGCTATGCCAAAGCTTATCGAAAGGTGCACAGTCCAAATTTCTTAAGCAACATTCTTTTTACTGATGAAGCAAAATTTTCGAAATTGGCTATTGTTAACATCCACAATACTCACACGTGGGCAAGTGAAAACCCACGTGCTATTTCAGAGAACCGTCACCAATATCAGTTTTCTGTAAACGTATGGGCTGCTATTCTGGGTGACAAAATTTTTATCCAGTTTTTACCTGATACGCTCAATGGCAAACATTATTTACATTTATTGATGAATAATCTGCATGAGTTACTTGAAAATGTGCCTTTAAACACTCATAACAAAATGTGGTTTATGCAGGATGGGGCTCCGGCTCATTACACGTTACGAGTTAGAGAATTTCTAAATGAAGCATACCCTAACAGATGGATTGGACGAGGAGCCCCAGTAGCATGGCCTGCAAGGTCACCTGACCTCAATCCTCTTAGACTTTTTCTTATAGAGACATTTAAAGTCGCTTGTCTACGACTCGCCTGTGGATACCAAAGAAAAGTTGCCCACTAGGGTTATTAATGGGATTCAGAGGATACGTGAGACACCTGGAATCTTAGAACGAGTTCGCCAATCCACGAGAAAATGGCTGGATGCTTGTATTTTGAACGAGGGTAAACATTTTGAACATCTATTGTGACTTGGCTATTTTTCATGGCAACTGTTACTTTTTTGATGTATGATAATTTGTGGTTAAAAATTTTTACTTGATAAAAATAAACAGTAAGTAACTCATTAATTTATTTTAATACAAGTGTTTTCTTTGAAGTATTACATTAATTGAGGCGGTAGCTGGAAAAAGGGCGTATTTGCAAAAGTGGTGTTTTGGGAAAATGAAGTTTGAAAATTTCCTTTTGTCGCATTTAAAAGTTATGAAAAGCATTAGTGATCTTGTTAAATCTTTTATGTGGCAAATGTAATCAGCAACAAATGCTGATAAAAATAATTTTTTTTTCATAATTAACTAATTTAGATAATTTAAATTCTTTAAAGTGTTGCATACGCCCTTTTTCCATAGAACAAAATATTTGCAACAATGAAAAGTGTTGAATTATTTTTTATTATTTATAAAACAAATTAACCCTAAAAATACAATATAATAAAAACATAAAATGTTAGATCTAGTACAGTACATAATTAAATGTTCAAAATGACATATTGGCAAGAGTTTTTAACTTCCATGTAACCTTAAGAACTTTCAGTGGATTTAGTCTGAACCATCTTCATTGTCAAAATCTTCACAATCTGTTTGCACCTCATCCTCTTGCTCATCACCGGAGTCACTGGATTGTCTGGGTTGAGCTAGTGATTGGTTTCTTTCAAAGTAGTCCGTGTAGAAACCACGATTTTCTGCAGCCAAAAACGGAAGAAGTGACACCACATCTCTGATTTTGCTTGATTTCACTTTTATTTGTGGTAGAGGAATCAGCTCTATTTCTTTAGGATGGCGCTTCATATATTTAAATGGTTGTAATACCTCAATATACGCAGAAGAACATGCAATAGCTCCACAGCTTTTATACTTGATGATGACAAACTTTTGTATGCCAAACTTCGAGCCTTTGCTAGTGGGAGTCTTCTGGTAGTGTTGATTTAAGGCACTTTTCCAATCGTACAATGTTTCTCGGCCATGAACTAATACAAATGGTGATGGGGTTTGACGACACATTCTAATGTTTTCCAAATAAGGTTCTGGTGTTTCAATCACTGCCGTTTTCTTTACACCCGATTTCATTAAACCAAAGTTTCTGTCACATTGGCCAAAACTATGGCCCCTAACAGGAAACATTTGTGTAACTTGTACACCAAAAGTATATGCATACCAGGAAGAAAACATCATGAGAGTGGCATTTTTGTTTTGACCACCAGCAGCATCTGACAGAAGAACTATTTCTTTCATGTTTGGATATTTATCTTTAATTTTTAATAAGCAGTCAAATAGAAAAGATGCAACAGAGTCTGACCCTTTTTTTGCTTGGCCTTCTAAAAAGGTATAGTAATACGAAGAGTCATCGTTATGGATGTGTACATTAAATACATAAAGCCAAAGAAGCCTCTTGAAAAACTGTTTAGTGACATTTAATTTTGGCAAAGGAAGGTTTTGGGCGTAATCAAATTCAAGGACCAACATATCATTACTTTCTTTTGCTTTTTTGATGTACTCTCTTTTTAGATCCTTGTGTTTTTCTACTTTTTTCTTGTGAACATTAAACCGTAAGAGACATTCGTCTTGAGGATTAACAGCAAGTTTCTTCTCACATTCTGTACAGAAGTCACAAACGTCTGTTTTTGCTTGAGACAAAGTAAAATTTGTACTTCTGTAAAATTTGAAGTAAGTTTTGTAGGCCATTTTAAGTTTTGTTTGAGTTTTTTCTTCAAAATATTCACAAAAGGACGTGAATATATCTTTGATTGTTAAATTAGGGTTCTCAAAGTACAGCCTATTACTTTTCTTGATAGCGTAGTGACTTGTTTTGTGGGGAATGCTTTTCAGGTGTTCTAAGGCTAAATCCCAAACATTTTCATCGAGTTTATGGGGACGGTTTGTATGACAACCTCTCTTTTCTTCAAAACCTGAACCACTGACAACTTTGTTTTGAACTACTCTAAGCCTCTTTTCTGAAATTTGCAATAGAACAAAACTACGACAAACTTCAACAGATGTCCCTTCTACTTTGAAGACATAAGTCCAAGTATTTAATCTATTTTTCTTAGGATCAGTTACTCGCCTGCGTCCAATGGTTTCGTTAAAAATCAAACTACCAATAATCGCATCTTGGGTAGGCTTTGAACTCGCCTTATAGAACATATCAAATACAGTTTGTTGGTCTTTGGGTGGAACATTTTTTGGACAATTTTTCAAGCAACATTTACTTACGGCTGTGAATTTTTTTCCTGGATTTTGAACACCAGATTTTGTAACATACTGTTCACCAGATAGTCTCTTGCGTTTTCTAATGTTCTTCACTCTGTTTTCTTCATCCACTGATTTTTTCTTTCCACCATTCTTTTTAAACGAATCTTCTATTTCTTTTCTATAGTTATTTTTACGCGTACTTAACATTTTTATACTAATAAATAAAAAAGATTTTTATTAACAATGTTATTTTATACTAAAACTGTTAAAAGCACACAATTTTGAGGTTAACACAGGATACACTGCAGCTGTCTATGGAAGAAGGGCTTAAAAACCACTTTACTAAAACAGCTGTAACTCAGTGAGTTTTCGCCATAGAGGTAAAAGATTTTGCAGGGGAACTAACAGATATATGAGGAATCAAATAAAACGATCTCCGGAAAAAGGGCGTAAACACCAATACGCCCTTTTTCCAGCTACCGCCTCAATTAAGTTAGTAGAGAGTTTAACAGATTTTGTCTATTTTTAATGCACTTTTTTTATTTAATAAAAAAATATTTTTTAAAAAAATTGCGTTAAGTCTATTATTGGCTTATTTTACATCATTCTCTTCAGAATTAAATTCTCTACAAGTTTTGTATAAGAATTTCTTGTGTTTATTATCCATTTAACAAAGTTCATCTGCTTCAAACCTAAAAGAAACTTGTTTTTCGAGACAAAGTTTTGCGTAGTTCATCAGATATCTTAAAAATTACTGCAGCACAGGTCTGAAACCTGTTTTGTTCAATTTTTCTGTTCATTTTACATTCAATACGGTAAAATTTATGCCTAATTTAATGCCCAACAAATATCTGTAGGGCTTCGTTTCGACAGGGTAACTGAAATTCTGATGAAATCTTTCACCTTGTATAACTCTAACTAATGATTTTCGGACCTATGTTAATTTGAACTTTTTTCCTTCTTTTGTTGTGGGGAATCACGCCCTGAATTCTTGGAACCTTTTTCAGAACGCCCTGTATATTATAAAATAGAGTCTAGAAATGTTTTTAGTTTATGCAAATCCACAATATGGGCTGTTTGGAGGTTGCAGCCTTGATAAAAAGTGCATAACTATATTGTACACATTGTGTTTTGATTCGTTCAATTTCATCTTATTTAATTTCCTTCATTGTTAATAGATTTTTAAGTTTTTACAAGTTCTGGTATTCTTATTTAGTTCATTTTCTTTATTTCTAGATATCTCTTAACTTTGTACGCTATTTATTTTATTCCGACGGTAATTATGCCTTCACAGAAGAGGTCATGCTTGACCAAAGTTACAAGACGTGCCAAAATTATAAAATTAAACAGGGCTAACGAGAGCCATGAAGCTACTGTATTAAGGCTAAAAAAAATCTAGAGAGGCTTAGACATACCCGCCAAATTGAACCTACAGAACAATGTGAACAATGACTGGTGTCTCAGTGAGTCCACCAGGCTTCTATTCGCAGAAGTGAGTGTTTTGAAGCCTGTTCCAGTTGCCTAGAGGCTGACAGGGAGAGACCCTCACAACTTCGCGAGGCTGAGTCTGTTAAAGAAGATGAGCTACAGTTAGCAGCACAACAGGTCCATCGCCTTTTATTCACAGAAGTGAGTGCTTTGAAGCCTGTTCTAATCACCTTGAGCCTGACAGGTAAAGACACAATTTTTCAAGGTCGAGTCTGTTGATGAACATGAGCTACGGTTGGCGTCTCAACAGGTCTTTGAGTTAATCTAAATGAATACATTGAGATATTATCGTATCTCAATATACACTAAGTCACATTCACTAAAGTAATCATTATTAAAAAATAACTACGCTTCTGAAATAATAAAGCGCTGCATATCTTAATTTAAAAACACCAAGATCTTGGTTTTATTTTATGTCCAACCGTTTTTTTCCATTAATAATAATAATAATGCTGATTTTGAAAGAGGCGGACAACAATGAATGATTAAAGAATATCAGAGCTGTGAGGGATCAAACTTGGTACACTAACAGACCGTCCAAATCACAAAACAACCGTTCAAAGAACAGGTAGTTTAGCTAGTTGTTTTATAAATTTCAGTCATAAAGATATTTTTTGTATATAACTTTCATTCAATTAGTGTTATTAAATGGTTGTCTCCATAGTTGAGTGTGTAGATTAATTGGAAGATCCCTGGTTCCATTTCCATATAATATGGTCAAACAATTTTAAAACAACAAAACTCACTGTTACCATTCCATAACAACCTGTAGTCACTAATGACCTAGGCTGTTGATGCAACTTTAAAATCATTTTTTTTAAAGTCGTTTTAACTAGTCTTAGACTAATGAACAATTTTATTCAATCCTTAACTACCTACCTAAAGGTTACAAATTATCATAAGAAAAAACTTGATGGCAACTCTTATTTTCTACTAATTACAATACTTGTCTAAAGATATAAATAACTCTGATATTACTCTTTAGTTGGGTCTAAAAATTTAACAAATTAAAACCATATACAATCAATCATAGTTGACCAAGCTGTTAATACAACTTTTAGGTACTCAATAACTTTTTTTTCATTTTGGATTATTTTGAAGGAAATGATATACTATTATAACTAGGTTTAAGATACAGTACATACATATTTGAATAGGTCCTTCTCCTGAAACAAAAAGAAACATTGATTGATCAACAATGATCTAAACAATTGTAGATCTGTCAAAATTTGTTGTCAACAAGAAGACTCAAGAAGTCTAAAACAATGTTTGAATAAAAAGGACATCAAAGTAAACTATACTTTATGCAAAGACAGAAGTCATCAATAATGACTCAATACAGAAGTCATTCATGTCATGTTAATATCACAATGTAACAAACATACTTGATATTTAGATCAAGTACTTATAACATACCTATGAATAGGGGCATTCTACTTTCACGCACAAATATTAACTTCAAAAGACTAATACACCAAACTGTTAAACTGTTAGTTTTGCAACAATACTACATTGACAAAAACACTCATACAGCCCCCAAGATTACGTTGTCCAAAAGAGCACTATAACATAACAGAAAATAAAAAACTCATGGTTATGGAAATCAAGAGTACACGAGGTGTGGCTATTAAATAACGAGACTGACGTTGTAAAAAATTTTATTTTTATTTTATACATAATCACTTATTGTCACCTTCAATATACACTCCTTCTCTATCCCCACAATGCTCACTGCAAATTTTCCATTGTTGGAACCAGTGCTGGAACTCATCTTCTGTCAGCTCCTTCAGGACACGTGCCGCTTTCTCTTTTACAGCTTCCACAGACTCTAATCTTGTCCCTTTTAATGCGGATTTCACCTTAGGGAACAGGTAAAAGATAATAACATGTGATGAAACGTGAGTTTTTACTTATGATCCGGAAACGAAGCGCCAATCCATGCACTGGAAGAGCTGAACTTCACCAAGAGCCAAAAAAGCTCAAATGAGCAAGTCAAAATTTTAAGCAATGATGATTGTTTTTTATTGATATCAATGGGATTGTGTCCTTCACTGGGTTCATGAAGGTCAAACAATTAATCAATATTACTACCTTGAGGTACTTTCTAAACTAAGTCAAAGAGTAAGGAAAACACGCCCTGAAATATGGAAGGACAAATCATGGGTTCTCCACCAAGACAATGTGCCAGTTCATTTCGCGTTATCCATCAAGAAGTTCCTAGCCAAGTACAGCATCTCAGCGTTAGAACATCCACCTTATTCACCAGATTTTGCACCATGTAACTTTTACCTGTTCCCTAAGGTGAAATCTGCATTAAAAGGGACAAGATTTGAGTCAGTGGAAGCTGTAAAAGAGAAAGCGGCACGTGTCCTGAAGGAGCTGACAGAAGATGGCTTTCAGCACTGTTTCCAACAATGGAAAATTCGCATGGAGCGTTGTAGGGATAGAGAAGGAGTGTATTGAAGGTGACAATAAGTTATTATGTATAAAATTAAAATTAAATTTTTTATGTCAGTCTCGTTATTTAATAGCCACACCTTGTACATAACGTGCTTTTGTACCTCAGATTTACAGTAACGCAAGACATTTTAATAACTAATTCAGTAAATTTTTATGTAATATTATGTTTGCTAATAACTTAATTCTTCATGTGACCTTAAATAAATAAACATAAAAAATTTATTGGTAAGATAGTTTTTTTCTTGTTGATTTCTAAAATATTAAACATTTACTGTAATAACAATAACATTAAAGTCCTATTGATCATCTTGAGAACTCAGGTTAAAACTTGTAGGCTTATTAATTATTCTAGGGTGAAGAACTAATAATTAATGTAACTGCTATGAACCAAAACAAGTTAAACCATCCATTTACATCCCTCGTGCCTCTCTGTTTCTTCTTTGTTTCTGAGATCACAGCAATGTTAATTTTCCTTTCTTGTAATATTTTCAGCAATTCCAGTTCTTTAGTTGTCAGTCCTCTTCTTATATTCCATGTCATAATCACAAGTTTATCTTCAATCCCAAAATTCTTAGTGTTTTTTCATTTCCTGTTACCATTATCCAGAATTCCAGTCCTTTCCGAGGCTTTCTGAGGTTTGTCAGAAATATGAAGAATCCCCTGGTCGTGATATGAGCGCTGCGCAGGTTAAGCTTGGTGAGGGGGCTGCCCTCTTACTGCTTCCAACTTACAGAATTGTTCCTTCAAGACGTCACCCTATGCTCTTTCGCCACTTTTGCCAATGGAAATTTCTTCACTTCTGCCTTCAGGGCTTGTTAACTGTTTTTGCCCATCCTGATTATTTTTTTTCCCCAGCTTCCTCCAATGTAAGTTAAGAAGAAGCTGGGGTAGACCAAGGAAAAGTTCGTTTGAGGCTTGAACAGGCATAGCGCCTAATCTGTAAGCGGTAGAAGAAGAAATTATGAAGCAATGCTCTTTACTTCGCGAAATTTGTGTACCCATGGTTTTTTCCTGTTTTTTTCTAAAAATCAGAAATCTTAATTTTTAAAAAGATTAAAAATATTCCTTTAATCTTGATATAGTTCAATATTGACTAAATTTTAAAAAAATATCAATAATTTTTGCCAGTCATAAATGTAATATCTGGTATATTTAAACTTTTTATACTGTAAAATTTTTCACCATTCAGGTATTTTTTTTAAACAAAAGGCAGATTACCACAGATACAAATACATTTATTAATACAAAATACCAGTGTATTTTCTACTTGCATAAATAGGTTTTTATTAAAAAAATTTAGTGTTGTGATTGTAAACATTTAAATTCTGTGTAAAGTTATGTATTTTACTATACAATACATTAGGCCCTATTGCTTCAAAAATGTACAAAGAATGGATGGTAAGAAATTAAGTTTCTTAAATAATGGTCTTTATGAGTTTAGATTGTTTGCTCCCGTCATACACGTAATTGCTTTTTTCTGAATTTGAAAAATTCTTTCCATATTACTGGGGAATTACCCCACATTAATATAGCATACTACATTATAATACTTGAAATAGAATGAGACCATGAAAAGAATCTATTAGTAATTTTTTGTTATTGAAGTATAGATTACAGAGTAAATTATTTTATTTAACATTATTTTTCCTTTGTTTTTGCACCACTATATTATATATGATATAAATAATGAACAGCCAAAACAAAACTAATTAAATATAACACTCACCTCAGAGTATTACATTCATTCGAGAACTTTCGTCTCTCTCGGAGACATCCTCAGGAATTATATACTAAGCACTAAACACATATAACATTAAAACATTAAAGCAAATATGGTCAAAGACCACGTCAATTATTTACTATTTCTCCAACCATGTCGTTTTTAACAAAATATCCAGGTATCTACCAACGTTATACAATAACTAATCATATGACAAATATAATTTTGTCAGGGTATATTTAAAATCAATAGTTGTAGTGACTGTAATTTTTGTTACATCGGAAAAACTAATAGATCGTTTAAAAAACAATTTTCTGAGCATTATGCTGCTTATTTAAAAAAACGAATATAAACATTCTAATGTGGCAGAACATCTGCTAACGAAAGGGCATAAAATAAGCAGTCACGAAAATTTAGAAATTTTAGAAATATGTTTCGATAGTAACAAATTATGGCAGCTGGAAAAATATTATATTTATAAATTTAAAAATAAAAAAAAACTTTAATGAACAGCCAGACAGACTTTGATAACGACAAATTATTTCTAATTGTTACAAAGTTCCGATAAGAAATAAAACTAGGAACAAATGATTATACGTCATTCGGCCGAATAACAGCGCGTGGCATGGTTGGTGAAATAGTAAATAATTGACGTGGTCTTCGACCATATTTATTTTAATGTTTTAATGTTATATGTGTTTAGTGTTTAGTATATAATTCCTGAGGATGTCTCCGAGAGAGATGAAAGATCTCGAATGAATGTAATACTCTGAGGTGAGTGTTATATTTAATTAGTTTTGTTTTGGCTGTTCATTATATATCATATATGTAGAGAGTAAAGAAGAAGATCATAAATAATGATGGTTGACCTTCAATCAATGGAGGTGGAGGATACTTGGGGTTGGCAAGGGATAGAGAACATTAGAGGAGATTGGTGTTGGGATCAAGGCTCACATCGGGTTATAGCACTGAAGTAATTAAAGGAAGAAGAATAATAATAATGATTGTTGGTATAACTGCAAACTACAGTTCCTATTAAAGAGCAGAGAATGGCAAATTCTTTTGTGAACCTGCTCAAAAGGTAAGGGTTAAGGTAATCCAGTTACATGATAAAATCTATTAGACAATAGCAATCTTTCCCCAGCATGCCGCAATTCATAGCAAACTAAACTTGAAGCATTTAACTTCTTACACAACCTTAGACATTGTAAGCAAATCATGACTGTACAAATAAAACAAATTAGTAGGCTACTGAAAACAGGAATATTTTTTGGTATCAGTGTGAATCACCAGGGAGAAATACGACCAAGGAATATTGAATACATCAATGTGTTAGATGGAAAAGTAGATAAAATCTATTTTTAAATAACCACACTCCAAACAAATAAAATAAAATACAACTTCATTTTACCAATTAAAATTGTTTTCTACAATTAAAAAATTATGTAATTCCATGTAGCTTATGTTACCCAGGAAGCTCCAAGTTTTCAACAGTAAAATGATTTTTGAACTTGATTGCATAGTTTCTGAGATTACCTCATGCAAACAAACAAAAACCCATTACTTCTTAATATAAATATAGATTACAATAGAATGTAAGCGTAAGCATGACAACAGCATGAATGTGTTAATTAAGAAAAAGATCATACTGTTTTCACTTACTTTGCTAGCAGGCGTTCAACTTCTCCTATTATAAAAGGTTGTTTGGCTCCACTGAAAATAATTGAAATAAATACATAGCCTATATATATTTAAAAAGTTAATTTTTTATATATTACTAAGTTTATTATTTCAGAACTGGAAATAATGAACACTGAGTGTACCCAAAAATTCAATTTTAGTCAATAATAATTGCCATCCTATGTAACACAGTAAATATTTAAAATGCCAGAAAAATCTGAGCTAGGTATAAAACCTCCAGATTTTGCTAGTGCTGTATCAACCAACGGAGTGACTTAGAGAATGATGAAAGTTTCACTATCAAAGTTGTCTGTCATGATAGTTTTGTTTTACTTATTTGTTTATAGTCAAACATTAACAAAATCAGTAATAATGGACAAGACAAAAATAATCATAATCTAAAAATAAAAATTCTTATATAGAATTGAAGTCGCTGAGAAGTACATTTACCTCATTTCATTTGTAACAATCTCTAGCTCGATGAAAGAGGTAAAATGAAAATGTGACTGGATCAAAGTAACTGTGATAAAATTAGCATAGACCTGGAAAGAACGACAAATCTCCAAAAAAAAAAAAAAAAAAAAAAAAAACTGAAGATCCTGGGGAGCTGTTTGGTATTTCTTATACCAACTATGGGTGTGAATCACAGATGCATTGAAAAGATGACTGATTCAATAATAGAAATAATTTGTTGTCGAAGGTTGTTATGAATTCCACACACAGCACATCGAAAAAGTGATTCCATTCAGAAATAATTGAATTTCTCACAAATAGTGTGATTTTCCTGTATTGCAACGTCCACCTTCTTACTGCTCTTAGAATGAGATACATGCTCGAGAAGTTGGTTTGGGAGGTGTTACCACATTGTCCTTACAGTCCAGACTTCACCCTGTCTGATTTTCATTTGTTCGGTCCAATCAAAAATTGGCAAGAAGTTTGATGATTATGAAAAAAAGCATACACAGATGGTTCAAACAGTAAGGTAAAGAGTTATACGTTGCAGAAATCAGAAAACTCAGAGAGTGGTGGGACAAATTTCTAAGTGTTGCTGGAGACTAAGTATTGTAAGTTTCATTGTCACTGAATAAACAATTTTTCTCTACATCAGTTTGTCTCATTAATTGAAAGTCAAATGTAGTACCTCAGAATAGTAATTTTTTGGTGAGTAAATCCGAAGTTAATTTTACATAAATTATCAGTTTAACCCTTTCACAAGCAGCAATGAGATACCTCACCTTGCATACTGCACTAGCAAGGTGAAGATGAGATATATTGTGACCAGCAGTCTAAATTTTGGCGGGCTATGAATAAATAATTGTTCCACCCAAAACCTTGTAATATAATATCAACTTAGCAGGTTGGTCTAGTAGTAAAGTTGTTGCTATGAGTCAGCTGTTTAACAGCTGACTTTTGGAGTTGAAGGTTCTGTGGTTTAAAACCTAGTAAGTTAAAGGTAATTACTTTTGTACAGATCTGAATACTAGACAGTAGTTATTGGTATATTTTTGATGTTGTGGTTCACAAGGTTGTGTTGTGGTTGGGGAGGTTGTGTTTTTGTGGTAAAATAATGTTATTTTTTAAGGTTATGGCTTTAATTTGCACATTAGGGCGCAAAGGTGTGTAGTAAAAGTTGGGGAAAATTAAAAAATCTAAAACTTACTATGTATTAACCATTCTCTCTCAGGAAAAGTCGGCCTGAGGTTGTATAAGATTATACCACATCATACATATCATCCTCATCTCATTAAGTCATGTTCTCACACAATTATTGTTTATTGCTTATTGCTTATTGTTATTAAAATTTAACAGATTACAACGTACACTCATTAAGGATTTAAAAAAGAATCATATATCATTGGGATGAAACAGGGAGTTTTGTGCTTATTTTTTACTTGTTTGAGTGCGTTTTGTTGTCATAAGATGTTTACAAGCAGAAGCAACATTCTCCAGTTGGCTATTCAGTTCGTTCCAGGAGCGTTATGATTTATTTTCAGTACCGTAGTTAACCTATTTCTTGCATTTATTTATTTATTTATTTTTAATGATAATGCCTATATCAGCCTTGTCTTGTGTGTAGGTAATAATATGAGGGTGATACAGATGAAAAAATGCCAGACCTGACCAAGAAATAGAACTTGTGACTCCTGCATAGAGGCCAGCTGCGCTGATCACTACACCAATGGGTCAGGATAGTTTAATGGATATTTAATCCATTAAAAGTTAAATGATTCACAATTAACAAATTAATATCTTGTATATTATTAAATAAGTCATATTCTGTATATTTTATTCCTTTTTGGTACTTGTTTCTTATTTTTACAAAAGCGGGCAATTGGTGGCACTGTTGGATATCACTAAACTTTTATTCATGGCCTGTGAAAGAGTAGAATTTTACTAATTTTGAATTTTTTACTTATTAATTACTTTTTTTAATATAAATTACTACAGTAACATTTTTTTCAGTCATTTTTACTTTCTTTTGCCGTATATGAACACCTACAGTAGGCTATATAGGGAAGGAAGTATTGTTCTCATGTTAATTTTTCAAAATTGAGTTTTCACCTGATATACACATTTCAGGCCCACCTGAACCCAAAACATGTTTTTAGCAATTTGTGTGCGTGCGTACGCGCGCGTTTTTGTGTGAACAAATAGACTAGCTCGAGCTTAATAAGAGAATAGAGTACAAAGTTGAAACTTGGAACTTAAGTTAGGTACAACTAGAAGACCAAACAAAAAAATTTTCATCAAAGTTGGTCAAACAAAAGCAGTAGGCCTACCAAGTTTATTTGTGCGACTTTTCATTTTCTGTGATTTTCTCAGTAATGGCTCTTATAAATTTTTTTAAAAATCGCTTTATTAACTACATTTTTTTATCCTATACAAGATAGGGTAAGCGCCTCATCTGCTTACATTCTTGGGGAGGTTGTGCTCTTGTGGTAAAATATGTTATTCTTTAAGGTTATGGCTTTAATATGCACCTTAGGGCGCAAAGGTGTGTAGTAAAAGTTAAAGAAAATTAAAAAATCTAAAACTTACTATGTATTAAACATTTTTTCTATAATAGTTAGTTTAGCGTCAAATAGTGATTTATTTACTTTGCTCATAAAAATCGGTAGAAAAATTAAAATTTTTAAGATTGTGGCCTTGGGAATTTTACGACAAAAGTGTAATAATTAAAGTTAGATATAGGAAATGAAAAACCTACAACGCTACCTAATTAAAAGCAGTTTTCTATACAGTTTAGTTTATTGTCAGTATTAGGTACTGATTTTCCTATTTTTAAATCGAGCAGAGGTTGATTTACATTTCGCGTCACTCACTCACGATTAAAATTAATGTTTTCATATTAAATTGTTTAACTCATGATTAAATATAAGTTATATTGTTCAATATGTTCATTGACAAGAAAAAGTCGTGTGAGTTTTTCATACGAAATTTTCTTTATTACCTATATTACAATTTATAATAATCTTTTTATAAAATGTGACTAATATTTTGTGAATAGTATCTAGCCTATGAAATAAGTTCCCTGCCATATGTAACACTATTAGTTCTAATATGACTAATATAAAGTAGACTATTATATATATATATATACTATAATAATAAGTAATATGAATAGTAATAATATAATGTGACTATTGTATTTATATCAAAGTAAAATTAATCAAAGTAGTGTCATTTTCAAAGTGGAAATATTACTTACTCAACAGACCGCAAAACTTCTGCTACAGAACTTTTGCCAAAAAGCTTGTGAACGTACCTGTAACAAAATATAACACAGTGCCATTTCATTTTGTAATTTTATTTTTTAACCTACTTTGTTAACTTAAACTAGACTAAAAAGTTGATAGCTTCCTGTGCCTCGGGGAGATAATACAACTGAAGACAAGCGAAAAGGAAGCGAACATTAGACGAGGAAAGATGGGCGGTACACTTCGAGGAATTCACCACATGTATAAGAAGAAAGCACTCTCAAGACAAGCCAAGATTAGATATAACAAAGCTGTGATAAAACATGTGTGTCTGTATGTCTACACCAGCGTAGGCTACGCTCCAGACTTTCCCTTGCTTTTTCCTTTCGGCATGGTAATTGAATCAGTTGTTAATCTGGCCTAATTTATTAAGCAAGAAGGTAAAATATTCATTATAGTGTTTCTATTTCGTATACTAAATACGCCAAAATGTAAATGTAAAATTTGTTGGAAACTCATGCAGGCCTACATCATTGTCTTCGCAGAACATGCGAAGGCTCTTTTTTAACGATGTTAAAGACGTGACTAAACAAGTAAATATATGTTTTAAAAGGGTTTTACGTCACATGTTATCTCTAACGTACTAATATGAATAATAGGCCTACTGTATGTACGTACGGTATCTCAGATAAATAGGTCTTTCCTACCTTGTACCTTGTAGAATGGGTGAAGGCAAAATATACAATTTTATAATCCAAATGATGACTAACTAATACTACAATGTACAGTAATTTTCTTATAACAATATTATTGCAGTGGGTTGGAGAACAAATTTATGGGAGTTTATAAGGGACGTTCAATAATTAATGAGAAAAATAGATGTCGAGAACTTTTCAACATCTCGGTAACATTTGGAGATGTATCACCGTTCAGTGAGCTTTCTAAATCCTGCCGCGTACTTTTGGGTCTTAACTTTGCTGTTTGAATCATTTATGTAGGCCTACCACTGTTTTGACCGCTTCGTTGTCGTTGAACTTTTTGTCGCGTAAAAAGTACAAATGAAAATCGAACTTGGCGAGACCTGGAATGTAAGGAGAAACACCTCCCAACCAAACTCCTAGAGCGTTTTTTCGTTCTCTGAGCATGTTTCTTTATGGGCTTGCGTCAACAGTCTTGAAACTACACATTTAAAACAGAGCTAATGTTTTGAAGTAAACAAAAGTGGTTATGTTTCATCAAAATATGATTGAATAGTGTATAAACAGTAGCCTAATCCTAGTTGCCTACTTGACTCTCAAGAAGTTTAATTGGTATTTAATGAACCGTTTTTTCTCTGCATTAAATTGTCTTGTCCTCATAGAACGTCTCTCGTCACTAGTTCTACAGAAATAATGTCATCCTCGAATGATTTTACAAACACAGCCAAGTAGGCTATCTTGGGATGATCCTAGATGCAAAGCTAAGGCAGAAGGAACACGTGCAGGGAATTTTACTAAGGAAACGAAGGAAGAACTACAGATAAAGTAGGCCTACAGATTGTTTTGGTTGCTGGTCTGACCTCCAAACTGCCAATCTTCAATAAATTGCTTCTTTACAAATAGTAAGTGATGAAACTAGTATGTAGGCCTACAGATTTAGGGCATACTATGGCTGCATCAAAGTATGCGACCATACATGTTATCCAAGTTACATCCACCATGATTTGCAAGAGTTCATTAGCTGTAAAAGTGTTTTTCTGTTGCCAAAAAAAAAAAATATTTTTACTGATTGATTTCGTGAATGCATCTACGCTTATGTTTTAACAAACTTAGTAACAGAAAATTGTACAAATTGAAACGTAGAACTTAAATTAGATAGGCCTAACTTAACACGAGGAGCCATGACATGAACATTTTTATTTAAATCCCTCAACTAGAATTAGCAGTTTATTTGTGTAATTTTTCACTTTTTTGCAATTTTATCAAATGATTTTGATTTTAATCAAAATCTTAATCATTTAGGCTTACAATATTTTTGGGCTGTTTAAGATGCAGTAGAATGTCTGGGGAAATTTGTCGGGGATTGTGCTCTAAGGTAAAAAAATGTGTTTTTTAAGATTGCGGCCGTAATGTGCATTATAGGGTAACAAAGTATAAGCCTATTATAATTAAAATTATAGAACATTAAGAACGTAAAATTTTTATTTCAAGTGTTTTCTCTTCAGTGCTTATTTAGGCGTCAGTTAGTGATTTTCTCTATTTTAGTTAATGAAATCAGTTAAAATGAGTTTTCAAAATGGAAATTTTTTGTAGAATGGCTAAATATTTTTTATAAAATTAGGCCAAAAAAATATGTCGTTCTGAATTTAGTAAAAGTACTAAATACTAAAGTTTCTGAAAAATAAAAACTCTTTGACTATGGTTCAAACATTATTCTTTTTTGTATCTTACTTCTTTTTGTAGCAGTTACTGCCACACATGCTGGTCGTAAAAATTTGGTTGTTTTTACATCGGCAAGAAAAAGACATGTAAATGACATGTAAAAGACATGTTATTTCCCTCCAGATTTTTTTTTTATATTTAATTTTAAACTGCTCAATATTAAACTTAGTTTCAATTTAATATAATTTACAAAAATAAAATTGTGTGGTACTTACCACTTAAAATATAATAAGTAATCCATTTTCAAACATTATCGAATATTACTTACACTTTATCATCTTCTGTGAATCCTTTTACAAGTCCAGTTCTAAAACTTTTTGGTCAAAAACACAAGATAAAACTTTTTGTAATTTTATTAATTTAATAAAAGGTTCATCCTATCATAATTTTACTATGGATGGAATAATAAGGGAGTGAAAAAGAAATAAAAAAAATACCCCAGTATTTTACTTATAGTTTTTTACTAGATAAGGTTTAGCTGCCAAGCTTATTGTTTACAGATGATCTGGTTTAAGTTACAGGGAAAACAGAAAAGGGGTTAGAAAGGGCACTGAATTTATGTAACGAAGAGATTGTTGAGTGTGCTTTGGAACTCATGAGGAAAAGTAAAGAGCTGATGCAGAGGAGATGTGAAGAGGTAATGCAGGAATATGGAATAAGGCTAATTGTTTCTTATCACATGATCAGCCAATTATATGACTTCAGTATTCAACAGAAGAGGTATAGTAGTTAAAGACACTTGTTAGAGTTATCTCGTCTCAGAGTAATGCATTTCATTATACAGCCAGTCCCTGTGGTGAATGAAGTGAAAGTGTCATTTTCAAGGTGGAAAGTAGATGCTTTCCAGTGGGCCTGGCATGCGGATAAGCTTATTTTCCCACTCAGTGAGAGAGATAATATTGTAAACCACCTCATTCTTTGTTTTACTTAATTATACATCTAGGGGTTCAAACCAGTCTTTCAGCGATGATCTAAACAAAAAGAACAACACAAACAAATATTTTATCTGTATAGCCTGATCATTATTATTTGTGTGGTCAGCTTACACGACTACAAATCAAAAGGTCCGTAGTCAATTTCCCGGCTAGGATCTGGCTACCGTAGTTTATCCTACAGGTTGTGCCAACGATGAAATTGTTAATGCCATTAAAAATAAATTTAAAAAATGATTGTGCTTTTAATGTAAATTTATTTTAGTGAATGTGATTAGTAAAATTATAAGAAAATTAATTATAAATTAGTTAAGTATATAAAAGAGAATTACAAGACAAATTTAGTAAGTTCTTTAGAAATTGTTTTTTTGTATTAAATGTTTCGTACATAAAACATTTTTATTGGTCTAGTTTATACATACTCTTGTACATATACATACCTATGTTGTAAATCAACTATATCTTCGGAAGCATCACCTGTATTATAGTTTCCTCTCAACCTAATTAAAGAAATAATCAACTATTAAATTAATATTTTATTTGAATCATATAGGTTTTCTTTAGTTTGTGCTCTCGTTGGAGCAATTAAATTAGTTTGTATTTATCGGCGATCTCCAACGAATGAGTCCAAGGCTTGGCCTTTAGCATTCGTTTTACCTACCGAGACCTCTTCATTCTTTCAGTGGTGTAAGGTTTACAATAAAATATCTTCAGTTCAAGTCATGTACCCTTGCTTTAATATTAATTAAAAGGAACCGAGCTGGTTTTAACTCATCGGGAACAAAAATAACAATTTAAAAAAACCGCTATAACTTGTACCGTTGTAAGAGTACAATATCGTGCAAACGATGGAAGTTATGGTAATTCTTAATTACTATAACTTCTATTACTCAGTTAAGACATTAAATAATGCCTGGGAAAACCCCCCATTGTTTGATTAAGTTACATTAGAAAAGTAGTTAGACAATAAGTTGGAAATATAGCATAAGGTCAATCATCTGATATGGTTTAGACGGGTATATTTCTCCCTCTGTGTTTTTGGGCCTTTCTTCCACCTACCAACATTCAGCCAATCATTGGGGTAGTTCTCTTTTCCGTTGGTCTCCAGGTTGGTTGAGTGGTTGGTGGGAGAGGGAGGCTTGTGATCCAGAGGCTTCCTGATTCGAACCTAGGAAATTCATAATCAGTTCCTTTGGGACTTAAGCGTGAAATAGAGTAGTTAAGTCGGAGCAGAATTTGAAGAAGATACAAGGAGAACAAGAAGTCTAGGGGAACTAGGAGTGTAGGATAACGAGGGTACCAGGAGAATGAAGAGAAGAAGAAGAAGAAAGGGGAGAAATTTAATTCGAGGTAATTCATTCGTTTATTTATTAGGGTTTTTAATTTCTTGTTTTTATATTAACGTCGTGGCAAAAAATGATTGGCTATATTTTAAAATAGTTTAGGTATTTTGAAGATAATTTTGTTAGAAGTTAGGTGATATAATTAGTAGTTTATTATTTATTAAATATTTATTTCATGTAAGAAGAGATAGTCTTTTTTATTTATTTCTCATGCTTTCCTGACAGAGCTGGCGCCTAACAATTTTTATTAACTATTTTTTTAGTTCACATTTAAGTAATTGGCCATCGGACAAAGTCAATGGTGGTTCAAATGCCTTTACTCTTTGTACTAAAAGACTGAATTTTAGCTGAAATTAATTAGAAAACATGCAGATACACGCCTTTAAAACGCCATATTTTTTCTCTTAAAATTGATCGTGCTATATCTTCTGAAACATGGACTAAGTGAAAAATGCGCTAAAAGCGGGCACATATTTTGTTTCCAAATCGCTAGGAAATGCCTAACACACTCCAGTGTTTTGTAATTTGTACGAATAAAATAACAAAAACCATGCACCACGAACGAGGCGTTTGTGAAATTTTTGTTTTTTACTTGGTGAGATACGAGGTTCCTAACACATGCTTCATCTTTCATTTGACATACTATAGTAGTTATCACTCTTCAATATCAAAATTTTAATACTAAAAGCATATATATATATATATATATATATATAAATTTTATCACATAAATATACTTGTAATACTGTTTTTTTTAATTTTTTTTCTAAATATTAAAAATTTATTTCGTTCAATTCAATAAAATATGTGTTGTTTTTATTCTACCCTGTTAATCAATTTTTTCTTCTATATCATTTTTATTTTGGAGCGTAAGTAGGGCCTTGATCTCCCTCATGAAAAAAATAATAATTTATATATTTTCTTTTTACAACTTTTTTCCTTCACAATAAGAAAAATTTAGACAATTTCACAAGAAATGAGAATCTTATAACTTTGATCGTATTTTTTTTAAAATTACTGAACACCTTCATCCACTAAGCTTTACAATTCAAAATTTTAACAAAGATATAATTTTTAACTTACGGAAATAGTGTCTCGCCCATTCCTGCTTTTTTTCCATTGGTTGATTTCACAGTAATCAAATTCATAATCAGTAAAATTAAAAATTTAATGATTACAGAAGACATTTTTAAAAATGTTATTTAATCCCTGGTGATTTGACCTGGAAAAGAATGTAGCAACTGTAACAACTACATAAATAATTATTGTATATTCCTATTTCCTTAAAATTAAAAAAAAAATTAATGTTATTCAATTGATTTATGAATACGTAGGCCTACGTATTTGCATATTTTCATGGCATAATAATTTTATTTTAATGGTTACATATATTTGTTCAGAATCGACAGTTGTATGCAATTCTTATTTGTTACATGAAGTTAGTACGTGATGAATTATAATCAACTAACCGATGAGTCATATGACAAAAATGATGTTATCCATGGACCTAAAAACTGAACTGTAAACAAGTACTTACCAGTGATAGTTAACATTTAGGCCTATATTTAATTCACTATAGTGGAAAATTATTTAGGAGCAATGTGATCATTTATTTGTAAGCCATTTAAAAAAAAAAGAATTTTGTCAGAAAGCTTTGATGGTATAGTTGAATGTGCAATCAAGTAAGTATCCAAATGTCTTCAGTTTGGTTGCAAAGAAGAGTTGGAATTGCTCACTATTACAAATTTTGTTAAGAAACTAATTAATGTTTACAATAAAAAATCTTGTGTGAAACACTCACACAACTTTCTCTTGCCAATGCAAATAATTAAAAATAAAATAAAACATTAGAAACAAATAAAAAGCTAACCTCAAAAACATATCCTTATTTTAATCATGAGTAAAAGACGCAAAATGAAAATAAACTTCAGTTTGGCTAAAAATACGGAAAATCACACTTTCACGCTAAACTAGGCTCTTTAGAGGAAAATTCTCTAAATAAAAGTTGTAGATCTTTTAATTTACTATGTCATTATATGATTATACTTTGTTATTATGATTACATTACACTATGTTATTATGATTATACTTTTACGACTTAAAATGCAAAATAAGACTAAAATTCTTAAAAAATCAATTTTTACACGTTTTCGTGAGAAAATCAGAAAATCGCTAATTGCCACTAAACTAAGCATTATACAAAAAAATGTTTGAAATACAAGTTGTAGAATTTTTAATTCTCGGCAACTTTTTCTGCAGACATTTTTGCGCTAAAATGCATATTAAAGTCGCAATCTTAAAAAAACAATTTTTTTACGGGAAAACAGCCTCACCTAGAATTTTAGCAGGCATGGCGCCTACCCTATCTTGTAGAGCATAAAAAATGTAGTAAATGAGGCAATAGGTATTTAGTAAATGGAATATTAGAAAATTAGCAAAAATAAAACTTGGCAAGGAAACATAAAAACTAAACAAATATGTAAGAAACATTACCTAAGTGCAGGATTTTATACAAAAATGGCTGAACAATGGAAATGGGGGAGACATAATGAAAATGTATGGACCGAAGATTGATGTGAAGAATACATAGCCCGCAAGAAATAGGGAAATGTGGAGAAATTTGGAGGCGACTTACGTTTAGTAGTGAACAAATAAGGTTTTAAGAAAAAAATATTTTATAGGGTAATTATTAATTCACTAACTAATGTAATGTAAGTCAGCCATTGTTTGTGATTTTAAAATATGTGTTAACTTGTATTATTGAAAATGTACAAGTAACTTGTATCATTGAAAAATATGTATTATTTAATTTAATTTATTCAAATTCATTCTGCATTGAAACAAAACATAACATATTGTAAAAAAAAGTTAACTAAATTTTGCCATTCTACCCAGATATCAGTACCTTTTTTTCAATATTGTGTTAATAATATATTCTAGTTCGGCATAAGTAGTTATAATATTGGCTGCTGTTGATTAGGTCAACAGCCGAAAGGCTGGTTTTAACCTCTAAAAGTTTTACTAATTAAAAACGAGGAGTGAAGTGGTTAACCATGCTTTCCTCACTGAGTTGAGCAAGTATACTTATCAGCATGCCAGGCCCTCTAAAAAGCATCCACTTTCCACCCTGAAAATGACATCTTCACTTTATTTATCATAGGGTCTGGCTGTGTAGTAAAATTCATTATTTTCAGAGGAAATAAATCTGACAAATGTCCGCGTCAAAAGTATTAGGAACCTGAGTTTGAAGCTCAAACTCAGGGTTAAAAAATATAGCATCGATTTTAACGTATTATATGTCAAATTAATGCCTGTTTAATTCTGCGTTGAACGTTGAAATCTTGAAATTTTTTATCTATTATTTTTAAAAGTGATGTTGACATTAGAACAAAAAACGTTGTACCCGTTTTTAAAGACATTTTACGGATTATGCAAACTTATTAGCCTATAACTACGTATATACTCATCCGATTGTAGTGAAATTTCGTCAGATTATAGATTAGAGTGTTTCTATTGTGTACACTGAATCTCAGGATCATAGGCTTTTTATGTTTTTAATTTTCGCGCTTTTTGCAACACCTTCCTATCTCGAACCGGTATTTTTCTGAATTCGCGGCCGGGACCGTTGAATTCGCAGTAGATTCAATAACATAAATCAATTATTCACTTAGTTCAGCAACAGCTGAGTCTTTTGGAATTATTTTTTAAATTGCAGACCATGCAGGGATCTCGCTACACGTTGCCAATTAGTGCCGGACGCCTGGCCTAGCTTACTTAGACGTACTGCCTTCTCATAAACCTTTTCAAACATGTTTCTGATTGAGAGTGGGCCTATTATACTTGTTTATTTTTAGAACACAATGAATGCCCCTACATAACAATTTAAAAGGAAGTAATTATCTATTCATTTCTAATCTCACTAAATATAAGATCGTGGAATTCCACACTTCATACGATTATTTTATTCCATGATCTCATAAAAAATTATAATTTTCCTATCGCTAGTAAATTTTACAGCAAGTGAATTTTTATAAATATAGTCTATGAATAGTTAATAGAAGACGAAACATCAACTCAAAGTTAACTTTTTAAAATTGGATAGTTTCTAATTTTCTTTAAGCGGCTGTTTTAACCAAACAACACTAACTTAATTCCATTACACGAATAACGTGTATACTCATTAAAGTTAAGCTTCTTAATAAAAGTCACACTCTAAATCTTTCTTTTCACCACCAATTTTTCAGGCAGCATAGTTTCTGACATTTTCATTGCTTTCATGACACCTTAAAAAGTGCAAATTCAATGTATGAAATCTTATCAAATCCACACACATCATCATGTACAGGGTATACACCAATATCTGCAAGGGAAGGATGAAGATGTTTCCTAAAAATCATGCTGAAATTTTTTAGTCCTTCCACCATTTTCCACCTGAAACCTTTGCACCATAAATTTCTATTACCCAAGAGACCGATTTGAGTTCATATTTGCTTGAGATTGGAAGTTATGTTTCATGAAAAAATTTCCAAATATTGCGCACCAAAAATGTTGCTGTTGTCACTTAAATGTGATGAAAGCTACAAGAGAAGTGTCAGTGTTATTCCTCAATACTTGTATTTTGGGGATGTAAGCATACTGTAGTTATATGATTATTATGATTATTATATGTTATTCTTCTTCTTCTTTGTCTGCTATCCATTAATGGATGTTTGCGATCACCGCTGACCATTTTTCCCTGTCACCACACGTGTGTATTATGTCTCCTGCGGCCTCCATTCCTGTCCATTGCTTGATATTCTGCAGCCACGACATCCTCCTTCTGCCTACTCCTCTCCGTCCCTCTATCTTTCCCTCAATTATCAGTTGCAGCAGATGGTACCTCTCATTGCGCATCACATGTCCCAGATAAGCGGTCTTCCTTCTTTTTATGGTGCTCATCAGTTCCCGTTTCCTTCCTATCCTCTCCAGAATCTCCTCTTTGGTTCTTTTTGCTGTCCATGGAACCTTCAGGATTCTTCGGTAGATCCACATTTCAAATGCTTCCAGCCTGTTCATGGTGTTAACCTTCAGCGTCCAACCCTCCATACCATACAAAAGTACCGACCATACATAGCATTTTGTGAATCGTATTTTAAGGTTGAGGTCAAATTCCGTGTTTGTGAGGATGCTTCTGAACCTTATAAATGCACTTCGTGCCTTCTCTATTCGACAGTTGATTTCCACATCTGATGACCAGTCTTCACATAACCAAGTTCCTAAATAGTTGAACTTCTTCACACGCTCTATGTCTTCATTGTTGAGCTTTAGCTTTGAATTCTGAAACTCATCTGGTTTGCGAGTAATTATTAAGAACTTTGTCTTTCTTACGTTGATATCTATTCCCATATCTTTGCCATGCACTGCAACTGTGTTGAGGAGATGTTGAAGGTCATTCATGTTATCCGCCACAAGAACCGTGTCATCCGCATACCGTACATTGTTGATCCACGTGCCGTTCACTTTGATGCCCAACTGTTGTCCTTCGAGTGCTTCTTGGAAAATGCTTTCTGAATACAAGTTGAACAGGAGTGGGGAGAGGACACATCCCTGTCTCACACCTCTAACAATACTCTGTGCCTCTGTAGTTTCATTGTCAATCCTCACTGCAGCCGTTTGATTCCAGTATAAGTCCTCTATACATTGGACATCCCTTTGATCTATTTCAAGTCCTCTCAATATTTGAACAAGTTTACTATGTTGTACCTTGTCAAATGCTTTTTCGTAATCTATGAAGCACAAAATTACATTTTTCCCCTGATCGTAGCATTTCTGAACCAGTACCTGGATTGCTACCAGTGCTTCTCTCGTACCAAGACCCCTTTTAAATCCAAACTGGGAGGATCCCATATCACTTTCACACTTTGTAGAGATTCTGTATTGGAGAACCTTGAGAAAAATTTTAAGAGTATGACTCATTATGCTGATAAGTCTGTGCTCCTCACATTTGGTTTCATTACTGTTTTTTGGAAGTGGGATGAAAAGAGATGCAAGCCATCTGACTGGGAATTTTCCCCTATCATAAATTTGATTGAAAAAACCTTTGAAGCATCTTAACACCCTCATTGTCAAGTAACTTCAGCATCTCAACCGGTACCTGATCCGGTCCAACTGCTTTCCCATTTTTTGAGGTTTTTAATGCTCTAATAATTTCTTCAATAATTGAAGATCTATCTGGGCCTGCAATTACAAAATTATTGTAATTGCAGGCCCAGATAGATCATTTCCACCCTCAAGGTTATTCTCCAGCTGAGGTCTTTCATCTGCAAAGAGATTGCCAATATATCGCTCCCATATTGCTTTCTTCTCTCCGATATTATGTGCCATCTGTCCATGCTCATCCTGAATGTTAGAGAAAGTCATTCTCCTATATAACCCAGCTACCTCCTTCAATTTCCTATGCAGATTATAATCATCGAGCTGTTCCTGCAGGCATTCCAACTCCTCGCACTGCTCCCTCAGCCACTTGTTTTTTGCCACTCTTTTTCTTTTCTTATGGCATTTTGCAACATTCTATACTCGTTTTGGTTTCCTTGGCACTTGTATTTTCTTCTCTCCTCAAACATTGCCAATATTTCGTTTGTCATCCAATTTTTTCTTTTGATCTTTTGTCTATATCCTATTTCCTTTTGCGCCACATCCATGATCTGCTCCTCCATATTCCTCCAAGCGCCATCCAAGGTCTCTTCGTCAGCTGATTGTGATCTCACCAACATTGTCAATGCATCATTCAACTTTTTGGCCGCTCCATCTTTGATGTTCTCGTCTTTAAGCCTATCATAATCTATTCTTGGTTTTTGTTTCTGTTTTTTCATACTAGTAAGCTTTATCTTTAATTCTGTTTTGAGAAGGACGTGGTCAGATGGGACGTCAGCTCCTGGGTGTGTGCATGTCCTTGTAATTGATGTTCCAAAACGCTTATTAATCAAGATGTAGTCTATTTGATTTCTAATTATATTGTTAGGACAGTCTGCTGGCGCTTTCCATGTATACAGACGCCTGGCTGGCAGCTTGAACCAAGTATTTGTTACCTTCATTTGCTCCTCCTGACAGAACTGATACAATCGCTCACCCCGATCATTCCTCCTTCCCAATCCATAAGGACCTATTAATTCATTTGGCATCCCCTTTCCTATTTTTGAGTTGAAGTCGCCCATTATAAGGTTAATTTCATGTTTCTTAATGTTTTTGTTCATCAGCTGTTTCAATTGCTCATACAATTCCTCTATTTCATCTTCTGATGCTTCCGATGTAGGGGCGTATACCTGAATGATGTTAATGTTAACAGGGTGTGCTTTCAGTTTGAGTAATGCCATACGATCTGAATGTGGCAGGAAACCAACTACCGATGAGGACAACTTTTCTGCAATTATTATTCCAACCCCTTTCCGGTGATTACTTTCTTGATTTCCTGAGTAGAACATGACCTTTCCTTGGGTTACACACTTTCCTACATCTGGCCACCATGTCTCGGCCACGCCAAGGACGTCTATTTTTAACCTATCCATTTCTTGTATCAAATTGGCTAGTTTTCCAGCCTCATACAAACTTCTTACATTCCATGTACCGATGTTCACTTTCTTCCGCAAATTAATTTTGTTCTCTTCCTTATTGTTGCCATTTAACGCTGTCCCCCCCCCGGAGATCCGATTGGGGAACTATTTATACCTCCGGAAAATTTCGAGTTAAACGCATCCATCATTATGGTCATTGTGATTGTCATGGGATATCATGAAGATCTTTAATTCAGTGGTTTCCCGTTGCCTTCTGAATCCTTATGCCGTTGACTAATTCCTTAGTTCATCCGCCTTTGGGGCCAGTTTCCCGACCCCAGGACAAAAGAGTGCCCTTCACTCACCAGCTCATCCGCCCTAAGCCGTTGGCCAGTGAGTGGGGGATTGCTTATACCGGCAATCACTTGGTTGGCTGATGCTCAGTTCACTGCTAATTGCAGCTATCCAGGGGCAGGACGTGGACCAATCAGCTTCACCCCCTATGTGTTATTATCCGCAGGATTTCTGGATTGCATGTTCCACCAGCTACTTGTATGATAACCTCTTTCATATAAGCACATTAGCACATTGAAACAACTGTATGTGCCAATAAATATGATATATTACTGATAACTACTAATTAAGTGGTTTTGTTCTGGTTTTCGGTTATTATTACTTTGTCTGTTATTGTACAACATAACATTATGATCCTTTTTCTTGTCTGTATACATGGCAACGCTGGAAGACAAGGGGCTTGGTGAAACTATGAGTAATGCTAGCTGTTGAAGCTCACAGTGATATGACGCACACTGTAGTAGACCTATGTGCCATACTTGACAATAAAGCTGAAGATCAGGACTATCCAATCTGTTTTGTTGATTGACAGCTGAAGAGGGAAAATATATGAGGATATTTCAAAGTTCCTATTGATTTATTTGTTTTGCTTTTTCTTATGTCTGACTGTTGTACACATTATTGCTAATGCAGATGGTGAAGGGTAACAGATGAAAATGAATGATGAAAAATGCCATACCTGACTGGGAATTGAACCCAGGACAGCTAGTGTAGAAGACTTTTATTGTTTTCATTTGACTTTAAATTTGGAAGTCAAAAGAATCATTGCCATTTATTGCTTCATTGAATTCTGATCATATTATTTCTTTCTGTTGTTTATAAAGTTGCAAATGAATATCTGATTTGATTTTACATGCTGAATGATGAATCACATGCAACGTATTGCTGCATACCAAAAATAATATGTAAATATTGTTGTTTGTTTAGGTCATCAGCTGAAAGGCTGGTTTGAACCTGTAGAGGTTTTACTAAGTAAAACGAGGAGAGAAGTGGTTTACAATTGCCTTCCTCACAGCATGGAAAAGTACGCTTATCAGCGTGCTGGGTCCTCTGAAAAACACATATTTTCCACTCTGCAAATGACACCTTCACTTCATTCACCACAGGGTCTGCTGTGTAATGAAATTCATAACTTTCAGAGGGCATAACTCTGATTAGTGTCTTTTATACCTCTCTACCTCTTCTGTTCTTAAATGATTCAGTCATTTAATCGGCTGTCCAATGATAAGAAACAGAAATATTTATTTTAGCCCTGTAACAAACAGATTGAGTGTAAATAATTTGACACTTCACCTGTCTGTTATGGGCAGATATAAATATTAATGAATATAAGAAGTAAATATTACGTAAGTATTATTTATTAGCCTATCTACGCTCGGTTAATCATCATATTTATTTAAATACAACATCCAGTGTATTTTAGATGGAGATTCTGTTTATCCTTAAATACAGAGTGTACGATATTTAATGGATTTAAACATAGTGGTAAAAAGAACACTTTTGGGATTCTGTAAAATCCAAAAAAGGAAATTGGTAAAAACCGTAAAGAAATGTTGCGAAATATATGAAACAAAATAACTGAGTTAAAATTTTGATGGTGCTATTATTCTAGAGGAAGATATTGTGAAGTTTGACTCGACATCACAATTTATTTTGAAGAGTCATTATGGAAGTGTTAACAAGTTATGGAATATTATAAAACATAATTTAAAACTTAAGTTAAGTTAAAACATTTTGATAAAACCGTTACAAGTGTTAATATAATTGCGAAATTGGTCATGAAGAATATATTAAGTATGTTTATCAGTCAAATTTATTCATGTAGGCCAAGTAGTAAAAATTAAAATTACAAATTATTCTATTAGCACATGATGTAGATGATAATCCGTACTTAACCTATTAACAACCAGCCGATTATAACGGTCTTGTATTATGTACTGAACGCTTTTTAGTTTAGTTTAACTGTCAATGTACAAAAAGTACGAATGCGTTTCAAACTTGCTTCTTGGTTAGTAAGCTCCATCTGAGTAAAATGTGCTTGCTAAGAAGTTATTTTCAATATTAATCTTGCTACTTCTAATAAAAAATATAATAAATATTCACTAACCTTCTATTGCGGCTTCAATTTTTCTTTTACCTATTTTCTATTTCCCTAAATTTACATGTTTTGCTGGATCCACCATCAGAGTGATAAACAAACAAAAATAAATAAATAATTGAAACTACGAAACTTTTGTAACTTTACTAGAACCCTTTCAGAAGGTGTTATATCTTTAGTCACTGATATAAAACTGTACAACACAGTAATTTGAATTGATGCTTTCTCATATTTTGAGCAGATGGCAGCAGCAGTAAAAATCACTTCGTAATTTTAAAATTTTTATTTGTTCATTTAAAATGACTGTCCGCCTCTGTTTTAAATACATTATTTTCAATTTTTCTCTGGGATATAAAGTAACTTTGCTATTTACTTTCTTAATTTCATAAGGTTTTTAAGCTTTTTAGTGTTTTAAATGTAATATATAGTTTTAAAATAAAAAAATCAAAGTATAAAAAAGTAGTTTTCAGAAAATTTCGCCCAGAAATGTGATTCAAAGACTTATAAAACTAAAAAAATTCAGCAATTTTGGGGATTATCTTGGCTTAAGCCTATTTTAAACGCCTGGCAGATATTGAGGCACTTCGAACAACTTAATTAAAAATTGTTTTGATAGTATTTTATTTTTAAATTTCCGTGAAATGTTCTAGCCGGTTATAGCGGTCTGGCACTAAGTGCTGAACGCTTTTTAGTTTAGTTTATCTGTTAATGTACAAAAAGTACGAATGCATTTCAAACTTGCTTCTTGGTGCTGCTACCTTGCTTGAGTAACTTGAACTATATCAAGAATTCTAAACGAAAACCTATTTGCAGTACGTACACAAAATCCCTTAAATAGAAAAATTCCTGCCTGATTTGACTCATAGTTGTGAAACAAATTGGCTTCTTTTAAATTTTTACGTTAAAATTATGCCGTAAATGAAAAAGTAATTAAAAATTTAAAAAATGACGGATTTCTGGGGTTATGTAATAAACAAGAAGACATGTTTTTAGTTTACCTATCTTGAAAGCTTGGAATGGAGAAAAAAGTTATGTCACTCGGTCACGAATGCTCAACTAAAGGTCTACGATTTTATTCCCGGTGAGATGATCATAACAATTTCCACACTGTTTTTTATAGGTAAATATAATGTTCAGCAACATACTTCAGTTTTTAATATCAAGTAGCTACACAAATCAAAAAACAACAAATAAAAATAAAGTATCATCATCGCTCGGTTTAATTAAGCAATTGTTTGGTTAGGCGCTTGACTATATTATTACGTAGGAGGAACAAGACGGCTCCCGGTTTTGACTAAATACTCAGAAACTACACCGCGAGAGAAATTGTTTTACTGGATGCCGAGACACTTTACCACCAGCGCCGCATCCAGGTGCTACGTTCAATGGAAATTCTCAGACCTACGTTAGTCTGCACGCTCGACGGAATAAAACGTAAACGGCCGTACTGTCTTAGAGCCAACAATTTTTTAAGGTTTCAGAATTCCACTCTATGTTAGACCTACTGTTATACAGTGGCCATACTTGACTCGAGTACTCCAGTTCTTTAGTTCTTCATTTCATTTGTAGAACAAAACTGAGAGTTTACAACTATTATACTGCGTGTTTATTAAAAAGAGAAAGTCGTTCTAAAAAAAACCTAAATTTTATAATTTTACCCTATATTTCAGATATTTCCAATTCGATACATAATTAATTGACAAAGTGAGAAAGCAGTTTTTCACGCTAAAACAAAATATTAGATATGGTCTGCTAAAATTTAACTAATTGTGATGATCGTGCTTTAATTTGATGTTAGCAACAAAACCTTATTACCAATTATTTGAAAATACATTTTGTCCAAAATTCCATCGAATACCTATACAAACGCATTCAGAACAAATCACATGAACCCGATAACCCATTGGCACGTTCACGTTCCATCCTGCATTTACCTGGTAATCCAGATAGACGCCTTAAAAGATGCTGGAGTAGAACTCTGCCAATTTGATTAAAAATTTTGTTTTTGGGGAGGCACCAATGGGGGCCCTACCCCTCATATGCCTGTTGTTGTTTAGGTCAACAGCCGAAAGGCTGGTTTGAACCTCTACAGGGTTTACTAAGTAAAAAACGAGGTGAGGTGGTTTACATTCGCCTTCCTCACCAATTCAAAAGAGTATGCTTATCAGCACGCCAGACCCTCCAAAAAGCACCCACTTTCCACCCTGTAAATGACATTTTCACTTCATTCACCACAGGGTCTGGCTGAAATTCATTACTCTCAGAGGAGATAACTCTGACTAGTGTCTTTTACACCTCTACCTCTTCTGTTCCTAAATAGTTCAGTCATATAAATGGCTGACGATGTGATTAGAAAGAGAAATATTTTTTGTAACCCTGGAACCAACAGATCGAGTGTAATTAATTTGACACTCCACCAGCCCGTTATGGCCAACTCACATGCCTATCATGTCATTTACACAATTATCATAATCATCACATTTAATTGAACAATTTTATAATCGTTAATAAAGAATTACAGAGAAAAAGGAAAAAACTGATGAATAAAAATATAAGTACATAATGTTGTTATTACCATACGATTCAATTATGTAGTAGGTTCCACTGGTATTGACTTCATAGAAAAGCTAAAAAACCACAAGGTAATGAGTTAAAAACAGAGACTGTAAAATTGAGTTAAAGCCATTAGAAGTTAAAAAATATATATACAACCCCTATATTCATAATATAACTCAATATAATTATATATATATTATTTTATTAAATATTATTTCCTTTGTTTGTATGTAATAAATGGCAGAAAGAACAGTTAAACAAAAATTATGACAACATTCACCTCAGAGTATTACATGAAGACATCTTTCTTCTCATCCGGAGACAACTTCAGGATAAACATCTCCTGTTATCACTCACAAACACAAATATAACACATAAAGTCGAATACCGCGTCAATAAATACAATGTAATCGTTACAACTTTCAGCCGGATAAGTCGTGGGTAATAACGTTGCATTGTATTTTATTGACGTGGTCTTTGACCTTATGTGTTATATTTGTGTTTATGTGTAATAACGTGAAATGTTCATCCTGAAGATGTTTCCGGGTGAGACGAAAGATGTTTTGATGCAATACTCTGAGGTGAAAGTTGTCATAATTTTTGTTTGGCTGTTATTTCTGTCAAATGGCAGCTGAAATGAGACTTGACAATAAACCCTTATCCTTTTAAATATTCAGATAATATTTATCCGGCAAATTTTAAAATTTGTAAACCAACACTTCCGGTGAAATTCTGGCACATCAAAAGATAAATGATCACGTTCAGTTCAATCATTCCATAGTTATTTTTAATAAAATAATTTTAATTTTCAAAGTACAGTTGGACAGTTGTACATTTGAAATAATTTGTCTGTAGTAGTATTTTTATTTTACAATACATGCAGTAACTAGAATGAATTTAGCGTAGACGGTATAAAGAAAACAAGTCAAGAAAAATAAAAGTAATTCTTGAATTAAGTTCTGCCTTTGAAAAGCATTGAGTCTGACCATATAGCAAGCAGCAAGGGAAATTTATAACGGTCTTGGGAAGGATAAACCCGCGGGTTTTGTTGTACTAAGGAACTGAAGCATAAATTGCTCTTAAAGTCGTGTGTTACTACAATTCAAGTATTTTTTAGTATTTTTACAAGGAAACTAGAATTACAATAACATCCACTTTTTCAAACGTTTTCATTATAAATTATTAATATAGGAAATTCTAGTTTTTTTTACTTACTATTTATTTTTGGTTTCTTCAACAGTTTAGTCATTGACTACCACACAGAAAACAAAATTTTCAATTAGATACGTGATTGAATAGTAAACTATAGATGGCGAAGTAATCAAAAAAATAATCTTATTCAATTATTTTGCATTCATGGGACATTCAAATGTTCAGTTTTTTCTGTGAGAGTATTTTTTTCTTAAGCTTATTATTTTGTGTAAAAACTTTTTTAATGTACTAATAACTCTTCACTAACCTAAATAAATTGGTGAATACGGTGGTAATATCTAAAAGGATAGGGTGTTCGAGAATTCTTGAGAAGGACCAATATTTTTAAAATTTTATTGTAAAAATAAGATTTAATAAATAGGGTTTCCAAGAAATAGTTAGAAATATTATGTAGTATATATGATTGTGATAGCTATTGTGAGAGGGCCGGTATACCTATTTAGATAATTGAAGAACTTAATGGAAGAAGGTGTTATGAAACAAAAATACAGTTTTGAGAAAAATTAATTCAAAATTATAAAGCTCCGAACATTACTTTTCAGTACCACTTTTCTCATATTTTTCTTATGCATATGACATTTTCGTTCTCTAAAAATCTGCATCGTACACTATATTCTCTGAGGATGGATAACGGTATTTCAAAAATAGAAGACAAAATGTTTCATAACAGAATTTTGTTAAAAAATACCAAATAATAGCTGTTATTGGTGAAGATAAATATTTTAATAACACAGTTAACGGTTATTCTTCCAAAATGGTGTCTCTAAGGCTGCAGTTCATTCTGGTGGAAGACGTCAAGGTAATCTTGACACTTTATTGCTCTACAGAACATTAATTTAAGCAGTAGGCTACAATCGTATACCGCTACCACTTATCCACTAGTATTTTCATTAACTGTAGAGACAGAGTTTAAATTTATCATTCACAGGAACTAAGTTTTTTAAATTTTTGAAAAAATGTTACGTAGCACCGTTATCCACAAAGCTCTTCAATTGGCCTTTTTTGTAGCCCTTTTTATTCAGTCCTAATTTGTTTACGTTTTGTTAAGATTTATACCGAAGCGACAAAAGGTCTTGTATTAATTTACCATTATACCGAAAATCTTTGTTCTATAGTTCACCTACATAAACGCAGCCGGTTTAGTTGAGTTGAGTCTTTGATTTGCTATCAACGAGTTTTGATCTGTCGATTCTTAGTAAGTGACTTATCCTGTGTACGAGTACGCCTGCGAAGAGATCCAGCGTATATGGTAGACACGTATAATTGTTGTTAACTTTGTAAGTCGGACTTAGTTTAAGTAAGTGAAAAATAATCTTGTAATTGCTTAAGTTTACGTTATCACTTTATTGTAATTAGTTGTTTATTTATCATAAGTAATTTAATTGTAATATTGTAATCCAGTCGTAGTTTTAAATTACATCATTGATTGTAATTTATAGTAAATATTTTTTTAAAATTTTAAACGATAGTTTGTTAATTATTTAATTTACCCAGATCCCGAAACGGACCTTAGAGATAAGTGTCACAATACGTTATCATAGTGTTAGTATTTAGACTTGTCAGTTTTTATCTGGATAAGTCTGGTTGTCTCCTGGATGCAGTTTTTCAGAAAATAAACTCGCATATATGCGGTAATCATGTTCCACAACAAAACGTGAATAAACCGCAAATCTAAAACTGAACGCAGGTTGGATAAGCCTATCAAGCAAAAAGTGAATTCGACAACGGATTCCCTTTTACCCTGTTTTTTTCTCCCTCTCCCATTTCGTGACAGGCATTACAGGGTTGGCAAATATTCAAAAATCAACCAATGGGTAAGGGTCGTAGTGTCCAAATCATTTGGCACAGTACTGATGATACTGCGTTTAATCTATCTGCCACCACAACTAATCCATAGCTGTATGTATATACGTATATTTTGTATGCACAGATTACTACCTCATTTCCGAATAATACTTTTGAATTCGTCGAAAGCTGATCGGTAAAATTCATCACTAAACAATATTATATTTAAAGTTAATATCTATTAATTAATATTATTAAAATCAATATATAGGGTGTCCCACGAAGAGGTTACTATTTTTAAATTAATATGCAGGACGTATCGCACATTCTACAGACTGGAAACATTACAGTTATAAAAAATGGATATTTAAAAAAACCCTCAAATTTAATTTGCTTATGATTAACCAAATCAAAATCGTGGAAAGTAATTTTATTTGTATAACCATTTCAAATTGGTGATTTGTTTCAATGTTACTTAAGTAATAAAATGAAAGAATTGGAAGAAATATGAAAGTGATAAATTATTAATGAAAACAATTTGTTTCATTAAACTTTATTCGAACTGATGTCCATCAATAGCTATGCACTGATAGCAATGATACAAAAATGAGTCATAAGCGTTTTGAGAAATTGCCGAGGTAAAACAACAGTTCCTCTTCATTCAGCCTCATTAATTCATCGCCTGTTGCAATGGTGTGAGAATAAACGTTTCCCTCAAAAAGCCCCATAGGAAAAAATCGCAAATAGTCTGGCAATCTTGGAAGGCAGCCCATGTGGCCGCTGCCACGCCCTATTCAACGGTTTGGAAGATTTTGGTTTAAAACTCTTTTGCCACATTAGCATAACGTGGTTGAGCTCCATCATGCTGGAAAAATACGTCCTGTATCTCCGCCTGTGAAAGATGAGGAACTATGTGATTAGTTAAAATTGATGCGTATCTGTCTCCAGTCATTGTCTAATGGGATATGTCATATGATAAACCACCATCCTTTCTATCTGAATCCTATTGTAAATATAAATGGTTTTATCCATAAGATTATTGTTCATTTTTGATAATATTTTCTTATTCCGCTATTTTGTTTTGATTATTCATAAGCAAATGAAATTTGAGGGTACTTTTTTACGTATCTATTTATTATAACTGTAAAGTTTCCAGTCTGTAGAGTATGCTATATGTCCGGAATATTAATTCAAAAGTAGCAACATAGTATATTTAAAAAGTATATTTAAATTTCATATGTTTAAAGTTAACAATAATTATATTTAAGCTTTTATTTATACCCACATGACATCGGTGATAGAGGCAGAACATGAAAATTATCGGCTTCTGAAAATTCATTATTACGCTATTTAAGTTCAATACTTTCGCTTTGTAATTCCGTATAATTTTTAGAAACACTGTATTATTGGATTTAATTGAAATTAAATGCGTGGGAATTTAAAAGGGTAGGCCTATTTAATTCTAACTTAACAACTGTATTTTTTGTTTATTTTATATCGGTAGATTATGTTGCCAGTTATACTAATTGAATCAAATTTAGTAAATTGACCGCCTAGATGGCGCAGTGACTAGCGCGTTAGCCTACAAAGCGAAAGGTTCCGTGTTCAATTTCTAGCTAGGGTCTGGAAATTTTAACTTGCTAAAACCCACCATTACAGTAACGAAAGCCACAGTAGTCACTAATGACTAAGCTGTCGATGTGACTTTAAATAAATTTAAAAAAAATTCCTTTCGTGAGATGACTCGTCAAATGGCTGGTGGCAATGTTAAAAAGCCTTAGGCCTTACCTTTTAATTTTGGCAAAAACCATTAGTGTTTTCTGTATCTACTCTATTAATAGGAATGTAATGACTTTTTTTATTTCCAAATGCCGACTTTGATTTCTTGACTTCAGTTTTGGGCCACTTCCGGTCGGAACACGAACTTCAAACCAATGAATTATGTATCTTCTCTTTAAGAAAAATTTAATGACACTATCTTTGTTTAAAACTTCTAACTTTAATTTTTTTACTTCCGGTTTTGGGCCATTTTTGGTCGAAACCGAAACTTCAAACCTAATGATTTCTGTTTTTACTCTTTAAGTGAAATCGAATAATACTATTCTTGTTTTCCGACTTTGATTTCTTGGCTTCCGCTTTTGGGTCACTTCCGGCCAAAATCGGAACCTTCAAACAATTAAGACCCACTATCTTTTTTGTAGATTACGAATCCGAAAAACCTTTGTTGCTATATTCTGTAGTTTTTAACATCTGGGTGTGATGGACGGACGGAGAAAGGAAAGTGATACATTGCAATTCAAAAAATTGCCACCAATTAGAAAATTCAACAGTTTTTCTTAAATGAATTGTTATTAATATAGGCTAGCATTATATTTTAAAAGGTTTTATTTAGGCCGTTTTCTGTTTAATTGATAGAAAAAAATACAGACTTTGTGAACATAAGAACTCATTTTTTTCTTTTAAAAAACCATCTTTTGTTTTTATGACTTATTAAGAGGTGTACCTACTGTTTTTACTTTGAGAATATAAATAAAATCAAATTTATACTTTCATCTAAAATTATTCACTTTAGGGGAAAAAGAAAAAGAAATTTCTTTGTAGTTAAAAAACGAGTTTAATAATTTATGTAGTACTTTGAAAATTCATTATGAGATTTATTAAAGCAATAATATTCTTTTTTATGTAAAACAAGTGTAACTTTAAAATCATATTTACGCGACAAATTAAAAATATCCGGTTGGATTGAATTTCTAATTGACTTATTTTATTCCTTTATTTGTACATTTCTTTGTTTATTTTTCTAATACAAAATCTCCGTTAGCTTTCTTAAATTTATACGATAATAAATTGAAAGAAAATGGTCAATTTAAATAATGTAGAATTGCTTTCTATTATGAAATATTTTTTATACAAATTTACGTTCTTTGATAATTATATTTTCCCGGGAAATTATTTATATATATTTATATTTTAGATTATGTTTTTGTTTTTGGGAACTGTACTTTTACTACCAACAACTAAATTTGTTCGCTGCTTTCTGCTGTATTTTTGACGGCGATTAGGAATTCGAATAGGGATTCCCAGTGGATTTTGTTCGCGATTGGCTGTCAGCTGGTCACCATACAAAGTCTCTTGCCTAATCGATGTTACTAAACAATTAATAGCGGCTCTCAACTAGCTGACTGACTGAGCTGGCCTGAAGAACAAATAATACAATGAATTGTAAGATTTCCCCATTTAGTGCTGCATCAAGTATTATACTGAGATTGGTGATTCAAAGGGGCGTGCAGAGCTTTATCTGGTATTACAGTATTATGCTCTTATTGGTGACAATTTGTACTTTCTCTTGCCTATACGAATATATAGGAAGGAAAGTATTGCTTTCATGTCGATTTTTTGAAATCGAGTTTTTACTGGGTCTACACGTTTTCAGACCTCCTGAACCCAAAAAACATGTTTCTAGCGATTGGTGTGTGTGTGTGTGTGTGTGTGCGCGCGCGCGCGCGTGTGAACAGAATATCTCAAGAAAGGAACATCGTACGAACTTGAAACTTGAAACTTAAGTTAGACACCACTACCGAACCCGACACAAACATTTTCATCAAAATCGGTCAACCGGAAGTAGAAGTTATTCGTGTAATTTTTAACTTTTTTGCAATTTCCTCAAAAACGGGACTTACGATTTTTTTAAAAATCGCCTGGTTTACTAAATTTTTATCTCTACAAGATAGGGTAGGCGCCATGTTAGCTGAAATTCTTGGTGAGGCTGTTTTCACGTAAAAAATTGTTTTTTTTAGATTACGGCTTTAATATGCATTTTAGCGCAAAAATGTATAATAAAAAAAAAGAGAATTTAAAATCCTACAACTTTTATTTTCAACATTTTTTTGTATAACGCTTAGTTTAGCGGTAATTAGCGATTTTCTGTTTTTTCTCATGAAAACGTGTGAAAAACCGATTTTTTAAAGATTTCGGCTGTAGACGCATTTTACGACAAAAGTATATACTATAATCAAATTCATAGAAAGTAAAAGATCTACAACTTTTGATAACAGCATTTTTCTCTATAGAGCGTGAAAGTGTGATTTTTCGTATTTTTAAGCCAAACTGAGGTCGATTTTCATTTTGCGTCGTTCACTGATGATTAAATTAAGGTTATGTTTTTTTAGGTTAGTTTCTTGTTTATTTCTAATGTTTTATTACTATTAATAGGTTTATTGTTAATTATTTCCATTTGCAAGAGAAAGTTATGTGAGTGTTTCACACAATATTTTTTTCATTAAAATACTATTTTTTCACGTAATTTAAAGTTTTGTGGTTGAACTAGGTCAAAAAAATTGAAAAACATACAAAACCAAAAATCTAAATTTTCAGTTAAAACCATCATACAGTCTAACCTTAAGTGAACACGCAGTATCACTTCTCGGGCCGACTCTTTTTCTTTAGAAAAAAATTGCCACCAGCCATGAGACGCGTCGTCTCGTGAAAGATAATGTTTTATTCTCCATTCTATCGTTTGCTGTTTTCTATTCGCCAGGAAGTTCGGCTCAATTTTGTGTCCTTCGTAAGTACGAAACGTATTTTAAAGAAACATTTTAAACTTTATGTGTTTTCAGTCTTCCTGTGCAACTCTCCCGTAATTTCGACAATTATTTAAAAAAATCTTCAAATTTTATTTATATATTTATTTGTATTGCTTTTTTCAGATTAAATTTGCAATTAAAACACACAATTGTTATTGAAAAGTATATTAATTGAAATATGAAAATTTAACAGTTACTTCACGTAGTTATAGGTAGAATGTCATAAAAGTTTCTTTCTTTTCTTGCTGGTTTTTGTCAGTGGATTGACATCAGCGTCTAGCAGGCAAATATATAACTTTAATAATTTTATAGTATTATTCTTTATATAACTAAGAGTAAACTGTTAGCTACATTTTGATTTTTGAGTCCTATTTTGTAAATTAATAGTTTATTTACAAAACTTGCTTTGCTGTTTTGGAGGAGTAATAAATGAAATAAATAAATAAATAATTTTGGGCCGACAATTCAGATTTTTTATTAAGCAACCAATACTGCTGTATTTAAAATTTAGCTTCTTTCTTTTACTCCATTGAGAGTCCTCTACGTTAGACATCTCTCCAGGTGAAGGTCAAGATATTTTGCTGTATCGGTTATTTGCATAAATTTAGTTATTTCTCCCCTTCCTTAATGTATACTGATTAACGAAATTTCCTGCGTCCTTTACTAATTTGTTTTTTTTTTTACAGTAGTATTTAGGGTTTCAACGAGTTGGTTGTGTGAGGTATTAAGGAAGCAGTCTACCATCAAAAATGTTTTTGTGTTGCAAACTAGTGGAAAACTTTTTTATACCTAAAATTATTTTTATCAAATCATGAATAAATATTATTTATATATTTTACCCCATCCATTAAAATCAAGATGGGATTTAAAAACACTAGTCTCAGAAATATTAACTTGGGTGTACTTTTGCCAATTTACATAAAATTTTTGCCAAATTGAAGGAAAGGTCTCATTTAAAGCACCATGTGTGGTTAGTATCCTTTATCTTCATATTAAATTTTAAAAAATTACTTGTCTAACAGTAGCAAGAATTTTTATTAACAAAGAAAAAAACTAATTAAAACAAAGTTTGTTACTTAAAATCACGTTTTTACACCCAAAGAACCTTACAGAATAAAATTTTGGGTAATTAAAAAAAAGTGGAAATCAGTTGACCAGGTCAAACGTTATGATTTCTGAAATAGGTAATAACTATATCCCAGTTCTTAAACGAGATTTTGAAATTTAAAATGTGAAGTTTTCACATAAGAAACTGTTAAGTTTGCTAAGACATTGTTTTAATTTCTATTTATTAATTGATGTTAAATAATTGTAATTAATAAAATAAATGTACCGTTTTATAGAAAAATTTCCTTTGGAAAAATAGATAATTTAATTTTCAAAAATAAAATAAATTTTCGAATGTAGACTTTCCCCTTAAACGCTTTAAGAATAGTCACCTGGAAGCACTATGAGCGGTGGGGGATAGTTCTAAATAAAGTCAAACCATAACAAAATAGTGTGTAGATAGTAAATGTTAACTTTTTTTTATTTTATGGAATGATGGAAAGGAATTTATGCAGTGTGTATACATATAAATGAAATTCAAGCGATATTGTTATTATTTTTTACAATTTAAAATAAAAAAAAACAGTTAAAATTAGTTTTTATCTGATAAAATATATTTTTTTTTGTGTAACAAATAGGTCGGTTAAAGATTGCTTAATAGTAATGAGAATTGATGAGAGGGGTACGACTTTAATATTAGCCTGAAAGCCTAGTAAAGCTAGCGATATCGACCGCTTAAGAGACCACACCTTCAACCAACAACCAACCCAATAGACCAACTACCCAAAACCCCTCCCGGACGCTCTCCTATCTGATTTATAACTTGGTAGGCGACTTTATCAATGAAATGTTAGATTAGAGTAGTGTAAGGGAATGGGGAAAATTCAATCTTCTATTCCCTTTTAAATGAACTATTGAAATGTTTCTACTTTATAATAATTTCTACGAAGGTTAATTAATCCTTTAAATTTTGTTACATGCTACACAGAAAAAAAGGAATATCTATTTATTTCGAATAATTTTACATCAGTATTATAAGAGTTTTGTAAATTTATTTTATTTTACTGAACAAAATATTGTAACGCGTGAAATGAAAAATTAAACTCGATTATTTTTTTTTTTGCTTTTTACTTTGTTGTATAGTACATAAATTAATAAAAAATTAAATTATTTTTGTTATAAATTTTATCCGTGTATCCTATTCAACTGTAATATTATAAGACACCAATTGTGTTACATTCTCTTATAATTAAGTTAATTAAAGTTGTACATTTACCTAAATCTTCCTTTATTTCAGAAGAAGAGAGATGTGGGAAGGAAAATAATTTCTTGGTTGAAGAATCTTTGCAACTGGTTTCGTTGTACTTCAGCGGAGTTGTTAAGATCTGCGGTATCTAAAGGTTCGAATGGCCGTGATGATTGCCAATCTCCAGTTGGAGAGAGCACGATAAGAAGAAGAAGACCTTTACTTCAAGTATTACATTCGTAGATCACTTCTTCTAATTGGGCTGTCTATCTCTTTTTTGGTTGACCAAGATTTCGGGAACGTATGACATTATTCTCCTTGACAGTTGACTTTGTTTCAATCTACGGATCACGGATCACGGTATAATAAATTCTGACTATGCGTGATTATTCTTACGTTAAAGATCGGTTCATTTCATCATGCCCCAATCGTTTCCGCTACGGACCGTTTCCTACAATCCAAATATTTTTCATGCTTTGTAAATGGGACCATTCATATCAATCGCAGCTTATGCGTTACGTTACGATGCGGCACGGTCCGTCTCCGTATGGGATTTTTTGACAATATTTGCCGGAAGTTGAACGTGTCTGAAGATGTCGGAAAGCATAGCAAGCAAACAACACGTTCCGTATGAACGAGCTATCGTACAAGTTCAGACATTTTGTACATTTTGTTACTACAATGGACAATGAAAAATTAATAGAATTAGTTCGCGAGTATTCCTTCCTTTTTTTGCTAGTTTTTCTTGTGGCTTTATTGCTTCTTTAAAAACAGTGTCTTGTTTAGTTATAACCGGTTTTATTTTTAAATAGAACTCATTAAACTGAAAGTATTGGAAAAACGTTTTTTCGTCATCTATCAGTTCTTTATATAGTGTCCAGTTTTCGCCCTGTTTGGAAAAACTTTGATTCCTGGAACAATAGGTGAACCAAAATGCCACCTGCAAAACTCCACGTGGTACAAAAAACGTTGCGAGAATTTCCTGTACCCGAATCCCGTAATCAAAGGTTGTCCATCTGCCGATTGTGGATTGGGCACTCAAATCACACCAGCACCTGCTCACAAAATCTACGCCAATAGTGTGTTCTTTCTGTGACGCAAAAGCAACGGTTTAGCATATCGTTTCAGATTGTCACGAACTTTAGAGCGCCCGTTCTCTTATTGGTGTTTCTACAATATTTCAAGACGATGTTAGGCCTAAAGAAAGTTGTAAAGCAGTTCTAAAATTTCTGCCTTATATTATATAGTATCACAAAATGTGATACTTTTTTTTCTTATGTTTTAACTTATATAATTATTGTTATTATTATTATTTCTTTAATTCAAATTGTGGTTCATAATATCCATTAACAGGTGATGCGATTTTTATAAATAAAAAAAATAAAAACATCTCAAAAGAAAGTTAAAATAATTTTTTGACACTTTCAATTGAAATTTAGCATCTGTTATTAATTAATACAACAATTTATAAATTTGAAGCTAATGTTCCAAACCTTGATTTACTTGAGGGAGCATGCAGTCATCACCACAGTCCTACAGTTGGCCAAGAAGATTTCTTGGCTAGAGGCGCTTCAAACGTCTGCGCTGAGCACCCGGTATCGCCTTAGTGTACATGTTTTGTATGAGAGGGTTATTACGCAATTCAAATTTGTCATGCATCGTCTTGTATAGTTGTTTCGCGACATCAATTACGTATGGGATTTGTAAGTCTTTGTGCAACATTAAGTTTATGATGTAAAAGGGGCATTGCGTTATCGTTCGTAGAATCTTGTTCTGAATCGCTTGTATACGTTTCTTATGTAAAGGTTTAGCAGATCCCTAAAGTTGAACTCTATATGTCCAGATTAGCCGTAAGACTGTCTTGTAGATTGTTAATATGTGTGACATGTTTATTTCAGAACGTCTATTTAGTAAGCGTTTCAGTTGATAGAAGCGTGTTTTGAGTTTGTGGCGTGTGTGTGTAACATGTGCGTTCCGTATAAGTTTTCTATCTAAGTGTAAGTCTAAAAAGCGTGTTTGAGTAGTGTGAGGCAGCGGAATATTATTAATGTAAACTGTTGGGCAGTTTTGTCGTCTAAGAGTAAACTTCATTTGTTGCGATTTGTTTTTATTAATTTTAATTTTCCAAGGTTTTTAAGCCATGACTCAATCAGGTGTAAATGGTTTTGTGTCTTTCGAGTTAAATTAAATAAGTCTTTAAACTTCTTGTAAACAGCTGTATTGTTAAAATGGTTTCCTTTTTGGAACACTGAAAGTCCTACGGTAAATGCGCATCTCCTGTACTCTTACGCGGCTAATGTCCTTGGTTGTTAAAACTGATGTTTCGCTATCATACGAACCAAAAAGAACAGTCTTTGATGTATAAAATTTTGCCACCGTTTCTTTCAAAGTTTTGTTTTAAGTGTCCTAGATATCTGCAAATACGATTAAACTTTACCAGTCTGTGGTCTACATCCACTTCACCAATGTACGATATTGATTGTCCAAGGAACCTAAATTCTCTGACCTGTTCAATATCAACTTACAATGTTGGTCAGGAATTGTCACCAAGTAATTACATTGCTGTTCTTAAAACTTATTTTTAATTTAATTTATTGCCAGATAAGTTATACAAACCAACTTAGGAATTTAAGTTTAATTAAAAAAAAACACTGATTCTTTAAGAATTCAGAAAACGAGTTACTTCGCCTTTTTTGTTTGAGTGATAATATTTCTACTGATACGATTATCGTATAGTTTTTTGTACTCAAATGAAAATCAACTTTCCTTAGTAAATTGATGTTGTTGTTTCGGTCATCAGCCGAAAGGCTGGCTTGAACCTCTAGAGACTTTACTAAGTAAAAAAAAGGAATGAGGTGGCTCCCAATTGCCTTTGTCATTAAGTGAAGTATGCTTATCAGGATGCTGGGATATCTGCAAAGTATCTACTTTCCACCCTGAAAATGACACCTTCACTTCATTCACCACAGGGGTCTTGCTGTATAATGAAACTTATTACTCTCGGAGGAGATAACTGTGACTAGTGTATTTTATAAATCCACCTCTTCTGTTCTTCAATGTTTCAGTCATATAATTGACTGACCATGTTATTACAAACAAAACATTTTACCTAGCCTTGAAATTAGCAGATATAAATCAATTTATATTTGATTTTGAATTTTTACCTGTAATTTTTCATAACGTGGTCATATCGTACTTCAAAAACTTCCAGTTCTTATACATTTTTATCATAACAAAAATATAGTCCTATGAACTGCAGTAAATTCTGTACTATCCGACAGAAATTTGGCTCTGTGATAAGCAGTCATTACCTGCAAAAATAAATAGAAAAACATTGCAATCGTTTCAATTAGCAACCTCATGATATAATGATACAACTTTATTTAAAATAAGCAACCTCATGATACAGTGAAATGAGGATAATATGTATAACATGTAAATGAGGTGTAGTCTTATACAGATATAGACCAATCATTCCTGAGAGAGTATGGTAAATTGAACTGCAATGAATAAGATGCCTCATTTTCTTGCAAAAGTAGGCCTAATGTTGTGGCTCTTGAAAATAGGATCCATTTTATTAAATACTGCTCTTGCCTTGCGTATGCGGCATTTTATTTCCTGTGTCTTGTCCCGTTGTTCATTTATTGTTTATAACCACCTTATAGAGAAATTAATAAAATACAATTCTGGCATGGAGCATCAGTTTAGAGCGCTAAATTACTCTAAACTGCAAGATAAGAGAGTCCTGGATTGAATTATTGGATGTTTTTTAGTTAACGCTAAAACTCACAGACAGTTTTACTTTTATTACAACCCACTGTAATCGATAATGATAAAGCACTTGACGTAACTCTAAATGAGCGAAAATAAAAGATTTTGTACTGATGTTTAAAAAATAATTAAATTTAATTAAAATTAAATGATCAAAATAATAACCTCAATCATATTCTCGTATTTTGATGAAAAGTAAAACAGAACCATTTGTACGGGAACTTTAAGCGGAATATTTTAACTAAAGCAATAACAAGAATTGACGTAACGTAGAGTAGAAACGGGTATTTCACAAGTTGACATTGGCACCTTACAACAGCTTTTCATTTTCTAAATGAAAAAGGTATTTAACATTGAAATTTAATTAATCTAGTAAATTGAAATATGCAATTTGATTTGATTAAATTTTTAAATAAGTGGTTTTAGGCCTTTATGACAGTTTACTTTAATCTGGTATTGTGTGGACGAAACTAATTAATGTTGCGCAGGTAAGTGGACTCACTGCAATGCTGTCTGACTCAAACCATTCCGTATTGCTGCACCTGTATATTCCGTTGCTACACTACTTTCTCCCACTCAACAACTCGCTTACTTATAATTCTTTAAAAAATTATGACCAGTACTTTGTAAAAATATAATAAATACCTCCACAGACCTCAAGTTACAAAAATTAGTTTATTTATGGAAAGAATTGAACTAGTTTTTACATTTATCATGCTTAAATTTTTGTATATTAATTTTGTAAAATTAATATTCCGCAAATTAGAGGGTTACTGGAAGGTTTAAAAATAAATTCATTTAAAATTAATCCTTTCGGTATGCCAAATTACTGAAACATTTTGATCCAATCCAGTTTTAAAACAATAGTTAATACATTGATATTTGTTAGACTATGGTACTGTTTGAATTAATAATTGCTTATTTCAAAAAGTTTACAATTTTTTATTCTGTCTAATAATATTATAAATTTTCTATCACTACACAACTACCTAGAGAAATTACATGAAATTAGTTCTTATAAAAAACATAGATTTTATAATTAAATAATCGTACAAAGATTTTATTTATTTGTCCTCAATTCTTTTAAAACTTACTAAAGGAATAAAGAGTCTTTTGGACATCTGACTTTTACGTAATCCTGAAAAAAACTGTCAAAGAAGTACTTATTAATTATTAAAATATTTCGGGGAAGCTTCCTTTTTTGTTTATTTAAATATTTACGATGTTAACAGTTTACAAGAAATTGTTGTCGAAAAATTGAAAAGACCACTTGAATAGACCATAGTATTATATAAGCACAATAAGTTCACCAATTTTGATATAATTTTAAAAGAGAGCACTGAATTTATACTAAAATAAGCGACGATCGGACCAAAAATATTGTATTATACAAAAGTCTAGTACTTTAATTTTCTCTACCTTCAGTTTTAATAAACTTTTACGTTACCCACATTTTTCACTTTGTTTTATTAAATCTACAACTGTGTAGCTATGCACAACCAACAAATATATTTGTAAAAGTGTGTTTTACATATTTTGCTTTAACACTTTTGACGAGAAAACCATTCATCAGAAGAAGCCTTGCGTTTAGCATGATATTGGTAAAATTGGTGTTTAAAAATTAAAGATTAAATTTTTATCAATATTTTTAATATGTTTACTAAGAAGAAGAAACACCCGTTAGCCACTTTATAGCCAAAATTTTGCTAAAAAACTGATTTTGTTAGAAAACCTCTCTGTTAAAAAACTGAGAAACTCAGTTAATTACTGAGGGTTACTAGTAAATTGTAATTGCAACTAAACCAACCGTTAAATTACGAAAAAATTAAATTATAAAATTATTGCATTAAAGTTTTTTCTTTAGCTATAATTAAAAAAAACCATTTTAATGCGGGGTTTTGGAGTAAACTATAATTTGTCGCTAAATTAAACGGTGGAAAAGAAAGCACTATGTACAAAAGTTTTAGCGTTTTTAATTTTCTTCTTATGTACACATTTGGCCTAAAGTTTTTTTTTTTTTGAATAACTGTAAATCTACGATCTGCTCTCATAGAACAATGAGTAGATGTGTTGTAAGTATAAATCTTGAGTAAGTAATACCCCTTGGTATTACTCTATAAAATTTCACATTTTGTTGAAGTGATCTTGCCAGGAATGTAAAATAAATTACACAATCACATATTAAAATAAATCTGTAGGGTGTAGTCTGCATAGTCTTCTGTGTGTTCCACTGTTGTCTAGGAGATTGATGGCTTCTGGATTCTGATGATTTTCAAGTCTTGTTTGGTAACTGGTACAAAATTTCTGTATAGCTTCGTGTACCGTGGGAGTGTTCGTGTCTCTGTGCAATATAGTGTTGGCCTAAAGTAGCATTAAAATTGTGATAAGATAATAAATTAAACATTTGAATAGTTTCAAAAATAATTTTAAAAATTTAAAATTGTGATAAGATAATAAATTAAACATTTGAATAGTTTCAAAATAATTTTAAATTAATTTTACGTGTAATTACAAAATGTGAACTTGAATCTCTTTTAAACATTAATACAGAATTTGGTATGAAATTGTTGTGCAGGGCACAACGTTTGTATATTTTCCTATTTTGCGTTTTATTATGTAGTAAGTAAATCGTAAACAGTGACTGAGTAAATTTAAGATGGCAATGAGAATAGTACGAAATAACGTCTGCTGGGAAATTCACTTCCATTCAATATAATACGTTCTACTTAGTTATATTGCAGAGGGTATAAAGTTACTTGGTTGTCTCCTTCAATCTTATTGGCGAGACGGCTTCTTGGGAAATAATTTTTGATTAGGTTAGAATAAAATAGATTTTTTATAAAAATGCATCCATGAAAATGTTATTTTATTAAATGACATAGATGATATGGTAGATTTTTCAATTGTTTTTTATGGTGCCAGATTTGATTCTTGGTCAGAGAATCCATATAGTTTTCAGCAGCGATTCATTATTTACAATAGTTGCTACTGACCGAAAAAGTTATTAAAATAAAATTTTTATTACTTTTAATCGTACATTGTAACATTAATTCACAACCTTCAAGTTAGGCAATAACTCTGGAACATGATATGAAAATTTACTTTAAAGGAAAACACTATTTAACAGTAAATCTCACAAACGATATAAATAAATTAAAATAGCTTAAGCCATATTTCTACTGCAACGTCTAGAAAGATTTATTTGCAGATTTTGAAGTAATTTTAGTGAATTAAGGTCACGTATAACTAGGTTTTGGTTTTGAAAAATTATATTTTTTAAATACCTGTACAAGCAAGGAAGTAATCGTCCATGTAGGATATCTTCACGTAATTATGTAACGTTTTGTTCTTGACATACCTGAGTGGTGGCAATAATGCGCAGACATTGAGCCTGGGTAGTAGTTAGTAACGGCAGGTTAAGCTGAACCAAAGATTTGTCAGCTGTAAGTCCATAAAGGACGTAGTGGCTAATTATTTCTACAGGTATAAGTAATAAATATTTGCTAAATACTCGTACTTTACGTAGGAAATTATAAATTAGCTGTTATATTCCTTTAAAATAAATATATAATGCAGTTAACTGCTACAACCTTGAGTTAGCTGAATGGAAAAGAAATGCTAGTTGGGGCTACCCATTCGCGTATGCCACGGGTCGTGCTGATGGTACATACGCCTAATAGCATAAAAATTTCCTAGTTATCCAAGTAGGCTGCAGAAACGATTTTTTATGGCATGTTTAAAACGAGAGGATAATCTTGAGCGCTAATTAAGTAAATGGATGATTTTATACGCCGGGTTAGTAAATAGTTGTTTACTGGTTGACTCCCATGAGACACTTCTTATACGTCTCTCACCGGATCAGTAAAATTTACTTTGAAAGACTGATCCGTTTCTCATGTAATAGTGTTTTTAATAGAATACTTGATAGAAAGACGCATCACCGAAATTTATGTAGTTTTATTGGAAAATAGCCTAGAATAAATTATTTATAAAATACATATAATATTTTATAGAAATACAAGTAAAATTTCAGCGAGACACGCATCAGTCTTTCACAGTAAATTGATTTTTTTTACTCTTGAGTACCTGATCAGTCTGTCACCTAAAAACAGCGTCAAAAAATGTCAGCCTTACAATACTTTAGGCTTGAAAGAAAATTAATTAAAAAAAGAAAAGAAACCATAAAATAGGTATGGGTTTTTTTGCAAAAATTTACTTGGGAGTCAACCTATTAAAACATACAAAATAAACATCGGTATGTTAAACACATTATTAAAATGTCTGGGAATAAATTTAAATTAATTAAAATTTCGTGATAATTTAATTTGTGATTCTTAATTTAATTAATATAATTTCCTTTTAGTTTAATATCTTACCTTTTATTAGTTATGACATATTATAAAAATATTTTTTCTGACATCCTCTTACAAAAAGATTTGTTTGACCGTGTTATTTGAAGGTACTGTATAAAGATATAGGTAAAGAAATGTAATGAAATTACGTATAGAAAAGTTTAATACTCAACTTGTGCCGCAGTACTTTACGTATGGAACTTTTCATCAATTCACCGAAGACTTTTCTCCTAAAGTTCTTTTGATAACGTTCGGTCAAAAGGTTTTCTAGTCGTTGCATTGCTTTAACGTCGTTCTTTTCATTTCATGAAATAAAAGCCAACCGGGCATAATATCGATGTCTGAATAACACGTTTATTATTCGTATTTAAAGCATTTAGGCCTAATTTAAAATTAAATTATTTAATAAATTTTTTAATTTTAATTTTATTACATTTTCGTATCATCGGTTAATTACTTTACTTAGTTTTATGTATTTACAAAGTTAATTTTTCTTTTAAAATTTTTCAAAAGGTATGCGGTTGAGGCTCAAGCGCTTCGTTGGCAGTGCACCAAAACTTTGCTTTTTAGTTCTGTACATTTTAATAAAATAAATACTGAATTGGTTTTTGTAAGTAACAATGCCTGCTAAAATAATCTAAAATACTTCAGAACTTTTTGAATAAGTTTAAGTTTAAAGTTTAAAGTTATAATTTTATTTGTAACAAGGAATTGCAATTCCTTTGCAAAATGAAACAAGCCGCAGAATTGTCATTTTGTAGCATAAATACGTTAGTTCTTTCCATCGCACAAAATGAAAGGAAAGCACTGATATGAACTGACACGCAAAGAGAGACCACCCACTGGTCCCCAATGGACTCTCATCAGTGATCTTGTAATGGGAGTGCCATTATGTTTTACCAGAAGTTGTCATTAGTCTTCGCAAAGAATCTTTATCCCATCTTCTTCTTTACTATCTCTGAAGATATTTCTATTACTGTGGTTTGTTAATAAGTTAAATTACTTCATTTTTTATTAATTGTCTTAACTTCCATTGAATTATTTTTTTTTCATGAAATTGTTTAATTAGTAAGTTAAATTGCTTTTAATTTAATTTATGAATTGGTAAGTCGGTATGAAGTGATTTTCACATAATATAAACTAAAATTATTTTTAAAGAATTTTTATTTAGTGTCAATAGATGGCTGAAACGCCGATAGAGTAGAGATATGATAAATTAACGAAACTCATTACCTGGAGAGCTATCGCTGGATGGTGTCCTCAAACCCATAGACGCGATTATTTTTTTAACTTGTTTTTTTTTAAATTTAGTAGTACACATCTATTCTGGTTATTTTTATACTGTTGTAAAATAAATTAAGTAAAAATAAAAAGAAGTGTCGGTAGAAAAAATGTATTCGTTTTTTACCTTTGATTTGGGTACCGGCATATTGAACGTAGTTTAGTACATTTAAGTTATGTAATGCAATATGAAATATAAATCTTACTTTATGAAAATTTACTTTAAACACTCGCATAATTTGAACAGTAAATAAAATATATAGGATGATGGTTTACAGCGGGAAAATATTTTTGTAGGCGGGAATGTGGGCCTTTAGAAATATTAATAGGATTCTAATGTGTTACTGTTGTCTGTTTACACCTTGGCTGGAGTTATATCTTGTAGCTAAATAAGAATTCTAAGAAGTGTCTCCGCTTAGAGTTTGCTTCACCAAAGAGATATCTCAAAATACGTTATAAACGAAATGTTCTAGGTTTAAGTATAGATTACAGATTTACTGTGAAAATAAGAACTAATTTTCTTAAATGATTAGTATCATAAATTTAAATTTGTTTATAATTCTATTATGTTTAGTACACTGCATCAAAATATGATTTTCTGTAAACAGTATTTTCATTCTACTTAATCTTAAATTTTCCTAAGGATAAGTATGATAGTTTATGCTTTGCTGAAATGGATTAATAATACCATTTAATACTATTAATTTCAACAGCTGGAAATGAGACAATAATAAATACACCCAGTTTAAATTGATGCAACTTGGTATTACAAATTGAAGTAGATTCGGATTTGTTGCATTTAATCTTTAAAACAATATTTAGTATATATAATAAATTTGAAAATAGTTGAATTTTAATTTGCATGGATAAACAAGCTTCTTAACATAGAGAAAATTATAATACTCTTTTAATGATTATTAGCAAGAGGTTTATCTTAATTAAAAATTAATACTTAGAAATTTATCTTTATCACAAAATAATATAATATATATTTTACTTACCTTTACCGAAATCAGTTTCATTTCAATAGTTTTCAAGTTTAAAGATCTCATCACATATGTTTCTGAAATAGTTTTAGATAAATCAATAAATAAAGTCAAAGTGTATAAAAATAGTTATAAGAAGAACAATAGTTTAAGAAGTGGTGAATTAAAATTAAACCGAAACATAAAACGGAAAAATGAATTTAATAAAAAATTGATGAATTAATAAACCAAAACATAAAACGGAAAAATGAATTTTGCGGAAAAAATGAAATATTTAGAAAAGTTTATTGGGAAAAAGAGTAATGTTAAGTTATAGTGGAAGGGACACTTAGTAAAACGGCAACTTTTTCACACAAAAGATCTATAAAATTAAATAGAAATTTCACCAAATCCCAAAATTAGACATTAGCATGCAGTTTTAAAATCAGTATTTCTCTGCGGAATGGAAACAATAATCGCGAACAAAAACACTAATACAAAATCTGGAAACAATGGAAAGAAAAATCCTTCGTAAAGTTTACGGTGCAAACATTATAGATATTAGAGAATGAAAAGTAAACAATAAAAAAAGTTTACAAAAACATCGAGACTTTAGAAGATAGTCATAAAATGAAGAGAAAGAATTTTTGAACACATGGAACGTATGAACGATAACCATTTAAACATAAAGATTTGCAGTATTTCTAATGACAAAGCATAACCAAACTTAAATCACAAATAACAACTGCATATAGAACAATTAGGATTCAACAAAACTTAATACTCCGTTAAAACTAAGTTGAAAAGCAAATTTTATCGTTAATTCCCATGGAGATTAAGAAAAAACAACAAATAGAAACGACAGCTTCTAAAAGATGCGATAAAGACTACATCAGAAAAGACGAACATATTGGGAAGAAAAAATAAGAGAATAAAAAACATCAAAGAAACAAAATTTTCTTTAGAAGCTAAAAAAATGAATATGGTAATATGAAGGCTTATTGAAGAGAATTATTATCTCTAAGTTCATTGGGCTTGATTCTGGTAGAAGAAAACAAAACATGTTATTTTCATCTTGAGATGGCAAACCTGCTAGGCAGTATTTTTATATAACTCTCCTATGACACAGTTTCATAATCGCGGATCGCATATAGACAGAATTTACATGAAATGATGTCAACATGAAATGCTAAGCTTTAGATAGTAGTCATAGACAGATGAACAGATTTTGTCCCGACGGTCAAAATTACCCCAACATCTAAAATTAATTTTTTATCAATCGTTACTTAAACCAATATGAATATACGGATGTCAGATATATAACTCAACTGAACCCTTAATTATGGATAAACTACAATGTTTCCTATTAAAAATTCTGAGGACAGTTGTTAACGCTCCTTTATACATCTCTACTTCTCTTAGATCTTAATATTCCTTAAATATCAACAATCATGTTAAAAGAGTCCACCAAACATTGCAGTGATCTAAATTAAAATTAAAAAACAATAATAATCCACTAATCTGGAATCATTATTGTGCACAAATTGGCCAGGCAATATTCGGACCCGCAGAAGATGGACCAGAAATTTGGAATAGATTTATTGATCGTCTGATTTGTTCGCAGTAACACAATTTACTGCCCTTGATACGTTAAGTAACACAATTTTGCTGCCCTTAACAGACAGGTGGAGTGTCAATTTATTTACACTCAATCTGTCCGTTGCAGGGCTAAAATAAATAGTTCTGTTTCTTATCACATGGTTAGCCAATTAAATGACTGAATCATTTAAGAACAGAAGAGGTAGAGGTGCAAAAGACACTAATCAGAGTTGTCTCCTCTGAAAGTAATGAATTTCATTATACAGCCAGGTCCTGTGGTGAATGAAGTGAAGGTGTCATTTGCAGAGTGGAAAATCTGTGCTTTTCAGAGGGCCTGGCATGCTGATAAGCGTAATTTTTCACTCAGTGAGGAAGGCGTGGTAAACCACCTCACTTCTTGTTTTACTTAGTAAAACCTCTAGAGGTTCAAACCAGCCTTCGGCTGATGACCTAAACAACAACACAATTTAATAAAAAACTCATTCTCTTATTACGTAGTCTTTTTATATTAATATTCATCCAACAATAACTACTTTTATTAATATAATATTTATTATTATAATATAATAAAATTATTGAGATATTATATTTAACATCCAACTCGTAACATTTAATAATTGTCCAGTCATAACATTCATGTGTAATTAAATATTATAACATTTAAACGCGTGGTTCATGTTAGTGAGTAGCGTTCTTCTCTAAAGTTTTAATAGTAAAAGTAAAATAGTATAAAATAAACTGAAAGTTTTAACTATATTTATTGATAGCTCAATACCGCACCGTTGTAAAAATAAAAATCTACATCAAATAAAGAATACGTTGAAATAAGAGTACTGTTTCGAATCCAGTAAAATTTTTAAATAAAGTAGCAATAGAATGATTATTTCTTATAAGGGAAAAGATTTTTTGTTCAGTAAAGTAGCATTTTGTACAGAAGCTTTTACTATTTGAAAGTTTATTGGGACTTACTTTCGCGTGAGGTACTTCAACTACTGCTTCTTACTCATGGGGATCCTTTGAGCAGTAAGCCATTCCTTTCAATACTTCTTTGAAACTATTGCAATTTTGAATTCAGTTATTGCATTAAACCGTCCATCATTTTCAAGAAATATTTAAAATAAAAATTTAAAACTAAACATAAGAATACATTTTATTTCTGTATGAACAAAATCTGAAAATTTAGTTCTGTATTAAAATCCGGAACGTAGAAATAAAGAAAATGGTTTATTTCACTTCCCTTCCGTAACTCTGGTAAATTAAATTTCATTTTGTACAAAAAAATTGTGAGATTACAAATTGTTCTTTAGAATATCAAAGTAAAAAGTAATTTTGCTAAAAAATGGAGAACTACATTAATAGAATCTGATTGAACAGATAAAAAATTAAAAATAAATATTATTTAGCTTTTGAATTTGAATTTAAGTTTTAAAGAAAGCAAGAAGAGTCGAAAATTAAAAATCTAAATGTTTATTTTTTTGAAGAACGGTAGGTTTGAACTTGAAATAATTTTTCAGACCCTGGCCGGAAATCGAACGTGCGACGTCCGCTTTGGAGCGTAGCACGCTATCCACTGGGCTATGGAGGTGGTCAAATGTTTAAATTAATACACTAGATTGGCTAAGGATTTAAAAATCATAATTTTGAGTATTTAGCATACTGCACAAAAATCCAGACAAGCTTGGATTATATTGATCATTTTACTTTCTTCAGATAGCTCTGACTTCCTTTCAAGCAATCACCTCATTTGATTAAACCCAAACGTTTCCTCTTTGTCGTGATGTGTTTCTTCCGGGTAAGCTGCTTGCCCAGATGTATTCCCAAATACATTTTTTTGTCCGCCTATGGTAAAACTTAATTTTTAAATCTTGTCATTGAGTTAACTACGAGAACTTTTGTCAAATTATTAACTAAAAGTCATTGTTTAGAACTTGTTTCGAAACTACATTGCTTGGATTTGACAACTTAATTACTACCCTTATGAGTATATACATATTATAAATAACCTTTTCTTATTTTGCTTCAACTTTATTTTTATTTACAACAGTACATTTTTTTAAAAGCACAACTAGTAAATGAGATGGAATGAATGATAAATGGCGGGAATGTGACGTGAATGTGAATCGATCCAGTGGCCGATTTCGGAGTGAAATTTTGCAAGGAATGTAGTGCCAATATTTTTCAATGATAATGATTTATAAACTGTGATGGATGATTTTTTTAATATGAAATGATTTTTTGTTTTTATGAAATGAGACTGGAATGACACGTTAATTCTTTTTTTGTGGTGGTTGGAGAAAATCCCTATGCCACCTTCGTTTCAGTCGTCTGTTAACAGGTAATCGTTAGTTGAAAGAGATTGGACATTTGGATTTATGTGGTCAATTGTCTTTGTGTGTAATGAGTTGTATGTTGCGTTGACGATGTCTCGTTTGGTATTTTCAAGTCTTTGTAAAGGGTATGGATTGGTTACGTAAAAAGGTGCGTTTGTTATTGCTTTAAGTACTTCTGACTGGTGTCAGATGATTTTTTTTATATGAAATGATTTTTTGTTTTTATGAAATGAGACAGGAATGACACGTTAATTCTTTTTTTATGGTGGTTGGAGAAAATCCCTATGCCACCTTCGTTTCAGTCGTCTGTTAACAGGTAATCGTTAGTTGAAAGAGATTGGACATTTGGATTTATGTGGTCAATTGTCTTTGTGTGTAATGAGTTGTATGTTGCGTTGACGATGTCTCGTTTGGTATTTTCAAGTCTTTGTAAAGGGTATGGATTGGTTACGTAAAAAGGTGCGTTTGTTATTGCTTTAAGTGCTTCTGACTGGTGTCTTGAAGAATATTCAGTGTTGTATTGTGACAGGCTCCGAAAATTGGTCCACCATATTGCAAAATTGGCCGCACTAGTGATTAATAAAACTTATATTTAAAAATATTTCTTTGCCCGTTTCATTTCATTGCCTGATCAGCATATTATTATACTCTGTGGCATTATAAACGAAAACCCTCATTCTCTAAATTTATAAATGAGAAATCTTTAATTTAAGTTCTCGATTATAAGCTGAAATCCGGTAAATTTGCTCCGTAGGCGTTTAACAGTAAAAAAAATATTGCGTATGTATATTTCAACCACTTGAGTCTAAATGGTGTAAAAAGTGGAATTCTAAAGCAATACGTATTATTTTACACCTTCCCGAAAAGCTGCAGTTCTGAAAATCGACTTTCGTACTTTCCATATCACATGTAAGAAAAATAAAGCTTTCCAATTTAGTTCAATTAGAGGTAAAAAGGAACTAAACTTTACACCATTAGGTATTATTTCTACATTCTCAGAGATTTGTAAAGTTTTAAAACTCACCATTAATATTCCCAGTAATGTTTTCAAAACCAATTATTCTAAAACAATTCCACTAACGCTGGCAATAATTTATCTCCTTAAAAATAGCTATTTTTATTTATCAAAGCTTTTACGGAGGATAGTTAACGCCCCTATTAAGTAACCAATAAAACGCTACACTCAGACCTTAACTTACCCTAGATAAATGACGTTTTCTTAAAACTATATACAAAATTTAGGAAGAAACTTGTGAATCACCATAACCCATTGATCTCAAATCTGGCTACGCAGACTCTCCCAAACAATCCAATAAGACGTCTAAAACGTCGCTGGAGCCGGGACTTCATCAATTAACGTAGTACTGTAATTGACTATAACAGTGTTCTAAATACTGCACTTAATTCTACATTTATCTATTCACGTCGGAGTTCTGTCACTGGACTGTGTCTCCACTCACGTTTATTTACAATGTTAATTTTTTCCAAATTTTGTGTTATCACATTTTCTGATTGTTTCCAACAGATTCTGAATTTCCTAAATAAAAAAAATTAGCTAGTTGTTTTAAAAAACAGACGTAAATATTTTGTAGTTTAGTTAAAGATGTTTCAATACCTTGTCGTTAACAGCTACATCGGAATGAGGGGTTGTAGGGATATAACAGTGAGTTTTAGCATGGTTAAATTTTAAGACACTAACCGGGAATCAGTCTCGAGATCTTCCACTCTGTGGCACCAGCAAAGTGGAGAAAGATGGACAAATGGTATATAAACAGTTAAATTTATTTAAATGGTGTAGTAACATGTATTAAATAACTAACTAAGCTTATGTAATTAATTATTTAATTACAACATCTATTCAAATAAATAGTAATACAAATTATTAATAGTTTTGTTTTAAAATTTATGATTATATATTCTAATAAAGTATTTAATTTTGTGTCAGTAACAAGGAACTGGATTATTCTAGTCATGTATTAAATTATATCCACGTTTAATGAAATAAAAATGCTATATTTTATTAAAATTGTGTAATGACGTACGTTACAGTTTCTTTATAAAGTTACTTTATTATTTCATTCTTCAATTAAATCCAGAAGACCAACCGTTTTTTTTATAACATTAATGAAATTTATATCTATTGAAACTTCCGTGCAATTTTTAGCATGATATTACAAAATCAGAAATTGTGAGAAACTAGATATAATGCATATTTTTTACATAGTGGAAAAGTTCTGGTATTTTTGTTTTCCTGTAATTTTTTGCTGTAGTCAATTTGTTGCAAATTCCATTAAATCGGCTTTCATAAATTCAGAGTCATCTCACCATAAATTTACCTAAACAAAAAACCTACTTAAGTCATCTTTGCTGTGAAATTTTTAATTTTTTAAATAACTACTGTAAATTTATGTGCACTAAACAGTATTTATGATAATGTACCAGCCCGGTTCACAGTAACAATGAATGGCTTAAAGATGCAAAAATCGGGACAGAAGATATACAGAATAGGTAATTTTTTTAGAATAAAATGCCAGAGATTGATCTTCGGGGAGAGAACAGACGTGAACCCCACAACATTGAAGAAATTAAGAAGAAAAGATCCGAAAGAATGAAAAGATTGTACGAGAAAAGTAAACGCAAGCAAAACATAAAGAAGTAATAATACTTCATTTTGCGTGCGTCTCTCTGAAGGTCATTCGGTGGGGGGGAGGGGTGAGAAAAAAGTCATTTTCTAAAATTTTGTTTTAAATACCCTGAAATCTACAATTTATTCTGATACAAAGAAATAGGTTTGAATGTTTATTTTATATTTATCTTAACTGAAAAACCCGCAATGAGAAAACTTTGCCGAAATAAATCTGAAGGGAGCCTTGGTTTTAAATGCCTAGTGTCATTTTATTTCTCCAAAAGTGAGATATGTTATTAATCTAAAAGTGATTCGAATCTTATTACATATTTTGTGCTGAATGTTAAATTTCTTGATGAATTATCTTTTTCTTAGAATGAACGTCAATGAAGATTGACTACAATTCTGATAAATTGCTCTCTGTCATGAACCAATCTCAAAGAATGTTTTTACTCATGTTTGTCCGATCTTTCAACCATGAGCGTTTGATTTATTTAGGTCTGTACTTACCCTCAACTTTGCCCTGAAGAATAATTCTGAGAAGCTCGTACTTGTCCCCACCCTATAAATAACAGAGATAAATAGTATTGATGCTCATTAGAGGGAGGTGAAATTTTAAATGATATGCACTTGCTCTGCTAGTTCCAAGGCTATAATAAATAGTTCTGTTTCTTATGACATGGTCAGCCAATTATATGACTAAAGGATTTAAGAACAGAAGAGGTAGAGGTGTAAAAGGCACTAATCAGAGATTTTTCCTCTGAGACTAATGAATTTCATTATATAGCAAGACCTGTGGTGAATGAAGTGAAGGTAACATTTCCAGGGTGGAAAGTGGATGCTTTTCAGAGAACCTGGCATGCTGATAAGCGTACTTTTCCACTCAGTGAGGAAGGTAATGGTAAACCACCTTACTCCTCGTTTTACTTAGTAAAACCTCTAGAGGTTCAAACCAACCTTTTGGCTGAATTATACTGAATACCCGCATCTCGAAAGTTCTAGAAGATTTATGGACAACATACGCAAGGTGTATGTTTCTACACCATACAGCAGGACAAAATAAGTATACTTATCGTAAACAAATACATATCTTAGAGAAAGTGAAATTTTATTCTTGACGATAAGATTCTTGATATTATGAATTGCCAGCCTTTTCAATACTAGAGTTTTAATTTCTACTACTGGCTCCAGATCTGTTGTAATCCAAGTTTCTGAATACTTAAACTTCTGGCTTATTAAGTTGTTGAATAATATGAGTATTTTAATTTCTGTGTAGTACGTTCTTTGTTGCTTACAAAAATGATGCCTCTGTTGGTTTTGAGTGATTTTGCAGGATTTTGACAATTCAATGATTTTTCGAGTTCTGCAATTGCATTTGCTAAATTGTTACAAAAATATTTTAAACATGATAACTTCGTTTTCTTATTTGAGTGTTTGTAATTTGAAAAAGAGCATAACTAAAAAATTAACTTTCTATTACTCGATTAACTTTAAAAATATATTTAATGATTTAAAAAATAAGAAGTAATATTTTATTCGATTTTATGTTAAGTAATCTTATTAGAGTCATTAATCAGTAGTCAATGATCAATTTATTTCAGTTAGTAACAAATAAAAGTTGGCAAGCAAACGTTTTTGAAAGAAAGTGAGCGGTTTTAATGAGTAAAGAAAAAGAAGAAAAATGAGGTTACTGGCTTTGATTAGAAAACTCTTTAAATAACGGTAATCCATGGTTTATAAAACCTTAACAGTTTGGAAAAGAACTCAACCGAGGTAGTTAAATAAGTATTCACGCTCAGAGAAGTTGCTGCTTAGAAGGTGATAGGAATGTAGGAAAATGAAGGCAAGAATGGAGTACATCAACCTCTTTTAACCTCTTTACAGTCTTAAATCGATCCCAAAGTATTATTATGTGTATTCTGGAAAGAAGATTAATAACACTTTTTCCATTCTGTTTCTTTTCACAAAATTAAGGTTAATTTGATTGTCTTAATTTTACCAAAAGTATTTTCAGATTAGAATAAATGTTTTGAAATTTACCAAGCATTTTCTTGTTACTCTGGAAAAACTCAAAACTGTAAGTACATTAAAACATAGGATCACTATATTTTGGTAGTCTAGTTATAAAATTTGGAACAAAAATGAATTTAAAATACCTTTTTATTCCAATATTTTCTTTTATGTCATAATGATAAATCATGTAATAATAATGATTGGCAGGCACAGTAAGTTATTAATTTTTAGTAATATCAGCAATATAACTTAGTTAAAAAAAGGAACAAAAAGTAGTGTTACTAAAAGCAGGCCATTATAAAAATTTACTTTTCATTCAATTGGCACAAATGAATGTGCTAAGTATCAAACTGACTAAAATTCCGTGAAATGAAAAGACAGTTCAAAAATAACAGCTACGAGACAAAAAATGTCTTAGATAAGTCACAGTTAAACGAATATTTAAACAGAACTTTGTGTTTGTCATTGACGAAAAAGTTAAGTGAATACTTAATCATGTAGTTAATCATGTAGTTAAATGGTCCAATTTTATAGTTTAAGAAAACACTAGTGGATAAAAATTGGAGATTTATTACTTAATTTCATTTTTTATTTACGATTTTATCACTTGACACCTTCTACAATAATGTACTGCAATGGAAAAAGAAATCCGGGATACGACCAGCTGAAAAACTTAAGAGAGTGGTACAGGTGCTTCTTTATAATTTTTTCAGAACAGCGGTGTCCAAAGTCAAAATTTCCATTATGATAACCAACTTCTATTAGGTGGAGGAACTCCACGAAGAAGAACAAAGAGGTTAACGCGAACACCATAAATACTATTTCTTTTTGATTTTATTTATACATATAATCGGGAACTATTTTATTTTAAAAGAACATTCAAATTTACTGCTGTACAATGCTCAATATATTATGAATTTGAGCAAGAATATCAAGTGGTATTTGCTCATGTATGTCTGTCAGTTTGTGACCATATAAAGTCGTTTGCTCAACCAATAATAAAAAACTTATTTAAAATATTAAATAACTTAGTTAAAAAAAGGAATAAATAGTAGTGTTACTAAAAGCAGGACATGTTCCAGTGAAAATTAATATTTGCTTCCACAAAGTAAATCACTAGCACATATTCTATTAGGATTTTAAACAATTTAAAAATCGGGTAGCTTTCTGAGATCAGTTGGTAATCGAATCCAGATTCTTCAGTGTTTGATAGTTACAAAATTTAAACAGTATACAAAATATTGATTAAAAGACAACGTCCAAGATTCCTAGTATAATTTTCTAGAAGATATATCATAAATTGTATATAAAGAATAATGTTTTTTCCTAGGAAACAAGATGTAATTTTCGATTAGAAGTTTTTCTCTGCTTCTGTTTCATTGTGACCTCTGTTATCGTTTTTCTTACTGTTTAGATATCTTGGAGCAAAAGAGATTGAGTTGTAACACCACCCACGTAGACTCTACCACAATCACCTCTAGTAAAGAAATCGTATTTTCTCACAATTGTTCTTTTTCTTTTTCTTGATCACATTAACCAAGTAATTGTTTAATAAAGTGTTACTACGTTTTTTATAAATTCCTTAAAACAAAATTGTAAAACGTAACGTATATTTAGAAATACGATTTTTTTGGCTTCAACTTTATTTTTATTTACAACTAACTGTACAATGTTTTAAAGCACAACTATTTAATGAGATGGAATTAATAAAGAATGGCGGGAGTGTGACGTGAATGTGAATCGATCCAGTGACCGATTTCGGCGTGAAATTTTACAAGGAATGTGGTGCCAATATTTTTCAATGATAATGATTGACTAACTACGATGGATGATTTTTTTATGAAATTATTTTTTTTTTGTAAAATGAAAGCCTCGTTTTCTAGCATTATGGTTTTCTGTCAACATAGTTTTCTAAACTTTAAATCATACTATTTTTATACATATAACAAACGTCATTTTTAGTTTACTACATCTTTGGCTCTCTAGGACTAAATTCAAACTTTTTTATTCAAACAAACATTAGATATGATATAAAACCATTCTAAACATGGACTTATCAAAACCAGTAACGGGATACATTCAGTAACACAAATATACAAATTATTTAGTCAAACATTCCCTTGAGTTCTAACAGCTGCGCCATGTACGAGTATAACAATCAAATTAATTACAATGTATTTATTTCAAAAGATATAGAAGAAAATTATTATGTAGTTTACAAAGAAAACGACTTAAAATTGCGAAAATTATTATTAACTTTATTAATATAGCGGACGATAGCGGTACAATATGAAGGCTAAAACGGAGGCATCAAACAGATTTATTTGTAATAGTAATTAAATTCTTACCTTTTTCCAAAATTAGCTTCGTTTCGATTTTAATAAATATCAAAATTATGTTAACAGTATTTTTGAAATGTATCTTTTTAATAAAATCTTTAACACTTTTTATCTAATATACCTTTCATGATTATTAACTTCTTATAAGTCTGTTTTTATGTTCTTTAATTAAAGAACCGATTGTAGATAAATTCTGTTAATAAAAATATCAAAAACAGTCGCACAACCAACAGCTTCTCGTGATATTGTGGATGAGGGTAATATTTTATTTTCTCTCTTATTTGACGCTTTAAGTGATACCTAGTACATTATACATAGTACATTATAACCAAAATAACATGATTATTTTCTGAAAAAAGTAAAAACTCTATTGATATTATTTTTTCAGTTCAAGCTGTTATTTTACTCCCAATTTTGTAGATCACGACACCATCTACTTTTAGTCGTCTTATTTGTGTTCTTATCTGGTGTACTAAGTAATTCAAATTGGATTTACACGGCCATGAAATGTTGAATATCTTAATTGAGCAAGTTTATTCACAAAGGGCATGTTCAGATTTTTGTGCCGGTTCAATTCTCAAGAGCATCATGGGTCACTTGCAATAATATTGTTCTTGAAAATTCAAATTTTTGAAATATTACGTTTTACAGCTACATCCAAGAGTTGAATTTCATATTGTCATTTAAGTTTCGACATATTGTAACACCTAAACCTAGGGTCGTTCGGGATCTGGGTATAATAAATAATTATCAAACTTCCGGTAAACTTATAACAATTTATTATTTTATTGACACAATTAATAATTGCAATTAAGCTTAGACTACTAACACATTACAATTATATTACTTCAATTAAATAAAATAAAAAACTTAAAGTTTAAAGTAAACTCAACAATAAATAAGATGCAGTCACTTAAAAATTAAAACAATGATTTGTCTATCCACAACTACTTGTTACCACCTAAAAGCACACAGCCTATTTACGTATTTCAGAACCGATTCCGTCTACATTATTTCGAAACGGCCCTAAAACACTAATTTCAATCATAGTCCTAGTGGAAATTAACTCACCACAAATCGCTAACAGTTTTTATACCTGCAATCTGATAGTTTTTCAGGCATTGAAGACCCTTCTAACACTTTCTTCGCTTGGCTGGACATGGTAGAAGAAATAAAAAATAAAAACCAACGTTTCTACTAGTTTAAATGTCAAAAAAATCCTATTCAAAACATTGATTCATTGCAATCCATTACCTTGTTCAACGCGGACCAATTCATACAACACAACATTTCTTACATTAGACAATTATTTGTTACCTTAAATTACTATTATAATGTTACAATGCATATAATGATGTTTTCTCTTATCGTTTTGGCCCACTAAGGACAACGTTAAACGGTTTTCCTCTCACGTTTGATGTTCCTTATTTTTCATTGATATTTTTCGTCTTTTCGAAGGATTTTTCATTTTTCACTTAACTCTTTCTTCCTGTTTTAAGTTCATACACCCACGAATCCAAATTTCTGTTTATGTTGCAATTGTTGTTTGCAACAAGTAAGGTAATTATGCTTGTTCCTTTTATAAATATTTATTTGGGAAAATACATTCAATTAATGGTTGATTAAACGTTAAATTAATATAAAATTACATCAATAGTAGTTGGCTGTCGAGGACTAGATTTCAATATATAATTATTACACAGTTTAATTTTCTTGTTTAAATTTAACTTACTTATTAATATTATAAATGAGCAATATTAGTGTAAAAATATTGGTTTTTGTTTATGGATTAATTAAAAAAAAATTTACAATCTGTTTTATCTTTATAGTAACTAGTGTAAATACGGCGATAAATTCTGAGCAAACCAATGTTTTCATTTGATGAAGCTAACAGTCAATATATCGGCTTACTGATTAGTCTGATTCACGAAAGAAAACACCTTTGTCTAAACAGCAATATCTTTTGAACGGTTGTCTGTAAAACCAATTACGACAGATCAAATTAAAGATTGTTTTATTGTTGGTTACAGGATTACATTAACATATAATACTTTGTAGCCCTATACATTTTAAAGTACGCGTGAACACAGTAATACTACCTTCAAGTTGGGTATACTGGAAAATTGGTTAAAACGGTATCCGTAATTGGTTTTACGTTTAACAGTTCAGAAGATATTGCTGTTTAAAGACGGGTATTTTTTTCGTGAATCGGACTATAATTGATTCTCTTACAGAAAAACTAAATTTTTGTTTTAAATTAAAAAACTTCAATAAATTGATAGATTTATTAATTGTAGACCTGATGTTTTCATTTGTTATTAACTTCATATCAGATTAATTTCCAGGTGGAATTATTAGTTATCTGGTATGTTATGTAGACTATATAATTCCTCGCCAATAATCTCCTGTAACCCTACCATAACCTTTCGCTGATAATCCTCTAACGCTCGCCTATCAAAACGGATTATATATTCATAGTTGCAACCCTTTGTATCTAACCTACACATAAACACAAATACATAATTTTACTCACACATACAACAAAAATTCATTCACATAATGTTTGTTGTAGTGTGTAACCACAATTTGTACAATAGATACGGAGTGCTTAATACATAGATGCCTGCAAGTGTTTGGGGAAATGCGTATGTTGCATTATTGCTTTGATACTTAAATCCGTCTACATAATAGACTATTATTTGGTGACTGAACAGTGGTTAATTTTACAGTTTATATTAATGAATTTCAATACCTGTTCAAAATGTAAGGACGTTCGCAATGTAACATTGCATGTCTATTAGAATTAATTTCCTATTTTACGTCGTCATGAACATCTGAAACAATATTTTGAAAACGAAAAATCACATCTGTTATCTGAGCGTAAACATTTCTAATTTTACACCTCAATTGTTAAATTTGTTTGTGGAATATTGACCACTCTCTTTCAGATCCTATAGAGATTATATTTTTACAAATTTTAAAATATTTTTTATGAAATAATTCAGCATGGTTTTTACATAAACGTTTTAATCTAAAAATTTCTCGACTATAACTGAAATTATTACGTAGTTATATTAAATGACTGACACAGGGGAAATTAATCAGAGCTAAAGTATAATGGTCTACATAAATAAATATTGTTAACACCTAAGTCTAGTTTCGTTCAGTATCTGGGTATAATAAATAATAAACAGACATCCTAAAATTATAACAATTATTTGTTGATTAGTCATCAGCCAAAAGGCTGGTTTGAACCTGTAGAGATTTCACTAAGTAAAACTAGGAGTGAAGTGGTTTAAAATTGCCTTCCTTACTAAATTGAAAAGTATGCTAATCAGCATGCATGCCAGACCCTCTGAAAAGCACATATTTTCCAATCTGCAAATAACACATTCAATTTAAATTAAATTTCTTATCCATAGTACGAGTATTTATGTATGACTCTTCTCTTTAAAGTATTCCATGCTGCTCACCTTATATACCTTTCATTCACAACAGGGTTTGTCTGTATAATGAAATTCATTACTTTCCGAGGAGATAACTCTGATTAGTCACTTTTACTTCTCCTCTACCTCTTCTTTTCTTAAATGAATCAGTCATTTAATTGGCTGACCATGTGATAAGAAACATAACTATTTATTTTAGTCCTGCAGCGAACAGATTGTGTGTAAAAAATTTGATACTCCACCTGTCTGTTATGGGCAGAAAAATTTTTTACTGACAAAATTTATGACAACAATTAATTATAAAACTTAGATTACTAACGAATTATAACCGAGTTACTTAAATTAAATCAATTACAAAAACGTAAAGTTTAAACTAACTTAACTAACAATGGCAGTAATTTTATAATGGCAATAATTACCTCTTACCTACAACCAAATATAATGTGTACACTACGCAGACCTTTTCTAAACGTACTACGTATAGAATGTATTCACACTAATAGCATTCATATAACAACTTGGACTCATAGAGTCGCTAACATAACTGTTAAATTTCCTTCCAGCTCTACATTTGAACGTGTAAATTAGCCATTTCTGAATACTCGCTAATTTCTTATCTGTGATTTCTAAACCGTTATAATTTACTTTTACAAACCGTTGTTTCCAAAAAGTTGTTATTTGACTTCCAAATCTGTAATTCCTAACCGTTGAGAAATACTTAAAGTCTAGCTGCATAAGGCTTTTATACAGCCTAAGTATAGATATCTCCAACTTTAATCCCGGCTAATCCAACCAATAAGTCCTAAATTCCTTCTATCCTTAGCAGCTACGGATGCAACCTGCGCACTGATTAGTAGCTTGGAGTCAAACAAAACAATATGGTCAACAATATCGGTTTTTCTTAAGCATACTGACCAAGGGTATCTGTGTAAATAACTCGTGGTTGTTCGTGAATACCAACGAATATTTTTTTTGTATTTAATACGAGCCGATTCTTTTGTTAACAATGATGAATTAAATCAACATCATTTAAAGTACTTTGAACTCTTCCTTTGGTCTTCTATCCAAATGTTCATAAACTTTTCCGATTCATTTAAACTGTTTGGAAAGATATCTATGCAAAAATAATTATTATATTATAATGAATATAGAATTTGCTTTCGTAAGTCATGATGACAATCTTTTGTCACAAATCTTCTTTAAAATTGTGAAAATGAAATAAATTGCGAATTAAATGTTTCGTATAAAACTGAAACCGCGATCAAAAAAGCCGCGATTGAGAAGGTTGAACTATAATTAAAATAAATTTATTCATCGCTATAGAAGGGATAATCTCAAGCTTCTTCTTCCCTCAGGCCTGTATCCCAGAATCTGTTTAGAAATTCTGCCTCCCTTCATTGTTTGAAGATGCTCCATCCTTTTATTACGATAATAACTGATTCTCTCGTTTACACTTATTTTCTGCAATTCTTTCCTTGCGTAGCAATAATGAATCTCTCAAACAACCCCTAACCCTTCGTTGAAAATGTATCTTCGCAGCTCCCTATTCCTTTTCCTTCTCACTGTAAGAATCGAAGTTTCACTTTCATAAAACAGAGTCTGAACTATCAGTACGTTATAAAACCTCATCAAAATATGCCTTTGAGTCGTGTTCCTCACTGAAGTCGCAATCGTTCTCAATATTCCATTAAAACGATGTATTTTTTGTGTATATGAAGCTCTCTGTCAAAACCAAAGGCAATCAAAGTAATTGAATTACTGATCTACTTAATAAAAAAGTAATTTATCACAATCTTGGACCTTACAGATTGCCTCCCTACACACATAATCACTGTAGTTTTCAAGTCATTACTGTGAAGGAAAAATTATCCCGTTAAGTGCAAAACATCAAGAAAAGTTAGATGATCACCCAAATATTTTACTTAATCTACTTTGTAAAAGCAAAGACTTAACAAGACAAACAAAACTAACAAATTCAAGTTTACTCCATTAACTTTATTATTATTATTATTATTAGTCGTAAAACTCCCAAAGTGGAAGACGCTAAGTAAAGATGATTCAGTTTTGGGGTTTCTTGTTGTTCTTTTTATTTGCCCACCAGTTTTTCATTCCCTGCGAGAATTTAGCCTTTCTTTCTTCACTCCATTTTACTCCAGTTCTCGGAGCTTTTGTCTCTGGTTTAACTTCCCATTCTCAACCTTCTCAAAAAAATTTCTCAACTTCTCAAAAAAAGGAGGTTGGATTCTCAACCTTCCTCCTAAAATTGTTTCTTGTGTTCAAGTCTTCTTTCACAATCTTAGCCATCTCCAAGTCTTTTTTAACATTTCGGATCCATTCTCCTCCATCAACGAGGGATGCTACGTATTTTACTATTTTTTTTGTTAGTCTGTGATCGGGAAGCCTCATTATATGGCCATAGAATTTAAGGCGTCTTTTCCTCATGTCTGTCTCTACATTAGAATATTCTTCAACTTTAGACGTTTTCTGTAATATCCATTTTCGGTCCATCTTGGTCCCAGAATCCTCCTGATTATCCTTCTTTCTTCTTTCTTTAGATTTTCCATATCTGTTTTCCGGTTTAGTGATAAAGTTTCGCTGGCATATAGCATTCCTGGTTTAATTACTGTATTGCCATAAACTTTATTATTAATTTAATTTCATATTATTCACTGTCTTCAGTATCATTACCTTCTAAGCCTCTTATTTTCATGCGTATTTTTTGTAATTTTTTATTTTTGTTTTGAATTCGATATGTTATTCATTTTTTGTCCAGATTTAATGGTTTTAAAAACTTTGAATAATTTTGTTTTTCTTTTAGAAGAAATACAATTGGGTTTTGTCTTTGCTATGTAATTAAATAAGATACTTCACATTTACTTAAAGTTATTTTTAACTGAGAGTAAGAAAAATTCAGATTTTAAAAATAAAATATGCAGAGAATGTACGAAGAGAATTTCGAAAAATTCAGGTAGGTTAAAAAATTTAATTTAGTGACAAATTCAGTGCGTACATATTTTTTATGAATGTTTACCTTTTGGGTTTAAAAACACTCTATCAATTTGGTGGAAAAAAGTGGGGAAATTGAAACAAATAAATATTTACTAATTTCACTTTTTTAATAAAGAATTTCTACTACTTTGAATCCTACTAAAAATTAATTTAACTGATTAATTAAATATGAAAATTGATTTTCCGGTAAAATATCATATAATTGAACGCTGATGAATACTGTAAAAGTTTTGTTAAAGCAATCTTGAGCAAATTTTTAACAAAATAAAAAATTTTCTCGTGTAATTATTTTTAGTTTAATTTTAACTCTTAAACCGTATCACTATTAATTAATGGTTTTTAAAATTAAAAATACAGGTATAAAAATTGAATTTTGTTTTGTATATCAATATTTTTGAGTATCTACTTGAAATTTTATTTAATTAAAAATTCTATTCAATTAACTTTTTAGTTAAATTTTCTTTTGGTCACTATCCGTTTGGAAGAAATATTAGGATTAATGTTATTGTAGCGTATCAAATTAATCCCTTAATCTAATAATAAAAATAATAGGATTAGTGTTTGTGATTTGAAGCGGTTACAATATCAATTTATTATAATAGAACTGCGTTGGAAAATTTTAATTAATAACTAGATGCTTTTTATAAGTAAATTCTGTGTTTTTTCTTAATTTTATTATTTTTTTTATCCAGAGTGGAGATGCATGTTCCAATCGTATTATGCTTAATAATTTATTTAATATACGATACTAATCTAAATTTTTTACAACTTGCAATTAATTTTTATGTGGTTAAAATTATTTTATATAATTCAATAATACTAAAAGTATTGGTTTTTAAAGGGTATTATTAATTAATTAATTAATTAATTATTTATATTTTTGTCTTGAAAAACTATTTTTACAATATGGTAAAACAAAGAACATGACGATTCAATTAAGTTTAATACCCTTATGGATTAAAATTTTAGAAAGCAAATACAGAAGTTTCAAATAATGAGAAAGGTAGGCGTACTTTATATGGAAACGTACATCTATTAAAAACTCTTTTTTAATTAGTTAAAAAATATGATCATAATTAGGCACAGTTACTCAAAACAGTCGATGGAATTGAATTTAGTCTTTGTTTCTACGGTGTTCAACAAATAAATACGTCTTCTTATTTGCCTCTGGCTCTCCGCATACCATTTTTGGTTATATTTTTAACAAAAATTTATGCAATCTTCCATCCTAAATTGTTTGTGAGAAAAATAAATACTCGAGTGTTATCTTTCAGCAAAATTCAGAAAAACCTCTGGTCACGAAAAAATTTAACAAAAACTTAATGTGAATGTTGATACAAAAGTATTTTATACGCTTCACGTAACTTCCAGTAAAGCTTAACTGAACTCCTTGAATGGTAACACACGTAGAAAATAAAGATCAATCCTACAAAATTCAATCAAATTACCTTTAACCCACGGCCCAAAATATTTCCTCCCAGTTTACTTGAAAAATTCACCCATTCCACAGGTAGATACAAGAAGATATTTAGGAGTAACGTTTCGTAAAAGACACCCATGGAAAATTCACATTTCACTAGAACAATAAATACTCACACAGAGAACAAAATGCTTTTACAGTCTGGCGGATTGGTAGACATTCTTTTCTCCCTTGACAAATTAATCTATATCATTACTTTTTGAAACCAATATAAACATATGGCTCCCATATTAATTCTGAACTATAACGGGCTTCCTTAGTATGTACAAAACGAGACTATTCACGACGACCTACAAGTTCTTTACATAGTTAACACAAAAAAATACTTCCAACATTTCCTTCCTCTTATCATCCATGTTTTCGTTTGTTACCTTCATTACTCCATCGTCTCTTTTGTTATTATAAAACAATATACAGGCACAAATATATAATAAAGTCAACAAAATAAATCTGGCTTCATAAAATGTACTCTAGTGACAATTTCTGATTAAAAACCCATTATCGAAATCTATTCTATGATTTGAAAATAAAGTTATACATAAATTTGGTTGCATAATTGAGAAAACAGCTATTAACTACTAATACCGTTACATGTTAAAAAAAAGTTAATTTACTTTAATTTTTTCATTTGCAATTTCAGTTTGAATGTTCTATTTTAGATTCATATATTATTTATAAATATATTTTTCATAATTGCTCCGCAGATTAAAATTTTTTTTTTCCGAATTAAAGTGCAGTTAATTATCTGCTTAGTAACAGAATCATTAATCTCCTTTTAAATGCTTTTGTATTAATTTATTGTAGTCGGCAACATTGTATTGTAATTAGCAAAGCAGTGTAGGCCGCAATAAAACAATGCAACCTAATGTCATATAAATCAAAATAAGCCAGTTCAGTCCTAATTATAATAATTAGAGGATTAATCAGAAGAGTGAAAAAGCAATTTAATTTAACCTGCAATAATGAATTTATGTTTTTTAATTACTGAATTACCTTAAAATGGTTTATTTTATACTTTTCAATGTATGTAAATATGTTCCTCAATTATTGAAGCTTTAATATTTTTGTATTTTTTAAATATTTTTTTATCTATACATCTATGTTAACCCACCGGGTTGGTCTAGTGGGTAAAGTTGTCACCGCGGTTAACATTTTAACAGCTGATGTATGGTGACGAATGAACCACCATACGGAGTTGACGAAAGATGTTGAGAATGTCGTGAATGAAAATTATTAAGAATAAGGTTTTCTGTAATAAAACTTACTAAACATTTACTCCTGATGTAGACGATAAAGGGTGATACAAGAAAATGTGTGATGAAATGCCAGACCTGACTAGAAAACGAACCCGGAACCCCTGGCGTTTACGCTGATCACTCCACCATAGGCTGACCAAATGAGAAATGAGGAAAATTATCGTTCATTTTCATTCAAAATTAATTATTTAACAAATCCATTTTCACAACCTCACCTATCATAAAATTATCAAACAAGGTAAAATCATGGCTGGAATGGAGAACTCATTTAGTACACCACTTTATTAAATTATATATATTCTGTTGTTTAAATCATCAGCCAAAAGGCTGTCGTTTGAACCTTTAGAGGTTTTACTAAGTAAAACGAGAGTGAGGTGGTTTACCATTGCCTTTCTCACTGAGTGGAAAAGTACGCTTATCAGCATGCCGGGCCCTCTGAAAAACACATATTTTTCACTCTGCAAATGACACCTTCACTTCATTCACCACAGGGTCTGGCTGTATAATAAAATTCATTACTTTCGGAGGAGACAACTCTGATTAGTGTTTTTGCACCCTTATCTCTTCTGTTCTTAAATGATTAAGTAATTTAATTGGCTGACCATGTGATAAGAAACAGAACTATTTATTTTAGCTCTGCAACGAATGATAAGAATATCGATGAAACACCAAAAAGAGCAAGGATAAGCATGATGAAGGCGGATTTAGTAAAAGTGAAACATCTGTTTTGTTAAAAAGATCTAAATAAGGAAATTGAAACCAGAATCATGAGATACTACGTTCAATAATAATATAATAATAATATATAATATAATATAATAATATAATATAATATAATATAATATAATATAATATAATATAATTCAATAATAATATAATATACTTTGTGTAAAACGAAGGGAGGCCTAGCTGCCAAAGAAAGAATCATATACTAAATTCAAGCCTTTGAATTAAAGATTTATAAAATGTGTGTGAATATGTGAACGGAGGAATGGACGAACGAGGACGTCTTATATAAGAGAAATAAAGAACGCGAACTAATCAAGAAAATAACAAGACTGAGTATTTTGGACATGTTAGACATAAAATAAACAACTGTTTGGCTTAACAATACAGAAAATTACTCTGTGACACTTAACTAGGCTTGCTAAAGAAAAATTCTTATAAAAAAGTTGTAGGTTTTAAATTTTCTATAACTTTGATTATGTAAAATTTTATCGTAAAATTAATTTTAAGACCGCAGTCTTAAATAATTCTATTTTTTTACGATTTCCATGAAAAAAACATCACTAATCGCTCCTAAACTGTTGTACAAAAAATGATTGAAATAAAAGTAGTAGGTTTTTAAAAGTTTTATAACTTTAAATACACACTCTTGCCCTAGAATGCAAAATTAATACCGCAATCTAAAAACAAAAAAATTCTACGAGAGCACAGCCTCCCCAAGAATTTCAGCAGACGTGGTACTTATCCTGTATTGTAGAGCATAAAAAATGTAGTAAATGGGATGATTTTAAAAAAATATCGTAGAAGCCGTTTGTTGAGAAAAAAATAATCACCTTATTCAATCTGAATAAATTTAGATCGCGGAAATCACGACAAACTTTCTGTTGTAAATTGGCAAACCAAGGCCAAATTTGTCAACTGGTTGCTTATTTATGCAACTACATTGTGTTATTTTTTTCTTCTCATCTAAAGATATATATCAATTATTATTTTCAGCGACAAAAAACACACGCAATCATATTGTTACAACTCGTTATAGTGAAGTAAAATTGTAAACTTTAATTTAATTAGTTCACATATATTTATTTAACAAAATTATTTGACAATAAAATAAACTAACCTTTACAAACTACAACAATGAATAGAGTTTATGAAAATAAGATCTTAAACAATTAAAACAATTCAGTTAACGCAATTTATTAACAATAAAATAAAATAAACAATATCCCTTACCAAATTAAACATTAAATACAATATTTGTTGACAAAATAACAAACTTCACCGTAACGAAGAATCTCGTACAATTTAGACCACTAACACGTCAGCCATTCAAACCGCGGCCGCGTCCCAAAAATGGAATCTTTCTTTTTTATAATTAATCAGTCAGCTGTTTATAAACAGCTGATTTCATTTTTTCCCCTTCATTATTACACGACCTCCCTCTCAAGGGTGTTGGTCCCCAACACCTTCCAGCTCTCGGGCTCCTTTTCGGACAGGTTGATCTTACATGGCCGGCCTCTCCACAGTTCTAGCATTTGATTTCCTGGCTCCAAGTTTCTGATCTTTCACGGGTCGCTTTCCGTTGAACAGTAAGCTCGTGAACTGGTATAGAACGTGACGCTTTCGTGGCCGCCTCCAGCGTCAAAGCCTGCACTATAGCTGCAGCCATAGTCCGGTGGTCACTTAGCAGGAGCAGCTTCTTCATCTCTTGGTCCGGTAGTCCGTCCACAAATGCCCGCGTAGCAAGGTGTTGTTGGATATCTACCGATGCCGAGTGATAAGCCAGCTGACCTACCCTTTCCACTTCCGCAGCGAATTCTTGAACAGACTCGCCTGGTTTCTGGATCCGATGTTTCAGTTGGCAGCGGTACACGTTTTGTAAATGACTGTCACCGTACCGCTGCTCCAGAGCTGTTACAATCCACTGATAACTGGCGTTTCCCGCAGGCAAAGTTCGCAGCAAGTCGGCTGCAGATCCCCGTAATGATAACATAAGGTTGGCCGCCTTCTCCGAGTTGGATCAGTTATTAAATTTTGCAGCTGCTTCAAACTGTAACTGATAAACATACAACGACATACTCCCATCAAATATCGGTATTTTTACTCTATTCACTGATTTTTCAAATGATGATGAATTTCCGAAACTGCGCTCGGTAACATCTACGGGCATAACAACATCCGCAGCAGTTACATTTACTTCGTTAAATTTCGGAATTCCTTTCCGTAAATCCTTCCAACCTCTTCCTTAAACTTCCTAAATTCTTCATCTATTTCCTTTTTAATATTTTCCCTGAACTTACAAGATTCTTCTTCGACTGTTAAATTTTCTCATTTATTTTGTCCATACGTCCTTCAAACTGTTCCATTTTTCCTCTTAAATGATCAAGATTTTGATTTAAGCTGTCCGTAAAATTTTCAAGTTTAACATTTTGTTCTTAAAATTTAGAATTTAATTTGTCTGTTTTTAAATTTAGATTTTCGTTTAAACTAGCAATAAGAACTTTTAATTTTTCCATTTCTCTTAGTTTTATTAGAGTCTCCATAAATCAAAACAAAGGTTTGTTTACCAATACGTAATTCGTTTACAAAATTACTCACTGCGAAATATTAGAAATTCATCCCGCTTCTGACACCAATGTTACAACTCGTTATAGTGAAGTAAAATTGTAAACTTTAATTTAATTAGTTCACATATATTTATTAACAAAATTATTTGACAAGAAAATAAACTAACCTTTACAAACTACATCAATGAATAGAGTTCATGAAAATAAGATCTTAAACAATTAAAACAATTCAGTTCACACAATTTATTAACAATAAAATAAAATAAACAATATCCCTTACCAAATTAAACATTAAATACAATATTTGTTGACAAAATAACAAACTTCACCGTAACGAAGAATCTCGTACAATTTAGACCACTAACAACACGTCAGCCATTCAAACCGCGGCCGCGTCCCAAAAATGGAATCTTTTTTATAATTAATCAGTCAGCTGTTTATAAACAGCTGATTTCATTTTCCGCCCCTTCATTATAACAATATTATTAATATATAATTCTAGTCCGCTGAAGGTTGATTATATTGGAAAAAATAATAAAAAAGAAGAGGGCAAGAAATTGAAGAAGATCTGGTTGAAAAGTTGGGAAATTGTTACCATTACTCCTCTAACTATTTAGGAGAATAGTGTCAAAATTAAAAATGACTGTTATGATCACCAACCATTCATATGGAAAAGCATCCATAGAAAATATATAAAACATCAAAGAGGGTTTGACGCAAAATGAATTTCTAAATCATGGTAGAAAAGGGAGATTAATTACTCTCATTAATAAAAAATCTGCTGGTTGTTTTAATTTATAGTTTTAGTTGTTCCTGAATAAAACATTCCAATTATGTAATATTGAAGAAAATAGATGGAAATATAATAATTAGTATCTAAAAAGTAACAGAAACTGAATATAATAATTGTTCTCTGATATTATGTACGTATTACTAAAGCTTGTACAAGGTAGAATTTCATTTGAGGGATATGTATCTGTTGGTGAGATAGTGTGGTAGGGAATTTACTACTTGCTTGCTGGATGAGTCGGTTTTAATGAGAGTGTACAGACACGCCAATAATAGTGGGAAGCAGACACAGCTGTGGCAATTATCTCTTCAATGCTGCTTGATGATTTCAATGTTTGTTCTTCGTACAGTGCACAATGCTCTCCTGTACTATTATTAATACTGCTGGTACTCTATACCTATGCCTCTTTTGAATTGAATTATATGTAATGAATCAACATTTCTGATACTGTTATCATCATCATCATCATCATTTATCTCCAAACGAATCTAGATAATCCTACTCTCTATATTCAAGCAATATAGTACGTATTAGGCGCCATTCAAAATCCTACAAAATATTTTTATCTAACACAAACTTCTTTAATTGCATCTTAATTATTAAGTATGTGAATTTAGATTATTAGTTTTACATATACAATAAATTCCGTCTAATAAGCTCACGGTTAATACGATTTTCCGCTTAATACGCTGTTTTAATGAAATCCGTACAGTAATTAGGTATGAAATCTATGAACCTATTTAGTTGTCATTATAATATATACTTCTTATCCCTAATGTGTGTACTTCGTAATCTATTACCTTACCTTTAGTTGCTTTTTAAGTTTAAAAAACTTACGTGCGTTTTGGTAGTACCACCTTCTAGACCACCTCTAGAGCACATTATTAGAATTAAAAATTAAAATTCAGAATGGTGTTTCCATTCAGTCATTCAGATTAAAACTAAAGTTTTAATCTAATAGAGTGTAAGGTAATAAATTTCATTTATACTGTAATTTATTTTAATGGTTGACAGGATGTATTTCAAAAATTTATTTACTTTGTAATCTGTTCAATTTAAAAACAATAAGCTACCCCTAATATTTGACAATCTGGACAGGAGTGAAATGTTTAAAACCTCAAAACGGTTAGGAATTAAATAAAAATAAGGAAATTTATCTACAGTCTGTATAAGAATAAAACAGCTGTTTGAGAATTGAGGGGTACGATAAAGAGCTGCTGTAAAAAAAGGTGTACGATAAGGTGTTCATTGTCACCTGTACTTTTTAACTCGTATGATGTTTTTAACTTGTATGTATGTAGAAGAGGCTATAAATGAAGTGAAGAAACCATTTGACGCAGGAATTAAAATTTAAGGAGAAACAATAAAAACGCTAAGATTCCCCGATGATATCGCAATATTAGCCGAGACAAAGAAAGAACTATAGGATATCTTTAATCGAATGAATGAGTCATGTGAAAGGATTACTTCATGGAAATTAATAAGAACAAAACGAAAGTGTTGTGCAGCAGCAAGAGTGGTTTAGAAGAGACGGGAAATTTAAAATTAGCCAACGAAAACTTACAGGAATTTGGGGATTTCTGTTATCTAGGGAGTAAAATAACAAAGGATGGTAGAAGCACTAGTGATTTAAAAATAGGATTTCTCAAGCTAGTAAAGCCTTTGAAATGAAAAACAGCTTACTGATTACAAACATTGATTTACAGATTAGGAAAAATTTCTTAAAGCACTATGTTTGGAGTGTATCATTGTACGGGAGTGAAACGTGAGTGATATTGGGTGTGGAAAGAAGAGAAGGGGGGTAGAGGAAATAAGTAATATAGAGGTTCTTAGACGAGTGGATGAAAAAAGAAGTATATGGAAACATCTTACCAAAAGAAGGGATAGGCTAGTGGGGCATATCTTAAGACATTCAGGTATTGGTCTATCAATAATGGAGGGTAATATTGAAGAAGTAAATTTTAGGGGGAGGCAAAGATTACAATATTTAAAGTAAATTGCAAAAGATGTAGGGTGTTACAGGCATGTACAGACTCAGGATAACCATTCTTGAGAGAGAATGGTAAATTAAATTCCAACCATTAAAATACACCGGTAACTGCTGTTTAGTGCTCAAATCCGCAAAAAGTAACTAACTTTACTAGGATCTGAAGCTCGGAATCTTTGTCTCCAAAAATTAAAGGTTAAACAGCTGACTCACAGCGACCAATTTACTACTTGACTAACCCGTTGGGTCATTATAATTTTTTAAAACTCTAATAAATGTTCGTTACAACCTGTTAAATTTAAGAACAATTCGCAATCCCATGACCCAATGAGATTAGGATGATTTGATAATTGCAATTCTAGAAAGACTTGCATATACTGTAGACTATATATATATTACGATACGTAGAAGGCAACTGAAAAATCTAATTCAAAATATCTTGAGACGAATTAATTTTTATCACAGGGTCAGCCAATTATATGACTAAAGCACATAAAAACAGAAGAGGTGGAGGTATAAATGTCACTAGTCAGAGTTATCTCATCTGAGATTCATGAATTTCATTTTACAATCAAACCCTGTTGATAATGAAATACAGGTGTCATTCGGAGAGTCGAAAGTACATGATTTTCCGAAGGACTGGCATTCTGATAAGTATAATTATAAATGCTGTGAGAAGACCATGTAAACTAACTCAACATATCTCACTCAGAAAAGATTTTAGAGGTTCAAACCACCTTGTCCGCTGCTTACCTAAAATACAACTTTCATTGCACAACAATTTCAACAGCCAGCATTTTAGTTTACTGACAAATTGGATTGAAAATAAGTAATTTTATTAGCCTACCTTGCTTAAGAGAACGCATGAATTGTTCGGTTTCGGAACGTTAAAAAGTCGCATCTGATAATGCTTATAAAATTGTAATATTCGAACAAGCCTACATAATGCCTACATAATGCCTACATAAACACTGATTACAGGCCTAAAACTCTATAACATCACAGCTACCGGGATCGTAATTTTTCTGCTTATACTTTCGCTACGACAATTAAGCGAATGCTGTCGCCGAATTATTTTTTATTTATCTCATCTGTACGAATCAGGTGTTAAAGATTATAGTTTTACACTGCCTGTGTAGAAGATATAAATACTGCTTATAAATTTCCCGTTAACTAACAGATCCTAAATCAACGAAAAATAGACTTGACAAGACGTTACTTGACAAATCATTTTTGACCTACGCTATTATTGTGTTTAATAGAAACAAAAATATATGTATCAAAATATAACTGGTATTCAACAAACGATCTATTAGGGTTGCGTGAGTAAGTCGGGCCAATTTGATTGTGATGCGCATGTGACGTCAACGGCTCAGGTAATAATTGCCCAATCAGAGTCTCGTATTTTCGGCCAATAAGAAAGCCCAGTTTTAACCAATCACAAGTCTTCTTTTGCGTCATTTTGATTGGTTAATATTGTCCAATCAGAGAGTTTATATTACTGTACAACGTCACACCGATGTCAACCAATGACAAAGTGTCTTGAGCGTTACGTCATTCGTTTGGATATGCTGCTTTCTGATTGGTCCGTACTGATTCTAGGCGTCACGTCGAGTGTGATTGTAATATGAAGTCCACACCCAATGACAACTTCTAGTTAACGGTAGGGCAGAACATATGAAGGTACCTTTTAATGAGATTTATAGTTTCTTGGTAAATATCACTTACGAAATATGAAGTACCCCATTGTAGAGATCTTTCGAGTTCTTAAGGAAATTAAAAATTGGTTTCTGTTGCTGCTAAATGTTAACACGGTTTTTTAAAAAATCACGAGTGTTCATTCGATACCGACACAAAGAAAAAAAACAAAAGAAGGTTATCTATTTTTCCTAGTTGTTCGATTTTTGTAACCTAATTTTTGGCCAGTAATGTATCATATTTTTAAGGGAATGACTTTATACAACTGTAAATAAATATTACGATACGTAGAAGGCAGTTGAAAAATCTAATTCAAAATTTTTTGAGACGAAACAAAGTCAATATCCTACCGGGTAAGAAAATATACCTCATTAATCCGTTTTATAACAAGAAAACTATTTTGCTCTACCAACGAGCATTAGTCGAAAAATAATAATCAACGGTTTGACTAAATGATAATATAATGGCCAATGTGATTTCGAGAAATGTTTTCTGGCTTTACTCTGATTTCATTAGTTCCTGTATTTTAAGGTGGATGAAATTTTTTGTGGCCATAATGAAAAGGTAGAGTGTTAAAAATTTTTGGAACGTAATTTGCTAGTTTCTGCAGGAAATAAAATATGTATTCATTTTTATCACAGGGTCAGCCAATTATATGACTAAAGCACGTAAGAACAGAAGAGGTAGAGGTATAAATGACACTAGTCAGGGTAATATTATCTGAGATTCATGAATTTCATTTTACAATCAAACCGTTTTGATAATGAAATACAGGTGTCATTCGGAGAGTCGAAAGAACATGATTTTACGAAGGACCGGCATTCTTATAAGTATAATTATAAATGCTGTGAGAAGACCATGTAAACCAACTCAACTCATCTCACTCAGAAAAGAAAGCATTTGACAATCTGGACTGGAGTAAAATGTTTAAAACATTGAAAAGGCTAGGAATTAAATACAAAGAAAGGAAAGTTATCTACAGTCTGTATAAGAATCAAACGGCTGTTTTAAGAATCGAGGGGTACGAAAAAGAGGCTGCTGTAAGAAAAGGTGTACGACAAGGTTGTTCTTTGTCACCACTACTTTTTAACTTGTATATAGAAGAGACTATAAATGAAGTGAAGGAGAAATTTGACGTAGGAATAAAAATTCAAGGAGAAACAATAAAAATGTTGAGATTCGCCGATGATATAGTAGTATTAGCCGAGGCAAAGAATGAACTAGAGGATGCCTTAAATGGAATGGATGAGATCTCGAGGAAGGATTACTTCATGAAAATTAATAAGAACAAAACGAAAGTGTTGTGCAGCAGCAAGAGTGGTTTAGAAGAGATGGGAAATTTAAAAGTAGGCAACGAAAACATACAGGAAGTTGGGGAATTCTGCTATCTAGGGAGTAAAATAACAAAGGATGGTAGAAGCACGAGTGATATCAAGAGTAGAATTGCTCAAGCTAGAAAAGCCTTTGAAATGAAAAACAGCTTACTGACTACAAACATTGATTTACAGATTAGGAAAAATTTCTTAAAACATTATGTTTGGAGTGTAGCATTATACGGAAGTGAAACGTGGGTGATAGGGGCTGTAGAACGGAAGAGGATAGAAGCTTTTGAAATGTGGTGTTATAGGAAAATGTTAAAGATTAGGTGGGTGGACAAAATAAGTAATTTAGAGGTTCTTAGGCGAGTGGATGAAAAAAGAAGTATATGGAAGCATCTTACCAAAAGAAGGGATAGGCTAGTGGGGCATATCCTAAGACATCCAGGTATTGGGCTATCAATAATGGAGGGTAACATTGAGGGAGTACATTGTAGAGGGAGGCAAAGATTAGAATATATAAAGCAAATTACAAAAGATGTAGGGTGTTACAGGTATGTAGATATGAAACGACTTGCGCAAGATAGAACAGGTTGGAGAACTGCATCAAACCAGTCGAGAGACTGATGACAAAAAAAAAGAATTTCGAAAAAGGTTTTCTGGCTTTACACTTATTTCATTAGTTCCTGTATTTTAAGATGGATGAAATTTATTGTGGCTTTAATGAAAAGGTAGAGTGTTAAACATTTTTTGCACGTAATTTGCTAGTTCCTGACCGTAAATATGTATTCATTGTTATCACAGAGTCAGCCAATTATATGACTAAACCACGTAAGAACAGAAGAGGTAGAGGTATATATGACAGTAGTCGGAGTTATCTCATCTGAGATTCATGAATTTCATTTTACAATCAAACCCTGTTGATAATGAAATACCGGTGTCATTCGGAGAGTCGAAAGTACATGATTTTCCGAAGGACTCGCATCCTGATAAGTATAATTATAAACGCTGTAAGAAGACCATGTAAACCAACTCAACTCATCTCACTCAGAAAAGATTTTAGAGGTTCAAACCACCTTGTCCGCTGCTTACCTAAAAAACAACTTTCATTGCACAACAATTTCAACAGCCTGCATTTTAGTTTACTGACAAATTGGATTGAAAATAAGTAATGTTATTAATCTACCTTGCTTAAGAGAACTCATGAATTGTTCGGTTTCGGAACGTTAAAAAGTCGCATCCGATAATGCTTATAAAATTGTAATATTCGAACAAGCTGCCTACATAAACACTGATTACAGGCCTAAAATTCTATAAAATCACAGCTATCGGGATCGTAATTTTTCTCCTTATACTTTCGCTACGACAATTAAGCGAATACAGTCGCCGAATTATTTTTTATTTATCTCATCTGTACGAATCAGGTGTTAAAGGTTATAGTTTTACACTGCCTGTGTAGAAGATATAAATACTGCTTATAAATTTCCCGTTAACTAACAGATCCTAAATCAACGAAAAATAGACTTGAGATGACGTTACTTGACAAATCATTTTTGACCTACGCTTTTATTGTGTTTAAGAGAAACAAAAATATACGTATCAAAATATAACTGGTATTCAACAAACGTTCTATTAGGGTTGCGTGAGTAAGTCGGGCCAATTTGATTGTGATGCGCATGTGACGTCAACGGCTCAGGTAATAATTGCCCAATCAGAGGCTCGTATTTTCGGCCAATAAGAAAGCCCAGTTTTAACCAATCACAAGTCTTCTTTTGCGTCATTTTGATTGGTTAATATTGTCCAATCAGAGAGTTTTTTATTACTGTACTACGTCACACCGATGTCAACCAATGACAAAGTGTCTTGAGCGTTACGTCATTCGTCAGGATATGCTGCTTTCTGATTGGTCCGTACTGATTCTGGGCGTCACTTTGAGAATGATTGTAATATAAAGTCCACACCCAATGACAACTTCCAGTTAACGGTAGGGCAGAACATATTATGAAGGTACCTTTCAATGAGTTATATAGTTTCTAGGTAAATATCACTTACCAAATATGTAGTAGGCCTAGTCTATATTTTCGGATTTGTGAAGGCACAAATAGTGTGAAAGAAATAAAAATTCGTTGAGTAACGCTCTCTAATGATTATTTTCTTGTTGATTTAGGAACTGTTCGTTAACTCAAAACGTATAATAAAAATATACACGTTCTGCGCCAATAGTGTAAAACTCCAATCAGCAATTCATTCCTCCTTAAGAAACGTTAGAAAAATCGTTGAGCATTGCTCTCTGTTTATTATTGCTATAGTCAAAATTCAAGCACAAAAATTTTAATAATTCTTAGAAATAAAACCGTGCGTATTTATGTACTACGCTTATGTTATTTAAGGAAGATGTTGGTTTGAACATTAAATTTATTAAACTCTTATCAGATTATATTTTTTGTAAGATAAGTAAGATTAAATTTGTACGTTCTTTCATAACGACTTTGATAACATCCTTTCTTACAAATCTGATTTTTTAAATTACTTAAAATTAGGTAAATAATGAGATGTTAATTACTCGGCACAATTAATTTGAGTTTTTAGATCATTAGGGTAGAAGTTAGTTCAAACATTTACAAGTTATCTGAAATAAACTGAAAAGTTAATTGGGTTACATTTTTTGGTTTGTAACCGTATGTTTCAGTAGAAAAGTCATTTGATGAGCAAAGCAGGCCTTCTAAAAAATTTTCACTTCGCACCTTGCAAATGCGTCTTTAATATATTCACACTGCAAGGTCTAACGGTATAAAAATCTACTGTCATATGAAGAAGGTCTAAAAGTGTTTATTACACCAGTACTTCTTATGTTGTTATAATGTTTTAGTCGAAAATTGCTTCATTCTTGAAGAAAACAGAAGTATTATTTTAGCCGTGGAAGTAGCAGTTGAAATTTAAAAATATTTAACAGTTTAATGTTTCATATAGGCAATATTAATTTTCGCATCATAAAATAAAATAATGAAAAGAACTGCGAATAAGGGCGGAGAAATGTCAAAAATATTGCCTAGAAATTTTTCACATCGTTAACCGTTTTTAGTGTGACTGATTGTCGTTAAAAGGGCACAATTTCTATTTTGCTCTTACTAGGTATTGTTCAAGTATATTGTAAATTTCAGTTTGGTAATGCCGGCGATTCTACTGACGATTACTTGACAAAAAAAAACTTTAGAGACGTCCTTATTTGAATAAACTTTAATATTCAATGTAAAAATCACAATGTGTTACGTTCGTATAGTAGTGTTTGCATGGTAGCCGAGAAAATAATGTCTTAAATTTAAGCAAGCTTGTATGTGTAAACGCAATCTATTCTTGTGCTTCCTTTTTAAGAATTTTAATTTTTCATACTGTGAAAAGCAGTATAAATATACTGCTGTTTCATACAATTAACCATAATCATTCCGTACTCGGAAGACCTTAACAAGTTTAAAAATGTTTTTGGTAGGCGTTTTAATTCTGGAAAGTATAGCATTTCAGTAGACGTTATTGTTTAATACTCGGCCGTATCGTTAACTGGGCGGTGACAATGGGTGGATTTATTTAAAAATGTAAGTCGACGTCACGCGCAGGAACAGTACCGGACCAATCAGGAAGCTCGATACTGACAAATGACGTAATACTGATTAAGACGTTTTCATTGGTCGATATCGGATGACGTAGTGAACTATAATGAGCCTTCTGATTGGACAATATTGACCAATCAAAGTGACGCCTAAGAAGACATCTGATTGGTTAGGTTTGGAGATTTTTCATTGGTTAAAAATACTACACTCTGATTGGTCCTATATTATATCTGCCTTTGACGTCACACGCGCGTTGCCGTCATTGTAGGCCGCCTTACTTGCAAGACCTAAATAATTATTTTTTTTACTGTACATCAGTTCTATTATATTTTAGTAGTATATTTTGACACTTATTGCTAAGGTCCGTTTCGGGATCTAGGTTATTAAATAATTCATACGCTAAAGTTTACAAATTACAAATATTTATTAGACTAAAAGATTACAAAATAAATGATTAAACTAATTATAATTAAATAACACAATAAATGATTTAATAATTCACTTAAACTTGATAATAAACAATAAATAACTTACAATCACTTTTATAGCTTAAACAGACATACAAAACATAGAAATTGAATTCACATTAACTTTACCCATTAACTTTATAATACACTCACAAAAGGCTTTACACAATAGACTCACAGACAGTGTTAGAATCGTCGACTGACACAATGTTCGGTACGCGCCTACCTACGTCCGTTGGACATTCGTCAAAGATCAAACGATTACTGACTGACCGCACCCGGGGGTCTCTTTTTATACCTACTCATTCATAAAGATTGTTCCAGAATAAAGCAGTGAAATCTACTCAAGTAAAAAAATAATAACTCTGTATTAATGAATGCTAGAAAAATCCTTTTGTTAACAAGTCAACTACTGTAAATAGAAAACGTAAACAACCTCATAAACAACTTCATAAAAATAGCTGTACACAATAGTATACCTGAAATTTTATAATAGGCGTACTACACGATAGTTTTTACAACTATTGTGAATAGACACACCTTTATGGTCGTCATTGTAAAATTGTCATTCACAATTGATATATTATTATTTCTTTATTACTCTCTCTTGTTGTAACTATTATTTCACACTCTATACTATTTCATGAATGGATTTCTGGAACATTCGTGATCCGTCTGGTCGATTCTGTTACAATATTTTCGGATATGTTAAAGACACAAATAGTGCGAAAGAACTCTCTAATGATTATTTCTTTGTTGATTTAGGAACTGATAGTTAACTCAAAACGTATAATAAAAATATACACGTTCTGCACCAATAGTGTAAAACTCCAATCAGCAATTCATTCCTCCTTAAAAAACGTTAGAAAAATCGTTGTGCATTGCTCTCTGTTTATTTTTGCTATAGTCAAAATTCAAGCAAAAAAACTATAATGATTCTTAGAAATAAAACCGTACGTATTGATGTACTACGCCTATGTTATTTAAGGAAGATGTTGGTTTGAACATTAAATTTAATAAACTCTTATCAGATTATATTTTTTGTACGATTAGTAAGATTAAATTTGTACGTTCTTTCATAACGACTTTGATAACATCCTTTCTTACAAATCTGATTTTTTAAATTACTTAAAATTAGGTAAATAATGAGATGTTAAATACTCGGCACAATTAATTTGAGTTTTTAGATCATTAGGGTAGAAGTTAGTTCAAACATTTACAAGTTATCTGAAATAAACTGAAAAGTTAATTCGGTTACTTTTTTTGGTTTGTAACCGTATGTTTCAGTAGAAAAGTCATTTGATGAGCAAAGCAGGCCTTCTAAAAAATTTTCACTTCGCACCTTGCAAATGCGTCTTTAATATATTCACACTGCAAGGTCTAACTGTATAAAAATCTACTGTCATATGAAGAAGGTCTAAAAGTGTTTATTTCACCAGTACTTCTTATGTTGTTATAATGTTTTAGTCGAAAATTGCTTCATTCTTGAAAAAAACAGAAGTATTATTTTAGCCGTGGAAGTAGCAGTTGAAATTTAAAAAATATTTAACAGTTTAATGTTTCATATAGGCAATATTAATTTTCGCATTATAATAAAAAATAATGAAAAGAACTGCGAATAAGCGCGGAGAAATTTCAAAAATATTGCCTAGAAATTTTTCATATCGTTAACCCTTTTTAGTGTGACTGATTGTCGTTAAAAGGGCACAATTTGTATTTTGCTCTTACTAGGTATTGTTCAAGTATATTGTAAATTTCAGTTTGGTAATGCCGGCGATTCTACTGACGATTACTTGACAAAAAAAACTTTAGAGACGTCCTTATTTGAATAAACTTTAATATACAATGAAAAAATCACAATGTGTTACGTTCGTATAGTAGTGTTTGCATGGTAGCCGAGAAAATAATGTCTTAAATTTAAGCAAGCTTGTGTGTGTAAACGCAATCTATTCTTGTGTTTCTTTTTTGTGAAATTTATTTTTTCGTACTGTGAAAAGCAGTATAAATATACTGCTGTTTCATACAATTAACCATAATCATTCCGTACTCGGAAGACCTTAACGTTCGTATAGTAGTGTTTGCATGGTAGCCGAGAAAATAATGTCTTAAATTTAAGCAAGCTTGTATGTGTAAATGCAATCTATTCTTGTGCTTCCTTTTTCTGAATTTTAATTTTTCATACTGTGAAAAGCAGTATAAATATACTGCTGTTTCATACAATTAACCATAATCATTCCGTACTCGGAAGACCTTAACAAGTTTAAAAATGTTTTGGTAGGCGTTTTAATTCTGGAAAGTATAGCATTTCAGTAGACGTTATTGTTTAATATTCGGCCGTATCGTTAACTGGGCGGTGACATTGGGCGGATTTATGTAAAAATGTAAGTGGACGTCACGCGCAGGAACAGTACCGGACCAATCAGGAAGCTCGATACTGACAAATGACGTAATACTGATTGAGACGTTTTCATTGGTCGATATCGGATGACGTAGTGAACTATAATGAGCCTTCTGATTGGACAATATTAACCAATCAAAGTGACGCCTAAGAAGACATCTGATTGGTTAGGTTTGGAGATGTTTCATTGGTTAAAAATACTACACTCTGATTGGTCCTATATTATATCTGCCTTTGACGTCACACGCGCGTTGCCGTCATTGTAGGCCGCCTTACTTGCAAGACCTAAATAATTATTTTTTTCTACTGTACATCAGTTCTATTATATTTTAGTAGCATATTTTCGGATATGTTAAAGACACAAATAGTGCGAAAGAAATAAAAATTCGTTAAGTAACGCTCTCTAATGATTATTTCTTTGTTGATTTAGGAACTGATAGTTAATTTAAAACGTATAATAAAAATATACACATTATGCGCCAATAGTGTAAAACTCCAATCAGCAATTCATTTCTCCTTAAAAAACGGTAGAGAAATCGTAGTGCATTGCTCTCTGTTTATTTTTGCTATAGTCAAAATTCAAGCACAAAAATTATAATAATTCTTAGAAATAAAACCGTGCGTATTTATGTACTACGCTTATGTTATTTAAGGAAGATGTTGGTTTGAACATTAAATTTAATAAACTCTTATCAGATTATATTTCTTGTACGATAAGTAAGATTAAATTTGTACGTTCTTTCATAACGACTTTGATAACATCCTTTCTTACAAATCTGATTTTTTAAATTACTTAAAATTAGGTAAATAATGAGATGTTAAATACTCGGCACAATTAATTTGAGTTTTTAGATCATTAGGGTAGAAGTTAGTTCAAACATTTACAAGTTATCTGAAATAAACTGTAAAGTTAATTCGGTTACTTTTTTTGGTTTGTAACCGTATGTTTCAGTAGAAAAGTCATTTGATGAGCAAAGCAGGCCTTCTAAAAAATTTTCACTTCGCACCTTGCAAATGCGTCTTTAATATATTCACACTGCAAGGTCTAACTGTATAAAAATCTACTGTCATATGAAGAAGGTCTAAAAGTGTTTATTTCACCAGTACTTCTTATGTTGTTATAATGTTTTAGTCGAAAATTGCTTCATTCTTGAAAAAAAACAGAAGTATTATTTTAGCCGTGGAAGTAGCAGTTGAAATTTAAAAAATATTTAACAGTTTAATGTTTCATATAGGCAATATTAATTTTCGCATTATAATATAAAATAATGAAAAGAACTGCGAATGAGTGCGGAGAAATTTCAAAAATATTGCCTAGAAATTTTTCATATCGTTAACCGTTTTTAGTGTGACTGATTGTCGTTAAAAGAGCACAATTTCTATTTTGCTCTTACTAGGTATTGTTCAAGTATATTGTAAATTTCAGTTTGGTAATGCCGGCGATTCTACTGACGATTACTTGACAAAAAAAACTTTAGAGACGTCCTTATTTGAATAAACGTTAATATACAATGAAAAAATCACAATGTGTTACGTTCGTATAGTAGTGTTTGCATGGTAGCCGAGAAAATAATGTCTTAAATTTAAGCAAGCTTGTGTGTGTAAACGCAATCTATTCTTGTGTTTCTTTTTTGTGAATTTTATTTTTTCATACTGTGAAAAGCAGTATAAATATACTGCTGTTTCATACAATTAACCATAATCATTCCGTACTCGGAAGACCTTAACGTTCGTATAGTAGTGTTTGCATGGTAGCCGAGAAAATAATGTCTTAAATTTAAGCAAGCTTGTATGTGTAAATGCAATCTATTCTTGTGCTTCCTTTTTCTGAATTTTCATTTTTCATACTGTGAAAAGCAGTATAAATATACTGCTGTTTCATACAATTAACCATAATCATCCCGTACTCGGAAGACCTTAACAAGTTTAAAAATGTTTTGGTAGGCGTTTTAATTCTGGAAAGTATAGTATTTCAGTAGACGTTATTGTTTAATATTCGGCCGTATCGTTAACTGGGCGGTGACATTGGGCGGATTTATGTAAAAATGTAAGTCGACGTCACGCGCAGGAACAGTACCGGACCAATCAGGAAGCTCGATACTGACAAATGACGTAATACTGATTGAGACGTTTTCATTGGTCGATATCGGATGTCGTAGTGAACTATAATGAGCCTTCTGATTGGACAATATTAACCAATCAAAGTGACGCCTAAGAAGACATCTGATTGGTTAGGTTTGGAGATTTTTCATTGGTTAAAAATACTACACTCTTATTGGTCCTATATTATATCTGCCTTTGACGTCACACGCGCGTGACCGTCATTGTAGGCCGCCTTATTTGCAAGACCTAAATAATTATTTTTTTCTACTGTACATCAGTTCTATTATATTTTAGTAGTATATTTTCGGATATGTTAAAGACACAAATAGTGCGAAAGAAATAAAAATTCGTTAAGTAACGCTCTCTAATGATTATTTCTTTGTTGATTTAGGAACTGATAGTTAATTTAAAACGTATAATAAAAATATACACATTATGCGCCAATAGTGTAAAACTCCAATCAGCAATTCATTCCTCCTTAAAAAACGTTAGAAAAATCGTTGTGCATTGCTCTCTGTTTATTTTTGCTATAGTCAAAATTCAAGCACAAAAATTATAATAATTCTTAGAAATAAAACCGTGCGTATTTATGTACTACGCTTATGTTATTTAAGGAAGATGTTGGTTTGAACATTAAATTTAATAAACTCTTATCAGATTAAGCATTTCGCTTGAAATGCGCCCGGTAAGAGTTTTCGCAGCCTGCGCAAGGGAACTGCTTATTTAGCGCTAACAACTTTGATCGAATTTCACATTTATCCTTATTCTTTTAATTATTGATCAAAACATGTTTCCAATGCTTTAGTATAACATTGTTTCACTTTAAACGACATTTAGTCTTCATTTCAGTATTAAAAACAAACTGCAAACATTTATTTTCAATAATTTTAATGCCGCGGGACCCGATTTAGCATGTTTTTTTATATCGGATCTCGGAAAATGTCCTCCTCCTCCGATTGACGTTAGGTGGCAGCACCGTATACATGTTACATGTTACGGTTCGGCTGCCCTGTCTTATATGCTATAATTTTGCTGTGAGTTGGCATGCTCGGCTAGCTCAGTCGGTAGAGCATTCGACTCTTAATCTCAGGGTCGTGGGTTCGAGCCCCACGTTGGGCGGTTAATTTTTTTCTTCATAAAATCCATTTTATACAAACAATTTATTTACAAAAAATGTAAAACTATAATAAATTATTATTATTTTTATTATTATTATTATTATTATTATTATTATAAATAATAAATTATTTTTTAACGTCATACTTATCTCGCGTATTATGATAGAACATAATTATCCTCACAAAATTACAATAAAATTGTAAACTGACCGGTAAGAGTTTTGCAGAAACGGTCGCATCAATAGTCAATTTATTTTTAGAAATTATATAATATATTCAACAAAACGTTATGATATCCTCTCAAAATTACAATAAAATTGTAAACTGACCGGTAAGAGTTTTGCAGAAACTGCGTTGTAATAACAATTCAAAGGTGTAACAAAAGGTTAAGGATATCTGGAGTAGGTAAGACTTTGAAAATATGGCACAAACATCACAAAAACGTATAAATTAAAAATTTATATATAATTAAGTTTATATATAGATTTTTAATTTATACGTTTTTGTGATGTTTGTGCCATATTTTCAAAGTCTTACCTACTCCAGATATCCTTAACCTTTTGTTACACCTTTAAATTGTTAGTACAACGCAGTTTCTACAAAAGTCTTACCGGTCAGTTTACAATTTTATTGTAATTTTGAGAGGATATCATAACGTTTTGTTGAATATATTATATAATTTCTAAAAATAAATTGACTATCGATGCGACCGTTTCTGCAAAACTCTTACCGGTCAGTTATATTTTTTGTACGATAAGTAAGATTAAATTTGTACGTTCTTTCATAACGACTTTGATAACATCCTTTCTTACAAATCTGATTTTTTAAATTACCTAAAATTAGGTAAATAATGAGATGTTAAATACTCGGCACAATTAATTTGAGTTTTTAGATCATTAGGGTAGAAGTTAGTTCAAACATTTACAAGTTATCTGAAATAAACTGAAAAGTTAATTGGGTTACATTTTTTGGTTTGTAACCGTATGTTTCAGTAGAAAAGTCATTTGATGAGCAAAGCAGGCCTTCTAAAAAATTTTCACTTCGCACCTTGCAAATGCGTCTTTAATATATTCACACTGCAAGGTCTAACTGTATAAGAATCTACTGTCATATGAAGAAGGTCTAAAAGTGTTTATTACACCAGTACTTCTTATGTTGTTATAATGTTTTAGTCGAAAATTGCTTCATTCTTGAAGAAAACAGAAGTATTATTTTAGCCGTGGAAGTAGCAGTTGAAATTTAAAAAATATTTAACAGTTTAATGTTTCATATAGAAAATATTAATTTTCGCATTATAATATAAAATAATGAAAAGAACTGCGAATAAGTGCGGAGAAATTTCAAAAATATTGACTAGAAATTTTTCATATTGTTAACCGTTTTTAGTGTGACTGATTGTCGTTAAAAGGGCACAATTTATATTTTGCTCTTACTAGGTATTGTTCAAGTATATTGTAAATTTCAGTTTGGTAATGCCGGCGATTCTACTGATGATTACTTAACAAAAAAAACTTTAGAGACGGCCTTATTTGAATAAACTTTAATATACAATGAAAAAATCACAATGTGTTACGTTCGTATAGTAGTGTTTGCATGGTAGCCGAGAAAATAATGTCTTAAATTTAAGCAAGCTTGTATGTGTAAACGCAATCTATTCTTGTGCTTCCTTTTTGTGAATTTTAATTTTTTATACTTTGAAAACAGTATAAATATACTGCTGTTTCATACAAATAACGATATTCATTCCGTACTCGGAAGACCTTAACAAGTTTGAAAATGTTTTTGGTAGGCGTTTTAATTCTGGAAAGTATAGCATTTCAGTAGACGTTATTGTTTAATATTCGGCCGCATCGTTAACTGGGCGGTGACAATGGGCGGATATATGTAAAAATGTAAGTCGACGTCACGCGCAGGAACAGTACCGGACCAATCAGGAAGCTCGATACTGACAAATGACGTAATACTGATTGAGACGTTTTCATTGGTCGATATCGGATGACGTAGTGAACTATAATGAGCCTTCTGATTGGACAATATTAACCAATCAAAGTGACGCCTAAAAAGACATCTGATTGGTTAGGTTTGGAGATTTTTCATTGGTTAAAAATACTACACCCTGATTGGTCGTATATTATATCTGCCTTTGACGTCACACGCGCGTTGCCGTCATTGTAGGCCGCCTTACTTGCAAGACCTAAATAATTATTTTTTTCTACTGTACATCAGTTCTATTATATTTTAGTAGTATATTTTCGGATATGTTAAAGACACAAATAGTGCGAAAGAAATAAAAATTCGTTAAGTAACGCTCTCTAATGATTATTTCTTTGTTGATTTAGGAACTGATAGTTAATTTAAAACGTATAATAAAAATATACACATTATGCGCCAATAGTGTAAAACTCCAATCAGCAATTCATTCCTCCTTAAAAAACGTTAGAAAAATCGTTGTGCATTGCTCTCTGTTTATTTTTGCTATAGTCAAAATTCAAGCACAAAAATTATAATAATTCTTAGAAATAAAACCGTGCGTATTTATGTACTACGCTTATGTTTTTTAAGGAAGATGTTGGTTTGAACATTAAATTTAATAAACTCTTATCAGATTATATTTTTTGTACGATTAGTAAGATTAAATTTGTACGTTCTTTCATAACGACTTTGATAACATCCTTTCTTACAAATCTGATTTTTTAAATTACCTAAAATTAGGTAAATAATGAGATGTTAAATACTCGGCACAATTAATTTGAGTTTTTAGATCATTAGGGTAGAAGTTAGTTCAAACATTTACAAGTTATCTGAAATAAACTGAAAAGTTAATTGGGTTACATTTTTTGGTTTGTAATCGTATGTTTCAGTAGAAAAGTCATTTGATGAGCAAAGCAGGCCTTCTAAAAAATTTTCACTTCGCACTTTGCAAATGCGTCTTTAATATATTCACACTGCAAGGTCTAACTGTATAAAAATCTACTGTCATATGAAGAAGGTCTAAAAGTGTTTATTACCAGTACTTCTTATGTTGTTATAATGTTTTAGTCGAAAATTGCTTCATTCTTGAAGAAAACAGAAGTATTATTTTAGCCGTGGAAGTAACAGTTGAAATTTAAAATATATTTAACAGTTTAATGTTTCATATAGGCAATATTAATTTTCGCATTATAATATAAAATAATGAAAAGAACTGCGAATAAGTGCGGAGAAATTTCAAAAATATTGCCTAGAAATTTTTCATATCGTTAACCGTTTTTAGAGTGACTGATTGTCGTTAAAAGGGCACAATTTATATTTTGCTCTTACTAGGTATTGTTCAAGTATATTGTAAATTTCAGTTTGGTAATGCCGGCGATTCTACTGACGATTACTTGACAAAAAAAACTTTAGAGACGTCCTTATTTGAATAAACTTTAATATACAATGAAAAAATCACAATGTGTTACGTTCGTATAGTAGTGTTTGCATGGTAGCCGAGAAAATAATGTCTTAAATTTAAGCAAGCTTGTGTGTGTAAACGCAATCTATTCTTGTGCTTCTTTTTTGTGAATTTTATTTTTTCATACTGTGAAAAGCAGTATAAATATACTGCTGTTTCATACAATTAACCATAATCATTCCGTACTCGGAAGACCTTAACGTTCGTATAGTAGTGTTTGCATGGTAGCCGAGAAAATAATGTCTTAAATTTAAGCAAGCTTGTATGTGTAAATGCAATCTATTCTTGTGCTTCCTTTTTCTGAATTTTAATTTTTCATACTGTGAAAAGCAGTATAAATATACTGCTGTTTCATACAATTAACCATAATCATCCCGTACTCGGAAGACCTTAACAAGTTTAAAAATGTTTTTGTAGGCGTTTTAATTCTGGAAAGTATAGCATTTCAGTAGACGTTATTGTTTAATATTCGGCCGCATCGTTAACTGGGCGGTGACAATGGGCGGATTTATGTAAAAATGTAAGTCGACGTCATGCGCAGGAACAGTACCGGACCAATCAAGAAGCTCGATACTGACAAATGACGTAATACTGATTGAGACGTTTTCATTGGTCGATATCGGATGACGTAGTGAACTATAATGAGCCTTCTGATTGGACAATATTAACCATTCAAAGTGACGCCTAAGAAGACATCTGATTGGTTAGGTTTGGAGATTTTTCATTGGTTAAAAATACTACACTCTGATTGGTCCTATATTATATCTGCCTTTGACGTCACACGCGCGTTGCCGTCATTGTAGGCCGCCTTACTTGCAAGACCTAAATAATTATTTTTTTCTACTGTACATCAGTTCTATTATATTTTAGTAGTATATTTTCGGATATGTTAAAGACTCAAATAGTGCGAAAGAAATAAAAATTCGTTAAGTAACGCTCTTTAATGGATATTTCTTTGTTGATTTAGGAACTGATAGTTAACTCAAAACGTATAATAAAAATATACACATTCTGCGCCAATAGTGTAAAACTCCAATCAGCAATTCATTCTTTCTTAAGAAACGTTAGAAAAATCGTTGTGCATTGCTCTCTGTTTATTTTTGCTATAGTCAAAATTCAAGCAAAAAAATTATAATAATTCTTAGAAATAAAACCGTGCGTATTGATGTACTACGCCTATGTTATTTAAGGAAGATGTTGGTTTGAACATTAAATTTAATAAACTCTTATCAGTTTATATTTTTTGTACGATTAGTAAGATTAAATTTGTACGTTCTTTCATAACGACTTTGATAACATCCTTCCTTACAAATCTGATTTTTTAAATTACTTAAAATTAGGTAAATAATGAGATGTTAAATACTCGGCACAATTAATTTGAGTTTTTAGATCATTAGGGTAGAAGTTAGTTCAAACATTTACAAGTTATCTGAAATAAACTGAAAAGTTAATTGGGTTACATTTTTTGGTTTGTAACCATATGTTTCAGTAGAAAAGTCATTTCATGAGCAAAGCAGGCCTTCTAAAAAATTTTCACTTCGCACCTTGCAAATGCGTCTTTAATATATTCACACTGCAAGGTCTAACGGTATAAAAATCTACTGTCATATGAAGAAGGTCTAAAAGTGTTTATTTTACCAGTACTTCTTATGTTGTTATAATGTTTTAGTCGAAAATTGCTTCATTCTTGAAGAAAACAGAAGTATTATTTTAGCCGTGGAAGTAGCGGTTGAAATTTAAAAAATATTTAACAGTTTAATGTTTCATATAGGCAATATAAATTTTCGCATTATAATATAAAATAATGAAAAGAACTGCGAATAAGTGCGGAGAAATTTAAAAAATATTGCCTAGAAATTTTTCATATCGTTAACCGTTTTTAGTGTGACTGATTGTCGTTAAAAGGGCACAATTTCTATTTTGCTCTTACTAGGTATTGTTCAAGTATATTGTAAATTTCAGTTTGGTAATGCCGGCGATTTTACTGACGATTACCTGACAAAAAAAACTTTAGAGACGTCCTTATTTGAATAAACTTTAATATACAATGAAAAAATCACAATGTGTTACGTTCGTATAGTAGTGTTTGCATGGTAGCCGAGAAAATAATGTCTTAAATTTAAGCAAGCTTGTATGTGTAAACGCAATCTATTCTTGTGCTTCCTTTTTGTGAATTTTAATTTTTTATACTGTGAAAACAGTATAAATATACTGCTGTTTCATACAAATAACGATATTCATTCCGTACTCGGAAGACCTTAACAAGTTTGAAAATGTTTTTGGTAGGCGTTTTAATTCTGGAAAGTATAGCATTTCAGTAGACGTTATTGTTTAATATTCGGCCGCATCGTTAACTGGGCGGTGACAATGGGCGGATATATGTAAAAATGTAAGTCGACGTCACGCGCAGGGACAGTACCGGACCAATCAGGAAGCTCGATACTGACAAATGACGTAATACTGATTGAGACGTTTTCATTGGTCGATATCGGATGACGTAGTGAACTATAATGAGCCTTCTGATTGGACAATATTAACTAATCAAAGTGACGCCTAAGAAGACATCTGATTGGTTAGGTTTGGAGATTTTTCATTGGTTAAAAATACTACACTCTGATTGGTCCTATATTATATCTGCCTTTGACGTCACACGCGCGTTTCCGTCATTGTAGGCCGCCTTACTTGCAAGACCTAAATAATAATTTTTTTCTACTGTACATCAGTTCTATTATATTTTAGTAGTATATTTTCGGATATGTTAAAGACACAAATAGTGCGAAAGAAATAAAAATTCGTTAAGTAACGCTCTTTAATGGATATTTCTTTGTTGATTTAGGAACTGATGTTAACTCAAAACGTATAATAAAAATATACACGTTCTGCGCCAATAGTGTAAAACTCCAATCAGCAATTCATTCTTCCTTAAAAAACGTTAGAAAAATCGTTGTGCATTGCTCTCTGTTTATTTTTGCTATAGTCAAAATTCAAGCAAAAAAATTATAATAATTCTTAGAAATAAAACCGTGCGTATTGATGTACTACGCCTATGTTATTTAAGGAAGATGTTGGTTTGAACATTAAATTTAATAAACTCTTATCAGTTTATATTTTTTGTACGATTAGTAAGATTAAATTTGTACGTTCTTTCTTAACGACTTTGATAACATCCTTCCTTACAAATCTGATTTTTTAAATTACTTAAAATTAGGTAAATAATGAGATGTTAAATACTCGGCACAATTAATTTGAGTTTTTAGATCATTAGGGTAGAAGTTAGTTCAAACATTTACAAGTTATCTGAAATAAACTGAAAAGTTAATTGGGTTACATTTTTTGGTTTGTAACCGTATGTTTTAGTAGAAAAGTCATTTGATGAGCAAAGCAGGCCTTCTAAAAAATTTTCACTTCGCACCTTGCAAATGCGTCTTTAATATATTCACACTGCAAGGTCTAACGGTATAAAAATCTACTGTCATATGAAGAAGGTCTAAAAGTGTTTATTTTACCAGTACTTCTTATGTTGTTATAATGTTTTAGTCGAAAATTGCTTCATTCTTGAAGAAAACAGAAGTATTATTTTAGCCGTGGAAGTAGCAGTTGAAATTTAAAAAATATTTAACAGTTTAATGTTTCATATAGGCAATATAAATTTTCGCATTATAATATAAAAAATTGAAAAGAACTGCGAATAAGTGCGGAGAAATTTCAAAAATGTTGCCTAGAAATTTTTCATATCGTTAACCGTTTTTAGTGTGACTGATTGTCGTTAAAAGGGCACAATTTCTATTTTGCTCTTACTAGGTATTGTTCAAGTATATTGTAAATTTCAGTTTGGTAATGCCGGCGATTCTACTGACGATTACCTGACAAAAAAAACTTTAGAGACGTCCTTATTTGAATAAACTTTAAAATACAATGAAAAAATCACAATGTGTTACGTTCGTATAGTAGTGTTTGCATGGTAGCCGAGAAAATAATGTCTTAAATTTAAGCAAGCTTGTATGTGTAAACGCAATCTATTCTTGTGCTTCCTTTTTGTGAATTTTAATTTTTTATACTGTGAAAACAGTATAAATATACTGCTGTTTCATACAAATAACGATATTCATTCCGTACTCGGAAGACCTTAACAAGTTTGAAAATGTTTTTGGTAGGCGTTTTAATTCTGGAAAGTAGATAGCATTTCAGTAGACGTTATTGTTTAATATTCGGCCGCATCGTTAACTGGGCGGTGACAATGGGCGGATATATGTAAAAATGTAAGTCGACGTCACGCGCAGGGACAGTACCGGACCAATCAGGAAGCTCGATACTGACAAATGACGTAATACTGATTGAGACGTTTTCATTGGTCGATATCGGATGACGTAGTGAACTATAATGAGCCTTCTGATTGGACAATATTAACTAATCAAAGTGACGCCTAAGAAGACATCTGATTGGTTAGGTTTGGAGATTTTTCATTGGTTAAAAATACTACACTCTGATTGGTCCTATATTATATCTGCCTTTGACGTCACACGCGCGTTTCCGTCATTGTAGGCCGCCTTACTTGCAAGACCTAAATAATAATTTTTTTCTACTGTACATCAGTTCTATTATATTTTAGTAGTATATTTTCGGATATGTTAAAGACACAAATAGTGCGAAGGAAATAAAAATTCGTTAAATAACGCTCTCTAATGATTATTTCTTTGTTGATTTAATAACTGATAGTTAATTTAAAACGTATAATAAAAATATACACATTATGCGCCAATAGTGTAAAACTCCAATCAGCAATTCATTCCTCCTTAAAAAACGTTAGAAAAATCGTTGTGCATTGCTCTCTGTTTATTTTTGCTATAGTCAAAATTCAAGCACAAAAATTATAATAATTCTTAGAAATAAAACCGTGCGTATTTATGTACTACGCTTATGTTATTTAAGGAAGATGTTGGTTTGAACATTAAATTTAATAAACTCTTATCAGATTATATTTTTTGTACGATTAGTAAGATTAAATTTGTACGTTCTTTCATAACGACTTTGATAACATCCTTTCTTACAAATCTGCTTTTTAAATTACCTAAAATTAGGTAAATAATGAGATGTTAAATACTCGGCACAATTAATTTGAGTTTTTAGATCATTAGGGTAGAAGTTAGTTCAAACATTTACAAGTTATCTGAAATAAACTGAAAAGTTATTTGGGTTACATTTTTTGGTTTGTAACCGTATGTTTCAGTAGAAAAGTCATTTGATGAGCAAAGCAGGCCTTCTAAAAAATTTTCACTTCGCACCTTGCAAATGCGTCTTTAATATATTCACACTGGAAGGTCTAACTGTATAAAAATCTACTGTCATATGAAGAAGGTCTAAAAGTGTTTATTACACCAGTACTTCTTATGTTGTTATAATGTTTTAGTCGAAAATTGCTTCATTCTTGAAGAAAACAGAAGTATTATTTTAGCCGTGGAAGTAGCAGTTGAAATTTAAAAAATATTTAACAGTTTAATGTTTCATATAGAAAATATTAATTTTCGCATTATAATATAAAATAATGAAAAGAACTGCGAATAAGTGCGGAGAAATTTCAAAAATATTGCCTAGAAATTTTTCATATCGTTAACCGTTTTTAGTGTGACTGATTGTCGTTAAAAGGGCACAATTAATATTTTGCTCTTACTAGGTATTGTTCAAGTATATTGTAAATTTCAGTTTGGTAATGCCGGCGATTCTACTGACGATTACTTGACAAAAAAAACTTGAGAGACGTCCTTATTTGAATAAACTTTAAAATACAATGAAAAAATCACAATGTGTTACGTTCGTATAGTAGTGTTTGCATGGTAGCCGAGAAAATAATGTCTTAAATTTAAGCAAGCTTGTATGTGTAAACGCAATCTATTCTTGTGCTTCCTTTTTGTGAATTTTAATTTTTTATACTGTGAAAACAGTATAAATATACTGCTGTTTCATACAAATAACGATATTCATTCCGTACTCGGAAGACCTTAACAAGATTGAAAATGTTTTTGGTAGGCGTTTTAATTCTGGAAAGTATAGCATTTCAGTAGACGTTATTGTTTAATATTCGGCCGCATCGTTAACTGGGCGGTGACAATGGGCGGATATATGTAAAAATGTAAGTCGACGTCACGCGCAGGAACAGTACCGGACCAATCAGGAAGCTCGATACTGACAAATGACGTAATACTGATTGAGACGTTTTCATTGGTCGATATCGGATGACGTAGTGAACTATAATGAGCCTTCTGATTGGACAATATTAACCATTCAAAGTGACGCCTAAGAAGACATCTGATTGGTTAGGTTTGGAGATTTTTTATTGGTTAAAAATACTACACTCTGATTGGTCCTATATTATATCTGCCTTTGACGTCACACGCGCGTTGCCGTTATTGTAGGCCGCCTTACTTGCAAGACCTAAATAATTATTTTTTTCTACTGTACATCAGTTCCATTATATTTTAGTAGTATATTTTCGGATATGTTAAAGACACTAATAGTGCGAAAGAAATAAAAATTCGTTAAGTAACGCTCTCTAATGATTATTTCTTTGTTGATTTAGGAACTGATAGTTAATTTAAAACGTATAATAAAAATATACACATTATGCGCCAATAGTGTAAAACTCCAATCAGCAATTCATTCCTCCTTAAAAAACGTTAGAAAAATCGTTGTGCATTGCTCTCTGTTTATTTTTGCTATAGTCAAAATTCAAGCACAAAAATTATAATAATTCTTAGAAATAAAACCGTGCGTATTTATGTACTACGCTTATGTTATTTAAGGAAGATGTTGGTTTGAACATTAAATTTAATAAACTCTTATCAGATTATATTTTTTGTACGATTAGTAAGATTAAATTTGTACGTTCTTTCATAACGACTTTGATAACATCCTTTCTTACAAATCTGATTTTTTAAATTACTTAAAATTAGGTAAATAATGAGATGTTAAATACTCGGCACAATTAATTTGAGTTTTTAGATCATTAGGGTAGAAGTTAGTTCAAACATTTACAAGTTATCTGAAATAAACTGAAAAGTTAATTGGGTTACATTTTTTGGTTTGTAACCGTATGTTTCAGTAGAAAAGTCATTTGATGAGCAAAGCAGGCCTTCTAAAAAATTTTCACTTCGCACCTTGCAAATGCGTCTTTAATATATTCACACTGGAAGGTCTAACTGTATAAAAATCTACTGTCATATGAAGAAGGTCTAAAAGTGTTTATTACACCAGTACTTCTTATGTTGTTATAATGTTTTAGTCGAAAATTGCTTCATTCTTGAAGAAAACAGAAGTATTATTTTAGCCGTGGAAGTAGCAGTTGAAATTTAAAAAATATTTAACAGTTTAATGTTTCATATAGGCAATAATTATTTTCGCATTATAATATAAAATAATGAAAAGAACTGCGAATAAGTGCGGAGAAATTTCAAAAATATTGCCTAGAAATTTTTCATATCGTTAACCGTTTTTAGTGTGACTGATTGTCGTTAAAAGGGCACAATTTATATTTTGCTCTTACTAGGTATTGTTCAAGTATATTGTAAATTTCAGTTTGGTAATGCCGGCGATTCTACTGACGATTACTTGACAAAAAAAACTTTAGAGACGTCCTTATTTGAATAAACTTTAATATACAATGAAAAAATCACAATGTGTTACGTTCGTATAGTAGTGTTTGCATGGTAGCCGAGAAAATAATGTCTTAAATTTAAGCAAGCTTGTGTGTGTAAACGCAATCTATTCTTGTGCTTCTTTTTTGTGAATTTTATTTTTTCATACTGTGAAAAGCAGTATAAATATACTGCTGTTTCATACAATTAACCATAATCATTCCGTACTCGGAAGACCTTAACGTTCGTATAGTAGTGTTTGCATGGTAGCCGAGAAAATAATGTCTTAAATTTAAGCAAGCTTGTATGTGTAAATGCAATCTATTCTTGTGCTTCCTTTTTCTGAATTTTCATTTTTCATACTGTGAAAAGCAGTATAAATATACTGCTGTTTCATACAATTAACCATAATCATCCCGTACTCGGAAGACCTTAACAAGTTTAAAAATGTTTTGGTAGGCGTTTTAATTCTGGAAAGTATAGCATTTCAGTAGACGTTATTGTTTAATATTCGGCCGTATCGTTAACTGGGCGGTAACATTGGGCGGATTTATGTAAAAATGTAAGTCGACGTCACGCGCAGGAACAGTACCGGACCAATCAGGAAGCTCGATACTGACAAATGACGTAATACTGATTGAGACGTTTTCATTGGTCGATATCGGATGACGTAGTGAACTATAATGAGCCTTCTGATTGGACAATATTAACCAATCAAAGTGACGCCTAAGAAGACATCTGATTGGTTAGGTTTGGAGATTTTTCATTGGTTAAAAATACTACACTCTGATTGGTCCTATATTATATCTGCCTTTGACGTCACACGCGCGTTGCCGTCATTGTAGGCCGCCTTACTTGCAAGACCTAAATAATAATTTTTTTCTACTGTACATCAGTTCTATTATATTTTAGTAGTATATTTTCGGATATGTTAAAGACACAAATAGTGCGAAAGAAATAAAAATTCGTTAAGTAACGCTCTTTAATGGATATTTCTTTGTTGATTTAGGAACTGATAGTTAACTCAAAACGTATAATAAAAATATACACGTTCTGCGCCAATAGTGTAAAACTCCAATCAGCAATTCATTCCTCCTTAAAAAACGTTAGAAAAATCGTTGTGCATTGCTCTCTGTTTATTTTTGCTATAGTCAAAATTCAAGCACAAAAATTATAATAATTCTTAGAAATAAAACCGTGCGTATTTATGTACTACGCTTATGTTATTTAAGGAAGATGTTGGTTTGAACATTAAATTTAATAAACTCTTATCAGATTATATTTTTTGTACGATAAGTAAGATTAAATTTGTACGTTCTTTCATAACGACTTTGATAACATCCTTTCTTACAAATCTGATTTTTCAAATTACCTAAAATTAGGTAAATAATGAGATGTTAAATACTCGGCACAATTAATTTGAGTTTTTAGATCATTAGGGTAGAAGTTAGTTCAAACATTTACAAGTTATCTGAAATAAACTGAAAAGTTAATTGGGTTACATTTTTTGGTTTGTAATCGTATGTTTCAGTAGAAAAGTCATTTGATGAGCAAAGCAGGCCTTCTAAAAAATTTTCACTTCGCACCTTGCAAATGCGTCTTTAATATATTCACACTGCAAGGTCCAACTGTATAAAAATCTACTGTCATATGAAGAAGGTCTAAAAGTGTTTATTACACCAGTACTTCTTATGTTGTTATAATGTATTAGTCGAAAATTGCTTCATTCTTGAAGAAAACAGAAGTATTATTTTAGCCGTGGAAGTAGCAGTTGAAATTTAAAAAATATTTAACAGTTTAATGTTTCATATAGGCAATATTAATTTTCGCATTATAATATAAAATAATGAAAAGAACTGCGAATAAGTGCGGAGAAATTTCAAAAATATTGCCTAGAAATTTTTCATATCGTTAACCGTTTTTAGTGTGACTGATTGTCGTTAAAAGGGCACAATTTATATTTTGCTCTTACTAGGTATTGTTCAAGTATATTGTAAATTTCAGTTTGGTAATGCCGGCGATTCTACTGACGATTACTTGACAAAAAAAACTTGAGAGACGTCCTTATTTGAATAAACTTTAATATACAATGAAAAAATCACAATGTGTTACGTTCGTATAGTAGTGTTTGCATGGTAGCCGAGAAAATAATGTCTTAAATTTAAGCAAGCTTGTATGTGTAAACGCAATCTATTCTTGTGCTTCCTTTTTAAGAATTTTAATTTTTCATACTGTGAAAACAGTATAAATATACTGCTGTTTCATACAAATAACGATATTCATTCCGTACTCGGAAGACCTTAACAAGTTTAAAAATGTTTTTGGTAGGCGTTTTAATTCTGGAAAGTATAGCATTTCAGTAGACGTTATTGTTTAATATTCGGCCGCATCGTTAACTGGGCGGTGACAATGGGCGGATATATGTAAAAATGTAAGTCGACGTCACGCGCAGGAACAGTACCGGACCAATCAGGAAGCTCGATACTGACAAATGACGTAATACTGATTGAGACGTTTTCATTGGTCGATATCGGATGACGTAGTGAACTATAATGAGCCTTCTGATTGGACAATATTAACCATTCAAAGTGACGCCTAAGAAGACATCTGATTGGTTAGGTTTGGAGATTTTTCATTGGTTAAAAATACTACACTCTGATTGGTCCTATATTATATCTGCCTTTGACGTCACACGCGCGTTGCCGTCATTGTAGGCCGCCTTACTTGCAAGACCTAAATAATTATTTTTTTCTACTGTACATCAGTTCTATTATATTTTAGTAGTATATTTTCGGATATGTTAAAGACACAAATAGTGCGAAAGAAATAAAAATTCGTTAAGTAACGCTCTTTAATGGATATTTCTTTGTTGATTTAGGAACTGATAGTTAACTCAAAACGTATAATAAAAATATACACGTTCTGCGCCAATAGTGTAAAACTCCAATCAGCAATTCATTCTTCCTTAAAAAACGTTAGAAAAATCGTTGTGCATTGCTCTCTGTTTATTTTTGCTATAGTCAAAATTCAAGCAAAAAAATTATAATAATTCTTAGAAATAAAACCGTGCGTATTGATGTACTACGCCTATGTTATTTAAGGAAGATGTTGGTTTGAACATTAAATTTAATAAACTCTTATCAGTTTATATTTTTTGTACGATTAGTAAGATTAAATTTGTACGTTCTTTCTTAACGACTTTGATAACATCCTTCCTTACAAATCTGATTTTTTAAATTACTTAAAATTAGGTAAATAATGAGATGTTAAATACTCGGCACAATTAATTTGAGTTTTTAGATCATTAGGGTAGAAGTTAGTTCAAACATTTACAAGTTATCTGAAATAAACTGAAAAGTTAATTGGGTTACATTTTTTGGTTTGTAACCGTATGTTTTAGTAGAAAAGTCATTTGATGAGCAAAGCAGGCCTTCTAAAAAATTTTCACTTCGCACCTTGCAAATGCGTCTTTAATATATTCACACTGGAAGGTCTAACTGTATAAAAATCTACTGTCATATGAAGAAGGTCTAAAAGTGTTTATTACACCAGTACTTCTTATGTTGTTATAATGTTTTAGTCGAAAATTGCTTCATTCTTGAAGAAAACAGAAGTATTATTTTAGCCGTGGAAGTAGCAGTTGAAATTTAAAAAAATATTTAACAGTTTAATGTTTCATATAGAAAATATTAATTTTCGCATAATAATATAAAATAATGAAAAGAACTGCGAATAAGTGCGGAGAAATTTCAAAAATATTGCCTAGAAATTTTTCATATCGTTAACCGTTTTTAGTGTGACTGATTGTCGTTAAAAGGGCACAATTAATATTTTGCTCTTACTAGGTATTGTTCAAGTATATTGTAAATTTCAGTTTGGTAATGCCGGCGATTCTACTGACGATTACTTGACAAAATAAACTTGAGAGACGTCCTTATTTGAATAAACTTTAAAATACAATGAAAAAATCACAATGTGTTACGTTCGTATAGTAGTGTTTGCATGGTAGCCGAGAAAATAATGTCTTAAATTTAAGCAAGCTTGTATGTGTAAACGCAATCTATTCTTGTGCTTCCTTTTTGTGAATTTTAATTTTTTATACTGTGAAAACAGTATAAATATACTGCTGTTTCATACAAATAACGATATTCATTCCGTACTCGGAAGACCTTAACAAGATTGAAAATGTTTTTGGTAGGCGTTTTAATTCTGGAAAGTATAGCATTTCAGTAGACGTTATTGTTTAATATTCGGCCGCATCGTTAACTGGGCGGTGACAATGGGCGGATATATGTAAAAATGTAAGTCGACGTCACGCGCAGGAACAGTACCGGACCAATCAGGAAGCTCGATACTGTCAAATGACGTAATACTGATTGAGACGTTTTCATTGGTCGATATCGGATGACGTAGTGAACTATAATGAGCCTTCTGATTGGACAATATTAACCATTCAAAGTGACGCCTAAGAAGACATCTGATTGGTTAGGTTTGGAGATTTTTTATTGGTTAAAAATACTACACTCTGATTGGTCCTATATTATATCTGCCTTTGACGTCACACGCGCGTTGCCGTTATTGTAGGCCGCCTTACTTGCAAGACCTAAATAATTATTTTTTTCTACTGTACATCAGTTCTATTATATTTTAGTAGTATATTTTCGGATATGTTAAAGACACTAATAGTGCGAAAGAAATAAAAATTCGTTAAGTAACGCTCTCTAATGATTATTTCTTTGTTGATTTAGGAACTGATAGTTAATTTAAAACGTATAATAAAAATATACACATTATGCGCCAATAGTGTAAAACTCCAATCAGCAATTCATTCCTCCTTAAAAAACGTTAGAAAAATCGTTGTGCATTGCTCTCTGTTTATTTTTGCTATAGTCAAAATTCAAGCACAAAAATTATAATAATTCTTAGAAATAAAACCGTGCGTATTTATGTACTACGCTTATGTTATTTAAGGAAGATGTTGGTTTGAACATTAAATTTAATAAACTCTTATCAGATTATATTTTTTGTACGATTAGTAAGATTAAATTTGTACGTTCTTTCATAACGACTTTGATAACATCCTTTCTTACAAATCTGATTTTTTAAATTACCTAAAATTAGGTAAATAATGAGATGTTAAATACTCGGCACAATTAATTTGAGTTTTTAGATCATTAGGGTAGAAGTTAGTTCAAACATTTACAAGTTATCTGAAATAAACTGAAAAGTTAATTGGGTTACATTTTTTGGTTTGTAACCGTATGTTTCAGTAGAAAAGTCATTTGATGAGCAAAGCAGGCCTTCTAAAAAATTTTCACTTCGCACCTTGCAAATGCGTCTTTAATATATTCACACTGGAAGGTCTAACTGTATAAAAATCTACTGTCATATGAAGAAGGTCTAAAAGTGTTTATTACACCAGTACTTCTTATGTTGTTATAATGTTTTAGTCGAAAATTGCTTCATTCTTGAAGAAAACAGAAGTATTATTTTAGCCGTGGAAGTAGCAGTTGAAATTTAAAAAATATTTAACAGTTTAATGTTTCATATAGGCAATAATTATTTTCGCATTATAATATAAAATAATGAAAAGAACTGCGAATAAGTGCGGAGAAATTTCAAAAATATTGCCTAGAAATTTTTCATATCGTTAACCGTTTTTAGTGTGACTGATTGTCGTTAAAAGGGCACAATTTATATTTTGCTCTTACTAGGTATTGTTCAAGTATATTGTAAATTTCAGTTTGGTAATGCCGGCGATTCTACTGACGATTACTTGACAAAAAAAACTTTAGAGACGTCCTTATTTGAATAAACTTTAATATACAATGAAAAAATCACAATGTGTTACGTTCGTATAGTAGTGTTTGCATGGTAGCCGAGAAAATAATGTCTTAAATTTAAGCAAGCTTGTGTGTGTAAACGCAATCTATTCTTGTGCTTCTTTTTTGTGAATTTTATTTTTTCATACTGTGAAAAGCAGTATAAATATACTGCTGTTTCATACAATTAACCATAATCATTCCGTACTCGGAAGACCTTAACGTTCGTATAGTAGTGTTTGCATGGTAGCCGAGAAAATAATGTCTTAAATTTAAGCAAGCTTGTATGTGTAAATGCAATCTATTCTTGTGCTTCCTTTTTCTGAATTTTCATTTTTCATACTGTGAAAAGCAGTATAAATATACTGCTGTTTCATACAATTAACCATAATCATCCCGTACTCGGAAGACCTTAACAAGTTTAAAAATGTTTTGGTAGGCGTTTTAATTCTGGAAAGTATAGCATTTCAGTAGACGTTATTGTTTAATATTCGGCCGTATCGTTAACTGGGCGGTGACATTGGGCGGATTTATGTAAAAATGTAAGTCGACGTCACGCGCAGGAACAGTACCGGACCAATCAGGAAGCTCGATACTGACAAATGACGTAATACTGATTGAGACGTTTTCATTGGTCGATATCGGATGACGTAGTGAACTATAATGAGCCTTCTGATTGGACAATATTAACCAATCAAAGTGACGCCTAAGAAGACATCTGATTGGTTAGGTTTGGAGATTTTTCATTGGTTAAAAATACTACACTCTGATTGGTCCTATATTATATCTGCCTTTGACGTCACACGCGCGTTGCCGTCATTGTAGGCCGCCTTACTTGCAAGACCTAAATAATAATTTTTTTCTACTGTACATCAGTTCTATTATATTTTAGTAGTATATTTTCGGATATGTTAAAGACACAAATAGTGCGAAAGAAATAAAAATTCGTTAAGTAACGCTCTTTAATGGATATTTCTTTGTTGATTTAGGAACTGATAGTTAACTCAAAACGTATAATAAAAATATACACGTTCTGCGCCAATAGTGTAAAACTCCAATCAGCAATTCATTCCTCCTTAAAAAACGTTATAAAAATCGTTGTGCATTGCTCTCTGTTTATTTTTGCTATAGTCAAAATTCAAGCACAAAAATTATAATAATTCTTAGAAATAAAACCGTGCGTATTTATGTACTACGCTTATGTTATTTAAGGAAGATGTTGGTTTGAACATTAAATTTAATAAACTCTTATCAGATTATATTTTTTGTACGATAAGTAAGATTAAATTTGTACGTTCTTTCATAACGACTTTGATAACATCCTTTCTTACAAATCTGATTTTTCAAATTACCTAAAATTAGGTAAATAATGAGATGTTAAATACTCGGCACAATTAATTTGAGTTTTTAGATCATTAGGGTAGAAGTTAGTTCAAACATTTACAAGTTATCTGAAATAAACTGAAAAGTTAATTGGGTTACATTTTTTGGTTTGTAATCGTATGTTTCAGTAGAAAAGTCATTTGATGAGCAAAGCAGGCCTTCTAAAAAATTTTCACTTCGCACCTTGCAAATGCGTCTTTAATATATTCACACTGCAAGGTCCAACTGTATAAAAATCTACTGTCATATGAAGAAGGTCTAAAAGTGTTTATTACACCAGTACTTCTTATGTTGTTATAATGTATTAGTCGAAAATTGCTTCATTCTTGAAGAAAACAGAAGTATTATTTTAGCCGTGGAAGTAGCAGTTGAAATTTAAAAAATATTTAACAGTTTAATGTTTCATATAGGCAATATTAATTTTCGCATTATAATATAAAATAATGAAAAGAACTGCGAATAAGTGCGGAGAAATTTCAAAAATATTGCCTAGAAATTTTTCATATCGTTAACCGTTTTTAGTGTGACTGATTGTCGTTAAAAGGGCACAATTTATATTTTGCTCTTACTAGGTATTGTTCAAGTATATTGTAAATTTCAGTTTGGTAATGCCGGCGATTCTACTGACGATTACTTGACAAAAAAAACTTGAGAGACGTCCTTATTTGAATAAACTTTAATATACAATGAAAAAATCACAATGTGTTACGTTCGTATAGTAGTGTTTGCATGGTAGCCGAGAAAATAATGTCTTAAATTTAAGCAAGCTTGTATGTGTAAACGCAATCTATTCTTGTGCTTCCTTTTTAAGAATTTTAATTTTTCATACTGTGAAAACAGTATAAATATACTGCTGTTTCATACAAATAACGATATTCATTCCGTACTCGGAAGACCTTAACAAGTTTAAAAATGTTTTTGGTAGGCGTTTTAATTCTGGAAAGTATAGCATTTCAGTAGACGTTATTGTTTAATATTCGGCCGCATCGTTAACTGGGCGGTGACAATGGGCGGATATATGTAAAAATGTAAGTCGACGTCACGCGCAGGAACAGTACCGGACCAATCAGGAAGCTCGATACTGACAAATGACGTAATACTGATTGAGACGTTTTCATTGGTCGATATCGGATGACGTAGTGAACTATAATGAGCCTTCTGATTGGACAATATTAACCATTCAAAGTGACGCCTAAGAAGACATCTGATTGGTTAGGTTTGGAGATTTTTCATTGGTTAAAAATACTACACTCTGATTGGTCCTATATTATATCTGCCTTTGACGTCACACGCGCGTTGCCGTCATTGTAGGCCGCCTTACTTGCAAGACCTAAATAATTATTTTTTTCTACTGTACATCAGTTCTATTATATTTTAGTAGTATATTTTCGGATATGTTAAAGACACAAATAGTGCGAAAGAAATAAAAATTCGTTAAGTAACGCTCTTTAATGGATATTTCTTTGTTGATTTAGGAACTGATAGTTAACTCAAAACGTATAATAAAAATATACACGTTCTGCGCCAATAGTGTAAAACTCCAATCAGCAATTCATTCTTCCTTAAAAAACGTTAGAAAAATCGTTGTGCATTGCTCTCTGTTTATTTTTGCTATAGTCAAAATTCAAGCAAAAAAATTATAATAATTCTTAGAAATAAAACCGTGCGTATTGATGTACTACGCCTATGTTATTTAAGGAAGATGTTGGTTTGAACATTAAATTTAATAAACTCTTATCAGTTTATATTTTTTGTACGATTAGTAAGATTAAATTTGTACGTTCTTTCTTAACGACTTTGATAACATCCTTCCTTACAAATCTGATTTTTTAAATTACTTAAAATTAGGTAAATAATGAGATGTTAAATACTCGGCACAATTAATTTGAGTTTTTAGATCATTAGGGTAGAAGTTAGTTCAAACATTTACAAGTTATCTGAAATAAACTGAAAAGTTAATTGGGTTACATTTTTTGGTTTGTAACCGTATGTTTTAGTAGAAAAGTCATTTGATGAGCAAAGCAGGCCTTCTAAAAAATTTTCACTTCGCACCTTGCAAATGCGTCTTTAATATATTCACACTGCAAGGTCTAACGGTATAAAAATCTACTGTCATATGAAGAAGGTCTAAAAGTGTTTATTTTACCAGTACTTCTTATGTTGTTATAATGTTTTAGTCGAAAATTGCTTCATTCTTGAAGAAAACAGAAGTATTATTTTAGCCGTGGAAGTAGCAGTTGAAATTTAAAAAATATTTAACAGTTTAATGTTTCATATAGGCAATATAAATTTTCGCATTATAATATAAAATAATGAAAAGAACTGCGAATAAGTGCGGAGAAATTTCAAAAATATTGCCTAGAAATTTTTCATATCGTTAACCGTTTTTAGTGTGACTGATTGTCGTTAAAAGGGCACAATTTCTATTTTGCTCTTACTAGGTATTGTTCAAGTATATTGTAAATTTCAGTTTGGTAATGCCGGCGATTCTACTAACGATTACCTGACAAAAAAAACTTTAGAGACGTCCTTATTTGAATAAACTTTAATATACAATGAAAAAATCACAATGTGTTACGTTCGTATAGTAGTGTTTGCATGGTAGCCGAGAAAATAATGTCTTAAATTTAAGCAAGCTTGTATGTGTAAACGCAATCTATTCTTGTGCTTCCTTTTTGTGAATTTTAATTTTTTATACTGTGAAAACAGTATAAATATACTGCTGTTTCATACAAATAACGATATTCATTCCGTACTCGGAAGACCTTAACAAGTTTGAAAATGTTTTTGGTAGGCGTTTTAATTCTGGAAAGTAGATAGCATTTCAGTAGACGTTATTGTTTAATATTCGGCCGCATCGTTAACTGGGCGGTGACAATGGGCGGATATATGTAAAAATGTAAGTCGACGTCACGCGCAGGGACAGTACCGGACCAATCAGGAAGCTCGATACTGACAAATGACGTAATACTGATTGAGACGTTTTCATTGGTCGATATCGGATGACGTAGTGAACTATAATGAGCCTTCTGATTGGACAATATTAACTAATCAAAGTGACGCCTAAGAAGACATCTGATTGGTTAGGTTTGGAGATTTTTCATTGGTTAAAAATACTACACTCTGATTGGTCCTATATTATATCTGCCTTTGACGTCACACGCGCGTTTCCGTCATTGTAGGCCGCCTTACTTGCAAGACCTAAATAATAATTTTTTTCTACTGTACATCAGTTCTATTATATTTTAGTAGTATATTTTCGGATATGTTAAAGACACAAATAGTGCGAAGGAAATAAAAATTCGTTAAATAACGCTCTCTAATGATTATTTCTTTGTTGATTTAATAACTGATAGTTAATTTAAAACGTATAATAAAAATATACACATTATGCGCCAATAGTGTAAAACTCCAATCAGCAATTCATTCCTCCTTAAAAAACGTTAGAAAAATCGTTGTGCATTGCTCTCTGTTTATTTTTGCTATAGTCAAAATTCAAGCACAAAAATTATAATAATTCTTAGAAATAAAACCGTGCGTATTTATGTACTACGCTTATGTTATTTAAGGAAGATGTTGGTTTGAACATTAAATTTAATAAACTCTTATCAGATTATATTTTTTGTACGATTAGTAAGATTAAATTTGTACGTTCTTTCATAACGACTTTGATAACATCCTTTCTTACAAATCTGCTTTTTAAATTACCTAAAATTAGGTAAATAATGAGATGTTAAATACTCGGCACAATTAATTTGAGTTTTTAGATCATTAGGGTAGAAGTTAGTTCAAACATTTACAAGTTATCTGAAATAAACTGAAAAGTTATTTGGGTTACATTTTTTGGTTTGTAACCGTATGTTTCAGTAGAAAAGTCATTTGATGAGCAAAGCAGGCCTTCTAAAAAATTTTCACTTCGCACCTTGCAAATGCGTCTTTAATATATTCACACTGGAAGGTCTAACTGTATAAAAATCTACTGTCATATGAAGAAGGTCTAAAAGTGTTTATTACACCAGTACTTCTTATGTTGTTATAATGTTTTAGTCGAAAATTGCTTCATTCTTGAAGAAAACAGAAGTATTATTTTAGCCGTGGAAGTAGCAGTTGAAATTTAAAAAAATATTTAACAGTTTAATGTTTCATATAGAAAATATTAATTTTCGCATAATAATATAAAATAATGAAAAGAACTGCGAATAAGTGCGGAGAAATTTCAAAAATATTGCCTAGAAATTTTTCATATCGTTAACCGTTTTTAGTGTGACTGATTGTCGTTAAAAGGGCACAATTAATATTTTGCTCTTACTAGGTATTGTTCAAGTATATTGTAAATTTCAGTTTGGTAATGCCGGCGATTCTACTGACGATTACTTGACAAAATAAACTTGAGAGACGTCCTTATTTGAATAAACTTTAAAATACAATGAAAAAATCACAATGTGTTACGTTCGTATAGTAGTGTTTGCATGGTAGCCGAGAAAATAATGTCTTAAATTTAAGCAAGCTTGTATGTGTAAACGCAATCTATTCTTGTGCTTCCTTTTTGTGAATTTTAATTTTTTATACTGTGAAAACAGTATAAATATACTGCTGTTTCATACAAATAACGATATTCATTCCGTACTCGGAAGACCTTAACAAGATTGAAAATGTTTTTGGTAGGCGTTTTAATTCTGGAAAGTATAGCATTTCAGTAGACGTTATTGTTTAATATTCGGCCGCATCGTTAACTGGGCGGTGACAATGGGCGGATATATGTAAAAATGTAAGTCGACGTCACGCGCAGGAACAGTACCGGACCAATCAGGAAGCTCGATACTGTCAAATGACGTAATACTGATTGAGACGTTTTCATTGGTCGATATCGGATGACGTAGTGAACTATAATGAGCCTTCTGATTGGACAATATTAACCATTCAAAGTGACGCCTAAGAAGACATCTGATTGGTTAGGTTTGGAGATTTTTTATTGGTTAAAAATACTACACTCTGATTGGTCCTATATTATATCTGCCTTTGACGTCACACGCGCGTTGCCGTTATTGTAGGCCGCCTTACTTGCAAGACCTAAATAATTATTTTTTTCTACTGTACATCAGTTCTATTATATTTTAGTAGTATATTTTCGGATATGTTAAAGACACTAATAGTGCGAAAGAAATAAAAATTCGTTAAGTAACGCTCTCTAATGATTATTTCTTTGTTGATTTAGGAACTGATAGTTAATTTAAAACGTATAATAAAAATATACACATTATGCGCCAATAGTGTAAAACTCCAATCAGCAATTCATTCCTCCTTAAAAAACGTTAGAAAAATCGTTGTGCATTGCTCTCTGTTTATTTTTGCTATAGTCAAAATTCAAGCACAAAAATTATAATAATTCTTAGAAATAAAACCGTGCGTATTTATGTACTACGCTTATGTTATTTAAGGAAGATGTTGGTTTGAACATTAAATTTAATAAACTCTTATCAGATTATATTTTTTGTACGATTAGTAAGATTAAATTTGTACGTTCTTTCATAACGACTTTGATAACATCCTTTCTTACAAATCTGATTTTTTAAATTACCTAAAATTAGGTAAATAATGAGATGTTAAATACTCGGCACAATTAATTTGAGTTTTTAGATCATTAGGGTAGAAGTTAGTTCAAACATTTACAAGTTATCTGAAATAAACTGAAAAGTTAATTGGGTTACATTTTTTGGTTTGTAACCGTATGTTTCAGTAGAAAAGTCATTTGATGAGCAAAGCAGGCCTTCTAAAAAATTTTCACTTCGCACCTTGCAAATGCGTCTTTAATATATTCACACTGGAAGGTCTAACTGTATAAAAATCTACTGTCATATGAAGAAGGTCTAAAAGTGTTTATTACACCAGTACTTCTTATGTTGTTATAATGTTTTAGTCGAAAATTGCTTCATTCTTGAAGAAAACAGAAGTATTATTTTAGCCGTGGAAGTAGCAGTTGAAATTTAAAAAATATTTAACAGTTTAATGTTTCATATAGGCAATAATTATTTTCGCATTATAATATAAAATAATGAAAAGAACTGCGAATAAGTGCGGAGAAATTTCAAAAATATTGCCTAGAAATTTTTCATATCGTTAACCGTTTTTAGTGTGACTGATTGTCGTTAAAAGGGCACAATTTATATTTTGCTCTTACTAGGTATTGTTCAAGTATATTGTAAATTTCAGTTTGGTAATGCCGGCGATTCTACTGACGATTACTTGACAAAAAAAACTTTAGAGACGTCCTTATTTGAATAAACTTTAATATACAATGAAAAAATCACAATGTGTTACGTTCGTATAGTAGTGTTTGCATGGTAGCCGAGAAAATAATGTCTTAAATTTAAGCAAGCTTGTGTGTGTAAACGCAATCTATTCTTGTGCTTCTTTTTTGTGAATTTTATTTTTTCATACTGTGAAAAGCAGTATAAATATACTGCTGTTTCATACAATTAACCATAATCATTCCGTACTCGGAAGACCTTAACGTTCGTATAGTAGTGTTTGCATGGTAGCCGAGAAAATAATGTCTTAAATTTAAGCAAGCTTGTATGTGTAAATGCAATCTATTCTTGTGCTTCCTTTTTCTGAATTTTCATTTTTCATACTGTGAAAAGCAGTATAAATATACTGCTGTTTCATACAATTAACCATAATCATCCCGTACTCGGAAGACCTTAACAAGTTTAAAAATGTTTTGGTAGGCGTTTTAATTCTGGAAAGTATAGCATTTCAGTAGACGTTATTGTTTAATATTCGGCCGTATCGTTAACTGGGCGGTGACATTGGGCGGATTTATGTAAAAATGTAAGTCGACGTCACGCGCAGGAACAGTACCGGACCAATCAGGAAGCTCGATACTGACAAATGACGTAATACTGATTGAGACGTTTTCATTGGTCGATATCGGATGACGTAGTGAACTATAATGAGCCTTCTGATTGGACAATATTAACCAATCAAAGTGACGCCTAAGAAGACATCTGATTGGTTAGGTTTGGAGATTTTTCATTGGTTAAAAATACTACACTCTGATTGGTCCTATATTATATCTGCCTTTGACGTCACACGCGCGTTGCCGTCATTGTAGGCCGCCTTACTTGCAAGACCTAAATAATAATTTTTTTCTACTGTACATCAGTTCTATTATATTTTAGTAGTATATTTTCGGATATGTTAAAGACACAAATAGTGCGAAAGAAATAAAAATTCGTTAAGTAACGCTCTTTAATGGATATTTCTTTGTTGATTTAGGAACTGATAGTTAACTCAAAACGTATAATAAAAATATACACGTTCTGCGCCAATAGTGTAAAACTCCAATCAGCAATTCATTCCTCCTTAAAAAACGTTATAAAAATCGTTGTGCATTGCTCTCTGTTTATTTTTGCTATAGTCAAAATTCAAGCACAAAAATTATAATAATTCTTAGAAATAAAACCGTGCGTATTTATGTACTACGCTTATGTTATTTAAGGAAGATGTTGGTTTGAACATTAAATTTAATAAACTCTTATCAGATTATATTTTTTGTACGATAAGTAAGATTAAATTTGTACGTTCTTTCATAACGACTTTGATAACATCCTTTCTTACAAATCTGATTTTTCAAATTACCTAAAATTAGGTAAATAATGAGATGTTAAATACTCGGCACAATTAATTTGAGTTTTTAGATCATTAGGGTAGAAGTTAGTTCAAACATTTACAAGTTATCTGAAATAAACTGAAAAGTTAATTGGGTTACATTTTTTGGTTTGTAATCGTATGTTTCAGTAGAAAAGTCATTTGATGAGCAAAGCAGGCCTTCTAAAAAATTTTCACTTCGCACCTTGCAAATGCGTCTTTAATATATTCACACTGCAAGGTCCAACTGTATAAAAATCTACTGTCATATGAAGAAGGTCTAAAAGTGTTTATTACACCAGTACTTCTTATGTTGTTATAATGTATTAGTCGAAAATTGCTTCATTCTTGAAGAAAACAGAAGTATTATTTTAGCCGTGGAAGTAGCAGTTGAAATTTAAAAAATATTTAACAGTTTAATGTTTCATATAGGCAATATTAATTTTCGCATTATAATATAAAATAATGAAAAGAACTGCGAATAAGTGCGGAGAAATTTCAAAAATATTGCCTAGAAATTTTTCATATCGTTAACCGTTTTTAGTGTGACTGATTGTCGTTAAAAGGGCACAATTTATATTTTGCTCTTACTAGGTATTGTTCAAGTATATTGTAAATTTCAGTTTGGTAATGCCGGCGATTCTACTGACGATTACTTGACAAAAAAAACTTGAGAGACGTCCTTATTTGAATAAACTTTAATATACAATGAAAAAATCACAATGTGTTACGTTCGTATAGTAGTGTTTGCATGGTAGCCGAGAAAATAATGTCTTAAATTTAAGCAAGCTTGTATGTGTAAACGCAATCTATTCTTGTGCTTCCTTTTTAAGAATTTTAATTTTTCATACTGTGAAAACAGTATAAATATACTGCTGTTTCATACAAATAACGATATTCATTCCGTACTCGGAAGACCTTAACAAGTTTAAAAATGTTTTTGGTAGGCGTTTTAATTCTGGAAAGTATAGCATTTCAGTAGACGTTATTGTTTAATATTCGGCCGCATCGTTAACTGGGCGGTGACAATGGGCGGATATATGTAAAAATGTAAGTCGACGTCACGCGCAGGAACAGTACCGGACCAATCAGGAAGCTCGATACTGACAAATGACGTAATACTGATTGAGACGTTTTCATTGGTCGATATCGGATGACGTAGTGAACTATAATGAGCCTTCTGATTGGACAATATTAACCATTCAAAGTGACGCCTAAGAAGACATCTGATTGGTTAGGTTTGGAGATTTTTCATTGGTTAAAAATACTACACTCTGATTGGTCCTATATTATATCTGCCTTTGACGTCACACGCGCGTTGCCGTCATTGTAGGCCGCCTTACTTGCAAGACCTAAATAATTATTTTTTTCTACTGTACATCAGTTCTATTATATTTTAGTAGTATATTTTCGGATATGTTAAAGACACAAATAGTGCGAAAGAAATAAAAATTCGTTAAGTAACGCTCTTTAATGGATATTTCTTTGTTGATTTAGGAACTGATAGTTAACTCAAAACGTATAATAAAAATATACAAGTTCTGCGCCAATAGTGTAAAACTCCAATCAGCAATTGAGGAGTGAATGCAGTAAAGGGTGTAAGTGCCAAAAACATTTTTTTTCAGTATTAAGAAAAAACTAAAGAAATTCCTAAATAACCAATAGAAAATTTTCAAAAAATATGATGGTATTTTAGTCTGTATTTAAAACATTATTCTGTAAAATTACTTACTGCAATGTACTTACATGATATACTTTCTCAGAAAATATCGTATGTGTTATACATGTAGTACGCAGGAAAGGGTGCAAGTGCCAGTATACTTCCTTCAACACATTAACATGAACGAACACAGTAGAAAAATGATAACAACCATTTCAGTTTGTAAAAGTGTATTAAATTAATGAAAGAAACCATACTTAAATATTTTACTACAAAACCTACTTTCAAAGCATCTTCTTGGAGTCATTACATGCATACGATTTAATAAATATGTCCCCCTTTCTTCATCACTTAGTTTAGAAAAGTCAGTAAAAATAGAATCAACATTTACTTGAAACAGTTCTGGGCATTGATGTTTATATTTAGGCTACCCGTACACTTACTTTCACTTAGATTCGGAATGAGAAAATCTTCATTTAGTACAGTTTTGTCATATGGTTTGTGCCTTGGGCGTGGTATTGTACATTTACGAGCAACTTTAATAACACCTACTTGATCCATCTTGCAACAAATGTACACTGATAGTGCAGAAAACAACTGTAGTATTAATATTACAAAAGAAAACAAGTAGAAACAAATAGGCTAAAAACATAAACGAAAGATATAAGCAAACGAACTATTAGTAGCAATGGGAACTACAGTGGATGCCGTTTGGCGCTTGGCACGTACAGCCTTCTCCATGTTTGAACAGCTGGCACTTACATCTAACGCTATCTATGAACAACGTTTTAACCTACTTATAAACAGAAATGGCACTTCCAACCTTTACTACATTGTGCCCGACGGCACAAACAACCGTTTCCACGAAAAAAACAAATTTTCGTTGTTGTGGCACTTACACCCATTTCCACATACACTCTTCAATTCATTCCTCCTTAAAAAACGTTAGAAAAATCGTTGTGCATTGCTCTCTGTTTATTTTTGCTATAGTCAAAATTCAAGCAAAAAAATTATAATGATTCTTAGAAATAAAACCGTACGTATTGATGTACTACGCTTATGTTATTTAAGGAAGATGTTGGTTTGAACATTAAATTTAATAAACTCTTATCAGATTATATTTTTTGTACGATAAGTAAGATTAAATTTGTACGTTCTTTCATAACGACTTTGATAACATCCTTTCTTACAAATCTGATTTTTTAAATTACTTAAAATTAGGTAAATAATGAGATGTTAAATACTCGGCACAATTAATTTGAGTTTTTAGATCATTAGGGTAGAAGTTAGTTCAAACATTTACAAGTTATCTGAAATAAACTGAAAAGTTAATTGGGTTACATTTTTTGGTTTGTAACCGTATGTTTCAGTAGAAAAGTCATTTGATGAGCAAAGCAGGCCTTCTAAAAAATTTTCACTTCGCACCTTGCAAATGCGTCTTTAATATATTCACACTGCAAGGTCTAACGGTATAAAAATCTACTGTCATATGAAGAAGGTCTAAAAGTGTTTATTTCACCAGTACTTCTTATGTTGTTATAATGTTTTAGTCGAGAATTGCTTCATTCTTGAAGAAAACAGAAGTATTATTTTAGCCGTGGAAGTAGCAGTTGAAATTTAAAAATATTTAACAGTTTAATGTTTCATATAGGCAATACTAATTTTCGCATCATAAAATAAAATAATGAAAAGAAATGCGAATAAGCGCGGAGAAATGTCAAAAATATTGCCTAGAAATTTTTCACATCGTTAACCGTTTTTAGTGTGACTGATTGTCGTTAAAAGGGCACAATTTCTATTTTGCTCTTACTAGGTATTGTTCAAGTATATTGTAAATTTCAGTTTGGTAATGCCGGCGATTCTACTGACGATTACTTGACAAAAAAAACTTTAGAGACGTCCTTATTTGAATAAACTTTAATATACAATGAAAAAATCACAATGTGTTACGTTCGTATAGTAGTGTTTGCATGGTAGCCGCGAAAATAATGTCTTAAATTTAAGCAAGCTTGTATGTGTAAACGCAATCTATTCTTGTGCTTCCTTTTTAAGAATTTTAATTTTTCATACTGTGAAAAGCAGTATAAATATACTGCTGTTTCATACAATTAACCATAATCATTCCGTACTCGGAAGACCTTAACAAGTTTAAAAATGTTTTTGGTAGGCGTTTTAATTCTGGAAAGTATAGCATTTCAGTAGACGTTATTGTTTAATATTCGGCCGTATCGTTAACTGGGCGGTGACAATGGGTGGATTTATGTAAAAATGTAAGTCGACGTCACGCGCAGGAACAGTACCGGACCAATCAGGAAGCTCGATACTGACAAATGACGTAATACTGATTAAGACGTTTTCATTGGTCGATATCGGATGACGTAGTGAACTATAATGAGCCTTCTGATTGGACAATATTGACCAATCAAAGTGACGCCTAAGAAGACAACTGATTGGTTAGGTTTGGAGATTTTTCATTGGTTAAAAATACTACACTCTGATTGGTCCTATATTATATCTGCCTTTGACGTCACACGCGCGTTGCCGTCATTGTAGGCCGCCTTACTTGCAAGACCTAAATAATTATTTTTTTTACTGTACATCAGTTCTATTATATTTTAGTAGTATATTTTGGCTACAACTTAATACATCGAACAAAACTTTTTGTTTTAAGCTCTAAATAAACCTAGAGGCCTAACCAATCCTTATTCATTTTATTTAAGATATTTTTGTATTTCGCCACAAGCTTAGACTATAAATTAGGTAGGCCTAAATAAGATGATAATATTTCAGTCTAACAATAGGAACCTACAACCCTTTGTAACCTTTTATTTACACAAAAAATAACATCAAGTGACGGTAATTTATTGCTGGAGAAAATGGAAGCTGCTTCTAATTTTTTTAGGAACCAGTAATAGTTGGTCTATAATAATTTGGTTTCATATTTTTGACAAAATTTACACAAAAAAAGTAGAAGGCGCTGAAAGATAATAGGCCTACTTCACGAACGGGCCACGGATTTCTGTGGGAATTATCTTCGGCAACCATCAAGCATTTAGTCGCCTATCGTAGCCCTACTAGTAATTCCATTGCAGTTCCGTGAATCGACAGTTAATGCTTAATATTAATGTGATATTCATAGATTGTATGCTATTCAGTTAAGTTTTGGCTATATAAATTTTACTTATCCAAAAATAAGGCAAGCAATGCGACATTTTAAAATAATAATGATAGGTCTAATTAATGTTATAATATAAAAATAATAAATTAAAACTTACCTTTTATATAGCTGTTTGTATTCAACTCTGGGGCTTGTAATCCCATGGCTTTGAAATACATATCGCTTCGTTTCAACATGATGAGACAGGAAATTTAACCGCGCAGTACTGTGGAAGTGCAGCCACGTGCAGATCGAACAGATCATAACTGAACAGAACTGATGACAGCGACTCGACTTAAGATGTGTAAAACCGGCAACATCGCGTGAATGAGTCAAAAAACGATAATAGCGTAAAATGTGTATAAAGCTGTATAACAATTTGTATAATTTTTATAACAACTGAACATCTCTTTTTACATCTGATGCATAAAACAAACTGCATCTCAATGATGCAGTTTTCGAGGTAAAAATTCACGGCTAAGATGTAGAAATCGAGCGTCGAAGAATGTATATGGTTAATATTTAATTAATGTTTTATTTGTGTGTGAATGTGTTTAGTTGCGAAAATGCGTGTGTGTGAATGGGCGCTGGCTACTGCCATGCGCGGAGCTAGTTCGAGTGCGTGAACCAGTGCGCAGGTGAGAGTGAGTGTGTGCTAAACAGTGATACAGTCCGCTTGTGTTCGTGTGCGTTCAATAAAACATAGTTCAAAATTCATACATTGACTAATTTATTTTGTGTATTTATTCAACACTCATTCAATCAACCATTTTTGGTTACTCCGACCGGATCCAAACTGTGGTAAATAACATATTTTTGTAATAAATTTGTTATTTTGTGCAAAACAACAACAACTTTTAAAGCATTGTTAATCAGCTGATTTTTACAACATCAACACATTTTATAATTAATATACTGATGCACAATAACATTTAAAAACAATATAGCTAGGTAATTATTCATAAATTCACAAATTCAGCATTACCAAATCGTAAAACATTCAGGGCCTAGCTCCTAATTTGCTGGAATTAATAGATAAGTATTTAATTCATTTATTTTGCATTGTTGCTACTATTTACATTTCTTATACACACCCAATTTATGTGTTATTAACATTCATTTAATGCTACATATTTTACGCCTAGTATATCAACAATCATGAGTGATTTAAAACTATTAGTGAAGGAACGTGGCTTAGTTAAAGCAAAATTAACTAGGTTCAAAACATATTTTAGTGGAATTTCTTGTGCAGCAGATATTAGTCAATTAAAACTGCGGTTATCAAAATTAGAGGAGTGTTGGTGTGAATTCGATAAAGTACAATTACAAATTGAATTACTTGACGAATCTGATGATCAGTCAGATCAAAGAAACCATTTTGAGGCATAATATTTTGCACTAATGTCAGCGGCTCAAGATTTTATTTCTGATCATGAGCTTAGAAACTGTCACAACAATATTGAAAACAAGCCAGTAATTACGCAACCAATATCAGTGAAACTCCCAGATATCCAACTTCCTACATTCAATGGCAGCTATGGTGAATGGCTCTCATTTCGTGACACATTTACATCACTCATTCACTTAAGGGAAATACCGGATATTCATAAGTTTCATTACTTAAAGGCTTCTTTAAAGGGTGCAGCTTTTGAAGTCATTCAAGCTTTAGAAAGTTCCGCACAAAATTATCACATTGCTTGGCAATTGTTAAATGACAGATTTGGCAACAAGCGTTATTTAATCAACAAACATGTAAATGCTTTGTTCAGTCTTGCTAAAAATGATAAAGAAAATTCAATTTCTTTACGCAAACTTCTAGATAGTGCCTTAAAACACATTCGTGCCCTTTCTGGTTTAGGGCAACCCACAAATCACTGGGACACGCTTTTAATTTATTTAATTACTACCAAATTAGATTCAATAACATTACGTGAGTGGGAAAACACACTAACAAAGGATGCGTTACCTACTATGTCCGATTTGGAAGTATTTTTACAACACAAGTGTCAGGTATTAGAATCAATTGAATACAACAAATTTCAAAAACATACACCCGTTAATCCACATTTTGTGAACCACAGCCAATCTCAGAAATTCAAGCCAACATTTAAAAATCATACATTTTCCACGAACTGTCATGTGTCTACAAAAGGTTGTTCTTTGTGCAGTAAACAAGAACATCCACTTTATATGTGTAAGGTCTTTAAGGGACTTCCAAGCTCAGACCGGGAAAAAGAAGTAAAGAAACGCAATTTATGTTTTAATTGTCTTCAGAGCTCTCACAAATCTATTAATTGTAAGTCAGGCTCGTGCAAACTTTGTGGCAAGAGACACAATACATTATTACATCATAATAAATCTGACTCAAGGGATTCAGAAAAGCAAATTTTTACTCAAGGTGACAAACCTTCTAAACCAATTGTACAACAAACCATTGTTTCTACTTCAAACGTGACATCTGATCAACAAAAATCTATTGTTTTGCTTTCAACAGCAGTAATTTCAGTGCTAGATCATAGAGGTTGTCCTCATCTTTGCCGTGTGTTGCTTGATAGTGCTTCTCAATCAAATTTCATAACTGGAAAGTTAGCACGTACTTTAAATCTCTCTATCAAGAATAGTGTGTTTGAAGTCCATGGCATAGGCCAATCATCCACTCAAACTTCAAATATGGTTCAGTGTATCATTAAATCTAGATTAACTTCATATTCGACTACTATTGATTGTATTATTCTCAAAAATATCACTCAACAATTACCTACGGTTACAATAGAAACAGCTCACTTAAACATTCCGCAATCCATTCAATTAGCAGACCCTCAATTTAATCAGCCCAATGACATTGACATGCTTATTGGTGCAGAATTATTTTTTGACTTATTACATGAAGGTAAATTGAAGTTTTCGAATTCATCTTATACATTACAAAATACGGTGTTTGGATGGATAATTTCTGGCAAAATGAATGTAAACACTACATCAAATCTAGCAACTACGTGTTTTTTATCTACACTAGACGAAATTAACAGAAATATACAGAGATTTTGGGAATTAGAAGAGTGCAAGGGTGAAAAACATCATACCGGAAACGACAAATTTTGTGAAGATTTATTCGTAAACACTACAACCAGAGATGTAAATGGAAGATTTTGTGTGAAAATACCCTTAAAAGGTGATATAAGTGATCTCGGCGAATCTAAGAAGAACGCATCGCGAAGATTATTTACACTTGAGAGACGTTTTTCAATCAACCCAGCATTGAAATCACAGTATGTGCAGTTTATGAAGGAGTATATAGACTTTGGTCACATGCGAGAGGTTCCATTGAATGAATCGCAATCCACCCAGTGTTATTACATTCCACATCATGCGGTTGTAAGGGAACAATCTAAGACAACAAAGCTACGAGTAGTATTTGATGCGTCTTCAAAAACCACTTCAGGTCTTTCGCTAAACGACATTTCAGTTGTTGGACCTACAATCCAGTCAGACCTGTTTAGTATAGTAACAAGATTTAGAACACATTCCTACGTCATGACTGCAGATATTGAGAAAATGTATCGGCAAGTTAAAGTGCATCCATCACAGTGGAAATTACAGCGAATTTTGTGGAGAGAACAGCAACATGAGCCAATCAAAACATTTGAACTAACAACAGTGACATATGGTACAGCAAGTGCTCCGTACTTAGCTACGAGAGCATTGAAACAACTTGCGGTAGATGAAAAACATGATTTCCCAGAAGCATCAAAGGTTTTCATAGAAGATTTTTACGTTGATGACCTTATGACTGGCACAAAAACCTTGGAGGATGCTAAACAGCTTCAAAAGGATATGATGACCATAGCACATAGAGGAGGTTTTAATTTACAAAAGTGGAGTGCAATTCATCCTGATATTTTATCAAATTTACTACATCAAGATGTAAGTGACGATTGTTTCATGATCAATAACGATGCAACTGTGAGTACTCTTGGTCTTATTTGGAACCCAAGGCAAGACATATTTCAATTTTTATTAGGCGATTACAACAAAACGAGTGTGAAACATTCAAAACGCACAATTTTATCAGCTATAGGAAAAATATTTGATCCATTGGGGCTTATTGGACCAGTCATAGTGAGGGCTAAGATAATCATGCAACAACTGTGGAGTTGTAAGATTGGTTGGGATGAAGAGGTTCCTGAAGAATTGCTAAAACAGTGGATTAGCTTTCAAGAATCTTTACAATCTATATCGCAAATAGATATTCAACGAAATATCTTACCCAAAGAAACACACGTTACAAGAATTGAGATGCATGGATTTTCAGATGCATCGGAATCTGCATATGGTGCCTGTATTTACATCAAGTCAGTTGATACCGACAGTAATATCTCAGTAAATTTAGTTAGTTCCAAATCACGCGTTGCACCGCTGAAGAAGACATCTTTGCCAAGACTCGAATTGTGTGGAGCTTTGCTATTGTCGGAATTGTGCAAGAAAATTGTGACTGCTCTACAGATTCAGATAGATTCAATCACCTACTACTCTGATTCAACTATTACATTAGCGTGGATAAGAGCACCTTCATCTCATTGGTCAACATTCGTCGCAAATCGAGTGTCCAAAATACAAGACAATACTGAGACCAATTCTTGGAAACATGTCAGAAGCGAAGACAATCCTGCTGATTTCTTATCAAGAGGGTTACTTCCTTCAGAAATTTTAAACGCCAGCTTATACTGGAAGGGACCATCGTTTCTCTACTCATCAGTAGATTTAATTTCGGAAGAACCAGATACAGATCATAATGATATTCCAGAACGACGGAAGAATAATATTTCATGTGCAGTCTCAACAAATAATGTTATTAATTTTAATAATTTTTCTAGTTTCACTAAATTTGTACGTGTTATTGCGTACTGTCTTCGATTTACGCGTAACTGTCAGACAACACATGATCTTCGTCTTGACAGCAATCTTTCTGTCACAGAACTTCAATTAGCGGAAAATGCTGTTATTAGACTTGTGCAAAAAGAATCATTTCTTCATGAATATTGCAATTTACAATCAGAACAATGTGTGTCAAGAAACAGTAAACTTAAGGCATTGAATCCATTCATGGACAAAAATCAAGTGATACGTGTTGGTGGACGTTTACAACAATCAGATTTAAGTCTTGACCAGAAATACCCAATCATATTGCCTAAGGGTCACATCATCACATATTTAATTGCGAAACATATGCACATAAAAAATCTTCATGCAGGACCCCAACTGTTATTAAACATCGTTCGTCAGAAATACTGGCCAATCAACGGTCGTTCATTAGTCAAGAAGGTATTCCACGAATGTATTTCCTGCTTCAGAGCAAGACCTAAGATTCGGACACAGATGATGGGTGAATTGCCCAAAACTAGAGTTCTTGTGCCACCTCGAGTATTCTACTATACCGGAGTAGATTATTGTGGACCTTTCTATGTGAAGATGTCAAAGAAGAAGGGTGTCATTCCAGCTAAATGTTACATTGCGCTATTTGTGTGTTTTAGTGTCAATTTTTTTTTTTTTTTTTTTTTTTGGTTTAACGTCCGACTGTTCTGCAATTACTGCTAATGCAGACGGTTTTAGTGTCAAGGCTCTGCATTTGGAGTTAGTCGAAGATTTGACTACGGAATCTTTTATTGGAGCTTTACGCAGATTCATTTCAAGAAGAGGAAAACCAAAGGACATATACTCAGACAACGGGACCAATTTTGTAGGAGCACATCGTGAACTAAATGAACTTCTAAGATTGTGGAAGTCAAAGGAATTTAATGACAAGGTGTCAACAACTTTATCAAACGACGAAATTACATGGCACTTTCAACCTCCTAGGGCTCCACATTTTGGTGGACTATGGGAATCGTCAGTTAAGTTAGTGAAAACACACATAAAACGAGTTGTAGGGAATTTAATTTTAACCTACGTACAATTTGTCACACTATTAACTCAAGTTGAGGCATGTATAAATTCTCGTCCCTTATCTCCATTATCAAATGAACCTACTGATCTAAATCCGTTGACCCCGTCACATTTCCTAATTGGTGATGTCCTCACAAACTATCCTGAACCATGCCTACTCAAAATTCCAACCAGTAGACTTAATCAGTGGCAGCATGTTCAGATGGTGTATCAACATTTCTGGTCGCGGTGGTCAAGAGATTACCTAAACAACATGCAGCAGCGAAGGAAGTGGACAACATCTCCTCCAAACCTCAACGTTGGTGATCTTGTTATCATCAAAGAGGACAATCTTCCTCCACTCCAATGGAAAATGGCTCGCGTCATTGAACTTCATCCAGGGCAAGATGCCAGAGTTCGTGTGGTTACTCTTAAGACTTCAAATGGTCTTATTAAACGACCTATTGTGAAATTATGTGTATTACCAATTGACTCAGATATGACAAATTCAATCAATAAAAGAGATTAATTGTTCTTTTTTTTAAAAAAAAACTTTATTATTCATAATTTAATTATTGTAACTCTTGAATGCCCTTCAAGGCCGGGGGCATGGTTAATATTTAATTAATGTTTTATTTGTGTGTGAATGTGTTTAGTTGCGAAAATGCGTGTGTGTGAATGGGCGCTGGCTACTGCCATGCGCGGAGCTAGTTCGAGTGCGTGAACCAGTGCGCAGGTGAGAGTGAGTGTGTGCTAAACAGTGATACAGTCCGCTTGTGTTCGTGTGCGTTCAATAAAACATAGTTCAAAATTCATACATTGACTCATTTATTTTGTGTATTTATTCAACACTCATTCAATCAACCAGTATATATATATTATTTTATTAAACATTATTTTCCTTTGTTTGCACCACTACATATATGATTATGAACAGCCAAAACAAAATAAAATAAAATATAAAACTCACCTCAGAGTATTATATCATATTAAGATCTTTCGTCTCCTTCGGAGACATCATCAGGACTTTAAAAAACATAAACACAATAAAACATAAAACACAAACACAATAGTGGTCGTAGACCACGTCAATTGTTCAAAACAATAGCTATCCTAAAGCACCATTCCGCGCGCGGTTTATTCGGCCGAATGACAGTATAATCATTTTGTACCTAGTTTTATTCCTTATCTCGATTAAGTACAATTTGAAATAATTTATCATTATCAAATTCTGTCTGGCTGTTCATTAAATTTATCTTTTTATTTTTAAATTTATAAATATAATATTTCTCCAACTGCCATAATTTGTTACTATCAAAACATATTTCTAAAATTTCCAAATTATTTTCATGACTGCTTATTTTATGCCCTTTCGTCAGCAGATGTTCTGCCACATTAGAACTTTTACATTCTTTTTTTAAATAAGCAGCATAATGCTCAGAAAATCAGTATATGATATAATACTCTGAGGTGAGTTTTATATTTTATTTTATTTTGTTTTGGCTGTTCATAATCATATATGTAGTGGTGCAAACAAAGGAAAATAATGTTTAATAAAATAATATATATATATATATATATATATATATATATATATTACGATACGTAGAAGGCAACTGAAAAATCTAATTCAAAATATCTTGAGACGAATTAATTTTTATCACAGGGTCAGCCAATTATATGACTAAAGCACATAAAAACAGAAGAGGTGGAGGTATAAATGACACTAGTCAGAGTTATCTCATCTGAGATTCATGAATTTCATTTTACAATCAAACCCTGTTGATAATGAAATACAGGTGTCATTCGGAGAGTCGAAAGTACATGATTTTCCGAAGGACTGGCATTCTGATAAGTATAATTATAAATGCTGTGAGAAGACCATGTAAACTAACTCAACATATCTCACTCAGAAAAGATTTTAGAGGTTCAAACCACCTTGTCCGCTGCTTACCTAAAATACAACTTTCATTGCACAACAATTTCAACAGCCAGCATTTTAGTTTACTGACAAATTGGATTGAAAATAAGTAATTTTATTAGCCTACCTTGCTTAAGAGAACGCATGAATTGTTCGGTTTCGGAACGTTAAAAAGTCGCATCTGATAATGCTTATAAAATTGTAATATTCGAACAAGCCTACTTAATGCCTACATAATGCCTACATAAACACTGATTACAGGCCTAAAACTCTATAAAATCACAGCTACCGGGATCGTAATTTTTCTGCTTATACTTTCGCTACGACAATTAAGCGAATGCTGTCGCCGAATTATTTTTTATTTATCTCATCTGTACGAATCAGGTGTTAAAGATTATAGTTTTACACTGCCTGTGTAGAAGATATAAATACTGCTTATAAATTTCCCGTTAACTAACAGATCCTAAATCAACGAAAAATAGACTTGACAAGACGTTACTTGACAAATCATTTTTGACCTACGCTATTATTGTGTTTAATAGAAACAAAAATATATGTATCAAAATATAACTGGTATTCAACAAACGATCTATTAGGGTTGCGTGAGTAAGTCGGGCCAATTTGATTGTGATGCGCATGTGACGTCAACGGCTCAGGTAATAATTGCCCAATCAGAGTCTCGTATTTTCGGCCAATAAGAAAGCCCAGTTTTAACCAATCACAAGTCTTCTTTTGCGTCATTTTGATTGGTTAATATTGTCCAATCAGAGAGTTTATATTACTGTACAACGTCACACCGATGTCAACCAATGACAAAGTGTCTTGAGCGTTACGTCATTCGTTTGGATATGCTGCTTTCTGATTGGTCCGTACTGATTCTAGGCGTCACGTCGAGTGTGATTGTAATATGAAGTCCACACCCAATGACAACTTCTAGTTAACGGTAGGGCAGAACATATGAAGGTACCTTTTAATGAGATTTATAGTTTCTTGGTAAATATCACTTACGAAATATGAAGTACCCCATTGTAGAGATCTTTCGAGTTCTTAAGGAAATTAAAAATTGGTTTCTGTTGCTGCTAAATGTTAACAAGGTTTTTTAAAAAATCACGAGTGTTCATTCGATACCGACACAAAGAAAAAAAACAAAAGAAGGTTATCTATTTTTCCTAGTTGTTCGATTTTTGTAACCTAATTTTTGGCCAGTAATGTATCATATTTTTAAGGGAATGACTTTATACAACTGTAAATAAATATTACGATACGTAGAAGGCAGTTGAAAAATCTAATTCAAAATTTTTTGAGACGAAACAAAGTCAATATCCTACCGGGTAAGAAAATATACCTCATTAATCCGTTTTATAACAAGAAAACTATTTTGCTCTACCAACGAGCATTAGTCGAAAAATAATAATCAACGGTTTGACTAAATGATAATATAATGGCCAATGTGATTTCGAGAAATGTTTTCTGGCTTTACTCTGATTTCATTAGTTCCTGTATTTTAAGGTGGATGAAATTTTTTGTGGCCATAATGAAAAGGTAGAGTGTTAAAAATTTTTGGAACGTAATTTGCTAGTTTCTGCAGGAAATAAATGTATTCATTTTTATCACAGGGTCAGCCAATTATATGACTAAAGCACGTAAGAACAGAAGAGGTAGAGGTATAAATGACACTAGTCAGGGTAATATTATCTGAGATTCATGAATTTCATTTTACAATCAAACCGTTTTGATAATGAAATACAGGTGTCATTCGGAGAGTCGAAAGAACATGATTTTACGAAGGACCGGCATTCTTATAAGTATAATTATAAATGCTGTGAGAAGACCATGTAAACCAACTCAACTCATCTCACTCAGAAAAGAAAGCATTTGACAATCTGGACTGGAGTAAAATGTTTAAAACATTGAAAAGGCTAGGAATTAAATACAAAGAAAGGAAAGTTATCTACAGTCTGTATAAGAATCAAACGGCTGTTTTGAGAATCGAGGGGTACGAAAAAGAGGCTGCTGTAAGAAAAGGTGTACGACAAGGTTGTTCTTTGTCACCACTACTTTTTAACTTGTATATAGAAGAGACTATAAATGAAGTGAAGGAGAAATTTGACGTAGGAATAAAAATTCAAGGAGAAACAATAAAAATGTTGAGATTCGCCGATGATATAGTAGTATTAGCCGAGGCAAAGAATGAACTAGAGGATGCCTTAAATGGAATGGATGAGATCTTGAGGAAGGATTACTTCATGAAAATTAATAAGAACAAAACGAAAGTGTTGTGCAGCAGCAAGAGTGGTTTAGAAGAGATGGGAAATTTAAAAGTAGGCAACGAAAACATACAGGAAGTTGGGGAATTCTGCTATCTAGGGAGTAAAATAACAAAGGATGGTAGAAGCACGAGTGATATCAAGAGTAGAATTGCTCAAGCTAGAAAAGCCTTTGAAATGAAAAACAGCTTACTGACTACAAACATTGATTTACAGATTAGGAAAAATTTCTTAAAACATTATGTTTGGAGTGCAGCATTATACGGAAGTGAAACGTGGGTGATAGGGGCTGTAGAACGGAAGAGGATAGAAGCTTTTGAAATGTGGTGTTATAGGAAAATGTTAAAGATTAGGTGGGTGGACAAAATAAGTAATTTAGAGGTTCTTAGGCGAGTGGATGAAAAAAGAAGTATATGGAAGCATCTTACCAAAAGAAGGGATAGGCTAGTGGGGCATATCCTAAGACATCCAGGTATTGGGCTATCAATAATGGAGGGTAACATTGAGGGAGTACATTGTAGAGGGAGGCAAAGATTAGAATATATAAAGCAAATTACAAAAGATGTAGGGTGTTACAGGTATGTAGGTATGAAACGACTTGCGCAAGATAGAACAGGTTGGAGAACTGCATCAAACCAGTCGAGAGACTGATGACAAAAAAAAAGAATTTCGAAAAAGGTTTTCTGGCTTTACTCTTATTTCATTAGTTCCTGTATTTTAAGATGGATGAAATTTATTGTGGCTTTAATGAAAAGGTAGAGTGTTAAACATTTTTTGCACGTAATTTGCTAGTTCCTGACCGTAAATATGTATTCATTGTTATCACAGAGTCAGCCAATTATATGACTAAACCACGTAAGAACAGAAGAGGTAGAGGTATATATGACAGTAGTCGGAGTTATCTCATCTGAGATTCATGAATTTCATTTTACAATCAAACCCTGTTGATAATGAAATACCGGTGTCATTCGGAGAGTCGAAAGTACATGATTTTCCGAAGGACTCGCATCCTGATAAGTATAATTATAAACGCTGTAAGAAGACCATGTAAACCAACTCAACTCATCTCACTCAGAAAAGATTTTAGAGGTTCAAACCACCTTGTCCGCTGCTTACCTAAAAAACAACTTTCATTGCACAACAATTTCAACAGCCTGCATTTTAGTTTACTGACAAATTGGATTGAAAATAAGTAATGTTATTAATCTACCTTGCTTAAGAGAACTCATGAATTGTTCGGTTTCGGAACGTTAAAAAGTCGCATCTGATAATGCTTATAAAATTGTAATATTCGAACAAGCTACCTACATAAACACTGATTACAGGCCTAAAATTCTATAAAATCACAGCTATCGGGATCGTAATTTTTCTCCTTATACTTTCGCTACGACAATTAAGCGAATACAGTCGCCGAATTATTTTTTATTTATCTCATCTGTACGAATCAGGTGTTAAAGGTTATAGTTTTACACTGCCTGTGTAGAAGATATAAATACTGCTTATAAATTTCCCGTTAACTAACAGATCCTAAATCAACGAAAAATAGACTTGAGAAGACGTTACTTGACAAATCATTTTTGACCTACGCTTTTATTGTGTTTAAGAGAAACAAAAATATACGTATCAAAATATAACTGGTATTCAACAAACGTTCTATTAGGGTTGCGTGAGTAAGTCGGGCCAATTTGATTGTGATGCGCATGTGACGTCAACGGCTCAGGTAATAATTGCCCAATCAGAGGCTCGTATTTTCGGCCAATAAGAAAGCCCAGTTTTAACCAATCACAAGTCTTCTTTTGCGTCATTTTGATTGGTTAATATTGTCCAATCAGAGAGTTTTTTATTACTGTACTACGTCACACCGATGTCAACCAATGACAAAGTGTCTTGAGCGTTACGTCATTCGTCAGGATATGCTGCTTTCTGATTGGTCCGTACTGATTCTGGGCGTCACTTTGAGTATGATTGTAATATAAAGTCCACACCCAATGACAACTTCCAGTTAACGGTAGGGCAGAACATATTATGAAGGTACCTTTCAATGAGTTATATAGTTTCTAGGTAAATATCACTTACCAAATATGTAGTAGGCCTAGTCTATATTTTCGGATTTGTGAAAGGCACAAATAGTGTGAAAGAAATAAAAATTCGTTGAGTAACGCTCTCTAATGATTATTTTCTTGTTGATTTAGGAACTGTTCGTTAACTCAAAACGTATAATAAAAATATACACGTTCTGCGCCAATAGTGTAAAACTCCAATCAGCAATTCTTTTCTCCTTAAAAAACGTTAGAAAAATCGTTGTGCATTGCTCTCTGTTTATTTTTGCTATAGTCAAAATTCAAGCACAAAAATTTTAATAATTCTTAGAAATAAAACCGTGCGTATTTATGTACTACGCTTATGTTATTTAAGGAAGATGTTGGTTTGAACATTAAATTTAATAAACTCTTATCAGATTATATTTTTTGTACGATAAGTAAGATTAAATTTGTACGTTCTTTCATAACGACTTTGATAACATCCTTTCTTACAAATCTGATTTTTTAAATTACTTAAAATTAGGTAAATAATGAGATGTTAAATACTCGGCACAATTGATTTGAGTTTTTAGATCATTAGGGTAGAAGTTAGTTCAAACATTTACAAGTTATCTGAAATAAACTGAAAAGTTAATTGGGTTACATTTTTTGGTTTGTAACCGTATGTTTCAGTAGAAAAGTCATTTGATGAGCAAAGCAGGCCTTCTAAAAAATTTTCACTTCGCACCTTGCAAATGCGTCTTTAATATATTCACACTGCAAGGTCTAACGGTATAAAAATCTACTGTCATATGAAGAAGGTCTAAAAGTGTTTATTTCACCAGTACTTCTTATGTTGTTATAATGTTTTAGTCGAAAATTGCTTCATTCTTGAAGAAAACAGAAGTATTATTTTAGCCGTGGAAGTAGCAGTTGAAATTTAAAAATATTTAACAGTTTAATGTTTCATATAGGCAATATTAATTTTCGCATCATAAAATAAAATAATGAAAAGAACTGCGAATAAGCGCGGAGAAATGTCAAAAATATTGCCTAGAAATTTTTCACATCGTTAACCGTTTTTAGTGTGACTGATTGTCGTTAAAAGGGCACAATTTCTATTTTGCTCTTACTAGGTATTGTTCAAGTATATTGTAAATTTCAGTTTGGTAATGCCGGCGATTCTACTGACGATTACTTGACAAAAAAAAACTTTAGAGACGTCCTTATTTGAATAAACTTTAATATACAATGAAAAAATCACAATGTGTTACGTTCGTATAGTAGTGTTTGCATGGTAGCCGAGAAAATAATGTCTTAAATTTAAGCAAGCTTGTATGTGTAAACGCAATCTATTCTTGTGCTTCCTTTTTAAGAATTTTAATTTTTCATACTGTGAAAAGCAGTATAAATATACTGCTGTTTCATACAATTAACCATAATCATTCCGTACTCGGAAGACCTTAACAAGTTTAAAAATGTTTTTGGTAGGCGTTTTAATTCTGGAAAGTATAGCATTTCAGTAGACGTTATTGTTTAATATTCGGCCGTATCGTTAACTGGGCGGTGACAATGGGTGGATTTATGTAAAAATGTAAGTCGACGTCACGCGCAGGAACAGTACCGGACCAATCAGGAAGCTCGATACTGACAAATGACGTAATACTGATTAAGACGTTTTCATTGGTCGATATCGGATGACGTAGTGAACTATAATGAACCTTCTGATTGGACAATATTGACCAATCAAAGTGACGCCTAAGAAGACATCTGATTGGTTAGGTTTGGAGATTTTTCATTGGTTAAAAATACTACACTCTGATTGGTCCTATATTATATCTGCCTTTGACGTCACACGCGCGTTGCCGTCATTGTAGGCCGCCTTACTTGCAAGACCTAAATAATTATTTTTTTTACTGTACATCAGTTCTATTATATTTTAGTAGTATATTTTGACACTTATTGCTAAGGTCCGTTTCGGGATCTAGGTTATTAAATAATTCATACGCTAAAGTTTACAAATTACAAATATTTATTAGACTAAAAGATTACAAAATAAATGATTAAACTAATTATAATTAAATAACACAATAAATGATTTAATAATTCACTTAAACTTGATAATAAACAATAAATAACTTACAATCACTTTTATAGCTTAAACAGACATACAAAACATAGAAATTGAATTCACATTAACTTTACCCATTTACTTTATAATACACTCACAAAAGGCTTTACACAATAGACTCACAGACAGTGTTAGAATCGTCGACTGACACAATGTTCGGTACGCGCCTACCTACGTCCGTTGGACATTCGTCAAAGATCAAACGATTACTGACTGACCGCACTCGGGGGTCTCTTTTTATACCTACGCATTCATAAAGATTGTTCCAGAATAAAGCAGTGAAATCTACTCAAGTAAAAAAATAATAACTCTGTATTAATGAATGCTAGAAAAATCCTATTGTTAACAAGTCAACTACTGTAAATAGAAAACGTAAACAACCTCATAAACAACTTCATAAAAATAGCTGTACACAATAGTATACCTGAAATTTTATAATAGGCGTACTACACGATAGTTTTTACAACTATTGTGAATAGACACACCTTTATGGTCGTCATTGTAAAATTGTCATTCACAATTGATATATTATTATTTCTTTATTACTCTCTCTTGTTGTAACTATTATTTCACACTCTATACTATTTCATGAATGGATTTCTGGAACATTCGTGATCCGTCTGGTCGATTCTGTTACAATATTTTCGGATATGTTAAAGACACAAATAGTGCGAAAGAACTCTCTAATGATTATTTCTTTGTTGATTTAGGAACTGATAGTTAACTCAAAACGTATAATAAAAATATACACGTTCTGCACCAATAGTGTAAAACTCCAATCAGCAATTCTTTTCTCCTTAAAAAACGTTAGAAAAATCGTTGTGCATTGCTCTCTGTTTATTTTTGCTATAGTCAAAATTCAAGCACAAAAATTATAATAATTCTTAGAAATAAAACCGTGCGTATTTATGTACTACGCTTATGTTATTTAAGGAAGATGTTGGTTTGAACATTAAATTTAATAAACTCTTATCAGATTATATTTTTTGTACGATAAGTAAGATTAAATTTGTACGTTCTTTCATAACGACTTTGATAACATCCTTTCTTACAAATCTGATTTTTTAAATTACTTAAAATTAGGTAAATAATGAGATGTTAAATACTCGGCACAATTAATTTGAGTTTTTAGATCATTAGGGTAGAAGTTAGTTCAAACATTTACAAGTTATCTGAAATAAACTGAAAAGTTAATTAAGTTACATTTTTTGGTTTGTAACCGTATGTTTCAGTAGAAAAGTCATTTGATGAGCAAAGCAGGCCTTCTAAAAAATTTTCACTTCGCACCTTGCAAATGCGTCTTTAATATATTCACACTGCAAGGTCTAACTGTATAAAAATCTACTGTCATATGAAGAAGGTCTAAAAGTGTTTATTTCACCAGTACTTCTTATGTTGTTATAATGTTTTAGTCGAAAATTGCTTCATTCTTGAAGAAAACAGAAGTATTATTTTAGCCGTGGAAGTAGCAGTTGAAATTTAAAAAATATTTAACCGTTTAATGTTTCATGTAGGCAATATTAATTTTCGCATTATAATATAAAATAATGAAAAGAACTGCGAATAAGTGCGGAGAAATTTCAAAAATATTGCCTAGAAATTTTTCATATCGTTAACCGTTTTTAGTGTGACTGATTGTCGTTAAAAGGGCACAATTTATATTTTGCTCTTACTAGGTATTGTTCAAGTATATTGTAAATTTCAGTTTGGTAATGCCGGTGATTCTACTGCCGATTACTTGACAAAAAAAACTTTAGAGACGTCCTTTTTTGAATAAACTTTAATATACAATGAAAAAATCACAATGTGTTACGTTCGTATAGTAGTGTTTGCATGGTAGCCGAGAAAATAATGTCTTAAATTTAAGCAAGCTTGTATGTGTAAACGCAATCTATTCTTGTGCTTCCTTTTTGTGAATTTTAATTTTTTATACTGTGAAAACAGTATAAATATACTGCTGTTTCATACAAATAACGATATTCATTCCGTACTCGGAAGACCTTAACAAGTTTGAAAATGTTTTTGGTAGGCGTTTTAATTCTGGAAAGTATAGAATTTCAGTAGACGTTATTGTTTAATATTCGGCCGCATCGTTAACTGGGCGGTGACAATGGGCGGATATATGTAAAAATGTAAGTCGACGTCACGCGCAGGAACAGTACCGGACCAATCAGGAAGCTCGATACTGACAAATGACGTAATACTGATTGAGACGTTTTCATTGGTCGATATCGGATGACGTAGTGAACTATAATGAGCCTTCTGATTGGACAATATTAACCAATCAAAGTGACGCCTAAGAAAACATATGATTGGTTAGGTTTGGAGATTTTTCATTGGTTAAAAATACTACACTCTGATTGGTCCTATATTATATCTGCCTTTGACGTCACACGCGCGTTGCCGTCATTGTAGGCCGCCTTACTTGCAAGACCTAAATAATTATTTTTTTCTACTGTACATCAGTTCTATTATATTTTAGTAGTATATTTTCGGATATGTTAAAGACACAAATAGTGCGAAAGAAATAAAAATTCGTTAAGGGTGCGCTCTACCTCTGCCGCGCCGCTCAATGTAAGGGTTTAGATGATTACAACCAACTCGGTTGATATGCAAGTCATAATTAAAGTTTGACATGCCATTTAAAGCTTAAAATACGCTCCATTTACCAGTTAAATTTTTTTGTATGAGCATTAAGTTTAAGCTTTAAAAAATTAAAGTAAATCTCTTAAAGTTGTAAAGTTTTCTAAAATAATTTCTAAAGATAGGAAAGTATTTGTCGCAAATTAGTCTGTATCAGTAAAAAGAATATCATTTTTAGATTCTAAAAATATAAACTTTAACGTGTTTACTTATTTGTCAGCGGGGATGTCTTGCAATCCAAAAAACCTTTACAAGCACAAATTTTCCAGCCGTTCGATGGCGTTCCGAGCCGACAGTTACGGAACTACTACACATTACATTATCTGCTAATCAAGGACATTTCCCCTCAGCTTGATTTCGCTCTAGGTCATACAACGTTGCCGGATAGAGTAATACGTTTGTCTCCTGTAGACTGTTTACTCCCGTTAGTATTTGTTTTGACAGAAGTAAAATTAATCGCTCACCCAACCTACACAAAGATTAACTTTAATTGATTATGAAAAGGATAATTGTTCGTTTAGGAAAATATTATACTGTTAGACCTACTGATTGTTATTTCTGTAATTAATTGGTAGCCTACTGTTCGGATAAAACAAATATTTTTTTATTTCTAATTTTTTCTAATAATAATTTTAAAATTAAATTTTTAAAATTTAAAAACAGGAATTTTTACTTTCTTTTGTTCTATGTGAATATAGCCTATAGGAAGGAGAGTATCGTTTTCATGTTGATTTTTTTAAACGAGTTTTCACGGGCTATATATAAGTTTTCAGGCCCCCTGCAGCCAAAGAACATGTTTTCAGCGATTGGTCTTTGAATGTGTGTGTGAACAAAATATCTAAAGAACGTAATAACGTACGAAGTTGAAACTTGGAATTTAAGTTACATACTACTAAAGGGGGCCCGACACGACCATTTTCATCAAAATCGGTCAACCGGAAGTAGCAGTTTCTCGTAAAATTTTTCACGCTTTTGCAGTTTTCTCAAAACCGGTCCCTACGATATTTTTATTAATTGCCTCATTTACCACATTTTTATGCTTTACAAGATAGCGTAAGCGCCATGTCTGCTGACATTCTTGGGGAAACTATAAACTAAATTTACTATTTATATATTATTAGCTGTATTTAGTTTTACTATGTTAGCGGTAATGTCATTTACTAATGTATAATGTAGGCAGTAGTGTAATTTACTATTTTTGCGGTATTTAGTTTTGTTTCATTTATTATCGTAGGTCTACTAGGTTTTTAATTGTTAGTTTCAGTTTATAGATTGTAATAGCTGTGTCTGTTTTTGATAATATGTACGTGTACCATTTTTTGTTAAATGGTAAATATTTATTGTCTGTAATAGGTATTGAATGTGGAATGATTATTGTTTTTAATTTGGTTAATTAATGTTTGTTATTTGGAGAGATATTGATTTATGTTGTTAAATTAAAAACGTGATGCAGATATTTAAAAAAAATCCCTTTGCACTAAAACGACCAGTATAAAATTATGAAAAATATTCGTTCTTGATGATTCGATAATTTTTCTGGGTAAACATAATGAAAACTTAATTTTTTTCATTGAAGTAATTTTTTTACGTAACTTTGCTATTCTGCTATTTCTTGTATTTTTTACTGGTATTTACGAGTACTTTTGCATTGCGCATCGCTTCATCAAGTTAAAAATACATAAAACTTAAAAATTGTATGAAGAAAAATTATTATTCATAAATGGCAATTGGAACTAAAATTTATTTACTATAGATAACTTTTACTTATGCAGTAGACCCTCTGTTAATCGACTTCTGTTATCCGACTCTCCGGGTTAACCGTTGAACCCCCTGCCGACCACTAAAACTCCGGTTTTGTTTTTTAAGGTAAAAAAGTTTTTTAATTCATGAGCTGATGTAAACTATTTTTCTTATAATTTTGTACGATACTTACATTACTGCATTTATCTTATTAGGGCCTATATTAGTTAAGTACAATAGTAGTAGACCAACATGCGAAGGACAGATTTTCATAAACTCTGACGTTTTACATTTGAAAAAGCGGACAGATTACACAGCGTGCTGTGGCCAAACAAACAAAAATTACAAGTTATGTTAAACAAAAGTAATCCACTGAATCCTTTAACTTTGTTATGTTATTTGTGTAGTACCTATACTTTATTACATAGTTAGTTTATTTTCGTATCAGCATATTTTTGTGTGTAAATCGTGTGCGTGTACAGTACAGTGTAAATAATAACAAGAGTAGGGGTAATGTTTTACAAAAATCATAGAAAAAATTATTTATTTAAACATTATTTACAAATTATTTAACATTAAATTAAACATTAGACAAATACCTCTTCGGTTAAACTGAGCTTTTCACTTGACCGACTACCCGTCGGTCAGCACTAAGTCGGTTAACAGAGGACCTACTGTGGTAGATTTTAACCAGTAATCATTATTAAATTGTGTTAATTCTTTTATTAAATTATCACTACATATTAATGTTTCTATTTCAATTTTCTCCGCAGTTTGAATTTTGTATTTCTTGTAAATTGTTTCCAAAAGTTATGTGTTTTAATATAAAAAATGTATCGTTATTTATTTGAATGTGTTATGTATTATTATATTTTTGTTTAACATATTTTATACGCTTGTAAATACTGTATTCTTAAAATCATTTTTAAAAGGACCTAGTTATTATCCTGATGTAAAAATTATCACAATCTTCTGAATCACATTTTGATCTTATAAACACCTGGTTCTTCATATAAACTAAATTTACTATTTATTATTAGCTGTATTTAGTTTTACTATGTTAGCGGTAATGTCATTTACTACATAATGCTATGTAAAAATTACCTAATGTATAATGTAGGCAGCAGTGCAATTTACTATTTTTGCGGTATTTAGTTTTGTTTCATTTATCATTGTAGGTCTACTAGGTTTTTAAATGTAAGTTTCAGTTTATAGATTGTAATCGCTGTGTCTGTTTTTGATAATATGTACGTGTACCATTTTTTGTTAAATGGTAAATATTTATTGTCTTATAGGTATTAAATGTGGAATGATTATTGTTTTTAATTTGTTTAATTAATGTTTGTTATTTGGAGAGGTATTGATTTATGTTGTTAGTAAACAGGCTGGTTTTAAATTATGGTAAAATGATTTTGTAAATTATTGTAGAGCTAAAAATAAGAAAAAAGTTCATATAAACATAATGTCCGCAAACGCTTCATTTGCGAGTTACAGCTAACGAAAAATTTCGCCCTGATTTCAGTTCCTCTGGTGAAAAACAGTTTTACTGAATTTTTTGGGGGCTAATTTTTGCATCAAATATGGTGGATATAGCCTATATGGAAAATATCACAACCTACATTAAAGTTCAATAGTTCTAGTAGGGCCAACATGCGAAGGACAAGTTTGTATAAAATCTCATTACGACGTTTTACATCTGAAGGAATTGAGCGACTACGCTGTGTGCTGTGGCTAATGAAACAAAAATTACAAGTTGTGTTAAACAAAAGTGATCCATTGAATTTTTTAACTTTTTCATGTTATGAGTATATAGCATTTTACATTGTTACTTTATTTTGATATCAGCATATTTTTTGTGTGTAACTCATGTGCGTGTATAATAATAACAAGAAATTGTGTTTATTGGATTCGAAATAAAATTAAAACAATTTTTAGGCTATAATGTACTCGTATATAGTATAAACTTCAGTTCAAAAACACATCTCGGCATGTTTCCAGCCGTCTGCCGTCTTCCGTGTATATAAATACGGTACATGTAAATATACGTGAAATAAACACACATTTCAAAGTAAAACACGCATGTCAATGTAACAATGAAATAAGTACAAATCAGCATTATAATTTTACCTATGCAATTACTGCTACATTTTAGAGTTTTAATAGGGGTTATTTTATACAAAAATCATAAAAAAAATTTATTTATTTATTTATTTAAACATTCATTAACAAATACCCTTCGGTTGACTACCCGTCGATTAACAGAGGGCTTACTGTAATCAATGTTAACCAGTATAAAATCATTAAATTAGTTATTAGTGATTTAATCATTATTAAATTGTGTTTGTTCGTTTATTAAATTATCATTATTGTTCTTTATCTCAATTTTCTCTAAAGTTTGAATTATGTATTTGTTGTTTTTTGTTTCCAAAACAGTTAGTGTGTTACTATAGAAAATGTATGGTTATTTATTTGAATGTTTTCTGCATTATTAGATTTTTGTTTACCATATTTTATAAGCTTTTAAATGTTCTTGAAATAATTTTTAAAAGGACCTAGATATCAACCTGATGTAAAAGTTATTACAATCTTCTGAATCACATTTGATCTTATAAACACCTGCTTTTACATAAAAACTAAATTTACTTTTTAGCGGTAGTGTAATTTACTATATTAGCGGTATTTCGTTTTGTTTCATTTATTATCATACTAAGTTTTTAAGTAGAAGAAGAAGAAGTTTTTAATTGTAAGCTTTAGTTGATGTATTCTAATCGCTGAGTGTGTTCTTGTAATGTGGAGTGATTATTGTTTTCAAATCCACTCACAAAAAATACCACTAAAAATTGTTACAGTCGTCTTAGCAGCATTCAAGTAAAATGTTTATTTTTACAATAGGCTATATCTTTCCAGCTTTCGAGTAGTTTTTTCTAGAAAACGAGCGCGTTAAACTTTTTTAAGTGAACTGAAATTTTTAAGAGAAGTAAACAAAAAGCGGTATCTGTAGGCCTACATAAAAAGTATGTTACAGAAATATTTTTGTAATTAGGAAGAGTATTTTGTTACGCTTGCTAATAAAATGTCACAACATTTAGTTGAACATAAAATAACAAAGAAATAAAATAATTTCTAAAGGAAATAAAATAAAAATTAAAGGAGGCCTAGGTTAAAAATTAGATTTCTTTAAATTAAACGTGTCTTCGTTTTTAAATTCGTAAGAACCAAATTGAATACATGAAAGTTCATTGAATTTTAAAATATAATAATTATTAAAACTTAAATTCTGTACAGATACTAATATTAATTTATAAATGAAAGTAAGAGTTCCGTTTGATTTTGTATTATTTATGAGAGTAGAATATTTAATATTTTTATTATGAGTTTTTAAGAACCTGTAACCAAATTATACCTAACAATATAAGTTGTAATACAAATATTTTTTAGTAATAATTTAGTAGTAGAGTAAGTAGTCTTAGAATTCGGCAATCTAGTTTTATTTCATATGGTTGACATCATTCGATGTTATAGAGTCAGCCTTTTGGCAACACCGGACCACAGATGCTCGCATGCATAACAGCACACGTTGATCTACAGCTCCCTACTACTGCCTTTAAATGCCCCCACTTTTACCTACACAATACTGAGATTATGAGAGCGCACCTAGCGGTAGCAACTGAAATCGCTCGGCGATTTTCTCGTACTTCTGAGGCGCACACTTAAGTAACGCTCTCTAATGAATATTTCTTTGTTGATTTAGGAACTGATAGTTAATTTAAAACGTATAATAAAAATATACACATTATGCGCCAATAGTGTAAAACTCCAATCAGCAATTCATTCCTCCTTAAAAAACGTTAGAAAAATCGTTGTGCATTGCTCTCTGTTTATTTTTGCTATAGTCAAAATTCAAGCACAAAAATTATAATAATTCTTAGAAATAAAACCGTGCGTATTTATGTACTACGCTTATGTTATTTAAGGAAGATGTTGGTTTGAACATTAAATTTAATAAACTCTTATCAGAAAATATTTTTTGTACGATAAGTAAGATTAAATTTGTACATTCTTTCATAACGACTTTGATAACATCCTTTCTTACAAATCTGATTTTTTAAATTACTTAAAATTAGGTAAATAATGAGATGTTAAATACTCGGCACAATTAATTTGAGTTTTTAGATCATTAGGGTAGAAGTTAGTTCAAACATTTACAAGTTATCTGAAATAAACTGAAAAGTTAATTGGGTTACATTTTTTGGTTTGTAACCGTATGTTTCAGTAGAAAAGTCATTTGATGAGCAAAGCAGGCCTTCTAAAAAATTTTCACTTCGCACCTTGCAAATGCGTCTTTAATATATTCACACTGCAAGGTCTAACGGTATAAAAATCTACTGTCATATGAAGAAGGTCTAAAAGTGTTTATTTTACCAGTACTTCTTATGTTGTTATAATGTTTTAGTCGAAAATTGCTTCATTCTTGAAGAAAACAGAAGTATTATTTTAGCCGTGGAAGTAGCAGTTGAAATTTAAAAAATATTTAACAGTTTAATGTTTCATATAGGCAATATTAATTTTCGTATTATAATATAAAATAATGAAAAGAACTGCGAATAAGTGCGGAGAAATTTCAAAAATATTGCCTAGAAATTTTTCATATCGTTAACCGTTTTTAGTGTGACTGATTGTCGTTAAAAGGGCACAATTTATATTTTGCTCTTACTAGGTATTGTTCAAGTATATTGTAAATTTCAGTTTGGTAATGCCGGCGATTCTACTGACGATTACCTGACAAAAAAAACTTTAGAGACGTCCTTATTTGAATAAACTTTAATATACAATGAAAAAATCACAATGTGTTACGTTCGTATAGTAGTGTTTGCATGGTAGCCGAGAAAATAATGTCTTAAATTTAAGCAAGCTTGTATGTGTAAACGCAATCTATTCTTGTGCTTCCTTTTTGTGAATTTTAATTTTTTATACTGTGAAAATAGTATAAATATACTGCTGTTTCATACAAATAACGATATTCATTCCGTACTCGGAAGACCTTAACAAGTTTGAAAATGTTTTTGGTAGGCGTTTTAATTCTGGAAAGTATAGCATTTCAGTAGACGTTATTGTTTAATATTCGGCCGCATCGTTAACTGGGCGGTGACAATGGGCGGATATATGTAAAAATGTAAGTCGACGTCACGCGCAGGGACAGTACCGGACCAATCAGGAAGCTCGATACTGACAAATGACGTAATACTGATTGAGACGTTTTCATTGGTCGATATCGGATGACGTAGTGAACTATAATGAGCCTTCTGATTGGACAATATTAACCAATCAAAGTGACGCCTAAGAAGACATCTGATTGGTTAGGTTTGGAGATTTTTCATTGGTTAAAAATACTACACTCTGATTGGTCCTATATTATATCTGCCTTTGACGTCACACGCGCGTTGCCGTCATTGTAGGCCGCCTTACTTGCAAGACCTAAATAATTATTTTTTTCTACTGTACATCAGTTCTATTATATTTTAGTAGTATATTTTCGGATATGTTAAAGACACAAATAGTGCGAAAGAAATAAAAATTCGTTAAGTAACGCTCTTTAATGGATATTTCTTTGTTGATTTAAGAACTGATAGTTAACTTAAAACGTATAATAAAAATATACACGTTCTGCGCCAATAGTGAAAAACTCCAATCAGCAATTCATTCCTCCTTAAAAAACGTTAGAAAAATCGTTGTGCATTACTCTCTGTTTATTTTTGCTATAGTCAAAATTCAAGCAAAAAAATTATAATAATTCTTAGAAATAAAACCGTGCGTATTGATGTACTACGCCTATGTTATTTAAGGAAGATGTTGGTTTGAACATTAAATTTAATAAACTCTTATCAGATTATATTTTTTGTACGATTAGTAAGATTAAATTTGTACGTTCTTTCATAACGACTTTGATAACATCCTTCCTTACAAATCTGATTTTTTAAATTACTTAAAATTAGGTAAATAATGAGATGTTAAATACTCGGCACAATTAATTTGAGTTTTTAGATCATTAGGGTAGAAGTTAGTTCAAACATTTACAAGTTATCTGAAATAAACTGAAAAGTTAATTGGGTTACTTTTTTTGGTTTGTAATCGTATGTTTCAGTAGAAAAGTCATTTGATGAGCAAAGCAGGCCTTCTAAAAAATTTTCACTTCGCACCTTGCAAATGCGTCTTTAATATATTCACACTGCAAGGTCTAACGGTATAAAAATCTACTGTCATATGAAGAAGGTCTAAAAGTGTTTATTTCACCAGTACTTCTTATGTTGTTATAATGTTTTAGTCGAAAATTGCTTCATTCTTGAAGAAAACAGAAGTAATATTTTAGCCGTGGAAGTAGCAGTTGAAATTTAGAAAATATTTAACAGTTTAATGTTTCATATAGGCAATACTAATTTCCGCATCATAAAATAAAATAATGAAAAGAACTGCGAATAAGCGCGGAGAAATGTCAAAAATATTGCCTAGAAATTTTTCATATCGTTAACCGTTTTTAGTGTGACTGATTGTCGTTAAAAGGGCACAATTTGTATTTTGCTCTTACTAGGTATTGTTCAAGTATATTGTAAATTTCAGTTTGGTAATGCCGGCGATTCTACTGACGATTACTTGACAAAAAAAACTTTAGAGACGTCCTTATTTGAATAAACTTTAATATACAATGAAAAAATCACAATGTGTTACGGTCGTATAGTAGTGTTTGCATGGTAGCCGAGAAAATAATGTCTTAAATTTAAGACAAATGAGATGTTAAATACTTCTTAAAGTTAATTGGGTTACATTTTTTGTTTTGTAACCGTATGTTTCAGTAGAAAATTTAAGAATAAGCTAGTTCATATCCATTCAAAAAAAGGGCACAATTTGTATTGTTTGCTTCATTCGTGCTACAACTTCTTTTAACGTATAGCAAGTAGACGTTGGAAAGTATAGCGGCTTGTGTGTGTAAACGCAATCTATTCTTGTGCTTTTTTTTTGTGAATTTTATGTTTTCATACTGTGAAAAGCAGTATAAATATACTGCTGTTTCATACAATTAACCATAATCATTCCGTACTCGGAAGACCTTAACGTTCGTATAGTAGTGTTTGCATGGTAGCCGAGAAAATAATGTCTTAAATTTAAGCAAGCTTGTATGTGTAAATGCAATCTATTCTTGTGCTTCCTTTTTCTGAATTTTAATTTTTCATACTGTGAAAAGCAGTATAAATATACTGCTGTTTCATACAATGAACCATAATCATTCCGTACTCGGAAGACCTTAACAAGTTTAAAAATGTTTTGGTAGGCGTTTTAATTCTGGAAAGTATAGCATTTCAGTAGACGTTATTGTTTAATATTCGGCCGTATCGTTAACTGGGCGGTGACATTGGGCGGATTTATGTAAAAATGTAAGTCGACGTCACGCGCAGGAACAGTACCGGACCAATCAGGAAGCTCGATACTGACAAATGACGTAATACTGATTGAGACGTTTTCATTGGTCGATATCGGATGACGTAGTGAACTATAATGAGCCTTCTGATTGGACAATATTAACCAATCAAAGTGACGCCTAAGAAGACATCTGATTGGTTAGGTTTGGAGATTTTTCATTGGTTAAAAATACTACACTCTGATTGGTCCTATATTATATCTGCTTTTGACGTCACACGCGCGTTGCCGTCATTGTAGGCCGCCTTACTTGCAAGACCTAAATAATTATTTTTTTCTACTGTACATCAGTTCTATTATATTTTAGTAGTATATTTTCGGATATGTTAAAGACACAAATAGTGCGAAAGAAATAAAAAATCCTTAAGTAACGCTCTTTAATGGATATTTCTTTGTTGATTTAATAACTGATAGTTAATTTAAAACGTATAATAAAAATATACACATTATGCGCCAATAGTGTAAAACTCCAATCAGCAATTCATTCCTCCTTAAAAAACGTTAGAAAAATCGTTGTGCATTGCTCTCTGTTTATTTTTGCTATAGTCAAAATTCAAGCAAAAAAATTATAATAATTCTTAGAAATAAAACCGTGCGTATTGATGTACTACGCCTATGTTATTTAAGGAAGATGTTGGTTTGAACATTAAATTTAATAAACTCTTATCAGATTATATTTTTTGTACGATTAGTAAGATTAAATTTGTACGTTCTTTCATAACGACTTTGATAACATCCTTCCTTACAAATCTGATTTTTTAAATTACTTAAAATTAGGTAAATAATGAGATGTTAAATACTCGGCACAATTAATTTGAGTTTTTAGATCATTAGGGTAGAAGTTAGTTCAAACATTTACAAGTTATCTGAAATAAACTGAAAAGTTAATTGGGTTACTTTTTTTGGTTTGTAATCGTATGTTTCAGTAGAAAAGTCATTTGATGAGCAAAGCAGGCCTTCTAAAAAATTTTCACTTCGCACCTTGCAAATGCGTCTTTAATATATTCACACTGCAAGGTCTAACGGTATAAAAATCTACTGTCATATGAAGAAGGTCTAAAAGTGTTTATTTCACCAGTACTTCTTATGTTGTTATAATGTTTTAGTCGAAAATTGCTTCATTCTTGAAGAAAACAGAAGTAATATTTTAGCCGTGGAAGTAGCAGTTGAAATTTAGAAAATATTTAACAGTTTAATGTTTCATATAGGCAATACTAATTTCCGCATCATAAAATAAAATAATGAAAAGAACTGCGAATAAGCGCGGAGAAATGTCAAAAATATTGCCTAGAAATTTTTCATATCGTTAACCGTTTTTAGTGTGACTGATTGTCGTTAAAAGGGCACAATTTGTATTTTGCTCTTACTAGGTATTGTTCAAGTATATTGTAAATTTCAGTTTGGTAATGCCGGCGATTCTACTGACGATTACTTGACAAAAAAAACTTTAGAGACGTCCTTATTTGAATAAACTTTAATATACAATGAAAAAATCACAATGTGTTACGGTCGTATAGTAGTGTTTGCATGGTAGCCGAGAAAATAATGTCTTAAATTTAAGACAAATGAGATGTTAAATACTTCTTAAAGTTAATTGGGTTACATTTTTTGTTTTGTAACCGTATGTTTCAGTAGAAAATTTAAGAATAAGCTAGTTCATATCCATTCAAAAAAAGGGCACAATTTGTATTGTTTGCTTCATTCGTGCTACAACTTCTTTTAACGTATAGCAAGTAGACGTTGGAAAGTATAGCGGCTTGTGTGTGTAAACGCAATCTATTCTTGTGCTTTTTTTTTGTGAATTTTATGTTTTCATACTGTGAAAAGCAGTATAAATATACTGCTGTTTCATACAATTAACCATAATCATTCCGTACTCGGAAGACCTTAACGTTCGTATAGTAGTGTTTGCATGGTAGCCGAGAAAATAATGTCTTAAATTTAAGCAAGCTTGTATGTGTAAATGCAATCTATTCTTGTGCTTCCTTTTTCTGAATTTTAATTTTTCATACTGTGAAAAGCAGTATAAATATACTGCTGTTTCATACAATGAACCATAATCATTCCGTACTCGGAAGACCTTAACACTCAACTGGTATCATCATTTTTTGTGACATAACTGGTATCAGCGGTCTGACAGACCTCCAAATTTGTTTTTTTTTTAAGTTCTTCATACTCATTTAATTAATTTGTTTTAATATTAAACTTATAAAACCATGTATAATCGAAGATGTAAATGTAAAATACTTAGCATAAATGTAAAATTACTATTTAAAAAAGTAAAAAACGAACACTAAGCATTTTTTTGACTTTTACTTCCATTTTGAACAGAACAATAAAATTTTTGGGCCCTAGAAACATTCTGTGGTCTAATAATTATAAATAAATAAGTAATTAATATGATAAAGACGAATTTATTTACAAAATTATGATGTACAACTTACATTTTGGTTCCGAGTTTTGCTATTTATGTCTATTGGTGGGCAGTACACTCTGACAAACATTTATTAAAATTTATTTGTTTTTTTTACTTTTTGATTATTTACAATAAAATTTAAAAATTTTTATGTTAATAAAAATTCACATCATTAACACGTAAAACTTGTTTACTTGATGGATCTAGTTGTGTTGAAGCCGCTTCAGAAATTTTAAATGTATCATCCATAATGAAAATTTTATAAAATTACATATGAAAATATTTTATAATAGTACTAAACAAAGAAATGATGTATGAAAAATTATTGTATATTCATTAAAACTTTAAACAATCCATGTACTACTTGGTTTTAAAGTCGTCAAAAAGTTACACAACTGGTATCATAGGTCCAGGAGACCGCCAGTAGAAAACAAAATACAAATAACTCGCAACTTGTTAGCTCGTACCGAAAACGATCTTGATCACGCATAGTTCAAACAACAGTTGAAAGGTATACAAAATATACGTGATGTCGGGCCATTGGGAGGGAAGTGTTGGAGGGGTAAAAAATGACAGCGGTCTCACAGACCGCATGATACCAGTTGAGGGTTAACAAGTTTAAAAATGTTTTGGTAGGCGTTTTAATTCTGGAAAGTATAGCATTTCAGTAGACGTTATTGTTTAATATTCGGCCGTATCGTTAACTGGGCGGTGACATTGGGCGGATTTATGTAAAAATGTAAGTCGACGTCACGCGCAGGAACAGTACCGGACCAATCAGGAAGCTCGATACTGACAAATGACGTAATACTGATTGAGACGTTTTCATTGGTCGATATCGGATGACGTAGTGAACTATAATGAGCCTTCTGATTGGACAATATTAACCAATCAAAGTGACGCCTAAGAAGACATCTGATTGGTTAGGTTTGGAGATTTTTCATTGGTTAAAAATACTACACTCTGATTGGTCCTATATTATATCTGCTTTTGACGTCACACGCGCGTTGCCGTCATTGTAGGCCGCCTTACTTGCAAGACCTAAATAATTATTTTTTTCTACTGTACATCAGTTCTATTATATTTTAGTAGTATATTTTCGGATATGTTAAAGACACAAATAGTGCGAAAGAAATAAAAAATCCTTAAGTAACGCTCTTTAATGGATATTTCTTTGTTGATTTAATAACTGATAGTTAATTTAAAACGTATAATAAAAATATACACATTATGCGCCAATAGTGTAAAACTCCAATCAGCAATTCATTCCTCCTTAAAAAACGTTAGAAAAATCGTTGTGCATTGCTCTCTGTTTATTTTTGCTATAGTCAAAATTCAAGCACAAAAATTATAATAATTCTTAGAAATAAAACCGTGCGTATTTATGTACTACGCTTATGTTATTTAAGGAAGATGTTGGTTTGAACATTAAATTTAATAAACTCTTATCAGATTATATTTTTTGTACGATAAGTAAGATTAAATTTGTACGTTCTTTCATAACGACTTTGATAACATCCTTTCTTACAAATCTGATTTTTTAAATTACCTAAAATTAGGTAAATAATGAGATGTTAAATACTCGGCACAATTAATTTGAGTTTTTAGATCATTAGGGTAGAAGTTAGTTCAAACATTTACAAGTTATCTGAAATAAACTGAAAAGTAATTTGGGTTACATTTTTTGGTTTGTAACCGTATGTTTCAGTAGAAAAGTCATTTGATGAGCAAAGCAGGCCTTCTAAAAAATTTTCACTTCGCACCTTGTAAATGCGTCTTTAATATATTCACACTGCAAGGTCTAACTGTATAAAAATCTACTGTCATATGAAGAAGGTCTAAAAGTGTTTATTACACCAGTACTTCTTATGTTGTTATAATGTTTTAGTCGAAAATTGCTTCATTCTTGAAGAAAACAGAAGTATTATTTTAGCCGTGGAAGTAGCAGTTGAAAATTAAAAAATATTTAACAGTTTAATGTTTCATATAGGCAATATTAATTTTCGCATTATAATATAAAATAATGAAAAGAACTGCGAATAAGTGCGGAGAAATTTCAAAAATATTGCCTAGAAATTTTTCATATCGTTAACCGTTTTTAGTGTGACTGATTGTCGTTAAAAGGGCACAATTTATATTTTGCTCTTACTAGGTATTGTTCAAGTATATTGTAAATTTCAGTTTGGTAATGCCGGCGATTCTACTGACGATTACTTGACAAAAAAAAAACTTTAGAGACGTCCTTATTTGAATAAACTTTAATATACAATGAAAAAATCACAATGTGTTACGTTCGTATAGTAGTGTTTGCATGGTAGCCGAGAAAATAATGTCTTAAATTTAAGCAAGCTTGTGTGTGTAAACGCAATCTATTCTTGTGCTTCCTTTTTGTGAATTTTAATTTTTTATACTGTGAAAACAGTATAAATATACTGCTGTTTCATACAAATAACGATATTCATTAAGTACTCGGAAGACCTTAACAAGTTTAAAAATGTTTTTGGTAGGCGTTTTAATTCTGGAAAGTATAGCATTTCAGTAGACGTTATTGTTTAATATTCGGCCGTATCGTTAACTGGGCGGTGACAATGGGTGGATATATGTAAAAATGTAAGTCGACGTCACGCGCAGGAACAGTACCGGACCAATCAGGAAGCTCGATACTGACAAATGACGTAATACTGATTGAGACGTTTTCATTGGTCGATATCGGATGACGTAGTGAACTATAATGAGCCTTCTGATTGGACAATATTAACCAATCAAAGTGACGCCTAAGAAGACATCTGATTGGTTAGGTTTGGAGATTTTTCATTGGTTAAAAATACTACACTCTGATTGGTCCTATATTATATCTGCTTTTGACGTCACACGCGCGTTGCCGTCATTGTAGGCCGCCTTACTTGCAAGACCTAAATAATTATTTTTTTCTACTGTACATCAGTTCTATTATATTTTAGTAGTATATTTTCGGATATGTTAAAGACACAAATAGTGCGAAAGAAATAAAAATTCGTTAAGTAACGCTCTTTAATGGATATTTCTTTGTTGATTTAGGAACTGATAGTTAACTCAAAACGTATAATAAAAATATACACGTTCTGCGCCAATAGTGTAAAACTCCAATCAGCAATTCATTCCTCCTTAAAAAACGTTATAAAAATCGTTGTGCATTGCTCTCTGTTTATTTTTGCTATAGTCAAAATTCAAGCACAAAAATAATAATAATTCTTAGAAATAAAACCGTGCGTATTTATGTACTACGCTTATGTTATTTAAGGAAGATGTTGGTTTGAACATTAAATTTAATAAACTCTTATCAGATTATATTTTTTGTACGATAAGTAAGATTAAATTTGTACGTTCTTTCATAACGACTTTGATAACATCCTTCCTTACAAATCTGATTTTTTAAATTACCTAAAATTAGGTAAATAATGAGATGTTAAATACTCGGCACAATTAATTTGAGTTTTTAGATCATTAGGGTAGAAGTTAGTTCAAACATTTACAAGTTATCTGAAATAAACTGAAAAGTTAATTGGGTTACATTTTTTGGTTTGTAATCGTATGTTTCAGTAGAAAAGTCATTTGATGAGCAAAGCAGGCCTTCTAAAAAATTTTCACTTCGCACCTTGCAAATGCGTCTTTAATATATTCACACTGCAAGGTCTAACTGTATAAAAATCTACTGTCATATGAAGAAGGTCTAAAAGTGTTTATTACACCAGTACTTCTTATGTTGTTATAATGTTTTAGTCGAAAATTGCTTCATTCTTGAAGAAAACAGAAGTATTATTTTAGCCGTGGAAGTAGCAGTTGAAATTTAAAAAATATTTAACAGTTTAATGTTTCATATAGGCAATATTAATTTTCGCATTATAATATAAAATAATGAAAAGAACTGCGAATAAGCGCGGAGAAATGTCAAAAATATTGCCTAGAAATTTTTCATATCGTTAACCGTTTTTAGTGTGACTGATTGTCGTTAAAAGGGCACAATTTATATTTTGCTCTTACTAGGTATTGTTCAAGTATATTGTAAATTTCAGTTTGGTAATGCCGGCGATTCTACTGACGATTACTTGACAAAAAAAACTTTAGAGACGTCCTTATTTGAATAAACTTTAATATACAATGAAAAAATCACAATGTGTTACGTTCGTATAGTAGTGTGTGCATGGTAGCCGAGAAAATAATGTCTTAAATTTAAGCAAGCTTGTGTGTGTAAACGCAATCTATTCTTGTGCTTCCTTTTTGTGAATTTTAATTTTTTATACTGTGAAAACAGTATAAATATACTGCTGTTTCATACAAATAACGATATTCATTAAGTACTCGGAAGACCTTAACAAGTTTAAAAATGTTTTTGGTAGGCGTTTCAATTCTGGAAAGTATAGCATTTCAGTAGACGTTATTGTTTAATATTCGGCCGTATCGTTAACTGGGCGGTGACAATGGGTGGATTTATGTAAAAATGTAAGTCGACGTCACGCGCAGGAACAGTACCGGACCAATCAGGAAGCTCGATACTGACAAATGACGTAATACTGATTAAGACGTTTTCATTGGTTGATATCGGATGACGTAGTGAACTATAATGGGCCTTCTGATTGGACAATATTGACCAATCAAAGTGACGCCTAAGAAGACATCTGATTGGTTAGGTTTGGAGATTTTTCATTGGTTAAAAATACTACACTCTGATTGGTCCTATATTATATCTGCTTTTGACGTCACACGCGCGTTGCCGTCATTGTAGGCCGCCTTACTTGCAAGACCTAAATAATTATTTTTTTTACTGTACATCAGTTCTATTATATTTTAGTAGTATATTTTCGGATATGTTAAAGACACAAATAGTGCGAAAGAAATAAAAATTCGTTAAGTAACGCTCTTTAATGGATATTTCTTTGTTGATTTAGGAACTGATAGTTAACTCAAAACGTATAATAAAAATATACACGTTCTGCGCCAATTGTGTAAAACTCCAATCAGCAATTCATTCCTCCTTAAAAAACGTTAGAAAAATCGTTGTGCATTGCTCTCTGTTTATTTTTGCTATAGTCAAAATTCAAGCAAAAAAATTATAATGATTCTTAGAAATAAAACCGTACGTATTGATGTACTACGCTTATGTTATTTAAGGAAGATGTTGGTTTGAACATTAAATTTAATAAACTCTTATCAGATTATATTTTTTGTACGATAAGTAAGATTAAATTTGTACGTTCTTTCATAACGACTTTGATAACATCCTTTCTTACAAATCTGATTTTTTAAATTACTTAAAATTAGGTAAATAATGAGATGTTAAATACTCGGCACAATTAATTTGAGTTTTTAGATCATTAGGGTAGAAGTTAGTTCAAACATTTACAAGTTATCTGAAATAAACTGAAAAGTTAATTGGGTTACATTTTTTGGTTTGTAACCGTATGTTTCAGTAGAAAAGTCATTTGATGAGCAAAGCAGGCCTTCTAAAAAATTTTCACATCGCACCTTGCAAATGCGTCTTTAATATATTCACACTGCAAGGTCTAACGTTATAAAAATCTACTGTCATATGAAGAAGGTCTAAAAGTGTTTATTTCACCAGTACTTCTTATGTTGTTATAATGTTTTAGTCGAAAATTGCTTCATTCTTGAAGAAAACAGAAGTATTATTTTAGCCGTGGAAGTAGCAGTTGAAATTTAAAAATATTTAACAGTTTAATGTTTCATATAGGCAATACTAATTTTCGCATCATAAAATAAAATAATGAAAAGAACTGCGAATAAGCGCGGAGAAATGTCAAAAATATTGCCTAGAAATTTTTCACATCGTTAACCGTTTTTAGTGTGACTGATTGTCGTTAAAAGGGCACAATTTGTATTTTGCTCTTACTAGGTATTGTTCAAGTATATTGTAAATTTCAGTTTGGTAATGCCGGCGATTCTACTGACGATTACTTGACAAAAAAAAACTTTAGAGACGTCCTTATTTGAATAAACTTTAATATACAATGAAAAAATCACAATGTGTTACGTTCGTATAGTAGTGTTTGCATGGTAGCCGAGAAAATAATGTCTTAAATTTAAGCAAGCTTGTATGTGTAAACGCAATCTATTCTTGTGCTTCCTTTTTAAGAATTTTAATTTTTCATACCGTGAAAAGCAGTATAAATATACTGCTGTTTCATACAATTAACCATAATCATTCCGTACTCGGAAGACCTTAACAAGTTTAAAAATGTTTTTGGTAGGCGTTTTAATTCTGGAAAGTATAGCATTTCAGTAGACGTTATTGTTTAATATTCGGCCGTATCGTTAACTGGGCGGTGACAATGGGTGGATTTATGTAAAAATGTAAGTCGACGTCACGCGCAGGAACAGTACCGGACCAATCAGGAAGCTCGATACTGACAAATGACGTAATACTGATTAAGACGTTTTCATTGGTCGATATCGGATGACGTAGTGAACTATAATGAGCCTTCTAATTGGACAATATTGACCAATCAGTGTGACGCCTAAGAAGACATCTGATTGGTTAGGTTTGCAGATTTTTCATTGGTTAAAAATACTACACTCTGATTGGTCCTATATTATATCTGCCTTTGACGTCACACGCGCGTTGCCGTCATTGTAGGCCGCCTTACTTGCAAGACCTAAATAATTATTTTTTTTACTGTACATCAGTTCTATTATATTTTAGTAGTATATTTTGGCTACAATTTAATACATCAAACAAAACTTTTTGTTTTAAGCTCTAAATAAACCTAGAGGCCTAACCAATCCTTATTCATTTTATTTTAGATTTTTTTGTATTTCGCCACAAGCTTAGACTATAAATTAGGTAGGCCTAAATAAGATGATAATATTTCAGTCTAACAATAGGAACCTACAACCCTTTGTAACCTTTTATTTACACAAAAAATAACATCAAGTGACGGTAATTTATTGCTGGAGAAAATGGAAGCTGCTTCTAATTTTTTTAGGAACCAGTAATAGTTGGTCTATAATAATTTGGTTTCATATTTTTGACAAAATTTACACAAAAAAAGTAGAAGGCGCTGAAAGACAATAGGCCTACTTCACGAACGGGCCACGGATTTCTGTGGGAATTATCTTCGGCAACCATCAAGCATTTAGTCGCCTATCGTAGCCCTACTAGTAATTCCATTGCATTTCCGTGAATCGACAGTTAATGCTTAATATTAATGTGATATTCATAGATTGTATGCTATTCAGTTAAGTTTTGGCTATATAAATTTTACTTATCCAAAAATAAGGCAAGCAATGCGACATTTTAAAATAATAATGATAGGTCTAATTAATGTTATAATATAAAAATAATAAATTAAAACTTACCTTTTATATAGCTGTTTGTATTCAACTGTGGGGCTTGTAATCCCATGGCTTTGAAATACATATCGCTTCGTTTCAACATGATGAGACAGGAAATTTAACCGCGCAGTACTGTGGAAGTGCAGCCACGTGCAGATCGAACAGATCATAACTGAACAGAACTGATGACAGCGACTCGACTTAAGATGTGTAAAACCGGCAACATCGCGTGAATGAGTCAAAAAACGATAATAGCGTAAAATGTGTATAAAGCTGTATAACAATTTGTATAATTTTTATAACAACTGAACATCTCTTTTTACATCTGATGCATAAAACAAACTGCATCTCAATGATGCAGTTTTCGAGGTAAAAAGTCACGGCTAAGATGTAGAAATCGAGCGTCGAAGAATGTATATATATATATATATATATATATTATTTTATTAAACATTATTTTCCTTTGTTTGCACCACTACATATATGATTATGAACAGCCAAAACAAAATAAAATAAAATATAAAACTCACCTCAGAGTATTATATCATATTAAGATCTTTCGTCTCCCTCGGAGACATCATCAGGACTTTAAAAAACATAAACACAATAAAACATAAAACACAAACACAATAGTGGTCGTAGACCACGTCAATTGTTCAAAACAATAGCTATCCTAAAGCACCATTCCGCGCGCGGTTTATTCGGCCGAATGACAGTATAATCATTTTGTACCTAGTTTTATTCCTTATCTCGATTAAGTACAATTTGAAATAATTTATCATTATCAAATTCTGTCTGGCTGTTCATTAAATTTATCTTTTTATTTTTCAATTTATAAATGTAAGGAGTCAGCTCCTACATATGATTTAAAATTCTCCCGCCTGAACTCAGAGAGTCGAAATTACAGAGCTCTAGAAGAACAAACAGCTGAGCGTTAATAAACAAGTGCAATACATAGCAATGTTCTTATTATAATTGAATTTAAATTAAAATAGTTATAAACCGTGTGCGAGACAAGATTGCGAAGAATAAACATTGAATGTTGTTTCTTGTGTTTTACAGGTATGTAACAAATGTAAATAACCTTTGTAATTTGCGAAATAATAAAACATTTCGAACTTGTGTTTTACAGTGAAACTTTTCTGTTTTATTCTTAACTAATCCGGGACCCACACGATAACTAAAATAAACTCCTATTATAAAACAACATTTGCGTTTAGTCAAGCAATGGACAAACTTAGATTTGAGTTTAGATTAAGAGGCACAGCAGATGGAAAAACGAACATCATGTGCATAACCTCAATTGAAACCGCCGATAAGCGTTTGTTTGGCCTACCAGATGAATTGCAGCCAGCTACCTTACACGAGGAATTAATTAAACATACAAGTTACAAAAAAGTAAAAAAAACACTTACAAAAAGGAACCAATACCGAAAAATTTGGATAACTATAGATGAGAACTTGAAAAAAGTGTACTTTGACAATGAAGAAAATCTGCAATTCAATGATTTTTTTTAGAAGAAATTACACAGGGACATTTAGGAGAATCTACAATCACACAATCATCTGCAATAGAAGAATTATTGCAAAAATTATTAGAAGTTAATAAAAAACAAGAAAAATCTGCAGACAAAATAGCAAAAGAATTTATTCTGCAGAAATTCGACAATAAAACAGTCGATACAAACCAGTGGATAAAACAGTATGAAGATGAATGTGAAAGATTTCAAATAATTCAAGATAAAAAAAAGATTGAAGTATTAAAATTCTTTTTAGAGAAAAACTGTTTAGACTGGTATGAATGTATACTAATGAAACTTACCATTAATTCGGAGTGGTCGGAATGGAGAAAAAAATTCTGTAATACTTTTGCAAATAAAGGTTGGTCTCCAATCAGGTATGCGATAACATTTAAATACCAAACAGGCTCTCTAGTAGAATTTGCTTTAAAAAAAGAAAAATTACTTCTGGAGACAAGAAAATCAATTGATGTTGGTACCTTGATTGATCTAATATCAGTAAGTCTCCCAAACTATGTGAGTGATAAAATAGATAGAAATGCACTGTTGGAAACGGAAGATTTGTACAATGAACTAGGAAAATTAGAACACTTGGTCCATAAAAATACTGGTAAAGAAGTAAAAAAACAAACAGAATATACAAAAAAATCTAAATCACCTTGCGAAATTTGTAAAGAAAAAACCAACAAAATCAGATTTTACCAAACTCAAGACTGCTGGTTCAAGGACAATATAGAACCCAAGAAGAAGGAAAATAAGGTAAATAGAAACTTGTTAGAGTTAAATGTAAATAGTGAAGATCCAAAAAACTTGGACACACACCATTAATTGAGGTTAAGGTTATGTTAAATGGTGACTTTGAGGCATATGGACTATATGATCCAGGCTCAAATGTATCACTTATTAATGCAAAAATATTAAAACTGAAATTAAAAAATGAGCATGAAAAAAAACATAACGTCTGCATAAAATCAATTAATGGTGTTAATAATGCAGATTGCATGATAAAAATAAAAGCAAGAATAATGGATATGGAAGAAGATGTCTATGTGTTTGTAGTTAGCAACGAAAATTTTAAACATGAATTTTTAATCGGACTAGACTTAATAAAAATATTTAAGCTGAGTCACGATAATAATTTAAATATAATCCAAAATAATACAGTTAATACACGTAACACTAAAGGCACTACAGTAAAAATCTCTAAAAAAATAGATTTGATGAAAAATGATAGTAATAAAAGTTACGAAATCAATTTCAACGAGAATTTAGACACAGATCAATTCTTAATAACCACAGAACATTTACAAAAAGAAGAAAAAGAACTTATTTTAAAATTGGTAAATAAATTTGATAAAATATTTGCAAAAAATAAATTCGACATTGGCACAGTATCAGACTTCGAGGCCAGAATAGATTTAATCATAGAAAAATACTGCAGCAAACGACCATATAGGTGCACAATACAGGACAAAAGGGAAATAGAACAACAAATTTCAGAATTACTGAAAAATAATCTAATAGAAGAGTCCTACAGTCCTTTTGCAGCCCCGGTCACGCTAGCATTCAAAAAAGATGAAAACCAAAAATCTAGACTCTGTATAGATTTCAGAGATCTTAATAAAATTGTAGTACCTCAGTCACAACCATTTCCTCGTATTGAAGACTTAGTGACAAAAACAAGAAATTGTAATTACTTCTCAAAATTAGATATTAACTCAGCCTTTTGGTCTATTCCACTAAGAGTGGAAGACAGGCGAAAAACTGGATTCGTCACACAGAATGGACACTATCAGTGGACATGCCTCCCGTTTGGTTTAAAGACAGCGCCAGCAATTTTTCAGAGGGTCTTGAGTAATATCATAAGAAAAAACGAATTATCAGGTTTTACAACCAATTATATAGATGACATACTTGTATTTTCGAAATCATTCAAAGAACATCTAGAACACCTAGAACGATTAATGAGTGCAATTAAAGAAGTAGGTTTTAGGCTTAAATTTTCTAAGTGTTCGTTTGCCTCAAAGACAGTAACATATCTTGGTCACGTCATCGGCTACAATACGGTCAAACCAATGAAAGACAATCTAAGAGCTATTCGCGATTTTCCAACGCCAGCAAACCAAAAAAATATTCGACAATTTTTAGGTAAAATAAATTTCTACCACGATTATGTGCCTAAGATCGCTATTGTGCTTGAACCGCTTCATAATTTACTTCGAAAAAACCAAAAATTCATCTGGTCACAAAAATGCGAAAATGCATTTAAATTTTTGAAAGAATTCTTATGTAATGAGCCAGTTCTGACTATTTATGATCCAGACTTACCAATAAAAATATACACAGATGGAAGTATTCATGGTCTGGGAGCAATACTAAAGCAACCTCAACCCGAGGATAACAAAGAAAAACCAGTAGCATATTTCTCCAGAAAATTAAATGATGCACAAAAAAAGAAAAAAGCCATATATATAGAATGCTTAGCAATCAAAGAGGCAATTAAATTCTGGCAATACTGGCTTTTGGGCAAATCGTTCGAGGTTTATTCGGATCATAAACCATTAGAAAACTTGAAGATCAAAGCTAGACCGGATGAAGAGCTTGGCGATATGACTTACTATTTATCACAATTTCAGTTTCAGGTAAAATATAATCCTGGTAAATTTAATGCAGAGGCCGATGCACTGAGTAGAAATCCGGTACTCGAAACAGATGAAGAACAGGAAAAAGAAATAAGAACTGTAAATTCTTTAGATCTAAAAAAAATCATTGAAGACCAAAATGAAAATAATGTAGTAAAAGGTAATAAAATAATTAAAGATAAATCAGATTTACTGCTGAAAAAAGGGAAAATAATCATATCAGAAAAATTAAGCAAAGAGTTGATAAAAAAAGTCCATCATGAATTTTGTCACATTGGAGTACAGCAGATGACAAGTTTAATAAGACAATGCTACTCGACAAAAAATTTAGACACAAATATTAAGGAATTCTGCAGGAATTGTGAAATCTGCATAAAAAACAAATCCAGAGGTCAAAAGAAGTATGGTCAACTCTCTCAACTGGGACCAGCGAAACACCCATTTGAAATAATATCCATTGATACAATTGGAGGATTTGGCGGATCAAGATCCACAAAAAAATATTTACACTTGCTGGTGGACCACTTTACCAGGTACGCATACATCTTAACGTCAAAAACACAAACGGGAAAGGATTTTATAAAACTGACCAAAATGGTAACCGATGAAAATGTAGGTAAAATTCTGACAGACCAATACCCCGGTATTAATTCAGAAGAATATAAAGATTTCTTAGAAAGCCAGAATGTACCACTAATTTTCACGGCTGTCAATGCTCCCTTTTCAAATGGTTTGAACGAACGATTGAACCAAACTTTGACTAATAAAATAAGATGTATAGTCAACCAAAAAAACAGGAAAATAGCATGGACAACTGCTGCGCACGAATGTATAAAAAAATATAATGAAACTATACATACAGTGACAAAATTTAGTCCAAAATATCTATTAGAGGGTGTTGATACATCAATAAAGCCAAATGAATTAAAAAAAACATTTTCACCAGAAGACCTGAAGATAAACAGAGAAAGGGCTCTGGAAAACAGCATCAAATACCATAATTATAATAAAAAGAATTATGATAGAAACAGAGTTACCCATGAATTCCAGGAGGGCGAGTCTATATACGTGGAAAATGGTAACAAACTGAACAGAAGAAAAACGGATGAATTAAGAATAGGACCATACCAAATCGAAGAAAAAATATCAGATTCGCTCTACAGAATTAACACAGGCCACAAGAAAAAGGAATCAAATCTGTTTCACATTTCGAAGCTGATCCCTAAGGACCACGATCAAGAAAAATGAATTTTTCTCTCCGAAGGGGGGGAGATGTAAGGAGTCAGCTCCTACATATGATTTAAAATTCTCCCGCCTGAACTCAGAGAGTCGAAATTACAGAGCTCTAGAAGAACAAACAGCTGAGCGTTAATAAACAAGTGCAATACATAGCAATGTTCTTATTATAATTGAATTTAAATTAAAATAGTTATAAACCGTGTGCGAGACAAGATTGCGAAGAATAAACATTGAATGTTGTTTCTTGTGTTTTACAGGTATGTAACAAATGTAAATAACCTTTGTAATTTGCGAAATAATAAAACATTTCGAACTTGTGTTTTACAGTGAAACTTTTCTGTTTTATTCTTAACTAATCCGGGACCCACACGATAACTAAAATAAACTCCTATTATATAAATATAATATTTCTCCAACTGCCATAATTTGTTACTATCAAAACATATTTCTAAAATTTCCAAATTATTTTCATGACTGCTTATTTTATGCCCTTTCGTCAGCAGATGTTCTGCCACATTAGAACTTTTACATTCCTTTTTTTAATAAGCAGCTTAATGCTCAGAAAATTAGTATATGATAAAATACTCTGAGGTGAGTTTTATATTTTATTTTATTTTGTTTTGGCTGTTCAAAATCATATATGTAGTGGTGCAAACAAAGGAAAATAATGTTTAATAAAATAATATATATATATATATATATATATATATATATATATATATATTACGATACGTAGAAGGCAACTGAAAAATCTAATTCAAAATATCTTGAGACGAATTAATTTTTATCACAGGGTCAGCCAATTATATGACTAAAGCACATAAAAACAGAAGAGGTGGAGGTATAAATGACACTAGTCAGAGTTATCTCATCTGAGATTCATGAATTTCATTTTACAATCAATCCCTGTTGATAATGAAATACAGGTGTCATTCGGAGAGTCGAAAGTACATGATTTTCCGAAGGACTGGCATTCTGATAAGTATAATTATAAATGCTGTGAGAAGACCATGTAAACTAACTCAACATATCTCACTCAGAAAAGATTTTAGAGGTTCAAACCACCTTGTCCGCTGCTTACCTAAAATACAACTTTCATTGCACAACAATTTCAACAGCCAGCATTTTAGTTTACTGACAAATTGGATTGAAAATAAGTAATTTTATTAGCCTACCTTGCTTAAGAGAACGCATGAATTGTTCGGTTTCGGAACGTTAAAAAGTCGCATCTGATAATGCTTATTAAATTGTAATATTCGAACAAGCCTACATAATGCCTACATAATGCCTACATAAACACTGATTACAGGCCTAAAACTCTATAAAATCACAGCTACCGGGATCGTAATTTTTCTGCTTATACTTTCGCTACGACAATTAAGCGAATGCTGTCGCCGAATTATTTTTAATTTATCTCATCTGTACAAATCAGGTGTTAAAGATTATAGTTTTACACTGCCTGTGTAGAAGATATAAATACTGCTTATAAATTTCCCGTTAACTAACAGATCCTAAATCAACGAAAAATAGACTTGACAAGACGTTACTTGACAAATCATTTTTGACCTACGCTATTATTGTGTTTAATAGAAACAAAAATATATGTATCAAAATATAACTGGTATTCAACAAACGATCTATTAGGGTTGCGTGAGTAAGTCGGGCCAATTTGATTGTGATGCGCATGTGACGTCAACGGCTCAGGTAATAATTGCCCAATCAGAGTCTCATATTTTCGGCCAATAAGAAAGCCCAGTTTTAACCAATCACAAGTCTTCTTTTGCGTCATTTTGATTGGTTAATATTGTCCAATCAGAGAGTTTATATTACTGTACAACGTCACACCGATGTCAACCAATGACAAAGTGTCTTGAGTGTTACGTCATTCGTTTGGATATGCTGCTTTCTGATTGGTCCGTACTGATTCTAGGCGTCACGTCGAGTGTGATTGTAATATGAAGTCCACACCCAATGACAACTTCTAGTTAACGGTAGGGCAGAACATATGAAGGTACCTTTTAATGAGATTTATAGTTTCTTGGTAAATATCACTTACGAAATATGAAGTACCCCATTGTAGAGATCTTTCGAGTTCTTAAGGAAATTAAAAATTGGTTTCTGTTGCTGCTAAATGTTAACAAGGTTTTTTAAAAAATCACGAGTGTTCATTCGATACCGACACAAAGAAAAAAAACAAAAGAAGGTTATCTATTTTTCCTAGTTGTTCGATTTTTGTAACCTAATTTTTGGCCAGTAATGTATCATATTTTTAAGGGAATGACTTTATACAACTGTAAATAAATATTACGATACGTAGAAGGCAGTTGAAAAATCTAATTCAAAATTTTTTGAGACGAAACAAAGTCAATATCCTACCGGGTAAGAAAATATACCTCATTAATCCGTTTTATAACAAGAAAACTATTTTGCTCTACCAACGAGCATTAGTCGAAAAATAATAATCAACGGTTTGACTAAATGATAATATAATGGCCAATGTGATTTCGAGAAATGTTTTCTGGCTTTACTCTGATTTCATTAGTTCCTGTATTTTAAGGTGGATGAAATTTTTTGTGGCCATAATGAAAAGGTAGAGTGTTAAAAATTTTTGGAACGTAATTTGCTAGTTTCTGCAGGAAATAAATGTATTCATTTTTATCACAGGGTCAGCCAATTATATGACTAAAGCACGTAAGAACAGAAGAGGTAGAGGTATAAATGACACTAGTCAGGGTAATATTATCTGAGATTCATGAATTTCATTTTACAATCAAACCGTTTTGATAATGAAATACAGGTGTCATTCGGAGAGTCGAAAGAACATGATTTTACGAAGGACCGGCATTCTTATAAGTATAATTATAAATGCTGTGAGAAGACCATGTAAACCAACTCAACTCATCTCACTCAGAAAAGAAAGCATTTGACAATCTGGACTGGAGTAAAATGTTTAAAACATTGAAAAGGCTAGGAATTAAATACAAAGAAAGGAAAGTTATCTACAGTCTGTATAAGAATCAAACGGCTGTTTTGAGAATCGAGGGGTACGAAAAAGAGGCTGCTGTAAGAAAAGGTGTACGACAAGGTTGTTCTTTGTCACCACTACTTTTTAACTTGTATATAGAAGAGACTATAAATGAAGTGAAGGAGAAATTTGACGTAGGAATAAAAATTCAAGGAGAAACAATAAAAATGTTGAGATTCGCCGATGATATAGTAGTATTAGCCGAGGCAAAGAATGAACTAGAGGATGCCTTAAATGGAATGGATGAGATCTTGAGGAAGGATTACTTCATGAAAATTAATAAGAACAAAACGAAAGTGTTGTGCAGCAGCAAGAGTGGTTTAGAAGAGATGGGAAATTTAAAAGTAGGCAACGAAAACATACAGGAAGTTGGGGAATTCTGCTATCTAGGGAGTAAAATAACAAAGGATGGTAGAAGCACGAGTGATATCAAGAGTAGAATTGCTCAAGCTAGAAAAGCCTTTGAAATGAAAAACAGCTTACTGACTACAAACATTGATTTACAGATTAGGAAAAATTTCTTAAAACATTATGTTTGGAGTGTAGCATTATACGGAAGTGAAACGTGGGTGATAGGGGCTGTAGAACGGAAGAGGATAGAAGCTTTTGAAATGTGGTGTTATAGGAAAATGTTAAAGATTAGGTGGGTGGACAAAATAAGTAATTTAGAGGTTCTTAGGCGAGTGGATGAAAAAAGAAGTATATGGAAGCATCTTACCAAAAGAAGGGATAGGCTAGTGGGGCATATCCTAAGACATCCAGGTATTGGGCTATCAATAATGGAGGGTAACATTGAGGGAGTACATTGTAGAGGGAGGCAAAGATTAGAATATATAAAGCAAATTACAAAAGATGTAGGGTGTTACAGGTATGTAGATATGAAACGACTTGCGCAAGATAGAACAGGTTGGAGAACTGCATCAAACCAGTCGAGAGACTGATGACAAAAAAAAAAAATTTCGAAAAAGGTTTTCTGGCTTTACTCTTATTTCATTAGTTCCTGTATTTTAAGATGGATGAAATTTATTGTGGCTTTAATGAAAAGGTAGAGTGTTAAACATTTTTTGCACGTAATTTGCTAGTTCCTGACCGTAAATATGTATTCATTGTTATCACAGAGTCAGCCAATTATATGACTAAACCACGTAAGAACAGAAGAGGTAGAGGTATATATGACAGTAGTCGGAGTTATCTCATCTGAGATTCATGAATTTCATTTTACAATCAAACCCTGTTGATAATGAAATACCGGTGTCATTCGGAGAGTCGAAAGTACATGATTTTCCGAAGGACTCGCATCCTGATAAGTATAATTATAAACGCTGTAAGAAGACCATGTAAACCAACTCAACTCATCTCACTCAGAAAAGATTTTAGAGGTTCAAACCACCTTGTCCGCTGCTTACCTAAAAAACAACTTTCATTGCACAACAATTTCAACAGCCTGCATTTTAGTTTACTGACAAATTGGATTGAAAATAAGTAATGTTATTAATCTACCTTGCTTAAGAGAACTCATGAATTGTTCGGTTTCGGAACGTTAAAAAGTCGCATCTGATAATGCTTATAAAATTGTAATATTCGAACAAGCTGCCTACATAAACACTGATTACAGGCCTAAAATTCTATAAAATCACAGCTATCGGGATCGTAATTTTTCTCCTTATACTTTCGCTACGACAATTAAGCGAATACAGTCGCCGAATTATTTTTTATTTATCTCATCTGTACGAATCAGGTGTTAAAGGTTATAGTTTTACACTGCCTGTGTAGAAGATATAAATACTGCTTATAAATTTCCCGTTAACTAACAGATCCTAAATCAACGAAAAATAGACTTGAGAAGACGTTACTTGACAAATCATTTTTGACCTACGCTTTTATTGTGTTTAAGAGAAACAAAAATATACGTATCAAAATACTATAACTGGTATTCAACAAACGTTCTATTAGGGTTGCGTGAGTAAGTCGGGCCAATTTGATTGTGATGCGCATGTGACGTCAACGGCTCAGGTAATAATTGCCCAATCAGAGTCTCGTATTTTCGGCCAATAAGAAAGCCCAGTTTTAACCAATCACAAGTCTTCTTTTGCGTCATTTTGATTGGTTAATATTGTCCAATCAGAGAGTTTTTTATTACTGTACTACGTCACACCGATGTCAACCAATGACAAAGTGTCTTGAGCGTTACGTCATTCGTCAGGATATGCTGCTTTCTGATTGGTCCGTACTGATTCTGGGCGTCACTTTGAGTATGATTGTAATATAAAGTCCACACCCAATGACAACTTCCAGTTAATGGTAGGGCAGAACATATTATGAAGGTACCTTTCAATGAGTTATATAGTTTCTAGGTAAATATCACTTACCAAATATGTAGTAGGCCTAGTCTATATTTTCGGATTTGTGAAAGGCACAAATAGTGTGAAAGAAATAAAAATTCGTTGAGTAACGCTCTCTAATGATTATTTTCTTGTTGATTTAGGAACTGTTCGTTAACTCAAAACGTATAATAAAAATATACACGTTCTGCGCCAATAGTGAAAAACTCCAATCAGCAATTCATTCCTCCTTAAGAAACGTTAGAAAAATCGTTGAGCATTGCTCTCTGTTTATTATTGCTATATTCAAAATTCAAGCAAAAAAATTATAATAATTCTTAGAAATAAAACCGTGCGTATTGATGTACTACGCCTATGTTATTTAAGGAAGATGTTGGTTTGAACATTAAATTTAATAAACTCTTATCAGATTATATTTTTTGTACGATTAGTAAGATTAAATTTGTACGTTCTTTCATAACGACTTTGATAACATCCTTCCTTACAAATCTGATTTTTTAAATTACTTAAAATTAGGTAAATAATGAGATGTTAAATACTCGGCACAATTAATTTGAGTTTTTAGATCATTAGGGTAGAAGTTAGTTCAAACATTTACAAGTTATCTGAAATAAACTGAAAAGTTAATTGGGTTACATTTTTTGGTTTGTAACCGTATGTTTCAGTAGAAAAGTCATTTGATGAGCAAAGCAGGCCTTCTAAAAAATTTTCACTTCGCACCTTGCAAATGCGTCTTTAATATATTCACACTGCAAGGTCTAACTGTATAAAAATCTACTGTCATATGAAGAAGGTCTAAAAGTGTTTATAACACCAGTACTTCTTATGTTGTTATAATGTTTTAGTCGAAAATTGCTTCATTCTTGAAGAAAACAGAAGTATTATTTTAGCCGTGGAAGTAGCAGTTGAAATTTAAAAAATATTTAACAGTTTAATGTTTCATATAGGCAATATTAATTTTCGCATTATAATATAAAATAATGAAAAGAACTGCGAATAAGTGCGGAGAAATTTCAAAAATATTGCCTAGAAATTTTTCATATCGTTATTCGTTTTTAGTGTGACTGATTGTCGTTAAAAGGGCACAATTTCTATTTTGCTCTTACTAGGTATTGTTCAAGTATATTGTAAATTTCAGTTTGGTAATGCCGGCGATTCTACTGACGATTACCTGACAAAAAAAACTTTAGAGACGTCCTTATTTGAATAAACTTTAATATACAATGAAAAAATCACAATGTGTTACGTTCGTATAGTAGTGTTTGCATGGTAGCCGAGAAAATAATGTCTTAAATTTAAGCAAGCTTGTATGTGTAAACGCAATCTATTCTTGTGCTTCCTTTTTGTGAATTTTAATTTTTTATACTGTGAAAACAGTATAAATATACTGCTGTTTCATACAAATAACGATATTCCTTCCGTACTCGGAAGACCTTAACAAGTTTGAAAATGTTTTTGGTAGGCGTTTTAATTCTGGAAAGTATAGCATTTCAGTAGACGTTATTGTTTAATATTCGGCCGCATCGTTAACTGGGCGGTGACAATGGGCGGATATATGTAAAAATGTAAGTCGACGTCACGCGCAGGGACAGTACCGGACCAATCAGGAAGCTCGATACTGACAAATGACGTAATACTGATTGAGACGTTTTCATTGGTCGATATCGGATGACGTAGTGAACTATAATGAGCCTTCTGATTGGACAATATTAACCATTCAAAGTGACGCCTAAGAAGACATCTGATTGGTTAGGTTTGGAGATTTTTCATTGGTTAAAAATACTACACTCTGATTGGTCCTATATTATATCTGCCTTTGACGTCACACGCGCGTTGCCGTCATTGTAGGCCGCCTTACTTGCAAGACCTAAATAATTATTTTTTTCTACTGTACATCAGTTCTATTATATTTTAGTAGTATATTTTCGGATATGTTAAAGACACAAATAGTGCGAAAGAAATAAAAATTCGTTAAGTAACGCTCTTTAATGGATATTTCTTTGTTGATTTAGGAACTGATAGTTAACTCAAAACGTATAATAAAAATATACACGTTCTGCGCCAATAGTGTAAAACTCCAATCAGCAATTCATTCCTCCTTAAAAAACGTTAGAAAAATCGTTGTGCATTGCTCTCTGTTTATTTTTGCTATAGTCAAAATTCAAGCAAAAAAATTATAATAATTCTTAGAAATAAAACCGTGCGTATTGATGTACTACGCCTATGTTATTTAAGGAAGATGTTGGTTTGAACATTAAATTTAATAAACTCTTATCAGATTATATTTTTTGTACGATTAGTAAGATTAAATTTGTACGTTCTTTCATAACGACTTTGATAACATCCTTCCTTACAAATCTGATTTTTTAAATTACTTAAAATTAGGTAAATAATGAGATGTTAAATACTCGGCACAATTAATTTGAGTTTTTAGATCATTAGGGTAGAAGTTAGTTCAAACATTTACAAGTTATCTGAAATAAACTGAAAAGTTAATTGGGTTACATTTTTTGGTTTGTAACCGTATGTTTCAGTAGAAAAGTCATTTGATGAGCAAAGCAGGCCTTCTGAAAAATTTTCACTTCGCACCTTGCAAATGTGTCTTTAATATATTCACACTGCAAGGTCTAACTGTATAAAAATCTACTGTCATATGAAGAAGGTCTAAAAGTGTTTATTACACCAGTACTTCTTATGTTGTTATAATGTTTTAGTCGAAAATTGCTTCATTCTTGAAGAAAACAGAAGTATTATTTTAGCCGTGGAAGTAGCAGTTGAAATTTAAAAAATATTTAACAGTTTAATGTTTCATATAGGCAATATTAATTTTCGCATTATAATATAAAATAATGAAAAGAACTGCGAATAAGTGCGGAGAAATTTCAAAAATATTGCCTAGAAATTTTTCATATCGTTAACCGTTTTTAGTGTGACTGATTGTCGTTAAAAGGGCACAATTTCTATTTTGCTCTTACTAGGTATTGTTCAAGTATATTGTAAATTTCAGTTTGGTAATGCCGGCGATTCTACTGACGATTACTTGACAAAAAAAAACTTTAGAGACGTCCTTATTTGAATAAACTTTAATATACAATGAAAAAATCACAATGTGTTACGTTCGTATAGTAGTGTTTGCATGGTAGCCGAGAAAATAATGTCTTAAATTTAAGCAAGCTTGTATGTGTAAACGCAATCTATTCTTGTGCTTCCTTTTCGTGAATTTTAATTTTTTATACTGTGAAAACAGTATAAATATACTGCTGTTTCATACAAATAACGATATTCATTCCGTACTCGGAAGACCTTAACAAGTTTAAAAATGTTTTTGGTAGGCGTTTTAATTCTGGAAAGTATAGCATTTCAGTAGACGTTATTGTTTAATATTCGGCCGTATCGTTAACTGTGCGGTGACAATGGGTGGATTTATGTAAAAATGTAAGTCGACGTCACGCGCAGGAACAGTACCGGACCAATCAGGAAGCTCGATACTGACAAATGACGTAATACTGATTGAGACGTTTTCATTGGTCGATATCGGATGACGTAGTGAACTATAATGAGCCTTCTGATTGGACAATATTGACCAATCAAAGTGACGCCTAAGAAGACATCTGATTGGTTAGGTTTGGAGATTTTTCATTGGTTAAAAATACTACACTCTGATTGGTCCTATATTATATCTGCCTTTGACGTCACACGCGCGTTGCCGTCATTGTAGGCCGCCTTACTTGCAAGACCTAAATAATTATTTTTTTTACTGTACATCAGTTCTATTATATTTTAGTAGTATATTTTGGCTACAACTTAATACATCAAACAAAACTTTTTGTTTTAAGCTCTAAATAAACCTAGAGGCCTAACCAATCCTTATTCATTTTATTTAAGATTTTTTTGTATTTCGCCACAAGCTTAGACTATAAATTAGGTAGGCCTAAATAAGATGATAATATTTCAGTCTAACAATAGGAACCTACAACCCTTTGTAACCTTTTATTTACACAAAAAATAACATCAAGTGACGGTAATTTATTGCTGGAGAAAATGGAAGCTGCTTCTAATTTTTTTAGGAACCAGTAATAGTTGGTCTATAATAATTTGGTTTCATATTTTTGACAAAATTTACACAAAAAAAGTAGAAGGCGCTGAAAGATAATAGGCCTACTTCACGAACGGGCCACGGATTTCTGTGGGAATTATCTTCGGCAACCATCAAGCATTTAGTCGCCTATCGTAGCCCTACTAGTAATTCCATTGCAGTTCCGTGAATCGACAGTTAATGCTTAATATTAATGTGATATTCATAGATTGTATGCTATTCAGTTAAGTTTTGGCTATATAAATTTTACTTATCCAAAAATAAGGCAAGCAATGCGACATTTTAAAATAATAATGATAGGTCTAATTAATGTTATAATATAAAAATAATAAATTAAAACTTACCTTTTATATAGCTGTTTGTATTCAACTCTGGGGCTTGTAATCCCATGGCTTTGAAATACATATCGCTTCGTTTCAACATGATGAGACAGGAAATTTAACCGCGCAGTACTGTGGAAGTGCAGCCACGTGCAGATCGAACAGATCATAACTGAACAGAACTGATGACAGCGACTCGACTTAAGATGTGTAAAACCGGCAACATCGCGTGAATGAGTCAAAAAACGATAATAGCGTAAAATGTGTATAAAGCTGTATAACAATTTGTATAATTTTTATAACAACTGAACATCTCTTTTTACATCTGATGCATAAAACAAACTGCATCTCAATGATGCAGTTTTCGAGGTAAAAAGTCACGGCTAAGATGTAGAAATCGAGCGTCGAAGAATGTATATATATATATATATATATATATATATTATTTTATTAAACATTATTTTCCTTTGTTTGCACCTCTACATATATGATTATGAACAGCCAAAACAAAATAAAATAAAATATAAAACTCACCTCAAAAAAAAAAAAAAAAAAAAAAAAAAAACTCACCTCAAAAAAAAAAAAAAAAAAAAAAAAAAAAAAAAAAAAAAAAAAAAAAAAAAAAAAAAAAAAAAAATACTCTGAGGTGAGTTTTATATTTTATTTTATTTTGTTTTGGCTGTTCATAATCATATATGTAGTGGTGCAAACAAAGGAAAATAATGTTTAATAAAATAATATATATATATATATATATATATATTACGATACGTAGAAGGCAACTGAAAAATCTAATTCAAAATATCTTGAGACGAATTAATTTTTATCACAGGGTCAGCCAATTATATGACTAAAGCACATAAAAACAGAAGAGGTGGAGGTATAAATGACACTAGTCAGAGTTATCTCATCTGAGATTCATGAATTTCATTTTACAAACAAACCCTGTTGATAATGAAATACAGGTGTCATTCGGAGAGTCGAAAGTACATGATTTTCCGAAGGACTGGCATTCTGATAAGTATAATTATAAATGCTGTGAGAAGACCATGTAAACTAACTCAACATATCTCACTCAGAAAAGATTTTAGAGGTTCAAACCACCTTGTCCGCTGCTTACCTAAAATACAACTTTCATTGCACAACAATTTCAACAGCCAGCATTTTAGTTTACTGACAAATTGGATTGAAAATAAGTAATTTTATTAGCCTACCTTGCTTAAGAGAACGCATGAATTGTTCGGTTTCGGAACGTTAAAAAGTCGCATCTGATAATGCTTATAAAATTGTAATATTCGAACAAGCCTACATAATGCCTACATAAACACTGATTACAGGCCTAAAACTCAATAAAATCACAGCTACCGGGATCGTAATTTTTCTGCTTATACTTTCGCTACGACAATTAAGCGAATGCTGTCGCCGAATTATTTTTTATTTATCTCATCTGTACGAATCAGGTGTTAAAGATTATAGTTTTACACTGCCTGTGTAGAAGATATAAATACTGCTTATAAATTTCCCGTTAACTAACAGATCCTAAATCAACGAAAAATAGACTTGACAAGACGTTACTTGACAAATCATTTTTGACCTACGCTATTATTGTGTTTAATAGAAACAAAAATATATGTATCAAAATATAACTGGTATTCAACAAACGATCTATTAGGGTTGCGTGAGTAAGTCGGGCCAATTTGATTGTGATGCGCATGTGACGTCAACGGCTCAGGTAATAATTGCCCAATCAGAGTCTCGTATTTTCGGCCAATAAGAAAGCCCAGTTTTAACCAATCACAAGTCTTCTTTTGCGTCATTTTGATTGGTTAATATTGTCCAATCAGAGAGTTTATATTACTGTACAACGTCACACCGATGTCAACCAATGACAAAGTGTCTTGAGCGTTACGTCATTCGTTTGGATATGCTGCTTTCTGATTGGTCCGTACTGATTCTAGGCGTCACGTCGAGTGTGATTGTAATATGAAGTCCACACCCAATGACAACTTCTAGTTAACGGTAGGGCAGAACATATGAAGGTACCTTTTAATGAGATTTATAGTTTCTTGGTAAATATCACTTACGAAATATGAAGTACCCCATTGTAGAGATCTTTCGAGTTCTTAAGGAAATTAAAAATTGGTTTCTGTTGCTGCTAAATGTTAACACGGTTTTTTAAAAAATCACGAGTGTTCATTCGATACCGACACAAAGAAAAAAAACAAAAGAAGGTTATCTATTTTTCCTAGTTGTTCGATTTTTGTAACCTAATTTTTGGCCAGTAATGTATCATATTTTTAAGGGAATGACTTTATACAACTGTAAATAAATATTACGATACGTAGAAGGCAGTTGAAAAATCTAATTCAAAATTTTTTGAGACGAAACAAAGTCAATATCCTACCGGGTAAGAAAATATACCTCATTAATCCGTTTTATAACAAGAAAACTATTTTGCTCTACCAACGAGCATTAGTCGAAAAATAATAATCAACGGTTTGACTAAATGATAATATAATGGCCAATGTGATTTCGAGAAATGTTTTCTGGCTTTACTCTGATTTCATTAGTTCCTGTATTTTAAGGTGGATGAAATTTTTTGTGGCCATAATGAAAAGGTAGAGTGTTAAAAATTTTTGGAACGTAATTTGCTAGTTTCTGCAGGAAATAAATGTATTCATTTTTATCACAGGGTCAGCCAATTATATGACTAAAGCACGTAAGAACAGAAGAGGTAGAGGTATAAATGACACTAGTCAGGGTAATATTATCTGAGATTCATGAATTTCATTTTACAATCAAACCGTTTTGATAATGAAATACAGGTGTCATTCGGAGAGTCGAAAGAACATGATTTTACGAAGGACCGGCATTCTTATAAGTATAATTATAAATGCTGTGAGAAGACCATGTAAACCAACTCAAATCATCTCACTCAGAAAAGAAAGCATTTGACAATCTGGACTGGAGTAAAATGTTTAAAACATTGAAAAGGCTAGGAATTAAATACAAAGAAAGGAAAGTTATCTACAGTCTGTATAAGAATCAAACGGCTGTTTTGAGAATCGAGGGGTACGAAAAAGAGGCTGCTGTAAGAAAAGGTGTACGACAAGGTTGTTCTTTGTCACCACTACTTTTTAACTTGTATATAGAAGAGACTATAAATGAAGTGAAGGAGAAATTTGACGTAGGAATAAAAATTCAAGGAGAAACAATAAAAATGTTGAGATTCGCCGATGATATAGTAGTATTAGCCGAGGCAAAGAATGAACTAGAGGATGCCTTAAATGGAATGGATGAGATCTTGAGGAAGGATTACTTCATGAAAATTAATAAGAACAAAACGAAAGTGTTGTGCAGCAGCAAGAGTGGTTTAGAAGAGATGGGAAATTTAAAAGTAGGCAACGAAAACATACAGGAAGTTGGGGAATTCTGCTATCTAGGGAGTAAAATAACAAAGGATGGTAGAAGCACGAGTGATATCAAGAGTAGAATTGCTCAAGCTAGAAAAGCCTTTGAAATGAAAAACAGCTTACTGACTACAAACATTGATTTACAGATTAGGAAAAATTTCTTAAAACATTATGTTTGGAGTGTAGCATTATACGGAAGTGAAACGTGGGTGATAGGGGCTGTAGAACGGAAGAGGATAGAAGCTTTTGAAATGTGGTGTTATAGGAAAATGTTAAAGATTAGGTGGGTGGACAAAATAAGTAATTTAGAGGTTCTTAGGCGAGTGGATGAAAAAAGAAGTATATGGAAGCATCTTACCAAAAGAAGGGATAGGCTAGTGGGGCATATCCTAAGACATCCAGGTATTGGGCTATCAATAATGGAGGGTAACATTGAGGGAGTACATTGTAGAGGGAGGCAAAGATTAGAATATATAAAGCAAATTACAAAAGATGTAGGGTGTTACAGGTATGTAGATATGAAACGACTTGCGCAAGATAGAACAGGTTGGAGAACTACATCAAACCAGTCGAGAGACTGATGACAAAAAAAAAATTTCGAAAAAGGTTTTCTGGCTTTACTCTTATTTCATTAGTTCCTGTATTTTAAGATGGATGAAATTTATTGTGGCTTTAATGAAAAGGTAGAGTGTTAAACATTTTTTGCACGTAATTTGCTAGTTCCTGACCGTAAATATGTATTCATTGTTATCACAGAGTCAGCCAATTATATGACTAAACCACGTAAGAACAGAAGAGGTAGAGGTATATATGACAGTAGTCGGAGTTATCTCATCTGAGATTCATGAATTTCATTTTACAATCAAACCCTGTTGATAATGAAATACCGGTGTCATTCGGAGAGTCGAAAGTACATGATTTTCCGAAGGACTCGCATCCTGATAAGTATAATTATAAACGCTGTAAGAAGACCATGTAAACCAACTCAACTCATCTCACTCAGAAAAGATTTTAGAGGTTCAAACCACCTTGTCCGCTGCTTACCTAAAAAACAACTTTCATTGCACAACAATTTCAACAGCCTGCATTTTAGTTTACTGACAAATTGGATTGAAAATAAGTAATGTTATTAATCTACCTTGCTTAAGAGAACTCATGAATTGTTCGGTTTCGGAACGTTAAAAAGTCGCATCTGATAATGCTTATAAAATTGTAATATTCGAACAAGCTGCCTACATAAACACTGATTACAGGCCTAAAATTCTATAAAATCACAGCTATCGGGATCGTTATTTTTCTCCTTATACTTTCGCTACGACAATTAAGCGAATACAGTCGCCGAATTATTTTTTATTTATCTCATCTGTACGAATCAGGTGTTAAAGGTTATAGTTTTACACTGCCTGTGTAGAAGATATAAATACTGCTTATAAATTTCCCGTTAACTAACAGATCCTAAATCAACGAAAAATAGACTTGAGAAGACGTTACTTGACAGATCATTTTTGACCTACGCTTTTATTGTGTTTAAGAGAAACAAAAATATACGTATCAAAATACTATAACTGGTATTCAACAAACGTTCTATTAGGGTTGCGTGAGTAAGTCGGGCCAATTTGATTGTGATGCGCATGTGACGTCAACGGCTCAGGTAATAATTGCCCAATCAGAGGCTCGTATTTTCGGCCAATAAGAAAGCCCAGTTTTAACCAATCACAAGTCTTCTTTTGCGTCATTTTGATTGGTTAATATTGTCCAATCAGAGAGTTTTTTATTACTGTACTACGTCACAACGATGTCAACCAATGACAAAGTGTCTTGAGCGTTACGTCATTCGTCAGGATATGCTGCTTTCTGATTGGTCCGTACTGATTCTGGGCGTCACTTTGAGTATGATTGTAATATAAAGTCCACACCCAATGACAACTTCCAGTTAACGGTAGGGCAGAACATATTATGAAGGTACCTTTCAATGAGTTATATAGTTTCTAGGTAAATATCACTTACCAAATATGTAGTAGGCCTAGTCTATATTTTCGGATTTGTGAAAGGCACAAATAGTGTGAAGAAATAAAAATTCGTTGAGTAACGCTCTCTAATGATTATTTTCTTAATGATTTAGGAACTGTTCGTTAACTCAAAACGTATAATAAAAATATACACGTTCTGCGCCAATAGTGTAAAACTCCAATCAGCAATTCATTCCTCCTTAAGAAACGTTAGAAAAATCGTTGAGCATTGCTCTCTGTTTATTATTGCTATAGTCAAAATTCAAGCACAAAAATTTTAACAATTCTTAGAAATAAAACCGTGCGTATTTATGTACTACGCTTATGTTATTTAAGGAAGATGTTGGTTTGAACATTAAATTTAATAAACTCTTATCAGATTATATTTTTTGTACGATAAGTAAGATTAAATTTGTACGTTCTTTCATAACGACTTTGATAACATCCTTTCTTACAAATCTGATTTTTTAAATTACTTAAAATTAGGTAAATAATGAGATGTTAAATACTCGGCACAATTAATTTGAGTTTTTAGATCATTAGGGTAGAAGTTAGTTCAAACATTTACAAGTTATCTGAAATAAACTGAAAAGTTAATTGGGTTACATTTTTTGGTTTGTAACCGTATGTTTCAGTAGAAAAGTCATTTGATGAGCAAAGCAGGCCTTCTAAAAAATTTTCACTTCGCACCTTGCAAATGCGTCTTTAATATATTCACACTGCAAGGTCTAACTGTATAAAAATCTACTGTCATATGAAGAAGGTCTAAAAGTGTTTATTTCACCAGTACTTCTTATGTTGTTATAATGTTTTAGTCGAAAATTGCTTCATTCTTGAAGAAAACAGAAGTATTATTTTAGCCGTGGAAGTAGCAGTTGAAATTTACAAATATTTAACAGTTTAATGTTTCATATAGGCAATATAAATTTTCGCATCATAAAATAAAATAATGAAAAGTACTGCGAATAAGCGCGGAGAAATGTCAAAAATATTGCCTAGAAATTTTTCACATCGTTAACCGTTTTTAGTGTGACTGATTGTCGTTAAAAGGGCACAATTTCTATTTTGCTCTTACTAGGTATTGTTCAAGTATATTGTAAATTTCAGTTTGGTAATGCCGGCGATTCTACTGACGATTACTTGACAAAAAAAAACTTTAGAGACGTCCTTATTTGAATAAACTTTAATATACAATGAAAAAATCACAATGTGTTACGTTCGTATAGTAGTGTTTGCATGGTAGCCGAGAAAATAATGTCTTAAATTTAAGCAAGCTTGTATGTGTAAACGCAATCTATTCTTGTGCTTCCTTTTTGTGAATTTTAATTTTTTATACTGTGAAAACAGTATAAATATACTGCTGTTTCATACAAATAACGATATTCATTCCGTACTCGGCAGACCTTAACAAGTTTAAAAATGTTTTTGGTAGGCGTTTTAATTCTGGAAAGTATAGCATTTCAGTAGACGTTATTGTTTAATATTCGGCCGCACCGTTAACTGGGCGGTGACAATGGGCGGATATATGTAAAAATGTAAGTCGACGTCACGCGCAGGGACAGTACCGGACCAATCAGGAAGCTCGATACTGACAAATGACGTAATACTGATTGAGACGTTTTCATTGGTCGATATCGGATGACGTAGTGAACTATAATGAGCCTTCTGATTGGACAATATTAACCAATCAAAGTGACGCCTAAGAAGACATCTGATTGGTTAGGTTTGGAGATTTTTCATTGGTTAAAAATACTACACTCTGATTGGTCCTATATTATATCTGCCTTTGACGTCACACGCGCGTTGCCGTCATTGTAGGCCGCCTTACTTGCAAGACCGAAATAATTATTTTTTTCTACTGTACATCAGTTCTATTATATTTTAGTAGTATATTTTCGGATATGTTAAAGACACAAATAGTGCGAAAGAAATAAAAATTCGTTAAGTAACGCTCTCTAATGATTATTTCTTTGTTGATTTAGGAACTGATAGTTAATTTAAAACGTATAATAAAAATATACACATTATGCGCCAATAGTGTAAAACTCCAATCAGCAATTCATTCCTCCTTAAAAAACGTTAGAAAAATCGTTGTTCATTGCTCTCTGTTTATTTTTGCTATAGTCAAAATTCAAGCACAAAAATTATAATAATTCTTAGAAATAAAACCGTGCGTATTTATGTACTACGCTTATGTTATTTAAGGAAGATGTTGGTTTGAACATTAAATTTAATAAACTCTTATCAGATTATATTTTTTGTACGATAAGTAAGATTAAATTTGTACGTTCTTTCATAACGACTTTGATAACATCCTTTCTTACAAATCTGATTTTTTAAATTACCTAAAATTAGGTAAATAATGAGATGTTAAATACTCGGCACAATTAATTTGAGTTTTTAGATCATTAGGGTAGAAGTTAGTTCAAACATTTACAAGTTATCTGAAATAAACTGAAAAGTTAATTGGGTTACATTTTTTGGTTTGTAACCGTATGTTTCAGTAGAAAAGTCATTTGATGAGCAAAGCAGGCCTTCTAAAAAATTTTCACTTCGCACCTTGCAAATGCGTCTTTAATATATTCACACTGCAAGGTCTAACTGTATAAAAATCTACTGTCATATGAAGAAGGTCTAAAAGTGTTTATTTCACCAGTACTTCTTATGTTGTTATAATGTTTTAGTCGAAAATTGCTTCATTCTTGAAGAAAACAGAAGTATTATTTTAGCCGTGGAAGTAGCAGTTGAAATTTAAAAAATATTTTACAGTTTAATGTTTCATATAGGCAATATTAATTTTCGCATCATAAAATAAAATAATGAAAAGAACTGCGAATAAGCGCGGAGAAATGTCAAAAATATTGCCTAGAAATTTTTCACATCGTTAACCGTTTTTAGTGTGACTGATTGTCGTTAAAAGGGCACAATTTGTATTTTGCTCTTACTAGGTATTGTTCAAGTATATTGTAAATTTCAGTTTGGTAATGCCGGCGATTCTACTGACGATTACTTGACAAAAAAAAACTTTAGAGACGTCCTTATTTGAATAAACTTTAATATACAATGAAAAAATCACAATGTGTTACGTTCGTATAGTAGTGTTTGCATGGTAGCCGAGAAAATAATGTCTTAAATTTAAGCAAGCTTGTGTGTGTAAACGCAATTTATTCTTGTGCTTCTTTTTTGTGAATTTTATTTTTTCATACTGTGAAAAGCAGTATAAATATACTGCTGTTTCATACAATTAACCATAATCATTCCGTACTCGGAAGACCTTAACGTTCGTATAGTAGTGTTTGCATGGTAGCCGAGAAAATAATGTCTTAAATTTAAGCAAGCTTGTATGTGTAAATGCAATCTATTCTTGTGCTTCCTTTTTCTGAATTTTCATTTTTCATACTGTGAAAAGCAGTATAAATATACTGCTGTTTCATACAATTAACCATAATCATCCCGTACTCGGAAGACCTTAACAAGTTTAAAAATGTTTTGGTAGGCGTTTTAATTCTGGAAAGTATAGCATTTCAGTAGACGTTATTGTTTAATATTCGGCCATATCGTTAACTGGGCGGTGACATTGGGCGGATTTATGTAAAAATGTAAGTCGACGTCACGCGCAGGAACAGTACCGGACCAATCAGGAAGCTCGATACTGACGAATGACGTAATACTGATTGAGACGTTTTCATTGGTCGATATCGGATGTCGTAGTGAACTATAATGAGCCTTCTGATTGGACAATATTAACCAATCAAAGTGACGCCTAAGAAGACATCTGATTGGTTAGGTTTGGAGATTTTTCATTGGTTAAAAATACTACACTCTGATTGGTCCTATATTATATCTGCCTTTGACGTCACACGCGCGTTGCCGTCATTGTAGGCCGCCTTACTTGCAAGACCGAAATAATTATTTTTTTCTACTGTACATCAGTTCTATTATATTTTAGTAGTATATTTTCGGATATGTTAAAGACACAAATAGTGCGAAAGAAATAAAAATTCGTTAAGTAACGCTCTCTAATGATTATTTCTTTGTTGATTTAGGAACTGATAGTTAATTTAAAACGTATAATAAAAATATACACATTATGCGCCAATAGTGTAAAACTCCAATCAGCAATTCATTCCTCCTTAAAAAACGTTAGAAAAATCGTTGTTCATTGCTCTCTGTTTATTTTTGCTATAGTCAAAATTCAAGCACAAAAATTATAATAATTCTTAGAAATAAAACCGTGCGTATTTATGTACGACGCTTATGTTATTTAAGGAAGATGTTGGTTTGAACATTAAATTTAATAAACTCTTATCAGATTATATTTTTTGTACGATTAGTAAGATTAAATTTGTACGTTCTTTCATAACGACTTTGATAACATCCTTTCTTACAAATCTGATTTTTTAAATTACCTAAAATTAGGTAAATAATGAGATGTTAAATACTCGGCACAATTAATTTGAGTTTTTAGATCATTAGGGTAGAAGTTAGTTCAAACATTTACAAGTTATCTGAAATAAACTGAAAAGTTAATTGGGTTACATTTTTTGGTTTGTAACCGTATGTTTCAGTAGAAAAGTCATTTGATGAGCAAAGCAGGCCTTCTAAAAAATTTTCACTTCGCACCTTGCAAATGCGTCTTTAATATATTCACACTGCAAGGTCTAACTGTATAAAAATCTACTGTCATATGAAGAAGGTCTAAAAGTGTTTATTACACCAGTACTTCTTATGTTGTTATAATGTTTTAGTCGAAAATTGCTTCATTCTTGAAGAAAACAGAAGTATTATTTTAGCCGTGGAAGTAGCAGTTGAAATTTAAAAAATATTTAACAGTTTAATGTTTCATATAGGCAATATTAATTTTCGCATTATAATATAAAATAATGAAAAGAACTGCGAATAAGTGCGGAGAAATTTCAAAAATATTGCCTAGAAATTTTTCATATCATTAACCGTTTTTAGTGTGACTGATTGTCGTTAAAAGGGCACAATTTATATTTTGCTCTTACTAGGTATTGTTCAAGTATATTGTAAATTTCAGTTTGGTAATGCCGGCGATTCTACTGACGATTACTTGACAAAAAAAACGTTAGAGACGTCCTTATTTGAATAAACTTTAATATACAATGAAAAAATCACAATGTGTTACGTTCGTATAGTAGTGTTTGCATGGTAGCCGAGAAAATAATGTCTTAAATTTAAGCAAGCTTGTATGTGTAAACGCAATCTATTCTTGTGCTACCTTTTTGTGAATTTTAATTTTTTATACTGTGAAAACAGTATAAATATACTGCTGTTTCATACAAATAACGATATTCATTCCGTACTCGGAAGACCTTAACAAGTTTAAAAATGTTTTTGGTAGGCGTTTTAATTCTGGAAAGTATAGCATTTCAGTAGACGTTATTGTTTAATATTCGGCCGCATCGTTAACTGGGCGGTGACAATGGGCGGATATATGTAAAAATATAAGTCGACGTCACGCGCAGGAACAGTACCGGACCAATCAGGAAGCTCGATACTGACAAATGATGTAATACTGATTGAGACGTTTTCATTGGTCGATATCGGATGACGTAGTGAACTATAATGAGCCTTCTGATTGGACAATATTAACCATTCAAAGTGACGCCTAAGAAGACATCTGATTGTTTAGGTTTGGAGATTTTTCATTGGTTAAAAATACTATACTCTGATTGGTCCTATATTATATCTGCCTTTGACGTCACACGCGCGTTGCCGTCATTGTAGGCCGCCTTACTTGCAAGACCTAAATAATTATTTTTTTCTACTGTACATCAGTTCTATTATATTTTAGTAGTATATTTTCGGATGTGTTAAGGACACAAATAGTGCGAAAGAAATAAAAATTCGTTAAGTAACGCTCCTTAATGGATATTTCTTTGTTGATTTAGGAACTGATAGTTTACTCAAAACGTATAATAAAAATATACACGTTCTGCGCCAATAGTGAAAAACTCCAATCAGCAATTCATTCCTCCTTAAAAAACGTTAGAAAAATCGTTGTGCATTGCTCTCTGTTTATTTTTGCTATAGTCAAAATACAAGCAAAAAAATTATAATAATTCTTAGAAATAAAACCGTGCGTATTTATGTACTACGCTTATGTTATTTAAGGAAGATGTTGGTTTGAACATTAAATTTAATAAACTCTTATCAGATTATATTTTTTGTACGATTAGTAAGATTAAATTTGTACGTTCTTTCATAACGACTTTGATAACATCCTTTCTTACAAATCTGATTTTTTAAATTACTTAAAATTAGGTAAATAATGAGATGTTAAATACTCGGCACAATTAATTTGAGTTTTTAGATCATTAGGGTAGAAGTTAGTTCAAACATTTACAAGTTATCTGAAATAAACTGAAAAGTTAATTGGGTTACATTTTTTGGTTTGTAACCGTATGTTTCAGTAGAAAAGTCATTTGATGAGCAAAGCAGGCCTTCTAAAAAATTTTCACTTCGCACCTTGCAAATGCGTCTTTAATATATTCACACTGCAAGGTCTAACTGTATAAAAATCTACTGTCATATGAAGAAGGTCTAAAAGTGTTTATTTCACCAGTACTTCTTATGTTGTTATAATGTTTTAGTCGAAAATTGCTTCATTCTTGAAGAAAACAGAAGTATTATTTTAGCCGTGGAAGTAGCAGTTGAAATTTAAGAAATATTTAACAGTTTAATGTTTCATATAGGCAATACTAATTTTCCCATCATAAAATAAAATAATGAAAAGAACTGTGAATAAGCGCGGAGAAATGTCAAAAATATTGCCTAGAAATTTTTCATATCGTTAACCGTTTTTAGTGTGACTGATTGTCGTTAAAAGGGCACAATTTGTATTTTGCTCTTACTAGGTAGTGTTCAAGTATATTTTAAATTTCAGGTTGGTAATGCTGGCGATTCTACTGACGATTACTTGACAAAAAAACTTCAGAGACTTCTTTATTAGAATAAACTTTAATATACAATGAAAAAATCACAATGTGTTACGTTCGTATAGTAGTGTTTGCATGGTAGCCGAGAAAATAATGTCTTAAATTTAAGCAAGCTAGTATGTGTAAACGCTATCTATTCTTGTGCTTCCTTTTTGTGAATTTAAATTTTTTATACTGTGAAAAGCAGTATAAATATACTGCTGTTTCATACAATTAACCATAATCATTCCGTACTCGGAAGACCTTAACAAGTTTAAAAATTTTTTTGGTAGGCGTTTTAATTCTGGAAAGTATAGCATTTCAGTAGACGTTATTGTTTAATATTCGGTCGTATTGTTAACTGGGCGGTGACAATGGGCGGATTTATGTAAAAATGTAAGTCGACGTCACGCGCAGGAACTGTACCGAACCAATGAGGAAGCTCGATACTGGCAAATGACGTAATACTGATTGAGACGTTTTCATTGGTCGATATCGGATGACGTAGTGAACTATAAAGAGCCCTCTGATTGGACAATATTAACTAATCAAAATGACGCCTAAGAAGACATCTGATTGGTTAGGTTTGGAGATTTTTCATTGGTTAAAAATACTACACTCTGATTGGTCCTATATTATATCTGCCTTTGACGTCGCACGCGCGTTGTCGTCATTTTAGGCCGCCTCACTCGCAAGACCTAAATAATTATTTTTTTTACTGTACATCAGTTCTATTTTATTTTAGTAGTAGGTCTTCGCCATTGTAGAGATCTTGCGAGTTCTTAAGGTAATTAAAAATTGGTTTCTGTTGCTGCTAAATGTTAACACGTTTTTTTAAAAAATCGCGAGTGTTCATTCGATACCGACACAAAGAAATATAACCAAAGAGAGTTGGCTATTTTTCCTAGTTGTTAGATTTTTGTAACCTAATTTTTAGCCAGAAATGTATCATATGTTTAAGGGAATGAATTTATACAACTGTAAATAAATATTACGATACGTAGAAGGCAACTGAAAAATCTAATTCAAAATATCTTGAGATGAAACCAAGTCAATATCCTACCAGGTAAGAAAATATACCTCATTAATCCGTTTTATAACAAGAAAACTATTTTGCTCTACCAACGAGCATAAGGCGAAAAATAATAATCAACGGTCTGACAAAATGATGATATAATGGCCGATGTAATTTCGAAAAAGGTTTTCTGGCTTTACTCTTATTTTATTAGTTTTTGTATTTTAAGATGGATGAAATTTATTGTGGCCATAATAAAAAGGTAGAGTGTTAAACATTTTTTACACGTAATTTGCTAGTTCCTGACCGTAAATATGTATTCATTGTTATCACAGAGTCAGCCAATTATATGACTTAACCACGTAAGAACAGAAGAGGTAGAGGTATAAATGACACTAGTCAGAGTTATCTCATCTGAGATTCATGGCTTTCATTTTACTATCAAACCCTGTTGATAATGAAATACAGGTGTCATTCCAAGAGTCGAAAGTACATGATTTTCCTAAGGACTGGCATTCTGATAAGTATAATTATAAACGCTGTGAGAAGACCATGTAAACCAACTCAACTCATCTCACTCAGAAAAGATTTTAGAGGTTCAAACCACCTTGTCCGCTGCTTACCTTAAAAACAACTTTCATTGCACAACAATTTCAACAGCCAGCATTTTAGTTTACTGACAAATTGGATTGAAAATAAGTAATTTTATTAGCCTACCTTGCTTAAGAGAACGCATGAATTAATCCGTTTCGGAACGTTAAAAAGTTGCATCTGATAATGCTTATAAAATTTTAATATTCGAACAAGCTGCCTACATAAATACTGATTACAGGCCTAAAACTCTATAAAATCACAGCTATCGGGATCGTCATTTTTTTGCTTATATTTTCGCTACGACAATTAAGCGAATGCTGTCGCCGAATTATTTTTTATTTATCTCATCTGTACGAATCAGGTTTTAAAGGTTATAGTTTTATACTGCCTGTGTAGAAGATATAAATACTGCTTATAAATTTCCCGTTAACTAACAGATCCTAAATCAACGAAAAATAGACTTGACAAGACGTTACTTGACAAATCATTTTTGACCTCCGCTATTATTGTGTTTAACAGAAACAAAAATATATGTATCAAAATATAACTGGTATTCAACAAACGATCTATTAGGGTTGCGTGAGTAAGTCGGGCCAAGTTGAGTGTGATGCTCATGTGACGTCAACGGCTCTGGTAATAATTGCCCAAACAGGGTCTCGTATTTTCGGCATATATGAAAGCCCAGTTTTAACCAATCAGATGTCTTCTTTTGCGTCTTTTTGATTGGTTAATATTGTACAATCAGAGAGTTTATATTACTGTACAACGTCACACCGATGTCAACCAATGACAAAGTGTCTTGAGCGTTACGTCATTCGTCAGGATATGCTGCTTTCTGATTGGTCCGTACTGATTCTGGGCGTCACGTCGAGTGTGATTGTAATATAAAGTCCACACCCAATGTCAACTTCTAGTTAACGGTAGGGCAGAACATATGAATGTACCTTTTAATGAGATTTTTATTTTCTAGGTAAATATCACTTACGAAATATGAAGTACCCCATTGTAGAGATCTTTCGATTTCTTAAGGTAATTAAAAATTGGTTTCTGTTACTGCTAAATGTTAACACGGTTTTTAAAAAATCACGAGTGTTCATTCGATACCGACACAAAGAAAAATAAACAAAAGAGAGTTATCTATTTTTCCTAGTTGGTCGATTTTTGTAACCTAATTTTTGGCCATTAATGTATCATAAGTTAAGTTACATTTATATCTCATATATTATTTTTAGTCACTAAAATGTAGTTTAGGTGTAAAAAGTATTAAATTAAATTTAAGTATAGGCCTAAAATTGTTTCTATAACACTGTGTTAGTGAAATCATAAAATAAGTGCTAGTGCCATTGGGTGACTGCATAATTATGGTTGGAAGGGAATAACACAGCTAAAGAGAAACTGTTCATTAGTTTTAAATAACTAGTTGCACTAGATTTGAAATATAAAAAAAATTAACATACCCATTGATGACTATACGCTCTCCATTTTTTGTTGATATATTTAGTAATAAAATTTCTCCTCTGTAACAACCAACAGCTAAAAGATTAGGTTCTGTTACCGAAAAACTTAAAGCAGTTACAACATCATTTATAGGGTAAATTTTTTCAGGTTGGTCGGGGTTTTTCACATTCCAACAACATACTAATCCATCCATCTCGTCTTCATAAAAATATTTACCATATCCAGCAGCAATAATATTCTGGAACAAATATTTGTGGATAACATTGCGAAGCTTAACGCATTCAAATCAAAGAAAATATTATTTGGAAAAAACTAATCGAATATTTTATTTTATTAATTGAAATGTTAATAAACATATACTTTTTTTTTTGTTTCAATCACATCAACATTAAGGGCTTGTACACATGAGGCGACTAACGCCGCGTTAACCGCGCGTTTGCAAACACATTCAAGCGTAAAATGCGCGTTTGTTAAAGAAAACAATACATAGCGCAGCTGTTCATTGCTAGGAAGTTCATGTCATTTTAATAAAAATGGAAGTCAAAGAGGTAGTGTGTTTGTGGCTCTGTGATAATAATTGATATCGACGTCGCAGGCAAGGACAGAAACAATTTTGGATGCAGCCAGTTTTATGAGATAAACTAACGCATAGTTTATTTGTAACACTGTACTCCAAATTCTTTGATAACTTCCGAAGGTTCACAAAACCTTTGATGCTTTATTATAGTTGATAGAGGACGATATTTCGCCCAGTATGAACAATGTAAGACATGCAATTGGAGCTGAAGAAAACTTGTAATTTCGTCTATTTCACACCATTTCATCTATGAAACGTTTTATTTCAAATCTTTCCGTGTCCATTTTGTATTTCACACAGTGCCTGTTTGATGATTATATCTGTAATAATGAAATAGAGCAATAAAGACGGTTGACAAAAAGCAACTTCTAGTTTCAAAACGCGCGATGAGATGTACAAAGGAAATTACCACAATGTATACGGGAGAGCGCGCGGTAGTCGTGTTTAACAGCCATAACTCGCGCGGTCAGAACGCGCGGTCGGCCAAATCGCGCGTTTGAATGTGTACATCTCATGGAATTCTGTGTACCTCGCTCACGCGCTACTGCAATCGCTTTCATGTGCCTTTCACTTAGCTTTAAGGTTATCAGTGACAACAAAATGTACAGTACGTATAACATGTAAATAAAAATATGAATACATGAAACACTACAAAACACATTAGAACTAACCCTTGAAATAATGACACTGGCATACGAAATTTGATTTTTTTTGTCCCAGAAATGGTTTTCCGCTGAATTAAAATATGTTTTCAGAATCAGCCTATCACGTAATGATTTTTAGAGACGAATATTTTAATTTTACAACAAAAAGTATATAAAATGCATACCTAAAAAGTAGTAGTGATTGATTTTCTACGATATTTTTTGTCATGACATCTCTCTTTAGGGTCCAACAACATTAAGCAAGAATGTAGGATAAGTATATTAGTTTATTAGGTTTGTTGTTCGTATTTTTTTAGATTTATTATTAATTGTTTTTGTTTGCGTGTTCTTAACGCCCTATAAAATTTTAGTTAATTCGACTTTTTAAATTCTTAGATTGTTTTTAGAAATAGTTTAATTTTTTTGATTGTCATGGTTTTAAGCCTAAACCTAGTTTTGAATCTCAGTTGTACAGTCTGCGAAATAAAAGAAGAGAACACCTACCCTAAGACATGGCTTTTTGCCAAAGTTCGGTAGGTCAATTTCCTCCACCTCGTACATTGTGAATTGTAAATACTTTATGGCTTTAGAAAAAAATGTGTGTGCATTATTATTGTAAAATATATGGAAATGAAGTTTTATTATAATTATTATTTATGAAAGTGAAGCAAGCGGGTTTGCTAGTTGTAGTGGTACAAGATTTAGAAAATAATATAGGCCTATGAAACCTGAACAGGAAATATGATTCTTTCACTGAACATATTATTTATGCCAATTAGGCTTTAAACTGCCCATAACAGACAGGTGGAGTGTCAAATTATTTACACTCAATTTGTTCGTTGCAGGGCTAAAGTAAATAGTTCTGTTTCTTATCACATGGTCAGCCAATTAAATGACTGAATCATTTAAGAACAGAAGAGATAGAGGTGTAAAAGACACTACTCAGAGTTATCTCCTCTGAAAGTAATGAATTTCATTATACAGCCAGACCCTGTGGTGAATGAAGTGAAGGTGTCATTTACAGAGTGAAAAATATGTGCTTTTCAGAGGGCCCGGCATGCTGATAAGCGTACTTTTCCACTCAGTGAGGAAGGCAATGGTAAACCACCTCACTTCTCGTTTTACTTAGTAAAACCTCTACAGGTTCAAACCAGCCTTTCGGCTGTTGACCTAAACAACAACAGGCTTTAAAATTCATCTTACAAATAAAGTGAAATTTAAATAAAGTGTTTTAAATAAAGTGAATTTTATATCTTACCAAATTTACTGTGTTCCAAGAAATTGCAGTAACAGTCCTATCATCATTTTTCTTTAACGAAAATGTCCATAATAATTTCATTATATAATGAAATCCTATTGGTGTTTTTAAATCTAATGAAAGCAAATGAGAAACAACATTAAAGCCATTTTAATAGAATATACAGTAAATAAGTTATTATTAATAAATAATTTGTGGAAACTTGCTTGTCGGTCTCGTCTTTTAATAATCATCTTATGGACAATAAAATGCCCCGTTATCCACAGCGTTACATATTTTCACTTTTTTGTCTTTACTTGTTTTATTCATTGCAATAGATGTACGACTCTTTTTCCTAGAAATATTTTACAAAATTTATTCAGGGAACTCCTTTTTTTCTTTTGGTTTAACGTCAGACTGTTCTGCAATTACTGCTAATGCAGATTTGTTTTATTTAATGTTTAATTTGTTTTATTCATTGCAATAGATGTACGACTCCTAGAAATTATTTTACAAAATTTATTCAGGGAACTCCTTTTTTTCTTTTGGTTTAACGTCAGACTGTTCTGCAATTACTGCTAATGCAGACGGTGAAGGATGGAATGATTTTTTAGTAACGTATGAAAATATGCCGTGCCTGAATGGGATTCGAACCCAAGACCGCATGATGAAAGGCGAGCACGTTACCAACTACGCCAATGCGGCCGGTAAACTTTAAAAAGGGAGTATAGGTAGAGGGGAAACAATCGTCTTCACCAATTTTACTGCACTCACAGTCATCGCTCAATTTATCGTGTCAGTATTCTAAAAGCCATAACGATATTTTTCTAATACCATACAAATTTAATTAACATTCGATGAGCACCATCGAACTAATCTGATGGCGGCGTTTAGTTTAGTTTTTGTTGAATTTCGTAATTTTTTTTATAGTGACGGGAAATGTTTATTTAGGTGGTTACCTTATTAGATAAATACTGGTACAAAACATCGCGAATTAAGACTAAAAGTGTAAATGTAATTGTGAAATTGGTTGTTAAGAAAAAAATATTATTTTGTGAATTAATTCACACCGATCAGCTAGTAAACTTTAATGTTTTACTTATTTAATACCAAAAATCTGGTGTGAAACACTCACACAACTTTATCTTGCCAATGCAAATAATGGCCAATATAACCTAACATTAGTAATAAAACATTAGAAATAAACAAAAAACTAACCTCAAATAAACCTAACTTCATTTTAATCATGCGTGAAAGACGCAAAATGAAAATCGATCTCAGTTTGGCTTAAAAATACGGAAAATCACTCTTTCACGCTAAACTAAGCTCTGTAGAGAAAAATGCTTTAAATAAGTTGTAGATCTTTTATTTTTCTATAAATTTGATTTATACACTTTTGCCGTAAAATGCGTACTAAGGCCGAAATCTTAAAAAAATCGATTTTTCACATGTTTTCGTGAGAAAAAACAGAAAATCGCTATTATCGCTAAACTAAGCGTTATACAAAGAATGTTTGAAATAAAAGTTGTAGAATTTTAAATTTTCTACAACTTTTACCTATTATATAAATTTTTGCGCTAAAATGCACATCAAAGCCGTAATCTTAAAAAACAATTTTTTTTACGTGAAAACAGCTCACCAAGAATTTCAGCAAACATGGCGCCTACCCTATCTTGTAGAGCATAAAAAAGTTAGTAAATCAGGCGATTTTTAGAAAAACAGTAGGACCAGTTTTTAAGAAAATCGCAAAAAAGTGAAAAATTATATGAATAAACTACTACTTCCGGTTGACCGAGTTTGATGAAAATGTTCGTGTCGGGTCCGGTAGTGGTATGTAACTTAAGTTTCAAGTTCGTACGATGTTCCGTTCTTGAGATATTCTGTTCACACACACACACACACAGACCATCGCTAAAAACATGTTTTTTTGGTTCAGGGGGTCTGGAAATGTGTAGATCCGGTGAAAACTCGATTTCGAAAAATCGACATGAAACCAATACTTTCCTTCCTATATATTCATATGGGCAAGAGAAAGTAAAAATTATTTAGTATTTAACATTTCACATTTTTTTGTGAGTAACATGGTAATGACTCGTTATTTAAGTTCGAAAAAGAAATGGAAGGGTTATTTTATGAGAGAATCTCAATCATTCAAATCCACCTTTCACCATTGTATCAATAATAAAGGGTTGCGGATACCAAGACTTATCCTACAGGCTACATTAATAAAGCCTACTTACCGTCAACGATAATCCCGGAAAATGATATTTGTTGGGCAGTATAAACATTGGAAGCTAGCAAACGTTCTGCAATAACCATGGCGTGTTTGAATCTGGGCATACGAAACAATTTTATTATTTCATCATTGCGACTACATTCTAAAGATTTTTCTTCGTCGATTTCAGTTTCTGCAAAACATTTAAAAAAATTCAGTTTAATTTTTTTCAAAAGGTAGACGTATTAGCTACACTAATATTAAAAAGACGTAACGTTTGTTTATGAAAGTTTTTCCGGTTTTACTTTTGCTAAATACTTTACTGAGTTATACTGTATGTTATGCACATTCTTCATATTACAACCTTGGCGTTAATAGTTAAACGTTTCCTTTATTTGAGTGGATATTTTTATCTTCTTTTGTGTTAACTATTTTTTTTGTTTTTTTTTGTTTTTTTTTTTTTTGCTTTTGAGGCCTAACAACGGACCACTTTAATCAATGTTGGAAGATCTTTTAGAACAATTTCTGGAGACTAAGACTTCTGGAGACTGGAATAAAAATAGATAAAGTAGTAGATAATAGTATGATAAAGAATAGATAAAGTAAAAATAAAATAAAATTAAAAATGTTGTCCAGGAATCGTCAAAGAATATTCTAAAAATTGATTATGAAATCCAAGTACATATTCGAGAATTCTTCAGGACATACAGGATTCAATAATGATGTGCCAGCTTCCTGGTTTTGTTTTACTTCTATCTCAAGTGAATTTTCTTCATCTGCCCCGTTGGGAACTGCTACAAGCTCCAATTCTCCTATTTGTACAAATGTTGGTACTATTAGGCCATAAGGCTATAAGGCCCGCTGCAGATATTTAATCTGCACAGCCAAGTAACAATAGAAACAACTCTGATAACTAGAAAAATATTTTATGTGATCAACTATTTTGAAAATCTATAACACTACCTTCGATTCTCAACCAACAATCTTCAATTTTTATATTAAAAAAAATTATAGTAATTATTAGTTATTACCTTTTTATGTTTAACATTCTAAATTTAAATTACTTCTAAATTTTTAACACGTTTTTATTTGTTGTGTAAGATTAATATATTTAAGCAAGCTATTTATTGAAATATTAAAATAGTAGGTTTATATAATTTTATATTAACCCACCGGGTTGGTCTAGTGGTATATTCGTCGCCACGTTTCAGCTGTTTAATAGCTGAATTAGTCGTAAATATTAATTTCAACAATACAAATTAAGAATTGGTATTAAAAGCAAATAAACGTAAAACAAAACGTCGGCGGCCCTTGTGTAAACGAAGCTGGGCTGACGCACCACTGACTAATGGTAAGGAGTACTGACAGAGGCCGGCTCGCTCGCACTGCACTGGCTCAGCATTCCATTAGATAGTTAGTTCTATGGTTCTGCCGCGCGTCTTGAGCACTTTTTATTTGTTTGACGTACCCGGAATGCGATATAAAGAAATACAAAATTAAGCAGCCTCTTACCTCCTTTTCAAGCGTGAATTGTACTCGTGATGAGTGGGGAGTAAAAGGGGAAAGACAGAAATAAGAGATAGGTATACCCACTACACTGCTATCTTCTTCCAAGGAGCGATTTCTTCACATGAAACTTCCCGGTTGTGTGCCGTTTTCCGGGTGCGCGTATAGGCGATGCTGTTAATAAAGCGTGGCGGTGCACTTCCATAAAAGCGGCGGACCGACTGTCTCCGGTGCGTACTAGCGGCGAGTGTGTGGTCAGCGGTTACAATACAAGCGACAGCGAGCCCTCAATCCTTCAACTATAAATTCAAACTGTTTTTTTTTTTTTTTTTTTTGGTTTAACGTTCGACTGTTCTGCAATTACTGCTAATGCAGACGGTGAAGGGTGAAATGATTTTTTTGTAACGTATGAAAAGATGCCGTGCCTGAATGGAATTCGAACCCAAGACCGCATGATGAGAGGCGAGCACGTTACCAACTGCGCCAATGCGGCCGGCGCATATCATAATAGCTTTTCTGTCATATTCATTACAATTTAACTAGAAACTTAACAAGAACGCAGATTAAGATCCCACTATCTTTCTCTGGTAGGCCTACTATCCGAAATACAGTAGCCCATCCGTGGTCACCATACCATGATAAAAAAATCTGGTGTGAAACACTCACACAACTTTCTCTTGCCAATGCAAATAATTAATAATAAACCTAACTTTATTAATAAAATATTAGAAATAAACAAAAACTAACCTCAAAAACATAACCTTATTTTAATCATGAGTGAATGACGCAAAATGACAATCTAACTCAGTTTGGCTTAAAAATACGGAAAATCACGCTTTCACGCTAAACTAGGCTCTGTAGAGAACAATGCTCTAAACAAAAGTTGTAGATCTTTTAATTTTCTATAAATTTAATTATATACACTTTTGTCGTAAAATGCATACTAAGACCGAAATGTTAAAAAAATCGATTGTTCTCACGTTTTCGTGAGAAAAAAAACAGAAAATCGCAAATTACCGCTAAACTAAGCGTTATACAAAAAAATGTTTGAAATAAAAGTTGTAGAATTTTATATTCTCTACAACTTTTATTATATAACGTTTTGCGCTAAAATGCATATTAAAGCCGCAATCTTAAAAAGAAAATGTTTTTACGTAAAAACAGCCTCACGCAGAATTTCAGCAAACATGACGCCTACCCTATATTGTAGAGCATAAAAAATGTAGTAAACCAGGCGATTTTAAAAAAAATCGTAGGACTAGTTTTTGAGAAAATCGCAAAAAAGTGAAAAATTATACGAATAAACTACTACTTCCGGTTGACCGATTTTGATGAAAATGTTCGTGTCGCGTCCGGTAGTGGTACGTAACGTAAGTTTCAAGTTTCAAGTTCGTACGATGTTCCGTTCTTGAGATATTCTGTTCACACACAGACACACACAGACACACACACAGACCAATCGCTAAAAACATGTTTTTGGGTTCAAGGGGTCTGAAAACGTATAGATCCGGTGAAAACTCGATTTCGAAAAATCGACATGAAAACAATACTTTCCTTCCTATATATTCATATAGGCAAGAGAAAGTAAAAAACAATTTCATAACGACCACTCGACAACCAACAGTAATTAGTTCTATTCACTCAGTGGTGCTTGAAAACTCTATTTTAACGCAACCTGTTTGAGACTAGCAATGAAACCACGCGCTTGGCGGATGCAAAAGTTAGTCTTGTTCCTATAACAGAAAACTAGTTTTAAAGCCAATCGTTGTTCATTGTTTGTATTTTTAACTTAAAAGATTACCTGGCAAACAGAAATCATCTGGAATCCGATCATTTCCTTTAACTTCAATTTTTTTACTTTTCTTATTTGAAATTTGGGGTGTCTCTCCATGCAAAATTTCTTCATCTGATTCTGGAAACATATAAACGTGGCTTGCATGTTAATCAACCCTTGAATATTAATGGATTTAAAAATAAAATTTATTACACAAATTACTACAGTACGACTTTTGTTTGAAAAAAAATTTAGACTTTAGTTACTTCTTTTTTTTAAACTTGGTAATTGCAATGTAATTACAGTACTATTGTTTCACGTAACTTTTGGATTATCCTGACAAATCTGAAATTGAAATATTACCTTTTGTATCAGGCCACCTTATCTACAATACGGTGAACCATATAAATATATATATTCATACAATATGTATACATTGGGTTACATATGTATACAATATTACATTGGGTTCAGCACTGTGAATAGTTCGACCACGTTTTCGAGAAACCGACATTTGTGTTTACGGTAACAAACAGTTATATTCGTACAGTTAACCTACAAAAGGTTCCCCGATATACTGTATATGGTCTGGGTATAGTATAAGTTGTATGTTTGCCGTACTGAAATTAAAGCAGTCGCGCATGCGCACTGATGCTTTTCCCCCTTTACCCCTCTTTGAAAGCAAGGGCAAACTCGTGACTCAAGTGACTATAGTAAATAGGGTTTCTAAGAAATAGAAATAGAACGCACAAATGGTTACATATAGGTAGGCCTATTGTTGCACGGCTATCTGAAAGAGCCGGGTAGGCCTACCTATTTAGATAATTGGCCCTTTTTTAACCCCTTTTATTCAGTCCTAATGTGTTCACAGTTTGTTAGGATTTATCCAGAAACCGACAAAAAGATTTTGTATTTTTATTAATATATCGAAAATCTCTGTCCTTCTCGAAATCTCCACAGCTCAAGTACCTATATAAGTGCAGCCAGTTTAGTTAGAGTCTTAGTCTTTGATCTGCTATCGGCGAGTTTTGATTTGTCAGTGAGTAAGCGAGTTATACTGAGTACGAGTACGTCTGCAAGGAGATCCAGCGTAGACTGCATTGCAGACCGTATAGGCCTAATCGTTGTTAGCTTTGTAAGTAGGATTTAGTTTTAAGTAAGTGAAAAATAATCTTATAATTTCTTAAGTTTAAGTTATCAATTTATTGTGATTAGTTAGTTATTTATTATAAGTGATTTCCTTGTAGATTTAAGACACTTAAATTGTAATTGTAAATTTTAGTTTATAATAAATAATTATAATTTTTAAACTATTGTGTGTTAATATTATTTAATTTACCCAGATCTTGAAGTGGACCTTAGAGATAAGTGCTCAATATCCATTACATTTTGAGAAACAATTTTTTTGTGATTTTTCTTTCTAGCAGAATTCTTTTTAGAAACCTGGGTCATTTAATCAATAAATTCTCACGTAAGGAACTAAAAAACGACAGATCTAACAAAACAAAACACAAAATGAAGCCCTATCTTTTACATGTGTTGAGATGTATGGCAAAAAGTTGACATTGAGTTATTTGGAAAGTCGGACTTCACCTTAACTTTTCAAACTTGTAAATCTCGTATAATTGTACACAAATCACAAGATAGCTTAGAACTTACCACCATCACAAGATGTTTTTCTGTAAGTATCATATAAATCCCATTCAGTTGCAAACACGTAACTATCCTGAAACCCAATCAACAAAACTGAAATGTACATTTTCTTACTATTTTCAATATTATTTTATTCCTTAATTTTAAAATATTTATTTCTCCAAGAGCCTGACGTGTCTTCACATTTAGATGTGTCGTATCCACATTACAGAAGACTCAAGCTCTTGTCCTTAGTTTCCCTGAATGTCCAAGCATCGCATCCGTGAAGCAGTAAGCTACATGCCAAACCATTTTAGTAAACATTCTCTCAGGTTTAAGGGGAGTTCTTTTAATGAAAATAATCGAAATATTTTCGAATTTAGTTTTTATCGATTATTGTAGCTTGAATTTTCCGCTTTAATTATGTATTTAGTTTTTTCTACGAACAGAAGAAATAATTTCACTATAGTTATGTCAGTGAGACAAAGAAATGTATACTGAAACATCATAGAAATATTTGTTTTTATTCATAATTTTTTACAATAGTTCGTTGTTATAATGGGTGTTTTATTTAGGACGCAACCCTGATTATAAGAAGATATACCGGTATATAGAAGTAATACCGGTAAATTTTCTGTACCCCAATCGGTATGTTGGCAATAGTGTACTCAAGGCCAACTACTTAAGACAATTAAAATATTCCAGTCAAGCATTAGTGTTGTGACAGCAGTCGTTTCGTTATATTGTGTCAGCAATGGTTTTTTTCAAGGTAGAACGCGTGTTTATTCAGCGTGTTCATGAGTTCATGAGTTATACCAACACGATAAAAATGCAAATGTAACTTTTTGTAGCTCTGAAAACGTAGTTAATGTTAGCCCAGCTTGTGATGATAATCTTCTAAGCGATTTTTTAGGTGATTGAGTCAAACGATTTTTCAAATCTTCGAGAACTTCCGCGGTTAACTTTGTTGGCTGGCGAGGTGGTTTCTCATCGAGTACATTCCCAGTTCTACGGAATTTATTTATTAAACGCAATATTGACGATTTATTCGGAACGGCAGAACGGGGAAATTTCAAATAAAACTCATCTTGCACACATTTGTAAGATTTACTCGCTATGTAAGTCTCAACAATAAACACGCGTTCTTCCTTGGGAAAAACCATTGCTGACACAATATAACGAAACGACTGCTGTCACCACACTAATGCTTGACTGGAACATTTTAACTGTCTTAGGTAGTTGGCCTTGAGTACACTGTTCTCAACATACCGATTGGGGGACAGAAAATTTACCGATGTATTACTTCTATCTTCTTATAATCAGCGTTGCGTCCGTAACGGGTAATAAATCACCCGTTAGTTTGTTTATATTGTTTCAAAGGTTGCAAAAATTTAAATATTGCTGCTAATGCGTTCTGCATTAGTAGCAATATTGCAAAAGTCAGACGTAAAACCAAAAAAGGATGAAATTTTGTTGATAATGTATTTGTCATTAGTTATTCAAAATATTTTTCTAGTTGTGTTTTTGAAGTGGCGGACTATATTTTTTGTTTAGCAGTAAAATATAAGTTTATAAACCTTTTCCTCAAAAGCAATTCTTTAAAACTTCAATCAATATTTTCTTTGTAGGTAAGGTAGTATTTTTGTTCATAATAAATTGATTTGTTTATTTTTATTTTATTCGTGTATACAATTTTTTTAAGTTATTTTAAACGAATATGTGTAGTTACAGAAAATATGCTATATATTGTACCGATTATTGAACAGAAATAAATACATTATCATCATTGTTATTATTATAAAACAGCCCGAGGATAATTGGCACTTTATTGAATTTATGAAAGCTAATAGTGTTTTGCGGTAAATGGTATACAATGTGTTATATGTAGTATACAAAGTGTTTCGTAATAACGTTTTAAATTGCACTTTATTCGACGTCCGACGGATCGGACTTTGGGATTAACAGATTGATACACACAATTTTACTAATATAATTACAGAAAAGTATTATTTTTTTATTTTCTTACCGTAGTATTTATTGGAGAAGTTTGGCACAATTTCTTTTTATTTACTGTACTGAATGTTTGAACGAAAGTGTCTTTTTTATTTCTCTTCAGTCCTTGTTTTTCAAATTCATCTTCCTGTAACAATTACATGAATAATTAATGACATGTAGAAACTGTGTTTAAGTCATACTGGGCAGATATAAATCATTCTACAACACTTAATTATACCTGGGACGTTCAATAATTAAGGGGATAAATTAACGTAGAGAAAAACGGTTCGTTCAATGACAATGAAACTTTTTGAGGGCAAAGTTTGCAACCTTTTGAAAACTGTTGATCAGCTGTTTAATTGTAAATAAATAAACATTATCACTTTTGTTCATTTCAAAATTTCAGTTACGCTTGAAAAATGTACGCTGGAAGAGCAACGTTCAGTAGTGATGAGATTTTCTCTGTCTGAAGGTGTAAAACCGCTGGAGACTTACTCAAAAATGTTGAAACAGTATGGTGAAAAGTATTTAAACTACAGTAAATTGTAAAAGTGGTTAAGACATTAGTTCGGGCAAAACAAAATGTCAATGATATCCATCGCTCTGGAAGACAAGTTGAAGTTTCATTTACTGCGCTGAAAAATCGCATAAATGATCTTATTCGCGAAGATATGAGAGTCACAATTTCCCAAATTTTTAGTTTGTGCTATATTATTGTTGGAACCGTGCATTCAGTCATTCATAAAGGGCTGAATTCTTAAGTAAAGTGTTCAAGATGGGTTCCAAAACAGTTGAGTCAAGTGGATAAGGACATGCGGATTCGCATTTGTTCTGAACAACGGTTTAAAGTGGAAGATTATGATTTTCTAGATCGTAGGCCTATAATAACCTGTGATGAAATGTGGATTCACCGTTTCTACCCGGAATTCAAACGGCGAGTCTTAAGTGAAAACATCTGGATTTGCCCACCAAAAATAAACGTTCAAAACTTAGATGCCAGCCGGCAAAGTGATTTTGACGGTTTTCTAAGACTCGCATGGCCCAATTTTGTATGGCTAGAAGAAAAACGGGACTGTGAACAGTGAATTTTATTTTAACTTGCTCCAACAGAAAGAAAGACCCGCAATAAGCAAACACGTAAAAGCACTCTCTCAATAGGTGTAGTTCTTAAGCGTGACAACGCGCGCCCCCAAAACTGTTTAGAACAGGAGAAACGCTCGAGAAGTTGGTTAGGAGATTTTGCCAGTGGCGGCCCCAGAAATTTTTTTCTGGGTGGGCCCACTTATATATTTATAAGTTAATTTTTCAAGTAAAAAAGTAGCTGTTTATTTGTAATGTACATTATTTTTACCTATGTAAAACATATATATATATATATATACATTCTTCGACGCTCGATTTCTACATCTTAGCCGTGACTTTTTACCTCGAAAACTGCATCATTGAGATGCAGTTTGTTTTATGCATCAGATGTAAAAAGAGATGTTCAGTTGTTATAAAAATTATACAAATTGTTATACAGCTTTATACACATTTTACGCTATTATCGTTTTTTGACTCATTCACGCGATGTTGCCGGTTTTACACATCTTAAGTCGAGTCGCTGTCATCAGTTCTGTTCAGTTATGATCTGTTCGATCTGCACGTGGCTGCACTTCCACAGTACTGCGCGGTTAAATTTCCTGTCTCATCATGTTGAAACGAAGCGATATGTATTTCAAAGCCATGGGATTACAAGCCCCAGAGTTGAATACAAACAGCTATAAAAAAGGTAAGTTTTAATTTATTATTTTTATATTATAACATTAATTAGACCTATCATTATTATTTTAAAATGTCGCATTGCTTGCCTTATTTTTGGATAAGTAAAATTTATATAGCCAAAACTTAACTGAATAGCATACAATCTATGAATATCACATTAATATTAAGCATTAACTGTCGATTCACGGAACTGCAATGGAATTACTAGTAGGGCTACGATAGGCGACTAAATGCTTGATGGTTGCCGAAGATAATTCCCACAGAAATCCGTGGCCCGTTCGTGAAGTAGGCCTATTATCTTTCAGCGCCTTCTACTTTTTTTGTGTAAATTTTGTCAAAAATATGAAACCAAATTATTATAGACCAACTATTACTGGTTCCTAAAAAAATTAGAAGCAGCTTCCATTTTCTCCAGCAATAAATTACCGTCACTTGATGTTATTTTTTGTGTAAATAAAAGGTTACAAAGGGTTGTAGGTTCCTATTGTTAGACTGAAATATTATCATCTTATTTAGGCCTACCTAATTTATAGTCTAAGCTTGTGGCGAAATACAAAAAAATCTAAAATAAAATGAATAAGGATTGGTTAGGCCTCTAGGTTTATTTAGAGCTTAAAACAAAAAGTTTTGTTTGATGTATTAAGTTGTAGCCAAAATATACTACTAAAATATAATAGAACTGATGTACAGTAAAAAAAATAATTATTTAGGTCTTGCAAGTAAGGCGGCCTACAATGACGGCAACGCGCGTGTGACGTCAAAAGCAGATATAATATAGGACCAATCAGAGTGTAGTATTTTTAACCAATGAAAAATCTCCAAACCTAACCAATCAGATGTCTTCTTAGGCGTCACTTTGATTGGTTAATATTGTCCAATCAGAAGGCTCATTATAGTTCACTACGTCATCCGATATCGACCAATGAAAACGTCTCAATCAGTATTACGTCATTTGTCAATATCGAGCTTCCTGATTGGTCCGGTACTGTTCCTGCGCGTGACGTCGACTTACATTTTTACATATATCCGCCCATTGTCACCGCCCAGTTAACGATACGGCCGAATATTAAACAATAACGTCTACTGAAATGCTATACTTTCCTGAATTAAAACGCCTACCAAAAACATTTTTAAACTTGTTAAGGTCTTCCGAGTACTTAATGAATATCGTTATTTGTATGAAACAGCAGTATATTTATACTGTTTTCACAGTATAAAAAATTAAAATTCACAAAAAGGAAGCACAAGAATAGATTGCGTTTACACATACAAGCTTGCTTAAATTTAAGACATTATTTTCTCGGCTACCATGCAAACACTACTATACGAACGTAACACATTGTGATTTTTTCATTGTATATTAAAGTTTATTCAAATAAGGACGTCTCTAAAGTTTTTTTTGTCAAGTAATCGTCAGTAGAATCGCCGGCATTACCAAACTGAAATTTACAATATACTTGAACAATACCTAGTAAGAGCAAAATATAAATTGTGCCCTTTTAACGACAATCAGTCACACTAAAAGCGGTTAACGATATGAAAAATTTCTAGGCAATATTTTTGAAATTTCTCCGCACTTATTCGCAGTTCTTTTCATTATTTTATATTATAATGCGAAAATTAATATTGCCTATATGAAACATTAAACTGTTAAATATTTTTTAAATTTCAACTGCTACTTCCACGGCTAAAATAATACTTCTGTTTTCTTCAAGAATGAAGCAATTTTCGACTAAAACATTATAACAACATAAGAAGTACTGGTGTAATAAACACTTTTAGACCTTCTTCATATGACAGTAGATTTTTATACAGTTAGACCTTGCAGTGTGAATATATTAAAGACGCATTTGCAAGGTGCGAAGTGAAAATTTTTCAGAAGGCCTGCTTTGCTCATCAAATGACTTTTCTACTGAAACATACGGTTACAAACCAAAAAATGTAACCCAATTAACTTTTCAGTTTATTTCAGATAACTTGTAAATGTTTGAACTAACTTCTACCCTAATGATCTAAAAACTCAAATTAATTGTGCCGAGTATTTAACATCTCATTATTTACCTAATTTTAAGTAATTTAAAAAATCAGATTTGTAAGAAAGGATGTTATCAAAGTCGTTATGAAAGAACGTACAAATTTAATCTTACTTATCGTACAAAAAATATAATCTGATAAGAGCTTATTAAATTTAATGTTCAAACCAACATCTTCCTTAAATAACATAAGAGTAGTACATAAATACGCACGGTTTTATTTCTAAGAATTATTATAATTTTTGTGCTTGAATTTTGACTATAGCAAAAATAAACAGAGAGCAATGCACAACGATTTCTCTAACGTTTTTTAAGGAGGAATGAATTGCTGATTGGAGTTTTACACTATTGGCGTATAATGTGTATATTTTTATTATACGTTTTAAATTAACTATCAGTTATTAAATCAACAAAGAAATAATCATTAGAGAGCGTTATTTAACGAATTTTTATTTCTTTCGCACTAATTGTGTCTTTAACATATCCGAAAATATACTACTAAAATATAATAGAACTGATGTACAGTAGAAAAAAATAATTATTTAGGTCTTGCAAGTAAGGCGGCCTACAATGACGGCAACGCGCGTGTGACGTCAAAGGCAGATATAATATAGGACCAATCAGAGTGTAGTATTTTTAACCAATGAAAAATCTCCAAACCTAACCAATCAGATGTCTTCTTAGGCGTCCCTTTGATTGGTTAATATTGTCCAATCAGAAGGCTCATTATAGTTCACTACGTCATCCGATATCGACCAATGAAAACGTCTCAATCAGTATTACGTCATTTGTCAGTATCGAGCTTCCTGATTGGTCCGGTACTGTTCCTGCGCGTGACGTCGACTTACATTTTTACATAAATCCGCCCAATGTCACCGCCCAGTTAACGATACGGCCGAATATTAAACAATAACGTCTACTGAAATGCTATACTTTCCAGAATTAAAACGCCTATCAAAACATTTTTAAACTTGTTAAGGTCTTCCGAGTACGGAATGATTATGGTTAATTGTATGAAACAGCAGTATATTTATACTGCTTTTCACTGTATGAAAAATTAAAATTCAGAAAAAGGAAGCACAGAATAGATTGCATTTACACATACAAGCTTGCTTAAATTTAAGACATTATTTTCTCGGCTACCATGCAAACACTACTATACGAACGTTAAGGTCTTCCGAGTACGGAATGATTATGGTTAATTGTATGAAACAGCAGTATATTTATACTGCTTTTCACAGTATGAAAAAATAAAATTCACAAAAAAGAAGCACAAGAATAGATTGCGTTTACACACACAAGCCGCTATACTTTCCAACATCTACTTGCTATACGTTAAAAGAAGTTGTAGCACGAATGAAGCAAACAATACAAATTGTGCCCTTTTTTTGAATGGATATGAACTAGCTTATTCTTAAATTTTCTACTGAAACATACGGTTACAAACCAAAAAATGTAACCCAATTAACTTTAAGAAGTATTTAACATCTCATTTGTCTTAAATTTAAGACATTATTTTCTCGGCTACCATGCAAACACTACTATACGAACGTAACACATTGTGATTTTTTCATTGTATATTAAAGTTTATTCAAATAAGGACGTCTCTAAAGTTTTTTTTGTCAGGTAATCGTCAGTAGAATCGCCGGCATTACCAAACTGAAATTTACAATATACTTGAGCAATACCTAGTAAGAGCAAAATATAAATTGTGCCCTTTTAACGACAATCAGTCACACTAAAAACGGTTAACGATATGAAAAATTTCTAGGCAATATTTTTGAAATTTCTCCGCACTTATTCGCAGTTCTTTTCATTATTTTATATTATAATGCGAAAATTAATATTGCCTATATGAAACATTAAACTGTTAAATATTTTTTAAATTTCAACTGCTACTTCCACGGCTAAAATAATACTTCTGTTTTCTTCAAGAATGAAGCAATTTTCGACTAAAACATTATAACAACATAAGAAGTACTGGTGTAATAAACACTTTTAGACCTTCTTCATATGACAGTAGATTTTTATACAGTTAGACCTTGCAGTGTGAATATATTAAAGACGCATTTGCAAGGTGCGAAGTGAAAATTTTTCAGAAGGCCTGCTTTGCTCATCAAATGACTTTTCTACTGAAACATACGGTTACAAACCAAAAAATGTAACCCAATTAACTTTTCAGTTTATTTCAGATAACTTGTAAATGTTTGAACTAACTTCTACCCTAATGATCTAAAAACTCAAATTAATTGTGCCGAGTATTTAACATCTCATTATTTACCTAATTTTAAGTAATTTAAAAAATCAGATTTTTAAGGGAGGATGTTATCAAAGTCGTTATGAAAGAACGTACAAATTTAATCTTACTAATCGTACAAAAAATATAATCTGATAAGAGTTTATTAAATTTAATGTTCAAACCAACATCTTCCTTAAATAACATAGGCGTAGTACATCAATACGCACGGTTTTATTTCTAAGAATTATTATAATTTTTTTGCTTGAATTTTGACTATAGCAAAAATAAACAGAGAGCAATGCACAACGATTTTTCTAACGTTTTTTAAGGAAGAATGAATTGCTGATTGGAGTTTTACACTATTGGCGCAGAACGTGTATATTTTTATTATACGTTTTGAGTTAACTATCAGTTCCTAAATCAACAAAGAAATATCCATTAAAGAGCGTTACTTAACGAATTTTTATTTCTTTCGCACTATTTGTGTCTTTAACATATCCGAAAATATACTACTAAAATATAATAGAACAGATGTACAGTAGAAAAAAATAATTATTTAGGTCTTGCAAGTAAGGCGGCCTACAATGACGGCAACGCGCGTGTGACGTCAAAGGCAGATATAATATAGGACCAATCAGAGTGTAGTATTTTTAACCAATGAAAAATCTCCAAACCTAATCAATCAGATGTCTTCTTAGGCGTCACTTTGAATGGTTAACATTGTCCAATCAGAAGGCTCATTATAGTTCACTACGTCATCCGATATCGACCAATGAAAACGTCTCAATCAGTATTACGTCATTTGTCAGTATCGAGCTTCCTGATTGGTCCGGTACTGTTCCTGCGCGTGACGTCGACTTACATTTTTACATATATCCGCCTATTGTCACCGCCCAGTTACCGATGCGGCCGAATATTAAACAATAACGTCTACTGAAATGCTATACTTTCCAGAATTAAAACGCCTACCAAAAACATTTTTAAACTTGTTAAGGTCTTCCGAGTACGGAATGAATATCGTTATTTGTATGAAACAGCAGTATATTTATACTGTTTTCACAGTATAAAAAATTAAAATTCACAAAAAGGAAGCACAAGAATAGATTGCGTTTACACATACAAGCTTGCTTAAATTTAAGACATTATTTTCTCGGCTACCATGCAAACACTACTATACGAACGTTAAGGTCTTCCGAGTACGGAATGATTATGGTTAATTGTATGAAACAGCAGTATATTTATACTGCTTTTCACAGTATGAAAAAATAAAATTCACAAAAAAGAAGCACAAGAATAGATTGCGTTTACACACACAAGCTTGCTTAAATTTAAGACATTATTTTCTCGGCTACCATGCAAACACTACTATACGAACGTAATACATTGTGATTTTTTCATTGTATATTAAAGTTTATTCAAATAAGGACGTCTCTAAAGTTTTTTTGTCAAGTAATCGTCAGTAGAATCGCCGGCATTACCAAACTGAAATTTACAATATACTTGAACAATACTTAGTAAGAGCAAAATATAAATTGTGCCCTTTTAACGACAATCAGTCACACTAAAAACGGTTAACGATATGAAAAATTTCTAGGCAATATTTTTGAAATTTCTCCGCACTTATTCGCAGTTCTTTTCATTATTTTATATTATAATGCGAAAATTAATATTGCCTATATGAAACATTAAACTGTTAAATATTTTTTAAATTTCAACTGCTACTTCCACGGCTAAAATAATACTTCTGTTTTTTTCAAGAATGAAGCAATTTTCGACTAAAACATTATAACAACATAAGAAGTACTGGTGAAATAAACACTTTTAGACCTTCTTCATATGACAGTAGATTTTTCTACAGTTAGACCTTGCAGTGTGAATATATTAAAGACGCATTTGCAAGGTGCGAAGTGAAAATTTTTTAGAAAGCCTGCTTTGCTCATCAAATGACTTTTCTACTGAAACGTACGGTTACAAACCAAAAAATGTAACCCAATTAACTTTTCAGTTTATTTCAGATAACTTGTAAATGTTTGAACTAACTTCTACCCTAATGATCTAAAAACTCAAATTAATTGTGCCGAGTATTTAACATCTCATTATTTACCTAATTTTAAGTAATTTAAAAAATCAGATTTGTAAGAAAGGATGTTATCAAAGTCTTTATGAAAGAACGTACAAATTTAATCTTACTAATCGTACAAAAAATATAATCTGATAAGAGTTTATTAAATTTAATGTTCAAACCAACATCTTCCTTAAATAACATAGGCGTAGTACATCAATACGCACGGTTTTATTTCTAAGAATTATTATAATTTTTTTGCTTGAATTTTGACTATAGCAAAAATAAACAGAGAGCAATGCACAACGATTTTTCTAACGTTTCTTAAGGAGGAACGAATTGCTGATTGGAGTTTTACACTATTGGCGCAGAACGTGTATATTTTTATTATACGTTTTGAGTTAACTATCAGTTCCTAAATCAACAAAGAAATATCCATTAAAGAGCGTTACTTAACGAATTTTTATTTCTTTCGCACTATTTGTGTCTTTAACATATCCGAAAATATACTACTAAAATATAATAGAACTGATGTACAGTAGAAAAAAATAATTATTTAGGTCTTGCAAGTAAGGCGGCCTACAATGACGGCAACGCGCGTGTGACGTCAAAGGCAGATATAATATAGGACCAATCAGAGTGTAGTATTTTTAACCAATGAAAAATCTCCAAACCTAATCAATCAGATGTCTTCTTAGGCGTCACTTTGAATGGTTAATATTGTCCAATCAGAAGGCTCATAATAGTTCACTACGTCATCCGATATCGACCAATGAAAACGTCTCAATCAGTATTACGTCATTTGTCAGTATCGAGCTTCCTGATTGGTCCGGTACTATTCCTGCGCGTGACGTGGACTTACATTTTTACATAAATCCGCCCTTTGTCACCGCCCAGTTAACGATGCGGCCGAATATTAAACAATAACGTCTACTGAAATGCTATACTTTCCAGAATTAAAACGCCTACCAAAAACATTTTTAAACTTGTTAAGGTCTTCCGAGTACGTAATGAATATCGTTATTTGTATGAAACAGCAGTATATTTATACTGTTTTCACAGTATGAAAAATTAAAATTCTTAAAAAGGAAGCACAAGAATAGATTGCGTTTACACATACAAGCTTGCTTAAATTTAAGACATTATTTTCTCGGCTACCATGCAAACACTACTATACGAACGTAACACATTGTGATTTTTTCATTGTATATTAAAGTTTATTCAAATAAGGCAGTCTCTAAAGTTTTTTTTTGTCAAGTAATCGTCAGTAGAATCGCCGGCATTACCAAACTGAAATTTACAATATACTTGAACAATACCTAGTAAGAGCAAAATACAAATTGTGCCCTTTTAACGACAATCAGTCACACTAAAAACGGTTAACGATGTGAAAAATTTCTAGGCAATATTTTTGACATTTCTCCGCGCTTATTCGCAGTTCTTTTCATTATTTTATTTTATGATGCGAAAATTAATATTGCCTATATGAAACATTAAACTGTTAAATATTTTTAAATTTCAACTGCTACTTCCACGGCTAAAATAATACTTCTGTTTTCTTCAAGAATGAAGCAATTTTCGACTAAAACATTATAACAACATAAGAAGTACTGGTGTAATAAACACTTTTAGACCTTCTTCATATGACAGTAGATTTTTATACCGTTAGACCTTGCAGTGTGAATATATTAAAGACGCATTTGCAAGGTGCGAAGTGAAAATTTTTTAGAAGGCCTGCTTTGCTCATCAAATGACTTTTCTACTGAAACATACGGGTACAAACCAAAAAATGTAACCCAATTAACTTTTCAGTTTATTTCAGATAACTTGTAAATGTTTGAACTAACTTCTACCCTAATGATCTAAAAACTCAAATTAATTGTGCCGAGTATTTAACATCTCATTATTTACCTAATTTTAAGTAATTTAAAAAATCAGATTTGTAAGAAAGGATGTTATCAAAGTCGTTATGAAAGAACGTACAAATTTAATCTTACTTATCGTACAAAAAATATAATCTGATAAGAGTTTATTAAATTTAATGTTCAAACCAACATCTTCCTTAAATAACATAAGCGTAGTACATAAATACGCACGGTTTTATTTCTAAGAATTATTAAAATTTTTGTGCTTGAATTTTGACTATAGCAATAATAAACAGAGAGCAATGCTCAACGATTTTTCTAACGTTTCTTAAGGAGGAATGAATTGCTGATTGGAGTTTTACACTATTGGCGCAGAACGTGTATATTTTTATTATACGTTTTGAGTTAACGAACAGTTCCTAAATCAACAAGAAAATAATCATTAGAGAGCGTTACTCAACGAATTTTTATTTCTTTCACACTATTTGTGCCTTTCACAAATCCGAAAATATAGACTAGGCCTACTACATATTTGGTAAGCGATATTTACCTAGAAACTATATAACTCATTGAAAGGTACCTTCATAATATGTTCGGCCCTACCGTTAACTGGAAGTTGTCATTGGGTGTGGACTTTATATTACAATCATACTCAAAGTGACGCCCAGAATCAGTACGGACCAATCAGAAAGCAGCATATCCTGACGAATGACGTAACGCTCAAGACACTTTGTCATTGGTTGACATCGGTGTGACGTAGTACAGTAATAAAAAGCTCTCTGATTGGACAATATTAACCAATCAAAATGACGCAAAAGAAGACTTGTGATTGGTTAAAACTGGGCTTTCTTATTGGCCGAAAATACGAGCCTCTGATTGGGCAATTATTACCTGAGCCGTTGACGTCACATGCGCATCACAATCAAATTGGCCCGACTTACTCACGCAACCCTAATAGAACGTTTGTTGAATACCAGTTATATTTTGATACGTATATTTTTGTTTCTCTTAAACACAATAAAAGCGTAGGTCAAAAATGATTTGTCAAGTAACGTCTTCTCAAGTTTTTTTTTCGTTGATTTATGATCTGTTAGTTAACGGGAAATTTATAAGCAGTATTTATATCTTCTACACAGGCAGTGTAAAACTATAACCTTTAACACCTGATTCGTACAGATGAGATAAATAAAAAATAATTCGGCGACTGTATTCGCTTAATTGTCGTAGCGAAAGTATAAGGAGAAAAATTACGATCCCGATAGCTGTGATTTTATAGAATTTTAGGCCTGTAATCAGTGTTTATGTAGGCAGCTTGTTCGAATATTACAATTTTATAAGCATTATCAGATGCGACTTTTTAACGTTCCGAAACCGAACAATTCATGAGTTCTCTTAAGCAAGGTAGATTAATAACATTACTTATTTTCAATCCAATTTGTCAGTAAACTAAAATGCAGGCTGTTGAAATTGTTGTGCAATGAAAGTTGTTTTTTAGGTAAGCAGCTGACAAGGTGGTTTGACCTCTAAAATCTTTTCTGAGTGAGCTGAGTTGAGTTGGTTTACATGGTCTTCTTACAGCGTTTATAATTATACTTATCAGGATGCGAGTCCTTCGGAAAATCATGTACTTTCGACTCTCCGAATGACACCGGTATTTCATTATCAACAGGGTTTGATTGTAAAATGAAATTCATGAAACTCAGATGAGATAACTCCGACTACTGTCATATATACCTCTACCTCTTCTGTTCTTACGTGGTTTAGTCATATAATTGGCTGACTCTGTGATAACAATGAATACATATTTACGGTCAGGAACTAGCAAATTACGTGCAAAAAATGTTTAACACTCTACCTTTTCATTAAAGCCACAATAAATTTCATCCATCTTAAAATACAGGAACTAATGAAATAAGAGTAAAGCCAGAAAACCTTTTTCGAAATTTTTTTTTTTTTGTCATCAGTCTCTCGACTGGTTTGATGCAGTTCTCCAACCTGTTCTATCTTGTGCAAGTCGTTTCATATCTACATACCTGTAACACCCTACATCTTTTGTAATTTGCTTTATATATTCTAATCTTTGCCTCCCTCTACAATGTACTCCCTCAATGTTACCCTCCATTATTGATAGCCCAATACCTGGATGTCTTAGGATATGCCCCACTAGCCTATCCCTTCTTTTGGTAAGATGCTTCCATATACTTCTTTTTTCATCCACTCGCCTAAGAACCTCTAAATTACTTATTTTGTCCACCCACCTAATCTTTAACATTTTCCTATAACACCACATTTCAAAAGCTTCTATCCTCTTCCGTTCTACAGCCCCTATCACCCACGTTTCACTTCCGTATAATGCTACACTCCAAACATAATGTTTTAAGAAATTTTTCCTAATCTGTAAATCAATGTTTGTAGTCAGTAAGCTGTTTTTCATTTCAAAGGCTTTTCTAGCTTGAGCAATTCTACTCTTGATATCACTCGTGCTTCTACCATCCTTTGTTATTTTACTCCCTAGATAGCAGAATTCCCCAACTTCCTGTATGTTTTCGTTGCCTACTTTTAAATTTCCCATCTCTTCTAAACCACTCTTGCTGCTGCACAACACTTTCGTTTTGTTCTTATTAATTTTCATGAAGTAATCCTTCCTCAAGATCTCATCCATTCCATTTAAGGCATCCTCTAGTTCATTCTTTGCCTCGGCTAATACTACTATATCATCGGCGAATCTCAACATTTTTATTGTTTCTCCTTGAATTTTTATTCCTACGTCAAATTTCTCCTTCACTTCATTTATAGTCTCTTCTATATACAAGTTAAAAAGTAGTGGTGACAAAGAACAACCTTGTCGTACACCTTTTCTTACAGCAGCCTCTTTTTCGTACCCCTCGATTCTCAAAACAGCCGTTTGATTCTTATACAGACTGTAGATAACTTTCCTTTCTTTGTATTTAATTCCTAGCCTTTTCAATGTTTTAAACATTTTACTCCAGTCCAGATTGTCAAATGCTTTCTTTTCTGAGTGAGATGAGTTGAGTTGGTTTACATGGTCTTCTCACAGCATTTATAATTATACTTATAAGAATGCCGGTCCTTCGTAAAATCATGTTCTTTCGACTCTCCGAATGACACCTGTATTTCATTATCAAAACGGTTTGATTGTAAAATGAAATTCATGAATCTCAGATAATATTACCCTGACTAGTGTCATTTATACCTCTACCTCTTCTGTTCTTACGTGCTTTAGTCATATAATTGGCTGACCCTGTGATAAAAATGAATACATTTATTTCCTGCAGAAACTAGCAAATTACGTTCCAAAAATTTTTAACACTCTACCTTTTCATTATGGCCACAAAAAATTTCATCCACCTTAAAATACAGGAACTAATGAAATCAGAGTAAAGCCAGAAAACATTTCTCGAAATCACATTGGCCATTATATTATCATTTAGTCAAACCGTTGATTATTATTTTTCGACTAATGCTCGTTGGTAGAGCAAAATAGTTTTCTTGTTATAAAACGGATTAATGAGGTATATTTTCTTACCCGGTAGGATATTGACTTTGTTTCGTCTCAAAAAATTTTGAATTAGATTTTTCAACTGCCTTCTACGTAACGTAATATTTATTTACAGTTGTATAAAGTCATTCCCTTAAAAATATGATACATTACTGGCCAAAAATTAGGTTACAAAAATCGAACAACTAGGAAAAATAGATAACCTTCTTTTGTTTTTTTTCTTTGTGTCGGTATCGAATGAACACTCGTGATTTTTTAAAAAACCGTGTTAACATTTAGCAGCAACAGAAACCAATTTTTAATTTCCTTAAGAACTCGAAAGATCTCTACAATGGGGTACTTCATATTTCGTAAGTGATATTTACCAAGAAACTATAAATGTCATTAAAAGGTACCTTCATATGTTCTGCCCTACCGTTAACTAGAAGTTGTCATTGGGTGTGGACTTCATATTACAATCACACTCGACGTGACGCCTAGAATCAGTACGGACCAATCAGAAAGCAGCATATCCAAACGAATGACGTAACGCTCAAGACACTTTGTCATTGGTTGACATCGGTGTGACGTTGTACAGTAATATAAACTCTCTGATTGGACAATATTAACCAATCAAAATGACGCAAAAGAAGACTTGTGATTGGTTAAAACTGGGCTTTCTTATTGGCCGAAAATACGAGCCTCTGATTGGGCAATTATTACCTGAGCCGTTGACGTCACATGCGCATCACAATCAAATTGGCCCGACTTACTCACGCAACCCTAATAGATCGTTTGTTGAATACCAGTTATATTTTGATACATATATTTTTGTTTCTATTAAACACAATAATAGCGTAGGTCAAAAATGATTTGTCAAGTAACGTCTTGTCAAGTCTATTTTTCGTTGATTTATGATCTGTTAGTTAACGGGAAATTTATAAGCAGTATTTATATCTTCTACACAGGCAGTGTAAAACTATAATCTTTAACACCTGATTCGTACAGATGAGATAAATAAAAAATAATTCGGCGACAGCATTCGCTTAATTGTCGTAGCGAAAGTATAAGCAGAAAAATTACGATCCCGGTAGCTGTGATTTTATAGAGTTTTAGGCCTGTCATCAGTGTTTATGTAGGCATTATGTAGGCTTGTTCGAATATTACAATTTTATAAGCATTATCAGATGCGACTTTTTAACGTTCCGAAACCGAACAATTCATGCGTTCTCTTAAGCAAGGTAGGCTAATAAAATTACTTATTTTCAATCCAATTTGTCAGTAAACTAAAATGCTGGCTGTTGAAATTGTTGTGCAATGAAAGTTGTATTTTAGGTAAGCAGCGGACAAGGTGGTTTGAACCTCTAAAATCTTTTCTGAGTGAGATATGTTGAGTTAGTTTACATGGTCTTCTCACAGCATTTATAATTATACTTATCAGAATGCCAGTCCTTCGGAAAATCATGTACTTTCGACTCTCCGAATGACACCTGTATTTCATTATCAACAGGGTTTGATTGTAAAATGAAATTCATGAATCTCAGATGAGATAACTCTGACTAGTGTCATTTATACCTCCACCTCTTCTGTTTTTATGTGCTTTAGTCATATAATTGGCTGACCCTGTGATAAAAATTAATTCGTCTCAAGATATTTTGAATTAGATTTTTCAGTTGCCTTCTACGTATCGTAATATATGTATATATATATATATATATATACTCTGCCCTAGGGATTGGGAGCCTAGTTGCGGGCAACAGGGCGCGTCCACAGGTTGCGGATAGTGGAATGGCCACCAGATATGGTGGTTAGCTGCGAATAGGGTACTGACTAGTATCTGAATAAGCAGTCGCGGACAGGTAACGGCAGTGTCAGAGGTGTGGTGGGGTGCTGTTAGGGGGAAATGGTACACCTATTAAATACCACAGTACTGAAAATGACACTGTGACATGGCGAGTATTAGCCGCCAGTAAATAAGCTGAAGCCTCCCTCAAGCGCAGTGCCGCGGCAGTGTGCAAACATTCTAGAGCTAACTACTCTAGTCTTAGAGTGATGCGTAAGCACCAGCAATAAAATCGAGTACTGAGCATGATGGACAATTCTACAAAAAATTCTACCCCAGGGGGTGTCAATCCTCCACTACATAAAGTGGTGCAAGGGCTTCGTGCGGATTCTGGGGGAAGCCCGCCTTCATGCTATCGTCGTATCGGAGCGGCGAGAAAAACTCCTGCTTCAGACAAGAAGACACTTAAATTAAAGACGAAGACAAAAACATTCCTCGCCACCTTCAACATTAACTCCCTTATCCAGCCTGGAAAAATTAAATCGTTGACTAAGGCACTACATGAGAACAATATATCAATAATTGCCCTGCAAGAAACAAGGTGCCGAGACGAAGAGATTTTTGAATCTGATGGCTACCGATTCTTTAAAAGTAAAGCATGTAAAAAAGTATTAAACAACTCTGTAGTGTGTGGCATGGCCTTTGCAGTCAAAACTAACGTATTGGAGTCTGTGGTAAACTTTGAACCTGTGAATGATAGGCTTTCTATTTTGACAATAAAGTGTGGCAATAAAAGATATGCACTAATAAACTGCCATGCACCTACAAATGATAAAAACAGATCGGCCCCTACAGAAGTAGAAAAATTCTGGGATAAGGTAGATGGAAGAATGGCGACACTCCCGGAAAATACAGTAAAGATTCTTTTGGGAGATTTTAATGCACAGCTAGGGAAAGAAAAAAGATACAAAAAAATAGTGGGAAACTACCCGGCTCATAAAAAGACAAACGTTAATGGTAAGCACCTTATCTCACTATGCGAAAGTCATAACCTACAAGTCATGTCCACGCATTTTAAACATTTGGCTCGAAAACAAACAACATGGAGGTCTCCAGTCTTATTTATGGGAGAATTTCAAATTGACCATATTGCAATTTCTAGAAAATACAGCCCTGAAATTCAAAATGTTAAAGTTAAGAAGAGTATAAATGTTGACTCTGACCACTATTTATCTATGATAAAATTTCGCCCCATCCCTCACAATAACAAAAGGGTTAAGAATAAAATAACTAAGTTTGACAGAGAGAAACTGAAAACAGAAAAAGACATTTTCCAACAGCTTGCCAAGCCAACAGATAAAAACTTTAATAACACTGTTAAAAGGATGGTAGAGGCAGCTAAGGAAGTGTCAGAATTAAAGGTGGTTAAAAAACATGCTTGGTGGAATAGTACGTGTGATAAAACTCTAAATGCTAGGCTGGCAAAATGGAAGAAATTCTACTCCACAAAGTTGGAAGATGATTGGACTGAATATAAAGTACAAAGATCTAACACAGCTAAAATTCTAAGAGGCGAAAAAAGGAAATATGAGAAGTCTCTCCTCTTGCAAATAGAAGAAGATTTCAGAAGAAATGAAACTCGAAACTATTACAAAACATTTAAAAGGAAAATCGCTGGTTATAAACCGCCATCATTAGCATTCCAAAGGCTGGATGGAACACTGGCTACCTCAAACGAAGAAAATTGTAAAATCCTCGCAGAATACTTTAAAAACTTACTGAACTGTGAAAAACCCCAAAACCCCCTTAAAACAGAACCTCTAGAGAGTCTGAGGAGTGAATCTTTACCACCAGATTTAAATGAAATTGAAAGACACATTAAGCGACTGAAAAATAACAAAGCTCCAGGAGAAGACTCAGTAATTGCAGAGCTCTGGAAATATGCCCCTGAAGAAGCCTTGATAAATCTACAACAACAAGTAGAGGAAATATGGGAAAAAGAGGAGCTGCCTGAAGACTGGAAAATGGCTCTTATACATCCTCTTCACAAAAAGGGTGACACAAAGAATGTGAACAATTATAGAGGAATTTCCCTGCTTCCTGTGACATATAAAATTCTTTCACTTGCAATTTCAGAAAGACTAGAGGATCAGGTAGAAAATCAATTGGGAGAGTATCAAGGAGGTTTTAGAAAGGGTAGATCAACAGTAGAACAAATACAGAACCTTAAAACAATTATAAAGTACTATGCCATTAGGTCAAAGAAATATGTTGCCACGTTCGTAGACTTCAGGAAAGCGTATGACAGTATAGATAGAGAAGTTTTAATTAAGATCTTAGAAGAATTTGGAGTAGATAGAAAACTTAGAGCCATGATCAAAGCAACTTTGACAGAAACTAAATCTAAAATTAAATTTTTAGGACATCTCTCAGAGCCCTTTGAAGTTAAAACAGGAGTGAGACAAGGAGACGGCCTATCACCTCTGCTTTTTAATTGTGTGGTGGAGAAGATAATAAGAAATTGGAGAGAAGAGTTACAGTCTAGGGAGTTATATAGACCTTTGAAAATTGGAAGAGGAACTGAAATAGACTGTCTGGCGTTTGCTGACGATATAGCTTTGCTCACAGATAATATAGAAACAGCTAAGGCTCAACTAGACCTACTGAAGGAAGTTGCAGAACAGGCAGGACTACAAATTTCGTATGAAAAAACAGAACTGATGACAACAATAAAAGGTATAACGGATAAGGCATTGAAAACAAAATATGGGAAGATTAACATTGTGGATAAGTTCAAATATCTGGGCGAAATAATCATGAAGAATGGAAGTGACAAAGAGGCGTTAAAAGCCAGGATTAAGAAATTGGATCTGGCATATTTAGCTACTAAAAATATTTACAACAAAAAATGTTTCTCAAGAACTGCAAAGTTAAGACATTACGAAACAGTAGTAAAGCCTGTGCCTTTATATGCATCGGAGACATTGACCTCAGAAAATAAAGGACTTATAGAAGATGTCGAGAAGAGAGAAAGAAGGATTCTGAGAAAGATCTATGGGCCACGATATGATGAAGAACACAATACCTATAAAAACGTTTCAAACACCAAATTGTATGAACATGTAGAGAAGATGTCAGAGACGTTCAGAAGAAGGAGAACACGATTTTACGGGCACATAAAGAGGATGAGCGATGACAGACTGACAAAGAAAATTTTGAATAACTTTGATAATGCTAAGACTACTTTGAAGTGGTTTATCAATACTAAAGATGATCTAAAAAAACTTCGAGTTGAAGAAGAGGACATTTACGATAGAGACAAATTTAGGCAGAAGACAAATGACAAAAGGATAAGTCTGCCTGTGCAATCTGCAAGAAGAGAGGGTACTGGTGGGAGGTGGACGGATGAGAGAAGAAAGGAGCATTCCGAACGAATGAAGGCTTTTTGGGCAGATAAGAGGAATGACATCCTGAGAAGAAGAACCCAAAATGCATAGTGCTTAACGTGATCCTTAGTCGGTCGATCAACGAATTAATTAAATTATATATATATATATATATATATATATATTATTTTATTAAACATTATTTTCCTTTGTTTGCACCAGTACATATAAGATTATGAACAGCCAAAACAAAATAAAATAAAATATAAAACTCACCTCAGAGTATTATATCATATACTGATTTTCTGAGCATTATGCTGCTTATTTAAAAAAGGAATGTAAAAGTTCTAATGTGGCAGAACATCTGCTGATGAAAGGGCATAAAATAAGCAGTCATGAAAATAATTTGGAAATTTTAGAAATATGTTTTGATAGTAACAAATTATGGCAGTTGGAGAAATATTATATTTATAAATTTAAAAATAAAAAGATAAATTTAATGAACAGCCAGACAGAATTTGATAATGATAAATTATTTCAAATTGTACTTAATCGAGATAAGGAATAAAACTAGGTACAAAATGATTATACTGTCATTCGGCCGAATAAACCGCGCGCGGAATGGTGCTTTAGGATAGCTATTGTTTTGAACAATTGACGTGGTCTACGACCACTATTGTGTTTGTGTTTTATGTTTTATTGTGTTTATGTTTTTTAAAGTCCTGATGATGTCTCCGAGGGAGACGAAAGATCTTAATATGATATAATACTCTGAGGTGAGTTTTATATTTTATTTTATTTTGTTTTGGCTGTTCATAATCATATATGTAGTGGTGCAAACAAAGGAAAATAATGTTTAATAAAATAATATATATATATATATATATATATATATATATATATAAAGGCAGATAATATATATACATTCTTCGACGCTCGATTTCTACATCTTAGCCGTGACTTTTTACCTCGAAAACTGCATCATTGAGATGCAGTTTGTTTTATGCATCAGATGTAAAAAGAGATGTTCAGTTGTTATAAAAATTATACAAATTGTTATACAGCTTTATACACATTTTACGCTATTATCGTTTTTTGACTCATTCACGCGATGTTGCCGGTTTTACACATCTTAAGTCGAGTCGCTGTCATCAGTTCTGTTCAGTTATGATCTGTTCGATCTGCACGTGGCTGCACTTCCACAGTACTGCGCGGTTAAATTTCCTGTCTCATCATGTTGAAACGAAGCGATATGTATTTCAAAGCCATGGGATTACAAGCCCCACAGTTGAATACAAACAGCTATATAAAAGGTAAGTTTTAATTTATTATTTTTATATTATAACATTAATTAGACCTATCATTATTATTTTAAAATGTCGCATTGCTTGCCTTATTTTTGGATAAGTAAAATTTATATAGCCAAAACTTAACTGAATAGCATACAATCTATGAATATCACATTAATATTAAGCATTAACTGTCGATTCACGGAAATGCAATGGAATTACTAGTAGGGCTACGATAGGCGACTAAATGCTTGATGGTTGCCGAAGATAATTCCCACAGAAATCCGTGGCCCGTTCGTGAAGTAGGCCTATTGTCTTTCAGCGCCTTCTACTTTTTTTGTGTAAATTTTGTCAAAAATATGAAACCAAATTATTATAGACCAACTATTACTGGTTCCTAAAAAAATTAGAAGCAGCTTCCATTTTCTCCAGCAATAAATTACCGTCACTTGATGTTATTTTTTGTGTAAATAAAAGGTTACAAAGGGTTGTAGGTTCCTATTGTTAGACTGAAATATTATCATCTTATTTAGGCCTACCTAATTTATAGTCTAAGCTTGTGGCGAAATACAAAAAAATCTAAAATAAAATGAATAAGGATTGGTTAGGCCTCTAGGTTTATTTAGAGCTTATAACAAAAAGTTTTGTTTGATGTATTAAGTTGTAGCCAAAATATACTACTAAAATATAATAGAACTGATGTACAGTAAAAAAAATAATTATTTAGGTCATGCAAGTAAGGCGGCCTACAATGACGGCAACGCGCGTGTGACGTCAAAGGCAGATATAATATAGGACCAATCAGAGTGTAGTATTTTTAACCAATGAAAAATCTCCAAACCTAACCAATCAGTTGTCTTCTTAGGCGTCACTTTGATTGGTCAATATTGTCCAATCAGAAGGCTCATTATAGTTCACTACGTCATCCGATATCGACCAATGAAAACGTCTTAATCAGTATTACGTCATTTGTCAGTATCGAGCTTCCTGATTGGTCCGGTACTGTTCCTGCGCGTGACGTCGACTTACATTTTTACATAAATCCACCCATTGTCACCGCCCAGTTAACGATACGGCCGAATATTAAACAATAACGTCTACTGATATGCTATACTTTACAGAATTAAAACGCCTACCAAAAACATTTTTAAACTTGTTAAGGTCTTCCGAGTACGGAATGATTATGGTTAATTGTATGAAACAGCAGTATATTTATACTGCTTTTCACAGTATGAAAAATTAAAATTCTTAAAAAGGAAGCACAAGAATAGATTGCGTTTACACATACAAGCTTGCTTAAATTTAAGACATTATTTTCTCGGCTACCATGCAAACACTACTATACGAACGTAACACATTGTGATTTTTTCCTTGTATATTAAAGTTTATTCAAATAAGGACGTCTCTAAAGTTTTTTTTGTCAAGTAATCGTCAGTAGAATCGCCGGCATTACCAAACTGAAATTTACAATATACTTGAACAATACCTAGTAAGAGCAAAATAGAAATTGTGCCCTTTTAACGACAATCAGTCACACTAAAAACGGTTAACGATGTGAAAAATTTCTAGGCAATATTTTTGAAATTTCTCCGCACTTATTCGCAGTTCTTTTCATTATTTTATACTATAATGCGAAAATAATATTGCCTATATGAAACATTAAACTGTTAAATATTTTTTAAATTTCAACTGCTACTTCCACGGCTAAAATAATACTTCTGTTTTCTTCAAGAATGAAGCAATTTTCGACTAAAACATTATAACAACATAAGAAGTACTGGTGTAATAAACACTTTTAGACCTTCTTCATATGACAGTAGATTTTTATACAGTTAGACCTTGCAGTGTGAATATATTAAATACGCATTTGCAAGGTGCGAAGTGAAAATTTTTTAGAAGGCCTGCTTTGCTCATCAAATGACTTTTCTACTGAAACATACGGTTACAAACCAAAAAATGTAACTTAATTAACTCTTCAGTTTATTTCAGATAACTTGTAAATGTTTGAACTAACTTCTACCCTAATGATCTAAAAACTCAAATTAATTGTGCCGAGTATTTAACATCTCATTATTTACCTAATTTTAGGTAATTTAAAAAATCAGATTTGTAAGAAAGGATGTTATCAAAGTCGTTATGAAAGAACGTACAAATTTAATCTTACTAATCGTACAAAAAATATAATCTGATAAGAGTTTATTAAATTTAATGTTCAAACCAACATCTTCCTTAAATAACATAAGCGTAGTACATAAATACGCACGGTTTTATTTCTAAGAATTATTATAATTTTTGTGCTTGAATTTTGACTATAGCAAAAAAAACAGAGAGCAATGCACAACGATTTTTCTAACGTTTTTTAAGGAGGAATGAATTGCTGATTGGAGTTTTACACTATTGGCGCATAATGTGTATATTTTTATTATACGTTTTAAATTAACTATCAGTTCCTAAATCAACAAAGAAATAATCATTCGAGAGTGTTACTTAACGAATTTTTACTTCTTTCGCACTATTTGTGTCTTTAACATATCCGAAAATATACTACTAAAATATAATAGAACTGATGTACAGTAAAAAAAATAATTATTTAGGTCTTGCAAGTAAGGCGGCCTACAATGACGGCAACGCGCGTGTGACGTCAAAGGCAGATATAATATAGGACCAATCAGAGTGTAGTATTTTTAACCAATGAAAAATCTCCAAACCTAACCAATCAGATGTCTTCTTAGGCGTCACTTTGATTGGTTAATATTGTTTAATCAGAAGGCTCATTATAGTTCACTACGACATCCGATATCGACCAATGAAAACGTCTCAATCAGTATTACGTCATTTGTCAGTATCGAGCTTCCTGATTGGTCCGGTACTGTTCCTGCGCGTGACGTCGACTTACATTTTTACATATATCCGGCCAATGTCACCGCCCAGTTAACGATACGGCCGAATATTAAACAATAACGTCTACTGAAATGCTATACTTTCCAGAATTAAAACGCCTACCAAAACATTTTTAAACTTGTTAAGGTCTTCCGAGTACGGGATGATTATGGTTAAATGTATGAAACAGCAGTATATTTATACTGCTTTTCACAGTATGAAAAATGAAAATTCAGAAAAAGGCAGCACAAGAATAGATTGCATTTACACATACAAGCTTGCTTAAATTTAAGACATTATTTTCTCGGCTACCATGCAAACACTACTATACGAACGTTAAGGTCTTCCGAGTACGGAATGATTATGGTTAATTGTATGAAACAGCAGTATATTTATACTGCTTTTCACAGTATGAAAAAATAAAATTCACAAAAAAGAAGCACAAGAATAGATTGCGTTTACACACACAAGCTTGCTTAAATTTAAGACATTATTTTCTCGGCTACCATGCAAACACTACTATACGAACGTAACACATTGTGATTTTTTCATTGTATATTAACGTTTATTCAAATAAGGACGTCTCTAAAGTTTTTTTTGTCAAGTAATCGTCAGTAGAATCGCCGGCATTACCAAACTGAAATTTACAATATACTTGAACAATACCTAGTAAGAGCAAAATATAAATTGTGCCCTTTTAACGACAATCAGTCACACTAAAAACGGTTAACGATATGAAAAATTTCTAGGCAATATTTTTGAAATTTCTCCGCACTTATTCGCAGTTCTTTTCATTATTATATATTATAATGCGAAAATTAATATTGCCTATATGAAACATTAAACTGTTAAATATTTTTTAAATTTCAACTGCTACTTCCACGGCTAAAATAATACTTCTGTTTTTTTCAAGAATGAAGCAATTTTCGACTAAAACATTATAACAACATAAGAAGTACTGGTGAAATAAACACTTTTAGACCTTCTTCATATGACAGTAGATTTTTATACAGTTAGACCTTGCAGTGTGAATATATTAAAGACGCATTTGCAAGGTGCGAAGTGAAAATTTTTTAGAAGGCCTGCTTTGCTCATCAAATGACTTTTCTACTGAAACATACGGTTACAAACCAAAAAAAGTAACCGAATTAACTTTTCAGTTTATTTCAGATAACTTGTAAATGTTTGAACTAACTTCTACCCTAATGATCTAAAAACTCAAATTAATTGTGCCGAGTATTTAACATCTCATTATTTACCTAATTTTAAGTAATTTAAAAAATCAGATTTGTAAGGAAGGATGTTATCAAAGTCGTTATGAAAGAACGTACAAATTTAATCTTACTAATCGTACAAAAAATATAATCTGATAAGAGTTTATTAAATTTAATGTTCAAACCAACATCTTCCTTAAATAACATAGGCGTAGTACATCAATACGCACGGTTTTATTTCTAAGAATTATTATAATTTTTTTGCTTGAATTTTGACTATAGCAAAAATAAACAGAGAGCAATGCACAACGATTTTTCTAACGTTTTTTAAGGAGGAATGAATTGCTGATTGGAGTTTTTCACTATTGGCGCATAATGTGTATATTTTTATTATACGTTTTGAGTTAACTATCAGTTCCTAAATCAACAAAGAAATATCCATTTAAGAGCGTTACTTAACGAATTTTTATTTCTTTCGCACTATTTGTGTCCTTAACATATCCGAAAATATACTACTAAAATATAATAGAACTGATGTACAGCAGAAAAAAATAATTATTAAGGTCTTGCAAGTAAGGCGGCCTACAATGACGGCAACGCGCGTGTGACGTCAAAGGCAGATATAATATAGGACCAATCAGAGTGTAGTATTTTTAACCAATGAAAAATCTCCAAACCTAACCAATCAGATGTCTTCTTAGGCGTCACTTTGATTGGTTAATATTGTCCAATCAGAAGGCTCATTATAGTTCACTACGTCATCCGATATCGACCAATGAAAACGTCTCAATCAGTATTACGTCATTTGTCAGTATCGAGCTTCCTGATTGGTCCGGTACTGTCCCTGCGCGTGACGTCGACTTACATTTTTACATATATCCGCCCATTGTCACCGCCCAGTTAACGATGCGGCCGAATATTAAACAATAACGTCTACTGAAATGCTATACTTTCTAGAATTAAAACGCCTACCAAAAACATTTTCAAACTTGTTAAGGTCTTCCGAGTACGGAATGAATATCGTTATTTGTATGAAACAGCAGTATATTTATACTGTTTTCACAGTATAAAAAATTAAAATTCACAAAAAGGAAGCACAAGAATAGATTGCGTTTACACATACAAGCTTGCTTAAATTTAAGACATTATTTTCTCGGCTACCATGCAAACACTACTATACGAACGTAACACATTGTGATTTTTTCATTGTATATTAAAGTTTATTCAAATAAGGACGTCTCTAAAGTTTTTTTTGTCAAGTAATCGCCAGTAGAATCGCCGGCATTACCAAACTGAAATTTACAATATACTTGAACAATACCTAGTAAGAGCAAAATATAAATTGTGCCCTTTTAACGACAATCAGTCACACTAAAAACGGTTAACGATATGAAAAATTTCTAGGCAATATTTTTGAAATTTCTCCGCACCTATTCGCAGTTCTTTTCATTATTTTATATTATAATGCGAAAATTAATATTGCCTATATGAAACATTAAACTGTTAAATATTTTTTAAATTTCAACTGCTACTTCCACGGCTAAAATAATACTTCTGTTTTCTTCAAGAATGAAGCAATTTTCGACTAAAACATTATAACAACATAAGAAGTACTGGTGAAATAAACACTTTTAGACCTTCTTCATATGACAGTAGATTTTTATACCGTTAGACCTTGCAGTGTGAATATATTAAAGACGCATTTGCAAGGTGCGAAGTGAAAATTTTTTAGAAGGCCTACTTTGCTCATCAAATGACTTTTCTACTGAAACATACGGTTACAAACCAAAAAATGTAACCCAATTAACTTTTCAGTTTATTTCAGATAACTTGTAAATGTTTGAACTAACTTCTACCCTAATGATCTAAAAACTCAAATTAATTGTGCCGAGTATTTAACATCTCATTATTTACCTAATTTTAAGTAATTTAAAAAATCAGATTTGTAAGAAAGGATGTTATCAAAGTCGTTATGAAAGAACGTACAAATTTAATCTTACTTATCTTACAAAAAATATAATCTGATAAGAGTTTATTAAATTTAATGTTCAAACCAACATCTTCCTTAAATAACATAAGCGTAGTACATAAATACGCACGGTTTTATTTCTAAGAATTATTAAAATTTTTGTGCTTGAATTTTGACTATAGCAATAATAAACAGAGAGCAATGCTCAACGATTTTTCTAACGTTTCTTAAGGAGGAACGAATTGCTGATTGGAGTTTTACACTATTGGCGCAGAACGTGTATATTTTTATTATACGTTTTGAGTTAACGAACAGTTCCTAAATCAACAAGAAAATAATCATTAGAGAGCGTTACTCAACGAATTTTTATTTCTTTCACACTATTTGTGCCTTTCACAAATCCGAAAATATAGACTAGGCCTACTACATATTTGGTAAGTGATATTTATCTAGAAACTATATAACTCATTGAAAGGTACCTTCATAATATGTTCTGCCCTACCGTTAACTGGAAGTTGTCATTGGGTGTGGACTTTATATTTCAATCATACTCAAAGTGACGCCCAGAATCAGTACGGACCTATCAGAAAGCAGCATATCCTGACGAATGACGTAACGCTCAAGACACTTTGTCATTGGTTGACATCGGTGTGACGTAGTACAGTAATAAAAAACTCTCTGATTGGACAATATTAACCAATCAAAATGACGCAAAAGAAGACTTGTGATTGGTTAAAACTGGGCTTTCTTATTGGCCGAAAATACGAGACTCTGATTGGGCAATTATTACCTGAGCCGTTGACGTCACATGCGCATCACAATCAAATTGGCCCGACTTACTCACGCAACCCTAATAGAACGTTTGTTGAATACCAGTTATCTTTGATACGTATATTTTTGTTTCTCTTAAACACAATAAAAGCGTAGGTCAAAAATGATTTGTCAAGTAACGTCTTCTCAAGTCTATTTTTCGTTGATTTAGGATCTGTTAGTTAACGGGAAATTTATAAGCAGTATTTATATCTTCTACACAGGCAGTGTAAAACTATAACCTTTAACACCTGATTCGTACAGATGAGATAAATAAAAAATAATTCGGCGACTGTATTCGCTTAATTGTCGTAGCGAAAGTATAAGGAGAAAAATTACGATCCCGATAGCTGTGATGTTATAGAATTTTAGGCCTGTAATCAGTGTTTATGTAGGCAGCTTGTTCGAATATTACAATTTTATAAGCATTATCAGATGCGACTTTTTAACGTTCCGAAACCGAACAATTCATGAGTTCTCTTAAGCAAGGTAGATTAATAACATTACTTATTTTCAATCCAATTTGTCAGTAAACTAAAATGCAGGCTGTTGAAATTGTTGTGCAATGAAAGTTGTTTTTTAGGTAAGCAGCTGACAAGGTGGTTTGAACCTCTAAAATCTTTTCTGAGTGAGATGAGTTGAGTTGGTTTACATGGTCTTCTTACAGCGTTTATAATTATACTTATCAGGATGCGAGTCCTTCGGAAAATCATGTACTTTCGACTCTCCGAATGACACCGGTATTTCATTATCAACAGGGTTTGATTGTAAAATGAAATTCATGAATCTCAGATGAGATAACTCCGACTACTGTCATATATACCTCTACCTCTTCTGTTCTTACGTGGTTTAGTCATATAATTGGCTGACTCTGTGATAACAATGAATACATATTTACGGTCAGGAACTAGCAAATTACGTGCAAAAAATGTTTAACACTCTACCTTTTCATTAAAGCCACAATAAATTTCATCCATCTTAAAATACAGGAACTAATGAAATAAGAGTAAAGCCAGAAAACCTTTTTCGAAATTTTTTTTTTTTGTCATCAGTCTCTCGACTGGTTTGATGCAGTTCTCCAACCTGTTCAATCTTGCGCAAGTCGTTTCATATCTACATACCTGTAACACCCTACATCTTTTGTAATTTGCTTTATATATTCTAATCTTTGCCTCCCTCTACAATGTACTCCCTCAATGTTACCCTCCATTATTGATAGCCCAATACCTGGATGTCTTAGGATATGCCCCACTAGCCTATCCCTTCTTTTGGTAAGATGCTTCCATATACTTCTTTTTTCATCCACTCGCCTAAGAACCTCTAAATTACTTATTTTGTCCACCCACCTAATCTTTAACATTTTCCTATAACACCACATTTCAAAAGCTTCTATCCTCTTCCGTTCTACAGCCCCTATCACCCACGTTTCACTTCCGTATAATGCTACACTCCAAACATAATGTTTTAAGAAATTTTTCCTAATCTGTAAATCAATGTTTGTAGTCAGTAAGCTGTTTTTCATTTCAAAGGCTTTTCTAGCTTGAGCAATTCTACTCTTGATATCACTCGTGCTTCTACCATCCTTTGTTATTTTACTCCCTAGATAGCAGAATTCCCCAACCTCCTGTATGTTTTCGTTGCCTACTTTTAAATTTCCCATCTCTTCTAAACCACTCTTGCTGCTGCACAACACTTTCGTTTTGTTCTTATTAATTTTCATGAAGTAATCCTTCCTCAAGATCTCATCCATTCCATTTAAGGCATCCTCTAGTTCATTCTTTGCCTCGGCTAATACTACTATATCATCGGCGAATCTCAACATTTTTATTGTTTCTCCTTGAATTTTTATTCCTACGTCAAATTTCTCCTTCACTTCATTTATAGTCTCTTCTATATACAAGTTAAAAAGTAGTGGTGACAAAGAACAACCTTGTCGTACACCTTTTCTTACAGCAGCCTCTTTTTCGTACCCCTCGATTCTCAAAACAGCCGTTTGATTCTTATACAGACTGTAGATAACTTTCCTTTCTTTGTATTTAATTCCTAGCCTTTTCAATGTTTTAAACATTTTACTCCAGTCCAGATTGTCAAATGCTTTCTTTTCTGAGTGAGATGAGTTGAGTTGGTTTACATGGTCTTCTCACAGCATTTATAATTATACTTATAAGAATGCCGGTCCTTCGTAAAATCATGTTCTTTCGACTCTCCGAATGACAACTGTATTTCATTATCAAAACGGTTTGATTGTAAAATGAAATTCATGAATCTCAGATAATATTACCCTGACTAGTGTCATTTATACCTCTACCTCTTCTGTTCTTACGTGCTTTAGTCATATAATTGGCTGACCCTGTGATAAAAATGAATACATTTATTTCCTGCAGAAACTAGCAAATTACGTTCCAAAAATTTTTAACACTCTACCTTTTCATTATGGCCACAAAAAATTTCATCCACCTTAAAATACAGGAACTAATGAAATCAGAGTAAAGCCAGAAAACATTTCTCGAAATCACATTGGCCATTATATTATCATTTAGTCAAACCGTTGATTATTATTTTTCGACTAATGCTCGTTGGTAGAGCAAAATAGTTTTCTTGTTATAAAACGGATTAATGAGGTATATTTTCTTACCCGGTAGGATATTGACTTTGTTTCGTCTCAAAAAATTTTGAATTAGATTTTTCAACTGCCTTCTACGTAACGTAATATTTATTTACAGTTGTATAAAGTCATTCCCTTAAAAATATGATACATTACTGGCCAAAAATTAGGTTACAAAAATCGAACAACTAGGAAAAATAGATAACCTTCTTTTGTTTTTTTTCTTTGTGTCGGTATCGAATGAACACTCGTGATTTTTTAAAAAACCGTGTTAACATTTAGCAGCAACAGAAACCAATTTTTAATTTCCTTAAGAACTCGAAAGATCTCTACAATGGGGTACTTCATATTTCGTAAGTGATATTTACCAAGAAACTATAAATCTCATTAAAAGGTACCTTCATATGTTCTGCCCTACCGTTAACTAGAAGTTGTCATTGGGTGTGGACTTTATATTACAATCACACTCGACGTGACGCCTAGAATCAGTACGGACCAATCAGAAAGCAGCATATCCAAACGAATGACGTAACGCTCAAGACACTTTGTCATTGGTTGACATCGGTGTGACGTTGTACAGTAATATAAACTCTCTGATTGGACAATATTAACCAATCAAAATGACGCAAAAGAAGACTTGTGATTGGTTAAAACTGGGCTTTCTTATTGGCCGAAAATACGAGCCTCTGATTGGGCAATTATTACCTGAGCCGTTGACGTCACATGCGCATCACAATCAAATTGGCCCGACTTACTCACGCAACCCTAATAGAACGTTTGTTGAATACCAGTTATATTTTGATACGTATATTTTTGTTTCTCTTAAACACAATAAAAGCGTAGGTCAAAAATGATTTGTCAAGTAACGTCTTCTCAAGTCTATTTTTCGTTGATTTAGGATCTGTTAGTTAACGGGAAATTTATAAGCAGTATTTATATCTTCTACACAGGCAGTGTAAAACTATAACCTTTAACACCTGATTCGTACAGATGAGATAAAAAAAAAATAATTCGGCGACTGTATTCGCTTAATTGTCGTAGCGAAAGTATAAGGAGAAAAATTACGATCCCGATAGCTGTGATTTTATAGAATTTTAGGCCTGTAATCAGTGTTTATGTAGGCAGCTTGTTCGAATATTACAATTTTATAAGCATTATCAAATGCGACTTTTTAACGTTCCGAAACCGAACAATTCATGAGTTCTCTTAAGCAAGGTAGATTAATAACATTACTTATTTTCAATCCAATTTGTCAGTAAACTAAAATGCAGGCTGTTGAAATTGTTGTGCAATGAAAGTTGTTTTTTAGGTAAGCAGCGGACAAGGTGGTTTGAACCTCTAAAATCTTTTCTGAGTGAGATGAGTTGAGTTGGTTTACATGGTCTTCTTACAGCGTTTATAATTATACTTATCAGGATGCGAGTCCTTCGGAAAATCATGTACTTTCGACTCTCCGAATGACACCGGTATTTCATTATCAACAGGGTTTGATTGTAAAATGAAATTCATGAATCTCAGATGAGATAACTCCGACTACTGTCATATATACTGTAACATCTGTTTACAGATTGTTACGTGTTTTAGGGTTTTGTCGGCGTAATTTGTTGTGTTGGTTTCCTTAACTGTTTTGCTGGTGATGTAGAACTGCTTGCCGTCCGGTGGCGCGCTCTTCGTTTCTCCTACGAACTGTTTCTGCCCCTCGTGACAAGCTGCCTTCATGAGTTGTCTGGCTACACTCTTTGTCGTTGCTTCACCGAGTATAGTGATACCGTAATGTTGTAATTTTACGTGAAAAATTTATAAGTTTATTACTTTTGGCTAAAGTAAAACGTCTGCCCATTAATTGAAATGGTAAGATTATTTATTTTTCTTTGTATTCCAAGAGTTGAGAATTTTGCTACGAGCTGTTTAATATCATATTTTTGTAAAAGTAAGCTACTCTGTCTGGGCTTGCTTCAGTTTGCTGGATACGTGTCACATCCAACAAAACTAAATTTTAATTTCGATTATTTCATTTGTAAAAGTTATTATGTTTTCTAATTAAGATCATTTTGCAATAGTAATTGCTCAATTGTATTTTGTCTTGTACTTTTAATTTTTATTGTATTACGGCTCGTAGAAATTCTTGCTTCTTTAAGTTACTTAACCTAATTTATAAAAACTACTAAATCTTATTGTATAACTTATGACTTGTGCTGATGTTAAGATCGTTTTTTTTATATAAATTATTGACACTCGCCCGATCTTTGCTTCAGGGGTGGAGTACAGGGTTCGGGATAATATGTCCTGACGACCTTACCACAAGAATATCCGAGTCTCATTGTCTGCCGCCTTCCATGTTTTAATTATCACTTGGGGATTCGATTCCCGAACACGAAAATCTGCATTTACCATATATATTGTGTCTGGGCGAGATTTTCATCTGGATTTTCCAATGTCTGGGCCCTTCCAAAATTATTCGGTACGCCACCTCGAGATTTAGACTGCCAATTGGATTTGTGAGTTTTTTTAACAGCATAAGCATTAAGGACACAAGGTATGTGAACATCCAATTTTATTTTACGAAGTCCTCAGTTTAAGCCGAGTGTGATTCAGTGAAATCGACCAAATTTTTAATGGAAAGATTCAGGACAGTTGTAGCTATTATAAAATTTGCTTGTATGGAACAGGAAAATCTTTGTCTGGACATTAACTATTTTCTTAAATTTTTCATGTCAATTCCTAATTAGAAACCGACTAATTATAATAAAATTTAAACATTTCCTTTAGCACAACATAACGTAACATCAAATTTAATACCTTTTAAAGAAATTTAAATAACTAGCTAAAATCTAGTTTTTCTAAAAATTTATATGTAAATCTAAGTAAACTTGTTTTTTTACTCTTTTCAACAACTTCATAATTGAGTTAATACCTAAAATTTTTATTTATATTTATGTGGTTATTTTTGGAAATTAAACTTAAAAGTGGCTAAGCCACTGGTAAACCTAATTGAATATATATATAAATATATCTATATATGTTGGCCAACAATAATTTATGATTATTAATCTGTATAAACGCAATATTGTAACACATTGTTAATTTGTTGATTTTGAATTAGCCTTTCGGCAAATACTTATTCATTGTGATTAATTGTTGTGCACCTTATTATAAAATTGTTCTTCCTGTACTAGATGAACTATTTTTGGTAATTACTATAATTAAATGCTAGTCTTTTCGAATATTAATTAAATTTGTGTACAACCTACTAAATGATTTTTATTATTCACTTATGCAACGATCCTTCTGTTTTGTTTTGTGCTTCTTTATGTTTTTTTTATTTGTTAACACCCTGTCCAACCTGTCGCATTATATTTTTGCCGTGTGTGTTATCGGCGGCGATAGGGGTGATTACAAATTGGTAGCAGAGCGCGTGGTTTATTTGGACCATTTGGTTGGTGCAGTGGTCCAAATTGCTGTCCTGTTGGTGACAGTCTTGGGTTTGTGTTGTCTGGCGTCTGACCTTTGATGTTTTTTTGCGGTGTGTTGTGCCCTTAACATCACGGTCAGTGTTTTCAGGCATGTTTGTGCCTATGAGACCTCCGCGGTGGTGCAGTGGTCTTGTTTGTTGTTTTTTTGGGTTGCCTGTCACTGTGTGTGACGTTGTGTGTGTATGCGTTTGGTACACACACGTTTGTTAATCATTTTTAAAAAAAAAACTCTTGTTAATCGTTGCATAGTGAAGTAATATCAAAGATAAATATTGTAATATATTTAGCATTTTCAGCTCTTGGGATGTTTTTTTGTTTTCTTTGCTTGTCAGTATTTTTATTTTTATAAACTTTGAGAGTGTTGTCAGGCAGTCATGGGATCAGCTGTTGCAATTGTCTGTTTTGTGTAGGTCATCCTATTTTGAATTATGTAGGGGTACTTGCGTTGATATGTCTCGGTGTCGAAAGTGATATCAAGATGGGTTTGCCCAGAATTCGATACCGGCCGCTGACGGTCATCATGTTCTACTTTAGCATGTTGTAAAGTTGTTGACCTCGTTTTTTTAATGTTGTAGACCATATGGGAAGTTGTTGTCCCTTTGTTTTTTTTACGTTCTTGTTAGTGCCTTTTGATACTGTCACTGACTGTGTGTGTGTGTGTGTGTGTGTGTGTGTGTGTGTGTGTGTGTGTGTGTGTGTGCGTGTGTGCGTGTGTGTGTGTGTGTGTGTGCGTGCGTGTGCAGTAATCACTTGGTTTTTCTTAAACTTTTGCTTGCGTTGTGTTATTGCATGCTAACTGTTGGTTTAAATTGTTTTGTAACTGTTGTTTTTGTCGATAATTTTCAGTGTTGCTGATTTTTATAGGTCGCCGATCTTTAAATTTTTTTTTTGACAACGAATTAACTTAAATTGGTGTAATATTTGAAATTTTTTTTTGACTTGTTTTTTTTAATACCTGCTGTTTTGTGTGACATATGCGTTTATTTCAGGTGTTACGATGATGTTGTTTGTTTCTGTTTTGGTCGAACAAGCACCAAGTCTGTGTGGTAGATTGGTGTCGTTGTTCGATGTCGTGTCGGTTCGATGGTGGTCGTGTTTCTTCTGTTTTGGTCCTGTTGTGTTATTTCGATGATTTTCTTTCTGCTTTCTGTTAGTTGCCTTTGGTCGTGGTCCGGTGGCTTAGTTGGTGTTGTCGCCATGTGCGAGTTTGTTGTTTTTTTTTTCCCTGTTTGTCGGTGACCTCTGTGGTCGACCAACAACTCCCCTTGTTTGTCCTCGTGACTCCCTCCCACCTCCCCTTTGATGAGTCTTTATGACTTCCCACCCTTTTCCCCTTTTATCCCTCTACGTCCACCTGGTACCTTCTCTGTTTGTTGGCCTAGTTGTTTTGGTTTGGTTTTTCTTGGCTGCAGTTAGCTTTTGTTTTTTCCTTTCAGGCGTTGCACGAGCCACCTCTTCTGTTTTGCATCGCCACTCCTGGTATGGCGGTTGTGCCGTGTTGTGGTCGATGGTTTGTTTGTGTCGTGGTGAAAGTTGTTTGGTGATCACCCTTTTATTTTCCCGGCTTTTCTTTTCCCCTTCGCCCCTTTTCCCGAAACTTTACCCTCCCCTTACCCCTTTTCCCTTGAAATTGTTGCCCCTTGTGGGTGTTTGTTGTTCCCTTAGGTTGTCCGTGTTCCCGACACCTAATCCCCTTGTTTACCCTTTACCCTTTGATATTTTTTTTTGTTTGGACGAGTTAGGGAGGCGTCCTTAACTTCTCCCGGTGTTGTTGGTCTGTTGCCTTGTGCATCCAACGTTCGGGTGTTTCGAGGTTTGTCCTCGGACCCTGCTACGCTTCGGCGTTTCTGTGCTTTGTGCGTGTGTAGTCTTTGACTAATTTTTTTTTTTTGGTTTCGGGGCTCTTTCGGCTTTGTCTTTGCTGTTGTGTGATATCCGGGGTTGTTGTATGGGCGGCAACTTCCGGTATCATCGTTGCGTTGTGGAGAGGTGTACTTGAGGTGCTTTCCTTTGTTGGGCGGTGTCCTTGAGTACTGCTTCTCGGAGAGGAGTGTCGCGGTGCCTCCCCTTAGTTGGGTGGGTGCCTCCGATGCTGCTTCTCGGAGGGAGGTTTCGGAGTGTCTTCCCTTTGTTGGGCGGGCATTTCCGATTCCTGCTCTCGAGGGTCGTCCGTGCTTCCGGGTCTCCATGCTTCTTTCCTTAACTGGGCGGATAGTAGTGGAGAAACGGTGGTTCTGGCGCACTCAAATTTTTTTTTTTTTCTGGTTTTGTCAAAAGTCATTAAATCTCTGTTTTGGTAATTATTGTCTCTGAATTGCACGTCATCGTCACTGTTCCCCTTGGCTTGGCCAAACAAAGCCTGTTCTTGGTTTTGTTTGTCCTTGGCGGGGGGAGTCTGTAACACCTGTAATTTCCGATTACAGATTGTTACATGTTTTGGGTTTTGTCGGCGTAATTTGTTGTGTTGGTTTCCTTTAACAGTTTTGCTGGTGATGTAGAACTGCTTGCCGTCCGGTAGCGCGCTCTTCGTTTCTGCTACGAACTGCTTCTGCCCCTCGTGACAAGCTGTCTCCATGGTTTGTCTGGCTGCACTCTCTGACGTTGCTTCCCCGAGATCTATGATACTGTGACCCTTAGTTGAATTTTCGTTATGTTTTTCCTGTTACTGGAAGAGACGAGTTATTGTAGTGAAAGTGAAAGGTCGGTGTTGCCTGCGTTGCGATGCCGTACCTAATTTATAATTTATACTTTTGGTGAAAAGTTTTTTTTATATTTGTAAATGTTTATTTTATCTAAAGATGGTTTGTACTGACAGTTTTATTTTGTTAAACATGACTTTGTTATTATGTATAGTCTGCCGTTTCTCTACGCCGTTTTTCTGTATTAATCATACAGTTTTCCGTGTTCTGAACTTTGAAAATGTGAATTGATTATGTCGCCCAAATTAAAGTTTAAACTACGTTTGTACTCATTAAAACTTTTAGTGCTGATTTGGAGTACAGGGTTCGGGATAATATGTCCTGACGACCTTACAACAAGAATATCCGAGTCTCATTGTATGCCACCTCGAGATTTAAATTGTTAATTGGATTTGTGAGTTTTTTTAACAGCATAAGCATTATGGACACAAGGTATGTGAACATCCAATTTTATTTTATGAAGTCCTCAGTTTGAGCCGAGTGTGATTCAGTGAAATCGACCATATTTTTTTAAATGGAAAGATTCAGCACAGTTGTAACTATTATAATTTGCTTATATGGAACAGGAAAATCCTTGTAAGGACATTAATTATTTTCTTTAATTTTTCATGTCAATTCCTAATTAGAAACCGACTAATTATAATAAAATTTAAATATTTTGTTTAGCACAACACAATGTAACATCAAATTTAATACCTTTTAAAGAAATTTAAACAACTAGCTAAGATCTAGTTTTTCTGAAAATTTATATGTAAATCTAAGTAAACTTGTTTTTTTTACTCTTTTCAACAACTTCATAATTGAGTTAATACCTAAAATTTTTATTTATATTCATGTGGTTATTTTTGGAAATTATACTTAAAAGTGGCTAAGCCACTGGTAAACCTAATTAAATATATATATAAATATATCTATATGTTGGCCAACAATAATTTATGATCATTAAGCTGTATAAACGCTATATTGTAACACATTGTTAATTTGTTGATTTTGAATTAGCCTTTCGGCAAATACTTATTCATTGTGATTAATTGCTGTGCACCTTATTATAGAATTGTTCATCCTGTGCTAGATGAACTATATTTGGTAATTATTATAATTTAATGCAAGTCTTTTTTCGAATATTAATTAAATTTGTTTACAACCATCTATAAATGATTTTTATTACTCACTTATGCAACGATCCTTGTGTTTTGTTTTGTGCTTCTTAAGTTTTTTTATTTGTTAACACCCTGTCCAACCCGTCGCATTATATTTTTGGCCGTGTGTGTTAACGGTGGCGATAGGGGTGATTACAAATTGGTAGCAGAGCGTGGTTTCGATCCACGGACCTCTGGGTTATGGGCCCAGCACGCTTCTAAACGCTTCTAAACGCTTCTAAACGCTTCTAGGGAGTCTGTAACACCTGTAATTTCCGATTACAGATTGTTACATGTTTTGGGCTTTGTCGGCGTAATTTGTTGTGTTGGTTTCCTTAACTGTTTTGCTGGTGATGTAGAACTGCTTGCCGTCCGGTGGCGCGCTCTTCGTTTCTCCTACGAACTGTTTCTGCCCCTCGTGACAAGCTGCCTTCATGAGTTGTCTGGCTACACTCTTTGTCGTTGCTTCACCGAGTATAGTGATACCGTAATGTTGTAATTTTACGTGAAAAATTTATAAGTTTATTACTTTTGGCTAAAGTAAAACGTCTGCCCATTAATTGAAATGGTAAGATTATTTATTTTTCTTTGTATTCCAAGAGTTGAGAATTTTGCTACGAGCTGTTTAATATCATATTTTTGTAAAAGTAAGCTACTCTGTCTGGGCTTGCTTCAGTTTGCTGGATACGTGTCACATCCAACAAAACTAAATTTTAATTTCGATTATTTCATTTGTAAAAGTTATTATGTTTTCTAATTAAGATCATTTTGCAATAGTAATTGCTCAATTGTATTTTGTCTTGTACTTTTAATTTTTATTGTATTACGGCTCGTAGAAATTCTTGCTTCTTTTAGTTACTTAACCTAATTTATAAAAACTACTAAATCTTATTGTATAACTTATGACTTGTGCTGATGTTAAGATCGTTTTTTTTATATAAATTATTGACACTCGCCCGATCTTTGCTTCAGGGGTGGAGTACAGGGTTCGGGATAATATGTCCTGACGACCTTACCACAAGAATATCCGAGTCTCATTGTCTGCCGCCTTCCATGTTTTAATTATCACTTGGGGATTCGATTCCCGAACACGAAAATCTGCATTTACCATATATATTGTGTCTGGGCGAGATTTTCATCTGGATTTTCCAATGTCTGGGCCCTTCCAAAATTATTCGGTACGCCACCTCGAGATTTAGACTGCCAATTGGATTTGTGAGTTTTTTTAACAGCATAAGCATTAAGGACACAAGGTATGTGAACATCCAATTTTATTTTACGAAGTCCTCAGTTTAAGCCGAGTGTGATTCAGTGAAATCGACCAAATTTTTAATGGAAAGATTCAGCACAGTTGTAGCTATTATAAAATTTGCTTGTATGGAACAGGAAAATCTTTGTCTGGACATTAACTATTTTCTTAAATTTTTCATGTCAATTCCTAATTAGAAACCGACTAATTATAATAAAATTTAAACATTTCCTTTAGCACAACATAACGTAACATCAAATTTAATACCTTTTAAAGAAATTTAAATAACTAGCTAAAATCTAGTTTTTCTAAAAATTTATATGTAAATCTAAGTAAACTTGTTTTTTTACTCTTTTCAACAACTTCATAATTGAGTTAATACCTAAAATTTTTATTTACATTTATGTGGTTATTTTTGGAAATTAAATTTAAAAGTGGCTAAGCCACTGGTAAACCTAATTGAATATATATATAAATATATCTATATATGTTGGCCAACAATAATTTATGATTATTAATCTGTATAAACGCAATATTGTAACACATTGTTAATTTGTTGATTTTGAATTAGCCTTTCGGCAAATACTTATTCATTGTGATTAATTGTTGTGCACCTTATTATAAAATTGTTCTTCCTGTACTAGATGAACTATTTTTGGTAATTACTATAATTAAATGCTAGTCTTTTCGAATATTAATTAAATTTGTGTACAACCTACTAAATGATTTTTATTATTCACTTATGCAACGATCCTTCTGTTTTGTTTTGTGCTTCTTGATGTTTTTTTTATTTGTTAACACCCTGTCCAACCTGTCGCATTATATTTTTGCCGTGTGTGTTATCGGCGGCGATAGGGGTGATTACAATACCTCTACCTCTTCTGTTCTTACGTGGTTTAGTCATATAATTGGCTGACTCTGTGATAACAATGAATACATATTTACGGTCAGGAACTAGCAAATTACGTGCAAAAAATGTTTAACACTCTACCTTTTCATTAAAGCCACAATAAATTTCATCCATCTTAAAATACAGGAACTAATGAAATAAGAGTAAAGCCAGAAAACCTTTTTCGAAATTTTTTTTTTTTGTCATCAGTCTCTCGACTGGTTTGATGCAGTTCTCCAACCTGTTCTATCTTGCGCAAGTCGTTTCATATCTACATACCTGTAACACCCTACATCTTTTGTAATTTGCTTTATATATTCTAATCTTTGCCTCCCTCTACAATGTACTCCCTCAATGTTACCCTCCATTATTGATAGCCCAATACCTGGATGTCTTAGGATATGCCCCACTAGCCTATCCCTTCTTTTGGTAAGATGCTTCCATATACTTCTTTTTTCATCCACTCGCCTAAGAACCTCTAAATTACTTATTTTGTCCACCCACCTAATCTTTAACATTTTCCTATAACACCACATTTCAAAAGCTTCTATCCTCTTCCGTTCTACAGCCCCTATCACCCACGTTTCACTTCCGTATAATGCTACACTCCAAACATAATGTTTTAAGAAATTTTTCCTAATCTGTAAATCAATGTTTGTAGTCAGTAAGCTGTTTTTCATTTCAAAGGCTTTTCTAGCTTGAGCAATTCTACTCTTGATATCACTCGTGCTTCTACCATCCTTTGTTATTTTACTCCCTAGATAGCAGAATTCCCCAACTTCCTGTATGTTTTCGTTGCCTACTTTTAAATTTCCCATCTCTTCTAAACCACTCTTGCTGCTGCACAACACTTTCGTTTTGTTCTTATTAATTTTCATGAAGTAATCCTTCCTCAAGATCTCATCCATTCCATTTAAGGCATCCTCTAGTTCATTCTTTGCCTCGGCTAATACTACTATATCATCGGCGAATCTCAACATTTTTATTGTTTCTCCTTGAATTTTTATTCCTACGTCAAATTTCTCCTTCACTTCATTTATAGTCTCTTCTATATACAAGTTAAAAAGTAGTGGTGACAAAGAACAACCTTGTCGTACACCTTTTCTTACAGCAGCCTCTTTTTCGTACCCCTCGATTCTCAAAACAGCCGTTTGATTCTTATACAGACTGTAGATAACTTTCCTTTCTTTGTATTTAATTCCTAGCCTTTTCAATGTTTTAAACATTTTACTCCAGTCCAGATTGTCAAATGCTTTCTTTTCTGAGTGAGATGAGTTGAGTTGGTTTACATGGTCTTCTCACAGCATTTATAATTATACTTATAAGAATGCCGGTCCTTCGTAAAATCATGTTCTTTCGACTCTCCGAATGACACCTGTATTTCATTATCAAAACGGTTTGATTGTAAAATGAAATTCATGAATCTCAGATAATATTACCCTGACTAGTGTCATTTATACCTCTACCTCTTCTGTTCTTACGTGCTTTAGTCATATAATTGGCTGACCCTGTGATAAAAATGAATACATTTATTTCCTGCAGAAACTAGCAAATTACGTTCCAAAAATTTTTAACACTCTACCTTTTCATTATGGCCACAAAAAATTTCATCCACCTTAAAATACAGGAACTAATGAAATCAGAGTAAAGCCAGAAAACATTTCTCGAAATCACATTGGCCATTATATTATCATTTAGTCAAACCGTTGATTATTATTTTTCGACTAATGCTCGTTGGTAGAGCAAAATAGTTTTCTTGTTATAAAACGGATTAATGAGGTATATTTTCTTACCCGGTAGGATATTGACTTTGTTTCGTCTCAAAAAATTTTGAATTAGATTTTTCAACTGCCTTCTACGTAACGTAATATTTATTTACAGTTGTATAAAGTCATTCCCTTAAAAATATGATACATTACTGGCCAAAAATTAGGTTACAAAAATCGAACAACTAGGAAAAATAGATAACCTTCTTTTGTTTTTTTTCTTTGTGTCGGTATCGAATGAACACTCGTGATTTTTTAAAAAACCGTGTTAACATTTAGCAGCAACAGAAACAAATTTTTAATTTCCTTAAGAACTCGAAAGATCTCTACAATGGGGTACTTCATATTTCGTAAGTGATATTTACCAAGAAACTATAAATCTCATTAAAAGGTACCTTCATATGTTCTGCCCTACCGTTAACTAGAAGTTGTCATTGGGTGTGGACTTTATATTACAATCACACTCGACGTGACGCCTAGAATCAGTACGGACCAATCAGAAAGCAGCATATCCAAACGAATGACGTAACGCTCAAGACACTTTGTCATTGGTTGACATCGGTGTGACGTTGTACAGTAATATAAACTCTCTGATTGGACAATATTAACCAATCAAAATGACGCAAAAGAAGACTTGTGATTGGTTAAAACTGGGCTTTCTTATTGGCCGAAAATACGAGCCTCTGATTGGGCAATTATTACCTGAGCCGTTGACGTCACATGCGCATCACAATCAAATTGGCCCGACTTACTCACGCAACCCTAATAGAACGTTTGTTGAATACCAGTTATATTTTGATACGTATATTTTTGTTTCTCTTAAACACAATAAAAGCGTAGGTCAAAAATGATTTGTCAAGTAACGTCTTCTCAAGTCTATTTTTCGTTGATTTAGGATCTGTTAGTTAACGGGAAATTTATAAGCAGTATTTATATCTTCTACACAGGCAGTGTAAAACTATAACCTTTAACACCTGATTCGTACAGATGAGATAAAAAAAAAATAATTCGGCGACTGTATTCGCTTAATTGTCGTAGCGAAAGTATAAGGAGAAAAATTACGATCCCGATAGCTGTGATTTTATAGAATGTTAGGCCTGTAATCAGTGTTTATGTAGGCAGCTTGTTCGAATATTACAATTTTATAAGCATTATCAGATGCGACTTTTTAACGTTCCGAAACCGAACAATTCATGAGTTCTCTTAAGCAAGGTAGATTAATAACATTACTTATTTTCAATCCAATTTGTCAGTAAACTAAAATGCAGGCTGTTGAAATTGTTGTGCAATGAAAGTTGTTTTTTAGGTAAGCAGCTGACAAGGTGGTTTGACCTCTAAAATCTTTTCTGAGTGAGCTGAGTTGAGTTGGTTTACATGGTCTTCTTACAGCGTTTATAATTATACTTATCAGGATGCGAGTCCTTCGGAAAATCATGTACTTTCGACTCTCCGAATGACACCGGTATTTCATTATCAACAGGGTTTGATTGTAAAATGAAATTCATGAATCTCAGATGAGATAACTCCGACTACTGTCATATATACCTCTACCTCTTCTGTTCTTACGTGGTTTAGTCATATAATTGGCTGACTCTGTGATAACAATGAATACATATTTACGGTCAGGAACTAGCAAATTACGTGCAAAAAATGTTTAACACTCTACCTTTTCATTAAAGCCACAATAAATTTCATCCATCTTAAAATACAGGAACTAATGAAATAAGAGTAAAGCCAGAAAACCTTTTTCGAAATTTTTTTTTTTGTCATCAGTCTCTCGACTGGTTTGATGCAGTTCTCCAACCTGTTCTATCTTGCGCAAGTCGTTTCATATCTACATACCTGTAACACCCTACATCTTTTGTAATTTGCTTTATATATTCTAATCTTTGCCTCCCTCTACAATGTACTCCCTCAATGTTACCCTCCATTATTGATAGCCCAATACCTGGATGTCTTAGGATATGCCCCACTAGCCTATCCCTTCTTTTGGTAAGATGCTTCCATATACTTCTTTTTTCATCCACTCGCCTAAGAACCTCTAAATTACTTATTTTGTCCACCCACCTAATCTTTAACATTTTCCTATAACACCACATTTCAAAAGCTTCTATCCTCTTCCGTTCTACAGCCCCTATCACCCACGTTTCACTTCCGTATAATGCTACACTCCAAACATAATGTTTTAAGAAATTTTTCCTAATCTGTAAATCAATGTTTGTAGTCAGTAAGCTGTTTTTCATTTCAAAGGCTTTTCTAGCTTGAGCAATTCTACTCTTGATATCACTCGTGCTTCTACCATCCTTTGTTATTTTACTCCCTAGATAGCAGAATTCCCCAACTTCCTGTATGTTTTCGTTGCCTACTTTTAAATTTCCCATCTCTTCTAAACCACTCTTGCTGCTGCACAACACTTTCGTTTTGTTCTTATTAATTTTCATGAAGTAATCCTTCCTCAAGATCTCATCCATTCCATTTAAGGCATCCTCTAGTTCATTCTTTGCCTCGGCTAATACTACTATATCATCGGCGAATCTCAACATTTTTATTGTTTCTCCTTGAATTTTTATTCCTACGTCAAATTTCTCCTTCACTTCATTTATAGTCTCTTCTATATACAAGTTAAAAAGTAGTGGTGACAAAGAACAACCTTGTCGTACACCTTTTCTTACAGCAGCCTCTTTTTCGTACCCCTCGATTCTCAAAACAGCCGTTTGATTCTTATACAGACTGTAGATAACTTTCCTTTCTTTGTATTTAATTCCTAGCCTTTTCAATGTTTTAAACATTTTACTCCAGTCCAGATTGTCAAATGCTTTCTTTTCTGAGTGAGATGAGTTGAGTTGGTTTACATGGTCTTCTCACAGCATTTATAATTATACTTATAAGAATGCCGGTCCTTCGTAAAATCATGTTCTTTCGACTCTCCGAATGACACCTGTATTTCATTATCAAAACGGTTTGATTGTAAAATGAAATTCATGAATCTCAGATAATATTACCCTGACTAGTGTCATTTATACCTCTACCTCTTCTGTTCTTACGTGCTTTAGTCATATAATTGGCTGACCCTGTGATAAAAATGAATACATTTATTTCCTGCAGAAACTAGCAAATTACGTTCCAAAAATTTTTAACACTCTACCTTTTCATTATGGCCACAAAAAATTTCATCCACCTTAAAATACAGGAACTAATGAAATCAGAGTAAAGCCAGAAAACATTTCTCGAAATCACATTGGCCATTATATTATCATTTAGTCAAACCGTTGATTATTATTTTTCGACTAATGCTCGTTGGTAGAGCAAAATAGTTTTCTTGTTATAAAACGGATTAATGAGGTATATTTTCTTACCCGGTAGGATATTGACTTTGTTTCGTCTCAAAAAATTTTGAATTAGATTTTTCAACTGCCTTCTACGTAACGTAATATTTATTTACAGTTGTATAAAGTCATTCCCTTAAAAATATGATACATTACTGGCCAAAAATTAGGTTACAAAAATCGAACAACTAGGAAAAATAGATAACCTTCTTTTGTTTTTTTTCTTTGTGTCGGTATCGAATGAACACTCGTGATTTTTTTAAAAACCGTGTTAACATTTAGCAGCAACAGAAACCAATTTTTAATTTCCTTAAGAACTCGAAAGATCTCTACAATGGGGTACTTCATATTTCGTAAGTGATATTTACCAAGAAACTATAAATGTCATTAAAAGGTACCTTCATATGTTCTGCCCTACCGTTAACTAGAAGTTGTCATTGGGTGTGGACTTCATATTACAATCACACTCGACGTGACGCCTAGAATCAGTACGGACCAATCAGAAAGCAGCATATCCAAACGAATGACGTAACGCTCAAGACACTTTGTCATTGGTTGACATCGGTGTGACGTTGTACAGTAATATAAACTCTCTGATTGGACAATATTAACCAATCAAAATGACGCAAAAGAAGACTTGTGATTGGTTAAAACTGGGCTTTCTTATTGGCCGAAAATACGAGCCTCTGATTGGGCAATTATTACCTGAGCCGTTGACGTCACATGCGCATCACAATCAAATTGGCCCGACTTACTCACGCAACCCTAATAGAACGTTTGTTGAATACCAGTTATATTTTGATACGTATATTTTTGTTTCTCTTAAACACAATAAAAGCGTAGGTCAAAAATGATTTGTCAAGTAACGTCTTCTCAAGTCTATTTTTCGTTGATTTAGGATCTGTTAGTTAACGGGAAATTTATAAGCAGTATTTATATCTTCTACACAGGCAGTGTAAAACTATAACCTTTAACACCTGATTCGTACAGATGAGATAAATAAAAAATAATTCGGCGACTGTATTCGCTTAATTGTCGTAGCGAAAGTATAAGGAGAAAAATTACGATCCCGATAGCTGTGATTTTATAGAATTTTAGGCCTGTAATCAGTGTTTATGTAGGCAGCTTGTTCGAATATTACAATTTTATAAGCATTATCAGATGCGACTTTTTAACGTTCCGAAACCGAACAATTCATGAGTTCTCTTAAGCAAGGTAGATTAATAACATTACTTATTTTCAATCCAATTTGTCAGTAAACTAAAATGCAGGCTGTTGAAATTGTTGTGCAATGAAAGTTGTTTTTTAGGTAAGCAGCTGACAAGGTGGTTTGAACCTCTAAAATCTTTTCTGAGTCAGATGAGTTGAGTTGGTTTACATGGTCTTCTTACAGCGTTTATAATTATACTTATCAGGATGCGAGTCCTTCGGAAAATCATGTACTTTCGACTCTCCGAATGACACCGGTATTTCATTATCAACAGGGTTTGATTGTAAAATGAAATTCATGAATCTCAGATGAGATAACTCCGACTACTGTCATATATACCTCTACCTCTTCTGTTCTTACGTGGTTTAGTCATATAATTGGCTGACTCTGTGATAACAATGAATACATATTTACGGTCAGGAACTAGCAAATTACGTGCAAAAAATGTTTAACACTCTACCTTTTCATTAAAGCCACAATAAATTTCATCCATCTTAAAATACAGGAACTAATGAAATAAGAGTAAAGCCAGAAAACCTTTTTCGAAATTTTTTTTTTTGTCATCAGTCTCTCGACTGGTTTGATGCAGTTCTCCAACCTGTTCTATCTTGCGCAAGTCGTTTCATATCTACATACCTGTAACACCCTACATCTTTTGTAATTTGCTTTATATATTCTAATCTTTGCCTCCCTCTACAATGTACTCCCTCAATGTTACCCTCCATTATTGATAGCCCAATACCTGGATGTCTTAGGATATGCCCCACTAGCCTATCCCTTCTTTTGGTAAGATGCTTCCATATACTTCTTTTTTCATCCACTCGCCTAAGAACCTCTAAATTACTTATTTTGTCCACCCACCTAATCTTTAACATTTTCCTATAACACCACATTTCAAAAGCTTCTATCCTCTTCCGTTCTACAGCCCCTATCACCCACGTTTCACTTCCGTATAATGCTACACTCCAAACATAATGTTTTAAGAAATTTTTCCTAATCTGTAAATCAATGTTTGTAGTCAGTAAGCTGTTTTTCATTTCAAAGGCTTTTCTAGCTTGAGCAATTCTACTCTTGATATCACTCGTGCTTCTACCATCCTTTGTTATTTTACTCCCTAGATAGCAGAATTCCCCAACTTCCTGTATGTTTTCGTTGCCTACTTTTAAATTTCCCATCTCTTCTAAACCACTCTTGCTGCTGCACAACACTTTCGTTTTGTTCTTATTAATTTTCATGAAGTAATCCTTCCTCAAGATCTCATCCATTCCATTTAAGGCATCCTCTAGTTCATTCTTTGCCTCGGCTAATACTACTATATCATCGGCGAATCTCAACATTTTTATTGTTTCTCCTTGAATTTTTATTCCTACGTCAAATTTCTCCTTCACTTCATTTATAGTCTCTTCTATATACAAGTTAAAAAGTAGTGGTGACAAAGAACAACCTTGTCGTACACCTTTTCTTACAGCAGCCTCTTTTTCGTACCCCTCGATTCTCAAAACAGCCGTTTGATTCTTATACAGACTGTAGATAACTTTCCTTTCTTTGTATTTAATTCCTAGCCTTTTCAATGTTTTAAACATTTTACTCCAGTCCAGATTGTCAAATGCTTTCTTTTCTGAGTGAGATGAGTTGAGTTGGTTTACATGGTCTTCTCACAGCATTTATAATTATACTTATAAGAATGCCGGTCCTTCGTAAAATCATGTTCTTTCGACTCTCCGAATGACACCTGTATTTCATTATCAAAACGGTTTGATTGTAAAATGAAATTCATGAATCTCAGATAATATTACCCTGACTAGTGTCATTTATACCTCTACCTCTTCTGTTCTTACGTGCTTTAGTCATATAATTGGCTGACCCTGTGATAAAAATGAATACATTTATTTCCTGCAGAAACTAGCAAATTACGTTCCAAAAATTTTTAACACTCTACCTTTTCATTATGGCCACAAAAAATTTCATCCACCTTAAAATACAGGAACTAATGAAATCAGAGTAAAGCCAGAAAACATTTCTCGAAATCACATTGGCCATTATATTATCATTTAGTCAAACCGTTGATTATTATTTTTCGACTAATGCTCGTTGGTAGAGCAAAATAGTTTTCTTGTTATAAAACGGATTAATGAGGTATATTTTCTTACCCGGTAGGATATTGACTTTGTTTCGTCTCAAAAAATTTTGAATTAGATTTTTCAACTGCCTTCTACGTAACGTAATATTTATTTACAGTTGTATAAAGTCATTCCCTTAAAAATATGATACATTACTGGCCAAAAATTAGGTTACAAAAATCGAACAACTAGGAAAAATAGATAACCTTCTTTTGTTTTTTTTCTTTGTGTCGGTATCGAATGAACACTCGTGATTTTTTTAAAAACCGTGTTAACATTTAGCAGCAACAGAAACCAATTTTTAATTTCCTTAAGAACTCGAAAGATCTCTACAATGGGGTACTTCATATTTCGTAAGTGATATTTACCAAGAAACTATAAATCTCATTAAAAGGTACCTTCATATGTTCTGCCCTACCGTTAACTAGAAGTTGTCATTGGGTGTGGACTTCATATTACAATTCAATTATTATTTATTATATTATTATTATTATTATATTATTATTAATTATTATTATTTATTTCTAGGCGTCACTCGACGTGACGCCTAGAATCAGTACGGACCAATCAGAAAGCAGCATATCCAAACGAATGACGTAACGCTCAAGACACTTTGTCATTGGTTGACATCGGTGTGACGTTGTACAGTAATATAAACTCTCTGATTGGACAATATTAACCAATCAAAATGACGCAAAAGAAGACTTGTGATTGGTTAAAACTGGGCTTTCTTATTGGCCGAAAATACGAGACTCTGATTGGGCAATTATTACCTGAGCCGTTGACGTCACATGCGCATCACAATCAAATTGGCCCGACTTACTCACGCAACCCTAATAGATCGTTTGTTGAATACCAGTTATATTTTGATACATATATTTTTGTTTCTATTAAACACAATAATAGCGTAGGTCAAAAATGATTTGTCAAGTAACGTCTTGTCAAGTCTATTTTTCGTTGATTTAGGATCTGTTAGTTAACGGGAAATTTATAAGCAGTATTTATATCTTCTACACAGGCAGTGTAAAACTATAATCTTTAACACCTGATTCGTACAGATGAGATAAATAAAAAATAATTCGGCGACAGCATTCGCTTACTTGTCGTAGCGAAAGTATAAGCAGAAAAATTACGATCCCGGTAGCTTTGATTTTATAGAGTTTTAGGCCTGTAATCAGTGTTTATGTAGGCATTATGTAGGCATTATGTAGGCTTGTTCGAATATTACAATTTTATAAGCATTATCAGATGCGACTTTTTAACGTTCCGAAACCGAACAATTCATGCGTTCTCTTAAGCAAGGTAGGCTAATAAAATTACTTATTTTCAATCCAATTTGTCAGTAAACTAAAATGCTGGCTGTTGAAATTGTTGTGCAATGAAAGTTGTATTTTAGGTAAGCAGCGGACAAGGTGGTTTGAACCTCTAAAATCTTTTCTGAGTGAGATATGTTGAGTTAGTTTACATGGTCTTCTCACAGCATTTATAATTATACTTATCAGAATGCCAGTCCTTCGGAAAATCATGTACTTTCGACTCTCCGAATGACACCTGTATTTCATTATCAACAGGGTTTGATTGTAAAATGAAATTCATGAATCTCAGATGAGATAACTCTGACTAGTGTCATTTATACCTCCACCACTTCTGTTTTTATGTGCTTTAGTCATATAATTGGCTGACCCTGTGATAAAAATTAATTCGTCTCAAGATATTTTGAATTAGATTTTTCAGTTGCCTTCTACGTATCGTAATATATATATATATATATATATATATATATATATATATATATATATTATTTTATTAAACATTATTTTCCTTTGTTTGCACCAGTACATATATGATTATGAACAGCCAAAACAAAATAAAATAAAATATAAAACTCACCTCAGAGTATTATATCATATACTGATTTTCTGAGCATTATGCTGCTTATTTAAAAAAGGAATGTAAAAGTTCTAATGTGGCAGAACATCTGCTGACGAAAGGGCATAAAATAAGCAGTCATGAAAATAATTTGGAAATTTTAGAAATATATTTTGATAGTAACAAATTATGGCAGTTGGAGAAATATTATATTTATAAATTTAAAAATAAAAAGATAAATTTAATGAACAGCCAGACAGAATTTGATAATGATAAATTATTTCAAATTGTACTTAATCGAGATAAGGAATAAAACTAGGTACAAAATGATTATACTGTCATTCGGCCGAATAAACCGCGCGCGGAATGGTGCTTTAGGATAGCTATTGTTTTGAACAATTGACGTGGTCTACGACCACTATTGTGTTTGTGTTTTATGTTTTATTGTGTTTATGTTTTTTAAAGTCCTGATGATGTCTCCGAGGGAGACGAAAGATCTTAATATGATATAATACTCTGAGGTGAGTTTTATATTTTATTTTATTTTGTTTTGGCTGTTCATAATCATATATGTAGTGGTGCAAACAAAAGAAAAATAATGTTTAATAAAATAATATATATATATATATACATCCCGCTAACAATTCCGCGTCTTTTCAAAAAGCGTGCATTTCGCACATCGCTTATTTGAAGAGTATATTCAACTTTGATGAGAGTATATAGGGTATTTGTTACACTTACACCCTGAGTTTTGGTATTGGTTTGTCCTGATATTGAAAATTGAGCATTTTTCAATTTTATTCACTGTGCTATCAATTCAGACTCCTTTCGAATTACCGACAATTTCGCGTTCGTACAAATTACCGACAATTTCGCGTCCGGCATCGTTCCCGCTATTATGACTTATAGCCTGCAACAGTGTAAACGATGTTGCCATGTCGTACCGGCACGTGTACTGTAGCATTTGCCACTTCTACGTGTTGTAATGATTGTAGTTAGATATTCACATCTCACCCTAGTACTTCTCCACACAAGACCATCGTATGAAAACAATTCGTTCTCGGACGGAATCCAATCCAGTCATCAAAATAATTTATTATTTGTTGTTTATTATTTTGACATGTATTTTAAATAGGTACTTATTTTAAATCAATGTAAAACCAGAATAATTAAAGAAAGTATATTTTTTATTTGTTAGAGTTAATTATTTAAAATATCCTAATTGTTACAAATACAGTCAAACCTCCTCATTCGAAATCCTCCCTAAATCAAATATAATTGTATGCTATCCCCTTCAAAAATCGTCCTTAATATGAATTAAATTACCTCCCTATTCGAAAATTTTCGAGAGTTTCGTGGTCATATATATTGTAACAATACATTTTTTTATACATTATTAATAAAATAATTACAAAATTTCCAATTTACACATTGTACACGATTTTTAATGAAGCATGCGTTAAATCACGACAATAAGGACACAGTAAGCGTAGTACAAAACTCCAAAAAGCTTTAGAAAAAACTGAAAATGCAGTTAACTTTTGAGTTAGAAGAAACCAGGCAGAAACACAAACAATTACACTTACAAAACATTATTGTCACAAAACCTTACGACCAAATAAGGGCATAACAAGCGTAGTTCAAAGCTTCAATACGCATCAGGAAATATTGAAAATTCAGTTAATTTTTAAGTCAGAGGAAACCAGACGAAAGCAAAAAAAAAAAATAGTTAGGCTAAATTAGTAATGCAGTCTTTCCTTCTTTGGTGTATGATTTTCGTACTAACAGGGTAAAAAATACCGTAGCTGTATTCATTCAGATTAAGCAATATTTTACTCGTTAAAATTTCTAAAATTTTCGGTACCCAATTTATTTTTCATTTTCTGTAGGCTGACCTAACTTTTTGTTTGTAGGTATAGTTGTACTGTTTACGCGTATCCCGATTTTATTTTACTCTGTTTTTTATGTCGTTTTTTCAATAATTTGTCATATCGTTCTTATAAGTAGAATATTCTTTTGCTTTTGAGTACTAATGGAGCTTGTAATACCAAAACATGCCCTTAATTCTTAATCACAGTATTAAGTAAACCCTGTGGTGAATGAAGTAAAGGTATCATTTACAGAGGGGAAAATATGTGCGTTGCAAAGGGCCCTGCATGCTGATACGCGTACTTTTCCGTTCAGTGAGGAAGGCCACCTCACTTCTCGTTTTACTTAGTAAAACCTCTACAGGTTCAAACCAGCCTTTCGGCTGATGATCTAAACAACACAAGTAAAATAATATTTGTAAAAAACTTTCCTCAATCAAATTGGTGGTCTATTAATAATTTTGACTTTTGTAATTTAATATTTTATGGAATTACATGAATTTTATTAAAACGCAATTTTTAAGTACATTTTTTGTTTCAATATTTTACCTCTGTAAATCGAAATCAGCCGGTTCCATCAGATTCGAATCCGGGAGGTTCGACTGTAATTACTATAATATGATCAATTAGTAGACAATGCAATTAAAATATTTACTTAGTTGACAAAATTATGTAATTGTAAAGCGACATAATTTGTTCAATATTCAAATGGAGTACCATTCACCCATTGTCTTTTCGGTGTTCAAATGATTTCATCATCATCTGTTAAGGATTAGGCTCAATGGCCTGTTCCAGTATTCATCTCTTTTTAGGTCTTCCCAAGCCTCGCTTCTCTCTAGGTTTATATTTGCATGTTTTAGTGACTGAATCAAAATGATTTTATAAATTATACAAAAGTACTTTGGCCAGTAAAATTTCTACAACATTTGAAATGCAGTCCGGCTTAGTCATAGTTTGTATTTTTATTCTTGTTCCTCAAGTAATGGTAATCTTTGATCTTCAACAAAGTATACATTACACTAATAATTCTCGTATCCAGCTGTTTTGTACACGTTGAAGGTTATCCTTTAACAGGCCATTTCCAAGATTATTTTTCGGCTAAACAACTTTCAGTCAGTCTTCCAAACCCTGATATTTTTCTCTGCGTTTTCTTTTAAATTATTTAGTGTTGTAAAAGCCATGGTGGCCACTTTTTGTTGATATTCTTTTGGTTTCTAGTACTTTATTTACATCGTCAACCAACCACCCAATCTAGGAATCAATATTACAAATAATGAAATAAATAAACCTTATTGTTACGTAAAATAATGTACATTATTTTTGACAAGTCAAAATGCTTGGGATAAGGAACTGGAAGGTTATACTATTGCACAGAAGACAAAAAGGAGACAGACAAGGCATTCACTTGGAGAGGCCAAGAAAAACTATGTGAAACCTTGACCAAGACAGCCAAACAATATGCTAGGACCAACTGATTAGAAACGAATTTTTAATAGTAAACAGTGTCCATATTCATAAGTCAACTTGATCATTAAAAATCATTAAAAATTTTAATCATTATAATTAACAAAAAACTAGATAAAAAGTAATTATATGACGGAATAATTTGAACATTATTTGATTTTTTAAACATACATTTGAATAAGTTTAAGTGTGACTAAATTAAAAACAAATCCAACAGAATTTGTAAACATGATAAATACTCAAAGGTATTGGTACGCTAAGTACCTTATTTTTAAGCGTTTTAGGGCGTAGCAGTAGGAATTGATTATATAGCAGACACGTTCCTTAATACAACTGTCCCAGGATAGTTTGCTACCTAATATTAATTCTAAAAATTTTGTAACTTACCTGTTACAAAAGATTTTGATATATTGTCATTAATGGAGATATCCTTACTTTGGTTACTTATTTCCTTACGACCAGTGAAGCATTTGGCCACAGTTTTATCTGAGTTGAGAACAAGATTATTTATTGCATCCAGTCTATAACCTTACTTCAAGCTTCTTTAGTTTTAAACCTTGTTCATAGTTTTCATCTTCGAAAGATATTATCGTATCATCAGCAAATAATATAACATTGAAGGAGCCAAGAAATTCAGCGAGATCGTTAACAAAAATTAAAAATAGCAAGGGTCTTAAAATTCTAACTCGTTGAACTCCCCTTTTAACTTGTATAAAATTTTATGTGTATTTTGTTTTAACTTTGCAATGATTGGATGGCAATTCGACCCTCTGATGTCCCTCTAATACCATACACCTCAATTTTTTTATGGGCAAATCATACGGGACACGGTCAAAAGCTTTACAAAAACAAAAAATAAATAACAGGGGTTTGTTTTTGCTAATGATTAATTTCAGTAAGCTTCTTCAGTATCGGGAAATTACAGTCTCTGTTGACCTACACTTTCAGGACTCGTGTTGGACATTTGCGAGTGTACTGAATTTACTTTAAAAAAATCGACTAATCTACTCTCTTATCAATTTATTATCTTTTGTAAAAATATTTTCGCCGTTTGGAAACATTTTCTCGATGTGGGTATCCTTTGAATTATCGATTTAAATTTACTCGCCCAAGTGACGAATAAAATGCATATTTTGATTGTCAGAGGCAACTGCCTTTAATAAAATAATAGTACTGTAAGGGGTTGCACATAACAGGCAGGTGGAGTGTTAAATTATTTGCACTCGATTTGCTTGTTTCAGGACTAAAAAAAATTTAGTTTTTTTTTATCACATGGTAAGCCAAACATATGACTGAAGTATTTAAGAACAGAAGAGGTACAAGTGTAAAAGATACTTGTCAGAGTTATATCTCCTCTGAGCGCAATGAATTTCATTATGCAGCCAGACCCTGTGGTGAATAACGTGAGGTGTATCATTTGCAGGGTGGAAAATAGGTGCTTTTTAGACGGCCTGGCATATTGATAAGCTTTTCAACTCGGCGATGAAGGCAATTGTAAACCACCCCACTCCTTGTTTTACTTAGCTAAACCTGTAGAAGTTCAAACCAGGACTGTAAAGTTGGCCCCCATACAAAAATTTCAAAAATTAACTTGTAAAATTGATCGGTCTACGTTTCTACCGGATTATTCCGGAAAATGTTTTGTTTGTTCCGTCCAAATAAGTGAAAAAACGCCGGGAGGGGCTAACTTCACACTGGCCTCCTCCCGCTCAACTTTTTAAATTTTTTTTGGACTTCAGGGACAGACCTTCGTTTGTTTCAGATGGTCTCGCAAAATATTTTTTTAGTTCCTTTCAAGTAAGCGAGAAATCGAGAAGAACTGGGTGGTGCTAATGTCACTCTAATCCCCCTCGACTCAATATTTTAAAGTTTTTTTACATAGATTGACAGCCCTTCGTTTGTACCGGATCATTTCGCGAAAATTTCGTTTTTCCCGTTCAAATATGCTAGAAAATCAAAGAAAAATTTGGAGTGGCAAGTATAAGCCCATGCATTCAATACTTTTTGGTTTTTACTTTAAATGATAGCTCTCATTTGTTCTGGATTGTTCTGTAAATTGTTTTGTTTGGTCTGCCGAAATTAGCGAAAAAAATCGTGAAAAACTTAGGAATGGTGGCGATACTCTAAGAAATTCAATTTAAACTTTATCGTTATCCCTATCGAGAGTCGTTTTGCTGTTTTGGAACGTTCCATAAATATTACGATTGTTAAGCTCATACTCGCGAGAAAATCGAGGTGAACTGGATGGTACAAACTTCACTTTAGGTCACCCACTCATTAATATTTAAACTTTTTTGTCTAAATCGATGGCCCTTGTTTTTTCCGGGCATTTAAAAAAAATGTCGTTTGTTCAGATGTTGTAAGAGAAAAAGGGAAAAAACTGAATGGGTGTACTTTATTCTACCCTTAACATTTTTTTTCTGAAATCTGTAATCTCTGTCCAGAATTTTATAATGAAAGAAAATCGGTCCAGAATAAATATTAAAATATGCCTACTTTGTTCAGGTCTGTCTAGTAAAGTTTGCTATTTCCCGAATTTCTTAGTTTAATTTTTTATCGCATTGTTTTTAAGCAAAAAACAAGGTTAATAATAATCTACTCCTAGTCCATTTTTAATTTTTTATATTTTAGAAAAAGTTTTTTCTCTTTAATGTTTTATTTACTTACTGTAAAACTGCTAAACCTAGTAATTGGGGCGACATATTACATGATACGAAATAGCAATATGGAAGTGTACTTGAACCATTTTGCAGTGAGAGTGGGCAAACAGCAAAATGCGCATTCTTTTTACACATCGTAAGCGTAATAAGGAAATATTTTATTGACAATTGTCAGGTGGTGTAATGTTAAAAAAGCGTGAAATAACATGTTAAAAATTCTTAAACAAATTTTTGTTTTGTTTTATCCCTAATGCGTGTAGGTTGCAATTTGTTCGATTGAGAACAATAAGCAACCCCATGACCCAATGATATGTATGACGTTTAAATGAGCTGTAGTCTCGTACATACCCAGGCCGACCATTCCTGAAAGAGTATGGTTAATTGACCCCCAACCATCAAAGTACATTGGTAACCACTGTCTAGTATTCAAATTCGTATAAAAGAACCAATTATACTATATACTAGGATTTAAACTAGGAACCTCCATCTCCGAAAATCAGCTGTCAGAAAAGCTGTCGAAAAGTCAGCTAAACAGCTGACTTGCGGCGACGACTTTTCTTCTAGACTAGACCAACCCGTTGGTTACTAAACGAACGACGTAAACAAATTACTAAAGGATTTGTTCATGGATTCGTTGATAGTGGGTTTATGCCTAATTTGAAAAAAGAAACCAAAGCGGTGTGCGATGGACTCATGTATGGAAGGTGACAGCACGGCGGAGAACAACTCTTCAAAATTGCGTATAATATACGTTGTGTATACAATGCGTTTAGAAAGATATCCTGCCAGCCATAAGAATAATTTAATCCTGACACTACTATGCGCAGCACCGGTTTCCTTCCAGGATAGTTTGTCAACCCAAAAAATCGTCTATCGGAAAAGAGAGTTTTTTAATTCTATCAAAAAATATATAATTATTTTTAATTTAATTGTATTACTTTTATCAAATAATTTGCCGAATAATATTTATTTGAATGTTTAGTAAATTAGATTGTGAGTTTTGAAAGAATTGTAATTCGATGATTAATAAAAATTTGTTTTTATTATTCTTTTAAACTTTTTTTCTTAACACAACACAATATCTATTTATAACTTGTTTTGTCTATTTTCTTAACCGGTGGACGCAAAATTGATAGCAGATGTGAAACTGCCGTCCTTGTAAGAATATACATAATATACGTATATTTTTACATAGGGGCGTAGCGAGAGCACTCTGGTGAGAAACTCTCCAAGGTACGGTGTATAAAATAGTTTCAAAACACCGCCATTTCGCATCCGGTACCAAAATTTATTTATTTTTTTGTGTCTCTCTGAGTAACAATAAAATTCTCAAAAAATAAATATAGTTGCCCCAAACTATGTACTTTAGTTTAAAAAAATTACGTCCGAAAACCATGTCACAATAAATTTTTATTAAGTTTTTATTAAGGATTACAATTTGGCGTCCGTATACGGACGCCAAATTGCACTCGGACTCCAGATTGTTAGGAAATTGTCAATGTATGGACGCGAAAATGATAGTAGTACATATATATATATATATATATATATATACATTCTTCGACGCTCGATTTCTACATCTTAGCCGTGACTTTTTACCTCGAAAACTGCATCATTGAGATGCAGTTTGTTTTATGCATCAGATGTAAAAAGAGATGTTCAGTTGTTATAAAAATTATACAAATTGTTATACAGCTTTATACACATTTTACGCTATTATCGTTTTTTGACTCATTCACGCGATGTTGCCGGTTTTACACACCTTAAGTCGAGTCGCTGTCATCAGTTCTGTTCAGTTATGATCTGTTCGATCTGCACGTGGCTGCACTTCCACAGTACTGCGCGGTTAAATTTCCTGTCTCATCATGTTGAAACGAAGCGATATGTATTTCAAAGCCATGGGATTACAAGCCCCAGAGTTGAATACAAACAGCTATATAAAAGGTAAGTTTTAATTTATTATTTTTATATTATAACATTAATTAGACCTATCATTATTATTTTAAAATGTCGGATTGCTTGCCTTATTTTTGGATAAGTAAAATTTATATAGCCAAAACTTAACTGAATAGCATACAATCTATGAATATCACATTAATATTAAGCATTAACTGTCGATTCACGGAACTGCAATGGAATTACTAGTAGGGCTACGATAGGCGACTAAATGCTTGATGGTTGCCGAAGATAATTCCCACAGAAATCCGTGGCCCGTTCGTGAAGTACGCCTATTATCTTTCAGCGCCTTCTACTTTTTTTGTGTAAATTTTGTCAAAAATATGAAACCAAATTATTATAGACCAACTATTACTGGTTCCTAAAAAAATTAGAAGCAGCTTCCATTTTCTCCAGCAATAAATTACCGTCACTTGATGTTATTTTTTGTGTAAATAAAAGGTTACAAAGGGTTGTAGGTTCCTATTGTTAGACTGAAATATTATCATCTTATTTAGGCCTACCTAATTTATAGTCTAAGCTTGTGGCGAAATACAAAAAAATCTAAAATAAAATGAATAAGGATTGGTTAGGCCTCTAGGTTTATTTAGAGCTTAAAACAAAAAGTTTTGTTTGATGTATTAAGTTGTAGCCAAAATATACTACTAAAATATAATAGAACTGATGTACAGTAAAAAAAATAATTATTTAGGTCTTGCAAGTAAGGCGGCCTACAATGACGGCAACGCGCGTGTGACGTCAAAGGCAGATATAATATAGGACCAATCAGAGTGTAGTATTTTTAACCAATGAAAAATCTCCAAACCTAACCAATCAGATGTCTTCTTAGGCGTCACTTTGATTGGTCAATATTGTCCAATCAGAAGGCTCATTATAGTTCACTACGTCATCCGATATCGACCAATGAAAACGTCTCAATCAGTATTACGTCATTTGTCAGTATCGAGCTTCCTGATTGGTCCGGTACTGTTCCTGCGCGTGACGTCGACTTACATTTTTACATAAATCCACCCATTGTCACCGCCCAGTTAACGATACGGCCGAATATTAAACAATAACGTCTACTGAAATGCTATACTTTCCAGAATTAAAACGCCTACCAAAAACATTTTTAAACTTGTTAAGGTCTTCCGAGTACGGAATGAATATCGTTATTTGTATGAAACAGCAGTATATTTATACTGTTTTCACAGTATAAAAAATTAAAATTCACAAAAAGGAAGCACAAGAATAGATTGCGTTTACACATACAAGCTTGCTTAAATTTAAGACATTATTTTCTCGGCTACCATGCAAACACTACTATACGAACGTAACACATTGTGATTTTTTCATTGTATATTAAAGTTTATTCAAATAAGGACGTCTCTAAAGTTTTTTTTTGTCAAGTAATCGTCAGTAGAATCGCCGGCATTACCAAACTGAAATTTACAATATACTTGAACAATACCTAGTAAGAGCAAAATAGAAATTGTGCCCTTTTAACGACAATCAATCACACTAAAAACGGTTAACGATATGAAAAATTTCTAGGCAATATTTTTGAAATTTCTCCGCACTTATTCGCAGTTCTTTTCATTATTTTATATTATAATGCGAAAATTAATATTGCCTATATGAAACATTAAACTGTTAAATATTTTTTAAATTTCAACTGCTACTTCCACGGCTAAAATAATACTTCTGTTTTCTTCAAGAATGAAGCAATTTTCGACTAAAACATTATAACAACATAAGAAGTACTGGTGTAATAAACACTTTTAGACCTTCTTCATATGACAGTAGATTTTTATACAGTTAGACCTTGCAGTGTGAATATATTAAAGACACATTTGCAAGGTGCGAAGTGAAAATTTTTTAGAAGGCCTGCTTTGCTCATCAAATGACTTTTCTACTGAAACATACGGTTACAAACCAAAAAATGTAACCCAATTAACTTTTCAGTTTATTTCAGATAACTTGTAAATGTTTGAACTAACTTCTACCCTAATGATATAAAAACTCAAATTAATTGTGCCGAGTATTTAACATCTCATTATTTACCTAATTTTAAGTAATTTAAAAAATCAGATTTGTAAGGAAGGATGTTATCAAAGTCGTTATGAAAGAACGTACAAATTTAATCTTACTAATCGTACAAAAAATATAATCTGATAAGAGTTTATTAAATTTAATGTTCAAACCAACATCTTCCTTAAATAACATAGGCGTAGTACATCAATACGCACGGTTTTATTTCTAAGAATTATTATAATTTTTTTGCTTGAATTTTGACTATAGCAAAAATAAACAGAGAGCAATGCACAACGATTTTTCTAACGTTTTTTAAGGAAGTTGAATTGCTGATTGGAGTTTTACACTATTGGCGCAGAACGTGTATATTTTTATTATACGTTTTGAGTTAACTATCAGTTTCTAAATCAACAAAGAAATATCCATTAAAGAGCGTTACTTAACGAATTTTTATTTCTTTCGCACTATTTGTGTCTTTAACATATCCGAAAATATACTACTAAAATATAATAGAACTGATGTACAGTAGAAAAAAATAATTATTTAGGTCTTGCAAGTAAGGCGGCCTACAATGACGGCAACGCGCGTGTGACGTAAAAGGCAGATATAATATAGGACCAATCAGAGTGTAGTATTTTTAACCAATGAAAAATCTCCAAACCTAACCAATCAGATGTCTTCTTAGGCGTCACTTTGAATGGTTAATATTGTCCAATCAGAAGGCTCATTATAGTTCACTACGTCATCCGATATCGACCAATGAAAACGTCTCAATCAGTATTACGTCATTTGTCAGTATCGAGCTCCCTGATTGGTCCGGTACTGTCCCTGCGCGTGACGTCGACTTACATTTTTACATATATCCGCCCATTGTCACCGCCCAGTTAACGATGCGGCCGAATATTAAACAATAACGTCTACTGAAATGCTATACTTTCCAGAATTAAAACGCCTACCAAAAACATTTTTAAACTTGTTAAGGTCTACCGAGTACGGAATGATTATGGTTAATTGTATGAAACAGCAGTATATTTATACTGCTTTTCACAGTATGAAAAATTAAAATTCTTAAAAAGGAAGCACAAGAATAGATTGCGTTTACACATACAAGCTTGCTTAAATTTAAGACATTATTTTCTCGGCTACCATGCAAACACTACTATACGAACGTAACACATTGTGATTTTTTCATTGTATATTAAAGTTTATTCAAATAAGGACGTCTCTAAAGTTTTTTTTGTGAGGTAATCGTCAGTAGAATCGCCGGCATTACCAAACTGAAATTTACAATATACTTGAACAATACCTAGTAAGAGCAAAATAGAAATTGTGCCCTTTTAACGACAATCAGTCACACTAAAAACGAATAACGATATGAAAAATTTCTAGGCAATATTTTTGAAATTTCTCCGCACTTATTCGCAGTTCTTTTCATTATTTTATATTATAATGCGAAAATTAATATTGCCTATATGAAACATTAAACTGTTAAATATTTTTTAAATTTCAACTGCTACTTCCACGGCTAAAATAATACTTCTGTTTTCTTCAAGAATGAAGCAATTTTCGACTAAAACATTATAACAACATAAGAAGTACTGGTGTTATAAACACTTTTAGACCTTCTTCATATGACAGTAGATTTTTATACAGTTAGACCTTGCAGTGTGAATATATTAAAGACGCATTTGCAAGGTGCGAAGTGAAAATTTTTTAGAAGGCCTGCTTTGCTCATCAAATGACTTTTCTACTGAAACATACGGTTACAAACCAAAAAAAGTAACCGAATTAACTTTTCAGTTTATTTCAGATAACTTGTAAATGTTTGAACTAACTTCTACCCTAATGATCTAAAAACTCAAATTAATTGTGCCGAGTATTTAACATCTCATTATTTATCTAATTTTAAGTAATTTAAAAAATCAGATTTGTAAGAATGGATGTTATCAAAGTCGTTATGAAAGAACGTACAAATTTAATCTTACTTATCTTACAAAAAATATAATCTGATAAGAGTTTATTAAATTTAATGTTCAAACCAACATCTTCCTTAAATAACATAAGCGTAGTACATAAATACGCACGGTTTTATTTCTAAGAATTATTAAAATTTTTGTGCTTGAATTTTGACTATAGCAATAATAAACAGAGAGCAATGCTCAACGATTTTTCTAACGTTTCTTAAGGAGGAATGAATTGCTGATTGGAGTTTTACACTATTGGCGCAGAACGTGTATATTTTTATTATACGTTTTGAGTTAACGAACAGTTCCTAAATCAACAAGAAAATAATCATTAGAGAGCGTTACTCAACGAATTTTTATTTCTTTCACACTATTTGTGCCTTTCACAAATCCGAAAATATAGACTAGGCCTACTACATATTTGGTAAGTGATATTTATCTAGAAACTATATAACTCATTGAAAGGTACCTTCATAATATGTTCTGCCCTACCGTTAACTGGAAGTTGTCATTGGGTGTGGACTTTATATTACAATCATACTCAAAGTGACGCCCAGAATCAGTACGGACCTATCAGAAAGCAGCATATCCTGACGAATGACGTAACGCTCAAGACACTTTGTCATTGGTTGACATCGGTGTGACGTAGTACAGTAATAAAAAACTCTCTGATTGGACAATATTAACCAATCAAAATGACGCAAAAGAAGATTTGTGATTGGTTAAAACTGGGCTTTCTTATTGGCCGAAAATACGAGACTCTGATTGGGCAATTATTACCTGAGCCGTTGACGTCACATGCGCATCACAATCAAATTGGCCCGACTTACTCACGCAACCCTAATAGAACGTTTGTTGAATACCAGTTATCTTTGATACGTATATTTTTGTTTCTCTTAAACACAATAAAAGCGTAGGTCAAAAATGATTTGTCAAGTAACGTCTTCTCAAGTCTATTTTTCGTTGATTTAGGATCTGTTAGTTAACGGGAAATTTATAAGCAGTATTTATATCTTCTACACAGGCAGTGTAAAACTATAACCTTTACCACCTGATTCGTACAGATGAGATAAATAAAAAATAATTCGGCGACTGTATTCGCTTAATTGTCGTAGCGAAAGTATAAGGAGAAAAATTACGATCCCGATAGCTGTGATTTTATAGAATTTTAGGCCTGTAATCAGTGTTTATGTAGGCAGCTTGTTCGAATATTACAATTTTATAAGCATTATCAGATGCGACTTTTTAACGTTCCGAAACCGAACAATTCATGAGTTCTCTTAAGCAAGGTAGATTAATAACATTACTTATTTTCAATCCAATTTGTCAGTAAACTAAAATGCAGGCTGTTGAAATTGTTGTGCAATGAAAGTTGTTTTTTAGGTAAGCAGCTGACAAGGTGGTTTGAACCTCTAAAATCTTTTCTGAGTCAGATGAGTTGAGTTGGTTTACATGGTCTTCTTACAGCGTTTATAATTATACTTATCAGGATGCGAGTCCTTCGGAAAATCATGTACTTTCGACTCTCCGAATGACACCGGTATTTCATTATCAACAGGGTTTGATTGTAAAATGAAATTCATGAATCTCAGATGAGATAACTCCGACTACTGTCATATATACCTCTACCTCTTCTGTTCTTACGTGGTTTAGTCATATAATTGGCTGACTCTGTGATAACAATGAATACATATTTACGGTCAGGAACTAGCAAATTACGTGCAAAAAATGTTTAACACTCTACCTTTTCATTAAAGCCACAATAAATTTCATCCATCTTAAAATACAGGAACTAATGAAATAAGAGTAAAGCCAGAAAACCTTTTTCGAAATTTTTTTTTTTGTCATCAGTCTCTCGACTGGTTTGATGCAGTTCTCCAACCTGTTCTATCTTGCGCAAGTCGTTTCATATCTACATACCTGTAACACCCTACATCTTTTGTAATTTGCTTTATATATTCTAATCTTTGCCTCCCTCTACAATGTACTCCCTCAATGTTACCCTCCATTATTGATAGCCCAATACCTGGATGTCTTAGGATATGCCCCACTAGCCTATCCCTTCTTTTGGTAAGATGCTTCCATATACTTCTTTTTTCATCCACTCGCCTAAGAACCTCTAAATTACTTATTTTGTCCACCCACCTAATCTTTAACATTTTCCTATAACACCACATTTCAAAAGCTTCTATCCTCTTCCGTTCTACAGCCCCTATCACCCACGTTTCACTTCCGTATAATGCTACACTCCAAACATAATGTTTTAAGAAATTTTTCCTAATCTGTAAATCAATGTTTGTAGTCAGTAAGCTGTTTTTCATTTCAAAGGCTTTTCTAGCTTGAGCAATTCTACTCTTGATATCACTCGTGCTTCTACCATCCTTTGTTATTTTACTCCCTAGATAGCAGAATTCCCCAACTTCCTGTATGTTTTCGTTGCCTACTTTTAAATTTCCCATCTCTTCTAAACCACTCTTGCTGCTGCACAACACTTTCGTTTTGTTCTTATTAATTTTCATGAAGTAATCCTTCCTCAAGATCTCATCCATTCCATTTAAGGCATCCTCTAGTTCATTCTTTGCCTCGGCTAATACTACTATATCATCGGCGAATCTCAACATTTTTATTGTTTCTCCTTGAATTTTTATTCCTACGTCAAATTTCTCCTTCACTTCATTTATAGTCTCTTCTATATACAAGTTAAAAAGTAGTGGTGACAAAGAACAACCTTGTCGTACACCTTTTCTTACAGCAGCCTCTTTTTCGTACCCCTCGATTCTCAAAACAGCCGTTTGATTCTTATACAGACTGTAGATAACTTTCCTTTCTTTGTATTTAATTCCTAGCCTTTTCAATGTTTTAAACATTTTACTCCAGTCCAGATTGTCAAATGCTTTCTTTTCTGAGTGAGATGAGTTGAGTTGGTTTACATGGTCTTCTCACAGCATTTATAATTATACTTATAAGAATGCCGGTCCTTCGTAAAATCATGTTCTTTCGACTCTCCGAATGACACCTGTATTTCATTATCAAAACGGTTTGATTGTAAAATGAAATTCATGAATCTCAGATAATATTACCCTGACTAGTGTCATTTATACCTCTACCTCTTCTGTTCTTACGTGCTTTAGTCATATAATTGGCTGACCCTGTGATAAAAATGAATACATTTATTTCCTGCAGAAACTAGCAAATTACGTTCCAAAAATTTTTAACACTCTACCTTTTCATTATGGCCACAAAAAATTTCATCCACCTTAAAATACAGGAACTAATGAAATCAGAGTAAAGCCAGAAAACATTTCTCGAAATCACATTGGCCATTATATTATCATTTAGTCAAACCGTTGATTATTATTTTTCGACTAATGCTCGTTGGTAGAGCAAAATAGTTTTCTTGTTATAAAACGGATTAATGAGGTATATTTTCTTACCCGGTAGGATATTGACTTTGTTTCGTCTCAAAAAATTTTGAATTAGATTTTTCAACTGCCTTCTACGTATCGTAATATTTATTTACAGTTGTATAAAGTCATTCCCTTAAAAATATGATACATTACTGGCCAAAAATTAGGTTACAAAAATCGAACAACTAGGAAAAATAGATAACCTTCTTTTGTTTTTTTTCTTTGTGTCGGTATCGAATGAACACTCGTGATTTTTCAAAAAACCGTGTTAACATTTAGCAGCAACAGAAACCAATTTTTAATTTCCTTAAGAACTCGAAAGATCTCTACAATGGGGTACTTCATATTTCGTAAGTGATATTTACCAAGAAACTATAAATCTCATTAAAAGGTACCTTCATATGTTCTGCCCTACCGTTAACTAGAAGTTGTCATTGGGTGTGGACTTTATATTACAATCACACTCGACGTGACGCCTAGAATCAGTACGGACCAATCAGAAAGCAGCATATCCAAACGAATGACGTAACGCTCAAGACACTTTGTCATTGGTTGACATCGGTGTGACGTTGTACAGTAATATAAACTCTCTGATTGGACAATATTAACCAATCAAAATGACGCAAAAGAAGACTTGTGATTGGTTAAAACTGGGCTTTCTTATTGGCCGAAAATACGAGCCTCTGATTGGGCAATTATTACCTGAGCCGTTGACGTCACATGCGCATCACAATCAAATTGGCCCGACTTACTCACGCAACCCTAATAGAACGTTTGTTGAATACCAGTTATATTTTGATACGTATATTTTTGTTTCTCTTAAACACAATAAAAGCGTAGGTCAAAAATGATTTGTCAAGTAACGTCTTGTCAAGTCTATTTTTCGTTGATTTAGGATCTGTTAGTTAACGGGAAATTTATAAGCAGTATTTATATCTTCTACACAGGCAGTGTAAAACTATAACCTTTAACACCTGATTCGTACAGATGAGATAAATAAAAAATAATTCGGCGACTGTATTCGCTTAATTGTCGTAGCGAAAGTATAAGGAGAAAAATTACGATCCCGATAGCTGTGATTTTATAGAATTTTAGGCCTGTAATCAGTGTTTATGTAGGCAGCTTGTTCGAATATTACAATTTTATAAGCATTATCAGATGCGACTTTTTAACGTTCCGAAACCGAACAATTCATGAGTTCTCTTAAGCAAGGTAGATTAATAACATTACTTATTTTCAATCCAATTTGTCAGTAAACTAAAATGCAGGCTGTTGAAATTGTTGTGCAATGAAAGTTGTTTTTTAGGTAAGCAGCGGACAAGGTGGTTTGAACCTCTAAAATCTTTTCTGAGTGAGATGAGTTGAGTTGGTTTACATGGTCTTCTTACAGCGTTTATAATTATACTTATCAGGATGCGAGTCCTTCGGAAAATCATGTACTTTCGACTCTCCGAATGACACCGGTATTTCATTATCAACAGGGTTTGATTGTAAAATGAAATTCATGAATCTCAGATGAGATAACTCCGACTACTGTCATATATACCTCTACCTCTTCTGTTCTTACGTGGTTTAGTCATATAATTGGCTGACTCTGTGATAACAATGAATACATATTTACGGTCAGGAACTAGCAAATTACGTGCAAAAAATGTTTAACACTCTACCTTTTCATTAAAGCCACAATAAATTACATCCATCTTAAAATACAGGAACTAATGAAATAAGAGTAAAGCCAGAAAACCTTTTTCGAAATTTTTTTTTTGTCATCAGTCTCTCGACTGGTTTGATGCAGTTCTCCAACCTGTTCTATCTTGCGCAAGTCGTTTCATATCTACATACCTGTAACACCCTACATCTTTTGTAATTTGCTTTATATATTCTAATCTTTGCCTCCCTCTACAATGTACTCCCTCAATGTTACCCTCCATTATTGATAGCCCAATACCTGGATGTCTTAGGATATGCCCCACTAGCCTATCCCTTCTTTTGGTAAGATGCTTCCATATACTTCCTTTTTCATCCACTCGCCTAAGAACCTCTAAATTACTTATTTTGTCCACCCACCTAATCTTTAACATTTTCCTATAACACCACATTTCAAAAGCTTCTATCCTCTTCCGTTCTACAGCCCCTATCACCCACGTTTCACTTCCGTATAATGCTACACTCCAAACATAATGTTTTAAGAAATTTTTCCTAATCTGTAAATCAATGTTTGTAGTCAGTAAGCTGTTTTTCATTTCAAAGGCTTCTCTAGCTTGAGCAATTCTACTCTTGATATCACTCGTGCTTCTACCATCCTTTGTTATTTTACTCCCTAGATAGCAGAATTCCCCAACTTCCTGTATGTTTTCGTTGCCTACTTTTAAATTTCCCATCTCTTCTAAACCACTCTTGCTGCTGCACAACACTTTCGTTTTGTTCTTATTAATTTTCATGAAGTAATCCTTCCTCAAGATCTCATCCATTCCATTTAAGGCATCCTCTAGTTCATTCTTTGCCTCGGCTAATACTACTATATCATCGGCGAATCTCAACATTTTTATTGTTTCTCCTTGAATTTTTATTCCTACGTCAAATTTCTCCTTCACTTCATTTATAGTCTCTTCTATATACAAGTTAAAAAGTAGTGGTGACAAAGAACAACCTTGTCGTACACCTTTTCTTACAGCAGCCTCTTTTTCGTACCCCTCGATTCTCAAAACAGCCGTTTGATTCTTATACAGACTGTAGATAACTTTCCTTTCTTTGTATTTAATTCCTAGCCTTTTCAATGTTTTAAACATTTTACTCCAGTCCAGATTGTCAAATGCTTTCTTTTCTGAGTGAGATGAGTTGAGTTGGTTTACATGGTCTTCTCACAGCATTTATAATTATACTTATAAGAATGCCGGTCCTTCGTAAAATCATGTTCTTTCGACTCTCCGAATGACACCTGTATTTCATTATCAAAACGGTTTGATTGTAAAATGAAATTCATGAATCTCAGATAATATTACCCTGACTAGTGTCATTTATACCTCTACCTCTTCTGTTCTTACGTGCTTTAGTCATATAATTGGCTGACCCTGTGATAAAAATGAATACATTTATTTCCTGCAGAAACTAGCAAATTACGTTCCAAAAATTTTTAACACTCTACCTTTTCATTATGGCCACAAAAAATTTCATCCACCTTAAAATACAGGAACTAATGAAATCAGAGTAAAGCCAGAAAACATTTCTCGAAATCACATTGGCCATTATATTATCATTTAGTCAAACCGTTGATTATTATTTTTCGACTAATGCTCGTTGGTAGAGCAAAATAGTTTTCTTGTTATAAAACGGATTAATGAGGTATATGTTCTTACCCGGTAGGATATTGACTTTGTTTCGTCTCAAAAAATTTCGAATTAGATTTTTCAACTGCCTTCTACGTAACGTAATATTTATTTACAGTTGTATAAAGTCATTCCCTTAAAAATATGATACATTACTGGCCAAAAATTAGGTTACAAAAATCGAACAACTAGGAAAAATAGATAACCTTCTTTTGTTTTTTTTCTTTGTGTCGGTATCGAATGAACACTCGTGATTTTTTAAAAAACCGTGTTAACATTTAGCAGCAACAGAAACCAATTTTTAATTTCCTTAAGAACTCGAAAGATCTCTACAATGGGGTACTTCATATTTCGTAAGTGATATTTACCAAGAAACTATAAATCTCATTAAAAGGTACCTTCATATGTTCTGCCCTACCGTTAACTAGAAGTTGTCATTGGGTGTGGACTTCATATTACAATTCAATTATTATTTATTATATTATTATTATTATTATATTATTATTAATTATTATTATTTATTTCTAGGCGTCACTCGACGTGACGCCTAGAATCAGTACGGACCAATCAGAAAGCAGCATATCCAAACGAATGACGTAACGCTCAAGACACTTTGTCATTGGTTGACATCGGTGTGACGTTGTACAGTAATATAAACTCTCTGATTGGACAATATTAACCAATCAAAATGACGCAAAAGAAGACTTGTGATTGGTTAAAACTGGGCTTTCTTATTGGCCGAAAATACGAGACTCTGATTGGGCAATTATTACCTGAGCCGTTGACGTCACATGCGCATCACAATCAAATTGGCCCGACTTACTCACGCAACCCTAATAGATCGTTTGTTGAATACCAGTTATATTTTGATACATATATTTTTGTTTCTATTAAACACAATAATAGCGTAGGTCAAAAATGATTTGTCAAGTAACGTCTTGTCAAGTCTATTTTTCGTTGATTTAGGATCTGTTAGTTAACGGGAAATTTATAAGCAGTATTTATATCTTCTACACAGGCAGTGTAAAACTATAATCTTTAACACCTGATTCGTACAGATGAGATAAATAAAAAATAATTCGGCGACAGCATTCGCTTAATTGTCGTAGCGAAAGTATAAGCAGAAAAATTACGATCCCGGTAGCTGTGATTTTATAGAGTTTTAGGCCTGTAATCAGTGTTTATGTAGGCATTATGTAGGCATTATGTAGGCTTGTTCGAATATTACAATTTTATAAGCATTATCAGATGCGACTTTTTAACGTTCCGAAACCGAACAATTCATGCGTTCTCTTAAGCAAGGTAGGCTAATAAAATTACTTATTTTCAATCCAATTTGTCAGTAAACTAAAATGCTGGCTGTTGAAATTGTTGTGCAATGAAAGTTGTATTTTAGGTAAGCAGCGGACAAGGTGGTTTGAACCTCTAAAATCTTTTCTGAGTGAGATATGTTGAGTTAGTTTACATGGTCTTCTCACAGCATTTATAATTATACTTATCAGAATGCCAGTCCTTCGGAAAATCATGTATTTTCGACTCTCCGAATGACACCTGTATTTCATTATCAACAGGGTTTGATTGTAAAATGAAATTCATGAATCTCAGATGAGATAACTCTGACTAGTGTCATTTATACCTCCACCTCTTCTGTTTTTATGTGCTTTAGTCATATAATTGGCTGACCCTGTGATAAAAATTAATTCGTCTCAAGATATTTTGAATTAGATTTTTCAGTTGCCTTCTACGTATCGTAATATATATATATATATATATATATATATATATATATATATATATATATATTATTTTATTAAACATTATTTTCCTTTGTTTGCACCACTACATATATGATTATGAACAGCCAAAACAAAATAAAATAAAATATAAAACTCACCTCAGAGTATTATATCATATACTGATTTTCTGAGCATTATGCTGCTTATTTAAAAAAGGAATGTAAAAGTTCTAATGTGGCAGAACATCTGCTGACGAAAGGGCATAAAATAAGCAGTCATGAAAATAATTTGGAAATTTTAGAAATATATTTTGATAGTAACAAATTATGGCAGTTGGAGAAATATTATATTTATAAATTTAAAAATAAAAAGATAAATTTAATGAACAGCCAGACAGAATTTGATAATGATAAATTATTTCAAATTGTACTTAATCGAGATAAGGAATAAAACTAGGTACAAAATGATTATACTGTCATTCGGCCGAATAAACCGCGCGCGGAATGGTGCTTTAGGATAGCTATTGTTTTGAACAATTGACGTGGTCTACGACCACTATTGTGTTTGTGTTTTATGTTTTATTGTGTTTATGTTTTTTAAAGTCCTGATGATGTCTCCGAGGGAGACGAAAGATCTAAATATGATATAATACTGTGAGGTGAGTTTTATATTTTATTTTATTTTGTTTTGGCTGTTCATAATCATATATGTAGTGGTGCAAACAAAGGAAAATAATGTTTAATAAAATAATATATATATATATATATATATATATATATTACGATACGTAGAAGGCAACTGAAAAATCTAATTCAAAATATCTTGAGACGAATTAATTTTTATCACAGGGTCAGCCAATTATATGACTAAAGCACATAAAAACAGAAGAGGTGGAGGTATAAATGACACTAGTCAGAGTTATCTCATCTGAGATTCATGAATTTCATTTTACAATCAAACCCTGTTGATAATGAAATACAGGTGTCATTCGGAGAGTCGAAAGTACATGATTTTCCGAAGGACTGGCATTCTGATAAGTATAATTATAAATGCTGTGAGAAGACCATGTAAACTAACTCAACATATCTCACTCAGAAAAGATTTTAGAGGTTCAAACCACCTTGTCCGCTGCTTACCTAAAATACAACTTTCATTGCACAACAATTTCAACAGCCAGCATTTTAGTTTACTGACAAATTGGATTGAAAATAAATAATTTTATTAGCCTACCTTGCTTAAGAGAACGCATGAATTGTTCGGTTTCGGAACGTTAAAAAGTCGCATCTGATAATGCTTATAAAATTGTAATATTCGAACAAGCCTACATAATGCCTACATAATGCCTACATAAACACTGATTACAGGCCTAAAACTCTATAAAATCACAGCTACCGGGATCGTAATTTTTCTGCTTATACTTTCGCTACGACAATTAAGCGAATGCTGTCGCCGAATTATTTTTTATTTATCTCATCTGTACGAATCAGGTGTTAAAGATTATAGTTTTACACTGCCTGTGTAGAAGATATAAATACTGCTTATAAATTTCCCGTTAACTAACAGATCCTAAATCAACGAAAAATAGACTTGACAAGACGTTACTTGACAAATCATTTTTGACCTACGCTATTATTGTGTTTAATAGAAACAAAAATATATGTATCAAAATATAACTGGTATTCAACAAACGATCTATTAGGGTTGCGTGAGTAAGTCGGGCCAATTTGATTGTGATGCGCATGTGACGTCAACGGCTCAGGTAATAATTGCCCAATCAGAGGCTCGTATTTTCGGCCAATAAGAAAGCCCAGTTTTAACCAATCACAAGTCTTCTTTTGCGTCATTTTGATTGGTTAATATTGTCCAATCAGAGAATTTATATTACTGTACAACGTCACACCGATGTCAACCAATGACAAAGTGTCTTGAGCGTTACGTCATTCGTTTGGATATGCTGCTTTCTGATTGGTCCGTACTGATTCTAGGCGTCACGTCGAGTGTGATTGTAATATAAAGTCCACACCCAATGACAACTTCTAGTTAACGGTAGGGCAGAACATATGAAGGTACCTTTTAATGAGATTTATAGTTTCTTGGTAAATATCACTTACGAAATATGAAGTACCCCATTGTAGAGATCTTTCGAGTTCTTAAGGAAATTAAAAATTTGTTTCTGTTGCTGCTAAATGTTAACACGGTTTTTTAAAAAATCACGAGTGTTCATTCGATACCGACACAAAGAAAAAAAACAAAAGAAGGTTATCTATTTTTCCTAGTTGTTCGATTTTTGTAACCTAATTTTTGGCCAGTAATGTATCATATTTTTAAGGGAATGACTTTATACAACTGTAAATAAATATTACGATACGTAGAAGGCAGTTGAAAAATCTAATTCAAAATTTTTTGAGACGAAACAAAGTCAATATCTTACCGGGTAAGAAAATATACCTCATTAATCCGTTTTATAACAAGAAAACTATTTTGCTCTACCAACGAGCATTAGTCGAAAAATAATAATCAACGGTTTGACTAAATGATAATATAATGGCCAATGTGATTTCGAGAAATGTTTTCTGGCTTTACTCTGATTTCATTAGTTCCTGTATTTTAAGGTGGATGAAATTTTTTGTGGCCATAATGAAAAGGTAGAGTGTTAAAAATTTTTGGAACGTAATTTGCTAGTTTCTGCAGGAAATAAATGTATTCATTTTTATCACAGGGTCAGCCAATTATATGACTAAAGCACGTAAGAACAGAAGAGGTAGAGGTATAAATGACACTAGTCAGGGTAATATTATCTGAGATTCATGAATTTCATTTTACAATCAAACCGTTTTGATAATGAAATACAGGTGTCATTCGGAGAGTCGAAAGAACATGATTTTACGAAGGACCGGCATTCTTATAAGTATAATTATAAATGCTGTGAGAAGACCATGTAAACCAACTCAACTCATCTCACTCAGAAAAGAAAGCATTTGACAATCTGGACTGGAGTAAAATGTTTAAAACATTGAAAAGGCTAGGAATTAAATACAAAGAAAGGAAAGTTATCTACAGTCTGTATAAGAATCAAACGGCTGTTTTGAGAATCGAGGGGTACGAAAAAGAGGCTGCTGTAAGAAAAGGTGTACGACAAGGTTGTTCTTTGTCACCACTACTTTTTAACTTGTATATAGAAGAGACTATAAATGAAGTGAAGGAGAAATTTGACGTAGGAATAAAAATTCAAGGAGAAACAATAAAAATGTTGAGATTCGCCGATGATATAGTAGTATTAGCCGAGGCAAAGAATGAACTAGAGGATGCCTTAAATGGAATGGATGAGATCTTGAGGAAGGATTACTTCATGAAAATTAATAAGAACAAAACGAAAGTGTTGTGCAGCAGCAAGAGTGGTTTAGAAGAGATGGGAAATTTAAAAGTAGGCAACGAAAACATACAGGAAGTTGGGGAATTCTGCTATCTAGGGAGTAAAATAACAAAGGATGGTAGAAGCACGAGTGATATCAAGAGTAGAATTGCTCAAGCTAGAAAAGCCTTTGAAATGAAAAACAGCTTACTGACTACAAACATTGATTTACAGATTAGGAAAAATTTCTTAAAACATTATGTTTGGAGTGTAGCATTATACGGAAGTGAAACGTGGGTGATAGGGGCTGTAGAACGGAAGAGGATAGAAGCTTTTGAAATGTGGTGTTATAGGAAAATGTTAAAGATTAGGTGGGTGGACAAAATAAGTAATTTAGAGGTTCTTAGGCGAGTGGATGAAAAAAGAAGTATATGGAAGCATCTTACCAAAAGAAGGGATAGGCTAGTGGGGCATATCCTAAGACATCCAGGTATTGGGCTATCAATAATGGAGGGTAACATTGAGGGAGTACATTGTAGAGGGAGGCAAAGATTAGAATATATAAAGCAAATTACAAAAGATGTAGGGTGTTACAGGTATGTAGATATGAAACGACTTGCGCAAGATAGAACAGGTTGGAGAACTGCATCAAACCAGTCGAGAGACTGATGACAAAAAAAAAAATTTCGAAAAAGGTTTTCTGGCTTTACTCTTATTTCATTAGTTCCTGTATTTTAAGATGGATGAAATTTATTGTGGCTTTAATGAAAAGGTAGAGTGTTAAACATTTTTTGCACGTAATTTGCTAGTTCCTGACCGTAAATATGTATTCATTGTTATCACAGAGTCAGCCAATTATATGACTAAACCACGTAAGAACAGAAGAGGTAGAGGTATATATGACAGTAGTCGGAGTTATCTCATCTGAGATTCATGAATTTCATTTTACAATCAAACCCTGTTGATAATGAAATACCGGTGTCATTCGGAGAGTCGAAAGTACATGATTTTCCGAAGGACTCGCATCCTGATAAGTATAATTATAAACGCTGTAAGAAGACCATGTAAACCAACTCAACTCATCTGACTCAGAAAAGATTTTAGAGGTTCAAACCACCTTGTCAGCTGCTTACCTAAAAAACAACTTTCATTGCACAACAATTTCAACAGCCTGCATTTTAGTTTACTGACAAATTGGATTGAAAATAAGTAATGTTATTAATCTACCTTGCTTAAGAGAACTCATGAATTGTTCGGTTTCGGAACGTTAAAAAGTCGCATCTGATAATGCTTATAAAATTGTAATATTCGAACAAGCTGCCTACATAAACACTGATTACAGGCCTAAAATTCTATAAAATCACAGCTATCGGGATCGTAATTTTTCTCCTTATACTTTCGCTACGACAATTAAGCGAATACAGTCGCCGAATTATTTTTTATTTATCTCATCTGTACGAATCAGGTGTTAAAGGTTATAGTTTTACACTGCCTGTGTAGAAGATATAAATACTGCTTATAAATTTCCCGTTAACTAACAGATCCTAAATCAACGAAAAATAGACTTGAGAAGACGTTACTTGACAAATCATTTTTGACCTACGCTTTTATTGTGTTTAAGAGAAACAAAAATATACGTATCAAAATATAACTGGTATTCAACAAACGTTCTATTAGGGTTGCGTGAGTAAGTCGGGCCAATTTGATTGTGATGCGCATGTGACGTCAACGGCTCAGGTAATAATTGCCCAATCAGAGGCTCGTATTTTCGGCCAATAAGAAAGCCCAGTTTTAACCAATCACAAGTCTTCTTTTGCGTCATTTTGATTGGTTAATATTGTCCAATCAGAGAGTTTTTTATTACTGTACTACGTCACACCGATGTCAACCAATGACAAAGTGTCTTGAGCGTTACGTCATTCGTCAGGATATGCTGCTTTCTGATTGGTCCGTACTGATTCTGGGCGTCACTTTGAGTATGATTGTAATATAAAGTCCACACCCAATGACAACTTCCAGTTAACGGTAGGGCAGAACATATTATGAAGTTACCTTTCAATGAGTTATATAGTTTCTAGGTAAATATCACTTACCAAATATGTAGTAGGCCTAGTCTATATTTTCGGATTTGTGAAAGGCACAAATAGTGTGAAAGAAATAAAAATTCGTTGAGTAACGCTCTCTAATGATTATTTTCTTGTTGATTTAGGAACTGTTCGTTAACTCAAAACGTATAATAAAAATATACACGTTCTGCGCCAATAGTGTAAAACTCCAATCAGCAATTCATTCCTCCTTAAGAAACGTTAGAAAAATCGTTGAGCATTGCTCTCTGTTTATTATTGCTATAGTCAAAATTCAAGCACAAAAATTTTAATAATTCTTAGAAATAAAACCGTGCGTATTTATGTACTACGCTTATGTTATTTAAGGAAGATGTTGGTTTGAACATTAAATTTAATAAATTCTTATCAGATTATATTTTTTGTACGATAAGTAAGATTAAATTTGTACGTTCTTTCATAACGACTTTGATAACATCCTTTCTTACAAATCTGATTTTTTAAATTACTTAAAATTAGGTAAATAATGAGATGTTAAATACTCGGCACAATTAATTTGAGTTTTTAGATCATTAGGGTAGAAGTTAGTTCAAACATTTACAAGTTATCTGAAATAAACTGAAAAGTTAATTGGGTTACATTTTTTGGTTTGTAACCGTATGTTTCAGTAGAAAAGTCATTTGATGAGCAAAGCAGGCCTTCTAAAAAATTTTCACTTCGCACCTTGCAAATGCGTCTTTAATATATTCACACTGCAAGGTCTAACGGTACAAAAATCTACTGTCATATGAAGAAGGTCTAAAAGTGTTTATTTCACCAGTACTTCTTATGTTGTTATAATGTTTTAGTCGAAAATTGCTTCATTCTTGAAGAAAACAGAAGTATTATTTTAGCCGTGGAAGTAGCAGTTGAAATTTAAAAATATTTAACAGTTTAATGTTTCATATAGGCAATACTAATTTTCGCATCATAAAATAAAATAATGAAAAGAACTGCGAATAAGCGCGGAGAAATGTCAAAAATATTGCCTAGAAATTTTTCACATCGTTAACCGTTTTTAGTGTGACTGATTGTCGTTAAAAGGGCACAATTTGTATTTTGCTCTTACTAGGTATTGTTCAAGTATATTGTAAATTTCAGTTTGGTAATGCCGGCGATTCTACTGACGATTACTTGACAAAAAAAAACTTTAGAGACGTCCTTATTTGAATAAACTTTAATATACAATGAAAAAATCACAATGTGTTACGTTCGTATAGTAGTGTTGCATGGTAGCCGAGAAAATAATGTCTTAAATTTAAGCAAGCTTGTATGTGTAAACGCAATCTATTCTTGTGCTTCCTTTTTAAGAATTTTAATTTTTCATACTGTGAAAAGCAGTATAAATATACTGCTGTTTCATACAATTAACCATAATCATTCCGTACTCGGAAGACCTTAACAAGTTTAAAAATGTTTTTGGTAGGCGTTTTAATTCTGGAAAGTATAGCATTTCAGTAGACGTTATTGTTTAATATTCGGCCGTATCGTTAACTGGGCGGTGACAATGGGTGGATTTATGTAAAAATGTAAGTCGACGTCACGCGCAGGAACAGTACCGGACCAATCAGGAAGCTCGATACTGACAAATGACGTAATACTGATTAAGACGTTTTCATTGGTCGATATCGGATGACGTAGTGAACTATAATGAGCCTTCTGATTGGACAATATTGACCAATCAAAGTGACGCCTAAGAAGACATCTGATTGGTTAGGTTTGGAGATTTTTCATTGGTTAAAAATACTACACTCTGATTGGTCCTATATTATATCTGCCTTTGACGTCACACGCGCGTTGCCGTCATTGTAGGCCGCCTTACTTGCAAGACCTAAATAATTATTTTTTTTACTGTACATCAGTTCTATTATATTTTAGTAGTATATTTTGGCTACAACTTAATACATCAAACAAAACTTTTTGTTTTAAGCTCTAAATAAACCTAGAGGCCTAACCAATCCTTATTCATTTTATTTTAGATTTTTTTGTATTTCGCCACAAGCTTAGACTATAAATTAGGTAGGCCTAAATAAGATGATAATATTTCAGTCTAACAATAGGAACCTACAACCCTTTGTAACCTTTTATTTACACAAAAAATAACATCAAGTGACGGTAATTTATTGCTGGAGAAAATGGAAGCTGCTTCTAATTTTTTTAGGAACCAGTAATAGTTGGTCTATAATAATTTGGTTTCATATTTTTGACAAAATTTACACAAAAAAAGTAGAAGGCGCTGAAAGATAATAGGCCTACTTCACGAACGGGCCACGGATTTCTGTGGGAATTATCTTCGGCAACCATCAAGCATTTAGTCGCCTATCGTAGCCCTACTAGTAATTCCATTGCAGTTCCGTGAATCGACAGTTAATTCTTAATATTAATGTGATATTCATAGATTGTATGCTATTCAGTTAAGTTTTGGCTATATAAATTTTACTTATCAAAAAATAAGGCAAGCAATGCGACATTTTAAAATAATAATGATAGGTCTAATTAATGTTATAATATAAAAATAATAAATTAAAACTTACCTTTTATATAGCTGTTTGTATTCAACTCTGGGGCTTGTAATCCCATGGCTTTGAAATACATATCGCTTCGTTTCAACATGATGAGACAGGAAATTTAACCGCGCAGTACTGTGGAAGTGCAGCCACGTGCAGATCGAACAGATCATAACTGAACAGAACTGATGACAGCGACTCGACTTAAGATGTGTAAAACCGGCAACATCGCGTGAATGAGTCAAAAAACGATAATAGCGTAAAATGTGTATAAAGCTGTATAACAATTTGTATAATTTTTATAACAACTGAACATCTCTTTTTACATCTGATGCATAAAACAAACTGCATCTCAATGATGCAGTTTTCGAGGTAAAAATTCACGGCTAAGATGTAGAAATCGAGCGTCGAAGAATGTATATGGTTAATATTTAATTAATGTTTTATTTGTGTGTGAATGTGTTTAGTTGCGAAAATGCGTGTGTGTGAATGGGCGCTGGCTACTGCCATGCGCGGAGCTAGTTCGAGTGCGTGAACCAGTGCGCAGGTGAGAGTGAGTGTGTGCTAAACAGTGATACAGTCCGCTTGTGTTCGTGTGCGTTCAATAAAACATAGTTCAAAATTCATACATTGACTAATTTATTTTGTGTATTTATTCAACACTCATTCAATCAACCATTTTTGGTTACTCCGACCGGATCCAAACTGTGGTAAATAACATATTTTTGTAATAAATTTGTTATTTTGTGCAAAACAACAACAACTTTTAAAGCATTGTTAATCAGCTGATTTTTACAACATCAACACATTTTATAATTAATATACTGATGCACAATAACATTTAAAAACAATATAGCTAGGTAATTATTCATAAATTCACAAATTCAGCATTACCAAATCGTAAAACATTCAGGGCCTAGCTCCTAATTTGCTGGAATTAATAGATAAGTATTTAATTCATTTATTTTGCATTGTTGCTACTATTTACATTTCTTATACACACCCAATTTATGTGTTATTAACATTCATTTAATGCTACATATTTTACGCCTAGTATATCAACAATCATGAGTGATTTAAAACTATTAGTGAAGGAACGTGGCTTAGTTAAAGCAAAATTAACTAGGTTCAAAACATATTTTAGTGGAATTTCTTGTGCAGCAGATATTAGTCAATTAAAACTGCGGTTATCAAAATTAGAGGAGTGTTGGTGTGAATTCGATAAAGTACAATTACAAATTGAATTACTTGACGAATCTGATGATCAGTCAGATCAAAGAAACCATTTTGAGGCAGAATATTTTGCACTAATGTCAGCGGCTCAAGATTTTATTTCTGATCATGAGCTTAGAAACTGTCACAACAATATTGAAAACAAGCCAGTAATTACGCAACCAATATCAGTGAAACTCCCAGATATCCAACTTCCTACATTCAATGGCAGCTATGGTGAATGGCTCTCATTTCGTGACACATTTACATCACTCATTCACTTAAGGGAAATACCGGATATTCATAAGTTTCATTACTTAAAGGCTTCTTTAAAGGGTGCAGCTTTTGAAGTCATTCAAGCTTTAGAAAGTTCCGCACAAAATTATCACATTGCTTGGCAATTGTTAAATGACAGATTTGGCAACAAGCGTTATTTAATCAACAAACATGTAAATGCTTTGTTCAGTCTTGCTAAAAATGATAAAGAAAATTCAATTTCTTTACGCAAACTTCTAGATAGTGCCTTAAAACACATTCGTGCCCTTTCTGGTTTAGGGCAACCCACAAATCACTGGGACACGCTTTTAATTTATTTAATTACTACCAAATTAGATTCAATAACATTACGTGAGTGGGAAAACACACTAACAAAGGATGCGTTACCTACTATGTCCGATTTGGAAGTATTTTTACAACACAAGTGTCAGGTATTAGAATCAATTGAATACAACAAATTTCAAAAACATACACCCGTTAATCCACATTTTGTGAACCACAGCCAATCTCAGAAATTCAAGCCAACATTTAAAAATCATACATTTTCCACGAACTGTCATGTGTCTACAAAAGGTTGTTCTTTGTGCAGTAAACAAGAACATCCACTTTATATGTGTAAGGTCTTTAAGGGACTTCCAAGCTCAGACCGGGAAAAAGAAGTAAAGAAACGCAATTTATGTTTTAATTGTCTTCAGAGCTCTCACAAATCTATTAATTGTAAGTCAGGCTCGTGCAAACTTTGTGGCAAGAGACACAATACATTATTACATCATAATAAATCTGACTCAAGGGATTCAGAAAAGCAAATTTTTACTCAAGGTGACAAACCTTCTAAACCAATTGTACAACAAACCATTGTTTCTACTTCAAACGTGACATCTGATCAACAAAAATCTATTGTTTTGCTTTCAACAGCAGTAATTTCAGTGCTAGATCATAGAGGTTGTCCTCATCTTTGCCGTGTGTTGCTTGATAGTGCTTCTCAATCAAATTTCATAACTGGAAAGTTAGCACGTACTTTAAATCTCTCTATCAAGAATAGTGTGTTTGAAGTCCATGGCATAGGCCAATCATCCACTCAAACTTCAAATATGGTTCAGTGTATCATTAAATCTAGATTAACTTCATATTCGACTACTATTGATTGTATTATTCTCAAAAATATCACTCAACAATTACCTACGGTTACAATAGAAACAGCTCACTTAAACATTCCGCAATCCATTCAATTAGCAGACCCTCAATTTAATCAGCCCAATGACATTGACATGCTTATTGGTGCAGAATTATTTTTTGACTTATTACATGAAGGTAAATTGAAGTTTTCGAATTCATCTTATACATTACAAAATACGGTGTTTGGATGGATAATTTCTGGCAAAATGAATGTAAACACTACATCAAATCTAGCAACTACGTGTTTTTTATCTACACTAGACGAAATTAACAGAAATATACAGAGATTTTGGGAATTAGAAGAGTGCAAGGGTGAAAAACATCATACCGGAAACGACAAATTTTGTGAAGATTTATTCGTAAACACTACAACCAGAGATGTAAATGGAAGATTTTGTGTGAAAATACCCTTAAAAGGTGATATAAGTGATCTCGGCGAATCTAAGAAGAACGCATCGCGAAGATTATTTACACTTGAGAGACGTTTTTCAATCAACCCAGCATTGAAATCACAGTATGTGCAGTTTATGAAGGAGTATATAGACTTTGGTCACATGCGAGAGGTTCCATTGAATGAATCGCAATCCACCCAGTGTTATTACATTCCACATCATGCGGTTGTAAGGGAACAATCTAAGACAACAAAGCTACGAGTAGTATTTGATGCGTCTTCAAAAACCACTTCAGGTCTTTCGCTAAACGACATTTCAGTTGTTGGACCTACAATCCAGTCAGACCTGTTTAGTATAGTAACAAGATTTAGAACACATTCCTACGTCATGACTGCAGATATTGAGAAAATGTATCGGCAAGTTAAAGTGCATCCATCACAGTGGAAATTACAGCGAATTTTGTGGAGAGAACAGCAACATGAGCCAATCAAAACATTTGAACTAACAACAGTGACATATGGTACAGCAAGTGCTCCGTACTTAGCTACGAGAGCATTGAAACAACTTGCGGTAGATGAAAAACATGATTTCCCAGAAGCATCAAAGGTTTTCATAGAAGATTTTTACGTTGATGACCTTATGACTGGCACAAAAACCTTGGAGGATGCTAAACAGCTTCAAAAGGATATGATGACCATAGCACATAGAGGAGGTTTTAATTTACAAAAGTGGAGTGCAATTCATCCTGATATTTTATCAAATTTACTACATCAAGATGTAAGTGACGATTGTTTCATGATCAATAACGATGCAACTGTGAGTACTCTTGGTCTTATTTGGAACCCAAGGCAAGACATATTTCAATTTTTATTAGGCGATTACAACAAAACGAGTGTGAAACATTCAAAACGCACAATTTTATCAGCTATAGGAAAAATATTTGATCCATTGGGGCTTATTGGACCAGTCATAGTGAGGGCTAAGATAATCATGCAACAACTGTGGAGTTGTAAGATTGGTTGGGATGAAGAGGTTCCTGAAGAATTGCTAAAACAGTGGATTAGCTTTCAAGAATCTTTACAATCTATATCGCAAATAGATATTCAACGAAATATCTTACCCAAAGAAACACACGTTACAAGAATTGAGATGCATGGATTTTCAGATGCATCGGAATCTGCATATGGTGCCTGTATTTACATCAAGTCAGTTGATACCGACAGTAATATCTCAGTAAATTTAGTTAGTTCCAAATCACGCGTTGCACCGCTGAAGAAGACATCTTTGCCAAGACTCGAATTGTGTGGAGCTTTGCTATTGTCGGAATTGTGCAAGAAAATTGTGACTGCTCTACAGATTCAGATAGATTCAATCACCTACTACTCTGATTCAACTATTACATTAGCGTGGATAAGAGCACCTTCATCTCATTGGTCAACATTCGTCGCAAATCGAGTGTCCAAAATACAAGACAATACTGAGACCAATTCTTGGAAACATGTCAGAAGCGAAGACAATCCTGCTGATTTCTTATCAAGAGGGTTACTTCCTTCAGAAATTTTAAACGCCAGCTTATACTGGAAGGGACCATCGTTTCTCTACTCATCAGTAGATTTAATTTCGGAAGAACCAGATACAGATCATAATGATATTCCAGAACGACGGAAGAATAATATTTCATGTGCAGTCTCAACAAATAATGTTATTAATTTTAATAATTTTTCTAGTTTCACTAAATTTGTACGTGTTATTGCGTACTGTCTTCGATTTACGCGTAACTGTCAGACAACACATGATCTTCGTCTTGACAGCAATCTTTCTGTCACAGAACTTCAATTAGCGGAAAATGCTGTTATTAGACTTGTGCAAAAAGAATCATTTCTTCATGAATATTGCAATTTACAATCAGAACAATGTGTGTCAAGAAACAGTAAACTTAAGGCATTGAATCCATTCATGGACAAAAATCAAGTGATACGTGTTGGTGGACGTTTACAACAATCAGATTTAAGTCTTGACCAGAAATACCCAATCATATTGCCTAAGGGTCACATCATCACATATTTAATTGCGAAACATATGCACATAAAAAATCTTCATGCAGGACCCCAACTGTTATTAAACATCGTTCGTCAGAAATACTGGCCAATCAACGGTCGTTCATTAGTCAAGAAGGTATTCCACGAATGTATTTCCTGCTTCAGAGCAAGACCTAAGATTCGGACACAGATGATGGGTGAATTGCCCAAAACTAGAGTTCTTGTGCCACCTCGAGTATTCTACTATACCGGAGTAGATTATTGTGGACCTTTCTATGTGAAGATGTCAAAGAAGAAGGGTGTCATTCCAGCTAAATGTTACATTGCGCTATTTGTGTGTTTTAGTGTCAATTTTTTTTTTTTTTTTTTTTTTTTGGTTTAACGTCCGACTGTTCTGCAATTACTGCTAATGCAGACGGTTTTAGTGTCAAGGCTCTGCATTTGGAGTTAGTCGAAGATTTGACTACGGAATCTTTTATTGGAGCTTTACGCAGATTCATTTCAAGAAGAGGAAAACCAAAGGACATATACTCAGACAACGGGACCAATTTTGTAGGAGCACATCGTGAACTAAATGAACTTCTAAGATTGTGGAAGTCAAAGGAATTTAATGACAAGGTGTCAACAACTTTATCAAACGACGAAATTACATGGCACTTTCAACCTCCTAGGGCTCCACATTTTGGTGGACTATGGGAATCGTCAGTTAAGTTAGTGAAAACACACATAAAACGAGTTGTAGGGAATTTAATTTTAACCTACGTACAATTTGTCACACTATTAACTCAAGTTGAGGCATGTATAAATTCTCGTCCCTTATCTCCATTATCAAATGAACCTACTGATCTAAATCCGTTGACCCCGTCACATTTCCTAATTGGTGATGTCCTCACAAACTATCCTGAACCATGCCTACTCAAAATTCCAACCAGTAGACTTAATCAGTGGCAGCATGTTCAGATGGTGTATCAACATTTCTGGTCGCGGTGGTCAAGAGATTACCTAAACAACATGCAGCAGCGAAGGAAGTGGACAACATCTCCTCCAAACCTCAACGTTGGTGATCTTGTTATCATCAAAGAGGACAATCTTCCTCCACTCCAATGGAAAATGGCTCGCGTCATTGAACTTCATCCAGGGCAAGATGCCAGAGTTCGTGTGGTTACTCTTAAGACTTCAAATGGTCTTATTAAACGACCTATTGTGAAATTATGTGTATTACCAATTGACTCAGATATGACAAATTCAATCAATAAAAGAGATTAATTGTTCTTTTTTTTAAAAAAAAACTTTATTATTCATAATTTAATTATTGTAACTCTTGAATGCCCTTCAAGGCCGGGGGCATGGTTAATATTTAATTAATGTTTTATTTGTGTGTGAATGTGTTTAGTTGCGAAAATGCGTGTGTGTGAATGGGCGCTGGCTACTGCCATGCGCGGAGCTAGTTCGAGTGCGTGAACCAGTGCGCAGGTGAGAGTGAGTGTGTGCTAAACAGTGATACAGTCCGCTTGTGTTCGTGTGCGTTCAATAAAACATAGTTCAAAATTCATACATTGACTCATTTATTTTGTGTATTTATTCAACACTCATTCAATCAACCAGTATATATATATTATTTTATTAAACATTATTTTCCTTTGTTTGCACCACTACATATATGATTATGAACAGCCAAAACAAAATAAAATAAAATATAAAACTCACCTCAGAGTATTATATCATATTAAGATCTTTCGTCTCCTTCGGAGACATCATCAGGACTTTAAAAAACATAAACACAATAAAACATAAAACACAAACACAATAGTGGTCGTAGACCACGTCAATTGTTCAAAACAATAGCTATCCTAAAGCACCATTCCGCGCGCGGTTTATTCGGCCGAATGACAGTATAATCATTTTGTACCTAGTTTTATTCCTTATCTCGATTAAGTACAATTTGAAATAATTTATCATTATCAAATTCTGTCTGGCTGTTCATTAAATTTATCTTTTTATTTTTAAATTTATAAATATAATATTTCTCCAACTGCCATAATTTGTTACTATCAAAACATATTTCTAAAATTTCCAAATTATTTTCATGACTGCTTATTTTATGCCCTTTCGTCAGCAGATGTTCTGCCACATTAGAACTTTTACATTCTTTTTTTAAATAAGCAGCATAATGCTCAGAAAATCAGTATATGATATAATACTCTGAGGTGAGTTTTATATTTTATTTTATTTTGTTTTGGCTGTTCATAATCATATATGTAGTGGTGCAAACAAAGGAAAATAATGTTTAATAAAATAATATATATATATATATATATATATATATATATATATATATATATATATTACGATACGTAGAAGGCAACTGAAAAATCTAATTCAAAATATCTTGAGACGAATTATTAATTTTTATCACAGGGTCAGCCAATTATATGACTAAAGCACATAAAAACAGAAGAGGTGGAGGTATAAATGACACTAGTCAGAGTTATCTCATCTGAGATTCATGAATTTCATTTTACAATCAAACCCTGTTGATAATGAAATACAGGTGTCATTCGGAGAGTCGAAAGTACATGATTTTCCGAAGGACTGGCATTCTGATAAGTATAATTATAAATGCTGTGAGAAGACCATGTAAACTAACTCAACATATCTCACTCAGAAAAGATTTTAGAGGTTCAAACCACCTTGTCCGCTGCTTACCTAAAATACAACTTTCATTGCACAACAATTTCAACAGCCAGCATTTTAGTTTACTGACAAATTGGATTGAAAATAAATAATTTTATTAGCCTACCTTGCTTAAGAGAACGCATGAATTGTTCGGTTTCGGAACGTTAAAAAGTCGCATCTGATAATGCTTATAAAATTGTAATATTCGAACAAGCCTACATAATGCCTACATAAACACTGATTACAGGCCTAAAACTCTATAAAATCACAGCTACCGGGATCGTAATTTTTCTGCTTATACTTTCGCTACGACAATTAAGCGAATGCTGTCGCCGAATTATTTTTTATTTATCTCATCTGTACGAATCAGGTGTTAAAGATTATAGTTTTACACTGCCTGTGTAGAAGATATAAATACTGCTTATAAATTTCCCGTTAACTAACAGATCCTAAATCAACGAAAAATAGACTTGACAAGACGTTACTTGACAAATCATTTTTGACCTACGCTATTATTGTGTTTAATAGAAACAAAAATATATGTATCAAAATATAACTGGTATTCAAAAACGATCTATTAGGGTTGCGTGAGTAAGTCGGGCCAATTTGATTGTGATGCGCATGTGACGTCAACGGCTCAGGTAATAATTGCCCAATCAGAGTCTCGTATTTTCGGCCAATAAGAAAGCCCAGTTTTAACCAATCACAAGTCTTCTTTTGCGTCATTTTGATTGGTTAATATTGTCCAATCAGAGAGTTTATATTACTGTACAACGTCACACCGATGTCAACCAATGACAAAGTGTCTTGAGCGTTACGTCATTCGTTTGGATATGCTGCTTTCTGATTGGTCCGTACTGATTCTAGGCGTCACGTCGAGTGTGATTGTAATATGAAGTCCACACCCAATGACAACTTCTAGTTAACGGTAGGGCAGAACATATGAAGGTACCTTTTAATGAGATTTATAGTTTCTTGGTAAATATCACTTACGAAATATGAAGTACCCCATTGTAGAGATCTTTCGAGTTCTTAAGGAAATTAAAAATTGGTTTCTGTTGCTGCTAAATGTTAACACGGTTTTTTAAAAAATCACGAGTGTTCATTCGATACCGACACAAAGAAAAAAAACAAAAGAAGGTTATCTATTTTTCCTAGTTGTTCGATTTTTGTAACCTAATTTTTGGCCAGTAATGTATCATATTTTTAAGGGAATGACTTTATACAACTGTAAATAAATATTACGATACGTAGAAGGCAGTTGAAAAATCTAATTCAAAATTTTTTGAGACGAAACAAAGTCAATATCCTACCGGGTAAGAAAATATACCTCATTAATCCGTTTTATAACAAGAAAACTATTTTGCTCTACCAACGAGCATTAGTCGAAAAATAATAATCAACGGTTTGACTAAATGATAATATAATGGCCAATGTGATTTCGAGAAATGTTTTCTGGCTTTACTCTGATTTCATTAGTTCCTGTATTTTAAGGTGGATGAAATTTTTTGTGGCCATAATGAAAAGGTAGAGTGTTAAAAATTTTTGGAACGTAATTTGCTAGTTTCTGCAGGAAATAAATGTATTCATTTTTATCACAGGGTCAGCCAATTATATGACTAAAGCACGTAAGAACAGAAGAGGTAGAGGTATAAATGACACTAGTCAGGGTAATATTATCTGAGATTCATGAATTTCATTTTACAATCAAACCGTTTTGATAATGAAATACAGGTGTCATTCGGAGAGTCGAAAGAACATGATTTTACGAAGGACCGGCATTCTTATAAGTATAATTATAAATGCTGTGAGAAGACCATGTAAACCAACTCAAATCATCTCACTCAGAAAAGAAAGCATTTGACAATCTGGACTGGAGTAAAATGTTTAAAACATTGAAAAGGCTAGGAATTAAATACAAAGAAAGGAAAGTTATCTACAGTCTGTATAAGAATCAAACGGCTGTTTTGAGAATCGAGGGGTACGAAAAAGAGGCTGCTGTAAGAAAAGGTGTACGACAAGGTTGTTCTTTGTCACCACTACTTTTTAACTTGTATATAGAAGAGACTATAAATGAAGTGAAGGAGAAATTTGACGTAGGAATAAAAATTCAAGGAGAAACAATAAAAATGTTGAGATTCGCCGATGATATAGTAGTATTAGCCGAGGCAAAGAATGAACTAGAGGATGCCTTAAATGGAATGGATGAGATCTTGAGGAAGGATTACTTCATGAAAATTAATAAGAACAAAACGAAAGTGTTGTGCAGCAGCAAGAGTGGTTTAGAAGAGATGGGAAATTTAAAAGTAGGCAACGAAAACATACAGGAAGTTGGGGAATTCTGCTATCTAGGGAGTAAAATAACAAAGGATGGTAGAAGCACGAGTGATATCAAGAGTAGAATTGCTCAAGCTAGAAAAGCCTTTGAAATGAAAAACAGCTTACTGACTACAAACATTGATTTACAGATTAGGAAAAATTTCTTAAAACATTATGTTTGAAGTGTAGCATTATACGGAAGTGAAACGTGGGTGATAGGGGCTGTAGAACGGAAGAGGATAGAAGCTTTTGAAATGTGGTGTTATAGGAAAATGTTAAAGATTAGGTGGGTGGACAAAATAAGTAATTTAGAGGTTCTTAGGCGAGTGGATGAAAAAAGAAGTATATGGAAGCATCTTACCAAAAGAAGGGATAGGCTAGTGGGGCATATCCTAAGACATCCAGGTATTGGGCTATCAATAATGGAGGGTAACATTGAGGGAGTACATTGTAGAGGGAGGCAAAGATTAGAATATATAAAGCAAATTACAAAAGATGTAGGGTGTTACAGGTATGTAGATATGAAACGACTTGCGCAAGATAGAACAGGTTGGAGAACTGCATCAAACCAGTCGAGAGACTGATGACAAAAAAAAAGAATTTCGAAAAAGGTTTTCTGGCTTTACTCTTATTTCATTAGTTCCTGTATTTTAAGATGGATGAAATTTATTGTGGCTTTAATGAAAAGGTAGAGTGTTAAACATTTTTTGCACGTAATTTGCTAGTTCCTGACCGTAAATATGTATTCATTGTTATCACAGAGTCAGCCAATTATATGACTAAACCACGTAAGAACAGAAGAGGTAGAGGTATATATGACAGTAGTCGGAGTTATCTCATCTGAGATTCATGAATTTCATTTTACAATCAAACCCTGTTGATAATAAAATACCGGTGTCATTCGGAGAGTCGAAAGTACATAATTTTCCGAAGGACTCGCATCCTGATAAGTATAATAATAAACGCTGTAAGAAGACCATGTAAACCAACTCAACTCATCTCACTCAGAAAAGATTTTAGAGGTTCAAACCACCTTGTCCGCTGCTTACCTAAAAAACAACTTTCATTGCACAACAATTTCAACAGCCTGCATTTTAGTTTACTGACAAATTGGATTGAAAATAAGTAATGTTATTAATCTACCTTGCTTAAGAGAACTCATGAATTGTTCGGTTTCGGAACGTTAAAAAGTCGCATCTGTTAATGCTTATAAAATTGTAATATTCGAACAAGCTGCCTACATAAACACTGATTACAGGCCTAAAATTCTATAAAATCACAGCTATCGGGATCGTAATTTTTCTCCTTATACTTTCGCTACGACAATTAAGCGAATACAGTCGCCGAATTATTTTTTATTTATCTCATCTGTACGAATCAGGTGTTAAAGGTTATAGTTTTACACTGCCTGTGTAGAAGATATAAATACTGCTTATAAATTTCCCGTTAACTAACAGATCCTAAATCAACGAAAAATAGACTTGAGAAGACGTTACTTGACAAATCATTTTTGACCTACGCTTTTATTGTGTTTAAGAGAAACAAAAATATACGTATCAAAATACTATAACTGGTATTCAACAAACGTTCTATTAGGGTTGCGTGAGTAAGTCGGGCCAATTTGATTGTGATGCGCATGTGACGTCAACGGCTCAGGTAATAATTTCCCAATCAGAGGCTCGTATTTTCGGCCAATAAGAAAGCCCAGTTTTAACCAATCATAAGTCTTCTTTTGCGTCATTTTGATTGGTTAATATTGTCCAATCAGAGAGTTTTTTATTACTGTACTACGTCACACCGATGTCAACCAATGACAAAGTGTCTTGAGCGTTACGTCATTCGTCAGGATATGCTGCTTTCTGATTGGTCCGTACTGATTCTGGGCGTCACTTTGAGTATGATTGTAATATAAAGTCCACACCCAATGACAACTTCCAGTTAACGGTAGGGCAGAACATATTATGAAGGTACCTTTCAATGAGTTATATAGTTTCTAGGTAAATATCACTTACCAAATATGTAGTAGGCCTAGTCTATATTTTCGGATTTGTGAAAGGCACAAATAGTGTGAAAGAAATAAAAATTCGTTGAGTAACGCTCTCTAATGATTATTTTCTTGTTGATTTAGGAACTGTTCGTTAACTCAAAACGTATAATAAAAATATACACGTTCTGCGCCAATAGTGTAAAACTCCAATCAGCAATTCATTCCTCCTTAAGAAACGTTAGAAAAATCGTTGAGCATTGCTCTCTGTTTATTATTGCTATAGTCAAAATTTAAGCACAAAAATTTTAATAATTCTTAGAAATAAAACCGTGCGTATTTATGTACTACGCTTATGTTATTTAAGGAAGATGTTGGTTTGAACATTAAATTTAATAAACTCTTATCAGATTATATTTTTTGTACGATAAGTAAGATTAAATTTGTACGTTCTTTCATAACGACTTTGATAACATCCTTTCTTACAAATCTGATTTTTTAAATTACTTAAAATTAGGTAAATAATGAGATGTTAAATACTCGGCACAATTAATTTGAGTTTTTAGATCATTAGGGTAGAAGTTAGTTCAAACATTTACAAGTTATCTGAAATAAACTGAAAAGTTAATTGGGTTACATTTTTTGGTTTGTAACCGTATGTTTCAGTAGAAAAGTCATTTGATGAGCAAAGCAGGCCTTCTAAAAAATTTTCACTTCGCACCTTGCAAATGCGTCTTTAATATATTCACACTGCAAGGTCTAACGGTATAAAAATCTACTGTCATATGAAGAAGGTCTAAAAGTGTTTATTTCACCAGTACTTCTTATGTTGTTATAATGTTTTAGTCGAAAATTGCTTCATTCTTGAAGAAAACAGAAGTATTATTTTAGCCGTGGAAGTAGCAGTTGAAATTTAAAAATATTTAACAGTTTAATGTTTCATATAGGCAATATTAATCTTCGCATCATAAAATAAAATAATGAAAAGAACTGCGAATAGGCGCGGAGAAATGTCAAAAATATTGCCTAGAAATTTTTCACATCGTTAACCGTTTTTAGTGTGACTGATTGTCGTTAAAAGGGCACAATTTCTATTTTGCTCTTACTAGGTATTGTTCAAGTATATTGTAAATTTCAGTTTGGTAATGCCGGCGATTCTACTGACGATTACTTGACAAAAAAAAACTTTAGAGACGTCCTTATTTGAATAAACTTTAATATTCAATGAAAAAATCACAATGTGTTACGTTCGTATAGTAGTGTTTGCATGGTAGCCGAGAAAATAATGTCTTAAATTTAAGCAAGCTTGTATGTGTAAACGCAATCTATTCTTGTGCTTCCTTTTTAAGAATTTTAATTTTTCATACTGTGAAAAGTAGTATAAATATACTGCTGTTTCATACAATTAACCATAATCATTCCGTACTCGGAAGACCTTAACAAGTTTAAAAATGTTTTTGGTAGGCGTTTTAATTCTGGAAAGTATAGCATTTCAGTAGACGTTATTGTTTAATATTCGGCCGTATCGTTAACTGGGCGGTGACAATGGGTGGATTTATGTAAAAATGTAAGTCGACGTCACGCGCAGGAACAGTACCGGACCAATCAGGAAGCTCGATACTGACAAATGACGTAATACTGATTAAGACGTTTTCATTGGTCGATATCGGATGACGTAGTGAACTATAATGAGCCTTCTGATTGGACAATATTGACCAATCAAAGTGACGCCTAAGAAGACATCTGATTGGTTAGGTTTGGAGATTTTTCATTGGTTAAAAATACTACACTCTGATTGGTCCTATATTATATCTGCCTTTGACGTCACACGCGCGTTGCCGTCATTGTAGGCCGCCTTACTTGCAAGACCTAAATAATTATTTTTTTTACTGTACATCAGTTCTATTATATTTTAGTAGTATATTTTGACACTTATTGCTAAGGTCCGTTTCGGGATCTAGGTTATTAAATAATTCATACGCTAAAGTTTACAAATTACAAATATTTATTAGACTAAAAGATTACAAAATGAATGATTAAACTAATTATAATTAAATAACACAATAAATGATTTAATACTTCACTTAAACTTGATAATAAACAATAAATAACTTACAATCACTTTTATAGCTTAAACAGACATACAAAACATAGAAATTGAATTCACATTAACTTTACCCATTAACTTTATAATACACTCACAAAAGGCTTTACACAATAGACTCACAGACAGTGTTAGAATCGTCGACTGACACAATGTTCGGTACGCGCCTACCTACGTCCGTTGGACATTCGTCAAAGATCAAACGATTACTGACTGACCGCACTCGGGGGTCTCTTTTTATACCTACTCATTCATAAAGATTGTTCCAGTATAAAGCAGTGAAATCTACTCAAGTAAAAAAATAATAACTCTGTATTAATGAATGCTAGAAAAATCCTTTTGTTAACAAGTCAACTACTGTAAATAGAAAACGTAAACAACCTCATAAACAACTTCATAAAAATAGCTGTACACAATAGTATACCTGAAATTTTATAATAGGCGTACTACACGATAGTTTTTACAACTATTGTGAATAGACACACCTTTATGGTCGTCATTGTAAAATTGTCATTCACAATTGATATATTATTATTTCTTTATTACTCTCTCTTGTTGTAACTATTATTTCACACTCTATACTATTTCATGAATGGATTTCTGGAACATTCGTGATCCGTCTGGTCGATTCTGTTACAATATTTTCGGATATGTTAAAGACACAAATAGTGCGAAAGAACTCTCTAATGATTATTTCTTTGTTGATTTAGGAACTGATAGTTAACTCAAAACGTATAATAAAAATATACACGTTCTGCACCAATAGTGTAAAACTCCAATCAGCAATTCATTCCTCCTTAAAAAACGTTAGAAAAATCGTTGTGCATTGCTCTCTGTTTATTTTTGCTATAGTCAAAATTCAAGCAAAAAAATTATAATGATTCTTAGAAATAAAACCGTACGTATTGATGTACTACGCCTATGTTATTTAAGGAAGATGTTGGTTTGAACATTAAATTTAATAAACTCTTATCAGATTATATTTTTTGTACGATTAGTAAGATTAAATTTGTACGTTCTTTCATAACGACTTTGATAACATCCTTTCTTACAAATCTGATTTTTTAAATTACTTAAAATTAGGTAAATAATGAGATGTTAAATACTCGGCACAATTAATTTGAGTTTTTAGATCATTAGGGTAGAAGTTAGTTCAAACATTTACAAGTTATCTGAAATAAACTGAAAAGTTAATTGGGTTACATTTTTTGGTTTGTAACCGTATGTTTCAGTAGAAAAGTCATTTGATGAGCAAAGCAGGCCTTCTAAAAAATTTTCACTTCGCACCTTGCAAATGCGTCTTTAATATATTCACACTGCAAGGTCTAACGGTATAAAAATCTACTGTCATATGAAGAAGGTCTAAAAGTGTTTATTTTACCAGTACTTCTTATGTTGTTATAATGTTTTAGTCGAAAATTGCTTCATTCTTGAAGAAAACAGAAGTATTATTTTAGCCGTGGAAGTAGCAGTTGAAATTTAAAAAATATTTAACAGTTTAATGTTTCATATAGGCAATATTAATTTTCGCATTATAATATAAAATAATGAAAAGAACTGCGAATAAGTGCGGAGAAATTTCAAAAATATTGCCTAGAAATTTTTCATATCGTTAACCGTTTTTAGTGTGACTGATTGTCGTTAAAAGGGCACAATTTATATTTTGCTCTTACTAGGTATTGTTCAAGTATATTGTAAATTTCAGTTTGGTAATGCCGGCGATTCTACTGACGATTACTTGACAAAAAAAACTTTAGAGACGTCCTTATTTGAATAAACTTTAATATACAATGAAAAAATCACAATGTGTTACGTTCGTATAGTAGTGTTTGCATGGTAGCCGAGAAAATAATGTCTTAAATTTAAGCAAGCTTGTATGTGTAAACGCAACCTATTCTTGTGCTTCCTTTTTGTGAATTTTAATTTTTTATACTGTGAAAACAGTATAAATATACTGCTGTTTCATACAAATAACGATATTCATTCCGTACTCGGAAGACCTTAACAAGTTTAAAAATGTTTTTGGTAGGCGTTTTAATTCTGGAAAGTATAGCATTTCAGTAGACGTTATTGTTTAATATTCGGCCGCATCGTTAACTGGGCGGTGACAATGGGCGGATATATGTAAAAATGTAAGTCGACGTCACGCGCAGGAACAGTACCGGACCAATCAGGAAGCTCGATACTGACAAATGACGTAATACTGATTGAGACGTTTTCATTGGTCGATATCGGATGACGTAGTGAACTATAATGAGCCTTCTGATTGGACAATATTAACCATTCAAAGTGACGCCTAAGAAGACATCTGATTGGTTAGGTTTGGAGATTTTTCATTGGTTAAAAATACTACACTCTGATTGGTCCTATATTATATCTGCCTTTGACGTCACACGCGCGTTGCCGTCATTGTAGGCCGCCTTACTTGCAAGACCTAAATAATTATTTTTTTCTACTGTACATCAGTTCTATTATATTTTAAAAGTATATTTTCGGATATGTTAAAGACACAAATAGTGCGAAAGAAATAAAAATTCGTTAAGTAACGCTCTTTAATGGATATTTCTTTGTTGATTTAGGAACTGATAGTTAACTCAAAACGTATAATAAAAATATACACGTTCTGCGCCAATAGTGTAAAACTCCAATCAGCAATTCATTCTTCCTTAAAAAACGTTAGAAAAATCGTTGTGCATTGCTCTCTGTTTATTTTTGCTATAGTCAAAATTCAAGCAAAAAAATTATAATAATTCTTAGAAATAAAACCGTGCGTATTGATGTACTACGCCTATGTTATTTAAGGAAGATGTTGGTTTGAACATTAAATTTAATAAACTCTTATCAGATTATATTTTTTGTACGATTAGTAAGATTAAATTTGTACGTTCTTTCATAACGACTTTGATAACATCCTTCCTTACAAATCTGATTTTTTAAATTACTTAAAATTAGGTAAATAATGAGATGTTAAATACTCGGCACAATTTATTTGAGTTTTTAGATCATTAGGGTAGAAGTTAGTTCAAACACTTACAAGTTATCTGAAATAAACTGAAAAGTTAATTGGGTTACATTTTTTGGTTTGTAACCGTATGTTTCAGTAGAAAAGTCATTTGATGAGCAAAGCAGGCCTTCTAAAAAATTTTCACTTCGCACCTTGCAAATGCGTCTTTAATATATTCACACTGCAAGGTCTAACGGTATAAAAATCTACTGTCATATGAAGAAGGTCTAAAAGTGTTTATTTTACCAGTACTTCTTATGTTGTTATAATGTTTTAGTCGAAAATTGCTTCATTCTTGAAGAAAACAGAAGTATTATTTTAGCCGTGGAAGTAGCAGTTGAAATTTAAAAAATATTTAACAGTTTAATGTTTCATATAGGCAATATTAATTTTCGTATTATAATATAAAATAATGAAAAGAACTGCGAATAAGTGCGGAGAAATTTCAAAAATATTGCCTAGAAATTTTTCATATCGTTAACCGTTTTTAGTGTGACTGATTGTCGTTAAAAGGGCACAATTTATATTTTGCTCTTACTAGGTATTGTTCAAGTATATTGTAAATTTCAGTTTGGTAATGCCGGCGATTCTACTGACGATTACCTGACAAAAAAAACTTTAGAGACGTCCTTATTTGAATAAACTTTAATATACAATGAAAAAATCACAATGTGTTACGTTCGTATAGTAGTGTTTGCATGGTAGCCGAGAAAATAATGTCTTAAATTTAAGCAAGCTTGTATGTGTAAACGCAATCTATTCTTGTGCTTCCTTTTTGTGAATTTTAATTTTTTATACTGTGAAAATAGTATAAATATACTGCTGTTTCATACAAATAACGATATTCATTCCGTACTCGGAAGACCTTAACAAGTTTGAAAATGTTTTTGGTAGGCGTTTTAATTCTGGAAAGTATAGCATTTCAGTAGACGTTATTGTTTAATATTCGGCCGCATCGTTAACTGGGCGGTGACAATGGGCGGATATATGTAAAAATGTAAGTCGACGTCACGCGCAGGGACAGTACCGGACCAATCAGGAAGCTCGATACTGACAAATGACGTAATACTGATTGAGACGTTTTCATTGGTCGATATCGGATGACGTAGTGAACTATAATGAGCCTTCTGATTGGACAATATTAACCAATCAAAGTGACGCCTAAGAAGACATCTGATTGGTTAGGTTTGGAGATTTTTCATTGGTTAAAAATACTACACTCTGATTGGTCCTATATTATATCTGCCTTTGACGTCACACGCGCGTTGCCGTCATTGTAGGCCGCCTTACTTGCAAGACCTAAATAATTATTTTTTTCTACTGTACATCAGTTCTATTATATTTTAGTAGTATATTTTCGGATATGTTAAGGACACAAATAGTGCGAAAGAAATAAAAATTCGTTAAGTAACGCTCTTTAATGGATATTTCTTTGTTGATTTAAGAACTGATAGTTAACTTAAAACGTATAATAAAAATATACACGTTCTGCGCCAATAGTGAAAAACTCCAATCAGCAATTCATTCCTCCTTAAAAAACGTTAGAAAAATCGTTGTGCATTACTCTCTGTTTATTTTTGCTATAGTCAAAATTCAAGCAAAAAAATTATAATAATTCTTAGAAATAAAACCGTGCGTATTGATGTACTACGCCTATGTTATTTAAGGAAGATGTTGGTTTGAACATTAAATTTAATAAACTCTTATCAGATTATATTTTTTGTACGATTAGTAAGATTAAATTTGTACGTTCTTTCATAACGACTTTGATAACATCCTTCCTTACAAATCTGATTTTTTAAATTACTTAAAATTAGGTAAATAATGAGATGTTAAATACTCGGCACAATTAATTTGAGTTTTTAGATCATTAGGGTAGAAGTTAGTTCAAACATTTACAAGTTATCTGAAATAAACTGAAAAGTTAATTGGGTTACTTTTTTTGGTTTGTAATCGTATGTTTCAGTAGAAAAGTCATTTGATGAGCAAAGCAGGCCTTCTAAAAAATTTTCACTTCGCACCTTGCAAATGCGTCTTTAATATATTCACACTGCAAGGTCTAACGGTATAAAAATCTACTGTCATATGAAGAAGGTCTAAAAGTGTTTATTTCACCAGTACTTCTTATGTTGTTATAATGTTTTAGTCGAAAATTGCTTCATTCTTGAAGAAAACAGAAGTAATATTTTAGCCGTGGAAGTAGCAGTTGAAATTTAGAAAATATTTAACAGTTTAATGTTTCATATAGGCAATACTAATTTCCGCATCATAAAATAAAATAATGAAAAGAACTGCGAATAAGCGCGGAGAAATGTCAAAAATATTGCCTAGAAATTTTTCATATCGTTAACCGTTTTTAGTGTGACTGATTGTCGTTAAAAGGGCACAATTTGTATTTTGCTCTTACTAGGTATTGTTCAAGTATATTGTAAATTTCAGTTTGGTAATGCCGGCGATTCTACTGACGATTACTTGACAAAAAAAACTTTAGAGACGTCCTTATTTGAATAAACTTTAATATACAATGAAAAAATCACAATGTGTTACGGTCGTATAGTAGTGTTTGCATGGTAGCCGAGAAAATAATGTCTTAAATTTAAGACAAATGAGATGTTAAATACTTCTTAAAGTTAATTGGGTTACATTTTTTGTTTTGTAACCGTATGTTTCAGTAGAAAATTTAAGAATAAGCTAGTTCATATCCATTCAAAAAAAGGGCACAATTTGTATTGTTTGCTTCATTCGTGCTACAACTTCTTTTAACGTATAGCAAGTAGACGTTGGAAAGTATAGCGGCTTGTGTGTGTAAACGCAATCTATTCTTGTGCTTTTTTTTTGTGAATTTTATGTTTTCATACTGTGAAAAGCAGTATAAATATACTGCTGTTTCATACAATTAACCATAATCATTCCGTACTCGGAAGACCTTAACGTTCGTATAGTAGTGTTTGCATGGTAGCCGAGAAAATAATGTCTTAAATTTAAGCAAGCTTGTATGTGTAAATGCAATCTATTCTTGTGCTTCCTTTTTCTGAATTTTAATTTTTCATACTGTGAAAAGCAGTATAAATATACTGCTGTTTCATACAATGAACCATAATCATTCCGTACTCGGAAGACCTTAACAAGTTTAAAAATGTTTTGGTAGGCGTTTTAATTCTGGAAAGTATAGCATTTCAGTAGACGTTATTGTTTAATATTCGGCCGTATCGTTAACTGGGCGGTGACATTGGGCGGATTTATGTAAAAATGTAAGTCGACGTCACGCGCAGGAACAGTACCGGACCAATCAGGAAGCTCGATACTGACAAATGACGTAATACTGATTGAGACGTTTTCATTGGTCGATATCGGATGACGTAGTGAACTATAATGAGCCTTCTGATTGGACAATATTAACCAATCAAAGTGACGCCTAAGAAGACATCTGATTGGTTAGGTTTGGAGATTTTTCATTGGTTAAAAATACTACACTCTGATTGGTCCTATATTATATCTGCTTTTGACGTCACACGCGCGTTGCCGTCATTGTAGGCCGCCTTACTTGCAAGACCTAAATAATTATTTTTTTCTACTGTACATCAGTTCTATTATATTTTAGTAGTATATTTTCGGATATGTTAAAGACACAAATAGTGCGAAAGAAATAAAAAATCCTTAAGTAACGCTCTTTAATGGATATTTCTTTGTTGATTTAATAACTGATAGTTAATTTAAAACGTATAATAAAAATATACACATTATGCGCCAATAGTGTAAAACTCCAATCAGCAATTCATTCCTCCTTAAAAAACGTTAGAAAAATCGTTGTGCATTGCTCTCTGTTTATTTTTGCTATAGTCAAAATTCAAGCACAAAAATTATAATAATTCTTAGAAATAAAACCGTGCGTATTTATGTACTACGCTTATGTTATTTAATGAAGATGTTGGTTTGAACATTAAATTTAATAAACTCTTATCAGATTATATTTTTTGTACGATAAGTAAGATTAAATTTGTACGTTCTTTCATAACGACTTTGATAACATCCTTTCTTACAAATCTGATTTTTTAAATTACCTAAAATTAGGTAAATAATGAGATGTTAAATACTCGGCACAATTAATTTGAGTTTTTAGATCATTAGGGTAGAAGTTAGTTCAAACATTTACAAGTTATCTGAAATAAACTGAAAAGTAATTTGGGTTACATTTTTTGGTTTGTAACCGTATGTTTCAGTAGAAAAGTCATTTGATGAGCAAAGCAGGCCTTCTAAAAAATTTTCACTTCGCACCTTGTAAATGCGTCTTTAATATATTCACACTGCAAGGTCTAACTGTATAAAAATCTACTGTCATATGAAGAAGGTCTAAAAGTGTTTATTACACCAGTACTTCTTATGTTGTTATAATGTTTTAGTCGAAAATTGCTTCATTCTTGAAGAAAACAGAAGTATTATTTTAGCCGTGGAAGTAGCAGTTGAAAATTAAAAAATATTTAACAGTTTAATGTTTCATATAGGCAATATTAATTTTCGCATTATAATATAAAATAATGAAAAGAACTGCGAATAAGTGCGGAGAAATTTCAAAAATATTGCCTAGAAATTTTTCATATCGTTAACCGTTTTTAGTGTGACTGATTGTCGTTAAAAGGGCACAATTTATATTTTGCTCTTACTAGGTATTGTTCAAGTATATTGTAAATTTCAGTTTGGTAATGCCGGCGATTCTACTGACGATTACTTGACAAAAAAAAACTTTAGAGACGTCCTTATTTGAATAAACTTTAATATACAATGAAAAAATCACAATGTGTTACGTTCGTATAGTAGTGTTTGCATGGTAGCCGAGAAAATAATGTCTTAAATTTAAGCAAGCTTGTGTGTGTAAACGCAATCTATTCTTGTGCTTCCTTTTTGTGAATTTTAATTTTTTATACTGTGAAAACAGTATAAATATACTGCTGTTTCATACAAATAACGATATTCATTAAGTACTCGGAAGACCTTAACAAGTTTAAAAATGTTTTTGGTAGGCGTTTTAATTCTGGAAAGTATAGCATTTCAGTAGACGTTATTGTTTAATATTCGGCCGTATCGTTAACTGGGCGGTGACAATGGGTGGATATATGTAAAAATGTAAGTCGACGTCACGCGCAGGAACAGTACCGGACCAATCAGGAAGCTCGATACTGACAAATGACGTAATACTGATTGAGACGTTTTCATTGGTCGATATCGGATGACGTAGTGAACTATAATGAGCCTTCTGATTGGACAATATTAACCAATCAAAGTGACGCCTAAGAAGACATCTGATTGGTTAGGTTTGGAGATTTTTCATTGGTTAAAAATACTACACTCTGATTGGTCCTATATTATATCTGCTTTTGACGTCACACGCGCGTTGCCGTCATTGTAGGCCGCCTTACTTGCAAGACCTAAATAATTATTTTTTTCTACTGTACATCAGTTCTATTATATTTTAGTAGTATATTTTCGGATATGTTAAAGACACAAATAGTGCGAAAGAAATAAAAATTCGTTAAGTAACGCTCTTTAATGGATATTTCTTTGTTGATTTAGGAACTGATAGTTAACTCAAAACGTATAATAAAAATATACACGTTCTGCGCCAATAGTGTAAAACTCCAATCAGCAATTCATTCCTCCTTAAAAAACGTTATAAAAATCGTTGTGCATTGCTCTCTGTTTATTTTTGCTATAGTCAAAATTCAAGCACAAAAATAATAATAATTCTTAGAAATAAAACCGTGCGTATTTATGTACTACGCTTATGTTATTTAAGGAAGATGTTGGTTTGAACATTAAATTTAATAAACTCTTATCAGATTATATTTTTTGTACGATAAGTAAGATTAAATTTGTACGTTCTTTCATAACGACTTTGATAACATCCTTCCTTACAAATCTGATTTTTTAAATTACCTAAAATTAGGTAAATAATGAGATGTTAAATACTCGGCACAATTAATTTGAGTTTTTAGATCATTAGGGTAGAAGTTAGTTCAAACATTTACAAGTTATCTGAAATAAACTGAAAAGTTAATTGGGTTACATTTTTTGGTTTGTAATCGTATGTTTCAGTAGAAAAGTCATTTGATGAGCAAAGCAGGCCTTCTAAAAAATTTTCACTTCGCACCTTGCAAATGCGTCTTTAATATATTCACACTGCAAGGTCTAACTGTATAAAAATCTACTGTCATATGAAGAAGGTCTAAAAGTGTTTATTACACCAGTACTTCTTATGTTGTTATAATGTTTTAGTCGAAAATTGCTTCATTCTTGAAGAAAACAGAAGTATTATTTTAGCCGTGGAAGTAGCAGTTGAAATTTAAAAAATATTTAACAGTTTAATGTTTCATATAGGCAATATTAATTTTCGCATTATAATATAAAATAATGAAAAGAACTGCGAATAAGCGCGGAGAAATGTCAAAAATATTGCCTAGAAATTTTTCATATCGTTAACCGTTTTTAGTGTGACTGATTGTCGTTAAAAGGGCACAATTTATATTTTGCTCTTACTAGGTATTGTTCAAGTATATTGTAAATTTCAGTTTGGTAATGCCGGCGATTCTACTGACGATTACTTGACAAAAAAAACTTTAGAGACGTCCTTATTTGAATAAACTTTAATATACAATGAAAAAATCACAATGTGTTACGTTCGTATAGTAGTGTGTGCATGGTAGCCGAGAAAATAATGTCTTAAATTTAAGCAAGCTTGTGTGTGTAAACGCAATCTATTCTTGTGCTTCCTTTTTGTGAATTTTAATTTTTTATACTGTGAAAACAGTATAAATATACTGCTGTTTCATACAAATAACGATATTCATTAAGTACTCGGAAGACCTTAACAAGTTTAAAAATGTTTTTGGTAGGCGTTTTAATTCTGGAAAGTATAGCATTTCAGTAGACGTTATTGTTAATATTCGGCCGTATCGTTAACTGGGCGGTGACAATGGGTGGATTTATGTAAAAATGTAAGTCGACGTCACGCGCAGGAACAGTACCGGACCAATCAGGAAGCTCGATACTGACAAATGACGTAATACTGATTAAGACGTTTTCATTGGTTGATATCGGATGACGTAGTGAACTATAATGGGCCTTCTGATTGGACAATATTGACCAATCAAAGTGACGCCTAAGAAGACATCTGATTAGTTAGGTTTGGAGATTTTTCATTGGTTAAAAATACTACACTCTGATTGGTCCTATATTATATCTGCTTTTGACGTCACACGCGCGTTGCCGTCATTGTAGGCCGCCTTACTTGCAAGACCTAAATAATTATTTTTTTTACTGTACATCAGTTCTATTATATTTTAGTAGTATATTTTCGGATATGTTAAAGACACAAATAGTGCGAAAGAAATAAAAATTCGTTAAGTAACGCTCTTTAATGGATATTTCTTTGTTGATTTAGGAACTGATAGTTAACTCAAAACGTATAATAAAAATATACACGTTCTGCGCCAATTGTGTAAAACTCCAATCAGCAATTCATTCCTCCTTAAAAAACGTTAGAAAAATCGTTGTGCATTGCTCTCTGTTTATTTTTGCTATAGTCAAAATTCAAGCAAAAAAATTATAATGATTCTTAGAAATAAAACCGTACGTATTGATGTACTACGCTTATGTTATTTAAGGAAGATGTTGGTTTGAACATTAAATTTAATAAACTCTTATCAGATTATATTTTTTGTACGATAAGTAAGATTAAATTTGTACGTTCTTTCATAACGACTTTGATAACATCCTTTCTTACAAATCTGATTTTTTAAATTACTTAAAATTAGGTAAATAATGAGATGTTAAATACTCGGCACAATTAATTTGAGTTTTTAGATCATTAGGGTAGAAGTTAGTTCAAACATTTACAAGTTATCTGAAATAAACTGAAAAGTTAATTGGGTTACATTTTTTGGTTTGTAACCGTATGTTTCAGTAGAAAAGTCATTTGATGAGCAAAGCAGGCCTTCTAAAAAATTTTCACATCGCACCTTGCAAATGCGTCTTTAATATATTCACACTGCAAGGTCTAACGTTATAAAAATCTACTGTCATATGAAGAAGGTCTAAAAGTGTTTATTTCACCAGTACTTCTTATGTTGTTATAATGTTTTAGTCGAAAATTGCTTCATTCTTGAAGAAAACAGAAGTATTATTTTAGCCGTGGAAGTAGCAGTTGAAATTTAAAAATATTTAACAGTTTAATGTTTCATATAGGCAATACTAATTTTCGCATCATAAAATAAAATAATGAAAAGAACTGCGAATAAGCGCGGAGAAATGTCAAAAATATTGCCTAGAAATTTTTCACATCGTTAACCGTTTTTAGTGTGACTGATTGTCGTTAAAAGGGCACAATTTCTATTTTGCTCTTACTAGGTATTGTTCAAGTATATTGTAAATTTCAGTTTGGTAATGCCGGCGATTCTACTGACGATTACTTGACAAAAAAAAACTTTAGAGACGTCCTTATTTGAATAAACTTTAATATACAATGAAAAAATCACAAAGTGTTACGTTCGTATAGTAGTGTTTGCATGGTAGCCGAGAAAATAATGTCTTAAATTTAAGCAAGCTTGTATGTGTAAACGCAATCTATTCTTGTGCTTCCTTTTTAAGAATTTTAGTTTTTCATCCTGTGAAAAGCAGTATAAATATACTGCTGTTTCATACAATTAACCATAATCATTCCGTACTCGGAAGACCTTAACAAGTTTAAAAATGTTTTTGGTAGGCGTTTTAATTCTGGAAAGTATAGCATTTCAGTAGCCGTTATTGTTTAATATTCGGCCGTATCGTTAACTGGGCGGTGACAATGGGTGGATTTATGTAAAAATGTAAGTCGACGTCACGCGCAGGAACAGTACCGGACCAATCAGGAAGCTCGATACTGACAAATGACGTAATACTGATTAAGACGTTTTCATTGGTCGATATCGGATGACGTAGTGAACTATAATGAGCCTTCTGATTGGACAATTTTGACCAATCAAAGTGACGCCTAAGAAGACATCTGATTGGTTAGGTTTGGAGATTTTTCATTGGTTAAAAATACTACACTCTGATTGGTCCTATATTATATCTGCCTTTGACGTCACACGCGCGTTGCCGTCATTGTAGGCCGCCTTACTTGCAAGACCTAAATAATTATTTTTTTCTACTGTACATCAGTTCTATTATATTTTAGTAGTATATTTTCGGATATGTTAAGGACACAAATAGTGCGAAAGAAATAAAAATTCGTTAAGTAACGCTCTTTAATGGATATTTCTTTGTTGATTTAGGAACTGATAGTTAACTCAAAACGTATAATAAAAATATACACGTTCTCCGCCAATTGTGTAAAACTCTAATCAGCAATTCATTCCTCCTTAAAAAACATTAGAAAAATCGTTGTGCATTGCTCTCTGTTTATTTTTGCTATAGTCAAAATTCAAGCAAAAAAATTATAATGATTCTTAGAAATAAAACCGTACGTATTGATGTACTACGCTTATGTTATTTAAGGAAGATGTTGGTTTGAACATTAAATTTAATAAACTCTTATCAGATTATATTTTTTGTACGATAAGTAAGATTAAATTTGTACGTTCTTTCATAACGACTTTGATAACATCCTTTCTTACAAATCTGATTTTTTAAATTACTTAAAATTAGGTAAATAATGAGATGTTAAATACTCGGCACAATTAATTTGAGTTTTTAGATCATTAGGGTAGAAGTTAGTTCAAACATTTACAAGTTATCTGAAATAAACTGAAAAGTTAATTGGGTTACATTTTTTGGTTTGTAACCGTATGTTTCAGTAGAAAAGTCATTTGATGAGCAAAGCAGGCCTTCTAAAAAATTTTCACTTCGCACCTTGCAAATGCGTCTTTAATATATTCACACTGCAAGGTCTAACGGTATAAAAATCTACTGTCATATGAAGAAGGTCTAAAAGTGTTTATTTCACCAGTACTTCTTATGTTGTTATAATGTTTTAGTCGAAAATTGCTTCATTCTTGAAGAAAACAGAAGCATTATTTTAGCCGTGGAAGTAGCAGTTGAAATTTAAAAATATTTAACAGTTTAATGTTTCATATAGGCAATACTAATTTTCGCATCATAAAATAAAATAATGAAAAGAACTGCGAATAAGCGCGGAGAAATGTCAAAAATATTGCCTAGAAATTTTTCACATCGTTAACCGTTTTTAGTGTGACTGATTGTCGTTAAAAGGGCACAATTTCTATTTTGCTCTTACTAGGTATTGTTCAAGTATATTGTAAATTTCAGTTTGGTAATGCCGGCGATTCTACTGACGATTACTTGACAAAAAAAAACTTTAGAGACGTCCTTATTTGAATAAACTTTAATATACAATGAAAAAATCACAATGTGTTACGTTCGTATAGTAGTGTTTGCATGGTAGCCGAGAAAATAATGTCTTAAATTTAAGCAAGCTTGTATGTGTAAACGCAATCTATTCTTGTGCTTCCTTTTTAAGAATTTTAATTTTTCATACCGTGAAAAGCAGTATAAATATACTGCTGTTTCATACAATTAACCATAATCATTCCGTACTCGGAAGACCTTAACAAGTTTAAAAATGTTTTTGGTAGGCGTTTCAATTCTGGAAAGTATAGCATTTCAGTAGACGTTATTGTTTAATATTCGGCCGTATCGTTAACTGGGCGGTGACAATGGGTGGATTTATGTAAAAATGTAAGTCGACGTCACGCGCAGGAACAGTACCGGACCAATCAGGAAGCTCGATACTGACAAATGACGTAATACTGATTAAGACGTTTTCATTGGTCGATATCGGATGACGTAGTGAACTATAATGAGCCTTCTAATTGGACAATATTGACCAATCAGTGTGACGCCTAAGAAGACATCTGATTGGTTAGGTTTGGAGATTTTTCATTGGTTAAAAATACTACACTCTGATTGGTCCTATATTATATCTGCCTTTGACGTCACACGCGCGTTGCCGTCATTGTAGGCCGCCTTACTTGCAAGACCTAAATAATTATTTTTTTTACTGTACATCAGTTCTATTATATTTTAGTAGTATATTTTGGCTACAATTTAATACATCAAACAAAACTTTTTGTTTTAAGCTCTAAATAAACCTAGAGGCCTAACCAATCCTTATTCATTTTATTTTAGATTTTTTTGTATTTCGCCACAAGCTTAGACTATAAATTAGGTAGGCCTAAATAAGATGATAATATTTCAGTCTAACAATAGGAACCTACAACCCTTTGTAACCTTTTATTTACACAAAAAATAACATCAAGTGACGGTAATTTATTGCTGGAGAAAATGGAAGCTGCTTCTAATTTTTTTAGGAACCAGTAATAGTTGGTCTATAATAATTTGGTTTCATATTTTTGACAAAATTTACACAAAAAAAGTAGAAGGCGCTGAAAGATAATAGGCCTACTTCACGAACGGGCCACGGATTTCTGTGGGAATTATCTTCGGCAACCATCAAGCATTTAGTCGCCTATCGTAGCCCTACTAGTAATTCCATTGCAGTTTCGTGAATCGACAGTTAATGCTTAATATTAATGTGATATTCATAGATTGTATGCTATTCAGTTAAGTTTTGGCTATATAAATTTTACTTATCAAAAAATAAGGCAAGCAATGCGACATTTTAAAATAATAATGATAGGTCTAATTAATGTTATAATATAAAAATAATAAATTAAAACTTACCTTTTATATAGCTGTTTGTATTCAACTCTGGGGCTTGTAATCCCATGGCTTTGAAATACATATCGCTTCGTTTCAACATGATGAGACAGGAAATTTAACCGCGCAGTACTGTGGAAGTGCAGCCACGTGCAGATCGAACAGATCATAACTGAACAGAACTGATGACAGCGACTCGACTTAAGATGTGTAAAACCGGCAACATCGCGTGAATGAGTCAAAAAACGATAATAGCGTAAAATGTGTATAAAGCTGTATAACAATTTGTATAATTTTTATAACAACTGAACATCTCTTTTTACATCTGATGCATAAAACAAACTGCATCTCAATGATGCAGTTTTCGAGGTAAAAAGTCACGGCTAAGATGTAGAAATCGAGCGTCGAAGAATGTATATATATATATATATATATATATTATTTTATTAAACATTATTTTCCTTTGTTTGCACCACTACATATATGATTATGAACAGCCAAAACAAAATAAAATAAAATATAAAACTCACCTCAGAGTATTATATCATATTAAGATCTTTCGTCTCCCTCGGAGACATCATCAGGACTTTAAAAAACATAAACACAATAAAACATAAAACACAAACACAATAGTGGTCGTAGACCACGTCAATTGTTCAAAACAATAGCTATCCTAAAGCACCATTCCGCGAGCGGTTTATTCGGCCGAATGACAGTATAATCATTTTGTACCTAGTTTTATTCCTTATCTCGATTAAGTACAATTTGAAATAATTTATCATTATCAAATTCTGTCTGGCTGTTCATTAAATTTATCTTTTTATTTTTCAATTTATAAATGTAAGGAGTCAGCTCCTACATATGATTTAAAATTCTCCCGCCTGAACTCAGAGAGTCGAAATTACAGAGCTCTAGAAGAACAAACAGCTGAGCGTTAATAAACAAGTGCAATACATAGCAATGTTCTTATTATAATTGAATTTAAATTAAAATAGTTATAAACCGTGTGCGAGACAAGATTGCGAAGAATAAACATTGAATGTTGTTTCTTGTGTTTTACAGGTATGTAACAAATGTAAATAACCTTTGTAATTTGCGAAATAATAAAACATTTCGAACTTGTGTTTTACAGTGAAACTTTTCTGTTTTATTCTTAACTAATCCGGGACCCACACGATAACTAAAATAAACTCCTATTATAAAACAACATTTGCGTTTAGTCAAGCAATGGACAAACTTAGATTTGAGTTTAGATTAAGAGGCACAGCAGATGGAAAAACGAACATCATGTGCATAACCTCAATTGAAACCGCCGATAAGCGTTTGTTTGGCCTACCAGATGAATTGCAGCCAGCTACCTTACACGAGGAATTAATTAAACATACAAGTTACAAAAAAGTAAAAAAAACACTTACAAAAAGGAACCAATACCGAAAAATTTGGATAACTATAGATGAGAACTTGAAAAAAGTGTACTTTGACAATGAAGAAAATCTGCAATTCAATGATTTTTTTTTAGAAGAAATTACACAGGGACATTTAGGAGAATCTACAATCACACAATCATCTGCAATAGAAGAATTATTGCAAAAATTATTAGAAGTTAATAAAAAACAAGAAAAATCTGCAGACAAAATAGCAAAAGAATTTATTCTGCAGAAATTCGACAATAAAACAGTCGATACAAACCAGTGGATAAAACAGTATGAAGATGAATGTGAAAGATTTCAAATAATTCAAGATAAAAAAAAGATTGAAGTATTAAAATTCTTTTTAGAGAAAAACTGTTTAGACTGGTATGAATGTATACTAATGAAACTTACCATTAATTCGGAGTGGTCGGAATGGAGAAAAAAATTCTGTAATACTTTTGCAAATAAAGGTTGGTCTCCAATCAGGTATGCGATAACATTTAAATACCAAACAGGCTCTCTAGTAGAATTTGCTTTAAAAAAAGAAAAATTACTTCTGGAGACAAGAAAATCAATTGATGTTGGTACCTTGATTGATCTAATATCAGTAAGTCTCCCAAACTATGTGAGTGATAAAATAGATAGAAATGCACTGTTGGAAACGGAAGATTTGTACAATGAACTAGGAAAATTAGAACACTTGGTCCATAAAAATACTGGTAAAGAAGTAAAAAAACAAACAGAATATACAAAAAAATCTAAATCACCTTGCGAAATTTGTAAAGAAAAAACCAACAAAATCAGATTTTACCAAACTCAAGACTGCTGGTTCAAGGACAATATAGAACCCAAGAAGAAGGAAAATAAGGTAAATAGAAACTTGTTAGAGTTAAATGTAAATAGTGAAGATCCAAAAAACTTGGACACACACCATTAATTGAGGTTAAGGTTATGTTAAATGGTGACTTTGAGGCATATGGACTATATGATCCAGGCTCAAATGTATCACTTATTAATGCAAAAATATTAAAACTGAAATTAAAAAATGAGCATGAAAAAAAACATAACGTCTGCATAAAATCAATTAATGGTGTTAATAATGCAGATTGCATGATAAAAATAAAAGCAAGAATAATGGATATGGAAGAAGATGTCTATGTGTTTGTAGTTAGCAACGAAAATTTTAAACATGAATTTTTAATCGGACTAGACTTAATAAAAATATTTAAGCTGAGTCACGATAATAATTTAAATATAATCCAAAATAATACAGTTAATACACGTAACACTAAAGGCACTACAGTAAAAATCTCTAAAAAAATAGATTTAATGAAAAATGATAGTAATAAAAGTTACGAAATCAATTTCAACGAGAATTTAGACACAGATCAATTCTTAATAACCACAGAACATTTACAAAAAGAAGAAAAAGAACTTATTTTAAAATTGGTAAATAAATTTGATAAAATATTTGCAAAAAATAAATTCGACATTGGCACAGTATCAGACTTCGAGGCCAGAATAGATTTAATCATAGAAAAATACTGCAGCAAACGACCATATAGGTGCACAATACAGGACAAAAGGGAAATAGAACAACAAATTTCAGAATTACTGAAAAATAATCTAATAGAAGAGTCCTACAGTCCTTTTGCAGCCCCGGTCACGCTAGCATTCAAAAAAGATGAAAACCAAAAATCTAGACTCTGTATAGATTTCAGAGATCTTAATAAAATTGTAGTACCTCAGTCACAACCATTTCCTCGTATTGAAGACTTAGTGACAAAAACAAGAAATTGTAATTACTTCTCAAAATTAGATATTAACTCAGCCTTTTGGTCTATTCCACTAAGAGTGGAAGACAGGCGAAAAACTGGATTCGTCACACAGAATGGACACTATCAGTGGACATGCCTCCCGTTTGGTTTAAAGACAGCGCCAGCAATTTTTCAGAGGGTCTTGAGTAATATCATAAGAAAAAACGAATTATCAGGTTTTACAACCAATTATATAGATGACATACTTGTATTTTCGAAATCATTCAAAGAACATCTAGAACACCTAGAACGATTAATGAGTGCAATTAAAGAAGTAGGTTTTAGGCTTAAATTTTCTAAGTGTTCGTTTGCCTCAAAGACAGTAACATATCTTGGTCACGTCATCGGCTACAATACGGTCAAACCAATGAAAGACAATCTAAGAGCTATTCGCGATTTTCCAACGCCAGCAAACCAAAAAAATATTCGACAATTTTTAGGTAAAATAAATTTCTACCACGATTATGTGCCTAAGATCGCTATTGTGCTTGAACCGCTTCATAATTTACTTCGAAAAAACCAAAAATTCATCTGGTCACAAAAATGCGAAAATGCATTTAAATTTTTGAAAGAATTCTTATGTAATGAGCCAGTTCTGACTATTTATGATCCAGACTTACCAATAAAAATATACACAGATGGAAGTATTCATGGTCTGGGAGCAATACTAAAGCAACCTCAACCCGAGGATAACAAAGAAAAACCAGTAGCATATTTCTCCAGAAAATTAAATGATGCACAAAAAAAGAAAAAAGCCATATATATAGAATGCTTAGCAATCAAAGAGGCAATTAAATTCTGGCAATACTGGCTTTTGGGCAAATCGTTCGAGGTTTATTCGGATCATAAACCATTAGAAAACTTGAAGATCAAAGCTAGACCGGATGAAGAGCTTGGCGATATGACTTACTATTTATCACAATTTCAGTTTCAGGTAAAATATAATCCTGGTAAATTTAATGCAGAGGCCGATGCACTGAGTAGAAATCCGGTACTCGAAACAGATGAAGAACAGGAAAAAGAAATAAGAACTGTAAATTCTTTAGATCTAAAAAAAATCATTGAAGACCAAAATGAAAATAATGTAGTAAAAGGTAATAAAATAATTAAAGATAAATCAGATTTACTGCTGAAAAAAGGGAAAATAATCATATCAGAAAAATTAAGCAAAGAGTTGATAAAAAAAGTCCATCATGAATTTTGTCACATTGGAGTACAGCAGATGACAAGTTTAATAAGACAATGCTACTCGACAAAAAATTTAGACACAAATATTAAGGAATTCTGCAGGAATTGTGAAATCTGCATAAAAAACAAATCCAGAGGTCAAAAGAAGTATGGTCAACTCTCTCAACTGGGACCAGCGAAACACCCATTTGAAATAATATCCATTGATACAATTGGAGGATTTGGCGGATCAAGATCCACAAAAAAATATTTACACTTGCTGGTGGACCACTTTACCAGGTACGCATACATCTTAACGTCAAAAACACAAACGGGAAAGGATTTTATAAAACTGACCAAAATGGTAACCGATGAAAATGTAGGTAAAATTCTGACAGACCAATACCCCGGTATTAATTCAGAAGAATATAAAGATTTCTTAGAAAGCCAGAATGTACCACTAATTTTCACGGCTGTCAATGCTCCCTTTTCAAATGGTTTGAACGAACGATTGAACCAAACTTTGACTAATAAAATAAGATGTATAGTCAACCAAAAAAACAGGAAAATAGCATGGACAACTGCTGCGCACGAATGTATAAAAAATATAATGAAACTATACATACAGTGACAAAATTTAGTCCAAAATATCTATTAGAGGGTGTTGATACATCAATAAAGCCAAATGAATTAAAAAAAACATTTTCACCAGAAGACCTGAAGATAAACAGAGAAAGGGCTCTGGAAAACAGCATCAAATACCATAATTATAATAAAAAGAATTATGATAGAAACAGAGTTACCCATGAATTCCAGGAGGGCGAGTCTATATACGTGGAAAATGGTAACAAACTGAACAGAAGAAAAACGGATGAATTAAGAATAGGACCATACCAAATCGAAGAAAAAATATCAGATTCGCTCTACAGAATTAACACAGGCCACAAGAAAAAGGAATCAAATCTGTTTCACATTTCGAAGCTGATCCCTAAGGACCACGATCAAGAAAAATGAATTTTTCTCTCCGAAGGGGGGGAGATGTAAGGAGTCAGCTCCTACATATGATTTAAAATTCTCCCGCCTGAACTCAGAGAGTCGAAATTACAGAGCTCTAGAAGAACAAACAGCTGAGCGTTAATAAACAAGTGCAATACATAGCAATGTTCTTATTATAATTGAATTTAAATTAAAATAGTTATAAACCGTGTGCGAGACAAGATTGCGAAGAATAAACATTGAATGTTGTTTCTTGTGTTTTACAGGTATGTAACAAATGTAAATAACCTTTGTAATTTGCGAAATAATAAAACATTTCGAACTTGTGTTTTACAGTGAAACTTTTCTGTTTTATTCTTAACTAATCCGGGACCCACACGATAACTAAAATAAACTCCTATTATATAAATATAATATTTCTCCAACTGCCATAATTTGTTACTATCAAAACATATTTCTAAAATTTCCAAATTATTTTCATGACTGCTTATTTTATGCCCTTTCGTCAGCAGATGTTCTGCCACATTAGAACTTTTACATTCCTTTTTTTAATAAGCAGCTTAATGCTCAGAAAATTAGTATATGATAAAATACTCTGAGGTGAGTTTTATATTTTATTTTATTTTGTTTTGGCTGTTCAAAATCATATATGTAGTGGTGCAAACAAAGGAAAATAATGTTTAATAAAATAATATATATATATATATATATATATATATATATATATATATATTACGATACGTAGAAGGCAACTGAAAAATCTAATTCAAAATATCTTGAGACGAATTAATTTTTATCACAGGGTCAGCCAATTATATGACTAAAGCACATAAAAACAGAAGAGGTGGAGGTATAAATGACACTAGTCAGAGTTATCTCATCTGAGATTCATGAATTTCATTTTACAATCAATCCCTGTTGATAATGAAATACAGGTGTCATTCGGAGAGTCGAAAGTACATGATTTTCCGAAGGACTGGCATTCTGATAAGTATAATTATAAATGCTGTGAGAAGACCATGTAAACTAACTCAACATATCTCACTCAGAAAAGATTTTAGAGGTTCAAACCACCTTGTCCGCTGCTTACCTAAAATACAACTTTCATTGCACAACAATTTCAACAGCCAGCATTTTAGTTTACTGACAAATTGGATTGAAAATAAGTAATTTTATTAGCCTACCTTGCTTAAGAGAACGCATGAATTGTTCGGTTTCGGAACGTTAAAAAGTCGCATCTGATAATGCTTATTAAATTGTAATATTCGAACAAGCCTACATAATGCCTACATAATGCCTACATAAACACTGATTACAGGCCTAAAACTCTATAAAATCACAGCTACCGGGATCGTAATTTTTCTGCTTATACTTTCGCTACGACAATTAAGCGAATGCTGTCGCCGAATTATTTTTAATTTATCTCATCTGTACAAATCAGGTGTTAAAGATTATAGTTTTACACTGCCTGTGTAGAAGATATAAATACTGCTTATAAATTTCCCGTTAACTAACAGATCCTAAATCAACGAAAAATAGACTTGACAAGACGTTACTTGACAAATCATTTTTGACCTACGCTATTATTGTGTTTAATAGAAACAAAAATATATGTATCAAAATATAACTGGTATTCAACAAACGATCTATTAGGGTTGCGTGAGTAAGTCGGGCCAATTTGATTGTGATGCGCATGTGACGTCAACGGCTCAGGTAATAATTGCCCAATCAGAGTCTCATATTTTCGGCCAATAAGAAAGCCCAGTTTTAACCAATCACAAGTCTTCTTTTGCGTCATTTTGATTGGTTAATATTGTCCAATCAGAGAGTTTATATTACTGTACAACGTCACACCGATGTCAACCAATGACAAAGTGTCTTGAGTGTTACGTCATTCGTTTGGATATGCTGCTTTCTGATTGGTCCGTACTGATTCTAGGCGTCACGTCGAGTGTGATTGTAATATGAAGTCCACACCCAATGACAACTTCTAGTTAACGGTAGGGCAGAACATATGAAGGTACCTTTTAATGAGATTTATAGTTTCTTGGTAAATATCACTTACGAAATATGAAGTACCCCATTGTAGAGATCTTTCGAGTTCTTAAGGAAATTAAAAATTGGTTTCTGTTGCTGCTAAATGTTAACAAGGTTTTTTAAAAAATCACGAGTGTTCATTCGATACCGACACAAAGAAAAAAAACAAAAGAAGGTTATCTATTTTTCCTAGTTGTTCGATTTTTGTAACCTAATTTTTGGCCAGTAATGTATCATATTTTTAAGGGAATGACTTTATACAACTGTAAATAAATATTACGATACGTAGAAGGCAGTTGAAAAATCTAATTCAAAATTTTTTGAGACGAAACAAAGTCAATATCCTACCGGGTAAGAAAATATACCTCATTAATCCGTTTTATAACAAGAAAACTATTTTGCTCTACCAACGAGCATTAGTCGAAAAATAATAATCAACGGTTTGACTAAATGATAATATAATGGCCAATGTGATTTCGAGAAATGTTTTCTGGCTTTACTCTGATTTCATTAGTTCCTGTATTTTAAGGTGGATGAAATTTTTTGTGGCCATAATGAAAAGGTAGAGTGTTAAAAATTTTTGGAACGTAATTTGCTAGTTTCTGCAGGAAATAAATGTATTCATTTTTATCACAGGGTCAGCCAATTATATGACTAAAGCACGTAAGAACAGAAGAGGTAGAGGTATAAATGACACTAGTCAGGGTAATATTATCTGAGATTCATGAATTTCATTTTACAATCAAACCGTTTTGATAATGAAATACAGGTGTCATTCGGAGAGTCGAAAGAACATGATTTTACGAAGGACCGGCATTCTTATAAGTATAATTATAAATGCTGTGAGAAGACCATGTAAACCAACTCAACTCATCTCACTCAGAAAAGAAAGCATTTGACAATCTGGACTGGAGTAAAATGTTTAAAACATTGAAAAGGCTAGGAATTAAATACAAAGAAAGGAAAGTTATCTACAGTCTGTATAAGAATCAAACGGCTGTTTTGAGAATCGAGGGGTACGAAAAAGAGGCTGCTGTAAGAAAAGGTGTACGACAAGGTTGTTCTTTGTCACCACTACTTTTTAACTTGTATATAGAAGAGACTATAAATGAAGTGAAGGAGAAATTTGACGTAGGAATAAAAATTCAAGGAGAAACAATAAAAATGTTGAGATTCGCCGATGATATAGTAGTATTAGCCGAGGCAAAGAATGAACTAGAGGATGCCTTAAATGGAATGGATGAGATCTTGAGGAAGGATTACTTCATGAAAATTAATAAGAACAAAACGAAAGTGTTGTGCAGCAGCAAGAGTGGTTTAGAAGAGATGGGAAATTTAAAAGTAGGCAACGAAAACATACAGGAAGTTGGGGAATTCTGCTATCTAGGGAGTAAAATAACAAAGGATGGTAGAAGCACGAGTGATATCAAGAGTAGAATTGCTCAAGCTAGAAAAGCCTTTGAAATGAAAAACAGCTTACTGACTACAAACATTGATTTACAGATTAGGAAAAATTTCTTAAAACATTATGTTTGGAGTGTAGCATTATACGGAAGTGAAACGTGGGTGATAGGGGCTGTAGAACGGAAGAGGATAGAAGCTTTTGAAATGTGGTGTTATAGGAAAATGTTAAAGATTAGGTGGGTGGACAAAATAAGTAATTTAGAGGTTCTTAGGCGAGTGGATGAAAAAAGAAGTATATGGAAGCATCTTACCAAAAGAAGGGATAGGCTAGTGGGGCATATCCTAAGACATCCAGGTATTGGGCTATCAATAATGGAGGGTAACATTGAGGGAGTACATTGTAGAGGGAGGCAAAGATTAGAATATATAAAGCAAATTACAAAAGATGTAGGGTGTTACAGGTATGTAGATATGAAACGACTTGCACAAGATAGAACAGGTTGGAGAACTGCATCAAACCAGTCGAGAGACTGATGACAAAAAAAAAATTTCGAAAAAGGTTTTCTGGCTTTACTCTTATTTCATTAGTTCCTGTATTTTAAGATGGATGAAATTTATTGTGGCTTTAATGAAAAGGTAGAGTGTTAAACATTTTTTGCACGTAATTTGCTAGTTCCTGACCGTAAATATGTATTCATTGTTATCACAGAGTCAGCCAATTATATGACTAAACCACGTAAGAACAGAAGAGGTAGAGGTATATATGACAGTAGTCGGAGTTATCTCATCTGAGATTCATGAATTTCATTTTACAATCAAACCCTGTTGATAATGAAATACCGGTGTCATTCGGAGAGTCGAAAGTACATGATTTTCCGAAGGACTCGCATCCTGATAAGTATAATTATAAACGCTGTAAGAAGACCATGTAAACCAACTCAACTCATCTCACTCAGAAAAGATTTTAGAGGTTCAAACCACCTTGTCCGCTGCTTACCTAAAAAACAACTTTCATTGCACAACAATTTCAACAGCCTGCATTTTAGTTTACTGACAAATTGGATTGAAAATAAGTAATTTTATTAGCCTACCTTGCTTAAGAGAACGCATGAATTGTTCGGTTTCGGAACGTTAAAAAGTCGCATCTGATAATGCTTATTAAATTGTAATATTCGAACAAGCTGCCTACATAAACACTGATTACAGGCCTAAAATTCTATAAAATCACAGCTATCGGGATCGTAATTTTTCTCCTTATACTTTCGCTACGACAATTAAGCGAATACAGTCGCCGAATTATTTTTTATTTATCTCATCTGTACGAATCAGGTGTTAAAGGTTATAGTTTTACACTGCCTGTGTAGAAGATATAAATACTGCTTATAAATTTCCCGTTAACTAACAGATCCTAAATCAACGAAAAATAGACTTGAGAAGACGTTACTTGACAAATCATTTTTGACCTACGCTTTTATTGTGTTTAAGAGAAACAAAAATATACGTATCAAAATACTATAACTGGTATTCAACAAACGTTCTATTAGGGTTGCGTGAGTAAGTCGGGCCAATTTGATTGTGATGCGCATGTGACGTCAACGGCTCAGGTAATAATTTCCCAATCAGAGGCTCGTATTTTCGGCCAATAAGAAAGCCCAGTTTTAACCAATCATAAGTCTTCTTTTGCGTCATTTTGATTGGTTAATATTGTCCAATCAGAGAGTTTTTTATTACTGTACTACGTCACACCGATGTCAACCAATGACAAAGTGTCTTGAGCGTTACGTCATTCGTCAGGATATGCTGCTTTCTGATTGGTCCGTACTGATTCTGGGCGTCACTTTGAGTATGATTGTAATATAAAGTCCACACCCAATGACAACTTCCAGTTAACGGTAGGGCAGAACATATTATGAAGGTACCTTTCAATGAGTTATATAGTTTCTAGGTAAATATCACTTACCAAATATGTAGTAGGCCTAGTCTATATTTTCGGATTTGTGAAAGGCACAAATAGTGTGAAAGAAATAAAAATTCGTTGAGTAACGCTCTCTAATGATTATTTTCTTGTTGATTTAGGAACTGTTCGTTAACTCAAAACGTATAATAAAAATATACACGTTCTGCGCCAATAGTGAAAAACTCCAATCAGCAATTCATTCCTCCTTAAGAAACGTTAGAAAAATCGTTGAGCATTGCTCTCTGTTTATTATTGCTATATTCAAAATTCAAGCAAAAAAATTATAATAATTCTTAGAAATAAAACCGTGCGTATTGATGTACTACGCCTATGTTATTTAAGGAAGATGTTGGTTTGAACATTAAATTTAATAAACTCTTATCAGATTATATTTTTTGTACGATTAGTAAGATTAAATTTGTACGTTCTTTCATAACGACTTTGATAACATCCTTCCTTACAAATCTGATTTTTTAAATTACTTAAAATTAGGTAAATAATGAGATGTTAAATACTCGGCACAATTAATTTGAGTTTTTAGATCATTAGGGTAGAAGTTAGTTCAAACATTTACAAGTTATCTGAAATAAACTGAAAAGTTAATTGGGTTACATTTTTTGGTTTGTAACCGTATGTTTCAGTAGAAAAGTCATTTGATGAGCAAAGCAGGCCTTCTAAAAAATTTTCACTTCGCACCTTGCAAATGCGTCTTTAATATATTCACACTGCAAGGTCTAACTGTATAAAAATCTACTGTCATATGAAGAAGGTCTAAAAGTGTTTATAACACCAGTACTTCTTATGTTGTTATAATGTTTTAGTCGAAAATTGCTTCATTCTTGAAGAAAACAGAAGTATTATTTTAGCCGTGGAAGTAGCAGTTGAAATTTAAAAAATATTTAACAGTTTAATGTTTCATATAGGCAATATTAATTTTCGCATTATAATATAAAATAATGAAAAGAACTGCGAATAAGTGCGGAGAAATTTCAAAAATATTGCCTAGAAATTTTTCATATCGTTATTCGTTTTTAGTGTGACTGATTGTCGTTAAAAGGGCACAATTTCTATTTTGCTCTTACTAGGTATTGTTCAAGTATATTGTAAATTTCAGTTTGGTAATGCCGGCGATTCTACTAACGATTACCTGACAAAAAAAACTTTAGAGACGTCTTTATTTGAATAAACTTTAATATACAATGAAAAAATCACAATGTGTTACGTTCGTATAGTAGTGTTTGCATGGTAGCCGAGAAAATAATGTCTTAAATTTAAGCAAGCTTGTATGTGTAAACGCAATCTATTCTTGTGCTTCCTTTTTGTGAATTTTAATTTTTTATACTGTGAAAACAGTATAAATATACTGCTGTTTCATACAAATAACGATATTCCTTCCGTACTCGGAAGACCTTAACAAGTTTGAAAATGTTTTTGGTAGGCGTTTTAATTCTGGAAAGTATAGCATTTCAGTAGACGTTATTGTTTAATATTCGGCCGCATCGTTAACTGGGCGGTGACAATGGGCGGATATATGTAAAAATGTAAGTCGACGTCACGCGCAGGGACAGTACCGGACCAATCAGGAAGCTCGATACTGACAAATGACGTAATACTGATTGAGACGTTTTCATTGGTCGATATCGGATGACGTAGTGAACTATAATGAGCCTTCTGATTGGACAATATTAACCATTCAAAGTGACGCCTAAGAAGACATCTGATTGGTTAGGTTTGGAGATTTTTCATTGGTTAAAAATACTACACTCTGATTGGTCCTATATTATATCTGCCTTTGACGTCACACGCGCGTTGCCGTCATTGTAGGCCGCCTTACTTGCAAGACCTAAATAATTATTTTTTTCTACTGTACATCAGTTCTATTATATTTTAGTAGTATATTTTCGGATATGTTAAAGACACAAATAGTGCGAAAGAAATAAAAATTCGTTAAGTAACGCTCTTTAATGGATATTTCTTTGTTGATTTAGGAACTGATAGTTAACTCAAAACGTATAATAAAAATATACACGTTCTGCGCCAATAGTGTAAAACTCCAATCAGCAATTCATTCCTCCTTAAAAAACGTTAGAAAAATCGTTGTGCATTGCTCTCTGTTTATTTTTGCTATAGTCAAAATTCAAGCAAAAAAATTATAATAATTCTTAGAAATAAAACCGTGCGTATTGATGTACTACGCCTATGTTATTTAAGGAAGATGTTGGTTTGAACATTAAATTTAATAAACTCTTATCAGATTATATTTTTTGTACGATTAGTAAGATTAAATTTGTACGTTCTTTCATAACGACTTTGATAACATCCTTCCTTACAAATCTGATTTTTTAAATTACTTAAAATTAGGTAAATAATGAGATGTTAAATACTCGGCACAATTAATTTGAGTTTTTAGATCATTAGGGTAGAAGTTAGTTCAAACATTTACAAGTTATCTGAAATAAACTGAAAAGTTAATTGGGTTACATTTTTTGGTTTGTAACCGTATGTTTCAGTAGAAAAGTCATTTGATGAGCAAAGCAGGCCTTCTGAAAAATTTTCACTTCGCACCTTGCAAATGTGTCTTTAATATATTCACACTGCAAGGTCTAACTGTATAAAAATCTACTGTCATATGAAGAAGGTCTAAAAGTGTTTATTACACCAGTACTTCTTATGTTGTTATAATGTTTTAGTCGAAAATTGCTTCATTCTTGAAGAAAACAGAAGTATTATTTTAGCCGTGGAAGTAGCAGTTGAAATTTAAAAAATATTTAACAGTTTAATGTTTCATATAGGCAATATTAATTTTCGCATTATAATATAAAATAATGAAAAGAACTGCGAATAAGTGCGGAGAAATTTCAAAAATATTGCCTAGAAATTTTTCATATCGTTAACCGTTTTTAGTGTGACTGATTGTCGTTAAAAGGGCACAATTTCTATTTTGCTCTTACTAGGTATTGTTCAAGTATATTGTAAATTTCAGTTTGGTAATGCCGGCGATTCTACTGACGATTACTTGACAAAAAAAAACTTTAGAGACGTCCTTATTTGAATAAACTTTAATATACAATGAAAAAATCACAATGTGTTACGTTCGTATAGTAGTGTTTGCATGGTAGCCGAGAAAATAATGTCTTAAATTTAAGCAAGCTTGTATGTGTAAACGCAATCTATTCTTGTGCTTCCTTTTCGTGAATTTTAATTTTTTATACTGTGAAAACAGTATAAATATACAGCTTTATACACAATTTACGCTATTATCGTTTTTTGACTCATTCACGCGATGTTGCCGGTTTTACACATCTTAAGTCGAGTCGCTGTCATCAGTTCTGTTCAGTTATGATCTGTTCGATCTGCACGTGGCTGCACTTCCACAGTACTGCGCGGTTAAATTTCCTGTCTCATCATGTTGAAACGAAGCGATATGTATTTCAAAGCCATGGGATTACAAGCCCCAGAGTTGAATACAAACAGCTATATAAAAGGTAAGTTTTAATTTATTATTTTTATATTATAACATTAATTAGACCTATCATTATTATTTTAAAATGTCGGATTGCTTGCCTTATTTTTGGATAAGTAAAATTTTTATAGCCAAAACTTAACTGAATAGCATACAATCTATGAATATCACATTAATATTAAGCATTAACTGTCGATTCACGGAACTGCAATGGAATTACTAGTAGGGCTACGATAGGCGACTAAATGCTTGATGGTTGCCGAAGATAATTCCCACAGAAATCCGTGGCCCGTTCGTGAAGTAGGCCTATTATCTTTCAGCGCCTTCTACTTTTTTTGTGTAAATTTTGTCAAAAATATGAAAGCAAATTATTATAGACCAACTATTACTGGTTCCTAAAAAAATTAGAAGCAGCTTCCATTTTCTCCAGCAATAAATTACCGTCACTTGATGTTATTTTTTGTGTAAATAAAAGGTTACAAAAGGTTGTAGGTTCCTATTGTTAGACTGAAATATTATCATCTTATTTAGGCCTACCTAATTTATAGTCTAAGCTTGTGGCAAAATACAAAAAAATCTTAAATAAAATGAATAAGGATTGGTTAGGCCTCTAGGTTTATTTAGAGCTTAAAACAAAAAGTTTTGTTTGATGTATTAAGTTGTAGCCAAAATATACTACTAAAATATAATAGAACTGATGTACAGTAAAAAAAATAATTATTTAGGTCTTGCAAGTAAGGCGGCCTACAATGACGGCAACGCGCGTGTGACGTCAAAGGCAGATATAATATAGGACCAATCAGAGTGTAGTATTTTTAACCAATGAAAAATCTCCAAACCTAACCAATCAGATGTCTTCTTAGGCGTCACTTTGAATGGTTAATATTGTCCAATCAGAAGGCTCATTATAGTTCACTACGTCATCCGATATCGACCAATGAAAACGTCTCAATCAGTATTACGTCATTTGTCAGTATCGAGCTTCCTGATTGGTCCGGTACTGTCCCTGCGCGTGACGTCGACTTACATTTTTACATATATCCGCCCATTGTCACCGCCCAGTTAACGATGCGGCCGAATATTAAACAATAACGTCTACTGAAATGCTATACTTTCCAGAATTAAAACGCCTACCAAAAACATTTTTAAACTTGTTAAGGTCTTCCGAGTACGGAAGGAATATCGTTATTTGTATGAAACAGCAGTATATTTATACTGTTTTCACAGTATAAAAAATTAAAATTCACAAAAAGGAAGCACATGAATAGATTGCGTTTACACATACAAGCTTGCTTAAATTTAAGACATTATTTTCTCGGCTACCATGCAAACACTACTATACGAACGTAACACATTGTGATTTTTTCATTGTATATTAAAGTTTATTCAAATAAGGACGTCTCTAAAGTTTTTTTTGTCACGTAATCGTCAGTAGAATCGCCGGCATTACCAAACTGAAATTTACAATATACTTGAACAATACCTAGTAAGAGCAAAATAGAAATTGTGCCCTTTTAACGACAATCAGTCACACTAAAAACGGTTAACGATATGAAAAATTTCTAGGCAATATTTTTGAAATTTCTCCGCACTTATTCGCAGTTCTTTTCATTATTTTATATTATAATGCGAAAATTAATATTGCCTATATGAAACATTAAACTGTTAAATATTTTTTAAATTTCAACTGCTACTTCCACGGCTAAAATAATACTTCTGTTTTCTTCAAGAATGAAGCAATTTTCGACTAAAACATTATAACAACATAAGAAGTACTGGTGTAATAAACACTTTTAGACCTTCTTCATATGACAGTAGATTTTTATACAGTTAGACCTTGCAGTGTGAATATATTAAAGACGCATTTGCAAGGTGCGAAGTGAAAATTTTTTAGAAGGCCTGCTTTGCTCATCAAATGACTTTTCTACTGAAACATACGGTTACAAACCAAAAAATGTAACCCAATTAACTTTTCAGTTTATTTCAGATAACTTGTAAATGTTTGAACTAAATTCTACCCTAATGATCTAAAAACTCAAATTAATTGTGCCGAGTATTTAACATCTCATTATTTACCTAATTTTAAGTAATTTAAAAATTCAGATTTGTAAGGAAGGATGTTATCAAAGTCGTTATGAAAGAACGTACAAATTTAATCTTACTAATCGTACAAAAAATATAATCTGATAAGAGTTTATTAAATTTAATGTTCAAACCAACATCTTCCTTAAATAACATAGGCGTAGTACATCAATACGCACGGTTTTATTTCTAAGAATTATTATAATTTTTTTGCTTGAATTTTGACTATAGCAAAAATAAACAGAGAGCTATGCACAACGATTTTTCTAACGTTTTTTAAGGAAGAATGAATTGCTGATTGGAGTTTTACACTATTGGCGCAGAACGTGTATATTTTTATTATACGTTTTGAGTTAACTATCAGTTCCTAAATCAACAAAGAAATATCCATTAAAGAGCGTTACTTAACGAATTTTTATTTCTTTCGCACTATTTGTGTCTTTAACATATCCGAAAATATACTACTAAAATATAATAGAACTGCTGTACAGTAGAAAAAAATAATTATTTAGGTCTTGCAAGTAAGGCGGCCTACAATGACGGCAACGCGCATGTGACGTAAAAGGCAGATATAATATAGGACCAATCAGAGTGTAGTATTTTTAACCAATGAAAAATCTCCAAACCTAACCAATCAGATGTCTTCTTAGGCGTCACTTTGAATGGTTAATATTGTCTAATCAGAAGGCTCATTATAGTTCACTACGTCATCCGATATCGACCAATGAAAACGTCTCAATCAGTATTACGTCATTTGTCAGTATCGAGCTTCCTGATTGGTCCGGTACTGTTCCTGCGCGTGACGTCGACTTACATTTTTACATATATCCGCCCATTGTCACCGCCCAGTTAACGATGCGGCCGAATATTAAACAATAACGTCTACTGAAATGCTATACTTTCCAGAATTAAAACGCCTACCAAAAACATTTTTAAACTTGTTAAGGTCTTCCGAGTACGGAATGAATATCGTTATTTGTATGAAACAGCAGTATATTTATACTGTTTTCACAGTATAAAAAATTAAAATTCACAAAAAGGAAGCACAAGAATAGATTGCGTTTACACATACAAGCTTGCTTAAATTTAAGACATTATTTTCTCGGCTACCATGCAAACACTACTATACGAACGTAACACATTGTGATTTTTTCATTGTATATTAAAGTTTATTCAAATAAGGACGTCTCTACAGTTTTTTTTGTCAAGTAATCGTCAGTAGAATCGCCGGCATTACCAAACTGAAATTTACAATATACTTGAACAATACCTAGTAAGAGCAAAATATAAATTGTGCCCTTTTAACGACAATCAGTCACACTAAAAACGGTTAACGATATGAAAAATTTCTAGGCAATATTTTTGAAATTTCTCCGCACTTATTCGCAGTTCTTTTCATTATTTTATATTATAATGCGAAAATTAATATTGCCTATATGAAACATTAAACTGTTAAATATTTTTTAAATTTCAACTGCTACTTCCACGGCTAAAATAATACTTCTGTTTTCTTCAAGAATGAAGCAATTTTCGACTAAAACATTATAACAACATAAGAAGTACTGGTGTAATAAACACTTTTAGACCTTCTTCATATGACAGTAGATTTTTATACAGTTAGACCTTGCAGTGTGAATATATTAAAGACGCATTTGCAAGGTGCGAAGTGAAAATTTTTTAGAAGGCCTGCTTTGCTCATCAAATGACTTTTCTACTGAAACATACGGTTACAAACCAAAAAATGTAACCCAATTAACTTTTCAGTTTATTTCAGATAACTTGTAAATGTTTGAACTAACTTCTACCCTAATGATCTAAAAACTCAAATTAATTGTGCCGAGTATTTAACATCTCATTATTTACCTAATTTTAAGTAATTTAAAAAATCAGATTTGTAAGAAAGGATGTTATCAAAGTCGTTATGAAAGAACGTACAAATTTAATCTTACTTATCGTACAAAAAATATTTTCTGATAAGAGTTTATTAAATTTAATGTTCAAACCAACATCTTCCTTAAATAACATAAGCGTAGTACATAAATACGCACGGTTTTATTTCTAAGAATTATTATAATTTTTGTGCTTGAATTTTGACTATAGCAAAAATAAACAGAGAGCAATGCACAACGATTTTTCTAACGTTTTTTAAGGAGGAATGAATTGCTGATTGGAGTTTTACACTATTGGCGCATAATGTGTATATTTTTATTATACATTTTAAATTAACTATCAGTTCCTAAATCAACAAAGAAATAATCATTAGAGAGCGTTACTTAACGAATTTTTATTTCTTTCGCACTATTTGTGTCTTTAACATATCCGAAAATATACTACTAAAATATAATAGAACTGATGTACAGTAGAAAAAAATAATTATTTAGGTCTTGCAAGTAAGGCGGCCTACAATGACGGCAACGCGCGTGTGACGTCAAAGGCAGATATAATATAGGACCAATCAGAGTGTAGTATTTTTAACCAATGAAAAATCTCCAAACCTAACCAATCAGATGTCTTCTTAGGCGTCACTTTGATTGGTTAATATTGTCCAATCAGAAGGCTCATTATAGTTCACTACGTCATCCGATATCGACCAATGAAAACGTCTCAATCAGTATTACGTCATTTGTCAGTATCGAGCTTCCTGATTGGTCCGGTACTGTTCCTGCGCGTGACGTCGACTTACATTTTTACATAAATCCGCCCAATGTCACCGCCCAGTTAACGATACTGCCGAATATTAAACAATAACGTCTACTGAAATGCTATACTTTCCAGAATTAAAACGCCTACCAAAACATTTTTAAACTTGTTAAGGTCTTCCGAGTACGGGATGATTATGGTTAATTGTATGAAACAGTAGTATATTTATACTGCTTTTCACAGTATGAAAAATGAAAATTCAGAAAAAGGAAGCACAAGAATAGATTGCATTTACACATACAAGCTTGCTTAAATTTTAGACATTATTTTCTCGGCTACCATGCAACCACTACTATACGAACGTTAAGGTCCCTCCGAGTACGGAATGATTATGGTTAATTGTATGAAACAGCAGTATATTTATACTGCTTTTCACAGTATGAAAAAATAAAATTCACAAAAAAGAAGCACAAGAATAGATTGCGTTTACACACACAAGCTTGCTTAAATTTAAGACATTATTTTCTCGGCTACCATGCAAACACTACTATACGAACGTAACACATTGTGATTTTTTCATTGTATATTAACGTTTATTCAAATAAGGACGTCTCTAAAGTTTTTTTTGTCAAGTAATCGTCAGTAGAATCGCCGGCATTACCAATCTGAAATTTACAATATACTTGAACAATACCTAGTAAGAGCAAAATATAAATTGTGCCCTTTTAACGACAATCAGTCACACTAAAAACGGTTAACGATATGAAAAATTTCTAGGCAATATTTTTGAAATTTCTCCGCACTTATTCGCAGTTCTTTTCATTATTTTATATTATAATGCGAAAATTAATATTGCCTATATGAAACATTAAACTGTTAAATATTTTTTAAATTTCAACTGCTACTTCACGGCTAAAATAATACTTCTGTTTTCTTCAAGAATGAAGCAATTTTCGACTAAAACAGTATAACAACATAAGAAGTACTGGTGTAATAAACACTTTTAGACCTTCTTCATATGACAGTAGATTTTTATACAGTTAGACCTTGCAGTGTGAATATATTAAAGACGCATTTGCAAGGTGCGAAGTGAAAATTTTTTAGAAGGCCTGCTTTGCTCATCAAATGACTTTTCTACTGAAACATACGGTTACAAACCAAAAAATGTAACCCAATTAACTTTTCAGTTTATTTCAGATAACTTGTAAATGTTTGAACTAACTTCTACCCTAATGATCTAAAAACTCAAATTAATTGTGCCGAGTATTTAACATCTCATTATTTACCTAATTTTAAGTAATTTAAAAAATCAGATTTGTAAGAAAGGATGTTATCAAAGTCGTTATGAAAGAACGTACAAATTTAATCTTACTTATCGTATTAAAAATATAATCTGATAAGAGTTTATTAAATTTAATGTTCAAACCAACATCTTCCTTAAATAACATAAGCGTAGTACATAAATACGCACGGTTTTATTTCTAAGAATTATTATAATTTTTGTGCTTGAATTTTGACTATAGCAAAAATAAACAGAGAGCAGTGCACAACGATTTTTCTAACGTTTTTTAAGGAGCAATGAATTGCTGATTGGAGTTTTACACTATTGGCGCAGAACGTGTATATTTTTATTATACGTTTTGAGTTAACTATCAGTTCCTAAATCAACAAAGAAATATCCATTAAAGAGCGTTACTTAAGGATTTTTTATTTCTTTCGCACTATTTGTGTCTTTAACATATCCGAAAATATACTACTAAAATATAATAGAACTGATGTACAGTAGAAAAAAATAATTATTTAGGTCTTGCAAGTAAGGCGGCCTACAATGACGGCAACGCGCGTGTGACGTCAAAAGCAGATATAATATAGGACCAATCAGAGTGTAGTATTTTTAACCAATGAAAAATCTCCAAACCTAACCAATCAGATGTCTTCTTAGGCGTCACATTGATTGGTTAATATTGTCCAATCAGAAGGCTCATTATAGTTCACTACGTCATCCGATATCGACCAATGAAAACGTCTCAATCAGTATTACGTCATTTGTCAGTATCGAGCTTCCTGATTGGTCCGGTACTGTTCCTGCGCGTGACGTCGACTTACATTTTTACATATATCCGCCCATTGTCACCGCCCAGTTAACGATACGGCCGAATATTAAACAATAACGTCTACTGAAATGCTATACTTTCCAGAATTAAAACGCCTACCAAAAACATTTTTAAACTTGTTAAGGTCTTCCGATTACTTAATGAATATCGTTATTTGTATGAAACAGCAGTATATTTATACTGTTTTCACAGTATAAAAAATTAAAATTCACAAAAAGGAAGCACAAGAATAGATTGCGTTTACACATACAAGCTTGCTTAAATTTAAGACATTATTTTCTCGGCTACCATGCACACACTACTATACGAACGTAACACATTGTGATTTTTTCATTGTATATTAAAGTTTATTCAAATAAGGACGTCTCTAAAGTTTTTTTTGTCAAGTAATCGTCAGTAGAATCGCCGGCATTACCAAACTGAAATTTACAATATACTTGAACATTACCTAGTAAGAGCAAAATATAAATTGTGCCCTTTTAACGACAATCAGTCACACTAAAAACGGTTAACGATATGAAAAATTTCTAGGCAATATTTTTGAAATTTCTCCGCACTTATTCGCAGTTCTTTTCATTATTTTATATTATAATGCGAAAATTAATATTGCCTATATGAAACATTAAACTGTTAAATATTTTTTAAATTTCAACTGCTACTTCCACGGCTAAAATAATACTTCTGTTTTCTTCAAGAATGAAGCAATTTTCGACTAAAACATTATAACAACATAAGAAGTACTGGTGAAATAAACACTTTTAGACCTTCTTCATATGACAGTAGACTTTTACACCGTTAGACCTTGCAGTGTGAATATATTAAAGACGCATTTGCAAGGTGCGAAGTGAAAATTTTTTAGAAGGCCTGCTTTGCTCATCAAATGACTTTTCTACTGAAACATACGGTTACAAACCAAAAAATGTAACCCAATTAACTTTTCAGTTTATTTCAGATAACTTGTAAATGTTTGAACTAACTTCTACCCTAATGATCTAAAAACTCAAATTAATTGTGCCGAGTATTTAACATCTCATTATTTACCTAATTTTAAGTAATTTAAAAAATCAGATTTGTAAGAAAGGATGTTATCAAAGTCGTTATGAAAGAACGTACAAATTTAATCTTACTTATCGTACAAAAAATATAATCTGATAAGAGTTTATTAAATTTAATGTTCAAACCAACATCTTCCTTAAATAACATAAGCGTAGTACATAAATACGCACGGTTTTATTTCTAAGAATTATTAAAATGTTTGTGCTTGAATTTTGACTATAGCAATAATAAACAGAGAGCAATGCTCAACGATTTTTCTAACGTTTCTTAAGGAGGAATGAATTGCTGATTGGAGTTTTACACTATTGGCGCAGAACGTGTATATTTTTATTATACGTTTTGAGTTAACGAATAGTTCCTAAATCAACAAGAAAATAATCATTAGAGAGCGTTACTCAACGAATTTATATTTCTTTCACACTATTTGTGCCTTTCACAAATCCGAAAATATAGACTAGGCCTACTACATATTTGGTAAGTGATATTTACCTAGAAACTATATAACTCATTGAAAGGTACCTTCATAATATGTTCTGCCCTACCGTTAACTGGAAGTTGTCATTGGGTGTGGACTTTACATTACAATCATACTCAAAGTGACGCCCAGAATCAGTACGGACCAATCAGAAAGCAGCATATCCTGACGAATGACGTAACGCTCAAGACACTTTGTCATTGGTTGACATCGGTGTGACGTAGTACAGTAATAAAAAACTCTCTGATTGGACAATATTAACCAATCAAAATGACGCAAAAGAAGACTTGTGATTGGTTAAAACTGGGCTTTCTTATTGGCCGAAAATACGAGCCTCTGATTGGGCAATTATTACCTGAGCCGTTGACGTCACATGCGCATCACAATCAAATTGGCCCGACTTACTCACGCAACCCTAATAGAACGTTTGTTGAATACCAGTTATAGTATTTTGATACGTATATTTTTGTTTCTCTTAAACACAATAAAAGCGTAGGTCAAAAATGATTTGTCAAGTAACGTCTTCTCAAGTCTATTTTTCGTTGATTTAGGATCTGTTAGTTAACGGGAAATTTATAAGCAGTATTTATATCTTCTACACAGGCAGTGTAAAACTATAATCTTTAACACCTGATTCGTAGAGATGAGATAAATAAAAAATAATTCGGCGACAGCATTCGCCTAATTGTCGTAGCGAAAGTATAAGCAGAAAAATTACGATCCCGGTAGCTGTGATTTTATAGAGTTTTAGGCCTGTAATCAGTGTTTATGTAGGCATTATGTAGGCATTATGTAGGCTTGTTCGAATATTACAATTTTATAAGCATTATCAGATGCGACTTTTTAACGTTCCGAAACCGAACAATTCATGCGTTCTCTTAAGCAAGGTAGGCTAATAAAATTACTTATTTTCAATCCAATTTGTCAGTAAACTAAAATGCTGGCTGTTGAAATTGTTGTGCAATGAAAGTTGTATTTTAGGTAAGCAGCGGACAAGGTGGTTTGAACCTCTAAAATCTTTTCTGAGTGAGATATGTTGAGTTAGTTTACATGGTCTTCTCACAGCATTTATAATTATACTTATCAGAATGCCAGTCCTTCGGAAAATCATGTACTTTCGACTCTCCGAATGACACCTGTATTTCATTATCAACAGGGTTTGATTGTAAAATGAAATTCATGAATCTCAGATGAGATAACTCTGACTAGTGTCATTTATACCTCCACCTCTTCTGTTTTTATGTGCTTTAGTCATATAATTGGCTGACCCTGTGATAAAAATTAATTCGTCTCAAGATATTTTGAATTAGATTTTTCAGTTGCCTTCTACGTATCGTAATATATATATATATATATATATATATATATATATATATATATATATATATATTATTTTATTAAACATTATTTTCCTTTGTTTGCACCACTACATATATGATTATGAACAGCCAAAACAAAATAAAATAAAATATAAAACTCACCTCAGAGTATTATATCATATACTGATTTTCTGAGCATTATGCTGCTTATTTAAAAAAGGAATGTAAAAGTTCTATTGTGGCAGAACGTCTGCTGACGAAAGGGCATAAAATAAGCAGTCATGAAAATAATTTGGAAATTTTAGAAATATGTTTTGATAGTAACAAATTATGGCAGTTGGAGAAATATTATATTTATAAATTTAAAAATAAAAAGATAAATTTAATGAACAGCCAGACAGAATTTGATAATGATAAATTATTTCAAATTGTACTTAATCGAGATAAGGAATAAAACTAGGTACAAAATGATTATACTGTCATTCGGCCGAATAAACTGCGCGCGGAATGGTGCTTTAGGATAGCTATTGTTTTGAACAATTGACGTGGTCTACGACCACTATTGTGTTTGTGTTTTATGTTTTATTGTGTTTATGTTTTTTAAAGTCCTGATGATGTCTCCGAGGGAGACGAAAGATCTTAAAATGATATAATACTCTGAGGTGAGTTTTATATTTTATTTTATTTTGTTTTGGCTGTTCATAATCATATATGTAGTGGTGCAAACAAAGGAAAATAATGTTTAATAAAAAAATATATATATATATATATATATATACATCCCGCTAACAATTCCGCGTCTTTTCAAAAAGCGTGCATTTCGCACATCGCTTATTTGAAGAGTATATTCAACTTTGATGAGAGTATATAGGGTATTTGTTACACTTACACCCTGAGTTTTGGTATTGGTTTGTCCTGATATTGAAAATTGAGCATTTTTGAATTTTATTCACTGTGCTATCAATTCAGACTCCTTTCGAATTACCGACAATTTCGCGTTCGTACAAATTACCGACAATTTCGCGTCCGGCATCGTTCCCGCTATTATGACTTATAGCCTGCAACAGTGTAAACGATGTTGCCATGTCGTACCGGCACGTGTACTGTAGCATTTGCCACTTCTACGTGTTGTAATGATTGTAGTTAGATATTCACATCTCACCCTAGTACTTCTCCACACAAGACCATCGTATGAAAACAATTCGTTCTCGGACGGAATCCAATCCAGTCATCAAAATAATTTATTATTTGTTGTTTATTATTTTGACATGTATTTTAAATAGGTACTTATTTTAAATCAATGTAAAACCAGAATAATTAAAGAAAGTATATTTTTTATTTGTTAGAGTTAATTATTTAAAATATCCTAATTGTTACAAATACAGTCAAACCTCCTCATTCGAAATCCTCCCTAAATCGAATATAATTGTATGCTATCCCCTTCAAAAATCGTCCTTAATATGAATTAAATTACCTCCCTATTCGAAAATTTTCGAGAGTTTCGTGGTCATATATATTGTAACAATACATTTTTTTATACATTATTAATAAAATAATTACAAAATTTCCAATTTACACATTGTACACGAATTTTAATGAAGCATGCGTTAAATCACGACAATAAGGACACAGTAAGCGTAGTACAAAACTACAAAAAGCTTTATAAAAAACTGAAAATGCAGTTAACTTTTGAGTTAGAAGAAACCAAGCAGAAACACAAACAATTACACTTCTTACAAAACATTATTGTCACAAAACCTTACGACCAAATAAGGGCATAACAAGCGTAGTTCAAAGCTTCAATACGCATCAGGAAATATTGAAAATTCAGTTAATATTTAAGTCAGAGGAAACCAGACGAAAGCAAAAAAAAAAAAATTAGTTAGGCTAAATTAGTAATGCAGTCTTTCCTTCTTTGGTGTATGATTTTCGTACAAACAGGGTAAAAAATACCGTAGCTGTATTCATTCAGATTAAGCAATATTTTACTCGTTAAAATTTCTACAATTTTCGGTACCCAATTTATTTTTCATTTTCTGTAGGCTGACCTAACTTTTTGTTTGTAGGTATAGTTGTACTGTTTACGCGTATCCCGATTTTATTTTACTCTGTTTTTTATGTCGTTTTTTCAATAATTTTTCATATCGTTCTTATAAGTAGAATAATCTTTTGCTTTTGAGTACTAATAGAGCTTGTAATACCAAAACATGCCCTTAATTCTTAATCACAGTATTAAGTAAACCCTGTGGTGAATGAAGTAAAGGTATCATTTACAGAGGGGAAAACATGTGCTTTGCAAAGGGCCCTGCATGCTGATACGCGTACTTTTCCGTTCAGTGAGGAAGGCCACCTCACTTCTCGTTTTACTTAGTAAAACCTCTACAAGTTCAAACCAGCCTTTCGGCTGATGACCTAAACAACACAAGTAAAATAATATTTGTAAAAAACTTTCCTCAATCAAATTGGTGGTCTATTAATAATTTTGACTTTTGTAATTTAATATTTTATGGAATTACATGAATTTTATTAAAACGCAATTTTTAAGTACATTTTTTGTTTCAATGTTTTACCTCTGTAAATCGAAATCAGCCGGTTCCATCAGATTCGAATCAGGGAGGTTCGACTGTAATTACTATAATATGATCAATTAGTAGACAATGCAATTAAAATATTTACTTAGTTGACAAAATTATGTAATTGTAAAGCGACATAATTTGTTCAATATTCAAATGGAGTACCATTCACCCATTGTCTTTTCGGTGTTCAAATGATTTCATCATCATCATCTGATGATTAGGCTTAGGCTTAGGATTAGGCTCAATGGCCTGTTCCAGTATTCATCTCTTTTTAGGTCTTCCCAAGCCTCGCTTCTCTCTAGGTTTATATTTCCATGTTTTAGTGACTGAATCAAAATGATTTTATAAATTATACAAAAGTACGATGGCCAGTAAAATTTCTACAACTTTTGAAATGCAGTCCGGCTTAGTCATAGTTTGTATTTTTATTCTTGTTCCTCAAGTAATGGTAATCTTTGATCTTCAACAAATTTTACATTACACTAATAATTCTCGTATCCAGCTGTTTTGTACACGTTGAAGTTTATCCTTTAACAGGCCATTTCCAAGATTATTTTTCGGCTAAACAACTTTCAGTCAGTCTTCCAAACCCTGATATTTTTCTCTGCGTTTTCTTTTAAATTATTTAGTGTTGTAAAAGCCATGGTGGCCACTTTTTGTTGATATTCTTTTGGTTTCTAGTACTTTATTTACATCGTCAACCAACCACCCAATCTAGGAATCAATATTACAAATAATGAAATAAATAAACCTTATTGTTACGTAAAATAATGTACATAATTTTTGACAAGTCAAAATGCTTGGGATAAGGAACTGGAAGGTTATACTATTGCACAGAAGACAAAAAGGAGACAGACAAGGCATTCATTTGGAGAGGCCAAGAAAAACTATGTGAAACCTTGACCAAGACAGCCAAACAATATGCTAGGACCAACTGATTAGAAACGAATTCTTAATAGTAAACAGTGTCCATATTCATAAGTTAACTTGATAGTTGATCATTAAAAATTTTAATCATTATATTTAACAAAAAACCAGATAAAAAGTAATTATATGACGGAATAATTTGAACATTATTTGATTTTTTAAACATACATTTGAATAAGTTTAAGTGTGACTAAATTAAAAACAAATCCATCAGAATTTGTAAACATGATAAATACTCAAAGGTATTGGTACGCTAAGTACCTTATTTTTAAGTGTTTTAGGGCGTAGCAGTAGGATTTGATTATATAGCAGATACGTTCCTTAATACACCTGTCCCAGGATAGTTTGCTACCTAATATTAATTCTAAAAATTATGTAACTTACCTGTTACAAAAGATTTTGATATATTGTCATTAATGGAGATATCCTTACTTTGGTTACTTATTTCCTTACGACCAGTGAAGCATTTGGCCACAGTTTTATCTGAGTTGAGAACTAGATTATTTATTGCATCCAGTCTATAACCTTACTTCAAGCTTCGTTAGTTTTAAACCTTGTTCATAGTTTTCATCTTCGAAAGATATTATCGTATCATCAGCAAATAATATATCATTGAAGGAGCCAAGAAATTCAGCGAGATCGTTAACAAAAATTAAAAATAGCAAGGGTCTTAAAATTCTAACTCGTTGAACTCCCCTTTTAACTTGTATAAAATTTTATGTATATTTTGTTTTAACTTTGCAATGATTGGATGGCAATTCGACCCTCTGATGTCCCTCTAATACCATACACCTCAATTTTTTAATGGGCAAATCATACGGGACACGGTCAAAAGCTTTACAAAAATCAAAAAATAAATAACAGGGGTTTGTTTTTGCTAATGATTAATTTCAGTAAGCTTCTTCAGTATCGGAAAATTACAGACTCTGTTGACCTACACTTTCAGGACTCGTGTTGGACATTTGCGAGTGTACTAAATTTACTTTAAAAAAATCGACTAATCTACTCTCTTATCAATTTATTATCTTTTGTAAAAATATTTTCGCCGTTTGGAAACATTTTCTCGATGTGGGTATCCTTTGAATTATCGATTTAAATTTACTCGCCCAAGTGACGAATAAAATGCATGTTTTGATTTTCAGAGGCAACTGCCTTTAATAAAGTAATAGTACTGTAAGGGGTTGCACATAACAGGCAGGTGGAGTGTTAAATTATTTGCACTCGATTTGCTTGTTTCAGGACTAAAAAAAATTTAGTTTTGTTTTTATCACATGGTAAGCCAAACATATGACTGAAGTATTTAAGAACAGAAGAGGTACAAGTGTAAAAGATACTTGTCAGAGTTATATCTCCTCTGAGCGCAATGAATTTCATTATGCAGCCAGACCCTGTGGTGAATAACGTGAGGTGTGTCATTTGCAGGGTGGAAAATAGGTGCTTTTTAGACGGCCTGGCATATTGATAAGCTTTTCAACTCGGCGAGGAAGGCAATTGTAAACCACCCCACTCCTTGTTTTACTTAGCTAAACCTGTAGAAGTTCAAACCAGGACTGCAAAGTTGGCCCCATACAAAAATTTCAAAAATTAACTTGTAAAATTGATCGGTCTACGTTTCTACCGGATTATTCCGGAAAATTTTTTGTTTGTTCCGTCCAAATAAGTGAAAAAACGCCGGGAGGGGCTAACTTCACACTGGCCTCCCCCCGCTCAACTTTTTAAATTTTTTTTGGACTTCAGGGACAGACCTTCGTTTGTTTCGGATGGTCTCGCGAAATATTTTTTTAGTTCCTTTCAAGTAAGCGAGAAATCGAGAAGAACTGGGTGGTGCTACTGTCACTAATCCCCCTCGACTCAATATTTTAAAGTTTTTTACATAGATTGACAGCCCTTCGTTTGTTCCGGATCATTTCGCGAAAATTTCGTTTGTCCCGTTCAAATATGCTAGAAAATCAAAGAAAACTTTGGAGTGGCAAGTATAAGCCCATGCATTCAATACTTTTTGGTTTTTACTTTAAATGATAGCTCTCATTTGTTCTGGATTGTTCTGTAAATTGTTTTGTTTGGTCTGCCGAAATCAGCGAAAAAATCGTGAAAAACTTAGGAATGGTGGCGATACTCTAAGAAATTCAATTTAAACTTTATCGTTATCCCTATCGAGAGTCGTTCTGCTGTTTCGGAACGTTCCATAAATATTACGATTGTTAAGCTCATACTCGCGAGAAAATCGAGGTGAACTGGATGGTACAAACTTCACTTTAGGTCACCCACTCATTAATATTTAAACTTTTTTGTCTAAATCCATGGCCCTTGTTTTTTCCGGCTATTTAAAAAAAATGTCGTTTGTTCAGATGTTGTAAGAGAAAAAGGAAAAAACTGAATGGGTGTACTTTATTCTACCCTTAACATTTTTTTTCTGAAATCTGTAATCTCTGTCCAGAATTTTATAATGAAAGAAAATCGGTCCAGAATAAATATTAAAATATGCCTACTTGGTTCAGGTCTGTCTAGTAAAGTTTGCTATTTCCCGAATTTCTTAGTTTAATTTTTTATCGCATTGTTTTTAAGCAAAAAACAAGGCTAATAATAATCTACTCCTAGTCCATTTTTCATTTTTTATATTTTAGAAAAAGTTTTTTCTCTTTAATGTTTTATTTACTTACTGTAAAACTGCTAAACCTAGTAATTGGGGCGACATATTACATGATACGAAATAGCATTATGGAAGTGTACTTGAACCATTTTGCAGTGAGAGTGGGCAAACAGCAAAATGCGCATTCTTTTTACACATCGTAAGCGTAATCAGGAAATATTTGATTGACAATTGTCAGGTGGTGTAATGTTAAAAAAAGCGTGAAATAAAATGTTAAAAATTCTTAAACAAATTTTTGTTTTGTTTTATCCCTGATGCGTGTAGGTTGCAATTTGTTCGATTGAGAACAATAAGCAACCCCATGACCCAATGATATGTATGACGTTTAAATGAGCTGTAGTCTCGTACATACCCAGGCCGACCATTCCTGAGAGAGTATGGTTAATTGACCCCCAACCATCAAAGTACATTGGTAACCACTATCTAGTATTCAAATTCGTATAAAAGAACCAATTATACTATATACTAGGATTTAAACTAGGAACCTCCATCTCCGAAAATCAGCTGTCAGAAAAGCTGTCGAAAAGTCAGCTAAACAGCTGACTTGCGGCGACGACTTTTCTTCTAGACTAGACCAACCCGTTGGTTACTAAACGAACGACATAAACAAATTACTAAAGGATTTGTTCATGGATTCGTTGACAGTAGGTTTATGCCTAATTTGAAAAAAGAAACCAAAGCGGCGTGCGATGGACTCATGTATGGAAGGCGACAGCACGGCGGAGAACAACTCTTCAAAATTGCGTATAATATACGTTGTGTATACAATGCGTTTAGAAAGATATCCTGCCAGCCATAACAATAATGTAATCCTGACACTACTATGCGCAGCACCGGTTTCCTTCCAGGATAGTTTGTCAACCCAAAAAATCGTCTATCGGAAAAGAGAGTTTTTTAATTCTATCAAAAAATATATAATTATTTTTAATTTAATTGTATTACTTATATCAAATAATTTGCCGAATAATATTTATTTGAATGTTTAGTAAATTAGATTGTGAGTTTTGAAAGAATTGTAATTCGATGATTAATAAAAATTTGTTTTTATTATTCTTTTAAACTTTTTTTCTTAACACAACACAATATTTATTTATAACTTGTTTTGTCTATTTTCTTAACCGGTGGACGCGAAATTGATAGCAGATGTGAAACTGACGTCCTTGTAAGAATATACATAATATACGTATATTTTTACATAGGGGCGTAGCGAGAGCACTCTGGTGAGAAACTCTCCAAGGTACGGTGTATAAAATAGTTTCAAAACACCGCCATTTCGCATCCGGTACCAAAATTTTTTTTTTTTTTTGTGTCTCTCTGAGTAACAATAAAATTCTCAAAAAATAAATATAGTTGCCCGAAACTATGTACTTTAGTTTAAAAAAATTACGTCCGAAAACCATGTCACAATAAATTTTTATTAAGTTTTTATTAAGGATTACAATTTGGCGTCCGTATACGGACGCCAAATTGCACTCGGACTCCAGATTGTTAGGAAATTGTCAATGTATGGACGCGAAAATGATAGTAGTACATATATATATATATATATATATATATATATATATATATATATATATATACATTCTTCGACGCTCGATTTCTACATCTTAGCCGTGACTTTTTACCTCGAAAACTGCATCATTGAGATGCAGTTTGTTTTATGCATCAGATGTAAAAAGAGATGTTCAGTTGTTATAAAAATTATACAAATTGTTATACAGCTTTATACACATTTTACGCTATTATCGTTTTTTGACTCATTCACGCGATGTTGCCGGTTTTACACATCTTAAGTCGAGTCGCTGTCATCAGTTCTGTTCAGTTATGATCTGTTCGATCTGCACGTGGCTGCACTTCCACAGTACTGCGCGGTTAAATTTCCTGTCTCATCATGTTGAAACGAAGCGATGTGTATTTCAAAGCCATGGGATTACAAGCCCCAGAGTTGAATACAAACAGCTATATAAAAGGTAAGTTTTAATTTATTATTTTTATATTATAACATTAATTAGACCTATCATTATTATTTTAAAATGTCGCATTGCTTGCCTTATTTTTGGATAAGTAAAATTTATATAGCCAAAACTTAACTGAATAGCATACAATCTATGAATATCACATTAATATTAAGCATTAACTATCGATTCACGGAACTGCAATGGAATTACTAGTAGGGCTACGATAGGCGACTAAATGCTTGATGGTTGCCGAAGATAATTCCCACAGAAATCCGTGGCCCGTTCGTGAAGTAGGCCTATTATCTTTCAGCGCCTTCTACTTTTTTTGTGTAAATTTTGTCAAAAATATGAAAGCAAATTATTATAGACCAACTATTACTGGTTCCTAAAAAAATTAGAAGCAGCTTCCATTTTCTCCAGCAATAAATTACCGTCACTTGATGTTATTTTTTGTGTAAATAAAAGGTTACAAAAGGTTGTAGGTTCCTATTGTTAGACTGAAATATTATCATCTTATTTAGGCCTACCTAATTTATAGTCTAAGCTTGTGGCGAAATACAAAAAAATCTTAAATAAAATGAATAAGGATTGGTTAGGCCTCTAGGTTTATTTAGAGCTTAAAACAAAAAGTTTTGTTTGATGTATTAAGTTGTAGCCAAAATATACTACTAAAATATAATAGAACTGATGTACAGTAAAAAAAATAATTATTTAGGTCTTGCAAGTAAGGCGGCCTACAATGACGGCAACGCGCGTGTGACGTCAAAGGCAGATATAATATAGGACCAATCAGAGTGTAGTATTTTTAACCAATGAAAAATCTCCAAACCTAACCAATCAGATGTCTTCTTAGGCGTCACTTTGATTGGTCAATATTGTCCAATCAGAAGGCTCATTATAGTTCACTACGTCAACCGATATCGACCAATGAAAACGTCTTAATCAGTATTACGTCATTTGTCAGTATCGAGCTTCCTGATTGGTCCGGTACTGTTCCTGCGCGTGACGTCGACTTACATTTTTACATAAATCCACCCATTGTCACCGCCCAGTTAACGATACGGCCGAATATTAAACAATAACGTCTACTGAAATGCTATACTTTCCAGAATTAAAACGCCTACCAAAAACATTTTTAAACTTGTTAAGGTCTTCCGAGTACGGAATGATTATGGTTAATTGTATGAAACAGCAGTATATTTATACTGCTTTTCACAGTATGAAAAATTAAAATTCTTAAAAAGGAAGCACAAGAATAGATTGCGTTTACACATACAAGCTTGCTTAAATTTAAGACATTATTTTCTCGGCTACCATGCAAACACTACTATACGAACGTAACACATTGTGATTTTTTCATTGTATATTAAAGTTTATTCAAATAAGGACGTCTCTAAAGTTTTTTTTGTCACGTAATCGTCAGTAGAATCACCGGCATTACCAAACTGAAATTTACAATATACTTGAACAATACCTAGTAAGAGCAAAATAGAAATTGTGCCCTTTTAACGACAATCAGTCACACTAAAAACGGTTAACGATATGAAAAATTTCTAGGCAATATTTTTGAAATTTCTCCGCACTTATTCGCAGTTCTTTTCATTATTTTATATTATAATGCGAAAATTAATATTGCCTATATGAAACATTAAACTGTTAAATATTTTTTAAATTTCAACTGCTACTTCCACGGCTAAAATAATACTTCTGTTTTCTTCAAGAATGAAGCAATTTTCGACTAAAACATTATAACAACATAAGAAGTACTGGTGTAATAAACACTTTTAGACCTTCTTCATATGACAGTAGATTTTTATACAGTTAGACCGTGCAGTGTGAATATATTAAAGACGCATTTGCAAGGTGTGAAGTGAAAATTTTTTAGAAGGCCTGCTTTGCTCATCAAATGACTTTTCTACTGAAACAAACGATTACAAACCAAAACATGTAACCCAATTAACTTTTCAGTTTATTTCAGATAACTTGTAAATGTTTGAACTAACTTCTACCCTAATGATCTAAAAACTCAAATTAATTGTGCCGAGTATTTAACATCTCATTATGTACCTAATTTTAGGTAATTTAAAAAATCAGATTTGTAAGAAAGGATGTTATCAAAGTCGTTATGAAAGAACGTACAAATTTAATCTTACTTATCGTACAAAAAATATAATCTGATAAGAGTTTATTAAATTTAATGTTCAAACCAACATCTTCCTTAAATAACATAAGCGTAGTACATAAATACGCACGGTTTTATTTCTAAGAATTATTATAATTTTTGTGCTTGAATTTTGACTATAGCAAAAATAAACAGAGAGCAATGCACAACGATTTTTCTAACGTTTTTTAAGGAGGAATGAATTGCTGATTGGAGTTTTACACTATTGGCGCATAATGTGTATATTTTTATTATACGTTTTAAATTAACTATCAGTTCCTAAATCAACAAAGAAATAATCATTAGAGAGCGTTACTTAACGAATTTTTATTTCTTTCGCACTATTTGTGTCCTTAACATATCCGAAAATATACTACTAAAATATAATAGAACTGATGTACAGTAGAAAAAAATAATTATTTAGGTCTTGCAAGTAAGGCGGCCTACAATGACGGCAACGCGCGTGTGACGTCAAAGGCAGATATAATATACGACCAATCAGAGTGTAGTATTTTTAACCAATGAAAAATCTCCAAACCTAACCAATCAGATGTCTTCTTAGGCGTCACTTTGATTGGTTAATATTGTCCAATCAGAAGGCTCATTATAGTTCACTACGTCATCCGATATCGACCAATGTAAACGTCTCAATCAGTATTACGTCATTTGTCAGTATCGAGCTTCCTGATTGGTCCGGTACTGTCCCTGCGCGTGACGTCGACTTACATTTTTACATATATCCGCCCATTGTCACCGCCCAGTTAACGATGCGGCCGAATATTAAACAATAACGTCTACTGAAATGCTATACTTTCCAGAATTAAAACGCCTATCAAAACATTTTTAAACTTGTTAAGGTCTTCCGAGTACGGAATGATTATGGTTAATTGTATGAAACAGCAGTATATTTATACTGCTTTTTACAGTATGAAAAATTAAAATTCAGAAAAAGGAAGCACAAGAATAGATTGCATTTACACATACAAGCTTGCTTAAATTTAAGACATTATTTTCTCGGCTACCATGCAAACACTACTATACGAACGTTAAGGTCTTCCGAGTACGGAATGATTATGGTTAATTGTATGAAACAGCAGTATATTTATACTGCTTTTCACAGTACGAAAAAATAAAATTCACAAAAAAGAAGCACAAGAATAGATTGCGTTTACACACACAAGCTTGCTTAAATTTAAGACATTATTTTCTCGGCTACCATGCAAACACTACTATACGAACGTAACACATTGTGATTTTTTCATTGTATATTAAAGTTTATTCAAATAAGGACGTCTCTAAAGTTTTTTTTGTCAAGTAATCGTCAGTAGAATTGCCGGCATTACCAAACTGAAATTTACAATATACTTGAACAATACCTAGTAAGAGCAAAATACAAATTGTGCCCTTTTAACGACAATCAGTCACACTAAAAACGGTTAACGATATGAAAAATTTCTAGGCAATATTTTTGACATTTCTCCGCGCTTATTCGCAGTTCTTTTCATTATTTTATTTTATGATGCGGAAATTAGTATTGCCTATATGAAACATTAAACTGTTAAATATTTTTTAAATTTCAACTGCTACTTCCACGGCTAAAATAATACTTCTGTTTTCTTCAAGAATGAAGGAATTTTCGACTAAAACATTATAACAACATAAGAAGTACTGGTAAAATAAACACTTTTAGACCTTCTTCATATGACAGTAGATTTTTATACCGTTAGACCTTGCAGTGTGAATATATTAAAGACGCATTTGCAAGGTGCGAAGTGAAAATTTTTTAGAAGGCCTGCTTTGCTCATCAAATGACTTTTCTATTGAAACATACGGTTACAAACCAAAAAATGTAACCCAATTAACTTTTCAGTTTATTTCAGATAACTTGTAAATGTTTGAACTAACTTCTACCCTAATGATCTAAAAACTCAAATTAATTGTGCCGAGTATTTAACATCTCATTATTGACCTAATTTTAAGTAATTTAAAAAATCAGATTTGTAAGAAAGGATGTTATCAAAGTCGTTATGAAAGAACGTACAAATTTAATCTTACTTATCTTACAAAAAATATAATCTGATAAGAGTTTATTAAATTTAATGTTCAAACCAACATCTTCCTTAAATAACATAAGCGTAGTACATAAATACGCACGGTTTTATTTCTAAGAATTATTAAAATTTTTGTGCTTGAATTTTGACTATAGCAATAATAAACAGAGAGCAATGCTCAACGATTTTTCTAACGTTTCTTAAGGAGGAATGAATTGCTGATTGGAGTTTTACACTATTGGCGCAGAACGTGTATATTTTTATTATACGTTTTGAGTTAACGAACAGTTCCTAAATCAACAAGAAAATAATCATTAGAGAGCGTTACTCAACGAATTTTTATTTCTTTCACACTATTTGTGCCTTTCACAAATCCGAAAATATAGACTAGGCCTACTACATATTTGGTAAGTGATATTTACCTAGAAACTATATAACTCATTGAAAGGTACCTTCATAATATGTTCTGCCCTACCGTTAACTGGAAGTTGTCATTGGGTGTGGACTTTATATTACAATCATACTCAAAGTGACGCCCAGAATCAGTACGGACCAATCAGAAAGCAGCATATCCTGACGAATGACGTAACGCTCAAGACACTTTGTCATTGGTTGACATCGGTGTGACGTAGTACAGTAATAAAAAACTCTCTGATTGGACAATATTAACCAATCAAAATGACGCAAAAGAAGACTTGTGATTGGTTAAAACTGGGCTTTCTTATTGGCCGAAAATACGAGCCTCTGATTGGGCAATTATTACCTGAGCCGTTGACGTCACATGCGCATCACAATCAAATTGGCCCGACTTACTCACGCAACCCTAATAGAACGTTTGTTGAATACCAGTTATATTTTGATACGTATATTTTTGTTTCTCTTAAACACAATAAAAGCGTAGGCCAAAAATGATTTGTCAAGTAACGTCTTCTCAAGTCTATTTTTCGTTGATTTAGGATCTGTTAGTTAACGGGAAATTTATAAGCAGTATTTATATCTTCTACACAGGCAGTGTAAAACTATAACCTTTAACACCTGATTCGTACAGATGAGATAAATAAAAAATAATTCGGCGACTGTATTCGCTTAATTGTCGTAGCGAAAGTATAAGGAGAAATATTACGATCCCGATAGCTGTGATTTTATAGAATTTTAGGCCTGTAATCAGTGTTTATGTAGGCAGCTTGTTCGAATATTACAATTTTATAAGCATTATCAGATGCGACTTTTTAACGTTCCGAAACCGAACAATTCATGAGTTCTCTTAAGCAAGATAGATTAATAACATTACTTATTTTCAATCCAATTTGTCAGTAAACTAAAATGCAGGCTGTTGAAATTGTTGTGCAATGAAAGTTGTATTTTAGGTAAGCAGCGGACAAGGTGGTTTGAACCTCTAAAATCTTTTCTGAGTGAGATGAGTTGAGTTGGTTTACATGGTCTTCTTACAGCGTTTATAATTATACTTATCAGGATGCGAGTCCTTCGGAAAATCATGTACTTTCGACTCTCCGAATGACACCGGTATTTCATTATTAACAGGGTTTGATTGTAAAATGAAATTCATGAATCTCAGATGAGATAACTCCGACTACTGTCATATATACCTCTACCTCTTCTGTTCTTACGTGGTTTAGTCATATAATTGGCTGACTCTGTGATAACAATGAATACATATTTACGGTCAGGAACTAGCAAATTACGTGCAAAAAATGTTTAACACTCTACCTTTTCATTAAAGCCACAATAAATTTCATCCATCTTAAAATACAGGAACTAATGAAATAAGAGTAAAGCCAGAAAACCTTTTTCGAAATTTTTTTTTTGTCATCAGTCTCTCGACTGGTTTGATGCAGTTCTCCAACCTGTTCTATCTTGCGCAAGTCGTTTCATATCTACATACCTGTAACACCCTACATCTTTTGTAATTTGCTTTATATATTCTAATCTTTGCCTCCCTCTACAATGTACTCCCTCAATGTTACCCTCCATTATTGATAGCCCAATACCTGGATGTCTTAGGATATGCCCCACTAGCCTATCCCTTCTTTTGGTAAGATGCTTCCATATACTTCTTTTTTCATCCACTCGCCTAAGAACCTCTAAATTACTTATTTTGTCCACCCACCTAATCTTTAACATTTTCCTATAACACCACATTTCAAAAGCTTCTATCCTCTTCCGTTCTACAGCCCCTATCACCCACGTTTCACTTCCGTATAATGCTACACTCCAAACATAATGTTTTAAGAAATTTTTCCTAATCTGTAAATCAATGTTTGTAGTCAGTAAGCTGTTTTTCATTTCAAAGGCTTTTCTAGCTTGAGCAATTCTACTCTTGATATCACTCGTGCTTCTACCATCCTTTGTTATTTTACTCCCTAGATAGCAGAATTCCCCAACTTCCTGTATGTTTTCGTTGCCTACTTTTAAATTTCCCATCTCTTCTAAACCACTCTTGCTGCTGCACAACACTTTCGTTTTGTTCTTATTAATTTTCATGAAGTAATCCTTCCTCAAGATCTCATCCATTCCATTTAAGGCATCCTCTAGTTCATTCTTTGCCACGGCTAATACTACTATATCATCGGCGAATCTCAACATTTTTATTGTTTCTCCTTGAATTTTTATTCCTACGTCAAATTTCTCCTTCACTTCATTTATAGTCTCTTCTATATACAAGTTAAAAAGTAGTGGTGACAAAGAACAACCTTGTCGTACACCTTTTCTTACAGCAGCCTCTTTTTCGTACCCCTCGATTCTCAAAACAGCCGTTTGATTCTTATACAGACTGTAGATAACTTTCCTTTCTTTGTATTTAATTCCTAGCCTTTTCAATGTTTTAAACATTTTACTCCAGTCCAGATTGTCAAATGCTTTCTTTTCTGAGTGAGATGAGTTGAGTTGGTTTACATGGTCTTCTCACAGCATTTATAATTATACTTATAAGAATGCCGGTCCTTCGTAAAATCATGTTCTTTCGACTCTCCGAATGACACCTGTATTTCATTATCAAAACGGTTTGATTGTAAAATGAAATTCATGAATCTCAGATAATATTACCCTGACTAGTGTCATTTATACCTCTACCTCTTCTGTTCTTACGTGCTTTAGTCATATAATTGGCTGACCCTGTGATAAAAATGAATACATTTATTTCCTGCAGAAACTAGCAAATTACGTTCCAAAAATTTTTAACACTCTACCTTTTCATTATGGCCACAAAAAATTTCATCCACCTTAAAATACAGGAACTAATGAAATCAGAGTAAAGCCAGAAAACATTTCTCGAAATCACATTGGCCATTATATTATCATTTAGTCAAACCGTTGATTATTATTTTTCGACTAATGCTCGTTGGTAGAGCAAAATAGTTTTCTTGTTATAAAACGGATTAATGAGGTATATTTTCTTACCCGGTAGGATATTGACTTTGTTTCGTCTCAAAAAATTTTGAATTATTATTTTAGAATTTTTGAATTTTTAAAAAAAAATTTTTCAACTGCCTTCTACGTATCGTAATATTTATTTACAGTTGTATAAATTCATTCCCTTAAAAATATGATACATTACTGGCCAAAAATTAGGTTACAAAAATCGAACAACTAGGAAAAATAGATAACCTTCTTTTGTTTTTTTTCTTTGTGTCGGTATCGAATTCGTGATTTTTTAAAAAACCGTGTTAACATTTAGCAGCAACAGAAACCAATTTTTAATTTCCTTAAGAACTCGAAAGATCTCTACAATGGGGTACTTCATATTTCGTAAGTGATATTTACCAAGAAACTATAAATCTCATTAAAAGGTACCTTCATATGTTCTGCCCTACCGTTAACTAGAAGTTGTCATTGGGTGTGGACTTCATATTACAATCACACTCGACGTGACGCCTAGAATCAGTACGGACCAATCAGAAAGCAGCATATCCAAACGAATGACGTAACGCTCAAGACACTTTGTCATTGGTTGACATCGGTGTGACGTTGTACAGTAATATAAACTCTCTGATTGGACAATATTAACCAATCAAAATGACGCAAAAGAAGACTTGTGATTGGTTAAAACTGGGCTTTCTTATTGGCCGAAAATACGAGACTCTGATTGGGCAATTATTACCTGAGCCGTTGACGTCACATGCGCATCACAATCAAATTGGCCCGACTTACTCACGCAACCCTAATAGATCGTTTGTTGAATACCAGTTATATTTTGAAACATATATTTTTGTTTCTATTAAACACAATAATAGCGTAGGTCAAAAATGATTTGTCAAGTAACGTCTTGTCAAGTCTATTTTTCGTTGATTTAGGATCTGTTAGTTAACGGGAAATTTATAAGCAGTATTTATATCTTCTACACAGGCAGTGTAAAACTATAATCTTTAACACCTGATTCGTACAGATGAGATAAATAAAAAATAATTCGGCGACAGCATTCGCTTAATTGTCGTAGCGAAAGTATAAGCAGAAAAATTACGATCCCGGTAGCTGTGATTTTATAGAGTTTTAGGCCTGTCATCAGTGTTTATGTAGGCATTATGTAGGCATTATGTAGGCTTGTTCGAATATTACAATTTTATAAGCATTATCAGATGCGACTTTTTAACGTTCCGAAACCGAACAATTCATGCGTTCTCTTAAGCAAGGTAGGCTAATAAAATTACTTATTTTTAATCCAATTTGTCAGTAAACTAAAATGCTGGCTGTTGAAATTGTTGTGCAATGAAAGTTGTATTTTAGGTAAGCAGCGGACAAGGTGGTTTGAACCTCTAAAATCTTTTCTGAGTGAGATATGTTGAGTTAGTTTACATGGTCTTCTCACAGCATTTATAATTATACTTATCAGAATGCCAGTCCTTCGGAAAATCATGTACTTTCGACTCTCCGAATGACACCTGTATTTCATTATCAACAGGGTTTGATTGTAAAATGAAATTCATGAATCTCAGATGAGATAACTCTGACTAGTGTCATTTATACCTCCACCTCTTCTGTTTTTATGTGCTTTAGTCATATAATTGGCTGACCCTGTGATAAAAATTAATTCGTCTCAAGATTCTACTCTGATTTCATTAGTTCCTGTATTTTAAGGTGGATGAAATTTTTTGTGGCCATAATGAAAAGGTAGAGTGTTAAAAATTTTTGGAACGTAATTTGCTAGTTTCTGCAGGAAATAAATGTATTCATTTTTATCACAGGGTCAGCCAATTATATGACTAAAGCACGTAAGAACAGAAGAGGTAGAGGTATAAATGACACTAGTCAGGGTAATATTATCTGAGATTCATGAATTTCATTTTACAATCAAACCGTTTTGATAATGAAATACAGGTGTCATTCGGAGAGTCGAAAGAACATGATTTTACGAAGGACCGGCATTCTTATAAGTATAATTATAAATGCTGTGAGAAGACCATGTAAACCAACTCAACTCATCTCACTCAGAAAAGAAAGCATTTGACAATCTGGACTGGAGTAAAATGTTTAAAACATTGAAAAGGCTAGGAATTAAATACAAAGAAAGGAAAGTTATCTACAGTCTGTATAAGAATCAAACGGCTGTTTTGAGAATCGAGGGGTACGAAAAAGAGGCTGCTGTAAGAAAAGGTGTACGACAAGGTTGTTCTTTGTCACCACTACTTTTTAACTTGTATATAGAAGAGACTATAAATGAAGTGAAGGAGAAATTTGACGTAGGAATAAAAATTCAAGGAGAAACAATAAAAATGTTGAGATTCGCCGATGATATAGTAGTATTAGCCGTGGCAAAGAATGAACTAGAGGATGCCTTAAATGGAATGGATGAGATCTTGAGGAAGGATTACTTCATGAAAATTAATAAGAACAAAACGAAAGTGTTGTGCAGCAGCAAGAGTGGTTTAGAAGAGATGGGAAATTTAAAAGTAGGCAACGAAAACATACAGGAAGTTGGGGAATTCTGCTATCTAGGGAGTAAAATAACAAAGGATGGTAGAAGCACGAGTGATATCAAGAGTAGAATTGCTCAAGCTAGAAAAGCCTTTGAAATGAAAAACAGCTTACTGACTACAAACATTGATTTACAGATTAGGAAAAATTTCTTAAAACATTATGTTTGGAGTGTAGCATTATACGGAAGTGAAACGTGGGTGATAGGGGCTGTAGAACGGAAGAGGATAGAAGCTTTTGAAATGTGGTGTTATAGGAAAATGTTAAAGATTAGGTGGGTGGACAAAATAAGTAATTTAGAGGTTCTTAGGCGAGTGGATGAAAAAAGAAGTATATGGAAGCATCTTACCAAAAGAAGGGATAGGCTAGTGGGGCATATCCTAAGACATCCAGGTATTGGGCTATCAATAATGGAGGGTAACATTGAGGGAGTACATTGTAGAGGGAGGCAAAGATTAGAATATATAAAGCAAATTACAAAAGATGTAGGGTGTTACAGGTATGTAGATATGAAACGACTTGCGCAAGATATAACAGGTTGGAGAACTGCATCAAACCAGTCGAGAGACTGATGACAAAAAAAAAAATTTCGAAAAAGGTTTTCTGGCTTTACTCTTATTTCATTAGTTCCTGTATTTTAAGATGGATGAAATTTATTGTGGCTTTAATGAAAAGGTAGAGTGTTAAACATTTTTTGCACGTAATTTGCTAGTTCCTGACCGTAAATATGTATTCATTGTTATCACAGAGTCAGCCAATTATTTGACTAAACCACGTAAGAACAGAAGAGGTAGAGGTATATATGACAGTAGTCAGAGTTATCTCATCTGAGATTCATGAATTTCATTTTACAATAAAACCCTGTTGATAATGAAATACCGGTGTCATTCGGAGAGTCGAAAGTACATGATTTTCCGAAGGACTCGCATCCTGATAAGTATAATTATAAACGCTGTAAGAAGACCATGTAAACCAACTCAACTCATCTCACTCAGTAAAGATTTTAGAGGTTCAAACCACCTTGTTCGCTGCTTACCTAAAAAACAACTTTCATTGCACAACAATTTCAACAGCCTGCATTTTAGTTTACTGACAAATTGGATTGAAAATAAGTAATGTTATTAATCTACCTTGCTTAAGAGAACTCATGAATTGTTCGGTTTCGGAACGTTAAAAAGTCGCATCTGATAATGCTTATAAAATTGTAATATTCGAACAAGCTGCCTACATAAACACTGATTACAGGCCTAAAATTCTATAAAATCACAGCTATCGGGATCGTAATTTTTCTCCTTATACTTTCGCTACGACAATTAAGCGAATACAGTCGCCGAATTATTTTTTATTTATCTCATCTGTACGAATCAGGTGTTAAAGGTTATAGTTTTACACTGCCTGTGTAGAAGATATAAATACTGCTTATAAATTTCCCGTTAACTAACAGATCCTAAATCAACGAAAAATAGACTTGAGAAGACGTTACTTGACAAATCATTTTTGACCTACGCTTTTATTGTGTTTAAGAGAAACAAAAATATACGTATCAAAATACGATATAACTGGTATTCAACAAACGTTCTATTAGGGTTGCGTGAGTTAGTCGGGCCAATTTGATTGTGATGCGCATGTGACGTCAACGGCTCAGGTAATAATTGCCCAATCAGAGGCTCGTATTTTCGGCCAATAAGAAAGCCCAGTTTTAACCAATCACAAGTCTTCTTTTGCGTCATTTTGATTGGTTAATATTGTCCAATCAGAGAGTTTTTTATTACTGTACTACGTCACACCGATGTCAACCAATGACAAAGTGTCTTGAGCGTTACGTCATTCGTCAGGATATGCTGCTTTCTGATTGGTCCGTACTGATTCTGGGCGTCACTTTGAGTATGATTGTAATATAAAGTCCACACCCAATGACAACTTCCAGTTAACGGTAGGGCAGAACATATTATGAAGGTACCTTTCAATGAGTTATATAGTTTCTAGGTAAATATCACTTACCAAATATGTAGTAGGCCTAGTCTATATTTTCGGATTTGTGAAAGGCACAAATAGTGTGAAAGAAATAAAAATTCGTTGAGTAACGCTCTCTAATGATTATTTTCTTGTTGATTTAGGAACTGTTCGTTAACTCAAAACGTATAATAAAAATACTACACTCTGATTGGTCCTATATTATATCTGCCATTGACGTCACACGCGCGTTGCCGTCATTGTAGGCCGCCTTACTTGCAAGACCTAAATAATTATTTTTTTTACTGTACATCAGTTCTATTATATTTTAGTAGTATATTTTGACACTTATTGCTAAGGTCCGTTTCGGGATCTAGGTTATTTAATAATTCATACGCTAAAGTTTACAAATTACAAATATTTATTAGACTAAAAGATTACAAAATAAATGATTAAACTAATTATAATTAAATAACACAATAAATGATTTAATAATTCACTTAAACTTGATAATAGACAATAAATAACTTACAATCACTTTTATAGCTTAAACAGACATACAAAACATAGAAATTGAATTCACATTAACTTTACCCATTAACTTTATAATACACTCACAAAAGGCTTTACACAATAGACTCACAGACAGTGTTAGAATCGTCGACTGACACAATGTTCGGTACGCGCCTACCTACGTCCGTTGGACATTCGTCAAAGATCAAACGATTACTGACTGACCGCACTCGGGGGTCTCTTTTTATACCTACTCATTCGTAAAGATTGTTCCAGAATAAAGCAGTGAAATCTACTCAAGTAAAAAAATAATAACTCTGTATTAATGAATGCTAGAAAAATCCTTTTGTTAACAAGTCAACTACTGTAAATAGAAAACGTAAACAACCTCATAAAAATAGCTGTACACAATAGTATACCTGAAATTTTATAATAGGCGTACTATACGATAGTTTTTACAACTATTGTGAATAGACACACCTTTATGGTCGTCATTGTAAAATTGTCATTCACAATTGATATATTATTATTTCTTTATTACTCTCTCTTGTTGTAACTATTATTTCACACTCTATACTATTTCATGAATGGATTTCTGGAACATTCGTGATCCGTCTGGTCGATTCTGTTACAATATTTTCGGATATGTTAAAGACACAAATAGTGCGAAAGAACTCTCTAATGATTATTTCTTTGTTGATTTAGGAACTGATAGTTAACTCAAAACGTATAATAAAAATATACACGTTCTGCACCAATAGTGTAAAACTCCAATCAGCAATTCATTCCTCCTTAAAAAACGTTAGAAAAATCGTTGTGCATTGCTCTCTGTTTATTTTTGCTATAGTCAAAATTCAAGCAAAAAAATTATAATGATTCTTAGAAATAAAACCGTACGTATTGATGTACTACGCCTATGTTATTTAAGGAAGATGTTGGTTTGAACATTAAATTAATTAAACTCTTATCAGATTATATTTTTTGTACGATTAGTAAGATTAAATTTGTACGTTCTTTCATAACGACTTTGATAACATCCTTTCTTACAAATCTGATTTTTTAAATTACCTAAAATTAGGTACATAATGAGATGTTAAATACTCGGCACAATTAATTTGAGTTTTTAGATCATTAGGGTAGAAGTTAGTTCAAACATTTACAAGTTATCTGAAATAAACTGAAAAGTTAATTGGGTTACATTTTTTGGTTTGTAACCGTATGTTTCAATAGAAAAGTCATTTGATGAGCAAAGCAGGCCTTCTAAAAAATTTTCACTTCGCACCTTGCAAATGCGTCTTTAATATATTCACACTGCAAGGTCTAACGGTATAAAAATCTACTGTCATATGAAGAAGGTCTAAAAGTGTTTATTTTACCAGTACTTCTTATGTTGTTATAATGTTTTAGTCGAAAATTCCTTCATTCTTGAAGAAAACAGAAGTATTATTTTAGCCGTGGAAGTAGCAGTTGAAATTTAAAAAATATTTAACAGTTTAATGTTTCATATAGGCAATACTAATTTCCGCATCATAAAATAAAATAATGAAAAGAACTGCGAATAAGCGCGGAGAAATGTCAAAAATATTGCCTAGAAATTTTTTATATCGTTAACCGTTTTTAGTGTGACTGATTGTCGTTAAAAGGGCACAATTTGTATTTTGCTCTTACTAGGTATTGTTCAAGTATATTGTAAATTTCAGTTTGGTAATGCCGGCAATTCTACTGACGATTACTTGACAAAAAAAACTTTAGAGACGTCCTTATTTGAATAAACTTTAATATACAATGAAAAAATCACAATGTGTTACGTTCGTATAGTAATGTTTGCATGGTAGCCGAGAAAATAATGTCTTAAATTTAAGCAAGCTTGTGTGTGTAAACGCAATCTATTCTTGTGCTTCTTTTTTGTGAAATTTATTTTTTCGAACTGTGAAAAGCAGTATAAATATACTGCTGTTTCATACAATTAACCATAATCATTCCGTACTCGGAAGACCTTAACGTTCGTATAGTAGTGTTTGCATGGTAGCCGAGAAAATAATGTCTTAAATTTAAGCAAGCTTGTATGTGTAAATGCAATCTATTCTTGTGCTTCCTTTTTCTGAATTTTAATTTTTCATACTGTGAAAAGCAGTATAAATATACTGCTGTTTCATACAATTAACCATAATCATTCCGTACTCGGACGACCTTAACAAGTTTAAAAATGTTTTGGTAGGCGTTTTAATTCTGGAAAGTATAGCATTTCAGTAGACGTTATTGTTTAATATTCGGCCGTATCGTTAACTGGGCGGTGACATTGGGCGGATTTATGTAAAAATGTAAGTCGACGTCACGCGCAGGAACAGTACCGGACCAATCAGGAAGCTCGATACTGACAAATGACGTAATACTGATTGAGACGTTTTCATTGGTCGATATCGGATGACGTAGTGAACTATAATGAGCCTTCTGATTGGACAATATTAACCAATCAAAGTGACGCCTAAGAAGACATCTGATTGGTTAGGTTTGGAGATTTTTCATTGGTTAAAAATACTACACTCTGATTGGTCCTATATTATATCTGCCTTTGACGTCACACGCGCGTTGCCGTCATTGTAGGCCGCCTTACTTGCAAGACCTAAATAATTATTTTTTTCTACTGTACATCAGTTCTATTATATTTTAGTAGCATATTTTCGGATATGTTAAGGACACAAATAGTGCGAAAGAAATAAAAATTCGTTAAGTAACGCTCTCTAATGATTATTTCTTTGTTGATTTAGGAACTGATAGTTAATTTAAAACGTATAATAAAAATATACACATTATGCGCCAATAGTGTAAAACTCCAATCAGCAATTCATTCCTCCTTAAAAAACGTTAGAAAAATCGTTGTGCATTGCTCTCTGTTTATTTTTGCTATAGTCAAAATTCAAGCACAAAAATTATAATAATTCTTAGAAATAAAACCGTGCGTATTTATGTACTACGCTTATGTTATTTAAGGAAGATGTTGGTTTGAACATTAAATTTAATAAACTCTTATCAGATTATATTTTTTGTACGATAAGTAAGATTAAATTTGTACGTTCTTTCATAACGACTTTGATAACATCCTTTCTTACAAATCTGATTTTTTAAATTACCTAAAATTAGGTACATAATGAGATGTTAAATACTCGGCACAATTAATTTGAGTTTTTAGATCATTAGGGTAGAAGTTAGTTCAAACATTTACAAGTTATCTGAAATAAACTGAAAAGTTAATTGGGTTACATTTTTTGGTTTGTAACCGTATGTTTCAGTAGAAAAGTCATTTGATGAGCAAAGCAGGCCTTCTAAAAAATTTTCACTTCGCACCTTGCAAATGCGTCTTTAATATATTCACACTGCAAGGTCTAACGGTATAAAAATCTACTGTCATATGAAGAAGGACTAAAAGTGTTTATTTCACCAGTACTTCTTATGTTGTTATAATGTTTTAGTCGAAAATTGCTTCATTCTTGAAGAAAACAGAAGTATTATTTTAGCCGTGGAAGTAGCAGTTGAAATTTAAAAATATTTAACAGTTTAATGTTTCATATAGGCAATACTAATTTTCGCATCATAAAATAAAATAATGAAAAGAACTGCGAATAAGCGCGGAGAAATGTCAAAAATATTGCCTAGAAATTTTTCACATCGTTATCCGTTTTTAGTGTGACTGATTGTCGTTAAAAGGGCACAATTTCTATTTTGCTCTTACTAGGTATTGTTCAAGTATATTGTAAATTTCAGTTTGGTAATGCCGGCGATTCTACTGACGATTACTTGACAAAAAAAACTTTAGAGACGTCCTTATTTGAATAAACTTTAATATACAATGAAAAAATCACAATGTGTTACGTTCGTATAGTAGTGTTTGCATGGTAGCCGAGAAAATAATGTCTTAAATTTAAGCAAGCTTGTATGTGTAAACGCAATCTATTCTTGTGCTTCCTTTTTAAGAATTTTAATTTTTCATACTGTGAAAAGCAGTATAAATATACTGCTGTTTCATACAATTAACCATAATCATTCCGTACTCGGAAGATCTTAACAAGTTTAAAAATGTTTTTGGTAGGCGTTTTAATTCTGGAAAGTATAGCATTTCAGTAGACGTTATTGTTTAATATTCGGCCGTATCGTTAACTGGGCGGTGACAATGGGTGGATTTATGTAAAAATGTAAGTCGACGTCACGCGCAGGAACAGTACCGGACCAATCAGGAAGCTCGATACTGACAAATGACGTAATACTGATTAAGACGTTTTCATTGGTCGATATCGGATGACGTAGTGAACTATAATGAGCCTTCTGATTGGACAATATTGACCAATCAAAGTGACGCCTAAGAAGACATCTGATTGGTTAGGTTTGGAGATTTTTCATTGGTTAAAAATACTACACTCTGATTGGTCCTATATTATATCTGCCTTTGACGTCACACGCGCGTTGCCGTCATTGTAGGCCGCCTTACTTGCAAGACCTAAATAATTATTTTTTTTACTGTACATCAGTTCTATTATATTTTAGTAGTATATTTTGGCTACAACTTAATACATCAAACAAAACTTTTTGTTTTAAGCTCTAAATAAACCTAGAGGCCTAACCAATCCTTATTCATTTTATTTAAGATTTTTTTGTATTTCGCCACAAGCTTAGACTATAAATTAGGTAGGCCTAAATAAGATGATAATATTTCAGTCTAACAATAGGAACCTACAACCTTTTGTAACCTTTTATTTACACAAAAAATAACATCAAGTGACGGTAATTTATTGCTGGAGAAAATGGAAGCTGATTCTAATTTTTTTAGGAACCAGTAATAGTTGGTCTATAATAATTTGGTTTCATATTTTTGACAAAATTTACACAAAAAAAGTAGAAGGCGCTGAAAGATAATAGGCCTACTTCACGAACGGGCCACGGATTTCTGTGGGAATTATCTTCGGCAACCATCAAGCATTTAGTCGCCTATCGTAGCCCTACTAGTAATTCCATTGCAGTTCCGTGAATCGACAGTTAATGCTTAATATTAATGTGATATTCATAGATTGTATGCTATTCAGTTAAGTTTTGGCTATATAAATTTTACTTATCCAAAATAAGGCAAGCAATGCGACATTTTAAAATAATAATGATAGGTCTAATTAATGTTATAATATAAAAATAATAAATTAAAACTTACCTTTTATATAGCTGTTTGTATTCAACTCTGGGGCTTGTAATCCCATGGCTTTGAAATACATATCGCTTCGTTTCAACATGATGAGACAGGAAATTTAACCGCGCAGTACTGTGGAAGTGCAGCCACGTGCAGATCGAACAGATCATAACTGAACAGAACTGATGACAGCGACTCGACTTAAGATGTGTAAAACCGGCAACATCGCGTGAATGAGTCAAAAAACGATAATAGCGTAAAATGTGTATAAAGCTGTATAACAATTTGTATAATTTTTATAACAACTGAACATCTCTTTTTACATCTGATGCATAAAACAAACTGCATCTCAATGATGCAGTTTTCGAGGTAAAAAGTCACGGCTAAGATGTAGAAATCGAGCGTCGAAGAATGTATATATATATATATATATATATATATATATATATATTATTTTATTAAACATTATTTTCCTTTGTTTGCACCACTACATATATGATTATGAACAGCCAAAACAAAATAAAATAAAATATAAAACTCACCTCAGAGTATTATATCATATTAAGATCTTTCGTCTCCCTCGGAGACATCATCAGGACTTTAAAAAACATAAACACAATAAAACATAAAACACAAACACAATAGTGGTCGTAGACCACGTCAATTGTTCAAAACAATAGCTATCCTAAAGCACCATTCCGCGCGCAGTTTATTCGGCCGAATGACAGTATAATCATTTTGTACCTAGTTTTATTCCTTATCTCGATTAAGTACAATTTGTAATAATTTATCATTATCAAATTCTGTCTGGCTGTTCATTAAATTTATCTTTTTATTTTTAAATTTATAAATATAATATTTCTCCAACTGCCATAATTTGTTACTATCAAAACATATTTCTAAAATTTCCAAATTATTTTCATGACTGCTTATTTTATGCCCTTTCGTCAGCCGATGTTCTGCCACATTAGAACTTTTACATTCCTTTTTTAAATAAGCAGCATAATGCTCAGAAAATCAGTATATGATATAATACTCTGAGGTGAGTTTTATATTTTATTTTATTTTGTTTTGGCTGTTCATAATCATATATGTAGTGGCGCAAACAAAGGAAAATAATGTTTAATAAAATAATATATATATATATATATATATATATATATATATAACTATGTCCGAATCAGACCGCTCGTACACAAAACTTCCAGTAATCCAAAGTTTTGGATAACCCGAACTGATTTTAAATTTTTTAACATACTCTTACGTATAAAACATGTTTTATAATAAAAAGTAAGTATAATTTTGTAATGAACAAAATATTTTCAATAGGCTTCGAAACATGAAAGCTAATTAAAAAAACCGATAATGTTCTGAAAAAAGTAAGCTATGCGTATTGCTTGTTTGCAGCCTTTTTATTTAGGTTTTATAATTTTTATCTTCAATTTTATTCAAACTGGAGAATAAATGAATTTTCTGAGAGGGATATTATTCAGTTTGCATTTTATTCGTAAAAATCTTTTAACGAAGTTAAGCAATATTTTATATAAAAAGGATTTTTTTAAACCACGAAACACTAACGATTCAAAAGATAAAAAAATTGTTTTAAGTAAAATAAAAACAATTAAATTTAAACGAAATTTAACACAAAATTTTATGTATTTTATTTTGATTTAATTTACAACTTTTATAAAAATATAAGTTAATTTTAAACAATCGTATGAAAGAGTTTTGAGGAAACATCAGTAGCAGGTTGCCAGAGGAAAATTTTATATTTATAAAATGTATATAAGATTATGTACTCACATCTCTTTTAAGCCTTTGTTATAACTTTTTATTATTAACCTAATATTAACTTTGATTCAAAATAAAATTCAAAAGAAATTTAAAAAAGTTATTTTTATAGAGCTCATAGTTAGGTTTTATAAATTTTAATAAATTTCATCTGCAAGTCCTCAGTTAATAATAATAGGTACGAAACCTTTAAAAAATTTTACAGAAATGTAATACACTGTGTTGTACTAATTTGAAATGATTTTTATAGAAAATAAAAGTTGGTATTTCTTTATTTTATTTTTAAAGGAAACAGCTTTGTAACAAAGCTTTATACACGGCTAACCCTCATAAGTGTTAAGCGATTCAAAATGGCTTATTTATTCGTATCTTCAAAAAGGAGATGGGGGTTACAGATGATGCAATATGGATGAGGCAGAACCCTGTTATAAACACTGTAATTAATCGAATGTCCACCGCTGGTATAATAGCAGAAGGGTGAAACGAAATTCATCTCTGCCCTGTTTCCGTCTCCGTTGTATGCAGTCTGTTTCTAAGCCATTACATTTAATGGTTTCTAGTTTTACTTATAAAATGTATTGCTTGGTTTTTAAATCTACTTGTTAACAGCTTTAAATTTTAGTAGTTGTGGGTTTCCGAGAAAAAGGAAACAACTAGATTTAAACTTTTGTAAAATGTATTGACTTTTGAACAATAAATATCTCCAGTCAAAATCAAACAAAAAATCTATGCAAATAAACTTTTAAACAAGTGGATCAAATTTTTTGAATTTAAGAATTAGATTAAAACTGTCTTGTGAATTTCCCAAAAATTAACCTATATTTATAATTTAAAGAAAATTAATAGATTGTATACGAAGTAAGTAAGTAAATTTTCTACGAAAAAACTAAAATCTCAGTTCGCGAGCCTCTCTGCGTTTTCAAAGTGAAGATTTGCAACCATGAAATTGATCTCGTCAAAATTTTAAATATTTGGGGGGAAATATCACAGGAAATACCAATGAAAAAATCAACTAGACAGAAAGATTTAATAAACTCACAACATCCGCAAAACAAATACAAAATGTTTACAACAAAACATGCCTTTCAATAAATTCAAAATTCTGACATTACAACACTGTGATTCTTCCCGAAATAACATACAGCAAAATGATCTTCAGCCTCAGAAGAATCAACACGGAACCAGAATTTCAAAATTAGAAGGTTGGATCATCAGAAAATGCCTGAACAAGAGATGTTCTCTGACGGGATCTGGTCAACCGTCCCGAACGAAGAAGGCTACAGAAATTCAGAACCTTTAGCAGACCAGATGAGGAAAAAGATAATTTCTTTATTTGGACATCTCTTGAGTAGTGACTCCGCTAGAATCTCCACACATATCATTAACTATTTCCTAAACAGAAAATCTTAGTTCCACTGGATCAAAGAAATTGAACAAGACATGAACGATATCCAAATATCACTTGAGGACTAGAAAAGAAAATTCAAAATTTAACACAGACTGAAAAACACCAAACGACAGAAAATTGTGTATTACGACGAAGAACGCCAGAAGAGATTAGAAATATTGAGGGAATACTGGAGAAGAATCAAGGAATGAAACATCAGAAAAAGTACTCCAACACAAAAAAATTAAATAAGATGTTTCTTCCTTAAGGGGGGAGTCTACCTTTATTTTACACCAAAAAAGCTTTTTTTGACAAAAATATTTTTGTTCCAAATTAATCTCCATTCTTTTCTTAAAAAGGTGATGTAATTTTTTAACATCAGTAGTTGCTAAGTAACATTATAAAAATAAATATAAATAGGTATCATAACGGTAAGAAAAAATTTAGTAATTTTTCTTTATTGTGTAGTTTAAATGCTAGAATGAACATAACTTTTGATCCAAAGAATCTGGAGCTGTAATTTTTTAAATTGTTCTCATTTTCACATTTAGTGATCTGATAGAGTAATCTTAGAAGACAAATTGGGAGGAATTATGGTAAGGATGGATAGTTGTTAAATTACAACAACCAAGATTATCACTTGAAAAAAAACCACCGATAGGTAGTTTGTCTATTCATTTAAAATTTTAATATAATTCATTTTTGCTCGCGTTCAGTGTTGTTTCGTTAATCTCTTGATTATGTTTTTGAGCGGGGGGTTTGAAAGAACTAACCAAACATCAGAAGACAGATTCTGAATGTAAATATTAGAGAGGAGTAGGGTATTTTCGTCGTCATTGTAAATGTGAGAAATGACTCTATATCCATTCTCCTTATGCTCCGTTCCGCATATTTCATACTATATTATCAGTCTGATGTAAAATCTGTAGTTTCCCCTCATATTTATCTTTTTTTACAGCTATGTCTTAGAGGACCAAACCGCTATAAACATAAATGGATTCTTCCTTGTTGGTTTTCCTCTTTTAACTGTTAAGAAATTCAAACCATCTTCTAACCGTCTTTCCTGCTGTCAACAAATTTTTGCAACTATAACAAATCCCTTGATAGGGTTTTCATCTATATAATGTTAATTACAACAATAAATTTTATGATCGACAGTGAGGTTATAATTTAATGTTACTGAAGTTATACCAAACAGCAATTTTGAAGCTTTAAAAATGTTTTAATATAGTCTCTAATATTAAGAAGACTATAATATAATATTACAAGACTAATAATAGATAATAATAAATAATTATTGACTATAATATTAGAAGATTTCTAAAATATACAAGGAACCTCTAAATATAGTTACCCGAGTTTAAACACACTGTTGTATGCGATAACGCACCGTTATTAAAGTGCTAAGTATTTTAACACAAAAAGTAGTCATTAATATGCTTTGTAGTTCTTCTTCTTCAACTTCCAGTATGGATACACAAACGTGGCTGTTCCGGTTCGGATATGAAAAGATGCTCTAATCATCTTCCTCTAGGTCTATTCACACCTCTATTCCCATCACTTCTATACCTCATTACTTCAAAGTGAATGCTTCCGGGCAGCATCCGTTTAACATAATCGTCTCCTTCTGTACTCACTTATTCTAGTATTCTGTATAAATTCCCAGCTCTGCTTAAATATCTACATTCCAAAGCCTTTCTAATTATAAACAACCTTTGACAGCCAAAAGGAATCTCATTTCTTCCTACGACCAGATTTTCTCTATGAACTTGCAAACTAAATTCCAGGTTTTACGCCTTGAAGCCAATATAAAAACAGTACATTGACTTTTATGATTTTAACTCAATATCCTTTTTAATCTACCCTTTCAGGAAACGGTTTATAGTTCCACGTATTTCTTCAAACCTGTTTATCCTACTATCAATACCTATGCATGCTTTGCTTGAGGCCATAATGCAGTTTAAATAATTAAAAGCAGAATCTGGTTCAACACATTATTTCTAACCACTATTTTTACTATTAATAGTAAATATTATAATATTGTGACGTCGTAGATTCGTTGAAGCGCTGTTTATCTCCAAAATCCTGCATAGTTAAATTGAACGTGACATTTCCAGTCTTGGTTTAAAAGTTCCTCATGCAGAAGTGAGGAGGTATAAATTTATTTGTAGTTTTTAATTGTATTAAAGATGCCTTTGACTCGTTTTGTTGATATTGTAAATGGCATGGAAAATAAGGTGGACTTCTCTAACTCTAGAATTGGCATCTTCAGAGTAATGTTACTAAAAAGTGTGTTGAGATTTTTTTTGTATAACTGTAAATCTACGATCTGCTCGCATAGAACAATGAGTAGATATGTTGGCAGTATAAGTCATGAGTAAGTAATACCCCTAGGTATTAATCTATAAAATTTCCCATTTTGTTGTATTGTTCTTGCCAGGAATGTAGAATAAATTATATAATCACATATTAAAATAAATCTGTAGGGTGTAGACTGTATATAGTCTTCTGTGTGTTTCACTGTTGTCTAGGAGATTGATGGCTTCTGAATTCTGATGATTTTCAAGTCTTGTTTGGTAAGTGTTGCAAAATTTCTGTATTGCTTCGTGTACCGTGGGAGTGTTCGTGTCTTTGTGCAATATAGTGTTGGATATGTACCAAGGCGAGTCCATGATGTTTCGAAGTATTTTTGATTGAAACCGTTGAATTATTTCAATGTTACTGTGACTTGTTGTTCCCCAGAGTTGTATCCTATATGTCCACACAGGTTTAAGTACAGTTTTATCAAGCAATAATTTGTTTTCTGCCGATAATTTGGATTTTCCATTAAGTATCCAATACAGCTGTTGGTATTTAAGATTTAACTGTTTTTGTTTGTTCCATATGTGAGTTCTCCACGTTAGACGCCTGTCCAGATGGAGACCAAGATATTTTGCCTTATCGGATTGTGGAATTTGTACGTTGTTAAAAAAACACTGGTAAACATGTTCCCCGTTTTAGTGTAAATGTGACGTGCAGACTCTTTTGTTCATTTGTTTTTTTACGCCACTTTTTTGACAATTTTGTACGGTGTCTAAGTGTTGCAGCAAGTATTGAGATGAAATTTGTGCATCTTCGTGTATTGACTGAATGGCTCTGTCGTCGGCAAATGTCGGCACTGTAGTGTTGTCATTTTGCGGAAGATTAGAAGTGTAAATGGTGTACAAAACAGGAGACAACTCTGTGAATTTGCTTAATCGTGCCATAATCTTCTCTGAAACCAAACTGGCAATTCCGAATGAGATTTATGGTATTCAGTACTGGGCGTAATCTCTGAAGGAATAATTTTCCAAACACTTTTAAAAGAATTGGCAACAAACTTATTGGTCTGTAAGATGATATTTCATGTGGTTGCTTCCCAGGTTTTTGAATAATTATAATTTGAGAAACTTTCCAGTGAGAAGGAAAGTACTCCAGACGCAATATTGCATAAAAAATTATTGTAATCACCCTAAGGGCTTTGCCAGGAAGTTCTTTCAAAATTTTCCCTGTGGTGAGGTCAGTTGAGATTTTAACTGTGAAAATATATTTTTATGTTCTCTAGCTATTTATCCTTTTGTGTTGCATGATGTCTGTGTGTTCACGTTCTTCGTGTCCGTTCGTTGTCTACAGATATATGTTCTTATAATATTGAAAATGGTTGTAATAAAAATAGAAACAGGAATATGAAGAATTAGATAATATGATAAGAGATTTAAGCAAGTACGGTAAAATGTTTTGTCGTTCTACTTGGTACAGACTTCTATACCTGGCTGCACACCACCCTGTAGGAGGTGACGGCAGGTTGTAGGGAGCCCTATCATCTCTAAAATAAAAAAAAAATTGATGATTCACTGAATTTTTCCTCACACTTATTCTATATCTCTATTTATTACCTCATTTTTTCTTTTATGTTCGTCAGGAAGGAAAATATAACACAAAAAGAAAAATTTTCGTCTCCTTTCAGTAGATAACTAATAGTATAGAAGAAATGAAGACAGAACATTACTACTTTCTACAATTATTTGACTGTTCTGGAATTTGAAACGGTCATACCTATTTGAAATTTTTTTCTTATAATCAATCAGCCTATTTCTATTAGAAAACACTTTATTCTTTTCCGTTATTATATATTTTATTTTCCTTATCTTTCTTTTCAGTTCAACTTCTTCTGCTACATTTCCTACACTTCTATTAATTCACATTATTACTATTATTAAATATTTCTTACTTTCTTATTTTGTAGCCGGTTCATTCTATACTCCTTTTTCATTTTCCTATTACTTCCACATCAACAAATACAATTTATAAAGGTACGGGTACGTTTTATAAATGTAGTGTGCGATGATCTTCATGGTAAAGATTTGTACCAATCGTCCATTATATGAAGCCGTCGCAATAATAAAAAAGTATATATTTACAGAAGTATCCATTAATACGCTCACGACTAAAACGATTTTCTACTTAAGAAGCAATTTCCGTGAAGTCCCTTGATTAATAAGATAAAACGCCTGTATATTTTTTAGCAGATTCAACCCCTCCTAATACTCATTCTCTTTCTCTCTTTAACCGCCTGCGGTTCATTGAATTAAGTCATACAGTGATGAGTCAGTGTATCAAAGCATACCGTGAGTCACCGGTTATAGTGTCTATTAGTACCGTACTACATAAACAAACATTCAGAAAACATTCAACAACTTTCAGTTCAGTGCTGCATGTGACTTAGAGTGTAGGCCTATATGCCGTGTGACCTTCTTGTTACTGTAATTTTGTTGCGGACGACTGCTTGAATTGTTTTTTTTGTTCATTAAACTATTGTACCTTAATACGTGCTGTAGTCAAACGTTTAAATAAATTCTTTTTTAATGTTTTTTTTTCTTGTTCGGTTAGTGTGTTTGTTTTGATCACTATTTTTTCAGCATCATCCGTGAAACTGTGTAGATTAACATGAGCAACTGGAAACGTAAAGGGTTATCAGTCAATGTTAAATTAAACATTTTAAAAACATGATGAACATTACAAGGTGAAAACTCAAGTTATTTCAACATACCTGATTCGACATTAAGATTAATTTTAAAGAAATGAAAAGATACTAAGCAAAGTGCAGTAACAGGTGGAACAAAGAAAGGATAAAAGTGCTGATTATGAACAGTCAGAAGACATAATTATTGTTGAAATGGTTTCAACGTAATGGTAACAACCATGTAACAGAGTGTAAATTATCTTCTGAAAGTGGTTTAAATGGGTTATTTTTTGTGAAAAGTATGGTTGAGTTTAAATTTAAATGTAAAAGTGACAAACATTTCTGATGTCAAAAAAGTGAAAATCAAAGATAAAGACAGAGAAAAATATTTTTGACGTCAATCAAAAATTAAAAACTTAACGATAACACATAAATGAAAATATATCTGTAAATAAACGAAAAAGTGCAACTATAAACGATAATAGATAAAGAAAAATGTCTGACGTCAAACAAAAAGTAAAATATATATGAGAAAGAGAAATATTTCTGACGTCAAACAAAAAATTAACGTCAAAGATAAAAGATTAAATATATTTTCAATAAATTTATTTAAATATATATTTTTGATGTCACACAAAAAATGGAAATGAAAGGAACAACGTAATTATATTCTATGCCGTGTAATGGTTCTAACCTAACACTATATAGTCATAAATTCTGGAATATTTTGTGTATTAATCTTCAGGTTCTGAGACGCAGGGTGTCTTTGATTTTTACGCTAAAACAGCGTAAATAGGTCTTCTGAGAGCTAATTGTTAGCTCGTTGTTGACACAAACAAACATATTTTAATACTAAGGGCTCTGGTTCCCCTATTACAATAACTTAAACAGTGTGATCGTAACAGAAACAAATAAATCTCCTGGTTCTACAAAAATAGTGATGTAATATTCCGAGAAAACATCCAGTACAGTAATAAAATAATCCTTGTCAAAGCAATAATATATACATAATTTTGTGTGAAAATAATGAGTATAATTTCCGTGAGACTTCTAATTACTTCTAATGTAGTGTATATACCTTCTTATGAAGTGTTACTTTTAATGAATCACGAAAGATTTATTAGTAATACGATTAATTAATAAATGTCTTATACCGAAAACTAACTCGGTTCATTTTGCTGTTTCCTTAGTACAGATTGGTGTTGGTTTCCGTTTGTTTTTGTCTAAGCTCAGGCTCTGCTAATGCACATCAAGGCTAGTGGGATGATACATGAAAAGGAACGACAAAAAAATATCATACCTGAACGGGAATCAAATCTTGAACCTCTAGCATATAAGTCTGGTACGAAATTCTCATTTTCTGTTGGGTGGGGTAGCTGAAATACTCTACCTGGCTAAGTGCCTGCTAGAGTACATGTTTGGGTGAAGTTAGCGTGAAGGTAGGCCTATGTGATTAAATCTTTTTGACCTCAATTTTTCACTAGTTTAACCGTACAGAGAAAGCTGTTAAGATCATTTTACAACGAGAAATATAATTTCAAAAAGTAAAAAAAATTGTTGGTTCACTGCAGTAGTATTTCAAACCTAATAACTTATTCTTCTCTTGAAGTCATTTCATCTAAAACAAGCAATGTTAATTTACATTCCTTTTTATTAACCTTAGGGTGCATAAAAGCCGAACTAAGAGGACAAATATTTATAAAAATTGTAGTAATTTACGGTGGCGTTGCGGGTGAAAGTGCATCATGAATATTTCAGTAACTCTTTGAAATTACAGCCGAGTGAGCTGCAACAGACGATTTTTGAAACTGGATGGACGTGGCTCTATTAATTATTTATGATGAACAAAATATAAATTTCTGAGGTTTTGATTAAATATTCTTGAAACAAAACCATTTTACTTCATCCTGAAAAATGTTTCATTTTCTTTGTTGTAAACCTGTTTCTCATCATATTGGTTTCTTGCATACAAAATTAAATTTCATTGTTTTGATTAGAAAATAGAATATAATCAGTATACAAATATACAGTAGTCGTTAAATACAATAAATTACGTATGTACCCATAACTTGGGCATTAAAAAAAATTTGAGCGATAGTAATTATTTCTTTATTAACAAAACCGGTAGGGAGCAAAATTATTAATAAATTGGTGGTTTTCTCAAAATACAGTAGTCCAGATTATATTTAAAATTCTCTCCTACAATTTTTCGAAAATAATAAGACTAAGAAATATGAGAATTTTCAGTAGAAGGACATCGGGAAGTTTTGAAGGATTTCCAGAAAAATAAATTTTCAACATTTTTGTCTAACAAAATGAATGGTAGTAATAGTTTATTACGAAGGTTACAAATTAAATTTATATTTAAATAATGAAATTTTCGCTATATTATAATTTAATTATCTATGATTTATTATATTGTGAAGTGAAATTTATGTAGCTCAGTGTCTGAGTTTCGAAATGTTTTTTGATAATCTGAGGTGTTTTTATTTTAGAATACATTTTACAGTCCAAAAGCCTGCTACTGTTGTAATTTCAGGTTGTTCTAACGATTGATCTACCATTATTTTTTTATTTCTTTTCAATAATAACAGATAAACACGGAACAAGCAAGAGTAACATAAAAACGCTTGTGAGAAACGAAAACTATGCAGTAGAAAAAGAGAAAACATCTGGCGCGAGAGAAGAAATAATTTTTAATGTTGTCGTTAGTAAGGCGAAGTGATAAAAGAAGAAGAAAAATAGAAAGAAAACAATAATCGCTAATAATTTAAGGAAGGAGTGTGGAGATCGAAAGTAGCTAAAAACTATGCATTTCAGAAGACTTTCTTACACTCCTCGAGTGAAAAAAAAATTTTTGTTTTGTGTTTGCATTTCATCAAAAATGAATGACAGATAAATTCTTCTAAATGCTGGAACGTGGTGTATTAGTTAGCCCAACTGGCTATTACAACAGATGTCCCAAAATCGATAGTTGGTTAGGTCTGGCACTTTTTTACCACTCACTCACGTTTATAACCCTTGAATGTTTGCATAAAAAGTAATTTTAAAATATTCGGACATAAAATCACCAGAAAATATCTTTATCAACTTTAAGTAATTGAATAAAGTGAGAAACCAAAATGCGTGATTAAAAACACAAAATGACTTGGAAGAGAAATAGGTAAGGAGAAATGAAATGAAATTAACGAGAATAGAAATAAACTTGGAAGTTAATAATGGGAATATAAAGATTTCAGATTAGAAAGCCATCCAATAATTTAACATAATATAAACTGTAGAAAGAAAACAGACACACTCTGAAAGAATGATCCGGAAAACATTGTTGCAACATCCACTGTGGTCAACTCTATCAATAAAAAAACAATATCTACAACAAATATATGATGAGAATTCCTGTTTAGAATAATTTTAGAATGATATTTCTACTATATGAGATATGTGATTAAAAATTTACTTGGTCATTTTATACGATAAAACTTCTAGAAGGTTGCAACCCTGCAAACTCTTATGTTTTTAATCCACTGGTAAACCTATTTAATAGGTTTACCTATTTTGGTATAGTCATTTACTTTGGAAAATAATTAATAATGACTAAATAAGTAGGTCTAGAAATAATACTGAATATTCTGTGTAACATATAATTTTACAACCTTATCTTACTATAAAAATATAAATTTACCTGTAAATTTTTGTTGCGTTTCGGAAAGAGGTTGCAACGAATTTTATGGAGTTAAAACTTATAACCGTAATATATTGCAAATATATTATTTTTGGCTTCAATTATTGTTAAATTAAAATTTTTTTATGATTGATTATGAACTAATTTTTAACGCATTTTCATTAATCTAATTGTAATGTACTGATATAGAACTCAATAGTTTGGAATATAGAAAAGTAATTTATGAATTTAATAATTACTGGACTGAATTTATACAGAGGAATTCGAATAGAACAAATACCAAGAAGATCATCGATTGGAGAGCATTGTAGTACTCTTAGAAGCAGTTATTAAGGAAATTGAAAGCCAAAGGATGGAGTGGGTCTTATTGGGTAGGGATACGATCAAAATAATGGGGAAGAGTACCTCAAATATTTGACTCAAATACATTTAGACCACTTGATGGGCCCAATAAAGGAACCCATTAAGCAACCAGCTGAACATCGGAAATCAGGGTAAGACCTATTTTGTATTATTACAGATTTTAATTTGTTACCATGTTGATGGCGAGGGGATTGGTCAAACGTTGCAGTAATGAAAAAGTAGTGGAAAGAATATAAAATATCTGGTACATTAAGCATCAATATCGGATTTATTCCTCACTCTTTCTAAAAGCAATTTTGGTATTACCTATTTGTTATTCTCTTATAAGTATTTTACCTGTCTTATATTTTATTTTTTCATATAGGTATGACTATTATACAATAAAATTGCCAATAAAACCGTTTAATATAATCTTATAAAATAATATCCGTTTTTCCAGCTGACATATCAAACCATCAGTGTAAAAACTACCAGTAGAAAAACTATCATACCATTGGTAATTCCTCTTGTGTGCTAAATAAATCTTGTTAACGGTCAAAATAGAATACATTTTTTCAAGGTAATTTCTGAACCTATTTTACCGTAATAATCCTTCTGTTTTATTTCAAGCAGTTCAATTATATCTTGTTAAATTTCATCTACTATGTCTGTCTTTCAGGACAAAAAATTTGGATACTTTTAATCTTCTTTTCTCTTCATGGCATAGACTATCAAGTCTGTTTAGGCATCAATATATTTAATTTCATTAACAAAGTAATTAAAGTTATTCCGGCGTTTTCCCAGTCTTTCCTAGTTTCTTCTTCCTTCAGGCCTCTTCCACTGTACCTGTTTTAGAATTCTATCTTTGTTAATTTTTTGAAGATATTCCATACGTTTATTGCGCTGATAACTGATTATCATTTTGACGCTACGAATAAATTTACCTATTTCCAAATAACAACTCTTAGCACACAACATTGCAATTTTGAATTCTTTTTCGGTTCGTACAACCCTTGATCCTCCATGAAAACGCATCTTCACAAATTAAATTTTCGTTGATCTCTCACATTTTGTTGCTTGCTAATTACAAAAAATAAATTTTTGATTTTAGATCTAATCCAACTTTTTTGTACCTCTCAAAAATACTGTATTGGAAAGCAATAGACTGTGCTGACGTGTAAAGCAGAAGATCCCAAGCTTCACTTTCAGGTATATGAGATTTGGGAATTAGATTAAGGTATAGTTCATTATTTTTTATATTACAATATATTAACAATATATATTCAAGTACTTGGGGGAGGTATTGAACATGAGTTGCAATGACAGGGAAGCATGGGCGGAAAGGACCAAAAAGTTAATGAGAGCTCAGTTCATCACCCACACCACATACAACAAGAAGTCAATGTCGGTAAATACAAAGGTAAGACATTACAAAACGGTAATACAACCTGCAGTGACTTACTGTGAAGAGACCCTAACAAAACTGTCACAAAAAACTAAAACCCACAGAATCCTGACGTTAGAACGAAGAATCCTTAGAACCTGTATTGGTAAGAGAATATACAAAGATAATAGTTGGAGACTGCTACCAAATAATGAAGTCTATAAAATTTCGGAGCCAATACTAGACACAATTAGGAAAAAACGAATCTCCTTTTTGGGCCATATCCTTAGAACACCGGAGAACAGAGTACTTAGACGACTTATTGAAAGTGTCTGGGATTTTAAAATCGGTTTGAACTGGACGAAGGAGGTCAAGGAGGACTTGGAAAGGTTTGGGTTGACGCTGGAGGATGTGAGGTTCAAGTCTGAGAGTTATAGAAAGTTGAAGGATCTGGCTTTGGAACCGGAAACCAAGACTAGAAGAGTGCAGAGGGTGACGGAAGAACTCCGGGCTCAGAGATCACAAAGAATGAGGGAATACTGGGTAAAGATCAAGGCTCAGAGATCGAAGTAGAGTCATTCATGTTGTGGCTGAAGTGGTCCATTGTGGCCTCACAAGTAAAAAAAAAAAACAATAGATTTATTTTACAAAATTCTATTGTTTAGGTCAACAGCCGAAAGGCTGATTTGAACCTCTAGAGGTTTACTAAGTAAAAACGAGGAAAGAGATAGTTTACTATTGCCTTCCTCACTGAGTTGAAAGAGTATGCTTATCAGCATGCCAGGTATCCCGAAAAGCACTTACTTTCCACCCTGCAAATGGCACTTTCACTTCATTCACCACAGTTTACAAAATTAATAATTACAATTATTGCTTCAACTTAGCCTTATAATAAATAAAATTAGAATACATAAAATAAATCAATTATAGAAACTTAAACCTAACTTGATTTACAATAGAATACTCTTCTTAAGAACCGAAACAATCCAGTTATACCTGTCCACAACTACTTATTACCACCCGTACGCACTATCATTGTAGTTCTGAACTGATCCTGTAACAAAAAACGTTCTATTAACAATTTAGGTATTGATTGCCTGACTGCAATTTTGCCAACTGTTTTTATTTCCGCGGTCTAATAGTTTTTGAAGCGAAAACAATTCCATTATTTTAGAACATTGTAGAAGGAATCAAAATAAAAACAAACTTTTCTACTACTATCGGTTTTCTTGAACTCCTATTCAAAAGATTTTATTCTACGCTTTCTACTATCCTTGTTTAACACGCTCCAAACTATACAATACACAATTTCTTACAATAAACAACCTATTAAATCAACCGTTACTAGACTTCTCACAAACTGCTACTATTCACAGTACGATAGAACTCAACAATATAGTTCCACAACACACTTTTATTCTTTAATAGCTTTACATAAATAAAAATTCTAGATATTACTTATATATGATTTAAATAATTCTATTGAACTAATGTGTAACTGAGTATTAAACAAAAGATAGCAAACTAGAATTAATGATTTAAATTGTTAAAATCAAACTACAACAGTTCTCTAATTTGTGAAGTTTGAATTATGATAATTAATAAAACCAATTAATATTAAATTTTCCAAGTAAGTTAGACTTCCTTCACAATACTTATTTGTATTCAGCTCAGAACTATGTTCGTTGTTCAATAAAATTTGAATGGTACTCATATGATTGTGCTGAGAATAGTTAACAGTTCATTAAGCATAGTACTCACTTCTGTACCGTGTTCCATTTTCAAATTGGTGGTCGTTAAAACAGAAATGTAAACTATGAAATGTAATATTCATTTAGAAACGTACCGTATAAAAATTTTATTTATTGACTTATATAAATTTAATTAAATAATTTAATCTAAAAAATTAAAATTTTTAAAAACAAATAAATTATAAAAATGAAAGATATTAGTCATCGTCGCGAGTCAGCTGTGTAACAGCTGACTATGCCAACAGCCGGCTTGTTGGCACAGTGGTTAACGCAACTGGCTTCTACGCCTGGGTCCTGGGTTTGATTCCCGGTCAGGTCTGGCATTTTCATTACTTTCAATTGGTAATGCAATTCAATTGGATTAACAATTGAAAGTAATGAATTTCATTATACAGTCAAATCCTGTTATGAATTAAGTAAGAGTGTTATTTGTAGAGTAGAAAATAGAAGATTTTCAGAGGCCCTGTCATGCTGATAAGCATACTTTTCAACTCAGTGAGAAAAGCAATTGTAAACAACCTCACTCCTCGTTTTATTTAGTAAATCTCTACAGGTTTAAACCAGCATTTCGGCTGATGACCTAAACAACAAAAACAAATAATATAGAAATATTAAACAATACATAAGTGTAATTTTCCTAGTTTTTCCGGCTATCACTATTTTATTATTTATAAAATTAATATGAAAGGGATTACATATTTTACACCTAAGATTAGCCCAACAGGTGTTGTTTCATCATTTTAGTACCAGTGAGCCTCTTGAGAGCTATCCATTTGGAATGAAGAGACTATACAATGTAGGCTTACGGGTTTCTTGTTCATATTATGGTAATAATGGTGTCGGATGATTTGCATCACAGGTCGTAACTATAAACAACAATATATGCGCAACGTTAAATTGTTGTAAACTATATGTGTTTAAGATTTGGGTTTATAACTCTTTTTAGTACCCATAAATATGATCGTTTAAAGAGAATATTATTTATTTATTTTTATACAATATTTATATAAAACAACAATAATTACAATTACAAGTCGAGGTAAAAAAAGAATTCTTGTTAGTTATTAGTGCTTAAACATGATTAAAATTTTTTAAAAGTTTGTTTATACAACTGATTGTTGCTTAATGGCTGTGGTTGAGTTGTGTGTAGCTTCTGTTGTTTGATTTATATTTGTAAGAAGTGATAACGTTTTGTACAAAAATGTGTGTAAATTAAGTGTGTTATGAGACCCACCGGGTTGGACTAGAGGTAAAGTTATCAACGAGAGTCAGCTGTTTAACAGCTGATTGTTGGAGACGAAAGTTCCTGGTTCAAATCATAGTAAAGATAGTTACAGTCCAGCCTCTCTAAGTTTTCTCCTAATGTAAACAAATAATGACGTCACTGAGCATGCGCATTAGATTAAAATGTGTACACGCTGATTAAAAAGTAACAACTAAATACTTTCAAAAGTATTTAATTACTAAATACTTTTAAAAGTATTTTTATAAATGAAATTGTTAGGCCTACATCATACCACAACTGATGTTTTTAGTACTTTAAGTACTTATAATTTAAAAAATAGTTAACTTAATAGGAATACGACATCCATAAAGTCACGGACTCTAGCGTGCACCCTGTAGTAGCTGGTTTTGGTTTGTTGAAAGTAGGAGCAAACTTAGAGCGGCTGAACTATACTTTTATAGGGATTTCAATATTATAATTCTTTTCACGGTTGATGGGCTCAGCTGTTTCAGGCGTTAAGACCAATCAGAATGTTTACCAGCGTTGTCAGATTCTACGAATGACGAACATTACACGCGCATGCGTGTAAGAGCCGTAGTAGTTCACTCGTATATTGTATCTCGTACTGAACACATCGATTGTAGAGCGTGTTGACATGCATTACTTTATAATATAATCAGCTGATTGTATGTTCATAGGTTATTATTGTTATTGAAAGACCAAACGAAATGGTTGACGAAATATATAACAAATCTACAAGAGCAAGTGTGTTGGCAACGTTGCTGGCAAGTCATTGACTAGCTATGAAGTGGGTAGGGAGCAGTCCGTACGTTCATAGCTCATCACCCCTGAAAAATAGTATAGACAGTCGTTACCGGTGTACTTTGATATGGTTGGGGTTCAATTAACCACACTCTCTCAGGAATAATTGGCCTGGATCTGTACAAAACTAAACCTCATTTACACGTCATTCACATCATCTTCATCTCATTGAAAATTAGGGATAATAAAAGCGTATTATAATATTATTGTCGGTGCATTGAACTTGATTTGCTTATAAAAACAATTGCTAATTACAAGAAACAACTATTTCCATTATCAGCACGGATGATAGGAAACATGCAGGTGCCAAAAGACCACCCTTTTCTCTTCTGCCGGCCGCATTGGCAAAGTTGGTAACGTGCTCGCCTCTCATCATGCGGTCTTGGGTTCGAATCCCATTCAGGCACGGCATTTTTTCATACGTTACAAAAAATCATTTCATCATTCACCGACTGCATTAGCAGTAATTGCAGAACAGTCGGACAGTAAACAAAAAAAAAAAAATTTCTCTACTGAGAGATACAGATTCTAGAAAGTTTGCGCGTCAAAATCTAGAAGGCACTATATTGGAAAAATATTGTTTACTAACACGTTCTAGCATTAATAAATAACAAAAATGTGAACAAAACTAACGATAGATCGCGAAATGTAACTTTACTAATGATAAATTCTGTGACCTTTCTATGAAAGACGACATCAATGGAATACGAAAAGTTACGAAAATAAAGTCCACCAATAATACTTCACGTCATTAATGATTTATTTAACTGGCATGATTGAAACAGTTGTCAATAAAGACTATACAATCAAAACAATCAGTACGCAGTAAATAATAACTACAAGTCCTGCAGCTACGTATACAAATATTATTGATATTGTACGAGAAAATAATTTGTGTGCACGCGTTTACCATTCGGAAGGAAAGAGCTTACAAAGTAGTTCTAAAAATTTATGTTATTTCACAGCTGTTTAAAAAATTAATAAATAATAAAATATTGGTCACAAAATTCACGGTGATGTTATCGGAAGAACGTCCGTCTGGTTTCTTGTAAATTTGAAATTGATAATAATAAAGACATTGATAATATTAAATATATTTATTTTTAACTATGTTGTCATGTACTTCAGGCATAGTGCAATGTAAAAGATGGCAGGTATGTGGGTATACGAGAAATAATTTCATGAGATCATTTCGATGCGTAAAATGTGCCCAGTCACGGAAGTCTGCCAAATTGACAAAAACATCCAACAAGCTTGCGCGTTATGCCACGAAAATCACGCAGACAGTATTAAAGAAGCTGTCAGCTCTATAAAGAAATTTTGGAGAGGAAATTAAAAACTTCACAACCGAGAGAAAAACGGGATGTACAAGCAACAAACAGAAATTATGATCAAATCAATTTACAATTCTCTCAATTTAAATAAGGTTCAGCAAGATCACCATCAGAAGATTTCCCATAGGATAATAAAGCAACCAAATGAAGTCCATCAGGAACACCAATTAACTAAATTAAGGAAGCAAATGGAAATGCCGTTACAACAAATGGGCAACTTACTGGGGTTGTTGACCACTGTTGTTACCAAGTTCTGCAAGTGAAATTCCTGAAAATTGCAGAATGGAGCATCAATGGAACATTTTATTAATAACTATAATTACAATAATTATAATATAATATATAATAATAAATATAGTATATAAATAAATATAATAACATATAAATATACGTGCACATCATATACATAATACACTCTTTTATAAAACATATTTCCTTTGTTTGCATTTACTAAATGACAGAAAAAACAGCCAAACAAAAATTATGTACAATACTCACCTCAGATATTACACCATCAAGAAATCTTTTGTCTAACTCGGAGACATCTTCAGGAAGAACATCTCACGTTATCACACAAAACACATAACACAAATAAAGCAGAAAAGGTAGAAGACTACATCAATAAATTTAATGCAATCGTTGCAAATTTATTACGCGCATTAAAGCCGATAAAGTAACAATAGTCGTGCGTAATATAGTTACATTGAATTTATTGACGTAGTCTTCGACCTTATGTGTATCTGTGATATGTCTTGTGTGATAACGTGAGACGTTCATCCTGAAGATGTCGCCGAGTGAGACGAAAGATGTCTTGATGATGTAATACTCTGAGGTGAATATTGTAAATAACTTTTGTTAAGCTATTCTTTCTGTCATTTAATATAATATACATATACACAAATATAGTATGAAATATGACGTAATAATTATTATAATAACAATAATTATTTTTGAATTTACACAAAATTGACACCCTGATGGTATTGAAACACATTTTACAAATCGTAATCATTTTAGGAATTCTGTTTCTCACTCTATTACGCAAATCATACCGTGATAGAGCACATGCAAGCAAGAAAATTATTTAACAGGAATCATTTAAAACTGCCATTATTTACGCAGAACTAGATGCAGTGATCATCCATTCGCGTTGGTGATTGTGATACGGACCACTTAATCATGTCAGCGGTTTATGAATAGTCAAGATTCAGAATCACCAGAAACATGTTCCAAGATTATTTAAAAAAATTAGGTTTCCGATTTCTATCTGGAGGTTACTGTATTGGTAAGCATAAATACTGGGTAAGTATTGAGGGAAATGTACTGATATTAATACTGGGGAAGTACTAAGGAACAATTTACAACCATAAAGTCTTGGAATGTTTTTGATAATTCTAACTGCGTATTTTTGCATGCGAAAAATGTTTAAGCGTTTGGTTGAGTTGACCTACTGCGTAAACTCATAGTAGGCTATCCATTTAGTCAGGAGAAATGCAGTGACCTTTTTTTCTCCTTTACCTGGGATTTTATGCTAAAAATATTACATTAATATATTATTATTCATAAGAACTTTAATTTAGTGAATAGAAACAGAACGTATTAAGCAGGAAATTTTTTAAACTGTGTGTGTATTAGATTGACTTCACTGTATTATAATAGTGTATAATAAAAAATATTATATTGAAGTATTCAAATTGCTTTTAAAATGTCTTGACAGGATCGATACATTAAATTTACCTTTTCATATAAATATTTTCTTACGCTATATTACATAACCCGGATACGTGAACACATTTTTGAATAAATTGGGAAACTGTTGTATTTGAATATATTGGATCGAATATTGAATGAATCTAACCAAAGTTGTATTTTCGTTTTTTGTATCTAACGTTTTGTACAAAAAAGAATATGTAAAAATATATATATAATAAAAAATAGGAGGAAGAAGGTATAAATATGAAGAAGAAGAAGAGTGTAAAAATATGAAAAGCTTGCTGAAAATGAAAAGGCGTTTGGTGGAAAAGCTGGATAAGAATGGGCTTTGCAGACGGCTACCTCATTCATAAAGAGCGAGTGTGATTTGTCTGCTTCGTTGTACGCATTTTGAATCTTCTGATAAAGTAGAATAGTTCAATGGCATTTACTTATAGAATATAAGTTTTGATGGTTGATTTAGAAAAGCTACTTATTGACTCAACATGCCTTACACTTGACAAAATATCAGATTTTTCCATAAGACCAAAATTCTTATAAAGTTTATTAAATGTATGCAAGATTTTTAAAGTATTTGTCCTTTAAGTAATATAACACCATCTTACTTATATTAAAAAACAGAACTTTTCATCTTGTGGTACTTATCGCATGTAATTTTTTTCCAATAAGTTTAATGTTTCTTAATACTTTAAAGATAGGATAGCTACTTAAATAATCAATTTGTTTAAAGAGAGACTGTAGTTTGTATCCCGCCAATGTTAAATTAGCTATTTTTGGTTACATTTTTCATAGGATTGATAAAAGATAGGGTAATAAAACTGCATACACTTATAGTTGTTGGGTTTCTCTAGCCACTGACGTTTTTTCAACTTAATCTGTTGGACTATAAAACTTTTTTAAAAAGTAATGAGTAATATAAAATATTTATAAATTGGTTTCTACGTTTCTTGAATATTAATATTTTTGGAGCATCTGAGAAAGGCTTGCAAATGACCGTATTTGTGAATGTATAAATAACTTATGAAAATTTCAGTCTGGTAGGTTTTGTGGTTTCTGAGAAAATGTCCCTAAGTGTTAAAAATATAAATTTACGGGAAAACAGAAAAGAACAAAAAGGCACAAACCAAATACAAAATGTACACAAACAAGTAAATTTTTCCGACAACAGTTGGTTGGAAAGCTGAACCAACAGATAAGAATATTAAAAACAGTGATGAAAGGTGGAAAAACTAAAATTCTCTTTTTCCTTAAACAAGCAGTGTAAAATATTATGAAAAATAATTGTTCATGGTGACATGATAATTTTTTGGAGTAAACACGATAGAAACTTAATTATTTCATTAAAATGATTTTCTATGATGTAATTTAATGGGTTTTTGGTAGACGTTGGTCTAAACTATTGAACATAAAAAACCAAAATATTTAAATTTTTATTCAAAACCATTATAAAATCTCCCCATAAGTAAAAAAAATCCAGTTTTCAATAAAAATATACCTCTAATAAATTCTGGTTAAATTAAAATTGTTTACTATTAGAGATTAAATTAAAAATTGAGAGGTAATACTAATACCTATCACTTATTTTATTTTATTTTTAAAAAACTTCAATCTGATGAAAGTAATAAATGAGGCTGGTTTATTTCCACAAAAAATTAAAATTGGATGAAGATATTCATAGTTGAGTAACATCAGATTGTAAAATTTATCTAGTTTACTTGTGAGCTAAATCATATTTTTCAAAACTTTAGCAGGATGTCTTAAATTCATTTCTATATTCAAAATATTGAGTGAACTCAAATTGAATTGAATTGAATGAAAATTGAGAGTTTGTCTTGCTTTTTTCATATTACAGATTAGATTTAAGTATTTATAAATTTAATAGGTTTGGTTTTCAAAGTAGAATTTCAACCTGAGCTAGAATGTTTAGTTAATAGATAAATTGAAATTTATGGTACAATTTTTATCTGCTTGCATTTGTCCAAGTATATTTTGACCCTGTTGTATTTTTAAGCTTAGATTATATGAAGTCCAAAATTAAAATTTTATTGGATAGGATATAAGGACAGATTTCATCGATACTTAAAAATAAATGGATTCAGATTTGTGGTTTATATAAATATATAAACTTTTAAGAGAGTTTTAGAAGTTTCCGATTGAGTTTAAAGGACCTAGGAAAGGGTATAAAAGTTGGTTGGTTTCATTGGTCAGGAAACAAGTTACAAGTTTTCACCCCAATTCTGGCAACAGTGTTTGGTACTACTAGTGGCATATTATCAAACTGTTCTATGTATATACACAGGAAACAGTATATACTGCATTACGGGCAGAGTGATTAACTAGCAGACCAGGAGCCCGTCTGTAATCGACTTAGTCTCCAGAGCTAACGCTCTACAAAGGTTTCAAAGTCTATTTGCATACATGGTTGAAATCCCTATGGGAACATTATTTGATATCCAAGACCAAATGACGGTTATAATGCATATCAAATAATTTTGTATTAAACTAAGATATTACAAGTAAGTTTAAAGATTTTACTTATTTCCATATACGTATCATAATAAGAAATTCTATTTTCCAAAAATCACATTAACATTGTTCAAATAAAATTTACAATAAAAAAATAGTACGTATACAATAAACAATAGTAAACAATAACATACAATAGGTAGTATATAAAATATTATATTAAAAAAGTATAATAAAGTGTTGTTTTTGTTTAGGCATCAACCAAAAGGCTGGTTTGAACCTCTTGAGATTTTACTAAGTAAAACGAGGAGTGAGTGGTTTACCATTGCTTTCATAAGTAGAAAAGTATGCTTATCAGCATTCTAGCTCATCTAAAAAGAATCTATTTTTCACAATGCAAAGGAAATCTCCACTTTATTTACAATAAGGTCAGCATGTATAATGAAATTCATTACTTTCAGAGGAGATAACTCTCACTAGTGTATTTTATATCTCTACCTCTTCTATTTTTAAATGATTCGGTCAATAATTTGCTGACCATGTGATTAAAAAACAACTATTATTTGTAGCCCTGGAACTAGCAGATCGAGCGGAAATAATTTAATACTCCACCTGCCTGTTATTGGCTGTATAATAAAGTAAAAGTGTATTATTTTAAAGGAGCTACGATAAGTAAAAGTAACATAAAAGGTCGTAAAGTAGGTCTGTAATAAAACAGTGTAACCTATTGGTTTCTTTTTTTGTCCTTAATTTTTTTAAAAATTACAACTGTATATTATAGTACAAACACCAGAAAGGAATAGACTTTCTTTATATTACTGTAAATCTACTCTCATAGAACAATATGTAGAAAAGTTGTGCATAGCTTTTCTGTGTTTATGCTCATTTATTCTATTAATTCTCATAAAATAAAGAAATTAATTTTTTTTTAATATATCGTAAAGTACTTTAAGATATAAAAAATTTGTTAATTTTTCTATACATTATAGTTGTTATTATAATTGAAATTTGTGTAAAATTAGTAGTATTTATCATTTATATTCACTGCTTTTTAAAACTTGTACCTTTTTTAAATGTTTAATAATACTTTTTATTGTAGTTGAATGTATTTATGTAAAACATTTTTGTATACTACTCATATGCGTGGGACTAAGTTTTTGTGAAAGAGTTTTTGCTTACAAGTATATTCAGTTAAAATATTTTTTTAACTTAGTAGCAAATTATAATTATAGATTTTAACTAAATAAAATGAAAGAATATTAATCATGAACGAGTAATATTATCCCTAGTACGTTCTATAAATTTCAAATTTGTTTTTATTCTTGATTTAAAGCTAACTAAAATTAAATATCAGTAACATGCCTAAGCCAGTGATAATTGGTTGTGTTTACAATTTAAATTAATTGTACAGCTTTGTGAATAAATAATTACGTATTATAAAAAGCGGGAAATTTCTGAATACATTTTTATTGATCAATGACAATTATCTCAAATTTGTTTGCTAAAAAACTGTAGTATGCAATAATACTTTTTAAAATGGTATATAAAAGCGGGTAAAATGTATGATTAATTAAAACAATTAACTAATGCTAAATTATTGTTAAGTATAATACTACAATTATATTGTCTTCTAGGAATTATTTAATAATATATGTACTTTTAGTTTGCTTTGTAATAATTTAAAAAAATTCTATGAATAATTATGATATTTTCTTATGAAAACTTTAATTATATTGGATATACATGAATAATTAATGAATTTTATTAATAATAAATGTGTTAAATACAGGAGTAAAACAATTACATTGGTCCGAGTTTTTTAAAGAGACTGTAAAACAATTATTATTATGTGTTTTATCTCCTTTTTTAAAACAGAAATACGGTCATCTACAAAGAATGAAAGAGAACAGGTTGCCATAGAAGATTTCACTGTGGGTTCTAACTACATAGATGGAAAGGACTCAGAAAGGAGTGGACAGATGGTGTTATGAGAGCTATGGATGAGGAGTCTATAGGATTAATGAGGTTTTAGGTTACGGTAAATGACCTATTTTTTCTTTTTTTTAAATGTGCCCAGAAGACATCTGGAGGAGTATAGAACATGGCAAGAAGTAATAACACCGGAAATATATATATTACAATCACACATTGTTCTACTGCTAACTATTTAGAGAGAAATTCTTGTACACTATAAAACGTTTCACTAATCAAGTTATTTTTCAGAGTTTATTAAAGGAATGTAAATTATCACATCAATTAAAAATTTGGGGGAATATATTGATGTATTTTCTCCCCGCATAAGTAGCTTTATAATCAAAACATTTTGTGGTGTGGTATGCCACATAATAATCGTTTCTGTTTCTTATGTTATGAGAGTGGACATTGAAATTTTGCATAAAGTATTTTGATTAATGAGCATTATCACCTCAAAAATGTAGAGATAGGAAACTGTCAGCAATTTAAGCTCCTTAAATAGTGGTCTGCATGAGGTGAGCTGGTTAGCTTCCACCATACACCTAACAGCTTTCTTTTGAGTTTTAAAAACCCTATTTATATTACTCATATTAGAGTTACCCCATCTACTATTTCTATAGAAACCGCTATAATTTTTTTTCTTGTATGACCTTCTCATCTTCCCTCATAGCTAACCTGGTCCACCACGAAGTAATACTTACTATTAGCGAGAAAGGGAGTGATTGGAGCTAAATTTTGAAACAATAGAAATGGAATAGTAACAGAAACCTCAATGTACTGCACTTGGCCTACCGGCAAGGAAATCATTATAAGTTAACTAAAAATTTGTTTGATGAGACACAAAGATCGTCAAACAAAGAAAACACATTAATCTAAACAATTATAATAAATATATCTCCATAACAGACAGGTGGAGGGTTGAATTATTTGGACTTGGCTGCTAGTTCCAGGGCTATAAATAATAGTTCGGTTCTTGTCACAAGGTTAGCTAATTATATGTTTGAAGTATTTAAGAACAGCAGAGGTGGTATAGGGTTAAAAGGCACTAGTCAGAGTTATCTCCTTCGAAAGTAATGAATTTCATTATACAGCCAGACCCTTTGGTGAATGAAGTGAAGGTGTCATTTGCAAAATTGAAATGGTAGAAGCCGTTTATTGAGAAAATCGCAAAACGTGATAAACTGGAGGAGTAAACTACTACTTCCGTGTTTTCCTGATTTTGTTGAAAATGTTTGTGTTGGGTCCTTTTATGTACCTAAGTTACGTTGCAAGTTTCAACTTTATTCGCTATTCCGTTAAGTTATTTTACACACACGCGCGCGCAAACATACACACGCTAATAGCTAACAACATTTAATTTGGGTTCAGGGGGTCTGAAAACGTATATCCGGTGAAAACTCTATTTCGAAAAATCGATATAATTTTTAAACAATTTTTCATCCTGTATATTCATATAGGGGAAGAGAAAGTAAAGGTAGACAATGAATAAAAATTGAAATGTTGTAAAACTTATATTTTAGGGGTTTATGGTTATTTACAGTACAGTTGTCAAAACATTCGTGTATGGTAAGGCATGATGGAATATTGTGTTAGGGGTTTATGGTTACTTACAGTACTGTAGTCAAAATATTTGTTTACGGAAGTATTGTTTATGAATATGGTGTGTTATCCAGTAAGTCCAACATTTTCTACTTACATTTTTTGCCCTTTAACAATTTAGGGAAGAATAGTATTGTATTCATGTCGATTTTTCAAAAAATGAATTTGAAATCCTTCTTTCATCAAGTCATTGCTGGAGCAATGGGATGATCTGTAAAAAGTAAGTAATCCTTATTTTGCTAAAATGTCTTATTTGCTAAGCTAAAATTTCTTGCAAGCTTAGTGTTCATATAATGGAAGTATTTAGTTGATCATTTGTGTAGAAGAAGGTCGACAAAAAAATTAACCTAGCCTAAATTGATACATACACTCTTTGTCATACTTTGTTTTGTTGGTTTCACATAATTTATTTTTAAAAATACTACGTATTTCTAACATTGAGCACGTTTTTCTTTATTAAAGAATGTGTTAAATACTTCAGCCATTGTACCCTTTGTTTACCCATAGTAAAATAATAGCCCATGCCCCATACGGATGTTGCTGTGTGGGTCGTAACCTAAAGGCAGATTTGAACCTCAAGAGGTTTTTCTGCGTAAAACGAATAGTAGGTAGTTTACTCTGGGTTTAAAATTATGTTATCAGTATGGTAAGTTTCTGAAAAGATTCTATTTTCTACCTTGCAAATGACACCTTCACTTCATTCACCAGAGTCTGACTGTATAATGGAAGTCATTACTTTCAGAGAAGATAACTATGATTAGTGTCTTTTGTTCTTAAATGGTTCAGTCATTTAAATGACTGATCACGTGTAAAGAAAGAGAATGATTTTTTGTAGCTTTGGAACTAGCCACATATGGACAAAAATCCATATTTTTCTAAACTTGTAATAGATACCAAATAGAAAACTTTGAAAAAGTGATAAGGTTAAACTGAAATTGTCCACTTTTTAATGAACCTATCTTACGGTCTTTTTCACTTTATATCTCTAATGCAACGCTTGTTTAACATCATCTGAAAGTTTCTTGTACTCGTTGCTTTGTAATAAGCCTAAATTAAAAAATGACTGAAATCCCGAAGAAAAGCCTACGTTTAAAAGCGTCTGGCTCTACACTAGTTCTCGAATGCTGATTAATTTTTACATGTAAAACTTTGTACTACATAAAGCTGAAAAAAATTAATTTGTAGGAAAAATTTTCCGAATTTCAAGGCTTGTAGTTGATTGAAATTGTTGCCACATCTAAGTTCGTTTGTTGAGTCAGCATAAACTTAATGTAAACTTAATTTAAAAAGCAACAAACAAACATTTGAACTTTTTATTATGTGAATGGAATTTGAATTATTATTTAAGTTTTTGTGTGTTGTACAAATGTATGAAACAAGCCTTTTTATTACTTCAGTTCATTTAATTTCATATTTATTACTTCAATTAAAATATTAATATTATAAATATGTATAAAATATAATTTTTTTGTCCTAAATTCTCTTACTACTGGGTGTCTTTCATTTTTGTCCATTTTCCTTGTAGTTATAACTTCTAAGAAAATGAACGATTAATGGAACTGATTAGAAAAAGAAAATGAAAGTTTTAAGGACTCCTATATACAATGGATGACAACCGGTTGACAACATTATCAATTTTACAATTATTAATTACCATTAAGAATTTGGTTTAAAGAAGGAAAATGTGCTAATCTTGCGTAATGGGACAATTTTTATTTTCCACTAAACTCTAAATGGACCGTAAACGCATTTTACTTCCCTTCGTAGAAGCTAAATGATGACATTTTTTATTAATTATAATTGAAAAACAAAACGGGCAACAATATTTAATAAAGTCTAATCGAAACGACTTAGGGGTTGTTAGTGCTACAATTATTTAAAAAACTTTAAAATTCGTACTATGTACACTCATTACCATATGCCGTAGAATTTAGTAATCGTTTGAGTCACAAAAAAATAGATAGAGTTATATGATAAGTTTACATAAATAATCCCAATAAAGCAAAAGGGAAATACTAAGAGAAATAATAAGATGCGCCAACACCGCCCCAACTATTCCGAATGAAATGGCTTGCACTTGTTTGCAAACTGAGAAGATTCTTCTCCTGTAGGAGCCTAGATTGTAAATGAACATTGGAGTACGAAACTTAACATCAGACTGTAGAATAGCAGTCTATGTTCCAGTACGTCGTTGAACGATGATCTAATTCAATTAACCAAATTGTTGTCAATTCAAGAACTAATTTAAAAATAATCATAAATAATAAACAAAATTAAACAATTTCTAATTTAAATATTCTAAACAGTAATTAAATTTATCAAAATGAGTTATAAGAAGAAAATAAAACATTCAAAAAATTAATTCCAGAAACCAAATTTATCTCAAATTAATCAAGAAAACAAAAGATAGTATAATTTTAATAAAATAATTTGAAGTAATAAGAAAAAAAGTAAAGGAAAATATTAAAGTATCAAGAACCTAATTAGTCATAGAACATAAAAGAAATTAGATTATTTTAAAATATGAAGAAAAGATTTAAATAAAATTTATGCAACACTATAAAACCAATTGCAACAAAGACTCAACGTCCCATTTTATTTCCTTTCAATGGATGGACAAGCAGCAAGATGAAGACTCCGAGGATAATTCAAATAGTAACTATTAAAAAATAATTAATTTTGACCTCATAGCCAAATGTTAATTAACATTCAATTTGATATTGAAATAAATAATTGTAATAATATTAATAATTCATTAACATACTCGTAGTATCAACAGTAAATAAGAATAAATATTCGATAATTTTTAAAATCATTTTCTTTGTCAATTTATTTAATTTTAACTTTTCTTCTTCCCGATGGATCTTGGGCTAAATCAGACAAAGAGAAGGCCGACATGTTTTCCGATCATCTAGCGCGCGTATTTCAGCCCAATGACAATTCTTTACCTGGTTTCACCTCAGATGTAGAAAATTTCTTGTCTTCACCATTGAATTTGTCATTGCCTCCGGAAAACTTCACAAGAAGGGAAGTGCAGGCGGCTGTCCAACAACTACCATCAAGAAAGAGTCCGGGGTACGATTTAATAACGGCGGAGATTCTTCAGAACTTACCATTATGTGGATATATCCTTATAACTCAAATATTCAATTCCATCCTCAGAACGACGCACTTCCCGATTCAGTGGAAACTGTCTCACGTCGTCCTATTTCTGAAGCCAAATAAACCACCAAGTACTCCATCTTCGTATCGGCCAATAAGCTTACTCCCAACTTTATCCAAATTATTCGAAAAATTATTACTAGCCCGCTTATTACCGATTTGCAACGAAAATAACATAATACCACACCATCAGTTTGGTTTCAGAAGCAGGCACTCAACGATTCATCAGTTACATCGATTGACGGACCAGCTAGCTGTTGCGCTGGAGGAGAAGAAATTTACCACCGCTGTCTTCCTAGATGTTCAAGCAGCCTTTGACAAAGTTTGGCATCCAGGTCTGTTATATAAATTGAAAAGATTCCTCCCGGATACGTATTATCACGTACTGAAAAGCTTCCTAGAAGATCGTTTCTTTGTAGTGAGGCAAGGATCATCAGTTTCTGACTACCAAAATATAGGTGCAGGAGTTCCACAAGGTTCTATACTCTCACCACTACTGTATACAATTTACACTGCGGACTTACTATCTGATCCAAGAATAACGGTAGCAACATACGCTGACGATACTGCTATCTTGACTTCATCCCACGATTTAACGCAGGCCAGTACCAACTTACAACACTTTCTCAACACAATTGAAATTTGGCTGAAAAAGTGGAGATTAAAAATAAACACTAATAAGTCAGTACATATAAGATTCTCATTATGTAAAGGAGAAAGTCCTACGGTATTCCTCAACAACGAACCCATTCCACAAAAGAACACAGTAAAATACCTGGGCATCACGATGGACAGACGACTAACCTGGCAAACACACATCCACAATACACGACTGACTTTGGATAAAAAAGTAAAACAATTATACCACCTCATAGGACGCCATTCCCGATTACCGTTACGTTCAAAATTACTCATTTATAAATCATTCATTCGGCCAATTTGGACTTATGGAATTGAAATCTACGGAACAGCAAAGCCAAGTAATATCAGAAAACTACAGGCATTTCAATCAAAATTATTACGACTCATCACCAATGCTCCATTCTACATTAACAACAGAATACTACATGACGACCTCAAAATAACACACATAAAAGATATGGCATACAGCTGCTACAGAAGATTCTTCGGAAAACTTCAAAACCATCAAAATCCATACATCAAAAACTTATCATCTCGTACTCTTCCTGGAAATCCTCGCCGACGACTTCGCCGTTCATGGAATAGAGACCTGCTCTTATAAGACAATGACTCGTGGCACCTACAAAGATTAGCCACTGGGTCTAATCTTTGTTATTGTAAAATTATCCTATGTTAAGACCAGCTCATTTGCTTATTGTAAAATTTTACAGTTGCAAATAAATATTTAAAGAGAAAAAAAAAAAAAAAAAAAAAAAAACTTTTCTTCTTTAAGTCAATTTATTTTAATTTCAATTCATATTTCATTTCATTTAATTTCTTTAAATTATATTACATATTTGGCGCCCAACTTGGTGCAAAAACATTTATAGTGGTGCATTAATTTCATTTCTTTACAAGTCTACTGTTAACACATACATGGCGACATTGTACAGCGGTAACAGAAAGTTCAACTGTGGGCTTATTTGAAGTTTGTGTTACTATAAGAAAATAATTGAGTAATACTGATGGGGAAGATTTTGTTTAATTTTAAAAAGAAGACCCGCATGCCACACGTTGTCAAAGGCTTGCTTGATGTCAAGAAATGCCGTGGAGCAATATTTATTTTCTTCAAGTGCTTTGTAGATGTTGTTTACAACTCTGTGAATTTGCTCAATCGTACCATGACCTTCTCTGAAACCAAACTGGCAATTCGGAATGAGATTTATGGCATCCAGTACTCAATTAATGGCATCAGTATTACTCAATTATTGCATCTTATTTGGAGGACCGATACTTTACAGTGAAATATAAGGACGAACAATCATCTCTAAAATTAATTGAAGCTGGTGTTCCTCAAGGAAGCGTGCTGTCTCCTGTTTTGCACACCACTTACACTTCTGATCTTCCACAAAATGACAACACTACAGTGGCAACATTTGCCGACGACACAGCCATTCAGGCAATACACGAAGATGCACAAATTGCATCTCATAACTTGCAACAACACTTAGACAGCGTACAAAATTGGCAAAAAAGTGGCGTATAAAAACAAATGAACACAAGAGTCTGCACGTCACATTTACACTAAAACGAGAAACATGTTCACCAGTGTTTTTTAACAACGTACAAATTCCACAATCCGATTCGGCAAAATATCTTGGCCTCCACCTGGACAGGCGTCTAACATGGAGGACTCACATATGGAACAAACGAAAACAGTTAAATCTTAAATACCAACAGCTGTATTGGATGCTTAATGGAAAATCCAAATTATCGGCACAAAACAAATTGTTGCTTTATAAAACTGTACTTAAACCTGTGTGGACATATGGGATACAACTCTGGGGCACAGCAAGTCACAGTAACATTGAAATAATTCAACGGTTTCAGTCAAAAATACTTCGAAACATCATGGACTCGCCTTTATACATATCCAACACTATATTGCACAGAGACACGAACACTCCCACGGTACACGAAGCTATACAGAATTTTGCACCAGTTACCAAACAAGACTTGAAAATCATCAGAATCCAGAAGCCATCAATCTTCTAGACAACAATGGAACACACAGAAGACTATGCAGACTACACCCTACAGATTTATTTTAATATGTGATTGTGTAATTTATTTTACATTCCTGGCAAGATCAATTCAACAAAATGGGAAATTTTATAGAGTAATACCAAGGGGTATTACTTACTCAAGATTTATACCTACAACACGTCTACTCATTGTTCTATAAATGCAGATCGTAGATTTACAGTTATTCCAAAAAAAAAAAAAAAAAAAATAAGAAAATGGCTCGTGAGTCCTCGCTTATGCGACTTTGGACAATAAAGAGTGTAGGCCTATGTGGTGTACACGACTCTCAAGTGTCAGCATTACATGCGAAACTCACTTGGAAGTAACCGATCGGGTAAAGCATACTAACAGCGGACAATTTTTTTTCTTTACAAATGTGTATCGTAGAAATGTACAAAATGTATAATCGTAGGCGGCTATAGAATACGAGTTTCTAAGTTAAACGTTCAAAAGTCTACGTGTGTGTCGGTTTTGTGTCCTCAGTACGCAGGTGTGTATCAATACCAATGTTTCACAATGACCTAATCACAAACAAACACACACACACACACACACCAATCGCTAAAAACATGTTTTTTGGGTTCCGGGGGTCTGAAAATATATTCAGTGAAAACTTGATTACGAAAAGTCGATATGAAAATTATACTTTCCTGCCCAATATTTAAACATACATTGCAAGAAAAAGTAAAAATTAAAGTATGTTCGAACTTTTTGATTTTGAAAAAATAAAATTAGTAGACTGTTATATAAAGATAAAATTTGCAATCTGGTATAAATTACATGGTGATTCACTTTCACTCCTTTAATTCCTTACAAATCCCTTACTAGTGTCAAAAGGAAAATTAATGACACACTTCATTTAATGGATAAAAAAAGACTAAACTCCTTCTATTTATACCCAAATGAAAAATCAGAATTTCAATTTCTTTTTAACTCTATCCCTTAGTTGTTCGAAAATTAAAACTAAAAGACGAAAATATAGCAAGGACTTCCTACAGAACTAATTGGGTCCGTTATCTTTTACATAAATTGAAAAAGGTTCTACTCAAAAACGGAAATTAATGTCATACCTTTTGGTGAAATACTCCGCTGGTAAAACGTTTACATTCCTGTTTTTTAATCTTACATTTTATAAAACAATTACATTTGTCTCTGTTGAAAAATAATTAATTTAATTCATTTTAACGTATTCAGATTAAATTTGAGTTTTAATTCATGGAATTTCTCAACGTTTACATTAAACTGAAAATGTTGTTTAAGAATAAAAATACCAGTGATTTAAATAAAAAATAAAATAACCCATTAGTTCCCGTTCAAAACTGTTCACATTTAACCCAATCGTTGGCTTCGCAAAAGGTGGAGCAGAGATTTTGAATAAATTTAACAAGTCATAAGATTGTTTTTAGATTTTTTACTTCGGTGAGTTTTAATGTAGAAAATAGTGGGTTTTGATTTGTAAAAATTTCAAGACCCTAGACAGGAATCGACCTGGGGCCTCCGTGTTGTAAGCTAGTACCCTAACCACTATGAGGTAGGTTTTCTTCTTAGTAAAAGAATATTTCTTAATCCACAATGTGTGTAGGATGCAATCTATTCAGTTAAAGAACAATAAGCAACCCCATGACACAATAACATGAGAATAATACGTGTGACGTTTAAATGAGATACAGTCTTGTACAAACTCAGGACGACCGTTCCTGACGGAGTATCGTTACCATCAAAGTACAACGGTAATCAGCGGCTAGTATTGGAATTCGTTTAAAAGTAACTTTTACCAGGATTTGAACCACGGAACCCTCATATGCAAAAATCAGCTGTTAAACAGCTAACTCGCGTCAACGACTTTACCACTAGTCCAACCCGGTGGATTTATAAACATATTAAAAATATTAATACATGTATTTTATCTGTTTTTTTATATTTTAATTTGCATCAACATCTTGGTTATTAGCGACTACTTTGGATTGTGGAGTATTTTTTTAACAAAATAAATATTTTTTTTTGAATTGCGGAATGGTGGGTTTGAAATTGTAATAATTTTCTATACCCTGGCAAGAAATCGAAATCCGGAACCTCCGATTTACAGCGTAGCACGTTAACCACTGAACTTTGGAGGCGGCCATCTCTAATACATCAATTTTATAAAAACTCATGAAATTTAAACTTGAGGGTCTACTTAAAATGGTAAAGTGATTTAAAATAAATCATAAATATATTTTTACTGATAATGCAGAGCTGCACAGTTTAAAGAGTTTAGTTTTAAAGTGAGAAAACAATAAAAATGCAGCGTACAATGATGAATAAATAGTAAAACAGTATTGTTTGTATGGGAAATGCGTACAGAAATAGTTCTGATTTTTGACCCCTTTATTAAATTTATCAGCTGCTTTTTGTTTCATCTTTTAGTATTGTTTCTTTTACACACTACAGAAGAATTCCCTATGGTAGTAATATTAAGGGAATAACCGAGACCAAAAAGTATCCCTACTATTTCTTTATGGATTTCCCATATGAAAAACACAGCCTTGCAGTTGGTACTTTATACCACTTTTTCTTTCAAAAATTTCATGTGAAACACTCACACAATTTTCTCTTGTCAATGTATAAAATATAGCTTCGGTTTAATCATGCATAAACAATGTAATATGAAAACATAACCGAATTTTAATCTTGAGTGAATATTTCAAAATGAAAATCAAACTCAGTAGAACTTGAATATACAAAAAAACTAATGTTAATTAGTGACTAAACTGAGCTCGGTAGAAAAACATGCTTTAATTAAAGTTGTAATTTTTTTATTTTCTATAACTTTGGTTATACGCACAATTTTGTCCGCAAATGCATAGTAATGCCAATATATTTTTAACGCTTTTTATGAACCAAATTGAGAAAACTACTGGTTGACGCGTCGTAGATCAAAAATGTTCGAAATTAAAGTTGTAGGTTTTTTAATTTTCTACAACTTTAATTGTGCACTTTGGACCAAAATGAATATTAAGGTCGCAATTTAAAAAATAAACAACTATTTTTACCACATTTCTCCAAGAATTTCAGCAGACGTGGCACTTACACTACACTGTAGAGAACAAAAAATTTAGTAATAAAGGTGATTTTTAAAAAAGATTGTAAAAATATATTTTGAGAAAAATCGCAAAAAGTAAAAAATTGCACGAATAAACTACTACTTCTGGTATATCGATTTGATGAAAATTTTTGTGTCAAGTCCCTTTGTGGTACCTAGCAGAAGTTTCAAGTTTCAACTTTGTACTTAAGATAGTTTGTTAACACACCCACAGACCGACCGTTAAAACGGGTTTATTTGGGTTAATGTGGCCTGAAAACGTGAATTTCCGGGGAAAACAGGATTTCGAAAAATCGAAATAAAAACAATACTTTTCCTCATGTATTCATATAAGGCAAGAGAAAGTAAAATTTATTCAATTTTTTGAAAAAAACAAAACCTCTTTAAGGATTTTAGATAAGAAATTAGTTTAAATAAATAACAGCGTCTTTGTTGTTTTTGGTTATTTTATAACGGTTGTAAAATTACGATCTAATCCCCACAAGGATATGCCAAATTTGTAAGATATTTATATTATCCTCACAAAGGTATGCCAATTTGTAATAAATTATATTATCCCCACGAGGGTATGACAAAATTTGTAATAAATAATTAAATTAGTATTGTTTTCTTTATTGGTGTTGTATCAGCTTTCAAGTTTGATTTTATTATTTTTCCAATTTACCTTGTCCCCTATTTCATTCAATAAAGCATTATTCACATTTAACTCATTATGGGTTTTATTTAATTAATATAACTCTTTATCAAACTTAACAATCTTTACTTCATTTCATATATATTTTCATAATTACAACAATTTGTACCGTAATGAATAAATATTCTTTAAATGTATATCTATTTTTATAATTATTAATGAATGAATATTTCAATATTTTAATTTGTTACGTATCTTAATTGATCTGTTTTCACAATCTTTGAACGATTTAAATATTTCTTTCAATTCTTCTATTAGACGAATGTCTTCATCAATGTTTTTATACATCTGCCATTAAAAGGTTACCAGATAATCACTATTATTATAAAGTTGAATAATTTGTGTCTCTTTTAATAACATGAACGTTGGTGGATAAACTATTTCATCTTCTAATATATATATTTATTAGTATTTTTTAAGAACGAATGTGGGACCTACTAGCTGGCTTGATATTCAGCCCCACACTAAAATAATTTACAATTTTTATTTTCTTCTTCTTAGTTGCCTAGTAACCATATTTTGTTAATGAAAATTAAATAATTTTTAAATATTTATCTTAATCAGCTGGAATTATTTATATTTATTTAAATAGACTCAAATGTAAACAACTCCAGATGTGCATTAAATTGTCTCCTTACACGGTCTTCCAATTAGCGAACAGATGAATACACACAATTGTAATATTTTGTTATAAAGAGAAAAGATTTTACCTCATTATATACCTTTACGTTTACAGTTTTCGTAGACCAGAGACTTCTCTAGGTAATATACTCTGTTTTATGTATAAATATATATTTTTCTAATCAGGCACGTACGCGGGGGGACTTGAGAGGCTTCAACCTTCCACGAACAAAAATTCAAATTACATACCAGACTAATATGCCGCGGGTCCCTGGTTCAATTCACCGGATTCAGCCCCCACCGAAAATATTTCTAAACTCAACCAACCCTATCTCCACCCGAATCAAAATGCTGGCCACGATCCTGATTATAACCATCAATTATATTTAAATCTATTTTTTAAATTCTTTGGAGTTCTCCTATTTAGTGATATTAACGTTAAAATACCAAACAATTATTGCTAAATATTTTTCATCCAATTTAATAGTTGTTAGTAACATATTGTCGTGGATAAATAGGTAAAGGCGAAATCATATAGAAGGTATCGAGATCCATCCCTAGTAAAGGATTTAGGAAATAAAACCCATATATTTTGTTAAAAAAACATGGCTTACATTTTACATTCAATATAACTCTATTAACAAATTAAAATGCCATCAGTAAAAAACCGGAATATTTTATTGAAGAGGAACTTTGAATAAAATCTCTACGTTGATTTACTGTCTGTTCGCTGACAACTGCGTACCACAACGAGTTGGTAAATGGAAGCTGCTACTACAAAATAGTTTTACACTGGTACGCAAACCACCATTCTAAATTACGGTGTGTATGCAATAAAAACGTACTCACGTACAACATTTAAAACAATAAATCTTACTGCTTTTACAATTTAAATTTCTTGTCATAAAATAAACTCAACATTTCTGTAAAGTTCGTAGCGTATTTTTAGCTTCTCTGTCATACCTGAAATATCTATTCTGAAAATTGATCCTGTATCACCTTTGAATTAGGTTTCAAAGGGACCGTTTTGGGCTAAAATTATTCAAAGATATTATAAGTATTATTTTTATAAACCGCAGCAAGTAAGCTGTTTGAGAGCACTGTACTACTCAAATAAAACTTTCACTAATGACAATAGTCATCAACAACGCACAGTGTTTTTAAACGAAATGTTGACAAATTAATAAATACTCCGTACAGTTCCAACCTTGCCTCGTCTGATTTTTATTACTTCGTGAAGTTGAAGAAACATATTAGGAGAAATGCGTTTTGTCAATGAGAAAGAAGTGAAAAAACTGTTAAAATATATCTACGCAAATTGGACGGTAATTTTTATAGAGAAGCATTTGACTTACTTTTGTACTTCTAGAACAAGGGTAAAATATCACATTTTTAAAATAAAAACGTAGACTATGTAGATTTCATTTACTTTATTCATTTCCATAGTTATATCAAATGACTATTGTAATTAAATAAAAAAGGATTTTACTTTTTGAAAACCCTTCTTATTAATTAACAAATAATGAAACTTATAATGCGATATTTTTATCGTTAACTAATTAGGTTTTAATAAATAAACTGTTTTAAAAAATTATGAATAGTAATTTTAACGGGTTTTAAAAGTTTTATTACATTTCTCGTAATTCTGATCTTTTGTTCACTTTAGAGGCCTTTCACCGATTTTCTTTTTATAGCAGATTGGACCTCTTCAAATAAGAAAATTCATTGGTCCGTGCATTTTGTAGACGTCATTAGGCTTTTTCTTGAAAATGCTTTTCTGAAGTTTACTACAGATTTTCCAACTATGTCTTTACGTAGTCTTTTTTTTAGTAAAAAATGAATTTATTGAATTAATTTAATTTCAACTGGAAAGTTTTAGTTAACATAATAAAATATATTTATAATTTATTTATAAATGTAAAACATTTCTTTTTCAATTTGAAATCTTATGAATGGGTTGTCATCATTAGCAAAATTACTACGTTGGAGAATCTAGCCTTTTATTAAAAATTATATCAATACTGTATATAGTGTAAATAAGTCTAAGAACTTTTCAAAAAAATTAACTTAATATAAAAAGACATAGTTAAAAGAAACTTTATAACATCCGGCAATCAAATCTAAACAATATTAAGGAACAAGTTTATCCATGAAAGCCTTATTAAAAATGTTTAAATCTGTTCAATAGATTATGTTTAATACAAAATTTATTATTATGTTAATGTTTTTTTAAGAAATCTACAGCTTAGAATCGTAGGTTGTACCGTTATAAAGTACAAACAATGGAAGTTATGGTAATTCGTAATTACTGTAACTTCCAGAACTAAGGTAAAACCCATCAACTCTTATATGGGAAAAAACCCATTGTTAGAAATAGGTACATTAGAATAGCAGTTAGAAAATACGTTGTAAATATAGCCAACTGTCAATCATCTGATACGGAGATTTTATTGCCGGCCGCATTGGCGTAGTCGGCAACGTGCTCGCCTCTCATCATGTGGTCTTGGGTTCGAATCCCACTCAAGCATGGCATATTTTCATACGTTACAAATTATCAGTTCATTCTTCACCGTCTGCATTAGCAGTAATGCAGAACAGTCGGATGTTAAACCAAAAAAAAAAACGGGATAGTAATCATTAGGCGGTTGTATTACCCCCCACTGTGTTTTTGGTCTTTCTTTCATTTGCAAACTTACAGCCAATCATTGGCATGGTTCTCCTTCCTTTTGACCTTCCAGGTTGGTTGAACAGTTGGTGGGAGATAGAGGCATGTAAACCAGAGATTTCCTGGTTTCAAATGCAGGAGATTGAAATTAGTTCCATTTGGAATAGTTTTTTAAGAAGCAGGAGGTAGAAATTATTTGAGAGGTGAACAGGAGGAACACAAGAAGAAGAAAGAGAAGAAATATTTAGCTAAAAGGAATTTAGTAAATTTCGTATATATTAAGGGTGTTTAAAGTTTTGTTTTAATTAAAGACACGAGAGAAAAAGGTTGGCTATTATTAAAGTAGGTTAGGGTAAGTTAAAGAAATAGTTTTGTTTACCATTTATGCATTAAAGGTTTTAGTTTAATGCGAAAAAAGCATAGTTTTATTTTTATTTTCTCATGCTCTACTGCTAGAACTGGCTCCCAATATTTATTTTATCATCTTCTTTAAATCAGTATTAAAGCATTTGCTCACCGGTCAAGATTTTAGGTGTTACAAGTTTTAAAAGCAGACAGAGTAATCATCGGTCCTTCCTTCGTTACGCATGATAAAAAGCCTCTAAAATAATAAAACTACTTCAGGAAGTACCAGCCTTACAGATGGGAATCACCTTTGTACTTAATGCAACGCATACAAGACACTGAACTTCAAGCGGATTTTGGTATCAACATAGACAAAGTAAACTGAACTTTCTGATAACCCTGCGAAGATGAAGAGAAATGCCTACGAAACAGAAAGTAAAGAATAATGCAAAGTTTTAAGATTATTATTTGGGAAGTTGCGTAACTAATATTTATTGCTTTAGGTGATTTTAACACAAGAGATAGAAATATTTTCATTGCACATTTTTTGCTGAAAGAAGATTCATGCCCATTTTCAGAATTTGAACACGTTGGAAAGTCATGGAAATCATATTCATTTTATTTAGGTAGTTACCTTATTTTAGCGCTAGGAAAAAGTGATATAAAAATGCAAGAGCCTGTATCCGTTTAGTTCCTGTACCATTTTATTTCTTTGCGTATACCGAATTCGAGCTTTCTCTTTTGATCTGAAACATAAATGTTAATCATCTCATTGTTAATATATTGCGACTACACATAAACCTTTACCGTATGATTTTAATTTCATAAAGTTATTGAAAAATTTAATGATTTCCTTAAATTCATACAAAATGATTCGTGAATAAAATCTGAATTATCATCCTTCTCATATCACCTTTTCATCTCATACGGCAAAATAATTTCTCGTTCCAATGACGAAAAAGGGTATCAAAATGTTAACGTGTATTGATACGATTAAAATACTTTCCAATAATAAGTAGGCCTACTATTGTTTAATTAAATTTCATTAGCGATATATTTTTATGTGTATTAAACTGAATTCTTTTAAATTTTAAAGCTTTGGTATATATCATTTTGATAGATCATTGGGAAACTTTGTAAAGAATTTGATTTATTTTCTAGAAAAAAAATTACCAGGTAATGTAGATTTCACGAACAAACAGGCAATAAGAACTCTATCTATGGTAATGAATTGCAGAGGCCTGCAGTCCGATCTTTCAGGGGAATAAATTACCATACTAAAACAGTAGGATATAGAGAGAGTGGGGAAGAAAGAAACATACATTGACCCTACTTTAATGTGACAATGGGATCTGCAAACCGCAATTCCTATGAATTACGCATTAGTGTAGTTAAGTCTTCTGTTCGGGTTAAGTTGATGATTTACTTCTACTTTCAAAAAGCTTTGAATAAGTAGTAAAGTATAGTTAAATGATGGACTTTTATTGTCATTGAAGATTCAAAAAAGTTTACCTATATAAAATGTTATTCTCTACAAACACCATTCCTTTGGTTTGTTACCCCACATGTATTTTATATAATATCATAAAAATTGTTTAAAACGCATTTATTGTCCTGCCAAATTGATTGAAATTAGATCAAAATAAAAAAATATTAAAGAAAAAAGTAACAATAAAACAAATTTAAACATTACACTAGTTAGAATAGCAGTCACGGTACGGTGTCAAAATAAAAATTTGCAAAATTTTGACTCACCTGTACTCGTGAATAAGGTAATTTATGTGAATTTTTAATACGGTAGCGTAGTTAAAATTTCAACTGGTCACTCAGCGAAGGAGATCAGTGACATTTGTTAAGTCCGAATTAAACTCTTTTACCCACTTATACCATTACTGTGGTCTCAGCACTTTTCACTATTATTTCAACATTCTTAAGGAAATTTTCACCAATTTTATACAAATAAAATATTGTATAGCATATTGTATAAATATTGTATAAATATTGTATAAATATTGTATAGCAAATATCTAATCACTGAACATTGCTCTCCCGGCATACAGGTTTCACTCACAGTTGACATTTTGAAATTCACAAAAGGGGTTGCATTTTATTAATTTCGATCGAACAGCTGATGAACAGTATTCCTGTGACTGCCAACTTGATCCTACAAAATTCATAGTCAGTTAACCGTTTTTCCCCCACAGTAATTAGTCTCTTAAATAGATTATTATAGACTTAAATTGGTCTCTATGAAAGATACATTGAATTAAAGAGGAGAAAATTCTCTATCCAATAAAACTAAACCTCTTAAAAAAATAATGAATAGTGCGGAGAAAATTGAGTTTAAAGAAAGGTGATGACGCATGCCTGATTTCTGGCTTCCAGGTTAGCAAGGGTTAATAATTTAACATCCCTTGTAATAACATAAAAATAAATTTAACATTTAAAAAAGAGGAGAATAAGAACACCTGGCCAGATTATAGAAGAAAAACATACAAAGGAATTAAAGAGTAGCGGAAAAGTATAAAATATAAACCACTGATTCTTAGATATAGAAAACTAAAAACTAAAAAAAATGAACGAAGCAAGTAAAGCAAACAAAACGAGTGATATTGTACAAGCATTTTTCACTGTAAAATAATACTGCAGTGTTTCTAATACGATATATTCCGTTTTAAAAATTGAATTATATTTCTTTATCCAATTTGTGTACTTTACAAGGAATTGCAAGTAGATGCTTAGATACAATAAAGTATCTAGGTACTTGATATTTCAGCGAGTTGTGTTCTACTAAGTTACATTACCATGTTACTTTATATTCTTTATTTATTCAAGTTGTTATTATAATATGTACTACTTAATGTAAACCAATTTTGAAGTTTTTCTTTCCTTACAGTTTTATTCAACTCATGAAATGAAACTTGCAATTAAAATTTTTCTTTTAAGTATTTTTGTGTTTTTACAATCTGTGTTACCAAACTAATAATAAGTTTGTGACGTGCTCGCCTCTCATCATGCGGTCCTGGGTTCGAATCCCACTCAGGCACGGCATATTTTCATACGTTACAAAAAATCATTTCATCCTCCATTCTACAATAGTTACACCCCACGTCGTCGCTAATGACCGTTGCAGTTGATGCGACGTTAAATATATAAATTTAAAAAAAAGTTAATGTGAAATAATTTTGAATTTATTTTAAAAAAATGACAGCAGCATTATCGAACTCACACTGTAGACACTAATCACCATTACCATTAACTACCATTGATCCTCGTGGGGAAGTTCATTGACCAATCATTTAAGCCTTCTCCATGGGTTTTCCGGAATGAACGGCGAATTTATTCTATATAACAGTGGATTGGTTTGTGCTTGTCGAATTTTTAAATAACGTAAAAATCAGAGTCAGAGTAGATTGTTGTTGACATTAGTAGGATTCTTGTTGAATTTTCATCTAAAAACTTTAAAGTGTCTATTTTAGTTAGATTCATTAAACAAACGGCAGTGAATTTCATTGTAAATTTTTTTGCAATGTCTACGTTTATACCACATATTTTATAGCACATTGTGAATAAATATCAATGCAACAATACGTTAAGGAATGTACTGATAATCAATAAATTTACTTAAATGTTTGCACTAAATTTCGTATAATGTCAGATAAAAGGTTCAAAATTTTCAAATACCAAAAACTGTGTTTGGATTTCTGCAATAATTATTTCAATGATCAGGATAAAATTCAATACAAGCCCCTAAATATTTTTATTTCCCAGAATAAAACGAAGAAAAGAGCGTGTTCTATTATTGTTTACGTATTTTTAAAAGTATTCCTTCTGATAAAAAATATAGGTTCATTAATATTCTATGTCTTCCGTCATGTTAATATAACTTTTAAAAAAATTCCTTTCGAGAGGCTATATACAATTGTAATTTATTAAAATCAGCAGTATTTATAATAATGTACGTGTGTAATATCCTACTTTCGTCTTGATTGAGTAAATCACCCAATTAAACCCTTGTCAGTTCTCTATTTATTAGATCCCAAAATTCAGTATCTCTATTGCCTCTATTTTGTTGTAGATGTAGGAGTGACTATGCTCTCTCCTCTGGATTTGTGTGATAAATTAATTTTAAGTGAATATAAGGGTATAATAAAGTTTTAATGGTGTGATTTACTGTATTTATATTGAGGTTATGGGTATGATAGGGATTTTACCTAGTCGGGGACAGTTTTATGTTTAAAATTGTTAAGGTTACGTTGTTATTTGTGTACCTACTATTTTTGTGTCCCATATTTTTTGTGTTACAGAAAATGAAATAGTAATCAGTTACTTAATAAATAATTTGTGTGTCACAAAATTTTGCTTTCTTCAGTTTGTTATTTCAGTGGTTACGAAGGCAAACATTTTGAATTTCTTTGGTTTTGGCAATTTTTGGAAATATTTAACGAAAATTAATTTTTAAGTAAGTAGTTGTCCATGAAATACAAGAGCACAAAATTTCACAATTTAAATGTTTTTTATTTTCAGTAAAAATATTATAAATCAGTTTAAGTTATTATACAGTATTGATACAATTCTCTTTGCAGACAGCAGAGAAGGGCTACAGATCTTGGTTGATCGTATTGTCCAATACTGCGAGGGGTATGGAATGGCACTGAATACAAAGAAAACAAAGATCATGGTGGTCAGCAAGAACAAGATTGACGAGGTTAGAGTTTATGTCAAGGGAACACCTCTGGGCAGAGTACATAGCTATCAGTACCTGGGTTGTGAACTAAATGAAGAATGGGATCGTAGTAGGGAAATAAAACGACGCATTGAGATAGCCAGAAATACTTTCAATAAGATGAAGGCAATACTATGTAACGGAAAACTGAGCATAGATATTAGAACAAAAGTACTGAGATGCTATGTATTTTCTGTCCTATTGTATGGAGTTGAAGCCTGGACAAACACAGAGACGATGGAGAAAAGACTCAGTAGCTTTGAAATGCGGTGTTACCGAAGAATGTGGAGAATATCCTGGACAGAGCACATAACAAATATGAAAGTGCTAAGAAGAATGAAGAAGGATAAGGAACTGCTCAAAACTATAAAGAATAGGAAAATGGGATATTTCGGTCACATTCTAAGGAACGAAAAGTATGAATTGATGCGGCTGGTCATACAAGGGAAGGTGGAGGGCAAAAGGGGATCGGGAAGACGACGCACATCCTGGTTGAAAAATTTACGACAATGGTGTGGAAAAACATCAATAGAGCTTTTCAGGACAGCAGCAGATAGAGTGAAGTGGGCCATGATGATCGCCAATGTCCTTAGGGATGGGGCACCTTAAGAAGAAGATTGAACAGAGATTATGGAATAACATTTCAACTGGATATTTAATTTAGTTATAAATAAGAAAAAATTATTTTAGGTTCCAGTGCACTAGTATATTTAATTTACTTTGGTGATGAAAAATACGCTGCTGTAGAAATAAAAAGCGGGATTATTTTTAACGGTTAAATAGTGTATATACTGTAAACCAAACTGTTTAATTAAAAGCTTGAGGTCTCTGACAAAAATGAGGGTGAAACAACAGTATAATCTGTGTATGTGTTTTCATATTACATTACATACCAAACGAACAATATTACTATGTTATTTTTATGTAATGGATTGTGTGTATTTTGTTTTAGTGATGAATCTTATTATAAATTTAAATTATGCAGAATAATAGTTTATTTTTATTTACTTTAACTTCGTGTGATTTGATGTATGGATATTCATTTACATACAACGGGTATGCAAAAATTATCAGCACACATCAAACTTTTATTAAGGTTACGTATGATCGTACAATGTGGAAATAAGAAGCCCCTTTTTACCAAGAGCTAATGGCGTCTATAGAGGGGAATGAATGAGTAGAGGAGTGTAGTACTTTCTTGCATTTGGGAGGGGGTGGAAAAATAATTTTGAAGGCCGACTATCCGATTTGGTAAACAGTATAGGATGGAGAAGACAAAGACAAATCTTTCCATTAAAGATTTGTTAAGATATCTCTTGTTTTACTATGATGAACATAAAGCAGTCTCCTGTAAAAACTTCCGGAATAGTCCCCAATCAAATTTCCAGTACGGGACTGCTCGAAGCTAAAAGGATAGACAAAGAAACAGTGTAGAATAGCTATGTGGAACGTAAGATCTTTGTTGAAATGTGGAAAACTGGAAAAATTAAAACCTCAGATGTAGAAGTAGGATGGTTGTGTCACCAGGGGAAGACGATATTAAATTACATGAACGAGGTAAGGGAAGAAAGAAAATATAAGAACGAGAAGAAACTGGCTATGGAAAGTGGAAGATTGTAGTCCCACCCACCTCTGATTTCAGAAAACTAAGGGGACGATAAATACAAAATTCAGATTTATTTTGGATAATTTAAAATTCAATTACTTGGGCTATCAAATTTTTAGAACTTATAAGTCTTTTTAGAATTACAAAACTTTTTAAAAAATTACAAGAAGAAGAAGAAGAGGCAAAGGAAAAAAGGAAAATTTTGGGTCATTGAAAATAATTTTTAAACGTTTTTTTGCTGGCCCATTGGTTTACACCTTCTATTCCAGGTCTGGCTTATTTTAATCTGTATATCATTATTTATATTAACTAAGTACTAGCCAGGGATAATATAGGTACCGCCATTATGACTCAATATAAAAGAAATTAATGAGGAAAAAATATTTATTTGTGAGTGAACATGTGATGTAACTAAAAACTTTTCAATCGTAATCGTTACTAGGGAATACGTTAGAAAGCTCTTTTCTTAACGGGAAAATTGCAGTTACGAAAAGTTCGATAAGACCACTCTCATAAAATTGCTCTTTACTCTCATTTTTCTTGTCTACAAAAGCTTTTTCTTAGACAGAAAAATTGAGAAAAAGAGAAGTTTAGTAGAGAAAACTAATGAAATTTTTTTCTTACTTTTTTGTTCATAAAGAGCTTTTCAACAATTGAATGTCATGGTTAGGAATTACCGTTTACAAATTTTAAATGGACCTTTAAAACGGAACACAATTTTTTTAATGAAATTAGTGAAATAGTATGATTCGTATAAATCAAAACCAGCTCGAGATTAACGTGAAAAAATTAAAAAAAATAACTTACAATTCACAAAGCGATGCTACTGGACTTATAGCCTTTAACTTTAGGAGGTCTTCATAGCCGTTCCACGAAAAATGAACCTGCAATATACGAGTCAATGAAATTCTCTGAACAATAACAAAATTTTCATTCTCTATAACGGCTTGGTTCACAATAGCTTAAATGTCACACAATCGTTACAACAGCAGCACAACAGTTTTACAAAACAATAAACTCAAAATTGGTCACACAAATACAAAACCATTGTGTTGTACACAGTACGCATTCTCGAACCACACTGGGTAATCCCGCGAGAAGGCTATTAGCCAAGGGATTTTCTTCACGAATCAATAAGAACTATTTCATTAGTAAGCCAAGTCCTGTAGCTTTAAATGAAGGCAACGTGTCAATGGTTGACTTTAGTTCTTAAACAGCAAATTTTCTTGTTAGAATATTGTTCTACTATAAAAACAATCTTATGTTTGTATTGTAATATCGTTGAATATGAAATGTTTTGTTTACTTTATTTGGCACTTAGAATTATATGAACACTAAGTAGATATAGCAACCAACAAAGATATTGTTGTAATTATAAAAATAACAAATCCTTTGACATTAACATTAACACTTTCAAGTCCACTCTATTTTTTACAATTTATTTAGTAGTTCACGACCCATCTTTTGAGTCTTCTTCTTTTTCTTAGGTGTTGTACAAAATAATTCGTATGGGGTTAAACGATGCTTCATTGACATATTTCGATCTTTGTGACCGGTTGGTTTTGAAATGTAGTAAGGGACACTTATGAATTGTTCTTGGGAATTTAGGATGAAAAAATTTTGAAACATTCCTTTTTCTGCTGCAAAGAAAAATTGGATTCTGTATAGCCCTATGGTTTAAATTAGTTATTGTGAATTTTTATATTAAAATATTTAATTAAAAATTTCGTAATAATAAACGATATAACATTTTAAATAATAATTATTTAAATTTATACATTCGAATTTTATACGATTACTTCACGTTGGTCATATATCTAAACTGTTAAAATATTTAAATCTGGGATGTTTGATGAAATGTTGAAACGATTTTTTTTTACCTGAACATATAATATTATTTTTTTTCTAATAACTCTTTATGACTTTAATAAATAAATTCTTTTAAATAAGACCTCATCACAAAACGTTGAAATTCAAAAATTGGACGGTCATCATTGCCCCTGTTCCAAAAGCAGTCCAATTTCATATTTTATTTAGAAATATAATCTAGCATACTTCTTGAAGTACGTTACGGAAGTTAAAAGTTTTCCTGTATAACCATGATAAAAAATACTGTTATTTCAATATTTCTCAAACACCCAGTAGGTCTGATATAACTGAACAGATATTAATTGAATAATGGAAATAAAGCAATTAAACAGTCCAATATCATGATGTTTCATGATATCGAATTGTTTAATTTTGAGCTCTATGTAATTAAATTAATAAAGCATATCTCTATGTCTTGATTTACATGAATAATTATAAATTAATAGCAGCATTTGATTGCTTTGTATGATGAATAATTACTGAAGTTATTTTATTATAAAAAAACATATGGTTATTTTTATCACTAGTCTGTTTGTAATGACTGGAAAAATTAAATTTATTTTAGATGTAATTATTTTTCAACCTCACAAGCATAAGGCAACAACTTATTACAACATTTCTCTTTAGAATCGGTTCCTCTAACGTTTAATCGGCCGTCTCAAACTTCTTCTGCCTTGCGGTATGTATTCACTAACAAGAAGAGGGTAGTTACATTCGTATGATATTTACACAAATCTACATGTATATGATGATACCATTTCTCTATATACCACATAATTCTGTCAGGTGACTGAACATTTTTCTCCTTCTCCTCCTCCTTCTTCTTCTCCTTCTTGGAGTACCTTCTCCTAATGGAGATCAGCTATTGTATTGGAAGTTTCATCCTTTGACATTATTGCTCTGGTAGATCTAAAGAGAAACTCTTATACTGTACTCTTAAGGATTTCAGCCATCATCTTCGTCATCTTCCCCGATTTTTCTCTTTCCATTTTTACCCCTGTATAATCATTTGGAGGAGGTTGTATGGTTCTCCTCGCATATCTCGTAGTTTCGAAGTTTTTCGTCTTTTTTAAGTCCGCTCTCATTATTCATAAAATCCAGCATTCTTTGTTTATTTTTTTTTCAAAAAAATTCAGTTCACCTCTACTTATGTATTTTACGTATATTCTCTTTTCTATGCAACCTGGTGCAGCCATCCACTTCACCATTCTTATCTCAGTATTTTGTAAACTTTGGATATGTAGACGTGTAACCTTGTATGACATGACTTTTCACTGCTATACGTGCCGCCAGGAATCGACAAACCCTCGTAAAATGTTTATATCGTTTTCGGTTACACATAATATTTAAAAATCTTTTAAAAATGCCATTGAGTCCAATTAATTTGAACAATTTTTTTCAGTGTATTAGTAGAAAAAGGAAGATGCTCTTAACAACGGGAATGAGGAAGAACTTTGATGATGGGTCTCTAAATGAAAAACAAGCAAGTTTAGATGCTTTAGGTGGTTTTTCATTAAATTTCTTGAATATTACAAAACAAAACTGATTGGACTGCAAAATGATAAAATGAGTCACAAATAAATTCAATTTTAACGTGTGCTTCTGTTCCGGTTAGTTCCCAAATTAAAAACCAGGTTTTTTTTCTTATAACAGCTATGAATCCATTTGTTATTACATTATTAGCGAGTAATATAATTATCTATGAACAAGAGTGAAATTATAAAACAATGACATGATTGTAAATTTTAAGTTAAATTTTACCGTTATAGATCTAAAAGTTATTTAAATTTATAGGCCTAATATTCGTAGCATTTCTTATTGTTTTGAATTCAGTTAACGCTTTTGTTACCAAAAAATACATGCAAATATCTTTCCATTGTTTTAGTCGGACAAATAGAAAAAAACGAAAAACCTTTATGCTATCACAATCGCTTAATCCAGTCCATTAAATTTAATATACTAAAGTGTTTCATAGGTGGGTGTTTCATACGAGAACGGGTATTAGTCTTTTATCTCGTCTCCACTCTCCCCATTTCATTCGATCACTTCACGTGCGTAAATTTGTAACGTGCAGGATTTTTAATAGATATTACATGATATAGAACTGAGTAAAGTCAAATCTGGTTAACATGCATGCCTATTTAAATTTTCCTCTCCATTGATCTCCATTCATAAATCTACCAATAAAATTGAAATTATGAACATTATACTCTCAATTTTTACCATATTTGGTAGTTTGTTATCAGAGTTAAACCACTGCTTCAAACAAAAAAAGATAAAGCATTATTTTATTATTGCGATAAAAATTACTTTTTTATAAAAATTATAATGAGTAATCGAATTTCAAAACGCAGTAGGTTTGTGTCCAATGTAATGAAGTTATTTTTACTTTTCTATGAATTTATAGTTTGAGACCCATATCTTTTGTTGTTTAGGTCATTAGCCAAAAGGCTGGCTTAAACATCTAGAGGCCTTACTAAGTAAGACAAAGAGTGAGGTAGTTTACTAATGCTTTCCTCACTGAGTAAAACAGTTTGCTTATCAGCATTCTTGGCCCTCTAAAACGCATTTACTTTCCACCCTGCAAATGACACCTGCACTTCATTTACCGCACGGTCTGGCTGCAGTAGAATTAAATTCATTACTCTCAGAGAAGATAACTGTTACTATAATGCCTTTTACCGTTGATGAGTTCTGCTGTTTTACGCGTTTAGACAAATCAGAACGTTTACCAGTATTTTAAGATTGTACGAATGTATCAGCCTGACAAATATCACGGGCGCACGCGTACAAGAACCGCAGTAGTTTACTCGTGTCTTGCATCTCGTACTGGCATCTCGTTAATACACAATACTCGTCGTCGTCTTCCTTCAAGGATTAGGCACATTGCCTGTTCCGACTGCAAACTCCTTTATTAATCAATTCCATCTCTTACGAGGCCTGCCCACACTTCTGTTTCCTACTGGCTGATAGGAGATGACTGCCCTGGGAATTCTTCCATCCTCCATGCGTTCCACATGATCCTTCCAGTTTTGTTTGGTTTCCTCGATTTTCTGCCATATGGAGGGTATGTTGAGCTCTTTTCTGATCTCAGTATTATGGATTCTGTCTTCCCTAGTACAACCCTTCACTGCTCTTAGGAATCTCATTTCAGCAGTCTGTAACCTGCTCCATTCCTTCTTTTTATGTACCCAGGTTTCAGAACCATATAAAAGAGTGGGGATGGCCATAACTTTATAGAATTTCATTTCGTTTCCCTTCTGGCTTTGTTCCTCAAGGTCCTGTTGATTGTTCCACAGATAGCTTGGAATCTATTTATTTTCATGTTCAAGTCCTGATCCATTTCATATGTGATATCACACCCCAAATACTTGAAATGTGATACTTGTTCCAGGACTTTGTTATCAAGAACTATCTTAGACCGAATTGGATCTTTTCCCACAAAAGCCATCACCTTCGTTTTACTGAATGAGATCTTCATGTTATATTCAGCACTGAGAAGATTCAATTGGTGTAATGCTTTCTGGAGATTATCTTCTGTTTCCTGCAGTATCACCTGATCGTCAGCAAACCACAACGAGCTGATGGAGACTTCCGGGGCTATCCAAATGCCTGGGTGGACTTTTTGCTTCCATCTTCTACAGAGATCATCAGCATAAATGTTAAATAAAGTTGGTGAGAGCGGGCAGCCCTGCCTCAAACCAACATTTGTACGAACCTCCTCTGTGAGAGAGCCTGAAGAGTTCAAGATGACAGCTGTTCCATGATACAAACTCTCTATAACTTCCACCAAGTGTATTGGAAAGCCTCTTTTGACCAACCAGACAGGATATGTCTATCAACTTTATCAAACGCTTTTTCGTAGTCTACAAATGCAAGGTGTGTCTCCAAATTGAATTCAACTCGTTTTGAAATTATCTGCTTTAAAGAAAAAACATCGTCAATGCAAGACCTGCCCTTTCTAAAGCCGGCTTGTTCTTCTAATAATAACACATCCGAGATTTTTCTGAGTCTATTGTTCAGGATTTTACTGTATAATTTATACACATTACTCAACAAACTAATTCCTCTGTAATTATTTGTATCTTTTCTGTTACCCTTCTTAAACAGCGAGATTACTATGGCTTTTTTCCAATCTTTAGGAATGTATCGCGAAGTCCAACACATGTTCATCAAGTGAAGCAGGCAAAATTTGAGTAGTGTACCACCATATTTCAATAGTTCTTAATTTATATGATCTAATCCTGTTGCCTTCCTATTTTTTGTTTGTTTTAATGCCTCTTCCAATTCCTCAATAGCTATTTGATCAATTCCATGTTTTGCTTCTGGATGATGAGCTTCTTCCATGAATGGTAAATCGCTTTTGTACCACAATCTTTTATAGTGCTCAATCCATTCTTGTTTTTCTATATTGTCTATTTTAGCCATCTCCTTCTCATCATTATTGAGGTGTTTCATCAACTTATAGGCAACCTCTTGCCTTCCATGTAGATAATCTTCAATTCCTGCAATGAACCTATCCCATGCATCCTCATGAGCTTTCCTAACAATGGCTCTAGCTACATTACGTTGTCTTCTGTAATTTTCTTTTGCCTGATCTGTAGGTGATTTCAATAATTGTTTGTAGGCAATCTTCTTATCCTTAATAGCTCCAGCAATCTCTTCGTTCCAAATTTTCAAACCTTTATGTTTTGTTACAAGTTTTTTCGTCCCCAGCGTTTCATAGGCTACTTCTCTTAAAGTATCGTTTAAGTTGATCCACTCTTCCTCCACTGTCGGTGCTGTGGGCCTCATAGAAAGTTTCTGTGTTAATCTTGTCTGATATAGGGTCCTGACACTCTCAGTCTGCAGGAGGTAGACTTTATAAACTTCATTTCCTTCATTTCTTGTGACTTTTTTATTTTTTCTCCATTTGGTCCATAACTGTATTTTTGAAACAACTAGGTAGTGATCACTTGAAATATCGCTTCCTCTATATACTCTGGTATCTCGAACTTGGCTTGCAGTTTTCTTATTCACAATAACATAGTCAATTAATGACTTGTATCCTCTTGCTGCCCAAGTGTATTTGTGGATGTCTTTTTTTCTGAAAAAAGGTATTTGTGATTTTCAGATTATTGAATGTACAAAAATCACGTAACTGTCTACCATTCTCGATCAAGTGACATTCTCCATATGCTCCAACCACTTGTGGAATCGGTTGATTACCAACACGTGCATTTAAATCTCCAGAGACAATGACATAATCTGATTTCTTACATGATGTCAGTTGCTTCTGCAATATCTCGTAAAATTCAATAGTCTCTTCTTTTTTCCCTTCTTCTGGAGCATATACACCTATCAGTGTCAGAAAACCTCTATCTAATTTAATCCGAACTGTCAAAATTCTTTCATTAATCCATGTATAGCTTTCTATTTTATTTTTCCATACTCGATTGACCAAAACCATCACTCCAGCACATGCTCTTCTGCTCTGTTCTACACCACTCCATAATTCCACATAATCTCCCCAATCCTTGGTGCCCTTCAATTTTTTGTTTGTCTCTGTGATTACTGCTAGGTCTACCTTTTTCTGTTTTAGCTCCCGCATCAGTTCCTCCTCCTTCCCCTTCACACCTCTCACATTCCAAGTTGCAAAAATCATCGTATCCATTATTCCAAATCGTTTTTTGTTGGCATTCCTTTTTGTTTTTCCCTTGTTTCCGGTCCTATCCGAGGCTGTTTGCAATTTATCAGTAGTAGAAGAATCCCTTGGCCGCGGTACGAGCGCTGCGCAAGTTAAGTTTGATGGTGGGGCCGCCACCTTACTGCCTCCAAACTTGCAGGATTTTTATCAGGTTTACTCCCTTAGACTTGGTGCTTCCACCACAGCTGCGAGTCAAGTCTACCCTGGATTTAATTTGGGTTTTCTCCCTAGGCTCATCCGCCCTCTCCGCCGTTGGGATTACTCCTCATCCGCCTTCGAGGCCGTTGACCGGTTTTCACCTAGTAACCCTCGGCAGGGGCCCTTACTGGGTGCTACCATCCGGAGCCAGATGGACCCTGGCTTTTTAACGAGGTTGTTACTCCTCCCACTCCTCTTTCCTCATCACTTGCCAGATGAGGCCCCGGTCTTGTGACCGGCAATGGCAGAGATATACACAATACTTTATAACATAATCAGCTGGTTGTATGTTCATAGGTTATAAAAATGTTATGGAAAGACTAAAAAATGGCTAAAAAAATACATGACAGGACTATGAGAGCAATTATTGGCAACGTTGCTGGAAAGCCATTGGTTAGTTATGAAGTGGGTAGGGGGCAATCCGTACGTTCAGAGCTCATTAACTTTGAAAAGTATTATAGGTTTTTACACCTCTACCTCTTCTGTTCTTAAATACTTCAGTCATATAATTAGCTGACCATGTGATGAGAAACAGAAGTACTATTTGTAGCCCTGAAACTAGCAGATCGTACGTAAATAATTTAATACTCCATCTGCCACATATGAGCAAACACATATCTATGTAGCCTACTGTGTGGCAAAGATTTGATTTCTCTTTGCGAAGAGGAGCAGAATCAGCCCACTACTATCCTTTTCAATAAAATTTCATTATGTACTACTAATAACTAGTACACTGGACTTGGTACATAATGAAGTTATTGAGAAGGCTAGTAGCAGGCCGATTCTGCTCCTCTCCGCAAAGGACAATCAAATCTTTGCCACACAGTACGTACTATTACATGCAATGCCAGTATGCAAATAAGGCGTGTAAAATACCATACTACGTTGAAAACAGTCTTTCGTTTCAAAATTGCTGTAAGTGATTCAAGATTAGTTGAACAAAATGCGGTATGTGCTAACAAATTACCAAAGTTTAGTATGTACCCATTTTTTCGTCTTAAAATTTGAATCTAAAACTGTATAGGCCTACAATATAGCACAGTCACTAAAATGGATGAAAGTAATAAAACATGGAAGTAGGGGTCAAATCCAGCAGTTTTTCCTCCAGAATAATGTAGTCACACTACAATGAAGATGAACTTGCTGAATGACAGCGCCAGCGCAGATGAAGCTGGAAAGGCATGATAGTGATGATGAAACGGCAACAGAATATTATTGAAGGAAATCCCTGCACCAAAGCCAAGAAAGATGTCTGAAATTTGTAAAACTATTAATGGCCATGTGTCGAGGGAGATCATTTGGATGATTTTGTAGTTTATTGAAGAACCTTTTATAAAGCTCTCTTGCGAAGTATTTTATGTTGGAAATGCAAAGGTCCAGATGTGGTGTCGTGTCTGATCACTAAGCACAGATGTATATGTGTACAGGTTAATGTATAAAAGATACTCAATAAAGAATTAAACATTGTGACAGTTAAGAAAAACAATCTGGATATTACATACAACATCAGAGAAAATTGGAACTTATCAATAAAACAACCAACAACCTTGCATGAACTTAATGAACTTTGAAACAAAAAAATGAATTACAAACATCCAAACGACTTCAGTAAAACCACCTGAACCCTCCTTACATTTCTACAAGACTATACAGCCTAATTTACACTTCATTAAATAATAAGCAATTAATAAAAATTAAAGTTTAGAATAATTAATGACAGTTTCTAAGAAGTGTCTCCTGTAGGGAGATGATTTAAAATGAGAGAGAATCCAAATTTATTTTATTTATACATACGAAGTGTTCTAGATTTTAGTACGGATTGCCATTGTGTAAATAATAAAAATGGTGGTAACAAATGATATATATATATATATATATATATATATATATATATTGGGGTTTTCTAGGTTTCATATAAAAAACCAAAATTTTATTTGAATAGTTTTGCTTTTGTAGTAGAAAAACAGTTTATGTACTTAGTCGTTTTGTTAGGAACGCCAGAACGAATTTTACTAAATTATTAATATGATCTTTACAAATTTAATACTGAACTTTTTGGTGTATAAAAAGTGAAGGAGGAAGAGAAATATCTATAATTTTGTGACATCAAAGAGACAGAAAAAGTAGTTTTTGTTTCCTTCAGCGGTGATTGCATGAAGATCAAATAAAAGAATAATTCGTTGATTACAAGAACCCTTCAAAGCTAAGGGATGGTGTACACAGCCAAGGAAATATACTTCAGAGGATTGTATTAAATTTTTGATGTTGAATTTTGTGGTAGGGGTTGGTCCTTCATTCCCTTGAGTGCGTCATTATATAGGTGAGGGATGTCTGAGCTACGTTCAACGAAAGGAATCTTGACTTTAACACAAAATAATATCTTTTCAAACTCTGAACGTTTCGCAAAAGAAACAAAAGGTTCCTACGTATTACTTTTCAACACTCATGTACACAAACTTTTACGCTCACTGATCTTTCACCCATTGCAAGTAATTTTCAGAAGTTTCAGTTTGAATAACTATATTTTGTTAAATTAAGGAACAAGTATAACACGTTGTTTGTATTCTATATGATAGGTACAATATAAAGTTCCTAACAATGTTTTTGAACAAAGTTTCACAATTTTTACTAGAAAATTTTCAATAATTAATAGGAAATTTTGGAAGTTAAAATTTTTAATAATTGATAACAAAGGGGGAAAGTTATAACAGAGAATAATAGAAGAAATAAAGACAGCACTCTTCAATCACAGAGTTTTTTGGGAACTTCTATATTAAGCATGTTTATGAATGGTAATTTCAGAATGAAAACGTCTACACTCTTTGGATAAGCGGAGTTTTGATTCGGTGATGACCGAAGAGTACAAAAATAAGAATTGTGTATTAACATTGAGAAAATTAAATGTTCGGTCGTTGGTGGACCAGAAAGAAATACGCAAACCGGCAATTGGGTTATAAGATTGCTGAACGAGTATCAAATATCTAGGAAAAATTTTAACATCAGATGGTACACTATATAAAGTGAAAGAGGCATGGCCACCACCAGATTGTCATGCAATCCAATTTTTCGTGCATCGTCTTGTAGAATCATTTTGCAAAATCAGTTATGCATGATTTTTATGTAACATTAGATTTGTGATGTAAAAGGCACATTGCTTAAGATTATCACACGTGAAATATTGTATTCAAACGCTTATGCACTGTGATTTTAAAGAATAATTTTTTTCTTTGGCTCAAGAGATACTTCTCTCTGAATATTAATATACTGTAAAATTGGAATTACCGCAACGTATCAAGTAATATAATCGTAATTTTTTTCTGTCTTTAATTTTTATTACAGTACTGTACATTGAGCTACATAATTTCCGTATATAATATTTAAATGGTGGTGGGAAGTTTCGCTTTAAAAAGAAGAGGTACCTGGTGGTACATTCTCCGTTTATAGCTACGGACATTATCCGTTATTTAAACCAAGAGGTTTCTACTATATTTTTGCTTGAGACGTAGCATAGGTGGAAAGTTCCTTGCAGCTAGACCACGAGCTAGTGTGTTTGGATGGACATCTAGTCATTCGTGAAATTTAATATAGAAGGACGCGGTTAGCTCCTTTACTGTCGAAATTTTGAAATCGTCGTGAAGGGTTTTATTGCTTACATAAAAAGGAGCCCCAGATGCAAATCTTAAGAATTTTGATTCAAAGGCCTGGATCGACCTTAAATTACTTTCTGCCATACTCCAAAGAGTTGGACACCATAAGTCCAGATTGGTCGTAAAAGGATTTTGTATATTAAAATTTTGGAGCGGAGGTTCAACTTTGATCGATGGTTAATTAAGCAGAAGAGTAGCTTCTGGCGGCGGTTAAGTTCTAAACGCTTTTTACGCAGATGATGCTTCCAAGTTAGTCACCTGTCGAGCCATAAGCCGAGATATTGAACCTCTGGCTTGGGAGATATGAATGTTATCCAGCATCACATAATCATCGTAATTTAAATGCATATTTTCAAAAATAAACTTTTAGGACTTTTTCACAGAAGCCATAATAATCCTAAAAAATTTCAACGGATTTCGTAAAAGTTTAACAAAATATTTATAAGTTGTCATAAACAATTTTCTTAAAATACATTGTGATCCATTCCTTCTGATCATCGTTTTCCCTGAAGTAGGCAGTCCTTTTAGTGACAAATATAAATGGATCAGTAGGAAAATTTCAAATGTAAAAAGTAATAATTAAATTAAAGTTAATCACATATTTCATTTATGATATTTACAGAATAACATTCAAAGGCTCTGTAGATGATTATTTGAATTTCTTAATGCATTTACTCATTAAAAGATTTAAAAAAATATATATTTCATTCACATTTTAATATAATTGAGTAACTAATTAATCTCATACATTGTGTTATATATTTGAAATTTTACTCCAGTTTGTAGTAAAAAAGTTTTGTTAAATTATACTGAAATAGAATAAATCATAAGACGAAGTAGTAATATTTTCAAAAGTGTTTTCCCCTTTACGAATTCTTTGAATTCAAATTCTATGAATCGTTTTCCTCTTTAAAACAAAACGTCCAAAATGACTTCCTTCATTACGCATTCAAATCTGAATTCTTCCCTGCTATTACTATTATACTCAACCCTTATCATAGCTAAACTTTTTAAAGGGTGAAGAAAGAGAGAATGTCAAATTGCGGGAGAAAGAAATGATGGGGGAGCAAGGCGTGACGGAGCGTGAAGGGGGAGTTGATATTCATGATAGCACTATCTACCTTGTACATAATATATACCCTATTACATAATGATTTCCAGTTCAGTTACTTAATTGTGCAACCCGATTTTAGTGTAATTTTCTATTTTACCCGATTTTCATAATTAATTTATTAATTTATATTATTCTCAGTATAAAAGGTAATTAAATAAACATTTTATGTCATATATCTTTCGATATTATTCATTAAAGTTACTGTGAAATATTTAATATTCTCCTTCAATTTTATTTAATTTTATTTTATTTACAACAAAGGTATTCTTCGAGCGATTGGCAAATTAATTAAAACAGTTTAATTAAAATAAAATCACTATGTTCTCATTAAAACCGATACAACTAATATCTTATTTAATACATAGAATTATTATTTCAATTTAATCCATAGAAATTCTCTCAATTTATGAGAAATTTAATAAAGAAAATTGAAACACCGATGAAGGAAACAGATAATATTTAGTTTAAAGTTTAAAACTTTATTTGAAATTTAAATGTACAATACAACCACCGAATGGGTTGATAAACTTATGAAAAAGACAACACAAAAATTTACAGAAAAATATTTAAAAAAAATTGTTAAAGCACAAATTAAATTATACAATACAATAAAAATAACTTTTTTAAAAATGAATAATTTAGGAATTTCGACTCTAAAAACCAGATCAATGGCTTTCAAAGGGAAATACATATTACCCAAGAACTAAAATGGAATTGAAAGGAAAAATGATAGAGGAGGTCAAACACTTTAATTACCTCGGAAACAATATAACATTCATGATTGTGGTAAAGATGTGATAAATAAAATAACAAAGTTTCAGAGAATAATCATAGGAACTTGAAAAACAAAACAAGACAAAGACGAGGATCCAATTCTACCATACCATTGCCGTTCCTACTCTCGTAAATGGCACCGAATTTTGGATACATACAATGAACATTGATATCAAGATCCAAGTTGCAGAGTTGAAATTTTTGCGTAGCGTGTTGGGATGCTCTAGAATGGACAGGATAAGGAATAATGAATAAGAAGAGGTCTGTCTATTCCACTGCTACGTGATAAGATCATACAGAATTAAAGAAATTGGTCCAGTAACTTGAACAGAATGCCATATGGGAGGATGCCAATAGAGGCTTAAAGTTATAGAGCGATTGGCACGAGAGATGTGGAAAGACCGAGGAAGAGCTGGGTACCAGAAGAAGTTCACTAAACCTAAACCTGAAAGTGGTGAAGAAGAAGAAGAAGAAGAAGAAGAAGAAGAAGAAAATATCTGATTTGGTGCTACTCGTATAAGCTTAATTAAAAGCTAATAAAATAACCCTATTTTGAACTTATATAATATTAATAATTTTAAAAAATTGAAGTAAAAAGAAATTATTTATTTTCGAAAATAAATTTAGCAAATAAAGTTTGAAGTGAGATTGTTGTTTTATCAATTTAGTCCAGTAGATATCTGCCTATCGTGTTTCAAATTGTCGTACACAATTGTTTTATATTTTATGAATGTGATGATAAAGTGAATAAATGAGATGTAGTCTTTCGTGGAAGTTTTTATAATGTAATTTTGCTATGTCGTTTGCTAATTGAATTTGATACGTACGGCAGTATACTTGCCATTAAGCTTAATAACTTCGATTGAAGGGTCTGAAGTCGGTGAACGTTAATGTTTTTTTTTGTAGAAAAATATTACCAACCCATACGTTCATATTACATTACAGTTATTTCTAACTTTATTTATTGACACATTACATTTACATTAAGAAAATTAATCTGCTTTATAGGCACACCAATCAACATTCCGGTACACTGGTTAGACTTCACCAAGTATCTTGCTTTAAATCTTGATAAACGCTTTACTTGAAGTACAAAAATATGGAATGTAATAAAACAATTAAATTTCACATTTTCCCAAACATAAACAATTTCTAAAAACATCAATATTATCTCTCGAAAATAAATTAACGATGTACAAATTAGTCCTAAAACCTTTCTGCACATATAGAATCTAGCTACTGGGAGCAACTGCAACGTCCATCAACATTATAAAACGGTTCTAATGAACATTTTTACGCACTATCACCGACTCTCGCTCTAACCTATATGTATATAATATAATTATATAAAACACTCTTCACCAATATAGTTTAATATATATATATATATATATAATTATGAACAGCCAAAACAAAATAAAGTAAAATATAAAACTCACCTCAGAGTATTATACTATAATTATTATATTATAATACTCTGAGGTGAGTTTTATATTTTATTTTATTTTGTTTTGGCTGTTCATAATTATATATGTAGTGGTGCAAACAAAGGAAAATAATGTTTAATAAAATAATATATATATATATATATATATATATATATATTAAACCTGCCCATAACAGACAGATTGAGTGTCAAATTATTTATACTCAATCTGTTCGTTGCAGGGCTAAAATAAATAGTTCTGTTTCTTATCACATGGTCAGCCAATTAAATGACTGAATCATTTAAGAACAGAAGAGGTAGAGGTGTAAAAGACACTAATCAGAGTTATCTCCTCTGAAAGTAATGAATTTTATTATACAGCCAGACCCTGTGGTGAATGAAGTGAAGGTGTCATTTGCAGAGTGGAAAATATGTGCTTTTCAGAGGGCCCGTCATGCTGATAAGCGTACTTTTCCACTCAGTGAGGAAGGCATGGGTAAACCACTTCACTCCTCGTTTTACTTAGTAAAACCTCTACAGGTTCAAACCAGCCTTTTGGCTGATGACCTAAACAACAACATATATTAAACACTCTTCACCATGGCCTACGAGTGCGTATTTTGTGGCATATTTAGTACAAATTTTGTAATTTTATTTGTTTTTTATTGAATTAGAGTTGTGTAGCACAGAAAAATTTTAAATTGAAGTATAAAATGTAAATTTATTTCACCGTTTAATTCACTACTATACTTAAAAGAAATAAATATCACAATACACCACAAAATACAAGTCATGGCCGGAACAATATCAAACATTTTAGCCATTAAATATTAAATAAAATAATTAAATAAATAAATATTAATTAAATAGAGCTTACTTGACAAAGCGACGAAATCCGACGATTACGACGACTTTACTTAAGTGACCACTTCTAGACAACAATACGCACATGAACTTAAATGGTAAACTAAGTTAAAACAGCTATTTATATGTAATTTTTAAGGAAATTTTATTGAAAATTTCTTTTTAATTCGATTTGTTTGTCAAATATTTTTATGTTAGACTTAAAATATAAACAATTCTTTTACTTCTACAGGTTTCTTAACTGAATCAGTCATTTGAGAAAGCCCATAATTCAAAATTTTACAATTTTTGTTTACTGCGTTTTAGGACTTACTGAATGTAAACAAACCATCCCTACAAAAATCACATAAGTTCGGCTTTTCTTAAGTAACATATATAACAATGAGAAAAGGCTTATCCTTAACTTTGTAAAGTGATACCTTCTAATAAAAAAAATGAACGTGGATGTTCTTTTGAAGCTTAAGCTGTATTTTCTACTGGAAGAGGCCGTACAAAAATTTATGCAAAAATCCTCTTAAGGTAGGTAACTACTGTTTATGAAAACGATGAAGAACGTGAATAGCCCTGAAAATCACATTTTTCTATCTTAAATTTAAGAATTTCAATTTTTATTATTGCAGAAAGCTATTTTAAGTCATAACTTAACGTAAACTACAGAAATAAATAAATTAATACTATTGTACTACACAATGTTCTTCTGGTCTAACAACGTATTGTACAGAAAACAACGTAAGTTAACATTTTAATCCTATTTTTTTTCAGAAACAACTAAGTCTAAATTTTAATATTTTTTAAAACAAGTGGCTTGTCTTTAAAAAGACAAGGGCAATATTTATATATTATTTATTTTTATAATTGAAACATAATAAATCATAAGTTTTTAATCTTTACAAAATTTAGTTTTTTGACTTGGGAGCTTTCTGAAATTACCGATACAATAATTGTATCGGTAAGTTTACAATTATTGTAAACTCAGTACTTAAATATTTCAATTGAGGTTATAAATTTACTAACCTAACTAAACCTTAAATTAAACTGATTTCATTAAAATTAAAATGTTGGTTAAAGTCAACATTACGTGTTTCTTCGTATTGTAAAAATAAAAAACGGGTTGCATTATACTGCCCCCGGTAAATTGATTTTTGAAAAACGTTAACCTGGATGATTAAATTACAAAAGCGTTAAACATGGGAAAGTTTTAACACAATTATATTTAACTACTTAGGCATGTTGTGTGAAGTGGTACGTACATGTGACTACGTGGCAACTTGCCGATATCATGGTTACGTGAATAATTGTGCCCATAAACCAACTTGTTTTAACTTTTAGTGATCCAACCGTTAAACTTTTGACGTTCTCTAAATAAACTCTCAGGCTCGTTTAACATATTAATTTTGTGAAAGGCGATTTTACGAACGAACTAACTTCATTTTTCTATTGTATAAAATTTTAATTAAATGAGCATTAATTAGTAATTAGTTTGTTTTATTTTAAATTATAGTTCATTACTTACCAAGATTGGATTTCATTACGAATATCCTGTTCTAAGAATTAGAATATTCCACTTTGAAATTCTTTAATCTATAAAACACAAGCTGGATTATAAATAACCACAATTTTGACTGTTGTTGTTTAGGTTAACGGCCGAAAAGCTGGTTTGAACCTCTAGAGGTTTTACTAAGTAAAAACGAGGAGTGAGGTGGTTTACAACTGCCTTCCTCACTGAGTTGAAAGATTATGCTTATCAGCATGCCAGGCCCTCCGAAAAGCACCCACTTTCCACCCTGCAAATGACATTTTCACTTCATTCACCACAGGGTCTGGCTGTATAGTGAAATTCATTACTATCATAGAAGATAACTCTGACTAGTGTCTTTTACACCTCTACCTCTTCTGTTCTTAAATAGTTAAGTCATATAATTTTTTACTTTATAATTTTTGACTATCTATTCTAAAATCGAGATGTGTAATAAAACCTATAATTTAAATTAATACATGAATTCATACTCGAATATAATTTCATTGGTTTTTTTTTCATTTAAATAAATTGTTACAGCTATTTATACCGTCTTTTGCATTCCAAACGCCAAGTCTCTCTTACCATCCAATCATTTTCCTCCAAACTTCGCCTTGTCATTGCTATCATGACTCCATTCATCCAATGTTTTGCTGTTTGTTCTTTTTTCCTTCTCTTTGTTGAGATCCTGTTTCATGTTCTGTTGTGTGCCTGTCTTCATTTATCTGACCGATGTGTCCACAACACTTGAGTGTTCTGGGGCTGTTTTAAGGTTCGTTACGAATTTGTTTTTTCAATGTTTCTAAAACTATCCTACTGCACCTGCATCAAGGAACTAGGAAAGGGCCTGCGTAGAGCATGTTATTCTTCGTGGTAGAACGGGATGACTAAGCGAAATAAGAAAAATGTAAAAACACATTTAACAATTTCTTTAAACCAGCATATTTCTTACAAATTTTGTAACTCAGTTTGGTTTTCGTAGAAATCAGGGTTGTGTAGTGCAGAAAATCTTTAGATAGAAGTATAAATCTAAATTTAGTTCTCCGTTTTATTTTACTACTATACTTAAAAATGTGTTAATGAAAATTTCTCTTTTACATATTTTTTATGTTATATTATTCATAAGTTATCAACTCATTTGGTAATTATACTGTTATTGTAGGTTATTGTGTGTTTATATAGGCTATATTACAATTCTGAATAAAGAATCACAGTTAAAAAAATAAATCAAAAAAAATCTGTGGTTTTCTGTTTGGTTTTTCAACGCGTTTTCTATCACTGTTTGGTGTTTCTAAAAACAATAATCTGATTGTCTGCATAAGCATAAAAATTGATCTTGATTTTATTTTTTGATCATTGATTACGTATTTAGTTTGTAGCAGTAAGAAAGTCAATAAATAATAAACAAAATTCGAGAAAATTATAGGAAAAATTTTTTTTTTTTTTTTTTTTTTTTTTTTTTGACTTTATTAGGAAAATTCACAACTGTATATAATAACAACGAGTGAATGAGGTGATTAAGAAATGGAATAAAATGCGCTTTAAGACTTAGAGGAGATCACCACTCAACAGTGGGCTCCAGCTGGAAATGTCCAGTGGATGGATTAGATAATAGTGTATACTATCGGAAATTACTTATTACAAAATGATGTCCCTACTCCATCGTCGGTGTAGACGTCTGCGGGGATTCCCGGGAAGGTATGGTAGGTATAGGTTGCGTACAAGTTCGTTGCTATGATATGATAATTTCATACGGAATCTTGTGTAAATTTTACGAAATAAGTCGTTCACGTACGGAATATTGAGGTCATTGTGCAAACAGTCATTGGTAACGTAAAAGGGAGCATTTGTAATTTGTCGTAAGAGTTTTGACTGAAATCGCTGGATTTTTGAAATTACGGATGCCTTAGCAGTTCCATAGATTTGGCAGGCAGACATCCAAACAGGCCGGAGATAAGCTTTATAAATAAGAAGTTTAAGATGCAGTGGTAATTTAGAGCGTTTAGAAAGTAAAAAGTAAAACCGTTTTCGTCTGTCGTCTAAAGTTCTCCGTTTAATATCTACATGAGTGTTCCACGTGAGCCGTCTATCCATGTATAAACCGAGATAGCGTACTTTTTGAGACTGAGGAAGAGGATGGCCGTTTAAGACAATCGGAGGGCAGTCCTGCCGTCGTAAGGTAAAAGTAGTCTGTACAGTTTTTGCAGCATTTATCTGAATACGCCATTGTTGAAACCAAGATTCTAGTTGTGTTACATGGTGTTGTAAATTAAGAGTGACATCATTTGGAGCGTCTGCAGAAGATAAAATCAGGAAGTCGTCAGCAAAGGAGGCAGTGAGGAAAAATTTAAAACTTTTTTCTAACCAATGCAGAAAGAACAAAAGGAATTGGAATTATATTTTCATAAACAAAATTAATATTTTAAGCCAAATGGAAATTAAGACGTTCCTGATATCAACAATAAATAAGCGTATCAGATGACATATAATTTATACAGTCTCTGGTATAATTTACGGTAAGGCTTACTTTGTATTACGATGCGTACAGATAAAACCGTTTTAGCGGGTAGAAGTAAAGTCGTATACAATAAAACAGGAGAGAACTTATATAAACAGTACGAGATTAGAAGATGAGTCTTAGAATTACTTTGGGGAACAGAATGCTATGAAAACTGAAACTTCATCACCGCTATTTAATAATTCAGATAAAGAAGTAAGACTCAGTTTAAATAAGCATTGTTTTTAAAGGGTTCGGTAATAATTGTTGCAGGTCTAAAATATATACTGATCATTTTTTAACAAGTAATTTTTAAACAACGTTAATATAATGATTTGAATAGAAATAAATGTGTGATTAAATTATTTTATTCTAGAAATGTTTATTATGACTTCATAAAAGATAATTTTAGAAAGAAAGATATTTACCTTGTATTATGAAAACTAAAATGTGGACAAACAATTTGCACAAATAATTTTTCCAAAGGTTTATTTAAAAAAAAAAATAACATTACTTGCAATCAGTTTTTAAAAATAAACTATAAACAAATCTTTTGAATTTACAAATCACAAGTTGAGGCCACATTAACTTGAGTACCTCTCATTATATCAATTACTCATATTGTGTTAAAAGAGAAAATTACTATGTACAAAGATACTTAAATTTTACAATATGGTATAGGTTTCACTATAATTTTTTGTACATTTAATTTCTTTCAGACAAGTCCAAAACATGGTAACGCTTCAGGCGCCTAACTTCTTCTGCATTGTTTAGAAGATTTATGGCTAATTATTCATTTTCGTGACTTTTAAGTTTTGCCTGATATTTTCTATTAAAACGTCTGACTTCGTCCATTACATCAGGAAGGTTGTAATAATGTTATATTTCTGCATTCCTTGCAAACCATAGCGCCCTTGTTTTAGACCGTAAAATCAAAAGGAAAGGTTGGCTTATCGTTCTTTTAACTTTGTATAATAAGCCGACATGCTAAATTTTGTCAAAAGCTTTTTTAGCATCTAGAAAACCAGCAGAACACTACATTCCTTCCTCCAAATTGTCTGTAACCACTTTTACTACTCTATGTATTTGTTCAGTTGTTGAATGACCCTTTCGAAACTCAAACTGATGGTCCTTTTCCAAAGGTTTACATTTTTTCGCTAAACAAAAACAGTTGTACCATAATTATATTTTAATTTTATTATTTTTTTATTAAAAAGTGTAGGTGTAATTATAGTATACGGACAAACATCGTGGTTTGATTTCCAACAAAAGACTTGGAGCACATACGAAAAAATATTTTTATAGCTAAATTCAAGACAATATTTCTTCCTTTAGAATGGTTAAATTAACTTATGACTCAAAACTGGGTAAATTCTTGTCTTTTAAAACCCATATGGTTTTCCAATTCACGGTCTAACAACTTTTAAATTTTAAATCCTCAGTTTTAGCTAAATTATAACGTTTTCAATAAGAAATGCTGAGAACAGTTGTTAACGCTCCCTTTATATTTCAAATCATATTCTGCTCACAGATATTCAAACCCCTTAATTAAATTATTAATTTCACCAGACATTCCAGAGATTTATAACAAATTTATAAAAACAGATAGTTCTGAACTGCGCACATTTACGATGTAATCCCCAATCGTCGGCTCCGCAGAAGGTGGAACAGAATTTTGAGATACATTTAACAAGTCATCAGATTTTTCTTCGTAGTAAACATAAAAAAAATTATTAAACTATTTTAATTTACAATTTTTATTACATGTTTTGTGGGATGATCCTAACATTATGAAACCTGAAAAGGACCCAATTAGACTAAATTTGGGAGTATTTTTTGTGTTTTCTTAAAATAAATGTAATGCAATCTGATAACAACAATAATTATGTCTTTGTAATATCCTTTGTGTTTTGTAAATAACGACGCAATTGTTCAAAGTACATTATAACTTTCTATAAAACCGTTTATAAATAATAATACCACCTGCATTTTTTAATACCTAACATTTTTAAAAATAACGGAAATATATGTAAACTGCAACATTGTAGATGGTGTTTTTTGTTTTCTGTCAAGAGAAAAAGCAGACTGTCATAAACCACAAGCGTAGAACAGATAGCGTAGGGAGTGTTGTGTCCCTTAACCTCTCCATGTTACACCTTCATTTATTGCATCAGTTTGTATGAAGGAAAACACATGCCACTAGAATAATATAATTTTTACTGTCACCTAGAATATACAGGTAACCATATGGTTATATCATATTTCTAATATTGTCAACAAAATATATATATCTTTATTTCTTGCATACGTCAGATTGTAGTTTATTTCCTTCCGATTAAACAATAAACTCTACTTCATAAAATTTAGTACATATTTTTAGATAACATGTGTAACTATATATCAGTTGTGTTAATTTCGTTTTATGTCCGATTTTGTTACACGCAGACAATATATCATGTTTTACCTAAGAAGTAATGTCATCTTTTACCTAAATATAATGTTATAAAAAAGTTAAAGTTGTTTTAGAAGCAATACCGTTAGGCATTAGCTTTATGTTATGTTCATTTTCTTTTTGTAAAGAGCTAATTTTAGATCACGTGAGGTGACTTAGACGTTTCTGGAAGCTCTTTTTGTAGCCCACATTTTCAGCATTTATTCGCTGTAAGCTTTTCTCTTTTCTTCGGTCCTGTTGTTCTGTTCTTGCGCTTCATGGAAACTCTTAAAATCCGTATTAATTCTCTGAATTTTGTTCGGTTCATTAAGTTTTCTCGGTTTATTCCGATTTACTCAATGCTTTCTGACTTCTTTACACCATTTATCCAACAACTTAGATATATTGTTTGGTGTCTTAAAAATTTGTTTTTTCAACCGGTTGTCATCCATTCTATACCGCAATATACCATTCAGTAAAATTTTAGTACTTTTTTCTAATCATTTCTATTAATCGTCAATTTTCTTGTACAGTTTTGTTCTCGACCTCTTTAACTATATTGCCTGTTCACTATCTTTAGACTTATTATCTTGCGGAGAATCTTTCTCTCAAATTACTCTGCTTCTCTTAGACCACCCTTCCCTGTCTTTCGAAGGCACTCACTCGCATACAGACACATAGGTTTTATCACAGTTTTATAATGTCTAATCTTGGATTGTCTTGAGAGTGCTTTCTTCTTATACAAGTCGTGAGTTCCTCAAAGAGCAGCGGCCATCTTTCCTCGTTTCTTGTTGTTCACTTCTTCACAACGGTTATAAGTAAACAAAATAGTGAATAATTATTAAGAGGTTGAAGGAGCGAATGAAATGACTTGAAAGACGTGCTTGGAGAACATCGTCCACTGACAGGTATACGTATGACAGGTAAACGTCAATTCTAATCCTTTTTCAACGTAGATTGATAAATAATGGATCTTGTGTATCAGTTATTTTTGATGAGCAAAAATCTGTTATAGATGTTTTGCTGAAGTTCAAAGAAAACAGCGAAAACCTCTATCAACGACATTTTACATATTTGTTTTTGCAAATAAACTAATTTATTTGTTATTAAAGACATGTAGTTTCTAAAATACTAGATCCCTGGTAAACGTCAATTCTAATCCTTTTTCAACGTAGATTGATAAATAATGGATCTTGTGTATCAGTTATTTTTGATGAGCAAAAATCTGTTATAGATGTTTTACTGAAGTTCAAAGAAAATAGCGAAACCTCTATCAACGAAGGAATTTGGAAGCGTATTGTAAAGTATCGTTAGAGAAGGTTCATTAAAATTTAGAACGTCTTCGATTGAAATCTTTTAATTTGAGCTGTCACTAACTGTTTACCACATCCATAAATTTTACCGGCGTTCATCCAAATTGGGTTATTGAGGGGAACTTGTATTTTGTTTTTCTTGCCTAATTGGAAGCATTAATTTTAGAAAAATAAATTTGTACAGAATCTTAAGTGTAGTTTCCAAGTTGAACTGACACATAAGCTTTTCATGTAGCTTATGGCTTGTCAAACCTAAATACCTCACAAATTTAGCTGAGGTGCTAAATATATTTGATTAAATTTGTTGTAAATGCTTACTTTCTGTAAATTTTGTTATTTCTGTGATTTGTATTTAAATAAGATAAAATTTTGTTCAAATCTATGATAATGTGTCGATTTAGTAGTTTTTGATCGCATTTACTAATGAGATGACAGTAAAAGTATATCATTCCTTTTTTTTGATAAACGTTTTGTTCTAAATTTCATACCTAGTTAAAAACGTAATTTACTAAAAATGAAATTACAATGATACGTTGATTAATTTATATTCTACACATTACTTTAATGATTTCGGTAGTCGTAATGCACATACGTTGTACAGCTTAATAAATTCAAGTACGTTGAAACAGTATTTCAACGTCAGACGAATTACGTTAATTAAAAAATAATTTAATTTAAAATCCTGTTTACACCAAAATATTAAAGGGAAATGTACGCGGAATAAACTTTGCATACATTTTAAAAATAATATATCGTTTTAATCTTTTTTTCTGTTCACGCAACGAAATGAATTTGCAAAGTACGTTATTAAAATATATGTAACGTTTAGAGACTACAGTTTACTTACATATTTTCTGTGTGATTTAATATTTCTCATGTTCATTTTTTTAAAAACTCACATTTTAATGTATTTAATATACAAGTACATCCGTTTGTAAACTTATATGTGAAAAGGATGGAATACTAAACGGGTTTTTAACTTGACAGAATTTCTCCCCTCACCATGTTTTCTACCTTCACTAACCAATTATAATTTGACAGCAATAACTTGTCCAGAAAGCAATATCCCAGTCTGCTGTTGTCAGCTTTGTCGTAGTGTGACGTCACTACCGTGACGTAATTGCTGCTTTCCTGACAGCTCCCTTTCATTCAATGAGTACGGTCAGGAAAACATTATACCAGACTGAGCTCATTACGAGTCTCCGTCACCCACTGCCATTTTTTTTTAGTACTTTATTGGTTTTATTGAATTTAATCGATCGCTACCTTTTACTTTTATTAACTTCTAATATAAATGAGATAACTTTAAAATTTTCATTTTGGTTTTAAAATCTGTATTGAGTAGCTTGCTTTGTTTGAAATTATATATTATGTAAAAACCAGTGAAATATTATAAAAGAGACAAACGTATTAGTCAACGTATTTAGTCAAAAAAAAAATCAAATTGTAGTCAATTGATCATTCTAATCCAATACAACGATGGTGTCCAAAGGTTTTAGTACGCCTTTGAAGTTTACTCAAAAGTGAACATAACGTAATTTACTTTTACTACTGAAATCCGACGTGTGGCCAGAAGAATAAAGAAAAACCTGCAGTGAACGAGTGTTGAGATGTAAATTTACGGAATTCATTATATCTTCTGTTTATGTGATCAGGTAATTTAATTCCGCCGCTTATTATTTTAAAATGTATACCAACTTACCAATACATAATATGAAGTTACATATATAAAAAAACATTGTTTGATAAAACTTTGGTTATTGTTTTTTAAGTCAGTCACAGAATCGTTAGGTAAGAGTAAAATACATAGATCTTTGAGAAAATAAATCACACAACATCCATATTTTAAAAAATTGAAAACATCCACTCCTTTGTAACAATCAAGAGGTTTATTCAGCGCTGTAATCGTTAGGGTAAAACGTGGTTGTAATGTAAGAATCAATTAAATAAACTCCAAGGTCACATTTTATATAAAAATTCTCCAGTAAAAGGCTAAACTGAATTGAGGTTTGGTGAGGTTTGGAGGATATGTGGAAGACTGCAGTATAATAGCTTGCCATAAGTTAAGTGCACATAAATACGATGTTTCAAGTTAAATTAAAATAGCATACTTTTGAATTTATAATATTTTTACTATTGACTAAATAGTAAAAATAGAGGTTTTTAATTTCCTACAACTTCAACTATATACATTTCTGCTTTTAAGTAAATATTACGGCCGCAATCTTAACAAAACCATTTTTTTTACCACGATACCACCGCATCCCAAGAATTTCAGCAGCCATGGTGCTTACTCCATCTCGTAGAACATAAAAAATCTGGCGTGAAACACTCACACAACTTTCTTTTGCTAATGCAAATAATGAAAATATAACCTATGAAGTAATAAAACGTTAGAAATAAACAAAAAACTAACCTCAAAAAACATTACGTTATTTTAATCATGAGTGAATGATACAAAATTAAAATCAACTTCAGTTTGGCTTATAAACGTTCCAAAGCGACTAACAACCACTATTCCTTCGGATATGTATCACTGGGTATTTCTTCTTCTGGTAATAAGGTTTTCCATTAGCCGTTTTTTTTGTCATGAATGGTATACATTTAATAGGTTCGGTAAATCAGAATAGAATATGCCGATTTATGGGTTTAAAAGTAAGGGAGACAATTTTGTATAGCCTTCTAACACAGATGGTCAGGTACTCGTTGTAAAGAGTACCTACATAAACTTGAAGTTTCATATAAATAAAAACAAGACGGAATAATATTATAGTTTGGATGGAAGTGCTGAAAATCTCTCGTTAGTGAAAAGTGAGATCTGTTATTGTGACCAGTACAAATATCTTGGGTAAACTTTCTGTCTAAAGAAACGAATAGGATATTAAAAACGACATCAATCAAAATAGAGCTGATCTTCAGAGAGTTCGGTCTAGTAAATACAAATGAAGACGAAAGAGTTATTGACTGCATTTGAATTGAAACCCATAACTATAAATGCTGTTGGGTGATAGTAAATAAGCTCTTATTACAAAAACATCTTGAGGTCTTTGAAATGGACTGGTTACGAATACAGAGTCTTCAGAATGGAACATTTGAAAATGGTAACAAGCCAGTTCTCAGAATACCAAAGTCGACAGAATAGCGATCAGACAGTTGGGATGAATGGGCTTACCCGTAGGATGGCAGCGGTCAGATGATCTCAACAAACATTTTTTCCATCCAGAAAATAGAAGTCAAATTCAAGAACATGGATATAGGAGGTTCAAGAAAAATTCACTAGGAGATAGAAAATGGGCTGTAGGATCCAGGAAGATGAAAAATTTGTTCTTACAATGTAAAAAGTAGGTACCACGAATTGTAATTGTGCCGCTTAATGTACAGTACCTTTCCTAAAACCAAATACAAACAATTTATAATGCTTTTCCAAATAAAACAGTTAGCTTTTTTCTGTGGTTTTTGTAGCGTTTAGTTTATCTTAAACGCTTCTTCAATTTATCACTCCACTCATTCATGAAGGAGTTGTTTTTACTTTTGCTTATTTATCTGTAAAAATTGAAGAGTAAAAAATAATATTATAAAGAATATTACTCCTACAAAATATTTTAAGTGATGTTTTTCTCAACATTTTCATTTTATTTTATTTCAGTTTCATTTTATAATTTATCCTACAATCATATCTGTTAATTTTGTAGAGCAACACAAAATATCTTAATGTTTATTTTTGAAATAAAAAGGTCACGTTTGATATTTTTATTACCATTATGTCTCTTATCACGAAAAAATATCACTATAAAAATAGTAGCTTTATAGTAGGTGCTATAAAAATATAAAATTTAACGTTGTATTCTATTGCACGATGTACTATTATTTTCCTTGTATGGTACTTTTACTCTGCTTGAATAGAACAGAAAATGTATATTTTATTTACCTTATCTAAACGAAGCAACACTATACTTACTGAAGAGGAAATAATTTGCTTCATATTTAAACATATTTTTACCTTTTATACTTTAGTTCCAGACATATTCATAAATTTTAAACCTAATAGTCATTATAGATTTTGGCGAAATTCCAAATTATTTCAGCTCCTTTAAAATGTTTGCACTCCTAAGATCATTCGAGGTAATTCAATAAGATAAAATGCATTAAGTACTGAAACTATCATGAGTGTGCTGTAAACGTTAATTAATTTTTACTAAAAACAATTTCCTGATAGAGTACAAGAATATGATTAATAACCATTAATTCCATTAAAACTGAATTTTTTCATGAAAGATGCACAAATAAATAAAAAAATAAATTTATTATTGAAAATCTGTAAAACCAACTATAACCAAGTATTTTTTATCTTTAATGAACAAAATGGATCACTTTAGTCAAATTTAGAAAGTTTCTTCCTTTTCATATTCTGCCAGTATGCCTTCATCGGGCTGATCTTGCTTGCCGAACTTCCTCTTAAACGACCCATTTATTTCTGCTTGGGTTTGTTTTTCCATCTGATTTTGTTTCAAATCGTTTTTCCTTATTTCTTAAGATTTTTAATGTTTCTGTTTTGTTTTCTAAATCATTGAAAGTTAATCCGAGTTCAATCATGTCTTCTTTGACGTTTCGGATCCATGCTTGTGATGTTACCATTAGAAAGAGTTTTCTAATCATTTTGTTTAAAATTCTGTCTTCAGGTGTTCTGATTCAGGGTTCTGATTGATGTTCAAGAAAGATATCTATTTCTTCCTTATTGTATCTGTTATGGGTTCGTTTTCTTTATAGACTTGTTTTTTTTTTAAATTCTCCATTGCCCATCTACTTTGTTTTTCTTTCTTATGCAGGTTCTTAGGATTCGTCTTTCGAGTTTTAGGAAATTGTCTATTGCTTTTGTCTTGGTCACTTTTGCTAATGTTTCGCTACCATATGTAACCTATTGTTGTATAACTGTTTTGTAGTGTTTAATTTGTGTTTGTATAAATAAGAATTTTTTGTTGTATACGTTTATGGTTATTTGTTGTGATTAAGATAATTTTTCCGTCTCTCTTCCCACGGTATGTTTTCTTTATTGTTGTGTGTTATGTGTTCACCAAGATATTTAAACGATTTAGTTAGTTCCACTTGGTTGCCGTTTATGTTTACTGAATTCATGCAGAGACTGATTACCAAGTTTACAAAAAAAATTTGTTAATTCTTTTCTACAGTCCTTTTCACGAATGACGTCCCTTGCGTTTCAAAAACTATATTTCCGAAACTACGAAAGGGTAAATGTTTAATGATGCACCAAATAAAAGATTATCCCTTTATGCTTTGGTTTGTTTGATTAAAATGTTTTAATAAAATGGTTTTGCAGGAGAAACGGACATTTCGGCATAAAAATTTACTAGTTATTATTGTGTTTTACCCGATTGTTTCACATTAGGTATGATATTGTTTCCCCCTTCCGTAATTATATAGTCTAATAATTGAACTCTCGTAATTATTGGCGTGCTATAGTCATGAACTCTCACTTATTTAGTGGATTTTAACGTGAAAACATATTTTTTTGAATCAGTCTCTCGATTGGTTTTTTTGCAGTTTTCCAAGCTCTTCTATCTTGCACATAAAATCTGCAACAGCCAACATATTTTGTAATTCGCTTTAAATATTCTAACTTTTGCTTCCCCTACATTTTAAGTTCTATATAATTTATCAGTATTTTTTCATTAAAATACTTTTTAATAAATTTTCATTAATAATAAATAAGTGATGATGCATATATGTCACATAAATATTAGCTTCTGCTTATATGATGATATGAGGTGATATATAAAATAAAAAAATTGATTCCCAGGAATCAATTCCAGTACCCCTGGTTAGAAGCCAGTTGTGCTGACCACTTCACCAACAGCCCGGACGTTTTAGTAACTTATTTTATAAAATTTTACTAACATACATTATAACTTATTTCTTTTCAATTTTAGTCTGACACACTAAATCGACAGGCCTAATTATTTTTAGTCTCCTGACTCACCTTAATCTCTAAAGTTAAAATAATTCAATGTTGCCGTTAATATGAAGACGATCTTCATTCTTCTACAATCTGAAGTGATTAAAAGTAAATTTATTTCTTAAAATAAAGTTAATTCTGAAGCACAAAGTTATACTATTTCAAACAACACTAAAAGTGATCTTTTAAAATAATAACTAAAGTACGTAGGGCCTACTCTAGGTTTACAAATGTTTGCAACACATTTGTGAAGTATAAATAAATAAGTTAATTAAAAATTTACAGTCAATTTGGCTATGTGGTGGACCAATTTTTGGAGTCTGTCACAACACTAAATATTCTTCAAAGACAACAGTCAAAACTTAGAGCAATAACAAACGCACCTTTTTACGTAACCAATCATACCCTTCGCAAAGACCTGAAAATACCAACGGTTCGAAACATTGTCAACGCAACATACATTTCATTACACAAAAAGACAATTGACCACATAAATCCGATTATTCAATCTCTTTAAACTAACGATCTCCCTGTTAACAGACGACTGAAACGAAGGTGGAGTAGGGATCTTCTCCGACCACCATAAAAAAATCTATTTAACTTGTCATGCCTGTGTCATTTCATAAAATCATTTCATATAAAAAAAAATCATCCAACATAATTTATAAATCATTATCATTAAAAAATATTGGCACCACATTCCTTGCAAAATTTCACGCCGAAATCGGACACTGGATCAATTCTCATTCACGTCAAATTCCTGCCATTCCTCATTCATTTCATCTCATTTACTAGTTGTGCTTCAAAAAAAATACAGTTGTAAATAAAAATAAAGTTGAAGCCAACAAAAATTAATAATGTATACATTTCTAAAAACCACATTTTACGGTAATCCGAGGTCAACATTAACTTGTATTTTACTACACTTTTGAATGTCAACTTAATTGTTGCACAAATTTTGTAACTGTTTCAACCTATCTCATTTTATTTTATTTTATTAAATTCATTTAACTCATTTTATTAAATTTAGCTCATAAAAAACTGGTTACTTTAATGTCAAATTTTACAAGAAATCTATTAATTTTAAATAAATCAATAACAAAAATGGCATTTTTTGTAACTAAAATATAATTATATTAGTATGAATATTAACAGATTGTAAATTGAATAAAATCCTACGAACTTTCAGTAGAGAAATAAAAAGGGGTAGAATAATGGCAGTAAACATAGGTAAAAATTTAAAAAAGTTAAATTTTCAGTTTGTTGCATTCATAAAAGTTAGATTGTTCAGAGACATCACTGAATGTCGATTTAGATACCCGTAATAGGATAAACTGCATTCATGTATAAAACTTGTTCATTCGCAAACGTATTGTATTAGAATACATTATATGTTATACATCATGGCGATTGGTTCTACTTTGTACTATCATCAAATCGAGTAAGAATCTCTCAAAAATGGCTTTTTTAGCAGTTTTTTCGTTACTATATTAGTCGGGGTAGATTCTCTTCTGTTCCATGGACAGATCATTGATCTTCATCTTGGTTTCAATTTTCTAAAACTGGGTTTCCACATTTTACTCGAGTCACAGTGTCAAGTTTTGGAAAAGTTAAACGAGATATTTTTTGCTGCTTTATTGATTCTTATAAAAATCTGCTGAATACTTATAATTTCAGATATTATGGTTTGCACAAACAAACAAGCTTCCTTATGTTGGTGTTGACCGAAACAAACACTTAATAGTAAGCTACTACTTGTAGGAAAACATGTTGATTAATTTTGTAGTATTAGTTATGCAAGTTCTAAGAAGACGGTTTCATTTCTCAGAATGTTATTTGTATCACTTTCAAAAAAGGAAAAAAATAATCATAGAGAATGTAACCCTTCATTACGTTTAAATTGATGCACTAATTTTATAAAAGAAAAATGGTTTTAGGTGTGTCTCTAGAGTGAATGTTGGATTAGGAATTATTATCTACAAAGTTTTTTGATGCCATGAAATTTCCCTAAAAGTTACGTTCGAGGTATTGGTTAATTAACAATTTGTTTACGTACTAGTTTAATAGAGTTTTCATTTTTATTTTTATTTTTTGTATCAGTTTAAAGTTTTGATTGCTTTGTACGAAGATTTTAACAGAAACTTTGTTTTGCTTAAAAAAACGCACTTAAATCATCCCAAACGTCAAAAAAGTTAATTAGTTAACTAAATTTTTAATTTTTCCTGTAAAAATTGAAAAGAAACGACTTAAAAAATTTATCTAAGAACAAGTAAAACTTGACACACTATCTTGCGTTAACTCTTAATTAAATTCTATTTAGAGTAATTTTTTAAAGTCTTTAAAAGTTTTATAATTTACTGGTTTTTTATCAGCACGAACAGTTATAGTATTTTATACAACAAGGCATAAAATTGTGCAGTAAAATAATAAAATTCAAAATATTATTTTCATTTTTTATCGAGAGATGTTTTCTTTTTATTTACTCCATAACACTAATATGTTTTAAAATTTTCTCCTGTTTTTTAATGAAATCTAGTGCAGCTGCAGTATGATATTAATTACTTAGAACAATCTTGACTATAATAAACGAATCTAACAAAAACGCTTTAAGTTTTTTTATAAACACACTAATTAATGTAATAAACATACCCGGCAATTAACGGAAGCTTAAACGGCGATGACCAAAAGACCTTCTGCAGCACGACCTGCCGGCTATGGGCATTATAGTGTTGTCCGCACCAAGTTGACAAAGTGAAAGACTACTCTTATTGTATATTTCCTTTTTTCTTAACTATAGGCCTAAATCTTTATTTGTAACTGGAACAAACATTATATGACCATCAAATACCAACTCAACTGAACTGAAACAACAACTCAACTGAAAACAGTAGTATGAAATACTTGAAAGAAAAATATCTATACCCAATGGAAAAGAAATACAATCATAAATTTAAAATAACTCGAATGTCAATAACGCAAAGAAGAATTTTCACTTTAGAATTTCCATAAACTCAAAACACGCTTATATTAACTGGAAGGCTTACTCGATAGATGTTCTAAAACAAACATGTCACACAAGTTAACAAGAATCTACAAGACAGTCTTAAGACCAATCTAGACATGTGGAGTTCAACTTTGGAGATCTGCTAAACCTTCACACACGAAACGTATACAAGCGATTCAGAACAAGATTCTACGAACGATAACGTAATGCCCCTTTTACATCACAAACTTAATGTTGCTCAAAGACTTACAAATCCTATAGGTAAATGATGTCGCGAAACAACTATACAAGACGATGCATGACAAATTTTAATTACATGACAACCTTCTTATACAAAACATGTACACTAGGGCGATACCGGGTCCTCAGCGCAGACGTTTGAAGCGCCTCTGGCCACGAGATCTTGGCCAACTGCAGTACTGTAGTGATAACTGCACGCTCCTTCAAGTTAATCAAGTTTTAGAACATTAGCTTCACATTTAGAAATTGTTGTGTTAATTTATTAACACATACTAAATTTCAATTGAAAGTGTCAAAAAAAGCTTTTGTTTTTAAAAATTTACAATTTTCCATATACTATTCGTATGAAATTAAAACATAAAATAAAATGATATAGTTGGTGGTGATAATTATGGTGATTGATAACAGTATATAAAAAATGGAGACCTTGGAACAAGAGGACTAGCGTGATTTTCAAGGGTAAAGAAAATTTTCAATAATAGCTTGAGATAACACCTTGAACGAAAGGAAGTTGAAAATGTGAAATTTAAGTTTTATTATTGTACTACTATTTTCTGTAACTTTAATTAAACAAACACTTTTGTCGTAAAATGCATAATAAGTCCACAATATTGAAAAATCCCAGTTTTTTACGATTTTTATGAGCAACATAAAAGAACCTAATTGAGCTAAACTAAGCGTTGTAGAAAAACGTTTGAAGTAAAAGTTGGAGGTTTTTTAATGTCCTACAACTTTAGTTATACACCGTTGTCTAAAATGTATATTAAGACTATAATCTGAAAAAGAAAAGTTTTTTTTTACCAAGAGCACAGGCCTCCCCAAGAATTTCAGCAGACATAGCACTTATCCTATCTTACAGAATAAAAAATGTAGTAAATGAGTAGATTTTAAAAAAGTGTAGGAGCTGTTTTAGAGAAAATCGCAAGAAAGTAAAATAAATTGCATGAATAAACTAGTAGGCCTACTACTTCCACTTGACCGATGTTGATGAAAATGTTCGTGTCGGGTTCTGTAGCTTACCTAACTTAAGTTACAAGTTTATATTCCGTACTGAATTTCGATTATGAGATAGTTTGTTCGCATACAGACCAATATCCAAAAACATGATTTTGGGTTCAGTTGGTCTGAAAATGTGTGTACCTAACTGGTGAAAATTTGATTTCGATAAAATGACATTAAAATAATACGTTCCTTCCCTACATATTCAAATAGAGTCAGAGAAAGTAAACATTAAAAACAAATCAATTTTTAATTACATGATTCTATAAAAAAAAAAACAATAAAAGTACTGAACCAATTTTGTTGTAATAGGTTGTAGTCTTTTTTTTAAAGTAAACTGAGACATTAATATTAAGTTCATGGAAAGTCATTTTAGTGCAGATAGAGAAATTTATTTCTGTCGAATTCTATACAGTACTACAAAGTTTTTATGATAAATATTCTGGCGTAATTATGCAAAGTTATTTACACTATGATGTACCCTCTCATCAAGAAAATGTTATTCTTCTTTCATATTCAGAGGAAAGACGTCTTCATCTCCTTACATGAGAATAAATTAAACTTTAACCCCATATCGATTTTGGCAGACGTACAAAACTTACCAGTTGTAGTTTCATGATGTTATACTTGGTTCAGTCATTCCATTTTTGATATTCTTTTGAAAAGAATGCAGTTTTACATTCTCTTGACAGAATATTTTTTTCAATATTATTTTAGAGATATATTTTTATGAAACCAGTACGATATTGCATATTGTAATGTATTATTATTTTGTTTTGAAACATTCGTTTCTATAAAAATTAAAAATATTGCAAAAGAATACCTTTGTAAAACTATAATGTTAAAAAAGGTTTTATGAAAAGATATCTCAGTACATAAAAATAAAAATACAATTAAACTTTTCATTTCTATCATCAGAATGATTGATTTTGATACAATTAATTTTCGCTCAAACCAATTTTGAATCTAATTACTTCAAAGATATTGTGTTGCGTACCATTTTACTAAAAGCACCAGAAACTGTATTGGATAACAAACAAGACTGGCAGAATACATGGCAAATGAAACCAAAAGCATCACAGTAACATTTACAATAAAAAAGAAAATAGATATGACCACTAATTTACGTAAACAACATATGGATGCCTGAAGTAGAATCCACTAAATATCTTGGTTCTTATCTCGAGAAACTCCAGAATTGGACAACCCATATATTGGAGAAAGGAAACGGTTAGACATAAAATTTAAAAAAAAATTGTACGAGATTTACGTCGCTAGTGTGTCTGGTGAATTGTTTCATTTTATGTAATAAATGTTACGATGTGTATGCAATCTACGATTGGAAATACGACAAAATGTTCTTTAGCAGTTTTGGTTGAAAATATCGTAGTTTAGTCAAAGCTGATGGTCTAGATGAGGTATAGATCAAGCATTCATCCTCCACATTAGTGAAGTACGGATTTATAAAGAAGTACTGTCGGATGAGGGGGTGTTTGCGAGCGTAGGGACAGAAAACTGTTTAGCTGTTTGCGCCTACTATATTTGCGCTTCATGTTGAACATGTTCGTTCCATGTTGAGTCTGAGATACTAAATTTTGTTAGCTTGTGCTGCAAGAAAATTATAATAAAGTATTACTGAGCAGGTTTGCCAGGTCAGGGTGAAAGTAGCATATTTTTTTTAGTATCGGAGTTAAGTTTAATTCTCCACTTTCTAAACCATGATTCTACAATTTTGTTCGGTGGTGTTGCCAATTAAACGCTACGTAAACAGCAAAAACACTATAAAAGTACTACTGTAGAGATTTTATTAAAATAATATATTCTAAAAATTAGTCTAATTAAAATTTTAACTTTGAAAATATTCAGTGTAACGTCTGATTTTCAGGCCGTTACTTATTTATATCAAATTTCGTATTACGGCGATTGTTCTATTTATTACTCATCAGCTGTTTGTACTTGCGGTGGCCTATTTCTAATTAATTATTGCTGCCGTATTTTTGTAATACTTTCCTGTTACAAGTAGAGTTGTGTTTCAACTGTCGAAATGTAAGAACGTGCATTACGACTGCGTAATGTTACGGGCCTATTTTTGTTTTATACTTTTTGGTAAAAAAGTTTCGTTGTTATTTTATCTTGTTTTATTCATTATGTATGAACAGTCTGTTTTGCGGTTTTAATTTATTAGTTTCCGTATTTATTTTCAAAGTCTTTTCGGATTCTGCAATATGTTTAAAAATGAAATTGTAGTTCTTTATGCTCAAATTAAATTTTAGAAAGTTAATTGGCTGATAGCATTCTGGAACTGAGAACTCTTACGGGTTACTGGTGATTTAAAGTGTTTGTGAGTGTTTATTAAACTTGAACTATGTCTTTCTGAATTGAACATTGTTACGATTATCAGGGTTCGATTCCCCGTGAATACCTTAAGAATTAAAATAGAAATGAGATAGTTCATCATCTAGTAAAACAAAAACAAATAAAAATGCTAATGCTACTGAGTCCATCTATTTTCAATAATTTGAAGGAGGTATTTGTTTAAAAAACTGCAAAGAATGGTATGTGACTATTTATTTAATTTTACATCTGAATCAACCTTGGACAGATTGGACAGATGGATCTCTTTTGGTCAAGCATGTTCTTGAGTAAATTATTAACTATTTTATTTCGTCAGTTTCGTGTTTTTTTTTAAACAGCAGAGTAGCCTTTGCATTAAAATAACTAAAGCAGTTTTATAAAATTTTCATTATGTATTCTATATTTTTATAAACCTTTTTGGTAACTTAAAAACCATTACAAAACTTATATTTTTTTAAATATCTTACCAGTATTCGCTGGATTTTTCTCAGTCTTATTTATTATAAAAAAGGAAAAATGACCAAACTTTCTTATGTTCTATTCTTAATTTAACAACCATGTTTGATTTCAAGTTTAATTTACAAAATAGGGCAGTTATTGTTGAAAGTAAATATTTTGGTAATAAGTAATTTTTATAACTTAGCTTTTGAATATTAATTAGATATTTTTATTAAATTGTGTATTACTTCATTAACTAAGTTGAGTCATGTTTTTATAAAAGTAATTAACATTATTAATTTTTATTGATTTTTACCATTATATGCTATTACTGTATTATTCTTATTTTTCATTAAATTTAATATTTTGTTGAAACGAATTTTATGCAACCGCAACTTGAGTATATTTATTTGTTTTTATTAGCTTCCTTTCTTGTTTTTGTTAACGCCCCTACCAACCTATCAATGTAGATAGAGGGGCCGTTACATCAGAAATAAGTATAGTTTGTCCAATTTAAATTAGCAGCGTAGCTGTAGAATTGTGATCATACCTTTCTTCGTCTCTCGCCTACAAGTAAATGATAACTCACCAACAACTTGACAGAGAATGAGTACATTTTTTTTATTTGTCTCGATTAGATGGAAATTTTTAAACAGTCTGTTGACTTAGGAAAAACGCTGTACTTGTACTATTCAAGTTGTTCTGCCAATTCAATTCGAACATACTAATACATACTAGATTGGTCTAGAGGCGAGTTAGCTTTTTATGGGCTGATTTTCGGAGACGAAGTTTCCTGGTTCAAATTCTAGTAAAGATAGTTATTTCCATACGGATTTGAATACCAGCAAGTGGTGATTGTTGTGCTTTGATAGTTGTGGTTCAATTAACCATACTCTTTCAGGAATGGTCGGTCTGATTCTACACTAGACTACATCTCATTTATACGTCATAAAAATTATCCTCATCTCATTGGATTGTAGAATAGCAGTCTATGTTCCAGTATGTCACTGATCGAAGATTTAATTTTAATTATTCAATTTTTGTAAATTCAAGAAGTAATTTAAAAAGTGATCATAAATAACAATCAAAACTGATCAATTTTATTATTTAAAATTTAAATATTCTAAACAGTAATTAAATATATCAAAATAAATTATAAGAAGAAACAAAAACAATCAAAAATTAATTCCAGAAATCAAATATCTCAAATTAAAGGAAGAATACAAAAGATAGTATAATTTTAATTAAATAATTTGAAACATTAGGAAAATAAGTAAAAGAAAACATTAAAGTATCAAGAGTCAAATTAATTCTGGAACCAAAGAAGATAAATTTGATTATTTTAGAATATGAAAATAAGATTTAAGTAAAGTTTATTCAAGACTATAAAACCAAATGCAACAATGACTCGAAGCCCCATTTGATTCCCGGTCAATCGATGGACAAGAAGCTAAAACAAGACTCCGAAGATAATTACAATTTGTTACTATAAAACTAATTAATTTGAGATCATAGCTAGTATATATTAAAATAGTAAATATTAGATATTGCAATACATAATTATAATAATTGATAATAAATTATAATATTTAGATTTATATCACAGTGTAATCACTAAATCAATTAATCATTTAACTAATAATGTGTGTAATGCATTTTCTTTGTCAATTCTTTTCAATTTTTGTTTCAATTCACTCGTTTTTCATTAAAATCATATTTTACATTTAAAATTTTTCATATCATTTTCATTTCATTTCATTACATTTTTGGCGCCCAACGTGGGACCAAAACAATTTATATTGGCGCAATTTATTTAACATTAATTTCATTTCATTACAAGGTCATAGGTTGCTTATTGTTCTTCAATTGTACGGATTGTAACGTACACACATTAAGGATAAATAAAAGAAATGCATCAGAAAAAAATTAACGGGTCTTTTCCGTTTTGTGTATGCTACTATCAAATCCGAATTCCCTGAAGTTACACAAAAATCTTCATTTCTCCCACTCACTGCCTCACTGAGACAGACACACGCACGCGTACATACGTCCTCCCCAGTCCAAGTTAATAATAAAAATACTATGTTACACGTTCTGTTGTTTTATTTCTTATGAATGTTTTATTTTTAGTTTTTTATTATTTTATATTTTTTATTTACTGGTTACTTTAACTTATTTTAATTATTTACATTATATTTTAGATTAAATTATTATTACATTACTATTACTTTATATTTTTGAATTATTCACATCGGGAAGAGAAAGTCTGAGCGTTTCACACATACGTTTTTAGTTGTCACATCTTCTAGGATTATACAATAACTCCATTTCCTAAAGGAACTCTGCAGCGTCATCCTCCGTCCGAATATTATTAAGTAACTACAAAATTCATAGTAGACTGATTACGCAGACTTTGTAGTAATTAACTGTGAAATCGGAGTAGTTGACATTACGCAGGAATGTTGCTAGTCAGATTGAAACGCTAGACGCACGAGTGGGAGAATTGTGTAACCCTTTAGGGAATTCGGATTTGATAGTGGCATACAGAAAACGGAAAAGACCCAAATTACCAATAAATAACCAAGATATTAATTATTTAAGAGAATTGTGAATTACTTTGAGCTTTCTATTACGAAATTGAGTAATCAATAAAATCTTCTTTGATCTAGTTCCAGCAGTCCGAATGAAATACTGGAAATTTCATTTTTCTATTTTCAGTTGCTCAGACAATCAAGAATAAGTCAATCGATCACTTTTATATGAAATCTGAGAAATATTAGATTAAAAAATAAATTAAAAATAATAATATTTGTCTCAGTAAGATATTTCAGTGTGAATGTAAAATTTAATTATAGCTATAAAAGGTACTATTATAAGTGGTATTTTATTTTTACTATCTAAAGAAATAAATTTTATATTTAACTTGATTGTCGTATTTCCATTTGATCTGAAACAAAAGTTAATGGAATGAGAAGTATGTTAAGTTCCTGAAGCTACAATCTGTCACAGTTAAGAGTAGTAGGAATAATAAAGCAAGGTTGGTTATCAAACATCTTTGAAACTCTTAACTTCCATATTACCATGAGCAAAATAAGTCTTCAGAAAATTCTACGGGTAAACATAGTTATTTCTAGAGATAATCAAAGAATGGCGTCTAAGTGTATAAAACCTAAATTAGTAATACCAAAAAATATTTATTGATATTATTTTTGGAAAACCTATTTACAATCGTCGCTTCAAAACCTGGATTTAGATCAGATTAAAAATACAAAACTTAGATAAAATGTTATATAACAGACATACTACTTTTTTTAACCTTCTTCCTTAATTTGAAACTGTACTATCTATGATTGTAAAAGTACAAGTGTACAAACAATGGAAGTTATGGTAATTGCTAATTATTATAACTTCCATACTTCCTAAAAACCCAGTAAATAATGTAAGGGAAAACCCCCATTGTTAGAATAAGTTACATTAGAATAGTAGTTAAGACAATAGGTTGTAAATATAGCCAACGGCCAATCATCTGATATTCTTTAGACGGGTATATTTCTCCCTCTGTGTTTCTGGACCTTTCTTCTACCTACCAACTTTCAGCCAATCACTGATATAGGTCTCCTTCCAGTTGGCCCTTCAGGTTGGTTGAACGGTTCGTGAGAGAAGGAGGCTTGTCAACCAGAAGTTTCCTGGTTCGGAGCCAGGAAATCAAAATGAGTTCCCTTGAGTCTTAAGAGTAAAACTGTTAGTTAAGAAGGAGCAGAATTTAAAGAAGTGACTAAGAGAAGGAGGGGAAGATGAAGAAGAAGATAGGCGAAACAAATTTAAGTGGAGGTAAATTCATTTCGTATTTTTTAAGGGTTTGTTAGTTTTTTGTATTAAAATTGCGGCAGAAAAAAGTAGGCTATATTTTAAAATAGATTAAGGATTATTTTGTTAGTAATTTTGTATTAGTATTCATTAGTTAGCAAGGGAAAATAGATGGAAGGAGAGGACCAGGAAGAAGAAGAATATCCTGGCTACACAACCTCAGGGAATGGACCGGAAAGACATCTGCTGAACTTTTCCGTATTGCTGTCAGCAAAGTGAAAATTGCCATGCTGGTCGCCAACATCCGAAACGGATAGCGCACTAAAAGAAGAAGATTCATTAGTTTATTATTCATTAAATATTTAGCATAAAGCGAGAATATATAGTTTTGTTTATTTATTTTTCTCATGCTCTGCTGATAGAGCTGGCGCCCAAATTTTTTTATTATTTTTTTTAGTTCATATGAAAGTATTTGTCCACTGGTAAAATTTATGGTGGTGCAACTACAAAAGCATAACCATAATTGGAAGAATTGGTTCATTTTTGTTAATTATGTGAAGTGTAATTATTTGAGTTTTAGAAAGATTCTGGTAACAGAGCTCAATTTTTGAAATGTTTAATTTTTTAAATTTTAATTTTAACTTTTTTTACGATATCGTTTGCAGTTTAAGGTCAAGCGACCTCAGTCATGCTGCATAATTCATTTTCCAAAAAGAAACAAATGGGTAATACTACTGTTTATTTTTAAACGTATTTGGAAGGACATTGAAAAGTTTGTAACAAACTAAATACTGTTAATATGTGAACGCATGTTATAATGTAAATTGTGTGATTGATATTTACTGTTAAGAAGTGATGTAAGGTGATTGGTTGGTAACCTGGCAGACAACCGTTAGTTTAAGCCTTTATTGCGTATAGTATGTTTTTATTTATTTTGTACTTTCAATATAAGTTTTGTAAATAGAGCACAATTATTATTATTGCATGTTAATGTTTTTTTACGTCTGACTTTTTTGCAATTTCTGCTAATGCAGATGGTGGAAAATAATAATATACGAAAATCAGTGATGAAAAAATGCCAGACCTGACCGGCAATCGAACTCGAGACCCCGGCGTAGAAGCCAGTTGCGCTTACCGCTGCGCCAACAAGCCGGCCATTGCATGTTAATGAAGAAATACTTGATACAAAATTACATTGATCAAAGAAATGTAAGAAATATAAAATGTAATGTATACTCTAAACAGTAAACTTATGAAAATGGTATCATGAAATGTTGAAAATTATATTATTATTAAAATATAACGACCGCTATCTACGTATAATGTTACTTAAGGTGTTAAATAAAAAAATATTATTGTAAATAGTAAATTTATGTATAAAGTAATAATGTTAAGAAGTCGAAATCTATTTCTTAATTTCTCTAATTTTATAATGGCTATGATAATAACTAGAAGTTCTATTTCTACACAAATCATCCTTATAATTTTTGGCCAGTATAAAGAAAATATCGACAGAAATTCTTTTGTTAAAGGGACTCAAAACGGGATAGTTGGAAACGGTAAAAAGGCAGTTTTGTTTACACAAAAATTTTCCAAAGTATGTCATTGCCCATTATTTAATGTTATGGGGTGTTTGAAAAAATGAATTGAAGTCAAAGTTCTAAAAAATTGCATGAGCTTAGCTTAAGAATCGAATAAAATTACTTGAAATTTACTAAATTTGCCGCCTTTGTTTTTGTTAAGTAGTTTTTCAATGGAAACCATTTCTTTCGTTGGGATAGGTTTGTCCGTAAATTAACTTAATAAATTACCGTCCTAATTTTCTGCCTTCCAATTTTCACATGAATAATAATTATAAAAATTGTAATTTTCAATTTATTTAAAATGGCATCGACTGCATTTTTGGGTTCAGTAGTAGATGGGGATTTTTTTACGATTTTGATATTTTGAAATATTTTTCGGATATATACCCAAAAACTTCCCTTGGCAGTCCTTGAAGTACAACTACACCGAAGACTTTTACCACTTTTATAATTATATGCGAGTATACAAACAACGGTTTCTTTACTTAACATAATTATATTCTTTGATATTACTAATTTTTAAAAAAATTTATTTTTAAGCAATTTAAGGATCTTCAAAATATCAATGACGAAAGAAATATATCCATTTTAAAAAGAAGTTAAGATTAGGAGCTTGTAGCGGGTATGTGTACACAGGTGCTAGTAACTTTATAGTTGTTTTGCAGTGTCAGAAGTTGATGAATTACAAGTATAAACTGCCAAAAGTTTGCGTTCACATATTATAAACATAATAAGTTTACTTCAGTCTTTTTATTAGTTTATTTAGTTTACTTCATTGCGCTGTACAAAAAGGAAGAACTAAATTGTAATCGCAAATAAAACTGAAAATATTCTTTAGAGTATGCACAGTTTATCACCTCTTGGCGTCATCGCCCTTTTTTTCTTCCGTTCGAGTAATAACCACAAGAACTGTTATGCCATTCAGCTCTCTTGATCACTGATCCTTCAATTTTTTCCTTGGCCCTCACAAACTCCTTTTTCTCTTCAGATTTTACCCTCAGTCACCTTGGGATTTGTTCCACGCTCATCAGTCTAATGTGTGCCAACCACTGCCCTCTGTAGATGCCGCCTCTTAACTAGTGAAAAATATCCAGTTACCGTCTTTTAAAACTGGTGAAAATATCCAGTTGCCGTCTAATTTCTGCATTCGTCTATACAGTCTGGAATAACCTACTGTAGACCCCAGAAACTTAATCTCTGCTTTTTGTAGTCTCTATTCATAGGCAGGTATCAATGCCCGCGTCTCACCTCCAAACAGTTAACTAGGAACAGACAATACTATGTAAAGTTATACGAGTGCATCTCGTCTCATATTTCTTTTGACCATTGTCTAAAACACTCCATTTATTGTATTGAAACGCTCGATCTTATAAGTATACAAGAAACAAGACATCGCACCCGAGATTATAGATCATCTCTGTAATCATAAAACGATCATAAAACATTTATCGGATCGTAAAAATGTAAAGTTTACGAATTATATTTTGGTTTGCGGGCTGGATTTATGCACGAATTTGACAAAACTTGATATAAATATTTTCCGACGATTTTTGAGGTGTGCTTACAAACAGCGAAACAGATGTCACCGGATAGCGTGCAAGAGTATAGTGAGGAAACTTTAAATATTTGGGCACCCTGAAAAGGGCCGTTTAAGTGTGTGTGGAGGTGGGAGGAGTCGGTTGGTGGGCGACTGTGGCGAGAGTAGCTGTCGTAACAATCCAGGAGGTGGACGGCGTCTCGCCGTACAGTGGGGATGTCATCTTCTTCCCTTGAAGTAGTAGTGCGTCGATGGCTGCTTCATCAAGACCCGGTGGGCGCAACGCTCCGCTGAAGTCCCGGTCGACGGCAGTTACGGTGTAAAGAATATGAGCAGAATCTTTATGTTCCCTCTTGCAGAGTCGTCAATAAGTCTTCATTGGAGTCCGGTAGCCGTGTACCAAAAATTATAATCTTGGTCTAAATCGTAGAGTAAAGTAGAATATAATGAATCCGAGGGCGTACCAGGGCCTCTGGAAAGCATCTACTTTTCACTCTGCAAATGACACCTTCGTTTCATTCACCACAGCGTCTGGCTGTATATTGAAATTCATTACTCCTAGAGGTACACTCTGACTAGTGTCTTTTGCATCTCTACCTCTTCTGTTCATAAATCCTTCAGTCAGATAATTGGCTGACCATGTGATAAGAAACAGAACAATGTTTTGTAGCCCTGGAACAAGCAGATCGAGTGTAAATCATTTAATACTCCACCTGCCTGTTATGGGCTACATCGCACATTAACCATTAGTAAAGGTGTACGAGATACCGTATAAAGTTCAAATTACTAAACAAAATTTCTCTTGTTTTGTCAATTTCAATTATTTTATGTAATCTATTTATAAATGAATTATAAACATCACGATTTTTAATTATTTCTCCGTATAGGATGCATTATAAAGTAGTTTTTTCATTATCTTCTAATGAAATTGAATTTGTGGGTTGTGTTTTTAGTAATAGTTTGTTAACAAACGCACAAACAACACAACAATTCAACTGAATTAGAAGTGTAAATTTGTTTGAAAATTTAATGTGATTGAACAGTAAGCTTTAGTAGAAACACACGAGCGTAACTTCATGTTAACACAAACTAACTCTATGTACTATAGTATGCCATACTCTAGTAGTATATATGGTCTGAACAATGCACTTGTCTCATTATCATTCTATCTTGTCAACCTCCGACCTCTCTTTCCCTAATGCAAAACATATACATATGGGCCTTTGTAATAATGTAACATTTACAAACGAACATCTTTGTTATCAGTCTGCATATAATGTAGATGAAAATATTCAAGCGCATTAGTAATTCTATATTTATTTGAGTGCAAATTAATTTTCTATTAAAACACACCCACCAAAGCATAACCTTTTACCTTTAAATGATAATTTCGTACATCCAATTCGGAAATACAACCTCCAGTTATATTTTGAATAGCATCAAACGTCAATATCACCAAAATTCAGGCCTTTCAATCAGAATTTCTGAGGACAACAACTGTATTGGCGTTCTACATGTCAAATTCATTACATTACATGATGATCTGTAGATGCTTTTAGTAGATAATATAGCTAGAAATAATACGATCGATTATTTGATAAGTTTTACAGACATCCATTTATTGAAATGGCTTCATTTAAAATTTGTCAGTGATTAAGTTTCCATATAAACGACGGCTTCAAAAATTGTTAAAATTTGATTAGGAATTAATAGAGATCTTTTATGTTAACTTTTCCAAAATTATCTATCTTTGTTTCAGAAGTATTTTATAATTTCATTAAAGGAGAAATTATACCTTAACAGACTAAATTGAAACGTTTGTGAGTTCAAAAAATGCTTCAATTGAGGCCTCTTCTCTTACAAAATTTAGCAAAAATAGATGAAATCTAGAGGTTGTGCAAATGGACAGTGGTAGATATAAAGATAAATATAATAAAAAAATGATTGGGAGGATAGATTTTTAGTAAATTAAACGTAGCAGTAAATGCAAGCTGAAAGTTGAAGATCAGGGTCCCCTGCTTAACTACATAATAACCAGAGGGTCTGCGAGTGTACGGAGCTAAACACAATAATAAAGACAAAAAGCAAACGATATAAAGTATAAATGTTTCTTCATCCTAAAATTGTAGAAATACGCCGGTTCAGTGTCACAGTAGGTTTTTATAAAGTGATACAGGGTAGTATCTATCTGTTAGACTTGTAAAACAGGAGAAAAAGAATAGTAAGAAAAAACCGTCAACTCACAATACAATTTTGATAATGTTATATACAGGATTCTGTTTTCTGGATAATTTAAATTAAAACTGAATAAGTAGTTCTCTTATTAAGCAGGAAGTGAATTTGTTTATCAACCTAAATTTTTTTGATCTGTACTTTATTTTATGTTTTTTCTGTTCTTATCTGTTTTTCTGGGACGGTAAATCTGCCCAAGAGTATTTTATTGAATTTTCCTATAACACGAGCTAAAAAAATTCCCTATGTTGAACATCATATGAACAAAAGGCTTCCATAGAACGCATATGTCACCATGAAGAGCAAAATTTTAGGTAGTAGACGCAAAAAGCTGAATAGTCTTCTGTTCCAAAGGCCAAAATTACCCATTATTTGAAATTAAATCCTTGCTCAAACCAATGTGGATGTATGGATGCCTAATTTATAGCTCAACTAAACTCTCAGTTGTGGCTAAACTACATACAATGTTTTCTATCAAAAACACCTGAGGAACAGCAGTTATTATTATTTTTTTTTTTGAATCTTTAGGTGTACTACAGAAAACAAACAAAGGATGAGAGAGTAAAGATATTACATTACAATTAACACGAACACGCACGAATATTAAATACAACATTCAGCAATGACAAATTTGGAATAACAACTATCGAAAAAATATACTGAAATATGAAAAAAATAAAACAATGAAAATCTCATATTGTAGAAGAAAAATCATTGCCATTAGTAATTTAGAATTTTAAAAACAAAAACAAAAATTACATCTAATATTTCTTCACATTTATCTTTTTCGACTATACACAAACAATGCAGCAAGAATTAAAGAAGCTCCATATTTTTTTAACCTTCTAGTGAAGCCTGGTGGAGTTTCAATGTCACTGATAAGCGGATTTTTGTGAACTTGTAGTTTTGAATAGCATTTAAAATGACTATTTTTAATGATTTCAGAAATGAGTGGTGTTTTTAAATCAGTGTGTAGTGTGTAATTTCAGACTTAGTAAGGTGAACCGGTAACTCTACGGAGAGACAGGAATTACTCTGGTTTGCGCAACCAAAAATTTAAAAACCGTACATCCAGATAGGCTTAAAGAGGAAATTGTAGAGTAGTAATTTCTGTTTGAGACATATGGGTGACTTAGAGAGAACAAACCTGTATAGCAGTTTCAAATGTAAGTTTAGTTGAAGCCGTTTTGTCTTAATGTGGTGTTTCCACTTCAGGCGGTGATCGAAATGAAGTCCAAGATAGGGAACAGCAGAATTTTTTGGGATAGGTGCATTATTAATTAAATAATAGTTAAGTAAAATCAACTGAAAAATGAGGTTGTTGTTTATTTAATTCCAGAAGATAATGACATTTTGTTAGGGAAATTTAACTAATATCTCAATTAAAAGTTCTAGTTAATTTAATAGCATTATAGTTTGCTTTGTAATTTTCTGTAATTTTATCTAAAGTATATAAAGTTCTATCGATAATTTATATCACTAATTTGAAATAATATTAAGCAGTAATTTTCATATCCAATTTACGCTCTGGAAAAAGCGAACATTTTCATAAGAGTTTACTAAAATTGAATAGCTTCGTGTTTTCACTATTGTAAAGAAGCAAATAAGTTAACAGTTGACAATATTGAGATATGTTTTCTCTATTGAATCACAATTCAATGAAGTACAGGATGTTGAAAAGAATGAGAAATCTAGCGTACTGAACGTTCAGGTACATTTTTAGTTACCGTTTACGTTTTTATATTATATTTTATTTTCCAACAAAATGTAAAATATCATAATATCTTCAAAACTTCAACATTATTCGGTTAAGGCCTTTACATGCACTATAAAAAATATTATTATTATTATTATTATTATTATTCCTTACCAGTGGTTATGAATAAAAGAGTTTAGCCCGGGTAAATTGTAAGTAAAAATCTTTTTATTTTTAAAACTTTTGTTCAATATTCCACCACAACTAATTAGCTACTACTCTTTAAACAAAAATAATTTTACTTAAAATTTGCACAAGGAATGAAATACCTAAAACTTTACTATTAAAAATCATTCTCTCATGGATTAGGACTTATTAATAAGTGTGCATAAAACAGAGTTTCCTGTCTTTGAAAAATTCAAATTTAATAAAATATTTTGTTGTTATAGATCTATTCAAAATTTTATTTTCTCCATTTTTTATACGCTATTATCTTATTTCATTATTTTTTCTTTTTGTACCCACTACAAAATATGAAAAAGCTTCACTCTATTAGAAGTATTCTATTTATTTATTTATTCATAATTGTACTCTTCCAAAAGATCATAGCACGTTCTAGGAGGAGGAGTGCAGTCACAAAACAACCGCAATACAAATTATTACAACGTAAACAAGAATAAAAATCAAGTGAAGCATTTACTCGACTTTCTCTAGTAAAATGTAAATAATACGACATATAACCTTTGTTTTATCTTAGTAAAGAATGTCAAATGAAAAATATTTAAAAACATCAAAACATAATTTTAATCATGAGTGAATGACGCAAAATTAAAATCAACCTCTGTTGGACTTAAAAATATGGAAAATCACTAATTGTTGCCAAAGTAGGCTCCGTCACAAAATGCTTGAAATAAAAGTTATAGATTTTTTTTCCTGTAACTTTATTTATTTTATCCACATTTGTTGAAAAATACATACTATGATAGCGATATTTAAAAATCCTATCTTTTACCGATTTTCATAAAAAAAATACGAAAATCAGTAACTAATGCTAAACAAAACGTGTACAAAAAGAGGTTTAAATTAAAAGCTGTACCTTTTTAAATGTTCTACAACTTTAATTATACACTTTTGCTCAAGAATGCATAAGACTGCAATATTTAAAAAAATTCTACCACGAGAGCAGAGGCTGTCTAAGAATTTAGCACACATAACGCTTATCCTATATTGTAGATCATAAAAACTGTAATAAATGAAAAAAAGTTTAAGAACATCGTAGAAACAGTTTTTGAGAAAGTGAAATTTGCACAAATAAATTACTACTTCCGGTTCGCCGATTTCGATAAAAATGTTCGTGTCGAGTTCTCCAGTGTTTCAATTCCAAACTCAAGTTTCAAGTTTAAATTTTGTACAATATTCCGTTTTTGAGGTATTTTTTTCACACATACACAGACTAATCGCCGAAAACATGATTATTTGGTTCAGAGTGCCTGAAAACGTATACATCCGGTAAAAACTCTATTTTATAACAATATCTTCCTTCCCTGTAGATTCATTTATAGAGCAAGAGAAAGTAAAATAAATATAACACCACCGCAATACGACCAAATACATTATAGAACATTTAATAAAAATTATACAATATTAATATTAACAAAAGCAATAACAATAATGATAAAGTGTAATAGTAATAATAATAACAACAGTTTCTTTGCTAATAACGGAATAAAATATAGGAATAACAAAACATGTTCATTGGATTTTTTAAATAACAAAACAAAATTATATTATACAAACACAAAAATATCTAGAGAATAGTATTTGCTTATTCGGGGACAGATAGTGGTTTAAATAAATACACAAACTAAAATATGGGTTAATTTCATAGGGATTTGAACGCTGACAGGGAGAAATTTATCATACAGTAGCACGACCGTTGTTCTGGATAACTACATGAACAGAATAGCCTTTATTCAGAACGATTTACTTCTCTACTCACTACACAATTCACCCAGACCGCTAAACAGACGTTAGTATAAGGATCCTTTTTAAAAACAAACTGGTTGTCACTCCGGAGTGACCATTGGTTAATTAACTCTCCTCAAACACGAAATGATTTTAAAAAATATTAACTTGTTTATTATGGCTTCTGGTAGAGCTACTTATAACTTATTATTTAAATTAAACAATTAAACTTTTCACTGGTACCAAATATAAGAAACTAATTTAATAATTAAGATGTTTAAATTAAAAATATGAATTTTGATAGGGTTTTATTTATAGATTACAATTTATTAGTCATCAGAAATTGTTTTTTCTTTAGATATTGTAAGGCGTCTTCAATCTGAAATACCAACGATTACTTTCAAAACATGTATTCCATTTAGTGTAACTTATCTAATAGTAGCAACAGCTATCTGCCATAAACTAACTGTTCTTGTCTGCTGATCTAAATACAATAGAATAATGATTATACATTAAAAAATTATAATTCTTAATGTACAACGTTGGTACTACCCTTAGTTTAAATCCTAATTAAAATTGAAAGAATAAATGAGGATAAACTGAAATGATAAAAATAAATTCTGAACGTGTAGAAAATTGAAAAACTATTATAATTGAACGGCGTTACTTTTTAAGAAACCTTTTATTGATTTTATAAAATTGTAAAAACGAGTAACATTTAAAAAAAAATTTAGTCAACGAAGCAAATAATAATAATTATTATAAGAATTGTTTAGAACATAAAGTAAAAGAAGTTATGTTTTTTAATTAAGTTTGTTGGGCATTCACTGCCATGGTCAATCAAAATGATCAGCCTGCCTCACTGGATAAAGGAAGTCCAAGAGGACATGGAAGAGTTGAGGTTTTAAAAGGAGGATCTAATTACAAAATCTGGAAAATACGACTAGCTAATTAAAACTAACATGATAACATTTGAGCCTTAAACTAGAAAGGAATCCGACGGGGTGTATTCGGACGAAGACAGGCGCCAAAGGTCGGTTCGCCTCAAAAAGAAGTGGGTAAAAACGAAAGAAGGATAAATAAAACAACTTACACGCTTCGGGAATAAGAAGAATCGATTACAGAATTCTGGCCCAGAAATTGGAATAAAGTCCTATAAGGTCGTAAAAGTTAAAAAACTAAACCCTTCAAAAAACTTGACCAGGATTGATGTTGTCAACTTCGTTCAAATTATATCAACTTACCCTTTATCTTCTGCCACCATAATCAGGAGCTCAATTACTTCGTATGACGTAATGTTCGGAATTCCAAAAAAGCAACAAACATTTTTGCTTTTTGCCCTTTCCAGTTATAATGGTTATTATGCAGCATTCCATTCTTTTACTAGGGTGTCAGTCGTAAATTTGATCTGAAGTTATTTTATGAGAAGTTTATTGGAAACTATTATAACAGTTTTTTTATGTCACCTAAAGGTGAGCATGACTATGAGTGCGAGGAAACCTTAAATATTTGAGCCCTTAGAAGGACCGTTTAAGTCTGTGCGTCTAGGCGGGAAGAGTTAGTCAAATGTGATGGTGGTAATCGTCGTGATAGTCGAGGAGATGACGATACGGCGTCTCGTTTTTCAGCGTAGATGTCGTCTTTTTTTCTTTCACAGTAGTGCATCGATTGCTGCCCGTCAGTATCCGTTGGGCGCAACGCTTGGTTGAGGGACCACAGCGATTATCACTCGCAACAGCGAGGAGATGACGGTCCTGGTCGACACCAGTTATGGTGTCGGGTCCACGAGCGGAAGCATCATCCTCCCTCTTCTGGGGTCTTCGTTGAAGTTCAGTACCCAGGTACCGAAGGGCGTAATCTTGGTGGGAACCATAGAGTGTAGAGGAATTACATCCAGGCCAGATGGTGCTTTTCTTATTCATTAGTAAACAGGAGTGGGGAAGTTAATGGCTCTCTTCATTGTCGTTCTTTATCTCTCCGCTCTGCTAGAAGCATGGTCGATCTCTGTCGGTCGGTATTGAAGGAATCCTGTCAGCTGCCAGCACAGTACTTAATTAAAGGGAGCAACGGTAACACTTAATATAATTTAACTTCAAAATAAATTAATAAAAATACAGAGATTCGTTTAATTTATATCTGTTATACAATTACTACTTCTCAAATAAATAAATATTTTGTTCCTCCATTTTTGTTACAGTAGTCAAAGACTTTAAAATCATGTTTCTAACTGCAGATTAAATTTTCTAAACAGAAAAGGGTTTTCTGTAATTAGCTTATTTTTAATCCTGATTTCTAACTTCGTTACACAATTGTTGTCAGTGATTTTGATTTTAATATCATTTAAGTACTGTTCTTGCGTTAATTTAAATGTATTTCTAAAACTTAAGAGGAATATTTTAATTATAAATATGTTCGTTTACTGGAAATGAAAGAATAGTGTTTACTCTAAACACTCTTACATTTTCTAAGTAAATAAAATTAATCATTTAATTTTTTGTAACGCAATTTAAGAGAAAGGAAATTAAGAAAGTGTAAACGCTAATCGAGAAAGGTGACAAAAGAAAAATAACTTTATGCGAGGCAGGAAATTTCATTTTCCTAACCTCCCTATTTGGCAAAAGTGAAGACGAATGACTTTGTGTAAATGTAATTTTCTTAAATCAGTACTTCCAAGGAAATTTTGTTAAATATTCGTGAATATTTTCCTCTCTTTACGAGTGAAATTCATAAGAAAATAATATTATCAAACATTTAAGATAAATATCTGATTTTGTCAATTTAGCTTTTCTGATTTCTGGGAATAAAACTTCTATAATATTTTATAGGTAAGCAATAAAAATAAATCAATAGAGAATTGCAATAGTAGGCGTATATTTTTTATAGAAATCAGCAGATCTTTAATCTGCTCTAATCGGAGGACAAGGAGCAGATATTATTTGTGAATGATGGATGGCACAATTGAAACAACACAACGGAGGTAGTCTTCATTGGTTCGTCAGTACAATTCTGTGACTGAGTTCATGATCTCCTCATGTTTAAGATGGGTCTGTTGAGTGATTTTTTAGAAGTGTCGTTAGCGTTATCCAAACACAAAATAGCCAGATGGTTTGAATGCGATTCCATTTATTCCTGATATTTTGAACTGGAATTGTTGATTTTGTCTTAAAAAGTCGGGTTATTTAATTCTCTGTTTATAATGGTATCGGTTACGTTTTATAGTTATGACGTTATAGAAGGGAAAGTGAAATATTTGTAGAGTACTAATATTCACAGGTTCTTTGATTTTCTCCGCAGCTGAACCCAATAAGTGCTGGTTGGTTTTCCTCTTCTTACAGTTTTCATCCGTTTTGTATGTTGATAATATATATTGCTTATCATTATTTTGTTGACTTTCACCATGAGTAGCTGTATCGTAGCCACAGAGTACCAGTTTTTAAGGTTTGTTCGTCATGAGATTTATTTTTCTTCCCATTCCCCTTTCTCGAGCATCTACTTTTGTAATACTACACATAGTACCAGATATCTGCTCTAAATTCGAAAAATATGTTCTAACTATTCAATTTTTCAAAAACCTCTCAATTTAATCCATGGTATTCTCAAAATCATGCAGTAAAGACACATCTTCAACGTTTCAACCTCTTACTTGCTGCCTCTACACGCAAGTGTTCTACAATTCTAAACAATAAATTGACATAGATAATACGTAGCAGCTCAAAATTTACAAATTGTTGACCCAGTTCTAATAATCACATGAGGTTTGATTATCATTGTTTTCATAATGATAATAACGTCCCAATAGGTAAGTGCAGCATTTTCAAGGATTTCTATTTATTGCTGCACTTTTTCAACTCAAGTAGGTCTTTCCGCTTTCTTGTTAGTTTCTTTCATAGAGGTTGAGCTGGTTGTAAGGAGCGAGTGGAGGCAATCTAAAAAAATAATTGAGCTACGTATTATTCATGTAAATTATAGATTGTAATCTAACAGTTGAAAAAATGATAATCAATATAAATTCAGTCTTATTTAGTTTATATGGAGACCGTATTAAAAGAAAAATTGGTTTCAAAAAAAGAATTGACTTTTACTAGTTTATAAGTGTTACCTTAGACCCATTTGGATGTATAGCAGCCAAATTTACTATTGTGCCAAACCGTCGGCCAGTTTGAAAATACAACGCTTTTAGTCTAATTTTTAAGACGGACTTTTACATAACGAACGATACACTACATACAGACTAAATGTCCCATACATCAACGATGTGTTCCTGCGCACATACACACGATTTAAAAAGAAATTACCTAATAATCCTAACCAGCTCATTGTCGACCTAGACACACCAGATGTACCAACTGCCGCTATAAGAAGACTGAAATGACTCTGGAGTAGGGGTATCATGAGGCGTCAAAATTAAAGAAAAACAAAATAAAATTAAGTAAATTATGAACTAACTTAAAGATTACGGTTGGAGTGCTCTCAATGAGGAGCGATCTCCTCAATGTCTTAAAATTTGTCAATATATGTATCTTTTTTTTATCAAATTTGTTTGTTGTTAATTTTATACAGTTGTAAATAAAAATATATTGTATAGCCAAAAAAAATATATATATAGCTTTTATAATTAAAATTTTACTTGTTTTTTTAATGTTGAATTTCATCCAAAAAAGTACACTTGTTTTTTGTCTTTATTTTTTACGGTCAATCCAGTGAGCTGCACAATTTCGTATACAATGTTTAATTTTATGGATGGCGGGAAATTTTACTTTTACAAGAAGAGGTACCCAGTGGTGCATTCTCCGTTAAGATCTACGGGTATTGTCCGTTATTCAGACATAGAGGTCTTTGGTCCATTTTTGGTTTAGATGTCGCATAGTTGAAAAGTTCCTTGTAGCTAGGTCACGGACTAGTTGGTTGGGATGGTCATGTAGTAGTTCACGAAATTTACTATAAAAGGATGCGGTTATTCCTTTACTGTTGGAATATTGAAACCATCGTGGAGGGTTTTATTATTACATTTTATTTACACTTGTTTAAATTTGTTGTTTTATTTTTTAAATTTATATTTTATTGTGTATCTCTTACGTAGTTCAATGTTTTATCAAGGTGCTGTCTGAGGTATTTGTTTTTGAGTATCACGTATCAGCATTTGCTTGAATTGTTAATTTATTATTTTATACCAGAAATATGTCTTTGCTTTACTGTACTAATGTGCTGCTTAATACGAGAAATTATAAAATAAGCTGGGTAAAAAAATTGATCAATCATGACGATTAAAAAGTGTATTTATTTTGTACTCTATTAAATGTATAAAATTAATTGTATTTAAAAATTTGAGACAGGGTTTCAATAATTAGTAATTCAATTAATTACAATTTGTTATAGTGTAAAATAATTACAATATACAACTCGTATATATAATTCATTGTTGTAATTGAGATTAGTTTAATCTCAATCAAGTGTTCATTAACATAGAGCTTAGATACTATAATCCTGCAACTATGTTATCTAAGATCGTGCATTATATAATATATACATATTGTATTGGCATTTGGACATACCATTTAGATATAGATAGTTTACTAGTGTATTATATAATATAGATTATATAATCACCGTCATCATTTTATCTACGCCCCAGATAGCTTCTTGGTTTATTACAGCACAATACGGTACAGCTGTTTTGTTATCACGAGGTTCGTATTAATAGAATTTTCAATAATTTACTACCCAAAGCAAAAATAAGTATTACACCAATTCGTAAAAGCTTAACTACTTAATTTCAGCATGTAAAATTTATTTTTATTTTTTACTGGTGTTTTAAGTAATTATTGTTAACATCAACATAATAGTGAACTAAAAATGTTTTCGATTTAGATGATAGTCAAAATAAAAAAAATAATTTCCGTAATTTATTTTAACCTAAAATTTCAATTGTTGTATTCACGATTCTTCATCAATATAGGTATTATACATAGGCTATTTATAATATATCATAAATTATATATTAATATAATCAGTTCATTTAATTTGGTTAGATCCAGTATGTTTTCTCAGTTTATTTAAGTTTATTTATTTATTATTACTAAAAACAAGTACAATGAATCTTATCCTTTCTTATTTCCCAATACCTGCATAGGTCTTGCCTGTGCGTGGGTATGAATTGCTTTATTTGTTATTTATTCTGTTATAATAATAGCTTATCATATCTACACTAAATTTACATAAAAGAAAAGAAACTAAATTACAAAAAAAAACATAAAATAAATTTCCTAACATAAATATACAAAAAAATAATAGTTTAAAAAATAAAATGTCATGTAGTGGCAAAGGATGAAGTAGACTTTCAAAGACAATGTTAACAAAACATCTTTAGCTGAAACAAGAGAAAGAGCAATTAGTTAATACATAGAACTAATTAAATCCTTAGACTGCTCTCTCCCTAAATTAATCAGCCAGTTAGTTACTCTTCTTTTATATATTTGAGAAGTATTTCAAACAGCCTCTGGTAAATTAAGGTACGTGATTGAGGCTATATAATGTGCTGCTATGCTATTAATGGTTTTATGAAATCTAGGGGCTCGATAATTTCCAATTTTCCAATTTTTTTGACTTCTTCAAACCTGACACCTTTGGTGTATAGGATTTGGAAAATTTATTTTGTTAACCGTTTATCAGTCTATTCATGCATGCGTAGAAATTTAGTCTTTGTTGTCTGAGCTTTTTCATAGACTCATAATACTTAATAATAGAAACACACAGTTCAGCTCGGTGTATTTAAAAGAGTTTAGAGAGCTCCTTAAAAGTTGGATGGGTAGGTAGTTAAAATCATTTAGGTAAAATTAAAAAAAAGATAAAATGAATATCTTTTTCGGTTTCAGTATGATTTAAAATTTTTATATGCTGAATTTCTTTAACGAATCAATAAAATGGAAAAGTTAACGTAATGTTTGGAAAAGAATATTATATTTATTACAAGTCAATATAATAAAAAATTATATTTGAATTTATGAATTACAGAAGGAACCGTAATTTGTAATGTAGTGCAAGAATGGTTGGATGATTTTATAAAAGAAAAATGAGAAGGCGTTCCGACCTCATCAGAATGCTAGAAAGGCGTCAGAACGTAAAATAGCATTGAAGTAAAGTCAGGCAGCCTGCAACGGCTTACAACTCGAATTGGCTCACCTGGTTACTAACCGATTCATTTACATTCCAGGTGCAACTTAAATTAGCAAGACGTTTACGCAAACAATTTGTTGCTCAGCCTGTCATATTTGCATACGTTGCTTGGGTCTACCTCACACTACATAATTCCATTTATAACCGTCCTATCTTCCATAATCTTAATATTGTAAAATTAATTATAAATTAATACTACAGATGTGACATAATTTTTCTTAATCCTATTATAAGCCGATATAAAAAATTAACAATCCTTGGAAAAAAAGGAATTATAATTTTTGTACATTGAAAAATATTAGAAAAATTAAAAATTATTATTTACCTCTTATTTTATTTCACTTCTTATTTCTCACAAAAAAATAACAAATTGTGATTTTTCACACTTATTTCTATTATTTTATTTCTTATTTTATTTTAATGTGACTACAACCAGTGAAATAAATACAGAAAAAATAATTTAAATTACTTGCAGGGAAACACCAATCAATAAACCAAATAATTTCCTAATGATTTTATTATATATCCTTTTAATTTTGATAAGATAATTGTCATTCTTTTCTCATTATTATTAAAATTGTTAATAATTTTTTTATCCCATAACAGTCTGATGGAGTGTAAAACTATTTGCATTCAAACTCCTTGTTCCAGGGCTACAAAAAATAGTTCTGTTCCTTATCTTATGGTCAGCCAGATATTTATGATATGATTAAAGCGTTTCAGAACAAAAGAGGCAGAAGAGTAATAAAACAATAGTCTTTAAAAGATTTATCTTCTCTGAGATTAATGAATTTCATTATACAGCCAGACTATGTGGTGAATGAAGTGAAGGTGTCATTTGCAAGGTGGAGCCTGTAATACTGCTGAGCATACATTTCCAATGAGTGAGAAAGGCAATTGTAAACCATCTCACTCCTCGTTTTACTTAGTTAAACCACTAAAGATTCAAACCACTCTTTCGGCTGATGACCTAAATAACAATGTTTTAAAACTACGTAAAGTCCCCATTCTACCGTCGTTCTAGTCATCGTTGTGGATTCCCTGGTAAGTAGTTTGAATTCACCGAACAGAAGGTGTTGGCTTGTGCACTTAATAAGTCCGGAATAATAAAAAAAACAAGTCATGATATAAATCTACGAAGTTCTTTAATTAGGGGATTTTCTTTGGTCATTTAGAGTATTCTTCATAAGAATAAGTTTTAGATTTTGTTGTGATTTAAAAAGATAATATGACATTTTGATTTTTTCCGGTAATAATCATATGATGACGAAACTTTCAAAGCAAACTACTGAAAAAACAATAAAAATTAAACAATAAAATATTTTTTCACACCATTTCATGAATTAAAATTTTTATTTTATATGTTGACTGTTTGAAGACTCTTCTTGTTGTCTATGAAACAAGTTTTTTTTATTCGGTTACTACCTTACATTTAACATAATTTTCTGAACTTTAGTGATTTGCGTACATATTTCTAAAAAAATACTTGACGACACATACGCATCAGTCTTTTTATCTGTATTTTTTATTCAATATTTTTGCCTTGCAAAATAACTAGGCATAATAAATAGCACTAAGTAGGAACCTAAAATGTAAATGTAAACCTAGTTAGTACAAAGAAATAGTAAAGATTTTATGAATTATTATTCTAACTGAAAACTATTGATAATTTTCATTACAAGTAAACAAATACTGCTTGAAAAACAAGTAACGATACATTAATATCAATACATCTTAGTTTTAACAATTCATATTTTTTGACCTAAAAACAGAAATTTAAAGTATTGATAACGTATTGTTGTTGTTGTTTAGGTCATCAGCCGAAAGGCTGGTTTGAACCTGTAGAGGTTTTACTAAGTAAAAGGAGGAGTGAGGTGGTTTACCATTGCCTTCCTCACCGAGTGGAAAATTACGCTTATCAGCATGCCGGGCCCTCTGAAAAGCACATATTTTCCACTCTGCAAATGACACCTTCACTTCATTCACCACAGGGTCTGGCTGTATAATGAAATTCATTACTTTCAGAGGAGATAACTCTGATTAGTGTCTTTTATACCTCTACCTCTTCTGTTCTTAAATGATTCAGTCATTTAATTGGCTGACCATGTGATAAGAAACAGAACTATTTATTTTAGCCCTGCAACGAACAGATTGAGTGTAAAAAATTTGACACGCCACCTGTCTGTTATGGGCAGATAACGTATATATATATTTTTTTTGGTTTAACGTCTGACTGTTTTGCAAATTGCTGCTAATGCAGACGGTGAAGGATGAAATGAATTTTTTGTAACGTACGAAAAAATGCCATGCCCGAGTGGGATTCGAACCCAAGACCGCGTGATGAGAGGCGAGCACGTTACCAACATCGCCAACGCGGCCGGCAAATAACGTATAGGGGTAAAGAATGTTTAATAAACATTATGTACATAAAAGTAAAGGCGCTAAAGAGATTATTTTCTTTGAACGATGTACATAATATATAAAGATGAGGATTAAATTTCGCGTGTTTGTTGAAGAAAATATAGAATTTCAGCTGTTAATATTTATTTTTTCTTTTATTATTAGATAGAGAATAAAGAAAAAGGGAGTGAAAGTATTAAACATACCCACCTATCTTGTAGAAAGACAGATTGTACAAAAGGACAAAAGCCATGTGGTATAAGGACTAACGTGATTAAAGAATCCTTTGTGTGCAAATTTGATTACATGAGCAGTGAAAACTCTAATTGGAATCCTAAGCGTGTTTTTTTTTTAATATATTCCAGCTCCCTACATTGAATAGATAGAGATACATGATAATATATTTTATCTAACGTTACTATATTTCATTTTTCAATTTACTGTGAAACTAATAGTAGCACAAAAATTACAAAAGACGTTTATTAAACTTTTTTGTAATGATACGTAAAAGCATTTTTATTATAATAATTATAAAAATAAGTAATTAATGAACTCTTAAGATTTTACCTGATTAACTGTTAATGAATATAAATGCACTAAATATATTCCGTAAGAATTGTGTAGCTTTTTGTTGAGTTTAATGAAATTGTATGAATATATATTATTGTACCAGTTGATAAAATGTGATACTGTTTTTACTTGTACGCCGGTCCGTAGTTCATATTTTGCCGACTGTTGGCGCTGTGATGGGGTTGCTGCTGCCGATAGATTGCGCCAGCGGTCATACCTCTCACAGCGCATGTACCAAGTGGCAACATATAGTGTCTACGCACTGGCGATGCAAAAGTCGAGAAGGGGAAGGTGACAGTATCGATGTTCTCTGTGTGCGAGAATCGATACGGGGATTTGACATCTCAACATTGAATATTATTTCCGTCATCTGCACCTCCATCCCCTTCCCCTCGCTTCACCGGCGACTGCTCCCCTTCGGAGGGAGCGGTAAAGGGTGCACGCTGCGTCGGCGACTCGCTCCTTTTAGATTAGGCAGCGGTACAGACGACCCCGATTCACTTCACCGGTGACTGCTCCTCTTCGGAGGCAGCGGTGAAAGGTGGTCGCTGCGTCGGCGGCTGCTCCTAATCTTTTAGGCAGCGGCGAAGACGACCTCCCCCCCATCGATGTTCTACTTTTGAACTACGCCGCCGATGCCCGGCCGGTCCTATGTGCTCAAACGACTGCGCTACTACAAGCCGGTGGCGACAAATGGTTTATGGAAATTATATAATTCAGTCCTGATGGTTGCTCTTCTTAATAAAAAACAATATATTTTTGTTAAATGGTTTGTCTCTTTTCTTATTTTAGCATTGTACATTAGAAAATCGATGATCTAAAACAACGTATCGCAAATGCTCTTGCTACAGTTGACCGTCACATGCTTAATCGTGTGTGGGAAGAATTTGACAACCGTGTTAATATCTGTCATGTTACAAATGGTGCACTAATTGAACATCTGTAAATATTTTCAATTAAAACTTAATGAATTCTCCTATATAATCATGTAAGTAATTACCTTAACGTTTCAATAATACATTTTCTATAAGCTATCGAAACTGTATTTTAATTTATAATCACCCTGTATAATGTGATCTTCTTCAAAAAGTTTGTTTCATTGTTTTCTTAATAAATTGTAGAAAGTGCTGTGTTCTTAAACAAATACTTATGTCAATTTTTAGAAATTTTGCTAAAAAAAAATTTAATTTCTGAACTGAGATAGAGGAAAAGTAGTTTTCATCAATGAGTTGACTTGATAAAATCAGAAAATGTTATTGTAGAGAATTCTCCTAACCTTATATTCGTTTTTTCAACTAACAGTTTCAAAATTAGCAGAAATACTGTATTACTCAAGTCAAACTATTGGAGAAATTTAATTTTGAACAGAAAACAGCTTCCACGTTTAAAAAAAAGTTATTAGACTACCGCTAAATATGTTTATCATAAGTTTATATTAATTAATATTATTTTTCTAATTATGTAAATTGTATAGGCACTGAACTAGGTTGACCACTCGCATTCTTAAACTGTCTGATTTATCCCGATTATCTTCTGTAAAATTACCCACATTCAATAATCTTCATAAATGTGTAATCCGCCAACACCCGAGTCCCAAAATTGCCAGACTATAGAGAGGTTACTGCACAATATAACACATTGTTTATATCTATTACTGAATAAATTTTTGTTAGAATTCCTACAACGTGATATCAGTTTCTCTACGTTAAAACATATTGTAATGATTTATGGTTTAGCTTTGATAATGTAAAAAAGTTATGGATGTAATAAATGACTACATTTTATTTCATTTACTGCAGAGTGAATTATAATAAATGGAAGGAGGTGGTGATATTGATAAAGCAAACGTAAAGTAAACTACGTGTTCTAGCAGTAGCTGTTATGAATATATCGATTCATTACTAATAATGCACTTGTCTTCAATTAATCACTCTTTGCTTCATTTTTCTTTAAAAGCAATAAATTATTTGTTAATCAAGAATCTGTCATCTCTCTTTACTTTGTACTTTATCTTTACAACGCGCGTTATTAGCACTTTCTTTAACAGACGTACCGATGTATGTTCATGTTCATCTAAGCCTGCTAATTAAATTTCCATAATTATACAGCATTTCTAAATGTAATTACTTCGAGGAAAACATTATATTATTACTTTATTTTGTCTTATATGAATATAGAGGGAAGGAGAGTGTTGTTTTCATGACGATTTTTTTAAATCGAATTTTCCCGGATATACACGTTTTCAGGCCCGCTGAACCAAAAATATACGTTTTAGCGATTGGTCTGCGTGTGAACAAATTATATTAAGAATGGAAAATTGTACAAAGTTGAAACTTGTATTTTAATTTAGATACCACTAGGAGACCCGACACGAATATTTTCAACAGTAAGTCAACCGGAAGTAGTCGTTTATCCGAGCAATTTTTAATTTTTTTATGATTTTCTAAAAACCGGCTCCTAAGAATTTAAAAAAAACCGCCTCATTTACTAAACTTTCTACGATTTACAGGATAGAGTAAGTAATTACCATGTCTGCTGAAATCTTGGAAGCCTGTGCTCTTGGTAAAGATGGTTTTTCGAAAATTACGGCCTTAGTATGTATTGTAGAGCCAATATATATGTATAATTAAGGTTGTAGACTATTAAAAACTCTACAAATTTTGCTTCAAACAGGTTTATTACAACGCTTAATTTAGCGTCAAATAGTGATTTTACTATTTTGCTAATCAAATTCGGTAAAAATAGGACTTTTATAACATTGCGGCCTTTGTGCCCATTTTACGACAAAAGTGTATGTATAATATAATCTAAGTTAAGGAAATATTAATAAAATTAATCGACCGCCTTCGTGACTTAGTGACTAGCACGCTAACCTACAAAGCGTAAGGCCCCGTATTCAATTTTTGCTGTGGTCCGGAATTTTTGAAACGTTACAAACCACCTTTAGAGTATCAATACCCACTGTAGTCACTAATGACCAAGCCGTCGATGTGACTTCAAATAAATTTTTAAAAAAATTAAACTTTTTCAGCATTTTTTCCTACAGAGGTTAGGTTAGTGTCAACTAGTGATGTTTCGTATTTTTAAGTCGAACAGAGGTTGATTTTCATTTTCCGTCATTGATACATGGTTAAAATTGTGTACTCTCTTTTAATTTTACATTGCTTACTAATGATTAAACATTGTGTGTATTATTAACATTGGCGAGAGAAAGGCGCGCGTGTGTGTGTGTCACAGTTGATTTTTCTTTGAAAAAATCTATAAATATTAAATCTTAAAACTTCGACGACATCAAGTCCTAATTACACGTATTTTACTCGCAAAAATATTTTGTAGTTACGACAACAGATCAATCAGAACATTGCAACATACTGTTTCGATCATAACATGAATTTTATTGAAAATAATTAATGATTTTGGGAAAGACTTTGGTAGATAAGGAAGCAGGTACAATTTTTTTAAATTTTTTAGGAACTCGTGTTAAGGAAATATATATTTAGATCATCATAACAAGGTTTAGTTGTTATTGTTTTCATAAGTTTCTCCTAAAATATATTTTATAACTAACTATTTCACTAGGCTGCGCCTGGGTTATTAAAGGATTGATATTTATAGAGAAGATTAGGATAGGATATAATATTTATATTTCCATGGTAATTAGAAATTGTTTAAAACTTTACGTAGGTAATCTAATACCTACTATATGAGTACACAGTTAAAATAACAGTGAATTCCGTATTGGCATAACATACTGAAGCGCATACTTTCTGTACTATCAATTTTGAAAGCCTAGAATGGTTGCATCAATATTATCTATAATTTAATTTGTTACTGTTTCATTAATTTGTAAATTTCTGAGATAAATTATTTAACTCTTTCCTAAACATTCAAGGAATAATAGGGAATAATTCTCATTAAAGTTGGTGCAACGGTCTTTGTAGCTGAAATATGATGTATGTATGTCGTATATACACACCGAACCTTTTCTATAAATAAATTAAATAAGTAAATTTTGTTTTTATGTGAAATAATAAAAATTATTTATAACATTATGTTCCCACTGCTCCAACCGTACGCTAGACAACGACTTAGCTTCACCTATGTCACAGGCTTAGAAACCTTTAAAATTTTACGTTAAAATTTCAAACCACTCAAATTCGTACGTGCAATAGATGCATTTGCGACACACACCAGAAGATTCAAACGTCGATGACCTAGAGACTTTTTCCAAAGGAAATAGTGTGGGCGCTGCAGCAGAATTGGCACCAGTAGGTGTTCATAAATAAATAATTTCAAAAGTTTGTCTACATTTTCTGATTACTATTTTTAACAGATTGTAAATCAAATAAAATAAGTTAAATTAATAAACTTAAAATATCATCCTGCCGGTTCATTTTTCGATTGAGATAAGAGTTTGTAAAACTTAATATACTTCGTTAATAAAAAATCACCGCTAATAACGAATCATTTTGCTGAGATAACAGTAAATAAAATTACCGATGGTTTGATACTTAGCACATGGATAAATTACCTTTAACTAAATTGGTTTGGTGATTAATGACTAATTTTATGGTAATGATATATACAAATTACGAGTACATTTGAAATTTATTTCCGATGAAATACCAAATAATTAAAAAATTAATCTCACAGTGAAAATTATTTCATTCGATATGCAATTAACTACACCTATAAATGGTAACACAAAATTTGTGTAAACAATAACTTTAATAACGGTACATAACACTAATTGATATTGCGAGGTAAATAACGCAGTAATGTATGAATAACTCAATTTACTTAATAATATTGGTTAATTGATTTTAAATAAAAGGTTTAATTGATTGCTACGTTACGATGATATATAAATTGTTTTCTTCTATACTGTTTTTACTTTCATGTAGTAAATAAAAATGTGTAGGCTACCTGCGTTCTTGCCCATTACTTTATTAGTTTTTTACCTCTTTTTCTGCTAGATCCGTATAGTAACGCTAAACTGAAACTGTGCGTGTGTGCCAGAGTTGCTTTACTGCAACTCAGTTACAATTTGTCTGGGCGTGTTGAGACGTATAGATTAATTTACCACGTTCTACTACTACTTCTACATTACCTTAGTTTACACATCTCCTTTCGTTGTTTTATATACCCTAAAGTTAATCCGATTAATTGTTGTATTTCTAAACTAACGTTTTTTCTTTCCTTTCTACTTTCCCAATTTATAGAACAGAAAGAGAGAAATTACTGAGATCCGAGAAATATTCAGTACCCAAATATCAACTTATTTTTACCTTCTCTTGCCTATATGAATATATAGGAAGGAAAGTAGGCCTATTGTTTTCATGTCGATTTTTCGAAATCGAGTTTTCACCGGATCTATATATTTTCAGACCTCGTGAACCCAAAAAACATGTTTTTAGCGATTGGTCTGTGTGTGTGTGTGTGTGTGTGTGTATACAAAATATCTCAAGAACGGAACATCGTACGAACTTGAAACTTGAAACTTAAGTTACATACCACTACCGGACCCGACACGAACATTTTCATCAAAATCGGTCAACCGGAAGTAGTAGTTTATTCGTATAATTTTTCACTTTTTTGCGATTTTCTCAAAAACTGGTCCTACGATTTTTTTTAAAAATCGCCTGGTTTACTCAATTTTTGATTCTCTACAAGATAGGATAGGCGCCATATTTGCTGAAATTCTGGGTGAGGCTGTTTTTACGTAAAAACTTTGTTTATTTAAGATTATGGCTTTAATATGCATTTTAGCGCAAAACTTTATATAACAAAAGTTGTAGAAAATTTAAAATTCTACAACTTTTATTTCAAACATTTTTTTGTATAACGCTTAGTTTAGCAGTAATTAGCGATTTTCTGATTTTTTCTCACGAAAATGTGTGAAAAATTGATTTTTTTAAGATTTCGGCTTTAGTACGCATTTTACGACAAAAGTGTATATAATCAAATTTATAGGATATTAAAAGATCTACAACTTTTATTTAAAGCATTTTTCTCTACAGAGCGTAGTTTAGCGTGAAAGAGTGATTTTCCATGTTTTTAAGCCAAACTGAGGTAGATTTTCATTTTGCGTCTTTCACTCATGATTAAAATAAGCTAATGTTTTTGAGGTTAGTTTTTTGTTTATTTCTAGTGTTTTATTACTAATGTTAGGTTATATTGTTTAATTTTTTTTGCACTGGCAAGAGAAAGTTGTGTGAGTTTGTTTCACACCAGATTTTTACTTTTCATGACATCCCCTAACCAAAAATTTGGTTTTGGAAGGCATAAATGCGCTTGCTTGTAAGCGTAATTAATTAATTTTAGTTTACGAAATAATCTTAATTGCTTACATGTTTTGTATTCTATTATATACTTTTATATAGGTAGTATTATATTTCATAAGTCTGTATTCTTAACACATGTTTTAATTATCTCGATCGAAAAAATTAAATCAAAATTTTTCGTAAAATTCTAAATAGGTTTTTACCCCACAAAACTAAATAAATCCGTATTAGACTACACCGCCAGAGGATAAACCGTATAGTTTTTCAACAATAGTAAAACAGCGCTAACAAAATTATGAATTTTCATGAAAAATTTAAATATTATGCATCATGAAAAATTTGCATTTAAGTTATCTTCATCATAATCTATTCAAACACAAAAGCGGTAGCATCTTAAACAAACGTAAGAGAAGTACGTCACTCAAACGTATTCATTTGAATTGAATTTATTCTCGCAGTCAGTTTTTGAAGCTATAAAGAATACACAGGCTATATGCTGTTATTACGTAACACGTGTCGTTTCCATGGAAACTTGTACATTTTTTACAAAACTGATTGCATTCCCTTACCTGCTCTATTCTCATATATTTATCTCTTATCTTCATATTTTAAATCTAAAATTTTATAATCCTGAAATAGAGAAAATGATATTGGAAAATTTATCTTAGAAGTATCTTTAGGTTTTACTTAGGTTACTATCTTCAGGTTTTATCGGCGATATCTATTGTAAGTTGGTTATGTACAAATATCTGTGAATCAGTAAATATCTTATACGTCATGTGAGTTTAAAATATGATGTATGAAAGTCATTGTCAGTATAGGCAAACGTGGTTTCCATTTTCTTTGAGATGGAAATCACATTTGTCCTTCCGTTGAAAGGGCTTCTCTACATTTTTAAAGAAAAATCGTTTACACATATTCATATACGTGTATTTCTTATAGCAGTTGATTTAATCGTAGTACATAAATTTGTTTGATAATACGTTGCTTTTAAATTACTCTATTATTTTTTTGTGACAGTTGATCATACCAACTAATCGATCTATAAACTCAATATAATCCTTAATAAAATTTGCAAAAATGTTCAATAATGTTATTGTAAGAAAGCAGTAAAATAGTTTTCATGCAATCCGCTACGCGGTTGTTTATTTCTACCATCAGTAATAAATTTTGGATCTGGATTTCAAGTTAATAGTTTATTTTGAGCTGTAAACCAAAACTATTATTAAAATAATTATTACTTAAATAGTATTAGATTATAATATCAGTCCGTTGCTTGTAGTTTTATTAATTTCAAAACAAATATAATCAATAAAATTTATTGTATAATACGAGTTTTAAGAATATTTCTATTAAAAAATATTAACAATTAAATAGGTTAAATGTTGTTTACGTCATCACCGAAAGGATAGTTTGAACCTCTAGAGGTGTTACTAAGTAAAACGAGGAATGTGTGGTTTAGAATTATTTTCCTCACTGAGTGGACAAGTATGCTTATCAGCATGACAGTCCCTTTGTAAAGTATCCACGTTCCACCCTGAAATTAACACCTTCACTTCAATCACCACAGGATCTGGCTGCATTATAAAATTCATTACTCTCAGAGAAGGTAACTCTGATTAGTCTTTTACACCTCTTCTTTTTTTTAAATGCTTCAGTCTTAATTGGCTGACCGTGTGATAAGAAACAAAATACTTTTTTGTAAATTTGGAACTAACAGATCGAGTGCAAACAATTTAACACTCCACCTGTCTGTTATTGGTTTAGGTTAACAACATTTGAAGAGAAAAATAAAAACTCCTTTCCTAGATCTTCAATGATAAAATAAACGAAAATATCAGAATTTTCAATTTTGTAATAGATATAAATTTCAACTTAAGCTCTATTTATTAAATGTCAAAGATATAGGAGAAAACCTTTATAATTCTTTTCACATAAAAAATACACACACAAATCTGTACGTATAGCAAATGGATTGGAGGCACTTACAATGTAACTGATGCAAGGAGTAAGTGAAGAGCCGATAACCAAGAGATCTTCTCTAAAGGAACCAGGGTAAAAAATACAGCAGTCTCAGTACAACAAGTCCATACATGAAAATAATTCTTTTCATTTGCTAATTGTTATTCTTTTAACGGATTCGAAATTAGCAATCTTTCTCTTAGAGTATGGACTCCATCACTAAAAGTTGGCTACAACTCTGATTAATCGATCTCTATCATTAAATACCCTGAGAAAAGTGTGCGCAATCTGTTAATCCAACCTCTGATATTCTTCAACCATGAGAATTCTTTCGTCTTGGTCTGTGCTATCTTCAACTTTAACCTTTTGATTCAGTTACTGAACCTTATGTTTATCACTTTTGTATAAATGACTAAGGTGGGTAAATTAACAGAGAAAGAGTTAAAATATTAACTGATAGATTCTGCGAGAAGACATACTTTTGAAAGATAGTGTTTATATATTTCAAATACATTAAAAATATTTTGAGAATAGGTTTTTACATAAAATTTTAATTAAATATTATACATTTTTGCTGTAAAATTTTCTGTTCACAAAAATATTATTTTATTTATTAATGAGCTTAGTTCAAAAGTAAGTTTAATATTATAATTAACGTAACTGAAGTATTAAATTCCATCATACAATAAAATCTTTTTGAAATTGTAATTCTTTCAAATAATTACAATTGTGTTCAAAATATAGATTATTAGAGAGTAAAGCATTTTATTCTCACAACCCTTTCTGCCACCACAATTAAAATAAAAGATTTTGTTTTGTCAAATATGAAGGTAACATGTTTCAGAAAAATATTTTATTTCGATTTTAAAATGAATGTAATTTTTGTGGATTTCCGCAAACTTTTTTCCAGTTTACACACCTTAATTAAATTGTTTTCACAATTTTATTTAAATGTAAACAAAAACAACCGAAAGTATTGAGGTTTCTGAAAAAAAAACAATTTGTTCTATGAATTGATTGATTGATTGTTTCCTGATTACTTATGTAAAATTTCCTCTAAAAGTTTTGTGTGCGTAAAATTTTACTGTATTGACAAAATATGTATTAAAATTAAACATTTGTTTAAAATATTTTTTAATAGAATGTATTTTGTAATTAACTATTTTATTTTTACAATATTTTTACACCCACACTATTTCTTTGTTTATTTTTCTCAAGAAAAAACTAATTCCACTATTGATAGAAAGAAAACAAAAAAGTCTTTGTAATATAATAAATACGATTTTATTTATTATAAAACCTGGCTCAGAGAAATTCAAAACGACATGAAAGAACTCGACCCAACCATGGAGGACCTAACGCAACGTACACCTTGGTATAAACACCAAATGGGAAGTCACAAAGTTCGATTAAGCACCAAAACAGTTAAACGCACAATTGGGGTTTGTTCAGATGAACTAAAGAAAATACGATCTGAAAATATGAAAACGTCTTGGAACGGCAAGAAGAAGAAATTGAAGAAGAACAACCATCCACGATGACTAAAGTGATCCTATGTGGTCATAACAGAAAAAAAAATGATTTTGAATATTATTTATGTCTAAAACATGTTGTCTTTTAAGACGTTTGGTTGCTTGACTATTGTCCTAAAGTTTCTTGTTAAAATATTTCGATGAATATTGTGACACTTATCTCTAAGGACAGTCGGACGTTAAACCAAAAGAAAAAAAAATAATAATAATATCTCTAAGGTGCGTTTTGGGATCTGGAAAAATTAAACAATTAACACATTTAAGTTTAAAATTACAAGTATTTATTACAACTAAGAATTACAATTAAATAAGGGACTAAAATCTACAAATATATTACAATTCAATTATTTAGTAAATAACAAACTAATTACTTAAAATTACTTACAAAAATTATACAGTATAAGCGTTAAACAATACACAGTAACGTTGACCTTTTCTAACGTAACTGTTAATCATTACGCGATTCGCTCACTCAAACACAGACAACTCAAGATTGAACTAGACCGTAAACAAACCGGCGCTTATATAGGTGGGCTAATGGAGAGTTCGAGAAAAGACAGAGTTTTTCGATATAATAATAAAATACAAAATCCTTTTGACGGCTTCTGGATAAATCTTCCTATAAACAAATTACGATTGAATAGTAGGTGTTACAAAAAGCCAATTATCTAAATAGGTACCAGACTCTTACAATACCCGTACAACAATAAACCTTTACTACCTGCATTATAAAAGACCATTTACCGTATTGCATCGAATTTAAGACGCACCTTTTTTGCAATATCTTCGTTTGCAAAATCAGGGTGCATCTTAAATTCACTGTATTTCAATACAGGGATTTATACCTGTTATGTATTATGTTATGTATTACCTGTTATGCAATTAGGCCGCTTAGGTGTACGGAACCCTTACCACTAAACTCACAACTCACAGGCACGCGGACCAAGTTTTGACTTTCAGTTGAAATGTAAGAAAAAAGCAGTTATAAGATTGTGTATTTGTGAGTGGTGGTAAAGGTTTACTTATATCTCAGTGGCCAAGTTTAAACAATACATTCATGTTTGTACCGAATCCTCGTTCAACCCATTCCCGTATTTTGTATTTTTAATTACCTAATTACGACTCTTATTGGAACTTGCAACAGGATTATCAAAGTTTTAAAAATTAATTAAGTTTATAGACTAACTACAATTACTGTTATTTATTTTAAGGAGATGTACAACTCAACACTTTTAGCACGTAATTAAATGTTTTTAATACCTACTTCTTGTGTACGTTAATTTTACCTTCCTTTATTTTTTCCCAGAAAATATGATTATATTTTGGGGTGCGTCTTAAATTCGATGGCGTCTTAAATTCGATGCAATACGTATATTGTACATAATATTTCGAAATATTTCTCGGAAACCCTTATTTATTACTCTAATTATTTTCGTTAACATTTTTAAACTCTCGGTCATTCTCAAACATTCTTTCCTTTTAGATATTGTCACAATATTATGAAAACTTAATTTGATTTGGTAATTTTAAATACCTTGTTACTCTGTAGGTGTCTGGATAACCAAATTATTTTCTGTTTTAATGCATAATATGAACCCATTGTAAATTAATCGAGTGTTAGTACTAGCCGTATAGGGCTAAAACAACGGTTTGTGATTCGAGCGTTCATCCCAGTTACTGTATATTCAGCAAATATTCTACCTTTTCTTTACACGCACCATTGTATTATTCATGAGAACATATTCCCCAAGTCGTTGTTGTTTTCGTTCTTCACTTGAGAGACTCAGCAGAAGTTGTTCCCCATTAACATCAACGAATCTGCTTCATTTCAGTCCCTTACTTTTATAAGTAATACATGGAAGAAAAGGTCTACTTTACTTGGATTAAATATTCTTATCCCTAGGGAGGTGAACATTGTAGAGCTAATGGAATTGTCAAACAGCCTAATGAAAGAAGAAAACTTTATTTCTAATAACATTCAAAATTGCTTTTTCTTTCATATTAGAAAAACGCCATTACTTAGTACCATTTTATACTCTGATTTAACGAGAAATTTGTTTGCAATAATTTTATTTGAATTATTTCTCAGAAAGCAGGCATTTTATTATTTTCATAGCCTTTTCTTCGAATTTGTATAATAATTGTTTAAGAACATCGGTGCACGAAAGAATAGAAAAATATAAGTTTTTAGGTTCTATCACTAAAGTTCACTGTACACTTTCATCTTCAAAATAATGTTAAAATTGTGAAATTTTAACAATCCTAAGTATAAAAAAATAAACTTGCCTTAGGTGCAAAGTGTTTCATGAATTTGACATTTTATTTTTAGTCTACATGATTTCTGTATATTTAGTAGTAGGCAAATTCTGTGAGCCTTTTTTTATATCAAAAATATTCTTTACCGATCTTTTGTTCGTGTTGATCAATCTGATTTCTTGTTTTGTAACGGAAACACTACATCTGATATTCTTTTTTTTTACTGGTCTGCATTTTGTTTTTTCTACTAGATCTTTAAAGTATTCTTTTCATCTACGTTTTTCGCTAAGAAGAAGAAGGAGGAGAGGAATATGGAAACGAAAAACCAATAAAGTCACTACCGAGAATTTTTTTAGTATTAATATTAATATGGGTTATGTAAAGTAAGTTAAAATATTTAATCTAATATTGTTTTACATTAAAAAAAAATGTATTTGGCGGCGTAATTTTACTGTAAAATTGCTTTCGTTGCTGGACAGGTTACTTATCAATTTTGTCTGTGTGGTTTCGTTCACATTTTCACAAAACATAATGGTTGCAGAAATAAATAATAATATACAGCAAAACAACATGAAAGTAAACATTATATAAATAATAATAATAACAACTTCAATTTTTATACTAATCCTTGTTCGCCCGTGGTTATTTAAGCAACAAAACTTACTGGTTTCTCTTGACAGGTGTTTTATGATAGTTTTTCTCAAATTTTCATTTGTTTACAATTTTATTCGTATTTCACTGTAATACATTTATAATACATTTTTGTTGACAATACAAGCTCATCCCAAAACTATTTCTGTGCGAGTTTAAAATATCTAGTTAAAAAATAGATGTTGTTCACGTCATCAATCGAAAGACTGGTTTCAAACTCTAGAGGCTCTACTATGCAAAACGAGGAGTGAGGTGGTTTACCATTATTTTCTATACTGAGAAAAAAGTATGCTTATCAGCATCCCAGGCTATATGAAAAACATCTACTTTCTAGCCTGTAAATGACACCTTCACTTCACTGATGACAGGGTCAGACTGCATAATGAAGTTCATTACTTTTAAAGGAGATAACTATGAGTTGTGACTTTTACACCTCTACCTTTTTTGTCCTTAAATGTTTCAGTCATATAATTGGCTAACGATGTGATAAGAAATAGAGTTAGTAATTGTAGCCCTAGAAATAGCAGGTCGAGTACAAAAATTTAACACTCCACCTGACTGTTATGGACAAATAGATAAAAGTAAAAATATTTTCAGTGTTTAAAATAAAAAAAATTATAATTATTATTATTAAATCATTTTAAACTTATTGAAACATTCGGGTAAAAAACATGCAAAATGTTCTGTTATATTTTGGCATTATAACGTGTATCGAAATTCGTAATATGTTACCATTTCTGAAAAAGCTACATTTTACATATAACTTTGACTAATTAGTACAGTACTTACAGGATTTCAGATATTCATTTTACTTACAGTGTTGTACAGAACAAAAGTTTACCACAGAATTAATAGTGGGTTTGATTATTGTTCTAGTTCCTTATGTTAACTTAGGAATTTCTTTGTTTTATCGGTAGAAAATTCTATAAGGTTTTGATAAAACATTTATAAATAAAACAAGGCGATGAAGAGAAAGAAGAATAAAACAATACCAAAAGAGAAAAGAGTTGTACGAGAGAGGAAGGTCAGCAAAGTAGAATAGTGAAGAGATGCTCTTCTCTCGACAGTTGGGAGTTAAAGCATTATCAGAGCTAGTGTGTCAACAAACACAAGGGGGAGATACAACGCTTGACTAGCAGGACCTTTCACTTTCTGCTCGTCCCTTTTAAAAAAAAATCCCTATGTCAGATCCTCTTCAGCTATTCAACCCCTAACCTATTCCAAACTCTAGTACTTCTCTTGCATTCAACTCACGATATCTACTAAAGGCTCCTGACATTACCACTAAGCCCTCAGGGTAAAAACCATTTACTTCTAGACGTTTTATGAAACACAATACGCGTTTAAGAAGATTAATAAATTTTATGTATTTCACAAAATTAACGACCTGAGTTATATACTATGCAACTTTGTTATCATTAACAAAGCAGAAATCCAAAATATAATATCACTTTTTGTTTCACTGCAAAATTTTCAATGTAACTCTAATTACGTAAAGTTAGAAATCAATTAATTCTAAATATTTACTGGAACAAATATCAAAAATAATGATAATGGTAATTTAATAATTTAAATGGTATTAATAAATTTCCAGAAAATATGTAATGTTTACATATTCACAATCTTTGCTACAGTAGGCTACATTCAAAACGTTTTTTTTTTCATTGTTTATTAAACGTTGCATCAACTACAGTGGTCATTAGCGACGGCGTTGGGTTGTAACTGTGAAGGATGAAATGATATTTTTTTGTAACATATGAAAATATGCCGTGCCTAAGTGGGATTTGAACCCAAGATTGCATGATGAGAGGCGACCACGTTACCAACTACGCCAATGCGGCCGGCAAAACATTTTAATCAATATATGTAGGCCTACTTACAATCCGTTTTGTGACTAAGTAAATTTTCTTATAGAATTTGTAAGTCTGCAATCATAAGTAAAGTAAAATAATTTATAACTTCATTTTATATCAGAAGACTAAATTATGTTTGTTAGAACCTATTTATTCAGGAATAAAGTACATCAAAAAATTACATAAAATAAGCGTTAAGAAATTGCTGTAATCTGCATTTGCTAAGAAAAGCAAAAACATGACTTGATTAGAAACATTTTACAATGGGTCTATACAGGAGTTAAATTCTAAATCACTTATCTGTTTTAATGATAAATTTCTAAGTAAATAAATGCTAAGTAAATTGTGTATTAAAAGGTAAACATTATTTGGTGGCTCACCAATTAAGGTTATTAAACAAGAGTATGTAAAAAAAAATTAAAAATAAATTCAACGATTTGAATTTTTGATTCGATTTTTTTTCCTGAACCGTAGGTACAAATAGGATGAAGTAACATGTAACAGTTTAGTTTCTGAACAACTTTGTAGTTGCTAAAAAATTATTATTTGCTTTTATTTACATATTTATGTTATTTGTAGCTTATAAAAATTTTCATGTATAAGACCCAATTGTATTTACCTTACAGAATATTTTGTGATAAAATAATTGTGAAAACAACATTATTAGTTTATTTTCTAATTGAGTTATAAAATGTATTAATTAATATAGAAATTAAACTGCTTTTAGAAAAGCAGTATGTTTATGACAATGCGTGTATTAAAGTACTACGTTTATCAATATGTTTCCTTTATTTTTTAAAAAATGAATTTATATTTACTAGCTAGATTACACTAGAATTCTTTTATTTTGGTGAAAGATTTAAAAAAGAAAACAAAGGTATTTCCTGACACGTGAAGATTGTTTACTTCAAAGATTTTTTAACAGACAACTAACTATATAGACAGAGTTTACAGGGAAAGCACGCTCAGACAGTATCATTCGAGCAGATAGGATGCAGCATGCCTATACGGTAGAATTCAGGAGAGCGTGAAATAGACCTTCACTCCTTTGGGACAGGGTTTTACCCCAAGGGACGTCCAGTAGTCGGTGAAATCCCATTTCTCTGGTGAACAAGTTCTTGTTTCCTTCTTATGTTCTCTTATAAGCAAACCAGACGAACCTTATCGACTACACATCTGTATAACGTTTTATTTAACAGTTTCATTAAATTTATTTTTGCATGTCCTTAATAATTTCTGAGATAATTTGCTGTCTAAAGCGTAATTCTGAAAAATATTATAGTGAAATTTCTTCACAGCTTTGTTTCTTATTATTTTTATTTAAGTAAGATAATTTTACTATATTTTCTTTTCTTATAACGACAGGTCTAACTCTATATATTATGACGACAGGTCCTAACTAGATTTTAACTTTCAATTGTATTTTTACTTCTGGCCCCTTTCATAGACTGTTAGGACTACATTATATTCTTAATTTTCTTGGTGATTGGCGCCTTTTGCGTTAAGAGGCTTCCCTGACAATAGAGCGAGTAATACGCATCCCACTGGTGCCGACCAGTCTCACCCTCGCTCTTGAAATTTTAGTTTAGTTAGTAATAATTAGATATGTGACAGTTGCCAGTCACGATATAATAAGAGTTCTACGGAACGGCCTATCCTTTCGGGCGAACAATCGGACGGGAGGTGGCGGGAGAAATGCCAGCAAACCAATTACCAATTACTATATTTTCTTAAAAACCTATTTATAAAATTTTTGTTATTTACCAAAAAATGTCAAACAGATTTTTTGTTTTAATATAGAAAAGTTGACATCTCTGTATAAATTATGTTGTTTATGGACCAGGGTGTTGGTGGTTGTTCTGAGTAATTTCGATAAGAGCTTTTGAAAGATTTTAATGGTTCAATGTTTTTCTGAGCCCTACAATCGAATCCCATGCGTAAAATCTTTTTTAATAACACTTCTTTAAATTCCTTTGAAAAAAGTTGTGTAAATAAAATTTATCAAATTAATTTTTAATAAAAATTTCACAGAATATTTAAGAAAATAAAACATTTAATACTTTGGATATACAAAAAAATTTAATTTTCCGTATACTGACCTTTCTGGTATTGCAAGCAGATGATGGAGGTATTAAATTAACGAGATTGTTTTAGAGTAAAACTACCACGGAGATATCAGAAGGCGGAAAACAGTAGCATATATACAATATGGAAGTGAAAATTATATAATCGGTAAAAATATAAAGACGAGACCAAAAAGATATAAAATTATAATTATGTTGAAATATAATTTTGTAAAATGAAAATTTCCCAATGTTCCTTAAGTTCCTAAACTCCATAAACACACTTTTATCACTAGATTATCTTTACTAAAACCACGACGATTCAGGTTATATAATAATATTGCATTTCATAACTAACTACGAAATGTAGCAAAAAGAGTTTTGCGACTACAACCGGGAAAACTTTCTAAAATTTAACTTCTAACATAATTTCTTTGATACAATTTTTAATAATTTCTTCTAAATAATGAATATTTATGAAAGCTGACCTTTTAATGAAAACGAGTATATTTCTTTAAACAAAGAAAAACATGTTTAAACAATCATCTACCACAATTTTGTTTAAAGTTAAATATAATAAATATTCTGTTATGCAAATATTTCAAAAGTAAATAAAATGAAACTTTAGTTTAGTTTACACTTCTTTTAATGATGTTGTACAAGATTACGCTAAATAAGTTTTGGAATACAGTGCTATTCAATATAACAAATGTTTAAACTTGATAAACTTAGTCGACTAGCGTACACAAAACTTTCCTTAAATTTAGCTTGTTATTGCAATCGTTTTCTTTAGTTTTATATAGTGGGTGAGTTTTTATTATAAACAAATTTTTTATAAATAAAATACGAATATTAATTTTATATATTAAATCTTCTTGGGTATCACCTCGATATATTTTTGATTAAAATGTTAATGTACAGTGAGTTATAGTTAACCGCTGCAAGGCTATACGAGGTTATACTATTAAATAGCGTAACTATGTAAACTTACACGACTTGTATTATCGATTTTCAATGCATAATGAATATAATATGTATTGATGAAATCACTCAAGTGTTAGGCTGCTTATAAAAAGTGCGATAGGGTTTGAAGGCGTAAAAATTTTCACTCAGAAACAATATAGTTATTACTTAAAAATGTCTCTGATAATATCCATTTCTAAACTTTTTTTAGTAAATTATGTATAATGTAATAGTACATCACATGACAGCTCCACTTATGAAAATTAAATATTGAGATTATGAGTCAGTGGTATTCGTAAAAACTTTATTTTATTAATAATTTCTATAAAGATATTGTGACGATATCGAAGAGGAGATGTGGTGCTAGAGATTTCTAGATAGGTTTCTATTCATAAAATCTTAAATAGCAAATAATAGAGTGACAAAGTGACAATAGGGTTAGTTATAAAAGGATATTTAAAAAGGGCCGTGTATAATAAGGTTGGGTCTTTGTTGTACAACTATTTGTGAAAGAATCGGTTGGTTACCTGTAACACCTTTTATTTTATTGTGACTTGTTTATACTAGTTATATATATTCTTACCAGAAACAATAAAAGGACTTTTGTATCGAATCTGTCTCTTTCGAGAAGTCTCTGTGAACCATCTATATAAATAGAGCCTTGAGTGCGGTCGGAGAGTCAGTATTCGTTTGATCTTTGACGAGTGTTTATGGCGTGTGCTATCGGTACGTCAGATTAGGTCAACGTGTCCTGGGAATTGGTCAACTATTGTTATACTGTCTTATTGTTATGTGCATTCTATATAATTGTTTGTAAGTAGTACTAAGTTAATTATTGAAGTCATTTATTGTATTACTTCATTATAATTAGTTGATTATTTATTTTGTAAATTTTTTAGTCGTAATAAATACTTGTAATTTAAAACACTTTAGTGTATTAATTATTTAATCACTTAGATCCCGAAACGGTCCTTAGCGATAAGTGTCACAATATTTTATAAATGTGACTGAAGACCAGAATTTATTTCCGGATTTGAAAGTAACTTTTCTGCAAATTAAAGCCCTTTTAATTTTCGATTCTCCAGGTGGTCTGGGTGGATAGTTTATAGAACTGGAAAACTTCTATAATTGAACTAAATCGTGATTCTTTTGTGGATAACTTGCATAGTTGTAATTCGGAACCTGCCCTACTCAAGGCTGACTACCTTCGACAGTCATATGGATACGTATTTTTGAAATATTACACCGTCTCGTTTCTTGTGGACCACCTTTAGCTTTACCAGTGGCCGTAAAGTTTATAATGTTGCTCACCCAACCGGTTTTAGCTGAAATGTAAAAGCAAATTTTACTAACTGACTGACTAGAGTGGTACAAAGGTTTTAAACAGCTACTTAATTTTTGAATTCATGAAACTAGAAATAAGTTTCGTTTCAGGAGAAGTGAATTCAGATTTAGAAGGTTACCTATTTTATATTCTCATTTCAGAATTTTGGTAGTTTCAGTAAAATTAAGTAATTTTATTTACAATTTTTCATAAACTAATTTTAATAAGCTGTATTATTCAAAATTAATACGCCATTTAATTTACATTACATATTTTAAAAAATTGCGCTATAAACATTTAAGAAGACATAATTTTAAATTTTATTAGCCAATTACTTTCGTTGTAGTTTCTACGTAGAGTCATTATTTTAAACTGCATTGTGAGATTAAAATGGAAAATATGGTTGAATATCCTGACAGCAACACGGCTAAAAGAAAACTCTCAAGACAAGGCGCAAACAATCCTCTCTCAGGTGGATTTTATGAATTCATAGCTTGCGGTAAGATGTTATATCAGCTCAGTTTTCAAGAAAGAACTATTCATTTACTCTCACAAAGAGCTTTATACGATGTTTTATAAATTGCTAAGTCCTGTTTATAATTTAATATGTCTTCAAATGAATCTTGGATGGATTTTATTAGTTCACCTTTAGATTTTTTGTTATTGCATTAATAAGAAATGTACTGTTTGTAACTTTGTTATCTGGATAAAAATTGATTTAATGGTTCGTAATTTCTTATTACTTTTTAGTTTATTGTGTAACTAGAAAAAGTAATGATGTATTAGAAAGTACATATTGTTATACATATCTTAACGAAGTTTATAGCATCGTTCTGGTACAGCCTTCTGATCTTGATTGTAATTTAATAAACGCCTTACATGCAGAAAACACATACATAAAATTTGAACAACTTTACTTGATGCTAAAGGAGAGATCCACGCTTTCCGTTTCGAACAAAATTCTTTTATACAAGTCTTTCTGAAGCTCATGTGGGCTCAAGGATTTAGCTTCGGGAATCAACAAAAAATTCTAACATAGAAGTTATTCAAAGGTAAGCCTACCATATCGAATTCTCAGCGCATTAACACAATCACATTTTTTTAAATTTTAATTGTTGATTAAAATGGGTCTACAAGACCAACCATTTTTTTTTGTTCATGTTGTCTTGTAAATTAAGTGCTTAAATCATAATTTATAAACTATCAACTACTTTTCGCAATTTACATTGCTCTGCTTTGACAAAAACTGGTACATCAATAACAATATTTTACACCATATTATTGTAATTGAAATAATTCAAAAAAGAGTTTTCGTAAAACATTGAATGTATTTTAAAGAGTGTTTCTTCATTTAAATTTTTTATTAACTACCTAAATGTCTTTTATCGTCTTACAATTTTGGGAAATCTATAGGATAATTTTAATAGCAATATTTAATGTAAGAGAAACATGTAAATATATTTTTCACAAGTTTCTTTTTTGACAATTAAGAACATTTTTGTCGACCTCATTCCAAATTTATTGTTCGTTTATTTAATTTAAAGAATGTTTCATTCTCTATCAATACATAAAAAATATTCTATTTTAATTATCCACAACGTTCTTCTGTAGACGGTTCTAGATTGGTCAAAAAATGGTGAAATATTTACTATAGAATAAAGACTTAAGGTTCATGGGACTGTTAGTACAGTACAATTTTCTGCAACATTTTTACGTTTGATTAAATTTTTTTTTATTATTTTATTTATTGAGTAATAAGGAGAGTTGGAGTTAAGTGGATTGCTGTAAAATACTTTTTTAAAGAATTGGATGGTTTTTTGTTCCTTGCATATTGTTAAACAAAACAATGTTGTTTGATTGTAACACAAATTCAATTTTCTTAAAAATCTGTAGGTATCAAAACAAATATGATTAAAATAATAATCTTAAATTTCACGAATAAAAAGTTATGTTCGTAAATGTTCCAGACAGAAATGATCACAAATCACATTGTAGATGTTAACCGCTTGACTGCTATTCACCAAAACACAGCTCACATCAATTTACAGAAACCAATCAATTAATAAATCAACGCATGTACTTTGACATCAACATCAAAATATTGTGTTGGTGGTATGTTATGAAAAATTCATTGGTAGTATTTTGTTTTAATAGTTAAGAATTATTTACAAACAGTTTAACAAATACGTTCAGTAAATGAGTTAAAAAAGTTGGATATATCTTGAAGAAGACAGCACTCAGCAGCATTGCTTCCGTGTAATCGTTTTGTTTTAAGCGATAAAATGTTTCTTTTTGGGCCCTGACGATGTACAAGTTTTCATAAATACGGAGAAAGACGAAGTTTTTGTTGTAAAATTGATGGCTGAGGTGAATAAAGGTGTGAAAAGTAGAGAATGAAGACGTGATATGCAAAAAGAATGAAGGTGTGTTTAACTGACGATTGAATATTAATTTGATGATTGAGGTTTTAAAGCCCAAAACGGCAGGTGGAGTGTTATTTTAATTGCACTCTATCTGTTTGGTCCAAGGCTAAAAACAAATAGTTCTATTTCTTATCACATAGTCAGCCACTTATATGACTGAACTATTTAAGAACAGAAGAGGTAGAGGTGTACTGTGACACTAATCAGAGTTATCTCCTCTGAGAGTAATGAATTTCACTATGCAGCCAGACCCTGTGGTGAATGAAGTGAAGGTGTCATTTGCAGGGTGGAAAGTGAGTGCTTTTCGGAGGGCCTGGCATGCTGATAAGCATACTTGTCCACTCAGTGAGGAAAATAATTCTAAACCACACATTCCTCGTTTTACTTAGTAAAACCTCTAGAGGTTCAAACCAGCCTTTCGGCTGTTGACCTAAACAACAACAACGATTGAGGTTTTAGATTAATGAATGTTATTAAGATTAAGTTTATTAGAGTTGAAATAGTTCAAATTAGAGTTGACCACTCATAATATATTTTTGTGTTTTCAATCTTAAAAGAATGGTTAAAAATGTTTGATCAGATGAACTGGAATGGAAGATCTAATATTTTTGCTTTTGTGAGTCTTTGATTTTCAATATTGTTGTCAAAAATATTTATGACCAAATGATTAGGATAAATGTCTAACTTGTTTAAATACGTTTTACTCCGACTGCTAATTTCTTCTCTCACCGTAGGTATACCCAAATCCTGGTGGAGTACTTCATTAGGCACATACCAAGGTACACAGCATATTAGTCGAAGAACTTCGATTGGAATCTCTGTAATATTTCTACATTAGACGTACTTGCCGTACCCCAGAGTTAAATTCCATAACTCGAAACTGGTTTTATCATCGCCTTGTGCAGTGTAACTTTATTTTCTAAAGACAACAACTTTGACCGCCTTCCAACAAGTCAATACAGTTGCCGTAATTTGAGCCAAGTAGTTTCCGTTTGGTTTATATACGTTTTCTTCAGTCAACCGCTAGTAATTAAAAATAATATCATAACATCGTTTAAAAAAATAACTGGTTCATGCGAATAGGTTCGCATAATAATCTAAATTGAATATATACTTATTCATTCATAACAATCAATTTTCTAGTACATTGATACTTATGAGATTTACCAAAATATTCTTACATAATTTAGTTACTATATTATTTATGACAACGCTGTATTTTTTTATTCGAATTTTGCAACGTCACCACCATAATTGTTGCATTATCAAAACTGTAATTCAATCGTATTTTTACTTATTTTGCAAATATTTACTACATACTACGGATTTTGATATTAGCCAGTAGTAAATGGTATATTTTGATGGCTGGTGTTTAATAAACCATTCTATTTCAGGAATGGTCGGCCTGAGTCTTAACAAGACCACACGTCATACGCATAATTCTCATATCATTGGCTAATGGAGTTGCTTATTGTTCTGAATTGAACAGATTGCAACATAAATATACACATTAGGGATTAAAAAAATCTTCGCGAAATCTCGTTGCAGTTTGTACTCATTTTCATTTCCAGGTTTTTGCAGAAAACTGAACGTCCTGTTTACAATCATGTATGAAATTTTAAAACCGTTTGTTAAAAATCAGTATTTAAGGACAAAGGTAACCTCTATTTAAAATACATTTGACCAGATTTTGTGTATAAATAATATGAACAATTTTAAAAAATACGAACATTGACAAAAATAAAAATTTTTCTTATTCAGATATTTTATAAATATGAAAATTAGAAAATATTTTGTCAATTTAACAAAAATCTTAGATAATTGTTAGTTTGTTTTGAAAAAGTGAGAAGCTGAGACTAACTAATAAAATATGAAAAACGGTAAAGTTGTTTCTAGCATTTTATTTCAACGGTACATTGTCAACTGCCAAATGAAGTCAGAATTTCTTTAGTTTGTATGCTAAAAACGGCAAGACATTTCTTCTATAACTGTATTAAAACACTAAACTCGTGTAACATTTTACTCTCATACTGTGAATGTAAATTCTGTTCTAAGTATTAAAATTATTTTTTTTAAAGTCAGTTAATTAAGAAGAACTTAGTGTGTATTTCTGTGATGGTAACACTTCTTAACTGTTAATTTATAGATTTTAAGATCATTATTCACATGTTATGTTGGTACGAATTTCAAACTGGTAAGTTTAATTAATTTTCAGGTCCTTCACTAAGATTTCGTGACTTTTATTTGAAATGTTTATAAAAGTCACACTTGTCGGTAGAATATAATATAGATAATCTACCTCTATCTATATATCTTTGTATTAAAACAGAGATATTAGGTTTTACATAAACAATTGAAAAAATTGTGTTTTCGAACATGCAATGTGAAGTATGTTATACATTCATGAACCGCAGATTATTAATCCAAATGTTCTTTATATGACTTAGATTTTTTTTAAATATTTTTCTGTTCTGTATCGTACTAATCTTCTTAAAGCAATAATGTTATGCTTTTAAAACTGTAATGAAATAAGTTGTAGTTTTCAGCAGAGTAATATTAATATTTACAAATTATGCCAAATTTTAAGATACTCGTACAGTATATGTAAAAATATCTCACACAATTTATTTAGAATTCAGTTCGTGGGAACGGGTTTTTAAATTTGTTAAAATTACCATTACATTAGGCTTACCAATAATTTTCCTAAATAAACTTTTTACGAAGACCTAATTTCCGATCTCATTTTTTTGATAGATACACTTTTTTTTTAAAAAAGCAAATCCTTATAATGCATCCTGCAGTTTGAAATCAATTCTACTATATATTTTTTATAAATTTTACTAACTTTTCAGCTAATTATTCTTCATGATTTACTACAAGTGTTTTGGTGGATCCTCCATCATCAGAGTATAAAATTTAATATGAATTTAAAAACATTTTAAACCTACAGAAGATTTTACATCTTTAGATTTTCATCTATATAAAAGTGTGTGTTATATTATAGTATAGTCAAAGAATAATAAGGAAAAATAAATTTCGACTATTTTGAACTATCAACACTTGTTGACTTAATGACGTACTACCTACAACGCGGATTAGTGGTTTCTTATTGTTTTATAATTTTTGTTTAAATTGTTAAAATGTCTGTTGAGTTATTTTATTAACGTAAATAATGTCAAATTATCCGTGTGCAGTGTGTAACTAGAGCGCTTAAATAACATGTTGTTGTTGTTTAGGTCAACAGCCGAAAGGCTGGCTTGAACCTCTAGAGGTTTTACTAAGTAAAAACGAGGAGTAAGGTGGTTTACCATTGCCTTCCTCACTGAGTTGAAAGAGTATGCTTATCAGCATGCCAGGCCCTCCGAAAAGCACTCACTTTTCACCCTGCAAATGACACCTTCACTTCATTCACCACAGGGTCTGGCTGCATAGTGAAATTCATTACTCTCAGAGGAGATAACTCTGACTAGTGTCTTTTACACCTCTACCTCTTCTGTTCTTAAAAAATTTAGTCATATAAGTGGCTAACTATGTGATAAGAAACAGAAATATTTTTTTTAGCCCTGGACCAAACAGATAGAGTGCAATTAAAATAACACTCCACCTGCCCGTTTTGGGCATTTAAATAACACAATGGAGCGAAATGAAGTAACTGGTGTTAGGTCCTTAGGTAGAAAATATTTTCGAATAATTTGGAGCAGATAGGAAGTAACCTGATCGGCCAGTAAGATGAAGCATTTTCAGGAGGTTTATGAATTTTTAGTTATTGGAAGATTACAATGTATCTGGAATTCTGTAGTGTAAAAATGGTATTAAAAGCTGTTATTATAAATAAAACTCTTTCCTAGGCAGCTGCATCAATACCTCACCTGTAATAAAATCGTTCCCCGCCGCCTTATGTTGAGGAAGGCGCAAAATATTACACCATATCTCAATCGGTCTTATCGAACTCAAAGGAAATCCTAATGGGAGAGGTAGTGAGAGAGTATCTCCAATATATTTTACATGGTTAGTATTAATAATATCGTTTTGTAAAGTAAATATTTCGGAAAAATGGTTTGCAAATTTATCTTTATCATTAATAACCGAATTACCATCGTGACGCCTAAGGGGTGGTATTCGTGTATATGCTATTATTGTAAAATTTTTCTTGTTTTATCCCATTAGAAACTATCACCAGTGCTTAGACCCAATATGTGATTGTCAAAACAAGAAGATTTAATCCACAATTAAACGTTTTAATTGTTTTATGAGTTTGTAACATTTTGTAACAAAAATTAATTGTCAAAGCTTTTGATATGCCAACGTGATACAACCGAGTACTAATTTATACTGTTAAGAATATTTTACTAATCAAATGAAATTTGTAAAAATGTATTTTCATTAAAAACTATTCATTCAGTTAACACTCAATTCAAATAAACTTATACAAATCGATTCTCAAACTAACTTGGACGTATGGGATTTAGTTGTTAGGCTCGGCAAGACATTAGAGTATTAAAATCCTGCTAGGATACCAGTTGAAATTTCTCAGTATCTCTTCAGCATTACCTAGGTAATCGATTTTTACAGTTTAACAAGAAAATAACACATTTGTAAAAATAATGCCAAAGAACCCTTGAATTATGCACAAAATAATAATTTCGCTATCTCACTCTTAGATAATTCAAAATAATACTCGCTGAATGAATGGAAGACATCCGACGAATTTATTTTGAAGTGACAAAACAACACTTGAAATAAATCCACGAGTTTCCTCCATTGTGAGATTTTCTTCGGTCATGACATATAAAAATAGAACACCATCAAGTTTTAATTCTACTTAAGAGTAGATTATAGATTTTGCTGTAATTTAAAAAAAGTGACAAAAGGTTAAATTTATTAAAACTAATGATATACAACTTTAAATTTGATAACAATTCTTATTTAATATGATTACAATATTAGATAAGTACAAGTATTTATCGTAGTATTAATTTAGTTCGTTGAAATCTAAGAACAAGTACTACATTTTCTCATTATCTGAGGTTAACAATAGTGGAGTGGGAAGAGTTGGTTATGACCTCATTGTCAGCACTACCTATTAGAGATAAGTATGATAATGGCCGATATATTTACCGAAAAGTCTCACAATTTGATGATGAGTATAATATTAGTGACAAAAGGGGGTGAGTTGAATATGAGGCAACTGTAAACCATTTTATTCATGAACGTAGCAGTCATTTGAATCTCGTTAATTTTACATTACACGTAGTTACGAGTTACAAACAAGGTTTTGATATATCGAATCTATAACAGTCTCAATTACTGAATCAATGAGTTATTGGGGAGTGAGTCAGCAAAATTTCACGTGTAGTGGGGTAGATTTAGAGAAACATATACTTATTTCTCTTCTCTACTAATCTTCCTTTCTTCATCGATTATAGAAATCTCATGAGACACATTATGTTCGCCAAGTTGTATTACCAATCCTGCGGAAACAGGATTACCTCGGCTCAACTACATCTTGTCTTAACACTAGGAAGACATGCGTGTCTTCTCAGTTTTCCTTGTGCTTTAGATTTTCTTGAACATCAGAAATATGATTATTTCAGTCCAACGAAACTTCCAGATGACTGAAAATAACACAAAAGTAAACGGTAGATCTTATTAAAATAATCTTGTTTCTCTTATTAAACAATATTACCTTATAAACGATTACATTAAGTAAAATTTTACATTGTTCTTCAAACCTTTAATTCAAAAGTACTATATGTTAAGGTAAAACACCTATTCATTATTCACATATACCAGTGTTGCGATTACGGTAAGGGAAAAAAGATTAGAATTACACGTACACCACATTATATACTTGAAATTTGCTTTTATATGGTGTTAGACTAAGACAGACCTGCTGAAAAAATGTTATTTATTATACCAATATTTTAAGAAAAGTATTAAAAAACACACGAAGTTTAATTGAAAACAAATTTAAGCTTCAGTAATTTGTTTATTCGGACATGAACCAAACATTTTAAACATCATTAACAGTTATTATTGTTGTATAGATTTAACACAAACGCTATTTATGTGTTATTGAATGGTGATGAATACTTACCTTTTGCTTCTGCGTACGTAATTATATGCGTTAATACTATAAAGGTGAAATATACCAGAGCTGGAATGGGAATTATTGACCTCGGAATCCCTTGAATATACGTTAGTTAAAAGAAATAGTTCCTTACAAAACTAATAATATTTTTCATAATATGATACAATTAAAAATAAAATTTGATGGAGTCCTTTAAACAGTATAAATTTATAAATTTTTCTTATTATTTGATTATTCTTAAGTTCAGCTAGCCACAGAGTTACTTACAAAAAGAAGAATTTTTTCACTACAAGTTACATATTGTTAGAGTAAAATTCCACTTAATACATTTATTTTTGCACTAGCTAAAGTGCCCGTTCTTCCAACGATTTCCTTGTTGCCGTGGACGGTTGGTTGGGGTACAGTGTTCGATCCCTGTCATGTCTGATATTCTTTGCTATAACTATTCAATGTTATCTACCTCCTTTCAACGTCAGCATTATCATTTATAAAAAAAATAGTTGAACGTAAAATAAAAGCGAGATCTAGGTGTTTTTAAATGCAGTGCTTTATTATTTTCATAATAAATAAAAGGTAAATCACAATAGGAACACCACGATGGTAACCACTATTAAGAAGACTGGTTCATTTTTGAAAATGTGACTGAAAAAAGGTGTATAAGGTACTGGTGGAATGGGTAGGTAGGTACCTGACTGATTGAATACGGGTTTTACCGGCGCGTAGGCCTGTTTTTATTGTACTGTTTGTTTTGTATGTTAATATTCTTCTAAAAATATTGGTTTATTATTTTTTTTAATTGGTAATATCTCCGTTATTATGCATGAAAATAAAAAACTTTACATAATCAAACTTATTCGTCTTTAAACGTTTCATAATTTCTATTATATAACATTATTTGATACTTTTAACGGAGATATTCGTAATTTTTTGTTTACCTTTCTCTCCGAACTCCACCATCCCTTTGTGATATTTAAAAAATGTATAGCATATCTTCATTTCGATGCTGTCCAGAACTTTGATACCGAAATTCATTGAATTTGGTTCAGCAGTTCTTGCGTGATGCCTTAACATACAAACAGACAAACAGACAAATATTCGGCTGAACTTATTTCCGGTGTTTACGTGGTACATCTGGCGTTGAAACAAAATTTGGGGCATTTAAAAAATTGTAGACAAAATCACAGTTTTATTTATATAGATGTATGACTATTTTATAAAGTTCTTCATATATTTTATATACTTCTTGTATGTATATTATTATATACTGGAATTTCATTTTGAGATAATATTTAGTGAAAGATGTACAGCCAAAGAGCCACTGGTCTAAGCCTGGAAAGTACATTTGAATTCAAATTCAAATAAATACAGCTCAGTGAGCTTCTTTAGCAATAATATTGTAATAATTTTGTAGTGAGAAAATACATTGTATGCTCTTTACAGTTTTCAAAGGTATTTAAACAAATACAGATTTTAGCTCATTCTGGAAAAGCCTTCAGGATAAACCAGCCAGATATTTGGTAGATAACCGCTGTTATATTTTATTACATCACTTAGGGATGAAACAAAACTAATTTGAAGAACGACAGCCTGTTCATGTTTCAACTCAAGATGCTATACAACATATATTAGCTAAAGGAAATATTATGTCGATTTGCTATTCAAGTAGGTACTAATTTTTAATTACAGAAATTTGCTACTACTAACTTTTAGGTAGGGTATTTACTGTTACCTAAATTATTTCACAATTACAACTATATTGGACAATTGATTTTGATGGAAATTACTTTCACTGGCATAATTCCAATGTAAAGCTGCTTTTCCATCATGAACTAGTTAATCTTTAGTTTTGTTTATAAGGCATATTGATACTGTTCGATGCGGTAGTCAAATGGTATAATGACTCCTACATCTGCTTGATTCGTTAAAATGGTGGGATCTGATACCATCCGGATACAAAAGACGCGATGTGACTTCGACGCGCACATTAGGCGTAACGCTTTGCTCGTTAAGGAATAGGGAAGGTTGGAAGGTAGACAGAAACATATATGTGGAATAATACTGCAATTATTATTATGTGTAACAGTACTTACTCGATTTTGAGTGCGTAGATCTCCCAGGATGCTTCAGTTCGTTAACGTCGTGGTAGAAAATAACTGAATGTTCGACTAGATCTGTACAGATTTTACACAATAGACAAAGGCACGTTAAACATACACATAAAGCACTGTTAACACTCGGATAACTGCAGTTGAGATAGCGGTTTACAAGTTCGAAACGCAAGATTGCACAGATTACACAATGTCCGGTAATTAATCGAATGAATAACATGAATAGTTCGTTACACAAATGTAAGCGCGTTCACAATTAAAAGCATCGTTGCTTGGGGCCGTAATTAATATATATTTTCGGCGACATGAGGTTGGAATGTCCAATACGTTGAATGCAAGTGACGCCAGCTCTCGGGGCTGCGAGCGTCCGCGAAACACAACCGTACCGTAGGCTGGTTTTACTGGAAGTGGAAGAGAATCGGGAGAAAAGGAACAATGGCGATACGAGCTCGGGAAATTAATCTAATTTTGCTATTGGCGGAGAGAGCGCCACGTGGTCAAGGATCGCACATGCGTGGAACTAATTGATGAAGCAATCAATGTAGAATCAATATTACAGATGTAATCGCGCGGGAAGGATTTATTCTGGAGAATTCGACGGCGCGCGGTATTTGAATTTATTGTAGTACTGAACAGATACAAAATAATTGTTTTTTGCTAAATGAAATAAAATTTAAAATGATATTTTGATAATTGTGAATTCTATCTCTATAGTAAGTCCAAAATGTTTAACTTTTGAATCTGTAGTAGTGGTCACTATTATCTGAAAAAGTCTTGACGTTCAAAACTGTTTTGGTATATTCTATTTTAATGTCGTATCTCATCTAGAATACTGGCTATAAGCAAATCGTGCTACGAAGCGTATTTTTTAAGGAAGTAGCGTTTTGAATTCCGCCGCTGCAGTGCTGCGGTCGGTATTTGGCACAAGCGCACTGTGTACCGCTATCTATTGGCAAGCCAAAGACGCCATTACAAAATCATTCGACCGTGTTTTCGTTTGTTGTGAGTATTTTACATGTTTCCTCCGATTGAGAATCCCGCCGACTGTGATTCGTTTTCTTAGTGCTAAAAACATGAAAGCGGCTATAATCTATCATCATATCAGTGAAGTATATGGAGAAAACATTATGAGTGATGGGATGGTACGGAAATGGGTGAGAGCTTTTATAGATGGCCATACAAATATGCATGATGGGGAACAAAGTTGGCGATCTTCAATCATTACTGACGACTCAGTGCAGAAAGTTGATGAAAAGTGAGAGAGAACAGACACTTTACGATTTCGTCGTTATCTGATGAGTTTCTTGTACTGTTACTGCACTTGAACATTCATCTGGGCGGTCAGCACCACAACGACGATGAAGATGTCAAAACAACCGTGTTGCAGTGGTTGTCTAATCAGGCGGCAGATTTATATGAGATAGTATTGAAAAGCTGGCTATGATACGATAAGTGCTTTAATATTGGTGGGAATTATGTGAAGAGTAGATTAAAATACAGGTTTTCATGTAAAAATAAAATTATTAAGAAAATTCTTCTTATTTTCTTTTTATTTCAAAACGGTACTTACTTTCAAAATACGCCTCGTACATTATTTGATTGGATACGCGCCAAGAGGAGTTGAAAATAAATTACAAGAACCTTTGATTGCAGACGCTGCAAGATTGCAATGTTAGAAGCTCATCCTCACAGTTAAATTCAGTCCATGCTGGTTGTTATTATCGTTTTATTTAAATAAGCTAAGCAATCTGTTGACCATGTAAAAAAGAGACATATTTTCAAGAAACAAATAAAAATGGCGCAATTATCACTGATAGAAAAGTGTTTTATTTTTAAGTGCATAAGTAATAATTATGTGACGTTTATGTTTCGTTAGATTTAACACGTCGTTTTTCATTCCAGCTTTTAATGTCATAAAGATGACTGTAATTTATTCGATGTTCTTGCTGATGTTATGTCCGTTGGTACGAAAAATTATTTTTTTGGTATTTTATTTTTCATCTAGAACTAAGCACTACTTCATTACAACTAGGAAAAATGACCATATTAGGCGTGAAATGAGGCACCATCCAGAATCGTTTCTTCCTGGATGATGTAATCACAATATGATGAACGCGAACTTGATGAAAATGAAAATAGCAGAGTATAAATTAATTATTATTAATCAATAATATTAACTTGGAAAATTTTAAGTAGTCCTATAATCAGCGAGATCATTTGGATGATTTTGAAGCTTTTACAAGATATTATTATAAAACTAATTTTCGACGTTTTTCACGTTGAAAATAAAAATAAAGTGTGTAATTTCTGGCATACAAGATGTTCCAGAAGCGAGCTCTAAATGTCTAGATTAAAACATCGGACTTCTGTTTATACTGGTTTGGATAGCTGTGCCAAATATTTGGATTTTGTATGTGTTCACATTGGTTTCTACAAAATGTTGTACATGGTATGTTTGGCCTCAGTGGTAGACGAATTGGAGATTTAACTAGATAGAACTAAAATCTGTGGCGATTATTTAGTATGAATAATCAGTGACAATAATTTGCTCTTGGTGGTGTCGCCTCAACGTGAGTCATCTGTCTAACACAACTCCAAGTACTTCAGTCTGCTATCAGATGTTGTACTCGTATTGGCCCCACTCATAATTACCCGCGAACAGCTATCACTACGAAGTGTAAAGGTGACTTAAACGGACTTTCAGGATTGAACTTAACGTTTCACTTTTTTAGCCATTTTTCCAGTTTGTTTAGATACTATTGACCCTTGTTTGATGCACTTGTTTTAACTCTTGCAATTACAGCAGTATCACTTTAAAAAACCATTAAAATTGTTTAGCAAAATGTTAAAAAAATATAGAAAAATTAAAATGTTTAGTGTATTCCGAAGTTTTCTTATACCTGTATTATAACTGTTAGAAGTTCTCTGAATTTAAAGGGATTAAAAACTTATTAAAATTAAACCATGGAATAATATTATTTTCTTGAAAAATTATTCATATATTTAAGTTAATTAACATTAACGTAGATAGTTTTATGTAGCTTCATTTATGAAATAACTTATAATTTAAGTACATAAAATTTCCTGCTTCTTTGAAAACATATTACAAAACTCTTAACATCTTTTTAATAATATGGACTAAGTAATTATTTTCATTTTATTCTATTTAGTTTGAAGAGAATTTATTATAAAATACATTTAATGAGTTCTTTTCTTAGATACTTACAACAAATAAAATTGCAGTTTCGTTCAACTATTATTACCCTTCAGTTTAACGAAATAACAAAAAAGGGAAAGAGAGCTAAAAGACAATTTTCATTTCCTTACCATGGAAAAAGTACTGAAGTCTTGTTTCAATAAGATTACATCCTACTTACAGTATATAATGTAGCCTACTTTCTTTATTAAGTTCCAATTGACTATTATGTGTTTTGTTCTCTTTAGTAAATTTTTCATTCGCCGTATTACTTTGGATTTAATTTATATTTATGGCATTCTTTGACTGACTTACTTACATGACAATCAATTTATTACTCCAGTTTAAGCTTGTAATAGATGTCAATTCCGATCCTACTGAACTTTTCTTGCGGTAATCACTCCATCACACAAGTTATCTTTATCATGTATCTTCTTTTTATTTATTTATTTATAGCCGCAGCTTGATCATTAGCGACTACAGTGGGTTATGAAACGTTGGTTTGTGACTTGTGATAATTTACAGACCCTAGCCGGGAATCAAACCCGGGACCTCCGCGTGGTAGCCTAGCGCGTTACCACTACGCTACGGAGATGGCCATGTATCTTTTAATTTCTTGCAGTAAAGTAAAATAAGTTGTAATACAAGAAAGTAATTTTTTAAATAATATAAATTATAAATTATTGTTTAATTAGATATAATTATTATAATACATCGTAACATTATACATTGATAATTCTCGAAACGATTCATGAAATAGGTTTTTTTTGTAAGAATTGTGTATTAAACGGTGTGGAGTATGTTGAACAAGGATAGTTAATTGCGATGAATGAGATGTTTTGACCTCGGAGTGTGGGTTGACTCTCGAAGAAACTTTCGGTTGCATACTATTGAGGTGTTGGCTAAAACCGAAAGAATCTCTATCACCTTAAATAGATTGATGCCTAACATGGGGGCCCATGGCAAGCATAGAGATTAATGTTGGCAGCAGTGGCAACATCAGTGGTGTTGTATGATGTATCTATGTGGAGCAGAGCCCTAAGGTTTAAAATTTACAGTGGTAGGCTTCTAAGGATGCAGCGGAAACTGGGTCTGAAAATATGTAGTGGTTAAAGAACTTTATCTTTGGAGGGAACCTTGGTAATTTCGGGGATGCCTCCATGGGATCTAGTGGCGTACGAGAGGGAAGGGCAGCGAGCTGGTGCTGATAAAGAGAAATGTTGGCGTAGATTACTCAACAGGTGTCAGAGGAGATGGAGCGAAGCTAGGGTCAGGGAGTGGTCAAGAAGATTCATTCCAAATGTCGAGGTATGGATCAGGAGGACATTTGGTGATACCACCCACGAACTGACGCAGTTGCTAACAGGGCATGGTGCTTTGGGGCATATTTGACGAGGCTCAAACTTCATGAAGTACCGAAATGTCGACCGTGCGACAGTGAAGAGAAGGAGTCCATTGCGTATTATTTTGAAAGATGTCCCTATTTTGACCTCGACAGAATGGAGATATCTGAGAAGATAGGCGTTGCACAGTGGATCCCAGAGAGAGAGAGAGAGAGTAGGGGTAGCGATGCTGCGGTATGAGGAGAGCTGGAAGTTGGTAGCTCAGTTTGCGGAGAGGGTGGTCAGGAGACTGCGGAGGGAGGAGACATCTGGAGATCAGCGGAATCGCCCTCTTCCAGAATAAATCTAGTCCCGATCTCAAAAGGTAAGGTAGGCACACTAATTTCCTGAGCTGGTGATGAAAGAGATGAATGAAAGTGAGAGAGTGAGTGGTTGGTTAGTGACAGCGAGAGGAGAATTAGACTAAGGTTTCGTTCCACGCCCCGCTGACAGTATGTACATTTTTTAACCCGAAATTTCCCTTGTAGTATTATATAAACAGTCCCGAGGGAGGTGGAAGGTTTTTTGCTGACGTCAGATCAAATGGCCAGGCGGCGGGGTTTGTTGGTAAGCGGTTGCGGCCTCCATAGGGCTGGACGAAGACGCCTCAATTGAGTCCAACACTACTTCCCCCATCATGAGGGAGTGGAGTGACCAGAAGTTTTTCTCGCCGCCTCGAATAAAAAAAAATAAAAAAAGAAATGAAATATTTTGTGTTTGAGTTCTTCGCAAAGAGGGTCTTTGTTATGACTCGTTTTGATAATAATTTCTACAATATTTTTAATTTTTCTGGCTGAGAACCTTAAGATTAACCCAGTAATTTTCACGTAGGCTATACACTAAAGATTGTCAGGAAGCACAATCACCACAGACGACATACAACACAAGAGAAATTTCCAGAAGCAATGCCCAGAAAGAAGTCTTCAACGAGGAGAGTAAAAGAACGAGGGGTTAATCTCACAATATTGAACAATTTAAGAGATTATGAGGAAAATGCGGGAAAAAAGAGAATGGATGGAAAATAAGGACTTAAAGTAAATATTTATCTATTGAGCACTATTCAAGGAGCTATTAGAGAAAAGTAAGAGAAAATTAAAAAAAAAACAAATATTTTGTTAAAGTTTTAAACCTACTACGGCCAGTCAAGAACAATATAATATATACTATGTCAACCGATGCGGCTAGAAATTTAGCTGGAGTAAAAACTTTTAATTTTTCACTTATTATTTTATCATCAATTTTTCATTAAATCCTCTACTGCATTTTCTAAAGCTGTGAAAGGCCTATTGTTTTGAACCTTTCTATTATCTATTTTTATTTCCGCATTGTATAATTTTTTATTCATGGTTCATTGTGATTACCATTTATTTTTGTTCACCATATCGAGTAGCTACCTATCAAATCTTGTTTCAGTCTTTCTTCAGCTTTTTTTCAGCTATCATTGTGCTTTACATTTACGTATAGTTCCGTTATCTTCCTGCCTTTTGTGTTCATTTTGGAAAACCTATTCAAATAACTTCATCCTCCCACATCTTTTGTATTTTATTTATTTTCCCCCTTTCATCTTTCCACAATGAAATAAGCATGGCATTGCCTTCTTTACTTCATTTTTCTCTCCCTTTTGTGTATTATGTATTATATCGATTTATATCTGAACAATGTGATGAAATATACAATACTTCTATATAGTACAAACGAAAAAAACAAGTTATACAGTACTGCTGTGTTGTGACAGTCTCTTTTCTTTTGAATAACATGAATCGTATTAACTATAAATATTCAATACATTTTTTAATAACATGTCTTATTTTTCATCTTTTTCCTCATTTTAATAAATATTATCACTGTTATCGATACCTTATCAAAAAAGCAAATATAATGCATTGAAACGAATTTTAGTTCCATGTTCAAACGTGAATTATCATTTTTTTATTATAAGATTCTTAAGGTAATTTAAATACGACAAATTTTCTACGCACAAATAAATGTAAATAAATAAAAGTACCCCTTTGAGGAAAAAAGATTCTAAAATATTGTGATTTTTTTTTTGTATGTTGAAGATATTTTAAATAATATATATAATTTCTTACATTTTTTTTATTTGAAATATTCAAAAGATACAATTTAATACCAGAATATGTGTTTCATGTGATATCTTGTCACTTTAAAAAAGGTTCTTAAGAAGTTTTAATTTTAATCTACGAGTGTCATTTGAATTGTCTACGAGTGATATGACGAGATGATTTACATGTGATTGGAGTCTTTGTTATTATTTTACAAATAACAAAAACTTGAAGATGTGGCTTGTTCTGCTTGTATATTTTTCGCCTCTCCCACTACTGTGCATCAATACTTGTCCCTATTTATGCTGTTAACCATCGCTGACGCTGCACCCACATCAAAAAGAGGCAATTAGATGGAGAACTCTTCTCAAGCCTTTAGTTGGCGCTCGCGTATAGTAAATTTTTTACATGTGTTTGTGTTATAATTTTATTTATTTCTTGTTGAATTGTAGGAATTTTTAAATCTCCTTAGTATGTTGTTTGTTATGTACCAAAGTGATGCTGTGTTTATTCTGAGTAATTTTTTTTTGAAACCTTTGCAGGATTTTAATGTTTGAATGGCTTTCTAAGCTCCATAATTGATTCCCATGCTTTCGAATATTGGTCTAAGAATTGATTTGTTTAAAATTATTAAAAGTTTTTTGTTAAATTGATCGTTGATTGTTAACCTAGTATCCAGAATAAGTACTGAAATTTCGTGTTTAACTATTTACTTATGTTCTGCACGTGTGTTTTCCAGTTTAGTGAAGTCTACTTCGAATATCTGCGTGTTGTTTATGTAAACTAGCACCTATGTGTTTTATTATTATGTATAAATCACTTTCGTAGATTTTGATTCATTTATCTTTATTTGCCATCTAATCTGTTAGTCTTGTGTTTTATCCAGATTTCGTTGAAGATGCTCAAACGTTGTAGCTGAATATATTTTTGTATTAACTGAACTGCAATTAAGATGGTAAAAGTGGCTGTTCTTATAGGGTTTGTGTCAAACGGTAAATTAGAGGTGTATAAGCGTATAGAAAGGAGCAAAAACACTACATTGACAGATTCCTTCTTAACTAGGATGTAGTAAATTTATTTCTGATTATTGGAACTTAACTGAGAAGTCAGGTAATTTAGAACTTAACATAAAAATTAGTGACTACATTTTTTTGCTATCACACAGGAAACAAAAACTTACTTCCCTGTAATCAATAAATTAAAAATATTACGGCCTCTGCGAGACCATCATCAGAGGAAGGAACAGACAATAAACTAACGTCACTAAACCCATACCAATTTTAATATTTTGTCGACACATATCTCATATAATTTTTCTTATGTAACAATCGATAATCAACAATCAAGGCTGAACTGAGGGTGTCTTCTAAACCATTCAGATGGTTCAAACATTGTACCAATTGCAGGTTGAATCGAGTAGGTCTTCAGTGCTATGAAGTACAAGTTGTCTAGCCAGAAGAGGGTTGCAGGATTTCAATATGATACTACTGACGTTGCAACAGTTTTCGTGATTTTAAATTGCAAGTGCTGTCAAAGATAATGTACATCCGATATTTTATATACTGGATTTATGAGTGAATTTGTTTTGACTGAACTATATTATGGAAAAATATAAAAATCATATATTTTTATAACAAACCGTTGAAATGATCATCTTTACAGGTTTAATGCAGGTTAGTAGAGTTTATTGTTTTTTTTTTAAAGATAGGCCTAATTATTAAAGCCAACAAGCCTTAGAGGTAATATAACAAATTGTTACATAGATCTTAAAATTTCACCATAAAATTTCCAAGATTAATTATACCAGTTATATAGAATTTTAAAATTATATGTTTTGTTTCAAGGGGAAATAAAAAAAAGACACGGTCGCAGTTGTAGTTCTATGTAAAATAATAATAATACTAATATTGAAATGTTAAAATTTCTTTCAGTGAAACGAGATATAAATAAGTACTGAAGCTTTTGTGAACTACATGTATGTTAATATTTTATTTTTTAAACCAATTTCTTTTCATTTTCTCTTTGAAACTCTTTTGTTACTGAAAATAAAAGCAATTTTAAAGAAAATACAGTACTTTTGATGTGCATGTCATATTCAGTGTATGTACTACATATATCCGAAACATAAAGGTAGGAATATCATATATATTTGTTCTACATTACATATATGCTATTTTTGATTGACAGCTTATTTATTGAAAATTTTAGTCTACAAAAAACCATCGTTGGATTTTAATGTTTTTGTATTCTCTTTTTTGCAATTATTTTGCATTTTTATGCTGGGTATTATAAACCATAGTACATTACCAATATTTTTCGTTTGCTGCAATAGTACATGATTATAAATTCAAGTGTGCATATGTAAATATAATCTTCAATGTAGGTCACATTGATTTAAAAGTCGTTCCTTTCTATTGTTCGGATAAAAATGAGATATTTAAATGTGTGTAATGTCAAAACCAAAACATAATTATACTTCATTTAAATTAAAAATTGAAAAAATTTTAATCACACGGGTACTCGAAAACTAATATGTAAGTATTTTTTCTTTTATTTTCAGTGCGGTATTAAACACTGAGTGGCACAATTTCCGGATTTAATATTAGGAAATCTGTAACGGGCGGTGGGAAATTTTACTGCCAGAAGAAATTATACCAAATGGCACAATACCCGCTTAGGAGTATGGTTTTTATTTGCTGTTCAGACCAAGAGGTCCGTGTCAATTTCCGCTTTGAACTTCGCACCGTTGGGAAGTTCATTATTAGCTAGGTCATGGTCTAGGTGGTTGGGATAGCTATCTACTCGATAGAAAAATCTACTGTAAAAGAATTCAGTTTGTTCTTTAACCATCAGAATTTTGAAACTGTCATTGAGGGTCTTATTGCTAAAATTAAAAAAAAAACACCAGAAGCAAGTGTTAAAAATTTTGACTGGACGGTCTTGGTCGGCTTAAAATTACTCTCTGCAGCTGCGCCAAAGAACTGGACACCATAAGTTGAGATTGGCTGCAAAAGGGTTTTGTAAATATACGTTTTGGGACGGAGGCGAATTTTTTATCACAGGTTAATAACAAAAAAAATATCTTCTGGCGGTAGTTAATTCTAAACGTTTTTACGCAGATGATGCTTCCAAGTTATTCGTTTGTCACTCTGCCAGCCAAGATATCAAATAACTCTTGCTTGGGAGATGTGGACCTTATTCAACAGTACAGTTTTGGCGTCGTCGTAAGGTGAGAAAGTGTGAATGTTCAATAATTTTTTGTTAAATTTCCGCCGAATTTATTTTTGTTATTTTATTCTGTACCACATTTTTCATATTGCTTCAGATCTTTTTTTCCAAAATTTTTCCTTATATCATCGGAATATATAAATTCTCCTTTAAGTTCTGCAGAAATTTTTAAATCATAAATTTGATTTCTAAAGGCGGTTTTATCAAAATTTTTCTATTCTTTAAATTCTAATTTAACAATTTCTATGTTTTGAGTAAAACTAAAGACCTGTGATCACTACTTTCGTGATTAATGAAATAATGTTTCGGACGTTATTAAGAATACAATAATTTTCTTATTACGTCCAAACAATTTCACTCTTCGTTTTTATGATGTTGATTCTATTATATCTTACAATTCTATAATTGCTTAAAATCCTTTTCCCCATTTTCATGAAAATTATATCCTAGATTTTTTCAATATGTTTCTCTCTGCAACTAAATGTTCACTGATTCCTTCTTTATATATTATTTTGTTTCAGCTCATAAGATAATGCTGGATTAGCCATTGTATTGTAATGCTTAATTTTAGAATTCATCGCAAGATTTTTCTTATTATAAACCCCTCTCTTTGATATATATTGTTATCTTGATTATTTCTTTTATGGCCGACCCATTAACTTAGTGGTTAGCGCATTTGGCTTCTACGTTGGGGTCCTAGGTTCAATTCCCGGTCAGGTTTGGCATTTTTTTATCAATAATTTTCATACATCATCATTCTCCACCGTCTGCATTAGCAGAAATTGCAAAACAGTCAGACGTAAAACAAAAAAAAATATTTTCTTTATAGAAAACGTTTTAAACAAAATACTTTATTTTAATGGATGTTTAATGTTTTCCATTGATATCAATAGTCATATTATGCTGTAAATTCGCTGAGAAAATAAAAATTATCATATTCTCTGATAGTTTCAAGTCAACCTCTTCACAGACCGAGCCTATTTAAAGATCGAGACTCAAACACAATATTAATAAAAAAACCTAATCGATTTAGGATAATGTTTTGTTGGTATAAGTTTTCTCCAAGGAGAAACAATAAAAAATTACTTGAAACTCATTTAAATCTTGAGTATATTTTGAGAGTAAAAGCTATTCACTGAGCAAACAAACGTTTTCAATATTAACGATTCACAAAATGTTCACCTGGTTTGTAATTTTACACGTGTGTCCGTTTCAACACAGTACTGAGATCAGTGGATATTTTCATTTTTTTTTGACACTTTTAATTGAAATTTAGTATCTGTTATTAAATTAATATAACAATTTCTAAATGTGAAGCTAATGTTTCAAAACTTGATTTACTTGAAGGAGCGTACAGTCATCACCACAGTCCTACAGTTGGCCAAGAAGATCTCTTGGCCAGAGGCGCTTCAAACGTCTGCGCTGAGTACCCGGTATCACCCTAGTGTACATGTTTTGTATGAGAAGGATTTTCATTTTTAACTTAAAAAGTAATATTATACTATGTGTTGCAAAAAATTAGGTATAAATTCATCATGTTTTTTGTGCTGATGAGTGAAGTGAATTCAAATTTTCATCGCTATCTCATTGAAATAGAAATCGGGTTACATAAATGAGAAGTGATATGCTGAAAAAATTCTGACTGTGGTGGAATTGTTCATAATGCTAATATTGAAGCTCACAATGATATGACGCACACTCTAGTGACTACTTTGGAGTGTAAAGTACTATTACAAAAGGTATAATAAAAATCTGGACCTTTCACTGAACACTATAGTAGTTAATATACTACTTCATTTACCACTTAACCATTGGTTTAAAATGGGCTTTTTAAAAATGTTGTTTAAATTTTACTTGATTCATACAGATTTCATATCTTTATCATCATGAAGATATCTGCCCTAAGGTAAGTTCCTTGCGCCGTGTTTGTCTCTAACTTGTTCTGTTCTCCACCAGCCTCTTAATTTTTTGATAGCTCGTACGTTTCTTTAAATCATCTGTACCATTAATCCTTTGGCGTGCTCTTTTCATTTAACCATATTCGTGTGATATTGTTTTTGATTAAACGTTTTCTCTCATAATTTTGTTCTAGTCAATGAGGTCTCTTCTGTCGAATGATTATCTTAAGTTTCTCTCTCTTCCACTCTGTAATACGTCTACATTCATTAATTTATCAATCCATTTTTTATTTTTAACTGAAAGATATACCAATTGAGTTAATTATTTATTAGTTATTTAATTTTTGTTTTTCTGTAATATTTTTGTTTTAATATTTTTTCGTTAATTATGAATCCACAAATTTAAACAAATCTAATTGAATACTCAGTGACTGAAAATAAGTTACAATATTGATTGCATGGGTACAGATGTCGAACTGAAATGGAATAATCGATTGTATGAAACAAATGAAATAAGCCCTAAATGTTTATTTTTCAAAAAACACTTCTTGGTAATAATTTAAGTGTAATAGTTCACAAAACATTTCTGTAAGATGGTTGCTGTGGGAACAAATTCAACCATATTTAAAAAATTAGTGAATCATTAGTTAGTAACGTACGAGAGAATCAAACAATTATTTCACGTTTTGTAATGTTTAATATGGAAGCTGAAAATTCAATTACACACGCTGTGGTTATTTCATTCGGGATGGGAAATTTTAATTGATATATGTGGTTGTGTAAATATTATTATCCGAGACATGTTGTGTTAATTATGTAGGTATATATGTAGGCATTAATATTATTACAGAATTTGATTTGCTTCGTAGGTGATTTATTTGTTTGAAAATTAATAATAAAATACGGTTTGCTTTCGATTCCTAGTTTTCTCATTCCGGTATAGAATTGTGGCTTACACAATATGTAGGAGTTATATTCAAAATAAAATCGCTATTGGCATTGCCGTAAAGAGGCTTATTTGTTTCTAACAGAAGGAAGTATTAAGTAATCGTGAATTTATAGACTATTACCGTATTTTCGCGTGTATAACGCGCACCTTTTTTCTAAGAATTTTTTCCCAAAAATGGGGGTGCGCGTTATACACGGTAAATTTTTTTAGTAGTACCAGCAGCGAGAGAAGGATTCAGGGACATTTCGGCATACCTACTCCCATTTCACAGAATGAATTCGTCTGTATTCTACCCCCCCCCCCAACCACATAACAACCCATATTCAACAAATAACCCTATTCACATGTACACATCAAAGTTAAACTCGTGTATGACTATCGCCGTCGCTAGTCCAGTCACTCGTGTCGTTACTGCCGCTATCGTAGTACTAGAGTATGTGTTTAGTGTTGTGATTAATTTGTTTAATCAACTTTTTTGTTCTGATCGGAATGAGTGTGACATCTCGCTCGTCATACTCAGCAAAATTTAAGTTAAGTGTTATTAAATATCCCGAAGAAAACAGTAATCGCACAGCATCTCGGAAATTTTATGTACTATCTGAAAAGTTCTTTCCCCAACCACGAACATCGGTTCGTGGTTGGGGAAAGAACAAACGGAAATTCATTTTAACTAATTGGGACCGACGATTATTTCGAGGTAAAAAGTCTCAACACCAAGAATGGAAGAAGACTTGTTAAAATTTTTAAATGATAAGCGTAGTGCTGCGTTTGCAGTAACGATGGAAATGATTCGCACAAAGGCACGAGAAATTGCAATATTACGTGGTATTCAGGAAAATCAGTTTCACGCTAGTTCTGGTTGGTGCGTACGATTTTTACAAATACATGGACATTTAGTTCGCAGACGAGCAACATAGGCTCAGCGCTTACTATCCGAATATGAAGACACAATTATTGATTTTCACAGATATATTATTAAAATTGAGACGTGAGTCTAATTACGAACTGAGCCAAATAGGAAATGCGGATCAGACACCAACTTACTGGGACATGCCAATGGCTACCACGGTTGAAGCGAAAGGAACGAAATCTGTACAGCTATAAGATCAACGGGTTGTGGGAAACAAAAATGCACAGTTATGCTTGCAAATTACTGCAGATGGGCAAAAGCTGCCTCCGTAAGTCGTTTTAAAGCGTAAAACTTTGCCAAAAGACAATTTTCACCGTGGAGTTATCGTAAGTGTTCAGGAAAAAGGTTGGATGGAAGAAATCCTTATTCTGGACTGGGTTGAAACCGTTTGGAACCGCAGACCTAATGGTTTATTAAAAAAGAAAAATCTTTTAGAATGGGACAGTTTTAGATCTCATTTAACTGACAGGGTAAAAGATAGGTTATAAGAATTTATAACAGATGTTGCTGTAATACCAGAAGGATTAACATCAATTTTACAGCCCTTAGATGTGCCGATAAGTAAGTCTTTTAAAAACAACTTTAGAAAATTATACTGCTACTGGATGAGCAACGGGAATCATTTTTATACGCCTTCGGGTAAGACAAAAAGACCGTCTGTTTCACAGATAATTGAATGGATGGTAGAGGTATAAAAAAACAGTTAAACCAGACATTGTTACAAGAACCAGAAGAGTTTAAAGAAATGTGGGATATCTAACAGTATGGATGGTTCGAAAGACGATTCTCGATGGGATAACAGAAGTACTAGATCATCTGAAGGATCAGACAACGATGCTAATTTACGAGACATTTCTTCAGTGTGTAATGAAAACGATACGGATTACAATAACTAAGTCCACACGTAGGCAAATTTTTCACATCTTAATTGAATATTAATGTAATTTTCTATTAAAACTTTTTTAACAATACATTTTTGTTAATATTATAGTTATTAGGCTTACAGTTATTTTGTCCTTCGTGCAAATTTTAAAAATAAAACGAAAAATATGTTTTGAAAAATAAAAGCCTAACACAAAAAATAAAAAATTCTAAAATCGTCATCTAAAAGTAAGGATGCGCGCTATACACGCGAAAATACGGTAATATGAGAAGTCAAGATCTTCATTACATCTCCATAAAATGTATTTTAAAAAGGAATGGGTTTTAGCTCTTCTTATTGTCTTCTTCTTCTTCTTCTTCTTCTTTCCAACAAGGATTAGGCTTAAAGTCTGTTCCGGTTTCACAAAAATCTTAATTCCATCTTTTCCTCGGCCGACCCACATCCCTTCTACTTTCTGAGACGTAAGACATTATCATCTTGGGAATCCTTCTCTGATCCATCCTGCCAAGATGATTCCTCCATTCCTCCTTGTATTCCTCAGCCCTTTCTAGGATGTTGAAGACATTTAGTTCGTTTCGGATGTCTTCACTTCTGATACAATCTCTTCGAGTGCATCCCTTTATTCTGCGAAGGAATCTCATCTCAGCCGCCTGTATCTTAGACCTATCACGTTCCGCAGTTATCCACGACTCGCTTCCATATAACAATACTGGAACGGCCATAGTTTTATAGAACTTAATCGTCGTTTCCTTCCGGGTCTTGTCTTTTAGAGTCCTACTGATCTTCTTATTGTGTAATGAAAAAAAATTCCACTTACCATTTGAAGATGCTACTGTCAGAAACATCTAAGGATGCTACCATAACGTTTATTACAATAACTGGTAAAGACTCACCTTCAAATTTTAATTTATTACTTTCAAATTGAACCTTCTGGTCACTTGGTAAGTCATTGGACCCTGGAAGTCCGTGATTAAGTACAGGACTTTTGGTTGTGTGTGAGTGGTGATTTAACATTCAAAAACACACCTACTAACATTTTGCGGTACCCGTACACGCTCATGGTCACAAAAATTTATCAATGTTATTAATACAACACAAAAAATACTAATTAAAAAAAGCATATATACACAAAATTGGATATAATAGAAATGGCTTGGTGCCATAAGAGCCTTGGTAGTTCTTTTCGGGCAGCCAAGCGTAACGATAACAAGAGAATTGCCTCGTTCCTTGCAAAAATTACCTGGCTTCTCCTACAACCTACCTTCTCATACCTTGAAGAGCATCAATTATTAATCGGTCAACTTGAAAGATAACGGTTTCTACAGTAGAAAAAATTTTTTAGTTCCTTAGATATTAAGAATAAGAAAAGTGTAACACGGTTCTTAACAACTAAGCCAGTAGATAAAAAATTTCACGCAGCTAAAATTAAGACTGTTTAAGGTACATACAGATGTACACTGCTAGACAAGATTCAGAATGTTAAATGAGGAGAGGACTGGAAGTTCCGGTGATGAGGAGATGAATTAAAGCTTATCAGAATGAGGGCGTTTATACACATGATGTTGGCAAACCACTGTGAAAATGAGTACCGGAGTATATCGTAGATATCTAATTATTGAAAGAAGAGAAAAAAAATAATTAAAAAAGACAACTTGTTATCTATTGTAGTACTAGAAAATTGTTACCAACCACTTATCAATCTGGTAAGTTAAAAACCTGTCATTACAAAATTCTGCTAAAAATAAATTCAGATAATTAAATGATCATTCCTGTACACTTATACCTGTTTACCTTAGAAATAAAATTCATTTGAATAATTAAGAAAAACTTCATGATTTGCAAATACAGTATTACGACATTTATTTATTTTCCCGTTATTTAAAAAAAATCATTGCAGTACAAAATTACTTTCCTTCATTACAACATAAAATTTAAATTTATTTACACTAACTTCATAGTTTTTCACCGGGTTGGATAAGTGGTAAAGTAATCGCTACGAGTCTCCTATTTGACAACTGAAGTTCGAGACGAACGTTTCGTCGTTCAAAAAGTTACTTTTATACGGATTTGAATACTGGACTGTAGTTACCGGTGTACTTTGATTGTTGGAATTCAATTGACCATACTCTCTCAGGAATGGTTAGTGTAAGTCAGTACAAGACTACAACACCTCACGTCATATAATTATTATCCTCATCTCATATTGTCATGAGGTGTTTTTTGTTCTAAATTGAACAGATTACAACGTACTCATATTAGGGTTAAAAATATTCATGGTAGGAAAATTAATCTACCCCAGTATGGTTTTCTAAATTCAAGAGTTAATCAATTAAGTGCTTCTATATGTTTTATTTTCTTTATGTTTTCTACGTTTTGCAACACTATAACTACTATGGTACTGTATTAGTGTGGTAGTAAATTAAAATAGTTGTGTTAGTAACTTAAATAATAATGAAACTACTAAGAGAGTTATTAAGATATTGTGATATAGAGTATGAATAATTGAAAGCAAATAAAAATACAGATAAAATATACAGATAAGAAAATAACCAAATCACAATATCTTACCACAAGGATCAAAAATTGATCATCCGACCGGTATTAAATAGGTACATCCGCGTAATTACCACCCTCAGTGAAGTGCATTAAATAAACTGGTTTATCCCTACCGCAGATTTTCCGGTTCCAACTAATACTTTAATAATACAAGTTTTTAGAATTGAATTTTTTTAGCCAACTTTCTTTCGTTTTACGCAGTAAGAGGAAGGGGTTGAAAAAATCAAATACTTCACTTGTTCTTAGTCATCACTTGGAGTTTGCTAATTTTTATAGGTGTAGCTCTTTTGAAAGGTACAAAATAATATATGTTACTTTAGAGTAATTCTTTACACCGTTAACTACTGAAAACTCTTTAGTTTTTACAAAAAACCTCTAAGAAACAAATAATTATTTTGAATTTCTAGTTAATTGGGAAGTTATATAGAATTAGTGATGAGTGATGTCTAGAATCAATGAATAAATTAGTCAGTAATGTTATTAGAATTTGTATTTACCAATATAATTTTGTAATGCATTATTCTTTTCCATAGAAATTATTTATGCAAATTGATAAAGCTTTAATTTTATTAATTTTAACAAGAATCAAATTCGTATTCGTATAATGGACTCAAAAATACAATCTGGTTTTGTAACGTGTTCGTGTCAATTACAATATAAAAGAACAAACCGAATGGAAATATAGGAGTGTAGCCTACTACAAGTGGATTAAATCTAAGAGTTACATATAAGTGTTGGATTTTGTTGCATGTGTTTTATCACTCACACTTACGTGCATGTACTAGAACACGCAATTTATATACTGTGCCCTATACTCATTCAAACTCTACCACATAAAATCTCTCACATGAACTGTAAGTTAATGTTGGTGATCCTTTCACAAAACGTAATTTATTCCATCAAACTTAGTGGCGGCTTCAAGAACTCCTCAACAAACCCTTGTTGGCTTCAATTTCTGTTGAAAGATCAAAGACTCCTCACATCTAACTTGCCCTTATAACGAATTTTACTTCCCGCAATGGTAAAAACTTTTACACACATTTCTCAATTTCTTGAAATATTTAATCAATTCAAACTCACCGCAACATAATTTAAAATAAATTATAGGCTATTTGAATCGTTTTCAGATTATTTTAAATAGGTATTATTAATTACTTTACAAGTAAGTAGATTAAATAGATTTACTAATATATTAATTTTACAAAAATACTTTACATACTAATGAAAAATAAAAGTTTTTCATTTTATTTATATTTTTTGTAAACTTAATATAAATGTACAAAAAAACCAACAAAATATTCACTGTTTATTAAATTAAACAAACCGCGTTAATGGATTTGAGGAGGTCAACACAAATTGATAGTGCTCTAGAAAATTAAAAACGTGTTAACTTTTAATTTTATTTAAAAGCAACTATTGGAATTGCATTATTGTATCACGTCTCTACTCCAGACAGTTTCAATTGTATTTGTGAGACTCCTGGTAAATTAGGGAATTTATGTTGCATGTTCAGGGGTTATCATATCTACTAAATGACAGGCGGAAACAGTCATACAGACTATTACCCAAACGATTAAAACTACCCTTGATTCCAAAACTCTTCACGTACAAAGCGATGCTCTAGCCGATATAGGTGTATGGCAGTCGTCATATTTATGGTGCGGCAAAGCCGTCAGTCATTTCATAAATACAGTCTTTCCAAAGTAACGCTTCTAAGAAAGTTTTCGTTATCGAGAAACCAAATAATTGCCTCAGTACTACCATTACCTATTACTCGCTGGCTTATTAAGGTGGACTCAATTAAATCAACACACGTTACGCTCACCTTACCACGTTAAACGTGTCCACCTGTAGTCCTGAATAACATTCACATCCTTCGGGCAAGAGTCGTACGATATTTTGGCTTGTGGTTAGACAGACGACTAACATGGAAGCATCACTGCGTACAAGGCGTTTAGAATTTAACCTCTTCCAGAAGCTACTCTTCTGCTTAATAACAATTTTACCTCCGTTCCAAATTTTTAACTTACAAAACCATTTTGCGACCAATCTGATTGTATGCTGTCAAGCTCTTTGTAGCCGTGACAGAAAGAAACTTAAAGTCGTTCAGACCTTTCAGTCAAAATTCTCAAGATTTGCTTCTGGCACTTCGTTTTATGAAGCAATAAAAATGTTCATGACAATTTCAAACTTCCACAAGTGAAGAAACTGACCGTGTCCTTCTACAGTAAATCTTACGATCGACCATAACCATCCCAAACAACTATCCCATGAACAAGCTATATGAAACTTTCCAGCTGTAACACAGCTAAAGCTAAAATGGCGGAGACCTCTTGGTCTGACTAATGGACAACATGCACAGTTCTAACCTGAAAACGTACCACTGGATACCTCTTTTCTTTACATTAAGTTCCCCACTGCCCGGAAATGATATTAAATATAAAATAGGGAATTGAACAGAAGGGATGTACAACAAGATTGCACGCAAGAGGGTAAAGTATGTGCAGATCACTATTCCTAACATATCAAACATTGCTTTGTTTGTTGTATAAGTGTTAGTACAACTATTAAATATTATAAGATTGAATTAGTTTAAATATTATTTGTGTTTACTAACAACAAAACATATGACCAGTAAATTTATTCTAAAATCTCTGATCTACTTTCTGTCAAGCCGACGATTAGTTACTTAGTAAATGTGAACAGTTCAGATCGCGAATTAGTGGGTATATGGTTTTTTATTTTTATTTAAATCACTGGTGTGCCTGATGGAATGTAATTATGTACGTTACTTATGTAAGTTACGTTAAGTCCTGGGTTAAATACATGATTGGAAACGTATGAAGAAGCGTTAACAATTTCCCTCAGCATATTTGGAAGTTAAAAGCGAAAGTTGATAAAATCGTTTTGAAATGAAACTCGTGATATAAAGCAAATTTTTGTACGTGAACTCAATTACTTACTTTCCTCCAAACCACGGTTTTTTCAGAATGTGTGTCGAGTATTTTTAAAATTAAACAAGTTTTTTTAAAGTGATAAAGGATTGCGTTTCAAAATACTCGTATGTCAGTGTTTTGAAAACATGTCAGATATCTGATGTAAATACATCAGGAAGTTCAGCGCTCTGTCAGATTTAACAAGTTATTTAAGTGACCAAATGACAAATATTCGCTGGGGACATACTGAATGACAGATATTCATTTCAAGTTTAATAATATTCTCACACGAAATATTCGGATAAATTTTGCTGTTGATTCTAATAAAAAGCATTTTTAATCTAAAATAAAATAAATAAATAATTATAAATAATTTTTTGCATGTTTGTTTGTTTGTTTGTTCGAGATAATATCAGAAACTACCCATTCAATGTTAAGCATTTCTCACTGTTGGAAACCTGAGAGCTCCCTGATTAATATAAACTATATGAAAGCGTAATTTTTAAATTTTTTGATTGGCAAAGTAAAGTTATCTTTTAATATTTATTTATCGTTTGGGATCATTAGTTCTTTCATATATTCCATTTATAAGTACATCGATTCTAATCTATTCTATCTTCTTTTGTCATTATCTCGTCCAAAGTTATGTAAGGTAGGCTTACAATACCGTTTAGAATATGACATCGTTCAGTCTCTTTCATTTATCAAAATTTTTGAAAATTATTTACTGGAAAGATATCCACAAAATAATGTCAAATGTAAACCTTCCAGAAATCAAAGAGATCGTCTCATATTTTTAAGAGAACCTGTAACGAAAAATTTGAGGTACATAATATTCTGTTGTTTCTTTTACTTTTTTACTTAAAATATTCTACGTTTATTTATACGTTAAATGGTTAATATTTATTATTTGATTGTTCATACTTCCTTTTTACCGATTTTTAATTTAAACATACTTAAGTAGAATCTCAAAATAATGTACAATAAGGTTAGTTTTACAATAATTTTTGTTTGTAGAAAATTTTTATATTAGAAAGTAATATTTTGTTCTTATAACATTTTTTAACAGTGTGTTTTTTGTTTATAACAAAATATTATGGTTATTTTAAAATTTTGAAATGATTTTTCTTAATATGGTTTGAATAACCTTGATACAAAATTTCTGTAGTTCTTTTTACCAAATAAGTAATACAATACAACCTTGGAAAATAAATTCGAAGATTTAACAAACCAAAAACATAAAAATATCAAAACAGGTTAAACAATTTAATTATTTTCTACAGTATTCTAGAGCATCACTAGACACAGTGAAACCAGACACAATAAATGAAGACATCTGTGAAGTATTCGAAAGTGTTAATGCTGGAAAATAATTCATTATGTTATTACAAATTATCTAAGGTTTATAATATAAAATTTATAAAATAGATACTTTTCAATCCTTTTCAACTGTTAAAAATATTAAAGGACAAAATGAATAATTTTGCTCCAACAATGTTATAAATTATACGTCCTTATAGGACTGCTGCGTATCAACTGGATACCTTCAACGGTTTTTCAAAAAATGGGTAAAAAGTAGGTTCTTTTTAATATGAAATTCGGTAACGGTCACAGATGCCCTTTCAAAATATATGAATTACTTTTTTATAATATTATATTCAATATTACTCTCAAGTTGTATTTCTTTCTTTTTCACTGGTAATTCATACCAACGAACCAATTAATTTTATTTTTATAGGCGTAATTTTCTTTTTAATGTTTAAGGTTTAGAGAGAATTTAAACGTTTTAAGTTTAGTTTTCCGTGAAGCGCAGCGAGCGGGAGATTGCTTACACATAATACACAAAAAGACAATACCATATAATAGGACACGGATAACAAGATAAGTGAGTCCACTACGTTGGTTTAATATTAAGGGCGTATAAAATTGTTAGTATAATTATTGGTAGAAATGCAGCCAAAAGTAGAGGTTTTATCAAAATATAATATTACAGAAGTTTAGCCTCAGGCGTTGTTAGCAACAAAAAAGGTTTTTATGTAGGATAAAAACGAAAACTCTCTCAATTTACCCCTCTGATAAAAACTTCAGTCTGACTGAATTGTTCCTTTATTTTGTAATAATACTAACAATCGTCTTTATATTACGAAATATGATTATTATGAATAAATTACATTTGATAACCCTTTAAAGAAGTAAATTTATAAACAGAAAAACATTTTTTTATCTTCAAATCTAATTTGTGCTTCATCTATCATCCGAATTGTTCACAAAGATATTTAATTTGTAAAACTTAACACCAATATTACATTACAATATTTATTAGGATTAATTTATGAAAAAACGACAACTCTATATATTTGTATTAACTTTTAGGGCTTCCATGAAGATCAAAAACAGAACAACGGGTGGACAGAAGAAAGGAGAAAAGCCAATAGTGAATATGGGCTGCATAAAGAACTTCCGGAAACATTTAAAGATACCTCACGTGGTCTAAAATTGGTATTATAAGAAATCAAAAATTTAGGCAAATGTTTACTGACTTTAAAAGGGGAAAACAGATTATTGTCTGAACGAAGGAAGAAGAAAACCTACAGAATGACTTGTATACCTTCAAGAATTATCTTAAGTCGCCTTACTTGGTCTGAAATTGACCCTATTCGGAGCAAAAAGAAATTGTTAACTATTTTGTGGTAGACTATCTAATAAAACTTTGTAAATAACGAGTAAACAATTTTGTTTCTATAAAGTGTAAAAATATACAAGCCACCTCAGAACCCAACTTCTTACAGATCATTTGGTTTATTACCCGTTTGTTCCTTCATTTTTGAAAATGTTTACTGAAAAGAATGCGTCCTACTATTAAAAATAAACCCATTCTTCCTGGCCATCAGTTTAGCTTTAGATCTGAGCATTTGATGACTCATCAGCTTTACAGGGTAGTTGATTTTCTGGACGCCAGCTTAGAATGTAAGAAATGTTGTTTTCCAACATATGCCAAGAGTTGAACAGAGTATGATTATAGATTGTGAATCACGAGAATGCCTTTTGTGTATGGATGGGCTTTGAGGATAGGAAGAGAAAATCTGCAGTGCTGCCAGCCTTGACAGTGAGACACTATACTTTAAAACCGTGCAATTGCACCGTTTTTTAACTACATGTTGCCTTTCAATTAATATCCTTTGTTGTTGTGACTTGAAACTTTTTCCACTTAAACCCCATTTCCTTTAAAAATGTTTTTAAAAAAGTTTCCAATTAAAATTTAGCTCTTTCTTCAAAGCCGGTAATAACATTTCACATGTTGGCATCACATTCTTATTGATATAACCATTTCCTTTTATATATATATATATATATATTAGCGAGTTTGTTTTACAGCTGTCGCCGTCTCTCGCATCCTAATACCCTCCACATTTGTCTGTCCAAGCGTTCATTGTCTGTCAGTCCTCTCGCCTGCATCGCCACCTCCATGCCATACTGCCAGGAGTGCTTCGGCCTTCCTCTTTTCAAGCTTGACTCAGGGACCCAGTCCAATAATATCTTTGGCCATCTCTCAGGAGGCATTCTCTTCACATGCCCATACCACTTCAAACTCTTTGCCTCTATCCAATCGGCAATATTCTCAGTCAGACCCATCTTCCTTCGAATATCATCATTTCTCACTCTGTCCATTCTTGTATATCCACAACACCGCCTCCAATAATCCATTTCCAAAGCCTTGAGCTTAGCTTCATACCTTTTATTCACCTCCTAAGTTTCTGCACCGTATGTTCCAATGGTTTCAATGACTGTGCTGTAAATGCGAATCTTATTTTTCTTTGTTATTTTTCCATTCCACAGGACACTGTTCAACTAACCTTATTGCTGACCGCGCTTGACCAATTCTTGCATTTATTTCCTCATTGCTTCCCCTATTTGACGATAGCACAACTCCGAGGTATTTGAATCTTCTTGTTGCCTTTATGATTTCACCTCCAAGACTCAAATCCTTAGCATTTCCTCCAACAACCATATACTCTGTTTTCATTCTGCTTATTGATAGACCCCAGTTTGTGTACTCCTCATCCAGTTTCCGTAGCATGTAGTCAATGTCTTGTCATCTTCAGCTAGAATAACCTGATCATCAGCAAAGTGCAATGAGTACAACCTTTTATTTCCAAGAAGGATACCCATGTTGCAACATTTCCTTCTCCAGACCTTCAATGCTTCATTCAAATATATTTTGAACAGTGTAGGAGCAATGCAACATCCTTGTCTTAATCCTTTACTAATGGGAATTGGATCTGTGATTTTTCCACGCACTTTGATATTTGATGTCATATTCTTATATATCATATCATATTCTAATATTCTAATATTCATATTATAATATTTTATCATATTCTTAATGTCATATTCTTATGTCATATTCTTATGTGTGAAATACATTCATGCTGGACAGCATGAATGTATTTCACACTTATGCCCTGATTTTTCATGGCCATCCATAACTTTGAGAGAGGGACACTATCATAAGCCTTATCAGGTGTCAAAAAAACTGTTGATGAAAATTTATTTTATTAATTGTCTTTAACTTCCTTCTTTATATTTCGAATTTTGGAATCACTGTAGTTGGCTGCTCGCCCAAGGCTTTTGTTAAGATGCACGGTAAGGTATTTTTAGCTTCACCTTCATAACATTTTATTACATTACATATTTATTAGATTTCGTTCAACACTGAACAGTTCGACTGCATTTACGAAAAACCGACATTTCCGTTTACGGTACGTACAGTTAACCTACAGACGGTTCTGCGATGTACTGTATGTCCTCTTGTATAGTTTACGTTGTTGTGGTGGCGAACTGATACCAAAGCAGTCACGCATGCGCATTTTTGGTTTTTCTGCTTTACCCTCATTAAAACCAAACGTAAACTCGTGACTCAAGTAACTACAGGTGAACTTTTATGTAAGCTTCGATTTTTATTGTAAACATATTTTCATATTTTTAATCATTCTTGATCGATCGATCTCTTATGATATCTGTAGGATCCGGATGACTATTTTCCTTTTAGGGCAGAAGTACCCAAAGGATAGTTGTTTGCTTCCTTACTATTTTATATTTTCGTCTACGACATACCATGAATTCCTACTAAATTGCTTTCTACGTTTCTAATGATACTGTTGTTCGTTCATCCTCTGTTAATAATGTACATACTTCAAATGACACACAACTATAATTTAACAACTATAAAGTATGGTTAGAATATGGCAAACAAAAATAATATACCTACATAAAATGTATGAATGACTATAACACTTTGTCAACAAACGTGTCCACAATTAGTTTTATGTTACAAACTCATTCCCCTAGTAAGCATTATTCGATATTTCGGGCTGTATTTAGGGAGGTGCTTGACATTGAACGTACAAACATCAACAATATGCGACAATTTATTAAATATCAGACTGTAACAGTTAGACAAGATTTTTCACCAATTTATTAAAATTACCCATGAGTTATGTAGTCTTGATGTGTAAGTCGATGCTCCAAATCATGTAGATGTATTTTAGTCAGATGAAGAGTACAGCAAAGCTGTCACTTCAAAAGTAGGTACATCATTTCCAAAGTAAATTCTTGCGAATCATAACTACTCGTAATTTGCCTAGTTATGAACTCAATAAACATTACGTGATGCTTTATGCGTCTCTTACAATAACAGCACATTTCTAAAATTGTACCGTAGGTTCAAAACAGACTTCGAAGTCAAAATAATCCTTTAATAAGCAACATAAACTCCTAATCTACCAGGTACCAAACAAGGACGATTGGAAAGCCGATTGAATATTGACACGAAACGTTAACATAACGCAACTAGAAAAAATTTAATTCAAAATTTTTATTAAACTTAACATTTTTTTTCTGGAACACTTAAAATTTGGTTTTTTTCACTAAGTCATTAACAACGTTTTACTTTTATTTAATACAAATTCTTATCATATTTGCTAAAATATCTTTGCACTGTAGCAAAATAAAATGAATAAGTAAAGTTTAAAAACTGTACAAATTTACAACCATGGTAAGTTGATCACAATATCATACATCAATTTATTCTTTAAACACAAATTATATTTACAACTCCATATTGCTGAATTAAAACAAAAGCAAATAAACAAACAGAAATTCGGAAAAGACCGACCTGGTTTTTAATTTTCAGTTTTGTATTAATATTGTTTTTCAACGGTGAAAAATACAAACGCGGTAAATTGTTTTTTTCCTTTAAAATATTATGTACACGGCAGAAAATCGGAAATTACTGAGTATTGTTTTTAATACACATATAATTTATTCAGTTTTAATTTCAATATCAGTCAAATTAAAAAAACTAAAAGCGCCCTTTAGGGTTCGAAAACAAAGTCTTGTTGATTGAATTATGATTCAATAGTCATCAGAGATATTTAAATATTTTTTTATACAATATTACTGTAAGCATTTAGTAGCCAAGTACTTTTTGTACTAAATTAATCCGACAGATCTTGATTCTACACCCTGTTTCTATCTGAAAAATCTTTTCTGTGTATCGATAACATGTAGGTCAACAGCAAAACTTTAGACCAATGACGTAATCAACTTATCCCTCTACTTTCTCAACGTTTTAAATTATGACCTAATTAAAAATTAACCGTTTATAGAACATTATTTTTGGGAAAATTTGGTTATATCGAAGCCAAATTTATGGTTCCTTCAAAACGGCTTTCATTTAAAAAGTACGAAAATTTTAGTATAAAATCTTTGGGAACAATTGCTGAGGCTCCGTTTATGTATCAATATTCTTCATTTATGTCCATCGTCTTTTATGATATGCATCAGACCTAATCTAAAGAACAACGTTTGTGCAGGGTATGAGAGAATGAAAAGTACGCACTGTCTGTAAACAAAATTGCTTAGTTTTAAAGAGATTTTCTGATTCTTAAATATTTTACTTTGTCTGCCGATAGCGCCCCACGCCGATATTATTCAGCTGTCTGTCTTGACATTCCGCATTTAATGACTTGTCCGATGTAGGTTTATTCTTTGGCATTTCTATCCTTTATAATACACATATTAACAAATATATTCTTTTGTTGATTTTGGTTTCTTAAAACATGTTATACCTACTAATATAACATGATTTTACATTATATTGTAGATAACATCTGATTAACATAATAGTGAGTCCTGGACCGATTTCATGTAATTTGGTATAAAGTAAAGCTTGTTCGCAGAAACTCTATGATAAAACAAACTTGCATAATTAAGTAAATATCATAATACAACATTAAAAATGTTTGTAGTAAAATAAACACGAATAATTGCAATTTAGTACGATTTCCCTAAATTAAAACGTGTTAATAAAATTTTATATAAAATATTTTATTGGGAATAATTTAAATGTTATACATTTAATAAAATTTTATAATAATTTATTATAATTATTAAATGGATTATAATACAATTAAAAATTAATTGCTGTTGAACATTGGGGTGTACGAAAAACTAATTGAAATTTAATGTATTTGATAAAATAAATTAAGTCAAATATATTAAAACTCTCTTTAACACTAATCTTCGTTTACACTGAAAATAAACTCTTGTTACCAGCTAATGATAATTACATGTTAGATCTTTTATTACCCTTTTCCGAGAGTTTATTTTTACAGGTTGTCTATGTAAAATACTAGTGAAGTTCGATGTTTTATTTATTTTAACCCTTAACGTGTCTGATTACGTTATTTATATATCAGATAATGAATTTAACATCACAGGATTAGTTTAACGAAATTCGTTAGTAATTTTACACGGGAGTGTTGGTAACAGTTGCTATGCACAGTATTTATTAATTATATTCACAGTGTAAGTAGAATAAATTAAATAACGAAAGTTTTAATTTTTAAGTAAATTACTTAAAAGTAACCATGAACATGTTACTACACAAGTCAATATTTAAAAATATATTTATACATTTTCCTTAAAATTTTAATAGATCATTAATTTTATAAATTTCAAAAACGTATACTTTGGAATATTAATATAATTTTACATATTTTTCATAAATTTCATTCCTTATTTTTGGAATGTTATCTTAAATGTAGATTCAAAGATGAATCAAAATATTTTATAATAAATATAATGAGTAAACCTTACTTGTCAGAACAAATTACATCGATAAATTCAGTGACGGAGATAGCTTTAAGCTAATATATCTCGGACACACTTTAAAAGTTGGTAAAAAATGAACAGTTGAATTCATGCGTAGAATTCAATCAGCATGCCTTTGATAAACTCAGTTTTATGTGAGAGATTCCCATGAGTCTAACACGTAAAGTGTTAGGTAACTGCTGACTTTTAGATTTTTATCTATGAACTGGAGACTATTGCCTTGACAAAGAAAAGAGCAGACAAATAAGGGTTGCACAGAGATTAAATGGAAAGAGCTAGATTAGGGGTTATATTACAATACAAAACGAGAAATAATCTGAGACAAAATAAGGATGCTATAAAACGTATTACGAGTCTCAAGTGGAGATGAAATGGACATGTGGTGCGGCGGAGTAGTTTATTTAAAGTTATAACTACCAACCTCTTAGTTTTCCAGATCCTGGCTGGGAATCATACCCGACACTTCCGCTTTACAGCGTAGCCCGTTAAGTATTGAACCATTTATCGGTCAAGCAGTGACAGATGTAGACACAGTGAGATATAATGGAGACCTCGTGGAACCAGTAGACGTTTTAGAAAACCATAGTGATGAGATGGGTGGATGATATCATAGGAACGGCTAGGAAGGATTGGGTGAGAAGAGCTCACGACAGGGAATCAAAGAGGACATAGGAATATTATATCCAGGTTTGGATAAAAGAAGACAAGAGAAAAAGAAAAAGACGATCATAAATCCAATATTAATGGGAGAGCTGAGGTAAAAATTTCAACGTCATAGGGCTACCCATATAATATCTATAAAGATATCTTGGTATTGGAATTGAAATAAAAAATATTTAAAAAATATACTGTGTTATTTTCTGAGACTTTTCATTCTTTACCGTACCTCGGAACAAAATTTATTTTACAGAAAAAGAAACAACTCCAGATTTTTCAAACTGCAGTTAAGAATAACATCAAAAAATTTAGGCCTTCCAATCAAAATTTTTGAGGATTGCAACGGGAGCTTTGTATTATGTCTCAAATACAACTTTACCTAATGATCTATAATATGTCTCCTGTACAAGATGAGCCAAAAATATGTATAGGTCCATTTGAAATAACATGATAGTATTACTAAAATATAATAAAGAACAGAGGGAATTTTGTAATGTGTTCATGCGCCTGTGTTACCACTTAAAATAATAAGAATACCGCTAATAATAATTAAAAAGTGAATGTTTTTCGAAAAGAGACTTTTTATTCAGAAAAGGTACCACTATTCAGAGACTTACTATCATGCTAATTCGAATAGACCGTACGTCTGACTGTTGGACAAAGACCCAAACAAACTTGATAAAAATTTACCAATGAATCAGTTCCCAAATCTACGCAACTCAAAATAACATGGAGCAAATATGGAGTATAAGAGCCCTTTTACAATAAAATTTTCAACCACAATAATTTACTACACCCCCTTAACATATATTTTTTTTTCACCAAAATGGGTTATGAACGGGCAGGTGGAGTGTTAAATTAATTACACCTGATCTACTAGTTCCAGGGCTACAAGAAAAAATAGATCTAATTCTAATGACGTAGTCAGCCAATTATATGACTGAAGCATTTAAGAACAGAAGAAGAAGAGATGTAAGAGATACTAATCAGAGTTATCCCCTCAGAGCGTAATGAATTTCATTATACAGCCAGACCCTGTGGTGAATGAAGTGAAGGTATCTTTTGCAGGGTGGAAAATAGATGATTTTTAGAAGTTATGGCACGCTGATAATTATACATTTTCACTCAGTTAGGAAGCCATAGATAAACTACCTCACTTCTTCTTTTACTTAGTAAAGTCTTTAGTCTAAAGATTCAAACCTGTCGTCAGTTGACGTTAACAAAACTAAATTAAATAAATATGAGCGTCTAAATTGAAACTCTATGAATCGAAGATATCCTTCAATGGAAGCCTCTTGCGAAACCACGTCAAGGAAAACGCGATAGAATTTAGAGCTTGTGCTAGTGTACAGTACTAGATAATATAAGGTTAAAAACATAAAAAATATTGTCTCTTCGTACATTCCATACCAGGAATTTATAATCACATTTTTTTAAATTCCTAATTTGTGTACGTTGCAATCTGTTAAATTCAGAACAATAAGCAACCCCATGGCCCAATGAGATGAGGATGATGTGTTTGACGTGTAAAATGAGACTACACCTCATTTACACGTCATACACATCATCCTCATCTCTTTGGGCCATGGGGTTGTTTATTGTTCTGAATTGAACAGATTGCAACGTACACAAATTAGGAATTAAAAAAAAAATGTGATTATAAATTCCTGGTATGGAATGTACTAAGAGACAATATTTTTTATGTTTTTAACCTTATATTATCTAGTACTGTACACTAGCACAAGCTCTAAATTCTATCACGTTTTCCTTGACGTGGTTTCGCAAGAGGCTTCCATTGAAGGATATATTCGATTCATAGAGTTTCAATTTAGACGCTCATATAATCACAATAAAGTAAAATTCTTATGTTGATTAAATCTTTTTTGTGGAAGTAGATACATGTTAAACTATTAGAAAAAGTTAAGTAACAAACTCAAAAGTTTGGTACTTAACTTTTTCTGATTAAAGTAAGTACGCAAAATTTTGCCGATTCATATTTTGTTTTTACTTCAAAAGTGAGAAATTTATTGCATCGTGCTACAAAAAGTTTACAAAGGACCTATTTTGTCAGAATAAAAATTTTAAATGAAAATAATACATTTTTGAATTATGTAAAATGTACCTACCTATTTATAAAGTACACTGTCAAAAATGTATTTTTTCTTTAACAAAACAGACTTAATCTTCACCTTCGTCTAAATATACATTTTTTAGTTTGTAGAACGTCAAGCTAATGTTTAAAAATATGAAGATTCAGGTTAATAAAAACTTGAATTTAATTTTAATTTTACTACTCATAAAATTTAATTTAATCAAAATAGGTGAAAAAAGAATCTTCACGAGTCTATTTCCTTCAATTTCCGTATAAAAATTACATCAGTAAAAGGGTTTTCCATTATCATGGTTACAAAGCCTCTTTTTTACGCAGGAATACTCTCCTTTGCTATCGCCTTATCATAAAGGTTGTCACTGCTACCAAAAAAGAAAAAATTAAACTTCCTATAAAATATTATAAACTAAAAAGAATACGTTATATCAACCTCGTTAGGTCACTGAACCTGAACTATTATCTTTTATTCACGATAATAAAAATTTCCCACAAAAGATTCACTGTATTTTCAAATATAATTCTGTAATGATAGTGAAATAAAATATTCAATTTTCTTTTAACGATAGTTATTCCAGCGTTGTTTTACAAAGAAAAAGAAAAATACTTGAACTTGTAATATCAGACAATATTAAAGTACCGACAAAACTTTTATTTTATACAACAAAAAATATAATCGAATTAAAATGGTGGTTGCGTCCGTGGCGTAATGGTTAGCACGTTTGCCAACTTAGCACAGGTACCGGTTTCAATTCCCGGCTAGGTCTGAAATGACTTTCAAGTCTTTCATAATTTTCCTGAAAACCTCTATATTTGATATTCGAGCAGTCCATGGGAGCCTTAACATTCGTCTGTACAGCCACATCTCAAATCCTTCCAGTTTTCTTGTGATGGTTTAATCCAAGGTCCAGGACTCTGCACCGTACAGGATCACAGAGAAGACAAATAACATCTTAGATGCCTCATTTTTGTTGCAAAAGTAAAGTTGTGCTCTTGAAAATAGGAACCAGTTTATCAATCACTGTTCTTGTCTTGCATATACAGTATTTTATTCCCTGTGTCTTGTCCCATTGCTTGTTTGTCATGGTTCCCACTTAACAATATTGTTGTATTCTCTCTATACGGGTCTGATTAACATAGGTGTACTCCATTCAGATGCTCTCTGCTAATTACCATGAACTTCATTTTCAGAACGTTGATGCAAAATATAGGTAGGATATTTAAATTTCTTTACTGTTTTTATTTTCCAATTTCCTATAACTATTTTAAGTATTCTTTCTTTTATATGTATTTATTTAAATTTAAAAGAAATACTTTAACACTAAACAACAATTTTTTTTCTAGAGCGAACGTTTCTCAAATATTTCATTGTTAGAGGTTTTAATAACATCATGATATTATGTTTCTACTTAGAGAAGTTGGCACGTGTTACCATTAAGTGGGTCATAAATTGGCTCGTTTGTACTTATAAGTGTATTTCATGACGACTTAGAACTTTTTTATTAGTTACGGAATTTAAAGTTGCTAATATACTGTTATTTATGAATGTTTTACGCATCATGAATTTCCCCTGTATCCACGTTCTATGGCTTTCTCTCTTTTGTATTTTTTTGCTTCTTCTGCAAAAAGTAAAAAAACAACTTCTTGAGTAGCATCTTCCATAGTCATTACTTAACTATTTAACAGATAATAAACACCTGATATTTTTTTATATAAAAACATTTTTTTTCATATAACTTTTTTTAATGCATATCTGTTGTATATTAATAAATGCAACTAATCAACTAGAATTAACACATGAACAAATTACAACCCACTGGTGTAATTAACAAATTATAACATTAAAACGTATTATACTGCTCTTAATTATTATTTACTATCAAAATTAGGTAGTTTAAAAACAAAATAATATAACCAAAACCTTCTTTAGAACAAAAAAAGACAGAATAAAAGTAATAAATAATAAGCACATGATTCCAAAATATTTACACCAAACTTTACTGGAGATAATAAAAAATTTTCATTCTGTTATTTACACATTCACACTCAATTACGCCAGTCACCTAGAGAATATTTATATTATATTATTTACAATATAAAATTACACTAACAGAATCACCCTGAGAGATCCAGTACTGTAGCACGTTTTAGTCTATGAACATCATTGCTATTGTTTAACAGATTCAGTGCCAAGCGATTTACGTGGTTGTTTAGACGTTTGATGTATTTACAGCTGAAACTTCGTATTTCTTTTCGTACCGTCTGCACACCCATATCACGATGTATATCAGCACTGATAATACACCATGGTGCATTTAGTATGGTTCGCAGAGCTTTTGATTGAATCTGTTGCAGAATGTCGATGTTTGAAGTCGATACTGTGCCCCATAACTGAATCCCGTAGGTCCAAACCGGCTTCAGCATGGATTTATACAAAAGAAGTTTGTTGTCAATCGGAAAGTCGCATCAACATGTGGGTGATAGTGACTACGATGAGTTCTACTATTAATGGTGGACTTGGACTTGGAACAATTTCCAGATCCTAGAAGAGAATTAAAGCCAGGACTTCCGAGTAATAGGCTAGCGCGCTACCACTAAATATTTATCTGATTGTAAAAAGTAACTGAAAGTTTTAAAAAAATCATCCTAATAACGCAGATAATTAGAAGTTTTTACTTTGTAAAATTAACTAAAAAATTTGCTCAAAGTAAAACTTTACACTTCCTTCCAGTATCTGTTAATATTAAATAATTCAGGAATCACAATACAGAACCTATGCTAAATATTTAACATTAAATAAATGATAATAACCGCCTTTGTAAATTTTACTCTTACATAAGCTGTATGGTTTTTGGAATTAAAGGAAAAACTTCTGAGAAATATGAGTGATTGTGGTTAACTTGTTTAATGAAACGAACAATTTTGTGGGCGAATAATTTAATTTAATAATTATCCATGCAACTGGATAACTTTACATAAATATTTATTTTACTTGATTTAATTTGGCATATCAAATATTTTTGAAAAGTTTTTACATTCATTAAAAATATTCCTTACAACTTTATCTCATTTTTAATCTAAAATTTGCTTAAAAAAAGTTCACTTTTTATTTCCGTTACAGTAGTAAGATGTGATGGTTAAGTTGTCCAAACAAACTTTTAATGTTTGGCAACTTTTAACGAACTGAAGGGAAGTAAATGACTTTGGGGGTAGAAGTTGTTGTTGAGAGTAGACATATATACAGTATTATATTGCGTAAGGGTGGGATTTTAGTTCATGGAGTCAGCTTATTTGATACGGATATTAAGCATACTCCCAGTTTGAGCATTGTTGGAAATTATTGTTATACTTTTAAATTTCTAACAATGAATGGATTTTTATTTTCTGTACGCGTGAATGCTTATTTTAATAACAGAATAATTTTACAAGTACCCTAATTACGATTTTCTATGTTTGTTATTCCTTAGCTCCTTTCGCCACTTTCTTATCTCTTGTTATTAAAACTTGGTCTTTGACTTTCAATCGTTAACTGATTCATTGGATTAAGAACTATGCCAACTATTTGTCCAACTACTTCTCCTTCTTCTGTTCCTGCTCCTTCTCTTTTTCTTTTTCTTCTACGGTTTTTCATTATAGTCTACTTCCTTTATGCACTTAGTCACCACCTTTTTAATTTTCTTTCTTTTGAGTTCTAGGTAAGAAATTTATTCCCTTAAGTAGTAACAAAAATGCATATTGCTTAATTATCACATTTAAGTACTAAAATATTTTTTTACCAACAAGTATCTCGTTTTTTGTAAAACATTTTATTAAAAATTTAGTATCTGTATTATAACATTATAAGTAGAATAGAAACAAGTATTCGAGAACAAACATCCAGAATATCCCGAATTTTCAAAAAAACGTTTCCGAAAATATCCGAGTTTATCCCGAATTTTCAGATAAATTTTCGGTAATATCCAGACTATTCCTGTTTATCTCAGTTTTACAAAAGAATTCCGGGAATATCCAGACTTTTCTTCAAATCCTGGATTTTTCCAGAAAAATCTAGATATTCCAGGAAAGATTTTGTAAAACTGGGATAAACAGCAACGGTCTGGATACTCCCGAAAATTTTACGGAAAGTTCGGGATAAACTGGGATATTCACAGAAATCTTTTTGAAAATTCGGGATATTCTGGATATTTGTGCTCGAATACTTGTTTCTATACTACTACTATAACATATTTTAAATATGGTACTAAAGATTCAATGCTTCAATTACTTGTTGGAGCTTGCAGTCATCATTACAGTCCTATTGTTGGCCAAGAAAATCCCTTGGTCAGAGGCGCTCTAAACGCCTGTGCTGAATACCTGGAATTGCCCTATTGCACATGTTGTATATGAGAGGATTATCGTCTAACTCAAATTTGTTGGGCATCGTCTTGTATCGTAAATGTTTCGTGACGTCAGGTACATTTGGCATTTTAAGTCCAGATTGGTCTTATGACTGTCTTGTAAATTGTTTGAAATTTTGTTGAATTTGAAATGTTTAATTTTAAACGTTTATCGAGAAAGCGTTTAAATTGAGAAATATGTTTTGTGTTTGGTACGTGGGCGTTCCATGTAAGTTTTCTGTCTAAGTGTAAGCCCACTATCGGTTTCATTATTATATACACCCGAGTTTGAACCCGTGCATCTCCAAAACGATGAGTCGAATTTCAGCATACTTTATATCAGCATTTAGCTTATTTTGTTTTGCGTTGATCTGTAGTAATCATATATTCTTAATGTTGGTTGAAAATTATCCATCTCAAGATTGGAAGACAAAAGACCCGGTTTTTTGTTACAGCAAATCATTTCATGCGTTTAGAGGCGTATAACTCGAGAATCCTTTCACCGACAAATTTTAAATTTTACACAAAATAGCGCCTTAAATTCTTACAGCGTGTAACAAATTTCATATTTGTACGTAACTTAAATTTTGATTTAATAACAGTATTCTCAACCCTTTCTATCTCGGTAACCGCTTAATCGTTCAGCACGAGCAAACTATCGTTTTATTCAGCGTAAAAAAATAGTACAAACGTTATTATAACATTAAATATTGATTGGTCAAGGTTGTAGTAGAATTTTAAAATTTTGAAAAATAGACTGGGCCATGCGAATGGTGGGCGCTACTATCTAGTAGACAGTCCGACAGGATGTTACTTACACAACCTGGGAACGTGGGTAGTGCGCCCACCCCTTCATGTCCAAGCCTACATTTCAAATTTAAAAACATTCTACTACAACATTAGCCAATCAATATTTCATGTTATTAATACGTTTGTACTATTTCTAAACGCTGAATTAAACGACAGTTTGCTCGTGCCAAACGATTGAACGGTGTCCGAGATAGCAAGGGTTCAGAATATTGTTAATAAATCAAAATATAAGTAACATACAAATTTAAAATTTCGTATACCCTGTAAGAGTACAATTTTTTATAGTGTGTTAAAATTTCAAACTTTTTGGTCAAATACTTCTTGAGTTAAACGCCTCTACACGCATGAATCTTTTCGCTGTAGCAAAAAACCGGATCTTTCTGTCTTCCCACCTCGATGTAGCAATTTTCAAACAGTATTATAAATATAGGTTTATTATAATTCAGTGCAGAATAAAATTAGCTAAATGGTGATGTAAAATATGTTGAAATCCGATTCATCGTTTTGGTGATGCAAGGGTTCAAATTCGGGTGTATATAATTATTATGAAACCGATTGCAGATATCATGTTTAAGTAGCGGATGAAAACGGAATATTGTTAAAGTTGGGCAGTTTTGTTTTCCAAGCGTAAGTGTCATTTTTGTGATTTGCTTTTACTAATCTTTATTTTTCATAATTTAAGCCATTGCTAAATGGATTTGTGTCTGTCTTTTGAGTTGTGATTCCACGACGGCATCTACCGCAAGGACTGCCATATCATCAGTATGGACATAGTCATATAAATAAAAGTTGGTATGTCGATGGTACTTACAGAAAAATGTCATGGTTTAATACAGAATTGGTGTATATTTCTAAAATTCAGATGTTTCTATACCTTTACAAATAAATGTTTTTTTTTATATCATCACTTTAATAAATCAGAGAGGGTATTAAGAATATTGAAATAAATTGAGAAAACTTTAATGAATTAAACGAAATTGAGACTACTAAATGCTGACTACAAGAGCTTCCATGAAGAACAAAAGCTGAATATCGGAAGAAAAGAAATAAGCTTACAGTAAGAGAATGATGAGATTGTGGGCTGCATAAGAGCTTTCATAAAAATCTAAAGTTACTTCCTTTTTCTAAAATTTCCCTAAAAGGAAAACTAATAACAGCTGATAAGTAAAATGAAAGATATTTGTAGTGCTAATAAAACAATATTTAGTACTATTAAAGCAATATATATCAAGAATAGAAGCTTTTGGATTTTATACTAATAAATTATTGATGGAAATAGATTATTGCCATAATCTTTTAAAGATCTTCCATAAAAATTCTATTTCTAAAGTAAACAGGGTGTATTTCAAATAACTCTAAGTAAGAGAGTACATATTGACAATGGAGCTTAGAAGTTAAGTCTAGAGTAGACTTAGTAATTCCTTGGCTAGCTCATCTTTAGATTCAAATGATTTCAAATGCTCTGTTTATCTATGTTAATATTAGATTTTACTGCGGTTTATGGTTTTATTTTTAATTTTGATTAAACAGTGCCTAATTATAAAGCAATGCTCATTCTCCCATTAATTCAGTAATACAAATAATAATTACAGTATTTTCAAACCAATTTTAAGTATTGTTTTTAATCACTAATATTTTAAATTAATTACCGTAAAAATGTAGGAAGGTTGGTGGTCTACTCTTCCACATCGACCACATGTAATGGAAGAGGCATTTTATACCTATCTGCCAGGTTTTATATAGGCCGCCCCTAACATGGAGTACAGACGCTACCTTACTAGTGATTTTGGTACCACTAGAGACCCTCACTTTGTCTAGCCCATGGACCAACATGGTTTACCGGGGTGTGGCCGGCTGTGTGCCTTCTTGGAGCCAAAAGTGAGAGCTGATTGTATGTGGGAACCAGTCTCACTGAGCCATCAGTTAGCCTGATGTGGTCGCCCCGTGTAGGAAAGGTGCTATCCCTCCATACAACCCATACACCCCTAAATTGGGATGGCCAGCTTTTGCAAAATTGAGAGGAGTACTGAATAGTAAAATAAGCAGAGAAAACAAAGCTAGGATCTTCAATCAGTGTATCACTCCAGTAATGATATATGGTTCAGAGACGTGGCCGCTAACAAAAGAGATTGTATACCAAATGCAAAAAACGCAGAGAGCTATGGAAAGATCTATTCTGGGAGTCAGGCTGAGAGATAGAAAGAGGAATGAATGGATAAGATCCCAGACTGGCCTGGAGGATGTTGGCAGGGCGATGGCTAGAGGCAAATGGAGATGGGCGGGACGCGTGGCGAGAATGGAACCAGAGAGATGGGCAAGGAGGATCCTTGATTGGCGACTATATGATGGAAGAAGATCAAGGGGAAGGCCGGAGAGAATATGGGAGGACGACATAAAGAGAACCGCTGGAGAGAGCTGGAGGAGGACGGCGTAGGACAGAGAAGAGTGGAGGAGTCATGAAGAGGCCTACACAGCTAATATTTTAGCTTTGTAAAAAGGGCTAAGAAAAAAAAACTGTAGGAAAACAGAAGAATTATTTTTTCAAAATTCCCTGTTTATAGATATTGGTAAAATTATTATAAATTTTGTTATTTAAGTACAATAACAATCATACTAATCTTTTGAATTTTTGCAACTAGACTCAAAGTAAAGAATGTATAGCAACATGGGTTCAGAACATGAAAATAGATAGGATTCTATAATATCTTGAAGAAGACTTTGATTGGACACATCAGTTTAACATATGATTATGAATATAGCATTAATATAGACCCTAATGCTAAAAAGATATAGAACAATAATCGTAGATAATTAATCCGTAGTTGTAATAAGAGAAGTTAGTCTACAAACTTCATGGAGGCGCGGTTCACAAAAGTTTTCTCATATTGCTTAAAATCAGTGGTGTTTATTCAAGAAGATCTACATAATGTGAAATAAAATGTAGATGTGTCGTTCCCAAAAATTTAACATAATAAATGTAACATTTAATGGTCCATAACACAAAACTGCGTGTTACATTTATTTACTATAGTTGAATTTCGTTAGGGACGAATACCTTCCTCCTAAAGGTGGTGAACGTACGTATAACTGTAAAGAGCTCACACTGCACTCAGATGTTAAGTTACAATAGCTCTGCGCATAACCGCTGCCGAAGAAATTTCTGAAATCGTACAACTAAACCCAAGCAAAAATCCAGTATTTATGTAGAGCTGCGTGTTTTTGCTGCGTATTGTGTGTCGTGTGTGTGTGTGTGTGTGTGTGTGAGTGTGAGCGTGCGTTTTGGTGTGTTGCTTTTCGATGTTTGTCACTTAGGTATTAGAATTACTTTATGAGAAATTACTTATTATGTAGATCCACCCTCCGCCACATCTTAAAACAGTGATATTTTCTTCTTAAATTGAGTGTTCACAAAATGGAAAATATTTATAATATTTTTGAAATACCTAAATAAAATTGTAATACACACATAAGACTAGATAAAATTGTTTTCAGTCAAACATGTCAATCCATTTTTGTCGCATATGCTTCCTCTTCAAATAATGAATGTAAACTGTGTTATGTCTATTGTTGGTTACGTAAGTCCCATTAAGTAATTTCATTTTAGAACCTCAATTGTGTCAACAGAATTTATCTAACCAGCAATAAACGCAACACAGATCATTTTGACATGACTCGGAAATTGACGGAAATAGAAGTCGGTGGGAAGAAATTTTATCAATAAATACTATAATACGTTATTCTGTTTGAATTTTAGAAAAAAGTTGACAATAGAAATTACAAAATTATTCAAACGGAAAAAATGAAAAGAAACTGTTAGGTACAAAAGAAATTGAATAACAAGAAGAATTAATATTTTACCAATACTAAAAATGTCAGACAGAAATGCCAAATAAACTCTACCATAATAAGACTCAGGAAATATAAGAAATATTTGAATCTAACATAATGTATAAAAAATGAAACAAATTTTAACTTCATAAACAAATTCACCGTTTAAATTATTGGAGTAATTTTTTCAGTTGGTTTTAAAAGCATTGTTTACTACACACGTTTATATTTTCACATCAGAGCAAAAGTAGGCTGCACAAGTGTTATCTAGAAAATGTTCATAAAAGGTCTTTTAAATATGGGGGTAACCTAAATGGGAATACGAGTCCTTTCTACCGTAAAAGACGAGAGTTCATTGTGCAGTAATACTTGGCTTTTAGCGGGATCGGGTTTGAGGGCTTCAATATGCAGATGTAAGGCGACGGGCTATGGAATGAGTTTGTAACGGTGAAAGAGGTTTGCCTGTTTTCGTTTTCCATATAAATTCTTACTGATGTTATGTTATTTATTTTGTTTTACTCTTGAATTTTTCCCATTTAAATCTTTATAATGATATAAAGAAAATAAATTGAAAATTATGAATGTTGTTGAGTCATATTAGCTCAATCTCTGTTGAAGTAGACTATGTTGAAAATATTATTGAATTAATAAAATGCGTAATTATCAATGTGAAATAAACCACTACAATAGGTACCTAAAAAACAAACCATTTCAGAAATGAACGTAAAAAATCGTGTTACTAACTATGAGGTCGTTTTCTAACTAAACAGAGCTCAACGTTGCTGTTCATCAACGGCAGCTAAGTCATATTATTCTTCTTTTGTCGACTCCATTGCTGAAGATTGGCTATCACTCTGGTTAGTAGTTCTCTATAAAAAAACTACCCTCAAATGTGCGTATTCATGTTTGTCTATTGTTATACATGGAGAACCGTGTAAAATGCTACAATTAGATTATGGAAGAACGGTTTATAACATAAAAAGTTGAAAAAAATTTATTTACAAATAAATCATAGCCAATAAATCCATTAAAAATGAAACTGTTTCTGTTTATATGTAGGGTGTGCCCTAAACTGAGAGATCCAATGAGAGTTCCAATGCCAATGTTTTAGAACGTAAATACTTGTTGTGTAGTAGATTATTTAAAAGAAAATTAAATTTTTTAACATTTAAAGAAAATAGATTTAAAAATACTAAGGCATTTAAAAATGGCGGCTATAAACGTAATTAATATGGACACTTACGGAATGCCCAATCTTCCTTTCAATTTATGATAAAGCGAAAACCGTAGGTTGTAGAGATACTTTGTCAAAATTTGTAAAGCTTTCCAACAATATATTACAAGACCATATTATTTAAAAAATATTTTAGAATAAAAAATTTCCACATTTGAATATATTAAAATTAGACGTAATCCACACTTTTAAAATGGGAAGGCACTGTATAGATCCGAGCTTTATGCAGCTGCGGGATGAAGAGGACAGACGAAGTACCAGACTGCTACTAAGTCATAACACTGTACCAATCATCTCATTGCTTTCGCTAGGCTGTAGGCTGCCTTGAAGGAGTCCTGAAAGAGCTGACAGAAGATGACTTCCAGCACTATTTCCAACAATGGAAAATTCTCAAGGAGCGTTGTAGGGATAGAGAAGGAGTGTATATTGAAGGTGACAATAAGTGATTAGGTATGTATAAAATTAAAATTATTTTTTTACAACGTCAGTCTCGTTATTTAATAGCCACACCTCGTATCGAGATTGGAAGAAGTTTCAGTTTTAAATGGTTTTTTTGGATATGATTTAGTGAGGAATAGTTTTTACAAACTTCTATTTTACATCGTGTTTTCATAATTTTGAATTGTAACGCTGTATGTTGTCCACTCTGTATTTTAAATAAATAAGTTGCATATTAACATTTTTGAATGTTTTGGGATTGTTTCTTCCTATAATGAATCGCTCAGTTATTTTATTGTTATTCTGTATTATTGTCTATTTTCATCAATTTAAACAGGCCAATAAAGCCAATTTTTCACTGCTCTTTAAGGTATAATTATTTATTAGATATATATTATTAAAAAAATAAAATTATTATTTTATTAAAAAATTTTTTGTTTGTATGTAAAAATGACGTAAATAACAGCCAAATAAAATTTACGTGCAAAACTCACCTCAGAGTATTAACATAAAAATATTTTTTCCCATTCGGAGACATCTTCAGGATGAAAAAATATCACGTTATCACAGATGTTAAATTGTGATCACACTGAAGTTGATCAAACAATCGTTATATCGTGATAACGTGAAGATGTGTCATCCTGAAGATTTAACTCGGAGTGATACGAAAGATATCTTGATGTTAATACTCTGAGGTGAGTGTAGCATTTAATTTTTTTGGCTGTTCTTAATGTCATTTATTTAATAAAATTATTTACTTGTTATGGATGTACACAAAAGTAACATAATAATTATATGTTTCTAGGTGTAAAATTTTAAGAAAATTTTAAAAATTACGTATTTGGGAATGGTTAGTAATAAAAAATGTGTTTGGTACGCTGGTACCGCCCCTTTGGTGTACTCACGTATTAGTACGGCATGAAAACAAAATGGACTCCCGGTTCCTAATATAGCACCTGGTGATTGTTTTAATCTTAAAAATACACAGGTCTATAAAAAGTGGTTTGATATAAAATGTTTCGAGGTGATAAGTACATTTTTAAAATTTTGTATTTGGGAATAGTAGTGTAAAAATATGTCTGGTACGCTGGTACCGCCACTTAGGTGTACTTGTGTATCGGTGAGGTATAAAAACAAGATGGACTCGTGGTCGCTAATATAACACTGGGTGGTTGCTTAAATCTTAAAAATGATGCAGACCTGTAAAAAGTGTTTCGATATATGTTTCGTAGTGAAAACTTTTAAGCAAATTTTTTAAATTTCGTATTTGGGAATAGTTAGTAAGTAAAAACATATGTCTGGTACGCTGGTACTGCACCTTCGGTGTACTCGCGTATTGGTGGAGCATAACAACAAGATTGACTCTTGGTCGCCAAGATAATTCCCGGTGGTTGTTTTAATCTTAAAAAATATAAAAAAAAACAAATAATAATAAAATAATAATATATATTTTAAAATCTACAAACAGTGTTTTGATATAAATGGAGACCTCGTGAATCTGCGGAAGGTGGTGTAAGATCGGCGATTAGGTGGATGGATGATATCATAGAGACGGTCGTGTCAGGGAGGGTTAGAACAGTTTACGTCTGGGATACAAGGAAGATAATATAATAGGTTATTTAGGATAGCAATATGAAGGAGACGTAAGAAGAGAAAGGAGGAGGATTAGAAAGAGAATAAATATTGGAGGAGGAGAATGAATTTTCCAACCGATTTTAACAGATGAATGTTAACTTTGTAATTTTGTTCATAATAAAATGCTTTAAATTTTAGCTTATAAGATTGAGTTTGGTAAATCTAATAAATAAAATATTATTGACAACTGAACAATTTTTGTAGCAGCCATTTTGAAGATTTTAAAGGTAAAACTTTTATAATTATTTAAATCACAGAAGTTCGTGTTGGATACATTTAATTGTTGGAATCTCATTACTATATCTTAAATCGCTTCCAAAATATTATTTACAATGGAAAAAATAAAATGGCGGATATGCGGAAAACGTAACAAGAAGAGACCACAATGAGGTCTTGTTGTGGTGTCATGTCATGAGTTCTTATAACTATTTTAATAAAATTCTTTAATCCCTTAAGTCTACCTAACTCATTAAGGAACATGTTGTATAAATGAATTCTATAGCTTATAATTTTTGTAATTGGGTTTGGAAAAAGTATTTCTAGTTTATATGCATAAAATTCTTGAACAAAGTGGATTAATTTGCTGAATGGAAGTTTAAATTAAGGCCCGCTATTATCGGAGCTCGTAAACCGAGGAATATGATTACGTTATTATATTATTAGATTACAGAACATTTACATTGATGGCAGAATATTTAGGGTACTGTTCTGTTTTGGTTAACCGTGATTGCTTATCTTGTAATTCGAATTATACATCTTAATGGAGATCCAATTTTGTTAGTAACTAATGTTAATGGGTCTTACCACTGTATTTCATAACACGTCATATTAAATTAATTTTGATATTTATGTACATAATGTATTAAAGTCTAAACCATCAAGATTTGCTCTATAAATGTACCTACTCGTATACTTACTGCAAATTATTTAGTTTAAGATTTGTAACTTGTTATCTTATTGTTTCAATTTTTATTTTGTAAATACAATAGAATATCATTAATTAAACCCAATTCTAGTTCAAACACAATTTTTACTTCTTTTTTGATTATTGTACACAACTATTTTTAATATTACAAAAACGGAATTCTATAAACAATTGACCTAAATTGATTTAACTATAGAATGTAATATTATAATAGTGATATTTTAGAAAATAGTTAAGGTAATAAATTGTTTATTAATTATTAAAAATTGTATTGCATGAAGTGGTGCGTATTAAACGAGGATAATAGATTGCGATAAATGAAAATGTGTTTTAAATAGGGTTTCTTAGAAAATAAAGCTAGTAGAAACGTTTGCTTTTATTTTCGATTGTTTCTACCACGTTCCATTCAAGCGAAGAAAGTGCTAGAAGGATTTCAATTGTTTGAGAAATTACCAAACTGCAGGTATAAAAACTGTTAGCGCCTTTGTAGCCAGTTAATCAGTATTTGGACCATGAATGAAACTATTGTTGTCGGGCTCTTTCATAATAGTGTTGTTACGGAACCGGTTCTGACTTACGTTTTGGTGCGTTTGCACACGGGTGGTGATAAGTGGTTGTGGACAGGTAAATAATTGCGTTGATTGTTAAGTGACATTATATTATTTTGAGTCAAGTAGTACTTTAATTTTAATTTGTTAGTATTCTGAACTTAATAATTAATCATAAAAAATAATATAAAAAAAACAAATAAAAAAATTAAATTAAATTTGTGTTTTATTAAATTATATTTTTAATTAATTAAAAAATGAATTATTATTATGAATTAATTGATTAATATTATTATTATTAGCTTATTTGATTAATTATTAATCGTTTCAATAAATAAAAATAATAATTAATAAATAATTGTTATAAGTTTAAAGGAAGTCTGTTTTTTTATTTGTTATGCCCAAATCCTGAACGAACTCAGACGAAGTTTTTACAATATGCTTGCAAGGTCTAAATAATATTTTTACAAAAAAATTCTTATTGTTCTAAATAATTTAGATAAATAGGCTATACTATAATTGAATCCTTGTAAGTAAAATTATTAACAATGTTTCTTATTGATACGATTAAAATTATCAAAGACTAATAATATTTGAAATATAATAATGCATTTAAAATGAAAAACCTTTCTTAATGTATTTTAAATTGAGATTCTGTTTGTCTTTAAATTCAGAGTTTTACCGAACTTAACGATTATATGGTTCAAAAAAGGTATAAAATTTTGTTATTCTGCAAAAATCAGCAAATGAAAAATGGGTGAAAGCCGTAAAGAGATAATTTAAATAACAAAATAACCTAATTACAATTTCGATGTTTGTACTATTCCGGTGGCCCGATGGCGTAGTGGTTAGCGCAACTGGTTTCTACGCCGGGGTCCTGGGTTCGATTACCGGTCAGGTCTGGCATTTTTCATCACTCATCTTCATCTATCATCCTTCTCACCGTCTGTGTTAGCAGCAATTGCAAAGTAGTCAGACTTGAAATAAAAAAAAAAGTTTTCTGATGGCAACGTTGCGAAATTTTGTTTGTTGTAATTGTCGTTATGATGACGGGAATTTTTTATTTAGCCTAAATGTATATCTTATTTCGAAAACACTGGTACAAAACATCATTAAATGAAAGTATAAAAGTTAATGTAATTTTGAAATTGGTTGTTAAGAATTATTATTATCGTGAAAATTACTCCCGGAGGTTAGCTAGTAAAATGTAAATAACTGAACATATGAAACGTGATTTTTTTTATAACTAATGGTAAGACATGACAAGAAAAATGTGTTTTAACCTTAAAATAATTCACGCTTCTTAATTTTGTGTCGTTTTCTCTTAATAGCACACAGAGTACTCAAAAATATAGCTTACGACCTATTAATATAAAACTGATAGCGTAATCTTTACACAAAGCTACCTGATACAAAAGTAATTTTGTGTTCCCTTTTATGTAGGGTTAGTCATTGTATTCAATATTCTACTTTAATGATCTGCATTACTATTGTTGTAATTATTAGTTCATATGACTAAATACTAAATTAATATCTGATAAACAATATTTTGAGAGAGATAATTTAACAAAAGTTAATTTTCTAGTAGCAAACAAAATTTTCTTCTGAAAATACTGCGGTAATGATTTTTGATAGAGAAGAACTACTTTTACGTAAGTATACGGCATCAAACTAATACTTCACACTTAAGTCACTGAGGCTTTTTGTGTACAAATTCTTCTTAAGAATGTTTAATTTAGTTTAAAATTTGTATACTTAATATAATTTATATTTTACTTTACTTTAAACTTAGGTATAATATGCGGGTAAACTTGAGAACAAATTGTTTTATAAAATGTTTTATCACTAGCACTCTGTCAGAATTTAAATTACTAAGTTGTAAAATGCGTTGTGTTGTTTAGTGTAAAGTAGAGAAACAATATTTGTTCTCCGGTAGTACGAGTATATACATGTTTACACGAGAGAAAGCAACATCACTTTCCTTTGCTACTCTGAAACTACCGATTACTTATATACTGTACTTTGGGATTAGAAGTAAACCTTGAAGATGTCTACTACTACTACTACTACTACTACTACTACTACTACTACTACTACTACACACTATACATTAAAGGCGCTAATAATGTAGTGTGTGTTACTGTGTAAATTCCTTGTTGTGTCAATCTTAATTATTCAGTACAAGCACACTAGTTTATTCATAAATAGGTTTGTAAAATAATAAAGATCTTCCGTGAATCATACAAATATTTATTATGTAAGTGAATATAATTACACTCAACATCACAGTAATGTTTTTACCCAAAATACAAATATATTATAGGCCTATATTATATTACATACCGTGCTTTCCAACAAATCTGACGTATAGGGAAATTAATAATGGACAATGTACTGTCGACATTAATCTTATTTCAATGGTGTAATCTTACTTTCATTACTCCAGTCGTTAGAAAACAGAGTAAAAATGAGTCTACAAAAATTTTTAGAAGCTAATAATTTAATTATTAATAAATAAACACAAAAATGTTATTCAATTTAGACAAACCACGGTACTTAGATAAGAAAAAATTTCGTTTCCATTGATGTCTGAACATTAGTCGAGCGTGTTAAGTGGTATTTTTTTTTTAATTTTTGATATAATAGTTCGAGAGCCCGTGAGTTCAAATCCCACACACTATTTAATTTTTTTATATTAAAATTATTATTAAATAATTTGTTAACTTAATAATTTATTAATTAAATTCAATTTTGAAAAACCTTTACTAGTTAGTTATGTTCTGCTGAATTAAAAATTACAATTATAATTTTAAATGTTTCCATTATTTTTTAATTAATTATAATCAATTATAAAACTGAATAGCTTCCGGCAAAAAGGTTGTAACCAACAATTCTTCATAAAAGAAATATTTTCATTTAGACAGGTTTTATTCTGATTACTATGCACCAATTATTTAACGGTAGGTAAAGCAGAGTGATGCATTTGTAAAATTATTAATTAATGTTAATTCTCAAGTAGCTATGTGTGATGTCATCACACATAGCTACATTGTGTTTGTAGTTTATTTCTGTAAGCATTTTACTTTTTATTACAGAAGTGCTATTTTCCTTATTGAATTTTCAGAAAAATTTTTATTTCCCCTGACAAATTTTAGTTTTGTTGATTACAACCTTTTTCCGGGAGGTGTTAACAAAATAAACAAAAAATTTTAATAAGTAGTACTCGAACTCACGTCCTCTCGTACGGTACCTAATATAAAAATAAAAAATAACATGACGCCTTTACGCGCTCAGCTAACGTTCAGATAACAATGGACAACAATTGTTTTTCCATTGTAAGTACCACACAATATCGAAATTGAATAACATTTTTGCTTCTATTTATTAATAATTAAATTATTCGCTATTTAAATCTTTTGTAGACTCATTTTTATTCTGTTTCCTAACGACTGGCGTAATAAAAGTAAGATTACACCCTTATAATAAGATTAATGTTGGCAATACATTGTCCAATGTTAATTTCCCTATACGTCAGATTTGTTGTAAAGTACGGTATATATTTAACAGATAAGAATTATTATACAAACAGTTTAAGAAAAACTTTAAGTAAATGTGTTAAAATATTTGAACGTACCTTAAAGAAAACAACACTCAGCAGCGTTGAATCCGTGTAATGGTTTGGTTTGATAAGGGTTTCTTCTTGGAACCAGACGATGTACAACTTTTCATTAATACGGAGAAAGAGGTACTTATTGTTTTAAAATTAATGGATGAAGCAAATAAAGGTGTAAAAAGTAGAGAATGAAGATGTGATAAGTAAAAAAAAAGTGAAGGTGTGTTTAACTGATGATTGAGTTTTTCGATAAATGTGTGTTACAAAGATTAGGTTTAATAAAAAATAAAAGTGAATCACTTGTAAAAAATTTTGTGTTTTTAATCTTGAAAGGATGGTTAAACATTTTTTATCTGTTGAATCAGTATGGAATATCTAATTTTCTTGCATTTTTGAGTCTTTGATTTACAATATTGTCGTCGAGAAGTTTATAGTCAGATGGATGAATATCTAACTTGTTTAAGGAGGTAGTCAACCCAGAAAATGAATATCAAAACTTCTGGCTATAATTTATCATTATTTATTTTAAATGAAAGAGTAATTTACTAGAAATAATCTACCATTTGAATTATGCAAAAAAATTAATTACAGCCCCTAATATAAGGGTCAGGTTGGAAAAGTGGGCTTTTACGAGGAATCAAATATCTCAGGAACCAAAAAAGATTTCAACATGATTCTTATGCTACAAAATACAGAAAATTGCTGTTTATTATCTGTTGTATGAGCTTGTATGTATTTTTTATTACAAGAAATTTATTGAAGAAAAACCGTATTTTCTTTATTTTATGCATTCACAAATTATTTTTTAACTAAATCCCTAATAAGGTTTTTGTAATAATCATTCCACAGATAATAGAGCAAGAAATTATGAACATTTAAAAAAAAATCATCCAAATATCTCCAATACAAACCAAAATATTTCATTCCCAAGATTCTACAATCATGCAAAAACCACATTTCCGGAAAACTTAAAGTTGAAGGAATAGTTGCACTCGCCTTGCTAGTGAGCTTTATTTTAAACAGATGTTTTTATAACGTTTTGTTAACTTACAAAGTAAACAAGATAAATTGTGATTCAGAAAATTTTAAACTTCAAATAAATGCAAAAAACAATCGAAATTTAAAAAAAAATTTCTTCTTTAGTTGACTACCCCTTTACATATTTTTTACTCTGACTGCTTATTTCTCTCACCGTAGGTATGCCCAGGTCACGGTGGAGTACTTCATTAGGCACATACACCAAGGTGCACAGCATATTAGTCCAAGAAACTTTGATAGGAATCTCTGTAATATTTTTACATTAGACGTACTTGCTGTGCCCCAGAGTTCAATTCCATAACTTCAAACTGGTTTTATCATCATCTTGCACAGTGTAACTTTATTTTCCGAAGACAATTGTAACCGTTCCCAACGAGTTAATACAGTTGTAATTTAAATATATATCTCAGATTATTTATTGTATTAATTTAAATTAACATTTTACGTAGCCGGTATAGTCTAGGCCTAATATTCAATTCATCACCAAAAATCAGCTGATTTCATCGCCAAAAATCAGCGAACGTCCCTAGTTTAAATACTAATAAAAGTAGTTACTTATTTATTATTTTTAAATATGTAAATTAATTAATCATAAATATGGAAATTGTCTGAGAGTGTTTTGACGGAATATTGTAAATACATAATAGGCCTATTTTAACAGTAAGTTTTATTGTCATAGTTATATAAATTATTAATGAATACACTGTACTAGTAAATGGGTTTTGTAGTCCCAAAGGCAAATAATTGAAAGTTTCATGTGGTCTCAGTAATGTTACAATATCTAAGTTTATTGAAGTACATTAGGTGTACTGGGTAATCTAAGTTGGCTAATATTCTTGTTTAATCCAGTGGTTACTAGAACTGACTCGTATCCATGCAAACCATATTTTATTATAATATTATTATTAATTTGTTTTAACTCACTATGCAAATTAAATAATTAAGAAGCACAAATTATTAAATTAAATCGGAGCATATATCTCCAATTATCTCACCATCAACATTTATTTGGCAATAGCATCTTTTATAAAAGGAAATCACTTAATTATAAAATTAATTATAAAAGGAAAATTTTATTGCGGAAATCACTTTTTACCTTTCCAAAAACGGTTGGACGAAAACAAACCCTTCTACGAAGATAACTTACCATTTTTTCTTCTTTCTATTCTTTCATCCTTTTAGCTCACTAAAGATCGCGTTAAATAATAGTTTTTTACACCTGATGTGTTCGCTTTTACATTACTATTTATCGCCTTTCCAAAGGCTTCTTAATTTTTACACTAAACTCTTCATTTTGCTATTCAAACAATTCTCGTTGTTCCTTTCTTTAGGAAACTTTCAAATTATTTACAATTTTTCTCTCTAAAATTCACTTTTGTCCTCTAAGCTGTCTACCACCATCCTACTAATGGTATTTTTCAGTTTCTATGAACTAACTATTCTGTGGTTTGTATTTTTTACATCTAATAATTGTTACATAAATATTTTTCCTCTTAATTAATTTACATGTTTCTTTATAACTAAATATAAGTGTAATGAAAATGATTTTGAACAAATGAGATGAATGACTGAAGAAACATATCACCCATTAGTGGTATTCCGATAACAAAACAGTAAAAAGTTTAAGTTTGTTATTAGATCAAATGGTTAATAGGTAGTTATTTAGGTACCATTTTATTAAACTATTTCTACATACGTTAAGCTTAAGAAGGTCGGTTTTCACGTTTTTTTCTGATTACTGTACTTAACAATTTTTAGCTTTCGGGAAGGATTATTATGAAGTCGGTTTGGCATCTGGCGAACGATATGCACGTTTGAATGTCTGCTCTTCTATGTATAGTACTTATAGATATTTTTGAAGACCAAGTATTAGTAGAAGGTAGCTGATATCAAGTTATTACCTGTATTAAGTACCAAGGATATTGCATTATGGTCAGAAGAAAACAATGACAAAAATAATATAAACTATATTTGGTCTAAAGTTGGATACAAATATTTGACCGTTTCAGATTTTAGAATGACGTTTTGCCTAAGCCTATCACAAATATAATTTTTAGTCTTAAAAATAAATATCATTCGTGGATGACTGACCAAGACCGTGGATCATGACTGAACAATAACAAGTTCTTTCTCTTTCTGACATGGTTTAAGTATTCCGACCTGTACCAACTCTTTGCCCATATTTTCCGCCTACATGTCTTCGTCTATCATGTAGTCTATGTAGATTAATGCTCGTTTCGCTCATTTGTCTTCTTTCATTCAAATCAGATATTTCTCCAATTTCTCTCTTTATTTGCCGACTTTTTCTAAGAGAGAAGAGACATTTAAATGTGCCCGAATCCGTATTCTTAATATTTTGCAAAAAAGTACATCCTTGAACTCTTCATAAGAACCGCATTTCCGCTGACTGGATCTGATGTTCGTCTTTTCTACCAAGTACCCAGGACTCGCTACCGTACAGCAATACTGGAATAGCCAAAGTCTTGTAAAACTTTAACTGGATTTCTTTCCGAATACATATACCCAGTAATCGTGCTATGGTCAAACAAGAATGTACTGAAAACGATTCTATTTAACAATCGTGTCTGCATTTCTAGGGTATGTAATATATCAGGTTAATTGCTTGAAATCCTGACAAGTTAGAAATGCACAGAAAAGAAGTTTGTTTAAGAAATTTTAAACAGATTTTATATCAATGTATTAGGCCTAAATGTTTTTTTCTAAAGTAACTCAGAATAAACACTGATTGATATGTAGATATTTATGCTATTAATGAATGTACGTACGTATATAGTCTAAACGTACGGCTTCTCTATTATAATTCAAATTGGTATACATGTTGCACTAGTCATTTGCATTGTACGGGTGAATCGTTAGAGAGTTTGATGTAACATTACTGACCATTTTGTGGAATTAACATGTGTAGTAATTGGGTCAACTGTATAATCATGGGGTGAAATGTTCTGCGTACCAAAGTAAATATTACTAAAGTGAAACAAACGTCAACATCAGTTAAGCACTTTACATTTGAAGTAAAGGAAAACTTTGATTAAGATGGATTACGTTCAATTAGTAAAGGTCTACAAAACATGATTCATTTAACCAAATTATTTTAAATAAAATTTGTTTAAATAATCAAATAAATCTAACAAAATAAACTGGTTTACTGACGTAAACTACTTGTACGTATTTCTTATTATATTATTAGCATTTAACAACTCACTAATTTCACAGTAATTTATAAATGTTATGTAATTCTTCAGGTATTTTACAATATATTTACTACAAATAATAAAATATGAATAATTTTTACAAAAATTGAATTTTCTATAACACAATATCAGAGCCTATACTAGATAAATATAGATAACTAACATTTAGGCTGTACGTAACTAACATTTATAGTGGACCTCATTGGTAGGGTTCACTTCAAGGGGAACTTTGGTGAAAATACTTCCGTAATAATATAACACAATTTGTGATTTGTCTAGAAATATTTAATGTAATAGTTTTTTGATTTAACCCTACAGCCGGCAATAACATTTTTTTAGACCGGCAGAGAATTTTTAGTCACCCAACCGTAAAAAATCATTAAAAATTTACTATAAACCACAAACCTTGTCACTTGACATCAAAATAACAAGAACACTTAGGGAAATAGAAAAAATACATTACTGAAATTTGAATCTGACAGTAAGGGATGCTGAAACTATTTGAAAATAATTTTTAGACAAATATTTTCCTAAATTTTAGGTGACACTACTGTTTAAAACTTTCTTATGCGCTACTTTCAAAATTAATTATATACGGAGTCGTTACTTGTAATAGTTGTTTCAAAATCAAACCAACAAAATGAATCTATGTTCAAAACTGAAAAAGTATATACAAAAACACATCATGTAAACAAGAAATAACCAAATTCAGCTCTAGGACAGCATGGATTCAACAGAGAAACACAAGCAGAATATGCAACTAAAACTTTTGTACTATACGTAAAAATTTACTTTGTACATTACTTAACTATTGTACAAAACAGCAAATGTCTGTCTGTAGATGAAATGACAACAACAACATTGCAATGCTATGAAGAAAATCCGATTTTGCGACGCAACCGGTTCAAGAAACGTTAACAACGTCTCAAAATCGACGATTTTTGGCTCTAGGGTTAAGAATAGTTTGTTTAGTTTTGTACAGGTTGCCTTCATGTTATTGTAATAATTGTTTATTTTATGGGGTAGAGTGCTGAACAAGGATAGTGAATTGTAATGAATGAAATGTTTTCTAGAAAACCGAAAATAGTAGAAACGTTTGTTTTTATTTATTTTACAAGGTACCAAAATAGTGGCGTAAATTCTAGTAACTGTTTGACGACTCTATATGAATTGACCGCAGGTTAAAAACTGCTAGCGTCTTTTTAGTGAGTTATTCAATGGTGATCACCTGAATCGTGAAAGAACAGAGTGTCGGATCGTTCATAATAGTGTCGTTATGAGACCGGTTCTAAGTTACGTTAATTGTGCATGCGAGTAGTAGTAAGTGTTATTGAACAGGAAATCGTTTTGGTTCTTAAGAACAGTATCTATTATTATTAGTTAAATTCGTTTCAGCTTGTTTTAATAATTTATTTTATGTAATTGTGTTTATTAGTAGGCTAAGCCTGCCCAGACAGGTAGAGTGTCAAATTACTTACACTCCATCTGTTCGTTGCAGGACTAAAATGAATAGTCTGTTTCTTATCACGTGGTCAGCCAATTAAATGACTGAATCATTTTAGAACAGAAGAGGCAGAGGTGTAAAAGACACTAATCAGAGTTATCTCCTCTGAAAATAATGAATTTTATTATACAGCCAGACTCTGTGGTGAATGAGGTGAAGGTGTCATTTGCAGAATGGAAGATATGTGCTTTTCAGAGAGCTAGGTATGCTGATAAGTGTACTTTTTCACTCAGTGAGGAAGGCATGATAAACCACCTCACTTATCGTTTTACTTACAGTAGTAAAACCTCTACAGGTTCAAACCAACCTTTTGGCTGATAACCTAAACAACAGTTGGCTAACAGTAATCATTAATTGTAATTATTCATTTTATTAAATAAATAATTAATTAATTGTTATAAGTTTAACGTATTCTTTTCATTATTTCTTAAACCCAGATCCTGAAGAAACTTAGGTAAACTGTTACAATAATGATACTATCACTATCGTATGGATGGTACTTTTAGATCTGTCTTTTTTGGAAATTAAACTAATGTAAATGACGAATGGGTATACGTAGATGAAAAAAATAAGTGATGGAAAAAGCAAGACTGACCGGAAAACAAACTCGGGATGCTTGATGTAGAAACCAGTTGTAAGGCCTACTGACCACTGTGCCAAGTGTCGGTATTTGTGGATGGTAACAACTAAACCAGACTTCTAATTACTTAAAATTTTAACTGTTTATATCAATTTTTTATGACGTAAGCAATAAATTCATAAAAAAGTTGCGTAATTTTTCGACGAAAGGTAAAATGCATCCTTTACTCTTTTAAAGTAACACTTTCAAAATTTGAGTAGGTACATCATTTTTCTCATAAATTAATAAACTAAGGTTGGTATGGAATTTTAAATAAACAAGCTAAAAAATATATACATTATTGTTCGAAATAGTAAAATACCAAATTAATTCTTCTTTATTTTTTATTTGTTTTAAGTCCAACTGTTTTTCAATTACTACTAATGCAAACGATGAGAAGAATGATAAATGAAGATGAGTGATGAAAAAATGCCAGACCTGGCCGAGAATTGAATATTTCCATTGTGAGATTAACGACGGAAAATAAATAACACAATAATACCTGAAGAAATAGCACTTAAACTTGAAAATGGTAGTTCTGATCATAGAATTCATTGACCTATTTTTTTTGTATGCAGTTTGTATAAATGCAGGAATTATCCAAATTCCAAATAAACAAGTTATCGAAAAGAAAAATAAATAATAATTGTTTTGGCCTCCGCCTTGGAGTAGTGATAACACGCATGCATACTATGCAGAGGTCCGGGGTTCAGTTCCCGGCCATGATCTGGAAATTTTCACAAGTTAAAATCCGCCGTTACATATCCCACCGTAGTCACTAAAGAACGAGCTGTTGATGCGACTTTAAATAAATTAAATTTAAAAAAAAATGTTTACCGTTATCACGTATCAAAAATTTTAAACATTGTTTATTATTAATGAACTATTTATTTGGTTTTTTAAAATAGTGATTGATGTTTGGTTCCCTACTGTACGACGTTTTCCTCCTGCCAAATCACGCAATTTTTCAAAAATAAGACATCTTTTAACTTATAACTTTCTCTACTTGTACGTATTTCAAAGCTCAATAGTTTTTGAACTGTGGCGGATAAGGAAGAGACGGATAATTGGGTATTCACTAAATTTCATTGTTCGAATTATTTTAGTTTTTGGGTTGTTATAGTAGCCTACAAGTAGAAATAGAATCAGTACACAAAAATGCATTTTATTAAATCTTACTTTTTGTTATTAGATATCAAAATGCATAAAATAAATGCAACATGAACATCTTTTGTACATAAATAGAAGGTCGTTCGAGAAGTTGGTAAAATCGTTTTGTTTGCGGTTCAAAAAATTCGAATGGCCGTATATAGCAATAAATGTGATTTATTATAGACATAACATTTAATACATTGCTGTAAAATGGAATAGGGGAAAGTAAGAGCATGAGGTGTGTGCTATAAAACTTTTTTCTATTGCTGTGACATGACTCATATTATCAATGACTCAAGTCGTAACTGGGGTTTTTTTCAGTTTAGCTCATGTTTTAAGAAGAAATAAATGTCTATTTGAAATATTATTTATGTATTATTATTTTTTTAAAGAAATGCAGAATAACTTGTAATACTGTAGTTATAAAAGTTACAATTTCTTTTTAATTTTGTTTACTACAACTAGATTTCACGACACTATATATGCCACAAAAGTAATAAGTGCATGATAAGAATTTCGCTTGTTTTATAAAACAATATTTTACTATTTTTTTTAGTAAAAAATTTATATTATATTTTATAATTTCAATGATTTATATTACAAAAGAGTAGACACGAAAATTTAAGATATAATAAATAAACTACAGGCTTGTTATAAATTTTTTTATCTCTAATATATTTATTTACAACCGCAGAATTACAAGAAATTGTTTTTAAAAAAGGAAACAACATGCAATAGATCAGTGACACACAAAGGTGCATGATCTAGTGTGAAAAATGGTATAAAATTTCATGATAATAGCTTTGGGAAAACAAACAAGCAATAAGTGTTTTTATATTTTAGTTATTTTTTATTATTTATTACGTGTCCACCAGTAATACTGAATGATACTATGATATCAGTCAGACAATGTAAAGTACCAGGGGCTTCATCTGAACCGCCGACTGACGTAGAAAAACACATTTTGACGAAACAAAGACAATTGGTCTTAAAAATAATTAATTATATAACCATGCGAGGATTTACAGCTTAAGCCATATCTCGCTTCCTAAGCTCCACCTCTCTTTGACTTGCCAGTCACCATTGGAAAGCCGCCGCAAAGACATTGCCTCCCACCATCCAACCGCGTCACCTCCAGCTAACCCCTCCTTCTACCGGCTGGCGTCCACTACCATACCCTCTTTGGACACCTACCACATTCCATTCTCTGCAAAAGGCCAAAACATTATAACTGTTTCCGGGATATGGTATCCATGATGTTTTCTTGCATGCAAAATCTTCTCTTAATTTTGGAACTTGGAGTTTAGATTGATGCGGGTGCACCACAGTTCCACCTTCAGAAATCCATCTCCAGCGCTTTTAGGCAAGAAATATGTTTTGGCCAATTGTGTGATAGTTAAAAACTGTCAATTGAATCGAAAATATTGCTGTACAGAACAATTTTAAAGCCTTTAAGTGATAACTCTGGCGGACAAAATAATGCCAATATTGGCATTATAGAACAATATATATTGACATTATAACTCTGTGGCGAGCTGAATTTAAGAATGATCAAATTATGCACATTATTATATAAATTTAAACTGTTGAAAGAACTCTATCTAACAGTGGAATATGATGTAAAAATAACTGTAATAATTGTAATTTTGCTGTTCATTGTAACACGTTTTGAATAGTATTATTATTTGTGTTAGCTACCTTTAACCTCAGCTAAGTCCGGTTTTGAATTATTTTATACAAATTGAAAGTTATTAGTATTTATTTAAATAACATAGGTGGACTTGCTGAGCTGCATTAATAACACAATTAAATAAAATTTATCTAGCTATAAAAAGTTGATTTACTTTGTATTAATTTTAACAGGGAAAATTAATTTATTAAATTTCTACTAAAATTGCTTACTAGTGCATAAAAAAATTTATAAGAGCGAGTATTTTAATGATGTTAAGAAAATATGCTGCTTTTCATACAATTTCGTTCCGTTTGTTAAAAAAGTCTGAAATTATAAAAATCGCTAAAATATCTTTCATGGAAGAAACTGAATAAATGAAATGAAAGCATTTTTGGAATGTCTATTAGGTATGATGTACGGTCCAGTTGAAATTTCCTCTTCCCTTTTTAACATATAAATATTCTCTACACGACTTTTTTTTGTTATCCGTTTTATTTTCTCAAGTACTCAACGGTAAAGAGTCGGTTTAGCGGTTTTTTAGAGGAAGTTCTGAATATTTCCCCTAATGGCGAGTTGTTTTATTGTTCGATATTGTTACTTTGTGGGGAAATGTTGTAAAGGTACAATTCTTTTACAAAAAATAAAACCGTTATAATATTATCATCATTCATTTTAATTTGTACCTTTGATGGTTTCAACATTAAACTCATGTCAGTTCAAGTTCAGTTTATGCGTTTTTAGTAACTTATTTAATTGGATAAATTTGTATCACACATTCGAAGGTTTATTTTTACCTTAGTAATACAAATTTGCACCAATTTACTTCGACATTACTTACTTTCTGTCTGAGATTTTCAAAAAAGGATTACTTTTTGTTTACTTTACTTAGCATATTTATTATGTGAAATATGAAATAACTGGTAAAATTTATTTACGAAAAAATATTACGATATCTTTGATTTCTGACAATTTACAAGATTTCTATGCAGAAATCGGATGTTATATTATTATTATTATTATTCTTTCCTTAACGGCTGCTTAAACTTTTCCAGGATCAAAATGTCTTCATCATTTGGTTAGAAAGCTGTAAATGAAGTAAATTATTCCCAATATTATAGAGGTCTTTCCAAACTTCTATTTCTCTCCAGCCTGTATTCCCGATGATGTTTTGGAATTCCTTGTTCCTTAACTTTTTGAAGATGCTTCATCAATTTATTGATGATTACAGATTCAGTCATTTCACACTAGGTCTGCAGGTCTTTATATCAAAATTTCGAATTCTATCCATCCTAACCCTTGACACTTCGAAGCTTTCAATTCCTGTTTCTTTCTACTTGTAAGAGCCTAAGACTTTGCAATCATATAATAAAATTTTAACTGCTATAACGTTATAATATCACATCAAATTATGTTTGGAAGCTCTGTTATCTGTCAAGTATGTGACATTATTCTTTGGATATATTATATCCCCTGAATAACATACGGGTAAAGGATTGTGGGAGTACTGTACTGTACCTGATACCTGACTGAAAGATTGTAACACATTGTATACAATAAATGGTATAACAATAGATAAATTGCACCTGATTGGCCTTTTAAATTAAGTAACCAGTCACAATATTGTTATCCCAAATTTTTAATAATTTTGTATTGTCTAAGTTACTCAGAAAGATTTAAGCTCTCCACCAGTGAAAGAATTTTTTAAATTAGCTGGGTAGTTTCCGTAAGTATCTCGAACAAACAAATAAACAAACGTTACTCGTTTATAAAATTAGTATAAACATAGATGGAGGTGATAAAATACATCCTTAAATCACAGTCAAATGCTGTAAAAGAAGCACATCCGCTCTGATCAATAAATGTGTAGCATGCCAGTAAATTCCCTCAACCTTATGGACAGAAAGCTATGAATATCTGCTTTAGATCATTGTACGCCAGAGTTTCTCAATATTGACTTTATCAAAAGCTTTAACAAAGTCAATGAATGCTAAATTATTTGTAAGATAAATGGTTTGTTAAAATAACATTTTTGCCACGTTTGTAATTTAAAAATATCGCAGTGTTAACTAATGATTTAATAATTTTTATTAAGACATTCATTTTTAATTCAATTAAGATTATTATATTAACACTTTGTAATATAATTGTTTGAAAAAATGGCGTTTTAAAATGAAGTTACTAATTGGGCAATTTGAAAGTACTGTAACGTGAAACTGCAGCAAGTAATCTTGCAATTAGCATCCGTTAGAATTTTACTCCAGAGTACATTTTACCCTTAGTAATGTACCACTATAACAGTCTTTCATTCTAATTGGTTTAAGCTTCATTACTCCTTGTATTGTACTACTCTCTTCCTATTTTATGTATCATTTAAGCTCACAACGAAATTTGCAATCATTCCAATCATTTAAAAATTACATCTCAAGTATATTATTTTGTGCATTAATTATAGCTAAATAAATTAATTGTACTTAATTACAAAAATAATGTTTTTCGTTACTTAAAAAAATTTTATTTAAACTTTGATATTTGGATTATTTTGAATTTGAATATTACATTTTCTTATTTCTCGAGATGTCATAGAATTAAAAAGTTCTTTAGTTTTTAAAATTGTGCTATTTCTGTAAAAATGTATCCTTAATCCTATTTAGTATAGCATATTTTACTGATAATATGGCAGTAAAAATTATTATATTTTAAATATTTTACGACAAAAAAGTAATTATCTATTTCGAAATAAAATTATTGAGTTGCTAACAATCTGAGAATATTCTATTTTGAAGTAAATAAATATTTGGAAGAATGATCATTATGACCATTAGGACTTGTGGGTAGGTTGCGATTACAAAATATTCTACCGGTGTCTGTACAGAATATGATTGTAGATTTCGTTTGATTGATCTTAAAGTATAATAATGGTTACAAAAATATTTAGAAATATGTGCTTCCATCACAATCTAAGTAAATTTCAGAAATTTTAGACTTGTTTTTAAAAAAATGAATAGCTGGGGTGATCGTACGAACCCTCCTACTTATGCCCTTATCATAAGGAGGCGGGGCTACAAAATGGCCTCCCTGTTGCCTAATCGGAATCTCACTATTACCTTCGTTTGACTAGTGAACAAACGTTGTTTACGAAAAAAAAGTTTTTTAAATACAGATTTATCTATAATATTTTTATTATTTGTTACATAGACTATTTATGATTATCATGAAAAGTTTTTTTTTTTTTTTTTTAACGTTAATTTTATTTAGAAACTATACAGTACAGTATAACCATCCAAAAGCTTAACTAAATTTTGAAAAAAAACAAATGACTTGATAAATAAACAGAAATATTTTTTTAAAGAATACATCCCAGTGGATAATTCAAAAGTATAGTGGATTTCAAAAAAATAAGTTAATAAAAATATAGAACAATTAGATCAATAGATCTCTACTCCATTTTCTTCGTAGGCGTCGGTGTGGTAAGTTTCGTCTTGACATTTGCTGTATTAGGGGATTGATGTGATCTGTTAATTTTCTGTTAAATTTGGAATATTTTATTTTAGCAGTTTCTGTTACAAAAGGGATTTTCAAATCGGAATGCAATGTTAAATTTGTTACGTAATATGGGGCGTTCGTTATCATCCGAAGTATTTTTGACTGATGAGTTTGAATTTTTTGAATGTGAGTTTTCTTTGCGGTCCCAAAAATTTCAATACCGTAATTCCATATCGGTCGTAAATAGGCTTTGTATGTTAATAATTTAAATTTTAATGATAGAGTTGATTTTCTGTTGATGAATTTTGAAAGCAATCTTGTACGGTTATTTAGTTGCAAACGTTTTGTTTTGATATGATATCCCCAAGTCAGTCTACGGTCTAAATGGAGGCCCAGATATCGAACTTTATTTTCTTGCGGTATCTCATTGTTATCCAGGTAAACAGTTGGACAAGTTCTTCTTCTTAAAGTAAAAGTCACTTGCACAGATTTCAGCGGGTTAACTTTCATTCTCCAGTTTTTGAGCCATGTAGATACCTCATACAAGTGATTTTGGATGTTCATCGAAGTTTCTTCTGGAGATTCACTGCTGCATAACAGAACGGTATCATCTGCGTACGCTGCTACTGTCGTGAAGTCATTTTCCGGGAAGTCAGACGTAAATATGGAGTACAAAGCAGGAGATAATATGGACCCTTGAGGAACTCCTGCTTCGATATGCCAGATATTAGAATATTCCAAACCTTGGCGCACAACAAAATATCTATCCTCTAAAAATGATCTCAGAATTCCATAATATGTATCAGAAAAAATAGATTTTAATTTATACAAAAGCCCGGGATGCCAAACCTTATCGAACGCCGAACTAATATCCAGAAATACAGCCGATGTGTATAACTTTTGTTCTAACCCTACAGAAATTAAATCAACCACTCTGTGCAGCTGATGAGTTGTTGAATGCTGCCTTCTGAATCCAAACTGATAATTTGGAGTTGTAGCTTCAATTATCGGCGAAAGTCGATCTAACAAAATTCGTTCAAAAAGTTTAGACACGACTGAAAGAAGGCTAATGGGCCGGTAAGAGCTTACACAGTGAGATGGTTTTTCCGGCTTCTGAAATAAAACAATAGTTGACAATTTCCATTGTAAAGGAAAATGCGCAGTTCTGAGAATAGCATTAAATATGTTTCGTATAAAAATTATCCCTCTTTCTGGTAACTCCTTTAATATCTCTGCAGTTATCAAATCCAGACCTGGTGACTTGTGCAATGGAAAACGTTTAATAATACTCTTGACCTCGTTTAAACTCACAGGTTTAGGCGGCAACGATAGCGTAGTTGGGCACGTTACGAATTCCTGTACATCCCTGTCAAACTCAATGTCTCCTGTTTGCACATGAGGTTTAAATACGTTGCTGAGATGTTCTCCAAATAAATCAGCTTTTTCTTGGTCAGACTTGGCCCAGGTTTGGTTCTCACGCCGAAGAGGAGTCGAAACTGGAACTTGCTTTAGAAGTCGCTTTGTTGCTCTCCATAACGAGCCATCTTCTGTGTCCAGGGAATTCAAGCGGCTTTCAAAGCGGTCGAGTTTAACTGCCCAGATTTCCTTTTTAAGTCTGTTGGATAGCCGATTGACAGTAGATTTATCGTCCGGAAGTCTTGTACGATGCCATCGACGACGTGCTGCCCGTTTTTGAGTAATTAATTCCCGTATGGATCTGGGATAATGTGGTCCATTGCGTTCATTTTTTGAAACAGTTATTGCAGAATCCCATGCAGCAGATTGAATGATAGAGGTAAAATCGTCTATGGCGCATTCTAAATCGTGAGCAGTTTTTAAAGGGACGTGAACATTTAAATTGTTATTTACAAGATTTTGAAATTTGACCCAATCTATCTTGCCGGTTGGCGTTAGCGATGGTAGTTGCTGTTTATAAAGAGGAGTAGCACTTATAGTTAACAGAACCGGAGAATGGTCGGATCTAAAATCGTCTAAATTTTCAACCGCATGGTGAAGTCGACTTATACCTCGTGTTATAAATATATCTAGTATATCAGGCAGCTTTGTGACGGCAGAAGGCCAATATGTCGGCATCCTGGGCGTTATTACTTCAAATCGATTGTAGTCAATTACATTTAGCAGTTGCCTGCCTCGTGGTGTATTGACTCTACATCCCCACTGAGTGTTCTTCGCATTATAATCACCACCTGCAATAAATGCTGGTCCCAACTCATCGAAAAAATTTTGAAACTCCTCCTCAGTTACTCGAAATCGTGGCGGACAATAAACTGATGCTACATTAAATTTTAACTGGTTTAGGTATAAAGAAAGTACAGTTGCCTGAAGAAAATTTGTTGGAGGTTCAGTGAAAAGGAAGTCATGTTTTAAAGTCGCCTTGATGATAATTGCCGTGCCCCCTTGGCTCCGGTCGGCCGGGTGATCAGTCCGGTAAACGATGTAACCGGGAACGTAAAAACGAGAACGTGAAGTCAAGTGAGACTCCGAAATGAGGGCGATGTCTATTCTTTTCTCATGTAGCACATATTCTAGCTCATTGAAATGTTGTGAAATACCATTAGCATTCCACAACAAGACGACAAGGGAATTAGATGTCATATTATTTGGCATTATTTTTAGACATTAAGGCTTGTATAAGTTGAGTCATCAACGAAATCATTGGAAACAATAGAGTTTTCATTTCCGACAAAAAAGTATTAATTTGACTTGACGGCCCCAACGCAGCATTATATTCCGCAATTTGGGCAGATGAAAATATGGAAGGTGAATGTACCTGTAATAATGGAGTTTGTCCTGCTTGAATTTTATTTCCGGTGGATTTTGAAGGCAACGGTGGAAAAGATGAAGAATTAATGTCAGGTACTGGGTGCCTTTGATTTTTTGAATTTTCACTTGTTTTATGAAGGGGTGCCCGACGTTTCTGGATTTCCTTGTATATAGCACACCCTTTGTAGTTAGCCGGGTGAGACTGGGAACAGAGCGCACACGTGGCTGGCGTATCGCGTGGTTTGGTACAACTGGAAGACTCATGATCCCCTGCACAACGCACGCATTTAGGAGCGTGATTACAATAACGTCTTGTATGTGAATATTGCTGGCACCTTAGACATTGAACTATATGGCGTTTCGGACGCGGCGGCTCAACTTTTATTTTAGAAAAAAATAAAGACGTTACATCAAATATTTGTTGATTGTTTTCTGCCTTCTCTAGGTCTACAAACAACAGCGGCAAATACTGTTTTGTGCGATGGGACATAACATTCGATACACTGCGTACTGTATGACCTTTCTCCTTCAGTTCTGAAATTATCAGGCTATGATCCATCGACTGGTGCAACCCACGTATGACTACACTGAATGGTTTATCTTCAGAAAGCTGATAGCAGTGAAAGTCAGCATTATTTTCTCTCAAATATTTGACACACTTTCTGTAATCATCACCATTGGAAAGGTAAATAGTGATACCTTGAGTTGTCGAAGAACATTTGAAACTGTCTCCGACTAACTGTTTTAAAATGTTGCATAACGGAACGTAATTTACGTTTGACTTTAAGAAAATTGGCGGGGGCCGTTGAATGTTCAACTTAGTTTTATCGCTTTCTGAGTTGTCGTTCGAAATATCAGAAAGTAAGGAATATTTATTACTGACAGGAGTTTTGTTTTCATATAAAATTGAATTTTTCGACCGTGGATCATTCGGATGTATTTTTTTAATAGCATTTTCATCAATAGAAACGTCAGTAATTTTACGTTTGTTTATTACTTGCCTCCATTCCGTGTTATTGGAGCCGTAATTATCTGAATTACTATTTTTGGTTACGTTATCCAAACTCAGACTAGTTTGGACAGACTCCATAGTAGGACACGGGCCGTAACCAACGTTGTTACTCGGTTGCATAGCAACCTAACCTTAAACGAACAAATTTATGGTGTTCGTTGTAATTTTCTTGGAACAGTTTTCAATATAAAGTAATTAATTCTGAAAAACACTTACAATGAAACTGAAGACCAGACGATATTATTTTTTACGAAAATGTTCAATAATTCAGTACATTTAACATAAAAAATGACCAGCACAAAAACACAACAAACATCAGCTGTCATCATGAAAAGTACCATTAAAAAATAAACACTTTAATTTATTTTATTTTATATATATTTTTCTTCATAGTTTAATCTTTTTTGAAACAATCCAGTGAGTGTGGTTTATATATTAATTCTAAGGACATCCCAGATTTTTGAATCTTTGCTTAAAAGTTTATAATTGTATTTATAAAAAAACTGATTGCAAAAGATACACTGTTAAAAAAGTATTTAAATATTGAGTGAGGTGTTTGTGAACATGGTCATTTATCATGCACCAGGGCGACCTGTTAGAGCTGAGAAGACCTGTGAATGAAAACCCTGAATAATTAGAATAACTGGCTTAACTGGGCACCACAACTGGATACGGTAGGTCCAGACTGGTTTGAAGGCGGTTTTATGAATTAAATGTTAGTTTTAAAACGATAGATTTGAAGGTCCAAGTAACGAAAACAATTGTTTGAATTTTAAGTCAAGAAGTTTTCGTTTCTGCTGACTGTGTGTTCTTCAATTTAGTCGTCTGTCTGAGTGTAATTCAATATATTTAGCTGTATCTGTGTATGGTGTATAATATGTCTGGTTGTTAAAATGTGTGTAAAATCTGGTTAAGTGTGAATGTAACACATGCGCTTTTGTTTCGTTTGTCTTCAAACACCGTTTCTTCTACTATACTTATTTTTATATTTATGGAGTATTTCAGTTGCCCTGACAGGTGCGTCGTGTCGTTTACTGCAAGAATTGTTTGTCATTAGCAAAGATGATAATTGTTTTATCTCTTGTTTATAATAATGTCTTAGGTATACATAAGGTGTATTAGCTATATGACTATTCCACCACTCTGCTTTGAGAAACTCGGGCTTTGATTTGGTTCAATGATATCTGTTCAAAACAAATTTTTATGAAAAATGTTATTTGAAAGAAATGATTTTAAAATTTAAGAAAATATAGTAAGGTAATCAATCAATGATGTTTTAAATTTTATAAAGATAATGTTTTATAATAAATTTTTAATTCGTAGGTCTATATTAAACTAAAGTTAAGAAATTTAACATTTATGTTTAAGTAGAACATAAGTTAATGGTATCAACCATTCAGGTTAGCCACGCTTCGGTATAGCGTGCAACCCAAAATGGACGGGATCTCTCCATTGATAATGTTGCATCCGTGTTAATATTATTATTTTTGCGGGAAAAAACAGTACGTATTAAGACTACAACATTAAATAAAATTTTATAATTTTAAAATCACAGCACTTTTTGTGCTGGTCATTTTTTATGTTAAATGTACTGAATTATTGAACATTTTTGTAAAAATAATATCGTCTGGTCTTCAGTTTCATTGTAAGTGTTTTTCAGAATTAATTTACTTTGTATTGAAAACTGTTCCAAGAAAATTACAACGAACACCATAAATTTGTTCGTTTAAGGTTAGGTTGCTATGCAACCGAGTAACAACGTTGGTTACGGCCCGTGTCCTACTATGGAGACTGTCCAAACTATCCAAGCTAGTTTGAGTTTGGATAACGTAACCAAAAATAGTAATTCAGATAATTACGGCTCCAATAACACGGAATGGAGGCAAGTAATAAACAAACGTAAAATTACTGACGTTTCTATTGATGAAAATGCTATTAAAAAAATACATCCGAATGATCCACGGTCGAAAAATTCAATTTTATATGAAAACAAAACTCCTGTCAGTAATAAATATTCCTTACTTTCTGATATTTCGAACGACAACTCAGAAAGCGATAAAACTAAGTTGAACATTCAACGGCCCCCGCCGATTTTCTTAAAGTCAAACGTAAATTACGTTCCGTTATGCAACATTTTAAAACAGTTAGTCGGAGACAGTTTCAAATGTTCTTCGACAACTCAAGGTATCACTATTTACCTTTCCAATGGTGATGATTACAGAAAGTGTGTCAAATATTTTAGAGAAAATAATGCTGACTTTCACTGCTATCAGCTTTCTGAAGATAAACCATTCAGTGTAGTCATACGTGGGTTGCACCAGTCGATGGATCATAGCCTGATAATTTCAGAACTGAAGGAGAAAGGTCATACAGTACGCAGTGTATCGAATGTTATGTCCCATCGCACAAAACAGTATTTGCCGCTGTTGTTTGTAGACCTAGAGAAGGCAGAAAATAATCAACAAATATTTGATGTAACGTCTTTATTTTTTTCTAAAATAAAAGTTGAGCCGCCGCGTCCGAAACGCCATATAGTTCAATGTCTAAGGTGCCAACAATATTCACATACAAGACGTTATTGTAATCACGCTCCTAAATGCGTGCGTTGTGCAGGGGATCATGAGTCTTCCAGTTGTACCAAACCACGCGATACGCCAGCCACGTGTGCGCTCTGTTCCCAGTCTCACCCGGCTAACTACAAAGGGTGTGCTATATACAAGGAAATCCAGAAACGTCGGGCACCCCTTCATAAAACAAGTGAAAATTCAAAAAATCAAAGGCACCCAGTACCTGACATTAATTCTTCATCTTTTCCACCGTTGCCTTCAAAATCCACCGGAAATAAAATTCAAGCAGGACAAACTCCATTATTACAGGTACATTCACCTTCCATATTTTCATCTGCCCAAATTGCGGAATATAATGCTGCGTTGGGGCCGTCAAGTCAAATTAATACTTTTTTGTCGGAAATGAAAACTCTATTGTTTCCAATGATTTCGTTAATGACTCAACTTATACAAGCCTTAATGTCTAAAAATAATGCCAAATAATATGACATCTAATTCCCTTGTCGTCTTGTTGTGGAATGCTAATGGTATTTCACAACATTTCAATGAGCTAGAATATGTGCTACATGAGAAAAGAATAGACATCGCCCTCATTTCGGAGTCTCACTTGACTTCACGTTCTCGTTTTTACGTTCCCGGTTACATCGTTTACCGGACTGATCACCCGGCCGACCGGAGCCAAGGGGGCACGGCAATTATCATCAAGGCGACTTTAAAACATGACTTCCTTTTCACTGAACCTCCAACAAATTTTCTTCAGGCAACTGTACTTTCTTTATACCTAAACCAGTTAAAATTTAATGTAGCATCAGTTTATTGTCCGCCACGATTTCGAGTAACTGAGGAGGAGTTTCAAAATTTTTTCGATGAGTTGGGACCAGCATTTATTGCAGGTGGTGATTATAATGCGAAGAAACCTCAGTGGGGATGTAGAGTCAATACACCACGAGGCAGGCAACTGCTAAATGTAGTTGACTACAATCGATTTGAAGTAATAACGCCCAGGATGCCGACATATTGGCCTTCTGCCGTCACAAAGCTACCTGATATACTAGATATATTTATAACACGAGGTATAAGTCGACTTCACCATGCGGTTGAAAATTTAGACGATTTTAGATCCGACCATTCTCCGGTTCTGTTAACTATAAGTGCTACTCCTCTTTATAAACAGCAACTACCATCGCTAACGCCAACCGGCAAGATAGATTGGGTCAAATTTCAAAATCTTGTAAATAACAATTTAAATGTTCACGTCCCTTTAAAAACTGCTCACGATTTAGAATGCGCCATAGACGATTTTACCTCTATCATTCAATCTGCTGCATGGGATTCTGCAATAACTGTTTCAAAAAATGAACGCAATGGACCTCATTATCCCAGATCCATACGGGAATTAATTACTCAAAAACGGGCAGCACGTCGTCGATGGCATCGTACAAGACTTCCGGACGATAAATCTACTGTCAATCGGCTATCCAACAGACTTAAAAAGGAAATCTGGGCAGTTAAACTCGACCGCTTTGAAAGCCGCTTGAATTCCCTGGACACAGAAGATGGTTCGTTATGGAGAGCAACAAAGCGACTTCTAAAGCAAGTTCCAGTTTCGACTCCTCTTCGGCGTGAGAACCAAACCTGGGCCAAGTCTGACCAAGAAAAAGCTGATTTATTTGGAGAACATCTCAGCAACGTATTTAAACCTCATGTGCAAACAGGAGACATTGAGTTTGACAGGGATGTACAGGAATTCGTAACGTGCCCAACTACGCTATCGTTGCCGCCTAAACCTGTGAGTTTAAACGAGGTCAAGAGTATTATTAAACGTCTTCCATTGCACAAGTCACCAGGTCTGGATTTGATAACTGCAGAGATATTAAAGGAGTTACCAGAAAGAGGGATAATTTTTATACGAAACATATTTAATGCTATTCTCAGAACTGCGCATTTTCCTTTACAATGGAAATTGTCAACTATTGTTTTATTTCAGAAGCCGGAAAAACCATCTCACTGTGTAAGCTCTTACCGGCCCATTAGCCTTCTTTCAGTCGTGTCTAAACTTTTTGAACGAATTTTGTTAGATCGACTTTCGCCGATAATTGAAGCTACAACTCCAAATTATCAGTTTGGATTCAGAAGGCAGCATTCAACAACTCATCAGCTGCACAGAGTGGTTGATTTAATTTCTGTAGGGTTAGAACAAAAGTTATACACATCGGCTGTATTTCTGGATATTAGTTCGGCGTTCGATAAGGTTTGGCATCCCGGGCTTTTGTATAAATTAAAATCTATTTTTTCTGATACATATTACGGAATTCTGAGATCATTTTTAGAGGATAGATATTTTGTTGTGCGCCAAGGTTTGGAATATTCTAATATCTGGCATATCGAAGCAGGAGTTCCTCAAGGGTCCATATTATCTCCTGCTTTGTACTCCATATTTACGTCTGACTTCCCGGAAAATGACTTCACGACAGTAGCAGCGTACGCAGATGATACCGTTCTGTTATGCAGCAGTGAATCTCCAGAAGAAACTTCGATGAACATCCAAAATCACTTGTATGAGGTATCTACATGGCTCAAAAACTGGAGAATGAAAGTTAACCCGCTGAAATCTGTGCAAGTGACTTTTACTTTAAGAAGAAGAACTTGTCCAACTGTTTACCTGGATAACAATGAGATACCGCAAGAAAATAAAGTTCGATATCTGGGCCTCCATTTAGACCGTAGACTGACTTGGGGATATCATACCAAAACAAAACGTTTGCAACTAAATAACCGTACAAAATTACTTTCAAAATTCATCAACAGAAAATCAACTCTATCATTAAAATTTAAATTATTAACATACAAAGCCTATTTACGACCGATATGGAATTACGGTATCGAAATTTTTGGGACCGCAAAGAAAACTCACATTCAAAAAATTCAAACTCATCAGTCAAAAATACTTCGGATGATAACGAACGCCCCATATTACGTAACAAATTTAACATTGCATTCCGATTTGAAAATCCCTTTTGTAACAGAAACTGCTAAAATAAAATATTCCAAATTTAACAGAAAATTAACAGATCACATCAATCCCCTAATACAGCAAATGTCAAGACGAAACTTACCACACCGACGCCTACGAAGAAAATGGAGTAGAGATCTATTGATCTAATTGTTCTATATTTTTATTAACTTATTTTTTTGAAATCCACTATACTTTTGAATTATCCACTGGGATGTATTCTTTAAAAAAATATTTCTGTTTATTTATCAAGTCATTTGTTTTTTTTCAAAATTTAGTTAAGCTTTTGGATGGTTATACTGTACTGTATAGTTTCTAAATAAAATTAACGTTAAAAAAAAAAAAAAAAAAAAAAAAACTTTTAAAATAAAATTTTAAGACGAGACAGACCATTCTAGGTTGATCCATGTCAGTAGGTCGCAACACGAGATGGTGTTTATCGAAAAGATAGTCGCCGATTTTTTTTTTATTATTCTTGAAACATTATTTTTTTATAAAATTGTCTTTAGATACTGTTAATATCATGATTCTAAGTGAATTTAAACAATTTTATACCTCTGTTTAAACACAAACTAAAATACGTAAAAACTGTCGCAATAGTACCGATTCTTGTGTTTTTACCTTTATCACTTCGTCGAAAACAAATTGGCCTCCCAGTTCCTACCTAGGATTGTACTAATGATATCGTTTTATTAATGTTTAAATATTTTACATAACTTTTTAAAAACATTTATATTAAATGCTTTCCGTATTTTATAACTAAATTATAAAAATTTAATATAGTAATATTGGTTGGTACTAACGACCAATCAGGTAGCCCCGTACCGGTAGGCGTACCTACAAGATGGCATCCTACTCATCAATCTCGCTATTGATTTCGTTTTAACACATTCAATGCTGAGCAATTATATGAGGTATCTCTCCCGTCGGGCTGATTACTCGTGCAGCGTGTTCTCCGCTTGCTTTGTGTAAGGCCTACAACTTGTTTTACTAAGGCTTTTGTAGATTTATTTTATTTGCGACCTATACATGAATTTATGATTGCTAATAATATACAAGTAAACAATTCAATGTTCTTTTTAGGTTTATTTTCGCTTGTTATAATAAACGTATTTCTTGTTTGAATTTTTCCATTTACCGTTACGATTTATGCGTAATTTCTTAAATAATTTTAAACTAAAATTAAATACTTTTAAAGTTAATCTAAAAGTGTAAGCTATTTTGAATCAATACCTGAAAAGATACTAAATTCACGGCTTCAACTGTACCCCGAAAACCCGTTAAAAATAATGAATATACGAGGGTAGAAGATCATAATATGACGAAACTTCAAAAACTAACTGAACGGTTACAAATAAAAAACCTTTCTGAGGGCTATATAATACAAAACTGATGTCCGAGAGGCGGTGTCCCTCCGGTATTACTTAAATGATAACAAAACAGAACCCGCTGGGTGAGACAGCAGCCTGGCGGTAACACCTACCCATGACCCGCTAGGCGAATCTCTAGCACAGAATGAGGTAATCAGTCTTCAAAATGTTATTCTTACGAAAATGAGAAAAATACAATCATTTAAATTAAAATTCGTAACAAGATCTTTAAAATGCTCAATTCTTTTTATAAATTAAATAAAAACTCTATTCAGACAACAAGTTTGCAATAAGTTTCGAAAGTAATAGAAAAATAAGTTAATAAAAATTGAAGAACTAGTAAATGAAATAGTAGTATATCTGAACATCTCATTTTTTGCTTAATGCAATTAATTTAGATTTAGTCACTGTTAATAATTAATGGTATTTAAGTTACTAACAACTTCTGAAGTCGTTAGACGTTGATGATAATTATCACAGCACTAAGGTATAGACGTTATCTTGTAAATTATTAACACCTAATTATGAATGCATCCTACAGGAGTCACAGTGCGGAGCATTATTCCCTCTTACTTCATTTTCATGTACCTTATACTAAGATCATTTACTAGGTAACAAAACTTACTGTCTGGGATTTGATTAACTTGTGAAATTACTAATGAAATGGTTTAAAAACTAATTAAAAAATTAAATACCAGTTTCACTTATTAAAATTTGTACTGTTTAAGTACTTAGCGACTATAGAGGGAAATCGAATAATAATTAGTTGGTTTAACCTGTTGAAAGTATTCCATGATAATTTAACTTTCAACTTAATCATAATACACCTTACTAACTAAACCATAAAAACAAGCAAAATTAATTTAGGTTGCCACTAAAATTTGAAAATGAGTTTTTTGATTTCGTGTTACCTTAAAATAAAAACGAAATAATATTTTTATGAAACCTAAAAATTTTACGAAAAATATTATTTAGTAATCAATTTTTATCAAAATTGTTTTAAACCTCCCAGTATTTTATTGCTTGGAGTAAAGTTAATATTATTTTTTACTCTAAGAAAGCTCACCTTCGTAGTTGAGCGGAGGTAGATCAATCAATGTCGTGGTCTTGATTGCTGGTGAAGTTCTGGTGCTGAAATTTTTATCATAATTCTTGAGTTAGTTATTACTTTATCATCGTCAGGTCATATTTAAATAAACTTACTGAAATAGTAGATATTTAATTATTTCTTTTGGGAGTAAACTTATGAAAAAAATATTCTAATGATCAAAAATATCAATCGACAGGACTTGTACCTAGGTCACATTATTACATACCAGCTACAATCCGATTTCTGGCAAGGATTTTGCAACTTTCATACAACAGAGGAAATTTATTTCTTGTAGACTAATTTTTTGTGTATTGAACTGGGCAATGGTCCATACTTTTGTCTTTAAAAATATATGAAAATGAAGTTATTTATCTGTTTTTTTTCGGAAAGTCGCTGTGCACTGGAATTGTGACTATGGATTTATGAAAATATGTATAAAGAAATGACTAAGCATTTTGGAAAAAAATTTATTCAATACCTTAATTACATTGTTAAACCGTGATTACATTGTTTATAGAAGGTGTTCGAAATGACCTCCATTGGCATCAATACAGCATTGCACTCGTTTCATTTTGTTTGCAAACACCTTTCGCAACTGAAGAACAGTGATTCCTTGAATGTATGCCGTTATTGCGGCTTTAAGTTCGTCAATCGTGTGTGGTCTGTTCCGATACACAGTTTGTTTCGCCGCACCCCATAAAAAGAAATCGGGGGGAGTCAGATCAGGAGATCTTGCAGGCCACAAATTCTTTGAAATTATTCGTTCACCAAACACGTTGCGCAGGAAAGCCATTGAGATGTTAGATGTATGTGCTGTTGCCCCGTCTTGTTGGAACCAACCATTATTCATTTCCACTTGTGTTATTTGATGCGTAAAGTTCTCTAAAATATCAGAACAATAACGTTCACTATTGATTGTGTTTGCAAAAAAAATTGGTCCAACAATACGTGCTCTACTCACAGCAACCCAGACTCCAATTTTTGCTTCGTGTAAGGACTGTTCATGTAAAGCGCAAGGGTTAGTTGTCGACCATACTCGAGTATTTTGTGAACTTATATACCCTCCCAAGTGAAACCACGCTTCATCTGTATAAAACGTTACGTCAAGGATGACTTCGGAATTTTGGTTGATGAAACGTTGAAACCAATGTCAATAATTTAGTCTCTTGTCATTATCTGAAGGTTTCAGCTCTTGAACACACCTCACTTTGTATGGGAATAGTTTAAGTTCTTGTCTGACAGCTTTATGTGCGGTAGCAAGTCCGATATTATGCTGTTGTGCTAACTTACGCATTGATTTTTTTGGACTTTGTGCCATAGAATCAGAAATATCCAGCAGCTTTTGTTCGTCTAGCTTAGGGGGCCTACCACTACGTTCAGCGTTCTCAACAGAGCCAGTTGCCCGAAATTTTTCTATCAGTGTTCGTACTGCATTACGGTGAGGAATAATTGAATCTGGAAACTTTTCAGAAAATTTGCGCTTCACTAAATCACTGTACTTGTCACCTTCGCGAAATACGTATTCAACGAGGAAAATGCGCTCCTCTACTGAAAGAACCATCGCGTCCAACAACAAAAAACGTGCAACAGAACTGCAATAAATGAAACATATACAACTTCAACTCAATGACTGACAGGCCTCGACGTGTTCGGCAACAATTGAACAGCACAGAGCTACCAACCTAGCCATGAAATTATTCCCTGTCATGTCACTTGGTGCACAGCGACTTTCAGAACGCATGGTATATTATCAAAAATTTCGATGCGGGTGATTTTTTTATAATAACTTTTTTTATGTATTATGATAATAAGCAAACAAAATGCAAACACACGTGTCACTGTAGAAGGAAAAGTAGTAGTGTGTGTCGAGAATTTTACCTACTTAAGTTCTGCTTTAATGAAAAAAAGGATTGATCCAGAAGGTCAGGATTAGGATAAAGTAAGCGAGAAGTGCATTTAACTGGCTAAGAAAAAGAGTTGTGAAATATGTAGTTAAACCTTAAAACATAAATACGGTTGTATCTTTTCAATGTTATATTACGGAGTTGAGGCAAGGATTTTCACAGAGAACATAATTAAGCGCTTGATACTTTCCAAATATCGTGTAACCGACGAATAGTCAGGATATCCTGGGTACACTTACTAACAAAACATGTTGAAGAAAATAAAAAAGTAGAGATTCTGAATTATGAATAGAGAAGAAACATTTATGGCTTTGATCTTATGATGAGAGGCGAGAAGCACAAATTCATCGAAATAAGCCCGAGTAGAAAAAGTAGTCAGGTTCTGAATGCATAACAACACTGAGAATCCGAAATTTCGGATAATCCAAACTGACGTCCAATATTTTAACGTGCTTTTTAATTTTCTAATGTAATATATTTTTAATAGGCTTCTCTTTTTAAACGTTGCAATCTGTTCAAGCTAGCACAATAAGCAACCCTATGATCCAAAAAGATGAGGATGATATTTGTATGACGTTTACACGTAAAGCAGTTTTGTACTGACTCAGGCCTACTATTCTTGAGAAAGTATGGTTAATTGTCAACCAACGACAAAGTATGACAAAGTAAGTTTGACAAAGTATGATTGTCAGTCAACAAAGTACAAATGTAACCACTGTCTAGTATCCAAATACGTATAAAAGTAACTTCCTTTACTAGGATTTGAACTACGGAACTTTTGTCACTCTACATCATCTGTCAAACAGCTGAGTCACGGTAATGACTTTATTACTAGACCAAATCCTAGTTAAACCAACCCAGTTTAACCAGATTTTAACTACAAAGCACCTAAAGACTTCCACTCGTTTCTGCATTTAAAAAAAAAAATCTTGGCATGACATGACAAGAACTCAAGATGGTCGTGTTGCAGCGGTTATCAGATCAGGTGTTAAATTTCTATGAGAATGGAATTTAAAATTGGTTGTACAATTGCTTTAGTATTGGTAGAAATTATATTGAATATCTGGTTCAAATACAGGATTTCATGTAAAAATAAATTGATAAAAAGTTCATTTGTGTGTTTTAATTTCAAACAATACTTACCTAAAGCACACTTCATAGTAATATTTTTTATTAAGAAATGATTATGATGTTACAGTTTGTTAAACACGTAGCTTTCTTTAAAATGTATGAATTTCTAAAAATCAATATACTGCGTTTACTAGAATTCAAGCAGCTTTGTTTAAAATTTACACGTACCAATAAAATACTACCATGCGGGTTTTTCTTTAACTAAAAACGCCCAAAAGAGAATAAATGAGACCCGATTAAGAAGGAAGTGGTACTAAAACATGCATTTCCCATAAATCCATTAGGTGTTTACATGAGTAGTACTTCAAGCCATTATTGATTTTTCTCATCCTTATTCTTTACCTATGTACGTAAGCAAAGAACTGTTCAGTAGCCCAATATATTTGAATACAAAATTTCTTAACTTAGCTATCAATCAAGTTACATAACTTTGATAGATGTTGCTTGTATTTATATTTAGACCCAATTTAACATTTTATAAATTTATTATATATTGGTAATTTCTCAGATAAGTACGATATATAGAGTGAAAAAATAATTTTACAACAAAAAGCTTTTCTTGCCTTGAACAAGTACTAGCTGATAACTTCTTAAACCGTGCCATTAATAAAGATCGTTATTTAAAAATATTTTTGAACTTATTTAGAGGTTATAATCTGATAAACAAGGAAGTGTAAACGATTAACTGAATGAGTAAGCTTATCCAAATAAAATTATATTGGTTGCAAGTGTAGGTTTTGCTTATTTTTTAAAAAAATATTTGTTTGTTTTTCGATCTCATCGTAATGTGACAAGATCAATTCTATCCATTGCACGTTATTGTTTTACTAGTTTACTAATATTTCGTTTAGAAAACACGTATATATATCGTTAATATTACTGGGGTACAAGAATCGAACAACTTTTTCCTTCAAAATATATCGTGTGAGTTTCTTGTTCTCAGAATATCATCCATTGATCCGTATGTTGCTCACTCCAACAGTCCTCTTGTATTGATTTCCACAGTTTTATTACTTTTGACAAAATTCTCAGCTGCATGAATACATGAATTAATTTGGCACAATTATAGGTTTTATCTATCTGATAATAATAAATTTCTGATAAAGGGTTTGCAAAATAAAAATAAAACTTTTAGTTTGATATGCTTTAATTTATTAATATTACATAAGTAATAAATACTATTACATCATGTGACAAAAATAACTGTATTTTATTATTTCGGATTCGCATATTCGTACTCAATGTTTTACATGTGCAAACATTCACACAACACTCAAACATACACGCATATTGTCTGTACATTACGTTACTTATATTAAAAGATATGAGTTATCTTCAGAATTAAATTTATTTTAACAATACAAGGATATGAAAATAATTTAATAAATATCTGAAAAAGATTTTTTTAAATTAAAATTTATTTCTAAATGACTTAATAATAACAATAACAGTTACCTAAAAATATCGCACGCTTAATTTTCTTAGTTATAAAAACTTTAGTATGTTCTATGTTATATCTTATTCTGTATAAATGAAAATTATTTAAATCACAAAGAAAAATCTACGTTAAAAGTGTCTATCATTTAATGGAGGTAATCGTCAATAAAAGTTTTAGTAGACCTGGATGTTTTTTTAAATTATTTGGTTGTCCAGATTCATAACACGGTTTACAATCACTTCCAATGTTCTGATTTCAAAATCAGTTCTTAGAATCTAATTTGTAATATTCTTTAAAACATCTCTAATACGATTTTGTAGAGTTTAAACAATTATTCAGATATAAATACAGTTCTATAATTTGATGATTATATCTTTTACGGTTTTGACGTATAGGTAACTATTTCAGATGATTTATTTCTTTATTATTTATTATTATTTATTTAGATGATTGATTTTTATCAATTATTAAGTGGGAACTTACAAACTCTCCGAGAAAAGTAAGAAATATTTTGTAACCGTTGTCATTAATGAGAATCATGGTGTCTGAGTTTTTCGGGACAGGATTTGCCTCGGTGGACTTTTTTGAATGAGGTTTAATAATATATTATCTGAGAGATATGCAAAACGGATGTCGTAGATGATTTAATTCTAAGATTCTGTTTTCCATTACAACGCTTGTCCGGACACGGCTAATTGCACTCGAGAACTCTTGAATAGTTTTGGATCATCAGTTATACGGTCCAGTTTGTATATTTATCAACTACCAATTGGATTTCCATGGTGACGGGTAAATACAAGCAGTTTCAAATGAGTCATTGAAGTTTAACTGAAGGAAACTTTTATGACAATGAAAATAACTAGCTTTTTTTAATTGAAGTAACTTTCTGGACTGTTATTGTATGTTTATGTAATTACCACGTCAAAGGAAATATTTTTTAGATTAAAATAGGATAGTGTCTCTCAAATTTACACAAACAATAGGATTCGGTAAATTACAACAAACACCAAACAACCATCATCAGTAATCATAGTGATGTAAGGATAAATTTACAATTTAATTACAAAACAACATTGACAACAGAATGAAATTATACTGCAGTTGTGACATGAATTCAAACATATCTAATTTTGTACGTAGTTCTCATTCAACGTCACTTTCCACTTCCATGATTTTTTTGTACAGTTCTTCACGAAATTTTAGATAATCACTATATTATATTTTGAAAAAGTCCTAACTTTAATATAATCAAAGGTCAAATCAAAATAGGTAACATACTATTGGGACCATATTTTTTTCATTTGATTTATTTCAATTTACAACTGCCCAACCGTTTACATTAATAATATTCCGCTGCCTCACAATACTCAAACACGCTATTTAGACTTACACTTGGACAGAAAAACTTACAAGGAACGCACATGTTACACACACACGCCACAAAAAACTCAAAACACGCTTCTATCAACTGAAACGCTTACTCGATAGCCGTTCTAAATTAAACATGTCACACAAATTATCAATCTACAAGACAGTCTTAAGACCAATCTGTATATATGGAGTTCAACTTTGGGGATCTGTTAAACCTTCACAGGTGAAACGTATACAAGCGATTCAGAACAAGATTCTACGAACGATAAAGCAATGCCCCTTTTACATCACAAACTCAATGTTGCACAAAGACTTACAAATCCCATTCGTAATTAATGTCGCAAAACAACTATAAAGTCGATGCATGAACAATTTGAATTACATGACAACCCCTCCATACAAAACGTTACACTAGAGCGATACCGGGTGCTCAGCGCAGACGTTTGAAGCGCCTCTAGCCAAGAGATCTTCTTGACCAACTATAGGACTGTGATGATGACTGCACGCTCCTTCAAGTAAATCAAGTTTTGGAACATTAGCTTCACATTTAGAAATTGTTTTATTAATATAATATCAGATACTAAATTTCGATTGAAAGGGTCAAAAACAAATTACAACTGAACCCGCCGGGTTGATCTAGAGGTAAAGTCGTCGCCGCGTGTCAGCTGTTTAACAGCTGATTTTTGGAGACGAAATTCCCTGGTTCAAATTCTAGTAAAGCTAGTTACTTTTTATACATATTTGAATTCTAGACAGTGGTTACCGGTGTACTTTGATGGTTAAGGTTTAATTAATAACCATACTCTCTCAGGAATTGTCGCCCTGTGTTAGCATAACACTACACATCATACATATCACCCTCATCTCATTGGGTCATGGGGTGGCTTATTGCTCTTGAATTAAGCAGATTGTAACGGACACATTTTGTCCAGTTTGAGAAATTTACAACTGTGAAGATCTGCACAACTAGTAATAGTTTAAAGTTTTTATCTTATCTTAATACTCGTGAAAAAAAAAACTACTTAGCACCAGGATTCTCGCCTTTAAATGTTACAAAATTGAATGTTATAACTAAACACTTAAATTTAACGAGATGTTAATTAAATATGGATGCAACGACAATATTTAAATGTTACGAGATTGAATTAGTTTGTTAACAGTTTTCTTTTACTGAAAACTTATTAGACGATCAGTACATTTTATCCCAAATATTTCCTCCTTTTTGTAGAGTAACCAATTAGAGTTACCTGATATTTGTGAAAAGTTCATATCGCCTATTAGTTGGTTGTTGTTAATAAATTTTTAATTAGATCGCTGTTACGTCTGGTGGATTGTTTCACTTATGCAAGGGATGTTAAGATCAATGTGGAGTGTAAGACTTGAAACGTATAAAGGAGAGTCAATAACTGTCCTCAGCATTTTCATTGAAAACTATATAGTTTATCCATAATCGAGGGATAAGCTGAGCCATAAATCCTGATTCCAAACACCCACATTGGTTTAAAAAAGGATTTATAAAAAAGTAATTCAAGATGAGGGTATAGGTAACCGATTAGATGTTTGCGCCTGCTATAAAAAGCTTGGCGCTTCACGTTCACAAAATCGTTTCGTAAAAGCCTTGTATCGATATTCAATCTGAAATAATGAATTTTATGTTATAGAAAAGTTATACAAAAATATTGTAGGGCTGGTTTAATATTAAAATATCATAAATATTGAAAATAAGTTCGTTATTCAAGTTGATATACAGACAGGTTTTCCTATTCTGATAAACTTCTAAACTTATTTACTAATTAAATCATAGAAAACTTTATAATATTTTTCTTATTATCTAACTCGTATTCTAATAATAAATAATATTTCTTATAAATATTAATCATTTTTGTATTACTTTTAATAATATAAATAATTTTATTATTATATACAATCACTTTACAGTTTACATTACATCAAATTATAAAATGCACTTAATAAATAATATTCTTACATATTACATACACGCGTATTAATTTTTGATTTCTAGAGAAACAAAGTCATTAAGTTTCTTACTTGGATATGTTTCATTAATGAAATATTTTTATTAGTACAATTTTTATGACGTAGTTATTTTATTTTAAACAAAGTTATTTTATTTGAAAAAAAATATTTTACGGAAAATTAATATTATTTAAGTGTAAATAGCTACATACAGGTAGGACTTGCCTGATTAATAATAAAAATAATATTGATGTTCTACATAATTTTTGTTAACATAATGTTTTTTATGTAAATTACCTTAAAGCTACACATTGTTAATACGAGTACAAACAAAACATAAATAATAATTATTACTTGCTTTTTTAAAAAAAATATTATTGCATTATGTGGTGTTTCAATTTGTTTATAAAAATTTTCGATTTTAAAAAACTGATGTAATATTATTAGAAAATAATATTATTTGATTTTTTTGAATGAAAAATCTCTACTCAGTTAATAGGAAATTTTATATTATCAAGTTATCGATAACAAAATATTAAAAGTAAAATTTAGAAGATAACAAATTAAATCTAAAAATATTATCAGAAATATAACAACAGACCAGCTTCCAAGGTTTTATTCAAATTGTTTATCATTAGATTTTATCTTAAATTAAAAGAGGTTTCTTTGCTTGGTTTGTGGTTTAGCCTGTTTTCGTTAACCAAATAACTTTATAACATTTTGAACAAATTAGATGTGGTTTACGGTACACTTCGTTATTTATATTATTTCACATTAAATTTTCGTAAAATTAAATTCATATAGAATTTAATTTGTAAAGAAAACTATTTTATTGTTCTAACATTTTATAAAAAAATCATGATGTATTTATAGTTAGTTATACAAGTTTCATAAATATACAAGACTTCGACTAACTGTTTAAAAATAGCGCAAGCGCACAGCAAAATAATGTTTGGCTTGCCTGAAAATAGTTTTGAATCATCATACTCACTTATAACTTGTCAGCTAGTGTCGTTGAATATTATTCATGGACATGTATAATATTGTAAAAAAATATAAATAATTTCAAAGTTTAATTTAAATGAAAGTCTGGAAGTACGGCACTTTTCAATTGCTCCACCATAAAATACTGGTTAGCTGGCACTTTACTTTCTCCGTGCAACAAGAAAATTGTTTTGATAAGTTGGCAGCAGCAGATATAACATTCTTTGTTTACTATGACAGTTCTTGTTTTTTTAGGGCTTGTCTGTTGTTTTACGTGAATTGAAGAAGAACCAAGGTATAAAAGTATTAGTATTAGACATTTATGAGTATTGAAGAGGAATCAGAGTGTAAAAGAAGTATACCTGAATTTAATGCTAAGTTTCCTGGTTTGTCGTTACCGACAAATCAACATTGCAAAATATAGGTAACCAAGTTAAAACAACAGGAAGAGTTATGCACAAGAGTCTGGTTGGCTACGATCCACTTGTAATGAAGGAACCCTATAAAAGGTTTCTGAAACTTTTGTAGCCAGTCATGATAAATTGATTCCAAAGGCTTTTTTGAATTAAGAAAATTACGAATAAGCTTACAAAGAATTCTACAAAATTAATTTAAGATTTTTTTTAAATTTGAGGCGTACCGTTCATCTTCAATCCCGGTCATCATGATAAGTGGCATGCTTTTCATGAGGATCATGGTACGCAATTGCTGTTCTGTGAGTTAGTCGCTGACTGTAATAAACCCAGTACAAACCTTTTGAGACCAAGTTTGTGGTGTGATAAAGCGTGCTTCAAACGTAATTGTTAACAATCATAATTTTCTATACAGACTTGATAAAAATCCTTATAATATAATCCAAGCAACGCTGAATATTCCTGGTGTTATGGTAAGGAGAGGGATTTTGAGTTTTGTATTAATAGGATCTTATTTTGTGAGGAAAATGTTAATAGGAAAACCTACTGAATTACTGAGGGAAGTGGTGTTTTTAGAACTAACAAAATAGTATTCTTCTTCTTCTTTCTTGTCATAGATTATGCCTTACGACCAGTTCTGAAATTTTTTTTATCTATTTTGCAGCCTACCCACATCTCTTCGTCTATCAGAAATGCAGTTTATAGCTCGTTTCGTTTATCTGTCCTCACTCATTTGTATGAAATTTTCTTCAATTTTTCACTGTATTTACCAACTGTTTCTAAGAGAGAGGAGACATTTAAATGGGCCCGAAATTACTAATTTTTAATAAATATGATCTACCAAACTACACCCCTAAACTCTTCTCATAAACTTAATTTCCGCTGTTTAAATCTTACGTTCATCTTTCCTCCTAAGTACCCAGGAATCACTACCGTACAATATTTAAACAGCCAAAGCCTTGTATATTTGTGCAATCTTTCAACTGCCAACAAGATAGGGCACCAGCCCACTTTACAACAGAAGTTTGAATTTTGAGAATTTACATTTTCGTATGGTAAAGTGACACACGCCACTTTGTAGTTTGATTAACTACGGATAGGTCATGATCAATACATAAATCAAATAGAGATTTTAAAATTTTAATTTAACGTTTACATTAATTAAATTAATTATTTATCAATTGAGGCATGCAGTTTCAAAACGTCATTTGTCCACCCTCGGTTGGAATGGAGGTTTTTATTTTATGGTATTCTCTATGCGTTTCTCTATGTAATGCACACTTCTTTTCCAACAAAATGTCTTTTAATAATTTAAAAAAATACTTTGAAATACGGGTTTTGAATCAAACTGTCTTTTGTCCAGTCTTCAATGGCGGCCATAAAATACTGACACAAGATAGTGAATTTTAGTTTCAAACTGTCCGTTGATCAATACCTTTTAATTAACCTCAGTCACTTTAGTTTCAAAATGTCTCTTGTTCATTCTGCTAGCATTCGTATTACTGATGAGAAAAAGAATTGAAATAAAATAAACTGCATAAATGTTTTTATGTTTCTTGTATAATATCAAAAGTGGTAACCCTGCTAATCAGCTGGGACAACTTTATAACTGATTCGAACGATAGGTTATGTTTCTATGTTTATCGAAAGTTTGACGGTTTTTGACTTTGGTGATGGATGGGAAGAAAATCGTAGCCTGCAATTCTACAGTGATATCATATTTCACAGAGAGACGACTGATGAAGCCTCTGAAGATGAATTAGAAGGTGGAATGATGGACGATGCTGATGATATATAATTATGTTAAGAATTTTAATAAGTTAATAGTATTGGTTTTTTATTAATGTTTTCTATAAGTTAAGTTTTATGTTGTATCAATGACTAAGGACTGCCAAATTTTCATATAATTTTTATATTTTCATGTTTTTAAAATATAAGTATCTAGTAGTAGACATAGTTAATCTTACAAAAATATAGTCATTAGTATTTTTATTTCTGTAAATAAAAGGTAATTTTCTTTAAAATTTACTTTTACTCGTAAGTTTAGAAACAAAACTTCCTTTGTCCATTGTTTTTATTTTCAAAATGTCTCATGTCCATCCTTTGGTTTCAAAACGTCCCTTGTACAAACTAATTTGCTTAATTAAATAAAAACTGCTGATTTTAAAGCGATAATATTTACCATGAATGCAAATGAGTGTTAAAGAGATAATGTAAAAATAATTTCAAAGTTATATTTAAAAATTTCTCCACCTCAAAATGATTTTCTTAATTTCTCACAAATGAAAGAAAACGGACAAAGGACAGTTTGAAAACAAGCTCCTCAATTAATTAATCAATGTCACATATTGTTGAACTTTTAATGATTCATGTGAAAATATGAATAAAAAAACTAATTTTTTTGAGAAAATATTCAAATTATGAATTTAAAAAATACCGTATTTTTGAATTTGATCTCATTTAAATAAATGTAAATATAAATTAACAACTCTAAATAGATTAAGAAATTAGTTTTAAATCTTAATTTTATTTCAAAACCTTTTATGTTTTAACATGACGAGTACAGTGTTTGTTTATACAATAATAAAATCGGCGTTAAATATTAATTAAACGATTACATTTATGCACAATGTTCTTATGAAAGAGCACTTGGGTTAACTCACTCCCCTGTTAACAATAATATTTTTAACAGAGTACAGTATTCTGTTAACTCATTTCTTGGGTTATTTTCTATTTTCTAATCTATTGTGTTTCCTGTTAACTTTATTCTTTAAAATGTTACCACCTCCCTGATTAAGTCATTACAAATTTGATGCTTAAAAAATAACTCAAATATTTATAAAGCTGCATATATATTTTTCTGTAAATTATGTAATATTATTAAAAATTCAAACACGTAGAGAAACAAGCACTTTTTTTTAAAAAACAACAAACCTATGTATAAATATAGAATCACGTAAGAGCCATGTAATCTCAAAAGAAATAAAGACCAGATTGAAGTGAAGAAGTGGGAGGTTCCGCTTCAACTTTACTTGGGTTGCTGATTTGGGGATTGAAGAGGAAAAACGTTGTAAAATTCCCACAGGAGTTCGTTGTAAGTGGACAACCTGGGGGAGTCCCAAACTGTACCACGTGAATCACCAATGAATACGTTAAATAAAAATCCCTTGAAACATGGCTGCTAACGCTGTAAAATACCAACTAACTTTTTGACTCTATTCAAAATAAAAAGTCTTTTTGTATTATTTAATTTAAAAAATTTTCTTTCTAAAAAAATATATTATTTAATATTTTTGGTAAACAAATAAATACATAAATTATCAATTTTGGAAAATAATTTACTTTTATAACTGAACATATTTTGAATAGATCCACTGCATCAATGAGTTTCATTTTTCATTAATGAAAACGTTTTTACGATAAAAATATCTTAATAATAATGAAATTATATTTTTGGTCCAGTTTTCTTGGAATCAGTAAAATTGTCTGTTAGTAATAGAATTTAGAGTATAAAGCTCCAATATTTAAGACACAACATGCGGAATGAATCAGGATATTCGTTACAAGCCATTCTGCAAGGGGAAATTATTTGGAAAATGAGGATCTGCCAGGAGAAGAATGTATTAGCTTAGAAATTTGAGTACCTGGTTTAGAAAACTTCAGAAAACCTATTTCACAGTGTAACGAACGAAGTGGAACTTGCTATGATGGTCGCAAATATTCGGAACGGATAGACACGTCTTGAAAAAAAAAATCAAATTTACGCCAACAAAAACAAAACTGTTAGTAATATTAGACAATGCCCCCCTACGTTGTAAATTAGTCTAATCTTCTAAATGCTTGACAGCTTGGTTTTTTTGTAACTTTGATGGGGTATCTGACTTTAACGATTGGTCAAAACTTCTAGTTACAAGTCAAAACTTGTAATAATTTCCAGACCCTCGCCAGGAATTTAACCCGGTACCTTCACGTTTAGGTTAGTGCACTACTACTACGCTACAGAGGCGGCCAATGATAATGTTTAATTTTCAGTTTTTCTGTGTTGGCATGTAGATTGTAATTTTTCGGTTTGAATAAAAAAAATTTAAAAGTACAATTTTTCTAGACGTTTAACTAAGACAAATAAACATTGAAATTTTATATAAATTAACTTAAAAGATAATGTGAGAAATACATTAGACATGTTAGATATTAATTGAATTGCATCATTATATAAAATTGGGATTTAAACTTATTACTTTATTTTAATTTTACAAATATACGAGTAAATCAGCATATCCGTTATTATGAAATTAAAATTATCTGAATGAAGATATAACGATATTAAATAGACTAACGGTACTTTCTCAGTATAGTAAAGTTTGCTCATATCTCATATCATCCGAAATATTAAGGAATCCTTATGAACAGTAAGCTTGGAATTTAATAAAGGGTTTGGAATCGACGTCTTGTACAACGAACGTTGGATGCTGTGTTGAACGGTGAAGTGCATCTGAACGTCTTTACATTGTTTACCCGTAGTCCTAATAACAAATATGTTGAGAAAGTTTAATATTCCTTTATACTTTCCTTTTAAGGTCTGTATCAGATTGAGGTAGATACTTACTTGTGCGCTATTTATTTCAGTGGAATAAAAGATTCTATAAAAGATTTTCAGACCCACTATTATTAATAATTTATTAGAGAAAAGTAACGTTTTTTTAGAATATACGAGGCATTATATTTGAAACTACCCAACTAATTTCAAAAATTATTTTATTGTTAGAAATTTTAGAACTTCTAATGAAACATGGGTTGTAACGTTTAGCATTTAAAAAAAATTAAGATTGCGTAAATGAGGTAATATTTATTTTTAAATTATTTGTTTGGAAAGTTAGTCATTTGGGAGGATTTATTCATTTTATGTATTAGTAATTTAACATCTATTTTGTGTGCAATGTATCATAATATTCAGTTAGTTATCAGGTATGGTCCATCGCCCTAAAATATTACCCTTTCTTTCCTTCTATCCTTTACTCGTTCCTTTGTAACAATTTTTACGGTACGGATATTCAAAAAGTATTTATATTTCCAATTTCAGCATACGTAAACCTGCCAAAAATCAAAGAGATAGTAAAAGTTTTTTTCTCTTTAATTCTTTATTTACAACTGTAAAATTTTACAACAATCAAATGTGATGATTATGATAATAATTTAAACGACATGATAGGCATTAGAGGGGTAGGGTCCCCATTGGTGCCTCCTCAAGAATGAAATTTGTGTATCAAATTACCAGGTCTTTACTCCAGCGTCTTTTAAGGCGCTACTTTTACTTTTCCTTATAACATATTCAGTCAATTCTCCTCTTCCACAGGTGATTAATATTAATTTTAACAAGATCCCTATTTCCAGTAGGCTATTAATTGGCTCTATTTGTACAGAAGTAATTTTGCCTTTAATATGTAAGGTTGTGGACGAAATGAAATGAATTTCGATTAGTTTGCCGAAAGCTCAGTGAAGTGGGGTTGCTAATTTGTATGCACACATTGCTTCTTTCTAGTGTTATTTTAAATTACGATAGCCCTCCAGAATGAGAGATTGCATTGAAACATATTTCTAAATACATAATAACTAAAATTACGAGAGGAGTTAGTTATACCACTGAAACAATAAAATGCAAGATAACTGTTTTAATTAAAGCAATGCAATGTAATTTATTAGCAAAATTTTATATTTCTTTTAAGTTGTATACGATCTTTAAGGGTAACTTATAATAATTGAAAAGCTAAATGGATGAAGGTACTATGTAACATGTTTGGAATAGATGAAGGCGTTACGTGCATATTTAGTCACGTGTATGTGTGGCAAGGAATGCATCACAACAGTTTACGTAGCCTAAATACTAACAGTTAAGGGTTAAAATAACTTGACGCTTCGTTCAATAGAATGCACCACAATCTCATAGAGATTATCTTTTTGAATATTTCTCTCATAATGATTATTTCTTAAAAATATCTTTTGAAAAATTTTGAATTGTATTATCCAATTACTAATAATTAAAGAGCTTTCAAAGAATACAGTGTAAAATACAGATTTCTAAAGGATGAAGATTTTACAATATGTGTACAAAAAATATATAAGAAAAGTTTTTAATTGTATAATGTAAATTTTCATGTACAAGTATTATTTAGGTAGCAAAATTTAAAAAATTAGACAATCCTCCAAAAACGAAAAGGGAGCCATGGTACTTTGATCACATTATTTTCAAACGTAATTTTCTAAGATCTTCGTTTGATCACTATCACAACCTTTTTTTATTTATATAAATATACAACGTGAGTTAATAAACTAGCAGTATTTATTAAAATTTATGATAATGTACGTGTATAATATCCGGTTTTTTTGACTCAGGAATCACCCAGTGGAAAATATTTGTCAGTAATTTATATTATTAGATCCTAATAACATCTTTTTAACCTCCGTTGTATGTTTTGTGGTAGGCTTGGATGTGACAATGTTTATATCTATATATTTGTGTGATTGCTTAAAATTAAAACTAGTGCAAAATGTTTAGAATGACCATGTAATTTGTGTACGTTGAGGTTACGATATATGATAGAATTTCGTTCACAGATTAGATATAATTAAACATAAAATCCTTGTTTTGAAATGCATTTGGTTTTTTGTTTTATTTCTTTACCAAAATATAGAAAAGCTCCAACCATCCACTTCATATGGTGCAGAAGGTAGAACTAATTCTTTGATCTTTGATTCAGCAATTTTTATGTCTTGTATTGTATTTTCACGTCCGTGTTCTGTTTAGTAAAATAAGGCCTCAATAATTAACTGCATCTGCCCAAGGTATTGGATTATTGTGATAGTCTACGTGCGGATAAGTTTTCCTACGAAGTGTTAATATTATAATGTGGTGTAAGTGTTTTTTGTTTTATTTGACCAGTGAAAAATTAAATTTAAATAATGAAGATCAAATTTTACTGACTAGTAAACATGTATTCATAAAATAATATAAATTAGGCTATTTTATAACAAATAAATTAAATTATATTTCCGTGATGTTTGAAAAATTTTATAGTCTATTAATTTTTAAAAAAATTTATGTGTATTTAAATATTGTCCAGTTTAATCTCAACGACATTGAAAACAAAATGTGAATTCAGGGAGGTGGTTTAAAAGTTTTAATTATTTTGTTTGGTTAGAAGAGCACTTATGGATCAGCAGCTGTTCGGTGAACACGGTGCAGTAATTCAGATTTAACACAATGACATTTTATTATCCATTCAACATTGACAAACACCGAATGTGAATGTTCATCCGAAGGTGAATCCGACGTCCACACAGGATTTCCAGTTAAAGGGTCGTCACTAACATTGTATTGCGGGCACAATAATTCTACACGTAACGTGTGACTCAAATCCGGTGTACAAGGTCCTTTGCATCTACCGCAATATCGTGGTCTAAAACGTCGTCGACTTCTACAGCCTCCAACTTCTAAATGTTGTTTTCGGGCTGTTCTTTCAGTTGCTTTACATTCATGTCCCTTCTGAAAATTAAAACATTATAACAGGTCTTTATCAAAATTGTCATTGTATAAGCCTAGCTAAAATACAAAATTAATTATTATCTAACATATTTACTTCCAGTAATTTTATTATCTCTCTAAATATAACTAGTGAAAATTTAGACCAACGAATAAAAAAATTGTTAAACCTAGTTTTAAAGTTAAACAACATTCATCTGGTTACCGAAAACAACTTTAACATAAAAATTATATTTTTCAATCATTGATACTCATTTTATCCGTACACATAAGCCTCTACTACGTTAAGAACGATGAATAAGACTTTCTCATAGAATAAGATTAGACCGCTGTTTTGTATTCTTGGTATGGTGTTGCTCCATGGGGTAAATGTAACAGGAGCAAGATTTTTATTATAATATAAGACATCACCAATAATACTCTAAACAACAAACTACTTTATTTAAATTTACAGCACAAATTTTCGACTGATCGACAATAAACAAGTCCAATATCTATACATATAGGTTACTAGGCAGGCCTTTCAGAAGGTTACAAATGGAAACACAGTATAAACAACAAATAAACTTTAAAATCTGTGAGTCTAGTTATTTATAAAATATGACGTATATCAAGGTGAAGACTAGAGTGCTGAACTGGAATAAAAGTAAATGACTCCAGGGATTCGAGATACAGTGGTATAAGATTGCTGCGGACACAATGGACGTAAACAGTGGGGAACACGGAATCGTTGGTCAAATGAAATGAAATAAAACGATGAAAGTTGTGAATACTGTGAAATGTCAAAACTGGAATATTTTGGTTGTGATAAGAGGGAATAATATAGAATGCTGCAGAATATCATTCAGGGAACAATAGAGGGCAAAAGTGCAGTCCAATTTATTTTTTACGCCCGACTTGCATTTACAGGTTAAGCAGATGATGAGCAGGATGATAGATGAAGATAAATGATAAAAAATGCCAGAATTTACCGGGAATCGAACCCAGGACCCCGGCAAAAAAGCCAGTTGTTATAACCACTAAGCTAAAGGGTACTCAAATGCGGTCTAGGTCAATGAAGATCATCATGGTTGAAGAATCTTCGGGTCTGGTATATTTTCAGTTGGGTTACCCGATTTTTGTCAGGTAATTGAAAAAATTTGAGTTGTCTTCGTAGTATAGTTTTCTTGGAGGACAGGGAACCTGAAGAAGATTACTCCCAAAAATTATTTTGTTCCATAAACTCCCTTATTTTACATCCCGTAAAAAATCTAGAATACTACAAGGTAATAAACTATTATATTTTAATCAAAACAGCAAAATTCGAATACCTGTGATTTTTTAAAGTTGTATTAAAGCCAGACTAATTTAATAATACAAATTTCTACCCAGTCTTTATATGGGCAGACTAAGTACCTGGTTCAAGGAGTCACCAAGGGATAAAACAATTACTCATAAGAAAGTAGACCAAGAACTATTTTAAAAAAGTAATTAACTGTACTTTAACCACCGCATATTTTGAAATAACAGAGAAGGCCTAATTAATGATTTACACTTTGTATTATGCACCAGCATTGCTATATGGAGTGAAAACGTGGGGGATGAATGAAAGGAATTATAGTAGGTTACATGCAGGAGAGATGAATTTCTTAAGAGCAATAAAGGGTAGGACAAGGAGAGATAGAATGAAGAATACCGAGATTAGAGTGGAGCTGAATGTGGAAAGTATGAGGAAAAGGGTGGAGAAAAATGAGGATAAGATGGTATTTGCCATGTGAAGAGAAAGGGGGAGGAAAGGTTGCCAGGAAGGATGGAAGAAGGATGGGTGGGCGGATCGAGATCAAGAGGACCACCAAGAAAAAGACGGAAGAATGAAATTAAGAGGAGTGTGGAGGGACGGAGATTTAACTGGGAACGAATAGAGGAGGAGAAATGGTGAACGGACAAAAAAATGGAGAGGCTTCGTGAACACCCAGACCCGGCGATAGCTGGAACGGCCACTGGATATGTATGTATCTTTTGAAACATTCATTCTCAACCTAGTGTTCCAATTTTTGGAGGATTTAGGTGCCCTCTGTTAGTTTGGGGGGTACCTAAGTTGCCTTGCCCAGGGAGCTACAAACCTAAGCCCAGATTCTGATTAAAAATATTGAAAAATGTATTAAAAAAGTCTGGTTTAAATACTGATGTACTTTTAACATTTAAAGTTTTTATTTGCTTACTGATTACGTACCCTGACGTGATGTCTTCTATCATGCCATGGATGTATTCTTGATTGTGTGCAAGGCCTTAATTGGCAAAGGCGTGTTTCATTACGCGGTACACACTGTGGATTGTTAGAGGTCAAACGATGAGACACTCCAAGTCCACATTCTTCTGAACACCTGCTCCAAGGAGTTGTTACTGGAACGCATTCCGGTACTGAAATACAAAAATAAAATTCATTCAAGAACAGAAAATTCTCCCAGAAAGTTTAATTTATTTGATACTAGTATCAGGAAATCACAATTCAAATTTTAAAATAAGTTTGAAACTAGAACTGGATCAAAAAATGGTTCATGGTTAAAGGAATAATGAACCATTTGATAATCCTATACACTAATAATATGATTCTAATAATTCGCAGATTTACAGAATCCTGCTGGTAGAACTGTAGAAAGAAATTGAAAATATACGTTTAAAAATAATTAGAGAAGTTAAAACGTTACGATCTACCAAAATAAAAACGGAAATATTATGGGTGACTCTTGTATAGCGTATCAAAGAATCTAGTTTAGTCAGTGTTGTTCAATTAATTAGTGAATTATTATTTTGGTCATATCACAAAATACGGCAAAAGAACTAAAATAAAGAGCGCTTGAGATCACTGTTGTTTGCTTTAGTCCGGCAAAGTAAAATCTTGAAAAACCGGAATATTTCTATAACACTAAGAAGTTTCATTTTCAATTAGTGTGTGCTTCCCGTCATCTCATACGTTGCACATTACGATTCTTAACAAAAAGCTTAAGGGACAATTAAATTTAGTATTTCTTTTGTGAAATTTTTATTGAAAACATAATAATATTTGTTTTTAAAATATTATAAAAATTTCTAAATATATTTCCAGGGGTTCCAAAATTTTAATAAATTGCTGAAGCTTGCAGTCATCATTACAGTCCTACAATTGGCCAAGAAAATCCCATGGCTAGAAGCGTTTTAAATATCTGTCCTGAATACTCGCTATCCCCCTAGTGTACATGTATTGTATGAGAGAGTGGTTATCTAATTCAAATTTTTGTGTATTGTCTTGTATTGTTGTTTTGTGACTTCAGTTAAGTAGATATGGTATTTTATTTTTGGTTTATTGGACATCAACTGCGATGGTCATGAGTCCTCAGTATGATGTTTCTAAGTCTTTGTGCAACATTAGATTTGTGACGTAAAAGGGTCATTGGGTTACCGCACATGCGGTAACATACATTATTTTTTGTGCGATAACGCAATGCTTCCCCTTTTGTTTGCTGACGTAGAAGAGGCACTTCGATATTGCACGTAAAAACTTGTTTTGAATCTTTTGTATACGTTTCTTGTGTGAAGAATTAGCAAATCCCTAAAGTTGAACTCCATATGTCCAGATTAGTCTTATAGCTGTCTTTCAAATTGTAAATTGATGAAATGTTTAATTATTTAGAACGTCTATAGAGTAAGCATTTCAGTTGATAGCATTTTACTTTTAATTTAATATTAAATTTAAATTAAAAAATGAGGACATTCGCCAAAAAAATAAAATAAAATAAACTCATATATGTATATGTTAACCAGTATACTTACGTGGTGTTATTGAAATAGCAATGGGCAGGAATATATGACCAAAAAATAAAAAATAAAATAAAATAAACTCATATATGTTAACCAGTATACGTGGTGTTATTGAAATGGCAATGGGCAGGAAATATATTAAGGTCGACGGAATATTGATGGAACAAGGAGATTCAGCAATGAAGGCCCTGCTTAAGGAGATTTAGATGTCATCCACAGACCTGGTGTGACTAAAAACTGTTGGCAGGGATATGACTACGTAGGAACAAACAGGGAGGTCTAATATTCAACACTGAATGAGGACAGGCTGATGAAGAAAAATGTACGAATGTAATTAATTGGTACAGCCATGTAAATTATACCACTAAATTTAAACGGATTTTCTTTTCAATTAAGTTTTTTAATACTGGTAAGGTCATTAGCCTGTAAAACCATCCAATTTTGAAAATTAGACCTAGGTTTATATTGCTTTTTTACGGAAGCCAATAATAGGGTTCTAAGAATTGAATTTTTTTATTTGGATATATCCAGTGGTCAATAGCTATTTATGTTTTTGTAAAGAATCAAAACTATAAATTTAGTTAAAAATAAAAAATATGTAATTTATTGTTAGAAAAATTCATTTGTTTTTTGTGTCAGCAACTTCATATTTTTTTTATCCCGGATAGTATGTATTCGAGTTCGATGTGTTTCAATATTCCTTTTTTAACAAAGCAAACATAAACTGCTCATTCCACTTACCGACCACCACAAATCTTATGAACAATACCGTTGAACTCTTTCGAATGCAAATGAAGGTCTATTCGAATATAGGAACAGAATAGGCTACTCTAATATATGCGGAATGACTGAAATATTTTACTTTAAAATAGACCTTGAATTTCAAGTAAAGTTTTTCAATCTGAAAAAAAGTTTTGCTATTGCTTTCTATTCCTTTTTTTGTAAATTTTCTTTTAAAAAAGTTTAGAAGTTAACGCCCACAGTACCCTAAAGTTAATATGGATAAAATCTAGTGGTGTAATATTTTTGTAAAGAATTTTTATTGATTTTTTTTAGTTTTATAAGTTTAAAAGTTTATTGAAAGGTTAACTCTGCTTCTTAATACGTAACTCAAGTGGAATGGTATTGTAGGTTTTGTTTTTAAACACAGGAATTTGCGATTTTACATTGCACTTTATAATTCAGTTGAATAATTAGCGTAACACTTAATATATTGTGTACTCAAGTATAAGTTGCACAGAAAGGCAAATAAGACATAATTATTCGTTCGTTATTCCACTTCTACAACAATTCGCTTGTTCAACATAAGATTAAAAAATACATATAACTTTATAATTAGGTGCAGAATGATGATACATTTTAGTAAAACATATTTAAAATATGATCATATAAGTTCATCAATTATTCAGTTCACTCGCTATTTGTTTTGATTAATAGCATATTACTTTTGCTTCCACTACATGGGAAGAAAAGATTGTTTTCATAACGATCATTGGAAATTGAGTTTTCACAGGAAATACACGTTTTCAAGCCCCCATTCAAAAAACTTGATTTTTACCGATTTTTCCCTCTGTGTGTGCGGGCGCGCGCGCGCGCGCACGTGTGTGTGGGTGTGTATGTGCGTGTGAAAACAAAATATCTCAAAAACGGCACACCATACAAAGTTAAAACTCAAATTATAAGTTAGATACCATAAAGTAATTCTAAACGAACGTTTTCAGCAAATTGGTCAACCGGAAATAGTAGTTTATTCCTGCGATATTCATAATAACAGCTCCTACGATTTTGTTTAAAAGCATTTTATTTACATATTTTCTGCTCTACAAGATTAGGTAAGTGCCACGTTTGTTGAAATCCGTAGGTGGCTGTGCTCTTGCGATAAATACGTTATTTTTGAAATTGTGGCCTTAATGTACATTTTATGTTAAACGTGTATAATAACCAAAATGTAGAAATCAAAATACCTACAACTTTTATTTCAAAGATTTTTGTCTACAACGCTTAGTTTAGCGTCAATTAGTGTTTTTCTGAATTTTGCTCATTAAAATTAGTACAAAATGGGATGTTTTAGGATTGCTCACGAAGTATGAGTTATACGACAAAAGTCTACATAGTAATTTAAAGTTATAGAAAATAAAAATTTCTGAATTTTCATTTTTTTGGCTTCAATTTAATTTTTATTTACAACTATACAATTTTTTAAGCACAACTAGTAAATGAGATGGAATGAATGATGAATGGCGGGAATATGACGTGAATGTGAATCGATCCAGTGACCGATTTCGGCGTAAAATGTTTCGAGGAATGTGGTACCAATTTTTAATGACAATGATTTATAAACTATAATCGATGATTTTTTTTGAGATGACTTTCTTTTTCATGACATGAAACAGGCATGCCAAGTTAAATTGAAATGTTTCTTGTTTCTTATTTTTATGGTGGTCGGAGAAGATCCCTATTCCACCTTCGTTTCAGTCGTCTGTTAATAGGGGGATCGTTAGTTGGACAGCAAAGAAAAACCTGTTTTTCAAAAATGACCTAATAATTAGAAAATGCGTAGCAGGTAAGAATTTTAATTTTGCAAGCAAGCCATCATGCCATACACAGTCAAATGCTTGTGCTACATCTAGAAAGACAGAAGTGATAACATTTTTACGCTCAAAGGCACAAGCGATAAAATCGAATACCCTATCCAGTTGATGGATGGTTGAGTGAGATCTGCGGAAACCAAGTTTATGGTCTGGGAGTACTTTGTTGTCTTAGAGTATAACTACTAATCTGTTCAGGAGAAGTTTCTTAAATAATTTAGAGCGTAATGGTAATAAAGAAGTGGGCCTATAAGATGTAACCTGTTCAAGCGGTTTTCCAGGTTTAAAGATCATTATAATTTGGAAAATTTTCCATTGTATTTTCATTTTAAAGATTTTATCAACTTAGCGTCAATATTAGTCGTTTTCCGTATTTTTAAGTCGATTAGAGGTGGTTGGTTTTTGTTTAGCGTACCTAATTAACTCATGATTAAAATTACCGTATTATGTTTTTTTTTTAATTTTACATTCCTTACATATTATTATTATTTACATTGAAAAGAGAAATTCAGGTGCATGTTTGTCACCAGATTTTTTGTTGAATATATCCAGATTTTATTCAGGAATTAAATTAAATGGTAAGTTAAAATTTTTAAGTACACGTACTTATAACTGTGTGGCGCTTATGAATGGTCTTACCATCTTATATGACAAGATGTACTTTAAAAGTAATTGGTTTTTGGTTGCACCCTCGCTTGTTGTTACTCTAGTATAAAAAATAATTATTTATTGTTTAATTTGTTCTAGATTGTTATAATTATTATGTTCTTTGTCTTTCGAGGAAGATTAATATTAAAAGCTGCTAGTTTTTATCGTGAGTCAATGTTATGTAAACAGTGGTGAAGTGAATTTTTATAAAAAAAGTTTGTACATAATCCGTTGCGTATTGAAGGAGTTTCTTCACACCAGACAGTTAGCATATGAATATTATCGGGTTGTTAGCTGTAATAAATAATTTATTTGATTGTAAATAGCTATATTTCTTTTTAGTTTATATCGTTAAAGTCTTGGTTACGTTTAAAAATATTTGTAATAAATAATTTTTTCTGTTATTAATTTTAGTAATTTTGTGTTATTTGTAGTTATTATAATGGTAACATTTTTAATAAAGAAGTTATTTTGTAAATAAATAATTGTTATAAAATATTTAAGAAAAGGTTTTGTAAATAACCAAATAACCAAATCCTGAAGGAATAAACGTTACCATAAATTCAATTTATTGTATTCAAGTTTCTCCCAGTTTGTTAGTGTTATCTACTACCCGGAAAAATAGTTATTGAAAGTTATTACGTCGCAATTATTTCGAATTAACGGTGCAATCTCTTCAAATTAATAACTCGACGATAATATAATTACCACATATGTTCAAAACGATGCTTAAATTTATGGTAACTATATATCGTAACGAATCTGTGTAAAATAAACATACTCGTAATAATGGCCTGACAGATTTGTTATATTACCTGACAACTATCATTCCGACATATTACAAGAGGTAGGAAATGTAAATATAGGTTGCCGGGTCGTTAGACTTCCAATTAGTGGGGGATAATAGATGACGTATTGTGAGCTTGGCAGTCGCGGAACTGTTAACACAAGCCTAATGCTAATGTTATAAGCTTATAGTGTGTCAAGAGGGTTAACGTGGTTGGTGAGAGAGATGTATGGAATAATAGAGAGAGAAGATAAAATAGAGTGAGCTGTACTGAACGGCATATTAATTGGAAAGGCGTACAGCAAACGCGTTAACGTTAGTTCTCTCTAACAAGAAGTCAAGAACTGACGAACTGACGTTTCCTAATTGACTATATCTGGCCAACCGGGGCGAAAAGCAGACTGATGTTGCTTGCCTTTCATGTTACGTCTTATATAACTATACCCGTATCCGCACATTCACACATAATACTCAAGAAGTAGACTAGTAAATTCATCATTTTAACTAATTTCCTGACTTTATTGAAAGATCTAAACAAATCAACTTCATAAAAGAAGATTTTCAAAGACCAGTTTCTACAATCTTGTTGGTTTATATGTAATTAACACATTGCTTTATTATCTTGTAAGTAATTGAGTAATTATATCATATATAAAATAACAATTTAATTACTTCCTATACGATAATTAGGCCCGCATGGACAGACGGTTGACCTGGAATACCAACCTAACAATAATGATAAAAAAATTAAAACGTGGTGTTTATTAGTTAACGTAGTCTACAAAGCAAAAGGTTCCGGATTCGATTACCGACTAGGGTATAAAAACAATTACAAATTAAAACCCATATTCCCGTATTCCCGTATTAAAACCCATATTCCTAAATGGCAAGCTGTTGATACGACATTAAATCAACTAAAATCATGGTTTTGTCGAAAGATTTCTTGATCAACTTTCCTGTTTCTAGGATTATGAAAACAACGGTAGAAAAAACAGCGGGATAGAACGAGAAAAAAACAAGCTACAGATTTCATAATTTTAAGTTATTAAGCAATGTACCCAAGGTGTCGGATAAGTGGTTTAAAGAAGTAAAAACGGATATTTAAGATATTAAAATAAATAAAGAAAACATTACAAAGACGTAAATGAAGAATAAAAGCAAGGTTCCGGATGGACGTAAGAAACGAGAAAAGCCATCAATGTCAATGCTAAGAGTGTGAGCTGCAAAAATGCTTCCAGAAATGTCTAAAGTTGGCCAAAGTTAATTTGCCTAAAACGACCCTAAACGAGAAATATCTGGTGTGAAACACTCACACGATTTTCTCTTGCCCGCGTAAATAAGTAAAACTATAACCAATGTACAGTCATTGGTAAACTATGTAAATTGAAAAACATAACATAATATTTCGATCATGAGTGAATGACGTAAACTCAACCTCTGTAGAACTTAAGAATATGCAAAATCACTAACTGAATTTTTCATCAATTTAGTACTTATAAGTTTAATTGTAATATAGCAGTAGTTATAACCTTAATTAATTGTAATTAATTACTTTGTTAATACTGTAAGTTTAAAAAAGTGTTGTCCTTTGTTAATCACTAGATCCCGGAAGGAGCTGAAAAAAGTGGTACAAGGTACAAGGTAAAAGTGGTACAAGGTAGGGTCAAAAAGTCCCGGATTGGTCACACGTAAGCTAGCATTTGTTTGCTGAAAGGGAAGTATTTGTTTGGGAGGTTAGTATCACTACAAGGGAAGGTATTGTGCCATTTAGTAGGCAGTTGATTTCCTGCGTGAGGTTTATGATATTTTAGACGTAGCTTTTTTTTTCTTTAGTTGGATTGTGAAATGTCATCATCAGAGAAGCGTCCCAATATAAAATTCTATGTGTTGCTGGAGAAATTACCCTCGGAGACTCTTGAAATGCTGAAGAAAGCATAAAGAAATGACGCAATGAAGAAAACGGCAGTTTACGAGGGGCATAAGCATTTTCGTGACTGTTGCACAAAAATTAAAGATGACGTTCGGACTGAGTGGTCTTGCACCGCAGATGAGAATGTTGAGCGCGTTCGAGAACTTGACCATGCAAACAGGAAAAACAATCAATAAAGAATTGTACGCAGAAATGTTAAAACGTTTACGAGATGCAATTCGACGAAAATGGCCTGAAAAATGAGCAAATGGGCAGGGAACGATTCGTTTTTGTTGCATGACAATGCCCTGTCACATCGATCCCTAATGGTGAAACAATATCTTGAAAAGAACAATGTCACCACGCTGGAACACCCTCCAATATTTGTCCGATCTTGCACCACCGGATTTTTACCTGTTTCCACAACTGAAAATGACATTAAAGGGACATCATTTTGCTGATTCATCAGAGGTGACGGAAAATGCGACGAAGCAGCTGATAGAACTTTCGAAAAATGGCTTTCAGGAATGTTTCCAACGATTGTATGAACGGTGGAATAAGTACGTAGATCCAGGAGAAGAATATTTTGAAGGAAAATAGGATTAAAAATGTTAAACAACTTTCAATCAATTTCTATTAACCAATTCCGGGAACTTTTTGATCCTACCTCGTATAATTAACATTTTTATTGGACTTGGTACACCTTGTGAGCTTGTGTTTTTGCGAGCTTTGTGTGTCGTTTGGTAGGCCTTCTGGTGGGATGTGAAGTGATGTAATAATGCCAAAACCGATCGCAAAGAGAAATCCGGAGTCCTGGAATAGAAGCTAGTTACGTTGATCTCATTATAATTTTACACATAATTTTTTAAATTTGGGCCAGCCAAACTATATAATGCAACACTCTCGTTCGGAAGTTAATTGGTACTTTATTAATGTAAATTAGTAAATATATTGATTTAAAGAAAAATCATTATTTTCAATTTTTCAAATCTTTATTATGACTGAATTTTCTTTTCTAAAATAAATATGTTATTTTGGTAGACTATAACCTTCAAAGTAGAAAAATTACAAGCTGGCAGAAAGCCACTACGAAGAAGTATAATTCTTAATGCTCCAGTTGGTTTTAGAGTTACTTTTTTTAACATACTTAAAGGAAAACTTTAGTTTTTGAACTTCAAATCAATGATTAATTTAAAAAACCTTTTCACTTGAAATAATAATAATATTATTTTAAAATATATGCATTTTATTGTAATTTTTGCATTAAAATAAATAATTAAACTCTAGTTTTATGTTAAAATTTTAAATTTATATTATTGACTGAGGTTGTCTCAAAAGTTGTAAAAGTAGAACAATACAGTTTTATGAGTGTTTTTGCAATAAATTGCAACATGAGTAATAAAATATTGTTTGACGTGAATACATACAGGATTAGGTATTAAATGTTTCATACCCTTACAAAATATGAATGGATCAAGTACAAAATTTATTTTTATAAGCCGATTTGTCTTTTCTCCTTTTTTGTGAAGACGTTACACGATCTACGGATATCTCTAGGGAACCTCTTATGTGTCACTGATGATTTATAGCGACTTGCCACGCCTCCTAGTGTCCTGTCTCTCGGATTAGTTCCGGGCAGGGATAGGTTCCCGTGGGTTCAAAATAGGGTTAGAATATAAAGTTGACATATACCCATAAATTTAGGCATTAATCTTCATTGAGGTATGATTTCACTACGGCCTTTACCACCAGATGTATTGTTATAACTGAAACTGAATGGAATTATATGCTTTTGACTAATTTCGTAGTTCCATGGACAAAATAAATCAAGTTAATGGAATTTGACAAAGCTATTAACAAGTTATTATCCCTAATCTGCTTAGTTATTACTTTAAACAGTTATAATATATAATTATTACTTATGTTCTTATATCATTAAAAAGTTTTGTTTTTAATGTTTTTACCCATTAGTTTTTTTTGTACATTGGTAATACACATTGTTATGAATGATTCATAATGTTTAATTTTTCCATTAATAATTCCGCCATTTGTTTGTCGGTGCACCAGAACAGGAGTTAGTTACAAATTACTGCTATAAGAAATTTGATAATTTATTACAGCATTTAATAATTTTGGTGCCTCCGTAGTTAAAGTGGTAAGAACACTAGACTGTGCTGCACACTGCATGGTGGAAGGTTCCGGGTTCAATTACCTGTCAAGTTCTGTCATTATTTTACTTTAAAACTCAATGATTCTGTACCATAACTCTTCGCAGTCACTAATAACCAAGGAAGTTGATGTGACTTTAAATAAAAACTAATAAAGATACCGCTTTATACCTCAGAATAATATCGTGATAAACGCCTAAGTTGGAAAACACATACAACAGAACAACAGGAACGCTAAACAATTTTATTGGATACTAGTAAACGGTTGACACAACGTAAGCAATGAACTTTTAATATACAAATCAATAGTTAAACCGATTTGGACGTGTAGAATCCAATTATGGTGTTTAACAAGCCATTCAAACATTGAAATCTTGCAAAGGTTTCAATCGAATTTACACATCATCAAATGACATATAACAACCAACATACTACACCAAAATTTTAACATTTCTACAGTTTAACAAGAAATCGACACATTCAGTACAAATGCCAAAGAAGACTTGAATTTGAAACAAATTTTCTCGCCAATCACTATAAGACAATTCAAATGACACACCCGGACTAAAACGAAGACGTGATATAAATCTAAAAATTCCTCCATTGGCATTAGCGGTTTTTCGTTCCTCATTGTTTGTAAAACGATAACTCATCAACTAATTTTTCTATATAAAACAAGATTTTACATTTTGCTGTAATATAAAAAATTACAATTTTAATAATAATTTACATAGTGTTGTATAACAACTTTTTTATCTACAAGCTCTACGTGAATATTTTCAATAATTTCTCATTACGTAAAAATTTTAATTTATAGAAAATAGGATGAAATAAATAAATTGTTTTCCAAATCGTCCTTTAGAAAGAGCAGACCAAATTAATATTTTAATTACTGATTCATGTTTTGCTCACGTTTCCTTTCTCGCACAATCTCTTCATTCTTTCGAATCTTTCCTTCTTAAGTTGTTAAGTGATTTAAGGTTCACGTCTACCTTTAATTCTCTACCGCAAAGTGCCTTTTTTCTAAACATTTTCGTATTCTGTATGTCTTTTTTGTAGATTTTTACATCTTTTAGGTCATTTAATGTTACTGTGAACCATGCTGGTTTGGTTTTGAAATTTATTATATAACTAAAGATTTGTTTTGTCAATCTGCTATCGTTCATTCTTGCCACATACCCGAAAAATACTTACTTTTATAACTTTTTTGTTTCATTTCATGGATTATGTTTGCAGATTTGTTTGTATATCTCTTTGTTCAAAAGGAGTCTATTGTAACTGTCTTCTTCCTTCTAAGGTCCTAGGATGTTCTGAACTTACTATTCTTTCTAAGCTCATTGTTTTATTGATACCACCTTTTAGCATAATTTAAAGTGTTTCTGCTTCATACAATGCTTTCGGATTTACCAACGTCTGATAATGCCTGATTTTTGTATCCTATAGTAAGTCGTTTTTTGTAATATAGGTCTCTGGTACTCATTGCGCACCCTTCTTTCTAGGCTATCCTGCTCGTTATCGTTTACACTGATCGATTCTTCAAAATATTTGAACACCTTTTTCGTTTAATTTTATTTTGATGATGTAGCTATGTAACTTGGGCAGTTCTTAACATTTGTTATGGCCTCCATCTTGGGAAATTATATTTGTAGACCTATTTTTCCGCTCCAATGATATAATTTTCCGAGGTGTCAGTAATCAGGTCAATGTCGTTAGCAAAAGCTAAACAGTCTACGTAGATAAAATCTTTTCTCCCACCTATCCATATTTTCTCTTAGTATCCGTTTTTCTTCACTCCCTGATTACTTTCTATAAGGCACAGCTAAAAAGCAGTGGTGACAGACGATCACCTTTTCTCACTCGTACATTACTTCAAATTTCTTGGAAAATTCCTCTGTGAATCTTAATCTTGAAGGTGTTCGTTATGGTATCTCTGATTATGTTGGTGTGATATTATTATATTCAAATTCATCCATGTATTCAGGATTAGCTTATTTATTTTTGGACACGTTCAACTCCTTACAGAAAATTACTATTACTTAGTTAATATATTGTGTCAGTTCCTCTTAAAAAAAACATCATTTGCGTTTTTATTTTTAAATGAAATACCCCTAGATTTATTTGGACAAAAATATAAATAATGATATACCTAGTAAGACGCAGTTTTAAATGTACGTAATTAACTAATTGATATATTAATAATAATTACTTGAAATTTCATCTGAATATTGTTATATAAAAATATTTTTAAACTTAAGACCAAATAGCAATTAAAAAAGGAGATAATTATGAATCTTAAATGATCCATCATCCTGGATTAAAATCTAAGCCTGGAGTAATTCCAAATACCGAAGTCATTTCTTCATAGCGCTAAACCTCCCGTCTACTAAATGCAAAAATGGCTAGATTCAGTGGGTTACAAATTTTCTTTTAGTTTTCCTCATTTCCACAGCTTGGTACTCTTTTTCTCATTTTCTGTCTCTTTCGCTTATCTCCTTAATTACACTTCACTTGATGTTACGAAGGAAAAAGGAAAGGCAAGCGGAAGAAGAAAAGCGGACTCTTTTCCTTTCGTCTTTATATTTAGGTTATATTTTCTCTTGTTAACTGATTTTAGAAATAAACTTGAAACGTTGTGGTCGTAAGATTATGTTAACAAATTTATTTTATGACATATTAAAAGAATAAGTTTACATAATAATTTAGATAAACTGGGTACATATAAATTTTTTGGTAACATTTTTATTAAAATAATTAATTTTAAAATAATATTTGTAGTAATAGAAATGGAACACAGAAACACAAACTTGATCTAAACTTTGATCATGGAAAACCATACTTAGGTAGATCTATTTTCCCATCAAGAGTTACTATAAATAGTTTGAGATTTTAAAATTGTAAATAAAGAAATTAACATAGTATTGTAGTGACTTTCGTAACGCAATAAGAAATAAACAAATAAATCAAATAAAATATCACTCAAAATCAGTAATAAGCTATAAATATATTTTCAAAATTATTTATGGTTAATTTACATTAATCACTAATTTTTCTCATTTTTTTTAAGATAAGATAATATTTTTATGTTTTACTAAAGGTAAAATTAACCACAAGAAATTAACTCTGTAGAAAAAAACAATAATTTTCATCAGTTAGTATAAAGCAATAATTTTAATCAGTTATTTTGTGCAGTGAAATGCAACTAAATAAAATACCTGAAAATGAGGATAAAATTTTCCTTAAAATATGTTACAGAAACGGAAAATGAAAATAAATTTTCTACAAAAGTAGAATATATCCATAATTCAAGATATTAGGTACCAAGAAATCTGGTCTAAAGAAACACGAAAATTTAAGAAAAAGATCTTACGGAAGATAATGGCTCTAATAAAGTGATCGTAAAGTCGTGCAACCCATTTTTTTTTTTGCTTTGTAGAAACCACAGTTAAATTTTTGTTAAAAATATTTTAATTAGGGAATTTTTGTATGACAGAATACTGTATGGTAGCATTGCTTGTAATGAGACAAATTGAATGCACACCTGGTGTTGTTTACATTTGAGTCTATTTAAATAAATCTGAATAATTCCAGCTGATTAAGATAATATTTTAAAAAAAATTATTTAATTTACATTAACAGAATATGGTTACTAGGCAACTAAGAAGAAGAAAAGACTTTTGTAAATTATTTTAATGGGGCGTGAAATCTGAAGGGAAGAACATGTTTTTGTAATTGAGCGTCCTATTTAGTTATTTATTATGTCGTTTATACACTCATCCTTTAAAAATAATGATAAAATGTACATTAGAAGGTAAAACAGTTTATCCACCAACGTTCATGTTTATTAAAGAGACAAATTATTCCATTTTATAATCATAATGCTTATCTGGTGAATTTTCAATGGCGGATTTATGAAAACATTGATCGAGACATTCATCTAATAGAATAGTTAAAAGAAATAATTGAGTTGTCGTTAGATTTTTATCATTTAAACCAAATAAAACCAGCAAATTGATTTTACATTATTAAGAACTGGAGCATTATTTTAAAACTGTACTTAAATAATGAAACTTGTGATTATAACCATAAAAATATATTAACTGAATAAAAATCATAATGTATTAATGTGAATGATGTTTTATTGAATGAAATAAGGGACAAGTTAAATGGAGAAATAATAAAATCGAACTTGAGAACTGATACAACACCAGTAAAGAATACAATAATTAATAAATTATATTACAAATTTGGCTGATTCCTCGTGGGGATACCTAGAGGAGTAATTTAATTTACTACAAATTTGTCATACCCTTGTGGGGAATAAATAGTTTTACTACAAATTTGGCATACCCTCGTGGGGAATAATTTAGTTTTCTTCATGCTACATCACACCACCGGGCAATAATGGGCGCGGCACGAAGCAGTTAAGTCCAAGCAGCAAGTACAAAAGACCAATGCCTTTTTATTATTGTGAGTTACTGCGAATCGAAATCTTATGAAAAGTAAAAAGAGAGTTGGAACTGCTTTTCCAGATGCTAATGTGCTAAACAAATCTACTATACGGTATGTCATTTATTTAATCGTTTTTGGGGTACAAAAAACGGTAAGCGTACCAGCAGTCTAAGTGTTTTAGCTGACGATAGTCTGCAGATGATAAATGAAAAATTAATTCGTTCTCTTAAAAATTCTCTTCGAAAACTTTTTAACCAGATTGTGCTATGTTATATACATGTTTTTAAGGCTAATTAAATTCTAAAATTATATCCATACTGGATTAACATAATTCATCAGCTTTGAGATCAGATCAGGAAAAATTAGCATTGAAGAGTAGAATAGACGGGGAGTACAGTTAACGAGAAGAAAACTGTACAGAAGAGCACAAACGATTAGAGGGAACTATTAGAAAAGGTATATCAAAATTCTATAGATCAATCTATGGACGTATCCATGTATCCAAGGAGGGTAAACGGTTGACAAAATATAAAAAAATTGTGCCATGTTTAAATAATTAACATTTTCAAAAGTTTCCATTAAAAATGTTGCAGAAAGGACCTACAAATCCATTGTATATCAACAGTTCATGCTGATTTTAACAATAGCACTGTCAAACAAGAATTATGAAATACTCGTTATAAAATTATAGAATAGTGAATACTAATTATATAATATCATTAATATAATAGTTTATATAGCAATAAATTCAGTTCTACTTATGAGAGAAAACTTAATTATCATCCAAATTTCCTCGCTTTAAATCTATTCACCAATATCATGTCGCCGAGTATCCTACCAACATTAGCGCCTGCAGACGGTCCCAGTACCTGCTGCGAGTAGCGCTATAGACGCGCAGAGCCTACAGTGCCTTCCCGCCGCCTTGAAGTGGACTCGCCGGAGGGGAATTTTAAGCGACAGCCCTGGCCGACGAGAGTCACTCTTTAATCAACTTTCAACCAGAGAACACCAAGAAAGAAGAGCTTCAGACAGAAGAAGAAGAGCCCAGTCGAAACCGGACGCACCATCCCTGGTCTACGCTAACAGTGGCGGATGCTACATTCCCACACCGGTCAGCCTTCGCCGACTCGGAGAGAACCGCCTCGGCCACGCTATCGGCAGACGGCCTACGCCGACCTGACGCTGCGGGGCTCTGGGGGCCACCACTGTCTCGCTGCAGTAGGGACCTAACTGCCGCTGAGGGAAGGCTAGGTCGGAACCCGGTAGCTGAGCCGTCACTCTTCGGGCTCCGCTTTTACCACGCCGGCTCACCGCTTCCGACCGCCAACAACGGCCCTTTTCAGGGCCACCAAATTTGCAAACAAGGTTTTGCCACGTGCCGTCGGCCCCGGTCGGCGACAATCAATAACGGTGTTACAAGATTAAGAACACGGTGTAATAACTAACTGTTCAATACCACATGAGCACTTTCTAATGTTGCTGAATATAAAACTAAACAGTAGACCTAATGTCGGAGAAATGGTCTGAAGAAGTCAGAAAGGATATCAAGAAAAATTTTAAACCGATCAAACACAATGCACTTATCAAGTTCAAACTACTGCCTTTCAAGGGTTTTCATGTAGAACAAAAGCCAAACACGAGTTGGAAGGAGAAAAAAAACCTACAGTGAATTAATGCTTGATTGTTTGTTGCAGAGAGTGCCTTTTCTTTTTTTTCGGAAATAGGCTTAGGTGACCACACAACATCAATATCTAAATTTTCTCAATTTATTTTTCCGTGCTTCCTTAAATATTCTCCATGTCCTCTTTGTTAGCCGAATTTTGCAAAGCAGTTTTAATCTGATGATGATGTTAAAGGCTCAAACTTGATACTGTGGGTTTTATTTCTCTATTCTCCTTTATTTAAACACATATCAAAGTTAATGCCACATTGAGTAGTTCCTTATTTTATTTTTTCATAATTCCTATTACTGTTTTGAATTAGTGCATTTTGTCAAAAAATTTTTCTTACTGATTTTCTTCACCTTCAATCTGAAGTTTTCATTAATGTGTCCAAAGAAATTAATTCCCCTTTTGGTGATTATTTCTTTCATTATTTTTTTTATTCTTATCTGGTTCCATATCAGATTTTTGTTTCCAATCTTTATTTTTTTGAGTCATAGACTTTTATAAGAATATTTATTTCTACTTCATAATTTTTCTCATGTTGGTCTTTGTATTAAAGTTGAACCCTATTCCGTAAAAAAACTGGAGATTTTAAACTTAGTGCTGAAATTTGGTGTTATTTAAAACGTTCATATTGTGGTAGAATTTTTTCGTTAGGCGGAAAGGTAATTGTAATATACGCGCTGCCGTGGCAAAAAGTTTTATTTTAGGAAGTGCGGATAAAATATGTTCAACTTCAATGACATTTTAAATGGACACTTTTACATAGAACAACATTAGTATTAAATCTATTAGAATCGCTCATTTTGAATGTTTCATTCTACAGAAAGTGTACAAGAGTTTCAGATAATAATAGAGTAAGAATTCGAGTTCATTCGATTCTTTTTGTTGTGTAAGCTCTACGTTTAAATGTAAAGAATTTTATTTATTAACATGCCATTAAGAACAGAAAGTACCATGTGCAACGTCGTCCAACCTGTATTGCCCTTTAGGGAAAAGAATCATTCTTTTCCTCCTATTTACCTCTTTATACCTTTAGTTCGTCTGCCTTTTATTCAGCGAAATTGTTGTAGAATTTTTCAATGTTTTCCTCCGTCGTTTCTTACAGCGATAGTTGCCTGAGTTGCTATTGTAGCTTTTGTTAAGAGAACCCATTATTATGCTGAAAAATAACATGGAAATGCAATATTTCTTGATGTCTGTAAGTTATAATATTGTAGTTCGTAATGTGTTATTAAATTGAATCCATTAAAGTAAAGCATTTTTGCATATAACTTTAAAAACTTTGTTTATTTCATCAAATAGAATAAAAATACACAAATGTGCATCATGTATATTAATGCATATTAATCATCATCATCATCATCACCCAAACACGGATAGGCCTAAAGCCTGTTCCGGCACCCATCTTCGTAGCGGTCTTCCTCTATCACGTCTACCCCGTGGGGCATAACTTAATATTTGGACTGGTAGTCTTTCCTCTCGCATTCTATTCACATGTCCACACCACCTGGAATTGTAGCGCGCAATGCCGTCTAATAGTGGTTGGACCTGTAATTCTGCTCTAATACTTTCATTATGTTTCATGTCCAGTCTGTTATAGCCTGCCGTCGCCCTTAAAAACTTCATTTCTGCACTTTGTATTAGAGTTCTCTCTCGTTGCGTCATGGTCCAACTTTCACTGCCATACAGCAAAACCGGGACTGCCATAGTTTTGTACAGTTTAATTCTTGTATCCTTTCTTGTCTTATTTTTCAAAGTTCGATGTATTGTCCCGCAAATTGTTCTAAACTTATTCAGTTTATGCATAACATCGTCATCTTTTAAAAAGCTTACGTCACATCCTAAATATTTAAAATGCGAGACTTGTTCTAAAACTTTATCATTTATAACGATTTTCGTTCTGACTGGATACTTGCCCTTAAAGGCCATAGTCTTTGACTTAGCGGCAGATAGCTTCACTCCATAACCCTCACAGATCTTTTGTAGTTCAAACACAGCTTTCTGCAAATCATTTTCAGTTTCCATGATAATTACCTGATCATCCGCATATAGCAAACAGCTTAAATCATAATCGGCGATTTGTACACCAGCATTTATGCTCTCCTTCCACTTGTTCAGAATCCAATCTATATATATATTAAAAAGCGTCGGAGACAAACTGCAACCCTGTCTCACCCCCTTATTTGTATCAATCGCTGATGTCAGTCTATTTCCAACCTGTATATGGACAGCTGTATCTTCATACAAACTCTGTACCACTGATATCAGATGTGGGGGATATCCTTGCACATACATTATCTCCCAGAGCTGTTCTCTATTAACACTATCAAAGGCCTTTTCAAAGTCAATGAACGCTAGATGGGTTTCTAGATTAAACTCCCTTCTTCTTTGTATCATCAATTTAAGAACAAATACAGCGTCCGTACACGACCTCCCCTTTCTGAAGCCCATCTGCTCCTCATTTATCAAACAGTCTGCCAATACTTTTAAACGTTCATTGATCACGGATGCATACAGCTTATAGCCTGTGTTTAACAGTGTTATACCTCTATAATTGGCACATAGATTTCTATCATTTTTTTTAAACAAGTTAATTATTTTTGCTGAATTCCAGTCTTTCGGTACTTTATGGCTTCTCCAGCACATATTGTATAGATGTAGCAGACGAAGGCCTAAAAAGAGGCCACCATATTTTAGGAGTTCCATCCTCAAACCATCCAAACCACATGCTTTCCTATTCTTCCCATGCTGTAGAGCTGTGGTAAGTTCTTCCATTGAGATCAGATCTGGGTTACAGTTATCACAAAGCATCTTCACTAAACCACTATTAGTTCTTAAGACGTCACGCCATAATTCACTATAATGGTCGACCCAATCCTTCTCTGATATCACCTCTAACCGTACTGTCTCTTTGACATCTGCATTTAGATGCTTCATAACTTTATAAGCCATTTGCTGTTGTCCATGCAGGTCGTTCTCTACTTCACTAATAAAGCGATTCCATGACTGGTTATGAGCTTCTCTCACCAGTCTTTTTGCATCTGCTCTTGCTAGCCGGTACAAGGCTGTTGTCGTGTCATTTTTACTATTTAGCATGCGTTTGTATTGCTCCTGTTTTTTATTAATGGCTGCTTCGATCTCCCTATTCCAGATCTTTAAACCCTTCCTACTCCTTGATTTAAATTCTGTCCCTAAAGCTTCTGCAGCAGCTTTCTCAATTGACGTCTTTATATTAAGCCATTCCTCTTCAACATCATCACTACTAGCTACTCTTGCCAATACCTCATTGAGTCTGTTTACGTATAACTGTCTCACCGACTGATCCCTCAGTAGATGCACTTTATATACCTGCTTCTTCTCGACCCTCTTAGAAGTTGAGCGAGTTTTCTTCCATGCTGTATATAATATAACTTTCGAGACAACTAGGTAATGGTCTGTAGATAAATCGTATCCCCTATAAACTCTTGTGTCCTTCACTTGGCTTGATAGTCTTTTATTAACAATAATGTAATCAATTAATGAGCGTGCACCTCGAGCCGTCCATGTATATTTATGTATATCGCGTTTCCTAAAAAACGTGTTTGTTATTTTTAGTTCATTGAACGTAGCAAATTCTCTAAGAACATCGCCATTCTTGTTACATAAATTCTCACCAAAACTTCCCACTACATCTTTTATTGGTTGATTCCCTACCCGAGCATTCATATCACCTGCAATTACGACGTCTACCTTCCTTCCATTAGCAGTGACGAGATTTTGAAGTTTCTTATATAGTTCTTCAGTTTCCACCGGTTTACCCTCTTCTGGAGCATAAACACCGATTATCAGAAGTGTCCCACGTGAGTGCTGGAGTTGTGCAGTAACTACACGATCTGATACATATTGGTAATTCTTCACTCTTGATTGCCACTTCTTATGTATCATCAAAGCTACTCCTTTACTTGCACGCTGGTTACCTCCCACGCCGCTATATATCATTAAGTAATCACCGATGTGCTGTGTTCCCTTAAGTTTCTTTTTCGTTTCTGTTATAACCGCAATGTCAATCTTAGCCCTGGCTAAAATCCTTGAAAGTTCCTGTTCTTTACTCGCCAGTCCTCTTACATTCCAAGTGGCTACATTTAAAACATCCGTTATCCAAGGTCTTTTTTTATTTTTTGACGTTCCAGTATTTTTTCCTGTATTCCCGGTCCTATTTCCGAGGCTATCTTGGGTGCTGGCAGTGTTAAGCAACACTGTTGGCGGTGTTTGCATATTAATCAATATGCTATTATTATTAATAAGATGTTATACAAAAAAATGGACAAAAATGAAAAGATGACCACAAGAATGTTTTATTTATCGATCAAAAATCTATACAAAATTAAATAAAGTAGGCGGTCTCCATGGTCCAGTGGTTAGCATGCTACACTGCAAAATGGAAGTTCCTGGTTTCCTTTAGCGGCCAGGGTCTAAAATAATTTATTACAAGTTCAAACCTACCGTTCCTTACAAAACTTAGTCACTAAATAGAAAAATGTCAATGCGACTTTAAAACATAAAAAAATAATAAAGTAAGCTGTACAATATCATTTCACATTGTAACTCTGCCAGATATTTAGACTTACACTCAAATCGTGCTCTATATGGCACTAGCACATATCTGTCAAAAATAACATGATCGGAACAATAAATAACAATTTCTATTGTATTTTTTATGATAATGTAATAGGTATGTTTGATAAACGTTTACATGTATGAAACAGTGCAGGTTAAATTTCAAAGGTGAATGTGTATGTAAAAAAATCATGTTATAATTTTTTTTAAATATAATTTAGGATATTTCATTTAAAATTTTGCCAGCTGGGAAAAAGTTTCCTTTTCAATTTTACGACATGAGTCCTTACGGGATTCCTTCTCGCGGGATGGAACATGCAGGTAAGATAAGCATTACTAGCATAGATGAGAAATTAAAAAATACAAGGAGAGGACCTGGTGCATTTGCAAATGTTGGATGCCCCGGTTTGCTCCGTTTAGGGTCAAGGGTGTAAACCTACCAGTAAGAAGAATCTTTGACACCCGAGAAAGGAAAGTCTCTTGCTAGAGTTCTATTACTGACCGAATTTTGAAATCACCACAGAGAGGTTTGTAGGTTACATAAACAGGAGGGCCAGAGGCAAGTCATGATAATGTTTATGGGAAGACGTGGGTTGAATTTTAAGTTACATTCTGCCGCTGCTTCAAAGAACTGGACACGATCAATCCAGATTAGTTGCAAAAGCGATTTGTATTAAATGAAATTTTGATTAATTATTAATCAATCAAAACAGCAGCTTATGACGATTATTTAGTTTTAAGCACGAAGTTGCTTCCAAGTTAGTTATCTATCAAGCAGTAAGCCAAGAAATCCCACGACTGAAAGAAATTTTTTGTTTGTGTAAAAACATGTTTTTGTAGTCAAAAATGTTTGTTGAGTAAAATCCGCGTCAATAGCTACGTCATTAATGAATACGTTCAATTAACGACCAGTGGGTTTTAACATGTAATAATATCCAGACTCCAACCGTAAATCGAAACCAAGACCTTTCGCTTTGCAGTGTAGCACATTAATTATTGTGTGCTATGGAGGGCGTAATTCTTTATATCAGTTCAGATATTTGGCAATCCTTAAGTACTAGAGTTCGGGTAGATTTATAATGTAATAATTTTGTCAGACACTAAGCTGGGAATTTAAGCAGAACCTACAGATTAATAGTGAAGTCGTTGTCGTCTGAGACAATGAAATGCTAAACCAAATTTTGACGGTTTTCTTTATATTCTTTTTTTTTAAAAAAAGAAAAAACTATTGAGTTATTTAATTTGAAAACTGAACGGAAACTACATTTTACAATGAATCTTTCTTTAAAATTTATTCAAGATTCAACTGAACGTTAAGTGATGAAATATGTAGATACATTGAAAGATACACTGCTGAAATGAATTATAATAAATCCTCTACACATTTTTCTAAGTTTATATTATATACAAAAGAAAGCTCTATCAGTACTCGCTTTAGAGTATTTTTTGTCAAATTTAGAGTTACTACCCTATTTTCTTCAGTATGTATAATATATTTCATACTTTAACTATTTCTCTTGCTTGAATTCTTTTATCCACCTTTTTCAAAAAAGTAGTTTACCGTAGATTTTCCTGTCAAATAATTTCTACTTTCACAAATCCGTTATAATGGAATATTTACTTTTTTGAACAATATACTCCAATAAACTAATACTCTTTACAGTTTTACACGTTTCAAAATTTATGCTTATATAAATAATGAAAACATAACTTTAAGCTGTTTATATTATAATGTTTTTATAAATAGGTAAAATTTTATATTTTACTACAGTTGGCGAAAACGTTAAGGTTAATTTTTCAAAGAAAGTTTTATAATTTTGAGTTTACATATTATTATATGAATTATTTAATGTATACAATATGATTTTACGATTGTATTCATATTCTATAATGAACAGTTGCGGTTTGTGGGATTCCAGTTCGGTGCTCGGCGAGCGTCACCGTACTAGTCCCTCCGAAAAACTTGACTCCACATAATACAAACCCCTAAGCATTTATTTAAACATAGTATCGCTTTGAACTAATGAATTTATTTGTTCATTTACTTCAATACCTACGCTAAGTTATTTTTTGTTACAATAAATCGATTAATTGCAAGCAAATAAAATAAAATATTTACTAAAGTAGCCCTAGTGTTTAAATTTGATTTAGGTTTGTATTAACTGAAAAATCTTCAGAATTGATCAGGTCGACGCTCTAATTATAAAATTACCGAACTTGCGATCAACATTTTATTTGCTGACATTTTGTTAGTAAACGTGTATTAAAAAAAGGACCACGCAATTGACACTTAATTCTTGTATGTAAGTACCTGTAGCACAAAACACAAGAGTAAACATTCAATTTTAGAAGCACTACTATAAAAATGCGACAGAAGTGAATTATAGGCCTACGATATTGACACTATAACTATTAAAGTATGATTACAAATTAGAGTATTAAAATCAGATAACATAAACGTTCTAATGTTGAATTCAATTCTTGTTTTGTTTATTTGTATGTGTGACAAATGACATAATCAGTTTATAATTTACTCGAATGCGAACAGCGTGTGTTGACAGTTGCCAAAAGAACAGTGAAGTGCGACTTATGTTTTCGGAACTGTATGACTTCCCTACTACCCGGACCAGCACGGCGTACAGTACGTTTGGCGAACGGTAGCTATGGCTGTGCGCGCGCGCGCGCCTTAAAACTAATGGTGACTAAGAGAGTGTTACTATACTTACATTTGACAATTCAGTACTACTTACAAAACATCTACATTTATTATTGTCCATATCATATTATTATACTACCTTCATATAAATCGCCTTACTTTATGATTAATATTTTTATCGTGTAAATCTAAAATAGTTATATACAATAAATTGTAAATTTCAAAATCAATGTCTTTTTTTAATGTTGCTTTAATTGTAGCCAAAGTAGGCAACATTTTTTTCACTTTTTTTAAATTTATGTACTACCCGCCTAACAAAACACTTATCAAAGTCGTCTATCTCAGTCACTGGGCGCTTCCACTTTTTCTTAACTGGAGTTAGAAATGACGCCTCTCTTTTACCATAAATAATTTTTTGATTTCTTTGCGAATTTTTTTAACAGTAGCCACAGAAACTCCGCAAGCTTCCGCTGTTCTGTTATCACACTGATGAACAGACAAAACAAATTCACCCGATTGGTTGTAATGTTCCTATTCTTTTTTCATAAAGCCATTTACAGTTGAAATAATTTCTCGCACCTGACTATGTAGTTCTTTTACCAAGTTTGGACCTAACAGCCCTTATCCATATTTTTTTTATAACTAAGCACTCACTTTTACAAGAAAAAAAACTGTAAAACAGAAAACAAAATGAAACGCGTCAACTCAAAACGTTTAGGATAAATGCAAAAGAAGGAAGTGAAACAATGCTTCCTTTACCGAACTCAAACACAGACTAATTATTTATCAGAACAATGCACGCATTAAGAAGTTACAAAACAGAATGTGTGTCACAATAAACAAAAGATTAATCGGTGACTAATTGTTTTGACTACACCCGATGGAGAATATTGTCCCTCGCGAGCGTCCTCTTTGATGATGGTCATAGCTACCATTCCAACAAAAGAACTGTACACAAGGTCATGCGCCAAGCTAGAGTTCCACATCTGTATGTATGTAGATCGCATAGAATTTTGAATTTCTACAGTTAACGGCAATGCTAGTGAATAAATGGACTATGTAATGCGTAATTTTACTATTTATACCAAATAAGGGCCACATAACATATTCTTCTTTTAATATTTATAATTAAAAATTTTTTTAATCCGGTTTGCTATAATAATTTATAATTGCTTAAGAAATAATGATCAATTTTATCATTGATAATGATAATTAAAAAAAACAGATTTTTTTCATTTTTAGTTTCATGCAATTATTATTTTAAAAAAAACTAATAGATACTTAATAGAAAACTTAAGTTATTATTGCTACATTGAGTAAAACACCTTAATTTTATTTTCAAGTGTATTTTAAGAAAAGGACGGTATTAAATTATTTTCTTTACGATTCTTCTAGTTTGTTTGATGTATTTTTCTTATTATTAATAAATCTGATTGATTTTTCTTCATCTAGCTTGGAAAATTGTTATTTTAAATAAATTACTATAGAAAATGTTCAATTAAAACATTATTAAGTTTTTCTTAAGTTGATTTGAAAAATAAAAGGAACGATTACAATTTTATAAATAGTTATTTTTATTACTTTAATGAAAAGGTAAATTGTTGAACTTTTCATATCAAGAACAGTATTGAAGTACCTTTAATTTTCCTCGACTACTTGTAAGTGTGCTTGAAAATGTTGTATTAATAGAAGAGCACTATTACTTGTTTCCATGTATTGGGACAACTTTAATATCTTTTGAAACGTTAACTTTAAATTAATTTTAATTCTTCCAAGAACTTGAAGGTATGTTACTCCAAACACTAAAGGGTAATTTTAAATATTTCATTAAAACCTAATGTTTTATAATGGTTTTATAAAGGTACATTGGTATAAATTAAACTGTAATTTCATGTATGTGAAATGCTTACAAATATGATGATACCCAATAAAATACTAAGTTATAGCTATGACTCTAGAGAATTTTTTCATTTATAAATTGTAGTTACTCGTATCATATCTGATTGCCCGAGGATGTTAAATTTGTTTGATTTCCGGTTGAAAAAATATTTACTAAAGAGAATATTTTCATTCTTTCTTTTTAAATATTTTTCTGTAGATAATAGAAAATAAAATACATTAAGCAATAAAATATGTACACATTTTTATTCTCTTACTATTTTTCGTTTACTCAGTGACATTTTGGAGTATAGATTGTTTTTTGCAAAATAGTTTCTTATACATCTGTGTGAGGAGCTAGTAGGTTATTGTTGCCTTTTACAGAAATTTGAACTTTTATCTCAATTTAATTTAATTTTGTAATCGTGTAAAAACAACTACAAAAAATTTTGAAAGTAAGTATTAAAAACAACGTTTTTAAAACTTAGAGAACACCACTCAATAACAGCCTTCCAAAAAAAAATAAAAAATAGTTGAATTAAAAATTTTAATTAGTACCTAACATCTTAATTCCTAATTATCAGTTCGGTTTACGTTCATTTGATTGCACTATACTGTCACAGACTTATTTGATAAAACCAATATCACAACAACAAGATGCTACATGCTCATGCAAAAGTCAAGACTGTTTGCCAGTATTTTTTGATGTGTCTCAAGTCTTCGATCGGATCAGGTACGATGATCTATACAAATTAAAACTAATGCTTTAAGATAGCCTATACGTAGCAATAAAATCTTTTCTAGCGGAACGTTACTTCATCAAAGTAAAGCAACTTTCTTTAATGCACGAAGTCAATGCTGGTGTACCACAAGAAAGTTTACTTGCCCCCAAGGATGTTTTCTGTAAGTACCAGTGACAATCAAACTGTCGCCGACGGCCCGCCATTATCAAGGCTACAGACGTTTCCAGAACCTGCTGCAGGGAGCGTTAACGACAAACAGCCAGCAGTGCCTCTCCTCCACCAAGAGGTGGATTCGCCAGACGGGATTTAAGTGGCCGCTCTGGTCTACGAGCAGCACTCGCTATCCAACACAGGGCCGGAGAGAACCACCTCAGACGCGCTATTAGCCAACGACCTACCCCAACCCGACACTGCGGAGCTCTTGGGACCACCATTGTCACAATACAGTGGAGACCCAACTACCGCTGAGGGAGAGCTAGGCCTGAACCCATTAGAGAGCAGTCACTCTTCGGGCTCTGCTCTCAACACGTCGCCTCGCCGCTTCCAGCCATCTACAACGGCCCTGTTCAGGGCCAACAACCCACTACCTACAATGGCCCTTCTCAGGACCCCAAACCAAATTAAACGCCCCTTTTTAGGGCCACCAACTTCGCAACCAAGGTTTTGCCACGAGTCATCGGCCCCATCGGCGACAAAACATATATCCATACAAGTACCGCCATGTTTGCTGATAACATGGCAGTTTTTGCGGTAGATGCCGATCCTGAAATTTTAACTCAAAAGATGCAAAACTGATAGAGCCATGTCTTAAATTATGGAAAATATAAATTAGTGGAAACTAATCCCTACCAAGTGATGATTATTTTAGACGATAAACTGCCCAACTTTTTTTTGACATTATTCTGCTACCCCACACTACTCGAACACGCTATCTAGGCTTACAGTTATACAGAAACATTACGTACATGAAAGGGATGCCACAACCTCAAAACACGTTTTTATTCTCTAAAACGCTTAATAACCTTCTAAATTAAATATTTCCAAAATTTAATAAATTACAAGACAGTCATAAGACCAATTTGGACACAAGGAGTTAAACTTTAGGCATCTGCCAAACCTTCACACAAGAAATGTATACAATTGGAAACAAGATTTTACGTGTGATAACGAAATGAACCTTTATGTCACAACGTAAAGTTACAGAAAGATTTACAAATACTATATACGTAACTGTCGTCGCGAATAACTATACAAGATGAAGTACGACAAATTTGAATAACATGACAACCCTTCTCCATAACGTTTAAAATGCCTAAGGTCAAGGGTCCTTCTTGGCCGATTGTAGGACTAGTGGTGACTGCAAACTCCAGAAAATAATTCAATTTTTGTGACCAACATCATCAAATTTATAAATTATCTTATTGTAATAACAGATGCTAAATTTTCAATAAAAATATTTACAATGAGCGTCTTGGTGCGATGTCGGTACAATTTTATAAATGTGTTGTAAACATAGGTTAATGGGACTCATAAGTCATGGCAGGAGGTTGAGCAAAACCTACGTTTTCCCATTCCAAAGACAAAATACTATCTACTACTGATTTAATAATAAACCATCTATCTTTTCTTATACTCATTTTTGTTGAATTTATTCTGTAAGCGCTAAGTAGATCCAAGCATTCGTGAGTTGAAACCTGTATTTACATTTAAAAATAATCCGTAGTTGATCACTTCTTATATAAAAATAAAAAATTCTGTAAAATTTGCAGGAAGTCAAACCTCCCCGGGAATACTTATAGAAATTAATTATTACATTTCTAAAAATCACAACATTATTTTGAAAAGAACAAACCGCTTTTATCTAAGTAACTAAAAGACACTTAGTAATAACGCAACTTTAGCCAATGACTAGAATAATCTCTTTGAAATTGTAGACATAAACATAATAATGGATTTACGTTTCCTACGCTGTTGTATCTAGCTTTCTAGATCAGGTGAATATAAACAAATTTGAACAATAAAATTTTCCCAGTACGATACGCTGCTTGATAATAACATCTAAATCTGTCAGTGTTTGGATCTGTTAATATACTTTTACATACTTTCCTTACTAAAGAAACATAAAGTAAATATATTTAGCATTAACCAACTAACATTATAAGATGTATTCTTTTGGATTTTCTCAAGATACTCTATTTTTAAAGATTACGTTTACTTTTATGATTAGATAATACTTTGGAGAGAATTCTGATATTGTCCAATATCGTGCGTACAAGTTGGCGTATTATATCTTGTCAACCTACGATACAAAATACGAGTATAATTATTTTTACTATATAGATACAACAATATTATGATATGAAACGATTACCGTTATAAATTAACACAAATTCATTAGTAATTTCAGGACATTGATTTGCATCTTTATAAAAAATAATTATTTCTGCGAATTTTTCTTTATGAAAGTTTAATTACGTCAAAATTATCGAATTAAAAGCTTTTAGGTATATGTAAATTTTCAATTATTAAATATTTTAACGCACAAAGAAAAATTTAAACAAAGTCTATTCTGACAACAGTGATTTGGATACCAAAATGCATGTCTCTACCGAGCAGTATATCATTTATATATTAATAGAATTTATCCTGTCATATGCATGCTTCTAAATTAATTTTATTCAACAGATTGAAGTAGAAATGTAGGTAATTATATTGCAAAGATATTAGCATGTTTTTTTTTTGAATAACTGTAAATCTACGATCTGCTCTCATAGAACAATGAGTAGATGTGTTGTAAGTATAAATCTTGAGTAAGTAATACCCCTTGGTATTACTCTATAAAATTCCCATTTTGTTGAATTGATCTTGCCAGGAATGTAAAATTAATTACACAATCACATATTAAAATAAATCTGTAGGGTGTAGTCTGCATAGTCTTCTGTGTGTTCTACTGTTGTCTAGGAGATTGATGGCTTCTGGATTCTGATGATTTTCAAGTCTTGTTTGGTAACTGGTATTACTGTTATTAGCATGTAATAAACCAAAATTACATTGTTTGGTAACTGGTATTATTGTTTATTAGCATGTAATAAACAAAAATTACATTAATTTAGTGAATTGTAAAATTTCAGTTCAACAGCTAACTACAAAGATTTAACCTACTGTACATTAAAAAAAACGAAAATAGTAAATATAGCCTACCTATACAAAAAAATTGTTTTGTTGAACATTACGGTTTCCTCGTTCCTGTACTTTTCCAAAATTTTGATAAGTTTCCAAGAAAATAGTGCTTAAATACTCTCAGTGCGTTTGAAGACTTTCAAAAATTACTTAAGATATAAGTGGTAGACAATAAATTTTGTAAAATTAAATGTTTGAAGTAAGATTTGTTGATCTTTGCATTTTTTTAAATTTGAATAAACACGATTTTGCCCTAAATCGTACATTAAGATCGCATAATTAAAAAATTACATTCTTTATCATGAGAACAAATACACCCACCAAATAATTTCAGCATACGCCGCTTACTTATATTGTAGAGCATAAGAAAATGTAGTTAGTGAGGTGATTAATAGAATCATAGAAGCTGGTTTTGGGTAAATCGCAAGAACTTGAAAAATTGCACGAATAAACTGCTACTTTTGATTGATCGATTTTAATAAAAATGGTTAGGTGGGTCCCCTTGTGGTATAGTTACTGAAGTCACGAGATTGCCTTTTGCGTATGGATGGGCTGTGAGGAACGGAAGTGAAAATTTAACAGTGCTGCCATCGTTAACAGTGAGATATACTACTCGTATATTTCACTACCGTGCAGTTACTACATAAATTTTGTAAGCTGTGGTGGTTTATTCCGAGAAAATATTTTCTTCATAAACCTAATAAGAAATAAATGTAATTTGTAATATTGCCTATAGCTTAATTACATGACTAGAAATGTTTGATTTACTATAATTACTAGCTACCTTATTCCATTGGAACAAAATATTCCACGAATGAATCTCCTTTTTTACTATCGCTATCACCAGCTTCTTCACTATCAGTCTCACTTGTATCTACCTAACTGTTTCCTTCTTTTACCAAGTGTCAACAAAACTGTTGACGAATAGCTTCTTCACGTCTTTGCTTTCCTTCTTTATTTTTCGAATTGGGGAAAGAGAAACCTCACAGTAGGTAGCCACTCGTCATGGCTTTTGTTAAGAGGCAGGGAAAGGCATTTTTCTTTAGCTTCAACTCCACAGCGTTTTATTACAACTGCATAGTAGATTTCGTTCAGCACTGTGAATAGTCTGACAACGTTTTTGAGAAACTAGCATTTCTGTTTACGGTAACAAACAGTTATATTCGTACAGTTAACCTAAAAAAGGTTCCACGATATATTGTATATGCTCTGGGTATAGTATAAGTTGTTTTGTATGTCGTACTGAAATTAGAGCAGTCGTGCATGCACACTGATGCTTTTACCCTTTTACCTCTCTTTGCAAAAAAATGAAAAGTCGTGACTCAAGTAACTATATTTAATTTAATTTCCAAGTTTTAGCTTCGTACGCTATTCTGTCCTTGAAGTATTTAGTTCACACACACTCATACACCAGTCGTTAAAATATATGTGTTTTAAGTTCATGAGTCCTGAAAACGTGAATTCCTGTTAAAAAAATTATTTCCGGATTATCCAGATTTCAAAAACCGGCACGAAAAAAATAAATTTCCTCACATGTTTTCATATACGGCAAGAGAAAGTAAAGAAATACATTATAAAACTAAGATATAAATAAGCTAATTAACATAAAAGATTTATGTAGGCTAAGTTAATTCGTACAATTTATATAAAATTATCAACATTCATTCAGCAAGTTAAATCCCATTTTAAAAGTATAACATTGAAGAGAATTTCTTCCACAGAATTTTAATGTTTTTTATGGAAAAATATACAGAAACTTTTCTATTAATGTCACGAAAACATCTTATAATCGCTACAAATTTAATGTGGTGACTTTTAGGTTATTTTAGGGGTAGTTTTTAACTTTATTATAAAGTTTTGTAGGTAAGCTATAATAAAGAAAGAAGTAAACTTTTATTTACCGAAAACCTACGTATAAACTTTTAACTCAGTATCATAAATTATCTCTACTATTTTATAAATTTAGTTCATAAATTTTTAAATGATTATACAAAAATAAACACTCAGTAAAATATGAAAAAAATAACAAAATACTTGACTATATTATAATGAATATATTCTCACCAGGCTGTCTATCACAGACCCATTGCCTACAGCAATGACCGGGTACTTCTACTAAACGAGGATGTAGACAGCTTCCTCTTGGGGATATACTCTCTTGCGGGCATAGTGAAGAGCAGGCGTATCGTCCATCCTGAAATGTAACATTTTAACAGCGTTAATAAACAACCATATATATCTGTAATAAAATGTTCTATCTACTCTTAAATTATTATTCATTATCAACATAACAATCAAATATTTCAGTAGGCATTAAAGACAGTGACAATTTATTACCATGGGGGAAGATTTTATTATCGACTAGTTTTAAACGTTTTATTACAATGTTGTAAAATTATAAATTAAATTGAAAACGTAAATACAACAACGTTTTGTGAAATGTTATTAAACCATTTTATTATCTAACAGCTAAAGAGGCTATCCAACAGTGATTTTTACCATTTTATAGTGCATTTTAAGAATACTTTTTTTAAATCTAAGTTTATCTACAATCAGTTAAACTATAATGTAAATATGATGAAAGTATATTATGAAATCTATCTTCTCATATTATGAGGGGTCTAGTACTAAAATCAGCCACACCCATTCCATAAAATTTTTCAGGAAAGCAAAAAACTGTTTAAATTTAAACTACGGTATCGACCATCTCGATTAATAGTTCAAATTACAGGTAAATCCCACATTAATGTGTATATATATAATAAAAATATGTATTTTCAAAATCTCGGAAAAATAATTCTTTTTTCGAATGTGGCTGGTTTAGAAACCTATTCGAGGACTTGGCCGGTTTTTAAAGAAAAGTTTACTGTTTTTTTTTGTTAAAAAATTCATGGTTTTGTTTATTAAAGTGAGCAATGAATTTGATCATTTCATCTAATTTAATAAAGTAATTACGCCTAACAAAAAATTATACAAAAAATACACTTTTCATTGAGTACTGTGTCGTGCTGAAATTAAATTGTTCAAAATCGATATTTTTCAAGCAATTAAAAACAATCACTTGAATAGTATGCAGTCATAATAACAAAATTAATCGATGTTGTAATAAAATTATCTTAACATAACTGCATTTACTACAAAACTATATTGTTTTTTGATTGAATATTAGTTTACCACAGTGGACTAGCGCACCCCCTGTCATTTTCTGTAAGTATGGATGTGGCTTGTTTTGAAAATAACTTCGAAATTTCTTTGAGCATTTTTATTGGATATGGTTCGTTTTGATACAAATTCTCCTATTTACTATGTTCATAACATAGAAAATTTGTAGAAAAGAACAGAACCAAAAAACAGTTTGGAAAGAAATAGTTTTTTTTAGAAATATTGTTTTTTCAACGTTAAGTTAAAGTTTATCCATAAGTTATTTAATTATAACTTTTTCATATATCAACCAGGTGTATCTGTCATCCGTTCAAACAAATCAACTATAAGAGAACGTCAGAATTAATAAATATGAACAACATTTAGCTAAAAATTATAAGGATAAAATCCATTAATTTTATCCTCTAAAAATTAACCAATTATTTATTTAAATATAATATAATATATAATAATACGAAGAGATACAGAGTTGGTAATTTAATGTTTCAACAATTTTATGACAAATAAAAAATAACAGAGAACCAATAAACTGACAACTTTCAATATTTTTTTTCTTCAATTTTTATTCTTATATTTAAATTATCTACTTTTGTTTGTATTTAATTTGATGATCTAAACTTCCTCTAAATTTTGATCCTTCCTGATAAAAATTAATAATATTACTCATGCCCAATAGAAAAAGCGTCCCTTACGTTTTACTAAGTAAAACAAGGAGTGTGATGGTTAACCAATGCCTACTTGACTGTTTGGAAAAGTATGCCTAACAGTGCCAGGCCCTATAAAAGCATCTACTTTCCACTGTGTCTGGCTGTATAATGAAATTCATTACTCTCAGAGAAGATAACTGCGCCTGGTGTCTTTTACCTTCTATTTCGTCTGTTCATAAATGCTTCACCCATATATTTGGCTAACCATGTGATAACAAATAGAACTACTTTGTGTAGTCCTGGAACTAGCAGATCAAGTGCAAAGAATTTAACCTTGTACCTGCCCGTTATGGGCATGTTAATTAATTTAATCATCATTTATTAGTAGTTAAAACCGTAGTACTTTATTTTGATAAACGTTATAATATTCATCTCAGAGTCTTGAAAATCTTGTTTCGTATTAATATTTAGACAATATTAACAAAATATGTAATACTGATAGTTTTTTTGTTTGAGTGCAATTTTCATCCTTTAGAGACGGTTAGAAGAGTGTGAGTTACCCATTCATTGCGTAGCACTTTGAATATGTATAAAAGCTCTTCCATCTCATGCGTGAAGGTATATGAAAAACAGAAAAATATTTTCTTTTATGATATACAAGGCCCTCAAGGGTAGTTGAATACAGAGTTATGAAACGTTAAGTACTTTAGTAGAAGAATGCTTGTATAAAAGGATGCTTCTTTATTCCAGAAGATCTAAGTTATGTTGTGGTAGGGGCCGTAGGTGAATATAGTGAATTGTCTAGCCGTCGTGGTACGATGGTTAGAAAAGCCGTTCATTCGTTCAACAGGTGCTACCTCTGCGATCAATACAGGTCGACCACAGCCACAGCTTGAAATGGTAACAGCTGTTAACCATCTCATCGCTCCACTATATTCGTGTTTCTCGTTCTACTTTATTTCGAGTAGGGTAAGTGGATGATTACCAAGTATATGGAAACTGGGATGAGTGTAGGTGGGTTCGTTTTGAGAGACCGCTACAACCTCTCATGAATACTAACTCTATTTCTGCGAGGAATGAACATTCACACATACCCCCTTTACGAACTGCATAAAAAGTAACTGCATACCATGCTTTTAAATGTAATGTGGTGGTGCATTTATAAATAAGTCTCGCTTCTTAGATCAATACCGCTGCATTTAAAATGTTTTTATAATGCTCTAACATGCAAACTTAATACAAAAAGAACTAGACCGACATTCGGGGGAATAAAATGGAACTTATACAGATTTTTTAGCTCACTGTTAGAATATTACAGTGCAAGAAATTATTTCTATATTATTAGAAATAATATAACTTATTCATAATAATTGAGATTTATACTATATCGTTAATTTATAAACTTTATTCTGGAGTTTTTTTGCTTTATTCCGAATCAACTATGAGAGTTATTTTTCAACCTTTGAATGGTTATTAAAAATACAAAACTAATGAAAATAATATCATAAATTTATTATCAAAAGTTACATAAATTCTTGGTTTATTTTCAGCATAATCATCTTTTAAATTGAGATATGTATCATACCGGTGTAAAGCTTTCCAATGCCTTCTACATAAAACGTTGCCGCCAGTGACTTGAAATTGGTATTTACAGTGTAAGTGAGTTCGTCGTCTAATTGGAGCTATGCCCTCTTAGCCTGGTCATCTAGCGCTAATTCGGGGCTGTACGCCGAATGATAAAACATGCCCCATTGAAGTTTGACGAGAAGCCGTGTCATTACTGTTTCACTATGAGGACGGGCTTTATCATGGATGAGCACAACTCCAGAAGTTAGCATTCCTCTTCTATTGTTTTGAATGTCTCTTCACAACCATGATAAATGCAATTGTAATGCAAATTATTGTCTAATTTTGAGATAGTGCGTCAGTTTTGGAGCTTCCAAACAGACGACAAGCTTCAAGCCACCGAGAAGACCCATTTTAAGTCACTGGCGGCCACGTTTAATGAAAAGGGTATTAGAAAGCTTGAACACCGGTATGACAAACACCTGAATTTAAATGGTGATTATGTTAAAAATAACCAAGAATGTATGAAACTTTTGATAATAAATTTATTTTATTTTTCTCATTAGCTTTATTTTTATAACCAATCGGACAATAAAATAAATGACTTTTTTTTCTTTATTTAGGAAATTCACAATCTGTTGAAAACAATCGGTGAATTCAAACCAGTACAGATATAAGGAATACAATTTTTGGGGACCACCAAATATTCTAATAAGAACACTATACGGTTTGCAAACAAGTTTTTACGCGCAATCAGAGGTGAATCGTGTTACAAACACAATATTTTATTGAAACAATGCGATAATTGGGACAATTCATTACGATATTGAAGAAGAAATTTCCTAAAACCGCAATCAGTATTGGAGAATATTTGAATTTAGCATTCCAGTTGAAGAAATGAGTGGATGAAAGTCCTATGTGACATTTTTTAAAACATAGTTTTCATGATTGATGAATATTACATGCAAATTCAGTTACTTAGGTGGCATAGGATGGTCTATTTCAACACTTTAAGGGAATATTAGAGAATCAAGGGAGCATGTACCATATCATTTTGTGTTTTGTACTGAATAAAGGGCTAAAGATCACCTTTTTCGTTTAGAATAGAAAGCATTATCATTTTACAGTAACAGTTAACTCTAGCAATAAACGTTAAACGTCATCGATAAAAGCTGTTAATTAAGTATTTCTTTAAAAAACTCTCTAACGTAAATTCGTCTTGTATTATTTAAATAGACTGCTGATCATCCTTTCTCAAAGGAAACAAGACTTTTGAGTATAAAGGAGTTTCATGTAGAGGGAAATTATAAAAACTCTTATAGAAGAATAATGTTGAAAAGCAAAATTTGAAGAAATTTTAAAATAATATACAATTTTTCTAGAAGGGACAAAAAGTATGTACCAAAATAAAATCAATCAGTTTTTTAACAAACTCACAAAAAGTTGGGAGCCTTAGAATTTTGATCGCATTTTCCTCAAAACTATAATTTGTAACGTACCACCTTCATCCGCTAAGGTCTTCAATTATCCTTGAATTAATTAAACTACTAAGAAGACGATGATAGTGCGAACGCAGTGAGAAGGTTTTTCAGGAATGAAGTCGGTTTACTTTTAGTCTTTTAATTTAAAGATCTGCTTCTTGTCCAGTCTAGTAACAGTTCGGATCCAATATTTTGCCATTTGGATATAAAAAGCACTTAAAATTTTATGCATGAATTGGTGGAACTATGCTCAATTCAGAAAAAGAAGAGGTGATGTTTCTATTTATAAGACACATTATTATAATAAGACATTTTTGAGTTATCTGTATAAGTACTAAGGTTGTTTTAACCAGCTCTCTCCAACATTCGACGGCATAATTTTGTCTGGAATGAATAAATAAGTAGTTTTCCACTCACTTTGTATTCAAGACACAGATTCTTTTTATGAATGTAGTTAGAAATTTAAGGAAAACCTGTTATTGGATTTAACATCTAAGAAAACCACCCTAGATGTTATTATTTCATTATTACATTTTTATTATTTATTCACAAATTTATAAAAATATTGGTAGACTGCTTTAAAAAACCATGCTTTTTCAAAAATATTTTTCAAGGGCAGTATTTCGACATTCACGATTGATATCACAAAAGGTTAGAACACAAAACATCATGTTTCTTAATTTATAAATATAATTTATAACTGTCAAAGAAACTTTTCATTTTTTGATTTATTGTTCTAAATAAGTCTTATTAGTAATTAACTAATAAAGTCTGAATTTTTCATAAAAATTCAGGTTGACAACTTTGGCTGTTTAGTTAAATTAGACATTGTGGATGCCGATACCGGTTATATTTTGTCCAAGAATCGTTTGTAGGAAAAAACTAATGAATTTACCATATTTTATAAATTACGTAGGTTATACGTCCCGTTTCATATTGATTAAGGAAAAACAATTTCCTTTCACTATTTTAACAAGATGAGTTTCAGTTGAGAGCCGTTAAATCAGATATTTTCAGAGCAGTTTCGTGTACCGCTAGTTAGGAATCATGTTCTTACTTTTAAAAATTTCTACGGTAATTTACGTTAAAGTCTATTAGCAGCTTTGTTTATGAAGTATGTAATCTAATAATTACAATATTTAGGCCAAAATCCTTGTTCGAGAATTTATTTTGTACACTACCATACAGCACTCATGTAGGGTTTCTTTTATTTTGCTGCAACTATTATCCATGCATTTTTCTCGTATTGGGCCAATTTTGGATAACGTGAGGTGACTTTAGACAATTCTAGAAGCTCTTCTTTTAGCCCATATTTTCAGCATTCGTTCACTGTAGACGGTTCTTCTTTCTTCTGTTCACCCGATGTTTTGTTTCTCCCCTTCATTGAAGCCCTTAAAGTTCGTAATTAGATGTCTGAATTTGGTTCGGTTCAGAAATTTTCTCGGTTAATTACGGTTTTCTCCTTTCTGGCTTCTTTATACCATTTTCCCGACACCTTAAGTCTATTGCTAAAAATATGTTTTATCAACCGGTTGTCATCCATTGTATATAGGTTTCCGTAAAATTTTAGTCTTCATTTCCTAATCGTTTTCATTAATAGTTTATATTCCTTGTACGATTCTTATTGACTTCGCCACCTACATTGGCCGTCTTCTATCTTCTGACCGATTATCTTGCGGATGATCTTTCTCTCAAATTTCTCAGCTTCTCTTTACCAGCTTTTCAGTCATTACAAAACACTAACTCGCGTACTGACGCACAGGTTTTGTCACAGTCTTATTATGTCTAATCTTGGCTTGTCTTGAGAGTGCTTTCTTCTAATAAAATTGGTGAGTTCCTCGTATTGCACCGACCAGATTTCTTCGTCGGCCATTGTTCGCTTCCATTTCACTGGTTTTCGATTTTATTATCTCCCCGAAGTACTTGAAGCTTTCAATTTTTCCGTATTGTGTCTTCAAGTGATGCAGGGCTGTTTTAATGTTGGATAAGTATTTAGTTTTCACAAAAGAAATTATTATCCATGCTTTTAATCAAAGGAAAAATTTATTTGAAAAATAAGTTGAAAGGGATTTTTAAAATACTTACTTGGCAAGTACATTGTGTACGACAGTCGAGCAAAAATGTCTCACCATGACTGTAGCTAGTATTATGAACAGCACAAGGCAACCCTTTTGGTTCTGAAACAAATAAAATTAACTATAAGTAGTGCCTGTGGTTGAACTTAAATTTTTTGTCATTTCATGAACAGCATATAACATAGAGCCGATGAACTAGCTACAAAGTCCCGTTCAAACTTAAGACGTATAAAGCGGGTTCCAATCTCAATATTTAAAAATTTAAACACTTGTTGTAAAGTATACTATTTTAAAGATATTTAAATCTTCAATATTACGGTCCAAATATATTTCAAAATTATTAACGCATTCCAAAATAGCGGTCATAAACGTAAATAGTATGAACGTTTACGGAACGCTCTGTATTTTCCTTTTAACTTATGATGAATCAAAACTGTAATAAAATACCTTTATTCAAATTTTATAAGCTTTCCAAGAATATGTTACAGGAATATATTTTAGCCTCGAAAATTTCCAAATTTGAACAAATTAGCAACATACGTAGTCCAAAATTTTCAAATGGTAAGGTGTTTTGTGTTGTACATTAGCCAATATTTTTTAAATTATGATCTAGTGACATATTGTTGGAAAGCTTATCAAATAATTTAAAATTTATACATATTTCAGTACGGTTTTTGTTTTATCATAAGTTGAAAGGAGACACAGGGTGTTCCTGAAACTGAAACTGATAGAAGATAATTTAGACGATATAGGAAATACCACCTGATCGTTCGAAGACAAATGACGGGGCTAGGTTTCTTCAATGAAATATTACGGAAGGGTCGTTGGAAGTTAAATTTAGTTTCAGGTTCAGAAAAACGAGCGGATCTAAATACCAATATATGCATCAATAATAATATCAACATATGTATTACAGAACAAAATTATCAGATTTTATATAATATTATTAATTTAAATCAATAACACAAAAAATCTGGCTGGGCGGGGAGAACTAACGTTGATATATACAATTATATGTTCAACTTACGCTGAAAGTTGCGTTACTACAGAAACTCATGATATGGCAGTTGTCGGATAGTCGCAATTGGGTGCGGTCTGGTATAGATGCTCCAGATGGTTTCAATTTTTGATCCCATTTCGGCCTTGTGGAGATTCTTTGAGGTGTTTTGGATGTAGTCCTGGATGGAAGGAAAGAGAAGGTTATCACGGATGATGGAGTTAGAAATTAGATAGTGGAAATTTGCAATGAGGCGTAGGATGCGATTTTGAAAGGCGTAAAAGGACTTTTTATGCGTATTGGCTAGGAGTGTTCCTTAAGTGTTTATATAATTTACTTTTATGGTCGCCATTTTGGAATGCATGAGTATTATTGAAAAATGTATATTCACCATAATGTTGAAGATTTCAATCAATTTCAAAATAATGTAAGGCACAATAAATGTTTACATTTTAAAATATTGAGATTGAAACCCATGATCGTCACTTTAAGGCAATTTTCTGTATTTGAACGGAAACGGTTTTATTTTTAATGGATTTCATTTCATAAGATTTTGTGGGAAATAATTTTGCTTCAAATTTCAATGTTAAACTTCCTCCATAATTTAATTGTAACATATCACGTGGTTCACTCTGTATAGGTGATTATAATGAAATAATTACAATTATAAAATGTGGTTTTAGTGCATTCTTAGCATTGTTCTTAACAATTTATGTAGCAATTAATAGTGAATGTAAACACTTATTAAATTTCCTAAGTAAATGGAGTTTTCATACATTACTAAATGCCGACTGTTCATAATGTAAAGAACATGTAATTTTCATTACATTTATACAATGTAGGTTTTAGTAGTTTGCAAGCTGTTCACCTCTTGAAACGTCACACTAATGAACTCCGTTATCTTACTGTGATTCTACTGTCATTGTGGATGTAAAATAGAAATGAACTGCATTTTCCCATAAATTAAACTATGGTACTACTGATAAAGCTTTCTATTAAGTTTATTTGATTAATATTACATAGTTCTTAATAACTCTTCTCTTTTTCTCTTCACGGCGTAAGCCATCTTGCCTATTCCAGTATCAGTTTGTTTTTATATACAATTTTTCATCAAAATGCTGTAATTAAAAAATATATTACTCCCAGCGTTGTAGGGGTGTTCTTAAGATTCTTATATCGTCAGACCAGTGTTCCAGAACATGTTTTTAAATTCTGTCTCCTGTCATTCTTTAAAGATGATCCCCGTCCATTTATTGCGATAATAATTGATCCTACTTTATTTGTTTTAGTTTAATTTACAGTCCCTGTTAAAGTCATTGGAAGAGAGATCTATGACGAATACATCTCCCCATTGAACACCAGTTAATGTTAAATGAGACATAACCTCCCTTTTCGATAGTCGGTCAGTTACCCCAGCAAACTCTACCGCCATAGGTCTCTTGCACAACGTAAACGCCCATGGCAATTATCATAATCGATTTGATCAACTTATTAGTAACAGAGATCAATTTATTAAAATTAAAAATTCAAGATAAATCACAGACGGATTACTTTGTACGGGAGACAATACAGAATAACAAACTCATCTATTAAACGTTTTAATTACATCTTTAGATTGACTGTTTAAATAAAAATAAATTTATTTAAGTAACGTTGGTGTTACAAAATATGATAACTTATTATTTCGCCTCCTTAAATTTTAATTTAAATTTTGGAAATTTGTAATAATGAAATTTTTTAAATTTGTGGCGTAGAAAAAGATAAAAATCCATGCATCATGATAAGGTTTAAACGAAATTTCAAAGAATTGAAAGAACTAAAATACGTTGGTAGAATGGAGAAGAAGAGAACGACAAAACGGATTCTAAAGGGTCAACTGATTAAAATCAAAATAAGTGAGGAAGAAACTTTAAAAGAAATTGTTTCAGGATGATGGAGGAAACCGGATTTTAATCTTTACAAATAGATAGAATATTGAAAAAGAATTGCGATAAAGGGCAAGACAAGATCAAGGGCTCATATCTTGTGCGTATAGCGTAATAATGTAGCTACAGAATTTTATTTCATATTTATGTTGAAAGAAATTTTGTACAATGTAGGTAAACCTATATTAAAAAACATGTAGATACGATAATAAAGAAAACTTTTCCTTCATTTTAAAAATATATTAGTCTTTAAGTCCGATGTGTCTAGTGTTGGTAACATCACTCCAACTTAAGTTTTTGATTTTTATGTAGTTTTTAGAATCTTTAATAAATTTTCACCATTTTAATGCCACTTACACCAAGAATAAAATTTTTATGAATGCAAGATTGAAAATTTTGTGTGAAATACTTAAGAAACTTTCTCTGACCATTGCAAAAAAATGACCAATTTTGATTAGCAGTATTTGAAAAATTATTAATGGCCATAAAACAAATTGAGATAGATCAATAATGTTCAAAAAATTGTTTAATTTAATTTTCAAAAACCTAAATTTAACATTTTTAGTTGTGCTTTTACCAAATTTATAACGTTAAATTCAGAACGATATATTTCTTGAACTAGTTTTAAAAATAAATATTTAACCATATTTAAAAAAATTCTCATTTGCAAAACCCATGTTTACCAAATTCACTGAGAAAAGCCGGAAATCACAAATTACCGCTGAAGTAAGCTCTGTAAAAAACCGCTTAAAATTAAAATTTTAATATTTTTACATATTTTATAATATTCATTAAACACACCTTTGTCCTAAATTAATACTAAGGCAAAAATAAATAAAAATTAACCACGCCCCTCGACGAGTTTCAGAAAATGTGCAGCTTACGCTGTTATTAATAGAACAATTTAAATTGCTATATAGATAATTATTATAAAAAGTTATTTACCGGTGGAGATACCTTTAAAACATAATAAACACTTTTTGTTATAATAAATAATAAACAATGTAAAGTACAAAAAATGAAGTAAATCACGTGATTTTGAACAAAATCGTGTAACTCTTTTTAAAAAATTGTAGAGAAATGAAAAATCGTACGAATAAACGACTACTTCTGGTCAACCGATTATGATGAAAATATTTGTCTTGGGCTCCTTATGGTACGTCAGAAACGTTCCCAATTTCAACTTCGTACGATATTTAGTTTTAGAGTTATTTTGGTAAAGTGGAGGTTTCCCTATGTCCTTCAGCGAAGTACCTGGGTATGGGGCTAGATAAATGACGTCCCTTTCAGGCTTACATTAACGTGTTAGTTAAAAAGCGGAACGACGGTATCATTGTTAACAAATGTTAACAAATGTTGAATGTGGGTGGATGTCTAAATGAAAACTTACCTAACAATCTTGACAGTCTAACAGTCTCAGCCACAGTACCTCTGTGGGTGAGTTGGTGTTGTTTCAAAGTACACCTGTATGGAAAACAGCCATGGTGGTGCAGCCTCCCTAGGCTAAAACGGAGGCTGGCCAGTGAGTGTATGCAGTGCATACAGAACTGTCAGCAAAATCAGTTTTCATGGTTGCTTGGAATTTATGTCGCGAAACAACTATACAAGACGATGCATGACAAATTTGAATTACAAAACAACTGTCTCATACAAAACATGTAGGCTACACTAGGGCGATACCGGGTGCTCAGCGCAGACGTTTGAAGCGCCGTTAGGCAAGAGATCTTCTTGGCCAACTGTAGGACTGTGGTCATGACTGCACGCTCCTTTAAGTAAATCAAGTTTAGGAACATTAGCTTCACATTTTGAAATTGTTGTATTAATATAATAACAGATACTAAATATCAAATGAAAGTGTCAAAAATTAGTTACTTTGTTAACACAAAGACAGAGATATATACAATCGGTAAAAACAAGCTTTATTAGTTTAGGAGACGTGAAAAGTAAATTTTTGGTGAAGACTCGATTTCGAAAATCGATATGCAAACATGACTTTCCTTACTCATATTTTATACAAGGCAAGTTAAAGTAAAATTAATAATTTCTTGAAATGGAAGCTACAAGTCGGTCTTAGTAATATTTTAAGCCTTCTGTTATTCATTATCTGAAAGGTTTTCAAAGGATCGTTTACGTTCGGTTGGGTTCTAATAGCCTACGTCATTCTCAGAAGGACTATTCTCCCTACATAAGGCCTAGGCTGTTGTGGGTCAGAGTGAAAGTACCCACGAAGATAGTTGGAACTATTAAAAAATGAGTTGCTAAACCGGTCGCATGTGTAGATACGGGTATAGTGAGAGGTTGGAAACTTATTTGATTGTAAATGGTCATCTTTTAGTTTTTAGCTTAACGCGTTAATGTAAAAAAGTACCTGACTCCGTTTCAACTAGTCCTGAGAAAAACACAAAAAACTATTTTTGGAAATACAAATTTACTATCCTATTTAAACATATTAACATACAAATACATTTTATATATTTGATATATAGGTAATGTTACTAATATAGGTAAGGTTACCTATATAGGTAATATATTTAATGCAATATTTATTTTCTTCAAAAACCAGTTTTTTGTGGTTTTCTCAGAACTAGTAAAAACAGACTTAGGTATCTTATTACATTAACGCGTACACTTGTCTTATCTATTTTACTTTATTTTTATATTTTGTAATTGATTTAGTGTGAGTAATTAAGTGTAATTTAGTTATATTTACCAGTTATAACATAAATACTTTACTATTTTGTTAATAAATAACTGTTTATTTTGTTTAAGTTTATAGGAAGTTAGTTTATCATTTATCAATCAGATCTTGGAAAAAATTGGATTAAACGATACAATATTAAAAAATTGATTAAGTCAATATCCTCTACGACAAAAATCATGATATTTTTAACCTCTTAGAAATTAGTTTGAACTATTCTTGTAACTAGTTGGTATAAAATTTCTATTTCATTTTAAAATACGAGTAATTTATAAAAGAAAAAGAAAGTAAATGTCCCTTAAATAAACTTAAATGAAATTGATGTTTTTATCCCATTCCAAAGAAATTCTATTAACTTACTAAGCTGTATAGTAAGTTTAATTGACTGTCACATTTTGAAGAAGTTCTTTGTATTTTATAAAGTAAAGTTACTGTAAGATAAAAGTGTCAAGCATAGTTTTATTTTATTTACTTTTCAAACAATGAAAATAGTCGGTTAAATCTATTTGTATTTTTAGATTGGTTTTCTCTAAAGTTCGTATTATTTTTAAGTAACACTCATAAAAAAACACTTATACAGAAGTTAGATAATGGCAATATGGCCGTACTGACTGAAAATATTTTGCTGCGCAAAATACAATAATATTCAGAAAATTTTAATCTTTTTTTTATTTATTTATTTAACGTCGCATCAACTGCAACAGTCATTAGCGACGACGTTGGGGTGTAACTGTGTACAATGGAGGATGAAATGAATTTTTGTAACGTATGAAAATTTGGCGTGCCTGAGTGGGATTCGAACCCACGACTGTATGATGAGAGGCGAGCACGTTACCAACTACACCAATGCGGTCGACTTTAAATCTTTTAATCGGAATTGTTAACCTTATTCACAAAGTGCCCCGCCTTAAGTATAAAATTCATATAAACACAATGATCATGATTTCATGATTATTGTGTTTCCCTTTTCTACACGTCATTAATCGCAAAGTTACGAATAATATATAGTATGTCTAACATTACTAACAGCTTCTTGTCTTCCAGCGTTACCGCACATACAGATTCGTACTACATGTACAATGAACAATAAAAAAGTATCAGTAAATAGGCTATGTAAGTACACTATTGAACTGAAAACCAAAGTAGAACCGTAATACATTAGTGACGTACAATATTTATATGGTAGTTTATCTAGGCGTAGAAAGTGTAAATACATAGATGCGCAAGAGTCCAACCATCGATGATGTCAATACAAGTAATACATGGTGGAAAGGATATTTGTTATTTATTTAATTCCTCCCACCAGACCACATTTTGGTGTCCCACCGGGTCAGCAATCTATCCCCATTCTGCGTAACCCACTTATAAAGTGAAATTATACATGCACAATAGTCCATACTTCGATGAAATCACTACAAATCGTGCGGCGGAGAGAAAATATTACGTTGGCAATTAGTCCCACTTAGCCAGCAATCTATTTTCACCCTGCGTGGCAACTGAGCTTTACTAACTTAGATATGTTACACTGTCGTTTAAATGCACTCGTACGGCTGTGTGAGTACGGTACTTGCACAAGTAGCATATGTAACATGCAATCTGACAATACTGTGGATAACTGTAAAGGCCTTCAAGTTCAAACTGATACGATGCATAAAATATTATTTTCGTTGTAGTATAACAAAGCAAATAATGCCAAAACAGACTTAAAAACAAACTTTATTAGTAAAAAATCTTTGGTTAATTTAATTGTAACACCTACAGCAGATTTAAACGATTAAAAATGTTAGACTTTACGTGTAAACAAAATAATTAATATTAACAATAAAAAGTATCTTTGACAATAATTCTCAATATTCTGTTATTCCTTTATAGTGCAGTACTATGGGGAAATATATATGTTGTAAAATACTAAATTTTGCTTTACAGGGACTTGATAAATGTATTTCTGGTGCCAGAACAGTAATATATTTATTTTTCTTATTTTAAGCCCTGGTAAGTATACTTACCAAGGAACGTTTATTGAAATGCAAATCACATAATGTTTAGTGGTAAGAATGCTTATTAAAGCAACTTGTACCAACTATATAACAAAAAATATGTAGAATAACTTATCTTAACTTTATATCACTATGAATGCTTGCTTTTCCGTAAAAACTCAAATTTTGTAAGCACTGTACAAAGGTATCAACAAAACAACACGATAGCGTACGCTGGTATGAATCCTTATCACATTCGGGCAACTCACGAAGCAAATGGTCATTGCGCGCTAATTTCAATATGTAAACAGCTTACTTATAGATACTGAAGCCACGAGATTGCTTTTTGCGTATGGATAGGCTGTGAGGAACGAAAGTGAAAATTTAACAGTGCTGCCAACCTCAACAGTGAGTCACTACCGTGCAGTTTCTACACACATTTTGTAATCTGTGGTTTATTACGAGAAAATGTTTTCTTCATAAACCTTATAAAAAAATGAGACCTGTAATATTGCAGAATTACAGACTAGAAATGTTTGATTTTTTGTAGTTACTAGCTACCTTATTCCATTAAAACAAAATTTTCTACGAATGAATCGTCTTCTTTACTATTGCTGCCACCGGCGTCTTCACTACCAGTCTCACTTGTATTTACTTAACCGTTTCCTTTTTTTACCAGGTGTCAACAAAACTGTTAAAGAATAGCGTCTTAACATCTTTTATTGCTTTCTTCATTTTTCGAATTGTGGAAAGAGAAAAATGTTAGCCACTCGCTCATGGCTTTTGTTAAGAGGCAGGGTAAGGCATTTTTGTTTAGCTTCAACTTCACAGCATATTATTACACTGCATATTAGATTTCGGCACTGTGAATAGTCCGACCACGTTTTCGAGCAACTAACATTTCTGTTTACGATAACAAACAGTTACATTCGTACAGTTGACCTACAAAAGGTTCCGCCATATGCTGTATGTGCTCTGGGTATAGTATACGTTGTTGTGTTGGTTGTAATCAAACAAAAACAGTCGCGCATGCGCACTGATGCCTTTTTACCCCTCGTTGCAAATAAAGGTAAACTCGTGACTCAAGTAACTATACCAGAGAACATCTATAACCCATAAAATGCCAATAAGTTTCAACTGCTTAGCTCATTCTTAAATAAACCAGACCTTACTGCCAGTGGTAATTATAGTTACCAAAGATCTATAAAGGGTTAATAACCCGACAAAACTTTCTATAATGTTGTATTTATCATTATAATTTTTTTTTAAATAATCTGTTTGAAAACGAAAGCTGATTTCTATATTTAAGTTACACCAGTGGACGTAATCTTTATTTATTCTGTAATACAATAATTGACTTAAATTCTTAATATTACTTATTTAATTTAACTGATCTGTAGCGTACTTAAAAATGGATAAATCCAAAATATTATTAATTTACAATATGACTTAATTTGTGTTAGTTTACTAATAAAAGCCAAAAGGAATTGAACCGATAATGAAGTAATCTACATAAACCTAATACAACTATTACGATTATTATGATTTTATTATCGTACTTAAAAGATATTGTCTAAAATTCTTGTTCCCTGTGGGAGAAGTTACATTCACTGCGGGGTATATTACTTGAAGAGAACTGTTGTTGAAAACTGAAACTTTGCCAGTTTAACAGAGCATTGGACTCATTGCGAATAAGTGCTAGTAGTAGCTGTTGGTGTAGACATTGTCTTTTCAAATGAAATGTCTGGTCGTAAAATTTTCTGAAGTAAAACTCGTTCACAGAATTTAATAGCATTAAAGTTGTTCATCGAATTAAGATTTTATGCATTTTAATACGTATATCTATTCAAAAATCTTCACAAATACCTGCACAAAATGTTTCATTAGTCGATAATATTTTTAATTAAAACATTACTTTAGTCAGATAAAATTATTCAGTTATTTTTGCCATTTTGTTTGGGAATTCATCATTATACAATGTATTATGATAATATTTTTTTATTAAATTATTTTTTATATAGCCTACCATCAAAATCAGTATAAAAGTTCTATTTGTTATCAATATTATTAATACTAGTTTTCTTCTTAAAATATTTATATATATGTACATATATATATATGCGAGGATTTACAGCCCCAGCTGTATTTCGCTTTTTAAGCACCACTTCTATCTCTGTCTCACCAGTCCCCATCGGAGAGCCGCCGCAAAGACATTTCCTCCTGCACCTCATCCAACCATGTTACTTCCGGCCTACCCCTCCTTCTGCTACCGGTTAGCGTTCACTCCCATACCCTCTTTGTCCACCTACCAACCTCCATCCTCTGCAAATGGCCAAACCATTTTAACTGCTTCCGGGATATGGTATCCATGATATTTACTTGAACGCCGATTCTTCTTATAAATTCGGAATTCGATCGATCCGCGACACACCACAGCTCCTCCTCCAAAATCCATTTCCACCACTTTTAGGCGATCCTTCTGTCTCTTTATCAATATCTACACTTCCGCAGCATAGGTACACAAACTCTCCAGGATACCATGATAAATATTTATCTTTGTCTCCTTCCATATTTTATCATTTCAAAGGACAGAATTTAACTGCCCTATAAACCCTTCGCCCTTGCGAAACCTTGTGAAATCTTAAAATACTTTCAATCACAAATCAAATATTAGACGTTGTGAGTGCTAAATTGAAATTTCAAAATAAAAAAAAAGAATAAAGTTTCTAAACGGATTTATCGGAAAAAATCTTATCTAGACCTACCACTAAAACGAAGACGTTCTGTTAACGATATATTTTAAGGACTATTTGGTCGTATGCTTGTCCAATCCCATTGTTCATAGAAATTTATCTAGTATACAAATTTAACGCATTAGGCGAAAACAGAAGTACAAATTTCTATCTTCAGAATTGAAATTTCCATTTCCTCTAAAATTGCTGTTATTTAAGACCTTACTTAAGCCGATGTGGATGTACGGTTGCCAAATCTATTGTTCATCAAAACCATCAGTCATAGCCAAACTTCAACGGTTTCGATCAAAATTGTTTCGCACGCTACGTTGAGCGTAGTTAACGCTCTATGTTTTGTGTCAAATCACATACTTTCTTTTGGACCTAAAAATGCCATTTATTATCAACACCATGTATGAAATGTGTCAACGCTTTACATTAGAGTTACATAACAACTACAACACAATTGATTTGCAAACTAAGTTCTTCACATTTACCAGGCAATCTGTATCGTCAGCTCAGCAGGAGGTGGAGCAAAAACTTGGATTTAGTTTATTTAATATAGCACACATTACACATTGAAAAAGAAAAAATTAATTAAACTTAATAAAAATATAAAAATTATTTATTAGCCTATTACTAGTATTAATTTAGTCTTAATGATTCAATTATGAGAAGGCTAACTGTGCTAATTAATTGCGGGAGTCCTACTAATGAGTGGATTCTTCTTTGAAAGCCTAATGTCATGTCTAAAAATATATACGTATACATATTTAATGGTTGTGCTACACCGTGCAGTTGTAAATAAAAACAAAAAAGTTAATAAAATATACAAATTGCTGATTCTAAGGTAATTAAAATCATCACCAACTCCCTATGGTACGTGCGTAAGAAAACCTTACACAACGACTTACGAATCCCCCCTACGTTATTTATATCATTAAAAGTACTGAATACGATTTCACAAAAACAAATTACAAACCTAAGATTGATATATTTAAAAGAATGTATTCACCACACACTATTATGAATAGGTTGGAAAACTGTGAAATGTTGATTTACAAGATAATCAAAGTACCATGTTTGGTGAGGATGACAAACGAGGAGGTCCTCAGAAGACTTGATAAAGAGAGAGAGTTCATGGCTACAATTAAGAAAAGAAAAGCAGCATTTTTTGGCCATATTATTTATAATACAGGTATCAACTCTTGTAATTAATCATTGCGAGCCGAAAGTTGTGGAGCGAAAGAAGATATCCTAGTTTTATAACATTCGTCAGTGGACTAGATTACATTTTGTGGAAGAGCTTGTACATAGTCATGGGCAGAGATAGAATGAAAGATGTAGTCACAAACATCTGGTAGCGAATACGCATGAAAAGAGGGAGAAAATTACTTAACATCTACTTCATGCTCCCCGAGAGAGGTTAAAGAGGACATAGATCTCAGGAAATTTATCTCAGAATGAACATAAATAATTATAAACATAACAAAAATAGATCTTGTCACATAATTTTGAAACAAACTTCCGTACACACTTACACACATATAAAAATATTAAATGTTATGTGGGTGATCAGCTTATTCGTGGTACATTTTGTGAAATTAATGAGCACATTTTTTTAGTTGTTTTATGTTATTTTAACAGAAAGTAATAAAAAATATGTGTTAAAAATGTTGTATTTGAGCTGTGCCAATGAAGTTTTTCTCATTAATACAATTTTATTATTACCACGTTTACTTACATTTTAATGCAACTGATAGTGGAAAATCAAAATCGGTTCATCCGTTTGGGAGCTACGATGTCACAGACACACACGTTAAACTTATAGCACCCCTCTTTTTCAGTCGGTCGTTGATAAAGTAGTAGTAATTACCAACAGAAAAGTTGTCTTTGTTTTATTAATTAAATGAAATTTATATACACATACTTAATATGATCGTAATTTACACATAATCACAATTTATTAGGTGATAAAAAGGGGATAAAATATTATTAAAGAAATAAAGATTTCCTAGAAAAGTGTTAGTAAAATGCTTTTATCTTAATTTAATAAATTACTCTGTATTTACATTAATAAATTATTACTTAACCGGCATTAAGTTTTGTTATAAGTGAAAGACGTATTCCGCGGACAAGGAGGCCATTTATTTGTCCAAGCAGACTGTAAAGCTTGTGAGAATGATTAATGGTAACTTGGCAACTGAGCTGTTCTATTTGTTGCCATAGCAACGCAGTAAAACGAATTCTGATCTTTTTGTTTTAACTTTTTCATGATGTTATGTATTAATCAAATATTTGGTACCAATTTTTACTTCATTAAACACTAAAAATATTTTTTACTTTTTATCACTATACGGTCAGATTAATAATAAAATATATTCATTACTTAATACGTGGAAAATGTTTCCTCGTTTCTAAATTCCTTGAACAATATTTTTAAAATTAAACTTTTCTATGCATTTTAAACTTTTATTTATTATTAGGTCAATACTTAAATCATCACGGAAATAAAGCATGATTTATGAACAAATTCTTGTTTGTAGCTATAAGAAGGTTAAGCTTCTTTTGTGGTAAAGTTATGACTTTAGAAGTCTATTGATCGTAAAAATCTACGTTTCATGTAAGCGTATTGTATTGTTCTGAACCTACACGTAAATTTCGGAAAAACTTCTAAAAATTATTAGCAGTATCTTCAATACATGAAACTTTTCTATCTTTAATGAATGCAGTGTTTCTTTACTTTAACTTATTTAAAGGTATAATTTTCGTTTTTAGGTTTATTTACGAGTTTTTGTATCAAAAATTTTAAATACAATATTAAATACAATAGAACTATAATAAATACAAAACTCGTAGTTTTGTATCAAGAAATAACCTCATGATTTAGTTTGAACAGGGAAAAGGTGTTGGGATTTCAGGATTACTGATCATTTTAAAAACAAAGCAGTTAATAATAAAACCTTAGATTTATTTATTTAATTGAGATATGATACCTTTATTTTGTGAACTCATTGTGATGCAACAATTAAATTGAAAAAATTTCTGAGTTATAAATATAACCTGAAAAAATGGTGTTTGATAAAGTGTGAAAAGAAAAAGTTTTATAATACTTTCTTTCTACCATATTAAAATATAATCGTCTGTAGAGTATTGGACCCTGACTGTTCAGCAAATATAAAGAATAGAGACTGCTGTGATAAGATTGTTAAACTTCTAGCAGGGCATCGATTGCTGGAACATAAATAAATAAGATATTTGACGTAAACTTTAAAATGACAGAAGCGATAGCCACAAATTCAAATATCAGCACGATATTAAATACAGGCAAGATAAATACAAGTGAATCAGACAATGTGGTATCGGACAACCTCGGAAGAGATGACTATCTCAAATTCTTTAACAAAAGGCATATTACTAAGTAGTAAGTTAGAACAAGCCATTGTATCTAATTCATAATGGATTATGATGCTTCATATTGATTATGAAGATTAACATTTTGAATTCGTAGCCACGAATCTGGATCCGGGCCCACGGCTTTATGGTCTAGCACGCTACCCTTTGCGCCAAAAAATTACTTTTACTTAGCTGATTGGACTGTCATTTTGTTCGTATATTTTGTCATAATATCTTGTGAGCTTTTCACTGTGTATTTTATTACCTGACGGGGGCCACCGATATTGTTGTTCTCCTATTCTAGGATGAAGAGTTCTATTGTATTTAATTAGATGATTATGTTCTTCCTATTCTTATTTACGTCTCCTGATTTTCTAGTATTTTCTTCGTGCGTTTATTTATCTGGAACATTTTTTTGTCTTTCTATTAGGGTTGTAGTCTCTATAAAGCCAAAATTATTTCGTTGGTCAGTCTGTAGTAAACAGTTTGTAAAATAATTAGTAATATGAGAAGTCAGTGTTTCTTAGCGTTAGAAACCGGTGATGCATGCAGTATTGAAATAGATTCGCCGCAACAAGTGAATAGTTCTACTGTTGTATAAAACTATGGATAAGGAAGGTATTATTTGTCTGATTGTAAATGGCTAAATTTTCTTTCTCGTTAGGTTTATTTAGAGTGTTAAATTTTCTAAGTGTTAACATCGTCATAATTAATATGAGTAATTAACTTTTAATAAGTACTTTTTAAAATTTCTTTTAAAATAATCAAATACCGAAAGAACTTTGAAATAAACGTTACAATACTTGATAAGAGTAATTTATTTATACACAAAATGTTTTAAAAAAATATATATTAAAATTTATTTGTGTCTTAAATTTACTGATTGAAATATTCAAACACAATGTTTGCCTGTAAGCTAATATTGAATATTTTAGGAATATTGTCCTGTAGTCATTTTATTAAAATAATTTAAGCTTGTAGTAAAATTTAATGTGCTTGTTCAGCGTATTAACCGTAGAGGGATATCATAAATTAAATAGGCCTACAAGTTTAAACCTATTCTTTATAATGCTCGTACCCTAAACTACCTCACTCATTCCATTTAGGGATAATAAAAACAGTTAGCAATGAAATACAAAATGTTTGACTGAATTAGTACAACACAATACAATGAATACAATTTTATTCAAAACAATACAGAATTTGAAAAAAGCACTTAAATATTTGGATGCTATTAACGTTCTCGTATAAATTCACAGTTATTAAATAATATTTACGTATTTTTATACATTATTTTAGAAAAGCATAGAAAATACTCAATTTTATATACAATAATGTATATTTTTTATATATTTATCTGCTCTCATTTGAAATGAATTTTCTCAGTGTATGAAAAATCCATAATAATGAAAAACAGGATGCACATAAAAACTGTACTAACAAAGTTTATTTCTGGTAATAACCTAGACAAAATATACAAAACACCATGACGTTAATGGTATTCGCAAGAACTATTTGTTCAAAATTCAAACTGATTGATTTCAATAATAAAGAAGGCCTTTTCACTAAAACAATTCATAAAGTTTAAACACTGTTCATAAACGTTATTAACAACTGAATATTTAATAATCTGCTCACAAAAATAATGCGTAGCTACTGATGAAACGTACAAGCCGTTAATATCTTTCAAGATGTGTTGTATAAGTCAAAGACTACGAAACGGTTTAAAAAGGGTTATCTTCAAATTTACAACGAAGAACAGATTTCTTGAAAATACACAAACCTACTATAATAACAACATCGGTAATGTAACGAACGGTAAGAATAGTTCTTAATTTCAATAATTGTGAAATCAAGTTCAAGCGACACAAAAAGGGCAACCCTTTACTATATGCTTGTCAAGACACTGGGACAAAGGAGTAAAGAAAGGGATGTGACGTGAGGAAACAATATTAAAGGCGGGTTAAATGACTACATTTCTGGTCTGTAACGCAATTAAAAAAGAGGAATACTCATTGACTGTTACAAGTGGCCGTGGCTTTCAATACAGAACCCGGAATGCGCTTCTTAAATACTGTATCACCTGAGCCTAGGTTCGTTCAAGATCTGGATATGATAAAAATAAACAGACTTACTTAAAACTTGTAACAGCTACAAGTATTTTTTTACTTGCAATTAAAATTAATTGTACATACGATTACTTTCAACGCATTGATTTAATAAAATAATACTATTAGAGAAACATAAAATACTATACAAATACATTGTGAAAACTTTTAGAAAAAAATAAATTTAAATTGAAAATAATGAAAATAACTATTAATTATTTATTTACAGAATTAATAATTATAATAACTGATTAAATTTAGCCTTCTAACAAATATACTTGGATTTCATAAAATGAATCAATTAAAAAACTTAACTCAATTAACTTGACTACACTTGACTATAATTAAGGTACTATAACAACAAACAATCAAACTATTGATTTACCTGCCAACAATCTCTTGATACTACCCGTACGGCAAGCAATATTAAAGTAATTAACAATCGGTCCTGTAGCGACACTATTTCGAACGGCTAGACAACATTTTTCCATTCACAACTCAAGTATAGCCTGATTTTCGTAAGGAGAGCGCTGGGTAAAACGTGCGTCTGCATTATTATGATCTTGTATGTGCTGCAATAGTGCAGTTTATGTAATCAACAATGGAACAGCATGCCTACAAAATACAATGGGTGTTGTCAATTTTCAACAACTCTCTGACTGTACATCTAACAGTTTGTTCGGAGGGGTATGCAGGTCAAAATCAAGTATGCGCATGCGTAGCCCAGCGCTCTCAGCAATCGGCTTGGCCTTTAACAACTGAATGACTACAAAGGCGCTAATTGGTTTTAAACTAGCGGTCTAATAGTTTCCCAAACAATCAAGATTTTTATAACAAATTTTCCGCTATTCTGTAACATAGGAGGAGGATTAAAAATAAAACTAACGTTTTCACTAGTTTCGATTTCCTGGGACTCTTATTTTTTTTTTTTTTTTTTTGGTTTAACGTCCGACTGTTTTGCAAATTGCTGCTAATGCAGACGGTGAAGGATGAAATGAATTTTTTGTAACGTATGAAAAAATGCCATGCCCGAGTGGGATTCGAACTCTTATTCAAAACATCTCAATTCACTATGCTTGTTCTGCACACTCTATCTCACGCAATACACAATTCTTACAATAAACAATCATTTCTAAAAGAATTCTACAATACTTTTAATTCAAAATACGTTAACAATACTAGACGCATAATTTTTATTATTTTATTTCAATAATGTTGTTATTTAAGTCATCAGCCGAAAGGCTGGTTTGAACCTCTAGAGGCTTACTAAGTAAAATGAGGAGGGAGACGGTTTACCTATGCCTTCCTCACTGAGTAGAAACATATGTTTATCAGCATGCCAGGTCCTCTGAAAAGCATCTACTTTCCACCCTGCAAATGACACTTTCACTTCATTCACCACATGGTCTGGTTGAATAATGACCTTCATTACTCCCAGAAGAGAAAATTTGACTTGTGCCTTTTTCACCTTTACCTCTTCTGTTATTAAATGCTCCAGGCATAAAATTGGCTGATAATATGAGAAACAGTTCTAATTTTTGTACCCCTGAAACTAGCAGATCAAGTGCAAATAATTAAACACTCTACCTGCTTGTTAAGGGCTTTTCAGAAATTCTTTAATTTATGAAAAATATTTATTTTGAATAAAAAAATTATGTTAAATAATATTAATCTTTAATATAACCGATATGACACGTTATTTATAATGGATTTGCAATAAATAGTTTTAAGAATAAATAATTAATGGTGTGAATTATTTAATTTATATCTGAATAAGGAAATTACTACTTATAATAAATATAGGCTAATATTGGTATTTTCGTTTTAAATATTTTTAATTTACGCGGAAAATTTACTCTTTATTCTGGACTTTTATGCAAATACGAGTATACTTTTTACAGTCTCATATACCCGATAAATGTGTTTAATAATTTTTTTTTGCAAGAGTGATTTGCAATAAATAGTTTTAAGAATAAATAATTAATGGTGTGAATTATTTAATTTATATCTGAATAAGGAAATTACTACTCATAATAAATATAAGCTAATATTGGTATTTTCTTTTTAAATATTTTTAATTTACGCGGAAAATTTACTCTTTATTCTGGACTTTTATGCAAATACGAGTATACTTTTTACAGTCTCATATACCCGATAAATGTGTTTAATAATTTTTTTTGCAAGAGTGTATTTATTTTACAATCAGTTTATAAATCCCCCAAGCCAGAGTGATGCGATATCTTGGCTTATGGCTTGACAGGCGACTAACTTGAAAGCATCATCTGCGTACAAAACGTTTAGAACTTAACCGCCCCCAGAAGTTACTCTTCTGCTTAATAAATTCCCGATCGAAATTGAACCTCCGTTCCGAAATTTTAATATAAAAAACCCTTTTGAGACCAGTCTGGACTTATGGTATCCAGCTCTTTGGAGTAGCGGGAGAGGGTAATTTAAAGTCGATCCAGGCCTTTCAATAAAAATTCTTATATCTTGCTTCTGGCGTTCCTTTTTATGTAAGCAATAAAACCCTCCACGACGATTTCAAAATTCCGACAGTAAAGGAGCTAACGGCGTCCTTGTATAGTAAATTTCACGAACTACTAGATGTCCATCCAAACCAACTAGCCCGTGATCTAGCTACTAGGAACTTCCCACTAGTGCGACGTCTCAAGTGACAATGGAGTAGAGACCTCTTGGTCTAAATAACGGATAATACCCGTAGTTATAAACGGATAATGTACCACTGGGTACCTCTTCTTCTTAAAGCAAAACTGGCCAACACCGTTTAAATAACATATACGGAAATTGTGCAGCTCACTGTACAGTACCGTAACAAAAATTAAAGACAAAAAAGTTTATAAATACAAAAACTTTATGCAAAGACGAGAAAATCTGAGTAATGTCCTTAGAATTAAAATAAAAACCACACTCAGTAGTGTGTTTCAACAAGACTAATGTGAAGAAAAAAAATATATATACGTTGTGTTTAATAATAGCACAAAATTAACTTTAATCTTAGAAATTCTCAATTTATCTACGCTAAATATTGTTCTCCAACAGTGAATATCCATGACAGATTAGTAATGTGGGTTACTATTTTATAACTCGTTGTATTATATTATAAATAACAATCTAACTACTAAATTAGCCTGGATATGACAGAAGAAAATGCACCACAAAAAGGGCGGAACGCAATTAATTTAAAAGCATATTGATTACCCTAATGGTTCCTATTACCATAGTATTAATATTTATAAAAATTTTAAAAAAATTATTAGGTCTAATACATGAACGTAAAGATTGTTCCTGCTAAAATTGATTATTTTTGGGAAATTATTACTACTAATTTTAGCCTATTAACTTTTCATGTACTATTGACATAGATATCAGCCAAAACAATTTCCCACAAGTCGTTTTGTGGATATATCTAAGGTTATGAACCATTAAGGTCGTTTAGTGGATGTAAAAATGCACATTTAAAAATTAAATATAAAAAGATTTTGCCTAAAATTTATCTTAATATCATCTAAATTATGCCAAAAAAATCTAAATATTTCAGGAAATTTGTACCTGAAAAAGGTGAGTTGATTTAACTGCTCATTGGCGTTTCACGCTTCTCAGTGAAGTAGTATATTTTTATGATTGACTTTTTTGTTAGATTAAACAAAATTAGTTTAAAAGAGTTAGATAAAACAACCTTCTTTTAAATAATTTCTTATTAAGATAAGGTTTTTTGACACTTTTTATTGAAAATTTAGTATATGTTATTACAATAACATAACAGTTTCTAAATATGACGCTAAAGGTTCCAAAACTTGAAATACTTGCTGGAGCTTGGAATAATCACTACAGTTCTACAATTAGCAAAAACGATCCCTAGGCCAGAGGCGTTTTAAACGTCTGTACTGAGTACCCTGTATCGCCCTAATATATTTTTGTGTATTTTTATACAGCCTTGGAAATAATAAGCAGTAGAATATAATAATATGTGATCACACAAACAGAAAAAAAGAGATATAATTTTTATTATTTTATCATGTTTGTTGTTTGCATTGACCATAATAAGCGATTGACTACGTTAACCAGTGAACTAAGTAAGCAGGCCTTACTGTATTTTGAATAAATAAATAAATAGTATTCTAAAAACAATTAAATTTTGATTAATATTCGCAAGTATTGATTGTATAACATACTTGTGGCTATCACCTTGGGCACAAGATTAGATCGTTGGACTGTGCTTCAATGAAAAGGGGAAGGTTTCGGGTTGGATTCCTGGCTAGTGTCTGATAATTTTTACACGCTAAAACCCACCAATTTCGTACTGTAATTCACAGTAATCGTTTATACCTAAAGTAGTTGACGAGTATATAGAAATGGTATAGATTTTAAAGAATCCCTGACCTTTGATAATAGTTTTTTCCATTTTACAGAAACCATTACATAAGTTGACAACAATTAACAGAGATTTATTCGTAACAAAACAAGACTACCAAGTCGTAGTAGTTTAATTACCGCAATTCAATGAAATACGTTCAATCTCTTAAACCGAATTGAATAATTAAATTACTAATAGTCTTTTGAATGTTAAATTATCTGTTTGAGTGCACTGTGTATATGTATAAATGTGTAAGCTTTTAATTCAATTTCCTTTCTCGAGAGGAACATGGTAGACTATGCCAAGGTATTATGTAGTTATATATGTGAACGATAGCACATTGTAAATCGCATCCGAAGAATCAAGAGAAGATTAAAAGGGGGAAAGGTTGGGAAAGTTGAAAGTAGAGAGAGAGAGAGTTAGGTCCTTATTGTATTGCCTCAATATTCTACCGGATCGTACCAGAGATTAGCAGCCATTCAGAATTGTGCCGCTTTTCTAAGCAGATAGGACGTTACTCGCACAGCAAGCCGATTGCAGTAAGGCAAGGATAGATTCTTCATCTTCCTTTATTTTTCTTATTCTTCTTCATTTATTTTTTTATTATCTAACGTTGAGTTAGGAAAACAGGGATACTCTGCCGGTTTTAGAAAAAAAGATCAAAAAACTAACCTGGGCTCCCCAAGGCGTTATCTCCCATCTTCTGCAGAAACTCATTTCATCGTCACGTTTCGAAATGAGAGATGATTTCTTTAACATTGTTTATGAGTATCATTCTCTTTCAGATTACTCAAATATACAATAAACGTTTCAAAGGTAACTTACGAAAAATTAAAGATAACTTCTCTTTACCTGCCGGTCTTGTTAAGTTAACACTGTGTAATATTCAATTAAAATTACAATACCATTTGTAGAATTTAGAAATCTTCTAATTAAAATTTAAAGTTTAATATACAATGTTAAAAACCACTGATTTTAGACCATCATCGTAGAATTTATTTTAGCCTTATTAAATTTTCTATTGGTTTTATTTGTATGGATATAAAATAGTTTTATCTAAAAATATACCCGTTATGTAGGCCTATATAATTGTTTCTTATTTCCTAATTATGAAAAGATTACTATAGCGTTTTGTTTCTATGCTATAATAGTTCGAATGAAATTATAATTTTTTTATAGACTCGTATAATAAGGAGTTTTCTATGGTTGTCGCCGTCTCCGATTTCTTAATCTATGCCTCCATTTTTTTAATTCATCGAGTTTCTTCTCCTGAAGTTTTCTTCTCTCCACGATCTCATCCACCTCATCTGTGACTGGCCCTCAGGGTTTTCCTTTCTTGAATTTTCTTACTGGACTCAAACTCGTGCTACCCACTTGTCTCCATCTGCCTTTCTCACATGCTCATACTACATCAGCCTCTTTTCCTCAATGTAACTCAAGACATTACTTTCCTCTCCATTTCCCTCTGTTTTACCTCATTTGTTACTAGGTCAATTCATGTCACCCCTTATCTTCGTCTCCAGGAGTCCATCTCAATCGCATTAATTTTACTGCTATTTATTTTATTCACCACCAAGCTCCAAGCTCCATAATTCATTACGCTGCGTACTAATAACTCGAAAATTTTAATTTTAGTGTTTCGTTTGACTTGCTTATCCCACAGTGCTGTGTTTTGTTGTCTTAGTGATCTTCTGGCTTCTTTCAATCTGTTCTTTATTTCCTCATCGGTGTTTCTATTCCTTGAGATTGTAAATCCTAAAGGAACGGTACAGGGGAAGAAGGAGGAATATTATTTTAATAAAAATTCTCAGGAAACTAATTTTAAGATTTGAACAATAGTTTCTTTTTGTAATCGTTAATTTGTGTACGTTACAATCTGTTCAATTGAGAACAATAAGCAATCTCAAGACCCAATGAGATGAGGATGATGTGTATGTCGTGTAAATGAGGTGTATTCTTGTACAGACTCAGGTCGACCATTCCTGAGAGAGTATGGTTAATTAAACCCCAACCATCAAAGTACACCGGTAACCACTGTCAAGCATTCAAATCCGTATAAAAGTAACTGCCTTTACTAGGATTTGAACCAGGAACCTTCGTCTCCGAAAATCAGCTGTTAAACACCTGATTTTGGTGACGACTTTACCTCTAGCCCAACCCGGTGGTTGGTTTGTTTACAATAATAAACATGATTTTAATAAGTTGTTTGGACATAATTTTACGTTAACACAATAATCACAGTGTTATTAACATACTGCCAACAAATCAATGATATTATATTCACGTTTTCACTTTTATTTTATATTCACTTTTGATTATTTATTACTTTTCTGTAAATTAAAGAAAATAACCCTAAGTACCTCACTTACCGAACAAGATAGAGAAATCTCAGCTCCATCTACTTTTTTGATTAACCTAATGGTATAGGTAGATATGTGTTGTTAAAATAGGTAACTACATTTTTCATAAACAAGATTTTTTTTCTATTTACACCTTTACACTGCAGTTATAGTTCCAGGGCTACAAAAAATAGTTCTGTTTTTTATCACGTGGTCAGCCAATTGACTGAACTATAAGGAAACAAGAGGTGAATGTGTAAAATACACTAGTCACAGTTATCTCCTCTGAAAGTATTGAATTTCATTATACAGCCCTGTGGTGAATAAAGTGAAGGTGTCATTTGCAGGGTGCGAAGTAGATGCTTTTCGGAGGGCCTGGTATGTTGATAAGCATAGGCTACTTTTTACTCAGTTAAGAAGGCATGGTAAACCACCTCACTCCTCGTTTTACTTAGGAAAACCTCTAGAGGTTCAAACAAGCCTTTCGGCTGTTGACCTAAACCACAACACTACAGTATATACAATGTATCCACTTTCAGGTAGCCGAATAAAATGTTAAATTCAATGGAAAATAATATTGTCCTATAGGTTTCATACACTGTACAGGCATATTTTTGCACTTTTCAGTACAAAACCTAAACTTTTCAGCAACAAAAATATTTAATATTAAGTAATTTAAAAACAGGCGGGAATAGAAACAAACAAGGGTACTAATCATGTGTGACACTATAACTATTCCCCCTTATTAGCATGTGACGCATGGACATTCCTCTTTCTTTGCTTTCTTTGCTTGTATAGAAAATTTCTGTAATTGTTTATTTTATGACTATTCCCGTTACTGACCATTATGAATACTGCATTTTATAGTTCCTAATATCAGCTACCTGACAGTGTTATAAACAAATTTTTAATTTTTTTTGACATACGTCCTTCTTCCCCTGTGCCGTTCAAATATTTTAATGTTTCACTTCATTTTATCTTTCAATTATCAGAAAGTTCTAAGCCTTTTACTTTGTTTTTGTAGCTGTTTAGATTTTTTAGTTTACTCATATTTAAAATCGCATCAACTGATTCGGTTATTAGTGATTATTATAAGTTACGAAAGAATCACTACGTCATTATTTCAGATTCTAACCGGGAATTGAACCTGGAATCTTCCGCTTAGCACTGTAACACAATCTAAAGCTCAAAACACTGGGCTTTGGATGTGGCCACTAAATACATTTTTATAGAAAAAAAAGCAAAATTGTGGATAGCAATCGTAATTTAAATCTTAAGATATACGCCTTATTCATTTATTTACAACAGTTTGTAGCTGAGTACAATTATTACAACGTTCAATCTAACACTCTGAGACACTAACCGCTGAGTCTTAGATGTGATCTAGAGAAGTTTTATTGTACTGTAGCTATAGTTCTTCCGTGAAGCTTTTACCCTAGCCTTAAAGATTCAAGTCTCACTTTCACTCTCATTTTATACTAGTCGGAAGAGTTATAGGATTATTTTGCTATTCTACAAAACAGAAGCTCACAAGGTTTTTATTATTCCCCGTTTGGGACGTTGAGTATATCAAAACACCTTAAACTACTTTAATTCATTTTACATTGATGTTTTTTTAAGGAATTACAGTACCCTAATTATATGCTTATTCTCTAATTGAAATTCTGAAATTTATAAATGATATCTATCTGTTTCCAAACTAAGCTAAATTTAATTCTTAAACTCGAAGAAACTTTTAATAAATAAAATAAGTTTAATAATGGCCAAAGTGTTGTAATTAACTAGTAGTTAAAACTTTGGGTGTCTGCATACATAACTAAATTTCTACATTCACGTGTTAAACCCACCAACAAATTGCACACAATTTGATCACGTTAAAATATCTATCAATAACTTTACGTATTGACAAGTTGTAAATACATAACTTATTGTTCACGCAGCTGGTTTGTCACCCAATAAAAAGTGAGCCGTTGGGGATTGGATCAATTTCATAGTGACAATAAATTCACACTACTGTGTTCAAAGTACATATGAATGTATGAAACTTCTTTTAGTGAAACGAACAAATGAAACATTTTTGGTTATGTACTTTTATTTTTAGTGACAGATTGATACTGATTAATACTCGTATGTAACTTAATCAATACCGATGAAATTAAAAGTGTTTATTTTAAATTATTAAATTTAGTCAATTGGTCATATTGATTTGTACCAACAATTTTTAGCAATTTATAAAAACCATAGTTTTCCTTCGTTAAAAATTTCAGTTTTTAACTACGGTTTTGTTCTGCATTGCAAGAGCCGTTTTGATCTCAGTAGGATTATTCAGTCTACAAAGACAGCTCCTCATAATGTCTTTATATTTGTCAATTTACATTCAATAAGAAATTCGTTCAGGTTTTTTCCTTTGAATGAAACCAACTGATGTATTATAAAATGTTAATCGTGAATCTCAAAATACTTTGACCTGTACTCAAAATAAGTGCCCGGGAAAACTTTAATAATATAATTTACACTAATTAGTTTAGTTTTAATACCAGTAGTTATAACTAATAAATTATTGTAATTAATTAATTTCTTAATAAACATTCATTAGTTTAAAATGAAAATTTATAACTTATTAATAATTATAAAATACTTAAAACAAAATGCACAAAGGTTTCTTAATGTTATCTAAATCAAAGAAAAGGTTTTTATTAAGTAATTGTGTCTTATACATCTTGTTCCTTATTATTGTTAAGTCAAATTCACAAGGAACAATATTAATAAATTTGGTAGTTAGCCTAATTAGTTTAGTTCAATTTTGAAATAGTAAAATGTGTATAACATTATTATAATTATTGTTTATGATAATGAATTTAGTTTTTAAACTTGTTTTACCTTATTTGGTAACTGTACAGATACAACCAGTAAAAATGTTCATAGTTTGTATTAATTTAAAACATCGCGTTAATGGCTTTTAGAATATCACCCTGTGGTAGTGCTCCTGATAATTTTAATTTTTGATATTTATAACGAAACAAATAAATAATAAAATTGTGCTGAATTATTATTTTATGTTTATAATTACTGTTAGAGTTGTGATAATGTAACATATCTCTACTCCATCGGCGTTTCAGTCTTCTTAATGCAATTACTGATAGGTTGGAATAATTCACGATGCATATTAGGGGATTATTATAATTTTGAAACCGCGAACTTAAAATTCGTCGAGTGTTTAATAAAATATAGAAGATTTAGCTGAAATAAATAATAAAATTAAAATTAGGAATTAGTCGGCGTCTAATATTTTTCTTAATTAAACAAGCGGTTAAACAGTTCGCATTATATTAATGAGATCATTTACTCAGGTCAACTTCTTAATGTTAAAATGAGACAGACTAAAGAAAACGAGTAAATTATTTGTGCGATAAAATATTATCTAAAAAAGAAAATTTCATTCAGATATTTAAAGTTGTCAGGATATTTTATTCGTAAGCGTTGAACGTAGTCATAAAATACTTTAACTACCGCAATGTAATTTATTTTCAAAGAGTAACAGACTGTACACATACAATATTATAATATCGTATTCAAATTTTGTAATGACTAAACTGTCTAACTTTGTTTTTCTTTCATTTCACTTCAGATGCCGCTTAGGAAAACATTAATATTGTTTTTATTATTATTCTGAAACAAGCGTCTTACACTGCACTCAAATTACTGTTTTAGTCAAATTAAACTGTCACATTTTCGAAATAAAATAATTTACTTCGGGCAACTAATAAAGCTAAATGGAAAACCAATAAAACAACTGAATGTCTTTTCTATAAGGCTTATAGTTAGTCGTTTTTTGCATTAAAAATTCCAAATTTGTTTATTTTCACTTTATCTTTTTAAACCAATAACTGAAAAGCTTTGAGGAACTAGTAAATTTGTATTTGTAGCTTGTTTTACATTGCTTTATTATGAGGAAAATTCCAATTATTAATAGAACTCTCTCATTTAAATTTCATGAGATTAATAAAATTGGTGTCTAAAAATTACAGAATAATTTTTTTTTAATATTATTATTATGTTTACTAAGAAAAATAAAAAAGTCAGTTGACACGTAAAAATTATCCCAAATCTTTGCTCCAGCTTCTGTGGAGGTGATGATTAAGGTTACCTGGTAATTTGGGACTGTTTCGAACGTGGGTACGTTACATGACTGGTATGTCTGTTGATCTGTTGAATCTTTTAGTGTACGTAAGGAAGGTCAAAATCTGTGAGCAATTTATGTTTGAAAAATAAATATAAGGTGCATTAACAGATGTTTGCAGTAGTTTTGAATGAAAACATAGTACTTTAACCGAACCTGAGGGTTAGTTTAAACTATAAATCTGGTGTCCGTACATCCACATTGGTTACAGAAAGGATTTATAAACAAAATATTTTAAGATAAAATTTCAGGGGTAATTTTGATCTTTGGGACAGAAGACCTAAAGCTTTGCGCTTTATGCTGAAATAATTAAAATTTGTATGTTAACATCTTTTCTTTTAACATTTTTTAAATATATTGAATTTTAATATTTTTTTAGGGAGCGAGGATGGTAAAATACATTTTGTGTTCGACAGTTGAAGCGCTTCTTAAGTGTGAGACTTGCATTAAGGACTACCTAATAATATTAAATTGATCTGTAACAAGAAGAACAGAAAAAACCCTACATGTACTGATAGTATTGTTAATTAATAAAATATCTAGTACAATATGTAAATAAAACAACAGCAGGTTACATTGTCCTTGTTTTTCTCACTTAATGAAGATAAACGTTCTGAAGTAGGGAAGGAATTATTATTCTGGCCATGAATAGCAGATTAGAGGTTAAAGGAGACTGTTGTGTATGCATCTTCTACGATTTTAAATACCAAGTTCCAAACTATCATCAATCATCGACATTAATTATCGAAAATACAGTCAGAAATAAAACGATGAAAAAGAAAACGTCCGGTAAATTTACGAATTACGTACTGGCCAATATTGTTTTATCATTATGCTGCTTAATTTAATTACGCTACTGATAAGTTATTTCCCCAATGTTTCAAAATTAGCCCTAATAACTGTAGTTCTTAATCTAATCCGAAAATTGTTATGAACAAAATTCTATTGACCTAAAGTTACTTGCCAATCTTCTCAATACTGTTTACAAATTTTTAATTAATACGAATTGTACTATATTTTCTGGATGAATAAATTTCGTCTCATAATTTCAGACTCAAGTATGAACACACTGCTAAAATTCACAGAGTTGTCAAAGTAAAATAAATCACGTTAGAGGAATGCAAAATCTGTTCAGCGGTTTTTTCAAACATTTCACAAAGTTTCAATAGAGCATGCAGTTAACTTTACACATATCTGTTTATTAATTGTGCAAAAGAGACTTTAAATAAATTTTTTAATAAAATAAACTGCAGTTATATTCAAGTCATAAACAAAACAAGAATTAAATATATTATACGTAACTAACAATTATTAATCTAAGTTTAGTAATTCCATTTCCTAACAAACCGTTAGAACTTCAAGATAGGGTTCCTCTATTATTTTTCTGTTATTTTGTATACATTTTTTATTTAACGTCGCATCAACTACAATGGTTATTAGCGATGACGTTTGGTTGTAACTTAACTGTGTATAATGAAGGATGAATGATTTTTTTGTAACGTATGAAAATATGCCGTGCCTGAGCGGGATTCGAACCCACGGCCGCATGATGAGAGGCAAGCACGTTACCCACTACACCAATGCGGTCGGCGTATATGTTTTTATATCGAAACATACACACATATTGTAGATATTGCGGTACATTATACATATATTGAAACCTTTCTAATACTGTATATCAATATAAGAGTTGTATCCCGCATTTTTTAAGGGTACCACGATCTGGAAAATTAAGAACTGTCTGAAAGGAAATAACTAGATTTAGCGTAAGGTACCAACAACGACTGAACAGGAATACCAATTAGTTAGCTATTAATTTATTAGATAATACCACCGACAATATTTTTAGACTGCTACGTTGTAATATTCTTCACTTGCCTAAAGAATTGCAGGTCTAAACTGTATACATGACATTATGTACAATTTAAACTACATTACGATTATTTTTAATAATTCATTATTGTTAGTTATTTTAAAGGTTCTTTTTGTTCAGTTTATTTTGTTAATCTGCATTTTAGATAGATCATCAGCCGAAAGTCTGGTTTGAGCCTTTAGAGGCTTTACTAATTAAAAAGAGGAGTAAGGTGGTTTACCATGCCTTCCTTACTGAGTAGAAACATATGCATACAAGGATGCCAAGCCCTCTACAAAGCATTTATTTTCCACCCTGCAAATGACATCGTCACTTCATTCACCACAGGGTCTGGCTGTATAATGAAATTCATTAGGTCCTCTCAGAGGAGATATATCTGACAAGTGTCTTTTACGCTTCTACCTCTTTTGTTCTTACATGCTTCAGTCATATAATTGGCTGACTATGTGATAAAAAACAACTATGATTTTGTAGCCCTGGAACTAGCAGATGGAGTGAAAATAATTTAACAATCCACCTGCCAGTTATAGGAAAATTTTTCTTGCTATCACAATTTAAAGTTTTTCATTAATTTATGATAGTTATAGGTTTCTCATTGAAATTTTATTTTCGTAAGTTTTTCGGCTTATTCAGATTAAGGTTTCAAGTATTTTTATTTTTTTATTTTATCAAATTCAGTTTTTTATTGTTGAATTGTAATACTTGTTCTTCTTCAGTCTACTGAAAATCGTCTTTGTTTGTCTTTGTTTGTTAGATGATCAGTCATCAATGGAAGGTTGACCATCATCAGGTTGTTAAACATTTATTATTAGAATTACTTATTATTCATATGTTGAACAGATTGTAATGTCACAGGCTGCTAAATTAAAACGGTTAATAATTTTAGTTAAATTCAGTATATAAATTCACAATGATTGGAACATTAAGTCGGTCAAGAAATGAATTTTCATGAAATCATTTTTTTTATTATAATTTTAAGTTAATATCACTTTTAGTACAATTAAAAATATAACACGAAACTTGTTCAAAACAAAAAACAATGTAATATTTCAATGCATATAACTATAACTATAGTGTATATTTAGTTTGCAAAGTTTAATGAAAATAGATTCTATAAAACGATCAAAAGTAAATTTAAAATAGAGTAATACGATTGGAAATATCTACAAATTCTACTCTTTGAAAATTAATACGATTACATTTTGCCAGCTGTCAGCAACAGTAGATATAACATATTGCCACAGTAGTTACGATAATATGTAGTAATTTTAAATTGTAATCCAGTAGTGTTATAAATACATAAGAATAGTTTGTAACTGAATCCGGTATTAAATAACCTGAGTATTTTACTTTTCTAATTTCAGATATAACTACATTTCATTTTCCCTTGTGGATAAAGTTTGTTATGTTTTCACTTTACATAATTACTGAAAATTAACATTAATCGTTTAAATCAATTAACGTAATTCATTGTTATCCGTTTTAAATTTTGGAGAATTCTTAATTTATAATTCTCGTTTTATCCTTAAATATATTGAAATTATATCTATTTTACAGTTACAATGTAGTTCCTTGATTTTTAATGAATTGACAAAAACACCTGTTGACTTTGTATTTCGTTTGAAATAACGTTGGTTATCTCTACTCAAACCTCTTCATTTTTAGGAGCTTGTCTTAAAAACCCTTTTAATATTTGTTATTAAAACCGTGCTTCTAAAATTGTACACACCATCACTGACTCTCCCTGGTATAAAAAAAACAATACTCTTTCCAGTGATTTACACATAATAACAGTCAAGGAAATATCAAGATACAAAATACAGGTCAAGACTCGAACAAACTCTAAACATTTTAGCCATGAGCTAATGAGATAATAGAAATCCGATAATTTCAACCACATCATCCAACTGACTTCAATTAAATAATACTTTTCACTCGTAAATAATAAACATAATTAAAACTGTTAATGTGTATGTAGTTTAAGAAAATTACTTTTCACGTTATTTTATTTGTTAAATTTTATGTGTCAGTTTATCTACTCGTTGTTCCATAAAAACAGATTGTTGATTCTTTACAGTAATGTTTTGTTTGTTTTAAGCTAATTCATTTTGAAACTGTATAAAAGCAATCAGAAACAATGTTTACAACCAAATTAAACGAAAAACTAACCGCGTTAATGACTTCAGGAGGACACCACCCAGTGATAGCTCACCAGATAAACATAATTTTGTGTGCCATTTTAATTTATTTTTTTATAAACGTAATAAATGTTAGAATTTCGTTAATGTATCATGTCTACTCCATCGTTTCAGTCATCTTTGTGTGATTCCTGGTTGTTCTACAGAATTCGCGTTGCATATTTAGAGATTATTATGATTCTGAAGTGACTCTCTGAACCTACGGTATAGTTATTTTTAGATACGTGCCGTTGGTGTAAGGAACGTGTAAGTCATCTTGTAGTGTTCTATTGGATACGAAACTCCGGCAATTAGTTATCAGTAGCAAGAAGTTACTTAAGAAACGTTTTATTCATGAAATGACTAATGGCTGTGCTGCAGCATAAATTTGACTACCATACGTCTAGATCGGTTGAAGAATTTTTTTGTGACTGGTTTATTTATCATAAGTAAGGACAATTTTATAAAAAAACTATTATGACGTTTATGGACAATTACTATCAAATAAAAATGTGTTACGTTAACTATTTCCTTATTTTTAAAAACTAAGTGAACATTTTGGACGAATACTACTGTGTTGGGGGATCTTCTCAAGGAATACTCGTTCTTTAATTTCTGTTACGTAGATACAGATAAATAGTCTGAACATTATGTGCAAAAACAAACCTGTCAATTCATTCATCACGTGCAAAAACCTGTCAATTATTTTATTAACAAAATTAATCTACAGCCATTTGCTTGTTGTTGTTTAGGTCATCAGCCTAAAAGCTGGATTGAACCTGTAGAGGTTTTACTAAGTAAATCACGGAGTGAGGTGGTTTATCATGCCTTCCTCACTGAGTGGAAAAGTACGCTTATCAGCATGCCGGGCGCACTGAAAAGCACATATTTTCAACTCTGCATATGACACCTTCACTTCGTTCACTCCATGGTCTGGCTGTATAATGAAATTTATTACTTTCAGAGGAGATAACTCTGATTAGTGTCTTTTGCACCTCTACCTCTTCTGTTCTTAAATGATCCAGTCATTTAATTGGCTGACCAAGTGATAAGAAACAGAACTATTTGTTTTAGCCCTGAAACTATTTGCTTATACAGCAATAAATACATTTTTTAATTGTAAAAATTAGACATCTACCACCGTTATCCAGTAAACTAAAATCTGTGAAACCCCCATCGTAAAAAATTTTGTCTTCAATTTGTATTACGGTTTAAATTTTAAGTCCTGCTTTTATTGTCACGCTGAATATGTGTTATTCTATTTAGACGTCTGTCTACATATAATCCGAGATATTTAGTGAATGCGATTTTTTTAACTTTACTAGTGAAATTCACAACTGATAGAATTTTTAAAAATCAGTAAAATATGATGGTGGGTGAAAGAATGAATGACATGACATGATATGATTGACATGCATGGAGAGTACCATCCACTGACATTTTATCTATTTATTTTTTACTAATTTATTTATATATTAGTGACATGGAATAGCAATAGCAAATCCCTTCTCCACTACCTCGTGTATCATCTTTAAACATTGTTTAATAAGTTATGGGAAGAATTTTGTGTTTCAGTTGGTTTGAATAAGCGAAAAGTCTGTTGTGGAAGCTTTGATAAAGTGTAATTGAAAAGTCCGGTACCAGAGGAATTTTTGGACGAATTCTGTACGTTGTTGATATATATGAGTTTGGAAATTTTTACTTTCTCTTGCCTACATGAATATAATAGCAAGGAAAGTATTGTTTTCACGCCCATTTTTCGAAATTGAGTTTTCACCGGATCTACACGTTTTCAGACTCCCTGAGCCAAATAAAACATGTTTTTAGCGATTGGTCTGTGAGTGTGTGTGTGTGTGTGTGTGAACAAAATATCTCAAGAACATCGTAACTTGAAACTTAAGTTAGGTACCACTAGAAAACCCGACACGAACATTTTCATGAAAATCGGTTTACTGGAAGTAGTAGTTTCTTCGTGTAATTTTTTACTTTTTGCAATTTTCTCAAAAACGGCTCCTACGATATTTTTTTAAAAATCGCCTGGTTTACTAAATTTTTTATGCTCTACAAGGTAGGGTAGGCGCCATGTCTGCTGAAATTCTTGAAGAGGCTGTTTTCTCGTAAGATTGCGACTTTAATAAGGATTTTTGCGCAAAATGTATATGTTCAAAGTTGTAGAGAATTTAAATTTCTACAACTTTATCTGAAACATTTTTTTGTATAACGCTTAGTTTAGGGGTAATTAGCGATTTTCTGTTTTTCTCACAATAATCAAATTTATAGGAAATTAAAAGATCTACAACTTTTATTTAAAGCATTTTTCTCAACAAAGCCTAGATTAGCGTGAAAGAGTGATTTTCCATATTTTTAAGTCAAACTGAGGTTGATTTTCATTTTACGTCTTTCACTTGTGATTAAAAATAATAAGGTTATGTTTTTTGAGGTTAGTTTTTGTTTATTACTAATGTTTTATTTCACTAATGTTAGGTTATATTGTTAATTATTTTCAGTGGCAAGAGAAAGTTGTGTGAGTGTTTCACACCAGTTTTTTAATGATAAAATAAACATGATAATCTGCGATTGCAAATTCAAACATTCCGTAATTGAATAATATTTTTTTTTATAAAACTTTGTAAATTTACCTTATGCAAAAATTATGTTAATAATATTTACACAAAACAATGTAATTTATTATATTGAGAATTCTAATACGTTACATTAAAGAAAATTTATTTAAATTTAATATTTACCTGTACAATAGCCAGTTTTGGCAAATTGTGAAGCGTAATGACAAACGAGACCTTTTGTCTCATCGCACATCTCCCATGTACTACATGGTTCTCCTAGCTGTCGTGCACATAATTCACAACATCCACAATGGTCCCGTACTGTTCCAACACCTTCTCTGCATGAAGGTGGCCCTCCATCACATCTACATGGGTATTCACAACCCTGTGCTACTGGCGCTATCTGAAAACACAAACAAACAATTTATACTTTTAAATTTATCTTTCTTTAAGCTAAGATATCAATTACATTTTCATATTTCATTAGAAATGTACAATATTATATTATTTTTGTTTTACTCGATTAACAAAATTTTTGTAAGATAAGTTATTTACGTAATAATTTTCTAATGGTAATGCATGCGGTCACAAAATTGTACTTTCTCATTTCTGTTTTTTCATATAAGTTCACTTTTTTAGTTACAATCATGTTTTGATAAACGATAAAATGCAGCTCACAAAAAACCTAAACGTTCATTTTTAAATGCTAGCCCTAAACTTTTATATTTCCCTGTTCATAATACGTTAAAACGTTATGTAGTTAAAAAAGCTACGCTTATATTCATCAATTTTCGAACTCATAAGGTTTAAAGCTTCTAAAAATTTACAATTATACACAATTTTATATTTATATATATAAATATATATAGGCCCTATAGATTAAATATAAATATATATTTATATATACAATTATATAGTGTTCTCATATGCCACGTATTGAGTTCCCGTTAAAAAATTACGTTTTATACCGTATAAAAAATTACGTTGTAGTAGTACACCCACCCCTTTACGTTAGCAATAAAACTGCTAGTATTTCGGACCTTTCGTCCGAAATTCTACCAAATATCTACGTTTAGAACAACAAACTTATTTTAATAAAAATCTAAGATAACAGTTTACTTTATTTTGATAATAACTTAATTCCGTTTATCCAGAGTGACTAGTCGCCATTATTTTTTCATAATTACCAAGATTTTCTTTAACAACAATATCTTAAAATAGATTAGACATAAATATTTTGTTAAAAAGTTTTTTTTAAATTTAGAAACTGCAACAGTACAAGGATCTTATTCCGTTCGAATTTAGAACAGTAAATACTAATGTTACTAGTGTTTACTGGCAGTTAAAAAAAATAACATTATTTTAAAGAATGCTTGATGAGAGAAATAAATGAAGATCTGGAGGAGATGGGATTAAAAATTGAAGACCTACAAAATAAATCCGAAAAATTAAACATCATTAAAAGCTTTAATTTTGCACCTCCTCCAACTAAACAATATAAAACGAGTGTCGTATCAGATGACGTGAGACTGGCCCGATCGCTTAGAATGAAGGCCTACTGGGAGAAGAGAAAACAACGTAGTCTAAATAAATGTTAAACTAACTTAAAGTGATCCAGTGTGGTCTTAAAAGTAGAAAAAAAAAGAATGCTTGATTTACAGATATTCCACAGTCTTCTCACAGAAATCTGTACGTAATATCGAGTATGCTATATCGCTTGAGTCTACAAAATCCGATATTATTATGTCTGAAAAATTTAGAGTCAAGTAATTTGGTTGGTCATGATTCTTTGATATTATTCACTGAAAATTGTTATTTCCTGCTTCACTATTTTCACTGGTTGTCAGCATATATATTAGTACCTATTGCTGTCGTACGAAGGAAATTTCTCTAATGGTTTTCGTCTGGAAACACTTAAGTATTTCTATAATTTAAATTGCTTGCAGTTTCCCGAATTTAACTCCGTAAGTCCGTGCTGTACTGGGTTTTAATGCGCATTTATTGAGCGTCAACTAAGTCGAGTAGATAAGCTTGATTTTCGGCCTAACAACCAGCACAAAAATTTAGAAACCATATCACGAAAAACACTTTTTTTACTTAATTTATTTTTCAACTGTACAAAAACAGCCAGAAAAAATGTTTACAGCTAAGTTTTAAAAAAACCAAATAACCACGTTAATGGCTTTGAGATCACCACCTCGCTTCTGAAACATTTTAATTACTATCATTTTCCACTGATCGAGGGAAAAAAGCAGTCCTCAAGATTGCATTGAATATTTGTATGTCAAGTATGACATTATGTATGTAAGAGTATGTATGTCAAGAGTAAGACACCTTTTACTGGTATTTCCCAAAATATTTCAGCTGTAATGAGATCATAACCTTGATCTAATGATTTATAATCAAATTTTTTACTAACACAATGAATGTAGTTTTAAAACGACACACATTCTATGATTTTTCCTGTAAAGTATAAATATTTCAAAACAATTTTTTCTTGTGCATGTATTTTCTCTGATTACCTCTATAATCCGTATGAAACGGATTTTTTGGAGAAGAATGTAAAGTGCAAAAACAATTCTAATTAATTTTATACTTGTTGAATAAAATACCTTCATAAATTGTTTCCTTAATTTCTGCAAATAAGTTATATCTCGTAGTTGTACGTTTGTTCTACTTCTAACGAAAAGCATAACTTTTGTGAAGCCACATTTACCAAAACTATTTCATGAGTCAAGTGTTTAAGTGAATAACTTCCTTATTTCGTTTGGTTTTAGTTTATTTATTTAACCAAGAAAGTTTCAGGAAAATGTATAAAAGGAGAACAGTTGTTAAAGAAAATTGTTTAATTAGATTTGAAAACATTTGTTCTCTTAGCTAGGTATTAAAACTAGTAGTTTTATTACCTACTATTCTCTTGTGTGTTTGTGTGAACGATTTTTGTTTTTGTTTTATGTATTTTTTTCTCTTGCCCTATGTGAATAAATATGGAAGGATTGTAGCCATTGTTTCCATGCTGATTTTTAAAAATTGAGTTTTCACCGAAAATATAATAACAATATATACATAATAATATATATAATATAATATTATTATAATATATCTACTAGACAAAATAATTCCGTCCGACAAATAATAATTTTTCTGAGTTTCTTTAAGATTTTTCTGTTTAAAAATATGGCTTGATTTGAACACAGGTCACCTGATGAAAAAGAATGAAACATGTTAAAACCTAGCTGTTGCGTACTTTTATATTGATGGATATAAAATAAAAGAAAAAATAAATTTTAGAAAAGTAAACTTTTGTATTAAAATAAAAAAAAACGACTGTTGAAGATACTATGGGTTTAAATCATATTTCAAAGTTCCAAATCCAAACCTTTCTATTTACTTTATTGTTTTCTATTTATTTTATTGTTTGATACAATAAAATACAATTACTCTATATTTTTGTGTAAAAAATACGTCTTGCTATTTACTGAATTTATTTACAATCTGTTTTTAAAGAAAGAAAAAAGATTTCTTATAAGAACAATTGACTTGTAAAGGTTACCTCCGTGGGGATACCTTTACAATTTTAAGACAATACGTTTACATATATTTTGTTAAATTCTATGAATACTATTATCACTTAAATTATTTAGTAATTATTTTGTTATACGTCTTGCTATTTACTGAATTTATCTACAATCTGTTTTTAAAGAAAGAAAAAAGATTTCTTATAAGAACAATTGACTTGTAAAGGTCACCTCCGTGGGGATACCTTTAAAATTTTAAGACAATACGTTTACATATATTTTGTTAAATTCTATGAATACTATTATAATTACTTAAATTATTTAGTAATTATTTTGTTATAGTTAAGGTATTTATTATTTAGTTAGTAGTTATTTGGTTATTTAGTTAAATTATTTAGTTATATATGTAAATTTTGCAAGATTATGATGTAAATCTTGATGGATCATTCGCCTTCTAGTGTAACTGAAATTTAAAAATCAACTGTAGTTGGTGAGATTAATTTTCAATGTGTTTAATATAAAAGCAAAATTAAAAAATTATTAAAGGAATATTGTTTATATTCCGCTAATTAAACATGTTTCGTAAATAAAAATTTTATCTGCTATAGTTGTCGCTGTAAGTTTCTTTTATTTTATCAGTTGGGTAAGTGTAACATTTTGAAACGTTAGTCTCTTGCAGTGGTCACTATTATCCAAAAAGTTAATTGCCAAAGCGATTTATGACGTTCAGACGTGTCTTATACCAAGACATACATAATGAAGCAAAACTTTGAAAATATAAATGAAAATTAAATTTTATAAACAAATAAATTTGATAAATGTATCCGTTTTAGTCTTCTTATTTTACCACCGTTGTCCAGTAAATTGATAACCAATTAATTTTCATGTGAATTAAAACGTTTAACTTTTGAAATTGCTGTAAATGTGGTTGTTTGTCATGTACTCGAGCAAAGCTGTTAGAGCTCGCAGGATTTTTGATTAAAAAAGCTGAATAATTTTAATACATGAATTGCTGAATTATTCCTATTACTGGATACTACAGATCCAGACTTACTTTGAAGCAAAAATTTTGGTTCGCGTTGCTGAAAGAAGTGTTTGAATTTAAAGTCAAGTTGTTTCAATTTATATTAAATGTGTATTCTATGATTTAGGGGTCTTTGTAGTTTTAGTTCGGAATATTTAGCTGTTGCTTTGTGTGGAAATTGAAAGTTGCTAAGATGTATTCTGTGGGGGAAATTTTGACGAAGGAGCATAAATTTAGCATGTAAGCTTTTTATTTCGTTTGTCTTTAAACGTCAAATTTCTGGAACTATTGTATAAAAGTTTTTATTTTTAGCGCAAAAAATGCCACGCTTCTCAACAAATCGGACGTATAGCGATATTAACATTGGACAATGTACTGTCAACATTTATTTATAATACCATAATAGTGTAGGCCTAATCTTATTTTTATTACTCCAGCCGTTAGGAAACAGTAAAAATGAGTCTAAAAAGGATTTTAACAGCTAATAATTTAGTTATTAGTAAATAAAGACAAGAATGTTATTCAATTGCGACATAGCGCAGTATTATACCATAAGAAAAAAATACGCTTTCATTGCTGACTGACCATTAGGCGAGCGTGTAAAGTGATCAATTTAATTTAATTTTTGATATTGCAATACGAGAGGCCGTGAGCTCGAATGTTAGATATTATTTACATTTTTTAAATTTTTGTTTAGCTAAACAATGTTATTAAAATTATTATTAAATAATTTAACTTAATACTTAACTTTATAATTTGTTAACTTAATAAAAATTAAAAAAGTTTACTAGTTAGTTAATTAGTTTGTTACATAAGTTGAATTAAAAATTACAATTATAATTTTAACTGTTTTTCTTTATTTAATGAATATTAATCAATGAGCAAATTTACAAAAACGTTTTTCATTTGTATGTCTCGTAGGCTACTCACGACCTCTCGTACGGTAATATCATAAATAAAAATAAACTGACCACTGTACACGCTAATGTTTTGACAACAAAATTCACAAAGTTTTTTCTTATGTAATTACCGCGCTATACCGAAATTAAATAACATTTTTGCCTTTATTTAATAGTAATTACAATATTAGCAATTAAAATCGTTGTAGATTCATTTTTATTTTTTTTCCTATTACGACAATTCTTTCCTGTTACTACTGAAATAATAAAAGTAAGATTAAACCCTTATAATAAGATTAATGTTGACAGTACATTGCCCAGTGTTAATTTCCCTATACGTCAGATTTGCTGGGAAGCACGGAATATATATATTTTTAAAATGGGAAAAAGTTATTTTAAATGTTATATTAAAAAATATTTATATTTCAGCTAAATTTTGTTATGAAATTAAAATAAAGTTTTGACATGATAGAGCGCAATAATATAACAACTTTAGCTAACAATACAGAAGAGAAAATGAGGAAGAAAATATATACCTGTACGATAATATAAAATATAGCTGTTGTCAAATTACCACAGTTCTCATTTACATAATTCCATATGTATAAATTTTTACTTGTGTTCTTGTGTTAGTAAAACTGAGTTGGTTAGAAAGAAGAACTTTTCATTGCTGCAGTTGAACGTTGCGCTAAAGTTAACGAAAAAAAGTATAGCTTCGTAACGTCGAGTTTTCCGACATGAAAAGTTTTCCCTAGTGGGAAAAGATAAATTTCTGTTTATCGGTGGTTCGTCCAATATTTAACATCTCACTTATAATTTTGTATTTAGATTTATAATACACAATTTTATTTGAATATCATTAAAAAATAAGAAATTGTTTTATCCTACATTTTTATATTTATAAAAATGTCAAGTTTTTTTGATAGAGTTATAAATCTAAAAAGAATGATATATACTATCCCTGACTAAAACCGTGCTAGGTACAGGTACATATTTTACAAGGTTTTTTTATAGAGAACATAGCATATTATTTAGGTAGAGTATTTCGAATAGTAGTATGTTTACATAAGATAAATTTTATTGAACTTTTTTTTTTAATTTATTTAACGTTGCATCAACTACAACGGTCATTAGCGACGACGTTGGAGTGTAACTATTGTACAGTGGAGGATGAAATAATTTTTTGTAACGTATGAAAATATGCCGTACCTGAGTGGCATTCGAACCCAGGACCGCATGATGAGAGGCGAGCACGTTACCACCTGCGCCAATGCGGCCGGGATTTATTGAATTTATTTATTTTTATTGAGTGATGATGCCTACATAAGCCTTGGGCTTGTGCGTAGGTAATGATATGTGGTGATTTACAGATGAAAAAATACCAGATCTGACCGGGAATCGAACCCGGGACCCTGGCATAGTAGCCAGTTGCGCTGACCACTACACCACGGGCCGGCCCATGGTGTATTATTACTTATGAATGGTTTATATTAAAAAGAAATAAAGTTTATAATGCTCAAACAACACAATATATTACGTAAAACACTTTATCGTGAAGTAAATTAAGGATTATTAAGTAATTGTAGTTAATAAAAGTGAAAAAAACTCATATCCCAACTTCTTACTTCCCACCCAAGTGGTCTGGGTTCGATTCCCGATCGATGCACATATTCCATAATCTTGAGTTAGTGCATTATCGAGATAAAGTTACATATTGTGACATACATTCGTTGGATTTATAGTGTTTTGTCCATGCGGCTTTTGCAAATGAGTTTTGACGGTGAAAATTATTTAAAGGTTGCGTATTAAGCAACCTATATTTTCTTTAGTATGAAATATAAAATTTTTTATTAATCTATTATTGTGTTACGCTCTTTAAACTTCGAATTATTTTGATGATTGTTTCATATAAATAGCGACTGCCTCTTTTTTAGTCAGTGCTGTTTTGAGCAGTGAAGAGAGTTGGTTAAAAAATGGTTTGTTCATAATAATATGTCGTGTACTGAAGCATTCTTCCGTGATGGGCAGTTTGCGAACAATTATTATCGGTTTGTGAGAAGAATTTAATAATTTATTTAACTGAAAATGGTTATATTTGTTTTAGTTCAATATTGTTCAAGTTTTTTTAAAATATTTTTTAATAAATTTAGTATGTTATTAAGTTAAATAGTGAACAGTTATTTTCTAGTTGTTATTACTGTGATAATTTGTTGTAAATTTAAGAGGAAGTTTTGTTATTAAGAAATAACCAAATCCTGAAAGAAACCGGAATGAAGGCCACAATATTATATATTTTACTACCTACTTTAAATAAATTACATTTTTATTTGCATGGTTACTACTAGCGTAATATTGATGTATCATGTCTTTTCTAGATCGGTTTTTCAGACGTCTTTATGTGGTTCCTGGTAAATTGGGAGTGCGCTATTTGGTTAGAGTGGGATAATTATGTTTTCGAAGTCTGTACATTAACTACGGTAAAATTTTAGAAGTGTGTCGATGCTGAACGCGTAAAATGTCGTGTATTTTTTTTATAAGATATGTAACTCGGAGAGTAAGTATTCATTGATAATTCTTTTTTGAAACGCTATATTCGTGATATTATTGACATTCCGATCAGTTGCAGCATTTTTTTATAAGTTGGAAGAATATGGGCAGTTTTGATCGCTTGGTGAAAACTGTACAAATAACTGATTCAGTCTGTCATTTAGTAACTGTCGCTTACGGTTAACTTCAATATTCCACATCAACCTCCTGTCACAAATACCGATTTTTTTGCTTCGGGAAGAGGTAAGTTAAGCAAAAATAGTTTTTAACACTTTCGCTGAAAGAGGTAGTTTGGTTCAGTTTTTCAAATTAATTTTTGAACTCCATTAACGTATCATTATTTAAGAACAGTAAAAAAATGTTGAATATCGTTTAAAGAATAAAAACGGTTACTGGAGAATGAAAGAACAGCTGTCACTGGGTACTGTTCTCCTCTCAGCCATTAAGACCATTTTGTTTAAATAACAGACATTCTGTTCACTTTACTATCTTTGCATTATGTAAAAGTTAATTAGTTAAATAAGTTTTAAAATTTTATAATTGTTGTAAAATACTGCATATAGTAAACTCAAAGACATTCTTTTATGCATAGTTTACGTTTAGTTATTCATTAACTTAAACCCTCAAATTAATTTTTGGAATTGTTTATTTAAGTCTGAATTTAATTCTTTTCTGCATCTACAATAAAAATTATTTAAGCATTAGTTTATTTTAAATGGAGGATTAAATTGAGATTTTTGGATTATAAGGAATAATTATTATTATATATATTTGAATAAAATCAGAGCGCCGGATTTCTGGTAGTGTAATTACATCGGTTATACGTTTTAGGTTTTTTTAAATTTTCCTGTAAGATTAAGAAAATAATGATCTGTGATTTGTTTTATATTTAATTATTTTAGAAGTTGTTTTTAATTCCTACATTAGTGGTTTGTTCTTCATATTTATATTGACTCGATAGCATAGATAAAAACATTTCAAAGTAAAAACGTTTAGCCGTCATACTTTGTATTTTCCATATAATAATGTATTGTTGGAAAAATTATATTTATTAAAGAAAAATAACAATCACTGCTATTATTTTTCTTTGATTATCTATACATTGTACAATGCTACTAGAGGTACAATCTGAAACTTGGATAATGATTTTATGTAGCTAAAGCGGAGGGATTAAAAATTCGAAAGCTATAAAATAGTTTTCCCAATTTAAATAACTATATAACTGAAAGGTTGTTGAATTTAAGATTGCAGTCAAACCAATAAATCTCTTCTGCACAGAACTTAAACAAATAAGAATTTGAGAATTTAGTAAATACAGTAAGGATTACAATAAGTCAGCTTTAACTATACATGCAACTATAACAACTATGTAATAAGTCAGCTATAAATATATTAAATGCAACACAACGAATAGTAAATAATTATGCGTACTTAAAGGGGATGGCACTTAAAATACATGATAAATAAAATGAATGAATTGTGTAATGAGAATAAAGCGCTCAACAAGCTTATAGGTTATGTAATTTGAGCAATCAGATTTGATGAAAGTATTCATGCACAATCATCTAACTACCAATAGGTATGCATAAATGTAATATCGAATTGCATCCCTTGGGTTGTTGATGGCTACACAGCAAGTGGATTCACTTGAAATGACATGCAATCAACAAATGATCAATTTTGCTCATCACTTGATTAAACTCCCAATACAATTCATTCTATTAATTCATTACTGTATAATGTCTACGCCTATTTAAATATAATCTAACTTCCAATTAACAGTTTTTAGATTGATATTTGTAACTCGTATTTATATTTCTTAGAGAACACATTTTTAAATTTTATTTCATCTTAGGTGGCTGTGCGAGAGCAACCTATCTTTTAGATCACTAAATGTGTTGTAAATGAGCCAATTTAAGAAAATTCAGAGGCCGTTTTTGAGATAATAGCAAAGAAGTAAAAATCACACAAATTAACTATTACTTCCAGTTGAACGACTTTATGGAAATTTTCGCCTTGAGTCAACTAGGTACATAACTTACGTACCAAGTTTCAATTTAGTAAGCTTTTTCATTCTTAAAATATTTTGTTGACGGACATAGACATAAAAACACATTGCTAAAAATATATTTTTGGGTTCAGGCTCTGAAAGCTTGTATTTCCGGTGAAAAATCAACTTCAAAAACTTTATGAAAACGATACGCCCATCATTTGTAGTAAACTTATATATATATATATATATCAAGAAAAGTAAAAACAAGAGCAAAAGAAAGTAAAAACATGTACTATTGAAAATTCCATTAATTTTGAGGTAGGTACTGTACTTCATTGACTTATTTTACTCTAAAATACTTCACTTCAATATCCTCCTTCATTATAGATATATTGAATGTGCATCATCTACCTTCTGCGTATCTAACCTTCTTCGTCTTATACCCATTCTTTAAAATATTTTTTTAGATTTATAAAAAGTATATTTTGCCCATAACAGGCGGGTGGAATGTTAAATTATTTGCATTCAATTTGCTAGTTCCAGGGCTACAAAATATAGTTCCGTTTTTATCCCACAGTCAGTAAATTATATGACTGAAGCATTTAAGAACAAAAGAGTTACAGTTACAGGTGTAAAAGATACTAGACCAGAGTTGTCTCCTCTGGGAGCACTGAATTTCATCATTATACAGCCAGACTCTGTGATGAATGAAGTGAAGGTCTCATTCACAGGGTAGAAAGTAGATGCTTTTCAGAGGGCCTGCCATGCTGACAAACCATACTTTTCAACTCAGTAAAACAGCCAATGCTAAATCACCTTAATCCTCGTTTTACTTACTAAAGCATCTAGAGGTTTAAATCAGCCCTTCCACTGACAGTCTTAAAAATAACAACGTTTTACAACAACTCTATTAATTATTTTTGATACAATTTAATCTTCTTTTCCGAGAAAAAATTTGGGAGTATGTAGGATTTTACAAAAAACTATCTGAAAATTCAAAGGAACTGTAGAAAATAGTATTACGTTTTATATTTAAAAAAAATCTGAATTCTAACACGATAACAAAACCAAAACTGCAAAAATAAATTACTTCCTTGTAGCCTTAGTGTACGAAAATATAAAATAAATTTCTAAATTATAATTTCTTTAAGAATATTGCAATGATTAATCATAACATTTGATGCTCTGCATGTGTTAGTCAAAGGTTAGAATTTACTTTTGATCATCTCTTGTACGTTAATCATGGAATGGAAAGATTATTCCTGATATATATACATTATTACTACTTATAATATAAATAAACCTTGGAAACCCGTGAAGTAAAAGTAGGTTACTACTGAAAATGCAATACAAAGAGAAAAATAACTTCCTAGTTCATAAATTTCTATTCTGTAAAATAAACGTAGCGTCTTTCTAATCTAAAACTAGATTGGCTTAAATTGAGTTTCATTAAACTTAAATTTTGTTTAAAATTTCCACACCAGCCAAGTTATTTTCTACTCTTTTACGAAAAGAGTTTAATAAGACTGAGCTCACTTTTGAATAGTAACTGAAAATAGAGTGAAGATTATTACTTTTGGAGAAAAGATTAAATAAATGAAAATTTTAGATAAAATAAGGAATTAATATTATCCAATTTTATTTGCTAAATAAAATACATTTTTAAAATAATTATTTTGAATGTAAATTAATTAAGTTTATAATTTAATTAAGAATAGAATTTCTAAATTTATAATACTTCTTGATTGCTTCAGCGTTAATTACGTTTTAGTTTTAATTAAAACAACTGGTAATTAGAAGTCAATTTAAAAAATGCCAACTTTGCAAATTGAATCTTTAGACGTAACTCAAATATATATGGATATTTTACAATTTTGTCTGCATTTTACTTTCTCTTGCTTTAAATACATAAATATAGAGAAGGGAAGTATTTTTTCATTTCTATTTTTTCGTAATCAGGTTTTCACGGTAATACAAGCTTTCAGGCCTCTGGACCGTATTTGGAATGAGGATGATATGTGTTTTGGGTAAATGAGGTGCAATTAATACAGACTCAGGCGGACCATTCTTCAGAAGGTGTGATTATTGAATACCAACCATTAAAGTATAGCCTGATTTTCGTAAGGAGAGCGCTGGGAAAAACGTGCGTCTGCATTAGTATAGTCTTATATGTACTGCAATAGTGCAACGTATGTAATCAACAATGGAACAACGTACACACAAAATACAATGGGTGTTGTCAATTTTCAATAACACTCTGCCTGTACATCTTACTGGGGTTCGGAGGGGTACGCGGGATCGAAGTCAAGTATGCGCATGCGTAGTCCAGCGCTCACAGCAATTGGCTTGGCTTTTACACTGGTGATCAATGTCTAGCATTCAAACCCGTGAATCTAGCTAGCTCTATCAGGATTTGAACCACGGAACCTTCGTCTCCTTATATCAGATGTGAAACAGCTGATTTGCGATGAAAAATTTACTGCTAGACCAACCCGGTGGGTTATGCTATTAATAATTTGTTAAATTTTATATGTATATTTTTAGTTCATTTAAAGTCGCATGAACATCTCAGTTATTAGAGACAACGTTAGCTCAACATACAGAGAATTTAAACTTGTAATAATTTCCCAGACCCTAGCCGGGAATTAAACTCGAGATCTCAGCTTCGCAGTAAGTTATAGCTCACTATCCACTGGACCATGGAGGCAGCTGATCAGTTCAGTGATTTAACTTAAAGTAAATTGTTTAATTAACGTCATTAGTCATGGTGAAAATTACAGCCATTGGACTAATTTCTCATTTATAAAATCGCCCTTCGTATTTTAATTTTCAAGCTCAATAATTTTTTCTTTGATATTATAGTAAAGTCTGCGATCTAATCTGATGTAGAACAATAAATTTTACTTTATAAATGCCATGACAAGAAAAAACTTTTCAATGGAGGAACTTCGTAAATTTATTTCATTTGTTACCTTTTTTGTCATCAGTCTCTCGACTGGTTTGATGCAGTTCTCCAAGCTATTCTATTTTGCGCATGTCTTTTCATATCTACATATTTGTAACACCCTATATCTTATTTGTAATTTGCTTTATAAACTCTATCATTTGCCTCCCCCTACAATTCACTCCCTCATAATTACCCTCTATTATTGATAGACAAATACCTGGATGTCTTACGATAATATGCCCCACTAGCCTATCCCTTCTTTTGGTAAGATGCTTCCATATACTTATTTTTTCATCCACCCGCCTAAGAATTTTAAAATTACTTATCTTGTCCACCCACCTAATCTTTAACATTTTCCTATAACACCACATTTCAAAAACTTCTATCCTCTTCCTTTCTACAGCCCCTGTCACCCATGTTTCACGCCCGTATAATGCCTACACTCCAAACATAGTGATTTAAGAAATTTTTCTTAATCTTAAATTTTCTAAAATATTTGCCTTATCACTTTAAAATAAGTCCTTTGGATGTATTATTTTCAGTCGGCGGGTGTTGTTTGAATGGAGAGTTGGCAAGATTATTTGTTTGTCATTAAAGTCTTCTAGGTGTTTTCCGTCGGATGTGTTAATTTATTGTAGAATTCTAGGAATAGCTTATGTAAATCTCTGTGCCGATTGTACGAGTAGTATGTTATGTATCAAGATATTTTTATCCTGAGTAATTTCGATTGGAAACTGCAGGAATTAAATTTTTGCTGAACCCATTGAACTAACTTTTGTTAGCTAATTAAAAAAAAATCTATAATTTTGTTAGCGACAACCGTCTCTTAATCGTTAATTTTGTCTGTACGATTACTAATAGAGCAGCCTTTACTGACAAACTATGTTTCCGATCTAAATGGCTAAATATTATTTCCAAAGGTCCTGGTACGTTCAAAACAAAACTTTACACAATAAATTATCTTGCTTTAATAACTGTGTTATAAATTTCTTCTCCTATTAATCCGTTTTTACACTGAAAATCAATCAAAACGAAATTCTATCTTTACTTGAAAAACTTTCCTCAAAACCCACGAAGTCATCTTTCATGTTGGAGTGAAGGTATAAGCTACATCGAACAATTTTGTACACGGGATTTTTACTGTACAATAAAATTTATAACTAATAAACAAACAACAAACGTTACATTACATTTTTTTTTATTTAACGTCGCATCAACATCATTAGCGACGACGTTGGGTTGTAACTGTGAAGGATGAAATGATTTTTTGTAACGTATGAAAATATGCCGTGCCTGAGTAAGATTCGAACCTAAGATCGCATGATGAAAGGCAAGCATGTTACCAACTACGCCAATGCGGCCGGCTTCATCAGAGATGAAACGGAGTTAAACAAAAATACAGTGGAAAAAGTTTTCTTGGTGTAATGCAAAAAATGTATAAGTACCGTTTTATTTACATTAATTTTGAACTGTGAACAATATTTTTTTAAATTTTGTTCATAATTATTTGATTCACAAATTCTGTTGAGTATTGTTCAAATAAAAGTAATTTCCCTCTATTATTAACTAATTTACTGGTTAAAAATCACAGTTATAACTGTAAAGTAAGTATTTATTTTTATAAGTAAAAAATGTTACATATTCTTGTTTTAACTTAATTATTGCGGAGTTTTACTAATTGTTAAAATTTCGTAAAATTGTTTTTAAACGAAAAACAAATTGTAAAGCTACATTTTCACTTAATTTTCATCAGCAACAATTACATTTTTATGTAAAATTTAAACTAGAATAATTTAAAAATAACGCTGATAATTAAAAATTTATGCAAATTTTTAGTTAGGCAAGCTATATTTGATTCTAAACGGTACTTTTTTTGATTATCACAATCTGTTGGTTTTCTAGGCGTATATTAATAATTTTATCTTTTTCAATTTAATAAAAAGTAAGTAAGAATGCTAAAATACGATCATTTTTAAAATACTCAAGTTATGATGTAATTTCAGTAGTTAGTAGCTTATTAAAATTTACTCAAACAAATAATTGTATTTAATTTAATTTATATTTTACAACTATTACAAATTGTGAAATTTGATGTAGCCTAATACTGTAATTTCATCTATCTGCTATTATTTGTTCTGCCAACACTCATTTTACTATATCAATATTTTCCGACTCTTCCCTTCAAAAGTTTTATTCTCGTACAATCTCTTTTACAATATTCGTTCTAATAAATGTATCCTGTTATTGCACCATAATTTTGTAGCAAAGAGAATATTTTAACTTCGTTTATTAATATTTTCTCTGTTTGCACATGATAGCGATTTATATTTACTTCATTGTAATTAATTGGTTGTTTCTTTTTCGTAAAACAACTAAGTTATACTATTTTTTACTTTTTCAAATATACTTTAAATATTGTAGTGAATAATGTTCGCAATAATTTTTAATTAAATTATGCGTTCTTCCTGTATAAACCTAAACCAACATAAAATATAGAGCTTGAATAACCATAGCTTCAATTAACTTAAAAAATAAATATTGAAATTGTTCCTGTATTGTAATAAAGGGTAGTTTCTGGTTGAGGTATAAGTAACTTACTCGTTATTTCTTCCTTCAGTTTTACTTAAAAGTCTGTGCAAATCGTCGTTAATAAAACATAAGTGTTCTTTTTACGTTTAAACTTAAATTTACTTTTTGTTAAAAACCAAATAATAGTTTTATTAAATTTATACAAAATAACGAACTGTGAAGTTTTGTAAACAGTCTTTTTGTAACAAAAAGTGTCTCGATTGGGAGTTATTTGTACGTGTCACTATTATTCTTGTACAGATCTATAAATCTATATTAAGAAAAATATTAAACACGTAACGTTTATTTCTTTATTCAAAAATAAATCTTTATAATGCATCCTGCAGTTTGAAATTATTTCTATTTCATATAATGAATTAATATAATAATTTCACTAACCTTCTTTTTAAACTGCGTCACCTTTATTGTAATTTCTACTTACACGTGTTTCGGTGGATCCACCATCATCATAGTAAATGAAAAATTGAAACTAAAAATTTTTTTCACATTTATTTAAAATTTACAGAAGATGGTACATCTTCAGTCACTTGTATAAAACTATTTATTTATACGAGGTAATGGTAGAAACTACCAAACCTATTTAAAAACTTCTTTCTTTGTTGGGATGGTTAAAACTTCTTGAGCAACATAGGCTATAATACAGCATTACTCATTTTTAAATTTTGAAACAATTGGACCTAATTCATAAAATGAAGTCATATTTTATTTATTTGAGCAGGCTAGATAACCTATATGTACTATACAACAATTATTGTCTACCAACTGTTGTATATGTACGTACAATTAATTTAAACCTGAAGTCAGAATCAGGTATGGCATAGTACCGCCCAATATTTATGATATCTTCCTTTCTTCGATTTCTCAGAATTCTTTTGAAAAGCAGGGTACTTACGGGACTTAATATTTTATATTTTTTAGATGTATTATATCTAAAAAAATAATATCATATTCGATTTCTGCAAAGAAAGTTATGTAAACTATTCAAAAATCAAAAAGATCTTACCATTTTTAAGAAACAGATTTTAGTTACTTTCATTCAAAACGGATTATTCATTTTTCCTTCCACGTTTTAATTTATATTATTGTAAAAAACATTCCTGTTTTCAGTTTTAATTGGTTTTATTTATACAGTTGCGATTTTGCTTTCAACGTGTAAGGTTTTGTGAAAAGTTAAACGGGTTTTAGTTTAGATTGCCTTGACGCACAGTGAGCGGCAGGTTGCTGGGTTAATTCAAATCTAAGAATTGTGTTTGAAATTTCCGTTATAATGAATTTCCGCCATATTTCTATATTAATTAACTCACGTACGAGCAATGTTCTAGAACTACTTACTATTATGTTAGTAAAAACTATACTACTGTATTTATTTAGTTATATAAGCGTAGACAGTTCCAATTAGCTTATATTATTTAACTGTTTCTTAATCTGAATAAATTATAGCGCTCTGTAGCTACGTAATAAAGTTGGTAACAATTCATATGAATATGTCTAACCAATAACTTAGTTTAATTTTAATTTGGTTCGTGATTTCTTTGGTTAGACAGTTACAAAAATTACTTAGGTACATTCTAAGTAAATAATTACAAACGTGATTATATTAACCCTTCTGCGACTGATAGGTTTTAGAATATTAACTTTTCGAACTCTAATTCCGGGATGGCGCTGATAAACTTGGCATTTTTATCCATCTTTTATTTCAAAAATTTGAAATTTTTCTGAGACATTAACAAAACTTCGAGAGATGTTTTTAAAAAAACAAACATGAAACTCCATTTTTTGTACCCAGTTACAGCGAATTTACCAAAAATTTGTTGTAATTTACGCAAAGTCGCGCGTTTGTTTTTCAAAATTTGGCAATAAATATTTTTAATTTTAATTTTTGTTTCAGTCTAGTATTACAGAAAAATGTCTAGCAAAACATTTGGTGTATCAAGCGCCCTCGCTTACCACACAATACGACTATTCAAGCGCATGTAAAAGTCAAGTGAATAATATGGATTCTGAGGTAAAATTCAGGCCGTAAAGATTTATCTTTTTGAGCTGTTGACATTGACCCATTCTACAGTTATTTATATGACGTATGTTATTATATGAAATCAATGAATTTTTTGAACAAGTGCATGTAGAAAAAAATTACAGAAGATAATATTGGAACATTTCAGTTCTATTGTGAAGAATGTCTGAAAATAGGCTATTCTACGAATTTCGGAGTGTTTATTCCCTTTTACAGGTCATACTCAATTAAAACAGTTTTGCTATAATAGGACCATTGAACAATTTACCAACCTTTACCATTCAAGCTTTCAAACGCGGTTATAACTCTATTTTTAAATGAGATATGGCCTTGACACGGTTTTCTTTTAAAAAAACCGGAATTTAGTGGTATCCCAACATTCACAAATCAATAAAAATTTTCCCGCTAACCTGATTGTGTTTCTTAATAGCTTCCTTTCTTCTTCATACATTCAGCTACAATTTAACTATAATTTTTACTGGTGTGCACTTACATTGACCTTCACTATTACACAAACTGTTGAGTACTTACACAATCGTCAACTAACAACCGTATAAGGGCTATCAGGCTTAGAAGGGTTAAATAATCTGGTGTGAAACGCTCACATGACTTTCTCTTGCCAGTGTAAATAATGAACTATAAATAACCTACATTTAATCATGAGTAAACAATGTGAAATTAAAAACAAAACCTAATTTTAATCATAAGTGAACGATGAATTGATAATAAAAAATTACTAATTATTGTATATAAACAAATATCGATAATAATGACAAATAAACTTGAATTACACAAAATAATTCATGCGCTACAGTAAAATTAATTCATTTGTCATGTTAACTATTACGTATTATATAAAATAGAGTTATTTTATTCAAATCATACGTTAGACTAATTACAATTTCCGGTAAATCCAACTTTTAATGATAACACTTACTAGGGTAATGTTTATTTTATGTTTATGTTATATTAGATTTCTAATTAAACTGTGTGAAATTATATTATAATAATTACATTAACGTTTTAATTAATATGTTTATTGCATAATAATGTTTTCAAAATGGCTTCACAATATTCATGAATAATATCCAAAATAATTGTAGAAGTACCCTAAAAATTAGTTGTTCGGAATTTTGTGAACAAAATGAAATCAATAACTTTCTACAAAAATAGTGTTTTATAAAATTCTTCCCAAATGAATGTTGGCTTATGTCACGGTGTACTGGACTTAAATTTACTGTTCAATGACGCTTCAGTCACACTTCGGTTCAATGGTTACAATCAGAGTCGTTCGATTTATTGCAGAAATCCTTCTTTAGTTACCGTAAATGTCATTTTTCGTTTAACGCGAAATATCTAGCCTGTATTTTTGTATGTACTAATGAAAATCAATAAGTTTTCTTTAAGATGTCTAAAAATTCATAAACAACATTAATCTTATTAAATTTTAATGATAGTATTCACTTCTTTAGACATTTTCAGTTACTAATGTTTCCGTTAATCCTGTCCATGTTTTGAAGCTGATTGTTGACTTTTTGCATTTATTCCGTTGTGTCAAGGCGTTTTACACAAAAATCTGTTATATTTTATAACGTAATGTTAAATAAATCTTAATTATTTTTTTTATCTTTACTAATATTATAAAAGACAAAGCGAGATTTTTGTGCAGGCTAATTTCCAAAAATACTTAACGGATTTTCATGAAATTTTGACTGGATATTCGTATTTATATTCATAGCAACATTATATTTTTAAATTTTCAAAAATGATAACCTTAAGAGCCCTAATTAAGATTTTCATAAATATGTATGTGTGCGCGCGCGTGTGTGTGTGTGTGTGTGCATGTGAGTACGTATTGCTGTTGAAGTAGATGAAAGGGTTTGATGATGGCGAGAGACGCACGCGGGGAAATTATCAAAACGTCGTTTTGTGTGTGTTTGTGTGTGTGTGTGTGTGTGTGTGTGTGCGTGTGTGTGTGTGTGTTATGCGTTATTGTTAAAGTACAGTACAATACGCATAAAGACTATCGACAGACGTACGCGGGGGAATTTATCAAAATTGTGTCTGTGCGTGTGTACGTTGGAGTATACAGTCGATCTAACAGCTACACAATATCTGTTACATGTTGTTTTTAGAAATAATTGATTACATAATGTTTCGCGTGCGAAGCCGAGCGGGGAATGCTAGCTATTAATAAAATTGAAAATATTTTATCGATTTCAAACGGATTATTCTTTATTTAATTACTTAGTTATTCATTACTTAGTATTTCTTCTGTTAGTACTTTTATAGTTTTAATATTAAAAAAAATGGGTAACTCAATGTTGACAAACTAAATATGTTTATATTTTAGTTGTTATTGGTTGTAGTTCATAATGAGTTATGAACAACAAATTTAGTTTAATGAGAATAAAGTAATCTTTAAAAGTTTATAATATTTCCATTCTTTTTTTATGTACATACTGTATTAATAAATTTCCTAAATATATTATTAATAAATATTTTTGATTCATTCCAACAAATTTCACACATTTCTGTGAAACGCCTTCAATCGAGAAGTTAGGAATACCCGTAACTTTTTGGCCAAACGCAAAAGATCCAGATTTTTTTCCCATTAGAGGTTTTTCGGTGTCAGTTGGCTGTGCTGGATCGAAATTTTGGGTTTTTTCTATTACTCCCCTCCAGCGTAATTTTTCTCATTTTTTTGGATATTTCGTATGTAGGTATTCTTAAAATATTATTTTTGTCTTTAATTTTTATTACGGTACTGTACATTTAGCTGCACAACTTCCGTATTTGATATTTAAATGGCGGTGGGAATTTCACTTTAAGGAGAAGAGGTACCCAGTGATACATTCTCCGTTCAAAACTTCGGGTATTATCCGTTATTCAGACCAAGAGGTCTCTACTCCATTTTCGCTTTAAACGACACAGATTTGGGAAGTTCCTTGTAGCTAGATCACGGGCTAGTTGGTTTGGATGGTCATCTAGTCTTTCGGGAAATGTACTATACAAGGACGCGGTTAGCTCCTTCACTGTAGGAATTTTGAAATCCTCGTGGAGGGTTTTATTGCATACATAAGAAGGAGCGCCAGAAGCAAGTCTTAAGAATTTTGATTAAAAGACCTGGATCGACTTTAAATTACTTTATTACAGTATTTTTAACGGTAAACGCGGGGAAAATATTTAAAAAAAATCATATATCAATATTTTTCAAGTTAACGTTAAAAATTTTCTCGTTTTTCTAGTTAACCTTAAACTATTTTTTGACAATTATTAAATTATTTAATAATATTTTATGCATAGGCAATTATAACAATATTGAGAAAAAACAATGTAGGCCTACTTATTACATAGGCAATTATAACAATATTGAGAAAAAACAATGTATTTACTCTACCAATATTTTAACCTTAACTTGAAAAATATTGGTGTAGGATTTTTTTAACTACTTTCCCGTTTTTATCGTTAAAAATACTGCAAGGTTGTATTCGAAATATTCACAAAATGTGAAAAATTATGCTGGTGGGGGGGATAACAAAAAAAGAAAAATTTTTAAGAAATTTCATAAAAATGTTTTGTAATCAGAAAAATTGATAAAAGGCAACTTAACTGACACAATTATTTTTTAAGAATGGAGGAGAACAGGTTGCAAACAGGAGATTTGGCTACGTGTTCCAGCTGGACGAAGGAAGCAAGGATCATCCGAAAATGAGAGAGTCGATTATTTTATGAGAGTTATAAGCAAGAGGGGGCTAAGAGACGAAGATGAAGTCAATAGAAATAATGGTGTTTTGAGTTGCGATTAATAGGAAACAGATGTAGAATAGTCACTGATACAAATTTGTTTCTGATGAGAAAGTTGTAACAAACAAAATTGGTGGAAGGTAATTTTCCATGTGGTATAGATTAACAACATCCATCCATGACTTAAAAAACAAGTGGCAATGATTTGATGATATCTGAGAAAAAATGAAGTATTATGATTGAGCACAAAGCAATAGTAAGACAGAAAGGTACTAAAAATATATAGTATAATGGTTTCAGAGAAAAACTAAACAAAAATGCTGAAAAAGAAAAAGAAATAAGTTTTTTACTGTACAAATGTACACAATATATATGAATAAACTGAATATCATATTTATTTAAGTAAGTACTGAACTGATATTCTTTTGTAAGAGAAAAATAAACATTTTCCGTGCGTATAATAATGAAAACCCCACACTTTTACATTTTTATCCAGGACAATACAAAATATGTTTATGGTGGCATGCTTTATAATAGTTACAACCTGTCTGTTGCACAAAGTACATAGTAAACAAATTAAAGAAAAAGATAACCTTAAAGGAGTATACTGGGTTTACATTTCCTTATTATTTACATTTCTGTGACATGAATATATAAAGCATTGTTTTCCTAACACACTAAATCATCATACTTGTTATACGATTTTTATATTTCCACCTTAATTTAGAGTGGGATATAAAATATGAGTTTTTCTAATTATTTTAAAACTGCGAATTTTAGTATTAATTCTAATTTTAAATAATTTATTATATGCATAATTGTTATATTATATTACAATAAAAATTTTTTTATTTTAGGTCGTGGGTTCGAATCCTACTCAGACACAGCATATTTTCATAGTACGTTACAAAAATTCATTTCATCCTCCATGGTACACAATTACACCCCAACGTGGTCGCTAATGACCGTTGCAGTTGATGCGACGTTAAATAAAAATATTTAAAAAAATTTATACATAGTTCTGTGATATTAATTTAAAAAGCATTTTATAAAACTTATCATGAATGAATATTTATTTTTAGAAAAAACATCTATGAAACAAAAATATTTTTATAAATCGAATATAATTATTATATAATATAAATTCATTCTATATTGCGTAATCAATTTATCTTCTACATTTAGATAAATCATTATAAAATTATATACAGTAGACACGAAAAAGAAATTTTAGAGAAAGTTCTTCCGCAAGATAATGACGCCAAAGATGTTAGACGGAGAGTAATTAAGACAAGGAGAACTGTACAAGAAAAACGCACGATTAATGGAATGGAATAGAAAAAGGGAGTCTACAATTCTATCAACTCCTTTATAAAATGGTTGAAAAATAGTTGACAACCTAAATTTTAAGACATTATACAATAGATCTAAGGTGTTGGAAAAATGGTTTAGGAAGTCAGAATGGATATTCAGAAAACTGGAACAAACTGGGAAAACATGATGAATAGAAATAAATTTAGGCAACCGATTGCTGTCCTTAAGGGTTTTCACGAAGATTAAAATTAAAAAACTGGATTGATTGAAGAAAGAAGAAAAGCCTACTGTAAACGAAAACTGAGAATTTGGGCTGCAAAAAGAGCTTACACGCATGTCTAAAATTACTTTACGTGGTTTAAAATTGGCTCCTTTCGTAAAATTACATAAAATACCATTACTTGCACTTCGCTTAATTTCATCAATAAATCTGATTATAAAATATATATCTAATATTTATTTCAACTTTATTTAATCCATTCGTACTAATTTTTGCTTGAACGTTTTAGTATTTATCAACTGAATTCAATTCATAGCGCTTCCAGAAACAAAGAAAAACAAAAATTTTAAAACCTGCTTTATCACACATTATTATAAATACTAAAGACTCATCGAATACTTGAAAATTATTTTTAAAAAACCTGATATTTTTATTAATATTATTTTTTCTTACTGTATTTCAAGAAAGTAAACGTAACTACTTACACCTGTACATATATTAAAACTGAAACATCTATCTAAAGTTTAAAGGTAAAGTGTAGCTTGTTTGCTCACGAACTTGGTGAATGTAAAGTAACAGCTTTCGACAAAGTACCACTCCAGTGAGAATTCTCTCTTCGATTTGAGAATACTTCACACTAATCAATGTCCTACTAGAAAGTAGTTTAATACGCAAAACGGATCCTGATTCTCAGAAATTCCTATTACGAATATGAAACTAATTTTGTCATCCTTATACAAAATTTAAATTAAACTGTTAAATTAAAAATATGTATTAATAATATAACAAATTAAATTCTCCACGATTTCTCTGTATTTAATGATAAATTTCTCTCATTAACATATCGATAATTAGCTAAAGTACCCATTTTTTCAAACAGACTTCTTGATACACGTGACTATATTGCAGATAATTTTAAAATGTCCAAAATACTGCTCACATAAGCGATTGTGAAATATACGAAGTACGTAATATAAATATTTGTTTAAGTCATCAACATCTTAAGAGTTTAACTATTGTATGCTGACCTATATATAAAGAACTATACTCGGTTCATCGTAAGAAAGATTTTTGCCGAGTAAACAAACAGCGGTTACCGAATCAGCTGTAAAAGCGGTGACTCATAAAAATGCAACACTTTTAATGAAAACATCACATTGATAACTGACATACACAAAATTAAACGATAAATAGAAATGAAAAAATATATAAAACACTAAATTCCTAATTGAAAATAAATTATAATGCTCGTAAGAACAACACGAGACTATACAATGTCAAAAGTGAACTGGTAGCACATAACGATGACAAATTTTCATTGTCAAAAATTTGGAGACAGATTTATGGGTTTAGATTAGTCATCGTCAAATTCAATTGTGAAATACGAGTGACTAAACTAATATTAAACAAGTATCATTAAAATACAAATGTTTACTTTTAAAAATGTCGTTTCGTCATAAAGATTAGAGGTAATACATATAACGTGGAACTACAATTATTTAATTTATGGAAAAAAAATTGAAATAAAGTATATATATAGGCCTACCTTTTTTATGGTAACGTGCTCACCTCTCATCATGCGGGCTTGGGTTCGAATCCTATTCAGGCACGGCATACTTTCATACGTTACAAAACTCATTTCATCCTTCACTGTCTGCATTAGCAGTAATTGCAGAACAGTCGGACGTTAAACAAAAAAAAAACCGTTTTTATAAATTTATTGATCGGTACTTAAAACATCAGTCATGATAGACCTATGATGTAGGTATGCCTAACAGTTTCATTTATAAAAACACTTTTAAAAGTATTTTGTATTTAAATACTTTTGAAAGTATTTTGTTACTTTTTAATCAGCGTGTGCACATTTTTAAATAATGCGCATGCTCAGTGACGTCATTATTTGTTTACTTGACATTCGTTCAAGTCTTGTAACTGAAAGAGTACGGCCTTCATATTGATGGACATGGCAAAATATACGCCGACCAACGATTGAAGGCGTTCAAACTGGAAAGAGTAATTGTTAAAAATTATAGAATATCAGTGTGAACTCAAAAACCTTTTTGCTACATCCGGTAAGAATATTTTTTTTCAATTAGGTTTTAATATAAGGAATGAATACGAATCCCATGCTAACCAATGTGTGCATAATGAAATTGTAGTAGTTTTAACTATTTACAACCGACCAATGAATATTACAGTTTTGATCAGCTGTTAAAGTAAAATCTTCACCTCGAAAAAAATATTCTGCGATTGTTAACTACTGAACTCTGAACGGCAACTGACGTGTCAAAACTTTCGACGAAGCGTTGGTTAGGGTAGAGTGCAGATTTTGCAAAGTAGCTATTCAAATCGATATGCCAAGTTCAACATAACAACTATTCCTCCCGTCATGTAGAATATTTATTTTATTCACCACTGCGTACGATTTTAAAATGAAATCCATTATTTTCAGTAAAACGCATTCTATTGTGCCATTTACATCTCCACAACTCGTTAGCTGTCTCCTGTCTAAGTCATATGTTAGTGAATCTGACAAAGAAGAAACATAACAATTTTATAGACTGAATACTAAAGGTAAAATTACGTAAATAAACAATCCCTTATCTTTTCTACACAGTTTATGATAGCACACATTCCAAAAATATTTCTGTTAGTAAACTTTTGAAACTTCATACCTTTTTAAAATATGATGTAAAACACACGACTTTCTCTAGGCAATGTAAATAATGAAAATATAACCTATGTCTAATCATGATTGAACAATGTAAAATTAAAACCATAAACTAATTTTTAATCATGAATGAACAACGCTGAATGAAAATCATCCATTTAGATATTTTGATCAGAAAAATATGGAAAACCCCTAACTGATGCTAAACTAAGCTATCTAGAAAAAAGCTATCAAGGTAAATCCGGTGAAATCTGTTCACATTACAGCCGCTCTAAATAAACAACCGGTGCCGTCATTGTTCTTAAATAATGCAACTATCCCGAAAAAATCTACTGTTCGCTGTCTTGACTTCATTTCGATCAACGCCTGACCTGAAAGCACCATATTAAGACAAAATGGCTTCAGCTAAACTTACATTTGAAGCAACTATACAGGTTTGTTTACTCTAAATCACCCATACGTCTCAAACAGAAATTATTACTCTATAATTTCCCCTTAAAACCTATCTGGATGTACAGTATTCAAATTTCTGGTTTCGCAAAACAGAGTAATTCAAAAACTGCTCAAGCATTTCAGTCTAAATTTATCCGTATAATTACCGGTTCACCCTACCATGTCTCAATTTACACACTACACACCGATTTAAAAACACTATTCATGTAACTTCATCAAAAATAGTTATTTTAAATTCTATTCGAAATTTTAAATTCAAAAATCCGCTTATCAGTGACATGAAAAATCCACCACGCTTCTTTAGAAGATTAAATAGAAGATGGAGCAGATCTTATTGAATTATCTGCACGTGATTATGATGTCTACCTAGTCGACAAAGCTAAATGTCGAATATTATATGTATTTTTTTGTTAGTATGCTTTATTACTATTGGTAACTTTTCTTTAAGAATGCGAACTTTTTATTGATTTTATACTTTTATTTACGAGGGTGGCTATTAAATAACGAGACTGATGTTGCAAAAATATTTTATTTTTATTTTATACATAATCACTTATAGTCATCTTTAATATACACTCCTTCTCTATCCCTACAACGCTCCATGCCAATTTTCCATTGTTGGAAACAGTGCTTGAAGTTATCTTCTGTCAGCTCCTTCAGGACACGTACCGCTTTCTCTTTACAGCTTCCACAGACTCAAATCTTGTCTTCTTTTAATACAGATTTCACCTTAGGGAACAGATAGAAGATAATAACATGTGATGAAACGTGGTTTTTTACTTATGATCCGGAAATGAAGTGCCAATCCATGCACTGGAAGAGCTGAACTTTACCGAGAGCCAAAAAAGCTCGAATGAGTCAGTCAAAATTTAAAGCAATGATGATCGTTATTTTTGGAATCCATGGGATTGTGTACCTTCACTGGGTTCCTGAAGGTCAATCAATTAATCAATATTACTACCTTGAGGTACTTTCTAAACTACGTCAAAGAGTAAGGAAAAAACGCCCTGAAATGTGGAAGGACAAATCATGGGTTCTTTACCAAGACAATGCGCCAGCTCATTCCGCGTTATCTGTCAAGAGGTTCCTAGCCAATTACAGCATCTCAGTGTTAGAACATCCACTTTATTCACCAGATCTTGTATCATGTGACTTCTACCTGTTCCCTAAGGTGAAAACAGCATAAAAAGGGACAAGATTTGAGTCTGTGGAAGCTGTAAAAGAGATGGTGGCACGTGTCCTAAAGAGCTGACAGAAGATTACTCCCAGACTGTTTCCATTAAGCGTTGCTGGGATAGAGAAGGAGTGTATATTGAAGGTGACAATAAGTGATTATGTATAAAATTAGAATTAAACTTTTTACAACGTCAGTCTCGTTATTAAATAGCCACACCTAGTATTTTTCGTTCATTGAGATTCCAAATTGCTAAATATTGTATCTTTTATTCGTGCCTGTTCTTGGTAGTTTCTATGCAATAGAAATGCTCTGTGATCGTTTGATCGTTTTGATCGTCTGATCGTTTGGTGATTCTCTATAGTACAGTTAAAGATTCAAAAAAAAAGATAAAAAAATGTTAAAAAAACTTACTGAAAATAAAAGTTGAAGGGTTTTTTATTTTCTACAACTTAAATTATATACGCTTTTACTTTAAATGCACATTAAGTCCGCAATCTTAAAAAAAACAATTTTTTATCAAGAGAGCACAGTCTCCCTCAAGTACTTCAGCTGACATGCTGCTTACCAAACTCCAAAAATGTAAAAAATGTACGAATAAACAACTGCCTCTTGAACGATTTTGATGAAAATGTTCGTATCGGGTTCACTAATGGTACCTAACTTAATTTACAAGTTTCAACTTTGTACGATATTCCGTTCTTAAAATATTTTATCCACACATACAAACGCGCGCGCGCGTGCACACGCACACACACACACACACTAACATCGATGCTCACACCTTGGGAGCTGTGGCACCATCTTGTTGAAACCACATTTCTCTCATGTTCACCCGATACCATTCCAGTTCTGGTTGCAGGAAGTTGTTTAACAAGAAATCGAAACTGTGTTGAATGATGTAGTATGCCTGTTCAATTAAGTTTATTTTATTTTTATCATATTTTATTTTAGTTATTAATTAATCGGATTTTAGGTTTTAATATTAATTTATAAGTTGAAATATCATTAAATGTAAAATTAATCGGAGACAAACTCATTTTAAAACAAACATAATATTTAATATGTAATCCATTAGGTTAAGTTAAACAACAGGATGCAATAAATTAATGTATAGTAAAACAATAACAGGACGTAAGTCATCAATTATTAGTAATAGTTTAACGTATTTTTTTCCCTTTAACAACTAGTAACAAACTTTTGGTATAGAGGTGGGAGTAGATGCTTCCAGAACAACACAACCGTTAAATTTAAAATCTTAAATTAATATGTAGTGGGACAATTTTAGAGATCGCTGATTGGACAGGCCAATTGAAGGTTAATGAGAGAGGGATTTTAGGATGATGATGCCTGGAAAGCGACGCGTGACTCTGCTTTCATCTTCAAAATGGTACAGACGTACTCTTTGTAACAGATTAAGTTATAATTGTAAAATGTGAATTATAATGCATTGTCTTAAATATATCTTTATAAAAATTAGAGTCAGTTAATAATGTAATACAGGAGTAAATTGTTATTATATTTGTGTTTTAAGTAATTATAAAGTAAATGTATTATTATTTTTTTTAACAAATTTATAAATGTGTATCAGTTGCGTCCAGACACGTAAGTTGTAATTTCATAATGTATTTCAATTTTAAATAATTAAAAAGTGTATTTGTAATATTAATAACTTCATAACATTTAAATTTAATCATCATTAAAGTTATTTATCTATATTTTAATGAGTTTGTTATCCGTTATTTATCCCGGAGTCAACTTCTGCATGACACAACTCACTACCGGACAAATAATTTTCAAACCTTTGGAGTATAATTATTTAAATATTCAAAATAAATTCAGTGTCTTAATTAAAAACATTTTTTTTTATTCCTACAATGAAATATGCATAACTTTCAGGAAAGGCTCCGGATTTGCGCCCAACAAGAAGGACGTCAACTCACTGATATTATTTTCCAAACCTAATTACGTATTTCAAAATGTAATGAAAATATTAATGTTTCATATAAAACTTTTTTTTGTGATTGAATCAACCGAAGTTATTCAATATTGAAAAATAGCGTTTCCACTGTTTCACTCTTTATAATATTTTGTGGGTTGAAATTTACAGAAGATTTAATTAGGTTTAAAATTAGTAAAGACCAGAATAAAAGAAACAAAATATTTTAGCTTATAGTATTTAAATGTAAAATGATCAATTGCTTTAATTGGATAAAATATTTAATTTGAAACAACAAAACAAAAATATGTGTTAAATTTATAATATTTTTATAACAAATTTTGTTAGATGGGAATCAAGATTAAAATTCTGATTGTTTAAAATTACTTTATTATTTTAAACAGAATTTAATGAAATATCACATGAATAATAAGTTTAACCATTTAAAAATTTATACTTCATCGATTGATTAAATTGAAACAAGCATAACATAGACTAGTAGATGAATTGTAAATGAAATTCATTTCACAGTATTTTGCTTTTTATTCTTCTTTTTATAAAAATATGTTACTTTTCCAGTTATCTCTATCTGATGGATAGATTTACATGGTAAATTTAATTCTTTTTATCAACAGATATGCAACTTCAATTCAATATTTGTATTGATAGAACTAAAATTTATTATTTACAATATTTATGGAGAGTACAATCATGCATCATGCAATTTATTTAGGCTACAAAGTATTTTATTAATATGTATAACCTTAAGCGATGTTAATATTCACAAGATAGTCTACATTCAAGTATTATATTTCTTGTTATTACAGTATTGGTATTGTCGGAATATAATTATCATTGTAATAATGTTATCAGTATTTTTTAAGTAAAATGAACTTATTAAAACTATTCCTATACAAATCAATACAACGACTACTTGTTATTAATAATGGTTTTGTTTTTAAAATTTTAAAATTAATATTACAATACACTTATTATGTTAATTATGCGTTTTTGTTTTCTTCTTTAATTATTGATTAATTAATTGATTATTAATTATTGATTGGTGAACCCAGTTAAATCAACATATGTTACGTTCACCTTACGACGTCAAACTTGTCCACCTGTGATGGTGAACAACATTCATAACCCACAGGCCAGGGTGGTGCGATATCTTGGCTTATGGTTTGACAGGCAACTAACTTGGAACCATCATCTGCGTACGAAACGTTTAGAACTTAACCGCCGCCAGAAGTTACTCTTCTGCTTAATTAACCCTCGATCAAGATTGAACCTCCGCCCCGAGATTTTAATACACAAATCTCTATTAAGACCAGTCTGGACTTATGGTGTCCAGCTCTTTGGAATAGCGGCAGAGAGTAATTTAAAGTCGATCCAGGCCTTTCAATCAAAATTCTTAAGACTTACTTCTGGCGTTCCTTTTTATGTAAGCAATAAAACCCTCCACGACGATTTCAAAATTCCTACAGTGAAGGAGCTAACCGCGTCCTTGTATAGTACATTTCACGAAAGACTAGATGACCATCCATGCCAACTAGTCTGTGATCTAGCTACAAGGAACTTTCCAACTATGAGTCGTTTAAAGCGAAATTGGAGTAGAGACCTTTTGGTCTGAATATTGGACAATACCCGAAGTTTTGAACGGAGAATGTATCACTGGGTACCTCTTCTCCTTAAAGTGAAATTCCCACCGCCATTTAAATATCAAATACGGAAGTTGTGCAGCTCAATGTACAGTACCGTAATAAAAATTAAAGACAAAAAAGTTATTGATTGCATCTCTGGTAATTTGTTTCGTGTTTACTTGGACGGACTTACCTTGTTATTCCCCTTTTAATTTGTTTTTTGGAAATAAATTAATCAAATAGAAATTTATTTAACTAACTTTATATTTTGGAAACATTTTTAATGTTACATCTATTGTTGACAGATTAAGTAAGGGACAAGCAAATTAGCCAACACGGCACAAAAAATACCCTACTTTTAAAGATCTTCTTCCCCAGTTTCACGTGGACTTGTCAAGTTACTCCAAATGTAAATGAGTTTTCTGTTGCTTATATTTTGTGATCTATCAAGTTGTTCCTCTGACTGATTTAAATATGAAATTTAAGCTACACATTACCTGATCATTTGGAACAGTAGCAAAGGAAATGCAAAAAAATCAGGCCTTCCAATAAACATTTTTGTAAGGTTTGTAAGTTACTTTTCAAATAGTTACGTAAAGTGATTCGTTTGCCAAATTAAGAGAAGGCTGGAGTTGTTACCGGGAGAGCTGGTCTGTACAGTTATCGTGTGAAAGTTGGAGGGGTTCGTCTCCAAACAAAATGCGGATTAACTGCAAAATAGAAAAACTCTTTAGGTGAAGGATTTGGCAAACATGCTAGAATCAGACCTGAAAGTAACTTTTGTTGAACGGGAGAGGTGTAAAAATAAAATAAAAATAAAATATTAAGTTTGTTTCATTGTTTTTTTTTTAATTTATTGTTATAAAATCACATCGACATCAAAGGTTATTAGTGACTACAAAAATTAAATTATGTAATAGAGGTGTGCTGGTTATGTTGTATTAAAGAAATATATTATGTAAATAAATAAATTCAGGCCGTCTTCATAGCGTAGGCCTAGTGATAACGCGCTAGCTTACAAAGTGGAATTCACGGTTTCAATTCCCGGCTAGGGTCTGGAAATTCCAAAAGTCCAAACGTACTGTTCCAGTTCATAACCTATTTACTCCACTTTTACACCACTTCAAATGTAATATTCCAAGAAAGTAATTTTATCCACAGAAAACTAAGGTAAATTATTTTACAAATTTTTAAATGTGTCTACAAACAATTTTATTTCGTTATTATATTGTTCACACAGTATATTTTGTTCACACACACATACATACAGACCAATCGCTAAGAACATGATTTTGGGTTCAGGAAGTCTGAAAACGAGTAGCCTATATCTGGTGAAAACTCGATTTCGAAAAACCGACATGAAAACCATATTTTCCTTTCTACAAATTCATTTAGGCAAGAGAGAGAAAAAACTAATAGCTACTGTAAAAATGTTTCATATTGTTTTATATTTTAATTATTAATAATTTCCGTGATATAAACAAAATAATTAGCTAACCTATTATATCTATGTAAACTTAATTAAAGTATATATTAAGAAAGATACTCATGCGAAAATATGTGGATATAATACAAAATTTTAATTTTTACCTCAAATAGAATAATATAATCATAAAACTTTTTTACAATTCAGTTCTTTTACAAGATAAACTCTAAAAAAACTCGTTTCATCCTATTTTTAAATTTCCTATTCCTTATTTGCCTTTTCAACTTTATTTTAACTCGAAGGGAAAACTTTTTTACACTAATTAAGTACAAAAAATGAGTGTTTGAAAGTAAACATATTCACATTTAACAAATTTTAAGATCACAAAAATTTTGTGGATATCATGAACGTTCATACTGAAATCTGTAGATCAGGTATTGTAATATTCTCAAAGTAAAATAAACTGTAAACAAAAATGTTATAGACCTGTTAGATTATTTAATTTCTAATAATGAAGTGTTATGGATTTGAAATTGTTTTGTCCGAAATTAAATAATTATGAAAATTTTTATCTGACATTATTTTTATCTAATATTGATATAAAATAATTTTGTCTGAATTATGAAAATATCTCATTCAAAATTTAATTTTTGTCTGGCCTACTTTTTTGTAATTATTTTGTCTAAAATTATTTTTATCAGTAAATAAAATAGTGTAATGTAATCTTATAATGTAGCCAATTTTTTGGTTGACTTATTTTGTTTTACAACTGTATAAATACGTACAACCAGCAAAAATGTTCACAGCTTGTATTAATTAAACAAACAAAAAACACGTTAATGGGTTTGAGGATGACATCTCGCAGAATAGAGCTCCAGATAAATAAAAATGTGTTAAATTTTAATTCTTTATTTGTAGTTACTGCTAATGTTATGTTAATGTTATCATGACCCTACTCCATCGGCGTTTCAGTCGTCTTCGGATGATTCAGGTAGATCGGGTGAATTCATGTTGCACATTTAGGGATTAATTCGATTTTTGAAGTCTGTCTCTGAACCTACGGTACAATTTTAGAAATTTGTCCTTGATGTAAATCATCTTGTACTGTTCTATTTTATACGTAACTCCGGAAATTAATAGTTAGTCGCTACAATTTACTTTGAAAATGCTGTGTTTGTGAAATGACTGACGGCTTCACTGCACCTATACATGTTACTACCATACATCCATTTCGGTCGGAACATTACCTTGTACGTCAAGAATTTTGAAGTCATGGGTACTTTTTTCGTTTGACTAGTCTATATAGCTGTGTTATTCTGTCATTTGGTAGTTTTCGCATATGGTTGACGTCTTTTTTTCGCTTCAACCGCCTGTCTAAATACGGCTCACAGTGCTGAACATTATTTGCTTGCGGTAGAGTTCGTTGAATAAAAATAATTGTGGATACGTTTGTCAATGAAGAGGGAAGGTCATTCGGTACGTTTTGGTTGTATAAATTTTTGTAGGTATCTTTTTACCTAAAAAAAATTTTGAGAACATAATTTGAAGTATGGAGGTCATCAGAGGACGAAAGAACAACGGTATCATCAGCGAACGAATGTACGAACAATGTAGTAGAAAGTTTTGGTATATCAGAGATGAAAATAGAAAACATCGAGGGAACTAAAACTAATCCTTGGGTGTTTCTGGTCTGAGAGTAAAGTAGTATGATTAGTAGTATTCTACAGTTACCGTAAAACATTTACCAATAAGGAATGATTGTAAAAAAAATAATATGAAAATTGCTGTTCGGTGAAAACTAAACTTACTTAGAAGTCCATCTACCCCATCGAAAACTTGGCATTGTTGAAAAACAGGACACAAGTGAATTGCTTTTGTTTTTCTTATGGTGGCAGCCAGAAAATCAACTACTCTGTTGAGTTGATTAGTAGTCGAATATTCAGATCTAAAGCCCGGGGAGAACGGATTCACTTCCCACACAAGGAAGCAATCTGTTCAGCAAGAGTTTTTCAAACATTTTTGAACAAACTGGTAGTAAACTCATTGGTCTATTGAAAGTTGGGTTGTGAGAGCGCTTGCATAGCTCTTGAATTATTTTAATTACCGCTATTCTTTCACTGAACGGGGATAAAACAGTTCTCAAGACATCATCAAATATATTTCACGAGTGAAATACCTTTCCTTGGCATTTCTTGCAAAGCTATGATCAATTATTAAATTGGGGACTTTTTAAGAGGCCTATTAATACCTGTTTCCAGAAATCGGATGGCGAAAACTGTTTCGACAATGGAGAGAGTTGAGAAGAGCTAAGTAATTCCTCATCAATTGAGTTAATAATATCAGGGTCTAATATATCTGTGTGCTGTGTAAATACTTCTTAAAGGTGGTCACCAAAAGCTGACACTTTATCCCCTTCAGACTTTGCCCAGGTTCCACCTGACTGCCTTCATGTAGAAAAGGGATAGTAGGCCTATCTCATAGTACGTTTTGTTACACCCCGAAGTAATCCATCATGCTGGTTTTCTGAGTTTAATTTTTTTATTTACTTCGCAGTCCTCCTTACTGCTTTTACAATTTTAATTTTTGAATTTTTTGCAGAATCCCAAAAGGGTCCTCATTACAAACATGTACAAAAATTCAAATCCGACCGGTAGAAATCTGTATTTAAGGACAATGAAATCTCCATTTAAAATACACTAGTCATGATTTTGCGTTTTAAATATAATTAGATTTTTAAGCAAAACAATACGCATTCTTAGTTTTGAATAGGTAATGAAAATCAAGGTATTAAAGTTTGTCTTCTTCCTTACCTTAAGTTCTTCATTTTCGCAAGTGGAACAGATGGTTGAAACACCCTTAAAAATGCCAGTAAGACAAAGGATTAATAACATCCATTGTAAAACAAGCACCTCCATCGCTTTTTCTCCCCAACCTCCGCCCTGTTTTATCTAGCCATAGATTGAATCTGAAACAAAACAAAAATCGTATTAGTTTTATTGGTTTTTTATATTCATAATTACATTAAAACATTAGGCACATTTATGTTGAAAATATTTCAATGTTTCCTAAAAAATAATATCGATAAGTTACGGTCTACTTCATTAAAAAATTATTTTATTGCAATTAAATAATTTACGAGAAAGAAATGCTTTTTGAAAGACTGTTAGGTATAATAAATTTTCACAAGTAAAATAACAATTGAATGTAATGTTAAGTTGACAAAAGTTTCAAAACCTCTTAGTTATTGATAAATTAAGAAAGAAAGTTGATTTTTACGTAGAAACAAAACTACTTTCGTTTAATTTCATAAATATTTTTTAAAAATTCAGGCATAATAAAACAAAATTGTTACCGAAAGTTTTATATGCTTCTATGCTTCATAAATACCAAACAATATGAAAGGTGTGAGAAATGAGTTAGTAAAATTCACAAAGATGAACAACAAGAAGAATAATGGATCCAATAATTGAAATTTGATAAAATAAAAACTGAAGAATGAGTTCTAAGGATATCTGGTAAGGATGAACCAAGAAAACTTACAAAAATTTTAAAAGTTGAACTAATACAAAAACTAACAAACATGTTTTATAGACACAGAGAAAGACCTAATAATTCTTAGCATAGATAAAGATGTAATAAAAGATAAAAATAAATTCAGAAGAATATAAGAATTTTGCAAAGCAATAATGAAGGAAAACAATATACCGAAGTGAAGCGATGAAAGAAAGCATTTTTGGAATTAATGAGAAAAAATGGGAAGATAGAAGACTTAAGCTTCAGAATAAGAACTTGAGCACGAAAGTTAAAGAAGTAGCATATACATGATTATTGTAGCCCTAAGCTTACTGAAACAAAAATAAAAAGTGAATAATTTTTTTTTATAAAATTTTGATACGGTATATCTGTCAGTGTTGTTATGAATGTATTATACTATGAGTAAAATAATTGTGAGCTTGAAGGTCAATGGAATTATCCGCAGTGTTGCCGGATCGCATTACTATGTGATACTTTTACGATCACGTCTGTCAAGCATTTGCTTGACTTAGTTTGACTTGCTTGAATTTGTGAGCTCATACGAACACATTAAAGTGACAGTCTGTATCTGCAAATACGATAAGTTACTGATGTTTCACCGTCATGATACCTCATGATGTTAGCAAATGCCAATCAAACCTTTGTAGTTAACATTTGAAGCTAACGCTAACAGAGAGTGTTAAAGCTAGTCGTGTATAAAACCGATATGCGTGTTGAGGAGTAAATGCGTACAAAAAAAATAGTTGTTCTATTGCAAAAATCGTAGAATGTACTCATTCAGTAATTATTTCTTAAAAAATGATCTTTTTTTGTTTAGTTAAGTCTTAAGAGTAAGTTTGTAATAATATTTTGTAATTAATCTAGTTTAAGTAGTTTTATTAAAATTTACTAGTAGTACAAACATATAAATTAAATTTTTTTTTTCATATAACTTTTTTTTAAATGCATAATCTGTTATAAATAACAATAAATGCAACTTATCAAATAGATACAACTCATGAAAAAATTACAACCCACTGGTGCAATTAACAAATTATAACATATTATACTGTTCTTAATTAATATTAACAATCAAAATTATATAGTGATTTTTAAAATAAATAAATAAAAAAAAACAAGAAAAACAAATAAAAAATAACAAAAACCTCCTTTAAAACGAAAAAACAAATAAGAAGTAATACATAATAAGCACATGATTCCGAAATATATGTACACCTAACTTTTCTGGAGATAATTTAAAACGTTCATTCAGCTATTTACAACATACACACTCAAACACGACAGTTCAGTACTGTAGCACGTTTTAGCCTATTGACATCATTACTGTTGTCTAAGAGATTCAGGGCTAAGTGATTTACGTGGTTGTTTAGACGTTCGATGTATTTACAACTGAAACTTCGAATTTCTTCTCGTACCGTCTGCACATCCATATCGCGATGTATATCGGCATTGGTAATATACCACGGTGCATTCAGTATGGTTCGCAGAACTTTTGATTGAAACCGTTGCAGAATCTCGATGTTTGAAGTTGATGCTGTCCCCCATAACTGAATTCTGTAGGTCCAAACCGGCTTCAGCATGGATTTGTACAAAAGTAGTTTGTTCTCAATTGAAAGCTGGGAACGCCTACCAATAAGCCAATACATCTTCCTAAATGTTAAATCCAGCTGTTTTCTTTTCATCTGAATGTGTTTGCGCCAAGTCAGACCTCTATCTAAGTCATTCCTAAATATTTTACATCCCTGGCCTGCGTAATATTCTTGCCATTCAGTTGCACAGGAGGACAAGTTGCCCTTCTGGTAGTAAACGTTACATGTGTAGATTTGTCCTCGTTCACCTTGATCTTTCACTTTGTCAGCCAGATTTCCAGCTCACTTAGATACATCTGTACTCTGCGTGTCGCAATAGTTGGGTCTACATCACATGACATTATTGCCGTATCGCCAGCAAAGGTGGCAATGATTACATGTTCAAGAACAGGCAAATCAGCTGTGAACAGAACGTATAAAATTGGTCCCAGTACGCTTCCTTGCGGAACACCAGCCTTGATCTCTTTCAAACCCGTTAAGTAATTTCCAACCCGGACTTGAAATAATCGTTTGTTAAGATACGATACAAGAACACTGTACAGGTTCTCCGGAAACACAGCTTTTAATTTATGGAGTAGACCAGGATGCCAAACTCTGTCAAATGCTTGAACAACGTCTAACAGCACAGCCGAACAGTAATTCTTTTCCTCTAAACATTCACGGATGACGCTTGTCAATCGATGCACTTGCTCTATGGTACTATGCTGCTGCCGAAACCCAAACTGATGATCCGGAATAAGATGACGACCTTCTATCACTAGTTTCAACCGCTTTAGACATATTCTTTCAAAAACCTTTGACATCACCGGGAGTAGACTAATAGGACGATACGAGGAGACCTCATTTCCCGATTTACCTGGCTTCAGTATCATGATAATTTTTGCTACTTTCCACTGGCTAGGAAAATAACCCAAGCGGAACACAGCATTAATTATCATAGTAAGCATTACTAGGGCTTTTCTCGGTAATTCCTGCAACATCCTCCCTGTAATGAGATCGTACCCTGGGGCTTTCTGAGGATGTAATTCAGAAATCGCACGCTTAACATCACGAACTGTAACCCGTTCCAAATCGTGCTGTCGCTGCTGCGGATCCGTGACTAACGACCTTAAAATTTCTGCTTCCTGTGCCGGGTCACATTGTACATCATGGGGCTGAAAACGCTGCTCCAAGTGATTTGCAAATAGAAGCGCCTTTTCACCATCACTCCTAGCCCAGTCATTGTTCTCCATCTTTAATGGTGGAATAGGCCGGCAAGGCTGTTTAAATCTTTTAGTCGCCTTCCACAGGGAGTAATCTGTATCAGCCGTGGGACTTAGATTCTGAACATAGTCATTAAAAGTTTCTTCTTTTACATTCTGGATCATCTCCTTTAGTTCACGTGCAGCTCTGTTGAAGTTGGTCCTATCCTGTGGGTGACGAGAATACTGCCATAAACGTCTCAATCGGCGTTTCTCCACAATCATCTCCTTAATCTCTGTAGAATAATCCAAGTACTTGGTCGTAGCTTTTTCTTCAGGTGTTGACTGCCAAGAAGCGGTCTGGATGGCCTCATTAAGGATTTCTACAGAATTTTCAATATCATCTGACGTTTGTAGAGGAATATTAAATTGAATGCCTGATTGTAATAAGTTACGAAAATTACACCAGTCAGTTCTCCTACTACAAAATTTAAAAGGTTTTTCAGAACACAGTACTGTTGTGCTGACCGTAACTAATATAGGCGTATGATCTGAAGACAGGTCCTGACTGGACCGTACCGCAAGGTAATTGTGAGAAATACCTTTTGTAACTACAAAGTCTAATAAATCTGGTAACTTACGTCTATCAGTTGGCCAATATGTAGGCTCACCAGAGGATAAAGTGTTAAGGTTATTAATTTGAATTGTTTTGTACAAATCCCTGCCTCTTGGATTGATAAGTCTCGAGCCCCAAAACGTATGCTTAGAATTATAATCACCTCCAGCTAAAAATCTTGCACCTAATGTGTTGAAAAATTCTTGAAATTTATCTTTGCTAATGTTATGCCGAGGCGGGCAGTAAACAGATGTTAAAGTTAAATCTCCAGCCCAGTCTGTAATACAAACGCTTGTTGCCTGAATATGATCTGTTCTATATTTAGGAAGCTCAAAGTGTTTAATCGAATTTCGTATAATTACAGCCGTTCCTGCATGCGCCCTATTATCGGGATGAGTAGTGACATTTATGTTGTAATTTAAAAGTCGCATATAGTGCCGTTCAGTAAAATGGGTTTCTGATACAAGCAACACATCTATTTTATTTTCATTTAAAAATACTTCTATTTCGTGACGGCGTTGTATCAAACCGTTTGCATTCCACACTGCTATAGTATAAAAATATTTCATTTTAATTTATTTATAACGGCAGTTAATAAGTTAATCAATGTTGTTATTTGTTCCGCCTGCTTTGACAAAATTAATTCAAACCGTGTAAACGCACCTTGCATAACGGATGCTATATCAGGACCCTGCTGATTGTCATGAGCAAAATTGTCGACAGTATGATTTTTCCTGACCGCTTGAGAATAACTCATACCTGAAACTACTGAACGTGTTCTGGTATCCTTATTGCCGACCTCATTAACGGGAGTTTTGACGGCATTAGACCGTTTGGCAGGTACCACAGAAGATCTGGACTTAATAATCTCCTGAAAAACCCGGCAGCCCTTATAACTTGCAGGATGATTATTTCCACAATGAATACATGTAGCTGGTTCATTTTTCGAAATAGTACAGCAAACCGTACTGTGGTTGTCTCCACACTTAACGCACCTCGGTTCACGCTGACAATACTTTTCGGTATGGAAAAAGCGTTGACAACGCTTGCACTGTGGAATATCGTTTCGCTTTTTGTAAGGTGGTTCGAACTTAACTTTCATATTAAGCAAAAATTCTATTTCAAAAATGTCTTTATTATTATTTTTAGGTTCAAGTTCCACATAAAACAAAGAAAGCGGTTGTCTTGTTTCCCTGTGTTTAATGGGGGGAATATTTCTAACGGTGTGCCCGTACTGAGTAACCGCATCGGCAATCTCATCAGTTGCTACCGAATGATGCACATTGCGTAAGACGACCCGATACGCCCTTTTCTGACGTGGTTGATAAGTGTGAAACTGTATTTGGCGCTGCTTAAACATGTAAACAACATTCTCATGAGCTGTTAAAGTCTTTGTATTTACTTTTATACTATCACGATTAACTATTTTCAAAAAGAAATCATCTTTTGCAATAATATTTTCAAGTTCTCTAATTAAATCATTAATATTTTCTACACCTGGCACAAAAATTGGAGGCGGATTAGGTTCACTTTTCTTTGAGTCAGATACATTGTTTACGTTATCAATGTTTAATTCAGTTAAGACACTGAATTTATTTCGACTTAAAATAGGGCTACCACTATTTTCATCTAATTTCGTTACTTTATTTTTTTCATTAATTTTGTCAGAACTAACTCTCTTTCTATTATTAAATTTATTTTTACCAACTTGTTGCCAAGTAGCAATCAGTCTGAGAATTTGTTAAATCACAGCTGTTAACATCAAGTTGCATATTGAGAGAAGTGTAATATGAGACATCTCCACAGACACACAACAAACAGTATAAACACATTCATAACATTCTAACGTAAACATAAACATAACTTTACAGCATCAACACACATACCAGATGATCTCAACTACAGATGTGAAAGGAACATTTTGATTTTGATCTAAAGATATGAGAAGAAGTAAAAAAAAAATAATAAAATTTATTAAATTAATAAATTGGATTGTTGAATTCATTCCTTTTTAAACTTTTAAAGGAGTGAAGTGACATATACGAGTTTTTATAAACCAAATAATTTTGAAAATTTATTAATATACAGAATTGTATTAATATTTAGAATATTTTTTTTTAGAAGATTTGCGGAAAAAGATTTGACATTTTTAAATAAGTTTTAAAGAATTTTAAAGATTTTAATTGTTTTTTTAAATGTTTTTAAATAGTTATCTACAAAATTTGTGAAATAAACAAAGTTGAATTTCTGAAGACAAAAACTTTCCGATTTATTGTTTTTTTTTTAAGAACCTGGGACAATAAAATGGTGCCGTGACCAGGATAACATAATTCAATTTCAATATAATTTTCAAGACAATTTCAGGAAAGGAAACAAAATATCAATAGATAAAACCAACGACAAGATTAGAAGGAAAACATAACAAGAGGAAAAGGAACGAACTGGAATAAAATTCACCAAATAAAATTAAATCAAATAACACATAATAAACCAAATCTTCTAAAAAATTTACAAAAATAATTTATAATTGTTATTTAGAATTTGTGTAGGCAAGTACATTGAGGTCATCTGGTAAGTCATTGATCACATACACTTAAATCATCATCATCATTAAACAAAACAGGTATAAAAATGAATAGGGAAGTAGCACCGATTCTTGACCCCACCAAACTAGACGAGACAAACATTAACTTTCAACTACGCATACGAAAAAGCACGACTACAGGAAACATAAGACAAAAAAAACAAAGGTTACAAAAACTCTTAAATAATGGACGCCAAATTGATTTAACTACACTGCATAGATTTGACATAGACAAACAACTGACGGAGTGTCAAAATTATTTAGCAAAGTTACGGAACATAGAAAATTTAACTGAATTAGAAAGGTATAATGCCGAAATATTTGATGATAGGCTTAACAAACTATTAACATTCATATTACCCAACAAACCAGATAAACTCGTAGGATTTCAAAATTTAAAAGAAAGACTTGAGATTTGGAAACTTAATAGGTTACAAAATTTCGAAATTGAACCTAATTTCGAGCAAAACAACATAAACATTGAAGACGTACATTTAGGAAATAATTTTTTACCTGATCAACAAGGGAATCTTGATGTTGGTCGTGTTAATCTTTTACATTCCCCAGTAATGCAAAATCCTGTTCCTAGAAACGAAACTCCTGACATATTGATACCGAATGCAGTAGGTAATCATAATCACGTTTATTTTCATCGTGAATTAAATTTTAATTGGACAAAAATTGCAAATCCAATTGAAAATGAATTAAAACAATTAACTATAACGGATGGACGTGACATTGACATGCTAGTACGAAATATCAAAATTATTAAACAAATACAAAAACGTTATGCAGTAGATTTACCTTTGGTATTGTTGACTCCATTTATGGCTGGTTTCACTGAACAAATTTTTAAAAATTCTATTAAAAATAATCATAATTTCGATCAATTTCATAGAGATTTAGTAAGCAAACTAATCACACCAAAAATGAAAGAAATATTAAAACTCAAATTGTTATACCGAAATCAGTCACAAACGGAGACTCTTACTGAATACATAAAAGAAATCTTAGAAAACCATGAAGTGTTAAGATTAGATCTGACAGAAGGTGAGTTAATTAATATAATTTTAACCGGTTTAAATGAGACATATGCCGCGCACATAAGTATAATCGGCAAACCTAATAATTTACAAGATTTCAATAAATTAGACACATATGTTTATGAAAGAGTTTATGCTAGGACCCTTAATGATATTGGTTTATCTAAAATAAATGATACAAGTGTAATAAATAATGTGAATAGTGTGGTACCTAACCAAAGTAAACAAAATACTTGCAAAATCAGATCACAAATACCTGCAACATCCTTAAAATGTTTTTATTGTCATAAGCTAGGTCATATCAAAAGGAATTGTAAACTGTTACAAGAAAAAGGAAATAATAATGTTTCAAAAAACTAAATCTTTACAAATGCACTGACCATAGACATATGATGTGTGTTTGTAAACATAATCCGTGTAAACATTCAAGGTTAAAAGAAAACACGTTGAACCGTAATTATACGTTGAAAGCTTTATCGATAAAAATCAAAAATAATATATTTAACGCTCTCATTGATTCTGGTTCCACTCATAATATTATTAATCAACAAATATATACATTTTTAAAAACTAAGAAGGCGATTATAAAGGAAGAAAACATTAACACAATTTGCCTTACAGCTGATCGGTTTCCTCTAAGAATTAATAAACAGATCTGGGTTAAACTTACTCTTCACAACATATCGTGGAAACTAAATTTTAAAATATTACCAAAAATACACCATAAAATAATACTTGGAATGAATTTCTTACAAAAAACCCACGCAATATTCAATGCTTCAAGATCTTTCATAACCTTTGATTGGGCAAAAAATCAACAATTTTCTCTAACCAATTTATATCCCGAACAGATTAACAACATAGAACAAAGTGAATATATTAAAAATACAATTAATAATTTATGTAAGAAATTTCCTGACGTTCTCACAACTAAATTAGGTTGTACCCATGTATTAAAATATGATATTAAACTCAAAAATAGCGAAATTATAAAATCTAGGCCCTATCCATTAAATCCGATAAAAACGCTTCAAATGAAAAACCAAATTGACAAATTATTAAAAGATAAAGTAATTAGAGAAAGTGTTTCACCTTATTCCTCCCCAGCCTTTTTAATTCCGAAACCGAACGGTACAAGTCGCTTAGTCGTAGACTATCGCCGAGTCAACTTAATAATTGACTCAGAAGCCCAACCTTTACCGAATATAAATCATGCTTTTCAATGGTTTTCTAATGCCCGCTGGTTCAGTACCTTAGATTTAGCGCAGGCGTACCATCAGATACCATTGACAGAAAAATCTCGTCAAATCACCGCGTTTTGCACACCGGATGGCTTATACGAATACGTAAGATTACCTTTTGGTCTCTCGACTGGTGCACAAGTTTTAACACGTCTTATGAATACATTATTCAAAAATATTAAACATAAATTTGTATTTAATTACATGGACGATATATTAATATATTCTAAAAGTTTTACAGAGCATGTTAAACATATTAAAATAGTATTGGCAATTCTGCGGAAAGCTGGTATTACCGTTAATCCCGATAAGGTAACATTTGCTGTAAATGAAATACCGTTCCTTGGACACACCTTATCATACAAAGGAGTTTCTATAGATCCAGCGAGGACGCAAAAAATATTACAGTACCCGCAACCGACGTCGGTAAAACAAGTGCATCGATATTGTGGTATGATTAATTATTTCTCTAAATTTATCAAAAATTATGCTGATAGAATAGAACCCTTAAATAAGTTACGTCGTAAAAACACTCAGTTTATCTGGGGAGACTCACAAAAAATTGCGTTTGAAGATCTCAAACAAGCAATTGCTAATCCCCCGGTATTGGCAATACCAGATTTCTCCAAAACTTTCATTTTACAGACTGATGCGTCTGATACAGGTCTAGGAGCTGTCCTACTTCAGGAACATGAAGGATTTAGAAAACCCATAGCGTACGCTTCCAAAACATTAACAGAAGCAGAACGGAAATTTTCTGCATATGAACGAGAGTGTCTTGCAGTTGTTTTTGCAACGGATCGTTTTAGAACTTATTTAACACATCGAGAATTTCTTTTAGAAACCGATAACCAAGCCTTAGCCTGGCTTCTTTCCAGACCAAAGCAGTTAGGTAGACTCGCTAGATGGTTACTTAGATTATCTGTTTTTAAATTTAAAATTAATCACATCCGTGGTTCAGATAATAATGTGGCTGACGCATTATCGAGGATGTACGATTTAAATAACGAAGATATCTCAAAAGATATATCTTATATTAATACCTTATTATCTCAATTCCCTCTATCTTTTACAGATCTAAGACAACATCAAGAACAGGATACCTTTATCCTTCAACAAAAACAACAAATGAATAATAAATTTTGTTTATCCAAAGGTGTCCTATGTCTAAAAGATAAAAACAATAACCCAACCAAAATCGTTCTCCCCAATTCCTTAAAAGATTTAGTATTTAAATACTTCCATCAGTCCGAAATCGGTGGACATTTAGGTGTTGATAAAACCATACACAAAATTACACGGTATTTTTATTGGCCAGCTATATATCGAGAAATTCCTTTAAAAGTGAATGCTTGTACAACCTGTCAACGTAGTAAACCTGGAATAAATTATAAATGGGGAAATCTTAGTTCCAGAGTTCCGACAGTGCCATTTGACACGTTGTTTATTGATACTGTAGGTAGCCTGCCAAAAACCAACCAAGGTTATAAATATATTCTAGTGGTAGTAGATAGCTTTTCAAAATTTACATGGCTAGCTCCACTAAGAAACACTAATACATCCTCCATTGTAGATAAATTAAAACGTATTTTCCAAAATTACTCCATCCCGAGGTTAATTGTCACAGATAACGCTAAAAATTTTAATTCCATAATGTTTAAAAACTTTTGTTTCAATCTAGGCATAAAACGAACCACCCTCTCACCATATCATCCTCAACCATCTCACGCCGAACGATTAAATCGAAATCTTAGGTCTATCCTTATTGCATACCATGCAACGACTCAAACAACCTGGGACAAATCTCTATTTTGGTTTCAATTAGCCTTTAATATGGCTCAACATAATGCGCATGGGAAATGTCCATTTGATATATTGCATACTTTTCCAGCTCAAACACCGTTGGATAGAGCATGGAATATCCAAGATATCCTCCATAGAAATCCTATACGTTCCAGTAACATGATGTGTGAAATTAGAAGAAAACTAATTAAATCCCATCATGACATGGCGCGCCGATATAATGCCACACGCCACCCCAATCCGTTTTCGGTGGGAGACAAAGTTTTACTTAAAACTCACCCCGTAAGTTCGAAACGGAAAAACATTTGTGCAAAAATGGCATATCGATGGTCTGAACCTTTGTATATCATCGGTTTCTCTACTCCAGTTACAGCCTTACTCCGTAAGACTATTGGAGGAGAAATAACTAAAGAACATATTTCTAACCTTAAAAAAGTTACATAATTTACTCATAATTTACGTAATTTATTTTCATGAGGATTTATTTTGGTGATGTCTGTCGCGATACTCGAGCTTGAGATGATTGTAACAAAAATGTAAACTGTGCTGTTTGCATGCTATTTGAATGTTTTATTGAAAGGGGCCCCGAATGAATGAATATTACCATCTCAGGCCGACAACTGCTGCATACTCACCTTCTCTTTTTCTTTTAAGCACTCACCCCCATTATTTTGCCTACACGTACCTTTGTACTTCAGTTTACTCTCCGGGGGGGGGGGAAGATTGTAATATGAGACATCTCCACAGACACACAACAAACAGTATAAACACATTCATAACATTCTAACGTAAACATAAACATAACTTTACAGCATCAACACACATACCAGATGATCTCAACTACAGATGTGAAAGGAACATTTTGATTTTGATCTAAAGATATGAGAAGAAGTAAAAAAAAATAATAAAATTTATTAAATTAATAAATTGGATTGTTGAATTCATTCCTTTTTAAACTTTTAAAGGAGTGAAGTGACATATACGAGTTTTTATAAACCAAATAATTTTGAAAATTTATTAATATACAGAATTGTATTAATATTTAGAATATTTTTTTTTAGAAGATTTGCGGAAAAAGATTTGACATTTTTAAATAAGTTTTAAAGAATTTTAAAGATTTTAATTGTTTTTTTAAATGTTTTTAAATAGTTATCTACAAAATTTGTGAAATAAACAAAGTTGAATTTCTGAAGACAAAAACTTTCCGATTTATTGTTTTTTTTTTAAGAACCTGGGACAGAAGAAGCGCGAAATCTAGGATCTCTAACAGCTGATTTCTTTTGAATTTGATCAGCTGACAGGGCCGACTCAATTTCAACGTCAAACATATCTTTTTCGCCATTTTGTCCATCTTCCATATTGGAAGGTTATGTTTACACTAAACCAATTTCAAAAAACCTATTAGTAATTGCTTACCCTCCCGGTAAACATTCCAAAATACAGTTCACCTACATATTAAAGTTACTCTGCACAAACAATTAACAACAACAAAATCAAAATTAAATTATTATCAAACAATCAGTAGCGCAAAAAAACACACGTGTCGTCAGTGCTGAAACTAAACCGGAACTCATATAAATTAAATGTTGTTAATAAATAACTTGTAGCATGACATTGACCTTTGGATTAGTGTTCACGGTCGCACAGATCAGTTTAACCACTACATTTTTAATAACAAGTAATACTATTATCAAGATATACTTGATATATATATTTATAATATTTCTTTTAATAATATGAATAAATGTTGTAAATTAATAATACTGGCATAATCTAAATTATATTCTATATTCTATTATTCATACCAGTTAACCATCGATATTGATAAAATTTATATGATTATATTTAAACAACAGCGAGATTCAAATCAAGATTGGCGTGAGTCAAAAGTGTAACTAAATTGTGTATTGTTAAAATAATTAAAGAATCAAAAAACGGAGATGAACAATTAAATAAGTGATGTGAATAATTATAATAAAATAAATAACGTCGTTTAAAAACAATAATTTGAATTTTTACGAACAATAAAAAATTATTAATCAAATTTTAAAATCTAAAGTGATGAAAGTAGGATCCGGCCATAGCGTCGGTGCGGGACGAGACGATTGATGAGATGACCACACTGTAACGAGCTCCAATTAAAATCAGAAATATCAAGTAAAATTTTAAAGAAGACTAACATATTATATAAAAATGAATAGAGGAACAAGTAAGAAATCATAATTATTATTTATTTAAAACGAACATTCAAAATTTATTTAAAGAAATCAATGTAAAATTTCAAGAATTCAAATACTATTAGGACGCCATATTCATCAACTCAACAATACAATTATATTTCAGCAAACTTCATAAAATTAAACAACCGGTATGATCGATAAACAATATTCATAAAGCATCTATAAAATTTTAATAATTAACCAATAAAGACCAGTATTCGATTTAATTAAAATTTAAAGATCTATTTGTAATTTTTGTTTAGGTTAAGATTTTCATTGTTGAAGTAAAATAAAATTTTTTTATACTCAAATAATAATAAATTAAAATCCCTGAGATATTATATTAAATAAAATAGTAGAGTCAATTTGTTGTTAAATTCAATATTCATAGAATCATTTATTAAGTAAAAATTAAAAGCATTTAAAACTAAAATATATTTGTGTTAAATTTATTTCTAACCCAGTTTATGTAGCGTAGCTGTAGTGAACGCTACAAACTGTTATTTTAAAAGGAACTATCCTTTGTTTATTTAATGAGATCTTAAAAAAACTCGAAACAAACGTTAGTGTTTGTTAATGTATCGTTAATAAATAATTTCTGGAATGCAAAGAAAAAAATAACTCAAACCGTTTATAATATAATTACATTGTAATAAATGTTAAATGAATCTTTTGTACTTTTTCTTTTCGTGGTCACCGATTTAAAAAGTAAAAAAATGAGTAAGAAATTAAGGTTGATAGAAATTTAAAAATTGAATTAAAGAAGAAAATTTAGGATTATATCATGTTTATTACATTGCTCTTATTATTATTTTGTTAATCGTATTTTATACTATTTGTGAGGTTATACAAAATAAGTATGATATGAGCTATCTTAAATTCTATTATCCGAAATTAATTTCATTGTTGAGTTGGGAATAGAAGTTTGCTTCGGCTTATTTTCGTCGACATCATCATTTTAAACCGATTGCCCGTTTTCGTATTATTCTCAACACAATGACGATGCTTTATAATACGTATTGGGGGCAGCTACGGGCCTCCCTTTTCCAGTATAAATTGATTCACCGACAACCCTGTTGTTCTCTTTTACTTAAATTTTCCTCGCTTTAATAACACTCAACATGATACGCTTCATTTTAACTAAAAAAATGTATAATCAATAAACCATGTTATTAATAACTTGGCTATCGCCCAGCAACGCTTAAAATAGTATAAAATACTCGTTCCTTTCCTTCTAAATTATACAGTTTAACTACTAACACTTGTAATAGAAAACTATATTATCAATGCATTATTCAGAATCCAATAATAAAACTTCTTTTATGGTAGATAAAAAAATTAATAGTAAATTCAGTGTTTCATAGTTTATCTGAGGCGTATATATCTATGGTTTTATCGAATCACTTATTTAAGGATAGGCAAACGAGGTTTTGTTTTAAATATAAGAAACAATACCAAATCTGCTGTAATATTTTACCAACTCAACACTGAACCCAATAGAAAAATTTAGTTACTAAGAGATTCAAAATTTCTTATAATTTCTTATAACTTATTACATAAGTTTTATGTTGGATGATGCCTAACTTAGAATCTTCATATAAAATCCAAACGCCTTTTATTTTAATCAACGTTTGAATAATTTGATACTCTCTCATATGAAATTATGATACTCTCTTTTGTCCTATATGAATTTACTCTATAGGATGTACTGTATTCATGTCAATTTTTTAAAATTCAGTTTTTACCGTAAAGACACATTTTCAGGCTCCCCGAACCCATAAAAAACATGATTTTAGTTGCTTATGTAGAATCTGTTCATGTGACTTTTAATTAACTAAAACATTATTAATTAACATTTTATCTACTCTTCAAGTATTTAATATGTTATAATAGAATTAATACTAATATACAAAGTAGAGATATTAGGTTACAAATAAACGTATGACGTAGAAATCATACGTATATATATAAATTTGTTACATATCATTATGTTGAAATAAATTATTCAACTTTGCTGCACAAAGCTATTTGAATAATTCATGAATTCATTTTAACATTAAATTTTACATTTAAAACTGTCATGCGAAGTACCAATGGTAAAATTAAAATTGAGTTAAACAGTTGATATGAAAATATCAATATAATTCACATTGTAAAGTGCGCTTATGAAGTGACAATAATCTATTTAAATTTAATGCTTTTCATTAAGTAAACACATCAATTAATTCTATTTAAAGTAATTCGAAGCAACTTTACCTCTACACGAATAAATACTGAAAATTGTGTACTGTTTGAATCTACTAATTAAATGTGATTTTTTTTTTAAATTAAATAAATAATTATCTACTAACTGTTATTACAAATAATCAAATAATATTTAGTTTAAAAGTGAATTAATTCAGTTTATAATTAAGTTCCCATTACTACTTAATAATTTAGTCCTTTTTGATGGAACGTTTCTTCTATGTCTCTGGAAAAATGCTGATTCTCATTATTTCCCACTACTAGCTGGTGTACCTCAGGGATCTATCTTGGCACCACTTTTATATTCTATTGACACTTCCGATGTACCGTCCCATTCACATAGAGTCCTTTCTTCGTACGCGGATAATACTGTAATATTGTACTCTGCCGATTAGCCCGCTCAAGTAGCGTATATCCTTCAACAGCATATTTCTCGCCTAGAATCATGACTTGCCAAATGGCGGATCAAAGTCAACACTACAAAAACGTGTCACGTTATATTAACCCTGCGTAAACGAGTTTGTCCTCCTTTGTATCTTTATGTTTACTATGTTAATTTTTTCCAAATTTTGTGTTATCACATTCAATGATTGTTTCCAAAAGATTGTGAATTTTCTAAATAGAGGGGAAAAATATACTAGCTAATCTATTAGATAATAATGTATTATTATACTAGAAATTTGTTGTCAATATTCATGCCGATATTGTAGAAAATGAAAGTCTTAAAAATTATGTTCACAATATTTAGAAAATTCATCACGCAGGTCCAAGTCCAGGCTAAAAGCGGCTCTAGACAAGAAAATACTACTGACTGAAGGAACTTCGTATAACTACAATACAACAGGAAAAAACAACTATTTCGTGTAGCTGTATCCAAAGATCAGGTAGTCTTACTGGCTGCCGGTCTCCAAAAATAGATGCTAGGTCTACTGGAAAAAGAATTAAAGTTTTTTAGCATCAATTTAAATTATTGCAGTAAGAAAAAACAAAATATAATTTTCTTTAATGTATTTATATCAGATGCAATTTTTTTTAAATTTACGACTGAGATTGACAAATTATTTGTTCACAGTATGAATGAATAACAAGATTGTCATTATTCAGTAGAATTCAACTAAAATTACATAATAAGTAACTTGTATTCAGTGCACTGGAAATCGCTTTTATACAATAATACTTTGCAGAAATTTGTAATATTGATTTACAAAATAATAAATTCTTTTTAATTTATTTGTTGAACTTTTGGAGATAAATGTGTTACAATAAATAAACAAGTTACATATAGAAATCCCCAGACTATTAAGTTAATTTATGTAGTTTATCGTAGTATTTTTTTTGTATACATAAATCTATTACATTGATTTGAAATGCTGTTTATACTGCATTGCGGTTTGAAAAGTGGGCATTTAAATTGGTTTGTATTGTGTCCGATTTTCCTTACAATTTCCCAAGTTTATCAGCATTCAGCGTGATCAGATCTTACACAAAAGAATACGTGATACGAATATTTTTATTCGTATTACTTTGTAACCGAAGTCTTGGTTTATTACTGAAATTGCTGTTTACTCTTATGTTTCTTAAAGCAGTTTGTTCTTTAACATTAGTTGTTATAACCAAATTATAAATAAACTTTTTAAACTAAATAAAATGTACTTGTGGATAAAAATAAACTCTATTTGAATGTGCATTTTGTCTTGTAATATTCTTAACGCAATGCGTAGAAAACTTGACTTACATAGTTATTTATTTTTCTTAATCAAAAAACAATGCAAGATTGGATGTTTAGAAAGATCGGCAAAATTTTGTGAAGGTTGCTATCAATATATCAATTGATGACATGTTTGAGTATTTTTTCTAAAATCACTTATCTAAATTTTGGATGACAAACCTTTAAAATTAAAAAAAAAACAATTTTCTTGGAATATTTTTATGTTACACTTTTCTCGTTTTCCGTAATTGTAGATAATCTATAATACAGTTCAAATCGTCAATTCATTTACAGTATTTAAGTTTCTTATTAGTTTGATTATAAAGTAGTGTTCTCCTCCAATTTTTAAACTCAAATAACACTCATTCTCTTTGTAGCATTACAAAATATGTACAAAGTGATAATAACCCTAATACAGGTTAGCCAACCATGTTTTTATAATCTAACTGCTATTGATAATTTATGTTAACATTTATAATTAAATTCTTACTTTTTGTAAATTTTTAAACTGGTTAATTATAATTAAAATATTATTTCTAAATTATTAAATTAAATAACTTAATAGTCTCAGCTAATAATTAAAAATCAAGTGTTTATTAAATAAACACTTGATTTTTAATTATTTATTATTATGATCCATCACTAAATTTTAGTGATGGAAGTTTTTATGTTTAATTGAATCAAAAGAGTGTTTAAAAGTTACAAAAAAACATTTATTACAATTTTTAAAAAAATAAAGAAATAACAACGCAGATCATCAAATAAGTTCAAAAGACATATTTACCACACAAATTTATATTTTATTTAAAAGTTTAAAAAATTATCAAACAAAAAGTAGTTTAATATAATTGAATGCATGTTTGATTTGGCGTCCTGTTAACCGGAGCAGTTTGAAGAGAAAGGTCGTGTTAGTGCGCGGTGTGATTTATGAAAATGTACTAAATAAATATAATAATCTTATCATTATTTATAGAATAAAGTCACAGATAGACCTATGAAATGAAAATTGAGTGAAATAACATTATTTAATTAAATTACGGTGAGAAATATATTAAAATACGAACGGAACATTGAACGATACTTTTAAGGCGAGCGACGGACTTCAAAAACGATAAGTATATAACATTAACCGGTAAACTATAAATATTAACTCAATACCAGCTGATATTGCTTTATAAAATATATTTTAATAATAACAATAATTTCTAAAACACTCTAATATTTTTTTATAAAAGCCAGTCAGATTCAAATAAAATTTAATTTAAAAACCAATTTTTTTTTGTTTTATTTTGATTGTCATATTTGTATGTTTTCAAAATTAGAAGTAAATCAAAAAATGTTAAACCTTCATTCCATTTGCTAGTTAGTGTTATACCGTTGTGAATAAAATATGGAAAAGTGTAAATTGGAATAGTAAGTTAGCTTCCAATCTTTGATTTACTACATTTTCTTTTACTGCATATTGGCAATTATTAGTGAACAGGGCAGGAAATACAGAATTCCAAAATATTTTTAGATAAAACGATAATTCTACACATTGTTTCTCTTGAAAAGTTATTTATTTTAATAGCAACGAAATACTACCAGAGAAAAGCTATTTGTAGAGAATGAGTCAGACAGATGGAGCAACGTAACGGACCATTCAGGCAGGCGTTATGTTATTTTGCTAGTGGGAGGTCGAGTTGATGACGCAGGTTGGGGAATAGATATCTGAGGTTTAATGGAGTTGGCCAATATAGGTCTAATTTATCTGGTACAGGAACAGTAGATAAAGGGTGGTATAGAGGTAGGAAATTTATGGCGAGAATAGCAACATGGCGAGAACAAACTGTTACTCTGTCATTGACTGTTGTTAACGTAGACTATAGTATAGAAATGAATGCTTAGCTCTCCCACTCTCTGCGTAATTAGAATTCAACGTGCTGCAATTATGTTCCCTAATTGAAACCTCAAGTGTATTGCATCTACATTATATTAAAATTTGATGTATTTAATTTTAGTTTTCATTCAATAAAATTAAATTCCTTATTAACACCAAAATATAATTCTAAAACTCAAATAAAACTTGTCTGACGGTTTGAGACGGCAATATTGTGATTGAGATGACCCCCGCTTAGTCTTTCAACCAACTTCTGTAGTCGTTTCATCCTGAAACGAATAATTTATTTGTAAATAATTGTATCTGCCCTATGAAATTGTTGTCATAATGTTGAGCGGACGTCAAATTAGCTTACCAGGGCATCTGCGTGAACAGTTCGGATTCACTCGGTAGACTTTGTGTCTTAGTACTGAACTTCCTTTAAATCACAGTTGCTTAACGATGTTAATTATCATCTATTAGCGACGTTAAAAACATTCTATTGTAAACATTGTATACACTGATACCTACCACATACAATATGTATGAAAACATTACAAATAATGTTTTCAGGTCACCTGATAACGTTCTGAGAGCGATGTGACTCTGTTTAGAGCTGGTACAGCACTGACCCCCACCACTCGCTGAGGCAACCGAGCGCACCATTAGCAAAATAAACTTTCTGTACACTTCAAAAAACGGCAAGCTTATTTTGGCGTTTGCTCTACGGTTAATTTTTTTACTCTAATATTTATGCGGTTTTGCTTGTCTCTACGTCATAGTGTATTTTTGCGCTACGTCTCACTAACTATTATTTAATTTAAACGTGAAACAAACAAACTGAAATCCTATTATTGTTAGAGTAAACAGAATTGCAAAAATATTCAATGTGTTTAACGTAGTTTTATTATTTCTTTTTTACTGTATAAAATAATGTAATACTATCGAAATAATCACCACTGTAAGTAATTAGACAACATCTTATATTAATATAAAATACATGTTAACAATTCTTAAGTTGATGTCATTTTAGAACAGAACTCTATTGTATAATGTAAACAAACTATGCACAGCTATTTATAGAGCGAACTCAAACCGTCAGACAAGCTTTACTGTAATATTCAATTTCAAGTTAACAAAATCTATTAATGCGGTCCTGGGTTCGAATCCCACTCAGGCATGGCATATTTTCATACGTTACAAAAAATAATTTCATCCTTCATCACATAAAGTTCCAACCCAACGTCGTCGCTAATGACCATTGCAGTTGATGCGACGTTAAATAAATAAAAAAAAAATCTATTAATACATAACGCTTCCAATTCTGTCAAGCGTTTTAAATTTACCAAAGTTCAAAAATGACATCTGTCCACTTGTTGAAAATGCATTTTTTATTTCATTTAGTATAATATCTTTATTCAGTGGTTAAAAGAGTCAATTTATTAATATACGATTTTAAATTATTTTTATTTGCTTTTAAAAACTTTTCAAAGTTTTTCAGGGCTTAGTAAAACTTTTTCATAAACTTATTAAAAACTGTAAGTATATGCCTACTATGTGAGCTAACTTATTAATTGTTTTATTTGCATTCCGCTTCTGTGGACAATTTAATTTTGTAAAATGTCTGAAAAGTAAAACCGAAGTAAAAGTATATTTGGTTAGAGGAGGTGAATAATTCCTTTAAAGTGTCTTTGTATTGTTTCCTTGAATTTCTATTTAGTTATTAAAATTTTATAAACAACCAAACCAGTTTTGTTAAAGTATTTTAATGGATAAACCAAAGTGATAAACTTATTATAAGGTACTCATATTTTGGCAGCATTGTAACAGACCTAATTATGTGATTTCGTTCAGAAATTATTGTCCAAAAATAAGTTATTTTCCAGGCATCGATAAAGCATCTCGCGTACCGTATGCCACACTAAAAGCAACGAAGAGATATCTTTTCAAGTTCAGTTTCGTTTTTGAGCGCGATAGATCGATATTTGCCGACACGATAGTGCTAGCTGAGTGCCAATAGGACCTACAGCAAATCCTGGATAGAAAAGTGGAGCTCAGTGAAGAGAATGGTTTAACACTGAATGCTAATAAACTAAGTTCATGATAATTTCAACGACACAACAACAGCTGCAGAGAAACTTTAAAAATTATGAAAAAAGTCAAAGAGGGCCGAGAATACAAATAATTTCGAACAATTGTCTATGAGAATAATAATTTCACTAAACAAATAAAAAAAATGAATAAAAATTTATGCTATAGTTTTGATTTGTTCATAGTTACGACGCCTTGCAATCAGCAGGCCTCGTTATTGGCGTGAAAAAATGTCTCCGTTCTTAAAGCTAACCACGTCGCGAGTATCTAAGTTCAACGAGCATGTAAAAGCTCACACGAAAAATATGCTTCAAAACTAAACGTATTCGTTGAAATACATGAAGAATAAACCGGAAACACTTTTATTTAATATTTCACAATTATAAAATACAACTAAACATTTATTTCGTTTTACTGAAACAATTTTCTCTTCCTTTTTAGAAATACTTGCGAGATTTTGAAACATCATCACAATTGTTGCTGATAGCTTACACTTTCCAATTAACGTGAAATGTTCTTTTTCTGATTGAGTTAATTCAGATGTTAAAGAGCGGGATATTTATGTTGCAATATTTCCTTTAATTAAACAGTTGTAAAGGTAACTTTTATCCAATTAATGAAAAGTAATAATTATAACACCGGGAAATAAAATGGAGATTTAATTTTACCTTAAATATTTTATAAAATAATTGTAAAAGTTTTTGACATAAATTTGTTTTGTACTGATGTATATATACAAAGGATAAACCAATATTTATGAAGTTTAAAAGTTAGTTAACATTAAAAAGGTTGTGGTAACATTCAAGAGGTCACCATTTAATTGAATAACTTTAATTAGTTCTGAAAACATGTTCTCTCAAGCTACATAGAGATTTCATTAAAATCTCTGTGGAATTACAAATGTGAAGAAATATCTGTTAAAAAATGTGTACTTGAAACTTTTTAATTGAAGTGTGTAAAGTTAAAATAAAAATATAGCATGTTATTTAATTATTTAAAATTGTCGACCAGGAAATTATATTGAAATGTTAGAATTATTGAACCTGTTATGAAAGCATAACCTGAGGGAGACTGGATGACATTATAGGTAAATACAGTCGATTAAAACTAATTAAAATATATTGTATGTTGATTAAATTAAGGCGCGTTGTATTATTTTTGTAAAAGAAAATAAAGAAAAATAATAAACATAATTACTCTATATTGACCAGTAATAATTACTGGTCAATATAGAGTTTATAAATTATTATAAACAGTATTTTAATTTCTCACATTGTTTTTTGCAGTAAGTTGGTAATGAATCCATTGTTCTAAGCTTTTCTGATGTGAAAGACTTTTTTAATAATCAGCCTAAAAATTTGTCACACATTAGTACAGTCCTTTGAAATAGCATGATTGTAAGTCCCTGAATGGCGTAACTTTTCTGAATAAAAAGTCTCTTTTCAAAAGTAAAATTTCCCTTTTAATTATTCTTAGCACTGAAACTCTTAGACAACAGTAATGATGTCCATAGGGTAAAACGTGCTACAGTACTGGATTTTCCAGGGCGATTCTGATAGTGTGATTTTAAAATTGTAAATAATATAATGTCAATATTCTGTAGATGACTTTCGTTATTTATTACTTCTCATTTTGTTTTTTTTCGTTTTATAGAAGATTTAGGTTATTTTTTTTTATTTTTTTATTATATATTTTTTAATTTTTTTAAAAAAAACCACTATTTATCTAATGTTTATTGTAAATAATAATTAAGAACAGTATAATATGTTTTAATATTATGATTTGTTCATTACACCAGTGGCTTATAACTTTTACATGAGTTTAATCTAATCGAACAGTTGCATTTATTGTTATATAACTTATGAAAAAATATTATTCTTAGTGATATTTTTATTATTCTACATGGTAGCACAAATGCATGAGCACATTACAAAATTCCCTCTGTTCTTTATTCCATTTAAGTAATACTATCTTGCTATTTCGAATGGACTATATTATTTTTTAAATTTATATTTATAAAACGCATGTTTGGTGAATCAATTGAACCTCTCTTTACCAAAAATTAAAAAGAAGAGAAACTGCCTTGGAGAAAGAGATTAATTTTTGTAAGTTATAATAATGAGCGGTGTACAGTTAAGCATTGCTGTGAATTTAATGTAATCGAAAAAATTAATTATAAAATATACTATTAATTATGTATTATTAAAACCATAAAATTGAATAATATTATAACACGAAAAACAATTAAATAAAAAGGGCCTCAGAGATAGAATGGTTGCGAAGGTCTTTTGGTTGTCTCTTGAGTGAAGCACGCAAGAATTGAAAATACAGTTAAACCTCCACAAACGACCACCTCTTCTAAGCGACCAACTCTCTAACCGACCAGTTTTTTCGGGAACTGAAATATTAACTATTCTTCCCCATAAAAATTTACCTCCGCTAAACGACCACCCTCTAATCCGACTGCGACCGGTAAAAAACGAGCAAAAGCGACCACTTTAATTTAATAGTATAATAGGAATTAAAGGTTGATGGACAAACGTATGTAATACAGAATAGCCATGCGGTACATATTGATACTGCTATCTCGAGTATTGACAGATTTATAAGCTTAAACAGTTTATACAGTATAACACGTGCAATTTAACAAGCTTCAACTTCTATTGTATTAGTGGGAAAACCACAAAAACTACATAAACATCTTCGCCTCTTCCCCTATCAGAAATATAATGTTGCACGTACACCATTGACCATAGATAACGTTATGTACAGAACCCTATAAACATTAAAACAGTTCAGTAGTGTAGTTTATTCATTTCGGTCGGTTTGTAAGTACGTTGGATGTAGTGTTATAGTACAAAAATTAAAATTATATATAAACAATATTTTTGGGGTAAATAATCATACAGTTTTCATAATAATGAAGTTATTTTAATTAGGGTATTTTCCTAATCTCCACTTCTCCAAAACGATCACCTCTCAAACCAACCACTTATTGAGTTCGCCGTATGTAGTCGTTTTGAGGAGGTTTTACTGTATAAGACAACAAGCCGGTTTTCACGATACCATATTAGATGGAATAGAGAGCAGACAGTTGATATAGTGAAAACACGTTTAAAGAATGGCCGCAAACAAGTGTCATCAAATAGCGTTCCTTTTCCTCCCGGAAAGTAGAAGACGAGATTACCCTTGGAAAACATAGGGATAGGGAATCCAAAGCACTATGGTAAAAAGGAATCTCCAGAGAACAACTGGGAAGACAGGAGATTATCGACTATCAAAAGTGGGAAATGGATAAATCTGTAGGAACTCCGCAATATAATAAACAAATTTTAATTAAAATTTAAGACCGGAAAACTAGATATGAAAGTTGTTTTAAACAAAAGAAAAACATGTTGGCTGAAACACAATATCAATGAAATAATTTTACACAATAAAGCTAAAACAGGCAGTACACAGACCATGTTGAAAATTTTTGCCATTTTAGTACTATAGATTTAATAAGACTAATAATATGATCATTGTCAATTCATTTATTCGATTTATTTTTTTAATTAATTAACATTTACTTCTTTATTGTTTAATTTTAAATTTACGTTTTACAACTTTTACATTAATTACCTTAGAAAGTTATAGTAACAACGTTTGAAAATATTTCGATCCAGATAATAAAAAATATACACTATTAACATTCTTTAAGATGGTCTATGTTTTAATAACATTCAATAATTTTTTTTGTATGGTTTACTTTCTCTTGCCCTGTACGATTTTGTTTTCTTACTGATTGTTTTGTAATCGAGTTTTCAGTAGAAATTCACGTTTTCAGGAATCTGTGTTCAAAAGTATGGGTTTTACCGATTGATCTATGCGTGTGTGTGTGTGAACTAGATAACTCAAAAACAAAATATCGTACAAAGTTGAAACTTGGAACTTAAGTTAGATACTGTGAGGGGACCTGTTTCAAACATTTCATCAAAATCGGTCGTCCAAAAGTGGCAGTTTATTCGGGCTTTGTTAAAGTTTTGAATTATTTTTAAAAACGGCTTGTAGGATTGGTTTTATTAAATTCGCCTCATTTGCTATAAGTCTGTGCTCTAAAAGATGGAGGAAGCAGCATCTCTGCTGAAATTTGTAGGGTTCTGCTTTGTGGTAAATCTTTTTTTTTTCAAATTGCGACCGAAAAATGTATTTTAGGGCAAAAGTACTTTAAAATCAAAGATAAAAAATTCAGCTAACTTTTATTTTAAGCGTTTTTTCTACAGTTTTTAGCTTAGTTTCAATTAATATTTTCCCATATTTTGCTCATCAAAATACAAGTAAAACGGATTTTAATTTTCATTTAGCGGTATCCACTCATGATTCACATAGGCAAGGGAATGTCATGTGATTACAAAAAATATTTTTTTAAAGAACCCAAGATAAAAGGTAAACAGTGGAAAGTGTACAAGAAATATGACGTACAACAGATATTATTACAGTGTAAACGTTTCTATATTGAAAGAAAATAAAGTAACACAAACTTGTTAATTATATAAACAGCAAAATGTAAATTAAATTTCAAGAGACAATTCTTGTAACTTTATTTACGCCAAAATTACAAAACAAATTGGTTTTCTTTTGAAAATAAATAATTTGATACTATTGCTGGTATTTTTTTATGTAAATACTTATTTAAAAATTTAAAAAAACTAATTGCATTTAACTTAATTAATTTATAATGAATGATATTAGACTACTTTAAAAGTAATTAATCTTGTATCTGGAGAATTTCAAAATAATTAAAAATATTATTTTATTTTTTCTACTTGAAACCGAGTTCAATAAATAAAGTAAATATTACCATTTCACAAGGGGTTTCTCATTAGAAATTTAAAAGATGAATCGGTGCAGAGGTTCCAAGCTCGTTTGCTTTTGATTAAATCATGAAATTATAATCAGTGTCACGTTTTCTACTTTCACAAATCTAAATTTATTTTCAATTATTCATTACTTATTCCGATTGCTTCATTTCATTTCACAGTTGGCAATTGACTTAATTTTCGAATATCAATAATAATTTTCATTATAATATGAACGTTTTATTTTTTTCTATCAGATATTGAAATTATTCTCTCTTATGAACACTGGTAAATTTCAATGCTCTAAGTTGTTAGATATTATTTAACACATTATGAATAAAAAATTTATTAATGTTCATGATATTTTGAATAAATTTAATAACATCTGTAACGTTTCCATTGTAAAATTATCTAAATTTAATTTTTAACTGGTTTAAATTATGGGAAATTAAATTGAATGAATGAAAATCACATTTCATTACAATTAGGCTACACTTCATCAGATCACTATTATTATCACTATTTAGACAGTTATATTTAAGTACTTTTAGGCCTTTCACTTAACAAAATACTTACGGGGAACCACCCCCCCTCACTATACACAAAAAAAAAATAATTTCTCTAAAACGTTTTTAGAGAAAATTTTTTGTTGACCGTTTTTTGATCTATGTGACAAAATTATGGTAAACTTCCATGGAAGTTTTATGAAATTTCTAGCCGACGTAAAGAATTATCTTTTTTCAATAAATACAACTAATATTTTTATACAATTTTAACACATATCCAGTCATTACTGAGTAAAGTTTTGTTACAAGTTAGATAAAAAAGCATGTATGAAACGTGTAACAAAATACCATTCGACGATTATTTGGAAATTTTGGAATTGATAGTAATTTATTCTACGAACTATAACGAAGAGAAATTTGAATTATAGATTGGTTGAAAGTTGATGAAGTACGTACTTGTATACAACTATTTCACTTAGTATTTCCGTCAGAAACAGTACAATTTACAATCTAGGGGTAACCTCAATGTGTTTCTACAGCTTGAAGTTTCTGAGATAGAGAAATTATTATAATATTTACATAAGTTTTTTAAAATTTAATTAACTTAAGGTTAAAATTAACTCAATTGTTAACCAGATAGATTTTAAGAAAATTAATGTTAAATTTCAGGGCAAATATCACAGTCGCTTAGCTGCAAAAGAGCTTAAAAAACCAAAAGTATTTCAGTTTCAACTACCATAGTAATGCCAGAAGACTTTTTGAAAATAATTTTTAATGTAGGCCTACTGTACTCCAATTCCTTCCAAAATACCTAGAAATTGAAAATATTTAAAGGAATATTTAAATTTTTTTTAAGTAAGTATATTAAATTTATTTTTAAAATTAGATGCAAATAACAAATGTATCATTTTTGGTTTTAGTTCTTCGTCTACAAACAGGACTATGACAAACAATTTCTTTTTACCTATTGCATTGAAGATTACCTAACTAGAAATTTAAAAACCAAATCATGTTTTTACTTTTATTTCGTACTGGAACAGTTTAAATCTGTGAGATTTTAAAATGATAACTAAAGTTTTAAAATTTTAACTTTTTTATTACTTCATTTATTTTGCAGCTGTATAAGAACAACCAGCAAAAACGTTCACAACTAAATTTAAAAAAATTTAAAAAAAACCAACCGCGTTAATAGCTTTGAGGAGGACACCACCCAGCGATAGCTCTCTAGATAGCGATAATTGTGTTCAATTTTAAATTATATTTATGTGAAAGTAATAATGTTACAGTTGCGTTATGTCTGTACTCCATCGGCGTTTCAGTTGTCCTTGTGTGATTCCTGGTAGGTCCGCAGAATTAAAATTGCATATTAATGGATTGTTATGATTGTGAAGTTTGTCTCTAAACCTACAGAAGGTACAGTTTTAGATATATGTCGTTGACGTAAGGAATGCGTAAGTCATCGTGTAGTGTTCTATTGGATACGTAACTCGGACAATTAGTAATTAGTTGTAAGAATTTACTTTGATATCGTTGTATTCGTGAAATTGCTGATGGCTTTGCTGCACCATAAATTTGACTACCATACACCCAGATCGGTTGAAGCATCGCCATGTACATCAAGCGTTTTGAAGCCATGGGTAGTTTTGACCGCTTGGCTAATACCCGCACAACTGTTTAAGTCTGTTATTTAGTAGTTGCCGCTTTTGGTTGACGTGCTTGTTCCACGTCAACCGTCTGACTAAATATAGCTCAAGGTACCGAACATTGTTTGCTTGCAGAAGAGGTTGGTTGAATAAAAATTATAGTGGACACATAATAAAATAATATCAAACTGTAAAAATTATGTAAACAGAACACTTTCTTTAAAGGTATTTCTACAGGAGTTACCTTTACGTAAGAATTAACTTTTCACAGATATATTTTTTTATCGTTCTGTAAAGAATATTGAAAATTGTGTTAATAAACAAACTGATTTCTAAATTTTTACGTACTTATAAAATTCAACAAGCAAGTGAATTGATGTTAAGGTCATACTACAAATACATGTCAATTTAGTATTAAATAGAACTTTAGACCTTTAATCAATGCACATTACATACTATGCAAAATTATTATTTGCTTTTATCCTGAATATACTTGATGTTTGTGGAATTCTGCTGATTACTTTGATGTTTGAAATACGATAATATTATAGGCCGTTACTATAATGTTACCAATCCCATGAAAGGAACACTAATGGTGTCTAATTCCGGTACTTAACAGTAACTTGTTTGTCTCTTATACCCAAGTCCCGATCTCAAGTTTGATTGCCAAAGCTTTCCAGATTTAGTTTCCACTTCACTGATGAAGCCACAGTTCAGAGATTTGAATATTACTTCCTTCTAATGTGAAAATTATTTAGATATTCATTAGAATAATCAAAATTTAAATTTTGTAATATTGTTTTATTGTTTAACTATTAATAAACGTGCTACTTTTACAATGCCAAAATAATTAATGAATTGCTTTGTTTCTAAGAAGGCTTAAATTTATACAGCCTAGATACAGAATTACCTGAAATTCTATTGAATAAAGTACTATATATATATATATTTATTGCATAATCTGTTGTATAACAATAAATCCAACTTATCGATTAGATATAACACATTAAAAAAAGATCTGGTGTGAAACACTCACACAACTTTCTCTTGCCAATGCAAATAATTAACAATATAACCAAACATTAGTAATAAAACATTAGAAATAAACAAAAAACTAACCTCAAAAACATAACCTTATTTTAATCATGAGTGAAAGACGCAAAATGAAAATCGAACTCAGTTTGGCTTAAAAATGCGGAAAATCACTCTTTCACGCTAAACTAGGCTCTGTAGAGAAAAATGCTCTAAATAAAAGTTGTAGATCCTTTAATTTTCTATAAATTTTATTATATAGGCCTACACTTTTGTAGTAATGCGTACTAAAGCCGAAATCTTAAAAAAATCTATTTTTCACACGTTTTCGTGAGAAAAAATCAGAAAATCGCTAATTACTGCTAAACTAAGCGTTATACAAAAAAATGCTTGAAATAAAAGTTGTAGAATTTTAAATTCTCTACATTTTTTATTATATACATTTTTGCGCTATAATACATATTAAAGCCGTAATCTTAAAAAACAGTTTTTTTACGTAAAAACAGCCTCACCGAGAATTTCAGCAAACATGGCGCCTACCCTATCTTGTAGAGAATAAAAAATTGAGTAAACCAGGCGATTTTAAAAAAAATCGTAGGACCAGTTTTTGAGAAAATCGCAAAAAAGTGAAAAATTATACGAATAAACTACTACTTCCGGTTGACCGATTTTGATGAAAATGTTCGTGTTGGGTCCGGTAGTGGTATGTAACTTAGGTTTCAAGTTTCAAGTTCGTACGATGTTCCGTTCTTGAGATATTCTGTTCACACACACACACACACACAGACACACACGCACACACACAGACACACACACAGACCAATCGCTAAAAACATGTTTTTTTGGGTTCAGGGGGTCTGAAAACGTATAGATCCGGTGAAAACTCGATTTCTAAAAATCGACATGGAAACAATTTTTTCCTTCCTATATATTCATATAGGCAAGAGAAAGTAACTACAACCCACTGGTGTAATTAATAAATTATAACATTAAAATTTATATTATACTGTTCTTAATAAAATTATTATTTACAATCAAAGTTAAATTTATAGTTTTTTAAAAAAAACCCTTTAAAAAACAAAACTTAACCCCTACACCAAACTTCACTGAAGATAATTAAAATTTTTCATTCAGTTATTTACAACTTTCAAAGCTTTTACAGAGAATAGTTAACAACCCCTATTATATAACCAATAAAACGCTACACTCAGACCTAAACGTACCCTACATAAATGACGTTTTCTTAAAACTTTATACAAAATTTAGGAAGAAACTCGTGAACTACCATAACCCATTGATCTCAAATCTGGCTACTCAGACTCTCCCAAGCAATCCAATAAGCCGTCTTAAACGTCGATGGATCTCATAAATTAACGTAGTACTGTAATTGACTATCCGTTACAGTGTTCTAAATGCTGCACTTAATGCTACACTTATCTATTCATGTCGGAGTTCTGTCACTGGACTATGTCTCCACTCACATTTATTTATCATGTTATTTTTTTCTAAATTTTATGTTATCACATTCATTGATTGTTTCCAACAGATTTTGAATTCCCTTAATAGAGAAAATAAAGGAGTAATAAAATAATGAGCACATGATTCCGAAATATGTACACCAATCTTTACTGAAGATAATTAAAAATTTTCATTCAGTTATTTACCACATTCACACTCAAACTCGCCAATCATCGACAGAATAGAAACATTTTATTATTTACAATTTAAAATCACAAAATCAGAATCACCCTGAGAGATCCAGTACTGAAGCACGTTTTAATTTATGCACATCATTGCTGTTGTCTAAGACTCAAAGCTAAGTGATTTACGTGGTTGTTCAGACGTTTGATGTATTTACAACTGAAACTTCGTATTTCTCCTCGTACTGTATGCACATCAAAATCACAATGTATGTCGGCGTTGGTAATATACCGATGCATTTAGTATGGTCTGCAGAGCTTTCAATAGAAACCGTTGAAGTAAAATACCATGCTGTGAATGGATGAATCACTACAATTTCTATCAATATTGTCCCAGTAGTTTTGGTAAGGTATTTAACTAATCAACGTTAAATAATGATTTAATTTAAAAATATCATGCCTACACATTAGACACCAATGAAAAGCAACGATAAAACGTGGTGGTAATACATACTAAAAGGCATTTTTGTCATCTTTAAGACAACGTCCGTTCTTCTTCAGTTTAGTAAATTTAGAAAATGTATAATTAAATACTTATTTACCATAAATACTGTAATAAGATGAGAGAAGAATATCTGCCAATTATTTCTTACAGGTAAAATTTACTATATTTTCTACAAATCTACTATATCACATAGACTAAGGTTTATCCTTGACGGAAAATTTAAAGTTCTCCTATCTAGGATTAAATTGAAATATTTTATACCTTTCCAATTTTTGGTATACATTTTACATAATTAAATTTGACCTTTTTGATAATTTTATTGTGCATAATTGATTTGTAAATTCAATAATTGATTTGTGTACAATTTCATTAGTATAACTAATTAACAGAACGAATTATGATATTTTATGCAAGCAACCATCATCCCATTAATTTAATAGATTAATAAGCATTTTGTTACTAAAAACCCATTAACTAGGTAGTATGTTCGATAGACATAAGTTAGACACAACATTAAAGAAAAATTTATATCAAACACTTCAACAATTTATAATGAACAAAATTTATTAAAATTAAATCATGACAGATGTATCAACAAATTCACAATGTACAAAGTTTCTACAAAATAAACTCAAGTAAATACATATCAACGAAGCGATACAGTGAAATACAAAGCAGAATTGCAATTTCCCTTATAAAACTCTTCCGAGAAAATGATGCGTAAAGAGAAAATGCTCTAAGGAAGTTTCATCAGCTGTGAATTCCCATGAAGAACCTTCTCAACCACTATTTTAAATATTCACTTTGTATCAACATAAATAAAATATTTGTTTTTATCTCGATTACTGATAAATATTAGGATATTTTTCTTTTTTTATATTTCGATACCTTATTATTTAATATTTCGAAGAAGTGCAAGTAAATCGTTATTTTACATTACCGTTTGGCCTAATTGCAAATTGCTCTGCCTGATTTTACTCAAATCAGATATTCGTAATTGCATTTCAGACGGAATGGGCGTCTACTAACTCAAGAGCAAGGGTAAATAGCTTGCAGGAGTAGAAGCGGTGCGCGCTTACGCATGCTAATGTACAAGTTCAATTAATGCCAGAACCAAACGCAATAATTGTACAAAGTCGAACCCGAAGAAACATAATGTTTTTATATCTTTATAAGTCATTAGAATTTACATGATTAGCAATTTATATTTATAGTCGGCATAGTGAGTTGTATTAATAATAAAGGTCTAATTACTACATATTTTTTCTTAACTATTTATAAGAAGTTTTGCAGAATACAGAAATTCAAATAATCTTTGGTATCGCTAATTAAGTAATATGTTATATATCGAATGACGATTACCTCAATGCATTGCTATTTGCGAATGACATGTGGATTATACAGGAGAGTGAAGATGAGCTTCAAAGAGCAGTTTGTGTTTTAAATAAGTTATGTAAAAAGTATAATTTACGAGTTTCGGTTGCTAAATCAAAGGTTATGGCATTCAGAAAGAAGTATCCCACTCGTTCGAAGATTGTTTTAAACAATGTAGTATTAGATCAAGTGTCTCACTATAACTACCCAGGCTGCGACGTGAGCTTTGATAGGGACTTGGATGTCGAAAATAAAATAAATAATTTTCAAGCTATTTGTGGTATCATTAATAGGACTCTGGATAACAGAGCACTAGAACACTAGAACAGAGACAGTAGTGAAGTTCTACAAGGTGATGGCAGCCCCAGTCCTTCTTTATGGAAGTGAGTCATGGGTTACCACAAAACGCCAAGAAAGTAGGATCCAAGCAGCTGAAATTAGGTTTTTAAGTAGGGTGAAGGGCTGCTCGAGGCTGAATCTAGTACATAACGAGGAAATTAGATCCGGGTTGGTTGTATTTAGCTTGAATGTAAGAGTGGAGAAGTAACGGCATCAATGGAGGCAACATTTGGAACGGATACCGTAGGAGAGACTACCTTTAAAAGTGACGGAATATGTTCCAGTTGGAAGAAGGGAGGTGGAAAGACCTCGAAGAAGATGGCAGTAGTCGAGATGTTCGGGTTGAAATGTCTCGTGTTTGTGTAGATATACAGGATGGTTTGTGAGTTCGGAACAGGCTTATGCCTAATCCTTGATAGTAAGAAGAAGAAGAAAACGAGTAATATATTGAATTACGTACAGATTTTGTTTGAAGAGCTGTGAATGTAAAAGTTTGTAGGCGTATTCTCTAACCGGTATTTAAAAACATAATTATACTATTAAGTCTAAAGCTTTTCAGAGACAGATAGTTTTAAAAATAATTTTTATTTAACTAATAAATGTTTGTGAAGCCAAACTTTAACGTTACTTTTGTGGGATTATCAGAAAGCATGCTCTTTATATGAGCTTAATTGTATGTAATATGTAATAACTATTAGTTTTTTTTTCTAAATTGTATGTGATAATAGACCTAAATTAATTATTTTAAAGACAAGTCAATATATGTTTAAAACAACTATTTCTTACTGTAGTAAGTAGAATATTACAAAATTCGTTTTTGTTATGTAATTGTTACTTATTAGCACATTTAATATGCTTCTTGATACGACAAAAGTATGAGATGAGGAAGCTCTTTGCCTATACGATGCCTCATGTAATAAAGTGTGATTATATTATTGTGTTAGCTTTAATATTTGAGCAAATAAAGTTTTCTTAAATTGTAATAATTATGGTCAATCATCATCATCATCCATAATGGACTAGGCTTCTAGAGCCTGTTACGGTGTCCATCGTTTCCTCGGCCTTCCAACGTCTCTTCTTCCATCCCGCCTCAATTTCCATACCTGCAGAGGAAGATGATCTGGAGATATACGGAGCATACTTTCCAACGTATTACTACTTGTAGTCTAAAATTCTTATTGGAGTATCTATCATATTTTCAAAGAATGAAACCACAATATTATTTATATGAGGATAGTTCAGTCGATCAATTGTTGTTTTGAATATCTTATGACATTTTACATAGTCTAATTAAACAGTACTGCATAATGATTTCACTAAAAGTAAATTTTTTATAAAAGACAAACTAAAATAATGTGCTATTAATAATGACAACTGTTCTAGCATTATGTTTACTTGAAGGAACGATGAGAACTACCAAAAAAACCTAATCGGAACAGCATATTGTAAACAATTAAAAATATAGTTTACTTTTAATGAATCCATTTTCATTCTATTTGGCTTAACTCTTTCCAACGTATTACTACTTGTAGTCTAAAATTCTTATTGGAGTATCTATCATATTTTCAAAGAATGAAACCACAATATTATTTATATGAGGATAGTTCAGTCGATTTTTTTCTTTTAATTTAGTTCCTCCAACTTTTAGTTCGTAATTTAAACTTCGTAACAATATTTTGCATTTGATGGAAAAGAACGTATCAACAATCACAGTGCAGTGATTTTTATAATAGTGTTTGGCTCATAAAATATTATAAATTAATCCTAATATATTCAGAAGAATAACTTTTAAACTCTTCATAATTTTTATTCGAACTTTTTCCGTAAATAGGTAATTTAAAAAAGTTTTAAACTAGAACGATAGCGATGTGAAAGATAAATCAAAGTGTATAAAATTAACGTTATAGAACATAAATGTCTAATGTCAAACAAGGCAAACAAAGGTTAGTTTTAATAAAGTATCATTGGATGTTTGTTATTACTGCTACTGTTATTATGGCAGCCTATGGTTATCTGACTTCGAATCTGAAAGATGTATGAGAAACATGCCATGCCCTGTGGCAGTTGGACTAAACCCATCGGTACAACCAGCACGAACATGAACAACAATGTTACAGCACGCAAACCGCTCGATAGTTAGCAATACCTAACTAGTACATTTTGTATTAGTGTTATTCTGTCCCATAACTTAAGTTTCTACAATTGCTCTATTTTAGTTTCTAGTTCTTACTTAAGTGTTATCTACTATTACTGTAATTAATTTGGAACTATAAAGTGGTGCAATTAAAAATGAAAAATTATTGTGGTCGTTTAAACCTTCCATTTTTATCTCTAACATGAAAATATTTTAATCCCGAAGTAATATAATTTTTAATGTTTAAAACTACTGTCGGGTCTCTATTTATCGAACTTCTATAAATCAAAATTCTCTATACATCTAAGTATTTCCTGAGCCCCGTGAAATTTTAATGGAAAAAATATAAATTTGCTAACTATACATTGTAAAACATTGCAAATAGCCCTTAAAATTTGTAGTATTTCAGCAAACATTCCACTTCTCTATCATTTATAGAACTAGTTTTATTGTATTTTTCTGTTTTAAAAAAGTTACATGTAGGCCAAATTTTAATTCAAAAAAATTATTTCCGAATGGCTACACTCAGACTAATAAATTTTTGTATTACTCTTGCAGGAAAGCCATTTAGGGCCAGTGTCCTTTTTTTGTAAAAAAATCATATCATCTTGGTCACGGGGTTGAATGCATCATTTTCTAACTCTGTTTTCAGATAAAAAACCCCGTTTTTCTAACTTTGCTCGTGTTTGTAATTGCCGCTGTATTATTTTCAAACAGCCATTGCCATTCAATCGGGGTCTGAGGAGCTGGTAGCATTGACGAAACAACTATTTCCCGCCGCTTGCTATTTATGCTGTTAAGTTTACAAACAGAAAGTTTTAATATTATCTTAACTTAAAAACCTGAACACGGGCCATAAGTCAGTGAATACCAGTGTGAAGTGGCAAATTTCGGGATGTGTAAATGTGATTTAAGCTACAGAAAGATCGCAGAAACCCTTTTGTAAGAAAAATTAAATTTAGTATTTTTTTAATGGCGTCTTAAACTTTTGACTTTACATGGTATATATATATATTTTTTTAAATATTGTACAGTTTCTTCTGTAAAATATACTGGTTTATTCTTACTGTAAGACTTTTAATATTTCCATATAGTTTTGAACTTATTTATTATTATATAGTATATTAACATATACCTCAAGTATTTACGAAAATTTTAAACTTAAATTTAATTTTTGAAAGGAATATTTTGTTGTTAATACAACTGCAGGTTTCTGAAATGAGACGATGTCAAAGTTTTGAAGAGATTTCTAGTGAAGTTTATAACTTAGACGCAAGTTTTCTCTAAATTCATTTTTCCGTACAACCCATTATTATCTTTGGTCGTGTCAAACTGAAATTTCGGGATCGTAATACAAACACCCGTTCTAAATTACTGTAATAAATTTTACAAACTGGGTTTCTAAATACAATATTTTTATAAAATTGAGATGGTTTTTGTATTTGCTTAAAAAATGAATAATTTACTACCTCATCTATGAATTAAATAAACAAAGAAAACTAAGTTACTTTTAATTGAATTTATAAACGTAGGTCTAACTCAATTTTAAATGAAAAAGATGAAGTTGATTTACTTAAAACTCATATAAAATTTGTAATCTCCATCTATGTATAATAGCATAAAAAATTTAAAAGAACAATGCTCTCAATATTTCTCAATATATTTCCTGAGCCCCGTGAAATTTTAATGGAAAAAATATAAATTTGCTAACTATACATTGTAAAACATTGCAAATAGCCCTTAAAATTTGTAGTATTTCAGCAAACATTCCACTTCTCTATCATTTATAGAACTAGTTTTATTGTATTTTTCTGTTTTAAAAAAGTTACATGTAGGCCAAATTTTAATTCAAAAAAATTATTTCCGAATGGCTACACTCAGACTAATAAATTTTTGTATTACTCTTGCAGGAAAGCCATTTAGGGCCAGTGTCCTTTTTTTGTAAAAAAATCATATCATCTTGGTCACGGGGTTGAATGCATCATTTTCTAACTCTGTTTTCAGATAAAAAACCCCGTTTTTCTAACTTTGCTCGTGTTTGTAATTGCCGCTGTATTATTTTCAAACAGCCATTGCCATTCAATCGGGGTCTGAGGAGCTGGTAGCATTGACGAAACAACTATTTCCCGCCGCTTGCTATTTATGCTGTTAAGTTTACAAACAGAAAGTTTTAATATTATCTTAACTTAAAAACCTGAACACGGGCCATAAGTCAGTGAATACCAGTGTGAAGTGGCAAATTTCGGGATGTGTAAATGTGATTTAAGCTACAGAAAGATCGCAGAAACCCTTTTGTAAGAAAAATTAAATTTAGTATTTTTTTAATGGCGTCTTAAACTTTTGACTTTACATGGTATATATATATATTTTTTTAAATATTGTACAGTTTCTTCTGTAAAATATACTGGTTTATTCTTACTGTAAGACTTTTAATATTTCCATATAGTTTTGAACTTATTTATTATTATATAGTATATTAACATATACCTCAAGTATTTACGAAAATTTTAAACTTAAATTTAATTTTTGAAAGGAATATTTTGTTGTTAATACAACTGCAGGTTTCTGAAATGAGACGATGTCAAAGTTTTGAAGAGATTTCTAGTGAAGTTTATAACTTAGACGCAAGTTTTCTCTAAATTCATTTTTCCGTACAACCCATTATTATCTTTGGTCGTGTCAAACTGAAATTTCGGGATCGTAATACAAACACCCGTTCTAAATTACTGTAATAAATTTTACAAACTGGGTTTCTAAATACAATATTTTTATAAAATTGAGATGGTTTTTGTATTTGCTTAAAAAATGAATAATTTACTACCTCATCTATGAATTAAATAAACAAAGAAAACTAAGTTACTTTTAATTGAATTTATAAACGTAGGTCTAACTCAATTTTAAATGAAAAAGATGAAGTTGATTTACTTAAAACTCATATAAAATTTGTAATCTCCATCTATGTATAATAGCATAAAAAATTTAAAAGAACAATGCTCTCAATATTAAAGTTCTTTTTTGTACTTTTTATTAAGCCAACTAAATTTTTGATAAAATCTGTTACTGCTTATTGAGTTTAGTCCATTTTACTCAAATTTGTATTTGGTATTAAATTTTATATATTTTACAGGCCTATGCTTTGTTCCCAGCTGTGACTACAGTATTTGAAACTTTTTTGTTTCTTTTCGATTACTATTTTTATTATTACTGTAGCTGATACCGAACAACAACGTCTTCCGGGAATGCCATATTTCTTTTACGCATCTAGCCAAACATTCAACCGTCTCATACCATTGTTTCGTTCACTAAACATACCCAATGATACTATGGGGAAAGAGTATAAGATACATCGGGAAATATTTTTATATATTTAGGAGAGGACGACTATTTCTTTCTTGTGGCTTTTGTTTGTTTGTTTGAATTCTTCTTTTTTCTGTTTCTTTTATCTCTTTTATTGTCTTTAACAATGTTTCTTTTGTTTTACATAGAGGAAAAACAAAGGTTGGAGGCACATTTACGATAACTAAAAGAAATGCTAAGATTGTCTGTAATGTAATTTAAATATTCCTGGAACATTATTATAATATGAGACAACATTATTGTCATTTTTCGTATTATAAATATTTCTAATAGAGTTATGTTTTGTATTTCTCGTGCTTCATTATAACATGCAATAACGAAAACAAATCTGAACTCGTTCTAGCAATTAGGGTTTACAATGAACTGTAAATTAATCAATAAACCTTTAAAGGTAACTTAAAATAAACTTATTATCATAGTTTTTTTAAAGCAAAAGGTTGAGAAATTAAGCTAATCCTTAACTAATAAATGGTAAAGTTCTCTGAAATTTTCTAGTAAATATTTTACAAATTAACCTTGATTAATACAAACAATAAAATTGATTAATATTAAATACTAAAATAATATATTAAGCTTTCATTATTTCACAGTTATTATCATAATTTTTGCATTACCATAAATTACTACTGGTATAAAATTTGATTCTTTAACCTAAATTTAGCGTACAGAATGAATTTATATTCTATTATAGTTTTATGAGATTTTTTTAGCGAACTATTGAAATTGTTAAATAGTTTAAGATAGGTGAAAAAAGTAATTAAAATTGTAGACTTGTAGTGTAATTTTTCAACCTCATTAGTTAAAAAACATAACGTATCTCATTGTCCTATTTAATTAATTTACCTGTTTTAACACCTTCTTAGCAATTTTTAACTGGTTTCTGGGAAATTAAGTAATACTTGGATATTCAGTTTATGTATGTAAACAAAATTTAACATTTAACACTTTCAGCCTTATGTGTATCAATTTGCCTCACGAAAGAGTTTTCTCTGGGCCCGCGTGAGCTAATATGATTCACAGTTTCATCATCAGCCCGTGTGTATCAATTTGATACATGGGTGACAGTTACAATCTGCATGCTGTGTACGTATTTGCTTACCATTTTCTATATATTTAAACGTATGAACAATTCCTACTGGGTTCTAGCAATAGATTTCAGATCTTGGGTTGAAAAAATATTCACCAGGTAGCAGCACATTGTGCCCGTGGTTTTTGCGTTCTCACCAGCTGATTGTGCATAGTTTTGTTGTTGTTACAGTTAACCTGCAAGTGGCTTGGACCACTACCAAAACTGAAAAATACTTGTCTGGGGCTAAAAGTGTTAACATAAGTAAACCTTTTGTCCATATGCAAACCCTCGGTTTTGGCTAAATTACACCATCTTCATTACAAAAATGTTGAGAGCATTTTTGCTAACCCTAGGTACTTCATAAAGTCTGTAATTACAAACTCTTTACAGACCTGAATACACCTCACATATTAAATCAGCGATTAAAATCAAAATTACTGAACAATATCAACTCACTTGTCCACGTTCTGAACTGTCCGCATCATTCACCAGATAACCCCATTCGTTGACTCCGATTCAGATGGCGGAGAGATTTGGAGTTGGTTTTCTGGCATCTGATTTTCAGTCGGTAAACAAAAATTATTATTAATCTAACGTAACCTTGTAATTTTTAAACATTTTGTCTATATATTCGTTCTTTATTCATTTAGTATTGAACCTTGTTATTTTAACTTACAGCCAATATTTTACGCAACAATAAATGTAGCATTCTGACACGAGAGTCTTGCAATTAGCGGTGATGCCCTCAAAGGTGTTAAAGTAGTATAAAATACACTATAAAACTATTTAAGCTTACTGATTGTGCAGAGCTGCATAATTTTAAAATTAAATAAGTAAAATAAAAAATAAATTTGGTAGAAGCGTAGGAGCGTTTAAAATCTTCATTATTGACATTAATTTAGCTGGTATTGTGTGTTTTTTTAATTAGAAATTCAACATACAGTCAAATGAATAAAAACCAGTACGGTTGATATACTAGTCAATAAAAAATACATAAATTTAACGTACACACAAAAACAAATTTCAGTATGATAATGAACTAAACCTTTTGATTGTTTTGAATAATTCAATGAGGATTGGGCTTATTTTCAATAAAATTTATCAGAAATTACAATCAAACTTCATTAAGAATATTGAAATAATTTTTTAATTTTCAACAATAAACAATTCATTAATTTTCACAATTCGTTGTTTCCATTTTGTTTTGTTTCAGAATTTATAATTTGTCTAGTTTGTTATAACAAGTAAATAAACGCTAAATTTAGAATTAGGCCTAACTGACATGTTTCCATTTAATCACATAGTACAGCTACCTAAGCTTCCTCAGCTTAATAATTAAGTTTCTGTAAGAGGTCTCTTGGTCATGGCGTTGACGCCTTCTTAAGGACCACCAGGCATGTACAGTGGACACATTTATTTATTTATTTATACAATATATTTACTTATTTGACATAAAAAAATTTCCAATTAGCATACATTTTTAATTTAAGTCTAAATACTTCTATTTCCCAGCAAAGGTATGACAACCTTGTCCGCCGGGGGAGAGCCGTTGACATAGCTTCTGCTAAAAATATAAGCATATGATAAGTTTTCATACTTTTATGAATCCAACAATAATTCCCCATAGTTTAGTAATTAAAACTCTTACAACCACCACTACCACTGCTCTAATAATAATAATATTAACAATTTGTTTTATTTTGATGGCCTCCACTCACCCCTTACAGCCATCCCAACGTCCATGAAAGGAACTAACAGGGAAGAGCGGACGACCTACATGAGTTGAAGAACTGTAGCAACAGATAGAAATCCTTGAAACGCTGCACTTACCTGTCGGGATGTAAATCCAGGGGACGTCAAAAGAAAAAACACTAACACTAACTACGTATGCCTATAAGCTTATAAGTAAATTTGTGCAGGGATTAGCAATGATACCACACCTACAGCGTGGTAAGATAACAATGAGAAAGAATATAAACAATAAGAAAAACAACTAAGCTAAGAGCCACGTAAAACAAAACTAATTATCAAAACAGGAGTCCTATATGACTTAATAACTCTGGTAGGCTACTCAGTTCACTTACCAACTTGTCATATGGCTGTCCCAACTAGATCAACCCATCCAACATAATACAATAATAATATTTATAATAATAATAATTATAATACAATAATAAAAATAATAATAACAATAATATTAAAATTTATAGTGTTTAAAGCACACAGTTTATAATTTAATTTTCACATAAATTTAATTGTTATTCATTACCTAAACTTTAAAGCAATCGCATAAAAAATAAAAAACAAAATAAAAATGGAGAATATTTTCTTATACATAAAAAATATGTTAATATTATTAAAAACAATTATGGCCTCCGGGCCAGCTAAGTCAGTCAGCTGGTAGAAAATCGTTACTATTTGTTAAGTAATATCAGTTGGGCAAGCGACTTTGTATGGTGACCAGCTGACAACCATCCATGAACAAACTCTACTGGGGATCCCTGTTTAAACTCATGCCTAATCCACTTCAAAAATACAGCGAAAAGCAGGCATCAAATTGGGTAGTTGTCAATAATGCTCCCGATAACAAATAAAAGCTACAAAAAAAAAATTTTATAAAAAAGAAGAATTAGAAAGCCAAGGAAAAATGAACAATATTTTTTAAATTACAATCACAATATTTTATAACACAATTACAATAATTACTAAAGTTACAATACAGTATTTATATTGCATGTATAAGTGGGTTTAAACTCATGTTTTAATGCAAATTAGTGTAGAATGATTTAGCAACGTTTTCAACATAAAATACGATCATGTATAATTTGCTAACTACGAGACGACTTTTCTGTTCTCCAAAATTGGAACGCATAGGTTTCCAGTGGCCTGGTTTAGTCATAAGACGAATGAATAGTTTTTATAATTGAATAATTTTTATTCAAATAAAGTTCCTAACACGCTGCGTATTATCGATACAATATAATACTACTCAGAACCCCTTTTATACGAAGTTTTCAAAAAAATTCAGTGTACTCGTATTATGAACACATCGCAACGCTGTTATCATTATTCAGGCTTCTGTCTCACTCTCTTCCATGTGAGTTATTACTTCTTCCGCTGTGTTTTTCTAATTTTTGGCACCTAAATCCCGCCCTTTTTATTTCTCTACTTGGGACTATTCGCTTCCGCGTCTAACCGCAGAAACAGACATAACAAAGCACTAAATTACTTTTAGGTTCATTGAACATAAATTAATTTTATTCTTATTTCACAGGCCTCGATCAAATTGTTCTTATTATTCTTTTTATGATTGTTGGAAACAGTGATATTTCTTTACTTTATTAGTCAACTGAATCAGTTAACTATTAACTGCGGTTTGTGAATTCATTATTTTACCTTCAGTCGAATATTTTTTAATAGTTGAATAAGAGAGAATTATTCTAATAATTTTTATTCGAATAACCTCACTAGTCTGGTTACTGTGTCGTATATGGTCAGTTTGTTTTTTACAACGTATGTCAAGTGCCCTATTTAACTAATAAAACCGTGTTTTAATTTTATTACTTGTTTTTGTTACGTGTTTATCTAGGTTATCCTTTCGTAGAATTGCAGGGCTGAGAACCTCACTGGTGTCCACGCTATTTGCGTGTTACATAATTTTATAAAACAACCTTTTATAAAAATAAAACGCAAAAATAAAGCACTTTGTTATGTTGACATTATAAATTTATCTTTTGAAAATATTCACTATCCATAATTATACTTTATTAATTAATTTTTTCGTATTATTTTTCCAAACTTTATCTCTTGTTAAGATGTTAAGATGTTCAGATTAAATTATGACACAGAAAGTGCGTTTCAATAATATAGTAACATGCTAAATATTGTTTGTTTTATTTGAATATATTAAATAAGTTTTAATGACCTGCATTTAATTAAAACTTCAGTTTCAATTCAATTTATATTAGTCGTCATAAAATCAATTTAACTTGGTAGCAGGTGATTGCAAATTCGAAATATTTATAATCGCTTTGCAGATATTGATGTAGTTTATAACTACGTAAGTTATAATGCAGAACTTGTATCCAATTATTAAGTAGTGCAGACAATATCGTAATTACAACCTATTAATTTATAAAGTAAATTAATATTCCTAAATTTTATACAACAATTTACGAATTTAGGAACAGTGAAATTATCTCTATTTACAATTGGAAATCGCGATTTTTGTTTTTTGTCATGACGTAGTTTTAGAAAAGGCTTCCATTGAAGGAAACCTACGATTCATATATTTTCAATTTAGATTCTCAGATTCGTTTAATTTAGTTTTGGTGATAACAGAATACTTAAGAAGTAAAAGTAGTAAATTGTGGTTGAAGTTTTGTTACCGTAAAATGTCCAATACATGATTTTTCAGTATTCGTTGATTTGGAAACTGTTTTACTGATAAAGTTTGAACGAGTTCATTTGGGTATTTGTAAAACTTGTCAAATCAGTCAATCTTACACATTTTTGACCACATCTACAAGAGGGATCTACATATTATGTAACGTTTTGAGACATAATATGGAGCTGCAATCAAAAAATTGTCTTTTAATGTATTTACTTTGTGTTTAGTATGTTTGTGTTGTGTTTAAAATATCTCCATCTGTTGGCATATTTAGGTCTTTGTGAAGATTGGTTACGTACAAAGGTTTGTTATAGCTTTAAATACTTTGGCTGAAGTCCCTAAAGAATAGGTAGTGCAGTATTGTGAAAGGCACCAAAAACCAATTTGGATGGAGTAGTGATTTATACAGAGATCTAAAATTACTATGCAAAACAAACCCCTTATTCCGAACCCCTCTAATTCAAATTTTTGGATAATTCGAACTCTTTTCTAATGTTTTTAAACATGCGTTTAACGTATAAACGAGTTATTAAAACTAAATAATTTTTTTTTTTTTACGTTAGGACCACTAGGGATCACGATACAACTTCAAATCATTTCTCTCTGTTCTTCCTCCGTTCAGCCCAAATTGCCTTCATTCCCTCGCTGAATCTCTTCTTCCTCTCCTGAGACCATGCTGTTCCAGTCCTCGGAGGTCTGTGTCCACCCTGGAACTCTTTGATGCTTCGTATTTGGCTTCTGTATTTGTTTCTATCTAAGATGTCTCGTGTTGTGGTTCAGTTGTAGGTCTTTTGCTATTTCTCAGAACCATGCCTGTGTTGTTTTCCTGTTATGGCAGAAATCAAATACTTTCTTAGTGAGTCTGTTGGGATCCATTCTGTGCAGGTGTCCAAAAAAGAGAAATAAATAATTAAAACTAAATAATTATTATAATGAAAAATATTTTAATTAGTCTTCTGAAAATGAACATCAAATTTAAATGTAGTTGATAATAGAGAGCGAACTTTTATAGCTGCATAAAATTGTTTGCTGTTGTAATAACAAAAATCGTGATCTTCACTTTGTGCTTTGCCAGCGCCGCATACACATGTCTGTGTGCTTATCATTGGTATTGCTCTGTGTACTGAAAAGCTATTTTCCGTGATTTTGCTGCTTCTGAATGTGAAAGATTATCCGAGCTACACATACTTCTACCTGTATAACATAAACAATGTAATATAGTAACAACTCTGTGTTACATATTTCATCAGTTTCTGGGTTATTTTTTGTTATTATACACAAAAAATCAACACATACAGTACAAAATACCGAATAAGACTCGAATCACATACAAATCATCATCTCACTTTTGAAAAATTTAAACGACACTCGCCGGCTGAAACGAAAACATCCTACGGACTTATTTTAAAGTGGCAAGAATATACATAAGTTAAATTTACGAAGTTTTCGGTGGGTGGTTTTCTTCGATCATGACATACAACAAAAAAAACTTATCTACTTTTATTATTCTACTGAATAATAAATTGTAGATGTTTTTCGTTATTGAAAAATAACTCATTTTTCCGGGTAATGCAAAAATATTAGAAATCCGAACAGGTATTGGTACCAATGAGTACGTATTTGTAGGATTGGTGTATTTTTATGTTTAAATTAAAATAAAAGCTTTCTTATTTATAGTCATAGAATATTTTGTGAAATAAAATTTCTTTTCAATAAAAATAAGATACATACTTAGGCCTAACCAGTTTATGTTGAAATATTAAATGGTTTTATAAGTGATAAAAATTTATTTTGTTAAGGTTACTTACAATAACGAATATTTTTATTTTTTTCTGTGTATATATAATATTACCTTTCAAGTTTTTATTGTAGTAGCCATTTCATAACTGTTCAGGTATTTGGTATTTTATATTCCAACTCATATTGAGTGACGTGACTAAAGATTATCATGGCTACCAACGTAACTTTTGTTGGCATTTATTTATAGAATATAAAATTTATTTTATTTTTATTGTGATTTTATTCAAGAAAAATTACTCGTTTGAAGAATCAAATCTAGGAATTATTTTGTGTGCCTCATAAAATTGTGGTATCGTGACATACACAGCGCGTTGAAAAAGTGCCTCTTTTTATTTTTTACAATACTGTCCTCTGTCTGACGAATAAAGATAAAGTCCTTCATACTACGTACTACGTTCTTCGGGTTAAACATTGCCAGACTTATGTCGTGAGTTTCTCATGCAGGTATGGACGTAAACTTTTAGACCAATTACGTAAACAACACTTCTCTCGTCGTTCTAAACTAACACTTCACTTAAAATTACCATTCATCGAACTCTTGCGAAACCGATTTGGATGTATGGAAGCCAAACTTATGGCTTCGTCAAACCTTTTGCCATACCAAAAATATAAAAATTTCGATGTAAAGTAGCCTAGTCAGGAAAATTCCTAAAGCACACTTTTACGTATCAAGTAAAACTTTACATAATATAGATTTCCATTAAATTTAAATTTACATACTTATTAGGTGAATGATGTGTTTCTGAATACACCATCCTTTTACTTTCTCTTGCTCTATATAAGTGTAAGGGACAGAAATTATTATTTTCATGTCGATTTTTCAAAATCGAGTTTTCACCGGATATACAAGTTTTCAGGCCCCCTGACCAGAAAAACAAGTTTTTTGCAATTTTTCGATGAGCGTAAGCGCGCGTGTATGTGTGTTTGTGTGTGAACAAAATAGATAAAAAGTGGAATACCGTTCAAAGTTGAAACTTGGAACTTAAGTCAGGTACCACTGGGGAACCGGATACAAATTTTTATTAAAACTTGTCGAGCGGAAGTAGCAGTTTATACGCGTAATTTTTCTCTTCTGTGCAATTTTCTCAAAAACAGCTCCTACAATCTTTTTAAAATCATACGACATTTTTGAACTCTTCAATACTGGCTAAGTAAAATGGCTGCTAAAATTCTTGGGGCTTGGCTCACATGGTAAAAAATTGTACTTTTAAGATTGCGGCCATTTAGGTAAATGTCGGTACTTTTAAGTCAAACAGCAGCTGATTTTCATTTTGTCATTCACTCATTTTTAAAATTAGGCTATTTTTCACATTACATTGTTCATTAAAATAATAGCCACAAGCTTATACTGTAAGGAAGAGTTAAAATATATCAGAAATTTACTTCCGGTATAGGCTCAAGAATGTTCCAATTAATTTTTAAAACTATTAATCTAGTTTTCGTGATAAATTTAACCCTAAGTTACATTAATAAATTTTTAATCCGGTTTGGTCTAGCAAATACCAATCATGTCTTACTGATGATTGTTATTTTCTAAGTTCTTAAGTAACTTTATTTTTTATATTTTGCATCACAATCACTGATTGTAAGTTGGGGTTGTACAGCTGTAAAATATATTTGGTTTTTTTAAAATGTGGTGTTACAGTGATTATGCAAAATATAAAGCCAAAATTTTGTATGATGAACTGATTTATATATTATTTTACTATAAAAAATAATATGGTAATGTAATCTTAAGGGTCTGTTCGAAAATAGTATGAACTCGATACTTATTTTATAAAATACTGAACAGAAGTAATCGATTGTAAGTTTTCTTAAAGAAAACTCAAAGGAATAACAAGAAAGCACTGTTGTGTGATATGCTAAAGAGGGTTGCACAGTGTGAGTCGTTAGAACATTAAACTTAGGGATGAAGTCTTATGTTGGAGAGAACTTATTTTATGCGCTCAATTTGTTATAATAATAAAAGTCGCTGAATAAGCTAATATTAAAATTAACTTCATTTCATAAATTGCAAAAATATTTGCTGAGTCAAATGGAAGAAATTGCTACTAATCAATAAATATTTAGTTAAAACAATTATTGACGTTTGGTAAATATTTATAACTTAACTAAGAAACATAGCTGTCAGTAATAGTTACAAACTTTATATTGATATTTTAATTAACATTACAAGTTTTTTTAGTATACTTAAAGTCATATCAAAAGCTAGGTTGTTAGCGACTGCGGTGCGTTATGCAAAAAATTCTACTTGATACATAAATTACACATCAAAAATAAACGTATCAAATAATATCGTAATTGTAACGTATCTATTGGTTACATAATAAGGTTTCTCAGAATCGCACTCAGTATTTTAGATTAAAATCTTTGTACTTTTGATATGACAGACGGTTTGGCTGAACCATAAATTTGGCTTCCATATATCCAAATTGGTTTCAATAATGCTCGAGAAACGGTTAATTTTAAATGAAGTGGTAATTTAGAATATCAAGAAAATAGAGAGAATTATTTATGTTGTTAGTCTCACGTTTTCTACCTAAAGGTGAAACCCAAGTCAATCTCATCAGTGGATTTTGTAGAATTCCCTTTTATTCACCATTTTGTTTTTATTTTATTTCATTTTTTATTCCATCTCAGCTTTTGCTACAGGAGAAAATCCTGTTTTGTTTAATATAATTCATTTGATTGTTTATTCTATGGTGCGTTAGTGTACTTTTATTTAGGCTACTTTTTTGTACTGATTTGTGTATTTTGCCTTTATGTTGTAATGTGGAATACAGATTATTATAATAATTTTGTAAACCAAGATTTAAGTCTTATGAACTGGAATTTCAGTTGGATTTTTACGACTACTAAATCATCTGAAAAGCTGTAAATTAAAGTATAAAAACGAAACAATTAATTTTATTTTTGGAAAGTCCTTTGAAAATTTGTTGCAATATGTACTTCAATATAAATAATACCATTTTACCTTTCACATTTACTCACTAAAACAAACTTTTATATTTCAAATAATAATAAATGCAGAAAAGTCATGTTAAGTGCAGTACAATATTATTTAAAAATTTTCACTAGTTTATATAGATTCAAATCGACGACTTTATCGTCAGTACTTACAGTTTAAGGAACAGAATTAGTGATTTTTAATCAACTAATAAAAATGTTCAAATCCTTCCGGGAATTCAATCCGTTTTGTAGTCATTAGCACTGCGCTACAGAGGTGGCTATTGACCAGATTTGATTAATGTACTAAATTTAATATTATATAGTATAGTATTATAGTATAATTTAGATTGAAATAGATAAGATCATAACCTGATGACTATGCAAACATTAACAGAGCTAATAAGGCGTGGGAAGTGAACCAACGGCAAATTCGTATTGACTGACCTAATTCAAATAATTACTGTGTCAGATATATGACATGATCAAATAGGTTTGTTAAACAAATTTCAATTTGGTACGCCTTTGTAAAATTAAACGAGGAAGTATTTAAATTATTAAAAATATTATATTCGTTCATTAGAGTGATTATTTTGGTAGCTCCATAGGTTTGCTGAAATTTTAATTAATTATCCAGGTTTCAATTTTCAAAAAAACAGTCTCGGATTGAACCGTTAACTCACTAACTGGTTATCTAGCCGGTAAGTAGGAAAATGAGCCGTTATAGAACAAGGGAGATGAAAAATAAGTTTTTTCATATATAAAATAATGATGATAATTTATCGAAATGTAAGAGATACGAACGTTACAATAATTTTAAGGACAGCCTTCTAAATAAATGTTCATGTTAAATAATGGCAATGTAATTGTAATGCAACGATGCAAAACCGAGATTATTATGGCATCGTAAATTATAAGGTAAGAATTCAACAGCGCATCCTTTACCATAGTGAAGCTCGATTCCGCTCTTCTGGTGGTACGTTAAAAAGTAAACAGAGTGGGTACGATTTCTTTATTGTAAGGAATAGTTTAAAAAAATGTATTGTTTGAAGAAAAAAGAGAGCTAAGTGGATTTTGATTTGATTCCTAAATGATATATTTATCTAAAACTGTGTTTATTAAAACCAAATAATGGGTGGATTGTTAACGTTTGTGGAAAAAGAAATTAGTGGAAGAAAGAAATCAGTTTGAAAAAGTCACTCGTAGTTCTGTGGTTCTTTGTCTACAATGAGTTACCACGCAAAGGATCTTAGATTAAAAGGACGTGAAGGGTTTTTCTTCCCTATAGAATAGTAATTGAATTTATGTCTAACCTACCGTTTTACAAATCTCACGACTATTTCTCCTGAGATAAGAAATTATAAACTTATTTTATTTTATTTTTTTTAGCAAAGCAAATCTTATATTACCTAAATTGGTTCTTTTTTAAAATTTTATCAAATTTTTGTAATCAAAATATTAACTATGTTCTGTTAGCACTTTCCAGACGTTGGTCTTGTGATAAAAAATATTCCTATGAACAAATATCGTTTATCTTTGTACAACATTTTTTCGTGGGTGAAATTCTTCGTTAATACGTCTTGTTACTCTAATATTAACAGCAAGTAGCAACAAATTTTTTTGCTTAGCTTAGAACGAAGTAGACCAATTTACTGAAAAATGGATATTTTATTAAGAAGAAGTCCTGCAACGATCAATATTAGTTCTTCTTTTCCTTCCTATTTTCGAAAGCCATCTAGGACCAATAGAAAATTTGTCACATTACAGATACATTACCGTTCTTTAATCCTCTAACAACTTTATCTATGCTTCAAATGACATATTCGATATTATCATCAAATTATAATTTATAAAGCCATATTAAGCCTATCTGGAGTTATTGATTACAGATGTTGGGTACGCCAAGCAAGGCCAGTCTTGGTATTTTAGAAAGGTTCTAGTAAAAAGTAAAAAGATAAATCGTATATGTTCCTTGGTACATCATTAACAAATACATAATTCATAATAATGATCTACATGTCAACACTTTATGCGTCTCTTACCTCAACGACATTTTTATAAATTTGTATTGTAAGTTTAGGCAGACATGAAAATTATAATAATCTTTAACAACATAAAATCTTTCGATCTTCCAGAAATGGCACAAAGAAGAAAGAAAAGCCGTTGGAGAAACGATATGATGCGTTAAAACAACACTAGAATTAAATATTTACTTTAAAATCTTATTTTTTGGAGCACTGTCTTCCAAAAAAACGATGGTGGAGATAACACCAATAAAGGTGGTGTTTTTCTCCAAGCCACTAGGTGTTTTAAGTGTTTTTATTTGAAATACATTTTAACTATTTTGAACGTTGTCTTTGCACAACTGTAAAATTTTATAAAATAATTTAAAATTCCTTATTTTACCTATAAAATAGCCTGCTTTATATTATTTGTATTTTATTTAAAGTCACATAAACATCTTTGTCATTAGTGATAACTTTTTTTTTAAATTCATTTATTTAACGTCGCATCAACTACAACGGTCATTAGCGACGACGTTGGGGTGTAACTATTATACGATGGAGGATGAAATGATATTTTGTAACGTATGAAAATATGCCGTGCCTGAGTGGGATTCGAACCCAGGACCGCATGATAGTGATAACTTTGGTTTAAGGAACGATGGTTTTTAACAAGTAATAATTTTTCATACCCTGGTTTGGAATCCACACCTTGAACTCCACTTTGCAGCGTAGTGTGCTAAACAATTGGCCTCAGAAAATATCTGAATATTTTAAAAAAATTATTATTCAAGTCACTTGCTCATGTAAAAGTATTACAATATTTTTCTCTAGTGGTACCAAATGTAGTATAGAAGTGGATATTTAAAACAAGCTGTTGAATCTGAGAGGATTATATTATTTTTTAAAATCTTCTCAATAAGTATGATAAAAATATGAGGTGTTTATAAAATTTAATCCGGTATTTTTTAACAATAGACTTTCCATTTCATCATTATTAAGCATCCCTATTATATTAAGTGTTCGTATAAATGATCCCATTTACACTAGAAACTGTTCGGAATAAAAAAATTGAAAATTGTTTCACCAAGCATTTTTCATGTGCGGTTCCAAATTCATGTTTTATAAGTATTATGTAAACAAAAATATTTTCTGGAAAATAAATAGTAGAATTTTTATCATGTTCAAATATTAAATAAATCCCCCTTCAAAATTACTTTTAGATAGTACTCAACAAGGTTTTATCGTTTTATTTTGTTTTTGTTTTTTAATAAAAATGTTAACTTCAAAACTTAATAATGAGTTTTTTATTATACTTTTTCTGCATTTTTTAAAGTGGTCTTATGATTTTACATAAAGTTTATTGGAAAACTACTTTATACAACGAAATATATTAGTTTAAAATTTCTTAAGTACAGAATAAAATTTCTTTAATTAATAATTTTATAAATAATAATAATAATTACAGAGTTCTACTGAATTAAATTTTAAAAAATTAATAGTTTCGGCATTCTGCAAAGATCTAAAAATGAAAATAGGTTAAGTATGGAACAAGATTCTACGAAGTTAATAACTGAGTTAAAGTTTCGGTGGAGCCTGCATTTTGGAAGTGACATTACGAAGTTCAGTTTATTTTGAAGGGCCGTTGTGATAGTGGGAATTGTTTATGTGCGTGAATTTCTTTTCATAACACAATATTAATACAAAAATCAAGAAATAAAATTTTGCTTATTATAAATTTTTGCGAGGGTCATTCGTAAAATAAGGTTCCCATGATTTTTAAAAATAGACAGCTATATTTTTTATCTTAGTGTTATACATCAATTTAAAGCTTAAAACTTACGCTATTTTTCTACATAATCGCCGTTTCTGTCCAAACACTTTTGCAGACGATGCTCCAACTTTTCTATCCTTATGTTGTAGAATTCTGCCGCCAATCCTTTGAGGAATCGAGTAACCTCTTCCTTGACTTCATCATCGGTACTGAAGCGTAGGCCACCTAGTGTTCCTTTAATTTTGGGAATAAGTGATCATCATTTGGGGCTAGGTCCGGGCTGTAGTGGGGATGGAGCACAACAGTCTAGCCAAAATCTGTCAGCTGTTCTTGAGTTTGATGTGAGACATGAGGTCGAGCGGTGTCATGGAGAAGCCTCACACCACTGGACAATCTTCCTCTCCGGGGGTTCTGGATCGCGCGTCTCAGTTTTCTTAATGTGTCGCAATATCTGCCAGAGTTTACTGTTGTTCCATGATGAATTTCAATAGGTGAAATCCGTTTTGCATTTAAAAAATGTACCACAGCGCGAATTTCGCATCTGGCGGTAACAGCGATAGGGAGCTCTATTTTCGAAGGCTGCTAGATCGGCACTGATCGACGTAGCGAGGCGGGAGTGGTGCGGAAAAAGAGAGGGAGAGCTGATGAGTAAGACACTGTTACCAGATTTCTCCCAGCACATCGCATTCTGTCTCAGCAGCTTAGGGAACCTTATTTTACGAATGACCCTCGTAATTATTACGATATTGGTTAAGAATGAATTAGTAATACTGTGCTAATTAATTTGAACGAACCAGCCAATAATTTAATTTCTTCAAAAACTTTGACATTCGTCCACTGCCGTCATTGCATAGTCTACTTTTAAGGGTTTATTTAATTGTTTTATTAACCTAGGACTATTTAAAGTTTCTTCCAGAAATTTATTACAATTCCATTCAATGTAATAAAGTACTAAATAAAGCCAGTTAAAGGTTCTGATCGGAAAATGAAAAATAGTTTAATAAAAATAAGTTTTCTGTTCCAAAGCAAAGTTCTTAGATTATTTTAGTAGTTATGATAAAAATTGGATGGTGCTGGCCGCATTGGCGCAGTTGGTAACGTGCTCGCCTCTCATCATGCGGTCCTAGGTTCGAATCCCACTCAGGCACGGCATATTTTCATACGTTACAGAAAATCATTTCATCCTGATTACACACAGTTACACCACAACGTCGTCGCTAATGACCTTGATGTTGCTGCGACGTTAAAAAAAATTATGATAAATATATTGTCGGTTTTATATTTTTAACTTGTAATTTAGGTATTAGGCTGAGGGTAAATAGCTTATTTTTTTAGGCAGCATCAACATCTTTGTTATTAGTGACTACATTGGAGTGAGGTACGGTTGGTTTGAACCTGTAATAATTTTCCAGACCCTGCTAGGAAATTGAACCCGGGACCTCCGCTTTGCAGCGTAGAGCGCTAACTACTGGACCATGGAGGCGTCCTAAACTTATCATTTAAAGAAAGCGTAAATGTAAATATAAATATTTATAAATAACATAAAAACGGATACAGTTTTTTTGACTTTATTAGTAAAATTCACTACTGTTTATAAAATAACAAGTGAATGAGATGACGATGAAATGAGATACGTAATGAAACACTTGTAGTAGATCACCAATCAACAGTGGCCCCCAGCTGTAATTTTTCTATGAATGGTTAACATAATTTTGTGTACTATCGGAAATGACTTCTTACAAAATGAAATTCCTACTCCAGCATTGGCGTGGTCATCTACGGGAATTTCCGGAAAGGTGTAATAAATGTATAGATTACTACCAGTTTATTAAAATGGTGAGGTAAGTTATTAAGGATTCTTCTGTAAATTTTATGAAACTATTTGCTTACGTTCAGATTATTGAGATAATTTTGTAAAGAGTCATTAGCCTACTAATGTGAAAGGGAACATTTGTAATATTTCGCAGTAATTTTGACTAAAATCGTTAAAGTTTTGAAATTAAGGATGTCGTAGAAGTTTCATAGATTTGGTAGGCATACCCCAAACAAGCCAGAAATAAGATTCATAAAAGAAGAATTATTTTAAAATTCACTGGGAATCTAGACCGTTTAAAAAGTAAATTAGTTTTCGTTTGATATCTAGCGTTTTTCATTTAAAGGAACGAATTTAAAATGAAAATTGTAAATAAAAATATCGGTGAGATAAACCTAACAGTACCAACGTCCGAAAAACAGGACGTCAATATATTTTAAGTAGTTACGACATCTGGTTTACCGGACGTCCTTCAGTTATGCATAAAGTGCCAACGTCCGGATAACCGAACATTTACAAAAATTAATGGAATGATGTATTTTAAAACTGCTTCTGTGGGGTCTGGAAATTTTAGCACTTTAAAACCACCTTTAAGGTTCCGAAACCCACAGTAGTTGCTAATGACCACGCTGTCGATGCGACTTTAAATGAACTAAAAAAACTATTTTGAATATTTTTAGCGTTAGAAAAATTTTTTTTATGAACGCAATAAAAATTAATTTTTAACAGAAAATTTTATTTTTCTAAAACGTTAAAATTTTGGTCGGCATTGGCAGGCTTACACCAGAAAGTTTTCAAAATAAGGGCTGGGACTTTTGTACACCCTTATTTAAATTAAATTACACTTAAGATCAAACTTTTATATATTGTTTCGGCACTGAAAGGGTTAAATTGTTAGTGATAATTATTTATAATCTGCATATTCTTTTAGATTTTTGTTGTATGTATTTGTATTTATTAAATTTGGCAAAGTCTACGAGGGTAAAGAAGGGTACAAGGGTAAAGAACTATTTATTTATAATTAGAGAATCATAAACCAGTATAAATAACACAACTAACTATGAGTTACATACACGGACAGAGAATTAACCGAAAAATCCACTAATTTCAACGAGTTTGTGCTAAAGCCTGTTTTGTAAATCACAAGCTTTTAACGTGAGATTTTGAATAATTAGATCCGTCATCAAAGATTTAAGCTAACTCATTAAAACGCTTAACTCAACTAAGTGGTTCTTTCAATCATTTTTACTATATTTTGGTAGACCCATATTTCTCTGTCATTTGCCACCACAATAAATTGGTGTATTTAATGTACTTCTTTTGACGTTTCATATAAAAAGTAATGGTAATATTCTCATTGAATTTTTCTTTAAGGGATATTCATATTATCAATAATTTTTGTAAAATTGTTAAAAAAATAATCCTTTTTAAAAAAATAATAAATGAAACGCCAGCGTTGTGTAATTTTAGCTACTGGTCTTAAATCAATAAATGAAGGACAGTCATTGCGGTTGAAAATTTTGGCTTTATTTTACGACTTATAATTTTACTGTTACCAAATAATTTAAATCTTTAAGCTTCCAGTAGTGCAAAGAATTCATTTTTTAAGAATTTAGTTAATTATGCGTCATATGATGCTGCAAAAATCTTAAACTCATTATAATTAAGATCCATAAGTTAGGACTTTGCCCATATCAGGTAGATGGAGTGTTAAACTATTTGCCCTCGATCTAGTAGTTCAAGGGTAACAAAAATAGTTCTGTTTCTTATCATATGGTCAGCGAATTATATGATTCAACATTTAAGAACAGAAGAGGTAGAGGTCTATATAATATTACTCAGAGTTATCTGCGCTGAGAGTAGTGAATTTCGTTATACAGCCAGACCCTCTGGTGAATGAAATGAAGGTGTCATTTGCAGGGTGGAAGAAATGCTTTTCGGTGGGCGTGCTGATAAGCATACTTTACCAGAGGAAGGCAATGGTAAACCACCTCACTCCTCGTTTTGTTTAGTAAAGCCTCTAGAGGTTCAAATCAGCTTTTTGGCTGATGACCTAAACAACAACAAAGTTAGGACTAACGCAATCACCTTATATTATTATAAATTAGAGTTACGATTGAACATCTTAAAACATATTTTTGATCTACTAACTGAATACAACCGAATATTTTTAAATTTTATTGAGGGTTGAATATCTGGTAATTACACACTCTATAAAATTATGAGTGACAGCTTTATTGTAAATTGTACTCTAGTTTAAAAGCATCATTCACTTCTACAGTATTTCAGATATGATCTATCTAATAACTGCTTTATGAGCTGTAAACATCAATGTTATTTGAAACAGGGCGGACAGTTGCCTAGCATTATTGCATTTTATTCGTTTTAGTCAAGACCGCATTTAGTTCAGCGGTAAAATATCGTTGGTAATCGATTATCCCGGTTGAAATAAACCAACCCGATCAAATATTTTCCTTTAAAAAAATAAAGTTATTTCATTTTGTTTTTATTCAATCTTATCCAGATGTTTTTACTGTATTGCGGTTATTTTGTTCTTCCCAATTTTCTAATGGTATCAAATATTTTTTATACATTATTTTATTTAATGTTAAAACTGTGTAGTAATAACCAGCAAAGGGGTAATAACATCTATACAGAAAAATGGCATTACTTGCTTAAAATTGAATAGTCTGCGTTTCAATAAATGTAATTTTGTAACTATTTTTTAATTTGAGTGAATTTCACAAATTTTTATGTAAAAAATCAAGTGAATGGACTTAATTATTAAATGTTCTTTAAGACTTGGAGATTACCAAGCAACCGCAACTGGAATTGTTCCGTAGATGGCTCATATATCTTTTTCTATAATATAGAAATTACTTGCTTCACATAGATGTCCGTACTCTATCATCTGCGTAGACTTCCGTTGTATTTCCGGGAAGATGTGATAGGCTGTATATTGCGTACCAGTTTGCTGTTATGGTGACACAAATTTTACGAAATCTTGTATAAATTTATGAAAAAATTCGTTCATGTACTGGATTTTGAAGTCATTGTGCAAAGAGTCATTTGAGACGATAAGGAAGCGTTATCAATTTGCCTTAGTAATTTTGATTGATATAGTTGATATTTTTAATTAGCTAAGTATTGGCAGTTTCATATGTTTGGCAGGCAAACCTCCAATTAGGTTGGAGATAAGCTTTACTGTTTATTTGATTTTAATTTTCGTAATATTAATTCACGGTAAGATCTCACTACCGGTGTTTTAAGCCAATTTTGCGATAAAACCGGGGTTGCGATAAATCTGAAATTTCATATTGTGTACTGTGAGATTATTTTGATTTTAAGGTCTGTCTCTGAACTTACGATAGATTTTAAAGTATATATTATCGACATAAAAGAAAGAGTAATGTTTTATGAATACTTAACTTAGGCAATTACTAATTTTCTGCAAGAAATTACTTTTTAGAAAGCAGTATTAGTGAAATTACTGAAAGTTTTTAGTACAATCGATGTGCTTACTAAACGTTCAAATTGGTTTGAGTACTGTTGTATGCTAAGTATTTCAAAACCTTGTGTAATTCGGAATGCTAGTTCAAAAGTCTATATTTCTGGTTCAGTCTATCTTAATAATATAAAATAATATAGGCCTAATAAAACATATAATTATAAATATTTAAACTTTAGTAATATTTAATATTGTGTAATCCGTAATTCAGTTCTATATATTATAACAAACGTTAAGTGTTCATAAATTTCGTAAAATTTGTATTACATTTGGCAGATTCCAATGCACAAAAACAACAAAGCTATAACACAATATTTACGCAATAAGAATGTAACGTACGAGAAAATTGAAGATCAAAAAGAAAACCATTAAACCTTTTTGTTTATAAGTCTGGATATGGCAGCTTGTTAAAATGGGATATAATACACAAAATGTGAATTTATATATCTATCTTTATATTTGTTTTAACTAGATTTTTTTCACTGTAGCTGGTAATTCAAGTAATAATATTTAATAATAACAACCAATAATATAAGCCTACACGTACGATTAAATAAAAAAACCGGCCATCCCACCCGCACTGCGCGTGTGCTTATTAAATTTAGGGTTATATAACTTTGTAATTAAAAATATCAAATGGTTGATTAAACTGTTATTGATAAACAAATTTTGTAAAAGTTGAAACAGAAGAGCTAATCCACGAAAAAATAATCAGGGTTATTTATAATCAAAAGGACACAAATCATGTCAATAACCCAAATGGCAAATAGCCACACGTAAGAAAACACAAATAAAATGTGGAAAATCAAAACTGGTAGGAAATTCTCAAAATTGCACGGTGATACGTATAAGTTTCAAACATATTTGATGAAAGGATTTAATACAAGTCAAACATTAGAAAACGATAAAATAACTGCACTTTCATGAAATAATTTTTGATGTAGATTCTGTAAATGAGGTTGCCGAACCGATAAAGAGTACCTACGAATATTATTGTGGCGATTCGAATGTGTTGTAATTTTTAAGTAAGAACTCAAGACACGGGCTCAGCAGAAACATTTTTGTTTTCTATGCTGATAAATCTTAAACACTCTAAATCTCTGAAGAACTTAGCTATCAGCTGACAATTTTCCAATTTTCTGAATGGCATAATTTAATCGTAGACTAAGAACCCGTTAAACAGCATATTCTTGGAGGCTACAAGTGATTGTAAAAGTCACTGTGTGGTATATTCTCAAATAACCGGGTCGTAAAATAACTCAATTTTCTATATTCTGGATTAATCGGAAATTCGTAAAAAAAGCGACAGGTGATGTAAACACTACATTTGGAGACCTACATTTAAAAGAAAGGTAGAATCTTTGCAGTAAGAGCGAGACCAAACACATTCTTTTAAATATAGATTAGAATAACTCCAAACTAATTTTATAATGTGTGTTTTCATTAGAAATAAGTTTACCATAATGAGTTCGCGTTAGTACATCAAATGAATAGCCAAATATACACTTATAATTAAGAAACTGGGAGCGCTATTTTATTTAAAATTTTATTAAATACCATATATATATATATATATTAACATAAAATAAATTTTAGTTAAAAGGATTTTATTTTAAAATAAAATTAAGAAAATTTTATTGCTAAAAGGTTTGCATAATTCCCGTCCCGGTAATAAAATAAAACTAAAAGGAATGAAAAGAAATAAATTGCATTCACATGCTTTTAACAATATTTTTAAAAACTATTTATTAAATAAATTTATCCATGCATAACGAATTTTTTAACGGAAACATAAATACATTAAAAATTTACGAGTATTTCATATTTTGTTTCTTTATTGTAACAAAAAAAAATAATAAAAAAGTAGATTAAAACCAAGAAAATATTTTATAGTAAAATATATTTTCTAAATTATTCACATAAATTATTTTTGTGGAACAAAATACTTTTCATGTTAAAAATTTCTAAAACACATCTTTATCATATGAGTATAATATCTATTATTTAAGAATTTGTTATCAATTTTAAACATGTTAATTTTTCTAGCAAAATAAAAACCACGAAAAAATTTTAATGCATGTTGTAATGAAAATATATTATCTAAGCGAATAATAAAAATTTTATGTATTTGTATTGTTGGACGTACTATACCAGCCTAACATAATGTGGTGTACAATATTATTCTTCCGAAAGTCTGTTTGACACTGCCGATCAATATTCAACGTGGGATTAGAAAACTGTCTGTTTTTAGACATTGGAATTTAAATTAATCTCTTACTGAGTATGCACGTAAGGAGCAATACAGAAAATATATTTGAAAATAAAATTTTACTCATTCGGTAGTATATCAATAAAAGATATCCATATAACCTTTTTTGTTGAATTTATACTCAACAATATTTCATACCATGAGTTGATATTTTTAAGTGCTACTAATAAAAATGGTAATAAAAAAAATATAATATTCTGTTGGCACACGAAATATTTCAAAGGAAACCTTCTTATCATATAAGTAGCATGCTTGTTTACAAAGAGGAGATTTGATTCCCGGCTGTTGTCTGAAAATTATAATAACTCAAAACTCACTGTCGAATCTAATAAACAAGCTGTTGGTGAGATTTTAGATAAACTAAAAATTGATCATTCTACATTTACACACAAAAACTTACTGAAGAAAGATGAACCTCTCAACATTGTACACATTGCAACACGCCACTTTCAATCAAATACATCATTACAGACTGCCAAACTACGCATTTAACACGAACACTATTTAAAATTTTCAACAAGTTAGCACTCAATTTGGTAGGCAAAATAGCGGTTCAAAACACAATATTTTTTTTTAAATTTCAAAAAATTTCAGATTTGATATACTTGTGAAATCACATAATTATTTATGTTATGTTTCGTTGTGTCATTCTATTTTTAATTTTTATGTTGTCTAAATTGTAATTGAGCCTACCTAAATTTTCATTATGTTTTTTTTTTTTTATCCGAGGCGGCGAGAAAAACTCATGTTCACCCCCTCGTGATGGGGGAAGTAGTGTTAGACAATTGAGACGTCCTCGTCCAGTCCCAAGGAGGCCGCAACCACCTACCAACCAAAAACCCGCTGCCTGGCCACTAAATCCGGCATCAACAAAGAACCCTCCACCTCCCTCGGAACTGTTTATATAATACTACACGGGAAATGTCGGGTTAAAAAAATTTACATACTGTCAGCGGGGCGTGGTAGGGAACCTAATTATGTTTTTATTGATGACCTTATTGTGTTTGTTTATGTCTTCTTTGGAAATTTTTTACTACAACTATTTATAAGTAACGTGGTTGCTAATGACCTTGTAGTCGATGAGACCTTAAATAAAAATATGAAAAAATATTTTAATTCAGCGTATCATGAGACCCGCAATTTTTTGTAAGTTCTAAGATCCAAGAAACATTAAGGTGATTTCGCTTTCGTCGACCACTTATTTTTTTTACACATTTGAAAATACAGGAAACTTTATCTAAAAACACTCTTAACTTTTTAATATTCTGTGTTCACCATATTCTTAACTACCAAATGCTAAATATTATCCTAAAAAATACTGGCAAATGATAAATATATTGTAGAAGTTTTTTAAAGATTTATCTAAGTAATTAAATTGATCCTTTGATTTGTTTTGAAAATATTTTCAAAATTGAATTTTTGTCAACGAATTAATTAATTCACGTTTTAGATCTTTTGCTGTGAAGTCTTATACGATAATGTAACCCAAATACCTATTTGAGAACGACTGTCCTACATTCAGGCGTCTAGACGGAGTAAAAGCCTTTATTTTCTAAGGAAATGTGGAAGTGCATTCTATTAAGGAATATAAACCAGGTTGGTGTTTCTTTCTTTTTATTCTCCTTAACTGTCTCATATTAATTATTTGCAAAACAGTTTGGAGGTTTCTCTTAAAACACTGGAGTAGCAAATCTAAAATTAAAGAAAGCACCTTTGCTAACTATTTTAGTATTATTATCTAGACAGTGAAATTACAATCTAATCTAACTTTAAAAAAATAACTCTAAGTATTAGAGTGAACCCATAAAACACAAAATAAGACATTATCATCCATTTGTATTAAATGCTACAAATCAAATAAATATAAAATCAATTTTGAAAGAATTTAAGGTAAAGTAAATTTTTTCGTGATAATATCAAAAAATAAACCTAAGTCAAAAAATATACAATCCGCTAGTATGGTCAGACACATCGTATCTGTTAATTCATTGTAGAAGTTAACTCTGTAAAAGTATTGTCACTGTTGTCAAGTAAGTTTATTACAAAATAATTCGGATGTCCTTCAGTCTTAGCTCGTATGTTTTTCAATGCTTATTATTTCCTGTCTTATTGAATTAAGTCCTATGTCATTATAGATATATCTATTTCGTGTGTACCATGATTTCTTAAGAGCTGTTTGCAAAACTTTTGTCTGAAAAGTTCAGTGTCAATATTGCAAATTTTTTATCCATCAGAGTTGTATCTTGTACAACCATAAAGTATTCAAATTTGTATTGTAAAGTGTCGTTTTGATTCATTTAATAATTGTGGGAATATCCTAGTATTTTTTGTTACAGCAAAATCTATAATCTATTTTTAATCAAAGTAATGAATAGTTAAGTTTTACTTGTATATACTACTACATAACAGACTGAAAAAGTTGTACAGACTATTAGCCAAGCGGTCAAAACTACCCATGGCTTCAAAACTCTTGACGTACAAGGCGATGCTTCAACCGGTCTGGATGTATGGCAGTCAAATTAATGATGCAGCGAAGCCGTCAGTAATTTCACTAATATATACAACGTTTTCAAAGTAAATTCTTACGGCTGATTGCTAATTGCCCGAGTTATGTATCCAATAGAATACTACACGATGACTTAAGCGTTCCTTACGTCAACGACACCTAACTAAAACTGTACCGTGGGTTCAGAGACGAAAACAATCATAACAATCCATTAATATGCAATATGAATTTTGCGGACCGACCAGCAACCGCACAAAGACGACTGAAACGCCGTTGGAGTAGAGACATGATACATTAACGCAACTGTAACATTATTACGTATACAAAAATATAATTTAAATGAACACATTTTATCGTTATCTGGAGAGCTGTCGCTGGGTGGTGTCCTCCTCAAAGTCATTAACGCGGTTATTTTTTTTTATTTTTTTTTTTTTGTTAATTTAGTTGTGAACGTTTTTGCTAGTTGTTCTTCTACAGTTGCAAAATAAATAAAGTAATACAAAAAAATTGTAATGTCATGATCGAAGGAAACCTCTCAATAAGGAAAACATCGTGATTTTAATTTATGAGTTGTCTTGTCGCTTTAAAATAAATCGGTAGCATCTCTTCGTTTCAGCCGGCGAGTGTTGATTTGCCTAACTGTTTAAGAGTAAGATGACGAGGTGATTCATGTGTGATTCCATCTCTGTGTAATATATCGTTTGTTATATACCAAGGTGATTCAATGATTGTCCTGAGTAATTTTAATTGGAGTCTTTTCTGAATTTTAATGTTGAAAAGAATAGTTGTATTCCATGCTTCCGAATTGGTAAAACATATTTCTCATTTGTAAATCCAACTGTCTTCAACTGGCGGTGGATATGAATTGTCAGGCACTTCATATTTAATAATGAATAGATAATAATAAAAAAATATATTTTTATAAATTCTTATAATTATATAACCATTTAGTATGACATCTTTTACTATAGTTTCAAGTACTAGACTTACTGTAGAATATTTCCAGTATATTATTTTATATAGAATAGTTATGTATTTATGGTAGCCCTGTCATATCTTAGACCATTTAGACTTTAGATTTAAATTAAGGTTATATTAATTTATCGGCCAACCACACACTCAGTGTAATATAATTTTCCATCTAAGCATAAATCGTGTGGGAGAGTGATTAACAGAGAGCACCATCTTACGCTTTGTAGATGTAGATTCAATGTAGATAAATAGGGTAGGAAAAGGGATGACGGGGAAGAACTAAAGGAAGGACGCAGTGTGTTAGAAGTTCTCTTATTAGTAAACTCTAAGTGTAGACAAATTCATGTTTACTTACTACACAAATTGCATCTTAGTTTCCTAACTTTAAATGCAATGCTGTTGCCGACCAAACTTGAACTTTCAGAGCCCCTTAATTCCTCCAATAGAGTCTGCAAATTCTAATCTAAACAGTTATAGAGTTTTCAATGGTTTAATTGAATATTCGGTATGGTTTCCATGTATAATACTATTCGTTAATCACACTTGGATTAGATAACTGGTTTTGTTCTTAATTCAATCAAGTAATTACTTATCTAAATGTAAATATAAATTAAGTTACAAGAAATAAAAAACAACTTTTACATAAGTTCGTGCTACTGAACATTTTGTGGTTTATTTCACGAGGGATATTGATTAATTATAATAAATAACTAATCACTTTTGTTAATGTGATAAATTCTTCACTAATTAGAACTAAAATAACAAGGGATTATACTCAAATCATGTTGCTCAAAATTGTCGGGCAATAATATGCTATATTATTTTTTTAAAATCCATGTGCTGAGACTTTTATTTTTATACTCATTCTGTAAAAGACTAACTAAAAATATTTTCTCGTTTAGCTGTAAATATCCGCTATATTGATTATTAAGATATCATCTATCCAGTACTATTACATGTGTAAAGGCATGTGAGAAAACACTTTACTAATCTCTTGGCTTCACAATAGTCAGATAGAAAAAAAATTATTACTGATACTAATTCCATTTTATTATCAAAAAAACAATCCAATTGTAATTTATTCTGTAGTAACGCAGTTTAAGTTATAAAATAATCTTGAAAAGTAAAATGTGTTTGATAGTTTATAACTGTTTCAGATTTTTATAAAACGTTTTCATTGAAGTCTCCTGAAATGACTAGCCAACAGTGTAATACGTAGGTTAGAAGCATCAAGTAAATTTCAGTTAAAACGAATTATCCAGCTTGTTTTCTTATTTAGTTTTAAAAATATATACAATCTAATTGGCAGACATGTTTTCTACCTTTATCAAGGAAATGAAAGATATATCATTACTTTCATTTTGGTCTTTAATTTTAATTATGGTACTGTAGCCCTACATTGAGCGGCACAATTTCCGTATATGATATTTAAATGGTGGTGCGTAGTTTTACTTTAAGGAGAAGAGGTACCCAGTGGTAATAACTACGTTTATAACTACGGGTGTTGTCCGTTATTCAGACGAAGAGGTCTCCACAGAAGAGAAGGTTATTCAGAAGGTCTCTACGAAGAGAGACGTCACACAGGTGGAAAAATCCTTGTAACTAGGTCACGGGCTAGTTGATTTGGATGATCATCTAGTCGTTCGTGAAATTTATTATACAAGGACTCAGTTAACTCCTTTACTGTTGAAAGTTTGAAATCGTCGAGGAGGGTTTTATTGCTTACATAAACAGGAGCGCCAGAAGTCTTAAGAATTTTATGTTAAGACTTTTGATTGAAACTTTTCATAAGTTTCTGAAACCGATCTTTCGTATAACGTTTACAGTTCCACAAAACCAAATAATATAGCTCGATCACAGTCCTACTAGTAAAAAGCATTTTGAATTGTAACGAAAACTCCTTAGTACGTATGTAAGGAGGATCAAAATGACTTACATGTTTCTTGAGATTCTGAAAAAATAAAAAAATACCATCTACGTTTCCACAAAAAATGAGAAAGACATAAAAACTAACTAATCAGAATTACCTTTTAGATAGTATTTTTGTAGTAATGTATATTTAGTACTTAGTTTTTAGTATACCTTTTAGGTTTTAGTATACCTTTAGCTCATGAAACTTACCGGATAGTAGGACATCCCTATATTAAAGCTAAAGAGAGTTTGGAGCAGGTATTTGTTGCCCCCTTAAAAATTCTTGTGATCAAAATAAAAACAAACAAATTTAACAATTTTTCAATCCCTAATGTGTATTTATGTAATCATGTAAATGTCATGTCTAATGTACATTGTAATCTGTTCAATTTAAGAACAATAAGCAACTTCATGACCCAATGAGATGACGTTGATATGTATAACGTGTAAATTAGGTGTAGACTTGTACTGACTTAGGCCGACCATTTCTGAGAGATGTGGTTAATAGAACTCCAAGACTATCCTTTACTTGGACTTGAACCAGGAACTTTCGTCTCCAAAACTCAGCTTTTAACAGCTGACTCGCGGTGATTATTTTACCACTAGATCAATCTGGTGGTTTAATTCAGAATTAAATTTTTAAAAAAATAAAAGCTTCATCGATTTACTTCCTCATGTCGTTCAAGTTATTATTTTTGTATTGTCTTCTCCACCAGTTCGTTTGTTTTGGTAAAACAATGTGAAGGCATAAACGTACAATGAAGTTTAAAACAAATGTTTAAGTACGTTATTTAATATTTCAAAATGAAAGAGATAAAATTATGAGGGTAATAACAGGTTTTTTTTGTTAAATTTTTCCGAACAATATTGTTAAACTCGGGTTTAGTCGTTCTACAAATCAGCAGTATACAATTTATATTAAAATATTTTATGTCGAAACAATTTATACACAAATAATATTCATCATTTTAACAATTCTGTCAATAAATATATAATTATATTTTATTGTTAAAGATTGACATATTCGACAATAACCTTTTAATTACTGAATATATTTACACAAATACAGGATTAATTTTCATCCGGCGTTAAATGAACAAAAACCAATGTTGATTTAACACTTCAATATTTTATGCGATCAATAGTAATTATCAAATGAATGGGTTTTATATAAATTAAAAAATAAAATTAAAAGTACAGCCTACCTAATGCAAGCTAGTACTTAGCTGCCAGGTAGTAAACCTGTATTCGTCGTCAAAAAAACATCACTACTGTCAACAACCGCTTTCGACTGCGTGAACTATAATAGTAAATTAAATAAACCTGGTGAGTCATCCGAACGTGCGGTAGTAAATACTTTTTGAAAACCGTACAATGAGCACCTCCACCTGTCCCTCGAATAATGACTGTCGCATACTCTCTCCAAATCCAAGTGCCAGCTTACATTAGAAACACTGTAATTTTAGTAAGAAACACTTGAAAGTTTAGTTTAAATACTGATAATGGTTTTAGAAGTACGAATTATGTATTTTGTTCTGTAAAAAGTATTTTCTTTTAATTACACTTAAAATATTAATTAGCCACTGACATTGAGATGTAACACGTAAATAATTTCTTACAATAACTGATTTGATATTCAAGAAAAAATTAGAGTAAATGGTTATCTATAAAACGTCTTTAAACTATACAATTTTGAACAGGATTGACGAATTTTATGTTTATTAACATAACGATTTTTCGAATCAAAACGGCAATATAAATGTTTAACTAACAGGGTCAAAATAATGAGTAAAAACAATAAAAAACAGCCTAAGGAATTAGACAAGTGTATGAAGGCAAGTGAAAAATTGTATAATGAAATGACAAATTTTATTTTTCACTTGTGCATAGAAAAGTGGTAGGCCTAACTAAGTGATCTTGCAGTGTTCTACTGAAACGTAACTCAGGGAATTTCTATGAGTTGCAAACGCCATAATCGTGAAATGAAACGGCTTTGCTGTACAATAAATCTGAATACTATACATCTAGATCGGTCGGAGCATCTCTTTGTACATCAAGAGTTTCGAAGTCATGGGTAATTTTTATCGCTTGGCTAGTATTCTCTATGACTATTTTAGTATGTCATTTAACAGTTGTTGCTTATGGTTGAAGTGTATGTTCCTCATCAACCGCCTATCTAAATACAGTCCAAGATACCTAACATTGTTTGCTCGGGGACGAGATTGGTTGAATAAAGATAATGTGAACACGTTCGTCGATGAAGGGTGAAGTCAATTCGATAAGTTTTGTCGTTGTTGTTTAGGTCATCAGCCGAAAGGCTGGGTTGAACCTCTTGAGGTTTTACTAAGTAATACGTGGAGTGAGGTGGTTTAAAAAATACCAAGACAAACTTGAACGTTGTCATAATCTTTTAAGATATTTACACTATCCAAGCCTCAAAATTGTATACATGTATCGTAAAAATAGAATAAAATATTACCAGTGGCGTTTAATGAACATAAAACAACTTTGAATTTATTTTATTAGGCAAAAATTATTCTAATGTTGATTGTAAATACTCTTGTAAAAGGAAAAAATTGAAACCTGATCGAAAATGAAAGCCGTTTTTTACGCAAGAGTTACGCCAGTTGATGTAATGTCCATTAGTATTTATTTTCTAATGTTAAACTGTTTACTGGATAATATTGTATTTTTATTTAATTAAATATACATTATAATTTATTACTTAACTAAACTAAAACTTAAGCTATACACAATATTTTTAACTAAATACTATAATCATACGAAAAGATTTTTCTTCACAAAGTATACAAAAAATCTAATTTTATAAATACAGTAGTTATAAAAGTACTATAAGAAACTAAGTTATTATACATTTAAAAAGGTTAAAGGATTACGTTAAACAGATTTCTTTAAAAAATCAGGAAATAAATGGTGAATACTATTTAATTTATACAAATATCAAAAATAAATTGTAATAACAATACAAATTAATAATTTAACAATTGCAAATACCCTACCTAAATTTTGTAGAAATAAAAAATTATAATAAGAAAAAATTAGAAGATAGTTTAGTTAACCGGAGTTGTACGATTTCATAAGGTTTACTAACACTCATTTCATTAAACACTCATGGTTCTCTTAAAAGGGTCGATATGTATTGAATAAGTTCAATATATTTTATTAATAAATTTAGAGATGATATAATTCAGTAATATTAAAAGTAGTAAGTAACTGGTGTAACGATTCGAAAATGAGTCACAGATAAATCTGTTTATGTTTGTTCTAGTCAAGAGTATAAACAAACTCAGCTGGTTTAAAATAAATATAAAATTATTTAATTTATTTAAATAAAGTTTCGTTGCTAGGAAACCGGGAAATAAGAAGTAAGATTTGTAAAGGAGTTAGGGGAGTGTGGTACCGAACGTCAAGCAAGATGGAAGGTCCACACACCAATTCTAAAGTTTAAAATACACATACACATTTTAAAAAAGATTATACGATATAAATTAAACTAATAATTGAGATAATGGTAATTTAAAAGTTGTAAGATGAATTTTGTTCTAAAAGATAAACAAGAAATTTAATAAGAAACATAAAGGAAAAGTTACATATTAATGACCTAGGTTGTGAAAAATTTTAAAATTAATAAATTAAAATTTATTCAACGATATTGACTTATGATTTCATTTATTCACAACACTGGAATTAGTGGTAATAATTAAGTCTGGAACGTTGTCTAAGCTGTTGCGGTGGCACTTGTGGTCTTGAACGTTTGTTGGTAGCACCTAAATGCATTTATGAATATACGATGGTAATTAAGTGATAGTGCTAAGTAACCAAGACCAACTGTACTTATCAAAATACATGTTTTAATTAATACTTATTGTAATATTAATTAACTTTCTATATCTCAAAGAAATAAGTGACCACTTCCTTAAATGCTCGTAAATATCAATTTCATTTAAAAATACTTTTACAAAAGTTTGTGTGCAGTAACTTTTCAACTAATCAACTTATATTTCTGTTAATAGAAAAGTTATAAACTATAAAAACCATACTTTTATGCAGTTGAAAGTATATTGGAACATAAAATTGGTTTTAAAAGAACAGTTAATGGAAAGGTATCGATTTTTACTATGGAGTAGGGCTACTTAAGTTACTATTAAACGATTTTGATGACAAACTTATACCAATTTGAAATGGCAATAAAATAAGTAATGTTAAAGAACATTTTTAGTATTAAGGGAAGTGTGAAAGAGCCTGGAGTGAGTTAACCAACCCATTCGTGTGAAGAGAATAACAAGGCCATAGGGCATTTTCAATGACCTCGTTTGAAGGTATCGATCGTTCACGTCTCCAGAGTCTCGTCCGTCACACATCACTAAAAAATAATTATATATTTATATATATTTTATAATCCATACTTTTACAAAACAACTTTATCTATTTTAATACAAGAGCTTCAACAAACTGAATAAACAAAATTTCTCTCTGTATTCTTATTTAATTTACGTGTACACGCCAAATTCAAGAGTTGTCTGCAAATTTAAATTAATGCATATTCCGTTAAATTTATTTCATGTAAAACAAGTTAACAAATGGCTTTAGTTTCACGGAACTTTTAAGTAAATTCTTTGACGCTTTGTTAACATATTGACTTATTAAAAAATATTTATCGAAATTACTCTTAGGTATTAAATGTTAGTATAAGTTTTTACACACTACTACAATGAAACTAAAAAATTAATTTTTAGATTTATTAATAATAGATTTTATTCAAATTCTTTTCGTAATTATTAATAACGGGGTCCGCATCTGTGTTGCCTGCATAAGATTTAATTATTAATTAAAAGACATTCTTTACCTGTTCTCAGGTCTTTTAAATTACATCACCAACTTAATCAATAACGGGCATATGCATATGCGGAATACTATTGGTTTTAACCTGTTAATGTTTTTGCTTCTTGTCGTAAAATCAAGCCGGGAACTTCTGCTTTGTAGTCTAACATGCTAACCGCTACATGGATACTGCCTTCCCAGGTTTTTGTGAAGCTATAAATTTCCATTTAAAGATTTTGGAATTTATAGAACCAGCAAATTCGTTGTTTGTATCATGATTATGAAGAAACGTTTAGGTTGATTCTCAGTATTTATTAATTTGTTGTATAACTTACGAGTTATCTAAGTAAAAATTTAGTTACAAACTTAGTCTCTTAATGTTATTTTTTTTTAAATAGAAAGTAATTTAAAAATAAAAACATAACGTTTTGGGAAAATATTATTAACTATTAAAATATATGATATTTTTCTCTATTTAGGAAATTCACAATCTGTTGGAAACAATCATTGAGTATGATGACACAAAATTTGGAAAAAAATAACATGATAAATAAACGTGAGTGGAGATACAGTCCAGTGATAGAACTCCGACGTGAATAGATAAGTTTAGAATTAAGTGCAGCATTCAGAACACTGTAATAGTCAATTACAGTACTACGTTAATTGATGAGGTCCCGGCTCCAGCGACATTTTAGACGTCATATTGGATTGTTTGGAGAATCTGCGTAGCTAGATTTGAGACCAAAGAGTTACGGTGGTTCACGAGTTTCTTCCTAAATTTTGTATATAGTTTTAAGAAAACGTCATTTATGTAGGGTACCTTTAGGTTTGAGTGCAGCGTTTTATTGGTTACATAATAGGGGGTTACAAAATATATGATAAAAATATTAGTAATAAAAAGTATTATATAAAATAAATTTTTATTACTTAGTATTTAATTTGTTTGTATTTATTATTTTCCAGTTATTTGTTAGCTACGGTTAGCTATTATTTTACAAACTATTTGGCTAAAAAAATCGTTAGAATTCCAAGTTACCATGTTTTTTCACTTTACGTGCTATCAAACTATTACAAATTTATTACGTAAAACTAAAAACCCATTTTTTAATTGGGCTTATATGTATCAAGGACGAATAAATAAACCTTATAACAACTTTATAACTTTTTATTATCTAGGCAGTAAAATTATTACAATCGATTCTCTCATTCAAAAACAAGAAACAGTAAGTTATACTGTTAACGTAGAAAACAAAAAAAAACACAACTATTAATAATAATTGTACAGATCAAAAATAATTTTAAAAATGTTGAAAGAAATTTGAATTAAATGAATTGTCTGTAATAACGTTTAAAGGTTAATTTTTATCAATCTGTTACTTAAATCAAGCACATCGTAACTGTTAATTTTGCTAAATGTATAGTCGCTGTTGTCCAGTAAGTTTATTACGAAATAATTCGGATTTTATCCAGTCTTTGTTCGTATATTCTGCTAATCGTATAATTTCCTGCCTTACTATATTATCCAAGTCGTAATAAATGTATCTCTTTCATATACACCATGGTGCCCTGAGAGCTGTTTGTAAAACGTTTGTCTGAAAAACGTTCTATAATGCCAATATTGAAACTTTTCAGTAAAATTGACGGGAAGTTTAAATTCTTCAATGCCAATAAATGACTTATCAATTAAATAAACATAAATTGTTGATTTTTTATCAAATAATCCTTCATAACTTCATAACAACTGATAAGAAATGAAATAAAAAATTTAGAGAGGATTGGAAAACTCAATAAACATATTATTGTAGTATACTCGTATAACAAAATACAAAAATACACTTGAGGATTTCCTTGTAAGATGTAAGTTTAGAAGCGGAAGTCGAATCGAAAAATAAAAACAATATAATTAAAAACAAACAAGGTTGAATAAAACACGAAAGAGAAGCACACAAAAGGGAGGAATGCACTGTAATTTTAAACTGTTCAGAAGTTTAGTCTTTTATACAAAAATAATTGTTTCAATGGTTTTCTTTTATTTATTTAACGTCGCATCAACTGCAATGTCATTAGCGGCGACGTTCGGGTGTAGCCTAACTGTGAGTAATGAGGATGAAATGATTTTTTGTAACGTATGAAAATATGCCGTGCCTGAGTGGGATTCGAACCCAGGACCACATGACGAAAGACGAGCACGTTACCAACTACGCCAATGCGGCCAGCTGTTTTAATGTTGTTGATAAAAACTTCTGATGAAATTACATAAATACCATACTGTCAATGAGACAGTATGTAATAAAATATAATATAAACTGTAAGTTGCATTACTGATGCACGTTTTTGGTGATACATTTTTGATAGAATAATGATAAATTTTATTATAAATTCAAGACAGAACCATATTATTGTTGTTTTACTGTTATTTTGTTTATTTATAATAATTCATTTTAAAATAATACATTATCAAATGTAAATACAAAACATTAATTATTTATTTGTTGGTAAAGACATCGCTTCAGTATCCACACTCTAGTTTATTTCCAGAAGGATTAGGGCAATGGGCTCTTGAGTCTTCTCCACGAATGACCTGACCGTGAATGCATCATCAGTATGTATGGGTTTAAATAATTTATTTCTATGTATTTTCACTTTCCCCATAACAGACTGTTGAAGTGTTAAATTATTTTCATTCGTTCTGCTAGTTCCAGGGCTACGAAACATAGTTCTGTTTCTTATCACGTGATCAGTCGTATGTGTGAAACATTTTTAATAATCTCCGCCAACGGTGTTTTTAATGCCGCCGGTTGCAAGCCCAGAGCCTCATCTTGCAAGTGATGAGGAACGAGGAGCAGATGAAGTAACAACCTCGTTAAAAAACCTGGGTCTATCTGACTCCAGATAGTAGCACCCAGTTTAGGGCCCCTGCCTAGGGTACAGGTGAAAAACGGTCAACGGTATCAACGGTGGATGAGGAAATTTTCCCAACGGTGAACAAGGCGAAAGAACCTAGGAGGTGGGTCTCCGAATGAAACTCAGGGTACGGCCAGGTGCTCAAAGGTGGCAGCCCTACCACTGGCCTTACTTCGCGCAGGGTTCGTAGCCCGACCGGAGGATATTTTAACCTACTGGCTAGTAGGTTAACTCATTAATTAAAAAACTCATTAACAGTCTTGGAAATATAATTTATGAGTTCGGAAGAGGCTGCGGCCTAATCCTTGGCTAGAAGAAGAAGAAGGAGGAGAAGACATTTAATAACAGAAGAAGTAGAGGTGTTAACCACCTCACTCCTCGTTTTACTTAATAAAGCCTGTAGAGGTTCAAACCAGCCTTTCAGCTGTTAACCTTAATAACAAAATTTATTCACTACACATACGAAATATCACACCCAAAGTTATTAAATGAATCAATCCATCATAAGTTTCATTATTCATAACTACTTTAGTTTTGGTGATGATCAGAACCCAAAAATTTTATTACAGTTACTTATAATAACTAATAAGTGACAACTAGTTTTAGGGTTTTAGTAGACTACTAAACTACTACGTGATAGTAGTTTAGTGTTGGTTAAGGTAGTGTTTAATGTTTAATGTTTAATGTTTAGTGTTTAGTGTTGTTTTAGAGTAGTATTTTTTTAGTTTAGACCTTGTTACTTCAACTGTCAAAGATGAAATTTTATTTTATTAATACCTATACCAAAAGCTGCTTGAATCTTACAAATATTATTAGGCATAAAATTTATTAGACAACAGTAATACGATACGAAGAATAAACCGGAGGCATCCAACAGATTTATTCTCTTAGTAAATAATTTGTTTTTTTTCTCTCTATTTAGGAAATTCACAATCTGTTGAAAACAATCAGTGAATGTGACAACACAAAATTTGGAAAAAAATAACATGATAAACGTGAGTGGAGACACAGTCCAGTGACAGAACTCCGACGTGAAAAGATAAGTGTAGCATTAAGTGCATCATTTAGAACAATGGATAGTCAATTAGAGTACTACATTAATTGATGAGGTCCTGGCTCCATCGACGTTTTAGACGTCTTATTGGATAGCTTGGGAGAATCTGCGTAGCCAGATTTGAGATCAATGGGTTATGATGGTTCACGAGTTTCTTTCTAAATTTTGCATAGAGTTTTAAGAAAACGTCATTTATGTAGGGTACTTTTAGGTCTAAATGTGCGTTTTATTGGTTACATAATAGGGGGCGTTAACTACCCTCCGTAAAAGCTTTGATTGGAAACGCTGAATTGTTTGCTAATACCGATGGTTTTGCACAGCGTTAAAACTGACTGGCATAGCTCCATATTAATCGACGGTAGGAGCTGTAAATGGTTAATTTAGATGTAGTTGGCAACCTTTAGTTTTAAATTTAAATTAATAATATTTGTAATAGATTAATATCTAACTGTGAACAGTAGTTTTTTTTTAATACGCATTTATTGGGAGTTACCTTTTCATGATGAATAATATTTTATCAAATCTATTTTATTTTATTATTAAAAACAGATTGTAGATAATTCCTTAGATGAATGTTTGAGTTAAAACAGAAGTTACTAACAAATAGCTGAAATGATTGGAAAAGGATTATGGAGGAAGCCAAAGCTCACGAAGGGCTGTAGAGCTACGAGATAGTGAGCTTTAGTGTTCATTTACAATTCACTTTAGAAATTTTTTAAATACATGAAATACGCAATAAATACAAAAGACAGCTACAAAATATATTTAAATTACGTAGCTTTTCATCTCAATTTATGGCTCTCATTGTACAACGTTAGTCAATTTTTTATGAAAGCTTTTAAAATTTCATCTTAGTCCAATTCTAATAGCATAATAATAATTAATAATAAAATTAACATAACTAATAACACAATTATTATATGTTGTTCTGAATTTAAGAACAGCTAATGTTACAGTTTTGAAATTAAATAAGAAACTTTACAAAAATAAATTATTTTAAGATGTTAGTGTTAAAGTTACCCATTGCAGAAAGGTGGAGTGTCAAATTATTTACTCTCAATCTGTTCGTTGCAGGGCTAAAATAAATAGTTTTGTTTCTTATCACATGGTCAGCCAATTAAATAACTGAATCATTTAAGAATAGAAGAGGTGGATGTGTAAAAGACACTAATCAGAGTTATCTCTTCTGAAAAAAATGAATTTCATTATACAGCTAGACCCTATGGTGAATGAAGTACAGGTATCATTTGCAGAGTGAAAAATATGTGCTTTTCAGAGGGCCCGGCGTGCTGATAAGCGTACTTTTCCATTCAGTGAGGAAGGCATGGTAAACCACCTCACTCCTCGTTTTACTTAGTAAAACCTCTTCAGGTTCAAACCGGCATTTCGTCTGACGACCTAAACAACAAGTGTTAAAGAGAAACTTTGTTGATTACGAAGAAAATAGTGATAACTATTTAAGACAGGGTACACGGAATTGAGTTAATATCAAACTAAAGTAAAACCTGATCTTACATTCAATAAGAAAGGGTTTGTTCAACTTATCGTTCCAAGAAAAATTAATTTAAGTAATAGAACAAATTATTACAATTTAAAACTGTATTTTTTTTAAAAGTACATTTGGATATATTTATGGTGCTTTTGAATTTTTATAATAATGGAAGTAGAGTTTTTATAATCAAACGAAAGAATTTTTATGTTTTTTTCTTTCGTTACGTGTATTTTCTTGCTTAGCTTAGCATAGAAGGGATCAAGTTTAACCAAGCTTGAATTAACGTCATTTCTTCTCTTAATTTAACTTTCTTTCTTTCCTTTTTCAGCTGTCACGAACGTTTATAACAAATAGAAAAAGCAAAGAGTAAAATTCAACTATTTTGCTATATTACATTGTTTAGTATTTTTAATTCATTGTATGAAAAAGAAATGTCATTATAGTTAACGGATAAAAATAAATTAAGAAAACAATGAAGACTGTTCAGCACGGAATTCAAACTTATTCCTACTTGTTATTTAATTCCATTACATCATTAAAAAAATTCTGCTGAGAAACATTCGCACGACTTTCTCTTTCCAGTTTAAATAGTTAAAAAATAACTATATTTCTTAATCATGAGTAGATTTTGTAAAATCAAAAATATAACCTACTTATTACAAATATATATTAATACAAATATATGAAATATACAAAAATAATTATTAATACAATAATAATAATGAAAACCTCTGTTCTATATAAAAATATGGAAAATTACTGACGCTAAACTAGGCTCTGTAAAAAATTCTAATAATAAAATTTGTAGGTTTGTTAAGTGTACAACGTTGATTGTATATACGATTATATATAATATACTCGTATAAAATATATTTATTTTATTGTAAAACTCGTATTTTTGCCCTTAAATTTATATTAAAGTTCGTGACCGTAAAAATAAAACAATTTTACCACTAGAGCACAGCCCCTGAACCACGAATTTTAGTAGACACGCCGCTTCTCCTATCTTAATCAATAGAAAAATTATAGTGAATAGTGCGATTTTTAAAAAAAATTGTAAGTAGAGCTGTTTTTCAGAAAATTGCAAGACAATGAAAAATTGCATGAATATTTTACAACTTCCAGTGGACGAATTTTTATGAAAATTCCACGTAAATAATAGCACTCAAGCAGACAAAATTTGTTACTTCGGTTTACATATTATAGACAGACGGCTTACATGGAATGAACATGTAACCATTAAACGTAAAGCATTAGATGGTAGGCGAAAACAGCTATACAACCTTCTATCTCGTCGATCAAAATTGCCTATTCCTCTAAAATTACTGTTATATAAGGCATTACTTAAGTGAATGTAGATGTACAGTTGTCAGATGTATGGTTCATTAAAACCATCAGTCATAGCTAAACTTCAACGGTTTCAACCAAAATTGCTTCGTACGCTAGTTAACGCTCCATTTTTTGTGTCAAATCACACACTTCACTCGGACCTAAAACTGCCATTTATTAATGACACCGTACACGAATTGTATCAACGCTTTAGATTAATTACTTAACAACTCCAAACCATTGATTCGTGTACTAAGTTCTCCACATTTGCCAGGTAATCCATATTGTCGGCTCAGCAGGAGGTCGAGCAGAGACTGGGGTTGACTTCATTCAATACAGTTCGAATTGAATTACGCTTAATAAAACCAAACAATAATTAAACTTATTATTATTAATTAAATAATCTTAATAATTTAATTGTGAAAAGGCTAACTGTAGTAATTGACTGTGAGAGTCCTACTAATGAGTGGTGTCCTCCTTTAACGTGTAAAATAATTTTGTTAAATACACAAAATATGCATATTTGCTGGTTGTGCGAAGCCGCATAAAAAAGTAATAATTTTTTAATAATTGTAAATAATTTTTTTATGTTAATAAAAATAAAGTTAAAAAATAACACTTCTGATGTATTTTTGAAAGGAAGAATAATTATGTACTTGAAATTCATAACATATTATTTAGTTACCCTTAAACTGGGGTACAAGAACATAATATTACACAAAATACAATTTAAAAAAAAAATTATTGGTTATAATCTTTTTGCTGGGAGATCTAGATCTAGATCTACATTTTTATTAAAACTTAATATTCCGGAAAAATTGAAGTAATTTCAGTTTTTTTTTTGTACATTTCTTAGAATTCTTAATTATTTGAAGAACATAATAATTATTTATGATACGGTATCTGAATATTTTAAGTAAAAGCATTTTTAATTAGTTTATTTTATTATTACATCAGTAAATAGCGTCAAGTTTCAAATTAAACGGTAATATTCTCTTTCCTTACAAACAAAACGTTCTTGATATCTAAATTAATTAATGTAAACAGAAACAAAATATATTTTGTATTAAAAGAAACAGCAAAATGTTAATGTTTTTCTCTAGTAAATGATTAAATTATCAGAAGTTAACTATTTTAATAAAAATTTATTTATTGTGCTGAAAACATATGCCTAGTGCTTTGCCTAAAATGAGTGAGTAAGAGTTTACGGTATAAGCTATAACCATTTTTTAATTAATACGCCTAATGTTTAATATTTATTTAATGCTTCATAATAAATATGTTTTGAATATTACGGTAAAGAACACAACCTTTCTTTCATATAATAATAATTATTACGATACCGGTACCGATGATGTTCAATGACCCTTGTTGTAGTGTTTAGGGCTACTGGCTACTATGCCGCGGTCCCGGGTTCCATTCCCTCGTAGTTCTGGGATTTTTCATCTGTATTTTGTTTAGGTCAGCAGCCAAAAGGCTGGTTTGAACCTCTAGAGGTTTTACTAACTAAAACCAGGAGTGAGGTGGTTTACTAATACCTTCTTCACTGAGTGGGGAATTATTCTTATTAGCATGCCAGGCCCTCTAAAAAGCATCTCCTTTTCACCCTGGAAATGTCACTTTCACTTCATTCACCACAGGGTGTTGCTGTATAATGAATTCCTTACTTTCAAAAGAGATAACTTTGACTAGTGTCTTTTACACCTTCACCTTTTCTGTTATTAGTCAGTCAGTCTGTTATTATACGTTTCACTCATATAATTAGCTGACTTTGTGATAAGAAAGAGAACTGTTTTTTGTAGCCCTGGAACTATAAATAAATTAACACTCCACCTGCCCGTTATGGGCATCTTATTCATCTGTATTTCACTTGATGTCTTTGAATTCCTACTTACAAGCCAAGGCTTATGTAGGCATCATCACTCAATAAATAAATAATAGAAAATTGGAAGTTATGAAAACTGTGAAACGTTGAAAGCTAAGTACTTTAGTCACGTGATCCAGATGGAAAATACAGAATGCTGCAGAATATTATGCAGGGAATATGATAGACGATAAGCGTGATCCAACTTGACCTAAGATATCAAGGTCAAGGAATTTTTGAGATTGGTATGTTGTGAGTTTTGTTACCTTCTTTTGTTAGGCAGTTGGAAAAACTCAAGTGCCTTGATAGTAGCTAACATTTTCAAAGGATAAAACACCTGAAGAAGAAGATTGGTTCCCGGGGATAAACTAGTATTGCATTTTTTAATTTACAAAATATTATTTATATTTCATTTTTCCAATGAATATGTTCTAAATTTAATAAATTAAATTTACGCTGACATTAGATCAACAGAAATGTAGGTTAACTAACAAAACACTCAGTTTTATTGGTTTCAGCTGAATATTCATGTCCAAGGAAATATTTATATAAAGTGATTTAATTAACTTCTAGACAAATATAATTTATGTGTTCAAATTAAGGAAAGTTATTAACGTAACACGGTGCAGAAGAAATTAAACTCATAAACTCATTATAATTGACCTTAATTGATTTATAATTGCTTTTAATGATGTTTCAAATTTATGGATATTTTAATAATAAAATATTAAAAAGTAAATTTATTTGCATTTAATTTAAAACTTAAATCAACCAACAATTTCTTCCCTAAATGGACAATGTTTGGTATCTATTGGGTTTTATTTTATTTTGTATAGTACTGGGCTGTTGTGTATAGACAGGCGGCTGTTGTGAACATCCATATCAACCAAAAGTGACAAAATTACTAAATGACCAACTAAAAAAGTATACCGGCTTTTCGACAAACGATCAAAATTACGCATGACTTCAAAAAGTAATGCACTGATTTCGATGTATGGTAGCTAGATTTATGATACAATAAAAAATCAGTATTTTCATGAATGTTGCTTTTCCAAAGACAATTCTTGTGGCTCATTACTAATTTTCACGTTACAAATCCAATACAGCATTACTTGATGATTCACGGATCCCTTACACGTTAATGACTTATTTAAAACATTTTACAGTAGGTTCAGAAAGAGATTTCAACGTCACAGTAATCATTTAATATACAACATAAATTCTACCGATTCACCAGAAATCCTATAAAGATGACGGAAATCCCGATGGAATAGAAACATGATACATTAATGTTTCACTAATATTAAAAATTTAAATTCAATCTAATTTAGATTGATTCACTGATCTATCCTCGCTATTGCATAATACGTTTCATTTTCTACACATTGTAATAAGTTTTACTAGTTGCCAATCCAGAGTTGCAAAACTTTATTAAATAAATTATAAAACAATGTACAACAAAATATATTTACAAAAAAGTGAAAAGTATTGTATGTACTTACATAAAAATGTAATGTAATGTAATACGTACATAAAAATATTTTTGGTCATCTATTAACGTTTAAATAAAAAAATTTAAATGGGTTTTTTTGATCTTCATAAAAAGTTACAAATTTACTGACAATACAGAAGGACATAAATTAAATTTTAATACAAAGTTTTTGATCATAAAACCGTGCGAAACAAAAAATTTGTCACTTTGTTATTAAATGAAAATTAATTTACTTTAGCCGAAAGGGGTAATTATAAAACAATAATAACGATGGCAAAAATATGTCGAATGCAATAATATTGTTACTGATCTCATTAAAATGCATTAAACTATGTCCACAGTTGCCGACAATATTGAAAGCGTAGAAAGAGATAGAGAGATCCCCCAAAGTGAGACAAAGTTTTATAAAGAGTGAGTTCAATTGAAACAGGGGTATCTGGAAATGAATTAAAACGTATATGTGTAAATTTTGTGGAAATTAAAGAGAAGGGGTTTAGTAATAGCATGCTTTTGATTGGATAGCTTATAAGCTAGAATTGTTTCTATGTAGTACCAACCGAATAACACTAAAATTATAATTTCCCTCTGTTTTCCATTTAAACGCACATCAATAAATAGGGGAAAACTTTAGTAATTAGAAGTTCTGCAAAATTATTATACATTACGTCAATTTATAAACAGTATTAAGAAATTCGTTAATTATGTTCGATGAAATGAGTGTTCCGTGTTTCAAAACACGTAATGATTTCATTGAACTTCACCATTTATCTGATAACTTTCTAATTAGTTGTACAAAAATATAAAAAAAAATTTTTACGATTTTTTTTCATTTCAGAGAAGGAGTAAGCCGATCTGTTACCAGAAATGTGAAAAAATCAAATTTTTGTTTTTTATTAAAATATTTTGTACATTTACTGCTTAAAATAGCGTACTTTTCATTATCTACGATTGTTCCTAATTTTTATACGTTTTTAAATTACACACTGCTTAAAAAAATAATTGACAAAAACCGTTTAATGCATCAAAAAACCGTATGCACAATATATTTTTGAAAGTAATTTCTTCTTAAAACATTCTCATTACTTTTTTGAACAGTGTTCGTTTAATTTTTATAACGAAATATTGAGGTTACCTCAAAGATTTTATTGGAATTTCAAACGATGATGCATTATTTCCGTAATTTTTTTCTTTTATATAAAAAATAACCCATGATATCAGAAACCTCAACTGAAATTCTGAGAGCATAACTACATCTATTTTAGATTACTGCATTAAAATTATTTTAAAATGTTACAAATTCTTTTGGTTTTGGTGTTGATGAAATAAGACAGTTTTGCAAAATTTTCTAACCTTTCCTCTATCTGTAAAATTACATAATAAAAAATAAGTAATTTGAATACCACAATTATAATTATATTTCTTTGTAGGCCTGTAAGCTTTAAATGGATAACTCAAATAGTTTTGGAAGAAATAGGTCATTAGTAGATTCAATTTAACATATTCTGTCTCGTAGTTACCGGCTACAGGTGCTTTTAAATAACCGTAGAGCTAAAAATGTCTAAAATCTAGAAAAATCCTTTTACGTAATATTGCGTTTTATTGGCTGCATTTATATTGAAGCTTTCAAAACTAAGTGTTGAGTGCTGAAAAAAAGTCCATAAACAAACGCTGAAGGCCTTAAAGATGTACTGGTTACGAAGATCGTACAGGGTATCCAGAGTGGAGCCTATGAGAAATAAAGACATACGGTATCGGACCGGTTCTCAGGATACCCTAGTAGGCAGAACAGAGGCCGTGCAGCTGGTTTGGTACGGGTATGTCTGAAAAATGACTGTGGACAGATAGCGCCAAAAAATTTTCAACCAGAAAATAAAAGAAGACGTTGCCCTTGGGAAAAATGGATACAGGGAATCCAAGCCGCTATGGTATGACAAGAAATCTCACGGAGAGTGACTAGGAGGCAAAAGACGATCTGTAGGATGCGGAAGCAAAGAAATCTTGAAAATCATTATGTATGTTTGGTACAATCATTATGTTGCTTTTGGAACATAGATTATAGCTCAAGTTGTGATCTCAAAAATTCTTGGAAAGTTTAATTTTTTTATGTTACTTTTTACGCTGCTTTTCCAAATATCTAAAGTCCGTATGCCCGAATTGGTCGTAGAATTTATTAGTAGGCCTGTATTAATCATTATTGTCGTAATGGAAGGTATGACTGATAATTTACAAGGCAGTCTACATTTATTTAATATTTTAACAAATATTACAAATTAAATCCAATAAATTTGTATGTATCATTAGCATTTTACAGAATTATTTAGTTGTGCATTGTTTAGGCCTATAGTAAAAACGTTGGCTTGAACGCTTAAAAATTTGATTAAGTGTAATAAGCAGTAATTTGTTTTACTTATGCCTTCCTCACTGGATCGGTAAGCATACCATACCATTTTGAAAAACTCTTACTTTTCAAATTGCAAAAGATATCGTTACGTCATTCATTACAAAATCCAGCTGTATAATGAAATATATTGCTCTCAAACCAGATATATTTGGTAAGTCACTTGTAACTTTTTTATATTTCTTGTTTTAGTCATCTAATTGACTACCCATGTGAAAAAACAAAACTATTTTTCATAGCCTTGGAACTAGTCGATTAAGTGCAATCAATTTTACACTTTACCTACCTTTGTTGTAAAAATAGATAGATTGGTATTAATATTTATTAATTTAGAATATTGATGCTTTGTAGAAATAACATAAAAGTATCTGGGTATTTCCACGGTGCTTTGTAGAATTTTGTAGTAAATCGGGAAAGCTGACTAGATACGTTTGGAATGGGAAGTTGGAACATAGGATCAAAGTAAGGAAATGGTAGGAAGTTGGAGAGGGAACTGACGGGATATAAAGAAGAAAATGTGGATAACGGACGTTTGGTGCCTGTTCATCGTATCAGTTTAAAATATCAAGTGAATATAAAGCGTAGTGTGATAGAGTGCATTTGGTAAAAGAATTTTGTGGGGGTAGCAGATACGCAATCTATCGACTGATCTGGTACTTAATATCGTATTCAATTCTATTATACTACGATACAGACTAGAGTGATCTTTTAAGGTCTCGTTATTTGTGTTTCACGGATAGTGTTCGCTCAGTCTGCAGGCGTTCCAAGCTAAGAAGAGAACAAAATTAGGATCCCCTGCAGGAAAAGAAGGAAATTAAAAGAGGATTCTCTTCTTAGTAATTTCCGTTGAATTTTCACAGTTATTATTCTTTATTGTTTAATAGATCTGGCAGACGTGACTAGCATACATTTAATTACTAGAGTCATCAAGTTCTTTATTTAAATATGCAATATTGCACCGGAATTATAATTTAGTTTTATTTTAAGTATATTAGATAGAAATTATCATGATTCTAAAAAATAGATTTAATGACAATCTTTAAATATAATGAAGTTGATATTTAGGCTTTTATTTACGTAATAATATTATCCGCGTACCTCTTGGTTATAAAATTACAATTATTATTGTTTTACTATTAAAATATTCACAAAATTTTATCGCAAATATAATTTATTGTAAAACTAAAATTATGTTTAATGACAAGTGACACAAAAAGGTCTGATTATACATTTACACTTCTTTATTAAATTGTCCACATGTATATTTTAACAGCGCTCAAATTCAACTCAGAGTCTTACAGACTAAATATAAAGTTAGATTTATTAGACTTATAAACATTTTAAATGACTTGTTCTATTTAATTGTAAAATGTTTTTATTAGAATATAGATTTTTAAGGTTTAGTATGCTACTGCTTACTCTGTGCTGCACGAAGTTAAAGCCGGAGTACCCCAACGGGTAATACTACCTCCACTTTTCTATAGAGTGTTTACTTCGGAAATGCCTATTGTAAGACATTGTCTCTGTATTTCAAATAATGCTATCTTGATTTTATTCTTCCTTATTTGTCGCCTGTCAACGCACTCCGGTAACTGCTATTAATTGTTTTTCAACACCACTGCCTCACTCAGTAAGCTGCTCCTTGTTTCCCACTCCTTTCATTATACCTATTATTTAAATTTCTTTGTCTCTACACAGAATAAGTCTTCCTCTGTGTTCCTCATTTGTTGTACTGCCATGGCTGCCAATTGCTAGTTTTGATCGATGCTTCATGTGGTGTAAACGGTTATTCGCGTTTCAGACCTTTCAGTCAAAGTTCTTAAGATTTGCTTCTGGCGACCCTATTTATGAACCTATAAAACCCTTTAAAACGATTTCAAACTTCCGATAGCTAAGGAACTAACCGTTCTTGTACAGTAAATTTTGCTATTGACTAGAGAACCATCCTAACCAACTAACCCGTGACCTAGCTACTAGGAACTTCCTAACTGTCGGACGTCTAAAGGAAACGGAGCAGAGACCTGTTGTTCTGAATAAAGGACAATACGGAAATTGGGTAACTCATATACAATACCAAAATGGAAAAAATAAAAAATAAATTACATCTAGACAAAGATATAGGTTAGAAAAAATAAATTAAAAATCTCAGTATAGATACTGAAGTCACGAGATTGCCTTTTGCGTATGGATGGGCTGTGAAAATTTGCAGTGCTACCAACCTCAACAGTCAGACACTACTCGTATGTTTCACTACCGTGCAGTTTCTAAATACATTTTTGTAAGCTGTGGTTTTTTCTGAAAAAATGTTTTCCTTAAACCTTATGAGAAACCATAAAACTTAAAAGAAATAAATGTGACCTGTAATATTGCCTATAGCTTAATTACATGACTAGATATGTTTGATTTACTGTAACTACCAGCTATCTTATTCCATTGGAACAAATTTTTTTACGAATAAATCGCCTTCTTTACTATCGCTGTCACCAGCGTTTTCACTAATAGTCTCAATAGCATCTATTTAACCGTTTCTTTTTTTACCAGGTGTCAACAAAACTGTTGAAGAATAGCTTCTTCATGTCTTTAATTTCCTTGTTTATTTTTCGAATTGTGGAAAGAGCAACATCACAGTAACTAGTTACTCGCTCATTACTTTTGTTAAGAGGTATGGGAAAGGTATTTTTGTTTAGCTTTAACTTTACAGCATTTTATTACACTGTATAATAGATTTCGTTCAGCACTGTGAATACTCTGCCCAAGTTTTCGAAAAACTAACATTTCTGTTTACGGTAACAAAACTGTTATATTCGTACAGTTAATCTACAAAAGGTTCCGCGATATATATGCTCTGGGTATAGTATAAGTTATGTTTGTTGTACTGAAACTAAAGTAGTCACGCATGTGCACTTATGTTTTTCCCCCGTTACCGCTCGTTGCAAACAAGGGCAAACTCGTGACTCAAGTAACTATATAATGCACGAAAAATGGCTTTAATTTCACGAAAAATCTTTTACAATCAATTTATTGCATAACAGTGATAACCTACAATACAAAAGCTAAAACAGAAACATCCAGCAGACGGTGGTTGTTTGTTTAGTTCTTTTTAACCCTAGTGTTTGTACGTGGCAATCTGTTCAATTTAGAACAATACAAATTATTCAATACAATAAGCATTTAGAACAATAAGTTCTTCATAAAAGTACACCGGTAACTACTATCATTCATAACCGTATACAAGTAACTATTTTAACTAGGATTTGAACCACGTAACCTTCGTCTCCGTACATAAGCTGTCAAACAGCTGACTCTCAAAGACGACTTTACTACTAATCCAATACGGAGTATATTTTTATTTAATCATTTGGAATATTTTTATTATAACCTTTGTTTCTCTGAATCTTCTTCTTCTTCAGGTGCCTTCTACATTACGTTACCTGTGTTTCTTTAAATGTATCTCTACTGAGAAATATCGTTTCATGATAATAACCTTAGTAAAGTAGTATTTATATTTGTTAATTTTTTTATGTTTGCTTATAGTTGATTGTTTGAACTCATTGCAAATAAACTGGTTGATAATATAAACCGTAATACTATATCAATTAATTATCCATTGAAGAGGAGGTTATAGATAAATCGATTAAAAAAAACTAAGAAATTATTAACTTTTTTTTGTAATCCCTAATTTGTGTACGTTGCAATCTGTTCAATTAAGAACAATAAGCAACCACATGACCCAATGTGATGAGGTGATGTGTATGACGTGTACATGAGGTGTAATCTTGTACAGACTCAGGTCGACCACTCGAGAAGTATGGTTAATTGAACCCCAACCATCAAAGTACACCGGTAGCCACTGTCTAGCATTCAAATCCGTATAAAAGTAACTACCTTTACTAGGATTTGAACCAGGAACCTTCGTCTCCAAAAATCAGCTGTTAAACAGCTGATTTTGGCGACGACTTTACCTCTAGACCAACCCGGTGGGTAATAAACTTTTATAACCTAAACATTCGTCCGTCGTTTTTGAAAAAAATAAAAACTATATGTTAAATAATTATAAAATTGATCGACAGATTTTATCTATTTTTCTGACATTTGTTGTTTTTGTTTTAACTGTGTGCTTGTTAACTTCACAAATTTTGCTGGGGGTTTTTGGCTAGTATTTTTTTTAAATTAAACATTGTTTTTGATTGGCTGTCAGAGAATAAAATAATAAATTTATGATTAAACCACAGGTAAAGTTCTATTTTATAATAATAATACATGTGTGTCTGTGAAAGTTATTTTATTTTTCAACAATTACCAAAATTTATTTGGATACATTTTATGATTAACAAGTTATTTGGATTGGTGTTTCTTAATATTTGACATGATAATTTATTCTGTCAAGACGATCATTATAAATTTGAATTACAAGCAAACCTTTTCGTACAAAACATATACTCTAGGCGTTACTGGGTACTCAGAATACACGTTCAAAACGCCTCCGGCCAAATGATCTTCTTACCAAAGGCTAGGCAAAGGATAGGACTGCAGAGATTATTGCAAGGTCCAACAAGTAAATCAAGTTTTGGAATCATTTGGTATCAAAAATAGTAATAGTTTAATATAATTTGTGTCAACAGATTTAAAATATTCAAAAAAATGTTTAAAAATAAAATTTATTGAAAGTTCTTAGTGTTTCTCTTAAAAAAAGTACCTCAAGTTCTTAGCGTTTACCATTTATATTACAGTTTTAGTAGAATTATTACAAGTATCACAAGGAGCTATGTAATTTGATATATATAATTCTTAACATTTTCATGGTTGCTAACCTGTTATTACTTCATAAGACTTTTTACTATTAAAAAATTTGTTTGTGGAGTAATCAACGTAATGAGGTTGGTCATTAAAAATGAAGTCAGACATTTCGTAATGTTAAGAGTTCACTGTAAAAAAAATAAATTCTATACCCTGTCTTAAGTTATTTTTGTAAGTTCACGCTAAAAATAGACAGCAATAGGAACGAAATTTAAATTTCTTTACTAAAAAATGGTACTTAAAATAGATGAAATGAGAAAAATATATTTTACTAAAACTTCACAAACTTCGCGTTTATATTCCAAAGGTATGCCTTCTTTTTAAGCAGATATAAAGAACAACTTAAAAACAAAGCTTTTCTCAGATTACTTTTCCAGTCAACCACACTCTAACCGCACTGAATATCTTAACAACAGTAAATAAAGTTTGTTCAACGATTCGGGTATTGTCCGTCATTATTCAGTTATGTGTATTATATTTATATACTCGTACTTTTTTCAGATTGATCTTTCTTAATTTTAATACAGTCCGTTATGTGTGGAAAGGAACAAACAAGTATAGATTATATATTTTCCTTATTGCCAATTTTTGTCCTTATTATCACCAGAAAATTAGTCTGAGAATAGCATTAAATAAATGTTTCGTATAAAAATTATCCCTCTTTCTGGTAACTCCTTTAATATCTCTGCAGTTATTAAATCCAGACCGGGTGACTTGTGCAATGGAAAACGTTTAATAATATTCTTGACCTCGTTTAAACTCACAGGTTTAGGCGGCAACGATAGCGTAGTTGGGCACGTTACGAATTCCTGTACATCCCTGTCAAACTCAATGTCTCCTGTTTGTACATGAGGTTTAAATACGTTGCTGAGATGTTCTCCAAATAAATCAGCTTTTTCTTGGTCAGACTTGGCCCAGGTTTGGTTCTCACGCCGAAGAGGAGTCGAAACTGGAACTTGCTTTAGAAGTCGCTTTGTTGCTCTCCATAACGAGCCATCTTCTGTGTCCAGGGAATTCAAGCGGCTTTCAAAGCGGTCGAGTTTAACTGCCCAGATTTCCTTTTTAAGTCTGTTGGATAGCCGATTGACAGTAGATTTATCGTCCGGAAGTCTTGTACGATGCCATCGACGACGTGCTGCCCGTTTTTGAGTAATTAATTCCCGTATGGATCTGGGATAATGAGGTCCATTGCGTTCATTTTTTGAAACAGTTATTGCAGAATCCCATGCAGCAGATTGAATGATAGAGGTAAAATCGTCTATGGCGCATTCTAAATTGTGAGCAGTTTTTAAAGGGACGTGAACATTTAAATTGTTATTTACAAGATTTTGAAATTTGACCCAATCCATCTTACCGGTTGGCGTTAGCGACGGTAGTTGCTGTTTATAAAGAGGAGTAGCACTTATAGTTAACAGAATCGGAGAATGGTCGGATCTAAAATCGTCTAAATTTTCAACCGCATGGTGAAATCGACTTATACCTCATGTTATAAATATATCTAGTATATCAGGTAGCTTTGTGACGGCAGAAGGCCAATATGCCGGCATCCTGGGCGTTATTACTTCAAATCGATTGTAGTCAATTACATTTAGCAGTTGCCTGCCTCGTGGTGTATTGACTCTACATCCCCACTGAGTGTTCTTCGCATTATAATCACCACCTGCAATAAATGCTGGTCCCAACTCATCGAAAAAATTTTGAAACTCCTCCTCAGTTACTCGAAATCGTGGCGGACAATAAACTGATGCTACATTAAATTTTAACTGGTTTAGGTATAAAGAAAGTACAGTTGCATGAAGAAAATTTGTTGGAGGTTCAGTGAAAAGGAAGTCATGTTTTAAAGTCGCCTTGATGATAATTGCCGTGCCCCCTTGGCTCCGGTCGGCCGGGTGATCAGTCCGGTAAACGATGTAACCGGGAACGTAAAAACGAGAACGTGAAGTCAAGTGAGACTCCGAAATGAGGGCGATGTCTATTCTTTTCTCATGTAGTACATATTCTAGCTCATTGAAATGTTGTGAAATACCATTAGCATTCCACAACAAGACGACAAGGGAATTAGATGTCATATTATTTGGCATTATTTTTAGACATTAAGGCTTGTATAAGTTGAGTCATCAATGAAATCATTGGAAACAATAGAGTTTTCATTTCCGACAAAAAAGTATTAATTTGACTTGACGGCCCCAACGCAGCATTATATTCCGCAATTTGGGCAGATGAAAATATGGAAGGTGAATGTACCTGTAATAATGGAGTTTGTCCTGCTTGAATTTTATTTCCGGTGGATTTTGAAGGCAACGGTGGAAAAGATGAAGAATTAATGTCAGGTACTGGGTGCCTTTGATTTTTTGAATTTTCACTTGTTTTATGAAGGGGTGCCCGACGTTTCTGGATTTCCTTGTATATAGCACACCCTTTGTAGTTAGCCGGGTGAGACTGGGAACAGAGCGCACACGTGGCTGGCGTATCGCGTGGTTTGGTACAACTGGAAGACTCATGATCCCCTGCACAACGCACGCATTTAGGAGCGTGATTACAATAACGTCTTGTATGTGAATATTGCTGGCACCTTAGATATTGAACTATATGGCGTTTCGAACGCGGCGGCTCAACTTTTATTTTAGAAAAAATAAAGACGTTACATCAAATATTTGTTGATTATTTTCTGCCTAGTCTAGGTCTACAAACTTTCTAGGTCTACAAACAACAGCGGCAAATACTGTTTTGTGCGATGGGACATAACATTCGATACACTGCGTACTGTATGACCTTTCTCCTTCAGTTCTGAAATTATCAGGCCATCCATCGACTGGTGCAACCCACGTATGACTACACTGAATGGTTTATCTTCAGAAAGCTGATAGCAGTGAAAGTCAGCATTATTTTCTCTCAAATATTTGACACACTTTCTGTAATCATCACCATTGGAAAGGTAAATAGTGATACCTTGAGTTGTCGAAGAACATTTGAAACTGTCTCCGACTAACTGTTTTAAAATGTTGCATAACGGAACGTAATTTACGTTTGACTTTAAGAAAATCGGCGGGGGCCGTTGAATGTTCAACTTAGTTTTATCGCTTTCTGAGTTGTCGTTCGAAATATCAGAAAGTAAGGAATATTTATTACTGACAGGAGTTTTGTTTTCATATAAAATTGAATTTTTCGACCGTGGATCATTCGGATGTATTTTTTTAATAGCATTTTCATCAATAGAAACGTCAGTAATTTTACGTTTGTTTATTACTTGCCTCCATTCCGTGTTATTGGAACCGTAATTATCTGAATTACTATTTATGGTTACGTTATCCAAACTCAAACTAGTTTGGATAGTTTGGACAGTCTCCATAGTAGGACACGGGCCGTAACCAACGTTGTTACTCGGTTGCATAGCAACCTAACCTAAAACGAACAAATTTATGGTGTTCGTTGTATTTTCGTGGAACAGTTTTCAATATAAAGTAAATTAATTCTGAAAAAAACACTTACAATGAAACTCAAGACCAGACGATATTATTTTTACGAAAATGTTCAATAGTTCAGTACATTTAACATAAAAAATGACCAGCACAAAAACATAACAAACATCAGCTGTCACTGAATTTACATAAAATTTACATAAAATGAAAAACAACAAAATTTACAGAAAAAACATAAAATAAAGTTTTATTACGTAATACTAAACTTAATATATTAATTTCATTATTAAAACTTTCCTTTTCTACAATATATATAATATAATTTGTTAAGTTATATTAATTATTATTGGCTGTAAATATCAAATGAAAGAAAAAAATGACTATTATACGAAATTTAATAATACGTACTAATACTACAATTTCCAAGCATAATCATAATAGGTATTATAATACCAAAATAAATATAAAACATAGTATTATAAAAAATAAATAAAATGTCATGTAGTGGCAAAGGATGATAGCAGACTTTCGATGACAATGCTGGCAAAAATCTATGACTGAATAAAGAGGAAGAGCAATCAGTTTGAATAAATAGAACTTAGACTGTAAATAGCTCAGACTGTCCTCTCTCTAAATTTATCAGCCAGTGCCAGTTGGTTACTCTTCTTTTGTATACTTGAGGAATTACATCAGTATTTCGGATAGCCTCTGGTAGATTAAGGTAAAAGCACATATTAAGCACATATCTTCCGAAAGAAAACAAATCAAAACTTTTTGATCTGTATTGGCTTTTAGGCTCTTTATTTTAGAGATTTTTCTAATGTATACTGTTTTTTTGACCTTATTATAGATTTGTGTCTGTAAATTGTATGACAGTAACAAATGAGCTGATTGTGGCGATAATACAAATGTATTAAACTCGTATATTAAATATTATATATATGTATTAAATATATGAGCAACATTAGGAAGCTTACCACCCTTCGATGAAACTTGTATGTTTTTGGTTTGTTTTCATATAAGTTTAATTTGGATAATTTATTGTTAATTCTTGCCATCAGAATTTTTGAAAAGGGCAATAAAACTCTGTCCCATATTTCCTTTAGCCTTCTTGGATAGCTGTCCGGTGAAGTTATTGAGCAAATCTTCCTCATTCATTTGGTTTTCTATTATGATAATTTTCTGTTGAAACGTTGATAAATATTGTTTTATTATTTGAAATACAGAAGGGACTTGTAAGTCATTGTGAATAGCCTCGTTTCATATGTACGAAGAGAAGTCTATTATAACTCAAAGTTCTCTGAACTGGCAGGACTGTAATTGAGCTGCATTATTCAGTTTGACGGAGCCGTAAATGTGGGAACCGAATGTCTCGATCGGTAGATATTAGAGTAACATTCTTTTGAATTTTACATAATCAACTCGTTATTATTTATTTTATTTGTTTTTTTTAAATACCTTAGAATTCAAAGATCAATGGAAGAGTGACTTCCTTTAGTTTTTTCAATATCTTTGCCAGATGTTACTTATTATACAAAGAAAACAGAGAGATTGTAATGTATCAGTAAATTAAATAAAAATTATAATGATTGATGTGTTATTTTAATTTCTAGATGACAAAAAAGAGTTTTTAAGGCTGTGTAATGGATCTACGAATAAGATTATCATATTAATTTGTGAATGGATTTATCGAGAAATAAGAAATTATATGATATGTATTTGTAGGGTTAAAGTTAGTAGATAACATTCTAATGAACAGAACGGCAAACTTTCATGATGTGTTTAGAGATACGTCACCGATAATATTTTCCGATAAAATTTATAAAATAAGTGTAGTTTAAGTATAAAAACTTTACGTGATAGGTATTTTAGACGCAGGGATTTTTGACAAACTTCCCGATTTTATTCAACTGCTTCTATAATCAACCATCTGCTTCCCCAAAACGAATATAAGACGAAAGGAAAAGTTGTAAAGAGATAGATTTCCCAAAGGTTGTGCGGAAAAATTCGCTTACAGTTTCATTGGAGAAGTTGAATAAGGTCGAAGGGGGATGAAGGAGAAGAAGAGGGACCATAAATCAAAATGGGGGTGTGGTGTGTTTAAACGGGTGTGAATAACAAAAAGATTTGAATCAATAACGGTATTTCATCCCCATTACTACTGAGCAGAAGGCAATCTACTTCTGTTTCTTCTTCCTGGTCTTCTTCTTCTTCTTCATCTTCCACCCGTAATATCTTGTAACTTCATTGGCTCGAATAACAAAACTTCTACTGATACAGTTTATATAGAAAGTAGAATACTTCTTATTTAAATAAATTAGAGATGATAAAGTTTCTTACGTTGTAGCGTTATATATGGCATATAGCTGTGATTTCTCAGTTCATTAAGGTAATAAAAGCAATTTAAAGTTCTTACTACTTTCTGAAACACTTTTCATCTTATTATACCCTAATAAAAACAAAGTTTGCGGAATGAAATTCATACTATTTATTTTCACTCTTATTTTATTAATTTCAATACTTAATTTAAATTTACTAATTAATTATATAATACTACTAAACTAATCAATTAAAATAATCAATAGATCATCCCGGAAAATCGACGATTATTTTAAATTTTGATTTCTCTAATAAGTAAACTCCTACCAGTGTCTTTTTCAAAGTTAGAAACATTGCAATGTCTTTTGTCTTTATTTAGTTACAAAACTATAAACTGTATATTTGTATAACTAACAGAATTTATGATTTACGTGTTTAATGTCCTGTTTCGTCTGGATTGAGGAAATCACCCAGTGGCAAAACCTCAGCGCTGTTTAGTATAAGATCCCTAATCCAGGATTTCTTTAATCTCCTTTATAGATTTTGTGGTAGGTATGGGTGTAACAAAGTTTGTATCTTTGGGTTCGTATGAATTATTACTTTTAAATGGAAACAAGTGTATGATTTTTGAATGGTCATTACAATGTGTTAACATTAAATTGAACAATTAGTAAATTATTGTTGTTGTTAAGTTCATCAGCCGAAAGGCTGGTTTGAACCTCTAGAGGTTTTACTAAGTAAAACAAGCAGTGAGGTGGTTTACCATTACCTTCTTTACTGAGTGGGAAAGTATTCTTATCAGCATTCCAAGCACTCTGAAAAGCATTTACTTTCCAACCTGCAAATGACATCTTCACTTCATTCACCTCAGGTGAATGCTGTATAATGAAATTCATTAATCTCAGGAGAAGATAACTCTGATTAGTGTCTTTAACACCTCTACCTCTTTTGTTCTTAAAAGCTTCATTCATATATTTGGCTGACCATGTGATAAGAAACAGAACTATTTTTTACAGCCCTGGAACTAGCATATCGAGAGCAAATAATTTAACACTCCACCTGCCAGTTATTGGCAAAGTAATTTATTATAAATGTTAATTTATGTGCACATAGTTCCATCCGCTGATGAAAATATTACTGCTTTTCTATGGGAAAAAGACAATTTTTTTAACAAAAAAATATCACTAAGACCCATAAGTTACATCAAATATACTTTGTGTTTCAAATTTTTAAAACTATTAACGGTGTTGGTGAGTAGACTTAGAGCTATGAAATTCGGTTAATGATTAAGAGAGTTTTTCTTCATTATACAAACCCGAATTGAAATATTACTTGTTTGACAATGTTGGTATTAAGATCATCATTGATTAAAGTGTTTTTAATAAACTATGAAATTTGTACGACTCGCGGAAAAGTTTTGATTGAAAACCTTTGAATATGTTTACATTTGAAGTACTGGATGTATCCTACAATTGTATTCCATATATCCATAATTGTGTATATTTTTTTTCTTTTTACATAAATGCGTAAATGGGTTTTATTAGATTATGGCCCTGTAATTGGACTCCATACGACCTAATTGGTTTGAGAATAGTCTCATCCAATAGAATCTATTGTTTAGTGTAATTTTAATCATTTTCTTAGAATTCAATAAAAATGCTTAAATTTTGTGTTAAATTGTTTTTTCTTTCATTCTTTATGTGTATTTTCCAAATTTTCCGTTTTTCTAGAAGTGTTTAAAGATATACAGTATATCGGAGAGTGATTCACATATAAGTGTGATATTTATACAAACTTGTGGAGATGTGTATTTTCTTAGTGCAAATATTACATGTATGCTTTTTGTTTAATTTGTTCTCATGCACCATTTATCCTGTCAGTCTTTTATTTAAATATATAAAATAAAATACTATAATACAGAGGAAACCACCAAATACATATTAAATGATTTTCTTCTCGTTAAAAAAGTCGACAGTTATTTTCGGATATCATGTATCCATATGAGTTGTAATATAGGCGTAAATACATCAATGCATGCACCCTTTCGTTATTTTGTCATGACAAAACCAAGTATTATAATATGTAGAATTTGGTAACTATGTGATCCTGGTCACATAGTCATCAGTAACTTCTACTCAATATCTTTTTGGTATTTTCATGACAAACTTTTTAACCAGGTAAGACTCACTCATAGATTGTTTATTCGGTGTTTTTCTATATTATATAATTTTAAACAATACACAGGAAAATTTTTAACGAAGTTAAAATAAAATGATGTAATCAAAAACTACAACATAATATTAAATTCAATTTTAAACAAAATTATTCTGGCCTTAATGAATAATTCTAGAGGTTAGTCCCTACGAGAAATAGTTACTTCTCATCACTGATTACAACTTACAGGTTTGTTAAATTTAACAAATTTTCCTTATATTCATCAGCTTGATGTAAAACATATTCGTAAAACGAAACCTGATGTCGTAACATTAAACCTGTGTGTTTATAAAAGTACTCGGACATTTTAAATAAGTAATCATAAAATAACCGCATTCACTTCTGTTAAAACAAAATAAAGTTTTAAATGAATGATAAACCAGAGTTGATAAACATATTTTTACAGTTTATTATAATTAATCATTAAAATAATCAGTTAAAGAAGAGAGGTTTCAAATTTCATCATATTCGCTGAATAAATATTATATTCTTTTTATTACTTTACCAAGAGATTTATTATAAAATATATTGTTATTTTTATTACCCCAGTGCATTTATTGTACTGAGTAAATAGTTTTTCTTTTTCATAAAACTATATTGTTAGTTTTTCAGGACATATGGGAAAAAAGAAGTTGAATTGTAATCGGAATTTTAGAACTGGAATGAAAACTGGAAGAAAATAAAATCAGCACCATTCATTTTATATTGCTAACAAGATAGCTCTTGTTGGTTTCATAATGGTTCCAAATGTCATATTGTGTAGATTGCATTACGGACGAAGATAGTTTTATTCACGAAACTAGATTCTTTAAATGAATAGGATTTGTGAATGGACTCTTGTGAATCATTCTTTATACCCTTATCTTTCCAAGTTTCAATAAGTTTAGAATTCCTAAAAAGAACGTTGTGCTAATAATAATTTGAAGTTTTTATTGTGTTTCTCTTTATACAATATCTAATTTAAGCATTAAGTGACGGGAACATAATACTAAATTGTAGAGAATTAAAAACTGACTACAGAAACACAATATTAAATAAAAATAGTTTATTAAAGATTATAATTTTTATATTCTTTCTTGGAATATTCCTTGACTTCATAACACTTCTATGACTTTTCAAATTAAAATAATTTTACGTAACAATCTTTTATAGAAATAAATTTTGCGGAAAATATAATTCAGTCGAACTTCAATATAACGAAAGCCCTGATTAACTTATACGAATTTTTTTACTGCACCGTGACATTATAATTAAACTATATGTAAATTTACCTCAATTTAACGAATAAGTACCTGGATATAACAAAATAGTGTTATGCAATAAGTACAAAGTGACACACTGTATTTTGATTTATCTGTGAGTTTTAAGGTAGATTCTTTTGATTTCCGTACCTAAATTGTACCTTTTTACAAGCACAACGCATTCTTATCTACATGCAAGAATGAAAGGTTATTTTTATTCAATTCCTTAATGGGGTAACCCGAATTTCTTACTCTATAACCAATAACAACATAAAAGATTAAAAGAGATGTTCAACAGGTACTGTCCCTATCAGCCTTTACAAAATGAAGTAGCGGTATTTCCTAGAAATTCATTTACTAACGCAGAGGCCTAAAACTACTGTTTCGGTATTTTTGCAACCGTAGTAACTGTAATTACGTAAAACATGATGTATAAAAAAATTAATTTAGTAGTTAAGACGTGTCTATTAAGAAAATTAACTGTGTTTTATTCATTATACAACGTGAAAAAAAATTCGTTTATAAAAATTAGCTTGGAAATTCTTTTTACTTCGATATAACCAATACCTCGATTTAACGAATTTTTCCCACGATTCTCGATTTTGTTCCATCGAAGTTCGCCTGTAGTACCAGTTTGACATTTTTGTATGCTATAATTTCTTAAAAACAGCATCTTTCTATCTCAGTGAGCCTGTAGTATCAGGAATGATTGAATAATACTTAAGATTATTGGTTATTCATGTATTAAATTGAAACTAAATAAGATCAACATGAGTTTTGGTAGAACGGTTTGTCATCGTTTAGAAACATTGTATTGAGACTAGAGAGCCAATCTTCAGTTCTAGTTATGCTTCTCAACTTGAGAATTCTAGTTGAGAATTTTGTCTTATCCGACAGAACTCATCCGCAAGTTCTGCCGGAGAAGCAGACTTGCGTGGTGGCTGTGGCGGTGGAATCTGCTGTGACGGTTGTGATAGGGATAGCTACTGTAGTCAACCGAAGACATGTTCTTTCCTAGAATCGTCGATGTGATTTTTTTGGGATCCGGGAGTGGTGGACACTCGCCGAGAGAAGCTGACATTCATTAGCAATTCCTAATGAAGTAAAGTTCCACCCGTCTCAATAGTAAACACTTCCTATAATCAGAGCTGATTCTGAGCTTGTTCTAAACAAAGTTCTCAAATTCCGAAGCCACGATACCATCTTTCTAATAGATATTTCTTTCACATATTATTACCATCATAATATATAATTAATATAATATATAGTTAATAATAATATTTAATTATCGAGAATACATTATTATGTATCTTTATAAAAGTATAACAGAAAATGAAGATAAAGAGATAAGAGAAACCGAAACTGTTCATTGTAAAGTTAATTAAAACAGCACACCAGTTGTACATTCCGCTAGATATTTGATCGCTAAACACAATATAAATAAATCTGTATTTTTTGCATAATAGGTTTTAAGAAGTAATAGAAAAAATTTGATTTATTCACATATAAATTGTGAGCCGTATTATGAATATATATAATTACAAGATACTTTATTATTAAACTTGTGATATAAATTTATTTTGTCTTTACAGTAGTAAGTTGTTTTAAAGTACTGAATAGAATATATTTAGGTAGAACTTTTGGAAGGAAAGGCAGGAATATCCCGACCGAATATAACGCCGGCTGCTGTAATTAATTAAGTTTATTTTGCAGAAAAGCATCTCGTTCAATAAAGATGGTTAAATTACAGAAGCCATAATTAAATTCTCTTGTTTCATCAGAGAAAAGACTATAGTGTCGCTTGTGAATTTTTTTCCTTTTTTTAATATGAGGTTTTGGGTTTCACGTCTATCTCTTGCTCACGATCTTTTTAACATATTAAATCATATTTTCTGAAAAATCTTATTTTCTTGCTTTATGGAACTTGATGAAATTGGAGAAAGCAAAAGCTTAATTATGTTAAAGAAGAATGTAGAAATTTGTTTTAATTTGGATTAGTATTAAAAAAGTGGCATGCATTCTCACAAAGTTGTAGAATAAGACTTAACTAATTTAATTATAATTTCAGAGTATAATAATTTTGTAAGAATTATGTCAAAAGTGCATTGTTTTATTTTTTCGTTTCTTTTTATACCTTTTAGTCTTCTTTACATTTTCACAACCTCTAAATTTGATCACTGTTTCCTTGACACGGTATAGAAAAGAGATGTTATTTGTAAGGGAAGTATTTCCTGGACTTGAAACGGCTTTATTTATATGCATGAAAATAAAATTTAGTTTTTCTTTAAATCTGAAGAAGTGAAGTAGATGGTGTTAAAGTTAATAAAGCAAATTTTGAAGTATTCGTAAATTTTGAAACTATCTTACTGTCTAATAATTTTGGATGAGAACATTTAAGTATTTGTGAAACTTCCCAAAGATTGTGTATAAATATTTTTGGCTGCATTATCTTTTCTAAGTGACATCGTCAGACCTTGAATTCGCTAATTTAATTATAATACTTCAAAACTGACTAAATTTAAACAATCTGTCGATTTATATCTCGTTTAAATGAAAATGTTAACAATAAATGTGTAAACTTAGGTAAAGAAGAAACAATACGTTTTAACTTAAATTGAGAAAACAAATAAAGTATTATATCCCCTTATTAATATCTTTCTTCTTCTGCCTTTCAAGGCTTAGGCATTTCTGCCTCTTCCGATTCTCTTAAATGTACCCATCTCTTTCTCGGGCGTCCTCGTTCTTCCTGCCCTACGGCTTATAGCCGACTGTCTGCTTAAGTGTCCTATCCTCCCTCATTCTGTTCACATGCTCTAACCACTGCATTCTGTTCTGAGATACCTTGTCGTTTATGCAAAAGGTGTTGAGTTCTTTCCTTATCTCGGTATTCCTGTAACGATTATCTCTACTACACCCATACGTATGTCGAAGAAATTTCATTTCAGACCCTTGCAATCTACTCTCCTTTCGCTTTGATAACACCCAAGTTTTACTGCCATAGAGTAGGGTCGGCACTGCTATTGTTTTATAAAATCTCACCCTCGTGTTTTTGCTCGTGCTATTTTTTAAGTGCGGTGGATAGTTCCGCATATTTGCTGAAATCGGCGCATCTTATTGTAAGCATCTTTATCCTGTTGGTATGTAATGTTGAAACCTAGATACTCAAAGTGGGATATCTGTTCCAAAATGTTATTATCTGTAACTATTTTGCTTCTGACTGGCTCCTTCCCCTGAATGCAATTACCTTTGTCTTGTTCGTCGAAACTGTCAACAAATACACACTGGTATTCTCATAGAAGAAGATAGGGTTGTAAACTGCCTATTATTTGCCGATGACCTGATAGTACTACAGGAGAATGAGGATGGCCTGCAGGAAGCACTCTTACCCAAATTAATTATCCATTTTATTATTATCAAGCAAATAACTTTCAAAAATATCTGATTTAAATGTAGCGCAATTAAACGGGTGAACTGCTGAACTAAACAGATTGTTGGACTGTAAAAGAAATGAAGAGATTAGGTATGGAAATAATGTGACAGGAAATATCAGCAATTCAGAAATTCAAGAATGGTACATTTTACAAAATAAGTACACTGTCTGGCATTCGCGACAAATTTTTTGGCTAATGCCAGACTATCGATTAACCAAACAAGTGTTTCTTGTAAGCCAATCGGACCACATGGTACTGGCAACCTTGGAAAAGAAGAGCAATTCAAGTTGTTTAAAAAATAGTATATCACTACTTTTGAAGTTGGAAAGTATCGTTTATAATGATGATAAAAATAGGTGAACTTTCTTCGCTCTTTTAACTTTCTATCCAATTTTTCTAAATATTTTATGTAATATCTCTGTGAGATATTACGCTATCAAAAACATAAAACAACGATGAAATTTAATCATAGAAATTTTAAATAAGAGCAATAAATACATTCAATTCGTTCTCAGCAGATATTTAGCAGCAGATACTTTAATATGTAAATTTTCATTCTACGGAACTGTATTTGTTTTATTAGAAGGTAGGGTTGTAAACTGCCTATTATTTTCCCTTTGTTAAAAGTAGATTTTGTAACTGTTTATAAAATATAAGCTGATGTAATAATAGTGAAATAACATAACATAAGCTTAACTCTATAGCCGTCAATAACATTTTTCTAGACCGGCAGAGAATTTTTAGCAATGGGTCACCGAAGCGTAAAGAAATCATTACAAATTTGCTCTAAATCACAACCCTTATCAAGCGACCTTTAAAAATAGCGTAAAAACTTAAGAAAATAGAATAAGTACATTATTGAAATTTTAATCTGACAGTTAGGGATGCTGAAGCTATTTGAAAATAATTTTTAGACAAATATTTTTCTAAAATTTCCAATAACACTACTGTTTAAAAAATTCTTATGCTCTACTTTCAAAATTCATTACACAACGAATCGTTACTTATAATGTTACTTTCAAAATAAAACAAAAAAAGTTTTATGTTCAAAACTGAAGAAAATGTACGTTCACAAAAACACACTATGGAAACCAAGAAATAACCAAATTCAACTCTAGGATAGCGTTATTTCAACAGAGACACAAAGGCAGAATATGCAACTAAAACTAAATACGTAAAAAATTACTTTATACATTACTAAACTAGTGTACAAAACAGCGACGTTGTCTGCAGATGAAAACTTAAAACTAAAACGAAAATATTGCAATGCTATGAAGCAAATCCGATTTTGCGACGCAACCGGTTCAGGAAGATGTAGCATCGTCTCAAAATCGACGATTTTCAGTTCTAGGGTTAAAGGCAAAAAAATACCACTCAAAAAATGGGTTTTGCTAATTAGGAAGATAGTGTTACAATAATTTCTGTTCTTTTTTTAATTCAGACATTAATATCAATATTTAACGTAAAATGTTTCAAATGCATATATTTCTATTAATTAGTTTTTAACGAAATTGAAAGAAGAAAGGAGAATTTCTTGAAATTTAGTAATATTTAAATTATATGTAAATATATACTTGTTAAAAGGGCTTTTAAAAATTTTTCAATTGCAATTTGAGAAAGGTAATTAATAATAGTAAGGTTTCTTATCACTACAAAAAATATTCCAATCATTGAAAGTTCGAAATACACAATTAAACATTAAATTAGTAAATAACCTATTATTTCAACGTGATAGAGCCACTGATTAAATATGGAAAAGTTCATGAAAATAAATCACAACATAATACGTTCAAAACTCTTAAACGATAAAACTATCCACTGTTTATAATAATTGTACTATTTCTCTGACACACACAAGCGCGCGCGCACGCACACACACACACACACACACAAACTAATTAGCCTTTCACTTAGCATTCACTCATAATTAAAATTAAGTATTTTTTCATATTACACTGTTTACTTATGATTAAAATAGATTATAATGTTCATTATTTGCATAGTCAAGAGAAAGTCGAGTGAGTGTATATCGTTTTATTTTTATTTATCTAGAGCACTATCAATGGATATTGTCGTTCTCAAAGTCATTAATGCAGTTTTTTTTTAATTTTTTTAAATTAATACACTGTAATCGTTTTTGTTTTATTTCAAGTGCAAAATATAATAAAATAAGTTAACATAAAAAGTTCAATAAAAATGTTACACCAAAATTCGGTTGGATTATTTATTTATTCATTTGTTTTATTCATTTTGTAATTTTATAAATATTTTACGTTCACTTTTCAACACTAGGTAGAATTGAATGTAATGTTATCATATTACAACTCAGAATTTACTCATGTGTAGTTATTCCTCTACGTACTACTGTATAAGTACTTGTAATATAAACACATTATTTAAATTAAATTGTGTACTTTAACAAAATCAATTCAGTTAAATACATTATTTCAAGTAAAATTAATTGTAACAAAATATGTAGCATTAACATGCTTACGAGCGGTTTCAAATTTAATGAAATATCGTGTTACCAAAACTCAATTTTCGTGTTGCGGTAGGCTTACTTTTTCCATAATCCGATTTACATAAATTTGTGTAAAATAGATTAAGAGATTCCTGTTAAAAAAATTCAAAACGGAAGTTACATAAACTGCATACAACAGTATAAATTATACAAAGAGAGTTTTATTTCAACTATTATTATACTGCAATAAAGTTAAATTATATCCTCATTAACATCATTAATTAATTATTTTTGTCATTATAACTGAAAGAGAAACAAAGAAATGTACGTGTTTTGTGCTTTGTACTGTTTTATTGTGTTTTGTTATTCAGATGGTACATAACTCGATAATTGCAATTCACGATTGCGTGATAACCGAGAGTTCATTAACATAGAAATAGACTTTTGATCTGCATAAAAATTTCAAAATAAAACCCTATTCGTCGGCAGTATTATTTCCGCATTACACGTTATACAAATTATTTTAATATTTATACGTTAAGAATAATAACCTGAATAAATTAGTTTAATTGTAAATAATTTGTGATTTTTCAACAGTTTATTAATATAGCCTTACTTATTTACTTTTTAGATACAGGCTTTCTTATTTTAGTGTTGTTTAGATCAACAGCCAAAAGGCTGATTTGAACCTCTAGAGGCTTTATTAAGGCTTTATTAAGTGGGGTGTATCATTGTATTCTTCTATTCTTCCCCGAGTGAAAATTATGCGTATCAGCACGCCAGGCCCTTTGAAAAGCACATATTTTTCACTCTGCAAATAACACCTTCACTTTATTCACCACAGGGTCTGGCTATCATGAAATTCATTACTCGGAGAGCAGATAATTCTGACTAGAGTCTTTTACACCTCTACCTCTTATGTTCTTAAATGCTTCAGTCATAAATAATTTTCTGACCATGTGATATGAAACAGAATTATATTTGTAGCCCTGGAATTATCAGATCGAGTGTAAATAATTTAACACTCCAACTGCCTATTATGGGCAGATGTTTTAATTAACAGAATTTAGGCTATCTACAATATATTCTTTAAAAATCAATAAAATATACATTTGTTGGGAGTATTGGCATGCACAGGTAACTTCAAGTGAAGGTAGGTACCTACCTAGAAAATAGAAAATATTATTGTCATCATTGCAACCCACCGGGTTAATCTAGTGGTAAAGTTGTCGCCGCGAGTCAGCTGTTTTTTAACAGCTGATTTTCGGAAACGAAGACTTGCTCACGATCTTTTTAACATATTAAATCATATTTTCTGAAAAATCTTATTTTCTTGCTTTATGGAACTTGATGAAATTGGAGTAAGCAAAAGCTTAATTATGTTAAAGAAGAATGTAGAAATTTGATTGTTAGAAATTAGAATGTTAGAAATTAACAGCTGATTTTCGGAAACGAAGATTCACGGTTCAAATCCTAGTAAAGGTAGTTACTTTTATACGGGTTTGAACACTAGACAGAGGTTACCGATGTACTTTGATGATTGGGGTTCAATTAACCATACTTCCTCAGGAATAGTCGGCCTGAATATATACAAGACCAGCTCATTTACACGTCATACATATCACCCTTATCTCGTTGGGTTTTGGAGTTGCTGATTGTTCTTAAATTAAACAGATTGCAACGTACACACATTAGGAATTAAAAAAATATTATCATGTCAGTACTAAAATAACAACTGAAGTATCATCTAATAAAACAACAAAAATGATAAAACAAAGACACACACATGTAACATCCCACATTCTGTCAAATTTTGAACTAAAGGAAACGACACATAGTTTTTAAAAAAAATTGTTTTTTAGAGAAAAACATACTAGTATAATTATGAAAATAATACAATGTAGAAACTTTAGTTTATTCAACGTACATGGATAAGCTTTTATGTCGTATTTTTATTTTATTATGACTTAATTTAATAATACAGAAAAGAATATGTTTTTAAAACCGTGTATGGCTTAAAAGTAGATCAGGTTGTTAAAGTTCTTTTAGGAGGATTAATAAACTTAACTTCTTCACAGACGTACCCGGTTCTTATTCTTTATAGAATATGAAAACCCACAAACACAAATAAATAAATGAATAACCAGAAAATATAGTACAAGAGTTTAAATAAATTTTTAATAAATATATTTCATGCTTCCGTGAGTAAAGTATACGATTTATGTAAGGAGACTTTATCCTGCTTACTCAAGACCCTTACGTTAGCAGCCGATTTTAGAGAAATTTTATCAAAATTATATAAATAAATAAACTTTATCGTCACGTAAAATAATATGCATAATATAATAAAATATGTAACAAATTTTATAATCAAAAGGAAATTTTATAATCAATGTGACATTCAAATAATTGTCTTGTGATTCAAGCCGTATTTTTACACTATTGTATTTGAAATTTCTTCGTAAAAAGTTGACGTAGACAAGTCGTTGTAAGTATGGTTGTTTTTCATGTACCAGGACGCAGTTGTTAGAGTTACGAGAACTTCTGACGTAAATCACTAAATAATTTGAATTCTTGAATCACTACATGCGTTTGATAACTAGATAACTTAAGGTCGTACTGACTTAAAAATGTTTTTTTTATATCAATAGTTTATTTCAAAGCGATATTTTTATATCAGTCCAAATAGCTAAATGGTTGTTTAAATTTTTATTTTAGCTGTTTTAGTTTTTTGTTAAATTTGTGATTTCCAATTCAGGTGTATATCTAGATGCAATAGACTAACTTAAGTGGAATTTGTGTGTGAAATCTGAATGTTGCTAACACACATATACCGTGCTTCCCAAAAAATTTGATGCATAGGAAAATTAACATTGGACAATATACTGTCAACATTAATTTTGTTATAAGGGTATAATATTACTTTTATTCCTCCAGTCGTTTGGAAACAGAATAAAAATGAGTCTACAAAAGATTTTAATAGTTAATAATTTAATTATAATTAATAAAAAGACAACCCGGGGGAGTTACTAGTCTCCTACCGGGCGCCTCCCCAGGTGGCGGATAGGGGGATGCTCACCAGATATGGTGGGTACCATATAAATAAAATGCCCGGGGTGGACCAAAACTAATGCCAAGGGTACGACGGTTCCACATGTCAGTGGCGGTAACCCGACAGCGTCTGTTCTACATGTTAGTGGCGGCTGATTCATGTTTCAAGACTCAACAACCTTGATCCTAATAACTGGCGCATGCCAGACACCAAAAAATTGTGAGTAAAATCATGGTTCGTGTATGTAATGACAAAATTACTCCAGGTGGTAAAATCCACCCACCCTACAGAGAGGTGGCAACCAGTCGTTTGGATTCTGGAGAGACTGGACCTACACGATTTGTGAGTGAATCGGAGCACTCTGGAAAACTTCCTAAAAACAAGAACAAAAGCTACAAATGGGAAGTTAAACCAGAGACAAAAGGTCCGAGAACTGGAGTAAAATGGAGTGAAGAAAGAAAAGCTAAATTCTTGCAAGAAATGAAAAACTGGTGGGCAAATAAAAAGAACAACAAGAAACCCCAAAACTGAACCATCTTTACTTAGCGTCTTCCACTTTGGGAGTTTTACGACTAGTAATAATAATAATAATAATAAAGAGACAAAATGTTATTTAATTTCGATATGAAAACAACAGTTGTGTTTATATTTCCGCAGCAAAAATTATTTAAAATATTAATACCAGCAAGACTTTTGCTGCAAACGGTGAGTGGCAGATATTTAACTTTATATGGACAATATAATTTACCTATTTTAGTTTACATCTGAACTTTATAGTTTATTTGTTTTTAATATTTTTATCAGTCGCCTACGGCCATGGCCGATCAGGCAAAAATGAGCACGTCCAAAATGTTGTCGATAATAAGTGCTCACGTCGACAACAATTCTAGCGATACAGATAGAATAGAGTGGACAGATGTCGTTCCCAAGAGAAAAAGGCAATTAGATGAAAATAGTCTGCAAAATAGTTCAACAAAACGTTTTAGGGACCCTCGAGTGAGAGACAAACACGTCCCAATTTCGAACAGATTCGACCCACTTCCGACTGCAGCAGATGCAGTAGAAGAAAGCGCTACAGGTAACTCCAGTCGAGGCCTCCTCCTGTGCACTTGAAATCAGACGTGGATTTCGTGAAATTTCAGGGTTATCTCACGAATTTGCTAGGTACAGATAAATACCGCTGTACCGCTACAAGAACTGGCATCACTATCTACACACTACATTCTGATAATTATAGGAGGCTAGTACAGTGCCTGCGCACTAACAACGCAGAATTCCACACTTACCAATTAAAGGAGGACAAAGCATATCGTGTAGTAGTACGAGGATTGCACCACACTATACCCTCAGAAATAATTAGCGAGGAAATTACGAAATTAGGGTTTAAGGTGCGTAATGTGACAAACATACTGTCTCGCGATAAAGTAAAGTTACCACTTTTTTACATTGATTTGGAGCCAGATAAGAAAAATGGTGAAATCGACAGAAAAATGGTGAAATCGAAATGGTGAAAGAAAAGCTGTGAAATCTGACCAGAAGCCAGCTGAACATGACTGTTTGCCTACATCTCAGGATATTTCGAATCAGCTTACAAGTTTCCTCACAGAAATAAAAAACCTCTTCACTCCGGTCATCACTATGATGAGTCAACTGATCCAGATGCTCTTAACCAACTATGGTAATTAATAGAACAACAGCTAGTTCACTCGTCATCATGTTATAGAACGCCAATGGCATCCTTCAACACCGAAATGAAGTAGAACTATTTCTACATGAAGAGCGTATTGACATTGCTTTGCTAACAGAAACACACCTGACTTCTCGCAGTCGCTTGAATATCCAAGGATTTAACATCTACAGAACTGATCATCCAGACGATACAGGTCATGGTGGAACTGCAATATTAATACGACGAGGAACCCAACATTATTTCCATCCTATGTCACCACCTAGTGAACATTTGCAAGCCACAGCAATAACTGTGTTAACACGTGGGTTTGACGTCACTACAGCTGCAATCTACTGCCCACCTCGCCCGCTGACAAATGAGAGACATTTCCAGCAATTGCATTCTGATCTAGGCGATTGCTTCATTGCAGGAGGAGATTTCAACGCCAAACATCCAGCCTGGGGCTCACGTCTTACAACACCAAGAGGTCGAGCCCTTCACAAAGTTATTTGTGATGGCCAGTTACAAGTACATTCTCCAGGTACACCAACCTATTGGCCCGCTGCTAGAAACCGTCAACCTGATCTGCTCGATTTTCTTTTCTCCAAAGGAATGCGAAACTACCACCTTGCAACTACAGCTACAAATGAACTCTCCTCTGACCACTCGGTTGTAATCACTACGCTGAGCACTGAACCGGTGCTGATCCCACTAAAACCAACTCTAAATCTTGGACGAATGAACTGGGACTCATTCAAAGAAAAAATTGAGAACAACCTAACGCAAAACATACCACTTAAATCGAATGACGATCTTGACAAGGCTGTGCAACATTTTACGACCGAAGTACAGAAAGCTGCCTGGGAATCATCTACACCCATTAAACGTTACCCTACCACTCAAGATGTTCCGCAGTATGTTAGACGCCTGATACGAGAGAAAAGACAAGCTAGACACAGGTGGCAAAATTCTCGTCTACCAGACGATAAACAATATCTCAATAGACTCGCCAACCGTCTGAAGAAAGAATTAGCCAGATTAAAAGCAGAGCATTTTGAGACTTTTTTAACATAGATGAATGAAAGCACCGACTCACTATGGCGGACATCTAAGAAGCTTTTACAACACCGAAGTGTTTCTTTGCCACTGAGAAATCCAGATGATACTTGGGCGAAAACGGAAAACGAGAAAGCTACTCTCTTTGCGACTCATCTAACCAGTGTATTCAAACCTCACGAAGATGTGCATGACGTGAATTTTATACAAACCGTCGATGAAGAACTGCAGTCACCTCTCCAGCTTTCACTGCCTCCACAACCATTTACGATCGATGATGTCGAAAAGGCAGTACAACGGCTGCCAAAGAGAAAATCGCCGGGATTTGATCTCATTACATGTGAGATACTGCAACACCTACCGAGAAACGGCTTACGCTTTTTACTACTATTGTTCAATGCAGTCCTTCGTGTGGCGTATGTTCCTGGACAATGGAAATTTGCCGTAGTTAAGCTTTTCTTGAAGCCCGGAAAGCAGTATTACCTACCTTTATCCTATCGTCCTATCAGTCTCCTTCCGACGACAGGAAAATTATTCGAACGCCTCTTACTACCACGCTTGCAGATACAATGTGAAAACGCCAACATTATTCCACCTCATCAATTTGGATTTCGGCCGCTACATTCGACGACACAACAACTGCACCGAGTTGTGGACTTCATTTCGGAGGGTCTAGAAAGGAAAGAGTATGTCACTGGCATTTTCTTGGATGTCAGCTCCGCGTTCGACAAAGTATGGCATGATGGACTACTATTTAAATTGAAAAGTGTTTTAAGTGACTCGTACTATTTGGTTGTAAAATCATTTTTAGAGCATAGATTCTTTGAAGTCCAGCACGGTACTGCTTACTCTGAGCTGCACAAAATTAACGCTGGAGTACCCCAAGGGGCAATACTATCCCCATTTTTATATAGCGTATTTGCATCGGATATGCCTGTTTTGGACACATCGGTAACTGCGACGTATGCTGACGACACAGCAATTCTTGTACGGGAAAAGGGCGCGGATGAGGCTTCCAGGTTAGTACAGCGACATCTTTTATTAATACAGGACTGGCTTACCCGTTGGCGTATTAAGGTGAACCAAGTTAAGTCAACACAGGTTACGTTTACCTTACGACGTCAAACTTGTCCACCTGTGATGCTGAATAACGTTCATATCCCCCAAGCCAGAGTGGTGCGGTATCTTGGTTTATGGCTTGACAGACGACTAACTTGGAAGCATCATCTGCGTACTAAACGTTTGGAACTGAACCGCCGCCAGAAGCTACTCTACTGCTTAATTAACCCTCGATCGAAATTGAACCTCCGCTCCAAAATTTTATTATACAAAACCCTTTTGAGACCAATCTGGACTTATGGTGTCCAGCTATTTGGAGTAGCGGCAGAGAGTAATTTAAAGTCGATCCAGGCCTTTCAATAAAAATTCTTAAGACTTGCTTCTGGCGCTCCTTTTTATGTAAGCAGTAAAACCCTCCACGACGATTTAAAAATTCCGACAGTGAAGGAGCTAACCGCGTCCTTGTATAGTAAATTTCACGAGCGACTAGATGTCCATCCAAACCAACTAGCCCGTGATCTAGCTACAAGGAACTTTCCACCGGTGCGACGTCTAAGACGAAAATGGAGTAGAGACCTCTTGGTCTAAATAACGGATAATACCCATAGTTACAAATGGAGAATGTGCCACTGGGTACCTCTTCTCCTTAATACGAAACTCCCCACCACCATTTAAATATCATTTACGGAAATTGTGCAGCTCAATGTACAGTACCGTAATAAAAATTCTAGACAAAAAAAAAATTTCGATATAGCGCGGTACTTAGATAAGAAATATTTCGCATATTTTGAAGTATGTTAGGTAGCTGTGCACGTTCAGATGTCAATTTAACATTTACTTTGATATCGTATGAGAGCCGTGAGTTCAAATCCCATAAAAATTAAAATTTACATTATTTTTATTTTTTGTTTTTATAATATTTTTAGTTGAATGATCATAATTAATTTAAATAAATTTAATTAAATGATAAAAAACATTTGAAATTATAATTGCAATTTTTAATTCATAAAAATATTGTTTTATTTTTTTTCTCGTATAGTAAACGCCACGCAATTACAACAATGCCTCACTTTACAACCAATGATAAAGTTGCTTAAAGACGTCTAAATCTAACTACAACCCATCTCAAAATTACTTATAAAATAAAAAAAGTTATCAGAAATACATTTTACTTTTTGATTGTCAAGTAATCAGATTGGATGTATTAAGTTAACAAATTATTTTTAATATTTTTGATGAAAATTATTTAGCAAAAAATGAAATAAAAAATTATTAGTTAGTGCGGGATTCGAACTCATGACTCTTGTACGATAATTTTTTTTTATTCCTAATTTGTGTACGTAGCAATCTGTTTAATTTAGAACAATAAGCAACCCCATGACCCAATGAGATGAGGATGATGTGTATGACGTGTAAATGAGGTGTAGTCTTGTACAGACCCAGGCCGACCATTCCTGAGAGAGTATGGTTAATTAAACCCAAACCATCAAAGTACACCGGTAACCACTGTCTAGTATTAAAATCCGTATAAAAGTAACTACCTACGATAATACTAAAAGTAAAAAATATTACTACGATAATAAAAGGAAATACTACGATAATATTAAAAATAAAATTTTAAGGACCTCTAAACACGCACAGCTACTGAACAGACATCAACATACAACAAAAATCTTTTTACCCAAGTACTGCGCTATTTCGAAACTGAAAAACAGTTTTTCTTTTTCTTAATAATTAATAATAATGATAATAATTAATAATTATAATTAAATTATTATCTATTAAAATCTTTTTTAGACTCACTTTTATTCTGTTTCCAAACGATTGGAATAATAATTATTCCAATCGTTTGGAATAATTATTACTTCAATTATTGAAGTAATATTACACCCTTATAATGAGATTAATTTTGACTTTATATTGTCTAATGTTAATATCCCATGCATCATATTTGTTTGGAAGCACGGTATAATTATGTGAAAAATATTCATTAAGTGCTGTGGTGATTTTACAATATGACAAATATAATACAGTAATATGGTACCGTATTATCGATTATGCTATGTAATATTACAACGTTTCATGCTAGGAATATTCTAAACATTTTTTATTTTAAAGAATTTTTATAGTTTACCGTTACATGAAATATGGATCGTGGTACCAGTAGCCAGTGTATACTTATTGAACCATCAATCAAAATGAAAAACAATATCTCGAAAACAAGGGATTCAATATTATTTTTACTGTGTTTAAATAACGATCGACATTACTGATGAAATTTTGTTAAAATACTGAAAGAATTTTTATGAAACGACTTCAAGTATTGTATTGTTTACTACAAACAAATTTCAAGTGGAAGTGAATACGAAGCTTCAAAGAACAATTGTATTGAAAATTTGATATTACTGATGTAGAAATTTTAATAGAAGTAAATAAATTATTTAAAAAAACATGTTCAACAATACTGGAAATTTAAAATCTTTAAAAGGATTACATGATATTTTGGTTAACGATGCGTGCGATAAACTTATACAATAAATTTTATCTTATCAACAAATGACTTTTTAAAATAAATCATATCTTTTTTGACAAATTTGTATTTATAACCAAAGTTCTGTCAAAAATACAACTAAAATAATGCAAATAGAAGGCAGTTTGAAATTGTGTTCGTTACATATGTATATAGAAATTGTTTTTATATTGTATTAATTTTAAATTTTTAAATAAGCTTATTCAAGGGTTTCGTAAGGTCACAATGTTCTGAAAATAAATATATAAAATGTTTTGTACTGAACAAAGAAGATTATAAAATATGAAACCAAAAATTTTTTTACATACATATTTACGTAATAAATATTTATTAGTCAGTATTTGCAAATAAATTACACACACAAAACATACAGATTACATTTATAATAAGTTCTTAACCCATGTGTGAAGTGCTATAAAAATTAATCATGGATTCTTTTCGTATTTTTAAGCGTTAACGTTTCTCATGCTTCACATAATTTTTGTATTGTACTGTATAACACACCATACGATGTACCTAGTTTATTAGTTGTACAAATGTGTAAGCAGTTAAACAATGTTAATAAATTAGTAAATGATAAATTTCATCAAAATACTATTTTTCTGCAGCGGAAATTATTGGTGAAATTAAAAGAATCAGTCAGAAGCACATTAAACATTTTCAAAGCTATTTGAATAAGCTGACTATTTAGGACTATCTTTTTAATAATATTGTTTACATGAGGCTTTCGAAGAAAACAAATATTTTAAAGCCACGTACCGATTAATCAAGATCCTTAAAATCAATATATTACAATTTAGTCAAATTCATGAAAAGTAAACAAATTATTATTCTACAACTAAAATATTTATTTTTTAGTAAATTAGTGTCTGTTATAAGTACTTATAAATTGCCTGCATGGTTGTATCAGGTTACAAAAACTTATCAAAACTGGTATAGTTCATTTTTTCTTTTGCTATTCATAATCTTTTATGATAACCCCTAGAGTGAACAGGTGCCGAAAATACTTTCTCATGATATAAGAGTAGACTATCCGATTCACTGTGTAGAGTAGGTTATTCTTCGTGATGGAATGGAATGGCTATAAGTGGAGATGAGAAGACCACCAAAAAAATTAAAGTAAAATTAATTTAAAAGGGCTAGGCTAGTGCCTGCATGGAATTACAATTGTTTTGTCAACACTTTAGTCACAAAATCTCACAAACCTCTTTAATTTACACTACTTACTTTACCTTCTTTAGACTGATTGTAAGTAAGTATATCTTTTTCACTTTATATGGCACTTGTCTGCCCATAATAGACAGGTGGAGTGTCAAATTATTTACACTCAATCTGTTCGTTCCAGGGCTAAGATAAATAGTTCTGTTTCTTATCGCATGGTCAGCCAATTAAATGACTGAATCATTTAAAAACAGAAGAAGTAGAGATATAAAATACACTAATCAGAGTTATCTCCTCTGAAAGTAATGAATTTAAACAGCCAGACTCTGTGGTGAAAACAGTGGTGTCATTTGCAGAGTGAAAATGTATGCTTTTCAAAAGGCCCGGCGTGCTTATAAGTGTACTTTTCCACTCACTGAGGAAGGCATTTGTAAAGCACCTTACTCCTCGTTTTAATAAAATAAGTAAAAGCTCTACAGGTTCAAAGCAGCCTTTCGGCTGATGACCTAAACAACATGGCACTTATACATTCAATATGTATTAATTACTACAAGAGTAAAAGTAATAGAATTTAGAAAAAAACAGGGTATTGTTTTTACAAATATAGCACGACAATTAAAAAAAATAAAGAGTCCATTGACATTAATGGTGTTAATTCAGGGTTTTTTTTATTTATTTATAATCAATGGATCACGACTCCATATTATTTTAAGACTTTTATTTGTGGAATGTTTTTTTCATATTAGCTATTGCACTATTGAATGCGAAAGGAGATTTAGTCGGAAATAAAATGTTGAATACATCGACTGAGCAACTTCATTCACAAAATCCATGTTTAGATCGCAGAGAAGGATTTGATATTGTAAGAGAAACTTTTAATTTGGTCTTTTTAAGAATTGTATTAAAATGCTTGAATTTTTTAAATGTTAGTTCTTGCAGCTATCGAAAATTTAAATTCCACTTAGTAAATAGCCAATAGATTTCAATGAACTACTATAACATTTTAAGACGGTTTTTCAGTTTTACACGCTTTAATGTCATATTATTGTTTAAATGTGATACAAAACTACTATTAATTAGAATATTTTTATGTAAAGTAATGAACGTTAGAATACATTGTATTGATTTCAATAATAAGTTTTATGTGATTTTAACTGTAGCTGAATTTAACTAGTTAAATATTGAATGTGATTATCCTCGAGGTATAAAATGAATAACGAGTAAAACGTGTTTTTGAAGAGAAGGAAGTTAAGAGATTAATATTATTGTTTTTTAATTCGTACTTTTGTATTAAAACTTTTAAAAATTGAATAACAGAAATGCTATTTAAAAACCGATAAAACCACTTTTCAGCGGTAAAATAGACTGACCACGTACGAATATAGAGAGAAACAGGGTTTTCGTTTTTACCCTTGTTCACGTACCACAGGAATTGGTTAAGAGTTATAACAGTAGAGATCAGATATATAAAGGAAATTAAAGGAGAACTTACCTTCGGCTTTAAGATAGACTGGGTTTATCATCGAAATGAATGAATTGTTTCATTCAACATGGCTTTAATATATTCTGATAAATAATTTAAATAATTAATAAACTATTATTCTTTGAATAAATTGCGTACCGGGTGTCCCACGGAATTTCAACCATAGGGAAATAGCATTGATTTTCATTAGTTTATTAATATTTTCTTCTCAAGAATAAACGAAGTCTTATAATCAGGAATCATTAGAAAATATTTAGACCTTTAAAACAATATCAATTTTTATACATTTTAAGCTGTATTTTAGCTTAAAATACATAAATTTGTAACCGTATTGTAAATTTTATAAGTACGTCACTCAGTACGTTTGGAGTAATGCTAACGTTGTTGTGTGGAAATTTAAAGATAAGTGAGTCGAATCCATCTGCTAAAATCTTTTAATTGTTAAAAATATATTGGAAATATAAAAAAATTTATAATTTATAATTTTCAATTAATTTTTTTAAATTAATAATTTATTTTTTAATTTCGACAATTGTTTTTTCATCTAAAATTATTGCAACAGTTAGCTACCTGTCTCTGAAAATTAAATGTTACTGGAAAAATTATTAAATGGACAGGTTCAAACAGTTGTACAGACTTCTTTCACACAAAACCAAGTTACCAACTACATCTAAATTAACTATTTACAGCTCCTACCTTCGATCAATATGGAGCTATACCAGTCAGCTTTACTGCTGTGCTAAACCATCAGTATTAGCAAAAATTCAGCTTTCCTAATCAAAGCTTTTACGGAGAACAGTTAACGCCCCCTATTATATAACCAATAAAACGCTACACTCAGGCGTAAACAAACCCTACATAAATGACGTTTTCTTAAAACTCTATACAAAATTTAGGAAGAAACTCTTGAACACCATAACCCATTGATCTCAAATCTGGCTACGCAGACTCTCCCAAACAATCCAATAAGACGTCTAAAACGTCAATGGAGCCGAGACCGCATCAATTAACGTAGTACTGTAATACTACTGGAATATCATAAATTCCATATTCCATATTTATTTAACATATTACTGCAATACTACTGGAATATGATATTCATATATAATATTATTTACAGTGTTCTAAATGCTGCACTTAATGATACACTTATCTTTTCACGTCGGAGTTCTGTCACTGGACTGTGTCTCCACTCAAGTTTATTTATCATGTTATTGTTTTCCAAATTTTGTGTTATCACATTCACTGATTGTTTACAACAGATTGTGAATTTCCTAAATAGAGAAAAAAAAATGTTGCTGAAAAATATATATTAATTTAAAATAATACAGGATTTGCTTGCAAAAAACAAATTTTTAAGTAAATAATCTTTTTTTAAATGATAAAACAAATTGTTAAAATTAAAAAATAAATAATTTTTTTTATATCCCCAATATTATTTTAATAATAAAAAAATTTTCTTAGATGGATTCGACTCACCTTATCAATTACATCTCCACCGAACAACGTTACCATTACTCCAAACATACAATATGACGTAGTACTCATAGAATTTACAATACTGAAATATTAAACGGTTATAAATTTTTGTATTTTAAGCTAAAATACATTTTAAAATGAATCAAGATTGATATTTTTTAAAAGGTCTAAACATTTTCTAATGATTCCTAGTTATAACAAGTCCTCTTTTATTTGTGGGAAGAAAATATTAACAAACTAATAAAAATCAATACTATTTCCCTATGATTCGAATTCCATGGGACACCCGGTATATATTCCTGTTAGATTATTGTAGTAGAGTGTAGAGTGTTTATTTAGTCATATTTGTAGGAAGCCGCATCTCAATTATTGACATTTTCCTCTAGATATGTCAATAAAACATGGTATGTTGACAATTGTTTACATTCAGCAACAACAACAATAGTTTCCAACCGTTTATCATGTAAATGTAGCATAATTTATCAAATAATGATGAAATACCCGCCTTTAGATTGATTTACCTATTTTTTTGGAAAAAAATATTTCGTTATTTACGATTCAGTAATTTCAAAAGAATTTCTAGTGTAAGTAATTTTTCAATCATATCCTACTATCAGTAAACTACGAATTTTTATGTTTTAAATTATTTAAAACACCTATCTACGGTTATACTTAAATAAAAAGCTTTCATGGAACACACACCCATTAGAAACTCAAACTCACATACATTTACGATTGAAAAGGGTCATAAGAGCCATCTGGACAAATTGAGTTCAACTTTGGGAATCATAAACTTCCATACAAGAACGCAGGCTACAGAAGAGAAAAAAAATGTATTTTTTGTCACAAACCTAATGCTACATAAAGAAATTAATACTATACAAAAATGAAGTCATAAAACAACAAGACGATGAATGTCAAATTTTAATTGCACCTCCTTGATAACCACCTCGCACAAAACATACTCTTGTTCAATATTGGGTACTCAGCACAAATATTGAAAATGTTTCAGAACAAGGGATCTTCTTTGGGAAGGCCCAATGGATCTTAGGGAGGACTGTTATGGATGACTGCGAGTTCCAAGTAGTAAATCAGGGTATAAAAGAATTTAGCATAAAATTTAATAATTGTAAAAATATTTTTTTTTAGGCTAATATATTCTAAATGTTCAATAAATGTGTTACAAAAAGTTGACTAATTATTCTACAGATTAAATCTTTATTTCTTATAAATCTCCAAGGAAATATTCCTAGGAAAACCTTATTAGGGTCTGTATAACAAATATCAAACGTGAAAGTTATAGAAGACAAAATACTACAATACTAGAAAATTTAAAGTATTCGAGTAGTACTTAAGAAAAATAATGAGAAACAAAAGAAAACAGTAGGCGAAAAAGGACTATACCCACTGCAATCCGTGAAATGTTGAAATGTAAAATCTCTTCAGTCTACAGAAAAAAAGACGAGCTTTTCAAGTCACACGCTCACAGCATCTTATTGCACGATCTAGAAACCTTAACTTTAAAATTATATATCGGGATAATAACACACACATAACACCAGGTCACTGACGAAGTAAAAAGTTAGTTTTTTCTCTCTTAATTTAGGAAATTCACAATCTGTAAGAAACAATCAGTGAATGTAATAAGAAAAATATGGAAAAAATTAACATGATAAATAAACGTGAGTGGAGACACAGTCCAGTGACAGAACTCCGACGTGAATAGATAAGAGTAGCATTAAGTACAGCATTTATACCAGTCCAATGGATAGTCAATTACAGTACTACGTTAATTGATGAGATTCCGGCTCCATCGACGTTTTAGTCGTCTTATTGGATTGTTTGGGAGAACCTGCGCAGCCAGACCAATGGGTTATGGTGGTTCACGAGTTTCTTCCTAAATTTTGTATAGAGTTTTAAGAAACGTCATGTAGGATACGTTTAGGTCTGAGTTAGCGTTTTATTGGTTACATAATAGGGGGCATTAACTATTCTCCCCAAAAGATTTGATTGAAAACGCTGAATTTTTGCTAATACCGATGGTTTAGCACAGCAGTAAAGCTGACTGGCATAGCTTCATATTAGTCAAAGGTAGGAGCTGTAAATTTTCAAAATTTGATTTGATTTAATGGTTTAAGTATTATTTTTAGGATTCTCCCCATACCACACAGGTGGAGTATCAAATTATTTACACTCAATCTGTTCGTCGCAGGGCTAAAATAAATAGTTTTGTTTCTTATCACATGGTCAGCCAATTAAATGACTGAATCATAGAACAGAAGAGGTAGAGGTGTAAAAGACACTAATCAGAGTTATATCCTCTGAAAGTAATGAAGTTCATTACACAGCCAGACCCTGTGGTGAATGAAGTGAAGGTGTCATTTCGAGAGTGGAAAATATGTGCTTTTCAGAGGGCCCGGCATGCTGATAAGCGTACTTTTCGCTTCAGTGAGGAAGGCAATTGTAAACCACCTCACTTCTCGTTTTACTTAGTGAAACATCTACAGGTTCAAACCAGCCTTTCGGCTGATGACCTAACCAACAACATTTAGGATTGTCTTATATTACGAATTAAGATTTTGTTTGTTTATTTTGTTAGGTTTTCAATAAATTCCTTCATTCTGTTGTAACTTTCTATAACAAATTTATTATAAAATCTATGAACCTTTATCCTTGTTGTTTTGTATTCTAATAAAACAATAAAGCTAGTGAAAAAGTAATATTGTTTTAACATTAAGTGGTTTTGTGAGTATCCCATCCCTGTAGGTTTTCTCCACTCTATCTCTTTTAAAATTTGTATAGACCTTACAGTTATTTTATTCAATCAAAATACGTTACATACTTGTTGTATGTTATTTCAATATTTCTTATTTCGCTGAACGCACAAAACTGAGTTAAATGAAGGAATTTCCATTCTCATAAAATATCATAACAATGATATTTTTGTCCAATTTTCATACATGTACCTCTTGAATTCCTGAAGAATATATATTTTAATAAATTCATATAGATGTCTTATTTTTGTTTCAGTTATGAACTTGAATGTTTTATATATATTTTATCATAAATATTTCCCATTAGATTTACGGTAAGTGGTATTTATATGAAATATCATTCATTTCCCTTAAAGAACAGTTTGTAAATTTCATATCATAAGATTTTTAATAACGTTTATTACATTGTTATACCACATTGTAAAAAAAACTTAAAAGTTATTCATCTTCAGAGAGAACGATTTATTTTATAAAATAGTTTAAATTTCATTGACAAAGAGAAATATTTAAAAAAAGAAATATTTTCTTCAAAAATTTTATATACCAGCTGTAAAAATATTTCTCTCTGGTGAGTAATAATAATTGTAAGTCACTGACACCCACAAAATAAATTCATTACAACTTTATCTTGTTAAGCAAATAAAAATACTAATATTAATTTTAACATGCTTATTCTGAGCTTGTAACTCATAAAGATTTTGTTAAAAAGGTTTTTAGTAATTGCCATATGAATAGAATTATTCGTAATTTATATTTTCAAGTTTTAATGAAATACTACGTTATGAAAATTTATTTAAAAAAAACATAAATTATAATTTCCTCAGTCTATAAATTATTGCACATGTAATAAAAGTAAAACATCAACAATTTAAAATTAACATTGTATATTTATTTTGTATTGTATCCAATGTATTGCGTATTAATACATTGTATTTTTACAACTTATAATGCACAATTTACAAATTAACACTTTATATAAATAATAGTAACTAAAGAGTTTATTATTTTGTTTCGTTTTACTTCACAGAAAAGAGTCACTAACACTTCTTTATTTATACCAATTTAATTTTATTCTATTAACTGAAGGTTAATTTTGATTGATGTAAATTTTGTTTCAATAAAAAAATTTTAACATCAATAAAAACACCTCTAAAGTATATAAACGTTTAAATATTTAATTTGTTTTTAGTATATTTAAAGTCGCATCAACTGCCAGGTTAGTAACAACTTCAGTGAGTTATTATTTAGAAGAGTGGCAAGTGAAAATTTCCAGACCCTATCCGGTAATTGAACCTTGGATTTCAATAAAAATTTCATTACGAACGTACTTCATGGGATGAGCCGAAATCTTTCGACTACCGTAATATTATGCCAACCTATCATTTTCGAACCTATGTTTTGTCACCAACTCCCCTACCAACACTAGCGCCTGCAGACGGTCCCACTACCTGCCAGACGCGCAGAGCCTATAGCGCCTCCCCTCCACCTTGAAGTGGACTCGCCAGAGGGGGATTTAAGCGACGGCCCTGGTCCGCAAGAGTGACTCTTCAATCAACTCCCAAGCGGAGAAGAACTAGGAAGAAGAGCTCCCCACTGAAGAAGAGGAGCCCAGCCGAGACCGGTTGCACCATCCCTGGTCTACGCTACCGGTGGCGGACGCTACATTCCCGCACCGGTCAACCTTCACCGACCCGGAGAGAACCGCCTCAGCCGCGCTATCGGCAGACGGCCTACGCGGACCCAAAATTGCGGGGCTCTGGGGGCCACCACTGCCATGCTGCAGTGGGACCCAACTGCCGCTGAGGGAAGGTTAGGCCTGAACCCGGTAGCCGAGCCGTCACTCTTCGGACTCCGCTTCCACTACGCCGGCTTGCCGCTTCCAACCGCCAACAACGGCCCTTTTCAGGGCCACCAATTTCCCAAACAAGGTTTTGCCATGTGTCGTCGGCCCCGGTCGGCGATAGCCTACTAACCATTCATACACTATATTTTTCACCATTTCCCGTTTTGATAACTATTATTATTTTTACATTACACTTCTTAAATTTCAGTCCCACTAGAGAACTCTAGGTACACTTTCCTTTTAGATATTTTCAGAGTATTTTTGATTGATAAATTATTATCGATCATATAGTTTATTTTGTAGATTAAATACTTTCATGGTTATTTAAATTTTATATAATTTTAATCTGTCCATAACACACAGGTGGAGTGTCAAATTATTTACACTCAATCTGTTCGTTGCAGGGCTAAAATAAATAGTTCTGTTTCTTATCACATGGTCAGCCAATTAAATGACTGAATAATTTAAAAACAAAAGAGGTAGAGGTGTAAAAGACACTAATCAGAGTTGTCTCCTCTGAAAGCAATGAATTTCATTATACAGCCAGACCTTGTGGTGAATGAAGTTAAGATGTCATTTCCAGAGTGAAAAATATGTGCTTTTCAGAGGGCCCCCCGCATGCTGATAAGCGTACTTTACCACTCAGTGAGGAAGGCATTGTTAAACCACCTCATTCCTCGTTTTACTTAGTAAACCTCTATAGGTTCAAACCAGCCTTCCGGCTGATGACCTAAACACATAATTTTAATAAAATGTTATAGTCGCAGTTTTAACAAGATGACTATAAATTTAATTTTATGTGAACCAGAAGGAAAGTTTTAATTTTCTGGTCATTTTATGTTTTGTTCTTTTACATTGTCATTTAAAATACCAATGAAAGGATTGGCATAAGTATACAACTAGCTAAAAAATTAAAATCGAAATATGAAATACTTCGAATTCTAATTTCTTCTTTTACTGTAAGTGTTTGTAAGTATACGTCGATAATACACTCTAGATCTAGTTCCTTTTAAAGTTATTTTGATAAAAAATTGAATTATATTAAAGACAATTATAGCAAAAGAATAATGTTCTTGTAAATATAAATAATACATTTTAAAATACAGTATTTGCAAACATGAGTGTTCCTACTTAAAGATATGAATTATTGATTTTACCGCATTAAATCATTTACTGTATTATTTTTTAAATGTATTATAATATATTTCCGCAATATTAAATCCGTTTTGTAATTTTTCTTTTATTACTTACATTTTAAACACTTTAGGGACAAAGAGTATTATCGGTATGAATTTTAACCTCAAAGATTACTACTGTTACTGTAAAACACTTAAGTAAAACGTCCTTGCGGTTGTCTCTCTCAAGGAGATTAAAATTCATTACCAGAAGTAAAGACTCAAAAAGAGGTTGTCTAAAACTTTCAGAAACTTTTCCACCAACTTCATTAAAAATCATTTTTGGTTAAATTCCTTTCTACTTATTTAACTACTGTATTTGGTTGAAAGACGTCTTGTAGAACATTTATGTAAAGTTCATTCAACGTTTCTTTGTTAATAGTGTACTTTAATAGTAATCTAAGTATTATTCGTAGTAATTATCAGGTATAACAGCCCGAATTATTACAACTGAGTTTTTATTCATAGCATAAAATGAACTTAGCTTGAGATACAATTTTATGTGTTCCACTTTGTTTAATCGAAAATGAAAAAGGAACAGTCAAATTTTCAAAAACGATTTTTGTTATAATGGACGATTATAAGTAGCTTTAATGAATAGTAATAAAATAATTTTTATGCGATTATTATATTAATCTATTAGCCCAACAGATCGTAGGTAACTGTATTAAATAAAATACTTTCCTTAGATATTTCCTAAAATTAAACTATTAAGTTATAGACCATCTCCATAATGGTCATCGTCATCTTCAGCTTCAGGTACTTCATGTTTTAAGATATTAATGCACAGTTCAGTGAAGTTAAGTTTTGTTTTTGTTCAGAGTTTAGATTTTTTTGAAACACACTACTGAGTGTGTTTTGTATTTTGATTCAAAGAAAATTATTATTCATTACGTTATTATCGTCATTCCCTAAAGTTTAAAAACTGATAACAAAAAAATTACTTCTTGTTTAAAAACAATTATACTATTTGTTAAATATAATGGAATATTACGCCTAAATTTTTGTAGAACAGTATGGAAACTTTCTAGGGACCTAAATATAAACCTTCAGCTCACCTACTGAACAACAATATTCTTACTGAGGTATTAAAAGTGTAAAAAATGTATTAAGGTTTAACGATCCTTTTAAAAAACTTGTTATAGAGTTTAGTAAGTTGAATGGCCACTTTTGTAAAGAAATATTTGTGTAGAAGATTTTATTGGGTTCTCATAATGCGGTTTGAAAAATAGGCACTACGTTCTTTTGCAATGTCTGAATTATACCCAGTGTTGTTTAAAAATAGAATTTAGTAAAGTTTACAAACCCTAATATCTTTGTTCTGATACTGATCGCAGTTATTTGATCACAAGGTAATGAAAATTGAGAGAAGAAACAAAATAATGAGTAGTTTTTTAGTAATAATTGTAATGAGTTGTGTACGAAAATTGAGTTTAAAGAAGATCTTTTCTATTTTTACTTTTTTAAACTAAGTTAAGACTTAAAACATTTTTTATTACTCATTTTTGGATCTAAATTCTCAGTGTTCTCTTATCGTAGAATTCTTTGCTACTTTCTTCTGTAATTTGCCTTTTCGTGGAAGCTCTAAAAGTCAGTAACATGTGATTAAGTCTTGATTCAATCCAGTATGTAGTTTATTCAAAAGTTGTTCTTATACGTTTCTAAATTCTTTAAACCGTTTAGAATTTCATTTTTTAAAACGCTTTTAGTATTGTATATAAAGCCTAAAAATATTTTTGTTCAACTATTACCGTTCATTCTCTACAGGTGTCCGTAGTACTTTAGTTTTCCAGATCTAACTCACTGCATTTGTTTTTCTAGTACAGTTCTTCTATTCCGCGTAACCTGTACAATCTTCCATACATAAATTTAAAGTCGTTCCCGTTAATGAATTATAAAATAAATTTTAAAGAGTCGTTGATTAAGCAATCACTCTTAAAAATGTTTTAGTATTCACAAACGCTTACTTGTTTGTGATTTGTCGTGAATCAACTTTTTTAAATGTTCGTAGTCGTTTATAAAAATATTTTTTGTATGTAGAAATTAAAATTCCAATAAAACGATGATTTTTAACTGAAAAGAAGGTTTTACGTATATCTATTAATTGCGTTTAACAGCGTAAGTTAAACCCTTTTTTTTATGAAAACCACGAGATGTTACGGGATGAGTTCTAAACATTTTTAAAGCTTCATAATTTCACCCCTGGCGGTGGAAATACTTGTCCCTAATGACTATACAGTATTTCCTGCGTTCAGAAACCTTAATTCTTTTATCCGATTTATAATTTTAGAGATACTGTCGAATCAGTGGTGGTAATCACTTTGGATCTCATTAATATCAAAGGAGGAAATACGCGTATTTTAATATTTTTTCATCTGGTGAAAGAAAATAAAGTGGTATTAAAATTTATTTAGACTACTAGTGAATCATATTAAATATTTATTTGCTAATTATTGAGTGTTGACGGTTTTTATTGTAAAATCATTATATTTTTTTTCAGAACTGTTATGGCTAATTCTGAAGCCGGGTTTACAATAGATTTTGTTCTGCAGAAAAAACGTGTAACATCAAATTACTTTCGGTCATTTCAGTGTTTTAGAATAAGTTTTAAAAATGTAATTTTTTTATAAATTCAAAGGTAATTGTTCACGTTTGTGATTCACAAAAGAAATAATAAGTAATTATTATTACAATTTTACGTAAATTTAGTTTAAATTATTCTAAAATAAATATGACTTGAGTATTTGGCGAATTTTACTGAAATGTTTACTTTTACTTCAAATTCGCGATAGTTTTTTTTATTACATCAATGTTCATGCAATCTAACTAGTAAATGTTTATCTCTCTCTCTTTATCAAAGGAATTAGAGCGACTTCCCTTAAACCGATCTAACTATGGTCTAGTGATTTTTCAGCAACATACGTATACTATCTGAAACCGATCTAGACATATGATCTCCACATTTACGTGACTGCTAAACCGAATAAACTAGCTAGATTACAATCTTACCAGTCCAAAGTACTTCTAATTATAAACTGCCATTGGTACATACGAAACGAGACTATTCAAAACTTTTTATTCTAATTTATTTAGTGTAAATGCGTATATAAACCTTGCATTACGTGTAGGAAATGCTGTAAGGTGATATAAAGATAAAAAAATCCAAAGGTATTCAGGATTCGAGCTCAAGAACCGTGAGATACTTGTAAAAGCCAGATTAGCTGACCAATACAATTTGAGTCAGCCAAATGGCCTACAAGTGTCTTACGTATTCAAAACAATAAAATACTACTGTCAATGTTCCAACATAAAATTTAAAAGACAATGAAACGAACTAATCAAGACGATTAGCCCAGTTTATTTACCCGAAAACCTTCCAAGAAAACTAGAGAGAGGTTGTGACAGAGATCTGTTGCTCCCTTAAAAATTTAGATGATATAAGTCAAAAAAAACTTGATAAACTAACAGACATTATCAATTTCCTCACTGATTTTCTGTTTGAAGGTCACATTTTCATTAGCGTTTAAATCTCTTCACAGTGCACCTGTATGAATAGAATGTTCATGAACGAATTTGTGTGTTAATAAATTTTTTTATACTAATTTGTGTAGTATATGTCAACCAGATCAGAAAAGTCTGGAAGTAGTATATTATTGTTAAGGGTACTGTTTAAAACATAAAACGGGTAATCGTACGAATAATTCTGTCTCATATGCCCTGAATTCACTTAGTATTATTTTGGTTTTTCTTAATCTTCAGAAAACTAATATTACAAATTCTGGAATAATGGTATTTTTAAACTATATTACCAATACGTTTATTGATTTAACTAGGCCAATTGTTCCTATTTAACAATTCGAAAGAAGTCATTACAGTATTCTTATCAAATTTTAGAAAAAAAATTTATTATTATTATTTTTATTATTTAAAAAAAATAACAGAAGTTTAAGTGTTTAGGTTGTATGTATAATTAGGAAGGGGTAGGCTCTATTTTGTAGTTATTAGTATTTATTTATTTTAAAGCTATGCTCGAGGAAAACAGCTAGTTTAATTTGATTTATTCTGAATTTACTAATTCTGGCAGACGACCATCTATAGGTCACGGCAAGATTATGCTGAGTTTGTTGTTTATTTTTCTTTTTTGTTCTTTTGAATTTTGTATGATAATTTTTTGTGTTATGTTGTAAATCAATTCTGTTTTAAATTAAGGCATTGTATTATTATTATTATTATTATTATTATTATTATTATTATTATTATTATTATTATTATTATTATTATTATTATTATTATTATTATTATTACGTTTATAGAATACGTTTATAGAATTATTTAAATAAATATATTTGTCGATTTAAATAATTAAACTTGTATCATTAGAATTTAGAATATTTGGTTAAATCTCTTAAATGAATTTTATTTAACTGGTATATAAATTGTTAATTATTTTATCAACTAAAACAGTAGATAACATTTCGTTTGTCGGCTAAATATTTACTCAACTCTGGATGTAAAACATAAATGTTTATCACCGAAATACCCGCACTTCCTAAAACACCAAATAAACATGACGTGTGTAATTTAACATCAACTACAGACTCATCAACAAATGCAATAAAGGAAAACGGGGTTAAAAGATTTGTTGACAATTATTATTGTGTTTACTAGCATTGCCTTATATCATGAAAACAAAACAAAGGATTTTAAAATTTATATCATTCAAATTATACAATTTCTCTTGTTTTTATAAACCCTTCTAACCATGTATTAAAATATAGGTTGTTAAGTTATTATGAGAAGCTTTGTTATATTTTAGGCACACTAAAGAGTTATCATAATTTTTTTATGAAAACCCGTAAAAAATTCAAAATTTTATTTGTTAAATAATTTGTGTAGGTACGTTATTTAAGAGTTTCTGAAGTTACAGTATATATATTTTTGCCTCGCTATACAATGTCAAAAATTGTTTTGGTCTCTAGTTGCTAACGTAAACATTTTAGTTGCTAAAAATAATTTAAGAATATTGTATGTAGGCATTATCAATAAAAGTTTTATTATATATATATAAATTTCTTTAAATTAATATAATTTATTAAATTTACTAAAGAGTTTTATTAATATGAACAAAGTAAAACAGTAACTAATCATGTTAAGTTTCATCCAAATCTTTCTTGTTTAGTTATAATTTCTTGTAAATATCACAAGGGGTCAAAGAACGATGGCTTTTTTACTTCCATCAGTTCCAGTAGTTTTTCCCTCTTACCTAGTTTTTTCATGTAATTTTCTTTTTGTTCAAATAAAATGAACAAATTGTGTTGTAGTAGTAAGAAGATACTAAACTTTCCGCGGTGAATTATCACAATTTTAATCCTTTCAACATGCAATGTTACTTTCCCAAAATTATTATTGAGTTTTAATAAAATGATCAATCTTTTTAATAACTTGTTTTAATATCAGATGTGGTTTCTCACATAAACGTACCTGTAAATGCGTATAATATCTACTTCCAGAAAAATTATTTGTTTTAATTTACACAGTGTATTGTTTATCTTCTAAACTAAGAATATACGCTGTTAAAGTAGATAAGCTGTTTTACATTGTCTCAAATAAACGTAACTTCCGTGTGGAGATAAGTTTTAGAATTTTTATGTACTAACCCAATAAATGTGTGGCATAAAACACATATTTTTATTAGCTACTATTAATTCGTTTGAACTTCTAGGAACTCAAATGGAAATAATATGTAAAAGTCACATAAGAATTTTGTGTAATATAATATATTAATATTGTATAAATAAACCTAAAAATTGTGTAAGAAACACTATCTGTAACTGCTGAGTTTTCTGGAATAGACTATCCAGGTTCTCATATATAAAAATTATAAGAAAGGGTAACTTCTATGATTCTGATACATTGCTAGTATCATTGTACTAGTAAGAAGTTCCGTACGAGTAGAATGTATTATAATTTATTTGGACCAATAATCATTCGTACTGGCTGTTTGTTTAGATATATCCTCATTACTTTTGTCATGATCATAATAAAAATATTTATTACGTATATTCAATAATATGTTTTAATTTTAAAAACAAACACGTTTTGTTTGTTAATTTGTAACTGACACGTTATTTACATAAAATATATAGTACATCAATTAATTGCATTTGGCTCTCAAATTTCAAATAAATTATATTCATGAAATTAACTTCCTCTTACCAAAAACAGTGTAGAAATCTGCTGTAACAATTTTCGACCTTTATACGGAAATATTCAGAAGGATAGAATTAAAAATGATAAAAAATTATACTAGAAAAAAAATCCGCGTAAGTAATTTTTATTTTATGTACATAATATATTATATATTGAGTTTTAAATAGTAAGTTCATTAAGAATCAATAGAATAAATATGTTTCAATAATCACTGAGTAAAAACTGACAAGTATCAGAAAAACTACTAATAATTATTGTTCTTGTTGTTAAGGTCATCACCCGGAAGATTGGTTTGAACCACTAGAGGTTTTATACTAAGTAAAACGAGGAGTGAGTTGGTTTACAATTGCCTTCCTCTTCTGGCTGTATACTAATGAAATTCATTACTTTCAGAAGAGATAATTCTGAGAAGTGTATTTTACACCTCTACTTCTTCTTTTCTATAATGATTCAGTAATGTAATTAGCTGACCGTGTAATTAGGAACAGAACTATTTTTTGTAGCCCTCGAACTAGATTGCAAATAATTTAACACTCCACCTGTCTTTTATTATTAATAATGGCTTTTATTATTCTTACAGACTAATATATAACAAGCTCTCAAAAGAAAAATACCGATACAGAAAGCCAGTGAACCCTTTCCACCTTCAACAGTAAAATATTGAAAAGTTTTTGTGGTTGAGAAACCTTCTCTATACGGCATTGTTGGTCTAATTAAATAACCTTCATTTTTTTCAAGATTCAGACTATCGAAAGTTTTAGAAGTTAAACTCAGTTTAAAAGTTAGGTTATTATAATTTATCGATCATAATCTGGAAGTACATTATTTTAGTTGCATTAATTATCAAATTTTAGTGACAGTAACACAGCAATAAAGATTGGACACTAATTAGTTAAATGTTTGAAAAGAAATGGATTTCACTATAAAATCAGACGGTAAAGTAAGATGTCAAGTATAGAGTGGGAAAGTTAAGTGCATTTCAGAGGGCTTAACTTACTACTTAGCAATTTTACTTTTCAACCTTGTGAAGAAAGAAATAAGTAATACCGCTCTTTTTTATTTATCTCTAAGGCTTAAATTAACTTTTCGAATTATTAGAAAACAATGGCATTAATTTTATAGTATATGTACGCTTAAAACATTGTTCACCGTTATTGTTGACCTGTGGTCAACATAATCTCCCCATTAAATTTTCATTTGAAGAAAATTATATCAAATTATAATTTTAGGTATAATTATTATAATGTTTCAGAAAAAAACATGTCCTTCGCTATAAATTATTATTTCCAGTACGATTTATAAATGCACTTAAATCAATAAAATAATAAACTTATTCGAAGAATATATAATAGATTCAAAAAACGAATAATGTTTACGTAAACAACTTAAAGAATACTCGGGTAGACCTATATCAGTGGAGACTTTCTCAAATGACGATGTAGGTATATTAGATACTTTTAGCATATTAGTAACTGTTTAACATACTATTCAAAATGTTATTTCTAAGTACTGTAAGTAATGAAATAGCTGATTTATTAATTTCTGAAATACAGTTATAATGTTTATAAGTACTTAAAAATCCATGTGATAATAGCGGGTCTCTTCTGTTTTCTTTAATCAGAAGGCTAACATTGTTAAGAAGCAATGTGTTAAAATTTATAATGAAACATTTTAATAAAAATGTAATATAGAAATTTTTTTAATTTTCAGAACGAACTTACATAAACAGATCAGTTGAAGAGATAAGGAAAAAAGTAAAACATTACCTACATCATGTAATAATTTAAATTATACTATAACTCAGTAGGCAGACTTCATTATATCAATACACACATATAAAAAATTATTATTTTACCTGAGGGATAATTCTAGAAGGCTTAACCGGAGCGCTGGATAGCTCCAGCACCCTGCACTAACTGCACTGTGGACTCAACAAGTCCGACGCCCGACGCGTCGCGACGCACCGCGCAATCTCCCATCCCCCACTATATTAAGTACTACAACGACGACGCCCTGAGTCCTATCACTTTCTGGTTTTCTTACCGCAATATTTAACACAAAACTTCTTAAGGTAATTTCATTTTCATTTTATGTAGCACAGAATATAACCTGTGATTTAAATTAAAATATGATTCAATCGGCTATTCATATAATTGATTGGTGTAATTTATCAATATAAAACTTCAAAAATTTCCTTTAAATATAATATTTTTATTGTTTTTCTTTAAACTACCCTTCTTTATTTAATCTAAATAAAGTAATAACTTAATTAGTCATATACAGTACATTATAAAATATTGTGACAATATCGAAAGAAGAGTATGGTTCGAGAAATTTCTAGTACTTAATTCATAAAATGTTAAAAGAGTAGATAATAGAGTGAAAAAGTAACAATAGGGTCAGTTATAAAAGAATACCTATTTATAAAAGAATTTTATAAGGGTCTTTGTTGTACAACTATTTGTGAATGAGTCGGTTGATTACCTGTAACACCCTTTTATTCAATTATAACTTGTTTACATTAGTTAAGATTTCTCCAGAAAAGAATTTTGTATCGAATCTCGGTGTCTTTCGAGAAAACTCTTTGATCTACCAATGAGAAGGGACCTTCGGGCGCGGTCAGAAAGTTAGTATTCGTTTGATCTTTGACGAGTGTTTATTGAGTAAGCTATCGGTGCGTAGTACAGGTCACGTACCGGGCATTGTAGTGGTCAACTATTGCCGTACTATCTTACTGTGTCTGTGCATTGTATTCAGTTTTTGTGTATGTGCATTCTATACAATTTTTTGTAAGTAGTACTAAGTAAATTATTTAAGTTATTTATTGTATTACTTAATTACAATTAGTTAATTATTTATTTTGTAAATGTTTTAGTTGTAATAAATACTTGTAATTTTAAACTTTAGTGTATTAATTATTTAATTACCTAGATCCCGAAACGGACCTTAGCGATAAGTGTCACACAATATCTACGGATTTTTTTCCGGAGTATTTTCTTCAAGTAAACATTGACGAATCAAAGAAACGACGTCAAGATTGACTATCATGACTTGACATATGTTTTGTTAATCGTTTCTAAGAACATGGAATTAGCGTTAGAAAATTAGTCGGTTAAAAGAACAAGCAGTAGAAATTGGACTACAAATTTCTGTCAAAAACCTAACTAGGAAAAGGTTAAGACTAAGACTGTTAAAATTTGAAACTAAGAAAGGACTAAGAAAAGGTTTGTCAGGTACTAAAGAACAGATCTAAAAATTTAGATAAGTTATTCATATAAATCAGAAAAAATATTGAGATATTAGAATAAACTGAGAAAATATAATGAACATAAAAATATCCCCGCGTCACTTGAAGACAAAATAGGGATAGGCTAACTTAAAAAGTTTATAGCTTCAAGTACCTTTGTAAGATAATATAATCGGAGATCAGCAAAATGGAAACGGTCAACTATCTGCAGTACATACTAAAAACAATTCACAACTTTTATGTGATTAAGGCACTCTCGAGACAAGCCAAAATCAGATGTTACAATACTATGATAAAACCTGCGTGCCTACTTGTGAGGAATCTTGGAATATCTGGGAAGGCTCTTATTCTAAGAGGAGTAAAGGAATTTGGGAGAAAGATCAACACAAGATAAACGGGTTCGAAAATAATAGACAGACAGTTTAGATTGCGAGGAAGAGAAGACTACAAGAACAACGAAAGTTCAATGGAAATAATTAGAAAAAAGAAAATTTTACGTTCACCTCTACAAAATGGCTAAAAACAGTTGACAAAACAAACCTTCTAGATACTAAAGAATAAACCTTAAGTGTCAGATGAGTGGTTTAAATAAATTGTGTTTAGGTCAACAGCCGAAAGGCTGGTTTGAACCTCTAGAGGTTTTACTAAGTAAAAACAAGGTTGAGGTAGTTTACTATTGCCTTCCTCACTGAGTTGAAAGAGTATGCTTATCAGCATGCCAGGCCTTCCGAAAAGCACCAACTTTTCACCCTGCAAATGACACCTTCACTTTATTCTCCACAGGGTCTGGCTGTATAATGAAATTATTATTCTGAGAGGAGATAACTCTGACTAGTGTCTTTTTCACCTCTACCTCTTCTGTTCTTAAATAGTTCAGTCATACAATTAGCTGACTATGTGATAATAAATAACTAGTTTTTGTAGCTCTGAAACCAACAGATCGAATGCAATTAATTTAACACACCACCTGCCCGTCATGGGCAATTAAAATAAATTAGAAAGTATATTGAGAAATAAGAATAAACCGAGAAAACATAATGATCTAAGTACAGACGACTGTTTGGTGACTTTAAGAACAAAAGCAAAAAACCATTTGCGAATAAAAAAGAGAAAGAACTACAGTGAAATAATGGTGAGAGTGAGGACTGCATCATGAACTTACAAAAATGTCTAACGTTCGTAACGTGGTTTAAATTGGCCCTAACTGAGAAAAAAAATATTAAAAATTTTGAAGAATAAACCAAAATAATTTATCATTGAAATCATCACCTGTTAGAAATATTAAATTATTTAAAACGATTATAAATAAAGAGATTCCCTTGAGATAAATGATATCACAACTTCTTAAGTTGTTTCTTTTTTTGTCATGAGAGACGTCTGGTTAAATTTGATGACAGTTTTAAATCATGATCACGTATATACGTTGTTCACCATCGTGTAGAAATAATTTTTACACTACAACAAAAATAAGGAACGTATTAAATCAAAGATTAAAATATTTATCATATTAACAATATTTTGTTATTTTTATAACTTGAAAACTCAAAATGTAGTAGTATGAAATATCAAAATAAATTATATGTGTCATTATTTTGTGATAATTAATTTTTTTTAAAAACTTAAGGTGAACAGTTCGACAGCGTTAGGATCTATCATCTAACCATTTTAACTCATTGAACCTTTTGACATTGTTCCTAACCTCACGCTATCGTTTCAGTTATTAATGATAAGATTGGTTGATAGCAGCTTAGTTCTGTAATCTTTTATTAGATTTATTCACCTACTCCCATTAACAGTTACAAACAACATCCTTCATTTCAAAAAAAAGTTAGATAATTGAATGATAGTTGATAATACGGCTTGGAGGGGAACAACACTCAATACCTGAACTTCGAAGGAAATTTATAAAAATAAACTTTATTAAAATTTATAAATAAAATAATATCGATTTTTACATTTACCAAATAGTATTGCCTATGTAGCCCTCAGCTCGGCGAACATCGCGAGGTAGAATATTGGATCACAAGTTATCTATAAATGTCGGTTAGTTTTGCTTAATTATAAAAATAGCACTCCTCAATGATCTATGAACAATATAAACGTAAACCGCGATTTTCCACGTTTGTATAAAATTTTTATGAAGGGATTATTGCAAATTTAGAATGAAACTTTTATCTTAATAACAAATCGTAAGAACATAAGTGTTTTAAAAATAGTGTTGTTGTTTAGGTCATCAGCCGAAAGGCTGGTTCGAACCTCTAGAGGTTTTACTAAGTAAATCAAGTAGTGAGGTGGTTTACCATTGCCTTCCTCACTGAGTGGAAAAGTACGCTTATCAGCATGCCTGACCCTCTGAAAAGCACACATTTTCCAGTCTGTAAATGAAATCTTCACTTCATTCCCCACAGTGCCTGGCTCTATAATGAAATTCATTACTTTCAGGGGATATAACTCTGATTAGTGTCTTTTACTCCTCTACCTCTTCTGTTCTTAAATGATTCAGTCATTTAATTGGCTGACCATGCGATAAGAAACAGAACTATTTATTTTAGCCCTGTAATGAACAGATTGAGTGTCAATAATTTGCCGCTTCACCTGTCTGTTATGGACAGTTAAAAAATAGTGTCCGTAACTAAAAACTTTTAAAAAGGATTTTCGTATCAATAAATAAATGAGATGACTGTACACAATAATTAAGAACTGAATAATCTCATAAAACAAGACATAATATGTTACATAAAAGCTTAAACATTGAGATGGTTGTAAGATATTGAAAGAATAGAGTGAAAGTGGATGGTTAGGGTGATATGGAAGGAAATACTGTACAATCGAAGAAGAAAAAAGTAAAGGCAGTCCTAGAGGAAGAGATGGATATATGGTGTTATGAATGATTTGATTTTTATAGGGTTTAGAGAATGGAAGACACTATGGAAGTAGAAAATTTTGCAGGAAGATTGTGAAAGGACTCAAAGCTAACCAAGGGCTGTAGAGCTACAAAATGTTGATGTCAAAAACCAAAAAGTTTAGATTGTTCTTTTGACAAAAAATTAACTCAATAATAATTATGTAAATACTTATAATTTTACATTAAATCATATAGGTCTTTAAGTATTTCCAATCTTTCCCGAGAAGTTATACCCATCGAACCTTTAGTAGGCATAACAGAATAAATTTATAACACTCATCTGATAACAAGAAAAGTTTACTTTAACCCCCTTTACTTATAACGTCAAGTATTTGTAAAAATTGTCTCTGAAGTGCTGGATGACCAAAACTTATATTACTTTTTAATAGAAGGTGTAGGGATAAACACGAGTACGCTAAGTTATAAAAAGCCAATGTGTTTGTAACATTATTGTATGTTGGTTGTTATTTTCTCTAAAGTTTCATTTTGAAAATTCATAAAAATAACACAGAAATTGTATATAAAAGTCACAAGAAATATTATTTTAATTTTATATTATTTTAAAATACTATATCAATTTTAATTTTTACGAAAACTAAAAGTAATTGTTAAGACTCCAAAATGTGCAAATTATGTTAAATCAATTTTATTCACTAAGAAACGTGTTTACGTAAATTTTTATTTTGATTTAAATTACACAATTAAAAATGTAAAGAAACCTAAATTATAAGAGTGATATGTAAACTAAACTTGTATGCAGAGTAGTATTGTTCTCTGTTCACCAAATTGTATATACGAGGTGTGGCTATTAAATTACGAGACTGACGTTGTAAAAAATTGTATTTTTATTTTATACAATATCACTTATTGTCACCTTCAATATACACTCCTTCTCTACCCCTACAACGCTCCATGCGAATTTTCCATTGTTGGAAACAGTGCTGGAAGTCATCTTCTGTCAGCTCCTTCAGGACACGTGCCGCTTTCTCTTTTACAGCTTCCACGGACTCAAATCTTGTCCCTTTTAATGCAGAATTTACCTTAAAAGAAGAGGTAGAAGATAATAACATGTAATGAAACGTGATTTTTTACTTATGATCCGGAAACGAAGCGCCAAACCAAGCACTGGAAAATCCGAACTTCATCGAGAGCCAAAATAGCTCGAATGAGCAAGTCAAAATTTAAAGCAATGATGATTGTTTGTTTTTTGATATCCGTGCGATTTTGTACCTTCACTGGGTTCCTGAAGGTCAAACAGCTAATCAATATTACTACCTTGAGTTACTTTCTAAACTACGTCAAAGAGTAAGGAAAAAACGCCCTGAAATGTCGAAGGACAAATCATGGGTTTTTCACCAAGACAATGCGTCTGCTCATTCCGCGTTATCTGTCAAGAGGTTCCTAGCCAAGTACAGCATCTCAGTGTTAGAACATCCACTTTATTCACCAGATCTTGCACCATTTGACTTCTACTTGTTCTCTAAGGTGAAATCTACATTAAAAGGGACAAAATTTGAGTCTGTGGAAGCTGTAAAAGAGAAAGAGGCATGTGTCCTCAAGGAGCTGACAGAAGATAACTTCCAGCACTGTTTCCAACAATGGATAATTCGCATGGAGCGTTGTAGGGATAGAGAAGGAGCGTATATTGAAGGTTACATTAAGTGATTATGTATAAAATTAAAATAAAATTTTTTACAACGTCAGTCTCGTTATTTAATAGCCACACCTCGTATTTTCTACAATTTTTTCTTAAATTTAGTTAACGTTTTCCTATCCTATATATTGTTCTACTCATCTTCTCACAATCAAGGATTAGGCTTCCGCCTGTTCCAACTCACAACAGCGACAAACTGCTGAATTATTGGCATCTTTTGCGTGGCCTCCCAACATCTCTCCTCCCTACCGGTCTGTATTGCAAAATACTAAGGGGGTTCCTTCCCTCAGGTATTCTCTCTACGTGCTTCCTCCATCGACTACGATATTCTGCAGTCTTTTCATTCAGGTTGTAAACATCCAGTTCCGTTCTTATGCCCTCATTTCTTAGTTGGTCCCTACAACTGCAACCCTTTGTTCTTCGCAGGAATCGCACCTCTGTCACCTGTACTCGACTCAGCTGTAGTCTGGTACTAATTCACGACTCACTTCCAAAGAGTAAAATTTTGGCAGCCATCACCTTGTAAAATTTTATCTGGGTTTCTTTTCTTGTTTCCTGCCTTGGGTTCTGCTAATATAACCGCACACTGCTAGGAATTTGCTAACTTTCTTCTCTATGTCCAAATACTTCTTCAAGCACTACATCATCTACCAAAATTTTAGACCTGGTAGGATATTTACCTTTAAATGCCATTACCTTTGACTTTTTTACGAAAACACTGAAATTATATTTTTTGCATAATTCATTTAAAACAAATACCGATATATGAAGCTCATCCTTACTATGTATTGTTTAGAATTATAAAATTTAGAAAAAGCACGAATCACACAATAGATGACTCTCACCGATTACAAAGTCAATAGGTCATTTCAGATATTGTATATCCATCATTAGCGTGTTATGTCATACTGACGAAAGTGTGCACACACTATCACATGATACATGATAAATCATGATATCCGAAAGGATCTATTGACATTTTTAATTGGATAAGAGTCATCTGTTATGTATTTGGTGTGATTTTCTATATTATTCCTGCAACGTGAATAAATTAGCATTGAACAATATTTTAATATAATTTGAAGTAAAATAAAGAAAATCTCTTTGTTTTACATATTGTTGATAAAAAATTGTGTATTAATTTGATTAAACTGCTGATAAAATTGTTTTCGAAAGATATGAACTTTATTGAAAATTTCATTGATCCAATAAAATTGTTTAATTCATAAGTTTTACGTAAATCAAATAGCTGAAATATTTCAAAATGAAATTTTTGTATCATCTCCGACTCAAAATTTTTATCGGACAAATACAAGTTAACAATTTCGGCCTAAATATGTCAGCAAAAGGAAAATTTGTGTTCGACTAGACTAAACTTCTTAAAAGTCAATAAGAAATTATGTCTTTTGCTGATAACGAATAGCTGCATCATTTTTATTCCACAAAACGTTTAGTTCTTTCTGGATAATGCAAAAGTTACATTCAAAACTCTCATAATAGCTTTTTATAATTTCCTGATGTTATTTAGTTTTACACCTAATGTTAGTCTACTTTACTGTGATCATAATTATTTTGGTTCAGTATAATAAATTTTATTAAGATTTAGCAATATTATGTGATTCATATGATGAATATTTGCCCATAACGGGCACGTAAACTGTTAAATTTTGCACTCGATCTGTTGGTTCCAGGGCTACAAAAAATATTTCTGTTTCTTATCACATAGTCAACCAATTACATGACTGAACTATTTAAAAACAGAAGAGGTAACATCACACTTATATACCTGAATCACACTCCGATAAATACCTTGGAACGCATCTAGAAAAACGGCTAAATAAAACAACATATATAAAGAACAAAAGGAAACAATTAAATAAAAAATGTAAACAATTTTATTGGATTCTAAGAAAACCATCAATACTACATTAAACAATAAATTACTATTGAATAAAACTATTCTCAAACTCATTACGTTGTATGGAATGTAATTACGGAACTCAGTAGACCATAATCTAATAAAACACATTTATATAAAGAGCAGATTATATAAAACAAAATAAAGGACATATGGAATTTAACTGTAGGGTACATCCAGTAGTTCAAATGTAAACATATTCAAAGTTAATTTGTTTTCAATAAAGTTATTTTAGTTTGTGCAGTTTACCTTGGGACCATTAAATCTTATAAGGGAAATTGAAGTAACTGTTTTAAAATATTATAGAAACTGTAATCTAACCAAAATGTATAGGTCTATAAGAAGTTATTAATCTTATCGATGAGTTGTGTTCATAATTCAAAAAAGAAAATATGGAAAATAACGATACCGTATTTTAGGCATAAGTATCATATCACACAAAGAAGTTTTATATTTTTGTTACATTTTATCAAATCATGGGTGACGCATTCTCGCTCCAACAGTTCAGAGTGTAAGTAAAGATAGAATATAACAATAACCCCAACACGAAGGAAGGTGTCAAAGGAAACAAATCTCAAAGTGCTTTGTATCAGAATCGAAACCAATTGCCTGCCATTTGACTCTTTTCTAAAAGGCGCATGCTTTGTCGCTACGCAACCAAGTGCGATAATCTAATTTAGCAATCAATTCAAACGAGAAGAAAGAAAATTTCTTCTAAAATAAAAATTTGTTGAAATTGGTACCCAGTCATTCTTTTTTCTTTTGTATTTAATTTTTATTATGGTACTGTACAATGAGCTGCACAATTTCCGTTCATAAATTGCATATTATATTGCCCGTGAGGAATTTTACATTCAGGAGAAGAGCTACTCAGTGGTACATTCCCCGTTTTAAAGTATGGGTTGTCCGTTATTCAGACCAGTAGGTCTCTGATCCATTTTCGCTTTAAAAGACGTACAATTTGGAAGTTCCTAGTAGCTTGATCATGGGCTAGTTGGTTTTTAGTTATGGTTATTAAGTCGATCGCAAAATTTACTGTAGGAGCACTCGATTAGTTCCTTCACTGTTGCAAGTTTGAAACCATTTGAAGATTTTATTGTTTACATGCAATGCAGCACCAGAAGCAAGTCTTCAAAATTCTGATTGAACGATCTAGATCAACTTTAAATTATACTCTTTGCCGCCGTTTTAGAAAGCTGAATATAAGTCCAGATTGGTCACAAAACGGTTTTGTAAATCAAAATTTTGGAACAGAGGTTCAATTTTGATCGATGGTTAATTAAGCAGAAGAGTAGCTTCTAGTAACAGTTCAATCGAAAAATGACATTAATTTCTGTTATAAAAACACTGAATATAAGGGAAAATTAAAGCAAGTTTATGTTACAAAGAAAAACAAAACAACATGAAAAATTACATATGGAATTTTAGGCGTAAAACATTTCTAAATTTTATCATTATTTGAGCAAAAGGTACACCTATATAATTCTGTTTTTTTTGTTGTTTCTCTGTTTTAGAATGTTAGGTTTGAAACGATCCCTAGGTATTTTCAAAATGCCTCTAAATGAAATACGCGTATTATGTGTATTTCATTTAGTTCAATAGCAATAAAAAGGATTTTCATGAAGTTGTTTTTCATACTATAGCAGGTCTGTAAAATACATGTGAGTTGACCCAGCTACTAAGGCAAAAATCTAATTATTTTTCTATTCGTGTGAAGGAACAAGTACAGTACAATACAAAATTTATTTACAAGACGTGTGTTTAGTTTGTATTACAATAAAGGTACAATGGATGCGAATTAAATTGCGTCTCCTGAGTCACCGTCTCTTCGCTGTAAGTAGAATCCTCGAGGCTACCTTTGTCTAGAGCATTCCTTTAGGAACAGTAAGAGATACAAGCAAACACATCCTTTCTTAGAGCAGCTTTACGCTGGGACAATTGTATCCCAACGGATTGGCCCACTACAGCCACAAGCGCACTCCACTATTGAGATGAACCTGGATAGCAACAAGGATCTTTTCAAGCACTAAATCTGGATTATATTATAAATTATATACACGTTAAACTTCAACGAAAATCTGTATTAAAAGTTTCTTATCTGTTTATTTTCTTTGAACATTAAGAAAATATACGTTATTTTATTTTTTGTAAATTTTAAATACATGAATACGAATTGAACACCCAGGTTTTTAATAACAAATATGAGAAAACAAATATCTTTTAACATTGTATTTAAAATACTATAATGATTTGTAATTCATAAGATACAACTTAATTTATTACTGAGTATGTGTAATTTCTAAATCGCTTTTTATTTTATAAACTTCATTCACCGGACGCATTGGCGTCGTTGGTAACGTGGTCGCTTCTCATCATGCGGTCCTGGGTTCAAATCGCACTCAGGTACGGCATATTTTCATACGTTACAAAAAAACCATTTAACCCTTATTGCATAAGGTTACACCCCAAGGTCGACGCTAATGACCGTTGCAGTTGATGCGACGTTAAAAAATAAATGAAAAAACAATTTCATTACAACTTATAATTTTGTTCGACTTAGGGAATGGATTTTTCTTTTTGACTGCTTTTTGTGTGTTTAAAAACCTTTAACTACATGTATTTCGTCGCTAAACCCTCATGTCTGTAATCTATCCAATTTAAAACAATATGCAACCCTATGACCCCATGAGATGAACATGATTATGTACGACGTAAATGAGGTGTAGTCTTTCACCGACACCGGCTGACCATTATTAACTTGTAAAATTAATAAAAAAGTGTTGCTATTTCAGTGATGACACTTGCTATTTTATATCTATTAATTAATTTTTAGCTAAGATTTATATTTGTGGCTTATTTTATTCTATAGGACAAATTTTAGACTATGTGAGGTGACTTCAGTTGTTTCTGGAAGCTCCTTTTGTGGCCTACATTCTCAAGATTTGTTCACTTCAGGCCTTTCTCCTTTCTTCTGTCCAGCACGTGTTCTGTTTTTGCTCTTCATGGAAGCCCTTAATGTCAGTAATTAGTTTTCTTAATTTGGTCTGATTCTAACCTATATTTTTTTGATTTATTCAGGTTTTCTTAATATCATTTCTGACTTCTTTAAACTATTTATCCGACAGCTTAGGTCTATTATTTAGTATTTTAAAAATCTGTTTCAAACGGTTGTCATCCATTCTATACAGGTCCCCCGTAAAATTGTCGTCTTATATTTCTAATAGTTTCCATTAATCATTAATTTTCCTTGTATAGTTTTTCTCGTCCTCGTAACCTACTTTGTCCGTGTACTACCTTCCAACTCATTATCTTGCGGAGGATCGTTCTCTCAACTTTTTCTGCTTCTTTTATACCATTCTTCCCAGTCATTCTAAGGTGCTCGCTTGCGTACAGACACGCAATGTTTATCTCAGAATTATAACTTTACTTGAGTCTTATTTATCTTTAAATCGTCAAAAAAAATTGAGAAACTTTCTTAGACATTCAGCCCGTTGAAGTCGTCGTGTAAAGTCTTGTTAGATGAATTTGAGTTTTATTTATTAACCTTAATATTTAATTCTTATGCATATAACACTTTCGTCAACTAAAAGTCTGTATTTTACGATGTATATTTCAAGAATAGATGAATTGTATTTCAATTATATGAAGTTTTTATTTCAGAAATTGTTATGAAAAATTCTTGTTAATACATTTTACTGATAAAGATACATATTTTATTACCCTCTGTTAGCTGTCATTACTCTGTAAAGTAACCTTAACGTCTTTAACCATTAAAAAATACACTCAGCGGTAAACACACCACATTTATCTACTAGTATTTTCTTAAATTGTAGAGATAGAGTATTTTGTGTCATCTTCATAATTATATGCATTAAACACATTAATTAATCATATATCCTCAGGTTTTGAAATATTTTACATAGCGTATTTATCCACTCACATCTTCAATTGTTTTTATTTTTACGAGATATGTATTGAATTTGTTTACCTAGATAAAATAACCGTTAAAAATATTTGGATTAAATTTAACAATAATGTAAACATCATACTATATTTTTGTTTAATTTGTTACTAAAAATATTGAATTTATGTATAAATAAAATTTTTAAGAACAGTTTGAAATTCCATCGTTATCTAGATTAATTTTGTAGCAATGCAAATTACTTTCTACATCAAGATAAGATGTATTCACTAAATTTCAAATTTTGTAAATACCTGAACAGCAGTTAATAAAATAAATAAAATGGTTTTAGAAATTTATTTATACCAATGTGAAAATGGTGAACAAATTGTAGAATTTGTTATTCTATTCAAGTATCGAAGTCATCAAAAACTTTTCCAATAATGTTGATCATAAAATTTTATTACCCTACGTAAATGTAAATTTCAAATACGTTTTAGATAGGGATCGTCCCTTCTATTAGATTCGTAGTAATATTCTAGCAAAAGTACATCGGTTGGATCAAACTGATGAATAATAATTTAACGTTATACATAATTTAATATACGAAGTGTGTTCACGTATCTGCATATCTCCCTTCCTCTCAGAATTTCTGAAAGTAAATCAGTTTTATTAACCTGTAGAGTTACAAATACGTGTTGAATATTATGACTTCTGTTGCTACATATAGATAATAAAATTTATATATGTTTAAGTGAATTTTTCTATTAATATTTCCCCTAGCGATCGAACAAATTCAAAGTTGTATTTTTTCTACTTCAGAAATATGTCCAGTGGAGTAAGTTTAAAACCTTAAAGAATTAACGACATTAAGAATAAAATATAAGAGGAAAATATCGACGAAAACATTTTGGATTAAAGATTACTGACTTTCAGAGCCACCACGAAGAGGAAAAAAACGTGAATGATGTAATAAAGAAGAAAAAGTATTTTGAAAATTTGTGTTGAAGAGTAAGCTTTTGGAAATAATAGTCGATTGAATTAGTGTATGAAATCACCGTAAACGGCAGGAAGCGTGCGCATAAAAGTTACACTTGCATTAGAAAAACACACCGAATTAAAAGAACACAAGGATTTATACAACAGAAAATAGCAACAGTATGCAAAAAAAATATCAATAAATTTTTAATCTCAACAGATTTACAGAACTTTCACTGGAAGTCGGCAGTGGGACAAATCAACGTGATTCTCAAACATTTTACCAATGAGATCTATGATCTATATTAAAAATCACTATAATTAAGTAAATTTGTTAAACATTGTCCACCGTTTAATAACTTTTTTAATTTTATTATGAACAAAACTATTAAAAAACCCACCAGAAACAGTTAAAGAATTAATAAAGTCACTTACCAACTGATAAGTACTTTCGTGGCTTTACCACATCATCAGCTCGTCACAATACTTAAAATTACGCAATTATAACATTTATTTTGTCAGAGATGTTAACATTCTCTGTATGTAATTAATTTTACAGGAATAAATATTTATTTATTAGTTTTATTATTTAAAATTTACTACGTCAGTTTAGCCAGTCCAATTATGCCACTGATTTTGTACTCTGTTTGCAGGTCTATTAATTTAAACTTCGTTTTAAATTTATATATTTTGTAAAAATTGTCCAATATATCAACTTCTCTATTTTAATTGTTTGTTTCTAATATATCCAAATTATTTTTTTACTGCTTAATATTTTTTATTGCTTAGAATAAATGTTCGGTAATATTGGATAAATGTATATTTTCCTTTTCGTAATCATTATAAGTTCAGAAAACTTCTGCTGAACGATCTGGTGGTTTTACTTAAATAATTTTTTCGCAATCAATACAATTTATTTTATAAATATAATAAAAACATTAAATAATATATTAATTAAAACAAGTAGTACAAAAAACGATCCGGCAAGTAAATATCTATGAATAATAAATATTGGTGATACCATTACCAGGCGTTCAATTCGGTTGTAAAATTTATTATTGAAATTAGTGAAATACATCAAAAGAAATAAAGTAGTTAATATAAAAAAATTGTTTCAAAGTATATTTAAAAAAACCTAAACTAGACTGAGAAATAAAGCTCACGACGTAAGCTTAATTCTCTGTAGCATTAAACACTGATTACGTACGCTGATAATATTTTTAATAGTTCAACAGCAGTTCTAACTCTTTAGTATGGGATTGAAACTTGAGTTCTTTCAGGGAAAAAGGAAGTTGCAATTGGAAACTGCGGAGATGTTATTTACAAAGAGTCAAGTTTTGTATTTTTTTTTTTAATTTTATAAACTGGTACGTTAAGGTCGGTAGTTAGTTTGCGTTGAGGTAATACTGTTCAGTTTTCTCCTATTAATTAATGGGATTACTAATGTGGTATTTGATTATTCTGTTTAGTAGTTCTTATCGGTACATGTTTTATTTTATTGGCATTATACTACTTATATAAAGTTTTTAAGTTAAAATATAATTAGTGAGAACCTTTCTTACAATAATTAAAAATATATGATCGAATGACATTCTGTGTTTGTTAAATTTATGTACCTATATTTATACGTTCGATTTGAATGCCTAACAAGGTTTAAAAATAGTTTTTGGGACAGCGTAAGAGTCACAAAGTTTTCCAGAAAGTGACGCACAGAGGAGGAGATGATAAAGAAGAAACGGGAGAAGGAGGAAAAGGACAAAAACAACAAGAAATAATTTAAGAATTTTTTTGTTTAAAGATTTAATTAACATTAAGTGGTTACACAATTTTAAAATGCTGGAATCCGAACCAACACATATCTTTCTTTATAAATTAAAAAATTGAAAATTGGGGCATATGTTTTTAATAAAATATTTTCCTGCAGAGAAACTCATACAAAAATGAGTTCTCTCACATATTAAACGAGTTTGATGAACTGGAATGAAGGTAATAATAATAATGGTTATTTTCGGAAAAAAATTCCTAAGCAATAATGAAAAATGTGTCAATACTTTCCATGGAACTTTTTAATTTTATTGCTGGTTTTGTAGCATACAGTTTTAGACACAAAAACGTAGTATAATCTTTATAAGTTGCGTGGTTACATTCTGTGGAGAGATGATTAATTTATTCTTTTTGTTACGATTGATATTTTCTGTTTGTTATTTTAAAAATCTTTAAAATTTCTGTATAATATATTAGGATGTACAAGACTCTTCATACTCACCAAAATAATGAAAGATACAGTATAACATTTCAACAAACAAGACAAAAGTCAGGGCATTCTATGGAAAGACCCAAATAAGTTCCAAAATTGTAATTAATGGACACATACCACTAGATCAAGTGACCCACTATAAATACCTTGGAACTGATGTCTAAAATGAAGAAGACTGTGGTGTGAGAAATAAACTAACCAAATTTTATCAAATATGTCGGACGATTTATAGGACACTGAGCTGAGGCATAAGACAGAACCCTAGGCAAGGTTAAAGTTTTACAAGACAGTGACAATTCCAGCCTTGATATGGCAGCGAAGCATGAGAGTTAAGAAGAGAGAAAAAGAAACATTCAAACTGTAAAAATGAAATTCACAAGGCCTGTCAAGGGTTGTACACGACTAACCAGTATCAAGAATGAAGATATAAAGCAAGAATTGGGAATTTTTCCACTTAATGAAGTAAATTAAATTACCCGATGGGTCGATCATTTAAATAAAATGCCAGAAAGCCGCTTACCTGGTTTAGTAAGAAGGGTAAACCAATAGGAAGAAGAGATGTTGGAAAACCGGAGAATAGATGGGTATCGAATAGGCAGAAACGCCTAATAACTTATGACGTGAAGAAGAGGAGGAAGGAAGTAAAAGGGAAGAAGAAGGTTTGATGGAGATGGAGGAGGGATGGAGGAGGGATGGGTTATGAGGAGCGATGGGGGAGAAGAGGAGGAGGAGAACAGCAAATCACTATTTATTTAATTAATTTATTATTATTTATATTAATTTATTACTAATAAAGCAAATCACTATTCCACGATCGAAGAAGGTACAAGCAATTAAAAAATTTGGTACCATCATCAGGTACTTATCCCAACAAACTAAAGACTACATAGAGGTCTAGCCAATAACAGCCAAGGTTGAGTGTGAGGTTGCCCCTTCGCTAAGTCACACTCTGTTCCACCGAACTCCAGCTGACTTTTTATTAGGCTGTCATCCATAAAGGAACCAAAACGTGACAACGCAGGATACGATTAACGGAAGTCAATTGGCTCTGTGCTGTGATCTAGGTCACTATGCTTCGCCTTCATCTGCAGTCTCTAGTTTGTTAGGGTAAATGCAAAATTTTAAATAAAATATCTAGTGATTTAACGTAGAAATTTAATACACAAATATCTTAAAATTAGTAAATAACATTCATCTAATACAATAATTTAAGACATACTACGTTTTATACGTTCTAATTTAAAAACTAACTTTGTTATTTCTAATCTCAAAAAACTTTTTACTATCTCAGTAGATAAGGTAGGCACACTAATTTCCTGAGCTGGTGATGAAAGAGATGAATGAAAGTGAGAGAGTGGGTGTTGGTCGGTGTCAGCGAAAGGGTGATTAGGCTACGGTTCCCTGCCACTTTAATTTTTTTTAACCCGATATTTCCCTTGTAGTATTATATAAATTGTTCCGAGGGAGGTGGAGGGTTGTTTGCTGATGTCGGATCAAGTGGCCAGGCGGTGGGTTTTTGGTTGGTAAGGCGGTTGCGGCCTCCTTGGGGCTGGACCAGGACACCTCAATTAAGTCCTCTAGACTACTTCCCCCATCGTGAGGGAGTGAACATGAGTATTTCTCGCCGCCTCGGATAAAATAAAAAAAAATTAAAAAACTTATATAAAAATTAATAATAAATGTTATTTCGTTATGATAATATAAACGGAATAATTTCAATATTGATTAACAGGTTCATTAGGCTAGTAGATATATTTGAAAAGTATTTTCTACTGGGCTACTTTCATCTGTAATACGCACGAACAAAATATTCCTTTGTATTCAATTTATAAAATAAAGCAGAATGTTTGCATTATAATGTTAAAGAACAGATTTTAATTTTGGCTATGTATATTACGTTCGATTTCTGTTTTTAATTCGTATTATACTTCCCTTTGTCTGCCCATAATAAACAGGTGGAGTGTCAATTATTTGCACTCAATCTGTTCGTTGCAGGGCTAAAATAAATAGTTCTGTTTCTTATCACATGGTTAGCCAATTAAATGACTGAACTATTTAAGAACAGAAGAGGTAGAGGTGTTAAAAATACTAGTCAGAGTTACCTCCTCTGAAAGTAATGAATTTCACTATACAGCCAGACCCTGTGGTGAATGAAGTGAAGGTGTTATATGCAGAGCGAGAAAAATGTGCTTTTCAGAGGGCCCGGCATGCTGATAAGCATACTTTTCCACTCAGTGAGGAAGGCAATTGTAAACCACCTCACTCCTCGTTTTACTTAGTAAAACCTCTACGGGTTCAAACCAGCCTTTTGGCTGATGACATAAACAACACTTCCCTTTGTAATATTTTAAATAAAATATAATAGAAGATTGTAAGGTTGAATTTGTTTCCAATTATTACTAATAAGTTACTATATTAAATCAGCTAGAAGTATTTTAAACAGGACTTTTTATGTTATAATAAAATAAGTTTTCTTTGACATCATTATGACATTATTATATCTTTCAGTGATGCAGTCAGGATTTTGTTCTTTGGTGATTAAGTTTCATTTTTTACACTTGATTTTTAAATGTATTCTTTTATTGTATCTCATTATATCAGTTGAAATAATATGTTAAAAGAGGATGGTAAAAGAAAACAGGATAAAAAAATTGGTGTGAAACACCCACACGATTTCTCTTCTTAATGTAAATAATTAACACGATAATCATGAGTACATATTGAAATATAAAAAAACATAATCTAATTTTAAACATGAGTGATTGACACTAAATGAAAATCAACCTCTGTTCGAATTAAAAATACGGAAAATCACTAATTGACGGTAAACTAAGCTCTTAAGAAAAAATTATGTTTGAAATAAAAGTTGTAGGTTTTTAATTTCTATAACTTTGATTGTATACACCTCCGTCGTAAAATGTCTAAGGCCGCAATCTTACAAAATCTAATTTTACAGACTTCGATGAACAAAAAAAGAAAATCACTATTTGATGCTTAACTAAGCGTTGAAGAAAAGAAAGATTTTTTTGGACACTTTCAATTGAAATTTAGTATCTGTTATTATATTCATAAAAAAAATTTAAATCTGAATCTAATGTTCCAAAACTTAATTTACTTTAAGGAGCATGTAGTCATCACCACAGACCTACAGTTGGCCGAGAAGAAACGTATACAAGCAATTCAGAACAAGATTCTAGAACGATAACGCAATTACCCTTTTACATCACAAACTCAATGTTGCACAAAGACTTACAAATCCCATACGTAATTGATGTCGCGAAACAACTATACAAGATGATGCATGACAAATTTGAATTACATGACAACCCTGTCATACAAAACATGTACACTAGGGCGATACCGGGCGCTCAGCGCAGACGTTTGAAACGCCTCTGGACAAGAGAAAAGATAGATTAAAATAAAAGTTTTAGGTTTTTTCTAAAACTTTTCTACATTTTACACTAAAATGTAGCCATAATATAGCTACAATCTTTAAAAAAACACATTTTTCATCACTAGAGCACAACCTCTAAAAAAATTGCAGCAGGTACGGCGCTTACCCTATCTTATAGGAAATAAAAAATGAATAAATGAGGTAATTTTTGAAAAAATCGTAGAAGCCGTTTTTGAGAAAATCGCACGTGTTAACTACTATTTCCGGCTCACCGATTTTAATGGAAATGTTCATGTTGGGTCCCCTAGTATTACCTAATTTAAGTTTCAAGTTTCAACTTCGTACGCTATTCGTTTCTTGAGATTTTTTCACACAGACACACATGCAGACCAATCACTAAAACCATGTTTTTTGGGTTCAGATGGCCTTGAAACGTACATTTCCGGTAAAAACTCGATTTCAAAAATATTTATGAAAACACTACTACCCGACAACAATACCTTCAAAAAATAATAACAATACTTTCTTAATAATAATAACAATACTTTGTTTCTCGATTTACAATGTTGTTGTTGTTCAGGTCAACAGCCGAAAGGCTGGTTTGAACCTGCAGAGGTTTTACTAAGTAAAACGAGAAGTGAGGTGGTTACAATAAAAAGTAATGAATAATATTATAAAATGTACTGTTTTTATTTGAATTGCAAAACACCAGGTGGACTTCGTTGGTAAAGTTAAGACATGATGAAGTAACAAAAAGGTATACTTACAAGTAATCTTTGAATAATTCAATCCAACTTAAGTAAGGCTTGAACGAAAAGTAAAGCTTTAATACAAAGTTCTTTCAGATTCGATAAAGTTTTCAAAACTTTATAGATTGACTCAACTGACCGACCGACGGGAATTTTCTCTGAATGTTTTTACTTGGTTTGAATAAATTTACTTTTACCTGAACAAAATCAATCTTCTGTTTGATTAGCATGCTGTACTGTTTTTAAAATATAAAGTTATTGTACGACTTTCCAGACAAAGAAATTCTGTTTTATAAAACTTATGTTATATTTATATGAATAAAATGAATTAATTATCTGTATGCAGAAGTTCCCGTAAATAAAATATTGAAGTGTTTTGTAGACAATGTGCTAATTATTTAAATATTATACATTTAAATGTTTTTAAGCAACCTTCTTATCAGTTTTTAAAATATCTGAAACAAGTTAAATAATGATATGATTCATTCAAACATTATTATCTGAATTAATTTTGTTTCTGTATTTTAGTCGCAAATAGTGGCAGTGTATAATCGCAGCCTTTGGTATTTATTATTAAGACCTCTTCCGTGGTGCATTCGTTCGGGTGTTATGTTGCTAAACGGAAGATCGCGGGTTTGATTCCCCATTAGAAAATGTTAATACGTTAAATTTCACTGACTTCATTCCTTAACACACCGTAGTTGCTACTGCCTAAGTAGCTGATGCGATTTTTCAGTAAAATATTTAAAAAAGTATTTAATAGGGTTTAATCTTATGAATATCGTGTGATATCTTGCAAGGGAATATCATCCAGGGGTAAATCTCTGCTTACTCTCTTTTTCTCTCTCCTCCTTGAATTTATTCCAATATTTTTAAACTGGAGAAAGTCAACGAATTCACGTATTTAGGAAAAATAATTTGTAAAATGTTGGAAATCAATCGGTTTCTTTCAAAGCGTTAAAAGATTAGTTTAGGATCAAAAGTTCAATGTACTTATTTTTTTTAAATTAGGTTTAATTCATATTTCTTGCCAATACAGACTTGTGCAACAGAAAACATGGACACAAGGCAGCGAGTAGAATGTAGGCGAAGAAGAGACAGAATGATAAAGACGGAATTTCGGAACTACTGGAGGTGGACAATCTGATAAGAAGAGTTGGACATACAAAACTACGATGGTTGTGTCATATCATAAATGACATGCCATGAGGCTGTAGGATAGTAGATTACTAAAAAAGATGATTTACTTCAAGATGGAAGGAAAAATACCAAGAAGCAGACCAAGGGTGAAATGGATGAATTCACTTATGAATGAATATTGCGAAAAACAATTGATGCCAAAATACCAATGGAGGAAAGATAGATAGTTCAGCTATAGGGTAGTGAGAGGTGGAAGTTGTGTTGAGCCTGACCACAGGAAACTTTGAAAACCGATATAAAGAATACTAATGATTTTTCCTCTCTCTTGTAAAATGAAATTATATGCTTTTTCAAAATTAAACAAGAAATATTTTTCGTATATATTGTAGATTAACAATCCAACTTGTAAGTTACATCGTATTGTCACGGTAGAATATTTTAAATTAGACCTTAATTTAATCGAAAAATTAAAAAAAAACATAAATGAATTTTTCTCTCATAATAACCTGTTCAGGATTATGGGTTGATTTTTTAAAATTTGTGTGCTCAATTTATCAGTAGAAATTCATAGTTTACCGTATCATTAATATTAATTAAACATCATTAACATTATTAACATCATTATGCAGCCTACATTTTATATTAAAACCTTCGTTTTTATAAAATAATTAACAACTCTTTATAAGAAACCAAAAATAATTTTTAATGTTGAAAAACACAATAGTAGTTGATTATTTTTAGTATTATCAAAATTCACATTAAGGTTTCTTTGTTAAGTTAGTGTTCACTTTAATGAAGGTCTTATATTCACAAAAGAAAATCATTTGGGACCATCAGCCATTAGTTCTTACTTCTGTGGCTAGGTAGACATTTTAAATTACAACCCTTGATTATTTAGATTTCGGTCATCATCATTTGCGGTTACAGCGTTACTTTTTGTTCTTTGCACATTATTTTTTATCTTATCGTTCACACCAAGATGCTGTATATTTTCTTCTTTTTTGCAAGGTGTCTAGGACTTGATTTGTATATTTGCTTCCTCGTAATTTTCATATCTTTTTTAAAAGACTTCAACGTTTCGATATCATTTAGTTAAAAACTTTTTAATCTATTCACTCAGTAACTACTTAAAAATTCAACTAACAAAGCAGCATATTTAGTGATTTATACAATTAAATCTACATTATACATTTTTTAATATATAACTGAACTGAAAGAAACTAAACAATCTATAATCATGCTTAGTTAAGTGGGTTACATCCTGTAAAATTAAAAATAAAACTTTATTTTAAATTGAAGAAAACTGTAATTGAATCGGTCATTTCAAAAATCCCGTTTATAAAAACAAACTAACTTATGGAAAAATTTAAAAAACTGGTAATTTACTACGTTTTAATAGAAAACCAATGTATTAAAAATATAAATTTTAAAAAGGGCTGTCGCCTTTAGTATCAAATGGATACTTTATTCTTTTTAAAGACAAGTCACTTGTTAAAAACTATTGAAAATTTTGACTTAGTGTTTCTGAAATAAATTGGAGTAAAATACTAACTTACATTGTTTTCTATAAAATATGTTGCTAGACCAGAAGAAAAAAGTGTTGCACAATAGTATTCATTTATTTATATCACTAGTGACTTCAAATGGCTTTCTGCAATAATAAAAATTGAAATTCGTAACTTTAAGAAAGAAAAATATTCGTTTTCATGGCCATTCAGGTTCATCATCGTCGTCACAAACAGTAATGATCTCCCTTAAAATAATTTTTGCATAGAAACTTTGTATAGCCTCTTCCAGTAGAAAGTAGATCTCAAGCGTTTAGAAAATATCCTTTTTCAACTTTTTAATTAGAAGGAATCACTTTTTACACTTTAGGATAACCTTATCTTAGTGTTATTGTATGTATTACGGAAAACCATACTTATGTGATTTTTGTAGGGATTTATATTCAGTTAGTCCTAAAGTGCTCTAAGAAAACATGCAAATTTTTGACTTTTTGGCTTTCTGAAATGATTGATTCCAATTATAATAAAACAATTTATAAAATAAATGAATCTATAATATTAATAAAACAAAAATAATGTCTGTTCCCTTCTGGGCACTGTCAAATGCGGATATATTTTTTTAAATTATTCACTGACCCCTCCGAATTAATTCGCACAATAGCACTAATTTATTCTTAGCTAACAACTGCACAAAGGCATTTACAGTTAGCCATGTTTTCTCGCAAAGACAGTCACATGTAATAATCAAACTACCGACTGCCACTACAATATTATCACCCATTATGAAAATTATTCGAAATTCCACGAAAGCAACAAACAACCTGTAAATTCAACGCAAAACTAGTATTATTTTACCTGGATAAATTCCCAAGGCCTTTTCCTTCAGAAAAAATTCTCTACATCGCCGGGTTGAATATTGGTAGAGGAAATCCCGGAGGCTTTTATCTTGAGAATTTTATTTCACAATGTTCTGTATCAGTCTTTTTCGTATTGAGCCAATTTTAGATCACGTAAGGTGACTTTAGAAAGTTTCTTTATTTCTGGAAGCTCTGTTTGCCGCCCATACTCTCAAGATTCGTTCTCTGTAGGAGTTTATTCTTTCTTTTGTCCATCCTTTGTTAATTTTTATTTTCATGGAAGCCCTTAAAGTCCGTAATTAGTTTTCTGAATTTGGTTCGGTTCATTTTCTCGGTTAATTCCGGTTTACTCAATATATTTTCAGACTCTTTTGAAGCATTTATCCGATACCTTAGTTCTGTTGTTTTTTGAAGCATTTATCCGACACCTTAGTTCTGTTGTTCAGAGTATTAAAAATTTGTTTTGTCAACCGTTTTTCATCCATTCTTTACAGGTATTTGTAAACTTTTCGTCTTATTGTTCTAATCGTTTCTGTGTCGCATCAGTGTTATTAATTATGAAATAAGATGCAAACTTAAATAAACGAGTCCCGCCTCCATAACGACCAGTCAAATGATACTGAACTTTTCGATGTTGCCACCAGAATAGTAGCACCATCTAAACTTTAATAAAATAATATTTTTATTTTTACTTGGAAAATCTCGTTGCTTTTACTTATGTTTATTTTTGTATTTATTTCAGAATACCAAAAGTATCCTCTTTACAATCATGTAAAAAGTATTCAAATCTCTTTGGTAGAACTAGGTCTTTAAGGTCAAATAAAATTTCCATAAAATACCTGGACCGGATTTAGCGTTTTAATATAAATAATAATTTATTTTTATTATATACGTGTACACACACTTGTAATCTCCCTTGACCTATATTTTGTACAAGAAAATTCCTTTATTATTGGCTAGTTGATCAAGTTAAATATTTGTAACTAAATGGTTGAGTTAATATAGTTATTAAATTTCTTGCTGTTAATTTTTTCTCTAAAAAATAATTAACTTGGAAGCTAAATGAAGTTTATTGAATCCTAGCCAATATTCTCTCTATTGAGAACATTTTGAAAGTTTACTTCGTTAGTTAAGTTATAAAACTTACCCAGCACACAAACTTACTTTGGTCAAACGATGGCATACTCAAACAATTTTACTTGGACGACCATTGACCGGTTCGAGAATAGATATTTGCTTTAATATGCATTGAACAGTTAATTTGACTTTCGTAAAATTATTAAACTATTTTCTTCCTAAAGTATTTCTATTGAATAGCCTTCCAAAACGGTTTTTAACCACCTTTGTGGTCCAATTGTTAGAGAGCTAGATTGCACTCCACACTGCTAAGTGGAAGATCCTGTATTCAACTCTTAGCTAGCACAATAAAACAATCAATAACAATCAATAAAACAATCAATTCTGTAGCAAAACCTACAGTAGTGATTAATAACTAAAATAGTTAATCCTTTTATAAACAAACTAAAAAAACGTATTATCTTCATTACATTATTATGCTACAATCTATGAGAATTTTTTTAAGTCAGAATTTCTATTAGTCTTAGTTATTTTCGATAAATAAATATTGCATTTTACTTTTTCTTCTTCTTCTATCAAAGATTAGGCATAAGCCTATTCCGAACTCACAAACCATCCGGTACTTATACACAAACACGAGGTATTCCAACTCGTACATCTCGACTACTGCCATCTTATTCGAGGTCTTCCCACCTCCCTTCTTCCAACTGAAACATATTATGTCACTTTTAAGGGTATTCTCTCTTCTGGCATTCATTCCAAATTTTGCCTCCATTGGTTACGGTACTCCTCCACTTTTTCATTCAGAACTATTTTTACATTAATCTTTTATTCATTTATTGTTATTAATTTTAATATTATATCTTATTATTACCTACTATTATTACTACAATTATTTATTTTTAATCAATATAAACTTTTCTTATTATCAATTATCAATTAAGTATATTACATAATAATATGTTTTTTTTTTTAGTTTATAATGTTAAATCCTGTATGATTTGGTGCAAAGCACCCTTCTTTCGTTCTGGTTCAAGACTACTAAACTTTTATAACAATTTTCTTTGCATAAGAACAATGTTGTGACAATATAGAAAAGGGAGAGTATTCGAGAGTTTTCTTGGGGGACCGAGAATTTATAAGTGTTAACATAAATAAATAATAAGATTAATAGAGTAACAGAATAGTAATAGGGTAATACAGCAATAAATAGTGTTTTTTGAGAACAAATTAAGAAACATTATGTGTAATATAAATGGTCTTTTATAGTAAAGGTAGACCTGGCTTTTGTTGTCACCATTGTGAGAGTCGGGTGGTTACCTGTTTAGATAAATTTGTCTTTTTATAACACCTTTATTCGATCCTAAATTGTTTACTGTTGTTAAGATTTATCCAGAAGCCGTCAGATGGATTTTGTATTTTATTATTATATCGAAAATCTCTGTCTTTCCTCGAACTCTCCATTAGCCCACCTATTTAAGCGCCGGTTTGTTTACGATCGGGAGTCAATATTTGATTCATCTTCCACGAGTGCGCATTGCCTAGTGCTTAACGGTTACGTTTGGAATAGGCCAACGTACTGTGAATTACTCTCTATTGTTTAACGTCTATTTAATCTCTATCATTTCTGTAAGTAGTATTAAGTTAAATTAGTTAAGTTAGTTACTGTATTAGTTAATTATAGCCTAATTAGTTTGTTATTTATTAAGTTATTTCATTGTAATATACTTGTAGATTGTAGTCACTTATTTAATTGTAATTTTTAGTTGTAATAAATACTTGTAATTTTGAACTTTAGTGCGTTAATTATTTAATTTATACATATCCCAAAACGGACGTTAGAGATAAGTGTCACAATATAAACTTTAAATAAATTTTAAAATATACTAACCGTATAATCCTTAATAAATTTTCTTGAGTATAACATTAAATAAAATCTTTTAGACATCATTGAACTGCTTTTGTAACTTTAATTAAAATACAGTATTTATTTTCTTAAATTTTTATAGACAAGACATTTATGACCACACTGGTTCTCTACAAGTGGATTGTCTGCTACCATAATATGTCATTTATGCTAATATTTGTATCAACAAAATCAGATCATTTTTCAATGTATTATACAATACACAATGTGCATTGATTTCTTTTAAATGAGATAGCCTTTACTTTAAAATAACCTCCCATACAAATTATTTTTATGTTAACTATACTACTATTACTTTTTAAAGTTTTCTTATTTATATTTAGAATTAAGAAAAGAGTTACAAGGAGTTTTGAGTAAAAATTATTCTTTTTGGAGTATCGAAACCTATTGTTAAATGTATAACGTTCTTTTAATCTCTATAAACGTTTTAAGTACAGTACTTAAGAATTTAATAGCAGTTAAGAAAATCCCAAGGAAAATTTTAATTAAAGTTTATGAAAGGAGTTTGCAATAAAGTAAAATACAGTACTGTATTACGCTGGTTATGACGAGTTAGATATAAGAAAGATCCTACACACACTGTGTAGATTTCCTTCAGGGGAAAAAGCTGCCAAGCTTTTCTCTTCTTATGTAATAACAATATTTCTATTTCGTATAATAGTGTATACTGAAATGGGAAATCTTATAAAATACACGTTGCGTTGGTAGTCTTTTACAGATGTTTGATATTTTATATTGAAAAATGTGTATACATATATGTTTCGATATATATCTTGCATATTCACTCAATTTATTGGAAAGTACATTCATAATTCCAAAATATAATTTTTCTAGAAATATTTGAGTTCTAATAATAATAAATATATTTTAGTTAACTGGAAGATTCTCACAACACTCAAATGAAACAAAATTTATGATAAAAAAGCCATTTTGTAGCTTGTGTGGTTGCACAGGATAAAACCCTGAGGAACAACTAAATTCCAATATTGACATTATACGTACTTCGCGATAAACTTACTGGACTACGGCGAATATACTTTTAAAGGACTTACCATATACGACGTTGTAACATTTTTATTTACCGGTAAATGTTCTATACTTACCGTTTCTGAAGTCCGTCGCTCGCCTTAAAAATATCGTTCAATGTTCCGTTCGTATTTTAGTATATTTCTCACCGTAATTTAATTAAATAATGTTTTTCACTCAATTTTATTTCATAGGTCTATCTGTGACTTTATACTATGAATAATGATAAGATTATTATATTTATTTAACACATTTTCATAAATCAAACCGCACACAAACACAACCTTTCTCTTTAAACTGCCCCGGTCAACAGCACACCAAATCAAATATGCTATCGCTTATATTAATTACTTTTTGTTTGATAATTTTTAAAACTTTCAAATCAAATAAAAATTTGTGTTGTCAATATGTCTTTTAAACTTGTTTGATGATCTGCGTAGATATTTCTTTATTTTAAAATTTTAATAAATGTTTTATGTAAATTTTTAACAATCTTTTGATTCATTTAAACATAAAAACTTCTATCGCTAAAATAACAGCTGATTTTTAACTATTAGCCGAGATTAAGTTATTTTATTTATTAAATTAGAAATAAGATTTTAATTAGAATTAGCCAGTTTATTAATTTACAGAAAGTAAGAATTTAATTTTATAAATGTTTACATAAATATCAATAGTAGTCAGATAATAAATGCATGGTTGGCTAACCTGAATTAGGGTTATTATCACCTTGTACATTTGTAATACTGCAACGTGCTAAACGTTTTTTGTCTTTCATTTTTGTTACGGTTCTGTACATTGAGCTGCACAACTTCCGTATTTGATAATTAAATGGCGGTGGGGAATAGAACTTTAAGGAGAAGAGGTACCCAGTGATACATTCTCCGTTCAAAACTTCGGGTATTGTCCGTTATTCAGACCAAGAGGTCTCTTCTCCACTTTCGCTTTAAACGACGCACAGTTGGGAAGTTCCTTGTAGCTAGATCACGGGCTAGTTGTTGATTTCGATGGTCATCTAGTCTTTCGTGAAATGTACTATACAAGGACGCGGTTAGCTCCTTTACTGTAGGAATTTTGAAATCATCGTGGAGGGTTTTATGGATTACATAAAAAGGAGTGCCAGAAGCAAGTCTTAAGAATTTTGATTGAAAGGCCTGGATCGACTTTAAATTACTCTCTGCCTCTATTCCAAAGAGCTGGACTCCATAAGTCCATATTGGTCTTAATAGGGATTTTTATATTAAAATCTTGGAGCGGAGGTTTAATCTTGATTGAGGGTGCTAGACTTAAGTACAAAATTTGAATTATTAATCCTTAAAATTTACTTTATCTAAAATTTATTATATTTCATAATTAAGTTTAATTTCAACGAAAGGACACACACATAGCCTAATAGTATATCTAATAATATATCTATTAGAATAGTATAATAATAATATATATAATAGTATATATAATAGCCTAATAGTATATAGTTTAATAGTATATCCAATAACTTACAATTAGTCATCAATAACATTTAATATTAATGGTGATCTTATTTAAAAACCGTACTCATTAGGATAGATTAACTAACTTATGAACTCTTTTTTTCATTGTTGTCATTTTTGTTACATAGTTTGTTGACAAAATAATTTTGATGAATAAAAATCTGGTGTGAACCACTCACAAAACTTTCTCTTTCCAATGCAAATAATAAACTAAATAAACTAATATTAGTAACAAAACATTAGAAATAGATAAAAAAACTAACCTCAATAAACTTAACCTAATTTTAATCATAAGTGAAAGACGCAAAATTAAAAGTCAACCTCTGTTTGGCTTAAAAATACGCTAAACTAGGCTCTGTAGAGAAAAGTGCTCTGAATTATAGTTGTAGATCTTTTAATTTCCAAAAAATTTTATTGTATACACTTTTGTCGTAAAATGCATTCTAAGGCTTAAAAGAAATCAATTTTTTACACGTTTTCGTGAGAAAACATAGAAAATTGCTAATTACCGCTAAACTAAGTGTTATACAAAACAATTTTTAAAATAAAAGTTGTAGGATTTTAAATTCTCTACAACTTTTATTATATACATTTTTGCGCTAAAATGCATATTAAAGTCGCAATCTTAAAAAAACAACGTTTTTACGAGAAAACAACCTTCCTAAAAATTTCAGCAGACATGGCGCTTACCCGATCTTGTAAAGCATAAAAAATTTAGTAAACCAGGCGATTTTTAAAAAAATCGTAGGACCTGTTGTTTTTGAGAAAATTGCAAAAATGTAAAAAATTACAGGAATAAACTACTCCTTCTGGTTGACCGATTTTGATGAAAATATTCGTTTCGGGTCCTCTAGTGGTATCTGACATCTGACTTAAGTTTCAAGTTATAAGTTCGTACGATGTTCCGTTCTTGAAATATTCTGTTCACACACACATACACACACACGCGCGCGCGCACACACACACACGCACGTACACACGCGCACACGCGCGCACACACACACACACACACACCAATCGCTAAAAATATGTTTTTTTGGATTCAGGGGGTCTGAAAATGTGTAGATCCGGTGAAAACTCAATTTTGAAAATCGACAAAAACTTTACTTATACTTTCCTTCCTATTTATTCACATAGGCAAGAGAAAGGAAAAATATATCGGGAATTAATTAAATAAAGTTAACGATTTCACGTTATCAGAATGAATAATTATAATAATAGGTACCTAATATAAGGAATATAAATAGTAAACAATTTACTTTCAACGAATAAGCTTCAAAAGAAATACTTTTAAAAAAATACTTGTTTTGTTATACTTTTACTGAGTGAAATATGGATACTACAAAATATTATAAGTAATTCTTTACCATACACACAGCCATTTTGATTGCATTTCCTTTTTACAACTCCGGATTAACAAAAAATTATGTTATAAATAGGCTACTAAACCATATTTTAAATATGGTAATGAAATTTATTAGAACATTTCAAAATTTCTAGTTTATAATAAATATATGTACTCACTAATTACAACTTTAAATTACTGTACTATTATATTTAGTTAACCCATCATAAAAATTACACAAATCTGTACAACCGGAGAAGTTTTTCAGTTTAGAATCCTTTGTGAACTTGTGAATTTAATACGCACATGTATGTTACGAATTTACCTTGTATAAAGGAATGTTAATATTAATTCAAAGGAAGTGGTACAGCGAACAATGTTTTATTTACCTTTTTCCCCAGTCCCTTTTCTACTACATCTTGTTCTCGTCACGATCACCATACATTTTCTCCAAACATTTTCTCTCTTTTCAATAATCCTCTTTTTTCTCTGCTTACCTCAACTTGATGCTTCATCTCTTGTTTTTTTCACTTTCAATTTTCATCACCTACCTTGGATCTTTTAAAGAGAAAGATGAACACTGTAATTCATTATTTTAAATATGCAATTTAAAAAAATCTATTGCTAAAATAAAATAATGTTTAAATTTACATATTACCTGAAGAATTTGAATTTTTAAAATAGAACGAAGAGAATATTTAAAATCAATATCAAACAAAGAATTATATGAAAAATCGAAGCATGAAAACCTTCCATAATAAAAATACAGTGAAAATTTTATAGCCTCGTTTTCAGAATAAATGACAAAAGAATGTGTAAAAAGATCACCTGCGAACGAAATCTCTTAAATTGATTTTAGGGGTGATCTAGATGTATTTTGAAGAAGAGTTCATAATTTAGCAAGTTCTCTTGAGAAAAATAAAGAAAAAAGTGTATTTCAAAAAGAAGAAAGAAAGAAGATCTGAACGGTTAAAGATATTTTATCGCTTACTGAAAATCATAAAGGAGAAGGTAAAACATTGAGTCATCATTTTGAGAGCGTGGCCTTAATCGTGCCACATTGCAAGCAAAATGTAGCGATCACCGAATTGTATAAAGGAACACCGAATTGTATAAGGTTTAAGACTTGACTATAAGAAATATTACCATTATTATTATTTTATCGTAAACCTCCATTTTCTTGGAACCACTTGTTCAACTCGTTGAACAATGAAGAAAGCAAAAAAGTGAATAACACCATGCAACTCACACTTGGTGGGAGCAACAATCGTATCAACCATTTTTACGTGCCCATAGCTCAGCTTAAAATAATGAGTTGGTGTCAATAGTAGCAGAGGTTATTGAAAGAGAGATACCAAGTTGTCCACTGTGCACCTTCACAACTTGTCTGGCTTTTTAGCAGTTTGATCGAAGATTTAAGTAAAGCGGCCCTCGTATTTTTGTGTCTCCCAAAGCTCTAAAAATTGGTATACGCATATGCCTAAGAAAAATGGAAAATAACTTATATTTTGACTACTTGCTTCGAAGTTAAGAAAGGGTTTAACTAACTTAAAGCAACAATTTTGTTTCGATGTCTTCCCAAAGAGCAATAATTATGAAAATTAGCATATCCTTGTAGCAATACCTAGAAAAGTAGTACGGATTGTAAATCAATAAACCAATGAATATATCCCTCCGAGGTTATAGTCCACCACACCATTATATCAATGACCAGCTTGGTGGTCCATTCGTCACGAGTCTAACCCTTAACCCAAAGTCTCCCGTCTTATTTCTCAACTAAACTCTGGAAAAAACAATAAATCATTGTCGTATTAAGAAAAATTGAGATTAAAAATTTTCACTAATAACCTGAGCAATTAATACTGCTGTATAATACAATTATAAAATAAAAATGTAATGAACTATAAGAAATATAGCTACAAAAAAATATAATTACAGCTGAAAAAATTAATTATACGGACATCAGAAAATACAAGACTCTTTCTTTTACATGGTTTTAATTCTAAGCAGTTAAAATAATCTCAAGTCCAATTTACTTTTCTGCATTGACTCAATGTAGAGAGCTCAAACACTTCAAACTTTATCACACCGTTAGACGACATCGCTTTGACAAATTTATTTACGAGTCCTCATTATTTACTAGGTTAGGCTAATGAACAAATAGGGGCCAACGGAGGTGTGATCTGTATTAGAATTTCCTCTAATGATTTCTCGCCTATCTGAATTAAAAGAGATCTAAGTCATTAAACGTATTTTGTAGCTACATTTTTACGGTAAAAAAAATAAACAACATTTGTCAATAAGACTAATTTCAAATGTTTTACTCAAAATGATTTTTCACCATGATATTGATTCATATCAGTACACGATTTTATATGATATATTTTTGTTACATAATTCACCCAAGCAAAAAATAAAAACGTTTCTTCAAAATTAAATTTTAATGTTGTAACATTCAACCACTTAGGGTATGCTCAAATCACTACGAAACCTTGTATTCGTTTTACTTTTCTTAAAAAATGTCGTTTTTTATCAACACATTTTGGTTAATGAAGTTTATAGGGTATTGACTGCCATAGTAATTAACCTTCTCAAAATCCAGTTTTAAAGAACCCCCACTAAAAAAAACTAGTGACCGAAAAAATGTTATATAATAAATTTTATCCAAATTATGTCGACATAAGATTCATAATTTAAAAAATAAATTTAACAATTATCCAACTGCTAAGGGTGTACACGGTCCTAAAGATTTAAAAGCAAAATAAATTTAAGAAACTTATTATAACCACGACAAGAAATAGTTAAATAATCATACATATTTTCTAGAATTCAGAATTTTATTAATTTTATCTTATTTTAAAGCTAAAATATCAGAGTATTTAACTGCGCGAAACCAAAAATTTTCTTTTTGAACGAAAATTAATTTTGTAACCCTAAAATTTTATGTTATTTTTTTATTGTACACATTGTTCAAGAATACTTTATGTATAAATAAAATTGTTTTACGTCTAAAAATTGTTTGTATAGGGTCAAAGGAATAATAATGTTTTGCCAACAATAACTTTTGTATAAGTTTTAACTGGTGGGTTTCTTTTTACCTGTCGGCCGAAATTCATTCTTGTCTCTATTCGTTCGTTAGTTGTCTAGTGCCTGATAGAGGGTCTTAATTTTTACTTTCTCTTGCCTATATGAATATAAAGGAAGGAAAGTATTGTTTTCATGTCGATTTTAAGAAATCGAGTTTTCACCGGATCTATACGTTTTCAGACCCCCTGAACCCAAAAAACATGTTTTTAGCGATTGGTCTGTGTGTGTGTGTGTGTGTACAAAATATCTCAAGAACGGAACGTCGAACGAACTTGAAACTTGAAACTTAAGTTACATACCCTTACCGGACCCGACACGAACATTTTCATCAAAATCGGTCAACCGGAAGTAGTAGTTTATGCGTGTAATTTTTCACTTTTTTGTGATTTTCTCAAAAACTGGTCCTACGATTTTTTTTAAAAATCGCCTGGTTTACTCAATTTTTTATTCTCTACAAGATAGGGTAGGCGTCATGTGTGCTGAAATTCTTGGTGAGGCTGTTTTCTCGTAAAACCTTTTTTTAAAGATTACGGCTTTAATATGCATTTTAGCGCAAAAATGTATATATTAAAAATTGTAGAGAATTTAAAATCCTACAACTTTTATTTCAAACAATTTTTTGTATAACGCTTAGTTTAGCGGTAATTTGCGATTTTCTGTTTTTTTCTCACGAAAATGTGTGAAAAATTGATTTTTTTAAGATTTCAGCCTTAGTATGCATTTTACGACAAAAGTGTTCATAATTAAATTTATAGAAAATTAAAAGATCTACAACTTTTATTTAGAGCATTTTTCTCTATAGAGCCTATTTTAGAGAGAAAGAGTGATTTTCCGTATTTATAAGCCAAAGTGAGGTTGATTTTCATTTTGCGTATTTCACTCATGATTAAAATTAGGTTATGTTTATTGAGGTTAGTTTTTGTTTATTTCTAATGTTTTATTACTAATGTTAGGTTATATTGTTAAATATTTGCATTGGCAAGAGAAAGTTTTGTGAGTGTTTCACACCAGATTTTTTATTTTTTTGTTGCCGATTAATCGTTCATGTGGTTTTTATAGGTTTTTTCTGTATTCCTTCACATTATGTCTATTTTCTTTAGATTTGTCTTGCATATTTTTGGGTGTTTATTTTTCTGGAATAATCTATTTTTTTATATACAAAAGAAACTGTCTTTAACAAGTTAGTTAGTTTGAACAACTAGAAGTGAAAGTGATTAAAGTGTGTTAGTTACCGAAATCAATTTTGTACTTAATGCGTTGAGAGTAGCAGATCTTCGTACACAACTGTTTATGTATACGTACTAGTTTGGTTTTGTAATTAAGAGTTGATTACATTTTGATTGTTAATGATCATACTTTCGTTAATTAACTTATTAATTAAAGAGTAGTTATTTTATTTTATTTCAGTTTAACGATGAAGTTTTTAATAATATTTTGTAATAAATGTAGTCTCCACGACTTAGGAGTTTGAATAAACTTCAACGTGGCGCGTCCCCAGGTGGCGGATAGGGGAAGGCCCTGTAGATATACAGGGTAGGTAGGAAATAAAATACTACCCGCGGACCAAAATGATTCAATAAAATCCTATAAGCGTCTGCTCACCAAAGGTGCGGCATTTAGGTCAGCGTCTGTTCTCCAGAGGAGCGGCTGAAAGAATATCCTCTACAACTCAACACTGTAGTTGAAACCAGTGGTTCGCCACACCAGGAAAGAAACATCCTTGAAAAGTTCACAATATGGAAAGTTCTTTAAGGAAAATTACTCCCATCTGGTCAATGTGACCGGAGAAGTTTGCCATCGGATTTGGGGGGCAAACAACTTAGAGAAAAGACCACTGATGAATCGGAGCATCGGAAATCACCAGCTAGTGCGAAGCGACGGAAAGTTGGAAATAATGAGTTCATGTACTTTGGAACTTTGAATGTCAATGGATTGAATGAAATGGTAAAGGTCAAAACGCTGACGGATATGATGACGGACCAGAAAGTCTCAATACTGGGATTACAAGAAATGAGAAACACAATCAAAGAACCGTATGAATCCCAAGGATTTAGATTTTATCAAGGAATCCCAGGGAAGAGGGTGATGAAAAATGTGCCTCAATTTGGGACAGGTTTTGTGGTTAAGAGAGACGTTCAAGACTCAATAATCGACTTTAAAGCGTACACAGAGAGGATTGCCACGTTATCACTAAAATTTGCTAATAAGAAATATACGATCATTAATGTCCATGCCCCAATTAATAGGGAAAATCACACGGACAGAAATTCAGTTGACAAGTTTTGGGATCTATTGGACCAAATAATAACGAAAATCGATCAAAATCATACTAAAATCTTAATTGGGGATTTCAACGCCAAATTGGGAAAGGAAAAGAGATACAGACGTGTTGTCGGAAAGTGGCCAGCACACAACGACACAACAGAAAATGGTAAACGATTAATCAGTCTCTGCATAATTCATGGTCTAATATCTAAATCAACGTATTTCCAGAAAAAAAGTCCAGAAAAGCTGCGAACTTGGAAACATCCAGACTGGATGAAGGGCGAACATCAACTGGACCATGTCTGTGCTGAAAGAGAAACGCATAAAGAGATTTACAATGTCAAAGTGATGAAAGGCGCAAAAATAAACTCCGACCACTACCTAGTAAAAATTAAAATTTGAATGACCCCAAGGGACAGGAGGAAAAATACGCGGCATAAACTGAACAAGAAATATGACCCCACAAAACTGATAGGAAATGACGAATATAGGAAAAAATCCAAGCTGATCGCACATAATACCAAGCTCCAAGATTTTCGTTAAAACGTATTGCAGAAGAAACGGCCCCACCTAATAAGAGGAAAAAGCATGCCTGGTGGAATGAAGTGTGTGAACTGGCACTAGAAGAAAGGCATAAAAAATGGATGGATTTTAATGCAAATAAAACTCAAGAACGTTTCAACAACTTCGCTTTGCAAAGAAAATTATCTCAGAGAATGATCAGGAACGTTAAGAGACAACATGATAAAGATCTCCTCACCCAAATTGAAACAGATTACCAAAAGAATTATATAACGCAGTACTATAAAAATTTCAGAAGTAAACTGAGCAAGTTTACTCCACCAACTCTCATGCTGAAAACCAAGGAAGGAAAATCAGCACACAATGATAGAGAAAACGCTCAAATTTTGGCAGACACCTTTCACGAACTTCTGAACTGCGAGGAACCCAGGAGCACTTTTGATATAGACACAAATACGGCGGTCAAAACTCCATTAGAGAATATAGAGCCTCCCAAAATAGAGGAAATTGAAGTTGCGCTAAAGGAATTAAAAAATAACAAAGCAAGTGGAGAAGATCACACAACGGCAGAAATCTGGAAAAACGCCCCTCCGGAAGTAATAAAGATTCTACACAGGGAAATCACAGAAATATGGGTGAGGGAGGAACTTCCAAAGGATTGGAAAACGGCGATAATACACCCACTGTTTAAACACAAAGGAGACAGAACGCACCCTGACAACTATAGGGGAATTTCGTTACTTGACTGTACATACAAAATCCTCTCTAGGATAATATACAATAGGGTAAAAGACCAACTAGGAGGAGAATTGAGTGACTATCAAGGGGGTTTTAGACCGTGGAGGAGCTGCCCGGATCAAATTTTATCCCTGAAATTTATCATAGAGTATTTTAAATCTAGTAATAGACAATTGGTCGTAGCTTTTATTGACTTTCAGAAGGCTTATGACTGCATACATAGGAAATCCTTATTAAAACTTCTCAGAAATTTTGGTTTACACCCAAAGTTAATAAATATGATTGAATTAACCTTAACCGACACAATTTCCAAGGTTAAATTCAGATCGGAAATATCAGAACCTTTTGTAATAAAAACCGGCCTGAGACAGGGAGATGGTTTATCCCCATTGCTCTTCAACTGTGCACTGGAGTATGTAATGAGACAATGGGAAGGAGAACATAGCCATGGGATAAAAATAGGAGCCGGGAAGGGTATAACAGTGAACTGTTTGGGATTTGCTGATGATCTTGCCTTCCTCTCAAACAGCATAGAGGAAACCAGAACACAATTGGAAAAGATGGAGGAGCTGGCAGAGAAGATTGGACTTCAAATTTCATATACAAAAACGAAAATTATGGTGAGGGAGCCTCTCTGCATAGGTAAAATCAAAGTTAATGGACAAGATATTGATTTGGTTAAAGAATTCAAATATCTAGGTGAGATAATTACTCATAACCTTAAAGAGAGGAGAACCTTGCTTGAAAGACAAAATAAATTAATCAGATCCCTAATTACCACAAAAAATATATATAACAAGAAAACTATGTCTATAAACACAAAACTCAGGCATTACAGGACAGTAGTGTTACCAGAGATATTATATGGGTGTGAAACATTATGGGATCCGACAGACAAGTGTGGAGGAGGAAGAATGGAGACAACTGAGAGGAAGATTGTTAGGAACTGTATAGGGAAATGGAACATCCAAGAGGGAAAATACCAGAACATCTACAATGCAGAAGTGTACCAGAGGATAGACCCACTGACGGACGTCATGAGAAGGAGGAGGATATCTTTCCTGGGGCACATCCTAAGAATGCCCGAGACAAGACTATTAAAAAGGCTAACAGAATTTTACTGGAAGAGGAAAACCCAACCCAAGTGGCTCAGAATGGTTGTGGACGACATGAGGGAGCTGAATATAGATAGAAAGGATTTGGAGGAGAAGTCTAGAAATTACAACCTACTGAGAGACGGAAAGATAAAATTCAAGAGAACGGAAACCAACAGGAAAAAAATGGTGATATCCGAAGCGGAGAGGAAGAGTAGATCTGACCGAATGAAGAACTACCACGCGAGGTTAAGGGTGAAAAGGAACAATAAATGAACTTACAGTGGTCCCCTGTGGCCGTACAAGAAAAAAAAATATAGTCTATAATTAAGTAGTTAAATTGTAAATAATTATGAGTTATATCTGCAATAAATTTATGGTATATAATTAATTATTAAACACATGTAATACGTTTAAGAAAAAGGTATTAATTTGTTAATATAATCATGCCCTAATAAAACCTGGAAAAAGCGTTACAGCATTAAATAAACGGCGCAAGTCAATTTACCTGTACCATTTTACGTTTCAAAAATTTAATACTTATATTTATATTATTTTAATTAATATTGTCATTTATATTCTTTTATAAATTATTCATTTTATCATTTTATACAATACCTTACTTACGTGGTTTTACGTGATTTTTTTTAAAAGCCAACCATAAATCAAGCGTAAATCCCAGTGTATGTTCGGAAACATTTAGTCCTATTGTTTTATGAAAATATGAAAGAAATTTATTTAATATATAGATATGTGTACCACAAAACCATTTATCAGTGTTAGGATCCGTTAATTGAAGAATTTCAATTTTGTTTAGACGCATTCGTAATCATTAATATACCTCTCTCGCTTACGTCTCTCTCTTCCTCACTTTTCATACCATCTCTCTCTTCCTGTGTACTACTGCGTTATTTTACCAAAGTATTTCCCATAATGGAAATGTATAATCTAGGTTTTTCTCGTTGATCAATATGCTCTGTCCAGCTGTCCCCTTTTCCACTAATCTAAAAGCATCGTACTTTTTCTCTCGTGTAAAATTTGCATAGAATCAAACTCGCATCAGGTCAAATTAATTCAGAACAATCTTTAAAATGTATTGGTCTTGATCGTAACAGTGTGTTTCAAACACTATGTTTTCAAATTAACAAAACATTTATTTTTCAAAACATGTCACTTTATTCAAAAATTTTGCTTTGCAAAAATTCATATCTAAAAAGATTCAATAAATATTACTTGTTTATTTCGATTTTAAATTATCATTTTTTTATAAATTATATTAGGCTATATCTTTTGTTATATTTTAAATTGATTATTTTTACACAAATGTTATAAAAAAGTAACATTTATTCGTTTGTTCATCGTTTGTTTGTACAAGGTAGGAAATATCAAAAAGATTTTTAAAATCTTTCATTGTTGGAAGTTTTAAGCTTCCTGAGTGTGATAAAGCTATATTTTTTGAATGGAAAATAAATGCTCTTTGGGAACATTATTTACTGCCATTTCTTTGGACGTGCTCATACCACCACACCAACAGTCTGGTCTCTATTCTATTTAACATGGTATCCTGAGAACCAGTTCGTTGCCTTATGTCTTTATTTCTTATTTGCTCAATTCTGGAAACCCTGCTTAACCTTTGTAACTGGTAGCCTACTCTCTAAGGCTGCTTATTCATAGAGCTCATTTCTCAGCACTTTTGTTGAAAATTTTGTGTTATAAGGTTTAATACAGTAGCCACTACTTTTGTCTATCTTATCCGTATTTTACTGGACTAGAACATTACATTTTGGTCTCTGAAGAGCAAGCTGTAGCTGTACCCTTAGTTATGTGATTCCTGACATCCTGTTCACTCGTTCTATGCGACAAAAAAATCTCAGAGTAGATTTATCAGAACAAATCATATAGATCACATTGTATCTCACCATTTCCTAGCGAAAGATTTTCGGAAATTCCACACTAAAATATTCCGTCTTCTATATAAATTATGAGAGGCGTTCAAAAAGTTCCCGGAATAGTGCTTAAGATTGTTTATGTTATGAACTATGGCAATGCTTACCTAATCCCCTTCGAAAAAGGACCCTTGACATACACACGCTTGCTCCATCGATCCTGCCATTGTTGGAAGCAGCGGTAGATGGCTTCTTTTAGAAACTGTCGCAATTGATTTGATTCCTTCTTTGATCTGGAAGATGATGTCGTGCACCACTCCGATGATTACTTTTTTGTCTCCGGGTCGTTGGCAAACATCCAAGACTCATCACCAGCGACGATCTGTTGAAGGAATGTAGGGTCCTTCAAACATGTTTCAAACAGCTCGCCAGCGATTGTCATGCGACATCCCATCTGATCCGTGTTCAGCAGCCTCGGAACAAAGTTTACACTGACGAGTCTCATCTTCAAATTATCGCGTGAAATGGCATGAATTTATTCCTGTAAGATACCAACTTTGTTCGCCAACTACGCGATTATCATACTTCGAGCTAGAATCAGTTGTTTCACTTGTGCAATCACTTCGTCATTTCGGGATGTTATCGGTTTCCCGCTGCGCTTGTCGTCCTCTAACGTATCCTGCCAATTCTCAAAGTGTGCAAACCAGTTGTTGTAAACACCAGATTTTCTTAGTGCATTATCACCGTAAACTTGCTGCAGAGACAACAGCATCTCTTCATAGATGTACCCATCTATTTCTCGGGTGTCCTCGTTCTCTCTTTCCCTCCGGTTTATAGCCTAATGTTTGCTTACGTCTACCCTCACTCATTCTGTTTACATGCTCCAACCACTGCATTCTGTTCTGAGGTACCCTGTCGTTTGTAGAGAAGATGTTGAGTTCTTTCTTTTTCTCGGTATTACTGTAACGATCTTTTCTACTACACTCAGGCTTATTTCTAAGAAATTTTATTTCAGATGCTTGCAATCTACTCTCCTCTTGCTCTGATAGCACCCAAGTTTCACTCCCATAGAGTAGGTTCGGCACTGCTCCGAGGGTGGACAAAAACCAGTGAAGATGGTCAATGGCTCCAAAGGCGGATATGGAAGACATTTCAAACTACAAAGAAGGCGGCAGAGCCTAGAGCGGAATCTCGAATAAACTGTCCTGCAGGCTCATATATGCAGTGAAGTGATAATCCCACTAATGAGCTTAATCTGCGCAGCGCTCCTAACGCGGCCAGAGGATTTTCTTAACTACTGGCAAACCTCATAATGCCTCGAATGATGGAAGAACGGATTTACGGATAATTTAATCAAGATACAAACAATTCTAATGTTTTAAATAAATTTATTCTGCACTGATTCAATTATGCGAAAATAATTTTGTAATTCTGTAGAATGAAATAGATTTAAAATTAAATAATCTTATTTACAATTTGTTAAGAAAATTCCCTCTTTAAAATAGATTCACTGCATTTAGAAAATGAGCTTAAATTCCTGCCCTATTCATTGTAATAATACAAAAATTATCTAAGGCATAATCTTATTTCGTTATTTCTTTAAAACCTTTTCTACTTCTTGATTTTTGTAATTTTTCTTAAATAAAATGCTCTTCTTCACCCACTGTAAATCAAAGTGTTCGCTAGCGTTTAAACCGAAGAGAATTAAACGGGTCTGTTACCCGTCAATCAACTTGTAAAGTGCCCTTGTGCTCGTCCGTTAAAAGATTTTTCCTTTTCATTTCTGACGGTACTCGTTTCTTCCCCATTACTTCAATTCTCTGTGAAACACTTCAAATGCATTTTACTTGTTCTTTCAGGTAAAGCAATTACATTTTCTTACAAACTTTATTTTAAATAACCTAAATAAACTAAAAGGTTTTTGTTAGGTAATCCTACTTTTTATAAAATAATTTCATTTCAAGTTAATTAATTACTGTAAAAAATTATTTATGTTTAAAATTTTTTAATTGTTTGTTTTATTTTTTAATATTTACAGATCAAATTAAAAGTATAAACTATTTTGAACGTAACGCAATTTCTTTAAAAGAATTTAGTTCTACCTTCTTGCCTTTTAACAACATATTTACTTCTGTAAAAATTTATTTAACAGTATTTTCATATAGTTCATTAACTTAAAACCCTTTGAATACATAAAAGATGTATTTTTTAACAAGGTAATTCTTTTGCAATCAGTTTCTTTTTAATTTAAATACAAACTTAAGCAAAAATGATAAAAGTTTGATTGCAACTTATTTTGATTTGAAAATAACTTTCAGTGGTGTGTTTCAAACAATTAACTCTTAACTGAACAAAACTTAACTAAAACTGACTCTAAACTTTACATTATCATCTTGAAAAGTGAAGACAGTAAAAGATAAATAATTAAAAAAATCTGGTGTGAAACACACACAACTTTCTCTTGCCAATGCAAATAATTAACAATTAACCTAACATTATTAATAAAATATTAGAAATAAACAAAAACTAACCTCAAAAACATAACCTTATTTTAATTATGAGTGAATGATGCAAAATGAAAATCAAACTCAATTTGGCTTAAAAGAAAACGGAAAATCACACTTTCACGCTAAACTAGGCTCTGTAGAGAAAAATTCTCAAAATAAAAGTTGTAGATCTCTTAATTTTCTATAAATTTTATTATATACACTTTTGTCGAAAAGTGCATACTAAGGCCGAAATCTTAAAAAAATCGATTTTTCACACGTTTTCGTGAGAAAAAACAGAAAATTGCTAATTACCGCTAAACTAAGCGTTATACAAAAAAATGCTTGAATTAAAAGTTGTAGGTTTTTAAATTTTCTACAACTTTTATTATATACATTTTTGCTCTAAAATTAATATTAAAGCCATAATTTTTAAAAAACACTTTTTTTACGTAAAAACACCCTCACCAAGAATTTCAGCAAACATGGCGCCTACCCTATCTTTTAGAGAATAAAAAATTGAGTAAATGAGGCGATTTTAAAAAAAATCGTAGGACCAGTTTTTGAGAAAATCGCAAAAAAGTGAAAAATTATACGAATAAACTACTACTTCCGGTTGACCGATTTTGATGAAAATGTTCGTGTCGGGTTCGGTAGTGGTATGTAACTTAAGTTTTAAGTTTCAAGTTCGTAAAATGTTCCGTTCTTGAGATATTTTGTATACACACACACAGACCAATCGCTAAAAACATGTTTTTTGGGTTCAGGGGGTCTGAAAACGTATAGATCCGGTGAAAACTCGATTTCTTAAAATCGACATGAAAACAATACTTTCCTTCCTATATATTCATATAGGCAAGAGAAAGTAAAAAACATTGAATAGGGCAAAAACAAGAGATTGTAAGTTGCTTAAACAAATTATTACTACAATGTAGTTTAAACAATTATGACGAACACAGCACTGTTCTTTTAAAACGTTAAGAAATTTATACAGCGAACAGTTATCAGAAGTATTTTTATTCTAGAAAGACTTAAGGCTTTGATCAGGCTTTCCTTTCATAGGGCAGGTACCCTCATGATGAGATGATGATACTGCGTACTTTATATTGGCCCGTTGATGAAGGAGTAAGGAGTCTGCACTACTGTCCTCTATGCCTGTGTCACAGTTTCGATTTCCGGTCACATCAGCTAACATTTGTTCATTACACATTTTTAAAATCATCTTTCACCGTCTGAATTAGCCTTAAAGCCGGCAATAGTCGTTTTTGAGACGATGTTACCGCTTCTTTACCCGGTAGCGTGGCAAAATTGGATTTGCTTCATAGCATTGCAATGATGTTGTTTTAGTTTTAAATCCGTCTATAGATAGCGTTGTTGTTGTACGATAGTTCAGTAACGTACAAGGTAAATTTTTACGGTATAATAATATGATTGCCCACCGGGTTGGGCAATCAGCTGTTTATCAGCTGATTTTCGGAGACGAAGTTTCCTGGTTCAAATCCTAGTAAAGGTAGTTACTTTTATACGGATTTGAATAGTAGACAGTGGTTGCCGGTGTACTTTGATGGTTGGGGTTCAATTAACCATACTCTCTCAGGAGTGGTCGACCTGGGTCTGTACAAGGCTACACCTCATTTACACGTCATACACATCATCCTCATCTCATTGGGTCATGGGGTTGCTTATTGTTTTTAATTTAACAGATTGCAACGTACACGTATTAGGAATAAAAGAAACAAAAATAATATGATTATAGTGCCTGCCACGAAAGAAGTCTGTTGTGTTTCAAGAGCTACGTATCAAAAACGACCAAATGGAAAATAAAAATATATATAAAAAAATATAATAAAAGCCTGTTCTTTCCTGCGTTTATTCGTTTAACTTGTATTTTTTTATTTAAAAATTTGTCGGACCTACACCAATTTAATCATAAAAAGTACCCAGTTCTAGACCGGTTTTCTGTTAGTGTAGATTTTAAACGTCTGTTACTTTATCCAGGCTGTAGATAAAATAACGGGGTTTAAGTTTCTTAAACTTCACAGGTTTTTCTGCAATGTGAATATTTAAAAAGTAAAATCTCATTTTCCATTTTAATATGGCGGCCATTTAAAAAAGTGCTATTTTGGTTCCACGTGAAAATTGGGAAATGCATTTTCGACTGAACTATGCATTTTTACAACAGTATTGTGCCAAGTATGGTAGACACTTGAATTTATAAATTACGAATAAAACAGAAATGAAATTGTGATGTGAATAGAACATTTTATTAAACTGGTTGATGGGCAACTGGTCTTCACAGTGGCCTCTTTCGTGGCGAGCACTATAGTTGCGTACTTTGTCTGTGTTTCTCTGTTGAAATACGCTATTCTACAGCTGATTTTGATCATGTTTCTTTGTTTACGTGATGTGTTTTCGTATATATTGTGACACTAATCGCTAAGGTCCGTTTCGGGATCTAGGTAAATTAAATAATTAATACACTAAACTTTAAAATTACAAGTATTTATTACAACTAAAAGATTTACAAAATAAATAATAAACTAATTATAATGAAGTAATAGCCTACAATAAATAACTTAAATAATTTACTTAGTACTACTTACACAAAAATTATTCATAATGCACGTACACAATAAAACAGAATAATAATAGTTGACCAATACAATGCCCGGAACGTCGACCTTTTCTAACGTACCGATAGCACACGCAATAAACACTCGTCAAAGATCAAACGAATACTAACTCCCAAACCGCACTTGGGACTCTCTTTATATAGGTAGATCAGAGAGATTTCTGGAAAAACAGAGAGATTCGATGCAATAATAAGATACAAAAATCCTTTTTATGGCTCTGGAACAATCTTAACTAGTGTAAACAAGCCACAATTGAATAAAATGTGTTACACGTAACCAGCCAACTCTTTCACAAATAGCCGTACAACAAAATCCTACCTTATTATACACGGCCCTTTTTAAATATTCTTTTTTAACTAACTCTATTGTTACTTTGTCACTCTTTTATTTACTATTTAACATTTTATGAATTTCTAGAAACCTCTCGAATCACATTCCTTTTCGATATCGTCACAATATTTTCTTTATTATTGAGAATGGAATCTTTTTCTTGGTTGTATTTTGAAGTTAACATTACGAGTAAGGATTTTTATTTAATGAATTTTGAGTGTAGTATTTTTCTAAAAATTATCTTCAAATAGCTTCAACATCCTTAAGTGTCAGATAAAAATTGTAATAATATATAATATAATTTATTCTCCTAAGTATTTTTGTTATTTTGATAAATCATAAATATGATATTTTGTGATTTAAAGCAAATTTTTATGATTTTCTTTACGGTTCAGTGACCCACAGGGGAAGAGTGATGTGGGAAGAAGAAGAATTTCTTGGTTAAAGAATCGTCGCGACTGGTTTCGTCGTACTCAGCGGAGCTGTTCAGAGCTGCGGTGTCTGAAGTTCGAATAGCCATCATGATTGCCAACCTCCGGTCGGAGAGGGCACGTTAAGAAGAAGAAGGCCCACCTGCAAAAAATTCCCTTTCAGTTTAGAAAAATGTTATTGACGGCTATATTAATAAATTGCATAACAGTGCGACTAAAACAAAATAATAGCCTATATATTTTTAACAGTGTGTACTTACAGATTTCTGCCAGTTCAGTACAAGGTTTATTTGATAACTAACCTTGATTTTTTCCACGTTTACAGTACTGTAAGGGAAAACAAATCTGTCATTTTATTTTCCTTTTATAATAGAAGCAACACCTGTCGATAAGTTTCTTTAATCGTCGCTCTAAAAAGTTAATCTTTTGATGGTTAATCATTAAATCGTAACCATTTTATACTTATTTAATGACGTATAAAAATGTTTTACTATAAGGAAACGTATAACTCACCTGATTTTTGTTAGATCTAATTTACTCTTTTATTTGCTAGGTCAGTCGTTTCCAAAGTATTATTCCGGTTCATATTTATGATTTGTTATAAAATTTTATTATGTTATGTTTTATGATTTTCTTATATTATATAATATTTATTATATGAGTTACAGTCTTCACGCCTTCGTTTTTGATTTTGTTTTGCAAGTGTGACTGATTATCCTACAGTTTTTATTACACATTTTGTTATGTTTTGCCATTACAGGACATAAATATGTTTCTTGTTAGTATAAAATACCAACAGTGCATTGTTTTTTTGTAGGCCTACCAATTTTTTACATTTTTATTTCTTAAATCAAATAATTTATTTTTGTCAAATTTACTTAAATTATATTGTATTTTGTAACATATTCTTTATTTTTTCCTGTTTCAAATAACTAATGATTTGCTGAATAAAGCTATGAAATAGGTCTACTGAATGAGAAACTGTCTTCCCACGTGGGTTTTCAAATAAGTAGGCCTAAGTGTGCCTAGAAAATTTGTTTGTTTTAATTTATTTAATTTGAAGTAATGTAATAAATTGAGATTAATAATAATATATTGTTAAGTAAGCGTGCTTATGTAAATGCTGCTCTCTATTTTCTCTTTAATTTCCTCCAAGGAACGTAAGGACGTCTCCGTGGAACAAGAGACGTAGGCTACACAAGTATCTGTATGCATGGCCAACACAATCTTCTGATCTCATGTCATTAGACCTTTCCTGCAGGATTGGATAAAGTCAATCGTAGAAAACTTTGTAGGTAATGAGCCGTCATACATTAAATTTCATTTTTAATTGTTTTCAGCATTAAATGAAATAGTTTATACCTAAGCTCCTATTGCCTACCTTTAAAAAATAATATTTCATTCTCATGAAAAACAGTCACTTTTTGTAACAATTTTTTTTTTTTTTTTTTTTTTTTTTTTTTTAAATTTCTAATATGTGTACGTTGCAATCTGTTCAATTTTAGAACAATAAGCAACCCCATGACCCAATGAGATGAGGATGATGTGTGTGACGTGTAAATGAGGTGTAGTCTTGTACAGACCCAGGTCGACTACTCCTGAGAGAGTATGGTTAATTGAGCCCCAACCATCAAAGTACACCGGCAACCACGGTCTAGTATTCAAATCCGTATAAAAGTAACTACCTTTACTAGGATTTGAACCAGGAACCTTCGTCTCCGAAAATCAGCTGTTAAACAGCTGATTTTGGCGACGACTTTACCTCTAGACCAACCCGGTGGGTTTGTAACAATTTAATGTTTTTTTTGTTATTAATAAATATGAATTTTCAGTATCTTGTTTTTATCATTCACTTTCCTCATTAACGTTATTTTCTCAAAATTTAAATTCTGACGTGTTTAAAAGAATTTAATTTTTTATCCCCAATGTGTGTACGTTGCAATCTGTTAAATTCAGAACAATAAGCAACCCCATGACCCAATAAGATGAGGATGAAGCGTATGACGTATTATTGAGTTGTAGTCTTGTACAGACCCAGGCCGATAATTCGTGAGAGAGTATATTTAATAGAACTCCAACCATCAAAATACACCGGTAACCACCGTCTAGTATTCAAAACTATATGAAAATAACTAACTTTACTAGGATTTTAACCAGGAAATTTCGTTTGCAAAAATCAGCTGTTAAACAGCTGACTAGCGGCGACGACTTTACCTCTTGACCAACCCGGTGCGTTAAAAAATAATAAATGACTAAGTAAAATATTTAAATAGTTACTTTACGTTAAATCTAAATAATTGTTCGTTTAATTCCCTAATTTTTGTGTTTTATGTCAGATATTTTAAAACTATGTGATATTGACCTACTGTACAATTCTGTGTCTTATTTCATTTGATTTTTCACATTAAAACCCATGGCGCTAAGTTTATCTCTTAACCAAATCTTAAAAATTTCAGCCCACAGGGTTGGTCTAGAGGTAAAGCGTCACCACGAGTCAGCTTTTTAACAGCTGATTTTTGCAGACGAAAGTCCTAGTTAAAATCCTAGTAAAGGTAACGGATCCTAAAGACTTTTATACGGATTTTAATACTAAACAGTAGTTACCGGTGTATTTTGATGGTTAGGGTTCAATTAACCATACCTCTCAGGAATGGTCGACCTGAGTCTGTACAAGACAACACCTCATTTCCCCATCATACACAATCTTCTCATCTTATTGGGTCATGGTGTTGCTTACTGTTCCTTAATTGAACAGATTGCTACGTACGCACATTAGGATGAAATAAAAGAAATTGAAAAAATTAATTTCAGTATATCTTAATTTCACCGGGAAATAAATTATATTTATTAATTATTTATAACCAAAGAAGATATAAAAATTGCTTTCATGAGACGACGCGTTCCATGGCTGGTGGCAATTTTTAGAAAGGCTTACTTTTGACTTATGGCAAAAACCATTAGTGATTTCTGTATCTACTCTTTAAGAGGAGTCGAATGACACTGTTTTTGTTTCCAAATTCCGACTTTCACTTTTTGTTTTCCTGTTTGGGCTCTTTCGGTCAAAACCGGAAGTTCAAACCCAATTTAGGCTCACTAACGTTTTGTGTAGATTACAAATTCGAAAACCGTTTGTTGCTATCTCTGTAGTTTCTGAAATATGGGAGAGACGGACGGATGAACGGATAGACAAAGCAAAAAATTATAGATGGCAATTTTTAAAATTGCTTCGAAAAAAATTAAATTTTGTGAACTGTAAGTTAACGATGCAGGTATTCAAAATATTATACTTTAAGTTGTCGTAAATTATTTAGTTTTATTTTCGAACAAATTTGATAATATCAACTTTCTTAACTATAAAATTATTCGGTCTTTTGGTTATCCTGTGTAAGACGTAGTAGGCCTACCTAGTTCGAAAATTTGTATAGAGATAAATTTTAACTATTTTACGATGTTGGTAGTTATTCATACACCTGGTCTCCCATTCTTCCTTTGAAATGGTAACTTCCAGTAAAAGGTTTCATGTTGCTTTTAATAAAGTATATTTTTAGCTATAATTTTACCATCGTTATTATTAAATTATTTAACGATTATTTTTATTTTAAATTTTAGACATTTCTGGCAGGTATAAAGGATTTATTATGGTTTTCATTGCACGACTTGCGTTTTAGAAAACTGTAACGTTGAACATTGAAACAGGAAACAGGCGTAACAGAGTGACGATGTGATGAATGGTTGAAAGAAGGCAAGAAAGACCTTATCTTGATGTTCATTTGTCTTCCGTTTCTAACTCAACTCTCCTACCCTATTTCTAACATAGAAGTGATAATCATCCCCTGTCCGTTCAACACAGACACACACACACACACACACACACACACACACACACACACACACACCAATCTTTCGCACCCTGCTCACACAGACCTATAACGCAATTTCATCATTAATTATTATTAGAAAACGAAAAAAGTATTTTTCAATATAAAAATGTGTATTATACTATAAATCATCGTAATCATTCTGTCAAAAAACATACATGTCCTGTTTTTGTCAAAGTAAATTGAATTATATAGAGTGCATACATAATGAGAGAAAGGCATTACTACAAGCATGTTCATATAAGTAAAAATATTTTTAATTACCAAAAATCTTTTAAATAAAGTTTTTACCCCTACTAAAATTTATTTGACCATCAAAATTTTGCCTAATTTGAATAGAACTTTTAAAGAGAATTAGTCTTACCTCTACGATTTTGTTAATCATTAATTTTGCTTTTATTTTTCCACTTCGACTCCTACTCATCGTCATCTCATAATTGGCGTCGTTTTCATCTCTATCAACGTCATCGTCATCTCCAACTTCAACAACTTTGTGTTTCAAGATGTTGATTCATAGTTCATCAAGTTTGATTTTGTATATATATTTTTTCACAGTTTAGTCTTTTTGAAACACCCTACTGAGTGTAGGTTATATTTTAATTCTAAGGACATTACTCACATTTTCTCATATTTGCTTAAAGTCATCATCATCATCATCATCCGTCATGGTTTAGGCTATTGAGCCTGTTCCGGTTTCCACCTCTTCCTCGGTCGACCCACATCCCTTCTACCATCTGGTTTGGACATCCAGGCTTGAAGTGGCAAACGGTTGTGTGGCATTCGGAGCAGGTGATCTGTCCATCTTTTTATATATTGCTTGATCACATCTACAAGTGGCTGTACATTGCATTCTTCTCTTATCACTTCGTTTCTAATGTGATTCTAATGTGTTATTGTATTTATTAACTGATTGCAAAAGAAATGCTACATTGTTACAAAAAAGAGAAAATTAAAATTTGCATCAAATTCGTTGTAAGTAGATGATATAATTTTTTAGAAAGGAAACAGTAAGGATCAATTTCTGGTGATGAAAATTTTTAATTATCATTGAATCTGTTATTTTCAAATAGTTGCAACTTTTTTCTTTCTGTACTTACCATAGCCTACTAGTAACCATGAAATTGTGAGCCTGGATCTAGTTAGTAACGCAGTGTTGCCGAATTTGGCAGAGTGGGAACGAACTGTTTATTTAATCATAAACTCTGTAAGATTACAAACTTATTTAACATTCGCCGAATAACACATTTCATCTAAAAATAAATAGAAGGCTTGGAATATAGTGTTAAAACCACAAAGCTTTTCATTTAAATTATTTGTGAACAATATTATATAATCTGTATCAGTTTAGACAAGAAGAAAATATATTTTCAAAGAGGAAATCGGAAAATGTTGTATAACCATTACTCTCTTTTTCAACTAGGTACGTAATTTATTTAGATATTCTTGTAAATAGGGAATATTAGTCTATGCTTTATCAGACAATAATAAAAACATTAAGTGTGTTTGGACTATTACAAAAATATAAAATGTTCAGTAAAGTAAGACAAAAATCGGCTATCTTTAATAAAACACTAATGCTATCTAGCGGATCTGTTTTAAAACGGGTAGAGGTACACGACTGCTTGGTTTACTAGAAAGCTCGCAACTTCGTGGTTAATAGTATAGTAAAATTTATATTTAATCTGAATTACATTTTATTTTTTTTCAATTATATTATAATACTAGCAATCCCCCTCGCTTTGCTTCACAGCAGCTAATGTAGGCCTCATTAATTTATTTTAAAACCTCTCCATATACAATATTTGTGGTTTTGTTGCTCTGTGTCAGCAAAATAAATTGTTTTTCTACACTTCCAGCTCTAGAAAGTCCGACATAAAGTTGTCCTTGAGTGAAGGAAGCACTCTTGTCTCAAATCGATGCCCACCGTTTTAAAAGTTTGTTCCTACGATTTAACTGAATTGAATAGAATGCACAGAAGAATACCGATGGAAAAGAAAGAGACAGATGACATGTGGCTGAGATAAGAGACAGTAATACGTGGGTGCAGTAAGTAGAGTAACTAGTAATAACTCATTCACTTCCTGTCGAATGAAAACAAATATATGAAATACAGTACAAAAATAAAAATTTTGAATATTTCCGAATTTTTAATGTTTTTGGAATCTAATGTTATTCTTCACGTTTTTCTATGAAAATATAAAACTTGAATAGTGTTTCTAGCCCATAAAATACACCACCCAGAGGACTTAGAAAAAATAAATGTGCTATGCACCTGATAAACTAAAACATGCGACATCGTCACAGTTTAAGTTGTTTAACTCACTTAATTAAAGTTACTTAAAGTTGCGAATAGCCTATATTGATCAGGAAGCTCTAAGCTACGCAACAATGAAAGATTTTTAAAATCAGTTCAGTAGTTTCTGAGATTACCTCATACAAACAAACAAACAGACGTTTCTTCTTTATTATATTAGTATAGATATGGGTTATCTAGCCTTCTCAAATAAATAAAATATGACTTGATTTTATCAATTACAATTGTTTCAAAATTTAAAAACGAGTAACGCTGTAGGGCCTATTATAGCATTATAGCTGCATTTTGCTGTATTATATAGCCTGTGTTGCTCAAGAAGTTTTAACCATCCCAACAACGAAAGAAGTTTTTAAATCGTAGGTTTGGTTTTGGTAGTTTCTACGATTACCTCGTACAAAGAAATAATCGTTACGTGTTTAATATTGCCTACATACTTAATATAGATTAATAAGTTAATCGGTTAATTAATAAGTTAATTAATAAGTATTAATTAAGTTAATTAATAGATTAAGTTATTAATATAGAAACTTAATATAGATTTGTAGATCTGTACAAGAATAATATTGACACGTACAAATAACTCCCAATCGAGACACTTTTTGTTACAAAAAGGCTGAGATTACCTTATACAAACAAACAAACAGACGTTTCTTCTTTATTATATTAGTATAGATATAAGGATCCTAATGGGTAAATTATACACAAATCATATCACCACACAAATAGCTCTATGAGTGGGCTATGATAATCGATTTTCTATTTCGTGACGTGCTATCAAATTGCATTCAGAAACTTCAGAGTACGGGTATGTATTTAAATTATTACATTAAGATTGATGTAGTATGAAATCCCAAACAGTTCATTTAATGAAAGTGCCAAAATCAAATAACAATGGTTGGATTTAAATAGAATGAAAATGTGTATGTTATTTTTGGCTAAGTACTTATATAATGTAACTAACAACCAAAATGACGTACATTTTTGCTGTCTCATTTAACATTTTTGTATGTTAATTTCAAGCCAGTAAATATTATGGTTAAGTGCTTTATGTCATCTACAGTCAGTCTGTGAAAATTAGAAATGTTATTTTTGGAGAATTCATTTTAATCAAAACAAAATTAGGCCTATAATTATTGTAAATAGTGTTAAGATTTGGTAAAAAATTTCTATACATAAATGGTATTTAATTTTTTGTAATTTAACTGGTTAAAATTTATCGGGGTTTGCTTCTGAGAACTTTACAATTAATCCTCATTTAAGTCAATTTGTATAATTTAATCATTACCATCATACGTGCTTTATAAATGTTTTTTTTTCTAATTAATTTCTTAATTTACTTTAAAAAGCACATAATTCATTCAAATTTTATTATGTTTCATAAAACCTTGTTTATCCGACCCTCATTTAAACAGATATCTGAATGTGTCTTATGGGAAAATGCCAGGACTTATAAAATTGTCCGTTATTAGGAAATTTCCACAATCCAGAAGTGTCCGTTAGTAGAAGTTTGACTGTAATAGGAAAACGTACTGTTTATTTGTACTTCTCTTGATAGAAACAGAAATCAAATACAATGTAATTGTATACAAGTATTTACTAGTGTTAATATTTTCTTTACAAAGAAATCATTTGTATTTTGCTTGCATTACTTTTGTGGGTTGTATAAAGGCAGTACGATCATACAATCGTTGCACCATCATAAGTTCAGTCAGTGTGCCTTAAAACATTTAGTGCCTCGAGCTAAAGATAACACACACGTTATTGTATTTGCTTGGTGAGTCATTGCTGGACATTATCATGGTGTCCTGTCCTTACAGCAGCAGCTGATACCACACTGACTGAACTTATGATGGTGCAACGATTGTATGATCGTACTGCCTTTACACAACCCACAAAAGTAATGCAAGCAAAATACAAATGATTTCTTTGTAAAGAAAATATTAACACTAGTAAATACTTGTATACAATTACATTGTATTTGATTTCTGTTTCTATCTAGAGAAGTACAAATAAACAGTACGTTTTCCTATTACAGTCAAACTTCTACTAACGGACATTTCTGAATTGTGGAAATTTCCTAATAACGGACAATTTTATAAGTCCTGGCATTTTCCCATAAGACACAATACTAAAATGTTTCCTAATAGAGTACCCTCCACATATCGGATGCGGACAGTTAATTTTTATGGTTTTGAAAATTCAATTTCAGGAAAGCGGATAAAACTTGTCCATAAAAAAATGTTTGTAGGCCTACAATGTATATATAATAATGCTGACTCTTTAGTTGCTATTGGAAAACTAAAAGAAATATTTTATACATAAAGCCGATGCTGAAGGTTGAAAATGATATCCAAACTACAAGAGCATGTCGAATCGCCGATCTTAAATGAAAGGAAAAAAACAAAGAAAAATTACCAATTTTTACATACAAAAATGAAATATGTTCGATATTCTAGGATTTACATTATGTGTTGTAAGATAAAAAATAATCCCTCTCATACGAACTATAAACAAACTATAAACATAACTATAAACTATAAACATAACACAAATAACAACATAATGTACATTGATTTCTTTTCACATTTATTGTGATTTGTATAAATACCTATATTCGGTTTCCAGTTATTTTGTTCAACACATTTATCTACAATATTCACACTTTCATAGATTAATCCGTTCATAAACTTGAAATCACTTTCCTCTTGCTTCGGTCTTCAATCAGTTCATCGACTCCCAAATCTACACTTTCTTTGATTGGCCTTTCCACATCATGCTCTGAAGATTCATTTGACAAGCTCATCCTATCCAATTCATCGCTTCTTCCTTTGTTTATTCGATCATTTAATGTAATATTTATGGATTTACACTGATCTGAACCTTCAAATTGTTCGTTCATATTTCCCGTTGCTACAACCTCACATATTTGTTCTCCTCTCACATTTTTATCATTATCCTTATTGTCATTACTATTTGTTACAATATTTAGTACTCCTTTTTGTATTGGTTTAATATTTTTGTTAACATCTTCTAGACTATTTCTTACATTCTCTATTATTTTTACATTATCCTGTTTTATTTCTTCTGTAAGTTCTCTAATCGCCCTTCCTCGTTTATCTAATCTTTTTTTTTTAAATCATTACTCAAACTATCTATTCTACAACTTATGTTCTCTCCATATTTATCTAACTTGCTATTCTGTTGAGTTATCAAATTTCTCATTTCTTCCTGTTCTTTGCCTCGTTTATCTAACTTCCTACTCAGTTCTTTGCCCTGTTCATCCATTTTGTTCATAAGTTGCTGAAGCATGTTTATAATCATAGTTGTTTGACTATTATTATTATTGTTACTATTATTATTCATATTTATTCCTATAATTCTAATCCAAAGTTCAATGAATCTTTCCCCACATTAGGGTTGCCAATTTGTTAGATAAAAAATAATCCCTCTCAGTATCTCCACGAGGGTATGCCAAATTTGAAAGATAATAAATTAAATCAATTTCTTATTTACCTTGTCCCTTATCTCACTCAATAAAACGTTATTCACATCAAATCATTATAAGTTTTATTTAATTTATACATTTTCATAATTACATAATTGAACGAATGTTTATTGTTATTGTTTTATACGTCTGCCGTTGAAAGGCTACCGGATAGTCACTGTTATTATGAAGTAGGATAATTTGTGTCTCTTTTAATAATATGCACGTTGTATTTATTACTATTTATCTATTTTTACTATTAATTATATATTTACTACTGTTTGTTAAGCACGAATGAGGGACCCACCCGTTTGGTTTGGCCTCCATTCCCCCATTAAAATATTTTACAATTCTCTTTTCTTCTTCTTAGTTGCCTAGTAACCAAATAAATAATTCTTTTAAAATATTTTTGTTAATGTAAATTAAATAATTTTTAAAGTATTTATTTTAATCAGCTGGAGATATATACTTTTATTTTAATAGACTCAAAAATAAACAACTCCAGGTGTCCATTAAGTTTGTCATATTACAGTGTTACAAATAAAATAAAAAATATGTGTTTAAAAATATTGAGTGCATAAGAGGTTAAATTTATAATTAGCAAGCGTTCTTAAAAACAAAAAAATATTTATTACTATAGGTATTGTGTAAATTGTGTAATCAACTTATTTATAATCTTGGAATACAAAGGTATCTTGGATTACTTTATAAGTACTGTTCATGCATGCATATTTTCTATATTACATATTAGATAATACGTTTCTTTTCTGGTAATTTTATATACAGTACATGAATATTATATACTACACACTTAGGCCTATGTATTAAATAATTTTTTTTCATTGCACAAACGTACATGTAAATAAAGAAAATTGTACAGTACACATATTTCTCATAAGCGAATACTTCTTAATAGCGGACAAATTTTTTGGTCCAGAGAGTCTCTGTTTTTCAGAAGTTTGACTAAACATCCTACTAATATCAACTTCCTTTTCTTTCCGGTTTATCTAGATTTTCGATTTTCAAAATCACTTTTGGTCCTAGTTAGTTTAGACAAAAGGTGTAGTACTGTATTTCCTTATTGTACTATGTAGCAAAGTATAAAGTGGTTCCTAATGACTTAAAACTACATGAACATAAAAAGAAATATATGTCTGTACATAATTAATAGTACTGCACATCATAAAAATCTTGAGAAAATAATAAAGAACATATTATACTAAATCAAAGGATAATACATTACTGTGACTTTAAACTCTTCTTTAAACAACAAAAACAGAATAGCTGTTATAAGGAGGAAATAAACTTAGAATGAAAAAACTTTTAAGAATATGTTCCGCAGAAAGAGCTTTGGAGATTAGGTTAACATTTAAATTTGTCTTAAACTTTTTTTTGACAAACTTTATTTTTATTCACAAAACTATACAACAATTTATGAACTTAACAACTAGTGAATGTGATGAATGGTTTATGATAGTGACTTGTGTATGACATGAAGCGAAGCTAGCCCAATGGCCAATTTCGGCGTAAATTCAAAATATGGAATGACATGAAATATTAAAATTTGTATTATGATTATATAATATGAGTATGATGTAATAATGAGATGTGATTGACAACAATTAACGGAAGAGTAATATATGTGAGTGTTTATGGATGTCTTTGGTTTATTTTATGGTAGTCATTGTAGATCATGATTCCATTTTTTTAGGTGCCTAACAACAGGAAGGGTATTAGATGAGATCAAACGAACGTTTTATTTTTGTGTGCAATCGTTTTCATGTGAAAAGTATTGTATGTGCTTTTAATGATATCAAAAATTGTAGGGATTTTCAAGTCTGTGTGAAAGTATGATTAGTAATATAAATTGGGGCTTGAATAGCTTTTGATTGGTGCCTTTGAAGAATGTTGTCTAAAACTAAACTCAAAAAATTTAACACTATTTTTGACAACATTTTCTAAGCATTTTATCTCTTTTAGACTATGCTGATGGACTTGAGGTATTTGAGATGTAATTCTACAGATGGATGCTGAAAGTTTCTTGGATGGAAAAGTTTAGAACTCCATAATACTCCTCCAACATTTAGATAAGAAGATTGAAATTGGCCTAATTAAAAAATTAATTTGTAATACTTAGGACATATATGGTAAGAGCTCAGAAAAATATAATGTGGCAAAATATCACGCAAGATAAAATAACAGAAAAAGGTGGTCCAGATTGAAGGAAGAAGTTGTGGTTAAAAACCTGCGGAACTTGTATGGTATAAATACAAGTAAAATTTTTAGGCTAGCTCCCAATAAAGTGCCAATTGCGGTGATGGTTACCAAATTTCTGGAAGGGCATGTTACATGATAAAGATGTGATAGATGGAAGAAAGGAAAACCTACAGCGAAAGAAAAGAATATTCTTTGTAAACAAATCTTACAGAATTTTGTTTAAATATGCAATTTGGTCTCTAATGGTTTTTAACTACAAAATTAAGGTTAACAGAATTTTTATCTCCATTTTTTAATTATTTCATCTTTATTTTACTGTTTTTGACAACATTAAGTAGCTTTAGACATTTAATTATAATTTTTTGTTTTGTATAAATTACAAGCAGATCCTAATATTGCAGATTATAACAAAATTACTAAAATATTTTATTTCTTTTATTATTTTGTGACATGGTTAGTGTTCCAAAAATGTAACATACCAGTTAATTAATATTAAAGGTACAGTTACGGGCAAAATTCCTTTTTCTTATTTTATGTTACTTAAGTCAGGTGTAATTTCATTTTAAAGTGCAGCCACTGGATAAGCTGGACACAAGAGTAACCCTTCAGAAAATAAGGTTAAGGATCTGTAGTAGAATGTAAGAGAACTGTGTTAAGAACATAGCATAAAGTGTTGACGTCTAGCTTTGTTGCAATGTTGCTGCTTGTTTGAATCCCTCAAGTACTGTCGCTTCAACGTATTGCAGTAAGTGGCCTTCTTTGCCTTTTAAACTTTGAGGTAATATAATCTTCTTTTTTGTACCTACTGTAAAATATTTGCATATAGTGTAAGGGTTATTACAATATCTACTTGATAGAAAAACAATCTTTTACAGTATACCTGATTATTAGAAAAATGTACAAAAATATTTGATAAAACAGTTAATAAATATTTAATTTATTATCTTTCATAATACTTTCTCATGCTGAAACTTCAAGAATATAATATAAACTAGCTGCCTGTCCTGGTTTTGCCCGGAAATTATTTTGTTTTATTTCAATAAATTTTAATTAGGTTTATAAATAAATCAAAAATAAAATTTTCTGATTTAGGAAAAATAAACCTTCTGCGCATTTCAGAAAACCGGCAACCTTATTTGACGTACGCTCTACAACTGAATGACTGGTTCCCGGATGGAAACTTTGAGTTTATGCAGAGTGGGGCTTCTTGTCACATAGCCAGATTAGTTATAAATTTTCTTAGAGAATATAACTTGAAAACACTTCCCTTGATATTCTGCAAGTAGGAAACTTAGTGATAAGTGAGTGAGTCACTCAGATGGTGCGAAGTCAACGTAGAATCAGATAATGGAAGAGCATGAAAAATCATTTTGAATACAGCGATGGTGAGTTTAAAAAAATGAATAATCTATTCCGGTTCGAAAGAAAATAATATAATCTGACTCAATAAATGGTAATTAAACACTAGAATTATTCATGAACATATTAGTAAAAGAAATATGCTAGGTAGACATTCACAATAATAATTAGTGAATAAACTGATGAAATGGATAATAATCAAAAACATAATCTCCAGATGGAGAAAATAAAAAAACTTTAACTTAACAATTAAACTGTTTTCAAAATTTACTGAATAAACTATAATAACTGTTAAAAAAAACAACTGTTGGTTAGGGAAAATATTTAATCTTACTTAAATATTATAACTTAAAATAAATTTTTTCCTTAATTATTGACTTAAAACAATAAATTTGGTTAAGAGCTGAAAATTATGTAATAACTTTCCAATGAGAGAAATTAAATCGGAAAAACTAGAAAAAAATTGAAACTGAAAAAATGCACAAAAATGAAAAACATACAAATTAAATAAACTTAAATGGAAAACCGAAGTAGAAAACTTTGGAATAAACTTTGCAATAATAAAACAAACTAAATGCCAAAAAATTAACAAACAACTGAAAATAACATTAATATGAATGATCAAAATATAAAAAAACTTCAAATGGTGAAAGAAACAAAATCAAAAAAAAAATGTTTTGAGAAGTTTTGACATAATTTTCCGTTCTTAACTTGAATACCTTCAAAATAGTTTTGCCTGCTTAAAGCCCAGACCGGCTAAAACTGTGAAAAAAAAGATTTTTTTTTCTGGGTTAAACAAAAAAAATTCAAAGTTTGTAAAGTTATTACATTGAAGTGGCAGTGTTATCAGTAATGACAAACCCCACAAGAGATATTATTTAAAAAAAACGAAAAAAATGTTTAGTAAATGAAGCGGGAAAATAATTTACTTGCATGAAGTAAAAAAAGAAATACAAAAAAGCTTCATTGTTCTTTGGCGAAACGGAGTGAGAAAAAAAATAAAATGTAACAGGTAATTCTTTTAATAACCAATTTTTAAAAAAAGTATAATTAGCGATTAAAAAAATTTTAATAATAAATATTTGAAATAAAAGTTGTAGGATTTTAAATTCTCTACAACTTTTATTATGTACATTTTTGCGCTAAAATGCATATTAAAGCTGCAATCTTAAAAAAACAATTTTTTTACGTGAAAACAGCCTCATCAAGAATTTCAGCAAACATGGCACCTACCCTATCTTGTAAAGCATAAAAAATTTAGTAAACTAGGCGATTTTTAAAAAAATTGTAGGACCTGTTGTTTTTGAGAAAATCGTAAAAATGTGAAAAATTACACGAATAAACTACTACTTCCGGTTGACCGATTTTGATGAAAATGTTCCTGTCGGGTCCTGTAGTGGTATGTAACTTAAGGTTCAAGTTTCAAGTTCGTACGATGTTCCGTTCTTGAGATATTCTGTTAACACACACACACACACACACACACACACACACACACACACACACGTGCGCGCGCGCACGCGCACGCACACGCACACACAAACACACACGCACAGACACACACACAAACACACACACACACACACACACACACCACACACACACACACACACACACACACACACACACGCACACAGATCAATCGCTAAAAACATGTTTTTTGGATTCAGGGGGTCTGAAAACAAGTAGATCCAGTGAAAACTCGATTTCGAAAAATCAACATGAAAACAATACTTTTCTTCCTATTTATTCATATAGGCAAGAGAAAGTAAAAATAAAAATACAATGTTATCTTCAAAAATCATATGACTACCTTATTTACAAAAAGATAACTCTAATGTAATTTAACAAATCTTCAACAAATATTTTTAAAGAAACTAAATACAATATTGATTTAGATTGAATAAGTACATGGCTAAAAGTCATATGATGAGAATTTACTTTGTGCTAAATTTAGTATATAATCATAAGAGAACTACAATGTCACACATTTAAATCTTTTTGAGTTAAAAATTATCTTGTGAACAATTTTTAGAAAATAAATCTATATATATTTTATAGTTTCTTTTTATAAATACCAGCATGGCAACTGCTGGAAAACCTTTAAGTTTAAATGATGAAAATATTACATTGATCGAAGAAACAGAATGTAATAGAATACATAAAATTTCGTTAATCCAGGAAAATTGTGGTAATGAATTATTCTTGCAGGTAAGATGTATATAAAATCTTTATTTTAGTAATTATTTAGTTATTAGTGACTAAATCAAAAGATCTACCATTATTATTATTATTATTATTATTCTACCCATTGGGTTAGTCTAGAGGTGAAATTGTCGCCATGAGCTGGCTGTTTAACAGCTGATTTTCGGTGATGAAGGTTTTTGGATCAAATCCTAGTAAAGGATACTGTTATATGAATTTGAATACTAGACAGTGATTACTGGTGTACTTTGATAGTTGGGGTACAATTAACCATACTCTCTCAGGAATGGTCAGCCTGGGTCTGTACAAAAGTACACCTCATTTACTAGTCATATAGTACATCATCCTCATCTCATTGGGTCATAGTGTTGCTTATTGTTCTGAATTGAACAGATTGCAATGTATATACTTTGGATATTAAAATAAAATTAGTTATTCTGATATTAAACTATTATTAAAAAAAAACAGTAGTCGCTGGACTGACCAACAGAAGTGACTTCTGAATTAATTAATTAATTAAAAAATGAAATAAAAAAAAATTGTAAATTAATTAATGGTAATTGTTGATAGCCGAGTATGACATGACAGCAAACCAAAGATTTTCCCTTGCAAAAAACACAGTCCAGGTACACTAAAAGAAGTAGTCACTTCAAAAAAAGTCTATCAATCCAAACAAAGTTAAGGTAGCCTACTACAGAATGGTGGTACAACTGGAGGTGACATTTTGTTGTGAAGCTTTGACCAAACTAAAACAGAAAAATCTAACAGAACTTGCCCATAAAACAGAAAGGAAAATCCTAAGAACATGCTTAGGAAAGAAACACCAAAAAGATGTCACATGATACAAGTTATATACATGATACATTATATGATGTCACATGTTTAATATGATAGCTTCGCAAAGAAATAGACCCAATGACAGATATGATGAGGAAGAAATGTATTTGCTTCTACGGACATCTCCTAAGAACACCAGCAACAAGAATAATAAGACAAATAATAGAGAAACTAAAAACACTACAACATTCGCCAAATTGGATCAAATCACAAGAGACATGGAAGAGCTAGGGATAAAGGAACATAACCTTAAAAAAAAAACAAGAATTAGGAGTTAAAGATACTTCACAACAAAAACACAAGATTAGGATTATAAAGAAAAAACCTAGAGTTTGTTCAGAGGCAGAAAGAAAAATAAGATTGGAAAACATGAAAAAATATTAGGTCAAAAGAAAAGCAGCCATAACAGGACAATTCAAAACTTTAAGTGGTCCAATAAGGCGATAAAAGCACAAAAAAACTATTGTAAATTTTTAATAATATTTATAGGTGTTTTATTTTTCATTTTTCCTGTTATCTATTTTCCTAAATTTACATGATCCACTATCATCAGAGTATGTTCAAAAAACACAAAATTTGAATTAATTTTACTTAAACCATTTCAGAAGATTTTATATCTTCAGTTACTTTTATGAACTTTCTCATTAATTTGATATCATCCTCTTTCATATTTTGTGCAGATGGCAGCAGCAAGCAATATTACCTCATCATTTTTAAATTTGATGTGTTCATTTAAGTTGTCCTGCATCTGTCCTATTAAATACTTCTTAGGAAAATTGTTTAGATCCTTTGTTTTTTTTAATAGGCTACATAAATAGCTCTGTAATTAAAATTTTCGTTTTATTTAACTTACCTAAATATTTATATTCTATTATTTCAGATAAATAATAACAATGGTATTATGAGAGATGAGATTAATAACACAATGAATTCAGTGGGTAGAAATTATAAGTGAGTATCAACTAAGTGTGATTAACAGTTCAGTAATTTTAACAAACAAGTATTTTAGAAAAAAATAATTCATTGAAATAATAAGATTATAACAATTAAGTTTTCCTGGTAATAATTTAATTTACAACAGCCATTCAAATGAAAATACCCGAAAATTTACAAAGTTCTATAGAATAGGTACACTATATCACATTCTATAGAATAGGTACACTATATCGAAGAAAAAAAAACACTTTCATGAGACGACATGTCTCATGGCTGGTGGCAATTTTTAAAAGGTTTTTTAACTTAAGTAAAAAAACATTAGTGATTTCTGTTTATTATGTACATGTTTCCACTACTCTAATTATCTTTCTAAATTCCGACTTTGATTTTGTGACTTCCAGTTTTGGGCCACTTCTAGTCAAAACCGCAACTTTAAACCCAATGATTTCTGTGTCTACTCTTTAAAAGCACTCAAATAACGCTATTTTTGTTTCCAAATTCCAACTTTGATTTCTTGACTTCTGGTTTTGGGCCACTTCGGTCAAAACCGGAACTTCAAATCCAATTTAGGCTTTTTAACTTTTTGTGTAAATTACGAATCCAAAAACCATTTGTTTGTATCTCTTGTCGTTTCTGAGCTAGGTGTGATGGACGGACAGATAGACAAAACAAAATGATAAATGACAATTTTTAAAATTGCCACCAACAGGAATATTTCCTAGCATATAAATCTTTAAACATATTAAATAAATAGGGCAGAGCAAATGTTTATATTACTAATCTCAGGCAGAACTTGATTTTCTGTTCCTAGTACCTACAACTCGGTACAGGTACTCAAGGGTACTGACACAAAGCACCTTTCGTACAAAATCTGAGGTACCTTTAGTACTTAATAGGCTACTAATACAGAAATCCCAATGAAGAGACTTTTCTAATACAGTAAACCTTTGCTTCTTCAACACTCTGTATACTTCGACATGGCTTGTGGCAAAGTGACATGACGTGGTGTAAGTAGCGATCTGGAAGGCAGGCAGGCCCTTCGCTTTCTACTCATCCTTGTATCCTTCTGTTGTCCTTCAGTACAGTATTGTACAGAAGGGCATGTCAGTTTGTGTATTAATTAAAACGTTACAATTTTTGTACTAAAATCGTGTTTGTAATGCTTCCTACATACAATATATGCCATATGCTCAGGATAGTTCGACATTTTCATACTTCGACAACCTCTAAGTCCACGAAGTGTTGAACTATCAAAGTTCTACTGTATCTAATAACGTCTCTAATATCATTAGAGACTGATGATACTTTGGACCTGATACAAGTGAATACGAGAAGTAGCATTTCTACTCTATAATAGTTTTACTCTTATCTATTCTATTATTATAAAGAAGAAGTAATGTTTGTTGGTTTGTACGAGGTACTTTTAGAAACTACCCAACTGATTTCTAAAACTTTCTCGCTGTTGGAACGCTAAACACTTCCTGAGTAACATAATGCATTAGGTAACTTCACTTTCTCTTTTACTATAAGAATATATGTGGAAGAAAAGTATTGTTTTCATATCAATTTTTCAAAATCATCAAATTTCTAGGGCGCTGAACCCAGAAAACATGTTTTTAGCCATTGGTCTGTGTGTGAACAAAACATCTCAAGAAAGTAATAAATATCAAATGAAACTGAAACTTGATATGTCATAGTCAGAAACTAAACATTACACATGAAATAACTAAGAACTATACAAAAAAGAAAAATCAATTAATAGAAACTGATTAACAAAAAAATAGTGAATCTAAAAACATTATTTTAATAATTTCATTATACAAAAATTCTATGGAGTTAGAAATTCCGAAAAACTCAGACGAGAGAATTGAACCCTGTTCAACTCTCTCAAGGTTACAGATGATTTAAAAGTGGGTATAAGGTATCAAGACAATAAGATGCCTGTGGGAAACAGAACAAGTTGTAGACAAACATGGTGCAACGGACCTGCTCTAGGGCAGATAACTTAATAATGCTGTGTACGTATTTAATAAAAAATTTAGCATGAGAATGAAACTTGTATATAAAAGTCTATAACTTTTTTTTATTAGGTACCCAAGATCGTGTGAAAAATCACAAATAATTACTTCAAATAAATCATTTCCTTTAGGATCAACAGCAACAGAAAGATATTTGTACAATCCATTTCAACATCGGAATGTAGAAAATCCAACAAAGTAAGTATTTGAATTTTTTTTACAATATCTCAAAATAATTTAAAAAATTTATTTAAATAATTTACAAAAAGCCAGTTATGAAAGCTGACAAATTATTAATCTTAACTTGGTGTTTTGAAATATGAAATAATTATGTAAAATTAAATTGACATTTCATGCATCTTCTTAAAACAGAAAAAATAGAATATCCAAGTTTCAAATTAAGAAAATAAATGTCATACAAAAGACAAATGATGGGAAGATCTAACCTAAATAAAAACTTTCTTCTTTTAAGGAGTAGGAACCATTCTACCAATTCATCAGGAACACAAAGGAGGATATTTTCCTAAATTTTCAAAATTTTATCACTATCACAACCACTTTACAGAGGTAGGGGTGAAAACGCATTGCTTCATGGAAAAAAAATATCTTAGGCCTACCTGATCATTCCCACATCAACTTGATTCAAGAACAGGAGAAAAGAACAAAACAATAGTTAGTATCAAATGCATTGACCATAAGACATACTTCCTAAGAACATTTTTTTTTAAATTTAAAATTAGTTCACAAATGCTTCTTGTTTTTTCCAACTTTTAACCCTTAAAGTGCCGAAACAATATTTATAAGTTTGATCTAAAGTGCCATTTAATTTAAATAAGGGTGTACAAAAAGTGCCAGCCCTTATTTCAAAAACTTGCAGGTGTAAGCTTGCCATTGTCGACCAAAATTTTAACTTTACAGAAAAATAAATGTCTCGTTAAAAATTAATTTTTATTATGTCTATAAAAAAAAGAGTTCTAACACTAAAAATATCTAAATTGTTTTTTTGAGTTTATTTAAAATCGCATTAACAGCTTGTTTGTTAGCAACTACTGTGGGATTTGGTACCTTAATGTTGGTTTCAACGTGTTAAAATTTCTAGACCCTAGCCGGAAACCAAACCCGGGACCTTTCGCTTTGTGGCTAGTATGGTAGTCACAATGCCAGGAAGACAATTTCACAATACATTATTCCATTAAAATTTATTTAAAAGTGTTTTTGTAAATGTTTGGTTATCCGGACGTTGGCACTTAATGCATAACTTACGGACATCCGGTAAACCGGATGTTATCACTATGTAAAAGATATCGACGTCCTGTTTTCTGCATGTGGCCACGGAAAGGGTTAAACTACATAAATATTTTTCTGCTGAGAGTTGTTTTTTCTATATTGATGAAATATATAACTAGAGTAAAATACCTTTGCTGAATCAGTAGAAAAACTATTCATTTATCTCAATTGAAAACCTTGGTGCAACAACCGACTATCTCCAAAAATGGAAATTTTTGAGGAGGTATAAAAAACTTCACAAAAAAATTCGAATTATGCCCATTCACATGCACAGCCAACTCCTATCTCTTTGTATCAACTTAACATATGATTGGATTTAACTGTTTGTTGTACCAAACTATAGAGCAATTTTTTCACTATAAGAATTTTCATCATAACCTAAAAACACTGAAAAATGGGGATGACCAGTTGTTGCATCAAGGTCTTCAATTACAATTCAAGTTATAATTATTTTGGTACTTATAAAACAATAAAATTACCTACAATTTTTGGAAATATGCAGATAAAGAAAAGCCAGCACTAGACTCTGGAATGTGAAATCAGAAACACAAGCCTGATTTCCATACTTGACTAAAGTTTTCATAATGCTACAATCAGTATTAAATTAAAATAATACTGATAAAGAATAAACAGGTTTTTGAATTAAAAAACCGATGTCAAAATATCTCAACTCTAAAAGTAAGTTACCTACATGAAATAAAGGTGGCTGTAATGTTTTCTTGTCGTGTTGAAAAAGCTATAGTCAACCGGTTTAGACTATTACCTATGAGTGTGGTCCATTGGGATACTTGACTCTTTATCCTTTTATTTTTATTTATCTCTTTGTATCATTTCATTTTCTTTCCTTCTGTTATTCATTATCTGGATTTATCTAACATTGTATTCTTTTAAACTCACACATTGTTGAAAATAATGCTTTGTATTCTGTTATAGCAATTTTGAAGCTCTAATTCATCTCCTTAAAGGAAGTCTGGGTACAGGGATTTTAGCAATGCCAATGGCATTCCAAAATGCAGGTTTATGGTTTGGTCTTGTAGCAACACTTGCAGTGGGTTTCATTACGACATACTGTACACATGTTTTTGTAAGTGTAAATTATAAATTATAATTAAATTACTGATGAATATAGATGTATATATCTGATATAGGCTATAAAAAATTGTTTTATTCAATTTTTATTATTTAGCCAAACAAATAACTATTCATATTTTGTATTAAGGATCATGGAAGACAAAGGTGCAAGTCATAATTAAATTATGATTTAAATATAAATAATTAAATTAAATTAAATTCATAATTAAATTAAAGATTAAAATGTCACATGATTTGAGGAGGTGCACTGATAAACAATAATAAGTTACTTACTAATACCAAAACATATAAATTTTTGTTACTATGTCTGTGACAGAAGAAAAATTATCAACTTTTTTTCATGGTTTAAAATGATGGTTTTTTAATAAAAAATTAAACAATATTTTTCAATAAAACTGTTGTTTTGTGTTTGAACAGGTAAAATGTGGATACATTCTTTGTAGAAGAAAATTAATACCATCAGTTGGATTTAAACAAATAGCTGAATTATCTTTCCTGGAAGGTCCAGAATCATTAAGAAAATACTCAAAAATTGCTGGGTAAGTAATAGTGCTAACACTTGTACATTTTATTTCCTATAAAGATGTATGTTAAAATTATCCTAAGCCCGACGACTCAGCTGTCTAATAGCTGATTTTCAGAGACGAAGGTTCCATGGTTCAAATCCTTGTAAAGGTAGTTTTTTTACACAGAATTCAATACTAGACAGCAGTTAACGGAGTTCTTTGACAGTTGGGGTTCAATTAACTATACTTTCTCAGGAATGGTAGGTCTGACTGCATATCATCCTCATCTTGGTTGGTCTTGGGATTCCTTATCGTTTTTAAATCGAACAGATTGCAATATCAACATATTAGGGATTAAAAAAAGTTATCTTACTTTAAAGTATACAGTGTTAGTGTTCTTTTTATTTGCGATTCTTTATTAGTAATCAAAATATTTGGATATTTATCCTACCAACTCTTTAATCAATGTAACGTGGCCATTTTTTATTTTTTTCATGGCAGAAAATCACTATCAGGATGTGGTACAATATCAAATAAATTAAAAAAATTTTATTCATATAATGTTTTTTTTTCTAGAATAATTGTGGATGCATCACTTGTAACCGAAATGCTAGGATGTTGCTGTGCTTATGTTATTCTAGTTTCAAGAAATTTAAAACAGGTCTGTATGAATTTTGTTTGAGGATGTTATTGTCAAAATTAAAACTAGGCTGTCTATGTGGTGCAGTGGGTAACATGCTATACTACAAAATGGAAGGTTTTGTATATAATCCCAATAATGTTTTAATATTTTAACATGTTTATCACTAAACAAACCATGTAAGTTGTTATTAATGACCCAGCTTTTGATTCCAGATCCTGGCTGGGAATCAACCTAGGGCCTTCTGCTTTGTAGTTTAATATGCTAACCACTATACCACAGAGGTCATACAAATTTTTGTTTGTAGGTACATGCACGTGTATAAGAAAGCCTTCATATTGTATGTTACACTACCAGTTAACACTTTTACAACCATGACAAAACAGCCTCCTTGAAAATATCTCTTTCCCAATATATTTATCAGGGTGATAAGTCTACTAAAGAATGAAAGCAGAAAGAAAAATAATTCAAAAAATCTATTTCTTTCTTAGTAAAATGCTCCCCATGGAATAATACATTATTTTATTAGTCAATTAATTTTTAAAATGGGAATTGCATCGAAATCTTTCAAAATGTCAACCAGAATAAAGAGGAATTATTTCAAAATAGCTAGAAAACAAATATTTACAGTTAAATGTATTACTATTTCATATAATGAATTAATATAATAATTTCACTAACCTTCTTTTTAAACTGCGTCACCTTTATTTTATTCCTACTTACACGTGTTACGGTGGATCCACCATCATCAGAGTAAATGAAAAATTGAAACTAAAAATTATTTTCATTTATTTAAAATTTACAGAAGATGATACATCTTCAGTCACTTGTATAAAACTGATTTAAATCAGTTAAATTTAAATGAAAATAATTTTTAGTTTCAATTTTTCATTTACTCTGATGATGGTGGATCCACCGAAACACGTGTAAGTAGGAATAAAATAAAGGTGACGCAGTTTAAAAAGAAGGTTAGTGAAATTATTATATTAATTCATTATATGAAATAGAAATATTTCAAACTGCAGGATGCATTATAAAGATTTATTTTTAAATGTATTAATATAGTATTTCTTGTATTAAGTAAATAATTACTTTGTTGTACTCATAATCAAAGTTCTAGCAGTTGGATATTCATCCTCTTTATCTCTCTTCTAAGTTTCTTCAGGTTGATCCAATTCAACTCCTCTCCTCCATTGGTATTGAATTCATTAGTATCTCTCTTAGAACTGCTCCTTCTTCCCCTATTATAATTATTATAATTCTATAATTTGAGCTCACTCACTTCACTCTTGGTCTTCCGCTAAGTCTTTTCCCTTCAAGTACAGCATCCGTTTAGGTAATTTACCCTCCTCCATTCTACTGACATGACCAAACCGTTAGCTTTTTCTGTTATACTCTTCTTGTCAGATTGTTCATCCTAAATTTTTCCCATTTTACATAATTTCTCACTCTATCTCTTCTTGTATTTCCTAGCATTCTCTTATTGATCTTTATTTCTGCCATCGATATTCTACTCTCTGCCTTCCTTCCTCCTGGCCATGTCTGTACTGCATAAGTCAATATTGAAAAAAATGTGCATTTTATAGCCCTACATAATTTTCTTGCAACGTATAGGAACTTCTTGACCCCAAACTAAGGTTCTCTTACATTGGAAGAAACTGCTTGCTTTCTTCACCTTTTTTCTCTCAACTCCTCCATCCAATGAAAACTCTCCCAAAATATCTGAATTCTATTTGGATGATAATAGCAAACTATTAATGACTTGTTATTTTAGTAGTTAATATTAATATCTAAACTTGTTTATATTAAAATACCTGGTAAATATTAATCGTACCCATAATTACCATATCAAGATCATTGCTATAATTGATTAAAATTTTGTAAATTAAGCAGAATTAAACCTATTTTACTAGTAATTATTAAATATTATGTATTTCCCCTACTTTAATCCCTAAAATGTGATTTGTATTAAAGTATAATAAATACGACTAAGCAAACAAAAATATTTGACAAATGTAAAAAAGAAGATTGATTGACAATTTAATCTCTAGATTAAAATCTGTAGTATTGTTTATTCATTATGTTTCTCAACTAGGCCTAACAAAACTGATGATTAAAGATTAATTGTATTTAAATGTGATAACACAATTATTATACTTTTAATAAAATATTTTTATAGAATTTAATACAAAAATATATTTAATACCGTGCAACCATTAGTCCATTCTTCTATCTATACTTTTCATTACTAAAAATTTAAACAGGTTTTCACACCTTCACTTTTCCTTACTACGGTATAATCCTGCCAATCTGGACATCCAGTTAATAAATTAGTGAGACTCAATATAATTAAATAAGAAAATGCTTTTCCTAGTAATGGCATAGCTTCTAAGTGATTTAAATCGCTTGTTTCTTTATTAAATCGCCCTCCTCGCAACTATTACCTAAGGTGACATGAGTACGAAACTAAATACTCCACATAATATGGTAGTTCAGACAAAGGGATCCAGTTAAATGGGAAAAATAATACAATAATTTACAATACTTAAGTAATATAAATTTTAAAAATTCTGTTAAATGTTCAATACAGGTTATCGAACACTACAGTGGAGAAAACTGGGATCTACGTTTGTACATTATAGCGTTATTACCACTTCTGATTTGTGCCAATTTAATAAAGAATTTGAAACGACTAACACCACTTTCAATGGTATCAAATGTACTATTTTTAATTGGTATAGCGGTCACATATGTCTATATATTTAGTGATTTACCATCTCCAAGTGAAAGACCAGCGTTTTCTTCATGGGGACAATTACCATCATTTTTTGGGACGACAATATTTGCTTTGGAAGGAATTGGTGTGGTAAGTACAACTATAATAATATTCAAAAAATAAAATGCTAAATGTAATGTTATTCAATTCAAAAGGAATGAGGTTAGAGTAAAAATGTGATAGTATTTTGAATTTTTAAATTTATTGCAGTTTGTCAGTTTCATTGAACAGAATTACAAGACAAAAATTTCACACAAAAACCTGACAAAATTTTCTGTAAATAATTTTTGGTGTATCATTTTAACCTATTTTGAACCATGTTAAATGATTACACCTGATGTTTTTTCACTGCAATTTTTTTGTCTTTTTTAACTTTTCACTACTCTTTCTTTCGACCATTTCTTGCTGTCAATTTTTACTCTTGAAACCTATAAAATTATTATATTTTTTTAAATTTACTTCTGCCCACTATCCTATAAAATCTTCATATCTTTTGCAGTTTCTATGACCAGTCTTGTAACTTTTGTACTTATTCTTTTGTAAATATTTTCTACGCCCTTATCAGGCAGGTAAGTGAAATATAATGAAATTGCTCTTTTTCAGTAGAGTCATTTACATATTAGATATTAGTGCACTCTTTCAGAGAAATAAAAGAGAATTGCTTTTTGTTTCCATTCAGGAGATATACCTCTTTGTAATAGTGCAATACTATTGCCCTTTTTCCATAGAATGCTCATAAAATATTATAGCAATAAAAAAATACAATCCTTTATATTCCATTTTAAGTATTCCACTTTATCAACAAGGCTCTAAACAATCCATTAACTATTTCAGTGCATCATAATAAGCATTGTATTTGATGAATGATATTTGTTAAAACTATCAAATGATGTTTTCTTGAAATAACATTTTGGAATATTGCCCTTATTTCACCTAACTAATTAATTGACATCATGAATTACTCACTGGGAAATTTTATTTTATTTTCAGGTGATGCCACTTGAAAATAATATGAAAACTCCACAACATTTTCTTGGCTGCCCTGGTGTACTCAATACTGGAATGATTATTATAATAGGATTATATACAACCACTGGTTTCTTCGGTTATTTAAAATATGGACCTAATACAGAAGCTAATATAACTTTGAATCTTCCAACTGATGAACTGTAAGTTAAAACTTAACCTACTCCTTTCCTAACATTTTTCATCATAAAAATTTAACGTACAAGATTGTTAAGGGATTGATGACCCATTCTCTAAATACCATTATAGGTAACCATCTAAAACCTTGTAGGGCTATCAATATATATACCTAATTCATAAGTGTTTTATTAAAATTACCCATTTTTCTTTTGTAATATCTGAGATTTGCCCATAACTGGCTGGTGGAGTGTTAAATTATTTACACTCAATTCCAGGGCTACAAAAAATACTTCTGTTCCTTATCAAATGGTCAGCCAATTATATGACTGATGCATTTAAAAACAGAAGAAATGAAGATGTAAATGACATTAGTCAGAGTTATCTCCTGAGAGTAATGAATTTCATCATTATACAGCCAGACCCTGTGGTGAATGAAGTTAAGGAGGGTGGAAAGTAGATGCTTTTCAGAGGACCTGGTATGCATACTTTTTGACTTATCAAGGAAGGCACTGTATTAGTTGTAATGGAGAGTATTTTGAAGGGGATAAGGTTGTTTTTGCCCATTACAAACAGGTGGAGTCAAATTATTTACACTCAATCGGTTAGTTGCAGGGCTAAAATAAATAGTACTGTTTCTTATCACATGTTCAGCCAATTAAATGACTGAATCATTTAAGAACAGAAGAGGCAGAGGTGTAAAAAACACTAATCAGAGTTATCTCCTCTGAAAGTAATGAATTTCATTATACAGCCAGACCCTTGGTGAATGAAGTGAAAGTGTCATTTGCAGAGTGGAAAGTATGTGCTTTTCAAAGGGCCCGGCTGCTGATAAGCGTACTTTTCCACTCAGTGAGGAAGGCAATGTTAAACCACCTCATTCCTCATTTTACTTAGTAAAACCTCTACAGGTTCAAACCAGCCTTTTGGCTGATGACCTGAACAACAAGGTTGTTTGGTAAAAAAATTAAAAATAAATAGCTTTTGAAAAATAATTCCGGTTTCTTTTGGGTAACCTTGTATTAAAAAAACAAAATGTATAAATGTTTATTATTCACTGTCTCATTTTGTTGCAGGTTGGGGCAAACACTAAAGATGATTGTTTGTGTAGGAGTATTCTTTTCATACTCTCTAATATTTTTTCTAGCAATGGGTATTTTATTTAACGACACAAATACTATTACAAGTAACAGATCATATTATACAAAAAGAATTGGATTTATTATAATTACAGGTACGGAAAAATTACTATTAAAATAATTATATATAAACCTTTTGAATGGTTTCAGTTAGTTATCTAGTTAAATATTCTGGAACAATTTCTTTTACTTATTAAATTATGGACTTATATTTCATTTCCCTGCACCAAAGTTTCTGTAACTTATGATTTTCATATGGTTGAAGAACTGCATTTACCAGGCATACATTCTGATTTTTTTGGGTATAGTACATACTAGTAAAAGTTACAGACAGAAACAAAATGGCTGCCTCAGTAGCATGGTGGTTTTTTTGCACACTAGCAAACAAAAATGGTAGCACACTAACCTACAGTGCGGAGGTCCTGGGTTGAATTCCCCGCTAGAATCTGGCAATTATCATAAATTATAAAAACCCACTATTACATAACCCATGTAGTCACTAATAACCGAGCTGTTGATGCAACTTTGTATACTAAAAAAAGAAACAAATTCATAAAAATAACCATAATTCCTATTTAAAATAATTGAACTTATATTTAATGCTAGGAAGATAAATATTCTGGTTATGATATTACATATTTTTCAGTATGAAGGGTGCACTATTACTCTTACATATTTCTTGAATGTTTGGGATTAATTTTTTAAGATAAGAAGTAATTTTTCATGAACCTCAAGAAGCCAACACTAAATTAATCTACTTTGCCATCTTCTGCGCATGTGTATTCTCTAGGGGATGTAGATACATATTAGGTACGCATACTGCGCATTGTAAACTGCTACCCTACAACATTCCTCAACCTATTACTTGCTACTTAGAAACATTCATCAATTTTGTGTGACAGATAAGGATTGATTTATTCTGTATTAATTGGATTTTTAGATAAGTACTTTTTCCATCCAGTGCTTTAAACAAAAAAGGTGCATTTAATAATTTTTTTAATTCACTAAATCAATTTATGTAGTACGTGAAGAGTTTGTTAAGGTCATCAGCCGAAAGGCTGGTTTGAACCTCTAGAGGCTTTACTAAGAAAAACCAGGAGGAGGATGGCTTTCCTCACTGAGTGGAAAGGTATGCTTATCCGCATGCCAGGCTCTCTAAAAAGCATCTACTTTCCACCCTAAAAAGGACACCTTCACTTCATTCACCACAGGGTCTGTCTGAATAATGAAATTCATTACTCTCACAGGAGATAACTCTTGACTAGTGTCTTTTACACCCAGCTTCTTCTGTTTTTAAATGCCTCAGTCATTAATTGGCTGACCATGTGAAAAGAAACAGAACTACATTTTGTAGCCCTGAAATTAGCAGATCGATTGCAAATAATTTAACAGTCGACCTACCTGTTGTGGGCAGTGAAGAGTTTACTTTTATAAAAACAACTTGCTGATGTTTATAAGATATACAAATTCCAGGAATAAGATGTCATGAAAAATTATTAATATCACCTACATGGGCCAGTGATTAGTGTGCTATGCTACAAAGTTGAGGTCCCGGGATCAATTCCCAGCCAGGGTCTGGAAATTTATTACAAGTTTAAACCCACCTTTCCTTATCTCAAAGTAGTTGCTAATAAACAAGATGTTGATGCAACTAAAAAAATCATTAAAGAAAAGAGTATTAGCAAGTAAATATTGTAAAATTACTATTTATCTATTTTTTTTTAAAGATGAATGTGTTGTCTGTTTCAGTTATTATCGCAGTTTTATTTCCAAATTTAGGACCCTTATTGACATTAATAGGGGCACTCAGTTTAAGTATTGTTGGGCTGATACTTCCACCAATTTTAGAAATTTTACTTTACAGTAACTCACCAGGATTAGGCAGATGTTACTGGCGATTATGGAAAAATATTTTAATTCTCTTATTTGGAATAATCGGATTAATAACTGGGACGATGGTTGCAGTGAAAGAAATAATAGAAGCATTCTACATATAATGTAGAAATGTTATAAAGAATTACTAAAAAAAGAGATAAATGAGAACCAACTACCTATTCAAGGTAAAAGGGATAAAAGCTAAATGTGTAGAACTTGAAACCATCATATCTACAATACAAGAGAATGAAACAAAAAATAAAACTGTGGATAGATTGGCCTCACGGGTCCCAGAAGATGTGATAGTTGAAACTTCAACTGGTCTTCCAGAGCATTGGAGATCAGTGACATTTGTTCCGTACTTAAACATGTTACTTGCCACTCCAGTGGTGCTTCACGCTGTTTCCGTGTCTCACCCTCAGAGGGGTAGTTGGATCAGAACCATGGAAGAACCTGCAAAACTTTGCATTTTGCCAAAGTGCATGCACTGCGAGCTCGTACTTTGGCACAAGGTGAATTTCAGCTGCCCAAGGGGTTGGGTGGATCAATATTTTGAAGTTTGAAGATTTGAAAGTTTAAAGATGATATTTGAAGTTTTAGGTTAATGTTTCAAGTACGAATGTCTGAAGTTTCAAAATTTCAACTTTGAATATTTGAGGTTTGAAGAGGTTTTTTTTAGTTTTCTCAGTTAAAGGCAACTTTAGCTACATGGTCCTTAAGTAATTTGGAAGTACCTTTTTTTGGTTTAACGTACGACTGTCCTGCAATTACTGCTAATGCAGACAGTGAAGGATGAAATGATTTTTGTAACTTATGAAAATATGCCGTGCCTGAATGGGAATCAAACCCAAGACCGCATGAAAATTTTGGAAGTACCATACTGTTTTAATATTCTTGAGTAAATTTATACCTTCAGGTAGCAAAAATCTTATCACTGAATGCTGCTGTTCCAAAATAGGCTTTTGAAGTGAAGCTGACATTTTGAAATAAATAAAAGAGATCTATGTTGATATTAATTATGATCAAAACAGTATTCCCAAGGTTGCCAACATGGCCCTCAAAAAGTTTCATTGTTATTGAATGAATCATTTTTCATCTTCTCGTTTATTATTTTTCCTTTATTTGTTTTGTTAATTACTGAAGTCCCTTGTACATGAGGAAAAAATTATGAAGACATTAAAGAATAGAGAATAAATGTTTTGTACTCAACTTATTGTAATATTTGTGTAATAAAATGACAGCTTTTATAAAAATTATATTTTGAATTTTTTATTAACCCAGTTAAAAAGTATAATTGCTAACTAGTAAGCTAAAAAACATTTACTTTTCCACCATATTTGTCACAGAACTGGCTGCATTATGAAATTAATAAAGTAAATGCAGAACGTGGTAAATGCAGAATGGTAAGGCTGAGTGGGGACTGCCATAAGGGAGACTCTCCACTCTGCTCTGTTTTGGACGTGTGGAAAAATCCCTAACCTACACCTTCATCAATTTTCTATTCTTTCAAAATCCACTGAAAACTACTTCAGGAAACACCTGCAGCTAAAGCTATTAATCTTTCCTGTAATTTTGTTAACAAAGTCGGTAACATAAATAAATTAACAAGTTCTCTTATTTGACTGTGTATCATTTTTCTCTTTTTCCGATTTGCAATAGTTTTCTGATTAGTCTACAATGAACTGAAACTGAAAGTAATTGAAGGTGATTAGACGATTTCGTGAGAGATACCATCTGATTGTTCAAAGAATATAACGGGGCTGGGTTTTTTCAATGAAAATAGTTCTGAGGGGTAGTTAGTGAGTACATATAGTTTTAGGATCAGAAAATGCAGCTTGGGAGTAAAGACAAATATATACATCAATAATAAAATCAACAAATATATTACAAAGGAGTTAACACAATTTTCACAATATTAATATGAATTAATATCATGAAAAATGCAGTTGGATGGGTAGAACTGGCATTGATATATATAATTATATGTTCAACTTAGGCTCTAGTCGCGTTGTTACAAATAGTCATGGAATGGCAGTATGCGGTTTGTCTCCACGGGGTTCGGCATGGCGTAGATGGAACGTATGGCTTCGATGTTAGAGCTCTTTCCTGCATCGTGGTGATGCAATACAATGAACTACACTATACATCTACTCTGGTAAACTACAGAGTCAAAAACAATAGAAACTAATGAACTATTAGAACAATCAAGGCTACTAACAACTAACTGTAAACTACAGATTACTACAACAGTTAAACTACCAGCAATGATACAAGCTGCAGTAGAACTATTTTAGCCATTATCACTTACAGATGAATAATTAAAATTCACAAGTTCATGAACTTAAAATTATGTAATGAGATGAATAAAACAATGCTAAGTTGCCTAACATCATTTTAATAAAGATTCCGGTGTACTTTGATGGTTGGGGTTTAATTAACCATACTCTCTCAGGAATGGTCGGCCTGGGTCTGTACAAGACTACACCTCATTTACACATCATCCTCATCTCATTGGGTCATGGGGCTGCTCATTGTTCTAAATTGAACAGATTGCAACGTACACAAATTAGGAATAATAAAAAAAAAATAAAAAATAAAGATTACAAATTTCTATTTTTGAATAATCTGAGCAGGTTCTAGTTCCAATCAGTTCTGATTAGCGGAATTGTTATGAAACTAAATAAAATTTGACTCTATAAAGTCACAAGCTGTAACATATAACACACCCACACACAATGTATTTAATCCTTATATAAGAAGTTTACACAGTTTGTTTCGATTTGGTTTATTGTATCAGAAATCCAAAAAACAATCAGTAACATTTTGAGGAACAGATCAAAAAATATTAAATACAGAATTTAACAATTTTATTTTAAATTAACATAAATAAATTACAATCACTGTAAAGTAAATTTACACAAATTTTCACCTAAATTTATTTTTACAAGGATATTTCTAAATAATAAACAGACGAATGTATACCATTCTTAAAAGAAGCAATAATTCTATTTCTGCTCAGCTTTTTTTTCACTGATATTAACTTCTTCAGTTGGTGGAGCACCTTCTCTGTAATTAGGAAACTGTTCCCAAGGGCTTGACAAATCAAACTTTCTGAATTCCTGTGCGAATTCTACTGGTTCGAAAACTACTCTCCTACGTTCATCATCGTATCTAACCTATAATAAAAATTCAAAAATTTTTCAGTCACATCATTAACTGTTTTAAACATAATTAATTATAATTCTTAAGTCTTTCCCCAAACTTACCATTGAATTACAAAGCCACAGTGACCTAAAAGTAGAATATTTTAGAAACACTTTTTGTGTTTTCTTCTACTAAAATTCAATGGCATAATGAGTACTCGCATGAAAAAGTAACCTTCCATACCAGTTTTGGCAGTACAACAATAATTATTGAAAAAATCTTATTACAGAAACAAATGTAGAATAAGGACGTAAACAATTAGATCAAAATGTGTATTTCTATTCTTCATTTTACATAAATAAACCTGCATAATTCAGTACACAAAAATGATAATATATTAGTGGTACAAGTTTGTTATAAGATCACATAAGTTAAAAATTACACAATCTCTTATTGATTATCACCCTCTTTATCACTATTCCAAGTTTCTTCAGTTCAGGCGCAATAGAATTCTTCTTACCCCTCTCTATAACTGAACTATCCCTCCATCTTTGACCTCTTGATTTAAATCTTTTTCCTACACAATTCATTTCCCTTCTAGTCAGCCCCTTGGTCTTTTACCTTCCATCTCCAAGTACAACATCCTTTTAGGCAGTCTACATTCTTCTCCATTCAACAAACATGTTTGAACTGTTGTATTTTTGTCTATCCAGCTCTTCTTGTCCTTCCTAGCGCAATCTCTTGAATTTGTGCGACCTGAATTCTACTCTTTGCCTTTTTTCCACTGTCCATGATTCAGCTGCATGTGTCGATAATGGCAAAAATATAAGCATTATACATAATTTTCTTACAATACATAGAACTTCTTAATTCCAAATTAAGCTTCTCAAACATTGGAAGAAACTTTTTGTTTTCAGCACCCTTTTACTAAATTCTTGTTATGATTTTCCATCTGATAAGATAACAGTCCCCAAATAAATATGAATTCTTCAACTTCCTGCAGCACTCTACTATTTTGCCTTATTCCATGTCCTTGCCTTCCCTCCTAACATCTCCCCGGAACCAGCACTTCACATTTTTCTTCAGTGAATTCCAAACCATATTTTAACAATCTCTTTGTCTCACAACTCTAGTGCCCTTTCCACCTTTTCCATTGTATTTCCCCATACAACCAAATTATCAGCAAACAATAAGCTCCCAGTATTTTCATCTTCCCTCAGTCTTGTATAACATCCAAGGTTATAATGAACCGAATGGGGATAATACACTTCTTTGCCTCAGACAATTCTTTATTGTAAATCAATCTAGTTGAACACTCTTGACTTTACAAAGAGCTTCTACTTTCGTTACAGACACCGTTTGCCATTCACATTATTGCCTCAAACCATCTTGTATAACAACACAAAATTTAATTTTGACCTGTTTTTTACTTTCTCTTGCCTACATGAATATATAGAAAGGAAAGTATAGCTTTCATGCTGATTTCTCGAAATAGAGTTTTCACCGGATCTACACATTTTCAGACCCCCTGAACCCAAAAAACATGTTTTTAGCGATTGGTCTGTGTGTGTGTGTGTGTGTGTGTGTGAACAGAATGTATCAAGAACGAAACATCGTACAAATTTGAAACTTAAGTTAGATACCACTACCAGACCCGACACGAACATTTTCATCAAAATCGGTCAACCAGAAGTAGTAGTTTGTAATTTTTCACTTTTTTGCGATTTTTGCAAAAACGGCTCCTACGATTTTTTTAAAAATTGCCTTATTTACTACATTTCTTTATGCTCAACAAGATAGGGTAGGTGCCATGTCTGCTGAAATTCTTGGTGAGGCTGTTTTCACATAAAGAAAATTGTTTTTTTAAGATTGTTGTTGTTGTTTAGGTCAACAGCCAAAGGCTGGTTTGAACCTCTAGAGGTTTTACTAAGTAAAAACGAGAAGTAAGGTGGTTTACCATTGCCTTCCTCACTGAGTTGAAAGAGTACGCTTATCAGCATGCCAGGCCCTCCGAAAAGCACTCACTTTCCACCCTGCAAATGACACCTTCACTTCATTCACCACAGGGTCTGGCTGCATAGTGAAACTCATTAGTCTCAGAGGAGATAACTCTGACTAGTGTCTTTTACACCTCTACCTCTTCTGTTCTTAAACAGTTCAGTCATATAAGTGGCTGACTATGTGTTAAGAAACAGAACTATTTTTTTTAGCCCTGTACCAAACAGATAGAGTGCAATTAAAATAACACTCCACCTGCCCGTTTTGGGCAGTTTTTAAGATTGCGGCTTTAATATGCATTTTGGCGCAAAAATGTATAATAAAAGATGTAGAAAATTTAAAAACCCTACAACTTTTATTTCAAACTTTTTTTGTACAATGCTTCGTACAGCGGTAATTAGCGATTTTCTGTTTTTTCTCATGATATGGTCTAAAAAATAAATTTTTTTAAGATTTCTGCCTAGTTTAGCGTGAAAGAGTGATTTTCCGTATTTTTAAGCTAAACTGCCGTTGATTTTCATTTTGCGTCTTTCACTCATGATTAAAATAAGGTTGTGTTTTTTGAGGTTAGGTTTCTGTTAATTTCTGATGTTTTTATTATAAATGTTACGTTATATTGTTCATTATTTGCATTGGCAAGAGAAAGTCGTGTGAGTGTTTCACACCAGATTTTTTTAATCCCTTCTATATAGGCTTTTTAGGTCATTAAGCTAAGGCTTTTTAGGTCATTACAGCTGTTTAACAGACGTTAGTTCAAACTAATTAGGAATCAGCTAAAATTTTTATGTTCTTCCAAGCAATTATAGAAAAGAATAAACGTCGAGTTAAACTGTGGTTGAAGATTGAACAGTAAAAACAAAATTATCTATTACTAACCTCAAGATATCCAGATAATGGAAAATCTTTCCTGAAAGGATGTCCTTCAAATCCATAATCAGTCAAAATTCTTCGTAAATCGGGATGATTGCTGAAGAATATACCATACAGATCCCATGCCTCACGTTCATACCAATTTGAACCTTCAAATACTTCTACACTTGAATCAACAGGTGTTAACTCATCAGTGTATGTTTTAACACGAATGCGAGCGTTAAATCTCAATGATAGCAAGTTGTATATAACCTGAAAAAAAAGAATTTCATGAGACAAAAATACATTCATAACAAATATGAGAATAAACAATAATATAAAAATTAAAAAAGTAAACAGTAATATAAATTACTTTAAATTGTAATGAAAAAAATAATAAAATTCAGAAATTTAGGTACACTAAAAATATGAATAAAAAATATTTTACACCTTTTAATGGTGCTACTATAGTACGTGGCCTACTGCATTATTTTTAGTGAAATTCGTATTTCTTGATGTGGTAACACTGTCCACTAGCACTTTTGGCGTGTAAATATTCACATATTTTACAGATTATGTGAACTACTTTAGGTTATGTGAGCATTAGATTTTAGAAAATATTTACATATTTTACAGGTTATGTGAACATTAGGTTACCAGCATTCAACGGTTAACCAGCGAAATTATATAGATACACAAACAGGAGCCAATACACAAGCAATTGAGAGATCATGGTTGGATACAAAAATAAACATTCTTAAACACAAAAGAGGCGTTCCGAAAGAATTATTTCAGTCGCACCTCGACCATACGTCGTAGAAAATTATGAGAAAAGTAGAACCTGATTTATTTGTTGCTTTTATCAATGACATTCACAGCGTGTGCCGTGTGTAGACTGACTAAAAATAACTGGGTGAATCTTTATCGTATTATTTGCTTGTAAATTATTGTATGTAATATTATCATAATAATTAAAAATCTGGTGTGAAACACTCACACAACTTTCTCTTGCCAATGCAAATAATTAACAATAAACCTAACATTATTAATAAAATATTAGAAATAAACAAAACACTAACCTCAAAAACATAACCTTATTTTAATCATGAGTGAATGACGCAAAATGAAAATCGTACTCAGTTTGGCTTAAAAAAACGGAAAATCACACTTTGACGCCAAACTAGACTCTGTAGAGAAAAATTCTCTAAATAAAAGTTGTAGAACTTTTTATTTCCTATAAAATTTATTATAGACACTTTTGTCGTAAAATGCGTACTAAAGCCGAAATCTTTAAAAAATCGATTTTTCACACGTTTTCGTGAGAAAAAAAACAGAAAATCGCTAATTACCGCTAAACTAAGCGTTATACAAAAAAATGTTTGAAATAAAAGTTGTAGGATTTTCAATTCTCTACAACTTTTATTATATAATGTTTTGCGCTAAAATGCATATTAAAGCCGCAATCTTAAAAAGAAAATGTTTTTATGTGAAAACAGCCTCACCAAGAATTTCAACAAACATGGCGCCTACCCTATCTTGTAGAGAATAAAAAATTGAGTAAACCAGGCGATTTTAAAAAAAAATTGTAGGACCAGTTTTTGGGAAAATCGCAAAAAAGTGAAAAATTACACGAATAAACTACTACTTCCGGTTGACCGATTTTGATGAAAATGTTCATGTCGGGTCCGGTAGTGGTATGTAACTTAAGTTTCACGTTTCAAGTTCGTACAATGTTCCGTTCTTGAGATATTTTGTATACACACACACACACACACACACACACACACACACACACACACACACACACACACACACACACACACACACACACACACACAGACCAAACGCTAAAAACATGTTTTTTGGTTTCAGGGGGTCCGAAAACGTGTAGACCTGGTGAAAACTCGATTTCAAAAAATCGACATGAAAACAATACTTTCCTTCCTATATACTCATATAGGCAAGAGAAAGTAAAAAAGTATATTTTTATACTTATCGTATGTAATTTTCTTTTTTTCTTAATATCACATAACCTAAAAAATATGTGAATATTTACGCGCCAAATGGGCTAGTGGACAGTGCTGCCACATCAACAAATACAAATTTCACTAAACATAATGCGGTAGGCCATGTACTATAGTAGCACCCCTTTTAACTACAAGATAGTAAACAAAGGCTATACAGCTTACATAATGTTTATTTTATTTTATTGTTAATAAATTGCATGAACTGCATTGTTTTAAATGTTTAATAACTTATTTTCATAAACTCATATTCATTGTTGTCGTTTGTAAAGGTTAGTTTTTTTCTTGTCAAATAATTTGTTAAATAAATATATGTGAACTAATTTAATTAAAGTTTACACTTTTACTTTACTATAACGAGTTGTAACAGTATTATTTGCTATTGTAAATTATTGTATTTAATATTATCATAATAAAAAAAGTATATTTTTATACTTATTGTATGTAATTTGTCCTTTTTTCTTAATATCACATAACTTGTAAAATATGTGAATATTTACATGACAAATATGCTAGTGGACAGTGCTGCCACATCAAAAAATACAAATTTCACTAAGTATAATGCAGCTTACATTTTTTCATATTGACCATTTCTGTTTAGGTCAATACAGGTGTATCTCACTATAAGAACTTAATCTGTTCTGAAGTGGAGTTCGTATAGCAAAAGTTTGTATAGTGGAATGCGCCCGCTACGTAATCATGAATTACATTTCTGTATTTGTCAATCCTGGTTACACCTTTTGCAACAGCAATTGCCGTAGTGCTTTTTTGTTCTTGATGATTGTGGCAGTAGACTTGTTCAATCCATAAGTTTAAACCAAATCCACCTGTCTCTCTTCACGTTCAAATTTAGCAACATTTTTTTTTTAATCTCTTTTGTCAATGGTTTCCCCAAACATACCTTTCGAAAACATACTCAAAATTAAAATTCAAAATTGTAAAGTACAGAAGCATACAAACAAACAAGAAACATAAAAACCAGGCCTTCGAAACTCTGATGACAACATGGTTGTTCATTGGTGTAAAAAAAGCAGAATTTAAACTGAAAGCACGATAGTGCTAATAAGATGGTTAAATGTAAATTGATTTCTAAGAAAGAAAGTAAATCAAGCGGAAATAAAAGAGATAAGATTCAGTATATAATGTAAGGACAGCGGCTGGATGTTAGAATTTAACTGATGTCAACATCCTTGTGTGTTAAAATTCTGTGTTACGATGACAGTGTGAACGAATAAAACTTCTCAATAAAATAAAAATGTATCCACCTAACTTAAGCCAACGTAAACATTATCAGAACTAACCGGTGTACCGTAAAGCACAGTAGCTTGTATCGTGCTCCAAGAAGATAAAGTATACCAAGAGTGGGCATTAAAAGATCACGGAACATTTAAGAAAAGAAATCATAAAGGAAAGGACCGACTTGTTGAGGAAGAGCAGAATGAATGGTTCGCCATTGTAACTTTGCAAGGTGTTAGTGTCAATGATCCAATGCTTAAAACAAAGTCAAAAGATTTTGCTAAAAAGTTTAATTATTGTTCTGATACACTTTTATTTTTTTTGTGTGTATGTGTAGAACTCGCATGTAAAATGTATGTGTACGATATGTTTAATAAAATACAGTATTGTACACACTAGTTTACAAATTTGTTTATTAGGGCCAGAATGCTCTAGTCCCAATTATCAAGAATCAACAAAACTTTTTAATACTTTATCAATCCATTCATCCACAATAAAAATAAAATTCTCATGCAATCAGCATTGTCGAGTAAACTGTATGTTTAACAAGAATAAGAATTACATGCCATATATAACATCCTCATCTCTCTGGGTTATGGGGTAATTCTTAAATTGAAATGATTGCAATGTACACACACTACGGATTAAAACAAAATAATAAGAAATGAATTATTATAAATAACAATGATATAAAAAATAGTACATTCACATTTCCTCAAGTACTTTTCATCAGTTCAAGTACTGATTAATTTGTAATTCCATTTGAAAAAGTTTGTTATTTATTTATTCTGAAAAACTGATCATAGCCACTAAAGTATTTATAATTTGAATAAGTTACCTCGAAGCGATATGGTCGGCTAGGTACGTCCATACCAGCTAGATCAACAATGTTTGTAAATTGAGCATTATGATGTCCTTTTAAGAATGTTAAAACTGGTATAACGCCTTCAGGTGCTATTAATATTTCAAGTTCATCACCGGCTGTAATTTGTACTTGTTGCACAAATTTAGGGAGACATTCAGCAACATATTTTCCAAAGTCACTAAGATGTGTCCTTGCTACAGCATCAGGTTTTCGCACAGTTGCTATAAACAAAAAAAGTTCACGTAAAGAAATTTAAAATACTGAGTAAAATGATTAAATACAGCAAAAATTATTTCCGGGTTAGATACCTGAAAAATGAAAGCAAGGCACATGCAAATCACAAAATTACGAGGGTTATCCAGAAAAAACCTCCGTTTATGTGTAGCAGGAAAAGTAGTGCGCGTAGCACGGCCGAGTTGATATCACTGCGCGCAGTGATTCAGTACGCTTCTAACTGTGCAAGGCGGAGCATCGTACGTTTGTGGGTTGTCCTTTTATAACCTCAAAACATGAGTGCCGTAATAGAAAATCCCACAAAGTGTGAATTGCATGGCGTTATAAGATTTCTGTGGGCAAAAAATCTCTCAGCGGCCGAAATTCATCGTGAATTGTTTGTGGTTTATGGCCCAAACACTATGAGTGAAGGTGTAGTCCATCAATGGGTGCGTTTTTTTAAAAATGGAAGAACAAACGTTCATGATGATGAAAGAAGTGGTAGGCTTTCTCTTGTCACTGACGACCTAGAGAACAAAATGAATGAAAAAGTTTGTGAGGACCGTCGTTTTACAATCTCGGAACTTTCTCATCATTTTCCTGAAATTTCTCGGAGTCTCGTCCACGAGATAGTGACAGAAAAACTAGGCTACCATGAGTTTTGCGCTCGTTGGGTACCAAAACTGCTGACCGATGACCACAAAACAAAAAGAATGAGTTCTGCCATAGACTTTCTTCCTCGGTATGACTTTGAAGGAGAAGAATTTTTGAACAGGATTGTTACTGGCGATGAGACTTGGGTAGCCTACGTGAATACTGAGACAAAACAGCAGACAATGCAATGGGGACATACCGCTTCTCCAAACAAGCCAAAGAAAGTCCATCAAACTTTGTTAACGAGGAAACTTATGGCTACCGTTTTTTGGGAGGCTAAGGGCATCTTACTCATTGATTTTATGGAACGTGGAACGACCATCACTTCTGCTGTCTACTGTGAAACTTTAAACAGACTAAGAAGAGCAATCCAAAACAAACGTCGTGGCCTTCTGACACGTGGTGTTGTGTTTGTGCATGACAACGCTCACCCTCATACAGCTCAAAGAACAAATGAGCTTTTGGCCAAGTTTAAATGGGACGTTTTCGATCATCCCCCATACAGCCCGGACTTGGCTCCTAGTGACTATCACCTGTTCCCGAACATGAAGCAATGGCTTGTATCTCAGCGGTTTGCCAATGACAAAGAGCTTCAAAACGCCGTGAATGGTTGGCTACATTCACAAGCACAGACATGTGCTTGAATCTGTTTGGCGACTATGTCGAAAAATAGAGAAAAACTGTAGTTTTAATTTGTATATAATAAAGTTTTTGTATCTTCACTCATTTACTTTTTATTTCAAAATGGAGGTTATTTTCTGGATAACCCTCGTAACAAGCACAGATATTTCATATCAGATTTAAAACTAAAATATTTCATTAAATCACTAAACACATGTGTCAGTAATTAAATGTGCGACACTGAGATCTCCCATAGCACATTTACACATAAATTTTTGAAGAATGTACTTATTTCTATACATATTAAGCCAAACTAAAGCTCTGTGTGACTTAAGCAACGATTATTTACCATGGCAGTCTTCGGCAAATGTAATAACCAAACAATTGGAATATCACAAATAACTGGAACAGTAGGCTACATACATTTCAATGACAATCTTGCTGATCACAATAATTATGTAAGTACAGATGAACATTCATTTCAATGACAAAAAACTAATAATACACTGTTAGAAAGTCCATTAATATCACAACACGTAAATTAATGTGTATTTTTAACCTAGGTGTAAAGCAAAACAACCTATTCTTAATTGTTTACTAGGTTATTAGCCTATACAATTATTACAACTAATAATAACAAGAGCTAATCAACAATAACACATGATAACAAACAGTAAAATCTTCACTTACGTCTTTTTTCCTCTACATTAGGAGTAACTTCAGAACTAAGAAACCTTAAAGACAAGGGTTGTAGAGTCTTACAGTTTGTTTTAGCAGCATTACCTGAAACAGTTCAATTTACCAAATTAGATTCGAATCAATAGAATGTACAACAGTTAAATAGAGAGTACTATATCCTTTAAATTCAAGTCCTAAACAACACATAAAATATAACTTAGTACCGAGTCGGGTGAACATTAAAGGGCGAAAATAAAGCAAAAAAATCATGAAAATGCTGCCTAGATACATTAACTATTATTTACTATTATTTTAACAGACAATTTAATATAATTTAATACACACCAGACAGTAAGTTAGCAAAATTACTGCTTTTAAAAGCAGCTCTTAAAAATCGTGAAGCCATATTTTGGAACACTAACCAAACTAAATTAAATAAGTTCAAACAACCTTCATCCGATCAGACAAAAATATTCTGATACAGCTGATCAAGATCAACACACATCTGTATTATCATTGTACGGGAACAAGGAGAACTTGCTTTCACAGAATTTAATAATTTTAAATTAATAAAATACAAGAATGGAATTGTTTCTCTCGAAGTTTTTAAATTAATAAAAGCATATAATTTACACTATTTTAGCTTTACTAAATTTCACCTCAAAATGCATTATTCATACGAAGAATTATAAATTTTGAATGGTCTATAATAACTTATAATAGAGTTTTCATCACTAAATAAATAAATTTATCATGTAAAATTACGCCTATCTTGTTAGAAAGAAAAATGTTTTCTGCTAAAAATATTTGTTCAGTCCACGAGTTTACTAGATCTTATAATCACGTGACAGTATTACTTCATGTATTTTATTACATTATTCTCTCGCGTTATTTGTTAATCGATAATTCCATACAATTGATTCGTTTAATTTAGTTTTATTATATTCCTCATTATTATAATTTATTCAGAATGTTTTAATAAGCAAGTGAATTATCACAAGATATTTGAAAATTTTATAACTTAGTCACTAGATGATCGGGCCTTCAGTCTAGTAGGTTTTGTAATTATTATAGTAGACGATAAGTTTTTGGAACGGCACTATTTTAAGAAGTTTTGAAACTTAGGTTAGGAAGTGTGGTGTTTAATTTGGTGTTAATTCGTTTTCATTATGGCTGAAGAACTACAAAAGAAATTACAGACTGAATTGGAAAACTTCAAATCTGTTCAAAAAGGTACTACCCTGTTTCTTAAAATGTGATTAAATTGTTAAATGAAAAATTCACTCTAATATTGTGTAACTGAGGTACTCCTACGTGATTTTATAAATCGTGTATCGGTTACCGTATTAAATAACTTACAGTATTTTATTTTGTTGTTATTGCAAAGGTAGGGCGAAGCAATCATGGTAGAAATAAGTTACTCATATTAAAATCTAAGTAGGGTACATGTTCATAATGAAACTGCAGTGTTGAGATTGCCTATTAGTTGTACCTGTACTGGAAAGTAATATAAGGTATTCTAAAATGAAGAGAGATTTCATTCTGATGTTGATGGGTTGTGTGTTATAGTTACACTTAGTATAATAAACCAATTACATTATAGAAATTCACATTTCTGAGCTTTGAACCGAAAGCTTTAATCTATGATTTGAGTCAAATCCGACTGCCCTGTTAATTGATCGTACAAAATTTGTAAATGTGATTTTCCTGAAGTTGTAATAAAATTATGGAAAGTTTTAGTTTCCTAAAACTGATCCAGAATTTCGCATTTTAAGAATATACCTCTTGTTCCAAATTGAATACATTAAGTACGATTGATGAATTAACTTAAAGAAGTTCCAGAAAATTGTTTCGTAGTATTTTGCGTTCAAGTTGTGCTTAGTATTTTCAATTATTTAAGAAGGTTTTCTAAATGGCTACCTGATAAAGTTTTGTAATACTATATACATATATATATTCATGCGAGGATTTACAGCCCCAGCCGCGTCTCGCTTCCTAAGCACCATCTCTCTCTGTCTCACCAGTCCCCGAATGGCCACAAAGACATTGCCCCCTGCACCCCATCCAACCATGTCACTTCCGGCCTAACCCTCCTTCTTGTACCGAGTGGCGTCCACTCTCATATCCTCTTTGGCCACCTACTATCCTCCATCCTCTTCAAATGGCCAAACCATTTTACTGCTTCCCGGTTATGGCATCCATGATATATCCTCGAACGCTGATTCTTTTCCTAATTTCAGAATTCGATCGATCCGCGACACACCCAACTCCGCCTCCAGAAATCCATTTCCACCACTTTTAGGCGATCCTTCTGTCTCATTGTCAATACCCACACTTCCGCAGTTTAGGTACACACACTCTCCAGGATGCCATGATAAATATCTATCTTTGTCTCCTTCCATATTTTATCATTCCAAAGGACAGAATTTAACTGCCCTATAACCCTTCACTGCACTTGTTCCGCTCTTATCAAAGATGATGCCCAGGTATTTAAAACTTTCACAGCTTTTCACTACACCGTTACCCAGCTGATTATCATTTCCTGGCTCACCAGCAGTTAGGTTTTCAGTCTTGTTTACATTTATACTGAGGCCCCATCTTTTATACTACTCTTACAACTTCCTCATCATATAGCTGGCATCATCGTGATCTGCAGATATGATAACTTGATCATCCACAAAGAAGAGAGTATAAAGTATATTGTCGGCAACAGGGATTCCCATACCACAGCATTTCCTTCGCCATCCTTCCAAAGCTTCACTGACATAAATTCTGAGAAGCGTGGGTGGAATGCAGCAACCTTGGCGTAGTCCCTTCGTCACTTCAAACTCAGGAGACACTCAAGAGTCCATTTTTATTGAACTATTAGCCCCCAATGTATCCTTCCTATAGGTCCTATGGGTCCTTATACTAATTTAATCTAATAATGTATTTAAAAATTTTTCAGAGTATCATAAAGCAATCTCTCAGAGGCAACAATTAGATGGCCAGTTAAACGAAAATGTTGCAGTGAAACAGGTAATTTTATTATTCAAAAATAAATCTTTATAATGCATCCTGCAGTTTGAAATTATTTCTATTTCATATAATGAATTAATATAATAATTTCACCAACCTTCTTTTTAAACTGCGTCACCTTTATTTTTATTCTTACTTACACATGTTTCGGTGGATCCACCATCATCAGAGTAAATAAAAAAATTTAAACCAAAAAAAATTGTTTATCTCGCTTATTTAAAATTTACAGAAGATTATACATCTTCAGTCATTTGTATAAAAGTTTTATAAAAAAAATTTTTTGGTTTCAATTTTTTTATTTACTTTGATGATGGTGGATCCACCGAAACACGTGTAAGTAAGAATAAAAATAAAGGTGATGCAGTTTAAAAAGAAGGTTGGTGAAATTATTATATTAATTCATTATATGAAATAGAAGTAATTTTATTAATTCTTCAGTATTCATAATGTTTATTATTGCTACTAAAACCTACATATGCAGGTTTTATCAGATATTTAAAAGAATTTGATGGAAGATTTTTAATTGTGATTTTGTTTTACTACCATAATAAAGATCCAATTTTTACTTTCTTTCAAAGCATGTCAAGTTTTCACCTGATATACACATTTTCAGACCCCCTGAACCCAAAAAACATGTTTTTAGCGATTGGCCTGTGTGTGTGTACATGCGTGCATGTGAACAGAATATCTCAAGAATGGAACATTGTACAGGGTGCGGCAGCATAACTTCCTTTTTTAAAATGCGCGCCATTCAGTTAGCTGATGTCATAGCGGAGCGCTAGTGGTCTCGTTCAAGACGGGGTACTGTAAAGTTTTGTCCCGACACGGTTCAGTCGCCATCATGCGTTGGAATAGTGAGGAGCGTGCCTTTGCCATTGAGGCCTACTTTTCAAGCGGATGTTCGGTTATTGCAACACAGCGTGCATTTCGGAATCGTTTTAATTTAGCCCCGTTGGCTCCCGTCCCAGACCGCAAATCAATTGTTACATGGGTCACTACATTCAGACAAACTGCAAGTGTGATAAAACGAAGAACTGGAGTCCCTCGGCCCGTTAGATCACCTGAGAACATTGAAGCAGTGAGAGCGTCAATGTTGCGATCACCACGGCGTTCTGCGCGCAAACACGCATATGCCCTTGGACTATCCGATCGTTCTGTGAGAAGAATTCTTCGTGATGATCTTTGTTTTCATCCCTATAAGATGGCGATAGTGCAGGAACTTTCAGAACGTGACTTCAATTCTCGGATGAACGCGTGTGAGCTTCTTCTTGATGTCGTTCCCGAGGGTGCTATTGTTTTTTTTAGCGATGAAGCCCATTTTCATTTGTGTGGGTCGGTTAACAAACAAAACATGCGCTACTGGGCTGACACCAACCCTCGAGAATTGCATCAAAGGCCTTTGCATTCACCCAAAGTCACAGTGTGGTGTGCAATTTCCTCAGCTGGAATTATTGGTCCCTGGTTTTTTGAGGCAAATGAGGTTACAGTGACAGTGAATTCGGACCGGTATGTAAACATGCTACAGAATTTTTTTTTTCCCACGGCTAGAAGAGTTGGATTTGGGGGACACTTGGTTCCAACAAGATGGTGCAACAGCACACACTTCAAGAGCATCGATGGCTGTTTTGAGGGAACACTTTCCAGAGCGCCTTATCTCAATTAGAGGCGATTTGGAATGGCCGGCACGCTCTCCCGATCTGTCCCCTTGTGATTTTTTTCTATGGGGTTTTTTGAAATCCCGTGTTTATGTGAACCGTCCAAGAACCCTACAAGATTTGAAGACCAACATCCAAGAAGAAATTGCCAACATAACACCTGCTATGCTAACAAGAGCCATGACAAACGCCAGAAATCGGTTTACGCAATGTATGGAGAATGGGGGACGTCACCTAACAGATTTGATCTTCAAAACAATGTAAATAAAAACTTTATACATGTACCTACATTATAAAAAATAAATAAATATTTTCCGATGCATACAATAGTTTTTATTGAGTTTTGAAAAAAGGAAGTTATGCTGCCACACCCTGTACAAACTTGAAACTTGAAATTTAAGTTAGATACTACTTCCGGACCCAACACGGACATTTTCATCAAAATCAGTCAACCAGAAGTAGTATTAGAAGTAGTAGTAGATTTGTTGCATTTTCTCAAAAATGGCTCCTGCGATTTTTTTTTAAATCGCCTCATTTACTACATTGTTTATGCTCTACAAGATAGGGTAGGTGCCATGCCTGCTGAAATTCTTGGCGAGACTGTTTTGTTGGTTTGATGGTTACGGATTAACCAGTATGATGATGTAAACTTCATCTTTTTTGTACTTAAAAAATTCATCTGTATAATGTATAATTTTTTTGTACAAAAATTTAACAAATCTAATTAACAATGTTGATTGTTCATGTACTGAAAATTAATTGAGTTATTTTTTTAAATTCTTGCAGGAATTGGATTTAATGAAACCAGAAGCAGATGTTTTCAAATTAATTGGACCTGTTTTAATAAAACAAGAGTTAGAAGAAGCTAAACAAAATGTTGCTAAACGAATGGATTACATTAGTGGAGAGCTGTAAGTAAATACATCTATAAAGCAGATAGGATGAAAACTTTTTTATCCTTTCATCAGAATATGTGCTGAGTTTTAAGTAGAACTCTAGTTCATGATTTTATCTTCTTCATGTTGTGTATCTGGTGACTGTCACTATAAGAGAGTCTTACTCAATATTTTTATTTGTATCCTTCAGACTGTCTTGTTCTTTGTTCTTGATGTTAGTCTGTAAGTATTTTTGTTCACATTACACTGACCTGTTGCAAACATTTATTAACAGCCCAGTGATATCTAAAGCCTTGTATACATTAGGGGGCAAAATGTTCCGCTTCATAACACAAAACACTGGTCTTGATGCGGGACAATGTCCCACAACAATTTGCTCGCACATACCAGGGCAGTGCCGTGGGAATTTCGCCCAAGGCGGTAGTGCCAACTGCGTTTACAACACAGACCATACTGACCCCTACTGTGTCAGTAGGGGTCAGTAAATCAACTCAGTGAGGAATGCATTGGTAAACTACCTCACTACACATTTAAATTAGTAAAATTGTCAAGGTTTTATCAATTAACTAATGATTAAAATACTCAGATTTGAATATATTTATGAACTTTTTGTTTAATTCATTAAGCTTTGCTTTTTCTCAGGATCTAGTTGGCTTTTATTTTATTAAAACCATTAAAATATGAACATTTTATCTGTCCTGATTTTCTGTAATGATATTTTATGACTACATTAAATTCTAAAAATTAACAGTGATTTGTCTTTCTCGGAGAAAAATGACCTCTTCAGTGTAGTCAAAAAAATTATGCGTGTGTTTTAAGAAACTAATCATTGTGTTATCCAATTTTTTGTATTAAAAAATTTATGTGTGTAGATGTGCTTGGCAAAACTGCATAATATTTTTAATTTCTTTCTTTCTATGTATTTATAAATGTCATTGAGCAGACTGAAACAATGTTTTACTTTTGTTCAACAATAAAACTGAATATTTCTTATCTTAAAATTGAACAATATTCTTGAGTTATTGGATTTTATGTTGCAGAAAAAGGGTTGAAGACTTAATTTCATCATTAGACACAAAGCAGGAGACTCATAGAGAAAAACTTGCTAAACTTCAACAGCAATTTATGGAACAAGCAAAACTGAAAGCAAAATAAAAGTGCATGATAAAGTAAAATTTTTATTTTGTGTTTAATTATTAATGAAAAAAGAACATTTTATTTTACTCATTAATTTTTTTTTGTTGAACTGATTCTTTATGCTTTTATATAAATTTTATACTCCATATGTTAACTAATTTAATTTTGCATTTTGACTAGAAATTTCTATTCCAATAAGTTTTGAAGTGTACTTTTTGGTAAAATCATTTTAAATAATTTGGCTTTTAATTTCTTTTTGTTACAATCCTTTTTTTAATTTTTACATAGGAGTATCTATAATTTTTCTGATATTCACTAATAAATTACTAATTTTGTGTCTGTATTTCTGTTAGGTAAATAAAAGTATTTCCTAATTTATTAACAACTTATCGAGTTCTTATTTATGGGTTTTACCTTGAGTTCATGATTTTGTGTGTAAGTGTATCAATAGTGGTAAAAATAGAAAGATTAGAAATAATCTCTAAAATTTAACCTGTAGTCTACCGCTATCACATAGCATTATAATATTAACACAAAATATTTTCAAGTAATGTTAAAGCTTGTTTATTTAAAACCGTGTCTATTGTGTTTTGTTTTATCATCAGTTTTGTAACTGGCATAATGTTCACCAGATCTTTCTGTCGTGATCAAACTATAAATTACTGTTTTTTTTTATTTAAAGTCACATCAAGAGCTTGCTCATTAACAACCATAGTGGATTGTAGAACTGAAATTGTAGGTTTGTACTTGTAAATTTCCAGACTACAGCTGGGAATTGAACCCAAAACCTTTTGCTATGTATGCTAGCATGCTAAACACTATTACACAGAGGTGGCTACATAACTACAGTATTTTTTTCATCTCATTTGAATGACTTCAAATATTCTGTTTTATTTTTTTAATAGTTTAATTAGGTTGCATCAGATCATTGTTGACTGCAGTAGGGCATAGATGCAGTTCTCCTTAAATAAGTATGATGCGTGAGGAATGCGGCTGAGCTGTGCCCCTCTTCTACCCATACTGTTGACAGTACTATCGAAACCGGTATGCAAAAACATTTATAGTCATTCTTAATACCAGCATATAAATTTTCCCGCTTCCATTTTTCACTGGGTGTTCCTGGAATAGAATCAACATTCTTTCTTTCTTTTCTTATATTTGAAATCATAAGTTTTGATAAATTTGTGTATAGCGCTGCTCTTTCTGTAGCTTTTGATACTGGCAAGCGCAGTTTTTTTGTCCAAGGCCTCTTCATCACATACCTTAATAACTTTACTCGCCGTTTTGCGTGCTTTGCTGTTTAAAATTTTACTTGTACGATGTTCTCTGAAACTCTATGTTTATGTTGTATTCTTATGCACTGATGTCACTTAACTATTTTACTAGTTTGTACCGTAACCAAAATCACTAATACATAATCTAAAAATCACGCATGAGTTTTGAAATAAGAGAAAATATGAAGTATATGGAGATATGCTACCAAACCTAACACGTACAGTGGACTGAATAGACCTAGAATGTCTATTGTTTTACAAAGGCTCGAAGGCATTTCCGGTAACCCAGTAGTGTAACTATAATGCTTTTCACTGTTGATGAACTCTGCTGTTCCACACATTTAGACCAGTCAGAACGTTTGCCAGTGTTGTCAGATTGTCCAAATGTATCAGCCTGACAAACATTACGCATGCATGCATATAAGAGCCACAGTAGTTCACTCATGTCTTCCATCTCGTACTGAACACATCGATGATTGAGCACATTAACATGCAATTATTTATAATATAACTAGGTGGTTATATGTTCATAGGTTATAATTTGGTAGTGAAGGACCTAAAAAATGGCTGACAAAATATATAACAGAGCTACAAGACCAAGTATTGGCAAGTCATTGGCTAGTGCTATGAAGTGGGTAGGGGGCAATGCATATATATAGAGCTCATCAATGCTGAAAAATAGTGTGGTGAGAATGTGGTGGTAATAACGCATGTGCAGGAAAATTACCTCGTCCCTTTCCTCATATGTCGCATTCAATCTAAATGTAGCCAAACTGTACTTATTGGTAGTAAAATGAAAAAAATTTCCAGAGCCTAATTGGGAATTGGATGGGGGTCCATAACCCTAACATCTCAATTTTTTGGTTGAATGAGTTGCTACCCAAGAGATCAATTCTAATCTTTGTTTGACTTTACAATGCTGCCATTGATTATATTGTATCAGATTTTGAATGGCTGAAAATATCTGTTACTCACTTTTGTATACTAAAATACTGTGGGTACTGCTCATTACTTTAGCACACCTCAATTCCTCCACATTTCTTAGATTGATCATCCTACGATGTATATATTTTTTAGATTTCATATGTTACTGGGAAGTGTACATTATGAACAACTGCAAAGCAAAAGATTCATGGTTTGATGCCTGGCTAGGTTCTGGAAATTTTAACTCATTAAAACCCACCGTTACAGTACCAAAACCCAACTCGATTAACAAATTTTTCATGTTACAATTACATACATACAGTTGAAGAGCTGAGTGGATGAAGGTGCTATGTAACGGTTTTTCAAAACCTTTTTTAGAAAATAGGTGGCCCTGAAAAGGGCCATTTTAATCGTGTTGGTGCCCCTGAAAAGATCCGTTGTTGGCGGTCGGAAGCGGCGAGCCGGCATGGTAGAAGCGAACGCCGAAGAGTGACGGCTCTGCTACCAGGTTCAGGTCTAGCCTTCCCTCGGCGGCAGTTGGGTCCCCACTGCAGCGTGGCAGTGGTGACCCCCAGAGCCTCGCAGTGTCGGGTCGGCGTAGGCCGAGGCGATTCTCTCCGGGTCGGCAAAGGCTGACCGGTGTGGGAATGTAGCGTCTGCCACTGGTAGCGTAGACCAGGGATGGTGCGGCTGGGCTCTTCTTCTTAGTTCTCCTCCAGTTGGGAATTGATTGAAGAGTGACTCTCACGGGCCTGGGCTGTCGCTTAAATACCCCACCAGTGAGTCCACTTCAAGGTGGAGGGGAGGCACTGTAGACTCTGCGCGTCTGTAGTGCTCCGCGTAGCAGGCAGATACTGGGACCGTCTGCAGGCGCTATTGTTGGTAGGGTAGTCGGCGACAAGACATATTTTTAGAGTAATAACAGTTAAATGTAGTAATGAACACCTATCATCATCATTAATATGTATTGTGTGTTCCTTTAAAAATGTCTCTTATAAATATCTTTACTAGCATTTTGTATTATTAAATTACCATTAATCCATTTATAGATGATACAGTGTACAACAAAGACTTTAAGTTGATGAAAGTGTTGTATGCGTGAGAACTAGTATCATAAGGTGTTATTTAAAAATGGTCGTCGGTGCTCGATAAATCGATTAAAAAAGTGACAATGAAAAGTAAATTTTAAGAACCTTTAATTGCATAAGAAAAAATTTTCATGAAGTGATAGGCCTTAGTACTTTCATAGCAATTTCCACTAAACTGTATTTTTGTTACATAGCATCTTCATCCACTAAGCTCTTCAATTATCTAATGACAAAGCTGTTGATGCGACTTTAAATAAAATAAAAAAGTTTTATACATAAAAAGAATGTTAATTTAGAAATCAGTTCAGATTAGCAGGTTTGTATAATTTAATAAAAATTACATACATTAAATACTAAACAAGAACAAGGTAGAATATAGATGTGTGGCACAAAATCTATGGATTTATTCATATGTTTATTTCTGAATATTAAATTACTGAAGATTTACAAGGGATCTGAATAATTATTGCGTGAAGTAAGATTCAAAGGTAAAAAGAAAACAAATTACAACAACCAGTTTACGTATGTGCGTTTCTTAAAATATATTTATTTAATAATACATAAATATAAACAACATTATTCACATAGATTGTAATTATAAATCTTTAAATTTTCAACATATATTATGCTATACTTTGTTATAGTATAAAAAATAAGTCGTTAAATATATTATAAAAATTCTTGTTCCTTATATACAATATATCTTTATTAAAATGCTTCAAAATGCTTAACATAAGTATTATTCTTCGTGTAATACATTAATATTAGTTTGTCTTACAGTATTTATAAGAAATGAAATAAAATTTTGTACATAATAGGTATTAAATCAGCAAATTCACTGAAATAAAATAGTTAAAAAATTATAATTATTATACAACTCAAATGAAAATTAATTGTGTTTTGCAAAAGATACAATAACCGAAATAATATTGTAAAATATAAGAATTAATTAATTAAATTGACCATCCCTCTAAACAATAAAAATTGAGAAAATAATTATGTAAATGATGGACTAAAACTTTGTACAGCATTATGTGTGTATTATTATAATAATAATATGAAGGCACTGTGGGTGTTTAAGGCAATTATTCATTGAGGCAAACTGTACGAACAACAGCTTCAGAAACACTATATGGATCACAATTTGAAGCTGGTCTTCTGTCTTCAAGGTATCCTTTCTTGTCTTCAGCACAACCTCTTGGAATACGAATACTTGCTCCTCTATTAGCGACACCTTAAAATAAAAAACAAAGTATTAGATTATTATCATTGTTGTTAAGTTCAGTAAATACATTATGTTTTTTGCAGATGAGAAAGAGTGAAATTTGATGTACGAGGGGTGTTCAAAAAGTTCCTGGAATTCCCTTACCATCACCAAACTAGGAATATGATTGCGTGCACACATGTTTGAACGTATTTGGACAGTGCATAGTGGTGTCAGTGCTCCATGCGACCTGGATGTGAGTGGTTGTCCGTCAACACAATGTCGTAGTTCAAACAGTATGCAAACATCTAGTTCATATGAAAATTAAAAAATTTTGCTTCAGAGGCATTGTTGGCTCTGCAGCTAGTTTGCGGTGATTTGCACTAAAAAAATCTGGTGTTTACAACTGGTTAAGAAAGGGTAGGAGAGGTTAGAGGATGACGAGCGCAGCAGGAGACTGTTGACATACCAAAATAATTGCAAAAGTGAAACAACTGTTTCTAGATGATCAAAGAATGACAATTGCAGTGTTGGCGAACGAAGCTGGTACTTTATAGGGATGAATTCATGCCATTTTACGCAAAGATTTGAAGATGAGATGTGTCTGTGCGAAGTTTGTTCTGAGGCTGCTGAACGCTGATCAGATGGAATGTTGCATGATAATCGCCGGCAAGCTGTTTGAGACAAGTTCAAAGGACCCCTCTACATTCCTCTGACAGATTGTAACTGGTGATTAGTCTTGGGTGTTTGCCCGTGACCCAGAGACAAAACAGCAATCATCGGAGTGGCACACAACATCATCACCCATACCAAAGAAGGACATCAAATGTGACGACTCGGTTCCACAATTCCAAAGAAGGAAGCCTTCTACCACCGCTGCTTCCAACAATGGCAGGATCGATGAAGTAAGTGTGTGTGTGTGTGTGTTTGAAAGGGTCCTTCTTCGAAGGTGATTAGGTAAGCATTGTCATAGGTCGACATTAACACACGAAGACACATGGAACACACAGAGTCCAGGGACTTTTGAACATTCCTCGTACTCTTCTTAATAATACTTTTTATTATAAAACATTCAGTTAAAGAAATGATTGAAATATAGTAAAAATACAAGAAATAGTTGTATAAATGGTATTACTTCTGAGTCAACTCCTATGGTTAACAGTGAAGGTGCTTTAACGTGATACAAATGTAAATATTTTTTAAGATCTTTTGTAGTGATGACCAGTCGTATTTTTTACTTTCTCTTAACCTAAATGAATATAGGTATAGGGAAGGTAAGTATCATCTTCATATCAATTTTTTGAAATCAAGTTTTCACTGGAAGTACACATTTTAAGGCCCTGAACCCAAAAAACATGTTTTTAGCGATTGGTTTTTGTGTGTGTGAACAAAATATCTCAAGAATGAAATAGTGTATGAAGTTAAAACTTGGAACTTATAATGCTTTTCACGGTTGATGAGCTCTGCTGATCCACACGTTTAGACCAATCAGAACATTTGCCAGTGTTGTCAGATAGTACGAATGTATCAGCTTGACATTAAGCACAAAAGCTAAACATTAAGCACGCATTAGTATAAGAGCCGCAGTAATTCACTCATGTCTTGCATCTCATACTAAAGGCATCGATTATAGAGCACATTAACCTGCAATACTTTATAATACAATCAGCTGGTGGTGTATTCATAGGTTAGAATTGTTATTGAAAGACAAAATATATAACAAAGCTATGAGACCAAGTATTGGCAACGTTGCTGGCAAGTCATTGACTAGCTATGAAGTGGGTAGGGGGCAATCCGTTTGTTCAGAGCTCATAAACTTTAAAAAATTGTATAAGTTAGGTACCACAAGGGACCTAACATGAACATTTTCATCAAAATCAGTCAACCAGAAATAATAGTTTATTCAAGAAATTTTTCACTTTTTGTGATATTATCAAAAACAGCTCCTACGATTTCTGCTAAAATTACCTTACTGACTAAATTTCTTATGCTGTAAACCAGTGGTCGTCAATTAAATTTGACCAAAGTCCGTTTAAAATTTTAATGAGACTGCCACGGTCCAGCAATTTTGTTACTTAGGCTATCTTGCCAACTACAAATTTTTTTTATTTAAACAATTTGAGCATATAAGTTGTGGTATATTGTATTACGTAAAATATTCACTCACCTGCAGAAAAGTCGTGAATTGAAGAAGTTTCATGTTTTCCAGTTAATCTTCTTTCATTGTCCTTTCCTCCCTTTGGATCGTAGGCCTTGATGTGGCGAAGATGTTGCTTCGAAAGCTTGTCAATTGCTGCCTCAATTTCACTGGAATAGAAAAGTGAAAATTAATTAATGATTTTCATTGGTTAAAACTAATTAAAAGATTTTACAAATTTTTGTATTTCCTGGTAGCAATTATCTAGTCGATTTAAACAGAAATAGAAAATAGGATGCTTCTGTTCTTCAGTGGCTGTGAATTATAAATTAAATTCTAATGCTGTGGATTGCTCTGATTTAGTTTCCAGAGAGGGTCTGAAAAGTATAATTAATGTGTTAAACCTACTTATATTGAACTATGATCCACTGCAGTCACTAAAGATAATGCAGTTACCACTTTTACATTAAGTGTAAAGCTCCCGTTCTCAACTAGTTTAATTCCCAGGATGGGAACTTCTGTGCGCAGGGGCTAAAGAAGCTGGTCAGTGTTATGAAAAGTGCTTAAAAGTAAATATTGACTATGTAGAAAAGTAAAGTAGGTTTGTAGGAAACAAAAACTGTTAATAAAAAATTTTCTAACAAATATTTTTTTATTACCAAACTTACTTTACAAATATGCCTCGTAATACAAAAATTGTAGTATTATTTATGTGTTTCTGATGTTAGTTTATTTCACTTTCTTTAGTTACTATTAAATTTTGTTCTTTTTTTGTTAATATGTGCAAGACATGTAATTGGTATTTTTTCTATAGCTACTTTTGATTAGTTATCCACTTCTGCTTTGCGGTCAAAAATTGTCATAATTTGTATTAATTCTTATTTTATCTCTTTGTTGTATTTTTATATATATATTTGTTAATATTGCCTATATATTGCTGCATCTTTGACACTGTATTTTTATAGTTGGTATTCTCCATCACAGCTTTTGCTACAGAAGATACCTGGTTCCACATTTTATACAAAATTTCTATTTTGTTTCATTTATTTAATTTTGTTTCATTGTTTTACTGATTTGTGTATTTTGTCTTTGTGTTGTAGAGACTATTATAATTGTGGAATAAAGATTATTATACTATTAATATTTTTTCAGAATTTATAAATTTAACTTACATAATTCCATTTTCTTCACGCATAGCTTTTGTAGAAAAGTTACAATGGGCACCAGCACCATTCCAGTCACCTTCCATTGGTTTAGGATCTAATGTTACACAAACTCCAAATTCTTCAGCAACTCGGTATAAAATATATCTAGCTACCCATAATTGATCTCCTATTGAAATTCCCTCACATGGGCCAACTTGGAATTCCCACTAGAACAGAAAAAAACCAAATACATTTATAAAAAAATTTTGTTAGTATTATGGGTTGGATATCATGTGCAATACCCAAGGAGATTCTCAAATACTCAACAAAATATTGTTGATTATTTTGTAGTTATAAGTCAAATATCTTGTCAGTAGTGAAGAAATAAATTCCACACTACGTAGCGTATTCCTAAAGGGCTGTTAGCTTATATTTAAATATTCGTTGGTCTGAACACAGTTTCATGCATGCAGCACCACCTATTGACTATTTATAAAGCCATTTCAATTGTTGTACTGACTCAGTTGTCATTTGCCAGCTAGTTAATGCAGATCACAATGTCCGCAACAATCGTTTCTCTTGCAGTTGTGAAGTGCAGGCTGTGATTTGATTTTTGCATGCAAAAGGATGTCAGCTGCTGAAATCCATCAGGAGTTGTGCCTATTGAATGGACCTACAATAATTAATGGACGAAAGGTTCAACAATGGTGTTAGACTTTCAAAATGGCCGCACAAGTGACTCGTATGAGTCATAAGTAATTATAGTCATTTATTTAATTCACAGTAACTTAACTGTTCATATTAAATTATAGTTTGCTGTATTAAACATAAACTGTTTAAACAATGTAATCTAATCTCAGAAACACTGCATGTATTTAAAACACGACTATTTGATGAAACGTATTGGTATTTGAAAATCAACATGATATATTTATATCTCTTACGCTTTTTTAATTTATGTACTGGCACTCTTTGAAGAGGAATGGAAAACAGATTATCAATTCAGTACTGATATAACACATGATCTCTCCTTGAACACTACTTTTTTTGTTGACAATCTAGTTTTACCGGCCAAGTCAAAAGAGAAATTTTTATTTTCCAGAATCTGTGCAGTTCATACAACCTGTGTATATCTAGTTACAAAACTAAAGTAATAGTTTTTGTAGGAAGTGACCATGTAAGATCCAAGATTGTGATCAATAATTATCTTATTGATCAAGTCAGGGCATTTAATTACTTGGGCTACCAAAATAGTTTTGATGGAGAGCTCAATGTTGACAAAAAGTACATCACTTCCAGAAAATATGCCGAACGATTACGACTACACTTAGAAACAGAACTCACTGACATATATTAATGAGATTTTATGATGTAATGACAGATCCAAGATCTTTTGTATGGCAGCAGAACCTGGGATCTTACAGGAAGAATTTATCAGAAATTGGAATAATAATTTCTACGAAGCGTCAACATTGTTTGGGGAAGAGGACAGAATTTGAAATTTTTATAAAAGGAAAGAGCTACAGATAGTAAGTGTAAATAAGAGAGTTCGTTACTATCACAATAAATGGATGGCATCTTCAATGAATGAAGGAGAAGGTGGACTTCCAAAATAGATTCTGGGATACAGACCTGAGGAAAAAATAGATTGGGAAGACCTCTATGAAGATGGAAGTGACTTATTTATTTACAGCTTTCTCGTAAAAAATAAAACATTTTGTTGCCGAAACAGGCTAGATGACTTATGCCATGAACAGAAGAAGAAGATACTTTTGTCTGTTTGTGATCTTGTTTGCAAATACAGTATTCCAACTATGCTTTCCATTTCTGTAGTTTTTGTGATAAATAATGTTGTCACCATATCAAGTAACTTACATTATGAAACTTACAAGATATGTCAGTTTTACACAACTGACAAAACATTTTTTTTTTTTTTTTTACTCGATACTCCGTACCAATCAATCACGTACTATTATTTCTGTTTCTATAAAAAAATTTATATTTTATTATTTTTAGCATAATAAAATAAGCATAAATAAAAACATTACGTATAAAGAATAAAATTTATACCTGTGAAGGCATAACTTCTGCGTTGGTTCCAGAAACATTAATACCAGCATAAAGACATGCTCTGTAATGCGCATCAACTACATCTCTAGCATAAACTTTATCTGCACCCACACCACAGTAGTATGGTCCCTGAAAAACATATCAAAAGTACAAATTAAAAAATAATCCTGTAGTTTTTCAAAACTTGACAGAGATGGAATGTTTAATTAATATTTAAAATTGACTGGAATAAATAAAGCACCAGGACAATTATTCAAATATGGCACCATCATTATCATCCTTCCAAGTTTCAATGGACCAGTGCCAACAAAACTTGTCTCCAACTCTCTCTATCATTAAATCATCTCTCCATTGATCTCTACCCACCCATTATCATTACCATTGGTGCTGTGGTAAGCACTTTTATGTCAGGTGTCCTGAGTTCAGGATGCTCCAGTCAGGTCTGGCATCTGTTTATCATACTTCATTGTCTGCACTAGCCATATATGTGTAACAGTCAGGCGTAAAAAAAATCATTGCTTTCTTACCATCAAATCTTTTACCCAATTTACCTACCTACCTACCTTCCTCTATCTTATTGACAATTACCCCTAATCATTGGTTTATAATCTTACTGAAAAGGTATTACTGAGGGATAAATCTAAAAGATTTTTTGAACAACAAAATGAAAAACTAACATTTCTCTGTCCCTAACTTCTATAGGGAAAGTGCTGTAGTAAAGTATAAACAACATTTTTATTTAATGTTTTTAAAACTTGGTTATGTTGTTTATATTCTTCTGAAAAAATTGACCAGATATCAATTAATTTGGTATAAACAATAATTCAATACTGTAGGACCATCTTTGTATGTAGTCATTGTTTTGTTACAGACAACTTTGCTTTTTTCTTTCTTTAAGTTGCATCATTAGTCACTACTGTTGGTTTTGGAACTGTAGGTTTTGACTTGTAATATTTTCCAGACCCTAGCTGGGAATCAAACCCATGACCTTCTCCTTTGTAGGCTAGTGCATTAACACTACGCCATGGAAACAGCCAATTATCATTTTATTATGTTGTGGACACACAGAACAAAAACCAAATTAACAGATACCTTAAGTACCCAGAAATTTCCCATAGAGACCACATCATACAGGTAATATACACTGTCAGAAAGTAGAGATCAGAGTGTTTACACTTCCTAGAATGTACTGAGAAACTTCCAAGAGCAGAACAATAAGGCTCTCATGAAAGACTTGCTCATAGACAACTAAAAAGGAAATTAATTACCTGGGGTCCTGGGAAACCATTACTTGGCCAGCCAAAGGGTCTTCCTTCCATATCTAATAATGTGTATTCTTGTTCAATACCAAACCATGGTTTTTGATCAGCTGCAAGTTTCATTGCTTCTAAACACGACCACCTCTTATTGGTTTCTATTTAACAAGAAAAAAATAATAATAAATAAATTTTCAAATTATATTCTCTTTTCTATACTTAATTAGTTTTTTTCAGACCTTCAAAAGATTAAATCTTTGGTATAAAAGTAATTTCCACCAAATTAAAAAAATTGTTATGTTCAAGCCAGGTTTTACAAAATATCATATCTGAAAATTTTGACAGTTCTGCTGTCTTTTCAGTAATTTACTGCTGTCCATTAGTTATCCTCTTGTGCCATTAAAATCTAGCAGAATAAACCATGATTTAATGATACTACTAAAACACTAATTAATAAATTTCATTAAAATTAACGTAGCGTTTTTAAAAATTGAATTTGTTGATCTAAATATTAACCTTTTCAGTGCCAAAACAATATTTAAAAATTTGATCTAGTGCCATTTAATTTGAATAAGGTTGTATAAAATGTGCCAGCCCTTTTTTTGAAAACTTGCAGGCATAAGCCTACTATTGCTGACCAAAATTTCAATGTAACAGAAAAATAAAATGTCCTGTTAAAAATTAATTTTTATTATGTTCATAAAAAAAGAAATCGTTCTAACACTAAAAATATTCAAAATAGATTTTTTAGATAATTTAAAGTCGTATCAACAGCTCGGTCATTAACAACTATTTTGGGTTTTGGTACCTTAACGGTGGTTTTAACATGTTAAAATTTCCAGACTCTAGCCGGGAAGGGAATCCAGGACCTTTTGCTTTATAGGCAAAGTGATTAGCTTGCTAGTCACTACACCACAGACGTGGTTTCAAAATACATTATTCTATTAATGTTTGTTAAAAGTTTTTTTGTAAATGTTCGGTTATCTGGACGTTGGCACTTTATGCGTAACTTACAGATGTCCAGTAAACCAAATGTTATTACTTTGTAAAAGATATCGACGTCCTGTTTTCCAGACGTTGGTACTGAAAGGGTTAATGAATGAAAACACTTTTCAAAAACACTAAGCTTAGTCAATATTAAACCAGAAGAGGAATACAATATTCTTACTCAGTTTGATATTATGTCATGCTTTTTATTAATATAAAACAGCATTCACATACTTTAATGTTTATGTAGTTTGTATTGTGTTAACTGTCTGGAACATTATGGCACATTCTGGATCATAACTTAACATGAATTAACTATTGCATCCTTATTATTGGTTGCTAAGTTAGCCTTCTAGAAAGATTAAACAGTCAACACAATACAAATAACAATAGGTATAAACATTAAAGTTTGTGAGTGCCGTAGTTATATTATATTAAAAAAATACATGACGTACGTTAACTTGTATGGTACATTCATTCTACCACTAAAAGCTTTCTGGAATTAAATTATTTTCCATCTTCAGTTTATTATTCTAATAATAGAAAAAGGTAGGGGTGAAACTGATTATTTTTAAAAAGAATTAATGCACATGAATTTTAATTGCAATTAGGTAAGTACTTTTTTAAATTGTTTACTGTTTTAACACTCCTTTTGCATAATGGAGTACACAAAGTATTTTGTTATGTAAAAACATCTATGTTCATTAAATGTGCGTAGAACTTCATAAATTAATGCAGACAGTGTACACATAAGCAAACACATGAGAAAATAAAGAAAAAACCATGAAGATGTGTTTTTTAAATGCATTATTTTTAGTTTTGCAGTGCACTTGTGAATTTGAGTAAATGTTATTAGCATAATTTATACTTAATGGAAATTTACTTCAGTTGTGAACTAGTAACCCTCCAGTTGTTTGAGTATCAGAATTTTTAAAAATCTACTGAATTCAACTCTCTGCAGTTGAGTAAAATAGGTACTGTTTAGTCAAAAAATAAATTTACTAATGCTTTTCTACTTTCATAATGACTTGAAATTTTCTAACATGTTTTTTACTTGAAACTGTATGTATGGTAGGTTTTACAGGGTAGACAACGTAAAATGTAAATGTATAAAACTTTGGTCTGACTTTTCAATTTCAGGAACTGAAAATCGGGTCAAATATTTTTTAAATACTTAAATTAATAGTAGAAAGTGTAGAGTTTCAAATATTTCAAATCATTGGAGTTTTAGTGTGTGTTAGAAACTAGAACACTGAAAAATGAATATCACATTTTTCTATGATACATTTTTTTGTCTCCCTGTACTAATTTGCCTAAATGATTGCTCGACAATAGAAGTAGTTATAGAGTAGATACAGTGACTAATGCCAAAGAAACCTAAAATTTTGAGATTAGATACATAATACAAAACATAAATATTTTGAAGGTAACATAGAATTCGTTTGAGAAAGAAAGAGTGGTTTGAAAGAGTTCTATGATTGAATTAATGAACATTTTAAAAGAGAGGCAGTTAGAATTATCATGATGTGGCAATGATTTACATGTGATTTGATAGCAGATATACAATGTAGTTTTATTTTAAAATAAAAACTGTAAACAAAAAGAAAATATTTAATTTTACTGTATGATAAATTATTAAATTCTTACCTGTTGGTTTCTTATTGTATTTGTATGTATCACATAAAACTAATTTGTTATTGTTTCGAAGGAATGGATCATTGTACATTGCTACAGGATATAAATACGTATCAGAGTTACTTCCTTCTGATTGATAGGTTGAACTTCCGTCATAATTCCAGATGGGAAGATCTGCAAACAATTAACATAACATAAACAAATAAGTAACATAACATAAACAAATAAGTAGATTACACGTCATGTGATGTAAAATTATACTGAAAAATTAATGATTACAATAATATGGAATGCCCATAATGGGCAGGTGGAGTGTTAAATTAATTGCACTCGATCTGTTGGTTCCAGGGCTACAAAAAATAGTTCTGTTTCTTATCACATAGTAAGCCAATTATATGACTGAACTACTTAAGAACAGAAGAGGTAGAAATGTAAAAGACACTAGTCAGAGTTATCTCCTCTGAAAGTAATTAATTTCACTATACAGCCAGACCTTGTTGTGAATAAAGTGAAGGTGTCATCTGCAGGGAAAAAAGTGGATGCTTTTGGATGGCCTAGCATGCTGATAAGCATACTCTTTCAACTCAATGAGGAAGGCAATAGTAAACTACCTCACTCCTCGTTTTTACTAAGTAAATCCTCAAGAGGTTCAAACCAGCCTTTCGGTTGTTGACCTAAACAACAACATAATAATATTGAAGACGTAATTTTATAGATACGATTTTAAGTTTATTATCTTCATAAGCTTATCACCTTATATCATTCCTAATATCATTTATTTTTTTTTAGGTCAACAAAGTTGGTTTTCACCCTTAAAGGTTTTACTATGTAAAATATGAAGTCAGGTGGTTTACCACCTTCTTCCTCTCTAAGATGAAATGTTTGACTGCTCATCAGTATACCAAGTCTTCTGGAAAGCATATACTTTCCTTCTACAAATCCCTCATTCATTTAATCACAACAGGGTCTCACTATGTAATGAAATTCATCTTTTAGAAGAATAAACTTTGATTTGCAGCTGCTTTGTAGTCCAGTGGTTAGCATACTATGCTCGAAAGCAGAGGTTGGTTTGATTCCCATAATTCCAATTTTTACACAATATAGAAGAACCAATATTGGTATATTGAGGTTCCAGGTTCAATTCTGGAAGATTATTACAAATTCAAACCCACTGTTTCTTAGCCCAAATAATTTACTAATTACCAAGATGTTGATGCAACGTAAAATAAACTAAAACAATATCAATTTTTGATTAGTGTTACTTTTAAACCCTTACATCTTCTCTGTTCTTTAGTACTTCAATAATTTAATTCATTGACCATCTGAGAAATAGAACAACCATTTTTATAACCTTACAACTAGCAAGTCAAGTTCAATTCACAGGAAAAAGACTAGTTTTAACTTTTAGTCCTATCAACTGCTTTGGTTACTAGTGACTACTTTATATTGTGATACAAAATTGGTAGGTTTAAAGATGTAATAATTCTAGACCTTAACTGGGAAATCAAACCTAGGACCTTCCACTTTGTAGTGTGCTGTGCAATCTAGCACTCTAATCACTGGGCCATGAAGGCAGCCGACTGATTTTTCTTTGTAATGAGTAAATTTACTATTTTATGTCTTATGATCCGACAACTCCAATTAGGGGTAATTGAACAAAACACTTTGACTATTATTTAGTTATTGTAAAACACATCAAACTGTCTTGAAATGCATCATTTATGTTAAATTAACTGGAATAATTATGCGAAGTCAGAAAATCTCACGAAAATTAATATTATAACATGTCATTATAGCTAAATTATTACTTGGATATTATAATACAATAAAAGTTTGGTAAGTATTAAAAATATATTTTACTCAAAAAAATTGTTACCATTATTAAAAAATAAAATACCTATTTATTTTTGTGTGATAAAAACATTTTTAGTACTGCTTTAATAATAACTACTATAAAATTATATTTCTTGCAGCTTTTTTGCATTTAAAGAAGTATTGAAGATAATTGAATTAATATTACTTCTGTGCATAATCATTGGTAATTGAACTTAGTTGAATAATTTAAATTTTTAGGTTATACTACCAACAATTTAAAAGAAAATTTTTGCACGTTTTTACATGTAAACGATCCACTATCTATTACAGCATACTTATGTATCACTTACTTAAAAACAAAAAATATATTAAGGATGGTTTCTTCAGTACAATATTGATAACAGATTTAAATTAGATGGTTTAAGTTGGGTTATTAGCAATTATTGGAAAAAAATTACATTTTTCTTGTATATAAACATTTCATCATCCACTGTAATGATTTAGATTAAGTGATTAGTTTATTGATTTTAGAAAAAGATAGCAGTTTTTTATACTGTGATTTAGTATGATAAATTATGATGATCTCTGATATATGAGTAGTCATCACATGACAAGTTAAAATTAAAAAAAAGAATTCATTTATTATTTACATAGTTAATTAAGTTTAATAGTATAAGTTTATTCAGTTAACAGTGTAGTAAATTTTTCAAATGATGTCATTGTACATGGTTATTAAAAAGAAGATAGAAATGAAATTTACAGTAATTACTATGATCATGACACAATTACAAATGCTTATTCTTTAGCTTCATAAAACTTTAGTTTTTATGGTTTTCTAAGCTCATAAAAATGTTCTTTTGCAATTTCTCACATAAGAGAGTGGATTTCTTTGTTTATTAATAACTTACTTTAATGATAAACTTGTGAATAAAATCTTCCAGGTCACTTACAACATAAAAAACCCCATTATATTATAAACAGTAAATTTTAAAAAATATTTTCACTAAATCCCAGAAACTGTTTGAATCTTTACTGCCTGCTGTTTTACTGCCAGGTGGAGTGATAAATTATTTGCACTTGATCTGCTAGTTCCAAGGCTACATAAAATAATTTTGTTTCTTATCACATGGTCAGCCAATTACATGACTGAAGTATTTAAGAAGAGGTAGAGGTGTAAAAGACAGTCAGAGTTATCTCCTCTGAAAGTAATGAATTTCATTATATAGCCAGACCCTGTGGTGAATGAAGTGAAGGTGTCATTTTTGGGTGGAAAATATGTGTTTTTCAGAGGATGCTGATAAGAATACTTTTCAACACAGTTACGAAAGCAATGGTAGACCCCCCTCACTCATCGTTTTACTTAGTAAAACCTCTAGAGGTCCAAACCAGGATTCTATTTATATACATTTACACAAGTTATATTTAAATAACTATAAGTTAAAAAAAACTATTAAATGATTTTTTTGCTTTCATCAGAATCTTTCCAACAGGTGACATTCGTTTATCTCCTGGAATAAGACCACTCTCGATTGTATTATCAACCCAAGTTATCATCAATTACACCCTTCTTCTCTCTGAACTGAAGTTTTGTTATTTAGAAATAACAAGATCTGGAAAGAACTAAATATCATAGTATTGTAGGACTTGAAACATAATAATAAACTTTGCAGATCTAAAGATATTCTGGGTTTAAAATTATTGTTAGTAGAAAACAAGTAAAATTTTTGTTTTGTGCAGATTTAAAAAAACGTATGATGTAATTTTCGAAGTAAGTCTTTGTTACAGACTCGGATGGAAGAAGTTTATTGTGTTTGAATAACTCCATTTCAGAAACTAACAATCAGGAATAATGGGGAAATTTTATTGCTAAACTAAACAAAAGCTTGTACTTTTTTCTGTTGACTCACATGACTGAAATTAGTTATATAAAAATGAATAGGAGATGCTGAATGCATGCATAGAAACACAGTTTTATCTGGTTTTCCGTTAATAAATTTTTAATATATCTGATAATTTTTCCAGATGTACATAAAAAAATTGGCCTTGGCGTATGTTAAAGATCATAGTGTTTTCTATAAAATGAATATTTTGAAATTAAAATGCGATTTCGTTTTAATATGGCGGACAATAGCCCATAATGGGCAGATGAAGTGTTAAATTAATTGTACTCGATCTGTTGGTTCCAGGGCTACAAAAAATAGTTCTGTTTCTTATCACATAGTCAGCCACTGAATTATATGACTGAACTATTTAAGAACAGAAGGGGTTGAGGTGTAAAAGATACTAATCAGAGTTATCTCCTCTGATAGTAATGAATTTTGCTATACAGCCAGACCCAGTGGTGAATGAAGTGATGGTGTCATTCGCAGGGTGGAAAGTGGGTGCTTTTCAGAGGGCCTGGCTTGCTGATAGCATACTTTTCTACTCGGTAAGGAAGGCAATAGTAAACCACCTCACTCCTCGTTTTTACTTAGTAAAACCTCTAGAGGTTCAAACCAGCTATTCGGCTGTTGACCTAAACAACAATGGCGGACAAACTTTTTAAAACAAACTGCTACTTTTCCTGGTCCTACATAAAGGTAAAGATATAATTTTTGGAGTTCTTCAAACAAAACGGATTATGGGTCGTTCGTACACGAGACTAGCTTTTTAATTATTTAAAAAAATCATACTGTGTATTTTTAAAAAACTCAGAAATAACTTTTAAATTATCTGTACGGAGCATAAGTTTTTAACAAATTCCCTTTGAGAAGATTTTATTATATTTATAGGAGAAAAATCTTGCCAGTCAAATCATTGCATGTCTTTGAGAAGAAAAGTGTATAATGAATGGGAAGTGGTTAGCTTTATTTGTGTAGAAGAAAATGAACCTTAATCAAAACCAAGAATCAAATCCAGAACTTTCAGCTTAATAGTCGAATGGAAAATCAACTGAACCCCAGAGGTGGTCATATTTTACATACCATAAAATTATTAGTGTTTTTACATAACAGACAACAAAAGTTCTAAAAATATGTAGTATTATATATTATATATAATGAGTAAAACTAACCACAAGCAAAAAACTTGGCAGTCAGACTATCCAATACCACCCACTCCATAGTAAATATAATTTTCAAATGGATTTAGCAAAACTTACATTCCCATTAGTATATTTAGTTTATTGTATGATACCGATATATTTTTAGAAAATATTTAATTTTACATTTTGTGTTATTGAGGACTTCATATTTACAAACAGGTTTTTAACTGTAAGTAAATTATCATGAAAATATAAATAATGGAAATGAAGAAATTTACAGCAAAATAACAACCATAACAAAGGTTAGAGTATTTTTTTTTTAATTGCTAATTATGTGTACATTGCAAACTGTTCAATTCAGAACAATAAGCAACCCCATGACCCAATGAGATGAGGATGATGTGTATGACATGTAAATGAGGTGTAGTCTTGTACAGACCCAGGTCAACCACTCCTGAGAGAGTATGGTTAATTGAACCCCAACCATCAAAGTACACCGGCAATCACTGTCTAGTATTCAAATCCGTATAAAAGTAACTACCTTTACTAGGATTTGAACCAGGAACCTTCGTCTCCGAAAATCAGCTGTTAAACAGCTGAGATGATTATATTGCCAAAAATAAAAAAAAAGTTCATATAAACGTAAGTCCGAAAATGCTTCATTAGCGAGTTATGCCTGGCGAATATTTCGCTAATATTCCTGGGAAAAAGTGATATAAAGTCATACTGAAACTCTGAGAAGGTAAATTTTAGTGGTTTCTTATGGTTTTTAACATGAGAACTTAAAAAAATGAGTCCCAGAATATATTTCTTTTAGATTATAAGAAAACTACGTGTAATCATTAAAACTTTGGTTTAGAAAATATACTTTTTTTAAGTATAAAATAACATTGTTAAATTGCGAATGAACACACAAAACGTTTTAATGAAAATTGTAGAGAATTTTATTCTAAAACAAGTGATATAAATAACGTCAACGAAAATTAAACTTATTGAACATCAGCAAAATTAAGTGAAATCAGTGCCAATGACAAATTATTTTGCACAATTTTATCTTCGCCATTCTAAGCGAATATCTCGTCAATTTTCCGTTCTGTGCGGTTAAGTAACCTTCATATTTCCTTTCCCAAAGTTTGTCATGCCGTAGGGCTATATTATAATTTACATTATTTCATGCAACAATATAAATTTGTTTATTTTATTTTGTTGCGAAATCATTGTGATTCCTAATTACCTAATATAGCAAGTTTATAAAATATTGATCCCACCTTCATATTTTATGACTTCTTTTTTTATTTTCGTTTTTAAAGTCACATCAACAGCTTGGTTATTAGCTACTACTGCCGGTTTTGGTACTGTAACGGTGGGTTTTAAGGTTTAAAATTTCCAGACCCTGGCCGGGAATCGAACCCGGGACCTTTCGCTTTGTAGGTTAGCGTGCTAGTCACTACGCCACGGAGGCGGTCTTTATGCCTTCTTATTTCAAAGCATTCCACTTATCTTTAGAACTGTACTAAACTATCGTTCTACTCTGCTATTGGTTGAATCTGTATTTGTGGTTACAGAAAATGTTTAGCGCGGGCCATCTAAATGGCGAGAAAAAATCGGATTTAATTGAAATAATATTTTACCATGATAATTTTTATGGTAAAGAACTAAACTATATACACGAAGCACCAAAGTAGCATATTACTGTGCCAGAAGCAGAAACATAAAAAATAAAACATTAACATAAATACGTTGATATAAGACTTGGTGATGATATAAATTTTGTCCAATATAGACCGTCGGTCACACTAGACTTGTTCTTCCAACCGTACGCTAATATGATTTGTTTACATCAGTTCCAAAGTTAAGTGGAATAAGGTATATGATAAAATTGCAGGTATTATAATCTGACTAATTTAAAATATTGGTAATATTATTTTTAATCATTTATACTAATATAGTAATTGTAGGACTTTGACCTGTTTATTTTTTTATAGTTTTTATAGTCCGATTACACCATTGATAAACCTATAATTTGTAAAGTACAAGGTTACTTGGTAATAAAAAATGATTACTAATAATAATAGGTCAATGAACTCTACTTAAGTAACAAATTACATGCTCTACATACATGGATATTGCTCAATAACATGTCTGGTCTAATTTTCGTTGTAGGATAAATAGCTTCTTGTTATAAAAGCCTGTTATTGAATAGCACCTAATAAAAACCAAGTTGTATTTATTTAATTTACATTTCTAAAGGCATACAGGCCAGCTTAGTTAGTTATCTAATAGAAAAATAGCTACAAGAAGTTAAGTTACACCGGTTGAATAAGCGAATTTTTAAAGCATCAGTTAACAACTAGTCAACTGTCAAATTCAAGGCAGGACGAATTCAAACGAACTACGGGTGGTTGTAAACAATGTACCCTAATATTAGAAAATTAGTATAAAAAAAAATCAAAATCTATTTTTCCAGTTGGCAGTTTTACACTACATTTTAGATAAAGATTAAATTATTATTTGTTCCCCGTATAATGCAGACTACGTAAAGTGACTTAAGACATTTTTTAAGATCTTTTTCCAGCCCACATTCTCAACATTCGTTCATTGATGGATTTTCTTTCTTTTCCGTTCACACGGTAAACTCAGATTTTGCTCTTCATGGAAGCTCTTAGAGTTAGTAATTAGTGGTTTAAATATGGTACGAGCCGTTATGTTTTCTCGGTTTTTTCCAGTATTCTCAACATCCCTTCTGGTTTCTTTGAACCACTTATCGAACTCAAATTATCTTTCTTAGTTTATCGTCTTGAAAATTTCCCAACCGTTTTCCACTCTATACTGCAGGTTAAAAATACAAAGGAAAAAGTGTGTATAATAAGAATTTTCAAAAATTAATGTGATTTTTTTTAAATTTATTTATTTAAAGTCGAAGCAACTGCTTGGTTATTAGCGACTACGGTGGATTAATGACTGTAGCTGTAAGTTTTGACTTGTGAAAATCCCTTACCGGGAATCGAACCCGGGACCTCCACATGGTAGGCTAACGCGCTAACTACTATGGTACGGAGGCGGCCGTGACTACTTTTATATTCAACTTTCTTTTAGTTTATTTAAAGTCACATCACCATCTTGTCCGTAAGCAACTTTTTTGGGTTATGGAACAGTGGGTTTGACTAAGTAATAAATTTCCAAATACTAGCTAACAATCAAACCCGGAACCGTCTGCTTTGTAGGCTAACGCACCAACCCCTACGCCAAGGATGCGGTCAGATCTTATATTAAAAACTTTAAATAACTAATGAAACAATTATATTTTAACAGAATTCTTTCTGGAGTGGAGTTATACTCGTATTTTTTGTAAATACATTATTAGTGTATTATACGTATGTAGTTGCATTTTAGTAGATTAGTTACGGAATACTGAGATTGGGCGGTAATTGAAAATGTTGTCTAGAACCCTTGGAAATAATATAAAAGCTCATTTTGAGAGTAATTAACAAAAACCACCCGCTCTATCCTTCTGAGCGATTTTCAAGGATTTTCAAGTACAAGGCTTTCGTCAACTTTGTGCTCAGGAACTAATTACACAGGCGTACAGAATTACAGCAAACTTCCCAAAACGAATCCAGAACTACAATACAAAAAAACAAGCATTCAATTCCTTAGCACAGAGCTACAAAAACCCTACTCCAAAGAAATATTTGTTTCCAGGCCCCCAAACTGTATAGCTGTTATAGGAAACCATAGTTGGGTAGGTTCATTTCCCACCTAGTGTGTAAATTTAAAACCAGAGATGTACGAGTAGGTAAATGTAATACTCATAGTGTACGATTTTTCAAAAAATTATATAAAAATTTTGAGGACACAATACATGATTTTTTCGCTTATTTTTAGTTGTATCAACAGCTAGGTCTTTAGCAACTACTTTGGGTCAAGGAACGGTTGGTTTGAACTTGTATTAATTTCCCAAACCTTGATCGGAAATCGAACCCGGGACCTTCCACTTTGCAGTATAGTACCTACGTTAACTACCGCGCTATGGAGGTCAGCTATAACTACAACTTATTTTGTATACGGATATACCAAACTCCATATTACTAAAAGTTTGCAAGATTACTGTAATATTAAAAAAAAACACTTACCTTTTATGCTATTTGGTACTGAATCTAAAGTTTTTGTTTTTGCACGAATTCCTTCACCAGTACCATCAATCCAAATATAGGTTGCTTGTACTTTGTTGTCTGGTTGTGGAAGTGATAAGAACTTATCTAAAACGGCTTTATTTAGTTTATAATTTGGAGAATGTTGAAGTATTCCAGACATTTTTTACACCTGAAACAAAAAAATAAATCAATTTATTACGTGATAATTTTATTTGTAAATAATTATATTAATGTTTTATCTATAATTTAGAATACCTGTATAATTCGATACTACTAAATTATTCTGAAATAGGTAAGATATTTTTAGTACTGTACTGAAATGCATTTCTTGTTCAACTTTGTACATGATTACTTAAAATTGTGCACTGGTTTCGAGATAAGTATGAGTTCTTAAATGGATTAGACCAAAGTTTCGTTGTCAACATTAGTAGTCTGCACCAAAATGTAATATTTTTAAATTTTATATTTTTACTTTATTTACTTAATTTACTATCTGTTAATAAAATAACAATTAAATTTAATTGACTTTATTAGTAAAATTTACGATTGTTTAAAAAACAACGAATAATGAATAAGATGATAATGCTATGAGATAAAACGCGCTTTAAGAATTAGAGGAGATCACTAATGAACAATGGTTTCCAGCTACGATTGTTCTACAAAGAAACATTTTACATAATTTTGTGTACTGTCGGAAATTATTTATTACAAAATTATGTTCCTACTCCATTGTCGGCGTAGACGTCTATGTGGATTTCCGGGAAGATGTGGTAGGTATAGATTGCGTAAAATTTTGTTACTATGATTAGATTTCTTATGGAATCATTGTTGTTTAGGTCATCAGCTGAAAGGCTGGTTTGAACCTGCAGAGGTTTTACTAAGTAAAACGAGGAGTGAGGTGGTTTACCTATGCTTTCCTCATTAAGTAGAAAAGTACGCTTATCAGCATGCCGGGCCCTCTGAAAAGCACTTATTTTCCACTCTGCAAATGACACTTTCACTTCATTCACCACAGGGTCTGGCTGTATAATGAAATTCATTACTTTCAGAGGAGTGTCTGTCATTACTCTGATTAGTGTCTTTTACACCTCTACCTCTTCTGTTCTTAAATGATTCAGTCATTTAATTGGCTGACCATGTAATAAGAAAATGTTTACGTACGGGATTTTGAAATAATTGGACAAAGAATCATTAGTGGCATAAAATGGAGTGTTTGAAATTTTGACTGAAATTGTTAGAGATTTGAAATTGCGGGTGTCTTAGCAGTTTCATAGATTTGGTAGGGGTACATCCAAACAGGCCGGAATAAGTTTTATAAAAATAATTTTAAGATTCAGATATAATTTAGACCGTTTAGGAAGTAAAAAGTAATTTTTTCGTCTGTCATCCAAAGTTTTCCGTTTAATGACTACATGAGCGTTTTAATTAGAAAATTTGAATAAAATAAAATAATGCATGTAAAGTTATATACTTTAAAGCTGGCACTTCTGAAGCATTCACAATATTATAGTTCCTTTGAAAAAAGTATCTTGGCCATCGCTTGTGCCTTCTCCGCGGATTACCTGGCATGTATCGTGAATCCATCGTATGTTCAAATTTGTGTAGGTATATTTGAAATTCAATGTGAAATCGAACTACAAATTTTTTTCCAAGTCTGTGAAGTACGGCAAAAGTAAGTCATTGTGTAGTGTGCTCCTGGTGACGTAGTACGGACAATGTGTTTTGTATTGCTTAAATGTGTTGTTTGTGAAAAAAAATCAGCAAAAGTTTAGCCTATTATTTGATTTTTTTAAATTATTTCTGTGATATTTAAGTAGTCTATATTTTGTACATCGCTTTATAAATTAATAATTGGAAGGTTTACGGTTAAATTAAATTTTTGATTGCTTAATAAATGTTTGTTAATTAAATTGTTTATTTTTGTAAGGCTACTCTTTCTTGAAAACGTAATAAATTAAATATTTATAATGTAAAATATTTTTGGCGCGATCTTTTTAAAAAATTCAATCTTGAATTTTTTCTGATGTTTAAGGTATTAAGGTTTACAACAGTTCTAACATTTTAAGGTATTTTAAATTATTAAAAAAACATAATATAATAATTTTCCATTTAATTATTAACAAATAAATTTATTTTTGACTATCGATACTACGCGTACATATTTTTACTATAATAATAATTCGTAGTGTCCTACTTAATACAAAGAAGTATCAATATTTTTTAAATGTAGCTGAAATAATTTATGACAGGAACATTTTTAAATCAATAAATCAATGGCTTAAGATGACATTATCCTGACCCTTATTTTTATTCTAATTTTGGTTAAGATAATTTATAAGGGTAAATCGATTTTAATAATGTAATCATACACAAATTCAATTTAATTAATTAGGCTTTAGTGTTATTTAACTAAATCGTGTGAAAATAAACTAAAGTGAGGTTAAATATCTAAAGAGTTTGAAAAGTGACGGGTAATTGTTTTCACAAGTTCTTTTTTATTATTCTTCTTCCAGACTTGTTAAATAATCAGATTTAAAAAAATATATAACTAATAATTTTTTTGATGTATCTACTACGAAAAATTTAGCAAAGATTAATATTATTAATAAGGTGAATTAATCTACTAACAACTTAAGTGCATTCATACGTTGAAATATATTGTATTAAACTATGTATATTTACTGTTTTTCAACTTTTATTACTTTGTTATACAAAAAACATATTATTTTTAATTGCATCTTACTTTCATAACAGTTTTAATGTTTACGATTCGGCATACTAAACTAAACTACATGGAATTGTATGCACGCACTTTAGCTAAACCGCCATCGATCGATGTCACAGTTCGACCAAAACTTAACTACAAACAGTGTTGCCAATCTATTACGGTTAATTTAGAACAGTACTATAAAAGCCATACTATACAACTTTATCGGTACTCGCCCAAAACAGTCTTGCGCGAGATACAAAACGCTTAACTGATTTATTTTCATTCATGTAATTTTTGAATTAGTTAAGAAGTATAATGATAGAGACGCTACTATTTTAAGCGTTTCGTACTAGAAGATTTCAGAACATTACTGTAAAGTACGACGATACTTTAAGTAATTAGTAATTTATCGTATCAGTTTATTAATCACTCAAAAGTTCTACGAAACATTCATTTTTAATTACAGTAAGCAATGACCATACTTGTAAATGTAAAAATAATTAGATATATTTAATTCTATCTGAACTATAAAAAAAATTCTAAAATTTATTATTAAATTTAAATAATTGTCTACAAATCGCATTTTTTGAGTTAAATACAATATAGGCTAATTAAATGTAAAAGTTATGTTTAATATCAAATTTTATTTCTGTTGAACTAAGCTTTAATCTTTTATTTTAAAAAATTTAGTTATACAGAAAAAGTTATAAAAATAAGTTTTTGTAACAAATTTGAATAATTTCTTCAGTTGGTATTGCATACAAAATTGTACTACAAGTTCTGCATAATTTAATAATTAATATAAACAAAAGAAAATAGGTCGACTCCAAAGGTTTTTTCTCACTGCACACTGTTAAAAGTTTAATAAAATCTCTATTATCATTTTTGTAGAAACGTTTTTTAAAATTTCATGGAAGTGTTCAAGCTGAAGAGCGTTAACGAACGTATAGAGGTTTGATTGATTTGGAGGTTTTAAAAACACCGTTAGCGCATCTGTGACTACATTTATGCCCTTTAAAGTCTTACTAAAGTAATTACTACTTTTTGTACTTAATTTTGGTAACATGAAAATATCTGTAAAGATTTGTCAGGATCCAATCCACATGGTTACGAAATTATTTTTGCAAGTTTTTAGCTTGTTGTTGTTTAAGGTCATCAGCCGAAAGGTTGGTTTGAACCTCTAGAGGCTTTTTAAAAAAATTTATGTTTTTCATTGTTTTTAGTAAAGTTAATAAATCTTTTTGATTATTAATATTTTGATTTACTAAGTAAAACGAGGAGTGAAGTGGTTTACCATGCCTTCCTCACTGAGTGAAAAAGTGCGCTTATCGTCATGCCAGGCCCTCTGAAAAGCATCTACTTTCCACCGTGCAAATTCACCACTTCATCACCACAGAGTCTGGCTGTGTAATGAAATTCATTACTCTCAGAGAAGATAACTCTGACTAGTGTCTTTGACACCTCTACTTCTTGTGTTCTTAAACAGATGATTATTGCTTTTTAGGGTGGCGTAAGTTGGTGGAATAGTATCAAGTAACAAAGATGGAGTAGTAACAATAGTAACAACGCATAAAGAAAGACCTCAATCGAGACCCAAACCCGGAATATTTTTTATCTTTTGAGTGATGATGTATGCCTTGGTATATGAGTTGGTATGAAATATTACAATCATTTTTGCCAAGTAAACTTTGAACTTACGTTCAGTTGAGCAATTTAACAACTCACTATTTATACATTTTGGAATTATAACCGACTAAATTTATTTTTATTTTCTGTAGCTACATTAAGCGCGTTATAGGTGCAAGTCACGAAAAACTGAAATAATTTAAATTTAATTTTTTATCAGGAAAAATTTACTGCTGAATTTGTTTGTTTAGTTAACTCAAATTTTTACGTTTATTAAGTTGAAATTATCTGAAGTTAAATTATTGCCAAGAAAATAAAATAAGTCTGAACTTTTATTATAACGAATAGTAGCTTACTATTTTAATTAAATGATTTCTATTGATTTAATAACAACTAAGTTAAGTGGGTGAATATTCTTTTATATAAATTACTATTCTATTTATTACTAGCATAGGCTATTTATAAAATATTGAATTTGTACGTATGTCAATATAGTTATGTAATTTAAACGCAGTTAAAATTGAAAATAATTCGCAATAAAACTTTTATGATAGGCCTTCATGTTTTACGAATAGATTTTTAATAAAGTTTATTTTTAAATAAAAATTATTTTTGTCTCGTTATCGGAGAAAAATAAAATTGTTACAAGAAAAACACAATTTACATAAATTGTAAACCAATAAATGATAAGGTTACGCTATATAAATGCAAAATATTTTGCCAAATTAAAATACATTTGGCAAATCATTATCCATAAATCAACAATATAGCTACGTCTTGTTTGTAGCTGAGTAACGCTCCATCCATAATCCTTAATTATTATAAAATAAAATAAACCTTATCACCACGCTTTTTATTCTACAAATTTACTTCGAGTAAGAAAATAAATTTATTAATAAGTTATTTAAATTTTTATTTTTATTTTACTTTAAGTCGCGTCAACAGCTTGGTTATTAGAGAGTACGGTGGGGTTTTGACTTGTTATGATTTTTCAGACCGTAAACGGAATCAAACCCGAGACCTCCGCGTATTTTAAGCCAAGCATTACGAAAATAATATAGAATTATTATTATTTATGAAAAAGTGTTAAAATATTTTATCTATATTTAAAAAACCTAATCGACTGCTAAGACGGTGGTCGGGTTTCTACCATTCAATAATAGGGTCTAAAATTAACTGAACGTTGTTTTTTAGCAAGTGGAAAATTATTCATTATTATTCAGATTTCTGTTAAGCACTAGGTGAAAAGAGAACTTTCATCGCAACTGATAACATTATTATTAGGAGAAAGATTCAATTTGTGGCGTATTTTCAGTTTTTCCCCGGAAATGTAGTTTTTGCGTGATTGTACATTCTTGGGAATTAACTATTTTGGTTTGTATTGGAGATATTTGGATGATGTTTTTTTTTCAAATGTTCATAATTTCTTGTTCTATTATCAGATGAATGATTATTACAAAAACCTTAATAGGGATTTAGTTAAAAAATAATTTGTGAATATATAAAATAAATATTTTTGAAAATATTGTTTTTGTTCAATAAATTTCTTGTAAAAAAAATACATACAAACGCATACAACAGATAATAGAAAGCAATTTTTCGTATTTTGGAAGCATAAGAATCATATTAATATTTTTCTTGGTTCCTGAGATATTTGATTCCCCGTAAAAGCCCGCTTTTCTAACCTCACTCTTATATTAGGGGCTGTATTTAATTTTTTGGCTTGGTTCAAATGGTAGATCATTACTAGTAAATTACCCTTTCATTTAAAATAAATAATGATAAATTATAGCCAGAAGTTATGATTTTCATTTTCTGGGTTGAATACCCCCTTAATATTGTAAACAAATGAAAAAATATAAAACTACAATTGACCGCTTATGTGGTGCAGTGATTAGAGTGCCATACTACAAAGTGGAAGGTGCTAGGTTCAAATCCCGGTTAGGGTCTAAAAGATGACTAAGTTTAAACCCACCATTCCTTAACCCAAAATAGTTGCAAACAAACTAACTGCTGATGCAACTTAAAATAAACTGAAAAATTCCATTTTTACTTTCTCTTACCCTATATGAATATGCGGGGGAGGAAATTATTGTTTTCATGTCGATTTTTTGAAATCGAGTTTTTACGTTAGTTATTAATTTGAGTTTAAAAGGTAAGTTTAGATTAAAGTTAATCGATTTCTTACCTAATATGAAAAATAAAGTTGTTTTAAATGGATTTGAAAATTTCTGTTAATCAGTTAGGTTGGCAAAATTATACAATTAGAAAATTGAAGTAGTGATTTATTCAAATTAACACGTCAAGCTGATGAATCTAGTTGATCTAGAGTTTAATCTAGTTGATTGACACAGTCATTAAATACTTGTTTTTATTTGATGAAAACCTGTAATTCAATTTTAAGAGGTGATAATTTAAAGTAAAAGTCAATACCGGTTTCTAATTACTATTTTAATTATACGCGTGCTTGTCTTTGTTACGATTTTTTTTGCATTTGCTATAAAGATAATAATGTGTTATTTTCATTAAAAAATTTACAATTTTATTATGTCTGATAAAATTAAATGTCTAGACGTCTGTGCCCCTGTCTGAGCTTGGAAAATTATTTCTAGCGGTCACAGAGAAAATAATATACCACCAATATTTTCACAATATTGTATTACACGAACCAATGTTTTAAATCACTAAAACTATTCTTGTATTTTACACAAACAACATTATCAAGCAAAAGAACCGATCTACGGAAATACAAAGCCGTTATTTTGTTTACCATGATTGAATTTTTTATTTTGTACGTTCTGTACTTACACTACTGTAGAAACCCGGTTATCCGAAATAATTGAGCCGGACTCATTTCGGATAATCCGGATTTAGCAAATATGGACTAACAAAGAATGAACGGTTAATTTGTTAAAAACATCGCTTTTTAAATAAACAAAAACTATTGAACAAGCATTTTGAATGCGTTTTAACCGAAATACAATATACTCGTAAATAAAAATAAAACAAAATTGTTTACCATATTTTTAAAACGTCAGACGTTTCTTCTTAACTTTATTAAGTTGCATATTATTAGGATGGTTTCATTGTTTTTCTGTTTGTTGTCTTAACTCTGTGGTGTTCTAGCTTTTCTTTACTTTTTGTCCAATTTGATACGGGTCCGCAACACTAAAATCTGTGGCAACAGTGCACAACAATTCACCCTTTTCTATCCTTTCAATGATTTTTAGTTTCTCGTCCATAGTCAAAAACAACGTGTTTACGTTTACACGATGCTCGTTTAAAAGAAACAAAACGCACACTATTTGGGTCTAGGAACTGTACATTTTTTTTTTTAGTTAATTTATTTAAAGTTGCATAAACTGCTTGGTCATTAATGACTACAGTGGGCGATGGAAAGTTGGGTTGTGACTTGTTACAATTTCCCGACCCTAGTCGGGAATCAAACCCGGGACCTCCACATGATAGGCAAGCGCGGTACCACTACGCTACGGAGGCGGCACTGTACATTTTATTCTTAGTTATTCCATGGAATTAATTTCCGGATAGGATCTGGATTTTGACATAAGTTATTACACGCACCGTCAAAATATTCCAGATCCAATATTGGTGTTAATGAATCTAAATATTGATGTAACATCGAATAAAAATAAATAGATAAAAATTTTAATTTTAATTTTATACTCTAATTTATTTGGCCAAACAACCAAACCAAACAGCAATCTGTTTAAATACGAAACTAATCATTTATTATTATTAATTCAGAGTATACACGATGTTTTAAATCGAAGATAACCTTTAGTATCTATACATCATGCATTGTAGGCCTTATTAAATTATTGGTGATGTAATACTGATATATTGGTTTAAACTTAATAAATTTTATATGTTTAAACACAATTCTACACATATTCAACGATAAGTCTTAATTTGTAAGTAATTTCAAGAAACAATTTCAATTGTAACCGTTAAATTATTTCTGCCGAATATAACGAAAACGCCAACCAACCAATCTAACATTTGAACACTAAGTTTTCAAACCCATGGAAAAGTTTACTTCATTAGTATTTCAGTGGGCTATGTTTTGTTTAGTATGGGATAAGAGAATCTTTTATCGAAACTGATAACATAATTATTAATTTTAAACCGATCTCAAAAAAGAAGAATTTCTACCCATTATTAAAAATTTAATTTTTTTAAGCCCCATCTGGAGCACTTTAGTCAACTTTCAGTCTTTAGTGGATCATTTGATTTGTTTTCTTCTATTCCATATCATCTTCATATTCTCAGATCTGGCTTTTCTCTGCTCGTCAGTTATGTAATATTGTCAAACCTTTTTGGTTATTAGTGACAATTGAAAATTTTTGGGTCCTTGAGAATTGCTCCATCTTCTCGTCTTAGAATCAGTTACGTTATCCCCAGGGTGTAAAGATCGTTGTTTATCTCCTGTAGCCAGCCTTTCCGTGATTTCTATTCCATGAACTAATTGAGAAGTTTTTTGACTAGCCTTGTTTCTGGCATCCTGATGAAGTGGCTAAAGAATGACAATAGTCTTTTTTCATTGTTGTAATTATACATTATTATAAGTTATATATTTTTTGGTTTAGTCTGACTTTATGCATATTAAGGCTAATACAGACGATGGAGTGTAAAGATGAAGATGAGCGATGAAAATAGTTGGACGTGACCGGTAATTGAACCTGGGACCCCGTTGTACAAGTTAGTTCGTCTAAACCCTCTACAAACGGACCCACCCAATTAAAAATAAATGGTCAGCACAACAAGCTTCTACGCTGAAGTCCAAGTTCGATTGTCGATCAGGTTTATCATTTTTCGTCACTCATTTTCATTTGTCACCCTTCATTTGCTGCGTTAGTCTTAATGTAAAAAACAAGTCAGACGAAAAAACAAAAGAAATTATTAATTAAAAAATAAGAAATACGATGTACCCATTAGTTCACAATATCATTGTGAATCATAAATAGTAAACAAAAATTTTTGGGGCCGTCTCCATGTCCCAGTTATTTGAACACTAAACTGAGTATACTGCTCACTGTGAAGTGGAGTTTGATTTAGAGATTTCCGGCTTCGACTCCGAGCTAGGATCTGGAATTTACATGTTAAAACTTAGAAATCCTATATCGTAATCCATAGTAGTCGGTAACAACCAAATCAGTCGATGCGACTTTAAATAAACTAAAAAAAAAACTTTTTTTTTTTTTTTTTTAATTTATTTAACGTCGCATCAACATCAAGGTCATTAGCGACGACGTTGGGGTGTAACTGTGTGTGATGAGAATGAAATGATTTTTTTGTAACGTATGAAAATATGCCGTGCCTGAGTGGGATTCGAACCCAGGACCGCATGATGAGAGGCGAGCACGTTACCAACTGCGCCAATGCAAAGATAAAAACATTTTATCTCAGACCGGATGCTTTGCTAACACGTGAAGCTTAAAGCTTACACAAAACAAATTCCAGTTAATTCATGTATATATTGTGAAAGTGAAATTTTGCATTAAACAATGTTTAAATTTCAATTGAACTGGAACAACCTTGGGATAACATACAATTTACTTTCATTTACATGTATTTAACATTATTACCCGTACCGAAACAACTTTTTGACCTAAATTAAAACGTACTTCCTGTTTTTCTTCTACGTTTTACTAATCTGAGTTAAAATGAACATCAAAATTATAATTTTATTGTTAGAGGAAATAATTAAACGATTACCTATCGAAAGTTTTTCTCCAAATATTTTTAACGACAAAAATTTCTGACGAAGGAAGAAATAAAAAATAGAAAAATTGAAATAGTGCAGATAAATTCATTTGTAAGTATACGTCAAAATACTAAGTTTAATTTTAAGTTTTTTATCATTACCATGTGACGACTAATATAAAATAGTCAGTACAATTTAAATAAGTACTACGTGTCTGTTCAAACTAACCACTGTATTTATACAATAAAAGAAATTAAAAAATAAAGTTTACTCTGCAAGGTCAAGGAAATATTCATACGAAATTCTCCGTATTGTCAGACAATTAATTACTGGTTTAACCTGTTTTATATTTTTTTTAAGTAATTTATTTTTATTGGAATTTCCAGCAAAAAAAACACAAGATGTTGCTTTCCTTTTTATTTGTTGATGCATCAAATAGAATAAAATATTTATTTCACCAACATCGATCAACATCAATCTAAAACGATAATCTATCCTACATTTAGATTCTTGTATTATTTATTCTTTGTTTATAAAGTTAATAGCCAAGGTATTTAGGGATTAAATTGTGTTTGAAATATTTAAAAGTGAGTTCTAGATATCGAACTCAAAATTTTTTAAGTTAATATTCTAATAACCCCCAAAACCTTACAAGACAGTTACCAACATCTTAAAGGGCGTTTGAACATATGACATTCTATTTAAAAGAAAACATGAAAACATAATCATGTTTTAAAGCCATACCAGACGTTACAAGATGACATTCGATCCATTCTTGTATAGTTAATATAAACTACTTATTTCCAACTAAAAATTTTTACATTATAAGTTTTAGTTGAAAGTAACTGTTTCTACCTAGAACTGGATTTTTTCAGTAGTAATCTACAATATAGCAAAGACCTATATGCATCATAGGACGCATGTAACTACATGCATGCATAAATGCATGTATAAGTTAAATATGATATTTTTCACTGACTCATTCATTACTAGTTCTTTAAGTACTCGATCTCGTAGAGAGCTAGAGCTGAAATTTGGCACATTTTTGTCTTAGGGTCGGAACGTAGAAATTAAAGTTTTACAGTTTAACCAATGGTACTTAAAGGGAAAAATACGTGTGTTACTAACCCTTTCAGGGCCGAAACAATATTTAACAGTTTGATCTAAAGTGCCATTTAATTTGAATAAGGGTGTACAATAAATGCCAGCCCTTACTTCGAAAACTTGCAGGCACAAGCCTGCCATTGCCGACAAAAATTTCAACTATACAGAAAAATAAAATATCCTGTTAAAAATTAATTTTTATTGTGTTCATAAAAAAAGAAATCGTTCTAATACTAAAAGTATACAAAATAGTTTTTTTAGTTTATTTTAAGTTGTATCAACAGTTTGGTCATAAGCAACTACTGTGGGTTTTGGTAACTTAACGGTGGTTTGAACATATTAAAATTTCCAGACCCTAGCGGGGAATCGAATCCGGGACCTTTCGCTTTGCAGGCTAGCGCGCTAGTCGCTACGCCAATAAGGTGATTTCAAAATACATTATTCCATTAATTTCTGTTTAAAAGTTTTTTTTGTAAATGTTCGGTTATCCGGACGTTGGCACTGAAAGCTTTAAAGCAACATACTTATTATTTTGCTTAATGGACATATATTATTTTTACACTTTCCTGAAGAGCTACAGTTTTAAGAATCGGTATCCGTTTTATGTAAGTGTTACCTAGTAAGGAAGAGCCAAGCATTTTAATTTTTACAACTTGTTACTATGCGGTAGACAGAGAGAAATTACCCTAAAGAAATAAATAATATTTCTGTACCTTCCCAAAAGAGCTGTAATTTTGGAAATTGGTGTAAGTATTCTTAATCCAAAACCAAGAAAAGTAAATTGTGTAGTGAACAGGGTAAAGCAATAAATCAGTACTTTTATTACATCTCTAAGAGAATAGCAGTAAGTGGGCGTAATCGCTAGTATAATAATTATAACTTCGCAATTCCCCATGGTTCTTCAAATTAACAGCTAGTCCTTATTTACCTTTATCATAAAAAAAGTGTACACAAATATTTTCACGTGAAGTACCTTGGCTTGCATCTTGACAGGAGATTAACTTGGCGACATCACATAATATGTAAACGGAACAAGCTTAATTTAAAATACATGAAGTTTAACTGGTTATTAGGAAGAAGATCACAATTATCTGTTGAAAATAAGGTCTTGATCTATAATACAATTTTCAAGCCTGTTTGGAAGCATGGCGCTCAGATTTGGTGTACATCCAGCAGATCCAATTTAGAAATAATGCAACGCTTTCAAAATAAAGTATTAAGATCGACGAGTAACGCTGTGTGGTTTATAAGAAACTCGGAAATACATTACCAACTTTGTATCCGTACCATAACAGAAGAGAAGAGATCAGAGCCTCCGGTACCAGCTAAGATTAAACGATCACCAGAACCACCTAGCATTAAATTTGCTGGACAACAGTGAGGAAAGGAAGCGCCTCAAAAGACATCACATCCTCGACTTAGACCAATGTTTTTAATCCATACACGAAATTAAATTCACCATTCATCTTCATCACTACTTTTTAATCTAAAGTGAAATTTTAAAATTTAATTTTCTTTTACTTTTCTATTGTTAACTTCTTTTACATTGTTTACTTCATTTTTTGTAATTCTTTTAAATTTTTATTGTTAATTTTGTAACTTTGCAACGTTCATGGTTTGTTATTAACTTTATTTTATAATTTTATTTAGTTCAAGTGAGAGCAAAGGCTGGCTACTTCACTCACGTCAGTTTAGTTCTGTTATAATGATTTTCTTAAAGCCACATTGTAAAGGCTGATTGTAAATAACTTAAATAAATAAAAAAATAAAAATATTTTCAACTAAAGAATCCTGACAGTTCATAATAATTCTTTATTGTACTTTACTCAGTAGTCATAACTTCTACATTAGTTCTGATTACTTTATGTTCGGAACATACTGAGAACGAAATGAGTTGCTTCAGTTCTTTGCTGAATCCAAACCCGAAAAATTTCGGCTTAGAAGTCGGTAAGCTACCAATGGCCATCAAAATACAATCACAATTAAAAATAATACATTATATGTAAATATACCTTTAAAATCATGAAAAATTCATTTCATATCGAACGAATTAATTTGTTAATCCTTAGTTAATTACTTAAAATTTTACACCCTTTACAATTTGATTGGACATGCGACTATATTGCACGCCATGATGTTCAACCGATCGTACATTTACAAAAAAATATTCATTTAAAATAATTTGTTTATTACTTCAAACATTTTAATAAAAACTTTGTTGTTTTTTCTACAGAAAATTTAAACAGACTGAAACAAACAAATTTAAATAATATTTTAAGAAAAATATCGACATTAATATTATAAATACAATGGAATAGTTTAAAAATTTTACTTAACTAAATTTAATACGAAACCGTAGAATTTGCATGTTAATAGAAAAAATAAAACAATTTTAAAAGTATTGAATAAATTAAAAAATAAAAAGAATATTAAGTTAAGCTTGGCAAGTTTCTTTTGATAGCAATCGTCTCTTGGTCATGTTTGAAATTATTACGTAGTGTACGAAGGGAAAAAAGACTTTATGAATAGGCATAAAGATCTTAATTACACATAAATTACTGACAGTCTACCACTTTTTTTTACTTAGGTCTTCTTCTTCTTACTATCAAGGATTAGGCATAAGCCTGTTCCGAACTCACAAACCATTCTGTACTTCTACACAAACACGAGACAATCCAGCCCGTACATCTCATCTACTGCCATCTTCTTCGAGGTCTTCCCACCTCCCTTCTTCCAACTGGAATATATTCCGTTACTTTTAAAAGTATTCTCTCCTCTGGCATCCGTTCCAAATGTTGCCTCCATTGATTCCGGTACTCCTCCACTTTTTCATTCAAGCTAAATACTTAGGTTTGTTCGAAAATTATTATTATAATTGGTTTGTTTAGAATGTCATTTAAGTTAAAAAGTAACAAAAAATATAATCCCCATAAACCGATTAGACACGGCTCAAGTTGAATAAATAAGTACTGTATGTAATTTATTTCTTTAAATGTTTATTTATAATTCATTTAAACCTCCTTTAAAACTAACATATACCTATACCTATCATATATACCTGTATCGTGTTTTGAATTCTTTACGGAATTCATATGCAATGTATTTATTTATTATTAATTTTTAACCTTGTAAAACAAGGTTAAAAATTAACAAGAAGGAAGAGCTATCCTAGGAAGAGATGGATGGACGATATTAAAAATGATTTGACTCCGATGGAGGTGAGAGGATGGAGGGCGCTACCAATCAGCAGAGAGGTTGTAAAGGAAGCCAAATCCCACCAAGGGTTGTAGAGCTAAAAGATGATGATGAGTGATCAGCATTGTTTGAAGTTTAAGAAAGTCTCTCCATCGTAGGTTTTATCAAACCATTAGGTTTTTTTTTATAGGACTGTAAACAGAAAGTTACAGAACCTAACAAATGTGATTTGTTTAAAAAAATAAATAAGTTGGTATTCATTTAACTGCTATTTATTAATGTTTTACGTTGTACAAGATATTTAACACTTAAAAACCTAAACTGACATGAAAAATAACAAATGGAAAATTATCATATACTCTTTGAAAACTAAGATAAAAGTAGTATAATTTAACATTAAGTTGGTGATGTAACTAAGAGTGCGTTCTATATCCTTTCTAAAAGCTCCGTGTTTATTCAACATGATCGTAAACTTTTATAAATTCATCTCTACAACTAAAGCACCGAATAATACTTCAAAATTAGGAAAGTAGTAATTTTGTTCATTGAGAGTAAAATTGTTGGCAGACTTTCATTACTGTTGGTATGAAAAATTGTCGTAAAGAACCACTTGTTTGATTACCTAAATTTATGTTAGCCTACAAAATATTAAAGCCCTTCATTTTTAGCTTAAAAAAAATTTAGTTTTTGTATCATCCTGAGAATGTGTATTTAGTTGACAAGGATAATATTAGGCCTATTTACAAAAAATTTAATTATCAGAAATCGGTATTGAATTTTTGTATCGGCCCTGACATTTATTTAAAGTTAAGTAAAAGGAGCTGTAATAAAATTTTATTCTAAATAAACAGGACTCTTATTGTAATTATCGTTAAAATTTTGCCATCGATATAAAGGAAAATAATTTCCAAATTCTATAACATTTTCAATTCACTTTACTACATGCACGATTGCATGGCTATGTTGAACACGAATGTAAAAAGTAAAGAGTCTTAAAGATTAATTTAGAATATGCGTGATATTCTTTTAATATTACGTGACTTTTTGAATATTTTTCTACTTTCTAATATTGTATTAAATATTTAAAATATAGCCTAATAATATAAATTATTTAATTGGTACTATAATTAGTGAAATAAACGTAATACTAAATATAAGACACCTTGTATGAATTAACTAAAACATAAAGAGAAAATTACAAATCCTACAAAACCGTGTACTAACCTTATATTTAAATTTATTGAAACTTTCTATTGTTTTTGTAAGTATAATTACTATGTAATTTTTGACATTGACTTTACAAAGATAAGGGCTCTATTATTTAATAAACTATACACAGAAAAATTGTAACTAAAATAAAATACCTACTACGATTATTTCAATAAATAGCTCCAAAATAAAATAAATAATTTCTAAATATTATCATAAAGCTGAAACGTTAACTTAATATTACTCTCCTGTAAATAATTATATAGACTTGCAATGTAGTTATTTGTATTCTAAATTAAAATGTTCTAAATTTCTAAAAATGTTCTAAATTTTGTTTATAACGTACTTATATTTGATTTAAATGAATGGATTTTTTAACTGGTGATCTCGTGACGCTGGTAAAGTTCTTTTGTTGAATTACGGATATCCTATAATTACACTGTCCAGGTAAAACGCAGTGTGTAACAGATTACAGTCATACTGACCCTAAATTTAATGAAACTTTTCTGTCAGTCTAAATAAAAATTGACTTTATCAAAACCAGTATAGAAATTATAAGGCAAAGCCTTTTATAAAAAAATCAAGTTAAACATAAAGTAAGATTTTCTGCCTTTTATTTTTTGTTAAATTTTTTCCCTGGGCTACAATAGTAACGTAAAACATTTCTCGTTTTAACAATTAGTAACATTTGTATCGTACTTTAAATGAAAGATATACTTTTTTATTCGTCGTATATGTAAAATTATGTATTGTGTAACAAATTTTACGTATTTTTTTAAAACACAAAAAATTTATAGGATTAAAATCCTATAAATTTGTATTTATCTAGTGACCACCTCGATGCTATAACAAGTTTTCTGAAGCTGAGAACTTACAAGAATATAAGTTTTAGTAAATGTAGAAATCTATATTTTTCTAATCATCATCAATTTTAATCAACCCTTCAGGGTCAAACTATTAAGTGAAGTTTTCCATCAACCCATAAAGTCAATTATTATTTTTTTATTTTCTTCATCTCAATCGCTATAATAACAGTGGTGTTAACTAAAAAAAAATAATAGTTATCCTACAACGAAGAGATCCTGGTTTCGATTCCCGGGAGGGACTAGAAATTTTCATTAGTTAAAACCCACTGTTTCATTATCAAACGTAGTCGCTAATAACCGAGCTGTTGATGCAACTTTAAATAAACTAAAAAAAAATAATAGTTATTAGTACTGTTGTACAGCTGTAGATAAATTGAAGAAAATTGAAAAACACTGATTAAAATTGGCAATTAGCGGTAAAAAATTTGATACTATGATTATTACTCAAACAAAATTCTAGTAGCTACTGTATTTGGACTTTTTACTTCCTCTTTCCTTGTATGAATACATAGGAAAGAAAAATATTATTTTCATGTCATTTTTTATAAATAGAATAGAATTTTAACTGAAAAAACATGCTTTCAGACCCCCTGAACCCAAAAAAACCATGTTTTTACCGATTAGTGGGTGTGTGTGTCAACAAAATATGTCAAGGACGAAAAATATTGTATGAAATTGAAACTTGAAACTTAAGTTACCTATACCATTAGGGGACCCGATTTAACATTTCTGTAACAATCGGGGAAGGGGTGCAATAGGAAAATCTGGAGGCTAGATGAGGGTAGACTTACAATAATTTCTCACCACAGCGATTCCACGATAAAATTTTATTGAAAACCAAATTTGATTCAAACTACAACTAATACCTTAAGCCACATACGGGCACGGTTGCCGACCACAACAGATCAATAATAACCAAATAATCGTAGCCAAATTTTGAGCTGGTACCATACTACTGGTCCGTGGGCTAGAACCCCCGTTTTTACACTACTAATGACCGAGCATAGCCCGACCAGTTTTCTAACACAATATTACCAAATAAACTCCAGCAAAAGTTAAATTACAAAACAAATACAGTAAACTACAAAACAAATTCTCAAGATAAGGTTAAATCAGGCTACCACTCATCTAAGTCCCTGTTGTGGCGGACTACTACGATAAACTCATCGTTGCACCATGAAGAGATCACTAAAATATAAAGGTAACTGATGATCAATCTTAACCAACACGTACTAAATTTAATAAGTCATAAAATGAATCTGGCAACGGGTCAAATTCAATATTAGGTCCAATCTACGACCTCCAATTCCATAATCATTTTTGGATTTAAAGCAACAAATTTCCATTAGATCTCTTCATAATACAATGATGCTATTCTATCCTTAAACATACGCCAGGGTACACTACAAATAAAAAATAAAAATTACCCATCATTAAATAATTGCCTGGAGCGGCACTGCCAGGATTCCTAGTGGGCACAGGATAAACATATATCCGAATTCAAACATGTTTTGAACCTAACAAAACATTGTTTAATGGTAACGACACAAATCTCGTGCCAATAAAAACTCCCAAACAATGAACCAAGCGTTACCAGCCATAGGCGGTGACAATCTTTACTACACTAAAATAATAATTAAAACAACTATTGGCAATAGTGCTAAGGTAGCACAGTTAAGTACCGCCGCTCCAGGTTTCAGGTAAATAAGAATTCTTAAAATAACGGCCGGCTTAGCCAGGCGGAGAGTGCAATCAGCCAAATTACCACTTACCGGTAAATACCCGGGTTAGGCCCAGCCACAACAATAGGCGGGTTGGATATCCGTGCATTTTCACTAGACCTCAATAAACTAAGTACAAGTCACTATTCACTAAAAACGTACTTCAATACATTATGTAAAACATTTTACTGTTAGTAAGAAAAAACTATGTACTCCGATACATCACATAAAATAGACTCACGCACAGGCTAACGACTTTTCATTACTCACACATTAGATGGACTGACTGACTACAGAACATAAAAATCAAGAATGTTTTACATAGGCGTACATTATAGGCCTGCTGATTGCACTCTGTACTTGACAACGAAACCCGACACTTCCTGCAGTTCTCAGAACTGCATCTCTAAGCCTACAGTATCTACATGTTAATCGTAACATATAAAACCACATTATTTATAATTACTTGCTACGATTAAACTTTTAATAATTTTCATTAAAACATTTTATTTTACTACTACAAGTTTATTTTAACTTATATCTAAATCACCCATTAACTCTCGGTTCAATCCTCACTCTTACATTACCCTCCCCCATAGAAAAGTGGGATTACGCGGGAATCATCGACTTTATGGGACAGCGGTTGTAATCACACCAAACACTTATCACCTTAGGCTGACCTCACTTTTATTTCAGACGTTCGTTTCACTCCCACCTTCCGCACTTGATCATCGTCGCCTACTGATCGTTCTCCGGGCTGCAGTATCCACGTTCCACCAGTTGCAGTCGGTCCCTCAAGGGCAATCGATGGATTGGACGTCTGGGATCTCGGGTCGATGTTGTCGCTCCCTCGGATGGTCGGTCTTCCCGTCGTCGGCTCTCTACTGGCTGGCTCGTCTCCATCTGCCGCAACTCAATCTCTGGATGCTCCACACTGGCAGTCTCCTCCAAACGGGCGTCTCGAACTCGCCGCCATCGGTACCAGGATATTCCAAGAACTGCTGTCAGTCCAACGAGGACAATGCTTATGCCCATTGTCCAGATGATGGTGCGGTTGTAGGCACGTCTTCGGTCCATAGTTCGAAGCATCTCCGTGTATTCTATTTCCGGACCATGTGGGCCAGGATGGGATCTGCCCTCAGCGGTCAATTCCCCGATGATCTTCCAGCTTTCTTCCCTATTGGCTTCGGGTACTCCGTCCGGAACGTTTAGGGGGTGGGTTGTGAAGTTGATAAGAAGAGTGGGTAGCCGGGTAGTAGTGCTACCTCTCGTTCTTCGTAGTAAGACATACTGGTCGGTACGGTAGGCACACCCCTTCACTGGTTTCAGCTGCCCAACTCCATTTAAGAGTTGCTCTTGGACAGTCGTTGACGAGCCATCACGACAGTCGGCCACTAATTTCTCCTCCGTGGAAAGGCTGTAGTACCAGACGCGTTCGACTTCGTTCCATACCCAGTATGGAGAGGGAGGCGACGCCAACACTGCTCGTTCACACTGGTCCTCGTAGTCGCTTCTACTATCCACATACAAGGAGTGGAGGCAGGTCCGAGTTCGACGATATCGCAGGGCGATCTCTGCTGGGCAAACCATAGGCTCGCGCCCTCGGCATTCTTGGAGTTCATCTGGGCCCAGTTCTGCATGGAGCTCCCGGTCCTCGCTGATGATGAAGATGGGTGACGTCACACGGTACAGCACTGCTACACCCGTAGCCGGATCAGTCACTGGGATGGACCTCACTTTGAACATCTGGAACATATGACCTTGGGAGGCCAGAGGCAAGTCAATGGCTATTCTAATGTAATGTCCGACAGAATGAGCGCACACCCTAGTCACCGTGTAATATTTGTACATGTCCACTACCTCGGTACTGGTTAACAGCTCAACGCCTCTGGGTAAGGCCGATTGCACTTTCCTTACAATTCTACTTAATTCTACTGGGGAGATCAGTGACGCGCTGATTCCCTCTCCTACATTAACTTTCTGTAAGCTATAAACTAAATCCTTAATCGCTACAAGTCCCTGGAGTGAGGCTAGACGCAGGTCATCTAACAGGGTGGACGCATTCATGAAGAGATGAAGCGTAGTCTCCGTATCACGTAGTCGTTCTTCTACATGGCCCATTCTCCTCAGTATCGGACTTACCAGCTCCGCCACCTCCGCAGCCAATTGCCGTATCTTCTCGCTATTATCTTCCGTCTGTTGAGATAGCGCCCTCGTGATGGTGGTTAACTCCTTTTGCAGGAAAACAGTCTCCGCAGACGCTCGTTCAAGGCCTTGGATCTTCTCGTGCAAATCGTTGAGATCGTCGGCATCCGGATTCCCAAAAATGACTTTTATCAATTTGCCACCGACGTTCAACAGCCCTCGTTTGGTCCGACCGTTCGGCAGCATGTCACGTAGCGTCTGACCGGCGTCCTCCATTTCTTCCAGCAAATCTTCCGTTTCTATCAAAGATCCCTGTAGCACCTGAAGCTTTGGAATCCTAGTGATCGCCTCACTCAGGGCCACCCTAGCGTCACCCATCGCAGTTCGTAGTTCGCTAGCTTGATTGGTAATTTGTGTCACGTTCAACTCCACAATGACCCTCCAGAAATCGCCAGTCACCACCATCTCGCCCTGGCCCAGGAATAGGACTCCGTTTCTCATTGCCGTATCTGGTTTGGACAACACACCTGCACATAAAACGCGACCTTGTGAGCCCCTCCACCTCACCTCCAGGGTATACTTATCAACTACGAATATGGCTTACCTATCTTAGCCTACTAATAAATTACCTTAAGTGAATACCATCATGCCACAAAACAAATAAATCCACCTTTTAAGATACATCATATAGGGGTAAAGTATTATATATCTACTTATACATCTTGCTGTCGTAACCTCATCTCTTACATTACTACTACATTACTACTACTACTCATATTTACAAGCTACAATACTGCCTGCTTTCACCTTAATAGTGTTCGGTACGGAACACTTACTATGGTACTTAAATCCTAATATAACATCAATTATTAGCCTACTGATTATCTATCCCTCATCTCACCTCTCCCTCCCTTGTCGTTGATTATCCTTCTTCCAGTGGTCGAGTTCTGCTCCGCAATCCATACGGTGACCGTTGGCTGGGTACTCGGTCCCGCGGTGATGGCTTGTAGGACGGGTCTTCTCTGATCCGGTCAGGCGGATCTGGCGAACTTGCGGGATCGCCGAAAACGCTGTCAGTTATTGTGGGACTCCACGGACTCCAGGGTTCTTCATCTACCCTGGTTTCTTCGCCTGATGCTTCGTTGGCGTCCGCTACCGCGGTCTCCCTGTCATTCCGGGGAATAGTCCGTTCAGGTCTCTCCGGCCTCACAGGCGTGGCTGGCCCCACAGGTCCACTGGGTTCCATTAGCTCACCTGGTCCCATTGCCGTAATTGTTGGTTGTTGTTCCTGCGCGCCATCCCACTCGTCGTCCCCGTCTCTAGCTGGGTAGTATACTAACTCTTCATCTTCCTCTTCCTCGTCCCGTTCGTCTTTTGAAGAGACCGCAGGGGCTCCAGTCCCTCTCCGTATTTGTGTAGGTCTGAGTTCCCCTTCCATGGCCGCATTCTCGTGTCCCGGTTTTAATCGATTAACATGCACCACCACTGTCCGCCCCGCAGCTACCTGCAGCCGATAGTTGACATCGGACAGTTTTTCGATGACAGAGTAAGGCCCCGACCACGGACGGTGAAATTTCCTGGCCTCTCCCGTTCGCACCGCCGGTTCGTACAAGTACACCTTCTCGCCAACCTCGAATTCTCGTAGCGTCTTCCCCCGATTATAGGTGCGAGCTCGAGCAGCCGCAGCGTCTCCAGATTTCCGAACAGCTTCAGCGTAAGCCTCCTCCAGTCGCTGTCGAAGAAGAGCGAGGTGGTCCTCCGTGTCAGCGCTGCAGGTTGGAGATGGAACGACGCAGTCACCAGGTAGCACCATTTCTCGACCGTACAACATGTAGTGTGGCGAGTATCCAATAGACGTATGGGGAACACTCCGATACGCCATCAACGCATATGGGACCCACTGGTCCCAATCACGACCGTCCCGCCTAACAAAGTGTGCAATCGAGTCGTTTAACGTTCTGTGTAGTCTTTCCAGTCGGCCATTCCCCTCCGGGTGGTAAGGGCTCGTTTGGAGCTTGCGAATTCCCAGCTGCCGGCATACTTCAGCCATCAACTCTGACGTGAAATTTCGCCCTTGATCGGTGAGTAGTTTCTCGGGCACTCCATGTCTGGTCACCACTTTGGTGACGAACGCTCCTGCGATGACCCCTGTCGTCTGATCTGGTATGGGCACTGCTTCCGCGTACCTGGTCAGGTGGTCGATGAACGTGAGTAAGTACTTATTCCCATCTCTACTCTTCGGTAGTGGGCCCACGATGTCCAGTGATACTAGTTCAAAAGGTCGTGTCGGTTCATACGCCGTCATCAATGGAGCCTTCAGTTTAATGGGCGTTTTCCGTTGCAGGCATAGCCCGCATCCTTGAACATGTTTCCGTACCTCCTCGTGCATTCCAGGCCAATAATATTGTTTCTTGATTCGGATAGTGGTTCGTTCCACACCAGGATGCCCCGCCCAAGGCGTCGCGTGGCACAGCTCAATAACCCTGGTCCTCAGCTCCTTTGGCACCGCGATTCTCCATTGCTCTTCCAAATTTACCCCACCGGTCCAGTAGACCACTTCATCCCTCACGGACCCGCCCCCTACCTCAACCAGACTCTGGCACCATTCATCATTCTCTTGGCACTCGACCAATTCTCGTCGATCAATTCCTTCTACAACACGCGCTATTTCAGTTGCACGACTTAGTGCGTCAGCGTTAGTGTGCTTCCTTCCAGGCTTATGGCACACCGTGTAGTCGAACTCTGATAGGCGTAACGCCCAACGCGTTAGCCGTGAGGACGGATCCCTCAAACTTAGCATCCACCGAAGCGCCGCGTGGTCGGTGACCAGCGTAAAATTTCTTCCCAGCAAGTAGCAGCGGAACTGTCTCGTGGCCCACACAACGCCAAGCAGCTCACGTTCCGTGGTCGAATAATTTCTTTCGGCTGAGTTCAGTTGGCGGCTCGCATACGCTATCGGCCGCTCGCCCTCCTCGGTGTTTTGGGATAGTACAGCCCCTAACGCTGTGTTGGAAGCATCAGTTGCCAGAATAAATCGTTCGTTAAAATCTGGAAACATAAGTAATCGCTCTGAGCACAGAGCCTCCTTTAACGCTTGGAAAGCCGCTTGCTGCTCTTCCTTCCACATGAACCTCACATCCTTTTTGGTAAGTTCAGTCAATGGTTTCGCCACCTCGGCGAAACCCTTCACGAACCGTCGGTAATAGCCGGCTAGGCCTAAAAATCCACGCACCTCTCTTGCGTTCTTGGGCACTGAGAAATTCTTCACTGCGTCAATTTTCCCCGGGTCGGGCCGCACACCATTAGATGTTACCACATGTCCCAAATATTCCACCTCGTCACTTGCAAATTGGCACTTCTCTAGATTGACCTTTAGATTCGCTCTTTTGAAAACCTCCAACACATGACTCAGTCGTTCCGCATGTTGTTCGATGCTGGTACTGAAGATAATTACGTCATCCAGATACACCAAGCACTCCGTCCCCTTAATCTGACTAAGGAGATTATCCATAAGCCTTTGGAAAGTGGCCGGGGCTCCCATCAATCCAAATGCCATCCGTTTATACTCAAAATGGCCCCCGACTGTGGTGAAAGCCGTCTTCTCCTGATCCGCTGGGGCTATGGGAATCTGCCAGTATCCGCTATGTAAATCGAGGGTCGTGAAGTATCGACACTTCCCCAGATGCTCGAGGGTCTCTTGAATTAGGGGCAGCGGGTATGCGTCTGCCCTGGTCACTTCGTTCAGTGCGCGAAAATCTGTACAAAAGCGGTACTTCACGGATCCATCAGCGGACTTCTTCCTTACTAACACAACTGGGGCCGACCATGGGCTGGTAGATGGAGTTATTACGCCTTTGTCGAGCATTTCTGCCAGATGTTCTTCCACTACCGGGCGAAGGTGGTAGGGAACCCGGTATGGTCTTTTGGCAATCGGTTTGTCATCAGTAGTCCTAATTTCATGCTGCACTCCTCCTCGACATCCTTCCCGGTTAGGTTCCTCGAAGACTTCTGCGTAGCTCTTTAACACTCTTCCTAATACCTCAGCCTCTCGGCCCGAAAGATGACCCAGTTTCTCAATTATCTTCCCCTCATTAGTCGTCGCCACCTGGCCGGTACTAACACGTGCCACTCGTCGGCAATCCCGTTTGTCCTGTAACAATTCGGCGACTCCTATCATCTGTTTCTTGGGGACCTCGACCGGAGCCGCTGTCAGATTCACCACGCGCATCACCACTCGTCCGGCTCGAATAGCGTCGACACTTCTGCCCACCCTCAATCCAGCCTGGGGCTGAATTACTGGCTCAATTAACACAGCTTTCCCATCTTCCACGTTCTCAACCTTGCCTTCGATTAATTTTTCGGTATACGCAGGTACGACCTCCCGTCGTACACACCATACGCTCAGTTCAGCTTCTTGCATCAGAGCCCCATCTTTGACCGTCGCAACCGCTCTGCCTATAGCGTCTCTGTTGCCACTGATACTTTGGTCCTCCGCTAGTTTCCCCCTCCTCTCTATTTCAATCCTAGGAGTGGACTCCTGCCTCGATCCCATCTCGTTTTCGGTGCTCCGGGAACTCGGACACCCTCTTTCTTCTACAGCGCGAGTGACCATACACGCCGCCTGGACCTCTTCAGCCGGACCTCCCGTCGCCGCTGGCACTGTCCTTGCTCTCCTACGACGCCTCCCTTGTGTCCTATGGCCGCCTGCTCCACACGGATTTGCCTCGCCGTCTTCTCGGGTTCCCTCCTCTGAAGTCCCGCCCGCTTCTGAGGGATCCTCGCCGTTGACGTTGTCTTCAACCCCGCATGTCAGCGCCCTAGCTCCGACACCCCTAAAGGTTACTCCACCGTTCCTGGTATCAATAACTGCTCCTAGCTTCCTCAACAAATCCCATCCCAACAAACCGTCTCTCCACGTGTCAATCGCCGCTATTACGAACGAGTGTTGCACGCTTACGTGAGACACCCGACACTCTAGCTCTTGGACGCCCAAAACTCCTAGTTTTGCTCCGGTAACTCCCTTGGCTTCGACGTTAATTTTCTGAACTGGAACACCGGGTACCGCCTCCCTTAGGATTGAAACTTCGGCGCCGGTGTCCACCAGTAACGTCCGCTGATACTTCTCCACCTCCATGGTTACCGAGATTCCCGCTCCGCTGCTGGTAACATTAGGAATCCAATTGACGCGAGCATCCCCGTCGTGGCTTCGTTGGGGATTTTCCGTCTGCCCCTGTCTCACTGGCTCTGGTTCGGGGCAGGTCCGGAGCCGCTCGCATTTGGGGATTGTGCCCTTCTCCCTGCCTCGTCTCGCCCTGTATCTGCTCTTCGACCCGCCCGTCGGGGACACTTAGCCGCCCAGTGACCCTGTTCGTCACACACGAAACATCGAGTACCCCTGGGCACCGCCCGGTTGATATTGATGCCTCTTCCAGCACTTCGAGCTCCAGTCTGGTTCGGTTCTCCAACTCCTCTCACGTTTCGTCCCTCTCGCCTGGAGGCACATTCTCGAGAGAAATGTCCTCGTCCGCCGCAGGTATAACAAGTATCCGGGCTCCTCCGTCGAGACCGTTCAACTGCTGCTTCAGACACCACGGGAGTCGGTTCCGCGGCCCATGGTGCCGTAGCGGCGAATATGTCCCGGGGTCGTTTTACTGCCTCATGTGCTTGCTCCACTCGTTCCGCCGTTTTGATGGCCGATTCCAAGTCCTCGGGCGGATAGACCTGCAGCGTCATTGCCGCGGCTCCGTGAAGCCCCCTTACATAGGCGGCCAGTAACAACCTGTCCATATGAGCCCGGGCCCAGGCTGCCTCTTGGGGATCGGTTGGCGGCGGAGTCGCTTTCATAGCTAGCGCGCGGCATCTATCGGCAAAGGCTCGCGCCTTTTCACCGGGCTCCTGCTTCACGGTGTTCAGCGCCAGTAGGAACCTTTCCGGATCAGCCTCCGGTCCAAACCGCTGTCGGAGAACTCGTCGGTAGTCCTCAAAAGTCGACGCTTCGCGCTGTAGCTCTGGATGAGCTTCAATACATGCTGCCGCCGGGCCGGTAACCTTAAGTTGACAGATGATCTTCTTGTCGTTATCTCCCTAATTCCCAGTCGTAGCTACCAGATCAATGGATTTTAGGAAGTCGTCTACCCGAACACCCCCGACATCACCCGACCATGATTTGATCAATGCCTGAAGTCCCAGATCTTTCTTAACCACCGGATTTGGTTGCCTCGGAGGGTCTCTTACGCGTAATTCTTCCATTTGCCGTAACAGGTCCATTTTCTCTCTTTCATGTTGTGCCTGTAAGGCCGCGAACTCTTCGTTGGCCCGCCGCAGTTCCTCCAGTTGTTCCCTCCGCTCATCCCCCTCCATGACGGTAGAGGTATTCCTGCCCCTCTACCCCACACCTGACACCACTGTAACAATCGGGGAAGGGGTGCAATAGGAAAATCTGGAGGCTAGATGAGGGTAGACTTACAATAATTTCTCACCACAGCGATTCCACGATAAAATTTTATTGAAAACCAAATTTGATTCAAACTACAACTAATACCTTAAGCCACATACGGGCACGGTTGCCGACCACAACAGATCAATAATAACCAAATAATCGTAGCCAAATTTTGAGCTGGTACCATACTACTGGTCCGTGGGCTAGAACCCCCGTTTTTACACTACTAATGACCGAGCATAGCCCGACCAGTTTTCTAACACAATATTACCAAATAAACTCCAGCAAAAGTTAAATTACAAAACAAATACAGTAAACTACAAAACAAATTCTCAAGATAAGGTTAAATCAGGCTACCACTCATCTAAGTCCCTGTTGTGGCGGACTACTACGATAAACTCATCGTTGCACCATGAAGAGATCACTAAAATATAAAGGTAACTGATGATCAATCTTAACCAACACGTACTAAATTTAATAAGTCATAAAATGAATCTGGCAACGGGTCAAATTCAATATTAGGTCCAATCTACGACCTCCAATTCCATAATCATTTTTGGATTTAAAGCAACAAATTTCCATTAGATCTCTTCATAATACAATGATGCTATTCTATCCTTAAACATACGCCAGGGTACACTACAAATAAAAAATAAAAATTACCCATCATTAAATAATTGCCTGGAGCGGCACTGCCAGGATTCCTAGTGGGCACAGGATAAACATATATCCGAATTCAAACATGTTTTGAACCTAACAAAACATTGTTTAATGGTAACGACACAAATCTCGTGCCAATAAAAACTCCCAAACAATGAACCAAGCGTTACCAGCCATAGGCGGTGACAATCTTTACTACACTAAAATAATAATTAAAACAACTATTGGCAATAGTGCTAAGGTAGCACAGTTAAGTACCGCCGCTCCAGGTTTCAGGTAAATAAGAATTCTTAAAATAACGGCCGGCTTAGCCAGGCGGAGAGTGCAATCAGCCAAATTACCACTTACCGGTAAATACCCGGGTTAGGCCCAGCCACAACAATAGGCGGGTTGGATATCCGTGCATTTTCACTAGACCTCAATAAACTAAGTACAAGTCACTATTCACTAAAAACGTACTTCAATACATTATGTAAAACATTTTACTGTTAGTAAGAAAAAACTATGTACTCCGATACATCACATAAAATAGACTCACGCACAGGCTAACGACTTTTCATTACTCACACATTAGATGGACTGACTGACTACAGAACATAAAAATCAAGAATGTTTTACATAGGCGTACATTATAGGCCTGCTGATTGCACTCTGTACTTGACAACGAAACCCGACACTTCCTGCAGTTCTCAGAACTGCATCTCTAAGCCTACAGTATCTACATGTTAATCGTAACATATAAAACCACATTATTTATAATTACTTGCTACGATTAAACTTTTAATAATTTTCATTAAAACATTTTATTTTACTACTACAAGTTTATTTTAACTTATATCTAAATCACCCATTAACTCTCGGTTCAATCCTCACTCTTACATTTCTATCAACATCGGACTTATCAATACGAAACATGGAACTTTTTACTTTGTACGTTAACCCTTTAACCACAACTTCACGGCGGTGGTCTCTTTTTTGGTTTTAATCTATAATACTCGTTATTACTTCAAAACACATTAAAAATTCTTTCTAGTTTTACTTTCCGTTATCAGATGGCCTGCCTATCGTAGTAAATACGCGTAATATTCTAGAAAATTTGGTTGTTCAGGAACCTTTGCTTAATTAACTTCAATTTTACCCTACATAAACCATTAATTATAACATAGTAAATTTAAGCCATTACTTAATTACTTTAGAAGAAGGTACTTTTGTGTGCAATACACATTAACATTTTAATCTTAAAGTAACCCTAAAACAAATTTATTCAAATAATAAAAAAAATGAATACGTAGACTATAAATTTTAGCCGTCATTCTCACAGGTCTTCTATAAATCAATACAGGAATTAATTTATTAATATTTTATTAAATATTTGATTGTTAGAGATAACCTTAAAACACCGACTGTTGTGAAAATAATAATTCAGTTAAGGAATGTCGGATTAGTTATAAAATTATTTTTAAAATGTCTCAACCAAGGTAATTCATAACTTTAGATTAATTACTTATTTCTTATAATAAAAATACTTGTTAATATAAGTTGTTCATTGCAATATTACTACAGGTTTATTTACACTAGGTATTATTTAAAACGTAATAAATGTTTACACTGTTTGTGTACTTAACAAATAAATAAATAAATAAATAAATAAATAAAATTGACCGTCACGTATTAATAAAATAAAACACTTTATAATATAATTAATAATTCAGGAAAATTGATTAAAAATAAATTCTTAATAAATATATTTTACATTTTTAGTTACCCATAACATTAAGGTGGAGCGTTAAATTATTTGCACTTGATCTGCTAGTTCCAGGGATAAAAAAAATAGTTCTGTTTTATATTACATGGTCAGCCGATCATATGACTGAAGCATTTAAGAACAGAAGAAGTAGAGGTGTAAAATACACTAGTCAGAGTTATTCCCTCTGAGAGTAATGAATTTCATTATACAGCCAGACCTTGTGGTGAATGAAGTGAAGGTGTCATTTGCAGGGTGGAAAGTAGATGCTTTTCAAAGGGCCTGACATGCTGATAAGCATACTTTTCCCCTTAGTGAGGAAGGCAATTGTAAACCACCTTCTCCTCGTTTTACTTAGTGAAACCTCTAGAGGTTCAAACCAGCCTTTCGGCTGATGACCTAAACAACAACAAATAGAACATTTAAAGCAAAGGCCTGGAAAGAAACGCAGTTGAGGCCATATGATATGATCACACTACCTCTTTTGTTGTACGGTAGTGAAACATGGGTCCCAGGTAAATCTGTGAGTTAGAAGTTGGAAGTAGCCGAGATGTGTTTTTTGAGATCGGTGAGAGGTACAATACTTAGGGATCGCACCAAGAGGGAGATAATCTGGCATGATTTGAGTAGAATTATTTTCGAGCCCTTTTCAGTTTCCTTAAACCAATTCATTTTTTGTTGTTTTATTATATTTTGATGAAAACTACACAAATAAGATTAAAAAATATATATATTTCATTACCACTAATCTGTTCAATGAACATATACACTCAAACGAGGCAGTTGTTTTAATAAGTCATTTATGTTATAGAATATTTTTTATCAGAAATTGTTTGAAGCTTTTTAGACACTGTGTAGTGTCTAAAGAATCTACTGTGTAGTGGAAGGTATTTTAAATGAATTGGTAAATTATTAAAATTTTAAAAGAAGCACAATACGAAGCTTTTTATAGCTTTTTTTTTGTTCTGTGTTGAACAGTTCTAAAACAATTTTTGTACCTGGTCAGGTACGACTGAATGAATATTTTCATTTAAAAAAAATTGCAGTATAAGAATAAAGTTACTGTGTAATTTTACAAAAGAAGACACAAAATATTAAAAAATTTTTGTTAACGTAAAAAAGATAAAGATTTAGTAGTGTTCAAGAAAAGAAACGTAATGAATAGGAGAAAGGAACTTTAAAAGAAAAAAATAACAGAAAAGATAATGTTTTATTAAAAAGTATATAACAGGGCAATCTAGGCTTCTTTTGTATTTAAAAAAATGCTTTCAGAAAGTTTTCAAAATGTAATGAGTTCATAATTGACATTATTATAAATTTATTAGAACACATTTCTATTCAAATTTTCAAGGTTTCACTACATTTTGAAATATGTACATGTTCTTTCTGTAAAATTTATAGAAATTTGTAATTTAAACGATAATTTTCATTGAGTATTTCAAGTAAGATACTATATATAATTAATTGTTGAGAAGTTTGTTCCTTTAATAATATACGAATTTTCTATCCTACATAGTTATAAACTTCTATTACAACATAAATATCTTATTACGTCCCGAATCATATTAACCTGAAAATTGAAAACTACAATTCATTATTTATGACAATGGTTATTGTTTGTGTTTTCGTTCATATATCAGATTATCCGCTTCACATATTCTCCAGACCGTAAACCGTTACTTTGACCCAAAAGGTGTAATGAACATTGGCCCATCGTTCACGAAATAACTCGTAAAAATTTTTAAATAAAAGATGAGGATATTTTTAGTGTATCAGAAATAAAAAATATTTTCTTTTAGGTTCACAGAAATCATATTTACAATTTATTGTTAATTAAGGGAAAAATAATTTTGTTTTGGTTAATTTCAGGATTTTTGTAAGTTATATCTTTTAATTATTGAATGTTTTTTATCCTTAACGTGTGTACGTTTCAATCTGTTCAATTCAAAACAATAAGCAATCCCATGACCCAACGAGATGATGTGTATGACGTGTAAATGAGGTGTAGTTTTGTACAGACTCGGGCCGACCATTCTTGGATATGTGGTTAATTAAACCCAAACCATCAAAGTACACTGGTAACCCCTGTCCAATGTTCAGATCCGTATAAAAGTAACTACTTTTACTAGGATTTGAACCAGGAACCTTCGTCTCCGAAAATCAGCTGTTAAACAGCTGACTCGCGGCGACGATTTTATCTTTAGACCAAACCGGTGGGTCAATTATTGACTTTTTTTTTTGTTTTACGTTGGACTGTTTTGCAATTTTTGCTTATGCAGACGGTAGATAATGATGATAATGGAAATGAGTGATGAAAAAATGCCAGACCTGACCGAGAATCGAACCCGGGACCCCGGTGTAGAAGCCAGTTGCGCTAACCGCGATAACCGCGACGCCGGTTAGCGCAATGGGCCGGTCGTCTATTGAAATAAAAGTCGATTTCTTTTTAATATTTTGTGACAATTTTTACAAAGCTTTCAGCATCCTGGGTTACAAATTTATGTTATTTAAAAGGTAACATATGAGTGGGCGAAAGTAGCTCCAACTTTGGGGTAACATTAGTCCAAACTTTAAAAATTAAAATGGTTACTTAAACATGCTTACGAAACAAACTTAGCGCACTGTTAAAATCCATGACTCCGCAAAAAAGTAAAAGAATACTGTAAAACAGTATCACAGATGTTTTCCATCTTTAATTGAAGAAAAAAAGAGAAAACTAGAAAATTGGGGCAAAGTAACCCCAATTTACAGTACTCTACTGATGTTTGTAATTTCCCGTGGGAAACTAGGACACAATTCGCTAGTTTTACTCATATATTTCTAAGGACATCCCTACTTATTCAGATTCATAGATATTTTACCTTTTTCTTGGCTATATGCATTACTTTTATGCATTTCCTAGATGTAAACTTGGAAAAATACGAGATATTTAAAACCGGTTCATTTGTTGATTTTATCTGCAATTGACCATAATGTTTGCTGAGAAAAAATTAAAAATATCTTGTCATTTTCAGTTCTTTGTACATAATCCCCAGAATTTTAGTTTTTAGTTTTCTAATCACCTTTCCTGTGCATGTTTTTATTTTTAAGGAATTAAAAAGAAAAATTTTATTATAAATGTTGTAGTATTCAAAAATATATTGTATTAATTTTCTCCTGCACAAAATTTTGTAACCTAGATAAAACAAGGATTTTGAATAATTTGTATTACTTAACTTTATAAAACTTTGTAATATTTTTCTACTCTTTCGTATATAATTGCAATTTTCAAGGTAAACAACTACGTTTCTTGTTGTTAGATGAAATTATCCAACTTCGTCTTTAAAATTTATAACAAGGTAAGACTTAACTCAGTAGTACCTCCTCCATCGCTACTTTCTCGAACGCGGTTTTGGTTTACGCGGATTACTGCTTTCGTAAATTTAATTTAAATTTACACTCACTTTTTACTAAAGACCGTTTTCGTGATGATTCGCTAAAACGATACTCTATATTCACTGTATAATCCTTGAATAGAAAGAAATTTGAAACCAAAAATATTAAAAGATTTTTTTTAAAGATAACTCTAGTTATGTTAAAAACATGACATAATGAAAATATTATTTTCATTATGCGGTTTCGCGCTTCAAGTTATTTTTGCGAACAGCAATCGGGAAGGTTCTGGTGTATTCATGTTCGAGTAATGACCTACTATCACAGTTCAATTGATTAAGCTTATTTTTTAACAAAGTATAGAAAATTATCATCAACAATAGAAAATTTTTATGTAGAATTTTATCACAGTCATTGTACGTGCTTAAACATTTTTAAAGCTTGTTTGTGTGTTTTATAACGCGTATTGCGTTGAAGAACAAACAAAACTCTATTAATAAGATTAAACACACATTCACTGATATGTTATTATTTTATATAGAATATCTTCTAACATACAGATATACACAATAGGTACTGCACAGGAAAAATTTCTATAAATTAGAACTTCTTAGTAAGAAATACTGCTGCAAATATTACAGAAAATTCTATGTGATTATTTTCAATAACGTAAGTTCTAACAAAAATTGTTTTCCTAATGTGTGTACGTCGCAATCTGTTCAATTTGGAACAATAAGTAACCCCATGACCAAATGAGATGAGGATGATGTGTATGACGAGTAAATGAGGTGTACAGACTTAGACCGACCATTCCTGAAAGAGTATCATTAATTAAACCCCAACCATCAAAGTACAACGGTAACCACTGTCTAGTATTCAAATCCGTATGAAAGTAACTTTACTAGGATTTGAACCAGGAACCTTCGTCTAAGACAAGGGTGTGGTCTATCACCCACTTTGTTTAATAGGTATTTATTTGGATGACGTGATCAGAAGGTGGAAGTCTCAAATACACACTGGTATTCTCGTAGGAGAAGATAGGGTTGTAAACTGTCTATTATTTGCCGATGACCTGATAGTGCTACAGGAGAATGAGGATGACCTGCCGAGAGCACTTTTCATGCTGAACAAATTCTGCAAAGTTGACAGTTTCGACGAAGAAGACAAAGGTAATGCCATTCAGGGGGAAGGAGCCAGTCAGAACCAAAATTGTTATAGATAATAATATTTTGGAACAGATCTCCCACTTTCAGTATCTAGGTTGCAACATTACATACCAACAGGATAAAGATGCCTACAATAATATGCACCGATTTCAGCAAATATGCGGAACTATCCACCGTACTTAAAAAATTACACCAGTAAAAACACGAGGGTGAGATTTTATAAAACATTAGCAGTGCCGACCCTACTCTATGGCAGTGAAACTTGGGTGTCATCAAAGCGAGAGGAGAGTAGATTGCAAGCATCTGAAATGAAATTTCTTCGACATATATGGGTGAAGTAGAGAAGATCGTTACAGGAAACCGAGATAAGGAAAGAACTCAACATCTTCTCTATAAACAACAAGGTATTCCAGAACAGAATGCAGTGGTTAGAGCATGTAAACAGAATGCGGAAGGATAGGATACCTAAGCAGACACTGGGCTATAAGCCGGAGGGCAGGAGAGAACGAGGACGCCCGAGAAAGAGATGGGCAGATTTGAGAGGTTCGGAACAGGCAGAGATGCCTAATCCTTGAAAGGCAGAAGAAGAAGACCTTTATCTTCGAAAATCAGCAGTTAAACCGCTGACTAGCGGCGACTACTTGCCTTCAGACCAACCCGATGGGTTTCTAACAAAAGTAAATAAAGAAAAAGTAATTAAAATTAAATTAAAAATTAATTTCAAAAATAAAAAGTAAATTTTTGATAACAAACTAGACCAAGTGACATTTACACCACTACGAATTGGTTTCACTAAACTAACAGTTAACTCATTACGAAGCAAGAACCGAATACCGACACTTCAACTCAAAATTATATATACAACACATCCTTGTAAAATGTCTTACCTTGAACACTAAACGGAGACAATTTCACTTACCGGACACTTACAAATATTACGTTAATGACACACAATGCACAAAAACACTAAAATTTATAAATTTTAAAATATTCAAAGTCCATTTTAAAATTTTAAAAAATTACAATTTAAGTAAAATACTGTACAAAATTTAATATAATCTTTTAATTACACTGCAAAACATTATTTAAACATATAGTAAATAATCCTTTATGTTGTTTAGTTTTGTTATTTAGTGGAGTCGCTAAAAATTAAAAATGTTGGTACTACTGTCATAAAACTTTGTTTTAAGACCTGTTTCAGAACATCTACAAAACCATATTGTTACTCTGTCAGACGTTACTACCTTGTGTTTAAAACGTACGAAAGAAAAATGGAACGATGAATGGACTTCAAAATTATCGAAGTTAAACGAAATCAGATAAGACATCTTTGAGAAACCCATAGAATTGGAGAGTCGACGAGATCAGGTGGTCCTTACACGATTACGTATACGCGTACTCAATTTACGCATGGTTAGATTTTCTCAAGTCCTGCTATCCCACTGATCTGTCATTTCTGCCATGAGGACGAATTGATGGTGAAACAAGTTTTATCCGATTGTCGTTTCATATAAGCTCAAAGAAGAAAATTTCAGCTTTAAGAAGTGGTTCTGATTAATCTATTCCGCCATGAAGACAAAATTGAAAGTGTACAACTGTACATAACTTATATGATGATGTATTTAAGTAAAAACACTGTAAATAGTTTTATTTACAGGTAATTGAGTTGTGTGTGTTTTTGCCTACCTTGTTTTGTACGGTAGATTGATTTTTTTACAGATTTATTTTTGACGTTTGGTCATTGTTATTATTTAATATTTTAAATTTTTGTTAGTTATTCATTGTAGTTAATAATATTAGTTTTTGTAAGTATCAGTAATGTATTGGATATTGTAAATATTTTGTTTTGTTAACTCGTCGCTAATGACTGCACTGTTGACCTTAAATAAATAACTTAAAAAAACTTTCTTTTCCAAGTAAAAATATTTTGTGTATTTTATATTCTGTGCTAGATATTGTTTATTTAAACTGAGGGACATGTTTTGGGCCGTAAGGTGAAGGTAATGTGATAGAATTTTTCAGAAGAAACTTTCATTTTCTAGTTGTGAAACCATTCAGAGAGATTTTATTATTAAATTGTAAACACTTTATTTAATAAAATTTAAAAAATTATTTAATTTTTATTTTTAGGTATTTTTATGATATTTACAAATTTAATGTTCTTATTAGGGCCTATGGTATTGTAAATTGCTATTGTACATAATCTTTTGTTATGTTGCTTGTTTTTGCTATATAAAAAGGATCGCTAAAAACAAAAAATGTTGATGCGACCATAACAAAACTAATTGTAAAAAAGTAAATTCATGAAACCTAACATAAGAAATATTTCTTTGAGAAGTAAAAATATTTTAACAGTGATCTATTCAGATCAATTGTTTAAAATTTTTATTTTATTTCCTATTAATATATTTTGACAGGAAGAAAGCAATCAATTCAATTGACTTGGACATGTGAGACAATAATATAATTAATGGGGAAGCTCAACAAGTTGTACTATGAAACGATGGAACAATTGCCCCCGTACAATGACTGACATCGGTTTTAACGACCTAACAAATTTAAGGGCATTACTTTTTACTTTATTTCTTACATTACACAATTTTTTGGAACTACTCAATGTATTTAGACAACGTATGCAATAATACATAAAAACTTTAGAGCTGTAAAAAAAACATAAGGTAGATACTTAATTCTTTTTTGTATTTTAGGTCATTCTATTAACATTTTGAGCATAATTTTTAAATTGATCAAGTGAAAATTTGTTACTATTTCTTTTCAAAAAGACCTTTTCGTGAAAATTTTAAAATTTAATGAAAAAATCAATTTAAACATATTGAAATTTTTAAACGCTCGAAATAAGCCGAAAGAATAGGTCTTTCAAACAAACAAAATATTTATTTTGGTAGGTTCTGAGAAAAAGGCACAATTTTGGCAAAAATCCCTAATTTTCAGAAACAGCTTATTAAAATAATACAGTATACTTACTTTTAGTACTAGTTACACAGGTTGCATAGGGTTAGAATATTTATATTATAATTATCGTAGAAATTTAATATTTATATCATTTTTAAGAGAAAATTTCAAACTACATTACGCAACAAAATACAAAAAAATCATAATTTTTCAAATTTTATAATCAAAGAACCTCTTAAAATTTCCATACCTTAGCCGGTTAGCTTCGGAAATCGAACTCCTGTTTTGTAATCAAAGGGAACTTCTGGTATGTAGTTTAGAACGCTAACCACTGCACCAAGAAAGAGGCCAAATTTAATTTAATTTTATAAATAAATATTATCTCCAAATGATAAACTTAACTCGGATTATCATTTCTAAATATTCATTAAAGAATTTAACAATGATTTTTCGATAATGATAGTAAAATTATGCGGACAACAAAAATATATCTCCAAATTCCTTATTAGGACCTTTCGATTAAATTTATGTGCTAATATTCAATCCAAATTATTTCAGTTTTATCTCAAAAAAAGATTTCTTAAGATTTGTGATGAATGAATAACTCTTTTTATCGACCTTTCATAAAATTGTGGTCGCTAACAACCCTCCACAATATTTAATGAAGAGAAATTTAAATAAAAATAAAACTATTTACCATAATTGAATTGAAAAGAAAAAAATTCAAATATTTTATTACAGATAATAAAAGAAGAATCAAATTATCGGGGCTGAAGTGCATTTAATTAATTAAAATTTTATCTGAGTTAATTAATTTTACAGAGTGAATGATATACATATTATAAAGGACAATGAATTATTATTTAATAAAGTAATGCATTCATAATATTCTTACATAATCCATTTCATTAAATATATTGAACCCACACATGTATTAAAAAGTTTAACAATAGATATTCAAATTATAATTTTCATACTACGAATGTTAAGAATAATTTTATGAAGTTCAGGAATTATAGAATAAAATTTGGCTTTTCATACAAAACCGTACATTTTTTTGGTATAACATAAAATAACCTTATTTTTCTAACCAATTTTCTTTATAACGAAACTTTTGAGAAATGTGAAGTAACTAAACAAAATTATTTACCAACACGTAATTCATCGAATCGATAATCTACCGTTTGTTTATTCTTTTCTTGTATTGAAGCTTTGTACCCTTCACTTTTATCACCATTTCATACCTCCATATTGAAAAAAATAACAGAAAGGTTTGTTTGTTTGCTTCATACTGTACATTTACCTATTAGTTCCTCATTTGCTGTAATTAAAAATGTCTCAACTTTGTAATCCCAAGTGCGAGTAACTTTACACTCAGCGATTTGATGATTAAGATTAAATAATTTTTAATTCTAGTTTCATAACCGATAATATTGCGAAGGTTTCGAATCACAGAGTACAGTAAGTTTAAGGTTTAGAGTAGAGTACAGGCGGCAGAAATGCGATTCCTGCAAAGAACGAAGGGTTGCAGTGTAGGGACCCACTAAAAAATGAGGACATAAGAACGGAACTTGATGTTTACAACCTGAATGGGCAGATTGCATTACTTGGATTGAATTTGAGGAACGGTGGGTTCAAACTTGTAATTATATTCCAGACACTGGCCGGGAAACGAACTCGGGTCCCCCGCTTTGCAGCGTAGCACACAAACTACTCGGCCACAGAGGCGGTCACTAGTAATACTTTTTCGTCATAAAATTAATTAGTTTTTATTTTTTAAAACGTTTTAAACGTAAAAATCGTGGTAAAAAAATAGAAATCCGTTCGGAATATCGGAATTTTCGAATTAGCAGAGTTCTATTACACTACATCTACTACTCAACATTATATTATACATGGATATAAAAACTTTTAGCTCTAAACTTTGATTTAAACTTTAAAACACAACCTAGTTTTTATTCCACATAAAGTTCAAAGTTAACTAGGAAAAACTTCTAGTTTCAGTAGGTTATTGTGTAGAATTAATGATTCATACAAATTACAGAACATTTTTCTAAAGTTTTATACAAGCCACAGCGTTTCCTCACGAGATTTCTTCTACAAAGATAATTTTTAATAATACCACCATAATAATATAGCTCATGTGCATACCATTTTTCTTTAGCTGAACTTTGACAAGAAGAAATGAGCAAAGTATTTGAAATAACAAATTTTTATATTTATAAAATAAATGAATTTTTTGTTATTTTTTAACAGGATTTATTTATAATCTGTTCAAAGTACAATAAATAGATCTCTTAAAAAGAATAACTGACATGAAAGGTAACTCCTAGTGGAGGTCCCTTCACGAAGTAAAAACAATTAATGTTCACATAATATCATGAAGCTAACTTTTGAAAAACAAATGTAGGAATCAATTATTGAAGAAATAAGTCTACTGGATATCTCCGTTTTAGCCTTCGTTTCGTACCAATAAATTCACAGCTAAATAATTATGGTGACATTCAAGTCGTTTTTAAAACTAAAACTAAAAATAAAATTAACTAAACCAACTAAACTTTTAAATTTTATCACTTTTAAAATAAATATATCGTTTTCAATGTGGTAGTTTGTCATGTGCCAGGGGTTAAAGGTCGGAAGTCTAAGAAATTTTAAAGCAGAAAATTTTATTTCAATTAATAATTTTTAAAAAAATTAAAATTATAATATTATATTATCAGAAATTTAATAAACAAGTAAACAGAAATTTTATGCATTAAAAATTTAATTAAACTTCTATTAACACTAACCAATATTAACTTATTCATTTCACAAGGCACAAATTGAATTTAAAGGGTAAATAAATGATAAAAATAACTAATAAATTGTCTAGTTTATCTTTTTTAAGTAAAATAAGTTACACTAGGATAACACTTGAATTTTATATTGTTAAATAAAACCAATATAATAGGCTGTTCAAATTGACCTTGATTTAGGTTTATTTATTGTAATTATATTAAAATATTCCATGAAATTTCAATACAAAATCATTTGATGAATAATAAATAGTTACTTATAGTTGTTTTAGATATTTAAATGTACTTGATTTGTTTACTAATTTTTCTTCAACTATAGATTATATCAAACGCTGACTGAATTAATCACATATAATACTCATCCTAGTATTTTGCGACAACTGTAAAGTTCTGGAACAATGTACAGTAACTTCCCTTAGTCCGGTACTTTTGGGACTCGGGTGATGCCGGATTACAGATTTTTTCCAGTTTACCGAATGCGTGTAATTTTACGGAAGATAATTGGGATAAATCAGGTAATTTAAAAACGTGAGTGGTCAACCGAGTACAATAAACTGTATTTACAATTCTACGCGCATTTTTATTAGATACGGAGACGGTAAATACCCGGTCAGACCACAAACGTTTTTAGCATTCAAAACCAGTTAAGAAAACCACTGAATTTATTCCACAATTAATAATGCATTATTGGCTTTAAAATAAAGTAAAGTAGATTTGAACGAAAAATTAATTAAAACACTGAAAAAGTAAACATTGCAAGAAAATCATTTTAACTCGAATACCAAGGTGGCCCACATCTAGAGAAGCCATTTTGAATCCCGTCCAAAACTACGAAGTTTTGTTAATGAAACTGGAACTCGACCGACTTCGTTTGTTTTTTACAATTTCTGCTGATTTTCTGTTTAAGGTAAGACATATTGCAACAAAATATGTAGTCATATTTTTTGTTACATCTGAATTCGAGGCGTGCCGGACTATAGAATAATCCAGACTACAGAATGCCGGACTAGAGACGTTACCGTAGTTATAAACACACAAAATAAATTATTAATTTTTATAACTAGAAATATTATCTAATAATCCTATATAAACATAAACACAATTTTTACAATTTTTTGAAATTCCTTTTGTTTATGTTCTGCAACTCAGTCATTAATGTACATAAATTTTAGTACCTTACTTTTAAAACATTACATTTAGATTGTAGCCTTTAAAAATTCTAATTAATTTTATTAGTTTTTTAATAAGTAAAAGATCTTTTCGGCGATGGATTTAATTTAACAAGACGACTTTAACAACAAGAGTTCCATGAAAATTTTATTATTTTTCTACAACATTTAGATAACTTTAATTTATTCTTCTATTTGGATTGAAACAATAATTTCTATTTACAGAAATTTAACATCAATTTTGTAATTACAAACCATAAAAGAAAGATAAAACAATGACAACTTCGTTAATACTCAAGGCCATGAAGTATTGACATACATAACTTATGAACTTTCTTATTAGAACTATTTCACAATATAAATAAAGCCATAAAATTACCAGAATTTTAAAATTACTTTCCCTAAGTTTGTTTTAATTTATCATGAAATAATGTTTTCTTTAGTTTTCCCTATCTTAAAGCCATAAATTGTATTATTGTTAATTAACTAATATTCAAAAGAAAAATAGTAATAAAAATTTTTCAAAGATATATTTGCAGTGCACGTGCAATTTCACACAAAACTGATACACTCGTCAAACTAATGCTTTTGTATTATGTTTACTTATTTTTGTACATCCTCCACTCTCTCACCTACAAATTAACCAAGGACTACTTTAATTAGTTTTAATTTCCTCGCCCACGTCGTGAGCGAAAGTTTCACAAATTATTTTCTTGTACTGTAAAAATATTCTACTCCTAAAAATTACAATATTCGAGAAGAAGAACCAAGAACAAAATTTGATGGAACTTAATACCTCAAGTTTCACAAAATGTTTATTACTCCAATTTTTGAAAGAGTTTACTTTAAATATTAAAATTCTAAACTTAATTTTTTTCAAAATCACTACCAAAACGTTAATGAAGTTACTAAGCATACCTTAATTTTCGAGTTACTGACCAAACAATGTTTGTAATCACAATAAGAAATAATCTCTGTTAAGTAAAGTTAACATCATTTACAGAAATTCGAAAAAATATTGTATTTGTTTAAAATGTTTATTTAATATTTAACGGTAGTTCAAATCCTGTATTTAAAACTGTACCAAAGTTCATTTATTAATTTGAAAACTAAAATGCAGGTTTTCATTTTTAGTTAATTTCCTAATTCACTAAATAAAAAGTGGAATTATATAAAAATTTAGTAATTTCATGTTAAAATTATGTGAATATAAATATTATTATGACATAAATACAAATTATTTGAGGCCAACTCAGTAGCGTTATGGTAGCGCGCTAGCCTACAACGCAGAGGCCCCGAGTTTGATTCCCGGCTAGGGTCAGGAAATTTTTACTAGTGAAACCCACTGTTTCATTACCCAACTTAGTCACTAACAACCGAGCTGATGCAACTTTAAATAAACTAAAAAATATATAAGTAGTTTTAGGCAATTTACGACAACCCAAAACGACAACGATAAATTATTATAACAACCCAAATAATAATAATAATTATTATTATTAGGCAATTTACCATGACCCAAAACGCTATTAATTGAACATATCTTCATACCTTACTACCCTCTTTCCGTAGCTCTCACTACACCACCCATCTACTCCTCCTAGAACCATCTCCTCCTGTGTTCTCACTTTACTGTATTCTCGCTTTCTCCGCCTACCTAGAAACAAATTGTGGAACTCCCGTGTGAAGTAGCTAATTTCCCATTAGGCGCCTCCCGAGTTGGTAACGCGGATAGAGGAATTACCAACCTCCCGAGGTGGATAGAGGAAAAATCATTAGATATGGTCGGGATTAAAGAAATAAAATATTCAGGGCGGACCAAAATTAGCAGTTGCTGCCTTGCAGTATTATTTTTGATTTTTCTAAAACTAGGGGAATAAAACCCTGATTAAAAATTTACTGCTCCTGGGTCAGAGCGGTGGATCTACTCCTCATCATCCAAAAAAAATCTCTTATAGCAAAGAAATCCCATAAACAGCCTCAGAATAAAATGAGAATTGACGGAAATATTAAATAAAATACCATTTTATAAAACTTAATAATTTTTTTTGTTCGAGGCGGCGAGAAAAACTCATGTTCACTCCCTCACGATGGGGGAAGTAGTGTTGGACTCAACTGAGTCCAAGGAGGCCGCAACCGCCTTTATTTCTTAATACATTACTCATGTTCACTCCCTCACGATGGGGGAAGTAGTGTTGGACTCAACTGAGTCCAAGGAGGCCGCAACCGCCTTTATTTCTTAATACATTACTTAAGGAATAAGCCTAATAAAAAAATCTCGCTTATTTGCAGTACTATCACCATATATATCTTTTTGTAAAGTAATAAAGAGGGACTGTAAGAAAAAAAATTACAAAATAATGTTATTAATTTGTTTTAATAATACAATCAACAATAATTTTTAATACGAATGTTTGAATAAATCAAATTATTTTTCTAAAGGACCAACTGTTAGCTGTTCAACATCCAGAATTTATTTTTGTAGAGTCCTTGTAACATTTAAAGAGAGAATTATAGTGATTTATGACCGAAAAGTTTTATGTTTTAAAAAGTATTTAAATAAATAATATAACGACGAATATAACGAATTGTGCATATATTTACTCCAGGAATGATATTAATAATTTGCCCGCATCTATGAATAATATTTTACTCACAAGAAATTACATGATGTGCATAAAATAAACATTTATATCACGTAGGTTTTATTCAATTCGTCGAATAAATAAGTCGATGTCACTGAGCTGGCATACAAGTAAATTAAATAAATATTTTGCACTACCAACCAACGTTTTTTAATTTTTGAAAAATAAGCAACTCCATGACTCAATGAGATGAGGATGATATGTTTGTCGTTAAAATGAGGAGTAGTCTTTTACAGAATCAGTCCGACCATTCCTGATAAAGTATCATCAATTGAACCCTAACCATCAAAGTACATCGGTAATCACTATCTAGTATTCAAATTCGCATAAAAGTAACTGTCTTTAATAGGATTTGAACCACGGTGCCTTCGTCTCTGTGCATCAGCTGTCAAACAGCTGACTCGCGGTGAGGTCTGTACCACTATACCAACCTGGTGGGTTTACTCGATTAATTTTTGTCCCTGCTGTGCGTACGTTGCAATCTGTTCAATTCAGGACAATAAGCAATCCCATATCCCAATCAGATGAGGATGATGTGTAGACGTGTAAATGAGGCGTAATCTTGTACAGATCCAAGTTGATCATTCCTAAGAAAGTATGGTGAATTGAACCCCAACCAGCAAAGTACACCGGTAACCACTATCTACCATTCAAATCCGTATAAAAGTAACTAGCTTTACTAGGATTTGAACCAGGAACCATCGTCTCCGAAAATCAGCTGTTAAACAGCTGACTCGCGGCGATGAATTTACCTCTAGACCAACTTTTTTTTTCTTTTTTTTTAATCTCTAATGTGTGTACATTGCAATCTGTTCAATTCAGAACAATAAGCAACCCCATGACCCAATGAGATGAGGATGATATGTATGACGTGTAAATGAGGTGTAGTCTTGTACAGACTCAGGTCGACCATTCCTGAGAGAGTATGGTTAATTGAACCCCAACCATTAAAGTATACTGGTAACCACCGTCTAGCATTCGAATCCGTGTAAAAGTAACTAGCTTTACTAGGATTTGAACCAGGAACCTTCGTCTCCGAAAAGCAGCTGTTAAACAGCTGATTTTAGCAACGACTTTACTTTTAGACCAACCCGGTGGGTCAGACCAACTTAAATGAGTAGACTCGATAAAAAATATATGAAATTTTAACTAGGTAGTCTCAAATTTGAATCTTTCTAAAACTTAAATTATTTTGCCAATGTTTTGAAAAACTAGTAGAAATATTTTACTAGTTAATTTTTAACATTCAACAATCTATTTGTTATTTATTAATTCATTGAATTTACTTACATTTTTTGTTTAAAATAATTCACTAATTAGTTTTTTTGTTTAAAAGTACATCTCATTCAAATGATCACATCTTAAAAATGAAAATATTTTTCAAAATTTGGATGTCTGAGTAATAAACGGTTATTAATTTTTGCTTGTTTCATCAGTAAATATAACAGTGACATGTGTACTTTAAAAATAACTTACAAAATTGACTTGGCTTTGAGACAATTTGTCTGTAAATAATATGTATTAATTTTGACAGTCTGTTTGTAGAAAGATTTATGAATGTGTATTTTATTCTGATAAAATCGTTGAATCACGCCCCTTGGGTTAGTGAAGTTCACAGAAGTAATGTTAGATAAAAATAATTATATAATAGGCTATTAATTTTTTTATAATTTTGTGCTAATTAAGCAAATGAAATTTTGGATTTAAATCAACAAATTAAAACTGTTCACCCTTCATTCCGATAACCCTATATTCATATGTTTATCTGAATTTTTTTAATTTATATAAAAACAAATAAAATTATTTTAATGCTTGGTTATGATAAGATATTTTTATGTACCTATTATAAAGACTTTAAATTCTATAAGTATCAATTAAAATAGATATCCTTAATTGTACAAGAAACGAAAAAATATTAATTTATTGTAATAGTAACACCTAGGATCTTGGGTTTAGTAGAGAAATGCTACCAGTTTAGCCACCAAGGTACAACCAGTCCCTATTATACATGAATTGAAATTAATCTTTAGTTTTTTTGAAGGATGAAAAAGTGTAAATCGATAGTTAAATCCACAGAGTTGTTAAGTACAACTTTCACCGAAAATGTGTTTTTAAACTTCTTTGTAGACAAAATGCTACATTTTCTTAGTGCACACTGGTTTTAGATTACATATAACGTATAAACATTATAAGTTTCGTCATTCACATTTGAGCAAAGTGAATGATTTCATCAAAAAATGAAGAGCATTTTTTTTAAATATCACATAAAAAATGCGCTATAATTGTTTTAATCCCTTATACAACGTACGTAATGCCCATAACGGGCAGATGGAGTGTTATAGTAATTGCACTCGATCTGTTGGTTCCAGGGCTACAAAAAATAGTTCTGTTTCTTATCACATAGTCAGTCAATTATATGACTGAACTATTTAAGAACAGAAGAGGTAGAGGTGTAAAAGACATTAGTCAGAGTTATCTCCTCTGAGAGTAATGAATTTCATTGTACAGTCAGACCCTGTGGTGAATGAAGTTAATCTGTCACTTGCAAGGTGGAAGGTGCTTTTTGGAGAGCCTGGCATGCTGATAAGCATACTCTTTTAAGTCAGTGAGGAAGGCAGTAGTAAACCACCTCACTCCTCGTTTTTACTTAGTAAAACCTCTAGAGGTTCAAACCAGCCTTTCGGCTGTTGACCTAAACAAACAACGTACGTTGTAATCTGTTCAGTTTAGAATACGCAACCACATGACCCAATCAGATGAGGATATGTATGATGTATAAATAAGGTGTAGTCTTGTACAAATTCAGGCCGACCATTCCTGAGAGATTATGGTTTATTGAACCCCAACTATCAAAGTACACCGGTAACTACTGTCTAGCATTCAAATCCGTATAAAAGCAACTACCTTTACTAGGATTTGAACCACGAAACCTTTGTCTCCGAAATTCAGCTGTTAAACAGCTAACTCGCGACGACGACTTTACCACTAGACCAATCCGGGGTTGCTATAATCTTAGATATATAATTTTGGTACGTAATTATTTTGCAAGAAAATTTATTGTTTTATTTATCCCTGCACCAATTTCAATAATGATATAGTCCAAAAATGGAGTAACTGAAAGATACTCCATGCAATATTGTGGTAAGTGATGTCTTCAACTGACATGATATTGTTATGTTCGGAAACTACGGGTAAAACTCATGTTTTTCTGGTAATTAATAATTAATTTGTTTAAATTCTTACTTCCCATTACTGATTTTAATACATAGATATAAAAATCATTATTACAATCTTTTCATTAACACTGGTTATAATCATTTTATTTATTTAAAACAAAAAAAAACTGTCTGTTGGTATAACCAATAAAATTGACTTTATAGTTAAACAAATAGTTAACCTAACAAACATTATATAAATTTGTAACAGTAAAAAATCTAAAATCCACTTCAAAAATATATTGAAACTCAATGTAAAATATTTAGAATTATGGGAAGGCTACTTCAACAATACTTTGAATTATGGACAGACTACTTCAAAAATACTTTTATAAACCTCGTTTATAATTATATATCAATAAGTATGACAACTTGTAGTTTACATAACTGTCTGGTTTTTAAAATCTGAAAATAGAAGTTCTATTTTCTTAAATGTTTACATTCACATGTTTACTTTCATTCATTGATTTTTATCTATTAATTTTCGTTGTGTTCTATTTATGTCAATTTCTTTGCTAATTAATTTAATAATGTATTATTTACATTGTTATTATTTTGCTTTATAGTTGTAAAAATGTGTCTCTACATACCTTTAATTAGTATTATAGATTTATTATACATTTTCACATTGTTTTAACAGTTGAAATATAATTTCGATTTTGAGAATACGAACGTTAGTATACATTTTAGCATTTGTCAGAATTGTAAGAGATGTCTTGTTAAAAAAGAGATATCTACAAAGTGCGCTATTTCAGAAAAAAATACTGTTCTATTATCATCAGATAACGTTCACACCAAGCTAGTTTACTAGCTCTAGTCTATTACGTGACCTTTTCTTTCTACTAGCGCTACTAGAAGACGTTCACACCAAGCTAGTTTACTAGCTCTAGTCAATCACGTGACCTTTTCTCTCCTACTAGCGCTAGTAAAATCAAACGTGTTCAAAGTCACTAGCGCGGTAGTGAATACTAGCGCTTTAAATAAACTAACTGCTAATTGTTCGTTCCCAGGACGCTAGTTTAATAGCTCCTAGTAGACTAGCAGCTAGTACTAGTGTCGTGGCCTTAAGTTATTACCAAGTTTCTCACTCAATGGGTTGAACGTTTCAATTTATTTCTACAAGCTGATTAACAAGTGGTCCATACTAAATAAACATTCAAAGTCAATAATCATGATGTTGAAAAGCGACTTGAGATAAAATTAAAAAAGTATAATAAAATTTAAAAAAATATTTCATATGATTTTTTTTAATTTCGAAAAATGAGACTAACATGGGTTCATTTAGAATTCACAGTCAAGGTCTATTTTGTTATTCCCGTGAAATGAATACACGGCATTTACCTTGTAGTGTTTTGACTTGTAAGTTGGCCGTCATTCAAGGATTCAGCTCTGTTCTTAAACAATAAACTTATAATAAACAAAATCAGTAGCTGCATGCGTTAAACTGTTTATGTTTTGTACTTTTCAACTTTAACAATATTTTCTGATCACGCCCTTTGCATGTGATTTTGTTATTTGAATAAATTTATTTTTAATTTCATTTTTTTTAAATATTATAAACCGTGTAACTAAACATTACAATTCTATTATTAACATAAACATCTTTAATTAGTTAAATAACAAACTACTGAAAGAGAAGTGCATGAAAATTTATAAATGTTTATTTAACTTTGATTGTCTTTAACAAAAGTTTTTGACCACCTATCACAGCCGGTCGATATTGATAAATTTAATATGTATCCAATTTCCGAGGAATAGAACAAACCCCTTTAAGTTTTTACAATAAACTAATATTCTACAATATTAAAGTAGTTTTAGTAACATAAATGTTTGATTTCAGTGAACTGTTCACTTAATACAAATTTTGTTTAATTCAAATAATAAATCATGCTCTCCACATCTTCATAGATATTTAATTATTCAAAAAAAGTAGTAATAACATTCAGTCATAATCCGAAACATAAAATACTTAAAAAAATTTTCCAGACAAAATTTCGATAGTGGTATTAGGTAATTGGTTTTTTCTTCCATTTATCACCTGAATATTACTTCCATTTTTATAAATCTTATACTTTATATTTCAGTTTTGCTAGTTTTTGCTTTCTCTTGCCTATACGAATGTGTAGGAAGGAAAGTATTGTTCTCATGTCGATTTTTCGAAATCGAGTTTACACCGGATCTACACGTTTTCAGACCCCCCTGAACCCAAAAAAATGTTTTAGCGATTGGTCTGTGTGTGTGTGTCTGTGTGTGTATCTCAAGAACGGAACATCGTACAAACTTGAAACTTAAGTTACATACCACTACCGAACCCGAAACGAACATTTTCATCAAAATCGGTCAACCGGAAGTAGTAGTTTATTCGTGTATTTTTTTGCTTTTTTGCGATTTTCTCAATAACTGGTTCCACAATTTTTTTTAAAAATCGCCTGGTTTACTAAATGTTTTATGCTCTACATGATAGGGTAGGTGCCATGTCTGCTGAAATTCTTGGGAAGGCTGTTTTCTCGTAATTTTTTTTAAATTGCGACTTTAATATGCATTTTAGCGCAGAACTGTATCTGATAAAAGTTGTAGAGAATTTAGAATCCTACAACTTTCATTTCAAACATTTTTTTGTATAACGCTTAGTTTAGCGGTAATTAGCGATTTTCTGTTTTTTCTCACGAAAACTTTTAAAAAATCGATCTTTTACGATTTCAGCCTTAGTATGTATTTTACGACAAAAGTGTATAATTAAATATACAGGAAATTAAAATATCTACAACTTTTATTTAGAGCATTTTTCTCTACAGAGCCTAGTTTAGCGTGAAAGAGTGATTTTCAGTATTTTTAAGCAAAACTGAGGTTGATTTTCATTTTGCGTCTTACACTCACGATTAAAAGAAGGTTGTTTCTTGAGGTTAATTCTTTGTTTATTTGTAATGTTTTACTACTAAAGTTAGGTTATATTGTTCATTATTTGCACTGACAAGAGAAAGTCGTGTGTGTATTTCACACCAGATTTTTTTTACGTAGTTTTTATCTTTTTGTCCGAAATCTGTTTTCCGTTCTTTGGACAGTCTTTATGTTGGCATAAGAGTTCATTATTTTACTTGGAATTTCTAAAAATCATCAATTTTGTTTCTTAAAAGTCCTCTGCCTTCTATGTTAGTTTTTGTCATGTTTATTTCTTCTAGGTCTTTTTCGGTTTATATTAACCAATTTTACATCCAATATAACAAATTAGATGTAAAATTGGTTCGTATTGTCTTTTCAAGGCATTATAAAGTTTATAATTAAGATAATGTATCCTATTTTGTTATAAATATATTATTAGATTTAATTATCTATTAACTCCGTACGCAAATATAAAATATTTATGCAGAATCATAATATATAAATATATCTTTTCTATTTTTAGTCATGACACTCGACTATACTCAGCTGATGGAATTTTCCACTTCTGTAAATCCCTCACTTAAGATTTTAAATACACTTTGTCTTCAATAACACATTTTACAGTTTTAAACTACATATGATGTAGTATTGCACTATATAGTACATAACTAAAATACTTATTTTTTATGTTTCTTTTGTTGTTAGCGAATATAGATTAGAACATTTTAAAATTTCCATAAAATTGAAACCGGCACCTTTGTAAACTTTCACTATTTTAAAGAGTTGTGGGTTAATATTTTGTTTACTACAATTTTGTACTCTACAGTGCAGGACTATTTCTGTAATACATTCATTTATTTATTCTGTAATACATTCCATGTAGACTAATAATAACAATAGGCAGGTGACCATTAAAAAAATGCTACATAAATCTATAAGAGACCAATATCAAGCGACATTTAATTTTTTGTAGTATTATTATTTACAAACGGTTTGTTTCCTAATATTCCATCCAAAACGGTGAGCTCAGATACAATATAAACAAACCTTGAATGCTTATTTTTCAATTCATAGACTAGAAAATCATTGCTTTCAACGAATATTCCATTCTGTGATATTTTCACAGTAAATCCGTAGAAAAAATTTATAAATTTTAGTTAAAGTAATTGAAATATTATATGATAATAGTAGGTACTAAACTAAATGAAAAATACTCATAGCAGTACATAAAGGGAAATTGTGAGAAATTTTATATGTTAAAATTTTATGTTGGTAACACTACCATAGTTCTATGAATAAACAGATTTCCATAATAAACTTCAACAAGTATACGGGGTACGGAATATAAAAGTACACTTGTTACTTTTCCATCTGCTTCTCCCTTTACAATATGGTAGCGTTATTTAAAATTTATTTTTATAGGCTTGCTCACCATGTGTGGTGTTTTATATTTGTGGATAATTAATTATAAAAACGTGTATGTAGGGATTTTTAACCTGCATAATTTATGCTCATCTCTACAAAAAAAACAACAACAAAAATATGAATGATGCAGTGTTAATATGTATTAGGTACACATTTTCTGATGAATATTTACCGGTCAACGTAATTTTCTCAAAAATCTCAACGGAACTCAGGATTTAGGTTTTTCGTAGAAAACGAAGTGACGAGTTCATTAAAGGGCGATATTTATCCTATGGGGTTACCATAATTTTTTGAGGCCAAATCCGGAAATTAAACGGTGGAACTCCAGAAAGAGGTATGTTATAGAATACGCAACTGTGTGAGCCGAGGAATATCTCTTTTTCAATCCTCTTCTGGATTGGCGCCTACTTATGTGTAACACACGTAAGTACAGTAGTAATGAACAGAGGAAGTATCCTTGACGACGGCGTTAGTAAAAACAAAACATTTTGCTTCGCGTCGACATCGCATTGTCGAAGGTGGCGGCAATGGTAACGGCGCAGCTAGCATCTTTGACATCTGCTACTTGGTTACCAACAATGCTTTTGTTTCACATCGATGATACATCCACCGCAACCGCGATCTTCACCGCGACCTGCTCGGCATGTTGGCAAAAAACAGTAATGAAAAAATTATGCCCATTACAGTACCTAGCTGAACACTACACCACCGGGCATGTTGAGAGATGGTGCACAAATGTTTATAACGGTCGCAACGTGGTGCATTGTTGCGAATTAGATAACATAGAACTGTAAATCAGAAGATGTCTCTGTTTGAATTTCAGCAGGGTCTGAAAGACTTTTGCTCGTTTAAAACCTGAAATCCTGTTCCGTATTTCACAATAATTTCTAATGACCGAACGGTAGACTAAGAAAAATATTTCAAAATTTCTCAAAATCTAAAATTTCTTAAATCTACTTAGTTTACGAAGCTTCTGTGTGTCGAACTGTTTTATTATGAACCTAGACCCATTGCTGTCGTGGTCGATACAAGTGGCTTTTATAGCAGGAATCCCTGTTCTGATTCCCGGTTAAATCTGGTACTTTTTCATCAACTATCTCACACTTCACCATCTGCATTAGTAACAATATGCAAAAAACAATCGGAAGTAAAATAACGTCATGAAATCAAAATGTTTTTCTCAGATTTAGTGTTACGTACAAAACAAATGTGTTCGCCTCTGTAGCGAAGTGGTAGCGTGCTAGCCTACAACGCGGAAGTCCCGGATTCGATTCCTGGCAAGGATCTGGAAATTTTCACTAGTTAAAAACAACCGTAATTCCCGGCTAGGGTCTGAAATTTTTCACAATTTAAAACCCAGTGTTCTATTACCCACCGTAGTCGCTAATAACCAAGCTGTTGATGCGACTTTAAATAAAACTAAAAGAAAACAAAAAAAAATTATGTTATTTTGAGACAATTTGCGTAATGTTTTCAAAACAATAGATCTTAATTTAATTTTCTGAGGTAATATGTTTTCGTTTCAGTTTAATTACGCATGTTCACATAAAAACGTGCTGTTCACGTGATTACGTGATTTTGAATTTAACAGTTGTGTTGTCTTTTTTACGAAGAAATGAAGAAAAATGTAAACAACATAGCTAGTTGTTTTGTTGACGATTGTTTACAATCCGAATGTTCCTTGTTGTTTTATGACAATGTATTATTGTTTATTTACTTAACACGTCACATTTACTAACCACAGATTTGTATAATAATTTGCTGTTACATAAATTATATTTTTCTACTTTAACCCCTAATGTGTGTCACGTTACAATCTGTTCAATTAAGAAAAATAAGCAACCCCATGACTCAATGAGATTAGAGTAATATGTATGACGTGTAAATGAGGTTATAGTTTAGTACATAATATAAATTTTTTTCACTTAGCCTATTTCATTAAATCTGTGCAGCTTAACAAAGTTTTTTTGTGTGTTAACTGTGCAGCTTTGCAGAACCATTATTTTGTAGCTTATTTTACATGACATTAATAATAATAATAATAATACATTTTTAGAAGAACACATTAGCAGGGTCCTCAAAAAGGGTTTTGTCAAAATAGGTGTTAAAAAATTACAGATTAACTTTACCGCCATTTTCTGCGGCGGTGATGACTTCGTTACCTGATAAATTTGAGCTGTTTAGAACGCGGGTTAGTGGGTTGTTATTGGTTTTGAGTTAGTATCCTGTCCTGAAGATAAAAATTACCCCCTAAAAGTATTTTTTTATGGATCCTTAATCGAACCAATGTGGATGTACAGATGTTAGACCTTGGGCTCAGCTAAATTTTCAGTTTTAGCTTAACTACAACGGTTTTAATCTGAACTGTAGAAGACAGTTTTTAACGCTCCCTCTTATATTTTCAATCATACACTGCACACAGATCTTAACATCCCCCCTTACATAAATGAAACAATTCAATACACATACCACCGATTTAAATCAAAATTATAAAACAATAACAACCCACTAATCCGCGTTCTAAACAGTCCAAATTCACTAGTTAACCCCAATCGTCGGTTCTGTAGAAGGTAGAGCAGAGATTTGGGATACATTTTACAAGACAACAGAGTTTTCTCTCTATCTCCTCTATCTCAGCAAACATACAAAAAATTATTTAGGTAATTTAATTTGTAATTTTTACGTATCAATTTTGTGTTACTTCGGTCATCGGCCAAAAGGTTGGTTTGAACATTTACAGGCTTTTCTAAGTAAAACGAGGAGTGAGACGGTTTAGCATTGCTTTCCTGACTGAGTGGAAAAGTATACTTATCAGCATGCTAGGCCCTCCAAAAATCATCTACTTTTCACCCTGCAAATGACACTTTCACTTCATTCGCCTCAGGGTCTAGATGTATAATGAAATTCATTACTCTCATAGGAGATAACTCTGACTAATATCTTTTACACCTCTACCTCTTCTGTTCTTAAATGCTTCAATCATATAATTCACTGACCATGTGATAAAAAACAGAACCATTTTTTATAGTTCTGATACTAGCAGATCAAGTGCAAATAATTAACACTCCACCTGCCTGTTATGAGCAGAATTTTATCAATTAATTGTCATTTAAATTTAAATAGCATTTAAATTTGAGTGTCTTGCTAGTGAAGTGATGTTCTCAAAAGTGTTAAAGTGATGTATAATCAGCTGAAAATATATTTACTGGTTGCGCAGAGCTGCACAGTGGAGATTTAAGAAAATGAAGTGAAAAATGAACATTTTAAAGCCGTTAAAAATATTAGACAAAAATTTTTAACCAATAATTACACACAAGTGATAATTAAATAATTAAGGAATAAAAATTAAAAACGTAAATAATACAGATACTAGTGTGATTGTTTCATTAATACATCTTATTTTAATTTATTTATTTACTATTAAAGTATTAAAATATTTACATTATTTAATTGCATGCACACTTTATTAAAATTTACAACTTGCTATCTAACCTTGATTGCAATAATTATAAGCCTAAAATAAAAACTTACTTTTTATAATACTGTAATAAAGATAATAAAAAAACTTTATTAAAAATTATAAATAAAATTGAATAAATACAAGTAATAAAATTTCATTATTTATCAGTACAATTAAATTATTAATTCTTGAAATTCATTTGTAAATTATAGTTCAGTTTTTACATAATTTAATTAGATAAAATGTTTAGGGCCTATATAGATCTATTATTAGTTCTCAATCTTCTGATTTCAATGAAAGATTACACTAGCTGATGAATATTTCTACTTCTAGCTCTACCAGCCAATCTTGAAAATCTGATCAAATATTTCCTCGAACTTAGTATAATTATACCATCTGATTTCTATAACCTATAGTGTAAACTAATATAGTTGATTTCACGTTCAGAATACAGTATGGAAAGTCCATAAGCAATGTATTTCATTTGGGAGTTTGAGCGCTACTACATTAACTAAAAATATCGACTCCACGCCACAACACGTTCTCATTTACAAACTCCTATTGAATAATGTAATACGAAAACATATTTAATATTTGTATCGTTTGAAAGATCAGGTACCGATAATTATTATAGAAATGGTATTGTTTATCAATTTTATTGTCATTTTTAATTATTTTAAAGTAAAGAATAGTTATTGCTTAAATCTTGTTTGAATAACAGTCGTTAGAAAATAAATCTTGGAAATGTCTAAAAATGGTAATAGAACTCCCCTGGTTTTACCGTGAGGGTGACGAAGAGAGAGACGTCATATCCCTTTTCTCTTATTCGTATCTACAGTCTCTTATCTAAATATTAGAGTAAAATAATAATATTTACATCGTAATATAATACGATTCATTAGGAAGCGAAAGTATTTTTTTCAGGATTTTTTGATAAAAAATTAGCTTGTTAGAGCGTGGTATAAGCGAAACTAAATATTTTTGTCCGTGACCTTCGGATGTTGCCGGTGGAGGAGAGTTATTGTATTGGCTGTGTCTGATGTTTTCCGTACGCCTGATAACAGAACGGGTTCTCATAGGAGCTGTACTGCATTCTGAACGTGAAATAGAGTATAGTTGTCCAATATAATTAGGGGCAAGCCAATTTTAGATAACAAACATTTACTGATAAGCCGGGTTATGACTAATAACAGGTTAATTACTCTTCTAGAAATAAAATGAAACTTTTGTCCATAAAATAAATATGTTAAGATATCCGATTAACACCGGCCGTCTCCATGGTGTAGTGGTAGCGCGCTAGTCTGCAACGCGGAGGTCCCGGATTCGATTCCTGGCAAGGATCGGGAAATTTTCACTAGTTAAAAACAACCCTAGTCGCTAATAACCAATGTGTTGATGTGACTTTAAATAAACTTTATAAACATAACACAAGTTTAGATCTTTTTTCGGAAAATTGAAAACTTTCTTTTGATTTTCCCTACCGTGTTGTTACTTTTAAACAATGAAAGTGATTATTTCTTGTGTCACCATCGTGCTATTTACGTGAGAGGTGATCAGCTTCCTATATAACTCCAAGTTAATCTTTTAATTCTATTTATGTGTTTACTTTAATGTTTTACTAACTTACCGGAATGAAGACGTAATATACAGTTTAGAAGACAAATCTGTGTCCAGTGTGAAAGGAAACCTGGAATCAAAGTAAACAACAATTAGGTCAAAGGAAGTATTACAGTGCTACAATAATAGTTATTTAATTTTTTCCCCTATATTACCATTTTAGGTAAATTCAGAAATTTCTGAGCTTGTATCTCCCATCGTTCTCAGAAATTTTACGTTGATTTGTTCCTTTCTCCGTTCATCCGTCAGTAATTAGTCGTTTAAATTTGATTCAATCCAAATTTAGACGATTACTTTTTTTTAAGTAATGTACTATACTTTTCAATTTGTTTAAACCACTTAACCAACACTATAGATCTATTATTCAATGTTAAAAATTTGTTTTATCAACCGTTTTTCATCTATTCTGTACAGATGGCAGTAGAATTTTAGTCTTCGTTTTCAGTAACCGTTTTTCATTTTTCTTGTACAGTCGTCTTTTCCTCGTAACCTGTAGTACTGTCCGTCTAACACATTTGGATGCATTACCTTACGGAGAATCTTTATCTCAAAAAGGTTTAGCTTCTCTTTCTTTAACCAGCCTTCGTGGCCATTCTAAGATATTCACTCGCCAAGGGACATGCAGGTTTTATCACAATGAATTAAAAATATAGTTCTGTTTAGTGTAGATTGCCTATCTATAAAAATTCTGGCATAAATCGCAATAATTCGTCCGTTATGAAACATTAACCTCTTGAGAGACAAGTTAATTTTGAAAATTAACCATAATTTCGCTCTGTAAACCATGCAATAACATGTGAATAACAGTTGATGATGCGGCAAGAGAGCAGTGCAACCAACAAAGTTTTTTGGCTACATATCTGGCAATTGGGCGTTAAAAGTATTTAAAAAATATCAAGCTGTGGTGTTTATATGTGGTGTGGTGTCAATGTCCACAATTTGTCGATGTGCTTCAAGAGTTTAAATAAGTAGATTAAACCGCTGTATTAACTAGTAAATTAGATAACTAGAAGCCTTACATTGATAAGGCACGTGCCTGGTTTGTAATTTTAACTGTTCAACCATGAAGGTTATGATAAAGCATGACGGATCTACCTATTTGGAATATTGCTTAGATCATTGTCAACAATTTAGAAAATTATTTTGCGACCTTACATGCATGATATAATCCAATTGAAATTATTTTTAAACTTTTTATGAAAAATTCATAATTTATTCAGGGAAAAATAATTGTTGTTGTTATACAATAAAGTTAATTTTAGAAATTAAAATAATTAGTTAAATAATAGTTTATTTATTTTACTAGAATGGAAAAATATTTGGTTTGTTCAAATAAATTACGTGACTTTAAAAATAAAAGTGATGTTAGACAAGGAAAAATTAACAGATTTTGACAGAATTAATCTTAAGGACCCGTAAACGGTACCTATGACTTGTTAAAATGAAACTTACTTATACTCATTTTCCAAAAACTTTTTACAGTAAGCTAACTAAAACTTTGATGACCTATCAATATATTTCATTGATAAGTGTAGTAGTAAATTACTCACTGCCACTTCCGTGGCCCAGTGGTTACCATGCTACGCTGCAAAGCGGAGGTCACGAGATCGATTCCCGGCCACGACCTGGAAAATTATTTCAAGTTCAAACCCACCGTCCTATAACCCAAAGTAGTCACTAATAATCAAGATGTTAATAAGTCGCAAAATAAACTAAAAAAGAATTGAATAAGTTTGCAAAAATCTCAATATTTTATCAATGATTAGCTATATGCAAGATATTTTAATATTTTTTCTAGATAATACAGTAATTTATGCAATAATTTAGAACATACGTAATTTAAATATTTTTTCTACGTAATACAGAAATTTATGCAATAAGTTAGAACAGACGTAAATATTCAGTGATGTTTCAATATTTTTACTACACAATACGATAATTTAGAATAGACATAAATATTTTGCTCCCAAAATTTTAAACTACAATGGTTTCTGAGGTCCGGTTTCTAACGTAACTTTTCATTATAACATGGACAGAACAAATTTACGGGAAACTTGCATCCAAGAGTTTCAACTTCGAACAAAATCACCTCAATCGTTCTTGATGTCTCATTATTTAGTAATAACAAAAAAAACACTGTTGAAAATTTAATAAGAACGAAATACAACTTAATAAGAACTCTTTTTAATGTTTTTTTTTTTGAAAATAACGAAAAAATTGTGAAAAATGAATTAAAGTACATTTTTTGAAACAACATAATTTGTGCATTATTAATTTTAAATTTATATAAAAAATATTGACAATCGTACAATAATAAACTACACCATTTCACGGAAAAGAAAGTAGACCTAAGTATAGAATATTTTAAGTTAAATAGCAAAAAATTGATGTTTTTTTCAAATTTCCGGTTACAGGTTCCCTTAAAAAAACAACTTAAGAGCGCTTTAGATGGTGACTGAAAGTAACAAAACATATTTCTGAATCAAAACGTCTTGATCCCAAATGTTAAAAAATTTTAGAAACGAAAAAATTCGTAAGAAAAATTTTTAGACCTGAGTTTAAAAATAAAATTCACATTAAATACAGGCATATTATATAGGCCTAAGTGGAATAGGTTGAAATTTCCGTGTATCGATAGGTAGTGTAGAATTTGGCTTGATTGATTGACTACTGTTCCAAAGATCTTGTGTTTGACTTACGATTTGGATCTAGAAACAACCCGAAATTTTTATTATTTATTTAAGCCCCATCAACAGCTTGGTCATTAGTGACTACGATGAGTTACGGAACTGGAACAATGTGATTTGACTTGTACAAATTTTCAGATCCTAGGATCCTGGGATTAAACCCAGGACCTGCTTTGTAGGCTAGCGCACTACCCATTACGCTTCGGTAGTAGCCAAACTTAATTTATCACGTCAAATATTTATAAATTTACAAAAATTACATATTAAATATTTAATAAAACATTTATTGACATTATCATCTGATCAAAATATTAATTGACTAAGACAATGAGGGTTTTTAATTTTTTACACTAATAATAACATATCTTAATTTTTTATTTAATTTCTTTCTTATCACTTTTAAAAGGGCTAATACTAAAACGATAAGATAAAACGCAATAAAATATTAATTAATAGTAGTAATAAAAGGCTTATAAGAGACTTTACATTTTAACATTTTTATTACTTTTATAAACGTAATTACGTAATATCAATTTTTGCAGACTAGTTATTTTTTAGGCAGTAAACCTACTTATATTTTTAAAAAGCAATTTAAATAAAAATAGGTCGATAACTTTGACTGTTTTACTGAGACTAGTCGTAATTATTGTGGTAATCTGAATGCAAAAAGTCATTTAAAATCTTTATTTAGAAAAATCTTTAATATTTTTGTGCGAATATTTATTGTGAAAAAAATTATACCAGTTTAAATATAATATATAAAAAAGTTAATTTGATTTATTACAGTTATAATTAGCCAGTTTTTATAAACGTATATAACTTACTTATATTGTTTTATCAAAATACAAATAACTGATTAAATGTAGATATTAAAAATTTTAATAATTAAATTCAACTGATTTCTGACCTTTTACCAGAAAAATATTTGTAATGAATAAATAGATCTGCTGAACAAATAAAATACATGTTTAACTAGATTAAATTGGAACATTTCAAAATACTATTTTATATTTTCAAGAGCGCCCATAAAAGGCAGGTGGAGTGTTAAATTATTTGCACTCGACCTGCTAGTTCCAGGGCTACAAAAAATAGTTCTGTTTCTTATCACATGGTCAGCCAATTGTATTACAGAAGCATTTAAGAACAGATGAGGTAGAGGTGTAAAAGACACTAGTGAGAGTTATCTCCTCTGAAAGTAATAAATTTCATTACACAGCCAGACTCTGTGGTGAATGAAGTGAAGGTGTCATTTTCAGGGTCCAGAGTAGATGCTTTTCGGAGGGCCTGGTACGCTGATAAGCTTAGGCTACTTTGTACTCAGTGAAGAAGGCAATGGTAAACCACCTCACTCCTCGTTTTACTTAGTAAAACCTCTAAAAGTTCAAACCAGCCTTTCGGCTGTTGACCTAAACAACATTGTCAAGAGAAAAATTGGTTAAGAAATATGCTAAAAGTTGTTTATCAATCATTCTTATTTTTTTTCTAGGATTGCTTCGAAAATGGTCATTGGTCATCGGAAAGCCAAGGGAAACTTCCCCTATTGTTCAAGGTATTGTACAAGGACAAGGCTCTTAGCATTATATTAGTGAAGGAAACCCAGACTTCTGTAATTTCTGTAAGGAGGGAGATTTTACAATCATCCAATCCGGAAATGTACTATACTACGAGTAAAAGAAGCAAAAGTTTGATTTATGGGCTTTCTGAAATGACTGATTCAACTGTGTAGGTTAGGGAGGCTGCTCTGCAGGGGATAATATAGAGGTAGACGAATAAATTAATGTTTTTCAAAAAATGAAAATTCTTTATTTTCTGAACACATCTCGTACACTGCAATGCAGGTATATTTAAATTTACCTGAACTAAAATAAACTTGTAATTTTGCTGCAGGAGATGCTGGTTCTTTTAAATCAACTCTCTTAAACTCTCTCTCCAATTTCATTTCATGGTATTGTATACAGTACAGGCAAGTTTTGGTTTGTCTGAGTTTAGAAATTTTGATTATTTCGGTTTTTATGTTTTCAATATTTTATTTCGGCTATTTTGTTACGATTTATATTTCATTATTATTTTTATCAATAATGTGTTCATACTTAACCCTTTCATTCCCGAAAATGTTGGTATTATAAAGGATGTATAAAGTTTTATATATTTTTATTAAGAGGAACATAATGTAAGTTAAAATTTTCCATTGAACATAAACTAAATGTTTAGCATCACAAAAGAAATGTTGAAAATAAATAAAAATCTTTATGCCATCTTTAAAACAAGTAGACACTTCATTGTTATGAACCTGTTGACCTTGAATTTGAAAAATAAAAAATTATATTTCGTTAAAATATACTTAAGGTACTTTTGCATGAAGATTATATAAGTGCACATCATGTTCTCGTCACGATAATACTTCATTATTTTAATCATTGTATATTACAATAAAAATCGTAAAATATTTGATTGTCTTATTATAAAATTAAGTAAAAACACTTAGTTAATCTAATTCATAAAAAAATGAAACATGATCAAAAAAAGCTCAAGTACATCTTTAAATATTGACAGTTATTATCAGAAATTATAATTTTTTTATGTCTTATTAATTATAAAATAAAATGCTAAATAATAAACTGAACCAAGTGTGATAAATATTAAAGTTAAACTAATTAATACAATACGTAATTTTGCTGCAGGAGATGCTGGTTCTTTTAAATCAACTCTCTTAAACTCTCTCTCCAATTTCATTTCATGGCAATGCACTTTCGTTTCTATAATTAGATCTTGTTACGTCCTTTAAGTATCGCTAACCTCTAACCTGATTCTATTTAAATCTTACCAAAACATAAACAAATGTGAATTTCATTCTTGGATAAAAATAAAAGAACATTTTGTTATTTCACCGAGCGTGAAGCGTTACTTTTACAAATACTCTTATATTACTCTTATATATTATGTAAGTGGATATACCTGTATTAATTAAACAGCAAGAAAAACTAAAACAAAAAAGAAGTTTACTGTAATTTAAATGTATTTAAATTATACATTCGTCTTTGAAAAAGGATAACAAACTTATTCATCTAATTATAAAACTACAAAAGTGAATATTTATTGTTAACCCTTTTAGCGCCGAAACCATATTTAAAAGTTTAATCTAAAGTGCCATTTAATTTGAGTAAGGGTGTACAAAAACTGCCAGCTCTTATTTCCAAAACTTGCTGGCGTAAGTCTGCCATTGCCGACCAAATTTCAACGTTACAGAAAAATAAAATGTCCGATTAAAAATTAATTTTTATTGTGTTCATAAACAAAAAAGAAATCGTTCTAACACTAAAACTATTCAAAATAAATTTTTTTAGTTTATTTAGTCAGATCGACAGCTTGGTCATTAGCAACTACTGTGGGTTTTGGTACCTTAACAGTGGTTTTAACGTGTTAAAATTTTCAGACCATAGCCGGAAATCGAGCCCGGGACCTTTCGCTTTATACGCTAGCGCGCTAGTCACTACACCACGGAGGCGGTTTTAAAATACATTATCCATTAGCTTTTGTTTAAAAGTTTTTTTGGAAATGTTTGGTTATCCGGACGTTGGCACTTTATACATAACACACGGAAGTCCAATAAACCGGATGTTATACTACGTAAAAGATATCGACGTCCTGTTTTACGGACGTTGGTACTGAAAGAGTTAAACAAACCCCAAAAATAAAAGACATCTAATTTTATAACTGAACCATTAACTGGTAGAAACTGGCTTTCGAATTTTTAATTGAACCGGTAGAGTAAAAGAATTAGTACAAAAACCGATGATTTGGAACTAATAGAGGAATGTCTGGATTTACAATTTATCAGTATTTTTAAATTTTTGAAAACTTTTTTCATTAAACCTCAGTAATCGACTGAATTCATTTTATTTGTTATCTGCTAATAATCCCCTCATTATTAAGGACCTAAGAGCGGGGTAATTTTTGTAGCTTTACAACCATTTGACTTCGTCGTCTTTATTATAGTTTTCAAACCAATGTAATAATCTGAAAAGAGTAGTTATTTGAAAAGTGTATTGGATAAGTACTGTATGTCACTGTAATGTGCACGAACGACTTGACCGAATAAGGAAACAAAAGAAAAATAATTTAGGATCTACTTACTACTTGTTTTGATTCAGTTAAAATGTCTGATACATGTTTCTCGTTGATTTTCTACCGTTTCTTTTTTATGAAGTCATAATTTACTCTGTTTTATCTTATATTTCCCGTTTTGCTATCCTATTTTCTGCAATCCAGATTTTTGACGTCCGATTTATTAACGGTGTATTGTACAGACAATAAGTCATGAGCAAGTTCGTTAGTTTATTTTGTAAATGAATAAATCTATAAATAAATAACTGTTCTCGCGAAAAATCAGTTTTAAAAGGAAATTTATTAAACATGATTTTGTTGGTTGAAAAAATGTAACGTTTATAACAAATTATCATTAAATTGTAATAATATGAACATCGTTTTACGATGTATTTATCACACAACTTTAAATACAGTTGCAGTTATGTCCTTGGAAAAATAATTAAAAATACTACGTATTATAACGTCTGAAAACTAGTTTATCAAACGTTATTTTTCACACTTCATTAAGAAAAACTTCTTGTCTCACATACACCTATTTAATGCTTACATTAATTTCAATTCAGCACCACAAATAGGATGGATAAAATGCTTAACATTCTTCAAAAATTTGTAAGTTGTTGATACATTTGAAAGATTTTGGAGTATTTCATTTTCCTTAACTGAACCAGAAATTTTAAGCCATTTTTGTTATAGTTTTTTTAATTTATTTTAAAATTCATCAATATGTTAGTTATTAGCAACTATTCTGATTTAAGGAACAGTGGATTTGATCGTGTAAAATTTTCCAGGCCCCAACCGGGGAATCAAACCCGGGACCTCTGCTTTGCAGCGTATCACGCTATACCACAGTCAAGTGGTTAGCGGGATAGGCGGCTCTATTTTTGTTTTGAATAATAATTTTTATTAGTTTTCTTATAAAAATTTTTGTTTATATTTAAAAAATAAGGTTTGTATTAAATTCCAAAAGCACACTCTAACTTCATCAGTTTTTAATGTATGGAATTGAAATGACGATCCGAGATTTAATACAAGAAATCATTATTGGAATTATGATTTCGTACGTACCTACTTAATTGATTTTTAATAAATTTAATTTGGTAAATTAATAGAGTAAGTTACGATTAAACCATATTTTATAGGTATAAGTAATGTTTGACTTTTCATTACAACGTATTGTTATTGTAGGTAAATCAGACACTTTACAACCTGATATTATCAGGGTTTTCTCTCTTTAAAAAACCAGATAACTACTGGTACCGAACTAGGTTAATTGGATTAAACCAATTAACCGCAATTACAGGTTAATTGTCTAATCCATGAAAAATTTTTAAGTTCTTATCAAATTGTTTTGAAGTACTTTCCTCATCGAATGAAATAAATGTGGTTGCTGTTTTATAAACCACTGCAATAATATTATTTCAAATTAACGAAACAAAAATTAGAACGTAATTATAATCAAACATTAAATAACACGATTGAGAAAAATTGACTAATAAATTGTCTTTTAGAATTGATTTGAAATTTTCCAAAAATTTAAAGAAATATAATTGTATCTTTAAATTTAACACAATTGTTACATTCTATTGACGTACTAAAGTAATCTCTTTGAAATTCAAATGAAGTGAAATTAATGTAGCTTATTTGAAACACAGAAGTAAATAGAAAATATCAAAGGTTTTGAAGTTAAACTACTTATGAAAAATTATTTGGCCATGAATAACAAAAGAAGTCAGTACCTAATTGAGTAGTAATTTTAAAACATCCAATGCCGTATTGATAATAACTAACAAAGTTTTCCTTTGTCAGAATATTTGTTTTGCTTTTTCAATTTCTCATGCGTAAAATTATGAAGGAATTACAAAATGTTAAACATTTTTGTTGTATGGCATATGTTAGCATTTCCCACTGATACTGATTATATATATCTACATTAGGCTTATTGCATGACTTTAGACTCCCGGTACAAATTATTTAAGGCAAAATTATCTATGCATTATATGCTAGTTAAACATGCATACATGCATTGATACAAAAGAAATGAGGTAATACAAATTTACGTGAATTCATGCTTAATGAATTGTAATAGAGTAAAATAATATTACTGTATTTCCAAAAATTCCGATTTAAATGTTTTAATTTTTTATTAACCAAATTTACTTATCTACAATCTTTTCTTTGAAGAAAAATAAATTAATTTATTTTTTTATAATTGACCTGAAAAGACAATTTCCAGAGGAGGTACCTTAACAAAAGAAAGAAAAAATTTTCGTGATGAATGAAACTAAATTTTGAAAAACATAGGTAGGGATTTAATGTACTTAATAATTTAATACTTAAGTATACTCGGTTCATCATAAGAAAGATAAATGTTGAGTAAACAAACAGCAGTTACCGAATCAGCAGCTAAAGCGGTGACTCAGAAAAAATGCAACACTTTTAATGAAAACATCACAATGATAACTGATACGCGCTTTTAACCATATACAGAATTAAACGATAAATAGAAATGAAAAACAAAACAAAATAATACTACAACACTAAATTCCTAATCGAAAATAAATTATAATGCACGTAAGAACGATGCGAGACAATACAATGTCAAAAGCGAACTGGTAGCATATAACGATGACATGTTTTTTGTCAAAACTGTGGAGAGAGATTTTTTGGGTTTGGATTAGTCATCGTCAAATTCATTTGTAAAATAACAAGTGACTAAACTACTATTAGATGACTAAACATTAAAATTAAAATGTTTACTTTCAAAGTTCTCTTGTTTCGTCATACAGATCAGAGGTTAATACGTACCTATAACCTGTAATCACATTTATTTATGAAAAAAAGAATAGAAACAAAGTATGGGCCTACCGGTTTTATAAATTAATCGATCAATATTTAAAACAACAACAGGATAGATCTACGGGGAGAAATATACATGTAAAATGTTAAATTTTGTTTTATAGGGACTCGAATAATGTATTTCTAGTGCCAGAACAGTAAGATATTTCTTTTTTTATGTTAAGCCCTGGTAAGTATTCTTTCTATGAAACGTTTATTGAAATGGGAATCACATAATGTTTAGTGGTAAGAATGCTTATTAAAACAACTGGTAGTCCTGCATAACTGAAAAATGTGTAGAACAACTTATTTCAACTTTATAAAGCATGAATGCTTGCTTTCCCGTAAAAAAAAACTCGAATTTTCTAAGCACTGTACAAAAGTAACAACAAAACAATACGGTTGCGTACGCTATTATGAATCCTTACCACATTCGTGTAACTCATGAAGCAAATGGTCGCTGCGCACTAATTTCAAAATATGGATAGCCTTCTTACCAGAGAATATCTATAAAACCATAAAATGCTTATAGGGTCCAACTGCATAGCTTATTCTTAAAATTATCGACCTTATTGCCAGTGGAAAATAACTTACCTAAGACCTAAACAGCGTTTACGTCATTCACTCATGATTAAAATTAGGTTGTTTTTCATTTTAGATTGTTTACCAATGAGATTAAATATAGGTTATATGTTTAATCATTTACATTGGCAATAGATATTCGTGTAAGTGTTTCACACCAGATTTTTATTCATCCATGAATTTTGCAATTCCCATCTTAAAAATTTTCTCAGTGGCTGAGCCTCCTCACAAATTGACCCCACAACTTTATAGTTTTTCTTTATCAAAGTGAAGATCACTATCTACATTATCTGAACGTTTTGAAAAATATTTTTGTTTAACATTACAAGGAAAGTTAAATAACAAATATCTTTTGTGTTTACTAATAAGTGTTACACTAGAGAAATTGATAAAGATAATTTTTTATTATATATTAGAACGCAAATGTTTTAAGTAATGTTAATTAGGTTGACTCTTATTTAACTACAATATTTTACAAAATTTAACGTTTTAAAAACAAAAACTACAAAAATTTTAGTTTTATTACAGTCTGACAATTGAACTCATTTAGTATGCGTTGTTGTTTTCGTTCAGTTATTTGGGTGATTAGGTAATTTGTAAGAATAAATTACAAGCAATTAAATACAATTGACATTATGAAAGTTTATTAGTTCTAAAAAAAGGGTAACCGTTACCAGACCAATTACAGAGAAAATGAAATAATTACAAGGGCTTGTAAATTACTTAGAATATAAACGATGGACGAGTAAACAAGAGCGTTATAGTGTTTTCCTGTATTTCATTGTAATTTATTTATAATAGTTAACGTTTTTTTTTTTGTAGAACAAAAACTTGTTCGGTTTCTTATCACATGATCAGCCTTTTAAAAAATTGCCACCAGCCATGAGACGAGTCGTCTCATGAAAGGGATTTTTATTATATTAAAGTAGGCTACATTCTGTAAAAAGAAGAATCTTTAGAACTTGCATAAACGAAAAAAATGGAAATTCAACCGATATCTAGATCTTTATGTCTAATTCTGAACTCTACCATGAAATCGAGCCAATTACTGACATCATGCGAAGGAAAAGGATTTCTTCGGGCATTTACTTAGAATACCGGATAATCGAGTAACTATACAACCAATTTCGGGTTTTTTCCGTTTTTTGTATGCCACAATCAAATCTGAATTCCCGAATTTAGGGTTATACATTCTCCCACTCCTGCGTCCAGCACGTCAATCTGACTAGCAATATTCCTGCGTAATGTCAACTCCACTTCGATTTCACAGTTAGTTACTACACAGTCTACTATGAATTTTGTAGTTACTTAAAGATATTCGGACGAAGGAAGAGACTATAGAGCTCCTTCAGGAAAGGGGGTTATTGCATAATCCCAGAAGATGTGACAACTAAAAAAAATTTGTGCGAAACACTCACACGACTTTCTATTCCTAATATAAGTAGCTAATTAAAAAATATAACTTAAAGTAATGTAGTAATAGCAAAATAAGAAATAATACAACAGAACGTGTAACATAGTACTATATACTAGGACTGGGAAGGACGTGTATACGCGTGCATGAGTGTGTGTCTCAGTATGAGTATTCAGTAAGATAGGGAGTGGGAGAAATGAACACGTGTGCAACCCTTCAGGGAATTCCGATTTGATAGTGGTATACAGCAAACGGAAATTACCCGTCTTTTCTATAATTAACTTGTGGAAAAATCCTCCAAGGTAGTTGGCCAAAATAAAGCAAGATATGCAAGAACTTAGCAATGCAGAAAAAGATCTTTTAGAAAAATCTGAACAGCTTAAGTCACCTACAAATAAAGACACAAGATTCGTCGATAAAACTCGAGCTCCGTCGTCAATGATTTGCACAGATAAAATAAGACAGATCAGATCCCAAAATTTGAAGAATTATTGGGAAAAGTATTAGAAACCTAAAACCACACCAAGAGGGATTTCAAATTTGATTCAAGTGGTCTAATGAGGCCGTAAGCAAAAAAAGAGTACATATTGTAAAAATAGCTAAGCTCTGACGTAATTTTAATATTATTATTAGGCTATTATTAACACTTCCGTCTTAATCAGTTGAAAATAGTAAGACTACCTTAATAATTTCACAATCATTTTGAGCAATTAGGATACATATTATGAATTATATGATAATTTATTGGCAATGACAATATAGTACTACTCGAATTAATTTGTACTACAGTAGTTACTATTTTTTAGCACATTAATGTAAAAATTTCATTAGTGCTACAGTTTAATGATTAACATCTAATAAATTATTAATTTTCTTACCTACGTAAGATAATAAGGTAGTGTGTGATAGTGGGAGATAATTTAATGAGTTTTACTAAAAAAAATCTGATGTGAAACACTCATATGAATTTCTCTTGCCAATGTTAATAATGAACAATATGTGTTGTTTAGGTTATCAGCCGAAAGGCTGGTTTGAACCTGTAGAGGTTTTACTAAGTAAGATGAGGAGTGAGGTGTTTTACAAATGCCTTCCTCACAGAGTGGAAAAGTACGCTTATCAGCATGCCGGGCCCTCTGAAAAGCACATATTTTCCACTCTGCAACCGACACCTTCACTTCATGCATCACAGGGTCTGGCTGTATAATGAAATTCATTACTTTCAGAGGAAATAACTCTGTTTGGTGTCTTTTACACCTCTACCTCTTCTGTTCTTAAACGATTCAGTCATTTAACTGACCATGTGATAAGAAACAGAAATATTTAAGTATTTTAGCCCTGCAACGAACAGATTAAGTGTAAATAATTTGACACTCCACCTGTCTGTTATGGGCAGAAATGAAACAATGTAAAATGAAAAACATAACCCTAATCATAAGTGAATGACGCTAAATGAAAATCCACTTCTATCCGACTTAAAAATACAAATTTAATAATTGACACTAAACTATTTACTATTTAAATTTAACTATATAGTAATTTAATTATATGTAATTTAATTTTATAGTTAAATTACAATTTGTTTATGAAGTGAATCCATTTCGTAGTTGAATCACCAATTGATTCTGTAAACAATTTAATAAATCTGCAAAAAATAAAGGTAATACTGTTTTACCTGGAGTGATAAACCAATATAAAATGTCACCTTTCTTATTATGTTTTTATTAAAAAATAATGTTTAGTTTATTGTCAATTCCCACCAACAAGGAATCGGTTCGTTTTGAAAATATTTAAATGAATATACTGATGTAAACAAAATCCACAAATTAAAACAAAGAAATCTTCAGCTTTAACTACTTCATGTTTCAGTATATTAATGCAGGGTTCAGAGTTAAGTTTAGTTTTTTTTACTTCATTTAAAGTCGCATCAACAGCTCGGTTATTAGCGACTACGGTGGTTTATTGTTACAGTAGGTTTTAACTTGTGAAAATTTCCAGACCCTAGCCAGGAATCAAACCCGGGACCTCTGCATTGTAGACTAGCGCGCAGAGGCTAAACTACACTACCACTAAACGCAGAGGCGGTTTTATTTTTGTTCAGAGTTTAGATTGTTTGAAACAAACTACTTAGTGTGTTTTACATTTTCATTCGAAGAAAGTTATTATTCAGACTTTTATCATCTTTGCTTAAAGTTTATTTAAAAAGACTGATTGCAAAATAATTTTACAATCTTGCGACTTTGTTAATATCTTGAAAATTAGTTATCATCAAAACTAACATCTAAAATTTTGTTTGAAATTTTGTAATGTGACATTGAAGAACGTATTTTTCCGGCATTGTCATTTTCGTAATAAACAAATTAAATTATGGGAACTGTATATAAGTAGTCAAATAATGAAAACAATATGACCTTGACTTACAAATTAACAATTTTGTAAATAGGATATCTATGTAATAGCTGTCATTAAAATCTACCGTCAATGTATAACTTTTTTTAAATTATCGTTCTATTTTTATTAGTGATTTCTAGCAGCTCTATGAAACTCAATGACTATGTAATGGCATAGTGAAAAATTTGACACTTGGATTTCAGTCAAGTCTTTACGTTCCATTGTTCAAAACGTGATTATTCATGTACGTACGTATATTTATGTGTGTGACTGCGCGATCCCGTATTGTTCCTTATAAAGTTAACCAGTGCTTCGATTGAAATACAGAATGTTTCGAGTGAAACACAAAATAACTAAGGATTTCTTAACGAATTCATAGGAGAATTTGAGTTTCAGTTGCATAACCCACCGTAGCCGCTAATGACGTTATAAACTAAAAAGAAATATCTGGTGTGAACACGCACACGACTTTCTCTTGCCAATGGAAATAATGAAAAATATAACCTAAGATTAGTAATAATGCATTAGAAATAAACAAAAAAACTAACCTCAAAAAACATAACTTTATTTTAATCATGAGTTAATGACGCAAAATGAAAATAAACCTTGGCTTAATATGGAAAATCACTCTTTCACGCTAAACTAGGCTATATAGAGAAAAATGTTTTAAACAAAATTTGTAGACCTTTAAATTTTCTATAAATTTTAGTGTACACTTTTGTCGAAAAATGCACACTAACGCCGAAATCTTAAATTTTTTTCAGATTTTCATGGAAGAAAAACAGAAAATCATTAATCACCGCTAAACTAAGCGTAAAAAAAGTTTGGAATAAATGTTGTACGTATTTAAATTCTCTACAACTTTTATTATATAATAAATGTTTGCTCTAAAATGCATATTAAAGCCACAATCTTAAAAAAACAATTTTTTTACGAGAAAACAGCCTTGCCAAGAATTTCAGCATACATGGCGCCTACCCTATCTTGTAGAGAATAACAAAAATGTAGTAAAAGAGGCGATTTTTTTAAAAAATCGTAGAAGCCGTTTTTGAGAAAATCGCAAAAAAGTGAAAAACGAATACAATAGCCTACTTTACGCAAAATAAAATAAATTTTTCATAAAATGATTGTAATTAGGGATGGTCGCTGGATAGAGGTGGTCATTAAGAGAAGTTTACTGTTTGTTGTAGGCAGCTTAGGAGGTGTGGGGAAAAAGTTATGTGACAAATCGAACTTTGTAACTTTGCCTCCAGAAATTTATTTCTGCATTGGTCGATTACGCAAAAGCCTTTTGCTAATATAAATGTTCTAAATAAACGGTAATGTTTTTAAATGTCATCCGTTAGAAACTTTCGACTGCAGTTTATTATTAGCGTCTAAATGATGTCAAGAACAACAATAATAATAATACCACGATACTAAAACATATGTTTAGTTTCACAGCAGTGGTGTTCTTAGATGCTTTTGAATTTAAAATAACTTCATATCATGTCGTTTTTTAATGCCTACTCAATGAACGTTGCAATCTGTTAAATTTAAGAACAATAAGCAACCCTGAAATCCAATGTGATGAGGATGATTTGTATGACATGCACATGAGATGTATACTTTAGTACAAAATCAAGCCAACCGTTCCTGAGAAAGTATGGTTAACTAAACCCCAACCATCAAAGTACAACGTTGACCACTATCTAATAGTAGTATTCAAATTCGTATAAGAGTAATTATACCTTCCTAGGAATTGAACTACGGAACCTTCGTCTCCGAAGATCAGATGTTAACCTGCTGACTTGTCACTACAACTTTACCATTAAACCACGATTTTACCACAAAATCAAACCGATGGGTTTATATCTGTACAATACTTTTACTTTCTCTTACCTATAAGAATATATAGGAAGGAAAGTATTGTTTTGACGTCGATTTTTCGAAATCGAGTTTTCACCGGATCTACACGTTTTCAGATCCCTGAACATAAAAAGCATGTTTTTAGCGATTGGCTTGTGTGTGTGTGTATGTGTGTGTGTGTACGAGCGCGCGCGCGCGTGTGTGTGTGTCGTCTGTCTGTCTGTGTGCGAACAAATTATCTCAAGAACGAAACGTCGTACGAAGTTGAAACTTGAAACTTAAGTTAGATATTACTAGAGGACCCGACACAAACATTTTCATCAAAATCGGTCAACCGAAAGTAATAGTTTATTCGTGGCATATTTTACTTCTTTGCGATTTTGTCAAAAACGGCTCCTACGATTTTTTTTAAATATCGCCTCATTTACTACATGCTCTACAAGATAGGGTAGACGCCATGTCTGCTGAAATTCTTGGAGAGACTGAGCTCTCGTAGAAAAAAATGCTTTTTTAAGATTGCGGCCTTAATATGCATTTTAGCGCAAACATATATATAACATAAGTTGTAGAGAATTTAAAAAACCTACAACTTTTATTTCAAACATTTTTTTGTAGAACGTTTAGTTTAGTGGTAATTAGTAATTTTGTTTATTTTTTCGAGAAAATTATTAAAAAATTGGTGTTTTAGGATTTCAGCCTTAGTATACATTTTACGACAAAAAAATTATATAATAAAATTTATAGGGAATGAAAAGATTACAATTTTTATTTAGCATTTTTCTTTACTGAGCCTCGTTTAACGTGAAATAGTGATTTTCCGTATCTTTAAGCCAAACTGAGGTTGATTTTCATTTTGCATCATTTTTACTCATGATTAATGAAGTTAGTTTTTTGTTTATTTCTAATGTTTTATTATTAATATTAGGTTATATTGTTTAATATTTTCATTGGCAAAAGAAAGTTTTGTGTGTGTTTCACACCAGATTTTAAAAAAAACCGTCGAAGTCGTTTTGGAGAAAACCGTGATAAAGTGAAAAATTGCACAAATAAACCAGTGTTTTCACGGGTTCTGGTAGACTGATATAGCTGAAAATGTTCGTGTCGGATCCCATAGTAACTATGGGATTAAATACAACTGTTGTATCTAACATTATTTCCAAGTTCAACTGACTGATAATTTAATTTATAAACAATTATAAAATTCACGTTTACTGACAAAAATTAAACCCTATTTGAAATAATTCTTACGAAATAAAGATATCATTTTAACGAGTGAAAAAATCAGATAAATAATGTATTTCATAAATTATGAAAAACAATTTTTTTATTTTTCGTTTATTTTAATGAACGTCCTTAAGTATATTGAATAAAAAATTACACACTATTATGGTTTACGATTGTTTACCTCTTGTGTGTTATCAAAGTTGAATGAGAAGCAAACAACGCGGTTTATGCCTACTTATTGATAAAACTCTTAACAGTCACTTGGTTCGTTTCTGTTTGTTATTGATAACTGTACTACATTACGTACAGTAAAATAAAATGTAAAAATTTAAAAATATTCACATCAAAATTCATACATACGAAACGAATTTAAACTAAAAAAAAGTTTCTAAGTATTTAATCACAAGATTTGTAATTTAATAAAAATCAACATTTAAAAATTAACTGTAATAATTATTTAAGAATGAATTTTGTAGAGAAAGAAGCAGTTCAGAACACAATAAATTATTTGGACTTTCATAAAATTTCAGATTTTATGTATTTTTGTTTTGGTCTCAGCCGAAAGGCTGGTTTGAATTTTTAGAGGCTTTATTACGTAAAATGAGGAGTGAGGTAGTTTGCCATTCCCTTCATCACTAAGTGGAAAAGTATGCTTGTCATCATGCCAGGCCCTCTGAAAAACATCTACTTTCCACCCTGCAAATGATAACTTCCTTCATTCACCACAGGGTTTGGCTGTATAATGAAATTCATTACTCTCAGAGGAGATAACTCTGACTAGTATCTTTTACAGCTTTACCTGATCTGTTCTTAAATTCATTAGTCATATATAGACTGATCTAACTACCAGAATACGGTAACAGTAAACCACTTACCAATGTTTATAGTGCTTTCGTATATTTTGTACGCTTCTTCAGTAAATTAAATTTTTTTTAAATATTTTCACATCATAATTTAAAACTTCCTTCTCCAACCATGGTAGATAAGGAATAGTCGATTCTTATATCTAAAACAGTCTTGCCAACTTAATCAATTGTCATATTCAACCTGTGTGTTTATTAATTTTTCCCTGTTACTAAATTTATAAATAGTATAATATTTCTCCAAAATTCAATTTCATTTTGTCTGTCATTTATTTCTAATATTTCTAGATCATTTTTTATACTTGACATAGTATGTTTAATTGTATTAGATCTTCCTACCCGTCTCCTAATATCCTCGTTTCTTACTCGATCTAATCTAGACAAACGACATGCTCTGCGGAAAAAATCCATTTCTAAAGCTTCCAATCGCTGTACATTCCTCTTACTCATCTGCCAACACTCCGCTCCATATGTCGCAATTGGCTCCACAACTGTACTGTAAAGCATCTTTTTTGTCTTCAGGCTAACTTTTGAAGACCACAACAGACCGTTCAGCTTTCGAATTGCTGCCCTTCCCTGACCGATACGACACCTTATATCCTCCTCACACCTGCCGTCCTCTGTGATAAGTGCTCCCAAGTATTTACATTTCGCAAAGTTCCTCACCAAAATGAAGGTCAAAATGACTCAATTATGAAGGGAATTGAGGACAGACAGTTAACATGGTATGGGCACGTTCAGCGAATGAATTCAGATAGATGGCCGAAGAGAGTGTGGGAATACTGTCCAGCGGGAAGACGAAGAAGAGGAAGGCCCAGGGGGAGATGGAGTGAGGGAGTTCGAGGGGCCATGGAGAAAAGGAATTTAAGAGAGAATGACTGGCGGGACAGGAGGCTTTGGAGATCGAAATGCGGGATGCGGAGCAATCTGTAGGAACCCCGCTAAATATAAAAGTAAGTATAGTATGTTTATTTTTGATAATGTGTTCGTTCAGTTATATTGGAGAATTTTTGGTTTCTTTTTTTATAGTTTGAATAGTGTTCTGTAAACCATTTTTGAAAGATCTGGTGGTTTTACCTATATATATTTCATTACATTCATTACATTTAATTTTATATATTTCTCATGAATTAAATTTATTATTTTCTTTATCATTCACACCTGTTTCTATACGGCTGTTGATAATCCTACCTAAGGATGTTTGATAAAAAAAATAATTGGCTGACCATGTGATAAGAAAGAGAACTATTTTTTGTAGCCCTGGAACTAGCAGATCGAGTGCAAATAATTTAACACTACACCTGGCTGTTATGAGCATTCAGATTTTATATAATTATAAACATCCCCTATATTCATTTTCATAATATCATTCAATTTTTTATTTCATTTTTCATTTTATGTTGTCTAAATTTTTATTGTATCCAAGTTTTTTCAGTCATTGTTTTATCATTGATCTAGTTGTATTATCTATAGCTACTATATTTGTATTTCCTTTGTAACTTTGTATGTATTTATTTAAAGTGGACGCTAATGACATTGCAGTTGATGTGATCTTAAATAAATCAATAAATAAAATCAACAATATTGAATAACTCTATCCAGACTTAACGTTAAAAATGTTTTTTTAGCCGCCTCCATAAGCCAGTGTTAATAAATAAAACATTTGATACAACTTTAAATAAAATTTAAAAACTTTCTGAATAGAAATTCGTAAATCTGTCCTAAAGAAAGCGTTCGACAAAGAATTTTGTACACAATAGCGTTTTTATTGTAATAAGCCTCAGGTTGCTTTAAAATGGGGTTTGCTAACATCAATGGATGAAAAAAATAACTATAAAATATTGTAGCATACACTGTAAAACCTACAGTATAAATTCAAAGATTTAAGATCGTTAAAAAAATATAGGTAGTACTTAAGTGACTTACTACAAATCATCAGCCCATTCAATAATATACGTACTGAAATATAATTACCTGTGTTTTTTCAGATTTAAAACCTTCTGCATTGATCACAATAAAATTAGGAGAAGCGTTTCAAAAGTCTAACTTAAAAATATCAATTATCGTTATTCTCCATGTGTCTAATTATATTATTATTTAAAATAAACATACAAATGTTTAGGTTTCTAAATTGAAATAAATTAATTTAACCTTCACTCTTCAAATAAATAATTTATTAATATATAATAATAAATAAGTTATGAAGAATACATACATTATTTATTTACTAAATATGTATTTGATGATTGGATTTAAAATTTCTAAATTCAATTCATGTATTTCCAGTTCAAGTTAATGAAAATAATCTTGGGAACATGAATCAAACCACTTGGGTTATCAAAAACTTGCAGACGGGATTGGTAGATAGAACATTTATGTTGCAAAGTAGGCTACCAATCTAAATTTTTTACATTAGTTCAAATAACATCACATACGTGTAGAGAGGGTAGAAAGGGAAAGAGGGGAAGAGAGAGGGGAAGGGTGAGGAGGGGAGGGGAGGGAGAGACTTTCTTTTAAAAACTACATTTTGACTAAAAGAAATCGTAATATATGTGAGTTCATTCTAAATCTAGATATAATTTTTTCACGATTGCTATACTTTCTTACGTCTCTACTATAAATAGACTCATTTACTATAAAAAAAATTAATAGTTGCATGATCAATAATGACATAAAATAGTTACATTTGCAGATATCACATGACAGTTTAATTATAGGTATTAAAATTATTTTAAAGAAACACACAAATGTTTAGGCTTCTAAATTGAAATAAATTCGTTTAACCTTCACTCTTCAAATAAATAAGTTATGAAGAATACGTACATTATTTATTTACTAAATGTATTTAAAGATTGGATTTAAAAATTCTAAATTCAATTCATGTATTTCCAATTAATAGAATTAAAAAACATAATATATTTTATTTTTACATGCTAATAAACTTGTAAGTCTCCTTTTATTAGGTAAAAAAGATTCATGACCCGGTTATAGAAAAGAACGAGAGGTGCTACTTCATAATATTTTAAAATAAAAATTTTTGTACAATAAAATTGTAATATAGTGTCCACATAATGTCAACTGATTTTCAATATTTGATCAATTTATTTCTTTTACTAGAAAAATGTATATGTATATAATCAGACCCGAATGAGAAATATAAAAAATGTTAAGAGAAAAAAATTGTTATCCCTGAATTTTATCAAAAAACCTTATCAAAGAAGACAACATAACTTAACAACAACGTAACTTCAACATTTTTGATATTTCTAAAACAGTTTTTTACTAATAAATTTAAAAAAATTATAAAACTTATTAATTTTTTTAAAAATTCCATGACCAGGAATTCTGGAAATATTGACACAGTATAAACTGTTGTTTTTAGTACTATAAATCAATTTAGTCATTAATGTCAAAACTGTTGATGAGAATTTAGATAAAATACTACAATAAATTTTAATATGAGTTAAATGTAATGTTTACTAACAGTAGAATTACTTTTTTTAGTTTCTTTAACACAAAGCGTTGAATTTCTTAGCATCTGTGAGCTTAGTACAAGACTTTTTTACTAAGTATTCTCTAATAAATTTAAATTTAGTGATTTAAAAGTGTTACAGCATTTTGAAATAAATATTAAAGAAATTTTATTCAAAATTTCTAATGACTAAATCATGTTAAATAGACTTATTTCTAAAAAATTCCGTAAGGTAGTATCTCTAGAAAGCCTATGTACTCTTAACATCTGGGCAAGAGAAAGAAATATCGGGTCACCTACCTTCAATTGTTTGGCGCAAGTGGAGTACAAATTGTACCAATCTTTGGTCCTGGGGGATTAAACAGAACATACCCTCACAAGAACCGGTCTAAGGGCTGTCATTTTATGGTAGCACGTCTTTGGATCACACAGGTTGAATTAGGGTGGAGCTGTGGCAGCACAATGTGTCCTTTGGGCTTAAGTGCTTTCAACCCGCCAATATATCTACCTGTCGATCTATAACTTGTAGGTGAAAATAAATATATGGGTCATTCATAAAACTAAGAATTTTTATTTCCATCAGTTTTGTTTTACAGTGAATATAGAACTATTTGCTACAAATTGTGGTTAATAATAAATATGGCAAATACAATTTGTGTTACTGATGTAAAGATATGGTATGTTAATAGGTAGTATAAGATTATTTGAATATTTAATTTTTTTTAAATATTAAATTGTTTAAAAATAAATTAAAATTTGTACATAGAATGGTTAAAAACCAACATATATTTTTTCTACTGTATTGTAATTATTTCAATTATAGTACGACTGCAACAACCAAAAAAAAAAATAGCTTTGAGATTAAAATCAAAATAAAAGCTAATCTTTAGCAGATAAAATCCAGTTATATCTTAGTTACAAACATTATATAAGAAATCTTACTGAATTATATTTATGATAGATAAAGAATAATAATGCTAATCAATAGTACTGCATATAACCAAGTTTTTAACCCTTGTTAACCCTTTTAACCCTCTTGTTAACCCTTCCTATCTAATTCATATAAACAGATCTAAGGCAATATTTAGAAATGTATACCGTAATCTGAACTGTTAAGTTACAAAGAATATTAAGTTAAAAGTTATATGCCCTGGCTTACGGAAGTGAAATTTGGACTACAGGTTCAAGAGAGTAAAAGTGCAGGCAGCAACAATAAGATTCCATCGGTTAGTCTGACTGAGAAGAGGATAGAAGAATATTCCAGAAAAACTGGGAGTCCTTGCACTGAATACTAAAATCAGTGAGTACATAAGGATATGGAGGGATTATTCAACGGATGCTACCAGTAAGAATCCTTCTTTAAGCACTGAGTTACCAACCTGAGGAAAATAGAAGTGTGGATAGGCCTTGGAGTTGACTGTCAGTTACTGTTTTCTGATTTTTAAGAACAAAAACAGGCATGTTTGATGGATGATCAGAAGAAAAAAGCTAATTATTATTTAATAATGTGGGAATGAAAAACTTCGCCCATAACAGGCAGGTGGAGTGTCCAATTATTTGCACTCGATCTGCTAGTTTCAGGGCAAAAAATAAAATTTTAGGACTAAAAAATAGTTCTGTTTCTTATCAGCCATGGTCAGCCTATGACTGAACTATTGAACAGAAGAGGTAGAGGTGTAAAAACATTAGTCAGAGTTATCTCTTCTGAAAGTAATGAATTTATAGCATTTGCAGGGTGCAGAGTAGATGCTTTTCGAAGGGCCTGGCATGCTGATAAGTACAGGCTACTTTTGTACTCAGTGAGGAAGGCAAATGTAAACCACCTCTCTCCTTGTTTTACTTAGTAAAACCTCTAGAGGGTCGAACCAGCCTTTTGGCTGTTGACCTAAACAATGAAAAACGTATAATTGGTTTTGCTTTATTTAATGAATTATTTTTATTAATGATGAAATGTCTAAGTAAATTTGGATTATGAATGAATTTTAAGTTCATGACACTTTTCTGCCACTCTTAAAACTTAAAAATTATTGGTAATTCACTGAATTAATGTTTTGGAGGGGGTGTTAAGAAGTTTTATTTAATAGTATATACAATCAAAACTTTAAAAGTTTACTCACAATTAACAGAAAAAATAATCTTTCTATCAATTGATGATATAAATTTTGAGTCTCATGAGAAAAACTATTTTGAAATAGGTTTCGAATGTGTTGAATAATAATAGTATTAATTTAGACGTATTCAACTGGTGTTGAATTTAAATTGTAAATTATTAATTTAATATTATTATTATTAATAATAAAATTTAAAAATTGTAAAATGAAAAGATGTAGTGTTATGAGAAGTGGAATCGTTTTTAACATAAAAAAATTTATCTGTGGTTATTTTCGAGTTATGATGTTAACATTTTTCTTATTTCCTGTGAATTACATTAAAAAATAAAAAAAAATTGTGTATTTATCTAATAAATATTTATATATTAATATTTAATAGTTATCGTATCCTTTTTTTGTAAAAATTAGGCATAATTATGTTTTTAAAATTCCGGTCATAAAATTGATGTGATAATACAAATGAATAGATTAAAATTTATTAAGTAAACTTATATAATGTAATCTACAACGAGAGCTTTTATAAATAATCTTTGTACTTACTCGATAGTTGTGTTGCGTATGTTTCCTAATCGGCTGCAACTTGAATACTGTTTGAAATACAAGCGGTGCAAGTGAAATGTTTAAAACTTCTACACAACTCTTCATGTCGTGTATTCTGAAAAACTCTGCGCGCGCATCTTTGATAAACAAATCGAACGCATGACTTGTCTGTCAAATGTTCAGACTTCTGGACCATCGCATTATGTGGTTTTTCATTCTGATATTAAAATTTCATTGTACATATTTTTTTTTAAATTTAAGTATCCAATAAAAATGCTATAGAATGTCTCATTGCCGTAGTGGTTAGCACTATTCTACAATGTAAAAGATTCCGGGTTTGTTTCCCGGCTTGGGTTTCGAAATTATTACAAATAAGTTAAAACCCACTGTTCCAGTTGCAAAAACCAAAGGAGTTGCTAATGACCGAACTATTGGTGCAACTTATTATTTTTTATAAAAGGCACGTAAAACTACATAAATTTATTAAAGAAGAAAACTTGTATTTCGATTTTTGTTTTGTTGGAGTACTTTTCCTAACGTTTCTTTCTTTGATTCTTCTCCAGTAATCCTTCAATTTTTGTGATCTCTTCTGGCGTTCTTCTTTGGAATACACGACTTTACATGACTTTTTTTCTGGTGCAACTTTATATAAATAGAAAAAGATAAAATTCATCTATTGCTTTTATATTTTTTTAATTTATTGATCATCGACTGTCGTCGTTACCTCTATCTTTCTATTGTTACAGTAGTGCCGCGGTTATCCGAGACCCGACTAACCGAGTTCTTAGTTAACCGAGGTAGTCCCAAAAAATTCCGCTTAATTAATGAATATTTTTATTTTATTTTTTTGCCTATAACGGGCAGGTGGAGTGTTAAATTAATTGCACCCAATCTGTTGGTTCCAAGGCAAGAAAAAATAGTTCTGTTTCTTATCACATAGTCAGCCAATTTATGACTGAACTATTTTAGATCAGAACACGTAGAGATGTAAAAGACACTAGTCAGAGTTATCTCCTCTGAGAATATTATATTTCACTATACAGCCAGATCCTGTGGTGGATGAAGTGAAGCGGTCATTTTTGTAGGGTGGAAAGTGGGTGCTTTTTGGAGAGCTTGGCATGCTGATAAGCATACCCTTTCAACTCGGTGAGGAAGGCAATAGTAAACCACCTCAATCCTCGTTTTTACTTAGTAAAACCTCTAGAGGTTTAACCCAGCTTTTCGGCAGTTGACCTAAACAACACATTTTATTTTCATTTGTACATCAACAACCAATTGTAATAGAATTTTTATTGGAGTAGAACCCATAGTACTTTTTAATTTGTGTAGTACTTTTTAAATTGAAAAGATAATGATAAACCACTTTTCTACTCGAATTGTTCAACAAAATCTCTAGCGGATTCAAATCTTTAGCTACTAAACAAAAAATTAACCAATTTTTTGTGACAATGAAATTTGTATGTACGAAAACAGATTAAAGAGAATTCTTAAACTTGAAATAATAATCATCAATATAACCCTATCTGTAGTTCGGATTCAAATTAGTCGTTTACAAAAACACCATCTTTATAATTATTTTTAATGTAAACCAAATTGAAAATTATAATTACAAATACAGACTAACTTCTATAACTCGAACGTCTATAATTTCGATTCTTCTATATCTCGATTGATTTCAGTTCTCTTCAACCTTAAATGCATTTGTCATGTAAAAATTCATTTATAACTCGAATTCCGCAATCTCTCTAAGTCGAACTATTTATTTCGTTTCTTTTGAGAAAAATATGTACATAGTTCTCAAAAAAGCGTTTTTCGTCTTTTGAAAAATGTAGGTACAGTGCTGCTTCTTTCATTAAAAGAGGATATGTTCGATCATAAAAGGGTACAGACCCTCAAAGTCATCTGGATGCCTTTGTATAGGTATAACAGCCGTAAACCTAACAATCAATTACTTTGAATCGACGAATCTTTGATCGACCACAGAAAAATAGAACTAGTCTGTCGGTACAATGTACCATATTCAGTATGTACTGTGCACTTAAAATAGCGTAATTTTGGAATACTGTGTGCAATATGTAATATACTTAACATTGTAGCCAATAGCTATTACATACAGTAACGTACAGTACTGTATTACGAAATTACTCATGTGCAATAGGCCTATATATTTAACTTATTTTAAACTACTGTATTAACCTATGTAGATTGTTTTATTTTTGTTAATTTTTAATTACTGCTTTGTTGTTACTTTTCCATAACTCGAAATATTTGTAACTCGAATTTCCCCCAACCCTTGAGAATTTGAGTAATAGAAGTTCGACTGTAAAATACAGGGTGATTCTAAATTATGGTAAAATATTTTAGTACTGATGGTAGAGCTAAAAATAAGAAAAAAAAAGTTCATATAAACATAAATGTCTGCAAAAGTTTCATTAGCGAGTTACAGCTAGCAAAAAATTTCACCCCGATTTCAGTTCCCCTGGTGAAATACAGTGATACTTAATTTTTGGGGGGTTATTTTTTGCCACAAATAAGGTGGATTTATATGCAAAATCACCTAAAAATTGAATAAAACCAATCTGGAACTGTGGTGTTAACAGTTTTTGAGAAAAAGGGTGTATATGGAAAAAATCTTAGTAGAAAAACAGTCTTCTAGCTTGATGCCCAATAACTTTGTTAAATGACCAGTGAACAAAGTATTTTTCCTAATAAAATTTGTAAAAAATTTAATTCTGAAAGCAATATGTAAGCAATGTAAACTAAATGTAGCCTAAATAAAAGTTTAATGAACTGGACTCTTATGTCCAATGTGTAGTACACTACACAGCAATACTTTGCCGTTTTATGAGAAGGGAACAAATTATAAAAAGCATTATGTTTCTGTATGAAAAGTTTTATTTTTATATGAAATAAACATAAATCTAAATGCATTAAAATCATACCAAAAGACTAAAATGATTTCTTATTTTTAGCTCTACAATCATGTACTAAACTATTTTACTATAATTTAGAACCACCAGTATAATATGGTAAATAAATGCAAAAATATACGTATAGTAGCAGTAAAGTGTTGGTGTGGATATTACCTATTTAGTACATGAAAATCCTTTTCCAAAATGCATAGGCCTTTTATGTCTCAGTACACAAATCCCATTATTGTTCATGTTTCTGTACATAATATATATTATTTAGTCCTAATTCTGAAGGTAAACTTATAAACTTTTTAATTTATTTTAAAGAGAATAAGATAATTTAAATAGCCATGTTCTTGATTACAATGACAATAGAGCGAGCTACACAATCCACATGAGTATAATGTTGTTTACCTCATGTTGTTTTTTTCCATTATCACTTTGGACGTTTGTCTAACAGCTTATTTAAGTCGTACGTGAAGCATTTTTGATGTTTAGCCAAATTGGTTCGTACCAACTGTCCATGCTCTTAGTTTCACTGTAAATAAAAATTTCAGCTCTTTTAGACTAACGACTTAGCACTTCTGTAATTTAAAAAAAATTGAGAGCAACAAAATTAACAACAGCTTCCCCAAGAATTTCAGCAGACATGGCGCCTACTCTATCTTGTAGAGCGTAAAAATTTATTAAATTAGGCGATTTTTTAAAAAAATCGTAGGAACAGTTTTTGAGAAAATCGCTAAAAAGAGAAAAATTACACGAATAAACTACTACTTCCGGTTGACTGATTTTGATGAAAATGTTCATGTTGGGTCCTCTAGTGGTACCTAACTTAATTTTTAAGTTTCAACTTCGTACGATGATCCGTTCTTGAGATATTTTGTTCACACGCAGACTAATCGCTAAAAACATGTTGCGTTCAGGGGGTCTGAAACCGTGTATATCCGGTGTAAACACGATTTCAAAAAATCGACATGAAAATAATACTTTCCTTCCAATACATTCATACAGGCAAGAAAAAGTGAAAAAAATGAAAACGCATAATGAACATTGAAGTCAGCACTGGGAAATTCCATTCCTTCCAAAATTTTTAACATTCAGTAAAGAAAATTTTTAAAGTAATAAAACATTTACATCAAACTCGTACAATTCAATCGTTGTTGACGATTATTGAAATGTAACGTTGTATTTACACGTAATTTCATTATCTTGTGTTTGTGTTCTTTTAAAACTAAAAGTGAATTGAATTTATTATCTTTCTTAGAATCTATTGAACCATTCAAATGATACGATTTAAATTTCTTTAACGGAAAGCGTTAAAAGAATTTTATTTTAAAAGAATTGAAGAATCTAATTTATCCGGATCTAATTTCGGATAGTAACATTCGGTATTTATTGTCGGTAAGCGTAATTAACACGAATTTATTACTTCAATAAATTTATATTATTTCTTCATTGCCTGATTACTTTACCATCGGTACTTAATTCTTATTATTAATATGAAATGATTTATTACCGCTTTTATTTGTCTAGGTAATAGAAATTTAAAGTAGTAATGACTCATAGTTTCCCTCTGAATAAATGAGGTTGGTATAGATTAATAAATTTTTTTGTTATTTTGAAATTATATAAATTATTTTATATGATTAGTCATTATCAAGTTAGGAAATGGGAAGGTTTTACTACTGCACAGAACGCAAAAAGGAGACTGACCAGGCATTCGCTTGGACTGGCAAAGCAAATTGTGCAAAAACCTCGACCAGAACAGCCTGACATTCTTCATTTAAATTCTTAGTATGGTATAGTATCCATACTTATAAGAAAACTGATTTCTTATCCATCAACCATTTGCTCTTTAATTTAACAAAAAAGAAAAACAAATAAAAAAAATCTGGTGTGAAACACTCACACAACTTTCTCTTGCCAATGCAAATAATTTAAACAATATAACCTAACATTAGTAATAAAACATTAGAAATAAACAAAAAACTAACCTCAATAAACATAACCTAATTTTAATCATGAATGGAAGACGCAAAATGAAAATCGACCTCAGTTTGGCTTAAAAATACGGAAAATCATTCGTTCACGCTAAACTAGGCTCTGTAGAGAAGAATGCTATAAATAAAAGTTGTAGATCTTTTAACTTCCTATAAATTCGATTATATACACTTTTGTCATAAAATGCATACTAAGGCCGAAATTTTAAAAAAATCGATTTTTCACACGTTTTCGTGAGAAAAAAACAGAAAATCGCTAATTACTGCTAAACTAAGCGTTATACAAAAAAATATTTGAAATAAAAGTTGTAGAATTTTAAATTCTCTACAACTTTTATTATATAAATTTTTGCGCTAAAATTTATATTACAGCCGTAATCTTAAAAAAACAATTTCTTTAAGTGAAAACAGCCTCACTAAGAATTTCAGCAAACATGGCGCCTACCCTATCTTGTAGAGAATACAAAAAAAATAGTAAAACATGCGATTTTAAACAAAATCGTAGGACCAGTTTTTGAAAAAATCGCAAAAAAGTGAAAAATGACACGAATAAACTGCTACTTCCGGTTGACCGATTTTGATGAAAATATTCGTGTCGGGTCCGGTAGTGGTATGTAACTTAAGTTTTAAGTTTCAAGTTCGTACGATGTTCCGTTCTTGAGATATTCTGTATACACACACACACACACACACACACACACACACACACACACACACACACACACACACACACAGACAGACACACAGACACACACACACACACACACACACAGACCAATCGCTAAAAACATGTTTTTTGGGTTCAGGGGGTCTGAAAACGTGTAGATCCGGTGAAAACTCGATTTCGAAAAATCAACATGAAAACAATACTTTCCTTCCTATATATTCATATAGGCAAGAGAAAGTAATTAATATGACAGCAATTCTAACATAATTTGGTTCATACTTTGAACATAAATTTGGATAAATTGATAGACTTTAAGATAATAAATTATAAAAAATAGGAATAATTAAAATAACTTAATATACAAGCTTAATGTTGTTGTTTAGGTCAGACTGGTTTGTACCTCTAGAGGCTTTACTAAGTAAAACGAGGAGTGAGGTGGTTTACATTTGCTTTTCTCACTGAGTTGAAAGAGTGTGCTTTTCAGCATGCCAGGCCTTCTTAATAGCCCCTACTTTGCACCTGCAAATGACACCTTCACTTCATTCACCACAGGGTCTGGCTGTATAGTGAAAGTCATTACTTTCAGAGGAGATAACTCTGACTAGTGTCGTTTACACCTTTACCTCTTCTGTTCTTAAATTGTTCAGTCATATAATCATCTAGCCATGTGATAAAAAATAGAACTTTTTTTGTAGCCTTGGAACAAGCAGATCGAGTGCAAATTTGTTTAACACTCCATCTGCCCGTTATGGGAAAACGAGCTAATATAATGATATAAAATGAACTGAACTGTTTACTTTCTCGTACCCTATATGAATAAAGGAAAGGAAAGTATTATTTTCATATAAATTTTTCGAAATTGAGTTTCACCGGATTTACACGTTTTTAAGCCCCTGAACTAAAAACAAACATGTTTTTAGCAATTGGTGTGTGTGTGTGTGCGTGTGCGTTTAGAACAAAATAAATCAAGAACGGAATAGTATACTAAGTTAAAATTTGAAACTTAAGTTAAGTACCGCTAGAAGACCCAACAAAGACATTTTTATCAAAATCGGTCAACCGGAAGCAGTAGTTTATTCGTGCGATTTTTCACTTTTTTGCAATTTTCTCAAAAACGGCTCCTATAAACAATGTTACAATATGAAATGTTCATGTTATGTTGTGTGTTCCCTGTCATGTACTTCGTTTTCCGTTTGATATTTTATGTTAGTTCAGCGATTCAATGTTCATATGGTTCTCCCACCCCCTTTAAATTTATTAATTAAAACTTCTAAGAAAATTTTATTCATTAGTTTTCTTTTTTGTAATTTTTTTTACAAGTTGCTATTCTGATGCAGGATCACCTTTAATTTTTTCGAGTTGAATTTTTATATGGCTGGAGAAAAGATTATTCACGAATTGTATGAATGAGAATACACATAAAGGTGCGTGTACAGTAGATTTATTTCACCTTGAAATAAGTTATAAACTTGTCATTTTTCACGTGACATGATAACGTAATCAAACAAAACTAATACTTAGACTTAATGATACTTAACAAATTACTCTACTGATATTACCAGCTGTTCGTTTCTCTCCGATAACTTTTTCAACCGTCTTTTCAGTTTTCCCTGGTAGATAAAATCCTAATTTTAAAAAACTAACTTCAGTAGAACTTTTAATAATTATAGAATTTTTTTCATAATATTCTCACTTTCGTCTCGTTGAATACTAGGTTACTTGGCTCTGAGAGGTTTCAATAATTTTGGGGTTATAAATATCAAAGGGGCTAGTTAGACCGTTGAAAAACATGAAACATGGAAGTTTCACATTTAATCAAAAGGAGGCTCGTCAGTAAACCAAATGGCGAGAAGTTGAATATTAAAAGACAAATAAAATATCAATAAGAATTTCGACAAAGAGGTAAAATCTAAAAAATTAAAATCACTTCGATAATTTTTGATTCAGATTTGAAAAATGAGGTCATCAAGCAGATACAGATTACTTCCGAATTAAAACGAAGATTCAAAATGTTTTGGTCGCATTTTTTACGGTAAGGACTCAAAATTCTCAGCTCGAAAAGCTGGTGATTTCCAAACTTTTCAAACTGGTATAGTTTCGACACAAAAAAACCTCTGTAAAACTGCACCACTTCCTGGAGACCAAAAATTGATAAAGCAAAGCATCGGTATAGTAAATCTTTAAGAAAGCAGGTCATACAACCAAATTATTAATTTTCATTTTTTTACGTGTTGCGATCATTTGGAAAAGAAGTAACGATGGGCGAAGGAAAATTTTCACGTTTATCTTAAATAAAGTTGATAGAAATAAGTCCAGTAGCTGTTGAGACCGTACTCGACAAAATACCTCTCAACCTTTTAAATATAGGAAAGAATTTTATAGTGCGTCACGAAAGAAGTCCGTTCTGTTTCAAGATCTCTATATTAAAAACAAACGAACTTAAAAATTTGAACGCTACACCAAATTAAAGCTTGTTCTTTCCTGCGTTGTTTGGTTTGACTTTATTTTATTTAAAATTAGTGGGAGGTACAGCAATTTACGCACAAAAGTACCCAGTTATTTTAGTCACCCCACTTTGCCTTTTTGTTTGTAGATCAACCAGGGTCTAACATAAAAATATTTTTAATTTTATTTTAGTACCAAATGTGTGTACGTTGTAATCTGTTCAATTTATGAATAATAAGCAACCCCATGACCCCCATGAGATGAGGTGTAGCCTTGTACAGACTCAGACCGATCATTTCCGAGAGAGTTCGATTAATTGAACCCAACTATCAAAGTACACCGGTAATACTATCAAATCCGGACAAAAGTAACTAATTATTTTAAAAAGATTTGAACCACGGAACCTTGATCTCTGAAAATCAGCTGACTCGAGGTGATTTACCACTAAGACAACCTCGTGTTTTAAGTTAAACCTGTGTTTAGGTGTTTCTCTATAAAAACCTTGGGTGGTTAGGTTAACTAAGCCCGGTGGTTTATTATAATAAAAATGTAATCAGAGAGTTTTAGTTTCGTATCAATGTGTTGTCTCCAGAAGATAAAGTTGAATACGTCGGTTGAACAACTTAAATTAAAAAGGGGCATTCAGATTGTTGTGAAATTTGAAATAAAGATAGTAGCACACTTGTAAATTTTTTTTGGTTTTTTCTGTTATTCCTCCCCCCCCCCACCCTTCATAATCTTTTAACATTTTGTGAATATTTTGTGTGCAGTCTTACAGTATTTTTAACAAAAAAAAACGGGAAAATATTTAAAAAAATCCTACACCAATATGCTTCAAGTTACGGTTAAATACAAGTAGGGTAAATACATTGCTTTTTCTCAATATTGTTTCTGTATGTAATAATGAAATAAAAACTCATTGAGTAGGCTACATGAAATCATTAAATAAATTATCACTAAATTAATTTAACATAATTGAATTAAATATTATTAAATAATATAATAATTGTCAACAAACAGTTTAAGGTTAACTTGAAAAATATTGATACATGATTTTTTAAAATATTTTCCCGTTTTTATCGTTAAAAATACTGTAAGAATACCTACATACGAAATATCCACAAAATGTGAAAAATTATGCGGGTGGGGGGGGGATAACAGAAAAAAACCTTTTTTTAATTTAGATTGAAAAGCTGAATTTTTTAAATGTTTTATTTTGCAGCCGTGCCGAAGAGTTGGATTCCGTATAATTAAATTTCATAAATTTAATATTAGGGCTCTCTGCAAAAATAATTCAACACCAGTAAATAATTTCCACATCTAGTTTTACTGAAAAGTAAACTTAATATCGAAAATTTCAGTTCTTTTAATCTAAACATAATTATTAAATTCATGTATTAAAAAATATACTTTAATTGTTTTGATAACAGAGGTAGATTGATCAATTTTGTGGATTTAATTTACAGTGTCAAGATAAAGTACTACGCAGGAGAAACTTAAAAAGTTATACTAAGTACATGCACATTTAATTTATGTTGATAAATTAAAAATTTAAGTACTTGCAATGAGACTTAAAAGATTAAGTACCTGTTCATATTTTAAAGTGTGCAATAAAAGGCAAAACAATTTTTTAAATATAATTAAAAACGCGATCACTAGGTGTACCGTAGTATTTTTATCTCTTATCAAACCACACCAGTTATCTGCGTGAGAGGAATCGTTAAAATAATAAGGTCGTTTTTTTAATATTTAAAGATATTTCTGATAGTTTCAGTTCAAGATAAAAATAGTTATCAATACACTTTTTACTGTGGATATGCCTACTCTTCCTAACATCTTGATAGCAACCTTTGGTGATGACACCAGTTTTTGTAAATCCATATGACTCATAATGTTGTTCTGAACCATAAACATCACGTCAACCAAATTTCGATAAGGCGTAAGAAATTTTAGTTTTCTATTTTTTTATTTATTCAAATAAAAACAGAATAACTTAACAGAAAGGGTCGTAAAAATAGAAAGAAGATTTTAAGGACTTGAATAGGTAAAAAATAGGTATATTTTAGTCTACTATTATCTAATAACCAAGTTTTTTAAAGATATTGACCCAGTAACAGATGTGATGAGAAAAAAGAGTTTTATACTATGGTCATTTACTAAAAACACCAAAAACACGAATTTTAAGACAAATAATTGAAAAACAAAGCACACTAACAACCCTAACAAGTTGGATAAAAAAAATGACAGAAGATATGCAGGAATTAGAAATAACATAACAAGATTTCACAAATAAAACAGCGAAAACAAAAATACTTAACGATAAAAATACACTATTTAAATTTAAAGAGGAAACAAGAAGAAAAAGGGTTTATTCGGATGAGGAAAGAAAAAAAAGATCTGAAAATATGAAGTGATACTGGGTAAAGAGTAAAGCAGCTTAGAAAAACAACTCCAAATTTTTAAGTGATTTTAAGTGATCCCATGTAACCGTAAAAGTTAAAAAAAAATCTGGAGTGAAACACTCACTCGACTTTCTCTTACAAAAGGCTTAATATGTTTCCGGTGAAAACTCGTTCTCGAAAAATCGACATGAAAACAATACCTACTTTCCTTCCTATTATTTATATAGGCAAGAGAAAGTAAAATTGTAAAAGCATTGGTAAACGGCTTCGTTCTCGATACGTTACTTAATGGAGTAATAACTGAAATGTAACGAAGAAGAATTTGTGATATAGACTAGGTTTGTAATGAATCAAATTTTCATAACTAATCAAACAATCTTTTAAAAGTTCATTACATCAACAAAGTCTTTAGTATTAAAAATGCTCGGAAAATGGAATCAATAAATTATCCATATTAATTAGTCTACTGAAAAAACCATTGCCACTGGAATAGATAATGCTTAATATAATTACAAACATGTAATCGATAATTTTTATTTACTATTATAATTTTAATTTTATCCTACGTACAGTTCGAAGAAATTACTGAAATGTTATTTTTAAAATGTAATATCATAAAAATATGTAAGAAAAATAAAGAGAGGTTATCATAAAATGATATGCAGTTTTATTGCTTATTTTGTAATACTTTGGTCATTATTTTTTTATAAAATGTTATCATTATCAATGATATTAAAATAGGAAGTCAATAAAATTGTTCAAAGTTAATACTGTTTCAATAGTATATTAATTCAAAATGCATGTTTTAAAATACAAAATTTTTACATTCAGAAGAACGAGTCATAGGTTGTTCTCCGGATGTTTTTCTTCCTGTTTCAATTTTCTTTCGTCACGTTTCTCTAAGCGTCGTACGAGGTTTTAAAATACCTAAAAATGATTTTTTGCCCATAACAGGTAGGTAGAGTATTAAATTATTTGCATTCAATCTGGTAGTTCCAGGGCTACAAAAATTAGTTCTGTTTTTTATCACATGGTCAGCGAATTGTATGACTGAACTATTTAAGAACAGAAGAGGTAGAAATGTAAAATACACTGGTCAGAGTTTTCTCCTCAGAGAGGAATGAATTTACAACCAATGAAAAAAAGCCAGACCCTTCGGTGAATGAAGTGAAGGTGTCATTTGCAGGGTGGAAAGTAGATGATTTCAAAGAGCCTAGCATGCTGATAAGCATACTTTTCCACTCAGTGAGGAAAGCATGGTATACTATCTCACTCCTCGTTTTAATAAGTAAAGCCTCTAGAGTTTCAAACCAGCCTTTCGGCTAATGACCTAAACAACAAAATAATATTTAATGAGTTTTGGCGCAAAAAACTTTTTTGTGTAAAATAAGGAACAAATTCTGCAAACATCTGTTGATCTAGTAAAATTTGCTTGCAACCCTAATCCAGCTCGAAGTATAACGAATGGTGTAATGGACAGCTCGTCGGGCGTCTTTGTCATTTCTTCATAACTAATTTTCATCTGTCATTCGTCATCGTCGCAATAGCATTAATGTACAAAACAGTCAGCCGTAAAACAAAAACCTCTCATGTATGACCCTGATTTTTTTTATTCTTAAAATTATCTTAGAATATATTAATGCTTCTCTCAAAATTTATAACAACCTACCAGTTCATTAAAAATATCATACAGTTTTAAAAATAAACTTTAATAGTTGCCTGCCCTTAAATACCTAACTTAATCGAAATTCTAGAATAACAAAAAATAATAATAAAAAATATTTCTGTCAGGTTCTAGAGTTCTTTTGGTAACGTGCTCGCCTCTCTCATGCGGTCCTGGGTTCGAATCCCACTCAGGCACGGCATATTTTCATACGTTACAAAAAATCATTTCATCCTCCATTGTACAAAACATTTGTCTTCCATTTGTCTTCGCTCATGACCGTTGTAGTTGATGCGACGTTAAATAAATTTTAGAAAAAAAAGAAAGAGTTCTCCTAACGAAAGGTAAACAAACACATTACAATATCACACCATAAAAAAAGAGCTAATTATTATCTAAATAGAAAACCGACCCTTCTCAGGTAGCCGTCACAATAATAGGCCTATATACGATCCCTAACCATTTATACAACTATATTTCTAATAATGTTTTAGAAAATAACCCGACTTATCAACTATTATTATTTATCTTAACTCTTCTAAAAACTCAGTCCTGATAGAGAAATCTGAAACAAACACTTTCCCCTTAGATATTGTCACATTATTGTACTGTACTATATTATTTTTTGTGAAGTTTATTTTATAATTTTGAAAATTTAGTCTTTTCCAGAATGCAGGCTATGTTTACTTTTTATGAGCATCGTTTTATTACCTTTTTCATTGTTGTAAAGTACTCGTACTTCGTTAAAATAAGTAGGCTACTTTCCTTGTTGTGTGTCAATCTAATACTGTAATTATTACTTCGTGTATTCAGGGAAATCAATTAAAATATCAAGGATAAAACAAACATATAAGTACACAGGCTTGTATCTTTTATTATAATGAATTTTTAACCACTGAAATTGACCTGTTTTCTGTGTGTTTCTCAGAAGACAGGCTGACTTGCTGGTGAATCGTATTTTATGTACTAAATTATTTATTATTTTTGATAAAATTTATATTCTGTAAAATTATAATTTCTGTAATTAAGTAGCAAATTGAATTATATTATGATCAATGCTACAATACAAATTAGCTTTTTCTATGCATAGGCTTACTGTATAAAACTGGATGAACTAAATAAGATAATGATGTAATTTAAAATACGAATATAATCTAGTTTTCAGTGTATTTTCCTACTAAACGAGGAAGTTATTTACCTAACATAATTAATATATTAATTTTGTAGTAGTATGTGTTAAAAATCAAGAGGTCTTTAAATTAAACACAACGTCGAAAAGTATTTAAGTGTAATACCAACGTTTTTCATTATATTACCGTATTTACATTTTTACTCTAGAGAGGTAATTTTTTGTAGGAAGATTAACTGTCTGACTGACCAGGTCAGAACATTCCTTGTTGTGTATTACCTGGGCTCCCAAATTGGCAATGGTTTCGACACCATTGGTTTCTCAGCACCATAATATAGTTATGGGCTTCAGTAGCCTGCAGATGTATCTACCAATTTCTACGTCCTTATATAAATTACTAGATCAGAACATAGCAGTTAATCTTCCAAGAGCAGCTCTACTTTGATTTATATGGTCTACGATATCTCCCTCACCAGTTCCTTCTGAAGAAAAAATTAACCCGAGCTATTTGAACCTAACATTAGGTATTTTTCAAAATCCAATCAACATCAATTTAATCCTGAAATTCGTAGCGTGTTGTCACTCTTTGGAGATGAATCGTAAAAGTCCGTTAAAAATTTGAAAACACTCATAATTAACAAAAAAATGTGAAAACACTCCATCATTTTATTAACTAACGATCATATTGATGTTAACCTAACATAAAATATTACAAAACGTTCCTCGGTGTAGGTATATAACAAATAAATAAAAAAATAATACTGTAATACAATATTAATTTTTATTATTGTGTCCAGATTTAAATCACTGATCGGTTACGACATGAATACACTTAAAGAAGTACTAGTTGTGCTGCTTTCTAACTCGCTTACCTTGTACTTATTTACAGATGGATAGTGTAGGTACTTATTTATTTACTCGGACTTAAATAAAAATGATTGTATACCACAAATGATTGATTACACTATGTGTGTGTACATCTTTACATAATTATACACATCCAAATATATATATTCGTATACACCGGTGCCCCACGGAATTTGAACCATAGGGAAATAACATTGATTTTAATTACTTTGTTAATATTTTTTTCACACGAATAAATTAACACTTGTTATAATCAGGAATCATTAGAAAATGTTTAGACCTTTTAAAAAATATCAATTTTGATACATTTTAAGCTGGAATAGCTCTGGAACTAGCAGATCGGCGGCAAATAATTTAACACTTCACCTGCCCGTTATGGACAAATATTATGTTTTTATAGTATATAAATATTTTCTTTTACATACGCCGCTACACTGAAAAGGTGGTAAAAAATAAAAATTGCGCTAGCATACAAAGCGGAAGGCCCTGAATCGATTCCCTGTTATGGTCTGGGATAATTACACGTTAAAACTCACTGATTCTGTACCATAACCAATAGTTGTCGATAATAACCAAAGTAGTTGATGTGATTTTAAATAAACGTAAAAACAGGGTTAGACCAGCCCATTGGTGTAGTGGTCAGCGCAATTGGTTTCTATGCCAGGGGTCCCAGGTTCAATTCCCGGTCAGCTCTGGCATTTTTTCATCTTTATATCACCTTATATCATTAACAAACGCCCAAGTTGTGCCTTATGTAAGCATCATCGCACAATATTTTTTGTTAATCTTTTAATTTTTAAACATTTTCTTTGAAAATTTACAAAAACAATTTCAGCAGTTTTTCAAAATGACTAATAAATATAAAAAATCTATTCAAAAGTTTTTGATAATCAACTACTTATGTTTATTTCACAACAGTAGGTAATTAAATAAAGATATGTTTACATATTAATTTATACTTCTTTACAGAAAAATAGATAGATAAAATATGACCTAAATACAAACGATTCTATTACAAGTTATTACAGATAAAATACAGGATATAATACAAACTTACTACTGCAAAAATAATGAGAGTAGACCTAATGTAAACTATGAAACACTGTTCAAAGCAACCGACTAGTTCGTAATAATTGCTTTTTGAACTAATTTCTTTGTCAACAATAAAAAGTTAAAGAAACATCATAATACAAAATTCATTATCGCATGTTACGTGTATCAACTGCTTATGTAATTGTGTACTTAAGACATTGAAAATTCAGCAGTACTTTGTTATACCAATTTTCTTCACTCAAAATAGATTTTTGAAGCAGTGGGACAAATAAATCGATTCGATTATTTCTATAGTTTGATAGGAATAATATCTAACTATTACTGTAGTAATATACGTCCTGCCGGACGCACTAGCCTTTGTTTTTGATTTTTTGGTATAGAATGTAAGGATTCTGTACGTTCCATGTAAGGTCTAATAAGTTCTTTTTGCTGCCTCCGAAGCGTATTGGTAGCGCCCTGGACAACCACGCGGAAGTCCCGGATTCGATTCCCGGCTAGAGTCTGGAAATTATAACAAGTCACAACCTAACGTTCCATAACCCACTGTAGTCGCTAATGACCAAGCTGTTGATGCGACTTTAAATAAATAAATAAAAAAAGTTCTTTTTATTAATACTGATTCTCGATTTTCCTTATAGTATCAGTATTTATTAATCTGTAAATTCTTTGCTCTTCTGGATTCTTTCTTCTTTCATTAGTTGTTCCTCTGGATTTTAAAAACGATGTCGCCAATCCGTTGGAGTAAACTCATGTATAATTATAGAGATTTTAATATTTTTAATTTTTTTATTTTGTAATGGTTGGAAACATAGTTTTCTCAGTAAAACTTTTATTTCTATGCATAAATATTTATTTAAAAAAATACCGAACTGTAAATGGGTTAGCAAAGATTTACAGATTCCCAGATTTTTCAAAATAATATAATTTTATTCAAAATAATATAATTTTTTTCCAAAATGAAAAAAATATTGTAAAACAGCACTACTTTTTTCTTTCAGATTTAAGAATGCCATAAAGTGGTTACAAACCTGACCGGGTTCGATTCCCGGTCAGTTCTAGCCTTTTTACTTTCTCTTGCCTATATGGATATATAGGAAGGAAAGTATTGTTTTTATGTCGATTTTTCAAAATCGAATTTTCACCGCATATACACGTTTTCAGACCCCCTGACCCCAAAAACATGTTTTTAGTGATTGGTCTGTTTGTCAACAGAATGTCTCATTAACGGAACATCTTACAAAATTGAAACTTGAAATTTAAGTTAGGTACCCTAGAGGACCCTACATGAACATTTTCATTAAGATCGGTCAACCAGAAGTAGTAGTTTTAAAAGAGCCCAGCTCTTTTATCGAGCAGTTAGTAATTGGACAGTTTGAAGTAAAGTACTCAGTAGGCCTACTTAAACAGTGTCCATAAAAAGTAAATGCTATTAGGGAGTTGTATCAACTGTGGAAGTTAGAACTCGTAATTATTCGAAAATTCAGAGATTAATATTTTAGAATTAGTAAAGCTGTAACTACAAATTTTTTTATTAGAGTATATTTTTATAGTTTCTGAAAATAATTTTTAAATGACATTCATAATTCTTTAATTTTACATTTTTTTTATTTTGAATATTATCAAAATACATATAAATATTATAAAATAAATAAATTTCATAATCACATCATAAATATCATAATTTATCATAAATAGCATAAATATCTTGAATAAATAGTATTTTTATTAATAATAATATAACAAAAATTTGAAAATATTTAATTTTCTGCAACATTATTCCACACTAATATGAAAATAACAAGACAAAAGTATTATCACTTCTTCAAAATCTAGGTCAAGATTTATAAAAAATAAGAAATATTACTTACATTCCTATTAGAAGAAAGTAAAAACGTTTTTGTAAAAATTATTGTGTTCATTCTTTTATGATGAAGAAAAGGGCAACTCTTTTTCTTACTTGGTTATTCATTTTTAACTACAGTTTCCTAACAAGCGTATACATGAAGTGAATTACTAACAAGCACAGTTAAGTAGTTCTTGTTGTTAAAATCTTCCAGGATAATGCAGAGTACCTAAAAACACACATTTTTTTACAATGTCAAGTAAAAAGAAAATATTGACTTTAGCTGGTAAACTAAGCATTCTGGATAAAAGTTGGTATACAGTTTCCTCTGTCTTTCTCTCTACATAAGCAGCCTCCTCTAAATTCTTGAAATGTTTTAACATAAGCAGCCCCCTCTAAATTTTTGAAATGATTTTTTTGAGAATGGCCTGTACATTAATTTAAATTCTTTGATTATGATCTATCGAATAACAATTATGGTCTAATAAAAAATATAATTAATAAATCAAAATGCAGTCTAAAATAAAAATCAGATGGTATAAACAAACATATGGAGAATATATTTTCTACTACATAATTTTAACTTATAATGTAGTAATATGTATCATCATCATCATCATCATCATGGACTAGGCTTCTAGAGCCTATTCCCGATGTCCATCGTTTCCTCAGCCTTCCAACATCTCTTCTTCCATCCTGCCTCAATTTCCATACCTGCAGAGGAAGACGATCAGCCTGTGGCTGTTGGTAGACCTGCTATCAGGTGCCGCCCCTGGCGATGGGGTAAGCTCGCCAGTCATGACTGGAGGGTACTAGGGAAATAATATACCCAAGGTGGACAAAAACCAGCTGATGACAAATGGTCAATGGCTCTGAAGGTGGAAGAGGAAGTTCTTTCTCAACAGTGGAGTAGGCGGCACATCTGATCATACTTCACACAGGGCTCATAACTCGGCTGGAGGACATCTCAAATTACTGGCAAGTGATCACAGCAAGCCACGGTTTAATTTTATTACCTACTATGACTATTTTATAACCTACCACTTAACCTCATGGAGATCATTATTTACGGAGCTTCAATTGCTTACAGTTCCTTCTTTGTACATCTTTAAAGTTTTTTTTGTTTTTTTTTTGCATCTAGGAGACTCCAAAGGGAGTATAGGACATGTCAAGATAAAACTGATAAAGGAAAGTTTATCACCAATGATACTTTCATCACTTACCACCAAAAAATTGTTTCTGCTACTGCTTACTTCAGTAGGCTTGTCATGAACCCCATTGAATCAAATATCACACAAAATAAAAAATAAAAAAGTCAAACACAAAGATAAATTCATCACTTACCAATAATTTGTTCCCGCTACTGCTTAACTCAGTAGGCTTGTCATGAACCCCTTTGTATCAAATAGTACACAATATTTGTTTAATTAGAAGTTAAATACTTTTCAACCAAAACTATTTAGAAAGGAATTCGTGCACTCTGTAAAATGTTTCATCAATCAAATATTGTTTTAGCTTTTTTTTAAAATGACTTAAATTGTCACAACTTTTTAAACCTTGTGGCAATTTATTGATGTATTTTCTACCTGCATAAGTTGGTTTTAGTTCAAACAATTTAGTGTTGCGATTAGCAACATAATAATCGATTATGTTTCTTGTGTAGTGGTTGTGAATATCTAAATTCTGTAAAAGGTATTTTTCTTTACATACATTATCACTTCAAAAATGTACCAAGAAGGAACTGTGAGCAATTGCAGCTCTTTAAATAATGATCTGCATGAGGTAAGGTGGTTGACTCCCATCATACACCTGACAGCTTTTTTCTGTATTTTAAAAACTCTTTCCATGTTACACTGTGATGAATTACCCCATACTAAGTGATAATGTATGTAAACCAAAATACCTTTTTACAGAATTCAAATGCCCACAACCTCTATATAAGAAACAGAAGTGATTACTATATTGCTAATTATAATTATTATAGTTATTATTTATTTACAACACTAAATTGTTTGAACAAAAACCTACTTTTGCAGTAGAAAATACATCAATAAATTGCCACAAGCTTTAAAAAGTTTTGATAATTTAAGTTCGTTTAAAAAAAAGCTAAATAGTACTTGATTGATTAAATAGTTTTGGTTGTAAAACATATAAACTTCTAATATTAAACGTTGAGGCAAATTGGGTATTATTGTAGATTTACATGCTTATTGAAGTAAGTTAGTAACAATAAATTTTATTGGTAATGAATTCAACATATTGCTAAAATTTAGTTAGGTTTATCAGTTTTATCTTGCCATGTCTTATACTCCCTATTGGAGTCTCAAGAATGCAGTAAATATAATTTAAAAAAAAACACATATTCTGACACTACCAATGAAGCAAAACGGTCAACACAATCCATTCACTAACTACAGTACTTCTATTTGCACAAATCTCTGATCAAGGTTGAGTCTGAAATATGCAAGCATATTAAAATAAAAGCATATAAAAAAAAGATTATTTACTAATGGATAAATAGATTTACATAAATTCACAATTTTTTTTTTATTAACATTGATCTTACAACATTTGCATTAAAATATTTTTAAAATAATCTGACTTCATCTTGAATAATACCCAACTTTTACAATGTTTAAAAGACAACTCAAAAATGCCTCAGTAAACTTGATAATGCAATATTATAATTTTTTTATTTTCTTCCTTTAGAAGTAGAAGAGTTGTTTAACAGCTGGTTTTCAGAGATGAAGGTTCGTGGTTCAAATCGTAGTAAAGGTAAGTAGTTAATGTTAGACCGATTTGAATATTAGACAGTGGTTACTAGTGTACATTGATGATTAGGTTTAATTAACCACACACTCGATGACATGCTTAGTTGAGACTACTGTTCAAATGGACGTAAGTACAATTACTAACTGTTCTGAACACATTACAGTGATATTTTCAGGCCAAATCTCTCCTTCCTCACTCTCTTTCCTTATCTTTACTTTTATACTATTTCTATTGATGTTATAACTTTTATCGCTCGGTATAAAAGCAGTGTGACATAATGTTATAAATTTAGACATACAGTATTACTAATTGAATTTATTATTATAATTATACTTTAAATTATCTGTTTAATAATATTCATAATAACATTGCTGGTTAGTTTTCGCTAATGTATTGTATAGGTTATGGTATAACAATAATAATCACAAAATAAATATAGTATAATATAATATCGTTTTTAGTTTTCTATTTTTAAATAAATTCTTTTGTCTTGCATATTATTGTTTGTTTTGTTTTTCATTTGTACATGTAATTATATAATAGCATATTATTTTTTTTATAAAAATGTCTTAGTAGTTTAATTAGTATTTAAGTAACTAATATGTGTATTTACTAACACTAATAGATTACCGTAGTAGTTGCAGTAGTATAATGAACAAAGAAACACTGAATTGATCTATCCTTGAACATGAGGAATCATAGTTGGGTGGATTAATTTTCCCACCACGAATTAAAATAAAATAGTTTTTAGATTATCAAAGTATAAGGAAATTAATATTTATTTTGTATTGATATTTTCTTGTAAGTAATGGGAAATAAATAAATAAATATAAATATAATACACAATTTACTTTTGTTTGCAAAGGAACGTTAGCTAAATGTTTTCATCATGAATTGTAGTTCCAAACTCTAATAAGAAATGCATGGCCAATACTACTCAATAGTCTCAACTAACTATGTAATCAAGTCTACTTTCTCAGGAATGGTCGGCCTGGGTCTGTACAAGACTACATCTCATTTGTACTTCCTACCATCCTCATCTTATTGGGTATGGGGTTGGGTATTGTTTTTAATTGAGCAGGTTGCAACGTTCATTTAGATATAAAAAAGAGAAACAGAAATTTTCAAAATAATTTTTAAGCAGCAAATATAACCTAAATGGAACCGACATACAAAACTTAACGTTTCTAGGTGTTGTGTAGTGGGAACACTGATAGCATCTGAAAAAATGATGTAAAAAATGTATCTGAAAAATTAAGTATTTATTTTCCACCTTGTTTTAAAAAAAAACTTGTAAAATTGGAATCACATGTGAGGTATAGTGATGTAGTGCAGTGTTAAAGTTAACTGAACAAATGCCATTTTAGAGAAACACTTTATTTTTCAAATGCTGTCAGTGTTGCCACCATGCACCACTAGGCCTTGTAGTTCTGCAGATATTGTGATATGTGAGTCAGTCGGTGAGTAAAATTTCATATTTATTTGTGTATTAAAATGTGAAAGTACTCACTGTCTTATAACTAATTATCTAACTTCCCGAACACAAATTCAAAGAGCTGAAATTCTGCACATTTGTTTCTTAAGGATTGAACAGAAAACTAATGCATTTTTTTTCAATTATTTGCTTCTAAGAAGTAAAAACAGGTAGACTTGTCCAGTATCACATGTGTTAAGCAACACATTCTATTTCTATACCTTCCTGAAGAGGTAACATTCCAAAAATTAGTATGTGGGATATCTTAGAAATATACAGCTTCTTTTACACTGAACATCATTAGGAGAGTAATTGCTGTACAAATTGACACTCTGAAAACTCCTACACACTACAAAAAACTTGTTATACAAGACACGATTTGAACCTATGTTTAAAAATGTTATAAAAAGTGACTTTTCCAAAGAAGGGAGTTTTAATTTAAAAAATTGTCTCTTCTACTAATGGAAAAGTTTAAATTTCTTGTAAAATATTGACAAATTAATACTTCTCCCTCCTATTTTTTTGTATTTTGACTAAGATGTAAACCAAAGCATTCGCTTTCTAACCATTTGCACTTATGGTTTTAAAGGTCTAATGCAATAAATATTATTTTTCTACCTTCCCAAAGAGCTGTAATTATAAAAATTAACAATAGTATTTACAAAATGATATCTACGAAAAGTGAAGCGAATTGGTAAAAATGAGAAATGCATCAAGCCAGTTTATTTAATGCACCTCTCTGAGACTGAATTATATTACATGAAAATTGATGATATCATAATGTGCTAAAGATTATTTTTTTCAGTTAAGCTGCTTTGGTTAACCAGTGTTAATATAAATTTTTTAGGTTGTTTTGTACTCAATTTTTAATTTTCATGTTGCACATAATTTGTGTGCAATATTTTCAATGCTATTGTCTCAATAAACAGCTGTGTTTAATAGAAACATCAAAAGAATGAATGAAACTAAAAAATCTCTTTCATGAGACGCATCTCATGACTGGTGGCAATTTTTAAAAAGGCTTACCTTTGACCTATGGCAAAACCATTAGTGATTTATACATCTACTTTTTAAGAGGAATCAAATGACATTATTTTTGTATCCAAATTACAACTTTAATTTCTTGACTTCTGGTTATGAGCCACTTCCGGTCGAAAGGAGAACTTCAAACCCAATTTAGGCCCACTAACTGTTTGTGAACATTAAAGATCCCAAAATCGTTTGTTGGTATCTCTTGCAGTTTCTGACATTTGGGTGTGACAGACGGACAAAGGAAAATGATGGATGACAATTTAAAAAATTGCCACCAACAGATATTTGAATTTTGTGATGATAACAAAACCAAAAAATTTAACCATACATAAAAATAAGTGATGGAAAATCTTGGATTCAAAGAAAAACATTTTTACAATAAGATTGAATTTAGAAGAACAATAATTTAAACATTCCCACATAATATCCAAAATTGTGAAAATTAAATTCTCTAAGAAATCATTTAAATAAAAATATGTTAACCTCTGTCACCGTCACCCCTTTTGATTAAGTACTGTGCTGCTGGCTATCAAAGCTTCCGACATAGCGACAGAGGGAGCCGTCAATAGTTCCGAGAGGGAAGGTAGGCTTGTGGCGGAGTACCGACAGAGGCCTTTGTCATCAAGGCCAAGACGAATGACCGCCCTCTACCACAGCACTCTTGGCAACTATATAAAGAGCACTACACTGAGCCAAGAGATTCAATTCCAATCCAGACAACAGACAAGACGTCAACCATCGGCACATGGCTACCGGGCTCCAGCAAAGACTAATCGACAACCCCGCAAGACAGAAGATGATGCTCCCGCTCACCAACTCATCACTGTAAGCCGTCGACCGGACCGTCAACGCCCGCTGACGTGAGCGATGCCCACAGCAGTCCCTTGACCGAGCCTTACGCCCACCGGATCCGACGAATCAGCCATCGACACACTACTGCAAGGAAAGAAGATGATGTCTCTGCTGGACGACAACACACCGTGTCCCCAAGGCTCAACCGCCACGACGACTACGACCAACGCTTCCCATCAAGATGACCACCGCTTAAATGGCCCTTTTCAGGGCCACCAAAAAGTAAAGGTTTCAACTCGCCACTTAATGTCGCCATCCAGTGACAGCTCTTTAAATATTTCTGATTAATCCTTGTCATTGAACTTTCAATAAAAAAACAGCTGTATTAAATTTCAGCTTTAACATTTACTCAAGTATTAACTGACGTAAAGAATGAATGTAATCATAGTTACTCTAGAAAATGAATATTCTTCCTAATGCACAACACAAATGTTCTTAAGCTCTTCAATGAGTGTATATTAATATAAGTAGGTTTAAAATAGTCCTGATGAAGGTCAGCTGAAGAGAAATTTATAATGAACCCCTCTAGTAAACACACTGATTGAGTGAACAGAGGATATCCTAATATAAAAACCGCGTTATCACAACCAATCATCAGCTTTGTAATAATCTAATCCAACCTTAACTACATCACCTTTTATTATGTTGTCAATTTACAAAGCAACAATTCCACTCAATACAAATAGAACATCAATATAAATCTTCAGTTTTGTGTTTAAAACTCAAGGATTGATTTTTCAATCAATTTTTTGTTTACAATAAAAAAATCTAGTTTCATGCTATTATATTTAATGAAAACTGATACAATAATCTGAATTATTATAACTGTAAATGAATGGTACAGGGGTAGAATGAGGAATATCAGTTTAATATAAATTCTCATGAAACAAATTTTAAGATTTGAACAATAGTAAACATGATTTTAATAAGTTGTTTGGACATAATTTTACGTTAACATAGTAATCATAGTGTTCTTAACATATTGGCAACAAATCAATGTTATTACACTTATCACTTTTTTATAAATTAAAAAAAAGTTACCCTAAGTACCTCACTTACCGGACAAAAAAAGAGGAATGTCAGCTGCATCCACTTTCTTGATTAAATTATTGGTATAGGTAGATATGTGTTAATAAAATAGGTAACTACAGTTTTCATAAACAAGATTTTTATTCTGTTTACACCTTTATCCTACAATTATAGTTTCAGGGCTACAAAAAATAGTTCTGTTTCTTATCAAGTGATCAGCCAATTATATGACTGAACTATTTAAGAAAAGAAGAGGTAGAGGTGTAAAAGACACTAGTAATAAATTTCATTATACAGCCAGACCCTGTGGAGAAAGAAGTGAAGGTATCATTTGCAGGGTGCGAAGCAGATGCTTTTCAGAGGGCCTGGCATGCTGATAAGCATACGCTACTTTTGTACTGAGTGTGGAAGGCAAATTTAAATCACCTCACTCGTCATTTTACTTAGTAAAGCCTCTAGACGTTCAAACCAGCTTTTCGGCTGATGACCTAAACAACAATACTACAGTATGTACAATGTATCCATTTTTGGGTACCCGAATGAAATGTTAATTCAACTGAAAATATTGCCCTAAAGGTTTCATACGATACAGGCATATTTTTGCATTTTTCAGTACATAAACCATGCATTTTTGTAATAGTAAGTAAATAGAAAACAGGGGGGAATAGAAACAAACAAGGGTACTTATCATGTTTGACACAATGACTATACCCCCTTGTTAACCTGTGATGCATGGACATTCCTCTTTCTTTGCCTGTATAGAAAATCTTTATTACTGTTTAATTCATGACTATTCTCCTTATTGACCAATATGAATACTGCATTTTATAGTTCCTAATATCAGCCACCTGATGGTGTTATAAACAAATTTTAAATTTTTTTGATATCCTACTTCTTCCCCTGTACCATTCAAATCATTTACATGAAACCATTTTATTTTTTTAAAAAGAATCAAACAATTTTACAAAATATAAACAGGTTCAAAGCAAACTTTTGTTTCTTGTACATGCTTGGTTACAAAAAAACCACCATCCATATTAGATATAATGTGAAAAATAGTTTGATGTAAAACACAAATAAAAAAATTTAATTTGTTATGGCCCATTCCCACAATGCTAGTTTACCAGCTACTACTACTAGCAGCTGCCTACTACTACTTTATATAGGTGACAGTTCCCACAGAGCTAGTTAATTAATGCTAGTGCTCTGCAGACATACGTGAGTTGTGTTGTCTACTGCTTACTAGCAACTAGCAACGTTTCCAAACATTCACACCAAGCTAGTTTACTAGTGCTATTCGATCACATGACCTTTTCTTTCCTACTAGCACTAGGCTAGTAAAATCAAACATGTTCAAACATTTCATTTACATAAAACTCAACTCCCTCTTGATGTAGTAGTACTCCTTCTAGCTCAGCCCTTTGGTGTAGTGGTTAGTGCAACTGGCTTCTGTACCGGGATCTCGGGTTCGATTCTCAGTCAGTTCAGGTATTTTTTCATCCCTCATCTTCATCTATCATCCTTCAGTCTGTATTAGCAGTAATTCCGAAACAGTCAAACGTAAAACCAAAAAAAAAAATCCCTCTTGGTACCCACGGAGTTGAGTGTCTTAATAATTCAACGTATTAACATGCGATCATACTTAAAATGCCAATCAGGAGACAATGGTACAGGTTTAAACCAGCCCACCAGCAATTGCAAAATTAAACCAAATCCTACCTATTAGACTATACATTACTAGAAAACACTGTGCATCAAAGGAACGATAACATAGATAAAATAAACAATTCTAGTAATTTACATCTCAGAAGATTACATCTACTACACATTAAATATTTGGTAAATATATTTAAATCACAATATTGTAAACATAAAATTCAACAATTCTTTTCATAAATACAGATAAACTAAACCATGTTTCAGTTCCTTTCTCTAAATCTTGTTAAAAACAGTAGTAATTTACATCTCAGAAGATTACATCTACACATTAAATATTTTGTGAATATAATTTAAATCACAATATTGTAAACATAAAATTCAACAATTCTTTTCAAAAATAAAGATATTTTAAACCATGTTTTAGTTCCTTTCTCTATATCTTGTTAAAAATACCTAACAAACTTAAACTGGCAGTACAAAAAGTGAGGAAAATGTACAATATATGTTTTATGTCAGCAGGAACTTAATTATCTACCTGAAGACAGAAGTTTTAAGAAAAAACATTAGTGTTCACAAATTTAAATAATGCATTCCAAGAATAAATTAACTATTTTTGAAACCAGTACATTTAATATTCTAAATAAAACTTTCACACAATTCAATGTAATAAAATCCATAATAATTTTGAGAAAATTATTAACTCTTCTGCACAAGAATTTGGAGTTACCAATTAATGAGCTTATTTAGTAAGCATAATAATAAACTTCAGTAATATAAAGGTACATAAAGTAATAAAACAAAACAAATATTACGAAACTATTTTATTGTTTCTAATTATCAATTAAATTAAAAAATAAAATTATACAATACAATAAATCTAATAAATTTTCATACAAAATAATGACGCTGATGATGTTATTATTAAAATACAAACTTCTTCAGCCACATTAAAGTAGTTATACCACATAAACTGTACCTGAAAAAAATAGATACATTTTAGAAAATTGTGTGAAAAAATTAACTAATATAGTCTATGAAAATGAGAGTGAATAGTAGTCGTTCCAAGGGAGGTGGAGAATTTTTGCAGTTGTCAAATCAAGAGAAAAGGTGGCGGATTCAAAAATCCGCCACCTAGGCAGTTGTGGCCTCCTGGGGACTAGATGAGGACAGCTCAATTGAATCCAACACTACTTCCCTATTGTGGAGAATCCCTAGAGAGAATATGAGTTTTTCTCACCACCTTCGATACAAAAAAAAGGCCTGTTTAAAAAGTATCAGACTTTAATTTTGAATGCGCAAACATTAGATGACATATATTAGATATGTTTTGATGACATGTCAGGAGTACTCTTATATTTTTCCAGCCGGCATATTAAGTCAGTCTTGTTTAACTTGTCTCAAACAGTGTTGTGCATACGTGTCCGATGTTGAACTGTATTAAAAAGAGGGAACGAATTGATCAGTGCTACAACATTAAATTCTGCTACTAACTTTATGATAATCAAGCTGAAACTATTCGAAAGATTCAAAAAGATTATAAAGAGGATGCTGTGAGTGTAATGCACGTAAAAGAATGGTATAATCGATTGTAAAATGGGCAAGCATCCATCAATAGTGAACCGTGTTTTAGCGGACCTCTTCCACCAGTAAAAATAAATAAACAATTGCAAAAGTTGAGCCTGTTGAACTCGTAGATCAAAGTTCAACTGTTTGTGAAATTGCAAAAGAAGTTGGAATAAGTGTCAAATCCACTCATTCCATCCTAACTGAGAATTTGCTCATGAGAAGATTTGCTGCCAAATTTGTGCCAAACCTTAACACAAAAGAACTAAAAGAGCTTCGTTGGAAGTTGCGCTAGACAGGTTAGACTGCATAAAGAGTGATAGTGAATTCTTGATCACTATAATAATGTTGATGAAATGTGGCTACGTGGTCATGATTTGGAAACCAAGATATATTATTATAAATAACACAATGGGAACATTTTTCACCCCATGACCAAAAAAAGCATGACAGGTGCGCAGCAATGTGAAGGTCATGCTAACTGTTTTATTTTGACAGTAGAGGTGTTGTACACCATGAATATGCTTCTCAGGGTAAAACTGTTACTAAAGAATTCTACCAAGAAGTCCTCCAATGTCTTCATGATGCTGAACAATGTAAGCAAGAAGATTTTTGGACAACAGGAACATGGCAGCTTCATCACGACAACTTGAAAATTTGGATATTGGAAGAAGATAATATCAAGGACTTAAATAAACACAAGCTAGTCTTACAACTATAGTAATTACTAAAATAATAGTCTCACAACAGTAGACTGTGGCCCCTGAATTTTTTTTGATAAATGTAAAATTGCACCTTTCAGGTACAATGTTTAACATATCATTTATAAAAATAATTTGTACCTTACACATTATTTCTCTACAACTGTCAATAATCCTCATCATAAATAATTGAATCGCCGACAACAAGGAGTGTACTGTAATCCCATATCACTAAAGAATACAATAAATTTATAGTTTGTAAGTAAAAATTTACCACCATTAACAATTTTCTTACCATGTAATAATATATGACATATGTTCATTACGAAGTGCTACATTTGTCTGTCCACCTATTGGGCCACCAGTCACTGTACTTTCTTCTGTTGCATCCAGAAGAACTGGTAATGTGTTTGTTCTCTTAGCCATTTTTGCAATATCTCTGATATAAAAACAAAATATATTTCATTAGTACAAATATCATTATTCATAAAAATACATTTCAAATTTTGCAGCTGCTGCAGCTGTTTAGGTCATCAGTCGAAAGGCTGGTTTGGACTTCTAAAGGCTTTACTAAGTAAAACGAGGAGTTAGATGGTTTACAATTACCTTCCTCACTGAATGGAAAAGTATACTTATCAGCATGTCAGGTCAAAAGCATCTACTTTCCACCCTGCAAATGACATTGCCACTTCATTTACCCCAGGGTCTGGCTGTATAATGAAATTCATTACTCTGTGTCTTTTGCACCTTTACCTCTTCTGTTCTTAAATGGTTCAGTCAAATAATTGGCTGAACATGTGATAAGAAACAGAACTATTTTTTGTAGCCCTGGAACTAGCAGATCGAGTGAAAATAATTTAACACTCCGCCTGCCTCATATGGGCAAAAGCTGCTGCTATGAGCATTTATAACACCATGCTTGTTTTTGAACTGAATGATAAATTAACAAGTTACACTGTAAAAAATAAGGGGGTCAGATGATGTTGCTATTTCTTCAACCCTTTTTACACTCCATTTTTCCAATTCCATTTTTACTTTATCATGCCCTAAATAAATATACCAAATTAAAGCATTGTTTTCATGTTAATTTTGTGAAATCAAGTTTTTACTGGAAATACACAAGCCTCATGAATGGTTTAGGACACATAATTTGTATCTTAAATAACTTAAGATATTATATCTAAAATACCAAAGCCTACATTTAGGATAAGGTTGGTAAAACAATAATTTTTTTACTAATTTCTTAAATTAAAAAGAGAGAAATTCAAACAACATTCATGAATATATCGTACAAGACACTTAGAGATAAGACTTTTTATCAAATGGTGGGCCTAACCTATATTCTTCCAAACTTTTATAACTATTGATATCTGTATTTTCACATTATTGGATGTATATTTTTGACCATTTATAAGTACAGTATTTGTTTTAATAATATTTTAAATAAATACCCCATAAATATCCAAAATTTAATAGTCATTTAACTACAACAAAATTATTCTTTTTTTTATAAGAAACTGTATTAATAAAATATAATAACCAAATTTTATAACATAACTGAAATAAAATACAATTAAGCTTGAATATTTAAATACAGGTAGAGTCCAATGATTCCCACTTATTGAAAGTAATGTCTTTATACATAATTTAAAATATACATGATCAAAGAAAATAAATATTTTTATTTTAAATGTTAAATTTTTATTTTGTTTTTGGTTTTACATCTGACTGTTTTGCAAATACTGCTAATGCAGATGGTGAGAAGGAAAGATAGATGAAGATGAGCGATGAAAAAATGCCAGAGCTGATCATGAATCGAATCGGGACACAACCGTACAAGCCAAATTGCACTAACAATACACTAACGAGCCGGCCATTAATGAAGAACTTTTTTGGAAATATAGTATATTTTTTATCAAACAATTAATTTCAAAACACCAGATCTTGATTCCATGAACAATATAGTCTTCTCAGCAATGGGAACAGCGTGTTAAAACTTAATGATAAAAATTACCGAGTTAAATAATAAGCATACATATTTTTTACTGTACCTATAATGAAAAACACGTAGATTTGGTTTACTTTCTGGAACAAAAGTACCCCTCTTTTCTTGTGCTCGAACTACTCCAACTAATTCAACTTCATCTTCAATTTGACCTTCTTTTCTTTTACTTGCCATTGTAATTGACGTAGGAACCCAACCACGGTTGATTAATATTCGTTCTCTGTTAAAAGAAACACCATTTTTACTCATATTAATGACAAATGTATTATGACACAAAAACAGTTCATATTACAGTAAAATCTCTCTATTGTGGAAATCTCTCTGTAGCGGCATTGTTCACTGACCCTGACCCTTTCGTATACTATGATAATGTATTTAACTCTCTTTATAGCGGCACAAAAATCTTTCTATAGTAGCTAAACAATATCTTCAGGATATGAATTTAGATGATTTAGATGTAGGGGCAGAAAATGACTTAGTCACTTCAGCAGATGTTGGCGATGATGCAATAATCGAAAATGTCAGCCCAAAACAAGGAACAAAGTGAAGATGACGATAAAATGGAAACAGAAATAGTGCCAGCTTCAAGTAAACAGACACTAGACGCTATTCATATTGTTTCCACGTACTGTCATTGCCACAATGTAGATGAAAATTTACAAGTTTTAAACATTGAAAATAAGATTGAAGACATGTTTTACAACTTGAAAACCAAACAAATAAAATGTACAATTTATGTTACGAAATGATATGTACTTTACAGTCATTGTTTCCTTAATAACAAAAAAATATATACTGTACTGTGTTTTTTGTGTTTGAGTAGCCTATGTTTTATGAGATTTTAATTGTATGCATGCCTATTACTGTTCAGTGAAAATGAGTTTCAGTGCTAATTAATTTTAGGCTATCTATTATGGTATGTACAGTATGAATGATTATTGAAAAAAGTTCAATATGAAAAGTGAAATTCTATTGTTCAAAATTAGTGACACAAATCTAATAAAACCAGCTCTTTACATCCAAATTTCTCTTTAACTTAATGACCCACATTTTACACAAGTAATTTAAATATCTCATTGTATTGAAGTAATCTACTGTATTAAACATTCATCATAAAGTAATCTATTCAGTACTTCTTCAAAGTAAACTTATTGCTTACACCATTCACATATGTATATGAGTTTTTAGTACAGAAAAATTAGTACTCCAACTTCCCCTCACCATTAATTACTCGCTCTCTCTATAACGGAACTCTCTTCATAGCAGCGGAACCTTGCAGTCCCTTCAATTTCACTATAGAGATTTTATTGTATTATAATAGTTTTTAACAAACCTAGAGAGAAAATGGCTGAAACATTCATGGCTAAATTTTTGTTCACTTTGATGTGAAATCAAAATAGCCAAACCACTATTCTGATAACAAAAGTATTGTATTTTGAAATTAAGCAGCTACATTATCAACTTTTCATTTCCTGCAGTTTTGCGTAGACATAATAACTAGCCTACACAAATAAGGTTCTGCTGTATTAGAATATAGAAAACTGAACTTCAGAAAATTTGTTATTAAGTGGTTCAACAAAAAAACTGAAGCATTTGCTACCTGATGCTTTGTGCCAAATGGAAGGGGAGAGTAACTCCTCCAAATAAATATTATTTCTATACATCGTCATCACATAATAGGAATCATTATCATCTCCAATCAACAACGTCAACGTCATATCCAATTTCAACAACTTTGTGTTTCAGATGTTCATTCACAGTTCATCAAGTTTAGTTTGGATATATATACTTTTTTTTCTTCACGGTTTATAGTCTTTTTGAAACACACTACTGAGAGTGGTTTATATTTTAATTCTAAGGACATTACTCAGATTTTTCTCATCTGGCTTAAAGTTTTTGTATTAATAAAATGATTTCAAAACATACACTGTTACAAAACAAATTCTATAAAATATTTATAAATTTCATATAAATAAAATTTCATACCCAGTGTCTGACAGAATGAATGGTGTAATTACATTATGTCCAGCAACTTTCTTAGATCCGGGTGAAAATATTCCACTTTGCGATGCAGCTTCTCCTTTGTTAATTAAAGACCGTGGTCCAAGAAATAATTCTTGCGAGTGATCAAACTTTCCTTTAACATTTACTTTTCTGTACTCAAGTGTAGATAATTCGGAAAGACTTAACATGTAAAAAAAGAACATAATGTAGTTAAAAAATTAATGGGAAACATTATACACAACAAAATATATATTAAAAAAGTATAAACTCAAAAATTCATAAAACACCACAAGTTGTGTAAACTAAATGATTAGATATTTCCCTTTTGTCTAAATAAAAATAGGTCAGCTAGTCAAGAGACAAAACCTATTAGATAAAATAAATTAAAATACTTAGTACATTTTACTAATATTCAGTTATGAATAAATCTTTAAAAATACATTCTGCAGCTTGTAATCAATCTTTATGTGGTACCAGAAGTTTTCACTTTACTTTTTTGTTGCTTAAATTTTCCTTCCATCAACTATTCTACTTTTCCACAATAACAAGCTCTGTTGTATCTACAACCACGTATTTTAAAACTTAATGAGAAACATACCTAATATGTTTTTCACGGTTAATGAGCTCTGCGTTTCACAAGTGTAAACCAATCAGAACGTTTGCCAGTATTATCAGATTGTAACTGACAAACATTACATGCGCATAAGAGCTGCTATAGTTCAGTTGTGTCTTGCATTTCGTACTGAACACATCGATTATAGAGCGCGTTAAAATGCAATTCTTTATAATATAGTCAGCTGGTTGTATGTTTATAGGTTATAATTGTTATTGAAAGACCAAAAAAATGGCTGACAAAATATATAACAGAGCTACAAGAGCAAGTATTGGCAACATTGCTGGGAAGTCATTGGCTAGCTATAAAGTAGGTAGGGGGCAATGCATACATTCAGAGCTCATCAGCCTTGAAAAATAGCAGTACACATTACAAAAAAACCATCAAATCTATTTATAAAGAATTAACTCGAAAATTCATCAAACACTATAAATTGTGACAACTAAATGATTAGATATGTCTCTTTTGTCTAAAGAGAATTCAGATTTGAATAAGTCGATAAGTTTAATACTGAAACTATAGGATTTTATATAGGTCTACTCTGATACTGGTGGATCTACCAAAATATGTAAGCAAAAACTTATAATAGTATTTTTACAACTGGATTAACATCCAGTCAGTAGCCCAAATTTACAACCTGTTGGCTAATTCTAAAACTGTTTCCAAAAATATTCAATATTAGCTATCAGCATACAAATAAAGGTTTCAATAGTTATCAACGCCTTGTTTATTCTCATGTGTATAATTACACACACAGTGGGAAGAAAGATAAGGAGAGATAGAATAAAGAATACCGATATTAGAGTGAAGATAAATGTGGAATGTATGAGAGAGAGGGTGGAGAAAATGAGGATAAGATGGTATGGCCATGTGAAGAGAATGGGGAAGAAAGGTTGCCCAGAAGGATGGAAGAAGGAAGGGTGGGAGGGACAAAATCAGGAAGACGACCAAGAAAAAGATGGAAGGATGAAGTTAAGAGGAGTGTAAAGGGACAAGGATGCAACTGGAAACGAATAGAGGAGGAGAAATGGAGGACGGACAGAAGAAGATGGAGAGGCTTAGTGAACACCCAGACCTGGCAATAGCAGGAAAGGGCACTGGATATGTATATGTATGTAGTGGGAATGTTTCACTTTACTTGGGTTCCATGGTTTTCTTTTAAATATATTTCTCCAGCATTTCCACAATCCAACATTTGCTAAAACCCAACACACGTAAAAAAAATAGATTAGATTCAATCAATTTAGGTTGAAACTTACTGCACTTAAATCAAAAGTTTTATTGTGCTCTCATATTTCCACCCTGATTTATTTTATGAGGTCCAAAGCTGTCAGCCATTGTGGATACTTTGGAAGGTACGTTTGCTCTAATTCTCAGGTTAAAAGATTGGAATCCTACAGGCTAATACTGTCGGGCAGATGAATGTTAGATGGAACATTGTTCCTACTTCCATTTCACAACAGGCTACCCATGTAGAGATGGACCATGTTGAGATAATAATCAACAAAAACCCATAAAAAATAATGATGTTAAATTATTTACAAGAAAACATCTATAACACGAAATGCACATAACAGAAATATATCTGGTTCTTATGAAATAATTAATTAACACCTTTAATTACAGTGATTCCCTCCTTTATAGTATGAAAATAACATCAGAGTAAAAGAAGAGTTAGCATAAATTTACACCATTAACATGACATGACTAAAATATAAGAATTTGAACCACTTTAGGATGCTACTATTGACTGACAATTTTAAAATACAAAATCTTAAAATAATAGCCGTATTACAATTATTAACAAACAGAAAATAAGAAATATTTTCACAATAACAAACTGAGATATTTAATTAAAAACTCACTCTTCAGGTAAAGCAATTGGAGGCTCATTCAGTTTTGATTCTAAATTTTCGATTAAGTTTAACTTCCATTTTCTTCTTTGTACTTGCCATGTACCAAGTCCAAATGTTGCTAATGGTACACTCTGAAAAACAACATAATTAATTTCAGTAGTAACGTTTTTTATTAACAATATTAACTAGCAAAAGAAATATTGTGAATTAACTATACTCATAGCAATACTTAACAGTATTCATAGCCTAACAAAAATATAATTAAGACATTAGAATAAAAACGGAGTTAACAGGTACGAGTATACAAACGTTTACAGCTAAATAGCTTTAGTCAATTGCTTTAGAGACCCACCGGGTTGGTCTAGAGGTAAAGTTGTTGACGCGAGACAGCTGTTAAACAGCTGATTTTCGGAGACAAAGGTTCCTAGATCAAATCCCAGTAAAAGTAGTTACTTTTATATGGATTTGACTAATAGACAGTGGTTACCGGTGTACTTTGATGGTTGGGGTTCAATTAACCATACTCTCTCAGGAATGGTCGGCCTGGGTCCGTACAAGACTACAACTCATTTACACGTCATACACATCATCTTCATTTCATGGGGTCACTAAGCTGCTTATTGTTCTGAATTGAACAGATTTAAACTTACACACATTAAAGGACATACAAAAAATTGCTTTAGAAAATGTTCTAAAATTACAATAATCTTTCTTGGATAAAACAGAGCTAGTTATTCTACAGAAAAAGCAACATGATTTCTTGTTAAATATCTTTGGATTTTCTCAATTCCACATTCATTCTAAACACTTGACAGTTTTTATTTTTGGGTACAGTATTGTAAGTACAGCAGCATAATTTTTGTATGTGATATTAAAGATAATAATTTAATTGGTTCGGGAATAGGGCCTTTTCTAGAAGAGGGTCAACACTGTCAGAATTTTCCCTACAGTAATATTTCAGTCTCTGGTTATACAGAAATTTCAGTTTAATTTGTCAGGTATTATAGAAGCGCTTACATTGACTTATCTTATCAACTGTTATCTAATCGCATGCCGTTGCTTGTTATCAGGGTATAACTGTTAATTTATAGTATAAATTAGTAAACACCTAATTTGCCTGAAATGCAGTTAGAACATCAAACTGTAAATCACAGTGCTAACTTCGTGGATCCAGAAACTAAAGCCCATACACAAACTGTAGAATCCATGTGGGCATTTGCAAAATGGAGGAATAAACGAGAATGTGGTACAAAGAGGGACCTTGATTCGTACCTGTGGGAATTCATGTGGCATTGCAGGAACATCAATGAAAATCTGTTTGACACAATCTGGAGGGACATAAATATATGATTGGTGAAACGTATGTGAAAATATGTGTGAAACATGTCAATTGTGTTTATTGTAATCATTTATATGGAGTTTTGTCATTTACGTACCTTTTAACAGCAATGGGTCTCTTCTAGAAAAGACCCGAGGAATTTTATAGCGAAGAGCTGACTTACTCTATCCAGCAGACACTGAGAGTTATTTGCTATTCAGATAACAAGTTTTTTCTACTTCACATAAGCTTTATTGATGTTGGACGATTTTGTAGTTACTTGTAGCTAAATCATAATTTTGTTGGCCAATTGAAGATTCCACCAATCAGAACAAACTGATGTACAATTTAAAAAAAATATTGTAACACATTCAATTTTGGTAAATCCAAGAAAATTACTTCATAAAAACAAATTAACATTAAAATCCTTCAGAGCAACAATACACATTTAAATACAAATTGGATTTTACTTACCAACAAAACCCATGCACTGGGAGGAATGGATTTTTGCTTTCCTTGTTTTGGTAGTGCAGCAGGTTTATAATTTATCAACGTCGGAGGAGGACGTTTAGATAAAATATCTGGCACGTGTTTCTGACTGTTGGTACTCCGGTGTCTCACATTCCAACTATACCCAAATTAACATTAAAATCCTTCAGAGCAACAATACACATTTAAATACAAATTGGATTTTACTTACCAACAAAACCCATGCACTGGGAGGAATGGATTTTTGCTTTCCTTGTTTTGGTAGTGCAGCAGGTTTATAATTTATCAACGTCGGAGGAGGACGTTTAGATAAAATATCTGGCACGTGTTTCTGACTGTTGGTACTCCGGTGTCTCACATTCCAACTTAGATTTCCTTTCCTTTGCTTTATTATCAACAGTGCCTGAAATACGTAAAAAGCATACTACAGGTATTTGTTTACTTATAGGACACCAAACCAATTTGAACCATTTTGCTTATAATCGATACTTTTTTGTATGCTGAATCCGAATATGAAATTAGTTTTGCGCGCAAACAACTGTGGAATTAGTTATAAGCCCTTTTATTTCATTTACCAACATAACCTCACTTTATATCACTAGATAAATTGAGAATGTTGCGGGAAAGTGAGGTTATGTCGGTAGATCATATAAAAGGGCTTAATACTAATTCCACAGTTGTTTGCGCGCAAAACTAATTTCATATTCGGATTCAGCATACAAAAAAGTATCGATTATAACCAAAATGGTTCAAATTGGTTTGGTGTCCTATAAGTAAACAATTACCCCACATTACTAAAACGTATTACAATAAATCGTATTAAAAATAGGTAACCTAAAAATAAAAACGGTAACAATCATTTTTACTCTGGAAATTTAACCAAATGAACGGTGTAGCACAGGACCTAATTTTTTTTTCCAATAGCGGTCCAACAAAATCACAAAATTAATTATGTTTAAGAGTAAACTATATTTACCTCTTTAAGAACACTGGAAAATGTCGAGTAACATCCTAAAGATGTGAATTTATGTTGTTTAAAACTTTTCCACATATTTGTTTATATAAATCACCTAATTTCACAAGAACATTGCATTCATAACCTTTACATTTATAAACTCCTTTCATACGTTTCCTACACTCACGAAGCAGTATCAGCTTTGGTATCAGCTGTTTCAGTGTAGCTCCACAGCTGTCTTGATAACATGAATTCATCTATTAAATGTAAATCATAAGTAAATTGTTTTTGTTCGATATAACTAATTCACATTTATTACAAACTAATTATAACTCATTAAACAACACATTTTATTATTCATAGTAGTAAGTTTATATTTACGGAGTTTTAATTTAATTTACCATTTGAGAATCATACTCAACACGTTAGAAATATTTATGGGTAAAAAGAGAATATGTACAACAGTGAATGATTTATATAATTAATTTCCTAAATAAGGTAAATTAAACGTTTGTTAACAATGTCTAAATAAAGAAATAGAAACAAAAGAACGACCTTGAATTTAATTTTTCATCCATAATGATTACGTTGTTATTCTGGTTGAGTGGTGCCAAGACTGCTTTTTTTGACTTCTGACAACAAACAGCAAGCAGTCTTGAATAATCGCAGCAACGTCAAGGCGACTGTCGACTTGATTGCCGCATTCTTTGAAACAGTAGAAACTAATCTACGTTGTATTTCTATTTATTAAACAAAACAACTTACAACAGAAAGATCCTTTACGATGAGAGAAGATATTTTAACACAGGTAGATAATTAATAATATTTTTGTTACTTTAACGTGCATGCATTTAAATGTTCGGAAGTTTGTTGGTACTGTTTTTTGTACGCATACTTTGTAATAACCAATTTTTTTATTATTAAATGTAAGCTACATTAGTTTTCTTTCAGTGCGCTGTACTTTTTCGTTTTTAATAAAATTTGCTATGAAAATGCCGGTAACTTAAGCGGACCTTATATTTAATATAATTACGTGTTCTCGTTTTAAATATTTTACGGTTGTTATGGTAAATGATTAATTATTTTGATTTGGCTTCAGTAGGTGTATGTTTTACCATAAAAGTTATAAAATTAAGGTTCAAATATGGAGTTAACTAGACGTTAAAGGAATTCAAAGGATTCGAAGTGTGTGGGAAGAAGTGACGTAATGTTCGTGGTGGGGGAGTTGACAGCCGTGCATCTATTCAAAATGTAACTAAATAGAAATGTGAATCACTTCCATGCTATATTTACCTACGAAATAATATAAACCATCTATGAAACTTAATCTAAAAATAATTATTTCACAATTAATGATGTGTACGAAAATGTATGTACTTATTAAAACACCTTGAATCATATATTTTACCAAAATGCTAAAAATACTCTTCAAGATAAATAAACTGAAAAAAACTCTGTAGGTAGGGTATATTAAGAAAAAGCTGATTTACTGGCATTCATTTATTTAAGTTGCTTTATTTTTGTTTATTTTTAATAGGTAAACAAAAGTAATGATGTGTTAACTTCATGTTTATTAAAGAAAGAAACAAAAATCTTTATAACTTTGTCAAAATGTTTATGAATTTTTACTACATTCTGTTCACATTATATAAAAGACTTGTTTTTTGTAACCTTCACACTCTGTCAAAGTTTCAGAACTGTCACTGTTGGCAATAGTCTTTATCTTGATTTAAATACTGGCATTACATAAAACTTTTCAAATAATTAAATTTTTTTACTTTCATAGTAATTTAGAGGTAGGATTCAGTTTTTACTTACCCAAAAATGCCCTTCAAATTCTAACATCAGATGTTATCATAACTTGAATTTGCATGAAATTAGAATTTACTGTATCAGCTGCAAGATTTTTTTTATTCAATCTGCGAATGTTGCAATCTCTTCTATTTAAGAACAATAAGCTACCCCCATAAGCCTGTGATATGAAGATGATATGTATGATAAAGTGTAGTCTAGTACAGACTCAGGCCAACCATTCCTAAGAGAGTATGGTTAATTGAACCTCAACCATCAAATTACATCGATAACCACCATCTAGTATTCAAATCCGTGTAAAAGTACCTTAACAAGGATTTAAACCACGGAACCTTCGTTGCCAAAAAGCAGCTGATTCATGGCAACACCTTCACTACTAGGTCAACCTGCTGGGTTTACTGTGAGATTTGAATGGATTATTAATTTTAAGAATAATCATGGATTGTTTCATTTTTTGTGATTACGGTGAATCAATATAATTTTATGGTATAGCTGAATGTGAAAATCAGGAAAAATTTTGGTAAAATAAAATGACCTGGAAGTAAAATCAGTTTATATTTCTCTGGCCGACCTGTTGGCATAGTGGTTAGTGCAGCTGGCTTCTACGCTAGGATCCTGGGTTCGATTCCCGATCAGGTTGGCATCTTTTCATCACTCATTTTCATATATCATCATTTTCCTCCGTCTGCATTAGAAGAAATTGCAAAACAGTTCGATGTAAAACCAAAAAAAATTTTTTTAAATGTTTATATTTGACTTAATTTCTTTGTCATTAGTGACTAGTTTGGGTTATCATAAATAGGTTTAACAGTAAAATCTTTCAGATCCTAGTCAGGAATAATTGAGTTTTGTTTTGTTAAGTACATGAACGTTTGATTTAAACATATTGAGTGAAGACCCCATCACTCTTTTCTGTATCATTTTTTTTTCTTTATATATTCAATAAAATATTACCAGTTTTAACTAATCAGCTTTCTTTTCCCACACCTGTGTAGAGTGCTTCTGTATTGTACTTTTAATGAGAGGAAAAGTTACAATGGCTTAAAACGTTGAAAATAAATGGATAATGTTATATTTTAACATTGTAGATGTCGAATTATAATTGCATTGTGTGTTAATTAAGCAATGTTTTATAATTAGTTAGCTACAGAAACAACATTGATTGTGACAAAGAAATTTATAAAAGGAGATGATGAGTGATTTAATAAGATTTTTTTCTAGGCAGTTAAAAGAAGTGCCTTGTCACAATACCTCTCCAAAATTAAGCCATTTTAATGAATGCCTTGGTCGCTTTAGATTTTATTGTCAAGAAAAATTTAATAAAACATGTTTTGTATTTCACAAGAAACTCATGAAAGGCTTTATTTTTGTTAGAAAAATTATTTAAATTTTTAAATTATTTCTGAAAGATGCATCTTTGAGTACAAGAATGTAAAATCATAAAAACAGTATTTCAGTAAGTAGTTATTTTAAACCACATGGGAAGATGAATGAAATAATTTTGTTTTTAAATGAAATATAGTTACCACTTTCTGAACAATTAATACCAATACTAAAATTAGTTTGCCCATTAGAAAAAAATATATTGAATAACTTATTTCATTGCACAAGTAAATTTTGTCAATCCGATAAATTGTGTTTCTTCTTTAGATTTTAAAATTTTGAAAATAAAACTTTTAAAATTTTTCTTTAAATTTTATCTTGAATCAGAAATGGTCTAGGCCTCAATACACATTATTTTTGTTTAGGCTATCAGTTGAAAGGCTGGTTTGCACCCCTAGAGGCTTTATTATGTAAAACGAGGAGTGAGGTGGTTTACATTTCCCTTTCTCACTGAGTGGAAAAGTATGCTTATCAGCATGCCTGGCCCTCTGAAAAGCATCTACTTTCCACCCTGCAAATGACACTTTCATTTCATTCACCTCAGGGTCTGGCTGTATAATGAAATGCATTACTCTCTGAGGAGATAAATCTGACTACTGCCTTTTACAAATCTACCTCTTCTGTTCTTAAATACTTCAGTTTTATAATTGGCTGACCATGTGATAAGAAACAGAACTATTTTTTATAGGCCTGGAATTAGAAGATTGACTGTAAATAATTTAAAACTCCATCTGCCTGTTACTTTGTGTTTTAACAAGAAAATTTGTGTGATTCTGCTGTACCTTTTTCTTTAATCATTTATAACATATTACTAATTATACAATTTTAAAATGTATTTTCATAATTTTGGAATATTGTCAAAGTTTCAGCGTGATGGTTTCATTGTGCTAGAAGATTTTTTAACGGAGCAAGAAACTAATGAATTGAGAACTGCTGGAGAGGAGTTAGCTTCAGATGTTCCTAAGGAAAGCAGAAAAACTGTGTTTAATTCACTGCAATCCCAACATGTATGTATTTAATTTATTGTAAAAATATAACATTAAAATAATATTATTATGTCATTTAGTGAAACAGTCATGCATTTTTGATTGGTACCGTGAGGTTGTTTTTGAAATTGTCATGTAGCCACTAAATTAAGGATGTATTAGTTTAATTATAAGTTTTTTAAATCAAAATATTTCACAAGTATGTCTGATAATATTTTAATTTAACTTCTCTTTTCATTACAAAATGTTTTGATTTAGAATAACAAATTAATGATTTTCCTGGATTGAAGCATTAGATTTATGTAATGATATGTCATGAGGCATTTATTATCAGTAATGTGTAAAAAATATCTGATGTGAAACGCTCTCACAACTTTGTCTTGCAAAAAATGAAAAACATAACCTAATTTTAATCATGAGTGGATGATACTAAATGGAAATCAACCTCTTTTGGACTTAAAGCAAAATATGGAACTTACTAATTGATGCTAAACTAAGCTCTGTAGAAAAAAATACTTATTAATTTTCTATAACTTTGTTTTATATTTTTGCCCTCAAAAGCATACTAAGGCCGCAGTCTTAAAAAACCATTCTTTACCATGAGAGCACAGCTCCTCCCACACATTTCAGCAAATATGTCACTTATCCCGTCTTGTGTATCGCAAAAATGTATTGAATGAGACAATTTTAAACAAAATCATTTGAGCCATTTTTCAGTAAATTGCAAAAAATAAAAATATTGCATGAATAAACTACTTCTTCTGGTTGATTGATTTTAATAAAAATGTTCATGTCAGATCCCCTTAATAAGTTTCAAGCCTTAACTTCTTATAATTTTCTGTTCCTGAATTATTTTGCTGACACACACCCAGACCAGTCAGTAAAACCTTGTTTTTTTGGGCTCAGGGGACCTGAAAACATTTTATTTCTGTTGAAAAATCTACATGAAACATAACTTTCCTGATCTATATTTAGTCTTACAATAATTTCTGTTCTCCAATCCTGGACATTGTTTTGAAAGGAGCTATTTTTTTAATAAATAGCCAACAAAATACTTTTTATGTATTTAATAATTATTTTTTTCACTGAAATACATTGGTTTACAATTAATTTCTAAATAAGTATTGTGCCTAAAACTCGAACTGTCTGGGCTAAACCAGTACGTATGTTAACCTACGAGGTGTGACTATAAGTAACGAGACTGATATTGTAAAAATTTTATTTTTATTTTATATATAATCACTTATTGTCTCCTTCAATATGCAATCCTTCTCTATCCCTAAAATGCTCCATGTGAATTTTCCATTGTTGGAAACACTGCTGGAAGTCATCTTCTGTCATTTCCTTCAGGACACATGCCGCTCAAAAATGTTTGAAATGAAGCTTGTAAAAATGTTTGTACTGACACTTTGTACGCGATTGAAAATGACCCAAATTTTTTGGAATCTATAATAACATGTGATGAAACGTGGTTTTTTACTTGTGATCCGGAAACGAAGCGCCAATCCATGCATTGGAAGACCCAAACTTCACCAAGAGCCAAAAAAGCTCGAATGAGCAAGCCAAAATTTAAAGTAATGATGATTGTTTTTTTTTATATCCATGGAATTGTGTACCTTCACTGCATTCCTGAAGGTCAAACAATTAAGCAATATTACTACCTTGAAGTACTTTCTAAACTACGTCAAAGAGTAAGGAAAAAATGCCCCGAAATGTGGAAGGACAAATCATGGGTTTTCCACCAAGACACTGCGCCAGCTCATTCCACGTTATATGTCAAAAGGTTCCTAGCCAAGTACAGCATTTCAGTGTTAGAACATTCACCTTATTCACCAGATCTTGCACCATGTGACTTCTACCTGTTCCCTAAGGTGAAATCTGCATTAAAAGGGACAAGATTTGAGTCTGTGGAAGCTGTAAAAGAGAAAGCAGCACGTGTCCTGAAGGAGCTGACAGAAGATGACTTCCAGCACTGTTTCCAACAATGGAAAATTCGCATGGAGCACTGTAGGGATAGAGGAGTGTATATTGAAGGTGACAATAAGTGATTATGTATAAAATAAAAATAAAATTTTTTACATCAGTCTTGTTATTTAATAGCCACACCTCGTATATTTCATTCTGAGCAAGAGAAAGTAATACAAAAATAATAATAAAATAGTAAGGGTATGTAGGTAATTTAATAAAACTTATTCTATAGGAATATACTCATACTTGTTTAACACTGTAAGAATTTTAATCAAATATAGGAATTTTTTTATCTAATATTACCATTATCTTAGTATTAAGCTAAAAGAAAAGGTCATAGATTGACCTTTATTATTATTAATGTCTCTTTTATTGACTATTTACATTCATGTTCATAGTTATGTATTAAATTACTAACTATTTAGATTAATTGTACACTGTCGACCTAAATTAGTTTTATTCAGAAGAATGGGCAATGATGTTTTTAACTGATTATATAAACTGTAAACATGATATGAATTTTACATTTTTTTTTTGCTGTAAATATTGAGTTAACTATTTTATATTCTTTTAAATTTTATGTAATATTTATTTAGAATAATAATAATAGCTGCTGTTTTTAAATTTTATGAGTTTAATTAACACCAAATTAATATTTTTTGAACAACCTGATTAATTAGAATATTGAATTCTGTTGTTAGATATTTTTGCTAATAAAAGGTTACAATTATATTGTTTTAATAAAATTATAAAATAATTTATCTCCTGTTTTTAAACTTTTATATGTATTGAACAAAAGAGATTATCCCAGAAGTTAGTCCAGTCGACTTTGTAATTTTTTGTACTTTGTAAGTTGAGTATTCTTGAATAGATATTGTTGGAGATTTCATGCGTCGTGGAAGCCCTTCTTTTTTTTTATTTTATTAATACCTACTTTCAGTTAATGAAATTTAAACTCATTAAAAAATGGTGAAAGAAATTACAACTCTATTTGTATATTACTATGGAAAGAAATGCAATATATTTCTAATATTCAGTTAATTCTCGTCTTGTATTTCATATTTATTATTGCACGCCATTGTACTTAATATTATGTATAATTATCATTTCCTATGTACAATGATTAAATAATCAAAGTATAAAACTTTTATTTTCAGTGTAGTCCAACAGAGATATCCTCGAACATCCTAGTTAAATTTTCAGCCTTCATTGTAGTCAAAAAAATGTTTGAAATAAAAGTTATAGGATTTTAAAATCTCTACATTTTTTACTATATAAATTTTTGCGATAAAATGCATATTAAAGCCATAATCTTAAAAAAAACAATTTTTTTACCTGAAAACAGCCTTACCAAGAATTTCAGCAAACATGGCGCCACCCTATCTTGTAGAGCATAAAAAATGTAGTAAACCAGGCGATTTTAAAAAAATCGTAGGACCAGTTTTTGAGGAAATTGCAAAAAAGTGAAAAATCACACAAATAAACTACTACCTCTGGTTGACCGATTTCGATTAAAATGTTCGTGTCGGGTCCGGTAGTAGTATGTAACTTAAGTTTCAAGTTCGTACGATGTTCTCTTCTTGAGATATTCTGTTCACACACACACACACAGACCAATCGCTAAAAACATGTTTTTTGGGTTCAGGGGGTCTGAAAACGTGTAGATCTGGTGAAAACTCGATTTTAAAAAATCGACATGAAAACAATACTTTCCTTCCTATATATTCATGTAGGCAAGAGAAAGTAAAAAAATTAAAATTAAAGAAGTCTTCTCTATGGCTCAGTAGTTAGCTTACTACGCTACAAAGGTCCCAAATTTGATTCGACGGCCAGGGTCTGGTGAATTATTACACACCCAAACCCAAAGTAGTCGCTAATGACAGGTGACCAAGATGTTGATACAACTTTAAAAGAAAACAGTGTGGTGGTAATGTCTTGGGTTTATAAATCATAGCTTATGAATCTAAGTTCTGAAGTATGACAAAGTTCATGGTAGTGAGTGGATTAAAAGAATTTTATGGATGAGAAAATTAGCAGCAGGTAGGCAAGGGTATACCACCCAGGATATGAACTAGGGGCAACTCATATTATTTTTGTGAAAGGGGAAGTGAAGTATGAAAATTTCTTTAAAAAAAAATGCAAACTTCTATAGAGGCAGCTGTACTCTGACCCTAGATGCAGATGATTATTTTTCATAAGATACAGTTACTGACCAAAAGTAGTAAATGAATACCTAACATTTAAAATTTGAAGTTTTTTATCAGTGTTTTAATTTGTCTTAAAAATCCACTTCAGAAACTGCATTAATAATCATTTTATTATCTGCCAACTAGCAATATGGCATCAGTGCATGGGTTAGTCGCTACCAGAGAATAGTTTTCCCTGCCATTTTGATTTTGGTCTGTAATGTTGCTTGTCCATGTGCCTTGTAATTACAAAACATGTAAGCGTACTAGTTCAATTTAAAATATGCACCTATGGCGGGGAAAGTGCCAAATGTATTGTATAGGATGATTACCACCTGCAGATTTATTTACTAAAATGTTGAATAATTGTACAGTATTATACTTTATGAAAGCCCATAACAGACAGGTGGAGTGTCAGATTATTTACACTCAATCTGTTCGTTGCAGGGCTAAAATAAATAGTTCTGTTTCTTATCACATGGTCAGCCAATTAAATGACTGAACCATTTAAGAGCAGAAGAGGTAGAGGTGTAAAAGACACTAATCAGAGTTATCTCCTCTGAACATAATGAATTTCATTATACAGCCAGACCCTGTGGTGAATGAAGTAAAGGTGTCATTTGCAGAGTGGAAAGTGGGTGTTTTTCGGAGGGCCTGGCATGCTGATAAGCGTACTTTTCCACTCAGTGAGGAAGGCATGGTAAACCACCTCACTCCTCGTTTTACTTAGTAAAATCTCTACAGGTTCAAACCAGCCTTTCGGCTGATGACCTCAACAACAATACTTTATGAAAAGTTAACTTAATTTTTAAAGTTATTTAAGTTAATTACAAAGTTGAAACGTTAGTTTGTGAAAATCGATAATAATCTATTTTAAAATAATTTTTCATGACTTTCAGTGATGTTAACAAGTAAATTATTTTCATTTTATTACTGTTTTATTTTTTTTACAATTCTGTATTTTTTATTTTCAGTTCATAAAATTTTATAGTTCAGTGATTTAGTTAAAGAGTAACAGGTATACTGCTTTAATTCTCTAGTGATTTACTTAATAAAACTTATTTAATGTAATGTATGTAATTTACTTAATAAAACGCTGTAGTGAAGATATTTATTTAAAAACTTAAAACACTTATTCTGATTGTAATGTTTCCTGTAAAACAAAAAAATGTAATACTAGCTCTTACTTAACAAAATTTTAAGTATGTAATGAGTTTTTAGTTTTCTATATTTATTTTCTTAAAAATAATTCATTTCTTTGCGTTAATGTTAAAATTTTATTGTCAATAATTTCTTACCGCTTCATTAAAATTTTTGTGACATGAAATAAGTTGTATTGATGTTAGTTTTTCTATTTTTGTTTCTAGCACAAAGATACGTATTTCCTAGATAGCGGTGACAAAATTAGTTATTTTTTCGAATCGGGAGCAATTGATAATGACGGTGAATTCTTGGTGCCTCCTGAAAAGTCACTAAACAAAATTGGTCATGCACTTCATTATTTGCATCCATCATTTTACAATGTTACATTTTCTGAGAAAATTAAGGAAACATGTTTTAGACTTGGTATGCAAGAACCTTTAGTCGTTCAGAGCATGTATATTTTCAAAAATCCTGGTATTGGAAGTGAAGGTATGTTTTTTTTATTTCATTGTGCATTTGTGTATTAACCCATTTTAATAGTTAAAAATTGCTACAAGTAACTTTTGTTGAAAAGAATACATTATTAATAATCCTTTATTAACCTTTTGAGGACTATGTTTTTCAACCTAAAACTTAGCCCACAATTTGAGTTCTTTTTAGATTTTTTATTTACTTCTTCTTCCCGTATTTATTATTCACCTGTTTTCTCTCAACTCTCCATCCCTGGAACTAAATATGTTTCATAGAGGTACTGTATGTTTCTTCATCCCAGAGACGCCTACCACTAAAGCCAACCATTTCCACTCGTATTTTCACAAAATAAACAATTAAACGAAACGTTTAAAATAAAACAAATATATAAATAATACAAGATGTATATTATTGTAAAGCATTTATTTTCCCAGGGAAAGAAATATTCTATATTAGTATGTATATTAGTATATTACTATATTGGTAGCAAGAAGCTAACACAATAATACTGATTTTCTGAACACATTAGCAAGGTTAATACACATGCTTTTTCCATCGAGTAAAACACAGCCTACATAATAATACATTTATTTAGAACTTGTATTTACATGTATAAGTATAACAAATGAAGCAAATGTACCAGTACGTTTGTAGTTTTTTGGATTAAAACAATGAAACATACGTGTATAGTCCTCAAAAGGTTAAACAAAAATGTATACAACAACCCTGATAATCTAATCTAATTGGAACTGGGACCTGTTTGATACATCTGAAAAATATAGAAAATTACTAATTTATGCCAAACTAAGCTTTGTATAAGAAGTACTTGAAATAAAAGTTTTAGATTGGTATTTAATTTTCTACAACTTTTATTAAAAATACTTTTGTTGTAAAATGCATACTAAGGCCGCAATCTCAAAAAAATACCATATTTTTATCGATTTTGATGACAAAAATACAGAAAATCACTAATTGGTGCTAAACTGAGCGTTGTAGAAAAAAATTTTTTAATTAAAAGTTGTGGGGTTTTATTTAATTTCCTTCAACTTTAATTACACTTTTTTTAATGCATATTATTAGGCTGTAATCTTTAAAAAAAGCTACCACAAGAGCACAGCCCCCCAAGAATTTCAGCAGACATGGTGTGTACTCTTTCTTGTAGAGCTTGAAAATTTAGTAAATGAGATAATTTTAGAAAAAAATTGTTGGAGTCGTTTATGTGAAAATTGTAAAAATATTAAAAATTGCACTAATAAACTACTTCTTCCGGTTGACCAATTTTGATGAAAATGTTCTTGTCGGATCTGTTAGTGGTACTTACCTAATTTAAGTTCCATGTTTTATCTTGTCAGCGATTCCTTTTCTTGAGATTTTTGTTCACATATAGACCAATCAATCTTTGACTGACAAAGAAATAGTTATTGTACTCAAGCCAGATTCTGACTAAAGTCCAGAAGAAATTTATGAAATATGTTACACAGAGTGGTTTATTTCACATTCAGAAGTAACAAAAGCTTTAAGTATACCACTGCAGTAAATAGAACAGCACAACAATGGTACGCACACAAACGAGATGTTCATGAGATATTCGCTAAATATGGCATCATTAAAGTTTTCAGCATTATGACAGCAAACAGTTTGTGATATTTACGCAGCCAAGCAGTAGCGAAGACGAATAACTTCATAATCGCTAATGAACTAGAAGTAGTATTTTACCAATTGGTGATTTGTAAATCTTGTATTAAGAACTTGGTTATATTTGTTGTCTAATTTCAATTATACAGTTTAATTTTTATTTTTGAAAGCCTATTAAAAATATTTTATTTCATTATAGAATTACTTATTTTTTATTTTAAATCAAGTTTAAATGTAAAAAATATGTTAAAAAAATAGAAATCAGTTCAGATTAGAAGGGTTGTTGTGTATTAGCAAATTTTCTTTTGTAACAACGAGACATTTGGAATTATAGAATTATTGAAAGATTAATGGATGTTTGTCCAAGGTACAGAATATCAAATATGTTAAAACCCCTATACTCAAAAATAACTGTACTAATTATATTGGTTAGTAACGTTTATTTTTTGTTAGTGTTAGGAATGCTGATAAATGTTCATTTGTACTGCATTTCAAAGGCCAATTGGCACGTAAAATAACTACTATGACGTTTTAAATAATTTTTTAGTGCAGTAACTGCTTTAAGTTATACATAGACCATTTATTATTAAACTAAAATACTGATTTTTTTTAAAAGTGTATGTAAGTGTGTCAACTCTTGAACTCATTCATAAATAATTCTAAGTATCCATTCTGTAAAAGAATATAAATAGATGAAAATTAAGTGAAAATTGTGCTACAAGTCTCTTATTTGCTTTTATGAATAGACTCCTAATCAGTTTCCGGTTATTAATTTTCAAACAGGAAAATAGCTCTATAATGAAGCTTTCATTTAACTATAACATTTTAAGTTAATTTAAACTGTTTCGTTGTTTAGGTCATCAGCCAAAAGGCTGGTTTGAACCTTTAGAGGCTTTACAAAGTAAAACGAGAAGTGAGCGGGTTTACTCTTGCCTTCCTTACTGAGTAGAAAAGTAGACTCTGCTTATCAGCATGCCAGGCCATCTGAAAAGCATCTACTTTCCACCCTGCAAATGACATCTTCACTTCATTTACCACAGGGTCTGAGTGTATAATTAAATTCATTACTCTTAGAGGAAATAACTCTTGACTAGTGTATATTACACCTCTACCTCTTCTGTCCTTAAATACTTCAGTCATATAATTGGCTGACCATGTGATAAGAAACAGAACTATTTTTTGTAGCCCTGGAACAAGCAGATCGAGTACAAATCATTTAACACTCCTTCTGCCTGTTATGGCCAATTTAAACTATAAAGATCCATTATCCTCACATTGAAATAATGCATTCACGATAAATTTCTACGAAAATTAAGTTTATTTTTTATATTTTTCTTCTTTTTTTCAGTTAAGCCACATCAAGATGCTTCATATTTGTTTACTGAGCCTATGTCACTGATTGGATTTTGGATTGCACTTGATGATGCAACTATTGAAAATGGATGCTTATCCTTCGTTCCTGGTTCACATTGTAATGGTGTACACAGAAGATTTATACGTAATCCAGACAAAAATTCTGAAGAATTATTAATCTACGATTCATCAGCACCTATATATCCATCATCTAGTTTTAGATCAGTTCCCGTTAAGAAAGGTAAATTTCTGATTGGCACACACGTACTTAGTAATATATAATATAGAAGTGCTCTTATATTTTCTTCTTAAAGTCCCTCTCCTGTCAGAGGTCGGAAATCATCATCATTATGCAGACCTTATTTGCAACTTCACGAAACAGTACTGTATTACTGCAACTAAACCAGTCTCTTAGGTTCTTCAACTAGGATGCCCAATGTTCCGGTTGCCCTTCATCTTCTTCTGCATGATTAATTGTAAGATGTGATATTTAGGACCTCTAATCACATATCCAAGCTATTGAAGTTTTCTCCTCCTTATTGTCTTAACCAACTCACATTCTTTGTCCATTTTATCAAGCACATCTCTACTTGTTATTCTGTCTGTCCACATCTTATTATCTTGTTATTCTGTCTGACGAAATGTGTCACATCTTGCGGTGGCACCACATCTCAAAGGTCTGTTCTCTAAATAGATCTTCTTGAGTATCTATTCAGTTCTTGAGTATCATTCCTGAGTATCCTGTACAGCAGAACATAACATCGCAGCATTCTCATTCTGAGCTCAATGCCAAGATCCTGACTACACAGCAATTTCTTTAGCAACAGAAAATGACGATCTCACAATTTCTGTCCTTGGTCTTATTTCATTCGTTTGCTCTCACGTCTATTCTATCTGTGTACCCAGATATTTATAGGTAGTAAATCTTTATTCTATGGTGTTTGAAACAGTTTAGATTCAACTGGGGTTGTACAGATCACAAGTCTGAAATATTTTAATTTAATTTTTTAAATAGTGCCTACAATTTCAGTAGTTTTATTAAATATGTTAGAGTATTTCTAATCTGTATACTTTTTGATCTGAGAAACTTTCAACATCCTTTTGTAACACCATATTGAATGTTTACGTCATAGAAATTACTGGGAGGTCATATCATGTCGTTACTGTTTCAAGTCCAAGCATCAACACCATAGCAGCATTGAAAACGGAAACAGATAGCAGCGAAGTAAGCAAGCTTTGACGGAAACTTTTAATATTTCTACTACTTGAGACTCTCCCCATTTTTCTGAATGCTATGCCAGCTTGTTCAATTCTTTATATTTATTTAGCTTATAATGTGACGAATAGTAAAAAATTTAAGTAGTAAACCTGCTACTGGAAAGCCTGTACTAGCCTACAAGAACCATCAAGTACTTACAGGACATACATATTAATATCTTATCATCCTATATAGGTATTTTTAATAGCCAAATTATATTAATAATCAAAATATATATTATTTCTTTAAACCACCAATAATAAACAGTAAACACTTTCCAATTATAGCGCTTTTGTGCATAAAATGCACATCTTCAGTAATTTTTATTATTAAAATTTAAAACATCCTACTTCCACCATGGTAGATAAGGATTTATTCGATTATTAATCTATTCTTAAATCTATATTTAAAACAGTCTTGCCAACTTAATTAGATTGTTGTCATATTTAATTTGTTTTTCTTTAGAATAGTATACTTGGAAGGCATTACCAATATTAAAAAGAAGTTTCCAGTAGTTGTGTTAATTAAAATTTAATTTAGTTCACATATAAATCCTTAAAGTCCATCCTGCATCCTGTAAATAATTCTATTACGTAAATACTTTTATAACTGTTTTGATAGAAATAACCAATGAAGCTATAACGCAGTTCATTTAAAGTTAAATCAATAGCTTGGTTATTAGCAACTATAATGGGTTATGGAACTGTAGGTTTTAACATGATAAAGTTTACAATCTCTAGCAGGGAATCTGGGAATCTGAGGCTGCTTCAAAATGGTCTAATTTAAAAATTGTTCAACAACAGTGTTGTTAACTAAATATTATTATTTAACTGATAATGCCTACCCACATACTTGACTTGTGTGTAGGTAATGATATGAGATGACACAGAAAAAATGTCAGACCTAAATGGGGATCGAACCTGGGGTTCCAGTATAGAAGATAGTTGCGCTGACCACTGCACCAACAGGCTGGCCCTTATAAAGTATTATATAAGTATTAGTATTACATAAAGTAATTATTGAGGAAGGTAAACCACCTCAATCCTCGTTTTACTTAGTAAAGCCTCTAGAGGTTCATTCCAGCCTTTCGACAGATGACTTACGCAACTAAGTCTTCTTTTTCTTTAGGTTCCTATTCATTTCGGTTGTGGCCACCATATTAACAATGTGAACCTTTTCCACTACTGCTCGAAACAGCTGTGTTGTTTTCGAGTTCCAAATTGTCATATTTTTCAACCAGGAAATACGTCTTCTCCCCATGCTATTCCAGCTATTTTTTCCTTGCAATATAGAGTGCAGCAACCCATACCTTTTTTCGTTGCGCATTATATTTCCTAAATACTTTGAGCTTCCTAATCTTTATCGTATCCATGACTTCTTTTGATTTCTGTATGTATCTCAATACCTCCTCATTAGAGAAGTGATCCACCCAGGAGACTCTCAGCATCCTTCTGTTGAGCCACATCTCAAACACTTCAAGTCTTTTACTCATGAAATCATTAAGCATCCAAAACTCCACGCCATAAAACAGAACTGAGAAAACATAGCATCACAATAGTCGCATTTTTGTTTTAATGTTCAGATCATGTGTTTTGAATACTTTACTCATTCTATTAAATGCTCAACGAGCTATTTCAATGCGTATTCTAATCTCTTGAGAATAATCCCATTTCTTTGCATTGGTGGCAAAGTTGCGAATCTGCAAAATGAAAATTTTGCAATACGGCAAAAAAAACACCTTCCTGACTCAACTTTCGCATTTTTACCATTCTAAATTCCAATTTTTCAGTTAGATGCAAAAACTTGAATTCATATTACTTAGTAACGGTGAGAGATGTAGTTTCGCAACTTTTTCACAACGTGCATTGATCAGAAGATGAAATTCACCGAAAATGCAGATTCGCAACTTTGCCACTAACACGACAATTTATCATTCAATGTGGTTCCCAAATACTTATATGCTGATACGTTCAATAGTGTGATTATTTATCATACGACTGATAACCATGAAATTTTACTTATAACCGTCAGTTTTATCTATTTATATTAATATTGAGACCATATTTCTTGCTGCATGATGTAATGCTGTTCATAAGACGTTGCAGCGACTTCAAGTTATCCGCAAATATGATGGTGTCATCAGGACATACAGCAAAGTAATTATGAATAAAAGGATTGTGTTTTTAATTTTACAGGTTCTTGTGTCGTAATACATGGTCAAGTAGTCCATAAAAGTGATCACAACAAATCTACAAAATCTCGTCACGCATATACTTTTCACGTAATGGAACACGAATCAAAATATTCTCCAGATAATTGGCTCCAAAGTGAAAAAGGATTTATGATGTTATATCAAAATTGAATTATTATTTTTCATAAGAAATTATTACTCTATTTTTATATAGGTATTTTATTTAAATAAATAAATATATATTTTTTATTATTTTATTTTAAAATACATTGTATATTTTACTAATATATTTATCTTGACAGATACAATTTATATATTTTAATTTGCAGTTCCTTAAATCACCAAAAATGTATTAACAAGTGTATTTAGTTTCATGAAATAGTCAATGCATACTGTTAAACGTATTTTTGTAGTAAGGAGTGTGTATTTTTATACTGTTTATAGATATCTAACAATTCTATAGCAGATATTAATAAAATTACTACATCAGAATTTTTGTTGGGTATGAATCATAGAATTCAAATACTTAAGCAACTGTACTGTTTGTAATTTTATATGATCTAAATAAATCGATTAATCATCAGTATAGAAAATAATAAAGTACTGATTCATAAATAAACTAAAAACTTTAAACAGAGAGGTGGAACATCTATAAAAAATAAAATATTCACTGTAGCTTAATTTTACTGATACAGAGAAAGGTTTTTCGTGTATACAGTATCTAAAAAAATTCAATTGTCTTTCCCATGTTATATATTTTTAATAAAATAATTTTTAATTTTTATGATTTTTATTATGCAATAAGAAACCAAAAAATAGTTATTAATATTAAATTTTAGAAATCACTTGAATTTAATTTGGTAAAACTGTAAGCTTTTGGAACTATGTTAGTTCTTAGTTTCAAAAAGCTTTTAAAAATTTTACTGAATCAAATACAAGAAAGTTGTTAATATTCAAATTATAATTCTATTTTGAATTGCCATTGAATGTTTGGCGTGATTTTACATATTAATGCCTTTTTCTTATAACAAAAATTAATAAAATTTTGTTTTTTAGAACATCTTAAAATTAAAAAGCCCTTTCATGAGAAGATATGTCTTGTGGCTGGTGACAATTTTTATAAAGGCTTACCTCTGACACATGGCAAAAACCATTAGTGATTTCTGTATCTACTCTTTAAGAGGAATCGAATGACACTATTTGTGTTCCAAATTCCAAATTTCATTTCTTGCCAGTTTTGGGCCACTTCCGATCGAAACCGGAACTTCAAACCCAATTTAGACCCGCTAACTTTTTTTGTAGATTATAAATCCGAAAACTGTTTGTTGCTATCTCTTGTAGTTTCTGACATCTGGGTGCGACAGACAAAAGAAAATGATAGATGACAATTTTAAAAATTGCCACCAAAAATTATCTCAGTAATGTATTGCTCCTGTTTATTAATTAATTATGGGGTATTAAACGTGAATTCATTTTTACAAATTTTAATAACTAGTGTAGTTTTGAATAATAAAGAAAAACTTTTCTCTGTGATTGTATTAGTAAAATATTTTAAGCAGGATGGTAGGTTCAGTTTGTATCAAGAGAAATTCTTTCGGAATAACTTAAATCTCATCATAGTTTTTTGATAATTTTTTTCCTATATTGGTATTTACAAGTAATAACTTTAGTACTAAATAATTTTTGGATAGCTGCCTACCACTATTAACTCCAGTTCCCCTTGTGCCTGACATTACTACGGTAGGTACTGTACGTTATGAGATGGTGGGAGTACTAAAGTGCAGTGGTCTAATATAAAAGTGGGAATGGTTATTCGCTATTCAACCGTCATTCTGATAGTTTTTTTTTTGTTTAATGTCCGATTGTTTAGCAGTTACTGCTAATGCAGACGATGAGAAGAATGATAGATAAAAATGAGTGATGAAAAAATGGCAGACCTGATCGGGAATCAAACTCGGGACACTGGCGCAGGAGCCAGTTATGCTAACCACCAGTTACGCTATGCCAACGGGCCGGCCTGTATCTTTTGGCATACTGTATTAGAATATATTTATAACGATATATGTAATAATTTCCTGGAGTTAGCTAACACTGTACAAAATAAAGATAATGCCATAGTTTTTCTGCAACACAAGAGATTGCTTCATACTCCCTGTCGTTGCCATAATGTTCATGACATGCTTTTACAATTTAGGGAACAGAAATGATGACCTATTTGAGAAGAGATTTTATGCCTTCTGTATGATGTTTTTCATTAATTTATTACATTACTCCTATTTGTGTACAATAAAAATAATGAAAATGAAAACAACTAAAACAACAAGAATGTTTCATTTATGTTCAATGGGTGTGTGTGTGTGCATATGTGAGCATATTGACTGCGTGTGAGAAGAACACATGGTGTCTGGTGTGAATCTTTATTCAGCAGTGGTTATCACAAGGAGAACCTGGTTAATAGTGGTAGACATCTAATAGAGAAGATCCTAATTTTTAAAAGAAGAGATCTCATTGTGTTACAAACAGGAATAATGTTGAAGCTCCATCCATTCATTCTGTACTACAGATCCGGGTGAGCATTGGCCTCCTCCATCCCACTCCCTTTACCACTCATCCTCTCCTCCCATGATTCTCAGCTCCATCAACACATCATTCACTCACCCTAATCTTTGTCTACCCTTCTTTAAATAAACACAATCTTGTATTCATCTATCTCTTTTGCATTACTACCCCATCCAAGAGTTGTAGCTTACAGAACTAAACAAGATTTTTAAGTACACTGTAAGATAACTTTCCAGAAGTAATTAAAGATAGTTTATTTAGGTTTGATGTTATAAAGAACATTTGTATATACTTTTGAGTTCTTTAAATTGTTTGTTCATTTAATATTATTTTTATGATTGTATTTTTTTAATAAAGATTTTTGTAACATTGTTTCATATTATTTTTTATATACTAGTTCGTATTAAAATTGTTTCCATATTTTTCCTTCATTTTCCTTTAGAACCTTTTTACATAAATTGTAATAAGTTGGTTATATAAATCTCATAAAATAAAACTTCCATTAATATGCAGTTAATTTTCTTTTTGAAATCCAGGTGCAGTGTTGTGGTTAGTGTGAAAAAAATTAAACACAAATTTTTATAAATATTTGAATGAAATATACTGGTAATTAATTATAATTGACAAAGGTAATATGAACATTTTTACTATCCAGTTGTTGAAGATCAATGGACAAAAACAGATTAACACAAAATTTTGAATGCAAATGTAAGAAAAGTAATTTTTAAAAAATAAAACAACATAATTAATTAGTTTATTTCTATTTTCCTGATGTTTTATTTTTATTCTCTTTTTAAATACTATGTGATTTTTTCTGGATTACTTCTTAGGTGATCATTTACTTTAAATTATTTTAAACAAATAACGAATGTTTTAAAAAATTTAAATAAATATCATTCACCTCTAAAAGATGTGGTTGTAAAAACAATATTTGTTTTGAAATGTATTTAAACATGACATACCTCTCACTCATCACAAATTCTTCTTAACTACAACGCTTAAAAACTTAAAATGTTGTACACAGATTCTATTTGCGTCGTAGGTGCTCTCTAAGATAGCATTCTGAAAGATTCTACTTTTAGATGAAAATATATTGTAATTTTTACAGTGTATTGGAGATATTATTACAATTAAACTTCATTTGTTGAAAGTTAATAGGATAAAACTCATTTTGGATAAATGAAATTGCAGTTATTTTCCATATGTAATATTAAAAAATCACCAAATACAAATTAGATGACTTTTGCCCGATTAAAAAAGGCAATAGGTCCTTCAAATATCATCTAATTGTCATGATAATACCAAAAATTATATAAAATAAATAAATAGAGAACTTTATTATCAGGTTTATCATTTTCAAATTTTATTTTGCGATTTATTAATTTTATATTTAAATTTGTTTTTATTAGTATAGAATTTTTCCAACTGAGCCAATTTTTATAATTATTACATACTTTCAAAATTTCCATACATGGAAATTTTATTTTAAGTTTATTTGAAGAAATTTGATTTATTGGTGGCAGTTTTTAAAAACTGTCGTCTATCATTTTCCTTTTTCCATCACACTCAGATATCAGAAACTACTAGAGATAATAACAAATGGTTTTTGGATAATAAATCTACACAAAATGTTAGCGAGCCTACATTGGGTTTGAAGTTCCGGTTTTAACCAGAAGTGGCTCAAAACTGGAAGTCAGAAACTACAAGAGTTATAACCAAAACCGGATGTCAAGAAATCAAAGTTAAAATTTGGGAACAAAAATAGTCATTCAATTCCTTTTAAAGATTAAGTACAGAAATCATAGGGTTTGAACTTTGAAGTTAGGGTTTTGACCGGAAGTCAAGAATCTAAGTCAAAATTTGGAAACAGGAATAGTGTCATTCGATTCCTTTTAAAGAGTAGATACAGAAATTACTAATGGTTTTTACCAAAAGTCAAAGGTAAGCCTTTTTAAAAATTGCCGCCAGCCATGAGACATGTCTCATGAAAGGGATTTTTCATAATTAATTTATTTTAAGTTGATTCAACTACTTTGGATAATTATCAATGACTACTGTGGGTTATGGTACAGATTCAGTGAGTTTAAAGAATGCTAACCACTATGCCATGAAGGCGGTTTATTAGTCATTACTCTATTATAAATTCATTTCCATCACAATTTTTATAATATAAAGTGATTTAATAATTTTTGTTTAATTCTTTGTGATCTCCCTGGGAATGTGTACATTTGGATACAGTCTTTAAAAAATGCTACATAATGAGAGCTTGGCAATATATCCAAAAAGATACAATTTTCTTTTTAGTCTTTCTGGAAAACTCATTAATAAATTTTTATAGCATTTATTTATTTCATTTTTAAGTTTAACCATTTATTTTAAGTAATTAACCAGAATTTTCAACAAATTAGAAAAAATTATTCTGCCAATGATTACACAAAATGAAAATAATACTTTCCAAACTTATTTGGAATAAAACAAGAATTTAAGATAAACGATATTTCATGTAGTACTCAAATTTGTATGATAAATTGTTGGTTACTTACTGTACATTAAAGAGTAAGCCTCTCAGAAATTTCAGAATTTAAAAACAGAACATTATGAGATTAATAAATAAAAAATGTTTAAGAATGCAAAGCAAGTAGGAGGTTTTAGTTAAAAATAAAAAACATATTTTTGTAATCATTAATGTGTTGAAAGAGATAACCCATATTACGTATAAAGATAACACTAAGTTCATTTTATACAAAAGAAGTTGTTGGTGAACTAATTTTTAAGTCTCCATTACACATGAGAAAAAACAGCAATGTGTCCTGCATCCATATAAATAGTGAGTCAGTATTAATTTTTAAAATATTTGGAAATTCAACTTAATACTAATTGGCTGAAAATGTCTCGTGTTAAAACATGGAGTTGCATTCTTATAAAATATATTAGGTATTGTAACATTAACTTTGTAATAATGTAATAACATCATTTCAATTAAATTTACTATAAATTTTTACTTATTATTAGTTTCTTGTTTAGGTTATCAGCCAACAGGCTGGTTTGAACCTCTAGAGGTTTTACTAAGTAAAACAAGGATTGAGGTGGTCTACCTTTGCCTTCCTCTCTGAGTTTAAGTATGCTTATCAGCATGCCGGCCTCTCTAAAAAGCCCATATTTTCCACCTTGCAAATTACTATCACCACAGGATTTGGTTGTAAGAACTGGAGAGGAGATAACTCCAACTAGTGTATTTTACACCTCTACTTCTTCTGTTGTTAAATGATTCAATAATTTAAATGGTTGCCCATGATGGGCAGGTGGAGCGTTTAATTAATTGTACTCCGATCTGATTTGGTTCCAGGTCTACAAAAATAGTTCTGTTTCTTATCACGTAATCAGCCTGACTGAGCTATTTAAGAACAGAAGAGGTAGAGGTGTAAAAGATACTAGTCAGAGTTTTCTCCTCTAAGAGTAATAATTTTCACCATACAGCCAGACCCTGTGGTGAATGAAATGAAGGTGTCATTTGCAGGGTAGAAAGTGGGTGCTTTTCAGAGGGCCTGCCATGCTGATAAGCATACTCTTTCAACTCAGTGAGGAAGGATCGGTAAACCACCTAACTCCTCGTTTTTACTTAGGAAACCTCTAGAGGTTCAAACCAGCTTTTCGGCTGTTGACCAAAATAACAATACAATTTAATTGGCTGACCATGTGATAAGAAACAGAACTATTTTATGTAGCCCTTGAACTAACAGATTGAGTGCAAATTAACACTCCACTTGTCTGTTATGGGCAAAATAGTTGCTATTCTTTTTAAAAATTATTATAATCAGGGTTTTACTTTTAATTTCTAATTAAATAAATTTAAATTTTTATTTGCTGCCATTCTGTACACCAAAAACAATAATCATTTTGTTTTATTTGAGATTTGAAAAAAGTACCTGTGTCTTGGATTAGCACATTATTTGTGTTTTTGCATAAATTGCACTTAGCTGCATTCCAGAAATGTTTGTATATAATAAAACTGTTGAACCGTGTGATTCTAAGTTTAGCTCGTTTTGTTTATAAGTATGTACTGGATTAGTACAGCCTGTCTTAAAGTTGTTTGTATTCCCATATGTGTTCACTTCACCAAGTTAGTCAACATCTGGTTCTTAAGAAGTTCACTCCATTATCGTAAAAAAAGAAACCGCGTAAGAACCTACAGGAATTACAAGGTTATTAAACTTAATTTTTATAATGTAATTTAAACAATGGTGATTTACATCTAAATTTATTGAATCGTGATTTTAATTCTCTCAATTTTTGAATTTCAAAAAAATTCAAAATGATTTCAATTGTTCTCTACATAATTTTTATATTTTCTTTATGTGATTGTAATGAAGATAGGTCAACAGTCGACATTGAAGATAGTTTTTTCAGTTTTGGAGAAAAGAAAAAACTTAAAGATGTTTCTTCTAAATTAGAAAATGCTGTTTTAAAATCAAAAATAGATGTTTTAGGTGAAATACTTAAAGAAAAAGTTGATGTTCTAAGAAATGCTGAAGTTAATCATGTAAGTATAAATTTATTCACAATTTAGTATTTACTTAAATCTTATAATAATTAGTTTCCTTTACCATTTTTGTCTTTAATTGGAATTCAAAACTTTTGCAGATTTTCAAAATTATTTTATTATTAACTTCATTAATACAAATCTATTTTTATTTGGGTTAATAGTTAGCATCATAGCAGCAGAAGCCATATTAATGTATTGTTTTTTTATATAGGATTTATATGAAAAAACTTTTTATATTTACCTTTTACTGTTTCTTGTACTTCGTTTTTACAAGTACTATCACGGTGCGCACCGCTTTTTCAGGTAATAACACATAGCATCTAGAAACTCTTAATGAAGACAGCATCTTTCTTTGTCAAAGGTTTGAATCACAAAGTTATTTTGTGTTCAACTGAAGAAGTTATTACCTTCTTCAGGTAATAACATGTAGCTTCTAGAAACTGTTCAGGAAGATCTTCCTAAACAGTTTCCAGAAACTATATGATTTTACCTGAAGAAGTGGTGTGCACCGCGAAAGTACTTGTAAAAAACTAAGTATAAAAAGTAGTAAAAGGTAAAAATATAAAAAGGTTTATACATTATATACATAAAAAAACAATACATTAATATCTATTTTTTGTATAAGTTATCTTCACGAATACTGGTTTTATGTACTAAGTAAATTAGGTCCACTAAAATTAATTAGGAATTCTTGTTTGAAATTGTATGTATCCCCTTTCCCCTAGTTAAAAAAATAGTTTACTTGTGTTGATCTATTAAAAATTTAAAACTGGTATAAAAAACAAAAGTTGTAGATGTATTAGTCACATGACGTTTGTAAGGTTTTTTTTTAAACTTTACTGATTCTTTTTAGGTTTGAGCTAATAGATGAAAAGTTGATGCAGCACAGTCATGTTGTAATCGGTTGACATTAAAACCGAATGTTCTGCAAATTGTTCATCTTGCACCTGTTTTCGCTCCTTTTTAAACCTATTATACCACTTAAAATCACTTGTTCTGTTCATGACTTGGTCCCCAAAAGCCATCTTAACCATTTGAAGAATATCATTGGGTGTTTTGTTCAGTTTAACATAAAAATAAAACAAAAGCGGTTTTGCTGTTTTATTTCAAAATACCTACAATTTTTTTTATTTTAGATACAGAACCTTTAACCTTTTGAAATAGGTACATAAAGAAATTATAGTTTTGTAATCTGTAGGAAGAAATTTTACTGTGTTCATAGATGAAAAAACACATTTTTACTTACTCTTGCCTATATGAATATATATAGAGGAAGGAAAGTATTGTTTTCATGTCGATTTTTCGAAAACGAGTTTTCACCGGATCTACACGTTTTCAGATCCCTGAACCCAAAAAACATGTTTTTAGCGATTGGCCTCTGTGTGTGGGTGTGTGTGTGTGTGTGTGTGTGTGTGTGAACAGAATATATCAAGAACGGAATCTCGTATGAACTTGAAACTTGAAACTTAAGTTAAACACCACTACTGGACCCGACACGAAAATTTTCATCAAAATCGGTCAACCGGAAGTAGTAGTTTATTCGTGTAATTTTTCACTTTTTTGCAATTTTCTCAAAAACTGGTCCTAGGATTTTTTTTAAAAATCGCCTGGTTTACTAATTTTTTATGCTTACAAGATAGGGTAGGCGCCATGTTTGCTAAAATTCTTGGTGAGGCTGTTTTCACGTAAAAAAATTGTTTTTTTTAAGATTGCGGCTTTAATATGAATTTTAGCGCAAAATGTATATAATAAAAGTTATAGAGAATTAAAAATCCTACAACTTTAATACAAACTTTCAAATTACAACTTTAAAAACATTACAACTTTATTCAAAAATAAATCTTTATAATGCATCCTGCAGTTTGAAATATTTCTATTTCATATAATGAATTAATATAATAATTTCACTAACCTTCTTTTTAAACTGCGTCACCTTTATTTCAATTTTTACTTACACGTGTTTCGGTGGATCCACCATCATCAGAGTAAATGAAAAATAGAAACTAAAAATTTACAATTAGCAGTCACTTGTATAAAAGTTTTTATACAAGTGACTGAAGATGTATCATCTTCTGTAAATTTTAAATATATGAAAAAAATTTTTAGTTTCTATTTTTCATTTACTCTGATGATGGTGGATCCACCGAAACACGTGTAAGTAAAAATTGAAATAAAGGTGACGCATTTAAAAAGAAGGTTAGTGAAATTATTATATTAATTCATTATATGAAATAGAATTACAACTTTATTTCAAACGTTTTTTTGTATAACGCTTAGTTATTTTTGTAATTTTTTTTTTTTGGTTTAACATCTGACTGTTATGCTTAGTTTAGCGGTAATTAGCGATTTTCTGTTTCTTCTCACGAAAACGTCTGAAAAATCGATTTTTTAAGATTTCGGCCTTGGTATGCATTTAACGACAAAAGTGTGTAATTAAATTTGTAGGAAATTAAAAGATCTATAACTTTTATTTAGAGCATTTTTCTCTACAGAGCCTAGTTTAGCGTGAAAGATGATTTTCCGTATTTTTAACCGAAACTAAGGTTGATTATCATTTTGCGTCTTTCACTCATGATTAAAATTTGGTTATGTTTATTGAGGTTAGTTTTTTGTTTATTTCTAATGTTTTATTACTAATGTTAGAGTATATTGTTAATTATTTGCATTGGCAAGAGAAAGTTGTGTGCGTTTCACACAAAATTCTTTTTAAAGATATTTTCTCATAAATAGTATCTAATCTTAATTTATTAATTAGGTAGTGTTTATATATTATGAATATAAATGTTTTATTTAATTTTGCAATAAAATAAAGTGTGTTTGCTATTGTTAAAGCCAGTTGAATTGATATTTCTTGTCGATGCTTCATCAAGTGTTGGAGCTGAAAATTTTGAGTCAGAATTAAAATTTATAAAAAAACTGTTAGCTGATTTTACTGTTTCAAGTGATCATACAAGAGTAGCGTTGATTTCGTTTGCTTCACCAAATGATGTGGTAAGTACAAGATATTTATGGAAATTGCATTACCGATTTCAATTAATCGCGGTTGCTTTTTCCAGTTGTTAAAATATTTTTGAATGTTTATAAGATTGTTTTCCGTTTTTATCCAACGCAATATGTACTCACTGTGGTGTATTGTGGAGTATGCAATGTATACAACCATAATGTTATTCAATAAAAAAATTTCTTAACATTGAGTAATTATTACCGAGTGGGTAGAACATTAATTACAAGACATGGCAACGACTGCGTTGTGGGCACCTTCGTGACGAAGTGATAGCGTGCTAGTCTACAAAGCGTAAGGTCTCGGGATTCGATTCCAGGTTAGGATCTGGAAATTTTAACACGTTAAAGGGCCTGCCACACAGAATGCGATCTACGTCCTGCGTTCCGGGCAAGTGATCGTAGCGTGCAAAATATTTTTTGTATGTTGGGATTAGTAGCGAAGCGAGGCATACACTACACAGTGCATTCTGATCGTGCGGGCGGCACCAGAACGCTGCGGGCAAAAACTGAACGCATCTACAGGACAGTTTTGAAACTGAACGCATTGCGATCCAAACTTGTTCGTCTTGTAAATTATATACTTTTCGCCATAAAGTTGAGATATATCACTCAAAACGGAAAATTCATTGAGGCAGTTATTATTTATATGACATTTGGATGATATTCGGTATTCATATGAAATAGGCCATAAAAATATCTGTAAAAGCGGTCTTCATGGATGAAAGTTCTGTAGTTATACGTATAATTATAAGTAAGTGTGATAAAGATAGTTTGTTATAGGCTCTCCAAATTGTAATCGTTTTTTTGTTTCTATCATGCACCCACGCTGTACGGTTTTTGCTTTTCCTTTTTAAAATATAACAACAATTGAGTAAAAGCTTCTTCCTCTTCTAATGAAGAACTCATCGCGACTGACCGAATGAACTGAACGCATTCTGCGTGACAGTTGATAGGGAAGATCACACTTGAGATCGGAGAGTGTTCATTTGCCCGGAACGGAGGACGCAAATGTGAACCACGCAACGTTACAGTATTACCGAAACCGACAATAATCGCTAATGATTAAGCTGTTGATGTGTCTTTAATAAACGAAAAGAAATATAGTTTATTTTAAAACATATTGATTATATAAATTAGCCTAACCATTAAATTAATTTAACATAATTAAATTAAATATCATTCAATTAAATTGGCATTAGAAAACAAGTGCTAGCACCAGTGGGTGACTGCATAATTATATATATGGGGGGGGGATATTATCACTAAAGATAAACTGTTCGTTAGTTTTAAGTAACTAGTTGCAGTAAATCTACAATAAAAAATTCAATTAAATATTGTTAAATAATTTAATAACTTTCAAGAAATAGTTTAACGTTAACTTGAAAAAGAAAAAATACTATAACGTTAACTTAAAAAATATTGGTGTATGATTTTTTTAAAATATTTTTCCCGTTTTTATGGTTAATAAATAAATGTTAATAAATAGTGTAAGATTACGTACGAAATATCCACTAAATGTGACAAATTATGCTTGTGGTGGGGGGGGGGATAACAGAAAAGACCCAAAAATTGAACTTCTCAAACAGTTCAGAAGTGTAATCCTAGTAAGGAGGTTTGTTTTCGAGTATGAGTCAACGATGTGGTACGTATAATGTATATATAGGTGATACATATATAAGAAAAACATACAAAGTATTCGGAGGGGGCAAAAGAAAACACTTTGCAATCGATAAAAGTTATGTGTTTGTTGTGATTATCCGAGCAGCATTAAAAAACGGAGATTTTTAATTCTTGGATTGAAGATGCAACACAAAAAAGTTGCCTCCCAGTTCTGTTCTAATTTGAGAGAAAGTAAGGGGTTTATAACATTATTTTTCACAGCAAGATGGCAAAAGTAACGTCACTGGCTGTGTTTTCTATAAATTAATCGTAATGGTTCTATAACTATAAAACATGTTTTTAATTTTTGCTGTTTGATGAGGGTAACCCTCTTTTGTTATTCGCGGAACTCATTCCCGCCAATAGCGAGGGATTACGGTACTATGCTGTCAAGTCTGAGATGTTTTCATAATATTTACATTTGAGTAAAGAGAAATTATTGTCGTTTATGTATGTTAACAGCCATTTTAGTACAACAACTAATCTATTTTAACTATGATTATAAATTTATCTACTCATGGTCTAGTAGCTACTATTTAAAGGAATGTATTGTTTGGAATGAACGTATTTGTCATGGATCCAAGTTAAGAATATACCTACTACATTACTAAATTGATTCAAAAATAATTGTGTTTTAAAGTAAACAATTACAAGGTAGATATTTTACTGAATTTATTAATTCTATAATCAGAAGTTACACAAAGTTTATCACAGCTTTTACTACTACTCAGCATCACTTAATAGTGTGAATACTGTATGTAGGCTAACAGTTCACTATTATAAAACAGTTTTGATATTTTGTTCTTGGCTAACGAATTCTATTGCATATACACATAACGAAGTCTATTGCATATTTTATTACTGTTGTCCTCAGTTTCTAATCAAAAGAATGATAATTTAACTTGTTTGACAAGCATTCATAAAACAAATTAAGAATTAGTAACCTATTTTCTATCAGTTTTGTACATGATTTTAGTAAATTATATCTGGTTTCCCTCGTGGACCTCAGCACATTTGTTGAAAGGAGGTAATTAAAATCATCATTGGTTTCTCTTTTTACTTTCTCTTGCCCTGTACGAATATACTGGGGAGGAAAGTATTGTTTTCATGACGATTTTTCAAAATCTTAACATCCTACAACTTTTATTTCGAAAGATTTTTTTTCTACAGGGCCTAGTTTAGCATCACTTAGTGAGTTTCCGTATTTTTAAGTTTTACAGAGGTTAATTTTTATTTGTCGTCATATACTCAATGATTAAAATTAGGCTATGTTTTTAATTTTACTTTCTTTACTGATTAAACATAGGTTATATTTTTCGTTATTTATATTGGCGAGATACAGTCAAGTGAGTTTTTCACACCAGATTTTTCATTTTAGGTTTTTTACTCATGAATATATTTAGGTTACATTGGTCATTATTTATATTGTTAAGAGAAAATTGTGTGATTGTTTCACAACTGGTTTTTGTGATTATTTTTGCTTTAACCACAACTGTCTGAAATTGAGTCAGCACCCTTCAGTCACATCAATATTGTGTGACATGTTATCATTTTTTTTGTTTCCAACTTATTCTCGTTTCTGCCTGGATCTTAACTTCTTGATTGCTTGTACTCATTTTCAAATAATCTGTAACCTTTATTCATTAACGTACCGTACTTTTTTCTTTTTGCCTTGTACTGGTCCTTCCAATGTACTTGTAGTACATTGGATATAGTATAATAGTATTTCTAATTAACATTTCTCCTCTCATTTTACATCCTAGCAAATAAGTTTTACCCTAGTTTGCCAAATGGGTGCCATAAAATTTCTCTTTTCTTCCATTATTTGTTATATTCCTTACTCTGTTGATTCATATGACTTTATTTAATCATCCACACCCACATTTCAAAAGCCTGTAACCTTTGTTTTTCTTTTTCCCTTAATGTCGAAGGAAACAACTGAATAATATTATACCTTCCAATAATAAAATAACTTATGCCTTAATAAGAATAAGTCAGGATAAAGTATCTTCATAAACTTAAACGAGAAAAAGAGTTTGGAATATTTAAGAAAATAAAACTACTCTTGAATAATTCCTATCTTTTACAAAACTAAAATATGAGTTAATGTTTTTACAGATTACTCATGTTGATCAAATTAGTGTAACTAACGTAACACATAACAAATGCAGCCTTATGAATCAACATGTAAATTATTCTGGTGGAGGCACTTTTACATTGGGTGCTTTGTTGCAAGCTAAGGTAAGTTATTATTGGAATCTAATTTTAAATATCTACATATTCATGGGGGTTTTTGAAACTGAAATGTGTCAAATTTCATTTTTTTATTGAACATGATGAATAAATATTACAAAGTCTTTGATTGTACTTATAGTCATGGACAATGTTTGTGTAATTATAATCCTAATATAAAAAGTCTTTGTTTATTACATGAAATTACCCCTAATTATCATATCAATGATACATTAAGTATTACAAATTGCACCCATGCGGAATTGGCGAACCTTAGAGGTTTCCGCTATAATTGTAGTTACAAATATCACAGGGGTTGTTTTTAGGATTGTAAATTATAAAAGCAAATATTTTAAACTAGACAATAATCTACCTAATTGTCAGAATAATTAACCAAATTATTATAAGTAATCAATAGGGCGCTGCCTGCTGCATTGGCGTAGTTGGTAACGTGCTCGCCTCTCATCATGTGGTCTTGGGTTCAAATCCCATTCAGGCACGGCATATTTTCATATGTTACAAAAATCATTTTCATCATTCACCATCTGCATTAGCAGTAATTGCAGAATAGTTGGACGTTAAACAACAACTTGTCGGTAGTTGACAACTTGACTAATCAGTTCCATGGGAGCTGAGACCAAAATGGACAAAAAAATCCTTGCCCTTTTAAACATGTAACTTAATGCATATGTTTGGTTTTAATTTAGACCTTAATCATTGAAACGTATTTTTAAAATAAAGGGATTTCTCCTTTTTTTAACTGCATTTAGGAGACTGAAAATGCAGTATAGGACATGTCAAGACAAAACTGATAAGCCTAATTATTAACACTATGTTAAAATCATTTATTACCACTACTTACTTGCGTGCTTTAATTAGTGTGTCATCCAAAAAATTTTTATCAAATAATACTCCATTTTCCTCAGTATACTTAGATGTTTCATCAATCAACTGTTGTTTTTGTAACAAATTTCGATTACTGAAGCTTTTGGTAATTTATTGCTGTATTTTCTACCTGCGTACGTTGGTTTTTGTTCAAACAATTTATTCTTGTGATTTAGCAACATAATAATCAATTATATTTCTTGTGTTGTGATTGTGGATGTGTTTGAAACCACAAAATTTAATTATATTTTTTGTATTGAACTATATTTTTTGTGTAACTTTTCTGTTTTATTTATGTAACTAAATTTTTTTTAAAATTTTTTAGCTATTATTTGTTATCAGGAATTGTACATTATTGACAACTACCCAATTTTGATCACTGCTTTTCGCTGTATTACTTTATCTTACCTGTATGAATATATAGGAAGGAAAGTATTGTTTTCATGTCGATTTTTCAAAATCGAGTTTTCACCGGATCTACACGTTTTCGGACTCCCTGAATACAAAAAACATGTTTTAGCGATTGGTCTGTGTGTGTGTGTGTGCGTGTGCGCGCCTGCGTGCGTGCGTGTGTGAACAGAACATCATACAAACTTAAAACTTGAAACTTAAGTTAGAAACCACTACCAGACCCGACACGAAGATTTTCATTAAAATCGTTCAACCGGAAGTAGTAGTTTATTCGTGTAATTTTTCACTTTTTTGCGATTTTCTCAAAAACTGGTCCTACGATTTTTTTTAAAAATCGCCTTATATACTTAATTTTTTATGCTCTACAAGATAGGGTAGGCACCATGTTTGCTGAAATTCTTGGTCAGGCTGTTTTCACATAAAAAATTTGTTTTTTTAAGATTGCGGCTTTAATATGCATTTCAGCGCAAAAATTTATATAATAAAAGTTGTAGAGAATTAAAAATCCTACAACTTTTATTTCAAACATTTTTTTGTATAACGCTTAGTTTAGCGGTAATGAGCAATTTTCTGTTTTTTCTCATGAAAATGTGTGAAAAATCAATTTTTTTAAGATTTGGCCTTAGTATGCATTTTATGACAAAAGTTTATATAATCAAATTGATAGAAAATTAAAAGATGTACAACTTTTATTTAAAGCATTTTTCTCTACAGAGCCTAGTTTAGCGTGAAAGAGTGATTATCCGTATTTTTAAGCCACTGAGGTAGATTTTCATTTTGCGTCGTTCACTCATGATTAAATTAGGTTGTATTTGTTGAGGTTAGTTTTTTGTTTATTTCTAATGTTTTATTACTAATGTTAGGTTTATTGTTAATTATTTGCATTGGCAAGAGAAAGTTGTGTGAGTGTTTCACACCAGATTTTGTTTAATGTTTTTATTCCGCAGGAATTATTCTCACATTCACGGTCAGGGGCCCATTGTGCTTTATTTCTCGTAACGGATGGTTTTTCTAATGGAGGGGATCCAAGACCAGTGGCTAAAGAATTGCGTGCGGCTGGTGTGACTATATTTACATTTGGTATCAGCACTGGTAATAGAGCTGAACTTTATGATATGGCTTCTGTACCTGGTCATGAACATTCATTTCTTTTGGATAGTTTTGCTGAATTTGAAGCGTTAGCAAGACGAGCTTTGCATGAAGGTAAATATTATTAATTAATTTTCTCATCAGTATCAATGATTAGGCTCAGTAGCCTGTTCCAGCTTCCATCTCATTTTAAGTCTTCCCAAGTCTCACTTCCCTCTAGGTTTATATTTCCATGCTCGAATAAATCTGTGTGCTAGCATGTGACGTAAATGGTTGACCAGTTTCTCTTATATATTATTAATGTTTCACGCAGTGACTGAAAATTTAAATCTGCGCGTATAATTTTTTTACGGACTCTTATATAACTGGGTACAACCATTGACTCCCTGCAAAAATCTTATTTTAGGAGTCTGGATATGAGATGCATTCCTCTTTAGTGACACCCATATTTCACTCCCATATACTATGAGTGGTACATTTTACTCTATAAAATTACATTTGGGTGCCGGTCTAGTTTTCTTTCCAATTGTCCTGCAAATAGACTGTATACACCGCTGAATTTGCCAGTTTCTCACTCACGTCATCATCTTTGTCATAGGAAATTCTGCATCCTAAATATTTGAAATCTTTTAACTTGTTCTATACCTCGGTTGCCAAGTATAATTTTTGAGCGGACTGGCCATCTTCCCTTGAATGCAATAATCTTTTATTTTTGCGCTGATATTCTCATGCCAAACTCTGCGTTGATGTGCATCTTATAAATGGCATATTGGAGCCTGTCTTCTGTGTCCAAAAAATTAATTAATTACTTTCTGACCTACTTATTAATGCAATAATGCAATAGTACTAATGCAATATTTTACTGACGCTTTGAGAATATTTTTAGTGTTTTTACTGTGAAAAACGGCCCATAACAGACAGTGGAGTGTCAAATTATTTACACTCAATCTGTTCATTGCAGGGCTAAAATAAATAGTTCTGTTTCTTATCACATGGTCAGCCAATTAAATGACTGAATCATTTAAGAACAGAAGAGGTAGAGGTGTAAAAGACACTAATCAGAGTTATCTCCTCTGAAAGTAATGGATTTCATTATACAGCCAGACCCTGTGGTGAATGAAGTGAAAGTGTCATTCGCAGAGCGGAAAATATATGCTTTTCAGAGGGCCTGGCATGCTGATAAGTGTACTTTTCCACTCAGTGAGGAAGGCAATGGTAAACCACCTCACTCCTCGATTTACTTAGTCTAACCTCTACGGGTTCAAACCAGCCTTTCGGCTGATGACCTAAACAACAACAACACTGTGAAAAAATTCTGTTACCGCTTTTGATAATTTTGGGACTTCATGAATTTTCGTGTTAATAACTACTATCATCAAAATGATTCATCATTTTTAAATTGACTAACAGATTTGGCTGTTGGATACTATGTAACTGTTGAAGATCAAAGTCTTTGCGAGTTTGAATGTTCATCAGAAGCAAGTTGCACCTGTGGTTTGCGCACTGGACATTACTCCTGTCTATGTCCACCTGGATTTTATGGACCAGCTCTTTCTAATTTATTTGAAACTTGTACATGTAAGTCATGATTTTAAATTCTAATTCATTTAATTTACCTATAAAATCTTTTGATGATTAAATGAATAAATATATGTAAATAAACATTTTTATTTGTATATATTATTTTATAAATAAAGTTAATAAAAACCACCAAAAATAGTCAAAGAATATGTAAGAACTCTTACCAATTGAGATGTGCTTTTGTGGTTTTTTCCAGTACATTGTCAGTTCATCACAATACGTAAAATTACAAAATTACATTTATTTAGTCAGATGTACCCTCTGTATGTCATGACAAGCACAAGAACAGAAGAAGTAGAGGTGTAAAAAACATCAAAATTATCTCATTTGAGAGTATTGAATTTCATTATAGGCTACAGCCAGATCCTGTGGTGAATGAAGTGAAGGTGCCATTTGCAGAGTGGGAAGTAGATGCTTTTCAGAGAGCCTGGCGTGTTGATGAGCTCACTGTTCCACTAAGTGAGGAAGGCACTGGTAAACCACCTCACTCCTTGTTTTACTTAGTAAAAGGCTTAGTAAAAGGTTTTACTTAGAGGTTCACACCAGCCTTTTGGCTGATGACTTAAACTACAACAATATTTTAAATTTACTACTGTCCATTCTGCCAACCTAATTTAGTCGCTGTTTTTGTTCTTTGTTTGCATATTTATTTATTTAAACCTCTTTAAATTTTTATATGTATAACTTTTCCAATTTATCAATTTCTCTATTTTTATTGTTAGTTTCTAATATTTCCACATTATTTTCTTTGCTGCTTATAGTGTGTTTTGAATGAATTGTTTGGTAACATTGGAAATTTATTTGTATAATATATTTTTAATAATTACTGTGTAATACTTCCCCCTAGGCCTGTTCCCACGATGCAACTTTACTAGCTGCTAGTACTAGCAGGACCTACCAGCGCGTTGGTGATGGTTCCCACGGAGCTAGTTAATTATTGCCAGTGCTCTGAAAACATATGTAAGTTGTATTATGTATTGTTGTCCTAAATACAGATTCCTAGCATCTAGCAACGTTTCCAAACATTCACACCGAGCTAGTTTACTAGCGCTAGTCAATCGCATGACTTTTTCTCCCCTGGTACTAGCTGCTAGTAAACTAGCGTTGTGGGAATACGCCTTTAGAAGGGTGAATTAAATAATCACCGATACTTTTTTCTGTGCAGTATGTCCAAATGGAACGTACAATGATGGAGCGATTCCAGGGGATGTTACAGTTTGTATACCTTGTCCTGATGTAAATCATGTAACATATGGACCAGCGAAAAGCCCAGAGGATTGTTTTTGCAAACAGGGTTTTAAACCATCCAAGAAAGGAAACAATTGTCGAAGTACGTATATTAGTTAATAGACTATTTTGATTTCAGATGACAATTTCTTTTATTATAGAGATCAATATTAAAAATTTAGGTTCTATAAAACAGGATCTAAATTTTAGATGCTATGTCATTAATAGACAGCTGATGTACATGGTGGGGCAGGGAAGTATCCCTAACTTTGAAGATAAATTAAAAAATAACAAAAAATGTTTGAACAAACCTTTATTGTGGCATCAAAAGGGTACAGCTGGAAGTTAATTTTAATAATAATTTTACTTTGTTTTAAACAACACATCATTCAAGTGATGTCCCTCATTGTCAATGCACTGCTGTAGTCTGGTTCTGAAGTTCTGCATAACTCTGCAAAGCATTTGTTGTGGAATGTGGCCAACTTCAAGGCGAATTGCATGCTTCAAGGCTTCTAGAGTCCTGGGTCGAAGTTTAAACACTTCATTCTTGAGGTAGCCCCATAAAAAGTAATCACATGGAGTTAAATCCGGTGAGTGCGCGGGCCATGGGATGTCACCATACTGGGAGATCAATCGCCTGGGGAACATTTCTCTCAAAACAGCCATCAAATTTCTAGCAGTATGGGCTGTGGTACCATCCTGCTGAAACCACACTGGTTTCAAATTATTCTGTTGCAATTGTGGTTCAAGAAATTGTTGGAACATGTTTACATACCGCTCGGCATTGATGGTAACAACAATTGTCCTCCTGGAAGAAATAAGGGCCAATTATGCCTTCACTGCTGATTGCTCACCAAACTGTCACTTTGTCACTGTGTAGAGGCCTCTCATGAACTACCTAGGGTTTGCACTACTCCAGTAACGCATATCCTGCTTATTTACTACTCCAGAAATGTGGAAGTGTGCCTCGTCACTAAACACGTGCATCGTGAGGCAAGTCAGCAATGAAAGTTTCACACGCCTGTACTCATTTTTGCCAGTCCTGTTATCCCGTTGTGTGAGTTCTTGAACGATGACCATCTTGTATGGATGAAAGTGAAGTTTCTCGTGGAGAATACAACGCACAGTACGATTAGACAACGCCAGGGCGGATGCATGCTTGCAGGCAGAACGCTTAGGAGACTGCAAGATTGATCTTCTGACACGGTCAATGTTTTCTGGAGTTCGGACGGTCCTCTGAGCCCCAACCCTCTTTCGCACTACACTACCACATGCACGGAAGTTCTCCACCCACAATAAAATGGATTTGCGGTCAGGAACAGCATTGGGAGGGGGAATCCGATAACGAGTTCGCAGCGCATGCTGCAACAATAGACTTATTTTGAGAAAAATTTGTCTCTATTGCAAAAGCGCGTTGCTCATTCGACCAAGCCATGTCTACAACTGACGGCGGTACTAATGGGAAATTCCATAGCCACAACGTCATTCGAGCTTACCCCCACTCCTCCAACACGTCCCCACTACTCACAACGCCATCTCAAAAGTAGGGATACTTCCCTGCCCCACCCTGTATGAAGACAAAGTTTTCGTGGTTCAAATCTTAGTAAAGGTAGTTACTTTTATACAAATTAGAATACTAGACAATGGGTACTGGTGTACTTTGATGGTTGGGGTTCCATTAACCATGTGTCCCAAGAATGGTTGGCCTGAATCTGCACAAGACTACACCTCATTTACATGTCATATGTATCATTTTCATTTCATTGGGTCATAGCTTATTGTCCTGAATTGAACAGATTGCAACGTACCTAGTATATTAGAGTAAAAAATATGTTTTTAATTTAACTTGTAGTGTCATATTTTCAGATTTCTGTGTTTGCATTTTTATGTTTATGATAAAATGAAGGTGTGTACTGTAATAATGTAATATTGATTATCATTATACTGTTCAATAGTTATTTACTATATTTGTTTGTTTATTAATTTTTTTATTATTTATTTTTAATCATGGTTACACATTTGGTGATAACACTTTTTCTTGACTGTTACTCAAATTTGCTTAGTTCCTAACTTCTTTCTGTGTATAAATTGATTTTTATTTCCCTCTTCATAAGATTTGTCTTTTCAGTAATTTATCAACCCCTTGGTGTCAATGATGACAAAGTATCAAGGTTGTACTGTATTTCCATGAAACAAAAAAGACACATTGTTGTTTGAGTCTGAGGTAGTTGAGAGATACATGACACCTTCTCTGTTTAATTTGTGTATTAACGTTAAGTAATATGAATTCTTTTAGAAATTCTCTTCTGGTTAAGGAGAATTTTTATCTTGTATATTGAAATATGATTGCAATGATTATTTTTTTCTTAATATGTATTTAATCTATCTTAAAATTATCTTCTATGATCTCTTAAAAATTATATTTATATTTATTTTGTTCAGTGGTACATTGTCCGGAATTAGAAATACCGGAAAATGGTTATATGGTTCAAGGTTGGTGTAGCACTGTAATGAATGCAGGTTGTGGTATCCGCTGCAATGCTGGTTACTCTTTATCAGGATCTAGTGTTCGGTTATGCTTACCTAATGGTACTTGGTCTGGTACTCCTGCTAAATGCACCAGTAAGTACAACATTACCGGTACTACTAATTTTTAAAAATTAAAAAAATTGTTTGTTAGAACAAGATGAATCTGTTTCAAAGGTGATAAATATATAACATTCTTGTTTGTATTTGAGAAAAGAATCATAAAAGCACTTTATATGTTAAAATTCTTAATTCTGCCTAAAACAAGCGCATTGTAGATCAGTTTTCATGTTTCACCGATATTTGAGGTTAAAAATTGATTCAAATTTGACTGATGTTGTTAACATTCTTGTCAATTTGTCAGCTGTATTTTATTTTATTTTTAAGCCGGTATTATTATAAATTGTTCAATATACTTTGAAATGTAGTCAAATGACTGTTGGTTAACTTGAACTTTGTTATTGCAAAAATGAATTTGATTTGAAAAATTGAATGAATGAAAAATATATAATTAGCTTTTTTACATTCAATTAAAACATTATTTTTTTCAAAAAATGCAAACAATTTTTTTACTAAAAGTAAGTCTTTCTAAGCATTGAGTATTTTAAACCATAATAGCAAGAATTTTGGATCTTGGAGAAATTGAGAAATGATAAGATGACTGAATATATACAAGTACAGTTAAAGAACTCACAAAAGTTTTACTCGTATATATGTGTCATTTTATGTGTTTTATATATTTTACAGGCTTTTGGTTATAGAATAAATTAAGAATATGTGTAAAATATAACACTGAAATAAACAACACACCATAAATACTTTAGCTGACCGTATTGGCATAGTTGACAACATGCTCGTCTCTCATCATGCGGTCGTGGGTTCGAATCCCACTTAAACACGGCATATTTTCATTCATTACAAAAAATCATTTTATCCTCACACAGTTACACCCCAATGTCATCACTAATGACTTTTACAGTTGATGCCAAGTTAAATAAATAAATAAAAAAAAATACTTTAAATATACAGGTAAATTTGATTTTTTTTAAACTGCGTACACGAGATTCTGAGAAGGGAGTATAGGATACATCAAGATAAAACTGTTAAGTCTAAATATGAACATTTAACACTAATATTAATTTTATTACCACTGCTTGCTTACTTTAATAAGCATGTCAACCAATAATTTTTTTCAAATCATACACAATTTATTCCTCAGCGTGTACTTCAAAATTTATTTACCTTCAACCAAAAATCTATTTAGAAAAAAATTCTTGTAAAATGTTTGATCAACTATTTTTTTAGCTTTTTTAAAACAAATTTAGACTACCAGAACTTTTTAAAGCTTGTGGTAATTTATTCATAATATATTTTCTACCTAAGTAGGGTGAATGATTACAAAGGTTTATGATTTTAAAAAGGCAGCTCTGTCAGCTGCCTTTTTAGCAGCTGACAGAGCTGCTAAAAAGGCCTTAGCCTTACCAATGCCAACATGCTTCAAAATTTCATTCAAAGATGTCAACAACAACTTACACAATACTCGTCTTCAAAAATGGAATGACACTTGGAAAAATTGTCCCCCCAGTAAACTTCACAATGTCAGAGAAAATATTTTTGAAAAACAACCCATACAATTCACCAACCGACGTGATCAAGTAATACAAACAAAACTCAGAATTGGACATACTTTTCTCACACATGGACATCTACTCATAAGAAAACCTCACAACACCTGCAATTACTGTCACTCCAAAATCACAATACAACACATCTTTACTGACTGCACATCTCTGGAAACGTTTCGGCGCAGATTTAACTTGCCACGCGATATACACGAATGTTTTAAAGATGAGTACAATACATCCAGATCTATGGATTATATCAAATTCTTGTACCCGCGTGGATTACTCTAAAAACTGAATAGAACTTTCATCATGATTGTGAATGTTTATTTTGTGAAATTGTTTGCATTTTGTTTATATTCTTTGTTACTAATGTTAGCCACATTGTTAGTTTTTAAGTTTTTATAAGTATATTATTAATAATCTGTTGTAGAATAACATTCTAGAAGTCACTAAAAACCTGGTTGTTGATGTGACTTTAAATAAAGTATTAAAAAAAAAAAAACTGCAATCTTTCGTTCAGAGATGGAACTCTGTGAAAGATAAATGTTTTTAATAACACGTTGAATATGTGCTTCTAAAGATGTATTATCAGTTGATTACTTATTCTTTTGTAAAATTGATTATGATTTATTTAATTTTTCAGTGAAAAGATGTCCCAGGTTACAGCCACCACAGAATGGTAATATTTCGTGCACTCCAGATGATGGTGAAGATAAATTACAATTAGATGCAGAGTGCCAAGCTTCTTGTAATAATGGTTATTCATTAATTGGTTCCCGTAAACGAACCTGTTTACCATTGTCTAAATGGGATGGCATTCCAAATAAATGCAGAAGTGAGATTATGTAAATTCTATTTTATTTTTATTTAAATTTCAAGAGGTATTAAAATTAATAGCATCTGTTATGTAGCATGATACTTTCAGGATTTTCATAAGGATATCCTTGTCATTATTTTATAATCATGCAAAATATTTTTGTGTCAGGATGTTAAAAACATCCTGTTAAAAAACAACGAACATTTTGCTAATCCAAACAAACTGTTATATAGACTCTCTTCCCGTCATCTACCAAACAATGCTCAAAGACGATTAAGGTGGAAGTGGAGCAGGGATCTCCTGTTTTAGAAATAGTTGTATGTTATTAATAAATTAATTAATCGATGAATTAGTAAGAAGTAACTAATAACATATTGGAGACCTGTTAGTGGTTGGTGCTCTCCAAGCATGTCATTCATGTTATTTCATTCATTCTTTCACCCACCATCATATTCACTGGTTGTTTATTTTGTAACTGTTGTAAATCTATACTAATATTATAAAGACAAAGCGTGGTTTTTTGTCCAGGCTAATTTCCAAAATTACTGAACGGATTTTCATGAAATTTTGACAGCATTGTTTTTATATTCACAGCAACATTTTATTTTTAAATTTTCAAAAATGATAACCCTAAGGGTCCTAATGAAGATTTTCATAAATATGTGTGTGTGTGTGTGTACATGTGAGTATGTATTGCTGTTGAAGGTGATAAAGGGGGTTGATGACTGAGGGACGTATGCGGGGGAAATTATCAAAACGTGTGTGCGTGTGCGTGCGTGCGTGTGTGTATGTAAAAGTATACAAGGAACTAGCAGCTACACAATTTCTGTTACATATTCTTTTTTAAAAAAAATAATGTTTCGCATGCGAAGCTGCGCGGGTTATGCTAGTCATTCTTCTTCTTCAGGTGCCTTCTCCATTACGAAGGTTGGCTATCATCATGGTCAGACGCACCTTGTCCACTGGTGCTCTGAAAAGGTCATGCGACAAGCAGTTGAAAGCTTCTCTCAGGTCTCTTAACCAGGATATTTGTCTGCGTCCCACCGAGCGTTTACCAATGAGTTTCCCTTGAATTATGAGATGCAGAATCTCATATTTAGGCCCCCTCATGATGTGTCCAAGGTATGCTAGTGATTAATAATGTTAAAAAAAATGTTAAAAACAATTGCATTGCTGTTGTAAATTTTAAATTTATTGTTTTGAAATCACCATAAAAAATCATTGTTTACTAATATGAGATGTCAACGGTGTTTATCTATTTAAGGTATATCAATTTTATGGTTACCAGAAATTTTTTTTTTTGATTTTTATATATTTAATGGCATACATGTTTTCCAGAGCCTACCTCTTATCAATGACTTTCAATTTCAAAATAATTTACTATCAATATTAAAGGCCAAGTCAATTGCTGTGAGCGCTGGACTACGCATGCGCATATGTGACTTCAACCCTGCATACCCCTCCAACCTACATTAAGATGTACAGTCAGAGTGTTGTTGAAAATTGACAACACCCATTGTATTTTGTAGGTATGCTGTTCCATTGTCGATTACATATGCTGCACTTTTGCAGTACATACAAGACTATACTAATGCAAATGCATATTTTGCCCAGCGCTCTCCTTACGAAAATCAGGCTATACCCTTAAGTAATGTATTATTACATTACTATTTTATTTTGCATTACATTACTCTACTTACTATTTTTACATTACTATTTTATTTTATTACTATTGTATTTTGTATGTTGACCTACTTCTTACTTTTTCAAAAATTTCAAATATGAAATTTGCTTAATGTTTAAAAGTTATAATTTTAGAAATTATTTTTTTACTTTTTTTAAACTAAATTTTCATACATTTTTAAAAATTATGCACTTTTTTATTATGTGAATTTAGTTAAACAACACAAGTGGGCAATATTACATATAGAACTCAATGTGCACTAAAAACTCTTAAAACTTTTGTATTTCAGTTATTAATGATACTGAGATAGTAAAAAAATATGCTGGCCACCTCCATGGCCCAGTAGTTAGTGTGGTATGCTGAAAAATAGAGGTCCTGGGTTTGATTCCTAGCCAGCGTCTGGAAAATTATCACAAGTTCCAACCCTGTGTACCTTAACCCAAAAAAGTAGCTAATAACTAAGGTGTTTTGCGGCTTAAAATAAAAAATGCTGGTCGCTTCTGTGGCTCAGTGGTTAACAGCCTAAGCTGCAAAGCGGAGGTCACAGGTTCAATTCCTAGGACGAGTCTGGGAAATTATCACAAGTTTAAACCCACCATACTTTAACCCAAAAAAAATCACTGATAACCAAACGGTTGATACGTCTTAAAAGAAAAAATATGCTATTGTATGACAATCTTTAAACAGGGATCTGTATAATTAGAATTAAGTCACGTTCTTTACAATTGTTTGAGGTAACTTTTCATATAATTGATATTTTTTGCTGTCGACTTACACATGTAGTATCCGTATTATCCTATAGCTTTTTGGAAAATAATCAGTTTACAAAAATTTCTAGTTTTCACAGATAGCAACACTGATTAGACAGTTAAACATTATAAGATGTGTTCATTGAAAAATGTACAGCCTTAAAACAACTATTATTATTGATGCACCTACTAATATGGATTTAAATATTAATTTTTTCGTCTTATATCCGACTAGTTTGCATATTAAGTCTGATACAGATGGTGAAGAGTGATGTATGAAAATAAGTGATGGAAACTATGAAGACCTGACTGGGAATCAAATCAGGTTTGATCTAGCATATTTTCATCAATAATAATTTTTATCTATAACCCTTCAGCTTTGCACATGTGACGTGTGTTAAATATAAGAGTAAACTAAGCGTTAAGGGTTTACTAGATTGTATTAGTTAGAAAATAGAGTGTATGTATTAATTTATAACATTAAAATTTTGTTTGTACTTTCACTGACTGTTATACTAACGTTATTGTAATAAAATTCATCTTTCCAGTTATTCATTGTCGTTCCCTGCCAGAAATAACAAATGGTTACTATGAACCAGAGAATTGTACATCTGTAAAAAAACATGAGTTTGGAACTGTTTGCAGAATTTCATGTAATTCAGGGTATGAGCTTAATGGACCTGATATTCGAAAATGTAGCGGTAAAGGAACTTGGACTAACAAAAAAGAATTAACAACATGTATCGGTAAACATTTAAATTATAAAACAAGATATTAAGTAGGTAGTTAATTTCGATAATAGTAATTACTGTAATGCAGTTCAACAATTTATTTGTGTCAATAATTAATTTTTATGTATATCAATATTAATGTTACATTATTGGAACAAAACTGAAATCACTATGTAATGACGCTTTGTTACGTTCTTGATATATTTACATATGTCGTTGGATACTATATTTAAAAAATTATCATATCTCATGTTACACCAGCATGGTCAAACAAGCTGTCTCTGGTAAGGAAATAAGCCGACAATAAGCTGGATATGAACACAGAACATTGGTCTTACAAAAGTTGGGCACCTTTACTTAATTTTATACTTCCATCTCAAAACACCTAAAAAATGGCAAACTCATAATGCCTATTCAATATAAAACTCAATAATAAATGAAAAGTGTTAGCTATTCAACGAAGAATCAATAGAATATTCTAAGGAGTAATGAATATTAAAATGTGCAATGGGAAATATTTAATGGTGGACAGATTTTTTTATTATTGATTTTCAAATGAAATAAGCCAAATTAAACTTCATATTAATTTTGATAAGAATGGAATAAAAAAATGACTTGTTACTGCGAAAAAATCATTAATATAAGTAAAAATTATTATGTAAAAGTTTATTCTGTGAATAGTTTTTAAAAATTTTATTTCATGTGGATTACTGGTCCTATATCAAAGTAATAGAGAAAAGACTGCCATCTTGCAGCTGTTTCGACCATCTGGATTTGAGGTTATGCTTTACACTCTTTTACAACACAAGTGTATTTTGTTGCTACTTCCTTAAGTGTTTGTTGTAGAACCATCAGGGATTAAGATCAATATCAAACCATTCCGACAGCAAAATACTGAAAACCAAACCTCAGTGGCCACCTCCTTAGCGCAGGGGTCAGGGGCTAGCCTACAGTGTGGAGTTCCCGAGATTGATTCCAAGCTAGGGTCTAGAAATTATTACAAATCGAAACCCACTGTTAAAGTTAGATAACCCAATGTAGTTGCTAATAACTGAAGTTAATGTGACTTTAATTAATTTTTTTTTAAATCCGTAGTCCCCAACACCAGTCTGTGTGCTGATCTGGTTGAGGGTGGTTACCAAACCTTTCACTGGGTTGCTTGGCTTAACAAAGTCACCTTTGACCCTGGAAGCCCAACACTGCAAGGCAGAAGGTATTATAGATAAGGAAGAAGAAGATTATTCTCAGAAATTCAGAATTTTCCCTGGAACGGTTAAAAAGTTGTTTGATTATATTATGGTAATTCTCTGGGCCTGTCAAATCCGTTTCTGTTTTCTACAATGAAACTTCTATACTAGTAAATAATTTAAACTTATTATGGTTTTTAACAATTTTTTTTTGTAGACATGACTCCTCCTTTGCTGAAATGCCCTGATAATATCACTGTTGTTACTGAACCTGAAGACAGTTTTGCTTACGTCACTTGGATGGAACCATTACAACCAGATGGTAAACTTATTTTACAAATTTTGTGAGTATTTTTACGTTGTATTTATATTTCGGGATCAAAGAATAGGAAGGTTTTTCTACTGCTTGGGCGTTGAGTTGGAGTCCCCAGGGGATATTTTGCAGAAACCTTGGTTAGGAAAGCCAAATTTTATAGAGAACTAAATATTTGTTGTTTTTTTCAAAAACTATTTTATCAGTGTTCATCTTCATAACTCAACTTAATAATCACTTTTGGAAGCTGCTCATGGTAGCCTGACATGGGGTGGAATAACAGTGAGGGGCTGGAACCCACTGTATTCATACAGACAATTACACTTTATAGAACATAATGAAGGTACAGTCAAACTTTAGTTATAGTTGGTAAGGTGTTGCTTGACATTATTAGAAATACAAATATTTCTTCTTGTAAAAAATACTGTAATTTTCAATAAAATTTTGTAGATTTCATAGTTTTCCTTTTTTCGATGACTTTATTTTTTTCAACTTAGGCCCTTACATGTTTCGGTGCATCCATTGTCATCAGAGAACGTAAAATATAAAAATTTGCTAAAATATTTTCTGAAGATATATGTTCTGTAACTTGTATAAAATCATCTGAAAATATTTTAACAGATCTAGTGTCAATGTTTATATTTTATGTAATCTGATGTTGGTCAATCCCTGAAACAAAGTTAAGGGCCTAAATTTAAAAAAGTAAAACCATAGAAAAAAGGAAATATATAGAAGCTTTGAAAGGTTAGTGAAAATGAAAGTATGTTTACAATAGAATTAATTTTAGGCTGTAGGATGTATTATAAAGATTTTTTATTGAATGTCAATGCTTACATAAGCCTTGGCTTGTGGAAAGTAATGATACGAGGTGATATACAGATGAAAAGAAGTAGTTCCGATACTACCAAGTGTCAAATATGCAGATTCACTTTGACTAAGAGTTATATTGTTAAGGTTTCCTTAAGAATAATAAGCTTAATTATCTTAAGATGTGGTAATAAAAATTTGATAATACAGATGAAAAAATGCCAGACTTGAGTGGGAATTGAACTCGAGACCCCAGCACAGAAGTCAGATTTGTTTGTAAATACGAGGGTCATTCGTAAAATAAGGTTCCCTAAGCTGCCGAGTCAGAATGCGATGTGCTGGGAGAAATCTGGCAACACTGTCTTACTCATCAGCTCTCCCTCTCTTTTTCCACACCACTACGTCGATCAGTGCCGGCCTAGCAGCCTTCGAAGATGGAGTTCCTTATCGCTGTTACCGCCAGATGCGAAATTCGCGCTGTGATACGTTTTTTAAATGCAAAACGGATTTCACCTATTGACATTCATTGTCAGTTAATCGAAGTTTATGGCGAAAACTGCATATCTGTTCAACATGTTCGGAAATGGTGTAGAGAATTCAGTGAAGGCAGCACGAAAATTCACGATGAAAACCGAAGCGGACGGCCTTCAGTTTCAGATGGAATTGTCGAAAAAGTTGAGACAATATTGCTTGAAGATCGGAGAATCACCATTAACGAACTTGCTTTGCATATTCCTGAGACTTCCAACACCACAATCCATAAGATTTTAACAGAAAAATTAGGCTATCTCAAAGTGTGTGCGCGGTGGGTACCGCGAATACTCATGTCTCACTTCAAACTCAAGAACTGCTGACAGATTTTGGCTGGACTGTTGTGCTCCACCCCCCTACAGCCCGGACCTAGCCCCAAGTGATTATCACTTATTCCCAAAATTAAAGGAACACTTGGGTGGCCTACGCTTCAGTACCGATGATGAAGTCAAGGAAGAGGTTACTCGATTCCTCAAAGGATTGGCGGCAGAATTCTACAACATGGGGATAGAAAAGTTGGAGCATCGTCTGCAAAAGTGTTTGGAAAGAAACGGCGATTATGTAGAAAAATAGCATAAGTTTTAAGCTTTAAATTTATGTATAACACTAAGATAAAAAATATAGCTGTCTATTTTTAAAAATCATGGGAATCTTATTTTACGAATGACCCTCGTATTTCGTTATGTAGCAGTAAGATATATAATTTAAAAATAATCATATTCTATATCTTTATTTGATGGTATTATAATGTATGGCTTTATAATTGTATTATCTTTTTTTTGTTATTTTGTACTTCCTGAACTGTTACTATATGGTACTTTATAAAAAGTGTATGGGATAGGAAGGAATCCATTTAAAATCTGATTTGTCAATAACTTAAAAAAATCTTGTTTCTTTCTACTAAATTACAGTTAAAAAATTAAAAATGTTAAATTACTTTCATGGATATTAGATTTTATTATCAAGATTGAATTAAAAGTTGGTGGTGAGGAGAGATGTTGGGAGGCCATGCAAAAGATAGCAATAATTCAGTAGTTTGTCGCTCTTTTGAGTTGAAACAGGCGGAAGCCTAATCCTTGATTATGAGAAGAAAAAGGGATACAAGATCAACAGAAACATAATGTAAATATTATAGTTAAATAGATAAATTTGTTGTAAATATTCACAGAAATTTATAATTGTCACTCTTCTTTTTTTCACGTTATAGATAATTCGAATCAGTCAGTTATTTTATGGACTCTACCTGCTACAGAACAACCAATGAAGCTTGGTATTGGTGAAACTATTATCACGTATGTTGCTACTGATTCTAGTTTCAATCAAGCTACATGTGATTTTATCATTAATGTTCTAGGTAAGTTTACATGATCTATGAATTAATTTAATCATTCATAACTTACTATTATAAACAGGTGCTATGTTATTCAGTTAAAACGAACTTGTATTATAATTGCCGCAGGGTTAAGAAAAAGTAAAGTAGTTGGTGTTTTTTACTTTCTCTTGCCTATATGAATATATAATAGGAAGGAAAAGTATTGTTTTCATGTTGATTTTTCGAAATCGAGTTTTCACCGGATCTACTCGTTTTCAGACCCCCTGAACCCAAAAAACATGTTTTTAGCGATTGGTCTGTGTGTGTGTGTGTGAACAGAATATCTCAAGAACGAAACATTGTACAAACTTGAAACTTGAAACTTAAGTTGCATACCACTACCGGACCCGACAAGAACATTTTCATCATAATCGGTCCACCGGAAGTAGTAGTTTATTTGTGTAATTTTTCGATTTTCTCAAAAACTGGTCCTACGATTTTTTTAAAAATCGCCTGATTTACTAAATTTTTTATTTTCTACAAGATAGTGTAGGTGCCATGTTTGCTGTTATTCTGGGTGAGGCTGTTTTCACGTAAAACAATTGTTTTTTTAAGATTGCGGCTATAATATGCATTTTAGCGCAAAAATTTTTACAATAAAAGTTGTAGACAATTTAAAATTCTACAACTTTTATTTCAAACTCTTTTTGTATAACGCTTAGTTTAGCGGTAATTAGCGATTTTCTGTTTTTTTCTCATGAAAACCTGTAAAAAATAGATTTTTTAAAGATTTCGGCCTTAGTATGCATTTTACGACAAAAGTGTGTATAATCACATTTATAGGAAATTAAAAGATCTACAACTTTTATTTAAAGCATTTTTCTCTATAGAGCCTAGTTTTGCGTGAAAGAGTGATTTTCCGTATTTTTAAGCTAAACTGAGGTTGATTTTCATTTTGCGTCTTTCACTGATGATTAAAATTAGGTTATTTATATTGAGGTTAGGTTTTTGTTTATTTTTAATGTTTTATTACTAATGTTAGGATTATTGTTTATTATTTGCATTGGCAAGAGAAAGTTGTGTGAGTGTTTCACACCAGATTTTTTTTTATAGTGTTACTAATAAAGAAACCAGATAAGGGTATTGAATAATTATTACAGTAACTTATTTTGTAATGTATTTAACAAAGTAGGTCACATATGGGATTCTTAGTAGGATTTATCTTTAATTGTTATTTTATAATTGGGATGGAGGAATCCAGTATTACTTGTAGAACCAGTACATGCAGTTCAATTTATATGTAGTTTTTTAGTGTTTTTTTCAGACAAAAATAGTGTTGTGCAATACTTTCAGTTGTGTGTCTTTTTGGTAAGGTTAGGTCTTTTTTTTTGGTTAGGTTAGGTCTTGTTAGGTAATCTGTAGGCACTGGCACTACTAGCTTATCAGGTTCTAAATTTACCTTCTTCTTCTTATCATGCCCTCTCTAATCGGAGGCTGGCAATCGTGGCGGCTATTTGGCCCTTGGACACCGCAGCTCTAAACAGCTTCACTGAGGTACAGTGAAACTGGTTACAAACATTCTTCAACCGAGAAATTATTTTTCTTCCTACATTTCTCTTCCGCTGAATTATTAAGCCTTGTATTATGAAGCGTGAAGCATTTCATATCTTGGTCCATGCATTATATGACCCAGATTTTCCATTTTCCATTTTTGGATGTGTAAACAAACTCCTTTTCTGTTCCCAATCTCCAGTAGACTGTCTTGTTGGGTACTTTTTCCGTCCTGGGTATTTTTAGCATGCAGAAAATATGTAAATATATAAATGTATGACCAAAGCTCAAATGCATCTATTCTCCTAAATTTACGGTCTTGGGTTTGAATATCATTCAGGCATGGCATATTTTCATACATTACAAAAAGTCATTTCATCCTTAACCGTCTGTATTAGCAGTAATTGCAGAACAGTCGGAACCAGTTAAACAAAAAAAAAATTACCATAAGTTATTAACATAATAATTTTAGTTTTTAGTAATGCTATAGAAATTTTTTTAAAACTTTCAGGTTTATTTAAAAAATACTGTAAGTTGGAATATCATTTGCTGTTACATATTAATATTTAGATTTAGTATTATATTTCAGATAAAGAACCACCAGTTGTAACCAATTGTGATTCTGAAGAATCGTACACAGTTTCAATGAGTGAGCGTGATGACATAAAGTGGTTAGAACCAGAGTTTCATGACAATTCAGGAGAGCCAGTTAAGGTAAAATTTTGATATACTCATATTAATAACAATTCTGTTGTTGTTGTTGTTTAGGTCATCAGCGAAAAGGCTGGTTTGGACCTCTAGAGACTTTATTAAGTAAAACGAGGAGTGGGGTGGTTTACAATTGCCTTCCTCACTGAGTGGAAAAGTACCCTATGCTTATCACCATGCCAGGTCCTCAGGAAAGCATCTACTTTCCACATTGCAACTGACACCTTCACTTCATTCACCACAGGGTCTGCCTGTATAATGAAATAACATTACTCTCAGAGGAGATAACTCTGACTAGTATCTTTTACACCTTTACCATTTTATTCGCAAATGCTTCAGCTATATAATTGGTTGACCATCTGATAAAAAACAGAACTATTTTTTGTAACCCTTGAATTAACAGATGAAGTGGAAATAATTTAACACTCCACCTGTCTGTTGTGGGAAAAATAACAATTCTATGAAATTTTAATTGATACTTTCTAAGAAGCATAAAGTTTTTAAAAAATTACCATAAAATTTTATTTCATATTATTTTGACTTTATCGGGTAATTAAAGAAAAATCCTTTGAAAACATATTTGAAAAGGAATAGGGTATATTCTAAGTGAAAAGAAACTTGTGGTTAAAGTAATATATTTGGTTAAAAGTGTAGCTTCAAGATTGTAGTACACAGTTGCATGGATCGCAGTTATTTGAAAATATTTAAAAGCAATGGTTATTTCATTTGAAATAATTTTTCATTGGATGTCTATCAGAGTTTTCTGTTCAAAAGTATATACAAATAAGTTAATGGATTAATTAATAGCATTTAATCTTTTTTTATTAATTAATATCGTTAAATCTTTTTTCCACCTCTACTACTAATTATCGTTATTTCATCATATCCATTGTGGTCATCGTCATCTTCAGCTTCAACTATCTTCATGTTTTAAGATATTAATGCACAGTTCAATCAGGTTTAGTTTAATTTTTTATCATTTTGAAGCCTTTTTTGAAACACACTGCTGAGTGTGATTTATATTTTCATTTTAAGAACGTTATTATTATTTTTTTTACTGCATCAAATGTTATATGTATTCTATTTACTGCTTTAGGTAGAAGTGTCCCACAATCTAGAGAAGCTTCCTATTGGAACAACAAATGTAAAATTTACGGCATTTGATTCTTCTGGAAACAATAATACTTGTTCTCTGCTTATAACTGTCATAGGTAAAGTCTGTTTTTTTCATATTTCGTAAAATTTAAATAAATTACCCTCATTGTTTCTCTTGTAAATTTTATTTGTTAAGTTTTTACACTCTTTACAAAACACTGGGAACAATTGGCTATAGTAGGCTTATTAATAAAGAAAGTAACCACTCAAAACATCTACAAAAATCGGTGTCTGTCAATCAAAACTAAACTAAGACACTGTGAACAGTGGTTCTCCCAGGAATCCACTATTCCAGCGAAACGTTATTCGGGCCATATCGCTTAGGAGACACCGATAGAATTGAGAAAATAGAAAGAAAAATACTTAGAAAGTGCATGAACAAAAGGCACATGGTGGAAGGACAGTGGCGGTTAATCCCAAACAAAGAAATCTACAAACTAATCCTCCCACTAACAAAAATAACTTTAGAAAGAAAAGAATATCATTCTTAGGACACATGCTCAGAGCTGAAAAGTCCAGACTTGTGAATCGGCTGATCAACCATTTTTGGAATAAGGTGTCGAGACCTAGGTGGCTGAAGGATGTACAGCGGAATGTGGAGGAACTTGGGATCACTTAACAAGACCTGCTAACAAAAGCAGCTAAGTACTACCAACTAGTCAAGATTAATATGATAACATTCGAACCAAAAACCAGAAGAGTGTACAACAGGGTGTTTACCGGCGAAGACCGGAAACAAAGGTCGGAACATTTTAAGAAAATGTGGGCCAAATGAAAGGAAGCCACGCTTAGGAGAGAGCGCTATTCAAAGAAACCCAACCCTGGAACAGACCTAAACTTGAACTAGAGTGATCCTATGAAGTTCAAAAGTAAAAAAAAAGTTGCATTTGAAATGAAAATAAAAATTGGGTTGATTTAATTAATATTTTTTATTTTGCATTTATTTTTAACAAAAAGGAAAGAGAAACAATTCAGTTTCTACAAATAATAGCCGTAGGAAATGCAAGTCATGTAACTGGGGTTGTAATATAACTGTTTTATAAGAAGTAAAGAAGCACAAAACCAGTAAAAAATGAAGTTAAATCTGATTAATATGACGGATTTAGAAATTGTAGAGTTAGATCATGTGACCACCACATTGTCAAACTTATCTGTTAGATGTACGGGAGTAAATCAAATATAAACGGTAATTTTGCTATTGAGCAGAGTAGTTTTAAGCGAGGGGATACAGTGCGTGATAAAATGGTATTTTATGTACAGTGGGGTGAACCGACTTAATTAGTTGCTACACCCTTCAGTACAGCCATGAGTGAGCAGGAAGTGCATCCGTCTAATACGCAACGCGTCATTATAAAGTTTCTAATAAATGAAGGTGTCAAACTATTAGAGATTTTAACTCGTTTAAGGGCGGAGTTTGGGAACACTACACACTCTCACAAATTGTAGCGTATTCATGGGCTCAAGAATTTAAGGGTGAGTGTAAAACTGTTGAAAACAACAGTCTTGATCAACACCCAAGGACAAATTAAATGGCTGACTACATCAGTGCAGTTTGAAAGCTAATTGAACTCGATTGCTGAAATTTTTTGGAGCCAAGATTATTAGGGATGAAGTTAAATCTTTTTAACTGGGATTGGGTACTCTCATATCTAATACTCACTTTTAATGTGATTTTTCCAATAGTAAACTGGTGATCTGAGTAATTGATCGTAACATTTAAATGAAATGAGAAATCTGAAATTTTTTAGTTTTTAATATGTCATAACAACAGCATGGTCATTAGCGATAAATATGAGCAATGGAATGATGGGTTTAAATGAATTAAGATCTGCAGACTTTAGTCAGGAATCAAATTCAGGATCTTCTGCTTTTGCAATTAAGTGTACCATTACATTACATTAACTGTACCTCAGATCATTACATTAACCACTGTACCACAGAGGAATTCCAAGTTTTTTTGTAGATTGTAATTTTAAGACATTCTACTTGAGCTAACTTTTATCTTTTACAAAATTTTTTCAATGTTTTTACATATGTGTAACTAAAATATTTCTTGAATTTTTTTTTCTTTTACCAGAAGACTTATGTGAACTTCCAAATGATCCTCTAAATGGAAAATTGGATTGTATGGAAGATGAAGAAGATATAGGTGCTTTAAAATGTTCCGTAACTTGTGATAAAGGATTTGTAAACACTTTAGAAAATGACACCTTTAAGTATTTTTGTGATTCCAATGTTACATTATTTGAAAGTTATATACCAGATTGTACAGGTAATGTTTTAACTTGTCAGTAAATTTTTTGTTACTCATTTCATTTAATAAAACATCAGAAGATTGCTAGTATTTTAAATGTGAAGTTGTTATGTCAATATTTTTGTTTTTGTTTTTACATCTGTTTTGTAATTTCTGTAAATGCAGATAATGAGTAGGGTGATAGATGAAACTGAATGATGAAAAAATGCTAAACTTGACCAGGAATCAAACCTGGGTCTTTGGTATAAAAGCCAGTTGTCCTGACCACTACCCCACGGCCTGGCTACATCAATCTGGCATGTTATTAATATTTCAAACTGCAGTTTTTGAATAAGATTTTAGTTATATCAAAGCCGATCTCACATCCTAAATAATTGTGTTGTGATACTTGATCGAACACCTCATCTTCTACCACAATTTTTGACCTGGGAGGATATTTACCAGTGAATGTCATTACCGTTGATTTTTCAGAAACGTTGAAATTATATTTTTTGCATAATTCATTTAAAACATACCGTGATCTCTGAAGCCATCTTCAATCTCTTGCACAACCCATAAACAGACGGAACGGAATTGGATGTTTCCAACCTGAATGGGAAAATTGCAGAATATAAAAATTAATGGAGGTAGCACGTAGAGAGAATCCCTGAGGGAAGGATCCTCCTTAATGTTTTGCAATACAGACCAAAGGAGAAGAGGGATGTTGGGAGGGGACGTAAGAGATTGCAATAATTCAATAGTTTTGTCAATGTTTTGTGTTGGAACAGGCGAGAGCCTAATCCTTGATTGTGAGAAGAAGGAGAAGATTTTATTTACATTGCTTGTTAATGCAAATACTCTTTATTTTAATATTTTGATTCAATGAAAGTATATTGAAAACATGTACAGTTCACACTCTCCTGAAACTGTAGAAAAATATATTTATACAAAATTACTGTACTAGCCTAAAATTATAAATTGTATGACTTAAATACTCTCAAATGACCTCAAAATGCAGCATCATCAAATGAATTTTTTATTAATTTTCCAGACTCCCAGCAGTTTATCCTTTCAGACATTTGCACTGCCTCATAGAAATTTTTGGATCACCCCTGATTAAAAATGCAATATTGTTTCTCGTAATTTTTCTTGCTCATTGCTGACAGTGTTAAATAGATAAAATTTTGAATAACAAATCATAGACTGGAATTTTTTTTAGTGATAGTATCGCAAAATCGTAAATTTTATAAAGTGAGCAAGTTGCATATGGTGCTCAAATTAAATGCTTTGATCAAATTACTTACTTGTTAATATAATAAACATAAAGTACTTGTTAGCTATATGGTTGTTTGTTACTTGTTTCAGAAATAGAAATTCCAAATACTGTTATTCAAGAAGGTTCTGTAGGATTTGAAGCAAGTTCTGAAGATTGGTGTAATAGTTCTGATTTTATAAATCAGGTACTTTCCTGTATAATTACTACTTATTTAATGTTTTGATTACTTTTTTGTACATAAATATACATAGTCTAATTCCTAAAAAAAATTCATTTGGCGTATTTTCAAAATAGTGTCACCAGCCGACTAAAATAATTATGTTGTATAATTTAGGTCATCAGCCGAAAGACTGGTTTGAACCTATAGAGGAACTAAGTAAAATGAGGAGTGAGGTGGTTTACCATTGTCTTCCTCACTTGAGTGGAAAAGTATGCTTATTATGCCAGGCCCTCTGACAAACATTTACTTTTCACTCTGCAAATGACACCTTCACTTCATTCACCACAGGATCCGAGCTGTATAATGATGAAATTCATTACTCAGATGAGATAACTCTGACTAGTGTCTTTTACACCTCTATCTCTTCTGTTCTTAAATTATTCAGTCATATAATTGGATGACCATGTGATAAGAAACAGAATTATTTTCTGTAGCCCTAGAACTAGCAGATCGAGTGCAAATAATTTAAAATTCCACCTGCCTATTATGGGCAAAAGCAATTTTATAATAATTGTAATTTTGTTTTTTCTAGATTTCAACAGCCGTGCAAGATCATCTAGACACCGTTTGTATAAATGGTTCTTGTAAAGTACACAAAAAAATTGGTATTGAGTGTGAGAATGCTGCTTCTGGACTTGAGGAAGTAACTAACAAGGTATTTGGAAGGAAACGAAGAGAAGCCCAGAAGACTATAGTCAATGTCAAATTTGCTTTAGAAGGTAATATTGTTAGTGCAACTTTTTATGTTTACTTTTAACTTTCTACAGGGATCCTACAGATTTATCCACTTCCTGCATCTCACAGCCCTACTCCTCTTGTTTCCCCAATCATGCTTCCTGAGATTTACTGCAATAATGTCTTAGATTACCTATATCCATGTTTTTTAAGAGTGACCTTTCTTTTTGGTTGAAGGACTCAACAGTCCGTTGAAAAAGGTCAGTTTCTTGTCTTTCTCTGTTGTTTGTGTAACTCATTTCACATTCTGTGTTTACATACATGATTTATTAAAATGTTTTATTATATTTTAAAAATGTAATTAATATCTTTTGTTTTCATTCTTAGGTAAAAGAGACGATAAACAATATAACATAAAACAAACTTTGCAATCACGCCTAGGAAAAGATGACGTGTTTTCTAAAGTGGGACTGTTTCCAAGCAAGTATCATAATTTAGTTTGGGAACAAGAATGGCCACTCTGTTCTCCTGGCTTTGTCATTCAGAAACAAATGTGTTGTAAGTAAATAAATATTTTGTTCATTTAAAAAAATATGTTTGTTTAAACTGAGAAATAAATGATGTTTTAAATATTTATTTTTTATATCAAACTTACTTAAGTATAGAGAATGAAATACTGGTAAGTGACTGTTTGGAGGTGCTTTCAGAACTACAAGGTTTAGCTTAAACGAGCTACCTGGTGTTTGTAGTTTTGGAACAAGCTTACAAGTCAATAGAGTTTGATTTTCAGGCGCATGCTATTTCAGTCATTGTAGAATTTCATACAAAACATTGCGTCATAATAATTATTCTATATTAACTTTATTATTACATCATTTTATCACTTAACCACAAGCAAGGGCTTATGTAGGCATTATGACCCAATAAAATAATATCAAAAAATATTTTATTTATTTTAAATTTAGTAATTCAAGTGTTAGCTTGTTTAATGGCGATATTCGTCCAGTTTTTGTTGTATAAATAGGATGTACTGATCGCTTTAGTTCACATAAATAATTCTAAACAAGAATTTTCAAATAAAAACATTTATTTTTTCAAAGTATTCATTTTGGCTTAGTAAAATATAGTGAATACAGTCTTGAAGCTCATGAAGCACAGTCATACAATCCATCATTAACATACAGTCATGAATCTGTATGACATACAGCCATACTGCATGGCTGTATGACATACAATTTATACAGTCATGAAGCTGGCTCGATGGCAACTGAGAAGTAGTGAATACATTCACAATTTTTGTAATCATACAAGCTGCTAACCTGAACCAGCTACTCACACAAAGACGCGCTAGCTTGCACTTGCAGTTCTGTAATCATCGCCTTAGATGTGTAAGATGACATGATGTTGTGAAATGCTAAAAGGGCTACAGAGAGTAAGTAATATTTGCCGACAATCTTTTTTTCTAAAAAAACATATTTAAAATTCATTTTGTTGTAGCTTTTTGGTAATTGTTTGTTATGAGTTTTTATCCAATACAGAATGAATAAAATTCATTCTCTAAATTTTAGTATTTGAATTTCCTGCCCCCTAGAAGGGAAAGTTGATAATATGCAGTAAAGTTTGTAATTGTAGTTCTGTAACATGTTCAGTATTAAATTTTTGTTTTAGTTAAATGTCCTGCTGGCACAGCATGGGATGGGCAAAACAGTTGTTTACCATGTCCTTTAGGATCATATCAACCAATGGCTGGTCAGAATCAATGCTTAAAATGCCCTGATTTTACTTCAACAAGGCGAACACATGCTCATAATATCCGTGCTTGCAAAAGTGAGTTTTTTTTTTTTACAGTTATAATTAATTTTATGATTAATCAGTGACTAGATAAATAAAAAAATCTTTCATAGCTTTATTTGAAATGTACCCAAATTCTAGAGGAAATTCTGATGAAACTTGAAAACATAATATTTACTTTAAGCATTTTTTTCTACTGTGTGTTAGTTTAGCATCATTTTGTGATTTTCTGTGTTTTTTTGGTCATTGAAATAGATAAAAATGGGATTTTATAAAATTGTGGTCTTAGCATTTTACGACAGTGTATACAATTGAAGTTATAGAAAATTAAAATCTTTAACTTTTATTTCACAAATCTGTTTTCTAGAGTTTAGTTTAGCATGAATTAGTGATTTTCTGTATTTTTAAGTCAAACAAAGATTGATTTTAATTTATCATCATTTACTCATGATTAAAATTAGGTTGTGTTTTTATTTTACATTTATAAATAAATTTGTCAAATGCATCCTGCCCAACCATTAATATAAATTACAGTATTAATGAAATTTATTACCTTATCTTTGGTTGCTTTTTTAAGTTTAAAAAATTTATGAGCGTTTCGGTGGTACCACCATCTTCAGAGCATATTATTAAAACTAAGAATTAAAATTTAGAACGGTGTTTCCATTCAGTCATTTAGATTAAAACTCTACTTTCTCTTGCCTATATGAATATATAAGAAGGAAAGTATTGTTTTCATATTGAGTTTTCACCGGATCTACATGTTTTCAGACCCCCTGAACCCGAAAAACATGTTTTTAGCGATTGGTCTGTGTGTGTGTGTGTGCGCACGCGCACGCGCGTGCGTGCGTGTAGACAGAATATCTCAAGAACGGAACATCGTACGAACTTGAAACTTGAAACTTAAGTTAGATACCACTAGAGGACTCGACATGAACATTATCATCAAAATCGGTCAACCGGAAGTAGTTAGTAGTTTATTCGTGTCATTTTTCACTTTTTTGCGAGTTTCTCAAAAGCGGCTCCTACGATTTTTTTTAAAATCACCTCATTTACTACATTTTTTAAGCTCTACAAGATTGGGTAGGTGCCATGTCTGCTGAAATTCTTGTTGAGGCTTTTTTTTCTTGTAAAAAAATTGTTTTTTAAGATTGCGACTTTAATATGGCATTTTAGCGCAAAAATATATATACCTTGCAAAAGTTGTAGAGAAATTAAAATTCTACAACTTTTATTTCAAACATTTTTTTGTATAACGCTTAGTTTGGCGGTAATTGGTAATTTTCAATTTTTTCTCACAAAATCTTATAAAAAATCAATTTTCTTTAAAGATTTCAGCCTTATGCATTTTACGACAAAAAAGTATAATCAAATTTATGGGAAATTAAAAGATCTACAACTTTTATTTAGAGAATTTTTCTCTACAAAACGTTTTTTTTTTTTTTTAAGTCCGACTGTTCTGCAGTTACTGCTAATGCAGACGGTGAAGGATGAAATTGTTTTTTCTAACGTATGAAAATAGAGCCTAGTTTAGCATGAAAGAGTGATTTTCTGTATTTTTAAGCTAAACTGAGGTTGATTTTCACTTTACGTCTTTCACTCATGTTAAAATAAGATAATGTTTTTTGAGGTTATTTTTTTTTTTATTTATTTCTAATGTTTTATTAATAATGTTAGTTTATATTGTTAATTATTTGTATTGGCAAGAGAAAGTTGAGTGATTGTTTCACACCAGATTTTTTTTAAACTAAATGTTAAGTTTTAATCTAAATGACTGAATGGAAACACTGTTCTAAATTTAAATAATGTGCTCTGAAGATGGTGGTACCACCGAAATGCGCGTAAGTTTTTTAAACTTAAAAAAGCAACCAAAGGTAAAGTGATGAATTTCATTTATACTGTAATTTATTTTATATTGTTTACTCATTAAACGCATTTTGTATTTTCCATTATTTACATTGATCAGAGAAAGTTGTGTGAGTGTTTCAAAACTAAATTTTTTTAAATTGTTTTTTTTCAGATATTTGTCCGCCAGGAACATACAGCAGGAATAAAGGAAAGAAAGGCCGTCTTTGGAAACCTGGTGATGTGGGTGTTGTCCCATGTGTAAGCTGCCCTATTGGGTCTTATCAACCAAAAAGTGGTGCTATAACATGTTTACATTGTAACAAAGCCCAGACAACAAGAAATCGAGGAAGTATATCAGACAAAAAATGTATGTTACCTGTTGAAGTTTATTGCCAAAATGTAACATGTCAAAATAATGGTTTATGTAAAGAATACAAGGGTCATATATTGTGTTCTTGTCCTAAAGATTTCTTAGGTAAGTTCACGTTATTGACACAGTTTATTGAAGTAAAACAATACAGTTTTGAAGTATGAAAGAAATATTTGTTTTTTTTTAAGTGAGAGGGATAATGGAATGATTTTTTTGTCATGATTTGATTTAAACTGTTGTCTGGTTTTTTCCTACCTAACAATGTTTTCTGGATTTTTCTAACTAAGAACACCAGACGTGAAGATCATACCTCTGAATGAAATAAAATAAAATACACACATTTATGCAAGGTGTCTATTGCGAGGTTACATTGGAATTTAACTACAGTAATCCCTTGGTATTTGCGGGTTTCAGTTATCCGCGGACTTTGTCCATGGGCCTAAAACCTTAAAATACGTACGTTTTCTTACGTTGTGTACACGTACTTGTTGGGGAAGTCATACAATTCTGAAAACATGTGTTTGAATAAATGTTTTGGCGTCCGTATCATGTTGAGTCACACACTAGTTTGGCGACGTCCGCCATGAGCCAAGCTAGATTTCCGCCTACTGTACGTAGTGAGCGCGTCACCGGGTATCAGGCCCCGCCAGTATTGGGGTTATACTGGGCGTATGTATAGTGGTGGGGGTGGGGTACCTCCACCACTATACATACGCCCAGGCACCATACTGTAATTTCTCCGTAAGTTTCCCTCCATGTGTCAGTCTAACTTCTTCATACGTATGTACGTACAGTTTTTTGTTTGTTTGACGATCCTGAAACGAAGCCAAGCATTTCTTCACAACCCATCAACAAGATCCTCAGCATGGTAATCCAGTTCGCTGACCATGTGTTGGAGACGGATCCCGTCATGGAAAGGGCCCTTCAATTTAAAAGAGGACTCAGGAGCTGATGATACCATACGAAGAAGTCCACAAGGAGTTTGAAACGAAGAAGAAGAAGCAAAGAGCCATAACTAACTATTTTAAAGCAACTTAAATTTTTTATGCGTACAGTACTGTATTTATTAAATATTCATAGATTGTAATAATGGTAAAATGTTCCTGAAACTATTAAACACTTAAAACGACTACAGGACTTTACCTTTAGAACCTAACCCCCATCTTTTCGTTCATATAAGGTGTCATTATCCATGGTTTTACGAACCACGGTAACCCTCCAGAACGTAACCCCTGCGGATAACGAGGGATTACTGTATTGACTACTGAATTAAACAATAAATTAACAGAACATTTTTTAAGCATAATTCGTATACTTTTCTCTCAATTTACAAAATTTTTTACTTAATGATTAAAAATTAATTTTTGAACAATGTTTATTAATTTCGTAAATATATTAAAACCTGCTAATGTATTTGTTAGGTGTAATAATTATTAAACTTAAGATGGCATGTTATAATGATATAATTTTTGTGTAAAAGTATTTTGAAATTAATCATTATTTTTAGGGTCACACTGTGAAACAAAACTTGATGTATGCCTTTCAAAACCATGTCTTCATGGTGGTACTTGTATTTCTAATGATTTTGGTTACATTTGTACATGCCCAATTGGATTCAAGGGGAAAAATTGCCAGGTAAGTGTTAACATTGAAAAACTTTCTTGCGTTTTCTAAAACAAATAATTAATGTAAATTTTTAAAAATATACTAAAAGGATGTTATTAATTATTATACATTTAAGTAAACGTTTGATTTAAAAAAAAGACTGAACTGGAAAATATAAAAGAGGAAATTAATAGCAATGGAGGAGTGGTCTTAGGTACAATTAGAAAAGTTTATCCATGGCTGCTGTAATCAGTACTACCAAACAGTTTAAAGACTGGTTATATTATGCACAAGTGAACTGATATTTAACCCTAGAAAGCTAATGTGTCGTATTTCCTACGAGCGCGAATCAGTTTTTTCGTTCCCTCCCCCTGAAGTGGCAAGCAATAGATTCGTCCATTACGGTCTACTCATATACCATACTGACCTGTCTAGTCGTGGTTCCGTTTGCAATTAGTGCAGTGTTTCAGTCCGTTTTTTAAATACCACTCGTAAATTTTACGACTCATTAGCCTTAGCGTATACATGTTTAGCGAATACATGTGTAGCCGAAAAACCAGAAGGTGGCCAATCTGTATGTTTTTCGGTATGATAAACATCATATTGGTGAATTCTTACGTTATTTATGTTCACAACATTGCTAAGCTGGGCCATAACCAAAGTCAAGGTGAAATTTTGCAAAAGAACTTCATCATGAACTAGTGGCACCATGGTTAGGGGTACGTTTGGAAACCCCAAATTTACGAAGGCAACTCCGGCAATCCATTGCAGATATATTGGGTGTACCATTGCCGAAACCTCAAGTTGGTCATCCTGAACAAGGTGCAAGAACGATTTGCAAGATATGTCCATCTCCCAAGAGGAGAATGACGTCCGTGTACTGCCGTGCGTGCAACAAGCCGATTTGTGCCGAGCATCGTGCAAAGTGCTGTGTTGAGTGTGCTGAAGAACTTTAAAAACCGTTCATAGCATAAAACATTATTTTAATATATACATTTTTAATTGTATTTAATAAAAATAAGTTTTTTCGCCTAAAACAATTTTTTTTTATATACATACCGTCAGTCGTAAATTTTACGATACATTAGCTTTAATGAAACTTTTTGATAACCTTAGCTTTCTAGGGTTAAAACTATGCTTACGTCAGGCATTATCAACTTATCAAATTGAAAAAAGAATAATAAGAACACGCTTAAATAAAAACTTTATAAAAATTGAGTTCATAAAATAGAATCATCAGAACAAGTTTACAAAAATATAACCAGTAATAAGTGTAATTAAGAAAAAGAGGTGTCACTATTGCTCTCTCTAATTATTTACTGTGTTGCCGACCATCAATGCTTCCAAGAATGGCGACAAACAAAGGCCGTCAATGCAGAACACAAGTAACTGCCCCACTCCTGCTCTCTGATTAGTAACGAGGTGCATTCAGCCAGGCTATAGATTTAATGAACAATAATGTATATAATTAACTGAATGCTGATGAACCTTCAATATAATATTGCATTTTACTAAACTTTTTAAATTTTTGGTGAATACAAGATTGTATTTCAGACATAAAATAACTCAATTATTCTGGAATGGTCTCCAGGACCACTGAACCAATTATCTTCTTTATTTTGAAATTAGCTGTATTCTTCTTTGGAGTGTTACAGGATATGTCTTGTAAACACAAAGGGGGTTAGAAGGCCGAGAATCCTGGCTGAGCCAAAAGCTACTTAATTAAACATAAGATTTTATTTGCCTCAGTTTGTTTATTTCTACCTACGTGTATTATAAATACATCTAGAAAATATACTGATAATCTGTCTGTTAAACTTTATGTCAAAGTACTGTATAAGATTACAACTGTGTTTTCAAAATTACTTAAGGGATTCAACCCTCTGTGTATACACAGGTGGTATTAATGTTGTATGCTGATGGATAATTTTTCCTTTTAAATTCAAGTTTATTAGTATCAACTACTAAGATCCATCTGCTGTGAGTTATTATTTATGTATCGCAGCATTATGTATTCGAAAATTGAAAATTAGTCATTAATGCAAATAAGAAAGCAAATATTTTAAATTACTGTCCCTTCTTGTTTCAGGAAGAAATTGATGAGTGTGCTTTGAATCCTTGTAAGAATTCTGGGGAATGTATTGATTTAATTGGTGAATTTCATTGTCATTGTCCTCCTTTGTTCTATGGTTAGTATAATCACCAGTTTTTATAAAACACTGAAATTTTTTTAAAAACCTGATTTTGTATTCCATTGAAGACTTCGCTTTTCATATATGTTCTTTGTTTTAATTTGTATGTTTCTTTTAATTCCTTTATTCCAATTTTTATAGTTTGTTTTTTATTTTGATCTTCTGAAATTCATTCTCCTAGATATTTGAATATATTAAAATACTACTTGTATTATTTGTTTTTCTTCTAAAAACCTTTTGTAATCTATTTTTCAGGTTCAGTGTGTGAACTTAAAATTGATGAATGTGAAACAGAACCATGCGCAGATGGAGCACAATGTGTTAACCAACCTGGTGGTGGTTACCAATGTTTATGTGGTGTCAATTATTCTGGAAAATTATGCGAAATTACTCCTTGTCAAAAGAAACCATATGTATGTCATAATAATGCTAGTTGTCATTCGTTATCCAATAAAACAAATCAGTTTTACAGGTAAATTATTCAAGAACATTTTGCTAACACATAAACTAATTTCAAAATACAATATTACTTTTACAATTTGTATTTTTATAACTTATTTTGTATGAAAATAATCAATTTATTCTGTGTTCTTATAATATAATAGTGATAAATTTATGAATTTATTTAAAAAACTATACCCAGGCTGCATAGTGTAGTTGTTAGCGTGCTAGCCTACAATGCAGAGATCCCAGGTTTGATTTCCAGCCAGATTCTGAAAATTATAACAAGTCAAAACCCACTGTTTCAGTTATAAAACCTATCGTAGTTGTTAATAACCAAGCTGTTGATGCAATTTTAATTTTTTTTTTGTGTGTAAAATACAATTTAGTCTCAAGACTAATATGTAATTGTATTCTAACTTAAACTACTATTGACAGTATTACTGCAGAAATGCTCAACAGATCCTCCGTAGTTAATTTATTGTAACTTATTAGGTACACTACACTTACATTGTGCACTTAACTAATTTTAAATAAACTAAAAAATACACAATTTCACAATAAAAATCATTTCCTTTAAAATTACATTCATTAGACATGTCTCTTAAAAGTTAAGGAAAATTCACACCTAGGTATGACCTAAGTCTGTTCATAAAATTTGTATAAAGGTATCTCTGCACTCATTTAAATGATCAATTTCAGATTGAATTAGCTAATGTAAATTTCTTTTAATAGGTGTGACTGTACTGAAGGTTGGGCAGGAGAGCTTTGTGATGTTCAAATTAATCCATGTGATAGCACACCTTGTAAAAACAATGGAAGTTGTGTCATTTTATCTAATGGAAAATATACTTGTTTCTGCAAACCTGGTTATTATGGCGTATCTTGTGAATCATGTATGTATTAGTCTTACAAAATTTCATTTTTAAGTTTAGTATTAATTATATTTTTTTCAGTGTATTTGAGAATTTTGTACAACCACTGTACACCAACTGGTTTGTAATTGGCTTCTGTATTAGGGGTTCTGGATTCAATTCCCAGTCAGATCCGGTATTTGTCGTCACTAATTTTCATCTGGTTACCCTTCATTATCAATAATATGCAAAAAAATATTTCAGTGTAAATGTTTTATGCCTCTGATTTTTTTTATCGATTCCGAGACATTTGTTCTAGTAAATTATAATGTTCTTTGGTTAAGTATGTGTAGTATCAATAAATGGTTGACAATTGCCAATTGTTAACTACTGCTTTATAAATCTGTAAAAGAGCATATAGCAAGGAATATTTAATTAATATTATTTCTACGATAAATAACACGAGATACTCCAAAAATAGCTCAACAATAATGGGATTAAACTAAACTAAATAACTAAATAATGCTTAATTTTAATTTATCCCTTCTCATATTTACTGTAGATAGCATATGAGAAGGGATAAATTAAAATAAATTAATTTTAAATCAGTTTTATACAAGTGACTGAAGATGTATCATCTTCTATAGATTTTTAATAAATAATGTTTTTAGTTTCAATTATATGTTATTTACTCTGATGATGGTGGATCCACCGAAACACGTGTAAGTGAAAATTAAAATAAAGGTGACGCAGTTTAAAAAGAAGGTTAGTGAAATTATTGTATTAATTCATTATATGAAATAGAAATATTTAAAACTGCAGGATGCATTATAAAGATTTATTTTAACTAAATAATGGGGTTAAACAGAGGGGTAAAATCAGTTAACCATACAATCACCCACCTAATGAATTTATTTATTTTAGCATTTAGCTTATATAGCTATTTTTATTCTTTTTATTCAAAATGTCTATGTGTGGGTTGCTATTCCCACTTTGAGCACTTCCCCAGGTAGGGAATGAGGGGATATTCATCAGATAAAATGGGGAAATGAAATACTCAAGGCAAACCAAAAATAGCACAAGATCCAGTTGCCCATATGGGCGGCTTTTTGGTCAGTGTCTGTACACCATCTCAGGTGTGGCATGTTACTATACATCTTGCCTTCAAAAGTAAGAGGTGTAGCTGATTGATCATGGTCAATCAACCATGTTTGATGATATCAATATGAAAGCTATGACTTTATGTAAACAAATTACGCCAGGGGGATAATCCGCCACTGGAATAAAACTACTGGTATCAAGTGGTCATTTTGATTTTGTGAGATCAAGACATGAAAAGAAGAGACAGGAACCCCACAACATTGAACAACTTAAAAAGGAAATATCCAAAAGAATAAAGATATTGTGGGAAAAACGAAACGTGAGCGAAATATGAAGAATTAACTAAAATATTGATTTGACGTGCTCTCTCGAAAGGGCTAATCAGAAAAAAATGTATATATTTTTATCCATTTTCTATGTAAGTAGTGATCATTCATTATCACATTTTTAATATTTTTTCAGATGTTTCATTTGATTATGCTTTACATTTTCCTTCTCCTGGTACTTTGAATTACATTAAAATAAAAGGACCTGAAAATCCATTGAGTGAAGTAAGTATAATATGTGATTACTTCTAGAAGTGTTAGAGAAGGCAACTGGAATAATTTAAAAAATTATCTATAATTTTCCTTTGTCCCTCTGTCCGTCCTTCACACCCAGATGTCAGAAACTACGAGAGATAGCAACAAATTCGTAATTTACACAAAAAGTGTGTGGGCCTAAATTGGGTTTGAAGTTCCAATTTCAACTGGAAGTCAAGAAATCAATATTGGAATTTAGAAACAAAAATCATTCGATTCCTCTTAAAGAGTAGATACAAAATGCACTTATGGTTCTTGCCATAAGTCAAAGATAAGCCTTTTTAAAAATTGCCACCAGCCATGGAACATGTCATCTCATGAAAGGGATTTTTAAATTGATTTTTAAAAAATTACTTCCTGATCAAATTTTATTTAACTGGGTAATAAAATAAGTGAAAAAATGTGTAATAAATATTTTTTGAAAGTCAAGGTTTATTATTGTAAACCACTAAAACAGTACATTGTGTATGATTATGTCTCCTAATTACTAGAAGATTGTAATTGTTCTATTTTTGTTTTGTTTACTAGCTTACTTTATGTATGTGGGTGCAGTCTTCTTTCATTCATAATTACGGAACGTTATTTTCATATGCAACCATTCTAAATGATAATGCCTTCACACTGACTGATTACAATGGGTAAGTTAAAATTGAACATTTTTTATTATTCTAAAAATACTTTTAAAAATAGAAATTTGCATGTAATGTCGGATAAATGCCAGTAAAGGCTAAGGCAATTGCTGTGAGGGCTGGACTAAGCATGCGCATACATGACTTCGACCTTGCATACCCCTCCGACCTGCATGCGTATTTATACATTTCTGTACACCCCTCAGCCAGTTACGCCCATTCCGAAGGAATTTAAGCAGCCTAGTGGCTCCGGAGCGCTACCTAGGAACCCATAACCCCTGAGAGGCCAACCCAAATGAGTGGGTGCGGTCACATCCGCAGGGCGCCCCACTCCCCTCAGTACTCGTTTAAACGTTGGACGAGTCACCGTCGAGCTCGTTATGCAGCTAATGCTTTGCACGTGGCTCTACCACACATGGATGTTCTGCGCACAATCGTGTACTACGAATAGCGCATGGAGGTGCTACAGCCAGCGCCCATTACTTCAAAGCAGATGAGGATTAGGTAGCTAAACTGCAGTTCTATGGGCACGCTCTGTGTCTGGGGTGTGCCCCCCCCCCCCTCCGACCTACAGTAAAATGTACGGTCAGAGTGTTGTTGAAAATTGGCAACACCCATTTTATTTTGTTGGCATGCTGTTCCATTGTTGATTACATACGCTGCTCTATTGCAGTACATACAAGACTATACTAATGCATACACATGTTTTGCCCAGCGTTCTCCTTACGAAAATCAGGCTATACACCAGTATTTTTGCATACACACCTCAAATCCTCTAAATTGTGTAGTTAAAAGACCATCCTTGAAATTCACAATGATAACAAATTTGAATAGTTGTTTCAAACTATTATTTTGAATTCTATTGTCTGTTTGTTTTGCATCACCTTTGCTTCAAGTTCTTGTAAGGCATTGTTAAATTTATTGAAATTTATATAACTTTATTAACTTCTTCATCCTCATCTGTATTTTACTAATGCGAGCTTTCTTTGCAACTCTACGGTGATTCATTGTGTGGTTATGTATTCTAAGTACAGTTATTTGAGTGGAAATATTAATAACTAAAATTTTAAAAAATAAATTTAATTTTTTAATTTGAGAAGGTTATATCTGTGGAATAATAAATTTTTGTTTTTTCAGATTGGTTTTATATATTAATGGAAATCGGGTGATAACAGATGTCCGTGTGAATGATGGATTATGGCACAGTATTTGTGTTCAATGGACAGTTGGTGATGGTCTTTGGCAAATGTATTTAGATGGTAATTTACTTCAATCTGGCATTGGACTATCAAATAATTCTTGTATACCAGGTTGGTGGAATTCCTTTGAAAAATACTTGATTGTGAAGTTGCTGATTGTTCATACCTGACAATAATCGTAATGAGTTTATATTATATGTTTTATACTTTCAGGTCATGGTATTATTGTAATTGGTCAAGATCAAGATCGTTTTGGTGGTGGATTTAATCCAGCAGAAGCTTTAGTCGGAAGTGTTGCAGCTGTCGACTTATGGGATTACAGGATTAATGAAATTGATATCATAAAACATGCTAAAGACTGTAATAGTTTTACTAATTATACTTCTACTGGGAATATTTTGAATTGGGGACAATTACGTTATGCTCTATATGGTCAAATAGAGGTAATTTTTTAAGTAATTTATCTGTCTATTGTATTATAAACCCACCGGGTTGGTCAGTAATAAAGTCGTCGCCATGAGTCAGCTGTTTAATAGCTGATTTTGGAGACGAAGTTCTGTGTTTCGAATCCTAAGAAAGGTGGTATAAATCCTTTTATAAAAATTTGATTACTAGACAGTGTTTACCATTATATTTTGATGGTTGGTATCAGCATGCTGTGCTCTCTGAAAAGGATCTACTTTCCATCCTGCAAATGACACCTTCACTTCATTCACCATGGGGTTTGTCTGTATTATTCATTACTCTCAGAGGAGATAACTCTGACTACAGTCTTTTACACCTCTACCTCTTCTGTTCTTATTTGCTTCAGTCATATCAACTGGTTGAGCATGTGATAACAAACAGAACTATTTTTATAGCCCTGGAACTAGCTGATTGAGTGCAAATAATTTAACACTCCACCTGCCTGTTATGGAAAGTAATCTGAAATTACCCAATTTCAGATTTAAAAAAGTTCAAATATGTAAGGGTGGAGTGATGGCGATGAGCTATCATTAAACACCAGTGCTATTGAAGTACTAAATTTTAACTATTTTAAGTGTTAAAAAATAGTGTTAATTATAAAAATATTATCTATTTTTAATTGTAATAGATCTCAAAACATGTTAACAAATGTGGTATTTCAAAATAATTATTTGTAAAGAAAAAGTTAATAATATAAATTTTTCTGGGCCATAAAGGACTTCTGTCATTAACTGGAAGGTGATCCCTTAATTTCTTTTAAAGGGATAGAAGGCTAGTGTCCTATCTATACATTTATGTTGTATGGCCTGTGAGTAACCGTGTGACCGCTCATCAGCTTGATGACCTCATGGTGAACAGAACTGTGAGGTCTGCCTATCCCACCCTGGTTTTTTTTAAACAAAAAAAACCCTGGTAGACAGTGGCTTGGGGCACTCAATCTACCAAGCAAAAAGCTGAAAGCTACAGTAAACTACAGCTTTTTCTGTCTGAATAGAATTATCAAAGGGAAACTCCTTCATGGATGATTATGGTTAGGCTTACTTAGTATATGCAGGAATTCAAGAGCTTCAAGAACTTCAAAATATGAAAAAAATATTATTACAAAAGATGTAGGGTGTTGCAGGTATGTAGATATGAAACGACTTGTGCAAGATAGAACTGCTTGGAGTACTGCATCAAACCGGTCGAGAGACTTATGACAAAAATAAAAACATTTTTCTAGAAAAGCACAAATAACATTACAAAAATGTTAATGCTCTTAGAAATTTTACATGAAAATTTTAATTTTTCAGTCATTCTTATTACAGAAACTTTCTAAGTTTGATGGAAACTATATTACAGATCAATTTATCACCATTATGCAAAGGCTGTGACTCTCCGTTTGTACCCCAGCATTCTTCATTGAAATTAATAAATAGTGGAAGTACTGCTGTTTACACTTGCGATACTGGTTACATTATAGATAAACATGGAAGAAATATTAATGAATATAAAAGAAGATGCCTCAAAGATGGGAGTTGGCAAGGAAATACTCCTGTTTGTCAAAGTAAGATATGTTTCAGATAGTTGGTTTATTAACTTTAGTTATTTAATGTGAGAAGATTGCAACATGCAAACCAGTTTGTGTCATTCATTTTATGTTCTGTCAAGACAGTGAATGATGTTTACAATCAGTGATAAAGAATTTATTTGCAGAATTAGTGAATATTATCAAAATTAATGTGATTAAAACAATTAATACTAAAATGTATTGTAATAAATATACTTTAATGAATTCAGATATATAAAACATTTTGGTCTTTTACTAAAACCTGTAGAAAAAATTTCTGAATATTATTAACTTGGTATTACAACACCTGTGAAAGTCAAATGAAACTTTAAGAATCCATTTTTATTAATTTGTAATTCAGAAAAATTTTTTAAAACTTGTCTAAAAGATTTTTATCAAAATATTCAGAAATGTTTTAATACAAGGGTGTTTATCTAATTTGGGTAGTTGTTTCCACCAACAAAACAATGTGTTCTCTTGAATCTCAAGTATTTAAAATTTTCTATTTCATGGAATAGTGTTGAAGGAGATCAGATTCAGCTGCTAGATCTCTGTAGAGTGTACGGGCTAAAACAATGTAAGTAGTGATTATGCAAAAATATGTTAAAAACAAATGCATATATGTTTCTTCTTGTGAATGTGTTAAATTATTCAACAAGTTAGTACTGAAGAATGTTAGTTGGTAAATCAGCTAGTATTTAAATTCACTAAATTTAAAACATGTAAATACAATAATCTCTGTTTGCATGTTATATTTATTTATCACCTATAAAAAAAGGTAAAAATTAACAAATATTATGTTAAAGTCAATGGGAAAAATTGCTGAAGAACATACATTTAGAAATCAAGTTAGATTAGGATTAGGCAAAGAGTAAGTGTTTTCTTAAATTAAAAAAGCAATATAGAATAATTTATTAAAATGATTTTATAAAATGAACTTATTGTTATTATTATTATTTCAGGATGCTACTGCGGATATCCTGGTTATTTTTCTCATGGTAAAATCAAAGGAAATTCGTATTTTTATTCTGATAATATAACATATGAATGTGATTCTGGTTTCAAATTAGTCGGAAGTTCTGAAAGACATTGTCTTGCAAATGGTTCCTGGAGTGGCACGAAACCATCATGTCAAGGTATTTCCCTGTTTTTTTCTATACTGAATTCATCGAGTCCACAGACATGCATCAACATGCGTTCATGTGATATTAGTACTGCCAGTAACTGACACCGGCTATTGGATAATGAACTGCGCTTATGTAAAAATAATTCCTTTCTTTCCTTTTAAAAATTTAACAAATTTTCATGATCTATGTCATTAAAAGCAACTCACACAGTATATTATGCTAGGGATAATGCAACAAAGACTGGTGTAAGAAGAATGCATAATGACCTTGGTTATGCATTCAGTCAACAGCTATCACGTGATCCATTTGTTTACTGCGAGTCTCCAGACTCTGTGAATAGACTTTAGATTAATATGTTGTCTGATCCACCGGGCTGGTCTAGAGGTAAAGTTGTCAGATGTTTAACAGCTGATATTCAGAGACAAAGGTTCCTGGTTCAAATCCTAGTAAAGGCAGTTAATTTTATACTGATTTGAATACTAGACAGTGGTTACCAGTGTACTTGGATGGTTGGGGTTCAATTAACCATACTCTCTCAGGAATTGTCACCCTGGGTCTGTACAGAACTATAACTCATTTACACGTCATACGTATCATCCTCTTTTCATTGTGTCATAGGGTTGCTTGTTGTTCTGAATTGAACAGATTGCAACATTCACACATTATAGAATGATAATAGCACAATATGTGTACATAACACTTACATTCTGCACTTAAATTTAACACTTAATTCTAATGATGCACTAACACTACTCTCCTTCATTCTTCCTTTATTTTTTTCCTAAGTTTATTTAAAGTCGCATTGACAGCTTTGTCATTTAACGGCTGTGGGTTTTGGTTCTGTAATGGTGGCTTATAACAGGTAAAATTAAGGGTTCAGCTGGGAATCGAACCTGGGACCTTCCGCTTTATAGGCTAGCGTACTAGTCACTATGCCATGGAGGCTTTCTTTTCCTTTATTGTTTAAAATATGAGTTGTTGTTTGGAATAAAAATACTCAAATTATCATGAATTAACTGCATACCATTACGTAACTTGTTCTTTTATTTTGTTTTTACAGCTGAAATATGTCCAAGTTTAGAAATTCCAAAGCATAGTAACATGTGGATGATAATTGGTGATTCATATCATATGGAATTTGAGTGTACTGGTGGTTACAAGATGAATGGCAGTTCATTATTGACTTGCCTTAACACTGGTGAATGGGATAACAAACCTCCTGAATGTAATCCAATTAACTGTACGCAACCACTAGAGTAAGTTGTGAAATTTTTATTATTGTAATTCTGATCAGTTTGCAAAATATGATTAAATTACTCCAAAGTTAAAAAAATAAATAATGGGAGTTTGAAACTGTATTTGGGACGAGATTGTCAAATAACTTAATTGTTAATTAATTCAAAAAACAACAAAAATTATATTTATTCTTGTTTCCCAACAGGTTATCTTTACCTCAGTAGATATTCTAATCATAAATCTCTATCTAAAATTTTTGTCAATCTTTCAATCTTTGGCAACTGGTCTGTTTTTTATTTGGAACAGGGTTTCTCAGGTGTATATATTGCTTCTTGAAGTGTTACTGGTTTGTAGTGTTTATTTATTACAGTGAGAAAAAATTTTAATGAAACAAATTGACATTAACACAAATCTGGGTAAGATTAGAGTGGATAAAGAATCTGCTAGTTCTAGGGCTACAAAAAATAGTTCTGTTTCTTATCACATGATCAGCCAATTATATAATTGAAGCATTTAAGAACAGAAGAGGTAGAGGTGTAAAAAACACTAGTTCCAAGTATCTCCTTTGAGAGTGAGGAATTTTATCATTATATTGTACAACCCAACCCTGTGGTGAATGAAGTGAAGGTGTCATTTGCAGGGTGGAAAGTAGATATTTTTCTGAGGGCCTGGCATGCTGATAAGCATACTTTTCCACTCAGTGAGAAAGGCAATTTTTAACTAACTCAATCATCGTTTTACTTAGTAAACCATCTAGAGGTTCAAACCAGCCTTTCGACTATGACCTAAACAACAACAAAGAAAAATCTAATAATTTATTTAATAGCTCTTTATTATCATTCTGGATCATAATGTTATGCACTTACATCCTAGTAGCCCATGTGATGAAAATTCTACTTTAATAATTGCATTAATGTTGTTGAAAAGTGTTTATGCCTCTACATATTCTGTTGTTGTTTAGGTCATCAGCCGAAAGGCTGGTTTGAACCTGTAGAGGTTTTACTAAGTAAAACGAGGAGTGAGGTGGTTTACCATTGCCTTCCTCACTGAATAGAAAAGTACGCTTATCAGCATGCCGGGCCCTCTGAAAAGCACATATTTTCCACTCTGCAAATGACACCTTCACTTCATTCACCACAGGGTCTGGCTGTATAATGATATTCATTACTTTCAGACGAGATAACTCTGATTAGTGTCTTTTACACCTCTACCTCTTCTGTTCTTAAATGATTCAGTCATTTAATTGGCTGACCATGTGACAAGAAACAGAACTATTTATTTTAGCCCTGCAACTAACAGATTGAGTGTAAATAATTTGACACTCCACCTGTCTGTTATGGGCAGCTACATATTCTAGTACTCTCAAAATTTCTACTGATTAGACAAATTATTTTTTTTTGTAAAGCAATTATTAATACTGTAATTCTAATTGTTTTAGGATTAATAATTTAGTAATTGTAGAACATGAAACTACAAATAATATTATAGATTACCCTGCGGGACATGTAATAAAATATGAATGTAAACCTGGTTATTCACAAAGAGAGAACACAAATGTGACTGCAGTTTGTAAAATAAATGGCAGCTGGGAAACTTATGGAATTAATGAAGATGTGTGTGTTGAGATTCAAACATGTCCTGAGTTACCAGAAATTGACCATGGTTCCTTCGCAACATCATCAAATATTTTTAATGTAGGTATGTAGAATTTATTAAATGTACAATACTATTCATGGTAAGAGGATAATTTTTAAATAATCAATCACAGCTAGTGATTTAAAAACTGTTATTCTAAATTAACTGAAAAAAATCATTGGTCATCTACATTATAACATGAAAATTGTCATTTTAAAACTCAACATTACTTTGAATTGGCAATATTATTAGGGTTACTATTTTCCAAATAGATATTATCTCGAATCTGTCCCACTACATGAGTTTTTTAACATTAGTTCTTGAGGTTCCTTTCATCAAATATTCATGTAATATTAAACACAACTTAAATGTAAAATTGGCCTTCTCAGTAGCATTGTTGGCAATGTACTCAATTGCTAATCCAAAGGTCTCAGATTCAGTTTATAGATACTTCAAAAAAGTTTTCATAATTGTTTAGCAAAATGAGTTTTCTTTTTGATACATCAAAAATATGCATAATTTTTCATGACTCACGGCAATCATAGTCGATCAGGCTATTAACGTGACTTTAAATGAACAAATGAATAAAATATTGTACAAAAGAAATTATTCTTGATGCCTCTGTGGTCCAGTGGTTAGAATGCTAGACTTTGCAACACATCGCAAAACAGCAGGTTCTAGTTTTAATTTCCAGCTAGAGTCTGGAATTAATACACATTAAAATCTGCTGATTTTGTACTCTAACACATAGCAGTTAATAATAACCAAAGCAGTGCTGCAACAGAATAAATAAAAGAGAATATAGATTTTCATCAAGCATGGTTTTTGAGCTAAACTTGTTTTCAAAAATTGAAGAACTTGATTTTTCTGTCAACACATGCATATTTTAAAAATTCTATTTTCATTCAAAAATAAATCTTTATAATGCATCCTGCAGTTTGAAATTAATTCTATTTTATATAATAAATTTCACTAACCTTCTTTTTAAACTGCGTCAACTTTTATCTTTACTTACAAGTGTTTCGGTGGATCCACCATCATCAGAGTAAATAACATAATTGAAACTAAAAAAATGTTTTTATTTATTTAAAATCTATAGAAGATGATACATCTTCAGTCATTTGTATAAAAGTTTTTATACAATAAAAGAAGTTATACAATAAATAAAAAAGTTTTTAATTATATATTTTCAAAATCTGTTGACATTTTTATAAGAGGGAACATTTTTTCAAGTTCTGATAAGCTGGGAAAAACAAATACTTGAAAAAAGAAAGGTTTATTATACACAGGAGTAACTCATATTGTGTGAACTATTTCTTATCATAGTCGTCTATGACATTGAGGCATTTTTTGTGCCAGGCACTGGCTTTTGTACACATCCTCTTCGTATCATGTTGCCATTTGAGTGTTCAGCTAATCTGTCATACTGGTTTTCAATTCCTCGTTAGTGTTGAACTGCTGTGTCTATAACCATACCTTTATTCACTTTATTACTTTTATTTAATTAAACCATATGTTTATCACCTTGGTGAATAAATGGAAGTCACTTTGTACCAACTCTGGGCTGTAATGCGGGTGGTTGAACAACTCTTATCCAAATTTCTTGAGCAGTTCCTTTGATGCTGTTGCTGTACATGGAGGTACATTGAAGAAATGGATTGCATAGCGAATCTCACAATTGATGGGAGTTTGATGATAATAGCTATGATAAAACAACGTTCATATCAAAACTACGCCATGTAATCCTCAACCAAGATGCGAGGTACTGACAGATAGATTACTAAACACTACTATGCAAAAACCATGTCATCATGACAACTGAATATCCATTGCCAACCTAACAAACATTGAAAAAAATAGCCTCATTTAAATATTTAAAGCAATATTATTTTTCTAAAAAATTATTAACAAAAACGTAAAAATATAAGTTTATCCTGTTCATGAAGAGGACAAAAGATGACAAATTTTAATAGATTTACTATTGACTGTGCAAGTAAAATCACATTTAAGAGTAATCAGTATTGCTGAATATTTATTTATTTTATTTTTTTTATATTTTTTTTTATTATTTTATTATTTAACGTCGCATCAACTACAAGGTCATTAGCGACGACGTTGGGGTGAATATTGTTAGTGCTGAATATTGTTTTTCTGGATTTAAGGTATTTTTACGTTAGTCTGTTATATTAATAATCTCAAATGATCTCATCAGTGGCCTATTGGTTAACATGTTACGCTGCAAAGTGTAAGATCCTGAGTTCAATTCCTGGCTTGGTCCTGGTAAAGTATTACACGTTCGAACCCACCTTTCCTTAATCTGAAGTAGTTGCTTATAACCATGCTGTTGATGCGACTTTAAATAAATTTAATTAAAATAATGTCTAAAATAGTAAATTTTGTACCTACTTGATTTTTATATTAAATTTTTTCCAGGCACACAAATCAATGTAACATGTGATGTGGGATACAAAATAAATGGTTCATCAGTCGTATTGTGTCAAAATGATTCATCATGGTCTGATAATATTGGTGAATGTCTCTCTATAAGATGTCCTAACTTATCTGATATTATAAATATTACATCTGCTATTACTTTGGATGATAATAATTTAACCTACGGTTCAGTGGCTTCATTAAATTGTACTTCAGGATTACGGTTATTTGTTAATTCCAAACCAACAGATTCAGTAAATTGGACATGTTCAAAAGATGGAATTTGGAAAGGAGATTTTGATTTTTTGAATATTGATATAAAATGCGTTCAAGAAATGAAGAATAAAGATTTTTGTAATTTTCCAGAGGTATAAAATATCTTATGCTACTTCTTTGTTAATTTAATGCTTTAAATACCTACTATTTCTATGCTTTGCTAAACATCTGTGATTGCAGATTTGTAGGCAAGATACAATGTGTGAAACATAATTACATATATATCACTGTGTTTACAAGCACAAATATGGTGGCTCGGGTTGCTCTGCAATTAGATACCACTGAAGGAGGACAGGTCAGCCAACAGGAAATTGTGTATTGATGGCAGGCCATCAATATGGTGTTTCATTCACATGGCTGTAAGCAAGCAGAAGCTGTATAATGAAAAGGAACTACCATATGGATGGAACTAATATATTTTTATTATAGAAATTTATAATAAAACTTTTTAAAGGTGCTGTATTTTTTGGCTTACAGTAGGTAACAATACTAAATAGAATTTTATGATAAAGAAACTGATATTTATTTTATAATTCTTTCTAAAATTGTATTTTGATGAATTTATCAGTTTCTTTCAGAAGTTATTTTATTCATAACCAAGATTGGAACTCTTTATATTCTTTGAATAGCAATTCTTTTCATAGCAATCTTTATATAGCAATTCTTGTTCATTAAAATTTTTGAACGTTAAACTTTGTGTTCATTTCAGACAGTTACTGATTCTTTTCATTTGATTTAAGTCAACCCTTTTTAAGTAGTACAAAATGTATACTTAATTTAATCATTGGTTTAATTTAGTCATGTATAATAGTATATATTAATGTATAAAAAAATATTGCATACATCCATCATTACTATTTTTATTTTGAAATTAATTTATTATAAATAAAAATTATAAAACCATCAGAATGGTTAAAGAATTTCTTAAAGCTATCACCAAATGGGAAATGTTTTTGTGATGTTCACAACTTTAAAATAACACATTTTATCAAAGTTCTTGACCTATTCTGTTTGTCATGGCTAATACAGTCAGGATGATACACCACCAAAGCGCTTCCCATTTGGTAAATATTCTTACTAAATCTTTAACCGTTCTGGTGGTTTTTATTTTTTTTATTTATTTATAATAAAGAAATTGAAACTCAGATAAAATTTTACAAGGTGATGGCTGCCCCAGTCCTACTCTATGGAAGTGAGTTGTGGATTGGTACCAGACCACAGAAGAGTTGAGTACTGAGGCAGAGATGCAATTCCTGTGAAGAACAAAGGGTTGCAATCGTAGGGACCAACTACGAAATGAGGACATAAGAATGGAACTAATGTTTACAACTGGAATGAGAAAATTACTGATTATTAAAATCAATGGCGGGAACACATAGAAAGAATCCCTGAGGGAAGGATCCCCCTTATTGTTTTGCAATACTGACCGGAGGGAAGGAGAGATGTTGTGAGAGCATGCCAGAGATAGCAATAATTCAATAGTTTTGTTGCTGTTGGGATTCAAAACAGGCGGGAGCCTAATCCTTGATTGTGAGAAGAAGAAGAATGATAAACAAATTTAAAAATGATAAATAAATTTGATTGTATTTTTAAGAATCTCTTGAGCTTATATTATTTTCAATTTAAAATTTTGTGACAAAAACGTAACTTACTGTAATAAAACTGTAGTAGCCTCATATCCTACACTAATAAAATACCTAATAAATTTCTACAAGGTCGATTTATTTCCCAATTGAAAAATCTGTTGTTAGTTTAGTTAATATTTATCTGTTTTTCGTAGGCACCCTTATATGGTTACTTTACTGAATCATCCGAGAAACCTAAAACGTATCCAGTTGGGAGTATCTTAGATGTATATTGTCGTCAAGGCTATATATTAAATGGAGTAAATAAAACTACCTGTTTATCCAGTGGATTGTGGAGTCATAGTAACGTTACTGAATGTCAAGGTAATTTTTCTTTTTACAAATTAAAATAAAATTTACAGTGAATTTTTATGTCATTCATTTCTTCATCATATATTGTAAGAGGATTAAAAAAAATATGTACACTTGTATCTTTAAAAATGTTCACCAAAACAATTTGTTCAAAAATTATGTAATAATTCTGAATATTTATCAAACATCTTATGCAGGTATTTTCAATCGCCGTGTTATATTGATAATTGAAATTTATATTCTTTAAAGCTTTCTATTTCATATAATGAATTAATACAATAATTTCACTAACCTTCTTTTTAAACTGCGTCACCTTTATTTCAATTTTCACTTACACGTGTTTCGGTGGATCCACCATCATCAGAGTAAATAACATATAATTGAAACTAAAAACATTATTTATTAAAAATCTATAGAAGATGATACATCTTCAGTCACTAATTATATGTTATTTACTCTGATGATGGTGGATCCACCGAAACACGTGTAAGTGAAAATTGAAATAAAGGTGACGCAGTTTAAAAAGAAGGTTAGTGAAATTATTGTATTAATTCATTATATGAAATAGAAATATTTAAAACTGCAGGATGCATTATAAAGATTTATTTTTGAATTCTTTAAAGCTACCAGTAATACGGTAGAACAGTAAACACTTATACCTGAACAAACTAAAGACTGCAGGTGGGATCTTGCCAGTAACAGCTAAAGTCGGGTGTGAGGTTGCCACTTCGCTAAGTCACACTTTGTTCCACCGAACTCCAGTTGACGTTTTTTTAGGCTGTCATCAGCAGCGCAACCAGAACATGACAACACAGGATACAATTAACGAAGTCTATTGGCTCTGTGATGTGATGTAGGTCACTATGCTCCGCCTTCATCTGCAGTCTCTAGTTCGTTAAGCTACAATAATAATAAACTACAATTACTTGCTATTACTTACTTTACTTACTTACTTACTTTACTTTGCTTCCTTACTATTATTTACTAATTTCAGCGCTTCCGTGCATAAAATACACATTTTCAGTGATGTGTATTTCATGCATGAAAGCACTGTAATTGATACGTGTAATTGTTTTACCGTATTATTGGTGGTTTTAAAGAATATATATTTGAATTATTCAGATTCTAAAAATTATTAAAAAAATTTTTGAAAGATTTTTTTTATATTATTATTGAACTATGACTGGGAGCGGAATTTAAAATTTAGTTGTAAATAAAAATATTAAAAATGAAATCTCCATGCTCAAAATTATTGACAGTAAAAAATATTTTAATTTTTTTTTTACTCATGATGTTGCCCATGAAAATATGTTGTAAACTTTTTCATATTTATTTATGAAGTACTTTGTTCTATAAACTACGTTTTATTCGAGGATTGAAGTTGTCAGTAGATATTGTTGTCCTTATAGCTTTTATGTTAATGTCAGTAATTCTCAGTTCAGATCTTTATATAATAGTATAAAAATGTTCTACTTGGGATAAAAATTCTAATTTAGTTGTGCTATATGTTAAAATTTTTAATTTCTTCCTTAAATGTGCAGTGTTCTTTCCTTGTAAATTGATTCACAAGAAAATAAATTGCTGACCACCTCCTGACCCAAATGTTAGTTTGCTACACTGCAAAGCGCAAGGTTCGAGGTTTGGTTAGGGTATCACTAGATAGGGTCTGGAAAATTATTACATATTCAAATCCACTGTTCATTAATAAAAATTAGTCACTAATGACAGGGTTGTTGATACAGTTAAAGAAATTAAGAAAGAAACAAAATAAATTGTTACTTGTCGATTTTAAATGATCATTTGATTCAAGTTAATTGTTCATTTGACCTGTATACCACAACCACTTTTGACTGAATATTATACAAATTATAATCCATGAATAATTTTCTTTATTATCATTCATATTAGCTCTGTCACAACATATGATGTACATAAACACAGCTTCTACTATGTGATGTCTCTGATACATTTCAGGTCAATGTGGAACAAGTTATTTGCATTAATTTTACTTTATTTCAAATTTTTCAGCAATTGAATGCTCCATGCCACCTCAGCCACCACATACAGAACTTGCATTGTTATCTAGCCTGCAGTATGGAAGCCTTGCGTTACATAAATGTAAACCTGGTTTTCAAAGTTATGGTACTTTTTCAGTTCATTGTCAAGCTAATAAACGATGGTCAAGATTTAGAGGAAAATGTGTTCGTAAGTATTGATATCTTTTAAAATCAATTCTTTACTAAGTTTATTTATCTATTTAGAGGATAAGTTCTTAATAATGATATCTTGAATGATTTGTACTAAAGGTTAACAATGAATTCTGATTCCATAATTGATTGTCATTGATGATTTTAAGGTACGAGTTTTTATTATATTTTGTTGGACTCCCTTGCTCTATTTCATTAATTTAAGGACTGTAAAAAGTAGTAAATAAACCATTATTTCTACATTCTCCTTCTGGTTGAAGTCTCCTTCTCATATCCCAAGATGTGAGTGTAAGAAAAAAACTGCTGTATATAAATGTGCAATTTGTAATGGTAAACAATGTATGTGCATATTATTTAATATTTACAGTACGTAATATAAAATCTTCATTTATATTCATTATAGAAATAAACAAAAGGAGAGACGTCATAGAAAAGGAACCGGAGAGTGTATAGAAAAGACTAATTCATAAGTTGAAATATAGTTCTGAGAGAAAATTTTATGGATATGAGGATGCCCTCTCATTCTACGAGCTTCAGAGTCTGAGCATGCGGCATAGAGTGATGGAAGTTTTATACATTTACAACATTCTGCATTCATGAGTTGATGTTCCGGATATCTCAAAGATTTTTCTGAGGGTGCTTTTCTCAGCTTTAAGAAGTTTCAGGCTGTTTACTGGAGCCACAAGAAGTAAAATAGTTCCAATCAATAGATGTATAGCTACAGCAAATGAAATAAATAGAGAAGTAGATTTTTTTCACAGAAATGTTAAAATTAAAGAAAAACTATACAGGATACTGTGAAAGAAGGCTGTAAATATTGCGTGATCTTTATGTATTTTTATATTATTCATGTCTATGTGGTGTATGTTGGGCTCGGTGGCTGACTGTTTTCTAATGAAGAACGAATGACAATGTTAAGTTTATAATGGTGCAGTATACTGAGGCAATATTCTATTGCTGTTTTACTGTACCACCTCGCATCCTTGCGACCAGCCATAGTAGTAGGTGGAGGCGGCGGGGTGTAGGGGAGTTTGGGAGCCCCCAAAATAAAAACATAAAAAAGTTCCAGCAATCACTGTGTGAAAGTAGGTGGAAGAACATGTTGTCTGAATTGCAGAGCATGCAATGTTTTGCGTTTAATCAGATTCAATTTCAGAAGTCACTTTGAAGAAATGCCTTATTTTTCGTCCATGTTTAGTTTTTGTATTAGAACAGATATCAAAGATGCCTTAAGAGTTTGTAACTTGTAAAAATTTCTTCATCGTTCCTTTGTTTTACAAAATCAGTGACATAATCCAAAATTTTTGTAAGAAAGACGAGATGATATCGAGTAATGTAATTAGGGAACAATGGGGGATGGATAGCTTGAAAGAGTTGGACAGACAAATCTACGGTGATCTCGTCATGTCAGTAGAATAGAGGAGGGTACTACCTAAAAGAATGCTGTACCTAGAGATAGAGGGGAAAATATCAAGGGGCAGACCAAAAGTGAAGTGATGAGTTCAGTTATGGATGAACTGGGAAAAAGATGCAGCGCCAAGAGAGCAATGGAGCAGATTTGTTTCACTGATAGAGAGAGATGAAGAGTTTAGCCCAACCTGAGGGAACTTAGAAGAGGATTAAAGAGGATGATGTTGAATCAAAATACTCTTGTTTTTCCTAAATTAATTTTTTGTTTATCATCATCTTTACTCTCTCAATTTGAATCTCCCATTAAATTATCAGTAATATTTTCCTCTGTTAAATTTTGTGACAAAGATTATCTTCATTGGTCTCTAAGTACATTTCTATAAATCTTTTATGATAAAATCACATTCTCTTTCTTTTAATTGATCGTTTCTGTAGTTTTACATATAGTACTAACTCTAATCTCTCATTGTTTTCTACAGTCTTAGGCAGGCGTTCCACCAGAGTAGCATGGTAAACCTTCTCGTAAATGTTAATAGCTAATATGTGTGACTAGTTACAAACATTAGCACTACCAACTGGAGTGGCAAATGTTAGTAGCGCATCACCAAATGGTGTTGTATCGTTCTGATGGGAATCTGCTTAATCAGTTTTTATTTTTATTATTTCTGTGCACAGTTACTTATTGACTACAAACTAATAACAATATTTTAGTGATTTAGGGCATTAGTAATGGAGAATTATGCAGAGGATATTGTTTCGTTGTATTGGTTAAATTTAATTAATTCTAGTAAAATTTAAAATTATTATTCTCATCACTCATGTTAAATATAGTAAGTAGTAAAATATTTAAAAAGGTACTACTAAAATGCCTAAACTACAGACAGAAACACCAGTCTCACAGGCAACACGAGTGGCAAAATTAGAACATGTGCTATTCTTGATCAAGTGACTTTTGTATCTAGTAGCAAGGAAGTGGCATGTGTCTCGATGTATCACTCTGGTGAAATGTAGTCGTATTTGTTTCAGTGTAGTTACAAGGAATCAGGTGCTACGGTCGCAAAATTTGTGAATTATCATGCCTCACCGCTCTCATGCTACTTTGGTGAAATGCTGGCCTTATTATATCATTTTGAATTTTCTTCCAGACCTTAGGTTAAGTAAAATGTTTTATTTCCTTTATCACGATTGCTTACATTGTAGTACGAACTACAATTTATTCATAGGCTTGCATAATTTTACTGTACTGTATTACCTAATTATTGTTTTACTGAACCTTTGTTAATAAATTTCTTTATAACTATGTGGTTTGTTACAATTGTTGTATTTACGGTTATTTAAAACATCCCCTATGGGGAAACATTATACATCCTTAGTTTTCAGATTTAGTGAAATCAGGTTTAACATATATCCTCTTTATTTTCTAACCACCAGAATACGGTAACATAAAACACTTACCAATGTTTATAGCGCTTTCGTGTATCTTGTACACATCTTCAGTAAATTAACATTTATTACAAGTCAAAATTTAAAACTCCCTGCTCCTACCATGGTAGATAAGGAATAGTCGATTCTTATATTTAAAACAGTCTTGCCAACTTAATCAGTTGATTGTCGTATTCAATTTACACACCTAATTACTTACTAGCTAAAACAATAGATAAAATTTTACGGCAGAAAATTAAATTAAATTACAAATACAATATTAAAAATGGTTACAATTTAATAGAAAAAATAAAAACAATAAAAGTAAGTAAAGACACAAAGATGGTATCATTTGACATAGCTAACATGTATACAAATATACCCATAAAAGAAACACTAAATATAATAAATAAAAAATTAAAAAGTAATGGGGAAAACAATAATATAATAAATAAAATATGTACAATAATAAGAAATATTTGTAACCAAAATTATTTTACATTTAATAATAAATTTTATAATCAAGCAGAAGGACTAGCTATGGGTTCTCCATTATCTGCCATACTATCAGAAATTTATATACAAGAATTTGAAAACATAATTGTAAATAATATATCACACACACACAACATTTTACTTTGGGTAAGATATGTAGATGACATATTGGTAATTTATAATGAAAAAATAAAGGGTGAACATAATATTATAAATAAAAAATTGAATAATTACTATGAAAAACTTAAATTTACATGTGAAGTTGAAAAAGATAAAAACATAAATTTCCTGGATATAAAAATACAAATAATAAATAATATAATAGAAACTGACATATATAGGAAACCACATGTTACAAATAACACAATAAACAGATTTTCAAATCACCCATGGATTCATAAAATAAACACATACAATAACATGATACACAGAGCATATATATATACACATATAACAATAAAGAAAGATTTAATAAAGAAATAAATTATATTAAAGAAATAGCAAGAAATAACGATTACAATAATATTTTCATAAACAGATTAATAAATAAATATTTACATAAAATCAATCAGAAAAAAACACATCTATTACCATTAAACAATAAAGAAGAAATAAACAAAAATGGTAATAAATACATTACATATAATTACATAAATCATAGAATACATAAAATTACCACTATATACGATAAAAATAAATACAAAATAGCATATAAACCCCAGTTTCCTATAAAATTTATTTTACAAAAACATAATATTAAAGCAAATGTAAATGATAAAGAAAAAGAAAATAATCAATTTAATTCATGTGGAATTTATAAAATTAAATGTAATGAATGTAATGAAATATATATCGGTAAAACCACCAGATCTTTTAAAAAACGGTTTACAGAACACTATTCTAACTATAAAAAAGGAAATCGAAAATTCTCCAATGTAACTGAACACATGATAAAAAATAAACACAATATTTCGAATATAAAAAATAATCTAGAAATATTAGAAATAAATAACAAACAAAATGAAATTGAAATTCTGGAAAAATATTATATTTATAAATACAATAGCAGGGAGAAATTAATGAACACACAAATTGAATACGACAATCAACTGATTAAGTTGGCAAGACTGTTTTAAATATAAGAATCGACTATTCCTTATCTACCATGGTAGGAGCAGGAAGTTTTAAATTTTGACTTGTAATAAATGTTAATTTACTGAAGATGTGTACAAGATACACGAAAGCGCTATAAACATTGGTAAGTGTTTTATGTTACCGTATTCTGGTGGTTAGAAAATATATATTTCAATTTTAAATAATACGGCTGTTTAAAAATCCTACATAGGATGTTTAATAAAATAATATCCTCTTTAATCTTCTTACATTACTGCCTTAAGAACTACTAATATCATTTTGTTCTCCGATGGTTTTATGATTAATTTTAATGTTTGCTTTTCAAGGATTGTCGTGTGGTAAACCTCAATTACAAAAAGAAGCAATTATAAAGGGGAATTCATATCTGTACGAAGATCACTTGACTGTTTCATGTCCAACAGGTAATACTCATGTTTTGGTGCTTTTGTTTTATTTTTTTCTGTACTAATATTATAAAGAAGTAAAGTTGTTTGTTTGTTTGTTTGTAAAAGTCTTAGAAACTTGAAACTACCCAACCAACTTCAAAATTTTCTCACTGTTGGAAAACTTTCTGAGTAACATAGCCTAGATAGATTATGTAATTTTTAAATTTAAAAAAATTGTGAATTGTTTGATGTAAGGTCACTTGAGAATAGTTTTAATATAAATGACTGAATGGAAACAACGTTCTAAATTTTACTTTTTAATTTTAATAATATTGCTCTAAAGAAGGTGGTACCACCGAAACACGCGTAAGTTTTTTAAACTTAAAAAGCCATCAAAGGTAAGGTGATAAATTTCATTTATAGTGTAATTTATATTAATGGTTGGCAAGATGCTTTTCAAAAATTTATTTGTGAATGTAAAATACTTTATGCCAGATAATTAAACTTTTTATTGAGATATTTTATTTTATGTAACATTATACTATGAATTACAACAATAAAAATAAATTAAAACTTGTAATAAACACAATTTAAAAAGTTCTAGAGGGAATTTTTTAATTTCAAACCGGGAAATTATTTTTAAAAAAAACCTAAAATTTCCCTTAGGGGAAAAGTTACTATTTTCATAATTTGAAACAACTGTAGTTTGCCATGAATTGCAGCAAGTGTTGCTAATTTTGTATATTTTAACTAATCATGTTTAACAAAAGAATACTAAAAATTATTGTTTATTTAGGTTTCGTATTGGAAGGAAATCCAGTAATTATGTGCCTTGTTAATGGAACTTGGTCTTCATTACCAATCTGTCGTTCATAAACCTGAATATAAAAGTAAAAGAATTGTTGCAAACAATTGTTGTGTTGAACAAATAGGTAGGTATTCTGATTTGTTTAAAAACTTCTGATTTGTTCTTTATCTTTGGGTTTTGGTGGTAGTTTATCTTATTACATTATTTATAGAAACATTTATAATTAAGATATTTATTAATAAATTTGTTTGTAATGTTCATTTATTTTAACCCCATGTTCTTGTTTTGACTGACCTTACCAATCCATGTTTCATATTTCAATACCTTTACATAGGTACACTTTTGATATCCAAAAGTTTATTTTAAATCTTTTTTCTGTTAAACCATGAAGGATTCGTAAGAATAGGTATGAAGAGAACAACTAAAGGGGAACAATACAATTTTAGGGCAAGGGCTGAATATTTAAAAATGAATGAGAGATTCAGGTGAAGATTGAAATATACTTCGGAGGACTGTATCCCCTGAAAATGAATGAATTATATTTGAGCAATTCAGGACAAAAGTTACAGGAGAGAAATTTTTTATTTTATATCACCTTTTTTGATGAAGGTAAATTGGTTTTGTGTACCCATGTATTGTATTATGGAAATAAAAGTGCACTTTTGTTAAAGTTCATTAAACTTAAGAAAGATTTTCTCTAATAAAACATACTCTGTTTAATTACAAGTTAACAACAAAGTAGATTAATTTTATAAAATTTTCGAATTTATTTGAACAAGTCACTAATTTTACGATGAGTTATCTTGTAAGTTTTTTCAGTTTTCATTTTGGTAGTCAGATCCTTTATCCTATTCAGAAGAAGCTGTGTCTGGGTATTTTCTGCCTGATTTTTAAACCTTGACATGGTAGTTTCTTCTCTAGGACAGTAAATACTTCAGTGTGTGCCAGACTGGTATAGTTGTCCTCTTCTGAATCACTCTCATCCACATCTTAATTTTTATTCTCAATTTCTAAACACTGTACCAAGTTTACAAATATATTATAGTAGTCATGGAATAAATGAATAGTTTTCATAATAAAATAAGTTGTATTCGAAAAAACATGTTATTTGAATAATTTTTTAAATAAAGTTCCTAGCAGCTAGATGCTACATTAATGTATCAACACATAACACTTTTCAGAAGTTATTCGAGTAAATGCAGTGTACTCGTTTTATGAACACATCGTAAAATTATACCCTTTCTCTCTCCGTCTCACTCATGCAACTTATTCCATCCTCAACAATGTTTCTTTATTTTTTATTCCCAATTCCTACTTGTACTACTTCTATCTCTACTTGAGGTAGCGCAATTCGCATCCGGTGCAAAGACAGACATAATAAATCATAAAATTATGGGTTTTAGGCGCATTAAACACGTTAAATTTATTTTTATTTCACAGACTTTGGTCATATTGTTAATTATTTATTCATTTGGTGATGAATGGTAACAGTTAGATAATTTTACTTTATTCGACAACTGAATTATTTGAAGTCTCTAAACTGCAGTTTGTGAATAGTTTATTTGTTCACCTTTAGTCAAAAATTTTTTAATGCTCTCCGGTAATTATGTGGTATAAGGGGATATTGCGACACCCGCGGTATAGCCAGGGATACTAGTTTTTGACAATAATGTGTGTGTATGTACATCAAAACAAAATTAACCTTAAACATAAGCACTGTAAAACACTGGCTATTACGTATTACATAACGCAAAGAATATTTTTGTTTATTTAAGAAAATTATGAAATAGTCAATAATTTACTTACAATGTACAAAATATTGCAGAAATGAAGACAACTGCCGTGTTGACGACAAATTACATATGTTCATACATACGTATGTACTGTATTTCTAAAAACTATGTACACTTGTAATATTTAATTGTATAAATTTATCTGATTTTTTTGTTTCACTTGCACATCATTTAACCTTAAAAAGTCTTTTGTTTTTTGCTGCACTATTTTGTAAAATATAACTTTTTACTGTCAAAAGTTGCAATAGTTTTATTGGATCAATATTTTTTGACTTTCAAATTATTTGACAGCTTTTTCAATACCACGAAGTGCTTCTTGCGTAGATGGAATATGTGTTGCATTATTGTCATTGGGGGACATAATCCAACCGTGTTCTGTCCAAGCATGGATTGACAGGGTTGATTGTAGTCAAATAAAAGAGAATTATTCGAATAATTTTCATTTGATAGCTCATTATTGGTATGTAACAAAACAGAGTAGTTCAGGTGTTCGAATTTTTACAGTTTTGATTACTGACGTTTGTATTTTCGTTGCTGTACTGTATTAGGAGATAAAAGTAAATCTTTTTTTTTATTATTAAAAGTTTATTCTTGTTTATAAATGTGTACAAGAAAAAACAAAGATGTTCTATTTCAGTTTGTTAATACTGAAATAGGAGTTTTATTAAAGTAACTAAATATTATTATACAACCTACAGTTGAAAAGAAGTAGGGAAACATTCTTGATTTATAATAAAGTGAGAAAGATTTTCTTGAAATGAGCTGTCACTTACAGAAGGCAGTGTGTTATCGTTCTTTTCTGGATAGATGGAGAAATGTTTTATTATTGTATATTTCTATAGCGAAGGGTTTCGATATCAGATAAGATGGTATTCTTTCTTGTTTGATTATTGGTGACAGTAAAACTCACAGATAGACTGACCAGATGTCCTTTCTCTCACTCTCTCCCCTTTTTACTACAGTACTGCCATTTTTGAGTGAATGCACACAAATACAATATTTGATATCTGATATTGCAGTGCTGTTTAATCATCCAAATAAAAATTCTATACCTTTTCTTAACTAAATTTAACAAAAAAATATATTTGAAACTACTCTTGAAAAGTCATTTGACATCTAATTAAACCAGTTTTTAAATATCCTGTATGGGAAAGTCATACAGTAACAACTATGATACATTTTTTTACTGTTGTAATTGAAATATAATTTAATCCCTAATTTGTGTACATTTTAATCTGTTCAATTTAAGAACATAAGCAACTCTGTGACCCAGTGAGATGAGGGTGATTTGTATGACATGTAAATGAGTTGTAATCTTGTACAGAGTCAGGCTGACCATTCTGGAAATTGTGTGTAGTTGTAATGTTAATATGTGATCACGTTTAAAGTGTTGCTATCTAATGCCGGAAGTGAGTAATTAGTATGGTCGGTACTGTACGACTCTTCCCCATGAATTACCTTAGTTTGACTTAATTATCCTAATTTAATTTAATGGTGCACCACCATCAACTATAGGCCTACTGGTGGGCAAGTCTGAACTAAAAAATAATATTAAAAAAATGGGCACCAGCTCTATCAGCAAAGCTTGAGAAAAATAAATAAATAAAACTATATTTCCTTGCTTTAAACTAAATATTTAATGAATGCTATTACAAAACTACTAAGAAAATTATCGTTAACCTATTTATAATATAATATAGCCAACCTTTTTTCTGTTGCGACTTAAATACAAAAACAAAACTTAGCAAACCCTTAAAAAATAACAAATGATTTACCTCCAATTAAATGTGTTTCCTTATTTCTTCTTCTCCTCATTTTTCTGGTCACCCTCTTGCTCCTAGTCATTTCTTCAAATGCTGCTCCTTCTTAACTAACAGTTTCACTCTTAAGTCCAAGGGAACTGATTTAAATTCTCTGGATCTGAACCAGGAAACCTCTGGTCAACAAGCCTCTCTCTCCCACCAATTGTTCAACCAATCTGGAGGGCCAACAGAAAGGAGAACCAACCCAATGATTGGCTGTAAGTTGGTTAGTGGAAGACAGGCCCAAAAATATAGAAGGGGAAATACACCCATCTAAAGAATAGTAAAACATTAACCCGTATCAGATGATTGACAGGCTTATATTTACAACTAGTCTTATTCTAATATAACTTATTCTAACAATGGGGGTTTTTACTTTAATAATGGAAGTTACGATAATTAGGAATTACCATAACTTCCATTGTTTGTACAATTGTACTTTTACAACGGCTGAGTGCAGTATTAGTTCTGTATGATTTTAAGCATTCGCCACATTGTCTTTCGTACTAAAAGGAATCACCTCCTCAAAGATGACAGCATCTGTAGACTAAATACATCATTTTACCAAACAAAATGCTACGCAAGTAAATAAAAATAATAGTGTTGTGGTTATGTTCCATTTTTTTTTTTAAATTCCTAATATGTGTACGTTGCAATCTGTTCAACTCAGAACAATAAGCAACCCCATGACCCAATGAGATGAGGATGATATGTATGACGTGTAAATGAGGTTTAGTCTTGTACAGACTCAGGTCGACCACTCCTGAGAGAGTATGGTTAATTGAACCCCAACCATCAAAGTACACCGGCAACCACTGTCTAGTATTCAAATCCGTATAAAAGTAACTACTTTTACTAGGATTTGATCCAGGAACCTTCGTCTCCGAAAATCAGCTGATTTTGGCGACGACTTTACCTCTAGACCAACCCGGTGGGTCGTGTTCCATTAAATGCTAAATTTATTATGCTACAATTTTACATAAAAGATATTATCATCCATCTCAAATTATTTAAACCCTTTGGATATCTGCCACTGAATGGCTTTAATTTCGTCTTTATCTTTTCCTTATAAGTGCCAGATTACTAAAATGTAATTAATTATTTGAGTGTTGGGGCTTATTTAAAGTGAGTATTGTTCATTATAGCAACTTAAAAATTAAGTTTTGAAGAGTAGAACTTCAGTAAACATTTTTACTTTCTCTTGTCTACATGAATATATAGGAAGGAAAGTATTGTTTTTATGTCGATTTTTCGAAATCGAGTTTTCACCGGATCTACACGTTTTCAGACCCCCTGAACCCATAAAACGTTTTTAGCGATTGGTCTGTGTGTGTGTAAACAAAATATTTCAAGAACGGAACATCGTACAAACTTGAAACTTAAGTTAGGTACTATACTACTGGACCTGACACGAACATTCTCATCAAAATCCGTGAACCGGAAGTAGTAGTTTGTTCGTGTCATTTTTCACTTTTTTGCGATTTTCTCAAAAATCGCCTCATTTATTAAATTTTTATGCTCTACAAGATAGATTAGGCGCCATGTCTGCTGAAATTCTTAGGGAGGCTGTTTTCTCGTCAAAAAAATGCTTTTTTAAGATTGGGGCTTTAATATGCATTTTAGCGCAAAAATGTATGTATCAAAGTTGTAGACAATTTAAACCCTATAATTTTTATTTCAAACGTTTTTTGTATAACCCTTATTTTAGCGGTAATTAGCGATTTTCAGTTTTTTCCACGATGTGTAAAAATAAATTTTTTGTTTAGATTTGAGCCTTAGTATGCATTTTACGACAAAAGTGTATACAATCAAATTTATAGGAAATTAAAAGATCTACAACTTTTATTTAGAGCATTTTTCTCTACAGAGACTAGTTTAACGTGAAATAGTAATTTTCCGTATTTTTAAGCCTAACTGAGGTTAATTTTCATTTTGCATATTTCACTCATGATTAAAATGAGGTTTTGTTTATTGAGGTTAGTTTATTGTTTATTTCTAATGTTTTATTACTAATGTTATGTTCTATTGTTTATTTTTTGCATTGGCAAGAGAAAGTCGTGTGAGTGTTTCAAACCAGATTTTTATAATACATAAAAGACGTAGATAAATTGAAGAAACTACTGCTGATAAAATCAATTTCTTGGCTCTCTTTTAAGTGATTTTAAAGGGGAGTTAATAAGTGAAGGGTAGGAAATTGAGTAACGACTGCACAGCCGAACGTTTTAGGATATAAGGGATGAAGGAAGCTGAAGGCTGGGAGAAGGCTAGTTAGTTATTTAGGGTTATATTTGGAAGTTAGGAGGAGGAGTAAGCTGCAATTGGCTGATCATCTCCTGTCTGTCATAATGTGCAAACTCGATCGTGTCACCTTGTTTCACCTCCGATCTTACATTTACCCTATTTTATAATCAACTGACTTTTCAATTTCCATCATCCAATAATTTATTTATCAATAAAGATTAATTTTCTAGGTTTTTTAAAAAAATAAATTTCCGAAATTTTCTTATTTTCTTTAAAGTTAATTATTTAATACTTTCATCAATATAAAATTTCGATATTTTACTTTCTCTTGCCTATATGAATATATAGAAAGGAAAGTATTGTTTTCATTTCGAGTTTTCACTGTATATACACGTTTTCAGATCCCGTGAACCCAAAAAAACATGTTTTTAGCGATTGATCTGTATTTGAGTGTGTGTGCGCGCGCGCGCGCGTGTGTGTGTGTGTGTGTGTGTGTGTGAGAGAGAGAACAAAATATCTCTACAACGGAACATCGTACGAACTTGAAACTGGAAACTTTAAGTTAGGTACTACTACCGGACGCGACACGAACATTATCATCAAAATCAGTCAATCATCAATCGTGTCATTTTTCACTTTTTTGCAATTTTCTCAAAAACGGCTCCTACGATTTTTTTAAAAAATCGCCTCGTTTACTAAATTTTTTTATGCTCTACAAGGTAGGGTAGGCGCCATGTCTGCTGAAATTTTTGAGGAGGTGTTTTCTCGTCAAAAAATTGCTTTTTTTAAGATTGCGGCTTTAATATGCATTTTAGCACAAAAATGTATGTAATAAAAGTTGTAGACAATTTAAAACCCTACAATTTTTATTTTAAACGTTTTTTGTATAACCCTTAGTTAAGCGGTAATTAGCGATTTTCGGTTTTTTCACGAAAATGTGTAAAAAAATCGATTTTTTTTAAGATTTCAGCCTTAGTATACATCTTACAACAAAAGTGTATAGTATATTATCAAATTTATAGGAAATAAAAAGATCTACAACTGTTATTTAGGGAATGTTTCTCTACAAAGCCTAGTTTATCGTGAAAGAGTGATTTTCCATACTTTTAAGCCAAACTGAGGTCGATTTTCATTTTGCGTCTTCCACTCATGATTAAAATTAGGTTATATTTTTGTGGTTAGGTTTTTGTTTATTTCTAATGTTTTATTACTAATGTTAGGTCATATTGCTAATTATTTGCATTGGCAAGAGAAAGTTGTGTGAGTGTTTCACACTAGATTTTTAAATCTATAATGTGTGTACGTTGCGATCTGTTCAATTTAGAACAATAAGTAACCCCATGAACCAATGGTATTATGATGATAATGTGTGTGATGTGTAAATGAGATATAATCTTGTACAGAATCAGGCCAACCATTCCTGACAGAAATGTATAATTTAAGAGCTTTTTACAAAACAAAATAAAAGAAATACGACCCTGTTCATATCCCCAAAAAAAAATTATTTTCTTACATTCAATTTATTGTAGAATGTCAGCTTACGCCCACACGTGACTAAAGTTTTATAAAAGTATATTATAATTGATTGAAAATGTCGAAACGGTATACTGAATATAATATGGAAACTGGGAAAAGTACTGTAATAATGACTCTAATAAATCTTTATAATTTTATGGTACAGAACATTACCCTAAGCATGGGAAGTGGTTACAAAATTTTAATATTTTTACGTTATATTGATATATTACAACTCGTAAATGGAGTATAAAAAATGTATCGTTACCCGTTACTGCTTTAAATATATAAAAATACTAAAAGTACTTTTATTACTGTATTATTTGACCGTGTAACAACAATAAATAATTGTTTATCTTTACCAAAGATATAAATTTATGCATTATACATTTTTACTTTCTCTTGCCCTTTATTAATGTAACGGGAAGGACATTGTTTTGTGTAGATTTTTTGAAATCGAGTTTTCACCGGAAGTACACGTTTTCAGGCCCCTGAACCCAAAAAAAAACAAGTTTTTATCAATTGGTGTGTGTGTTAACACAATTTCTCAAGAACGGAATTGTGTACGAAGTTGAAACTTGGAACTTGAGTTAGAAAGGGATCCGACACGAATATTTTCATCAAAATCGGTCAGCCGGAATTTAAAGTTTAATTTTTCAGTTTTGAAATTTTCTCAGAAATGGCTCCTACGTTTTTACTTTCTCTTGCCTATATGAATATAAAGGAAGGAAAGTAATATTGTTTTCATGTCGATTTTTCGAAATCGAGTTTTCACCGGATATACACGTTTTCAGACCCCCTGAACCAAAAAAAAAAACATGTTTTAGCGATTGGTCTGTGTGTGAGCAGTATCTTAAGAACGAAACATCGTATGAAGTTGAAACTTGAACTTAAGTTTGATACCACTAGAGGACCCGACACGAACATTTTCATCAAAATACGTGAACTGGAAAAAGTAGTTTGTTCGTGTTATTTTGTACTTTTTGCGATTTTCTCAAAAACGGCTCTTACGATTTTTTTCAGATCGCCTCATGTACTTTTTTTGGTCTACAAGGTAGGGTAGGTGCCATGTCTGCTGAAATTCTTGGGGAGGCTGTTCTCTCGTAGAAAAATGTATTTTTACGATTGCAGCCTTAATTTGTATTTTAGGGCGAAAGAGTATAATTAAAGTTGTAGAGAATTTAAAAATCTACAACTGTTATTCCAAACATTTCTTTGTATAAAGCTTAGTTTAGCGGTAATTTGTGATATTCTGTTTGTTTTTTTTCGTAAAAATCTGTAAAAAAATGGATTTTTAAGATTTCGGCCTTAGTATGCATTTAACGACAACAGTGTATATAATAAAATTTATAGAAAATTAAAAGATCTACAACTTTTATTTGATGATTCTTTTATTTGAAGAATTTTTCTTTAGAGAATTTTTCTCTACAATGCCTAGAGCGTGAAAGAAAATTTTTCCGTATTATTAAGCATCATTCACTCAGGATTAAAATTAGTTTATGTTTTTTGAGGTTCGTTTTTGTATATTTCTAATGTATTATTATTAATGTTAGGTTAGGTTGTTAATGTTCATTAGTTGCATTGGCAAGAGAAAGTCGCTTGAATGTTTCACACCAGATTTTTTAATATACTTTCAAATTGCTTTAAAACATTTAGGTATATTGTTTAGTGTTCTAAAAATGTATTGTCAATAATTGGTCATTCATACCACACATGTATCCGTAGAATTTTAGTCTCAGTTTCCTGATCGTAAAGGTTTATGTATATTGTAAAATTTTCATAATAATTTATTTGAAAGTTAGCCTACGTTGTGCTTTAGGCCTGCTCAATTCTTGTGAAGTTAGTCTGGTGAGCATATGTGTTTGGCTGGTTTACTTTCCCACAAGATCAAGTATGTATGCTCCTTTATAATAACGGGTGTCAAATAATAACGTTTTATAATAACGGGGGTCTTTATAATAACGGGTGTCAAATAATACGAAACTCGTTTTTAACTGATACGAATGTGGTAAAAAAATATTAAATTAATAAAATGTTTATTATAATTTTATGCACAATATTAAAATTACAATGAACTTTCCCATTAATAACTTTATGATAGAATGTTGAAAATGATTCCCGGTGGCTAGAATGCAGGTTCGTACACTTTTTGTAATAGTTTTAGCCACTTTTCGTAATGCGTTTTCATCAATGTTAGAAATATCTCGTTTAATGTTTGTCTTCAATTCGTCAAGTGTATGAGGATTGTTTTTAAGACACTTTTTAAATAACCCTACAAGAAAAAAAAGCTGGTATAAGATCTGGGGACCTTGGACGCCACAACCCTTTCGCTACAAACGATGGCCAAAAAAATCCCGTAACAAGTCAATCGTTTCATTGGCAGAATGGCAATTTGCATTATCGTGCTTAAACCAACTTTCTCGTTTGTGTAAATATAACATTGCAATAAACTGATGGATTAAGTCGTGATAAACCACGCCATCAATAGATTTGTCAAAAAAAGGCCCTATTACACGACACTGACAGATCGTACATCAAACACCAATTTTACGTGTGTTTAATGGTCGTTCTACTGACCCACATCAAATGCAGGAAAACTGCACATCTAGGACAAAATAATCTAAAATATAATCCAAAATATCAACTCCTGCAGTTGATAATACGAGGGAAAGAATTAAAAGGAAGAAATTGTCGTGGCTTCGAAATGTCAAGCAATGGACAGGAATGAAAACTGTGGGAGACCTTAAACACGGCAAGGAACAGAGAGGAAATGATGGAAGTGATCGCTAACTTCCACTAGTGGATAAGCATTGAAAGAATAAGAATGGTCGTTCATGAAATACATGAGGATTTTCTGTGCTCCATATTCAGCAGTTTTGACAGTTAACATAACCATCCAAGTGAAACCACGACTTCACTAAAATAAACATGTCAATACCGTTTTCATCGACAAGAAAACAAAACCAACATCCGTCTTTGGATAGTGACATCGTTAACTTAATACAGACGAATGGATACTGGATAATCACTGATGCATAAGAACGACATTTTAGTTGTTACAAACTGTTAAATTTGAATACAGTGTTGCCAAATGACATGTTAGAAGACATGAAATTTAGCTGTGCGTTACTTATACTCCTACTTACTTAATGGTATGATCGTGCCCTTTTTGAAACACACGTTATTATGCATGCAATAATTCTCACCAAGATTATACATTATGCATTACTTATAATACATTAATATGTTTAAAAAGCTGAACTATACTATGAACTCTGTGTTTCTGCAACATCCTTCAGTCTAATTTATTAGAGTTAATTATTCTGAAAAGTTAAACTATACAAATAGTTTTACTGCCTCACAAGATGCTTTCAAAAAACAGTTGAATGTTTTCATTTTACGAATTACTACCAGGAAACCATACACCAGGTGGAAAATTCACAGGTGATTTGAAAATGGTTGGTTGCTCTTGTGTAGTTTTCACGTTGTTTTCAAGTTTGCATAATTTAAAGACGATTGGAAAATTATGGTAGTTTACTTTTTTAATATTTTCCAGCCCACAGCAGATTCACCACTAGCTGTTTAATTTATTAATACTGAGAAAATGTTTGGTTTTGTTCAAAGAATTACCAGATAGGTTATTTCCAAAAGCTAATATGAGTTATATAATCTAGTAAATATTTGAGATCGACGTCAGAGAAATACTATTCACCGGACGCTTTCGTAGCGTAGTGGTTAACATGCTAGACTACAAAGCGGATGGATCTGGTTTAAATCACTTTTAGGTTCTGACAAAAAAATACTCGTTCCATTTCACCGTTCCATAACCCACAATGATGGTGACGAAGATGGTAATGCGATTTTAACCCTTACAGTGCTAGGGTCTTAATTTCAGGACGTCAAAAGTTCAACCAAAAAGTGTCGGCGTCCTTTTATATGTAGGCTACGTTGACTAAAAAACTCATAAAATTTATATTTTTCGCTCGATTTTTAGAAAAAGCGTATGAAAATAATCAGTAAGATATGTTGTTTAGGTCAACGGCCGAAAGGCTGATTTGAACCAATAGAGGTTTTACGAAGTTAAAATGAGGAGTGAGGTGGTTTGTTATTACCTTCCTCACTGAGTGAAAAAGTATGCTTTTCAGCATGCCAGGCCCTCCGAAAAAGCACCCACTTTCCACCCTGCAAATGACACCTTCACATCATTCACCAGTCTGGCTGTATAGTGAAATTCATTACTCTCAGAGGAGATAACGCTGAATTGTGCCTTTTACATCTCTTCTGTTCTTAAATAGTTCAGTAGTGGATAGTGAGTAACAAAAAAATCTGTAAAATTTACGTTGAGTTATAGTTTACTGACATATCGTTAAGTAAGTATTTTTATTTAAAAATTCTACAAATGTGTCGTTTGAAGTTCATATAAATTTTAACTTTCTCTTGCCCTGTATGAAATACAAAATCCTTACGTATAGGTAAGGAAAGTAATGTTTTCTTATTAATAATTTTCTAAATCGACTATCCCCTGAGCCCAAAAAACATGTTTTTACTATGTGGGTGTGAAAAAATATTTTAGAAACATTTTTAATAAAATCGGTCAACCAGAATAAGTAGATATTCATGCGACTTTTCACGTTTTTTGTATTTTTTTAAACGGCTCCTACGATTTTGCTGGAATGCTGCTGAAATTCTTGGGGGGGACTGTGCCCTCGTGGTAAAAATGTATTTTTAAAGATTGCTGCCATAATGTGCATCGTAGTGGAAAAGTGTATGAAATCGAAGTTACAGAGAATTCAAAACCATATAAATTTTATTTCAATCGTTTCTTTTACAGTGCTTATTTTAGCGTCAAAATTAATAATTTTCTATATTTTGCTCATCAAAATTGAAGTCCAACAAAAATTGATTTTCATTTTACCGTCATTCACTCATGATTAAAATTATATTATGTTCTACATTATTTGCATTGATACCTAAGAGAATGTCGTGTGAGTGTTTCACACCAAATTTTATCGTTCGCAATTTCTATTCTCCAAAATGTTTTTATAAACCTATTATCTTTTTCTGAAAATTGTGATCTACTTCCAAATTAAAGAGTATTTAAGAAAAGTTAATAAATATCGTCATTCACAAACGTACCATACAAAGTCATTCAAGTACTGCGATTAAAGAGAAAGAACATTTTGAACTATTACTTTTCCTTTTGTAGTACTTATTGTTTTGTTCAGTGAAGTTACCAGTGTAATGTTCTTTGATACTTTGTGATCAATGGCCGATTGATTGGACTCATTTCAAATCCCATATAATTACAAAAGTCTAAAGGTCGCAAGAAATTTAAGGAAAGAAACTTGTAAGAGGGGAAAATATTTAGGGTGCGTACAAAAGATAAGAGGATGAAAGAAAAGAGGAAATGGAAACGAAAGGACCATATATCCTCTTCTTCTCTTTATGACAGAAAATTTTCAAACCATTGTGACAGGCTCAACAACAAAACCTCAAGATATTGTTGTCACGACTCAATACCAGTGCGGAGAGGATTCTTCAGAAATAGCATTAAATGAAGCTGAGAAACATTTCTGCTTCAACGAAAGCTTTATAACATTTAAATCCAATGTAAATGCGGCGTGTCAACAAAAATAATATATTTCGTGAAATTTAACATAATAAATGAATGCACTTAAAAATTAGTTTTTTAAAGAATAACAGTTAATTAAAGGGAATTCTTTATAGCGACTAAATCATATAAAAAAAATCTGGTATGAAATACTCACACAACTTTCTCATGACAATGAAAATAATTAACAATATACTTAACAAGTAATAAAACATTAAAAATAAACAAAAAACTAACCTCAATAAACAAAACCTTATTTTAATCATGGGCGAAATATGCAAAATGAAAATTAACCAAAGTTTGGCTTAAAAATACGGAAAATCATTCTTTCACGCTAAACTAGGCTCCGTAGAGAAAATGCTGTTAATAAAAGTCATAGATCTTTTAATTTCCTATATATTTTATTATTAACACTTTTGTCGTAAAATGCATACTAAGGCTGAAATCTTAAAAAAAGATTTTTTTACACATCGTGAAAAAAACAAAAAATCGCTAATTACCGCTAAAATTAGGGTTTTACAAAAAATGTTTGAAATAAAAATTGTAGGGTTTTTAATTGTCTGCAACTTTTATTACGTACATTTTTGTGCTAAAATGCATATTAAAGTCGCAATCTTAAAAAAAGCAAATTTTTACGAGAAAACAACCTCGCCAAGAATTTCAGCATACATGACGCCTAACCTATCTTGTAGAGCATAAAAAATTCAGTATATGAGGCGACTTTTAAAAAAATCGTAGGAGCCGATTTTAAGAAAATCGCAAAAAAGTGAAAATGACACGAATAAACTATTACTTCCGGTTGACCGATTGTGATGAAAATGTTCGAGTCGGGTACCGTAGAAGAACTTAACTTAAGTTTCAAGTTCGAACGATGTTCCGTTCTTGAGATATTCTGTTCACATAAACGCACACACGCACAGACCAATCGCTAAAAACATGTTTTTTTGAGTTCAGGGGTTCTGAGATCCGGTGAAAAATCAACATGAAAACAATACTTTTCTTCTTATATATTCATATAGGCATGAGAAAGTAAAATTTTATAAATAACGTAATACTCTTTGTGTAGTTCACATAGTATTTTGGAAATAGTAATCTGATTTGTTCTTTATGTCGTATCAGTAAAATAAATTTGTTGCAGCCTTCCATTTCCACATCTGATAGGCCGTTCTCTTTAATTCCGAACTACATGTAGCTATTTATGTCTACATCCATCATTATTTTTTCAAACTTTCTTTTGTACATATTGAGTAAAGTTAAATTTATTGGGGGGAAATATTATTAGACGATTATTTATTTTTATCACAATGTTCAATTATTTCACTTTATTTAGCTTCGCTATGAAAAATTAGTTCTTATTACTGCTACTCTTTCCAGTTTGTGTCATTATTTACAAGGCCATTGTCATACAGAATTATTTATGTCACAAAGAGAAATAATTAAACACGAACGTGAAAAAATACTAAAAAATTCAAATAAACTGTCTAATGAATTTTAAACCGTACTCATTATGTTCAAAGAAATAACTTTAAATATCGTAGGACTTCTAAAAAATAAGCAATGTAAGACGAGGTGACAAACAAAGCCTAGAAAGTGTTATTCAAGGAGGAGAATGAGAGTACGGGCATCAACCGTATTGAGCAACTTAGGAAAAAATGAGGGAGATGTGGATGAGGAGGAGAATGGAAAAATTATAAGGAAGTTGTATAGGCCTAAACATTAATCTAAATGACAGAAAGAACAGTCAAACAAAAATTATGTACGATACTCACCTAAGAGTATTACATCAAGACATCTTTCATCTGACTCGGAGATATCTTCAGGATGAACATCTCACGTTATCACACATATACACACTTTTGTGTGTTTATAACACAAGTAAAACCCATAAGATCGAAGACCACGTCAATAAATTCAAGTGAATTTATTGACTTAGGGACTTATTTATTGACTAAGGGCTTCGACCTTATGTGTTTTATTTGTGTTGTGTGTGATAACGAGAGATATTCATCCTTTAGTACATGCGAACAAAGGAAATAATGTTTAATAAAATAAATATTATACTACCGTACTTTCTTCGAAAATCACGGACCATTGCGGTCGGGAGAAATTCCCGGATAATTACGGTCAGGTGATTCCTTTACTACGTAATAAGATCCACCTTCAATACAAATGGAAGATTAATTCGGACTTTTGCGGTCATCTTATCGTGTACACCATTCCGGGCTAGCACCACAGGATTAATAATATTCTTGGGAATCACCACCCGAAAGTGGTTGATCTTTTAGCACTCTTCAAGAAAGAAACTGAAAGATCAGACAATATGTTCATGAGGCTTCAGCTAACTCTGGAAGAAGGAGGAAGAAGGCATACCTGAAGCTGGACTCCAGAATAGAAAACAACCCGAAGAAGTATGAGGAAAGCGGCGACATAAATGTATGCCTCAAGGCAATCTCGTACATTCAGAAACTGGATTAGTTTTTATAAATAAAATAGAAATTGATAAAAATAAGCAAAAGTCGAAGTCGTTAAGACTCATTTAAATACGTCAAAATAATTGAATTATTATTTTATGATAATATTTTACCAGTACACAGCCTGGAGAAAGTGTGATGGGAATCAGTTAAAGCTAAGGTAACCGCAAAAGTCCTAATTGATCTCCATGGTGGATCTTATTAAGTAATAATTTTGGTTAATTTAGATGCCGTTACAAGGTTGCCCTACTCTGCCTTGAAGAAGAGAGTTAAAGCTCTCGCTTTGGAAGCGTGGCAGGCCGAGTGAAACACCTCGCCTTAGGGAAGATCCTTGTATGAATTCATACAAGGGTTTGGGGGGCTGGTACGCCTCAAGCGTTTATTTAAGGACATTGGAAGTTCGGATCCTCATTGGTCATGGTGAGTTCGCGGCTTATTTAAAGAGGTTTCGCCTGCTAGATGATGATTCGTTTGTCTGCGGGGAGGTTCAGTCACGAGACCATCTACTGTACGACTGACCCTGGAGCTTCAAGGCCAAGGGGAAAATTGGCCTCTGGTACCGTGAGAGGTGCATAGCTCTTCTGTGTGGGAGTTTCTGGACGAGGTAGCGAAGTTCTATCGTCATCATGTAGTATAACTAGGTTTGAAACAAAAGGCACCGAGTCACAAAATTTATTTTTCCCTTGCCGGAAACATGTGTATAATGGTGACAAACACTTGCTGGTACGACGTAAATTGGCGACATTAGTCCTAACTAGGTTTTATATTATTAGATTATATTTCTATTTTCTGACCGTTATTCTTTTGACTGTTAGGATCATCTTCTAATTAAATTTCTGATGACGAGTGCCTTGTGCGCCAAGAGGCTCCCCTGGACGTGAGAGCGAGTTCATGCGCACTTCCCAGGTTGCCAACGTGGCTCACCCTCGTTCTCCAAATTTAGTTTTAAATTTTATTATAGTTACTTCAATCTGTGACAGTCGCCAGTCACGAGATATTTAAGAGTTCTGCAGAACGGTCTCCGGGTCTATATGCTTTCTGGCGACCAATCGGTGGGGAGGTGGCGAGAGAAATGCCAGCAAACCAATTTATTAGGTAGTAAAGGACTCACCTGACCGTAAATGTCCGGACACCTTCTTTAAAGAGCTATTCGAAAAAAATAAATTTTTGTGAAAACCTATTTAGACGGGAAGTATATTCTATACGATAATATATTTTGTATTATTTAATACAGTAATAAATAGAATTTATTAATTTTATGTTAAGGAATTTATGTAAATGAAGACCACATTTAGGTGGTTAGTGACTGTGACGAAGAATGACAGGTACAAAGGAGGGGTGGTAATTTGACACATGTTAAATACTGGTTAGAGAATTGGCAGACAAAAGCAATGGTTGTATTCAATGCACTTAGAGTCTGGGAAAGGAAGTAAAAGCCTCACACCTCTACCCACCCCTCTTACCATTGATGTTATATATTTGTCTGTGTACAGTATGTGATTATAATTGGAATGAACAACGGAGGAGGGTAAACAGTTACGAACAGGGAGGTTGTATTCCATTTTAACAATATATTATGTAACATTAAGGTGTACGAACGTAAACGCGGGTTGCTCATATTCCCATTGCCTTCTACTTATACGTGTGTCGTCGCAGTGGGAGTGTCAATTTTACAACCATTCTCATTTTCGTCTACTGCTTCATATATTCCGTAGAATCTCACCTTTCACTGTTTCGTTCCCCGTAAATCATAAATTTAATATATCAGTGAATATAGTATTACTTAATTTTGAATTGCCATTAAAATACATTTATTAATATTCTATTGTTTATTGCATTCAAATTACTTAGAAACTTTGAATTCTTACTTAGAATCATAAATTCTTATTTACCCAAAACAACTTGTTGAAATTATATTATTCAACATCCATAATATTAACATTATACAATTTTCAAACGTACTTACAACGTCTAAATTAAGTTGTTGACAAACTCTTGTCGTTTGTGAAGACTAACTTTTCTTATGGTATAGTACTTTATATCGTAAATTTTCTTAACACAATACCTAACTTGTTTTGTTCTAATAATTCTAAAACTCTTTGTATATAACTGAAGGAAATCAGGGTTGTTGAACTGGTCGTAACAAGGAAGAGAATTTAGTGAGTTCGTGGAAGTTTGGGAAGGAAAAAGACGTTTACAAAATGTGAATTTTAATGCTATGTTTAAAACAATGAAAATACGACTTCACAAAGTTTGTCATTACAAATACATTCAATGCTCTTATTACAATAATAAGTACCTTAATATTTCGTGTCTTTCTTACAAAAAGACTTTTGTAAGAAAGAAAAAAATTTAAATTCTATTTAAATTTTTCTAAACAATATTATTAGCGACATTTTTAGAAAATAACATTTTGTGTGTTTTTCTTAAACTTTCTTTGACACCTGCATGGACAGCCATCGCTTCCGTTTTACTTTCTCTTGCCTATATGAATATATAGGAAGGAAAGTATTGTTTTCTCGTCGATTTTTCGTAATAGAGTTTTCACCAGATTTACAAGTTTTCATACCCCCTGAACCCAAAAACAAGTTTTTAGCGATTGGTATATGTGAGTTTGAACAAAGTATCTCAAGAACGGAACATCGTAGTAAGTTGAAACTTAAAACTTAAGTTAGGTAGCTACTTACAGGACCCGACAAGACCGTAAGTAGCAGTTTATTCGTGTCACTTTTCACGTTTTTGTGATTGTCTCAAAACGGATCCTACGATGTTTTTCTAAATCGCCTCATTTACTATATATTTTATACTCTACAAGATAGGGTAGGCCTGCTGAAATTCTTAGGAAGGCTGTTCTCACGTAAACTTTTTTTTTTAAAGATTGCGGCCTTAATATGCATTTTAGCGCAAAAATTAATGAAATAAAAGTTTTAGAGAATTTAAAATCCTACAACTGTTATTTGAAACATTTTTTTGTACAACGCTTAGTTTAGCGGTAATAAGCAATTTTCTGTTCTTACGAAAACATGTTAAAAATTGATTTTTTAAGATTTCAGCCTTGGTATGCATATAACGACAAAAGTGCGCGTAATCAAATTTATAGGAAATTAAAAGATCTACAACTTTTATTTTAAGTATTTTTAAGTATTTTATTTTAAGTATTTTTCTCTACAAAGTTTAGCGTCAAAGAGTGATTTTCCGTATTATTTAGCCAAAGTAAGGTTGGTTTTCATTTTGCATCATTCACTTATGATTAAAATAAGGTTATGTTTTTGAGGTTAGTATTTTGTTTATTTCCAATGTTTTATTACTAATGTTAGATATTGTTTATTATTTGCATCGGCAAGAGAAAGTTGCGTGAGTGTTCACACCAGATCTTTCCATAAGGTCTGTCATAATACGCTTGAAAATGAATTCTATACGGGTCCATTCTTATGAAAAAATAATCATACACTTCTTTTTGTATAAACTTAGCAAGATTTAGTCTAACTTTAAACTTTCCTCTGACATTCTTGGCACAAATTTGATAAATTTTTGATCATCCCTGTAAATTTTGTAAAGCTCCTACATCTTATACGACTGATTCATTTCTTTCATGTTTCACTTCCATATTTAATAAAGTTATACTGGTTAATTCCAATTAATATACTCGTATTATAAAGTTAATTTCAAGTTTATCCTTGGAATTTTTAGTGTCTTAAAAATTTTTGTTCTATTTGTTTCATCACTAGAATCTTTAAAATTATTGTTCATTCTTTGAAGTAGGCCTATTTCTTTATTTTTTCTGTATAGAATTAATGACAACCGGTTGACAAAACAAATTTTTAAGATACTGAATAATAGACCTAAGGTGTCAGATAAATGTTTTAAAAAAGTCTGAAAGGATATTGAAAAACCCGGAACAAACCGAACCAAAAAAGACAACTTATTACGGACTTTAAGGGCTTCCATAAAAAGCAAAAACCGACACTGGGTGGACAGAAGAAAGGAGAAAAACCTATAGTGAGCGAATGGTGAAAATGTGCGCTGCAAAAAACAGCTTCAAGAAATGTCTAAAAGTCTCCTCATGTGGTCTAAAATTAGCCTTAGGCCTATACGAAAAAAATTATAAAAATGTTACAGTGGTTTTTGCATTGATCAACAAGATTCTCTTATCAAAGACGATCAAGATTCCTCGTAGTTTAAAATTTGTTTGAAATAGAAGTTATAAAGAATCTTGTGAGCTTTAATTTTGGTACGATTACATTTATACATGTTTTTCCTAACCTGAATAATCGAGATTGGTATCCAATAAGAAAGGGACCTCCGTATTTTGAAATTTAATTTTGTGTTATTTTGTAATGTAATCCTATATTTAAGTTCTGAAATTAACGTGCTCGCCTCTCATCATGCGGTCCTGGGTTCGAATCCCACTCAGGCATGGCATATTTTCATACGTTACAAAAAATCATTTCATCCTCCATTGTATATAGTTACACCCCAACGTCGTCGCTAATGACCGTTGCAGTTGATGCGACGTTAAATAAATGAATTTTTTAGAAAATTATTCTCAATTGTGTATTGTTATGATTTTTTCAAAATCTGCTTAATCAGTGTTTTACGAAGTAGCAATTAACAAAGGAAGAAAGGACTGTAAAATTTTAATTTCTATAGAATTTTCTACTCTCATTCTAAACGAAGGGAAAATTATAAGTTAAAGTACAAGATTTAATAGTATTTATAAGTTTATCAGACAAAAATTGTCAAATTGAAATTGTAATGTGATAATATTTTAGACTATGGAGTTTTTGTTTTGTATAGCCTACAGTAACTTTTATGGTGAATTTTGTGTAGTAGCCTACTAGATAGGTTTGTAGATATTGCTAACGGCAAAGGAGCAACAACGGTTAAGTTTTGGTGAACATGTGTTGTAGTTGTTAGAGGATTAGAAGTACCCAAATTGCGGTACAATAATGCTGTAGATGATAATAAAACGTAGCAACAGTCCCTGCACGCAATTTCAGTATATTAGCATTGCTTACCGCACCGCAGTATCTTCTGCTTTTAATATTATATACGGTTATACGTAGTACTCTATATGCTTTCCTTTGCATTAATTGAATCGTTTAATAATATAAATTATAATTTATTATCTATGAAATACCAAACACTTTTAGACGAACTTAAGTCGTAAGTTAAAAAAAAAGTATTTTTTTAATTAATTTATATTAATTTCCAGAATTTCATTTATAATTTGATGTACCGGGTGTCCCACGAAGAGGTTGAAATTTTTGAATTTATATGCCAAACGTATCACACACTCTACAGACTGGAAACTGTACAGTATAATAAATAGATGTGTAAAAAACGTACCCTCGAGTTTCATTTGCTTATGATTAATGAAAACAAAATGGTGGAATAAGAAAATAATACCAAAAATAAACAATAATCTTGTGGATAAAACCACTTATATTTTACATTAGGATGGTGTTTTGTCGTATGACATATCCAACCAGACAATGACTGGAGACAGATACGCATCACTTTTAACTAATCACATAGTTCCACGTCTTTCTCAGATGGAGATGCAGGACGTTTTTTTCCAGCATGATGGAGCTCCTCCATATTATGCTGAAAATTGGAATATCTAGGACACATGAAGTGCATTTTGCAAGGGGTAAGAGAGGCGTTGGAAGACGACGAATATCCTGATGGAAGAACTTGAGGACTTGGTTTGGAACTTCTACTACAGGACTCTTCAAAGCAGCAGCAATAGAACAATAAAATTATCATTGCCAACATTCGGTAGCGGATCGGCACCAGAACAAAACGAAGAAGAAGAAGAATTTTAAACAATCACTCAAACGGATCGTTTCTTTTCTGCTGTTTTTTTCTCTTCACGCGTTTTTTTTACAGATTAAGTTGCCAGTTCAAATGAACGTTTTATAAGACGACTGACTCGGTGCCTCAAAGACCGCGAATTTAATTTAAATAATAATTATATATGTAATTAAAAAGTTATGTTTATTACGTATTCCAGTTAAATATTGTAATAAAGTATAATTAAATTCAAATTTCTTTTCATAATATATAATAAAATAAATATAAATATATATATATATATATATATATATATATATATTATTGAAGGCCATTCCGAAATTAGGGAAATGGAAAAGCAGGAAAGAAAAATACTCAGGAAAATTTATGGGGCCATCAATAAAAACGGCATTTGGATGAAGAGACCTCAGAATGAGCTCTACAAAAATACCAACACACATACAGAAGAAATCAGGAAACGCAGAGGAAAGTTTTACTCACATATCTACAGGATGGAAAACTCCAGAATCGTAAAGAAACTACTCGACATTATAACAAAAAGTGAAACCGGTACAGGTATCTATCCTTATGGCTGAAAGAAGTCGAGATGGACCTACAACAGATCAACATTGAAAATCTCGAAGACCGCACCGAATGTCGGAATAAAATCATAAATGTAAAGTTCCAGCGAAGAATACCACGACAACCGGGGGAAAATGGACAGATGAACGGAAGAAGGAGCATTCCGAGAGGATGAAGAAATTTTGGGAAAAGAAGACGAAGAACAACCCAAAGTGAAATCATGATTCAAGTTCATTCGCTCTCCTATAGGGGAATAATCGAAAATAATAATAATAATAATAAAATAAAATTTATATTTGGTGAACCTTAACGTATTGTATATATTTATTGAAATAATAAAACGTAGGAAAAAATTTACAGTTGTTTCTCATGACTTCACGAAATAATTATTCTTATCTTGGCAAAATATCCAAGATTGAAGATAAGATACATCAACCAGTTTTGACGTTACAGTAGTCGTATTCATTGACTTAGTACAAGTTCAGCGTAGAAGTAATTTTAAAGTGTTCTGTGGGTAGGGAAATGAAGGAGGTTGGGGTATAGTAACGAGAGGAATGCTCACCAGACCAGATGGCGTTCTTCTATAGGAAATGTTTAATTTGGTTAACAGAATGGTTCACTTTATTAAATGCAAATTGAGCAGATACAGAGTTTCTGTTTTTACTTGGTCTAAAGAAAAAAATATTACGCTTGATCTCTCTTAGTTTACCCTTATTACACGTTATTATGCATGATAAGGGTGGATATTTTCTCACAGTCAATTTCTGGTCTAACCTTTCTCCTCCTCTATTTTGCATCTGTTTTACTCGTCTCCTAAGAGAATACCGTTTACAATTTCTCTACAAGTTAGTACAACTTGTATCAACAGTTTGGTTAAATTAAGTTAAAATGTTGTAGCATAATAATTTTTAATCCTTTCCATCTAAGTTATCTTCACTAAAATATAATTAAAAATCTGTTATGAAAACTCACACGATTTTCTCGTGCCAATGTAGGACTAAATAATAAAACATAACCTATGTTTAATCATATACAACGACTGGAGAATTTAAATTTCATATTAGTTAATCTAGAGGACGCGGACGCGCATATCTCCTATCATAGAATGGGTGCCCAAAGTCTTTGTTACTTGTTCTTTTATATGATTTGACATGATAATACTGGGATCATTCTTAAATAACTTTTTTATCAATTCAGATTTGTAAATTCAATCTCATTTTAATATTAAGTTTATTTTCTTTAAATTCCTTCTAATTATTCATAATTACTTTTATTCGGAATCGTAACTTCTTCCATCTCGAGACATAATTGATCAAATTGAAAATTTTAGAAATCTGGTAAATTATTTAAATAAATTGTTTCCCTTAAAACTTTATGATTGTGACTATTTATCTCGATTAGAAATAATTTAAAATTGCTTGGAAATTATTTAAAATGTTAATTTTGATGTAATAAATTAATTATTTAATTATTTATTTATTTTAAAAAACCAAAATAATGGCAACAGACCCGCTATGTATAGACGAGGTCCAAATTAACGACCAATATATAGTATAACTTGTAGATTCCTTTAAATGCTTGGGAGAAATCATCACTTACAACAACTTGGAGCAACGAAAAGGAAACATGGGAGGAAAGAACCAAGAAACTAACAATTTCACAACTAACCACCAAAAACACCTACAATAAAAAATGCCTATCAATCCAAACCAAAATATAACACTACAAAACGGTCGTACAACCAAAGATAACGTATGGGTGCGAAACTCTATTAAAATTAAACAAGGAAAGCAGAATAGATAAAATCCAAAAACTTGAAAGGAGGATCCTTAGGATCCATATCGGAAAGAGACACCAAGTAGATGAAGAATGGAGATTACTACCAAATGAATAGGTCTACCGGGAGACCGAATCGGTAATAGATACGATGAGGAAAAAGAGAATATCCTTCTTTGGACTTATAATCAGAACACCCAAAGATAGAATCACAAACCAAATAGTCAGAAAAATTTACCAGAAAAAGACAGACGTAATATGGTTAAGTGAAATCGAGAATGATATGGAAGAATTAGGCATCACCTTCGAAGATCTAGAAAATAAAACTGAACAGCTGAAACTATTAAAAGATAAAAATATTAGATTCCAAGGAAAAGTAGATAAAGGAGGAAGCAGGAAAATGATTTTTTTTCAGAAACAGAAAGGCAAAGAAGATCTGCCGAATGTAAGAATACTGGAGGAAAACAAAAGAAAAGAACCAGACGAGAGTGCCCAGAAATTGACTCAAGTGATCCACTGCGGTCTCAAAAGAAAAAAATTAATTATTTACCAAATTTCAACAATGTCATTTGATCCATGTACTATCCATATCAACGAACCACTGGAACATTTTATTAACTTCTACAGAAACTCATTTTCGTAGCTGATATTCTGTTTTTTTAATCTTAGTTGGACAGACCAAACCTCTGAGCCATAAATGGAGGAGCTTTCAACAAAACAACGGAAGATTCTCTTCTTAGTGCCACAAGACATGTGATCACTCCACAAAACAGGATGTATTATTCTGATTACGGCCATATCTCTGCCAACTTTTGCCAAAATACTGTTATCATTGCTGGTATAGCCAGCATATGACGTTAGTAGTACTACCATATAACGTTAGTAAAACTACCATATGACGTTAGTAGTGCCAAGATATTTGTACTCCTGTATTAATTCAATGGAGTTCCTTGTCTGTTTGGATATTGTTTCCTTGCCCTCCAACAACCTGATTCAGTATAATATATTATCGCCGACGGCCCTACCATTATCAGCTTTTATTAAATTTTTCAGACCGCATAACCTATTATATTAATCTACCAAATTGCTCACTAAAAGTGGCCCCCAAAAAATTCAGTATGACCGAATTTCACCAGGGAAACTGAAATCGGGGCGAAATTTTCCGCTAGCTGTAACTCGCTAATGAAGCGTTTTTAGTCATATGTTTTTATGAACTTTTTTCTTTATATTAGTAGAAGAAACACACCTGCAAAATTTACCGGAATCCTCCCGGGACACTCTGTATGTTGTTGTCTAGGTCATTAGCCGAAAGGCTGGTTTGAACCTCTAGAGGGTTTACTAAGTAAAGCGAGGAGTGAGGTGGTTTACCATTATCTTCCTCACAATTTTATGTAATTACTTTTAAAAATATTTTTCAAAAGGTATTTTTATTTATTCCATTCGCGAATCCTTTATTCCACACATGTTTTCTTTGTAAGTAAAACAGCTACGTTGTTCTGTGGTTTTCTTTTTAAATCTGAGTAAAAAGTTAAGAATGAAAAAAGTTTCACGGATTGAGTATTTTGTAAAACAGTGAAATTCCTAAAAGTAATTTAGTTTCAAGTAAAAGAAAAATGTACATTGAAGGACACGAGTAGCAAGCGGCGACAAAAGGATGCGATGTCGCAATGAGGAGAAAAAGTAAAAGCCGCGAAATGTATAAACGTGTAGAATTGTGGGGGAGGGAGAAAGTTGGTCGATGCGTCACCGATATACGAGTCCAAAAGGGTTCAAATTACATCGGTGGAAGGGTTTTATGTCGCTGCTTTCACCTTAAACCCTTCTCCCTTTTTCATACGTGCTGCCTCTCTTTTACTCTACAGTGAAAAGGTAAAAAGAAGTTATTTGAGAGGGATTTTCTTGAGAAATAGGTCCTATCGTGGTCTAGTCTAAGATAAATTCACCTTAACGAACAAAGCAAGGTTTTTCTGTTTAACCTTCCTATACCGCCTCTATAAAACAGCTGGTTCAACCCTTATTAAAACAACTAGTAACCTCACGATCCTCTTTTACCACACCCCTTGTCTTACTCGGAACAAACCAACCAACACTTTTCGTTTAATTATACCATAAAAGTGTGTAAGTTAGCTGAGAATTTCTTCTGTCTAATAGACATGACGGTTCATTACTGTTGCTTTATTAGCCGGTCGCTTCTTTATCAGTTAATTTTATTTATTTCATAAATCTGTTTAAATTAATATCCAATATGTAGCATCAAAAAAGTTCTTCCAAAAAACAGATATTACTCATTAATAATCACACTACAAAATTTAATTGATATTGAAAGATAGCTCTTTTTTGCTTCAAAATAAAGATCAATATGCGAATATAGCAGATCTGATTAAATAGTTTAAAAAAACATTTTGTTTATAAAATTTTACAGACAGGTTTATTTCAGATAAACTAACTTATAATATGATCTAAAAATAAATTTGTTCACAAGTAAAAGCAACATTAACAAAACGTCTTTCAAGACACCATTTTGTTTTTCTTCGAAGTAGTTATTTTTTCTTCATCTTACTATAAAAGTATATTCATAAAGTAGACCTTACTTAATAAAAAAGCTCAATTACGTCAGTTGGTTTCCGACCCTGGATAACTGTGAGAGTGTTCCTACGGTTACCATAACATGTCACACCAGGTGTTTTACTTCTCTGTCCTAAAGAAAAATATAAACTCTACAGTGTATTTTATATTTTGAAATGGATATCGCTTAATGGGGAAGCATTATGTATTAAAGATGACATCGTTTGTACATAATACATCTGCCTAAATAAGAGTGTAAGGTTTCAGTACATTAATACAAGTTATTATAAGGTCAAACAAAAAAATATTTTTTTGACACTAATAAGAAAGTGTGAGTAACTGATGATATTATCATTGAAAAATAAATTTTGACATTTTTACTACATCATGTGTTTCTGTCATGGTTCAATATTTTATTGTACAAATTTTAATGTCTGCTACAAATCATTATAAAAAATACGGATTAGGACTCCTGGCATATTCCAATTTCAAACTTAATAATCTTCTATTACTTAAAGAAGTAAGGATAACTATCTCTTCCGTGGTCATCCAATACCACCCTGTCCGGTTGGTTTGTAATAAACACCTGTTTGGGCGTTCAATCACTATGCATCCTCAAACATGATTATACCACTCCCGCTTGTATTATGTTCAAAATGTTAGGCAACTCTTTATCTTTAATTTGGTGTGTAAAAAAAGACTGTACGGTAATTAGATCGGAAGGTATAATCAAATAAAAGAATTAATGCCAGGAACGCTTGGCGGCCATCTTTAATCGCCATTTTGGTCGATTTCGCCGGAGTTTTTTTTGGGGCCATTAAATATCCTTGATAAGGAGGTTAAAACGAACACGTCGATGTATGACAAATTGGGTTGTTGGGCGGGGGTGCACGGTAATCCTATCTGGCCCACGGACTAATCTTTTCCATTTGACAAAAAGAAGCGCAGACTTGGTAGGGGGAAGAATCCTCCCTTCAGAGAGGTTCGACCACGTCTCCGCCTGGCAACACGAGTTTTCCGGGTTACAAACATGCCTAGTAAAAGTACATTAAAAGAAAATGCGTCCCTCATATTTTGCAAACGAAACCCCTCCTAGCACCTGGACTATATTGTAGATTAGTTGATATCACTCCAGGCACATTAAGTTTGCGTTTAAATTTTTTATTTCTTTTATGGTGTAGGTCTTGTCTCATCTAAGCAGCCTCTATCGGCCTGAGTCTGTACAAGACTACATCTCAATTATATGAACAATTCTCATTACATTAGGCCAAAGGGTTCCTCATTGTTCTGAATTGAACAGATTCCAACGTACACACGTTAAAGTTTAAAAAAAGTTATCTTGGTTGTTTTTGTGAAATTTGATTAAAAATCGGCTTAGTAAACATGTTTGTTTTGTTATTTTAAAAAAAATCATTTCTGAAGCGCGATAAAGTGTGACAAACTTTTTCCAGATCCGTACCTAAAATAAAAGTCGGATCTTCAAATTAAATAATACCTGTCTGTACTGTAATTACCGAAACAAATATACGGTAAGCCCCCTGTATACACCTTTTTTTAAATATTTTTAACAGAATTATTCCCCTGGAGTTTTCTAAAACTTCTGTTGCAGCTGACAGAATTTAAATTGCTCTAACTTACTGTGATAGATTTTCTTGCAGTTAAATCATTTCAATTTACTAAAATATTTTAGATCGTGATAATACATTTTATTATAAAATTTCAACGCTAATAAATAGAGATGAATTTAAATAAAGTTGAGATACATGCTTATTTTGTGTAGGATTTTTTAGTTGGCATTGAAACTGAATCGATTGACATTTTGTGTTTTTGTGTAATTTTTCTCATTTGTTATTCAGTAAAAAATAATGTGGGTTTGCTTGTAGTTTCAGTAATAATAATTTATTTTTTGTTCTTTTTTTGAGCCCACACGTACCTTTACACTTAATAATCTTACTTTTACTTCTTCGCCATCATTGAAATATATTTTTCTTACATTTTAAAGAAATTGAATTACATCTATATTTTATATAAACGTGTTTTATCGTAAACGAAACTTAGTTTTGTATACATAAAATCAAAGGAAAAAAGTAATTTTGCACAATAAATGTTATTTAGAAACTGAAATTTGTATATCTTATTAACGAACTTGTTTTGATAATCTAATTGTGTTGTTTAGGTCATACGTTTTAGGAAATACGTTTGTACCAATTTGTCTTTTAAATCCTAGTAAACTTTACTTTTATACGAGTTTAAATACTAGACAGTGGTTACGGATTTACTTTGATGATTGAGGTTCAATTAACCATGCTCTCTGAGGAACAATCGGTCTGGGTCTGTACAAGACTACACCTCATCTCATTGGGTCATGGGATTGTTTATTGTTGTGAATTTAACAGATTGCAACGTACACACATTAGGCATAAAAAAATTTAACCGGTCCGTTGGTATAGCGCAACTAGTTTCTACGTTGATAATCACGGGTTCGATTCCCAGTCGAGTCTGTTATTTTTAATTTCTTATTTTCATTTATTACACTTCACCATCTACTTTAGTTTTGTATTAAAAATTACCGTGGAATACATTATCTTTAATTTATGAAGCCTACGTCAATTTTTGTTACATTTTTAAATTAGACTATTAATTTAAATTTCATTACATTTGATTTTATTTCAATTTTAGAATGTCCAAACATATAAATTTGAATTATAACTTAAACAATTTTTAAGAATCTTTTTTTTCATGTAATTTGAAAACGAAAGGAAGTGACATTTCATCTTGAAGCAAAAATTATATTTTATTAAAAACCGTTGTTGAAAGTCAATAACTTAGGTTTACAGAATGTCAGAAGAAAATTGAAAAAAAAATGCATTTCATGAATTTAATTTGTTGTAAATTTGAACCTTGAAATACGTCTGCTGAATCATTTATGTATTCGTTTGTTATTAAAAAAATGCAGTAACTTATATTGTATCTAATTTACATATTATTAAAATATAGAGAAAGGTTACTGTACAATTTATGAGTCAACGTTTGTACGTTGTTTATATGCTTGTTAATCCGTTTAAAACCCTTTAAAGATTAGCTGTGTCCGCTTTGTGCGATTTTTTCTTTTCTTGAAATGTTTTATTGTTACTGTCAAAATGTATTTTTAGTCTAGCCACCGTTTAATTGACCATTTTATGAGTTTTTAGAACTGTTTCTTGATTTTAGTTTCTCAATAACTAACACTATTAAAAATGATTACTTAAAAATATCTGACAAAAGTAATGAATGAGTTGAATCATTCTTTTAACACTAACGGAAGATTCAATCAACCTTAATTGGTTTTTTTTTATTTTTACCTCTATTTTGATTATGGATCATGAATCTACCTTAAAATTTATCTACCCAAAATGTTTAATAAAAATAGTTTATTTACCCGCGACGAACGAAGAAAATAAATACATAAAACCCCACTAATCCGAACAAATTGGAACCGGGAACACCTGTTCGGATTTCGTTATGTTATTTTTTTTGAAGTGTTTTAACATTATTTTGGCACTTCAAAACTTGTTTGGCCGCCTCCATAGCGTAGGGGTAGCACGCTGATCTCCCACGCACTGGGAGTTGGTTCGACTCCCAGTTCGAACCCTAGTCGGGTTCGATTCCCGACTAGGTTCTGGAAATTATAGCAATTCACAACCCAACGTTCCATAACCCACTGTAGTCTGTAATGACTATGCTGTTGATACGACTTTAAGTAAAGAAACTAAAAATAGCTTGTTTATTGACAGTTCTTAGGGTTCTTGATCACCATTAAACAATAGGCCTACACAGTATTTTAAAATGGATTTCAATACGTATTTAATGCGATAGTATTTTTGTTTTTAACAATTTTTAATTTTCACTAATGTTTTTATAAACTATTATCTAAAGGCAGCGAGCCTATGCATTTGATTATGTGTTGAGATAAAAAAAAACTTTTAGAATCATTTGTTTTCCTGAATAGAAAACTGTTTTTTAATTTTATCACCAGATTTCACCTACATCGCAAATGCAGAGGACCACACTGGTCATACGTCTTGCGTAGAGAATTTTAGGAAGATTTTCCTGTTATTTATTATTTTTTGTATTCCATTTTGTTACCTGTTCCTCTTTCCTCTTGCAACATGCATGGTATTACCTCTTGAATTATTTTATTCTTAGAGGTATTTCATCATCATCATCATCATCTTACAAGGATTAGGCTCTATTGGCCTGTTCCGGCATCCATTTTTTCCTCGGCCTTCCCACATCTCGTTTTCCTATAGGTTTGTACTCCCATGCCTGCAATGGAAGTCTATTGGGTGACATTCGGAGTAGATGACAAGACCAGTTATCACGACTTTTTTTCAAAATACTCAGTAGAGGTTCCACTTGTAATTCAGCTCTTATGTCTTCATTCCTTATCTTGTCTAGTCGAGTGCAACCTTTAACCGCTCGTAAAAACCTCGTTTCAGCAGCTCGTATCCGAGACTCAGTTCTCTTCATAGATACCCATGTCTCGCTACCGTATGCTATTAGCGGTACTGCCATTGCTCTATAAAATTTCAGTTGGGTATCATGTCTTGTTCTCCTACCCAAGGCTCTCCTTATACTACCACAAACAGAACTGAATCTCGCTATTTTTTCACCAACATCATCATTTACATCAAATGAAATGTGGCATCCCAAGTAACTGAAACTTCTTACTTGATCCAATGTGTGGTTGTCAAGCACAATTTTCGATCTAACTGGCCACTTCCCTCTGAATGCCATTATCTTGGACTTTTGGGGTGAGATCTTCATGCCAAAGTCTGCTCCAATTTTGTTAAGTTTGAATATTCCATATTGTAGTTTCTCTTCTGTGTCGAAAATGATTACAGTGTCGTCTGCATAAAGTAAAGAGTTTACAAAGGCATTATTGGAAAGTTCAATGCCTGAGTCAACATATCGATTCCAAATATCTAGAATCTCGTCAGTATATATATTGAACAAAGTCGGGGACATTGGGCAACCTTGTCTTACACCTTTATTTATTATAATTTTCTCTGTTTTCCTATTGTTTCCAAATGTGATTATAATGTCTGTATTGATGTATGCCCCCGCAATTGCAGCAACGAGATGTTTGGGATATCCTTTTTTGAGCATTATATCCCACAATTGGGCTCTTGAAACATTATCGAATGCTTTCTGCCAATCTATAAAAGCCATGTGAGTTTCGCAATTGTATTCACGATTCTTCTCAATAATCTGTTTTAATGTGAAAACAGCATCCATACATGACCGACCTCGGCGAAATCCCATTTGTTCTTCTCCTATCAACGTCTCGGCAATAACACTTAAGCGCCTGTTCAGTATGGAGGTATTTAAATTAGAGGTATTTAAGATCATTATTCTGTCTTTCAGTGCATAATACCAAACATCTCGAAGAAAACTTTTTAAGAAATATTTAAAGACTTTTTATTTCTTCGCGTACTTACTGCATTAAGGTATTTTGCCTTGCGCGGCACTTCAAGGTTCTATTTAAACAAAAAAAAATTAACAAGGCTTATTCCATATTGTAGTTTCTCTACAAGCCAACCAGCCAAACAACAAGCCAACAAGCCCAACCAGCTTATAATGTGTCGCCAACTTAACAAAAATTGAATTCGTATGTAATTTTACATATGTTTTTCTTTTGAGACCGCAGTGGATTACTTGAGTCAATTTCTGGGCACTCTCGTCTGGTTCTTTTCTTTTGTTTTCCTCCAGTATTCTTACATTCGGCAGATCTTCTTTGCCTTTCTGTTTCTGAAAAAAAATCATTTTCCTGCTTCCTCCTTTATCTACTTTTCCTTGGAATCTAATATTTTTATCTTTTAATAGTTTCAGCTGTTCAGTTTTATTTTCTAGATCTTCGAAGGTGATGCCTAATTCTTCCATATCATTCTCGATTTCACTTAACCATATTACGTCTGTCTTTTTCTGGTAAATTTTTCTGACTATTTGGTTTGTGATTCTATCTTTGGGTGTTCTGATTATAAGTCCAAAGAAGGATATTCTCTTTTTCCTCATTGTTTCTATTACCGATTTGGTCTCCTGGTAGACCAGGAGACCATCTACTTGGTGTCTCATTCCGATATAGATCCAAAGGATCCTCCTTTCAAATTTTTGGATTTTATCTATTCTGCTTTCCTGGTTTAATTTGAATAGAGTTTCGCATCCATATGTTATCTTTGGTTGTACGACCGTTTTGTAGTGTTTTATTTTGGTTTTGATTGATGGTCATTTTTTATCGTAGGTGTTTTTGGTGATTAGTTATGATGTTGTTAGTTTCTTGGTTCTTTCCTCCCATGCTTCCTTTTCGTTGTTGTTGTGGTAAGTGGTGATTACTCCCAAGTATTTAAAGGATTCTACGAGTTCTATATATTGGTCGTTAATTTGGACCTTGTTTATACATAGCGGGTCTGTTGCCATTATTTTGGTTTTGTAATTTATTTTATTATTTATTTATTTTATTTATTTATTTTTTTTATTTATTTTTTAGTTTTATTTAAAGTCGCAGCAACAGCTTAGTTATCAGCGACTACGGTGGTTATGCAACTGGAACAGTGGGTTTTGACTTGTGAAGTCAATCCAGACCCTAGCTGGGAACCGAATCCGGGACCTCCGAGTTGAAGGCTAGCGCGCTAATCAATAAGGTAAAGAGGCGGTTTTTATTATAAAATTTTCTGAATTTTTAATAATCTATTACTTGAGATTTTGTCGACGTATAGTCTTAATGGCTATTCGGTTTAACAGTTCACAACTTCAGTCAATAAACTGCGTCATTTATTTGCATTGTACTGTTACAAAGATTGAAATCATAATTAGAAATAAATGTATTCTCTGGGATGGAAACCCCCAATTTTGAATAACTTAGCCATTGTTTTACTTGTATTTTGTTTTTTCAACATTGTAAAAAATGGAATTATATAAAAGTACATAAAATCTAAATGTACATTTGGAAGGAATAATTTTTTGAAGGTTTCAAAGTAATGAATAAGAAGGGGAAAAAATGAAAATATCTTTTTATGTTATGTGACGGTAGTGGCGTCTCCTTACGAATGAAGAAATGCATTCAAAAAAGCTTTTCAAGCGAAATGAATCTTAAATCAAAATGGGAAATGGGTTTAACGCATTGCATTGGTTGTACATTACTGCAAACTGGGGAGAGGTTCCACATCACTTCACAAATTCCAGTTGTTCAATATCAAATTTATTCTCATACTGTATTTTCGTGAATACTATTATTATAAATTTTCTACATCAAGTGATTAGTATTGTGCGGTATTAAATCTGTAAATAAATAAGTACATCATAAGTGATTTCATAGGGAAATTTTGAGACGACATTAACAAAACTCAGTGTTTTTTGTACAGTTGAGCCAAGAAATGTTGGCAAAGTACTTACAATATGGTACTTACCAAAACCAATTTATAAAACCACCTGACTTAGATTCTGTTTCATTGTAAATTTTACTTTCATCCGACATTTTTTTAGGAATACACTCTTTTTTTAGAATCTTTTTTAAAAAGGTGACAAGTGATTATGTATAAAATTAAAGTAAATTTTTTTACGTCAGTTTCGTTATTTAATAGTCACACCTCGTATTTGGATAGCTTCGTCACAAAAAATTAATGGAAAATATTTCCATATTTTTAGTTACATAATTCTGTATCCAAGAAGTAAAGGAAGTTTACACCATTTTTGTAATTTTTCAGAAGAACCAAAAATATGAAGTTTTTCTTTTTTAAAAAATTTCTGAAGGTGTTAGAATTTTTTTAAATTTGTATGAAATATAGCCTCTAATACAGAGATTTAAATGACTAAACAACTTTCTTAACTTCTACACCTCTCTGACCACCTACAGAACTTGAGTAAATCAAACGAAAACAAAACTTAGACAAAACGTATTGTGCTAAGTCTATTCTGATAAAGAAACAGCAGTTAATTCACAAAAATGTTTGCAAAAATTATAGAATTCAAGCAAATTTTGAAATCTATCCGTAAGATAATAAAAACAAGATAATTCAAAATGAAATTACTTAGTCTCAATAACGAGTATAGATTCAATTAGAGTTAAAAAAATTGTAATGATTTTAAAAATCTTCTGCATCATGTACAAATGTGGAGTTAATGTGCTAACTGCAACTTTAAAAAAATGGAAGCAAGTCAGATACGAGTTAATACTGTAAAACATTAGATAGAGCATTTCTTTCTGATTTTCAAACTTAATTTTGCCGTAATTGGAGTTAACACTTTTTACCTCTAGGGCACAGAATTATAGATCATAGCTGGTGAAAAAGTGTCTCTCTTTACGGACGTGTGGAGCGCGTATGCATCGAGCAAGGGACGACCGAGGCCTATTGTGTCTGTCATACAACTACGCCAAAAAAACATACTCTGTCACTTTTACGGTTATACAATATTGCGTAGCACGCTAACTACTTATTTCATAATAAATTTACTTGAATACTAATTATTACAATAATGCAGTGGTTGTAATATTATATTGTTATTTGTAATTATTGATTGCTAAATTAATTAGCGTATTTTCTGTTTATGTTGTTAGTGTTGGTATATGTAGGCCTACACTTATTAGGGTAAATGTTATTAGGAGATTATTGATTACCGTGATGTTAAATTTATTTTCTAATTAATTGCCTAGCTTCGCTGTGAACTGTTATGTTTCCTTTACGACTACTCTCTCCAGTTTGGGCCATATATCGCAGGTCGTTTGTAAAATAAAATTATTTATGTCGCAAAGAGAAAACCGTGAATAACAGATGAACAAAGTCACAGATGAAAAAATACTAAACAATTCAATTCTAATTAAAAATATCTGAAGAATATTAAAACGCATTTAAACCAATCTTGGGTACTAAGGAATAACTACTAAAATTGTGCTGCTATAAAAATAAATATCTTAAATTATGGAATTCAAACAGATCACCTCAATGGACTGGCAGAGTGGCAGACTAAACAATTCTTTTTAATGAACAGTAGTAATTACTCATGGAAACTATAGTTCACCGCTTGTAAGTATACCTCTGCGGGGTGAGGTGAAATGATAAATTCCATGCGGCCATTTTGCTATGTTAGGTTTCTGTAGCCACCATGGAACTACTGTTCATTACGAAAATGTTTAGTCTACCACTTTACTATTTCAACCCCTTCCGAGAGAATTAAAATTACTGTGACTTTCTCACAGCCCGTTTTTTTTTTTCATAAAAAAATTCAAAAATTTTTAGCAATATTTATTTTTTATTTATAACATTAAAAAATAATAATAAATAAATTTAATAATATTAAAAAAAGTCGGGAATCGAACCCGGAACTTTCGGTATGGCGGTTAGTTGTCTTGCCGATCGCGCCACCAAGGCGGTCTTATTATGGGTGTTTGTATGTATAGGTCAAAATAATATTTGAGTTTTCGTAAAATTAAAACTTATAGAAATTAACAAATGTAAAAATACATAAAGAAGACTTCAGGTTAGACGGCTTGTCAGCTGATGAAGGCACGAAATTATCAAGTTCTATTGCAGGAACGCTAACTGTTGTAATAAAATGATTTATATGACCTCTGACGGAATTTGATGAACTAACTACGTATTAATACAGAGTGATTCAATAAGATGGAAACAATTTCAATAAACTGTATTTCCTGAACTACATGTTATATTTTAATTCTGTAAATTACATTTTGAAAGAGAAAGTTTTAAATTTTAATTTACATACATGAAAGTTTATAGATGTTCAATGTGTCCTCCTCCGGCTGCACGTACAACATCTAGACGGTAACTGAACTCATCCCAAACTCTCTGACGCATGTCTTGGGTCACTGAGTTGACTGCAGCTGTGATACGATTCCTTAGTTCATTCAAATTGGTGGGAAGAGGTGGTATGTAAACTGCACTTTTCACGAACCCCCACAAGAAAAAGTCACAGGGTGTGAGATCTGGAGACCTCGGTGGCCAAAACTGAACTGCAGATTCGTCATTCGCCATGCGACCTATCCATCGCTGACGTATGGATTCATTTAGGAAACGCCGAACATTGCGATGCCAATGGGGTGGAGCTCCGTCCTGCTGGAAGATGTAATCTCCTGAATCTTCATTCATTTGAGGAAATCCACCCCATTGGCATCGCAATGTTTGGCGTTTCCTAAATGAATCCATACCTCAACGATGGATAGGTCGCATGGCGAATGACGATTTTGCACTTCAGTTTTGTCCACCGAGGTCTCCAGATCTCACACCTAGTGACTTTTTCTTGTGGGGGTTCGTGAAAAGTGCAGTTTACATACCACCTCTTCCCACCAATTTGAATGAACTAAGGAATCGTATCACAGCTGCAGATAACTCAGTGACCCAAGACATGCGTCAGAGAGTTTGGGATGAGTTCAGTTACCGTCTAGATGTTGTACGTGCAGCCGGAGGAGGACACATTGAACATCTATAAACTTTCATGTATGTAAATTAAAATTTAAAACTTTCTCTTTCAAATGTAATTTACAGAATTAAAATATAACATGTAGTTCAGGAAATACAGTTTATTGAAATTGTTTCCATCTTATTGAATCACTCTGTATAATGTATCCGTATGCGATCTCGTGTATATATAATCGTTTGCCGCCTCGGATATACTTGTTTGATACATCTCCCGTACAGCGGCCTCTCGGATATATCCGTTTGCCCGCTCGAGAAGGTTAAAGTGATCTGTTTGACCACTACATGTCGTCTTGTATTGTTGTTTACTATTAGTAATCCTGCGATTTATGTATTTAGCTATTGGTACACAAAACTGGTTTAGGTGATTTACTAGAAAGGTTTTATTAGATAGAATTTAGTTATTTTAATAACGTGTCCATATGGAGACTATTTGTTCATTCATTTTTCATTAGTTTTCCTTATTAGTGACGCAAATAATTCTTCTTTAAAGGACATGCGATAAACGGCTCAAACTGAAGAGAGTGACCCTAAGAAAATAAAATAGTTCGTAATGTAGCTAGGGAATTAATTGATAAATCAATTGAACTTGATGGCTTTCCAGCTCTCTATGGAAGTGAATCGTGGATTAGTACCAGACCACTGGAAAGTAAAGTACAGGCGGCAGAGATGTGATTCCTAAGAAGAACAAAGGGTTGCAGTCGTACGGACTAACTAAGGAATGAGGACATACGAACGGAACTGGATGTTTACAATCTGAATGGAAAGATTGCAGAATATCGAAATCGATGGAGGGAGCACGTAGAGAGAGTGCCTGAGGGAAGGATTCCTCTCAGTGTTTTGCAATACAGACCGGTGGGGAGAAGAGATGTAGGGAGGCCACGCAAGAGATGGCAATAATTCGATAGTTTTTCGCTGTTGTGAGTCGGAATAGGCGGAAGCATAATCCTTGATTGTGTGAGAAGGAGAAGAAGAATATTAATTGAATGTGGCGATAATAATCAAAATAATCCTCTAATAATATTTTCCCCAATGGGGAAAATAGGGTAATTGTATATGGCTTCAGTAAATACGTTTTTCGCTGTTGTACTACCAGTGACAGTAACAATGTTTTTGGTTGTAGTAGTATGTCAGACATGATATACCTGCAGCCCCGTGTACACTGTACATAAACGTTCCATAAATTTCCACAGAGGCATTCTTACCAGCGTTGAACAATAATGTGTTCTGGATGATACAATTTGGGTAATTGATTTTAAATTCTTAGTACAACCTACTGTTATGTAGTTATCAATGAGAATTTATTTTCATTGAATACATTCTAAATGAAAATTTTTGTACTATTAGCTTTTAACTACGTATTTTCCGGACGATAAGACGCACTTTTTTCCGTAGGAAAATGACCTAAAAATTACCATGCGTCTTATGGTCCGAACGCTAGCTATATTTCAGGGTAGATGCTTTCTATAATAATATTTAATACTACCCTACTCTACTTAAACACGTTCAATAACTAGGGATTTCAAAACAAAACATACAATGATATAGGATGTACCGTAGTTTTTAAACTGTATAGTCTTAAAGATTCTAAGCATACATAGTAGTTTCTGTATCGATATTACTTACGGTAAATATCATGCATTTTAAAAATGTGAAGCAAGTTTTGTACTGTTTCGCTTTTAAATTAAAAGTGGTTCAATATGCAAAATATAATGGCATTCGGGCAGTAGAAAGGCATTTTTTACCTCCTCCAACAGAAAAAATGATTCGGGAATGGCGGAAACAAGAAGATTCATTACTCAAGGCAGATAATAAGAAACATACCAGTAAATTTCGAACTCATGCTGTCAAATGGCCACAACTTGAAGCACAATTGAAAAATTGGATTATCAATAATTACTATTAGACTAACTATGTTGCATGAATCTGATTGTCCACCTGATTTGACAATTCAGTATGTCAGTTCAGATAGACAGTCCGACACGATGTCACGTACACAAATTAGCAAAATGGATAGTAACACCCACCCCCCGCATTACCCATCTATTTTTTCAAAATTCTAAAAATTTTACCACAACATTGGCCAATCGATATTTCATGTTAACATATCTGTACTAAGTTTTTTACGCTTAATAAAACGATAGTTTGCCCGAGCCGAACGATCGTGTGGTTACCGAGATAGCAAGGGTTCTGAATATTATTAATAAATAAAAATTTAAATAACGTATGAATTTGAAATTTCGTACACGCTGTAATAATATAATTGTCTATGTCGTGTTAAAATTTCAAACTTTTTGGTCAAGTATTTATCGAGTTACACGCCTCTAAACGAATGAAATTTGTTGCGGTATCAAAAAACCCGGGTCTTTTTGTCTTCCAACCTCGATATGGCAACTTTTAAACAACATTAAATATATATGATTATTATAAGTCAAAGCAGAAAAAAATGAGCCAAATTTTGATGTACAGTGTGTTGAAATCCGACTCAAAGTTATAGAAATGCTTTGGGTTCAAACTCGGGTGTCTATGATTATGAAACCGATAGTAGTAATTTACGTACTTACACTTTTTATATCCATGTTTTTTTGTAATTTTATGACTATAAAATAATTATTTATATTGTATCTTCTGTACTTGCTGTTTTTCAAATAAAGAAATCACACATTTACCTGTATTAAAAAACTAATTAAAATCAGTCAAAATCATTTTTAGATAATTTATGCCTTGAAAAACAAGGGTGCGTCTTATCGTCCGATGCGTCTTATCGTCCGAAAAATACGGTAATTTATTTAAATGTGATCAGCGTTATCATTTGTGTGGATATATATTATTATTAATTATTTATAGAATATAAACTTAGATTGTTAAACTAAATCTGTAGATAGTCTTATTATGCAGGAATGTTCATCTAAGATTTTGTGTGGGCACACTATAAATATATTTGGCACTTAGTTGTCTTATCAGGTTGTTACTGACGTAGTACTTAAGTGGGAATTCCAATTTTCATGAAAATAATGTTTCTAACTTAAACTGATTGTTTACTCATTTATTTTCAAGGTAGTTTAAGTAAAAACTATTTTTGTCGTAACTGTATCAGTTCAGGGGACAGTTTTTTTATTGCTTTAGAATGTATTTTTTCCGTATGGTACAGAATTGAGTACGTTGGATAAATTTCATACAGAAGGAGATAAATTAATAAAAAGTATAATTTCGCAAAAAATGTAAACAAGAGCATTCTTATTTAATAGTAATTTAAAAATACAAACATATATAAAATTATACTTTACTTTATATCTATATTTCAAATACACACGTCTTTTATTTTGAAATGATTGCACATAACGGTATTTCATCATTTTTAAAATGTTATTCCTAAATAGTCTTTGTCAAATGCATCCATTTCCCCAGCAGCCGCACCAAGGAACTTTTCCATTTTCTCGCCCTGTAGAGCTTAATTTTCGTCGGCAACCTCCACTTGTTCTACTGCTGACATCACTGTTACTGCGTTCTCTTTCGCTGCAAGTCGTTGTTAATTCACCGGCTGTGCCATCAGTTTGTTCAACAGAACCAGTTCTTCGTATTGATCCGTTTCTTTTAAAATAAACAGACATTCTTCTTCTACCTGGTTTTGATGGTGAATCTTGACCGGACGATGAAGATGCATCACCATTGGCTTTTCTGGTTTCATTTGGACTGTTTTGTTTTGAACCTTTACGAGACGAACGATGCCTTTGTAGTTTTGAAGGAGAAGGGGATGGAGGTTTTGGAGTTTCAGGATCACTATGACTAGTTTGTCTTTGTAGTGTGTTAGGAGACGATTGCGGTTGAATTACTGGTGGAGTACTTTGACTACGCCCTGCCGTTGCATTTGGAATTTGAGGTTGTGGTGTTGTACTATGAATTTGTGCCGGTGTGTTTACGTTACTATGTCTTTTTGTTGGGTCTTGGCAGGGAGCAGGAAACAAAAACACATTACTGGCACTACTGGAAGAAAAGAATTGAGGTTTTGGTTTGGGTGGTGGATCTGGTGGTGGTAAACGGATCGTCAGGTCAGGTACACTTTGGGTACAAGAAAATCCAATGGGTGGTGGTGGAGCTTCAGTAGTTTGTGGCCCCAAATTAGGAACGGATTGGGTGACAGAAGTTGTTGTAGTAGTAACGGGAAGAGGGGGTATCGGTGGTGGTGGCTGAACGTCTTCTGATAAAGGACGTAAACGAACGTGTAAATGGGATCGAAATGATTTTCTTCTTGCTAATGCTAATGCAGATACTTCTTCTGGTCTCATGACTCTTAAACATACCTTACAACCACCCAACCACAGTACTCGTGGAATTGCCAGTCTTGGTCGTAATCTCGTCAATCTTTCTCCTGTATCTACACCTCGGTAGAGACGTCTTTCAACACCACCTGAAAGTGAAAACTCTTGTTAGAAAAACTATTAAAGTTACTTGAGTCACGAGTTTACCCTTGTTTGCAACGAGGGGTAAAGGGGGTAAAGCATCAGTGCGCATGCGCGATTGCTTTAATTTCACTACAACAAACACAACAACTTGAACTATACCCAGATAATTTATACTGTATATATCGCGGAATCTTTTGTAGGTTAACTGTTCGAATATAACCGTTTGTTACCGTAAACAGAAATGATAGTTTCTCAAAAACGAAGGGAGACTATTCATAGTGCTGAACGAAATCTTATGTGCAGTGTAATAAAATGCTGTGAAGTTATAGCTAAACAAAAATGCATGTCCCTGTCTCTTAACAAAAGCCATAAGCAAGTGGCTAATTACTGTGAAGTTTATCTTTCCACAATTCGAAAAATAAATAAATAAATTAAAGACGTGAAAAAGCTATTCTTTAACAGTTTTGTTGATATCTGGTAAAAAATGAAATTGTTAGGTATTAACTAGTCAGACTAGTCGTGGAGACGCCGGTGACAGCGATACTAAAGAAGGCGATTCATTCATAGAAAATTTTGTTCCAATGGAATAAGGTAGCTGGTAATTACAGTAAATCAAACATATCTAGTCATGTAATTAAGCAATAGGCAGGTCACATTTATTTCTTGGATAAGGTTTATGAAGAAAACATTTTCTCGGAATAAACCACAGCTTACAAAATTTATGCAGAAACTACACGGTAGTGAAATGTATGAGTAGTGTCTGACTTTTGAGGTTGGCAGTACTGTAAATTTTCCCTTCCCTTCCTTACAGCCCATCCATACGAAAAAGGCAATCTCGTGACTTCAGTATCTCTATACTTTTGTAAAGAATAATGAATTTCTTTTGTTACTGAAGATAAAATAATTACGGTTTGCTTGTACAGAATATGTGTCAATGTTATATTTTCTGTATTAACTAAAGTATTAGAAGTTATAAATTACCAATCGTGAAGTAGGTAGGCCTACAATATTAATAGTATTCAGTTTTTATATGTAGTTGTCAAATAAATACTAAAATACCTCAATTTACTGTAAAGGAATTGTGATACAGACTTAAAGAAAACAAATTTTTTGCCAATATAGGCTAAAATTTATGAAAAAAAATGTTAATAGGTATGTCATTAGACCTTACAACCAGAACACGGTTCCTTCGATGTTATGTTTTATTAATATTGTACTATGGAGTTGAAGCATGAATTTTAACAAACTACTAGGGGCTTGATGCTTTCGAAATGTGAAGCTACCGTTGAATTTTCAGAGTTTCCGGGATGAACCTCTGGCTAAACCATTGTAACGAGAAAACTATTGCAGAGAATGAAGAAAGAAAGTGGGAGCAAGAAAGGGGGGGAGGGAAAAGTGAGGAATAAGAGAAAAAGAAATATTTTTTCTTTACGTCTGACTGTTTTGCAATTGCTGCTAATGAAGACGGTGAGAAGGATGATACATGAAGATGAGTGATGAAAAAATGCCAGACCTGACCGGTACCCCCGGCGTAGAAGCCAGTTGTGTTAACCACTAGGCCTAACGGGCCGGCCGGAGAAAGAAAGAGACTCCGACTGTCAAGAGAAAAACAATGTTTGACTTTGGTCACATGGGGAGAGAGGGTTTGCTGAGGGTGACGCAGAAGAGAAACATTGAAGGGTGAAGGGGTTCTAGGCGAAAACGAACATCCTGGCTTACAAACCCGAGATAATGGTCTAGTCTTACTTCAGTGTTGACCTTTCTCCAATCTACTGGGATTGGATTAGATAAACCATGATAATCGCCAAAGTCCACTGAGGATATGGCTCTAAAAGAAGTTAATAGACTAAAAGGCAAAACTTCAAGTGCATAGGACACTGAAAAGACTGATAAGCTTATGAATCAGAAACTTTCAATGAGTAATCTGTAAAGAAGATATAAAAGGTAAATAGGAACAATTTACGAATCAATACAAGAGAATAATGTAGAGAATCCGTTATAAAGTGAAGCTAGGCATATTATCTCAGATTGAAGATCGTGTGCAGTTCGTGCAAGCATAGAACTTCAGTGGTTTGGGCATGTCAGCAAGGTTGGAAGAAGCAATCCCAAAAAGAATTCTGGCTGCAAGATTGTATAGGCCCTATGCCAAAAAAAGGTGTGTAGATCAAAACCAAGGTGGATAAGTGAATTGTTGGAGGATCTTTTGAGTTATAAGCGAGATGAGAAGGGAGAGGAGAACAAGAAATAGGGGAGGCTTGTAGTTGAGGAGATCAAGACTCAATCAGGGCTGTAGCGCCGAGTGGGTGGATGGATGAACAAGGATCTCAATATAATTATCTGCCATTTCAAAAAAACTGTGTTGGATAAGTGTAAGACGCTAAATAAAGTTTGTAAATACGTGGTGGAAAGTTAAATTTCACATTTCATATAACTTAATAAAATAATGTTTGGTATATCCTGTAACATTTATAGAACACACTGTCAAAAGTCTTGTAAAATTATGTCTTGTTATAAACTATATTTTTCAAGCCAAAAACCTTCAACGTATATATCATTTTTTCCTATGTATAAACCTAACAAATCTTGGAACCAATCCAAAATATTGTTAAGTACGTAAAGATAAATACTTCATTAGGGTATACCTTTTTAAAATATCATAAGTCGATTTTTGTTGATGCTTGAAGTTAATCATCTCCATTCCATTTTCTTTCCAAGTACAGTAAACTCTCGATTATACGCGATCGGTTTATAAACGTTGCGAAATATCCGTGGAGGGAAACGTTTAGTTTTCTACACAAAATCATGAAATTGGTATTGTGGAATAATTTCTACTCATTATTTAATAATAGATTCTGTACAAAAATACTTAAAAAACATTAGGCTATAAAAAATAATAGTAAACTTCCTTCCAAAAGACAGAAACAAGAGTTAATTTTAAAGAACTCTAAACCAGTTTTCTTAATATTAAGTGTTCATTAAAGATTCTTCAATTAGATCTTCTCCGTGTCTTAATGGTTTAGATGTTCCAGACTACAATGCAGCAGGTTCAAGATTTAATTCTCAATTAGGATCTGGAAATTTTAACAAGGAAAAACTTTGTTTTCATAACCAAGCTGCAGACCCGACTTTAAAGTAGATAAACTGTTAAGACCTATTCCCACGACGCTAGTTTACCAGCTGCTAGTACTAGCAGGACCTACTGGCGCGTCGGTTCCCACGGTGCTAGTTTACTATAGCAGCTTATAACTAACAACATTTCCAAACGTTCACTCTGAGCTAGTTTTCTAGCGCTAGTCAATCAAATGAGCTTTTCTGCCCTACTAGCTCTTGTAAGAAACGTTTACACTGAGCTAGTTTACTAGCGCTAGTCAATCATTTAATCACGTTCTTACCTACTAGCGTAAGTAAAATGTTTAATTGAAAAATATTTATGCTATGTTTAACTACAATTTTATGAAACAATTTCAGTTAATACTGTATTTTTATCATGTATTCAATACCTGCGAACTTTCCACAGATTTTATTATCCGCCATTATCATACCACTCATTATCGAGAATTTACAATATTTATTCGGAATTTTCACTATCAATAATCGTAACTGTAATTTAAAAATAATATTTGATACGTACCAATAACTGTACCATAATGAGCTAAAGTATTTGCTACTGTTTCATCAGAGACATCATGAGGAACTCCAGAAAGTGCTAGGTACATTGCACCTAATGACGCATCTTCAAGTTGTAAAGATTCATCTCTGATTTTGAGAGCCTTCGTCATCAAAGATTTGGAATCATCATCCGATGATAGACTGAGATAACATGCTCCACCCACTAATCGTACTCCTTTCAAAGAATTTAAAAGTTCTATAGGCAACTGGTCAGATAATGAATCTATTACTTCTTGTACCTAAAAAATTAAATAAAGTCTGAATTAATAAATTAATCTGAACACGGAATAATATTTACAAGTCAATAAATATTTATCGATATATATTACGCAGTAATAACTTCTCACCTTGTAATATTTGAAACAACTGAACCAGTCATTTCATGACATATTAAATGTCATGACATAATAAATTTTGACACATTATGTCAAAATTTATGTCACTAAAAATTAAATGTATTACATAAACCCTTTATTGCGCCTACCCAACTACGATTTCCACAGGCAACGATAGGGGATTTTTGGAACCCAGAATGAACACAGCTACGTTTGTTGAAATTGGTTGAATATGTTGAATGCATCTTCAACAAAATTCATTCAGAAACAGCCACTGATCAGATTCTTCCAATTAGGCTAATCAACCCTTCTGCTGAAATTTATTGTGTGTGTAAATACTTCTTAAATATAGTACAAAAAACCCCGGTAAAAATTATTATAATGCAAAATGTTAACCTGTCGAGGAACAAGTTTTGGAATTACGAAGTGATTTAGAATTCGAGAGCTGATTTTTTACTATTGTACCAAGTGCTCTTCAAATCAAGTCATTATATATTTTTTTTATTACAGCAATATCCTACGATCTTTTTTTGTGTAGAATAATAAGAAGTTGAACTTTTTTTTATGTTTCATGATGGAAGAACCCCGCAATTTAGATACTTTGCTGATTTATTTCATGTGTTGTCTTGTCACTTTAAAATAAGTCCGTAGGATGTTTTCGTTTTGAAGTTGGAATTGTCTAAAAGTGAGATGTTAAGATGATTTTTATGTGATGTAAGACGTTTTTGGTGTTATGTGCTGAATGTGGTGATTACTTGTTGAATTGTAGAATTGTAGGATTGTGTAAATCTCCGTATAATATGTTGTTTTTTATATACCAAGGCGATTCACCATAGCATTTAAATCTTTTTTCAAAGTTCATAAAAGATATGCATGGTAAATATTATTATTAAAATAATAAAATGATTACTTCTTCTCATGCAGACAATCTGATTTACATTTTAATTTTTCTTAATCATATTAAAAATGAAATAATTCTTTTCACAGATTATTATGGGAGTAAAAAACGTAACTCTTTATTCTATTTTGTTTTTAATTTTCACCTTACAAGTATCACTTTGAATAAAAACTTTATTCTGAAGTATTGATCTTCATAACAGAAAATAAAGGAAATTCACTTGTTCATTACACTCGGTTGATTAAACACTAATAAAAATCGTTTAGTATCATCTAAATGATACTAACTAAACACGGAAAAGGAAAAATACATTATTATTAAAACTTTGAGGATTTCCCATTGTTTATTGTCATTATTTTAACGGTGAAAGCAATAATGTGACAGTTTCGCAAAGTTTTTTTGTAATAAGTTACAGTATTCAACTGTGATATTAAGTACTGAAATACAAAAGATATAGGTGCATTCAAAAGGATATTTAAAATGGGGTTCATTGTTTAATGACAGAACATTCGTTTATTTTTGTGTCCGCGTTTTATGTAAGGCCGTCTCTTTAGAAGACATTTATAAATATCTCTAAATTACTCTAATAAAAATTAATGTAGTGAACTTTTTCAACTGTGATTTCTCCAAATGAGATATCAGAGAAATTTTAGCCGTTAAAAATAATATTCTATATTAATATCTCGGTAAAAATTATACTAAAGAAACCGATATTCCTAGTTAAATTATATTATACTTTAATATTGGAATAAATTTTATTTTCTTACAAAAGGTTAAAATAAAAGTTGTAAAATTCTGTCTCAAAGTTCCGCCTGTGAACTGTCATTGCGTATAGACCTACAATAATATTTTTTTAAATATTTTATTTAAAATCGTATCAATATCTTGGTCATTAGTAGCTTATTTGGTTTGAAGAACGGTGGTTTTGAATGTGCTATAATTTTCCAGACCCAAGCAAGGAATTGAACCCGGAGCCTCCGCTTTAAAGCGAGCACGCTAACTAGTAGGCCACGAAGGCAGTTAACACAAATACAACTAAGTCCAGAAAGTAAGGTTAGATTTTATTCGTTGTCCCAGCATTGCTACCATCGCCGTTCGGCTTATCCGCCGTAGTTACTCTGAATCAAGGAGATGACGCCATTTTGAGTCAGTTTTTTTATGTTTTATGATGTTTGGTTAGAACTGCGAAGACCAATAAACCAGTCGACATTCATCGAAAGATTTGCGACTTGTGAGGTTCTTAAGACACTGCGTCGTGTAATACAGAATAAACTCCGAGGAAACTGTTTCGTTTTCATTCATGACAATGCCATATTTCACACTGTGAACACACGACGACTTACAGGACTTCGCTGGAGCCAATTTGGCCATTCATCGTACAGCTCTGACCTCGCCCCTTGCGACTTTCACCTCTCTTTGCACTTGAGAACGTTCCTTAGTGGACAAAAATTCAACAACGATGACGAGCTCAAAGGTAACCTATGGTTGACAACACAGGCGTCGACGTTTTATGAAGAAGGCATAAAAAAAACATGTGCCTCCAAAACGGTGGGAGCTATGTGGAAAGACAATACGAATTGTAGTTAGTTTTGCAATAACAGTTTGTCCTGTATCTGCACTCCTGTTGTTATTATTACTAAATGGATCTTAATTTCCAAATTTATATCTCAATTTTGAATGTCCGATAATGAGTGTAGATCTACCCTCTCACTGTTGGTACAAAAAATTATTTTTACTAATTTCGATTCTGGGTTCTAGGGTTCTGGGTTCATCATAAAAACTTTAAAGAAAAATGTGTAAGTACTCAATAGGTACTATGATACAATCTCAGTATAAAGATAGTGTTTCTAAATTAAGGTACTTATTTTTCTTTAAAAGTGTATTTTGAAATCATTAGCCGCGGGGATTTCCTCACTAAAACATACAATAAATATTTTATAACGGCCAATTAAAAATCAAATTTAGTTAATTTTTAGAGTTATGAAGTCCTAAATATATTTGTTCAATATTACAATTTTCTAGGGAAGTCCGTATTCGTATTTTTCATAATTTTAGTTAGAAGTTAAAGCCTTAAGGGGGAGTCAACCCAAAAAAAAATTTCGTTGTAATTTACACTCAAACAACTAATTTTTATTTAAATTAATAGTTATTTTAGGGTATATAAACCTCCATATGGAGGTTTAACAGCATATAAAAAATAATAATTTTCAACCCTTAATTAAAAGTGGAAGCAAAAAACAGTGTTTCGCTAGAAACATTGTATTTTAAAAACTAAATGTCCTAGGTTATTGGTTATGGTCTCAAATTAAAGAGAAATGCCTGGATTTTTGCATCTGTAGATATTAATACTCTGGGTAACTTTTTAAACCAAAAAAATCATAAATAATTCTCACCCCTTTCAGTTTTGAATTTTTTTAAATTATTTCTGCACCATATTTTAAATTATCCTATCTACAAATCATAGAGTAATAAAATCTGTACATTTTGCAAAAAAAATCATTAAGTTACCTTGTATACAAGTAAAGTTATAGCATTTTTTTTAATTTTAAAGATACAGTTATATCAAATTTATCACCGCTAATAATATAATATCAAAATAATACACCGTTAATCTCAACGAAATAAACAAACACAAAACTAGCTGATTCTTCTCTCTTCTGTTTATGCTGTGCTACCATGATATTATAATAACTAATTGAGTGAAAGCGCGCATTTCAAACTTCTGAACGCAAAAAGAATCTGCCATTTATCTCATTTCTAAATGGAGTTATTCGAATATGAAAAATTACAATTTTCTATCAAAAAAATTAACTTTTTTTACGACATACGTTAATAAAAAAATACTTTTTCATTACTTTCTTTTTGGTATATTTGAAAACCGATTACATGTATGAAATCAGCACATCTCAGAGTACCGAAATAACGCAAAAAAAAATTCTGATTTTTCCCCCCCCTATAAATGGGTTGACCCCCCCCCCCTTAATTCTTTCATTGAAAAAAAAAACAGTATACTTTTGAACGAGTTAAGCGAAATAATTTTTAATTTTTTTATTTATGAATTTGACATTTTACTCGTTGTTAAATACAATTTTTGGTTGAAATTTTTTTTTTTAAATTAATGCGTATTGATTTTCAATTTTCATGAAATTCTGCTTTTCTCGTATAGTAGAGCAAGGTGAAATATATTACTGGTAGTTTTTACATCTCCTAATCTTACAAGTATGTAGAAGTCGAGGGAATTGTATCTAAATTTAAAAAGTTATTTCTGAAAAAAACTACTCTAAACTTACTGCACTGACAGACTAATATTGTTTACCAATATTAGAACCTCCGTCACGTTAAAGTAGCGCGCTAGCCTACAACGTTGGAATTGTAGGCTAGGCGGGTTCGATTCTCGACTAAGATCTAGAAATATAACAAGTCAAAACCCAATGTAGTCGCTAATTACCAAGTTTTTAATGCGACTTTAAATAAACTAGTAAAAACATAAAAGAGAAAAATTAAAATTTTAATCATTGATAAAAACCGAAAAATCTAACGTACCTTTGTCAATTTTTTCATTACGGACTCTGTCGTGATATTTTTTTTTAATTTCTGACTTGATTTATTAAATTTTTTCATTATCCAAAATATCTTAAAATTTCTGGGATTTGCCTTTTTGTTCATGGGGACATTTCTATTGTAAAGTATCTTAGATTAAGCCGAGGTATTTAAAATAGAATAATAGATATGGAAAATTTAACGCAAAACTGTTCAAAATTGATTAGCTATTGTATTACTATTCGCTCTAAAAACTTTCATACTAAAGTTGACACCGATTATCAGTAGTTATCTAAATGTAAATTTTTACGCTTTGCATGATATTATATTTTTAAATACTTAATTATGAATTGCAAAAATGAAAACGTGATTAAAACACATTAAAAACTAATTTCCGTATATCTTAACGATTTCTAAAAACGCAATATTTAAACTCAACACTTAATTACATAACAATTTTTGGGCATTAAATTTTAATAGTTTAATTAAGCTAAGTTACGTTTGGGGTTTTTGAACAATGTTTCTTTACCCTTACAGTGCCAGCCTCCTAATATTTGGACGTTAAGATTTAGACTAAAAAAATACCAGCGTCATATTATTAGGACGTTAGCAGTTTTACCAAAAAATGCCGGCGTTGAACTTTTGTATGTTAACTAAAAATTCATGGAATTTTTATTTTTTACTCAATTTTTAAAAACAACATATGAAAATAATCAGTAAGAAATGTAGATTGAAATATACATGTAAAGTTTTTTATGAATGTAATTGATTAATATCGATTAAAAAAACTAAAAATTGGATTTTTAAAACTTTTATCGCAGTATTTTTATTTTTTTTACAATACATAAATGACTTTTTGTAATTTTTGCATAATTTAATTGTCTTTAAAGTGATATAAGTGAAATTGAGTAACATAATTTGTTTTTAATTAAAATGAAAATTTCCACAAAAAAATAACTACGTATCATTTTATTTTTAAATTATAAGAAATGTGTTCCATGTTGATTATCATACATCAATTCAATATGAACAAAACAAAAAAGTCGTTAAGATACCTTGAAAAATAACCATGTTATGGATAGATTTATAAAATGCTACAAATCGCACAAAAGTAGGCTGGAATTTTTTCGGTAAGAACTCACAATATATATTAGTTCCTGGCACTGCAAGGGTTAATATTGTACTTGGAATAAAAGTTAATTCTATCATGGAAAAGTTTGTAAAATAAAATTTGTTTGTAGTAAAATAATTTTAAAAATACGATTAGTACTGGTAATAGTAAAATAGTAACTCGTATTAGTGATAAAGAAAGAGTAATAGCTACAATTAATAAAATGTATTAATATTAAAACCTGAGATTTAAATTAGGCCCTCAAGCCTAAAGAATCGGAATTGATGGACAGTTGTGTATAGTAAAACGATTGTCAGTTGGTTGGTCAGAAATGAAGGACTGTGCATTATTGTCTTCTCACTAGATTCGTTGTTTCCTCCACACTTACGTGAGTTTCACTTTATAGTTCATTCAGTGTGTATGTATTGGGTTTTGGGGGTCTTAAACGTGTATATCCGGTGAAAATTTAATTTCGAAAAATGACATGAAAACAATACTTTTCTTCCATATTTATATACTATTCATATAGGGCAAGAGAAAGTAAAAATTGTTTATGCATAATTTCTACTAAATAAATATTCTTGATTTTTTTTACTCACTCCTTTGTTAAGTTATTTTAGTAATTGCCTACTGTGCATTTCACGCGTAATCGGTGACCTGTAACTGGTACAAAATATACTGTTTTTTTGCAGCGTAATCGACGCTTGTGTCTGATCCAAAGTATCAGTCTACTATCAACATATCTCTACATTCTACCAGTTGACTAACTAACCTGACCCGAAGACATATTAATATTTAATAAATATTATTACTTTTTGTCTTTAATTTTTATTACAGTACTGTACATTGAGCTGCACGATGTCCGTACCTATATGATATTTAACCCACCGGGTTGGTCTAGAGGTAAAGTCGTCGCCAAAATCAGCTGTTTAACAGCTGATTTTCGGAGACAAAGGTTTCTGATTCAAATCCTAGTAAAGGTAGTTACTTTTATACGGATTTGAATGCTAGACAGTGGTTACCGGTGTACTTTGATGGTTGGGGTTTAATTAAACATACTCTCTCAGGAATGGTCGACCTGAGTCTGTACAAGACTACTCCTCATTTACACGTCATACATATCATTCTCATCTCATTGGGTCATGGGGTTGCTTATTGTTCTAAATTGAACAGATTGCAACTTACACAAATTAGGAATAAAAAAAGACAGTGGTTACCGGTGTACTTTGATGGTTCGGGTTTAATTGACCATACTCTCTCAGGAATGGTCGACCTGAGTCTGTACAAGACTACACCTCATTTACACGTCATACACATCATTCTCATCTCATTGGGTCATGGAGTTGCTTATTGTTCTGAATTCAACAGATTGCAACGTACACAAATTAGGGATTACAAAAAAAATATGATATTTAATGGACGGTGCGGAATTTTATTTTAAAAAGAAATACCTATAAAACCTTAACGAACTAGAGACTGCAGATGAAGGCGGAGCATAGTGACCTAGATCATAGCACAGAGCCAATTGATTTTCGTTAACCATATCCTGCTTTGTCACGTTGTGATCCCGTTGTGGAAGACAGGCTAACAAAAAGTCAGCTTTGGTTCAGTGGAACAGATTCTGACTTTGCGAAGGGGCAACCTCGGATCCGACCTTGGCTGCTATTGGCTAGATCTCAACTGCAGTTTCTAGTTCGTTGGGGTATACTTGTGGTTTAGAACTACAGGTTTTGTCCGTTATTCAGACCAAGGTATCTTTACTCTGTTTTCGCTTTAGACAACTTACAGTTGGGAAGTTCCGTGTAGCTAGGTCACAAGCTAATTGGTTTGGATGGTCATATAGCGCTCGCGTAGTATACAATAGAAGGACGCGGTTAGTTTTTACTATCGGAATTTTGAAATTGTCGTGGAGGGTTTTATTTCTTGGATAAAAAGGAGCACCAGAAGCATGTATAAAGAATTTTGATTGAAAGGCCTGGATCGACTTTAAGTTACTCTCTGTCGCTACCCCCCAAAGAGCTGGACACCATAAGTCTAAATTTTAAGTCAAAAATTTTACCATTTTTTGTATCTGGTTCCAAATCGATGTGGAAGAGCAGTAACCGTATTTTATCACGTTAAATAGATTTTTGTATTATTTACTGTTAAGTATTATTATAATAATAATATTACTGTTAAATATTATGTAATATTAATTATTACCGAATATAGATAAACAACAAAACACTCTTCCAATTAATACGGTTAAAAAAATTAATTTATTTTAAATCGGCCTACTTACGGTGAGATCATTGAAGATAGGATTTGTCACTGGGAAATATAAAGTATGAGGCTGCACACAATTTAATCTAAGAAAAGCTGGCAATTTTCCGGCGTAAGGTTCACATCTTAAATCACTGCTCAATGAGATATTTGGTGGATTAATTGTTTGCTGATTTAATAAATTTGATGTTGAAGGTGTTGTTAATGGATTTAGGAATATTGGTGGTGGTGGCGGCGGCGGAGGCGGTGGAGGAAGAGGTACTTGTTGGATGTCATCCTCCGGCTTGGATGCCATTGACGATATTCCAGTTATTGGCTGAAACAGAAAGCAAACATCCTTTAATAGCGTTACCCAATGAATTCGGGAAACTAATGAATGCTGCATAATACTTTATTGAAATAATCTTCGCCTTACATATTAAAACGAAAGAGGAGTTTATTGAAATTTTAACTGTCACATTTTTAGTAAATGAAAATTTAAAGAATTTTTTTGACATTACAGGAGAAAATGGAAAAGAAGTATTTTATGGAGACGGTTGGAAAGAATCAAATAAACTAATAGAGTAAGGAATTTAGAAGTACTAGCATAATGGACTCGTGCGAATAAATTTGTACAGTGTTCTTGAGTTTCAAATCCTTATCATTAAGTAAATGTTTTGAGTTAACAAAAAACTTTTACCGTTTTTAGAAGAACGGTGAGTAACGACTAAAGCACAGTATTACTATAGTTTTGTCCTGAAAAGAGAGGTTTTAAACTAAACTTTAAATAAAAAAACGTTAACACAATTTCTAATACTGGTCGAGTGTGCTGTGAGATGACACATATCCTGTATGCCTATGGAATATGGCTATGGGGGAGGGGTAAATGTGGCAGAACCGCATTACATTATAAACGAAATTTAATCTTTTCCATTTCGTAAAATGATGGTCATATTTGCATGAATTTCAAAGTTACAACTTTTGGGCAAATCAGGAAAAAATATTCTTTAAACCCGTGTAAAAATTATAAAAATCCATTCGGTAGAATTCTGTTTTTAGGAGTTAATAGAATTTCCATTTAAAATATATTGGAAGCGATTTTGCGTTTTAAATATATAGATTGCGAAGTGCGGAAGCGAAGATTGATTTGATGGAACCATTCAGCAAAAGAAATTAATTGGCTCAGCCGAATAAGAAAAAAGTTTAATTATTACTAAACCAAGCGAAGTATTTAATCGGGAGAATTAGGAACTAGCTGTATCATGGTAAAATAAAACTATATAAGTTTTCTTCTATTTTTTTGGTTTTACGTCCGACTGTTATGCTCATTAAGGTTAATACAAACGTTGAAAGAGATTAATGAAAAATTTCAGACCTGATCGGGAATCGAACCCGAGATCTCAAGCAGAGAAACCAGTTGTGCTAACACCTACACCAACCATACCTCAGCTGATGCGCTCGGTACTTATGTACCATTTGTCTGTGGAAAGAACAGAGTCGGCAGAGAGACGCAAAACTGGGTGGGTGTATACTACCATTTTAAAAAACATTTTATTTTTTTAATTCATAAAATTTATTGTAAATGCACTTTTATAATAGGAAAAATGGAGACGCATATTTTTGTCAAGTGAAATTTGTAGGATGCTTTTCGTTTACACCGTCGTTCTTTTTTTTCTACCCAACAGAATGCAGGGGAATTTTGTAAGGGTGCCTATTATTTGTGAATAAGGCTAACGTAATGAATAAAGAAGAATTTTATTCACACGTTTGAACAGGAACGGGACGTTTTCTTTCAAAAATTTAATTTACAATTGGCGTGACATGAATAAGTTACATTGCGTAGTTTCTTAATATTTAATTTTTTTAATTTATTTATTTAACGTCGCATCAACTACAACGGTCATTAGCGACGACGTTGGGGTGTAACATTTGTACAATGGAGGATAAAATGATTTTGTGTAACGTATGAAAATATCCCGTGCCTGAGTGGGATTCGAATCCATGACCGCATGATGAGAGGCGAGCACGTTACCAACTGCGCCAATGCGGCCGGCTTCTTAACATTTATACCGTATGAGTTGCATATAATTATTGAAATTCCCCTGCATTCTGTTGGATAGTAAAAAAACGACGTTGTAAACGAAAATATATAAAACATTTCAGGAAAAATTGAAATAAATTTTTAACAGTCCCATGCACCTGAAAATTTCACTGAACAAAAAATATAAGCCTCCATTTTTTCTATTATGTTGGTCCATTTACAATAAAATATGTTTTGAATAAAAAAATGAAAATTCATTTTTTAAATGGTAGTATACACCCAGTTTTGCGCTTCTCCGCCAACTCTCTTCTTACCATAAACAAATAGTACATATCTGTCAGTAAGTAAAGTCATAAGTCCAAGTGTCATAAGTGCCAAGTGTATACTGTTGTTACATATCCGTATTTTACTATCACCCATGTATCGAAAGAAAACAAAGCTGTTAACTATTAAATAATTCGTTTGGTTCGATTATTTTAGAAGGATAGGTAGAAGGGAAAGGTAAAAGAAGGGGACGTCGGAAGATAAAGCTTATACACTATTTGTGTTGTTGTCATCAGCCGAAAGGCTGGTTTGAACCTCTAGTAGAGGCTTTACTAAGTAAAACGAGAAGTAAGGTGGTTTACAATTGCCTTCCTCACTGAGTGTAAAAGTGTACTTATCAGCATGCCAAGCCCTCTGAAAAGCATCTACTTCTACCATGAAAATAATACCTTCACTTCATTCACCACTGGGTCTGGCTGTATAATGAAATTCATTACTCTCAGAGGATATAACTTTGATTAATGTCTTTTACACCTCTACCTCTTTTGTTCTTAAATGCTTCAGTCGAATAATTGGTTGACCATGTGATAAGAAACAGAACTATTTTTTGTTGCCGTGGAACTAGCAGATCGAGTGAAAATAATTTAACACTCCACTTGCTTGTTATGGGAAACAAATGAAGACGTTGGTAGTATGTAGTACAATATAATATGTAGACAAATATTACCCAAGGGACTGGCCTCAGGGCAGACAACCTTATTATGACGAACACGTTTGATTGTGATAAGCATGTACTACTAATGGCGTGTCAAGTAAATTGAAGGCGCAATCAATTCTAAGCAGAATATTTGTTTATTATAATAATTCGTTTATCAATGGGCTTCGTGGTCACATGGAATCTGTATTACAGTAAAATTATTTAGCAAAAATTAGTTTTTAGAGTCCACTCAGTTTTCGAGAGTAGTTACAATAAATTCTTAATTCCTTAAATGCTTTTAATCAGACTGGCAGATATTTAGATTTTAAAATATTACTAATAAAAATTAATTTTGTTCGTTCCCGTTACCTTATTTATCGCTGAAGGAATGAGACTTAATTGAAATGCAAAATTTCGAGGGTATTAACGAAACGGTTAAATGGAATTTTTTTGGTCTGTTTTCTTTCGGTTATAAACGATTAGTGTTTTTAAAAACTAAACAATTTATGCAGTGAAATCAGTTAGATCGTTTTAATCAATAATTTATTAAGTCGTCTCTAAAATAACTTCTTTAAATTTATATATTTTCTTGTTTCACGTATAATTTACACTTACATTTTTGTATATTTTAAGTATTTAAGCGTTTTAAATTTTTCAAGGATGACTCAAAATATAAAAATTATAATAATGATAAATACTTTGTTTCATTATTTTTACAATATCATTTTAAGTATATCCTATCTAAAAACTTTTATACATGAACAATAATTACACAAGGTTGAGGAAGTTGACCTACCCAACTATGGTTAGAAGCCATGTCCTTGAATATGCGTTCTCTTCTTTTACACAGTTTTCTTTGTACAAAATGAGATTACAAAACGGGACGAGGGCTTTAAAAATCATGATGAAAAATTAAAAGTTGTACAAAAAACAAGTTTTAAAATGATAAATTATAAATGTAAAAAGCATGTCAATATTAAAAATATTTATAAGTTTAGCAGTCTAAAAACAACAGGAAACAGAGTTTATCGACAAGATTATATTATTAGGATTCACTGAAATTTCGCGTTTATTTTCACCATCCATTGGTAAATGTAACAGGCCTTCAATTGAAATTATATGTAATTATTAAACATTTCTTGAAACAAACCAAGTTCAGAGTCTCTAATGTACGAGTCAACTTGAGTGTTTGTATGCAAACGATAACACATAAATGATTGGAAAAGCTTGGCTAATAGAAGCTGAGAAGATTTCGTATGTTCGAGAAGACCTCCTAACGTAACGGGATTGGTCAACACTTTTGTTTGGCCAGAGAAATTATTATTTTATTAACTTCTTTATGTTTTTTGTTAACAATAGCAGAAACGGTAGGATTTTCATTTCTTTAAAATTTTAAAACTTGATACTTGCAAAATAAATAAAGCTATTTTTGAAATGTACATTTCCTGTACACAACATAACAACACATTACACTTCACTTGGTTTAAAAAATCTGGTGTGAAACACTCGCACAACTTTCTCTTGCCAATGCAAATAATTACCAATAAACTTAACATTAGTAATAAAACATTAGAAATGAGCAAAAAATTAACCTCAATAAACATAACCTTATTTTAATCATGTAGGAAAGACGCAAAATGAAAATCAAACTCAGTTCGGCTTAAAAATACGGAAAATCGCTTTTTCACGCTTAACTAGGAACTTACAAGAAAATGTTTTAAATAAAAGTTGTAGATCTTTTAATTTCCTATAAATTTTATTATATACACTTTTGTCGTAAAATGCATATATAGGCCGAAATCTTAAAAAAATAGATTTTTCACACGTTTTCGTGAGAAGAAAACAGAAAATCGTTAATTACCGCTAAACTAAGCGTTATAAAAAAAAATGTTAGAAATAAAAGTTGTAGAATTTTTAATTCTCTACAACTTTAATTATAAACATTTTTGCGGTAAAATGCATAATAAAGCTGCAATCTTCAAAAAAAAAGATTTTTTACGTGAAAACAGCCTCACCAAGAATTTCAGCAAACATGGCGCCTACCCTATCTTGTAGAGCATAAAAAATTTAGTAAACCAGGCGATTTAAAAAAAAATCGTAGGACCAGATTTTGAGAAAATCGCAAAAAAGTGAAAAAATTACACGAATAAACTTCTACTTCCGGTTGACCGATTTTGATGAAAATGTTCGTTTCGGGTCCGGTAGTGGTATGTAACTTAAGTTACAAGTTTCAAGTTTGTACGATGTTCCGTTTTTGAGATATTCTGTTCACACACACACAGACCAATCGCTAAAAACATGTTTTTTGGGTTCAAGGGGTCTGAAAACGTGTAGATCCGGTGAAAACTCGATTTCGAAAAATCGACATGAAAACAATACTTTCCTTCCTATTATATTCGTATAGGCAACAGAAAGTAAAAATGTATCCAGAAAGGAACTGGGAAGTAGGCCTACTCTAGTACATTTTCACAATATACAGAGTGTTTTTAGTCCTGTTACCCAATCGTTAATGTCTGGTAATTTTTTCTAAGAAAGGGAAATTTTATTTTGTGACACAAAGTTAGTAGCCCTACTTCACTGGTATAGATACGGTAGCGTGAGTTGATTCTCTTTGAGCTGTGTAAAATTTTGTGCCGTTTCGGGTCGTGTTACGAACAGAATGTCTTTTACTCTAGAACAATCGCTTGTTTAATTCTGGAGGCTGAAGCTCTTGGACTAATCGTACGCGATACGGATACAATTTCAATTTTTTAGCAGCTTTCTGAACACTCGAATATGTCGAACCAACTTGTGAGGAAAGTTTTTGTATACATTCCCGTGGAGAATTGAGCAATCTTGTTTTCACATTCTATAAAACGTAATCTGTCAAGAGAGTTGGTCGACCACTACGTTTTCTGCCAAAAACACTACCTGTCTCTCGAAATAGATTTGTTAGCCTAGAAATTGACATTTTTTCTGCTGGAGGAACACCAACAAATTTAATTTGAAATGATTCTTTCACACTCGCGTATGATTTCGTAGAAAAATAATGTTCAAGAATGAAAACCTGTTGTTCTAGGGTAAAAGATATTCTATTCGTAAGACGACCGGAAACGGCACAAAATTTTACACAGCTCAAGGAGAATCAATTTACACTGCCATAACTATACCGGTTGAGTAGGGCTACCAACTTCGTGTCACAAAACAAAATTTCCCTTTCTTAGAAAAAACGTTACCTGACATGAACAATTGGTAACAAGACTAAAAAAAATCACTCTGTCTAATTTCTAATAATTTCTTATGAAGTTTATTTTACTGTATTGGGTAACAATGCCTTTATAAGTCTTAGCTTGTGCGTAGGTAATAATTATATATGGCGATATGAAGTTGGAAAAATACCAGATCTGATCAAAAATCGAACCTGGAACCCTACCGTAGAAAAAAGTAGCGTTGACGCCAATGGGCCGCTCAAAAGACGGTTATAGAGCCTAAAGAAATACAAATAAATAATAAAGATTTTAGAAATGAGATCAAAAAACCTGATTAAAGGCGTTGATCTTCTAAGATAATTAAATTATCTAACGATAAAAAATGTTGAAATAAATTAAGTATATTTTTTTTGTAGGAACGTTCTTGTACAAATCAACAATTTGAAAGTTACAGTTAGCCCCTTTAAATATCCATCCGTTCACTCAAGATCTTCCCAAGATCTAACTTTAGAGGTAACTGACAAAAAGAGCAGGTGTACTGAACAAAGAGAAAAAATTACGAGAATCACAAACGATTGATAAAGAAATCATAAAAGATTGAAACTCTACGAACATCTGCAAGAATGAATGAAAAATTACTAGCAAAACAAATTTACGGGTACAGTCCAGCATTCAAGGTTAAATATAAACAATTTTAAAAAATCGGGAAAAATCATAAAAAGTGTTGAAATAAAAGAAAAAATATATTCGACTGAAATAAGTATGGATTACAGATTTGGCAATTCTCTGTTGATTTCCTGAAAGTCAAAATCAAAACGAAGATAGAAGAAATATAAAAAAGATAATGTGAGCTGTAAAGAAAATTCTGTTACAGTTACAGTTTAATGGGGCATTAAAATTACATACCGTAAATTTAAATTCTATTCTCAGAATTTTGCAGTCATTAGATTTTACAATTTTTGTTCGAATACTTTTCGTACACACGTAAACTTTTTATATATTCCAAAATATGAAATTTTAACTTTCGTTGGGGTTTCATTGCAAAGGATTCACATTTATTACAGGTACTTTACCATCCAGTAAATATAAAAATATAATCATAAGAGTTTTTTTATCATACAGTTGTTTATTTTTGAAGTTATTAGAAAATTCAATATTGTCGTACAGTGAACTAACACACAAGTTTTAATAAGTCGAATCAATATCTTACAACATCAACATCTGTTTATTAGCGACTACTGTGAATTTTTTTTGACTAGAAATAATTGCTTACAATTTTTAATTTCTACGTTACTTCTTGTTATGTATGTCATGCTATTATTTTTATACGTAGTCTATTGTGACAATATCTAAAAGGAAAGTGTTGGTTCCAGAATTCTCTAGCAGGACGGAGTTTGTAGAAGTGTTAATCTAAATTATAACAGTTGTTAAGTAGGATTATTTCGAAAAAATGGGTAGAAATATAGTGTATAAATGGTTACGTATAGTATAAGCCTATGGTTGTCACGGCTACCTGAGAAGGGTCGGTGTATCTACTTAAAAATTAGGTATTTTTTATGGTGTGTTATAATTTGTTTGTTTACCTTTTGTTAAGATTCATCCACCAGAGAGACTTCTTATTTTTACTTTCTCTTGCCTATGTAAATATAGGTATAGAAAGGAAATTATTGTTTTCATGTCTATTTTTCGAAATCGAGTTTTCTAATACAAGATATACACGTTTTCAAACCCCCTGAACCCTAAAAGCATGTTTTTATCGATTGGTCTGTGTGTGAGTGAACAAAATATCTCAAGAACGGAACATCGTACGAATTTGAAACTTGAAACTTATGTTAGATACTTTTACCGGACTCGACACGAATATTTTCATCAAAATCGGTCAACCGGAAGTAGTAGTTTATTCGTGTAATTATCACTTTTTGCGATTTTCTCAAAAACGGCTCCTACGATTTTTTTTTAATCGCTTCATTTAATAAATATTTTATGCTTTACAAGATAGGGTGCCATGTCAGCTGAAATTGTTGAAAAGGGTGTTTTCTCGTAAAAAAATTGTTTTTATAAGATTGCACCTTTAATATGCATTTTAGCGCCAAAATGTATACAATAAAGGTGTAGAGAATTTTAAAACCTACAATTTTTTTTTGTATAACGCTTAGTTTAGCGGTAATTAGCGATTTTCTGTTTGTTTTTTTTTTCATATAAATCTGTAAAAATATAGATTTTTTTAAGATTTCAGCCTTAGTATGCATTTTACGACAAAAGTGTATAATGAAATTTATAGGAAATAAAAGATCTACGAACTTTTATTTAAAGCATTTTTCTCTGCAGTGCCTAGTTTAGCGTGAAAGAGTGATTTTCGTATTTTTAAGCCAAACAGGTTGATTCTCATTTTGCGTCTTTCACTTATGATTAAAATTAGGTTATGTTTTTTGAGGTTAGTTTTTTGTTTATTGCTAATGTTAAGTTGTATTGTTGATTATTTGCATTGGCAAGAGAAAGTCGTGTGATTGTTTCACACCAGATTTTTTAATTTGTAGTTTGTAATACATACTTCTAACTTTAAACGAATAATTAACGTTAATTATTTATTTACCCAAATCCCGAAACGGTCCTTAGAAATCAGTAGTGTTACAGTATTAGTATTCAATTTGTCTTATGTTTATTCTTTATTTTTATTGTTCAACTCTTAAATTTTCCACTAGAATATATTCTCTAAAAAAAAATGTTTCTGTTTATGTTTCACAAATTTGTTTATTCAAAATGTTGTTAAACTTTTGGATGGTTTTACTATATCGTATAATTTCTGAATAAAGAATAAAAGTTTTAAAAATATTAAGACATAATAAAATAGTACTTACGCAGCCTCAGTAGTATAGTGGTAGCGTACTACCCTACTACGCGTTGGTCCGGGGTTCAATTTCCGGCTAGGGTCAGTAAATTTTCATAAGGAAAAACCTACTGTTCCAGTTAGAAACCCACCGTTGTCGCTAATAACCAAGCTGTTAATGTAACTTAAATAAACTAAAAAAATAGTTTTTAATGGAAATTACATTTCTGGGTTAAGTTCAGTCATGACTTTCTTACATTGTGAACTGTTAAATTTATTGATTTTTTGTGAATTATATATTTGAAATTAAGAGAAAAAATTAATTAATCTATTTGTTTACACAGTTTAATTTTAGTTTGAAATAGTATTAACTTACCGGATTTCTGTAAAAAATGTTTTTAATGACATTCATTAAATTAAACGATCAAAACTTAAATTTACACTTAATATTTTAAAGAAACCTATTGACTTAATCCACTTCCACGTCAAACACTTTGCACCGAAACACTTGGCTTCCACAACCGAACTGCGGTAAAATTAGATGTAGTCATTTTAAACCCCTACATCGTTTACGTTTACTCACTCATACGTTTTTCCTTTGTTTCTTCTACTCTAATATTAGATTAATAACCGACTTAACTACGGTAATGTAACATGGTCTGTATATTTTTACGATTTTGACACTACTAACATTTATACACTAACCCGATTTATACTGTATAATAGCGGGAAATGGTTCAGAAAACAAGCGTAAACACTAAATATACTTTACTATTTTTCTTATTTTTATTTCTGCCACTTTTATTGCAAAAATCTCAACATGAATAATATTTTTTATGGTTTTTCTTTCCTAGTTGTACGATATATTTATGTCCAGTAATAATCTTTATTTTCTTTAGCAAGCAAAATATTTTTATTTTTAATAGATTTTACTCAGATCTAATGATTGTTTTTTTTCTTCGTTTAGGGCTATTTTAAAATACGTAAAGTAAGTTCAGATATTTCTGGAAGCTCTTTTTTCCGACCACACTCAGCGTTCATTCATTGTATAAGTTTCTCCTTTCTTCTATTCATCAGTTGTTATATTTTTGTTCTTAAAGAAAGCCCTTAAAGTCAGTAATCATTAGTTTAACCTTGACTTGTTTCATTATGATAAATATCTCGGTCTATTTTAATTTTGTCAAAGTCCCGTCTGACTTCTTTAAACCTAAAAACGTAGATCTGTTTTTCAATGTATTAATTTTTTATGTCAAGCGATTGTCATCCAATATATACAAGTGTTTAGTATTTTAGTCCTCGTTTTCTGAACCTTTCTATTAATTATACGTATTTTGGGTAGTTCTTTTCTTCCTTGTAAATCGTTCCTTCCTTGTAAATTCTTCCTTGTTGTTCAGTTATTTTATTCCTTGTAAACTATTGTTTGTATACTATCTTCGGACCCAATTCCTTGCAGAGGATCTTTCCTTGAATTTCTCTGCTTATTTTCTGAGACTATAATGAATTATTTATTTTAAGAGTAGAATATTGTCTTAATTCTGTACCAAAGAGGTAAAAAGTAATAACTCCAATTTTGGCAAAATTGAGTTAAAAGCTGCATTTAAAATCAGAAAGAAATGCTCTACTGCTTAATTTTGTAGGTGATGTACAAGATTTTTAGTAAAATCGTTATTGAATGTATTTTTCTGATAGTTGAGTAAATTTTACTTGAATTTTTGTTGAATTTGGTGTATTATTCGTCTGTTACTAAACAGTAGGCTACTGGTAAATTTTGACATTTTTTCAAACGTTGTGTATAAAATGCTGCTTCTTTATAAAAGTAGTGTTAGCACAAGGTATTTCACTAAAGTTTTTGTCAACTTATTGTACATTGGAGTTAACACTAATGTAGAACGTAAAAAAGTGATAAAACACAGAAAGCCGTCAAGGTTTTAAGTCCTGTTTGGGTGGGAAGGAGTTTAGAAATTGACAAAGTTATGAAATAATAAATTTGTAGAAAAGAAGCATTTTCTGTAGAAACTGGGTGTAAATTTCAAGTTTTTAACACCTACTGAAATTTTGTTACAATAATGAAAAGATAATACTGCTACTTATTGGCTCTTTTGAAAAATCACCAAAATGGAGTTAACGCCTTTTACTTCTCAGGTAAAGAATTTTTTTACGACAAACCATCTGTAAAATAGTTCTAATGGAGACGATAAAACGTGATACATGAAAAACATTAATTAAAAGTTGGTAGATATTATCGGGAATCGAACCCGGACCGCTAAAATCCGACTCATCGTTTTGGAGATGCAAGGAGTTCAAACTCGGGTGTATATGATTATGAAACCAATAGTAATTCTGTAGGAAAACTAAAAAATTTCCATTTCTACCACTTCCACTTAGGGGTAAAAAGATGATGACTACTCTAAAGCGTTTTCTATGAATCTTTCCAAAGACTACAGTTTTAAAAATCGATATGTGTTCTTCTATAAATGACTAGTGGTACCCAGCGCGCGTTGCTATTCTGAAGGAAAGAACACGTTTTTACTGGAAAATATGAAATTATATTTATTTATTTTTAATTTCTTTTGCCTGCATGAATATACGAGTATATTTTGATATATTTTAATATTTTCCTTCCTCGTATAGGAAGGAAAATATTGATTTCATGTCAATTTTTCGAAATCGAGTTATCACCGGATCTACGCGTTTTCAGACCTCTTGAACCCAAAAAAACAAGCTATTGGTGTGTGTGTGTGTGTGTGTGTGTGTGTAATTTTCACTTTTTGCGATTTTCTCAAAAACAGCACCTACGATTTTTTTTAAATCGCTTCATTTACAAAATTTTTTATGCTCTACAAGATAGGGTAGGCGCCATGTCTGCTGAAATTTTTGAGAAGGCTGTTTTCTCCTAAAAAAATTGTGCTTTTAAGATTGAAGCTTTAATACACCACTACAACTTTTATCTACACTACGACTCATGTTTTAATCTACAACTTTTATTTCAAACATTTGTTTATAACACTTAGTTTAGCGGTAATAAGCGGTTTTCTGTTTTTTCTCACGAAAACGTGTAAAATCGAGTTTTTTAAGATTACAGCCTTAGCATGCATTTAACGACAAAAGAGTATGTAATAAAATTCATAGGAAATTAGATCTACAACTTTTATTCAGAGCATTTTTCTCTACAGAGCCTAGTTTAGCGTGAAAGAGTGATTTTCCGTATTTTTAAGCCAAACTGAGGTTGATTTTTATTTTGCCTCTTTCACTCATGATTAAAATTAGGTTATGTTTTTTGAGGTTAGTTGATTTGTTTATTTCTAATGTTTTACTACTTATTTTTTAATATTTGCAGTGGCAAGAGAAAGCCATGTGATTGTTTCACACCAGATTTTTTTTCTTAATGCTAGGGCATAAACAATGTTTATATTTTTTTTATTTAGTGTATAAATGTAAAGATTTTTCGGCGAGCCAATATTCTAGATATAAATGGCCGTGTGAAAAACATGAATTTTGAAAATTCGAGCCAGCAATATTGTCAACGATTGCCCCTCGCGTGCTTTGTTGATGGCGTTTGCTTAAGCAAGACGCATTAAGAAACTTATAATTATGTAGTTTTCATGGTAACTATAATACAATTGTTGTAGAGATTAATATAAAATAAAATATTTCCATGGTAATCACATTGCACTACATCTTAGAATTAGTTTTGACAAAAACTATTTTTATTTTTACCAATAAAAATTCACAGGGAAAAAATTGGAAAAATCACGAAAAATCTTTCTTTTTTATGTGATCGGCACCGAATTTCACAGGAACCATCCCAAGACTATTTTACATCTTCCCCGAAAATTTAATCAAAATTGGTTGTGCGGTTTAGGAGTCCATAGGGAACATACATACATACATACATACAAATATCCTCTTTAATATACTATATAGATTGTTCTAGGTAAAGTAAAATTTAAAATTTTGACCTTTTATTTTTAGTGGTGTAAAAAAGGGTGTAAATTTCTTAGAGATAATTTTTTATATATACCTCCCTCCAAAGATATATTTTAATTATGAGAATCGGCTTTATTTTCTTGAATAGATACCTAGAAATAGTAAATTCTGGAATAAAATCGGGAAAACCAGTTAACCAATTTATTAAATGCATTCGTCTGAAGGTAACGATAAGCTTGCACGCATAGGGCGTAATTGCTAAACTTAAATAATTCTATGCACGAATTTTAAATAAAAATTCCATAAACAAATTCATTAACTATACAAAATTATGTTTCGGCCATTTTAAGTGTACTTAAAGTTGCTACATTAATGGACTTCAAATTCCAATACCAATTTTTATTACTATAATAAAATGTTATTTATTGTCAAAAATTGTTAACATATCTTTTTAAACTATATTTAAAGATCGTAATAATTTATTAATGTTTTTTATTTTAATATTTAATAAATTTCCCATTAAATTTTTATATGTAATATTAATAAGTTTTAATACGTTACCAAAAATTTTATTTCTTTTATTAACAATTTAATATTCAATTTAAATTGCAATTTTTACATTATTATAATTTAACAATAATTGTCCTTATTTATTTATACATATACACATAAATTGTAGGGAATAAAATTCATACTAGGCTACTGTTAACAATTTATAATGGAATCATATAAAGTATATGTAATGAAATCACGTGATACGTGACCCTTTACGTGAATATTATTGTTGCATACTTTAACAAGTAACATGCTAAGTGCTACAGTAAAATATTCCGAGAAGTAGACTGTTAATTCATGGAATTAGCTGTTGTAATGTAATATCATTATATAATTCTGCCATGTAGTATAAAGTGAGCAATGTTATAGTGAAATAGGCTGTAAGTTTTTCTTTATTTTCTAGTGCTCTATATGAATATAATAGGATAGGAAAGTATTGTTATCATTTCAATTTTCGGAAATAGATTTTTCACTAGAAATACGAGGTGTGGCTATTAAACAACGAGACTAACGTTGTAAAACAATTTATTTTAATTATATATATAATCAGTTATTGTCACCTTCAATATACACTCCTTCTCTATCCTTACAACGCTCCATTCGAATTTTCCATTGTTGGAAACAGTGCTGGAAGTCATCTTCTGTCAGCTCCTTCAGGACACGTGCCGTTTTCTCTTTAACAGCTTGCACAGACTCAAATCTTGTCCCTTTCAATGCAGATTTTACCTTAGGGAAAAGGTAGAAGTCACGCGGTGCAAAATCTGGTGAATATGGTGGATGTTCTAACACTGAGATGCTGTACTTGGCTAGGAACTTCTTGACAGATAACGCGGAATGAGCTGGCGAATTGTCTTGGTGGAGAACCAATGATTTGTCCTTCCACATTTCGGGGTTTATTTTTCTTACTCTTTGACGTAGTTTAGAAAGTACCTCAAGGTAGTAATATTGATTAATTGTTTGACCTTCAGGAACCCAGTGAAGGTACACAAACCCATGGATATAAAAAAAACAATCATCATTGCTTTAAATTTAGACTTACTCATTCGAGCTTTTTTGGCTGTCTGTGAAGTTCGGCTCTTCCAGTGCATGGATTGGCGCTTCGTTTCCGGATCATAAGTAAAAAATCACGTTTATCACATGTTACGAGTAACATGTATTATACTCGTATTATCGTTTCCAAAAAATTTGGGTCATTTTCAATCGCGTACAAGTATCAGTACAAATATTTTTGCGAGCTTCATTTCAAACATTTTTGAGCGGCACGTGTCCTAGAGGAGCTGACAGAAGATGGCTTCCAGCACTGTTTTCAACAATGGAAAATTCGTGTGGAGCGTTGTAGGGATAGAGAAGGAGTGTAGGCCCTATATTGAAAGTGAGCATAAGTGATTTATAAAATTAAAATGAATTTTTTTACGTCAGTCTCGTTATTTAATAGCCACACCTCGAACAAGTACAATATTGAAACTTGGAGTTTAAGTTAGGTACTACTAGAAAACCTAACTAAGATCGATCAACCGGAACTAGTTGTTTATTCGTGCTATTTTTCACGTTTTTGTGATTTTCTCAAAAACGGCTCCTACGATTTTTTTTAAAAATCGCCTTATTTACTAAATTTGTTGTGCTGAACAAGATAATGTAGACGCCATGTCTGCTGAAATTCTAGGGGAGGTGGTTTTCTCGTAAAAAAATGTTTGTTTACGATTGCGACTTTAATATGCTCGCGCTCGACGTCGTTATCCCGAGCGCAAGCTCACTTCTTTCAGGACTCGGACTCGAGTAATAAAGTTGTTTAGAATGATGACATAGACTGACTTTTATTTCATATGTTTGCTGGTTATTTGAGTTGTTTGACTAGGGTTAGAACTAAATATCTGACCGTTTCAGATTGCGGGATTGGCGAAATGTTAATAGATCATTTTTATGGCAGGTTTTGCTTGCGGGTTGTAACAGTTACGTAAACGGATTTTGTAGGGTTAATTAATTAATTTCACTTAAATTTTAGAATTCTGTAAGCATTGAGAATATCTCTTATGTGGATTTGAAGGGTAGCTGAAGCACGTAGAAGAATTTGAGCGTAATAAAATAGTTTGTCATCCGGAAACATTGCACATAATGATTTTGAATTTTTTTTTTTTTTTTTGTTACAAGCAATGGAATACATTGTCTGTTCATAAATGTGCACAAAATTACTATAGAATGTGTAGTAAAAATTTGAAAGCTTTATCTTTAATGATTTTTTTAGAAAAAGGAACATGAAGATGGCAAATTTAACATGAAAAGGTTAGACCTTTCCGATTTCCATTAAATTTTAGAATTCTGTAAGCATCGAGAATATCACTTGGGTGGATTTGAAAGATTACTGAAGCGTGCGCAGAAGAATTTGAGCGGGATAAAATAGCTGTGTCGTCAAGAAACGTTGGACTTAGTGATTATTTAAAAAGTAATAATTTTTCAGTGTGTGAATCATTTAATTTATTTATTTATGTTAAGTCACCTCAGCTACTGTTTTTGATTTGATAGTGTTGGTTTCTACGACGGAAATTTCTTTCGGATCCTACCCGAAATAAAAAAATGGTGTTTCTGCTTTCCTTCGCTCTGTCAAGAAGGCGATTACTTTACTACGAATGACGACTACGGTGTTGTAAAAACATACATTAAAAATCTAGTGTGAAACACTCACACAACTTTCTCTTGCCAGTGCAAATAATTAACAATAAACCTAACATTAGTAATAAAACATAAGAAATAAACAAAAAACTAACCTCAACAAACATAACCTAATTTTAATCATGAGTGAAAGACGCAAAATGAAAATCGACCTCAGTTAGTTTGGCTTAGAAATACGGAAAATCACTCTTTCTCTCTAAACTAGGCTCTGTAGAGAAAAATGCTTTAAATAAAAGTTGTATATCTTTTAATTTTCTATAAATTTAATTATATACACTTTTGTCGTAAAATGCATACTAAGGCCGAAATGTTAAAAAAATCGATTTTTCTCACGTTTTCGTGAGAAAAAAACAGAAAATCGCAAATTACCGCTAAACTAAGCGTTATACAAAAAAAAGTTTGAAATATAAGTTGTAGGTTTTTAAATTCTCTACAACTTATATTATATAACGTTTTGCGCTAAAATGCATATTAAAGCCGCAATCTTAAAAATAAAATGTTTTTACGTAAAAACAGCCTCACGCAGAATTTCAGCAAACATGGCGCCTACCCTATCTTGTAGAGAATAAAAAATTTAGTAAACCAGGCCATTTTAAAAAAAATCGTAGGACCAGTTTTTGAGAAAATCGCAAAAAAGTGAAAAATTATAGGAATAAACTAAGTTACTACTACTTCCGGTTGACCGATTTTGATGAAAATGTTCGTGTTGGGTCCGGTAGTGGTATGTTACTTAAGTTTCAAGTTTCAAGTTCGTACGATGTTCCGTTCTTGAGATATTCTGTTCACACACAGACACACACACACACACAGACCAATCGCTAAAAACATGTTTTTTGGGTTCAGGGGGTCTGAAAACGTATAGATCCGGTGAAAACTCGATTTCGAAAAATCGACATGAAAACAATACTTTCCTTCCTATATATTCATATAGGCAAGAGAAAGTAAAAATAAAATAAATTGAATGATTTATTTATTAAGTTTAATATTCAATACCTGAAGTAATGTAAACTGAATTGGACATTTTTAGTGAAAGATTTCTGGAATGAAATGGGCAGTTAGGGTGCTTGGTAAAATAAAATTGTAAGAAACTTATCTCATCACGTGAATATAATATTTACTTATTTACTTTATTTGAATAATATGTAAATTTTTCTGTTCATAAAAATATTTTATGTTTATCTTAAAATTATAAACTACCATTAAGTATACTAGAGTTTTGTACTTACTTGACCAGGGCAGTAATTTTGTACAACTTGATTTAGATCTTGAGGTGAGAATGTCGGTATTTGATTCTGTAAGAAAGGATTTGTTAATGGTATATCATAACCAGGAACGTTAGGCTGGAATCCAGGAATACTATTTTTTGTAGGTATTGCTTCCCCTGAAAATAATTAAATTTTATTGAGTTATTAATAAGTTTTATAATGTTTATGACATATAGTTAAATAATAGGAATTTACCATTTTTATGTTTTTATTCTCCCACAATTTAGAACTAATACTTCTTCCAATTATTTTCTCACATCCATCTATTTGTTATGAGATGAACCATAAATAATTATCATAGTATCTAAAGATGTAACATAACAAACGTAGAACTTAATAAAGAACACTCCACAACTGTGTGTTTTATTATTGTTTACTCGCTTCGAATTTTGTTCGGTAGGATGATCTGATCTACAGATGCGGGCCACCTCTACTAACTGGTCGTGATTCTTTCCAGAAAAATAGCGGTGTGGCGCATGCGTAGAATCGTGGATAGCTAATATTTCTAATAACCGTTAAGTTAGAATAGCATAGGCTTTGGGTATGACCGCTCTCGAAGACCAATGAAATAAATATTTTGAATAGGAATTTTCAAAAATCTAAACTAGTAGAAACGTTTGTTTGTATTTTGATTCTTTCTACCATATTCTGGTAAAGCGGAAAATGTTAGAAGGGTCTCGATTGTTTGATGAACTAACAGATTGCAGGTATAAAAACAGTTAGCGCCTTTGTAGTAAGGATTTGGACTGTGAACAGAATTAGTATTGTCGGGCGGTTTCGAAATAGTGTAATTATGGGACCGTTTCTGAATTACTTTGATAATGTTTGTGCGTATGGGTGGTACAAAGTGGTAGTGGACAGATAAATCTTTGTTTTGACTGTTAAACGACAGTATCTTATTTATGGTCGAGTTTGGTTAAAACTTAAGAGTTAAAATTTTAATTTGTTAGTTCAATCATTAATTGTAAGTAGGCCTACTGGGTGGCCTGTATGTCGGTTTCCCCAATATTTACGGAAATCGGAAGAAAGGTTAATGGAATAAGAAACCTATAGACAAAAAAACAAATTTATTATATGAACTGTACATATATATTACCTTGAAAATGTTATAGCAGGTGTTCAAAATGTCCACCATGATTCTCTGTACACTTTATACTGCGATTTAAAACTGATTCACAAATTTTCAACAGTAACATTTTATCGTCATTTACATAGTCAAATGCAATTTCAATTGAATTTTTAAGCTCGTTCAGGTTTTGTGGCTTGGGATAATACACTAACTCCTTTACAATGCCCCTCAGTGAAAAATCACATTGCGTTAAGTCTGGTAAGCGCGGGCGATTCTATTGTACCACTACGATCAATCCATTCATCCACTTTGAAATTTAAAAACTCACGAACTTCAATAACAAATGTGCTGGGGCGCCATCTTGTTGCCAGATGAGCGATTGGATATTGTAAACAGGATTGTTTTCAAGTTCCGGAAATACTACTTCCTGCAGCATTTGTAAGTAATTTTCTGAGTTAACATTTCCCTTAAAAAAAATAATAAGGACCTGTCAGTACAGTACTCGAAATACCTCCCCATACCATAACACCAGGCACATTAAGCTGTTTTTTAATTACAATATGAGATTTGTATCCGACCAACACACGCAGTTATGCAGGTTAACACGTCCATTGAGATTGAAACGTGCCTCATCAGACCATAAAATTGATCGTAAAAAGTTTGGATCGGCTTCTGCGCGAATAGCCACTGTCTTACAGAATTCCAACCGCCTGTCACTATCGTTCTCATGAAGCGCTTAGAGTAAAGCCTAGTTTATCCGGGTCGAGTATTTTAATCGAGTAGATTAGTAATTTAGTACTCGACTTGTTTGGACACGTCGTTTTAGTCGAGTAGTTTAGTTGCAGTGAGTAGAACGGTCGAGTATGTGCGGCGAGTGCACAGTTTAGCTTACCCCCACCACTACGCACAACGTACTTTACTAGCGAGATCCCGCCTCTGTGGAGCCATAACAATGCGCTAAATTCGCTGTCTACGTTCATGTGCGGACAGTTACTAAATTACTCGACTAAAATACTCGACCCGTGTAAACTAGGCTTAAAGATGGCCGAAATGGCTTCTATTTTAATTCCTTCATCATTTTTTGCGCGCTAGTTCGTGATAACCTTAGTTCAGAAGATGCCTTACGAGTTGATTTACCAGGACTAGATACAAACGCTTCAGCAACCTTTTGTATGTTATCGTCATTGCAAGTCGATCGTGGACGACCACACTTCGGGGCATTTAATACGCTTCCTGTGTTTTCAAATTTCTCATTTGATTTTCGTAAATGTTGCCGAGTCGGTTACGAAACACCTGGATACTTATCACTAAATTCTTCCAGTACTTTAGCAGTATTTTTTATGATGCTTCCACCACAACTGAAGCATTTATAACTCGTTGTTCAGTTTTAAACATTTTAAAAGTACCGTTACGAAGGAAAAAAATAGTAACTACACGGAGACATACGTCACACTAGCCACTATTACAGACAACTTATAAATGTTGTACGTGATGCTGCCAATATTACATTATTACCAACTTATCAAAATGAAATGTCCCATCTCATGGGGAAACCGACATATGGGCCATTAGGTATTAATCGTATCAATAAATAATATTGTTATAACTTTTTAAGGAAATCTGTTTGTTATTTACTACCCAGATCCTGAACGAACCTAGGCGTAGGTTTTACAATATTTATGATTTTACATGTTTTGTAACGGTCCACTTAGTTATTTGATGAATCCTTAATGAAAATCTTAATAGTTTGCTTCCTTCAATTTGTTAAAATATTCCCAGAAAATATAGAAATGAGTTTTATTTGCAAGGTTTTACCTTAAGTAACTTGAAGTCTTTTAGAACTAAAGTACTAGTTTTATGAATGAACGCACTAGAACAGAGTGAATATTTTGTCAACTTCTACATTAGCTAGTTGTTGTATTTCAAGAACTAAAAATTTGACGAACTTGTAAGTTGTACTTGAAAGTTGTAATGAAACTTCCCTGGGTGCTACCTCCCAGGCTAAATAACCTCAGGTGTTTTTAACGAGTTGGTTTCTCCTTCTACTCCTGTAGCCCTTTTCCTTCCATCCCTTTCTGTCTCATCACTCTGTCTCTTCCTCCCGCGTTCTCTAAGCTTTCTCATTACTTGCTTGATATAAAACCCTTCCCCTTGGACGGGTAGCGGTAAAAGCACTGTTAGTAGTGATTACTTTGATTCAGTGTCAACGAATATGATTCTAAAGGACGATTGGATCCGGTTCAGGCTCGTTAGGTTAATCCGTGATACTGGTTGAATATAATCTGCAGAAAGTATTCAATAATTATTTACGTAGTAAGCATAATAATAACTAGGTGAACCTAGTGGGAAAACCCGCACAAAAGTATAAATTTGTTTTCATAGAATTTTTCTGTAAACAACATTTTTTGTTTTATTGTTGTGTGGCATTATTTGAAAAAGCAAAATATAGCAGCATTCAATGTACTCTACTCAAAGTAACAAATAATTGGTTGGAAAGTCCAAAGCGATGTGTCACTGCCAATGTTGTTGATTTAGTTGGTATAATTTAGTTCCTTGAACTTTCTCCCCTCCAACCTGAAATATCTGGGCGAAATGTGGAAGGGATATATAAAGACAGAGAGATATATGCGTAGTGTAGTACGGCATTCGGTACACAGACGCATCGCTTACCGTATTCTCATTCTTATTAACTTAACATATTATTATCTTTAATCTTTATTTTAGACCTCCTATTTTACCATCATAAATCAAAATATATGATTTCGTTTAGTTTTCTGCAAATCTACTCAAACAGACGATTCATTTGAGCCCATTTTTCAGAAAATCGGTGAACGTTTAGGTGGTTAAAATCGTGTTGAAAAAAACCTGCTCGCTATTAATATGTAGATAATGTGTATTAATGTTTGAAAATGCTCGAACCGAAACCAGCATAATTTATATTGTGATAATAAAGTAAATAAATGGTGTAGCACAGTAGAACAGTTACAAATTTTGTAGTCAAAAAACAAAATATAGGATGAAATATACCTGAATTGAAACTATTATCTGCTATATTTGTGGAATGTATGAACGGTATTGGTATTAATGCAGGAGGTAAATCAGGTTCTCCAAAAATTGGTAACATTGAAGATTGTTGTCTTTCATTTTGTTGTGGTTGTGTCGGTTGTTGCTTTTCGTCTCCCTCCGTTGAATTTTCTTCAGGCTCTTCTTCAACTACACTTAACATGTCTATATCTTTTGCTACCTGTTATAAACAAAAATAATATGATGTATAAAAACCATTTAATTAAATCGTTTTAGCTCTTAAAAGTGCATTGAAAAATTGAGGTAATTTTTTTCTTAATATTAGTCCTATCATATTGCAGACGTGTAAATAGCTTAAATTTGTTTTTATTCCTGTCCATTAAATTATATTAAGTATATAAACTTTTATAAAGTCAACAGAATGAATAAACATGCTTACTAATCATTGTTTGATGCCAGTGTCATTTTAAAAAAAAACGAGATAAATCTTTTTTTTCTTAATTTAGGAAATTCACAATCTGTTGGAACAATTTGTGAATGTGATAACACAAAATTTGGAAAAATTGACATGATAAATAAACGTGAGTGGAGACACAGGCCAGTGACAGAACTCCGACGTGAATAGATAAGTGTAGCATTAAGTGCAGCATTTAAAACACTGTAATGGATAGTCAAATACAGTGCTACGTTTATTGATGAGATCCCAGCTCCATTGACGTTTTAGCTGTCTTATTGGATTGTTTGGGAGAGTCTGCGTAGCCAGATTTGAGATCAATGGGTTATGGTGCTTCACGAGTTTTGTTCCTAAATTTTGTATAGAGTTTTAGGAAAACGTCATTTATGTAGGGTACGTTCAGGTCTGAGTAGCGTTTTATTGGTTACATAATAGGGGGCGTTAGCTATCCTCCACAAAAGCTTTGATTGAAAACGCTGAATTTTTGTTAATACCAATGGTTTTGCACAGCAGTAAAGCTGATTGGCATAGCTCCACATTGGTCGAAGGTATGAGCTGTAAATGGTTAATTTAGAAGTAATTCGTAACTTGGATTTGCGTGAAAGAAGTCTGTACAACTTAAATTCTTAAAACGTGAATTTAACCGTCAAAACCTAAATGGTTTCCTTTGAATAAACCGATAAAAATTAAATCGTAAATTTGATAATAAACCATTATCGACTAAATTTTAATCCCAATTATTGATTAAAATACGCAATTGTTGAATTTTACCAGCTAATTGACGAGGTTGGGCCGGAGAGCATTTACAACTTTTTATTCGTTATTTTGTGAAAAGCTTCCAATCCGACGTCGCGAATATGATTATGTACATATCATAATATATGTGCGTCGTTTTTTTTTTTAATTTTTAGTATCAATTTAAAGTCGCATCAGCTGCTTCAGTTATTAGTGACTACAGGCTACGGTACTGAATTTATGGGTTTAAGCTTTTTCTAGAAAAAAGTAGATCGCTAAAAAAAATACGAATCATACTCACCTTAATAATATTCAAAATGTTTCTTTTTTAATGAAGGGGAGAATCTGGATTGGAAAACATTTTAAAAAAAGTTCGTTTTTTTGGGTAAATATGTAGTCTAAATGATATGGTGTAATTAATTTGTTCCTCTGCCATTTTTATTTTATTTTTTAATTAATAATTAAAGTGTTATCATGGTAACTTTCATGATTTTTCTCTTGAATTTTGCTCCATTGAAACTTCAATAACTTCTTTTGGAAATGAGATCATTTTTAACCTGTTTTTTTTTTAAACAAAAGCCAGTTTTATCCTTTGTTAGTATCGTTAAGTAAATACTAATTGCAGCGCTACAAATATTTTAGTCAGTTGTTGAAATTAGATTTTCGTTCCTGATTTCACATTCCAGAGCCTGTATTGGCTCATCTCTCATTGCTTATTTCCGAAATTGTAATTTCGTTCTTTTATAAAACACTAAAATAATCGTAACTTGAATTGTAATTGCGATAAAATGTATTAATCAAAGTTATAGAAAATAAAAATCTACAACTTTTATTTAAGTATTTTTTTCTACAGTCAAGTTTAGCGTCAATTAGTGATTCTTCGTAGTTTTAAGTCATGTAAAGGTTGATTTTCACTTTACGTCATTCACTCATGATTAAAACTAGGTTGATGTTAAGGTCAACAGCCGAAAGGCTGGTTTGAGTCTCTAGAGATTTTACTAAGTAAAAACGGGGAGTGAGGTGGTTTACTATTGCCTTCCTCACTTGAGTTGAAAGAGTATGCTTATCAGCATGCCAGGCCCTCCGAAAAGCACCCACTTTTCACCCTGCAAATGACACCTTCACTTCATTCACCACAGGGTCTGGCTGTATAGTGAAATTATGACTCAGAGGAGATAACTCTGACTAGTGTCTTTTACACCTCTACCTCTTGTGTTCTTAAATAGTTCAGTCATATAATTGGCTGATTATGTGATAAGAAACAGAACTATTTTTTGTATCCCTGGAACCAAGTGCAATTCATTTAACACTCCGCCTGCCCGTAATGGGCATAAAACTAGGTTACGTTTTTACTTTTTACACTGTTTTTTTATGAATGAACATAAGGTTACTTTTCCATTATTTATATTATCAAAAGTAAGTCGTGTGAGTGTTTTACACAAGATTTTTCACTCTAAATGAACGTTAACGTTGTATTTCTGAAAAATTTGAAAATTCTGAAAAAGTAGTTGGCTGATGTTTTAGAAAAATAAAATAAAAATAAGTTTCACTAAAAACTATAAATTTATCTTTAATCTTTGCTGTGGCCTAAAATACATCATAAAGCTGTAGTTCTAAAAAACCGGGTTTTAAGTTTCTTCGTTTAGAAATAGAATTGATTTGTTAAAAATTCTTCCTTGTGGAGCGCGTACTGCACTAGTATAATTTACAAACCAAATTTCCCAATTTCTAAGTTTTGTACTCTTGGAAACTTCGTGATGAGTCATTAAGTTGATTTCGCTTTTATATATACAAGGGCTAAAACTAAAAACTAAGTTTAACAATGAATTGATGAATAAAGAGGAAATTTTCTATAAATAATCTTAATGAGACTGTAGGAACTGGAGGAAAGTTAATTAATTAATGTTCTATAAAATGTACGTATTTTTTGTTTTGCTTTTTGTAAATATAAAGAAAAGAGTGCTTGCCACGTTAATAGGTAAATACTTGCATTGTATGGACACGGTGAAAAATTGACTTCTAATATTGGAATTAATTCAGCCAAGTTACTGAAGGAGTTGTATTTAAATTGTTTTGTTTTATTTTGTAAATTATAAATTGAAGCAGATAACAACTTGTGTTGTGATTGACTCTGGCAGACGGCTAAAGCCATTGCCATTATTGTGTGTAATTTTATGTTATCTAGAACAGGTAAAAGTGAAAATATATTTTCTTGTTTATTTTTCCTTATTTTTGATTTCAGTTGAAACCGTATTATTTAAATGTATTACTTATGTTTACTTTAGTCAAATAAAGCACTCATTATTATTATTATTAAATTTACTACGAAAAATAATACTCTTTACTAAGATTGTAGGGTGAAAAAACTTTTTAGAAACACGTAAAATTTAACTTTTTTATAATATTATGACCTCGAACGAAATAACAGATGAAAATGTTAAAGATGAAATAATTTTAAAAAATGTATCTGTAGATTCTCGTGATTGTTAACTTTTGTTTTCAGCAAACTGTATATTTAAGCTGACCAGAAGTTAGCATAGAAATAACTAATAATTTTAAAAAATGGCAATTTTTTATTTTTTGAAATAACAAACAAAATATAAGAATAGACTTTTACCAGCATGAGGTGTGATAGATCATACTTTTGAAATGTTTTAATGTTTAGTATCCCTGTCTAGACATTCGAAAAGCTTGTTCTGGATTCACCGTCATAGTTTAGGAAGATATATGGATTCTATACATACATACGTTTTAACTAAAATTTTCAAGTTAACTTGCCAAGAAAAATACCTTTTGTTGATTCGTTGCATTCTCTTGATCAGCTTCATCTTTATCATCATCATTCTCATCATCACTATCTTCATCTTCTGATTCCTGAACATTTAATAAATCTGTTTACACAAATTATTATTCTTATAAATTGTTTTTTTTTTTCAAATACTTACTGTCTCATAAATTAAAATTTGTTGGGTAACTAATAACTTCAATAAGAAAATAGAATTTAAATAAAAATTTAACAAAACCCCGTCATAAAAAATATAAAAATTAAAAAACGTTTAAAAAGTAAAAAAGAAAATTAATAATTGGGCCTTTAAGTTTAATATAAATAGTAATATTATTTTAATAATAATAATTGTCTAGGCAGCGTACTTTTATTTAAATTTCATACTTTTATCATTTTTAGTTGTATTCTATTTTTTTTTTTTTTTTATTTACTTAGCGTTCCATATTAAATAATTAAATAATATAATTATTAAGTAATATTACTACTTATGTTAAACTTAAAGGATCAGTAAAAAACATAATACTTATTTTTTACTTTTTAGAGATTTTTTATGTTTTTTTGGTGTCAGGGGTTTTTGTAAATTTTAAATTTAATTTTTATTTGATTCATTTTAAATTTTACATATTACTAATAGACATTTTTTACCGATTTTCTCGAAACAAAACAGAAAATCACTAATTTCCGTTAAATTAAGTGTTATACAAAACAATGTTTGAAATAAAAATTGCAGGTTTTTCAAAGTTCTACAACTTTGATTATACATTTTTGCCATAGAATTCACATTAAGGCCGCAATCTTAAAAAAACAAATTTTTTTACGAGAGTGCAGCCTTTCCTAGAATTTCAGCAGAATGGCGCGTACCCGTACCTTGAAGAGTTAAAAAAATGTAGTAATGAGGCGATTTTTTAAAAAAATCGTAGGGGTCGTTTTAAAAAAGTGAAAAATCGCACGAATACTCCCGGTTAACCGATTGTAATAAATTTATAGCTGTAAGAACATTCTCGATCAAGTCACCTTTCAAACAAAAAAAAAAAATCTAAATCAAAATCGGTGTTTAATAAGGTTTAATAGGTGCTTAAAATCAAAGTTGTAGAACCTTTAAAAACCTGCTTTTATTTTAAACATTTTTTTGTACTACTCTAGTTTAGCGGCTAACGGCGATTAGTGATTTTCTGCTTTTTTATTTATTTTTATATAGCTAAGAACACTCTCAATCAAGTCATCTTTCAAACAAAAAAACTAAATTAAAATCGGTTCATCCTTTTGGAAGCTACGATGCCACAGAGAGATACAAATTAGTGATTTCTGTTTTTTTTTAAGATTGTGGTCTTAATACTCATTTTAGAGCAAAATTATTTATAATGAAAATTGTAGAACCTTTAATAACCCCAAACTTTTATTTTAAACATTTTTTTGTACTACTCTAGTTTAGCGGCTAGCGGCGGATTAGTGATTTTCAGTTTTTACTTTCTCTTGCCTATATGAATACTTAGGAAGGAAAGTATTGTTTTCATGTCGATTTTTCGAAATCGAGTTTTCACTGGATCTACACGTTTTCAGACCCCCTGAACCCAAAAAACATGTATTTAGCGATTGGTCTGTGTGCATGTGAACAGAATATCTTAAGAACGAATATCGAACGAACTAGAAACTTGAGTTAGATACCATTAGAGGACCCGAAACGAACATTTTCATCAAAATCGGTCAACCGGAAGAAGTAGTTTATTCGTGTAAATTTTCATTTTTTTGCGATTTTCTCAAAAACGGCTCCTACGATTTTTTAAAAATCACCTCATTTACTACATTTTTTATGTTCTACAAGATAGAGTAGACGCCATGTCTTCTGAAATTCTTGGAGAGGCTGTTTTCACGCCAAAAAATTGTTTTTTTAAGATTTAGACTTTAATTTGCGTTTTACCGCAAAAATGTTTCTAATAAAAGTTGTAGAGAATTAAAACTCCTACAACTTTTATTCGAAACATTTTTTGTATAACGCTTAGTTTAGCGGTAATTAGAAATTTTCTGTTTTTTTCTTACGAAAACGTGAGAAAAATTGATTTTTTTAAGCTTTCAGCCTTACATATTACGACAAAAATGTACATAATAAAATTTATAGGAAATTAATAGATCTACAACTTTTATTTACATCATTTTTCTCTACAGAGCGTAGTTTAGCGTGAAAGAGCGGTTTTCCGTATTTTTAAGCCCAACTAAAGTTGATTTTCATTTTGCGTCTTTCACTCAATGAAAATTAGGTTATGTTTATTAAAGTTTGTTTTTTTGTTTATTACTAATGTTAGGTTATATTGTTAATTATTTGCATTGGCAAGAGAAAGTTGTGTGAGTGTTTCACATCAGATTTTTTTTAAATATTTTTATAGCTAAGCTTATATCAAACAAATAAAAAAAGCAAATGAAATCGTTTCTTCTTTTTGGGAGCTACGATGCTACAGACCGATACACACGTTAAAACTTGTAACACTCCTCATTTTCCGTCGGGGGTTAAAAAATAAACAATATGTATTTCCTCAATAAATATTAAAATAATATTGAATGAAATCTAAGTTAGAGAATTTTACTACGTTTGGAAGTACTGTATTTATTTGTACTGTTAAATCGTTAACAAACTGTTGTTAGTAAAACAATTACTATAATTCTGTAAGTTAAACTTTAGTTTCTCTAAAAATAACTTTTTTTAAAATATTTACATACTGACTCATTTCCTTATTTCAAATTGTATTCTTAGTTGTTTTGTAATATTTACTTAGTTATATATTAATATTTATCCTTCAAGCACGTGTTCTTCTAACGAAAACTACCGTAATTATATTTTTACATTATATTTCATTAAAATAGAATACTTAATTTTTGAAATCCGTATATTACTTGAGATAAACAAATATTACTAAAAATTATATTTTAAAATAATTATCGGCTAATAATAATAATATTATTATTATAGTATGGCTTTGGATTTAAAAAATAATAATTTTATTGACATTTCCGGTGATTATATTGAAATGTGGGTTAATAAAAATCCGTACATATTTCAAAACCTAGTTACAAAAATAAATCTTGAAATCGCTTGGCATAACAGTGTTACAGCTTAGCTCTTGTACGGACTTCAGCGATCCTGAAGACTATAACGTCTTCTATAAATTTCAATTTCGTGGGAGTTTTGCAAGTAACTTTCTGAAAAAACTTCTTAATACGACTTATGTAGTATTTTATGTTAAGTTATAGCGGTTGAATCAACTTTTTGTTCAAACTTCGTGTACTTTACTGTATTAAATTTACTTAGACTTAAGTGTTGTGCTTAAATTGAAAGCCTGAATAAAGTATTTGTAAATATTTTGATAAATTATACAAAATTTTCTGTCATTTTATTATTTTATAAATGTAACTAATTGTTTGGATTTTAATCACATAATTTTATTATAGTTCTATGAAATAAAGTAGCTAAGAAAGTTTAATACCCATAAAGGCAGGTGGAGTGTTAAATTATTTGCACTCGAGCTACTAGTTCCAGGTGTACAAAAAGTAGTTCTGTTTTTTATCACATGGTCAGCCAGTTATATGACTGAAGCATTTAAGAACAAAAGAGGTAGAGGTGTAAAAGACTCTAGTCAGAGTTATCTCCTTTGAGAGTAATGAAATTCATTCTACAGCCAACCCTATGGTGAATGTAATGAAGGTGTCATTTTCAGGATGGAAAGTAGATGTTTTTCAGAGGACCGGACATGCTGATAAGCAAACTTTTCCTCTCATTGAGAAGGAAAAGGTAAATCATCTCACTCCTCGTTTTACTTCTAAAGCTTCTAAAGGTTCACACCAGCCTTTCGGCTGATGACCCAAACAAAAAACAAGTATAATTCTAGCCTGAAAGATTTTCTTTGTTTTCGGGTGTGATAACCTTCATTTTATTTTTCCCACCCATTGTGTAATAATCAGCTTCAATGTCAAAGGTACCGGGTTCGATTTCTGGTCAGGTTTGGCATTTTTTCATCACGCATTTACATCGATCACTATTTTTAATGTCTGGATTAGCCTTAATGTGCATTACAGTCGGACGTAAAAAATTCATTTTGGCTGAAATTTACGGCTTCTCAAGAATTAATTTCTTAACTATACTGTATAAATCTACACAAAAATATAATGTTGTAGCAATAGTTTCCTTTTACGAAAAGTACTTCTTTTTTAATATTTTGGTGGACTTTTATTTTGTTTTAGTCAACTTAAATTTGGATATAATTTGTTTATATTTTTCATATTGAGAAGAGATTTCTTAATTGATTTCAACCGATTTCGTTGTCGGAAAAGTGTTAGTAAACTCTTTCAGACAAGTTTGCCAGTTTCGTTAACGTAGACTTTAATTTACAGAACTACAAAAATATAATTTTAATTTGTCCATCTTTGTGAATCAGTGATTTGAAGATTACGCTAATGTCTGCAAAGCGCAGGCTAATGACTCGGTTCCCACCTAGGGTCTGAAGTTAAACCCCCCCCCCCTCCAGATTTTGTACTGTAATCCACTAATAACCAACGTTATTCGCTAATGACTGACACAGTTGATTCGACTTTAAATGACAACGAAAATAAATTTATTTCTAGTTGTGGTTTATTATATATTTTTTAAATTGTGCAGTTCCAACAAACCTCAGAGTTGCATCACGTACTTACGCAGATTATTTAGTCAATTAGTACTAAAAATTATGCACTAGCTTTCAGTACATCTTTCAGAACATAATATCTTATGTTACCAAGTAATATAATTTGAACATAATTAGTACAACATAAAAGTGGTATAATAACGTAAGGTATAACAAAAGTTATTAGCCTACTCTAGCCGGTTTTTAAACTTGGAATAATCATTGAAGTGCTTGAGTATGCTACCAAATTAAGAAACTTTCCAGAATATCAGCAAATTCAATAAAAATATTTTTACAATTGATTGTCCTACAATAAACTAAAGGAACAATAATAATTTTCTGAACTATGAAATATTTCATTTTTGAAGGACGTTTAATTAATTACACCTCTAAATTAATGTGCCTTGGGCGATTGAATCTATTGTATTCGACAATAATTTATAAAACTAAATTGAACCGCATGAAATTTCGACCAATTATCATCGTAGTACCTGAATTTTCAACATATATTCAGAATTACAATTCAACTCTAAACTGGTAAACTTTTCAATTGAATAACGTCATTTTCTCCCCCAGGTAAAGTTGTAACCGCTTAAAACATTTCCTGCGTTAATAATTTCATTTCAAGTAATAGAGAAAACTTTTTGTTGTTATAGATTCGTGGTCATAAAATCGATTATTTATATAAATGAAGTCCTTTGAAAACTTTTGTTTTAGCACGTATTGTTCTCCCTTTGTACTTTTTTGAACGCCTCAATTATTTCACCAAATTCTAGTGGAAGTGTTTGCTGATTTAAGAAAGATTATGATTTAGTCGACCGAGGAATGCTACAGAATACTTTAAAAGAATTTGCAGTAAATATAAAAAATGGCAATCAGTACACAAACATAGACTCATTCGAATATAAATTTTTTAGGAAAAAAATTATCTTTCATTGGATCTTAGATAAGGTAATTCGGAAATACGGAATGAAACTTGCCACAGAAGGATTGTTAAAAACAAATAATAATCTTTGGTTTATCACAGAACAACGCCAAGATCAACTGTCATGTTTTGTAGATAATCTGATAATCATTTTAAGGAGCACGGAAACAGCGATAAAACTAATCAACGCGTTAAAAGAACAAGCAGAAAGGTAGAACAATAGATTTTCTTCCATATAATAAATACGTGTGTTGTTTAGGTCATCAGCCGAAAGGATGGTTTAAACCTGTAGAGGTTTTACCAAGTAAAACGAGGAATTTGGTGGTTTACCAAAATAAATACATATTAACATCAAAATAATCCCGAGTCGCTTAAATAAACAATACTTCCTATATTCATTAGGCAAAAAAAGTAAAAATCCTGGTGTAAAACAATCATACTACTTTCTCTTGCCAATGCAAATAATTAACAATATAACCTAACATAAGTAATAAAACATTAGAAATTAAAAAAAAATCTATCCTCAAATAACATAACCTAATTTTAATCATGAGTGAAAGACGCAAAATGAAAATCAACTCTGTTTTGCTTAAAAATACGGAAAATCACTCTTTCACGCTTAATTAGGCTCTGTAGAGAAAAATACCTTAAATAAAAGTTGTAGACCTTTTAATATTCTATAAATTTGATTATATACACTTTTATCGTAAAACGCGTACTAAGGCTGAAATCTTAAAAAATCGATTTTTTTATACGTTCTCGTGGGAAAAAAACAGAAAATCGCTAAACTAAGCGTTATACAAAAAAATTAAAATAATAGTTGTAAGATTTAAATTCTCTACAACTTTTATTGGATACATTTTTGCGCTAAAGTTCATATTAAAGTCGCAATCTTTAAAAAAAATATTTTACGAGAAAACAACCTCCCCAAGAATTTCAGCAGACATGGCGCCTACCCTATCTTGTAGAGCATAAAAAATGTAGTAAATGAGGCGATTTTTAAAAAAATCGTAGAAGCTGTTTTTGAGATAATTGCAAAAAAGTGAAAAATTACACGAATGAACTACTACTTCAGGTTGACCGATTTTGATGAAAATGTTCGTGTCGGGTCCTCTATCTAACTTAAGTTTCAAGTTTCAAGTTCGTACTATGTTCCGTTCTTGAGATATTCTGTATACACATACACAGACCAATCGCTAAAAACATGCTTTTTGGGTTCAAGGGTCTGAAAACGTGTAGATCCGGTGAAAACTCGATTTCGAAAAATCGACATGAAAACAATATTTTCCTTCCTATTTATTCATGTGGGCAAGAGAAAGTAAAAATACGGAAAAATTGGAAAAGTTGATAGCTTCAACTACTGTGGGGAGTAAATACGGAGTAAGACCAGCGAAAAGGAAGGGAGCAATAGCAAGCGAAGAAATATGACTGCTGCACTCCGAAGAACTCGCAACCTGAATCAGAAGAAAGTGTTGATCAACAAGTCAAGATCAGCCATTATTGTAGTGTGATAAAACTTGAGTTTCTGCATCCAAGTAAAGAATGATCGGGTATACTGGTCTACGACAAGCAGAAAAAAATAGGGAAAGGTAATGGGTGTAAGATAATTAATATTTTAGAAGAATTTGTAGTAGGTATAAAAAAGACAAGCAATAGCACTCAACAAAGATTCACTGAAAGTAAATTTTAAGGAGAAGGATGTCTTTAATTAGTGCTAGATAAGTTAATTCTAGAATGGGGAAATGGAACTGTCCACAGAATGATAGTTAAAACAAATAATATACATTAGCGGATCACACAAATGCGCCGAGATAAACTGTCCTATTTTTGGAGACGACAAGGTCTGAAAATAAAAGACGTCTTTCCTTTAGTACAGGTTACAAGGAAGAACAGAACGTTACAAGAAAAACGAATTATAATAGAAACGATAAGAAAATGCTACCAAAATTTTTCGGACACTGGTTCAGAATGGATGAAAAAACAAATTTAAGATACTAAAAAAACAGACCAAGGTGCCGAAACAAGTGGTTTAAAGAAGTCAGATAAAATATTGAGAAAATCAGAATAAACCAAGAAAACATAATGGACCGAACTAAGTTCAGACTCCTGGTTACTAAGATAAAGAGCTCCCACGAACAATAAAAGCAGGACACGGGAAGGACGGAATAAAGGAGAAATAGTAAAACAATGCTGACAATGTGGGCTTTAAGAAGAGAAATGCAAAACGGCTTCAAGCAGAAGTATCGAGACTTAATTTAGTAGTAGTATTCTAAAATGGTCTCAAATGATTTAATTTTAAATATTGTAGTGTTGTACTTTATTATAACTTAAGATGAATGTAATCGGAGGTTTACTAAATGTTTCAAGTTGAAGAACTAGTAGTTCCTCAGCTGCTTTTCTGGCAGTGATAATTCTACTTTTTATTTTGTCCATATTTATTCTATAAACTGCACTGTGAACCAATTATTTGTGGATATCCTGATAGGGAATTATTACAGATTATGTAATTAAAGGTTTTTTTGTTTTATTTCAATTAAAATCGCATCAAAAGCTTGGTCATTAGCGACTACGATGGATATAACTGTGAGTTTTTTAACCTTGAAAATTTCTAGACCCCGGCCGGGAATCGAACCGGTGTGGTAGGCTAGCGTGCTACCACTTCACTACATAAGCTGCCAATTGTAGGTTTTGTTAGCAATGATTTTTATTTAAATTTCCTTGTTATGGACTGGTTTATTTGAGGAAAAGAATTTTTATAACAGTTAGGAAGAAAGTTAGTAAACGTGCTACATTATTTCAAACCTGAATTATCAATAAATTGTTATGCTACGTTACAAAATAATAAAGTTCTAAAAAGTTGAAACAGTAATAGTGAGTGTAAATTAGTATTATCTTCAAAGTGTACGCTAAGTTTATTTACTACATTTAAGTTAATGTAAAATATTAACAATGAATATCATAAATTTTGAATGAAAGTTTAGAAAAATATAAAAGAATTATTTGTTTACTGAAGGGTAAATGTTTTTTTTTATTCCTAATGTGTGTACGTTGCAATCAGTTCAATTCAGAACAATAATCAACCCCATGACCCAATGAGATGTGGATGATATGTATGACGTGTTATGTATGAGGTGTGGTCTTGTACAAACCCAGGCCGACCATTCCTGAGAGAGTATAGTTAATTGAATCCCAACCATAAAAGTACACTGGTAACCACTGTCTAGTATTCAAATCCGTATACAAGTAACTACCTTTACTAAGATTTGAACCAGGAACCTTCGTCTCCGAAAATCAGCTGTTAAACAGCTGACTCGCGGCGACGACTTTACCTCTAGTCTAGACCAACCCGGTGGTGGTTACATATAAATGTTATGAAATTTATTTTCACTAATAATAAGAATTAATTTTATACTTCGGAATAGTGATTTGTTTATATTACTATTGTGAATAATATATAAAATACATACTATTAATTTAATGATCCAAAAATGTAGGTTTCCATGACGAGTTGTCATTCAGTAACGTTGTTAAACTTCAGAGGTGAAATTAAACTCAGGGCTATAGGCGGTTAGCGACTGAAATGAAAAGTGACGGAGCTGCCTGTATAAGTTATTGAAATTAAAATACCTTGTCGTTCATAATGGCAGTGATGTAAACAATTTAGGATTCTAGGTTAGGTTTTATAGATTATTAAAAATATGTAGTACAGAAAATATTTTATTAAATTTCAGTCAGAATGTATTACGTTATACTCATATGCAATTTAAATGATGGATTGTAATAATATTTTACTGAAAGAGGTCGAATTAATCTAAAAAATAATATAAAAAATGAAAAATTGACTTAAAGAGATGTAGGGGTTTATATAAATGTTGAACAGTATTTCCATTTGTATGCAAATGTCATATAATAGTGCATGCAAATTGCAGCTCTTAACGTGCAACGTGCTTATCACACCAGACGACAAAATACCATTCACAATTATTTTTGTATGTACGTCGAGTATACTGAAAAAAATATATTGTACACTATTCACGTTTTTGGCGCCGTACTATGTTATTTAAATTAATGATATTTATCATTGTTCATGAAAAGGCTGCTAAATAGAGAATGCGTTCTATTTTGATACCGTACACTTTCAGAAATCCTACATTTAAGAAAACAGAATTTTGTCGGAGTCCAGATTTACAAAGATAAACAAAGTATAAACCCACAATTGTTTAAGCAACAATAAAAATGGTGCAGGAGGTGGAACATAATATTTTAACACGATTGTTTTCAAACAACACAACTTTATTTCTTAATTAATTATTTCAACGATGATTGTTTCAAAATGAATGCCAAAGGTTCAAAGGTATCTAAAATTCCTCGAAGTTTTACAAGCATAAAAATAAATTATACAGAGTGATTGTGTAGAGTGATGTAAATGATTTACCGACGGGAAATTTAAAAGTAGGCAACGAAAGCATACAGGAAAATGGGGAATTCTGCTATCTAGGGAGTAAAATAACAAAGGATGGTAGAAGCACAAGTGATATCAAAAGTAGGATTGCTCAAGCTAAAAAAGCCTTTGAAATGAAAAACAGCTTAGTGACCACAAACTTTGATTACAGATTAGGAAAAATTTCTTAAAACACTTATGTTTCAAGTGTAGCATTATGCGGGAGTGAAAAGTGGGTGATAGGGGCAGTAGAAAGGAAGAGGATAGAAGATTTTTAAATGTGGTGTTATAGGAAAATGTTAAAGATTAGGTGGGTAGACAAAATACGTAAGTAATTTAGAGGTTCTTAGAAAAATGGATAAAAGAAGAAGTCAATGGAAACATTTTATAGGCTAGTGGGGCATAACTTAAGACATCCAGGTATTGGTTTATCAATAATGGAGGGTAATATTAAGGAAGTGAATTGTAAAGGGAGGTAAAGGTTTGAATATTTGAAGCAAATTACAAAAGATACAGGGTGTTATATTTATGTGGATATGAAACGACTTGTGCAAGGTAGAACAATTTGGAGAACTGCATCAAACCAGTCGAGAAACTGATTCTGAACTGCACTCTCTCGAGATTTGATTCTAGAGCTAAAAATAAGAAAAATCTTGAAACTTGATCGTTTTTCTGTTAGTGTTTTCAGAAGACATTTTTTCGGTTTTCTCGGTGTTACCAGAAGGTCTTCGGAGCTATCTAGTTCCTTTTCTACGGTTGTAGAACAGGAATTTCTAGTGGGACGTCAGTGGAGGCGCTGCAGTTGGTGTCGCGTAGTTTTGTGTGCATGTTCCACGCGTGTTTGTATGTACGTATGCGTGTGTTCTTGTATTTTGTTATTTAGTCTCTATCATACAAGTAGCCTACTTCTTCATACCACCGCCCCAACAAATCAGATTACAAAATGGGTTTAATTACTTAAAAATTTAGGTTATACAGACTCAAAAAATTAAAAATCATACTAACCTCCGCGTCTTCTGATGCTTGTTCTTTTCTTTTCAAAATTGCTTCTAGTCTGTCATATTCTTCACGAAGAGCCCATATTTCTCGCCTTAGGGTTTCATTTTCACGCCTTAATTTTTTTATATCATTTTGTCCTGTTAACAAATAAAATTTGTTACAATTCAGTAATGATTTCTTATATTATTTGTTATAAGTTTTTTCTATCTATTACAAGGCATGCATGTCCAAACAGACAGGTGGAGGGTTGCTTTTTTTTGCCCTCAATCTGTTAGTTGCCGGGCTAAATAACAATAGTTCTGTTTCTTACCACTTGGTCAGCCAATTAAATGGCGTAATCATTTAAGAACAGAAGAGGTAGAGGTGTACTACTGATACTAATCAGAGTTATCTCCTCTGAAAGTAATGAATTTCATTATACAGCCAGACCCTGTGGTGAATAAAGTGAAGGTGTGATTCATAAAATAAATTTTTTGAAAATATGGTTTTTCTTCAATAAATTGATTGTAATAAAAACTTCATACAACAGATAATAGACAGCAATGTTCTGTATTTTTTTGGCACGAGAACCATGTTGATATCTTTCTTGGTTCTTGAGATATTTGATTTCCCGTAAAAGCCTGCTTTTCCAACCCACCCTTATATTAGTGGCTGTTATTAATTTTTTGACTTGGTTCAAACGGTAGATCATTTCATTTAAAATATATAATGATAAATTATACCCAGTAGTTCTGATTTTCATTTTCATCACTAATGTAAAGTAATAAGTATGTTTTCTTTCCCTTCCTAACGAGCTGCTGTTCTAAACATCGGTTTGTACATTGTGTAGTAGGTACCTAGAAAAAGAAAATGTGAAGTAAAACCGGAATGCCCGGGAAAATCAATAAACCAGTTAATTTAAGAACTCTGAGGTTAGCAATAAGCTTACGCACAGAGCGGGCGCAATAGCTAGTAACGTTATGATTAAAACTTTCTATATTACTAACTTGTACTTTGCGGGAAAATAATTCTAATGAAATTAAAATATAAGTAATTAATGCACTTGTACATATCAGTATTGAAATCTGCCAGAATTGTTAATCAGTAATTTAGTTTTCAAAGCTTTAATGAGACAACTTTGAGTCCTGCTCTTAATTAATAAACCAACAGTAGTTTTTACTTCCAAGCAGATTTCTATTCTATATATTTGGGGTAAGCTTCGCCTTTCCAAACACTATTTCTTGTTTCTTTCATCAATATTATCATATTTGAAGTATTTCTGATTATTTTATAGAAAATTCAGTTATATATTTAAAGAAAATCTCTTTTATTGTATATATATATATATCACTGTTACTGTTTTGCTTATTAAAACTTATTATATTACTTCCTTACTAAAATATTACGGTTTGGCACTGTTGAGAAAGATAAAGTTTTTATGAGCTTTCACATATAATTTTTATGTTTGTTTTACAGATTCTAGTCATAAATATTTACAATTTTTAAACGCGTGAACAAAAAGTTAGTTATTAAATTCATCAAACGAAATCAAAGTAGAAAGTATTAGAACTAAATTTAATTTTTATTTTATTATATTTTGATTCGGTGATTGTATCTACAAATGCGAAATTCCTCTCTAACCCACTTTTTCCGATCCCGATCATTACCCTCCCAATTACAGATTGATATGAAATTCAGCACATTAAATACTTAGGGCTAAACAAAAAAACTACAGAATTGACATATCGATTACTTGAACCTAAGCTAAAAGAGGGATGACTACCATGAAAATAAAAAAAAAATTATACATATTGTGAAATACAAAGAGCTGAACAATAGTAGACGGCTATTATTTTTGTCTATTTTGTTGTGTTTTGTATGACATTAGTAGTTAATTACCTTCCGGAAGCCGAATAGTGGCTAATTGTTTTTCTAGAATCTGTAGATTAAGGTAGAAATTTTGTGGTTTTTATTTAGTGATGTTATCTACATAAGTATTACGGTGTGTGTGTAGGTAATGATATGAGATGATATATAGCTGAATAATTCCAGACCTAACCGGGAATCGAATCCGGGACCCCGGCATAGTAGCAAATTGCGCCAACCACTACACCATGGGCGGGCCAATACTTTAAGTTAAAAATTGCCGATAATTCTATTGCAGTATTTGTGTACGAATTTATCCATCTTTACCCTTCTAGAATTTTATTGGTCTTATTTAAATGAAAAAATGCCAGACCTGACCGGAAATCGAATCTGGGATCGCGTCGTAGAAGCCAGTTGTGTAGATAACTACGTCACGGAACGGCCAATAATTATCGATAATTTTATAGCAGTTATTGTATATTTATTTATACTTTCGGAATTATCTTTACCTTTCTAGAATTTTGTTGGTCTCATATAAATACTAAGAGCAGAGAAGTCAGTAGACTCTGAACTGAAGAATCGACTACTTTTATAATCTCTGCTGCCTTGTAAATGACTGCTTTTGTAAATCGGTTGAGAATCCAGTGTTATTGGAGTGTGTAGTTTGTGTTAAAACCAGTTTTGTACATAACACGTTGCGATTGTAGTAGTTCTTCGTAACGAGCAGTCAGTGTAAAATTGTTTGGTTTGTAAGTCAAAATTCATTTATTAATAATATCACTGTAAATGGTCATATTTTTAAGTTTTCAATCAATTTACTCTAATATTAATTTAAGTAGTTGAGTGTAAGTTACTAGTAGTTATAACTGTAATTATTGATGTAACAAATTAATTTTTAATAAATAGTTGTTATAAATTCAAAGACTTGAAGCGTTTGAGATGTGGCTTCTTTGAGAAGGATGCTGAGAGTTTTCTAGGTGGATCGTGTCTCTGATGAGGAGGTACTGAGACGCGTACACAAAATCAAAAGAAGTCATGAACACGATAAAGATTAGGAAGCTCGAGTATTTAGGACACACATCTCGAAGCTCGAGTATTTTTCGTTGCACATTATAATGTGCAACGAAAAAGATATGAGTTGCTCCAGTCTATATTACAAGGAAGGTAGCGGTGCAACATAGCGAAGAGTAACGTTGGAGAGTACCTATCCTGGTTAAAAGATCTCAGAAAGTTGTACTCGAAAAAGAACTACATACTACTTCTACTACTTCTTACTACTATTTCTACTACTATTGCTATAATACTACTACTTCAAGCAGCAGTGGATAAAGTTCAGATTGTTAATATGGTGGACAACATCCGGAACGGTTAGGAACCTAAAGAATAAGAAGATATGTTCAAAAATAACTTGTTATTTGTAAACGAGCAGATCTCGAAAGAACCTGGAATAAAATGTCAGAGTTACAGTTCCAAAAATCGATATATTTGTCCTGTAGACCTAGAAAATATAAAGCTTTTAAATTTTAACTATTTGATCCTAAAGTAATAAAAAGGGGTGTAATCGTGCAAAGAAATAAGTATTATTTATGTATCTCCCGAAAGAGCTGTGGTTTAAAAATCAGGATTAGAGTGGTAAACGTAGTAAATCCTAGAGAATGTAGTGTGGAGTGGAATCGGGAAGTACGGGAAAAACAATAAAATAGTTTTTAAATTGTAAGAGTATCATTTTCAGGTGGTTTTCAATATATTTTAAATTATTTCTACTAAATGTTTCAAATATTTTATGTTATAAGTTGTGATGTTACATGGAGGTCTTTGTGTTATAAAGAAATTTTTATTTTAGTATCTCTAAGACATGATACTTAAATTAATAACGTTGTCTTTCTAATTAATATTACCTCTTTCCACTTCAGCGTTTATATTAATAGTTCTTAACCTTAATTCTTCATTCTCGTATATCATACCACGTGATGAATTCCGGTCAAGAACCCTGTTGGGTTTGACATTAACATCCCTTCTTCTTGCTCGGAGCATGGCTGAGGAGCCGGGTGCCATTCTCTCCCTACATACCTATAAAACACGCACGTAATATTATTATTACAAACTCAAAAATAAATATTATACTTAAAAATACATCTTATACAATTTTAATGAAATATTAAAATTGTATTATGTATTTTGCGTGGTTTTAAAATTGTTAAATTTCATTATTCTATAATAAACTATATATTTTTTTAAATATTTAACAATAAAATTTACTATCTGTTCAACAAGGAACAATGGGCAGATATGAAAATTAGAAAAAGAACTTTATTTATTAACAGCTTTGTCCATTTTCTGTTTTTAAAAGAACAATGAAGATAGATTTGTTACACAGATTATTATCATGAAAAGGTGTCTCCCGAGGGAGATACCTTTTGAAAAAATAATAAAACACTGTTCACAGGTTGATATATTACAATAATATAATGATACTAAATTTAAAACAAACAATAATAAGTTATTTAACAAATAAATCTATCGTAGGCCTCTATAGCCTTCGAATTACACCATTGTTGTCCAATAAATTCATTGCCTAATATTTTTTGCTGTATTCAAGCCGTTTTCGCATTCATACTAAAATTTAAAATTAATTTTTTAACTGTTGATTAGTTAACTAAGTTCTTCTAAGGCAATCCATGTCGGCTCTGCAGGAGCTGGAGCAGAGACTTGGATTTACTTAATTTTATATAATCCAAATTTAATTAAACTTAATAAAAAGAAATACTTATTAAAATCATTAAAAAATATGAATAATATATCCAGTCGATCAAAAAGTAAAATCTATTTCTGTTAACTTTTTATATTTTATAAGTTATTTGAGATGGGTTAGACAGATTTAGAAGCCTTTTAGCAACTTTTTTATTGGTTAAGTGAGGCATTTTATAATTGCGTGACGTTTACTACACGAGAAAAAATTAAATAAAAAAATTTTATGAATTAAAAATTGCCCATAACAGACAGGTGGAGTGTCAAATTATTTCACTCAATCTGTTCGTTGCAGGGCTAAAATAAATAGTTCTGTTTCTTATCACATGGTCAGTCAATTAAATGACTGAATCATTTAAGAACAGAAGAGGTAGAGGTGTAAAAGACACTAATCAGAGTTATCTTCTCTGAAAGTAATGAATTTCATTGTACAGCCAGACCCTGTGGTGAATGAAGTGAAGTTGTCATTTACAGAGTGGAAAATATGTGCTTTTCAGAGGGCCCGGCATGCTGATAAGCGTACTTTTCCACTCAGTGAGGAAGGCAATGGTAAACCACCTCATTCCTCGTTTTACTTAGTAAAACCTCTAGAGGTTCAAACCAGCCTTTCGGCTGTTGACCTAAACAACAACGAATTAAAAATTGCAATAATTTCAAATGTTTTCATTATTTATTTATGTATGACAATCAATTAAAACTTGGTAAGTGTGAGCCCTGCTCATCTGACACCCGGTTGCATCGGACCCCAAAAGGGTCTATCACAACCGACGTGTTTAGATTTTTATCTCTTTTAAAATAATCAATTAATAAGGATAATCAATGATCATTTAACATTAAAAAAACAAAAAATAATAAAAAGTAAAAAAATAAAAATTTAATTAGTTCGGGATTGAACTCACGACTCTTGTACGATGATATCAAAAGTAAAATTTCAACTGACGTCTTAACGCGCAGAGCTACTGAACAGGTATCAATATACGCAAAGTTTTTCTTATTTAAGTACCGGGCTATATCGAAATAGAATAACATTTTGTCTTTCTGTCAATAATAATTAAATTATTAGGTAGGTATTGAAATTTTTTGTAGATTCATTTGTATTCTGTGTCCAAACGACTAGAGCAATAAAAGTAAGATTACACCCTTATAATAAGATTAATGTTGACAGTACATTATCTAACGTTAATTTCCCTGTACGTCTAATTTGTTGGGAAACACGGTATATTGTATGCATATTTACTGGTTGTCCAAAAATGCACAGTTGTAAATAAAAACAAATAAAGTGAAAAGAACTTTTCAGATTGAGAGGTCTTTGTGAATGTGGGTATTTGTCATTAGCATGCCCCGCGTGGCTTCGCACGTGAAACATTTGTAGGGGCTGATCATTTTCTTTTTAAATAAATATGTAACAACAATTTTGTAGCTGCTAGATCGCTGTAAAATCCAACGTACAAACTTAACATTCAGCAAAACCAAAAAGTTGTTAGAACACTAGACTGGCTGCATACTTCCATGTGAAAGGTCATAGGTTCGATTCCTGACTAGGGTCATGAATTGTTACACGTTTAACACATAGTAGTCCCTAATGACCGAAGTATTATTTTTTTAACAAATAAAAAAATTAACAAAAGGTTTTTAAAATCACGACTGTTTCTTAGGTAACAAAAAAATAATATAATTTCATTTAAATATTTTATTTTGACTGATGAACACGAACGTTAAATGTAATTGCAATATTTTATAATTTTATAAACTTTTGGAAAGAATTTCACAATCTATGAAAATATGTCTACAGTTTCATTCTTAAATAGAATCTTGTTATGAGGATGACATCATTTCTCTGGCCTGGTTTAACCTGGTTTGGTCAACCCTAGTCTTAGATTTCCATACCGGCCATCTGCCATCAAACTGCCATCCAATGCCAAGAAGAACGAAGAGGACTCCAATATGGAGTCATTGGAGAGAAGAGTGCGAGGTCAAGAGAGAAGAGGGAGGAAATATTAGTACTAGTGTTGACAATCATCCTGTGGTTTTATTCCAGGAGGGGGATGATGTTACCTTCAGCAAGATTATAACAAACAATAAGCTAAATTATAAATTGGACGAAGTGAAAATAAAAAAAATCTGGTGTGAAACACTCACACAACTTTCTCTTGCCAATGCAAATAATTAACAATAAACCTAACATTAGAAATAAATAAAAAAACTAACCTCAATAAACATAACCTAATTTTAATCATATATGAAAGACGCAAAATGAAAATTAACCTCAGTTTGGCTTAAAAATACGGAAAATCGCTCTTTCATGCTAAACTAGGCTCTGTAAAGAAAAATGCTCTAAATAAAAGTCGTAGATCTTTTTATTTCCTATAAATTTTACTATATACATTTTTGTTGTAAAATGCATACTATTGCTGAATTCTTAAAAAAATCGATTTTTCACGTTTTCGTGAGAAAAAAACAGAAAATCGCTAATTACCGCTAAACTAAGCGTTATTTAAAAAAAAGTTTGAAATAAAAGTTGTAGGATTTTAAATTCTCTACATTTCTTATTATATAAATTTTTGAGCTAAAATGCATATTACAGCCGTAATCTTAGAAAAAAAAACAATTTCTTTACGTGAAACCAGCCTCACCAAGAATTTCAGCAAACATGGCGCCTACTCTATCTTGTAGAGCATAAAAAATTTAGTAAACCAGGCAATTTTTAAAAAAATCGTAGGATCAGTTTTTGAGAAAATCGCAAAAAAGCATAAAATTACACGGATAAACTACTAGTGTACTTCCGGTTGACCGATTTTGATGAAAATGTTCGTGTCGGGTCAGGTAGTGGTATGTAACTTAAGTTTCAAGTTCGTACGATGTTCCGTTCTTAAGATATTCTGTTCAACAAACACACAGACCAATCGCTAAAAACATGTTTTCTCGATTCAGGTTTGAAAACGTATAGATCTGGTGAAAACTCGATTTCAAAAAATTGACGTGAAAACAATACTTTCCTTCCTTTATACTCATACAGGCAAGAGAAAGTAAAAAAATTCTTCCTACAGAATTTAATACGGCAGGGAAGATTTTTTTTTTCTTATATCTATCTTGATTTTCTAAACATTTGCAAGAGTTGTAAAGCAACATTGAGCAAAACCAAAAAGTTGTTAGAACACCAGACTGGCTGCATACTGCCATGTGAAAGATCATAGGTTCGAATCCTGACTAGGGTCATGAATTGTTACACGTTTAACACAGTCATAGTAGTCACTAATGACCGAAGTATTATTTTTTTTAACAAATAAAAAAATTAACAAAGGGTTTTTAAAATCACGTCTGTTTCTTAGGTAACAAAAAATATTTCATTTAAATATTTTATTTTGACTGATGAACACGAATGTTAAATGTTATTGCAATATTTTGTAATTTTATAAAATTTTGGAAAGGATTTTACAATCTATAAAAAATATATCTACAACTTCATTCTTAAATAGATCTTGTTATGAGGATAACATCATTTCTCTGGCCTGGTTTAATCTGGTTTGGTCAACCCTAGTCTCATATTTCCAAACCGGCCATCTGCCATCAAACTGCCATCCAATGCCAAGAAGAACGAAGAGGACTCCAGGATGGACGCATTGGAGAGAAGAGTGCGAGGTCACGAGAGAAGAGGGTGGAAATATTAGTACTAGTGTTGACAATCATCCAGTGGTTTTATTCCAGGAGGGGGATGATGTTACCTTCTAGCAAGATTATGTTACCTTCTTATCAATTTATTATCATTTGTAAAAAAATTATCGCAATTTTGTAAAAAAATTTTCGATGTGGGTATTCTTTAATTTATCAATTTAAATTTACTCGCCTAAGTGACGAATAAAATGCATGTTCTGATTGTCAGTGGCAACTGTCTTTAATAAAATAATAGTACTGTAAGGAGTTGCACATAACAGGCAGGTGGAGTGTTAAATTATTTGCACTCGATTTGCTTGTTCCAGGGCTAAAAAAATTTAGTTCTGTTTTTATCACATGATAAGCCAAACATATGACTGAAGTATTTAAGAACAGAAGAGGTACAAGTGTGAAAGATACTTGTCAGAGTTATCTCCTTTGAGAGTAATGCGGTTTCGTTTTTATGGTAGTGTGTCAGTGATTCTCGGTAGTGTCTTTGATTGAAATTTTTGAATTTTGTTAAGGTTTAATTTTTTGCACTTCCGTACAGTTAAATTGATCGGTCGCATTAATGTTTATTGTAGTGTTAGCTTGTCCTTCAGTAAAAATTTGGGTCGTTTGTTGAGAAATGTGTTTAATAATTTTAAAGGAGAATGTAGGTGGAGTATTTTCATTTTTATGTGGTGTGCCCATGTTAAGCGCCGATCAAGTTAGACGCCGAGTTACTTGGTCTTGTTATCTAGTGGTGTTGGAATGTTTTATTGGAATTTAAGCCTATATACCGCTTTAAGAAAAATCAAGCTATGTGTACCATTTCATAACTTAAATAGCCAAAATTCAATTTAATCAAGTACTCCAATATTAAAATTGATTGGTTTTACATTAGATTGCTCAAGATTTATAAAAAAATTTACGAATTTTTCCATCCACAATATATTAGAATTATTTCATAATAAAATTTATTATTGTATAAATCATTTTATTCGGAGAAATTTATATATATGTGCATTTTTCTTTTTCTTTTTTTAATTTTAAGGGTTTACTTCACTCAATAATAACACAATAAAAATACGTCGTGTGTTGCGTGTATTCTAGCACTGTAAGGTTTCATTCACGTAACTTATTAAAAATAAAACGTATTTTTCTTAACTGCTAAAAATCATGACAGTTATAAACGCAGTTCTTAATATTATGCGTTGCCTTTTTATTGTCCATTTTAACTTTTGTATGAAATTTAATAGTTATACCACATTTTATTCTCATAACTCTGAAATGGCTCACGGTTTTATGGTTAAATTTTATTATTTATTACTTTTTTTATTTAAATTTTAGCCTCATATAAAATATTTTTTTATTTTTCTTACAGTTTAAAATATTAAGGTAAATAATAAGTTTCTATTATTCATTGTAGGCTTCCGGGCAAGTTCTATCAGTCAGATGGTAGATCGGTGTTTTTTTTTTATTTGTTAAGTAACACTAGTTGAGCAAGCGTTTCTCTATGGTGATCCGTTGCCACCCTCACGTAAACACTTACCATTGCTTGTCCCTGTACATGTCTCAAGCATCCCTACTCCCATCAAAGATGTAGAATCTTCTTCTTCTTCTTCTTCAGCTTTTCCCTTCCTCAGGGGTCGCTGTTCCTTATTCTTCTTCTCCACTCTCTCCGATCCACCACATCCTCCTCGCTCAGGCCCTTCTCCCTCAGGTCGTCCGCCACGGCGTCTCTCCATCTTCTCCGGGGTCTCCCCCTCCCTCTCACCCCATCCACCACCAATCTATCCACAACCCTCCCCACATACTCCTCCTCCCTACGCATCAAATGTCCATACCACTGAGTCTTCGTTCCTGAACCTTCTTGTACACTTCTATCACACCCACAGACTCCCATCAAAGATGTAGAATAGTCAGCAATAAAGTTGGATGTTTCTTTTTTCCTTTATTTGTTATTTAATTTCAAAATAATATTAAATAATAAAGTGAAATTTTATCTAAATTTACTCAAGGAAGTAATGGAATAATGTTGTTTAAGTCAACAGCCGCAAAGCTGGTTTGAACCTCTAGAGGTTTTACTAAGTAAAAACGAGGAGTGAGGTGGTTTACTATTGCCTCCCTCACTGAGTTGAAAGAGTATGCTTATCAGCATGCTAGGCCCTCCGAACAGCACCCACTTTCCATCCTGTAAATAACACCTTCACTTCATTCACCACACGGTCTTGCTGTATAATGAAATTTATTATTTTCATAAGAGATAGCTCTAACTAGTTTTTTTACACCTCTACCTCTTCTGTTCTTAAATAGTTCAGTCATATAATTGGCTGACCACGTGAAAAAAAGAGAATTATTTCTTGTAGCCCTGGAATCAACAGATCGAGTGCAATTAATTTAACACTCCACCTTCCCGTTATGGGCAAAATTAAATAATATACGAGGGTAGGCTGATAACTTATGCACACATGCTTGTAGAACGCAAACAAAGTAAACTTTAGAAGGGCGCCTGGTGGCATTTGAAAGTACTATTTCTTCTCTATACGCTTGCACAGTTTGAAAACGTTGCGTTCATCCAGTTTGTTTTAAGTAGTGAAAGTATGGTGTCGTGTTCTGGTGCTGTGTCAACGCGAGTAAAAAAACGTGCTGTTATTGAATTTATCGCGACGAAGGAGACGACTTTTTTGACTATTGTGACGGGAGACGAGTCATTGGTTCATCATTACGACCCCAAAGAGAAAAGGCAGAGCGCTGAATATCGTCATCCACATTCTCCCAATGTTAAAAAGTTCAGAACACAACCATCCGCAAAAACAATTCTTTTGACTGTTTTGGGATGCTCGTCGAGTTTAGGTGACTGATTACCTGGAACGAGGAGGAACGGTAAATTCTACTCAGTACATACAGACTCTAAAACACCTCCGACGTCGAGTTTATCTTGTTAGAGACAGCCTGGCGCCAATAATCTTGCAACATGACAGTGCTCGTCCACACACTTCGCGTGCAACTGAAGAGGCTCTGAGAAACCTGAAGTTTCAACCAATTTTACACCCTCCGTATTCTCCCGACCTTGCGCCTTGCGATTTTTATTTTTTTCCTCTACTGAAGAGAGACCTTAAGGGTAATCATTACAGCTCGGACAATGAGGTGAAGGCAGCTATTGCGTCCTGGGTTCGAGGAAAGTCGGAAGAATTTTTCAGTGACGGAATGAAAAAACTTGTTAAACGTTGGGAGAAATGTGTAATGCTTAACGGTGACTATATTGAAAAATAAATAGATAATTTGGTAGGTTAAGATTTGTACTTTAATTTGTTATTTACCCCATCTTGCTATTTCTTTTTGTTCGTCTTCTACAAGCATGTGTGCATTACTTATCAGCCTACCCTCGTATGTTTAAATTAAATAAATAAGTACGATGTTCCGTTCTTCAGATAGTCTGTTCACACACACACACACGCACGCACGCACGCACGCACGCACACACACACACACACACACACACACACACACACACACACACACACACACACACACACACACACACACACACATCAGACCAATCGCTAAAAAAACATGTTTTTTGGGTTCAGGGGGTCTGAAAACGTGTAGATCCGGTGAAAACTCGGATTTCGAAAAATCGACTTGAAAACAATACTTCCTCCGTATGTATTCGTATAGACAAGAGAAAGTAAAAATTAAACGGTCTGGAAAACGATGCAAAAATGTTCAAAATTATTTTTCAAAAATCAGAGCCGGGTTTATATAAAGTTTTTAAAACTATCTGCAATCTTTATACAACAACTTTATGGAAATGGTAAAAATTTAATTTATGAATAAAAAGAAAAATAGTAGATTCGTTTGTCCTAAAAAAGTTGTGAAAATTCTAATAAATTTTATTTCTTAATGACGGTTTAAATAAAGAAAACGCGTTAAAATCGAAGCTTTATAAAAAATTGTTTACTGAACAACTCTTCGAGATTGTAAATCATAGAATTGTTTTATTGAACTTCAAATGTAAATTACTAATGCATAAATATAGGAACTGCGGCCCCTACTGAAACGTAAAAACAAAAATATGCCAATTCATTCCGCACGATGTGCACTTTGGCATTTAAACTTTATTGTACTCTTAGTTTATTTAAACATTTTTATGGTCCATGAAATGTAATTTTAGTGAATAACAATTTTTATTGGTAATAAATGTTGTTCACACTTAATTAACTTGTTATAGGTTATGTATTATTTTCATTGACATTAAATTATTTAGTTTTTCTTAAGAAGTTACTTATCTACAAACGTATTCACAATGACGTTTATATTAATGTAGCTCATTTGTTTAAAAAACCACCTGCATTTTTTAAAGAGTTGGTATTAAAAATCCCTTTCATAAAACGACGAGTCTCATGGCTAACGACAATTTTTAAAGAAGCTTACCTATGGCAAAATCATTAATGATTTCTGTATCTACTTTTAAAGAGAAATCGAATAACACTCTTTTTGTTTCCAAATTCCGACTTTGATTTCGCCACTCCAGCGCCGCTTACGTGTCTCGGCATCAGAGGGGTAGGTGGATCAGAATTCATAAGTGGATCAGAAATTGTGGCAAAGTGCGTGCGTTGCGCTCCCGCACTAGATGAAGTTTGAAGTTTCAAAATTTGAAATTTGAAGCTTTTAAAGTTTTAGGTTAATGTTTAAAGTTCAAAATCTCAACTTTGAATGTTGAGGTTTGAATGTATGATACCTTGAGTTTTTTCGTTTTCTCATGCGACCTGAAAATTTTTGGTTTACCAAATTTTTTATGTATTTTTTCTTACTAAATATAATGCAGTTAAAAAATTATTTGTAGTCCGAAAATTTTTAAAAAAAATTGGGTAGCAATCCTCATAGGACCTCTATCTAAAATTTAATTAATTCTCCATGACTCTATGGGTATGTGTAACGTTTTGTCAATAAACATTTGCCAAAAAAAACCGTTGTGAATGTGTAAAGAAAGCCCTAAAAGCCGAGATGCAGCCAGTATATTAGTACACACTAACTGCTCGTACTCGCTTCGCTTTGTCAACTAAAACTGTTGTACCTACAATAAAAGCGTAACTAAATAAATAGCGGACCTCCCCATCGGCTTCACACGGGTGATGGGCTACAAAAAATTTTAAATAAGTAACTTTGTTTCTGCTGAAAACAGTTTTATTCCAAATTAAAAACCCCAAAAAAATTTCACGGTTAAAATGCTAACAATATTTATTATACCTCCCATACACAACATTATTTTTTCTCGGTAGTGTCTCTTCGTTCAGTTTTATAATAAAAAGTATTTTTCAAGTTGATATAGTAAGCCCTGACGTACGGTTTGAAACTGAAATTTTTAAGTTTTCTAGGTCTAGGAATTCACTGGTAAATCTGTCAATTCGATAACTTTAACGGTTATGGAATTACCTAATATGTTTTTGATTTTCGGGTCGGATTTACTGACAGAAACAAATATTTGGGAACTTTTAGAAAAATTATATGCCATTAGCTTGCAAACGACATCAAAATCTTTAAATTGGGGCCGGTACAAATCCAGAAATAGCTATCACAACAAAACATTTTACCATTTTATATAGAAGTATATATAGATGATAAAATCTATGATAGTAAATGGGGTGTTTAAAAAAGGACACAACTCGTTTTTAGTTGACATGAATGTACAGTACTGTAAAAATATTACATTTATGAAATATTTGTCATAATTTTATGCAACAATATTTAAATTACAATGAAACGTACCATTAATAACTTTAATGGATATAATCATTAATAGATATTTAAAATGATTTCCTGTAATCCGAATGCAGATTCGTACGTTTCTTAACATTTGTAGTTACTTTTCGTAGTGTTTGCTCATTATTGTTAGAAATCTCACGTTTAATGTTCGCATTTAAATCTTCAAGTAAATGAGGATTATTTTAAAAAAGTCTTTTATTAAATACTTCCACCAGAAAAAGTCTCCTGGTAAGAATAAACTTTCATCTTTCTAAAACGACATCGTTGACACAATAGAGACAATTAGATACTGGAAAAAGTCCTTTCATGAGATGACTGGTGGCAATTTTTAAAAAGGCTAACCGTTGACTTATAGCAAAAACCATTAGTGAATTCTGTATCTAATCATCAAGAGGAATCGAATGACACTTTTCGTTTCCAAACTGACCTTTGGTTTCCTGATTTCCGGTTTCGGGCCACTTCCGGTCGAAACGGAAATTTCAAACACAATGATTTCTGTATTTACTTTATCTGTGTTATCTACTGTATTAACAATCGATGACACTATTTTGTTTCCAAATTCCGACTTTGATTTCTTGACTTCCGGTTTTAGGCAACTTCCGGTCGTAACCGGAATTTCAAACACAATGATTTCTGTATCTACTATTAAATAACAATCGATGACACTATTTTTTTCCAAATTTCGACTCTGATTTCTTGACTTCCGGTTTTGGATTACTACCGGTCAAAAACGGAACATTAAACCCAATGATTTCTTTATTTACTCTTCATGAGGAATCGAATGACACTATTTTTGTTCCCAAATTCTGACTATGATTTCTTGACATCCAATTTTGAAAATTTCCCGTCGAAACCGGCCCTTCAAACCGAATCCAGGTCACTAACTATGTGTAGATTACGAATTCGAAACCGTTTTTTGCTATCTTTTGTAGGTTCTTACATTTGGGTGTGACGGATGGACAAGGAAAATGGTAGAAGACAATTTGAAAAATTGCCACCAATAACAATGGTGCGAAAGAACATTTCATTTGCTGCAAGGTGCTACTCTCGAATGCAGTGTTACCAACTGACATATAAGGAGACATAAAATTTACGTATGCGTTACTTCCACCTTATATTTGTTACGGTTGCATCCTTTTTAAACACCCGTTATTACAAAATATTTTTCCCAGAAAAGTGAAAGGAAATTCCCAAAAAGTTTTTAGTCTAGTGAATTTAATAACTTCTACAAGACAAAGTGAAAGAAAATAAAAAATCGAAAAGAAAAATCCATAAAATGTATATGAGAGGGTGTAATAAAGTTAAACTTAATATTAAATCGAGTGAAGTGCAATACTGTGCTTGGAAAGGATGTAATTAAGATGGTGCGTAGGATATTTGCAGGAGGTAAACAAAAGCACTTCCTGTAGTACAGCTTCAGGAAGAAGTACGCTATTATTGCAGACATTAAATTTTGTGAAACTTGATTGTTAAAGTGCTGTGTTTTTATTCAGTATAAAGATAAATTTATTGCCTACGTGCTATGTTTCCTACGTTTAAAATTTGTAATTATATTAGTTTTAATAACATTAATTAAAATGTAATATATGTTTAAATATAAAAAAACATTACTCAATTAAATTAAACTTATTATGATATCTAAAATAATATTTCGAAATTTCTTTAAAGATGGCCTGAAAATCTTTTAAGTTGCATCAACTGCTTTGGTTATTAGCAACTACAGTATTATAGGTAGTTACAGTTAAGAATTATTGGGTTTTAACGTGTAATAATTCCAGACCCTAGTTGAGAATCGATTCGCAACTTTCCGCTTTGCAGTATGCAGAGCAGTCACAGTAACCACTGAGTTAAAACCCATAAATCATGTATCGTAATTCATAACCACTGATAACCAAAGCTGTTGATGTAACTTTTATTTATTTTTAAATTTAAAAATACAACTACCTAATTAACTAAAAAATTACAACATCAAGTTAGTTTTACAAACAATTAACCTACTTTTACTATATAAATACATACATTGACTACTTAGTAATTAGATACATGAGTTAAAATAAATTATAATATAATAATAGTATTAGTCAACATACATTTCATGATATACCTACCCTACCCTATTCGGTATGTAAACCATGTTTTTATTTTTATAAAAGCTCAACCACTCGATTTTTTTAATAAAAATATAAGTAATGTTAGTTTACTCATGTTGTTAAAATTATCAGGCGAAAAGCTGATTTAAACCTCTAGAGGCTTTACTAAGTAAAACGAAGAGTTAGGTGGTTTACAATTGCCTTCCTCACTGAGGGGAAAAGTACTTATCAGCATGCCAGGCTCTCTGAAAAGCATCTACTTTCCACCCTGCAAATGACAACTTCACTTCATTCACCACAATGTCTGACTGTATAGGGGAGACCGGGTCAGGTTGATACATTTTTTATATTTTTATTTATTAAATTTTTGTTTTTCATTATACAAACTAACGGAAAATTGTATGTGATACTACAAAAATTTTCCCATCTAATAACCTTTTCAGTGCCTATGTTGATGTAACTTTGCCGGCAGGAAAAAATATTTTTTTAAGCAAGTCAAAATGTATCAACTTTCCCCAGCGTGGGGGAAGTTGATACACGAATGGGTCAAGTTGATACTCCTATGAGTAAGTTGTTACGGCGAGGTAAAAGGTTATAAAATAAGTTCAGCCACATAAAAATTCAATTTTGACAATTTTAATTTACCCAAATTTGTTGTATATTAGACTAAATTACAGTACATTAGCGAAAATTAGGCTACTGAAGTACAAAATATGATATTTATTAGACCTATTATATTATCAAAATTTTAAAACTCTAATCACTAAATTAAGAAAATTTGATTTAATTTTTTTAAAAAATGACAAATTAAACACGTTTAAAATTTAAATTTATAAAGAAAATGATTGTAAATTATTAGGTATTTTTACGAGAAAAAGATTCTTGTATTTTATTTCTTATCTCCTTAGTCTGAGTCCGAAATACTAAGATCTGATAGGCAGTTGATGCACGTGTAAGCTGGACGGTCTTCTCCACATTCTATATGAGCCCATTTTTTGCAAGAAATGCACTGAATCCAGTCTTGACCCGGCTTAGATTCGGAATATCTTTCCAAACAAATTATACATAATTCATCTTCTTCTTCTGAATCAGACTCTACTTCTTCGCTTTGTTTTTTAATTCTTAATGTTTTCTTTTTCTCCAATTTAGTTCTGTCAATATTCTCTATTTCTTTGGTATTTTTCCTTATGTTGCCGACATCTTTACTTTTATTTTGAAATAATTTCTGCTTTATTTTGGCTTCTTTCATGGATTTCTTCAACTCTCGTACCATTGCGTCTTCTTGGATTTTGTTTTTTACCGGTGTGTCAGTCAAAATTGAGGATTTCATGGGTTGTCTGCCCTTTCTACTGCTTTTACGTTCTCCGGCCTTTGGAAGTGGACGAATCTGCTCTGGCTTCACAATTGATGGAGAAGCTCCATGAGAAGTAGAAGCAATTGGCTCTTCTGTTGAATTAACAACGGTGGGTTCAATTGCTTCTGATGATGAAGGGCCATCTGGAGGATCCGTTCTGGTTTCAGGAGCAGAAGTTCCAGAGCCAAGTGCGCGGTCGGTAACGAAGCTGGACAAAAAATCTTCATCTGTAAAGATATTTGGATTGTACGGCATTACCCCAGTTGCTTTGAAACCCGCTACAATGTTTTTTGGTGTCATCGCGTTGGAAAATGCACTGTTGACCAGACTAGGAATGTTATATATAGTAATTGTCTTCCCAGGATTGCTCGTCAACCAGTTGTCAGCAGCTGCAAAGTAAAATTTCTTGAATGGCCCATAAACTGACCGGTCTAGAGGTTGTAGGCGATGTGACGTGTGGGGAGGAAACGATAACATAACTATTCCTTTGTCTTTACAAAAATTTAATACATTAATTGAAAGATGTGACTCATGATTGTCAAGTAAAAGGAGGCAGGGGTGTTCGGGTGTAGACTTTACATGACTATGAAAATGTTTTATAAAAATTAAAAATGAAGAACCTGTCATCCAGCCCGACGGATGCGAATTCCCAATAGAACCAGATGGTCCTCCTTGAATGAAATGGTCTTTGTAAAACACCCGTGGAAAAATGAAAAGGGGAGGAACGAAGTTACCTATTGCACTGATTGCAGTGGCAATCGTAACTGTTTGTCCTCTCTCAGCGGAAGTTGTTTTGCTGACTTGTCGCACTCCTTTTTCAGCTACGATTTTACCAGGGCGTTGAACAGTCTGCACACCAGTTTCGTCTACATTCCAGACATCTTTACTTGCAAATCGATGCTTGTCTAGTACAGTCTTGAGGTTTTCGAAAAATGATGACACATTATGCCTGTTAAAGCTTGTGGCACGACCAAGACTTGTTGCTTCAGGCTCCCGCAGAGAAAGATTGGAGTGCCTTTTCAGAAATCCAGTAAACCAATCTGACGTAGCTATTTTTGAATTAAGCCAAGTATCAGGTACTTTAACTTTATTTGCCAATGCCAATTCGTACGCAAGCTGTTTAATATTTTTGGGTGTCAAGCCATAATAAATCTTAGAAGAAAGAACAATGTATTGGTTCAGTTCTTTTTCTAAATCGTCATTTAATATTTGTCGATTCTTGGCATAACCCATGTGTATATCCACAGGTGCGACCGTGTTTTGGTGTTTTTCTTTCTTCTTTTTATACCTATGAAGCGTCATTTTGTCGATTTCAAACGTTCTTGCAGCTTCTCGTAAAGATAATCTGCCATTGTTTATTTCAGCATACGCTCTTTCAAAATGTTCAATAGGTATTTCTCCCCGGTGAGTCTTTTTCTTGTAGTTCCGTGGCATTTCTGAAATAAAGTCACGGATAAACACGGATTAAAACATGTGAGTTAAGTTGATATACCGTATCAACCTTACCCAATTGTAGCGTATCAACTTGACCCAAACGACGCCATTGTACAAATTGTAAAACCACGTGAAATACAAAAAAGAAACAGTTAATTAAAGTACTGTATATGCTTACCTTGTCCTCAACGAACTCCGTGGTATCTTTATATTTGTTGCAAGAGAACTTTAACTATCACTATGATAGTTCAAAGAAAACACACAAAAATTACTTTTGTTATAGCAAAACACGTTTTAAGCAGTAAATCACGAACAACTAAACCTGTTCTTTCTTAACTCACGTGGTAACTGGTTAGTTACCACTAGGTTCTGTTCCCACTTTCTTGCTTCTTGGCGCATGCGCATTTAGAAATTATGGAGACTGTATCAACTCTACCCTGTATCAACTTGACCCGGTCTCCCCTAATGAATTTCATTACTCTCAGAAGAGATAACTCTGACTATGTGATAAGAAACATAATTAGTTTTTGTAGCCCTAGAACTAGCAGATTGAGTGTAAATACTTTAACACTCCACCTGCCTGTTATGATCAAATGTTTACTCATTCTATATCTAATTTAACGATTATAATCTATCAAATAATTTAATACATTTTTAAACTGTTTTACGAAAGCAGATGGAAAAATAATAGGGCCTACTGCATTTAAACAGCAAGCAAAACTTAAATTTTTTAAACACTTTATTTATAATCTTTAGCAGTTAATATATAGAATAATTTTGTTTAACCGACAATTTAAAAATGAAAAAAATATGATTGCTCATATCTCCTGAAAATTAACTATAATGTGATAAAAAAATTATAGATATTAATTAAAACAATATAACCGCATTCTTTAAGTTTAAAAAGCATATTATTTATTAATAATGTACATTGCATTAAAATTTACAATGTAACTGCATTGCTAGTGTTAGTTGTAACTTGTAATTTATGATTAAGACAGTAATAGTAATAGTTCAAGAAGAAAAATAATGCCGGTAGTAGGATTGCGTGTGGAAGTTAACAGACAAACAATTTTACTAGCCTGCTCGTAAAGTTTACAGGACCTTACAAAATTTAAATGTATTACGAGTATAAACTATTTTGGAAAAGTTTACAGTGAATTGTATTTCTATTTCAGGAAATCTCCATCCAATTCTGTTGAAGAGTAAAGTGACAATTTACATCCTTCAGGAGGATTTTTAACATAACAAATCATTACAGGTACGTTATTTTTACTTACGATTTTCTCTTCCTGCATGAACCTATAAATCATTTTTCCGTTTATTTTCGGAGGCGCAATAAACCTCGTTATTTTGAACAAATTCCGACCAAAACTTGTCCGAATAATTGAAAATCCAAAATACATAACATTGTTAATTAACCCAGATTTCTGTTTACGTAGAAGACCGATTGTAGAAAATGTAAAACCTTTTATACTTTGTGGTTTGTACGCGTATTTACTAACGTTGTAAGAAATTTACCTTCATTAGTTTATAGTTATTGTTAGTGTTTTATATTATTAAAGTTTTAAAAAGTACGCGTTTTCATATGTTGTGGGAACTTTCATACAGTACCGTTCAAGAAATTTCCATCACGTTATAAAACCACGAACTAAAAACATCACACGTTTTTGTTAACTGCTGCTGTAAGTGTAGCAACAACAGCTGTTTGTGCAAATTCCCAATTCTATGAATCTGGATATTCATTTGTTCTTTAAATTTAATTTTTATAGATTCTAAGAGTTATAAGTTTAAACGATATCAAATGAATTTAACAAAACAGAAGACTAGATATTTTCAGTAAAATAATAGTTAGGTGATAGGCCTAATTACTATAAATCTGTAATTGAATTATAATTTATATACGTATATAGCCAGAACTACATTAAATAGTTCTGTTTCTTATTACATGTCTAGCCAATTATATGACTGGAGGATTTAAGAACATACTAGGTAGAGGTGTAAAAGACACTAGTCAGAATTATCTCCTCGAGAGTAATGAATTTCATTTTACACCAGACCCTGTGGTGAATAAACTGAAGGTGTCATTTGCAAGGTGGAAAGTAGATGCTTTTCACAGGGCCTAGGATGCTGATAAGCATACTTCTCCTTTTTTTGAAGAAGGCAAATGTAAACTACCTCACTCCTCGTTTTACTTAAAAAAAGCCTCTAGCGCTTTAAATTAGCCTTTCAGCTAATGACCAAAATAACATATTAGCTAAATATTTTATTAGTTATCTTGATATAATCCTTTTTTTCTTGTAATTTTTAAATAATGTATACAGTGAAGTTGAAAAGATATATTAAAACTTTTCTGTATTTTAATGACTTTAATAATGGTCAGTAGTTTCCTTTTGTGAATTTATTTCTTCATAAAAACCATTTCTTTCGGTTTATTTTTTTAATATTTTATACCTTTGTACATTGTGTTGGGTTAATATAAAAGAATATAATATATTCCGGAATATAATTTTGGGTTACAAACTCACTGTTTAATGGTGCAATTGGGAACACTTGAGCCTTTCTCAGTTAACTCAATTTTGAGGCGGCAGCGGCCGGTTTTTAGTAAGGAGTAAATATGTAACTTATATTTGGCTTGCTCGTAAAATTCATCCATTCATTAGGACGGTAAATTAATGTTGCCTTTGATATTGAACTTTATTCATCTTAATTGTGAGAATATATGAAAATTTTGTTCATTAAATTCATTTTTTATATTTTAATTTTAATTAATTAAACATTCATATTTTAATTTTCTTCGTAAAAAACAACGTTGGTGGCCTTCTTAAAACACTTTATCTCAACTTCCTGTTTATATTTTATTGTTATTATAGAGATCATAAATATAGAAATATTTTACATAAAATTGCATAAAAATCAATTCATTTTTCATGTTCAGCTACTTTGCACTGTATAATATAATGCAGCGTTAAGGATATATTTGTACGGCGGAACTACTTCAAAAGAAATTTTTAATATACTTTAAACTAACTGAATTTAAATTACTAGTGCATCCGTTTTGATTTTTTCCTTATGACTTAAAAGTTATCATTCTTAATACAATGTTATATGTAGACCAACAAGCTAGGAAATGTAGTTGGTTTACGTTTATTTTAAATTAATTCTGTAATTTGAATTGACCTAAAAAATAATTTAGCGGAAGAAATTACGTAAAATTTTATTTGTTTATATAGGTAGGCAATAATGTCTACTTTATAGAACATGAAATTTCATGTCGCTTTATCATAAAATAGTTAAAAAGTCAAATTAATCATCAAAATTTATAAATTATGTCACGACAACTCATTCATTTTGCTCGCTTTAATTTAAAGTTTGGATTAAAAAATATGCTATAAATTTTGTAGATAGCGTATTTTTTTACCGTGGTTTTCTCATAGTCGCATACTAATTATTACGGTTGAAAAGTAACATTGTTATTGTAAACTGTGGAATTAAATCTTACGAAAGGTTTGGTAAAATATTATATTCAAATTGTACTGCTTTTCAGATACAAAACATGAAATTCAAAATAAAACTATTATTTTATCATTTGTATAAAATATGATAAATCATATTGATATATTATTTTCCAAATACCATTATTGGTGATAATATTAAAAAATTTGTCATCTATCATTTTGTTTAGCCCGTCCGTCCATCACACACAGATGTCGGAAACTACAAAAGATAGCAAAAAACGGTTTTCGGATTCGTAATTTACACAAAAAGTTAGTGGGCTTAAATTAGGTTAGAAGTTCCGGTTTTAACCGAAGTGGCCCAAAACCGGCATTTACAGACAGACCCTGTGGGGATAAAGTGAAGTTTCATTTCCAGTGTGGAAAGTAGATGTTTTTTTAGAGAGCCTGGTATGATAAGCATACTTTTCCACGCGGTGAGGAAGGCAATTGTAAACCACCTCGTTTTACTTAGTAAAACCTGTAGAGGTTCGAACCAGCCTTTCGGCTGATGAACAACAAAATCACAGGATATAACTTTTTAAATTCATCGTTATTTCCAATCTTTAGTTTTACCTAATTACCAATGGTTTTTTATTTTTAAGAATTAATTGTTAGAGGAATAAAATATAAACTTGTCTACAAAATTAACGTATCATTAAAAAAATGTATGTTTTTAGAGCGATTTTCTAACATAACTAGTCTATATTAAAATCTTTAGATAAATACTTTTATATTAAGCTACATTTACTTTCTCTCAAAAAGGTTCACTATCCCCATGTGAAAATAATAATGACGATTCTAAATCTGAATTCTTTTAAAAGATCTAACCTAAAAATATTCATTCCATTCCTTATTTCTTCTTTTATATTTTTGGAATGGTACCAAGAACTTTAAAAGTGAAAGTGTGTAATTTATTGTTTGACTACATGTTAGATGAAAAAGTTTCTGATTAAAGTTTCTGATTAAACTTTCTGAACTTTATTGTAGTAATTATTACTAAATGATTATACCAATTTTTATAGTGTAACATTTTACACGTTGCATAATTACCTTCAGGTTTTTACTTTGTATTATATTTCTCAAATACTTTATCGAAAAATTTCATATCCTTTAATGTGAGCACTGCGTCAGTACATGAATGAACGTCTCTACGAAAGCCCATTTGTTCTTCTATTAAATAATCCACAATCACCCATAACCGTTGTTCAGTATGCTAGCATATAATTTGTAAGCATTCTTTAGAAGACTAATGCCATAGTAACTCTCAGGTTGTGGTCTTGCCGTTTTTTGTGTACTGACATAACCTTTGACGTGGCCCATGCTGTAGATAAAGGTATTTCATGCCCCTTCCAATACACATTATACAGTATCAACAACTTAATGTAGAAAAATACCTCCATACTTGGTTTGCTTCATGTTCATTCCATCGATACCACTAACTTTTCTGTTTTTCGACTCTTTTATCGCCAACTGAAGCCCTCTAGGATCATTTCGTTGCCGTCACAGTCAACACAATCCACTACTTCGGTATCTGGGCTTGTTTCTTCATAATTAAACTATACGCCCGAGTTAAATGTTCAGTCACTTTGTGAATGATTAAGAATATACAAGAAAAACTGGTCCAACCATTTACTTCGCATGCCAACATACAGACTTCCTCTCCGAGCATGGAAATATAAATCTGCAGAGAAGCAAAGCTTAGGAAGACCTAAAAAGAGATGTACGCCAGAATAGGCCACTGAACCTAACCCTTGACAGATGATAATGATAATGTAATATCCTTAAATAGTTCTGTACTAAAAATTATTTATGAAATAGAATTAAAATAATTTATGCGGATGAAAAAATAAATTCTGTAAGTTTTTACGTTAATTTATAAGTTTATTTTAAGTCGCATCAATAGGTTATTGGGTTGTAACGTGTAACTATTTTTCAAACTATAGCTAGGAATCGAACTCGGTACGTTCCGCTTTGCAGCCTATTGCACTAAAGAGACAATCAAACATTTCTTATAAAGAAAATATAAATAAAGTACTTTTGTTAGTAATTTGTTTTTAGTTAAGGGTGTATCGGGTGGGTGTATAAAAAGTTTTAATATTTAAGTACAACTAAATAATTACCCTTGAAGTACTAGTTGAAGTGTCATTATGAAACTATAACCTCAGTAAATTCAACAAGGGTGAGCGTATGGTTAAATTACTCTGACTGCCTCCGTTTGCCACACTATTATTTTGAACTTCTTTGGAATAGGCCTACTAATATGTCTAAAAACATCAGATATTATTTCATAAATTTGTGAATTTAGTAATGGTTACCTGGCTTTTGATATTAAGTAGTGATGTTTGAAGTACCAAACTTATATTTTTATACACAAACAACCATTTTAAGTCAAAGACAAAATATACTCGATTACAATTAATTATTACTCTTTTACAAATCCTGCAAATTTTTTTATGGTTATAATAAATAAGTCGGTAGCCGCCTCCGTAGCATAGTGGTAGCGCTCTAGCCTACAACACGGGGGTCCTGGGTTCGATTCCCGTCTAGGGTCTGGAAATTTTCACAAGTTAAAACCCACCAGGTTGGTCTAGAGGTAAAGTCCTCGCCGTGAGTCAGCTATTTAGCAGCTGATTTTTGGAGACAAAGGTTCCTGGTTCAAATCCTAGTAAAGGTAAATTTACTTTTATACGGATTTGAATACTAGACAGTGGTTACTGGTGTACCTTGATGGTTTGAGTTCAATTAACCATATTCTCTTAGGAACGGTCGGCCTGGGTCTGTACAAGACTACACTTCATTTACACGTCGTACACATCATCCTCATCTCATTGGGTCATGGGGTTGCTTCTTGTTGTTTAGGTCAACAGCCGAAATGTTGGTTTGAACCTGTAGAGGTTTTACTGAGTAAAAACGAGGAGTAAGGTTGGTACTAATGCCTTTCTCACTGAGTTGAAAGAGTATGCTTATCAGCATGCCAGGCCCTCTGCAAAGCACCCACTTTCTACTCTGCAAACGACATCTTCACTTCATTCACCACAGGATCTGGTTGTATAGAAATGATTCAGTCATTTAATTGGCTGACCATGTGATAAGAAACAGAACTATTTATTTCAGCCCTGCAACCAACAGATCGAATGCAATTAATTTAACACGTCACCTGCCCGTTATGGACATCCCTATAGAGTTGTTTATTGTTCTGAATTGAACAGATTGCAACGTACGCACATTAGAGATAAAAATCCACAGTAGTCTCTAACAACAGAGTTGTTGATGCGACTTAAAAAACTTAATTAAAAATTAAATAGATAAGTTTGTTATAAAACATATTTAATTTCTGGGACAATCCCGGATTATTCTGAAAATATCTTATTATCAATATTGACATTAAAATCAAAGTTATGTGAAAGTTATTTTCACAATGAAAAATGCACTGAATTTCATTTAATATTCTATAATGTTTTTTTTATAGTTAAATTGCTCATTAATGGAAACCGGATAAATTTTGTGTATATTTCCGTAACTCCACTAATTTTTAGATAAAAAAATTTCAGACAAAGAAATCAATGCAGAAAAAGATAATTAACCTTTTATTCGGTATAACATTCAAATTTTTCGTTTGATAGTTTCTGGAATAGAATTTTTCAAGCATAATGATCTCTCGTAATAAGGAAATGAGAATCTTCACAATATTATTAGCTACTTGATTTTCAGCATATATCTCTACATAACCAGGATTATAATTTTAGTCTTTTTATAAAACAACATCAATTTACGCTTTAGATGTTGACATAAATTATTTAAAATATATTTTTTGCTAACGAAAATACTGTACCTTACAATAATTTTACTCTGAATGTTTTTCTAACCTTCAGTGTATTTCGCTAGTCAAATAGTTAGAGGTCACTTAAACTACATTATGGTTGTTCTCAACACTTTTGAAGTTTAAATAAAATTTAAGAGCAAGTATCTAATGATTTTGTTGATAACTTTGTTAAAAAGCAACTTTTATTAATATTTAATACTATTAAAATTAAATATAACATTTTTGTAGTTATAAGGTGTTTGGGAAAAAATTTTAAATAAATTAAATATTTATAGAATCAAATAATTTTAACACTTAAACGACATTTATCTCTAAACTCTACATAAAAAGTGCATGCTAATAAAAATACATTGGATACAACATTAAATAAAGTAAGTTTAGATTTTAAAGAAGTGTTATTGAAATTAACAATTATTAACGACATCGATAACAACAATAAAATGATCATTAAATAAGTACTTACAAATATATTTAAAATAAAGCATGTTGGTAATGTTTGAGCCACGTTAACGTCGTTGGTGGTGACCAGAATGGTTTGTTTCTACAACGTTTTCGATTTTGAAACGCCTCCAACAACCGACAGTTGAACACATCTGTCCTATGTATCACAGTTTAACAGTTACAAAAATCTTAATAGTACTGTAGAAAAGTGTACAACATGGAACAGGCTATTGCGGTTACTATTTGGCACCTCCCTCAAATATCTTCATTACATATGGCGACAAACATAAACACCACAAAAAGAAACCTTGTTTTAATTAAAGAATCTTATACTTTGATCAAAAAATTAACACGAATGGTGTTTCATTGAGAATTTTATCATTAACTACGTTACCGTCGAAGATAAGATACTAATATCATGAATTAAAGACACTTAAATGAATCATTGATCAATTAATTTAATCATTCGAAGTATAAACCTATAATTAAAATACTTATAAAATTAATTTATATGAAAACAAAATTATATGAATCACAAAAGACGTCCTTGAACTCAACATTTATAAAAAAAAAACTGGTGTGAAACACTCACACAACTTTCTCTTACCAATGCAAATAATTAACAATATAAACTAACATTAGTAAAAAAACATTAGAAATAAACAAAAAACTAACCTCAATAAACATAACCTAATTTTAATCATAGTGAAAGACGCAAAATGAAAATCAACCTCAGTTTGGCTTAAAAATACGGAAAATCACTCTTTCACGCTAAACTCAGTAGAGAAAAATGCTTTAAATAAAAGTTGTAGATCGTTATAATTTTCTATAAATTTGATTATATACACTTTTGTCGTAAATTGCATACTAAGGCCGAAATTTAAAAAAAAATCGATTTTTCACGCGTTTTCGTGAGAAACAGAAAATCGCTAATTACCGCTAAATTAAGCGTTATACAAATGATTGAAATAAAAGTTGTAGGATTTAAATTTCTCTATAACTTTTATTATATAAATATTTTGCGCTAAAATGCATATTAAAGCCGTAATCTTAAAAAAACAATTTTTTTATGTGAAAACAGCCTCATCAAGAATTTCAGCAAACATGGCGCCTACCTTATCTTGTAGAGCATAAAAAATTGACTAAACCAGGCGATTTTTAAAAAAAATCGTAGAATCCATCTGTGAGAAAATCGCAAAAAAGTAAAAAATTACAGGAATAAACTACTACTTCCGGTTGACCGATTTTGGTGAAAATGTTCGTGTCGGGTCCTCTAGTGGTATGTAACTTAAGTTTCAAGTTCGTACGATGTTCCGTTCTTGAGATATTCTGCACACACACACACACACACACACACACACACACACACACACACACACACACACACACACACACACACCAATCGCTAAAAACATGTTTTTTGGGTTCAGGGGGTCTGAAAACGTGTTGATCCGGTGAAAACTCGATTTCGAAAAATCGGCATGCAAACAATACTTTCCTTCCTATGTATTCATATAGGCAAGAGAAAGTAAAAATTAACACGAATGGTGTTTCATTGGTAATTTTATCATTAACTACGTTACCGTCGAAGGTAAGATACTAATATCATGAATTAAAGACACTTAATGAATCATTGACCAATTAATTTAATCATTCAAAATTTAAACCTATAAATAAAATACTTGTAAAATTAATTTATATGAAATACAATCACAAAAGACGTTCTTGAACTCAACATTTATAAAATTAGTTCAAATGTATCTAAAATTAGTTAGTAGAAAGTTAATATTAATTTCAGTAACAATTGTTGGGCGAGCAACTTTGTATGATGTCCATTTGACATCAGCCACAAGTGAAACAATTCCATTAACCCTTTCAGTACTAACGTTCGGATAACAGGACGTCGATATATTTTGCGTAGCATAACATCCGGTTTACCGAATCTCCGTAAGTTATGCATAAAGTGCTTAATGTCCGGATAACCGAATATTTCCAAAAACCTTTTAAACAAAAATTAATGGAATGATGTATTTTGAAACCGCCTCCATGGCGTAGTGACTAGTGGGCTTGCCTACAAAGCTCTACAAGATACGGTAGGTGACATGTCTGCTGAAATTCTTGGGGAGGCTGTTCTGTCGTAGAAAAAATGTTATTTTTAAGATTGCGACCTTAATATGCATTTTTGCGCAAAAACGTATATAATAAACGTTGCAGAAAATTTAAAAACCTACAGCTTTTATTTAAAACATTTTTTTGAATAATGAGCGGTAGTTCTTTTTTTCATGAAAATCTGCAAAAATGTTTTTTAAGATTTCAGCCTTAGTATGCAATTTACGACAAAAAAAGTATAATCAAATTTATAGATTTGAAATTAAAAGATATACAACTTTTGTTCGTAGAATTTTTCTCTACAGAGCCTTGTTTACCGTGAAAGAGTTATTTTCCGTATTATTAAGCCAAACTGATAATGGTTTTCATTTTGCATTATTTACTCATGATTCAAATAAGGTTATTTTTTTTAGGTTAATTAAAAATTTGAGCTTATTAAAAATTCATTAGAAAGAACTTTTTCAAATTGTAGTCCGATTCACAAAAGAAAACACCTGCGTTTAAACAGCAATATCTTTTGAACTGTTGTATGTAAAAACAATTACGATACATCTAATTAAAACTTGTTTTATTGTTGGTTACATGACGTAATTAACATTTTTGGAAATAAATAGTGTATTAAACATAACGAATTACGCATAAAAAGTACCTTGGTTTTAACCGCTTTTCCAGTATACGCAACTTCAAGGTACTTACTATTACTTTGTTCTCGCGTACTTTAAAATGCATACAAAGTATTATGTATGTTAATGTAATCCTGTAACCAACAATAAAACGAGCTTTAATTTCATGTTTTTACATACAGCGGTTCAAAAGATATTGTTTTTTAAAGACAGGTGTTTTCTTTGTGAATCGGACAATAGTGATTAGGTAGGATGTGATTACTGATGTTTGTAACGGAATTGTTTATGCTATGACGCATAAGATTTTAATTCATCACATAATTCCAGATAATTAGTTTAATAATTATTATTGAAAGGCTCACGATTGGGTCTGTAATTGACTTTGATTGGATAGCTCATCAATATCATTTGATTAGTAGCAATTTCCCTTTCATTTCAAACTATAACAACAAACACACTAATTGACCATAGATTGATTATCCCGATTATTCTGTTGAACATTACATAACTTAAATTCTGAATAGTAATGACAGCTCAAAATAATGCAATTATTTTAATGCATTTAAACTTTGGTAATTAACTATATACGAGGAGTGGCTTTTAAATAACGAGACTGACATTGTAAAAAATGTTATTTTCATTTTATACATTATCATATATTGTCACCTTCAATATACACTCCTTCTCTATCCCTACAATGCTCCATGCGAATTTTCCATTGTTGGAAACAGTACTGGAAGTCATCTTCTGTCAGCTCCTTCAGGACACGTGCCGCTTTCTCTTTTACAGCTTCCACAGACTCAAATCTTGTCCCTTTTAATGCAGATTTCACCTTAGTTATCTTAGTTAGATACCACTGCTGGACCCGACACGAACATTTTCATCAAAATCGGTCAAACGGAAGTAGTAGTTTATACGTGTCATTTTTCACTTCTTTGCGATTTTCTCAAAAACGGCTCCTACGATATTTTTAAAAATCGCCTCATTTATTAAACATTTTATGCTCTACAAGATAGGGTAGGCGCCATGACTGCTGAAGTTCTTGGGGAAGCTGTTTTTTTCGTAAAAAAAATTGTTTTCTTAAGATTGTGACTTCAATATGCATTTTAGCGCAAAAATGTATATAATTAAAGTTGTAGAAAATTGAAATCCTACAACTTTTATTTCACAAATTTTTATGCATGACGCTTATTTTAGCGGTAATTACCGATTTTCTGTTTCTTTTTCACGAAAACGTGTAAAAAAAATAGATTCTTTACGATTTCAGCCTTAGTATGCATTTTACGAAAAAAGTGTATATAATCAAATTTATAGAAAATAAAATGATCTACAACTTTTATTTAAAGCATTTTTCTCTACATAGCCTAGTTTAGCGTGAAAGAGTGATTTTCCTTATTTTTAAGCCAAACTGAAGTTGATTTTCATTTTGCGTCTTTCACTCATGATTAAAATTAGGTAATGTTTATTGGGGTTAGCTTTTTTGTTTATTTCTAATGTTTTATTACTAATGTTAGGTTATATTGTTAATTATTTGCATTGGCAAGAGAAAGTTGTGCGAGTGTTTCACACCAGATTTTTTGTAACTAATGAATCGCGCTAAGTTCAATCACAATTTTTATACATTTATGTTTTGGCGTGCTGCACGGTTCCATCGGATAGAGTATAATTAATATTACGTGGGGATAAAATTATATCCAGTGGCATTTGATGTTGAAGAACAATATTTTTCAAAATGTTTTGTCTTGCTGATCTAGATTTTATTCTATGATCGTAGGTGATCACCGAGTATTTTACACTTACAGTTTTGAACAGAAATAACGAAAATAATTCAGAACTTAATAATACGAAACTTTAAGAATCGATCTCATTATTTTCACGTTTCTAATCGATTTAATAAACCTTTTTGCCTCTATTACCGTGTTATTACTTACAGTGATAACTTTTCTTATAATTTTATTTTACCGTCTTTCTTCATGGCTTTATCAAGTAATGCAAAACAAGATTTTCTGCAGGTTTCCTCCGTTTGTAGAGGACGATTATGATAACATGTTTAATATTTGAAACTTAAGAAAGTTTCAGTTCTAAAATTATATTGTAAATTATTTTAAAATTTATCATAGGATATTTATAAACTGTATTTAATTTTTTTTATTAAAAGTATATTGGAAATTTAATTTAATAAATTATATAAATTGAAATTTTATACTTAAATATGTTCTTATATAAAATATTAAAGAAAATTGTTTAAATTTTCAATGGTTCTTTAATTATCAAAAACAAAGGTTGTGCACCAACTCAGTATAGATATTTTTAAATAAAATTTAGTAAAATTATATACAAATTGCATTGATCAATCAAATTATAATGAATTTATTTTAAAGGATATTTATAACTTGAGTTTTGAACAAATGTTTATTTTATAAAAACACTATATGTCTAAAATAATGATATAATTATTAAATAAAAATATTGCAATAATGTAATATGTTTTTACATTTAATAATGTAAAATATGTTTTTAGTAGACTAGTAATCTATTTTATTTTAATATTGTAGGTATAAAAAAGTAAATTCTAACTAACAGGGATTTAAATTCAACATGTTTTTTATCCAAAATATTTAAACCAAATTTAATACTCTGAGAGGATTACTTCTGAATTAATTAATTATTAACAAATCGAGTTTATAAAACATTTGGTAAATTCACAAGTTTAATTGTTATTTTCGATCAATATCGGTAAAACTGTGTGAAAAAAACAGATACTAATTATAGTTAGTGTTAATCTATTACAAATTTGCTGTTTTTTTCCTTTTCTAAAAGTACGCAATATAAAAAAGTGAGAGGTAAATAGACAAGCTATCTGAAACAAATTCATCCTAATTTTGATTACAACAGATCTAGTCTGCCCAAAAATTATTTTTTTAATACACAATTGCTTATTGATTCCTCAACTACTGTAGGGACAAATCTTTTAAATCCATTTTAATGGGTGGTGATTTTTAAAATTGTAATATATCATTCTGTTTTGTATAGTAACGAACAGTTTTCGGATTCGTAATCTACAAAAAAAAGTAAGTGGGTCTAAATTGGGTTTGAAGGTCCAGTTTGACCGAAGTAGCCCAAACCCGGAAGTCAAAAGAAATAAAAGTGTAAATTTGGATACAAAAATAGTCCCATTTGATTCCACTTAAAGAGTAGATAAGAGTACAGATATAATTGAGTTTGGAGTTCCGGTTTCAACTACAAGTGGCCCAAAACTGGAAGTCTAGAAATCGAGGTCGAACTGTTGAAACAAAAATGTTTCTTGTTGCAACAAAAATGTCATTCGATTCCCCTTAAAGAGTAGGCACAGAAATCATTGAGTTTGAAGTCCCGGTTTCGACTGGAAGTGTTCCTAAAACGGAAGTCAAGAAATAAAAGTCAAAATTTTGAAACGAAGGGTGTCATTCGATTCCTCTTAAAAAGTAGATACAGAAATCATTGAGTTTGAAGTCCCGGTTTCGACTGGAAGTGTACCTAAACCGGATGTCAAGAAATAAAAGTCGAAATTTTGAAACAAAGGGTGTCACGTGATTCATCTTAAAGAGTAGATAGAGAAATCACTAATGTTTTTTTTCATATGTCAAAGCTCTTTTAAATTACCATTAGCCATGAGACGCGTCGTCACATGTACGGGAGTTTGTTCAAGATTACAATAATTATAAATTGTACTAAATACATCTACAAAATATCAATTTGTAATAAAATTGATATATACAGGGCGTTAAGACATTTGTTGTAGTTAAGTAATAACTGTACTAGTTTTATTAAGTCCTATTTGTCATAACTCTCTGTTGAATTTATGCAGCTTATAATCTGGCAAAGATAAATTTATGTTTAGTAAATAACATCACAATTTTATGCACTACCAAAGGACGATCACAATAATAAATTCACCAAAACCAAACCATTACACAAAAATTATTATAAATTCAAAATACAATATCTACAGATTCTGTTCTACTTTTAAAATGTAATACGATTCATATTAAATGATTTCGAGCGGGATATTTTTTTATCTACTTTTTCTACGTGCAATATTGCTAGAGCCTGTACTATTTTTTCATGAAAATTATTTTTAAAATTTGTCATATTTTTGCATCTTAAAATGTGTAAAACTTCTTTAGTTTATGTTGATTATAAGTAATTTTTAGTAAATTAATATAATTAGATGAAAGTTTGAACACTACTCTCATTGTAGAACATTAGTACCAAAATTGGTTAATAGTGTTTTAATTATTTATTTATTAGTTTATCCTCGTTAATGTATTCTTAATATGAATGGCTAAAAGTTTTTCAGATTATGACTGGGAAGTGTTTTCATACAGAAAATTTTATATTTTAATAAACAGCTGTTCTTAAAATAGGAGGAGTTCGGTTATAATACGTATTTGATTATTTTATAACCTCAAAAATGGACAAAATTTTTCAATGAAAATATTTTGATTTCTCCTTCCCTTCTTTTGTATTTTAGTAACCGTTGATTTTTTAAATTAGTTTTATCATGAATCTGTCCATGATTTTAACTTTTCTAGTATTGTTAAGTAACACCGGTTGGAAATGCTACTTCATATAATCACCAACTGGCATCCACTCGTGAATTTCCAGTTTAAATTAATGTCATCTTTGCGTTAGAAATCCAGAAAAAAGCACCGATCAATAAAGGGTGGCTAACAATACAGTTTACAGTTCCCGATAACATACAAGCAAAACAAATGCTTCATTCCAGGAAGCACCGAAATTTAATTTAGGTGAGATTTTTATTGTGTTTTTCTTTTTACCGTAATCGATATGTTCTTATACTATCTGTTCGACTGGACTCAGATGCTACAGGTAGTTATAAATAAAAAAAATAATAAACCTTTATTGTCACGCAGAATGACGTAAATTGCAAAATTTAGAATAAGGATTGGGAAGGTTATGCTACTGCACAAAAGGAAGTTAAATATGATTAAACTTTGATTTAATAATAGTTGAATTTCCGTCTGTACGGTTGTTTTCATTATAATTATAGTAAATATACAAGTGTTTAATATACATAACAGGCAGGTGGAGAGTTAAATTATTTGGACTCGATCTGCTAGTTCCAGGTCTACAAAATAAAAGTTTTGTTTCTTATCACATGGTCAGTCAAAATTAGATGACTGAATTTAAGCATTTAAGAACATTTTCTGCATTTAAGAACAGAAGAGGTAGAGGTGTAAAATACACTAGTTAATAGTTATCTCCTGTCAGAGTAATGAATTCATTATACAGCCAGACCCTGTGATGAATGAAGGAGGAAAGCGTTAGTAAATCACCTCTCTCCTCGTTTTACTTAGTAAAGTCTCTAGAAGTTCTAAGCAGCCTTTTGGCTAATAACCTAAACAATTACAAGACAGCCCAAGGTAGATTATCGGATTAGTGGTTTAAGGACGTTTAAAAGAATATAAAAATCTGAAATACACCGAGAAAATATAATGGACTGGATCAAATTCAGAAAACTGATTATTAACTTTAAGGGTTTCTGTAAAGAACAAAAGTATAACACCAAATGGACAGAAGAAAGGAGAAAGGGCTACAGTGTATGAATGCTGAGAATATGGGCCGCAAAAAGAAATTCCAGAAATACATAAAAATACTTTACGTGGTCTGAAACGATCATATATGAATATGTTAACTGAATTATTTGTAAGCTCATTTTAGAAAATTCTTTGTACATAATTCAAATATAAATGGTACATAGTTTGTAATTAATAGAACATGGTTTTAATGTACTAGATTTTATAATTACGAAGTGATCTTGGCTTACATATTTAACAAAAATATGAATCTTACATTCGGGAGAACTCAGCTGTAAGTTTGAAAGGAACGTTTTAAAAATTAAAATTATAAGACGGCTTGTTTACGTCGAATGATGTGGTGTGTTTAGTGGAGGCCTTTATAGTACGTGCAAAATGTTCATAGCTAAAAATGTTCTTCAGTATAGAAGTAGGCTACTCTATTTGTATATGTAAGGAGTGCCAAGCTTTCGGTCATCAACATCTGAATAATTTATGTACATTTTGTTATTTTTAACGCATGGTGAGATATAAATTATAAAATTTCATATGCTATAGCGATAAAAGTTAACTCTATCTAAAAACCTTTATAGTCATATAAAAATTAGAACTTTGAGAATAAACTTTGGGTTGGTAAACTAGACCAGTTTCGTCATGAATTATTACAGAAAATGTAAATTCAATTTTATATCGTTCCTTTATATCGTAATTTATTCCGAGACTATTAATTAAGAAAAGTTAATTGAACGAAACTACGCTGGGAAAGGAGAATGGACCGATGTTGAATTATTTTTTAACACAAATTGGCAAATTTCTAATAAATTTGAAAACTTAAAAATTTATGTAATTCAGAGTCATTGAAAAATTTCAACAAGTTTCAGCACAATTTACAGGGCAAAAGAAAGTAAAAAGACGCTTAAAAGCCTACAAATACACACGTGTTGCAGAGTGTTGAGATGAGAATATTAAGGTCAGTCGCTGGCTGCACCAGATCAGATAGAAGAAGGTGTGTGGACATTAGAGGTGAACTGAATCTTCAGCCTCTAATTGATAGATTTATGAAATGGAGAGAGAGGTATAGTCATCATATAAAGCGTACGGATATAGCAAGAATTCCCCACCTGATTAAAGAATACGTTTGATAGAAAAAGTATGGGACGGCCGGTGAAACGTCGAAGGACCAATTCCAAGAAGAAAGAACTTAAACGTTTCGTAAGCGAGTTATGATTATTAGAATACACAGAACTATTTCAACTCAACCAATTTTAAGTCTTAATGAGTTAAATTGGTAATTTCATATGGTTTATAACCTAACAATTTTAAATTTGATTTCATTAGGATTGTTTAGAAGTTTTTTTTTGAAAAAGTAGAACATGTGTACGCGTATATATACGTGCACGTTTTCTTTAAAAGTCAGAAGTCTCGCTTAAACGTAATTAAATATGAAGATCGGTTGGAATCCGTCCACAGAATATTTTGACGGTAAAAATACTTTCTTAATCTTACAGGAAAAAAATCATTAATGCACTAAACATTTTTTCTATAGTCGTTTGCACGTTCAGTTAACACAACGGAGCAGTATAGGACAATGTATTTCTTATGGGACTTTCACTAGTAGCACGTACACAAACATCGGCTTTATAGATCAATCAATGCCATCATAACCAATAACATTCCCCTCCTCCATACCCCATCCACAACAAACCTTAATAATAATGTTGAGTACTATATGACTATTAATTAATAATTAAAACTATAAGTTTATACTTAACTTCATATGTGGATTCCAAATGTGAAATATTTTTTTCGATATTTTTACTGGGAAAGATTTTTTTAGATTTGTACTAACCGATTGCGTCATTTGTTTACATTTATCACGCAGTGTTTAGAAAGTTTAGCGAGGGAATGTATAGAAGGCATCAGTAAGTCTGCAGTAAAGTAGATAAGATATTCATTTTAACCTCTCTAATAAATGAAAATGTTTTTACAGTTTTTTTTTAATTTTTTACAGTTCATTAAACATTCTACGAAATACATTTTTTTCTGTCAAGCAAAACTTGAATTGTAGTTCTATCTTAAAAAATACGTTTTCTACAGAGGTTTAAAAATGTTATTTATATACGCATCCAGATGCCTTTAATTGATGTTTTTAGTTGTGCTAATAGCAGTGACGATTCCCATAAGAATCATTGTGTCAACTGAACGTGGAAACGACTATAGTTTAAATAGAGCTCGATGAAAACAAAACTCTTTGGAGCGTATTTGGTTCCAACAATAGCAGATGGAAGAAGGAGACCTAGAAGCACAAAAGATCTTTGAGATGTTTTCCGGAAAATTTATAAAATACAGAGAAGTATTCTACGGACACTTAATGAAAATAAATTCAAAGATTTTCCAAGAAAATCATTGATTATTTTAATGACAGAACCAAAACTGTTAATAATTGGCTTATGAAAGTGAAGAATGATATTCAGGAAATTTTCTTGAGTTACGTGTAAACACCTGAAGATGTAAGAAAAAATCATTCAGGATAAAAATGAAGAAGTTCAGAAGTTTTCATGATAATAAAATTGAATGTCCAAAATCTATAATAATATGGAGTGGTGATCGTAAAAACAATCACACAGCTAAATAATGAAAAAAGAAATTTTAGAAAAGAACCAATAACAGTAAAGTATTTTTCTTGGTCCTTAGTTGGTCGGAATGAAAAAATAATAATGAAAATCAAAATGTTTAATAAAGGGGATATAAATTTTGTTTTACTGACAAAACTATTGTTAATATTCAAAATCAAACCGTGTTAATGTAGTACTATGTGTTAATAAATTTTAATGCGCATGTCTTAAAACCAATTGTTTACCTGTCTGCTAGTCATCTTTGTGTTCTAATTCCGCTTCACTTATCACTTTGTTAGAGTATTGAAATCTGTATTTTAGTGTTTTCTTTTATCTATCTAATATATATTTTTTGGAAACTACATCCTGTCAACAAAGATATCACAATTAATGCTTATTTATTTATTTATTATCTTATTTGTAAATGGAGTATATTATTATAATACTGTATTGTGTTGAAATACATTTTATGTTTTCTTTCATATCATGTAATATGGTTTTAGAATTTATCGTTTTACATTTTGATAAATAAATTTTGATGTCTTTGAAACTTTTCTACAGGTTTCCTAAAAAAACAACATTGCTGAATTTTCTAACAAAGGTATTTTATCATAAGGGTGTAAATAAACCATATATTTTTGGTTATTTAATACACAAAAAAATATATTTGTGTTCGGGGTACAACTAATACGAAAACAATGCTAACGTATTCCTTCTTTAAGACAAACACCTGAAGATCCTAGTAGATTTGCTGAAAGTGTTAAGAGTTTTTATTGAATGAATTGTAAAGGTGCAAGTCGAAAATTTATTAGTGATACTTCAATAGATTGTTCCTACGTAGTTGTTTTTTAAGTACATTTAGTTATACATGGTTTTCATCTCTACAAAAATGAACACTTCTTACTTTGTAAATTGATAGGTTGTATTGTTTGATCAATGCTAAAGTAATGAATTCAATAGGTAAGTAACCTATTGTTATTATTTTATCAGTGTCAAAAACCTTTTTTATAAATCCCTAATGTGTGTTCGTTGCAATTCGTTCAATTTAAGAACAATAAGCAACACCATGACCCAATGATGAGGATGTGTAAATGTATAAATGAGCGATATAATGTGTAGTGCTGTAAAAGATGTAGAGATGTATGATGTGCAAATGAGGTGTAGTCTTGTACAAACTGAGGCCGACCATTCCTGAGAGAGTATGATTAATTGAACCCCATCCATTAAAGTACAACAAAAACCACAATTTAGTATTCAAATCCGTATAAAATTAACTACCTTTACTAGGACTTCAACCATAGAACCTTTGTCTCATTCAAATCAGCTGTTAAACAGCTGACTCGCGGTGAAAAACTTCACCAAAAGACTAACCCTGTGTGTTATTAATAACTCTTTTTTTTATTCCTTAAATGTGTACGTTGCAATCTGTTCAATTCAGAACAATAAGCAACCCCATGACCCAATGAGATGAAGATAATATGTATGACGTGTAAATGAGGTGTTATCTAGTACAAACTGAGGCCGACCATTCCTGAGAAACTATGGTTAATTGAACCCCAACCATCAAAGTACACCAGTAACAATTGTCTAGTGTTGAAATCCGTATAAAATTAACTACCTTAGGATTTCAACCATGGAATATTCGTCTCAATCAAATCAGCTGTTCAACAGCTGACTCGTGGAAATAACTTTACCACTGGACTACAACAAATCTAAAAAAAGTATTTACATTCTTCAGTTTTGTTTTCTGCATTATATTTTTCCATTAAATACTAAAACTGAATCGTGACATGTGTTTTTGTTGTACTTTTCATAAATTGTGCAGATGGCTCTTTTTTCATTTACCTTTATTTTCCATTTTAATAAAGTATTGTGTTTAATTCTTTCATCAAAATCTTTAGTTTGCCTAGTTTTTACTTTTAGAAGCGTGGTTAAACAGTTCGATAACTGATTAGAACTTTAAAAGAACTGAAATTAATAAAAAAACATCATTTTAAATCTACGTTCCATACAAAAAGATACATTTTAAAGTTGTTATGCCTTTTCTTACAAAACTTATAACAAACTAACATACGTAGCGAATTATTAATACGATTTAGTTTTTAAAATCGATTACAAAATAAACAATATATTCTTTTAGTTCCTATCTAAATTATTTTAGGGGAAATACAATACATAAATTCATTACATCAAGTTAAAATTTTTAATGTAAAGGGGGAAAAATTGAATTTTTGGGACGGTTATAATCCGTTGATTGTTTATTCATATCTGCTCAAGAAATTTTAGTTTGTAAGCGAAAATCAGGTTAAAATTAATCAATTATTCAATGTATAATATATATTCTTACAATACTGAAATAACAATCAACATTTATGTTTGTGTAATGTAACTTTTATTATATAAACCGGAAGGAAAATTATAGCTCATCTGAATCTTTACTAAATGTATCTCAAGATGGAATAAAAGAAATTTCATATATTTTTCTACAATTTTTAAATGTTATTGTTTTTTTATACGGTATATCACATTAACACTATTATGTTATCTGATTCTTTGTTGAAGTTTGAGTATATTATAAAAAGAAATTATTCAAATTTTCACGAAAAATAAATGAATTCTAAATCGAATATTACAATATGATTTGTTTTTTTAAGAAGTTGAAGAGCTAAATGAATGAAGGTGTCTAAAAGTTTTTCAAAAATTAAGAAGAAAGTTTTTATTGGATAATTTTATTATGTAGATAACATAGAATGCTATATTTTTGCATTTAAGGAATTTAATGTTTTATAGTTGATAAAAGGTTTTACGATCACTTGACCTTTTTCCATCAGAATGCACTACAATCTCACAAACATGATTTTAGCATAATATTAATCTTCATTTCTTATAAAGTTTCTTATGAAAGATTTTTTTTTTGTTATATTGAAATACTTTAATCTATTATCTTAGGTTATAGTAAACAATACAAATGTTTTAGTGGATGAAGTTTATTTATGTATAAAAACATTATTGGAAAAGTGATATTGAAAGGTGAAGAGTAGAAAATCTTTAATTACATAATATAAATTTTCATAAAGGATAATTTGTTGCTACGAAAATTAAATAAATCAAAATATTCTTAAAAAGATTGGAGTCTTAGAACTTTGATCATATTTTTCTCAAAACTATATTTTTGTTAATTAATACCATCATTCATTAAGCTCTTAAATTTCTCATTAGCAATTTGTATATTAATCATAAGTTTGTTTAGTACACCTTTACTTTAAAAACGTTTAAAGCTTTGTTTATTAAAAGAAAAAAAATACGAAGTTGTTATCTTACTCTAAAGTTCAGCGGCCATTGGCCTTGCCGGATCAGTTTCTTCTGGCATAAGAAATTTAGTTAATACATCTTTATATTTTCACATTAATCTTTTAAAGTAAAAAAATAATTGAAATTTGTTTTTTAAAAGTAACACGTAATTAGTTTTAATCTGAATTTTTAAAGATATTTATCATAGGTACTATACTTAAATTCTAAAATATCCGAATCATTTATTTAAAATTTCACTTAATTAAAAAAACTTCAATATTTCTTTTAACTTTCAAATAAAATTTTCTAACTAGTAAGTATTATAATATTGTTATTATCGCGGTGTTGACAAGATGAAGAAAGTTATTGTTGTAGTATCGTGATGTTGAAGTAAAAACTTGTAGAACATGTTCGATGTATAAATTATTTAAGAAAAAACCAAATCCACGTTTTCACTAAAAAATAAAACGTAGCACAAGCACAAGTAAAATTTTCCAACAAATAAAAACAAATAGTCTACGCACAGAGTTTACGCACACTTATAGGAATGCAAGACAGTAATTCTCCCTTGGGGGACAGAAATAGTGGCACTGAACAGCGGCGGCAAGTAGCGTTGTCGGTAGAGTTTGTGGCGGGGGCCCTCTGTTGAGGATTCTCCATCTCCTCTCTTTCTCCTCCCATTTACTCTTTCTATTTATTCCCTCTTTACACAACTATCCATTTATCTTCCTTGCTCTTTACGGTATGTAAACATGAATGAAATAGAATAGTGCGCAACTCATGGCTCTTGCCAGAATTATCGCCACTTATTGGCCTAAACACACTCATACACATGTACACACCTTTTAAACAATAGATAACAACGTGTTATGTACTTTAACTATCTGGGTTACAAATTATCGCCAATTGGGACGTATTGACACATGTTGTTTGGCATCCGAAACCTGTAAATACATTACTTATCAGTTAGTCAACAATGTGAACTTCACTTAAAACACACACACGCACGCACACACACACACACACACACACACACACACACACACACACACACACACACACACATACACACACACACACACACACACACACACACACACACGTTAATTTTATCTCCCATTCCTCTCCTTATAATTTTGTGGAGAGTAATGAATCTTCAAATTTAAATAAATCCGCTTGTAATTAATACAAATTTTTTACTATATCATAACTCCGACTGTAAAACTACAATTACCCCGTTCTCATCATGGCATTGTAATTACAGTTCAGCCGTTCTTAGTTTGCTCCTACTGTCAACAAACCAAAGCCAGCCACTACAGGTGTGGCTATTAAATAACGAGACTGACGTTGTAAAAAGTTTTATTTTAATTTTATACATAATCCCTTATTGCCACCTTCAATATACACTTCTTCTCTATCCCTAAAACGCTCCATGCTAATTTTCCATTGTTGGAAACAGTGCTGGAAGTCATCTTCTGTCAGCTCATTTTCAGGACACGTGCCGCTCAAAAATGTTTGTACTGACACTTTGAACGCGATTTAAAGTGACCCAAATTTTTTTGGAAACGATAATAACATGTGATGAAACGTGGATTTTCACTTATTATCCGGAAACGAAGCGCTAATCCATGCACTGGAAGAGCCGAACTTCACCGAGAGTCAAAAAAACTCGAATGAGCAAGTCAAAATTTAAAGCAATGATGATTGTTTTTTTTTATATCCATGGAATTGTGTACCTTCACTGGGTTCCTGAACGTAAAACTATTAATCAATAGCACTACCTTGAGGTACTTTCTAAAGTACGCCAAAGAGTAAGGAAAAATGCCCCCGAAATGTGGAAGAACAAATCATGGGTTCTCCACCAAGACAATGCGCCAGCTCATTCCGCGTTATCTGTCAAGAGGTTTCAGCCAAGTACAGGATCTCAGTGTTAGAACATCCACCTTATTCACCAGATCTTGCACCATGTGACTTTTACCTGTTCCCTAAGGTGAAATCTGCATTAAAAGGGACAAGATTTGAGTCTGTGGAAACTGTAAAAGAGAAAGCGGCACGTGTCCTAAAGTACAAACATGGATCAATATGGGTTAATTAACTATACTTTCTGAGAAATGATCGGTCTGAATCTTTACAAGACTACATCTCATTTACAAATCATAATACCATCCTCATCTCATTGGGTCATGGGGTTGCTTATTGTTCTTAATTGAACAGATTGCAATGTTCACAAATTAGGAATAACAAAAAATAAGAAAAATTTAAGCATAACTATAAGGGAATCGCGCAAAATAAAAATCAACCTGTAGAACTTAAAAAACACGGAAAATTAGTAATTGCTTCTAAACTAGGCTTTGTAGAGTAAAATGTTTAAAATAACAGTTGTAGGTTTTTAAATTTTCTATAACGTTGATTGTATAACGTTGTCGTAAAATGCATACACAAAAACCGCAATCTTAAAAAATCCCACTTTTTACCGATTTCGATGAATAAAAAACAGAAAAATCACTTATTGCCGCTAAACTAAGCGTTGTACAGAAAAGTTTAAAATAAAAGTTGTATGTTTTATAAAGTTTTACAACTTCTATTATACACTTTTGCCCTAAAATGCATATTAAGGCTGCAATCTTAAAAATAATTTTTTCTTCGAGAGAACACCCTCTCCATGAATTTTAGCAGATATGGCATACCCTATCTTGTAGAGCATAAAAATTTAGTAAATATGGCGATTTTTAAAAAAATTTAAGAGCCGTTTGAGAAAATGTTCGTGCCGGGTCTTCTTGTGGTAGGTTACCTAAGTTAAATTCCTAGTTTCAGCTTCGGACGATATTCCGTTCTTGAGATATTTTGTTCACTCACACAGACAGATCAATTGCTAAAAACATGGTTTTTTGGGTTAACGGGGCCTGAAAACGTGTGTATCCGGTGAAAACTCGATTTCGAAAAATCGACATGAAGACAGTACTTTCCTTTATATATTCATATAGGGCAAGAGAAAGTAAAAACATTTTGCAATATAGATATCCCTATAGAAGTCCCTTTTTAAATTCAAGAAAAATTCCAGGGAACAGCGAAAAGAGAGAACAAATATTGTGGTTTTCAATAAAAGTAAAGTTTACGACAACAATTAAAAAAACATTAATCGACATCTGTTCTCTATCAATATTTTTCAATTAAATTATTATAATTTAGTTACTCTAGTGTCGACAAGATTAACGAGTCATCTTCAGCCAAAACGGTGTTAGTTAAGTAAATATTTTTAAGGATTTATTGTCGTCGTCATCATCATCATCATCATCATCATCATCATCATGAGGTTACGTGCCCTAAGGCAGATCCCTTGTACCGTGTGTGTCTCCAAATTGCTCTGTTTTCCGCCTGCATTTTAATTTCTTGATAGCTCAAACCCTTTCTTACACCAAACATTTTATTCTTCTATTGATATTTTCAACTTTGAATTAAACGTTCAACTCTCATTATTTGTACTAGTCAGTTAATTTTTCTACATCGAACAATCTATAAAATTAATCTTCTCTTCCATTCTTCATAATACTTCTACATTTTTCACTCTTTTTGTTGTTTAGGTCATCAGCCGAAAGGCTGGTTTGAACCTGTAGAGGCTTTACTAAGTAAAGCGAGGAAAAAGGGGTTTACCATGCCCTCCTCACCTAGTGGAAAAATAGCTCATCAGCATGCCAGGCCCACTGAAAAGCAACTACTTTCCACCTGCAAATGACCCCTTCACTACATTCACAACAGGGTCTGGCTGTACAATGAAATTCGTTACACCCAGAGGAGAAACTCTGACTAGTGTCTTTTACACCTCTACCTCTTCTGTTCTTAAATGCATCAGTCATATAATCGGCTGACCATGTGATAAGAAACAGAACTATTTTTTGGTCGCCCTGGAGCTATCAGATCAAGTGCAAATAATTTAACATTCCACCTGCTTGCTATGGGCATTTTACACTGTGTCATTTATTTAATTTTTTCTGCCTTCTTAAACGCAATTTTTTCCAAGATTATATTTTATAATTTGTTTTTACTAAAAATTTAATGTATGAAACTTCGAATAGGTTTAATATTTACAATACTCTCAAATTTTAATATAATATTTTTATATACACTATCGGCATTGAGACCAGTTTATGGCACGTTCGTTGTAAGCATCAACCCGATGTTTCTCTTTAAAGTAAATTTCTTTTAATAATATTGAATTAAAGTAAATTAGTTGGTTCTTTTATAGCGTTTTGCTAACCTCCCACAAGGGCACAGTGCTCCTTAAAAAATATCACAAATTATTGATAACCTAAATTTCAGAGGGGTTAAACAAAATCAATATGTGATTTTTATTAAATCGTATGGTTCGTTCAGACATGTTGTCGAGACACACAGACATTACCATTTTGTGTACAAATATATATTATAGTTTAAGAAATTTTATATTATAAATATGTTTTCTTAAGACGCAAACAAGGGGAAAAGTATAGAATAAAACAGAGAGATGAGACACTAAGATGAGATTGTCGCATGCCAAGAAGTTTACATTCCCTTCTGTGATGACCCAGAATAGAACAACTCCCTCCTAATATACAGGCACAGAGGGACAAATTTAAACTGCAGGAAACATCAACCACACATTCTAATTGACTTAATTTAAGTTAAAACTCCTATTAGGTTTTATCTTCTTCTTTCCTAATTTATTTTTATTATTATCGTATAATTTTAAATCCTAATAACCATCATTTCAACTTTCTTTCATCTAGAATTTTAATTTGAAACAAACACAAAGTTTCGAGGGAATAAAGTAGAAAATAATAATTCTGCTAAATCTTTGTACTTATTATTAATAATTTTGTATAAATTGATTTAGGTTTAATACTGTCTTTGAGACTTATAAAACATCCATATGGAGAATTATTTATTTTCAAGAATTTAATATTTTAATTAGGTCGATGTTGAACCTATTTTTAAAATGTAAATCGTTGAATTTTTTAAAATTTCTATCTTGTCATTGCCTACATCGTTTAATACTGAAGAAGACCAACCAACAATTAAATATTCCTTTAATATATTTTTTTTTTTTTGAGAAAACTGGGATATTAGCCTACGTAAAATTGATTATCGGAACACAGAAAGTCTTTTTCTTCAGATATTCGATTTTAAAATTTGATCTAATCAAGATTAAAATAGATTATAGTATGCATAATAAGTAATTTAAGGGTTCTTAGACGAGTGGATGACTGAAGAAGTATATAGAAATATCTTACCGGAAAAAGGGATAGGCTAGTGAGGGTATCTTAAGACATCCAGGTATTGCTTTATCAATAATGGAGGGTAATATTGAGGGAGTAAATTTTTGGGGGAGGCAAACGTTAGAATAATTAAAGCAAATTATAAAAGATGTAGGGTCTTGTAGGTATGTAGATATGAAACGACGTGTGCAATATAAAACAGTTTGAAGAACTGCATCAAACCTGTCAAGAGACTGTTGACAAAAAGAAGTAGGCTACACATAAACGAAATTTTCTGTACCAAAGAAAATTTAATAATGAAACCTTATCTAATTGAAATTCATTTGAAATGATTTATTTATTTATTTATCTATTTGAAATTCCAAATTTCTGGATAAAACCTTTCTACGGTTTATCTTCCGTTGTAATGTCCATATAACATCCGAATTTAGAAATTACGAATTTCAAATTAACATTAGATTAAATCATGGCACGCATAAATGAAGAGACTTTATTGATCATTACTTTCATTGGCAAGAGAAAGTCGTGTGAGTGTTTCACACCAGATTTTTCATTCTCAATTATTTCAACTGCTGACTGGCGACTACAAAGACGCTAAATCTTTTATACCTACGGTCTAATAGTTTACCAAACATTAAAGACCCTTCGCCACTATTATGGTACTATCTCGTAGAAGGAATCAAAATAAAAACAAACTTTTCTACTACGTTCCATTTCTTAGAATTCCTTTTCAAAACATACACAAAAAACAACTTATTCTTAAATAAACAATATTCTACATAAATTAAATAAACAATATTACATTAACCATTTTAGACTAATCTCGAACTGTGTTACATTATTCTATTTCATTAACTTGATTTCAAAAACTTCTACAGATTCTTGCTCCAGGATGTTTAAATTACAAAATATATGATTTTGTGTATAAAATTTTACGAAAATAAACTTGACTACTTAAAATTAATTTACATTTTCCTACTCCGTAGTTATTGTAAAACACTGGCCTAATTTTAGTACAAGATAAACTGCATTGTAAACTATCAATAGATTCAATGTTACATCAGTTTCAATGAAAACAAAAGATTCATGGCTAATGTTTTCTTCATTATGTATTTGTAAGCTGTGAATTAATTTGTAAATAACTTGGCAACGTGACAAAAATAGAGTACCTGATGAAAAACGAGTTAATAAAGAACGAGTTGTGTACTTTATTTCTGGAAAATATTGTAGTAATAAATATGGTATGTGCACAAACACACATCTTATAATATCATTAATATTTGGGTAATTATACCGATTATGTTGTTGGTTAGGTCATCAGTCAAAAGGCTAGTTTGAATCTCTAGAGGCTAAGTAAAGCGAGGAGTGAGGTAGTTTACCAATGCCTTCCTCACTGAGTGAAAACTTTTACTTATCAGCATACCGGGCCCTCTGAAGAGCATCTACGTTTCACCCTGCATGTGAGACCTTCACTTCATTCACCACAGGGTCTGGCTGTATAATGAAATTCATTACTCTCAGAAGAGATAACTCTGACTAGTGTCGTTTGCATCTCTACCTCTTCTGTTCTTAAATGATTCAGTCATATAATTGGCTGACCATGTGATAAGAAACAGATTGATTTTTTGTAGCCCTGAAACTAGTAGATCGAGTGCAAATAATTTAACCCTACCTGCCTGTTGTGGGCATGATACCGATTTTATGTCAACATAATTATCCAATTCACGAGATGATGGACTGTTACTGATCGAGCGATTTAACAAATGATTCTATTATTTTGAATTCGGCTTCTAAAAATCTACCTTGAAGGGAAAATATTCCTTTCACACTATTGTTAAAATTATCAAAATTTTCTTGAACTTTTCTAATGCTTAACTTTTTGACTTTAGTTAGAATATTTTTGTTACGTTATAACATTTTTTTAGAAATTAAGTGAAGTGCTATGACTAAAGTTTTGTTATCTAAAAATTATTAAGAAATATTGAAGTTCATGATTCAGTCTACAGTTCATCTATCTACGTTAAAGTGAAGCCGAAATAAATTTTAAAAATTACAACCATATTAAAACAAAACAGAACAAGTCAACTTGTTAGAAGAACAAGCAGAAAAAGTAGCACTATAAATTTCCTTCGAAAAACTAAATTCGTAACGAACATCAAAATCGTATGCGTCAATTGAAGATACAATACGAAAAAATTTGAAAAGTTGATAGCTTCAAGTACTTCGGGAAGATAGTACAACCGAAGACCTGCGAAAGAGAAGTGATCAACAGAAGAGGAAAGATGACACTTCGAAAAACTCAACACTTGTGTAAGAACAAAACACTCTCAAGACAAGCCGAGATGAGAAATTAGATACTGAGATAAAAAATGTGGTTCTGTACGTGAGCGAATCCCTTAAAATGACGGAAAAGGCTGGTCTAAGAGAAGCAAAGAAATTCGAAAGAAAGATCCTCCGCAATATAGCAACATAATGGGTCCGAAGTTACTAGACGGAAAATACAGGTTACGACTTCGAGAAGAACTTTACAAGGAAAATGAACGAAAACGTTAGAAAAAGAAGACTGAAATTTTAGGACGAAAAAATTTTTAAGACGCTAAACAATAAATCTAAGGTTTCAGATAAATAGTTCAAAGAAATCCGAACGAATATTGAGAAAACCGAAATAAACCGAAAAACGTAATGAACGGAACCAAATTTATACGAGTATAACTAATTATTACTGACTGTTTTTGAGCAAAAACAGAACACCTGGTAAACATACGAAAGAAGAAAAGCCTACGGTGAACGAATGCAGAGTATATGGGATGTAAAAAAGCTTCCAGAAACGTCTAAAGTCACCTCACGTGGTCTAAAATTGGCCCTGTACGAAAAAAATGAAACAAAAGATTGAATTTTAACGTTATGTACAAAACTGTGATCTTTAACATACGTGAAAGCCGATTTTTTATGTTTAGCCCGGACGAAGCGTCCATTGTTTTAAAAGCTCATTAACAGTAAACCGGATAAAAACTGGTAACTTCTTTTGCGTAATTTTCGCATATCCCAACAATTTTTGAATAAAAATTTCATTCATACGTGTCAACGCCGAAAAGAACAATTTTTTATTTTATGCGTCTTAATTATATTTACAAAATAACGTTATGCCTATTAATTCAATTCTATATTTAATATCCTAATTTTTATTACTACCCATACCAGACAGGTGGAGTATCAAATTATTTGCACTCAATCTGTCAGTTGCAGGGCTAAAATAAATAGTTATGTTTCTTGTCACATGGACAGCCAATTAAATGACTGAATCATTTAAGAACAGAGAATTCAAAGGTGTAAAAGGCAATAATCAGAGTTATCTCCTCTTAAAGTAATGAATTTCATTATACATCCAGACCCTATGGTGAATGAAGTGAAGGTGTCATTTGCAGAGTGGAAAACATGTACTTTTCAGTGGGTCCAGCATGCTGATAAGCATACTTTTCCACACAGTGAGGAAGGCAATTTGTAAACCACCTCACTCCTTACTTAGTATTAGTTTTACTTAGTATAACTTCTACAGGTTCAAACCAGCCTTTCGACTAATGACCTAAACAACAATTGTTATTCATTTTAATGTTATTTCTTCGAAATACATAAAATTACGTTTAAAAAACTGGACAATTTGGAAATATAGAGTTCGGCCGATGTTTAGATTATGTACGTCGGATTTAAGACTTGCCATGAGTTTTAAAAATCTAAATCGTTAACGGTTATATCAATATTTATAAACTAAATTTGTTCCATTGAAAGAACTGTATAAGGTATATTAACAGACTTGTAGTTTAAAAAGTATTGAAAAAAATGTAGTTTGTAAAAGAATATTCATATACAAAGTAAACGTTTTTGTGCACCACAAATTATTGCTTATATCTTTTGTAAAATTCCAGGAGGTTGTACCACTTAATTCGATTTCCGTTGGAAGCCGGGGTCCTCGATCTCTTCTATTGTGAACTGTTAGGTTAGAGTGTTGTGTTGAAAGCATTTGGGAGCATAAGGCGGGACGATCTGGTTGAAAGACTCGGGGGGCGATGAAATAGAATTAAGGAAGCAGTAGCAACATTACAGCAACATCTACTATAAAATAATAATATTGAATTGTACGTGACTGTTGAGTAAAATCAAATGCGAATGCATTTCTCCCCTTTTCACTTCCCGCCTTTATCTTGAGCTGCTGTATACCCCTAAAACTCAAATCATCCCTGTAGTTACAGAATGTATAGAATTTTGTGTAGATTCTGTACACGGAGTCATTGAGACAATGTCAATTCCCCTTCAAAAGACCGATTCCTGCACGTCTATTATTAAGTGGTTTATATCAAGTTTAGCTTACTGTAGATGAATCAATAACGTTTCATCTACTTCTCAACTTCTTGTCTGAATTTCTGGAAATGGAGAGTATCAATCGTTTACTTAAGAACATAAATTTAAACGAATGTTTACAAACCACTCGATTAGAATTCTGATTGCTTTACTTTCAGTTTCAATTTGAATAAAGGCCTATTCCCATGACACTAGTTTACTAGCTCCTATTAGTAACAGGACCTACTAGCGCGCCGGTGACGGCTCCCAAGACGCTAGTTTACTGGCTCCTAGTACTAACAAAACCTACTAGCGCGTCGGTGACGGTTCCCAAGACGCTAGATTACTAGCTCCTTGTATTAGCAAAACGTACTAGCGCGTCGGTGACCGTTCCCAAGACGCTAGTTTACTAGCTCCTAGTACTAGCAAAATCTACTAGGGTGTCGGTGTCGGTTCTCAAGACGCTAGTTTACTAGCTCCTAGTACTAGCAGCGTATTAGTAACTAGCAACGTTTTCAAACGTTCACAACGAGCTAGTTTACTAGCGCTAGTCAAACACGTGACTATTTCTCCCGTACTAGCGCTAGTAAAATAAAGCATGTTCAAAGTCACTAGCGCGCTAGTGAATACTAGCGTACAACCGCTTTAACTAAACTAGCTGCTAGTTGTTCATTCCACGACGCTAGTACTAGATTCTAGTCTACTAGCAGCTAGTAAACTAGCGTAGCGGGAATAGGCTTTTAAAGAGAACTAACTTTAGATACATCAGCAATAGAACTTACGAGAACTTACATCAGAAAAATCCTTTCTTGAGATGACGCATCTCATGACCGATGGCAATTTTTAAAAACACCTACGTATGTATTATAGCAAAAACCATTAATGATTTCTGTATCTAATCTTTAAGAGGAATCGAATGTCACTATTTTTATTTCCGAATTCCGACTTTAATTTCTTGACTTCCGGTTTTGTGTCATTTCCGGTCGAAACCGGAACTTCAAATCAAATGATTTCTGTATCTATTCTTTAAGAGGAATCGAATGTTTCTATAAACTCTACTTAAGAATTCCAGCAGGACAAAGAACGTACCAGATAAAAAAGTACACAACAGAAATCTACCGTTAAAAAAAAATTAGCTGCCAGTCGGCGGCCAACAACACAATACAACAGAAAACAAAATTACCATCTACTATTTTTTTTTTATTATTATTTATTTAAGGTCGCATCGACTATGAGGTCATTAGCGACCACGTTACATATAAATACGTGATACGTTATATTAATACATCTACTATTGTTCACCCCTTTTTATGTCACAATATTTATCGAATTTACGTAATCGAGCAAGCAAATAAATTTATCTAATAATGGATCACCATAAATTAGTTTTCACTGGCCACTACCATGTTCCTAATGCAGATCAGGTATTACCATAGGTGGAACAACACATTTCACCATGTAATAATAGTAATATTTTCATTTCCAAAAAATTTGTACATGCTTATAAATTTGAACAAGCAAAAAATATAAATATTCTATATTTATATAATTTATATATTATAAATAATTATATTTATATATTATTTATATAATATAATATATTATTGCAGGTGGTGATTATAATGCGAAGAACACTCAGTGGGGATGTAGAGTCAATACACCACGAGGCAGGCAACTGCTAAATGTAATTGACTACAATCGATTTGAAGTAATAACGCCCAGGATGCCGACATATTGGCCTTCTGCCGTCACAAAGCTACCTGATATACTAGATATATTTATAACACGAGGTATGTCGATTTCACCATGCGGTTGAAAATTTAGACGATTTTAGATCCGACCATTCTCCGATTCTGTTAACTATAAGTGCTACTCCTCTTTATAAACAGCAACTGCCATCGCTAACGCCAACCGGTAAGATGGATTGGGTCAAATTTCAAAATCTTGTAAATAACAATTTAAATGTTCACGTCCCTTTAAAAACTGCTCACGATTTAGAATGCGCCATAGACGATTTTACCTCTATCATTCAATCTGCTGCATGGGATTCTGCAATTACTGTTTCAAAAAATGAACGCAATGGACCTCATTATCCCAGATTCATACGGGAATTAATTACTCAAAAACGGGCAGCACGTCGTCGATGGCATCGTACAAGACTTCCGGACGATAAATCTACTGTCAATCGGCTATCCAACAGACTTAAAAAGGAAATCTGTGCAGTTAAACTCGACCGCTTTGAAAGCCGCTTGAATTCCCTGGACACAGAAGATGGCTCGTTATGGAGAGCAACAAAGCGACTTGTAAAGCAAGTTCCAGTTTCGACTCCTCTTCGGCGTGAGAACCAAACCTGGGCCAAGTCTGACCAAGAAAAAGCTGATTTATTTGGAGAACATCTCAGCAACGTATTTAAACCTCATGTACAAACAGGAGACATTGAGTTTGACAGGGATGTACAGGAATTCGTAACGTGCCCAACCCCGCTATCGTTGCCGCCTAAACCTTGTTACCTCCCCCTCTAACCACATCGATAGGTTGGCCCAGGGGTGGACAAAAAACACAAGGAAGCCAAAAAAAAGAGTTGTTGTTGCATATGATTATAATTGCTCAAAGAAAACATAAAAATAGAATAATATTAATTAAACAGTAATAAATGCAAGTTGTTTTTTAAAAAAAGACAGCAGAAAAATAGTTATACGAACATAATTTAAGTTATTACAAAATTAAATACCTGAATAAATAATTTCTGGAAAATTTCAAGAAAATCTCAAAAATGAATTTAAACTACAATATTTAATGAATAATAAGATTCAAATAGTTATTATTTTAAGTATTCATTATAACAGATACAATTTGACCAAAATTAGAAACTGATTTTTTTTTTTTTTTTTTTAAAGAATTTACTATTGTAAGAAAATTTTTTAATGGAAAAATTAATTTTACATAAGATCAGATCATTGTCTGTAAATAGTATAATACCATAATTGTTTTTTTTTATAAATGTATTGCGTACCATGGCAGCTTTTACAAAATTATTAAAGAAAATATTAAACAAAATATATTTTACAAAATTTATAAAATTTATAAAAATAAACTCCAAGAATATAGATAAATAAAACATGATAAAAGTTTTCAAGATTTTAACTATTTTTAAGTTAGATTCTAGCCAAGTTCGTTCATCAACATTTTCAGTTCAGGACATGCACAGTACAGAAAACATTCCTGACAGGTGCAGAAACGGTCAAGTAAAAATAACACAGTTTTCCCAAAAACGAATAAATAATTAACCAAACATACCGTTTTGCAGAATCAAACCTTCCTGGTTAAAATCGATGCTTAACGTCCAAATCAAACAGATGAATAAATTGAACAGCCACTGCAGGAAATGACACAAGTTTAGCTGCCAATTTTCTAGATTCGGGAATCGAACCCGGGAGAGTCATTCTCAGGAACCAACATCCTGCAAAGGTGGTGAATGGCACTGCTATCCAAAACTTCAACTCTCCAAACCATCAGAACAGAAAATATTCCTGAGTTGAAATGTCCCCAGAGTAGGAATCTCTCATAGTACAAAATCCAAAATAAATTTGATCGACGAAACCAAAACTTCATGTACAAATTAGTGAAACACCAACACGGAAAAGACTGATAAAATTTACGCAGCATCATAAAATATAAGAAAGCACAGCAGATAAAAATAAAAGAATCATAATTAAACATTAGCAATAATCATTACGCAACATTAAAACCAAAAACGACATTCTTTAAATAAAAGAAAGAAAATACAAAATCGGTAAAACATTCTAATGTAATAGAAGACTACCGTTCCATTTCACTACACAATCAAGAGTGCACGTCGAACAAGGAAAAAACGTACATAATTAAATTAGCAGAAATCAAACTCAACTCAGGCCAGAATAGTGCAATAGAAAAACGCTAGATAGCAACAGCTTGCGGTGAACAGAAATAATTATTAAAACAAACAGAAATACGGCGCCAAGATATGAAACAAATAAAACGCTAACGGTAACGTATTACAACAAGACGTTACAACCTGTGAGTTTAAACGAGGTCAAGAATATTATCAAACGTCTTCCATTGCACAAGTCACCCGGTCTGGATTTAATAACTGCAGAGATATTAAAGGAGTTACCAGAAAGAGGGATAATTTTTATACGAAACATATTTAATGCTATTCTCAGAACTGCGCATTTTCCTTTACAATGGAAATTGTCAACTATTGTTTTATTTCAGAAGCCGGAAAAACCATCTCACTGGGTAAGCTCTTACCGGCCCATTAGCCTTCTTTCAGTCGTGTCTAAACTTTTTGAACGAATTTTGTTAGATCGACTTTCGCCGATAATTGAAGCTACAACTCCAAATTATCAGTTTGGATTCAGAAGGCAGCATTCAACAACTCATCAGCTGCACAGAGTGGTTGATTTAATTTCTGTAGGGTTAGAACAAAATTTATACACATCGGCTGTATTTCTGGATATTAGTTCGGCGTTCGATAAGGTTTGGCATCCCGGGCTTTTGTATAAAAATTAAAATCTATTTTCTGATACATATTATGGAATTCTGAGATCATTTTTAGAGGATAGATATTTTGTTGTGCGCCAAGGTTTGGAATATTCTAGTATCTGGCATATCGAAGCAGGAGTTCCTCAAGGGTCCATATTATCTCCTGCTTTGTACTCCATATTTACGTCTGACTTCCCGGAAAATGACTTCACGACAGTAGCAGCGTACGCAGATGATACCGTTCTGTTATGCAGCAGTGAATCTCCAGAAGAAACTTCGATGAACATCCAAAATCACTTGTATGAGGTATCTACATGGCTCAAAAACTGGAGAATGAAAGTTAACCCGCTGAAATCTGTGCAAGTGACTTTTACTTTAAGAAGAAGAACTTGTCCAACTGTTTACCTGGATAACAATGAGATACCGCAAGAAAATGAAGTTCGATATCTGGGCCTCCATTCAGACCGTAGACTGACTTGGGGATATCATATCAAAACAAAACGTTTGCAACTAAATAACCGTACAAAATTACTTTCAAAATTCATCAACAGAAAATCAACTCTATCATTAAAATTTAAATTATTAACATACAAAGCCTATTTACGACCGATATGGAATTACGGTATTGAAATTTTTGGGACCGCAAAGAAAACTCACATTCAAAAAATTCAAACTCATCAGTCAAAAATACTTCGGATGATAACGAACGCCCCATATTACGTAACAAATTTAACATTGCATTCCGATTTGAAAATCCCTTTTGTAACAGAAACTGCTAAAATAAAATATTCCAAATTTAACAGGAAATTAACAGATCACATCAATCCCCTAATACAGCAAATGTCAAGACGAAACTTACCACACCGACGCCTACGAAGAAAATGGAGTAGAGATCTATTGATCTAATTGTTCTATATTTTTATTAATTTATTTTTTGAAATCCACTATACTTTTGAATTATCCACTGGGATGTATTCTTTAAAAAAAATATTTCTGTTTATTTATCAAGTTATTTGTTTTTTTTTCAAAATTTAGTTCAGCTTTTGGATGGTTATACTGTACTGTATAGTTTCTAAATAAAATTAACGTTAAAAAAAAAATCTTATAATTTTACATTAACAGACATTCATACATTGTAGTAAAGATATAATGTCATACAAATACAGAAAACAAATCTTTTTTTTTATTACCTATATATTATTACTATCCACAAATTAGTAGCCCTACCTGTTTGATAACACAAGCATAAACAAGCTTGTTCATTAATAAACTAGTTAAAAATCACTCGAATTACATGCAAAATTACTTTATCTTGAGAAATCGGTGTCTGTTGATATTATACACTGCCCACATTCCGCCAACCCAATTTAAACTATTAACATCTTTAAGTAATTCAATATTCTTATTCTAAAATGAAGTCACCTAAATTTTTGCCAACACCTTACCGAATATTTCCTCTCGTCGAAGATTTTTTAAATTTTCCAAATTCCATGAAACTGACTTATAAAAATTAAAATAACCATATTGTTTATTTGTTTAAAATCATTAGAGATTCTCTAGTTCTTATGTAGTTACACATACCTATTTAATATAGATTATAAATTTCTCAAATTGTGAACAACAATTTTACATTTTGGTTGAAAATTTCTAAGGAAAATAATGTGGTTTGTTGCCAATTTTATGTAATATTTACCGTAATAAGCTAACAGTAGCAAATAAAACTTGGTTTGCTCCGTCCGTAGTATTAATTTACTATGCTAAATCGTAATCAGAAGGTTCCCGTGTTCGTAACCCGAGTACGGTCTCCGAAATTTGAAATTTTATTTAAGCACTACAACTTGTGAATCCCACCAAATTTGGATGTAATCGCATCAAGCGACTGATACGACTTTATATACATTTTTTTCATTTTTTCATCAATTTTGGTTCATCGTGACCCATTCTGGTCAAGCGGCGGAATAAAAACCGTGATCATACAATTTGAAGAAAACTACGTGTAATTTTACGATTGAATTACGTTATTTTGCCTTTGGTCATTATAGCACTAATCAGTGAACGCAATAAGTGGAGCTTAATTCATTCTTAGTCTACAATTTTACTTTATCTTGCCTATATGAATATATAGGAAGGAAAGTATTGTTTTCATGTCGATTTTTCGAAATCGTGTTTTCACCGGATATATTTTATAGCCTACACGTTTTCAGACACCCTGAACCCAAAAACATGTTTTTAGCGACTGGTCTCTGTGTGTTTCTTTGTGTGAACAAAATAATACAAGAACGGAACTTCGTACGAAGTTGAAACTTAAAACTTAAGTTAGGTATCAGTTGAGGACCGACGCAGACATTTTCATCAAAATCGGTCAACCGGAAATAGTTATAATTCGTGAAATTTTTCACTTTTTTGCGATTTTCTCTTAAACGGCTCCTACGATGTTTTTTTAAAAAATCGTCTCATTTACTACATTTTTTATGCTCTACAAGAGATACTAGGCGAACCTAGTTTAGTTTCAGAGTGATTTTCCGTATTATTAGGCCAAACTAAGGTTGGTTTTCATTTTGCATCATTCACTCATGATTAAAATTAGGTTATGTGTTTTGAGGTTAGTTTTTATTTATTTCTAATATTTTGTTACTAATATTAGTTTATAGTATTCATTATTTGCATTGGCAAGAGAAAATTGTGTGAGTGTTTCACGCCAGATATTTTGTTTAATTTAAATATTATCTAATAATCCAAATTTCTTTCAGATTCATTTTTTAAATTTTACGTATTTAAAGTCGCATCAACAGCTCGGTCATTAGCGGTGGGATATGTAACGGTGGGTTTTAACTTGTGAATAGTTCCAGACCCTCGCCGGGAATCGAACTCGGGATCTCCGCGTGATATGCTAGCGTGCTACCACTGTGCTACGAAGGCAACCATTTCAGATTCATTAAAACGAATTATTTTATTGCGAATTATTTTCTATCTGTTGACGTACTAGCTGTATTGTAGACACATGAAATCGTCGGGCCAATTTGTGCGTGCGTGTTTCTTGTCAGATATTTGAGTAACGGGTAAAATAACGTCCACTCAATAATGTATGTAAATATATCATCAGTTTTATATTCATTCAACACGCTCAATTACCATCAGTGAGAATGTAATGGGTCTTTTTTGCTAATGTTATTCTTAATCAAGCTTTTTAAAATTAAACAATAATTAAATTTTTCCATTTAAGTTATTTCTTTCTGCTTCATTATGTACGTATATTTTTATCTTTATTGTTTTGTTTGCGAGGCACGAAAGCGTAAAGTTTATTATTTTTTTAAAAAAACAAAGTAACAAACTAAAAAAATTGTAAAATAATACCTACTTTTTATTTCACCTATAATTGTTTAATATTCGTTGATATTTAGGAAAAATAAATCATTTGTCATGAAATTTTTAGGCGTAATTGAAGATAATCTCGTACTTAAGCATTATCTTTGAGTATACTGTTACGTTTATTTCAGGTTCTTTCTGGATCTGGTTATTAATAAATTAAATATATAAATACATTTATTTCCCACTAAGAGTTACATGAAAATTAAATACTTAAGTTACTGTTATTATTAATACAATATCTATTTACATAATTTGATAATTATTGTGGAGCGAAATTAGATTAAAGAAAATTGGGTGTATCAGTTAAGGATTAAAATAAGTCACCATTCGAAAGATTTCACGCATATCTTAGCTAAGAAATATCCACTGGCCACAAACTGATTACCTTTGTAAACTTCATGATGCTCACCAGCAGTACAAAAACTGGAGGGGGTATGGGGGGATGTGCCCCGGTCGGCAGATATATCAGGGTGCGGAATTATAGGAAAAATGGTTCACAAAAACTGCAATCTCAAAAAAGCAAAAAATGTAAAAAGCAAAATCGGCAGTAAATTAGGTATCCAAGAAATTAAAAAATTCTATTTACCACTTTATTATGCATATTTATAAATATATTCGTATTTAAAATTCGTTACTCTACTCTTAACGGTGATTTCACACCGCCGCCGCGATATCGTGGCAAGGTTTCGCTGTTATTTCGCAGTGAAATGACTTTCACACCGGCGCTAAAATTTCAAAGCGGTACCGCGTGATTTCTGGTGCATTTGTATTAATGGTCGATTGGCTTCGGAAGTGTTTTTACAAAATTTTAAGTATTTCTACTTCTGAAAAAGAGGAAATATGACTCATGAAATATATTTCAAGTCGTTGCCTGACTGATTGAATCAATAATTCTGTCGATGTGTTATCGATGGTAATTGTAAACTTGCAAAATATAACAGAATGCAATATTCTGAAATGTTTCGTTGGCGAAAATCTACCGACTGCGACAGATTCCGTGCGGTACTGAAGCGATACTGTGGTGAACTGGCGAAACGGTAGTGTTAAGGGATTTCGCTGCTCTAGCCGTCTCAACAGATATCTCCGTTAGGGAGCAACATATTGTTTCGCCTTATCCCATATTCAGATCGAGAACTTGCTGTAGAACGAAAGCGAAACCGCTGCTACGGTTTCGTGGCGTGTGGGAAAACGGCGTAAGAAACAAGAATTAAGAATAATTTTCGTGCTCTGGAGTGAGCGTAAAGCTACTGAGGTGATAAATTTTAAATTCTATTTCTTTGAACGGATAGTTATATCTCGTACATTATTCTACAAATGTATTCTATAACTTAAATCAGAATCAGATGTTCGATCCTTATATAATTTTAGTAGCCTACTTAATAACCTGCTGTTGGTAAAACATTTGTATTGGCACTGTTACACAAACATTAAACAACAGTTTGATAACAGGCTACTGCATTAAAATAAAAAAAATTAATTGTATTAGTTTTCCAATAAGTGTACTTAATAAATAAAAATTCTCAATTATATATTAGTAAATGGTGCTGTCATTTCAACCACCGTATCTAAAAAATAAAAATTAAAACAAATTGGTATTTATAATGTTGATAGTTTATATATTGGACTGGTGGCAAATTATGCTTTTCCCCCTAATAAATCTCCTAGTTCCGGCACTGCTCAACAGATTTTTCATACAAGTAGACATAAATTTAAAATATTAGTACTTAAGGAGCTCAATAACTCGATTGCCTTTAGTATAATTTGGTGGAAGTCCTGTGGAGTTGAACCAAGTGCCTGTTTAGGTATAATAGTGAGAAATTGTTGAGAGGAAGTTGTTTTTGTGTGTGAATGCTTTAGTATGACAATAATAAAACTTCTTTTTACATTTTTTAGAAGTATTTATTACCAGATTAATTAATTACGATAACTTATTGGGTTAAACTACAAGTAAATTACAATTATTAACTCAATAATTGACAAAATTTTACAATTTTATTAAGAATTAAACTAAACTTAACAAAAAAGAATATATGGCTATTTACCAACAAATTAATAATGAATTAAAAGAATTCAATTTTTTAACAATCTTTTCCAAACACCTCAAACCGGTTCCTACTCACAATTGACGTACCCTCTATAATTTACTCTCTTTTTAATGTCTTTGATACAGTATGCGACCTATTTACGTACTGACTTCTTTACTTCACAACCAAATTACTAACTGACCAGATAAAGATAGCGGATCTACTTAAAATAACCGGTCATAGAATTTCAAGAATAATAAAGAATCACCGAGGAAGTTAATAGCATAAAAGAACAAGAGAACCAAACTAGTACCTTCCGTTCTGTAGCCTACAAGAAAAATCAACTATTGAATAAAGACCAGTACGACACGGCGAGTGTCAAATGACACGTGTTGCTACTACGTACAAAAGCTGATATTGTCAAAACACAACACAATAACTTAATAGATACTATAAGTACCTATTATAATAGAATGGGAACTCGAGATGCAATATTGGCTCTGAGATTAATTATTGAGAAAAGGATAAAAAAACTACTTATATGGCATGTGTAGTTTTAGAGAAAGCATTTGACAATCTGGACTGGATTAAAATGTTTAAAATGTTGAAAAGGCTAGGAATTAAATACAAAGAAAGGAAAGTTATCTGCGATCTGTATAAGAATCAAACGGGTGTTTTGAGAATTGAGGAGTACGAAAAGAGGCTGCTGTAAGAAAAGGTGTAAGACAAAGATGTTCATTGTCACCACTACTTTTTAACTCGTATGTAGAAGAGGCTATAAATAAAGTTAAGGAAACTTTGACGTAGGAATAAAAATTCAAGGAGAAACAATAAAAATGCTGAGATTCGCCGATGATATAGTAGTATTAGTCGAGACAAAGGAAGAACTAGAGGATATCTTAAATGGAATGGATGATATCATGAGAAAAGATTACTTCATGAAAATTAATAAGAACAAAACTAAAGTGTTGTGCAGCAGCAAGAGTGGTTTAGAAGAGATGGTAAATTTAAAAAAAAAAAGGCAACGGAAACACAAAGGAAGTTGGGGAATTCTGCTATCTAGGGAGTAAAAAACAAAGGATAGCAGAAACACTAGTGATATCAAAAGTAGAATTGTTCAAGCTAAAAAAGGCTTTGAAATAAAAAAAACAGCTTACTGACTACAAACATTGATTTACAGATTAGGAAAACCTTCTTAAAACTATGTTTGGAGTGTAGCATTATACGGGAGTGAAACGTGGGTGATAGAGGTTGTAGAAATGAAGAGGATAAAAGCTTTTGAAATGTGGTGTTATAGGAAAATGTTAAAGATTAGGTGGGGGGAAAAATAAGCAATTTAAAGATTCTTAGGCGAGTGGATGAAAAAAGAAGTACACGGAAGCATCTTACCGGAAGAAAGGACAGGCTAGTGGGGCATATCTTAAGACATCCAGGTATTGGTCTATCAATAATGGAGGGTAATATTGAGGGAGTGAATTGTAGGAGGAGGCAAAGGTTAGAATATTATTTAAAGCAAATTACAAAAATTTAGGATGTTACTAGTATGTACACGTAGATATGATATGAAACGACTCGCACAAGATAGAATAGCTTGTAGAACTACATAAAACCAGTCGAGAGACTGATGACAAAAAATACCTTTTACTAATGTCACAATATTTTTTTTATTAGGCCTATGTTTTTTTAAAGATTGTGTGAGCTCTACTCTTTTTCAAATGGTTTGTGTGGTTGTAAATTGATTCATAACTATGTACATTTTGTTACGCCTATAATATTAGTGCGTATAATATGACAGATTATTTAGTTATGTATTGTAAACAGATATTCACGAGGCTTGATTAAGTTTAGCAATGATGACAAAAGGGTTTACAAGTAAATATAAGGGAAGCCCGACCAGTAAGAGGTTATATAGTTGAGTTAGTGTGGTGTAATTGTCGTGTCGTTGTAGTGAACTGTCGGTCCTGCCTCCAGAGGCGGGACAATCGTGTTCGTTAAGCTCTTCATTAGGAAGCCTTGTTCACTGCCGCCTTCAGGACACCTTCCTTTTACAATACTTCCGACTTCGTAGTAACTTCAATTCCGTTTAAGTTACAATTCTAAGATTTTATTCTTTATCCCAAGAATTCGCACGTTTTTGTCAAGGGTATTCAAATTTTATTCATGAAATTTAATATTAAAGTATGTATGGATAACATATATATGATTTTAAAAGTACATGTTTATGCACACTTTTATTAAAGATTTTTTTCTTGATAAAAATATTTTTTCAATATTTCAGGTTTTTCTTATAATTTTATTATAATAAAGTAAACCGATCACTTGACAAATTTGTCAATTCCAGTCCATTCGACATAGCATGATAGTAAGTCTCTGAATGGTAATTACTTTTCAATATAAAAAGTCCCTCTTCGAAAGTAAAATTTCCCTTTTAATTATTCTTACAAAATAAATAATATAAATTTTTATTTTGAAATTTTGAAAATCATATAGAATTAATTATTTTACTGGAATTTGTTATTGTTGCATTCAGTAACCCATGCATTCAATACACAAAACGTGATAATTAATACAATAATATTAAATAATTAATTTTTAATTAATAAATTTGATTTTCATTTTCCGTGTGTTTTTGGAAAAATCATTATTTTTCAAGTTTTCTTTTCCATTATTAATTTATCTTTTTAAAACACTTTCATTCGCCAACAGGGAAATTTAAATGATGTGGGTACCACCGGCAATGATCTGTAGAGTTACTACCGCCAGTCAATCACGTGGTCTTTTCTCCTCTACCAACGCTAGTGAGCAACGATTACACCGAGCTAGTTTACTAGCTGCTGAGTACAGCAAAGGTCCTGCTAGTAAGCAGGACCTACTAACGCGTTGGTGACGGTTCCCACGACGCTAGTTTACTAGCTGCTGGTACTAGCAGCGTATTAGTAACTAGCAACATTTCCAAACGTTCAGACCGAGCTAGTTAACTAGCGCTAGTCAACCACGGGAACTTTTCTCTCTTACTAGCGCTTGTAAAATAAAACATTTTCAAAGGCACTAGCCTTTTAACTAAACTAGATGCTAGTTGTTCGTTCTCATTACGCTATTTTGCTTGCAGCTAGTAAACTAGCGTCGTGGGAATATGGCTTCTGTTTGTGGGGAGCCGTCTTTGTACAGGTCTCGCTGTCAAACAAACAAGTACTAACAGACATCTCGCTATATAATTTGAAGATTTATCAATCCTTACTTTATTCTGTAGCGTTCTTTTCAGTGCTTCATTTATTCTGTTGAAATACTCGATCTTACCATTGACATTAAACCCTCCAAGGAACAGGAAATGACATCGTAGAAAATTAATCCCGCTGATCTGTTTAACTGGTTAGTTATTGATGACAATTTTAGACATAACAGGAACCATACTTTTTATTACAAATTTTGAAAATAATTATTTTAGGAATCGTTATTACTGAAATATTCCTGACATAACTGAAGATCAGAGAGAATAGATTGAATGATAATTGACACAACCCCATTCGAATATTAATAAATAATATTTTACATCAATGTAGTAAATGCATACTAATGAAGTACTTTTTCTTTACAGTAGCATCTGAAAAGTATTGTGTACTTTAATATTTCTACCAGTAATAGTATTGTAGAAATATGTTTTCTATGCTTCAGGAACTATTAAGAAACATTATATAAACCAAGCACAATAAGAAAAAAAGACAGAATATTACAACCATGTATTGCAACAAATATTGTACATAAAAACTCAGTCCAAAGATTTCCACCTGATAAGTACGTCTACTTGCAATAAACATAATACATTGTATAGTACGTGACCTCACTTAAGTTCAACAAATGTAATTCTTTGTCGTCCAATAGAGCAGAATACAATTAAAAATACCACTCCTATTTTCCACGAATATATGCATTTAAAAACTATACTATTACACACATGTAAAATAGAATGCTATTAAACAACCGTTTCTTCCGTTTGTTGCACAAAACAAAATATCCGACTAACAATAGTTTATTATGTAGGCATATACAGAATTTTTATTCAAACGTTTTGGAATGAAGTTGCATGAACAGAAATCACCTTCAAACTAAATTCGTAGGTCATTGAACAGACTTATCAAGTCTGTTTCTTTTTACTTTCTCTTGCCTATATGATTATATAAGAAAAAAGAAAGTATTGTTTTCATGTCGATGTTTCGAAATCTAGTTTTCACCGGATCTACACGTTTTCAGACCCCCTGAGCCCCCAAAAAAACATGTTTTAGCGATTGGTTTGTGTGTGTGTGTGTGTGTGTGTGTGTGTGTCGTTAGAGGACCCGACACGAACATTTTCATCAAACTCGGTCAACCGGAAGTAGTAGTTTATTCGTGTCATTTTTCACTTTTTTGCGATTTTCTCAAAAACGGCTTCTACGATTTTTTTAAAAATCGCCTCATTCACTAATCTTTTTATGTTCTACAAGGTAGGGTAGGCGCCCTGTCTGCTGAAATTCAGTGGAGGTTGTTTTCTCGTAAAAAAATTGTTTTTTAAGATTGTGACTTTAATATGCATTTTATCGCAAAAATGTATATACCTAATAAAAGTTGTAGAAATTTAAAAATCCTGCAACTTTTATTTCATACATTTTTTTGTAATGCATAGTTTAGCGGTAATTAGCGATTTTCTGTTTTTTTCTCACGAAAACGTGTAAAAAATCCATATTTTTAAGATTTCAGCCTTAGTATGCATTTTACGACAAAAGTGTATAAATCAAATTTATAGGAAATTAAAAGACCTTCAACTTTTATTTAGAGAATTTTTCTCTACAGAGCCTAGTTTTGCGTGATAGAGTGATTTTCCGTATTATTAAGCCAAACTGAGGTCGATTTTCATTTTGCGTCTTTCACTTATGATTAAAATTAGGTTATGTTTATTGAGGTTAGTTTTTTGTTTATTTATAATAATTTAATTTTTAATGTTAGGTTATATTGTTCATTATTTCTATTGGCAAGAGAAAGTATGTGAGTGTTTCATACCAGATATTTTTTTTCAGGTGGTTGATAACATAATAGTGTCTCCTAAGCTAGTTATCAGTCATAATTTTAAATTCCCAGTGATATTTGGTTTTAAATTCCAATTAAAAATTTTCAAAAATTAAATTATGAATTATGTTTTTTACGCTAATATATGTAGGCCTAATTGCCCATAATAGGCAGATGGAGTGTTAAATTATTAACCCTCGATCTTCTAGTTCCAGGGCTACAAAAAATAGTTCTGTTTCTTATCACATGGACAGCCAATTATATGACTGAAAATTTTTAGAACAGAACAGATAGAGGTGTAAAAGACACTAGTCAAAAGTTTTTTTCTTTTGAAAGTAATTTATTTCATTATAACGCCAGATCCTGTGGTGAATGAAATGACGGCAACATTTGCAGGGTGGAAAGTAGATGCTTGTCAGTGGCATGCTGATAAGCATACTTTTCCTTTCAATCAGGAAGTTAATGGTTAACCACCTCACTCCTTGTTTTACTTAGGTAGGCCTCTGTAGGTTCAAACCAATCTTTCAGCTGATGACCTACACAACAACAATGTATGTAAGTTGTAATCTGTTCAATTTAGAACACTAACCAACCCCATGACTCAATGAGATGAGGATAATATTTATGGCGTGTAAACGAGTTGTAGTCTTGTAGAGATTCAGACCGATCATTTCTCAGAAAGTATAGCTAATTAACCCCAACCATCAAAGTACACCGGTAACCAATGTCTAGTATTCAAATCCGTATAAAAGTTTTTTTTTGTAATTCCTAATGTGTGTACGTTGCAATCTGTTCAGTTCAGAACAATAAGCAACCGCATAACCCAATGAGATGAGGATGATATGTATTTTTTTATTCTTAATTTGTGTACGTTGCAATCTGTTCAGTTCAGAACAATAAGCAACCGCATGACCCAATGAGATGAGGATGATATGTATAACGTGTAAATGAGGTGTAGTCTTGTACAGATTCAGGCCGACCATTCCTGAGAGAGTATGGTTAATTAAACCCCAATCATCAAAGAACACCGGTAACCATTGTCTAGTATTGAAATCCGTATAAAAGTAACTACCTCTACTAGGATTTGAACCAGGAACCTTCGTTTCCGAAAATCAGCTGTTAAACAGCTGATTTTGACGACGACTTTACCTCTAGACCAACCCGGTGGATTAGTATAAAAGTTTTTTTTTTAGCTTTTATTTGTTATCGGGAACTGTACATTGTTGACAACTACCTAATTTAATCGCTGCTTTTGCTGTATTTTTTGACGTGAATAAGGCATGAGTTTGAACAGGGACACCCCCAGTAGAGTTTGTTCATGGATGGCTGTCAGCTGGTCACCATACAAAGTCGCTTGCCCAACCGGTGTTACTTAACAAATAATAGCGACTTTCTACCAGCTAACTGACTGGGCTGGCCCGAAGGCAGTATAAAAGTAACAACTTTTTTTTGGATTTGAAGTCGAAACCTTCGTCTCCGTTCATCAGCTGTCAAACAGTTGATTCGCGGCGACGACTTTACCACTAGCTCAACACGTTGGGTTACATAATTTGTTGTGACTTACTTCTTTAAAAATATGTTTATATTTTAAATAATAAATTTACACAAAAGTTATTGTAATATGTTGAATTGCTTATGAAACGTAAAGAACTGAAAGTGGGAAATTAGCGAGAATTAATTGCTGGTCGCGCCTGCCCATGTAGTTTATGGAGAGATGTCTGCAATAGGCTATTTGCAAGTTACTACTGCACTTCTTGTTCGACACACGCATCGTCTGTTGCTAATGCACTGCATGTACACTCAAGGTGAAACGGGTTGCGGGAGAACTATTCCTGTGGAATGTAAAAAGGGCAAGTTCAATTGACATTTGAAATACATCAATTGAAATATTAGACACAGGCTAAAGCTATTTTATTGAATGGTAGCAAAAATATGAAATGTGTCAGTGCAAGATATGTAGAAGATCGATATCTGTCGTCTACATCATCATGTAATATAATTTAAAATTATATACATTTAATTTGATAATTTGATTTATTCAAATAAATAAATAACATTTAAAAAATTATTATTTAAATTAAAAGAAACATTTAAATTATTTCAAGTAAAAAGATTAATAAATAGGTATTTAATTTTTATAAAAAGAGTTTTTTATATATTATTGTTAAACAGTTGATTTATAAAAAAAATGTAGAAAGGACGACAGAACAATGTCCAGCAGCCTAAAGAATACATTTTAAAGAGAAATAAAGTAGCTATTGTGACACTTATCGCTAAGGTCCGTTTCGGGATCTAGGTAATTAAATAATTAATACACTAAAGTTTACAATTACACAATATTTATTACACTAAAAGATTTACGAAATAAACAACAAACTAATTATAATGAAGTAATACAATGAATAACTTAATAATTTACTTAGCACTACTTAAAATCAATTTTATAGAATACACATACAAAATGAAACTGAATACACAAAAACTGAATTTAATACAGATACACAATAACTTTTCACAATACACACACAAACAAAGACAGTATAACAATCGTTGGCCAACACAATGCTCGGAACGTGTCCTGCACTACGCCTGATAGCCACTCATCAAAGGTCAAACGAATACTAACTCACTGACCGCGCTCGGGGGTCTCTTTTACAGTGAATCAAAAAGAATCTTCCCGAAAAACACCGAACTTCGATACAAATAATAAGGTACAAAAAATCCTTTATAAATGAGTGCTAGAAAAATCTATTGTAAACAAGTCAACAATAGATCTTATTGTAAATAGAAAGTGTTACAGGTCCCTTTCATAAATAATAGCGCGGTCCTTTCAAACAACTTTCATGAATAGGCACCCCTTTATAGCCACCCCATTGTTACTCTTTCACTCTATTATCCTCTCCTTACTATTTTTATGAATGAAATGCTAGAACTTTCGCGAACCATGCCCTTCTTATTGTCACAGTATTCATTAACACATTCAGTGCTAGAGACTCGCCTAGCGAGTAATGGGTAGGTGTTACCGCCAGGCTGCCATCTCACCTAGCGGGTTCTATTTTGTTATAATTTTAGTACTCCGGAGGGACACCGCCTGTCGTATATTAGTTTTTTGCTATTATATAGCCCTCAGAAAGGTTTTTTGTTTGTAACCTTGGCAGTTCGTTTTTAAATTTTCGTCATACGAGCTTCTACCCTCGTATAGGATACTCGTTTAGTATTTTTAACGGGGTTTCAGGGTACAATTGAAGCCGTGAGTTTTGTATCTTTGCAGGGATCGATTCAAAATAGCTTATACTTTTAGATTTACTTGAAAATTATACTATTTGTAATTTAAAATAATATAAGAAATTACGCGTAAATCGTAACGGTAAATGAAAAATTCAAACAAGAAATACATATTTTATTATAACGGACGAAAATAAACCTAAAAATCGCATTGAATTGTTTACTTTTATGTTATTAGAAAACATAAATCCATGGTTGCAAATAAACTAAATCTATAAAAACGTTAGTAACATAAATTGTAGGGTCTACAAAAGCAAGCGGAGAACACGCTGCACGAGTAATCAGCCCGACGGGACAGATACCTCATTATTGCTCACCATTCAATGTGTTAATTGAAAACACTGATTATTATTATTATTATTAATTGAATATAAAATAATTTACAAAAGTAACAATTTTCTTCTACAGATAGATGGTAGAAGAAATTCTGGGCGTCCAAGGAAAAGATGATTGTGTTTTAGGATCGGCTATAAAATGCTTTCGGTAAATGAAAAACTTACCCATCTCAGGCAGGTGGAGTGTTAAATTATTTTCATCTGCTAGTTCCAGGGCTACAAAAACTAGTTCTGTTTCTTATCACATGGTCAGCCCAATTGAACTGTGCGTTGTTATGACTTAAGCATTTAACAAGAGAAGAGGTAGAGGTGTAAAAGACACATCACAGTTATCTTCTTTGAGAGTAATTAATTTCATTATACAGCCAGAACCTGCGGTGAATAAAGTGAAGGTGTTTGCAAGGTGGAAAGCAGATGCTTTTCAGAGGGCCTGGTATGCTAATAAGTATACATGTCCACTCAGTGAGGAAGGCAATTGTAAACCACCTCACTCCTTGGTTTACTTAGTAAAGTCTCTAGAGGTTCAAACCACCCTTTTGACTAATGACCTAAACAACAAATGAAAAACTTGATAAATATGTCAATGTTTGATTTACAATGAGATAATTTTTGCTGTGTAAAATGCAGGTTTAAGAGCTTTTAATAAACGAGAAGAAAATTATCTTTATAATCATAAACTTAACTAAGTGAACGCATAATTTTGTCTTTGATTTGTATTTTTTTTTATGTTAAAAACGCACTGTTTGTAATTTGTCACGTTACAAAAATGTTTGTGTTTATGCCGGTTTAATACGTTTTACCATAAACTACAAGTATCCTCAAATCAGTTAAATTGATATAAAATTTCATTTAAATTTTTCAAATATATACTATTATGCGTAATGATTATGAATTTGAAAGATAAAATTCCGTTTCAGTTTTTAAGACAGTTTTTACATAAGTAGATTTAACAATTTAAGGTTATAAAATAAGCTTCTTCCAGTTATACATTTTATCAAAATATTTAATAACATTTTTTTATGGCTCTTTTACGGTTATAAAATGAACCATTTTTAACTCGGAAAAAAATAATATAAAATTGATTTAATTTTTATTACGGACATATTTTAAACGATATAACTTTTTATCAGCTTATACAGAAAGGAAGGGTCTTTTAATATTATAATCGTACGGTTCTGTTAAAAAAACTGGAACGATTTATTTTAGATTACTGTCTGTAGCTCTATGGGTTTTTTTTATTTTGTATGTAACCTACCACTTTCGCAGAAACCTTTTATTCATTTTTAATTTTTTATATTGAAATACGAAACCTTGTGTATATCTTTTTTTTATTGAAACTTAATAAAGTTTTCCAGAAATGTATGTTTAGATATTAGACCAATTTATATCTACTACTGGTGTGGTTTTCAGCTGTAATAAAAGGACACTGTTACTCTAGTAGATAGTACCTATTACGTAGTACATAAAATAAAACGCTGGCAAGAGAGCAATTTCGTAGGTCTCTGTGTATGTGGTTACCATGGCAACCTGCTCTGTCAAAGGATCCAATCTCACCTTTCATGCTTTAAATTAAAAAGAAATGTTTTTAAACATATCAAGCACCATTTTTACTCGAATCTCTTTGATAATTGTACTATATTGGTTAAAGTATAAAAGTGCACGTACCACAAAAGAATGAATTATCTTTTTTCTTTTTGTTATTTTAATCATAAATAACAATGCTCCGTTACAAGAATAGCTTGTTTTAGTAGTTATTGAACTGTGTACTGTTTATATAATGAGTTATTTGATTATTCTGAATTGTAATGATCTCCTTTGATTATGGGGCGAGATAACGAATATTTTTATACTTTTTCATTTTATGAAATTTATAAAAAATTATTACAATTCTGTAAACTTTAAATTTTTTCAAAACTAATTTTTTTAAATAAATAAATTTATCTCATTTAAAAAGAAGAGATGCAAATTTTTGTCGATTTCATCTCACGTGGGTATTATTGAAAATGAGCGGATCAAACTGTCAAGAAACCATTAACCTTACCAACATTTACACGTTTTTAAATATCATTTAAAGACATCAAAAACATCCTGATAAAATTCATACAAAACTAAAATGCCACACAGATATATCACCTGACTATCGAGTTTTGAGATTCTAGTATTTTTATCCTGCCCACAACAGACAGGTGGAGTGTCAAATTATTTACAATCAATCTGTTAATTGCTGCGCTAAAATAAACAGCTATGTTTCTTATCACATGGTCAGCCAATTAAATTACTGAATTGTTTAAGAACAGAAGAGGCAGAGGTGTAAAAGACACTAATCAGTGTTATATCCTCTGAAAGTAATGAATTTCATTATACAGCCAGACCCTGTGGTGAATGAAGTGAAGGTATCATTTGCAGAGTGGAAAATATGTGCTTTTCAGAGGGCCCGGCATGCTGTTAAGCGTACTTTTCCACTCAGTGCGGAGAAATGGTAAACAACCTCGTTTTACTTAGTAAAACCTCTACAAGTTCAAACCAGCCTTTCGGCTGATGACCTAAACAACACAACAGTATTTTTATTAGTTTACCATTTTTTTATTGAATTATATCTAAGAACACTCTCGATCAAGTAGGCCTACGTTTGAATAAAAAAAAACTTAATCAAAATCAGTTCATTCTTTCGAGAGCTACGGTGCCACAAACCGATACACAGATACACACGTAAACTTAAAACACCTCTCTTTTTTGTCGGTGGGAAAAATAGGACCATACCAAGAAAAACCTACCATATAGTAGTACACTTCACAATGTCAAGAGAAAATATTTTTGCAGAACAACCAACCAGTTCACCAAACGACTAGATGTGATCAGGTATTTCAGGATCTCCTTACAAGACTCAGAATAGGGTAGATCTATATATTTATCACACATGGACACCTACTCACAATTCAACACCACAACAACCGCAGTCATTGTCATTGTCACACTGAAATAACAATTCAACTCATCTTTACTAAATTCACATCGCTGAAAACAATTCGCAGTAAATTAAATAAACCTTTTACATCCATTCCAACTAATTTAACCTCTATATATATATATATATATATATGTATTTCATTTTGATTACATGACAATCCTCTTATAAAACATGAACACTAAGGCGATACCGGGTACTCAGCACAGACGTTTAAAACGCCTTCGGCCGTGTGTTTTTCTTGCCCAACTGTTGGTTTGTAGTGATGACTACAAGCTCCAGCAAGTAATTCAAGTTTTGGAACCTTTAGCGTCATATTTAGAAATTTTTATAATATTGTTTTAACAGATACTAAATTTCAATAAAAAAGTGCAAAAAATGTGATGTGAATATTTGTTAAATGTTTTACATTTTGGCAATATTGTCTGTTATTGTTACGATTATTGTTATTGTTTGTTAAATTTTATATTTCGAATTTTTTTTTATTTATTAATTTATTTAACGTCTCAACAACTGCAACGGACATAAGTGACGACGTTGGATGTAACTGTTTACAATTCTAGATGAAATGTTTTTTTTTCTAACGTATGAAAATATGCCGGGCCTGAGTGGGATTCGAACCCACGACTTTCGAATTTTAATTTTGTTGTAAAATAACCTTCCTGAAATTACTAAAAACCTAATGGTTGATTTGATTTAAAATAGAATGTTAACAGAAAAACATTTTGAAGATTTGTAATTAACATTATTGTAATAAGGAAAGTTATCTCGTAAAAATCAACGGATTTTTTTATAAATCCAGATCTTGTGATTGTAGTGAGTGTATGTAATATGCTGTGTAAAAAACATCTTTCTCATGAGGCTTGGTGTACTGTTAAGCAATAGTACTTTTTAGCCTAGTAAGAAAAGCCATGGAAAACTTCCTCAATCCACATTTTACTCGGTAAAGCCTTTACTGGTTCAAATCAACGTTTTAGCTGTTATTTTGAAAAAACTACAAGGGGTACAAACAACATGTAGGTTAAACAGAAATTTTCTGAATCTTGAATCCACGAGTCAACGGAAACACATAACTTCAAAGATAAGTCGGTTAAATGTAAACAAAATTGTGAAATAACGTTAAATCTAAATTTAACTTTAAAAACACATCAAACTAATGGGAAGTGCATTCTTTTAAGTAAACATTTTTACAGTTGTTATTATATTTATTTAAATTCAATCGTAAAAATATACAAACGTACTTTCAACGTTTATTTTTGACGGTTTTTTATTAACAAATACCGTAGTGAATGTGTCAAAAGTTAACATAACTTTGATGGTGTTAGATTTTATGAAAATATTAACTCATTTGAAAATTTTGTTTAAATTAAATTTAAATCGTTGGGTTTTTATTTTTTTAACAGCAGGAGATGATTAATTCTTTTACCGTTTCGTATATTTTTATTCTTTACAATCAGACGAACCTGTTTTTCTTTGGTTATTTAACTTCTTGCATGCGTACGTATGATCTCGTGTTCTTGTCCTTAAAATCTAGATTAAACCATGCTATCTTTCCACACGTATTTCATATAAATTTTAGTACACGTGCATGTAAACCTACTGCTTTACTTTGTAAATGTATAGTCTATACGATATCTTACTACGGAAAAACATTATTGCTAAAGAAATACAGGGTGATTCACGAAGTTTTACCGGCGCTTTCTGAACTCACTTTACAGGCCAAAAGAAAGGGAAAACGTTACCTTTATGTAAAGATATATCGTAAAACACTTTGGTATCGATTTACGGTTAGCGAAAGTTACGACCGAAAAACTCAGTACCCTCGGTAAAATGAAGATTTGCTAAAATTCTGAGAAGGTAAATTAAGGGGCGAATTTAGTTGTTTCTTATGGTGTTTAACCTGAAGAATCGAATAGAACACATCCCACAACTTTATATCTCTCAATTTTTAACATATTCGACGTAAAACAGAAAAACCTGTGTCTAAAAACGTTTTTTAGATTTGAACTACAATAATTTTGTTAAATGACTAATACATACACAGGTTATCCCACGAAGAGTTTGCTATTTTTGAATTAATATGCCGGACCTATCGCACACAGTTCAGACTGGAAACTTTACAGAAACTTTGCAACTTTACAGTGTAAGCCTAGGTCATTCACAATATACATGCGAGTTATAAATCTTGAGTTTTTACAAATGTTGTTTGTAAAATTGAACTTTAAGAAGATAAATGTCTGAAGATTAGTGGAAAATCCCCAGAGTTTTCCTTAAGTCGAATTATCAAATAATAGTTTCTCCAAGTCACTGGTAACGGATTTTTGGTCCAAAGGTAATCTCGATATTTTCCGGAGTAATTTCAATTTAAACACACAATTTCAAGAAATTGTAAAAATTTTGCCGTATTATAGCTTACAAGTTTTATAATTATAAGATTATAAGTGGCTATAAAAAGATTATGTAAGAAAGTACCATCATGTTTAATTTGCTTATGATTAATCAAAACAAAATGGCGGAAAGTAATTTTATTTGCATAACCATTTCAAATTGGTGATTTGTTACAATGTTACTTGAGTAATAAAATGAAAGTATAAAAGAAATATGAAAGTGAAGATTTATTAATTAACACAATTTGTTTCATTAACCTTTATTCGAACTGTTGTCCATCAATAGCTATGCTGAGCGATTTGGAATGGCAAAACAGCTGTTTTTACTTTCTCTTGCCTATTAAGCATTTCGCTTGAAATGCGCCCGGTAAGAGTTTTCGCAGCCGGCGCAAGCGAACTGCTTATTTAGCGCTAACAACTTTGATCGAATTTCACATTTATCTTTATTCTTTTAATTATTGATCAAAACATGTTTCCAATGCTTTAGTATAACATTGTTTCACTTTAAACGACATTTAGTCTTCATTTCAGTATTAAAAACAAACTGCAAACATTTATTTTCAATAATTTTAATGCCGCGGGACCCGATTTAGTATGTTTTTTTATATCGGATCTCGGAAAATGTCCTCCTCCTCCGATTGACGTTAGGCGGCAGCACCGTACATGTTACGGTTCGGCTGCCCTGTCTTATATGATATAATTTTGCTGTAAGTTGGCATGCTCGGCTAGCTTAGTCGGTAGAGCATTAGACTCCTAATCTCAGGGTCGTGGGTTCGAGCCCCACGTTGGGCGGTTAATTTTTTTCTTCATAAAATCAATTTTATACAAACAATTTATTTACAAAAAATGTAAAACTATAATAAATTATTATTATTTTTATTATAAATAATAAATTATTTTTTAACGTCATACTTATCATCTCGCGTATTGTTATGATAGAATATAATTATCCTCACAAAATTACAATAAAATTGTAAACTGACCGGTAAGAGTTTTGCAGAAACGGTCGCATCAATAGTCAATTTATTTTTAGAAATTATATAATATAATATATTCAACAAAACGTTATGATATCCTCTCAAAATTACAATAAAATTGTAAACTGACCGGTAAGAGTTTTGCAGAAACTGCGTTGTACTAACAATTCAAAGGTGTAACAAAAGGTTAAGGATATCTGGAGTAGGTAAGAGTTTGAAAATATGGCACAAACATCACAAAAACGTATAAATTAAAAATCTATATATAAACTTAATTATAAACTTAATTATATATAGATTTTTAATTTATACGTTTTTGTGATGTTTGTGCCATATTTTCAAACTCTTACCTACTCCAGATATCCTTAACCTTTTGTTACACCTTTGAATTGTTAGTACAACGCAGTTTCTGCAAAACTCTTACCGGTCAGTTTACAATTTTATTGTAATTTTGAGAGGATATAAAATATAGGAAGGAAAGTATTGTTTTCATGTCGATTTTTCGAAATCGAGTTTTCACCGGATCTATACGTTTTCAGACCCCCTGAACCCAAAAAACATGTTTTTAGCGATTGGTCTGTGTGTGTGTGTGTGTGTACAAAATATCTCAAGAACGGAACATTGCACGAACTTGAAACTTGAAACTTAAGTTACATACCACTATTGGACCCGACACGAACATTTTCATCAAAATCGGTCAACCGGAAGTAGTAGTTTATTCGTGTCATTTTTCACTTTTTTGCGATTTTCTCAAAAACTGGTCTTACGATATTTTTAAAAATCGCCTCATTTACTAAACTTTTTATTCTCTACAAGATAGGGTAGGCGTCATGTTTGCTAAAATTCTGGGTAAGGCTGTTTTTACGTAAAAACATTTTCTTTTTAAGATTTCGGCTTTAATATGCATTTTAGCGCAAAACGTTATATAATAAAAGTTGTAGAGAATGTAAAATTCTACAACTTTTATTTCAAATATTTTTTTGTAAAACACTTAGTTTAGCGGTAATTAGCGATTTTCTGTTTTTTTCTCACGAAAACGTGTGAAAAATTGATTTTTTGAAGATTTCGGCCTTGATTTTCCGTATTTTGAAGCCAAACAGGTCGATTTTCATTTTCCGTCTTTCACTCATGATTAAAATGAGCTTTGTTCGATTCCCGGTACCGGAGTATTTTTCCCGTCTGCATTAGCAGCAATTTGCAAAACAGTCGGACGTTAAACCAAAAAAAAAAAAAAAAAAATTAAAATAAGGTTATTTTTTTAGAGGTTAGTTTGTTTGTTTATTTCTTATGTTTTATTACTAATGTTAGGTTATATTGTTAATCATTTGCATTGGCAAGAGAAAGTTGTGTGAGTGTTTCACACCAGATTTTTTTTTCTGTCTGAATCCTATTGTAAATATAAGTGGTTTTATTCACAAGATTATTGTTTATTTTTGATATTAGTTTTTATTCTGCCATTTTGTTTTGATTGATCGCAGCACTCCACCTGATGAAGTCAGCTGGTACTTTACTTAATAGTGTCTTGACTCTTTGTCTACTAGTGTTGTAAAATTTGTTGCAATTTTTTTGTATTTTTGTTTTGTTTGTTTACGGTCTTACCCAGTGTCTTCTTTGAGGTCTTTGAGCGGCCTAAATATAACAAGCACTTGCAGCTAGAATAACATTTTCCACGCTAAACATCTTGAATAACACTAGACATAAAAGAAAAAAGGTCGAAAATTGGAAAATTTTAAAATTTTTATTGACTGTAAAACGGAAAAATACTTTGTTTACAACTTTTGGTTTTATAAAGAATTTGTAACTCGAGTTTCAAACCAAAAATTGCGAACATTTTGTTGCTACTGCTGTGTGAACCTAAATTTAGTTTTGTCTTAGAATCCTGAATATAAAATACGTATTATATTTCAACTAAATACCTCATTTGATAATTATTATTTTATCTTTCTTTAAAAATAATTTTTATTTCATACGGCTAAATATTTTCACATATTTCGAGCTTAGAATACTAATCGGTATAATCTTATGATAAACAGGCTACAAACCATATTACCGTATTTACCCAATATAAAGCAACCCTTAAAACTTTAATTAAAATTCTAGAAAAAAAAACAATTTTTTTAATGTTGTTTAATTAACAATGAAATTAACACTACAATTATATAAACTAAACACTATACCCAAAACAAACTTTAAATTTTCAAATATCTTTTAAACTTCACAAACATCTTCAACTCAATTCTCATCGACTTCACTACTTAAACTAGACTAAGCTACTAACACGGTAGGCCAATGCCGAAGGTTACCCTGTGGTGAGTAAGGGAAGCTATGGGCTCTAGAATCGTCTATAACCCATTATATAAACAAGACTGGTCTACGTTTCATTATGTTTTTTTAAAATCTTCTATGCATCAACGTTAATGACATCTCTCATCTTTGAAAAAATTGGGTTCTAGGCAATCCTATAGCCCATTCTACCCACAAGACAGGTAATGTTTTTCTATAACATTAGATACCTACTACTTTTACTACAAGCCTATACAATATTTTTAAATATTTTTTACATCTTCGTTATGGCTTATGTAAATATTCGAATATAAGACGACCTCTAATTTTTAAGGAGAAATCTCGGGGAAAAACTCGCCTTTTATTCGGGTAAATACGGTAAGTAATTTCTGCCAAAACATAAAAAATTTAAACCGATTGCTCACCCTTATTTCATCAAAGTGGTAAATGTCTCATCATTATACAGAAAGCGAGCCTAGGAGGTAGGGCAATTTAGGTGTTAGTCCCTTCGAATCAAAAAGATCACTCAGAGTAATCCTCTTAACGACCACACGCTGTCAAAATATATATCTTTTCTCGTCTGAACCAGAAAACTGAATTAGAGGACACTCTGTATTAGAAAGAAAAAAGTGTATTCCTCACCTTTTGTTAAGATATTGGGGCGTGCATTCCAAAAGTTGACAGTTCCTTCCTTTTCAAAAACGTTAGTATAGATAGATAGATAGAAAGCTTTGTTGACGCACTTTTTATTTATATTTTTCTAATCCTATGAAAATACGAATAATACTGCCCGTTTTTATGTAAAAGTTTGTGAAAAAATTATATAAAATCAGTTTATTTTGTAGAACGTTATCCGCTCAGGTAACGCCTTCTCAAAAATTAAGAGAACTTTATGAACGTACGAGGATTGTATTCTCAAAAAAGTGAATTTTGTAAATCATTAATTTTCGCTTTTCTCACATTATTTTGTATAGTATAGTCTGGTGTGAAACACTCACACGACTTTCTCTTGCCAGTGAAAATAATGAACATTATAACCTAACATTAGTAATAAAACATTAGAAATAAACTAAAAATTAACCTCAATAAACATAACCTTATTTTAATCTTGAGTGGAAGACGCAAAATGAAAATCAACCTCAGTTTGGCTTAAAAATACGGAAAATCACGCTTTCACGTTTTTGAGAAACTCGCAAAAAAGTGAAAAATGACACGAATAAACTACTACTTCCGGTGGACTGATTTTGATGAAAATGTTTGTGTCGGTTTTGGTAGTAGTATCTAACTTAAGTTTCAAGTTTCAAGTTGGTACGATGTTCCGTTCTTGAGATATTCTGTTCACAGCCACACACACAGACCAATCGCTAAAAACATGTTTTTGGGGTTGAGGGGGTCTGAAAGCGTGTAGATCTGGTGAAAACTCGATTTCGAAAAATCGATTTGAAAACAGTACTTTCCTTCCTATATATTAATATAGGCAAGAGAAAGTAAAAAGGTGAAAATTTTACCTAGGTAAAATTTAATTGTTTAAGTAAGTTTAAGTAAACTTTCTCGGTTAAGTAATCTACGCCGTAGACAAACTATAACGATATTTTAGTAAAGAGATCTCGAAAAATGAATCGTTAATAAAAAATAAAGGACGAAATGAAAAATAATTATGTTAAGCCTTATCAAACAAAAGGATTAACTAATATCTGGCTACATGACCTGAACTCTTCTTAGTGTTATTGATTTATGTATTTTCAAATGGTTTGTTGTTAATTTTCCGCTTTTGTTCAAGGAAATCTTATCTGTTAATTATTCATTAATAAAGTTTGGTTGATTCTTTTATCAAAGTAGATTGTAATTTATTAAACCGCTTCTCGTTCATTTTATTTCAATAAATAAGACAGACAAAATTAATATGAAATATCACATACTGTTAAAAAAAAAGAATCAATCATGTAATAAAAACAATCTTAAAATAATATTATTGTGAGGGAAATATTTTTGCTGACTGCCCCAAGCTGACCGTTCTATCTGTTTTCATTACTTTTGGAAAGAGATAAAAAAGAAATTTCCTTTCTTCAAGATGACTCACACGAATTGTCTTTTATCATTTATTGGTATCGATTTTTAAAGAGGTCTTTTGTTTTTCAAAGTTTTCTTTGTTTTCAGTTTTCAAATCTTATTTCTGTTCTCTTGATTTATATAGTACTTATTAAGTGTATCTTTTTATAAACTTTATGATTTATAATATTTTTTAGGTTATTTTCTTCGGTACGCATTTCTATATGCCGGTTGTCTCACGATGAGGTTGTTATTTTTGAATTAATATACCGGACGTATCGCACACTCTGCAGACTGGAAACTTTACTGTTATAATAAATAGATATGTAAAAAATATGAAAGCATAACAACGTTCCACATTAATTTTTTGTGTTTTTACCTCAGGCAAGTAAAATTTCGGTTTCTCTGTTATTAATTTTTCATAAAAAAATATGGTTAAATAACCCATTAATATTTGTATCATTAAATTCACCAGTTCTTTGGGGTTTTTACTGTGCTAAGTTTAAGTAAATTGATTGCTTAGGTTTTTAAGTACGCCATCGTTTTTCCAAAACGATGAGTCGGGGCTAGTTGGCGCTACAGTCCCGGGGCAAGTTGGCGCATACGCCAACTTGCCACAGGATAGGTGAACGTTCTTTAGTAGCTGAAAAAATGCAACTGGGATAAAATGTCTAGGAAGTCTCCTGCCAAAGATAAGAAACGTGTTAAAACAATAGGGAGAAAAGGAAAAGAACACCGTATCCAGTCAGACGAGGACGGCACACTATGTTTGTATTGTTTTTTATCTTACAAAAAAAAAGAAGCAAACCAGGAGAGCCTTACATAAGGCGCACTTCATGTTGTATGTGGTTGTAGGTCCATGAAGCTGTGCAGGAGAGCCAAAAGTTTTCTTTAGGTGTGCTAATTGAGATTCATGTAACGACATTGAATAGTCTATGTCACATGATTGTAGGTTCCTACAACGGTTTAAAGTTTCCTAATGTTTGTTACTTTAGCCAAAATTAACCCAAATAATGTAAAGTAATCTGTTTTTTTTTTGTTTTTTTTTAAGTAGTTTTGTAGTTCGTTTGGTTAAAATGAGTAAACCTATTTAGACGTCTGATAAGAATTAAAATATAGATTTTTAAAACTGTAGATTACTTGAAAAGTTAATTTTGTTTTCATTACCTGTTCTGGTATTCCAGTTTTATATTAGTTTATCAATAACGTTCATTAAAATAAATTTGTTTCAGATTTGATTTTATTAGCAACGCCATACACCTATATAACTGTTTAATGAATGAATAATAACTTGCGCTAACTTACCCCGAGGTTGGGGTAAGTTAGCGCATGGGTTTTAATGACTTTAAATGTTCATAACTCACAAAATATTTAAATTAAAAAAATTTAAAAAATTGAGACTTTAAGGCTAATGTGTTAAGGTATGTCATCAGCAAAGACAAAACATAATCTCAAATACTTTATAAATAGCTACAAAAAAAAATATGTAAAAAGTGCGCCAACTAGTCCCGGTCTCCCCTACGGGTAAGTTTATAAATGAATACATAAAATATGTTGTTTAGGCCATCAGCCGAAAGGCTGGTTTGAACCTGTAGAGGTTTTACTAAGTAAAACGAGGAGTGAGGTGGTTTACCATTGCCTTCCTCACTGAGTGAAAAATTACGCTTATCAGCATGCCGGGCCCTCTGAAAAGCACATATTTTCCACTCTGCAAATGACACCTTCACTTCATTCACCACAGGGTCTGGCTGTATAATGAAATTCATTACTTTCAGAGGAGATAACTCTGATTAGTGTCTTTTACACCTTTACCTCTTCTGTTCTTAAATGATTCAGTCATTTAATTGGCTGACCATGTGATAAGAAACAGACCTATTTATTTTAGCCCTGCAACAAACAGATTGAGTGTAAATAATTTGACACTCTACCTGTCTGTTATGGGCAGACATAAAATATATAATATAAATAAAATTTTTGGTTTTTCTGCCAAAATGATATTTTTCATTTTTATAAGCTGGTGTGTTATTTGGTATCAATTTAAAAAATATTTACCGAACTCATTTGGATTAAAGACGTCCCTCGGTAATCCTTTAGCAGTGGGGTTAAACATTTTCTTACTTAGATAAAGACTTCATTAAATGCTTCTGCACATATCTAACGGTAAACGATTCATGACGTTTTTAATCGGTACATTAACCCAAAACCCTGAAACCCGGTTTTTGTTGTTTTGTTGGTTGTTAGAAAGTGAAGTCAGTAACCTGGTGTTCTTTTGCAATTTTGAGTGCGTTTCTGTGAAAATGAACGCATAACTCGCACTACGAGGTAACTGAATTGTCAGATTGTCACAACTAGCACGTGGTTGTAATTCGATTGTCTTAGATGATGGTATCTACATTTCTCCTTTTAAGCGGTGGAAGGTAGAGTAGGCTACCTCTTTTTTTCAAGCCAAATGCAGTCACCTTTTTCTTCTTTTTACGAAGACCGTTATCTACAGTATACATTATTATTCGTTAAAAGTTTTGTTCGTATTACGCGGAATTCGGTGCGTATTAGGAGGGTATATCTAAATTATTTTCTCACACTAACTTTAAGGACTTGATAAGAAATGCGTATTAAACGGGAAATTGTATTAGCCATGAGCATTTTAAATGGATTTATTTGTATTACAAAGATGGAAAATATTGGCGTCTGGTAAAAACAAACCCAGAAAGACTTGCTACAAATATGTGAAAAGCTAATAAAAAGAATACAAAACAAATCACTTTAGTTCAGAGGAACAGGATAGACTTAATCACTCTAAATATAAATAAACATGTACGAGGTTTGGCTATTAAATAACGAGATTGACGTAAAAAATTTAATTTTAATTTTATACATAATCACTTATTGTCACCTTCAATATACACTTCTTCTTTATTCCTACAACACTCCATGCGAATTTTCCGTTGTTGGAAACAGTGCTGGAAGTCATCTTCTGTCAGCTCCTTCAGGACACATGCCGCTCAAAAATGTTTGAAATGAAGCTCGCAAAAATGTTTGTACTGATACTTTAAACGCGATTGAAAATGACCCAAATTTTTTGGAAACGATAATAAAATGTGATGAAACGTGGTTTTTCACTTATGATCCGGAAACGAGTCCAGGCACTGGAAGAGCCGAACTTCACCGAGAGCCAAAAAAACTCGAATGAGCAAGTCAAAATTTAAAGCAATGATGATTGTTTTTTTTTACATCCATGAGATTGTGTACTTTCACTAGCTTCCTGAAGGTCAAACAATTAATCAATACTACTACCTTAAGGTACTTTCTAAAGTACGTCAAAGAGTAAGGAAAAACGCCCCGAAATGTGGAAGAACAAATCATGGGTTCTCCACAAAAACAATGCGCCAGCTCATTCCGCGTTATCTGCCAAGAGGTTGTTAGCCAAGTACAGCATCTCAGTGTTAGAACATCCACCTTATTCACCAGATCTTGCACCATGTGACTTCTCCCTGTTCCCTAAAGTGAAATCTGCATTAAAAGGGACAAGATTTGAGTCTGTGGAAGCTGTAAAAGGGAAAGCGGCACTTGTTCTTAAGGAGCTGGCAGAAGATGACTTCCAGCTCGATTTCCAACTATGGAAAATTTTCATGGAGCGTTGTAGTGTTACCCCTTGCTTGCAACAAGTAAAATAGTTGCCTCCAAAAGCAAATGGTCATGAGGTAACGATAAAAGTAGGTTGTGACACCAAGGAAGAAATAAAACATAAATTAAAGTTCAAAAATATCACAAATTTAATTAATTATTAAATGAATAAATTTAAGTATAAATGGGAATAAATCACCAGTTTCGTAACCATAATAAATTGTATAAGAATAAGTATTAGCTAAATTCCCAAAAAAAATTTTAAAAATTAACCCCAAAAGTTAATGACTCTGCTTGGGCAACTATTAATAATAATTGCATAAAGATTTAATTGTACATTTTCAAAAATATAAATGAAAATAAAAATATAAATTATGATATGTTAATTTTAGTTAAATTTTGGTTGTAAGTACAAATTTATTTTAAGTAGTTAAGTAATAACTGGCCAGTGAATTAATAATTAAGTAACCAAATTTTTGGTATATATATATATATATTTGGATTTTGATTTGGATGCATCCTCAAATTGTACTAAATAAAATAATTTGGTGTTATTATAAAAGATTTTTCAATGATTTGCTCTATTAAATCTACAAAATATTTAAACTAAGAAAAAATACTATTATACTTTTTTTTAAAAGACATTTTAAGCAATTTCGGATAAAATTTATTAAGTATTGAGACGGCAAGGTTGTTTTAAAGTTAAAAAAATTAAAGTCCAAAAAAATCACAATAAAGTACTAGATCCAACCATGTAAACTAGATTGAACTAGTGCAGGAAAATTTCTTGTAGAAACCAAACACTAAGTAGCAGGAAAGTTCATTAAAAATTTTTTCAGATGTCCCATAAATTCCAGGTGTTAAATTAATTAAATAGAATCCTACCTTGCTTGTCCTGGTTAGAATTAAACAATGTTTTACTTATCAGACTATAGCCATATTGATTAGTAATTTCTTAGCTTGATTAGGTGTCGAGACCACTGCATACATTTTCAGGACTGAGTACGATTCATTTTGAATAAGCTTTGTAAATTTAAAAAACTCCATAACAGGATTTTTGGCGATAGGTTGACCATAATTTAACCATAATTTGACTTGATTTTAATACTTGAATTTTGTTTTACATAATACTTGAGTTTGTTTTACATAATACTGGAGCCCTTAAAAAGACAAACGGCAGTAATTAGCCACAAAAATATTAAAAGAAGACTATAGCGAGCTACAGTCATAATACAGTAAAAAAAACAAAAAAAATTAAAGAAATCTAAAAATTTAGTTATTTTGGCGAAACTAAAGCTTTAGGTATAGTAAAACGAGTTTTGCATCCAATACAGAACAATGGGTGATAAATACAAATTAAAATTACAATAAACAAGTCAAAATTTACATAAGATAACAAAATCGAGCAGCATAAATTAGCAAAGCATAAAGTAAAAGTTCTAGAACAAAAAACTTATATTTTGAGGTTAAGCATTGTAATTACAAAGTTAATTGAACAGAAAACACTGTCCACTTTTTTAATTATTTTAAATAAAACACGTAAAAGCAATAAAAAAACAAATGAAAGGAGAACAAATTTAAAATAGTAATAAAATATAAATGAAATGATTTTACAAAGTTAACAAATTTAGTGGTTAAAATTTTACAAGATTGTGTCAAAGTTTGCAACGCTAACTTTCGCCAAAATAAAACGAAATATAAAAGAGCTTACCTTAAAAAAGGGAAGAAGAAATCTCAAAACATTTTTAAATAAAATAAATAATATTTCAATGTAAGATTACATGATTGCAAAATAGATACATCTCAACTGCATCACGGTACGAAAACGACAAACCGAAACTCGCTTACCGCAAGCCAATCGGGGGTAGTCATGACGTCACCAACTTAGTAGTACATGCTGAAAGTCACGTACACACTTTTACGAGGAGTGCATTTCCCATCCGATAGAAAGAGCCAGTAGAACAAAAGCGCCAAAATATAAAAATAAGCAAAACAATGTAACTCTTGACAAAAGACGTTACAGACTCCCCCCGCCAAGGACAAACAAAACCAAGAAATGGTTTGGTTTGCCCCAGCCGAGAGGAGAGAAAGAACAGGGAGTTTAAAGTCGACCCCAAGCGCGACTGACAAGTACCCCCCCACAAAAAAACCCCACGGGAGTAGTTAGGGTCATCTCCCTCGCGTGACCGACACATTTCCCCCCAACTAGGAGGTATTTAACGTCGTCCTCCAGGCGCGACAAAAACCCCCTCGGGTGTAGTTAAGGTCATCACCCTCGCGTGACCAACAACAAAGGGGGCTGGAAAGGTTTCCCAGATCCTCTAATACCCGCCCAACTAAGGGAAGAGATCAGAAGATCGGGGAGCCTCGCCAGTCCATGGTAACTGCATCTGCAGGTCCGCCCGGTTAAGGAAAGACGCTGAAGACACAGCACCTCCAACACCACACCTCAACCAAAGAAAACCAAATATTAGAGCCATACCCAAAACAAAACCTAAACATAACTAACCTAAGTAAAACAAGGACTCGCTATGTCCGACAGGGTAACAAAACCCAAAGAAAAGCCAAACAGGCCAAAGGATCAGAGATCCAAAATCTGGGGACCGAGGACGTCTCCCCGAACAAGACCCCAAAAAGGCACAGGAGGAAAACCTCAAAAGCACCAAAGACTGGGTACCAAGGACCCAAAGAAAGACAAAACAGAGACATCTCATCACAAAGATGAAAAAAGACAGGGAAAAAAAATTTTTTTTTTTTTTTTAAAAGGAACACAGAAAACCAGGAACATGGGAAAGGCACAACAACCAAATCCCAAGCACCAAACAGGTAAATCCTATATTTAGGACGAAACAGGACAAATTAAACAGACGAACTATCCAAAACCTCTTCTTCGAAGACGTCGTCATCACAGGTAGAGGGAATATCGAAATTACGAACCGGCCCATAAGCGGGCTTCAGTTGGGAAACGTGGGCTTTTCTCGCGCACGTAGAATCGCCAGGGCGAGCCAATTCGACGGTAACAGGCGTGAGAAATTTCACAATATTAAATGGACCAAACCATCGGGTCATGAGTTTAGCTGTTTGACGATTGATAGCTGAACTTAAGTTGTGCTTCTTACACCAGACCAAATCGCCGATCTTGTATTCATTATCTTTCCTTCCTTTATTGTAGTATTCAGCGTAACGCTTTCTGGCTTTGATCAAGTTATCTTTTGCGCTTTTCCACACTTCAGTAGCTGAAACAGTATCTTGTGGTAACAGATCGTTTATCTTCCAAAGATTGGACAAGGGACATGAGGGAAAAATTTTAAATATAATATTAAATGGCGAGTTTTTAATGGAATCATGAAAAGAAGTGTTGAATGCCAGTTGTAACCAGGTAAGGGACTGATCCCAATTGGATTGCGAATCGGAATGAAAGGCGATTAAAGCCGCCTTGAGGTTTCTATTAAACCTTTCGGCATTGGAAGGTTGGGGATGGTAAGGGGATAAAGTAGCGGACCGAATACCCAGCGAAAAAAGGAAATTCCTGAAGAGGTTAGAAGTAAAGCAAGAGGCATTATCGGAAATGATAATGTCAGGGAAACCAAAACTCTGAAAAACATAGTCCTTGAGAGCTTTGATGGCATTGGCAGAAGTAGCATCGCGTGTGGGGCACAGCCAGGTAAACTTGGAAAAGGAATCGACAATGACGAAGATGTAACGGTAGCCGTAGCGAGTACGGGGTAAAGGGCCTACGTAGTCTATGTGAAAAACATGAAAAGGACGACATGGGACAGTGGAAGCCAGAAGACCTATCTTGGTGTTCCTAGAAGGTTTGCTAGTAGCGCAAATAGTACAAGATTTAATGCGAAGTTCTATATCCCTGGACATGGAAGGCCAGTAGAAAAATTGGGAAATTTTATAACGGGTTTTAACAAAACCTAAATGACCTCCTAATAAGGAGTTGTGGAAATACGCGAAAACCATGTCCACTAAAGCAGGGGGAATAACAACACGAGAAGGAAAACGACCTAAAGGATTGATGCACAAAACACCCTTAGAAAGAAAATATTTCGGCGAGGGAAAGCCGTCCTTCAAGGAAGTAATAATGGAAGACAATTCGGGATCCTGGATTTGGTGGGAAGCGATATCGGCAAAAGCCAAAGGAAAACTATTAAGGATTGGAAAACAGTCGACATCTTCCTGGTCATCAGCATTTTCATTCTCCTCAAACATTCTTGACAAGGTATCCGCTATTACGTTTTGTGTTCCTTTTATATGCGTAACAGTAAACTTCATCGACATTATTTTGGCTATCCATCGCCCTAATTTACCTAGAGATCTAGGTCTCGCTAGTAGCCATGACAAAGCTTGATTGTCGGTTTCGAGGGCGAATTCGCGGTGCTCCAGATATGGCCGGAACTTCTCCATACCGTACACAACAGCCAAACATTCCAGTTCGTATGCGGATGCCTTTTTTTCTTGAACACTCAGACTCCTAGATGCGTAGGCTACTGGTTGACGCGAACCGTCTATCTCCTGGAGTAGAACAGCACCTAATGCACATGAACTTGCATCCGTCTGCAATATGAAGCTTTTCTCGAAATCAGGTATTCGTAATACAGGCGGATTGCTGATTGCACTCTTCAATGTGTCGAAAGCCAATTGAGCTTCGTTGCTCCAACGAAAGGTACTCCTTTTCCCACGAAGGGCGTTGAGAGGTGCGGCGATTTCCGAAAACTTCGGAATGAATTTCCTAAAGAAATTCACCATTCCAATAAACCTTGACACTCCCTTGGCATTTTTAGGTTGAGGAAAATTTAGAATAGCTACAGTACGTTCAGGATTCACTTTAATACCACCAGCGGAAATGAGATGACCGAGAAAGCCAACCTCATTCACAGCAAATTTAACCTTTTCAGGATTGACCGTCAAACCGGCATTGGAAAGACGGAGAAGAATATCGCGCACATGATCGATATGCGTATCAAAATCATCAGAGAAAATCAACACATCATCCAGAAAATTAAAAACATACTTAAATTTAACGTCGTGGAAGATTTTGTCCAAGAGACGGGACAGCACTTGACCACCAGTAGCTAGACCAAAAGGTATGCGCGTAAACTGGTATAACATCCAGGGGGTACAAAAACTGGTAACGTGTTTAGACTTTTCGGAAAGGGGAATTTGGTGGTAAGCAGAATTTAGGTCAAGTACCGTAAAATATTTGGCCTTACCAAACCAATCGAAACAGGAATGTAAATTAGGGAGGGGGACGGCTTCAATATCGACGTGTTGATTCAACTTACGATAATCGATGACCATGCGTGGTTTTCGATCATCTCGCGTGACAACAAACGCAGGACTGGCGTATGACGAGTTGCTTGGCTCAATGATGCCTTGTTCGAGCAACTTGTCAACAAGTTCACGTAGAAGAAGCATTTTGGGTGGGGCTAAGACATACGGGTGTGATTTAACAGGGGTAGTACTGTCTAACTTGACGTCATACTCCACGAGGTGAGTCAGACCCAAACGGGTCGTTAGGACGTCCGAGAAATCATTGAACAACTGCACAGCACGTTTACGCTGCTCGTTATCTAAGTGAGAAAATAAATTGCGCCAGTCAAGGCCATCAGAGTCAAGAGACTCCACGGGATGGTCTTCAACAACAGGAGAAGCAGAATCACAATAAAGGGGTAATTTATATTTAGGGAGAAACTTGAAATAAAATAACGAAGCAGATAAATCGAGAACAAGTCCGGTGTGAATAAAGAAATCCGAACCTAAAATGAAAGGACAAGCAAGATTGCTAGCCACAAGTACAGGAAAATTCCAAGAGAAACGATCAATTTTAATTTTGCAGATGACTTCGTAAATGACATTCAGTTTGGAACTGGTAGCAGATGAACACAACACATCGGAATCCCTAATATTTTTAATATTACGGGAACAATTTATGGAATTAAAAAAATTTAAACTCATGAAAGATCTCACGGATCCGGAATCTAAAAGTGCAGGGATCTCCTGAGAATAAAAGACGAGGTTGACCCTAGGTCGACTCCTAACAGGACAAACATTAATAACGTCCGTGCGGCAGGGACGCAATACACCATCAACAGATTTAGGCCAACGGATCGATTGAGAATAACTATTTCCCAAACGACAATTAAATTTTTCAGGAGACTTAACATTTTTATTATGTTCACGCCTGAGCTGGAAACTTTTAGTATAATCACGCATAAAACGGAAACATTGCCAAATGTAGTGCCCGCGAGCATTACATAAATAGCAAGTAGGAGAAAATTTAATATGATAGTTAGGCTTGACAAGAGAATAACGAGGAAGGCTAACTAATTCAACCCCGTTAGAAACTAGTTTTTTTGGGACATGTTGATTACTATTGGTGTGGGAAGGAGAATTCCTTCCGACCGCAGCTTTCTTGAAACAATTAGTTACTACATGCCCAGGTTTATGGCAGAAGTTACAAATAGGAATGGTTTTATTTTGAGCAGAAAATCTATTGATTTCGTTTATAGGGTTTCGCCGTCTAATATCCGTAAACAGTGTATTCATAACCTGAACACACAACAAATTCAGATCTGCGAAGTTGTTTGGTCTGTTGCTCATTACGAGACAAGACCTAGTTTCCGGTGACAAACCATCAACAATGTTATTAACAACTTCGGCTTCCCCTAAACCTAGTTGCAGAATAGCAGCAGCTTCTTTTATGTCAGAAATGTATTTGTGCAAATCTTCCCCAATATTTTGACTTCTGAAGAACAAGTTTTGTTTCAATTCAACAAATTGCCTAGCTGGAATAAAAGTAAGTATAGCCTCTCGTTGAAACTCATAAAAATTTTGAGAATTAGTGTGCTTCACTAAAATATCACGCAGAGGACATGAGACATAAGGCAATAATAGTGATACAATGCTGTTTCTTATATCGGGAAAAGATTCAAGTAAATTTATCCCTATACGGAATAGTTTCAACAAATCATCAACACTAAACCCATTGCAATTTGGTAACTTACATAAAACTTTTTCGGCTGGATGGGGTAATTTGCCGTATAAGGAGAAAGGTTGACTACTCCTCTCCAAAACAGCAGAATTCTGATTTAACGAATCACCTACAGTATTATTTCTGCCTGTACCCTGAGTAACATTATTGTTATTGTTAAACAAATTGGGATTGTGATTATCAGGGGGAGGAGGATTTTCATCGATACACATCGTTTTAATTGCCTGTATGGAACTATCTAAATCATTCAGGTGATCGTTGAATTCCTTAATTTTGTTGGAATTCAACAACTCCTCACTACATATACTTTTTAGAATATTGAGCCGATTTTTGACCGAAGTCAATCTACCACACAAACCCTTAAAATATCTTATTGTGATCGGCGGCTCAACATTTTCAAGCTCATCAACAAAGCTATGCAGTCGTAAGGTAAATTGGTTAAGTTCTTGGTCTAAGGAATTAGCATCAAGATATGTACCAGAGGGCACAATGTTCTGAGCAATAATTTTTCTAAGTTTTACTCTTAATTCTGAAACAGATCCCCCAACAGTAACACCCCTACTCTTCAATTCGAACATGAGATCGTCTTTCATCAAATAGTCAATGCACACCACGCCACTATCTGAAGCCATGACCGACCCCGAAAGAAAAAAAATTTATAAAAGAAAAAGTTGCAAAATCGACACAATTTATAAATACAAGTACAGTTAATTTTCTCCGTTTGTATCACAACCAGCACATAAGATTTAAGATAAAACTGGACCACTTCAGTAAAAAAAACAAATTAAATAAACACATTCTGAATCAAGCAAAATATTTTCAGAATGGCCTCAAAACAACGACTACTGCTATACTTATGGAACAACCACGTTCTGCTCGACCAATTTATGTTACCCCTTGCTTGCAACAAGTAAAATAGTTGCCTCCAAAAGCAAATGGTCATGAGGTAACGATAAAAGTAGGTTGTGACACCAAGGAAGAAATAAAACATAAATTAAAGTTCAAAAATATCACAAATTTAATTAATTATTAAATGAATAAATTTAAGTATAAATGGGAATAAATCACCAGTTTCGTAACCATAATAAATTGTATAAGAATAAGTATTAGCTAAATTCCCAAAAAAAATTTTAAAAATTAACCCCAAAAGTTAATGACTCTGCTTGGGCAACTATTAATAATAATTGCATAAAGATTTAATTGTACATTTTCAAAAATATAAATGAAAATAAAAATATAAATTATGATATGTTAATTTTAGTTAAATTTTGGTTGTAAGTACAAATTTATTTTAAGTAGTTAAGTAATAACTGGCCAGTGAATTAATAATTAAGTAACCAAATTTTTGGTATATATATATATATATTTGGATTTTGATTTGGATGCATCCTCAAATTGTACTAAATAAAATAATTTGGTGTTATTATAAAAGATTTTTCAATGATTTGCTCTATTAAATCTACAAAATATTTAAACTAAGAAAAAATACTATTATACTTTTTTTTAAAAGACATTTTAAGCAATTTCGGATAAAATTTATTAAGTATTGAGACGGCAAGGTTGTTTTAAAGTTAAAAAAATTAAAGTCCAAAAAAATCACAATAAAGTACTAGATCCAACCATGTAAACTAGATTGAACTAGTGCAGGAAAATTTCTTGTAGAAACCAAACACTAAGTAGCAGGAAAGTTCATTAAAAATTTTTTCAGATGTCCCATAAATTCCAGGTGTTAAATTAATTAAATAGAATCCTACCTTGCTTGTCCTGGTTAGAATTAAACAATGTTTTACTTATCAGACTATAGCCATATTGATTAGTAATTTCTTAGCTTGATTAGGTGTCGAGACCACTGCATACATTTTCAGGACTGAGTACGATTCATTTTGAATAAGCTTTGTAAATTTAAAAAACTCCATAACAGGATTTTTGGCGATAGGTTGACCATAATTTAACCATAATTTGACTTGATTTTAATACTTGAATTTTGTTTTACATAATACTTGAGTTTGTTTTACATAATACTGGAGCCCTTAAAAAGACAAACGGCAGTAATTAGCCACAAAAATATTAAAAGAAGACTATAGCGAGCTACAGTCATAATACAGTAAAAAAAACAAAAAAAATTAAAGAAATCTAAAAATTTAGTTATTTTGGCGAAACTAAAGCTTTAGGTATAGTAAAACGAGTTTTGCATCCAATACAGAACAATGGGTGATAAATACAAATTAAAATTACAATAAACAAGTCAAAATTTACATAAGATAACAAAATCGAGCAGCATAAATTAGCAAAGCATAAAGTAAAAGTTCTAGAACAAAAAACTTATATTTTGAGGTTAAGCATTGTAATTACAAAGTTAATTGAACAGAAAACACTGTCCACTTTTTTAATTATTTTAAATAAAACACGTAAAAGCAATAAAAAAACAAATGAAAGGAGAACAAATTTAAAATAGTAATAAAATATAAATGAAATGATTTTACAAAGTTAACAAATTTAGTGGTTAAAATTTTACAAGATTGTGTCAAAGTTTGCAACGCTAACTTTCGCCAAAATAAAACGAAATATAAAAGAGCTTACCTTAAAAAAGGGAAGAAGAAATCTCAAAACATTTTTAAATAAAATAAATAATATTTCAATGTAAGATTACATGATTGCAAAATAGATACATCTCAACTGCATCACGGTACGAAAACGACAAACCGAAACTCGCTTACCGCAAGCCAATCGGGGGTAGTCATGACGTCACCAACTTAGTAGTACATGCTGAAAGTCACGTACACACTTTTACGAGGAGTGCATTTCCCATCCGATAGAAAGAGCCAGTAGAACAAAAGCGCCAAAATATAAAAATAAGCAAAACAATGTAACTCTTGACAAAAGACGTTACAGTAGGAATAGAGAAGGAGTGTATATTGAAGGTGACAATAAGTGATTATGTATAAAATAAAAATAAAATTTGTTACAACGTCAGTCTTGATATTTAATAGCCACACCTCGTAGGCGTATTAGAAAACAAATAAAGCCATACAAAATTTGAGAACGTAACATTGTTCCAAAGGAAGTGTTAAGGTAAAACTATCTTGATTTTTTAATTAAATCATTATTTTCTTTTTTTAAACATACTTAGGATTTTTAAATCTATGATCTCAAGTATTTAATTTTATGCAAAAACCAATGCAAAATTTGTTAAAAATAAATAAAGTTAAAAACTACACATTATTTACGTAAATAAAAATTAATTTCTTAATATTTCTTTAAAAGTTAAAATTTAAGAAAATTAAATACTACTGATGACGTAATGAACATTTCTATTTTATTAAAAAAATCAATTACATATCATAACAATTGGTAAAAATATTTACTTTCTCGTGAACCCCTAATTTTTCACTCCAACCCTGCTTTTAGGGGTTGTTTTTAACATTTTTTAAACTTTTTTTAAGAAAAGTTACTTAATTTGAGCTTAGTTAATCTGCTACAGAATATTATCTGTGACTACTAAAGGGGGAAAATATACATTTTGAGGTAGTACCCTTTTAAATAATCGTAATTTCAGTTAAGGACTTTTGTCAATTATTAGTCAAATTGTATTCCTTTTATAAATTTTTTAATGGTATTTCAGAAGAGAATTTCTGTGATAAATGTGATATTTAACTACGGTAATAAGTAATAACGCAGAGAATCAGAAGGGGG